>CM067849.1:0-5000000 GCA_034638295.1 Phortica okadai | reverse complement strand
TTGAAATGTTGTATCATTAACATCAAACTTTAGGACCTCTGAATAAGCTGGATATTCCAATTTTCGCTGTACCTTCGAAGTGACGAGTTCAGTTTTTAGCTTTTCGTTTGGTTTCGAAACTACTTTATGTTTAAATTCGTCTCTAAAAATAAGATAACGCTTTGTAATACAAACTGGTGGAAAGTCCACATTCATCAACTTACTCAACGTAATCATGTGTTTGGAGGTCAGCAAAGTAATAGCCAAATGTGCCCCATACGTCGGTTGCAATAAATTTAACATCAAGTTCTCGGCAAATAGCATCGATTCGTACAAGCTCCTCGTTACTTTCACCGTTGACAACAACAACATCGAATTGAGAAAAGAAATCTTTTTTTTTATTAGATAGAGGCTCAGTATCGGCGGATATCTCCACCATTGGATTGAGTGCACGTGCACGTTCCATAGAAGCTTCGGCTCGGTTGTTATTCAAAGAACTACGATCTGCTAAGAATTGTGAGCAGAAATCCTCCTCCGTTACCTTTTTATCATCAAGTAATTTTACCGAATGTACACCAGATAATATTATGTTCTTTGTTACTTCAGCACCAAGACCACTCAAACCGGCGACAAGTATTTTGGCAGTACGCAATCTACAAAACCGGCATTAGACAGTAATTGAAATAACTTGCACAAAACAAACCTTTTCTGTGATTCTAAGCCCCAAAGCCTAATCTGTCGGTCGTATAACTCATTTTCAGCTTCAGTGAGCTCAACTCCATTTGCTTCGCCATTGCCTACCATTTTTATTTTTTTAATTTTCCGAATCAAAATTGTGCCAATAATTATAAATTGCCAGTGTTGAATAAGTCAAAGTGTGAAAGCGTCTATGTATATTTCATAGCCAGTATTAGAATTAGTAATAATTATAATAAGTGTTGTAAAAAACTCAAAAACTACCATTTGGGCCATATTATTTTTGGTATAGTTTGCATAATTTAGTGCAAAAAGTGTGAAAGTGAAATTTTCAAATTATGGCGCCTTTTAGTTTTATGATTGGATTTTTTGTTTGTGTTAAACATTAAACAATTTCGGGGTAAAAAAAAAGAATTAATTAAATATCACATACTCCAAGTTTCACTCTTCTAGACATTTTGGTCGGATCATAAGACAGAACGACTTCTTTAAATCTCCTCCTTCAATGCTGATCAAGAATACATACAACAGTGGCTCCCATCTTAAAAGAACCACTTATTTTTTGAACTTTTTTTTGGCATTTGAATGGCTGTAGCTTCCAAACCAAAGTAAAAATCGGTAAAGTGTAAATGCAGATTTGTAGATTGAAGTTTTACCTTTAAAATAATGTGCAATATTATTATTAAAAGTTGTGGTCATAGAACTGTCAAAGGGTAAAAAAATGAGTCACAGCTTATTTGAACCAAAATTAGAAAACAACTATTTTATTACGATTCTTTAAAATTATGTACTCTAGTTCTATTTCTTTTTATTAAAATACTATCATTATTTATTTTAGTTCCTATCAAACTCCAAAGAAGTGATTTCATTCATTTTGTATGGGATTTGTTCTGGTTGTGAGGACAATCCTTGCCTGAGTCCAAATTTTGAAAATTTTACCACATATTTTGTGCTTTGTGTAGAGTTTAAGTATATATGTAAATGTATTTCGTATGGTTTGCCACGCCTCCTTTTAGGTGATACATGTATTTTCAATGCGCACACAATAATATGGAGAGGGATCTGTTGTACAAAACAATAACAACAAAAGCAAGTTTAAATTTTATTCACATAAAAAGTTGTGAAAATGGGTTTAAATTGTGGTTGTGTATATTTTCATGACCAGGCGATAACTATTCACGGTAATTTAATTTGTATACTATCCACATATGTGAATAGTATTGCAACTTTGTCACGGAGTTTGTGATCGAAATACTCATTTCCGACTATACAAAGAATATATGTACATATATTCTTGATCAGGACGACAGGACGATTTGATTTAGCCATGTCTGTATGTCTGCCTGTCTGTATGTAAGCAAACTCCTCCCCCAGTGTTGAAGCTATCTACCTGAAATTTGGCAGAGAGTCTTCAATTTTATTACGATGAATAATCTGTCGGAATCAGCATGATCAGACCACTGGAACTGGTAGCCCCCATACGAATAGAAGAAGAAAAAACTTTTTTGTTTTGGAAAATAGGACTGAACTACTGATGATAGGGCATGGCTACGCCCACTTATAGCAAAAATAAATAATTTGCATAACCGTTAGGGGCCGTTCAAGTATTACGTACCGCAATTTTTAAAGATTTTTGACCCTCCCCTCCCCCATGTAACGCGCCGTAACATTTTTTAGTACACCCCCCCTCCCCCCACCATAACGTTACGTAACAACCAAGTCACCATTTCTACCTACAAAAACACAATTATGTTGCGCAAAGTACCGAAAGGTCGCTAAATTATAATAAAAACCAGTAAGGGCGGTATAGTCGAGTATACTCGACAATATAATACCCTGCACACTCAGTAGGCGGAGTATTAGTTTTGGAAATATAGCGTTTTATAGAATCAACTGGGGAAAGGGAAATAAAGGGAAGGGGGAAAAATGCAGTATGCAGTAGAGTTACTCACACTGATTCTACATACCGACTTTCATGTTTCTATCTCATCGGGTGTTTCAGTTATAACGTTTTAAAAAAATGGGCAGTTTCGGAGAACCATTGGTGAATACAGACGGACGGACAGGGCTCCATCGATTTCTCTTGTCATCCTGATCAAGAATATATATACTTTATGGGGTCCCCCTGTCCTCCAATATACCCTGATACACAGTATGTGTCCAGGGTATAATTACAATCCTTACTAAAATAACTTATTTAAATCAAAAATAAAACATTATTCTTAAGAATTTAAATATACAGCGATAATTAATGTTACTGTTCA
Organism: Phortica okadai; assembly: GCA_034638295.1. Taxonomy (NCBI): domain Eukaryota; kingdom Metazoa; phylum Arthropoda; class Insecta; order Diptera; family Drosophilidae; genus Phortica; species Phortica okadai. Next base: position 4,997,061 of record CM067849.1, on the reverse strand, counting down.
TCTGTCCATAGGGTGGCACACTTGGGAAAGAAAAATAAAAATTACGTACAATGCAAACGAGAGTCTGCCATTGAAACGTAAACGAAAAGTGCTGACAACTTCGGAGATTTTAATTTCGTAGTTTTTTTTATTCAACCAATTTTCTTTGGTGCTACGTAACGCGTTGTTCGACACCCCCTCCCCTCCATGTAACGCATCATAACGTTTTATAAGACCCCCCTCCCCCCAAATTGCGTTACGTAATACTTGAACGGCCCCTTACCCATTGAGCAAAAACAATTAAAATTGGTATATAGGCTATTAAGACAAAGGGAAATAAGATTCAATCCAAAAAAGTGGCACAGAAAAAGGCGTGAAGAATATACAATCTTCAGCAATTCTGAATATAACGTCCTTACTGGTTTAAATTAATACACAACTAAGTTAACACTTTAAATATTAAATCAACTTAAAACACAAAAAAAATAGTAAATCTCATACAAAATTTATGAAATCCCAAATGTACAAGTGTACAAAACTTGTGCACTTTGCAACTCAAAAACTATGAATTTTAAGAAAATAAAAAGGTTAGAACATAAATTTTAGGAAATGTTCTGTTACTTTATTTGGTATAGTAATGTTTTTATCGTATGAACAATGAACCAGAAAGGACGGAATTATTCCAAACTTAACGTAAAATTTTCCAAGCAAAACTACCGAAATACCGAATGTGTCGACAATAGGTCACATAATTTGGGTTCGATCCCTAACTGTGTATGAGAGAAACACATAAACCGAAAGAGTTAATTTTCCAGATTGAAACATAAAATTAGATAAATAATAATCACGCTCACTGAATACAGTGGATAAAGCTTTATTGCTATTTAATATGTTTGATTTTTTTACATTATAAGTTAATTTATTTCACAATTGTAACTAACATCACTTATAAATAAAAAATATGAAATAAAATTACATCGAATTCAGCAATAAATACTGTGCTACAGTATGAAAGATTTGTGTGTGTATAACTAATATAACTATCTATTATAAATATTAAGATTATCACAAGTGCGTTTCACTTAGGAGTATTGTAATTACTTCAACTCAACGCCTTTTAAGTGCACTTCGATACCGCTGATAGAAATCCTCCATAGCTCTATATTCGGGCTCCAAAATGTCAGGGATTTCCCGATTTAGTGACTCAAAAAAGACCATTTGAACAGAGCCTGAGCCATGTAATTGTTCCTCGTAGCGGCGGAGTTGTTGAAAAAAACCTGAATTCGGCCGAATTTGAGGGCGAATAGATTTGACATGCAGGTAGGAATCCCGCAGACTCATCTTAAAGTGCTTCATTAAATAGGCGATGCATAAGGAGGCTGATCGGCTGACACCAGCCACACAGTGGACCAGTGTCTTGCCGCCATTTTGACGCACTTGTTCGATCATATCCGCCACCTCATCAAAGTGTGCAGCCAGATTCTCTTCGGAACGATCCTGTGCATTGATACGCAAGTAAAGAGGCTTGTTATTGCCTATGGGCGTGTCTGGCAATTCGGGCGCGACATTTATGACAAATTGCACAGATAGTTTTTCAAGATTGTTTGGTACAGCGGCGGCGGCGCCACAAAGGTAAAGGCTTGGCAGCAGCGGCGATATCCCCGGAATGGTAAGGTGACTTTCTTCCACTGAAGGCTGCTTTCCGATGCTGAAATGTGGATAGAAAATTAGTCATTTTCTATTCTAATATAATATATACATGAATACATATGTATGTATGTACAAAAGTAAATTGCGAGCCACCAATTGTTTACAAAAAAAGAAAGAAATTTTTCAAGTTATTTTTTATTTTAATTTTTAATTTCATTTCGAGTTCAAAAGCATCGTTAATTTTTTGAAAGAATGTTCAATTGTAGCATCTCAAGGACGAAATTATTTAGTTTGCCAAATATGAAAAGGAAAATAAATAAATTATTTGCACCTCAATGTCATTGCCAATTCGCAATCGCAGTTGGCAACGTGAATATCATTAATCTTATTTAGTTTTTTATTTAAAAACATTCTGTACTTTAAGTTATGATTAGCAGTTTTTTTGAATTATAAAAAATAATACAAATTTAAAAGTTTAACGCCTCCTTTAGTCCAAAGACAAATCATTATTCACTTTTTATGTGTTTGTTGCTTACTGCCTACGCAAAAAATATTCGTTTGTGAATGAACATAAAAATATTTTTGTTTTTCTTAAAGATTTCACCTTTTAAGAATGTTCAACGTCATCGTTTGTTTTATTTTGGCAAACGAAAAATTAATTTTGTTGTCTCGAAAATAGATTCAACTTAATGAAAATATCGTAAACAAAGATATTATAAATATTTGTTTTTTTATAAACAAATCTTGCTAAGTACCTCTGGAAATGAAACGCAAAATTGAGATCGAAAATATATTTTAAATAATCTACATATTTTTGTTGTCAATTTTGTATTCAAGATTTATATTTCAATCAACTTTATTCAAGACAAGCTAGTGTGGGAGCGAGGTAGAGATAGAGTGACTTCATGTTTGAAAGCAAGGCTTTTGCGATGTGTTTAATTCCACTCCTTTAATAATATCATTATGCCGAACAATGCACTGACTGCTATCTTGAACTTACTGCTGTAGTCTTTTAGTCCAGCTACTAATCTGAAGATAACACCTGACGACAGCGTTATATATTTTATTTAATGAACTTAGTTTTACATCACCAGCAATCTTAGTTTTCGATCACTTCGGGCTGCGCAAAGCTTTTGAAGAATTTTAATTAAACGTTTTTAAATAAGCTTAACTTAACATATTGTATAGTTGTTCTTTGTTAGTAAGCTCACTATGTACTCACATATTAAAATCGTGAGTAACATTTCAGGGGTGTAATCACAAAAATTCCGAGAGAAATCAACATGAACTTCTCATGACTTATAAATGAAGCAGATAACTCTTAGAGACTCAGTTCTACATTCGATTTCATATTGTGTGCAAGCAAATAATAATTTAAGGTTACACCAATGAGTTTAATATACTTGATTTTTACAACTATTGCAATACAATTTTCTGTCGCAGGTGAAATTATACTCAGAATCTTTGTACGATACAAAAATTAAACGATTTTTGTTTATTTCAGTTACAAGTTATGGCACATGTGATACGCCTTTGGACGAATTGGGCGAATGTATTCCATTAGAGGAATGCAATCATTTGAAAATCATCGCGGCGAAATTAAATGCAACGTCGCTGCAACTTGATTATCTAAGACAGAGTCAGTGCGGCTACTTAAACCAAAAGGTGCTTATTTGCTGTCCAAGTCATTTTACGACTGAACGTCAGTGGATGTCTGTGGGTACGCGTAGTCGTCTGAGTAAGCTGCCAGAACCGCCAAATTGTGGTCAAAATATAGGACTTCGTATTTTCGGTGGTACTGAGACTAAACCGAACGAATATCCATGGACCGCTTTGCTCATATATATGAAACGTGAGTACAAAACTTATTCATTCTATATATAATAATTAATTCTATAGAATTGTTTAATATTAATAACACTTTTAGCCGGTAACGTGCTCAGCCATCATTGCGGTGGTTCACTCATTAACAATCGTTACGTGCTGACGGCAGCACATTGTATTCACGCACAAGATCCCACTTGGCGATTGACCAGTGTCCGTCTTGGCGAATGGGACACAGTCACCGATCCGGATTGCATACCTTTGCCGAACAAGAAAATGGCATGTGTAGACCGTCATTTGGATGTCCCCATAGCAGAAATACTTACACATCCACAGTACAAACAACGTTTGCGAAGTCAGCATAATGACATTGCCTTGCTGCGCCTTGAATATGAGATTAAATTCGGTAGCACCATTCAACCTATTTGTCTACCAATACATCAAGAACAACGGAGTCGAAATCTTCTAAATAAAACTACGGATGTTGTTGGTTGGGGTTTTACGGAAGAGCTTGTACGGAGCACGAAAAAAAGAAGAGCTGAGCTGACAGTACGCGACAAAAGTGAGTGCAGACAAAAGTACATCGAACGCAACATTGATTTGATAGATAGTCAACTTTGTGCGGGTGGGGAAGCTGGCATTGATTCGTGTGGCGGGGACTCTGGCGGACCGTTGTCTTATTTGGAAGTGAACGAAGGCATGGAGAGCAATTTATTGGTTGGTATTGTTTCACTTGGGCCTAAAGATTGTGGTCAACAGGGTTGGCCCGGAGTTTATACGCGAGTTGATCATTTTATGGATTGGATTTTAGACTCGATACGGGATTAGTTGTCGAAATTTGTAACACATTACAGACACATTGCTGATCGATGATCGTTGCGATTTGTTTCATGACAAAGGCGCTTCATCATCATTGTCAACGTAAGAGCGCTGAACGATTAGAAATGTTAAGGAACTTATAATTTAAATGTTTTCTTGTGGTTTTTTTCGTCTCTCTTTACTGCATGTTGACGACCATGTTTATCGCTTCACAGGCAAATCGCTTCATATCGCAAATTCTCTGGCGCCGGGCCAGGTTTAGTCATCAACACTTTCACTAGACCAAAGTGAAATATCTTTTCATAAATTCGTAAATATCAAATAATAATGTTATAACATGGCATATTTTTGTTTGCATCGAAACAACAACAAGAAATATAAAAAAAATGTGATAAATTTGCTTTAATATAGTAGATTGAAGAATAAGCGACTTGACAATAAATTTTTACGAATAAATTTCGCTTTATAATATGAAAATAGGGTGAAGGTCTTCGGGATTGTTCTCGTTCTAAACATGTCATAAATGCAAACAAAAAATTACAGAAGAATTTTTATTTATAAGTTTTTCTGTTACCTTTACATTCTTACCTTTACAAAATAAAAACAGAGAAGAATGTCATAAATTTTTGATTTATTTATGCATACCGATGCCGAGACAAGGTCATGACAATGTTCAGTCAGTCATTCGTCAGATGAAAATTCGAATTTGTACAGAATGAGTATATTTCGAATTTCCTGCGACAAAATTCTATATAATCAACTGAATTATGACATGTGTTGAAATACACAAATATTCAAACAAGACTAATAGGTTTGTCTACCTGTTAGTTGAAATTTATGAATTTCAATTAATAAAATAAAACGCCAGAGACTTGATCTGTTCTTTATATCGAATTAACGCCTATCATATATGTATATCTGTTAAACTATTATGTTTCTTAAGTCATTGTTGAACGTAAAATTGAAAAATTCAAAAAAAAAATAAAATAAAAAAATATATAAAAAAAAAATAAAAATATTCTTCATATTCAAACCATAATTAAACTATTTTTTATACCCTGTTGACATACTGTGTATCGGGGTATATTTGGTTTGTTTCAGACCAAATGTATGCAACACAAAGAAGGAGGGGAGGGGGACCCTACAAATTATAAATATTCTTGATCAGGACGACAAGACGAGTTGATACAGCCATGTCCATCCGTCCGTCTTCCCTCACCAATGGTTTTCGGTAACTATAATAAATAGAGACTTGAAATTCAGAAGATAGACTTGTGTGGTCATGCGCTGCTTCAAGCTTGAATGATTTTTTGCCACGCCCACTCCTTTCCGCCCACTTTTTTAAAATACTATACATCAAACACCCGAAGAGATAGAAACATGAAAGTCGGTATGTAGACTCAGTATGTATAGTATCTACAATACTGCATAACACATTTTCCCCCTCCCCCAGTGTATTTCTTAAAAATGCTATGCCTCCAAAAGTATTGAAGATACGAACCAGAAATTTTGTATATAAATTTTGAACAATTGTACCACAATTGTGAAAAATAATTTTACAAATTTGCATGTGATGAATAGCTTACCTTTCGATTGGATTTATTGTATGTGGCTCCTCCTTCTCGGGCAATTGCATTAAATTTTTGACATCATTAACGATGCATTTAATTTGTTTTTCTTTTGTCAATCTTTCCGACAGATTTTGGTTATCGAGCACTAAGCCTTGCATTGTGTTAATTAAATCAAGACTCACAAAACCAACAGAAGTATCTCAAGTATTAACCGCTTTTAAACGCTCATTTGGCAGATAAATCGGTTGTCCCGACTTATTAGTGGTATTTCAGATTTAAAAATCTTTTATTTTCCAGTTTTTGTTGCTCCAGTAAAAACAACTTCTATGTCACAAGTCAATATATATGAACATAGGATCATTCAGAATTCACATAATTTTGCGAAAGCAATTTTAAAAAGTTCAAATTTAATTTAGAGCTCATTCAATTTTGTTTATTTTTTTTTGTTTTTAATTAAACTTTAATGAAATCAAAAAAGAGGAACACAACAAAGCAGCGAGCTCTACCAAAATAGAAATTCCACAAATTCCAGAACGAAAATATTTATTTTTCGTTAATGATGTCATAAATCTCACTCCAATTCTTTTGTTGTTTTTGTTTTTACTTTTTAGTCACACCTCAATAAAACCGCCAAATTTGTTCTGATTCTGACGAATAGTCAGAGTTTTCTTCCCGTGGTACCGTTGACTCACACAAATCGTCGTCCAAAATACATTGAAATAAAAAAAACGTCGATTTGTAAAATTTAAACTGATTGGAACACTAAGCTTTTTATTAAGCTAAAACGACTGGTATTGAAACATAGAAACTTGAGCTCCATGCAGAATTCTTCCATGTTCAGTGCGTTTAATAGAAACAAAAGACACAACATGTTAAAATAATACTAACAATATGGAATGAAACAAACACAATTCAACATTCTAATGTGGGATACAAGTTTTCTTGATGTGATGAGAAACATAGAGCATTTTGAATTTACGTATAATTTCCAAATAAGCTTTAATAAACAAAAGCCTTGTGTTTCAATGCTGTAACCGAAACATGAAGTGCACAATTTACAAACAGTTAAAAAAAATCAAAAATTTCATGAACGCTTTCGACATCATTATTAAGAAAATGCTAACTTTAAAGAAATCGGAATTATAGTTTGAAAGATATCGCCACTCAAAGTTGACCTTTTCTTCAACTTTTAATAACATACTCAATTTTTCTTAAAAATTGGCATCTTTGAGTTGGAATAGCAACGCAATTATAACATGAATCATTATCGAATTGATTTTTATTCTTAGGTAGCCATATTATAGTGTTATATTATAAATATCAAGTCTTTTCCATTTGTAGTTTTATGGAGGGGGCTGTTTTTCGAACCATGTATTTTTTGGATATTTTTCAGCTTTAGGGAACAACAAACAAATGCTCAAAAGTGCACTTTGTCAAATTTTCACTATATCTTTATTATATATTCATTTACCAATCTGTAAAATATTATGATCCTTTAGCGTCCTTTTTGGCTTTTATAGCGAGAAAATGATCAGCGAAAAAAGCGTTGTTACGGGTATAAGAAGATGAATGAGTAGTAGGTAAATTCGCGGTTACAGCCTTAATATGTTACTAAAGTGAAAAAGTTTGTTATAGGACAGGTGCCAGTTCCAGTGGTCCGACCTTAATGTTACTTATATACTAGGGTACGTAAGAAGACTACATTTTAAATTTCAGCCTTCTATGTTGATAAAGAAAAAAGTGTTTCGCTTCCTTTTCTCCATTTCGTATGGCAGGTACCAGTTCCAGTAGTCCGATCATGCCGGTTCCGAAATAAGAGTTGATCGCACAGAAAAGAAGACTCCGTGCAAAATTACAGGTCGTTAACACCAAAACTGTGGGAGAGATTGCATACATAATCATAGACGGATGGGCGGAGATGGCTATATCAATTCGTTTTGTCGTACTGATCAAGAATATATGTATATACTTTGTATAGTCGCAAATTTCTAAGTTTGTAAAAAAAGATAAACTAGTCCTTTTCTGACTCTAATACTGCACTGGAAACAAATTCAGACTTTAACAACATACTATACGGCTCACAGATATCGTAGCTTGTTGACCGATGGCTTATTAATAAAGCTTAAGGAATTCTCTTTTAAATAAAACTTGTTTCGTGCAATAATCTTTATTCGTTCAGAAGATATGATTTTTGCAACGGAAAAAGTCAGAACGCCTCACCCTGTATCGTAAGGAAACGTATGTAAATGTAAACTAACGTAATACTGATAAGAGCAACGTTCAGTAGGCCAGTAGGTCAGTTTTTCTTATTTTTTTTCATAGGGGAAGGTGGTTTTGATACTTCTTAGGTATGATCACAAAAATTATACAAATCGTGAATAACAAACTAGAAGCGACACCTGTTGTCAGAGACGTTCGATTAGCATTTCCTCTTTCCGAGTAGTCTTTAAGCCCTTGGACTGGTCAAAATCATATGTAATGATAAATGATAAAGAAATTAGAACAAAACGACCTTTATGAAACAAATCGAAAGATATGAATAAATAAATTAGGGATACAACTTTTCATCCATTCTTTATAATCTACGCAGAAATTAAAGGTGAGGCATCAGTGTGCCAACAAGTTTGTTAAAGAGGTATTTGTAAATTTATTATACTTTTCTTTTTCTAATCACCTGAATTTATTGGTATCGTACGCCAGAATGAGTTTACTGTGCACTTCGTAAGTCTTAGTCCACCTTCGCATTGCATCGCATTGAAAAGGTGCCAATTAGTTTAATAATTGATTGACAATAAAAGTAAAAATGCTTTTGGTCTCTTATATACAAAAGAACACTTCTACTTGCGTGTTTGATTGGCAATGCTTATATAGGAACTACAAAAGATTTATTGTATTTAATTAGATAACCTAAAAACCCAAAATAATTTTGACTGACTAATGACTTTGATCATTGATTCAGTAGTGCATAAAGAAGAATGTGTTAAAAAAATCTGCAATGTATTTTTAGTGCATGCGTGAATTGAAAAGAAGAATGGGAAAGCAAATAAAATGATTTTTTTTTTTAATGTCAAGTAATATTTATTGCGATGAATAACTTAGATATAAAAGAAGGCAGTGTAGTCGAGTATACTCGACAATATAATACCCTACACACTCGGTAGGCGGTGCTACACCCCAAATCTTCAATAAAATATCAGGAAAATCGTTCAATAATCGTGAAATTTACGAAAAGATGGTAGAAGGTAAAAAATGTTGCTCTTATCTGATTATTATGTGAAATGCAAATTTATAAAGCTTTCTCGTTCCGCGAATAATACTTAAACAAAACAATAATTTGAATAAATATTATAGTCTGCTTTAAAAGCGTTAGTAATACATATTACAATATTTCACGTTTTTACTAAGTATTATTTTGCAAACACAAGCTCATAATGAATGGAAAATATTAATTATCCGTTAGCTTATTATTCACAAAAAATTAATAAGTGAAATGAGTAACGGTGATAATTGCATATTATGATAATAAGGCTCTATTTTGTGAAGAACAGTCTCTTATTTTTGAATTCTAAATATATTTTACGCTCGATTGAACAAAACAATTATTCAAGGGGGTTTATTTTATAAAATATGCAGATATCTTTTAGTATACATAAAATGCATTTAATTCAATTTCTATTTCCGGCTTTTAATGTAGAACTTTTTAGAAGTTTCCATTGACTGCTTCAGAATGACGACATTGGCTCTCACTTGCGCTAATCCGCTTGCACTTCGCGTGGGCCGAGTGTATATGAGATTTTCAGTGGGCGGATTAACTACGACAGTTCAAACTTAGACTTGAACTCACAACTTGACCCTAGAAAAGATTTTCACAACTATCAAGGCACAATTAGTTGTTCTTAATTTATAAAAAAAAAAAAAAACAAAATTATTTATTTTTAACTAACGTTCTAATTGGCTAAAATTGCAAAAATTGTTTAGATTTCGTATTGTTTTTGTTTTGTAAATGTCGCCGTATTATAAGTAATAATTTGCAATAGAGTGAGAAATCGCAGGTCTGACTATCTATGTATCTGTACTTCAGACTTCCCTTATTTGACGAATTAATTAGTATAAGAACACATGTTGTTTTTAATTAAGGAGTGTGGAAAGTTGTTTTCATAACAAATAGATTTGTCATGAAAGAAACTCACGAAAGATGAGAGTGAAACAGGTCGTAATTTTCCTTTACGTCAGTTAAATGAAATCTTGTTTTACAAGGTCAAATTGAATGTGGTTTTGCTTGGAGTTCTTCTTTTTTTAATGTACTGCGAGTACGAATGTGAAGACGAATGTCATCCTTTTGTTTCACTTTTGATTTCGTTCGATCCACAACCAGTCGCACAACTTGTTTTTGTGTGGATCAGGTTCGGAGCGTACGCTGCATATGTGTAAGCCATACAAACGCAAATGGAAGTGGAATTCGGTGGCTGTCAATTTTGCATATGTGGATGTCTTTCCGACATGAAGTTGGTCCAACGACAACGGTGACATGCAGTTTCGATGCATTACGAAAAAAAAAAAAAAAACGGCGACAACAACCAAAAAATGACTCGATGGCCTTGGTAGTTATTTTTTGTATTTTGATGCAGTAAAATGTCTGTCCTTTTTCTGGGATTTTTGGGTTAAGTGCTTTCAAAACATATATGTCAGTGAATCATAAATACACACATACATATGTGTATGCATCTGCAGTTTGGAGTAAGGACTAGAAATGGGCACGGGCCTCTGTAAAAAAGGCGGTCCTCGGGCCTGACACCAAAAGCCCGAAATGTTCGCAATTCATGGACGTCAGCATATCCAAAAAGCGAATATTGGAAAAAAGTGAAGTTGTGAATGAAATCGACATTCAATTCGCATTTAAAATGCAGTTTGCATCTCGTAAGTTCTGAGGGTATTTATGACTGGTGGCAACATAGGGCAGCATGTTGTAGCTGCTGTAACTAAGCTCACAAGGCAGAGAGCAATTGAATAATGTTAAGCACAACTGATTACTAATAGACTCACTCACACACACCTGCGCCCATGCACACGTTCACTAGCAACGGCATCGGCCGCACTGTCGACGCCAACGTCGATGTCACGAGCGATTCGCACAGCCGAGCAACAACAACGTATAGTGGTTTGGCTTCACGGCTGCGTTTTCCTTGCCGACTTGGTATAACTTAAAGCCAATTGCCCATTTTTAAGTTAGTCGGCAGTTAGTCGGGGTTGGGAATTCAACTCGAAGTATCATAAACTCTCGCATTCGTCAGTCCGTGTTTTCGGTAGTCAATTTGTTTCGTTTCAACTTTAAAGTATTTATACTATCTATCTACGTCAAATATTCGCAGCCGTTAATTTTAAAAACTTAGGAAGTGAGTTTATTTGCACTGGAGACGGTTTACAATTAATGTGTTAATAGTTTGTGGAAATATCGTGTTGTAGATAAAAGATCTATTGTCTAATGGCAACAAAGTAGACGAAAGATATTTTTCGTTTATTACACATAATTTGTGCTTACAAAACAAAAATAGCTAATAATCGCCCAAAACCGATGTACATTGTGTAAACATTGTTGGTTTTGTCGACGCTACCTAAAGAGACATAAGTCAACAAGTTAGCGCAATTGTTTTCTTTCTTCTGTTTTGCAAATATCGATGGTTAAATCTTCAAACCATAAAGTACAAACAAATGAACAAATATTTTTTAGTAATTTGTCTGTTAATGTACGCGCGCGCAATCCTCCTGTTGCTAAAAAACAACAACAAATAATCAAACAAAAATGTAACCTCGTGCAATTGCTTGTGAACATGTCTCAATTTGTGTGTTGTCGACGTTTTCAACCTAACATTAAATGTGTAAATTACATGAAATTAGACAAAAGCACAGGCGGAGGCGTGAGAAAAGTCGTTATTGAAACTATTAGTTTTTTTGTTAACAAGTTTTTGAGTTAACAGTTAACTATTTAAGTGGATGAACGGTTGACAGTTATTGTTTTAAGCGCTCGCCAGTCAAATGTTGGCGATTAATAAATAAGGAATGTTAATTTATGTTGTACGCTCTTTGCAAAAACGTACGAAATTTTGAAATTTTACAGGAATGGAATTAAGACTTCTGACAGAGGATCCATGTTCATGTCTACAAGCCACGACCCCAATCGTTATTCGAATCGAATTTAAAAAAATATTAATAAATAAAATCCATGATTTAATGACAAATCAGTAGCTGGCTTGACCTGTTTGTAAAAACATAAGGAGAGTGGAAGTTTTAAATATGTAAACAATCAAAAATTTCATTTTTTTTACAAAGCCACGCCAATTGCACACAGTAAACAACATGAATCATGGCTCAAGTATATTGGCTTTGTTTTAACACAGTTTTGACTATGAAATTAAACACGCCTTTTACATATTAGCAAATTAATAAAGAAAATTGATTTTCAAAGAAGTGAAGATTGATGACACAAAAGTTTCACCGTCATTTTATCATTGCAGTACGTGTTGGCATGCTCATAATGAAGTCTCTACAGTCGGACTTTGATCATGGCGAGTCGGAAATCGCAGCTTGGTATGCTGGCAAAACTATCTTTATAACTGGCGCCACCGGCTTTATGGGCAAAGTTTTGGTGGAAAAACTATTGCGCAGCTGTAGCGATATTAAGGCAATCTACCTACTGATCAGAGCCAAGAAGGGCGTCGAACCGTTGACGAGGAAAGAACAATATTTTAAATGTGTGGTAAGTACATTATTCACGATTTAATTATTGCTACTAAACAATTACTTTTTTTTATGACCATGTTGTCCATAAATAAGTGGGACATTAATTAGTTGGTTTAAAAGCGGAAGAGTTCTTTAGGTTATGCTCCAAGGACGTATCAAGTTCGCTTTAGAGATAAAACTCGAATTTAAATTGTTTGCAACATAAAAAAAATCGACTGGCATAATTCTTGTTGTTGTGCGATTATTTTTTTGGTTTACTCAACAACGTTTAAACATTAAAGAGCTTTTACGTTTTTGTTTTATTAAATGTCATTGAAAGTAGGTCAGATCTTTAGTTTGAAAAATTAACTTCCTGCCTTAGTTCAAGTAGAAACTATTTGAATCATTCGATTAGTAAGGATGATTGTAGCAAAGGACATTTCAAATACATTTATGTACATACATATGTATGTACATGCTTATGTATGTATGTCTCTACATAAGTGACAAATTCAATAATAAAACTATAATATATTTTGCTTACAACTTTTTGGTGTAAATACGAAAATGATGTAAGTCAAGGCGTTCATTAACCAAAATTACAATGACTATAAACTTATGGTATTCGCATAGTGGACATGGTCCATTAACGATTCAATTTACCCACTATAATTACAAAAAAAAAAAAAAAAACTTGCAACAAAGTAAATAGTCATCCGCTTTGTTGGTTGGTTGCTTTGTTTGTGCCTCTTGGCTTTTCATTTTCATGTATAGAATTTGATTTATGTTTGCTATTCAGACAGACACAAGAAAAAAGTGTTAATATCATTTTTGTTTATTTAAAAAAAATTTTTTTTTTAATAAAGATATTCAACAAGTTGTTGGAAAAGAATCCCGATGTCGTAAATAAGGTGTACGTTGTGAAAGGTGACGTGCTGGATGTCGACCTTGGCTTGAGTCACAACGATACCAACACCTTGGCCTCAAATGTCGATGTGCTATTTCACTGTGCGGCTAATGTACGTTTTGATCAGCCGTTGCGGCCAATGATTCTGATGAATGTTGTCGGGACACAAAAGATTTTGAAGCTGGCGGAGAAAATGACCAATCTGCAGGCCTTGGTACATGTATCGACATCATTTTGCCAATGCAATGAAAGTGTTTTGGAAGAACGTGCATATCCTGCGCCACAAAATCCGTTAGCTATTATGGAAATGGTCGATGCATTGAACGATGCCGCACTTGCCGAAATTACGCCAAAGTATGTTCGATAAAAAGATCAAGATTTATAAGGTAACATCGACTAATTTTTGCTTTTCGTATTTCTTTGTCTATTTTGTCTTAGGTTGCTGAATGGCTTGCCGAACACGTACGCTTACAGTAAAGCACTTTCAGAAGATCTAATTTGCAGATACAGCAGCAAGCTACCTATAATAATTACAAGGCCTTCCATCGGTACGTACGAACGAGCTGTCCATTGACGGCATTTGCTCACTGCAAACGAGTTTAATTTTTGTCGTTTATCTTGTGTTTAGTTACAGCAAGCATTTCAGAGCCGCTGCCTGGTTGGATTGAAGGCGTTAATGGACCAACAGGCTTGATGATTGGTGCTGCCCGTGGCGTGATACGCTCCATGCATTGTAACCCTGATTACGCATCAACTGTGATACCAGTTGACAAGGCAATCAATGGCATGATTTTGTGCGGTTATCAACGAGGCAACTCCAAGTCGAATCAAGTTGAATTTTGCAATTTGTGCATTTCCAGCAAAGCACTTATGTCTTGGGGAGAAAGCATCGAGACGGGCAAGAAGTTTTTTTACGAGACGCCTTTGAGCTTTGCCCTTTGGTATCCGGATGGTTCCATTAAAAAGAACTATTACTATCATATGTTCTGTGTGATATTCTTTCACTATCTGCCAGCATATTTTATTGACTTTTGGCTTTTCCTCTTCGGTCAAAAGCCATTGTAAGTACGGTATTATTATTTTGAAACGGATATTTTATATTCATTTGTTATTTTTCTTTGGAATAGCTTGGTAAAAGCGCAGCGTAAAGTATCGACAGGTCTAAAGCTATTGCAGTACTACACAACAAAAGACTGGGATTTCCGTAATGAACGTTTTCAACAAATGAGCAGCACATTGAATCGTGTTGATCAGGATTTGTTTGACACCTCGGTTAGCCAAGTTAATTGGGAGCTGTACATAAAGAACTACATAATTGGTATGCGTACCTTTATATTGGGTGAGAGTGATTCCACACTGCCCTATGCCAAGAAAGTGTTACGCCGTTTATATGTATTGGACCGAGTAACCAAATTATTAATTTTTGTACTTTGTTTTTGGTTCTTATGGACTCATTTAGATGGATTTTTGGAAAGGAGTGACTCGTTTATTCTCCAGTTTATCTCTAGAGAACATAATACTACTTTACACACTTAAACTTCTTTTATATGTATGCATGTACAAAGTAAAAGTATTGTTTTTGAAAATAATGAAGCGTCTTTTGCTTCTTATGTAAATATTACAATAAATTAAAATCAAGAACTTTTAAGTTTATTGGGTGGGATATTATGTAAGAATACGGTGGCATAACTATAGAACAACTCCCTGAATACGATCGGTAGCATTTTTGAATAACTATTTTTTGCAAAAGATAACCGCTTTTTTACTAGCTAAGATTTGATTTGTTATAGTTTCCAATTGATTCACAAAGTTTTTAACTTTCGAAACCAAAATATTTCTAGTTGAAATGTAGAAAGACTAATGGCCTCCTTGCTACGCCTTTTGAATCTTACTATGTATTTATGTTTCGTTGTATTTGGTATATATTTTCATTTAGTTTAGATTTTTTACGAATCCACGACATTGTGACCCCTTGAGGCAGGGGGCCAGTGGCATGTTTCGCACTCTGCTCCTGTTGTTACGCCACTGTAAGAATAGAAAAGTTTCGAAATAACGAAAAAAATAACGTACTTTCAAAAAACCCCGACAAAAACAAATTTAAAACTAACGGAGTCCAGTGAGTGATTATGGACGAGAAACGCAAACGAGCCAAAAGTGTCCGCAGTCAAGGAAGAAAAAGAATGGACCAAAAATGGAAAAGGAGGAACAAAAGAAATCCCCAGCGAATTCAGCGCGACATACACCAAATCAATACTGCACTGACTCATGACGCAGAGTTTTCAATTCACCGGATAGCGTATTGTTTTACGAATTTTCACGGCTTTTTCCGCGTATCTTTATTTAGAATAATTGGCAGCACGAGTATCAGCTGTATTAACAGCTGTAGCATTTTGTCAAGGGCTGGAGTTGTGAATTGCTTATTGTTCGTTTACCTAGTTTACTTAACGTAATTAATATTATGCGAATTTTTGTAAAATATGTAAAAATTTAATATTATATATTTTTAGCATCTTCTATTCATTATATGCAATCCTTTAAATATTGACAACGTCGATTCATAAATTTATGAACTTGTGAACTATGTTCGCACTAGGAACTGTCGCATCTGCTATTAACAGAAAATACGGAGTGTTACTAACATTGCTGGCGAACAACAACAGTTTACGGAGTGCAAAAAACATGTGTTTTGTTATTTTTTTGGTAATTTAATTTTGTTAGGATTTCCATCAATTTACGGAAAAATTGACACGATAACAACTCTTTTCAATTCAAAATTTTTAAACGTGAATTACTAAATTTGAAATTTTGGAAGTCAACTATTCATAAAAATGGTATTGAAAAATATCTTTAATTTTATTTAATTATAAGCATTTTAATTTTCTTATGAACAATATAGTTTTTTGACGGTCAGAAGAAATTGCACAATTGTTTATAACCAGTGAAGTAAAATCTGTATACTATATGTTATTTTGCTAGTTTAGTTTAGGCGAACGTTTTTTGTTTAGCTCACTTCGAATTATATAATTTAGATATTAAAACTAATTACTTGGATGTATTCACAGATTGGTGAACAACTTAAGGCGTGAGAAAGCAAAATTTTGATTACACTTGTAAAAATAATTCGTGCTATACCAAATGCAATGCGAAACAATGTCAGCAACAAGATAGCTTGCCCACATCCTGAACCAGATAATACACAGAGGAGAAGTAGCTAGTATTAGGCTTAGACTCTAACGACCTGCATTTCGAATGAAAGCAAGTAAAATAACAGAAGAAAGCGATAAGGGCGTAAGGAACGACACCATGTTGTCCGATGTCGTGCACAATGATACCACCGACACAAGTGATACGTCGCCATCAACAGCTGGCCATGCACACGTTTTCACAGATAGATTTTTCGGCTCCTTTCAGTGGAAGGAATTCGCGTGTGGCTGTGGTGCGGCCTTCGTGAATATCACCGTAACGTACCCCATCTATAAAGTTATATTCCGGCAGATGCTACATGGCGTGCGGATAACATCTGCTTTTAGTCAATTACGGCATGAGGGTCTTGGATTCTTGTACCGTGGCATGCTGCCGCCACTCGCACAAAAAACAATCTCTTTATCAATTATGTTCGGTGTATTCGACGGTACACGCAGATATCTGGTTGAAGACTATGATTTAAATGACTATGGTGCGAAAGTCTTGGCGGGAGTTGTTGCTGGCAGCGTTGAGTCAGTGTTGCTACCCTTTGAAAGAGTGCAAACATTGCTGGCCGATTCTAAGTTTCATTCATTCTTCTCCAATACGCCAAATGCTTTCAGGTAATGTTACCAATGTGCATGTATCCTAAGTTTTGTTATCATTTTTGTGTTGTGACGCTCAGGTATGTTATAGTAAACTATGGATTCCGGGAGCTATACAGGGGCATTGAGCCAGTGTTTTGGCGCAACGGTCTTTCAAATGCTTTGTTTTTTATGATGCGCGAAGAAGCTAGTTCGCATCTGCCAAGAAGAGTAAGATGTCAATTGAAATTGATTGTATTTTTCTTTTTATGTAAAACAACAATTTTTAACAGAAAACTATGGCTAGCAGAACAGCCCAGGAGTTTGTAGCTGGGGCTGTTATAGGCGCAAGCATTAGCACAATTTTCTATCCACTGAATGTCATAAAAGTATCAATGCAAAGCGATATGGGCCACGGTTCCGAAGGCATGTGGCAGGCATGTAAAAGAATTTATCACGAGCGTGGCAGTCGTATCGGTTATTTTTACCGTGGTTGCGCTTTCAACACCGGTCGCTCCTTCATTAGCTGGGGCGTAATGAATACTGCCTACGAAAACATGAAAAAACTGATTGAACAGCACAAGCAACAGCCATCGCCGATATCTAATTGAAAATTACGATTTTCGGCTTACAAATATTCGATTATTTGGTATTAATTTTGTATAGTTACTAATATTCAACTGCAAGATGCTGTCTTATAACCTGCTTAGTCAAATGTATATGTTAGTAAAAACATTTTAAATTTAAGTAAGTAATAATTTTGTTAACTGAAGGTTAAAGTGTGTGTTTTTTCGCAACAAACGAAACCAAAACATAGCGATAAGTTTGAAATTAAAGGCATTTAATGAACCTTATAAAACCTTAGTACTTATTTAAATTTTGTGATTGAAATGCATGGTACATGTTTAAAATAAAATTAACACAATTTAATATTAAAATTATTCTGTTTACAGAATAAAGAACTTCAAATTCTTATTTTCTGTGTCTACTAGCAAAGTAGAGCGTTCGAGTGTTACACTGATGAATGATACACTTGAACATTACATTCAACATACCTAAATTATCGTTAAAGCACCGTGAATGCTACACTGGCGTATGTAGTGTGTGCTTACTGTGTAACATACCACTAAACAATTTAAGTGAACTATAAGAATCTTTTGCTTGTTAAGGTTATTAACGTTGGTATGCTCAGGTTGCCGGACTCAAATAGTTGTTATAACGGAGCACTCAACAAAAAAGGATTATTTTTTTTGAATTAATTAAAAATCAAAGAATTGTGCAAATCGTAATTTGTTCTCCCACATTGTCCATTTCCAAACATATCTGAAATTTTGCCTTTTAGGATACGAAAGTTTACCTCATTCGGGTTTTGAGTGCCGGCAGAAATTTTCTGTAAACAATAAACCGTTTAAGTATCAATTGATATAATTACCTTCATCTACAACTTACTTGAAATCGATTGGACAACATCCAAAGTTCCTCTTCGCCAAAGAAGTTACGCACAACTTTCATGCCACTAACAAACTCCAACTGTTTGGGGTTCACCGGCAATTCACAGAAGTAGTGTTCGGCATAGGGCCTGCCCGAGTTCCAACTGATCAGCTTGATCGGATTTAATGTGACACAGAACAGATTTTGAGCCGAATCAAAAGCCTGCGTTGTGCACTCACTGGAGCGCTTACCCAAGGGTCTAACACTGGCCTGCACTGCACTCATCTGCTGATTGTTTAAGACTTCTAATGGCACAAAATATTCGGTAGTGCTTGCCAATGGGTGAAAATAGAGGTTACGTTCATCGATGGCTACGCCAAAGATGCCATCCATTAGTGTAAAGGATTCGCCAGCGATTGTGTGTGTGCCATAATCCGGATCGGGGAACATGTACTTGTGCTCTACACGCCAGGCGACGTTCCTTTTGTAATTATAAACGACTAAGCCGTGATAGTTGACGTCTGGTACATAAACAGAGACATCACGACATGCACCCAATGGCGGTGGATCGTGCACCTTTAAAATGGGCGCAATGAATATCGATGCACTCGGTGTATACAGGGTGCTATTAAAACGATACCGATGCAACAATTTGTCGGTCGTCAGATCGAAAAGCAATAATTGCGGCGAACATATGTGGTTTGAGCCAATCAAGCCGGAATCGATGACCCACATTTGATTGCAGGGTGTGAACTGTTTGGACGTGATTTTTCGAAATATTGAAGCTTATAATCCAACAAATGGAATTTTACACCAAATACCTACAGATACGCGAAATGCAGAGACGATGCCATCACAGTTGCTGGTGCCTTGTCCACTGTGCCATTCGTAGCTGGGGTATGCTATCAATTCGTTAGTGTTGGGACTTTTTGTTGCCAGCGTATAAGGTATGCCATTTGTGAATCTTGGTATGGTCACAAAAATGCGCAACTCCCCATTGTCTATTGTGTTGAATTCATTATAATAATCCAAAACTTATTTCCAAATTTGTATGGTGTACTCACAATTATAATGCGGCGCCACGTCAATAGGCACACCGTTCTTCTGCACTAGATTTCCATACGACTGCGCATCCAACCGATCCCGCTGCGTTTGAAACCCATAAATTAGTTGGCGCCATTCCGTGACTAATTGCAATACTCCAGCATCTTTGTTACCCCTGCCTTGGTTTAACTTTATGCATAACCATATCATGCACAATAGCAACACTTTCAGCTTCAAACCCCGCCACATAATCTTTTATCAAATGTACATATATAAACAAAAAAATAGTATGCTCATTCAACGTGTTAACCAAATCAACAGACAAAAAAGTAAAAACAAGAAGAAGATTTGCTACTGGTTTTTATTGCCGTTTGTGTTGAGTATTATAACTTGACTTTACGTCTGTTTTCGTTAAGTTGCTGACCCAGAATGAATATCGCTAAATGGAAGTGTGGTGTGTATCGCCCTCACAGCCAAAAAGAAAAACACAAATAACCAAAATTTAATAAAAAAAAAAAAAAACAACAAAATTAATAAAATCATAAGAAAAAACATAATACAATGAAACAAAAAACCAACCGACATGCGTGCGGTTTTGTTCTTGTGTGGCGGCTGTCAACAGTCGTTTTAGCCGTGCTACGCTGAGAAAAGACAAAACAGTTTCAATCAATAGCAACAACGAAACCTGCCATTAAAACTTGATTCATTCAAAAGTAAAAAAAAGGTGATTCACAACGTTGAAACCGTTATCAAGAAGCGTACACAAATGAGGCATTTGTTTAGGGCCTATTGATTTTGGCTTATGTGTAAGCATTGTCTTAATTATGTGGTTTCGAACTCGAATTTGTTAAGCCCATTATGATGTAATAGCATGAAACTTCAGTAAAACATTTTGTTTTTGGTGGAGGAAGTCATACTTTATGGTGGTTTTAAAAGTAATTACGTATTAATATTGTAAATTTGATTAAAGTCCTTAAAAGAAAATAAAAAAAAAATCAAATAATTTTGGTTATCTACAGAAGGTGAACGCATATAAGCTTTATTAAACTGTCTACTTTTGCTCTTGTGTAATATTTTCATTTGTCTTCTTCAACTCAGTAGCATGACGTCGACCGCGCTGATAATAATAACCATTACTGGCTGTGGCGGTTGGTGCCGTGTATGTGATTTGTGGGGCAGTCGGTGCTGTGGAGTCGATCAGGCTGTCCAAGAAGGAGCGCTGATAGATTTCACGACTGGCTTTACTAGGTGGAAATGCTTCGCCTTGGTTGAGCGCTGTGAAAGGATTGCGTATACCGTAATTTACAACACCGGTTTGATCGAACTTGTATGGCGGTTGCGGCTTTGTTGTAAGCATTGTTGGCACCGCAGCCGAGTTCGTAAAGTAGTTTTGCAGCGCGCTTGACGTCGTGTGTGCATACAAGCTGCTCAGTAACGGCGCAGTCGACGTCAGCGGCTTGAGGCCATAAGATATCAGATTGTTCTGTTCGGGTAACAGTCGCAAATGCGTCGAAGTCGGTTGCGGCAACTCAATGCGAACAATGCGATTGTTGATTTCCTGCGTGTTGAGATTTTTAAGGAAGAAACGATGGAATTTCGATGAAACTGCATAGATGACGCCTGGTTCGGACCGTGTGGTTGTAATATCTGCTATAAACTGTAGACGATCTCGGTCATAATTGAGCACGGACTGTTGATTGGTTGCGGGATTCCATTGCGCAATAGCCGTTTCAGACATTGGCGCAAATATTAGACTGCTGTCGTAGGGCGAGATGGCTAAGCCAATGCCTTGTGACGATTTCTTCCCGACCAACTTGACATCAAGCAATTTATTAAGAGGCAACGGTCCAGCGCGTAGCACGTTCTTGTGCACCGAGAATATTCTGTAAAAATATTTTATAATTGAAAATCTCAGGGAGCGACTGTGTCAGAAAAAACTAACCGATCTGTGGCCAATGGTTGAAAGTAAACGATGCCGGACTTGTCATCAAAAGTCAAGCCAACAACGCCATCCATTAACACAAAGCGATCATTGAGTATCTCCGATTGTGCAAAGTCAGGATCGGGGTACATGGCAGGGTGGGAGAGACGCCATGTTATATCTTTGCCGCTGTCATAAACGATAATACCTGCGATTTCATTTTATATAAAACATAAGCATTCATCGATAAAAATTAATTGCTTGCCTGGCTCGACAGTGTCCGTTATATAGACAAACACATCATCGCAACTTTTCGCTGTCGTCTCGTCAATCACCAAGTTTGTGAAGAGCGATTCGCCGCGCAGCACTTCACGTGGAAAGTCAATGCGTCGCACTACGCGATCGGTGTTGAGATCAACAACTAAAATCTTTGGCGGACACGTGACCTGATAGTCTTCGAGCGAACGCGAAACTCCCGCATCAAGTATCCAAAGACGATTGCAGGAATCGATGCGTAGGCGATACACCGAAATCAGAATCAAATCGCTGCAATTGAAGTTCGTGCGACCGGTAGTTGAGTATGACCAATCAGGATAAGCCTGAGGAGAAATGAGTATATTAGCATGGCTTGACACATAAACACACACTCATTTTCGAACGAACCTGAAGTGGCGGCGAATCGCCAAATTCAGCTTTCGAAACCACACTGACGGTGGACGGAACGCCTGAGAAAAGTTTTGGCGTTGCAATGAATATGCGATCCTCGCTGACAGCAACGCCCGTTACCAACACATTCGTTGGATTGAAGAAATTTTGGTCGTTTGTCGGTGCCTGCGGTTCGAAGTTGTACGTGAGCAGCTTCCACTGCTTGGCCACCTGTAGTGTGCTTGTTGAATGTAGTTGGACAGGTTGCGGCGTTGTAAGCGTTTGTGTTAATCCGCTTAGCCAGAGCAAGGAAATCGCCGTTGCGACAAGTGAGAGCGTCATGATCTCTCTGATTGTGACTTAATGCAACTGCAAAGTTATTATAAATTGTTGTTTATATAAGCTTTGTATATGTATATTATAATCGCCGAACAATAATTATTATTCATTTTTCCTATTGTCCATTCGATTGGCCGCGTTAATTAAATCACGCTGCCCTTCGTTTAACTGTCGTATAGTCAATGGCGTACTTGCGGAACACAACGTAAGTAAATTGCATTGTATGCAAATCGACGAATAATCAAATTCCCTGTACTAAAAATGACACAACTTGATACGAAAGTCAAATTCAACTGCTTGTCAGTTTGCCAATTTGTCCGTCTACTTGACTCACCGCTGTCAGCCCACCTAATGTTGTCGGCTGTCGTTTATCGTTGCATTAGTGCTGTTCGCACATTTATGTTGCTGTCAAAATTTGTAATTTCAAATTAATTAAAATTCGACTTCGACATCGAATTCGAGCAACAAGATTATGCTTTAATCTCCGTTTCATTTTTGGCATATAAATGTCCAATCGATCATTAATGCTTAGTAATCGATGACAGAGCAAAGTGTTTGTGACAAGCGTTTGCGATTAAAGTAATACGATAGCCTGGAAATGTTTCCGCTTGAAATGTCACGTTAATTGATTTTAATAACCAAAAGAGTTAAATTATTTGCTGTTTATGTTTTTCACTAAAATGAAAAGACGTTCCGAGAGTCACTTGCCACTTGTCACTTGCGCAATTGCATATGAGTTTTTTGAAGTGCCTGACGTGCACGAGACTCAAATATGGCTTGGCATCGAAAACTTGGCCAATTAAATGGAAAAGAGAAGTTATTATATAAAAACGGTCTACCTGTACAGTAATTTGCCTTTGATTGCGGCCTACGAACTAAAGTACTTCGGTTTTTCTTTCGTTTGTTGTGTTTTTTAACATTAAATAAAAGTGGTAAGTGAAATAAGTAAAATACGCTTGACAAAGATTTTTTTTAGCTCAAAGTTTGTAAGCGTACCTGATTCGAGATAATAAAACCGAAGAGTTGTTAACGGTAATGGAGGTCATTAAAGTCGTTTCTCTTTTTTATTTTAACGCTTTTGTCTCATATTTGGTATACAAAATTTGACTTCAATAGAAAATTTTGAATTGTTAACTTTAAGTGCACAATCTCAACGAAATTGAGCAATTTTGACAAGTTTTCACTTGAAATATTTTGGTTAATTGGAAACACGCAAAAGGGTTCAACATTTGAAACAAATACAAAGTTATCATCGCCTTTGCAACAAGTCAAAAAAAAAAAACAATCAAGAATTTTATTTTAAGTCCAAAAGTGCTAAAAATTGTGTGATCAATTGCCATTTGAAAAGTGTTTTGGATACTACAGAGAAGACAATAGCGTCGTGATATTTATGCTAATAGCATTAATTAGCCGAAAAGGCACCGGTTGCTGCAAGTGCGACGACGCACACACACGACGTCGGCAGCGACTACAAAAGCCGTTATAATATTAACACACAATTTCGATCTGACAACACAACAAAAATCTCACGAAAAGCATCAAAACAAAAACAAAAGAAGTACGCAAAAAAATGCGCTCATATCATCAACACAATGAAAAAAAACTTGCGAAGTAAAAAAAGAAAAAATAAAACAACAAAACAAAAAAAAATTATATCGAAAAGTCGAGGAAGACAGCAAAAAACAGAAGATAGTAGATCAAAAAGTGAACCTAAAATTTTAGCAAACGTTTAATTGCCGCCGGCCGCTCCAAGCAACACAAATTCAGAGCAACAATTGCAGCACAGACAAAGCAATCGAGCCGGCGGGTAGGCGGGCAGGCGATGGGGCGACCAGACGAGCCCCTGCCTTTATACAAGTAACATACATGTATGTGTGTATGCACATATATGCATATACATAAGAGAGTGTGTGTTTGTATGCAACGCTTAGTTATAAAATCAGGAGTGCACACAACCCGGCCCGACTAAGGCAAAAACATGTGTTTTTTAGAGACAAAACGACATGAAAAACATTTGTAATCATTTTGTATTTTTTTTTTTTTGTTTTGTAATAAGTATTTTCATAGTTGCCTACAAGAAAGATGTTTTCAATAAACCGGTCATTAATTTGTGAGTCAGTAAGTCAAAATTGTTGTGCCCTTATGTATGTATGTCCGACTGAGTCTTTTTTTATAAGTTATTAAAATGCGAGATCGCAACGAGAAGTTTCTTTATGCAAAAACACTAATAAAGCCACTTAATGACTAAAGCCATTGTCATTGCAGATTTAATTTACTGATAAATCAATAGTTGACGGCGAACATTATAGATACTCATTAACGTTAGCTGCTCATGCACATATTTATATTTATATTTTCAGTTAACGCCTCGCCGTGAATCGGGTGTGCACTTGAAGCACATGGCAGACAAATTGTCACTGAGTTCGCTTCCTGGACAAAAAAAATTAAAAAAAAGAAATGGGAAAAAAACACAGTGCACTAATGGCAATGATTAACACGGTCAACGCAAACGCTATGGGTATCAAAGCCGAGAAAGATATATGTATTTGCTATTAGCGTTGTTTGCGGCACATTTGTGTTGCGCAAAAAGCGCATTGCAAGTAAGGAAACTTCCCATTTTAATTACGTCCAAAACGAAGTGACACATTCACAACATGCAGCGCATGTATCGTTAGCACACTTTGAAATTCTCACAGCACAAATTTAGACATGCGCCGCCGGAAAACAGAAATTTTCGCTCACTTCAAACGTTCAGAGCATTTATCCTTCATTTGTTCGCGCATTCGTTCGTTTGTAAGCCAATTAACGGTATTGTGTGTGTTCTTTTGCAACTGTACTGTACTGCAGTACAGCAGTCGGCAGCATGCATAAAGTAGTACGCCAAACATATCACAGTCCGCAGTCAGTTTCTTAATTAACCATTAGATAAAAACAATAGCAAAAATAGCATAGTATGTTATTTCAATAGATTTCGTTCACTTTTAACCTTTAATTGATTTAGGGGTACGTGCAGCAACGTGTGTAGGTATATATGTGTGTGTGTGTGTGGGCGCTTTACTTTTGTTACACTTCAATTGAAATATTTGGTTCAACTAATGCTTTGTGCACTTTACAACTTTGCACTTTTTTCGTTACGCGAAGTCACTTTTAATCCGCAAGTTCGTTGCTTAAGTCTTTCGTTTGAGCCTGCTAGATTTTGGAGTTTGCTGCGTGCGCGCGTTTCGATATTCACGCAGACCGTTTCGGTCTAAGTCTGTGCGCTTAGAGTGCCGTACACCGACTGCGCTTTTGGCATTTGGTTAGCAATGTTATAAGAGATCATTGAAAGAGTTGCAGACAAAAACAAAATACACAACACAACAAAAAAAAAAAAAAAAACGATACGAAACCAAACAATAAGACACGATTTTTTTTAACTGGATTCGACTCGTGTTCGCGTGTATATGAAAACCGAAACTGAGTCGAAAAACTACGAAAAAAATGTGAATTATTGGTTCGGTTTACTCTTATACTGACATTTTCGTCGAAGACTTTGCAAGATTTGCACGTACAACATGTTCTGACACCTTGCCGGGAATTAAGCGCACCAAATTTAATAAAGTTAATTAAACGCTTTTTGGACAGCTATTAATCTTGCACTTAAAATTCTGTGCATACCAAATTTTGGCTTATTGATTTACATCAATGGCTAATCAATTATTTATAAGGCAAGCAGGTCCTTAGTTGTTTTACATAAAAAGTGTTTGTGTTTTGACTAAAGACGAGACAAGTGCACTGACTTTATTGGCGGAATAACAATTATATACATTTAAATGTTTTGTATAAAAATTGTGCTGATTTCGTTTTCTTGCAGTAACTAAACCAGTTTAAACAAAATATTATTTAGCATAATGAATTGATTAAATCAAAAAGAAACTTCAATATGATGAGCGTTGGCTTCGGCTTTGCCAAATATGCAACACTCTTTGGCTGAGTTTGTGAATCGATGCCGCGTGAAGGTCTTATTTTAATAATACTTTTGTTTGTGTAGTTGTGCCGTCACACACTATTTTTTATAAGAATAACAAACAGTTTGCTGTTGAAAAACTGACAACAAACATGTTAACAAACAAAATGAATTGTTAAATTAAGAAATATGCCATGTTCTTTGAGACTATCTCCTGATTGCCGAATAGAGTTACAGAGTGTATCCCTATTCGCCAATTTAGAGCCTATCTCACTTTGTCACAAACTTGATGTCAAAGTAGATGTATCCTTTACAAATGAAGAGTGCATGGAGTGCAAAGAAGGAAAAACTGTGTCGAATGAACGACTTGTCTGCCGAGTTTATTGCGTGACACAATTTTTCTATGCCATTTACTTAGTTGCGCTTTTAATACATTTTTTTTCCGCTTGTTGCATATTTTATAATATATTGCCCGATTTTTATATTTTTGGTTGTTTTTCGGTTGTCTGTCATTTAAGATAAATAAAAAAAATAAACAAAATCACACACGTTGACAAGACATTGCGGGATATCGTTTTCGGTAAAGGAAAGGTAAGGAAATGCCAGTAAGAAAACTTTTAGCAAAATACAATTTGAGATTTCATTGCGACGGAAAGTGAAAGTGCAGGTACGATTTCAATCTGAATGTGGGCGATGGCGCTAAGTGGCAATTGTAGCGCTCATTGGGCGGCAGCAAATCCCATTTGCGATTGTGTGACAAGCGCAAAAGTGAAAGATTGAATACTTGAACAACGAAAACACAAAAGCTGATTTCGATTTCATTTAACCGATTTATTCAAATAAAAAAATACCACAAATAGATTTTTGTGTTATTTTGGTATGTTGATCGAACGTTAATTAGTTTTAGCAATAGTCTAGAGTCTAATAAACGAACAGACTTGAATACCTCAAATGCCGAAAAGAAACATGATGACTAACTGGATATGCTAAAAAGACAACAAATCCAAACCTGGCCAAAAAGCGACATGCGCACATTGTTTTGGCCAAAACTAGTTTAAAAAGAGTTGATCCAAATGCACTTACAAACATAGACAAACACTGTGTCTGCGTCCAAGACCCTTGCGCTCTTATGGCGTGTGCCGCCAGGGGCAACAACCGCAAATCACGTGAAACTGGAATCCTGCTCAACAGCTCAGAAAAAAGACAATAATATCTGTAAACAAAAACATTCTATTTCAATAATTTCATTTGAAACGAACGAAAGTGAATGTGGTGATATTAGTCGATATGCAAATGGCAAAAAAAGCCGTTGGCTGTTATATTTATAACTTGTTGTCAAAGAATTAAGAAAATTATCTTGCATAGAGCACGCAAATTATACCAGTTTGGCACGGATCACAGTTCAGCTCAAGGTTGGGATTAATGACACTGACAATAATAACAGCAATAATGATTCGAATGCTGTACATTCAGGAAAACTCTGCTTTAAGCGATTAAGAGACACACGGCTATAATGACAACAACTCGCCGTAAAGTTTGAGGCCAAGACTGCAGATGACTGTTAAATACACAACAACACCCAACAGAAATAAGCCAGCAGACAAGCCATGACATAAGCATATGACATGCGAATTTCGATATGTTGTATCTGCATACATACACACATATCGTACATACGCACATACATGTTTGTACATGTACGTTGCGTGTCGCTTTGCGAATAGCTCTAAATACTGAACGTGTTGTTGCAGCCAAAGGCAGCAAAGTTTGTAGTTTCATGTCACATATCGTACACCTTGAAGTCGCCTCAGTGCGGCGCCGTCGGCTTGTCTTATTGTTGTTTCGGTCGCTTGTATTTTTTTCGGCTCCAATCGCAAATTAGATTATATCATAAGCGCTAAGCACAACAGCGTGACCATTTGATGGGTGGGTGAGTGCGCTTGTACAGGTGCGTGTGTGGCTGACAGACGCAATGATAGAGTGTAACAACCTTAGATTATCTTTCCCTCGCATATATCACACACAATTGGCCTTTCACAACTTCGGTGTTGCACTCATTACTCTTGCTACTTAATCGACACACACACACAGACTCACACAAACATGCCTGCACAATCGATATGCCATATGTCAATCATTCATCGCCGAGTTAGATTTAAAGAAATTGCATAAATCGCCGATCGAATTATTGAAAGGCAAAAAAGTTGAATATAAGAAAATAACGAGCCAAAATCGTTTAAAAAAGCGTTAATGTGCACACTGTCAATCGGCTTTAGTTCACTTCAAATCTATCCAAGTGTGTGGCTGCAGCGTAGTGGCAACACATGTCTTAGCCACGGGGGCCAACACAATCGGCCGGCCAGCAACAATCATAAATCGCGCTAAGTATTACTCATTTCGGTTTGCTTTCGGGTTCGGCACTTTTATTCGACTTAAAATTGACTTTTATTTCCCTTTTGTTGCTTTGTTTAAGATTTTCGTTTTGCACATGTTCGAAGGCGCAAACTTACTTAGTTGCTTCATTGATCACTTAATTATGAGCTGCTGAGAGCGAAAATGGAATTTTAATTGAATCAATTTTGGCGCTTTTGAAGTGTTGAAAGGTTAAAACTTGTTCGAGAGTATCATTGTGTGACTGCGCGTATTTCGGTAGTAATCACGACATTCATAAAACGATCATGAACACGACCACGACTGAGACCACCCAAAAATGTTGCTCATACAACAACATGCTATATAAGTTTACCGTAAGGCTTGTGGCATATTTGAAGGATACATTTCAGCAGTTTGATAAAATGCTTGTCGATATACTCAAAAGGCATCCTAGTTTAGAAGCTAACGAATCTATTTAATTTCTAAGCATGTAGTCGTTGATTGGTATTTTTGATTTTCTACCTCAAGATAATGGCAACCAAAACAACAGTTCAAGTACGGCGGTGGCGTGCCCAACTAGTTTTTTTTAAAGAGCACGCCCTCTTTCGGGTGTGCCACTTCTAAGCTGGTTTAGACCCTCACCCAACCCGCTAACCGCAAGAGAATGTCATACTGCAAAACACAACTTTCAACTCGCAGGCAAAGAATGAGTTTCAGCAATGAGAGGCGTTCGATATTTTTTTTCCTTGCCGTGCATAAATTATTCAATTGCTCAATGTACGCTCAAGCAAGAGCAACACAATAATAACGTAATTTTTATTTTGTTTTAAACATTTTATGAAAAAAAAAATAAAAAAATAGAAAACAACGAATTAAGTGAAGTTTTGTAAGCCACACTTGATGCATGAACGGTTCTTGCTGCAAACTAGCCAACTTTTGCTTTATATGCGGGCAGATATTTCAATAAATCAATTTATTGTCTTGCGAAGGTCGTCGTAGTCAGCAACGAGTTAAAAAACCACACACGGCATGCGCCAACGAAATCAAAGAGAAGTTCAACACGGCTTACGAACTCACCAAGTCTGAATAAGTCCCTAAGCACTTTACGACATTATATGCTGTCGTTAGAGCGCTTTAACCGGATTCCAGTACAAGTGATGCATGCATGTATGTATGTACAAGTATATATGTGCATATTTGCTAAATTGAAAATATGTTATATGGTAATAACATAACTTTGACATAGCAATATAAACATCAGCAAAAAGTGCATTTAATTGGAGCAAATTTACATTCACGGCTGTCAGAAGCGGCAGCGAATTTGTGGACAAGTCAGAGGCGATGAGAGTGACAAGGCAGAAGCGATGGCAAAGACATGTCAGATATATGGTGGAGGCGAGCAAAGGCAAATCAACATTGCACCGCCATTATATAACGTCAGTTAATATTGCATAAACTCCACGCCCCATAATTCATAGACATTTATGCATACGCGACACTTACGCGCCAAAAAAGAAAAAAAAAAAATGCAAATTTATCATAAAAATTTATATCAATAATTTAATTTAATTGCTTAGTAACTGCAATGCAATAACACAGAAAACAAATCGTCTTTTTTCTTCTTCTCCTTCTTCGTAAAACAACTTGACTGTCTGAAAAGCAGACATTTGCCGTAAGTGCTGCAAAAGTATGGCGACATGTCTTTTTTATCCTTTAGTGGCAACCAAACGACTAAAATGTAAATAAAAGATTAAAAAAAAAGCACTGTGCTGTCTTGAAAGTCAGCAATGCGACAATTGACTGACGTTTAGTGCACAGCAA
The DNA here is from genome assembly GCA_034638295.1 of Phortica okadai. NCBI lineage: Eukaryota > Metazoa > Arthropoda > Insecta > Diptera > Drosophilidae > Phortica > Phortica okadai. The sequence continues at coordinate 4,966,307 of CM067849.1, read as the reverse complement.
CTGTTCGGCAGTCGACTAAGAGACACGTAAGCCGTTTCAGTAATTGCCTTGAATGGAGTCATTGGATTGGACTGTGATTTTCAAATGGGCACGTTAGAATGTCCATGATTACAATTCAGTGATTGGCCAAGCGATTATAGCATAAAATACAAATATTGAATAAACAACAAGTAGACAAGAGCCATGACACGTGCTTCTGTCTCAAGGGGCGTATTAAATCTTTATTACCGTTAGACTGCATATTGTTTGTTTGTCAAACAAGTTTCGTTATATGTATGTGTGTCAATGATGAGAATCACTGTGCATAATCGCATTTAAATTGGGCCCACGGAGACCTCAGTCGCTGATCCAAACCCGTCCTTCGATATCATACAAGCAAAGCCGATAGGAAAGCTTAAGTTCACACAATCCGTACTCAGTATCAATGCAGTTAGCGGATGGATGACACTGACATGACACGAGTAATTTATGTGTTGTTTTTTGAATCGATTCTACTGAGTCTGCCACCGAAGAGCGCACCATTTGGCATTAATCTTATCAAGATATCGACGGAGGATGATCCAGCTCAGGCGATTTGCACAATTGCTTTACTGCGTAAATATTTTGCCTCGGGTGAGAAGCTCTCTGGCGCTGTGCTCTCCATTAGCATTTCCAAGGCCACAACGCAACTGCACCAAAAGTTGCTCGGTCAAATACAACAGCAGGCAAATTTTCCGTGGTCGGTTGTTGTGAACAATGCACGCGAGAAGACGCCGTCGTTAATGGATGGTCACATAATGCATGAGAAACCACAGTGTTACTTTATTATAGTTGAAAATCTGGAGGATGAAGATTTGGATGAAATGTTCGACGATTGGAAGTCACAGCTAAATTGGAATCCACTGGCACAGTTTGTCGTATACGTTGCCTCAGTTGAGGAAACTGATGAGGAAATGACCGACTTAATGGTCGAAATTCTTTTGTCTTTCATGAACAAGAAAATCTATAATGTGAATATCATTGGGCAGAGCGAGGAGAGTACGGCGTATTTTGGCAAAACGGTGTTTCCGTATCATCCCGAAAATAATTGTGGCAGTCGTGTCATTGCGGTGGAGACTTTAGATAAATGCGACTATCAAGAGAATGGAAGAGAGTCAGGCGATGCAAACGATGAAAATGCTGATGAAAGTGATGATGGCATCGAAGATGTTGAAGCCGACGGCGGCAGTGCCAATGATAACAATGATGCTAGTAACGATGATAATCAAAGCGTTGACAGTGATGATGAAAATCATTTGCGTTCAGCGGAAATGCCAAATGAAGTTGTCCAAAATGAGTACGGCAACGGTAATGGCGATGACGCGATGAATGATTATACAGAAAACAATGATGCCTTTGGTGAAATGCGTCGATTTGATGATGTGAACACCACAAACAATGACGTCCAGAATGTTACTTATCCAAGGTTACGCCTTGAGCAATATTGTCGTGCTTTGTTTAGTGATAAATTTCCGCGAGACCTCAGCGGTTGTCCATTGATTGCCGCATTTCGGCCCTGGGAGCCTTATATATTCAGCATTGATCAGTCGGTGGGAGCGATGGACTATGGTGCGGGCAGCGCGAATGATAGTGCAGAGGCGAGCTATGATAATAGCTATGACTTGAACGCCGAGGGTTTTGATGTGCTTGATGAAGAGGGCGGCGGCGAAAGTTCCGCTGTGGAGAAACAACTAATGGGCATCGAGTATCAAATGGTGCAGACAATTGGCGAACGTTTGCACATTAACATCGAAATGCATATCGAGAATAGCAATGTGTATCAGTTATTTCAGCAACTGATCGATGGGTGAGTCGTTTATGAAGATTGACACAAAACAGTTGACAATTGGCTTTCTTAACAGTGAAATAGAAATGATTGTGGGCGGAATCGATGAGGATCCCAGTATAAGCCAATTCGTATCGAGCACGATACCTTATCACCAGGACGATTTAACTTGGTGCGTCGCAAAGGCCAAACGCAGGCACAATTTTTTCAATTTCCTGGCCAGCTTCAAGATGGACTCTTGGTTGCTCCTTTTGGCTTTCATACTGACGGCATCGGTGGCCGTTTTGCTTGCGCAAATTGTGCTGCAGTTGCACATACGCCGTTTGCAGGGATATCTTACGGTTTGCATATACATTATAGGCATTATTTGCAACCAATCCGTGCAACAAAAACCGCTGCCGTACACCTTGCGCTTGCTTTTTGGCACATGCTTCTTCATGGCGGTCATGTTCAACAATACTTATCAGAGTTTTTTGATTAGCACACTGACTACGCCGCACAGCACCTATCAGATAAGTCATCTCGACGAGATCTATAGCAATCGAATGACCATAATGGGCAGCGTAGACAATGTACGGCACTTAAATAAGGATGGTGAGGTTTGTGTTTACATACATATACATACATTGTTGAACTTTGCTTTATATGATTCATTTGCTTGAAGGTCTTCAAATATTTACGCGAAAAATTTCAAATGTGTTACAACATTGTTGAGTGCCTCAATCGAGCCGCGGACGAGCCAAACATTGCTGTCGCTGTCTCGCGTCAGCATTCGTTCTACAACCCACGCATACAACGCGATCGTCTCTACTGCTTTGATCGCAATGAGAATCTATATGTGTATTTGGTGACAATGCTGTTACCAAAGAAATTTCACCTGTTGCATCAAATCAATCCGATCATACAGCACATTATCGAATCGGGACATATGCAGAAGTGGGCACGCGATTTGGATATGCGCCGTAAAATACACGAAGAGATCAATCGTTTGCACGAGGAACCTTTCAAGAAGCTTACGATTACACAATTCATTGGTGCCTTTTGTTGTGCGAGCGTTTTACATCTTTTTGGTTTGCTCGTTTTCGTTTTCGAACATTGGACGTATTGGCTTGTTATCAGGCGTCGTACACGTTTGAAGATTGCACGTTATTTGCATCGCAAATTTCGCATGCAATTAGAGTCAAAGATAACGAGTTGATGTGATGATTATATGTATGTGCATTATGTATACGGCAGGTTGGCACATTAAAAACCAAATCCAAATGTGCCACCTTCCTAGCATCCCGACTTCTTTTCTGCCTACCCAATCAGAATCCATAGTGGAATTCAAACTGGCGCAGCACAAAAATTTTACGATTTAATAATATTTTTGGCACATTATTCGATTTAAAAATAATTGAAACACACGAAGGAATCCCCGCCGCTCGCTCCACAATACAGCTTCGCCTGTCACTGCAAACAAGCAGCGCACAACACGGCAATTGTCAACGACGCAGTGACAGCGGCAGTGCTGCTGTTGCTGTTGCAGTTGTTGTCGTAGCTCTTGCTGCATTTGCCTCTTGCTATGCAACGTCAGCAGCAAACGCATCCTTAAAAGGTGCTGGCCTGGTGGCTGGCCTGGCCTCGTTTGTTGCAACACGTCGTTTAATTCTTTTTTTTTTCTCACACATTTTGCAATTTTTTTGAATGAGCAACACAGCAAATAATCATATTTTTAGAATATCATAACATTTGTTGTGATATTATCAAAAATCATAATTATTTATTTTTATTTCATTAAGTTTTTTTTTTGTGAGCATCACCATTCAATCACAAACACAATCTTATACAACTAAATGGATACATGAGAATGTAGAAGGTAAAAATGCGAACGTTTCACTTTGTCTATGCATATACGTACGTAAGTATGTACATATTTAAATATGTATTTTTTTTATTTTAATAAACAATTCCTTATATTTTTAGCAAATGTGTCATCATCAGGTGAATTTTTCGTATTTTTTCATCATTTTTTAAATTTTTTCAAAGCATTGAACAACAACGCTACAAAATTGCCCACTCCAGACCTCCGTGCCAAACATCTGCACTCTGCCATACACTCCAAGATACTGTACTCACTTCCTATGCTTCTTCTTGGCGTGCGTCTGCTGTTTTTTTTCTTTTCTACTGTAACATCTTTCTCTCTTGCGCACATCGAAGGCATACTCGAAATTGATTGACTAAACATCGGAAGTCGCTAACAACGAAGGGGGGCAAAACCGAACTGTACTGTTTATTATTAAAATCGCATATGCTATTTATAAAAAAAAAAAATAAAGAAAAAAACAATCAGTAAGCGAGAGAAAAAATGAATGTGTTCGCCAATTTATCCAAAATGTTTATATTTTAATTTTTTTCTTCTGTATTTTGTTGCCTCTTGTCTATTTTTTTCGTCAAATCAATCTTTTCTCTCTATTTAATTTTACATTCGATGTACATATATACTGATAATTCTCCAAACGCTCACGAGACACCCACACAGTCCGTTTAATGGACTCGCGATCCGTCGTGAATAGAAAATAGAAAATCCCCCCAATATAAACAAATTTGGTTTGTTTGTAAACGTGAACGATTTGCATGCATTTCAAAAGTAACAACCGGCTCTAGCGAATTTTAATGACCTACAGAACGATTATAAGTTAGTTTGACAAACTATATAAGATCATATCATACAACAGATTAAAATACAAATGATTGTAGGCGTCATAATAGGAAATACTTTTTTACTAATAATCCGTTAACTTTTTACTGTAGAAACTTTGATTATTAGAACGTAATTCCTGCAGAATAAACTTCAATTGTATAAATTAGTAACCTGTAGATACAAAACTCTATGTTAGTCTAAAACAAATATTAATAGTGTGTCCTCAAGCACATTCAGTTGTTCTCTTCTTATATTTTTGTTATTGAAATGTAATTTATTGTTTGCTCATCTTCAAATGCGCTCTTTGAGAGGTTTCCTGCCACACGGGCCATGTATGGATAAGGCGTCATGGCGAATTTTCTGCTGCCGTTAATTATGATGAAAAATTTAAATTAAAACACAAAACAAAAAAAAATAAAGAACGAAGCACACACACACATAGAGAATGCTTGCCAGCGATCCAAGTGAAAACAACCACGCATTCTGCAAGACGAAGAATTGCCTTAAGGCGGCGATTATTTCTGAATACATTCGTATTTTGAATAAGCATTTTCAACTGATTCTGTGTGAGTGCGGGAGAGCGCAGAATTCAGATTTGTTTACAATAACAACATGCCTTTGTGCTCTCACGCAAACTCAAAAGGCGAAAATTATGAAAATTCTTTTCAAAAGAAAAAACAAAAAAATCTTCAGAAATTTCCTCTTCAAATGTGCAACATTGTGTGTGTGTGTGTGTGTGTGTGTGTGTGTGTATGAATGCGACAAGTGTGTTAGTGTATGTGTTATTTTAATAATTTCCCATTTCCCACTGAGTCTGTATGGATGGTATAAATATTAGCGCTCGCCAGTCCAGCGGACACTCGCAGTTGTACAGCGAAAGTGTTGATTTACCGTCTTAATTTTCCTCCTCTTTGTGTTAAATCGGTTAGTACAAACATACATTTATAAGTGCGCTGAAGCCAAAAACTTTAATTAACATCAACATTCAAGTTTAACATAAACAATACCAATTGAGTTAATTAATCAGTGTGAAGTTCAATTTTTATGTGAATTTGAAAGTAAAATTGAATGTTCATCGAAATAATATAAACGAAATTCAGTTGTTTTAGAGAAACTTTTCAGAAAATACATAATAAATATTCAAATTGAAAATGTTCATTGGAGTTTCCAGTTGACTTGTTCAACTCTTATTTACTCTTAAGAAACTTCTTGGTTTGGTTCTGGATTGTGCAAAGCAAAGTTTCCAAGCCAATTTTTTGTTTTCGTTTGAAAATCTTTTCGATTTCCTCTTCAAAATTGTACAAACGTTGTACGTTTATGAAATACTAACACCAAGAACAATTTTAAACAAAATTCAGCTCTTTTTGATATCAAATTAATTTGTGCACAATGTTTGATCTCATTCCATGAATAGTAAAAACTCAAAAATCCTACAAAATGTGTGACGATGAAGTTGCTGCTTTGGTCGTAGACAACGGTTCCGGCATGTGCAAGGCTGGTTTCGCTGGTGACGATGCCCCACGCGCCGTTTTCCCCTCAATTGTGGGTCGCCCACGTCATCAGGGCGTGATGGTCGGTATGGGTCAGAAGGATTCATATGTCGGTGATGAGGCCCAGTCCAAGAGAGGTATCCTTACGTTGAAATATCCCATCGAGCACGGCATCATTACAAACTGGGATGATATGGAAAAAATTTGGCATCACACTTTCTATAATGAATTGCGTGTCGCACCAGAAGAGCACCCTGTATTGCTGACTGAGGCCCCATTGAACCCAAAGGCCAATCGTGAGAAGATGACTCAGATTATGTTTGAGACCTTCAATGCACCAGCGATGTACGTTGCCATTCAGGCTGTGCTCTCGCTGTACGCTTCCGGTCGTACCACCGGTATTGTTTTGGACTCCGGCGATGGTGTCTCTCACACTGTACCCATCTATGAAGGTTATGCTCTGCCCCATGCTATTCTGCGTTTGGATTTGGCTGGTCGCGATTTGACCGATTACCTCATGAAGATTCTGACAGAACGTGGCTACTCATTCACCACCACTGCGGAGCGTGAAATTGTTCGTGACATCAAGGAGAAATTGTGCTATGTTGCTTTGGACTTTGAGCAGGAAATGGCTACAGCTGCTGCTTCCACTTCATTGGAGAAGTCGTATGAATTGCCTGATGGTCAAGTTATTACCATTGGCAACGAACGTTTCCGCTGCCCAGAGTCCCTCTTCCAGCCATCGTTCTTGGGCATGGAATCATGCGGCATTCATGAGACTGTCTACAATTCAATTATGAAGTGCGATGTTGATATCCGTAAGGACTTGTATGCCAACATTGTTATGTCTGGTGGTACCACCATGTACCCAGGTATTGCTGATCGTATGCAAAAGGAAATTACCGCTTTGGCACCATCAACCATCAAGATCAAGATTATTGCACCACCAGAACGTAAATACTCCGTTTGGATCGGTGGCTCCATCTTGGCCTCTCTATCCACATTCCAACAGATGTGGATCTCGAAGCAGGAATATGATGAATCCGGCCCTGGTATTGTCCACCGCAAGTGCTTCTAAGCGACGCTCTCTTGATGTAAAACTAATCCCAAGAAGAATAAGAAGAAGAGAAAGAAAGCAAGCAACAACTACTATTACGATTCCCCCGGTGCTGCAACAACAATGCGAACGTACGCCGTCAGCCGCTTGAGCTTCGGCGCAAGCGTTACGAAGTTGGCTACATTATTTAACTGATAATATTATTAATTGTAAAATTTAAGGCTCAAACAAACAAAACAAACTTGGTCCATGCCTAATCAGAGGGGCAACAACACTGGAAACTGTATTATACACATACATGCACATGTATATTTTTTAATTGATGAACCAAAAACAAAATTAGGATTCTAAAAATAAATTCAATTCCTTTTAAAGAAAATTCAAAAAGGCATTTTTAATTTTTGCAAGGAAAATATTTTTAGAATCGCCGGAATGAGGCCCCCGCTTACCTTTGCATTTAAAAAATTGTATTTACTCGTAGACACACACCTACAAACACCTTCTATAAGCAGAAAACCGATCGCTAAAATTCTCCAAACAAAACAAGAAAAAATTATAATAATTGCTCTTTGCAAGATTAGCAACAACAACGCGACTATGTTTGTTTGCATACATGCCGTTACCGCTTCCGTTGTTGAAAAATATATGTGCATACATACATCCACACTTGCATACATATGTGTGTTTTCAGTGGCGTCTAAAAATAATCACCATGCATAGATTGTATGTGTGTGTAAATTAGGAAAACACATCAAATGCTCTAAAGATTGCTTTGGAATTGAATAAACCAAAAAAAAACTGCGCGCAGAAGTTGCCACAAAATATATTTATTGTTTGCGCAGTTGTAGCAGCGGCGACGACGGATCGCAATGGCGACGCCGGCAATCAACCAACCCCTTGGAACTGAACGACGCCGCCAGTGTAGGCCTTTTAGTGATTGTTGGTGGTTCATGATCTAAAATTAGTTGCACATTCATATAGACGCAGCACATTTACATTAACTGTGCGCATATGTGCAGCACTCGATGCATGGCCTGCGGCAACGGACAAGTTCAGCATCATCTTTGATAGAATAGCGTATCTCCATAAAAGTGCACGTATGTAGCTTGCAAGTATTTGTAGCAAAATTTATAAATTATTTTTTATGATAAAATGTTTTATTTTAAGTACTCACAGTACATACACTTGTAAAATAGTAAGTGTATACTACAAGTGAAAAAAGGCGTTAGTAAATACATATGTTTTAAGTAGTCATATTTTATAAGTCTATCTAAAATTTTGATTGAAGTTTTACCGCTTGATAGTAAGCGATATACGAGCAAAGCTTGTTTGTCTCAATTCTTAAAGTATTATTCAATAGAATATTTATGGTCTTATTTGAATGAACTTGAGAGTTAAGCATATTCTTTAGACAAAAAGCGCACTTTCACAATTTCGTTGTATCATTTCAGCGTTTCTTTCGTAATTCATTACAATTGATTTTAAATTTAAAATTAAAATAATAGAACAAATATATTTTTTTAAAGAAACTTACAACGCTTTTTATGATAAAAAAAATGTTAAAATAAATATTGCTTCTTGCATTGTATTGTTAAAAATTGTTAGGTGGTATTCTATACACTTTTGATTCGATGTTTTTCTCAATGTTTTTTTTTTAATAAGTTACATTTCAATACTGCCAACATTTGTTCATACTTATGTCAATAGTCAGGTTATAAAAAAAATAATAAATTGTCATTACTAAAAACAAAAAGCTGCCTTCTTTTTCTAATATAAATTAATTTTTATAGTAGACAAAATTTAAACTAAATCTTTTTTTCAAATAAAAATCCTAAAAGGTCTTCTTGAGGATGTAAGGCCGGAATGTAGAACATATGTATTTTTTTAGAACAAAATATTGATATAAGACAAACGAGTCGGAATGTAAGTCATTCCACGTTCGATTTAAATTGATTTAAATTTATTATGTATAATTATGTGTAGTTAAGTACATAATATATTTTAAGGCACATTTACTTGAGACACTTCAGTTTGTCTTGTCGTTTATGTATAATAATGTGTTAAATAGCTGCGCTATATACTTCATTAATGGAATGTATCTGTGAATGCTTTGTATATAACTGCATATATACTTGCAGTAATTATAGTAACCTCACCTCAGCCTTCTGCTTTATTTTGTAAAATCATTGCCTAAATAAGTTTTGCTTAACTTAAGCTGTAAGCGACTTATCTATGTATATATCTATAAAAACAATTACAACTGTGTTGTAATAACTGATTTGCGTATAATTGTTGGCTCGCGACTCTTGGGCGCAGAAACGATTTCCGGAGAGACCAGCCAAGGCGAAACCATATCATTGCTGTTGCTGGACGGAATGTGATTGCTTGTGACATGATTGTTTGTGAGCTGAAGGAGAAGTGACGATTATTAGCATAAAGTTCTTTAAAAATTATATTTAATCAATATGAGCAAAGTGCACATAATAAATAAGTGCAAACATGAAGCGAAAAACATATTTGGATAATATATAAATGTGTGAGTGTGTTCGTGTGTTTAGAATAAGCACAAACCTTCTTTTCGTTTAGGCTATTGCAGCCATCAACTTCACTACTTTGTTCTATAACTCTTCCTTGTTGCTGTCCATCATTATTGTGCTCATGGTTCTCCTCGCGACGCTCCTGTTCACTGAGCGTCGAAAAGAGCAGCGTGCCAACAGTTGGCTTTGACTCCGTCCCGGTGTCCTTATTATTTCCAAGACAGCGTGTGCTGCTTAGTTTAGCTGTCGTATGAGCATTATTATTGATAATATTATTTATGAATATCTCATTGATTAACATTTCAGCGGCAGATGTATTACTCAGCGACGCTGTTGTGCTTGACTTTTGTGTGCCGATATTTGCTGTTGTTGTTGCAACAGGAATGGACGAAATTGAACTTGTGGGCGTACTACTTGTGGCAGTGACCGTAGCGCTGGCAACTGTATTGCCAATTGCAGTGATAGTGCTTGTTTTCGTGACCATTGCCGTGGGCACAGCGGTAACTTCTGTTGCAGTTGCTGTGTTATTGAGTGTTGGTAGTGTTGTTGATGTTGTTGCGTTTGTGTTTGTCGAGAAATCAGAGACAAATGTTGCATTGCTGTAGGGTGTAGTTGTGTGCGTTGTGTTTGTGCTATTGTTATTGCTGTTGCCAGTACTAAGGCCACCACCACTTGCAATAGCATTTGTCGCTTGCGGCTTTTGTTCGGTTATGCTGAGTGTTAACTTATCTCCGCCCTATTTTTGAGTGTTCATGGATATTTGATGCGAATTTCAGCGTTTACATTAAGCAACGAAAAATGTCAAACACAAAAATCATGAAGTTGTGCATAATAATAAAAAATAAAAAAAAAAAACACAAATACGAAAAATAATAAATAAAAAGCGATCGAACAAAATGAACATACAACAAAAGTGATTTATCAAAAATATTTGCATTGAAGCTTACCACGGAAATGTAAGTCGCATTGAGAGAGTCTGGACCATCGCTGTGTGTTGTATTGTATGATGTTGCTTGCATGCTGTTGTTGTTGGCATTGTGTACAGATGTGGCAGCTGGCACAAACATTTGATTCGTTAACTTTGCATTAGTTGCGCTTGCGCCTAGCTCCTCTTCAACACGAGCTGTAATACATTAAACATAAAATGGTAGCTACAACTATTTTATTCAAAAATGTTAAGCTTATTCACCTTTTAGAATATTGCATTTGATATTTCCAGGTGGCAGAGCAGATGAACTAACATTAGCCAACTTGACTTGATTGTTTGGCTTCTCATTGTTAGACGACAAACGTTTCAATGTTTCTGTGTGATGGTCCATGTCGTAAGTTTTATTAATCGTTACTCTGTAGATTCCGTAATAAACAATTAGTTTTAGTAATACCAAATGAAATTTTTAGGTGTTTAAAGGTATTACTCTACCTGATACTGTTAGCATCATTAATGGCTTCGTTGGCGAGCACAGATGGGGATGGATCTTTAACAATTGACTTAAGTAATGAATCTAGCTCTCTATCTTTATCCGATAAGCCGCTCTTAACACTGCGCACATTGAAACACATATAACATAGACAACATTAAAGGGATTATTTAAACAGACACATAAGCAAAAATTTTGATTTTGAATCAAGTGAAAATGAGTTTTAAACAAACGGTTTTAGACATTAGGAACAGGCTGTACATTAATATTGTTAAAAACAAAAGAAGCCCACCTTAAATGACCTGAACTAATTGATGCTTTGCCAAACGAACCATGATGGGAAGCCGCATTTCTGAACGGATTAGTTTCTTCAAAGTTTTTGTTTGTATTTGGAGAGTAGGGTGGCGTATATTCAGGTTCCAATCTGCAAGCAAATAATATTTTTATATATGAAACAATCATCTATTTGACAATTTCATTGCAAACACTTACTTTACAGTTAGTCCCGATGCTTTGCCAATCGAACCGATCTTGCTGTAGGCCGGATCATCGAAACTGCTATTTGACCTAATAGAGTTCCGACCAAGGGATGCACACGTATTTGTCTGAGAGCCCGAGTTTATGGAGGCGGCACAGGCGCCATCCTCTATTATAGCTGAATTTTGTATAACTGTTTGTATTGAAGGCGATGGCGTGACTGCGGGTAACATTGACGATGATTGATCGATAGACATCAATGAATCAAATGTTAGGTTAGTTGCTCCATTATTACTATTCTCAATGCGACTGTTCGAAGAGGCAATTGCCGCCGCATTTGCTGCTGCAGCAGCTGCTCGTGCATTAACCGAGGCGACTGCAGAAGCAGCTGACTCTTGCGTAGCCTTCTGCCGTTCACGTAACAAATGTGATTGGCGGCTGGCAAAACGCTGTGATGGCCGCCGCTCGAATTGTACGGTACGTCGGGCACGACTCTGTTGTGTCGTTTGAAACTCAGTTCGGCCAGAGTAACGGAAGCGAGAACCCATACGGAAAAAGTTTTGTCGGGCAGAGGGACCCTTCACTGGTGCGCGTAAACGGAAGAACGTGTGATGCTCAACGGCGCATTTCCATAAGTGCTTGCAGGCCTTCTCATTGTACAAGCGAAATACAAATGTATGCTCCTGTTCGCGACCCTCATCGTCGTCCTCGATAACAATTAATGTAAGTTTCTTCTTCTTGAAGTCCAATTTACTAATTTTAGGCCAAAAGAACAGACCTATTTTCTGATCACGCTCAAAAACTAATATTCCTGTCGGTGTTAAGCCCAAATGATATTCGCAACCATCTTTGCCAAGCACCGTGTGCATGTCAACACCATACATATCTAGCCATTTAGCCTTGTTTAGGAATGCTGTCTCAGCCTGTGCTGGCGTTAGCCCACGACAGGTTTTATACTCTTCTAATATGGCAATTTCCAGATCTTCCGTTTGCTCAGGCACAAAACGAAACTCTGAGACAGTAGCGGCTGTATGTAGCTGATCATCATAGTCCCCAAGTTCAGCTACAAGGAGATTTAAATAGATGTCTGTGATTTCAAAATTAATCTATTTAATTTTGATTTCCACTTACATTGTAAAGCGAGCGCACAGAGCTCCGAGGCTTTATCATCTGGGCAATCAAGACGACCCTCAAGCAAATCTTGTTTCAGTTGCAAAAAGAACAAGTACCGAGTTAATTCCTCTCGCAGCGTATTTGGCTCAGAAGAGTAGAATTTGACTTTTAAACGAAATGTGTAGGGAGGACCGACTGGAGAAAATTACAAAATATACATTTTATTTAAATATTCTGCTAACATTATAAATACCAGGAAACACACTTTTTACTTGCTTCTTGATAGGCTTCGTGGGATCAAGCCAATGCTTGACGTGATTCGCATCCATAAACTGCAATCCAAAGTAATCCTTCTCTATGATATCTAATGCATAAAAGACTTGTTCATAGAGAAAGCTACCAAGAGCTTTTTTCTAAAAATAGAAGCATAAATGCATTAAAACTTGATTCGACCATCAAAATAAAAAAAATAAAAAACTTCACACGAAGATTTTGTAAAAACAATGTGAGACCCTGAACCCATCACGTCTCATAGCATTATTCAAAAAAAAAAAAAAAAAAAAATGGTTTTTCGACTCTTATTGTGCGTAATCAGCAGTAATTCTACCAAGTAGCTGTTTTTCGAGTTTATTATTATGAGTGCAAAAAGACCTCAACATATACACTAGAAAATACAAAGATACTCACCGATAATTCGATGGAAAGGTCAGTATTATCCAAAAGAATGACGCGACAGTCGATTTTGTTTTTGTTAACAACGATGCGTTGAGGCTTAATCTGCGATGAAGAGCTTGTAATGACACCGCCAGTGCCACCGCCACCAGCAGCATTGACCGAATTGTCTACATAGTTATTGCGTACTCTACGCCGACTTAAAAACCTCAACATTTTCCAGCTTGCACGTCGTCCTACAACACCTCTTCGTATTGTCTAATTCTAACTTTTAGTCAACTTGTGATCAGTTGCAAGAATAATTCAACTGCGTGAATAGTTGCCTGCTGAAAAGAGCGTAGACATTAAGTCAGCATTTAACTAAATACACACCACCACCGCTCTGTTTAACTACACGACAATCACCTTACACTACTACTGCAACTTGTTCTATCACCTGCTCTCTACCTTCTCCTCTCTCTATGTTTCGTTTATGTATGTTGGGTTGGCACAGCTTCTAGTTTTTGAGCAAACAAGTATCGAGTTTTGTTGATTGCTGTTACGGCTCCCTACTCCTTTTGCTTGCCAGATCTTGATTCCAAACAGGAGAGATGATTCCGCGCCCACTTTATAAAAAAACTAGATCACCACATTCGAACCTGGGTTTAAAGACCGTCCAAGTTTCTAGTACACTTTTTATGATATTTTGACGCGAAGCAACACTCATAAAAATTATTTTTGATATAATGATGATTACTGCTAGACCCGAGTTCATTTAAACCTACATTTAATCCAGCTTTTCACTTTAAAAGAGGGTTAAATCCAATTTAACAAATTAAAAACTAAAAGAGACGAAAACAAAACGCACACAAACACAAACCTAAACTTGGAAAACAATCGATGGCAATATCGAGGTATCGAATATTTACCTCTCTGAGCCACTATCGATAGTCTTTTGTCACTATCGTTCCCGCTTTTGTAAGTGTTTGCTAACTAGTTTTTTTAAATGTACTAACAAAATGTACTAAATATACGAATTCGTCAATATAATTTTATGAATAAAATCAACAAGCTATTATTATTATCGTTAGGAAATGTTTTAAATCTAAAATTTTAGGGTTTTTTTGGAAGCACAATTTTCGAATGCAACACTGCATATGACACTGCATATGCATATTGTGTTGGCATATGTCGTGGTGAACTTCATGCAGACATTTCCCAACCTTCCATTTCGAGGTCTTGGACGCTTTTGATGCAATTTGTCGCTTATGAATAAATATGGGCTCGTTTGCGTTTTTTCCAAATCCAAATCCAAATTATTAAATTTTCATTAAATTAACTTAATTTTCATCAAAATGTCCCACAATACCAAACAACATGGTTGGGTTGTGAGAGACCCACAGACGAATTTAATTAAATTCAATGTATGTAATGAAGGGCTCCCGGATGGATCTTTTAAGGTCCTATTCCTCGAGTCATAGACCTAAATTTTTTTAAAAGTGTTGCCAAAACGCCCATTGTTTGGTTGTTTCTTGTCATTTTTCTGCCGACAGCCGAATTCCGGCCATTTTTCTTAAAATTTCAGGTTTTTTTGTAAATGTGAAAGAGAGAATATACATATACACCAGTGCTGCCACTTCAGTCTACATATCATAAAATTAGAAGGTTTTTAATAAATTAGCGGTCTCCAAAAACGTTTTGTTGTGGAAATTTTTTTTTTGAATTTGGAACGGTAGTGCCCTGTCATTTTTCGATCGAAACAGATTTCATTTCCATTCAATATCATATTTACCAAATTTCACCTTTCTAGACGAACTGTTTCCAGAGATATAATGTTTATCGATTTTGGCTATATGTGGGCGTGGACACGCCCATTAGTTGATTGAATGTTATTCCACTCCATCCCAATAGCACACATGCAAAGTTTCATTCTTGTAGGTTTTATAGTTCCAGACATAGAAGCCTTCTATTTTTTTACTATACGGGGGTGTGGTCAAGCCCGTTTTTATATTTTATCTTTTTGGGGTTCGAGTCAGCTATATAAACTCCAAATTTGATGTTCCTATCTCAAAAGACAACCGAAAAAATACGACTTTTGTAATTTTTTTTCCCCCGCGGTAGCTCCGGTTTTTTGCCCCTCATTTGATATGTTTAATGAATAAGACAATCGACCAGCGAAGAAATTTTGGTCCTACCTATTATTATTTCCGAGATGTACGCGTTCATATAGACGGACGGACAGACGGATGAGGCTAAATCAATTTCTCTTTCGGTACTGATCAAGAACATATCATATATACCTTGCTATATAAAGAGATATCTCATTCTGGGTGTTACATATATTTTCTATGCGCATAAAACTAATATACCCTAGTAGCATAAGGAACAGGGTATAAAAAGTGACAAAAGTCAAGACATTTAATAACTAATTACCTTAGTTTTTGTAAAAACTTGATTACAAAGTTGGCACATCTTCTCCGAACTTGTTCCCCAACTTTGTCATTGATTCAAATGCACTGTCCTATGTCAACTTACACACATAAGGGGACGTCTCCTTTAGACTCCTCCCCCCTCTTGATGAGATTTAGTGAGATTTTGACGAACCCCTCCCTCTGAATCTCACATGAGATTTTATTAAAAAATTTGATAAAAAAATTTAATTTTTTTTTTTTGCTTAAATTTTTGAAAAAAAAAAATGGTAAACAAGTGAACTATAAAACTAACATGAGATGTCCGATGAACCCCCCTCCACCTAGTTGAGATTTGGTGAGATTATCCTGAACCCCTATATTGTTACCGTACCATATATTGTGGTTAATAATAAAAATCATGTTTTTCCAGATGAGTATCAACGACTTGGTCTTTAAAGGTCTTTAGAACCACCACTTTTAGCTCCAAAGTTGTAGACTAAAAGTAATTTCAACAAAAGAAAAAGGATTGTTTAAAAAATAGCGTTTGTCTGGCTCCGAGCAGCAGAAAGTTATCATTCGTCATTCACAAGCGCACGTAGCTGTCATACTGCTTTCTTTTTGTTGATTGTCAGGAACAATGTAGGATGTGATTGCAAGCGAACATAGCGCAGGCCACTATCTATGTTTCATCTCCCCAATGACACAGAATTTGGTTACATTTAACACCAATTTCTAAAAATCAAACAGGAATATTGAAATGGATTATGGTCTGCAGTATTTCACTCAACCATATGCGTATTTTGCAATCAGTGGCTCTTCTTCTTCCATCTGTTTCGGGAGCAAGTGCGTCATTTTCGACACTAGTTTCAGTGACACATCTGGCACGGTCAATGTTCAGCAAGCTTAAACCCTATCTGCTATGTATCGCAATCCAACATAGGCGTACCTAATAGTCAGCTCAGACAGTCAGTTTGACAGTCTGGCAGGTTGATAAAGAAAATTTGTCCAAGTGCTGAATGGATTAACCAAAAAAGACTTTTAATTGGATTAAAAGACAAAAAAAATATATTTTTTATTAAAGTTATAATTTGAAAACTTGTAGTTGTGATCAAAATTTAAGTAGTATATATGCTAAGGCACATTGTGTATAAAACCGACTAAAGTTTATTGAAATTTCGAGAAATACACCCGCCCGCATAGACCAACAACAACAAAAACAACTTATAAAGAAACTGAGCCAGTCTCCAAACAAAAGAGGCGATAAACGGAACGTAGAAGAAGAACCCGTTTTGTATTGAATTAGTATCTGCTGCCGACTCTGTGGATTGACCTATCGAACTTCAGTCGCAAGCTCTTACTGTTAATTGCATTGACCATTGTTTTTTCTGTAATCTGACTGACCCACTACAATGATGGTTGAGTCTGATGGGACCGCCGATGCTACACGTCGCCTAAATGTAAAAAAACAAACACTTGACGATGCATATGCAGTGCCAGCTAATTTTCTGGAAATTGATGTTGTCAACCCGCTAACCACAATGGCAGCAGGAAAAAAACGATACACCGACTACGAAGTTCGAATGAGAGTAAGTAGCGAATTGTTTGACTCCGCCCAATTATTTTTGCGTAGCAAGCATAAATTCAATTAAATCTAGTTTAACGAACAAGTTGTAGTTTGATAAACTCAATTAGGAGTTGTTGCTGATAAAACGGTCAATACGCCTATGAAAAAATCATATGTATAAGATAAAAAAAAGCTCATGAAACTCATGTGTTTTGTTTTTTTTCGGGCTTCGCTAGTAACAAAGCAATCATTTGAGTCATATTTATCACACCCGCTTTCGCCTGCCCGTTTTCATTCATGCATTAAAAACAGATTTCAAGCGCATGACACATGTACTTAAATTGTTTAATTTACCACCAATTTTATTTTTGTATATTTAGACCAACTTGCCGGTATTTAAAGTTAAAGATTCTAGTGTACGACGGCGCTACAGTGATTTTGAGTGGCTGAGAAACGAGTTAGAGCGCGACAGTAAGGTAAAAGTTTATCTTAGTTGTAAATATATCCATTCTAATATCAAATCGTCTTCTGCAGATTGTTGTACCTCCTTTGCCAGGTAAGGCCTGGAAACGACAGATGCCCTTCCGTGGTGACGAAGGAATTTTTGATGAAAATTTTATTGAAGAACGCCGCAAGGGCTTGGAGGCATTCATAAATAAGATAGCTGGACACCCGCTAGCGCAAAATGAGCGATGCTTGCACATGTTTCTGCAAGAGAACATCATAGACAAGAACTACGTGCCAGGCAAGATTCGCAACACATAAGGATGGCGGCCTTCGTAAAACAAAAAAATTAAATAAATATTATTGAACGAACAAAAAAAAAAAAAAATACCCAACTGTGTGTGAGCCCAGGACACATCTAGGGTCGCATCGAATGTTGCTGCTCAGTTACACGATGGAAAAATTGATGTTGAAGAAATTTTTTTCTAATTTCAAGTTTGTGTACTATATACATATATACATATATTTAGTAAAGTACATATACATATAGTGTTAAATTTGCCGGAATCAACATTGATTTGGTATGAAATCTCGGCGCGTTTATATATGCAAATATTTCGAATTATTCCATGTTAACCTAATTTTATTGTGTGTACTCCCTCCTCGTATATGAAGATGAATGTGAAGCATATGTGTGTAAAATATTAATAGAATTCAAAATTTATCATTTAAAATTTGGAATTAAACCTTACTCCATTTTTGAATACACAATTTTTAAAGCATTCTTCGCGTCTAAAATGCGAATATTTTTGGTATTCTCTTATTATTGCTAATTGAAATGAGCTGTTTGTGTATAAATAAAGTTTATTAAGTAAATTTACAACAAAAAAAATGTGAAAAACACATCGTTATGAAAATGTAATACATATTACAAACTCGATCTAAACATCTCTCGAAGCAATGTTAGGTGGGTTGATCTTTAACCCATGCCTTTTTTTTTCTTTAAATATCATTAAAACAAATTATTTTTAATAACTATTTTTGTTCAGATTTACATATATTTGTTGTAGACATTGTGAAAAGTTTCGAACATGGATAGAACCACTCCTGCCATTTAATCCCCGACGTGTCAGGGTGGATAATACAATAAAATGGTCAAAAATTATAACAGAATTAATTTGACAAGATGTGGACATCCAAACATATCATTATTTCAGGCTGGAGTTCAATTTTTGATTGAATTACAGTAGAAACTCGATTATCCGGATCAATTAAAACCTACTCTTGGTTCGATTTGTATTCAATTTTTATTCAAAGTAAAAAAGAAGAAAACTGAAAGCGTGTCGGCGAGTTAGTGATATCGAACTAACTTCTTACGCAAAGACAATCTTCCACCACCCAAGCACGAAAGCTAGGGGGAGAAGGAATCATCGATCGAGGGGGTATTAGGCCAACATCCTGAACATCATAATCATCAAAAGACCCACCCACGTTTGCTATTCATCTGATGGAAAAATTGCTGTATTTTTTCTAGCTAGTTAAGTAAAAATGGCCAAACAATACGTATTTACCGGCAAACAATGATTTGATTGATATTACAAAATTCAAAAATCCTTTTAAATTCAGTCAGTTTATTTGCCAGTTCTTCACACACATATACTTACTCACTCGCATAATCGTTCAAGTGACAGGGTTCTATATGAAAACATAAGCCAAACATCGCGTTCAAAATTAGATTAAGAGCAAGAGAGGATTCGTGTCATTTTTTGTGACTCGTGACAGGGGTATTGAATAAGCGTATGTGCGGTGCAGCCGGCTGCGATATTTCACCTACCCACGATCCAGGGTAATTCTTCTTCCACTTCTGCCGACACTCTTGTGTCAATTGAGCAATTGAGTGCTTTTGAGCAATAACTGAATAGGGTCTATATGTGTATGAGTGAGATGTCTATAGAAACAATCTCTTTCAATGAAATAACTAAATTGAACAACACTGGTCGGGCGCAAACAAAAACATATGTTTCTTGGTCATTTTGGCTCGTTACTTATTTTTTGTTTTGTAATGGAGTCCGCAGTTTTAGGCGCAAAATCACAAAACAACGAGGATGAAGATTATACGCTGCTCCTGCAAGCCAACGAAAGTTTCATCAAGTAAGTCGACAACATTGTTCGATAGCCTTTGACACATTTCTCATGACTTACCTGTATTTTATGAACGACCAACAATAGCAACGAGTATGACAAATGCTTGGAATTACTTGAAACATTGGAAACAAAAGGTGATAGTAATGGTCCAATACTGCGGCATAATTTTGCGGTTGTGAAGTTTTATAAGTCCGGTTGCACTGATCATGTGACACTATTGAAAGAGTTAAATGAATTGGATGTCACCAACAATGCAAACGATACGCTTGCGTTGCCATTGAAGCACAGCTCAAATACTGTAGCCCGCTACAACAAGGCTGTAGTTTACTTCCACAGGCACATGTACACCACTGCAATTGAAATATTAAGTCCATTAGTAGCACGTTTGGAGTCGATGGAAAAACAAATTGCATTGTTGGTTGCCACTTTGCATCTGCAATTGTTATTGTCAACGAATGAGATAAATAGGGCAGATGCATTTTTGGAATATTTGCAAGATAAACTTAATTTCCCGGCCAATACAACTTATTCGACTTCACCGACTACAACGGAAGAGAACATTGCGATGCGTGATAATCACAAACGGATGGAGCGATCCAAGTACACGTTGCATTTGTTAAACGTCTTGACAAATGTGCTGAAACGAAAACCCATTGCAATACCGGATGATGGTACGCCGGAATTTGCAGCCTTAAAAGCGCATCAGTACTACATAATGAAGGACTTCCAAATGTCAGCAAAACAATTGATGCGTATAAACAATGACAGTTGTCTGAATGGGTAAGTTTAGCTAACAACAAACGGAAAGTCAATTGATTGTCTTTGAAACAACTTTTAGAACGAAATCACCAGAACTGAATACTTGCATCGCCAATAACATGGGTGTTATTCATTTACGTGTCAGACACTATGCAATCGCCGCAAAGTTTTTTCAAAACGCTATCACTTTTGATAAGCAAATAGTTGACAGTTTGCGGAACGCGACATTGCAGAGCATGAGTTCGGCGCGTTCATGTGAAATTCTTTATAATCTTGGCATATCTATGTTGCATCTAAGACGACCCAGAGAAGCGTTTCAATGTTTTCTTGTGCCCATTAAATTCTACCATAGTAATCCGCGACTTTGGTTTCGTATGTCTGAAGCTTGTATAATGGAACATGAAGTGGTTCGATGAAAATCTTGGAATATAATTGCAATAAAAATTAATATCAATGTTTTTATAGAAGCTGCAGCTAGAGGCAAATAGTTCAGAAGTATCGAATGGGTCAATGAGACAGCAGAGTTCTTATTCGTAAGTATTGTTAAGCCACTTCATAGTTCAGTTTTGAAATAAATAACATAATTTGTGACATTATCAGCGCTAATTCGTCTGGTGTGCCTGAACCCACGCTAGAGTTTGCTGCATTGTGCCTACGAAATGCACTTACCTTAGCTCAATATTACAAAAGCAACTTCCACATAGAAAACACTGATGAGAGTAACGAAGAGGAGAAACCCCGAAACTGGCGTCAAGTTTACGACAATAATTTCTGCAATCCATCGAAATCGATAACAATAGAATCATTAGATAATATGCTGGCCGCGATCTATGCCGCATATAGTTTCGTGTCGTTACGACTTGGTGATCACGTAACCGCATTGGAAATGGCACAAGACCTTCTGCAAACTGAACGTTTATCGGATGCGCATAAGTATGTTCGTCTCTTTTTAACCCTTCTCTACTTATATTTGTAATACCCATCTTAGACTACTTGGTCATATGTACGCTGGAGAAGCCCTAATGATGATGCATAAGCCAGTTGATGCTCGTATTCATCTTGACCCAGCTTTTGTAACTTCATTGAATGCTTTCGACTTTGAGACAAGAGATTGGCAAGTAAAATCGTTAGATGCTGCCCAGAACATAGTTCGGTACAATTTAGCTGTGGCAATGGCAATTCAAAACGATTATGAAGCCTCTCGAAGCGTTCTTGCGACATTAACGCATCCCATCGTAGCCTCGAAGGCATTGGCACTCAAGCGGCATGTAGATCATAAGCTAGGCTACAATGTACCGGCAATAACTTAGCTAAACAAATTGTAAATATTAACAAATTATTTTGTACATAGAATGTGCATTGTTTTTAGTTTCTTATTTGCGGTGCAACAAATCGAACCACGTTGATTAACGAAAATTCAGTAGAATAATTGAATAATATTTAGGCCACAATTCTTAATTGCTGGGTGTCCATTTAGTTGTCTGATTTTACTAATAAATATTCAAATTGTCTTTTTCACTTAAACCAAATTGGCGAATATAAATCGTCTTATTAACCTAACCCTGCATTTTTGATACGAACAGTTTCAAATATAGAATCATGAGAAACATTGTAAATTGCCAAAAACAAAAAAAAAAAACCAGTAAGGATTGGACAATACTCGACTCCGACATACCCTTTACCTTCAATTTGTACCAACTGTTTGAATGCGTTGCCCCGCCCACTTTTTAATCCAAACAAATTTCATTTTCATTCAATTTCATTTATATCAATTTTCACTTTTTTAGACCAATTCGTTCAAGAGATATAACGGCATTCTACCATGGCTACATGTGGGCGTGATTACGCCCATTTCACAATTGAATCTTGTTATACTCCATTCCAATATCATATATGCAAAGTTTCATTCTTGTAGGTTTTGTGGTTCTTGAGATTTAAGCGTTTCAAATTATTACTATATATGGGCGTGGCCACGCCCATTTTATTAATGTATCTTCTTGGGGGTTGAGTCAGCTATATACACTCCAAATTTGGTGTTCCTATCTCAAAAGACAACCGAGATAAAACGACTTTTGTAAGTTTTTTCCCGAGGTTGTTCCAGCCCCTCACCCCTAAACTAAGTCAAAAAAGGGGGAGACAAAATAAATTTGATCTGCTGAATGAATAACAGAATCAATATTGGTTCTATCTATTATAGTTTCCGAGATCGCCACGTTCATACAGACGGACGGACATGGCTAAATCGACTTCTCTTTCGATACTGATCAAGAATATATATACTTTGTATAGTCGGAAATGTCTCCTTTAAGGTGTTACATACATTGTCGATGCGCACAAAACTTATATACCCTTGAACCCTAAGGTACAGGGTATAAAAAAAAAGATTATTTCCAAAACTATGCATTACTTTTCCTCTGTGTAATTGTTAGTTATGGTATCATTATTTGTTGTTTATATTTTTCGTGACAGCTTCTGCTAAAGTGGTAAATGCATTAGCCATCTTTTCCAACGCATGCTGTACTGCCAAGTTAGAGGCCAAAAGCATCTTGTGCTGCTGACTTTCCATTGCCATCCGTTTCTGTTCGGCAGCCATGTTATTAATAACAAGTTCATAAATCTGGTCTAGTCGGTTATGTTTTAAATTTTGACTCCGGCGTGCGTTTGGCTGTTTGTCCGTCATCGATGGAGTCCACTCATCCGACGGTAGTGGTGACGATAGTGGAGGCAATGATGGCAGTGGTGATGACGACTCTGGTTTCAAAGCCGTCGACAATAACGACGGCTGTGTTTTTGAAACAGGCGACGTCAATGACGTCTCAGAATTCAAAACAGGTGACGACGGTTCAATTTTCATATCCTGTGAAAACGAATAACTTAATCCACCAGTGTTTTCTGCTTGTTTCTAGGAAAAATAAAAGATCATGTTGTAATATACAATATATAAGATTGTTTTCCTTTACCTCATCGAATCCTAAGCAAACACCTTCTACTGCGGCACTGTCGAACGTCTGCGAAGTCTCTTCTTCGACTGCAACTATTTGAATTTTTGAAGCACCCTCGCCAGCCTCCCCTCGTTTTACCCTTAACTTGCGATCTAAGGAGTTCATCAAGTTTCTCCAATCTGATAGCATCTAAAATAAGATTTTGTTGAACCAATAAGCATTCATAACTTTTTTTAGATGCTTACTTTTTTCCATACATGCACTGAACGTGAGGGTCCTTTAAGGTTATTTAAATCTTCAGCCAACTGCTCCCACAATCTCTGTTTGATCCCTGAATCCTCTAGATAATTTGTCTTTGCTTCCAGCACTGGGTGTTGTTTGCAAAATGTCTGGTAATACGCTAACTGTTCCCGAGTTGTGCGTGCACTTCTTTTTTGTCTAGAAAAATTATGATAGAATTAAAAATCGTTTTATTTATTATTATTTAAAGACAATACTTAATCCTGGTTTTCTTTTCCATTTTTTTATAACTTTTCTTTTTATCCTACTTTGCAAAACTGTCTCAAATTTGCATTTATTCTTGCGACACTTTTAAGGACTGTTAATAATTAACAGTCTATTAAATGAAATGTTAAAAGTTTTAACAGTTTTTGGGATTCTTGACAGGAACAAATCATATGTTATGTCAGTATCGTTGATAGTTTTTAAGAGCAAAAATATGTTCTTCTTTAATTTATAGATTGAAGCTGCGTAATCATGAAAACTCATGGAATTAATTTCAGTTTTCTTTTATATTTCTATTCGAGCAAAAAAGTTAGGAAGAAGCGTTAGGCAGGCACAAAAACAAAATGTGTCCTCCTTAATAAGTAATGCAAGAAATATGGAAACAAATAGCTTTTTTTCAAAGTTTGTTTTACTTTTTCTTATCTGTAATTATAACTTATACTATAGCTTTTATATATTATTTATATTTTTCGAGACAGCTTCTGCCAAAGTGGTAAATGCGCTGGCCATTTTTTCCAACGCATGCTGTACTGCCAAGTTAGAGGCCAAAAGCATCTTGTGCTGCTGATTGTCCACTGCCATCCGTTTCTGTTCAGCAGCCATGTTATTAATAAGAAGTGTATAAAGCTGATCTAGACGGTTATGTTTCAAATTTCGATTTCGGCGTGTGTTTGGCTGTTTGTCTGACATCGATGGCATCCATTCGTTATCGGATGGAAGTGGTGACGATAGCGGGGGCGTCGTTGGTAATGGTGACGACGACTCAGCTTTCACACTCGTCGACGGCAAGGTCGGTGTCGCCTTTGAAACAGGCGACGGCAATGTAGTCTCAGTATTCATAACAGGCGACGACGGTTCAATTTTTATATCTGGTGAAAACGAATAATTGAATTCATCAGTGTTTTCTGGTTGTGACTATAAAAAATAGTTCATGTTATTAACATATACAATATATGTATGTATAAATTATTTTTTCTTTACTTCATCGAATCCTAAGCAAACATCTACTGCGGCACAGTCGAATGTCTGCGAAGCCTCTTCCTCGACTGCAACTATTTGAATTTTCGACGAACCTCCATCAGTTATCTCTCTATTCGCCCTTAATTTGCGATCTCGAGACTTCATCAAATTTCTCCAATCTGATAGCATCTAAAGTAAGATTTTGTTGAAAAAATAAATATTCATAACTTTTCTTAGATGTTTAATCTTACTTTTGTCCATACATGCACTGAACGTGAGGGTCCTTTAAGGTTATTTAAATCTTCAGCCAACTGCTTCCACAATCTCTGTTTGATCGCTGAATCCTCTAGATAATTTGTCTTTGCCTCAAGTATTGGGTGCTGTTTACAAAATGTCCGATAGTATGCTAACTGTTCTCGAGTTGTCCGTGGACTTCTCTTTCGTCTAGAAAAATTATAATATAATTGGAAATCGTTTTATTTTTTATAACTTAAAGACAATACTTTATCATTGTTTTTGTATCCATTTTGCGGTATTTTTTTACGATCCTACTTTACCAAACTGCCTCAATTTATTCTTTTGAGTCTTTTAAGGACTGTTAATAATTGACAGTCTATTAAATGAAATGTTAAAAGTTGTAACAGTTTTTTGGGATTCTTGACAGGAACAAATCATATGTTATGTCAGTATCGTTGATAGTTTTTAAGAGCTAAAATATGTAATTCTTTAATTTATAGATTGAAGCTGCGTAATCATGGAAACTCATAAAATTATTTTCAGTTTTGTTTTGTGTATATCTTACATCCAGATATTTCAACACTACAGTCAATAATTGCGCGCTCATGTTTAAAAAGTTAAGAAGAAGCATTTGGCAGTCAAATATAATCAACATTTTTGATCCATGTTTTTCGAATTGAAATTTTTCTAAAATGTCAAAAATAAAATTTTTTCAAGTAAAAATTATATTTTTAAAAATGTAAATAGTGTTTTAATTTCTATCAGTTCTCAACTCAAGATTAACACTACATGTTCCAGAATACTCGCGCAACCCGACAAAACTATAGCTTTCACAACGTTTTATACTGCTCTATTTTTATAGCATTCTCGTAATTATTGAGACTGATAACTCTTTTTAATATTAGACATTCTGATATATCCAGTCTCTCTACAACACGGGTACTGTTGGTTTTGAGTGTCAAATGCTTCCTCTTGACTGCTAATATAGAAGTACATATGTATGTTATCTGGTATTGTAGTTTATAAGTACATATAACTATTTGTTGTTTGTAGTTTTTGCGACAGATTCAGCTAAAGTGGTAAATGCGTTGGCCATCTTTTCCAACGCTTTCTGTATGGCCAAGTTAGAGGCCAAAAGCATCTTGTGGTGCTGGGTTTCCACTGCCATCCGTTTTTGTTCGGCAGCTTCACGGATCTGTTCGGCAGCTTCACGTCGCTGTTCTGCGGCTTCTCGACGCTGTTCGGCAGCTTCACGGCGTTTCTGAGCTTCTATGTTGTTAATAGCAAGTTCGTAGAGCTGGTCTAGACGCTTTTGTTTCCAATTTCGACTCCTGCGTGTGTTTGCCTGCTTCTCTGACAGCGATGGCAAACACTCATTATCCGACGGCTCACTTTCCGATAGCAGTTGTGTCGATGGCAGGGGCGATGTTGGTGGAGGCGATGTTGGCGGCGGCGTCGATGGTTCAGATTTTAAAGTCGACAGAAATAAGGGGTCAGCATTCAAAACAGATGATGATGGTTCAGGTTTCATATCCGGTGACAATGTCGAAAAATTCAATTCGTCGTTATCTGGTTGCATCTAGAAAAAAAAAAAAAACATAAGTTCATGTTATTGTCATACATAAATTATAAGACAGTGTTTCTTTACTTCATCGAATCCTAAGCAAACACCTTCTACTGCGGCACTGTCGAATGTCTGCGAAGCCTCTTCCTCGACTGCAACTATTTGAATTTTTGAAGAACCCTCCCCAGTCACCCCTCTTTCTGCCTTCAATTTGCGATCTCGTGAATTTACCATATTTTTCCAGTGTATAAGGATCTTAAATAACAAGTTGTTTTTCATACAAAATGTTAACTTCAGACAATTAGTAACTCACTTTTCTCCATGTTAGCGCCGAGCGTTTGGGTCCTCTCAAAACGTTTAAATCTCGAGCCAGCTGCTCCCACAATTTCTGTTTGACATGAGGCGCCTCTAGATAATCTAGCTTAGCTTCCAGCTCTGGATGTTGTATGCAAAATGACTTGTAATACTCCAGCTGATCCCGAGTTGTCCGTTCACTCCTTTTTATTCTAAAAAAAAAAAAAAAAATTTTATTTTTGTTTATATTTTTTATAAATATGAAAAATATTTACTTTTTCCCCGTTTTCGTTTCCATGTTTCAATAATTTGTATTTAATGGCTAGCCCGACCTATTCTTACGCCAGTCACAGTGAGTCACAAGCATTTACCATAGAGTCACAGTGAGTAACAATCGTCATATTGAGACTCGTTGCTGTTCGCGATTCTCAACGAGTCACGAATAGTCTCAGCTGGTTGAAAATAGTGTCGAGTTGAATTGGTCATCACAATAACATTTGTATAGAGCTGTAAAATGCTTGCTTACGTCAATTGCTGTTTTGGCGCAGAATTGATTGAAGTATTGATCATTATGAAAAATATATTCTTTCAAATCACATGAAAATACACATAACAAATGCGATTTTGATTTTTTGTGTCTGACGTGAAGACAACTGAGGTTGAGCCTTTAAGACATACATATGTATATTTTGGCATCAGTCTTATTATTAACAGAATCTCAAATGTCGAAATTAGGACATTTTTAAAACTTTTCTTTTCTCAACACTAAAATAGAAAAAATTACAGCTGCAATTTACTGAGCATTTCAGAGTTAAGTAGAAGCTTACAACACTAAAACTCTCAATACAAGACTCATACTAAAGACCCGCACGAATGGATTTGAAACAGCAACGAGTCACTTTCTCACTTACAATTACAAGTGCCACATTTGAACATTTGATACTGAACCAAGTAAAACTAGATCCCAATAACTTGAAATACCGGATAGTTTTCGAATGCATTTGTTTAATTTAATTTTTGATTTGATGCATGTTCTGAGAACAATTCTTACATTTACAACAGGACATACATATGCAACAAAATACAAGTGTTTTAAACGGCAGCCATTCGTCTCATTCGTTTGAATCTAATTTTTCAAATACAAATAAAATCGTGTTTCGGATTACTTAGAAGTAAACGTGAACCAAATGCATTCATTCCGGTTTTAATACAAACTTTATGACCGAGAATACTAACATACCCCTCCATATCGTAGAAATGGAAGTCAATACACTTTTTCTGATTTACTCTTATGACGAAAGTAATTTTGTTGGAAAAAACGATTTTTGAGTTAAAAGACAGTTAACTATTAAATTTGAATTCGCACACTTGCTACCTTCGAACCTGGAGTCAACTGGGACAAAGAGAGAGCTCACAAAAAAAAAAAAAATAAAATAGAATTCTAAATGTTTCTTTTTGACGGTTTATGCTACGTAATACGGCCATTCATTTATTACGTAAGACGATTTGAGGGGAGGGGGCTCGAACATGTATTACTTTTGCCTATTTTTTCTAGACGGCCTATTACAAAGGGGAGGGAAGGGGATTAAAAACAGTCAAAAATCATCTTACGTAATTAATGAATGGCTCTAACCGCCTAGAAACCAAATCTTCAAATGAACTTTAACCCCTATGGTGGTGTCAAATATGCATAAGACACTCAAATGTCCAACGAGGTCGATTTCTATCCAAAAAATATTGACAAAATTCAACAATATTGTATTAAGGGTATTTACGAAATCTTGTAAGTCTCGAAATTGAATATTTACATATGTATACTTTAATACAAGATTCATGACTATGAAATTTCGTAAAGTATTTTGAAGTATTCTAGTAAACATTGTCTATTAAGTAAAAATAGATGAAAGCGGAATAACAAACAAAGAACAAGTTGAAAATAGTAATGAAAATTTCTTTTTTGTTCTCAGAAGTCTTTGACCAAAACGAGTTGTTGTTAAAGAAATACTATTTCTATTATTATATTCTATATACAATATAATTTACCTTCTTCGTTTTTTTTTAAATAGGACGAACGGCTAACGGGACGTTTACGAGTTTGCGTGAATACCTATATTGGTTCATATATATGTACATATATACTCGTATATATATATAGTATTGCTTCATTTACATGTAGTGGGTGGCCAAACGAAATTATGTTTTGAACAGGGATTTATTTTCACATTTCATTTTCAGAATACGTCAATTAGTTGCTTGTGATTTTAATTGCCTATTCAAACTTACGCATCACGAAGAATTATGAGTAACACCCAAATTGAAACTGAATTGGAACTCATATTTTATTGGCTGTTTGATAAAATCCAAGCAGGCTGAAGTTAGTATTGAAACTCAAAAAGAGCCGAATCTTCTTGTGTCGCTTGTGTTATCAATCCAAAATATGTAAACATAAAAATAAATGTTCCTCTAAAAATTTCACTAATAAATTAATCATAAAGCAATCGATTATTTGAAATCAGCTTGTATACTAATAAAAGATAACCTATCACTGAAGAGCTTTCCACTTAGACAAGAGAAGCACACCTGGTCTGATCCCCGGCTTATCGGACTACTAAAATCAAATACTTTATCAATGCGTAATCGTCACTATGGACATGATATTTGTTATTAAATATTGTTATTAATAATTGTTATTAAACTATTTTGCAAAGACAGACATGCGGATTTCTCTATATTTAGTCCGGCTGTGTCAGTAACTTTTATTGTTATATACATCTTACACATGTATTAGTCTTTGGTTAACAGTTTTTACAAACGCGGGAAGATATCGTTGAATCAAACCTTTCCAATCAATAAAAGTTATTGTAAAAAAACATAAATACAGATTCTTATTTTTTACAATAGCCTGTTAAGAGATTATTTTGGATTATTATAACTATTGTTTATGTTTTTTAAGTTATATGTCATACAGTGCTTGTAAATGTGTAATTAAACAAATTAATATGTTTTAACAAAAATAATGTTAAATATTTTTTGTATGGAATCGTGAAAGCTCTAAAACGTTAAATAATTTTTGTCTTCACTTCGTGATTCAAGGTCACGCGCGCACCTTCATTCAAGACGAGTGAACAAGATTTTAATAGGATTATTATCAGTCGTAATCAAAAATACTTGAATAGAAATAAATATGAGTTACTAAGTCTTATCGTTCTACGTTAATTG
Source organism: Phortica okadai (assembly GCA_034638295.1). Classification (NCBI taxonomy): domain Eukaryota; kingdom Metazoa; phylum Arthropoda; class Insecta; order Diptera; family Drosophilidae; genus Phortica; species Phortica okadai. The sequence goes on along the minus strand of CM067849.1, from coordinate 4,936,034 downwards.
TCCATGTGTATGGCAGACTAATCAGAGTCGACGTGATGGAGCACTCATTGGTATATAAAAATCGCAACTTTTGGCACCTTTTGTTCAGTTGACCTATTATATTGCTACCATGAAGTTCTTCATATTTATTGCGGCAATTATTGTTGTTGCAAACGGAAATCCGACTCCGGAAGAAAAAGGAATATTTTCCTCTTTAAGCACTGTGAGTTACATTATGTTAGTCAGAACATCTTATTGACTTTATACGCTTCTGCAACGTTTTTTAGGCCGATCGTATACGCAATTATGGTTATCCAGCTGAGGAACACACAGTCCAAACATCGGATGGTTATATATTGACCATGTTTCGTATACCATATTCGCCTCATTTAGATAACCAGAAGGTTACGCACAAACCGGTCATACTTTTACAACATGGCTTGCTTAGCTCTTCTGACTGTTGGATTCTAAATGGTCCCGAGAATGCTATGGCCTTCGTTCTGGCTGACGCTGGTTACGATGTCTGGATGGGAAATTTCCGCGGCAATACTTATTCACGGAAGAATGCAAACAAAACACCGTTGTTGCCTGCTTTTTGGGACTTTAGTTGGAATGAAATGGGCGTTTATGATTTGCCAGCAGAGATCGATTACATACTTTATATGACTGGTGAGAGTTCACTTCACTATGTCGGACACTCGCAAGGCACGACGGCATTTTTTGTGCTGCTCTCGACTATACCTAGATACAATGACAAAGTAAAGACTTCACATATGTTAGCACCAGTGGGTTATATGAGTCACATGGAATCGCCGTTGGCTAAAGTTGGTGGGCCATTGTTGGGCTCGCCAACAATTCTGAGCAGTTTAATTGGCAGCAATGAGTTTATGCCCAATAATGAATTCTTTTCGTTAATCGGTGCGCAGGCGTGTCAGAATAAATCTCCCTTCCAGGCTATGTGTGGCAACGTTCTGTTTCTGATTTGTGGCTGGGACTCGAAGCATTTAAATTATGTAAGTAAAACAACAAATTCTTTAGTAACATGTGTTAAAAAAAAACTTTGTGATTTTGTAGACGTTGCTACCTGAAGTTTGCGAGACTCATCCGGCAGGTGCGTCTACCAGTCAACTTATTCACTATTTGCAAGAATACGAGTCCGGCTACTTCAGGCGTTACGACTACGGCACTCATAAGAACAAGAAACAATATGACGCAAAGTCGCCACCAAACTATGATATAATTAACATTAAACCAGAGGTGCCGGTGAACTTCTATTATAGTGACAACGATTACTTTGCTTCTGTAATTGATGTGCATAGGTTGGCTTACGAGTTAGGCTCAAATGTTGTGTTGCATCATGTCAAATATGAAGACTGGAATCATTTAGATTTTCTCTGGGCTTTAGAGGTCAAAGAGGTCATTAACGATGTGGTACTCGAATTGGTTAATGAGTATGAGAACAATTCGTATTAAACGCAAAAACAATTTAGGCTCATTCGGTGTATTACTATTATTTATTTATTTACTAAGTATATAGAAAGATGGATTTATCAGTACTGTGTTGCCTTGGGTAGGTGTAACTATATACTATCATCTGAGACTAATTGTAGAGTTGAGATATCAGTGCTACTTAGCAAATGTTTACTGCAATACTCTCAAAGATGTATTTGATCATGATGACTATGCCGGACATTTCGGTGACAGTCGATGTTGCCAAGCCAGATATCGTCCTGCTACAACTCAGTCGTCCTTTGCCTTGAATAACGAATGCTTTAAACAATTTTGTAAATTTTATGATTTCTTGGTAAATGTCAATGGATGTGTATGTTTTTCGATTGCACATGGTAACCAATATAATTGCATCGAATTGCGATGCCTTTAGTAGAAAAATATGAAATAAACATTTTATATTATTATTATTATTATTTGCTTGCTACCTGTGTACATATTTGTCTTTCTTGGAATTCTGTCTTGAATTTGGAATTTTTTTTTCTGAATTGGAAAACAAAACAGTACATCACTTAAGCAAGCACAACGCACAAATATGACTTTCAAATTTCGGAATTAAATAAATTTACTTTACAAATAAAGGATCTGCAATGCTAATATATATTATTATAATAACACTTGTATCTACTTGTTTTTGTATTGTTTATATTCAAATAGCACTTGAATTATTACTGAAAGTACAAACGATCGTTTTTTGTTAATTGTGCATACATAAGGCCATACCTTTAATTCTGATGGATCACTTATTTGCGTATAAAAATCGCAACTGCAGATACTTTTTGTTCAGTTGAGCTTGTATATTGGTATCATGAAGTTCTTGTTAATTTTTACGACATTTTTTGTCTTTTCAAACGGAGACACGACACCTCAATTAAGCACTGTGAGTAATTCTGAGAACTATTATTAATTATCATTAGGCTATATATTTATACGAGTTTGGCTTAATTTTTAGGCCGATCGTATACGCAATTATGGCTATCCAGCTGAGGAACACACACTCCAAACATGGGATGATTATATATTGACAATGTTTCGCATACCATATTCGCCCCATTTAGATAACCAAGACGTTACACAAAAACCAGTCATACTTTTACAACATGGCTTGTTTAGCTCCTCCGACTGTTGGATTCTCAACGGTCCTGATAATGCTATTGCCTACCTTTTGGCTGACGCTGGTTTCGATGTCTGGATGGGAAATTTCCGCGGCAATACTTATTCACGGAAGAATGCAAACACAACACCGTTGGATCCAAAGTTCTGGAACTTTAGTTGGAATGAAATGGGCATGATTGATTTGCCAGCAAAAATCGATTATATACTCGGTAGGACGAATGAGAGTTCACTGCATTATGTCGGACACTCACAAGGCGCGACGACACTCTTTGTGATGCTCTCCTCCATTTCCGAATACAATTTTAAAGTAAAAACTTCACATTGTTTGTCACCAGTGGGTTATATGAATCATATGCAATCGCCATTGTTCAAAATTGGTGGGCAATTGATGGGCAACCCATCAGTTCTAAGCAATCTAATTGGCAATAGTGAGTTTTTGCCCAGTAATGAATTCATTAGGTTGCTAGGTTCGCTGGTGTGTCAGGCGCAGTTTCCCTTCCAGCCTATGTGCCTAAATGTTCTGTTTCTGATGGGTGGATGGGGTTCTAAGCATATGAATCTTGTAAGTAAACTATAATTTCCTTAGACTTATTTGGTTAATAAAATGTTTTGGTTTTCCAGACGATTCTACCTGACGTGTACAAAACACATCCTGCGGGAGTGTCGACCTTTCAAGTTATACACTATTTGCAAGAGAATAATTCCGGATACTTTAGACGTTACGATTATGGAGGTGATGGGAACCAGGAGCACTATAACTCATATGAGCCACCGAACTACAATATATCTAATATTAGGCCAAAGGAGCCAGTGAACTTTTATTATAGTGACAATGATTACGTTGCATCTGTGATTGATGTGGAAAGGTTGGCCAATGAGATGGGTTCAAATGTTGTTTTGCAGCATGTCGAGTATGAAGATTGGAATCATTTAGATTTTCTCTGGGCTTTAGAGGTCAAAGAGACCATAAACGATGTTATAATCAAATTGGTCAATGAATACGAGAATAACTTGTAATAAACACATTCATTTGGGTTACAATTACACAGGCCAACAAGAAAAAACTTTTTGAATAATTGCAACTAATTCCTATGTATTTTTATGTGCTGAATCCGAAAATAGTGGAAATAAAGTCGTATCACCCTCCAATTTCTTGCATTTCACGGAATTGTAAAAAACACGAAATTACTGTTTTTCAAACTTGTGTACAAGATACCTCAGAAACTACTGGACCGATCTTAATGAAATTTAACTAAGATATTCTTATGAATCCAATCTATCATGTACAAAAGGAGTTTTTTGATTGAGGGCCCCCTTCGAAAGTTATACACTTTTAAACCTCAATAAATCAAGAAAAAAAAGTTTAATCTTTAAATAGCTGTAAATTTTACAAAAAAAAATTTTTAATTTTTCCCCTTATGCTATTCCAATTGTAGTTATTTCCTGCATGAAATGACGGTCCGTTAGTATTTTTCCGTCGTATGCTGACTGAAATATCATGTACACAACCAACAAGGGTTTTCTCTCTACTTTACAGTTCATAATTTTATTGTATCAAATTTAAAATGAATATGTATAAATAAACATACCATGGCTACTTCAGCTGTTTTGTTGTTTAAAAGCCATTATTTTTTTTTTATACCATTTCCCAAGATTTTCGATACAACCATAACATACGTTGGTGGTATACCTGATATCTCGGTCACCAATTGTCGGAATAGTACAAACGGACCGTCATTTCATGCAGAAAATAACTTCAAATAGAGTAGCATAGGGGAAAAAATTAAAAGTTTTTTTTTGTAAAATTTACAGCTATTTAAAGACTAAACTTTTTTTTCTTGATTTATTGAGGTTTGAAAGTGTATAACATTCGAAGGGGGCCCTCAATCAAAAAACTCCTTTTGTACATGATAGATTGGATTCCTAAGAATATCTTAGTTAAATTTCATTAAGATCGGTCCAGTAGTTTCTGAGGTATCTTGTACACAAGTTTGAAAAACAGTAATTTCGTGTTTTTTACAATTCCGTGAAATGCAAGAAATTGGAGGGTGATACGACTTTATGTCCACTATTTTCGGAATCAGCACACCAAAATACATAGGAATTAGTTGCAATTATTCAAAAAGTTTTTACAAACGGTATTTTTGTCGGCCTGTGTTATTATTGACGAATTTATGAAATAATATGTTTTTATCAGTACTGTATTGCTTAAAACTTAGGCTGATTTATGGAACTATAAATTATTTTTTGGCACTAATTACAGAATTGAGACAGCAGTGCAGCAGTCTTTGACTGCTCGACTCCTGTCAACTGCTGTACTCGTAGCGATCAATGGTACGAACAATATTGTCGAAGATGTACTCGCGCACGCCTAGCCCGCAAATGAAATCAAAATGATTCCAACGTTTCCAAGGTATTTTGTAGACTGCTTTAACATTGGGCAAACGCGCGACAAGACGCCAAATATCGGCCGGTGAGACAATGTAATCGTTTTCGGAGTAGAATATTGTTACTGGCGCTGTCACTGCCTCTAGATAGTAGTCAGGCGGCTCGAGTTGATTGTAGTGCAGCCAATTCTTTTCAGGGCCGTAATCATACTGACGGAATTTCGTTGAAACGTAGCCTTGAAAGTAGTGCATAAGTTGCTTTACTGATCCACCAGCTGGAAAGTTTGCCATCAGGTCGGGCAGTAAAGTCTATTTGGAAAAATGTAATGAAAATTATAGGAATGTATGTTTCTGAATTGTTTACATACCTTATTTAGGAATCTTGTGTCATAGCCAACAGCGGGCCACAAGAGGGAAATACAGACGAGCGGCTTTTCGTGGTCTAAACAAGCCATCGAGAGGAATTTCTTTGCATATTTATTTGTTGAAAACATCTCAACTCCCTCGAGCATTTTTGAGACATAACTTCGTGTACCTAATATTGGACCAATGACCTTAGCCTCAAATGCCTACACAGAGAAAAAAATTCAAGTACATTGTACTTGAATTGACACAATTCGGTGTTGAAAGTCCGTCAAGCACGAATGTTGTCAAATCAAGTAAAATGTTCTCAATTCAAGCACTATTTTTAAGTACAAAAAATCTTGAATTGAGTAAATTTTGTTACATTTTCAAGAACAGTTTAAGCTTAATATGATACCAACAAAACTTAATCCGAGTTAATGTGGTTTTAGAAATAAGTTTACATTTTACTTGAATCAAGAACCAACCATACTTAAACTGTAACAAAAAAAAACTTACACCGAGACCTTTTTGTTTTTAAAACAAGTGAATATTGTACTGGAATCAAGAACCGACTAAACTTAAATTACAAAAAAAAAAAATTTTTGCGAGACCAAGACCACTTTTTCGTTCAAGTAAGTTTACATTGTTCTTGAATCAAGTCCCAGTAGTTTTGCAAACTATTCCGGTTATTATCTCAATTTGATTGATTTTATTTAATATAAGTAATTGTTACAGTTAATTTAATAAACATTTAAACAACATATAAATATTATAATTAAATGGTAATTGGTGATTATTTATATAATAAACAGTATGACTTTGGTGTACCAGGGGATTTGAACCTCTTAACTTCCGTTTCGTAGGACAACACACTAAGCTCTGAGCCACAGGAAGCGACATAGGAACACTTGATATTTCATAAATTTTATTTATTGAAACATTTTTGTTCCAAGAGAACAAAAAACAAAAAAAACTCTGGTCTTGCTGTGGATTGAACCTCATATCTTTGGTATCATAGTTAAACACACTAAACTCTGAGCTACAGCAAGCAACATAGAAACATATGATATTTGATAAATTTTAATTGTTTTAACATTTTTGTTCAAAGGAGTAAGAGGGAAAGAAAGTATAAGAACAAAGCGTTATCATTTCAAGTTCGTTTGGTTTGGGTTTAAATTTTTGTGTTCTTGTTTTGTTTTCAAGTATAAAACGTGTATGAATTGACATTTTGTAGTTGATTCAAATCCATTTTGGTGTCGATTTTGATGTTGAGTACAAATCTTACTTATTTCGAGAACATTAAGACCAATTACAACTTAATTTGGTCTGTTGTTGATTCAAGTACAATCTGTGCTGTTCTCAGACCGGACTTTTTTTCTCTGTGTACGAAATGCATCTTTGTTTCGCCACTCTGATGAATTATGTAGGTGATCATGGCAAGCATATCATATACGCTCTTCTCGTGCCAACTGAAATTCCAAAATTCGCCGCGATTATTGCCAAGCCAGACATCGTATCCGGCACGCCACAGCAAGTAGGCCGACTCGCTGGCCGGTCCGGTCCATTGAGTAACCAAACATCAGAAGATTCATAAAGTCCGGAGAGCAGAAATACGACCGGATTTTGAAGTATAGTTCGCTGCAGCGGATCGATTTGTGATATGCGATGCATGGTCAGTACAAATCCGTCTTAAGTTTTTACAGTATGTTTCTCCACTGGATAACCATCATGGTGTATTCAGCGTACCTGTAAATATTTTAAATATTACACAAAATGAGTAATCGTTAAAAACTAAGAGAAGGCGGAGAGATTTCGGCATTAAGTAATCAATTGAGGTATTTATAATTATGGATCCCCTTCTCAATACTGTCATATCATACATACAATCTCCGTCAACAGTTTCAAAGTTATCGAGCAGAAGTTTTGAAGGAAGCCTTCTTTTCTGTGCGATCAATGTATTTGTCGGAACTAACATGATCGGACTGGTAGCCCAGAGGTGCCGCTGAACTTCTATTACAGTGACAACGTTCACTTTGCTTCTGTTTTGTTTTGATGTACATAGGTTGGCTTACGAGTTAGGCTCAAATGTTGTGTTGCATCATATCAAATATGAAGACTGGAATCATTTAGATTTTCTCTGGGCTTTAGAGGTCAAAGAGGTCATTAACGATGTGGTACTCGAATTGGTTAATGAGTATGAGAACAATTTTTTTTTTATTTATTTATTTATTTTATTTATTTTTATTTATTTATTTACTAAGTATATAGAAAAATGGATTTATCATTGGTGTGTTGCTTTGGGTAGATGTAACTATATACTATCATCTGAGACTAATTGTAGAGTTGAGATATCAGTGCTACTTAGCAAATGTTTACTGCAATACTCTCAAAGATGTATTTGATCATGATGACTATGCCGGACATTTCGGTGACAGTCGATGTTGCCAAGCCAGATATCGTCCTGCTACAACTCAGTCGTCCTTTGCCTTGAATAACGAATGCTTTAAACAATTTTGTAAATTTTATGATTTCTTGGTAAATGTCAATGGATGTGTATGTTTTTCGATTGCACATGGTAACCAATATAATTGCATCGAATTGCGATGCCTTTAGTAGAAAAATATGAAATAAACATTTTATATTATTATTATTATTATTTGCTTGCTACCTGTGTACATATTTGTCTTTCTTGGAATTCTGTCTTGAATTTGGAATTTTTTTTTCTGAATTGGAAAACAAAACAGTACATCACTTAAGCAAGCACAACGCACAAATATGACTTTCAAATTTCGGAATTAAATAAATTTACTTTACAAATAAAGGATCTGCAATGCTAATATATATTATTATAATAACACTTGTATCTACTTGTTTTTGTATTGTTTATATTCAAATAGCACTTGAATTATTACTGAAAGTACAAACGATCGTTTTTTGTTAATTGTGCATACATAAAGCCATACCTTTAATTCTGATGGATCACTTATTTGCGTATAAAATTCGCAACTGCAGATACTTTTTGTTCAGTTGACCTTGTATATTGGTAACATGAAGCCCAGAAGGAAAACTATGCTTACCCTAACGAAGAAGGCTTTCCAAATCACCTTCCCAACAGGTGAAAAGAAAATACTTACAAAAAAGCGTTTCAAAACGCCTTGTTGTAAGGCTTAGTGTGAACCGTTTAAATTGGAAGGGGTTTTGAAACAAAAATGGAAGGGCTTTTACGTCATCAAGTTTGAGCCAAACAATTTTATTTTGAACCGAACCCTTCTAAAACTCCTATTTTTGTAGCGAACTTGAAGCACCTTCCCTTCAGCCTTTTTAGAAGCTAGAAGGAAAGGGACACCTTATTTTGATAGGTTTCAGAAGCGAGATGGGAAGGAGTAGCCGATGACTGAAAAACGCGAAGTTAGACTCGGTATTCGGATATATTACTTCAAACCAGATCATTCCATAATGCTTCATTTAGAAGCGAGAAGAGAAGGGTAACCTGATTTAGGAGGGCTTGTGAAGCGAGATGGGAAGGAGTAGCCGATGATGTAAAACACAAAGTAACTTTGTTTTTGGGCTTGAGTTAGTAGGAGACTAAAATGTTGTTCTCTAGCTAAATTGTAGCTTATATAATATAGTATTTACGAAATTTCAATGATATTTTTAGTCGAGTTGGTTGAGTGCCGGCTTTCAATCCAAAGACTCTGGGATCGAATCCCACAAAGGCCGTGTTGTATCATATAAAATTAGTTTGTAGTTTTAAATTTAATAGAAAAATAGCAAAGAGATAGACGAAGATAGGATAGCCTTAATATTACTGTTGCATATGCAATGAAGATGACTCATGAAGATTGTTCTGGTTCTCAGCTGACCACAGAATAAATTTGTTTTTTACAATACTTTTTTATATTTTTTTTCTTCCTTGAGTGGGATTCGAACCCACGAAGTCTGGCTGATAAAAAGCAAGCTGTTAACATATTAACAGAATTTTAATTAAAGAACAGTACAGATTTAGAACAGTACATCATGTATGATAAAGCTAAAATGTTCGTACATACTTCGTGTTACAACAAGACCTTCCGTTCAGCTTTTTTTGCAGCGAGTATGTAAGGGGACTAGCCTTGCTTCTCGCTGCTTTTTGCAGCGAGTATGTAAGGGAACTATCATATCATTCGCCTTCTTTTTGAAAGGAGCCTGTAAGGGAACTATCATGGAAAAAGCGATCACTCATATGGCAAAATCCATTTGAATCGTAAGGTTTAAAAAGCACTTTTGTGCTTACTTATAAGGCATGCGGAACCAAATTAGAAGGCCTTAAAGGTCCTAGGGGGAGTTCTTGTTAATTTTTACGACATTTTTTGTCTTTTCAAACGGAGACACGACACCTCAATTAAGCACTGTGAGTAATTCTGAGAACAATATTATTATTAATTATCATTAGGTTAAATATTTTTACGAGTTTGGCTTAATTTTTAGGCCGATCGTATACGCAATTATGGTTATCCAGCTGAGGAACACACAATCCAAACATGGGATGGTTATATATTGACAATGTTTCGCATACCATATTCGCCTCATTTAGATAACCAGAACGTTACGCACAAACCGGTGACATTTTTACAACATGGCATGCTTAGCTCATCTGACTGTTGGATTCTCAACGGTCCTGATAATGCTATTGCCTACCTTTTGGCTGACGCTGGTTTCGATGTCTGGATGGGAAATTTCCGCGGCAATACTTATTCACGGAAGAATGCAAACACAACACCGTTGGATCCAAAGTTCTGGAACTTTAGTTGGAATGAAATGGGCATGATTGATTTGCCAGCAAAAATCGATTATATACTTGGTAGGACGAATGAGAGTTCACTGCATTATATCGGACACTCACAAGGCACGACGGCATTCTTTGTGATGACCTCCTCCATTCCCGAATACAATTTTAAAGTGAAGACTTCACATTGTTTGGCACCGGTGGGTTATATGAAGCATATGAAATCGCTATTGGCCAAAATTGGTGGGCCATTGTTGGGCAACCCATCAATTCTAAGCAATCTAATTGGCTATAGTGAGTTTTTGCCCAATAATGAATTTCTCTCGGCGCTAGGTTCGCTGGTGTGTCAGGAGCAGTTTCCCTTCCAGCCTATGTGCCTAAATGTTCTGTTTCTGATTGGTGGCTGGGGTTCTAAGCATATGAATCGTGTAAGTAAACTATAATTTTGTTATATTCATTTGGTTAATAAAATGTTTTGGTTTTCCAGACGATTCTACCTGACGTGTACAAAACACATCCTGCGGGAGCGTCGACCTTTCAATTTATACACTATTTGCAAGAGAACAATTCCGGATACTTTAGATGTTACGACTATGGAGCTGATGGGAACGAGGAGCACTATAACTCATATGAGCCACCGAACTACAATATATCTAATATTAGGCCAAAGGAGCCAGTGAACTTCTTTTATAGTGACAATGATTACCTTGCATCTGTGATTGATGTGGAAAGGTTGGCCGATGAGATGGGTTCAAATGTTGTTTTGCATCATGTCGAGTATGAAGACTGGAATCATTTAGATTTTCTCTGGGCTTTAGAGGTCAAAGAGACCATAAACGATGTTATAATCAAATTGGTCAATGAATACGAGAATAACTTGTAATAAACACATTCATTTGGGTTACCATTATTATTGACGAATTTATGAAATAATAGGTTTTTATCAGTACTGTATTGCTTAAAACTTAGGCAGATTTATGGAACTATAAACTATTTTTTGGCACTAATTACAGAGTTGAGACAGCAGTGCAGCAGTCTTCGACTGCTCGACTCCTGTCAACTGCTGTACTCGTAGCGATCAATGGTACGAACAATATTGTCGAAGATGTACTCGCGCACGCCTAGCCCGCAAATGAAATCAAAATGATTCCAACGTTTCCAAGGTATTTTGTAGACTGCTTTAACATTGGGCAAACGCGCGACAAGACGCCAAATATCGGCCGGTGAGACAATGTAATCGTTTTCGGAGTAGAATATTGTTACTGGCGCTGTCACTGCCTCTAGATAGTAGTCAGGCGGCTCGAGTTGATTGTAGTGCAGCCAATTCTTTTCAGGGCCGTAATCATATTGACGGAATTTCGTTGAAACGTAGCCTTGAAAGTAGTGCATAAGTTGCTTTACTGATCCACCAGCTGGAAAGTTTGCCATCAGGTCAGGCAGTAAAGTCTATTTGGAGAAATGTATTGAAAATTATAGGAATGTATGTTTCTGAATTGTTTACATACCTTATTTAGGAATCTTGTGTCATAGCCAACAGCGGGCCACAAGCGGGTAATACAAACGAGCGGCTTTTCGTGATCTAAACAAGCCATCGAGAGGAATTTCTTTGCAAATTTATTTGTTGAAAACATCTCAACTCCCTCGAGCATTTTTGAGACATAATTTCGTGTACCTAATATTGGACCAATGACCTTAGCCAAGCCACCTTTCGTGTTGCTGACGTAAGCCACGGGTGCGAGCAGTGTGGATGACTTAAAGACCGCATTGTACTGCGGCAACATAGAGTTGAGCACTAGAAAGACGGTACCACCTTGTGAAATGCCTACGAAATGCATCTTTGTTTCGCCACTCTGACGAATTATGTAGTTGATCATGGCAGGCATATCATATACGCTCATCTCGTGCCAACTGAAATTCCAAAATTCGCGTTCAGTCGCATTGTGCCAAACGTTTTGACGACAGTAGATGTTGCCGCGATTATTGCCAAGCCAGACATCGTATCCGGCACGCCACAGCAAGTAGGCCAGCGAGTCGTCCGGTCCATTGAGTAACCAAACATCAGAAGATGCATAAAGACCGGAGAGTAGAAATACGACCGGTCTTTGAAGTATAGTTCGCTGCAGCGGATCGATTTGTGGTATGCGATGCATGGTCAGTACAAATCCGTCTTTCGTTTTTACAGTATGTTTCTCCACTGGATAACCATCATGGTGTATTCGGCGTACCTGTAAATATTTTAAATATTATACAAAATGAGTAATCGTTAAACACTTAGGGAAGGCGGAGAGATTTCGGCATTAAGTAAACAATTGAGGTCTTTATCATTGTGGATCCTCTTCTTTATACTGTCAGTGGAAAAAGCCTGTTCAATAAGCTAAGCAATAAAAATATTGCAACAATTCACATTGTTTAAAAACCGTGGACACTTAACAAAGTATGCATATACTAGATCAGGATGACAAGTCGAGTTGATATTAACATGTCCGTCTATCAATATATCATACATTCAATCTCAGTTTCAAAGTTATCGAGCAGAAATTTTGTAGAAAGTCTTCTTTTCTGAGCGATCAATATATTTGTCGGATCGGCATCATCGAACTGGTAGCCCCCATACGAAAAGAAGAAGAACCAGTAAAGAATTCCAGTCGAGAGTACTCGACTTCGACATACCTTGTACGTTTAAATTGTAACGACAGTGTAAGGGCGTGTAAGATTTCATATCCATTCAAAATCATACATACAAATTTTTACCATCTTAAACCAATTGGTTCCAGAGATATAATAAGGGTATTCAGTAGTTCTCGCATCTGTAGCAGATAGCAGGTCTAGCAAACGAAAGCTAGTGAACGCCCTTCTGAACAAAAAACTGTCGCAATTCAGATATTCTGGCTAAGTAGGCTTTGAATAATTTGTGTCTAAATAATCAATAATATTCAAAAGAAAATACAATTGAAAATGAAAGATATGTGTTATGGTCTGTCCTAACTACAAATAAGCTTTGCATGGTTATGTGTACTCATTGCAATTATATTAAAGGAAATCAAACTCGTTTTGTAAATTAAAAACGGGTTAAAAAAGCAAATTATGTTCAGCGATATAAAAATTATTTTAGTTCAAACAACATTGTCCCACTTTTCTTTCCAGTGGTATTTTTCACCTTCATCAGGGATTACATTCTTTTCTTAAATAGCTTAACATACTTATAAAAAAAAAAATGAAAGTTTTATATGCAATATTTCCAGAACGAATGGGTCTAGACTCTAGAAGAATTTAAAATTGGTATATTTGACATTAAATGGAAGTTAGATCCATTTCGATTGAAAATTGAGTGGGGGAACACCCTTTAACAGTCCCAACAAACTGATGGTACAGGGTATGTCGAAGTCGTGAACTCTCGACTGCAATTATTTACTGTAATTTTTGGAATTTAAATTCAAATAACTGTTGCAAAGTAGTCAGGGTTTTACAATTGTGTTAAAAACATTCCAAATAATACCGAAAATTTGTAGTGTTATTAACACAAAACACAAATAAAAATTTGCTACATGTGCGACGATTTTTATATACATAGGCAAGGGTATGGCAATCTCGGCAAACTTTTGTTCATACAATTTGTTTTTGTAATTTGAAATTTTCGTTTGCTAGACCTGCTATCTGCTACAGATGCGAGAACTACTGAATACCCTTAATGTTTTTCTATTTTGGTTATATGTAGGCGTGTCTACTCCCATTTTATAGTTGAATATTATTATACTCAATGCCAATATCATACATTTGATTCTTGTAGGTTTTATGGTTCCAAAGATATATAGCGTTAAATTTGCACTATATGGGGGCGTGGCCACGTCCATTTTTTTATTCTTCGCGTCGTGTATTCGTGTCAGTTATATATTGTATACACTCCAAATGTGATGTGTCTGTCTTAAAAGACAATCGAGAAAATATAAATTTTGTAACTTTTTTACCCGAGGTGTTTGTCCCTCAGGCTGAAACCATAACTAGTAGTTTTTGGTAACCAAAGAGTACTTAATTTTCGGCTAGGCCGAAGATAGCGTCCTTACTGGTTTTCTTTCAGTTCCGGTCGTTACAAAACTAATAATTCACAAGACAAAACACAAGGGGGCTGAAGACCTTATTAAGTCCGGACTAAGAACCAAAAAGACATATGAGTTTTTCATGTGTTCGTCATTGATATTCTTACTGCGCATACTAAAATACATCAAAAGAAACAAAAAATTGTTTGTACATATACTTTGAGACGATAGACATTAAGACAGACCGAATGACAGGCCGACTGTTGGAGGCCACCGAATGAAAATGAATGAAACACGCGCATTGTGACATTTTGTCAATTAAAAATTCCAAGCAACGCGCGTGCCTACAACAACTTCAGCAGCAACAACAACGTTAATGACGCCAGTGCACATGTTTCACTTCACCCACAAATTGGCGTTGGCACAAACACACACACATACACACCCACAGACACACATTCCTACATACCGCATCGGTTATGATAATCTCGCGCGTGTAAAGTGATGGCGGCAACAAGGAGGCATAGACAATGCCGCATGTGCCGAGTCCTGAGAGTCGTAAAATATCTTCATAAGTTAGTGCAACAGCAAACACGCATAGAATGAATGCATTCAATTTCATCTTTAGCAATGAACAAAATGAGCGCGAGAGACGTCAGACTGACTGACTCACTGACTGACTGACTGACTGACTTGGCTTGACAATGCCGATGCCGATGCGCACGCAGGATTCAATATTTTCTGCTGTTGCGAAACATTGAACCGGTTCAAATGGGGTCGCTCGCTGTCGCCTTTAACTGAAAACGAAAGTATCCACAATCGAAGACGCGCGCCGTTGGAGCTTGAGGTAAATACGCGTAAACGAATGCGTCGTGTTTGGAAAGCAGCAAAAAGTACTTTCCCAAAGTAAGACACACGCGAAAAAGCCAATCGAACCGACACAAGTGATGATTTAATATAATTCGACGCATATAGGATTTATTTGCTCGGATGCTGCGCGCTGCGCTGCCGTTGCGTTGAGTTGCACATGCGTCTGTATTACTACTTTTATTTTTATATTACGAATTTTTGGTTACAAAAATTATGTTAGTCTCACAAGTCAAGTCAAGCCCAATCAATTTGAATTGCCGTGTCAAGCGAAAACTGCAATCGAATTTGACGATGGCACAGTGCTGTGACGGCGGCAATGTAATGTGAATAATGCTAACGATCGACACGAATGTTTTTTATCGACTGGGCACGGAACAATCCGCGCTGCGCATCATAGGGCTCGTTGCGCACGCTCACCAAAGCGTCGTCGCTGCGTCGCGGCGAACGGCGGCCCACCTGCAACAAGCATACGACCAGACATAACGACAGACACACGAGCCAACAACAATGCTGCGAGTTTTACTAAAAGCTTCGGCCAAGCTTTGTTTGTCGGCTTCGTCGTCGTTGTCGGCATCGGGTTGTGTACCGTTATAGCGGCATGCTCATACACTGAGTAATAGCATTCGGCTGGGGAGTGTTTTAATTGCGGTAATAAGCAATTAGCATATTAGTGATTGGCCTTTGACATTGGTTTTGACTATTAAGCAAATTATTTTCAAGTATAAAGTTTCTTATTTAAACTTTGCATTTTGCTTAGATACTTACTAACTAACAAAACGCAAAGTTTAAATTAGAAACTTTGTACTTGAAATTTGAACTACGATTGCAATATTGTATGTGTATTTTTAGAAATGAACTAATGTTTTTTCCAGTGTAAAATTTGGGCCACATAACTTACACTCATCGAATCGTCGTCATTGTCGTTTCGTCGAATTGCAATAACCTGTTGCCTAATGTAACTGCTTCGCCGACACGTCTGCCGCTGCAGCCTCTGCTGCTGCCTCTGCTGCTGCTTGTTTAGGATGTTTTGTACTGTTGTTGTTCGCAGTTGTCACCGCGGTCGTCGCCGTTCGCGTTTAAAGCTCATCGCCATGCTTAATATGTATTTATTTTTACATGTAGTTGTCGTTAATGTCCGTTGTTTTTATTTTTGTTGTTGCTTGGATTGTTTTCGCAGCTTTTACATTTTCATGTCGCCATTTAATATGATTACTTGTTTATTTAACGATTTTTTTTCTCCGAACGCAAAGCCATTTCGAAGTGCTTTATTTGCATAGATATGTAAACAAACTTGAGTGATTCAGTTTCGTTTTGACTTGGGCAATTGGAAATTAAGTTAGTGAGTACACTTGTCGCCGGCACAGTGATCGATAAAACCGGCCATCGGGCATCGGGCATCGAGCATCGAGTGCTAGCCCAAGAGAGTGCGAGCGAAGCGTAGAATCGGCCGCCTCGAGCAGTGGCCCAGGCAAGTAGACATAACCGATTACAGAGCGTAATTGAGAAATGCTGCTCCGCCGGCGCTTAAAACATTTGACGCTTTTTCGTTTTGTTTGTTTACACATGTACGCATGTACATATGTGTGTGCACGAACGTTTGTCACTATCATCAATGGGCTAATACATGCCGGCTCGTGCGCTTTGTCTCTGTCTGTCTGTCTGTCTGTCTGTGAGTGTGTCCGAACCGATCGTTCATATTTGTTTAGTGGCTTAATGCGAGTTTTTGTGTGTGTAAATAGTTTACAAGCTTAAATAATTAAACATAATTAAATGTTATTGAGGCCACGGGCATAACTAACATTGCTTGTACTCTTTTCACCATTTAATTTCTTGCTAGTTTACATTTTGAACATTATTGTGGTCAATAACGTAGCGCGACATTTTGTGATATGTCACAAGCAACGCGTATGATTCAAAATGGATTTGTTGTCGTGTCTGACATTGCCAAATTTAAATATGCAATTGGGTTTGGTAATGTAAAGTGAGATTAAGTTAACGCTTCGTGTCGTGCATGATAACACAAGCGACCGTGGCAACGACGATGACGACGTCGACGTCGATGTCGACGGCACAAGTAAGTCTGATCTTTATTATATGACACACTTTGAACTTGAAAATGTTTGCACTCAAAAAGCAGTCACTTGAATTCAAATGTGCGAGCATGGGGTTGGATTTGAATGAAGTCGGATGTTTTTATCTCGTAGATGTGATCGCATACTTATAACAGCATTCGGTATTCAATACTCCGCTACACACAAAGTTTTTAAATGTTCATTCTGCTTGTCATGTGATTTGTATGCAACACAAGAGAGTCTTAGAAATGTTATGTCTGTGCGAAGTTTCCGATCGAAAACGTGGAAGATTTTTGGTTTTCTATCTAACGTAAAACTGCAAATCGATCCTAATTCTGGTAAGTAAAGTTACTATATAATTTTAATACACTAATTATTTAAAGATGCAACGGAATTGAAAAAAATTTAAATCACATTAACTATGGAAATGTACAAAATTGAAATAAAACGAATTATAATTTGTGAAGATTCTTACAAAGAGTATCTAATCTTTGACATAGCCGAAGTAAATATTTTCCGATTGTTTTTTATTATTGTTTTGTTTTTTTTTTTTTTTTGGCTTATTCAAACCATCAAAACAAAACCTCAAGCCGCATTCATTCCCGCCGCCACTGCATGCTTACATATGTATGTATGTATATGCAAGTGCGTGTGTGTGTGCGTGTGACATTTGAGTTCATGCGCTTTCCTCTCTGATAAGTCTTTTATTTGGTTTGATTTTCTTAGAGTTTATGAGTTTATGTGTTTGATTTTTCATTATCAACATTTAACGTCGGTTCGGTCGGTCGACTCATTCGGAGAAATGCATTTCCTGTTTGGCAGCCCTTTTATTTTATCATCATTACCATAAGTACATATAACAATGACAACAACAACAGCAGCAGCAGCAGCAACAGCAGTAACTGAACAACTATAACAAAGCTACGGCCGAAATGAAGAAATTTGTTATGCGATAACTCCAACTGGGGAGCTCTTATATCGGTAATGAGAAGTCAATCGAAAGTGAATGTTTGCATTGTGATTTCCCTTTGTGTCGTTGTGTTATGTTGAATGTGTGCGATTGCAAGCTGACTTGTTCCGAGAATGTTGACTGCGGTTGAGAGATGTAAAGATGAAAGCCATCACATACGCATATGTGTGAATGTATGTATGTGTGCACAATAATTACACACTCTTGTAATTGTTGCACATTGATTGTTGAACATTTATGTTGAATAAGCAGTTTAAGCACATGTGCAAATCGCTTTAATTTTTCCTTGGAACTTTTTTCGGTCTCGTTTATCACAATATTTCATATTTAAATAACCACCATGCATACTCATGTATGTATGTATGTACTCACAAGTTGGTTTGGAACGCATTTAAAAACATACTTTATTCGAGATATCGAAAACAAAGTCGCGAAGCTATTTTTAAAACTAATTGCATTTTTATGTGTATGCTAATTGTTGCCTAATGCGAATCTGAGCGAGAACATTCGTGCATAGAATTTCAACCCACGTAATGTCATTTATTACCCACTTTAGAGTCACTATTGATTGTTTCCTACCTGCAGCTGAAGTAAGAAGAAACTCTTCCGATGACCTGTCTTAATTACACAGTGTCGTTGGCTTAAATTGTCATTGCCTGACATGGCTTGATCGCTTTGCATCGTAACGACGCCATGGGTATAGAGAAGGTCGTGTCTGAGCATAAAACTAATGTAAGCATTCATAAACACAAATTGTGTAGAAGCCTAAACAAGCCATTAGCGAAAGTTGTGAAGAGTTGTGATAAAGACGGAAGTCACGAACTCGTGACTCAGCGAGATTGAAGAAGAGCTCGCCTGCAGAAAACACACACGGCGTGCGCGAGTGCGGCTTACCTACCAACCAATCGAATGTCGGAAAGAGAACAGCAAATAAAGAACTGATAATTTAACACAACACCATGTAAGATCTTGTAACAACAATAAATAAGTAACAAGATCAATAAAAGTCGACGATTAATGCACCAATTCGATTAAGAGTCTGTCCAGGGGCACTCAGATGGTATTGTTTTGTTGCTGCTTTCTCGAGCACATCTGTTACGCATTCGTTGAAGAAAGAGCTGAGGCACGGCTCAACATGGCACCCCTGTGGGCCAGCGGTGGGTAGCAAGTTTGGCCCCCCGCCTTATTTTGCCTTTCACGCGTTGTCTGCTTTTATAGACGTTTTTTACTTTCGTATTGAATCGAGTTGACTGCTCGATTCGATCTATACTATTTAACAGACGGACATACATTTTCCATATCTTGTTGCAGCCGGTAAGAGTGTGTGCGGTTGTCTTGAAGTACCTTTTTGCTAAAATCATACAATTGTTACTACTTCCACACACATACATACGCACATACATACACATGTACATCTATAGTTAAACCGAATTGTTTGCAAACGAGCGTTAAAATTGGGCGGGAAAGACAGACACACAGACAGACAGACAGATTGACTGAAAGGCAGAGAAGTTTTGTAGTAGCAAATTGGTCAGGCTGTGTAGACACCGCTTGTTTCCTCTCCAGTTTACTATAATTGAATACGAAAAGTAAATAAATGCAGGCAGCATGATGGACTCAACGATGAGCGAACGACAACCAAAGGGACGGACGAACGGTCGGACAGACTGAGTTGGCTTGTTCTCGCGCGTTCTGCACATAAAAGATACTAAGTAGGCAGTCTGGCAAGCAGGCAGCATGCGTACAGGTTCGAGCACGTAGTAAATGCAGCAAGAATCGAGATTCTAAATATATAAATTCCTACACAAGTACTCAGCG
This sequence comes from Phortica okadai, assembly GCA_034638295.1. Taxonomy (NCBI): domain Eukaryota; kingdom Metazoa; phylum Arthropoda; class Insecta; order Diptera; family Drosophilidae; genus Phortica; species Phortica okadai. The sequence goes on along the minus strand of CM067849.1, from coordinate 4,916,169 downwards.
TGAATGAGAGAGAGAGAGAGAGAGAGAGAAAGAGAGAAAGAGACTGATACAATGCCAGGGCTTGACATTGAATGTTTCTGTCGATTCCGGTTTGATTTCTGTTCCATGCCATTTCGAAATTTCTGTTCGGTTTTTTTACCAAATGTTTATTTTAGAACTGTTTTTTTTTTTATTTTAGAACTGATTTTAGAATAACAGAACACTTAGAATTCCCGCGATATTTTTCCAAAGCTATTTTAATTTTTAATCGTGATAAAATTTTTTAATAATTACAAGAAATTTGTTTTTAGACATCCATAAATTATGTGAGTTTTTTTTTTTTTTAATTTTGAGCCCTCCCCCGTTAATGGTAAGATTTAGTGAGATTTTGACGAACGCCTCCCTCTACATCTCAAATGAGATTTTGCTTATAATTTTGAAAGAAAAATTGTAAATTAATGCTCTTAAAAGTGCAAATGACCGGTGATCCTTTCTCCCCCTAGGTGAGATTTTTCTAAACCCCCTCCCCTAATTTTATCTCATGTAAATATTGACGTCCTCTTTGCGAATTTCGATTTCGAAGTTGAAACACAGAAACACAAGAATTTCAATAAAGACTGCATGAAGAAATTTCAACGATCCCTGGTAGAAATTAATTGAAAGCGGAGATACATTCCGAACCGTTGTGTTTTCAACGTTTTCGTTCTCAAAACAACTTTAGTTCTTTGAGTTCTTTCGATGCGTTCGGTCGTTGATCGTCGCTGGTGAAACTTGTTCGGCTTGAAAAGTAGTTGTTTTTGCCGAAGCCCGTATTCAAAGTGAAAACAAGAAAATAATAAAAGAAAACAAAAGAATTAAAAGTATTTAAAAGTGAAGAACACAAGTGACGGAAAGATTCGAATTGAAAATTGGCAAAAAATACGCTTAAACATTGAAGACTCAAAACAGGAGCAACAACTCAATCGATCAAACGACGACCAATCAATCAACATCAACATGGAATGCTTCCAGTCATTCCTTCTGGTTAGTGCAGATGGCATAAGCAGTCGCAGCAACGACAGCGGCAACGGCAGCTGCAAACAAAATGCAACTGTCTTCCCGAACGCAGCCACGCATCGGCGACGCAACAGGTTTTTACTACATCGATTGCATGTGGCGGCGGCGCATGCGCTGCTCATCTTCATGCTGATGCCGTTGTTAGTGGTAAAACTCACGGACGCAGCTCCAGCAGACATCGATGCTGCCACCGTGCCGCCCGTTGTCGCCATCACCGCCGCTGCTGCTGCAGATGCTGAAGTAGCTAACATTGAGGCGGCTGCTGGACATGAAGCGAGCTTGACTTGTGAGTTTATCAAAACATACTTAACGAAGTTGTTGTAGTTTTTATTGTTGTAATCTTTTCGCTTTAGGCGATTGCATGAATCGCTAAAGTCGTCGATCTTCTTCCTTCATTGTTGTTGTTGTTAGTGTTGGTTGTGTTTGTGGTTGGCCACAGCCTATTATGGGCCTTTGACATACGCTGTGTCTGTCTGTCTGTCTGTCTGTCTGCCTGTTAGTAAGTTAGTTAGCCTGGTTGCATGTTGTTGCATTTTCACAATTCATTTTCCTCAGTTTTTTGTTTTCTTCAATAACTTCAATCGAATGAAGACGCGCGTAATTATGCCACAACACCGACATCGACACTAAACCAAAAACAATAACAGGAAGTCTCCATAGCAATAGGCAATAAAAACGGCGAGCTCAAATATCAAAAACGCGCATTAATCGCAATTGTTCCGATACAATCAATAATCGACTATACGCAGAGCGTGAGATTGAGTTAATCTAACTTTGTACCGCAGCGAATCATCGCAACTGGAGAAAGCTCAAACGACTGCCGGGTGTCTTCTCTTGTTCCTCAAGACAGTCGCGTAATGTTAGGGCTCACGTCTATCTGTATCAATGCAAAATATGGTTTTATCTCTTCAAAACAGCTATAAACTTTTTACGGTTTGTCTTTTGTAGCGTAGAGTTTGAAAAGTGAATGGTTGCATGAATACCGAGTGATGATCATTTGCATTCAATCCATGCTGCCAAATATTAGCATTTCATATGAATTTAACACTATACTTCTTCGTCGTAGAGTGATTTGATCTCCTTTGCTTTCGCACTCTTGGATGTGTTGCCGCCAAACAATACCAAAGATACAATTTGAGTATTTCGAGGAAGAAAAATGGAATATTTCATACAAACTGTTTCTTTCCTATGGTGCGGCTGATTTTTTTTTTTTTTCTTATTTCTAACATTCATGCCGCAACAGACAAAAAGAAGTAAAAGACTTAGAATATATATATATTTTTCTTTTTCATGCAGTGTGTCACCCTTTGTACAAACAGAAAAGTATCTCATCTTTTTGTTTTCTTTGCCTTTCGTGCGCTTTGCCTGCCTCATTTTAAGTAGTTGTAAAGACACACAAGCTACCCGCCTTATTGTTATTCTTGCTTTATTTTTCTGTGTCCCAACGCACACTTCCCCCAAATCTATCCTATGGCTGTTTCTTTCATTTTGAGGCAACTTTGTTTTTTGACGACTCCGTAGGCAATCGGAAAATGTCGTGGTTTGGGCGTGAATGTGTGGAAGCGGATTTTATCTGTCGTCATTTTTCGAACCAAACTGGGCGGTCGATTATGGCTCTGCCACAGCTGATTTAGCATATCAACGATGTGCCCCATCCCCTTATCAACGTCTACGTCAACATACATAAATAATGCAGCTACTTTAGTAGTTGTCAGACGTTCTTTGATTGTGTTACTAATTTGGGATTTTATTTGTTTGATTTTCGTGTGTGGAATTTTAATCGTATTTCTACTGCAGCTTGAATTATGGTTGATGATGATTCGACAGGCGGTGGTTCTTTTACATCGTGTTTGGCTTTGTGTATGTGTAAAAAGACAATGTCAATGAAATACGTGTGAGAAAATTTCCATTCATTGGTTGTCCCCAATAGCTGAATTTAAAATGCATAATGTTGAATTTAAGCCAATAATAGCCAAGAGGGAGGGGGCGGTCGGAGATCTTGCGAGGTGATATGCCGTTGTCGGAAAGCATTGGAATCGTGTTTGTGTTCGTAAAGGATCTAAATGAGGATGAATGATGTACATAAGTATACCGTGTATATATTTATTGTTTTGATCACTACAGAATAAACTCCATAGTGTTCCTTTGGAATCCATTGAATTTTTTTTAAATTCTTTAAATATTTACAACGAAATATTGGCTAAATTTAAGTAAAATAAAGTAAATAGAAGACATCTTCAAAACGAATTCGAATTCAATTTGTAGAAAGTAAGAGCCGCGTTAACAAACATATCGTATACGGAAAAATTGTTATTTCAATACTCTCTGGGTGGAGGATGCATTTTTGTTGCCCCGCATAATGGGGCCTTCTGAAAAAAAATAATATCTTCTGAACGAATAAAGATAATTGCATGAAAAAAATTCTATTTAAAAGGGAATTCCTTAAACTTAAAATAAGTCATTTTTGCCGGTGCAATAAGCGTCAGAAAATGACTAGTTTATAATTTCTTATATGAAAACTAGAAATTTTCAACTATACAAAGTATTTATATTCTTCATCAGCATGACAAAACGAGTTAATATAGTCATATCCGTCCGTCCGTCTATCTGTATTTATGCAACCTCTTCCCACAGTTTCGAAGTTATCAAGCTGAAATTTTGCACAAAGTCTTATTTTCTGTGCTTTAAACTCATTTGTCGGAACCAGCATGATCGGACCACTGGAACTGTCACCTGCTATACAAAATTAAGAGAATTACAATTTTTACCCCCCTTTGCACCGCCTCCAATCAATTTAACTCACCACCTGCATTGCAAAATATAACAAGATGCTTCCTATTACAACATTTATCACTTTATCGACATATTAATGCTTTCACATCGAATCCCTACACTGCATTCATCTTCTTATTCCCATTACAGCACCCTTTTTGCGGATTTTTTGCGCCCATTTCAGTGCTATAAAAGCAAAACATATTTTTAAAATTTGAGACAGATAATTTTTTTAATTTTCCACTTAAAACAGCACCCTGTAGAAAACAACAAAATGCAAAAGACTTGATATTTATAATATAACGCTATAATATAAGAATACAAATTAATTCGATAATGATTCGTGTTATAATTGTGATGATAGTCCAACTCAAATATGACGGTTTTGCAAGAAATTGAGCATGTTATTGAAAGTTAAAAAAAGTTCACCTTTGAGTGTGTATTTCTGCCGAACTATAATTCCGATTTCTTTAAAATGAACATTTCCTTATTCTCTAGAAAATTGTCTATCGGACACGTAATCAGTAGAGACTCGATTATCTGGTCTTCGATAATCGAGTTTCTACAGTATTTGTTTTATCGAAAGCGTTTTGATTTTTGCAAGCTGAATTTATGAAATGATGTATGAAATCTCAAGTCAATAATTCATATACCGATTATCGACGCATTTGATAAGCTTTCTTGCAAATTTGAGTCGTCTTCCCGCCAAAAATTTCGTTCCAAATCTCCACAGGCCCTTGTCATCTGTAAAATCTCTGCTAGCTCTGAAATTAAGAATTTTCGTTAAACTGACTTACGACACGTGCCATTTGAACCGAACTTAAGCCATTCTAATTCTATATTTACTATCCTGGCACTTGATCTTTCCCCGAGCACATGGCCGTTTTTTTTAATAAAAATGTTAACTTTGCCGAAAATCCTCAAAAGCATGCTACACTTAATAAACGGGCCACATGTCACCCTCAATTTCAAGCAAACATACGTTTGGGGTATACGAAAAAAAGAAAATGAAACCGTCTTAAGTGACTGAGTAATTGCTTTTTTTTATTATTAATTATTAATTGGTTATTTAAATAACTTTATTTTTTTATTGCTGATAACAATTAAATTCCGGTGGCGCCGGGGTTTGAACCTCTTACCTTCGGTTCCATAGTCCTACACACTAAACTCAGAGCTAGAGCAGGCGACTTAGAAACATTTGATATTTGATAAATTTTATTTATTTGAAATTGTTTAGATCAGACTGGTGCCTTTATGCTTAACTCTGTCTGGTTCAAATATTAGTCTTCAAATCTCCTTTAGAAATAACTGCGCTGATACATTTTAATCAACGAAATCATTTTTAAGAGATATCCTTTATCTATTTTAAGCCATTTTCAAAATAATTTCAAATAATTTATTTATGAATGAATGAGTTTTGTTGTTGAAAAATAATCAATTTTAAGCGCAGCCCAAAAATATGGAATAATAAATTACATGCACTCGCGAGTTTTTGAGAGAGCAACAGAATTTTAACAGGGCTAAAGAGAGGAATTGAGAGACCCTGAATTAAAACGTGTGGTAACAGTGTGGTAACAGCGCTGTTAAACACCGATGGAAATGAAGTGCCGTATGTTCGCTTGAAATGAGTCAATTATGCCCAAAAGCATGCTAAATTTTGGCATTTGGCATTTTCATTTTCACATTTTGGGGTCATGCGTTCAGCCGAAGTCTCATATGCCTGTGTGCCGTTGCAGAATAGATGTAGACATAGTTTAGCAAGTGTCGTCAGTCAGTTCAATCGAAAATTTGTAATTTCAGAGCTAGCAGAGGTTTTACAGATTTGAGAAAATAGCTTTTCAAGCGCGGTATGCGCCGAATTTTATTGATATTTAGACGAAACGAACTTAGCAAAATTAAATATAAAAATAAAAATGTAGTTCGAATTGGAAATAGACTCGGCGTAAGCATGGTCTTGTTGTATTAAAATACAACGCACTATTTTCAAATTGGGAACACTGGCTTTCAACAAGCTATATATGCTTTCATGCTATCCAGTCACTACGTAGGTGTTATCTGTACGAAATTGGGTACTAGTTTGCTAATAGAAGTACTCTATATAATTTGATACTGTCTAAATTCTGTCCTAAATAAAAAGTGGTCATTATGACTTCCATTTTTTTAATCAACAGCGCTGCTAACCCCCTGTTGGGATGACGGTCTCTCTTTCTCTCTCTTTTGCCCTGTTAAAAATTCCACTCTCAGTTTTAAAGACTTTGCTTCGAACTCATGACCAATCGCAATAATAATTAATATGAAAAAATATTTTGCGTAGACATGACCACAGCTTGGTCATGCTATTGCGCAATACAATCAACGATGATAAAACAGTGTTTCTATGTTAATGCAGTGTTTGACTGTGTTTTAATAGTTTTTTAATAAAATTATGTTTTTTTTTTAGCACTTGTAAATGAGAACGACAAAGTATTTGACGACAGCCTTTTGCAATCTGTGTCTATCGATCAATTAGAGGAAAGCATTCGCGAAACTGTACGAATGGAAATTGAGTCGAATCTGGAAGCGAGAGAAACTAGTAAATTTGAAAAGTCGATATTCGGCGAGCAAACGAAAAACGATAAATCTGTTAATGTTCAAAACGAAGAAAACGGTATGTTTTAGTCGAGTTGCATAAATAATAGATAATATAAAAATTTAAAAACCTTTGTTACATTACAGATCAGAGCAAATCGCAAGAGGAAAATGCATCACTTAATATTGTTGAAAAGGCGAAAGCCGCTATGGAAAGCAAACGTGGCGCTCGAAATTTGGATACAGTCAATGAAAAATTAGAAGATACCGTGTCAGAAGCCATTAATAATGAAAATTTGGAGACTCATAGTAATGCTGTAACACCGGAGCTAAATGATATAACTAAGAAAACTGATTTGGAGTTAGAAGAACCATCAGACTCCGTAAATAATAATGAAATTCTTGAACCAACTAATGAGGTTACGAACAAGCCTGAAGACCAAATTATTGAGGCTGAGGAGCCCCATATTAAAGAAGAAACTACATCGGTAATTCCAGTAGAAGAAGACTTCGAAAAGAGGATTTCAAAACCAGAAGAAGAAACTCCTACAAGTCAGGATATTCATTTATTAAGCGAGCCTGTGACAACAATAAATGATGTTGCTCAGCAGAAAGAAGAAGCCGTACAAACTGAAGTGACTTCATTACACACGCCAGAAAAGGCAGATGTTGTTGATACTATGCCAACTGTTCCGACGGACATTGAGGTTGGAAACGAAAAAACGACAAAACTGCCAACTGTTGTTCCTGAAATGAACTTGCTTAGCATTGAAGATGAGATTGAGCATACAAGTGGTCAAGAGACAACTATGACGCCTGAGATTAAGGAAGATCAACATCAGGTTTTCAAGAAAGAGGGAGTCGTTGAGGATAACATTAAGGCCGTTGAAGAGGAAACTCGCACAGGAAAGGCGTTAGAAGAATCGCCTGTAGAACGCCCGGTTGAAGTGGAAGAGGTAAAAAGCACAGATCAGCCTCAAGATATCAATGGGCTTGGAGAGCAACCGCAGGCTAACACTGACGACAATGGTGATGAGATTGCCCAACCTGAAGCTGCTGTTCGAGTTAAAACCGAAGAGGATGATGACCACAATTTGAAAAAAGGCACTTCAGAAACACCGGAGCCATTAAGCGACGTTGCCTCCAAGGAAAACGTTTCCATTGTAGAAATTGACAATAATGTTACGACAGCAAACGAATCCTATCCACTGCCGAGCGCTGACCAAACAAACCAAGACGATTTGGCAGATGAAGAAGCTGCATTAGGCATTAACAAAGATTTGCCTTCATCTTCCGACAATAGCAATAGGTTCTTAGAAACTACAACAGCAACAGGAAGTATCAATAATAATTTGTTGAGAAATCAGAACAAAGACGTAACCTCTTCAGAAGAGGTTAAAGTTGAAACCGAGGAGGACTCGAAAGAGGACCAAGATTCCCAAAAAAACACTTCAGAAACATCGGAAACGTTAAGCGACGTAACCTCCAATAACGCTGCGACGGCACACAAATCCAATCCACCGCCGAACGCTGGCACAACCAACCAAGACAATCTGGCAGATGAAGAAGCTGCATTTGGCATAGGCAAAGCTTTGCCTTCATCCTCCGATAATAGCATTACGTTCTTGGAAACTACAACACCAACAGAAAGTATAAATAGTGAGTTATTAAGCGATCAGAACGAAGACGTATCCTCTTCAGAGGAGGTTCAAGTTGAAATCGAAGAGGACTCGAAAGAAGACCAAGATTCACAAAAAAGCTTTTCAGAAACACCGGAGTCATTAAGCGACGTTGCCTCCAAGGAAAACCCTTCGATTGCAGCAGCCGACAACGACGCTGCGACGGCACACAAATCCTATCCACCGCCGAACGCTGGCCAAACGCACCAAGACAATCTGGCAGATGAAGATGCTGCATTGGGGATTGGCAAGGCTTTGCCCTCATCCTCCGACAATGGCAATAGGTTCGCAACGAATCGTTCAGCCATGATTATCGCGCTTTGCTCTCTCGTAGCTGTGATGTTCATCATTGTTTCGTTGGCTATGTTCTTGATCTCCTTCCGGCGTCAGCATGGCACGCTCGACATTGAAATGCAGGAACAACGCTGTGGCAAGGACAACTTGGACGAGGAGGACGCTCAGCTGAAGCTGCTGGAGGTTGAATTGGCGCCACAAGTCAACGTAGGCAGCGATGAAACGGACGAGTGTCTCTAAGTCTGACATATAGGGTTTATGTAAATATGTTTAATTGAGATTGCACAAATGTGGCGGTCCTTGCCGCCACTTGAGCGTCAATTACGACTTTTGGACTTTTAAAGTAATTTGTAAGGCGAGCGAGCGAGAAATCTTCGCTCGATATTTTTTGACTTATACCGATTGCCATATTGCTTAGTTAGTTTTTAATGTAAGAGCGAAAAGTTGTTAAAACAAGAAAGAAAATGAAATGTTAAGTTAAGAACCTACTCTGTAGTTCATTATTTTATAATACTCAAAAACATCGAAATTAAAACAAATGTTCGAATTGAAAACCAAAAATTTCGTTTTGATTTCGCCGTCATATCGCAATGTGAGTTTGCATAATTCGGATAATTGTAAACATTAATGTTGAGTGAGCCCGCATGCAAGAACAACGACAACAACAACCACATATGCTTGTTGAGAGCGCGCATAATCATTATCGACATTCATGCGACACTCGGACATTGAGTAATCGTCGTCAACATTGACAGAGCGACAACAAATCATGTTGCACAGCCAGCATTTTGCATTGTCTTTCAATCCGTTTATAGCGCCCGCGGAAAATTCAACTTACACGGCACAAAGGAAATCTTTGTGTCTGACAGCGCAAGGAAGCCGCACTCGTCAACTGTGTTAGAACAGAGCGCGCAGTCATTAAAGCAGTAATGAGCGTTGAGTGTCGCCAAAGTAAGTGCTTTTCGCTAAATTGAAGTGTCATTTCCTTATGAACACTGACGCGTCATGCATATCGATGTTGATTAGGTTGACTCACATGAAGATACACACACACACACATCCTAATGCACAATCGTCCATCCATCCGTCCGCTTGTCTAAGTGACTGATTTCACTAGCTTCGAGTGATTCTAAGCAACAATTCTGATGACTTTAACTAAAGCCTATATTTGCATCTGTATTCGTCGTTATGAAAACAATTGTTAGCGGATGTTGGCAACGACCTGGGGTGACAAAAAAATAGAATAAACACGGCGGAGGCTAATGACTTCTGCAGTGCGTTTGCGCTTTGCGGCCCTACCACACAGCTCGCTCGCAACTGCCGAGCTCTAAAAATAGTCCAACTAAATATAGCGAATGCACTTTGTGGCATTTCCAGCATCGTCATTCTCATTACTTCTGCTGATGGATACAATTCTCTGTCGCAGAACTCAGCGACTTGGGCGAAAAAAAAACGTAAATAAATAAACTGGAAAAGAACAAAAAAGAACCGACAATAGACACATGCGTCATATAATAATATTTGGGCAGCTGACGTCCAAAAGGCGAGTTGAGAATGCTGGACTGCACACAGCTGCCGTTGCCGCTGTTGCTTTGTAAAGTATCTGAAAGATAGCGAGATACACGCGAGCGCGGCTCGGGCGCCGAAGCTGCGTTGGTGGCTTATGTGTAATATGATATGCTAAAAACACAGCACAGACAATAAAGGTGAAACTAATAATCAGAATATGTTTGCGCTTGGTTACGTCAAGAGACAAATATCCACAAACAACAACAACACTCAGCCATCACACAAACAGTCAGAGGCTCAGATGGCTTGGCGGCCATAGAGAAAGGACTGAACTCATAAAATTTCATTAAAAGAAGTGCACGATTTACATTCATTAGTAATTGTATCTCTAGATTGTCTCTTAAAACGCCAAAAAATTTCAGGTTTTGTTTTCAAGAATAATTTTTGCTTTTATTTCACAAAAAAAAAAAAACAAAATTCAATTTTTATTGAAGTACTCGAGAGCAGAAAGGGCGCAATCGAGTGTGAGGACGAAAGGTCGCTTTTAGGCAACCTTAGCCAAACTTGGTAGAAGGTCATAAGGTCATTCTGTCATTCTAATAATTCATAATGTCGGTCGACGGACAAAGTACACAAATTCGAAAAAAAATGTTGAGATGCAATGAATATAAAATTTAAATCAAGAATAGTTCAACACGTTTAAGCAACCAGTTTCACAAGCAGACAAGGGAAAGAAAACGCATTAATTTTCATAATAAAAAAGGAAAAATACGTAAAAAGTAGAAAAACGAAAGATGGAAAATAAAAATTTTGATGTAATAAAGCAAGAAATTTTTCCACACTAGAAGAGACAAAAGCGTTCGGGAACAAAAGCTAAATAATTCAATTATGCTGGTCGAATGCGAACGCTAACGTGGAAGGGCAATGGCAAAGGGAAGGCAGGGCGAAGGGCAACTGTGTTGAGTTGAGTCGAGTTGACTAGCATTGAGCCTGAGAGTAGGGTCGGTTGGTCGGTCGGTAATGTGACCAGGCGGTGGAACGTGAATTGTTCGTGTTGAGCAGAGCTGAGCTACCTGGCCAACTGACAGACGAACAGACTGAAAGACAGACGGACAGAGAGGGAAAGCGTTTTTGGTTTTTCGCGTTTTTCAACCAGTTTTTCGTATAGATTTTGTTTTTGTTTTTTTTCTTTTGTCTTTCACTTTACTGCGCGCTCAATTGCTCGTTCGCTTGGTCGCGCACACTCATGCAACATTTGCGAATCCGATGAATGTGAGTGTGTGTGTGTGTGTGGAGAAGGTGAGAAAGTAACGGTGAAATGTGCACAACACGAAATCAAGGCATTAATGTTTGCCATGTTTGCTGCTAAGTTGGTGATTGTAACCGCAAAACGAAAGCCAAATGCGTGTCAGTAGACAAATTGCAAGCAAAGAGATGCAAAACAATACAATTAAGTGGAATAGGCGCAGCAAGAGGAAGATGAATAAACATTAATTGGCGTGCAGCATGCAAACTGCAGTCGACCCAATTAATTCAAAGAAGAACAAAAACAACAACAATAAAGAACACCTTGAAGTGAAGTACGAAAAGTAAAACGCGAAACACAAAAAAAAAACGACACAAAAAATAGAATTCAAACTGGAAAATCGTTGTTGAAAAGATTTCCCACATTGTACGCTGTTTTGATTTATGCGCGTCACAATAAAAATTAATATGCCCGTATGAAGTAAAAGAGGGAGACAGAGAACGAGAGAGAGAGAGAGAGAGAGAGAGAGGGAGAAAAAACTAAACAGAAATTTAATAGCAAAATGAACACACATGCAGATACAGATACATCCTAATGCCAGCGATTTGCAACAAAAATTGTTCAAAATTCGCAGCGTACAAATTTGAGTGCGTCTGACAGCAGCAGAGGAAGTATTAAATCACTTGAGGAGGGGCCGGCGACGGACGTTGACGGCGATGACAACGCATAAGGGTTGAAAACTATATGAATTATGAGATGAGACTGGACGCTGGCCAGCGAGTCAAGTCAGCCAGGTGTCGAAAGCTGAGACGAAACTGGACTTTAGAGACGCTTCAAAGCGCTCTTCTAACATTGTATCATCTCTACACGCTGTACGAATGTAAAGTGACGCCCGTGGGATACTAGATAAGCGATAGTAATAGAGCGAGAGCGCATGAAAGAGACGGAAAAGCTGGCGAGATTTATTGCTAACGGTAATTTGTTGCGCTGACCGGTAGACAAGTTCAAAAGTACATACATACATACATATAATTAAGATAAATTAACTGTAAACTATCAATTGGCAAAGATCATTCGTATGATGAAGAAGAAGATGTGTCGCCCCGATTTGAAGAGGGGCCTTAGAACAACCGCTGACGCTCAGGAAGGCTTCCTTAAGCTTGGGAATTCGGGAGCAGATGTTTCCGATGTATCGAGCTTACCAAAATGCTTTTAGCTCACAAACGATTTGGCCTTTTTTTTTTGTTTTGTTGGTCTGTTATGTTGTTGTTGTCGTTGTTGTCGTGGTTTCTGTTGTTCTTTTTTTATTTATTGTTGTGTTTTTGAGCCGTCATGAGCAGAAAAGTGCTGTGGACATGGAGAATGATGAGCTTGATAATGATGTTGAGGCTGCATTGAAGTTTCTGAACCTGTATCCGAAGTGAAATAAATGAGTCCTGTTGCTGCTGCTCGACTCCTTCCTCTTTCTTCCCCCTTCCTCTTCCCCTTCGTCTGGCTCTACCACTGTCTCATCTGTCGCTTTAGTTTCTTGCGTTTTGGCGCAAAGTTTCCCATTTTTGTTTCGATTTTGAGCATACAATTTACAGCAGGTACGACCGATGATGATGACGGCTGTCTGTTGATGCCAATTTTTTTTATATTCTTTTTTTTTTTTGGTTCATTTTTGGCGCAATATTTGCAGATGCGTTGCTTTAGCAGATACTTTTGTTGAGCCAACCCCAAAGGGAGAGCAAAGTGATATACATACATACATATGTATATATTTCTTTTATTTTTGCGCAGCCTATGTTGAGTTATAAACAAGCGCATGTATTCACATGCATATAGTTGGAAGGCAGTGCGTTGTTGTATTTTCTGCGTTTTGATTTTAGTGTCAGTTCATTTAGATACATTTGGCTTGCTTTAGATACAATTGCAACGTATGAGATACGATGTACTTAACGACATGTAGCTGGCAACGGCTGCCAAAACACAAACGGATGCATTTATAAATAGCTAACCCTCGATTTATAGCACTCACACATAAATAATGCTCACACACACACACACTCACACGAAAGTAGATACAGATACTTTTGTCTATAGAGCGGCAACAAAAAGAAAAACTAACCAAACATTTGCATTCGCATATAATATTTAAAGCGTAATAAAACAAAAACAACAACAAAAACAAAAGTGAACGCATTCCATGAACTTTTTCTACAGTGCGATTTTTGTTGTTGTTGTTTTTTTGTTTTCTTACGCTAACAGTACATACATACGAGTATACTATATGCAAGTATCTCGTACAGTAGTCTTGTGGACATATGTATGTGTGTAGTACTTGTATATGTATCTGAAGCTGAGGTGGTAAGACATTTTTTGTATGGCGTGACAAGCCGGCCGCCTTGTCATGAGTGTTTGTTGCCACGTGCGGCGCATGAGCCGGCGACAGGCGCAGAGTTGAGTTCATCTGAACTCACACACACACTCTGTCACTGTTGGCTGGCAACTCAGATACAAATACGCAGATACACATGCGCGCGAACAGAAACATGCACCGTTATGGCGGCTGCAATACGTCAGGGGTTGGGGAACTTTACTTGTCAACGCAGGAATGCCTGACACCCAGCTCGACACACCCTTCCTCCGCCCTCCACGCACTGAGCCTTGTGCCTGTTGGATTGCGCAGTTGTGCGCTCATGAGAGCACTCAACGCCAAAACGACTACAGCTGATGATCTCATCTACAGACACACACACACACACACACACACATGCGCAAAGACTCAGCATGACATGCGATTGCATTGCAAGCTGATTTTCGAGCAATTTGAATGACATTATGTCTGGACTAAATGCATCGACAAATTCGCCGAACGTGCGTTTGCGACACTTCCATCGATAATAGACAAATTTATCATAAATACCGAAATTAAATCGAAATGTGTAACAATTTCCAGCCTAGCCTGCAACAATGGTGGTGGTGTCGGTGCCTGAAAGGACACGTATTCGAGATCAGGTCGAATTGTGCGTCGCACGCGCGCCAAAAACGCCGCCAGAAGGCTCGTTTTGTTGCCTGCGGCCAATAGGCATCCTTTTATTGGCTTCTGCGAATTCATTTGTCAAATGACAGTGAAGAAACCAAAAAGGCTTAAGCATTCTCATTAACTACTTGGTAACAAAGACTTCAGAGTGCGATTGAATGAAAAAATTTGCAATCACTTTTCTTTTTTCGCCTTTTTTTTTTTTCATTTTGCTTGTTAGTTGTTGTTTCATCGTTTGTCTTTGTTGTGTTTGTTGCCAGCCGAGTATTTCAGCTGTTTGTCGATGACTCAGCTGCAGCTTTATATTCTGACCTTTGAATACAGCAACAAAATGCTTTCACCGCCATTCAGTGAGCCATGTAAATTGATTTGTCGTAGCAGAATAGCTGAAAATATGCAATTTATATTTTTGCTTGTTTTATTTTAGGAGACAACATTTGTTGTATTTAGCGCAATGTGGAAGCGAGTTGAGCTTCAACCTCTCGTACGAACGAAGCACCAAATGTGGGCCGCAACTCGAACGTGTCGTCAATCAAGCAATGACCTTAAGCGAGTGGCGTGATTTGCACGTTTTCTCGAGACTTTTCGTGGCTTTCCCCGTTTCCGCAACTACGCCCACAGCGGCAAGTTGTCGTGTTGTTGTTAACAATATGTTAAACAGAGCAAAACCGCTCCCGCAAAGTTACGCGGCCCTCTACAGACATCCAGTCACCCAGTGTATGTCTGAGCCACATTTATGTACCTCTAAAAGAAAATGTTTTCAAACAATTTTCTACGGTCATTTGAAAGTCAAAAGAATCGAATTATATCATAGCGTGACGTTCGTTTATTCGGATAAATTTAAAAGGTTTTGCGATAATGACAGCAAACGCAAAAAATGTAAATAAGTCAAACTAAGTTAAAATTATTTAAATATGGAATTATTAATAGTGACGTTCATTCACTCCACAAGTACAACGGTACAAAATTTAAAGTTAGAGAATTGACATCACAATAATCTGGCAACTCCGTGCTTAACTGACTTCTATGTGCCATTGGGCCACATAGTCACATACGACTTTATACTGTTAAAGATTTATCTACGAACAATGTTTTCTAATGAACAGCCCTATGCAACGTGGATGTACTTAATGACAAAGTCTCATATAGAGTTTAATTCGAATAAGTCATGAAAACACAGTGTATTTTAGGTTGGCTTATGTTTACTTTAATTGTAACTACGCATGAGTCAATCAAACTGCATTGGCGGAGAAATAAACAAGGGGCAGCACTCAATCGCATTGCTCTCCGAGTGCAAAAAGTTTACTCTCTCTCTTCAATAATTTCTGGTGTCGCTCTCTTCGTACTAATTCCAAATTGTAGCGTTTTGATTCAAACACACAGAGTAAATTTTTTCGCCATTGGGTGAGAAACGCAAAAGAGCCAAATTGACACAAGAGTGTCGGCAGAGTATCGGCAGAAGTGGAAGAAGAAGCACTGAAACCCCTGTTTGGATTGGAGGTTCGAGGAAAATCGCCAGCGGATGCAGCGCAACGTACGCTTAATCAATACCCCAGTGTCGTGTCACAAAATAATGACACGAGAGAGTAAGAACTCGCTCTCTTTATTTGGAAACATTGTTTGTGAGCTCTTTTCAGCTCTTCTCTTAGTAAATAAATTTATTTAGGGGTTTTTGATCGGAGTTTAGGAAAACAAGTATTGAAAGATGGCACACAAATTTACAAAAACAATTTAAAACACTTTTAGTGTTTCTCTCATGCACAGACAGACGGTTTGAGTTCGATCTTTTTTCAGCGACTGAGTACCGTATGTTGTTAGGAATTGTATGTATACATACTAATTTCCATACAAATTTGTATCGAACTCTTATGTATGCTCTTATGTTGCGGCCGTACATTGAAATGAAATTGAGAGCGAGAGAGGATTCTAACTCTCTCGTGTCACTTTTTGTGACACGACATTTGACTATTGAAAAAACGCATGCTGCGCTACCACCGCTGGCGATTTTAACCATATCTTCAATCGGGGACGTTTTCAGACCTCGGTTTTATGTTCTTCTTCTTCCATTTCTGCCGACACTCTGCCGACGTCGGCGACACTTTGGTGTCAATGACGCGTTTGCGTTTCTCCCCCCAAAATTTGCCCAAATACGTTAGCCACTGTAGGAGGAGGTTCAGAAAAATCACACAATTTTTTTCAAAACAATTTTAGCCAGCGCACAGGTCGGTCGTCGCGTCCTAGTTGCGCATTTAACGCCTGTAAAATGCAGACAGTTTGAAGTTTTCTGTGACAAAACAATTAAAAGAACAAAAATTAAAAAAGAATTATATACCAGCTGAAATAAAACGTATACAGTGAAAATACAAAAGAATTGTGTGTAAAAAAAAAAAAAAAAAAAGTGCAAGGCTTTTTCAAATTGCAGTTTTCGTTGCTGTGTTAATTAAGTGAAAGCAAACCAGCAAAAAGTGCTAAGAAAACAAAAGCAAAAAAAAAAAAAAAACAAAATAAATAAAACAAATAAACACATTTGTTGATTGAAAGCGAATTTGGCCAAGAGAAACAATACAAATGGCAGCCATCCAAATGGCGCCTTTAATACAAAACCCCAACTCCTCAGTGTCAACGGTACCGCCACCACCGTCCCCACAATTTTCGAAAAAGAGTCATGTCGCATTAGCCATGAATGCGATCCAATTGCATCCCCTACTACAGAATCCGAATCCGAATCCAACGGTGCTGCCGCCGCCGCCCCCACCACTCGCTGAAAGGAAACGTGCGCAACGTAATCTCTTCGGATCACCAAAGCCAGGCGAAATTGACAAGTTGCTCAAGGAAGAACAAGAATCAAAGATTGAAAAGTTTGAAAAAGAGTACAATATTAGAAACTTTAAAGAAGTGCTGGAGAAATTGGATAAGTGCAATAACAACACAGATCTGGTAACCAGAGTCAAGCCGTACGGTCGCCAATCCTCGATCAAAGGTGAGCTTCATTTCTCAGTTATGAATATTTCCTTTTTTCTCTCTTTATTATTTTCCTTTTTGCCGCGTTTTTCTTGCCACTTATCCAATAAGACCAATGACGCACCTGATTAAGGTTTGGCACTTTGTAAGACTTCTTCTTCTTCGTTCTGTCTTCAAGACCATGTCCTGTTTCCGTGCCACTAACGCGCGGATGTACACGATCGATCGAACATTCAATTGATCTCAACATTTTGGTGGTTGGTTTGTGTATACACACACACAGACACAGTCGTAACACTCCTGACACTCGCCGAACAACCCTTGCGTTGGTTTTTTGAACAAATCTCGTTTTTGGCGCTTATTCAACCCCTGGCGTGAAATTTGTTTTTTTCTATTTCAATTTGTTTTTTTTTTTTTACTTTCGATTTATTTTTGTACCTAGAAATGCACGTAATACATTTTTTTCTTTTTTCAGTTTTTTATTTTCATAAATGTATCTTTTACCCCGCCTGCACTGCGTTGCACTTAGTTGCCTTTCTTTAAGATCATCAGGTGCTCTTCGCATAAATTTGTGTCGATTTTTCCCGCCTTTCGTTCTTTCTCGTTCTATTCATATTTGTTTGCTGCTCATTCATTCGTACATATAAATATTTATTTCTGTTGTTGATTCGTTGACGTTATTTTTTGTTTGTCACAAAATTTATTAAGTTTTCGCGTTCTTACGATTTTTGTTTAGTTGTATACTCTTTCTTCAACCCGCCCTCTCTCTCTGGCACTCTTTTCGTATTGCCTTTGCTTGTTTTGTTCGCTTTTATTTTTTTAATTAAACGATTTTCTTTGGCGGTCGATCGGCAGTTGGTGGTGATAGTATCTATCGAAGTTGTTCTTTAAAATTTCCTCTTTTAATTTCTTTGATTGTTGTATTGCTCATTTTGCTTTGCTATTACTTTCTTTCGATGTTTAATCGACTTTCTAACACCCTAAATTAATTCTTTGTTTTAATTTGAAGAACAACTGATTTTAGTTCGTAGATTTCGAACTAATTTGAAAGTCTGATATACCTACAAGAAGTGCAGTAATTGTATCTCATTGGAATTGTCTCAAATATTGAAATATGATCATCGATTTCCGATTATTACAAAACTGTAAACAATAATTTAATGTTTATTGTTTACGCTTGTGGTGTAAAAAGATACTTTATGTGTCTTTTATAACGAAGTAACAATGAAAGTCGCTTAAATGTTGCTTCATATTAGAAATACGAATTATGGAAATCTGCTTAAATAAATTATTGTAGCGCATTTCGCAAATTGTTCCGTCGCCTGTTTGTCTTTGCTTTTGGCGTTGTGTCAAAAAAGAAAAGGAGAAATAAAAGCACTGAGCACAACAGCAACAAAGTCAATGATAACAACGAATTCTGAAAAAATATGAAATGGAATAACAACAAGCTAAAGCATCGCTCATAAATACACACAAAAATATATATTTGGGGCTTTTTTATTTCGTTTTGACGATTGACTTTTTGCGCCAAAATATTTGTTACACAAAAAATGAAATGGCGCGCAAATTGATGAAACAGAACCTTAACAAGAATCTCGGTTGGGCACAACTGAGATTCACTATTTTAACGACAATTTTGTGCACATTTTCTTGTAATAAAATAAACTACAATTTAGTAAAATCGTTCAATTGATTGAAGGCAACAAATACACATTCATACAAATTTACCAAAAAGCCCTTAGTTTCATTTCACACGCACGGAATGCAAGAGCAGACAATGAGTGAGATGGAAAATATCTATAATCAAATAAGTAATAAAATAAAAAAATAAAAAACAAAACAAAAAAAAAGAAAAGCAAAGTGGAAAAAAAAAACTTACGTCAGCACTGTTTACTCGGTGGCAGCACAGTTGCGCTCTCTTCGCATCAGATACGGATTTGCTACTCTAGTTGAAAATACATACATACATATTTGCGGCAAGGGAACTATTAAATTTTAATTTTCACAGATATTCAAATGCAGCTGTGACATCGTGTGACAACACTTCCCAACCCTCTCCACCCTCAATTATTGAAATTATCATTTTCTTTGTTGTTACTTCTGTTATCTTTCTATGTGTGCATGTACATATATATGTATATAAATTCAGAACGCGTGGCCAGAGAACATTAAAGAATGATACTCTCTGCGCGTGGCTGTACACTATTTTTTTGATTTTTGTTATTTTTTATTTTTTTTTGGAGCACAGCCACCGCACGTCGTCGGCCGCACCCACAATCGCAATAAGCAAAACTACGATCTATTGATATCTCTTTTCAACTTGTGGATGTGCGCGCCCAGTAGTGAACGCAGCCATGCTAAAAAATGAAAAATAAAAACAAAAAGACAACAGAAAATTGTTTTTGCGCGGAGTGCCTTTTTCGCTCGCTCGCTTGTTTGATTGTTCGCTCTCTCGCGCTCTCTTTCATTTTTTGTTGTTTCTGCTTTGTGCTTGCAGTTTGTTTTGTTGATGTCGTTTCGCTTTTGTTGTTATGCCCTGTACACTATAAAAGGGTATATTAGTTTTGTGCAAAGTGAGAATGTGCAATGTTTATGGGATTTGTGATCAGCTGCGTAAGCGAAGTCATGCAGATTATGAGCGCACTTAGTACATATAGTAATTGGCTTAAGCTGCTTTGGGCCAAAAGTTTTTTCATTTGTCTGGTAGCGGGTTATGTTGTTGTTGTTTGGTTTGGGATTCTGAAAATTGAGCTAAGAATGATACTTATTGGAAGATTCCACTGGTAGGCTTCAAAGGTCTTTTTGGCACTAGCCTTTTATTAAAATGTTCAGTTTTAATTATTATTCAGACGAAGTTAACAGGGCTTAGTGTAGCTTCTTCATAGGCGTAAACGCCCTAAACTATATTCACACTCCTATTCCGTTTTTGACGCCTTACTCAAGTTCTGAGCACATTTTGTAGTAATCATGATTCTTGTTTTGCATGTTTTTCGTTCGCAAACGTGCGTAGTAAGCTGATGAGATTGATGGATCAAGAGAGCGGGGGGAAAAACTGTTGTAGATGAGTTAACGAACGAACGAACGTCAACTGAAAATAACAACACAACAAACAAACAATCAGGCAGGCAGGCAGCAAAACAAGCGCTAAATAGAGCAGCATGAGCATGAGCATGAGGTGCGTACGCTAAGCTAAATGCTAAGGAGCTCTAATCATTTTGGCGCGAAATAGTTTCTGGATTTTTTTCATACTTATTTTTAGTCGTATTTTTTCTGAGTTCTTATTTTCATATGCGAGCATGTATTTTTGTGTTTTTGTGCTTTATGCTGTTTGCCATTTGCTTTGTTCGTGTTTCGTCGCTAAGTTGCTTCTTCTACTGATAAATGTGCGTAAAGTGCGTAAATAATCACGCACACTTAAACAAGCGCGCACTTTACGAGCACATCCGTCTGTGTGTGTGTGTGCATCACACATAGATACATGTGTATGCGTGCGTTACAAATCTAGACTTGAAGGTCATTTTAGAAACGTCACGTATTCGTAGATTTCTGCTCATCTAAATAGGCAAACTTTACTCGAGCGTAACGCTGCTCTATGCAAGTGCAGCGAAAGCAGCTGCAAGTGTGCATTTCATCGACGTTTCTGTGCTCTGTAAATATTCAATTGAAGAGCCGATAGAATTTCGATACTATTAAGATGACATTTGCAAATATTTTTCTCTTATTGATTGTTATTGTCATTGTATCTCCGAACAATAATAAATATACTGCTGATACTAGTTACATAATAAAAATCGAACAAAAAGTTTCTACATTCATTATATAAGCCATAGAATTTTTGTTCTCAAATATTTTCGATTTTGAATATTTTGTTTTGTTTGTAATTGTCTCTCTCTCTCTCTCGTTCTAGCATTTGTAATTTAACTAGCCTAGAATTTGTTTGTTTGTTTTAAGGACTGTTTAATTTTGAATAAAATTGACACTTTCATTGCGATTTATAATTATCAATCGAACGACAAAAAAAAACCGAAAAAAACATCAATCTTTTTCCAATTCGTTGGTTTTACGATTTACATTGCGTTTTTGTTGTTTTTCCTTATGTTTTGCTCGCATACTTTGTGTATTTTTATTTGTTGTTGTTGGGCCTCTGTGTTTTGTTCGGCAGAGTGGTGTGGAACGGCGGAATGAATGAATGTTGGGCCGAGCTCAATGGATGCGATGAGCATGAGAGCTTTACGCGACTCCACATTCCACATTTCGTAAACAAAACGAGTTGTTTCGAAAAAATTGAACTAAAGAAGAAATAAGAATACACAAAAAAAAAAATAATAATAATAATGCCAACGTCGATTTCATAATCTGAAGAAATACGAAAAGAAAGCGGCAGAGACGCGTTAAGAAAATAGCACAGCAAAACAAAAAGGAAAATAAATGAAATGAACAAGAAAGAGAAAGAGACAAAGTTGGAGAAAAAGAAGAAAACAGCCAAAGTTCAATGATAAAAGAAAGCGTGCAAACTAAACTTGTTTTTTGTTGTTGTTGCTGTGTTGTTTTGTCGACTCAATGTACGCATTAAAGCAATGCTGCTCCAACATTGCCCCCAACCCCTTTTTTCTGTTTTTTTGTTTTCTTACTGTAATAATTTATAACAGTATTTTTATTCTCTATTGTTTTGCTTGCAAGCGACCGCTTTCTGCTGCTTTCGAACGCTGCCGACGCTTCTTTGTCGTCGACGTCGGCATCGACGCTTTCCGGACGATTTGGCTGAAAATGTTTAGCGGTTTTCTCATTTGTCTCTGTCTGTCTTGACCTTTTATAGTTTTGTCTCACAGCCTAACTACTCAATCGTTCGATCGATCACTGTTCCTCTCTCACTGTCTCTCTTGCTTTTTTGGCATAAATCATTTCTTTCGCGGCTTTGGTTTTTTATCAATATTTTGCTTCAAGTGTTTTGCACGTACATTGAAACATAGATCGCCGTTTGATCGTTCCGCTTTTGATAGTTTGCGTGATTTGCATGCAGCGGCCCTGACACACATTTCAAACACATACATACATAAATGCGCAACTGCAAATTGCA
This sequence comes from Phortica okadai, assembly GCA_034638295.1. Taxonomy (NCBI): domain Eukaryota; kingdom Metazoa; phylum Arthropoda; class Insecta; order Diptera; family Drosophilidae; genus Phortica; species Phortica okadai. The sequence continues at coordinate 4,894,003 of CM067849.1, read as the reverse complement.
CATAGAAACAAAACTATTATTGGCATGATGAGTCACACACACTTGTTCCGCTCCTTTTCATTTCATTGATGCCGTACGAAGTCTTGACTTACTTACATATTAATTTACTGTATTGCAATGAGAACGAAATATAATTTTATAATTTTTTGTGCTTTTATTTTGTTTTATTGCAGATTATAATCGCGTGCGAAAATCGACGCAACGTCGACAGGAAACAACACCACCGAATGTGCCAAGGTGCATAACTTCCGTTGCCAAACCGCAGACGTCAACCGAGCAAGCGTAAAACGCACAACACGCTCCCGACAATGGTAACGGCAAAGGCGGCGCCGCAAGTCCTCAAAAAATGTGCACATACAAAAAATGCAAAGATTATTATTAGTGTTGAAAACTAATTTGTTTTACAAAGCAATCTGAAATTATTTAATATTATTATTCAAATTAATGAAATTGTTTTTTTTTTTCAAATGATCTCATTATACGCAAATGAAACAAAACTAAAACAAAAAAAAAAAATTACAAAAAAAAAGGAAAAACAAAATAAAATGTAAATTATTATATTAATTTTAATTGATTTTAAACTATAAATCGAAAAAAGAGGAAGAAATAATTGAAAAAAAAACAAAAACGAAAACAAAAAATTACAAGAAAACTCAAACAATATTTTTTATACAAAAATCAACATAAGTACATGTATTGTATGTATTTCGATCAATCTTATTAAATTTGTAATTAATTTAAATGCTCAAAAACTCATTTCAAAATCTTAGCCTTCTTTTGTAAATTATTTTATCCTTTTTTTAAATGTTTCAAACAATTTGTAAATCTACGCTTTTCTGTCCTATGTCTCTTGTCTCTAAGTTAATACATAGTATGAGTTCTGTTCGCTACTTTATATTCTCTTCTGCTTTCTACTGAAAGTATTTTCAATTGCGTTATTATCAGCCAAATGAATTTCTGCACAATGCTATTAAACCAAGACTGATAATAACTCCAAACGAATAAATATACATAAATATAATAATAATATTTTATTGAAAAAAAAAAACTGGTTTTCTTTCATGGGGAATACTTTGGTTTGTGGGTTAGCTTCGTCTTAAAACGGATCATATAAAACGTTGCTGCAGTTTCTTTCATTCATTGTCAAATCAAATGGTTTGTGATTAATCTTGCTGCTCGTGTGTGTAATATGGCTTGAGCTTTATCAAGACGATTGCACATGCAAGCGGAAGAAGGCACTCGAACACTGAATCTAATAAGTACGAGGGTAGCTATTTATATTTCTGGCCTAGCTCACTTTTACCTTTATGAGGACGCAATTGTCAATTGCATTGAAAAGTTTGGAATTTCTGCGGTGTGCCTGTATATAACTTTTGGTTGAACTGTCACTCTGTTTAGTTCTTACAATGATTAGCAAGTGAAGATTTGCAAAAAGGCATCTCGACGGAGATTCGCGAACATTTAAAGGTTTATCTATCAGTAAAGCGACAGTGGCACATCGGAAGATGGTCAAACAAGGCAAGTAAACTTTGAGGGTCTTTGAATGTCAATGGACGTTGAAAATGACGCTTTCCAACCAATCTCACTAAGCAGAAACCAACCTCCAACGATCGCACAAGTGCCTCAATATACGAAATGTAAATCTAAGCATTGCCAAGAAAAATTGACTCGTTTTTATGCTTTCGTACTAAACAAACATTTACATTTTTGGTCGGAAAGCTTTGGGTGAATGCACAGAACGATTCGGTTTTATTGTTCTCATGCAATGAATTACGTTTTGACATAAAGTAGCATAACACCAATTTAGCTTTTAATGAGGTTGGTCAACCGGCGGCCAATGACGGACAGACAGAGAAAAAGGAGAGAAATTTACACACAGAAATGTCAATTAAACTCTGAAGAACTCTCGTTAATAGTTTTTCTGTGAACGAGCACTTTTAATATACATGTATATATGTATATGTATGCGTGTGTGTGTGTTTGTGTTTGGTGTTTAAATGACGGCTCAAGTTTACACACGGGTTTCATGTTCATGGGTTTTCTTTGCTATTGAAGACATGGAACTTTTCACTGCGTTAACGATTCAAATTCTGCACTTTTATGAATAAATACAAATATTGTATACTTCAGTACGTCTATGTGTGTATCTACATATGGCTGTGTGTAATGTACACACGTATGTAAAAGCTTTCTTAAGTATATATTTTTTTTCTTTAGTCATATTCTAGAATGCCGACACCAAATTAAAAATAAAATAAAAATAAAAAACAAAAAAAAAAGAATAACTACAAAGAAATTATTGTAATTTCCTTAAAAGCAAAAAGAAATGTGGAAAGAAAATAATGAAATGGCATATAATCACAAAAAAGTAACAAGAACATATAATTAAAGAAGCCACAAACTTTTGCTTCGGTTTCAACGTTTCCCTGTACACTTCATTTGTTCAAACACAGCATATTTAAATACTGTTGCTACTCGTAGATACTTTTCGTATTTTGCAATTCGCGTAATCAATTCGCCAAGCATTTTATATATACAGAAAATCTACATTTCTCTACACACACACAGACCACTGGAATGTTTATTTGATTGAGTCGTCGTAGACGTTGTGGCACAAACATTATAGGAATTTGATAAGATCATTCAGAGTGTTCGAGGGTATGAAAGCCAAATGAAGAAAATAATAAATCTTACAAATGTTTGAAAATTAACTTCTTTGGTTTCTTCTCGCCATTGTGTTGTATCGTTCGCCCTTTATTTCGGCGTGTGTGTGTGGGGAAAATGAGGGCCGGCGGCTTAACTTTTCACTGTAACGAGCCACTTTACATTAGATTGGCTCCACTTCCGGCAGACAACGAGTGCGGCGGCGTGTATCTAAAAGATTGTTCTAAGCTCTGTACAGCAGAGCTCGTTAAGCAAGCCTAAGGTCAGTCAAACACACAGCACGAAAAAAAATACTGAAAAAAGTATATATACAAAAACAAAAAAAAAAAAAACAGAAAGAACAAAAAAGAAATACTGTGAATAGCGCAAGAAGCAGCAAACAGTCGAAGGCGTGTAAGTACACATAGATACAAATACACACATGCAAATGGCAATTTAGATACTTGCATCTGCTGCATTCCATCTAATACAAAAAACACTCACACACACACACACATACACACAGATCTACTTATGTACGTGACTTAAACAGTTTTCAAATCGTTTAGGAACTTTTATTAGTGCATTTTGTTGTTGTACAATGTACATTCACTTCAAGAGAAAATAAAAAAGAGATTCAAAATGGGAAAATTGTCTATTTTCTATACATTTTTCTAATACTTTTTTCTTTGTCTTCAATAAACAACAACGACAAATGTGAAAGAGAAGAAAAAATCAAAAAAATTAATGCTGATTGCCTACAAGAGGCAATGAACAAGAGAAAAATAAAAGCAACACTAATAATAACAACAACAACAAACTGAAAAATTCAAATCAAAGCACACAAGAAGTAACGAGCCACTCGACAATGCAACCGAAGGCGTACAACTGCATTCACACACACACACACACACGCATGCATATAAAGATACATGTTTGTGTGTGCGTGTGTGAGTATACATACATATATGTAAGTGTATAATGACAATGGCACTTTAGCTATTTGCATTTACTGCTATTCGGCATCAAATGTTGGCCCCCTTGACTTAAATGTGGGGAAACGGCGTCAAATGTTACCTCCCTCCCTCGAGTCAAATGTGTAGAAAAATCAAGCCATAACGGGACCACAGCGCGCAAGCGACTTTTGGCCGAACCGATTTGATTTGTACACTCATATGTATGTATGACGTGGGGGGTGAGGCGTGCGTGAAGTGAAGCTGCTTGCATTTGCCAATGAAAGAAAATATCAAACAATATATCAAAATAATGTTGCCGAGTAATAAATAAATAAGTGCAAACGTGCAAGAAGTCGCACAAAGATTTTGTTTCGTATGCGTCGCTTTGTCGAGCAGAGCAGAGTGGGGAGGGAGGGGGTTGGGAGTTAGGTAGGCTTTGGGTTAAGTGCTTGCATAGAGTGTTCCTTAGGCAAGCCAACGTCGACTGTGCGACGCAGAAGACTTTTCTTTGTTGCCAACTTACGCGAGAGCGAAAAGAGTAATAAATTTGAAATTTATGGCATTGCCGGCTGATTTATGCGCTTCGCGACAGAACGACAGATCAACCGAGCGACCGATCTTGCCAAAGGAGGTTCTGGCAGCTTGTAACGGTAAAAATGCACACATAAAATGTTCAAAGAATTGTAACAAAATTTTTTTTTATATTTTTTTTTGTCATTGTTTGTTTTGCAAAAACTAATAAAAAACAAAAAAAAAAAAATATAAAACATTTTGCATTACTTTGATGCTCATAAAAGCTGAAAAATGTAATACGAAAAGAGTTTTCATTAATCATCATTAATGTCACTTCAGTCAGGACGCCCTTTGGGTCGATCAGTAACTCATTCACGCACTCATTTGGGCACTCTTCTTCTTGCAACGCTGGCGAAAAATTGCACGCACATGGAAAAGCCTTCGAGGGGCGTAGGGTGTGAGGGGTGAAAGGATGAGGTGCAATTTTTCAGGCGCTGACAGAAACCTTTGAAAAAAATTCATGCTGAACCATTGTTTCAATTGTCTTTGTTCTTAACGTCACAAAGCCAATCTAATCTAACTTCTTGTTAGTACACATTAAGTACTTTTGTTTTTGTTGTGGCTTAGCTAAAGCGTTCGAACGTTTAGACGTGATTGCAGTCATATTCCGGCCCTTTGCAATGTAATTGAGTTCGTGCGTTTCTCAGTTGTGTTTTTTTTAATTTTTTTTTTATTTTGGCCTGCACGCCAAGTTGACCAAGTGTGTGTGTGTTTTTGTTGTTGTTTTGTGCGTTTGACGATCGGTTGATCGCTTGATTTCACTCGTTTTCGCAATTTGTTCTGGCAATTTTGAATTTCATTGCTTTGTTTTTTTTTCTTCTTTATTTTTTCTGCACGCTCGCACGCTGCTTTCTGTTCTCTCTCAAAACGACCCCTTGTACGTCCGCTCGGGCCCTCGCCCTCTATCGTAAACTCTTGGCAACACAGCGAAGGTAATTTTCGCGCACGGCAACAACAACAACAACAACAACAACAACGACAACAATCATCAACAATATTTCTCGACTGCAAATGAGCTTGCCAATATTGTTTGTTCTTTTGTTGTTGCTGTTGTTGTTTTCTTGTCTCGCTCATTTCTTCTTCTCTACTGACCAAGACTGCAGCCAAGCCGCGTTCACACCGCAACGCACCTCTTCGTTCCACAATCGACGTCTCACTTTGTTCCAATCGTTTCTTTTTTTTTTTTTTGGTATTTCGTGCCATTTTATGCAACATGTGTTTATTTATTTATTTCTTTTCTTTGTTTTTTGTTAATGGTTCGTTCCCACAATTTTCATAAAATTTTTGAAAAAAAAATGTTTTTTTTTGTTTGCACACCGTTTTTCTTGTATTCAACTATTCCGGCCGTGTTTTTTCTTTCGATGTAATCACCATCGCAATTATACTAATTTTTTTATGGCACAACATTATCAAAATCGACATAGATTACTTGTGAGAAGAGTGCATGACTCTCGGTTTTTTTTTTTTGTTTTAAAACCAACTTTTGCAGCACAAAAAGCTCCTCATTTGTTAAAACGTTTTTAGTTACTAATTTATTGTAAAGATAAGCCGTATGATGTCATTATTATACTGCGGTTTGTGGGTACCATAAACAAGACGCACTATAATGACTCAAGCCAAGTGACCACAGTTGCATTTGTTTTAAGGAACTGTTTATCAAAATGACTCACATTTACGAATATCTCGACCATCATTTATTGTTCGTATTTATTCAAGTGTTGTCTATACAAATGACCAATACATATTCATAAATATGTATAAAAAAACAAACACTACTCTTTTTTCCGATTCAAAGCAGCCTTGAGCTTCAGATGGAATATTGTTGGCACAAATTGTTTTGCCATGAATTTGCTTTGTGTGGGATCCAGCATTGTGATTAGGCTGGAATTTAGGCAAAGTCGTGCATGAAGTAGAGGAATAATATCGCTAATTAGGAACTCTAAGGGCATGCATCTCAAGCACTAGAAGTTGTGACAGAGGAGGAGAAACTTTAAGCAAACCAGTAGAGACCAAAGTGTATTGAGCCTGGTCAATGGAGTGCTAGAGAATAATAAAAAAAAATTGCTATACTGCTACAATAGTAGTCACCTTGGACATGGAGAAAGACCATTGAGTGGGGAGGGGTCTAAATTTCAAGAAAAACCCCCACGTAATATGTAGACGTCCCCTTACAAGATGAAAATATATTATTATATAATCAGATAGAGCAAAAGAAGGGACATATATGACATGGAAAGTTTCGGAGGAATCGACTTTTTTCAAGTTTTCCTCCAATCAACTTAATATTCTATTCCATTATGAATTTATGAAAATGTTAGCACTACAAACGAGATTTGTTTAGCTTCCCTTTAGTCTTGGCTGTACAAGTGACTCGACCATGAACTCATTTGTTGTTCCTGAAATAGTTGTCCCTTTGATTACTCCATTAATCATTTAGTAGGTTATTTATATTATGTTTAATCTTCATTCGGTGCATGGCTTATGTAAACACAATTAGTAAGCAATTAAATTGATTAGTTTGGCAGTGACCTTGGCACCGGAGGGCGACATTTCAATTACCATAATTAAATTAAAAGTCGAAAAGCTGATAAAATCGCTGAGCTGATCACCGAGTGCGAACAGTTGGCAGGAAGCATGTCGACAGGACGCAGCGTCAATGCCGTCGCCAGCTTGTCGGCCCGCATACTGCGCTGCAGCTTGACCTATGCCCGCTGGCTGGGCGTCGTGACCTTTGACGTCGGTGGCGATTGTGGCTTCCAGCCAACGACACGGGGACGCGACAATTTCGGCTATCGATGGTTTTGCATACTCTCACGTCTCGTTTGGATTGCCTTCTTCTTATTTGCGTATTGGCATTGCCGCCTTGGCAAGGATAGGTTTCTCAACATGCTCATCACTATTCAGACGGTCAGCTGCCTCGTGTGCAACGTGGCCGTGATGGCGCTGCAGATTCTGTACACCAAACGCGCTATCGTCGTCTTCAATCGTTTCCTACGCCTGTCGCAGCGCATACGCTTGCTCTGCCCCGGCAAGTTGGGCTTCGGCGGTGTGCGCGAGTTTGGGCTGCTGTTGCTCAAGCTGGCCTGTGTGAGCTTGGAGATATTCTTCAGAGTGCCCGAACTCTGGACGGCGCCGAATCTGCTCTGGTTCGCCACGATCGTCAGTGATGTGTACATGTTGGTTGGTGCTCTGTTGCTGTTGCACGTCAGCTTCGTGGGCTATCTGTGCGTTGGCGCGTTCTATGCCGAGATTAACGGTTATGTGGCGCGCGACTTGCAACGCAAGCTGCGCTCGTTGGATGAGGACGCGCGTAAGTCGTTCGACGGCAGGGCCTACAACGAATGTTGCCAGCAACGCGCGAAGGCCATTGCACGACGCCTGGATGAGTGCATTGCCATCTACGAGGAGATTCGTTGTGTGGGCTTCGAGTTTCAGCGTCTGATCGAGTTGCCACTCTGTCTGACAGTGTTCTCCACCTTTTCCAGCATTACCATGTTGGCGTACTTCAAGATCACCACCGGCGTGTCCATGACTATTGGCATTTGGTTCTTGGCCTCGAAAATGTTCTTGGACGTGGTGTTGCTCACGTTGGCGGCACATGGCGCTGCCGATAGCTCACGCGTCGTGCGTCGTCTGGGTCTCGACAGTGCCTACATGACTGAGGATCCGCATTGGAACAGAAAAGTGGGTATTATCAACACACAGACACACACACACAGTGAATATTCTCATGCTCTCTTCGCTCAACATTGGCAGTTGGAAGTGTTCCTCAACCGTCTGAACTTCTATGAGTTTCGCGTGCGTCCGCTGGGCTTGTTTGAGGTTTCCAATGAGCTCATACTGTTCTTCATATCCGGTCTGGTCACCTACATGACATTCATTATGCAGTGCTGCATGCAACATCAGCGCATTTGAAGGCTAACACTTACAACAACAGCAAAACCACAAAAGTCAGATCGTGTCGAAGGACAAAACGCAATCGTGGCCACCCTAAAATTGCAGTAATGCACCGCTGCCACTGCCACAGCCGCCGCCGGCGTCGACGCACCTGCCCAGCTGCTCACCTGTTTGTGCGCTCCTTTGATCAAGTGCAGAAACCACAGCCGTAACGAGTCTTTTATGGCTTTCATAATGATTCGGTGTCGTTGTCGTTGCCTTCGACTCCTTGGGTCAAACAAATATTTCCTGTCGTGAATGCATTAATCGCAATCGTAGTAAGCTTAAATATACAATAACTTATATAAAACTATGCATAACGTTTTTGTGCGCTCATTTTCTCATGTCATCCACGGTGCGGAAAATTTATGCAAACGCTTGCAATGTGCAACGCTTGCAACGCGACCTAGATACATCCACACATGCCTACATGCATGTCTGTGTGTGCCTGTGGACTCATTAGCATATCGTCGGCCCTGTCGCCGCCATTAAACATCCTATGGTCAGTTTATTTCAACAGAAATCAAAATGTACAGCAGAGACACTTGTTGTTGTCGTTGTTGTCGTCGTGAGCCTCTCCAAAGTCATTAACTGGCATTGACAGGTCGAATCTCACCGTGCGTGTGTGCATGTCTCTGTGGCAGAATTATGAAAAACTGAGAGATATGCAATAAAAACTAAATTATTGTACTTAGTTTAGATGAATGTGCGCGTTTCTTATTGTCTCTCGGTCTGCCTATCAACCTGCCTGTCTGTCTGACTGTCCGTCCGTCTCTTTGCCTGTCTGCGTGTCGGTACTTCCATTTGTCTGTCCGTTCGTTCACCTAACCACGCTGTACGTGAACTATAACAATGAGCAACGAATACAAAAAACAACAGTAATTTTTTCCCATGATTGTTCTCGGCAGTCATCGCAATGCCGGTAATTATAGGTCAGAAGACCCAAACACGCTCAGCTCAGCATAGCTCAGCATAGTTTGGCTCAGCTCGGATCGGCTCGGCTCCAACTTGTGTTTACACTTATATACATATATTGTACAACAACAAGTGCGAATGCCACGCAAATCGCAGTAAACGCAATTACTATTATAACATTACTATTATCAAAAATAAAAAAATAAAAAAAAATAAAAAATGAGCCAAGTAAAAAGTAATCATCTTTTTAACGAACCTCAACAGCAAAAACAACTTTGGGATACACAAATTTTTATTTTATGGCGCCGCAAGTAGAAGTCAACGACAACGACAACAGCAACACAAAAACAACAACATGGCAACGCACAGAAGCTTTTTTTGTAATGAAGAAAGAAAATGAAAAAAAAGTAATTTTCCTCTGTTTTATTTTTAACAAAATTGATGCTCAAATGATGAAAGAAAATTACAAATGAAAAATGCAAAATGCAAAGCAAATGTACGCGTCAAAAGCTTTGTTATCGCTGTTGTTGATGCAGTTGTTGTTGTTGTCGATCGTTGATCTGAAATAAAAATAAAAAATAAATTAGCGCACAAATGTTTAAACACAATTTGCACAACACTTATGAAGCTCATGTTTTTTGTCATTACTAATTCACAGATGCGATCGAGCAATGCAATCACAGCGTTCGTTAAAAATCGCAGCTCATCACTGCACACACTTCAAAAGTATCTTCTTTGCTTCATTTTCATTTCATTTCATTTCAATACAATGACTGCAATAATGGCACAAAAAGGGCTCAGGCTCAGACTCAGGCAAAGGGACATTTGGTCAGTCGTACAGTCAGACAATGTTTCGTGGCGTGTATTGTAACTCATTAGTGTAGAAAGTATCTACACAACACACACTTATTTCTGTATGTATGTGTGTATGTATGTATGGCCAGAAGAGACGCGCTGAGCTGCTGTCTTTTTCATTTCATTTCCAGTACAGTGTTCTTGTTGTTTTGCAGTCACAATCGCGGCCAAAAGAGCAGAAAAATAATAATAAGAAGAAGCTGAAAAGAAGTTGGCAAATATTGGCACGAGCGAAGCACACGCGCGATCGCGTTGCCGAACAAAAGGCGCTGCAGCGCGTATCTCATATGGCGAAACTTGTTTTGTGCAATCACTTCGACACACGGACAGACGGACAGACGGACGGACTGAATGACTAACTGACTGACTGACTGACGTGCTAGTCACAGTTTGGGTGCCAATGGTGGGCTGATGCGTCGTAGGCGCGCCAGCACAAAAACAACAGCAACAGCAACAACAACCGCAACAACAATAAAATGCATTTCGCGCGCTTTTGGCTCTGAGCCTTCGACAGAATCGTACGCCAGTCGACAAGCCAACCAAAATCGAACCGCACCCAAGTTATAGTTTGTCGACGTCGTCAACGTTAATGTTGTTGCTGCTGCTGCTGCTGTTGTTGGTGTTGTTGTTGTTGTTGTTGTTGACGTTAAAGCCAAAACGCAAAAGTCCAATAAGCAATTTTGCGTCGTTGCGAACGTTTTTTTTTTCAAGTCCCACTCAGAAGCACATCTGGACCAGTTTCGATTTCGAAATATGCGTCGTCAGAGTTAGCTTTGCCGTCGTCATTGACGTCGCTGTCGCTGTCTCAGTCGACGTCGCCATCGCACAAATATCAAAGCATAAAACGTTGCACAGTAGCAGTTGCACGTTCTGAGAAGCAGGCCAAGAACGTTTCGTTGCGTTTCCTTTGCTTTGCTTTCGACCAACAACTGCAACAACAACAGCAACAACGCGACGACAAAGGAAAATGGCACAACGTGGCGTGCGCAAGTCGCCAGGCCGCCAAGCCGCCGACTGGCCAAGTGGCAGTGCGAGATACATAATCGATGTATACTAATTATTTGCTTTGGCTGCAACTGTTTGCCTTTCGCGAGTGGCAAACAGCAAACGGCAAATGGCAAATGGCAAGCGAACGGCTTCAGTCTGCTCGCCAAACATCGAACGCCGTTCAACTGTTGGATTGCTGTTGCTGTTGTTGTTGCTGCTGCTGCTGCTGCTGTTCGATGGATGCTGAAAGGTGAAAGATGACGTAGTGAGTTTCCGCTTGTTCTTGCATTTAGTACAGCACAACATCAAAACCGGAGGCAACAGCAAAAGCAAAATCAGCAACAACAACAACAACAGCGGCATTAACATCATCAGCAACGGCAGCGACAGCGGCAGAAGTCGTCGCAGCAGCAGCAGCACCAACAACAGCAACAAAAGTGGCTACCGTGCTACTTAGTCTGTCTGTCTGTCTGTCTGTCCGTCTGTCGGTTGGTCGATTGGACTCACTTGCCGAGTGTGTGCGCTTGTTTTATTTGTCTCGTCTCGTCGTCTTTTGCAAACAACGACGTCAGCTTAAGAGGCTAACGCGACGGTTGTCGTCATCGTCATCATCATCATCGATGTTTGCTGCTGCTGCTGTTGCTCTTGCTGTTGTTGTTATTATTGTTGCACGGTAGTCAAGTTTTAGAATTTAAACGCACATAAAGTCGCGCACACTCACACTTCTGTGCAAGTAAAGAGAAACAAAATAATAAGTAAATAAATAAAAAAGAAGCAGAAATATAATGCAAGTCCATGAACGCGTTTACAATTGGGCGTGTTCTAGCCCAGGCCAGCAGCCAAGCTCAGCGCTGTAGTTTCACTTATTCGCTTCAATCATTTGAGTTGACTTGCCTGCTGTTCAGTAGTCGCTGTTGTTGCTGTTGTTGCTGTTGCTGCAGCCCAAAGCGCTTACATTAATTATATGCGTATTTCTCAGTTTAACGAAAATTATGGTTTCTTAACTCAAAATAATAGCATCTGCAGGACAACAATTGCCTCAGACAATGTTGATGATGCTGCGGCTGCTGCTGCTGATGATGATGATCTTGTTGTTGCTGTCGATTGAAACCCTTCGCTGCATTGCATGATATTTTTGCGTCGTTAAACGTGCGTAAGCGAGTATCTGCCACTCGGTTATAGCCCCATTTGTATGCCATCGTCAACTTGGCTTAATTTCACAATACATATTCAAGTTGCTGCTATTGCTTCTTGTACTAAATGATTGGGGTCGCTCTAATCTGTAGTTTTTGCTGTTGTTGTTGTTGTTGCGCTACAAGGTCATTATGAGCTTAATGCAAAAATGAACACGCAAATCTTTTATGAGTAATACACAAACACAAACATAAATGCACACACACACACACACAGACACACAGAACGAACAAACAAATCTGATAATACACTTAATCACATTTGTTTGTTGTTGTGTGTGTGTAGAAGTAACGAGGATAAGCCACAGTGTGAATAATCGTATTAGTTTGATAATTATTGGCTTTGTAATTAAATAATTTATATTTATTTTTTGAAGGCTCAAAGCCACTTTGTAAGTACAAAAGCTAAACTGCATTACAAAGCAACAACAATAACAAAATTGCCTACAATTTAATCAAAGTTTGTGCAAATATGATGCACTGTACTTTGCTTAGCGTACAAAATAAAGATACCGATTGAGGTTATAAGCGAACAGTGGGAAGTGAAAAAAAAAAAAAACACTCAAAAACAACAAAGCATAAAAAAACAGCGTAGCGCAGCAGCAGCAGCAGCCAAACATTGAAATCAAGTTGAATACAGTTGTTGGGTTGGAGTTGGGGCGGGATAAAGAGACGGAATCATCGACAGGCAGACAGAAATCAGAAACAACAAAAAGTACAGTCACTCATTATGAGCAAAGCTGACAGAGACAGCGAGATCAGCGCTTAACTCGGCCACTTGATAATTGAGAGAGAAGCTGAGCTGAGCCGAAGCCGAAGCCAAAGCAGAGCCAAGCCGAATGTGTACAAAGCTGTGGCTGCGCAGCTTCGGCACGAAACGAGCTTTGCCGACGACCTACAGATTTTAGTTTTTTGTTTTTGTAAAAACAAGTTTTAAGCACGAATGGAATCACTTCGCAATTCTGGTAATCGAAATGTTTCTCAGTCGAATGTTCGTTTGCAGTTGTTTATCATTAAGGCAGTTTGGTTGTTGATGATGATCATGATGATCATGATCATAATGATGATGATTATGACAACGATGATGATGATTAATCTTAATTTATAATGAAAATGAAGTTTATTACGCATTGTTGTGTTTGCAAGTGTGCACATAAATCGCACTTAAAAAGAGTTTGAAAGTTTTTCTAACTTTGTGGAAGCAGACGAAGAAGAAGAAGCATTATTAAACGCTTGCAGTTTTTGGGCCAACCGTGAAAAATTTGTTTGTTTGTTTGTTTGTTTCTTTGATTGCTCGGCTCAACAACAACTTGTTTCTAACAAAACGAATGCTTTGCACATTCGCTCTCACTCACTCACACGCTCAATTCGTGCGATTGTTGTTGCACACACACTTGTTCAACCCTGTACTGTCTGTACGTTCATTTAACCATAAAGTGCGTTTGTTAATTTGTCGAAAGTGGGTCACAATTGTGGTTCATCGAACACAAACAACGCGAACGAACAGTCAGAACGGAACAAAATACAACAACAGCACACCACACAGAACCAAACAGAGCCAGAACAGAACAAAACCGAATCGATCCGAACGAGTCAGTCGAACGGTGCAAACCAGAAGATCGTCGCACCTTTTCCACTTTCGGAAAACACTTAAACACTCCCGCGCTATCTCTCTCTCTCTCTCACTCGTTCGCTCAATACTTGCCACTTTAAGGCCGGGCCAAAAACGTTTGTTTTGGTTTTGGTTCTTTTTTTTTCATTTATATTTTTCATTTTTTGTTTTTTGTTGTGATTTTTGGAATGTGCTTGTTCTACAAAATAAGATCATGACAAATGGAGTTGTTTATGTCACGTTTTGGAATATTTTGTGTGTTTGTTGTTATTTTTATTTTTTCGTAGTTTTTATTTTGTTTCTGTTCATTCGTAAGTGAAAGTATCTTTGATTTGCGGTACATCACTCGCATATAGCGGTTTTTTAATGGCACGCCTACGTGCTGACGCGAAGTCGAACCAGATTTCTCTCAAATAATTCGCTCCAATAATAAATAAAAAAAAAATAAATTTGGCTTAGATAAAGTTCAATGGTTATGACATGAAGACGCAGCTGGAGTCCCTCGTTCTTGTCCCATCATGTCTTGGCACATCGTACGCACTTGCCTGCTTGCTCTGTCAATGCAACTAGCTGTCTCTTTCTAAGCAGCACTTGCATCCCCACGGCTGCACTAATGCACTCGGCTGGCTTCCGAGCAAACCGCAAATGCAATTCTGGGATTCAGTTGCGTTTTGCCTTGCGTGCGGCGTCTTTCAAGTCACTGCTGCTGGCATGCTCGCAATTCGACGCTTTGAAGCTGTGCCGCATAGTTGCTAAGGCGGTCAGACGATCAGGCAGCCCAGCCAGGCTGCTTGGCCGGTCAATTGGTCGCCACTGAGTCAAGCGTCAAGACCGCCGACCAAACGCTTAGTTGGAATTTTTCAAAGAATTAACATGATTGCATTGCAAATTGCGCATAATTGTGGCCAATCTGCTGAGGTCACATGTATCTGTTGCTCTCAACCCATTTGCCTGTCGCGTTAGTTTGACCTTCGCCTCGGTGTTGGCTGCTATGCGATGGACATTGACTTTAATGCATCACTGTGCCTATCATACAGAGGTTTGTCAATTTACCGTTTGCTGCTTCATTATGGCACACAAAGAAAGCGATTCGTCATTCTCAGGTCGTGCAGCTAAGCATGAACTGCTGCGCTTGGCGGCCTTATTGACTTCAGCGTCGGCGTTTGCTTAGGGATCGGAATGTGCCCACCGGAAACATGCATGGATTCCTCGTTGGCATATGTTGTTGTCTTAATGTTTGTGCGAACAGGTATACATATGTGTTGGCCATGGTAATCATTTTTGGCATCCAGCGAGCCATAAATTCGCGAATACTTAAAATTGCGATGGCTCCAAACTTAGAGAATGTCGGCTTGAAATTCAAATGGGGAGTTCGTTAAATCAGCGAAGCGCAGAGCTGAGCTAAGTTGAACAGAGCAGAAATTAATGCATTCGTTGACTTGCTGCTTTGTACTGTTCGAGTATCGTTTGCAATTCGCTTATCGTGGTAGGCGGATCAGAGGTCAACGGCGATGGATGGAGGCGGTGTTGGTGACGGACGCAGCACGGTGCGTTCGTTCATTTCGGTTGGATTCAGTTCAGGTAATTTCGCAAACAATAATAGGCGTGACATGCGCGTTACGCTAGGCTGACTACCAAAATAATCAAAGACAGCAACGTCGTCAACAGAGACTTGATGAGAATGCTGATAGTGAGCTGAGCTGCGCTGCGCTAAGGTGGCATTCATTGTAGCGAGATTGACGGCGGCAGAGATGGAAATTGCTATGAGAAATTCGGTTTGAAAGCACTTTGAGATCGGTCGGTCGTTCGGTCCGCCGTTCTGTCGGTCTTGCTTGCTTGCTTAGTGTTGAGACAATTGACGCTGAACGACCTCGGATGCCTCAAAGCCGCCTGTGAGACCAAATTGTATCAGTATGAAGAGATACGAGATAATAGCCGATAATATGAGCAGTATGAACTCATTGTTAAGCAAAAAGATGCCCAGAACTTTAATTTCAAAATTTTGGGTCTCCTGTTGTGCAAGAAATGACGTAACCTGAAAGGCAGAAGAACAAAATTTGGGAAAAGCTTCTCGACACGATATAACATTAAATTAATGTGCTTGATTACTATGTCAACCTACGCTCTTATCCCAACGCAGATCAATGTCGGAACAGATGATATCCAGAGCCAACAACTTCGGCATACGTGATTTGGTCACCGCATAGTCCACACACATGATGAGCAACACCAAGTTCGAGAACTTAATAGCCACCATCAGCAGAGGCAGAAAAGTAAGTTGATCTGTCTCCAGGTACCGAAAGATGCACTCGTACAGCAGCAGCAGTATGACAATGAAGTTATAATAGATGTAGAAAATAATCTGCCATTGAAAGGTGCGATGGAAGAGCTTTGTCACCGCATACAATTCAGCGTACATGAGACTGAGTTCATCCAGTTCGTCGGCATAATCGCAGAGCGCACACATGCGCATATATTGGCTAATCCGTTTGCCGTCATCATCGGTGTCCGCCTCCAGTATCTGCATGCGCTGCAGCATGCCGCGAATGTGAGTGCCCATCTGATCGTACATTATGCCGGTGATAAGAAAGCCCAGAAAGCAGATGTCCAATATGTAAAGTGTGCCCAGCCACATGTACACGCCGAAGAGAGCCGCGAGCACATTGCCAGCTTGAAACATGTGCTCCATTTCGAACAACGGTGATATCTCGTTGAAGCAGCCAACGATGGTGAGCATCAACTTCATTAGACAGAGTAGCGGAAACTTTAACGGAAACAAGCCCGGTCTCTGTGTCCGACTTGCAATGCGCCGAAAGAGTTGCACATAGCGATTGAGCACGGTCGTGAATTGAGCTTCGCAACGCAACTGCATGGCAAAGGACACGACGGCGAAGAGCGACACCGAGCTGGATTGCAGTTGAACGAAGAGACTCGCATAGCTGTTGATTTCCCTGCTTCGATGGAAGAGATGCGGGGTCACTCCTGCGTAGAACACTATGATCCATGCACGAAAGAGAAACTGGAGTATTCTGTTACGGCGCTTTCTGATCGGCACAATTTCAAGTGAATTGCGTTCCAGTCGCGCACTGAGCAAGCCCAATACCCGAGCGCAATAGTAGAGTGCAAGCAAAAAACAACGCGAAATATACTCAACACGCTTGAGACTGAGCAGGCTGCCTTTGCGACTGTACTTTGGCATGGCTGCGCGGCAATTGTGCTGCTTTGACTATGAGTGCGACAAGCGATGACCGTCTGGCAACAGAAGGTCAGCAGTTAGCATATAGCTAAGTCAACAAAATGCCAGGTATTCAACTCCCTACCCCAATCTCATCCCACACCACCCCAATCAACCCAGAGCATCAGACACACCGACTGACTCACACTGACTCATCAGGCACCCTGTCACTGGCGGTGTCCTGCTGTCGATTGTATCGTGGCGCGTTCACATGGCTTGGCCTCTTGTCAGTATCGATAAACAGATATGGGCCAAGCGAACTGGTTTGTTGAGGCGTCTGTCGGTCGATTTCACATTATTTATTTGTTACCCAAGTGGCAGATATCGTCGTTGTCGTTGTCGTCGGCGTCGTCGTCGGCGTCACTCGATATGTGTTTACTTTATTAATTGAATAAAGAACGCAGATATCGATGATTGAGTTTCACGGTTGGCTTGCTACTCGTTGAGCGCCTCGCTGACGGATTCGTCGCTTGACGGATGTTTGCTTGTTGGCTTCGACAGAAGGCTGGCACAGAGCGGTGTGCGGCACAGAGTTTCAAATGATAATAAATAAACCAATTGAAGTTCTCCGGGATATTTTTTCTGTTTACATTGACAGCGAATTTAATTTCGCTGAAAGCAATTTGTTCGCTTCCTTTCCTACACTCCTGTCCCATGGCCTTGACATGACATTGCGCCGTTGCACTCTGCAGTCGAACGAAAGCGTAGCGCTATCCGAAACGATTTCGATTACCGATCTTCTACCATTGATAATGAAGCAATGCAAATCGTTAATTAACTTTTTATGTAAAACGAATAAATAAATAAATTGCGATTGTTTTAACTTCAGCTGAAAATCGCTTCGTAGCATTTCCTATGTAAACAGTCGACTGTTTGAGTGCATAGAGTGCTTAGAGACAAACCGGATTTTGTGTGTCCAATCTAATGCCATGAGGTTCGTTGAACTTCTAAGTTGCTTTTCCAGCTCGAATTGTTGCAAAACATCCGTCGTTGTTGTTGTTGTTGTTGCTGCTGCCAACTGGAAATACAAGGAAGTGGCACAAAAAACGCTGCCAACATTTATTCCAAGTCATGGCAAGATTCGTGACAAGTCAAGTCTTTGCCAGCCTGCCAGCTTGACTGCTTGACTGCCCGGCTTTGATTTTCTGTTGCTCCTGCTTGATCAGTGTTGTTGTCATGTTGCTGTTGCAGTTGCTGTTCATTTACCTCTCCTTCTGCGTCTTCTTCCTACTCTACTCTACTCTACTACTTCATGATCATCGTCTTCCTGTTATTGTTGTCGTCGTCGTTGTTGTTGTTGTAATAGTTGTTGCTGCTGCTCATAGTAAATAGGCGTGCAATAAGCGCTCTGCATCGGCGCAATAACTGGTTTCCCTCCACCCTCCAACGACATCAGCATCAGCATCAACAGTTGGCATCTCCTTTGCCATTTTTAATGCTGCCAAAGCAGATTATCATTTTGTGTGCAGCATCTTCTCCCTCCCTCCTATACGCCACTTGCCCTCGCTTGCTCCTATCACTTGTCTGTGCGCCTACTTTGGCTATTACCAACAACCAGTTATAGACACCGACTGTAGCGGCTCTCTACTGCCATCAACTGCGCCTTGCACCGCTCAACACACACCTAAGATCACCGTCAATATATATGCCGCACATACGATATGCCGCACAAGTACAACAACAACAACAACAACCACGTCGAGCATCATCGATGTGTGTTATTACAACTCAAGTACATAGAGTAATTGCACACAGGCACATGAGACGTCTATACTAAGCACTGACATTTTCTCTTGTTGTTGTTGCTGTTGTTGTTATTTTTCATTTTTTGCAGCATGCACGTACATCGACCCGGCTTGGCTTGCTCCGCTGATCGGGCCGGGCCGAGCTGCGCTGAGCTGGGCCAGCTACGTT
The DNA here is from genome assembly GCA_034638295.1 of Phortica okadai. Classification (NCBI taxonomy): domain Eukaryota; kingdom Metazoa; phylum Arthropoda; class Insecta; order Diptera; family Drosophilidae; genus Phortica; species Phortica okadai. Next base: position 4,875,184 of record CM067849.1, on the reverse strand, counting down.
GCGCTGTGTGCCGATGTGAATTTGAGTTGACCCTAACGTGCAACAGGCCAATGAACTATGCCATAAAACAATGAAGAAGCTGCACCAAGCATCTCAACTCAACTCGCTTAGACTCGCCTCTCTCTCTGTCTCTCTCACTCGCTCACTCACTTGTTTTTGAACTCTTGTGTGCGCGCTCCCTGAATCGGGAACGATCGTACTCGTTTTGCGTCCTATGCATGGATGATGTATCTTCGTTGTTTTGTTGGTGCTCTTTTTGTTGTTGTTGTTGTTGGTGTTCTTTACGCTGCTGCGGCTGCTGTTGCTGTAGTCGTATTGCTAAATTGGAAATAATTGTAGCAACAAAAACTACAAAAAAAGAAGCCTACAATAAAAATGCACGTGTTCAATGTGTTATCCACAACTTACTAGCAGTGCTGTTGTTGCTGTTGTTGTTTTTGTTGTTGATATTAATGCCGACTCTTTAGCTATTGTTGTTGCTGTTGTTGTCGTTACTGTTTGCTTAGATTAGCGTTGTTCTGTTTGCAGATAAGCGTTTCATGAAGACATGCGGAGAAATTTGCGATGACAATAACTTGTCAGGGCAAAAACCCAATGTACAGTGAAGCCGCGACAGGTAAACGTTGGTTGTAGTTTTTTTTAACGATTTTTACGAAGAATCATTTGTCGAAATGACTCATGGGTGAAATTTTGTTTTAAAAAAGTATCTTATTATTAAATTCGTTGCTTAAATGCAATGTTTCATGGAACAAACTACTTAGTTTTTACTGTACTATAGACAAACATACACACGGACAGACAATCAGACGGACATATAGACAGACAGGCTGAAAGACATAATACAATAGAAAGAATCTGCACAACGTCATTGTCGCAATCGCATACTCTCAATCGTATTGTATTACACGCACTCACACACACACACACGCACATGCACAAATGCGCACATACATAGGCATATCATGTAAGGCGCAAAAATAATCGTAAACAGCAAAAGTTATTCGCTCTCCGCGCAATAATAAAATATAATGATGAAAAAAAAGGAAAAGTTCAACGACATTATAGATTAGAGAGTATTCACTTTTTTACTCTTTGAAAAAAACAAAAGAATAAAAGAAAATCATAGTCGACAACTACAAAAACTACAACAACAAGAACGACACAACAGCAAACACTACACAAAAGCAAGCTTAAGCACACAACAGCAACAACAACGACGACAGCGACAGCGACAACAACACAATTTCAATGAACAAACGTACGAAAAAAAAACACAACAAAAAATACAAAACAAAACAAAAACATAAATTTTCATATGTGCATTCAAATATACAAAAACAAATACTCAATCGAATGAGATTCACGTTGGTTAGCCTCTTCATTGCGCAACGCAACGTAACACCAACAACAACACCAACAACAACAACAGCAGCAGTAACAACGACAACGACGAAAACTAAAACAACAACAACAAGCGACCAGGAATAACAAAAGCAATGAACAACGTCATTTGGGTGGATGATTAGAAAATCGAAAAGGGCTACGAGGGATACACAAATGCAGCTTGTTGTTGTACTCATCGGCATAGCGGTTGAAGACGACGACGACGGCGATGTCGCAATCGACGTTCGGCGTTTGCGTTGTCTTCTTCCGTGTCGCCAGCGTACGCGTCGTGGTCTTCTTCTTCTTCTGCGACACCGTTGGCTTAGGCTGTCGTCGCATCGCAGCTCATTTCTCCAGCAGTAAACCTTGAGTCACGACTCCTCACAAAAGGCGTTTCCAATTGGTTTGTTTTCTATGCGTTAAGCCAAAGGAAAATGTTTTTGTTTTCTGCTTTTCTTTGTTTAGTTGTTGGTTTTTTTTAGCGACACATATTTTCCTACAAATAAAGACGTAGCTTGTATCTTCCTTAATATGCGCTTTAGATATTCAATAAAGATTAACCACATCGAAACATTTTTCACGCTCTTATTGTTTTTAACACATTTTTTTCGTTAATAATTTCCACAAATGATTTCGCAAAATTTGAGAGTTCTCAATTTGGATACAAAATATTTGTTTATTGTTCTGTCTCTCGTTGTCTTTTTGTTTCTCCCTCTCTCTGTGCTTGTGTGTGTGTGTGTGAGTGCACTTCCGTTCTTATAAGAATTTTCTGAAATATTAATTTTTTAATTTGTTTGTCTTTTGGTAAATTTGTTTGCTTTGTTGTCCGTTCGACGCTTGTTGGTGTTGTTGTTGTTGTTGGTCATTAACAGATACACAAAAACATCGACAGCGACAACGGTTTCATACGCACGGCGCGTCCGTCCGATCGAACCTTCATATCATTGTCTCGTTAGCGCTTGTCTAACACTTTGATTAGGGTTTTCCTATTAAAATTCAAATGCGTTTTTTCGCCTTTTCATTTTGGAAGAAAACAAACACAAAAAAATAAGCCAACAAGTTTCTTTGTTTTTGCGTCTTCCTCTTCTCGTAATAAAAGTTAAATTGATGAAATGACAGCGAAAGATGCGCTCCACGATAAGTTGGTGAGGCAAGGAAGGCTTTGAATGATTCGGACCAAAGTGCTCATGTGGAAACTTCAGAACTTTTGATAATTACACACATAAAATTTCTGACGGAATGCGTTGAGAAATATTTTCGTTCTGCTTTGTTTTTGTTTTTGTTTTTTCTCAAAGTATTTTTCAATATCCGTCAATGATGTTGATGATGATGATGATATGAGAGTTTTTCGAGTTGAGTTCATGTCGGTCGCGCGCGTGCACTTATCATCAAGCAGACCATGACGAACGAACAAACCGATGAATAACCCAACGACGATGACGATCCCGACCGCGGTGCAAAGAAGAGCAATTGCAACAACATAAACAACCACGGTCAGCTACAACAACAACAGCAACAAGAACAATATCTACACCTGACAATTCGATAATGAGCTCAGTCAGTGCAACAGGGCAACAGGTTCAGCTTCGCGTTGGAATTGTTTGCTTCAACGGATGTCCTGGTTATTTTGAATATTCGCAGAGGCCAAACTCACGTTCACACACACACACACACACACACACACATAAGAACGAAAAAAAACAATGCAAAACGTTTTTTCTCACCGTCTTCGTCAAACGATTTCATAGCAGGGTTTGGGCTCCGGTCTGGTCTGCTGCGAGGGGGCAGTGAATCGCAAAGGAAACAGTTGAGCTCATTTGCGTATAGAAGTGCCGGACATCGAATGAGAAGCGTTTTTTAGGTTTCCATGTTCCACATTAACTTTTTGTCATTGAAATGCAAAAAAAAAGAGGAAAACAACAAATAAACAAACAACAAAAAAAAACAAACAAATGTGCAACGCATGAAATGAAATTGAAAACAAACGTGAACCAACAAAAGCAACGATATTAACAACAACGAGAACGACAACAACAACAACAATTAAATGCATTTCGAAAATGATATTAAAACACAACAGATGTGATTCTTTTTATCTCATTCTCTCTCTTTCGCGCTGTTTAACTTTGTTTGTGCCTGAATGTGAATGTAAATATGTTTGTTTGAGCGTGTGTGTGTGCCTGTGTATGTGCGCTTGCGTTGAGTAGTGAAATTTAATCAAGCGTTTAATGTTTTTTTATTGGAAAGGCAACATAATACACACACTCACACTCACACAGATACACACTCACAAGCACATGAGTACATGGCGGGGGTGTTCTGCGTAAGTGATGCTTGCCTTGGACGCTTGACTGATTGGGATGGTTGCTCGCTCGTCTGGCTCGATATCTGACTGACTGACTGAGGATGGATGGCTGGATGGATGGATGGATCGATGTTTGATGAATGTCATATGTCAGACGTCTGATCTGCGCGTTACGTTCTCTTTTTTCAGAGTCCCTTTTACCTAAGCGGTTAATGACTTTTTCACTTACTTCACAGTCCCGGCCATAAGGAAGTGTCTGAGCGTACCGCATTCTGGTTGCCATCAGTAGAAGTCTTACTCAAGGCAGATATGGATATTTTTTGCATATTTCTTGAGTTTATTTCTTTTGAAACATGCATTCATGTTAATAATGTTCTAATGAAAAATGTAGAGTGCATGAATTTCTTTACGGTCGAATGTCAAATTGTTTTTCAATTAATTAAGCAAACTGTTACCAGACACCAACGCATGCCATATGTGCGCTAAATGAGTTTGCATTACCAAAATGATGACCTGAAATGAAGAAATTTGATTACGAAGGATGCTGTCCGCAAAGCATTTGACTGATGATCTAATGCTGTCGAAGCGTTGTCAGAATTGGAGGCGTATGCGTTAATGACTGAGCACAACACCAGAAGGGCGTGTTTGTGGCTTACAAACCGTTAAGAGACCAAACTGAGCCATTCATCTGAGTTGAGATACTTTTCTGCTTTACATGCTTCGAACGCCGAGTGAATGCAATATTTTTGGAACGCCTCATAAACCAAGCCGAACAATATTCTGGCGCGCAATTCGATTCCAGTGTATTGAATTGTTGTTGACGCACTTTTGGAAGCAGTCGACATAAGCAGCTAACAGTCGTGGCAAGTGGCTAGACAATCAAATCTTGAAGGCGAGCCCAAATACGAGACACTCGAATCAAAGCGCGGAACAGGTAAGAGGTGTCAATAGGATAGGTCGACAGGACGCGGGCGAAGGACGAGAAAAGGAAAACCAAACAACAGCAATAAATTTATGTAAGTAGAAAACCTGTTTTCAATTTATCCTCTATTTCAGGAGCGGATTACGCTCTAAGCCACAATGAGAAAAGATTAACATTAAAATATAATATGGTTATAAGCTGTCAAAAGTCAGGAAGGAAAACAACGAAATAAAGTCTCAGAGGCATAGAACACTTGACCTACTATCCAACTAATTCATTAAAATCCTTGAAATGACTACAAATTTTTCTAGATTTCATTTAGTAAGGGTTTTCACAAATTAGAAAACTCATACTAGATACATGTGTATGTGTCCATATGTAAAGGACGAGGTTAAAGTACCCAAATCTGTTCAATGGAGGTGCAGGTTCTGTGAATGTTCGTCACATACGAGTAAATGTTACAAACGTTGTAATATGGGAGTTAAATTGTTAATATAATGGCGAATGTTTAGTAAGGACATACAAAATTTCGTGTCTTTTATAGTTTTGGAGATATAGAAATTTTAAGAAATCCGAAACGAATATTATAAAATTGCTTTGAAGCAGCTCAACGACATTTGTAACAACAGACTCTATAAAATTGCAAGTTTGCTGAGACACATTTTTTTTTAGAAATAACAGTTTTAGCGTTTTTCGAAATGGACCTTCCTCCGCAAAATGTGATCGTTTAATTGCACCGAACTGATGACCAAGTTATGATGCAACTCTGCTGTCTGAATGAATATAGACATAGTTTGGCCTATGTTCAGCTTAAATGTGAGGTCACTTAACCCGAAAACAGTCAACTACATGTGGTTTTAAGAACAAATGCATACAAGCTGCGTTTATCGAGCACTAGATGCCCTGCTCCGTTTCGTGTACCGATAAGCACATGCTCAAGATGGACATCAGCTTGCGAGAAAAAAAGGTACCCTCATGCAAAAAAGCAATCGTGACATTACACCGAGATCATGACCACAACTGTGAAGTCACTGTGAGAGAGTGATCGGAAGAAAAAACTCAATGACTCTAAAACTGACCGCCTTTTTTTTTGCTTAAAATTGGATTGAAAATGCACTCATCTCGAGAAAAAATTGTCGAATGTGGTGGTTAAGACATATTGAACTTAAGACAATACAATTGTTGAGCTCGAATATCGATAACAAGTGTATTTCGTTTTCCTGGCTTGTTTCCAAGCTACACCGTTCAAATCGGCCCTCTGTAGGGCAGTATTTTGTGTTACTTTGCGAGGATGTTCACGGGGATACACAATTATTTTTAATTTATATAGAAATAAGTTTTTGATGATTATTTTGCACAATAATTTTTTTTTTATATTATTCTTCAAGTCCTTCGTGTGGAATTAAACCAACATATCAATCATTACCTTTCTGGTTTTTCTTGTCACAACTTGAACGTTGTGTCGAATTGGATTGGTCAGTTGGGGCATCTAGGCAATATTGTGGGTGGCCATAACCATTAAAAGGGTTCGACATTGGCGTAACAATAGGGTGGCAGAGTGTGGAAAATGCCGCAGGTCCCGGGTCCCCCAGCTCAAGAGGAAAGGGACAGTGTGAGTTAGTCAAATCGAACTAACTTCATACGCTGCTGCCGTTGCAGCATGCGGCGACTTTTGTTGTTTAAGCATTTTAAAATTATTTAGACGAAATGAACTTTGAAAAATTAAATGAAGATTTATTTCGTTGTGATATTTATATATATATTTGTTACTTTGGCGCGGCATTTTTTTTTATAAATCATCAAATCGTCGTTTTTACTGATTAATGACGAACCAACTTAAAGTCGGTAAAGTTTGATCCGGGCTCCAGATGGTATAGTTGCGCCACTGTGGCTCCAACTTAATTTTGTTGATATTTGGTATTATAATTTTAAACATCCATATAATTCGTGTGCGAACTAAACACAATTAAATTGAAATTTGAATTTTCAATGGGCGCAAAACGCAAACGAGTCGCAAAAGTAACAATTGATGCGCATATTGACGCTAAAGTGTCGCGCTGGTCGAGGTATAAATACCATAATGAGAGTGGCTCTCTTGTCTAGATGGCCACATGGGCGTCATGCGGCATTCCAATACAGCACCATCCGTTTCAACACAATTTCAAAAGGTATCGTTTCCTTGCACCGAACTCATGACCACAATTGTGAAGCTGGAAATGACAGGTGCACCAACTTTTGCAAGCAAGTTGTTAGCTCGCATATTGATTGTTGTCTCGCTCGTTCGCGAATTGCTCAAGAAATTGCAAAAATACACAATTTAAAACGAAATTAAAACGTTTAATTCGAAATAGTTGGCAATTAGAAAGATACCTAGTGGCGGCAAGTGTCAGTGAAAACTCCGATGCAAACCGTGAAGTGGAATTTTCGTGATTTAAAAACGCCGCGGCTGCCGTTTTGATGGGGTATGTGTGTAAATCAGTGAGTGTATGTTGGTGTTAATCAGTTGTGCTTGAGAACGTGTTGTTGTTGGTGTTGTGCACTACGCCTTTTTCAGTCATGCACCTGTGCAAAACGTCAATATAAAACAAAAAATCGAATACTTTCGAATAGTAAATACTTAATTTTCAAGGTACATGCACTTAAGGCGACAAATTCTGTTCAAATACGTTACTATCGGGACAGGGTGGTGGTTGGAGGAAGATTCGCACTTGTCCGATGTTCGTTTACAATGCGTACGGGTGTGTGTGTATTTTAGTGTATGTGAGATTTGGCATGAATATATGTGTTAGTGGCAAAGTGTCAAGGAATTTTACAACGACAACACACACATTCGCACGTACACACACACACTCGCAGGCAAACACCCTGCGAGCAAGGACCTGAGCAAGCAAGCAAGCACAAGGACCTAACCTGACTTCGACACCGCGCCCTATGCGCATTGTTAAATATTTCATTCACTTGATTTGCCCTTTCTAATTCCTGCGCGTGTGAGTGTGTGTGTGTGGGTTTGCTATGCGCCTAGGTGCATTGGTGTGTGCTATAAATTGTTGCTCAATTAAATATTCATGTGTGTTTTAATTTAGTTTACTCTAGACTACAAGAACACCAAAGACAAGGCAAATAAATGACAGTTTTTATGATAGATTCAGTTACATTACAATTGGAATTTTACTACGCTTAAATTGCGCAAGCGCTCTCGTCCTCACGCTGGGATAAACATTTTACAAAAAAGGACTGAAAAAAGGACACAGTGTTGCTAATATTTTGTTTGATTCCTTAACCAATTAACGCGTATAATATCTCCAAGAATAAATCCAACTAAGGCGCGCTCTTGCTCATTCAAAGACTCAGTCGTTTCAAAAACGAAATCAGATTAATTTTTCGATAGTTTTCAGCATTTAGTTTTAGAACTAAATGAAATGAAGTCAAAAAAGTTTCATGTAAATTCGTTTACTCGGAAATAGAATAGAATAGAATAAAATTTAAATTTAAATTTTAGCGGTTTTGTCCTCATTGGTCACCTACCAACTGGTGCGAGCAGCAGTATTAGTTTAACAAAAGATAATACGTGGATTAATAGTTGTACTTATTAATTAATCTATTAAGGGGGTGTATGCATTTTGAAATTCATAAGCGAGTTTTTTCTTTGAAGTACTTTTTAATGGACAGATTAAAAATCGCACTTTCAGTCTAATTGTACGAAGATAAAAAATTTAAACTTAATTTTTTATATTGGTGAGTCAAATTTTTCAGCTTATTTCTACGAAATTAATTTTAAACAACTCTTCTTTCGATTTGAAGCTAGCTAAGATGAACTGGCAGAGATTTGCCCCCTCAAATTAAAGTTTCATGCTAAATCGACTATAGTCTGGCGGCACCTATCGGCGACTAAGTTAAAATAAAGACATGTTCTTAAGCGCTTTATTTGTATTCAAAAAAGTTATTAGAAAGACTTTAAAAAACTTGCCTTTAATGGTAGTATGCCCCCTTAATCTACAATCCCAACAGTCAAATGAACAGGTCTTTACTGTTAGTTACATTTATTAACAGTGCTGAAACTATGTTACCAACAGGGGGATCCGATTTTGCTACACATTTGGTGTTAACATTTTCTGGTAATTCACTGCAGTTGAGTGTTGCCGTTGTTGCTTTAAATGTATCGTTTAAAAAGGCAGCAGCTGACGATTTAAAACGATAGTTTTTGATTTGATTTGTTCATGTTCATAAGTGGAATTACATTTGTATTTGTTTGAGTATCTAAAAGGACTTTTTGCCACTTAATATCAATTTAATTGAATATATTTAATGGGGTGTTTTGTGGCAGAGTGCGAATGGCGAGCGTAGGAAGTAATTTCCGTTACAAAATTCAAATCGCTTTCAAAGCTAGCCAACTGATTCTGACAGTGAGAAGTTCCTTCCGCAGTCAATAGCCAACGCAGCAGCACCAGCAACAACAGCTACAACAGTAACACCTCACATCATCAAATAAGCTATTGTCGATGGTGGTGGCTAAGTGCTGATGATGTTGATGACGTTGCTGATAATGAAAATGATGATGTGTAATTGAATTTCGTTGCTGTTATCGTTCTTGTTTTTGTTGTTGTTGTCGTAGCCGACTATACAACAAATGAGCAAAATTCACCAACAACAAAGCAACAAATTTTTTGATTGACACATTTCAATGGTTTTCAGGCTGCTTGCTTGTTTAGCTTGGCAGACTGACTTCATTCGACGATAAGTTAGTCGCACAGGTGATGGATGCTGCTTCTTTTGTTGTTCTTGCTCTAGTTGTTGTTGTTATTATTGTAATTGTGCCTGTGCTGTTCAAGCCAACGGTTTCCTAATGAATGCCATTTCCGCTTTGTTTGTCTATTGTGATCGTTCCTTTGCTTTATTTGCTGTATATTTGCTTAATATTGTGCATTAACGGACTTGCCTTTATTCTTTTTTTTTTCGTTTCCTTTTTTCTTTTTTTTCTTTTTTATTTTTGTTTATTTTTTTCTTTGCTATTTTTCAGTTACATGTAACGAAATGAATTTTTAAACCTAAACAACGAAAAACTTTCTAAATAGTAGGAGGAAGAGCACAGGGTTGAGGAGGCAAGGCTACAAACACGTTCAGTGTACGAGGCGTAGGCGCTGCATCTGCTGGCAAGAATATAACGCGACCGACTAACCGACCGACCAAGTGAGCGGGTGAGTGAGTGAGTGAAGGAGCAAGAGGAGAGGCCGCCGCACGTCAGACTCATCAATATTCCGCAAAGCAATTGAGCAGGCTTCATCAGCATCAGCTTCAGCAATAACATCAGCAACGGCAACGCCAACGACAACGAAAACGGCAAGTGTAACGGTAACGGCACCGGCACCGGCAAAGCAACGCCAACATCAATTCATCAATTATTCAAAATGGCCGAGGACGAAATTCTCTTTGATGATGTGTATGAGCTGTGCGAGGTCATTGGCAAGTAAGTGTGTGTCCCTTATTAACTTGCATGAACATTTATATACACACACACGCACACAAACAAACAACATAGTTGTTGAAATGTTGTATAGTTTTAACCATTTTGTTTCTATTGCAGAGGGCCATTTTCGATCGTTAGACGTTGCATACACAGAGAATCCAACCAACAGTTTGCTGTCAAAATTGTTGATGTGGCAAAGTTTACGGCAAGTCCGGGCTTAAGTACGGCGGGTAAGCAACACAAATATTTACACATATAGACTGACAGATGAACGGACGGACAAACAGAAACACACAAGTGGCAAACAAGCAGAGGACAGACAAACAGACAAACAAAAAAAAACAAAAATACAAAAAAAAAAATGAAACACATTAAATAATGATGATGGCCTCGCTGTGGGTAACTGTGTCCTTGTGGGCAGCACTTTGGCCCAAACGGCGTGAATAAATTATAATTAAGCTACTCAATTATTCAAAATTATGCTGCGCATAATTGTACAACAACAACAACAACAACAACAACAGTAAAAGCAACATCGCTACCAATAACGTAGGCAGCAGAGCAACTTCAACTGTGCTCCTCAATCATTTGTCGTACATTCGTAACAATTGAAAATTCCAAAAGAATTTCGCTGATGCTCCAGTGAATGATACATTGGCAACTGTAATTCACTTATTGCTGAATCTAGTCGGCTCTTACATCATTGGCAGCAACTTTTGACAGCACCAGCTGGCACGCACCTACGTTTACGTTGGGCCGCTGTCCTCGGGCGAGTCATTTCGGACTGCACAAACGACCAATATCGATGATAGATAGTTATGAAGCTCATGCTTAAAATGACAACTAATTGCTTTGTCTATTTGCAGATTTGAAACGAGAGGCCACAATCTGCCACATGTTGAAGCATCCGCACATAGTTGAACTCCTCGAGACGTACAGTTCCGAGGGCATGCTCTACATGGTCTTTGAATTGTGAGTAGCGTTTGAAGCGATTTACTTGCCAACTGTGTAACAGTGCTTTAATGCTGCAATATTTTAATATTTTAATGTATGTACATAAATATATCACAGCATGGAGGGTTCCGATTTGTGCTTTGAGGTTGTCCGTCGTGCAGTTGCTGGCTTTGTCTACAGCGAGGCAGTAGCTTGGTAAATATAAATTTGATTAATTTTTTTTTAAAGACACATTAATCATTGCCTAATCACTTATCACCAATCACAGCCATTATATGCGACAGATTCTGGAAGCGCTCAGATATTGCCATGAGAACGACATCCTGCATCGAGATGTGCGGCCTGCGTGCGCGCTTTTGGCCACAGTAGACAATTCGGCGCCGGTTAAATTGGGCGGTTTTGGGTCTGCGATACAATTGCCCGGTGGTCGAGAAACTATAGAGACGCATGGTAGGCGCCAAATCAACATTCTGCTCAGTCAATTAATCTCTTTGAGCGTTAATCAATATTTTTGGTCACATTTGCAGGACGCGTTGGTTGTCCGCATTACATGGCACCCGAGGTGGTTACGCGACGACTGTACGGCAAAGGTTGTGATGTTTGGGGTGCTGGCGTGATGCTGCACGTGTTGCTCTCCGGTCGACTGCCCTTTTTGGGTTCCGGTGCACGTCTTCAGAGTTCCATTGCGCGTGGCCGCATTTCTGTGAGTATCCAATGAGAATTTCAGCTGAAACAATAAATTGACTTTGTTGATTGTGTTCTAGTTTGAGGCGCCCGAATGGAAATCGATCAGTGCAACAGCCAAAGATCTAGTCATGAAAATGCTTGCCGCAAATCCGCATCACAGACTGTCGATAACGGAAGTATTGGATCATCCATGGATACGAGATCGAGATAAGTTACAACGCACACATTTAGCCGACACTGTTGAGGAATTGAAGCGTTATAATGCGAGACGCAAGCTGAAGGGCGCGGTGCAAGCGATCGCCGGCGGCACAACGATGGATCCGCTCTTTGGCACGGACACAGACTCAAGTGAGTAGAGTGTGAAAATAACTTCACTCACATAAGGTTGACTTTAAAATTGAATCCGTTATTATTGCAGTGCCCATTGCCTCGGCCTCGGAAATACTGAATGAGTGGGCCGACGAAGAGGCGGGCATCGAGGCTGTGCAACGTATACTTGATTGCCTCGACGACATATACTCGTTGCAAGATGCTCACGTCGATGCAGACGTTTTGTGCGATATGTTACGCGATGTGCGTCTTCATCAATTCCTGCAACTGTTCGATCGCATTAGCTCGACGGTGATAACATCATCTGGCCGAGCACCTACAGGCGATGCTGTTGCACGCAGTCGAGATGTGCTGGAGTTTCTCTCGTCAGTTGGCGTCGTGGGTGGCGGCAACAAGTATGTGAAGGACGAGCTGTTGCAACTGCTTGCGGCGCCGCACATGCAGGTGAGTTCAGTCCTTAAATATCTACAATATTTTTTCAACATAACATTTTGTGGCAACATGTTTAAGTTCTTTGTTTGATTGACATGGTACCAAACATTTATACAAATAGCAAATTATTCGTACTTTAACAAAGCTGAAGCTGAAGCTGAAGCTGAGTAATGACGACGAAATGTGCGATTTAATGATTCAGCAATAATGATCATAGCGCAAAAGTTACCAAAGGTCTCATTTCAACTCTCATTGACTTTTGAAAAAATGTGTTGCAGCTCTATAGGGGCATGCAAACAGAGCCTTCAACACTGCCATAAACTCAAACACACTTAAAAGGATTTAACGATATTGCAAATATCTGTAGGGTGTGTGTGTGTATATACATATATATGTGTGTGTGTGAGTGTGTATAAGTGTTTGGTAGTTACGAACGTTTTTTGAAATGTTCTCTGCTGTTAATTGCTCCTTGAAGCAGACACACTTTTTCTAGCTTGTGGGAGTGGACGTTTTCAGTGTTCTCCGAATTTTTTTTTTTTTTTATTTCTACTTTTATTTTTAAGAATTTCAGCCTTTTTTTGCTGCTCATTTTCATAAATTTGCAACTCGCCAATGAAGAATATACAAAAAAAAAGAAAACATATGACCAACAACTGCGCAAGTGAAACAAAAAATGAGGAAAGCAAACGCAAAAACCGACTGCGGGCTGCTGTCAGAAGGACGATCGTTGGCAAATAGTTTTTCAGGCGTATAACAGCCCTCGAAAGTGTCCAACAAAGCGCAAAAGTGCTGCTTGCAAAAACAACGTCTGTTCACTGATACACGAGCCTGCAGCTTGCATGTTTGCCCAACCAGCCTTCATCTCTCGCAGTCCCCAGCCATCCGTTTTGCCAACTCTCTGTCTGTCTGTCTGTTTGTCAGAGTTTCTTGTAGTCTGCGTGTCCATATGTCGATGCGTTCGTTCGTCGTGATGTAACCGAACGACCCACTCGATGCTCGCTCGTGCGCACTCACACAGCGTATGCAGCCCACTCACTCATTTGGCCGTTCGTTTCGGTCCATCCGTCCGTCCGTCCGGCGGTCGGTCGTTCGTACTTGCACTGACTGAGCGCACGGCAAGGCGGCGTGTCATCGCATCGAGTACTGAATCTCTCGCAAATACAGTGCGATGTCCTATGCAGCTGAATGTGTGCGAATGAGCAGATGAGTATGCGAATGCGCATTGTGGCGGCTGAATGGAGTGGCTGGGGTGTTGCAACTGCTGCATGTTGCTTGTTTGTGCATGTGGATTATGGTCATGCGACTGCAATAATGATGACTATAAAGTTGATGATGATGGCGCTGGGGATGAGTATGAGAATGATGACAGTGTCGATGTTGCTGATGATGACGGCTTCGGCACTGCTGCACTCTCTGTGTCCTTCCTCACTCTTAGCCGTTGGTGTCGTTGTAGTCGTGTGCGGCCTCTCTACCAGCAGCATTCACTCGTGTATGACTTAAGTAAACGCATACATGTTGAAAGTGTCTTTTTTTGGCTCGCTTTCCTAAACGTTCGTTCGTTCAGTTTGCGGCCTACTGCCTACACGCCAAGGCATAAGGCAACGCTGTCCACTCGCACTCGCACTTGCATTCGCACCAACGTCATTATCATCACAAACATTAACCTCCGTGTTCGGTAGACGTTGGAATTCGTTAGATTTATTTGACACTTACCAACTGGTGTGTGAAAAAAGAAAGCACCAGCAGCGACGGATAACAAGGACGAAGGACTAAACAGAACCGAAAATATAAGGGCTCGCACGCGAAATCTACTTCGCGGTACGCGGACGCGTTCACTCTTCGTCCTTTGCGCGTCGGTTCGCACTCTTGTCCGAGTTGTGTGCACAAGTTGAAAAGTTGCCAACTTCCTTGTTCGTGGCAAGCCAGCAAACCAGCAAGCCAGCAAGCGTGCAAGCAAGCGAGTAAGCGGTCGAGTTCGCGCACCTAAAGTGTCGTTGATCGAAAAAAGCAGCATCGCTGGCATAACTAAAAGTTGTGGCGGCGACAGGAGATGCTATCATAAAAAATTATTTCTCAAGTGGCTAAGTCAAGCCTTCCTGCTTGGCTGACTGGCTGACTATTTGCGCCGAATGCTCCAAACTAAGGGCACACTCACTGACTCACTCACTCACTGACTCACTCACTTACTGACTCAGTCACTCACTCAGTCACTAGCGAGTTTGCACGCTCGCTTGACCCAATTATCTAAGTTTGGCCAAGTTGTTGTTATTATTGTTGGCTTTGTTTTTGTTTTTGTTTGTGCCGCGCCAGTTACGCGTCCAAAAACTCTGCCGTATTTTTGCAGATATTTATATACTCGTAAGCAAACTTGATTCAACGCGCGTTTGACGTTTCGTTTCATTTCGATGCGGTTTCGATTAGCCTCAGTGAAAGCTCCCAGCACTTTTCGAGGTCGCTCTTAGTTACGCTGGCAAATGCACGTGTGCTCCATATATGTGTGTGTATATAAAAATATGTGTCTGTGTGTGTGTGCATGTTTGGTTTTGGCGGCAAATACTCTTGGGGCCAATTGACAAATAAACCATAAATTGGCATAATCCGGGCAGGTAGTCTTAACTGTCTCAAGAGCTTTAAGCGCGAAATGTACGCAAAGTGAAAAGATTCACGCCGCACCTTTGCCTGCACGGCTCGCTCAGTGAGCTCGAACAAAAATTCGGTTGAGTGAACAAAGCGTAACAAATGAAAGTACGACAGCGAAAATTCTGCGGCAAATAAATCAACTGAAGAGCAAAAGGATATCTATTCGACCATTGAATGGATGACGAAGAGGAGGACTGCGAATGTTGTGACTCATCGACGTGTGGCTCGACTACATCGCAGTATATGCTCTTTCAATGGATTGGTCTAGAGACGGCCGAGTTACTGCCCGCATACATAACGAGATACTACAGCAATTTGCATCAGCAGGTAAAATTGACTTCATTTCTTTGCACCAAAAATGAAAATAATATGACATCAAATACGCCATAATCATTTGTGGCTGTAACTGTGAGTGTGTGTGTCTGTTTGTGTCTTGTGGTCGGTCTCTTGGGTTGGGTTGGCTGTGCAAACCAACGGACCATGAGTCAATGTGGCGTGGTTCACCATAAAATTGCCAAATTTTTGTCCCTAATACTTTGACGGCATTGCTTACACGCTGGCATGATTCAATTTGCTTTTGATTTGTTCAAATGCGCGCAATTCAACGACGCGCATCGTGTAAGTCCTTGACCCACAATAGCCTTGCTTGCAGCCTTGAGTTGGGAAAGTGTGAGCATGTAACTCATATTGCACTTGTCGTTGCGAACAAACAAACCGAGAACATCGTCAACGAAATGAAAAGCAATCAGTCTTGCCAAGAAAACGAGAAAACAAAAAAAAGAAAATATCATCGATGCACAGTAATTAAAGACTTGGCCGAGACATCGCCGATTTTGAATTTGTGAATTTCTAAACCGTACTTCACTAGATAATTGACAACAAATTAGACAAGCGCTGGCTCAGCGAAGTTGTCCTCTGTTGCCACAACATCGAAATTGGCCGCATTACGGCCTCAAAAATAAGTGGTAGCAGATGCAGCAGATTTAATCAAATATTTGTTGAGCCTCAACAACCGATTCATATCTCATCGGGGTGATGGTGATAATGATGGTGACGATGACTATGACGATGAAGATGATGACGTTGCAAAGAAGAATTTGCAACGTGTAAATATGGGTCTTGTTTGCACAACACACTTTACCGACACACACACACAACATAACACAAAACAACACGCCACATTACAGCACATCATATCGCATCACATCACATCAGAGCAGAGCAGAGCACATCGTCGTCCTTCACAAAGTGTTTGCTTGGCATGCTTTTTGCCAGTGCCTCTGACACTGTTTCTGTTGCGGCTTCTGCCTTCGTCGTTGCCGTCTTCTTCCATGTATGTGTGTGTGTGTGTGTCCAACTGTTTTTTAACAAACAGACAAACAGCCAAACAACTTACCACATGTAATTAGGTTGCGGTTGCCACCTTTTTTGGCAGTGAATCCTTTCTAAGCCAAACCAGAAGAACGTATGTCTTGTCTTGCCCTGCACGCCGCAACCCCGCTCGACCAACCGCCGTCGTTTGGGGGCAAAGTAAATCGCACCTAAGCAAGCATATGGCTAGCAAACAACGGGCATAGCAGTGTTGACTGCCGGACTGAATGCCTGCCGGCATGCCTGTCCGCCTGCTCGGCCGCCTGCCCGTGACTCTTTTGTGAGCTACGCTGTCCTGCTTTACTTTGCGTACATTTGTACATACATACATATGTGTGTCTTGTGTACTTTAAGTCACCTAGTTTGCATTACTTTGGTACTCCTCAGCTGCTACAGTCTGCCTGCCTGTCTGTCTGTCTGTTGCTGGAGATGTGTTGATGGGTGTCGAGGTTGGCAGAAAGCGATTTTTAGCTCAAATTGCTGCTTGGTTTATGCCCAATAGCATGATTTAGCAATTTAACCGCAGTTGCAGTTCCATCATTTGTCCTGAAGGTGGACACAAATACTTTGCCACACAGAACACGCGCTTAAAAGAATCATAGCTTTGCTTGGTTGGCTCGTTGGTTGGTTCGTTCGTTGTGGTTGTGCGGGGCGTACGGATGCTGCTACTTCTGCGGTCAGCCTGCAGCAAGTTTTGTGAGATTTTTTTGTTTTTATTGTTGTTTTTTAGTGCAGTGTAGTGCTAAGTTGTTGTGACGTGGCTTGATTGCGACGCAAAGGGGAAAGGCAACAACGGCGGCTGCTGCCGAAGCAATTGCATGAGTGTAAACAAGGACGAGTACGACGAAAAAGAAGGAAGATGAAAAGGCATTGCACCATAAATTACGAGTGATTCCTTCGTTCGCACGTTGCTCACATGCTTCTGCACCGGCAGCGACAGCTTCAGCGAAAGCGTTAGCGTCGCCACTCAGTAGAGCAGCCAGCACCACCGTGCTGCCGCCTCAGTCGAAAATCGCTTAACGTGTGCTGTGTGCTTCATGTTTGTTGAGGCTCTTTGCCATGTTGTAAAATAATAAACGGGACGCTGAAAAGTATGCTACAAAACGCATGCGCACAAATGAAACGAAGCGACGAGCTGTCTTAGACGATGCCAGTTCGTTTCATTGCCGTTTCGTTCGTTTGCTGTCCTTCGCTGCACGAGTGTGTGTGTGTGTGTGAGAGTGTGATTTTACAGATTCAGCAAACGGAGATGCACGAGTATGGAACGCTGTAGAACACAGCACAGCATCCACTCGCTACCAAGCCACCCACTCAGTTTCAACGATGTCTCTATAGTTGTCTCGTTTACGCTGCCATGCTGAGATTACATTGAAATCTGCACCGGAAATTGATTGCGCTGTTGACTGTTTGACTGGCAGAGTCTCTCGCTTATACACGGCGCAGTCGAAAGTATTGCTCGAAAGGTGAAACCCACACAAAGGCGCGATGGGAGCTAAGTTGCTACATTAGGCTGCATTCAGCCAGCGGTGACAGAACGACGTCGTCGTCGCCGTCGCCGTCTGAGAGTCAGTGGCGTTTTAGTTTCGGCTGTTGTTAGCATTAAAACGCTGTTTCTGCTACTGTTCTTTGCCGCCGCTGCCACTGTCGCTGCTGCGACAATGACTGCCGATGCTGATGCTGATGCCGATGCTGCTCCTGCCATACGGTTCGTGGCGATAATAAGTTGTGCCCGAGTGTGTTAGTCTATAACTGAGCACCTTGTACGCTGGAACTGTGGCAGTATAACGCGAGCCCTTGACAGGAAAGGGTACACTCAGCGCTCCGCTTAGTTGCAGAGCACATAAAAAACTCAACTCGGCCAATACCAAAGACTACAACTTCAATAGAAAAAAAAGAAAACTAAAAAAAAGAAAAAAAAAAAAACAAATCATAAAACTGAACAATTTCATCGAACCAAATAATTGTTAGCTTTAAAGCAAAAAATAAAAAAACAGGAAACGAAATAAACGCGCATCAAATAATAAAAACTACAGTGTAATTAATTAAAGTAAATGCAGAAATTGTTAATTATTTGTACACACTTTTAAAAATAAATTTTCTGTGCCAAAAGGACTAAAGTGAAAAATGTGAAAATGTAAAGAACATGAACGAACTTTTCAAACATAATGCAAATCGAATTTTCAGCTTGTGATGAGATTTTTGTGCAAGACTTTGATTTGATTTTGATGAAAATGATGGAAAATGAAGGAATGAAAAGAAGAAAAGAGTGAAAGAAAACGTTTTTATTGCGAATTGAAATTTTTGCATATTGGGTGAATGTAGCGCGACATACGTAGAGATAAACGACGGACGGACGGACGGACAAATAAGCAAGCAAACGAACGACCGAACAAATGAACGACCGAGCGTACGAACGAATGAGCGAACGAACAAGCGACGAACGTACAAATAGACATGAGGACGTACATAAATTTTTGTGTATGTGGGAGTTTCTCGCTGACGACAACGACGACGACGACGACGCGAGGACGAACAATCGTACACATATACACTTTACTTCGCACCTCTCTTGGTCTCTTCGCATCACATGCTCTCTCTATCACTTCCACTCTCCCTTGCATCATCAGGCTTTCTCTATTTAACAAATGCGTGGGTTGTTCCGTCGGTCGGTCGTTGGTTGTGGGTGGTGGGGGTTGGAGGTGAGGGCATACAATACAGAGACAAAGCCTGGCCATTCATACCGACAAAAAGCATCGGCAAAGCCAAGCAACAATCGCAGAACTCCACAACTGAAAAATGTAATAAAATGTGTTGCTGATATTGCTGATGCTGATGCTGCTGTCGCTGCACATAACGGCATAGCATTGACTATGCCGAGCAGAAGGACAACGGTAATGGCGACGGTGAAGCTTTTGCTGCTGCTGCTGCAGATGATGATGACGATGATAATAATGATGACGATGGGGAGTGTGTGTGTGTGTGGGAGGGGGGTGTATTTTAGTGTGTTGCTTTTTGTGTGCGTTCGTGTTGCCACTTGAGTTCTCAAATCGATTTGCGAATTTAGTTTTTATCAATGATTTCGAAAACAAGACGGAAATTTGAATTGCATATTGAACAACAAAACGAATGAAAAAAGCGAGCGAGAAAACAAATTAAATGAAAAGCAATTGTTATTTTTGATTGTTTTTGTGTTACAGTTCGTAAGGTGTGATAAACGCGATTGAAATACAAAAACGAAAAACGATAAAGGCAACAAAAAAGTAATAAAAGAACATTAGTTAATAAAAAAGAAAAATTAATAGAAAGATACAATATCTGCTTCACTGTTGCTGTCGCTGCTAAAGCGTTTCTTATAAGAATACGCATTTATACGTAAACGAAGAGGACAGAAACGCGAGAGAGAGAGACAGACAGAGCGAAAGATACGCGCACAATATGCGTGTGTATATGTGTTGTATCTGTGTGCGAATGTGTTGCCATTATTGATTTTGGCTTTGCAACAGTAACTTTAATAAAAACGACAAGCAACATTAGCAATAACAACAACAACAACAAAAGCAACATCAGTAACAGCAACAATAACCAACAACAACAACAACAACAAAGAGAAGCGAGCAACATCTTTTCGGACTGCAGTAAGTAACAATACAATAAAGCTTAGAGTACAGCGTAGTGTACTTTTCTTCTTCTTCTTCTTCTTCTTCTTTATCCCCTTGCCATGTGAAGTCATGGCTTTGCTTTTACTATTGCTTTCGCACCGGTATGCTTCAATCCACTTCAATTCACGCCATGCCACCGCACTCCTCGCCACCCTCCCCTCCCCTCTTCTCTTCACTGTCCAACAACACTCCATTTAATTTCACGCATTGCCACGCCATGCCACTCTTCCGGCGCCTCTTATCAAATGTGTATACACAGAGTTGCCGCTGACGCTGCCGCCGCCGCTGCCTCTGCTGCTGCGTCTCTTGTTTTTGCACAAAGGCAACATTTTTGGATTCATTTACTGTATGTATTTACCTCAGTAACGTTAGTCGCCCCTCCCCTCCACTCTGCTCTGCTCTGTGTTCTGTTCTGTTCTGTTCACTTCTGCACCACCACCATCCCAGTTTCCATTCTTTTGCTCATCATCATACGAAAACACCTCATCAGGTTCATTATAGCGCACCTCACGCAACCACCCCGCCGCATGCCACATGCCACATCAGCGCACATCTTCAACCCAACTCCCCTCGCTCGCTCGCTCGCTTGCATCCCACATCCCACCTCGAACACCCCACAACAAGATTTTGTGCCAACACGACTCTTGCGCCTTTAGCTGCTCACCTCATTTCAAACATTTGAGAGTCTTACTTCGTTTCAACATCATTGAGTTGCTGTTTTCCTTTTTTATTTTCCTTATTTTATTTATTTTTATTTTTTTTTTTGCTTTTGCCATTTTCATTTTCATTTTTTTGGCTGTGGTTCTTTGCACTGTTCACTGTTCGCTGTTCAGGCTGAGCTCCATTCAGCTTAGCTCCGTTGTGTTCTGTTCAGTTCAGTTGAGCTTTTTCGTGTTCAGTTTGTCTCAGTCGGGGTCTTCTATATAGACGTATATACATATAAACATAAATACGTACTTGTACCTGGGTTGGGGTTAGACTTGTGGTATGTACTTTTGTTGTTGTTCTTACTTTACTCTGTTTTTTCATTCGGGTTTTTTGTATTTTTTGTTTTTTGAATTTTTTATGAATTGAATTACATATTTTGTGCGCTTCAAACATCAACGTATGTTGCTTGTTTATGCCTTCTCGGCTTAATTCTGTCGGGCCTAAACAGGATTTATCATATATGCATGTACTTACCGCCACCGCAGGTGGAAAAATCGCACGCTTCACGCAAAATTGGGTTACATTACGTACTCGACATTAACAGCAGCCAAATGTTTTTTTATCCCTCCATTCGGCTTTTTCAGTTGAGTTGTTTGTTTGTTTTTTCATGGATTTTCCTTTATTTTTCTGTTTTCAGTGCTTGTCTGTTTGGTCCGCCATTTAATTCAATGTCTTTACTGTTATTATCTCTCTGAGGAAATTATATTAAAACTATTTTGCATAAATAGACCATTCGGGCTTTTATTGAAGCATTTCGGCAAACGCCTCTGTCCGTTCCTATAATGCAGAATGATTCGTTTCATTTGCAGCGTCCCGTTGAGATGAGTTCTGACACTCCCTCGAGCAGAGTTCAACATGCTTGTTGTTGTGAATATCCAAAAATAAAAAAGGAAAAGTGTTTTTCATCAAAAGTTTTCGTCGGTTTTTTTCACCTTTTTTTTTTTTTTGTTTGTTTATTTAAATGATTGCAGATGCAATAATTTTAGTATCTTTTTTCTGTCCTCACACAACCAAATGTGAAAACGTTAATGAGCTTCTGCTCACCAAGTGTCCTTGCAGACTTACTTGTGTTCGTCCTGTTCCCAATGATAGTCGGCTACTCTGTGCACGCACAATAACTCCCAAACCATTGTAGATTTGCGACCCTGACACACGAGACTAATTTCGTTTTGCTTTTTGTATCTCTTGCAGAATTCGCATGCTAAAAACATTAATAAATAAATAATTTTTAAATAAAATTAAAACTAAAAAAGAAAAACAAAAACAAAAACAAATCACTGAACATTAGTTGAATAAATACCGTAATATAAAATGTGATGACTTTAAATTAGATAAACAGAAAAATAAAAACTCATTGAATAATTAATTAATTAAAACAACATGAACATGAAGACAGCGAACAAAAAATGAACAAATCGCACAAACATCTGTAAAATGCAACAATAATTTTTAAATGGAACAAAAACCAATTTGTACAGTGATATTATAACTGAATTTACATAACCTAAAAACCCAAAAGTATCTCAATTTCAATGGGGCGACACTAACAGCGAGCCCCGCATAAACATATAACTAAAATAATAATACATAAATAAATAAATAGAAGGCTAAGAGGAGGAAACAAAATATTACACGTTTCAATTGTTGTAATCTTAAGCGTAGTTGTTATTATTATTGTTGTTGTTGAAGTTAAACAAAATAAAAAAAAAACCAAAAAAAAGTTTTAATAACTTAAAAAATAAAACAAATAAAATTAAAAGAAAGAAAACTCAAGCAACGGCGGGCGAACCAATAAAGGAAATTTCTTGTATTACTGTGATTAAAAGAAGCTGAACTTCTGACAACAAAAACAAACAAACAACAAAAAAAGAAAACGAAAACGAAAAACTCCCCCAAAATAAATAAGGACTCGATAAAAACGAAATGTTGACAAAGACAAGAGCAACAAGGCACACAGATAAGTTGCCAAATTGTTGAGGAGAAAGAGCTTGGAACATATCAAGGGAGAAGGAGCGCCAAGCGCGAAAAGTGACGGCGCAAACGCAGAGAAGAGCGACGACGACAACGAGGACGACGACAGCGACAGCGACTCCATAAACATTTACTCGAGGCAATCTTCTCCACCGCCACCGCACAGATTGCAATGCTCTGGTAGCCAAGACAGTTTTACCGTGGATCACTATTGTGGCAGCGGGCTAGGGATCGGCATCGTCGGCGATACACACGCAGCACCGAACGGCCTACATCAGCAGGCATCAGCAGCTGCAGCAGCGGCGGCGGCGGCGGCGGTAGGCGGTGGAGGTGGTGGTAGCAGCAGCAGTAGCGGCGGTGGTGGAGGTTGTGGTCAATGGTCGTCAGCGGGAACATTGTGCGGCAGCGGGGGCGGCGGCAGCGGTGTCGGTGGCGGTGGAGTAACACCAGGAACGAGCGGAGCGGCCAGTGCGATGTGCCAGCATCATGGGCCGACATCACAATCGTTGATGTCCGGTGGCCTAAATCAATTGGGTTCGCACATCTCACTGGGCGGCATTGGAAACCAAGCGGCAAGCGGCGTTGGCATTGGCATTGGTGACCAAATGATTGTGGGCGGCGGACATTGTCGCAGCATGAGCGGTCTGAGCAATCTCGGACCGCCGGCGCCGCCACCGTGCCCGCCGCCGCCGCAGCTCTTCAATCCCTGCAGTTCGGCATTGTCCCTGCAAGGGCCTCTAGGCGCGGCATCAGCAGCATCCTCACGCTGGGGACCGCGTACCTCGTGCCCCGTTCACAGTCCGTTTCGAGTGCGCGTGCCGAACGGTTCCATCTGCTCAGGACATCAGGTAAATTGTGTGTGTGCATGTGTATGAGTATGAGTAATGAATGCCGTATATATTTATTTGCGTATGTGTGTGTGTGTGTGTGTGTGCGAGCATGTTTGCCTGTACAAATATAAGCTTAACGTTTGCCACGCAACCGAAAGCAAAACTTTGCAAACTAAATAATTGAATTGAGCTAAAAACCAACAAAGAAACCAAAAAAAGAAATAATAAACGAAGGAACAGACACAGACACCGAACTAATTGAAGCATCTTGCCACAAAATGTTTAGCTTAGATGTTATCCTAGTTATACTTACTATGTTATACAATTATGTATATCCAAACCGTCGACCACTTTCGAACCACTTTACTAAAACATGTCTTTTTCATTTCCTCTCTCTCTCTCTCTCTCTTTTCTCTTTCTTCCTTTCTTCTTCTTCTTTTCTTAATATTTTCATCCTTTGCACAGGTAAGCAAACAAAACGTATCGTTGCGGAAACCAAGTAACCAAGCAGTGAGCGTCGTAGGCAGCGCCAGCATTTGGCAAGAGTCTCAGAAATGTGTCAACGACATGTAAGATTATTTCATTTAAGCTACACGTCGGAGGAGAACACCAACATTCACACACACCCACACACGCACACACACACTAACGGACACCTTAGACACATATACACATGCATACATATTTACAAAGGTCCATTCGTAGTCTTCGATATCGTTTTTTTCTTCTTCTCGTCGAATTAGAAGAAGCCCCGATTCACATGATTGCCTCGGCTCAACTCTGCTTGCTGTCCCGGGCATCCTCGTTAATTGTGTGGTTCGGGGAGCTTTTCGGAATTTCGGACGGACGGCAAACAGAAAAAAAAACAATAATCGAAACAAAACTAAAACGAGCGAAGTGTATGAAAGCCACCTTCAAATGTCGTCTGTCAGTGCGCTTAGGCTTTAACTGAGTCGGCATGGTGGCAGGCTCGGCTCGGCTCGGCACGGCCTGTCGGCGGCAAATTGAATGTCACTAATGCAATTAGTTTTGAAAATAATTCTTCCACACGATTATATGCGATAATTTAAGGCAAACCGTTTTTCTTATTGTTCATTTACGGAGCAAGAGAAGAACGTCAACGACAACGACTACGATGATGATGATGATGATGATGATGGCGACGACGACGTCGACAGTAAGAAGTGATCCTTCAAATAGGAATTCAAAAGAAGTACAAAGCAAACACACAAAATGCTTTGTGACTAAATGACTCAATGGGTTGGTTGGTTGGTTGGAGAAGGGAAGGGAAGAGAGAACGAAACGAAACGAACGACCCTGAGTCGGCCTCGTCTTTATCGCACAAATTGTTATGCTCGAGCGCGTTGTGTCATTTGTTTTCGCGTTTAGGCGTGTCGTCGTCGTCCTCGTCGACGTTGTCGTTGTCGTCTTCGATGTTGACGTCTTCTAAGTCTATAAAGAACCAAAAATTTGCATATAAAATGCTCAGACAGAATTACTACAGCATTCATTCATTTAGTGAGCTCTCCTTCTTTGTGTATATGTTAGTGTGTTAGTGTGTGTGTGTATTCGTGTGAATTTGTTCAAAATGAAAGCTAATTTGTTGCAAATAATCTACTAACAAGAGTCAAGCGCAAAATTGACACTCAGTCGTCGTTCACAACCTGACGACGACTCAACTGAGAATTAAATGATGAAACGAAAAGGGGATCGCAGGGGCAGGGGCTGGGCGACGGTGATGGTGATGGTGATGTTGTTGCTGATGGTGTAGGTTGTTAGCGCGGGACCCATGTGAGATATGATGTTGTCGTTGAGGGCGTCTGGCGGGCGTTCAGTTTGAACGGTTTTGTCGTAGCAAAGTCGTCTTGAATCCTTGACACTCTTCATTTGTGCATGCGTTAATGAATGCTGCTTAGCGAAAGGATTACATATGCTCGAGTAACAGGCAAAAATAGAAGGCAAAAAAAAAATAAGCAACATCAACGCTGAGAGCATAGAAGGAACATCATTTTGCAATTTAGCATTTTCAAACAGTAAAGCAAACATACACACACATATATGTGTATGTATGTACGCATTTGTAGCCTTTTTTCATAAAAAAATATAGAGAGTACATGTGCGTGAGGGCGTCTGTTTGTGTGTGTGTGTATGTGTGAGTGTGAGGTTTGTAGTCCTTGCACACTTTCAAGGAAACCAAACAAAAAAGTCAAGAAATAATTAGTTTACTTGTTACAAAGTGAGTTATCGCACTTGTTATTGTTGCTGGCGTTGCTGCTTTGTTGCTCTTGTTTGCTTTTGTTGTTGTTGTTGCGATTCAATTACTTTGCGATGTTGTTGTTGTCGTAGTCTTTGTTGTTGCTTTGTTTATACATATTCTCACAGTGAAATTAAATAAACAAATTTTACAAGCAATAACTGCAAAGGAATAGCCAAAAAGTGTTGAGCATACATAAAATTACAAACTTGCCAAAGTACACACACTCACACACACGCACGCACATCCACATCCGTAAATTTACTAGCAAAATTCGGCAAAAGTGTAAAAAAAGGAGCAAAAAATCTGTATACATTACGAAAATTTGTTTTACAAAATGAACGAGAGCATAAAAAGGGCTTTGTTGGCAAAGAGAGCTTAAACGAACTGTCTGTGCGCTACAAAAGCCTCTGCAAAGCCTTTCATCAAGCATTCCTTTCGAATGAATACACACTGAAATTACCAAGTGTAATTTTTTTCGTTATTTCGTTATTTTTGGTTTGGTTTTGTTTTAAAATCGACTTAGCCATTTTAGACAATCAAGTCTTACAATATGAAATTTTAATCTTTTTTAAATTGCATTGCGTCTCCTGTCATAGCTCTTTGATAACGCCAGACAGTTTGATGTTGCATTGAAAACAATTAAAAAAGGAAACTAAAGTTTGTTTTCTGAAAAATTGATAAGCGCCAAAGGACACGAAAGGTGACTTAGCAACTGAGCATGTCAGAGATTCCTTTCGGAAGCTTATAATTGGCTTGCTTACTAATTGATTTATACTTATTTATTAATTGTTATGAAATTCTCAAATTTCCACTGAGCAAATCTGAAACTCTTTTTATTCAATTATATTCCTTGACTACGCTTAAAAGACCTTCGTAAGGTTAGTCAGAAGCGAGCCAACAGACTCGAGTACAGAAGAGCAGCTTTGAAAAGTATTTTGTAATTATTCGATTAAGATAAATCGGTCATCAATCGGTCATAAATTTCAAAGCATATTCAATTAAATGAACTTTATATCTTAAAGTGAATGAATGATATTCCTCAACACAGAGTCAACAGTGTCGAGGCAGAGTCTATCATTTTGCAATCAGTTGTGTGTGTGTGTGTGTGTGTGTGTGTGTGGGTATGATGTCAGGCTTTAAATGCTATTAAGTACATTTAAAAACAAAAAGTCGAGTGTATGAAACATTAAAAAGAAACCAAGCCGTGCTGAGGCAATTGGTGCCACTCGAGTGCGGCCGATCCCAGTGGGTTGTCTTTGGTAGGATAGTTACCGGCGACGTATTGGAGCGAGTCAATGAAAGCTTACACACACACACACACGCATATATGCATACAAATATGAAGCATATGTGTGTATGTACTGTAGTTATTTATGTATTTGTATATACGTTCATACATACATACATAAATGCTGCGTTGACAAGCTGTTTGCTGCAGATAGATGGCGCTGATAAGTGCACACGCAGGAAGCGGTAACACTCATGTGCGTGTGTGTGTGTGTGTGAGTGTGTTATAATAACTGATGTTGTGGCAACAACAACAGCAGCAACCACAATAAAAACAACAATACATAATGTAGCAACTGTCGATGCTGGTGATGACAGAGCTGCCATTGTTGAATTTCTGGAGCAGAAAAAACGAGCAAACGAATGAAGCTAACGCAACGCATCCAACGACAAATGTGAAAGCACAGACGACGCAAGGACATCCGCTGAACGCGTGTAATTTCTTCTTCTTTTTTTTTTGGTTATTTTGTTGTATTTTTTTTTTCCTTTTTTGGGAGAGCTATTGGGACTGCCAGAGTGTCCCGAGTGTATTTTACTCACACACTCACTCACTCACTCACTCACTCAGATATAACACGGCAAATGTTTTTGTATTGTTGGATAAAAAATTGAGTGATGTAGCAAAAACATGAGAAAATTACTGTAACGAAGATGATGACAGCGATGGCTGTGATGACTGTGATGACGATGTCGGTGATGATCATAATGATGACGATGACGATGATGTGATGACTCCGACGATGACAGCGCATTGTTCAGTTTGATAGGCACGGACAACAACCTGCAGACAACAACGATGGGAATACGGAATACGTGCCAAGCACCGAGCACGAAACCGCCAACCACCAACCACCAACCGCCAACCATTAACCACCCAATTCAACAACCAACGGCGCCGTGCACACCTTTGAATGATTGTGTCGCATTGATGGATGATGGCAGGCCGAGACGAGACAACGCAGGCCGGCAGACAGACAGACAGAGGGACAGACGACAGCAACATGTTAGGACACATACCTTTCTATGGCTGATGACGCTGTTGCTGCTGATGTTGCTCCGGCTCTTCTGCTTGTGCTCTTAATGGTATTGGTGCTTTGGCATGAGCTTGTGCACTTGATAATAATAATCATAATAAACGGGAAGTGCCATCGATAGCGCTCAATTATGGCGACATAGTCGTACGGTAAATGTTGTGTTATGGGCCAATGTTAACTGTAAGACTGTGTCTCGATGGTTCGAGCTGAGCAACATTATCTGAGTGCCGTGAAAAACGTGCCGGAAGTGCTACAAACAATAAGTTTACTCAAGTGATAAGTTGATAGTGACGAGCAACCCAAACCAATTGGGTAAACCCCAACGAATAGACGACGACGACGACGAACGAGTTATGTTGAGTTGAGTTACGTTTTAGAGGATATGAGAGATGCTAGTGTTGTTCTATTTTGTTTTTTTAAGTGCGAGTGTGTGTTAAAACGAACTTACTAAGTTCCTGCAAAAAAATAATAAACAAAATAAGAGTAACTTACATATGTGTATCATGCCTGCGGTCGGCTTTTGTGTGTGCACGGGTTGGCTTCAGCGAGGAAGAAGCTTACCTGAGCGTAAGCCGGATGGAAGTATGGGATGGCGAAAGATATGACAGCTTGACAGCTTCGGCGAACTCACTCAAAGCACCAACAATGAAGGAGGAGTGCGGTTGGCTTATGGAATGATCTGACTGCTGCTGTCTCGCTTAATCATGCATATGATGCGACGTATTAATTTTGGGATTATTTGACAGTTAAAAGGCAGACAGACTATGTCAGATCCAACGGCATAATAAACACGTTAATAAAGGACAAAAAGTTGTTATGAGCACGCGGCGTTGAAAGACAGACACACGAACAGACAGACAGACAGACAGACAGATATACAATCAACCAGCAAGCGAGCCAGGCAACCAATCAACGCCAAAGGAATGATTTGCTGTTCGCTGCACGAATACTGATAACGACGAAAAGTGTCAAAACTATTCAAGCCTCGAAAATCATGGCAGGCAACAATATTCAGGCCTGCAGCCAAGTCATGCCGAAAATATTCAACCAATTTGCTTGTCAGATGAATGAAGTAGCAAGTGTGATATACGGACTGGTCGGGTCTGGCCTGTCCTTGCCTGGCAGCAAGAAATAAAGTCGGCCGATGCAAGCGTTAGTCGACTTGCTCTAATTAAAATTCAGCATTAATCCGGATGAATCAGCTGACACTCGCACGCCCACGCGCCCACATTGGTACTACTTTTGGGTTGGAATGGCGAACGGCGTACGGCGAAAGGCAAAAGTTGACCCAAACCGACATGCTACGTGCGAACGTCAGCGAATAATTGAGAAAAACGAGCCGAAGCTCAACACTGTCAGAGGCTTGATTTAACGACTTTGTGTATGTGTGTGTGTGTGTGTGTGTGTTCGACTGCTTCTCATAATTGAAGCAGCAAAAACAGTTTGCAAAAGTTATACTGTGTTTTTTTTTTGTTGTTGTTGTTGTTTTGTTCGCCTGTTTCTTTTTGCCTTAGCAAAGCTTAAGCTCTCAGCCTATGTTGGGTGTTGGTTGGCAGGACGCCCAATCTGTGGCAAGCAATATGAGGTCTGCCAGCTAGCATGTACGACCGCAACCGCAGAATGTCCAAGTTGTTGTTGTTGTTGTTGTCGTTGTTGTTATTGTGTTGTGTTGTGTTCGCTAGCTTGTTTGGTTTGTTAGTGCTGCTGTTGTGTAATTATTAAAACCAACAAATAACTTTCTTCCCCGCCTTAGAATGATGTGGGTGGAGCACAAAATGACGTCGCCCTCTGTCGGTGGGTTGGTCGCTCGATTGCCTGCGCGTCCATGCTTCTTTTGGTTTTGCGTTTTCAGTTAATTTGAAAAAAAAAAAAAGGAAAAAAAAGAAGCAAAGAAGCACAAACTACTTTAACCATTCATGAACGACCGCCGCAGCAAGTGTCACCGAGTAAACTTTGTTCCGCTCTGTTCCATGTCGTTTGGCATGGATTTAGTGGTTCCTTTTTTTCCGCACTCCCGCCACAAATGTAATGTGGTTGTGCGAAATGAGCAGCAAACAGCCATTATCTGCATACTTGTGCTAAGCCGAAGTTAGCCGAGAGGAAGACTTTAAGTATTAATCATGGAAATCAGCGTCAGCGCGAACATTTGTGGGCGTTTATAAGGATGAATTTTTCGCCAAATTTCTGTCCGAGTCGTGTTTTTGATGACGTGGTTAGTTACTCAAGAGCACAAGACGGTCTGTCGACAGACCAACTGGCCGACCGAACTGCCGACTTAAGTTCGATACTTGAAAGTTTGCCACTTAAAGAAAACTCGACAACGTTGGCCAAGAGTGGTCAGAGTCGCGGCAGCGTTGGCGGTGGCGGCGGCGGCGGCAGTGGCAACAAGGAATATCAATGTCAAAAGAAATTAGAGGCAAGCGTGTGGCACATCCGCAAGCTGAGTCTCTTCATTGCGCTTGAAATCGTATCGCTTTTTGCGTTGGTTGCCATTTCGCTGTCTGTCCGTCTGCCTGTCTGCCTCTCCATTCATCTGACAGTCTATTTAATGAGACATTACGCTTAACGGCACAACTTTCGCCTGTCAAGCGTTTATTAAATTTAGCATTTTATTGGCCCAAGTTGGTGCTAACTACATAGCCTCCTTCTCCGACCCGGCTGCGGCTGCGGCTCCGGTTGGAAGCCCACTGCCTGTTATTGAGTTAAATCTGATTACGTCTTTTGCCGCTTAGCGTGCTTCCGGCTCCGGCCGTTGCTGTTTTAGCCAAATTCTTAACCAGCATTTTGTTGCCATCCAAGGAAATCTAAATAGTTGAAAAACTTTGCCGTCATCAGCAACGGCAATGGCATCAGCAACGGCATCAGCAAATTTCATTTCGAGTAATTTTATTTGAAAATTTTATTAGTCATTCATTACTCTCAGAATGCAAGTACACTTGGCAGTTTGTGTGTGTGAGGGCGTGGAGAAGCAGAAGGTTATGAGGATAGAAATTGAGCAAAATAAATCGAAGTTCGTTAATATTATTTTTGAAATATGTGTTTTGCAATGCTTTGCTCTGCTCTGCTTTGCTTTTCTTGCTGTTTGTCGCCTCGTTAGTTGCGGTTTGCTTTCGGTTTGGAATTTTAACGAGCAAATAGTTTTCGAGCACACCGCCTCGCCCTGCCCTGCACCGCCTCCCACTGCACACAAGCATTTGCCACATTCGTAGCAATCGTGCATATTTCTAGGCATTCTAGAGCGAGCCAGCAAGAAGAGCATCTTGTTCGATTTCTTGTGTCACTTTTGGTTGGCGAAGCAAACTTCCGATTTGTTGTGCGGCAAAGTGAATGAATCAATGTGAATGTGAATGTGAATGCTTTGTAGTTGCCTTGACAGCATGACGACATGGCCGTCTTGGCAGCCTTCGTCCTCGTCCTCGCCTTCATCTCCGTCGTTGTCATTGTCGTTGTGGTTGCTGTCGTTCGTCATTGATGGCGGAAATGAAAGAGCGCTCGAATGAACAGTTCTGAAGCTTTAACAGACGCGTGGGTGTGTGAGTCAGTGTGTGTGTGTGTGTCGTGTTGTTTGTTGTTGTTGTTGTTGGGGAGGAGGGTCGTATGTGTGTGCGTGGCATTGAGTAATCATCATCAGCATGTTTGAAAATTGCCTTTTTTTATGGCCCCAAACGCGCTGACGTTGCCATCAAAGCCAATGTTGTTCGCAATTGCGAAGGACTCTATATTTTTGTGCGTGCATGCGCGTGTGTGTGTGTGTCTATTTATGAGTGTAAACGGGGTAGGGGTGAATGTGTGTTTTCCTCTTGCTGTTTGGTCCGCAATAAAATCCTTTTTTTACTGCATAAATAACGCGCATCTTTGCGGCGGCAACGGCAGCGGCAACAGCATGGAAATGCTCACACGCGCTTCAAGTGTACGAAATGTGCCAAGTCCCGGGCGCTCCAGGACGACAACGACGACGACGACAACGATGGCAACCGCAGTCAGCCACAGCATGACACAAATTAATTTTGGAGCATATTCAAAGTGTTATTAAACATAATTTATTAAAACCAAAATTATATGTACGAATAAACCGACATCAAGCAAATCCCATCGCAACCTTGAATCCCAACGTCGTCGACGACGAAAAAGAGGACAACGACGACGACGACGACGCTGATGTCGAAGACGGTTGGTTCTACTTGAAAGGGCGCAATAAATTGTTGAGATTTTGTTCTCTTTTTTTTGTAACTTTGTCGTTGGCATCTTTCGCCATACTTCATACTTCAGTAACAAGAGTTGTGGGCTTTGTGTCGCTGGCAGGAGCTGGAGCAGCACGCAGGAGCAGTCATCAGGCGTATCCAGCTGGCTTGTCGGCAAGGATGCGTGGGCGAAATGTGTTCTTTTCTTACACTTTCGTTGCGTTTCGTTTATTTATTTTTAGGATTTCATTTTTATGTGCTGCGCAACAAATGTCGCAAGTTAATGTTGTAAACAAGTGGCTCGGCTTTGGATAGAGGCGCTCGAGCCATTGTGTGTGTTATGATGTATGTGTGCGGCGTTTCAAATCGGAAATTTAATTTCCACTCGTAGTCACTCGTTGTTACAATACACTTGAAACTTAATTGCCGACCATAATTCAACTCGCAATGAGGGTCAATGGGGCGTTCGGCCAGTCATGAACGTGGCTAATGGCTGTTCCATGGGTTGGGTTGGTTTGGGTTCTGGCTTGGCTTGGTTATCAGGCAAGCAGCTAACATTAAGTTGACCTTGTCGCATTTCCCGATGACTCACATACATATACATGGTTGTCACTCTCTGCAGGCGTTGCTGCACACACATGACGTGGTCGCCCGTGATGTCTACGGCGAGGAGGCCTTGCGTGTCACGCCGCCGCCCATGGTGCCCTACCTCAATGGCGATGAGCTGGACAACGCTGACAGCGGCGAATTGCAGCATGTGACACGCGTGCGCCTGGTGCAGTTCCAGAAGAACACGGACGAGCCAATGGTAAGTGACCGGCCGTCCGTTTTACACTTTATTTAATTGCAAACACACCTCAGGGCATCACACTGAAAATGACCGAGGACGGACGTTGCATTGTGGCGCGCATCATGCACGGCGGCATGATACATCGCCAGGCGACGCTGCACGTTGGCGACGAGATTCGCGAGATCAACGGCCAGCCGGTGCAGCATCAGTCTGTGGGGCAATTGCAACGAATGCTGGTAGGTGTCTCCACATCAGCTTCGGCCCTCGGGCGCATAACTAATTTCGCACAAATTTTATTCATGTTCTTGCAGCGCGAGGCACGCGGTTCTGTTACCTTTAAAATAGTTCCTTCGTACAGGAGTGCACCGCCGCCATGTGAGGTAAGTTTCACACGTGTCCCAAGTGACAAGCAAATGTTTGTTTTTCTTCTTGTGTTTTTTGTATTTTGTTTTTTTTTTTTTACTTTTTGTTGTATACTTTTATTAGTTTGTTTGTTGAGCCTCATTTCCAAGCCAGCCCTCTTTCAACACCCATCCATACTTTCCTTTGTCTAAGGTCCTTGTATTTTTACTTAAACAATTCACGTAGCTTATTTACTTTGCGCACACAACTCATATTGTTAGTTGAGCCAAATTTATTTGAGACTTAGTTAACCCAGTTAGTCATTAACACGCCTTTCATTTCGTTCGTACCAACACAACCAACTACAACAACAACAACCAACAACAACAAATGCAGCTTTTCCGGATAAGACCCGCTCCGGTGCTTGTAAGTATTGTGTATTGTGTACAAAACAGCGAGGCGCTAAATAGTTGTTTGTATATATATGTATATGTACGTATACGTATGTATGATATAAGTATCTCTCTACTCACTCATACATATGCACACAAGATTTGCTTAATTCTAGAAATGCGTTTGTGTTGAATTTGCCATCAAATCACAAACGCTTAAACATGAATAATGAGCGAGAGTTAGTCAATGTTGTAATGTCGTATGTGCATGGCAATGACTAATGAAGTTTACCATCATCATTTGCAGATATTTGTGCGCGCACAATTCGATTATAATCCATTGGACGACGAGCTCATACCGTGTGCACAGGCGGGCATCGCCTTTCAAGTGGGCGACATACTGCAGGTGAGCATAGATACATAGATATTTTAGCTGATTTTGGCGTTCAAATGCAATTGGCGCTCATATGTGATTGACAATTGTTCAACAGATCATCAGCAAGGACGATCATCACTGGTGGCAGGCTAGATTAGATACCGTTGGCGGTTCCGCCGGTCTCATACCGTCGCCGGAGCTGCAAGAATGGCGAATCGCATGCCAAACTGTGGACAAGACCAAGCAGGAGCAAGGTAAGCGACACATGAGATTTCGTTGGCTCACGGTTAGTCAGAAAACTAAAGAAAGAAACCAAAACAAAAAAAAAATAAAATATGTCTCAATAATATTTGTGTAATTGGATGCTCAATGTAACTATATGATATTCTTGAAATATTTTGTATATTGAAAGTGAAAGTTATGCTGATCGGTAGAAAGTTCCATAAACGCGTTCATAGAGAGAAAAAAAATGAGTCTCATTCATTACACACAAACACACAAATGCATTCGTACAATGATTGGCTTTGCTCTGATTGATCAAAAAAAAAAAAAACCAAAAACAAAATCATCTATTTAACTAAATTAGCATATACCTTGAACGTATCGTAAATGAAAGTTATACACAAACAAACACACATGCATAAAGTCATTAATGGATTCATGTCCTTTGCCAATTATTTGTACTGCCAAAACTAATTCAGCGTCTGTGCTGTTCAATGCGTCCTGTGCATGCCTTCGTAGTACGAAATACTTTCATTCATTCCGATCATTATAAACTTTTGTTGTTCTTTTGTTTGATTTTATTTGTCGTATTACAAGTCCATACATTACCCTTGACTTATTGAGTTCAATGAGAAAGCCATGATTCATAAATACATATATACATATAAGCGTACATACTACATGCAAACATAAAAATACATGTGTTAATATGTTAATCAAACGTACATAACATACATAAAATAAATATGTGTATACAGGCGAACCGGGTGCTGGATGTTCCGCTCACGCAGATGGGTGTGATGGATCCGCAGGTAGTTAATAAAAAAAAAAACAAAAAAAAAAAAAAATCGCTTTGATTGCACAACACAATCATTGCAAGTCCTTATTCCTTGGTTCCTAAGTTTGTTCGTTCTCTTTGCAGTTTAGTACAGTAAACAACACGTTTTTTTTTTTTGTTTAATACAAATACAATACTCAAGCAAACATGTACTCAAACGCACACACATGAAACCACACGTACACATACGCACATACGCATACACACAAAGTATCTACAGTAGCGCTCACGTATCTATAATAGCCTACTTTAGTTAGCTAGCGACAATACTTGTAACAACATATTTTATGGCTTCATTTTATTTATCCAATAACAAATCAATTCTTCTACATAAGTAATATATAAAGTTATATATATTGTTATATAAAATCAAACAACATTGATTCGGCACCAAAAACCATTCCAGCGTATTTGCTTATGGCTTCAAAGTAGAACAAGTGCAGCACCTGTAAATTTTCAACCCGGAACATTAACTCATATGAGATACAATAGCATATACATACAGTTACCCAACCAACCAACTAACCAATCACATTGTACAGACAGACACACTTCCCCCACACAGCAATAAGGCAGGCTTCTAGGCAACCTTTTCTTTAATTTTGTATATGAAATGCATACCCTACCCATGAAAAAATAACCTACTTAGCTATAAATTCGGCATGCCCTGCATTTGTCAATTGTGTCATGTAAATATGTAAGACAAAAAATAAAAAGAAATTATAATAATTTAAAGACTCGTCCGAGTTTCTTTGATGGTAATCATCAATTATTATGATGCATATTCAGCATGTGATTTTTTTGGAGCATGTTTCGTATAAAAACTTGTGTCTTTGCTAACGTTTTGGCTTCGATTCAAATATGTTTTGTATGCTCTCACACAGTGAACTGTTCGATCTTTGGACGCAAGAAGAAGCAATGCCGGGACAAGTATTTGGCCAAGCACAATGCAATATTCGATACATTGGATGTAGTGACTTATGAGGAGGTGGTCAAAGTGCCAGGTATGATTACACTTTTTTTTAGGCTCAGCAAAGTTCAGCTTGTTACAGATATCTCATGTTGTTTCAATAGTTGGTGATCCGAACTTTCAGCGCAAGACTCTGGTGCTATTGGGCGCACATGGCGTCGGGAGGCGGCACATCAAGAATACTTTAATCTCAAAGTATCCTGATAAATATGCTTATCCCATACCACGTAAGTCTTAAATCATAAGAGTTTATTTAATGATCACAAAATTATATAATATTTACAACGCCCACAGATACAACGAGACCTGCTAAACCCGAGGAGGAGAACGGCCGCAGCTACTATTTTGTGACACATGATGAAATGATGGCGGATATTGGCGCAAATGAGTACCTTGAGTACGGTAAGTTGTTCATAGGCCGCTCGGCAACAGTTCAGTTGATAGATTATACTTGCCTGCAGGCACGCACGAGGACGCCATGTATGGCACAAAGCTCGATACAATACGGCGCATACACACCGAAGGCAAGATGGCAATCCTAGACGTTGAGCCGCAGGCATTAAAGATCTTGCGCACGGCCGAGTTCACGCCCTATGTGGTGTTCATAGCGGCGCCATCGCTACAGAATATCGCCGATGTAAGTGTTCTTGATTACTCAATACTTTTGATTGGTTGTCTGATTGCTTGTCTTTTGGTTTAGTATGATGGTAGCTTGGAACGTCTGGCGAAGGAATCGGATATGCTGCGG
The DNA here is from genome assembly GCA_034638295.1 of Phortica okadai. Classification (NCBI taxonomy): domain Eukaryota; kingdom Metazoa; phylum Arthropoda; class Insecta; order Diptera; family Drosophilidae; genus Phortica; species Phortica okadai. The sequence continues at coordinate 4,838,091 of CM067849.1, read as the reverse complement.
CAACTGTATGGACATTTCTTTGATCTGACGATCGTGAACAACGACATTAGCGAAACGATTGCCACACTGGAGACGGCAATCGAACGCGTGCATACCACACCGCAATGGGTGCCCGTCTCATGGCTCTACTGACAAGACAGTGAGCTCGAGTGTCCCGATTGCCTTGAGGGCTGCGATTGTGAGTGGGAGGCATATACGCAGGCCTCGAATGTGGCGCTCTACTGAACCCACACACACACACACACACACACATACACATGAAACCAATAACTACTAGTATAAAAAAATAAAAACAACAACAACAATTAAACAGTGCACAAACCAACACACACACACACAACACACGTAATTTGAAACGAAACATTGTATTATGTATGGAAACATCACACACACAAATAAGAAGATTTTAGAATTATGCCATAATATTTATTCAGCAAGAAGAAAAAAAAGATAAAAACAAAAAACAAATCAGAAAACATTTCGTTGCGAAATGCGGTTGAAAAATACCGAACAAACTAAATAAGTATTAGGAAGACTTTTTTGAACTGGGAACCAAGTATTGATTGTTGTTGTTGTCACTCGGATGGTGGGCATTGCGCATGCGTCCGATGACAATTTACGAAAACGGCGGCGGGAACTTTAGTTTTAGTGTTAATGCCATTCCAGTTACTGCAAAAGAAAAGTTTTACTTACAAACATTCATACTTATATACCATAGACAAGTCAAGTCAATGCAAGGCAGTTGATACAACTTTTTATTATTATAATTTAATTCTGTTTTCCAACATTTTATTTCTTGTTAATTTATATTTTATGCAAATTTCTTGTTTTTTATGTTCTTTGTCTTGTTTATCGTTTGCCAATGTTTGTTAAATTATTTCAAAATATACGCTTATATATAAAAGAAGAAGAGAAACAAAAAAGTAAAACAAAAACAATTTGCACTTGTTAGTTGCTAAGTTAGACACAAATTAAAAAAAGCAAAAAAAAAAACAGTTCTCAACTAATTTGCAAAAGTCAAAGTGAAAGTCAAAGTATAAAATAAAATAGATTGATTATATAATTAATTAAAGTTTAAGCAGAAAAAACATGAAAAAAAAATAATTTAAAAAAATAAATAAAAAACAACAACACAAAGTATAAAGTATTAAGTGAGCAATTTCAAGAGTTTCAAAACAAAAAAAAATATATATATATTAATAAAAACAATTAAAATAAAACATAATTTGAAAAACATAAAACACAAAATTGTACACTTTTTCAATGCAAACGCAAAAAAACGAAAAAAAAAAAACCAACAAGTCAAGCCAAGTATTGAATTTCATTTAGATAAAAGGTTAAAAGGCAAAAATAATTAATTAAAAAAAGAAAAACAAAAGCAAATAATCATAGAGTGAGCACAAAAACAACTACGAACTTACGAATTACATGCATACACACATACAACCAAACGTACGTACTATGAATAATATAAAACACGTTGCATAAAAGCCAAATTGAACACAGATACACACAACTACACGCATACGAAATAACAACAACACGAACAACGTTAACAATATTCACAAAAATAAGTATCTAACATTTTACATGCAAACAGACACAAGTAATTAGTGAAAAATAATAAATTAAACAATGCAAAAAGTTAAAAAATAATAATAATAAAATCACAGATACACAACAAAAAAACAAAAAAAAAATGTGAAGATAAAATAAAAAGAGTATATATTTTTGTCAACTCAAACTCAGGTTGAACATTTCTTTTACGTGCTAAATGAGAGTTTACAAAAGGCTTAACTAAGGCCCAGCTGAGGATGCCCTATTTTTTTCTCGCTCTCATTCACTCACTCACTCACTTACTCTCTATTTCTAATTTTTATAGAAGAACGGAAAGGATAACAATTACCTTGCTACAATCAATTTTAGCCAATCAAGTCGAAAACCCAACCGAACCGAACCGAATCGAATTCTATTGAGCGAGTCTATGCACATTTCCTTTTTGAAATGATTATTACTCTAGAAAAAGTAAAAATAATAACACAAAAACCAAAAATAAGAACAAATAAAATATAATTAGCCAAATCTGAAAACATGTCTCACAGAAATACGAAACTTTAGATACTTTTTGTTTATTTTGGTGCACGTCATTACAAAGCTACAACAGTAGGCGAAAATAGGCGTAAAGAACATTACACAGACCGTTGGACAGACAGATAGATAGACAGCTAGACAGAGAGACAAAGAAACAGCCAAGGCGGTCTTAAAGTACAATTGGAGCTTTTTTCAACATTCCACATCAGACTTAGGGAGATCTCAGTGTCTCAACAGTCAACCATTTTACTCTTTTTCAATTTTGCACTACCCGAGGCTTCTAAGGAGCTTTTTTCAATCGGAGTTTTAACACTTGTTATTTAATGCTCTTTAAATCGCTGCAAAGTAAATATTTACTGCTTTGAGGTCTCGAGAAGTTGCCTTTCTTTCTGCTGTGCTGTTTGACTTTGAAAACATCTGATAATTTTAGATTTTTCAGTGCAAAATAATTGGCGGTGACCAAAGACGTATTTGTTAATTGAAAAAGAAGTAAGAAATAAAGGCCTAAGCGGATACCCTTTGAAGCAGCAACTGAAGTCGCCAGAGCTTTTCTTCTAATAAAATACAGTAAATTAGTAAACATTACACTCACACACACAAACACACGCACGCTCTTAAAGTATAAAAAGAAACAAATAGTAAAAAATTGTAGAAACTCTCTAAAATGAAAAAAATAATATGAAAAGAAAAAATTCTATGGTTTCAAAAAGGTTGAATAATGCAAGACGGAAACCAAACGTCAAATAAGTTGAGTATGCACAACAAAAACAACAACAAAAACAGTAACAAAAGCCCCAAAACAATTACTTTTCCTTCCTAACAAAAACCCCAACACACAAAAACACACACACAAACACATGTGAGACAACTAAAAGAAGAAATAATTTATCTTTTGTTGGTTATTTATTGACAAAGCAAAAAAGTAGAAGAAATTGATCGGAAACGGAAGCAAATGGCCCCCAAGAAGTTGCCAAATTATATAACGAATACACTGAAGATTGAAATCGATAATGACAAAAAAATTTCACTCTTTTGCAAGTGAGATAATATTTTAATATTGTCTTTTATTTAATAAATTTTGCGGTTGTGCGCACAGTCGCAAATAATAATAAAATAATAAATAAATAAAAACAAAGGCTCAAATCAAAAATTATAACGAAATGAAAAGAAGTCAAGAAAATTAAATGAATATAAAAACTTATAGCGAATGAACAAAAATAAAAACTAAAAGAAGAATGAAGTATGGCAAAGAAAACGGGAGTAAAAAGAAAAGGGTAAAGAAAGAAACCCAAAGTTAGAGTTTTTATTTTGAAATTAAAAAAATTGTAGTGTATACTAATTATTGATTTAATTAATTAAGTAATATTAAGTAAAACTTATTGTTGATATTAAAAATGACAAAAAAAAAAAACCATAACAAAAAACTGAAATTAGAATTTTTCTCTAATGTCATACAATGATGATGATAATGATGATTATAATGATAATGATAGAGTTGAAGATGAAATGCAGATGATCTCAAAGTCAATGGACTCTGGTACGATTTGAGCTATTTGAGTGAATTGTTATTTAAATAAATAATTTAAAAAAAAAAACGAACATTGCGAAAAAGAAAAGTAAAATATAAAAATTGAGAAACGCGTTTATAGATAAAAAAACAAGAAGCAAAGACAGACAGACAGAGCGCATGTGTTAGAAAACGTAAAAAAAATAATTAATTAAATGAAAACAAAAAATGAGGGTAAAATACATTAATATATATACTTATCTATTATATATATACATACATATATATATTTAGATTAAAAACAAAAACTCAAAGAAATTAATAAAAACAAACATGGGAAAGACGAGGCAGTTGCATGAGCAAACAAAAAAAAAAAAAAAAACAAATAATAAAATAAAATAATAAAAAAACCAATACCGAATTTTAAATAAGTTTCGAATCGAGTTGAGACAAAATAAGCAAAAACCCAACCACAAGTAAGAACAAATGAGAAGAAGAAAAAAATGAAGCATAATAAAAAGAAAAAAATATAAATAAAAAAAAAATAATAAAATTATCAAAAGTCAAGTGTTATTTCAACTTTATTGTTAGGTCGGCAACAAAGTTCCGAGAACTTCTCATGCGACATAATTCGCTATAACTGTGTTGAAAGCTGACGAAGAAGCCAGAAGTCAGAAGGCAGCCAGCAAGTTGCTTCGTTCGATGCGATTACGCTGAGCCGCTGCAGCCGTTCGTCAGGGCCTGTCAACCATGTTGCTTGCAATACAATTGGCAGGTGGAAGTAAGGAAAGCCATTTTTTGGGTCTCTAAGGTGGCCGAAAATTGAGTATATTTGATTTTATACAAAGTCCTGTGCAAAATCTAAGCAAATATTTCGACCCTCAAGAAGAATCTTGTCTAGCACTCCTAAAAATACTGTCCGGTTAATCACAAATGCATTTATTTACATATATATATGGTACATATTGATATAGACAACTTTCTTTATGAGACTAGAAATAGTTGTTTAGGTTTTGCACAGCTCTGTACAGAGACTGTTGTGATTATTATATACATGTATCTGGATGCCATCGGCTACTGACCAGCTAATATATGTATTTTAGGGCTCTTAAATCTCATCCAATGGTGAATGCTGCATTGTTGGAGTTCTTCAAACCTAACACAGTCTATGATAAGAAATCAATCGATCCGTCATTCAGAAATGTAGCGTGCAAAGACCTCTGTGTGGTTTATGGTTTTATTCAGGAAATGAGTTGCGTTTTTTTTTTATTTATAAATTTATTTTTAATTTTTTTTCCATAATGGTTTTTGCAAAACGTGCTCAATGCCAGTGTCGCCTAAAAAAACGAGTCCAAAAGAGCATAGGTGTACTTTGCTGACGGTTTTCATTAGAATACATTGTCGACGGCTTAAAACTCACCAGCCGATGATGAGTTGTTGTTGGTGGCAAAACTAGAAGGGCCAAGGCTGTAGTCGTCAGCACTAAGCATACCATTAAAAGCATTGCTCGACCTAAGCCGCACGGGGTACGCGGTGTGTTGTGTCATTAGCAAAATTTTGGTAATCTAACACCAAAAACGAAACCAAAACAAAAAACGCACCACCAAATCGAACCGATAAGTCGCAGCGACCCAATTTGAATAAAAATGATTGCGAAAATAGCAAACTGACATGAATACAGTTCGGTTCGTGTTTGTTCCCAAGTGTCAGTCAGTCAGTCAGTCAGCCCATTCATTTGGCATGTCTAATGAGTAAATGAGTAAGTCGGTGAGTGAGTAAGTGTGCGAGCGAGTGAGTGAGTGAATGAGTGCACTTAGTGGCTTAGCCTAGAGATAAAGATCATGTTGCGAATATTAAAATCAGTGCTAATAACTGCTTTGGGCCGAAGTTGTTCGGTTGTTCGGTCGTTTGTCTGCATGCGTCTCAAAGTCTTGTGCACGGCTTGGTGGGCGTCGCTCAGATCTTCATCAAAATGCAAATGATGCATTTTGTATGCGTTAGCATGTTTGTTTGTGGGACGGTTTGATGAACGTGCACGAACATAATTATCATGCTGCCAACCAGCTTAGCGGAAAAGGGCCATGGATGTCCGATGGGCATTGAACGGGAAACAATGACAACAACAGCAACAACAACAGGAAGAAGAAAAAGAAGAGGAAGCAGACCAACAAGTAAAATTGATTTAGGGAGAATCAACAGCTGAAAAAGTCCATTCATCGCCAGACAGACAGTCAGATAGACATTCTGTGTGTGATAGCTGCAAACACCCCCGCCGCCACAGACATGAGTATCTGCAGTCATCCAAACCAACAACAAACATAGGCGCGCAGCAGACGCGTTCTGAAGTCAGTGTTGTTGTTTTGTTGTTGTGTTGTGTTGTTGCTTCTGCTGCCGTTGATTCGGTTTGGCGAGCGTGTTTTCCGCTTTTGAGCCAAACGCCCCGACAGTTTCGTAGTGAAGTTTGAGCAGTTCGGTTGATTCGAATTGAGTTGCGTTAAGTTGAGTTGAGTTGAGTTGCGTCGACCGTTTCATTTCGTTCGAATCGATCGTGTACGACGACGACAACAACGACATTGTTGTTGATTGTTGTTTATATTTAATATTGGAACAAATCTTATAAGCGAGCGCATGTTTTTGTTCGTTCATCTCGGCTCAGATTCTGGTTGCAATTATCTCGTCGAGTCGCGTCGCATCGCATCGGAACGCGTCGCGTACATGAGCAGCAAAGCGATTAAAAGCGATAGTCGCAGTCGCAGTCGTTGTCTTAGTTTTGTGCTCATCGTCGTCGTGGCTAACAATTCTGAACGTAAAACGCCAAAAATAGATTCTTATCAATCGCGACATTAAAACCAAGCGATTATTAGTCGTTTATTTTCAATTTGAATAGACTTGACTAAAAGCGGAAACAGTGCTAAAGCGTTCATGGTAAATGGAGTTATAGAAACAAAAACAAAAAGTGAAGAGTAAAAATCTAAATCTAAAAATAAATTAAAGTTTAATGCGCGACATGAATTGTGAATAAAAAACTGAATTAAAACAATGTCGAAGCCTACACGTTTAATAAGCGTTTGATGTTCGACATAAAAACAGAAAGAGTCTTCGGATTAATGGCCATCGTGCACAGCTTGTACAGCGCATGAGTATCATCTTCCATTGTATGTTGTTGGCTTTGTTGCCTTCAGAACAGCGCAATTCGACCTTTAGCGCGAATTATCAAAAAATGTGTTTTTTTTTTATGACGTTTTTTTTTTCTGTTTAAATAATGTTGGCGCTGCTAACAGCTTCATTGCTGCAAAGTAGTTGCCGTGTTTTGTTGCCTTGTGCATTGCGCTTGGACTGGCGATAAAAGGCCAACAAGTCAAATTTAAAATATCGCGCTCTCGCTCACACTCACACGCCTTTACGCATACGCCGCGTATCGGAACGCAATGAACAAATGAATTGAGCTGACGATCTAACTGACTGACTGTCTGACTGCGAGCGTTCCAATCGCTGATATTGTTTGTTTCATTTTGCTTACGCGCATATCTTTAAATATTTGTATTTGATGAGTGTCTGTTGAGTGTGTGTGTATGTGTGTTTGTATAAATTACTTTATTCTAAGCGATCGATAAAAGCAAGCAGCCGCTTACAACAACAGCTGTGCGCGATCACTTGCCGCCGGCTTTAAGCAATTTGCAAGCGAAACAAAGCCAATCAAGTGGCATTATATACATACATATGTCGGCCAGTGGCGTCATCGGTGATAGCTTACATGCAGACAGCTTAAGCTGTGCTACGCTCAAGGAAACTAAAAAGGCGCTGCGCTCAAAGCGAAGGGCATTCCATCAACATTTAAGAGAAGCAAGATAAAACGCAAGAATTTCAATTCAAGTTGGATTTCAAGTTGCGATACTTCGGTGTGCTGAATTGTTGATAATCTTCGCTCACTCTCCCTCGCTCACACACAATTTATTTGCACTCGCTCACTGGGCCAGCTGCCAATTTGCTGATCACTCGCTCGGTCTTTAGCGCAAGGTTGTTACCTACCTGCTGTCATTGTCTGTCTGTCTGTCGGTCTGTCTGATTGTCTGCTGTTGTATGCTTTGTACTTATAATGATTGACATGAGTCGCTTTGCGTTGCTCATGCAAAGTTTTTGACCAACTTATTTGTTATGACGAATGATATGTGCTGAAGTTTAAATGCTATTCATGTTGGCCCCCAAATGACGCAATCCGCCCCCCACCAAAGCCCCACGTGTTACTGCTCGTTGAAACGCTTCTGTCGGTGGCAGCACGTCGGGGTTGCTTCCCAACTGATAACGAACAGGTTCTAAAGTTTGCGCAACAATTGCAGCGCAGTTGTTATTAGACGACGACGACGCTACTAGACGACAACAGTGCTCGTTTAGTTGTTGTAGTTGCTGATGTTGTTGGAGCTGCAGTTGCCAGTTTTGTGCCACTTGTCTGGCTTTGCTGTCTTCTGGTCTGGTCGACTCAGGTCTGGGCTTTTTGCCTTCCCCTAGAGTCGTGCAGAGTCATGCGTGCTCATTCATTCAGTCAGTCTTACTTTGAAAGTCGTTTCAACCGGTTTGCTCAACAGCGCCAACGCTGTCGAATCAATGGGAGACGCTCTCGTTCCACACACCCCCCGGGCGCTGCTCTTGCGATCGATCAGTGGCTCTCCTTGTGTGTGTTTGTGCGTCTGTATTACTTGTTTCAATATGAATTATAAACATGTATTCGCGAATGTTTAGGAAATAATTTGCATGTGTGCAGAGTTTGGCTTCAACAACTTGTTTCGTTACTTTTTGCTCTCATTTTTATAATTCCATAGTTTTTTTAAGGTTGTTTTAGTTTTGTTTTTTTCGGTTTGTTTTGTTGTATTTTACTCTATTAAAATTGTAACAATTTCGTGTTCACACAATTTTTCATTGTATCTTTGTGTCGGTTATTATATGTTTTTTTTGTGCCAACCAAGCGCCCAGTTCGAAGTTCGCTGGAGCGAAGCGATCATGGCGTTGGACACCTCGGTCGGTGTTTTAAAGCTCGTCCGGTTCAAGTTCAACGTTCGCAGTTCATGGTCAATTAGCGCGACACGGCAAACAACGTCAATTGCGCTTATACAACAGGGATCAACATAATTGGTTCCGGACTTTAAATCAAATAGAAATTCATTTTCGAAACTCAAACATTGTTTTGAGAAAAGTATGGAATCGCTTTTTAGATCGAAAATAGAGGAAAACTATCGGCAAAAAGAAGCTCACGAAACGTTTCCGTATTAAGAAGCTTGGATTTGAATTGGAATTTTTTTAGATTGCAACAAAAACAGACGGTTGCCGGTGTATAAACAATATTAAATTTGTGTTTTTCCCCTATAGTAATTAAATAATGGGTGAATCTATGAATATTTTCTAACTGATCTTAACTCTTCTGCACTTCAGTTGACTTGTATGTGAAGATCTTCGGTTGCTATTTTGGTGCGTGATGATCCCCCGGCATGGGTCCATGATGTCGTTTTGGGCTCCTTGGTGGCTGTTGACGCTTGTTCTACTGGTCGCCAGTAGTCGGCACGTTGGTGGCGGTGGTCGAGAGTCACAACTGCGCATCGGCAAGGCCATAAATATATTCCTACGCTACGGCTATCTGGGCATCTCGATGCGTGTGATACCCTATAATGATAGCTATGAGTCGGAGCGTTGGGTATTCAAGGAACCCACAAGAAATATTTATAAGGTAAGTACACCTGAAAGATTGTTGGTTGTGCTTATCATTATCTAATCGATACGATCCCAAAAGGATATCAGTCGCTTGAGTGAGATCCGTGAGGAGAATCAGCCTGGCATATTCCATGGTGATTTCCACATGGAGTTCTGCGACAATCGTCGCCAACTGTATCAGGCCTACTTTCGTGACTTCACAATCGAGCGGCTGGACAAGCCGTGGGAGGCGTTCACTAGCGGTTGGTTTCCCGACAACGCTGCCAAAAAGCTCGGTATAAACACCTCGTTCATACACGGCGATTATTCGTACGTTTTGGTGCGTGTCGTACGTTTTCGCGAGTCGGGCAAGCTTACAGGCACAATACCCATCAATCAGACGCTGGTGGATGATGTTGGCGAGAAGGTTGAACAGCTGGCGGTGGGCAACATCACGTCCGCCGTGAAGTTCATGGAGGCGTACGGAACGCATTACATCAACTCGTACACAACCGGCAATTCATTGTACCAGGTATTCGTGTACAGCCGCAAGAATTACATGATGATTAAAGAGCGCATCAAATCCAGGGGCATTAATAATATCTCAAAACTCGATCTCTACAATTACTTCGCGCCTTGGTTTGCGGAGCACCTCGGTCAGATACGATCTGCGAGCGCCAATGCGACAGTCGAGCGTTGGGCACGCCGGAAGCTGCAGTACGAGTACTACTTGATCAAGTACGTGACACTGCTGAAGCTGCATGGCAACAGCACCTTGCTACGCTCGCTGGACAATCTGCTCGGCAACGATGCGATACTGCAGTTGGATTTGAAGTCGTTGAATGTCGTTTTCAGCGAAAAGCCCGAGAAACAGAGCTGGTTCCACGAAGTGCTTGACAACCACATGAAGTTGTGGGAGGTCAATATGCCATTGAACTGAACGAGCCGCCGTTGTGAATCGACGGCGCCATCGTTCACTTTATTCGTAGGCTAATTGTCGTTCAAAGTTCCTAAGTATCGCCGAACAATTGCCTGGTCAGTTGGACCAAGCCGTGTATCAACGAACTCTGGCCCAGGCATACCCGAATTCCATTTGAATCTTTTTGCGTTGCTAGCTTGTAAATACTTTGCGCCTGTGATAGTTTTTAATTAATTCTATAGGTTACGATTTCATACACAAGTATATCGATCATGCTGTAGTTTGTGTGTTCTATTGTATGAATCTGTTGAATTTTTTAATGATAAATGTAAGTAACGAAATATTGTAAAATATAAACATGATAGTCAAAATGAGAAAATCTTTTACTTTATTAATTGTTCATTGTGCATGCTTTAATCTTACCGCCCTATAAAATGTCTTCGTTGATACAAATGTATCAGCGAAGATATTTTTTAAGGTGATTTTAAGCCTTTTGGTATTTTAGGCAACAATGTCTTAAAGCGAAAGCTCTTCTTTACTCCAAAGCTGTTTTTGAGATAACAGTACGAAAAATTTATATTAAGCGTATGTTAAGTTCGTCATGAAATATTGAAATGGCTTATGTTCTCGCGTGTCTCAAATAAACATGAGTGCAGATAGCACTTTTCATCCGTCTCATTTTTTTCTTCCATGTAGAGACTTTTGACACTGGTTCACTGACACAATTGACACAGCAATCGGTCAGCTGACACAATCGCATATGTGCTGTGTATCGTCATGCAACAAAGGCCTAACTAATGTTCATTCATGTTTACAATTGCTTCCGTTTATCTGGTTTGAAAAATATAAAACTGCAATAATATAAACAAATAATTAATCAAATGCAATTATAGAGTTTTCATGATCATGTGGGTTCATTGCTACATTATTTTTTGAAAACAAAATTATTCAAAATAGTAATGTAATAAGAAAATTATTATTTATTAAATTATTAATATTGAAAAAAGTCATACTTTTACAATTTATATTAATTTCTTTCTCACACATTTGCGTTAAAATCTTTGTTAAGACGTCGTCGCAAGCAGATCTGCGAAAAAGTCTTCGTTAAGACGAAAAGAGCATTTTTTTTCTAATCATAATACCAATTTCCTTAAAAAGTTATCAACTGGCATTTAAGAGAATGTAACGGCTTAACAGTGTCTCAAATTGCTCAAGACATTTCCTAAAATACGGCGGTTAATTCAATCTCCACATGGCGTCCGTTGCAAAATATTCTTTCGATGACTATAATAAGTTGGCTTTTATAATTGAAAATTTAACCAGTAAGAAAGCTTTTACTCCCGTTTTTTAATTTCGCTGTTATCTTATTTTTCTTTACCTGATTGGGTTCCAGAGATATAGATATTATTAATTTTGGCTAAAAGTGGTCGTTGCCGTGGCCCTTTTTGTGATCAAAATAGTTTTCATGCATCCCTAAGTACATATGTAAGTATAAAATTTTATTCAATTGGGTAAGAAACAAAAAAGTATTCCATACAACGATTTTAATTTGCTTTTCTTCCTCTTCTTCAGTCCAGTTTCAGTAGACCGATCTCCATAATAGTTACAGACTTTTGGCTGGCTGTGTGAAAAGATTAATTTTGAAATGAAGACTGCATGGAAAATTTTAGATCGATAGATTGAAAACTGTTTTTCCCCGCGTTTTTTATATGATTTTAAAAATCTGTAAAATCTCAAAAAAAAAACTCCGAAATGAAGTATTTTTAATTGAACTGACTCACGACACATTGCCATTTTAAGCGAACATACGCCAGTTAATCTCGGACACACTGCTAAGCTCCAAAAGTAGAGATTTTCAGATGTACTGACTCATTGCACATGAAAATTCAAGCGAACACATGCTAGTTACTTTCACGGTTGCCAACTTCGAGGTTTTCCCCCTAAAATTAGTTTTTTTTTTGAGTCGAATGGGTTTGGAATCGGACATCTCATGTGATTTTTTTAATTCGCTAGTTTAACATTTATTCCAAAAATTTAAGCAAAATAATTATATAATTTTTTTAATCAAATTTTTAGCAAAATCCCATGTGAGATTCAAAGGGAGGGGTTCGTCGAAATCTCACTAAATCTCGTCAAGAGGGGGGAGGGGTTCAAATTTCTAGAAAAAACCTCACGTAATTTATGGACGTCCCCTTACATGTAAGGTGTAAAATGTAAAAATAGATTGTCGTATGTAAATCTAATGAATGTACTTATGTTAAAAAAACATCGCCGAAACGCGTAGGAGAAAAATCAAAATTTAATACATGTTTTAATTTTCGATGAGAAATAATGGCCTATATAACCTGCGTTCAGTTTGAACAAATCTTTTTTCGCTCAAAATAAAACTCAATTGTGAATGTTGAATTGTATTTTTACTATTACTATTATTATTTAATATTACTAAAAAACAATTTCGGCAATGACTCATCAACGAGGCTCCATTTTTATCTGTAAGCATCAGTTTGAGGATTGAAATCGATCGTTCAACACTCAAAACTGAGTTTTATTTTAGGCGAAAAAAATAAAAATCATAAATAATTATTACTTTTAAGTTCCATTATATAACTAATTATAATTATTACTTTAAGCTCCATTTTTATTTGTAAGCATCAGTTTGAGGATTGAAATCGATCGTTCAACACTCAAAACTGAGTTTTATTTTAAGCGAAAAAAATAAAAATCAAAAATAATTATTACTTTTAAGTTTTATTATTTTTTTTTTTTTGCTCAACAATGGCGATTATGCTTTAATTTTTAATAAATCGCTTAAAATTAATCATTATCACTAAAGAACAACATGTGAAATCACAAATTTAAAAATCATAAGGGAAACGGATAGTTCGTCCAAACAGATTAATTTTGGTGTAGTTCATTTCATTTTAGGTCTATTCTAAGTGTGTGATTTTTTTACTTTAAAAAACAAAAATAATCATTATTTACGGTCCCTGATATATACCCATTTTAAATTTTAAAACGACACAATTATGAACTGTGAAGTAGAGAAAAAATCGTTGTTGGTTGTGTACACAATAATTCAGTCAGCAATCTGAAAAATACTGCATAGAGAAAAAATAAAATTTTTTTTTTTTTTTTTTTGTAAAATTCACAGCTTTTTAAAGATGAAACTATTTTTCTTGATTTATTGAGGTTTAAAAGTGTATACTTTTCGAAGGGGGCCCTGAACCAAATAACCCCTTTGGGGTTCCTAAGAAGATCTTAGTAAAATGTCAACAAGATCGGTAATGTAGTTTCTGAGATATCTTGTACACAAGTTTGAAAAACAGTATTTTCGTGTTTTTTACAATTCCGTGAAGTGCAAGAAATCGGAGGGTAATACGACTATATGTCTACTATTTTTGGAATCAGAACACCAAAATACATAGGAATTAATTGCAATTATTTAAAAGTTTTTACAAATGGTATTTTTGTCGGCCTGTGTATTCATACAAATATTCAATTTGTTACATTCTTACCTGGCCTGTAATTCGATTAGGAAAATTAATACCAATTTGACGCATTTCACTCAAATATTATGGAGCTTTTCAAATTCAGAACTTAAGCCGAGATTATTATTCATTGATTTGACGTAATCAATGTTAATCTCGGCTTGGTCCTGTGCGTCGATATTAATATAAGCATATCAATTGTCGTGGTTATATGCATAATTGATTTTTTAGCCGAATTTTTGGAGACAGTGCTGGGCTGTTGCTTAATTTTACTCAAAATTGGCAATATAAAAATAATTGTTGCATAATTTGATTGTTTATTTAAATACGTGCACAAAGTTTGCCCAAACGGGTCGGTGCCTTCAATTTGGCCAAAAAACGCCTTTAGTGTTCACCACTGTTGTTTCAGTCGTTGTGCTACAACTACCACTGACAGCCATCTTGTTTGCACCAAATTTTCAGGGTCCCGACTTGCCTGACGCTAGAGAGCCAGTGCTCAACCAGCTTTGTGCAATCTTAATGTAATCTAATTAGTCTATATACCTATATAATCGAATGTTGAAAATCGCAATTGATAATTTCATTTAACATTAGATTAACATAGGGCGAGACACGTAAACGGGCCAAATTGCCACAAAAGTGTCGGCAGAAGTGGATGAGCAAAATTTTCGCGATGTTTTTCCTGTAAGTAGCATAATTGCAGTTTATATTTTTGCATTACTAAAATGTAACTTTAACACTTAGTTACTATATAATCCATTGTTTGCTGACGTATAACGTCATGCATTTCTTCAGTTCCGTAAATCTGTAAAGATATACACCTAAACAAACAGGCGCCATCCCCCGCTACAGGTATGACTTCGAGCCACGTTCTTTCATACATTTAGCAAAGTTTTCATAACGTGTAAAGCTTGATGCTTTTTTCGGTGGTGAATGCTCGTCATCACTATTGGCATTCTCCCTTTTACGCTTTAATGGAGCACTTTTATTTCTGTTTGTCTCTTCTTTTCTCTTTTCTTCTACGCCAACACTTTCATTTTTGTGAATTTCCCTTATTTTTTTTTTTAAAACACCATTTGGCAATTGGTAAGTGATGCAGTTTTCACTTTTGTGTTTTAGACCGTTTCCGTAAAAAAAAAGGATATTCAAATATTTAATTTCAAGCATTTTTCAACTCATAATTGCGTTCAAAACATCATTTTTCAATTGATTGCGCGATTTATTTTTTATTACGTTCATGATAGTGAACGCTCCCTCTAAACTTGCGTTGGATTGAGGCACACACAAAAGTTGTTTAGCAAATCGTGCCAAATTCAAAAATATCTGCGTTCCTTCTTCATCTTTGTAATTGGCCACTTCAGCCCAAAACTTGCCGTTGCTAACGTTATTAGACCAACGCATTGTCCTTATTATATTCAATTGTTCCTTTATATTACATTTTAAATCTTCTTCGATATTAAGGAGCTTCAGCCCTTCGTCAATATCGACTGCATTCTCTAAAATCGACTTTACGGACACTGAGTTAATAACGTTCAGCATTTTTGTTGGTAGTCTGAAAAAAAAATATCATATAATTATTCAATTTGTTTCATTCTTACCTAACCTGTAATTCGCTTACGATAATTAGCACCAATTTGACGCATTTCACTCTAATATTTTGGAGCTTTTCTTTGTCAGCTATATTGGCAACAGCCTCTTCAAATGCCGGACTCAAGCCGAGTATATTATTAATTAATTTGACGTTATCAATGTTAATCTCGACTTGGTCATGTGCGTCGATAAAAATAGAATTTCCTAGCATCTTAATTGTTGCGTTTATTTCCGTAATTGATTTTTACGCTGAGTTTTTGGCGACAATGCTGGACAGATGCTAAATTTTTATTAAAATTGGCAGTATAAAAATAAGAATTGTATAGTTTGATTTTTCATTGAAGTATGTGCACAAAGTTTGCCCAAACGGGTCGGTGCCTTCAATTTGGCCAAAAAACGTTTTGAGTATTGACCACTGTTCCTTTCAGTCGTTGTGCTACCTTAACAATTGACAGCCATCTTGTTCGCACCACTCTTGGTATAACTGGAGGATCTTCAAAATTTTCAGGGTCCCGACTTCTCAAGAACTCTTTGTATTATTCGATTGAGTTTACGTCGAACCATGTTGATGTATGCATCAATAAAAATTTGAGCCCTGTAGGCAAAAAAGTTTTGCAAGTGTTTCGGCACAGCAAGTCCAATGAATGGCAAGCGCACCGAACTGAGATGGTTTGTTTGGCTTTTTGTTTCAGTAGCCGAAACACACCGCCGTACTTTCCAATCATGGTGTTGGCATTGTCTGTGCCGATAGCAACGATATTTTCAGTGTCCAAAGACCATTTTTGCATTGCTTTGCCTGACGCTAGAGAGCCAATGCTCAACCAGCTTTGTGTAATCTTGCATTGCTTCTCACTGTAATAAATTATGGAAATACCTAAAGGAAAATTTTTTATTAATTTATTTAAATGGGTTCATATATATATATAAGTTCACCCAGCACTTTATTGTTTGTTATGTCGACTGACTCGTCCAGCAACAAGCTTTACATGCTGAGGCCGATGTCAGTCCATAGGTCATCCATAAAGTGCCGACCCAATATTGCAGTCATGATTTCTCTTGTTTTTTTGGCATGAAATTTAGATTTAATGCCAAATCTTGCTATGCACAGCAATGAGAAGTCCTCAAAGGCAGTGAAGGACACATTATGGACTGTCATTATAGCTGGGCGTGGGTTCGGATTTCGGAGTAGCCACTCCACTAAGTTCTTTTGTGAAATTGAATGCCGACGCAAGTGGCCTGGGTGACTCGATCCTTTCATTATTGTGCCGCATATACTGCAATGATTTTAATTTCGATTGTTCAAATTTCAAAACAACGCGCGCTAACGGAATTCGCCGACGTCGGCAGAAGTGGAAAAATTCTCTCTCTGCTTTCACGACGCAGAGCTGTCAAATCACCGTTCAGAGTAAATGCTGCATTATTTTACGTATTTTTTCGGTTTTTCCCTCGTATGAATAGAATTTTTATGAGCTCCTCTTCTGTCCGTTTACAATAATATTTTTTTTAGGGGTTTCTGGTCAGTGTTTCGGGAGAACCAGTTTTGAAAGGTGCGTTTTTTGTTTATGCATTTTTCAATTGTTTAGACGAAAGACGGGTTTTTGGTTAGCGTTTAGGGGGAAAAATTATTGAAAGTTGGTAAAACTGAATTAATAACAGGATTAAAAACCCAATGACTCTAAAACTGAAATAACACAAATTCTTGCTGCTTTGTCCGCGTTTTTATTATTTGGAAATATTTTTAGTGAACTATTTTCCAGCTTTTTAGTTTTAAAGAAGCAAAATTTTCGGTATATCGATCGGCTCAAGAGTCACCCAAACACTTTGGCAGCCAGCCCATCTCGTTCGATGTCAAGAAGACAGAAATCGACATTTCCAAAAAGCCTAACGCTACGGCGTCTGCCTAAATAACAGAGCTCGCAAATAACCGTCAACCGTTTTTTTAACGCAGTCTGCAGCCTATCAAAACATAAAAAAATGTTGCACACACGATCTCGTTCTGAGCAAAACAAATCGGTCTCTCAATAACAACTCACACTTTTGATTGAGCGCTCACTGCAAAACTGTTTTTTCTTGCTGTATGCCAGAAAGAAGAAAGAAGAGGCATGGTCAAGCCATATGCATAAAAGTTATGTAGGAAAATAAGAAAATACATACAAGCAACTTAAGTTCGCTGTACGAAATAAACCAAATAATATTTAAATTATGCGAATTAACGTAAAAAATCAGTTAATGGAGTGTTAGATTAATCAAGTTATGCAGAAATTAAGTTTTTGGAAGGTAAATATGTTTATTAATGCATGAATATACATATAATAAACTAATTGTATTAAAGTGGTGCACAGACATGGGTAGGAATGGAGAAATTGAGAAAGCATTGGATGACTTTGTGGACGACATTATTGGCATACATCGGTTTGCGAGAGAACAAAATCAAAGACCCAAAGTATTAATTTTCATGCAATAGTTGTATGTGTTGTGCTATGCCTTGTAACATACGAGTTGAGGTTGCATACGGGAGAATATGGGAGTTATTTTTCCTTTGTATTGGCTTATGTTGAAAAAGGCTAGCATTTAACATACGTTGTTTTAATAATAAAATTATGTGAAAGTACAGCCACTTTTTTATTGAAAGTAACTAAAAATCCCCTTTGATTTTTTACCGAGTTTAACGCGTTACCGAACAACACTAGTCGGGGTTGATGAAAACTCGTTAAAAATTTTCAATGTGTTTTGTTTTGTATTTTCATCAGTTACGACGTTTACGCGTTACCGAGTTGGGCGTGAAGACCGCTAACGAAATGTAATAATAGCAACACACTATAAACCAAAATTTCACTGTTCCAGCGGAACGATGAAAATATCGCGTTGCAGGGAACGTGTTGCTAACTTCACGCAGCTTCTTATACTCAGAAAAATACCAGCAAAAATTTGTCTACCTACCCCGCTGACTTCTCTACATCTTTTTCTAACAAGCTCGAGAAGTCTGCGTTTTTACGCCGCGTGAAAAGCCCTCTTGTAAATGGGGTAATGTTTGATTATTTTTATTATAAATAATTTATTTATTTTAATAATAATTCTAAGGGTTTTGCTTAGAGCTTTAGGGAGAACATTTTTTGAGAGTTGGCAACACTGCCCTACAAGTATCTGAGTCTTGCATAAAATTCAAACTCATGTCACTTGAGATTTGTCGAGAACATACGTCAAGTGACTGACACTGCTTGGAGAACAGAACTAATGGCAACACTCAAATTCCAAGAATTTATGTAAACAAACTGCTTCTTCTTACTAACGCGATTGAGTCAATGAAACGTCAAATTTGGAGGTGGTTTGTCCTATGTCCCATGTGCACTCTGTGGCATAAGACCCGTTGTCAGAAAGACTGGCAACTTTTCCACCAAAAGAAGAAATCCGAGGACGCTTGTGCCACTTTTGAGCAAATTTGGCTCGTTTTCGTTTCTCGCAAATCCGAAACGTTTTTTTTTTTTTTTGTTTTGCGAATATCGAATGACTCAATATCCAATATATTTCAAGTGAACATTCTTCAACTCAAAATTTTTCATATGGTTTTTCTACTTTTTTGTGTGAAATTGTCACAAAAATAAGTATCTATCTTCATTATTCATTGCAGTTTTCCTAATTAATTTGATTAATCAAGTTTTTTGAGTTTTGCGATAATATCGCTTGAAATAATGCGGATATGAGTCGTTTTAAAATTTATTATGAACCACAAGTGCAGTATTAGTTTGGCATAAGTCGCACTACTTTTCCTTGTGACATGTGTTGTTCCTCCATTTCACGGATGTTTTCCATCTATCTTCTTCTTCTGGTTGTGGACGCTTTTGCGCCAATGTGACACTTTTGAACAAAGTTATATCTGACAAGTATCTGACTCTCGCAAAATCATTAAAAAATAAATTATCAACCTTGTAAGTGTTTTGTTCGACGCATTTCTGTATTAAAATAGTTTAAACTCGTCATTGGATTGCTTTTTCGACTAACTAATCGCAATTGCATTCATCGATTTCGAATATACAATAGCGATTGCGTCGAGTTAACTTCAGAATCTGTGTGTTTTATTCCTTTTTTGAAATCCAATAAATTGTTCCTTTGCTTCTAGCTATGCACAAGAGCAACAAACTTTTTGGAGTCTTTAATATTAAAGGTTTTAACCTAAAAAAAATTTCTGGCTTTAACGGGGAACGTCGCCATTATTAATGATATATTTTGGGTAAGTCATGACGGGAGAGACGTCACGACAAAGAGACATGGTAAACAATAATGACTTGATTTTATTGCAGGATTGATTGTTGGAAGGGCGAACTAAGTTAACTTGTGTTACTTTTTCGTTTGTTTAATAAAATTCACCAGCGGGTAAGTTGACTTATAATTTTTTATTAATCCTGTTACAACTAAAACGCTGATAGGCAGCACACAGACGCATCCTTAAACACCTGCGCTCAATGTTACGCAGCCTACTAATCATTGTCCCATTGATTGCGTTTTAGATGTTTATATGGAATTTTATTTCAATTATTATGACGCCGACGACGAACGCCACAAATTCAAATTCGTACAAAGGCCGTTCGAGGTCATTGCTTTAAGTGTTGTTAACAGGTCATTAGCACCCAAAAAGATTTTGCGCGTCTGTGCTGTGAAGTGGGACAGTATTTCGTCATTTATTAGCAGTGCAGCTTGATAGCGATTGAGTCTCAGTTTGTGGTGTACGAGGTTCGAAATCATAATTATTTTATTAACTGAACCTTATACGTAATTAACAAAAGTGTGACGTAGGACGACACTGTCTGGAAATTAGAATAGGCGCTTATACACATGTAAGGTGACGCGCTGGGTTAGCGACCTTTACTACCGAACAATAGCCTGAAACTGACTGACTGACTCATTTGATCATTGTGAGCACTTTGTTTTCTTTGGAATTTTCATTTAATCTTTAGCGGCTTTAGGAAGTAAATGAATAATTATTGGTTTTAGTACAATTTTATAGCTTTTACAGTTTAACCTTTTTAGTCCAGTTTATCATTTTGTGCACTGAACTTTTGTTTGAATTTATTCGTAACGTTAAAACAAAAGCAAAAAACTCCCTACTTTTGTGTTGCAATTTCAATCCGGCGTAGTTAAAAGTTTCTCTGCTACGCAATTTGAACACGTCGCATATTGTGTGCTTACCGCTGCTGTTGTTGCACAAATGAACTGCGACTCAACAACGCATTCTGCGCATTCAGTTTTCACCTCTATCTTATCAACTCAGATTTAATCCTAATACTGCAGGTGCAAAAATGGTGACTGACACTTTTTCATCCCTGCACATGATCACGTCTCAGCCATGTAGAACCATCAAAAAGGGTGGTTGCTGAAAAGTGTTTCTTTTCGTCTATCACTAAGCAAAACTCGTGCATCCGAACCAGACAATTCTGATCGGTCCTCTGAAGAAAAAAATAATAATAATGCTCATCTCCTCGTCATTTATTCAGCATTTTATAACTCAACTGCAACCTTATCGCTGAATTCTCTCTTTGCACACGCGAATATTTTTATTGTAATTAAAAACTTTGTTATTGTTTATTTTTGTCGTTTTGTCTAATCTGATTGATGAATGCGTAAAATGTTGTCTTTATCATTCTCTTGTTTATTATTTTTGTGTTTTTTTTTTTCATGACTTCAAACCAGCTTTTTGAGTGGATTTCGACATTTTTGTGGTTTAATTATGAATAGAAGAAACAAGTTCTAATTTTCAAAATTTTGTTTTCGTTTATCTGTTTGCGATTTGCGTTTGTTTTTTTGTTTTATTTTTAACACTCGCATTTATTTTATTTGTTTTTACTGCAAAAGTTACTCAGTTGCTTTATGCTCATTTAAATTCTCAACATTGCACTCGGTTACCCTCTCTATTTCTTTTGGTTTCTCTCTGCTTGGCTGATTTCCAATCGGTTTACGCCCCCTGCAGTGCGTTTACCCTTGTGTCATGTACTTTACCATAGCCCGACAGACAATTCAACGCTTCCGCACTCATTTTCCTCGCTTTTGTCGCGATAATATGTATGATAAGTTTTCCTAATGCTCTTGTTTTTTTCTTTTTGAGCACTCACGTGTATTTACATGTGTATTTGTGTTTGAGTTATTTTTGCTTTTGCGTCGTCGCTCGCTTGGGTACTTTTTTTTTTGCAGATCGGTTTTTGAAGTGATCTTTCTTTACTTTCTTCTCTTGCGTGTTAAACGCAGGTGTAATATCAACCCCTCAGTACGTTTTCCGTTTTAAGTTCGTTCAATCATTGAATCTATCTTTCGCTCAAATTGTACGCTAACTGGAAATATATTTAGATTTGAGTTATATGTGTTTTGTTATAATATTCATTGCGCTGCGCGTATTATTCTTTTTTTAAAAAAACCATTTGAAGTTAATGTTTTTAACCTTGCCAACGTCTCAGTCAAAAAGTTCGTTAACATTGCCAAACAAAAAGCTCATTGTTTTTGTTGTTAGGCAGAAATCTTTTCGACTTTTCTTTTGATTTCTATAATATATGAAGCTCACGAATGCTATCTTTTATTATTTTATGTTGATCTTTTATTTTTTAGTTTAGCAAAAAAAATAAATATAAAAACATATTGCGACCTTGTCTGTGAATTCCTTTTCAAATACAAAAATTTAATTACAAGCTCACACTCAAAAGCAATTCACAAAAATAACAATAGAAAACGATAAAAAAGGAAAAACATATACATATGTATGTATGTACAACAACGAATATTCGTAGAAAAAAGCATGATTGTTTCACTTGGCTTGCAATTCAATTTGAATTTGTTTTTTATTATTTCGGTTATTTGTGATACTTATAATCATTGAAATGAGTGCAACTCATTTACGTGTGTGGTGGTGTAGTAAAGAAGCGATGAGTCAATGTTTTTTAAAAACATTTGATTGTAATTTAGTAAATGTCTTAGCGTTTGAATTTAATATAAATAAAAAAACATAAATACAATTGTAATTTAAGAGTAAATGCAAAATGATTTGTAAATCCCATAAGTATCGAAAATTTTCTCGCATCAATTCACCACTTTGAGTAACAGAATCGATAAAAGTGCTCAATATGCAACTGAAAAAACAACTGCTGAGCTCAAGAACATACGCGTACTCTTTTATGCACGCACACATACTCAGTTTGCTTAAACAATGTAAAAAAAGGCTCAATTTCACAATTTGCCTTCGTGTTTAATAATAGGGAAGCAGATTTGTTCTTAAAACACTTGAGTTGCTTGAGCACTTATTGGTTTTGTGGTCTCTGATTTACTTATGCTGTTTTTCTACGCTTCGAAGAAAAATTGTAAATAAATTTTATAAATGCGCAGTTTGTGCTGATGACGCAGCAACTCTACTCAAACTCTCTGGTGTCGCTCTCTTTCTCTCCTTTGTCCATTAACTTGATTCACTTGCTGCTATACAGTGAGTGTTGCCAAACTGACGCACTTTGTCATGTAGTTGTGTAGCAAAGGAATATAAATTAAACGTTCTATTAAATAAAATTTAAAATTGATATGGCGTCGAAAAAATCAAAAAAGTCATTAATAAACTCAAGAAAATAAACCGAAAAAGAAAACAATTTTCAACACGATCTGGCAACGCTTTACTGTTGTTTCAAACAATGACGACGCCTCTCTCCATGCTGCTGTTGACACAAATCATTGTCGTCGCTCTCATTATTTGCTACAATATGGCGTCGTGTTTAATTTATATGTATGTTCGTTTTTATATGTTAACTACAACATTATGTTGTTATGTTGCTTTACGTTTGTTACTAAAATCACTTTGAACGATATTTTTCAATTTAATTATTATAAATGGTTATTTTAAACCCTCGCCCAAAACTAATTCAAATACGTACTCACATAAAAACTCACTCATTCTCTTATGTTTTATTCTCTCTTCCTCTCATATCAGACTGTCTTTGCACTTTGTACATTTGCTTAAAAAATTGCCACTCCATTGTTGCTTATCTCTTATTTTTCATAACTTAAGTTAAAACGTTGAAAACAAAAAATTCGTTGAATTTTTTGCTATATAATTACGTTAATATTGCTTCTACGTAATCGGAAACATATGTATTTGTATTCGAGTGGCAAGAGCAAGAGAGAGACCATGAGCGATTTTTGCTTTTGAGTTTATTTTTTATTTTTGCACTAATACAGGCGCAATGAGAGTGAATTATTGAGTGAGTGAGTGAAAAAAGCAGCAACGACAGTCAGGAAAAACTTGAATTCTGTTTTCGATTTTAATCGTAAACGAGTGCTTGGAGACTTCACATTTTGGAGGATCAAATCCACACAAAACCGTTTCGTTAGAGTTTTCTACGTTAAATTGTTGGTTTTATTAGTGAATAAAAAGAAGAAAAAAAAAAATAAAAAGTCGCCGTCATTGTCGTCGCTTGTGTTCGAAGTCGTCGCGCTCTGACTTCACACTTTTGCTAATACTGTCTCGCTTTCTCATACACGGTAGTACGTACAACTTAAATACTAAAGAAGAAATCGTCAAAATTAAACGCATTAAAATTTAATTTGAAAGCGAGTCTGTCGGTTCATTGTTTTCGTATTGAACATTGAACTGCGTGTGTTTGTTTGTTTGCATTCGTTCGTTCGTTTGTCAAAGGATAACTAACAAGGATATTGTGATATTTTATTAAATGCTTTAATTTACTACATTTTGCAAAGTCGAAATAGGCGCTCGTTTAAGACAACTCGTGATAAATTCGTGTGCAATTTTTTTCAAAAGAAGAAAATAAATATATATGTATAAAAATATATATTTTGTATTAAAAAAAAACCATATGTTTTAATAGAAAAAAAATTCGCTCAGAAACATAATAAAAGTGGAGTTAATTCGGTTGCTGCTGCAATAGGAAAAAATTTAGCGACGAATTTCGTGCAAGAAATAAATTAAGATAAAACAAAAAATTGTGATTGGAGGCAAACTTTTTGACTTTGAAAAAAGAAAATATAAACATTATATTCTTTATTTTATAAACAAAAGGAGAAAAAGGATTAAAACGCATTTGACATAACAACGTAATTGTAAGTTGAATATATTAAAAGTAGAAAAACTACTTTTTTTTTTTTTTTTAAATTTACAGTTACTTTTTACTTGCGTTTGGTATGCGTATGTAATTTTCTTAAATATTATTGTCAATTCACCACACATTACAGCGAAGCAAAACACATTAAAAGTAGTAACTCACCATAGCGCAAAATACACCACAGTGAAACACTCGAACCACACACACATACTCACACAAACAACGTAAGCACGCATTTGGTTGTTCGCAACAGTGTTGCCGAGTAGCAAAACAATACAAGGCGAAAGAGAAATAACAGTACAAAGTCAAAAGCAAAAAATAAAAAGAAAAAAGAAAAACCCAACGGTTTAACCTTCGTGCTGTTGAAAATGAATTTGTACATATGTATTTATTTAAATATTATAATCATAACTATTGGCATTTCAAACTAATTATGTAAGTTTGATTTCGAATTATATTATAATTAGTTTTTTTTTTTTTTTATAATTTTCAAGTCTATAATACATCCTTATCAGGAAATAGTGCGTTATCAATTATCTTTTGCATGACTCATCAATGATGGACACGTCGGCAAACATTGTTAATATGCCCTTTTCTTGCAGAATTTTTTTTTATACATGTATGTGGCCTTATCTCACATGCATTTCTATTTTTCGAAAATTGTGTTTGTTGTTCCGCTGAGTGAATGAGTGCCTATTGCTGCAGACTTTAATGCATGCGGGTGTATTGTAATCCAAATCGCATAAATATATGCTTCTATGTTGATGAGGCCTTGCGTTGTTTTGTTGTATTTGTATTTATAACAATAGCAACTAATTAATGCGTACATTCTTTGACATTGTCTCTCCCTCATTTATGTAAATATTTTTGTTATTTACATATTGATTTTAATTAAACGTTTTTCCTGTATTTACTTAGTTTTTATTTTCCTTATTTTTTTCTACCCATTAATTCACTATATAACTGTTTATTTGCCTTCTCAAAATAAACATATCTTAAACACTCTAAAAGTTTCGTTGGAATTTCACCACTTGCCAGATTAACTGATCATGATTATTGTAGGAATTATCACGCTCGGCCGTATGAGGCAATGAAAAATGCAAATCATTCACTAAAAGCAACTTGTGTGTGTGTATGTATATGTTTTTGTTTTGAAGTGTAGTTTTTTTGCGAGTGTGACTCAACCTTGCCTTTCGAGTCAGTTCGAGAATGATCGTCTAGTAAACATTTTTCAGTAAAATAATAATGAACAAACAAACATATCTGACTAATTTCAACGTTATTTTGTTTTTACTAAATGATGATTATGATTCGACGCAAATTTATTGTTTTTATTTTCTGATACATTCAAGAGAATTTCACGCGCGACATTTTTTTTTTTTTGCTTGTTTTGATCTGTGTATATTTCGTATTTTCCTATTTTTTTGCGTATCTCAAAAGTACTTTCCTGGCTCTCGCCCACTCATCGCTTTGATTTTCATTTATATATGTATGAGTGTGTACATTTGTATGTATTTTCGTCACAGCTTATCAGCTTATTTATTTATTTCGAAGCGTGTGCGGCCCCATTCATTAATTTGTTTATAGGTCGTACACACTTTTGCTTATTTGCCTAATACATAATGTGCTGTCATTCTCTTTCCCCTCAGTGTCTCTCTCTCTCTCTCTCTCTCTCTGTCTCCTATTGAACATTCATAGCACATGACTTTGGCTGAGTTTGCTCGCTAGCACACGATTTCTCTTTGACGTATGCCAATATGATCTTTTTTTATATAGAATAAATAACATTTGCTCACATACATATATATTCTTCAAAGCAAAGCAAAAGAATTAAAATAGAAGAAGACTTTGTTCACTTGATTGTTGTTATTTATAGTGCAGAAATGAGTTTTGTACTATTGCCGGCACAGCATTACCCCTTTGCGTGTGTTTGTTGTTGTTATGCTTTTCGTTGATTTTTAGTTATGCAATTTTCTTTTGTTTTTAATGTTGTTAATTTGTATTTTTTTTTTCTTTCAACACTGTTGATTTTGGCATGCGACTCTATGTGATTTATAGGAATTTTTATTTAATGGCGTTGTTTATTATTTAACTAATGTTGATCTGATCTGATCGTGGCAGACTGTACTTTTCTATTATGTCTTATCTAAGTCTTCTTGTCTTGGTTTTATCTCGCGTTTTGATATTCGATTAAATTGTTGTTGCCTTTGTTGTTAACGTTAATTTATCTGACATCTTATCAATATTTAATATTCACATTAACTCATTGATATATTGTTAACTGTTTACAAAATGTTTAAAAAAAAATTTACCAACACACAGAGAGACTCAGACATACATAAAAACAATCAAATATAGGTCATGGCAATTGTGTGCGAAAACATCGTTTTTTTTTTTTTTAAATAAAACAGAATTGTGTGCCATCATCTTTACTGATTTGCTTTTTGTTTTTGTTCTCTTATCTCTTTGCAGGAGACTCGCAACTTTGGAATTTTGTAAGTATAGAGCTGTCCACCTAACTGCATGTAGTTCTTTAATATGCTATGTGTGTGTGTGTGTGTGTAGGTGTGTGATGGTCTAAAATTGACGACCTTCGCAGTGAATTTTGCCCACCACCCACAACTTTGTTAACCTTGCGTTGCTCGTTTGCGAATAAGTAGTCGTTCTGCTAATAATGATGTGTAATTCTTATGTTTTCTGAATGACTGTCTTTCCAAATTGTCCAAAGTCGTTCTAAATGGATGGTGACTGAAGATCTTGTTCATACTTTGTATGACTGCTCAGTCAAAATTCCATGGACAAACATCAATCGAATAATCGTTAAAAACTGTAGCTTCTTTTAAAGTCTTAAAGTTTGATTAATATATTGAGTAAGAATGCCACACATTTTCATCTGTGTACAAAAATTATGTAGGAAGATCTGCTGATACATTCCAGAGAGCATATCACCTGATTTAGGTCTTCAAATAGGACAAAGCAAAGGATATGCCGATTTTAATACCGATTTTAATCTATTGGAATGTCTGATATAGTCTCCAAATCCCGAAAGAACTGTGAATTTCATGTGTGAGGATAAGAAAACAGTTATGCCTTGTCAACCTGTGAGAAATATAATAAATCAAAAATGCGTAGAAATCTCTTTGTGCTTTTTTCAAACGAGCACTACTATTTTTTTGACCGCAGCTGTACATGCGATCACGGTTGTGTTAACAATTAATGCAATTTCAATTTCCGCTTCCTTTTGAAACAAAGGAGTGTTGCTTGCGAGCAAAGAAAGTAAAAACTTAAACAATGAAGAAAAATATTAAAGCGTGCAAAACGAATCCAGTCAAGCGTAGGCGGAAGGTGATATGGGCTGCTAAGGCGCGTTGTGGGTGGATGGCTGGCTGGCTTATATTAATAATGTCGATATGTCTGTGTGTGTGCGAGTGTGGGTGGCATTTGCTAACACTTCGGTTCACTTCGCTTGCTGTTCGTTTCGTTTCATTTTGTTTCTGTCTTTGTTTATTTGGCTTTAAAGAGAAGAAAATCGATTTTGTTTTGTCGTCTTTCCTCTTTCAGTTAACTTTTGTTACGTTTTTGTTTTATTTATTTCTTTAACATTCACAGCTGTTAGCTTTTTCTTGTGTTTGCAAAAAAAAAAAAAAAATCAATAGAAATCAAAAAGAGCATATTGAAATACATAGTTGATTAATAATACAGAAAGGCCAAGCCGAGAGCAATGATTTTTGCCATTTTAGTTTGCTGTACTTCTGTGCTAAGAAGTGGCCAAAAAAAACAAAAACAATTCAAGCTAAGCCAGTACAACCACAGATCAAAGCCAAGTTCGGCAACGCCTTTTCACTGTCTTTTGTTCATCGTCTACTTCTTCGTCTTCGTTTTGACTCGAATTGACTCTGTCTTCGACTACGACTTTTGACTTTTTGTTGTTGGAGCAATGTTGAGTTTGCTCGTGCTTGCTCCTTGTGTGGAAGTGTGTCTCTTCTCTCTTTGTAATATTCGTTTTATTATTTTGTTTACTTTGCTTTTGCTGCTACTCAACGTGCTGTACTGAGACAAACAAAGAGGTGCCACAAACAAAGCAAGGTCAATACACGCATTCGCTAGTCTCGACTCGACTTGACACGACAATTAAACAAAGAAACTCTTCTTTGTCGTTATTCTCCTCAGAAACAAAAAAAGAGGAAATAATTAAATCTATATAAAGGAACATAAATACCACATGAAAAAATATCATAAATAAGTACGTCAGACTGAACACTAAACAAGTTAATTGGCAAAAAATATTAAATTATTTTAGTTAATGACGACATTAAATAAACAAATAGTTTGTTGCTCAGTTTTCGTTTGTAATTACATGTTAATGTATTCCGACTTTGTTGCACGTCAATGTTTGCCATGAGTCATGACTCAGCATTGATTGGATGTCTGTCTGTCTGACGGACGTACGTACATATGGCTTAACAAACAACGCGAGTGAATGTGATGAACAGCAGGTAGAAAACGCTACTTCCTGACATACTGACCGTTTGTCGGTATGTCTGTCTGTTTGTCTGCTTTCATTTAATCGATAATGCCGACGCGCTAACCTTTAAGAATATAAAAAAAAAATACATAATATGAAACTTGGCGCAAACAATGACAATTTCTGTAAGTTTGTGTTTTAATGTAAATGTTCAACATACGATGATCTTTTGTTGATTAGATTGTTCCAAATTTACAATAATTTTCACCTGTAAGCTACATTTTTATCTGGAAACCTAACAACTTGTAGACTGACTTTCTTTACTTGATACTGAAGTCGATATAGAAAATCACATCGAAGGCATTTCCTTAATAAATTTCTGCTCGTAAATAAGAAAGAAGAAAAAACTAAAAAACGAAAACAAATTTCAACCCGTTTCTGTCTACAAAAAGTCAGTAAGTGTGTTGGGAGCACATGTGTGTGTGTGTTTGTCTTTTTATATTAAAACCAGAATGTCTTTGAACGGCCTTCAGTTGAGCGACGCTTCATATAAGGCCCCCCTTCCCTTGGCTTTCTTCTCGACCAGACGAATTCATGCAATCAGTAAACATCTGTGTCGGTTTGTCTTTTGTCGGAGCAGAGCAGAGTCATCTTTTCGACTGTCTTCAGATTGGTCCCTGCTATATAACTTTTTTCTTTTTTTTTTAACCATCTTATTTGCGTTTCTTGGTACTCGTACAAAACTCGTTCTTAAAAATAGTCGAAAAAAAAATCCAACACATACTCAAACCGAATATGTTTGAGTGTTTTTTTTTTTTTTTTTTTTTTTACTTGCGCTTGCTTCGAGTTCATTTTTAGTTTATTAGCCAATTTCCTTGTTTTCTGTTGTTGTTTTCTTATACTTGTGCATTGCTGGAGGCATTGTCTGATTCGGGCTACATATCCGTCTCTCTGTCTGCCTGTCAGTGAGTCTACCTTATTTCTGCCTCCTGCGGTCGACCGACCTCTGCATGTTTTCTTGCCGCTGCTGCTGCTGCTGCTGTGTGTGCGTTGTTTGTGTTGCCCATTAAAAAACCATATACATACAAGCAATTCCGATACTGATCATCAGTGTGTGCGTACAATGTATGGCATAGTTGTTGTTGTTGCGTTTGCCTTCGTCTTATGAATGCACAAAGTGGAGAAGTCGCGCGTCTCAATTGAACGACCAAAACCATTTCGTTGCAACTCTCCTTGCTTGCTCTGCCATCATTGAACGTTTCCACACACACATACACACTCTTCTCGATCATGCGCTTCGTCAGTTTGCTCCTGCCATGTCGGCAGCGAGCAAGTGAGACGACGGACAAAAGTAGCGTTTCATATTTCATTTTCCCATGCGATTGCCATTAATCTTCTTTGCCGTTTACAGCAAGTGAAGTTTGGTGTGCTCTGCTCCGCTATGCTGTGCTGCGGTATAGTATGGAATGATATGGTATTGTAGGGGGAAGAGTGCGCGCTGGTGGTGGCGGTGGTGATGTTAATATGGTGTGGTGAGAAGTGTTGTAACGTTGTTTAACAAAGTGTACATAAACTGAAAATTACTACACCGTAAGAATAAGTACAAAGGTGGTAAAGGATGACTGGCAAAACATATGGAATATGAATCAATCAACATACGGATACGTTGTTGTAGTAGTAGTAGCAAAGCTTTTTCGCTCTTTCACATAACACTTACTACATGTGCTTGCGATCTTACCCGGGCTTCTTTGCTTTATCAACATTTATTTGCAGTTGTGCACTCCTTTGAGCTGATTCAAGTTCTGCTGAAAGATTCTTAAGTATATAACTGCAAACATAAACATACATGTGAGTGTGAGTGTGTATCTTATTGTGGCACTTTATTCTTCTTCGGTTCCACTTATTTGGTTTGCTGTGTACCGCTGGACAACGCCTTGACTGTCACTATCACTACTCTCAATTCCATGCCTTCTTTATTAATGCGTCGCTGCGCACATTATTCATAAATTTTATTCATTTTCTAGTGAATAATGTGAGCACGTAAAGTTGTTCGTTGAAATTTATTTCGTCGAGTGTGTGTGTGTGTGTTTTTTGGCTTCTAAAATGCTTTTAATAAATTCTTTTAGTGGGTTATACAGCTCTGGCGGGGGAGATGCGAAGAACGCTGGTAACGATCAAGAAATGTCAATCACGTTGAAGATGAAAAATTGGTCATATCTCATCCTTCCACTATACCATCTTTCTACTTATTGTTTTTGTTTCAGTCGGGATCTGGTCTGTCTTGCTTTGTGTACGCTTGCGGACTTTTCAGCGGGTCAACAACTTATTTTTTGCCTGTTTTTTTTTTTTGAGTGTATGTGTGCGTTTTTGTTGTTGTTTTTGCGTTCCCTTTTTCAGCTTATATCGTGTTTTATTCGCTTTTGTATACCGTTTTTTTTTTATTATGGTTGTTCTCCCTATTATTTCAGCTTCTTTTCGGCTATAAACGTTCAACTAATGATGGGTTTCGCCCTCTTTGTCGCACTGCGTGATCTTGTTCCCTCTCCTCTCCTTGCATTTCGTTTTCTTTCTATCCAATTTGGTCAATGGCACAGGCTGCTCGCACACTGCACTGTTTTTTGTGTATTGTGCTTTGTTTTACAACAGTTTTTTTCTGTTCTATGCTTATGATTGAACAGGTGATGGATGAGATGATAGCGTACGGAAATGTATAAAAATTCCTTTATATTTTGTATACGCTCCTTTGTTTCGTGAAACCATATTGATGTCAAGTTTTTATTCGATAAAAATCATTGGCTTTGTCTTTATGACTGTGAGATTAAAGTCTTTCGATCGCAACAATTGTTACTTGGTATACATTTCAAGAGAGCGTCTTCGAATTATTTATCAATGTAATTATTCTTTTTTTTTTGTATTTCAATAGTTTCGATTGTTTAGAAGAAATAATAGATTTTCAGTTTTTATTTGGCATCTTACTCATTTATTGGTTTTCAATTTCCTGATTAATAACCACAATTACAATTGCTTTTAAAGATAATTTTGCTGTGTATATATGTATATGTATGTTGTACGTCTGTATTATGAAATGCTTTAATGACGTCACATAAAGTCTACGACTTGTTTTGCTATCGTCGCGAGCACATGAATATGTGAGTGAATGTCGTCATCAGTGTCAAAAGTACGTACAACAAAGAGCAGCAAATCATATGATTTCCCATTTATTCTGCTATAGACATACAAACACGTACTCATGTTCGTGAAAAGATACGTATGTATGTATGTTGGTATTCGCTTTAAATTCTGTTTGTGCTAAAATGAGAGAAAAACAATCAAATAATAATGTCGAAAAAAACTTTTGACGTCCGTTTGACATTTGCGCTGCTACGTGTTTTATTTTTTGCTTTGCTTTTGTTGGCCGTCACTGGCATTGCACTCTCTGAAACTTATTCGCTTGCCCGCTCGCTCTCTATTTTAGTTTGACGCGTGTTGCGCTCTGATGCTAGTGTTGTTCAACAGAGTTGCCAGACTACGATTTATTTTTGTAGTTGAATGCATGTTAATTTTTTGAAACCGTATTAAATTTGAAAATCGTACTACTAAAAAAATAAATGATTTTTACTGACTTCAATGATTCTTTCTTATCATTGAAAGAATGAGTGAGTAATGTACAATATCTGGCAACACGTGGCGAATTTTGTATCTGACAGTTTTCTGGGCTAGGTGTGTATTTTGTAGTTGTATATGTTTGTGATAAAGGAGAGCAAATGAGTATTGTTTTGCTTTTGTGTTGGTGAGCGCATGTCAATGACAACCATTCCGTGTACCCCCGCAGATAAGTGAGTGACAGCTGTTTTTTGTTGAAATTGGAAAAAAAAAAAAAAACTACATATATATATACAAAAAAAGAATACAAAGCTATATACGAAAGACGGATTGTTTTTTATATTCTTTTTGTTTTTGTTTTGTCTTTTAATATTTGTACAGAGTTTATGTAACAAACAAATTCGATCGCAATATTAGTTATTTATTCTTTGTCTTTAAGACGAAAAACAACTTTGAAACGTCAACGCGTAATTTTTCTTTGGTTACGTTGTTTTGTTCAATGTCCATTTGACGCCATATAAGAGGTAGGGGATATGAAAATAGTAAACTAATTTTTTTGTTTACGTATCTGAAACACTTAGCATTGTATACGTATATGTTGTAAGAGCAAATGTGTGCTGGACTAGCGTAAAATAAATCAAAAGTGCACAGATACATGTGAACATAGGAAACAACTTGCATAAATTTACACAAATACAACATTGAACCACTGCAAAACGTCATACATACACGCGCAAAACCGTCTATCTAAAAAGCTTCAAGAATGCATTCGCCAATCGCCCACAGTAACAGAGACATCATTTGTATCCATGTGCGTGTGTATCTGTGTACTTCGTTTGTCTGCTGGCCTGGCCTGCTTTGTATAAAGTTGTCTAAAGGTTGTATATGCTCTGATACTGATATAGAATTTTCTTCTTTTTTCCCCTCGTTGTCGTTGATGACTTTTAATGCTCTTTACTTCCCCCTTGCTGCTCCTGAATTAAATGAAAGTCGTCGACGACGCCCCAAGCCAACTCGCACACACACACACCCTGGCACGCTCTCCTACCACAATCGCCTCTTTGTTGTTGTTGTGCAATATTGTCTGTTTTGCTTTTGGTTTTTTTTGTATTTTATATTTTATATAAAAAACGTGCAAATGCAACTCAACTTGGCAAATGTGTGTGTGTGTTTTTTGTGTTTGCGTGCTTATGTACGTCTGTGTTAGTGATTGCTTTGATTGCTGTTGTAATTTATACGCCGTGCTTAGTTGTTGTTTCATCATACGTTGTGTGTTGGTTTTTCCAAACTGTCGTCTTACAAACGAGAAAAGTCATTTTAATCATATCAATATTATTCACTTGATTGCCTGTATGTGAGTAAGATCGCCAAGCTCTTTATCATTGCAATAAAATGAGACTACACATAATAACAAAAAAAATGTTCAATTAAATTTCGACAAAGAGCAATTCTGTAAGACATGTCATGGCGCATGTAAGCGAAGATTTGTGTAAGCTCATAGAGACTTACTCGAGTTTTACGTAAAAAGAGTTGTCTTACAGTTACGAAGCTGTAACGTAACGTCGTTGCGCTCTCTACTACTCAATTACAACTGTTTATTATACACTCGTTTAAATTATTTTTTGCCGTTGATGCCGTTGTTACTTTTACTGAAATTGTTTTTCTTATTATAGTCCAAGTTTCTCTTTTTATTTGTATGTGTAAGAGTGTGTGTGTGTTTGACATCACGTCGCCCATTCAATACCATAACACTGTTGTCAATTGCCAGCGTTTTTTTTTACTCGTAACCAATCGCATATGCGCCTGTGTTGCGTATTCGAAATCTTGTTGAGCAAGTTCAGACCAAAGACACACATAAGAAACAACAGCAACGTCGTCGACGACGTCGATGATGATGATGACGACGAAAATACAACGCAAAAACACTCATTTTCATTCTTGTCAACATATTCTTCAAACCGTTAGGTGCGGCTCTCCCTTAAGCGGTATCAAAATGAGTGAGTGCAGCAGTCGTCAGCTCGTAAATTACACTTGTATGATCAACACGATCTCTTTTTTATCTATCTCTGTCTTGTGTTGCTCTCATTCTCTCTAGCAACTTTTCATTAGTTTGTTGCTGTGTAAACTGGTTTTCTGCAACTTTATTGCTTGTATGCTTGTTGACAGCCTTGAGGAGAGCCAAACTAGTTTTGTTTTCAGTTGTGGCTTTCTTTGTTATTGCAGCATTTGTATATATTTTGTCGTATTGTTACAATATAACAACATATTTCATATCTTTGTTTGTTACATCTTATTTTATTGAACTGTTTGTGTGTGTGTATATGTATACGAGTGGGTGTGCATGTTTATTATTGTAAATTGTTGCTGCAACATAAATCGCAGTGCATCACTTTGCTATTTGTACATGTTGTCTGGTCCCTGACAAAGATGCTTTCATATGACAAGCGACACTTACAATTAATCATCATGAGCTCAGTGAAGACGAATTGTTATTTTTCCATCGGTATACAGTATCTCCCTCCATCAGTAGATAACTCGCTTATTTTTTTACATTGTGATAAATGACTAAAGCTACAATAACTTATCTTCATTGTATGTTATTCTCTTTGCAGTTGTTGGAAGACGATCTGATTGAAAAACTGCAACAAAGAAGAACGTTTACTCGTACCAGTCACGACGACAACAACGACAAAGAGGCAAAGGCAATAGCAACAACAAACATAGAATAAACAATTGGACAGATTGGTTCAACAATACAAACTGAACTGATTAAAAACTCATACACATTTGCTTGTCTCGCCGTGTCTCAGTTGATAGAAGATCGTCTTCCTCATCACCGTCGCGTCTTATAGCCGTTTTGTTAAATTCAAGAAAGGCTAAAACAAGAGACCGAATTCTGTCATAACTATTGATTTGAACGATACTCCACGTCACGCCACGTCGAAGGAATATCCAAGGTACATCCAAAGGAGTTAATCGCGCATAAAAAGATAGAATTTTTTTGTCAGTACTACTGAAGTTGTCGGCCTCTTGAACGCGTTCTTCGTTAAATACGTTAGCCGCCGTTATTATTTTTTTACTGTGTTTATTTGTTAAATAGTTTTGTAGTCCTTTAAATAACGCTGTCTTAGCCAACATTTCAATTTGCAACAAAATCAACGAGTATAAGTAACTCACCGACGCCTACAACAACAAAAATAACAATAAAAACCTCGAGAAGGTAAACTTTCGCTGTGCGAGAATCCTCATTGTAAAAAAAAAAACACAAAAAACCAAGAAAGAAAAGACAACACACGCAATGGAACGCGAATCGAATCCAATGCAACCCATGTGCCGTTCCGGCTGCGGTTTTTATGGCAATCCAGCCACTGATGGACTCTGCTCTGTTTGCTACAAGGTAAGTGTTTGCTTGTACGATTTTTTACAACTATTTGTCAATATTAATGCATAACTTTTCAATGTTTTAATACAGGACTCGTTGAGAAAAAAGCAGCAGCCACCCGTCAGCAGCACACCCGTTTCAGTGCCGAGCCCACAACCAAGCCCAACATTCAGTCCGACCATCGCAATCACCAACACCGCACAGCCGACAGTCCAGAGTTTACAGCAGCAACACAATGAAATCAAAGAGGTGCGTTTGAAAAGCTCTTTCGATATTTAATATATACATATGTGTAGATCATACAAATATGTTCTTCCAACTGCTTTGAGTTTTTTTGTTTGCCTTTCGAATTCGATCAAATGAAAAAGTAAGACGGGGCAAACAACGCTTGGCCTGTCAACTTTGTTTTCTTGAACGACATAAAATAATATATAAAGTATAAAAAAAATATTACAAAATTCTAAAATTAGTCTAAAATCTGTAGAATAGGAAAACATACATTTTTGATTTTACATATTAACAAAAACGTTGTTTAACATACAACGCGCACATATCCATATCTAATCTAAGAACAACATCGTTCAGATGTGCACTGCACTCAACTGAGCTTAGAAGCAACGACAAAAACAATCGGGTAAGTGTGCGCAAATGTAATTGTTGTGGGGACTTTTGATAACTGCACAAAAATGAGTTGAAGAAAGCCTTTTCAAATGTTTCAAATTTTTCGTTAGTTACATATTAAAGAAAAAATAAATAATAGTTTAATTTTGGCAACACAATTTTCGAAAGTCTTATCAAAATAAAAAAAATTATAAAAATTAATAAACTTCAGTCATGGCAAACTTTAAACTTGAGAAACAAACTCCAATTGGGGTTCAACAACGCTTTAAAAAACGCAGTACTCTAAAAGGCAAAAAAACAATTGACGAGGTCACTACCGCCTCTGGTGCAATCATGGGCAAACCGATACCAAAATCGTCGGCGGCGACAACATTAAAGGGTAGCGTCATTTGTGCACATTATTGTTGCAGCGAAAAGTCCCCACTAATTATGTTTGACACCTACACTTCTCTTCTACGTTTTTATAACCTAACACAGACATCGCTGGCAGCAGCAATACCAACAACAACAGCATCAGCAATAACAAAGGAATCATCGGCGGTGGTGTCAAGTCCAATATCGCTCCTCAGGCGGCAACTCTTAC
The DNA here is from genome assembly GCA_034638295.1 of Phortica okadai. Taxonomy (NCBI): domain Eukaryota; kingdom Metazoa; phylum Arthropoda; class Insecta; order Diptera; family Drosophilidae; genus Phortica; species Phortica okadai. Next base: position 4,801,083 of record CM067849.1, on the reverse strand, counting down.
CGGGACAGCAATTAAAAAGTCGACACTGACTACTGGTACTGCGCCATTGGCACGAAAGGCGCTGCGTAAAGTGAAATTTTCGACAAACATACACACCTATCCGTCGACGACATCTGCGACATTTAAGAAAAAGTCAAATCGCATTGGTGACCTGAAAAAAGTCAACGCCGCCAAGTCTAAGAACAAATTATCAAAGCCGACGAAATTGCAAACGGCGCGGTCCAGGAGCAAAAGCGTTACTTCAGCAAATCCATTGTCAGTCGGGGTCAGTAATAACAATTCGACAGCAAAACAATTATCGGCCAAGAATAAAAAGACGGTTAAGAGCAAAACAAAAGAATTGCGTATTTCGGGTGGAAGCGCTGAAGGCGGCAGCTCAAGAATCGTATATCCGCCATTACGTATTACGTGCACTAATCATCAACGAGTGCCAAGGCCATTTCGATCTGACAAGACTGCAGAGTCGCCAGTCTCAGTGCACGAGCTGAATCTAAGGTCTCCTTTGCCGGCCTTTTTGCGTGTTGGTGAGCACTACAAATGAAAATGGAGGAAAATAATAAAAAACAAGGGCCGCAAAAACAACAGCCGCCACATCATCATCAGCAGCAGCAACAAAAGAAACGCAGGGCTTCTGAGCTATGTGATGGCGGTGGTGTCAGTGGAGTTAGTGAAGATGGCAGCGGTGAGGCCAGTAGTGTTGGTGATCCTAACAAGAATCCTGCAAAGCATCGGGTAATTACTCGAACACGGCCTAAACAGGACAGGAACTGTTATTTGTTATTAGTTGTTGATGTAAATATGTTTACTCGTTGCTGTTCTGATGAATATTCGCTCGATCGATCGTCTACAACAATCAGGCAGCAACATCAACATCATCATCACTATTTCGAATTCCCGACTGCCGTGCCGCGTATCGTGATGTCAAGTTGTAAACGTGTGTTGCAAAAGTTGGCCGTACGCCCAAATTGTATCGTGGCATCTTAGCGTCCAACGTCAGGCGCTGTTGATGGCAGTATCGTCAGACGTTTGTTGGCGGTCACCTCGAGCGATTTCTCGTTGTTGTTGCGTCTTATTTTTATTACGAGTTACACATTCATTTTTTTTTTTTTTTGTTTTTTTATGCAGTTGGAAGAGATCTTAGTTTGTGTAGTCATTTTAAACATTAATGATTCATATTTTGTTGAAACTAATTTTTGATTTTTGTTCAAAACAGAAAATTACTGATGATGCTGCAAGCAAGACCAATAGTGAAGCAGCCACACCTGGTCCATCCTCTTCCACATCAACACAAACAGTTGAGGAGGACAAAGATAAAGACGATGATAAGGATGCCAAGAAAAAGAAGAATCGCTGCGCTGAGTGCCGCAAAAAGGTTGGCCTAACTGGTGAGTATATTGAATGAATTGGCATGAGTATTAAAGGCAACGTAAACTAAAATTCTTTATAAATTATGTTCTCATTAAAGGATTCCAATGCCGATGTGGCGGTTTGTTCTGCGCGGTACACAGATATAGTGATAAGCACAATTGCACTTTCGACTATCGGGAGCATGGAGCTCAAGAAATTAGACGCAATAATCCCGTTGTTGTAGGCGAGAAAATTCAGAAGATTTGAATGTTGTGCCATTTATAATATTACTAATAATATAATATAAATAATAACTAATAATAGAAATAATAATAAAATAATTACAACATAAAAATCTTACTGAATCGGAAGCCGAAAAAATGCAGCAGCAGAAATTTAAATAATTATATAAAAAAGATGAGATGTAAAAGAAAATTATCAGGTGAAAGCAGCAACGGCAATGAAAGAAACAGGATCAACGCTTAAACACCTAATGCAATAGTCCAAAAACAACAACAACCTACTACACTCACTCACCACTATACACAAACACAAACACACATTATATATACATATATGTATACACACCGCCCACTGAGGAGATATTCGCTGACGTCGGTGACGATGACGACGACGATGCCGCCGCCGCTGTGATTTTGACTTGTTAAACGCAAACGACGACCGCAACTGCCGCCGACAGCGCGCACCGGGCCGGATCTGGTCCGTGGTGGCCGTGGCCGTGACCGCAGACGCTTGTGCAGGACAGTTAGCAGGCTGATAAACTGTAAATTTCGGACGCTCGTGTCCAACCAAACCCCTTATAGAAAGTCAAAGCGCCGCCCTCATCGCCGTCGCCAGCCTTGGCGTTGGCTTAGTGCTGCAACATTTTTTTTAGTGGAAAACCAAAATCCAATCAAGCAAACACAATAAGAAAACAAAAAAAAAAAAATACAAAATACTAAAAAACAAAAACAAACAAAAAAAGAAAACGAAGTAAAATTACTATTAATTAATTAATTATTATTACTACTATTATTAATTAATTATGTAATTGCAAAAATAAAAAAAAAAAACCAACAATGTTTGAAAAAAAAATCCTTTTAAAAATGTAAAAACTTTAAAATCGCAAAAAAATCTTTTACCTAATTTACTACACACAAAAAAAAGGAAAAAAAACAAAATTTTTGAAAATAAAAAAAAAAAATGTACTAGTAAATATGAGTAGAAGAGAGAAAGTTGATAAAGCGGCGGAGAAACGAAGTGAATGAAAAAAATACAATATACAAATTTTAGCATATGAATTAATTTAATTTCATAAAAAGAAAACCAACAAAACAAAAAATAATAATAAAAAAGTTTTTAAAAACAATTTTATTAAATGATTTAATTGATGTATAATTAAAAATAAAAGCAAATTCACGCAGACAGACACAAAAAAAGTGAAGCATATTTTATATGAAAAGTAATAATTATTTTATAATTTTTAGGTTTTGTTTTGCTTTAAGCGTTATTTAGTTGTTTTCTTGGTTTATATTAAAATATACAATTAAAAAACTCTGATTTACTTTATTAATTAAAGAACTTTTAAACGCAAATTTATAACAAATAGACAGAAATTTTCAAATCAAATCATAGTCATAACAACAACAACAAAAAGCGCATTAAATGAACGATTGTTGGAAAAAAATACAGAGTTCAAAAGTAGTTTTTGTTCGTGTGTTTGTTTGAATGTAAGCCAAATATTTGAGAAAAACAAAATACAACAAAACAATTTCAAGCAAAATGAGAAAAAAAAATAAATAAACGCCCACCTTACATAACACAATTATATATTCACACACATACATGAACTGAAAGCAAGTAAAAATATAGAAAAATACATATACAGTAACACACACATACACGCACAGCGCTTTACCGGAAAGTTGTTTAACCGCGAACGATGAAGAACGGACAAACGACCAAAAAAAAAAAGTAAATAAATAGTAATAAATAAGATTAAAACACCAAATTTTCATGAGAAAATCCCTGCAAATCCATTGTACAAAGGCCAATCCTAAGCAACGGTTTTATTGTTCAATTTCAAAGATTGATAATCAAAGCTGAAAGAAAATTAATAAAGCCAACAAAACAACACACACGTGTGCAACGTTCAAGAACAGCAAATTGTCATTATTTTTATTCATTACTTTATTTTTTATGCAAATACTTTAAAATTAATTATATTCTAGTAAAATTTTATGAAAAAAAAAAGTATAAAAAAACTAATGCCGTAAATGAAAATCATAAAAAATATAAATGTAAATATGCTTTGTTTAATTAATTTTCATCTATAAAAAAAAACAAAAATACAAATACTAACAATTTCCGCACTTTGCTTTCCTTACAACAAAACGTTATATAAAACAGTAACTTGTCTTGTCGCATCTGTCTTAAATTACTGAGTTACCCCCAGGAGCAATTGTCAAGCACAGAAGAGAGGCAATGCGACATCCGCCTCTCCTCGCTCTCGAAATGTGCAAAACGTAAAATTTAGCAATATTATATTTCATTTTTACTTATATACTATAAATATTAGTTCAAATTGTTTAAATGCTTTTATTTTAATATATTTTGTTCTTAATTATTAACAAATTGCTTTAAAAAAAAAAAAAAAGAAAATACAACATATTTTTTATGCGTTTTGTTCTTAATTTTCAACAAGCTTTGCTAGCAAATTTTTGTTCTAATACTTTTCTTAAATTGAATTGATTGAATTAGTTTATTATGTTAATTAATGAAGTAATTCATTTAGCAATACAACAATTTTAATGTAATCATTTTGAATGCAACAAAATTCTATATATAAATATATATATATATTTACTTAGTGTATTAGTTTAAACAAAATATTGAATTGAGAGTAAAACAAAAAGAAAAAAACAATGAAAAGGAGAAAACATAACGGTTAATTTTCGAGTTTGCCATCCCATAAGGCAAAACAATGTTGTATGTAAATTATGCTAAAAACAAAAATTAAAAATAATAAAAAAAAATCAATTTAAAATTTTTAAACCTAAAAAAGACAATGATTTTATTTAACTTTTTTTTGTTTTTCTATTTTGGTATTTAAATAATTTTTTGGGTACTTCAAGTTATATTGTTGCTTGTAATAATTCTTCTTCTGCCAATTACGATCTGGAAACTTTTATTGTTTTTATTTTTATAATATCCAAACCATTTATCACAGCAAGTGTTCATCAGCAACTTAGTATGAATGATAATTAAAGCGCATAACCTATAAAGAAGAAGCAAACAAACAAATATATAAATATATATTGCAAAAATTTTCAAGAACTTTTATTCGGTTTTAATAGTACTTGAAAGAAATTTAGCTTTATCGAACAAGAATTTTATGCTGCGTAAACGAAAAATAATAACAAAACACAAAAAAAATAATAAATACAAAAAAACGAAAAACAGTTGAAAAATCCAACAAAAAAATCTAAAAAACACACCAGAATATAACGGATAATGCAAATTTATATTAAATTAACGCTTAGATCCGTAAGAGTAAATATATATATATAAATATAATTTTAATATAAATGAAGAAAAATTATAAAAAAAAAAAATATATATATATATACATATATAATGAATAATAATAATAATGAATAAATTTTTAAGCATAGAATTATAAAAAGAAAAATGTGAAAAATCGCTAAAAACTGATATAATTAACTAAGTAACACTAATAAAGAGAATTATTCTGAAAATAATAATATTGTTTTTTTCCTGTGTTCGAAAGTAAACATGGGAAAATGTATTTATCTTCAAATTCTTCAAGTAATGGGAACGAACCTGTTGGATAAGTCAGTCTTGTAGATAATATAATACTCTTCACGCCCCTCTAACATCGACATTGCCGTAACTCTTGCTTCGTTGTAATTGGGCGGTGTTAAATAATTCTTACGCTTCTTTAGCGACTCATGCTTAAAGTCAATTGATTAAGGACTCAAAAAGATCCGAATAGTCCCATCACGCCAGTTTCCACAAATGAGTAGATCGCAAATAAGACCCTCTTTAAAATTTCGGATCACTAGCTTCAAAACTGTGGGAGGACATCGTGTATGTAAAAATGTATATGCAGATGAACATGGCCAGTTTGACACGTCTTGCCGAGCTGATCGAGAATATTTGTATGGTCGGAAGTGTCTCCTTCTGTGTGTTACAAATTACATGACAAAGTTATAATAGTACTCTTCATACTGTGAAGAGTATAAAAATTGCAACGACGTTGGTCCATAATTTCCATTTTATTGGTTAAGGGCTTTGAGTAACACTATTAGGGCAAATTTTGTTTCTATTACGGAGTTTGTCTACATTATTTGCGGTTTCTTGAGAAGAAATGAAAACGATGTGTTCAGTAGTGGTACCAAAAATGTAACATGACGAGCAGCAGTGCTGCCAAAACTGTTTGTTTAAAATGTTTTTTTTTTATTATTGCTTTTTTAGCGCCGAACGTTTTTTTAGTGGTGGAACTTTTGTTTGGTTGCATAACTTGTGAGTGCTTTATTACACACTTAGCGCAGCGTCACTAACCACTTGACAAGAGGGACGGGCGGGTGTGTATACACGCAATTAGTACAGCTGGAGAACCGGTCGCGAACATCGCATAACACAAAGAAGTAGAAATCAGTCATAAATGTTTGCTGCCAGAATGCGTTTCGCTCAATATTTACGCAAAGGCGATCTCACCAAGCGTCTGGGTCTGTTATCTGAGGATGGCAAATCGTTAGTGGAACTTTCAGAGGTTGCGGATGTGCCCAATGACTTCAAAGCGCTGTTGCAACAGAACATTTGTGTGAAAGAAATTTCACAAAAAGCAAGCAACTTGAAACCAGTGGCTGTCAACGACGATTTAACATTACTGCCTCCACTAACCGATCCCGGCAAGATTATTTGCATTGGCTTGAACTATCAGGATCACTGTGACGAACAAAACAAACCAGCTCCTAAGGAACCCATGTTCTTCAGCAAGTACAATAACACAATTACTGGGCCAAGAGATAACGTGATCGCACACAAGATAAGTCAAGTATGGAATATGCTATGACGGTGGTGAGATAAAGTAGTAATGATAATGTGTTATTGTAGAAAATTGACTGGGAGGTCGAGTTGGCGGTCGTCATTGGTAAGCCTGCTAAGCATGTACCCATCGAGGAGGCCATGGATTATGTTTGGGGTTATACTGTAGCACAGGATATATCAGCACGTGACTGGCAGAAGGAACGCAACGGTGGTCAGTTTCTGATTGGTAAGTCAATGGACACATTTTGTCCATTGGGTCCCGCTGCTGTTCATAAGAGTTTAGTTGGCAACGTATACGACTTGTCACTAAAGACTTGGATCAATGGTGTCGAAAAGCAAAATGGCAAAACAGGCGACATGATCTTCAAGATTGATGATGTCATACACCGACTAACACAGTGAGGAAGAATACAAAATCAAATGCAGTGCGTTTCTAATGGAAGCACTTACTTTGCAGATCCATTACGCTGCTACCTGGTGACATTATCTTGACAGGAACACCAAAGGGTGTGGGCATGCATCGCAGCCCACCGGAGTACTTGAAGCCTGGAGATATTATTACTAGCGAAATTCAGGGGCTTGGCACTATTGTAAATAAGGTAGTCGAAGCCTAAGCCGAATATGAATTTTTATTTCTGCTTGTAAAAAACAAATTATTAATCATTCTTATTGCATTTAACAAATAAAAAAGTCGCACGAGAACTAGACTTTAAAGGACTTTCTCTTAGTCGCGAAATATTCATCACGTTTGTGATAAGGTGCGTAGGGATCATCAATGTAATGCTTCGGGCGGCGCCAGAATTTTGTAACCATCTTATCGAGAAGCCAGCTCTGTGTGGCATTGGTGAAAACGTGCTGACGAAGTCTCCGTTTTAGAGCAGCCGATTTTTTAAATAGTTTCTTCTGGCGACCAGAATGTGTACGAATCCACGCGCCCCAGTCTAGACGTTTAAATCGTTTCACCACCGCCTTCACAGTCTTGCGCTTTCCTTTTATCAATGAAAACTTAGTGACACTACGTGTGGGCGGCTGCATATGAGCGGCAGGTGCGACTAGTTGTAGCAGTTTTTGAGGTAATGGCACCAAATTGTTCCCCGGCAGCACAGAAAGTCTTTGAGGTTCGGCGGGAACTTGCTGCAAATGTGAAAAGCATGCACGCTGTGTGTTGACCAGCACGGGAGCTCGCCAAGTTGTGCGAAGCGCTGTAAATGAATTATTTGGAAATTAGTTTTTGACGTTAGTCTTAATATGATTAATACTACCACTGGACATTAAATTGCGCAACATTTTATTTTAATAATTCAGTGTTTTACACCTGATACAATGTTTTCATAACCATTTACCGCTACTTTCCCCCTGGTCATACACACACACACTATCAAACTCAACTGTCAAAACCATATGGTTGCCAGTCACACAAAACCCAGTACAATTTATTGACAATTTCATGCTACTTTGTCGATTAATGGATTTCATTCCAAAATACGTCAAAATTTATTGTACAAGGACATATTATGCAAAACAAAAGAAATCATTTGATGACAACAGGAGTATTAACAAAGTAATTCGTTTTGAAAAGTCGACTAGCCATATTTTGGCGCCGTTGCGCCTTCTAAACGGTTAAGAAGAAGCAGCGTGAAAGCAAAGAAGAAGAAGAATCATACACTTGCTCCACCGCCGCCACATTTAGTATTCGCCCTGTGGCCTACAACGAGACAATTTTTGAGAGTACTGCACGCCGCCGGCAGTTATACTGGAAGAGCGTCTGTTTTCAGGCATAACAAGGAAAAAGGAATTGCCACAATATTAGCACGAAAGATGTACCGTCTCGTTTTCAAAGATCCGTGCAAGTGTGCGTTGCAGGTGAGTGCTGATAGGAGAGAAAATCGATCGCCATCACGTACGCTACGCAATCAAGCAAGCAGACGACGACGATGAAGCCGTACGAACCCCCGCTAGCACCCGATGCGTGCACAAACTAAAATTTGCTGCTGCAAATATATGAGTGTGATTTCGCTGACTGTTATGTCATCTTTGGCGAGCAGGAATTATGCGAGAATTTCCAAAATTCCAGCTAATTTCTTTTGCCTTATAGTTAAGAATATCAACAGTGACATAATTGCTAAAATTTGTACACCTGGCGAGGGGCTGGGGCACGCGCACTTCGCTCATCCCCGTCTATTTCAGTTTCGCTAAGGCAGCTGATGCTGTCACTTGGTTTTGATATAGATTAGTCGGTCAACAAATTTAGATCATTCTTGCTGACACATTAAACTAACAATTATTCCTTCCGTCTTAATTTTAGCGCACGCTTCAGATCCAAAGCGGCAGGCAATACAGCAACAACAACAATAACAAAAATAACAGCAATGGCAATGGTATACCACCGAATATGCGTGAAGCTGGTTTTGGCAAAGTGGTGCTTATACTAACGCCACTGGCAGCAGTCGGCGGCGTGATTACCTATGCAAAGTGAGTAGCTTGGAAATTAAGAAAGCGGACACCAAAAAACCTTTAATTCGTTTGCACAGATACGATTCTGAATTCCGAAAACTTGTCGAAAAAAATGTGCCCGGCGCGGAGTCGATCATCAAGGTGGTGCTGAAGGAAGAACCACCATTCCAGGGCATTAATAAAACGATTAGCGGGCATATCGATGCTGTCAAATCGCAGTTCGATAACGTCTCGAGTTCGATTGACAGTGTCACATCGAAAGTAAGTGGTTTATTTGGTGGCGAAGATAAAGTCAAGTCGTCGAGCCAGGAAGGTGAGAAACCGCTGAAAGTCACACAGGTTTGTAACGAATTTAAAGAATATTGTAACGAATTTTTTATTTTGTTTGTAAATACTTTTCGTAGACGAGTGCATCGCCTGTAACTCAGGCCAGTAAAACGAAGGATGCTAAAGCGGCGCAGGCCCAGGACTTATCTAAATCAGTTCCAGCAAAGCAAGCAGAGTCAGTCAAGCCTAAACCAGAACCGCTGCCACATGACGTGATCGAACTGGAGAAGGCCGTAGAGATATCGGCGGCGTTAGCGGTGAAAGAGTACAATAAGGCTATTGAAATCTTAAAGAGGTCAGTGTCTGACTTCACCAAATGTAATGAAATCAATATAATTATGCGTATATAAAACGCCTATAGCTTCAACACCGATGTGCGCAAAGTGGTTGACCATGCTGTGGAAAATATGGACAGCACGCTGTGGACATCGTTGAAGAACCGGAGTAGCGCTCGTGATACTGCCGTCTCTACTGCGGAGAAACTGGCGCATGTTGCGCTAGATAGGATTGGTAACCATTTGTTAGAATTTTTAAAAAGCGATCTTACCTTTTTGTTCTGCAGCTAATTGTGAAGTTGTGTTGAGTAAAGTTGTCTCAGTGCAGAACACCGAACAAGTAAATGAAGTGCGTAGCAAAATCAAGAAACTAACAGATCACATTAACAATGTCAAAGATGAACTTTACCGACACAAAGACAACGCAACTGTGTCGGACAAGTACTGGCGTAGTGTATGTATTACTCTTCCCATTTCTTTGCCTCCCTTTGTCATTGTGGCTATTTTTTATACAGGTGGAGAAAGCACGAAACTACTTCATTGAAGAAATTGAATCGCTTTTCCCTGGACTAAATCTTGCAGAAAAGAAACTTGAATTATCGAAAGATGATTTGGATTTGTTTATTCTGCACGCCTATTCGCATGTACTGACTTTGCAAAAAGAACTACAGCGATTGCAAACTGAGGGCGAGTTACGTTTGAAGCGTGCTATTGACGCTGCACGTGGTGACAATGATTCGGAGGCGACAAAAGCGCAACTGCAGTTTTTGCTTGAGGCAGAGAAGCGTAAACTTGCTCTGGAGAATCAGAAAAAGATTTTCCAAATTCACGCCGATTCGGACAAACAGCTGCGATCGCAACTTAAGAAACAGGCCGAAGCGCACGCAGATCACCTGAAGGATATTGTCTCGCAACGAGAGGCCGAGTTGGCGCGCAACTTTAATCGCGATCTGGAGGATAAGTTGGCTTCAGAGAAGGCCAATTATAAGTTGCAGTTAGCTGGCATGTTGGGCAAGTTGCGTGGCATGGATGCGGCATTGGCAGGTGAGTTACGAAGCCACATTATTTAAATTCTGTTAAGTTGGAAAATAGCTTGAATACTTTACACTTTTATACACGCTGCAAATTAGAAATCGATGCGGATTTGAAAGGTATTCTTATATTTTGTATATAACAATTTTCTTATATCTCTTGTTTTCTATATGTATTACAAACAGCTCGCGCTGAGATTGAACGTTCAGCAAACCAAGCGCAATCGCTATGGGCTGCCTGTCAGGCTCTGTGGACAACGGTGCGCACGGTGACGCCCGGAGTCCACTACAAATTTAAATTGCGACCGTTGAACAACGAGATAACCGCCATTTCCAAGGTGGCCGGCAGCGATGAGCTGGTCAACGCAGTGCTGCAAAACCTGCCACAGGAGGCACGCAATCGAGGAGTCTATCCAGAAGATGCGCTACGCGAGCGTTTCCTAAATGTTGAACGTATTGCGAGAAAAGTTGCGCTCGTGCCGGAGGAGGGTGCCAGCATACCCATCTACATACTGTCCTATTTGCAATCTGTTTTTGTTTTACGACCAGATAATCCCATTTCAAAGGATGAACTTGAGGATAAGCCATTCGACTATAGCAAATTGGATACCTATGACATCCTAAATAGAGCAAGGTAAATTCACTTCGTTTTGCACGTTACATGAGGCCTTACTTATATGTTGTCTCTTTGGTGCAGGTATCACGTCGATCGTAATGACTTTTTGCAGGCGCTCAAGTACATGAACCTATTGCAAGGAGCGTCGCGAAAAATCGCTAGCGATTGGGTAAAGGAGACGCGCGTCTTACTTGAGACGCAACAGGCTGCCAATACGTTGATGGCTCACGCTGCCGCCAATGGTTTGTTGTATTTGTAAATTTATTTTTCGATTTGTTATTGGAAAATATCAGATATTTATACAAAATGGAAAACTTTAATTGCCCTATAAAGAAATTAAATAGAAAAAATAATTGTGAAATTTTCCAACTGTTTCTGAAACAGAAGTGAACACCAGATCATGTTGTTGCCACATCAACAAACTATGTAATTCTAAATTGCAATTGTCATCAAATAAATATTATGAAAGACCAGCACTGAACAATGAAGAATTTATCGTTTGTTGATCGTTGATGACTCAGAATCCTCTATTTACAGAACTATCTTTTAAGCCCCGATCATATACATACGTTCGTCAAACACAACGATTGATTTTCGGGTTTTCTTTATTTGAACAATATTAAGATGCTGACTATTTTTTTGATACGCATTACAATATTTCAATAATTTATTAAACTTAGTCCAATTTTGTACATGCTATTCTGCGTATGCCTTCGGGCTAAGATGAGTTTCAGTGATCAACTTTGGTATCGCTGTTGTTGCTGCTACCGGCGAACTTCTCCACCAATTCGAAACGCCAGCGCATATAAGCCACTCGCATGCGATCCCACACATTATCTACGGAGTCCATAGCTGGACGCACATCGAGTAGAGCGAATCTATAATCCTTATCAACAATGCCGCCATCGTAGTAATCGATTACGTAGCGAACATCCTTACCGCAGCGATCCACAATCCAATCGTGACGATCAAAAGGCAGTTCATAACTGTGAACACAGAATAGATTATGAAGTTCAATACATTTGTACTTTTCGCTCGTTTAACTATTACTTACCCCAACCAGCTACGAAAGCGTGCGCGCGGACTGAAATCTTTTGCCTTTCCTCCAAAGCTCTTAAGACGTGGGTTGCCACATTCCTTGGCGTGTAGCGCCTCCCATTTAAGTACCTCCTGCCAGGCCTGTTCGTTATTTGCATTATGTATACGTATGATGTCTCCCATATCCTTCTGAGTTACATCTTCGTTCTTCCATCGCCAGCCTTTGCGCAACATTGCATTCCAAAACATCTGCTGACTTGGATATTGCCAGAATTGCTTACTACCATCTTCAGTCACTTTCGGTATGCTCGACGTCTGACGGTCAGTGGGCAGTGAGAAAGGCTGATCGGGTGCCGGTTGCTGATTTGCTGGTGGCATCATATTAAGTGGATTCACATCGGAATTATCGTGTTGAACTGGGCACTCTGATGCACCACTAGCGGCAGTTGTCTGTATTTTTGGATGTGGTGAGGGTGTTTTGATGTTGCCATCAGCAGCCTTCTGATGCATTGGGCACTCTGGTGGTGGTGTAGCGCCTCCGGTTGCGAATTTGGCATGATCTACTGGCATTTTTGTGGCACCTGCCTGCATGTAAACGCTTGTTAAGCCAGTATTACCCATTTTTAAGCTGTGGAAACACAAAAATTTCAATAAAAAATTATCACGCGAGTTTTGTAGTTGCGTAACTGTTCTAATTTAGAAATCCGTTGTTTTATCTGTTAAAAACTTCTCCTACTTACGTTTAATTGTGATTCCAATTGGCCTTGGAAGTTTCCGCAACGGTTTTCGTATAATTATCTATTTTTTTAAAAAATAAAGTTAGAGTGAATTAAAAAACAACCATTTAACAGGAGTATATGACAACGACCGATAGAACGATAAGAAAACAAAAAAAAGGAAAACATGTGGGAAAAATCTGATTTGGCAGCACTGTTGGATTCAAATGTTATATTACTGCCAACTTCCCCTTGGAAATACGAATGTAAGCAAATACAGAAGAAAATACGAGTTACACTTCGAAGTGACTCGCATGTTGTATTGCCGTATGTATCCATCCAATTGTTTTATTGTATTTGAAAGTGAGCAAGTATCTCGTTTGCTGTTTCAATTGCAATCGTGCGGGTCTCTATCACAAGCATAAGACTAGCCAGAATTTCGTGAAGTTTTTCATGCTTCTTCTTTACTGACGACATAGATCGACAGAGTGTAACAGGAATATTAAATTGGCTCATGACTTGCTGCAAGCAAATATACTCGCTGGCAAATATACTCGATTCAGGAAACCGACTGGTCTGCTTGTTCCCATTGACACGTTATTTGGAGTCATTTGCGTCTTTCAGACACATCGAAACATCGAAGTTTTATTGATTGTACATTTTATTGTCAGATTATTAATTTTCTTAATCAAATTTAATATCAAAGAAAATAAAACAAATGTTAATAAGAAATTAATTAAAACGAAGTTTTTTTTTTTTTGTGTTTAGACTGTCTTAAGACCAATCGAGTCAATAAATTAACTTCATTTCGCCAGGGTTGCAATGAAACAACAAAGCATTTTTAATGAATAACAAAAAACAAGAAGCCTCTATCACAGCCCTGGTCTATCGTATAGTGTGAGTGCTGCCACGGTTTAATGACAGAATGAATGACAGTCAAAAAGGAAATTGAGATAGACGGGCAAGCCAAAAAATAAGAAAAAATTCACTGCGTAATTTTTATCTGCGTTATAAGGTTCATTTAAACAAAGCAACCAAAAGTGTGTGTATGTAAGTTGTATTTGTTTGCCAATCAAATGAAAAATTATAAAAGTAGAATTAAAACTCGATTTACGTGTTATTTAACAACGATGAAAGCGAATGGAAAAAGAGGCAAAAATGCCAATGGAGCAGCAAAAACGAAAAGTCAAACCAACAAAAACAAGTATTTTACCTTGTATGTGTGCGTGTACGTGTATGGGGAAAGGACGAGGGACGTAGTGCATTTTTTCGCATTTGTTGTTGCCTTGTGTGCATTTTATTGCTCTCCTCATGACGATGATCAAATTTGTTTTTGCGTAGCGTAAATATTTTTAAGGAAAATTTTAAATTCGTAATTACACCCACAAAATAGGAAAAGAAAAGAGAGTAAAAACAGAACCGTCGATGGGCAGCAGAATGAAGGGCGTTTTCTTCAATAATTATATCTATTTGCGAGAAAAACGTAAATTGTAAACTTTCATTTGTTTTCTTTTCTTTAGTTCATATGGCGATGATATTTAACATTCGAGATTTTCCGCTTTCTCTTGAAGCTTAGTACGGTTTGTCTATAGCGTGTTTAATTAACAACATTTTATCGTCATTGCTTGAAAATGCGGGCAACGGGCATTGAGGCGGGTAGCGTATTGTGATTATGCTTCCTGTGGACAACACAATGACGATTGTTGTTATCTTTATGAGTCATGTAGAGTTTATTCAAAATAATGGAAAAGTTTATTTATTTTTTGTAAAGTAAAAGTGAAATCATTGAAACTTTAGTAAACTCTCGTATTAAATTCATTGTCACGAGCCACTCTGCGCTGCGTTGATCATGGGTTGAAGTAAATCGAGCTTTGAATCGTCGACGTCGTCACAATTGACATAATTGCATTTGTGCTTTGCACAGCAACACAGTTGTTTTTGTTTCAAAAGCAAAATAATCAATATTTTTTTGTTTTGTTTTAATTTAAACTAATATTGTTTTCACGCACACAGACAGACACAACGAAATTGCTAACAACTTACGCGCATTCTGACGAAGCAAAACCAAAAACAAATTGTCGCAAAAGTTCCAGTCGAATTGTGTTTAGTGAAGTGAAGTGAAGTGCGCTTGTAGCAACGCTCAACAATGGCCACCCGCAAGAAATCGCTGCTGAAGGTCATCATACTTGGTGACAGCAGCGTTGGCAAAACATCGCTCATGAATCAATATGTGAATAAACGTTTCTCAAATCAGTATAAGGCGACGATCGGCGCGGATTTTTGCACAAAAGAAGTCTGTGTCGATGATCGTATGGTTACAATGCAAGTGAGTCAATATTACGATGCGATAACAATGCTTGTCATCTCATCAATTACAAAAATAAGGCTTACTTTTGAACGGCATTAATCATATGTTTCTATTATGATTTCAGATTTGGGATACAGCTGGTCAGGAACGCTTCCAGTCGCTAGGTGTTGCATTCTATCGTGGCGCTGACTGTTGTGTGCTCGTCTATGATGTGACGTCACCAAATTCATTTAAGAATCTTGATTCGTGGCGTGATGAATTCCTTATACAGGCGAGTCCACGTGATCCGGAACACTTTCCATTCGTTGTGCTTGGCAACAAGGTGGACTTGGATAACCGTCAGGTGTGTTGCACTTTAATATGCCTAAGAAGATAAAAAATCAACGATAGATAAGAGAAAGAAATCTATCTGTGATGTGGAAAAAGGTTTTTGTCAAGCTGTACAGATAAGTCAGTGGAGCATCAATTCTGATAAGATCTGTGAAGAAAATTTTTTAAAGTTTCTTTTTTTATTATTGTTAGTCTATGAACATCTTGAATAATACTGTGGTTTTCAACTTATTAGGTATTGACGCGTCGTGCGCAACAGTGGTGCCAATCGAAAAATGACATACCCTACTATGAGACTTCGGCGAAGGAAGGCCTTAACGTCGAATTGGCGTTCCAAACCATAGCTAAAAATGCATTGGCTCAAGAAGCGGAAGTAAGTGTGATTTATTTGATATTTTTTTCAGTCGTCTTATTTTTTTTTTTCTCAATCGTTTTACTTGTCGTAACTTCGTTACTCATTCAGGTTGAACTTTATAATGAGTTTCCCGATCAGATTCGCCTTAATGCTGAAAGAAATAATCATCCCGGCAATGCTGATAACTGTCAATGCTAATGTAATTCATTACAAACTCTAATGTAATTGAGAACAATGACAACAACATATAAGAAAGTTGTTGTTGTCGTTCGTGTTGTTGAGTAAAGCATTGATGATGATAATTATTGCATGTCCGATAGAAACGAAACTTCAACAGACAACAACAACTACAACCATGATAACAAAAACAAAAAATAAAATCTATTAAATAATATTAAATATATTTCAATATAAAAAAAAAACAAACAGAACAACAAAAATAAGTAAAGTAATTGAGACGCAAAAAGTGTTAATAATTTTAAGTAAATAAAATTATAAAAAAAAAAAAAACATAAATAAAAATAAAAATTAAACACTTTAGTATTCAATAAACCAAGAAAAGCTTATTCCCGAATATACATATATGAAATACACTTAAATTGCTTAAATTTTGCACACAGTAAAACAAAAGATAAAGAAAACAAATAAGACTCGTATAAAAACAAAAAAAAAGTGTTCCACAAAACGAAGATTATTCGAATGAAGCCAATCTAGAACCTATTTACAAGCAAACCGAATCATTTTCTCATAATTCAATAACATATTTTGTGACTCATATACTTTCTTGTGTTTATTTAAAATACATATGTGCGTGAAGCTAACCAAATCCAGATGCAATATTCCGTTTTCGAATAGAAACCGTCGTGAATCGGTTTAAACCGGTTCCTCTAGTTTAGCTAATTTAAAGGCAAACCGTCTTCGCACTTTTGCAGCTAAATTGATACTGAAAACAAATAACAACAATTCTACGAAACAAAAACTTTGTGATTGTAAATTAATTAAACAAATAAAAACATTGCATATTTTCGCCTTTGTTTTGTTTAAGTAAAACTTTATAAACAAATAATTGAGCAAAAATTCAAATTATCAACGATTTTTTTTATATACGAGTGTATAACATATATTAAATATATCAATTATTATCTTAAATATTTTTTCTTAGTTTTTACTTGTAAAGTGTTTTATTTCTTATGCTTTTTAATTAATATTTTTTCTGTTGTGCGCCCAAATTTGTTTTCATTTTTTTTTACTTTATTTTCAATAGTATATTTAGAAAACACACACAGATATGCATACATAAATATACATATATATATATATATATATATTAAATATAAATGTTCAAAATGCTTTTGTTTAATTTGTAAAATGATTTGTATTATTAAAAAAATATTGCTTGGAAAAAAACGAAAATTCATAAAACGAAAAAAAAAAAAAATGATTAAGAACAAAAAAAAAAAAATAATATATAATATATGATTAAGCTAAATCTAATTAATAATTAAATAACTTTTAAATAAAATAAATCTAAAGTCCAAGGGAGAATGTTGTGTCGAATTTTTGTATAAAATGATATTTGTTATAATTTGATTTGATAGAAATATTGCATTGATTTCAAATCCGACCAATACTAGTAACGTCAAAAGCGAAAGTATTCAAGTAACTCGATTATATTTAATTTAATTTATAATCAGTTTAGTTTTAAGCCATAAACAAACGATAAAAAATATGTCATAGAACACATTACTTAATGGTTTGATGTGTCTAGAAGTGATATAATGCTATCTCATTCGTATCATTATATTTTTCTTGTTGGATCCTCAACTATTCTCAACTCGTCGTACCAATGCACAAATTACAAACCATTTCTTACGTTAACTGATTAGCTTTGGCTGAATTGAATGACAAGATGTACAGAATTCTTCCATTTGCTTAAAACAATCATTATAAATAAACACCATAAGATCATTCACAACAACATAAAATTGCATAATTTAATGTGTCCAAGAAACTAACAAAGAACCTTGAAGGGTTTTGGCTGTGCTGAGCAGTGCTGTTCTGCCATTCTTCGTTAGTGGTAATCGTCTATGGTAGCAATAAATTATGCAATTAGGGCAGTGCCAATCTGAACGTGCCGATTTCAGTTAACATATTGCACAGACTCACAGCAAAGTTTTCTCAACAAATTCAGTAACTTAGTGCGGTTGCACAAACAGAAACATTCAAGTTGCCCGAATGCGAGCTTCATTCATAGCGTGGCTGGGATGAGCCGCGTGGAACGCTGTTCGGCTTGTGGCTTCTTCGGCGGCCACTGTTGTTATCTGCTCATGGTCATCTGAATCAATGCTGTGCTGGGCTGCGCTATGCTTTGTAGGTGCGATTTTTCTTTGCTATGAAAAGTTTAGTTTTTTGTTTTTGTGTTTTTTTTTTTGCAATTATATTTTACGTTGTGCAATTTGTTTCAATAGTCTCATACGCGCACCGAGTCGGTGAACTTGGCCTGCAGTTAATCATTTCATCGATAATTGGTTCCTTTGCTCGGCTCGTTTCAATTGTGTGCTCGGTAAGTATGCGAATTCTGAGTGGGATGTCTCTATTCTGGCGGTAATTTATTGAGTTCAGGTTCAGGCACTGAAAGACAATTTAATTGGGTAAAGATGTTTATTAATTTTTCACTGGAAGTCGGCGTAAGTCAACATGAGTTTTTACCTGTTTTTTTTTTTCATTTTGTATTTCATTTATTTGCTTTGTCGATGTAAGAAGTAAAAGATGACTAACTTTTAATGAGCATGTATGTATGTATGTAGAATCGATCAAACTGTCTAACTGACTGACTGACCAAATGAGGCACAAGTTCACTCATGTGCTTTCAACACATTAGCTTAAACTATAAAATTTTATACCCAAAATTATCAATGCATGATCAATGTGAATTTCGCACATTAATTAAGGCGATCATTAGACACATGCCCATCAAATTGAACAACCGTCCGAGCAAGCGGAAACCTTAGTCAGCGAACGCTTGTGGTGCTGCTGTCCAATCGAGACGATTGCAAGTTGGTTTTGTTGCCGAGTCCAGTAACGCGTTTGCCTTTTTATGTAATTAAGCGAGGCGCGCACTATTTAAATTGATGCAGCAGCAGCAGCAGCAGAAGCATCAGTCAGTCAGTCCGATATTCAGTCAGTCATGCAGTTGGTCAAGCAGGCGGACGGCAGCAGGCAAAAAGCTGCTCTGCTCAGACTGTAAAAAGCTTCATCATCGTCTCGAACGCAACTCCTCGCGGTGCATCACGACTTGGCAATTGTGCTAAGGTAATTTTCAATGCCTCTGCATGCACTTCAGCGTCTGAGGATCATCAAGATTCTGTATCTGCGTCTACGTCTTCAATGGTCTGCTCGTCAGCGTTTGAGCCAATAATTATGGTTATTAATCGGCTCGGGAATTGGCTGCTAATTTGCAGTTTAGTTACAAATTCTGGCCTCCAGCGTGCAATTACCGCTTAAATTATAGCTTAAAAATAAACAAAACGCCGAAACGTTCGCCATACTTCGTCTCTATGAAGGATTTCAATGTGCACTCTTCTCCATGTGCATGTTTCAATGTCGCTGTGTATGTATCTGTGTATGTGTGTGAGCCTGAGTGTGGGTACGTGTCGGTGTTGAACTTTATCGACTTCGATACTTCTTGTCGTCTGCCCAGCTAAGTTTGGCTGTCTTTCACCTTTGCCAAGGCGCTTGTTGCAACATCGCCCGCGCTTTTGCAGCTTCTCTTTTTGCTTCGTTCATCATTCAGTTACCATTTGGAAATTTTCATTCTTGCTGGCTAATCCATTAACTCACTATCGCATTTGGCTGCTGTCGATGTTCATCAATTTTATTGCGAATTGTTTCGCTTCAAGTGAGTTCAGTTCAAACGCCATGTGTCTAGCTTAAAATTGTTCAGTTTTATGAATTGTTTGCTAGATTTTTGTCGTTAACAACTTAGGGATATTGAAATATTTTTCGTTTAGATTGCTGTACTTCAGATACATCGTTGGTTAAATACATTTTTTGCAAGATTCGTCAATCGTTTTTCCTATTGTCATAGGAATTAGTTGCAATTATTCAAAAAGTTTTTACAAACGGTACTTTTGTCGGCTTGTGTTATTATTAGTTTTGTTATTGTATACACATTTTTATACCCTGTACCTTATGGTACAAGGGTATATTAGTTTTGTGCGCATCGACAATGTATGTAACACCTTAAAGGAGACATTTCCGACTATACAAAGTATATATATTCTTGATCAGTATCGAAAGAGAAGTCGATTTAACCATGTCCGTCTGTCCGTCCGTCTGTATGAACGCGTCGATCTCGGAAACTATAATAGATAGGACCAAAAGCTCTTCGCAGTTCGATTCTGTTATTCCTTCAGCAGATCAAGTTTATTTTGTTTCCCCCTTTTTTGACTTAGTTTAGGGGTGCGGGGCAAATGACTGGAGCGACCTCGGGAAAAAACTTACAAAAATCGTTTTATCTCGGTTGTCTTTTGAGATAGGAACACCAAATTTGGAGTGTATATAGCTGACTCAAGCCGCAAGAAGATACATTAAAAAAATGGGCGTAGCCACGCCCATATATAGTAATAATTTGAACGCTTATATCTCAAGAACTATGAAACCTACAAGAATGAAACTGAATGAAGTACTGTCGACTCCAATCCTTACTGGTTTAGTTAACTACTTTTGTTTACATTAGAGGGGTTTACAATGGAATAACATTTCAAAGCGTTTTCTAATAATTTTGAGCCAAACAAATTATACATATTGCTTGCACGGTTAGGTCCTTTACATCGACAAAACAGATTTATTTTCAAAATTATAATTTCATTCAGAGCACATCTCTTAATGAAGCAGGTAACACAACCCAAAATGCACAAGGTTCTAATCGTGATAGCCATAATTAAGCCAGGTTATATAAAAGAAGAGGAAATAAAACGAACCAACTGATCACACTTGCCCGAAACACGTACGTTCGGCCCCAAACATGTGTTAAGAGCATGTCTCGGGCATTCGAAGCAGCTTCTCAGCGGGTACCTAAAGGATGATGATGATGTGTTGGACTCCGACTGTGTTGATGTGAAATTAGTGGGCGTAACTCAATCATGACTTGATTGTACAACCTCCAAAAGTGTGATGGAAGAATGTAGAGCGTCGCCTGTTTATGCTGCTTTATTGCTGCGCTGCACTGATCATTCGTCAGTCGTTCATCAGTGGAGTGCAGCACACCAGCCGGGCGCATCTTCCTACCTGAACTGCGATAAAGACTATTTACGCGTTTGGGCTTAAACAATGTATGCCTCCTTGTTGTTACCCGCCCCCCTCAAATCATATTTATGTTGTGCACGATCTGCAACTACAACATAATTCAGCATGCGATATGTCGAGAGCTGACTGACTGTGTGACTGACAGCTTGGCTCAGTTTGTTCGGTAGGACGAAGCCGAAGCAGAATTTGAATGTGTGTGTGTGTGTGTTTTCGCTCTGACACAGACTCAGATGACTGACAGTTGCGCTGCACTTGAGCTCAAACTGGCTGACAGACTGACTTTCAGTCGGTGGGACGGTCGGTCGCTTTGTAACACGTCGTCGTTGAGAGCGCCGCGGCCGTCACCAAAGCCAGAAGCCGCAGTCAGAGTCATAAGCGCTTTACGCTCTCGTTGCTGCAGCAACACTTTTAAGCCACAAAAATCGTGTGCTGTTTATTTAAATAACCATAATTTAGCTGGGCTAAGGCGCTATTTATTATTATCGTCGACATAGATACGCGTCAGTATCTAGTACGTACTTACCTACATACATTTGTTGCTACGGATATACGCCAATTTGCTTCACTTTGCTCAGCTCAGCTCAACTCAGCTCAGCAGCTTAGCTAAGCTCGAATTTACATTGGCAGTCGTTTTAGGCGCGAACCATATAATTTTTTATTTTCATTTTTTGTTCGCCTCTGATTTGTAACGAGACATAAAAATTCAATTTAATTTGTTAGCTTGTTTCTGCGTTTTTAGCTTGTTACATGACTGCTGCTTTAAATTGTATCTTGCCTTGAGTATGAATGCAAATATCTGTAATGAAATTGAAGTTCTTCTAACTCTGCCAATAATGCCTTTTGTTTGTTAATAAAGCTGAACGTTATTGGTGTTTTTTATTAAGACATTTAATGCCATTTGCATAACTCACAACTGGTGAACTCCATGCAGTACTTAATTAAGGAAGTTTTATACTTCATCAAGACTCTTGTCGAGACAAACGTCAAGTTCTAATTAATAAATTACTTCGGCACGTTCGTTCGGCAGTAGATGCCTTTTCATGTGTTTCGTAGAGCAAATGACGGCAACAACAACGCAGAACAACACAAATGGCAGCAACAATAATCCTCATGGTCATATAAGATCCTGCTAAGCAAAGACGCCATTATCGATTTATGATCATGAACAGTGTATGAGAAGCTGAGCTAACTGCTGGAAGAGGAAGCAAAGCAAATGAAGGCAAGAAACAAACATGATTGCTATAAAGCAACGAATTGTGGTTGTTGTTGCTGTTGTTCTTACTGTTGATTATCACACAAGTTTACAAGCGCTTAGTACGTCAAGTTAAGAAAAATGAGCTTGTTAACGCTCGATGATGAGCCCAGTTAGTGTCTGTTGCCATGATCTAAACCATATAACCCAAAGCCAAATAGCCAGCCTGAAAGGAGAGAAGCAAGCAAGAAAGCGAGCGAGAGGGAGAGATATGATGAAGAGTGTAGTGAAGTTGTTGCCAATGATGATGAAGTCAAGCCAACAACGACACAAGACACAAGACCAAATCAGTACCAGGATCATGACTCGTCATTAGAGTTTTGTGTAAAATTACAACACGATAACACGTAATCATTAACGTTGGTGATGATGTTGTTCGTTACGACTGAGGAACGAATGAACGGATGAACGAATAAGGCACTTTTGCATTTTGAATTAATGGAGAAATGCACAATTTGCGCATTTTTATTATCAAACGTGCAAAGAACATAATTTGATGGCAACAAAACCAATACTAGTTTAGCAACTTGGCTCCGCTCACCTCACCGCGTACTCAACTCAGTTGGCTGCAAGTTGCAACGAACTGAACTTGGTTAGAGTCGACTTGTTATCGATTATCGAATCAGGCAAACGATCAGTTGATCGTTGCTTGTTTGCTGTAATTTAAACGTTTTCATTGTTGGTAGTCGTTCGATCACGTTTCAAAAACAAAAACAAAAGAATTTTAACGCTGCATATCAAATCAAATTGCTCAAGTTGACTTGTGCGATGCGATATGAAGCAAAGGGAAGCGATGGGCGCGGCGGGACGGGGCGGGGCAGGTGCAAATGTGTTGTATGTTCTTGTTGCAGGGCAAATACTTATTGCAGTTGTTGTTGTTGTTGTTAGAACGTTGTGTTGCAATTAGTTTTTTGTTGCTGCTGTTGCTCTTGCGGTCATTTATATGTGCTTGTGTGTGTGTGTGTGTGTGTGTGTGTACATTCAAATTTTTGCATTGCTTTGCGGATAATTTGCGAATTGCGGTCACGTTGCGGCAATTTGTGGGGCCACCCACGATTGTTGGTTTGCAACAAATTCTCAGAAATCGTTGATGATGCCATTTAATCACAATTTGAATACATTTTAAGGTAAGCCAATTTGCAAACAGAATTTGTTTTACATCATTTAGTTTTCCTTACTAGTTTTTATACTGTCTGTGTGTATTTCAAAGTTCATTGGGTGACGTTTGTTCACACTGTGTATCAGAGTACATACATAAAGGTTCTTTCAGACGGAATGTACTAAGTATGTAACACTTGGATGGGGAGAGATCCCATAAAGTATATGTATATTAGAATGATCAGTTCTATGGCAGAAATCAATTGAGACATATTCGTTCATCTGTCTGTTCGCCAGTCCAGTGGTCCATCCGTTTTTAAAAATAAGAGCTAGGAACTCGTGTGGTTTGGCAGCAGATCAAGTTAAACTGGATTTGTACTACGCTCACTTCTATCCACCCAAACTATAAGGGAAACAAACATGAAATGTGATATGTAGGCCTATCTCTTAAAAACGTATAGGTACCAATAAAACCGCTCTCCACGCATTGTTGTTGCCCAAGGACCAATAAACTCAATTTTTCTCATAAATTGCACAATATTCTTAAAATTCTTGACAAAAATAATGTGAAATGTAGATTTGGAGCGTGGCACCGTCTGAAATACATGTAGGGTATTGTATTGTCAAGTATACTCTACTAGTATTATGAGTTTTAATTGTTTATGTTAGTAAAACCTGAAGAAAGTTCTTAACATTTTTGTTTTATTTTGATTTTTATTAATTTGTTTTTAAGTTAATCTTGTTTCTTTGCTGCGTTCTCGTCTTTGGCTTCAACATTTAAACCAAAAAATGTTTGCCACTTTCATGTGCAACAAACCGAATAATCTTAAATAAGCCAAAAGCGACAACAAAAGCACATAAAAACCAAATGACATGCATTTAAAAAATGCGCTGAAAAACAAATTTCATGACAAATTAACAAAGCAAACACAGCAACAACAACAAAAACAAATACAAAGCGGTGCGCATTGCAGCGAGTTAGGCTTCCTTGTATGGCATGTCAGTCATGTCGAGTGAGTCGACTGGACTCGACTGAGCTGAGCTGTGCTGTGCTGTGCTGAGCAACAAATAACAAAACCAACAACAACAGCAACAATGTGCTGAGTGTGTACAACATGAGCTAAAAGCCGAGTCAATATATTCCAAAAGGAATTCCACAAATAATTGCGCAGCGAGTGTAAGCAGCGCGAGACTTATGGACATTAACAATTGCAAGCGAGTGCGCAGGGACGACAACAACATAGAGAGGCCGGTTGGCTGTGCGAGGGATGGGGCAGGCATCACGTGCAACGCTCAACGAGGCAACATTTTGAATGCAAATAAAAAATTGCGCCAATAAACTAGACTTCTCGACGACTAACAACAACTAAGACGGCAATGATGACGGCGTTGTTGGCATCGACGATGGAGAGAAGTTGGCGGCGGCGACAAGGACGTCGACGATAACAACAATAACAACAACAACAACAGCAAGAACAGCATTGCTAATCCAAAACGAGTATCGTCGTTGTTGCATTTGGACAGCAGTCAGCAAACGACCAGACTAGCAGGCAGACGATGCCAACAACGACGACGTGGCTGAGACATTCTTAAGAAATCAGCTTAAGCAAAGACGACTACGACGGTGACGACGGCGACGAGTCAGGCTGAGGCAGAGGCAGGGCAGAGTTAGGGCAAAGCTGCGACGTCATGATGTCTCGCTGGGATTTGAATTTCTTGTGTAGCCCTTTGAAAAGCTCTGTTGCAATGCCATTGGCAACAACAACAGCAACAACAAGCAACATAAATAAATAAAAATGCATACAAATCGCTTGTTTGGTAAATTTAACAAAAAATATATATATACATTTGCAGTAGCGCCTCCGAAAAAAAGCCGGCCTCTTGGAATAATTTAAGACAAAAACTAACAAAAAGAAGAAGAACAACATAACCACATTGTCTGCATGTTGTATCTGAGTATCTGTATCTGTATTGGTCGCTGTTCTGTGCTCTGAGCTCTGAGCTCAGCTTATCTTGTTATGCGGCGGCGCGCGATTTCGATTGCGCTTGTCTTGTTCACATCATGTAAAACGCGTCCGATCGTTCTGAGCGGAGTTCTGGCTAGGGGGAGGGCGAGGTTGAGGGGCGTCAATGGAAGACGACAAACGGCACAGATTGTTGCATGCATTTATGCATGGTTTTGTTTTTGTGCAACGCTCGAACGGCACTGAGCACATCTTCCATTCGGACAGCTATGCCGCCTGTCTGCGATCAGTGTCCATTTGAGTCAGGCGTTCGCCTGTTGCAATTTGTTTGAGTTACGGCGCTTGTAAGCACACTTTAAGGATCCATTGTATTCCAATCAATAAACGGGCACGGCAGGCATCTTGACAATAACAATGACACACGCACACATACACCTATGCATCAATACACAGATACAAAGCTAAGGTTGCCCTATGCCATTGTGTATAACAGAGCGCATGAATATATGGGAGACATGTTCGAGTGAGCGCCGACGCCTGACGCCTGTCGCCATGAGACAGAACCTTCAGGCCGGGGCGGTGTGGTCGACCATTGCTTTTGTGCGGTCAACTCTGTACTTGTGCTTGGTGACCAATGCTAATTTGGTTGATGTCGTCTGTAATTGACGGCAATGATGAGCTGGAATGGCTCGAATTCGTGTCGAGACATTTAAACGATTTCTTCTGCTTTCAAAAAGTTGAAATATGTTTTCTTTAATAATGTATTCTATTCTACATAAAGACAATCGAAACTCATCTAATACAAAACATCAAATTCAATTCATTTCTAAGTCAACTCTTTGTGCGCTTTGCATTGCAAACAAATCTCAACTAAATTGCAGCACCTAAAACACAATTTATTGCATGCAAAGTGGCGCATGCCCTTTTTTTGCTTAGCCACAATCGTATTGCATAAAATTAGCATACAAATTTGCAAAAGAGAAGCCAAAAGTGAGATCACGAAAAAGCGCACAAATCCAAATGCGTATTAAAAAGAATTTATTATGCCAACACAGACATGGAGATCAAACCGCTGACTACTGCAGAGGCAAAACAAATTGTGCGTGCAACAACAACAACAACACAGCAACAACAGCAGCAGCAGCAACACCCAGTCATGAGTCAACGATGGCAAGGATTAATGAGGAATATGCCAATGTGAGAGAACGAGAGAAAGATAGAGCCGGAGAGAGCTTTGAAAGCAACTGGCCAAAACAGTCAAAGTCTTTTGGCTGCCTAACTGACTGACTGACTGACTGACTGTGCATTGACGGAGTGTTCGTCTGTCCCCTGTCTGTCTGCCTGTGCGTTTGTCAATTTGTGTTTCGATCGTCGTTCAGTTCCTGTTTGTGTGTTGCCTTTAAAACGCATGTCGAATGTCGCCTGCGCTTGATGGCATTTACGATAAATTTACGCAAGTCATTTGACAACGCTTGGCAACGCTTATTATAATAACTCGCTACAAGATGCCACTCAGCGGCAGAAGTCAGCCAGCAAGGCAAAGTGGCAGGCAGTCGGGCAGTCCGTCTCCTCAATTGCGGAGAAATGCAAATGAGTATTTACATCGTATTCGAAACTGCAATAGGCAACTCAGCATAAGAGTAATAAGTTAAAAATAGTAAGGGAAAAAAGAAAAAACAGGGAAGGAAGTTATTTTCGGCTTTGCTGAAACTTGTATACTCTTCCAAGTAGATTCAACGTATACATAGTACAAGACAGTGATTTCTAATAAGGAATATAAGGAAAAAGTTTGTATTAACGATCCAAGAAAGGTTTTCTAACAATAATTTTTTTTTAAGCCGATAGTTTCTATGGGAGATGTATGCCGATATATCTTGTCTTATCATGTACATTGTATACACAAAACTACGTCCAAGTAGTTCCTAAGTATATAAATCTCAAGACTAAAGTTTTTTTAAAAAAACATCGTTTTTCACCAATCATCCTTATAAAAGCTTCATATGTTCTGAAGTGATCCGATTAAGACAATTTTGAGATATGATTATTCCGTCAACAGCTATACAACAATTTTTGCATTTAAATTTTGTCGTTTACATTAGAGTTCGCAGGGATATAGACTGACGGACATGGCTATATCAACTCCTCTCGTCGAGCGGATCAAGAATATACATGCATACTTTATATAATTGGACTCGATTCCTTCTGTGCCTTGCAAACTTCATGACAAAGTTAATATGCTCTTGCCAGAGTACACAAATACTTTGGATTTGGTGGAATTCAAACGATTCCAATTTTGCTCAGTACTTGTTCAAATTTCCCTCTTCTGTAGCGCTTCTGAAGATTGCTTGAATAATCTGATTCGGTGGCTTATGTTTGGTTCGACATTGCAACGTAATTTAATGATGATGTAAGCAAAAATTCTGTCACATTTAGTTTATAGAGAACATTCTTAAAAATAAATATTTATTTAATAATATGCTTTAAAAAATAAATAAAAGAAATTATAAAATAAAATTTCAAATACAAATTTATCATTATTCATATTAGTAGGGGAGCCCAAGCGGGGATTTTCGTAGTTACTCTTGCCTGGCAGATTAGAATATGGGAGATAGCTTATACTCTATTGAGTAGATTCCCCAATCATAAGATTTCTAAGTGGTGACGCGCGTGTAGGGCAGACCATTGATTCTGAAATTGACGTAAGGGAATGGGAGGGTTTCAAACTTGCAAACTAAAACCGTCAAATTTAGTTAGTCCTGTGCGTCAGTTTTTCTTACAGGTGGCTCAGCATGATACCCTAGTCGTACTATTTCATAATCTAACAGTTATATGGAGGAACATTCTTTATTCCGCGGTATACAATATAAAACGCCTTATAAATGAAACAATTTTATAGAATCTTTTCCATTTTAAATTGTTGAATCTTCAAAATGCAACCACTCCCAACGACGCAGGAGTAAATCACGTTTTAGCATCGTCGGCTCCCCGAATATATGTGTATATCATATCAGTATCTCCAAATTTAAGTTCGATTTCATCAGCACATGACGGAGCGGCACTGAAAATGCGTGTATAAATAAAAAATATGAAAGTTTAAATTGAATAAAAAACCAATGATTATAACAAAATTAATTGAAGTATAAACAAATGTCAAGCATTAACTTGTGGAGCATTACTCAAATGTCACGCATACGACATGTGGTACGCGAGTGGCGAGTAGCGGCAGACGCGCAGATGTGAGACGAAGTAGCCTGAAGTGTGCAACAAGCAGTGGCAATCAGTAGTGCCACTGCCCGAGTGTAAACAACAAGTACAACAACAGAAACAACAGCAACAACAACGACTTTGTAGGCTATCAGTCAAAAACATCTGCAAGAAAAACAAAGTGCAGACGCGTCTGCCGTCTGCCGTCTCCCCACCCCAGTGCCGGTGGCAATGGCGATGGCGATAGCAGTGGCGACGTTTGCCTTCGCGCATTGCCTACTAAAGCAATTAATTAAGCCTGCACTTAGGAAAGCTAACTGAGGAGAAACTGGCAAACCTAAACGACAGTCAACAGACACATGAGACATTGACGCAGACGCAGACAAAGACGACTTCATTCAAAAAACACAAATGCAAGGAAAAAAAGAGGAAGACAAATTAAATAACTAAAAAATAAATAAGTAAATAAGTAAATAGCAAACGCATGAATGAATAAATCGCTTGAAAATCGCGTAGTCGTCGTCAACCTCAACGTCAACGTCGACGCTGTCGTCAACAGCAGCTGACGACTTTACTAGCTCACGTGCATATTAAAATATGTTTCGTGTGCTTGTGTGTGTGTGAGTGTGCGTGTAGTGGTCGCTGAAGGTGCAGATAGGCACATAAATTACCACCTCTTCATTTATGAGCACCGAACAAAGTTAAAGGAGAAGTTTTGCTTTCAGGCGAAGAGGCAAGAATGGCAAAGACGCGACTGACGTCGACTGAGCTAAGCAGCAAAGTGCAATGTTAGCAGCGACTTTAATGGAATTTAATTTCTTGTTAGCAGGCTTCATGCGATACATACTGTTGTTGTTGCTGCTGTTGTTGTAGTTGTTAGTTTACGTGCGATACTAAATTCCAACAAGATGGTTTGTTTGCATGTCTTGACTTGACTTGACTTGACGCGACTCGACTCGACTTGGCTTCGGTTTTATGTTGTTGTACTTACTGTTGCTGTTGTTGTTGTTGTAGTTGGTATTGCATTTCATAGCGTGCGTGACCCTATAAACTGCATTGCGTCTTTGCGACTCGTTTCCTGTGACACAATTTTTCACAATTAGTCATAGAAATCACGTAACGCTGCGCCTCAATTGTCAAAATTACTCATACGTCGTGTGTACGCGCCTCTGGCATTGCATGGCTTGTGAGTGAATGGCAAGGACTGCTTTGCAATTTTAATTACTTCCACAATTAGTTGTTGGCTTCGTTCGTTCGTTCGTTAGTTCGTTCGCTCCTTCATTCTTTGCTGCATGCTCATAAAATGCACGTCGATTGCTTCAACAACATAATTAAGATTACTCGCTTGCCTGCCTGCCTGCCTGTCTTGCCATAATACTTGCGGGCTTTGACAGTCGGTGAAATTATGAAGTGCAAGTAATGTTTGTGCATGTTGACCGATGCTGTTGATAAGCCCCGAATCGATGAAGTTATTACGCCAAATGTTGTACAATTTATAAGCCGCACATTAAATTTAAACAGCGTACAACGGCCATGGCCGACATGTGTACTTGTTTGACTGCCACAAATGGCGTGAAACTGTTGCAACTTTATTTGCAGCCTGAGGCGCGAAACTTTAAATGAAATGAATGCAAAACACACACAGGCGCACACACACACACACGCATGCATGTGATTTAAAGTAAGCCCAAACGTGCCAATATACACTTGCCACATGCGGCTATAAGCCGAGCGTGCGTCTTATTTGGAGGCCCTTCCTTGGCCCGGCTTTGCGTGCCAGCTGCAATACACATGAGAAAAAAAGAAAGAAAGAGAAAAACAAGAAGAGAAGAGTGTTTTTGGGCGCTCACAGTTCACTCACTCGTTCGCTCGTTCGTTCGTTCGCTCCGGCAGCGTTCAACATCGATTCGTTATGATTGCATGTTAAATGATTCCCGCTGAGTTATTACGAGACAAAATCCTTATTTATCGCTTTCTGATTTATTCGTAAACGTTTCTCGTTTGCAGTTTCTTATGTGTATCTTCATATCTCTCTGTCTCTCGTTGCTCTGTCTTTGGACAGCGTCCGAATTCGAATCCGAGTCAAAGTCTCAGCCTCTGTTTTTGCATTGCCTTGCTTGTTTGTTTCGTTTTTGTTTGGTTTATACGTACATATCCTTAAATTTTATTGCACGCCTCTTGTTATTATTTGTTCTTTGCTTACATTCTATCTAGATGCAATTCGCTCATTTCGATTGTTTGTTTGCTCAAACGTTCATGGCATTTTCAACGCCTTCTTCAACTTCTGCCTAAAGTTCAAGTGCAGACAGAACACAAACAAGTACAGCAACGATAACTGTTGTTGTTGCAGCTTATCGCTGCTTTTCTAGTTGCATATTTCAGGTGCCTTGTTGCCTTAATTTTGACATATTTATTTTTGTGGGGCGTGTTCATATTGAGCTATAAATTGGCCGGCGGCCTTTGTGCTTTTCACTTAAATTGTAGCAAATTGTTAGCCGAATTGTTATGCAGATTACATCGATAGTGGGTGATGCTTGTTATAAGAGATATATGTATGTATCTTTAAGGTAAATTAAATGAAATTTGTTTATACATATTTTTCGGACATTCTTATGTGTGTATGCAGTTTTCGTTTTTATTAAACTATTAAATTAATTAATGCTGCATGCTTAAATCCGCGACTACGCATTTATATACAAAATCTGTCACTCAATGTTTCACCTTAATTTCCGTGCCGCAACAAAATCAATTCGAAACGCACAAATTCGCGCGTCACAAGAGCAAAGAAAAGACAGAAAAAAAATCAAAAAAAAAAAAAGGGGGCTTGAGCAACGCTAACAGCGTGTTTTGCACAGCTTATTATACGCAAACAGCTTTTTACGACTTAATAAATTGGACGTCGACAGATATTAAGCAGACAAAAAAAAAAAAACAACAAATAAGAAAAAAAAAAAAAAAATCCAAAAGTCAGCAAGGCGAGAAATGCTGAAACAAACTAAGCAAATAAGCAGACAGACGGGCAACAAAACGCGCAAAGCGAGCGAATCCACACAACGTTTATGGCTTAAATTAATAAAATAAGCTTTGTCAGACGATTTACAACGCATCTTCAACGAGCAGATTACCAAACAGCGTGCGATAAGTCGTCGATGGAGCAGAGGCGCAAATGCAAACGCAGATGCAACCGCTGCCCCAACAGAGACCGAGACAGAGACAGCACAAAACAAGGAAGGATTCAACTTCAACTTCAAGACAAAGTCAAAGTCTACGGCTTAGAAGCAAACATGACTACATGTGCGTGTGTGTGTGAGTGGAAAGAGAGTTAAAACTTGAAAATTGTGTTTGTTCGTTAATTAGTGAACATATTTCGTATAATCGGTGTCATATTAGTTATAAATTGGATAAAAGCGCAAAACGACAACTTAATTAATTTTAAATTCCAATTTATTTATGCAAATGCTGTGGGTGCGAATGAGAGCTAAAATAGGAATGCGCAAGGCAAGTGTTGAGTGGAGTTAGTTAAAAAAGAGAAACAACAAACTATGGCAAATGTGCTGAAGAGCAAAGTGGGGAGTTCTGCAATAAGAAAGAGCAATAGAAAGTGTGAAAGAGAGAGAGCATTGCGGGTGTTAAGTTGGCTTAGCGTTTTATTGTTGTTGCGGGCAATGTTGTTGATAATGATGACGTTGTTCTCTTGCTTTTGCTTGTTTGTTTGTTTGGATGTTGTCGGTGTTGTTGTCGCTTGTCCATGCTGCTAATCACCAAGCTGCTGCCGCTGATGTCGTGTCGTTGATTGCTGTCGTTGGTTCGTATGTTTTTATTAGCTGACATATCTTTCATGCACATTTATTTTTTTGGTTTCTGTATTTGCTTTTTTTTTTGTTTGTTGTATCTTTGCATAGAAATGTGCGCAAATAAGCAACAGCATCATTTAAATTTTTGCACATTGTGGACTCGCAAAATTCCTAGAATTCGTAAAAAAAAAACGTCAAGTTTTGGCTACCCTTCGATTAGCGCTCGTACGAACGGACTTGTCTGTGGCATGGCTGGATGGCTGGATGGCCCTTGCCACAGACACAAAACAACAGCAGCGTAAGGCAGTTGATATATTGCCTCGATCATCACTGATCATCATTTCGAAGCGACTCAGCTCAACTCAGCACAACTCGACTCAACTCGAGTCGACACGATACGACACAACTCGAGGTTGGCTCACTGCCCGAGCTCGAGCGCGATTCGGCTTTCAATGGCCGACTGAGTCTTAGCGTTGGTGTGTCTTGGCAAAGTTGAGTGCTTGTTACGGATTTGTAGTCGATTGCATTTTGATCATCGCATGTATCTTTGTATCTTTTGCACTCTATCTGCCAGTTTGTCTGTTGCTGTTAATATTGTTGCTGCTGTTGTTGTTGATGTTGTTGCTGCCGTCTCATGCTTGCCTTTCAACTGTAAATTATCTTATAACTTAATTCATTAATAAATTTATGAATTGCCTGTTATAAATTGTTGAAATTTATTATCGTCGCTTTTGTGTTGATGCTGCTGCTGTTGCTGCCGCGGCTGCTGCCTGTTCTGTCGTTCTTGTTCGTTGTTTTTGTTTGTTGCAACATGTTATGCGCGCTGTTGATGTTGTTGTTTCTTCTTTTTCATATTACCTTTCTGCTGTGCTGTTGTTGTTATTGTTATTGTTTGTGTTTCATTTTTTCTGTTCTCATTCGATCTGTTGTTCGGCCTACAACATTGAAACGTTTCTAAATGAGTTATCAAGGATTAATTTTGTTATTTTTCTTTTTTTTTTTAATATTTTTTGTTGTGCATTTGACTTTTTTGTTATTTGTATATTCTTTGATAAATTTGTGCGCTAAACAATTCTGTTTTATAAATCTTTTTGTGAATTGGCTTTGATTTGATGTTGTGGGTTGTTATTAATCGTCTAGCTATTTTTTATGGCCACTTTAAATGGCTCTAATATGATATAATAATTCGTTGTAATTAATGTGATATTTAAGTTAAAGACGATTTTCATAATTTATTTTGATTAATTTTCTTTATTAAGTTATCAAGCAACAACTGACAATGCACGCCAATGACAACAAAGAAATATAATGAATTTTATTCAGAAATGAAGTGTGCATCAATCAATGAAAGGCTTAACATTTAACCGGAAGTAAAAGTTGTTCTCAATACTGCTGTATGACATTTTTTGTATCTGCTAGAGGACTGCATGAATGCATTCAAAATGGCAAATGAATCATTCACTCTGAACACGAATGGTTGTTTCGCTGAACTTTTTTTAGTGAATGAGATGTGGTTGTATTGTCATATAGTGTACAAAGATAGTGTACAAAAAATTTCGAGTGCCATGTTTTTGTGTATATTTTATTTACTGTACAGTGAATGAAAACGTATGAAAAATGAGAGTAAAAGAGAAATCAAGAACAACTTCTATGAGCCTGAGAGTAACTAAAGGATAATAATTGATAGATTGAGCGAGATTGGATATTCTTCAAAATTTCAGCGATCTATTATTCTCAACGTCTTGGAGACCATTATGTCATTTTCACTGTACTCGTAGTTGATTTGGGTGCAGCTTAGAATGACAGTACACCATAGCATTCACTGAGAGTGACTACACTAATAATTTGTACTTTTTCCCTTTGGATTGTATGAGTATGATAGAAGAGTAAACAAAATTTGAGTAACTTGTGCTATGGAATTTGAAATGAATGCATTCATGGAGACCTCTAGTATCTATTGTGCAAACGTGCAGAACTCATAAAAATAAATTAGTGAAATTCGTGATTTAAAAATTTTAAGCGCCAAAATTGGCTATAAATACAAGGGTAAAGTTGTGCAATTCGGCAAATTTCGCTGAGCAATAAACAAGTAGAATGAGCACAAAGCTTCTATTCTGTGTTGTAAGTTAAGTAGTTTGCATACTCATGTATCTTTTATAATGCCTTGTTGTATCTTTATACTTGTCAGATACTCGTCATTAGCCTGCTTCAAACGCCAATCGATGTTGAGGCCAATGTTACGGATTTGGTGAAAAATGTACATGTCAACAGTGTAATCACTGTCGTGAAACTGTTCTTCGAATTGTATCCTTTGATGAAGGAGTTAATGGAACAATTGGACATTGTAATAAAGGCTGTTGATGGTCTTTTCTATCTGTTGCCTCAACTTCCAGCAATTATATAAAATCTTTGTTAATAAAAATAATATTCAAACTTATGGTTTTTGTATTCTTTAAGAAGACATCTCATTTGGTGAAGCTGAGTAGTTTTTTTTAATACCAAAAAACAGAAAAACAACTTGAAAATCAAAATCTTGCTTAATTTTTTCAAAAATAAATTCGAATCATTTTTCACAATGTGTGTATGTGTATGAGAAAGGCAAAGAGAAGCGAAATGAACAAAAAAAGTGCAAGATACTTTACTAATATGCGCACATTAAAATACTTTATGCGCAAGAGCAAACATAAATCAAAATCAAGAAGGCGCAACTCAATAAAAAAAGTCGACGCAAAAATAATGCAGAAAAAAATCAGTACGCGAATCAGGCAATGATCTGCGATCGGTGACAACAAAGTTGACAGTTGAAATGCTGCAAAGTATAAAAAAATCAACAAACGAATCTAAAACACTCTCGGGATCGATCATGGCAGGTTTTTTTTTCGCTTTTCGCAGCGACAACTACAGATACATACACACACACACACACACACACATGCACAAATCAAAGAGACTCTGATGCGTATAAAAAAGTCACACAAATTATGAAAGAAGTAAAGTTTTGTGATTCCGCGTTGCTGATAAAGATTCTCTGTTGATCCTGTCGGGCTTTGTTGCTTTTGTAGCTTTTGAAGGTTTTGATTTTGATTTTGCTTTGGCTTTGACTTTGGCACCGCTTCAAACGACAGCATCTTTGTCTCTTCTTTTGTTGTTTGTGCTTTGTTGTTGCTTCATTGTGTTTTAATATCGAATTAATTTTTCTTAATCCTGCTGTGTCTGATGATGCAAGCCACTCAGCGGTCTCCGTTGATTTCTTTGGGATTTTCTGTCATGCGAAAATGTTCCTTTCGACAGATACATTGTCGTCTTTGTCAGATGGCGACGAGAGTTGCATTTTCGTTGCTTGCATGTGTTAAAGTAAATTATGTGAATTTTGCAATTTGCAATTTGCACACAATAAAATAAAATCAGTTATTTATAATCTGAGCGCAACATGATATTTCATTGTGTCACAGTTCTCTTTACTTCTTTGTTATAAACATTTACCAAATCACTTCATTTCTTTTCTACAAAAAAAAAAAAAACAAAAAACCCATAATTATGTGTAAGTAAGTATGTCTGTGGCAAAACGATTTTCAGAGCGCGAAAGCTGCAAAGGAATGTTGCTAATCCTCACATTATGAGCCATTCACAAGCTTGTCGTCCCTTCGGCTTGCTCAGCATTTATAAACGGTCATTTAATAAGTGTTTTAATGCCAAATTTATGAGCTTTTCATTTACATAAATTACCACCATGGGCAATTGTATGCACATTAATATTGCCGTCAAATTGGCAATAAAGTGTTATTTATGTGTTTTACCTTAATTTCGCTCACACACATCGCATGTATTTTCTTCTGAGCGTCTTGTAGTTGGCATGAATATTTGTTTGTTGAAATCGTGATCATGGCACTTCTTTCGTAGCAAGTTAATAAGCAAGTCCATTTAATATCTCACATGCTGCCATTACAGGTTCTGAGGAAACTCAAATAAGCAAATTGTGTAATTAACTGAGAAGAAAAAGGTTTGATTTTATTTTCAAATCGTGCAAGAGTAGTAAAAATATACTAATTATATTCGTGATACACTTTTTGCCATCCAAATTAGTATAAAAACCGAACTTACATGTTATTAAAAACACAAAACAGTTGAACTTGTTGAAAACGAAGTTTCGAAAATGTTGGCAAAAAGCGCATTTTGTATTGTAAGAACAAATTTTATTTTTGTAAAAAATAATATTTTTTATTTTTATAACTTAATTTTATTTTCAATAGTTGATCACCGTTTGCATGCTGCAGATGATAACTGCGCATAGAGGAGGCTCGAGAGGACGCCATGGAGGAGGCTTAGTAGGATTGCCGTTGGGGCCTGGTGCAGGAGGATTGCCGTGGGGGCCTGGAGCAGACGAAAAACAGTGTGACGTGCTGTATGATGTGTTAGTAACCTTGGTAAATGTCCTAGAGCCTATAGTGTTAAGCTTGGGGGGAGTCGTGTCAGAAGTCGGAATCATTCTTTAAAATATTTATGAAAACAACAAAATACAATAATCATAGCTAATAAACGCATGCAAAATAAAACAGCTTAATCAATTGCAAATCTTAAATATTTTGTTTTTCCTCTTCCAAAAAAGATGAGTGTATCTGTGTCTTTCCCCCACCCCTTCATCACCCCTCCAATAGTTGTTTTCTGTAAATTACTATATCTCCAAAACTAATAAAGAAACCTGAAATTTTGTATACAAGATCGGTATAAAACTGCATACACAAAATCGCCCTCTCTTTGATGGTCACCCCTCAGTTTTTTTTTTTAACTTAAAATTTTTATTGAAATTAAAAACAGAAATATTTTTTTATTTATGAATGTACTCGGGTATATTTATAACCAGCTTTTCGGACATGTCAAAAGATTCGAAAGATTTTTCAAAGTCATCGAATTCTATCTGATGATTGCCTTTGCTGTCCATTTCCTCCATTAAGGTTTTCACAATATGCATAATTTTTCGAGGTTCCAAGGAGTTTGAATACATTTTGTGCATCACAGCAACAAGATCTGAATTGCTTATGTGGCCGTCTTTATTGCGATCGTACATGTTGAAGAGAACTATTGATGGAATGCATTTATGAGACAACGTTGAGAGAACAGATCATTGTCCCACTTACTATGCAATTTTTTTTTTGTATGTTCGTTTTTCTCTTCATCTGTTGTTTTTAGTGTATTCGCTTGGAAAATGCTCAAGAAGGTGGCGAATTCAACAAAGCTGAGGGCACTTTTATTATCGAACAAGCAATTTAGTATTGTAGGGAGAAAAGGGTCCAAGTGCACTGAGCCATTATAGAAATGATATTTATACAAATGGGTCGGCGGCTGTTCACCGGGCTTTATTTCGCCCCCAAACATACAAAAGCGATTGTACAAATGCTGAATCTGACCTCTTGTGACTATGCAAACGTTGAGATTTATTTATTATTATATTATTTCAATATTATTTCAACTTACGTTTTCCGCTTAATTCTTTAACATAGTTGCTCGGACAGGTGGGGTATCGATTGGGTGCTCGTTTGCGACAACAACAACAGCAACAACAACCCATTTCAAAAAAATCAATTGTAGTTATTATGTCAATCAACAGTTGACGAAGTTTTCGTTTGAAAGCATTTACAAAGTAAAATCGATTATTCATTTCAATGCTCATAACTGAAGTAATTAACAAAATCACGACCAAAATTGTGTATTAAGAAGAATACGTTTTTTAATGAAAAGTTGTCACGTTTCACTTTTAGTGTACAACAACGCGTATGCAATAAAATCGTTGCTTCAAACTAAAAACATCAACTCGTAAATTCTAACATTGTGAACGGATATGATAAGAGTAAATCATGATGTGTCTCTGGTGACATTTCGGTACAGCGCTGATCGCAGATCAAATGTGTTAAGATAAGCAACAACTATGCGCTGTGCTCTTTGCTAAAGCAATTTTTGAGAAATATTTTGGGCGCTGTACTTGCGATAAAATTGATTTTACGAGCGCTCAGTAACGCATAAAATCTTAGAGATGCTTGTCGTCAGATTTTTGAAGACAAGAAGCTGCATCATGTGTCATTAGCGTGAAAAATTGTTGCAACTCCGCTTATGAACTACCAAGAAAATGAAACTAAATGAAAAATATTTCTTGGCCATAATGTTGGCCATAATGTTGGCGACCAAAATTTTATTAGTTGAATGCGGCTAGTTGGCGTTCAAATTTAATGTAAGGGCTATAAAGTCGGATTTGCTATTGCTCGTTCGTATGTGTGTTATGTGTATGTGTATGTGTGTGTGTACATAAAACTTCTGTAGTAGCCGCTTTAATTACGTCTAAGTTTCGTTTTATTGTTTCATACGCATGAAAAATGTGCGCATGCTCAGCGGGTTGCCCGAAATGTGTTGAGTTCGTTAACGAGTTCAAAGGTAATGTGAGCCAACGGTAATTAAGGCAAGGGCTGAGTGGGGCGTTGTTTTGCGTTGGTAAATAAAGAAATTAAATTCTGTACTTAATTAATGTTTTATTACATAAGGTTGTGGCGAGAATGTCGTTCAACAAAGGCTGTGAGTCAAACGCGATTTCAATTGAAAAAGACAAGTTTGTTGCCTAAGTCTTTTGTTCTGAAATGTGTATGTACTTATAAACTTTAGCATAACAGCATAAACAAACAAAAATATGAAAAAGGAGTTAAATTAAAACGTAAATTACCGCTTTGTGGCTTCAAATAAGATGAAGAAGTGAACAAAAAAAAAATGTTATATTATAACACATGTGGAATACATTGACAACTTTCCCTTTGTGTGGTCGCAACGCAGATCACGTCCCAGCCAAATTAAATCTGACAAAATTAACGTACAACTTAGAACCGAAACGGAGTAGAAACAAATTTGTTTGCTTATCAGCGACAATCGCCGCTGTGGACAATGACTAATTAAGCACGCGTTTTAGAAGCTTTTAATTGTGCGCGCGTTGATTAACTCAAAGCGATCTTAGAAGCTCTCAGTTCAGTTTTTATGTCCCGAGAGCGAGTGCGTGCGTGCATGCGAACAATAATTAAAAATCTGCTCCAATGTGACGCGCAGTCGCACACATTCGTTAAACGCGTGACAATTACTGTTAGTGTTCGTCAGCAGCGACGCTGGCAGCGTGCAAAGACCTCGCTGGCCGGCAGCTTATGACAAATTTTCTAAAGAAATTTCGTTTAATTTCGTTTAAGTTCGGCATTTAAATCAAAAGAAGGTTTTGCGCTGCGTGTGGCTTTGACATTTCACACTTAACACCACGCATCATTTTAATTATTTATTTGGTCATAAAACGTTCAAAATGGTCGAAGGCAAAGCCACTTTCGGCTAAGCTTTTTTCCTGTGTGTATAACGCTCTGGTCGAGAAAAAAATCGTTAAATTTAACAAATTGCCCACGATTTTTATCGCACGAAATGCACGCGTTTCTTTTATTTGAGTTCGTTAAATTTTTTCGCTTTTATTTATGGCTTCGCAAACATTTTTCTTTGCTGCTTCTTTGTCATTTATTTTTGGTTGTTGTTATTGTTTTTTTTTTTTGTTTTTGGACAATTTCGCATAATTGACTCATGAGTTATGAAGTTGGCTTGCGTCAGAGCCTTTGATAATGAGGCACGTTTGTAGTTTTGTTGAGCGATAAAAATCAATTTAATTAACACAAAAATTTGCTAATTAAAATTACTTTGACTATGCGCAATTTTAAGCATTTCATTTGCTGATAATCTCAGTTCATTAAAACTATTAAACATTTCCCACTCTTGGTCGCTCACGCTCATGTTTGCATCTTTTGTTTCTCATACAAACTTCGTTATATAAAAAAATAGTTTAACTCTGTTTTGTTCTATTTATAAAAATGGCAGCCAATCATTTTATCATTTCGTTGATCTTTACTGCCCTCAAATCTTAACTCTCTTTGATCTTGCTGCACATGAATGGTACATCATAATTTTGTTAAAATTTTAGTGTCTCCCGCGGCAGTTTTAATCTTTACGATATAATGTTTTACATCGTACGAGTTAAGATAGTCCGAAAAGTAGTTGAAGGTTTCCTTTATGATTATCAAGTAAAGCAACAGCAATTATGTTACTTCAGTGCATCAAATGATGTCTCCTTCTGCTCTAGAAGAACATTCAGAAAGTAGCACAAGTATATTGCCTTTACTTCAAATACTGATTTGCAATACATTTGGCAATTTTATAAGTTTTTTTAACGTTTTATTTGCTTTTATGTAATGTCAAGGAACATTGAATTTTAGTTATCAGTGTTTGTGACTTATTAAAATATTTCATTTCCATCTTATATCGTGCAAAAGTCATAAACTAACTAATTATATTCGTGACAAACTTTGCTTGCTCTAAATTAGTATAAAAAGAGAACTTTCATGTTATTGAAATCACAAAGCATTGAAATTGTTAAAAAAGAAGTAACAAAAATGTTTGCAAAGTTTGGATACTGTATT
Source organism: Phortica okadai (assembly GCA_034638295.1). Lineage (NCBI taxonomy): Eukaryota > Metazoa > Arthropoda > Insecta > Diptera > Drosophilidae > Phortica > Phortica okadai. The sequence goes on along the minus strand of CM067849.1, from coordinate 4,760,117 downwards.
GTAAGTAAAATATTTAATTAAATGTATTTATTGTATATTAATTTTAAATATATTTTTTAATTTTTATTCTTTTTCGTAATTCATTACATTAAAATAGGTAGTCATTTGTGGGCTTCACATGATGGCAAATCCTGCCGGCGCTCACGGTCCGGATCTCCCAATTGGTCAGCTCCCCATTGGTGAAGTAAGTCCACTGGAAAAGTGTAATCTGCTCGAAACTGTGGGAAGCATAGTGATTGATCTTCTAGTTGTTGTTGCGACCCTGGTTGGACAGTTACTTGGCGTTTATGTTCCCTTTTGTGAGATCTAAATGTGTATGATACACAATTATATATATGTATATGTATATTATACATACATCAAATAAAAGCATGCGTTTATTAGCCTATTAATGGCATATTACAAAAAGGTCTTGCCGTTTCTATTTATTGCACACATTTCTATTTATTCACTAGTATTAATACTAATATCTGTCATATCGGAGTCTGATGGTCATTAAAAGAAATTGTTGCATTATTGAAATTTATAGCTTAGTGATTTGAATGTCATTTTTGGTAAAATTATGAATTGTTAATTGTAGCTGAGAGGCATTTAAACCTTTGCTAGAGGCATACAATGTTAATTGAGCATTAGTCTTTGAAATTTCTTCTCCCCTTCCTCTAATTTTGATTTGTGGTTTGTAAAATAGATTTGATTAATAACTGTATTTGTGGCTTAACCACATTTATAATAAATTAAATTTTTTGTCATAAATTTAAGGAATGTTCGAGTTTCTTATTATTATTAAATTCCGAACGTTGGTTTTTCTGGTAAAGCAAAAAACTACATGGCAGCTTCGTACGCAGGGGATAAAAATAAATACAACGTAAAGACGTGATAAAGCAACCTCTTTAATTCTTTGTTTGAGAATTTTTTTTGATCAAAAGTAATGTAATGTAAAATTGTGTGTTCCCTTACTTTTGGTATGCAAGTGTCTAAGGAATGTTTATAAGCTTACATAACTATGTTGTCAATAATATGTTGACAAACGATCAATTAAGAGATTCTTTTTATATTGTTGGTTGAAGGCGAACTGTAGCTAAAACGCAACTTTATTTACAAATGTGGCTTTAAGAGCTTAATTCATAATAATAACAATCAAGTCAAATAAACTTATTAAGACTTTGTTAAGAGAAAATATTATAATAAAAAAAATAAAATTTTTTTAATTAAAACAAAATTTTTTGCCAAATTGCTGTGATCGTACAACGTCATTTATTTTGCAATGGCCATTTGTATAATCAAACGGTTTGAGTAGCAGCAACAAAAACAACAACATACACGAACACATATATATAAGTACAATAAAATAAAAGCATGTTAAATGCTGCTCGCCGTTTTATAGAGTGGAAAAGTGCTCGAAGCTTAACTGAAAACAACAAGTAATTATAATAATTATCTGCAAATTATATATCGCGGCGGCAATTGCACGGATTTATGCGCTTGTCATAAAAACAAAACTTTAAACTGTTGACTTTGCTTTGTTGTTGTTAATTTTTGTTTTTGTGCTTTTAGCCAGTTGTGGCAGCCATAATTCGTGGCTGCCGTTCGACACAGGCGTGCGTGTGTGTGTGTATGTGTGTAAGTGACACGGCGCACATGACTGGAAAAGTTTTTTTTTCGGAAATATATTTAGTTCAAATTAAATTTAACTCAAAGTGTTAAGCAAAAAAAAAAAAAAAACAAAGAAAAACAAGTCGTCATTTGGCCTATCTTTGTGCTAAGTCTGTCCAAGCGTCAGTCTGTCTGTCCATTCGTCCATCAATTGGCTTCTGGCCTAACTAAGAAACGTGTTTGCCACATGTGTACTTGTTTTGGCTTGTTTTCTGTTTTTTTTTTAAATTTATTTTTATTTTTTGCTTGAACTTGTTTGATGCTGGTTATAAAGTAATTAGCCTCAATTTAATGTTTATACTTTGTTGATTATGATTATGTTAATTATACTTTTTTATGTGACATTTTGCCAGTTGTTAAACATGTCAGTTGAATTAAATGAGAAAAAAACAAGAAGAAGTCAACTCATTTCGACAGCACTTTTGTTGCGCAGTGTTGCGAGAACTGTGGCCAAGTAACTGACGAAAGTGTGACAAACTTAATAATAGCCAAGTTATCAAAACATTTGCCTAAGGGAATTCACATACAAATCTTTGACTTGAGCTTGACTCAATTAGTTAACAGTTGAGACAAAAGCAGTTGAATATTAAGTTTCAAAATATGCAACAAAAGATACATCACAGTACAGATAGAAAACGAAAAAAAAAACCTAATCAAGCTGTTAAAAAACAATGCAACATCATTGCTGCACCTCGCTGACCATTGACGATGACTAAGCTGAGACCGAGACTGAGACGCTCCAGATTGATGGCACAAACATATGCAAAAGCAAGTTTCACTCGTTGATTCTGACGCCGACGCTGAGACGCCAACTGCCAGACAACTTCAGACAGACAGACGGACAGACAAAAAATGAAAACCAATAAACAAATAAGTCAAAGGTGTGCAACGCCGTAACAAATGATGGACAGCGACGGAGCATCGCAGCCATAAATGACGAAGACCAAATGAAGTTGTACACAATTCAATTTGTTTTCGAACTGAGCTAAATTAACCGCAGGCCATGCTTGCTTGCTCACTCGCTCGCTCGCACTCACGCTAAGACGTTTGCGCCGTTTTGAAGTAAACATTTGATGAGTATTGATGAGTTTAATAAATTGATGATGCATTTCACGAGCGCGTTTTTCTCATCATTTGCTTACGTTACATTTTGCTCGGCATTTGCTTAGCTCTAACAAGTACATAAGTCTGAATGCGCGTTTGACTGACTCTAGGCTGGACTGACTGCCTGTTTATTGGTCTGACTGATGAGTGTTCTGCTGACTGAGTGGCGTCGAATTTCTCGGCCGTGTAGCGCCATGCCGAGCTGCAGTAATTGAGCTGATGCTGCGCTTTCAACTCGCTTGGATCTGGCTCGTACGTTGGCTCGTACGTTCGTTCGGCAGGCTGTGGTGTGCTGATGCAGCGTAACATTTAATTGCCGCCATTATTAAACTCATTTATCGTGTTTTAATTTTGCGTTGAGCTTGTTGTAGCACATCAGGTGTCTGTACAAACACATATGCATATATACATATGTACATATCTGTAGATACATGTACATATGTATAGGTTGTTTACAGCAGAATGCGCGCACTCCGTGCAGCTTGAAAACGTTGTAGTCGTAATTAGCACTGATGATGATATTGCCTTTGCTCTAGCCAAGATCTGCTCGTGTCCCAGCAAATGTTTGCTTCGTGGTTGCATCGTGCTAAGGCAAGGCAAGGCTTGGTTGGGTCTGCTTTGGTTTGGCACAGCTTGCAGCTGCCATGATTTGGTGCTGATGCAGCAGTTTACATGAAAATTAAGTTGTTTGCTTAATTAATAAAAGTAGTTTTTAATATGATTGCTATTACGTTAAAACATGATATTGCTCAAAAGCAACCGTACAAACGAAAGACTTAGGCAACGAACTTGCAATCAAATTAGTTTGCTCGTCTGTTGCTTCAACTTTGCTTTGCGCATTTCAGCTATAACAGCTATAAAATATAATGAAAAATGACTGCGCTGTTGTAAACAACTACAACTACAACTTAGGCGTGCACATGAGCATGAAAATGAAGGAAGCAGTGACCAACAACAACAAAAAAGCTACAGAAGAAAATTGTCACACTGAAAATGAAATCAGTTTGTGGTAGGCGTCAAGTTCAGTTCACTTCACTTCACTTCGCTTGACAAAATTATGATTATTAAGCACACTCACACACACACACGCACACAGAGGCATACACGTTTGTGTTCGTCGTGTTGCATATCTTCCGAGAAATCGGTGTGAATTATGACCAGGTTCGGCATAAGTGTCAAGTGAGTTGGTCGGTCGGTTGTCGCTTTTTTTTTTGGCTTATTTGTTGTTGCCGTGAACGTTGTTGTTGCTGTTGTCGTTGCACTTAACTAATTTTAATTGTTGTGCGCGCATTTTTCGGCTCCGTCGACCGTCGACCGTCGTTCATTATTTTTATTATTACTATTATTATTATTTTTACTATGTGCGTGCCACTGTGGCACTGTTGCACAGTGGCAAGTGCAGCACGTCGTCAACAGCCTTTTATTTATGTTGCTTGTTCACAATTTTTCTTTTTCTTTATTTTTGTTTTTCTTTTCTTATTTATTTCACTTGACTTATTAAATTAGTTTGGTTCACAGCGTTTAAAGCGTGTGTGTTGGTCGTGCCACACCCACAATTGCTATGTGTGGCTTGTTGCATTCAAGTTGCTCAGCATTCAACATGTCACTTGCTTATACATTGTTTATATTGAAAATAAAGTGAAAATATATTCGCCAATAAGATTTTAGTTAAATAATTGGAGACCTTCGAATATTTTCAGTCGCCAATAAGATTTTAGTTAAATAATTGGAGACCTTCGAATATTTTCAGTGGGTTCAGTCGTCTCGGCTCACTTCATTAACAACTTTGCCACTCAAGTGCGCTGCCAGACCGTTTGTCGCCGCTGTGCTTAAGTGAGAAAAGGAAAAAACAGCCGCCAGCTGCTTCTACGTCACTGATTTGGTCACTGAAGCAACTTTGCGGTCATTTTCAGCTTAAAGCGAAACTGCTAATCTTTGTCGCACGATCAGCGGCAGCGGCGGTGCTTGATTTCGGTTTAATGAAACGCAGCCACACTTGAAAAGCACAAGAATTAAAGCAGCAAACAAGAAGAGAGAATCACTGGAAATAGTTTCGCTCCACGTTCGTATCAAGATGCAAGTCCTCTACCTCTAGTGATCAGCTAATAAAATATGTGCGTGTGTGTGTATGAGTCCACTCGCTGGCCAAGTTTGTGTTGACCTTTTTGTTGTTATTAACGTTGTTGTTATTTGTGAATGGCAAAGAAGTTTTGTATGTTTTCGTGCGTATTTTGTGCACTATTAATTAAGTTTGCCACTTCTTTACTTTATTTAAATTCGCACAACAACAACAACGTCTTCTTCAACATGCCTAATTAGTTGTTCTTGTTGCTGTTGTGGTTGGTGTTGTTGCTTTTGTGATAAAAATGTACAAAACGCATTTAAACGATTTTAGCGATGAGCGTAAATTTCGCAATGCGTTTATCTTGTTCGCATTCTCAACAAAGTGACTGCGATTTTTTCCTCCTTCGTGTAATAAAATGTCCTTGCCTTGTTTTAAAAAAGTTGTTCTTTAAGCATTTTTGTACAAATTAAAAGTGGCAGAGACACTTTGGCGACGCGACTGTATTTCTTTCTGCTTTGAGCTTTAAACTTGTTATAAGATGAAGCAAAAAATAAGTTCATACAATATTATTTCAGTTAAAGAACTTATATTTAATAAAATTAAAATAAAAAAGCAACAAATTTGAACTCGTAAGAAAACAACACCCTTTGGGTTTAGTGCATGATAAATGTTGTGTTAATTTGAATTTAATTATAGCTTCGAAGCCAAGGCAGACAAGCAGGCGGTCAGGCAGCACATTAACACATGATATTCTGGCTGAGCGAGCGACTGAGCGACGGAGCGACTGAGCCAGCAAGCAATACTAAAAGCTCTTGAAACGACAACAAAAAGGAGTACAAAAGTCAAGCCATGAAATGTTTTGTTGTTGCTTTTTGCAAATACTTTGATGTAATAGCCAGCTAATGCGGACGGAAATATGCCGGCGTGTCTGTTATCAACTTGGCCAATGGCTTCACAAGCGGTGGCAGCAGCTGAAAGCACGTAAGCTCAAGTGGGAGCAACGAGCAAAAGGTGTTCCAAGCTGATATGGCTGACTGGCAGACAGGTTTGTGGCGAGTCAGCTCAGAGCGGTCGTGCTTGACTGCAAGTGCAACATGGCTGCGCTGGACGGTTGGTCGGTTGGCGTTAATTAATCAAGTTGTACAAATTAATGTAACCAGAAGCTAATTAAGTAAATTTTATTTGCACAAAAAGTAAGCGTGAAGCATTGACGCGCTGTCATAGAGCACATCTATCGTAGCTGATTCTTTATTATTGTGCGCTCACTTCGAATGCCATGAAGGCGTCAAATATTCAACGTTTGATTAGAAGCCAAAATCCTGAGCAAAGCCAACAACAATGGACCAACAATGGGAGCGGCTCACACACCTAATTGTGCCATGTGCAATTGCGCAGGTGTTGTTTTGGTTTTGGTCTACCTTGGCTGCTTTATAGCCTCTTCTTGTTCTTGTGATTGTGTGAATTACACTTTGGTGTAATACTGAGAATTGTTGTGTACGAAAGTGCTAATGAAACCTCATTGTGCGCAATCAGAACAAAGCCTGACACGCCATAAACGCGTCAGCCGATTTGTTAGTCGTCCTCGTCGTCGACGTCGTCTTCGGCTTGTAATCCCATGAGCACAGCAGGAAGTTGGAGTTGGCATTGGCCTGCTGTGCTGTGTTCTGCGTTCTGGCTAAAACTGACGGCGCCTGCTAAACAAATCAAAATGAAAATTAAAAAAATAAGCAACTAAACAAACACACACACACACACGCACATACTTAAATGCTTAAAAATATAATAAATGTTTAGAAAGAATAAACGATCGGTGGCAAATTGCTCGGCTGACATTTCATTGTCGCTTTTTTGGCAGATAATTATGGCTTTGGATTGTTTCGACGAACGTTTTAAGCGTTTTTTGTCTAATTTAAAGTTTGCTAAAAATGCCAAACATTTGAGTGGCGCACCCACTAATTATTTCAAGTCAAGTTAAAGCCTCAAGATTTGGCTTTCGTTGTTTGTTATTACTTTTTTTTTGTCTCTATTGACCATGTTTTAGTTTGGTTTTTATTTTTGCCATAATGATTTTTTTTGTAAAGAATTTTTTCGATTATTGTTTTTGTTTGCAACGCGGAGGAGTTAAATTTGCCTAAGCACTTAATGAGCTTGTCGTACAAACTTGTTAAGCAGTTTTGTCTGAACTTCAAAGCCAATAAATCGAAGCAAAGAATGTTTGGCTCAGTTACATAAAATGTCAAAATACAACAACTACAACAGCAAAACGCAAACCCAAACTCATGGCAACAAATTAAATCTTAATACAAATCGCTAGCCATTTGTCAATGTTTTTTGGCGTCGATTTTATTTTTGTTTTGTCTTCATTCACTTCTTGGCCAAATGGCGCGGTCCACGCTGAACTTGCCCCTCGTACGACCAAACAGATTTTGCTCCAAATTCATGCTTGGCAGCGTAGTGTTATGGCGTGTCTGCTGCAGACAAGCAGATACAAAAACACACACACACACGCACACACGTCGACATTGTGGGCGTGTTGCTTGCTATGCCAAATGAGCGCTCATTAATTCTCCAAAAAAATGAGATTTTTAACAACAACAAAAAAAATGAGACAAAAAAATAAATAAATTGAATTTATTTCAAGCGAAAGCGCACAACAACAAAAACCTACAATGCCGTGCTTTGTGCATGTGCAGAAGAAGAAGAGGAAACTGAAAAAAAAACTAAAATCTCTTTGAACAAATCAAAGGAAAATGCTTTAATTAATGTTAATGCCGCGCTAAATTACTCGACAGCAAAGTGAACTAAGACAATAACAACAACAACGACAACAACGTCAACATCAACGCACACCAACACGCAGCTAATAAATTTTGTATGTATTTGAAAAGCATAAAATGAATTGCGCGCAATTAATTTATTTAAGAAAATTGTCTGAACACGTCAAAAAGAAAAAAATATAGAGAAAACAACAACAACAAATAAAAAAAAAATATTTATAAATAAATAGAAAAATACAATTAGCAGTAAATGTTAAATGGAAGCCATAAACAACAATTTGCGGCATCAATCAAAAACAATGCGCGGCAATAATTAAACTAACAACAACGGCGAATGCGAGAGACGTCATTGCAATTAATTAATTAATTGCAGCGGCAGCAATAGCAACAACAGCACCAACAAGAGGCAAAAATTGCCGCCACTGTGGCTGACTTGGGCAACAGTACACTGAAAACAATTACTTAATTACATGTTCGTTATGGCACGATTAAAGTTCGTTTGCCGAAATGCATTAAAAAATGCAAATTTTCAGCACGGAAAAAATAATGAAAAAATGCCGCAAGCATTCAATAACCAATTCAAATGCCATTTGTGGTGGGGTGGGGGAGTGTGTGTGGGGCGGCGTGTCTAAGTGTCAGCACATATATGAATGCATGTGTGTAGATTCATGCAACGGAGCTGTTCATACGTTCGTTGCATTAATGAACTTACATTTGGTTGGCAGCTTCTGCCGCTGCTTCTGCGCCTTTGCTATCTGCGAATTTCACATGTGCCATGGGGTGATAAATTATACGCAATTGCTATGTTTGCCTAATTGACAATTAATTAAATTTAATTTATTTATTGTTCGCTTCGAATGTATTTGAGTCAACGTCGCGTCGTGTGTCTTTTCTAAGCTTGTGTGAAGCGCGTTGGCGTGTTGTCGTCTCAGCCTCAGCTGTCGTGGCGTTCTCCCTCGTCGTGCCTTCATCGATTCGTGCCACACGAGGCTAGGCCACGCCATCCGCCATCCGCCACGCCGATCTGTGCACAGTGGGCATCATCATTAAATTGCAATTAATCGCAAATTGAGGCTTTTGCTGTCTTGACTTCCTTGTGCGCTTTACAAACAAATTGCAAAAACCTGTTGTCTTTGCCGTCCAACTGTCTGTCTGTCTGTCTGTCTTGTTGTCAGTTGTTGAGGCGTTATTTAAGTTTCAATTAAAAACGCATTAAATTTTCATAATTGTGCGAAAATCGACTTTGTCGTCTTTGTTTAAAAGTGCAGTAGGAAAACATGTCGACTGACAGTCTTTGAGCTCATTATTTATGATCACACGACATTCAAAGTCTTAAAATGATTAAGTCTTAACGATTCAATATTAAAACGCATTAAGACAAGTTGAGCTACAGAAAAACGTGTTACTACAAGTGATCAGAATATATTTTCGCTTAGCTGAAGAATCTCAGCTGAGCTCAACAGTTAAGATAGTTTTTCATTTCTGCACTCAACAATTTATAAGTCGAACGACGTGTAAATAGTTTTGTCTATTTGCCTTAAAGGAGTTAACAGATTTCGTATTACAACACACACACACACACACACGCACAATGTACAAGAGCTGTCAAGTACACTGAGCACTTCATTTAGCAATAGTCGATCAATGTGTAATTTATGGCGAGTGTAAATTAACTTTCCTACCTCAACTTCTAAATAATCTAATGTGCAAAAATTCCAATTTCCCAATTGACACTCGGCCAACTATATGTAACTGCAGGCAGGCTGGCAGCCGGACAGCCAGACAGACAGTCAGTCAGGCACTTAGTTCCCTTTGCAAGGCACAAGCAGACTGCAGAGCCCAAAGCCCAACAACGATTGCAGCCGAAAGTGCCAAAGACTTAAGAGCTAAAATTGAGCCAAGTGTGTGCGTGGCGCTCATTTCAATTAAATTTATGTGCCTGTGGAAATGTTAAACCAAATAGAAGAAGAAGCCAAAGGAAGACTGCAACGGTGACGTTCATGCAGAAGAAGGCGCCACAAACTCCCTCGTTACTCACGTGGAGTAAGACTTGCCATTTGTCAGTCAGTACTTCTGTCTGTCGCGCTGTCGGTCTGTGTGCCTTCCAGCCTGGTCCTAACCGACAGCGCTGCTGAGCAAACTGAACTATGTGAACAGAACACTAACGCGTTAAGTGCGCGCATAGAGGCATGATTTATTACCGATTTCGTCTTCGACTTGTTATGGGAGTCGATAACATTTTGTTGAAAATAATTTCATCAAGCGAAGCAACCAACTTAAGGTTCATAGGCTATAAAATGAATTATGTTATTTGGCGAAAAGCATTTTGCCAATAAACAGAAATAAAAATTAATTGCAACATTAGTCGTTTGTATATGCGCACGTTTATTAATTGAGGTTATTAAAAGTTTAGCCCAACTTGTGCTCACTTAGTCATCCACTTGGGCAACAACAATAGCACTGATAGCGCAGACCTCCCAAGCAGCGGCTACATGCCATGCCAAAAAAAAAAAAGAACAACAAAAACAACACAATAAAAAAGTTTAAATTGCAATTTCAAATAGTTTGCCACCGTTGACGCTTTTGCCATACAAATTAGCGTTAAATAGCAAAAGTCAATAGCGCGGCGGCCCAAGTTAAGCACTCGCAATCGTTCAATTCAACTCAACTCAACTCGACTCAGCTGAGTTGAGTCAAGTTGAGTCGGAGTGAGTCGGAGTGAGTCGCAGTGAGTCGCGTCGGCGTGCCAACGTCAGCGCTTTGCCTTTTTTGCTGTCAAATTATTGTTACTCGCTGCACTAATGACGTCCCTAATATGTTTAAATTTTGTGAAATATGCGCCAGTCACATCACTTTACTTCACTTCACATCAAATTTCAGCTCAGCTCAGCTCCGTCGGCCGAAGTTGGCTGAAAGCCATTTCCCTTTTATTTGCGCAAATTTAGCTAAATTTGTTTTCAAAGTCAAGACACGCCAAGACAGCCCAAAAAAAAGTAGCTTATGGGCGCAGTTTTGCCGCAATTTCGGCGCTGGCATGCAGAAATTGGTTTTGTTTATCGTTGTTGTTATTGTTGTTTTTGAGTGACAGCTCATACATGTTGTAACCAAATTAAGTTAAAGCATTTAGTTGTTGATTGCGCCACATTAAAGCAAAACTTTTTATAAAAGCTCCGATGAAAGGGGTTGAAGGCATAGAGAAATTAGTAGGATTTTTAAATAAATCACTAAGCCTGAGAGCTTCTGATAAGTTGCTTATGGGAATACAAATATTATGAGTTCTTCATAGATCGTTCGATGGGTCTTATTCTTTACAGAATTCAAAAAGTTTCATTACAGTTGAAAATATTTGAGAATATTTTTCAATCCCGGGATTGCGGGATTTTCGATCCCGGGACTTGGGAACAAAAATGAAAAAACAAAGAACTATTTATTAAGAAATTGAAAAATACAATCTCAATAATATCAAAGCAAATCTAAGTGAGATTCCTCCCTTTTTAAACAGGCTCATTTCATGTATAATACTATTTACCCACCCCGATTCATTTTGTGCTTCAGGAATGACATTCTTTCATCAATTACCCTCTGGACCTTTTCCCTTCTGTCAATTGGGCTTGGGAGGCTTGTTGCCTTGGCTCATCATATGTTTGACAAGGGCTTTCTTAAGTACCACGATACGGGATTGTACTCTGTAATTACTATACATCAAATGCGGTAGATTAACATTAAAATCGAAAATCAACACTAAACTGGCGTATGTTCTCTTTGGCACTGTGTAACATTGGAGTATGAAATTTTTTTTTCGTTTTTTCGTTTATATAAAAACCTTTTTAATAGATTTATTTATTTTCTTTCCTTTTTTTTAGAAGTTTTTTAAAAACACTAAAATTCTTGTAACTGTTCTACTCAAAATCAATTATTGTAATGTTTACACTTGTCACTCCCCCATTAGATAAACTCCTTGGCTGGCACCCCAAGTTAACATACTCAATTGACATATCAAATAACCAATTGCTTTGCTTGCCAAACAGATAAATAAATAATGTATCGTAAAATTGCAAACTCGTTTCGATTCACATGAATCAATAAACAATATAACATAGCCTGCCAAGTACTCCGTGTATCGACCAATATTCAGATTGCTAGACTCATTCATATGCTAAACGACGTCAGTTAAATGCAATCAACAATTACGGTCCCATAAAGTAGCCAGCAAATAAAGCAAGTCAACAAGGATGATGATCGTAATAATAATGTTGAAATCGGCGACGAGGTGGATGATGATGATGATGATGGCACATAATTTGTCAGCAGTTCAATGAAATTGATATTAAAATCTACACGATTGCCCATAAAAATCGAAAAGAAAACAGAGGCGATGCGCTGGGGGCGTTTTGCATGACTGCTTGTCTAACGTATATTCGACGCTGCCGGGCAGCCATTTTGTCAGCGTGCAGCGCATAACCTAATGGCCTAACAATTTGGCGTCATTTTAACTGAAACATGAAGAAGAAGGAAAAAATTGATAAATAAAATTCAGTCAAGTTGAGCACGAAGCCACGAGTAAGGAGTAACCGAAAATTAAACTGACAAAAATTGACTTGGCGTTTTTCGTGCTAAAGTATTTGTTGTTCGTTACGGGCAAAAATAAATAAAAATAAAAGTAATGAAATAAAAAACAAAAAACGATATGTTTATACATGAAGACAATAGGAAGAAGAAGCAGAAGCAGAAAGGGTTATTGCTGCCTTACGTACGTACAAAATAGCAGTAAAAGTTCAAGGTAATTGCCGTTGTCAAAGCGCGGCCGGGGGGCGTGTGTGCAACATGAGAATTTATGGGCCACTTGAGTACGAGAGCGAGTGCGAGTACAAGCAAAGGGTGTTGAGGTTGCACGCGAGTTAGTCGAGCAGTCAGCCAGTCAGGCAGTCAGCCAGGCAGGCACAACCGAAACCAAAATGTGAAGTGAAGCTAAAAGTTGTATTTTGCATAAACGATGTGAGAATTACTTAATTGCAGTGCTGCAGGTTGAAATTTATGAGCATTTAGGCAGTGCAGCGTTGATAACCCAACTGGCAATGAAGTTGTCGAGTACTGTGCAACACAACACAACACAACTGCTCAGCTCAGCTCAGCACAGCACTGCACTGCACAGGAGCGTACTCAGAGTGGGTGTGATAAAGCTCTAAATTATATGATCAGTAAGAAACTGAAAATTTTATTTTCTTGTTGCCACTTTTGTTGAACAAGATAATCATTTCGTTGCCACATTAATTCTCATAGCTTTTATTGAAGTATATTTTTCTTTATCATCTTTAAATAATATAAAACAGTTATTTATGTCTTTAAATAAGATATGCTACGCTAATTAACTTAATCATAGAGTATATAAATAATTTATACAAAAAAAGAGTGAGGAACACAAACGATTTGTTTTTTCTATTGTTGGCAACATGTTTATGGCTGTTTATGTTGCTGTTGTTGTTGTTGATGCTGTTGTTGTTGCTGTTGCAAATAGATTTGTTGTTGTTGCAGAAAATGTTGCTGTTGTTGCTGCTGCTGCTGCTGATGATGATGTTGCTGGATCAAGTGTTCATGTTGTTCGCGACTGTGTTGCAATAAATGTTGTTGCATTTGTTGTTGATGTTGTTGCAATTGTTGCTGGAATTCAGCGCGCATGCGTTGCTGTTCCTCAGCATCCAATTCACTACCATAATCATCCATATCGATGACCTCATCTTCCTCGTCATCGTCAATGGCCTCCTCATCCTCGTCATCAAGATGCTCATCATCGTCAAAGCTATGTTGTGAGCCATCATGCTTGTCATCCTCGCCGCCACCACCGCCGCTTGTGCCGTCCTTGTTGCTCTTTGAATCACTCGAATCGCCGCCTTCCTGCTGCATGCGCTTGTGTTTCGTGCGTCGATTCTGAAACCAAACTTTCACCTGAAATGAGAGTAAATGCTTTAAGCATGGAATATTTTCTTGGTCTCAAACTCAAATGAGAGAGAGAGGGATAAAGTGCCACAAAAAGGACGCAAATCCGTTTAAACAATGAACTCATAAATAAGTTTAACGAGCTCTTTAATTTCATTTACTCGCACACACACACACATCTACACACATTCGCCCATTTCAGTGATTTCCCTCCCTAAGCGACCAAGCACAATGAAAGGGTGTCGAGAAGTCATGACGCGTTGGCGCGTTTGCAATTTTCCCACCCCTGCCGCCACTGGACGGACGAAGGCTCATGGCAACCCACCCTAAGAGCGCGACGGGCACACACTCCTCGGGCGCTAATAACTCAAGCAGTTGAGCAGTTAACGACCAGTTGACATGCAATCACTTAACGCTTGGCAACACTTAGCCTAGCCCGGCCCATTATGCCCGCCGGGGGCATTAGGCATGGCATAGCAATGCGAAAGGGTTGCCCATGCACCCGCAGCAATTGAATTTGATGCGCATTATTTGAGTCAATAAATATTTGCCGATTAGCAGCTTGAAAGGGTGCCCCAATAGCTGTTTTGGGGGTGTGTACATGGGTGGATGTGGGTGTGTGTGTGTGTGTGTCCTTGTTGAGTTGCCTCACTTACCTGCGTTTCCGTTAGGCTGAGTCCCTGTGCGAGTTGTTTGCGTTCAGCGCCCACCACATAGTGATTGCCCTCGAAGGCGTGCTCCAACTTGAGCAATTGCGTGGGTGAGAAAGCGGTCCGTACACGTTTCGGCTTGCGAAATGGTTGCAATAGGAAATCTACAAATAGATTAAGTCATTCAAAATTATCACAAAATGTTGCCAACTGTCAGCCAACTTGTTATTCAGAGAAACAAGAGAAAAACCTTTGAAATTATTTTGTTGGGAACTTTTTTTTTTGGGTTTTTTTAAGTTTGCTTGTTAGTTGAATTTCTTCTTCTAATCAGTCTTGTGTAAAATGTCATCGTCATCATTGTGCGACGCGCATGAGTCACTCTTCGGTCAGCCTAACCACTTTGCTGCTTTTCCACTTAGTTTGCCCGTTGACATCTTGGCCCAGTTGCCGCTTTGGCGTATCAAAACATGTTAATATGCAGATTCGGCCATTTTCCAACTTTGACGTTTGTCAGTGAAACCTTAATCAAGTGTTTTCTCATGCATAACCAATAAAATGGCTTCGTACTTTTCTTTCTTTCATGTCTTTTTGTTTTTTTGTTTGTTTTTTTCGTGTTTGTTATTTGAAGTGAAATTTTATGCCCATTTTTGTTGAATTTCGTTGTTTGTGGAAAATTGTGTCTGTCATTAAAGTCATTAGCACGCTCTTTAAATATGGCGTTAGATCGTGTTCGAGGCAATGGGGAATGAAGGGTTTTATAATGGTAGCAAATAAAGTTATTCTTGAGGTCCGATAATTTTAAGCTCCGTTCATAGTGAAAATAAGAAATTATGGCTTTCTGACAGATGATAAATAATTTTAAAAGTTAAGATTGCTAGGTCAATCTTTTAATTTGAATTACCACAATAAAGTAATTTCAAGAACTTGTGAATGAAATTAGAGTATTCATGAACTTTATATGGTGTTGATAGTTGATACCCGTCGCTTTCGTTTGGGAAACATATGAGGCTTTCAAGAATCCCGCTTTTACATTTCGAAAATTGTCACTGTAGGAAATTTAACTCAATGGAATTTATTTCGGAGATCTCCTGGTGAGTGACTTGTATTACGATTATAAATGTATAAATGTATGTATAAATAATATAAGATTATCTGTCCATTCAAGAAATGACTTACACTTAACTTACTTAAGATTTTCCTTTACCCTTCTAATTAAGTGTTTCATATACTCTTCTTTATAAAATTTGTTTTCCTATTTTCATGCCCAAAATATAATACAATAAACATTTGCTAACTAATAATGATGCGTTTCATCATGCACTCCTCACTAATAGCTTTATTATTTGTTATTATTAATAATTGTTTGCTGTTAATTCTTGGAATATGAATAACCCAACTCAAAAATGCTTCTAACCATGTGAAAATTCTAATTAAAGTGAGCTCCCTGAGGTGTTGCCGCAGCTGATTAAAAGAAAAATTGAGCCGCCGTCAACCGGTGAACAAAACCCTTCTAGCTATCATTGTTATTATTGAGTATTTCAATGTATTTACTTGAAGTATCTAATCCACATTTCTAAGGGCGATTGTTGCTGCTGTTACGCCCTTTGTAGGTTACGCTCAACTCTTGTTCGTCATCTAGCCGTTCGTTAACGCGCCGGGGGGTGCAGAGCGAGTAGCACGCACGCTTAAAGGATCTCTTTTGACGCTGCCGGTTTACATTATATTTGAGTATCTGAAGCGTCTTTTATTAACTATTTGTGGTTTCTTTCTCTTTTTGATTACTTTGAATACATATAAATTGCGGCATGTGCCAATTATATACATGTATACAACATGGTTTTTGTTTGGCGCATTTAAAGCGAAAAATGTCAATAATGCCGATATGAAGAAAATGTAAAAAAAAGAGTAAAAGCGACAAGCCAAAGGAGAGAATGCAATGCGTTCATGTCAGGCCGACAAAAAGGTGCCGCTGAACAGACTCATTACAAAACAATAAACAAATTTCCAGACACCAAACTATGAAGAACAAAGGACCTACAGCACACGACATGCGCAGTCGGAGTCTGTGTCGGCCTCTGCCTCGGCCTCGGTGTCATGTTGTTGTTTGTTGGAGCAAATGTGGCAGCCACATTTGGTGGCCACCGGCATTTGGCTCAGCTCGCTTTGCTTGCAACTTTACTGCTTCTTGCACTTATTCTGCTGATGCGGCTGCTTTGGCTGCTGCTTGTTCATGTCAAAATCGCTGATAAGCTCAGCCAAAACTGTGCAAACTGAAACAATTGCAAGAGCAGCAGAAGCTGCCATGTATTTCAAGTGGCATAAGGACGGACAGCGATCCGAACACTTTAGCGTGCCTAAACATCTTCCAGCCGTTCACCCGCGCCCGCCCTGCGGTCCTCGCCGCTTGTCTCTGTGTTCTGCTGCCGCCTTGGTTCCATTGTTTCATGCTGTTGTTGCCGCCGCGGTTTCAATATTGGCTTTGCCTTTTAGCTTGTTCGGTATTTTGACGTTTATCACGATTTTTCGCGTGGCATGCAAACCCTTCTGCTTCTTCTTCTTCTTTTCGCTTCTTTCTCTGGCATGACTTCGCTTCGGTTCGGTTCGGTTGGGTTGTGATTTTGTGGCCTGCCGTCGTCGTTCTATTTGCACTCTGGCTGGCACTCTTCCACACGGCCTCTGAGTTAACAAATTTTCAATTGAGCCACAATTTGAATATTGATATGCTCTCGTTTATTAAAAAGTCCGGCTACTGTTTGTGCTCGAAGCTGTGCCGGCGCGCAATCACGATTGGGCTGAGCTCAATCGAAGGCGCTGTCTTGTGCCCTGTGCTCCTTCCTTGCCTTGTTGTTTGTTTCTGCGAATTTTGTCTATGATTTGTTTGCTAATGTTGCACTTTGCATGCATGTGTTGCATGATTCTGAGAACTTAATTGTAACGAGTGAATCTTATTTGATTGTATTGATTGAAAGTATTTGAAGCTATTTTCCCAACCATGCTCAACTGCCATCTTGTTAGCTCAAGACATTAAACAAGCTATACAAGTTACAAAGTAAATATTTGTGTAATAAATGAGACTGCGTCAGCATTTAAGCCGCAAAAGTACAAACACAAACAGAGCAGCCAACACAAGTTGTCCTAAGCGGAGATACAAGCCAATAAGGACACGCAAACATTAACATTCAATGAACATGGACGGAAAAAGGGGGCCAGAAAGGTATGTCAGAAGGTGCAAACAAGACGTCAAATATCCGAACAATAAAAATTAATCCTTCGTCTAACAAAAATAAACACAAAAGTGCCTCATATATAAAGCAGCAAAAACAAAGTCTGAGAACGTTGCAGAAAAAACAAAAACAACAAAAAAAAATCATTCGTATGTGACTGCGCCGGCTATCAAAACATTGAAGGCACAACTAGATAAACATGTGCGTACCAAACAAAACAACAACAACAACAATGCAAAAGGGCCTGAAAGCGAAAAGAAACAAGAAGCGCAAAAACAAAAATTCGCAACAATAAAAAAAAAAACAGAAAAACAGAACAAGAACTCAGTGAAATAATAATAATGTGCAGCATTAATAGATACAAAATGTATCTTGTTAACGTAAAATGCTTAAAACAACAATAACAACAACAAAACAATAAAAAGAGCTCAGAAATGAAGTAAAAAAGAAAGGAAAGGCTGTCAACTGTGCGGTGACTGCGATAGAACTTGTCAATTTGACACTTTATAAATGCGCTGGGAGCGCGCGAGTGCGCACCGTCGCCTCGTTGTTGTTGCTGTTGTTGTTGTTGTCGTCGCCATTGATGCAATGCATAAATACGAGTATCTGCGCTGCGTATCTGACAGATGCATTGTGCAACTGTGCGTGTTAGCTGCTCCTTTTTGTATGTTTTTTTGTTGTTGCCGTATAATTCAACAAATGCGTTTTTTATGAACTGCGCGCACTTCGCTTATGCTGTTGCTGTTGTTGTTGTTGTTGTTGTGGCTGTTGTTGATGCTACTCGCCCTCTTTACGGATTCTCTGACATTTGTTACATTTGACAGCTAACAATGTTGCTTAGGCAAGAACATGCTAGTCTTCCAACTTATAAGCTGCTCTTCCTCACTTTCCTCGCCACAACTTCATTTTGCGCTTCTTCTTCCTCCATTTCATGTTACTCAACTGGGCGTTGTTGCTGTTGTTGTTGTTGTTGTTCATATGCTCGTATAATTGATAGCGCAGTCAGGACAATGGTTACTTAATTATTTTTTCGCCATGCACTCTGCGACGGCCATAGCTTGTTGTCTCGCTCTGACACTGTTTTAATTATAACTTGTTTTAGCGCCCGAAGTCATCAATGAATGAATCGTTTTTTAGAGCAAAAGATTGTCAGCGTTGTTCTCGTTGCAATTGACAATTAATTGATGTGTCGCTGCTGTTTGTTGTTGTTGTTATTATTGTTGTTGTTGTTGCTGTTGTTGCTACTCACACCCTTGTCAGCTGTCATTTTTGCGCATGATTGAAGCGCTTTACTTTGCTGTCCTTTCTATAAATTCTTTTTTATTGTTGACTTTTTTGATTTTTTGTCGTTGCGGATTAATTTTTATGCTCGCCTGATTTTTCTCATTAATTTATTAAATTATTATTATATTAAAGCGCATTGTGTGAGTTTTGTTTATAGATTTTAATGATCGATTTCAAACCGAATTTATTGTCTGAGCGTTCTCACTAATCCAATTAAAGCGTGAATATCATATTTTTTTATGCTATCTAAGCTGCGAGATTTTGTTCTGTATAGGAAATTATTATATTATTCATTCATGTTATAGATCACTCTGTATTTATATGAGAGGGGTAGAAACACTGTATTATCTTTTATTCAATATTCCATTTGAGATTTGTCTTCTTTGAAAGCATCAAATAATTTTTTTCAAATTCAAATCTCATCTCTCATCTCATACTAAAAAAATGTGATTTCCCTCAACTTGTAATTGTTTTTGTTTTGCCTTATATGTGCATTGCTATAAAATAATGCCCGAACTAATCACAATTAACTAAAATTATAGTTATTGAGTTCAACTGCAATGTCGTTGTTGTTGCTCCGACTTATAAGGCAAACAATTTCGAGCCTTTTAAGCAGTTTGCAACTAAATTGAGTTGTTGACATGCGTTAGTTGTGATAATGCATCGTTGAACATTGGCATTTAATGATCATAAATCAAGTTGAAAGTTGAAGAGCGAAAGAGTGTAAACCAACAACAATAACAAGTTAATTACTTTATTTACAATTAAGACAGGTGAAAGACAACTTTGAATATGTTATTACATCAATTTGGAACATGCCAGAACCCTCAAGTCAAAATCTTCTTTACACAAAACTGCCTTTGACCCAATAAAAAAAGAGCGAAAAAAAACAAAAAAAGGTAAGTAAATATTGTAATTAAAATAAAACGACAGTCGAGCAGCGACAATTTAAAATTATAAATGACAGAATTTTCATGCACATTTCGCTTGCTTGCTGTTGTTTGTTTTTGGGCATTTGTTCCCCCAACCTCAATTAAAAACGCATTAACATGACGCTGGCTCTGACGCTGGCGCTGGCGCTGCATTAATGTTACACATACGCCACATGAGCTGGGCACATGAGCACAGCCCAATTCAAAATGACGCGACTGGGCTTGACTCGTCGCGTCGCGTCTCGTCTCTCCACCGCTCCCCTCTGCTCCTCACCACTCGTATCGTATCGTATGGCCTGAGCGTCATTAATGGTAATTGCATGGCGCATACTACTCATGCACACTGTGCTCTGTATAAGCGTTGCTACTTTCTCGCTCTCGTTCCCGTTCCCGTTCTCGAACTTCGCTTCTTGGCCTAACGATGTGTGTAATGTTATTTAAACAATTTAATTAAAATGTAATTTGTTTGAAAATAGTTATCAGAGTGGGTTTGGTTCAATTTCGGCTTCATTTCGGTTTGCTACGCTCGATTATTTGCCTCAGGTGAAGGTTGAGCGACGCGACGCGACGCCAGTTGCGGCCTACTTTTCTCTTCTTATTATATTTTTAAATTTTCTTTGCCAGAAAGATGTGTAACACAATAATTATGATGATGATGATGATGATTGCCTGCGCTAATTAACTTGTAATAAATGTTTTCCATTTACTTATTTACGTTTGATTACAGAGCAAGAGTCGGAGAACGCTGCCTGCTTGGTGCCCTAAGTGAATAATTGCTAAGTTGGCTTCGAAGGGTCTGACTGAGTTGTTGGGTTAGTTGCAAAGAGAAATTTACTCACTGCCCGGAAACCTCGGAAAGATGCGTCCATGCCTGCTCAGGATCCAGGGGTACAAGGGATAGCTGTCACGTATCAAGTGTGGGCCGCCGAAGTGCGGATGATGTGGCGGCGGGCCGGCGGGAAAGATGCTCATGGGATGGCCGGGCGGCAGATGAGCGGGATGAACGCCTGGCGGCGGATGGCCGGGCGCGTGTTGTTGCTGCTGTTGCTGCTGATGGTGGTGGTGAGCCAGAGCGGCCGCCATTTGGAACTGAGCGGCCAGGAATGGCGGCGGCGGTGGCGGAACATGGGCGTGGGGCTGCGTGGGCGGCGCGGGCACCACAACGGCGCCCGGTGGCAAGCTCGTGTTGCCCGAGGCCGTGGGTGATGTTGTGCTCCGTGTGCCCGACTCCGTGGGCGCAGAGCGTGCTGTGATTAAAGCTAAATTTGGCGATGCTTGCAGGGGCAGCGGGCGTATGAGGCCGGCGGGCGGCAGGAGGGCAGCTGGCCCGATGCCAATGAGGCCACTGTGCTGAGGTGATTGCGGCGTCGTCGTTGTCGTCGTCGTTGGCGCTGGTGAGTCATTTGGGCTGCGACTGCGATTGCTGTTGTTGTTGTTGTTGTTGGCGGCTGTCGTCTGCAGTGGCGAACGTGAGCGCGAACGGGAACGCGAGCGTGACTGCGTGCGTGGACTGCGCACCGGCGAGCGGTCGAGTGAGGCACGCCGCCTGCAGTAGATCAGACCGCGCGGTTGGGCGTAATTCACAGCTGAGTTTCTCAGCTCCAGCGGCTGCACTTGGCACTGGCGCGGCGAGGCGGCGGAGGGGGCGGCGGCGTCGCTTGTGGGGCTCTCGCAGCGCTGTGCGGGCGGCGTACGAACCGTTGGACGCATCGGTCGCTTGAGTGACATGGTTGTTGTTGTTGTTGCTGCCGCATCCTGATTGCTGCCCACAATTGAGTCAATGCTGAATGCTAATTTCGGTTTAGTGGCGCTCAGTGAGCTTGTGGCAGATGACGATATTGTTGTTGTTGTAGTTGTTGTGCTGCTAGCACTGTTGTTGTTATTATAATGATTGATATTGTTGTTTGTCGTTGTTGTTGTTGTATTTGTATTTGTCAAATTGACGCTTGGCGCCGTGCTTGCGGCCACCGCTGCCGCCGCCGCCGCTGCTGCCGCTGCAGCGACCATTGACGTTGGTGTAAGGTGGCCAACAACAAAAGGATTGGGCAGGCCATTCATCGGTGCCATTGGCAACATGTTGTACGGCTGGCGACCGCACGTGACCATTTGCGAGACTGCCGGCGCCGTTTCTGCGCACTCAACGAAGTCAACACAAGTCAATAAGATGTTGCACACACACACACACACGCGCACACAATGCAAACTGGACACAGCGGCTGACTGCGGTTAACCGAGATACACGCGCACTTGAATTGTATCGAATCGAATCGATTTGTATTGTTCTGCTGGCAAATCGAGCTGAGCGCGTTTGAGTTTGTGCAACGCTTCAATGCGCGCGTTTGCTGATACTTGCTTCACGTTTTGATACACTTCGATCCGCAGGAACGTTCGTTGTGCGCCGTCGTTCAAACGCGCTGCGACATTGCGAAAGTGGACCGCACCGGCGAAGCATAACGGTTGCGCTTCAACTGAACAGCATTGTCCGCGTCGCCGCTGTTGTCAACGCCGCCAATGACGGCCGGCAGCGCCATTGTTGTTCTGCCGTTAAAAGCGTTCAATTTGCGAGCGTCGGCAAAGTAAACAAAATGTATAGCACGTTAAAAATCAGAACGCTTCGAAGTCGTTGTCTGAATTTTGGTGGCACAAAACAAATCAAAGAAGAAGAGGAGAGAGCAGTCAGAAAAAAAGACGCGTTGCGACGTTTACACGAACGAATTTGAAGCCGCGCTGCGCGAATGCTTGGCACATAATAAGCGCACTGAAGTCGTGAAATCGTAGCAAATTATTTCGGCTGCATTCCAATGGACGAAAGCAAAAACGACAACACAACACAAAACAACAACAACAACAACAAAACAAACAACGAGCAACGTACAACGAAAAAAAAGCTCACGTCACTATTGTCATCTCGCTCCGGCGCACGTTGGCTGGCACAGGCGCAGACGCGTGTGAAGAGCGTGCAAAGCTTGTGTTCTGTGGAGTACAAAAAGAAGAGGAGAACAACAACAAAAACAACAAAACAAAACAAAACCTGTCCAACGTTGATTTGGAGCTGGTTTGCTTTCGTTCTCTGCTCTCGCTTGCTCTCTTTCGCGCTGGTCAAACCAGTAGTGCGCTGCGACAGACGGCGGCAGCGACGTTGAGTAGCTTTGGTTTTAGCCATTTTTCGCACCAGTTTATGACAGCGCAACAAACAATTTGCGCTAAACAAAACAGCATCATTAAAGTGTTTGTGGTTTTAGACACGACGTTGTCTGTCTGTCTGTCCGGCTGTCTGTCCATGGAACACGAAAAGGGGCGGTCTCTGTTTTTCTGCACCTTTGGCAGCAACTGCAACCGAAACGAACCGACCGACCGACCTAAGTAAGAGTCTCACAAGCAGGCAATCATGCTCATCAGCCCAAGCCAGTTTTGGCACTCTTCTCTGCTCAGAGGATGTGTTTTGTTGTACGTTATGTTGTGTTGGTTTTGTTGCTTACTCTGCTGTCGTTGCTGTTGTTGCTGGTGTTGTTGTTGTTGGTGTTGTCTTGCAGCGCAAGTTGTGAAAATAAACACCTCGTTAAAAGTGCAGAACAATGCAGAATGCATGAGTGCTGGTAAATAATTCCATAATATTGCAGACTCAGCTGAAGTGAACGCTGCCACTGCCACAGCTCCTCTCCCTCTCCCTCGCCCAATCCCTGACAACAACGACATCATCCTCATCTGCTGCTGCTGCTTGCTGGCTGCAATAATCGCCGTCGTTGTTGTCGTGAACATCCTCATCACCATCATCATCATTATCATCATCTGAAGCTGCTGTTGTTGCTGCCGCCGCCGCTGCTGCTGCTGCTGCCACTGCCGATGCTGCTTCACTTAACTTGGCTTGCTTGTATAGGCCAAATAAATTGACGTGCGCTTTGTTGGATTTGTATGCATCTAGATAAGGTTCAATCTAGTTGCTGCCTCTGTTGTTGTTGTTGTTGTTGTTGTTGTTGGCGCTGCATTTCCAACATTTGCAGTCGTTTGCTTTTCTGCACCTCCTCGATTTGTGTGTTTTTTGTGGCACCTTTGGGTGCGGTAATTGTAATTGGTTTTATTTCAGCTTTGCTCTTGTTGTTTTTGTTGCTTTTGTTGCTTTTGGTTGCTTAACATCCTTAATACGACTTTTGCTTGCTTTGGTGTTGCTTTCTGGCAAACTGGACTGCTGTCATTATTATTGTAGTTGTAGTTGTTGTTGCTGCTGTTGTTGTTGATGTGTCAGCACCGGGAAAAGTGTTAGTTTGGGCTTGGCATTATAGTTTGAGAGCTCTCGTTATTGTTGCAGCTCTCTTGCTGTGTTTTTGTTGCAGTCTCACGTTTTGGCATAAATCATTTAATTAGTTAAGCAATGAGTGCCTCTTTTTCAAAATGGCTGTAAAACTTGTTACTAACAAGTCTTAGAGTTTTTTTTTTTTACTTTTTTGGGTGTAATTGAAATTTTATGTTGGCTTGCTTTCTTCCAAAAAATTTGCTTACATTTTTACTGCTAAAATTTAGAAAGGCACAACTAAAGGTCACTGACATACATTAAAAATTGACAGATAATGTGTTCTTGAGATTCTTTATTTTCTATCTGAGAACAGTTTTTGTGAATAGATAGTAACAACTTTGATATTTTATATGAAACTTGTAAAAAATAAAAAAAAAAAGATATTTTATTAATATTGTTACATAGAATATTAATAATGATTTAATAATGTTTTAAATATAATAAATAGAACATAATAAATATAAAAAATTAATATAAATAATAAATATAATTAGTATTATAAATACACAGTAGCTGATACAATGAGAAACTGTCCACTCATCCAAACCTGCTTGCGGAAGCTCTTATTGCAACATTACTTCAAAGACGTTTAAAAAGGCTCCACCCAAACGACCTACACAATCTCAAGTAACAAAAAAATTCATTAATATTTTATAGCCTGATGGCTGATTAATATTTAAATTAAATATTTTATAAAAAAAAGTATTATAAATATAAAAAAAAATATAATAAAAATTATAAAGATAGTAAATATATAAAAAATATTCTAAATATAATAAATATAAAAAATATAATCAATATAATAAATATAAAAAATGTAATAAAAATGAAAAACAATAAAATAAATATTTCAAAGATACTAAATATAATAAATATAATAGATACAATAAATATAACAAATATAATAAATATGGTAAGTTTATTATAAAAAAAAAAAATATAAAAATTACACATAAAGAATATAATAAACAAATATTACAAATTAAAATAAAGTATAAATAAAATGATATATTAAACAAACTACCTTTTTCGATTTACACAGTTTCCGTAACGATTTCTAATCTAAGATAATTAGCCATTAAAATGAGCGTTCGTTTGCCGCTCACTTTCTACAAGTGCTTGAAGTGCCCAATTAACGCAACAAACTTATTTGCATTTGGGCTTATTTGCTACTCTTAAATTATTCAATTTACTACCACATGCATCTGGAAATGAAATATCAAGTAAAAACCACAATTTTCGTAACTAATTACAACAATTTTCGAGTCAACTGTTTTGCTTTTTTGTTGTTTCCAAGCTGTATGAAAATTTTCTATAGCACGCAATGATGATGATGATGATGATGATGATGTCTACATTATATACACATTTGTGAAGTGAAAAGCAATAATCCCAAATTAAACAATAATTATCGAGCAGCATGAGTGCGCTTTCCCTCTCTCCCTCTCACACACTGACTCATGCGCTCTCGCTTGCTTGTTGTTTATCGCTGCAGATACTTTCCACATGAACTGAAATTCCACGATCCACAATAGATAAATTTTACGCTGCAACTTGCCGACATTGACGAAGCCTTCTGATTGGTGCAGAGCCCTGCTAAGCTGCTGAAGCATAAGTGCGAGTGAAGAGGCAGCAAGTGTAAGCGAATGGGCAAATATTTGTCTTTCGGCGTGAATGAGTTTCGATGAGCGTTGAAGAAGAGGAGTTGCCACAAGTTGGAAAGAGATACAAAATGCCAATGAGCGTTTATACAAAAGGCAATGTTGGGCGTAGTAGCCGAATAGTGCTGAGAATGGGCAAATGGGCGGACGGACGGACGGACGAACGATTGCCACAATAAAAAGTAGAAATATGCTGCCGGCAACATACAAATCCAATTCATTTAATAATTGCCAAAGAGATGGAGCTCATTATCACGAGTACTTTGCACGGCTTTGTGTGCGTGTGTGTGTGCGTCTGTGTGTGTGTGTATTAGTATTGGTGTGCTGATGCTGTTGGATGTTGAGTTACAATATATAAGCAACATGCACGAACTTTCAAGTGATGGTGGCAGCTTTGTTAGTGTCTTTGGTGTTGGTGTTGTTGTTGCTGTTGTTGTTGTTGTTACTGACAGTTAATACAAACAATGCCGACAGCGTTTTATATAAATTTTTAAATAAAGAATTGATTGCTCTCCTATGAGTTTTACGCTAATATGGACGCCATGAAAGATACAAATACAGATACAGATACACTCTTAGTTATTCCCCTCTTTGCCAATTGACTGGCTCCAAGCACAGACAGACAGACTGACAGACAATTTCAGAGTTGCCACTCGTTTAATTTGTTTGCTCACTCGCACTCATGATTGTCGTCGTCGTCGTCGCCGTCGTTCTTCTCGTCGCCTCGTTAGCGTTTTTATGAGACGTGCGCTTTTTAACGCATAAATGGAGGCAACGTAGGCTGATCATCTCCGTGCCTTGGTGTGTGTGTGTGTGTGATGAGTGGCCCAGTTCGAGTAGCGCTGGCGGCCGACTACGCGGCGTACTCATTCGCCTTTAATGAGTGCGCACAGTTGGCGTTGATTTTGACGGCAATGATGGCGGCGTCAGCATCAACATGAGCCTCAGCCGCAGCCACATTATCATTGAAGACGTCACCAACGTTGAGCGTTTTCTACTTGGCATTTGTGGCCACGTCTCTAGCAAAAGTTTATGTTGTTTTTGTATTTGTAATACTTTTTTCTTTTGCTCTTCTTTGCCACTTGTGTCAATTAAAGTTTGTTCTGTACTCATTTCATTGCCACTCCGCCGTGCCCTCCTTGGTGCAGCATAATTGGCTGTCTGTCTGTCCGTCTGTCTGTCTGTTTGTCTGACAGTGTTTTTTTCTGGCTGAGGCGTGTGGGAAAATAGTAAGTAAGGGTTGCCAACGTCATCATCATCCTCATAATCATCGTCATGTGCGCTGGTGTTGAAATACAACAATGCTATTGGCGTCTCTTTCGCA
This sequence comes from Phortica okadai, assembly GCA_034638295.1. Taxonomy (NCBI): domain Eukaryota; kingdom Metazoa; phylum Arthropoda; class Insecta; order Diptera; family Drosophilidae; genus Phortica; species Phortica okadai. Next base: position 4,733,218 of record CM067849.1, on the reverse strand, counting down.
CAGCTGACATAGATTTTGCGTATCTTTATCCACCACCAGCTGCAGCTACTGCCACAACAACAACAACGCCAACCACCACCATCATCATCGTCGTCGTCGTCGTTGTCATTGAGGAGCTTTGTTATAAAACGTTTGCCACCATCATTGCTGCCGCTCGAAAGTGGTTAAAGCGACGGCTTTTGCGATGTTGACACAACTAATTGGCATTATTTGTTTTAATAATTGTGCATTTTGGCGACGGCCGGCACTGATTTAATTAAAATTTATACAAGTTGCTATGTAAATTGCATTTGTAGTTGAATCCATTTTGGTCGAAAAATCATTTTTAAGCCTTTTGTTGACTCTGCAAAAAGTGTTTAATTGAATTTTAATTTACCCTCTCAGTGTCTCACGCTGCCTGAAATAAAGTGCTTTCGGTGCTTAATTGAAGGCAAATAAATATTTTGGTTTTATAATACAATTATTTGCTTGCTTAGTTTCTCAAGTCCGCTAAGTCCTCCAAGATCATCCATGGCGATCAACTGCGATCTACTGCGATCGACCGAAGAAGTCGAGACGACTAAGGAACTAATCTCGAGCCGAGATTTCACAGAATCCAACACACAAACACATGATCAGGACATGTTTAGCGCAGCAAATCCAAACTTAACTCGCTGAAAATCCACGATCCACGATTCTGTTGTCAACATTTGATCTCCACTTAATCCAATTATCGATGCTACTTAGTAGCGCAGCGCAGCCTCTGGCTCTGAGCGGCTCAGAGTGTGCTTTGCAGCAGCTCAAGTCTCGAGCAATCCCTTCAGCGACAATTAAAGGCTGACTAAGTTTATGAGTGCGCGATCAGCGTTCATCAATAGAATGCTCGGAAGCAGGCAGCGAAAACAATTGCCTGAGATCGCAGCCGAATGAATGGATTAGCGACCGTTCGAGCGAGCGTGAGGCGTGTGAAGATCACCGGGCAGGTAAAATGTTTTTTTATTCATTCTATGAACGCACAACATTTGTCGTTTGATGAACGAATTTGTGTAATTACAATTTCGCGCAGAAGCGGAAAGAAGTAACTTTTTAATTCACAAAACGACGCCATTATTAAATGGGTTTTATGACGCTAAGGTGTGGCAGATGTACAACCTGCACACTCGTCCGTCCGTCGCCTGTTTAATTGCCGAGCCATCATCCATGTCCATGGCGAGGCGCGACAATTGCCACAAATTAAAAGCCGCGAGGCGAAGCGTGGGATGCACGCAAAATATTTTATTGCCTCATTATGCAAAATGAACACTCACAAAAAAGCAATATAAAATAAATAAAAGAACCATGTGAAACGCGCTGAATGAATGAGTTGTGCAAATGAAGCCAAATGGCGTTCCATAAATGAACGAGTTAAAATGCCATAAAGCGCTTTGATAGATTCGAGTGACTGAGTGAGTGAGTGAATGAGCGAGCGAGCGAGTTTGTATTTTGATACCATCGAAATGTTAATTTTATACGGTAATGAGCACAAATGACGCGGAAACAAATAGCGAGCGTGTTGGCGCACATCGAAGCGGGCAACGCTGCCAAAGCATTTGCGCCGGCTGTAGGTGGCACTGTTGGTTGCTGGCAGCGCGAAGCGAACTTTCAGCCCGCTCAATTAGTCACACTTTCTTAGATCTTCTTCGCGGTAATTCGTTGCTCGTGTGCTCTGAAGTTGTTGGCAGGAAAAGCGGAAAACCGCAGCACTGAAATTGCGGCTGGACCTCCCCGCCTGTCCGTCTGTCCCTCGGCCGACCTGACCGCCTGCCGATAATTGCGGTATTGCCAATAATCTGTGTGCGCACCTTCCATGCACGTCCTCGCCTTGCCTTCGATTCTACCTGCCGTTTTCCGCTCTTGTCGCAATTTGCATTATGAACTTAATCCGTGTGCCCGCCCACAATTCGGTGCCGCTTGTTTCCTGTGCCCGGCTCAAGCCGTTCTGTGCGATGATGTGCTATTGATGAACGCTGATCGCGTATTCATAAACTTAATTGTTGACGAAAGGATTGCTCGAGACTTGAGCTGCTGCAAAGCACACTCTGAGCCGCTCAGAGCCAGAGGCTGCGCTGCTCTGCTAAGTAGCATCGATAATTGGATTAAGTGGAGATCAAATGTTGACGACAGAGTCGTGGATCGTGGATTTTCAGCGAGTTAAGTTTGGATTTGCTGCGCTAAACATGTCCTGATCATGTGTTTGTGTGTTGGATTCTGTGAAATCTCAGCGCGAGATTAGTTCCTTAGTCGTCTCGACTTCTTCGGTCGATCGCAGTAGATCGCAGTTGATCGCCATGGATGATCTTGGAGGACTTAGCGGACTTGAGCAACTAAGCAAGCAAATAATTGTATTATGAAACCAAAATATTTATTTGCCTTCAATTAAATTCACTTTGCTCTTTGGCGTGATTGCTTTTCGTGTCTTTTCTTACAGTAATACCCCGGACTTACGCGATAGGTGCGACCGGGCGATTGCCCCGTAAGTCGAATTCGCGTAAGTCGGGGTTCAACTTTGCATAAAAATACATATAAAGTATGCTTAGCCGGGACCAGAATTTAAAGAAAACAAAAATTTGGAAGAAAAACTTTTAATAAGGTTCAAGATAAGAAAACAATTTACATTGTTATGAATAAAGTATAGGTTACCGAAGTTATTTTGATGTCGAAGGCATCATATATTCTAACAATGTTGCCTGACGAATTAAGTTTTTCTTCTTCTCACGCAAAGTTTCCTAGTAGCATACTAGAAATTTTTTTATTCCCCGTTTTGTTGTAGAATCGCGTACTTCATTAGAACGTATTTTTTCTAAAATTTGAAACCCTTTTTCAATTGAATTGAGTACTTCTGTTAAGTTTGCAATTATCATTTGATTTTTCGATTCAACTGGGTCTAGCGAATCAGTTTGTTGAATGTTTTGCTCATGCTTACGATTTTCTGTAACGTTGTCAATTGTTAGCTCTTGATTGTGTGAATCTAGCAATTCTTGAACGTCATCATGATCGATCTCTAATTTAATTTAATTGTTTGGAGATATCGACCACTACTTCTATTATGCTATCGAGTTGTTCAGGATCTGAAACTGATTCTCCTTGGCTTTCAGTGGTAAAAAAAAATGGAGACAGACAGAGAGCCGATGCACGCGGCAATCAAAATGAAAAACCGCGTATCTCCAAATTCGCGAAAAACGGGGTAGCGTAAGTCGGGGTATTACTGTAGTTTGAAAGTAAAATGGTTCTGCCACAATATTTTACCACAACAATTAACTAAATTCATTGAATTGCTTGCTTTACTTTTATTGAAAGCAGAAAAAAAGACAAACAACTTTTCCCCACGCACACTAATCGACAAAAATGTTTCACACACACCCAGAAAGACATAAATTTAAGGCATAATTGTTTTGAATAAAAATTTCAATTAATTAAAAGATACCAAACAGATTTTCCACATTATGTGCGCACTTAAAATCGCCATTAGACAAATTGGCCGTGGCAGCGTTGCCGTCGCCGCCGCGCCCTTCTCTCCCTCTGCCTGAGACATGCAACCCCCGTAGAAATGTTGTTGTGCCCACAAGAAGTAGAAGAAATTTCACCGCAAGATAGATCGCGCTTCATTAATATATTCACTCATCATCATCATCGTCATCGTCATGTAAGAAATGAACCGAAGAAAAAGAAGAAGAAGAAGTGGAAAAGAATTGCTTTCGGTTTGTTGGCGAGGCACTCAGTCATAATTATGACTGCCAATAATTTCCCCAAAATGAATTTACACAAGCAGACGGCGAGTTCGAGTTCGAGTTGAGTTCGAGGCGCACGAGAATGCAATTGCAATGCGGTGTTGATAGATACAAATGTATCTACAAGCGTTGTGTGCGTGTTGCTGTTCTTTGGGCTTGTAATTGTTGTTGTTGTAGTTGGCGAAGTGAAAAATGTTTTCCTTAAGCAGCGTGAAAATTACAAGCAGCTGCCGTTGCATTTTGGGCGCCAGCAGACAAGCAATGACGATGACAGCGACGCACGCGGGGCAAGTAGCCGCCTCAGAGTGTGTGTGTGTGCGTGTGTGTGTCTGTATGTCATACAAAACATTTGTCAACACCCCCAAGCCAATCGCACTTATGTACAAACAACAACAACAACATTAGACATTTGCCTCAACGCTTCTCCCTCACTCTCTCGCCCTTCTTCTCACCGCTGTTGCGACCACTTGCGTGTGTTAAATATTTTGACTTGCAAGTCAATTAATAATTTTCACTTTTCGCTTTTCTTCGTCTTCGGAAAAAAAGTAAAAAAAATTGGAAAAAAGGAATAATATTATTTGTGCGCCGCTGCAGCTGTAAGAGTGTTGATAACTGCACTTAGTCGCAGCGCCAACTCCGCCATCAAATTGGGTGCGAACATTTACCAATTAGTTGCACTTCATCTGCGCAAATGATTTGGCCTGCAAGCGAGTCACAAGCACACAGAAATTACTTCGTCATTTGTTTTGTAGCCGCAATGAGCGTAAAATTGTGCATAGATACTGTATCTGTGAGCGAACATCTTCCCAGCGCTGCTAAAAAACGTGCAACGCGCGCTGACAGCTCGTAACGAAGTGTATAAAAAAAAGATTCAGAAATCAAAAATAATAACAAAGAAAAACTGAAAAAGAAATTATTCAAAAATCGTGTCTCGAATGTGCAGTCATAATTTTCTCGCGCGTTGATCGATTGCCGATTACTTTGGCATACAAACAAGCCAAGAAACCACAACATCAAAATCAAAAAAAGAAGCAGTCAAAGATACAAAACATCAAAATGTATCTACAGCCTCGTCTACTTCAATGCATACAAATACAAATCCGCTTGCGAGCTGTAACACGAGCGTGTGTCATGTGCGGCGCGTTACAATTTCCCAGCGTTGCTGATCAACGCTCAACGCTCGTGATTTATTTGCTGCTTTTTATAGCTTTCAGTATTGTATCGTTTTTGATATCGATAACGCTCGCTTATTTTTCCTCCACCAACACACACAGACAGACAGACTGTTGTTGAATGCTTTCAGACAAACAATTAATTAATTTTCTCGTTTTCGACATTTACAAAATGTTTTTGTTAATTTGTTTTGTGTAAAGTTTCTTGACTTGACTTCTCTTGCGCATTTCGCCGCCCCCGCCGCCAGCTCCCCTCTTCATCTTCGTTTCACCGCTAAGAGAAAAAAGTTGTGGGTGTTGCTGTTGTCAGAGTTGAGGTTGTTTTCGCTTCGGTGCTTGTAGCTCATTAGTTGAGCTTAGGCGAATGGCGCCCGTTGGGGTTAACGCTTTAATAAGGAGGATGTTGTTGTGGTCGAAACAAGTTGTTCGTTAAGCATTTTCACTTCATTTGTCGCCCCGAGCAGCTGCAATGGGCCATTCTACTCCCCCCTCTCCCAGCCTTTCTGGGACGCTCTCGCTCGTTAAGACCAACAAAGCCTTTTGACATTTGCCTGCACATCACATTGATTTGTCAACAATTGACTGCTCATGTGCGCGTGTGTATGTGTGTGTGTGTGTCTGACAGTAGCAAACCGTTTTCGTTTTTGACTGTTGTTGTTGCTTGTTAAGTGACTTATTATTCTTTCATTAACCTACAACAATTGACTTCATTATGGGACATTTCTGCAACTGTGCGACTTTGAGTCCTCCATTGAGCTCATCTCGTTGTCTTTGCTGTCCTTTTAGTGGACAATGGCGATGCTTTTCTCTCACTCTGCTTTACTCATATGCTCGTTTGTGTTATGCTTCGCTTGTTGACTTTTTGACAGATGCATCTGAATATCTCAACTGATCTTAGTTTCCCTCTTCTTCTTCTTCTAGTTTTAAGTTATTTAGCGCGTCTGTCAATCATAAAAGATTATGTAAAGTAACGGAAACTGACTTTGGCTTTGAGTTGAGTTGACTTTAAACGCTTTGTGTAAGTTTTTTACTTTGTTGTGAAGTTAGTTTGACAATATTCTGGAAATCTTTATTACATAAATTGTGCTACAATCAACAATATTTCTAATGAACGCAAAGTATCTTTTTCATTGTTCTCGAAACTTATTTAATATTCACCAATTGAGGTTTATTTTTTGCCGCTTAGTGAAATTGCTGCTAAAAACATGTAATTAAAGACGATATAATTAAAACAGTAATAAACCTAGACAACTTAAATTATGCCATAAATTTAAGAAAAAAAATCAACCACAAAAAGAGAGAGAAAAACAGTTTTTTTTTCGTTTATATTTTTCTGTTATGTAAAACGCCAAAATAAAATTGCCCAATATTATTAGCTATAAAAAAAGTACGCTTAATTTTTACGATTTTACGAAATTGCATAATAACTTTGAACATGGAAGAAAAAAATTGTTTATTTGCAAAAACAAAAAAAAAAAAAAAAAATTAAACAAAAGCCAAACTTTAATTTCAGACTTGGCACATTAAACGAAAAAAAAAGCTCACAAATAATCAGCTACAATTACAACAACAACAACTATTACTACAATAACAACAAACAACAATCAGCAAGATACAAGTCAAGTTTAGATAAACGTTTACAACAACAACAAAAACAACAACAACAAAAACAACAACAGCAATAACAACAAAGCGAAAATAAAACCCATAAAATTAAAGCGCAAAATGCAAATAAAGGAAACCTAATAAAAGCAATTTGCGAAATTTAGAAAAACGCTCGAGCTCAATGAAAATTACAACAAAACGACAACAACAACACATCTGAGCTAATTTTTTGTAAATAAAACTACTGATTTAGTTATATGCTGAGGCCAGCAGCAGCAGCCCCAACAACAACAACAACAACAATAATAATGACATTGCCTGACAGTAAAGAAAACAACAACAACAACGAAATAAACGAAAACTGTGAAAATTTGCAGTTAAACTTAAAAAAAAGAACAACAACAAGAAACTACAACAATTTGATGAAAATTGGTGGAAAAATGCGAAAATCGTGCACAACACATTTGCCAAGGCGGCCAGACAGACGGACGGACGGGCGGACTGACAGGGAGCAGCAACAACAACAACACCAAAAGCAACAACATTAAACACGGCAACAGTTGCAATTGCCGTGGAATGCAAATTAGCTTTGTTGTAATTACATGCAACAACAACAACAACAACACAACAAAGTAAGCAAACGATTTCAGTTTTGGTACTGAAGATTTCCGCAATTTGTTGTTGCTGTTGTTGTTGTTGTTGTTGGCCATGCAAAATTCTAAGTTGCTTATTAATTTTGTACACACACACACTCACACACACACACACACACACTTGAACACGCTTAGCTGTAATTTGGCTCATGTGCCTCAAAATGGCAATTCATGTTACTCTCAGCCTGCTCAGGCCTCACAATCATTGACAGTGACAACTCCTTGCCGTTGCCGCCCCCTTCCCTACCTCATGACAGCACACACACACACACACACACACACAAACATGGAGTGAAGCGCAATCGAGAGGCGCAGTTACACTTAAATAAATGCTCTGGCATGATTATTTGCTTAAATTGCTGCTAATAACATGACATGGCATCAGACTTGCCCCTTGCCCGCTGCCATCGCACTGTGCCGCTGCCACGGACGGATGGACGGACTGAGTCAAGACAAGCTGTGGAGACATGGCAAACCAAGTGAAGTGAAGTCAAGTCAAGCCAAGACGACTTCGGCTGCTTGGCTGCGAGCGACGTCTGTCCATCATTTGTTTATTTCATCTCATTGTATCGCATGTATGTATGAATGTGTGTTTGTTGCATGTATCTGAAGCTAAGCGTATCTAAGCTGTGGCGCATCTTTAAATGACAGTAGTACTTGTTGTTGTTGTTGTTGGTGTTGTTTTGCCACAATTGTTGCAATTTTTGATTTGGTTTTAGTTGCTGTGTTGTTGTTTGATTTCTAGGTGGAGCGCATAAACTGCTGGCATTTGCCACTGTTTCTCTTGCTGTTGTTGTTGTTGTTGCTGTTGTTCGTGTTGCTGTTGTGGCATGCCCCCATTTCGTATGATTTCTTAAGCCAAATTGTTGCACAATTAGTCGACTTGTCTGTCTCACTTTGCATGCATTGTCGACATTTTGCACTTGCCAACTCGTAAATGTTCAATATTTCTATTTCTCGAGGGTATTTCTCTTGTTGTTGTTCTGTTTTTTCTCGGTTTTGTATTCGGTGATTTTGCACTTTTGTACACTTGCTTCAATCACTACATAAATTACCGGTAGGTGAGCTCTATAATCTTATTTGTATTTTTCAGTGCTGCAATTTGCGACCTGCGGCTAACATCTCGTTTGATATGTTTAGAAAGTTTTGATTGAAGCAAATGACACACCACGCCACACACACAGCCACTCACACACACACACTCACACACGCACACACAGTAGTTGAACACGCATGTTTAATGGCTCGAATGATCGTTCAAATCTTTTCAAGCTGTAATTATTTTTATTGCAAGTCTTGTTGTGTGATTTAAAAAGTGCAATAAGCTTAAAAGAGCTTACATTACTTGAAGTAATAATTAAAAAAAAGTTTCTTAATAAAACTTTCTTGACATGTCTGCTAAAGAGAGCATCCAATAATAACTTCATTCATCGAAATCTGTCTCTTTCTATGCTCGAAAGCAAACAAGACTTTAACAAGAAGACAATCGTAAGAACGAACACACCTCTGTGTCTATTGAAATGTTTATCTTATTCTCAAAATCAATAAAATCTTTCAATTTGAAAATTTTCCGTATAACAAGAACGCCTTCATTACAGTAATCAGTGAGGTAACTTGAAAATCTTTAATAACTTAATTTCACAAGCACAACACACACACACACACACATTCACACAGATCAGGATGAAGGTGAATGAATGGCTGAATGAGTGGAAAACGCGTGCGCAATGATTTCAACGCTTAATTACTGATTACAATTTAGCGATAAATTGCTCAATGCAGAACGTGATGATGACGTTGTTGTGGCTGTTGTTGTTGTTACTATGGGTGTATGTGTGTTTCGGCTGCTGGCTGGCAACGGCGCCAACGCCAGCCTAGCTCAGCTCGGCCCAGCCCAACTCTGCCCAACCCAAAGTGTAACTGAAACGAATCAATTCAAATGCGAGCAAGCCGCTTTGGCAGCCGCGTCGCTTTCCAGTTAATTAAGACATTTAAGCCAACAAAGATCGCTCGAAGTTGCCGCTGTCGATATGAGCTTATCTTAATGCTGGAAATCAAAGTTGCTTACTTAATCACTCATATCCGCAGCGTAAACGTCATGTAATTGTCGCTTGCTCGGCGATGGGGCGGGACGTTGGTGAGGGTGAGGAGTGCCAGGAGCAGCACAAACGTTGGCGTTGGCGTTGCCGTCGCTTATCATGTGCCATTGTTCGGCTTTATCAAACATCACCCACGTGTCGTCGTTTTAACTAAGCGGCTTTTTTCTCTGTTTTCCTTTATTTGTGCTTAGTTCGATTGCTGTACAACAAAGTATTGACTTCCCGCCATTAAAACCCAAAAACAGCTTAGCGCAATTGTTGTAAGCATGTGTCTGACTGTTTGTTGTAATGGCGGGGGTGTCAAGCTTTACAATTATCAAAAGTTTTCTACCGATTCTCTTTTGTTTACATTTATTGCTGTCCTATCTGACACCTCGTGCCGTTTGGCCATGCCTGGTTGTAAGCATGTTGTGCCCCACGGTTGCCTTGTGCGCTGTGCGGACCCTTGCCCGCACCGGAAGTGCCGTCACTTTCGATAGCCTTTGTTGGCACGTCGATTATGATCGTCGCCATATTTGAGCCGTCATAAAGTAATTGTTCGTCCAAAGACAGAAAATGAAAATTATGAATTATGAATTATGTTTTGTGTCTGTCGGCCAAGTAATTAAAAATTCTGTGCATTAACACGAAAATATTTTAATAACTTCCAATGTATATTTTTGTGTCGTTTTGTTTTTTCGTTGATTTGTCGCCTTCATGAGTGTTTTTAATGAGCATCGATTGTATCAGTTTGATCATTTTTTTTGCTCTGTCATTGTTTTGATTTGTGTGCGTTTTAGGATGCGTGATGAATAAGTGGACTATGAACTTCGTAACTAAAATGAGTAGACAACAATTATTAATAATGTTGACAGTTTTCAAATACGTGTATGATTTAAGTAAAACTTATCTTATTACAAATGCCTTGTGTCAAGATAGGTACGTTAAGACTGTTAGATCCCATATGGTACATATGGGAATGCTCAGAATGACATGAGAAATCGATTGGGGGATGTCCGTCCATCTGTCCGTCCGTATTCACGAATGGTTCTGACAAACTATAAGGCCAAAGACTTAAACTTAATTCGTAGAGTTGTGATGTTCGGCAGCAGATCAGTTTTGGATGAATTTGTGGACCACCCCCTTTCCATCCAACCATTCTCTTGCAAAAAGTATATTAACTTTGACATAATGTTTGAAATTTCTGACTAAAAAGTCTGTCTATTTGTCCGTCTGTCTGTTTCAATATCAACTGCTGGCTCAGTTTTGACGGCATCGGCAAAATTTATCGCAGAAATTCTATGTATAAGTCCAGGGATTGTAAATCTCAGAATTTATATCATATACATAGCTCCCATAGGAATTAGATTTCTGCTTAAAAAAAGTTATATTTTTGGAGTTTGCAACTTAAAATTTTGCACAAAAAGTTCTTGGACATATTATGTAAATGCAGAAAGTGGGAGAGATTAATGAAGATCGGGCGATAAGTTTTATGGAGTAATAACAGATGAAACTTTGAAATAACGGGTTTTTATTGATGCTTGACAGTATTTTAAAATTTTATAAGCATCGAACATATGGGGGTGGCACCGCCCATTCAGATAAAAACTTATAAATTCGATTTCTGTAGTTTAGTGTAGTAGTGATTATTACAAATTACAAAAACTATTAGAATGATTTTCCAACAAGACTAATTGAGAAAATGTTTGCGAGAGTAAGTTTCGGCGAGCCCAAAAATATCTCCCTTTCTGGTTTAAAAAGCTATAGGGCGAACACCAGAAACAATAGAAAATTGGTTAGTTGAAGGGTTGTTTCAAAATAGCTTAGAACACCCATCCTTATATCCCCTCAAAAACATTTATTTTATTAAAGGGTGTATCACATTAACTATAAGCTAAACACAAATCCCATATGTAAATGACTTTTCTTTTTGTATCGTATATGATGTATTTTACACAGTCGTGCAGATACGATGTTTTTACAAGTTTTCATGAATACCCCCATTATATATTGTTTCGTGTCATGGACTGTAAAATTTAAAACTGTATGTAAGTTAGTAAAACTTGAAGATTTACTTACAAGATCTCACATCATAATAAACGCTTATAAAGCTAACAAAGTCACTTCGATTTCCCACACACTTTTCCGCAGCCATAAACATCAAATAAAAATCGTTCAATATGTAAGTTTTATGTCATTTCCGACAACCAATAAAGGCGAAATCTTTTGTGCGGAGCCATGTTGTTGAGCGAATTGATGCAATTTATTTGTAATTCGATACTTTTGCAATGAAATTGAACCGTAAATTCACACAAAATGCGTACTCCAAGAAAATCAAATTTCAACGCGAGCAAATAAGAAACGAAAAACACGGAAAAATCGGAAAAAAGAGAATGGAAACAAAACGAATTTTCCAATAAAATAAATTGCAACAATAAGAGGCGAAATATAACAAGCGACGAGCGCCAGTTTACAAGCGTTAAAAGGTGTAAAGGCAATTTGGGTAAAAAAGGAAATAAAAGCGAAAAAACTGAAAAGCAAAACACATAAAACATTTTTATTGCTTTAAAAAGTGAAGCGTGCAAAAGTGCAAAGCATTCCCGAGGGAGTGATTCGTTGTGGTGTTAATATCTGACAAAGGTAACTGCGAGCCTAGACGGTATCTGTGTCTGTGTCTGTAACTTGTTTAGTTTTTGAGTTGATTTACACGAAAATGAACAATCGCATAAGAGATATGAACAACTTGTGGTCAATGAAACTGTCAAAGGATGTTTAAACTATTGACAGTTTGTGGGCGGAGGCGACGCGGCAGTTTGAGTGCAAGTAAATAAAGTAAAACTTTTTGAAATGATTATGGGAATTCATGCACACACACATACACACACACATGCACAGTTAAGCAGACACATGCATGCAGGAGGTCAATTGGTCAGATGCTGGCGCACCTCTGCAGGCAACATCTTCAGCAAAGCGCCAACATTCCACAAGAGGCATGTAGGCAAGACAGCGACGCCAACTCGCTCACTCATGCGCTTGTTGTTGTAGTCGTTTTCTTTTCTTTGTGTTTTCTTTTTTGCGCTTACATTATTTGACTAGCCCTCAGCCCCCTTGGGTAACTTTAATTGGAATTCACGCTCGTATGTCTCTCGGCTCGACTCAACTCGACTCGACTCAACTCAACTCAACTCGAGTCAAGTCAAGTCAATGCGAGACGTTTTGGGGTTTTGCTGTAAAAATTGCAAATTTACGAGCAAAGCGTCAATTAAGTATCGAATTACAACTTGTTTAATGTCAATCTGTCTTTGTACACGTCTCGCTGGCTGTCCCGAAAATGTACTCCTGTCGCTTTGCAATCGATTCCAATTTCACTAAAAGTTAATTGAAGTCTCGCTCTTGAGCCATGATCTTTTTGTCGTTGTTGTTGCTGTTGTTGTTGTTGTCTGCGTTGTTTGCTCGCTTGGGCCATGCAATTTTGTATTTCGTTGCAGCAGTCGTCCTAAGGTGAGCGTGTGTGTGTGTGTGTGTGTGTGCGTTGATGATGATGATGGGCATTTGTTGCTGGTAACAAAATCAAGCGTGTTGACTTTTCGCAATGCTGACATATGTAAATTGGTTCATTGATTGCGATTTGTTTCGTTTACTTGCACACACACACACACACACACACACATGTGCATTGCATAAAGTATCTTCTTACATTGCTTTGCCAAAATATGCCATCTGCGTTGCCATTTGCTGTGCTGCTCCCGGCTTACGAGTACATTGCTAATGAAATGCATATCACGCCATTTGCCGTTCCCGGTTTGCCGCCATTAAAAATGCTCAATGTTGTCGTCATCACTGCGCATAACGAACTGTCAAAATTCGCGCAATTATCGTACAAATTAGCTTGTCACCTACAACTAAATATGGCCAACCGTCGGCTCCTCTCTGCGCCACTGCCTCCCCCCTTCGGCTCGCTGTTTGGTTACCAAGAATTTTATCCCGCCAGTTAGGCTGGTCTGGCTGGTTGGTTGGCTGACTGGCTGGCTGGCTGCCTCGCTGACTGAGAGGCACACACATACACACACGCATATTAAAATTCCACACCACGCCCGTTGTGGGCAAAAAGCAATTACCAACAGTGACAGTCGCTTGTGTGATTTTTGACAGCATGTTGGCTACCATAATACCAAAAATAACTTATTAACTGCATATATTAACATTTAATTTGAGTCGCGCATGCGCGCAACTGTTCAGCAGCGACGTCGGCGTCAGCGTCGGCTGCGACGTCAATGCGACGCATCGTCCCAACGTTACAGCTTTGTTGCTTTGCAGTTCGTTGTTATTGTTGTTCTTGTGTTGGCTTTATCACGCCTCTGGCGATTAATGTGGTTGTTGTTGTAGCTGTTGTTGTTGCCCCTGTCATTGTCGCTGTGTATTGTCGAGGAATTTATATTGGTGCGTTTGACATTTGGTGTAAATTCATGGGCATAAATCAAAAATCGAAGAAGAAAAAAAAAAACAACACAAAATGAACTTCGATTTATTCCAGGTTTGATTTGTTGTTGTTGTTGCTGTAGTTGTTTCTCCCATATAAATGTATATTTTATTAAGCGACAATTGACGAGATTCGATTTGATGTCACGTTTGTGCTGTTAACGTGTTTCATGATTGCGGTTCGCCACTTGTACAATTTTAATTAAACGCCACTGGTTTTGATAATCTCATGCACTGAGAAAAATTCGAAAAAATACGATTTTTTTTATCCATAAATAATAAAATTGTATGTTTTGATGATGGGATGTTTTATTGTCTCACATATGTTGCTGACAATACTTTGTTACAAAGGGCCACAGCGAACATACGGCAATCTAGCATTCGCACTTTGCCAACGATTTCAATGTCACATTACCGTATGTTGTGAATGACACAATGTTACATAGGACAAGTATAAGTACAGGTTTTATTTAAATTTAAAAAAACGCAGCAATTTTCGATTGTATGTGTGTGTATATGTTTTTACACAGTCATATGTATATTTAGCACACATGTGATACAGAATTTAAACCTGTCATATTTTTTGTGAATGAATTTTACCCAAAAATTGGAATTTATATCAAAGAATTATTTCCACATTCTCCTTTTCAGCCAATTATAATTTTTCCTAATGAAGTTTTCGTATAATTTATTCAATTGTGCACTTTGAATTAAAACACTGAAATCAACTTCAATATTTCTCGCAGTGTGACATTCTCGTAATTATGTAGAGCTCACCTTTGTTTGGGGCTTGAAACCAAAAATTCTAGGAAACTTTTATGCACAATTTATGGTCATTTAAAGCGATAAATACAATCTGCGTGTTTACGATTGGATTCCAAAGCAGCGAGCGATGTGCGATAATGTCAAGTGTCGTGACAAGTTCAGACGTGGCCAGTTGACGGTTCGGTTCGGCCCGAAAGAGTTGAGCGCTCTTGGGTGCAGAGTTGAAGAAATGATTGCCACTTAAAATGCACTTTGGGCAGCCAACTATGCGTGCCATAAATAAATGCTAAACTGTGGATTGACTGAAAAAGCGAAAAAAAAAACAACATAAAATTCGACAATTAAAAATGGCGCTCACATTTGTGTTGCATTCGCTTTTCAATGCGTTGCACCAACGCGCCTGACTGCGTCATCATCGACGTCGCTGCCGCTGCCACTGCCGCCGCCATAGAAAATCATTTTTACGAGCTGTCAGCAAATGAATGAATTCGCAGCTACTGTTGGCAGCTCATTGGCTCATGTTGCTGCTGCTGTTGGTTCTTGACTCTTGTTGTCAGCTGCTGTTTATGATTTATGCATCCCGTCATAGCATGGAATTTTTTAATTGAAATCACAATAATTTCGGTTAAATGCATTTTTAAAATATTATTAAAATTTCAGCGCATAAAGTATTTTTAATGTCTTTCGCACATGATTTATGCGCTGCAATTAAAAGCGCATTTTACATTATGTTAAAGCGTGAAATTTTGGTGAAAGTGTTGAGCAGTGTAAAGTGAAACATTACCAAAAAAGACACAAAACAATAAAAATTTTACACCTTCAATTTTTTTGTAGTTATCATATAATAAAGTGACCCAACCCAACCCACTCAACGGTCGCTTTAACAGTTTCTTGCCGCAGCAATTAAATGTTCAAGACAACAAACCCGAAAAAATAGCTATGCACAACGCTCATAAAAATCTGATAGCATCGCAACGCGTCAGCCATTAAAATTTCGCGCGGCAGAAAGCCACGCAACAAGTTGAGGTGAGAAGTCGCCGCCGAAAAGCTGAAAAGCCGCAACCAGAACGCAGAAAGCGTCGCTTCAATTCCATTCATGCGACTAATTAGCGCAGCCGCCGTGAGCCGTGAGCCATGAGGCTGCCGGGGACATTGAGCAGCGTTTTTCAGCGGAAATGCGGTGACAAAAAAGGCACAGTTTATTTTCCATTCGAGCGATGCTTATCAACGTGATGAAATATTTCAGCGATAATGCGTGAAGTCAACAAAAGCGCAAAGTGACTTCTTCTTTTTGAAAACGCCAAAAAAGCTGACTTCAACTCTGCTAAATACGATTTAAAATGCAGCATTTTAATAAGCTCATAGCCAACACACACACACAACCACATGGACAACACTACCAGTTTCAATTAAGGCAACTTTGAGTTCTTTTCTTGCCTTAAACATTTCGCGCATTTCCTTCTTCATGTCTTCAACTGCTCGCATCATCATCACCATCATCATCATCACATTCGCAGATGTGAAATGTCAGATTTCAAGTGCCGCAACTGAAGTATGGCTTCCGTTAGGCTACTGTCTCTAAGAAAACACACAAACAGGCATATAAACAAACAACATCAACAACAACAAGGCCTTTGCAACAGACTTTAAGCTCTGTTTAACCGGAATCGGCTCGTCTCGCTTGTCGGCCGAGCTTGTTGCATGAGAAAAAACGCGCGTTCTTCTTCTTGGCTTTCGCATTTGGGGCCAAAGGCGAATGCAACGCGAAAGTATTTAGTAAGTCAACTTCATTAATTTGCAGTTGTGTTTTATGTTTTGCTTATGCAAACATTTAAACAAGAAAAAAAATAGTTAATTGCTTAAATTACATTTATGTCGAACTTGTGATGTTGTCATATTCATGGCTTTAATGCCCATAAATGACTGTTTTGGTCATTAAAACCGTTGTTATTCGTGAGTTTATGTAAAAGTTTGCATAATATTTCATTAAAGTTGCATATGTGTGTATGTGTAGGTGAATAAGTCATGATAGATGGCCAGATTGTGTATCTAAATGGAAAAGTTGTTGCTGATTTGCAAGCAAAATGATATTTTTGTTTCTTGACGAAAAGTGTTGTAAATCGTTTGAATGACAACGATCAAAAAATAAATAAATGATGACTGTTGAGATTTGAAATGGATTTTTTTTTTAACTTGTTTCATTGTTTGTTAGCATTAATAACATGTTAGATCAACTATTATAAAAATTCAATGTCAGAACGGCTGACAACGATTGTAAGTCAAGTTCTTTCTTTCAATCGTACATATTATTTTTTCTTTTCTTGTGTAAGCAAACAATTACGTACAGGAACAACTTCAAATGAAGTTTGACAAAAGAACATTTTTTACACCTTATGAAAAGTCCAACTGAGGCACACAAAAGACCGCACAGAATTCTCACAATAATTAAAATTGATTTGATTTCATGACTTTTTATTGACACATTTTCATTTCTACACCAAACTCAAAACCAACACGAATCGCATGAGGCATTCCGGGCTGCGCTGTCGGCCGATTTAATGAAGAGCGAACTGCTCAAACGTTTCAATTTCACATTTGATTGATATTGAAACTGATACATGCGAACATAGCAGGGTATACAAACACAACAACAACAGCAACAACAACGATAGAAGAATAAACCAAAAAAAAAGGTATAATTCGATTGTCCCTCTAACGCAACAAATCAGCGACCCTCATCGTTAATTAACAAGCCTTTTCGCTGTTTTGCGTATACATCCAAGCAATGCAATCAAAGTCAAGAATTCGATTTGCTATCGAAACTGGCGCTAATCCCATAATTATAGATACGCCTGGCAACTTGCCGCATTCTTGTATCAGAATCAGAAGAGCAAGAAGATGCTGCTGCTGCTGCTATATGCGATATAAAATAGTACCGCTGACCGATTTGGAGCGGCGAACGCATGCGCGCGTCTGTCAATTAGTTGAGCTGTCAAAAAGATGATGAACTCGTTGCTTGATGAGGGTATTTTATCTGCGTCGCTGCTACGACGGCTACACGCCACAGCGGTCATCAGCCAAGTGACTTATCACAGTTTCATGAAATATTTTTTAATAGTTTTGCAGTTCATAAAAATGAACCAAGTCAAAAGGAAATGAAGAAATAAGTAAATTTATTGTGGCTTGGCATAGTTTGCGTAAAATTCCAGAAATATGAGTAATACGGCCTACAAAAATGAGTTGTGGGCAGCGCAAATGAAGAAGATTTACTCAGCGCGTGCGGAATTTTTGGGCAAACGGCGCTGGGCAGAAGATACGATCGCTCGGTGTTGTTGTGTTTGTGTGTGGCCGTGACAATTCTGTGACGAATGTCAACATTTAATTTTTTGTTGGACACAAGTAAAACAAAATGTAAGAAAAGATAATATTATAAATAAGAGTAAATAAAGTATAACTTTCATGCAGGCACTCAGACAAATGTCGCGCGCAATGACTTACAACGAGTCACTTCGACGTCGCTGCGGTGGGTCACAGTCTGTGGACCACCGGCAATGCTGGCATTACTGGCGGGTGTGAATGACAATCACAAGTCCAAAAGACCGAAAAACCCCGAAATAAAACAGCAACTGTTGACATCTTCAATTGCTAACGGTAGCTAATTGGACAATCTTGTAAGATGCCTCAGTGCTTTGCCTATTGACGAGTGAAATTTCGTAAAGTGGCCAATTGAGTCATCGCACAGATGACAAAGAGTAGGTTGGGCTGTGTACTTGTCGGCGATGACACATGTCCATGCTGAATCATTGTATCATTGAAATTTGAGGTCAAATATTTGTCAAAGCATATGTTATATGAGTCACTGAGGTGGTCTGCGACCTCGTCTAAGTCGTATTGAGTGCACTTGCCAAATCAGGGGAAAAACGGAGTGTAGAAATATAAACAAACTTATTAAAGCCGCGCTTAGATTGTAATTTCTTCAGCTTTGCTGTCGGTGCACATCAAAGATTTCCGTTTAACTTCAGCTTGTGTCTCTCCATGCTGTTTTTCATTGAAATCATTTTGCGAGATAAGAAATTTATTTTGTATAATTGACGGCAATTTTTCTTTGTAAACTTCGCTTAGAGCTTTGCAACACTTTCGTCGCTGATGTTGAGTGGCGATGAAAATGAAATGAAATGTCAAGGATCGCAAGCAAGATTATATAAACATTTTGAATTTCGGTTATTTTCACATAATTATTAGAAGTTTTTTGTCTTATTTTTCCTAAGCAGTGTTGGCGGTTCTAATCAAAAAAATATACGCCTCATTGAAAGTTCAATTAGTTGTTGCTTTTTGTTTTGTTTTCAGTATCAACAAACAAAATAACAGAGACGCATAAATCACGCAAATTATTATAAATTTTTTAAATGAAGTGAGCAACGGTAAATTCGAACATCAAAAAACATTTTGCGGCAACAAATTGTGCCTCAACACACACAAGATTTCGAAGTCGCAATTCCACATATGCTGTGCCGCCAATTAAACAAATCAAATCAAATGAAATCAACTTAAACTGATTCGATTCGATTCGACTTGACTTGACGCACTCACTCGTTCGTTCGTTCGTTCGCTCACGTTCTATGATAGATTAGGGCAGCTCTGCGTCAACAACCCAAACCGACAGATCAGAGCGGAGCAGAGCAGAGCGCCCTAAAAATAACAACAAATGCGCCATCTGCATATGAATTAATTTGGTTTCGTTTGGTTTGGTTTGTGCTTAAAATCCAATTTGATTTGTTGTTAATTATGATTTTTGTTACTTTTCCTCAATGTAAATTAAGTGTGGGAACGCAATTCCATCTTCAGCATGCTTTCATCGAACTTCGAGCGATGAAAAGTGATTAATTTGAATTACTTTCGAGCGGCAGTGTATCTAGTACGCATACGACGAGTATCTTGTATCTTTCGGTGTACAGTTGAAATTATTTATTTGTTTATTTGTTAACCGAAAAATTGTTGCGATGAAGTATTGCGGTTACTTTGTAATTAATTACAATATTTATTGCCTGAACAATTTCGGTAGAAACATTTTTCATTTGAATTATATGAGAACAAGATTTTCGAACCAATTGTGAAATGTTAGAAATATTTTCTTTGAGTGTTGAAAGTAACATAAATTGTGTTTTGACCAAAAATGAGGTTAGTCATGAAGAATGCTTATTATCTGTGCTTTGGTTACTTTATTTGAGCTCGTAGATAATTTGATCAAACAATTTGTTGCTTTGTTCTGACATAAATTCTTAATGTTATCGATTATTGCATGAAATTTACGGACTAACCTTATTTTTAATTGAATCAAAACTCAATTGAATTGAATTTCATTTGTGTTATTAAGGTTATCAAAGTGATTTGCACAATCTTCGAAGAATCACAGTAAAAATGATTAAATATAATTTTGTGTCATCGTCTTGGTCGTGTCGAACAAAGAGTTCCTTTCAACAGCAGCCGTTGCACATTCAGGGCCATTCTAGGCGTGAGTGTCACTTAACGGCGGCCGGGCGCGATTCAACGTTTGTTGACACCAATTAGACGTCAGTCATGCCATATTGCAACAAAACGAAATCAAAAAGCGTAAATAAATAATAATATTAATTGAAAATTGAAACAACTCACATTAATTGTATTCAATTCAATTGAGTTGAGTTGAATTCAATTGAATATGTTTGCGCCAACGAATAAAAATGCTACGCTGAGACATTTTAATTGCGCAGACGCGCTGAAGACGCCGTCACCGTCACCGTCGCAGCGACAGTCGAGGGTCTGGTTGGCGTTGTCTGTGATGATGATGTTGCTGTTGACGATGATGATGATGACGGCAGCCTTTCAACATGTGATAATGGCGCGCATAAATGTCACGCCGACCAATTATGATTAAATATATTTCGTTGAGTTATAAATAACAACAAAAAATAAAATAAATACAAATTTCACTTATTAAAAGTTATATGAAAATTTGCATTAAAAAATAATTCTACGCTTGCGCCCAAAAAAAACCAAACGAGTCAAACATCAAAAAGTCAAACCGACAGTGGCACGGCAAAGAACTGAGCGAGCAATTGTAATTACATGGATTAGATTGTAATGCAACAACTGTGCATAATCACAAGTGCCACTGGTCGGCTGGTCAACTGGCCTGGTTGGGCTGAGACTGAGGCTGAGGCTGAATTTGTGCCGGCGCACAGACACTTGAGTTCGATTGGCTTCTGGACTTCATTGGCACGTCAGATCAAAGTAAGCCGACGGCCGCATTGACTTTCACATGGGCATAAACAGAATTACATAATGGCAACGTAATAAGTTAAAAATTGCCTGTGCAAATCTAAGCCGGGCTGAGCCTCGGCTACTGTGCTCTCGGCACTGATGCAGCTTGACTGATGACGTTTGTGCAACAGGATTAGAACGCACACACACGGCATCGAACACTTGAAAACTCGAGTGTTGAGAAGATATTTAAAACAAATCACATACTTACAACACACACACGCACACATACTTACACATGTACCATATAAATGAGCATAGAGGATATGCGCTGATCTTGTAACAAAAGTCATTTGGCTTGCGGGTGTTCCAATATTTCTTTCAAAAAGAAGTTAAGCCACAAGTTGTTCTACCAAAACAATTAAGGCTAAAATATGTACACACATATACATGCATCGCAACACATCACAATGCATCACACACACAAACACACACACACACATTATACATCAAATTTTTAATCTCTTTGGTGTATGTCCGTAAATTGGCTTAAATTAAGTCAAGTATGTTTGAGCAGCACTTTTGTTGAAGTCGCTCGATGAAGGTTCGCTGCATTGTTCGCTTTCTCCCCATTTTCATTTGAAAGGATACGCGTCGAGTGTCTGAAGAAAGGCCTCAAGTGTTCCATTTGTTTCCAATGAACTTATTGACTTTTTGTTTCGTAATCCTAATGAATTTAAACTGTTCAAAATGTTGCTCTTCTACATATTCTCGCCGAGGGTTTGTTGTACAAACTTGTCCATCATTTGGTGTCGTGCATGCAATTTAAATAAAATGATGGAAAAATTTTAATTAGATTCCAAAGAAGTTCGAGTTGCTGCTACCCTAATGGCATGGAATGCCGTTGAAAACATATTTTAATTATATCATGTATTTTCATAACGGCCAAACGGGTTTCGTAGCCACGCATCCTTTTGCTTTGCCGCCGCTTTGTGTACGCATGCTCTCGACTTCATTATTCTCTCGCTGCACAATTTCAAATCCGTCTTGATCCTCTTGTATGTTTGTGGCTTAACAGTTGCTACCGACTTTCAACTGCTTTGGCAGTCATAAGTGCGCATTTATGGAACACCCGCAAAGAGAATTGACTCGCTCGACGGACTCGGACTTCATTGTGTTTTGTTTCGAGTTACCGACTTTTTCTAACTTTGTGCACCTTTGCGTTATTATGCGAGCTGTGAGCAAGAATTTGATGCTATTAAGTTGAACTCATGGTTGCATTTGTGCTCTGAACTAGCACAAAACAATGAGAATCAATGAGAAGATACAAAATCTTCGATTGCACTAATTCAGTTTGGTCGAAGGTACATATATTTTTTCGTTTCTTAAACATTAATCGATAGAATTATTATAAATATCACCAAGCCCATTAATAAAGAAAAAAAATCACCTCAGTTTTGAGCTTTTTGAGTAACCTTCACTCCTTGGAAAGTCCCTTGTCGCAGCTCATTTCGACAATCTGCTTTAATTACATTTCTGGCAGCCGTTTGCATAATTTTCCACAAATCCTCTTAAACAAACTTAAATCGAAAAACTCGTTGCACAAGACAACAACGAAAGCAAAAAACAACGCAGACAATGAACACTTTGGCACGTTCAGCTTCTCTTCTCGCACATTCGTCGAACATTGAACGCCATTTTTGCGACCCGCGGCGCTCGTTAAAACGCATTTTTCATGTTTCCACTCGCTCATGCCAACTTTCTAGCCACGCCATGATCAGAACATCCCGGGCATGGGCACCCCTTCTCTTTAACCCCCTCCCAAGCAGAGTCGACAGACACTTTCCATTGTTGTATGTTATATGTACCACGTCGCTTCCTCATCATCATGAGCGCGTTGTTCATCATCAAGCGCAAAGTGGCGGCATTATTTGTCGCAATCAAATGCTGATGATGTTCGCTGATTATTCTACCACGTTGAGAAAATTTGAAAATAGTACGGGGTGAGTTTTGTTGTACTTGCTTTTGTTTTTGTTGCAGCTGAACGAGCAGTCACTTAACTCGAAATGGGGTTGAAATGCGTGCCAAAGTCATTGCAGTGCGCAGCATGAAAGCGAAATTATTTAAATGGCGTATAATAATGGCAGCGACAGGAGTCAGGATGCGTTGCGCACAATGGCAGCTCATAATGACAAGGATAATAAAATGTGAAAATTGTTGTCATTGTTGTTCGCTCATAGTCATCATCAGCAGCAGCGGCAGCGGCAGCGACATTGCCAACGCACTCACCGCCAAGTTGTCCTTGTGAAAATTGGCAGCGCTTCATGTTTGCTTTTGAGAGCAAGCCACAAAATAATTATTTCTGTGAAATTCACACAGTGGTCTGCAAACGCCACGCCACTAGACCAAATTCAAAGCTTGAGCTCTCGGCACTTGCTTCATGCCACTTGCCACACTGTGCGTAGCACTTAATTTTCATTTTGCGCCCTTTTCTCATTCTGGTTAGATTTGCTTGCCAAATATAATGCTGACGGCAGCCGCACATGAAGTGTGTGTGTGTGTGTGCTGGTGCTTATTATAAAATATATAAATAAGTAAGTGAGTATAGAACGCAGCAATCGGAGGCTGTGCTTAGAACAATTCATTTATTTTATGACTGCACGCGTATAAAAATCACAGAGTGCCAAAAATAAATGCTACAAGGGGCGCACATGCAACAAAATGGCGTCGCTGTGCTGTAGCAGAGCAACAACAACACGAACAACTTCCGTCAGCTAATTTCGCTTTTATTAGGTTTGCCAATTTGTAGTTAAATTGTGAAAAATGTGCGCCTTATGACATTCTTATTGTCATGAAAAATGACTCTGTGGCAATTCTCATACTCTTTTTCGTGTCGGATGACGGCTTTTTTTTGCTTCCTTTTTTGACATTTTCAAATGTCAGAGGAAAAATTGCCGCCGAAATGATGCACATTTACCTCCCATCGCATGCAGCGCGTGTAAATTGAGTTGTCGTCATCGTGATCATCGCGCAAGAGGGTTGGCGGTTGTGATTGCTTTGCCCAACCCACCCCACTCAGCTCGGCGTATTATTCAACATTTGACAAACGAAAAATGGTTTTTATTACAAAATTATTTATTTGTATCGTTGATCGAAGTTACACGACCCTTCCCTCGCTGCCCTCCCCTTGTTGCTGAGGCGGCACTCGAGCGTGGCGTTGCGACTGAGCGACTTTTGTGAGAAGTTCATAATTTGTATTTTTTCGGGCCTAATTTTTTTTCAGTTAGCCTTTTGTTTTTTTTTTAGGTAAATGCATGTATGTGTGGCTGTTTTTTTTCTTAGATTGAGAAATTATATGTACATTATATTCATACACTCTGCTATTTTGGTTTACCATACAAAACAACATTAGATTGCCGAATGTGATATGTGGTCCCATGTTACATAAGCTTAATCACTGTTTAATGAGTTTTTCTTGAGAACATTTGAGATGAAATCTTTATCTCTTGAACAAAAAAAAAAAAAAAATTAAACAATACTTTAGTTTGGGAACCTCGATGTTAAAAATAAATATATACCAAAAACAGTCATCTTTTTGCGTCGGGTTTTCAAAAAGAAGAAGAGTTTATAAGTATAACAAACTTTCTTACTACTTGAGCAACATTTTGCTCATTCCTGTGACTTCTGTGTTGAATCATTTTGAAACAAGACTTCATTTTCTACGCTTATCAGCAAAATGAAATCACCGCAAGTTGAACGCCTCGTAAATTTGCCTTAACTCGATTTAGAACAGTCATAATGGCACGGAAAATGACTTCTACCAAAAGATATCTTCAAAGCAAGTGTCAAAAACGAAACTAAAACGAAGAAAAAAAATAAATAAATAAAATCGTAGGACTATAAAAATGTTGTGATTTTATTTTGAAACTATTTTTTATGCTACTGTAAAACCGAGCCAAACGAAGGAAATAAAATCAAAGGTTGCATCCTTGGGCTCCCTTGAAGAAAGTAGTCATGGAAAAAGTGGAAAACCATAAAAGTAATGTTTGAATTTGGAGGTTTTGCACGTACGCTTTTCAGCATTTTTATGACATTTTTGTAAAGAGAATGTAATTTTTTTTCCTTTTTCGTTTTTGGTTTCTCAAACGTCTTCCTTTCCGAAGTTGCTGCGACAAGTGCAATTTCGTCTTGCATGAACCACGAGTAGAAATAATTTTATGATTGTCTTGTAGGAAATGTCAAGGATTACAAGTGTTTTATAGTTTTGCCTTTTTTGTAGTTTTTTTCAACAATTTTCTTGATTTTTTTTACTTTATTTTATTTTTTTTGTCGGAGCAAAAGGCATTGAAATTGTGTTTTAATATGATTTTATGGCATGTTGAGCTAAAATTTTATTTCGATTTGATTGTACACGAAAAATGTGCTTGAAATAGTCAATGAAGTGTGTGCACTTGATATTTGAGTATTGTTGCTGTTGTTGGTGCTGTCATTGCATTGTCCCACTCAGTGCTCCTAATGCTACTTTGAATACGTTTAATAGGATTTTCTCAGAATTACTCTTGGCCGCCAATCAACGCTTCTTAAAGGCGGACACATGTGTTTGATGTGTTGCTGGCCAGCATGAAGACCAATTTCGTTCGTTTAAGCCAAATGCGATATTCCTGTGAATTATCACAATCATATAAATACATATATATACATACATATATGAATATTAGAATGTTGCTTCTCGTTAGCGTTAAGCGGCGCTCGAATGCAACCCTTGTCATTTGTTGTTGTTGGTGCTGTTGCTGCTGCTCTGGCATCCCGCTACTTTTTCTTCAGTTTCTTTGTTGTTTTTTTCACCGCTGCGAAGCGTGAAAATGCAATGAGGCCCTCATCCATCATAATTTTCTGACCGCGTAGATTTACAAGCGTACAAATGATGTGTCGAATGTGCCTGTTAAAAGTATCTATGAGCATGTTTTATACATGCGTGTCTGTTTGTGTGTGCACTGCCGTGCGGGAGCGTGAAGCAAAATTAAGAAAACTGTGAAATTGATACCAAAGCGTTGGCGTCTTTGAATTTTAAAGCCAAAAAGTTATTTTACATTTGAATTAATATTTTTTATTTCAAACAAAGCTGTGAAAAGCGACAACTCAATCGTCGAAACACAATTTTCTCGAATCAACTATAAAAATATTGAATGCAAAAAGAAAAAAAAAATATCAAACAACTCACTTAAGTACCTTTTTATTAATTATCACACACAGCACGCCCAATTCAATTTCACAGTAATTCCAATTCTACATAAGAAAAACCAAAAATCATACTTGAAAAAAACAGATGAACATTTAACAAAATTCAAGCGAATTTGTACATTTGGTTTGTCATCATCATGAGTCTCCTCAACAGATGATAATCATCCCCAGCCTCATCATCTTCATCACTGCCAAGTTGCGTTTAAATGCAACAAATCTTCTAATCACAAACTCATCATCATTAAATTCGATTTATTTCGTTTTTAACTTCACTTTAATTTCTCAACTCAATTTTTTGTTTGCTTTCAAATGAAACAAAAGAAAATTCGCCACGTTTTTCATTGTTTCACGCAAACAAACAACATTTGTTTTCTAACCAAAAAGAAGGGAAAACAAAAAAGCAAATGCTGAAAAAAGTGAATCTACTTTTTTTCACAAAAACGTTGACTTCAACAGTTGTGAAAAAGTGAAACAAAAACAAAGCAGATGAAAAATGTAGGAAAGCATTGCGAGAAGAAGAGGAAAATTGCATCACGCTGTGCGTTGCATTCACAGTTCGAAGGAAAATCTCATTGCGCTCGAATGATGTTGATTTTGACACCTTTTTGGCTCGATGACTCGTTGTCTCGCTGTCCTCTTGGGTCGACATGGGCCTGTTCCTTGCCTCGCCTTGTTGCCTCAGTTACTTCAACTTCTTCTGTTTTCTTACAGTAATGCTCTTTGGTTGTGTTTGTTGTTGTTGCTGCTGTTGCTTTATTTCTTTGATTTCCAATAAAAATAGTCTTTTGTGCATTTTTTATGGTTTTCATTTACCGTATTGTCTTCGCTCTTCAATTGTCTTCAAGCACAGTTTTGTTTGCCTTCATGCGCCACTTTGTTTTTGCGAACTGTTCACTTTTGTTGTTGTTTCTTTGTTGTTTGTGTGCCCAGCGTGTGTCTTTGGTGCTGCCTGTTTGGATATCTTTATATCGTCATTAGAACATTTTTGTTAACTGCTGCTCGTGTCCTCTCCGCTTCTCGGTCGCCGCTGCTGCTGCTCAGCACTTGCAGCATTGCACTTTTGCGAGCGTGTGTGCCTCGGCATGAGGGCGTGTAAATTTAGGCATCTCACTTGCCAAAAAGAAAGAACTACACAATTATTTGCTTTTTCCCAAAAAATTTAACTATTTTTGTGTAATATATAATTATGTGCTCAGTTGGCTTTGAGGTTTTTAACTGGAAATTATATTTGAATGCTTTGCTCCTACAAAAGATTGTTTTCTCATGCGGAATTTGCCTTTTACGCTTTGTGTGGTTTTCTTGTCTATTTTATAATCAATTTTATAATGTTTTATTCAAAATTATGGAACAAGTTATATTGAAAAATAAAAACTAAAAACAAAAATCATTTCTGTCGCACGTTTTGCACATCAAATCTGAACTTTCTACAAAATTTGTGTGTAATCATGCTTAATTATGCGCTTTAAATTGCTTTATTATTTGTTTCTTTATCAAATGATTTGAATTTTATTTTTTTTTTTTTTCTATGTTAAACACTCGAAAACAAAAAAGAAATTCTCAACGTGCTTAGCGCTCAGCTTAGCTTAATTAACACATTAAAATGTGTTTTTAATCGCTCAACGTTTTTTTTCTCGTTTGTTGCTTTTTTTGTTCATAATTTATACGAATTTGTTGATAGCCTCTTGAGCTGACGGTGTGACAGGAATAAAGTGTGAATTAAGACACTTAAACTTTTGTTTACTAATTGATATTTCGGCCGAAATTATATAAATTGTTTTGTTTGTTTTGATCTTGGCACATTTTGAGTGCGTGTGTGCAAAAATTGATAATCTTAGAGCAAGAGTTCAGAGGGCGTCAAGACATATTTAGATTATGTACAGATGTGATAAGAAACTCACTTCTCACTCACCTCTGAATAAAGATTCTCCACTGATAAAAAAACTTTTTTTAACTTCTTTTCGCCTAAACCTCTCCTGTCCATCATTTCAAATTATTCATATAGAAATCCTAAAAAAAATCAAATTCATACTTTATAATTAAAATCTCTCAACTATACTTTTATTCGAAATACATTTTACATGCCACACATTTAAAAAAATAAATAAAAATGCGCTCCTCTATTGGACCCTTACGGCATACATGGTAAAAGGGGATTCACCAATTTGGTTTTTAATAGCACAAATACCAATGAGATTTTTAAAAACATGTTTGGGGTTTTGAATTTAGTTCATTTATTAAAGATTTTGGTCCGGTTGTTAGAGCGTCCGGTCATTGGAATGATATTTCTATAAAATATTAACGAAAAGGCTGGCTATTGGAGCTGCCCGCTTATAAGGACTGTCCAAATTCCACAGCATGTAATTAGAATCCCCCAACTCTCATTCAACCAAGTACACTTATAAGAAAATTGAACATCCCAGGCTAAAGACCTTAGCAGCCAAGTGCCTTCGCAGGTCTCTCGTTAGCTTTCAGGTTCCCTTTACATAAATATCATAAAACAAAATTATTTTCACCGACTTGAAACTACTTTTCCATACAAAGATGGTTTTCAACTTATGACAAAAAAATGTCCATGTGTACAATGTCCATGATAAAGAACGAAATGTGCTCAATCTAAATTGATTTATGTTCTATGATGTTTTGTTGTTTTTGATTGTTGATTGTTGTTTTTTGTTTCGAATGAAAAGCGATGTTTTTTACATAAATATTCAAATGCGCACACGTTCGCAACGATATCGCCTTTGGTCTGTGCTCTGTGCTCTGATTCAATTCCATGTGTAATTTGTGTGCAAATGAAATCAGGCGCGAAATACTTCGAACATAAATTATGCACAGTTTGTCGTGTGCCAAAAGCGAAGCAATTGTCCAACGAAACGCATTCGAACGCAAATTAACATTTAAATTGTTATGACGATTATTTTTTGTGATTGCAAATATTTGATAAAAAAGAAAAAAGTATAAATTTATAAATGTTTTTGTATAATTTTTTTGATTTATTACGAGGAGCGATATTAGTTCAGCTGCCGAGTGGCATACAAATTGCCATTAAAATACTCTTTCTTCAAGCAAATTAATTCTATGCTACACAAAGAAAACGAAGTACGAGAAATAGAGAATACAAAGGACGCACGCAAACACATTAAAAATGGATGAAAATCAGTGACAGCCGCAAAGTTCCATAATGAAACACAATTAAAGTAAATGAAAACGTTTAGAGAGGCGCAAATGAGAAGCAGATACTTTGCGCGCGCACGCAGATACAAGCGTGGAAAGAGCAGAGCACGAATGAAAGGTGATTTTCAGTTGGTTTTTGCTGTTCTCCGTTTTATTGAGAGCTTATTTTAAAACGAGAAATACGACAAAAAAAACAACATCAACAACAACAACAAGAAACTATGAATGGCAGTTTAAGCCAAATTACACAACGGCACCGAAACCAAAAAGCAACAACAACAACCGCAACAACTTCGACAACAACTCAACTTAGCGCTTAGCGAACGGAAGCCATATGCAGAAATCCAACGAAGCAGAAAAACACAGCGTAAAATGTAGCGAATTAAATTGGTCCCGCCTCGTTTACACACAAAACTGAAACAGCCAAATATGTGCATTTCACTCAAGCGCACACACACAGCACACATGTATCACACAAAGATAAAATCCACAACTGCACGCGGCCAAGCAAGTCAGCCAGCAGCGGGCGAGCGAGCGAGACATTTGCATGCAGCTCATAATGTGTGCGAAGAGTTGTGCTGTGGCCATTGCAGACTCAAACCACCACAACTGAGGCTCTGTGCATGTGCCAAAGCAGCACGGCAACAAACGACACACTCACTTGCTCGCTTGCACGTACGCGCACTCGATATAAATGAGCAGTCGAACAACAAGAGCGGCCGGCGCAGCAACAACAAACGTCGGAACGACAAAACGAGCGACCGGTTTGACATGTTTGGAAAATGTATTGAAAAAGAGCGCAGCGACGAGTGAGCTGAAATTCCCATCGCGTACACTTGGTGCTCTGACTGTGCCTCTCCGGTTTATTCCAACAGCGACTGTCGTAGAGTGAACACGTTGAACACGCGTCGATCGCAACTGAGTGAATTTAACGCTACGCAAGTGTAGAAAGTTGTTCAAATAGAAATAAAAACCACAACAAATCAACTGAAATATAAAAAGAAAGCCAATTAAGAAATTAATGCAAGTGAACGAAGCAAACTCAGTACAAATGAGCAAAGTTTAAAGCAAATAACGGCAAATTGAAAAGTGTTAAGTGTTGCAAACGCAAAGCGTTCTCAATGACGCAAAGTGAAAAGTGACACATTAAAACGGATATTCTAAGAGATATCGTACTGATTAAGGATTAACAAAACAAGTTTACTCATCGAACATTAATAATTGAGAAAAACGCAAACATAGCTGAACTAATCGCCGCCTCGCACCTCAACACGTTTGTTGGCAACAATACGCTACAAGCAAAACCGCGCGTATTTATGACTAAAATGATTCCGCCGGTACCCACTTCAGCCGTCATGATGCCCACGCC
This sequence comes from Phortica okadai, assembly GCA_034638295.1. Lineage (NCBI taxonomy): Eukaryota > Metazoa > Arthropoda > Insecta > Diptera > Drosophilidae > Phortica > Phortica okadai. The sequence goes on along the minus strand of CM067849.1, from coordinate 4,702,696 downwards.
CAAGCAGAAGATCGGCTTTAGCATCGAATCGATTGTCGGCAATGACGGCAGCGCCACTGCAACCGCCGGCGCGAACACAACCGCCGTCGGCAACAGCAATCACAACAACAACAACAATAACAACAACAACAATCATGACAGCAACGTCGACAATGTGAATGTGAAGCGTGACACGACAAATGGTCCTGGGTCACCACCTCAGACGCCGCCAGCCATCGGTCTGCTGCCAGGCAACACGCACATACCAACAACGCCGACCCATCACATTGCGCTGCCGCCGCACCATCCGCACGCACTGCCCCCCCTGCCGCCTCACATGGCCTCGCATCTGTCGCCGGCACAACAGCATGCGCTCCACCAACACTTGCTGCTCCAACAGCAGCAACATCAGCTCCAGCAACAGCAACAACAGCAGCAGCAGCAACACCATCAGCAACAACAACAACACCATCATCATCACCAGCTGCCGGGCACACCAAAGTCACAGCACGACATTCAGGACATCATTCAGCGCCTGCACCACAACGCCTCCGCCGCAGCGGTCGCCGCCGCCGCCAATCTGAGCATCAACGGGCCCTACAGCCCGCCAGCGTCCGCCCAGACACGCCTCTCGCCCGAGTGCGACGTGCCGCCGCCGAATGTCATGTCCCATCTCAAGCGCGAACGTTCGCCCGCACCGGCCGGCGTCGATCAGGCCGAGAATCCAGCGCAGCGCATACAGCCGCCACACACGCCACCCAAATCGGTGTCGCCGCAATCCTCACAGCCCTCGTCGCCGCCCACAATGCTCACCAGCAGTCCCCAGCACACGCCGCAGCCCTCGCCCTACGGCAAGCCACCCGGCGCCGGCGCTGGCATGCTGATGCCCGGCATGCCGCCCGCAGGTCTCGTGCGTCCCTTCCCCGTCGGCCCGGGTGCGCCGCTGCAAGTGCCTCCGCCGCCACAGCCCGGCATGCCGGACATCAAGCCACTGCCGCCGTACATCAACGCGCCGCCAGAGTTGCCGCCCCAGCACAACCCCCACCTCATTGCCGCCGCTCAATTCCAAATGGCCGCCGCCCTGCAAGCCGGCCATGTGCTCGGCCCGGCCGCTGCTGCTGCCGCCGCCGCCGGTCTGCCGCCTCACGCCTCGCCCTTCATGCAGGGCCCTGGCATGCCGCGCGACAGCTACCCGCTCTACCCATGGCTGCTCAGTCGCCACGGCCGCATTTTTCCGCATCGCTTTCCTGGAAGTAAGTAAAAGCATTCACTCTGAGCTCAGCTCAAAAAAAACACTCTTCACATTTATAAAAGTCACCGAAAATCTTTGCCATCAACAACATGACTAATTTCCTGTTTCGCTTCTTCTCTTTTAGACTTCCTGCTTCAGCCCTTCCGCAAGCCCAAGCGCATCCGCACCGCCTTCTCGCCCTCGCAGCTACTGAAGTTGGAGCACGCCTTCGAGAGCAATCAGTATGTCGTCGGCGCCGAACGCAAGGCGCTCGCACAGTCGCTCAATCTCTCCGAGACGCAGGTGAAAGTTTGGTTCCAGAATCGACGCACCAAGCACAAGCGCATGCAGCAGGAGGACGAGAAGGGCGGCTGCGGCTCCTCGGAGCGCAATTCGCACGCCAGCGGCGATGAGGACGACGACGAGCTGATCGACATGGAGATGGATGACTGCCCCAGCGACGACGAGCACGAATTGGACGCCAGTCATTAAGTCGACGCTCGCCCTGCCCCTCATTTCATTTGGTTTCCTTTCACGCTGCCCGGTGGTCGTTTGTGAGTTCCTTATTTATTATTTGGCATGTCGTTGTGGAGCAGTCAACACAACAAAGAAGGCAATTTGCATTGCGTGCGCTTCGTTCTTCATTCCTCATCAGCATCAGCATCCTCGTCATCATCTTCCTCGTCATCATGATCGAGAGCTGAACTTCTTGCTCAGCGCTGCTCTGCTCTGCCGCGACTGCTGTGTGCATGTGTTTATGTATGTGAGTAGCTGTAAATGTATGTGTGTTTGTGTATGTGTGCTGTGCGCGTTCATAAGACAATTTATGAAATAGTTTTTTGTGATATATTCTTAAAAATAAAAAAAAGAAACAAATTAAGAAAAATTTAAAAGCGACAAAAAAGCAAAAAAAAAAAAAAAAAAAAAACAAAAAAAAATAAAACCCATAATTTAAGTGTAAATACTCCTTCTCCTCGCTGAGCCGACGAACACAAATCTACAAAAGTATTAAAAGTATCTTTTGGCCAAAACGCGCACTAAGCGAAGTCTCAGCCAGCAACAATCCTCGAATATACTCTGTGCCAAAACTTGTGACTGAGACTTCGTTCTCTGTTTAGGCGTTTTTATACAATTTCCGTTTAAATTTTAATTTTGTTATTTTTTGTTTTCCTTATTTTTTTTTATTTTGCTTATTTCTTTATTTTTTAAGTTTTTTTTTGTTGTTTATCAAACCAGAGCCAAAATTGAGTTGAGCTCAAGTGTAGCGAATTCTTTTTGCTTGTTCAATCAACTACAAATTGTACAAATTTATTGCTTAATTAAATTGTAAATACTTTTTTATTATTATACATTATATAAAAATGTCAAATCTTTAATCATAATTAGTAAATTTTGTAAACATTCTTTAAGTTTAGACATTTAAGCCTTCATATAATTTAGATTTTTTCCTATAAATGCTTAAAGTTGAATGAAATACTTTGTAAAGGTTGCTGTAGCTTTAGTTAAGATACACTTAAGTGAGTATAAGAAGAGTATAAATATAATAATTAAAGAAAAAATTCAATTGAATACGAAATTGTTTTTATTGCGTTTACACATTTGGAGATACAATTTTGCATCATTAAAGTTCAAATACGCTTTCACTGGCGCCAACGACATTCAATTTTGATCGGAACCTTTCCACTCGACGACATATAATAATGACAGCCCAAAAACAACGCACGCAACACGATCATCTCAACTTAATCGATCCAACGATCGATGCACGAACAGAGGAACAAGCGTTCGATCGAGCGATCGTTTGTTTATTTGATAGATTCTCGAGTAAATTAATTAACGGGTGACATTTGGCATTACGGGTATGTTAAGGAGCAATAAAATGCATTTAGCGATTTTTATAGATTTCATAAGCATTTTAATTGCACAATTTAAAATGCAAATCGAGTTTTATTGTAAAAATTTGTCTGAGCGCAAAGCCGACGCTGAGCGTTAGAATCTCAGTCCGATGAACGGCGTTCAATTTTGAGCGCAGAGCACGTTGAGCGCAAAAAAGCAAAAACAAAATTGTGCTTCAAAGGCAGGCAAATACAACTTGTAAAAATTGCGACAAGTCGAGTCCGCGGAACAGGTTTCAAATACAAATGATGCTGCCTCAGCTCAGCGCAGCTTGTTTGGCTCGCCTGCCCGGCACGGCTCAGCTCAGCTCGGCTCTGGTCTGGTTTGGTCTGGGCAGCGATTTGAGCTCGAGGTGTGTTAATGATTTGAAATTAAATTTATTAAAATCGTCGAGAGAACTTATATCGATAAGGCAGTGAAAAATCACATATGTTCAACGAAATTAATACCAAATTGTATTAAATTATAGATATTTACGATTGGCGGTACCAAATACAACAGCAACAACAACAGCAACAACGCTGAACGACATCGACATCGGCATGTATTGGCGATTATTAATTGCCTGAAAAGTTAAGTCGTACAACAATTATTGAGCAACGTTAATTAAATGAATAAAACAGTGTTAAAAAGGCCAATTAAACAAAATGACCAGCTTGGCTACAGCAAACTTCGAACTTCACATTTGAAAACGTGTTCATCTGTTTAGTTGTGACTTTTGAACTCTTTGAACATAAATAAATATGCGATGAGTGTTTGAGAAACATTTGCTAGTATTTGAAGGTCTTTGGGTTTTGGTGTCTCGAAAGATTAAGTAGAAGACAAGAAAAAAATTAATAATGTGTGATAAAAAGATCAACTAATAACGCTTAAATTATAATTCAAATGAAACACGCACTAGCTTAAAATAGCGGAGAAAAAAAGTGTAGAACGAAAGATAAACGAAATTTTGAAACATGAAATAATAAAAAAGAGAGCACACCCAACAAATTACACGAAATGCGCCGACTTTAATCGCATCGTTCATGGTTAAATCTCACAAAATATCTTTATAAAAAATATATGAAATAAAAAAACAGAACTGAACAAGGTTGGGACTGATCACAGATCAGCCTCATAAGAGCGAAGAGACAATTGTGTAGCACGCACGTTAAATGTTGATAAAGAATTAATGTGCCTCAGAATGATGATGCTGCTGCCGACGTTGCTGCTTGTATTGTTGCTGTTGTTAGTGTTGCTGATGTTGATGTTAATGCCGTTGATGCCGTTGACGTTCAAAGTGATTATGTTGATGGCGTGTTGACCGCAGAACAGACACAACAAGAGCAACATTGCTCCAAAAAAACACAACAACAATAACAATAACTATAATGAAAATTCCCTTAGGGTCAGAGGCGCACACAAACGAGTGCATTAAACTGTGTGCGTGTCAAGGCAGACAAAAGCCCAAAACGTACTCGAGTCAAATGAGTCTCCATTACGAATCAAAATAATTAATAATAAATTACACCCACCGCCGTCAAGAGAAGACAAGTCAACTGACTGACTCAACTCAAGTCAAATCACATCGCATCGCATGGCATGGCATGGCTTCGAATCATTCACAACTAATACGCTTGAACAATTCTGATTGAGCGTAAAGCGTTGAGAATTCGATTGCTCGGCAAAGCAATTCAAAATGAATTCTCAGAAATTAACGCACTTTTTTGGAGGTTTGTTTCTTTTTATTTTAGTTCACTATTTGGACAGGTAAAGTGTGCGTGTGCGTGTGTGCATGTGTGTGAGCGTATGTAGATTTGTAAGGTGCGCCGAACTTGACGAAAATTCTAATAAATTTACTTGTGCGTACATATATTTTATTCTCGCTTGTTGTTTTTGTTTCTTCTAACCAATAAACTTATTAAGTAATCCAATTTGGTTAAATTAGCCTCGTCTTTATGATCTCTTTGGCAGCACAGCAAACAGACAGCGAGGCAGTCGGACAGTCATGTTGGCTGACAGTCGGCGGCTTCAATTCAGTGTATTTGTAGCTGTGTTGTTATTGTTATTGTTGCTTTTGTTTATGCTTTTGAATTTAATTGAGTTTCGCTTTGTTTGGCCTCTTTGACTTGATCAATTTCAACCCAAGTGAAGTCAACTCTTGGAACGTTTACGCATGTGTTGTACAATGTACACAAGCTTATAGTCGGCCGTGCGTGTCTGCCACACCAGCGGGTGTATCCACGTCAGTGTTGCCAAGTCTGTTCGTTTAATTACTGAAACCATGTCTTGACTTTTGATGTATGTTTATATTGTATGTTTCAAGTTCGTTCCGTTGTATTTTCATTCCATCTTTCTTTCTTACTTACTTGCTTGATTATTTTGCTATGTTAGCGTTATTTGCCACGCTGCGGTAGACCCCTTTTTTATGGGCGCTTTAATTACTCGTGGCCCGTTTTTGATCCGAGCTCAGTGTGGGTTACGCATGTCAAGTTTAAGTCGGTTGATATTTGCTTAAAGGCGTCGTTATTAAACAATTCATTTGCTTTGCTTTGAGACAATTAAAACGAAGCAAGTTAAAAAAAAAAACAAATACACATTGCATATCTGACGGAGTGAATTTTACATGCCACAAATGCGTAAAGAAATGTTTGACAAGCATTAACGAAGAGCGTGCAACACATAAAGAAACAAATTTGTGGCAAGATAAACGAGCGTGCGACAACACAAATGACGCCAAGTCGACAAACAAACGATCGATCGATCTTTCGTTGAATCGATGCAAATTGTCACAGGAACGCATTGACAGGTGCGGATTTGCTTGAAAGCCAATCAAGGCGTCAATTTGCAAAAGCTTATTAAATTTTTATGCCATTCAACTTGTATTTTTATTAATTAAATATTAACTTGTTAAAATCTCTAAGCTCATAAAAAGAAGGAGTTTTAGTTGGAATAATCATTTAAATGCATGCTTTGCCGGCCCTGAAGTTAAGTCAGTAAGTAAAAAACAAAAAACAAAATGAAATCAGCAAATGAACAGAAAAAAAAAATAAATAAAAAAGCAAATTAAAGACATTTTATGAACATGTTGATGACCAAAATAATGTTTGCTCAAGCATTGCTCTTCTCCCCGCTGCTTCACTCTTCGCTTATCACCTTTGCTTCCTTTCTTTGCCTTCGCTGGCCTTTGCTTTGCTCATCGATTCATTTTTCGGGCCAATACCCAAAAAGCCAATATCTTTAATGCTGAGCTGATGATGTTGTACATGTGCATGTGTGTGTGTGTGTGTGTGTGTGGAAGTGTTGTTGGTGTTGTCATTGCTGTTGATGATGTTGCTGGTGTTGATCAGTCATGATCACGCGCACTTTGCCCATGCCTCTTGTTCGCTCAACGTTCGTTCATCGTTCATGGCTCATCTGGGAGTGTGAAGAAGCGCGTTTGTATGCCTTTCCAAGAAGATTAATACAGCAAAATTAAGGAAAATAAATAAATGTCACCAGACTACAAGATCGTTATCTCATTTAACAATAATTACCCTGATATGGGATATGGTAACTAATCTGTTATGCAGCGAGTTTAGACTTGAACGGCGAACGATGATGGTTCGTTCATTCGCTTAATTCGTTCATACGTGTCATGTTGTTGTTGTGTTGCTGTTGTTGTTGGCAACAGGTTTTCTTTCTTAAAGGCAAATACAGTCAATGTGTCCTCTTTGCTTTGCTGCAGTTGTTGTTAGAGAAGAAGAAGTTGTTGTGCATGTGTTGAAGTAAATTAAGTAATTAATTTTCTATTCGATGCTGGGCATATGTTGGCTAAAGATACAACATAATCGAAAGACTTCGACAACGAACTTGAACAGAAATGCCAAATGTCGACAATTTTCAAATTACATGAATTTTATGCTTGTTAACTTGACTTTTGTAAGAAGGTTTTCTTCTCTCTCTCTCGCTCTCTTGTTGACTATTTGTAATTTCGGGCAGCGGCGCTGTTTAATTGAAAGCCGCTAAGCGGAACTTCCGCTGTGAGAAGATCGAAATCGCGCGCCACTTGATTGCAACAATTTGAGTTACTTTTCAGTTGAATTTCTTGTGCTCGCATGTGTGTGTGTGCGTGTGTGTGTGTGTGAAACTTCCTGTGTCAGATTGGCATCACTTGGCTTGTTGTTGCTGCCGTCTGTGCAACAGACTTTCGGCCTGGTTTTGTCAAATAATAAAGCCTAAGCGTTTTAATTAAATGATTGCTTTGATAGTTCTAAATTTTGAGCGTTTTTGTGGGCGTTCCTTGCACCGCCGCCGCCACCGCCGTCTCTGTCGTCGCCATTTGCTGCAATAAGTTGCTGTGTCACCTTGCTCAACGGCTGCCTCAGTTGGACTCAAGTGGTCGCCGCTTGTCTTGTTTGTCATGCAAAGAAAATAGTTTAATTATTTTTGTCTCTCTGCGAGACTTTGGCATAAATATTTATACAACTCAAGTGGTTAATTAACTCTTGAATTTTATTTTTATTATTATTTATTTACATTTTTGTGTTTGTGTTTTTTTTTTCTTCTTTTTTTTCATTTCTATTTATTTATTCAAACGAACATTTTGGTAATTATGTTGTTGGCCAATTTGGCGCACCAAATAGAAAGAAAAAATAACAAAAACAATTCGTTTTATTTCTTCTTGGCGTTTATCTGAAATGGCATCGCCGCTTTGCTTTCTAATCCCCGCATTTGTGAGTCGAAACGTTTAATTCATACAAAATTGCATTATCAATTAGGCGGCGCGGCAGGTCATGGGCGCCAGACGCGCACCTTTCACAAGCATTGTCAACAGCAACACCAACCAAATAACACGAACCGTTTGTTACTTGAGTCGCCGCTTGACTTGCTCGCGCATCTATTGAGCGCCACTCGTCGCCACTTGACAGTCACTTGTCGTTGATTTAATTTGGTAAATCAAAAGAAATCATAAAGAAAGACATTATGGCCCAAAGAAATCGCTCGTAAAAGCGTCAAATTTCTCGACGCGACGCAACATGTCCAAGCGCTCGGTCAGCGGGCGTGCCACTGAGTGGCCAAGGCGGCGGGGTGAGGGGACTGTGGGCACACTTGCGAGCGCCTAATTGTTGATATCGATCAGTGGCTTGCTGTGGTTTTGTGCCCTTTTATTTTGTTTGGGGTTTTTGTTTGGTCTTTAATATTATTTGGTGAGTTTTTATTTTTTATGTCAAATTAGTCACATAAATTTGTTGGTTTTATGACAGTTGATATTTCATTGACACACACACATTTATATGTGTCACTCAGTGCTTGTGTGTGTGTGTTATGTATACTTAGTAGATATATCACAACTTGTACGCCCACATGACGTATGCGTATTTGTTTAACAAGCTTAATGCGATTTAATTTTTTGTCTCTTGTTGGTTGTTTCTCTTTCATTGCTTTTGTCGTGTTTTTAATGTCTGTTCATGTCATGACACTTACATTTCATTGAAGTACAATAATTTATCGTAATTTCAAACAACAACAACAACAACAAAAATTATTGTACAGTATAAAAAGTGAGTCTTCATAAATATTATTCAACATAATCCCATTAATAGTTGCCCATACAGTTGGCGAACACATGTTAAGCAAATAAACTACTTATTAATTAACATACAACTATGACGAGAGGCGAGTGTTATTTAGTAGCAACAACAACAACAGCAACAACAACAAATAATTAAGTTTTTTTTACGGCGAGCGTACTTTCGAAACCGCAGAATCGTTGATGTTTTTTTTTATCGACATATAAAATTGCATTACATCATTTTTGTATTAATCATTTAATAACAGTTAAGTGTTGTGCATAAATTAACGACTAAAAATGCTATAAAAAAATTCTAAATAATATGTACATACATATATGGAATTTTTATTATATTGAAAATATTTTTGAAAACATAAAAAAATAATTCTAACATTTTTGGCTTAATCAATAAGAGAAAAAAATAATTTTAATGAAGTTTTGTTTACTTGCAGACTTAAAAGCAATAAAGCCAGCGTAGTCGCGTAGACTGGACAATATAATACCCTGCAAAATATATGTACTCCTGACATTGCCCATTTTTAAAGTGGTAAAAATTTTAAGAAAATCGCATAAAAAATGATTATATTATGTTGAATTTCAGTTTGTTTTTTTTTTAAGGGTAACAAATGTGGGGAAGGGGTAGTTTGGGGTAAGCAGTTTTTGGAGGTTTGTTTATTGTGTCTAAAAATGAAATTTCAGGTTCATAGCACTTATAGCATACGGTTTAAAGTATTCTTTAAAATTAAAAATGGTTTTGTAGGGCAATGAGGCGAATAATACAAAATTGTGTTTGTCGAGCTGAGTTTTCTCATACAAATTTGGTTATCGAGGGGGGAGGGGGGCTTAAAAGTGTCAAAAATGGGTCTCGTAATTTGGGTTCGTTCCCTTAGAAGTAAGTGGCAATGGGCGGAAAAGAAAGAGAAAGAAGAGAAGAAAGAACACATGACCACACGAGTCTACCATCCGAATTTAAAGTCTACAGCTCCTCGGCATGCCGAAAACCATTGGTGAGTACAAATAGACGTACGCGGCTGGATCGATTATTTTTGTCTTACTGAGCGTTCTACTCATACACAAGAGCGTAGCCAGGTACTGGCAGGGGAGCCCCGCACGTAATTAGGTTTGTTTTATGCAAAAAATCGATCTTGGTCCCCTTGGGAAAAGCTGGCTACGATTTTGTAAATATATCTACATAAGTATATTTTAAGGGGTCCATCTCTCTTCTTCTACGTATGTGTGTTAAATACATTTGGTCTTAAACAAACTTGATATTCCCTGACACACTGTATCAGGTGGAAGTGAAGCACAAAAAAAAATAAACAAGAAATTCGTAATTAATTTAATTTTTTTACAAAATGAGCAGAAAAATGTTAGCCAGAATGTAATAATCTTTTATTTGCTTTAATACTTTTATATATGTTGCTATAAATTTTTTTTCCAGTGTCTTTTGGAGCAACTGTTGCTACCGTCGTCGCTTGCTCGAAACAAATGCGCTTTTTGCGTGTTGTAAAAGCTTCGTAATTAAGTTAAATGTGGCCAACTTACACTCATACATATGCATGCAGACACACACACACACACATGTGAGTGCACCACTTTTCTTTACCTCGACTCATAAGTATTCCTTTTGTAATTATTGGTTTCCATTTTGGTTTCAATTAAATGCCTTCTCGCTTATATCAAGAAAAGAGCATGTTCACAGTCAGTTTAGTTATGCGCACGCACACAAACGCACACTCACATACACACACACACTCACACACACATACATCACACACCGCTTAAACGAACTAGTTGCCTTTTGACTTCTCAGAGTTGTTCGCGTAATTTAAGTCGCTACTTTTCTGCTGTTGTTGTTGTTGTTGGTAATGTGATTAATATTGTAATTACAAATTGTAATTAGTCAATTGAAAACAACAAAATTGCATGTTTTGCTATTCTTCTCCTTATTAAACTGTCGCACAGCGCTGCCTCACCTGCCCTGCCCCTTTCCCACCCCCTTTGAAACGCCTTTCGTCAACTTTTTTTTTTCTTTATTCATTTATTTATTTTATTTTATCTTTTTTCTTTTTAAATAATTAAAAGTTAGTTAGAAACTTATTATGGTAATTTGTTTTTAATTAATGTTATTATTATTGTTGTTGTTTTTATTTTTATTCGAATGATAAAATTTGCATTTGCATTAAACGTTTAATTGGTGCAAATTTTGTGTTTGGGTTTAACACGGAAATGTCATGTCGTCGCTCGCACCAAATTAATGCAAAAAGTTAATTAAGCAAACTGCGAAGCAATCAAAATGTTTATATTGCAATTTGCAAATTTATTTATATATTTTTCAATCGAAGCTGTTAATATGAACACACCCCAACAACATTCAATTATAACTTAAAAGCTGTTAACAATAAGAAGAAATTAGCTAATAGTCAAGACGGACAGACTGATAGAAAAAAAAACTTAATAACACTTTGATTGCTTTCAGCAGTCATCGGTTTTGTTTTTTTTTGCCTTTGTTTTTTTTCCATCAAATTGCTTGAAAGCAACAAAGCTTTGTGCTTCAATCAAATTGTTTATTAATGAAGCACACTTATTTAAATAACAACAAAAACAACAACAATGCTTGTTACACGCCCAATTGAAAATTAATTATTTCAAACGTTGCATGTCATTTGTCACAAATTCAATAATCAGAAAACAACAGAAGAATATTGAAAAATTATGCGACCACAATTAGCTAACAAGCACATGCCCCAAGCCTCAAGCCTCAAGCATTCACGCCCCGGCCACGTATCGATTTATGAAAATTTTCAAACCAAGTGAAGGGGACACAAACAACAGCAGCAACAACAACTGCAACAGCAAACAAGTGAAAAATACGTGAAAAATTCACAGGAAAATAATGTCAACATGTTAGATTAAAATCATGTGCACACAAAATACACCAAAATGGAGAGAACGAAGGAAAAACAAACTGAAAAGAAAAATTGAATTTTGACAGAACATTTCGTAATAAAAACCAAAAATTCATTGAAATTGAGCACGATGGCAAGTGCATTTCAATGAGCAGCAGCAACAACAACGCGCAACTATCGAGACAATAATTAATCAAATTGTTTGTTGTTGTTGCTGCTGCTGATGTTGCCCAAAGAAGCTAAGAAGCGTACGACGAGCTCACATTCTATGCATGATACATGTATCTGTGTTAGTGCGATGGTGAGTTAGGGAGTGTGCGTGTGTGTGTTTGTCTCAATATTATTTTGACATTTTCCACGGATATTAGATTATCAACATTTTAAAATCAAATTAAAACATTACAGCACCTCAACTTGCCTCGGCCTGCCTGCTCGTCCTGCTCCTGCTCAACAAAACTCAGCTCAGGCAACAACAACACGCCCCGCCGCTCGCCACTGTCTGCGCTAAGAGAGCTGCAAGACCGTTAGTTGGGCAACTGCTGTTTGTTTAACGTAATTTAGATAAAAAGGACACACTGTATTGACAAGTGGCATAGAATTTTCCCAGAAGGTGCTGAGCGAAGCCAAGCCAAGCCTCGACAAGCCAATGAAGCGGGACGGGGCAAGCAGAGAGACACAAAAGATACAAAACTCAACTGAGTTGTTTTTTTTTGTTCTTTTCTTTTTGTTTGTGAGCTGAATTCAAACCTTTTCATGCTTGACCAGCACGACATGCCTAATAAGTGCGAGTGTTTGTGTGTGTGTGAGACAGGTCCTCAAGTGTCCTTTTTTTGTGTTGGAATGCATGTAAGGCAAACGAGCTGAAACAGTTGTCAACCAACAAGTCATGCCGTGATGTCAATGCAGATAATCATGTCTGACCTTTGTTGTGGGTGCAGTTTTTTTTGTGATTATGGTTTGTTGCTTTCTTTATTACATTCTTTCTTTCTCGCCTTCATTGTTGCTTAACAGCGTTTAATTGGAAATTAAACAAACCATTTTCATTTGTCCTTTCTGTTAGTCACTTTTGTTTATTGAGCATTTCACTGATTTTGCGTGATTTCGAGATTGCTCTTGAAGTCATTGCATTGCATTGTGCACTTTCGTCAGTTTTATGACATAAGCACCGTTACATGTCTTTTGTCTTGTGGTTGCACAATTTTTATTATTATTTATTATTGTTTTGTTGCTTAGTTGGAAATGAAACATAATTAAAAACTGCATTAAAATATTTTCGATAAGTTTTTATACAAAATTTGAAGCACTGCTGAGGCAAGTTCGTTGCCTAAGTCTTTTGTTCTAGTGCATAAACAATATTTCGGTTGCATTTTATTTTCCGCTTAAAACTTATTTGTTACTCATTGGCAAACGGCTAAGCAAGAAGAACAACAAGATTAAAGAATATTTTTTTTGGCTTCCGTTGAATTTGCAGCAGAAATATTAATCAACAATTCAAAGGGTTACGAAGCGTTTGGATTTGAGGGAAATAAGCTCGGCTTTGCCGGCATCATGAGCGCTAACATTTTAAAAACAATATGAAATGACATGGAGTGAACAAACGCGCATGTCTTTAGGCATTTTTAAGAAATTCTAATCATCTGTTGACACGCCCCGCACAAAATGAAGCCAAGGCAAGCGCAAAGCAAAGCGAAATCGAAGCAAAGCAGCCAACTAAGGCCAAAATAATGAACTAAGCAAGCAAACGTATTAATTAAATGTGGAAAACGCCCATCAGTTTGTGCATTGTGCGAATAAATGTTAGTTCCTTAGATGGCAGAAGGCAGAAGACCTTAGAAACAACGGCAGCAGCAGCAGCAGCAGCAGCAGCAGCAGCAGCAGCAGTGAAAGCCTTTGAGGAAACCCCGCAGCGGCGAATGCACAATACGCAAAAAGGATCGCAGCGACGCATCGTCACCGCATGCGTCCAAGCCAAGTTCAGTGTAAAATTATGATTATAGCCATTATGCGCTTATTAAATATGAATTTTGATCCTTTTCGGCACAGCCCACCAAGCGGGCGAAGTTCATGTTCGGCATAGAATTGGCAGAGACAACGCACGCACGCATTTGACTTTGACAAAAGGCATAAGTCAATGCACGCTCGTTGTAAGCGTGTGGGCGTTGTCAGGCCAGCGGACAGACAGACAGACAGGCGGACGGACATGCAACTAAGTCGTTTTAACTCTTTTACTACGCTGGCGATGAGTTAAGCAAATTCATGGCTGTGTGACTTGATTTATGACACTCCGCTGAGCGCTCTCAACAAGCAACAAAGCAAAAATGCGACTGCAAACAATGACGAGACACAAAAACAACATTTTCTGTCTATTTGACTTGCAGTTGCATTTGCAGTTGAATTTGCATTGCCCTTGTAATCCTTTTGCTTCCGCTCAATGAAATTGTTGCCAGCACGAGAGAGAGCGAGAGAGAGAGAGAGAGAGTGTTGAGGCCGTAACAGGATTCCAAAGTTAAGCCACAAGTGCGAGTTGGCTTACTTAGCGTAATCCTGTTATCCTTCGGGCTTCTCCTTGCAAAGAAGGCAACCGAGGCAATGTGAGGATGTAAAACAAGATTAAAATTTTGCCAGGCCTGCGAAAATCCCGCTGACTCTCTCAGCTCGAAAGGTTCTTTGGTCCTTTGTTGGTTTGACTTTGTCTGTTCGCTTAAGGATTTCAAGCGTGTTCTACAACAGTTGCAAAGGCATTGCATTTCGCTTGGCTTGCCGGCCAATTCCCTAAATAAATAAACAGCCGCGCACTTAGTGCAGCATAATTGGCATTCATTGAGCGCATTGAGCCAAGCGTGTCCCGAAATAAATCTCAAAGTAAATATTTGCACAAGTATGGAAGAAGTCGGCTTGATATCACCAACTGCAGCGCGCTCAGCGTGTTATCAACGCATAAAGATCGTCGCTGCTGCCTTTCGTTCTCGTCTTATTATTTATATTGCCTCTCGGAATTGAGGTGAGGTGCAGTAACCCACATACACCCGCTTATAGCCCATTTACCAACTAAATAAAACTAAACGCGTACAAATCTCAGACGCAACTCATAATCAACACGCGCACCAACAATGCAACGCAACGCATGGCAAGGCATGGCATAGCGACAAATGTCATTAATTTCAAATATATTGCCACAGTAATTTGATATTTTCTCGCGCCAAACTACACAAAAACGCGTCTGTAATAAAATTAATTTAAACTCTCAACTTGGCATGCGCGCCACTCAAGCTCAGCCAAGGCCTCAGTCTCAGTCTCAGGCTCAGCATCAGCCTCGGCCTCAGCCTCAGCTCAAGATGACGTTGCATGCAGCTGGTCGGACCGTGGCCGTTATGGCCAGCAAGCGATACTTTCTTTGACCATGGCAGCCACTCTGATAGACAGACAGACAGACAGACAGACAGATAGTTAGTCAGTAAGACGGACGGTCGGACGGACGTAGAGATTTAACAAAGAAAACATAAAAAGAAAATGCATGTCTGTCGTTGGCAAGCTTAAGCACAGCAACAAATATCTGTCGTTTATTTAAATTTAGCTATCAAAAATGTTTACGATCCACATAACTGACTAAATCACCATAAACACCCTGTTTCGTATTTGTTGTTGTTGTAAGTGTTTGTGTTGTTAACGCAAGTTGTTGTTGCGGTTGTTGTTGTTGCTGTTGCCGTTGGCTGCATGCCACATGTGGCGTTCACTTCGAAGTTCGAACGCTCGCACAACTCAGCCTTCATTGGTGTTGCTGTTGTTGTTGTTGCTAATGCGCCAGGCCAGTTAAAGTGTCTACGCCAATGTCGTGTCGTGTCGTGTCACACCGTGCGTGTCGTGTTGTCTCCGCTCATCTCATCTTATCTAGCGAGTATGAAAGTCCATTCACGCATCCTCGCACCTCAATTGACTACTTGGTTCACTTTTCCTGACTCACTCGCTCCCACTCTCTCTCTCTGACGCTCCTCTTGGCCACCTTTTCGGCCTTCTCACGCTTATGGCCCATTGCAGAAATTTTTGTCTCTTTAACGCTTCTTGTCCGCGCTCATTTAATGTGAAATATGATATTCCACGCAATATGCAAACCGAAGAAAACATTTTAATCAATTAATTACGCAGATTTGTAAGCGTTTGCATTGCGCCTTCCTCGGCTGCCGGACTTGTGACTGGACTCGATTTGCTTTGCTTTGCTTTTGTTTTGTCGTTAATCGCTTCTAATAAATAATTTCTTATGTTTTATTGCACAAGTCAATGTATGTAAATTGTTGTTGCTGTTCTTTTTCTTCATAGTATCGTTTCAAATTGTATAAGACTCCAGCGTATTTCAAAGCTTTATAATCCCTGTACAGTAAAAACTCGCTTATCTGGATCAATTAAGGGATAAAAAACCAAGGGTACTCCGTATAATCGAATTCATAGTCAAAAGATATCGTAGAAGTTCGTACACCAATTATTTGCGTCAACTTACTGGTAGACTAACCATTTGGTATACTACTTTCGTCAATTCGTTTTGAAATGACATTTCAACTCTTTTTCGCTTGGACCTTTCAGATTTCCAACGCAAAACGTTAACAAAAATAAAAGACCGCCATGGTTTTCACGGCGAGACGGTTAATGTATTAACATATGAAAAATTTAACATATGAACAAAAATCTATCCCACTTGTTTGAAAGAGCAGAAGTCAATTTTTAGTTACTTTCTATAAAAAATGGCTATACTTTTATTTACACAGGCCAATAAGAAAAAACTTGTTCTTTTTTTAGTACCATAGGGCAAAAAATTAAAAGTTTTTTTGTAAAATTTGCAGCTGTATCCTTGTGAAATTTCAACAAGATCTGTCCAGTAGTCTCTTAGATATCTTGTACACAAGTATGAAAAGCAGTATTTTTGTGATTTTTACAAAACATAGAAATGTGAGATATTGGTAGGTGATGAGACTTTTTGTATACGTTTTTCAGAATTAGCACACCAAAATACGTAAGAATTACTTAGTTGCAGTTATTGAAAAGGTTTTTACAAACGGTAATTTCGTCAGCTTTCTCAACATAAACCATTACATTAGTAAACTTCATCTTTTCATATTTTAATACGTTAACCGTAATTAAAATTAAGTAATTACACAGTCGAAGGCGAAAATAAAATCAACGTAACATGTCTTGTAGCACCGAAAAATAATTTTTGAATCGGCAATTAGAATCGTGACGAATGAGTCGGGATAATCGAGTTTCTACTGTATTAATTTTGCATACATTTTATAGCAATAATCGCTTTTTTTTATTTATTAACAATGCATGGAAATAATCTTAAATTGAAACTAAAAACAAAAGTTTTATGTATCTGAAGCAACGTTGTACCATTCATTGGCGTTGGCAAAGAATTCGCAAAATCGCAGTCGATTAAGTTTTAAACTTTATTGAACGTTCGCATATTTATAAAAGCATAAAAAGTCATTTAATTGCTTTCATAAAATGTTTTATTTATACGCTTTTAATTAGCTTAATTTGAAGATTTTAATAGCGATATGGAAAAAACAAAACACAACCACAAAACAAGTCAACATTTTATACTTTATTGTATTGTTTTATTTCGCATTTTGTGGTTTTTGTTTTATTTTTGCTTTGTGCATTAAAGCGAAGTCAACCAAAGCAACGACTGAGTCGACTTGGCTAACGCCAAAATTGAAGGTTCAGCTTGTCCAGAACGTCGCCAGTAACGCCTCACAATCACACACACTCACACATACCAATATTTGTGCTTTGTTCCAACTGATTGCGGCGCAGGCATCTTAATCCCGCAGTCGGCTGCAGTTGTCACTCTGTCCGTGTTCAAGTCTGGCAAGGCTGGCAAGGTTGGTTGGCATTTTACATGCTGTGCATGCCGAAGCTCAGCTAATGATATCACACCCAAAACCAAATGAGATGCTGAGCAGCGTTGCTTATACGAAGAAGACGAAGAAAGTGAAACCGTGTTGTCATGTTGTTGTTGTAGTGGCTGTTGTTGCTTCTCACCTGACGCGCCAACAAAATGAATCACACGCAATCATTGGCAACAGCTACAACAAAATCATCAACAGAAACAACAACAGCATGAACTCTTGCCTCTCTCTCTCTCCCTCTCTCACTGTCTGTCCCGCTTGCTCCTTCTTTGTTGTGCCTGAGAGGTTCTGTGCGCGTTGCCACCTGCTGTGCTTGATGCTTCAATCGTTTGCTACAATCTCATCGGAAATCACTTAGATCCCAATAAATAACCGTTTCATGCCCTCTCGCCAAAGCAAGTAAGCAACTCGACAGTGAGGAAGAGCGCTAAGAACAGCAACAACACCAACTGCAACTGCCACAGCAACAACAACAGCGACAAGCAATGCGCGCGTTCGCATACAAGTCCTGCTCTTTCATGGAGGCTTGGGCTTGGAGTCATGCATTCGTGGGCATGCCGCATGCCGCATGCGCCCGCTGTCCACTTTCGAGGGGGGGAACATTAATTACTTGTTACTTAAATTCTAATATCCTCTACAAATTAAGTTGTTGACTTTAACATTTATGCGAATTGTCATGCTGAGTTGGCTTTGCCGTCGTCGTCGTCGTTGTCGACGTCACTATTGTTGTTGCTGTTGTCGTTAATATCGTTGTTGTTGTGATGGTTGTCGCCTTCGCCTTTGCCTTAGCGTTCCGAGTCGCTGTTGTTTGCGTTGCTTTCGGCCATCGTGTTAGAGTGTTGGCGTTTGCTGTGTTCGTTCGTTCTGACCAGTTGTTCACAGCGGGTGTCGCACTTAAATGCTACGACATTCTTCACAACACAAACAACAAACGATATATAAAACAAAAATACAACAAAAAAGGCACAAAAATTTGTTATTTGGTCTTCAGCATTGATTTTATTAACATTTCATTTAAAATTTCGTACAAACACAAAGAAGACAACCAACGAGTCGGTCAGACAGTCAATTAGACAGACGGACAGACATATGGCAAGCAGTCAATCGGGCAATAAATGCAAATTAATCAATCTGGCATACGAAATGTCATTTGTTTCATAACACAAAACAAAAAACAAAACAAAGCAAGGCACAACAACACAAACACGCATGAAGACAATGCTTAAATGATCTGGCAACGCTTCGCCCACGCGCATCACACTAACAAACGAACGAGACAAAACAAACGAACGAACGAGCGAACGAAATTCATAACTGTAAATGTCAAACACTTGTCGATTTTGACTTTGAAAGCGGCGAAATCTATTAATAAATATGAAATTAATATTAATTTCAATTAATGTCAAATATTAACGTCGACAAAAGCGTCGGGCATCATTTGTTGTTGCGCCAAAACGGTGTGCGAGTGTGCTGTTTTTGTTGTTGCTGCTGCTGCTGCCGCTGCTGTTGTTGCTTTATTGGCGTTGGCATGAGTTTCGATATTCGCTCAATTTTGTTGTTGCTTGTTGGGTTTTTTTTTTTATCGTCGTAGTTGTTGTGTTGTGTTGTTGCTGTTGTTGTTAGTGCGCTTTAAGCGTTGGTTTTTTGTTGTTTCTTCTTTCTCATTCTCCTCGCTGAGCGCTTGTTTTTGAACGCGTCGCAAATTCGATGTTATTAGCGTGATAATGTCGCAAATCCGTATGATTTATGATTGTCAAATTATGAGTCAACCAGCATGTCGTTGTCGTCGTCGTCGTCGTTCCTCACCTTTCGGTCCCCTACGCCAAACCATATAAATATAACAACGAACATGCGAATAAAAAAAAAAAGGTCGCAAATATAAATTTTAATTTCGTTTTAAATAATTCGCTGATTTTAAAGCTTTGATAAATGCGCTTCATTAAGTCGCTGCCAAACGTTATAACTGTTACTATAATAACTTGCCTGACATCGCCAATTGAAATCTTTGATTCGACTTTGGCTTTGAATTTCATTTGAGTTTTTTTCTTTTGTCAAACACACAAAAATTTCCTTGATGAAGATGCTGAGCAAATGTTCTTAATCGTCGCACAATCAAGTTTAATTTTAATTAAAATTCCACACACACACACACATACACATTGAAGCATCAAACAGGATGCTGGCTATCGGCAACGAAGATCAGGAAGCAATCCACAGTTCATTCATGAAACTCATGTTTGTGTAACAAGTTCATTAATATTTCGAACAGAGACAATGATAATTGAATGTTTAACAGTGATTTTTATCAAATTAAATAAACACACACACACACTCATACACAGAAACAACTGCCATGCTTTCATTAGAAACTAAATCGAAGGCTCAGCAAACAAAAAGTGTTGAATGAAGTGTGCACCTGAAAACGAATCTTAACTTCTCCGAAATTTCAACGCGACCAA
The DNA here is from genome assembly GCA_034638295.1 of Phortica okadai. Classification (NCBI taxonomy): domain Eukaryota; kingdom Metazoa; phylum Arthropoda; class Insecta; order Diptera; family Drosophilidae; genus Phortica; species Phortica okadai. Next base: position 4,682,789 of record CM067849.1, on the reverse strand, counting down.
AAGATACAATCGCTTTGTTGTTCTGTGCGCTCTTCAGACTTCACGTCAGACGCAGCCAGTCTAGTTTTGTGGCTCACGTACGCACGAGATTCCGCTTAAATGCGCATGCGTGACATAAGCCAAGTTGGCCCAAAGCAAACGCACGTTTTAGACCAATTTTGGTCACAAAGGTTTATGACTTCCTTTTTGTCTTTTTTCCCCTTTTTTGTTGTGTAAATTAATGAAGGCGATTTGATAATATTGTATAGAAACAATATAAGTTTGAGACAACGTTTTATAAAGTGTTTGAGCACTTTTCACCCACCAACGTATTTCAACGCCAAAAAGAAACAAAAACAAAACAGAGAATAAACATAAAGCTTTCTTAACGAGGTCAACAACGATTTAAGCGCTTCGCTTTCGATAAGATCAATTATGTTAAGTTTTGTGGCGTTAAAATTATGTTGACGCATGTTTTTATAAAATGTTTGAACATTTATTTTACTTAAAGTCGAACTTAAATTATGCAAATCTGTTGACAATCATTTAAAACATTAAAACGCATTAAATATGCAAAATTCACAAAGACAACAACATGAGGCAAACTCAGCGAACGATTGAACGAAAGTCAACAACAACAACAGCAACAACAAGAGCAACAAAATACGACAACGACAACATTTTAAGCATTTACTTATGGAGATCTCGGCTGCGATTATTGCTGAGCGAACGCGCCTCTAACCCAATTTATAACGACTTATCGACAGCAATAAAAACTAAATACAAATTAATGCCTGCCTGCGTGTGTGTGCGTGCTAGTGATCACATGTATCGAACACATGTATCGAGATCGATAACGCCAACGCCTCATTTGCATTCGAGCTCCACAAAATTCACGCGCTCAGCGCTTAACTCTTTCACAAGCCATCACTTTGGTTGTTTTGCATGTGTGGTGGAGGGGTTGGAGTGGGGGAGGGGCAGGTGCGTTGCGTATCTCGTTGATGGTGCTGAGTAGCTGAGCGTTTGTCGTGAGTGAACGTTTGCATGTATCTGAGCGACACTTGACATTGTCAAATCGCAGCTTAATTAAGCAATCGATCTTCTCGAAAACGTTGCTTGTTTTTGGCTTCATGATCTGCTCGGGTGTTGCTAATTTGTAGCGAGTGAAAGATGAGATTTGCAGATATTTTGCCAAGCTGTGCGAATTATTTGCCATGTTCGTTTTTTGAAGGTTCAATGAACGCTTTGCGTGTTTGCAAATGAATTAATATCAAATATATTTGTTCGAATTGAAATTAATTTTAACTTTTGTCATTGTGAGTGTGTGTGGGAAATCGCAGCGCTGTGTGTCAAGCAAGTGGCGCAAAGTCATAGATTAACCTTGAAGATATTTTATGCAAAATTGAGGCGGAAAAAAATAAGTTACAAATTAGTTGCCTTTTAATTTATGTAAATTTAAGTTATTTACAACAGCAACAACAACTCAAACTGTCACTTTTCATTTGCTGAACAACGAAAACGTTTTGTTAGCGCGTCGAAAACTTTTGATGTGATTTTATTTATACATGTTTCTTTCAACGCTCTCGGCGTCTGTGCACATCACATTGTATCTCATTGTGACTCCGTATGTGTGTGCGTGTGTGTGTGTGTTGCGGTGCCTTTTGCAGACTTTTCGTACGCACTTTTTTCATATGCAATTTGTTGTTGTTTTTGTTTCTTCGATTTTGTTGCTAAACTTGTCGAACAAGCAAAGCAAACTTAAATACAAAGCAAAGATACTTTCAATGCTTGCTGAGCTCACACACACGCACACACACACACACACACACACACGCATGCACACAAGAGCAAAAAGTGCAATACTTGAAGTCCATTTAAAATGCATTTACATTAACATTATTATGAGTGTGCATTGTTGTTGTTGTTGTTGCTGTTGTTGTGCTTGTTCTTGTCATTGTCTTTGCGCTTTTGTGTCGCTGTGTGGCAAAGTTCTGTGGACCAGCATGTCAATGTCAACGCACCCTGTCCCGCCCCCTGAGCCCCGTCCGAGCTCAGCATTTTTCTGTTCTATGCTAACGGCAACCAAAGGCATTTATGCCATTTTGCCCCACTGTGCGCTGCTCGACGCTGTGCCTTCATGCCGCATGCCATGGCACAACAATTACAATCGTGTCCTGTGTCGTCGCACGTTCAATGTTTCTCCTTGGCTCACTCAATGCTTGTTCGCTTGGCTCACCTAAGGAAAAAAAAGTATAAGCAACTCCTGTCATCGAAGCAGGACGGCGAACAGCGATCGCAGCGATAACTTTGATGTCGTATTTGGTGTGTTCTTAGTGCAAGATTTGGCGCTTTTTTCCAAGCTTAAGCACAAGCGAATCTTGCCGCCAAGGCAACAACAACAACAGCAACAAACAATAAAGGCACAAATAAAATGCATGAAAAGACAAAACAAAATCAAAAAAGGTTTCAGATACTTTGTAGAAATTATTGTTAACAAGAGTAAAGCGCGACATTGAAGTGGAAAAAAAATGTATGTATGTACAAAACCCAAATAAAAAAGCCCAAATAAAAACGTAGAACAAGAAGAAGAGGCAGAGGAAGAAGCAGCAGAGCAAAAGGTAAAAATAAGTCAAGAACAAAGTGAAAATATTTACGAGCCAATCAAGCATTTAAGTATCACATTACAACGTGTTCAATGTTCGATGAGTTGTCAACTCGTGTTTGTGCGGACACTGACACACAAACACACAAACACACACACACACAGATATTTGAATGTACTAAAAAACGCCCAAAGCTATAAATGCAGCTTTGTTGCTCTTAAATGCATTTATTTGTTGTTTTTATTTTATTTTTGTTTTTGTTTTTTTAAATCATTGTTGGCCTTGTCTGTCTTGTCCAAGCAAGCCAACAAGCAATGCGAAAAACAGAGAGCGTGTGTGTGTGCGAGAGAGAGAGGGAGTGAGGGAGATGAGAGACACATTTAAATTAAATGTGCACCAATAAAACACAACAAAAAGTATTTAGATCAGTTTACAAGCGCATAACATGACTTGTGACAAGCTTCAATGTCGCAGTCGTCGTCGCAGTCGCAGTCGTTGTTGCTGTTGTTGTCGTTTTTGTCTTCATGTTGAACGGCCAGCTGGATTAGAAAAGTTTTATTGGCTGTGCCATCAACAACAACAACAGCAACAACATGATCAGTGCCAACGCAACCAGCATGGACCGAAGACCAAAATCCAACGCTGCTGAGGTCAAGCATGAACAAGCACGCGTTTGTTGTTGCATTTCATGAGTTTTGTTCAAAAGCGCTTGGAATTTAATAAGCTTGTTTACAAATGCACGCTGTCATGTACTTTCGCTTCGACAATGAACTTGAGTTGTTCGACAAACCGATGTGGCCGATTTTAATTGCCACAAAGAGAAGAGGAAGCAACAAATCAACAGTTAAAATGTTTGCCAAAAACAACTTAAAAGCTAAAAATAATTACAGCCTCACTTGAATTTAATGAGCGGCATGAGCGAAGCAATCAATAATCGATGAAGTTTGCACAAAAAGTGCCGCGTGTGCAGCCAAGTTCAAAGCAAAGTGATAAATTTAATGCGGCCAATAGCAGCAAGAGTCATCATCATCATCATCATCATCACTCAAGCGACAATTAAATGTGAAAAAATGAGTAAAAAAGAAGATGGAAACATGTACAACACCCACCACATCCTGCCTGCCCCACCCCCTCACTGCCGTCTGTCCGTCTCTTTCCTCTTACGTCTGTCAAGCTTCAAGCGCTCTCCACCCACCCAAGCAAGCGAGCGAGCTCATTAAATCAACAAGGTGATTTTTATTGTCAAACGATCTCTAAAATGCAACGCAAATAAATTAATCAGGCATACAAATTAATGACAACGACAACACACACACACACACACACACACACACTCACACACACACACATGAAAATTGTCCAATTAAATTAACAATGAGCGTTATATGAGAGTAGAAAAAGCTAAGCGTGAAAACAAGTCTTTTGCTTCTTGTCGCACTCATCGTCAGCTGCCGCTGCTATTTTTGTAGTTGTTGTTGCTGCTGCCTTGCACTGCAAACAGGAAACTTTAGATTCGAGCCAACGATTTGTGAGGCGCGATGACGCGATTTGACTTTCGAGGGCGTCGCACGTTCTCAGTCTATGTTGCATTGACTTCAGTTGCGCTGCATTGAGTATCATCGTCGCGTCGTCTATAGTCATGGCCTACTCACTGTTTGTACTCGCACTGTACTACGTCAAACAAAGAAAGAAGAAGAAGAAAACAATAAACGAAGGTGGTGCCGCATGCGAACGTAAATTAAGTCATTAAAAAAAGTGCTAAGCCGCGACCACAACGAGGCGGAGCTCAAAGCACATAGCACAAGTACAAACACACAAATGAACATGAGCGTTCTTGGCTTGCGACACAGCAATGAGGTTAAGTAAGTCATTAAATTTGTCGCTAGACACACAACAACAGCAACAGCAACAAACACATGGCATACCAATCCATGCAACGTCATTTGCCTGCTTAAGGTTTCCTTGGCTCTGAGATATCTTCTTCGCTGACTGAATGACTAAAAGTTCTTGGTGGTGGCTGGCGGTGGTGGTGAGCCATGGTCTCAGAGCGACTGAGCGACAACGACCAAGACCAAAATGTTTCTCTACAAATAAGACAAAACAGAAACGTGCATTGTCGCAGATTGCGGAACTTGATAATAAAATTAAATAGTATGCGGCAACAACAACACCAGCAACAATAGCACAACTTCAACTGCCAGTCCGTCCGTCCGTCCGTCAGTCAGCAACAGCAACAGCAATAACATTATTGACAGTGGAGCGATGATAGTTAAAGCAAGGAAGGAAGTTGTCTTCTTCAAGTCGCAAAACACTTTTCGTCATTTCAGCTTTTTTTACGATTCAATATTGCACAAACGAGCAAAGCGTTTCTATCGTAAAATGTTTTTATTATTATTGACTGTTATTATTGGCCAGTTTTTGGTAATCAACAACATAATTGTTGCGTCTCCGAAGCGTTTGTGTAGGAGGCTTGTTTTGTCTTTATTACCCCCTGCGATTTTACATAAGTCTTTCTTTCGGTTCGTTTGCATTTTTGGTCACTGAATTGAAATATTTCTTTGGACACTTTAATGCATGTTCGAAGGCAAACACAAAAATGAAAGTTAAATTATAATAATTGTCATAAAAAAAAAAAAAATCAAATATTCCAATTATGAGTCTTTGAAAACTTTCTAGTTTAAAGTTTAATGCTTTTCGTTTAAATAAACATTTTGAAAGGAATATACGATAGGCCAACGAAAACAACGTTAAATTTTTAAATCAATGCTTTACTACAAATACTTTATTCAAGACTCAACTTATCTTTTGCAGACACTTTGAATTTTATTATAAAAAAATTCGTAAAATTCGTAAAATCCGTTTTTCATATAGAATCTTAAGTATCTTCATATTTGAACTGTTATTGATATCTCCTTTACAACTCGGCAATTTACGAGCGCGCCGACGGCGTTAGCAAAGCACTAAAAATATAAAATTGCTATCAAAAAACCCATAATAAACCAAATTCGAGACATTATGAATTACATACAGACATATCATCATACAAGTAATTATGCATGCGCCACTCAAATGCCATTCATTTTCCCATTCACTCACCTAACTGTCTCATTCATTCTCTCTCTCACTCACTCGCACACTCACTCGCTCGATCAGTGAGCAACGCCCCCTCGCTGCCTGTGCCGACATCATCATATCGCAAGCAGAATCAGTATCAAATTCGTATAAGATTGTTTATGAAACAATTCGTTTAATAAAGCAATCATGGGATATTTTACGAGCGCTGCCGAGTCTGACTTGCCACCACTTGGTCACTTTCTAAGGCCGAATTGAAATGCGAAACCGATATCGTATTCCATACACTTGTCAAGCTATAAACTACACAGATACATATCTCAATGAATACTTATGCCTCATGTGATTCGATTCTACGGTTCTGTCTCTGAGTCTGCGTGTGTGTGTGTGTGTGTTTAGGCTTGAGTTTATAGGTTTGTGTGTGAACCGCTGTCGCCACTGACGCCGCTGCCAAGTGCGAAGAACATTAATTCCCGCTGTTCGAAATATCTTACCAATTAATGAGCTTTAATTTGCATTTATCAGTTTGTGGTTATATTTTTGTTTTGTTTTGTATCTCATACATGCTCAGTTCGCTGAAGTTGTTTAGCTTTTTATGCATGGCCATTATTTTACGCTGATTGTGTGTTTTCATTTGCTAATGAGCCGATAAGGCGATCTATTAAATACAGATCTGAGATGCAGATGACTCAATGCAAATCCTGTTTCAAATTAACGCAACTTTGTTGTTCGTTGTGCTTATAATATCTTTTGTTGTATCTGCGACAGTTGTAAGCAACAAAATGTCATAATTGGTTATGAACTTTAAGCGTTTCTCTTTAAGAGTTTTTAATGTTCGAGCCTCTTTTGGTTGAAAACTTTGTATGAAACAAAATTTATAGCGAAATATGCCAAATTATGTTAAAATTTCAGCGTTAATCATAATTTTTGTTAATAAAAAAATGTTTTTCTCATTTTTATTTGTTAAACGCTCCGAAGCTTCTTCCGCAACGTCGCCAGTTTGTTCATAAAAATATAATTTATGCGTCAGATTGGCGTAAAAAACGCCGATAAAAGCACAAATTTAATAATCGGAAATTCAAATTTTTCTTCATTCTTTATTTTTTTATTATTATTATTATTATTATTATTTTTTTTTTTTTTGCGACGAATTTGTCATGCAAATGTTGTGTTTTATGGGCAATTTAGCATTAATTACAATAATTCACTCGCGAACGAAACAGAATTGAATTCAATGAAACAGAAATCAAGCAAAGTCAAAAAAAGACTTAATTCAGCTTAAAAATGAACAAAAAGAGAACATGTATTATGAAAGATTTTTGAAAGTATCAAATGTATTCTATTATGCAAATGAAGTGTTAATATTTGTTGGCAAACATTTAATTGCCAAATTATAGCGTGAAAAGTACCGTTCACCGCTCAAGCCGGCTTGTGTTACCCAAAGTGATTCCGCGCTGAAACCGATAGCTTAATACATACAACAGTTCTTATCCGTGAGTTAACACCTTTTCAAAGTGTTCGAAATTGTTTGAAAAGAAAACAAGACAAAAGATACATAACAGAGCCAAGCATGCATAATTCAATGCTGCTCTAACAACGCCATAAATATCAAATTCAATTCGACAGCACAAATTCGACCCTTAGCACAATTTCAAATCGAAATCAAAATCGAAATTAACTTGCAATGAGACCAACTCAATTTAAAAGCAATGAAGCATGACCATAACAAAGGAAAGTAAACGAAATACAACAACAACAACGAAAAAAGGTGAACAAAAAAGATACTGTATCTACAACTACAATAACAAGCAGCAGCATCAGCAGTAGACCTTATTTGTGCGCAAATTTATGCCAAAGAGATTTGCCGTGTTGTCGTCTTGTTTTGTTTTCTTGCTGCTGCTGTTGTTGCTGTTGTTGTTGTTGTTGATGTTATTGGTGTTGGAAATTCGCACCTTTGCACACGTCTTGCCCAAAGCGAACCCAAATCACACTCAAAAACCGAAGACAATTGCGTGTTTTCTCTGCTAAATAACAAATTCGCACATCAAATCCGAAGAAGACTCTATCAACTTGCCTTAAACAAAAAGGAGCTGCGAATGAAGCAACCAAAAAACAAACTCAAATACAATAAAATAAAATCAAAAGGCAAAAGAAACAAAAAAGAAAATAATGTAAACGAGGCGACAACTTAAAAGTGCACAAAAAAGGCAAAAATTGAACTAAATTTCACCCGTGGACCTCGTCGAACGATTTGGAATTCACTTATTGTCACCTCGAGGCCTGAATAAGCGAGCAAGCGTTAGGCTGAGTGAGTCGCAAAGATAGTAAAGATGACGGTGGGTGAGAGAGAGAGCGAGCAACAACTGCACTGAAAGGCGTTTTGGCAATGCCGGCAGCGCAGGCCGCCAAGTTGAGTTCAAGCAAGTCAAGTCAAGTCAAGTTGAGTCGAGCCAAGTCGAGGCAAGTCGAGGCCAGTCCGCTTTCGGTAGGTGCTAAATAAGTTGCAGAGTGACCAAAGACATCTTTCTTGGAGTCATCGTCGTCGTCGTCGAAGTCGTCGTTGTGTCTGCTAACCGCAATCTAAATATCTTAATCTCCGCGAAAACTGGTTGCACTGCCAGCAACAACAACGGTGGCGGACATGGCAGCCTCTTCCGGCCCCTTCCCCGCTGCATTGCTTGTCGTGCGCTTTGTGTTTGTTAGTGCGTAAGCTTTTTGATAGAATTGAACGATTAGAAGTCCATAAAGCGACAAAAACATGACAACTCGCATTTGCAGCAAAGAACAACAAAAAAAAAAGGCAGCTAAAAAAGAAATGAAACGAGTTGAGCTGAACTGAGCTCCTCTGAGCTGAGCTTAGTTAAACGAAAGCAGAATCAAGAATCGGCAACGTTGTGGGAATTGTTTGCTTTGCCAGGATTAATGATGTTCCCAAAATCAAACAAGCAGCGATCGAATGAATCAGTGTGAGTGAGTAAGTGAGTGAGTGCGCGAGTAACTTCGTCAGCTACACAGACACAGTGGAAGTGTGTCGTCAATGAGGACAGCGGCTGGGGCAGCAGCAGCTCGTTAGTTGATCGTTTTTGGTCAGAAGATGTGACTGCTCGTTTTCTTGCTATCGCTAATGCTGTTGTTGTTGTGGCTGTTGTTATTATTGTTGTTTTGTCGCAGACAACGTAAGCGAGAAAGCGCAAATCAAGAATAAAATAATCGCAAACGATCATCATCATCAAGTCGACATTGAATTGCCATTGGATTAGGCAGACGAACAGACGCTGACGCGTCTCCTCAGACGAGCAACAAGCAAAAATGTCACCAGTGGCAAGAGCTTGCGTCTGTGTGTGTGTGTGTGTGTGGATCATTGACCGCGCTGGCCAGCAACGTCAAGGGAATCAGAGGCAATGAGCCGCCATCGCTTCAACACTCTCCATCAGTCCATCAGCGTCTCATTTAAAATGCGCACAAATAGTTGAGCTTGCGCAGTTAATCTGCAACCGTTCGCAACCGAAGCCACCAAGACCCAACCAACCAAGGCAACCAAGCCAACCAATGTTAGACTGTCTGGCGCGTCTTGCGTCTAGCTTACTTTATCGCTTATACGCTTCAAGTTGTCGCTGTCGTGTCCACCACTTGCTTAGGCCATCGTCGTCACCGTCACCGTCATTGTCATCGTCATCGTCAGCCTCGTCAGTCTCGTCTGCTGGCCTGGCACATTGGAGTGATGGAAAGTGACGCGTTCATGTTTTGTGTCACTTTGCTGCACGTTGATGTATTGTGACAAACATTCTTGACTGTCACTACGGTCCGCTTGCGTTCTTTTGGCTGTTTGATGTCTTTTGTACTTATGTAGAAGTCGCTTGAACATTGGCTACTTGTACATAAAAGCCAAAAGGAACATTTGATTGGCTTGAAAATGGCAAAAGTACTTGTCACAAAGTACGACTCTGTTCAATCTATCACCGCTTTGCATATTCATTCTGCATTTATGTTCATGCAATTAAATTATTTGCAAAAAAGATTTATCGCAAAACATTTTGAAAAGCGCATTCAATTAAATAAATATTAATTTATTGTGCAAACTATTTTACAACTATATGTATAAATAACGCTTCAATAGATTTTCCAATTAATTTATTTTATATCGAAAGCATTTCATTGCATTTACATTACTGTTGTCCTTTGCCAAAACAAGCCAAGCAGAGCAGCAAATGTAATGTAAATGAAAATTTGTTGTTGGTGTTGTAGTTGTTGCCGACCAAAACCATTTCAATAACAATATCAATGAAAAGCTGTCGAAAAAAAAAAACCAATTTACAATTTTATTATTTACAAGCAAATATAATAAAATGCACAATTCGGACTGGTCAAGGGAGCACATGAGTGACGACACTCAATTGGACAATGGGATAAAGCAACTGATAGCCGAGCATCGATGAGGCCGAGGCCGAGGCTGATGATGATGCTGATGCTGAAGGCTGTGGCGAAACCCAAACGAAAAACCAATAAAAATCAAAATTGTCGGATGTGAAACGACGCGGAATTGAATGGAATCAATTTGCTTCCGAATCATTGAACAAATTGAAAACGGCTACGCGTCAACCAACATGGCTGTTGTGTGTGTGTGTGGATGTGTGATTGTATGAGCTTATGTACTTGTCACATGTATGTACATATGTATGTAACGAGCACATAAACGTGTGCGTTGTTGTGCGGAGCCAAAATGCTGAAATTGCTTGCAAAATAAATAAACACAAAAGCGGAGCCGGAAGTGAGGCAAAAGTGTTATTGATCCTTTTCGGCGTACACTATGGCAGAGGACAAGCAAGCAAGCAGCCAAGCAGAAACGGAAGTAGCAGAGCAGAGTAGAGCAGCGTCGACGTCGACAACAGCTTCGGCAAACAAGCCTGATGAGCTGGCAATGTGATTATGTTTGCGCAGCCATCTTGATTGGCAATGTTATAAAATAAATACACAGCAAGGAGTGGCATAAGCGCGCGCATCACATCGAGGGTTGCAACGACGCCAACACCAACACCAACAACAACAATGCCACGCAAGGATAACACGCGCAAAGGGCGAAGGCTGAGCCACCATTTGGATTAGTGCGCCTGGCAGAAGCAATTGTTGTGGGATTTAGTGTCATGTCGGCTGCTGGTTATGCCATCAGCTCAGCTCAGCGCAGCTCAGCTCGCCTCGGCTCTCTCTGCTGTTGTGGGTGGCATTTTAGCTGCTGGCAATGCTCTTGTTTTGACGCTCAAGGCTACACTTTGCACGCATCGGAAGGATAATGTCAGCGGCTTGTTAAGCATTTTTATTCTCCCCCTCCGCCAGCGAATGAGGGTTGCCGACGACATCAGGTCGACGCAGGCTTGGGATAAAGCATAACAATGACAATAATAATTTTGCAAAATCGTTTGTCATTTACGCATGGAAAACAGTTTTGAAAGTAAACATTTTGCCGGGTTATGGGTTCATTGTTGGCTCGTGTTGACTCGCGTTGGGTGTGCTTAAGTGGGCGACATTTGTGAGCGTCGCTGTCGGACGACTTAATGGCATCGTGTCTTTGGGGCTTGTCAGGCAATTTTCTGCGTAATATTTGTTTAGCTGTAAAAACGAATTTTGTCATTTTATGGCGTTATAAATGATTTAAGCATCAGTTGGTGGTGATGTTTTGTGCAAAGAGAGAAAAGAAGTCAAATATTTTTACATTTGATTGAAGCGTGTGTCGAATATACGCGCTTGGCTTACGTGAATTTATCAAAGTCAAAAGCCGAACAAGTACGAAAGTATGCGAAAGTATTGAAATGTAGGAGATATAAAAAGAAAGTATGCGAGAAGAAGTAATATAAAATGGCTTAAAGAAAGACATTTCCCCTCCATTCACTCAAGGCCATTCACCTAGAAGGCTAGAAAGAATAGCTTATAGATCAAGTAAAAGTTTTCATATCATTATTCAATTTTACTTAATAGTTTTAATCATTCTTTAAATCTCTTAATTCCCGCGGATAGATGCAAATAAGCTTATGAGTATGAAGTGAAGCTGAGCGTTGCAATCACTTAAATTCATTCATTACTCAACTGCCGCCGTCGCTGCTAATTTGGTATGCTCATATGCCATAATCATAATGCGTACTTCCATTACAACTTTAATAAGCGCGCTTCAAATCTTTTCACATTACTTTGCTACGCATTAAACATTACATTTTACTATCCATTTCAAATTGTATTTCTAATTTGCCATAAAATTCAAAAAACGCCTTCAAGTGGCGAAGCATTTAAATGAGAAACATTTAAACCGAAAAAAAGAGAAAGGTTGAAGTGTTCAAACCAATAAAACAAGCGCAACAAGGGACACACACAGCGTGCAACACTTGAGCGCAACGTTGTCCATGATAAGCGTGCAAAGGACGCATCATGATGTAACAAGCCGCACATGCAAGCGGTGGCAAAGGACATGTGTTTTTTCGAGGTTGTTCTTCACCGCTGCTACTTGTTTTTCATGCGACATTTTTTTTGTGAGTCGCTTGAAATGCAAAACAAATCCCACTTAGGCCAAGCGTGGACCACACAAAGACAGCTGCAAAACTCGCGGCGCGACTGCACAAAAATTATGTGATAAACTAATTGCTCAAGTGTTGCATGAGAGGCGTGCGAGTGCGTGTGTGTGTGTGCCTTTGGCAACCGAAAATGGTTTTTATATGCCCACCGAAGCATATAAAAACGACACTCGGCATTTTCGCTGTGCCTTTTCACACTGTCACCGTTACTGATTTTAATGACTCACATTAAGCATACGCCGCGTCGGCCTGCCCATGCCTCGGCCAACATATGCAAGCGTACGCATTCCAACAGAAAAACAACATAAAAAAATGGTATTGAAGGAGAATAAAAAAAGTATGTTTTATATTCCCGTTCTAATTTACATACTTGCTAATAAAAACATAAAAAAAAACGATTTTTATTGCATTGTTTGTGGTTGAAAGAAATAACAATTATGTCGTAAAAAAGTGAAAAATTGTGTTTGGCCCGAAACGCGTTTTAAAGTTGTTAACTCGGCGTAACAAATTTCATTAATTATGCCATTATAAAACGAAAAATTAACGAAATTATTATGAGTCAAAAAACAAAAAAAAAAAAAAACAAGAATTTTATTGTTTTTAGTGATTTTTATTTTCCTCTTTAATTCACCAAAAATTTGGTTTTATTTGAAATATAATACGAAAGCATTTTTTGTTGCTCATCAAACTTTTGTAAACGACAATGCATTCTTAATGACAGGAAATTAATTTGGAGCTTGTTTTGTTTGTATTCGCTGCTTCTTCTTCTTCATCGTCTTCTTCGATTTCTTCCTTTTGCATGAGCATAAAAAATTATTATTGATTTTTATTGTACCGTAAGCATTTGTCACCAAATTGAGCGCTTTGATAAATCATTTTAATGATGTTTCAACGGTTTTCTTTAGTTTTTTTTTAATCTTATGCGAAAGCGACACTTTTTGTATAAGGAAGTATCATATAACGCTTTGATTTCGGTCATAGCAAGTTTCATATAATAAATTCTCGCTTCATTTGTTCTTCTTGTCACTAACACACACACACACAAAGAGATACAAAGATACATTTTACAATTGTGCACTCAGCTTACTGCGCAGTTACACTTTCTGCCTCAATTTTCTCATTCTTTAGCTCTCATTCGCTCAATCGCTTGCGCTCTTGCTCTCTATTGCATGAACAACTTACTTCCAGCATCCAACTTCCAGTCTTAATGACTTAGCTAAGTAAAACAAAAACAACACACACTCACACACACATCCAACTCACGCAAAATGGCAAAATGGGCGTCGACAAAGCTACAAAGTAAATATGTTACTTACATGCGAGCTTATGTAGAGAAAAGTGAGTATATATTTATCTTTTACATAACATTTGTCTTAAATGCCACTCGCTGCATGTCTTTAATTTATTACATTTGCGCTCGCAAACGCTCATTTAATAATTGCACGATGCCTTGAGGTGTCATTAGGCATTGTACTTTGTGTGCTCATTATTAAACTGTTTATATAATTAAGTTAAATCTGTAACAAATATTGCAACTTATACTACACACACTCACACACGCACACACAACTAACACAAATTTGTCGCTATATAAGATGACAACAACTAACGACGCACACAAGTCGGAAGTTTTTCTTTCAGGCAAACAAAACGATTTCGATTTATCGCAACGAGTTAATAATATTATCGGCTTAAGACTTTGTCCAAGTCAACAATTTATTTCAACGATTTATTAAAATGTCACAAACTAGTTTTCAAAAGAAGTTTAAACGAGAGGACACACACACTCACACGCACACAGACGCACTTAACACATTTTGTAGCTACGTATCTGTTTATCTTTCGTACGTTGTGTCTTTTAGACTGTGTATCAAAAACTACTATAACTACCATTTAGTATATTTTGATCCAAATACGGTATAATTCAACGATAAATCAAGCGCTCAGCGTTTAGCAGTGTTGTGTCTCTCGCGGTGTTGTTGCTGTTGTTGGTGTTGCTGTCATACACTTTCATTAACATTTTTTTCTGCTTTGCAACTCAACTTGGAATCAAATCAATACAATTCATTGACTGCCATAACTTTAATGTGAGCATTATTTATGTTGCTGCCAAGTCGTCGCTCGCTTCAACGCCACAATGCTCTTGGTAGTCATACTTATTCTAATGCAGATGTAAATGACTTTGTTCGATATTTTGTCGTTGTTGTTGCTGACGTTGGTTTGCTTGTCCATTCAAGGCAAACGCTTGACGTGGGCCATGACTAAGCTACTGTTTGTTATTCAACTTGAAATTTATCAATCGCCTAAGCGGCCATAATGGTTTTTTAAAGAATTTTCGTGTGTGGTTTATATACAATTTAAACTGTTTATTATTCTACGATTGCCAAACAAAAACCCGAAATCTCAACAGTTGAGCTTCTTAAGTCTGCTCAGTTACGCCACCCAAATCGAGAATGTGCGCTTTGTGAGCTGAGCTCATTTCTAATCGTTTGTGCTTTCATTTGAAAACAAATTCCATGAATGATTTGCAGCTGACTTGAACGCCATTTTGTGCAAGCGCAATTCAACCCTCGCACAACATCATTTAAGCAGACCCAACCAAGCCGAGCTGAGCCAATTAAAGGCAGTCAGTCACCCGCTTCGAGCAATGAGCGCTGTCAACGCTAATTAGAAACTATTCATAGTCTACTTAAGTGCGCACTTCCGGGCAACAATCGTAGATGTATGTGTGTGTGTGTGTGTGTGCGGCAAATGTAATTGCTTTTTAAAATGAAACAAAATAATTGCACTCAAAATAAGTTCAATGATCTTTTATCGCACTTCAAATGACGATTGATTAAGCGCTTTCAAGAATTACGAATACACAGACTCACACACTCACACACATATACACATGGACAGACATGCCACAACTCATGCTCAGTCATGCCTAATTGCGCTGCTTGACTTGTGCGGTCGACGAAATCAAAAATTGTGGTTTCTGGTTGAGTTTTTAGTTAATTATCAACATTGTCTGCACAAAATGCTCATTTCGGTTGAAATAACCGAACCCCGAAATGATCGAACGTACGAACGAATCTGTTGAGTGTCGTTTCTGTTTTAAATAAATAATCGATGATTTTCAGTTATTCCAAGTCTGTCTTACAGTGTAAATAACCCGAGGCTGTAAACAAATTAGCAAAGCATCATTTTTATGTAAAACATACAAAAAACAAAAACAAATCTGAAATGTTGAAAAATTTCTTACTGTTTGGGCGCACAACTCAATCAATTCTTTGACTCTGCCCATGCTCACAATTAATTAAAGTCTGTTTTGATTTGTGGTCATTTAGTTTCGGCTTTCATTAGTTGCCGTCTATAAATAGGCTCCGTTCTCTTGTTTGCCAGCCCACAAAGGCCTCTGCCTCTGCTCTGATCTGCCCCGCCAATGCTCTCATAAAGCTTTGTTATAGATTAAGACCAACACAAGTTTTATTAGTTGCCGAAACTGCAACGAAAGACTTTAATTAACCGACAAAAAATAATCAAAACAAAACATTCAATTTCGTTGCCTCAAGTGAGTTGAAGCGTTTCAAATAAATCATAAATTTGACGAATCAATCCAAAATGTCGAAAACAACAAAAAAAATCTAAAGAGTTTACGATATAATAAAACAAAAATGGTTCGATCGTCGGCTCGGACGAGCGCTCATCTCGTTAAGTCAGCTGACTTTACTTTGCTTTGCTTTGCTTTGGTTTGCTTTCCTGCTTCATTGTTCGCCTGACTTTGTTAAATTTGTTATAATTGCTTAATTTCGTTAATCAACTTTATAATGGCAAAGACATGCAATAAACTTATAAATCATTTTATTAGCAGTTATATGAATGTATATACATATACTCATTTATTGTTGTTGCTTTTACCGATACTCGTAAATTTTTAACAAGTTTTTTTTCCGCTTGGCCTCTAATGAGTCAAACATGATTCTGATTTTGACCTTTGAAAATGTCATAAATTAAGATTAGTTTTGACGCTCAAATTTAAATTTATTTGTGTCGGAACAATCTGGGAAAATATTGCTGACCAAACATATAAGTATATACGCAAAAAGTCACATCGACTTTTAATAACATTAATGAGTACAAATTCAAGTGAAGCCATTAACGAAAAAATTTTCTAACCAAATCAAAGCAATTTATTATATTTTACATTTTTACATATAATACTTGTAATAAAAATCTTGTTATTAATACATCAACATTCATGAGGCAAAACAACCCCTAAGTATCTGTGTGTCTGCGCTTGTACTTGAACAATAGCGAACAAAAGTAACATGCTGTACACTTCACCCCAATTACCTTATCACATCGACCCACTTAATTTATAATGGTTAACATTTCAAACGCCCCGCAAACCACCCCTTAGCAGCGCTTGAGAGTTGCTCATGTCATGGCTATCATGTTGTGGAACAAGGCAGCAACAACAACAACAACATTTGCGGTTCAAACATAGACAACCCCACACAGATACGATTATGTTCGTATCTGAGAGTGTGTGTGTGTGAGTTTGCTGTTGAGAAAAGTGGCAGATTAACGCAAAAGTCATTTCACTCTCAAACATTCAAACATAGCAAAGCTGAGCAGAGAAGAGCAGAGAAGAGCAGAGTGAGAAGGGCATAGTTCAAACGCACGATTTTCGGTTGGCGTTTAAGTGTTCCCCAGGGTGAGATACATTTTCGTTTAATAACGAAAACGAGATACGACAACAGCTACAACAACAACAACTACAACAACAGTAATGCTCAGCAGCATCTTTACATGATTTGATGCCCATTTCATTTTCATCTTCTGATTTTGCGGTTAAAGCGATTTGTTCATTTACGAATTCAGACAGACAGACAGACAGACAGATACAAGTGCGAGCGAGATGAGATGACATGTCGATGTCGTTTTCGTTGTCGTTGTCGCTCCTGAGTATCTCTTTCAAATATTAAATTACGCTTGTTAAATTGTCTTGTTAAAATCAACTCCGTAAAATAGACGCAATTTATCATATTTTAATGGGGTTCACTTCGGAAAATTGCCGCTCAACGTAGAAATCTTTGTCTAAGCGGGAGCGGGAGCGGCTGAGCGGAGAGGAGGCTCGCCAGGGTATTTTTGGTTGCTGTTGTTTTTGTTTTGTTTGGTTTGTTTTATTTTTATAATTTTTGGTGGGGAAACAAAACTGTTGATGATGATGTTTGGGAATTACTGAAGTTGTTGCTGATATTGTTATTGTTGCTGTTGTTGCTGAGTATCTGTGTATCTGTTATTATTGCGCTTCGTTGCTGTCGATGAGAAATGAGTTGTTGATTTCATTTCAACTTAAGTTGTAATAGACTTTTTTTTTATTTCTGCACTTTGTTCGTAAGCTCAGAATATGTGTGTTATACAAAAGTAAGTATCCATTCACAGAGCACTGGCACTCGCATACTGCAAGTGTGTGTCTGTGCCATATAATTTCGCTGTCTTGGTCTTGTTAGGTCTCTGCGAGCGTAGACTCGAACGCCGGAGCGTAATTGAGTAATTGAAGCGCACGAAAAGCGTCTTAACATTTGAACTTGTGAATGGCCGAATCGATTGCTCAGCGATTACTCAATGAGCAGTTGATCGACCGACACAGTTGCGATGTTTTGCGAATATTTCTTGGAAAGCGCCGCAGGATATTTGCGAATGCTTATTATCACATTAGCTGAACATAAATATTTTTGATGCACGTAAATTGTTGCTGTTGTTGTCGTACTTTTTTTATGGTAATATATTTAACAACATTGTAGCGTGATTTGTGTACTTGAGGCCTTTGCTTACTTCAGATGATTTGCTCCATTTACTTGCTGCAAGCTGTCAAAAACTTCGAAAAGAAAAGGGTGACCCAAAACACAATGAATTCTGTGTGAAATTTAAGTTACAGATCAATGGAAAAATCAAATTAGCATGAGCGCTGAAATTTCAGGGTTTTGGAATTGTAATGGGATTACAAAAATACAACAACATCATCTATTTATTTTACTTTAAGCTATACAGGACATGCGGCAGTCTAACATTAAACTCGAACATAAAGTTATAATGCTAGTTTGTCTTATGTACAATATGGCTCTGTGTTACACCGCAGAAATATTTATGAGTCTCCAATGATAAAAATTACACTTGTCTCCATGTTCTTCAAACGGCCAACCAATTGATATGCGCTAAAATATTTCAAATAAATCACTTAAGGTGTTTTTATTCATATTCCTCAAATGCAATCACGCAACATAGCTTAAAATAAAAGCCAAAAAAAGAAGAAATTTAAATCCAGTTTTCAATTTATTTAAAACGCGTTTTAACGACAAATTATTATTAATTATATTGATCACGTGATCGAGCATCATACAGATTTATTTTAGCGCACAAATTGACTGCTGAACGAAACTTGCTCGTCCGGCAGATACTTTTTGTTTTTGCTTTTTCTTCGCACAACTGCAGGTGTGAATAACTTAGCCACAGGGCCGAATCAACAGTTTGAAGCCAAAATTGTTGAGTTGCAGAGCCTCAAATGAAATAAAAGTACGGCGCAATGAAATGCCACATCAGACATGCAAGCGAAATGAGCATAAAGACAAGACAAACATTCGGTCGGTCGGTCGATCGGTCGGTGGGTCGGAGGCATGTGGACTGGCAACAACGCAGCAGGACTCTTGATGCTGTCTTTTGGGTCGTTGTTGTTTGTTGTTGTGCTTTGTGTGCTCCTTTGGCAAAGCAAACGCAGAAAATTATTAACACGATTTAAAACACTTTTATGGCATCACCTGCTGCGTATAAAGTTGTTATGCATTTTATCGAGAAAACGCAGAGCAAACTAAGCGACGAAGATGACGAAGAGAAAGAAGAAGAGGCGGTGATAAAAAAATATAAACCTACAAACTAAAATCAAATCAAAAGCGAGTAAATTCAAGCGCAACAAGTCGAAATCGCATGCGCAACTTGTTGGCGCATTTCGAATTTAATAGCGAAAGACAGGCGATTTGGCGACTCTGGCAACTCTGGCGTGGAAAATATATGCGCTGTTTATGAAATTAACACTTCAACTTGACACTTTTAATAGACAATTTCAGTTTTTTTTTATTTTTTCGCGTGCAGAAAATGCAAATAGGCGTTTTTGAATGCGTTTTTGTACTCGTGCAAAAAGAGTATATTAACTTTGACATGAAGTTTGCCACGCAGAGAAGGAGAGATCTCTGACTATATAAAGTATAGATATTATTGATCAGCCCGACGAGAGGAGCTGTTATACCCATGACCATATGTCCGTTTGTTTCAATTTTAATAATAAGAAACAAATTTAAACGCAGAAAATGTTATTATCCTTGCAGGCAGTTTGTATGTATTGTGTATGTTAAAGTCAGCTTGAATGAATTACTATAGCATATAGCTGCTACAAGAATGATTTCGATTTTTTTGATTCAAAAACACTTCGATTTTAAAGTTATTATTTTTTGCACAAGTAGGAGGGGTGGGGTCCCAATAAAGGCGAGTAGATATACCCATGTCCGTCTGTCTGTGTATGTGCGATCTCCTCCCAAAGTTTTGATATCGATAATGTGTGGTCATTGGTCGGAACCGGCATGATCGGATCATTGGAACTGGTAGTCCCCATACGAAATGAAGAAGAGTAAGAGAAGCAAAATTCACGTCGTTGTATGGAAAACTTTTTTGTTTCTTAATCAACTGACTTGAAACTTCACACTCATGTTCTTAGGGAGTCATGAAAACTTTGTTGACCAATAAATAAGCATAGGAAAGGGCGTGAAGATTATGTAAGCTTCAGCCTTGCTGAAGATAGCGTCCTTACAGGCTTTTTCTTTAACTTTGTTTAAATCAATAATTATTTGATGATATCTTAAAAAAAGGCAACTTTGAAGTTTGTTGTGATTATAAATGTATGAATCATATTTATCAAAATATAGTTTTTTAGGCAAATCGTCAAAACAGTACAATAACGAAAAAATTAAGTTAAATATTAAGAAAACATCAAAAATGCCTGATAGAAAAAGACAAAGGGTATCCCTTCCTTCTAGTCGGCTGGGAAGTGCTCGGTTGGGCATTAACCGATCGGCAAGTCGGGTGATAATTGGACAGGCAGGAAGTGGTCCAGTGACAAGAAGTCGTGCACGTCTAATGAATGAGCGTGGAAAAAATGTCAGTTTAAATCCCGTAACGACAACCGACGGTGAAATCAATCAGACTGACCGTCGTGTGCGCATCCCCAAACGGCGTATCACGAGCACAGAGGCAAGGCCAATATTGTCGAACGCCAATGGTGGTGTTGAGGAGATTGTCATCGAATCAAGCGATAGAAGCGCTGGCAATGAAGTCATCTCAAACAGCAACAGAAACGAGAGCACGCCGCCAGCCAGTCACATAACTGAGACAATGGTATCCTCTGATCCTTCCTCTATTAACTCCGATATTCAACCCGCGCCTACCTTGAACACCACCAGCCAACAACATCACCAGTAACGCTGAGACACACCCCAACGACACCGATGAATGCTTGGCAAGGTTTTCGATAAAAACAATACTGTGTCTGATTTTGTAATGTTAACTGTTAAGGTTTTTGTAAATCTGACAGAAAACTTTAGGTTGTTTTGTGAGGATTTAGAGAAAATTCAAGTAGTAATCAAGTTTGTTTTTAATCAGTTTACAATTTGAAAAATATTGAAACTAATTAGAATTTACCCAAAATATCCATAGTGTAAACTCAGCGTCAGAAACAATTTGTTGTCATTAAATATAATATTTATTTTAACTTTGCAATTACGTGTTTTTATTAATGGTTGGCTATATTCCAAAGTTTTATAAGAATCGAACATAAGGTCATATAGAGAAAATCTTAAAAATAATATTTCGCTATAAGCAGACGCGACAGAAGAATCTAAAATGGAATGTAGTGTGATTGGGCAACTTTCTCAAAACAAACTAGAAAATGTAATCTTTTTCTTTAAACACTTATATAATTCTTGTTGGGAAAACTGTTTAAAGGGATTTTCAATTAGAGAAAATATTTAACAGAGTAATGAAGTTTCGGCAACCCCGAAAATAGTTCCTTCTCTGTTTTTTCATTCCAGCGCTCAACTCAGTTGTTCTCATTGGCAATCCTAAAGGCCAATTATGCAGCACAATGGCAGCCAATTGACTTTGGCTTATTGTTGTGACTGAGTGTCTGAATTGGGTTTTTTGTGTTCTCTTTGTCAACGCTTTTCTGTGGAATCACGCTTTAAATACGACTGCCAACACATGAATAGTTACAGATACAAAGGCCGCAAAGAGCAACAAAACTATTTTCAAATTTCTATACAAAGGACGCGCTCAAAGGGAAAATTTGTTTTCAATCGTTTTTAATTGTTTTCTTTTATGATATTTTTTCAGTTCAGTTGAGTTTTCATTATTTCATCTAAAATGTGCGAAACCGCTTCCAATGAAGCAAACAAAGCTGTGCATTCGTTGCGGGTTCAAAAAGGAAAAAATAACACAAATAAAAACACTCTAAAATTGTCATTAATTTATAATTTTCTGCCCATTTTCATGGGAAATCAAAGCGCAGCGCAATTGAAAGGCAATAATTGAGTTACAAGCAACAAGGCGACAAAAGGCAGCAGCGCACAAAGGCAAAGCACGCGTTCGAAAATTTGTCAAAGGCAAAAAAGAAGATACAATAAGGAAAACAAAAATATAAAAGAATGGTGACGCTGAAAAAAGGAGGATAATAGGCGACAACAGCTGGCGGACTTGCGAAGAGTTTCATTCCTTTACGTTAGAACCTTTTATTGCACGACTTGTGTGAAGATCAACGGCGATAAAGTGACTCCGCCCCGATCGACAAGACGACCAAGCGATCTGCAGAAGACTCGCGTCATTGCATTTTCATTAATTAAAGACAAATTTTGTGCTCCTTTATTGAGAAATGCGAGTTGAGGCGATTGCTTTGTCACCTCAGCAAATTATCAAGAGGCAGTCTTTGCTCCCTTCTTGACACAACGCAACTCGGAGTCGGACGGACGACTCGGGCATGGCTTGGTGGCAAGACCGCGCTGCATTTGGTACGCCTACCGTGCTGCATTGTCCTGCACGCACACACTGACACACACACACACACACTCGGCCACACTTCTTAGCCATTGTTCGCTTAAGTGGCTATCGTTTATATAGATTCCATGCTCATTTGTTTGTGTGTGTGTTTGTGTGCCTTTTATTGACTTCTTTTGAAAATTAGTTGCGCTATTCAAAAGTCCGTTTTGTTGGCTTGGTTGACAAAAGCGATGCAACGCAATGAAGCGCACGACACTTTTACCACATGCTCATGCTCATGCTCATGCTCAAGCGCAATGTCAGCGTTGCTTTAAATTACCTTCAATCGTTCGGCAATTGTGTCCGTCGATTGCATACACCCACGCAGGGCAGAGGGGCTCACAGCGTGCAATTGACCGTCAGCTGTTGCATGGTAGCGAAATTAACGTAAATGAGTTAATTTATTATTTCATGGAATACACAAATGGCGTGCAAATATTTTGTTGTCATTTAGAGTTTATTTACTGAAGGGAATTAAGAATATTTGAAGGTCAGTTGGGTCAGATATACCCAAGCATATTTTTAATTTGATGCGGATTGAGGATTATATTGTGTGATTTCTATCCTGAATGAACTATTTACAATTTCTAAAATAAATACAAAAATTGTTTATTGCCAATGTAATCAGCAACTGAAACCGCTTGCTCAAGTTCCATACCAGTTGGATGAATAGACCATAGATATTCATATGCTAATTCCAAGTGATATCTACGAACTCCATTTCAAAACAGGTTCATCTCACGCTCAATTTACCAACCCCGACTCATTTTGTACTTTACGATACTATGCTCAACAACTTCCATCTCTTACTTTTACTTTAGTGTCAGTTAGTCCCAGAATTTTCGGGATCTGAAAACGACCTGAATTCCGAATTGGATTCTCTATATAATATATAAGATTTTATTATAAATTATGAGTTTGTCTTTAAGACCAGCAATAGAAGATATTATCAGAACTTGTCTACAAACAACATTTAATACAACAACCAAAGTAATTTGTGGTTTTCTTTCAACCCGATAGTATTACTTTAGGCGTCTGAGCTGAGTTGAAGATTGTGCAGATTCATTCATTCAGCGTAAGTCTCTTCAAATTAATAATGCGAAATTTCATGTTTGATTCTTTTCCACATGTTTGTTGTAAAACAGTGTCAGCAAATTTCGAAAAGATACTTTTTTGATACCCTAATAATGATATCAGAGCCAATTTATCTACAAGTTAACATTTTCTGATGATTTCATTGCTTATTAGCTTTCACACTCACTCAATACACACAGAAATTACATGCAATGGAAACTACGAAAGCTGCCCCACTTTTGAGCAATGGGTAAGCAGATGTAATGCTCATGACGGGACGACCCTTTGCTGCGCCACAGCTCGGCCCCAAAACACTTTTGCAATTTTCACTCACTGATTATTATATTGTGCGTCGCGCATGTTCCGCCATTATGGAGTTATTATGATCAATAAGACAACTTAAATGCTGCAATTAAGTCAGGCTCGAACGCTGCCAGCGCTGCAATCGATGCTGACGACGATGACGACGGCGATGATGATAATGATGATCACGATGGTGGAGATGGAGACTTTTCAGGATGTTTTGAGTTAAAGTCGCAGTAAAGCTGAACTTGAAACGCATAAAAACGCCAAAAACAAAAACAAAAAAATCGGCTGCCATTGGCGTCGTTATATAACGTATAGTTTACATGAGACTTTGTTGCTTTTGTTTTGTTGTTGTTGTTGTTGTTGTTGCTGTGGAGCGTAATTGGCGCTTAATTTTCCTGCGGGATCATTTAATTTTACGAGCGCAGGCAATTGATTATAATGGCGGCTATCAGACTTTTACAACATGCTAAATGCGCGTAAATGACGATCGAACGAACAACAAGTAACTCTGATCCGATCAACTGAAAATGCGACCGTTTCGTTGGATCGTTCACTGCGTGAGAGAGGGAGCGCGGCAGGGCGGGAGGCAGAGAGACAGCGTGAACAATCATCGCAAGTCGTTGATTGAGGCCTCTTGCGCTTGTTGAATTTTTGCCCGTTGAAAGCCGCCATTAGGCAAATCAACTTCATCGCGCACCACAACAGATATGCGACAGCGGCAATTTGATCATTATCGACAGAAGCAGCAGCAGCAGCATCGGCAGGAGCAGCGACGGCGGCAGTGGCAATTTGCAGTTACTTGTGAACTACCTGAGAAGCAATTCTGCACTTCGTTACTTGCAAAGCTCCAACGATGAGGCGACGTCATCACCATCATCTTCGACATCATCGTCATCATTGTCTCGTCATGGTCGGCTTATTAATAACCACAAAAAATAACGAACGATTGCGGTTATTAGAGGCAATTTGGCTAAAACGAAATACACAAATTTTGTTTTTGTCTGTTCATTTTTAGTTTATTAGTTTGTTTCTTTTGCCTTTTGCTGTTAACGTTTAGCTCTCCCTCTCTCTCGCACGCACGTTAAATTATTAATATTTATTGGTTGATTAAAAATTATTGCATTCAATCGGCTGACTAAGTGATTAATAATATATGCGCTGCGCTTTTAGTACGCTAAATGTGCATGTTCAATCATGACTCTAACATAAATCGAATTTGATTTTAATTGACAACGAGCGAAAACGAGTCTAACAAATGACCGACCGACCGACCGACGACCGAAGTCAACGAATTCGGCCCACTTGACAGCAACGGCAAACAACTTCATCAAAACGTTCGATGCAACAACGGTCCAAATGGGCGGACCGGACCGGTCGCGAATCGACAAACCGCTCGGCCCATTACGAAATTGCTACACGATTTGTATTACATTAAAATTAACAACAACAAAACAAAATATAAAGAAAATAAAAAAGAGAAAGAAAAAAAAAAATAAAACAAGTACAAAACAACTCCAGCAGCGCATGACATTTGTAACAGAGTCGTCATTATATGAGCAAGGACAATGCACAGCTGCCGCTGCCACTGCCGTCGGTCGTCCTGACATTTTGGCAGTTGCGCAGGCGCTTCATATCCTGCCTGAACCACTTCTCGCACTTACCCGGCTCTGCCTTTGCATTGTGCCGTTAATAGCGCTCAAATGGCTTTCGCACTCGTCCATTGTCCGCATGTCGCGTAAGTACCCGGGGTGGATAGCCACTTTACCCGTCGGCCAGTCGGCCAGGCAAAGAAAAAGGACGCACTCAAATTGGTATGTTTCGTTGGCCACTCGATTGCCGATTGCCGATTGACCGCTGCACTCAATTTGAAGTGTCAAAAGGGACCTTTTGACATTAATACGCTTTACAAAATTGACAATAGGAAGTCATTTATTAAGCAAACAAAAGCAAACGAGTGACCAACATAAGGTTGCAAGCGGAAAGTGTCTGTCAATGGTCTCAAAATGGAGTTGAGTGTCGAATAAAGATTATATGAATTAAAAGTTATAAACTCTTCTCAAGACCTTTCAAGTTTTGAACGATCTTCATGTTTGCTTTAACAAATTGTCTCTCTCAGCTCGTTTCAGCCGAGAATGGACGTGTTTAAACAAGGGAATGATTACCATTATTACTTATTGCATGTAATGAATCTGCGTCCCTCAAATGAAGACTCATTGACAGCCAAAATGACTGCTGCCTCAGGCTGCCACGCACGCAGAAAGCTCACTTAACGACAATGCTGCAAATATGTCCATGCAACAAAATTATGAGCTTGAAGTTGACGAAGTCTTGAAGCGCCGTCCTATAAAAGATACTCGACTGAATTGCCCAAATTACCTTGCATAATTGCAAATGAACTAAAATTACAACAAATCGTACGAACTGTTAATTTGTTGCACGTTGGAATTTTGCTCGAAACTGGGTTAATGACAACGCTAATGAGGCGTGTAAAATGAAGTGCTCATCTTGCATTGGCAAAGCTTCGGCAGTGAATTTCCAATATGAATTATCTTCGCGCAATTATGCAAAAAGTCAGAATGCAATTTTTCATCTTAAATCCAGCCAAACAGCCAGCAGACGCCTTCTTGCAAGACTTTGGTTTTCCTTTTGCTTATTTTTGGACATTCTGCACTTTCTTTATAGTAATTTTTGCCAATATATTTTTGCCTTGTGCTCGTTGCCAATTTTATGTTCTTGTATTCGTTTCTCATTCAGTCGATCGTTCGTTCGTTTGTTCGTTTGTTTGTTCGCTGGTTCGTTCATTCATATAAGTAACAACAATTTGAATTTTAACGCCAGACTTTTGGGCGTTTCACGGTTGTAAATTCATTTGTTAAACGATGCGCTCATAAAAATGTTTCCAACCTGCGTGCCTCTAAAGTGACTGCGCTTTCGCTCGGGCTGGCCAACGCTTGTATGGCTGCAGGTATTCTTGCGTTTGTTTGCCTCTCAGTCGACCGTCTTTGTGTCCGTCTGCACGAAACAGGACATTCGCAAGAAACACAGACAAGAGGCGTTTATGTTGGTTTGAGTGCCATTTCCAAAGATGATTTTTTTTTTCACTTCTTCTGTTTTGTTTTTTCTGTTCTGCTTTTGGCGCTGACTTGTGGCACAGAAAGTTCAACAGCAGCGGCAGCAGTTGGCGCAGCCAGCAGCAGCATAATTCATGGCGCGATTTATTGAGCAAGTCAGGCGACTTAAAAAAGATACAGACCAAAAAAGAAGAAGCAGCATGTTTACCTGGCAATACAAGAGGCGCCAGTTTCGGCTCAAAAAAACAACAACAATGAGCAAAAACAACACAACAGCAAATCATGCAAAGTAACCTAATTATAGTTCAGCATAAAACACAAATGCGATGCAAATTGCCGAGGCTTCTTTAAAGTGCAACCAAACACACACACTCACACACACACACACGCACACACACAAAAAGGGAAGTTGCCGAAAAACGAATAATTTCGCCAAATTTAAATGTCCTTTTGCTCCCCGCGCTACTTGCGCTCTCTCGTCGAATTGAGCGTGTTAATTCGACATGTTTTTCGCCAAAATGGAAAAAAAGAGAGCGCAAAAAAAACGTTTAAAACGAAATATTTGCACTGCGTGCGGCTACGCCTCAACTCGATGCAGCAAAGCTTAAATATAAATCAGTATAAAAACGAGGGCAGCCAACAAAAAAACAGGAGGGGGAAAATGGTAAAGACTTCAGTGAATTTCAAGGAATAAAACGCGCGTAAAAAACGTCAAATTGCAACACCTCGAGGGCAAATACAAAACGCAACAGCAGCCAAACAAAAGAAGACAAGAGCACAGAATGCAAGTCGCCCTGTCTCATGGCTCATGCTCAGACCGACCTCAGCACCTTCTTCTTCTTCTTCTACTCCTCTGCATCGTCATGTCGCAACTTGCACACTTGCCTGATGCCTTACTCATCCGCATGCTTATTCGCAAGCTTAAAGACATGCTCAATACTCGAAGCTGTCTGCCTTCACAGCCGCCGCACCCGCTCCTTCTCCTGCTCCTGCTGCAGTTCCTGCTGCTGTTGCTGCTGTCTACATTCATAATAATTGCGTATCTGGCAGATGCAATTTATCCGTGAATTTGTTTTTAATTTTCAACACATTCGCTAATTTGATTTTTAACTTCGTTTCGAGCACAGCCTCAGTCTGTCTCAGTCGCAGTCGCAGTCTCAATCACTTTGCTTTACTTAACTTCACCTCACTGCGCTTCACTTCACCTCACCTCACTTGACGCTGCACGGCGCTGATCGTGCCAAAGTTGTGGCAGTGCAGCAACGGAGGGGCGGCGAGCGGAAGATGAACCTCAAAACTGAACTTTATTTAAACGTGTTGAGCCTGTTGCTTCTGACTCGGACTCGGACTCCAACTCAGGCATTGATCTTCTCAGCTTGTGTTGTGCTTTGCTTTGCTTTTGATTTAACAATTTGAACTAAGCTCGGCTTGAGATATTTTACTCTTACTCAGCTCAGCTCAGTTTTAACGTTTTTGCTCTTGGCCAACTAACTTGCGCGCTTGTTAGTCGCGTAATTTATGTTCCACGAGATATTCTCGTTGGCGTTCCTCCAGCGCAATATGCACGATCATCAATACTTGGGCGCTTGGCATTAAGGCAGGCAGGCAGACAGGCAGACAAGCAGACGGGCAGGCAAGACTTCTTAGCCATTCTTATCCATGGGCTGTGTTGTTTGCGCAGGCGCAACCCAAAACAAATCGATTTTCAACGCAATGCGACGTTCTTACGCTGCTTGGCTTTTGCCATGCTCAATGCTGGCTGTATGTGTGTGTGTGTGTCACTTACCAGAGCCACTTTGATAGTCAGCCTGTGTGATAGTAAGCGTGAAAGGATTAAGGCTTATTAGCGTTAGTGGCGAAGACAAAACTTTATGAAAAAATAAATAAATAAATAAACATTTCTTCAATTTGTTCAAACAGTACTTTGCAAAAAGATATTATGGCAACATTTGTTAGCCTCATTTTTATGTCCGAAACAAGCAACGCGAAATTCATTATTTGAAGCCAATTTTTTGAACGCAGCCATTTCACTTGCCTAATACACACCTTAGCCTTTTGGCTAAAACCATTTGCAGTGACCAAGTCGAACACAAACCGGAAACATAACAAATCATAAATTAAACCCTCGTTAACCGAACTTATTACTCTGGCTGCCTTCACGTCCGCGCCACCGCGCCTGCGCAAGTCATCAACAGCAACAACAGCAACAACGTTACGTGCAATGGAGGCGAATTTCAACAGAACAAGGGACTCTTTCTCAGCCAAGGAAGATTTTTTTCTTTCATTTTAGTTTCATTCGTTCTGACTTCGATTTGAGAGGCAGCGAGTTTTATTTTATGTTACTACTTGTTTAAATTATATTGCGCTATTAAGCGAATTTAATGAAAACGCTGCGAGGCTTTTGAGCCTCTGCCAGTGCGAAAGTAAGACAAAGCGAGAGCGAGAGGGACAATGCGTGGTTGTTGTTTTGGCGTATCGACGTTGGTCAATAACGAGATGAACATTCAATGGCGAAGGTGTTAAATAAATTCGTTTATTTTTTTGTTGTTGTATCTTCAGAATGCGTGGTGTAAAATGTTGTCAATATTTTTCATTTCTCCGCTTTGGTTTTTCTTAGTAAGGATGATACTTTTGTTGGCGTTGTTGTTGCTATTGTTGTTTTTGCAACTCTTTGTTTGTTTGTTGGGTTTGCTTTCGATTCGTAATCGCCGCAAATCAAAAAATGCTGCCGCTGCTCATACCGAAAATGCCAATGAAATTGCGCTTAATCCGTTGGCATTTCATTATTAAGCAATTTTCTTTTAAAATCTCCTGGACAAAAAAGCACAAATGCAATTTAAATTTTTATGCAATTTGTACAAAAATGCTGTTATTTTTGTACAAAAGTAGCATAATTATTTCTCAGAAAAGTTTTGCCGAAAGATCGGATCAGATTTTTTGCTGTTGTTATTTTTGTTGTTCTTATTTTCGGCTATAAAGTGAACTAAAAAAACAAGAAAAAACCAACAACGAAACGAACAAAAGATGTCAACGAAAATCATTGCAGACACATTATCCTCACAGTAAAATGATGCTAATCCATCACTGATGACTTGACCAGCGTTTGTCCAACAACGACGAAAATGTCACTTAAACCGTCAACGACAACGACGACAGCGACGACGACAACGACAACGATGACGATGACGACGAGCGTTGAGCGTTGAACGTTGAATCACAAGAATGAACACTTAAAAAGTCCGCAAAAAGAACAAACGAACAAAGTGACATTATTTAAAAGCGAAATTTGTGTGATGCGGGCATGTCAATTGTGATGCGCTGTGCAGCGCGCAAACAAGGACATTGCACTCAGCAGCAAGGCAAGCCAACTCAACCATGCCACTGGACGATCAGTTATGATCGCTCAAGTCGCTCAGTCGAAACAAAAGAACTTAACTGTAAACGAGCAACAGCGGCCATGAGCGTTGAGGGCAGCAATGCAAAAACAAAAAAAAAACCAACAAAAACGAAATCTAAAAAGAAATTAAATAAACCGAAAAAGCGCAAACGATCAACGTTGACAGTCGCTGATCTTAAAGCGACGATCTGTCTACCAGCGCAAAGGCAAACTTGCTGATGATGATGATGATGCCGGCGCTGATGATCATCACTGTTGGGTTTTGCAGTGAATTATGCGCGACATCATTTTAAATCGTTGAACATACAAACCAACATGCAAGCGATCTTCTTGAAATTTGTGCGAATCCATTGTGTTTTTGTTTTTGTCAGCGCTTTGAGCTGATCGTGCAAAGCGTTGCTCTAATTGATGCCGCAACGCTATAAATTCTGACCGATCGGCGGTGAGGATCGGCCAACTCTCTTTCGACTTGGCTTCTTTTTTGTTTAAACGACCATAAAGTGACGATATTTCGAGCACAAAGTGACTTTTAAAGTCTGTTCTACTGATTTTAAAAACGCTTAAATGTCACAATAACTCCTTTTTTTACAGCATAAAAAAATGAGGAAGGCCATGATGAAAGGCGTAAGGTAAATAAAGCTGAAAGTGCGCCTTTGGGCTTAAGTTGAAGATACATTTGCACTTAGACTACTCAGAAGTCTCTTATATAACACCGTCATAATAAAAACTGATCTGTGAATAAAACCAATTAAAGGATCGTTGACTAGTTTCAAATTCCACTTGTATTTTCACATGTCTTCTGACTAAAAAATCATGTTGAATTACTTTGGTGGCATGATGTATCTTAAACAAGATCACATCTAAGCAATAAATTTCAAAATAAATACTCTGAAATTGTTATTTAGCAGAGACAAAACATGCTGATAAGCGCACATAAATCCATTAAGTATTATCAATATTTCGCTCCCAAAACGACACTTGTTATTGTCCGCAACGCAGAACACAACATACCGAATCTCAAAGCTGCCGAAGTGTCAACATTGTTAGAGAACAATTAGTTACGAGACAATTATAATGAAACGAATGAGTAACAAGATGAATGAGAGACCTCAAGACCGAACCGTATCTCAACAATGTCAGAGAAAACATGACACAAACGAACGGCCAAAGTTGATAATAAATAAATAAATATGTTCGAATGCAAAGAAACTGGAGACCGCTTTATCAGCACACACACACACAGTCACACACACATGCGCTGGGGGAAAAGGATACTAAGACAAGAGTTTATGCTTCTAACGAGTCTTTAATTTATAAGGCGACACTTTGAGGCTTGGACAAGTGACTTGCCTGACTTGTCTGCTCATTGCATTAAGTGATAAATGCGCGCAATTTGATATCCAAAAGGTTATAAATATCTTTATGAGGACACTACCGAAACAGTCGGCGGCTCACAGTCGCGCTCAACAAATTGAAATGTTCGAAGAGTCGTCGCAACGTCGCAACGACGCAACGCAGCAACCGCAACAACAACGTCGAGCAACGCACAAACAACGCCTTCGTTGGCTTCGTTGGCTGCGTTGGAAGGCTGAATGGTCGAATGGTGAAAAAGTGTTACGCGCGAACGCTTTGTTTAGAATTTTGTTAATGTTCGCCATGGGGTGCCACAGCGGCGAACAAGTGTTAAACCAAATCAAAGATCGTTTTTTGTAATAATATTTTCTGTTTTTATGATTATGTCGATATTATTCGATTTGGTCGCCGCTCACCGCTATTCATTTCTGGCGCTTTTGTGTGCGTTTGTGTGTGTGTGTGTGCGCACGTTGCGAGATGCCAAACAATATTTTATAATCATGCCCAATAATGGTTTGCATATTAATTTCATGAACTTATAAAGCAATTTTATGGCTTTTTAAAAACTCTATTAACAAAAGGCGTATGCACAAATATAATAAACACACACATACACACGCACAGTCGCTAACGACGCGCACACAAACAAAGCATAGAAAAGGCTCAACAAAAATAAAAAGAGTCATCATAAAAGAGGCTAACAACTCAAATAGAGATACAATATAAAAAATCGAGTAAAGAAACACACAGATCGAGTCCATTGAAAGGCGTCTGCTTTCACAATTTATATGGCGGGAATCAATTAATTAGAGTTGACGTTAAAATTTCAGCTAAGAAATCTTTCTGCCTTTCTTTGGCTTGGTCAGCCGAGCGTCACAGATACAACGCGGCATTCAAATAAAAAACTAAAAAAAAAATAAACTACCAAGCCAAACAAATATTTTGTAGCATTCGATTTATTATCCGCGGCTTTGTGATATGCTAAAAGGCCATTTTTGTGCGTTGAGCAATCGCTGCAAGAAAGAAATTGTTGAGGCAATCAAACGAAATTAATTTGTTAAGAAAGTCGTTAATATCAAATATTTATTTTTACGTTCGTCCGTTCGACTTTCTACATAAAATTTTTTAAGTGCCGTTGGCGCTTTAACTTTATTTCGTCTTTAACGACTTGATTGCTCATAAGCCGCATGTGTAAATCGTCTATGTATTTGCATAAGCCTTTACATACTTTTTATTGGCATAACAATTCAAATGTGCCACGATCATGCGCCATGAGCTCTTCAGGTTTTAGAACTGTGCGAGAATATTCAAATTCAAATTGAAATTCCCACCATTAAAGTTTCATAAACAGTAATGGTGAGTGACCCCGAAAATATTTTGGGTGAGTAACGCACACACTCATAATAATCACACATCGATATTACGCCGTTTTGAGTGCTTTTATAATTGGCCTTAAAGATAGTCGGCTTGTAAACAACTCTCCAGATAAGATCAAAGAGATAACAAAAGCTTTAAGCACACTTACATCAAGCAGTTTTCGCTCCAGCATGAGATAGGGACTTTGTTCGAAAAGGATAGGAAATGAACTTATATATTTTTCTGCAATGCAATGCTGATATTATGAACTTCAAAATGGATTCAGTCATTTATTATTATTATTTATTTACATTTATTATTATTTAAGACGACTTAGGGGGAGGTGTCGACCGTGTCTTATTTTTGCCCATTCTTCTTATACGGCCTATTATAATGTTTCCTACATAGAGATGGTGCGGGCCAAAAACTAGTAAAATCGTCTTACATAATAATGAATGGCCCCTAATATGCAGAACTTTCAAAAAGTGATATTCTTGCAACCAACGTGATATAATAAATTGTAGTCGCGAACTTTGAATTTTGCTATGACAATAAAAAATCGTGTATATCGTAAATTTGGGATCTTAACTTAACCCTCGCTAATATTCAGAAATTCAGAAAATATTCTCTGTCACCGATTCGTTTAAAAAATGTCTTATTAAAAACAGTTTTTATGTAAAGATTTTGTAAACTGATCCTCATTTTTGTATACGGCAAATTATTTTTCACCAAATCTAATTTTATTCTAATCAAAAAACGAGACATTTTTCAAAAAACATGTTTTCGTTAAGACATTCTTTACTATATCTCAAAATGTTCCCTCTGCATGCTTTCAGTATCAATGTTCCAACGCACACAGTTTTGGTACATTCCTACCAAAAAGAGGAACCGTGCTTGGCACACCCTGTATTGTTACTTTCGCTTTTATTGAATTCAATTTCAATTTGTACACCGAACTCCTATTCAAATAAAAAACAAAAATAAAATTTAATTAAACAAAAACAACTTTCACTTACTTCAAATAGATTGTTAACACTGATTTATATAAATATTAAATAAAAAATAAAAAAAAATGTTATTAACTCATAAAAATTCTCAAACGAAAACGAATAGAAACCAATAAATAACTTCATTAATCAATTTAGTCACAAAAGGCACAAACAAAAACAAAATTATTGAAACTTGCCTTTAATCATGGCATGAACAATTCAAAAAATTTAATGTTGCAAATTTTTATGTTAATTTGCCATTTTCGATTGTAATAAACAAAGTCCAAAATTAGCTAAGTTTGTTTATTGGATTTGTTTTGGAAAATAGTTGAATTGGTTGTTGTTGCTTTTCATATTGGCAAATTAATTGACTTGTTTTCAAAGTCAGCGACTTGAAAAAAGTCATAAATAAATGGAATGAAAATGCCACCCACTGTGTTGACAATTACAACAACAACAAGTATCAATAAAAGGGTAAATAGTTTCCATATTGAATTTTGATCATGTAATAAATAAAATTAACATATTCATTATTAATGAAATTGAAAAATAAAAAAAAAAAAACTATAAAATTAACTTTGTCACATGACAAATGCTTAAAAATTTATATACATTTGCCTTTTGCCATTTTTTTTAGTTTATGATAATGTCAAGGAGTGCAAAAAAAAAATCAACAAAAAAAAAGCAAAACGACAACAAAAAGCGAAAGCAATGAAGCGGAAACATTTTTATGACATTTTGATTGAAGTGCCAACAAAATCGAAGTGCAAAAACAAAAATTATAACAAATGTGCTAATCATAAACACATGTATGAGTGTGTAACTACAAGAGGACAGACATCATTACACAATGATTGAGTATGCGTCAGGACATGAGTGAGTCAAAATCATAAAGGACAATCAACGACAGCGACTTAATCAAGCGGCAATAAAGGCACACATGGCAACGGAGGGCTTCAAACATGATACCTCAGCGAGGCAGACAAAGGGTGGCTCTGCTGCCATGTTGCACATTTGGCAATTTTATCTCACTCAACTAATTATGAACTGCTCGAATTTTGATTGATGCTTTGCGCCACGACGCCTGGGAATTTTAATTAGAATGCCTTTGTGCGTTTCGCACATTCGAATCGCTTTTGCGCAAGCGAATTTGAAATGAATACTTTTATGCGTGCTTGTTAACTCATTGCCACACTTGCCACACGACGACGAAGACAAACGATTAAAGCGATAAAATGCCCGCTTGTCTTTGGCTTTGTTCTTGCCAATTAGCTGCTGCCACTTTGGCCAAAGCCCTCAATTGGCATTTGAGGCATGCAACACCGCACACCGCGCTTGCTGCCTTGACGCTTACAACTTTGTATTTTGGCTGATAAATTTGCAAAAATTTTATTTCATTTCCGTTGAAATCGAATGCCGCTTTGTGCAAACGTAGTAATCAACTTATGTCCGTCCATGTGTGAGTGTGTGTGTGTGTGTTAAACAAATTAATAAATCATTTGAAAATCATTTACGTCCTAACTTCATTAACTGTTTTCGTATGCCAAGCAAGTACAAACAAATTACAAGGAAATTGCGTCACCTGCAGGAATGTGTCAGCGCACATGTGTCTATGAGCATGAAAACGAAGAAAAAAGTGTATGTAAAAAAGGGCAAAAGGAATAAAAAGCAAGCTGTCAGCACTTTGACCAAAGTTGACATGTTCGTGCAACATTAATTTGACATTTTACTGCTTTGGCCGCATGTTGCACATGATGTGTGCGCGACGCTGCCACAGAGGCCACCGCCACCTCTGCCACGGCGACTGCCACAGCCATCGTCGTTGCCGAGGCCGAGGCGGTGGTCGGTGCCGTGGCTAATGTCAACAGTGGAATTTAGTTTTTCTTTGCTTTTCTCATTTCTGTTTCTCTGTAAATTACAACAATTCGGTGGCATGATGCATATTAATGCGCATTGGTCGCGTGTTCAACGCATCGTTGTTTTTGTTGTTATTGTACAATGTACGATAATTAGGTGCAAGTGCATGAAGAACTCAAAGAATTATAAACAATTTATTTTTCTATTCAAAGCAGAGAAAATGCAAAAATATGCAATGAGAAAGACAAAGTGTAATTTAGAATTTCTTTATTTTCAATACAGAAAACGCCAAGAAATGCAAATCAATGAGAAAATTAGAGCGTTGCGCTTTACTAATTTCTAGTATTTTTAATTACCTATTCTCCCAGTTGTGCTGGGGGGTATAAATGCTCAAGGTACTCTCTCTAACTAGAAGATAGAAAAGCTTTAAGTCAGCAAAAAAATTCGCTTTAACAAAATTGTTGAAGCTCTTTGATATGGGATGTCCTTAATCCGTCCAGATGTTGGAGAACAAATTTACCGTCTTACTTCCCGGTATAAAGATCGACTCAAGTGTCATCTAAACAGTTTGACAAGCTCATCCGCTGAAACTCCATCTCGTCCGATCATTAAAAATTAAAAATCTATTACTTTGATAAAACAAAAACCTAACTTTAAATTATTACATTATATTCAAATCAAAAAAAAAAAAAAAACATTAAATAAAAAGTAATAAAACTTCTATAAAAACAATCGAACCTTTAAGTCAATTAAATCAAAAAAGAAAGTTATTTTTGACTTAGCTGAAACATTTTTTATTTTTGCAAACTCAAGTAAGTATATACTCGTGAAAATTATTTTCCAATAAGAAATATACATGGTTTCATAGATAATGTGTCGTAGCAGAACCCAATTTCCAATTTACTTTACTTTGACGTTTCTAAATACGCAATAATTTGTCTATTTATATTAAAGACAAAAAAGGTTTTCTAACAAAAACCTATGGAAGCTAAATATATGTATCTAACATATGTAAATTCACCAGATCTTCATCAATGAAATACACATGATCCGATGAAGCTGTGCAACCTGAAACAAACAGTTGGACAAACAGACATGACTCTATAAAAACGTCATATCGTTTTGACCAAGAATATTTATTTTATAAGAGCAGAGATGTCTCCGGTTGGGTGTTTGCTTACTTAATAACATAGTTATTATACTCTTGCATGAGCATTCATATGAAAATCTTTGCCCTCTGTATCACATACTTAGATAGAATAATTGTATTATATTAGAACAACAGATAATTTTTGAGATTGAACACACTTCTTTTTGCAGATTCCATTCACCTAAGCAATTCACAAAGGTATGTATATTAAACAAGGTTTACATAATTTATTTACTAAAAATTTACACTCAATTGGCCAAAGTTCATTTGCACATAATACGAACGAATATACATTTCCAACCCCAAACATTCATCCACCTGCTGCCTCAGCCCCC
Source organism: Phortica okadai (assembly GCA_034638295.1). NCBI lineage: Eukaryota > Metazoa > Arthropoda > Insecta > Diptera > Drosophilidae > Phortica > Phortica okadai. Next base: position 4,645,562 of record CM067849.1, on the reverse strand, counting down.
GGAGATAATGAGACGTACATGTCGCCATCAATGTAAGTTGCGGAAACATCTCTAAGAGCATAAACCGTACAACAATTCGAGTCAATAAAACACGCGCCCAACAAATGCGAAGCAACACAAATCATCAACAAACGCCCACTCAATCATAAAATCATACCGCAAATTCAGCGCCCACAAAGTAGCGACAGATCCGCAATGGCGTCGCGCTTCTGGGCTGTGCTGAGGATTAGAAAAGAGCGGCACGTTCCACTTGTTAAATAAATGTCGCACACGTTGCTGTCGAACGAAATTGCCAGGAATTAAATGCTGCTGACAAAGCTGAACGAGGCGATGCGCTCGTGGGGCGTGGGTTGACACTTGTGCGAAATATTACCCATGGGATCATTTAGTGAGCGCTGTGCTGTGCGGTAGATGGCGTAACAAATTCATGCAACTTTTTGGTGCCACCAAGACAATTTTATGAGTTTGAGGGCTGAGAATAGTTTAGTTAATCGGCGTCGTAAAAATGAAGCTGCTTCTGTAAGCGCAAAAAATGGCAAATGATCTCAATAAATATTCTCACCCTACTTATTCATATAACTTCTTCTTCTTCTTGTTATTTTTGTTGCTTTCGGTTTCATTTTAATTGGCAACAGAATTGAGATTAACAAATTATCGCCACCGCACACAATTAATCGACACGGCAGTGAGGCAGAGAGCAGTCAACTGCGACAGCAACAAAATATTTGGGTTAACAAGCTGTAAGTGAGAGGAAGCTGCCGCAAATTGGCATCCTTGTTGCAACCCGTCGCAATTGTTCGCCGCACCGCAATCAGATTCGCTGACCAAGCAATAAGATTTAAACCGCATTAATTTGTTTTAATGCCAATTTTTTGGTACTCAAGCAGCTTTGCAGCAGCTGTGAATTGCATACGAGTCAATTTTTGTAATACTTTTTTGGGCAAACTTCGACTGCGGTAAAGATTGACTTGAACAGCATCTTCGACAGCTGTTGTCGGTTTTCCACGTCCGTCCGCCGGTCCGTCCGGAGCTTGTTTGTTTGTCGTATGTCGTGTCTGCCTCATCACTTCCTTGCTGTGTCTTGTGTTGTTGCGGTCAACTTTCTACACATGTACAACGATAATTTCAATTTGACTTTTGCTCGAATGCTCTTTAATAAATGTAATCAAATTTATGCTCAATTTGTGTTCAACTTTTGTCGTCTGCGTTCTGTCAAAAAACGTTTTGCACGTTGATTTGAGACACGAAACCAACCATAAACGAATGTCCTTGTTGGCTGTCAACTCTTTGCAGAAACGACCAAACAAAACGAAAGTTCTCTTGTGGTCGCAGCACCAAAAATTTGCATAAAACACAAGAAAAAAAAAACTAAAAATAAAACAAACCAGTAAGGAATTGCAGTCGAGAGTACTCGACCTCGACATACCCTTCCTTTTCAATCGTTTCCATTCAATGTCATGCATACAAATTTTTGGTTTTCTAGATCAATTGGTTTGAGAGATATAACGTATTTCTATTTTGACTCTATGTGGGCGTAGTCAGGCCGATTTTATGATTGAATGCTTCATCCCAAAAGCATACATGCAAAGTTTCATTCTTGTAGGGACGTGGCTACACCCATTTTTCTATTTTAACCCCAAATTTGATGTTGCTAACTCAAAAGACAACCGAGAAAAGACGACTTTTGTAATTTTTTTAACATTGGTAGCTCCAGTTATTTGCCCCTCACCCCTAAATTAAGCTGCGGAGGGGAAAACCCGAATAAACTTGATCTGCTTAATGAATAGCAGAATCGAATTGCTTCTATCTTTTATAGTTTCCGAGATCTAAGCGTTCATATAGACGGAAAGACGAATATATATACTTTGTAAAGTCGGAGATGTCTCCTTCTGGGTGTTACATACATTGTCGATGCGCACAAAACTAATATACCCTTGTACCATAAGGTGCAGGGTATAAAAATGAAACAGAAAGAGAGACAGAAACACATCTGATACGCAATGCACATTAAACATTTCGTTAAGTTTTTGCTCACGTTTGAGGCATTATGCGCAAATTGACTTTTTAAATTGTCGTCTCAAATGAAACGCAACTAAACATGAACATTTTACGAGCGTTGTCGGTGTTGCATTTTAAAACTATTGCGAAAAACAACAACAACAACAGCAGCACCAGCAACAGCGACAAAAAGCCTTTAAAATGTGTGTCATATGTTAAAAATAAAACAACAACAGCAAATTGAAGCTTATGAAACAAAAGACTTAAGCAAAGAACTTGCGCATATTTCGTGCTTCTGCGATACTTATTATTAATTACTTCAATTAATGCTCAGTTAATGAAACACACACACACACTTAGACAAACACACTCAGTACATGTAAGTTTAATTAGTTATGCCGCTACTTGCAAATAAAATTTCATTAAAAATTGAGTAATTCAAATTAATAATGCAATAAATTTGCTAAAACACGAGAAAACGGAATATTTGATGAGCTCAGCACTGACATTTAAATTACACACATTAATGTCTGTGTGTGTGTGTGTTTATACTTTTATTGTAGCATAAATTAATGCCGAAAAAAATATATTGCATGTTTTTGCTAAATGACGCAGCCACATTAAAGGCAAAATGAGCTGTGAACGTTGCGCTGTGCTAAGCTCAACTCCGCTCAACTCAACTCAGCTGTGAAGCGAAGCAAAGTGAGAAGAAACAAAGCCGCTTCGACGCCGCCAATGATGATGACGATGACGACGTCGACGATTGCAGTAAAATTTGCATTAAATTATTGTGTAATTAATGTGGGCGTGTGCGAAAATAACAAAAGTGCGTGCACGACAGTTTTAATGTTGTTGTTGCTGTTGTTGTTGTATGTTCATATGCATTTAAAAAGCACTAAAGTATTGTTAAAATGTTAACGACATGCATAGCATATTTTATGCATTTCAGCGCTGCTAGCATGAACTCTCATTGACTTTGCTGCATTACCATAAGGCGATTTAAGGCTAACACATGATTTCTGCATTAAATTTGTTGAAGTTGAAAAATTAAACATTTAATGTTTGCTTCGCTCAAGCAGCGCAGTCAAGACGCCTCACCCCACCCCACCACTCCACGCCTCTTGCAGCCGAAGACGCATAGAAATTCAATTAAAAAAAAGTGACGAATTTACATAACGAGCAGCAAACAATTCCAGCAGCGCAGTCAAGAGATTTTTTTGCTTTTCGCTGTCATTTCTGTTAGACACAAATTAACAACACTCGAAATGAGCAAATGAAGACGCACAGAAGCGGGAGAAATACGACTGTGCACGCATGTAATTTGTAAGTAATTTTTTTAAATTATCAACAAGCAATTATTGCGACGACGTCGACGCACCTCGGCATTAGAAGCACCTCAAAAATACGCACATGGACAAGCAAGCCGTTAATGCAAAACGCATGGCCGTTAGGCACAAGCCAACTTCGCTCTGGCGCAAACCAACGAAAATGTGTAGAAGAATTAATACAAACGCAATGAAAGCAAACAAAAGCGCAACGTGTTGCACAGACAGACGGACGGACTGCGCGAAAGAAGCATAAATTATGAATCATTTAGACGCTTCCTTATGACACGAAAGAAGCTTCTAACCACGCGCTAACTGAGAACGCGCACAAAATGCAAAGCAGACGCAAGCATGTCAAGCGCTCGAAGAGGTGGCAGGCGACAAGTGTGCCTCCGCCGATTGCAAATGCTTTCAGATTATAATTCCGTTGCTGCTTCTTCTTCTTCTTCTATGCAGCGCTGTACTGCTGGTGACGCTTCTTGTACGCCATGCGCACAACAAAGGTGATTAGGCAGAGCTGAGAGTGACCAAGCAGACAACGTGTGCTGCTCGTTTGAGGACGGTGGCGAAGAGGGGAACATTCAATTGCCGCTTCTTGGTGGCAAATGGCGAACTTGTTACTGTCGTTGTTGCTGTTGTTGTTGTTGTTTGTGAAATGTGTTTGAATATAAATTTTAATTCGATGCTTTGACTAACAAGTATTTATGTTATATGCGTAGGCTGACATTGTTGTTGTGGCTGTAGTTGTTGTTGTTGATGTTGCTGTGGTTGGAAATGACCAGATCAATTATTTTTATGGCTGCTTAATAATGATTGTCAAGTTTTATGTCCGAAACGAGCCATTCCGCAAATTGTTATGCATAAAAATGTTTGGAAATATCGTTTTGGGAAGTAGGCAGGCTGGAGTGTTCCAAAATAAAAGGTTTTAAAAGTATTTCGTAGAAAAAAATTATTCAATTTTCAATGTTTAAACTTTTAAACTATCAAATAAAAACACAACAAAAAAAGACACTCCCGAGCTGTGAAGTGCCAAAAAAATGTTGTAGTTGACGACCTTATTTAATAGCCACGCAAAAACAAAAGACTTAAGACACGAACTTGCCTCTTTCACACATACGTACGTACGCATTGACAGCCATAAGACACCAACACGCCTTACGACATTTTTGCACAATTACAACATAAACAACAACAACAAATGATAAGGCGTGCCAAAAATAAACACATCGAAGTACTTGAAGTTCTTGTGAAAGTCAAAGTCAATTAAAAAATGCCTAATTAAGTGATTAAAAACGGACACGCATGCATGCAAAACATACAAATGCCTAAATTACAAGCGCAAAGCAACAACAGCAACAACAATAAGAATTTAATAACAGCAAACTTATTAATAAGCGAACGCATAACACAAACTGAGCGTGTGTCTGTGTGTGAGTGCATGAAAATGCATTCAGCACAAGAGTCAAATGCTGCCACCGCTGCCGCCGTCGCCGCTTCAAAGTCAGATATGCAAGAAGACGCACGCGCATTTGTTTGCTTGCTCGCTCACTCGCTTACCTGCTTACTCACTTACTCACTAACTCACTCGCTTACTCACTCAATCGTATGAGCAAAGTTTTCCAGGAACAAACACGCTTTTGCATTTTAATGCCATATAAATGATGAAGAGCCAACAAAGCAGCAGCAACAAGAAGTCTCTTCGCTGCAGGGTAAGCTCAACCACGCACACACACATGCACACACACACACACACATGAAATCGTTTGGCTTGTTTCGCGCTAATAAATACTTTCTTAATGAATAAATCACTCGGCGATAAAAATCTCTTAATAATGTTCATTTAACCAATTTCAACAAAGCGCGCACACTCACACACACACACACACATGTATAGAATTAAACAGTTTTGCGGTGATTTCACCGTTTAAATTTCTGCAAATCAAAGAAGTAAAAAAAAAAGCAAAAAAAAAAATTTAACTCTTTCAACAAGTTGTGTATAATTAAGCATAAAGTTAAAGAACATTAAACAAAATTAGAAAAACCAACAATAACCACATCAACAACAACAACCATAAGATGCCACAAAAGCAAACAAACTTCGCCACACTTAATAAATATTTGCCGAACACGCCCACTTTTCAAGTGCTCAACAACTCATTTTGCTTTACGGCTTAAAGCTGATAAACGTTGTCCAACCTCAGTCGCATTCAGCATTACTTTTTTTACACACACTGACACACTTACACGCACACTCATATTTACTTGTACATACTTGTGTATAACGTGTATAATTTATGCCACATTCCAAAGGCTATTAAATATGCCACTTTGTCTCGTTCATGTCGCAACTGTCACATATACAAAATGTCTTCTTCAGTGCATGCGACAGTGGCAGCCAACGCACACACACACACACACACACACACAAGCACAGGTACATGCATATATGTTGCGTTATGGAAATTAATTTCATAATTTACTGTATTATTTTGATGAAAGGTTTTGATTTTTATTTATTTAATATTTTTCTTTTTCATATATTTTTCTGTGCTTCTGCGTTGCTCTTACTTAAAATGCATGTTGCGCCGTTTGGCTGAAATGTCAGGTGATTATCAATGTCAATTACACAGCATGAGACGAAGTTATCATCTGTGCAGATCAGGATGTGCCCAGAAACAAATCTGAAAAATGAAAAAAAATTAAAACAATTGCAAAAGAACTCAACTTATCATATATCTAAAATCTACACACACTTCAAGTACTGCAAAAAAATTAAATAAAAAAGATACACAAATAAATTTTAACACGCCTCAAATAAAGTGCAAGAGACCAACACCAACACCAACAGCAACAACAAGAACAACACAGCAGGTCACAACCTCACTTCCTTAAAGCAAACATGCTCCAACACATATCGATGGAGCAACGACACCAACAACAACCACAGCGAGGAGAAGACGCGCCAGTAGAATGAACAAGCACAAAGTTATGAGCAAAACGATGCCAACATAAACGTTGCCAATAAAACGAAACAAAACGATCACTTATTTTATGATCACTTGAAAACCAATCAAGGATAATAAATAATCTTTCAGCTTGAGATATTGAAAATTGCTCACATTAAATTATATTCACACTTTGGCCCCCAGAAAATGGTTTTAAATGCAGTTCAGATACAAATACTCACACACACAAACACAAGCACAGAACCAAACAAAACGAAGCAAAGCTAACGAACAAACAAGAGGAACGTATGGCTCAGGTGGGAGAGCAGCGAAGTGGTAAGGGTTTGGGGTTGGGAAAGCAACGTTCAACTGAAATCTTAAAATCACTGATCAGCAAACAACAACTTGGCCTAACGGTGGAGCAAAGCAGGACAAGCAGACGGCCACAACCTCACCCCACGCCAATGTGGTATGCCACGCCTCTGGACTGCGCGCCCGGCCAACAACTAACAAGCCCAACAGTCAACACTGCAGAACAGCTTCAATGATCTGAACTGAACTGCGCTAAGGTGAAGTTGAAATTGAGTTGAAGTTCAGTCATTCTCGGCCCAGCCCGTCCCAACCCGCTCTGGACTCCTGGCTTTGCTCTGCGCTGGTCAGTTGACGGTGTTTGCGCTCTGCAGGCGCACCAAATGCGAACAACGCGCTGCCATGTTGCTCGCTTATCATAATAACAATAATGTTAAAGTGGCAAAATGGCAAAATGGCAAGCGCAATTCTCAAACCGCAAAATGCATAAAATTTATATTTTCTGCTCTTGGCTTTGGCAACAACAACAATAACCACAACAACAGCAGCAGCAGCCCAGGCCTCCGCCTCATTCACATTGCACTCTTTTCATTTGCGATTCAATTTTTTTCGTTTTGAGATCTTTTCATTTCCATTTTTTTTCAGGATATTTGAGCGTATTTATTTGAAATTTATGCTCATGTCCGTTTTAGATACATGTGTAGCGTTGTTCATACAGAAGTGTTGAAGAAGTGCTTATTGAATGATTAAAACGATTCTGTTTGCTTTTCTTTTTCATTTGAAATTTGATCAATGGAGTTGAGTTGAGCAGCATGAATGAAATAAGCTTACGATCAATAGAGGAGTGAGCCAATTTGTTGGAAAATAAATTTAAACTTCCAATATAATTTAGTGACAATTCAGTTTAATTTTACTTTTATAATAAACAAATTTGTTTAAAAGATTGAAAGCAGAATGAAATGTCAAGCAAAATTAATAAAATGATCTCTTTTAAAATGATATTTAATATAAAACTAGTAATTAGCCTTGCAGGCTTGATAAACTATTATAAATTGGCTACAGTAGTTGATAAATGAACATATATAAAAATTGTATAGAGAGTAAAGGTCGTTTGGGTGGACATTTTCAAGTCGTCTGTGAACAGTTGATCTGATTAGCCATTTTTTGAAAGTTTTCAGTTGAGTACAGAAAGTTTATTCTTTGCTTCAGTAACATTTTTTCCATCTGAAATTGTTATATAACTTGTTAGAGATAAATATGATAAAAGGCTTTAATTAATAGTTTAATGATTCATAAAAAAGTTTGGCACGCTTCTTAAATAAATGTATCTCTGTTTATCGTTTTATGATGTTCTATCGTTAATTTGCTTTACACAAAAGATAATTTGCATAAATAAATAAAGTGCCTAGAAGTATAAAAAGCAAACATTAATTGCAGCAACTTATCTTTGTACTCCAGCGTTGCCTCTGTCACACTCTCGTTCAGTCGCTGGCTGAAGCCTGAAGCGATGAACAAATAACGCAGTGTAGGTGGCAAAAGGAATTTGCAACTAATGTCAACAATAACAACACACACTCATAGAAATACAAAAACAGAAATCAGCAAAAATGGCGCACAATTTGAGTTTCTTCCTGTTTCTATTTATTTCTCTAATTTCTTCTTCTTCTTGTTCTTGTTTAGTAAATCAATTTATGCTTAGAAAAGCGTGCCTTTGATTTTGTCTTTGACGTTTTCGTTGCGTTTGCCATTGCCTTGAATTATAAGTTTCAATTTATTAAGTATACGCCCCGTGGCCGTGCGCCATAAAAGCAAAACATTTAAAATGTTATTTGTTAAATGCATTTTGTTTTCTATTTTTTCCCCTCTCTCTCTCTGTCTCTCTCCCTGTCAGTATATCTCCTTCATTCTGTTTTGTGTACAAAATGCTGCTAAGGTGTTAAAATGCTTACAAATATTTATACTAATAAATTCTAATATTTTATTGTGCCATTTATTTTTATTAGTCGACTTAAATTTGTTGTTGTTGTTGCTTTTGCTGTTGTTGTTGAGTTGAAAATAAATGATGCGCCAAAACTCCGCCCGTTTCGAACGCATATTCATTTAAGTTACAGCTATACGATAAAACAAAAAAAAACTACAACAACAACAACATCAACAAAAAACAAGAGCTAATGAAGCTCGTGCTGTTTTGGGTCGACATATGTTAAATGAAACTGTAGCATAAATTAAGATACAATTTGTATTAACACAAACGCAGAACGAGCAAAGCAAACAACCAAAAAATAGTGAAAACTGTGCTTAAAGCAAACAACAACAACCACAACTATAACTACAATAACAAGAAACAACAACATGAAGCCAATTAAAAAGTATTAAAAGCGCTAATCTCGTTTATAACGCCTCAGGGGAGGAGTCTGCCACAACAAACTCACTCTAACTCAAACTGAAGCTTAGCACAGCTCAAAGGCCAAAAACAACTACCAAAAAAGAACGCGCGTCATCAGCATCAACAACAACACTAACAAAAAAGAAGTCGCTTAGGCAATGAATTTCTAAAGAAAAAAAAATTATATCTTTTGAAAATTTTCGAACAAATTCATTCTTAAGGTTATCGATTAATTAAAGACTCATTAGGAATTTGTTAAATTCAAGCGATTAATTAAAAGTTTACGTTCATTTCAAACGCCACAAAGCAACAACAACAACAAATATTAGTATATACAATAAAAGGGTCTAAAAAAAAAAACGCGTTTCGAATCTTACAAATTTATGTTTTATTTATATTGAAGATTTAAATTATTGACTTTTCATTGTCGTTGTGGTCAATAGGAATGTCGATTATTCGATGTGTTGCTGTTGTTGTTTTTGCTGCGCCCTTTGTGTTGGTGTAAATGCGCCTAATGCGTGCAATTAATAAAAGTTGCGCATGAAATGGCCAAAACAAAAGACTTAAGCGACAAACTTAACAGTTAACGGCCTAAACGATATTAAAATGTTAAAGTTTCTGTTTTCGTCTTTGAAAGCAACAAAACCGAAAATTGCATTAAATAAAAATTTGCCTTTGTTGGCAATAACAAGACAAAGCTGAGCCGCGAGCATTTCAAGGGTTAACAACTCAATTTACATACATGCCAAATGGCGGAATTTTGACAAATTACAGAAATATTCATTTTACAGAAATATTGATTGCATTATGGAACGCTCAGCGCTTGAGAAATGTTGGCCAGAAGTATGAAGCCAACGGCGAAATAATGGAAAAAGAGATATGAGCAACAAGAACAGCTGAAATTAACTCATCAAGTATGTCAAATGGGCAAAATGGAAGCGCTCTTGTTGTTGTCATTGTTGTTGCTGTTGCTGCTCTTGTTGTGGAGAACATTAACACATGTTAGCCATGTTAGTTGCAAAGAGTGCACAAGACATATAAAAACAAAATTTAAATTATGCAAAGTCATGAAGAAGAGCTGCGTAAATGATGCGCCTGGGAAAATATGAAATGAGTGCAAAGTCAAAGCCAAAAGAGCAGCAATAATAAGAGCAATAACAACAGCAGCAACAACAATAACAACAGGCCGATGCAGTCACCTTGATAAAGCGACATTAGCAGCAATTTATATGCAAATGCGAAGCGGCAAAAGAAGACAAGTGTGCAGAAGAGATGTGCGGCAAACTGAAGCTGAAGCTGAGACAGAGCCTGAGACTGAGACTGATTGATGGCATTATTTGATAAGGCCAATGAGATGACGATGACGACGAGGACGAGGACGAGTACGACGTTGCCAGTGGCGGTGGCGGTGGCGGCGGATGCGTAAGCAAAGTCTTCTTATTTGTCAGCCAACATGAACAATTCACGCACAGCGCTCAACTCAACTCAACTCAACTCAGCTCAAGTCGACTCAACTCGACTCATTAATGTGCATCATTAGCAGCGATCGCTGATAAGATCGTGTGCAAATTTGCGTTTGTTGTTGTTGTTTTTGTTATTGTTTGTGCCACAATAACAACAACAAACACAAGAATTATGGGCGTTGAGTGCGTAATTTTTAATTGGCAATTAAAATTTTATAATCAAATCGTCGATAATAAAGCTATAAAACAAAAGTTTTCGTCTTTCGCTAAATTAGCATTTTGCATAAATTTCTTGCAAATTACTAACAGTTTCCATACATTTAAAATGTAATTTGATTTTAATTTCTGCAATTTCTCAAACGGCAAAATAGACAATTTATCTCAACATGTGCGTCTGTATGCAAATCAACGTAAACACATACATGAACGAACGTCCGAACAAAGTTATCAGAGCCAAAGAGGCAAAACGTTCAATCGTTCATCAAGCGTTGTAAGCTGAAATGTCTGTGTCAGCATCCATCTGTCTGTCCGGCTGTCCGTCCGTCTATCTCAGTGTCTGAGTCGCTGCAGCAATAACAGCAACAACACAAATTGCAACGCCATGATCGATGAGCGATTTATGCCGCACACCAAATGTGCTAATGACGAACATTTCTTACGCTCTTTGAATGCTTTGCTGCACCATCTTTTGCTCTTTCATATTCATTTATTATGCATATTTCTTACATTCATTCATACAAGATTTTTTTCCGTGTCTTTTGTTGTTGCCATTGTTGTTGTCGTCTCGTTATCGTCATCTCATGCGTTGCTCGTTTGTTGGCATCTTCTTTTGTGCGCTTAAAGATTTAATCCGTTTAAATTAATTTGAACACTTTAAGTTGCAGTTATCGACTTGATTTTTAAATCAACAAAATAAAAGCTGAAAAAACACACAAAAAAGCAGAATTAATAAATAACCTGAAAGCTGAAACGGAATCCAACAGCCGAGCACGATCATTGCCGCAAGCGACGCGCAGCTTCAATGGCCAACGAGAAGCGAAAAAGTCTTTAACAGATGCCACCAAACGTGATTTTTCATTCAATAAGTGCCAATTTACATAATAATGCGAGTTCGCTTGAGTGACATTTTGTGGATTATTGGAATTTAAACGATTCGTTAAATGTGAGGGGACAGGAGCACAAGAAGTTGGTCAATAAAGCTTCTCAAAATAGTTACGAATACAGACATGTCTGCAGATACCAAAACGTTAAGCTCTTACTCAATGATGTAAATCTCAAAATTAATTGAATTCAATTTGTCCAAAGTGTGCAGCGATTTTGATAGTCACATGCGACAATTACGTTGCGTACTATTTTTGTCTGAGCTTAGTCTTCGAACTCCCGCAAATAATTGTTACAACTTGTTTTCAATGCAACAAACTGCTACGTACACTGCAAAAAAAATATCGTTAATTTCTTTGACTCAACAGCCATAGTAACATTTTTTTCAGTTTAAATAAACTTTAGTTTTATTTTATGCAATACGATTTTTTTTTTTTTGGATTTAAATAATTTTACTAAAGATGAAAATGGATCGAAAAATTTAAAAAATTAATATTAATTATCGAAAAATTTGAGTTTGATGCTCTTTGAAGGGCAAGCATTAAAACAAAGTGTTATTTATTGGTATGCAGTTTTAAGGAGGTACACATATTTGCTGAGTCTGTATATACATATATTTCAGGTTCTTACCTCTCATAATTTAGGAGTTATCGAAATTTTAAGAAAACTACTTTGTAAAGGGAAATGAGAGAAAGGGGGAAAAGTTAGAGGACGCCATTTTGTATATACTGCATCTAATAATGCATCGAATTTAATGTTGCTATCTCATTTAGTGTTCGAGCACCGCCTTTTAAAAAAGTGGGAAGAAGTGTGCGTGGCAAAAAATTCTTCAAACTTGAAGTAGCGTTTGTTTATATGAGTCTAGATTCCAAATTTCAAGTCTCTAGCTATTATAGTTTCCGAAAACCATTGGTGCGGACAGACGGACGGACGGCCATGGCTACATCAATTCATTTTGTCGTCCTGATCAAGAATTTTGTTGTATTTATGCCTCTTGCTTGGTCTGGATGATGATCGCATTGTAACATAGTGCCAGAAGCAACAAACGACAGTCAACCGCAGAGAGTCAGCTAAAGTGTTGTTACTTGACTAACGGCTTTAGGAAAGAGTGTCGAAATGGCGCACTGGCGTTTGTTTTTACGAAAGGAAAATAAAGTTTATTACAAAATATACATGCTGGCTCAATGTCACTTGGAGTTTTGCGGGCAGTTGAGTTACTTCAACGTGTAATTGCGATTGTGGTCATTAGTATGAGGCATTTTGCAATATTGGGTGAAAATCAAAAAACACAAAAATAGTTATTTCTATAAAAAGCGCCTCTTATGGCAAAAAAATGAACCTAAGCAATTTTTCAATGACTCCAAAACCGAATGAAAAAACTAATGACTCTAAAACTGTAAGACTCAACGCAAATTTTTACACATGATTTGGCGTAATTTATAATTCGTAAGCAAAATGGGCTGTTTTAAAAAGGCAAAATAGCTGAAAATAACTCATTACAAATGTTTCCAATTAAAAAGAAGTTTTAGAGACATTGAGTATTTAAATTGGTAAAAAAAATTCCTTCTTTTAAAAAGGGGGTCCAAAGCAAAAAAAATGGCAGGCTTTTAATAATAGTCATGTGCTTTGAAAATTGTGGTCATGCCTTCAACAAATTTATTTGCCGACTTCTGTTTTGTTGTGTAGCTAGCAGCTTTCTGTAACGTAGACTTGTGAAAGGAAGTCAATATTAAAAAAAAACACCTGGCAACGCTCAGTTGTTTAAACTAACAGTTTTATACTCGTTGTACAGTTTTAAGATCACAGCGCGCATTCAATTCGCATATTTCTAAACTTCTGATCCATTAAAAAAACAAACAATCTGCCGAGCAAAAAGTGCTAATACATAAGCACAGTATTTATGAACAAACTCTCCATTGTAAAAATGATTGACAATCGCTTTCAACAACTCAAGAAGCCGTTACTTGCAACCATCAATTTAGTTTGATATTGACATTCAATGAACAAGACACTTTTTTTTTAATTTTCATAAAAAATATATTTTGACAAATCCAACGAAATAACAAAATATATATTGCGTAATAAATTTACAAGAATTTCTCACACGTCAATTGTAAATAATATACATACAACATAGACTAAAATCCTCATCGCTTCTTTAAAATAATTACAACCTAAGATTGCATGATTTAAAATATAGTATAAGACAATTAACCTTAGATACGCGGTGAAGGCAAACAAAATCAGCGTCAGCACGTGCACAATTCTCATTTGTTTTGCATCGGCGGAGGGGGGGGAGTGAAAACTCTTGCACAATTCAGCCGCAAAGAAGACATCAGAGCGTTCTGAATAAACGTTGCCGCCATAACGCCGCAATTCGATACGCAAACACCGCGAAGATTGGATGGATTTTATGAATAGATATGTTTAGTTTAGCTTACAACTAAGTGTGTGTGTGGGGGGAGGGAGGGACGCCTTAAGCTTAAATTCTAGAGCATTAATTAATTTATTTATTGCCAGCAGTAACAAAAACTCTCTGTCGCGTCGTGGCGGCTGTCGCAAAGTCATGTATCTTCGAAACAGTATCCTGAAGCTTCAGGTTGCCATTGAGGTTGCCATTGATCTCGCCATTCGCATAGCCATTCTTGAGCGTCTTCAATGAGCCATTGGCGTGACCATTAGCCTTGACAGCCGACTTCTGTAAATGAATTCGATTGATTAATAAGCAACAATGCAATGCAAATGAAGTGGCATTGAGTACGCACCTTGGCATCGCGCCGCAGATAGGCCTGCTTGTAGAAGTTCGAGAACAAGAAGTAGAACATGACGGCGTGCGCGCCAATGAAGTAAGCGAAGCCAATCGGATAGTTGCAGTCGTTCTTGAAGAACAGCTGGAAGGAGTGCACCATCACCAACACGAACTGAATCATTTGCAGAACGGTGAGGTACTTCTTCCACCAGAGATAGCGCTGCACCTTCGGGCCCATGGCTGCGAGCATGTAATACGTGTACATGATGATGTGCACGAACGTATTCAGAAAGCCGAAGAAGGTCGAATGACCGCCGGGCGTGAACTTGACGCCCCACCAGACCGAAACGGGCATAATGCCGTGATGTATGACATGCAGCGTCGAGACCTGATCGTAGCGTTTGCGCATCACAAAGAAGAACGTATCGAAGAACTCTGTGAACTTTGAGAAGTAGTACCACCAGCAGCCGGATGCGGTCTGAAAAGATTCGGAGAGTCGAAGATTGTGTAATTGTTAATAATTGTCAAACAAATGTTCTGTTATGTTAATTTCGTGCGCAAATGTTTGCTTTGTGCATTTGGCAAATGCCAAAGTCACAAGTGTTTCATTCATATTTACACGCGAAATGGCAAAGACAAATATCGTAAAAGATTTCGCAATTTGTCGCTGCTGAAGTTTGAACTTGGTAGTTTGATTTCGTTGCCAATTCTGGCACCTCTGCCGTTCTGTGGCCATTCAAGTGTGTGTGTGTGTGGGTTGGGGGGTTTTAACATGCATTGACATCCACTTGTCTACGCTGAGACCTTTACACATTCAAATGTCGCGCATTTTTATACTTTGTTAAGCAAAATGTCGTAATTAGAAGTCGAATTGATTGTCTCAGTGAAGTGCTTGTCTAACAGTCCTGATATTATGTACACAAATAATAAAAACAATAACAAATATGACTTGCATTCGTCGATGACAACACGCGTGTGCTGCACATGTCAAAGTGTTACTCGTTTGTTTTTATTACCTGTTTGACTTAATAATATTTGCACAAGTAGCAACAAGTTTGTGTTAAGTGTTGAGGCACATGTCTCTATTTTACAGCTTTGATTTAGTTATATGAATAATCTCGTTGGCAGTTTGTCTTTTCACACAATTTCTGCATAAAAAGTTAGAACTTTCTCATATCATTTGAATTTGTATAATATTTCCAAAATATTAACTCATTTTGCCACACCTTTGAGCACAAAAGATTAAACTAAAAAACTAAAATAGCAACAACAACAACGGTCAGACAAATTGGATTTCTTAGCATATTTGTAAGCAAAATGTTCTGTCACCATCAATTGGGTCATTCAGCGACTTTCTTTTATTAGAGACGCGTCGCCTTTGCTGCTTAATTCAAAATTTTCGCATACTATTCACCTACTTTGGCGAAGCCACAAATGACACGTGATAAGCGCTCAGCATTGTTCCACTGAGATGCGAGCGAATAATGTATTCAAATGGACGAAATGGGCGCGCGGGAGGCGAGGCGACGTCGACAGCAACTGCCACGCAGCCGGCTTGTCTCGACTTATTTTTATGTGCCAGTGTGTGTGTGTGTGTGTGATGATAATTTGCGGTCTTTTTGGCCAACAGAGTCGACTCTTTCAATGCTGCTGCTATTAAAAGAACTGATGCTGGGACGCTTTAATTAGCATATAATAAAATAAAACTAAAACCTGTTTAATTATAAGACAAACTGAGCTGAGCTGTGCTGTGCTGATCTGAGCTGAGCTTGGCGGAGTCGAAGTCGAAATGAGTTGCGTAGAAAAAAAACGCAAAAGTGCCAACTAAACCAGAACTTGTGCTTGTGCTCTGTCAGCTTTTAGTCTATCATATTTTATTTGATTTTATCTGTTTTTGCATAACTGCTTTACTTACTCTCAGCGCTTGGGGTGAGTTTGAGTAATCGACAGGCTCACAACGCAGATTGTAACCGTTGAGCCAACCACCGATGCAGGACTAAAGCAAAATAATTACAAAACAAAAAGTTTAGTATATTAATGTACTTGTGTGTGTGTGTAAAGCAAAACTTACTTCATAGAAGAGCCACGCGCTGAAGATAACTTGTATAAAATTGTAGCCGATGAGCACTTTGCGTAATTCAAAAGGTTTTCTGTTCTCCATAAGTCTGGGACCAAGTACCTGGAATCGTATAAATACAAAAAAAAACCAACAATAAATAAGCATTACTCATTTGCATTTATTCGTCATTAATCATGATGATTTGTATTTTTAATTTGTATTTGAAAATTGTCTAATTAATAATTTCATGACAAGTTCGTTGCTTAAGTCTTTTGTTTTATACGCATGCGTGTGAAAGTAAGTTAGGCATGTGTTAAATATTCCAAGGCAACAATAACAATAACAACAAAAACGAAATACAACTATTAAAATACAAATCAATAAAATTTTGGTCAAAAATATTTCAAAATTTTGCTTCAAAATTTTTTATTAAAACAAAAAAAAAAAAAAACAAAGAGTCACCGAAACTCTTCAACTCGTTCGGCTTTAATAGTTCACTACTAGCCTAGTGGCCCTGAACTTTTAGTTTATTACCAACAAGTTTTTTTATGCTTCTTCCCGCCATATTTTCGAAATGCACAAAACTTGTTCGCTCTTTGCCAAATTGGGGGCAGGACATGCGCGCATCCGCCTCGACCACACATCAGATCACATCAGCGCTAGTCATAAAATGTTATTGTTTATTGTTTTGTATTAAGTGGCCATGATTTGAGCGTCGTGGCTTTGGAGCACGTGATGCGGGTTTTCCCGTAGGTTCTTATTAAAGTGCTTATTTCCTACAAGTTTTCATTGTTCAATCAATCGTTTCAAGCACGCGAATCATGCGGCAATTTTTCTGCCATCATCGTGATTATATACAAAATAGGGGAATCACTTTTTGACTATTGTGGCTGACATTCTCATTATTGCGGTTCTGGCTGTTGTTGCTTTTGTTATTGTTGTTGAAGTGATGATTTTGCTCTATCGGTTTTACCTTTACAAAGTACGCATATGTCAAACTGATGGCTATCGTCGGAAAGGGCGAACTCATTAGTGGCCAGTCTCGTGTTCTCGGATCCGATTTGTGGTCCATCAGATCTCGCCATCCTTCATAGAAATTTGTGAGGTATTCCTGCAAAAATACAAACAAACAACAAAGGTAATTATTAATCATTTCATAAAAGATTTATGCAATTCATGCTTATATTGTATTATCGACAACAGCAACAGTTCTGAGCGTCGCACAATTATTATACAATTATTATGCGCGCATTTTGCAAGAGAAGCCGTTGCCAAATTACAGACGCAATGAGCCATAAACGTGTCGGAAATTCATACTGGAAATGCTTTTGAGCGACGAAGAACTTGTTTCGGCACAACTTGATTTAACATTTATTGTGCGCGTTCAATCGACGACCGACAGCCGCTTTACTAAAGTTAACAGCCAAATTTCGCTGTTTCTTAATCGTTTTACGTATTTAAGATCTAAGACAACCTTGTCTGTTAATTATTAACGCAAACTAAGGAAAATTACATGTTGCAACTGCATTGGGGTTCAAGTGTTTCTTTTTGACTGATAATGAACAACTAAAATGTCAAAAATGTCGTAATCGCGCACACATTCAGGCAAGACAATTGATGCAATTAGACAGACAGAACGACGGCGGGACGGACATGAACCAGTCTGGCCATGATTAGCAAAATTATAATTGCTTCGCGGCTTGTAGAAATGATAAATAGAAATAACCAAAATCCTGTTAGAGCGAATGCCAAACGAAAATTAATAATCAATGAGGCAACAAAAGCGCCAACGGGAGTGGGAGAGGAAGAGTGAGTAAGTGAATACAGGCCAAATTCGAAAATGCTTAGTCAAAAACTAAAATGCGCGGAAAATTCCGCCGAGCGGTTGTTTTGAGTTCAATTGCTGCCGGTTGTAGAGCAACATTCTAAGCGAATTTCCGTAAGCAGTCAACTAAGTCCAAAAACTGACCAAGCGCGCACATGTTGCTTAATACACTTGCTCACACACACACGCACTCACACACACGTATGATTAGAAAACATGCTGTATTGGTTTCGCATAACATTTGGCGGGCGTGCGCTTGGGGGCGAGGCAATGCATAAACACGTAATTTGCAACAAAAAATGTAAGACTAGTTTTTTTGTTTGCTTATTTTGTTATTATTATTGTTATTGTTATTGTGGCTTGTGTTGTAATAATTAAAGAACAATCACGAAGGAATTTCGTAACAATAATTTGTGTTTGTGTGCATTTCCATTGATTTAATACAACAAGTTATGTTAATCAATCACAAACACACACACACACACAGACACAGACACACGCAAAAATGCCGGCTTCGCTAAGCACTCATGACGTTAGAACAACTTAAATTAATCGGTTGAATTAAAAAAATAAAAATTAAATAAATAAATTAAACTCTCTGATTGAGCAAAACTTAAACAAATCGTGCTCTGAAGGGGCAGTGGAGTGGTGGGCTTGAAGGCGTTATTCATTGAGCCAAGTGAAGGTTTAAATTAGAAAATTTTTATTAATGAATAATCAGAGACCGTGAAACGGCAAATTCAATTGCCCAATTGTATTTATGAGTTGTGCAAATCTCATGCAATTAATTAAAGCAACGAAGCAGTTTGAAATAAGAATTTCATTTATTTAAATATTTACAAAATTTTCTTTAATATTTGTTCGCGCATGCAATTCACACAAATCAATGCACAATCAATGCACAATCAATGCCCAATCAAGGCTATTTAAGTCAAACATTTATAGACCATTTGTTTTAAGTCCCCCTTTATTTAATTTGTAGTAAATATTAAACATTTTGAACAGAGGTTTTAATGATTGTAATAGTTGTTAAATGATAATTTGAAAGCTAAGTTATCAAGTTGTTTTTTTTTATAATATTGTATATTAATTTACAAATTGTGACATTAACGAATATTACTCATACGCACTGTGCGCGTACAAAGCAAAGCAAAGCAAACGCAACTCAACTAAACTAAACTAAATAAGCAAAGCTCAACAATTGACGTGCAAGCAATTCAATTAACATGAGTAAATATTGATTATTACCTCAAAGCTGCTAAAATAGACAACTCAATATGAATGAAAGTCACACACAAAAACACACAGGCGCACACACACGCATGTACTTGTTTTGCCAGTAGCATTTAAGACATGAAAAAAAATCCAAAAATGTTATTTACTGCCCCGAAAAAAATTCAAAGCTTCAAAGATTTCTACTAAAGATTTGACAAATTACACATCACTGCTGCACAAATGACGTAATTTGGCGTTTGTCTGTGTGTGTGAATGTGTATGAGTGCTTCTGTCTGTGCGCGTGTCACTTTATTGGGCCCTGCAATGCGAATGAATGTGAAGTGAATGCGAGAGCAAGCGAGCGAGCGAGAAAGTAAGCCAGTAAGTGAGTGAGTGTAAATGTGACAGAGCATGGCGCGCCTCTGACTAACTAACTGACCGACCGACTGACTGACTGACAACTTGCGCCCATTTCAACAATAATGACGGTGATGATGGTGATTGCATCTAATTAAGATTCACTTTCGATGGTGGAACTCTTATGTAGCCATGGCTGAGTCAATGTCGACGCAGCAAAACGCGCAGCGCGGCAAAAAATTTTCACTTTTTATTTACTATTTTTTATCTTTTTTAGGGCATTTGTGCAATAAGTAAAAGAAAAGAAGAAAAAAAGAGATAATAAACTAAAAAGAAAAGATATGTAGAAAAATATGTACAACAAGCAATGAAAGAGGCGACGTCAAGTGTTGATGACGTCGACGTCAGCGTCGGCGTCAGCATCAGCATCATTGTTTGTGCATGTGTTTGTCTTTGAACTTGTTGAAGGTCTTTTTCTTATATTTTTACGTGTTTTGAAGTCCATGAAGTTTCTACTTTAAGTATCTCAGCATTGCATGTGGGAATCTCATGTTAATTGAATTTGAAATTAAACTAAATTTGATAAAAGTGCTTCCGGCATGAAATTTGTTTTTAAAATTATAATTATAAATTTATAATTATATTTTTGGGCTTACACGCACTTTTCTCGCTTCTTTTTTTTAGTTTTAATAAGTGTGAAAAGAAAGTTTGACTTTAATTGCGTGCCTTCGTGCACTTTGAACTCAACAGAAGATTCTCAATATGGCAACAGTTGAGTAACATATATTTGAATGCAAGTTATGTATGTGCATTTGTGTGTGTGTGTGTGTGAGAATGTCTTACTAGAGTGCATAGTCTTATTTGCTTGCAGCAAACTGCGCAGGCATTTAACAGCTTCTAGAAACTTATTTGTTTTGTATTATTTCCACTAAGCAATGACGTTGCTAGCTAAGTTGCTAATCAGTCTGTCTATTTACCTATCTGGACTTTAGACTAACGCTGATGTTTTATAGTATAAAAATAAAAGCACCAAAACATAGGAAAATTACACGGGGCTTGTGCTAAACCAGTCCGCCAGCAAATGATCATTTTTCTCGCTCATTAAACATGTACAATAATAAAACAAAATCACTTTCGTTGCGCCCCTAAAGTGTAGCAAGCCAAATATATATGAATGTACTCACACAAATCTAAATGCAATTAATGTCTAATTGTTTTAATTAGAAGTACTAAAACGTTCAATACGAGAACAAGTTTCATTGCACTTCCGTAAGACTTGTAATACTTTGTTGTTGTTTTGTTGTTTGTTTTTTTTTTTTTTTTGTTTATTATTTTTATACGAAATATTTGCAAATTTTTCGCTTAAAGTTGAAATTTATTTAAGTTAAATTTATTTGGCAACGGAAGCGAATAATAGACGAGTGCCGAAACGGACGGAAGCGAACACCGCAAATGCGACCTTACTCAATTGTTAATGATTTCAACACACAAAGGAACGCAAGCTCAAAGTCTGAAATTCGCTTCAGACAACGCAAATTACAATAAACGCGACGCTTTAACATGGCCTAAAGTGCTAGTCAATATTTTAAGTAAAACTTTATTAATGTTTTATGCTGCTTAATGAAGCTTTAATCAATTGGAATGTGCAAAAATTTGTCCAATATTTTCATTTATGCCAAGGCATTAAAGACTTAAGTACCTGTTAAACAAAAGACTTAGGACACGAACTCGAAATAATTCCATAAAAGCGAAAATAAAAAATATATAAAAAATTGCTGTAGCGATCTTAGATTGCGTTCTTTTGCGCTTAAAATAAAAAAAATATCTACAAAATTAAATCTGCTAAAAGCTTAAAAAACAAGCAAAACTAGGAACAACGAAAAAAAAATACAATTTTTTGAGACAATTGTTGATTTGTAAAAAGGAGAATTTGCGCAACGAATTGTGTTGCATATAAACACGTACAAAACGGTAAAAAACAACAACACAACATCCATTCAAAGATTAGAATTTATAGCGCACCCAACAGCAACAATAACAACAACAACATCAAAGGCAAAATTGCTTCAACCAAGTCACCATTTCTATGAGTTTGTTGAACTTTTATAAATCATCTCATATATAACATATATTTTGCCTGATCTTTTCCACTTTTATTCATTCTTTCTTGCACTCACTCTCTTTCTCTAACCCTTTCTATTGATAAAATTCACAAATTATGGCTTCAGTATAGAAATCGATACCGAAGATCGAAACAAACAAGCAAAGAAAAAAACTAAAACCAAAACCGGTATACGAAATTCGAGTGCGATTAATGCATAAATTAGTTATAATATATCACAACAAAGATCGTCTAACTGGAATTAGCTTAGAGCGCAAACTTAGCTCGGCGATTATATATGTCATCGGAAGGAGGCCAACGGAAGGAGGCAAATAGACTCAATGAGACTTTGGCTTTGTGTTATTTTGACTTGGCTAAGCATTCTCACTTCTGTATTATGGCCGACAAAAAGCAGCGAAACAACGTCTCAAAAAAACAAAAAAAAAATAAAAAAAACAAAGCAGAATGTTTGGTAATCATTGTTGGAACCTGAATTCATCAAGATTTTTCTGACTATTCATGCCGATAATGGCTGACGATCGTCGTCCATCGTTTATCGTTCGTTGTTCGACGTTGAAAGAATGAACTTTGAATTTTAGCTTAAATCTTAAGTGGACTTTGACACTTGTTATTCCAAAACAACAACACAAGAAAGCAAACAAAGTAATGACAAAAAAATTGTATGCTTTCAAAATGAAAAAACAAAATTAATGAAAATTACATAATTCACACACACACACACACACACACATAAGCACAACACATCAACACACACAAAGCTGCGCTGTTTGCGTAAGCAGCTCTGTTTTTTCTTCATTTTTGCTTTCTGTCTGTCTGTCTGTTTGTCTGTCTTGACCAACAATTGCGTTCAACTAATGCTGTGCCGACCCTTTTACGCTTTCTTTCGGCATCGACGACAACAACAACAAAAGATCACTTGAAACAGACTTGTTCACACGCCAAATACTCACACACACATACGCACTCCTATACATATTTGCACCTAAGTATGACATGAGTATTATTTATTGTTGCAAATGATTAAAAACATTTGGGCAAAGCTCTTGAAATATTTTCAGTCTAAAATTCAAAGTAAATGAAAGAAAACATGTCCGCAAACAATTGGTTGACTAAAATTGCACGGCAAAGAAGATACAATTTGAAGCTCATCAACTAACAACTTCTTTGGTGCGTTTGAAAGAATCTTCATGTCAAATATAAAACGCGGTACCAAATCTCTATTGCTCTTTGTCGGGTATTCAACACAAGAGATTGTAATTATTGATGCCACTGCAGATGTTGCACTTTAACGCTTCATAACACATGCATAATTACAATAAATGCTGTGCTTAAACATTGCACAAAAGTAATTTAGTTTTTTTTTGCGTTTTGCTGTTTTGTTGCTGTAATTGTTGGTAGTCGCTTGTCAATCATCACCAACGCCATCATCATCATCGCCGCCGCCACCACAGCCACCATCACTGATGACCATTCATCATTATTTGCGGGCAACAACAACTCTGACAACTCCAACAACACTAACAATAACGACAACAAATTGAAGTAGCCGCGCAATCTTGAAGCAGTGGCGACATCTCTAATGACCCAATGCAAGACGATCTTTTTGTTAGTGTGACAAAGTATATATTTATCTTGTAATATTTTGGTTGCCTTTAATAACATTTTTTCCTCAACTATTTTTCGAATTTGTTGTCTTTTTTTCATGTTTTCTTTTCGACTCTGACAAATAGACAAATTATGCCGCAAAATGTGTTAATGTGTGAACTGTGTCATTAACTCTTGACGTCAATTTGTTGGCCGCTTGGCATTTCGGTATTTTCAGTGTGCGCTTTATTGGCCTCTGTTTGGAGGTGCTAAAGACAAGCAAATAAATGCACAATGCCAAGAAGATTTACTTGTCGAATTTCTAAGTTACCTTTGACTCAAACTCACCTTTGTCTTGAAATTAAAGAGCAAATAAAACGATCAATCAAACACATAAAGATTTTATCGCTTAATTGATCCACGCCTAAGCTTACAACATAAGCTGAGCTTATAATTTGTCATACACTTTGTTGACAAGCTGCTTGCGCTGCAATACAACAGGTGCTCGGCCACAAAGGCAGCCAACAAGAATGACAACAACGTGCGATAGCCTTGAACGCAATGGATAAACGCCGATGGGGGCCGCGGGCCAAGAAATATTAGCAAAAAGCCAAAAGCAATAAAAAGCCATTCACACTTTTACAACACGGACGGCAATTAATTAAATGCGTCAAAGCAAAACAAAGTCCAAGACTCAAGAAGAGTGAACGAAGACAAGAGAAAAACCCAAAAGATAAAAGCCAAGTTGGCAACGGTCAATTGACAAAGCGCTCGACCGAGTCAGTCTCAGCCTCAGCATCAGCATCAACGGCTGTCTCTGCCTCTGACACAGCCACAATCTGCGTATTTGAATGAGTCTCCGCTTTGGGTCTCAGTTTCAATTTCAGCTAAGCTAAGCACGACTTGAAGGCGCATTTTATTGTCTTATTTATTGTCGACGCTGCTGCAGATTATGGCAATGATGAAGTTGATAATTTTTTATATGCTTCTGTGGTTGTTGTTGCTTCGTTGGCGGCTTCGCTGATGAGGAAACTTTTGATTATACGCGCCATGTGTCTTTTCTACTTTGTCAGTCTTTCTGGCATGGCTCATTTTCCAAGGCCAAATAACAACTTTTGCTTTGTCTTTACTGACGACGACGACGACGACGTTGATGATGTTGATAATGATGGCGCTGGCGCTGGCATCTGAACGAGTTTTTATTTGTTTTAATTTTTTCTTATCATCTTTTTAAAGCACACGCGCAGCAAATAAAAAAAAATTATTTAAAGTAAAAAAGTTTCTATATAATTTTTTTTTTCTCTTCATGTGATTTGCACATAAAAAGTTTGTTGTAAAACAATTTGTCGGTAGCACAGCTTTGTTAATTTTTCTTGATTTTTCACAGCTTCTTTGTTAGCTTATTATAATTGCTTATTGTTGTTATTTTATTTTTTTTTTAAGTTTTTGTTTTTTTGTTGCACTTCTTAATTTTGATGTTTGTTACGAATTTTTTACTTGTTTAGTTTGTTTTTTATATAAGTGTCATCACAACGCAAAAATGATGAGACGGCAAAAATTTCTTTCTTATAATTGTTAGAGATTTTTTTTTGTAGTATTCATTGTCGTTGTTGTTGCTTGTGTACCGCTCTAAGCACGCTTGTGGTATTGGTGGTTATGATAGATCATGACTTCGCTGAAGGCGCGTTGAAAGCCGTAACCGAAAATCAAATGACAGTATGTGTGTGTGTGAGAGAGAGGGAGACAGAGAGAGAGTGGGATAACCACATTTGGCTTGTATTTCACCTGAAGCAATGTTTTGTTATAATTGCGCCTTTTTACACTTTTACTTTTTATTTGTTATTATTTCTTAAACGCACAAATTCACATAACACACACACACACACAGACATACCCGCACACACTCATACGCATAAGTTGAAAGTCCGCCACATGTGCGCATGTTTTTTGGGATTTGTTATTGAAAACGTTTTCTTTTCATACAAAAGTGAGTAATTTTTTTATTGTCGAACAAGTTTTTTTCTTAAAGGCATAAAAACAGAGCAGTAGCAGAGTTGGGGTGTGGCTATTGAGCAAGCTTCAAAATTATAGGTCAGCATGAAGGCGCTTGAAGGACACAAGGGCAGATGCTCGAAAAGAAGATAAGTTGAAGCAAAAAAAGAAGAGTTAACAATCGAGACATAAATAAAATCTGCATTTCTAATACATTTCCTCACTGACAACAATAAATTATAATGTTCAACAAATGAATGAAGCACAAAACATACTAAATTAAATAAATACACACACACACACACGTCAATACGTACATGTGTTCACAATAAGTTGATGCTTTGAACGGCTCAACATGAAAAAAGTTAATAGGTCAAGTTGAATGTTGAGTCGCATCGCATTGGATGATCGGATCGGCTCGGATCGGATCGCATGTGTAAATCTTTCACTGACCATCAGCCAAGCAACACACACACATGATTAGTCAAGCAAAAGTTCAGGTTTTCAAACGATCATTGATGAACTTATGCAATCATTTGGACTTCAAATATTTTGAATGTAAATTTCGATATGTAAGCCAAATCGGCAAATGAAAATATAATAAATTATAAATTACAGACAACCGGGCAGTCAGACAGACAGGCAGACGGACAAGCCGCCAACGTTGTCGTTAATCGGTAAACGGCAAAGTCAAAGGTTTACACTGTTCAACATACTTTGGTGCATGCGAACTACACAATAAAAGTTCACTTCACACAGCATCCAAAACAACACACACACACGCACATGTGTGTGCAAACGAAATAGTTTTACGCAAGCGCGTTCAGACGAGACGAGGCCCGAGCAGGCCAAGCCAAGCCATCATTCAATTCGAGCCATCATTGTTGGAAATCATTAAGCTTTGCTAACATTTTATGCTATTTCGATCATTTCTTCAACAACTTTTCCAATTTGAATATGAATTTTGTTTTGTTGCTTTGTGGGTCAAGTTGAATTGCACACACACACACACACACACAAACAGAAGACACAAGCAGGCAGCGCGGTAGATAGCAGAAAAACGACATGCTTTCGACATATCATACTCCATATATGTGTGTGTGTGCATGTGTGAGTACATTAAAAAAAACATAAACATTTAATAACAACAAATATGAGATTGATGATAATGATGATGATGACGATGACGATGACGTTGGCGACTTTCAATTCATTGAGCATTCGAACTTCTTCCAATACATTCCCAACTCTGGCTAAGTGGGCCACTGCTAACATGCATTTCAGCAATGAATGCGTGTGTGTGCATGTGTGTGTGTGTGTGTGTGTGTGTTGTTGCACTCTTGTTTTTTGTACCAGTTTAACATTGTCAGTGGAGTGTCTGATTTCATAATATGAGCAAAGCGAACGGCATCAACAACAACTCACTTGTTGCACTTGCAGCAACATGAGTAAAAGAAAAACCAAACCAAAACAAAATTAAGACCAAAATACAAATTAAAGAATGCCAAACTGGGCAGTTGAATCAGGCTTACGGTCTGCCAGATCTGCTAGGCAGCCAGACAGACAGACTTACATACAGGGTAGGCAGGCAAGGCAGTCAATCAAGTCAGGCAACCATGTTGTGCTGAGTTGAGTTGACTTGAGTAGAGACAAACGCGCACTCATGCGCTCGGTCAGTTAGTCAGTCCGTCAGTCAGTCGTCTTGTAAAGCACATGCGATTAATACACGTTAATTTGGCAATCAACAGACGGAAAAGGTGGCCGTGCCGGTTGTTGGGCCAGCGGGCCTAAAATGCCAAATAATTGGTGCGAAACGCTCGCTTGCTCTTTCTTGCTATCGCCCTCACTCGCACGCTCAGTTAAAGTTAAAGCCTCAAAGGAAACGAACGTCGCATTGAAGATCACATTATTTGTTGCTCTCTCACTCGCTCAATCTCATTTAATAAAAGACATAATGATAAATGTGTAAACATTAAAGCTAAAACATAATTTTAGAATGAGCGGCAACATAGCAAAAATCTTTGTTTTTTTTTCAAGTGAAGTGAAGTCAAGTCAAGTGCACACCTGCAAAAGCGCTAAAGCAACAAAGTTGAAGCCCAAAATCTTGAGCCGTCAAATGCAACAATCATTTATTAACAAATATTATTATTATCTTTGTGTATTTATCTACTATTTTTTTTAGTTTTCTGTTATAAATTGCACTTCAGCCAAGCAATGAGACAATCATTAAGCTGCATAAATCTGCTGATTCACTTATTTGACTTTACAATGCAAATTCCTGTTTTTTGTTTTGGTTTTTTTCGTGTTTTTTTTTTCTTCTTATATTCATTCAAATTCATATTGATTTTTCGCAATATTTTATTCAAATCCTTTTTTTTTTGTTGTGGCTTAACTTTATATAGCATTCTCTTTCATGTGCTGCGAGTATATTTAAGTCAATACAAAAATAAAACACGTTCGTTGACTTATTTAAATGTATTTGTGTTAAATTTGGCATTTTGCGCTTTAGAACATGTCATGTTCGACACTTTTCGTACAAAACTCTTTCAACAAGTCTAAAATTGTACATGACATACGAAAAAATATGACTGTTTTGTTAATTGTTCTCATATATTAAATTACATTACGTATACGTCATGTTCAAACGAAAATTAGGTCAATTCGCTTGAAAGTCTTTACATGCTTCAAAAAGAGTACTAAGAAGATAAATTACATATTTGCGACTCAGTTACTTGAACTACTAAAGTAGCTCGAGGGTTATACATTAATTTAACACTCAACTTTACTCACTTTTTGCATATCGAAATCGAGTTGCTTCATGTTGCTTCGATTTAGTTCAATTCTTTTACTTATTATCGATTTTTTTGTTTTTTATAAGTTTAAAATAAATGGCACACAAATGTTTGGTTTTGTGGAAATTGATTTGATCGATTTGAAATCGTATCTTTTACGGCGAAACGTTCGATTTATCGCACAACTGCTTTTGGTTTAATTCTTCGTAAAAAACAACAATCGGTCTAACAAAAACACGTGCTTTGAAACAATTGAATTAAAGTTTTTGATTATTTTTTAGCTTTTTTTAATTTCTTAATCTTCATTTATTGTTCACTTATCAATGTTGTAAACAAGCAATCACAAGTTATGACTTATCAGCGCACCAACAGGCAAGTCATTAAAACTTAAGCACAAAGCACAACTTTACACAGCTTTACTGAGCGTGTTTCTTTCAATGACAAACGACGTGAAAAAAACCAAAAGAACCGTCAAAACGAACCGTCAAATTGAAAAAAACTGCACATTGCCGAATTGCAAAATTGCTCAGAAAAAATAAATTAAAAAAAACTAAAATAAAATAAAAATAAAAATGATACCAAGGTTAAGGTAAATACTTTAGTTTGTTGCAGTCGCGTCGTACGATATATTTCTTTTTTTTGTTGGTTTTTTTTTTCTTCGCTCAACAGTTTGCGTAGAACGCGTATACGTCGCGTAGTACGAACTCAATGCGTTTGACTGAGCGAATGTGCTGTGAATGTCACATGTGCTCACTTGAAAAAATAGAAGTCAATAAAAAAGAAGCAGAACAACATATGACAGAAAAAAAGAAAGAGAGAAAGAAAGCAAAAACAATAAGAAAATATAAAAATCGTTATCGTCATTTTATTTAACTTGCACGCTTGTTGGCTTGTTGTTGTTGGTTTTGTTGACAGTAAACGATAACAAATTAAAAACAAAAAACGCAACAACAACTAAAATAGATAAAAATACACCAACAAAGCGCCACAAGTGCAGTCGATCAGGTGTCGCAGCAGCGGCAATGCAGCTGAGAGGTCTAAGTACCTCTCGGGTTGTTGGGCAAGCAAAGCAGTGAGGTGGCAAAGGAGCAAAGGCAATGCACAAAACACAAATCAAACTAATTGTCATTTACAGTCAACGCTGACGCTGACGCCGACGTCTACGTCAACGTCCACGTTGACAGTTCGCCGCTTACTTTTGCGCTTACAGTGACTGCAATCAAATTGACTGATTAAATATTTATTATGATTACTTTGGCTCATTGTGCGTAGTATTTACACAAAACTATATGTATGCCTACACACACACATGCACACTCAGCCACACGCAGACAGGCACATTGGCCTAGTAATAGTTAAGAGTGCATAGTTTTTTCAGTGTCAAAACACTTTGAATTCGAAAATCAATAAAACAACTATTAAAAAAAAAACATTTTTAACAACAAAAAAACAACAAATTTATGCTTAAATAACAGCAAAGCGTTAAACAATAATTATTGTGTAACAAATTAATACGAATTTTTTATTTTTTTTTTATTTTATTTTTTTTTTTGTGAATTTATTTCCAACATATTAAAAATCGCTTATGTTGCAAGACAAAGATGCCAATATGTGTTAAAACGAAACAGATAATTTAAATAATATTAAGATGAAAAATAAAAAAAAAACGAAACAAAAACAAGAAAAATGGTGCAACAACGCAGAGGAGACAAAAAAAAAGAGGGAAAAAAGCCGCCAACAAAAAACAAGATTCCAAATGATCATTAGTTTTTTTTGTTGCTGTGCATTGCATTATCAATGTTTTTTTTTTTTTGTTTAAGATTTCTTCATCTTCGACGATGAAGGCAAAACTCAATGTATGCGATCAAAGTGAATCGAAAGCAGAAGCAACAAAAACACCAACAACAGCAGCAGCACACATGCAACCTGCTTTGTTGTTATTGTTTTTGCTGTTGTTGTTGTTGTTGATGCATTTTGCAATTTCTGCTGCTGCCGCTTGTCGGATTTCTTCTTTTATTTCTTCTGTTTCTCTCTGCGCCTTTTGTTTTAGTTACATATGAGTTGTTTTTTTTATTCATCATATTTGTTATTGCATTCGTCGTTGACCATGAAATTTAATCATTTCACTTGAAATACAAATTAAGTTAAATAAAGTTTATATTTAAGCATCGACCGGCAGCGCCAAACGGTTGTAATGCGCAGAGATATGTTCATGAAGCACTTATTCTTTGTTTTAGGTTTCTTTGGATGAGAATTCAAGGTCATGTACGTGTATTACATTTCCGTGTGAATGATCATTTTGCATTGTCTTGTTTAGACCACAGACGGTCAGACAGACAGACAGACAGACAGACATCGGTGTTCTTATGAAGTCTTATAAAACGCATGCGAAGCATTTTTTGGCATTCTTTTCTGCTACGAATTTGTTGATCAAAACAAAATTGCATAAAAAACAACTTTCAAGAGTAAATGTAGAAAATGTTGAAAAGAAATTCGCTCGTCTGTCCAAGCAGTCAACTGTCCGTCTGTATGTCTGTCTGGCGGTTTTTGCAATTTTCAAGGCATGCATTTGTACTTGATGAGTATGCAAAAAGTTATTTAATAAAAGATATTAATCATACATACACACAAATACATATGCGCTCGTGCATGTGCATGTGTATGTGAGTCAGCAGACTCCAATGCGAAATGCCACACAAGTAAAAAGCGAAGCATATCGTTTAGCAGAGAAAAATCGACATTGGTCAAAAATTAATAGACAAATCAACAAAGGACTTAAATCCTTAAAGGCTTTTATTATAAAATTGCGGAAATATTGAAATTTTGTTTTAAGACAATTTTGAAATTTGTTATATTTTACGAAATAAATTTAAAAAAATAGTTTCAGAAATTTCTCAAAAGACGTAATGATTTTAGTTTTGATTTAATCATTTATTTTTTTGATTTATTTTTCATATTCACTAAATTTGACTGTCAGAGGATATTTTATCGTCCTCAATCATCCAATCCATCTTAGCGTATTTCGTGTTATTTTTTTTAATTATTGCACAGCAATGAATGCAATTGTCCTTTGTCCTTCACAACAATTTCTATAAAAGTCATTTTAGCAAATATCAGGAACTATTTTTTACACAATTTGTAATATATTCGAAGGTTATTCGCATTTAGACTGAACGCGATCGTAAAATGCGAAATAAATGCACTGAAATGTGAAAAATAAGCAAATTGCACAAATGAGAAACTCACATTTCAAATGACGCGACACGCAAAATAAATTATTAGGTTTGCATATGCGGAAAATTTGCGCGCAAAACTTTTTTTTCTTCTTCTTTTTTTATCAGAGACGAATAGCGTACAAATATATATTTAAATGAAAATAAATAACAACAACAAAATGGGGTAAAATTAAAAATTTTGAAATTGCTGAACTTACCATTTTATTAAACAATTAAAAAGTTTTTGTTTTAACACTAATTAACACAGGCACGCCTTCGCTTCTTGGCTCAAGTTTTTATTATTTTTTTTTATTTGACTTTTTCCTTCCTTATGATAAACTTTGCTGTTATTGCAATTTCAATTATTTGAATTCAAATATCAGAAACAGTATCCTTTCTCTTAGTTATTATTGTTGTTTTTGTTCGATTTGTTCACTTTGTAAAACGCACACAATCAAAGATTTTGATGTAACACTTTTTTAAACTTTTTAATATCCTTTAAGACTTTTTTTTTCAATTTATTTTTGTGTCATTTATTATCAAAATGAAATGCTTTTGAAACACGCCGGAAACCAATTTGTATTTAGTTTATGGTTTTTAAATTTTTCGCGTAATTTTTTTTTATAATAATTTTTAATATTTTAAATGTTTTTTAAAACGTATCCACAAATTTGATTATATTTCTCAGCGCTTTCCCCGTGCTGCGTCTGTTGCTGCTGCTACGACTTAGCGACTTTGCTGGCTTCTGTTGGTGTTGCTTCGGCTGCTGCTTCTGCTTCTGCTTCTACTTTGGCTGCTGCTGCTACTCGGTCTGAGCACAGCGACGTTTCCATTCAAATCAAAAACACTGAAATAAGTTTAATTTCGCTTTGACGCTTTACTTTTATACGAATGCGACGACGCTTGGCTATCAACGCAGTCGCTGTGGCGTTGGCGATGACGATGGCGCGATGTTGGTGAGCAGCAACAACGACGTTGAATCTCTTTTCTTTTTCTTTTTTGCGTTATATTCTGAGTGAGATCGAGCGAACAGGTTAAAAACAACAACAGCAACAGCAACACACAGGTAGGCAACTTGACTTTGCTTCAAGCGCAAGCTTCACATATGCATGTATGCGCACGTGTGTTTGTGTCTGTGGGTTGCTCTCAGTTACATGAGAGCATGTATGTGCGCTCTGCCCGTGTTACGCTCTGGACGTTGGATTTTTTCTTTGCCTACAACCTACAACTATTGTTGCCTACTGCATTTTTGTTGTTGTTTGTGTGCGCTCACATATTGCTCAGTTTTGCGCAAGGATTCATTCAAAGCGTACAAAGTAAAGCTCACTTGTTTTTAATTAATCGCATGCTTTATTAATTATAATTTTTTTGTTTTTGTTTCGCCTTGCTTTTCTTTGTTGTTTAATAAGATACTTAAAGCATACTTACATACAGCATCGTCAGCGTGATTTATTTATTTGTTGAATTTACTCTTCTAATAACAGTGTTTATTCACTAATTTCCTTTTGTCGTCGCTCATTTACCCGTTACTCGTTGTGTGTACAAAGTGCAATAGATAAAAAATTCCATTCAATTATTTTTGAAACACCCACGGTGGCGGTAATTAACCCTTATAGTGAACTTTGGCAACTCTGGTCGTAATATTACAACAAAGTACATAAAAACTTTTGCAATTAAACTAAAATCGCAAACAGTAATTTTTAACATTTAACTATTAATAAGAATTTATAATTTCAGCTTTGCCGAAAACAAGTTTTTTTTTTCTTAACTGAACCTAAGCGTCAATGAAACGAATCGATAAAAACAACAAAAATAATTGTTATAAATAATAAAATAAATGCCTTCAAGCCGCCTCTACCACGCGAAATGGCGTAGAAACAAAGGTTCTCTTCATTTCCATAGTCTGTCCAAGCATTATGCAAAACTGGCATATTTGTCACTTCCTCAATGACTTATAAAAACATAAAATATTATGTTTATTTATATGCATTCTAACAAGGCAAAAACTAAGGTGTGAATCAATCTCAACGAATCAAATCGCAATGCAGCACCAAACGAAAGAGACTCCCAACTGATCTGATCTGTTCTGATCTGTTCTGATCTGATCGAATCTGTCATGTCTTTGCTTGTCAAAAGCTTCTGTACGTCTTCTGATGACTTCGAACTCAAATTATTCGCCATTTTGTTTGGGTTTTTTTTTTCACTTTGCCGTTTTTAATTTGCATATAAATATTTTTTAGATGCAGGGTCATTTTGACACTTTGCACATTGTTTCATTTGTTTGTTGACTTTGCGCATAATATTTCTTAATTAATTGAAATTACGCCGAAAGCGCAAAAATGTTCAGACAAACAAAAAGGTTTTTCTGCTTTGAGGAAGTCAACAACAAAAACTTGACAATAGAACAGATTCGCAGATGTTAAAATGTTATAAAATAACCGAAAAGACTCAAGAGACCTTCGGTATACATTTGAGCGATGCCGGCGATGAATGTCGGAATGTTTATAAAATGTCAGAATGTTAATGAAAAACGCTTCAAATCGAATTCTTGATACAAGTTTGTGTAATTTTCAATAGAAAAAAGATCGCACCATTGTTTAAATTTGAATTTTCGTCTTGAACTTAAACTTTTGTTCGTAAATAAAATTATCGTAAAAAATTGTGAAATTTATTTATTACTATTTATTTATTTGTTTTTCTTTTTTGTGTAATCGATTTAACTTGTAAATAATAATAAAAAACTATTAGTCATTCAAATAGGGATTTTTTTTATTTGATTTCAGTTGAAAATATTAAATAACAACATTTTTCTGTAAGTTTTTTATCACCTTTCTAGTTAAATATTTTAAATGTGTTGTAATTGGGCTTTTAATCAATGATTTGAAGTTGTTTTAAAACAAAGACGAAATTTCTCCCTCAGAGGATCAAAAATGAACTCCCCTCAATTAAATCTAAGGTCAAACTTTAGCAGCTTCGACCTCAAAAGTCAATGAGCCACGTTTTGCCACACACACACACACACACACACAGTCTCAACACTCATTTGAATATTAAAAAAATAAATATTTTGTAATAATTACAAATGATTTCACCTTATTTGACACTCATCCATACTGATGTGCGTTATAAGTATTTTTGAAAAGTACTGAAAGATTCTCAAATTTATGCTTTACATTACCACTAACGGTTGACACGTTTCATTCAAATGCAGTGTAATATTCTGCAACCGGTTTGCTCAGTATTGCAGCAACAAGATTCTTTTCATCAAAAGTTGAAGAAACTTTGACGACAACAAACAATGCCGCAAATAAAGGATAACAACATTTGCATTCTTCATAACGAAATGTGACGAAGAATGCAAACAGCGGAGGAACGAAAGAGAAGACAAATTAGGGTTTTCCGGTTTTTATGTCAACATTAATAAGAAAATAAGTACACTGACCAATGCATGAATGATGGCATGCGAATGAAGTGAACAACTTTCGAAATTAAAGCTTAACAAATCAATCCAGTTCCATTCAAAAACTCAACCTTCGGAGGCATCAAGCACAAAAAGCCAACAACATTTCTTTATAGTAAGTAAGACGAAGAAGAAGAAGAAAAACAGATAAGTCGACTTGTTGTTTCCTCTGCGGCTGCTGCCTCTTCTTCTTCTTCTTCTGCTTCTTCTAATGGTCACTGACGCCTTTTTTGGCGCATCACACGCTTGTTTGTTTTTGTTTGTTTATATATTTTTTTTTTTTTTTGTAGTGGGCGGTATTGGGCCAAGTTTAAGCGTGTAACTAATTTTGGCCTTATTCAAACAACAACTGACCAAAACGTGTCTAGTTCAAGGTAGTTTAAAGTTTTTTTTTGCGTGCCTATTTAAAATTGTTAATGGTTTTTTTTTTTTCTTTACCTAAAATAGGAAAAAAAAAAACAATGTGATTAACAAAATTTTCCATATTTTTCGTATGAAATATGGTAAAAAATTCTTTAAATTATAATTTTGATTTAAAAACCACACACACACACACAATCAGCACAACTAATGAGCGCGAATCGAAGGCAATAAAAATCGTACAAAAACCAAATTACAACAATATGAGGGAGAAAAAATCAAGACAAGAGCAAACAAAGCAAATCAAATGCATAGAAAAGCACAAAAAAATGAAATTGTGCAACACTGGTTCAGTGATTGATGCTTTGGATTGAAGTGTGCGCTTGTGTGGATTGTGTCAGTGTGTGTGTGTGAGTGTATGTTTTCTTGGCATTTGACGCCAAATGCAGTCGCCATAATTACTATTAAATAACGGTTAAGCAGCGCCATTTTTCAATTCCGCAAATCATTCTCTCATTTCGATTATGACAAACATTATATTTTTGTGCTCATTTTTGTGTTTGAAACATTTTTTCCTCTTCAGCTTAATTTTGTTTATATTTTTCAATGAAAATGATTACTAAAAAAAATTATACTATATTGAATATTTTCTAAAAAGAACTCTTTTGTTGCTGGAGTTTGTTTTGAGTTATTGTCGCCTATTGTTCTCGAACTCTTATTATGGGCCAAACCGAACGCTTGAAACCAGTTTCTTATTGCCAAAAAGAAAAAATCTCAAAGAAACAAAAATTCATAGTGTAACTGGACTTTCCATAGTGTCGAAAATAGAGACAATCATGAATTGTCATCTTGACGATACGTCGTCGTTGTCGTCGTCTTCAACTTTTTTGGACGCAGTCAAGTCAGCGAGTTAAAGTTTGTCAACCGAAATCAAGTTCAACGCAAATCGATCAAAATTCAAATGTGAGATGCTCATAATGATGATGAACCCAAACTTTCGTGTCCCCGAATGTAATTTAACAGATTTCATAGCAACAAAAGCTGCAGACAAAGACATAAAAACAACAACATTAGCAACAACAATAAAACATTGTGAAATTACGCAATTCAACATATTATTTATCGCACAATAAATGAGACACAAAGCGAATGAAGAAAAATCTTAAACATTATGAAGGTCAGCGACGTGACAACAAAATTAAGAAATAATCGGAAATTGTTTAAACAACAATAAGTGCGTTAATTTAATTAATCTGTGTGCCAAATGCATTTCAAATAATTTGCATGAGAAAGAAACGCACTTTTCTTTATGGTTTTTCTTTAATTTTTTTTTGGTTTATTTCGTTTTTATAACAGAAAATAACAAAAACGGTACTAATTTTTATTAGACTTTTTTCTGAAGAAACTTCCAACAGGTTTTACTCAATTTTAACAATCAACTCTTTTTAAAAATTATATTGCAACTTCTTAAGTTTATTGAAATTTAATTTGAAATCAAAATATATTTACCCGTAAACAAAATACAACAATAAATAACCAGCTTATACACAATTTAACTTTTTTTCATTGTAAGTTTGGAAGAAAATGACATGACAAATACAGGTGCTACAAAATAAGTCTATAAGAATCATCGCCGTCGCCGCATATCGGTATGTGAGAATACCTGACACCCCTCCATACAAGACGAAATACGTACTATATAACTATATACTCCGCTCTCGTCTAAATCTACTCGTCAAATCCCTAACCAGATTAACATCCCCTGTCTCCATCAATTTTATAAATTTTTACTAAGTGAAATATATTCTTCATTAACTTCCGTAATTAATTTAGTTTTTTTCAAGCCAATATTTTCTTGCCCGCAATGTTGTACTTTAAATATCATTTTAAAAATGAAGAAATGGCGTTTATTGAGCATTTGATGACCGCTGTGTTTCGGCGAATCTTGGAGCCTTTTAAAGAAGAAGAAGAAGATCTCTTGGCGTATGCCGCGGTGTAATCCCTTTCGACAAGTGCGAACCCAATTCTTGCGACTCGTTTCACATTTTTGTTGAACCGACTGACGTTCCATTAGTGTGGCCTATGTCGCGGTATGTTCGCTCTTGACAAGGGAGCTTTTCCAGTTGGGGTCCGTTCCGCTTCTTCCACCCAGAGCGCAACACTTCAGCGTCAATATGCCACGTCTTCGATCCATTTGTGTCCCTTGTGTTTCATTACCTAGAAATGGAGGAACAAGTCAAATCCCAAGCGAATGCAGCGCGACATATGTACACTCAATCAATACTGCACTGTCGTTTTGTTGACACACTCTTGTGTCAGTAGCAAACATCTAAGAAAATAGCGGTATTTAGCAAAAAACGGGGAAATGGTAGCGAGCCCATGAAACACATCTGAGTTATGTACTGTTGCTCTCTTCACAATATCATATTTCCAAATGTCTTTCGTTAGATTGACAAAACTTGAGATAATACAATCAAATGCATTAGTGACAAACCGGGCTTGTGACAAGGTTTGAGTCCCGCCTGGATTATTTCCAAATTATGTGTAATTGTTTCCACAGAAGGCAGAACAAATCGGCATCATGTCGAAACATAGGCGGTTTTCACGTATTTCTCGTTAACGTTCATATTTTCATACATTAATAGGTTAACGTCTGTCCGTCTGTCTCTCTGTCTATCTGTATGTATGCAAACTAGTACCTCAGTTTTGAAGCTATCGAGCTGAAACTTCGCACAGAGTCTTAGAATTTTTTACGATGAATCATTCGTCGGAACCAACATGATCGGATTATTGGAACAGGTAACTCCCATACGAAAAGAAGAAAATAAGTGAACAAAACTTTAATCGTTGTATGGAAAACTTTTTTTTTTTGTTTTGTAAGATAGAAAGCTGAAATTTTAAACATAGTAGTTTTACATAGTCTGACTAAATGCCTGAAAGTTTCATTGAGATCGGGAAACTGGAGCTGGTAGCGCCCATATAGAAAGATCAAGAAAATTTGAATCGTTGTATGGAAAATTTTTTTTGTTTCTTAATCAATTGACTTGAAACTTGACAGTTATGGCCTTGGGGAGGCATTAAAACTATTTTGACAAAAATGGGCTTGGTTACGCACACTTTTAGCCCAAATTTTAATTTACCCAAAAATTTGTATATCAGTATTGTTCAGTATTGTTCCAATCAACAGTGGAAACCTGACGAAATTGCACAAGCTGTCAAAGAACAACTTCGCCACTGGAGTTTAGATTTGGCGAATCTAAAATCTATCGGCACTGATAACGCGGAGTTTTTTCTATTTTCAAAAATAAAGCAAAATATGCCGTTTTGATGAGATGCTACTGCCAAAGCATAGATTATCTCGCTCGCACGACTTTTAAAACTTATTTATATAACAAAAAGACTGTTGTTCATTTTGTGCCAAACATCGATGTGGTTCGATATATACTCGAGGCAGCCTTATAAAGATTTTTTGAGAGAACAGAACCGACAAAACTACAACGTAAGTCTTTGCATTACCACTAAATAAACATATTCTTTTTTTTAGTTATACCAGCGGTGTCAAACACAAGATGGCTGACCATTACTAAGGTGGTCGCAGCTCGAAGAATTCTTTAGTCAGACTGGCACGGACGACCCGTTCGACCAGGTTCTCGGTTTGACTCCCGCATTTGAAGAAGCTGTTGCCAGCCTCCATTTGGACGAGGAAAATTACAATTATTAATTCTACCCACCAAAATATTAAAAATAGTAAATAACTTGTCAGTGCAATCAGTATTAAGTAATGTGTGTAACATCGACGAAGCAATGAAATTATTGAATATAGAAGAAAGCTGCCAAAATACTATTAGAAACCAACTAAATAGAGTGCAATCGATAAGTTGGACACATGGCGAGGACAACGAAAGATTTTGGTCAGAAGTCTCAAAATGGGAAGACGAGGAAGGGACCAAAATGTTTTCCGACTTGACAGGCTTTGCCAAAAAATACTCTGCGTGCCATTTTCAAATGACAGCTTAGAGAGCGCGTTCAGCACTATGAACGCTATTAAAACAAAGTTCAGAAATAAATTACAAAACATAATTTTCAACGCGCTTATGCACATAAAATAGGTAAGAAATGCATAAAGTTAAATAAGTAAATATTTAAATATCCTTTTCTTGCATATATATGTAATTTAAACCGAAACAACCCGAACTGCATTACAAATAAATTACCCAATGACGTATTGAAAGAGATTCGGGCAAACAAACATCAAATAACTAAAAACAAAATAATGTAAGTTAAACAGTTAAAAGATCATAAGTTTAAACCCTAAAAAAACCGAAATAAATAATAATAAATAATCACTCATTTAGTTATCGTTATAGGTAGTGGCAACGTAAACGGCAATCAATCGCCAAAAGCGTAAAATGGAGACATCCGGATACAACAGCGGCGGAGAGTGCTTAGAAATACCCTAAGCAAAAAAATTAAGGGAGCAAAAAAAAAAAATTGGGACTGCGAAAAAAAAAATTGCAACATTTTTTGACTTGCTCCCATGGGCTTTGTTGATTTTTTTAGATCAACGATTATATCGACCAGTTAGCCTGCTGATTCAGCTTTAATTCGCATTTTTCCGATCGTTGCTACGATTTTTTTCGCGGGTATGTCCGAGATTGAACCAAACAAGTTCCTTTTGACTTTAACTATCGATATCTCAGCAATGAATAAATGTACAAGAATGGCAAAATTGAAAACTGCAAAATATTTCCTAAAAGAACCAATTAAGACATTTGGAGAATAAATTTTTTAACATTTTTAATTTCAAGGTGAAAAAAGGGCAAAAAATGACTTTTTCACTTGTTTTTGTTATTTGGGTACATCTTAGGAAACACTGATCGGAAGGGGGAGTCTTGATTTGACTTTGTCGTGAAGTTTGCAACGCAGAGAAGGAGACATCTCCGACTATATAAAGTATATATATTCTTGATCAGCACGACGAGACGAGTTCATATAGCCATGTCCGTCTGTCCGTCTGTCTGTCTGTTCGTCTGTCTGTTTCAATGCGAACTCCTCCCAGAGTTTTGAAGTTAGCAAAAAAATTTAAACGCAGAAAATGTTCTTTTCTTTGCAGGCAGTTTATATGTAGAAACCAGCCTGATCGGAATACTATAGCATATAGCTGCCATAGGAACGATCGGTCAAAAATGAGGTTTTTGCTCAATAAACTCTTTGTTTTTCAAGCTATCGCCCCAATTTTTTGCACAAGAACATCTCAGACGTAAATTAAGGCTCACGGCAAAATTGGTGAAGATCGGATAAAAATAGCACATAGCTCCCATAGGAACAATCGGTTAAAAATTCGGTTTTTGTTAGAAAAACTTTTTTGGTCTTAAATATAAAAAGATAAAACTTTGCAGTCACGCGTTTTTAAGAATCCTTGACCATATAACAAAGTTTCATAAGAATCGGACATAAGGGCGTGGCACCGCCCATATAGCGAAAAACTTAAAAATGTGATTTATCTATAAGCAGACGAGATAGAAAATCGTAAAATGAAAAGTAGAATGATTGCTTTGTATTCTTTAGAAAAAATTTGAAAATAGGCGGGGTTACACCCCTTTATTTTTATAAACTTGAAGGATTCTTATTGGAAAAACTATAAAACGGATTTTCCAAATGCTTGCAAGAGTATATAAGTTTCAGCAAAGCTGAAAATAGCTCCCTTACTGTTTTTTTTTTTTTTAGCCGTCTAATCAATTCCATGTTATGAATGAACGTTATTGCACATTTTCTTCAATTTGTTGTTGAGTTACTTGCTTAATTTTCCCACGCTTAATTTGAAGTGCCTTTACTTAAGGGGCTACATACGTCTAGCATGCTGAAAAATTTCTATATAAGAAATAATTTTTTTTTGGTATTCTAAATTTGCGAAAATCGACAGACTATAGAGAGTACAATTCTTGATTTTTAAAAAAAAAATCCGCATTAAAAAATAGTGAAAACTGTACGAGTTATCGTGTCGACCGTAAAGCTACCTTTTTCGTTTTTAGTGTTAGTGATAACTTGGATTTTTCTATCGTAGTTCTGGTAAATTTGAGGTAAAAAAAATTTTTCTGTTAAACCTTAAATGCCAATAAAAAACGTATAGTATTTGCTTTCATTAGTTTTCATATTTTGCCACAAAAAAAAATTATTTCTATTTCGAGTTGCTCGATGTATGTAACCCCTTAAAAGAAAAGAAAAATTTTAAACAAAAAATTATTTATTTATTTATTTACAAACTTCTCTAATATAATAAAATAAAAGGAGAAGCAAAGGAAGAAAGAAGCTATAGCTGGGAGCCTTAAGCTTCCTTATAGTAAATAATACAAATGAATCTTATAACTAATTTTCCTTAAATAGATAACCACATTGACGGTTATCGATAAAATTGTTTTGAGAAGAAAACCACCAAAGACGGTTGGCTATTATTTTATCAAGAGTTTTCGCACAGCACGAGTTAAGGGAAATGGGGCGATAAGAATTTAAATTAGTTTTGATGGAGTTAGATTTTATTATAGGTATTACCTTACTTATTTTGTATTGTTGAGGAATACATGATTTTGTAAAGATGTTGTTGTCTAAGGAGTCGTTTTTTAACAGAAATATTTAAATCTTTTAGCATAGGATATGAGATTCGGTCAAGGCCAGGGGTTTTACCATTGAGTTTCAAAAGAGCTATGTTAAGTTCAGGAAGAGAGATGGGTTTTTCAAGCTCTTGAGCTAATATGGAGAGAACATAGGGAATAATCGGAACGGTATTGTTTTTATGTTGTTGAAAGGTTATGGAGAAATTTACATCATTAGAACTGGATGACCAATTTTTAGAGAATTCTTCAGCTATCTTTTGTTTGTCAGTTATGTTAAAAGAAGGAGTTGAAATGCAATGGATTGAGTTATAAGTTGAGGTTGATGAAGGGTTAATTTCAGAAGTGAAGCTATTTAATGAAGCATGCTTAGCGGATTTCGTCTCTCTCTTAAATAAAGCATTAGCTTTCTTATATAGAAGAATGTTATCAGTGGATATATTACATATATATATATATATATAGAAAATACGAACACTAACAGAATCAAAGTCGTGATGTGAAGTGATTAATTCATGTTGTAAAGATTGATGGTCAAGGAGGGCTACTCCACCGGAGGCATTAGAAGAGGAAGAATATTGATAGCAAGTGTAATTATTGGGTATTGGAAAGCAATTTTGTGGTGTAAGATGAGTTTCTTGAAGGGAAATAATTTTTGGGGAGTATTTTTTGATAAGAATTTGTAACTGATCATAGTTATTAAAATAACCATTACAATTCCATTGCAAAATTTTTAAAGTCATGAATCTATACAGAACAAAAAAAAAATTAGTAATTTAAAGTGAAAACAGAGAAAAAGTACGTTAAAGTGATCAGTTAGTATAATAAGTTGACTTGCGACCCTCAAGTGGACTTGCGACACCAGGTCAGCCTGTTCCGCGACTACAGACAAAGTCAAAAGTCGCTTTACTACTTACTCTACACACAATAAGAATACTAATAAACTAATTTTTAAACAATTTCTTTAGTTAGTTATGTTATGCAGTTTTAATAAACAAATTGATTGAGTTAGAATGTCAACCAAAGTGAATAGTCTAACCTGAGTACAAATATAAAAGGTGGCCTCGACATGACTGTCGGGGGAAAGAGATGATAACTAGTATCATAAAGCTCTGTTCCCCGTCAGCCCTGCCGAGACCACATCGAATGCTTAATTATAAATTTATGCCATATCACTTAAATCTTCTAAATCTTTTTTTGGAATTTCCTTCTTACTGTTTTTGGCTCTTGATGATTTACTTCTGAGCTGAGTTTGTCTTCTTTTAGAGATATTCTTTGGTAGGATAAGTATTTTATTTGAAGAGCAATTAAGCTTCGAAACAGGAGCAGTTGAGGTTGATGGCTGAGTGCTGATGAGATCGTCCATATCAGAGTACGAAATAGTAGTTCTTTTTGGAGGGTCCAGAGATGGAATTACTTTAGGAGGAGACGGATTCGATGGTAATATATGAGAGTTGTCCTTTAGTGAAGTTGACTTCTGGGCCGAGATTGATGCATAGGTTAGTTCATTGGATTTATGGGTAGAGTTGTAGATAGTGTAAGCTGTTTTAGTATCTACTTTTTGTGTAATTTTAATTGCTAGAATTTCTTGTTCTTTTACGAAG
The DNA here is from genome assembly GCA_034638295.1 of Phortica okadai. Classification (NCBI taxonomy): domain Eukaryota; kingdom Metazoa; phylum Arthropoda; class Insecta; order Diptera; family Drosophilidae; genus Phortica; species Phortica okadai. The sequence goes on along the minus strand of CM067849.1, from coordinate 4,602,093 downwards.
ACAGGACATTTCTGGTCAAATGAAGAGTGTTTATTGTCATCAACATTTTTGGAAGTACAATTAACACAGCAAGGTCCATTCTGGCAGGTATTCATTTCATTGGCTTCAGTATGTAGCAATTGTCCACAGATGTTACAAACTTTTTGGTTTTTGCAGAATTTGAATGTGTGTCCAAATTTTAGACAGTTGGAGCAGCGCATTGGTCGAGGAATAAATTGACGTACCTTAGTTTTTTCATAACCAACAAGGATGTAATCAGGGTGAGAGAGAGAGGCAAACGTTAATATGATGAGTCCAGTATCAATTAGTTGGTCATGGAATTTCTTTTTAATTTTGCGAATTTCACAAACAGACTGACTTTTCAGTTCAGCCAGGATTTCTTCTTCGCCGATAGACCTCAATTCATTTGAATAAATCACTCCTTTACTGAAGTTGAGAGTGGAATGTTCCAATACAGTAACTGGCAAAGAGTCAGAGAGAGCAGTAATCTTGAGCAATTTATTAGCTTGAGTGGAGTTCTTCGTTTTGATGAGGATAGTACCATTTATTGTTTTTTTTACATAGGTCCACTACTCCTCCACAAATGTGGTCAATTGTTTTCTTGATAAGGAACGGAGAGACATTAGCAAGAGATTCGTCACTACTGCTAATACGTTTAACAATCAGATATTTCGGTCCGACATTAGTCACCGAATGATCAGTGTAGTTTTGTAGCGATCCGGCGGATCAGGAGGTTGCCCCATTATAGGGAAATAAGCGGTTACGGTATCTTATTGAAAAAACTCAATCCAAGAATTTTATATTGTTCGTAAAAACGAAAAAATTAAAAAAAATATTTTAATATCAAATACACAAAATTAAATATTTTGAAGAGCGTACTGTTAACAAAAAATAAAAAGAATATTTGTTGAGCAAAGACTAAAAAAAGAATATTAAAATCACCATGCTTTTCGCGCTTGTTGTGACAAGAGCAGCAGTATGCGGACCGACACTGGTCGTGGACGAAGTCTTTGACAATTTTTGATTCTCACCACTGACTGACTGCGGGGATAGCTGGTAAATCTTTGGCAAATTATAAATATAGTGTGGTACGCCGAAATGGCTAAAGCCATGGAGGTGGGCTCCTGCAGAGAGGCAGATAATTTTGACCTCTTTAAAGAACGTGTTGAGACTACACCCTCTTACCCAAGCAAGAGAAAAACAAAGAAGTAAGCAATGAATCCTTTAAAAAAAAATTAAAGTAATATAAATGCCAAAAAAGCCAACGACAGATGGTCGACGGCAAATTCAAACTCTAGTTTAGAGCAGTGTTACCAACTTTCAAAACTGTATCCCCCTAAACACAAATCAAAAACCCCTAAAAACCATACAATTTCTAGAAAATCAGTATCTGAATTATTTAATTTTTCTAAATTGGATACGTCTAAACAATTGAAAAAAATGTACGCTGAGCGAACTATCTGCGGGAGCCACGGAACGACACCCGACCAGTCAAACAAACAAATAAAAAAAATGGTTAAAAAACCTTTTTCATCAAAAAACGAACACGCACACGAACAAAACCCGAACGTTTCGATAGCCGATGAGAGTACCTTTAGTAATTGTATTATGGTTCAAGTGACGGGGTTCTATATAAAAACATAAGGCAACAACGCGTTAGAAATCAGATTGAGAGCAAGAGATGATGTTCGCTCAATTGAGAGCGAGAGAGGATTCGAGTCATTTTTGTGTCACTGTATTATTTCTGCCATATTTCTCGATTGACAAAGCACATGCTGCGCTTCCACCACTGGCGATTTTAGCCACATCTCCAATCGGGGAGGTTTTCCGACCCCGGTTTCATTTTTCTTGTTCTTCCACTTCTGCCGACACTCTGCCGACGTCGGCGACACTCTTGTGTCAAATGGCCCGTTTGCGTTTCTCAACCAATTGAAGGTGTACCACCTCATGCTACCTAAAATTTCAAGCGAACATGCGGCACTTGATTTTCATTATCGGTTTAACAGCGTTGTTACCCCCCTCTTACAGCACTGAAAATCAACAAGATCACACAATTCCACTCTTTAGCCCTGTTAAAATTCTGTTGCTCTCAAATGAACTTTGCAACATTACCAGATGTTCTTTGCGATTTTATTAAAAAAAAATCGCCTTACCGTCAATTAAGTAATGCCTCGTTACTGAGTTGGTCGTGAACACCTTTATTATAATAATAACAAAGTTTAAAAAAAAACCCTAAAAACACCCCTAAAAACATAGCACCCCCAAAAAAAACCCATTCAACTCAAAAACCCCCTAAATTTAGGAGGAAAACCCCCAAGTTGGCAACCCTGGTTTAGAGATTTCAAATCCAAATAAACTCTCCAACGAACGAGGCAACGAACACAAAAGTAAAGACGAATAAAAGAACAGTAACAGAGTTGCAAAAGAAGAAAGATGCCAACGTTAGTGTTAGGGATGCGCAAACTATTATTAAAAAACACTTTTTTGTAGATTTGGGGTGTGGCACCGCATACTATATATGCAGGGTATTATATTGTCGAGTATACTCGACTATACCGCCCTAACTGTTTTTTTTTTTTTTTTAAAAGAGTTTCATTCATTTTGTTACAACATTTAACAATAATCAGCTCAACAGAAGCTATAAATTGTTACAAAGGATACAATATAATAACAAGAAATGTTAAACAACGATGATTTGACAAAACTACACTAACCAAAAAAAATTAACGGACCACTCAAAAAAATTCAATTTTGGACCTATTTTTGACGGTCTTTAACTTTGTAGGTATTGGTCGTCTCGACAAACTCTGAAAGAAGATTTTATAGCTTGTAACTTCTAGTTTTTGAATAGTTTGCCTAAAAAAAAGTAACAGTTTTGATGTAAGTCTTTAAATTACCGAAAAAAAAAATTTACGAATTTTTTGTCTTTTTTGACTTGTTCCATGGGCTTTCGTAATTTTTGTTTAGATAAACCCTTGTATTGACCAGACAGCCTTTTACTTCAGCTTTAATTTGCATTTTTCCGATCTTTGCGAGGAAAAGAGAAGAAGCAATCCAAGGACGCTTGTGCGCCAATTTTGTCACTTGTGAGCAAATCTGGGTCATTTTCGTTTCTAGCAAATCCGAAACGTTGATTTTTACTTTTTTTTTTTTTTGTTTTGCGAATATTGAATGGCTCAATATCCAATATATTTCAAGTGAACATTCTTCAACTCAAAATTTTTATGGTTTTAAAATTTTTTGTGTGAAATTGTCACAAAAATAAATATCTGTGTTCATTATTCATTGCAGTTTTCCTAATTAATTTAATTTATCAAGTTTTTTAAGTTGTGCGATATTTTCGCGTGAAATTACACTGATTTGGGTCGTTTTAAAATTCATTATGAACCACAAGTGCAGTATTGGTTTGACATAAGTCGCGCTACATTTCCTTGTGACATGTCTAGTTCCTTCATTTCACGGAAATCTTCTTCTTCTGGTTGTGGACGCTTTTGCGTCAATGTGATACTTTTGAACAAATTTGGGCTCGCTTACGTCAGATGTGGCGTTTCTGTGAGTTTGCGCCATCTATTGGTCAACATTTAACTCTGTCACGGTACTTTTTTGTGTTTTGTTTTCATTCGGCTTTCATTTATTCAATCAATCATTCAATTATTATCTGACACAATTTGCTCATGTCCTTGGTACTCGTCATCGTCATCAGTGATTCCACAGTGCCATCGCAGTCTTTTAAAGACCTCGCTCATCGTATTTGGAACGCCTGGAGTAGTCATAGTACTACACAGCCGAGACACAAACAAGCATAGTGTGATTGCTGCGCGCGTCACGCTCGTCATCGATACCCTGGCAATATAGGCATTATATGCCTGCCACCAACAGTCTTCACCAACTGTAGGTCCTGCTGAATGCCAAAAGCCGCCGTACGTAAGCCACCGCCCCATCAAAAGGTCCTTTTGACTTCCTTAATAATCGGATTTGGTTTGTTTATTAGCAATTTAATGCTAAAATGTTAAAGCAGCATGTGCTTGATCAGCTGCGGCAGTTTGTGAAAACTATCACCGACTACCGCAGTCATCAAAAATCCTTGACAAAGCCTGCACTCATTAAAGTTTCGTAAGTATTCAGCATTTTCTAGTTGCTCAATTTGTTAATGTACATTTTCCAGTTTAAGTCTATTGGAAGAGCTACCTGCATCACGGGAGATTGTATTCGAGTACTTTGCGCTTCTTGCTGAGATCGCTGTACAAAGCTACGTAACAACTGCAAATGTAGATCCGCAAACTGGTCTGCCGTCTCAACAAGGCCGGAACCAACAGCAACAACAGCGACCACAAGAAGATGACTGCTTCAGTGCCGTACAAACGGCTCTACAAAATCTTGTAGTCAAGGGTCCATCAGCATGGTGTCCGATTATTGCTTCATGGAGTTTGGATTTAGCTGGCAGTCTATCAGAAAAGTACACACAACGACGAATGACTATTGGCGCCGCGTGTAACTTTTGGCTTAATTGCAATACGATACGTGGCATATTGACGTTAATTAACTTATGTTTTCGTAAATTAACCAATGCCGAAGCAGAGATTTGTGTAGAATCATTGCTAGCGGCATTTAATCGTTATCCAAAGTCATTTGATTGGGTTGTTGCCCGTTTGGGTGGTTGTTTTCCACAAAAAATTATTGCACAAATTTTACAATGTGGAGTCAAGCGTTTCTCAGATAATTATCGTTGTCATCTGGAGTCAGAAGTAGGAATTTTAGAGTACTTGTCTCTCGGTCACGAACATGAACATAAAATGGCATTACGGGAAATGCTTCAAGATGGTTTTAACCCTAAAAAGCCGATAGACATTTCGATCATACCTTTTCTCATGGTGATTTCAAGTTATTCAGATACCGTACTCCAAAATTTAGTGACCGTCTTTCTTGAAATGTGTAAGTAATCTGACATAATTATTCTATTATATATAATTAATATAATATATTGCAGATAATGACGAGCTTCTCAACGTCATTATTCAAAAGGCGCCACTCTGGATGAACAACAAACTTTTTGCCGAAATGCAGCCATCGCTAAACAACATGATACTACGTTTGAAACAACATGGCGCAGATCTATTAATCTCAGTTGCCAAAATGGCTGAACAATACGTTTGGTGCCAGGACTTTTTGGAGTACTCGTTGCTGGAACTAGAACAAATTGTGTTGAACGCCCGTCTATGCCCGTTGCTTACTGATTTGGCAGAGGAAGATACAAAACACCTATTGTGGCGCAGTTGCCTTAGTGCAAATCTTATCGAGCAGCAAACTGCTGTGCGTTTATTGCTAATTGTTTGTAAGTAGGAAAAAAAATTAAAAAATATATTTCACATATTAAGCTGATCTTTACATAGCCACACAACACCCGCATATATACCATCAAACCATTTCGGATTTACTTCGAAAATCATACAAATCAAATCCCAATGGAATTGGCTCGCTTGTGCGCATACTCGGTGGGCAAAGTGGCGTAGTGGAGTTTCCAGACATAATGCCCGGTTTAAAGATGGTGCTTGAAGATGTCATGCTGCAAGAGCAGGTGCAGAGTTCCCGCTTACCGCTGGCGGCAGGTGAAACTTCTGAAGCGTACAACACCATTCAAAACCTCAATATGCTGACAAAGTAAATTTAATTGAACACACATTGGTAACATTGTATTTATGATATTCTGAATTTATTTCAGAATGCAAAAAAAGAATTTGTTTCCAAACATCAAGCCACAATTGCTGACGAACGCTGTAAATGAATGCCTTCCTAAATTATTGCAAATATTTGAAGTTACAGTGACGAAATTATTGCTGCGTATCGACGCCGACGCTGATAGACGCAACGATGAAAAATTTAAGAAACAAACAAATAACAACAACAGTTATTCAATACAGGATCTTTATGGTCCCAGCGACCCAAAAAAACATAAATTGGTTGACGATGACAAGCAAACAAATTCATCATGGATTGAGGCTGATCAAGACTTTCAAAGACTGCGTTTATCACACATTATCGTTGACTTGTTTAACACAATCGAAGCAGCTGCTAAGGGAAGCGTTTTGCGAACAACGGAGGTGAGTACATTTTGTCTTAGGGATTATAATCAGTTAAATTATTTTTTTTATCTTTTAATCTACAGGTCCTTAAACTTGCTGTACTAAGCGTAAAGTATTTCTTCATTGCGCTCACAGAGCAAAGTGAGTATTGTACCCATTAAAGACGTCATATGAAACCTAACCAACTATTACCTACTTCTTTTAGGCGTTATTCGACGTGCAGCCGCTGCACATAGGGTATGTTCGCTCCTCCAACGTCAATGTTCTACACGTAAGACAGCACGTACAGCTTGCTTACGTGAACTGATCGAGGGTGCGCTCTTCTATCATGGCTACTTGTTTGGCCAGTATGAAGAACCAGAAACGGATGAACTAGAAATACCTGAGTCTGAAATGGTATCACAACAGAATCAGGGTAACAACATGGGCGGAAATTCAAATCGTTCCGTATTACATTCTGGCGTCATTGGACGCGGGTTACGCACAGAGTTTCTGCCCTCGGGTGAAGACTGCGATTCGGAAATGCAAAGTTTATTCTTGAAAGCGCTGAATGCTTGCTGTGCGGATATAGATAAACCAAATAATGTCGACGGCTATTCTCTTGTTTCGCTAATGCTTGTCGAACTAGTGTCCACCGACGTAATGTACAATGGCTTACCCTTTCCCGATGAAGAGTTTACAAAGGTCACCATGGAACGAGATTTAATGATACGGCGTGGTTTTATTACATCCCCCATTTTATGGGCTATCATGGGCTTGATATCAACTCATCGGCCAGCTTTGTGTTTCTCCTCGGTTTTGTTGCGGGCGCTCTGTGCAACGTGTCTACAGCAATGGCGTGCAAAAAATGGTAAGCTTGTAGAATGTTTTCAAATGTGCTGAACCAAATGCTTCATATATTGTTACAGTAAATAAATTTCAAACAATCAACCCAAAAGAAGAGCTAATGCAATGTACAAAAAAATTATTGCAATTATTGTCGATGAGCCAATTAATACCGCCACCATTGTCCACTTTGCACATGATCATCGAGCATTTTGAGGCACCTGAGGTTTGCGAGTTACTTTATCATGACATTCCATTTAATATCAATATTCATTTTAATTTCCAGATTGCTTTGCTGTTAAAGGAGTGTATTTGGAACTATCTAAAGGATCACGTACCTTCGCCAGCGCTATTTCAAATCGATGCCAACGGTCTGCACTGGAGAAATCATAGCCTGAGTCGTGTGCCTGCTCAGTATGTCGACCCTTTGCGACATCTTATGCAAAGGAAACTGACTAAATTGGGACCATACTATCATCAGATGTTTATTATGTGTGAACTTAATGAGCCGGCTGACAACGATAACAATACCAATGTAATCCATGCTGGCGGCAACGCCAAAGTGGTGCAGACACCACTGGAAGTGATGGAAATTGACAATTAGCATTGGCTTTTAAGCTTTGGTGCTGAATTTGTATACAGAAATTAAATGCAGAGTTGTATTTCTTTTATGTTAAATAATATATTTAAATATTTTTGTAAATTAAAAAAGTTTTGTCTTGGTGAAAAACTGACCAGCAGCTTCGATTTTAAATCACCACTTTCTCAGCGGAAATGCTCGCTGTGCGACACCCGTTTTGCCTCCACAATTTTAATGACTCTGTTATTCAGCCTACCAATAATGGTCTTTGGAAAATTTGTTTTAATGTTTCATAATAGGCATCTTTCATTCAGATTTCTTTCTTTTTTTTTTTTTACATACATACATAATCGACTAATTACATAAACATATGATTTACATAATACACAGTATTGTCACTTGGATAACTTCCATTTACTTTCCCCAATCTCTTTTATATAAGAAAGCGCCCAATGCGCTTCAACAATCCGAAGGCTACAATTTTTTAATAAATACTAGAAAACAAGGCAAAGAAAAACAGAAAACTGGAAACTGAAAAACAGCAAACCAAACGCGTTTCTTCAATGATAACAAAAAATGTCTATAACTAGAGCTACAGAATATTATTTAATGCCAATCGCATATGCGCTCATATGGGCCTTACGATGGCCGGCAATGGCTTAACTTCCTGACAGAAATACAGGAGGTTAGCTTCTTGGCACGTCGCTTAAACGACGATGATTTCTTCTCCTTCTCTTTGCCACTTTGTGATCGACCAGCAGCAGCAGCCGCTTCGCTCGTCGATGGTTCGTTGGCATGTGCAATTTGTTGGGCCTTTATTTCAACAGCAGCAGCTGCCGCGCGTCGAGCGAGCTCCTCTTTAATGTGAGAGACTATATGTTAATATGTGCTTTATAAAAAATGACAGTAGGCTTGATAACTTACGATTGACGTCGTGCTCTGTGAAGTAGACTTCTTCCTGATCACGCTCGGTTTCATAATGGTAAGCTTCTAAATAAGGCAGTACTGTGGAACGTCGATATTTATCGTTTTTAAGTGGCGGAATGGGTATCGGTGGGCCTTTCTCCAGCGGAGCCGAAATGAACCAACTGCAAATTTAATAATTAAATTCTGGTTAATGCTAACCTTCATAAAATGTTATTTTAATATATAAGTTCTTACGGATCTTTTCGAATCTGTTGTATGGAATAACGTTCATTTGGATCTGCTTGCAACATGCCCAATATTAAGGTGGTCAATCTTTCGTCCAATTTATAGAGAGAATCGGGCGCCTCCCATTGACATCGTCCAATATTCTCCAATAATCGGTAAATATTGTCTCCCTCGAATGGATACAAGCCAGTGCAGAGATTATAGCTAAAATTACGCCAGAAAATTAATTCAAATAATAATTATTTATTAACTAAACTTACAGAGTAACGCCACTGCTCCAAATGTCAACTTTGAAGCCTGCAAAAGTCTCATGTCCATTGGCAATCTCAGGTGGCTGAAATGCGGGCGACCCTTGTCCTGTCGTACATGTGTCGTCTACAGCAAAAAGGTCTAATTGTTCAGCGACACCAAAATCAGAAATCTTGAGTGTCTGTTCCAATGTCAACAACAGGTTGCCGGGTTTAATGTCTTTATGTATTACACGACAGCCGTGCAAGTACTCCAGACCATCAATCAACTGATGAAAATAGCCATGCGCCTGAAACAACGGCATCTTTTTCTCAGGCGCATGGTCCAACATCTCCTGCAAGCCTCCTACGCAATACTCCATTATCAAATACATTTTTTGTTTCTCATCATTATAGAGCACATCGAGAAGTGAGATCACATTCGTGTGCTTTAGTTGCTTCAACAATTGAATTTCACGTGCCACATTCATCTCGCCATTTGGTATGCGTCGCAATTTTCGTTTTGTCAGAATTTTAACAGCGCGACGACACAAGTTTTCCGAATCGATAACCTCTTTGACCTTACCATAGGAACCCTCGCCCAACACATCGCCCATCACATACTTCCCTACCATTTTAATGTTTTTCTTTTTCTGTTGATAGATTATATCCTGACTGTCAACACGGTTAAAAAACATATTGCCAATATCTAATGTAGCCAAATCCAATGTGTCGATCTCTTCATCATTAAGCCAAGTGACTTGATGGTGCTGCTGTTCTTGTTCGAGATCTGGCTGCACGTCATCGGCGGGCAACAACGCCATGGCAGCTCCCACATCGGCGCGCCCATTCATTTCAACAAATGCATCGTCCAATTCCGATGCAGTCTCAAAGTGAAAATTTTTGTTAGACAGCAATACGGTCAATTCATCACCGCCAGCAACGGTATCAATTTTCCCAATACCCTCCATCGACATATCGGAACCAATCTGCTGCCCGCCGCCAGCTTGCTGTGCTGCTTTAACTTGTGCGTCCATAGCGTGCGTACTGTTCACGGTCATTTGGATGGATGAGGGGTCGCGCGAACTCGCAACAAAAGAAAAATTTGTGGTGTAACTGATTTTGCTATCCGAAGTCACAAACTCCAAACGTCTGCGAAACGAACTACAACATCACAGCAAAGAATGCGGCGATTACATCGTACGCTGTGCAATCCAAGCCCTTCCTTTGCCCTGCTTCTTCCAGTTTTTTTTTCCGAAAACTTTTGTCTATTTTTATTTATTTTTTCACTTTGCTAAAGGCAAACTATGATCAGATTAGGCACGACTTTGAGCGCTTTTATCACTCGTGGCTACTGATAACTGTTGAAATTTTGACAGGTAATTTTTAACATTGATGTGCACCTCAAAAAGTATCTTTTTAATTACTAGCCCTAGTGTTTGTTCCCGTGCACGAATTAATTGTTTAAAACAATTTTAAAAAGAGGCAAGTGAAGTTCTTCTTCTTTTTTTTGGAGCAGTGCTCAGCAGTGTGTGCCATACAGTGCAATGTTATTAACACACTTTTAGTACCAGAAAAGACAAGGACAGTCCGTGTGAAAATGAGACAAGACATAACAAAGTGGGTGAGTATTTATTTATTAAATACTATTTGTTTTCATTTGAAATTCGTCAATTATCCCCAAATCGCCAATTGAATTTTAATTTCAAGATGGCGCAAAACTGACAGAAACGCAAAGAGTTGAAGAAATGGCATATTGACGCTGAAGTGTCGTGCTCAAGCATGGCAGAAAAAGAAAATAAAGAAGTTAGGGGACTTCCATGAATTACGTGAGATTTAGTAAGATTTTCCCAAGCCCCTCCTTCTCTATCTCACATGAGATTTCGCTTAAAATTTTGAAAAAATTTTAAATTGATGGTCTAAAAAGTTCACATGAGATGTCCGATGAACCCCCCTCCCCCTAGGTGAGATTTGGTAAGATTTTGCTGAACACCCCCTCACCTATTTTTATCTCACGTAATTTATAAAAGTCCCCTTAATTGAATGAGAGTTTAAGAGTTCGAAATTTAGAATGGCGCGAAACTGTTTGGATTTGCGAAAAACGCAAACGAGCCCAAATTTGCTCAGAAGTGAAAAATTGGCGCAAAAGCGTCCACGGCCACAAGAAGAAGAAATCATGAAATTTTGATTCCTGTACTAAAAGAACTGGAGGGAGGGGAAATCTGAAAAAGCACCAAAATGCTCGTTTCATAAAACGAATAGCAAGAATTAGGTGCACATTTGTCTGCACCGAATACATTGTGACATAGGTGAAACTTACCCCGAAAAAATCATCTCCAAAAAATGTGCAATATTTATTAATAATATTTTATTATTTAAAATGGGGGATCTTATTTCGGCCGCTGATTTGACGTGATCGGTTTGACGAAATATTTGTCGTTGGTGAAAGTGTTCGTGTTTGTTCGAGAAATGATTCTATTTCGGCTGAGTTTGATCGAACAAATTCGACTGAGGATGGCAATGTTCGCTCGAACAACATTTGAAAATAATATTCACAGAATTAACATCTTTCTAGTATCAAGTGTAAATATTTTTTATAACAGCTAATTATTTGTTTTAGAAGTAGACCTGCGTTGTTGCAAACGAAAAGCAACTTATATATGTAAAAACAAAAGCACAAGAAATAATGCGCGATAATTGTTTGATGTTCCGCTACAATTGTTTGATGTTGAGAGTTTCAATTTTTTGAGCAAATGATGTTCGCTACAAATACATTCGACGAACAGTTCGTCGAACAAATACGACGGGGATGCCCTACTCAATATTGAACAACGCCGCACGACAAGTGTTGAAAAGCATCTACTAGATGATACAATTGCAAAATTATTTCTCCGCGACTTTTGAACGTTTTTTTTTTTTTAATAATTCGAGTATTTGTTATTTTCCAAATCTCCGGGATAGTTTCCAAATAGAGAATTTCCTAATATGTCTACCAGAGAAAAATTGCAGAAACTTAATTCCGCTAAAGTCGAACTGGAAGCAAAAATAGCACACAATGGTGACATTCTCTCAGCTGTAAGCAATGTTTTGATTAAATATAAAAAACATAATGCATTAACCCGTATTTTTGCTACTTTAGAATGGCGACGTTGGCATGAATGGCCCACTCGTGGACGCTGATGGCTTTCCGCGCAATGACATCGACATTTACCAAGTACGTCAGGCTCGACAACAGATCATTTGTCTGCAAAACGACTACAAAGAGCTGCTGAATCAGATACACAATCTACTTAATCAGTACCACTCTGAGACTGCTAATGCCGCAAATAGCACTAAGGAGGATGGAAGTGGAGAATTATATACCGCCGAGGAAATACATAAACCAACGGAAGCAACCAGACTTGAGCTACGACCAATAGTGACAGTTAATCTTGTCAGCCCGAGTTCGCCAGCTGAAGATGCGGTAAGTGTGTTGTTTTTAAGACCTATTTTGGAAGATAGTTTCCTAAATTCAATTTAAACTTAGGGTCTACGTGTTGGCGACCTTATTTTGGAGTTCGGTACAATCAACTCCGGCAATTTCAATAATGATCTGAATCAAATCGGTACTGTGGTACGTCATATGCAAAACCAACGTATCAATCTAAAGGTCAAACGTAACGAGAGAATCTTGGACTTAATACTGATACCGAAGGCATGGAGTGGTCGTGGCTTGCTTGGTTGCAACATAGTGCTACCCACTGCTTCCTAAGCTATTTTTATCAGCTCTTACTATTAAACTGCATTCATATAAGTTATTTTTGTACTAATATACAAGTTAAAGGTTACGTGTTTATGCATTAAAATTGATTTTTTATCTCTAATTTAATTTAACGTTCCAAATACGCTGTGAAAAACAACCTTTAAAAATGTTACGCTTTGTCCAATGCACAACCAGTTGAATTGCTTTTCTCACCAATCAACATCAATTTGGTCTAAATATCGATAACGAATGACGTTAGAAATGCATGGTTAACTGTGCCAGTGCCAACATCAGTCAACCTAGCAACTTTTTGACCAAAATACAGACGCAAAAACACACATGCTGTGTCCTCCTGACACTAACTATATTCGCTGCTAAAGGGGGATGAAAACAAGAATACGCATAATAGTAGAAGAAAATATACGATGCTGAGAGCATGTGTGCTCTCAACAGTGCTTAGACTCACTCTCATTGCGCATTAGAATCCGCAGCAGCGGCAACAGACGTCAAGGATCCAACTGTCATTGTTGCTCGTCTACGCTCTCACAACAACAACGCACACACTCTCGACGCCGTATACGAGATTCCGTCTTCTACTTATTCAGACAGGACATGAGTTAGCTGCCGCAGCAGCACTAACAGCTACCGAAGAGACACACTTGGCTGGCAGTGAGTACCGAGATACAATTGAAAGCGCGTGCATTGCGGTCGAGAAGAAAAAAAAATTATGTGCGAGACAACGGAAAAAGTATCATTAGAGTGAAAAAATTTTACAATATACTTAAGAAAAAGCTAATAATTGTGTTGCCCAGTCAGTCAATTGAAAATAGCATCGAATACGAGAAAAGTATGCGAATAATATAAAAAGAAAGTGTGTGCGAAACTGAAAAAAATTGCAAACATACAAGTTATCTTTTTTTCCATTTACATAATGAATACAAATTTCTGCTGTTGAATTTGTGTCTGAACGTCACTGCGACAGACAGACTGGCAGGCAGGCAGACACTCACACACTCAAACACAGAGACACACTCACAATCAAAAAGGACTCCGCGTGTCACTGTCATTGCCAATGATGTTACTTGTTAATGAGTAAGCGTAGCAGAAAATCGCGCTGTAATTAATCAAAAAAAAAAAAGAAAAAGAAAAAAAAATGAAGGAGGATATAGTCGATTTTTTTCATTTGTGAGTTTTCTATTAAAAACTCAGTTGAAATGATGAAAAACACAAGGCGACAAAAATATCCTTTGCTCTCACTAGATTTACACAGTCACAAGCAAACACACACACACACACATGTCAAGGCATATAAATACACACAAACACACATACATTATAAATAATTCAGTGGCACTGCAGTGCTTCCGCCGAAAAGTAACTCAACACATCAGCTTTCTTCTGTTTGAGTCCTTGTCGTCCGTTTTTACATTTGCCTTATTTGCTTTATGAATTCTAAAAAGGAAATATTAATAGTAAGGCCAAAAAAGTAAGAAGGCAGAAAAAAATAATTTGCGAAACAACAAAAAAAAAAAATCAATCGCAGTTGAATCTTTCTCTGTTCGTCTGTTTGTCTCTTAGCCTGTTTTCCTTGGCAACATCATCATTTCTTTAATAATTCATAATTTGAGTTTACCGCGCGCATTTTACGAGTTTACCTCATGCTTTCAATTACACTTTAAAATGCCCGTACGTGTGTATGTGCGTGTATCTGTGCTTACGCACTTCCTTTTTGACAAATTACAAATGTGTGAGTGATGCGCGTGTGTGTGTGTTGCTTTCTACACGTGCAAATTAATTATTAATTTAGTCGCCAATTAATTCTTGAAGATAACGCCAAGATTTCTGTTTCTTACACTACACAATCGTTTCTCACGGTTTTTTAGAATTGTTACCCAAAAGATTAATAAATAAAATAAAATTATACATTGAAGGCATATGAGTTTGTTAATGTGAACTTAATAAACATAAAAGTATTAAATTTAAAAATACATAAAATCTTCTTGTGTTTTGAAATTCAATAGTTTATGTTCTACAACTAAAAATTTATCTCACATATACACATGCGTCAGGCAATTAGTATACTCAAAAATTGTTTATCCGAATTATGATATTTTCACTTTAAGATGTTAAGATATGAAATGAAAAGCTTCATAGAAATAGAACTGAAGTTACTGAAAATACTTGGTTAAGGTTATGTGAACAATTTATTATTTATTTAGTAGAATTACATGATGAATTCTTCCTTTAAAGCCCTTAGAATTCTATTGATAGATATGTTTCTTAGTTAAGGTGTTCGACGCTTTCTAAAAGTAAAAAACATCTCCAGTTTGTTATTACTGTTTTAATTAAACAGTGCTTTCAAAATCAAACATCAACAACGCCCTTGACTTATTGTGCCCAAGCAATGAACAACATCTTCATGGACGATTTTTTTTTAAACAGATTTTAGTCCGTCTATTGAAAAGTCTTTCAGAAAGAAACTTGTTTAAATGAAAACTAATGATCGATTCAGAGTTACAGTTTTACATTAATGCCTTTCAAAAAACCCAAACACTTTATTGAAAACTCATAATAATAGATAAAAAGTGAAGAATTTGTACTTGAAGGTTTTTCCAAGTAAATTGTTTCATTACAAATTTGTAACTGTGCATTTTTATTTAATTTCGATTAAAGAAACTTATTATTAATAACAGCAATATTTTCTTTAAAGTCGTTTAAATTTTTCCATACACGGCAAAACAATTTATTTTTATTTTATAATAGTAACGACACAATAACAACTAATGTGCTCTTTAAATAGGATTAACGTGTGTGCGTAATTGCATGACAGCATCATCAACAGCAACAACTACAACAATAACAAGAGCCAGGACGGCAAACAGTTAAAAGGAACAAGGACATTTTGGCGAAAAAATGCCGCTGCGTGCGTGTTGTTCTGCACTTGTCAGACGTGTTGCAAATGTTTGATGTGACGCCGATGTGTTGTTGCTGCTGACGGTAACGCTGACGCTGACGGTGACGGCGACGCTGCTGCTGCTGTTGCTGTTGATGATATGATTGCCAGCGCAAAGAGACGCCAAACTAAGTCAACCCGAATGTGTTGTTTGCTCGCTCACACCACTTAAAGTTTGTCGTCGTGTGACGTTTATGTGCTCGTGTGTATGTGCAGTCAAAGCAATTGCGACAACGGCATGGAGTAAAAGTGCACCAAGTCTATAAATAACGCACACAAGGACATGCCATGGGCCGCTCATGCCCGCACCGCTGCTGCTGCTGACACGACACGCGCTGCCGCTGCGAAAAATGTACAGGACTAAATTTACGCTGCAAGCAACAAGAAACATGGCCAACAATAACAACAGCAACAAATGCAATTCATGCTGCAACAACAACAACAACTGTGTGCGAGTTAATTAATTTAAATGCAACGCGTGCAGTAAAAGAAAGAAAGCGCGAGAGAAATTAAAAGAAAGAAAAATATAAAAAAGAGAATCAACTAAAAAAAGTTATATTCATTTATGTAAAGTTCAAGAAGCAAAAAATTTTTTGTTATTTATTTGTGTTTGCCGTTATAAAATTGTGTATGTGTGTTCGTATATCTGTTTCATAATGTGTTTGTTTTCGCTTTGCAAAATGTGTGCCAAAAATGACAAAGTCGTCAACAACGACACCGCCAACCGCAGCAACATCTCCGTTATCCTTACGTAGAAATACATACATACATACACATTCATATACTTACATACATATACATATGTATGTGTGTAAGATTGTATGTTTTTAACGCCAAGTGCCAAGAAAAGCGAAGGTGACTGCCGTGTCTTGCTGACGCTTAACCTGATTTAAAAGTTTAACACTCGTAACAAGCTGGCAACAACAACAACTAAAACAACAGCAATAAGAAATCAACATATGAAAAAATATATAAATGAATATATCAAGAAGTAATAGAAATAGAGGATGAATGTATGAACAAAGGATATTAAACAACTAACCTCTTTGCACATATGGAACTAAATTGCAAACTTTGTAACGCCAACTGCAACAGCAATAGCAACAACAACAGCGACAATAACAATAGCAACAACAACGGGAACGGCAAAGGCGACGACGACATCAATAACATCAAGAAGTCAAAATCAATGCAATTGTATAAAACGAATCGTTTGCATGTTTATTAACAATAACCTCGCCTAAATGAAGAATGAAGAAACAAAATGTTCGCACGATATCCTTGATCGTGTGTACATTTACATATTTGCTTGTTGGCGCCGCTGTCTTTGATGCACTCGAATCGGAAACGGAAAAACGTCGTTGGGAAGCCTTACAAGGTGAGTGTGCACTGTACAGCAACGGCAGCTGCATCAGCATCAACCGTTATTTTCACTAACATAGATTTACCGTTAAGTCAAATTGAATGCATGAAAGGCAAACAGGATGTGTGAACACTTAAAGTCTTAGGATTTAACGCTAGACGAGTTATACTTCTACTTATGAATGTCTTTGTAAATTTAATTCTATTTAAGCTCTTCATCAATATATTTATGTTTTGTGATTCAATAAAACTTTTTGTTTTTAACCGATTTCACATATTAGAGGAAAAATAATGGAATATTACAAGAGCTTTCAATGTTACTAGAAAGTCGAAAATAACAAACCGAAAGGGAGGACTGAAGAAAATCATGTGTATCATATATAAGATGGACACATTAAAAGTCTTTAGACTTTTTTAGATCTTTAGTACAAACATTTATACCACGTAGAAGAAGGGCAGACAGAATAATATATGTTTTCAGTCTCAAACTGATAGAATTTAACATTTGTGCTTAGGACATAGAATATTTCTACTTTCTACTTGCTTACAACAAGGACGAAATCTAACTTAGCACACAACCATACGTATGTAACAATATACTGTTTATGTAGCAATAAATTTCAATATAGATAATATTAAAGCTCACTTAATGATATGACATTTACATAAATTTAATATCGTACTTTGCAAATATGTACAAACCAAACTATTGCAAAAATAATCACATTTTGCACATTTCAATTGCTTCCCATTTGCCACAATCACAATGTCACATACACATACGCACACACACACAAACCAACAAACAAAAAAAACGCAGCTGTCGAGGACATGATAATACGAAAGTATAACATCACACAAGAGGATTTCAAAGTCATGGAAACCGTCATACTAAAATCGGAGCCTCACAAAGCCGGCCAGCAATGGAAATTCACTGGTGCATTCTACTATGCAACAACAGTGTTGACCACAATCGGATACGGACACTCGACGCCGAGCACAATCGGCGGCAAGCTTTTCACAATGTGCTATGCCATTGTTGGCATACCGCTGGGACTCGTTATGTTTCAAAGTATCGGAGAAAGAGTGAATAGACTGAGCAGGTAATCTACATATGTATTGTAAATATGTGTATGCACTATACTTGTATGAGAGTAAGAGTGTGCGAGTGTGTGTTTCAGCATGTCTGAGTATGACAGGTGAAATAAAAATGAAAAATTTATAATAATGACGTTATTTTTCATCTTTGCCGATCAACACGTGCAGTTATGTTATAAAAGCGGTGAGAACATCGCTGCGCTGCAAAAGAACCGTTGCATCGGAAGTGGACCTAATCTGCGTTGTGACAACGCTCAGCTCGCTAACAATTGCGGGCGGTGCTGCAGCCTTCTCCAAATTCGAAGGTTGGAGCTATTTCGATTCAGTATATTACTGTTTTATTACATTGACCACAATCGGTACGTTAACAAACTTGCTTAATACTTACTCACTCAATACTTATTGGATTGTCGCTTTAATTTAGGTTTTGGCGATATGGTGGCACTGCAAAAGGACAACGCGCTCAACAAGAAGCCCGAGTACGTTATGTTTGCACTGATATTTATACTATTCGGCCTGGCAATTGTTGCCGCCTCGCTGAACTTATTAGTACTTAGGTTTGTTACAATGAATACCGAAGATGAGCGTCGAGACGAGGCCCAAGCAATGCAGGTAACATAACTCTCCGTAATTCGATACAAGTTTTCAATTCTTTAGATTTCCAATTAAAGCTTTGACTTTTGCATTCTTAGAATTAACAACGCTTTTTTCGCAGTGTATAATTTGTTACAAGAAACAAGCATAAAATTTAAAACAATTTTCAATCGATTTATTTTTTCCCTCAGTTATGTAGTAAAGTAGTAATTAACACACACTTCGTTTATATGGCGACTAATTGATTGATGCTCTACTCTAACGTGACTTTAGTGGACTGCTCTCCGAGAGCCGAGGATCGGCATGCTTTCTCTCTAAGTGCACTGTCGACTAAAACGCGTAAGATTAGATGAAGTGCACCAACAACGCCTGAACGTGGTGGGATCGATCGCTGTCCCTTTTCTTCAAATTGTTTTAGATTTTATGTTTATTATCTATCAAAAGGCGTATTTAAATATAACGGCTTTTTAAGCCATTACGATATAAAAGACGCCTAAAGTAGTTGATTAAACTTTGCTTCAGCATGTGTTTGACACTCCCCTTCGTAGGGAACTTAGAGCTTCTTTCTATCACTTGATTAGTTAAATAGTCATTACAATTACTGATCCTTGACCAGACCTCTCCGACAAACTACGAAATTTTGAAAATATATATTAATATTTACAAACAATTTTGACGAATTATACCAAAACGTACAACAAATAATTAAAATTTGTTCTCAGATTTATTTTAAACAATAATTTATTTTTCTTATTTTTTCTTTATTTTATTTATTTTTTTCTTGATTGAAATATTAATCAAAATTATTTATTTGCTTGCATAACTTTTAAAAAAACTCAAGCACAATTTTGCATTTTTTATTCTGCTCATCACCACCAAAAGTTTCATTCTTACGTCTTTTAAATAATATTATTTAACAAAAGAATTCAAATATTTAATGGCCACAATAAATATATATTTTTCTTTTAATTTACTTTTTTTTGCTTTGCGCTATTAATGCAACAACAACATTATAGTTTATGACCAAGTCCAATTTTTGGACAAACGAGGTGATTGCGGATTTTGACTATAAAAAAAAACTAAAAACAATTAACAAAACTACTTCACATTAACTACTTTTTTCAACAAATGAACAACAACAAACTAATATTTTTGTTACTAACCTAAAAATAAAACTTTCCTAACAAATATCGAAATCATATTTGAAAAATAAATAGGGAAAAAATAAAAAAAAACTACTTGAAACTTTAACACGCTAATGACAGACACAGACCACAACAACAACAATAATTATAACAGCAAACAAAAAACGCTAATCAACACACACGATTTTCCAAAACTAATCTTTCTTGAGCTCCTTCAACTCTAATCCAACTAACCAAAACGCATTTAGAAAATTTCAACAAACATTAGAATTAATCGCATATATGTGTCTGTCACATTCTATCCTACACCATGTATTACAGGCTCTACAGGTTGCCGTTAAGCTCGAGGGCGACGTGATAACGTCAAACGGTTCCATATTGAGCGGCTATGAGGGTCACGATGCGCCCTCGCTCAATGGAACAAATACGTCATCAATGTGTTCGTGTCATTGTGCATGTTTTAATGCAAATCGACACAAAAAGTGAGTAGAAAAACCGACAAATACAAATTCATTTTTAATTAATATTAAATGCATAACTAATTATAATTTCCATGCCTTTTTTATATATATTTATTTAATTATTGTATATTTATTCCACTTGCTTGCTTGTATGCTTCTGTGTGTGTCCTTGTTTTAATCCTTGCTGCTTGTTAAGAGCAAACACTTCGCACAGTTCAATCGTGCTCAACGATGACAATGATGAAGAGTAAGCAATTACAATACATTTTGGATTACTATTATTTATTGTTTTATCTTTTATTATAATTTATGTTGCATATTGAAAAATTTATTCATCATTTTTTTGTATCCTGAATTTAACACTAATGAGAAATGTTTCTTTGGACAGGCATCAATTCAAAGTGCGCCGCTCCCCCTCGCATATACGGCACTTACTACCGGAAGTGGTGCCCATGCAGGATCTATCTTATGATACACAAAGTCTTCACACAATCGGCGCTACTGGCGTCGACGTTGTCGATTCCGGTTCCGGTTCACCGCTCCGATCGCATCAGCAACTCACGCGCATTGGTTCGCTTTTATCGCTACGCATTTAATTTGATTAAAATTTTCGAAATAATTAGTTTAAGTACAATTATATAATACTTATAAATATAACGGAATGTGTAACACACAAACACATTTTCAAGTGCCAATGCTTTAATATATCGTATGTATGTACATTTAGACAACAACAAGAACAACAACAAATTTAAAAACAAAAATCCGAATAACGACTTAGATTATTTGCTTCCTTTGTCATTTAATGTTAGTATTTTGGGCAAAGCAACAACGAAATTACAATTGAACTTTTTTAATTAAAAATTGTAGTGCCGCCACAAACAACAAATACATATTGTCCCAGAAATGTTGTTGCACAAATGTTGAAATATTTTAAATAAAATTAGTTTCTAAAACAACATTGATTTACAAGCTTTATAACGTTTGTAACTGTTTTGGTGTTGCAGACCTTGAAGCTGTCCATACAAAAATATCGTAAATATTGAGTATCCCTATGTTATAAATAAGTCGCATGAAACATGTCATAATTTAACGTTCAAGCTGTGTCATACGGATTGAACGCTAAATTAGCTATTGTTGTATGCGGCCCCAAGTAACATAGCTTAATTGGCATTAATGGCCCCTTGTACTACAGTCGAGGACATTACGAAGAGGAACAGCTTAAAATATTACGAACAATATACATATATTTTGTGATCGAAAAAAAACAGATCAAAAGAAAAATACAAAAATGAAATTCTGCATCTCATAGCTTAGTAGGTGAACATCATAAACATATGTTGATTTAATTCATTGAGTACAAAATTTACATAAAATTAAGATTTTATTCATACATATTCTTATTTGATTTCATATCCAGTTAATAATCAAAAGTACTAATTGCGCAGCGTGGTGAGTGAGATACATACTTACATACATTTAATAGTAGTGCTAAAACTTTCTATAAGATTGTCCTTTTAAATAAAATATAAGAACAAAAACGATTCTTAAGCAAATACACGTTCGTAGAAGACCATAGATTTTATGCAAATTGTACAAGATTCAATTTAAAATCAATATAAAGCCGGTAACCGGAACTCGGATTCTTAACACTTAGCGTACACAAAACCAAAAAATATCTCAAAAAGAACTTAAAAACCAAAAGTAAACGACAACAACAACAACACCACTGCCATTTCCGTATATAAATATTTAATTTAAAAATCGTAAAAAGAATAAAACTTACAAGTCGAAAAAATGAACATATAACGAAATAATAAACATAAATTAACAAAAAAGAAGTTTTACGAAATAAAAAAGTTATCTTAACAAATCTTATAGACAACAAATTTAAAATCACAAATCGAGAACCCCTCCAATATCCCAAAAGCTTTTAATTTTACAAATCGTTAAGAAAAAAAACAACTAAACTCAAAACTGTAGAAAGAGTATCTTTTTCTCAACATATTTGTATGTAACTACATATACATATGTGGTAAAACAATATATATGTATACACACAGATATATATACATACATTGAAAATCCGAAGAGAAATGGTCAAATTAAGAATTGTAAATAACTTCGAATATAGTGGAAGCGCAACCAATAAAGAAAAAGAAAAATATTGATAACATTTTATTACATAAAAAGTGTCTATCTACTACGAAATCGATATTTATATTAATACTTAAGTAGTTAGTAGCAACAACAAAAATAAAACCAAAAGCAAAACTCAAAGGCCTACGTAGCATACTTAAAAACCTCTTTAAGCCTCAAAATAGTTATTCTGTATTAGAAAAAATAATTGAGATTCTCTTTAAATTTTTTTCAAACTTTTTTGTTCCCATTACAGCAGCGGTGAGTGAAGGGGAGAATAAATATCGCATTTAAACCAAAAACAAAACCAATGCATTTAGTTTTAGCGGAAATAAAAATAAAATTTCATAACAAACATAGATTATTTCAATTATGAAACCATTCGCTTGCCTCACTCCAAGAGAAATATTGATGCCAATTTTATTTCAAAGTTTCTAAGATGAGCAACTCTTATGTTACATCGAGTCACACGCTACTTATTACTGTTCAACTTTTAAGCATCGTCAATCAGACGGAACGTCATATTAATGTATTTGATTTGATGTGAGGGAAGACTCATTTAGATCTCAATGAAACGAAAATGAAATCAAATTTACGCAGAATTGCTTCAAACTCGCATTTAGATACAAGTTAAAAAATAAAAATCAACAAATATTCAGAGAAACCTCGAAATTGTATATACTTAATAAAAAACAAGTTTGCCAAAAGTAAATAATAAATTAAAAATAAAGTTATGAAAACAAAAAACAATTTCAATTGTGAACAATTTGTTGTGTAGTTTATGAACGTTTCAAACAAAGATAAAAAAGAAAAAATAGATATTTGATTTAAATATTATCAATGAAGATATACATTAATAAATATATATATACATTTATGAAAATTTTAATGAAATCATTTAAATTTTTTAGTGTATTGAATTACACAATTTAGCTACGTTTAAATTATGAAATTGTAATTTTATTTCATTAAAATGGTGAATGAAGACGAAAGCAGAAGAAAGATTTAAAATAAGACTTTGTAATATATATAAAAAAATAAAAACCAATATATTCAAAAATGAAAAATAAATTTATATAATTAATTTTAAATTGTTTTATTTAATCTTAAACTTTTTAAATTTTTATGTTCAACAAGAAACATTGACGAACATGCATAAAAACGCTGACAGTAATATGTACATACTATACTATAATACATATAAACCTGAAGAGGCATCCAGAGAGAGCCACTGAGAGGAAGATACACTTTCTAGAGATCCGAGCTGAAGCACCAAGCTCCAGGTGTGACAAAAGACTACCTACCGAATTCCAAACCTGTATCTTTCTTACGACCGGTCATGCCAGTTCCCACCGATGATTTGATTTCGCACATAAAAGTAGACTCCTGCAAAATTTCAGGTTGCTAGCTTCAAAATAGACAAGGCATACAGTCGGAGAATTATATATTCATACTTGATCAGCAGGACGATTTGGACGGAGACGTTTCAAGTAAAACAAATCATTTGAGTTGTTTTTTTTTTGTTTATTTTTAATTTTTATTTTCACATTTATTTTTAATTTCTAAACCTTCTACATCGAAAATTTACATTAGATGAAATATTTGTAATTTTTCTTTGTCTTTCAATCAATTTTACCATGTTGTTGTTGCATACAATGGCGTCGTGAATGTACACATTAAAATTAATAAAAGTAATGTACAATATTAGTAAAATATTTAAAATTAAATTCTTTCGCTCAATTTGAAATTGCTTTGATGATGCGCTCTCACGCACGCACGCATGTTTACTTCGATTTAAGTCTTTCTTTTTTTTTTTTGTTATTTATTTATTTGTATTTTTATTGAATGTGTTGTTAAGGTTAAGTTTATATTTGAACATGATTTAAAAAAAGCAAAAAATGTGTATTTTTATCAATTTGAGTATCGCTATTGGAATTATAAACGATATACATACATGTATGTGTATTTATTTACTTAGATTTCTGTGTATATGTAAGTGTGTTTGGTGGTCAGTATTTTTCAAATTGCAATATACGTTTGTTTTGACTTTTAACTAAACTTGTCACTATTCCCACAATTGTTGGGCGTATATGTATAAACATGTTTGTGTATCTGTATGTGTGTGTGTCTGTGTGAATTAAATTTTGTTTACACAATTACATAAACATGACATTATTATACATATGCGCGTCAAGTAACTAAAAGTGAACGTTTTTTTTAAATATTAAAAAAAATTAGGGCTGCGAAACACAGATTGTGTTATTATAGAACATTAAGAACTATGTACGCATGACGTTTACATCAGTGGGTAGGGAAAAGTATATGTAAAAACGGTTATTTGCAAAATGGATTTTGTGTGTTGACATGCGCAACCAACGCTTTACAATTAGTGGTTAGCTATTATTATTATTGTAAAAGACGACTAGTCTATCTAATCATCCATGCTCTCATTGTTTCGATCCGGTGAAGCGTTGCCATTTTTGGGTGATGCCGAACGCGAACGTGAACGCGAGCGTGATTTGTTGTCAACAGACGCAGAGCGATCGCTAAAAATTGAGAAAGGGTAAAAAAATCCATATTAATTACACTGTTTAACAAAAGTTGCGACCAATGATTGAATTTCAAACAACAAAACGCACAAAGTGCTTAGCATTGTGTGCTTGCGCTTTAAAAGTCCGCAATGTGACACAGAAACAAAACGTGTGGTGAGAGCATTTAGTAGAAAACGAACAAAACACAAAATCAAATTTCACAAATTGGCACAACTTATTAGTATATAAGATACAATCGAAAATCACTTACCGTGAACGTGAATCTCTGCGTGACTTGGAGCGTGAACGCGAACGTGACTCACGTTTCGAGTTGGATCGCGAACGTGAGCGAGAATCGCGTTTTGGTGAACGTGAGCGTGAACGGGAACGAGACTTCGATTTGGATTTTGACACATCACGTGATTTACTGCAATTAAATGTAAATCATTTAGATTCTTACAATTTGACAAGATATTCGAAAACCTACTTTGAACGTGATCGTGAGCGGGACTTCACCGGGGACTTAGATTTAGAGCGTCCACCGCGTGATTTAGAACGGCTGCGGGACTTTGAACGCGAACGCGAAGAACGATGAGACCTTGAACGGGAACGTCTGCGCGATCGGGAACGTGATCGTGAACTGGATGAACGAGAACGGCCACGTCCGCCACCCCCACTACGTCCACCGCCACGACGATCTTCAACCAAGCGAATGCGGCGACCATTTAATTCGGTGTCATCCAATTTCTCAATAGCCGTCTTCATATCCGACAACGAAGCAAACTCAACAACTCTGTTGCGAAATTGACAAAAATCAATAAATTAAGATTTTCCAATAGTGCGCATTTGAATTTGTACTACTTACCCTTCATTGCGGCGTTGCTTGTGCGCATCGGCGTAAGTTACTTCACCAGCTTGACGCATATAGTCTTTCAGGTCCTGCGTTGTAGAAATAAAGAATTTAGCATAAGTTCTAATGGTCCAATAATAACAATATTCATACAACAAATACACATACAATAACATTAGTTGGAGCAATATGCATTTTGAAAATCGAATAATTCACGTTTGAGAACGGTCAAAGTCGGATATTTTTAGCTGTTGTTGCCTTAGAACATATGCCCTCATCAGTTAGCAGAAGCGCAGCCTAACCCTTAGCCTTGACCAATTGTCTGAACAGTGTCTATTAGCATCGTGTGACCTCATCGCGATGTATGTATTAGCCTGTCTCCTAGCCTGGGGTTCACCTGGCGTATTAGCTCAAATCCTTTCGTCGCCAGCAACAACAACAACCAAAGTGACCCGTGAAATTTCGATTTTCCAGTTAAAAAAGTACTTAAAAACTATTTAATAACACTTGACCATAAAAGTTTATTTGTATTATTGTACTTTGTTTTTTTTTTTTTTTTTTTTATAAATGAACATTGGTTGAGTTCTTACTTAATGCGCTTTCTCAGATAGGACACACACATCGCTTATGTTAAACCGACCAAACTGTCTGCCTAGTGTTTTGTGGAAGAACCCTCAGCAACCTCATCTCAAAGAGTTAGCGATCAATCGAGCGGGCGGGCGAGCGAGCGGCATTATCACGTAGGTTAACATTCATAATAGATCCGCGGCCATTTTTGTAAGCCAGCATGATTTCATAGAGGCCAAGAACGCGTAGGTCGACGAAATTCGCTGGCTTGGCCCTCACTCTGGCCCAGAACATGCCACTGACACACAAGCGAAATGGATGGATGGATGGAACGTATGAAGAAGACGCGTATGAATACCACCAGTAGACCAGAGGATGTCAGTCTGACCGAAGCACCAAAACGGGCAAAGGTGGCTTAGAGGCACAGGAAGCCACGGCACGGAACCAGTCAACGTTACGCAACATCAACGCAGGAAGGAGTATACCAACAATCAAGCAGGTGGCAGTGAATGTGAACGATCGAGCGTGGCGACACATGACTTTCCACGCCAGTATTTTTATTTTTTTTATTTTTGTATATATTTCTTATATTCACTGGAAATAGAAGAAATTCTATTAAGCCTCTGAGGCTTGTCGAAGGCGTCATCATCTTGCTGAGTCTTTGTGGTCATACAGTCGGTTCGTCTTCTCCAAGCCAGTAGAAACAGTCAGATCAAGGTAAAGCGCTTGGTCAGTAAGCAAAACATCTGATGTGGAAGTGGTAGTAGTAGTAATGCCGGTCTGTGGCCAGTTGGCTAGTCAAGGAAGCTGACAAAAACGGATCACAATAATCACACGGTCGACATGGCATCGCACACGCACGCACGCAGATAAACGTACGTTTGATGATTGCTCAGTCAGTAAATGAATTAACCCATGATATTAGCGGAGCTGATGGACACATGCACGTCATACTGCCACGCCAGTGCTTCGTCAAATGTTAGCTTCACATCTTCAACATTAACACCATCATCGAAGTGATATTAAAAAGGAACAACAATACTGCCTGTGCACAACTTAGGCTGGCCAAGTGACGTTCGGGACATCGTTTGGTACAAAAATTGGTTTGGTATTCTTTTGGACGCACACTCTCACGCTATAAGGAATTTTACAATTCTTTATATTATATTGTTAAAATTTTAATTGTTTGTCAGTTTTAATACCTAAGCGTAATGCAAAAGGTTGGCCTTCAACAAATCGCAAGCTTTGTTGTAGTCCGACATTTTACAAATTTATGTACATATATGTATATATACACTTTTTTTGCATATTATTTAAGCCGAAAACCAAATTAATCAAGTTTTAAGCGCCGCCGAGTTGGTCCAATCTGTGCCATTTTAGTTTAAGTTGCTTTGGCTGTCGACGAAAACAACGACGACGACAATATTTTGGATATTTTATGCCCTATTTTAGCCCGGCCGGTCTTCACTAGACTCTGTTCGACATCACTTCTAAGCTTGTCACGGTATGTAAACGAGCGAGCGAAATTTGACGCTTAAACAAGCGAAGCATAACGCGTTCAATAGATCGAAGTTTTCTGACAATGACATCATCTTTTTATGTTGTAAAATGATCAAAATTTGTTTTCTCAAACGCTGAACGTAGTTTTTTTTTGTCTTTTGAAAAACATCTTTGCTGTTTTTGAGAGCAACTGTGTATATATGTGACTTCATGTCTTTACGCTCATAGCAGTTCAGTTGGTTTTGCGGTTTTAGAATTTATTCTTCTGCCTAATGGTCGGTCACCAGCCAACGCTTTAATTTTAATATTTATTAAGCTGTGTGCCTCTCCCTCATTGTACCTCTATTGTTGTTAGGAAGTTGGTTGTGTGCACATATTATGGCCATGCTTTGTTTTTTCACGCAATCGCATCATGCGGTTCACTTTGGGTTACCACCAACGCACTCAGCACGCACGTGTGTTAAAGCCAGTTATTTTGTGCCTCATCACCACATCCTGATCAGATCAGATCACACACACTCTTTTTGTCTAACCTCGCTCAGGGCGTTGCTGTACCCATCAACAGTGGTAAACTCTTTGGTGTGGAGAAAATAATTTATGGGATAACACCGATCAGTTAAACGCTTTTAGTAAAATATACTTAGTTGCATTTATATATAGTTATGTATGTTTCTATGTATAAATAATTAACTTATTGAGGTAGCTTACAATTCTGTCAAATAAGTTATTTTAAATCAAAGAAGAAAAAAAACTAAAAAATTTTAAAGGAATACAAACAGGTTTGGTATTGATTTTAAATTAATTAAAAAAAAAAAAAGAAATTAAGGATATATCATGCTATAAAAGTTACGTTTTTGAACCTTAACGTAAAGTATACAGCATGACCAATAATATAAAAACACAAAAAAAAAAAAAGAAAACAAACTGAATTAGTAAACATGGTTTTGAAACTAGCAACTAAAATCCAAAACCACGCTCTCACTTAAGAACAACAAACAACAAATGACGATAAATTAGTAGACAATATTTTGTGTAAAATTTTAAAGCAATGTTAAACTCCTACATAACCATTTAAACCGATTCGTTTTAAATAGACTGCATAATGTTATAAAAAATTTGCCAGAAAGGCGCACAAGACTCACCTGCCAGCTGATGCGGCTCGACAAATTCTCAACGATCAGGCGATACTCAGTGCGCAAAGGCGGACCATAACGAGACGATGATCTGGAATTTTTGTTTCTGGTGAATAATTTAATGAATTTCAAATTAGTATTGACACTGCTGCCGCCTTAGAACATGAAAATTTTAACTCATATCAAACAGAAAATAGTCGTACAATTAACAAAGCAGGAAAACATAAATACAATACATATTTTTTTTTTTTAAGTTTAACATCTTCAGTGCAGACTGCGCTGCATAGAAAATGCCAAGAAGAAAACGTAAAAAAAGGAAAAAAAACAAATCATAGAACAAATTGAGGCGGCGTGCAAAATGTAACTATTTCCGTTTATAATTTGCATGTCTCTACAGTCAGTGTCTCGATTATAATTGAAACAAGTTTAATCACTTTTTTCTTTCTTTTTCTTAAGACTTTGAAATGAGGACTTGAGATAAATGCAAAGCGTAACGTTAAATGTTTTTATTTTCGTTTGTGTGTATGTGTGTGTGTACTTACTTGTCGTTATAACGACCACCGCCGCCGCGGCGACCATATCGATCATCATAGCGATCTCTGTGACTACCGCGTGCTGTACCTCTGGCAGGTTCTACAACAACTCTGCACAAGAAAAAAATAAATAAATAAAATAAAAATATTAAATTATGTTGGAAAACACTTAGTAAATACAGAAACGTACCTTTCCCCCAATAGTTCCTTCCCATTCAACTCATATACCGCGTCATCTGCGTCACGGTAGTCTTCAAATTCCTGAAAATTTTTAAAAATTATTTTGTATTTAGCAATGAACAGAATAATGCTCGTATTGATTTTTATTTCATATTTTCTTTATTCTTACCACGAAGCCGTAACCATTCTTAATGAGAATGTCGCGTGTACGTCCGTAACCTTTGAAAAAGCGCTCCAAGTCACGCTCGCGGACGCCATAAGGTAGGCCACCGACATAAACGCGTGAACCAACCATTTTTGTTTTCTTTTTATGTATTAATCTGCTTTTACTTTAGCAAAATCTGCGAAAGGAAATTATAAATATTTTTTCGTTAATAGTGCGTTGTAATTCTATGAATACATATATTTTTTCGCCAAGATGGCGTCGTTGCCGGGTACAGAATTTTACATTTTCGCTAATCAATAAGTTGATTTTCTATTATACTACCAAGATTCTTCGATGCACATTATATATATGTTATAAGTACCTTTGACTAAAGTGTATTTGGAATTATTTATTTTAATAATCTACCACTCAATTGTATTTTATTTTTAATTTTCACGCGCGCACAAAACGAATGCCACAAAGCTGAACGAGAGAAGAGAACAAAAAGATTAGTTTTTTTGGCAGCTTCAATTGGTTGAGAAACGCAAACGGGCCATTTGACACAAAAGTGTCGGCAGAGTGTCGGCAGAAGTGGAAGAAGAAGCAGGTCGGAAATACCCGCGATCGCGGGTAGGTGAAATATCGCAGGCGGCAGCACCGCACATACGCTTATTCAATACCCCTGTGCCGTGTCACGAAAAATGACACGATTCCTCTCTCGCTCTCAATTGAGCGTACATCATCTCTTGCTCTCAATCTGATTTTCACCGCGTTGTTTGACTTATGTTATCATATAGAACCCCGACACTTGAACGATGAATGGAATACGAAACTCTACGCTTGCTGCGTAAACGTGGAAATGGCGGCAATTTATACGTGTACGGTACTGCCAACTCTTTAAAATCCAATGCAAAATCTTCTACAAATTTCTAAATGAATCAACACATTTCTTAGGAAAAGCTAATTATCCGCTTATCTAAGAATACATTTGTTTTATTACACAATTGCCATATTAAGGCAACTCCACTCCCATTTTCTCGAAATTTAAAGTGAAAGTAATCATGAATTGTGATCCGTTAAGTAATCGAGTCCATAACTTCCGGTTCTTATAATTGTCTGGCATTTTTTAAGGCAGCGCTTACCAACTAACTTTGCCATGTTGTCAACAAGCTTACAGTCGTTGTATTTAATTTATTTTAATGTTTTAATGTTACAAACTACACAGCAAAGGGAACGTCCATATATTATGTTAAAATTAGGAGTGGGTAGATCATCAAAATCTCATCAAGGTTTTAGTCCATTAATTTACTATTTTTTTTGTAATTTTCTAAATTTATTCTTAAAAATGGCCAAATTTGTTATTGTCGACTATGAGACATTGACAAAAACAGCCGAAAATAGGAATAGCCAATTGGGCAACACTCATTACTCCGCCTGTAAATTAAGGCTGGGAAAACATCGATAGTGACCATATTCGATATTTTCGATGTTTTTCACATAAATATTCGATAATATTGATATTATCGACAAAATATCGCACTCTGGTTGTCTCATAGCCTAAGTGACGGTGCAACTCCAAACGACATGGAGCAAGCCAGTACTTGCAGCCTTTGTGAGTCAATTAACACCGCCAAATGTGGGGGAGTCACCAACATTGACTCGGCTCAAGTGGCTCGGCAAGTCGAGCGACATTGGCCAGGCCAGTACTTTCGAGACATTTTCTAATGGCCCTCGACCGAGTCATTGCACCAATTGCATCGATTAATGACACATTTGCCTCTTTTGCCGACTTGGCGCAGAACGCGCGAATGGGCAACGCTGCCATAACGGAAAAATCTTAAAATGCCGAATTACGACTGGATTGAGCACCTGGATCCACAGGATCCGGAGTACAACAACAGAGTGACCTGCAAACATTGCAATTGTCGAATACGCTTCACTACAAATGGCAAGAGTGGCGTCTGTGGTCATTTAATTTGGACAACGGATAAAATAGAATATTATATTTTTAGTAAATTTGGCATAAAAATATAGTATTTAAAATGGAATACTATATTTTGCGGGTGAAGTAACCTCTAAATACACGCCATGGCTGAGAACACTCTAGATGATATACGCCGTGTTGAACGCATTTGTCTACCACCCCAATGTGTGAACTGCAACCAACAGTCCTTAAAACTGAAAATTTCAAACCTTAAAAGATCCATCCGGGAGCCCTTCATTACACACATTGCATTTAATTAAATTCGTCTGTGGGTCTCTCACAACCCAACCATGTTGTTTGGTATTGTGGGACATTTTGATGAAAATTAAGTTAATTGAATGAAAAATTAATAATTCGAAATTCAGAATGGCGCGAAATGAGTCGGATTTTGGAAAAACGCAAACGAGCCCACATTTACTCAAAAGCGACAAATTGCATCAAAAGCGTCGACGACCACAAAATGGAGGGTAGGGAAATATCCCCATGGAGTGCACCGCGACATAGACCAAACCAATGTATGTTATGCAGTTTCATAACAGAGTCATTTGGACCAAAAGAGGAAGCAGTTTGTTTACATTTTTGACGCAGCGTTGCATTCGAAAATTGTGCTTCCAAAACACCCTAAAATTTCCCTGTTTAGTTACTTTTACATTATTTTTTGGCATGATTTTACATTTAAAACATTAACCAACATTAACCAATCATTAATAATTAATAATAATCGATTTTGGACTTTATTCACAAAGTTATATTGACGAATTCGTATATTTAGTACATTTTGTTAGTACATTTTAAAAACCTAGTTAGCAAACACTTATAAAAGCGGGAACGATAGTGACAAAAGACTATCGATAGTGGCTCAGAGAGGTAAATATTCGATAACTCGATAGTGCCATCGATTGTTTCCCAGCTCTACTGATTACTGTTAATTTGTGAAAATTGTTTTCGAAATAAGGCTGCTTTTCTCCGTACGACATAAATTCAGCAGATAAAATATAGCCATGTCCGGTAATAATAACGAGCAAAATGAAGAACACGATGGCAATGAAAACGACGAGGAGGTAAATTGCATATTTGCAAATATTCGCTGTTGTCTTAAAAATGTGTATATGTGTTTGAGTACAAAGAAAAAAAAAAAAGTAAATAAATGCAAATAAAGCTTCTTATAATACAATTACCTTGAGGTCAGCGACACTTTAATGTTCCTGTCATTGCCACAAAAAACACGGTTAAAACAAGTGTAGAAGTAAAATGGCGGCCGGCTTTTTTTTTTTTTTTTCTTTTTTGTGTATTGTCAACTGTACTAAATTGTTTTCGCGAAATTCATGTTTTTCTTGTTTGCCTTTCTCTATCACCACAGATTTCTGAGCCAGAACAGCTGCGTAAACTGTTTATTGGAGGCTTAGACTACCGTACGACGGATGAAGGCTTGAAAGCACATTTCGAAAAATGGGGCAATATTGTCGACGTCGTCGTCATGAAGGATCCAAAAACCAAGCGTTCACGTGGTTTTGGTTTTATTACATACTCTCAGTCATATATGATTGACAACGCGCAGAAAGCACGTCCACATAAAATTGATGGCCGTACTGTCGAGCCAAAGCGTGCTGTGCCACGCGAGGACATTGACTGTCCAAATGCCGGAGCAACAGTAAAGAAGCTATTTGTCGGCGGTTTGCGAGACGATCACGACGAGGAATGCTTGCTTGAATATTTCAGGTATTATGGAACCATTGTAGGCATCAATATTGTATCTGACAAGGATACCGGCAAGAAGCGAGGTTTTGCTTTTATTGAGTTCGACGATTATGACCCCGTGGATAAAATCATACAACAAAAGAATCACATGATCAAGAACAAGAAGTTGGACGTTAAGAAAGCGATTGCAAAGCAAGATATGGATCGTCAAGGAGGGGGCGGTGGTGGTGGTGGAGGAGGAGGCGGAGGTGTTAGTCGTGGTGGTCGAGTTGGCGGTCGTGGAGGTGATCGTGGAAATCAAGGAGGAGGATGGGGAAACAATCGCCAGAATGGTGGTGGTGGTGGCGGCGGCGGCGGTAGCTGGGGCGGAAATAATTTTGGAAACAATGGCAACTTTGGAGGAAACCAAGGTGGTCCCGCCAGTTGGAGTCAACCAGCTGCACAGCCCTGGAGCAATCAAAATAGCAGCAATGGAGGATGGAATAATGGCAGTGGTTATGGTAGTGCCAGCAACAGTAATGGCAGCTGGGGCAACAGTGCGGGTGGTGGTGCTAGCAATGTTGGCAATGGAGTCACCGGTGGCTTTGGTAATGACTATCAACAAAGCTTTAGTGGCGGCCCACAGAGAAACAATTTTGGCAACAGTCGTCCTAGTCCTTACGGGCAGGGTAGTGGTGGTTTTAACAAAGGTATGTTTAAAAAAAATGGCATGATGGAGATTGGATAATATAATTGATGAATAAGTTGCTAATTTATATATTAAAATCTTAAATATTGTTTATTTCAGGTGGCAACCAAGCTGTCGGCACTGGTGTTGGCGGAGGTGGTCAAAGCGCCTTTGGTGGGAACAACTATAATACCAGTGGCGGCCAGGGCGGTAATCTGGGCGGTGGCAATAGACGGTATTAGAGGTTAGTATTTCGTTTGGTTTTCTTAATGCTACATTAAAGTAATCGAGCAATTTAAAACAACAAAACCGATACCCCTAAACATTTTAACATCGCCAGTTACAGTTGTAAGCTTTTTTAATTGCAACGAGAACCATATCTTTGTCTAATACAATTTTTCTTTATTCTCGCAAATAGGTAAAAACATAAATCAGTTCAAATCTAGACAAACATGCAGTCTAGGCAGGCAGGCAGTGAAGTGAAATGAAGGCAGATACAGACACAAAATCAAAGAGAAAGGCAGAAAAAAAGGTTCAGAAAGCCCCAGGCAGTCAAAAAAAATAAAAGAATTTCAAGGCCGACCTAGAGCTAACAAACCCAAAAAAGAAAATATCTATAATTCGGTGTACCACCCATGTGTAGGATGTTATAATCAAGAAGCTTAGATATAACTAATCTTATACATACTAAAACAAAAATGAACTAATTAATTAAATTTTAATTGATTGATGATAATTCAAGAGACAACAAACTACTCTTGCTACATATTAGTTTATCCTTTTTTAAATTTTTTTTATTATGTTTTCTTGACTTGGTCAAACTTATACATAATCTGACATGATTGTGATGATATACAGTTAAAACATAAATGAAAGAAAATATAAGCTAGTAAATGTACCTAAACACACAAATCTACAAGCAAACAAAAAAAAAAAAACAAATAATATAAATAAAAATAAAGCTAGAACAAGATACAACCCGATGCATGCGAAAAAATACGCAAACCAATTCCATTATAATATAAAAAACAACTGTTTTTGTTGTCAGCGTGAAAATCTACTCAAGCCGATGCATAATTTTTTTTACTATGTGCATATTTATAGACATTTTTTTTTTTTTTATAATTTAATTTTACACCACAAGTAGTTAAGCATTATAATTGAACCAACAAATACCACCAACTGAAAACATTTCAAAACTAAAGCAAGAATGTCGAGGAAATATTATAAAACAAAATCATAAATATATATGTGGAATAAGTTGAAGCTAAACCAAACTCTGTACAAGAAAGAGGAAAGAAAGAATAAATTTAATTCGATATATATTTGTACTAACTTAAGCTTTCGCGTAGGAATCCGTCTAGGATTCCTTATAAATATTGTAGTTGCAATTATTTATTTTTACTAAAATTAACACAAAAAAAAGTGAAATCTTATAAAGTCACATTAACTTACAACGGAAATTATGCAAAACAGCAAAACAATTAGGTAAATGCAGAAGGTGTGCGGGTACGAGAGCTACCAGAGACTGCAATGTATGTAAACAAAAACAAGCGTGAGGCTAAGCTTAGTTAGCAAAAACCCTACGTCAACGCGCGCAATTTGACTATAAAATACAAACCGTATACTAATGCCATACGTGTTTCTTTGCAAGACTGGCGGCTGCCCACAGTACATCTTGGAGTATTGTGCAGTGGTGTTACCCGTTCGGTCCTCCGGCCTCTGGATGGTGTTGTTGGTTGGAAATCGTTCTCTCTGGATGCTTTCGCATGCATACGCCAGGATGCAACGGTAAGTAGTGACATTAACTTGTGCTTTCTGGGTTTTGTAATTCAAAATAATTAAATAAAATTTTAAAAACTAAAAGAAAATGGACATTGAATTTTTATCGATTGGTGTAGAAATGCTCCAAATTGTAAGTAAAAATATCTGTTTTAAAATGAGTTTGCTACCTGGGCGGCAAAATTAGGAACAGCGGAAAACTTAAATTTATGTGCCATCTTTGCAACTCTCAAAATCGTTCGACATGATAATTGTTTTTCATTTCTCTTCGTATTGTTGTTTTTGAGTAGAAATCCGTTTTTCAAAATGGCTTTGGTATACAGTTCATTTTAAAGCGATTTGTATATAGTCCAGCCATTTGGTACTTCTACCTGGAAAGTTTTGCGGGAGTTTTGAAAATTGGTATCTGGGCTGCTCTTTCCGAATTTTCACTTTGCGACCTATCACCGCCGCTCGAGCCGCCATTTTGAAAAAATGGCGTCCAAAATCACTTTTTTGACCATATCTCAGTTTTGGCTCATTTTACGGCGAAAACATCTCTATACTAAATTAAACTAGAGATAATTTCCTACAAATTATGTTCTAACCTTTTTTTTCGTAAGACTAATAGTTTAGGCGTACGAGCGCCGCAAAGTATACAACTTTGGTACTATGGTTTTCATACGTTTTGTATATGGGCCTTTTTCAAAATGGCGGCTCGAGCGGCGGTGATAGGAGATCGCAAAGTGAAAATTCGGAAAGAGCAGCCCAAAATCCATATAGGTACCAATTTTCAAAACTCCCGCAAAACATTCCAGGTAACCCCTTTTTTTACGACCAAATGACTGGACTAACAGGACAAGTTGGCAGTCTTATTTTTTCACGTCATTTGGTACGACCGATTCGTCCAACTGTAAAATAAATTATGCCGAAAAAGAAAACAGGTCAGCGTAAAAAAGCTGAGAAACAAAAGCTCCGCTTGAAGGAAATACGCAGCCGGGAAGTGCCACTGGCAGATTTGCCATGCAACGCACCGATGGAGTGTGAAAAATGTGAGAAGAAACAGAAATCGCGTGCTTTCTGCTATTTCTGTCAGAATCTGCAGCGACTACCGATTTGTGCACACTGCGGAAAGATAAAATGTATGCTGAAGACGGGAGATTGCGTTGTGAAGCATCCAGGCGTGTACACCACGGGCATGGGTATGGTCGGAGCTATATGCGACTTTTGTGAAGCTTGGGTATGCCATGGGCGAAAGTGTCTGCAGAATCACGCGTGTACGTGCCCATTGCAGAACGCTGTTTGTCTGGAATGCGAACGTGGCGTTTGGGAACATGGTGGACGCATATTTAAGTGTTCATTCTGCGATGGTTTTCTATGTGAGGATGATCAGTTTGAACACCAAGCATCGTGCCAAGTGCTTGAATCGGAGAATTATAAATGCCAGTCGTGCAACCGACTTGGTCAATATTCGTGCTTGCGATGCAAGACCTGTTATTGCGAGGATCACGTTCGTCGTAAGGGCTTTAAATATGAAAAGAATAAGGCTATTCCGTGCCCCAAGTGCAATTATGATACTTCAGTGACAAAGGATCTGAGCATGTCTACTCGTTCTCACAAGTTCGGTCGCCAACAGCAAGGTGGTCCAATGGATAGTGATGATGGTGACTATGATGATACGGGCTACTACGGCGGTGGTGCTAGTGGGTACTATGGTGGTGCCGCTAGTGG
Organism: Phortica okadai; assembly: GCA_034638295.1. Lineage (NCBI taxonomy): Eukaryota > Metazoa > Arthropoda > Insecta > Diptera > Drosophilidae > Phortica > Phortica okadai. Next base: position 4,564,455 of record CM067849.1, on the reverse strand, counting down.
TCAATATTATGATGATGACGACGATGATGAAGACGAAAGTGAGGAAGACAGTGACGACGAAGATGGTGAATCGGTTGCCAGTGATGCAACGGCAGACAGCAAAGAAGACAAGTCAAATGGCAAAACAGATAAATAATTTAGCAAATTTTACAAAAAGAAAACCCTCTCAAGTTTTTGTGTAAATAAATGTTAATTTTTAACAATTTTGTTAAAATCAGATTTGCATTTCAAAGCAATTTATTGTCTTTTCTTGGGGTTTTCGCCCGTTTTGAATAGGATCAACAAGTTAAAAAGATGAAAATTTTGAATTGGTAAGCATTGTCAACGCTGCGTTGAAATGAAAAATGATACCACTGGTCGTAAGTATCAAATCTTAAACAAAAAACAGTAGACATAAAGTCGTATCACCCTCCAATTTCTTGCATTCCACTCAATTGTAAAAAACACAAAATTACTGTTTTTCTAACTTGTGTACAAGATATCTCAGAAGCTACATCCTCCTCCTCACCAACGGTTCACGGAAACTATAAGAGCTAGAGGCTTGAAATTTGGAGGGTAGACTCGTGATGCTCTGCGACAGATCAGGTTTATTTTTTTTTTTTTTGCCATGCCCACTCCTTCCGGCCCATCCAGCCCCACCCACTTTTTTAAATCGCTATAACTCAAACATCCAAAGAGATAGAAGCATTAAAGTCGGTATGTAGACTCATTATGTATAGCCCTACAAAACTGCATACCACAAAATCCTCCCCTCCTTTTCATTTCCCCTCCCCCAGTTATTTTCTGTAAATTGCTTACATCTTAAAAACTGAATACCACAAACTTCCTCCTTCTTTGTTCTCTACTCATCAGAGGCTTACGAACTTAAATTTTTCGTAAACACATTTTTTGACCGATTTTCTTGATAATTTGAACACTATTTGAATAGGCGACGTCAGATCAATATGTTTTTGTAGAGTGAGGGTGTGGCACCGCCTATCATGTGTTCAGGGTATTATATTGTCGAGTATGCTCGACTATACCGTCCCTTTTGGTTACTTATATTTTTGCTCTAAATTCCCTGTGTGATCTCATCGCAATTGAGTTGCGTTTGTTTTGTTCCTTCTTTTTATAAAAAGCACTTAAACTTTTTGTATATATTTCAATCACTCATGGAAGTCATCTTTTCCTATGGATGTCTTAGCGTACCAGGACTAAATTAGACTTGAAGATTATAGTGCCAAGGAATCATTTTTTTGTGTGATGCCCTTGGCAGTCAACACTTTAGTGATGCACGAATTCAACATTTTCTGGATCCGGATTTTACGAATCCGAATCCAAATAGATTCGAGTAATTGACGACGAATCCGAATTCGTAAGAGCCAAAAAAAAACCTTACTGGTATTTCTGTGCGCCTAGTTATCTGAAACAATTTAGAGAAATTATTTTGTATTGAATAAAAGGAAAACATACAAATTTGTTAAAGTGCGTACATTTAAAACATCAAAATCGATTTCAGAAAAATAGTAATATAGGATCGTAATAATCGTATAGGATTCGTTTATGGTGGTATTCGTAATCAGATTCGGATTCGTAAATTGGATTCGATTACCACGAATACTTTTTGATCTTCGAATCCTAATCCTCGGATTCATGCATCACTTCAACACTTAGGTTAATAACGTGTTATTTTTCAATTCCGTTATTCTAATGTTCCGTTAGACATTCCTGATTCTAACGGAACATGTTTCGTTGTATCTACGATATATTCTTATGCATTTGACAATTCCGTTAGTTTATTATTTGTATTTTTATTAGCACATGGCTGTGTTCTCCTTTAAAACGGATATGCTTATGCATAAGCCAATTCGCATTTGTGTTCCAAACTTTAATTTTTATTTACTTAAAATATATATACTTATATTTTTTTTTTTACAAAACGAAAACACATTGTGCAAGTCGCGGATTGTTGTAGTTGGTACGCGAGTGCCGGACGCACACCCAACCACTTTGAATTTTTATTTTGGAATAGTGTTACAACTTTCAACACTGGTTCTCCCTAGACTCCAACCAGAAACCCATAAGTAAATACTATTGTAAACAGGCAGAAGAGGTGAAAAGAAGCTCACTAAAAACATTTCCAAATAAAAATACGTCTAAAAAACCGTACAAATACGTAAAACATTGTTTACGTTTACGCTGTACGGCGACTTGTCAGCACTGCATGACAAGTTGAACCGCAACTGGAGAATTAGTTTAGTGTATGTTGCGTCATATTCGATGGGGACTTGGTCCCTTGACAGATTTGAGCAAATCTTGGGTCTTTGATATGTTTTGTCACATTTTCATACGGACTGTCCTTGTCTTTTCTGGTGCTAACAGAGTGTTAATATTGCCGCGCAACATAACGTAATGTTGACATGTTATTAAAACAGGGTTGCCAATTTGGGGATTTCCCCCCAAAATTTAGGGGGTTTTTGAGTTGAATGGGTTTTTTTAGGGGTGCTATGTTTTTAGGGGTATTTTTAGGTTTTTTTTTAAACTTTGTTATTATTATAATAAAGGCGTTCACGACCAACTCAGTAACGAGCCATTACTTAATTGACGGTAAGGCGATTTTTATTTTAATAAAAACGCAAAGAACATCTGGCAACGTTGCAAAGTTCACTCGAGAGCAACAGAATTTTAACAGGGCTAAAGAATGGAATTGTGAGACCTTAATGATTTACAGTGCGGTAAGAGGGGGGGTAACAGCGCTGTTAAACCGATATTGGAAATCAAGTGCCTCATGTTCGCTTGAAATTTTAGGTATCATGAGTGGTACACCTTCAATTAGTTGAGAAACGCTAACGGGCCATTTGACACAAAAGTGTCGCCGGCGTCGGCAGAGTGTCGGCAGAAGTGGAAGAACAAGAAATATGAAACCGTGGTCGAAAACCTCCCCGATTGGAGATGTGGCTAAAATCGCCAGCGGTGGTAGTGCAACATGCGCTTTGTCAATAGAAAAATATGACGTTCACACAACAGCGACTCGAATCCTCTCTCGTTCTCAATTGAGCGAACATCAACTCTTGCTCTCAATCTGATTTTGACTACCTTGTTTTGCCTTATGTTTTCATATTGAAGCCTGACACTTGAACGATTATGCGATTATAAGAGTGAGTGAGTAATGTGTGAAAAACAACAAAACAACAATTGCAAATTAAACTGCCAAAATTTAAAAGTTTTTCAATTGTTTACAAAAAATCATCTTTATTTAAAACTTATAAATGTAAATGTAATGTTTACTATGACGAGATCATCACGTTTTGTGAAACCTTAAAATAACCCTTGAAGTTTGACTTCAAAATAAAAGATATAAAAGCTAAGAATATTAAAATTTGCTCCAGGAAATCAATTAATTCAGCCCGAAGAATCAGCGGTGCTCCAATTGGGCTCTAAAGGCGTCCGTCAAACTTTTTTAAGCCGCTAAACCAAATGTGGTGTTGTGTAGTGTCAGCATTAGTACTGCATGGAAGAATGGCATCAAAGTGGCAACTTCGCTCGTAGGACAACCTTAACGGGGGATAACCGATTTTGTGTTTGGCCGTCTTGAAGATATTGGGCGGTGCTAAAAATGAAATTGCTAAAGTCGTTATGTATTACACACATGAAAATGTTTCAGTCACTTACTTGTCTCATAACAATACAATTCCACATTTTGACTATATAACCTAGATATAGCTTGAACGAATGAATCCATTTTTTTATTTCAATTTTACCGTTGGTTTGACTGGTCGTGTGTCGTTCCGTAGCTCCCGCGGATAGTTCGTTTTTTTACGTAAAAAGCTCACGACGCAAAGCTGTCTAATCACCGTTCAGCGTAAATTTTTTTGAATGAATTTTTGAATTGTTTAGACGAATCCAATTTAGAAAAATTAAATAATTCGAATAATGATTTTCTAGAAATTGTATGGTTTTTAGGGGTTTTTGGTTTGTGTTTAGGGGGAAACAGTTTTGAAAGTTGGTAACACTGTATTAAAACGACAATAGGAAATTCGGAAAAAACACGTGAACCCGTCTGTCTCCACCACAACCGAGACGAGAAAAGTCATCTGTTCATCAACGCATTCGGTTAAATTGGCCCAAAGTTGGTTGATAAAAAAAAAACCAATTCACGATTAGTCGATGCCTTCGTAGTTATTATTAATGGAGACCTTTAACTCGGTGCCTGGGTTTTGTCCAGTTTGTGGTACTATTTTTCCTCTCTTGCAACCTAAGGGAAATATAGTATGCTACAATTGCAAAAAGGAATTTACGCCAGATGGTAATTAGAAGATATAGAATGCCAGAAATACATAGAAACTGAACTTTCCATCTTAGTTTTTTGCTCACAAGAAGTGGAATACAGGATACATTTCAATAGCTATGATCCAGACAAATTAATAAAGAAGCCCAAAAGAGAATCGGAATCCGAAGAAGCAGACGGACCCATTGTGGAACGGAAGTGCTCTAAATGTGGGCACGATAAAATGTCGTATGCCACAGTACAATTACGCTCCGCCGATGAAGGCCAAACCGTGTTCTTCACGTGTCTTAAATGCAAGTGAGTGGCGTCTAATTGTTGATTTTATGAAATGTTACTTAATAATTGAAATTTCTTTGCAGATTTAAGGAATCAGAGAACTCGTAAAATTTACAAACTTATTTTATTTACGTTAATTCTATGTAATTTTAATGTTAATGAAAATAGTCATGGTTCACAGCCTGTAAGTTGTAAATAATATTAAGTTTAAAAAAAGGTAAAACTTAAGTGCACTTACTTCATTGGCTTTTAAGCGATTCTTCGGATTGTAAACAACCAAATTAGAAACAAGATTTATTTCAACTGCATGCGTGCAGCTAGGAAATAGATTGTCCCAATGTACCCCAGGAGCGTTTGGAAATCTATTAATTAACGCTATACTAAAGAACATATTCCATTCAATGTATGTATGTTTGCATATTACCTTATTTTACTGTAATCAGGTAAAGAAGTCAATTCTGGCCACTCATTCAAACGTGGACTGCCAAGCGTGCGTATAATGATAGCAAGCTGTTCAATATCAGTTGTGCCCTAAACAAATACAAATATGTATATTTAAATTGTTATACAAAAAAAAAAAAAACAATTCTACAAACCGCAAACAAAGGTACACCGCGCAACATTTCCGCAATAACACAACCGGCCGCCCACATGTCAACACCCGTGCTGTACTTCTGTGTGCCCCAGAGTATTTCAGGAGCGCGATACCAACGCGTTGAGACTTGCGGTGAATAGAGACGGGTATCATCTTCAGGAAAGTAAAGACGCGCCAAACCAAAATCAGCAATTTTAAGTACACCAGATTCACTAATCAATAAGTTTGCCGGCTTTATGTCCTTAAACAAATATTCGGAACTGAGTATGAGATTGACGTAAATCAACAGGACTTACTCTATGCATAATGCTTGCTTCATGCAGATATGTTATGCCTTTAAGCATCATCGCTGCGAATTGGCGTACTTGTTGTCGACTCAACGGATTGGCATCATTTTTTAGACGACCATACAAAGTATCAGGCATGTAATCCAGAACCAAGGAAAGTCCAGTCAAATCCGGATAGATATCGACGATGGCTAGTATCTGAAATTGTACATAACTTTAATGTATTTGACTACTTTTAGACAAAAGGATGTTTACATATTCGCAATTGCACAATTGCAAGGTTTTTATTTCACGTAAAGTATTAAGAGAAATGTTGCCGAATTTGTTTTTTAATGCAACTTTTTTGATTGCGACTTCTTTGTTGCGCTGAAGATCGATCGCCTTAAAAACACAGCCATGGACGCCTTCACCGATTTTGTCTAACATTTTATAACGACTTGGTGCATATTCTTCCATAACTGTTAATGTATATTTGTTGATGGATTGAAATTTGTTTAAGTTAACAAATTTTGTTACTACCTAAAGTACTTAATTGATACTTGTCATTGTTACCACATTTTGTTACCATTGGCAACTGGAAGGCCCACTTTTTTTCCATTGTATGACATCTGTCAAAAACCGGTTTTAGTTCTGTTTACGCAAAACACGAACAAAACAAATGATCCGTTAACTCACGTGTCCTTCGGATTAACGTTTTGCCTTTGGTCACTTGTTGAGGACAATGCACTTGTCGATTTGTTTACGAAGTGTCCTTAAAGCAAAAACTGTCAAAAAGTTGCGCAAGCGTTTTGAATTCGTCCTCTTGACTGTCAAACTCATGTCACTGACAAAGGATACACAATTTTCCAAAGTTTTGCAATGGCACGAACGTAAAAGTTTTTCATTTGTTAGTAAAAATGATATATTTAAATTAATTGCTAATTAAAAGAAATCTTGTGTTTAAGTGGTCATTAAAAAGTAAGAAAAAGGGAAACTAAATTTTATAAAACTGTTATTAAGTTTCAAAAATACAGCCTTGTGTGGAAGACAGTGTACTTAAAAGTTGAGCCAACAATTAAGTTGCAAAGGCTTCAATAAATCAAACATTGAGAAAACATTTAACAATTTTGTATTTTCCTTTGAATTTTCTAAATGTTTCGCTGCTTCAGTATGATCCTGTAGATAAAGGCGTATCATTGTTCATAAAAATATATATGTACATATATACATACATATGTACATATATGAGCAAGGTGTATACATAACCTCAGCTAAACTAATACACACACAGACTTATGTGGAACATATTCGCTGATCCAACGAAGGCCAATTAAATATTTATAGCAATTTCCTACTTGACATTGCGTACAAGGCTATTTCATGTCAACTTTCTAACAACTCCTTTCCCTTTTTACAGGGTTACTTGGGAAACGTCATGCGAGTGTACATTCTTTGTTTGACACTAGCCCTGAGTCTCTACGTGTTGGTACCATCAACGTTGGGACGTACAGCAAAGCGTTCTGATGTCTACATAGCTGGCTTCTTTCCATATGGCGATGGCGTTGAGAATTCGGACACCGGACGTGGCGTTATGCCCAGCGTTAAATTGGCCTTGTCACATGTAAATGAACATCCGCGTATTTTGACCAACTATCGCCTCCACATGTGGTGGAATGACACTGAGGCAAGTCGTAAAACATATGTATTTACATTGAATAAAATTCCACTCATCTCCTTTTAATTTTTTCACCAACAGTGCAATGCAGCAGTTGGCGTCAAATCCTTCTTTGATATGATGCATTCGGGTCCCAACAAATTGATGCTTTTCGGCGCCGCATGCACACATGTAATGATTTCAAGCAAAATTTTTTTAAATTTTATTTATTTATGATAATACAACAGGTAACCGATCCGATCGCTAAGGCCAGCAAGCATTGGCATTTAACCCAGCTCAGCTATGCGGACACACATCCAATGTTCACCAAAGACGCTTTTCCGAATTTTTTTCGTGTCGTGCCATCGGAGAATGCTTTCAATGCGCCGCGCTTGGCATTGCTCAAGGAGTTTAATTGGACACGTGTGGGCACAGTCTACCAGAACGAGCCCCGCTACTCGTTGCCACATAATCACATGGTTGCAGACTTAGACTCCATGGAACTGGAAGTAGTCGAGACACAGAGTTTTGTGAACGATGTCGGAGAGTCATTAAAGAAATTGCGCGATAAAGATGTGCGCATTATTTTGGGTAACTTCAATGAGCATTTTGCGCGGAAAGTTTTCTGTGAGGCATACAAGTGAGTACCGACACATATACTGTATATATATATTTATATACATAAAGCATCAATTAACAAACAGATCAGACATGTATGGTCGCGCCTACCAGTGGCTTATAATGGCAACATACTCGACCGATTGGTGGAATACAACTTTTGATAGCGAATGTACTGTGGACGAAATAGCTACCGCTTTGGAGGGCACTATCATGGTGGATCTATTGCCATTATCCACAAGTGGTGACATTACCATTGCTGGCATTGTAAGACATTGAAAAGAAATCATGGTTTGCCTACTTTCTTAACAATTCAAAACTCACCAGACTGCCGATGAATATTTAGCGGAATATGACAGTTTACGCGGTACAGAGTATTCCCGTTTTCATGGATACACATATGATGGCATCTGGGCTGCCGCTTTGGCCATACAATATGTGGCTCAGCAACGTGAGGATTTGTTAACACATTTCGATTATCGCGTTAAGGATTGGGAAAGCGTATTCTTAGAAGCATTACGAAATACATCCTTTGAGGGCGTTACTGTAAGCAAATCAAATTGTTATTTAAATGACAAATTTATTTAAATAAACTGTTTACCTTAGGGCCCAGTGCGTTTCTACAATAACGAACGCAAGGCAAACATACTCATCAGTCAATTTCAAATGGGTCAGGCTGAGAAGATCGGTGAATATCATTCACAGTTGAGCCATTTGGATTTGACATTGGGTAAGCCCGTAAAATGGGTTGGTAAAACACCGCCAAAGGATCGAACGCTCATCTACATCGAACATAGTCAAGTGAATCCAACAATATATATTGTCTCGGCGAGTGCTTCAGTGATTGGTATCATTATCGCATGTGTCTTTCTCGCCTTCAATATCAAGTACCGCAATCAAAGGTTATAAAATAAGCAATTTTTGCAAGAGATTTTTCATTAACATCAAACTTTGCTCAATGCTTCGCAGATATATAAAAATGTCTAGTCCGCATCTGAACAATCTGATTATTATCGGCTGCATGCTGACCTATATGAGCATTATCTTTCTTGGTTTGGACACAACTTTGAGCAGTGTTGCAGCATTTCCGTATATTTGTACAGCGCGCGCTTGGATCTTGATGGCTGGCTTTAGTTTGGCCTTCGGAGCCATGTTCTCTAAGACTTGGCGCGTACATTCGATTTTTACCGATTTAAAGCTTAACAAAAAAGTCATTAAAGACTATCAACTGTTTATGGTTGTGGGTGTGTTGTTATTTATCGATATTGCAATTATAACGACATGGCAAATTGCCGATCCTTTCTATAGAGAGACTAAACAATTGGAACCACGTGTATGTATTGTTTATGTTGTTGTCCGGTTATCTTCTATATTGTATGAATGTACACAGCATCACGAAGCAATTGACGATGTTTTGGTTATACCGGAGAACGAATATTGCCAATCGGAACATATGACTATATTTGTTAGCATTATTTATGCCTACAAGGGTCTTTTATTGGTACGTGTGATAAAAGCTTACTTTACTATATAATCTTATGTGATGGTACATTTATTTTCAGGTCTTTGGCGCATTTTTAGCATGGGAAACACGTCATGTCTCTATACCGGCACTGAATGATTCCAAGCATATTGGCTTTTCCGTTTATAATGTGTTCATCACTTGTATTGCAGGCGCTGCTATATCGCTTGTGCTTTCGGACCGCAAAGATTTAGTTTTTGTCTTACTATCGTTTTTTATAATTTTTTGTACGACAGCAACTTTGTGTTTGGTGTTCGTACCGAAAGTAAGACTGGTAGTAAGGAAGTTTTGTAGTTTTTGTAGCTGTTATATATATGTGTTAATGTTCTAAAAGATCACTATAAAACTGTGCAAAGAGTTGGTCCAATAGAATCGTTTGCGATTATATAAGGCCAATTCATAATCGTATTGCTATGTGTCTAAATAAGTACGTGCTGTAGTCTCTTTTGCAAAACTCTATAATGCTGCTGCTATACTTCTCAGTCTCTGTTACAATTATTTCAAAACTTTCCTTGTTCGTGACATTTTTGCTGCATTTGTGAATTGTTTATTTAACACAAGTCAAATTTTTACACCTTTTACAGCTTGTCGAACTCAAACGTAATCCACAAGGTGTTGTCGATAAACGTGTGCGCGCCACCTTACGACCCATGTCGAAGAATAGGCGTGATTCGTCGGTTTGTGAGTTGGAACAACGTCTGCGTGATGTGAAGAACACGAATTGTCGATTCCGGAAAGCGTTAATGGAGAAAGAGAACGAATTACAAGCTTTAATACGAAAACTTGGTCCAGAAGCACGTAAATGGATCGATGGAGTTACGTGTACTGGTGGAGTTGGTGGCAGCAATGGCAGCGCTGACACTGAACCCATATTGAGTGAAGAGGTCGCAAGAATGTCAGCGCCACCTGTTCGACGGGAAATGCCCAGCACGACAGGTTTGTACAAGTGGTGGTCAAGCGTTGTATATACTTTTTGTGTGATGGGTAATTGCTCTCAGAAGTTACAGAATTGACATCGGTGGATAGTGTGACATCGACACATGTCGAAATGGATAATACATTTATCTCTGTACAGGCGACATCAATTGCGCCGTCCTTGCCGCCGTAAGTAACAACATTCAAATAATTTATTAAACTTTCATATTGATTTTCGGAATTTCGAATAGTAAGAAGAAGAAAACACAAATGCCTGAAATACAGCATGTGCATCCGGCAACGACCATGCAGCCAATACAACAACAATTACAACAACATCTGCAACATCAACAAATTCAACTACAATTACAGCAGCAGCACCAGCATAAACAACAACAAAAAATGAAGGCCGATGCAGACGCACACCATCAACGACGTACCTTGGAAAAACGCAATTCAGTTTCAGCTCAAACAGATGCGAATATAAGTGCCATCACAAGTGGAGCCAGCAAACGGCAAGAGTGCAATAGTTTACGACGTGAGGATTCATCGCTGCGTGAGCGTCGTCAGTCAACAGCATCGCGGGTAAATGGCATATTATTACAATATGTTCTATTGATGAACGTAAACATATTAATTTTAGCACTACGACACCGGCAGTCAGACGCCGTCATCAAAGCCCAAATATAGCAACAACCACCGCAACTCATCAACAAATATTTCAACATCGCACACCGACTTGAATAATGTCTGTCCGCATACAAAATCAAGCAATGTTGTAAAAAGTAAGTGTTTTGTGTTTCATCTCCTTTGAGGCTTTTAACATAATTCCCTTTCTTATAGCACCAACTGCTAGTGAACATCGTCGCACGAGCATGGGCGCCGCGCTGAAATCGAACTTTGTTGTCTCGCAAAGCGACCTATGGGATACGCATACACTCTCTCATGCGAAGCAACATTCACGTCAATCGCCACGCAACTATGCGAGCCCGCAACGTTGCACTGAACATAGTCATATGATGACGGCATACGATCAGAGCACTTCGCCAATACAGCGTTCCGTCTCAGAGAAGAATCGCAATAAGCATCGCACTAAGCCGCAAAAGGGAACAGTTTGCCAGAGCGAAACCGATAGCGAACGTGAACGTGAGCCGACACCGCCAAGCACACATTGCATGCAACAACGCAAACTCAATCGTAACTCAAACATACAACATGCTGCACATCATCACTCATCCCCGAATGTCGCACCAGAGAAACAACGCAACAAACATCGAAACAAGACGGACACATCTATCTATGGCGCTAGCTCTGAAACAGAATTGATCGATGGTGAGACTGCAATACTGCCGATATTCCGCAAATTACTCACCGAGAAAAGTCCCAATTATCGCGGCCGTAATGTCGTCGGTCAAAGCTGTCCGAATATATCCATCAAATGCGATATTGTGGAATACTTGTAAGCGTCACGTAAACGCAAAGATTACAATGACATTCTCTCATCATCAAGAGTGTGTTACTAGTCAACCATGTCTAGTCGTTACTTTTCTTTCTTTTCAATGTGGAATACAATTCAACGATAATCGATGTGAAATCATTTAAACTAAGTCAAAAACAAACAAAAATACTGTTTTGAAAACGTACTCATTAACGTTTAATAACTATTAAAACGAAAGATACTAAATAATTAAATAAATTAGAATAAACTTAGCTGAATTTAACTTAATTATACAATGTTGTTGTTTGTCTTTTTTAACTCAAAGTACATTTATTTTAAACATTTCAACACAGTTTTAAAGTAGGAAGGAATACTTTTGCCATTTATAATTTTTTAGTTTTCATTTTAACTTCTGTTTTTTTTTTTTTTTTCTTGTTGTTATCACAGTTACAATGTTTATTACACATTTTGTTTGTCAAATAAACTTTTTCTACTTATAGCAGGGCAACATACCATACATTGCCACTTTTGCTAAAAAATATAAATATAGTTTCATATAAGTTTTCATTTTGCACAGGAAGTTCATAACTTAAGTACTAAAACATCTCAGTTTTTGATCTTGAATCTTAACTTGCACACTTGTTTTTTTTAATATAATTGCATACGTTTAAACAACAACTCTAATCTAAACTATCAACTAATAATACCAACATAGTCAGTAGGTAGACATGCCCTAATAATTGCTTAAGTTTTCAACTCGCCGTTTAGCCAATTCACTCAAAAAAATATAGAGCTTTATAGTTTTTTGTTTTGCTAGTCTTTTAAAATGCACAGAATAGAGTTTTGACATAAAACTAGTTAGGTTGAAAAGTACTTAAATAAGATCTTAACTATGGAAGCGATGCTTTACCGACTTATGTCATCTTACTTAGAAGGAAAGAGGGTTTAGAATCAGTATCAAAATATGTAAAAAACTTAATTAATTTAATAATAATACTGAAAGATTTTTGATCTAGACTTAGTGAACTGGACTTAAGTCGGCGATTAAAAAGGAGTTCCAACCCAGAACAAAATTACTTACGCTAAAATGTACTGCCATTCAAAGCAATACAGATATTTAATTGTATGTATATGTATGTATATATATGCATGTATATATAATTTATGCAGTATAAAATTTTATCTTTCTGTTTTTGTATACGCTTTTGTAAATCTATTTATGAATGGGAGCGTCTCACCATTAAATATGATGTGCCAAAATACATATCAACAATGGCAATGTTTAAAAACGTTTGGCATTCAATTATGCAGGTAGTCAATTATTAAAACTCTTGGATGTAGACGGATTCTGTGAATATTTGTTTGTCATGCAAATTGAGATGCAATTGTTATGCAACGGCGCTGTTACGCTTGTTGTATCATCCATAGTTCCTTGAAATGATGATGAGTGTTCGTAGTCCGCATTGTTGGCAAGAGCGTTATTGGCAGCATGAGTATTTTCATTTCCACATATAGTTTTGATTATATTGTTCGAATTAAGTGAATCGAGTTCGTGTGTTTCTGAGTTGATAAGTTCTCCAACTGCTGAGCTCGATGGGGTCAGTAACTGTTCGCTTGCAATCACCTGACTTGGTTTTCTGAAATTATCAACCAGTCAAATAAACGTTGATATTAAATAAATTAATCAATTTGTAATTGTGGTGCTTCACTTACCTTTCGTAGAATTTATTGCCGTTTGTGTTACCGTGCTTACTCATTTTTGGCCATTGAAACTGCATGAAACCAAACTGCGGCCCGGCAATCTTTAATATACTCATTAAAAAGAATGTCGCATAAAACCAACTAATAATCATGACGACAACCAAAAAGATACCAATTTGTATATAAGGCAGTATATTTGAAGCCATCATAATGCCACCAGCAAAGCCTGTTGTTGCAGCAGCCATTACAGTTGGACCAATAATGCGGGAGAGCGCAAATTGTGTTGCACCAATGCGATCTTTTGATGGCGACAGTCTATAATGTATGCCATAATGCAAACTGAAATCAACTGCTAGACCAATAGCAGTACTGACAGCGATACTTTCTAATATGTTGAGCTTCCAGCCTAGTAGTATAAGCACAGCCACTGTTGTGAAAATGGTGAATGAGACTGTGATAACGGCAAACACCGAAATGAGCACATTAAACGTAACAAAGAGCAAAACCACCAATGACGCTGACATGGCAAGTATAATTGCGATGATAGTATCGTGCGATAACGTGTCTTGCACATTGTAAAATTTCAATTCGCTTATGAACCATCCTCCTTGCAAACTGATGGGAGCATTTTTTAACCGTTGTGTAAACCAAATTTCAACGCTCGTATAAAATTTGTTAACATCGTCGTAGATCGTGCTATAGGATACATTTGATTCAAACTCAATGACGAGCGCCTTTACAACGGCTTGTTGGGGAAATGTTGTTGCCGGCAATGAAGATGAAGAGTTGTCAGTGTCATTGCGATCGAAATACATTGTGTCGATTTCTTGTTCAGATTCAGTTGGTGGGGCTGCAAATTTCGGACCGGCAACGCCCGGTATAAAGTACTGAATGGGTGTGGCATAAAGGTCCGATATACTTTGCGGCAGACACAGTTCGAATATATGTGGCTCGAATGGGAACTTGGCATCGCAACACGGCGTTCGATCAGTGCGCGTTGTATCCATGTCATCGATACATCTGTGATATGGTAACAATTTTTTTTTGTCCAATTTCTACATGTTATCATGACTTATTCAAAACTTACCTGCGTTTCATGAAATCAATAAAATTCTCAATAAAACAATTTGGCAATAAGAAGCCTACCGTGTGTTGATAAAATGGTTGCAGACGTAAATCACGACAAAAATTCAATAACCAGACTTGTGCTGGCTTGGTAGATATATTAAAATTATTGTCATAATGTAGATTACCATGCGCAAATGGATTTGTATAGTCGCCATCATCCCGCGGTTCAACGCCCCACACAAAACGTAAAGGCATTTTGAAGTTTTCATAGGACTGAAAGAAATCAAAACGTGTTAGTAAATGTCAAAAGCATATTGAAAGAAAAATAAAACATACCGAAAGTGATTTCTCGAACCAAAATTCATTTTTTAATCGCGAGCTGTAAATTTCAAAAGGATGCTCTGATACAAAGAGCTGGAAATGTGCGCTTTCAGGCAATTGTAAGCCAGGCCAATAAAATACAATTATCGCGCTGGAAATACCAAGAGCACCTGCAATACATATATTGAAAATAATCCAACACAAAAATTTACAAAGCAAACGAACCAAAGAGGAGCAACCAAAAGTATGCGTAATTCATTATAGAATCTATGACCATGTTTTCAAAAAATTGGCAAAATTTGTTAATTGACTTGTTGCAAGCCAGCATGAGCTTCTGTATTTGCAGTTGATTGCACGTTGCCGAACTAGCTGAAATGCGTTCCATTATTGAAACCGATGCTGGCAACCAAGTAATCATTAGAAGATAGTTTGTAATCACAACAGTGCCGGCAAAAATGCTATTATTGTATTAAAGTGCAAATAATAGTTTATAAATTTCGTAATGCTGAGTAGTTTGTCATATGTAACTTACCCAAAACATTTGATTGCTGTTATTGAACTTATGTATGATGCGTAAAATGCGCCGGCTGTTGTAAGGGATGTGACAAACATTGATGCAGCCGCATGGCGCATGGTCAGCGCCATCAAGTTTTGTAACGTTTCCGTTTGTTCAGTGTCTAGAGATGTTTGCGTTGGTGTTGACGCACAAGTTTTACCAAAACGTTCAGCAAGAACACATTGCCAGATTTTAACAAACAAAAATACATCGTCAGCACCAATGCCTGCATGAAACAGAAAAATTATGATTGACATTTTTTTATTTATTAAAGTTTATTACACAAGCTTACCAATAATCACAATCACTGCCAGTAAGTTCATATAGGGAAAGAAGGATAATTCAAAGACAAGTGTATAAACGAAGTATGCCAGACCGAGTGAAAAACACACCGCAAAACATGACATAATAGTAACAAAAGCGGAATTTGTGTAAAGCCACATGCAAGCCATGACGAATACGCCACCCAATGATACCAACCAAACATCCGTTAGCAAGAGCTCATTAAATAGTTCATTCTCCAATCCCAAATCCATAGCTACCACTTGTACGAGCTCATTTTTGAGTTCACTAAAACCGCAGTCATTAACATAGATATTAGATCCTTTGGGGATTAAAACAATTAACAAAAACTTACACTTTCTCCCACTCATGAAACAGCGAAAGTATTTTGGTTGAACGCACTACAGGCACAAATATCATAGCATATCGAAGATAAACGTTTGTATCCTAAAATTATTAATAGTATAATGGACTTCACTGACACTTAATGTTTAGAATCATGTTCGTACGTTTGATTTGATGAAACTGGAGTCGGCGAGGAAGTGCAAGATGTTGAAGACCAGACTGTGTTGTGTGCATTCGGCGGGTGCGTAGCATGGACTGTACTCATTGCAATCGTTGCTGAGCCTCAGATCGTGAAAATAATCGAAGCAATTGAGAAGTAAATTATGCAATGTATTCACATCTTCCAACTATAAATTGAAAATATTTTGTTAGTTTTTTTCAGTTCAGCTCAGTTCCTAATAATCAGAGTTTACCGTTAAATCAAAGCAAGAACTCTTATTTGCCAGCAATGCAGCGTAGTTTGATAGCGACCAGGGGCGACAACTTTTGTTGGTAAGCATTTCCTGTTGGCAGTAATTTTCATAGTCTTGTACAGCGGTTATTTGTTCTTGCAATTGACACATGGCTAACAAGCCATTCAGATCGAATAATGAGTCAGTTGCATTCGGTCCAATACGTTCAACAACAAAGTGTGCGAATTCCTTATTGGGCGAGTCACAGAAGTAGCCATCAATCGATTGGCGAACATCATCATCGGCACGTGAGTATATAGGAATTGAAGCTGCTTGTTTAAGTATGCGCCAAGTACTCTTCTTCGTTTGCACTTTTTCACGGTGCAAAGTCTCATCAACCATAGTTGTATTATGTCCATACTCAAAGCGTTCACTGCGCTTGGTGGGTTCAATATCAGTCGCCGTGCTACTGCTGCTGCTGTCATTTGTAATTTCATAGTCTCGAAAAACCCCATTGTCACCAATCCACTCATCGTTCATGACGGGACGACGTGTGGCCTTCAAATGTTTCTGAAAATGCTGCATACGCTGTTCCAAATCATTGTTGGTTTTGACTTTACGTTGTTGTGAATGCGTTTTCTGTTTGCGATGTTTATTTTTGTGTTTCCGTCGATTCTTACGCTTACGCTCATTATAGTGGAGATGAATAAAATCATTTGGGTCAGCCACAAGTGTACCACTGCCACCAGTTTCCTGAAGGAGATTATGCCAGGCCGTTAGTCGATTACCAAGCTCAGTTCCACGTGTTTCAAAGCCCTGAAAATAATTTGCATAAAAATTGTTTGCTACTCTTGTCCATGACTTATAGTTACCAAACTAGGATCGGTAAAATCAGGCAGTTCATTCATGAGCAATGAAACAATCATACAAGCTATACAGAAAACACTGAGAAACACAACCACAAAGTAGGGCCTGCGCGCCAGTACATGGTAATACCAGTTCATCTTTTCAGAGTCGAAACAAAGCATTCCAACTGTAGATTCCACCTTTGTTTGCTTGTCACTTGTTACCAATCCTGGTCAAATTATATTAATTAATAGGTGCAACTTTGATTTCCCTTCAAATGAACAACTCCTCTACTGCACTGTATTCGCGAACATTATTGCGTTGTTGCGACTTAAGTCAAATTATGCTTGCAGCCTTTGTTTGAGATACTATGGTGTGGTTTTATTCGCAGCCTTGTAGGAGCTTTTCACACTTTTTTCACTTTACCATTTTCACTATTTAGTAAAACTAAAATACGCACTAAAACTAATTTGGGTTAGCTATCAAAAAAAGCCAAAGGTATAAAATTTCACTTAAACAAATCCGTTTAAAAAATAATGCTGGATCTTAAAAAATTTGAAGCACAACAGGATGTATCTGTGAGGAATAAATTGTGCCTTGGTATGTGTGTGTATTGGGCTGCCCACCTGGTTGAACCAGCAAATCAAGTGGAAACACCTGTTTGGTTAAATCAATTTTAAACATTAATAAAATATACATTTTGAAAACTAACATGTTTAATGGTAACGAAATGACATTTGATCTCTACATGATAGAATTTTTTTTTTAAATTTATTGCAACTAAATTCAAATTATGGCGCGCGTTCGTATAACAACACCTGCGGACATATGCGAAATCAGCTGATATCTTGGTTCTGTTTTGTAACTTTATTCTATTATTTTTTTGCGTTAGCGGCAATATCCGACAATACCGCGATATTAAATAAAAATGTTGCGAAAACTTCATTGCATTTTGCGGCTACAAAGACTTAGTGCCACAGCCAACTCATACACAACTCCAACATCAACCATTGCATCTTTTAACGCTACAACATACAGAAGATATGTAGCAAGCGGTGGGAAACAGCCAAAAGACGAGAACATGAATGAAAAGGACAACGGGGACCAAACCCAGTCACAAGAGAGCAGTCAACAACAACAGAAGCGTACTAATCGTAAAAATGTGCCAGCGCTGAGGAATCCTTTTGCTACTGCACAAGAAAAAACAAAGAGCACATATTTGGCAATGGTGGAAATATTCGAGGAACGTGATGTGCATCGCCGTAATCACGTTGAGTTTATATATGCTGCCTTAAGAAACATGGCTGACTTTGGAGTTGAACACGATCTGGAAGTGTATAAGGCGCTCATAAATGTCATGCCCAAGGGCAAGTTTATACCGACAAATCTGTTTCAAGCTGAATTTATGCACTATCCAAAACAGCAACAATGTATGATCGATTTGCTCGAACAAATGGAGGATTATGGCGTTATGCCAGATTATGAGATGGAATCTATGCTACTCAATGTGTTCGGCAATAAAGGACATCCATTAAGAAAGTATTGGCGCATGATGTATTGGATGCCGAAGTTCCGAAATCTGTCACCGTGGCCACTGCCGAATCCAGTGCCTGACGATACACTCGAAATAGCTAAATTAGCGGTTGAGCGTATGTGCACAGTCGACTTGCGTTCAAAGGTTACCGTTTACGAGACAAAGTCAGTAAAAGATGCCATTGATGATACATGGATAGTGAGTGGCATGAGTGGTGAACAAGCCGAATTATTGCGAGCTCATTCAAGACAGAAAGCGCTCTACATTGAAGGCCCATTTCTAATATGGCTACGCAATCGTTCAATTAACTATTTTACACTACGTGCCGATCCAGATTTAGAATTTTTGGCCAGTTTAGAGCCGCCAAATAAGGACGAGGACGGTGTGTATAAATTGTACATAATAGTGTATAGATTCTATAAGTTATTTTGCTTTTTCAGATGTCTCCAAACTTGAAGTACCATTATTTGGTACCGCACCATCAAATCGTAACAAACAAGTGGGTAAACTTCGCTCGGTGCATCAGCAAGACGATGGCACAATTTTTGCTATTTGTGCTACTGGTACCTCTTCGAAGGATTCACTGTTGTCCTGGATACGTCTGCTGGTGGCGAATGGCAATCCCGCCCTGGGTGAGATTCCTGTACTCTTTAGGTTTAAATCCGAATTGCCTGAAAAGGCGAAAGAAATCGAGGCCACTGGTGGCGTTGCCGATGTGAGATCTAGTAGCCAATCAAGAGACAATGTAAGATAGTTATTTATTTAGTTTAATAAAAAATTTGTTGAAAATGGTTAAAATTTACTTTGTATTGATATACATTTATATTTATTTAAAACAAACGCGAAATTCGAAAACATTTTCAATGCTTAAAAATTTAAGTACATCCAGTTTTGACTACAATGCCAAGTGTTTTTTAAAACTTGTTTTTAATTCAATCTGTGACGTGAACTGAAATCTATTTCAAGCATAATATCATTAATATTAAACGTAATCTAAATTCGTCATACACAAAAAATCACAGATTTCGAACGAATAAAAACGAACTTAAAGACAACATTATAATAAACGACATTCGGAGCCGAAGATATTTTTGAAATTATATGTACAAGATACTCACTACATAATTAATTATGTATTTAGTTTGGTTTGTATGTAGCTTTTGCATTTTTGTTTGCTATTGGTTTTTTTTTCATATATGTATACATATATTCGTTATATATAGTTTTGGATCCAGAAAAATGCTAGGTACAGTTAACGACTTAAAATTTGTTGAGAAAACTTAAGCCGTATATTTAATTTTATTAATTTGTCAGGGTCTTGTTAAGTGGAAAAACCTGGGTGACCACGCCAATGCCTTTGCTGGAGCCCTCCCGAAATAGTATCCGCATCCCGGGTCGCACGTATTCCGAATGACCGACGAACTGAAACATTACTGACGCGCAATCATTGGTACCCAATTTTTCACCGCCCATAATGCCGCGTATAATCGCAGTTTGTCGTATACTGCCAATATGTACGGTTGTCTGGAAACCCACGTATATAGCAGTGGCATGGAAGAGCACCGACACTTTTGCCTGAAAGAAGCCATAAACGTGAGTCACACAAATCAAACAAACTAATGTGATAGATCTTACCTGAAAGAAAAGAGTTCCATAAGGTTCCTCATCCAAAGTACTGCCACCATTCGCGAGCATTACCATACCGCTTCTAAGCGCAGGTAATTCTTGATTTGGAGTAAACGACAGCGAGGCACTCATGCCTGCTCGAACCACTCGACATGGCGCTTTGTTGCGATGTATTGTATGTACCGTGACGTTATAGAAACTACCATCCGGTAGAGGTCCAATTTTCATGGGCATATTCTCCGTCAGTACGCCCTTAACCAGTAAACCTCCCACGACGGGTCCTACTTCCGAAACGCGAAATATTTCATCGACATGAAATTCACATGGCTCTTGTTCCAGACGATCCTTTTCCGAATTACTAATGCCCGGTGAGAGGACATATAAGAATTTTGTGACTAGATTGAGGCCAGCGCCACTCACATTCGATACACAAAATATGGGCACAATATTTTCTGCAAGCTGATTCGAACCAGCTGAAATAACTTCATCGGCATTTGTGACAACAAACGGTACTTTGCGGCATCCAATTGAGGTAAGTAGATTGCGTAGTTCCTGTAGCGTCTGATCCGGTGATGTTATGTCAGTTTTGGTGATTAATATAAAGAAGGGCATATCCAATGCTCGTACAATAGCCAAATGCTCCTTTGTTGTGCCGTTGCAGCCACTGCCTGCTGACACAACGAGCATTGCATAGTGTGGTGAGTATCCTGTCAACGCTTGTACTGTGGTGCGCATGTAACGTCGATGACCAGCCAAATCCATAAAAGTTACTAATTTTGTTGATCGGTCGCTTATCTCTTCGGCCGTCATCATTTCATTAAACTTGTAATTTATAATATTGCCCTGCGCATCAAATCCCAGAGTTTCATGTGAAATGCATGACGTCCGACCGGATTGTATCTCATGCATATGCCGGAACATATTAAGTCGCGCACGACCTCGTCCATTGTCAAGTTGGTCTTGGGTTAGTACACCTAGCAACGTTGATTTACCTGCATCGGCGCCACCTAGCACAGCAACGCGTACCTCGATGTTATGCTGATCGTCTGGTATTTTCCGCACCAATACCTCGGCCACAGAACGTCTGCCTGCAATGGATTTGCGCCTGAGTACCGATGTGCTGGCGCCAAGATTATGTGCCATTTGCTTTAGAGTTGCCAGCGATGCATTCATGTCCTTCTCATTTAAGCCTTGCAGATGGCCAGCATCCGAAACGCCAATCTCGTAGATTGCCTCTCCGTGCCCTTCTCGCAAGCGCCATTTCATCTGTGTTACCAAGTGCTCGAAACGTTGCTTTGATGGATTTATTAATTTTAATTTGTACTCGATATTTCCCAATTGCGGCTCTGGTGGCAAAACGCCCTGATCGAAATCAATTATTATCTTCTTATTACAATTTTCGTCACTGCCGCAGCATTCGTTGCCATTAACCGCATCCATTTCACTTTCGCTGCCGCTACATGATTGTGCGCCATTGTTACTCGTATTGCTGTCACTGTGTCGCAGGTCCTGATCCTCATCGAAGCCATCGTCTGGCTGATTGGGATCAAATAGACTCAGAAAAGAGTCCATATTGTTGGCCTTTGCTAACTGAAAATATTACAAAAATGATTTTAGCCTTGCACTCTAAATTGAAATGTTTTATATGTGTATATATAGCCAAATCCCGAACAATGACATGATAGATTTTTCGAAATATGCATTGACCTTGAGATGCTTGTTTACATTTTTAGTATATACATTGTGTACATTTTAGGCTGTGTGCGTGTGTGGACGTGCTCATGTGTATGTACCCGCACCTGTGTGTATAGTATACCATATATTTCCTTTCAAATAAATTACAGTTTGTCGAGGGTCAAAGCTTACCAAAAATCTTCTCTGTGACCAAACCAAATTTAACACAATTATTTTAACTTCTTTTCGACAATTAGTTAACTTTTTTATCAATAATATTAACGCGCGTCAAAAATTTGAATTCGTGTCGTTTTTGTTGTTGTTTTCGTTGCTGCTGCTCTGCACAAGTACTTTTGTGACACTACCGTAGAAGAAAAATCGATTTTGGCCATTGACGCTGATTTCCTTTCTATTCTTTTGCTCTCTGTTTTGGCTTTCGATTTTGTTTATAAACTTGTTCTATTTCCTTGCATCTGCGCTGCTCATCTTGAAGCTTTTGTTTTTTTTTTTCTGAGTACTTTAATAAGAACGGCAGCCAACAACAAACTCGATTACGTTGGCACTTTTGTTTGTACACAACACACGCAAGCGTTTGTTTGGCAATAGAAAGACAAGAAAAGACAACGCGAAAAAAAACTCCGGATTGGCCACACAGATAATACACTACAAATTTTAGATTGTTGTTTGTTATCATATCGGAATTTCTTAGTTGAGAATTTCTAATTGTACTTTAGCTATTGCAGTCTTATTAAAATTGTATTCATAAAGCGTATTTTAAAAATAGTTTTAAATTAACGCCAATTCAGTATGACCTTCCATTTCTCTACCTACCTTACAGCGCACTACAGTTTTTAATATTTACTTCGATTTTTGTTTTTCAATTATATCAATACTTGTACTTTTTTTTCGCACAATTGACTTTAAAAGACAATCAACAATAAACACGCGTAGGGTGCAGTGGAAACAGTTGTACAGCGCTAATTGTTTCTGTTTCGCAATAATTAAATATTAGTAATGAGCTTTTATTTGCATTGCCGAAATGAATGAAATCTGTGTCATTAATGCTTTCATTAATTGCTAATTGTGATTATCAAAGAAAATTACAGTTAACTTTTTACACATTCTATCGCACGTTTCGCTGATACGGTATAACTTACATTTCACAAGCTTTGTTTATTAACAAAGAGCAATCAACTTGCTAGGGGATTTCCTATTAAAAATGTAGTTGAGTAATTTTTTGTTATTGTTGCGTGAGACAATTTTAAACTTTTCGCTTGGGCCCCAGGAACAAAGCTTTTTTGCGAACTTAAAATAATTTTGTTATATGTTGCAACATTTCTGTTCTTATGCCATTTTAAGCACTATTATTTATTTTTGCATTGCAGCTTATTTCATTTTTGTTCAAAAATAACTAATAACTAAATGAAAGATCAACAACAACAATCAAAAACAAAAACTCTTGACTCTATTATGAAACGATTTTGCAGTTTTGGTTTAGCGCAGAAGAAGAAGCACCAAAATAGGAGTATCTCCTTTGTCAAGAGGGAACATACCGCGACATAGGTGAAACCAAAGCACCGCCGGCCGTTGCATCAAACGAATCGCAAGAATTAGGTGCGCACTTGTCTGCACCGAATACATTATGACATAGGTGAAACCTACTCCGAATGTAAGCTATCAGACCTGTTTTCAGAGATGTGTTTAAAAATCATCGATAATAGCGATGTTTTTGAAAAAAAAGTGCAGTAGAGGTTGAGAATCATCGATGCTAACATCGATGTCATTGAGATCGCCAACATCGATGATTTTTAAATACATTTTGAAAATTTTGTGCCAAATTGGTGAGTACATAGATTAGAAATGAAGGGATCTCGAAAGGATCATTTGAGAGCACAGTCCTTGTCCATGTCGAGGAGGAAGCTGCTATTTACATGACTCGCTGTCTGTAATGTAGAGGTAGATGCCTCAAAGACCAAAATTCAATTATGCGTCCAAAAAACAAAAAAAATGACTTATTTTCTAAACATCGATGTCATTGATATTTTTGGCTAAAAAATTCTAAAACACCAATGCCCGCAATCATCGATGTTTCTGAACCTGTGCTGACAGGTTGCACAGCTGCCGAACTTGGATGTGCAAAGTTCTAACTAAAATGTGTTTAACTTTGCACATCGAAAAACGTTAAATTTAAATTATTTTGGTTTTCTTTTTTTTCGAAGTTTATTAGCTATAAAGACAATTACAAACAGTTGAAAAAAGGAGACATAAAATTTACAGTTCCACTTTTCACTTAGTCACAGCTTAAGGTAATGTTAAAATATAAAGCAGATATAACTAACTTTGAATGAAGTTATCACGTAATAATAATAAATTTTAATTATATTCAGGTATAATAACGCTTCGTTTGCGGAGTGCAATACGTTGTTCACGATGCGCTTTCTGGACTTTAATAAAATGTGCAAGTAATGCGTTAAAATCAATTTGGCTCTTGGATTGCATGGATTGCTGTGCATTGCTGTAATTGAGAAAAATTGTGAATTACTCTTCAAAATAACTTATGTAACTTTGTCATACACAGGCACTTGACCCCAGTAATTGGGTACGCATTGCAGCCGATTTTTCAGCATATCGAAAGCTTCAGTTTGGGGTAACAACATTAGTATACCAAATAGTGCATGAGCCAGATACTGTGCATCAGCGCAATTGTTTGTCTTTGATACTAGAGTAAGGCGCAACGCTGAAAAATTTTTTAAAAATGTCTAAACATACATTGATTCTCATTTATTTATAAAAATTAAGACTCACCTGCAAATATTGGCGATTCAATCAATTGCACTAATTTGTCCAACTCATTGAGTAATTCCAAAGTAATTTCCAAGTCGGCGCTTTAGATAAGTACAAAATATTAAAAACCGCCAAGCTTTTACAAAGAATTTCGTTACTTACAATAACACAACCAGTTCAGAGACATGCTGATAATTTTGTGATAACAGGCAGAGCGTTAAAGTCGACACTGGACAATGAGCCCAACTTTTGTAAAGGCACTTGAATAGATCAGCGGATTTCTCGTTCGAAATATCACGTAAAGTATTACGGAGCTCGAAGAGTTCTGTTGATGTAAGCAATATCATATTCAGTAGCCGAACAACAGTGGATGCAAATTTTAGACTCGGCACCTCCTCATCAATGATTTCAGCGAATGTGCGATAGATGTACTCGGGGTTAAGAAGCACGCATAGTTTACTACAAATACACAATTTAAGAATAACGAATCACCATGTAGATGACGTGCTCGTATACCGTATCATTAAGCTTGCACGACTTTCAAGTATTTTCTTCTCTTCACTGAAGAGATTTAAAAGGCTCAAAAGGAACTTTCTGTAGTGCGTCTTGTTGAAATCGTTAGCATCTATAATTTTGTTAAAATTATTCAGAAGATCATTTCCATCGACAAATGTTTACCTTTAGAATCTTGTGAATTTACAATTTCGGCAAGTACTGACAAACTTTGCAATACAACTTCATCCGAGTTATCCGATAAGATTCCCAAGAGATTATTATTCAAATTGTTGGAATGAGCAGACATCTAATAAAAAAAGAACTTGTTAAGATAATGATGTCCAAATTATAAAATCATAATCTTACTTCATTTGGAAAGTTCGTGAAAAGGTGGTGTATCCATTTAAGCACTGCAACTTTTGTATGCGTTGAATTGTGTGTCAAATATTGCGATAACACCTCCATAACAGAACGTAAGTCCATATTTTCAATATTTTGCGATTTATGCTCCTTCGATGAAACAAGCGACATCATAAAGTCATTAACAGCGACCGCACAGTCCTTAATGTCTATGCAAGCATAGTTATAAATAAATTTTAGAGTAAACAAATTTACGTACTTCGTTTGGATTCCACATTGTACTCTAGACATGGCAAGATGGCTGTAAATATACCACTTGCATACGGTAAAACTTTCGGGCCAAATATTTGCACGAATTCACGTATCCAAGTTATTGCGATTGACTATAAGAATTATTCAAGTTAAGAAGTAAAGGACATGTTACGATCTTATATTTATCACCTTAATAAGCTCATTTGGTGATTGTGCGTGTGTTATGAGTATATTAATTGTATCTTCCATGCGAACGGATGAAGAATCATTCCTTACTGATTTCAAAAACTGACTGATTGTTGTTTCACACCTGAAATATTATTGTTTTTTAACTATTTGTACACAAATATTATAGAGTATTAGAACATACATTCGTTGTATTTCCATGGTGTTATCCTCAAGCATACAAAAGAGCCCATCAATAATGTCCGTCAAATAATTAACCATATTAATGTCTGGCACAGCATTCAATATGGATATCCATGAAATGACATATTGACGGGCAAAAGGATTTTTTACGTAAATTCTTTCTTTAAGTAGTGGTATAAATGCCTCCAAATTAAATGTTTGGGATGATTCTGTTACAATATCTTTAAGTAATCTGTCCAACAGTTCACTGCCATCTTTCACCATTTGGTCTGTGTCAGACACTAGGCGTGATAAGGCTGCAAACAAATCTGGAAAGAAGGGTATGATCGCTGCTCTCGCCACTTTCACCACATTGTAGAGCGATTCGCATGCAAAATACCTAACACGCGTATCTGGATCAGACAAACAATTCATAATGGGCGTAACCAATACATTAACGTATTTATCAGAGTCCTAAAAAGTTAAAGAACAATGTTAAAATACTCATAAGAAACGATGACTAACAATGTTAACCTTGCCCAAGCCCAAACTTGTCGCCGCTAAGCCGATTAATCCTCCCTTACGGCGGTTAGCATCGCGCGATGTTGCAAAATCGTTGGACAGCACTTCGATAAGTTTCGTTATTTGTGTCGTGTTCTTTTTATTATTGAAATCCGTTACCATTCTAAAGCATAATAAGGTTTAATGTAAAAATAATTGAAAAAGATAAAAAAAACAATTTGTTTACTTTTCAATTTCCTGGGAGGCCAATTTTCGCTTCTCGTAAACCTTATCGCCTAATGCTTTGGCACAGGACTCACTGAGCGGCGCGTATGGCGATTCCATGTTGATTTAAATACGCTGCGGAACTTTAAAACCTTAAGCAAATTCTACAAACTGGAATTCTAAAATAGGCGTTAGAAAAAGATAAAAGTGATAAAGCCATATGCAGCTAAAAACAAAAACAAAATATGACTCTATTATGAAACGACACTGCAGTATTGGTTTAGCGTATATCTCGCTAAATTCGCTGAGGATTTGTCTTGTTCCTAGGCACGGTTTGATTCAATCACTTTGCGGACTTCTTCTTTCGCTTTGCGACACTTTTACGTCAATTTTACGCCCAAAAAGGGGGAAGAAGAAGTTTGGTTTGCCATCGGGTTGCCACTTGATTACAAATTAGACGAATGAGTAGGGGCTATTCATAATGCAGTTTGCACGCGCAGTACGCAGAAGTTACAAAGTTTGCATTTATGAATGGACTTTAGAAAATTTCATAAAAGTTATGTTTGCAGAAAAAAAACATCAATAAAACATCAAACATGTTTTGAAAATTCCTTAAAAATTTTGTGATTGCGCTAGCAACTTTACACGATGTTTGCGAAAATGCTTGCATTAATAAATAACGTTACTCTATGATTTAAATTTTTATTAATTTTAGTCGAGCGTCGAGTATGGTTGGGAAAGATTGTGCATGGTTCCATGGAGTCATATCCTTTTGCAAAAGCCACCATGTTTTTTACGTAATTCGTACATATTTGTGCAAAGACGGCGCAAAATTATTAACAAACCAGTAAGGACGCTAATTTCAGCAAGGCTGAAGCTTATATACTCTTCACGCCGTTTCTTATGTCACGCCCATTTTTTTGACTGAATATACTTTCTGTCCATCTTATTAGCCTATATACCAATTTTCATTGTTTTTGCACATTGGGTACCGGAGATATGCAAATTACATACATACATATGTATATAAATATACAAATTATATAAATAGTTTTAAAGCCTCCCTAAGAACAAAAGTGTGAAGTTTCAAGGCAATTGATTAACAAACAAAAAAGTTTTCCATACAACGACGTTAAATCTTGATTTATCTTCCTCTTCTTCATTTTGTATGGCAACTAACAGTTCCAGTTGTCCAACCTCATTTTGTCGGACCACTTGAAACTACTATGTTTCAAATTTCAGCCCTCTATCTTCCAAGTTTTTCATACAACGATTCAAATTTGTTTTTCTTCATTTCGTATGGGGGCTACCAGTTCCGATATGGCCGGTTCCGACGAATGATTTATCGTTATAGTTTCTAAGACTCTGTGCAAAATTTCAGCTCGATAGCATAGCATACATACATGTGTAGATAGATAACACCTCAGAAGGAAAAGTATGATTACCTGAACGAAGACGGCTTTCCAAAATGCCTTGCCAACAAGTTTTTAGGCTCAATGTGAACCGTTTAAATTGGAAGGGGGTTTTGAAACAAACATGGAAGGGCAATTACGTCATCAAGTTTGAGCCAAACAATTTTAATTTCAACCGAACCCTTCTAAAACGTCTTTTTTAATAACGAACTTTCAGCACCTGATTTTGGAAGGTTTGAGAAGCGAGATGAGTAGTCGATGACTGAAAAACACGAAGTTAGACTCGGTATTCGGAAATATTACTTCAAACAAGATCATTCTACAACGCTACATTTAGAAGAGAAGATTAACCTGATTTGGGAAGGTTTGTGAAGCGAGATGGGAAGGAGTAGCCGATGATGTAAAACACAAAGTAACTATGTTTTTGGGCTGGAGTTAGTAGGAGAATAAAATGTTATTCTCTAGCTAAATAAAAAAAATTTTAGCTTATATAATATAGTATTTACGAAATTTCATTGATATCTATAGTCGAGGTGATTGAATGCCGTCTTTCAATCCAAAGTTAAAACAACGACCCTTCCGTTCAGTTTTTTTTGCAGCGAGTATGTAAGGGGTCTAACATATCATTCGCCTTTTTTTGAAAGGACCGTGTAAGAGAACTACCATGGAAAAAGCGATCACTCATATGGCAAAATCCATTTGAATCGTAAGGTTTAAGAAGCACTTTTGTGCTTACTTATCATTAGTACCAAATTAGAAGGCTTTAAAGGTCCCAGAGGGACGTTTTAAATTTAAATTTCAGAAATATACACAAAGGGCCACGGTTTAGTTACTTTCGCCACTATTTACGAAATAATCGAAATTGATTGAATAATTTAGTAATCTGTATTTGTATTCGATATTAAGAGTCTCAGTTTAAAACAAAAAGTATTTAAAATATAGTAAATTAACAACGATGTATGTACATATTTCAAGCTTCTTCCGAATAATTTCCTTTAGGAAAATTAACTAAAAAAAATATATACATATATAAAAAATTATTCCATAGGCATTTCAAACTCTTCCACCTCTTTGCACATTGCATTAAATGACGTCACAAACTCTTTCAACTGGACGGTCTCCTTCTGTGTACATTTCTTCTTATGTTTTTGCACTTGGCGATTTTTAGGGTTTGCTGGCGATTCCTCGTCCTCTTCTTCAGATGGATCACTATCCATAAACATAACAAATTGGTGGCGCTGTTTGCGTTTTCGTTTGTTTGGTCTCACGTATGTTTGATGGGGTTTCTGTGAAAATTGTTTATAAGTTTAAATATGAATAAAAAAATGTTTTCGTTTAATTTATTGTGAGAGCTTTTTACTACCAATACAAAGATGGACTTAAATCTTTGCGGCCCTGTTGACCCTCTACCTTTATTATTAGGTTTAGTTTCTCTAGCGACACACAAATCACCCACGCTCTACTACATATGGACTTAGTTTGTTGAGAACTTGGGTAAGATCGCGAAGAAGATTGTTTTTAAGTTTTATTACCTGATTATTAAAGGTTGTCTCCGGATCATTATCATTGAACAAATCCCTTGTATCGTCTACTTCTGAATGTAAAGTTTTATTGTTGATCATTGTGGAGCAAAGCATATCCCTAATGTTTCGTTGTCTTCGAGTGTCAATATCATCATATGGGTGACTCATCGGGATCACTCCAGGCCGTGGCAATTCCTCGTCCGCTGGTCTAATTGTTCTTAAGTTTTGGAGTTTCTCATGAAGTGTTTTGTTTGATCCCGTTTTATTGATGTTTGCGATTGTGCATGAACCATCAATATCATCATCCGATTCATTTGCAACAGAATTGTTAAGAAAGTCTTCAAAGCCAAATAAATGTTGTTTGGAAGGAGTCTGTTCGCTTTGGTTTGCAACTGCAGCTGTGCTGGAGATTCCAGCAGGTGCCAGTTTTTCCTTGGCCGGTGTAGTATTTGATTTCCATGATGGTAATGTTATTACATCGAGAATATTAATAGATTTAAGTGGACTGCGATATTGAAGTCCTCGACGGGGATTTGGCAGATGAATATAGTTTTCATTTTCTTGATTGTCACTTGGTTTTTTGCTGTCATTTTGTTTTGATAACGTTGTATCGTTCAACCTACTGTTTGTACTTGTACATGGACTTGGAGCAACATTTTCGCCATTTGAATCATTCGTTTCGTATGCACTGGGGGCTTCATCAGGCGAAAGTGATTGATTGTGAATAGGTGAAAGGGTTTCCACATTGTTCGAATGTTGCACCACAGTCTGACTATTTAATGTAGTTTGGTGAATTGAAATACTTTTATTTTGCTTATGTGGAGTGCTTGGTATGTAGTCACTGGAGAATGAAGGCAAATTCGAAGTATTGCGACTAAAAAAGAACGTATTAGGCAAAGGTGTTTCATCTGAAACGCGCCAAGGCGATTGTCCGCCAGATTGTTGTCGGCTTGGTGCAACAATTGGCGAGAGGTTTGTAGTATGCAGCGCTCCTGTTTTCGACGTTGTTGTTGCTTTTTTATTAACTGGAGTGCTTACAAATTTCCGTGCTATATCTAATAATCTTCGCCGTTCAGGTAAATCGGATTTATTGTTATTTTTTGTTTGATTGATCAGTACAGAACGGGCCAGTTTACTTATGCTGCCTTCTGTCGATTTGTTTTGCCTCTTAGTGTCAACTGCCCTAGTTGCAAACTGAACGCTTCCATCTGGTGTTAATTCATGAACGGTTACCTCCGTATCAACGACATAAGACTCTTGGTCAGAGTCTGCCTCATATACTGGCGATAATAGTTCTGGAAGTGGCTCTGTCGCAGCAACATACGGCTCATATACTGGTGATAATGGTTCTGGTAGTGTATCGGTCGCAGCAACATTAGACTCATAAACAGGCGATAATGGTTCTTGAGTAGGCTCATTCGAAGCCGCTTCATGTGTCTTGCTAATATGCGTAGTACTTTCGACTTGCTTGGCAATATCATCTAATGAACATTGCCTCCGTTTTCCAACTGGGCGTACTTTCTTAACTTTTCGTTGCTGCTTTACTTTCGGTTTCCCACGTCCTTTTTTAAGAGTAGTCACTACAACTCTGCCCTCATTTATCATTTTCTTAATAATATCCGCTGCCGGGTCTTCATGTTTCTCTGAATCAGAATTTTGCGATAGCGAAAGAAAATCATACACATTATGTGACTTTGTTGATTTCCGTTTCATTGATGTTTTTCCGGCTTTTCGAATACGAAAGTTGACTTCGGTTTCATTCTTTTTTTTCTTAAAAAAAAATTTATGACCTTTTTGTGTTGCCTTTGGAGGCTCAACAATTTTTTCCACATTTCCCGAAACAGTGTCGTCAGTGAGCAATATTTCTTCAATTAAGCTAGATTTGTTTGCAAAGTTCTGTAAAGGTTTTTCTGTGGATCCAAAAGAAGTTTTAGTTAATTTAGAAATCATGTGCAAATCGAAGTTACATATCATGCACTCACTTGCTTCATTGTGGCTAACGCTTACAACTGTACCGGAATGAGCGTGAGACTCGTTTTGACTGTCAGGGCTTTCTGGTAATTGACAAATTGTCGAGTTCCGAATTGGTTCAAAAGAAGTGGCATTGAAAATTGAATTTGAGTTCAACTGCGATTTTTCCAGAACTGAAAAACGCGGTAAAAGTATTTTACATGTTCGAATCTTTGGGGGATTCAAACATGTGTAGTTTTTGTTAATACTCTGAGGTCTCTGAGGAATATCATTGAGCCGACATGAATTATTAAATCTTGGTACTTCAATAACGCTTCCACCAACATCTTTGCCTGTTGTATGGTGGCAATTGACTTTTTTGCTGCTGTCGGTCGTCGGAAGCCGCTTAAGCCGTACTAAACATTTTCGAAGAGTCGGGTGTCCCGTGTTTGTTGAATGACTTATTGTATTTTTGCGTTGAACCTGCAACGCAACTTCAGCCCTTACATTCCTCATAGTTTTTTTTAACAAAGGCTTTACAACGCAATTCCGTAATTTTATGCCAGCACTTTTGGCATCTTGATGCTTATTTCCAATTGGTGACTTCCTTTCCATTCCGAAATCTTTCAATTTCACAAAACACGTAGCATTGCCTACTCCTGTTAAAGTTCTCGCTCGAGTTTTGCCCATTTTATTCACAAACTTTCAAATTGTTTCAACTTTTTGGATTTCGTTTGTGTTGTCCGCCATTATTTTATATTCGATAGTGTTCGTAAGCGTTTAGATTTTTTGGTTTACTTGCACTGAATTCGTTTCACAATTTTACAGCACTACTTTCAACACTAATCAACACTTATTTCGCCTCCCGCCCGCATAAAAAAATAAAAAGAAGTGCTTCCCGCCGTCGTGAAAAAGACAAATTTTAAGATAAATTGTAAATAATGAGTAGCCGAAAAATAAAGGAAACAGAAAACATAGAAAATTTGTGCCCTGTAGCTAGGTAAATATGAAATGAATCGAATAGCCGCCAATCTATTATTCATATAAAAAAGTGCGCACTGCTTCAAACACGTAAATATGTACAAGAAGCAGAAAAGGCGCGAATTCAGATGTGACGTCAAAAATTGGAAATAAAAACTAATATTTATTAGATTAAGTTATAATTTGTCAATAAACTACTGAAGAAAGAAGTTCCAAACTAAAACATACATTAAACATCATTAAATTTTATTGCGGCGTACGAAAGAAGTATAAGTGGCAATTGTGGCGCTCTTCTGGTGTCTCAATTAGCCGTATGCACTTTTTATTGACACTAATTAAAGGTTGTTGACCCGAGCTGACGGTGCATTAATACAATAAATTGTTTATCTAGTTAAAATTTGTTTTTAAGAAATGTATTAATTTTTTTTTTTTTTTGTTTTTACTACCACAGAAAAAGATCAACGACAAAAAGTGCCACTGCAAAAATTGCTACAAACTTTGAAAGCGCTTCGTCGCCTTCAGTACTTCCAAACGAACTACTCGAAGAAATGGGCATTGGTATGCTAGACTCTGAAGAGAGCTCATCCTCGGCTGTTTCCGCAATTGCATTGGCCGTAAGTGCAACTAGCACAAGTGATGAGAACTCAAATGAGGCAACACCGCATTTAAATGCGCCCAAGTTTCAACATCAGCGCGCAACATACACTGCAGCATCGGCAGATACAACACTCGAAGCAATGGCGGAAAATTCAAATAGTAACATTTCGTTCGATGGACAGGATGAGGCATCGCTGCACAAAGGCTTACATAAAACATCGGCTGAAAAGCGACCGCCGCAACACAAAAAGGTCTCATTTGCGACTGTTGAAGCGAGCGGCAATAGTGACTCAAACTCACCAACAGCACATAAACGAACACGTAATCCTCTGGCAACAGTCACTTCAAATAACCAACAACAAAAGCAACAGCCACCGATACAAGCGACCAGTAGTCCTCAACTCAACGTAATGCCGTCCACCAGTAGACAAGCAATGCTTCTTAAAACGCAACAAACTTCCGTATTGCAATATAAGTCGCCTAATCCGAGCATTGTGCCAAACGATGCGTTCTTCCTTTATCGCACGCCTGTGATGACTGCCCACATTGCAGATGGCACTGATCATTTTCATAAACTGTCAGACGAAATGATTTTACATATTTTCAAATGGTTGCCTAAAAAGACTCTGCTACGTATGGCGTCGGTATGTCGCCGTTTCAATCGTTGTTCTAAAGATGAATCGCTATGGACACGTCTCGATCTCGGCTCACGAACTCTGAGTTCTGGTGCCTTGGAGCAAATTGTAACGCGTGGCGTTATTGTACTGCGTTTGGCACAAGCTGAGGTATGTTTGACTTATTAACGATCTTTTCCTTATTAAAATGTGTACATGTATTTCCTGACAGATACACGAACCTGCTTTTCTAAACCGCTTAAAGCTCACTGATTATGATATAAGACTGCAGTATTTAGATGTAAGCTTGGCAACAATATCCAAGTCTTCTTTAAAAACGCTGCTTTCTCACTGCCAGCAACTTAAAAAATTAAGTTTGGAGCATAATGAACTTGATAGTGATATCTGCGCTGAGCTAGCAAAAAGTCAAAACCTTGAAGCACTTAACCTAGCTATGTGTACCGGACTTGATGCACTCAGTGTGCGCCGCATCCTTGAGTCTTTGCAAAATCTAAATAGTCTGAATATATCATGGACTGATCTTCCCGCTGATGCAGTAACGGCTCTAGTGGCACATGTAACCCCAAATCTAATGCGATTGAATATTGCCGGTTGCCGAAAGACTATGTTCGATTCACGTAAGTTTTTTAAATGATTTATCCCTTTTTAACATTTTAATCAAAACTTTTTTTTCGTATAGATGTGGCTTCTTTGGCTAAGCGTTGTACGCAGCTTATCGAACTTGATTTGTCCGACTGCAGTAGTCTTACAAGTAATGTAATAAGTATTATATGTAAATTCAAAATGCTGGAGTATTTGTCTGTCTCCCGTTGCTATCTTATACCTGCTTCAGCCTTTATGTAAGTATTGAATGTGTTGATGTAACTGATAGTTTAATAGAAGTTTTTACTTTTGTAGGGTATTAAAAAACTTGCCAACGCTTACCTACTTGGATGTGTTTGGCATGCTGTCCGAACAGGCCATGGAACTGTTGGAAAAGTCATTCCCAAAAATGGGCATAAACAAATTTATTCATAGTTCGGTTGCGCGGCCAACTGTTGGCACGCGAAGGACTTCTATATGGGGTTTACGTACAAGAGATTAAAACTATACGAATAAAAACTACAATCTTTTCAATTCAACTGAGATATTACAGAACAATTATTAACATATTATTTTTTTTAACTCAAGAATAATTTAGGATTTCTTGACAGAGCGAAGAATTCAAAGAGAAATGCAATAATCCAACCATTTTTTCATTCAATACCGACATTAATTTTAATTACGTTCAAATAAATGTATTTTTGTATATTTGTAACTTTTTAATATGTGTTACTGCTTGAAAGGTAATAATTGAATATGTATAAAGCCTTTCGTCTGAGTGACCGGAATTAGCACTCTATTGAGCTTCCTCAACGGAGCCTTCAGCAGAAACGCTTTGGGATTCAACTTCAGCAGAAACGCTTTGCGGTTCAACTTCAGCAGAAGCGCTTTGTGGTTCAACTTCAGCAGATAAAGCAGAAATAGCTTCGAGAACCTCGCTTGGTGGTGGTACAGGTGGTGTCCATTTCCATTCGGTCCAATTGACACATGACTTGCTGCTTTCCAGGAAACCGGTACTATCGGGACAACGGACCAGCTCAGCTGGAGCATTTAACTCATTGCACTTCCAATAGGCCGTTGGATCCCAAGTATTGCGGAATAGTTGAGTATCCAACTCCTCATTTGTTTTACAACCCGGTTGGCCGTTGCCATGGTATTCAGCAACGGCGAGAGCAACTACAGCGACGAAGATAGCTATAGAAAAAAAACTTAATGCTATTCATTCAATTCAGTCAAAAAAAAGACTCACCAATTAAAACCTTCATTTTACTACACCAGGAATGAACTGATGCTTGCCCATTGCATGTGTACTGTTTTTATAGTCCAATTTTTGTCATGTTGCGATCCGACTCAGTTCGGTATATTTTCCGTACGATAAGAAATTGCGATGCTCTTTGGTTGAATCATTTGACAAGCTTTTAACTAATTTACAAATGTTTGGTAAAATGTCTACACAAATTAAACAATGTAAACGATTTGATAAGAACTATTGCAACACCAAAATGTCATCAATTTCCTGCAACACCACCTAAGCTATTGAACTATGAACTCAAGAAAGCGTTGACTTTTAATTTCAATTGTTTTAAAGTGTATTTATTTACGACATTTAATAAATTCATAAGTTATTAAACAAAAATGTATAGTTTAGATAACGATCTTACGCCTCATATGAAAAAACACTATGAGAATGAGCGGGAAACTTTACGTGTTCTTTTGGAATTAGAAAAACGCTTCCGTGAGTACTATGATCAATTCCTATGTGAAGTAGACATACAAAAAGAACTCCTTGATCGTCTGTGGTTACTATCGCAGCGGTATATTATACTCTGCAGGTAAGGGTAGTATATCTGATAAATATGATAAATATCCTTTAACATAACGATTTTAGTACTGGACCATGTTGCAAGTTTCCGGAGGTCTATACACTTTCAGCCGAAGAAACGATTATCAATGAATACGAGGAAAAACTGGAGCTAGTCCGCTCTTCAAAGTAAGTGCAGCTTAAATTGTTAGTTTTAAATTTTTGATAAAAATATTAAACGTATAGTAATAGACTGAAGCACAGCGTCTTGGATTTAAACGACTTGTGCAAGGAATTCCATGATAAATACTATAAGTTGGACATGGCAATGGAAACGCCATTTATCCTGGGTGACAAATATCATCGACCTATAAAACATTTTAAAGAAATGGTTACTGATATCATTAAATATTTCTTCGCTTCTGTTCTCGAAATGAAGGTGCGGCAGCATCAATGTGAGCCAATGAATTGTTGCTCGATCGAGGATTACCGACCATTGATCGCGCATTGTGAAGAATTTGAAGAGTACCTACTGGTGGGCTTTACTTATTGTAATTGTTTGGGCCCGAAGCCGGTATGCCCAATTCCAAAACGACAATGTCCAAAGTTGAATTTATAAATTGATTTTGGTTCTGTTTTCAATTATATGTGTCGGTTGCAATGCAATTTTCATTTAAAAATAGTTTTGAGTAAAAGTTAGAATGAGGAAAAAAGCGTAGCGTGGAAGGAGTGGCTAGCTCAATTTCGCTTCGAGGTGCACGAGCAGTTGGGCTAGGTCACAAATTCTCGATTCAATTTAACGGTTCGTTAACGATAAAAATTGGAAATGCGGTGTGTTTATTCGACTCAAGCGCATCAGGTGTAGAGGTTGGGAAACATCGAATTTTTGATGATTTTTTAAATAAGTTTTATTCTTTATTGAAATCATTACTTTTGGTAATAAATAACAGGTTGTCTACGACTGTAGACCGCTGGAATTCATAGGTGCAGAAAAAGGATGATTGTTGTTATTAAACACATTAAAAGCACAACATATGAAATATTACCCAATATGCTAGAGGATCGCAACTTTCAGATATTTGAAAATAGTCGATGTAAGCCTAACACTATCGTTGTTTGAAAACGTCGATGTTAGCATCGATATTTCTCCATCTCTAATCAGCTGATAGTGTTTTGAAAAACCCGCTTTTGGGGAAATATGTTTTTACGTTGTGTCTTACTTGGCGGTGGTGAAAACAACGAAAGGTTTAGGATAAAACCAAAGCAGCTGAACTGTTTAAAGAACTAGATCACCACTATTTCTAAGCTTTAGGGTTACCTGTGTGAGATCAATAGGACGGCGACCGACATCGGACCGTTGAACGTTGTGACTCAACGCGTGGAACAGGAGCCAATCAAAGCAAAAAAAAAAAAATCTTTAAAATATAATTTGAACACAATGCGTCGACGTGCCGGCTTGGGTGCCATACAGCAGCAGCAATTAGCGGCTGAGAAGTACAAGGATAAGGGCACCGATTTGCAGGAATCTCAGTTGGAACAAATGACTAAACAAATGGAAGTGTTTCGTGTCAAATTGGAGGAATTCGCTATGAAACATAAACAGGACATCCGAAAGAACTCGCAATTTCGCAAACAGTTTCAGGAAATGTGTGCTGCCATTGGAGTGGATCCTCTTGCGAGCGGAAAAGGCTTTTGGAGTGTATTAGGCATTGGAGACTACTACTACGAATTGGGAGTGCAAGTTGTTGAAGTTTGTTTAGCAGCAAATCACAAGACAGGTTCAAATTATTTTAAAGTAAGGTGACAAAAGCATTTTCAATGATATGAAACCATTTGCTAGGTGGTCTTATGGAATTAAACGAACTTCGTCGTCGCCTCGTAGCAGCGCGTGGTCAGAGCGCAGTACATCAGGAAATTACCAACGAAGATATACTTATGGCCGCTAAAAAGCTTACTATATTTGGTAATGGGTGTGTACTCACTTTAAATTGTTGTTTTCTTTTTTTTAATTGTTTATTCTAAAGGTTCGTTGTACATAACCTCGGCAAAGGTAAATATATGGTGCAATCAATCCCTGGCGAGTTAAGTATGGAGGAAACAAACATACTGACAGCTGCGTCCAATACAGAGTATGGCGCTGTTACACAATCAATGCTTATAGACAATCTTGGGTAAGCCACTTATTGAATTTACTCACATTTCACTAATCTTGCATTGTATCCTGGCCAGTTGGACTGATTACCGTGCTAAACAATCTTTAGAGAAAGTGCTCGGGGAGGGCCTTTGCTGGATTGACAAACAGGAAGATGAAGAACCAAGCTACTGGTTTCCAAGTTTGTTTCCCGGTCGTACAACCCAAACGTCTTAACTTTGTCAACAAGCATTTCATAATTTATTTACTCAGTTTATATGTAGGTACATTTATCACAAAATATAACTTCTAAAACACTTTTTTTAGCACATGTAGTTTGCCTCCTTGGTTTCATCAGACTTAGCAATTTCATTGACTACTTGGGCCAATTCTGACGACTTGATAAGCTCCAAATGTGCTTTTAGATCTGAGTTCTCCTTTTTCATGTTATAAATTTCCTTTTCGAATTTGCCAGTTAAATCAAGAATTGCAGCTTTGTAACTGTAATTGAATGCAATATTAGAGAAGTTTCCTCTTTCACTATTTCATAGTTCTTACTTGTGTTTCAGTTTTTTGTTTATGATCATATAATCGGTTATTTGATTTTCATATTGTTTTTTTCTGCAAATTAAAAAAAATACTTGTTAAAGTGTTTCTAATTTGTAAACCAAGCATATTTAAATACATTTCATTGACATACTGTTGATGATGCTGATGTAATCTTTCACGTTCATTTTCTCCCATCTTGCGTTCTAATTTTTCCTGAAAAACACATATTTGTTCACATACTTTATTTTAGTAACAATAGGTGAGTTGTTTTCAGTTACCATGCGTTCATTGGTTACTTTAATCTCTTCCGACAGCTTTTGATTTTCTTTCAGTTGTTCTTTAAACTTTTGTTCTAAACGATTATAACGTGCCTCCAAATACTGACTTTTATTCTTAAATGCCTCTTGTTCTTTTTCTAGCTATTCGAACAAAAAACATAAAAATAATTATGGATTTGTAAAAATAAACAAATTGCAAACCTTTTGGCGCAACTCATTTAAGCATTTGTCCTTGTCGGCAAGTTTTGTTTTAAGATGTCCGACTTCGTCGTCAACTTGCTGAGCTGCTTGATCCATGATGAGGCCAATATTTGTTGCAAGTTGTGTACACTCTTCTTTGAAGGTATCAGCACGACATTCCGCTTCGCGTTTTTCACGCATCGCCGTTTCTGCAACTACCAACGATTCCTGCACTTTATTCATGGCAATGGCCTCACGTTTTGTAGTTTCCTCAAGCAGTGATTTTGTGAATTGTAACGACTTCTCGAATTCCCTTTTCTCTAACATAATCGTTTGCAACTGTTGCTCGTATTTAGCTAAATTCGCTCTATGCTTTTCAGTTGGCTCTTTCGTGGTGGCTTCATATTGAACAGTGAACCAATTAATATCAAATTATTCTAAAAGATTCCATTACTCACCATATAGTTTGGCCTCCAGTTCACCAATGGTTTCAAAACTCTTCAGTTTGTCTCTATGCAATGTTTTTATAATATTTGCTTGTTCCTCTATTTTCATATTTTGCTGTGAAATTTGTAGTTCCAGTATTTGAACCGCATTTTCATATTTTCTTTTAAGCTGTTCCATACAAATTACTTTTAATTTATAGAAAAAAACAACAAAAACTAAAAAATCATCAAATACTAAGCACACTTCACCTCCTTTCCTTGATCTGTTCTAAACAGTTGTTTTCGATAGTTGTCAACCTCTAGTTCCAGATTTTTTATGGTGCGTTGTGCAATTTCATTAATTTCGGTTAACTCCTTTCTTTCCTGGTAAATGAAAGTCATTGTACAAAATAAAACTTTAAAGAGCATGGTAATTGAATAACACCTGCAGCAGTAACTTAATTTGGTTGCGAGAATTGTTAATGGCTTCATTAGTTAGCTCCACGCGCATATTGTCGACATCATCGCCTCCGACACTCGTTGTACACTGTTGTATGTTGAAATTGTTTGAATATGTTCGGTTTTCATCCAAAATTAGCTGCAGTTGCGTTTTAATTAGACTTTGTTCTTTCTATGTAAATAGTTTAATTATTAGACATCATGATTAAATATAAGTACAAACACTTACCTTGAATCCTTCCAATGTAGCCTGAGTTTCATTGACGAGTTGTTCAACTCCTTGTGATACTTGATTTAAATCACTAAAAAGTTTTATTAAAATCAAAGAAAAATACAATTATCTACCAATTCCTTATATTATTACCTTTGATATTCTATTGCTGTTGTATTTTGTGCCATTTTCTAATTTTCATTTTTGGTTTTTTGTTATCCAATGTA
The DNA here is from genome assembly GCA_034638295.1 of Phortica okadai. Classification (NCBI taxonomy): domain Eukaryota; kingdom Metazoa; phylum Arthropoda; class Insecta; order Diptera; family Drosophilidae; genus Phortica; species Phortica okadai. Next base: position 4,523,653 of record CM067849.1, on the reverse strand, counting down.
AACACTCTCGATTTTGTTATGATATGAAGACATAATAATGTCCACTATTGATAACATGCACCGGCCTACTAAGTTCATCTTGTATGGTATATGGCCAACAATGTGAAGGGTTGTTTCGTTACTCGCATGCTTCAACCACTTTCATCCTGAATGTTCAGTTTGGGCCAAAACGGTTGTCATGGTTTCCACAAAAACTGAAAAATTTAGGCGCATTGCAAACTCATTTACTTCTTGTTGGTCAATTGCTTTAATAACAGTAAAAATGCCACTTTTCAATAAGAAATTTGAATCAAAGCCAATTCCGCCGCGTCTGGCACGTTGCAACATTGGCTGTCCGGCGGTGAATGAAGATCTTGACGATTATCGTAATATTTCCCTGAATCTGGGTAACAAGGAGCTCCGTTTTGCAGACGGCATTTGGATACATGCAATGCGCAAAAGCGACGCAGATGATGTTCAACGTCTAAATCGCCGTTTTAAAGCTCTCGAAGAGGAGAATAATATGTGCAATTTGAAAATTGAGGTTATGTTGGATCTACTCGCCGAACATGCCGCTGAATTGAATGATTTAAAGCCAAAGGACAAATAATGCAAAAAGAAGCCCGTTCGCCTTAAAGTTTTCAATTGAATGTACTTTTTATCAAATAAAATTAAATATGAAAATAATGACTTGCAATTTATTATATGATGTTAGCAACGCTAGCTTTTCTGACACATTTTTCGAATAAGGTGCATTTGCATACATACTAATATGAGTTTTTGTAAATACTTTACAATTGAAATGAGCACTCGTCAACGTTTAGATTTCTACTGCTTCTTCCCTTTATGATACTAAGTGTGATCTTAAATTTTTTTCATTAGGCATTTCCTAGAAACGATATGATGCCAGCACGTATCTTGCGGCTGTTTATTATCGTAGGATGTTTTTATGTTCATTCTTGAACAGTCTGAATGAATGAACAGAATGACATATAATAACTTGGGGGAGTATTCATACATTTGTTATCTACAGGCTTGGGTGTATCACTGCATAGAGAAGTGATTGCAAGCACAGTAAAAGCTGAGCGAATAATAATTCGAAAAAACAATAAGTACATATAAGTTTAGTGTTTTATATGTACATACATATATATTATTAAAGATGTCATAATCTTTTTCTGCACGTCCATTAACACCTTGCGCCCCACTCCTTCAGTACTTTGCTTTGTGGCATTAGGCATTTCCTAGAAACGATATGATGCCAGCACGTATGGGGCCGTTCAAGTATTACGTAACGCAATTTTCTAAGATTTTTGACCCTCCCCTCCCCCCATGTAACGCGCCGTAACGTTTTCCAGTGGAATTTATGAAAAATTTGAGTTTGTTGGTCATTGAGGGGTAACTATGAAAAAGAAGGGGATTTTGTGGTATGCAGTTTTAAAGATACATGAATATTTACTGAACTTGTACACAAAATTTCAGGTTCATACTTGTATTAGTTTTGGAGATATAGCGTTTTATAGAAAACAAGTAGGGGAAGGGGAAAGAAAGGGGAGAGGCAATTGTGGAATGCAGTTTTGTAGAGTTACTCATACTGATTCTACATACCGACTTTCATGTTTGTATCTCATCGGTTGTTTGAGTTATAACGTTTTAAAAAGTGGGTGGTGCTGATTGGGCGGATGTTTTTATGTTCATTCTTGAACAGTCTGAATGAATGAACAGAATGAAATATAATAACTTGGGGGAGTATTCATACATTTGTTATCTACAGGCTTGGGCGTATCACTGCATAGAGAAGTGATTGCAAGCACAGTAAAAGCTGAGCGAATAATAATTCGAAAAAACAATAAGTATATATAAGTTTAGTGTTTTATATGTACATACATATATATTATTAAAGACGTCATAATCTTTTTCTGCACGTCCATTAACACCTTGCGCCCCACTCCTTCAGTACTTTGCTTTGTGTATTTAGTATTGCATTTATTATTTAAAAAGTTTAAACGGCTTGAATTTGTTAGTTTGATTTTGTCGTAGCGAAATTTATTGCCATCGTCACTTTTTTTATCGCTTCGTCGTTGCTGCTGCTGCCGCTTGTAGCTTCTGCTATTTATTATGTTGATAATAAACTGATAAACCGGCAACGAATAGAAGGCAACGATATAATAAAACGTTCAATGAAATCCCCACATCGCTAAATAACCAACAATTATAAATAGGGTAAATTTACATGTACTTTGTATCTACATGTGTGTATGTCCAGACGTCGTCCCTTTTATAATCAAAAGCAAACAATTTACGCCGGGTTATCAAACGCCAATCATATGAGTTTAGCTTAGACCAGAATGTATGAAGTCAACTGATTACCTTTGCGCATATGCATGCACACCACACACACAAAATACACGTCTGCATAATACCTTGTTTGTTCTTGTTGACGCTAATGCTCCTGTTGACATAACTGCTCTCGATTGCTGTTATTGTTTTTGTTGTTGTTGTCGTTGGGAAAACTATCTTTCTATCTATCCATTCGTTCGTTCATTCATCCAGCCAAGACAATTTTTCGTCGCTCTAAAGCGTTTATCAAACATCGACTACTGTATATTTACGCATTGATATCGATAAGAGCGCGTATAAAATATGAGTATACATATACATATATTTACACAAAGCCGACATTGACGCGTCGCTGTCAACAGCGTCGTCTAGGTGTTTCTAGCAGTAGATCCGTTAGTCCGTAGAGTTGATATTGCAATGCATCAAATCGGTGTACGGCGTCAGGTCGTATTTAGTTTGAGCGGAACACTTGTTAGCGCTTGTAACAACTACGTGTATTACAGTAGTACAAAGTATTTGTTGTACTTTTGTTGTTTCAAATACAATAACAAATACAGTGTATCACGATAAACCACAACGGACATTGAACAGTTGGCGCTCGCCAATTGTTATCGGCGCGTTCTTCATTGATATAAAAAATTCAAAGAATATAAAAATATATTTCAAATTAAAAAACGTTGCTCGCTGCCGGACTTGCGATAAAATCGTAGCGCATTTATGAACGGGCAATTGTCGGATAAAGTGCTTTGGGAACGCTGTACATGTGGACATGTTGTTGGCATTACGATCGGCTAATACGCTTCAAATTGGTTTAAAACGTAATTATTAAACAAAAAAAAAAAAAAATACTATCGAAACGTGTGAAAAATTGTATATCAGCGAAAAGTAATTTATCAAAATGTCGAAAAGTGTTTGTTAAAGAAAAGATAGAAACAAAAGCAAAAACAGATAGTCAATATCAGTGCTTTACTTTTAACATAAAGTACGAAAATAAAATATCGTAATAGGCGCATAAACAAATTGTCGCTTGTGCTCGTTTCGAATTCGGCTGGAAAAGCATGCCTCGACGCATCTAATAAATGCTATTAAATAAATCAATTGTTGAAGCGTCAATCAAGTGCAACGTTTGAGACAACGAAATTAATTAGTTGATCTGGCTAACAAATTGCTTTGTTTGTGTAAGTGCTAAAAGTTCTTCAACTTCAGAAATCTGCATTGCTGAAAATACACGTCGTATACTTAATTCGACTTTGACTTATTGTGTAAGCAGTTGATAAATGCCACTTAATTAAAGTGAAATCTAGAAATGGCGAACTTTCAGTTAAATTCAATAAATCGAATGATAATCTGCAATAAATATATATATATGTATGTATATTACATAGATAGTTGCAGAGGCGGCAATAGAAATCGAAACGTTTTTTGCAACATGCCTCATGTCATTCCCAACAGATTTGATAATTTAATAAGTTGGAGACCCGTACCTTTTTCATACATAAACATGTGTATGACTTTAAAATTTAAGTTATTGAGTTTGATATTTTTTAATTAAGTTTTAAAAGTTTTTTTTTATTTCTATGAATCACTTTATTATTTTTATTATTATTATTATTTTTTTTTAAATAACGACTCATTGTGATTACTTCTTTTATCGCTTACTATTAACATTCAATCATGATTTATTGGTTTGCTATTTAATAATAATTTATAACTGAGCATTAACGTAGTTGGCCTTTAGGTCCCTGCCAGCCATAATAATGGAAGACCTAAATTTATTTACAAGCAACGAAAATATTTTCCCTCGCGGCATATCGTAAAGTAAATAAATAAATTAAAAGTTAAGTGAAAAAAAGAATAATAAAAATAAACCAAATAACAACAAATGTAATAAAATGCGTAAAAAATTGAAAGCGGCCGACGTGAATTTTAAAAATGCAATTGAAAATAAACATAGCAAGAAAATGTTTGCGATAAACTTAAGTGAAAATCGATCATTTAGAATTGGAACCGTATTTAAAGCGGGCAGAAGAAAAAGCAAAAGCAAAGAGGTTAATTACAATAAATCGAAGAAGCCTTTCACTGTTTCTGTTTCGATTTCAATTTAAAATTTTCATTTTTGTTTTTAGAAATCGAAAGTTTAGTATATGCGCGCACCGCCAATTAATTGTTTTATTGAGTTATTACCGTGTGTGTGAATGATTGCAATCTTAAAATATGCAAATTATTGTATAAAATGCGTTAAACGTCAACTGAAAATAGCAGCAACATTAAATAGCGAACAAATTTACGTTTATATATACATGTGTACACATATGTGTGTGTGAGTAGGCAGCAGAACAGTTGAATAAAAAACAAAACAACAACAAAAAGTACATGTGTGTGGAAAAATTGCAAGTGAAGACCGAACAAGTGAATGGTGTGTGTGTGTTCTCACTTTAACGTTGCGCTCAGTCACAGATTCAACGTTCAAGTTTGCTGATGTTTGGGCGCTATTGGCGCATAAGAATTAATAGAAACAATGCTTAGTTTTTATTTGACTGCAATGCCATTGCATCGACTGTGTATAAATGCATTTGTTTTAGATTGAACACAAGAAAAAGAAGAAAAATCCATTTATTTAATAATTTATGAATAAATTTATACCAACAGTGCTGTGAGAATGTCTTTGATGATGTGATGTTGTTGATGTCATTCAAGTGCACATGAAGTATGTCGACAATAAATATGGAAATGTTGCTGATCTTGAAAATATTGAAGCTGTTAATGTGTCTCAGCACTGTTTATGGAAATTTCGTTGATCATACAGGTGAGTTAAAAATAAACAGTTGCTGCTTGCTTTACGCAAGTTTTACTTCATTGTCGCAAAACAAAAAGCGCAATTTTGCAATTTCTTTATAAACAAAAACCGGGCATTGTTTTGACGGGGCAAAAACTTCCCGTGCGCCAAATTGTCTGAGATACAATTTCTTGAAATGTTTACTTACCAAATAGCAAGCCAAATACAAAAAAGCCGGATAAACTTCACACACACCCACACATATGTACATACATATATACACACATATACTCATACACATTGTTTTATCGCTTATTAATATGACAGAAAATACGGAGCTTATACAACAACGTGCCGGCTACGATGTCAAACTGCAGTGCGATCTTAAAGGCCTGATTGATGAGCGCAAACTTGCGGAAATTAAAATTCACTGGTACTTTAAGGTTAGTTTCTATCCAGCAATAATTGGCAATTAGATAAATTATTTGAAGTGAAAACTGATTTGAAGTGTTTGCGGTTATTTTCAGCAATGCCATGATAATAATTGTTATCAGTTTGTGGAGAACGATTGGACAGCATTGCCGTGCGAGCAGAATTTCTGCAAATCGGAATTGTGGTTGCACAATGTAACTGAAAAGTATTCCGGCCTTTACAAATGCACAGTTTATCCCTATCGCTTCGATTCTGAGCATACTTTGGATATTCAACTTGTGCGCACTTATCAGCTCGATGTGAAAAGTAAGTTAAGAAATAAACGAAACACATCAAAATATCATTAATGTATATTTTTTTGTTCTAGCAGACTCATCATTGGTTGTGCCGGAGTTTCTCGACGCATATCCATCGAATAAGTCAGTCACTGTCGATACACAAGTTGTCTTCCAGTGTCGCGTCCATAGCGAGGAACATCCAACAATTAAATGGTTTCGTCGTTTGCCGCCAACGAATCTTGCCGTTAATCATATGACCACCGGCAGTGAAAATTTAAGTCCTCATATTGTTCGCTACAACGGACGCACGTATGAACTCCTGAAGACGGCGTCAGAGAAAATGGTCAGCGATCAGGTCTATTTGAGTAAACTTATATTGTATGGTGTGCGCTTGCGAGATGAGGGTTACTATGCATGTGCGGCCATCAGTTATCGGGGACACAAGATACGCGAAGCGTACCTTCAAGTAATGCCAAGTGAAGAGACTGAATATTGGGCGGATTATGATGGTGAGTTTAGTGGTCAAACAGATCCAAAAGAGTTTTTGTTACTATTTCTCATGCCACTCGGTTGGGCCATGTTGCCGCTGACCGTTTGGTTGTGCTATTTGTGCTATAAACGCTGCACAGGCACACAAGAGCGTCAGCATTCTGATGAGGAGGGCATGTTGGGCCTCAAACGGGGGGAGCGTAGATTTGTTTAAGTCTTAGGCATATTAATTGTAAAATTAAAATTACGCTTATTAATTGTAATTTACTAAATAGTTTTTGTTAAAATAAAGCCAATTTTTGTATAAAAAGTTTCAGAAATTTTCTTTCTTTTTCTGTTGATATTGTAAACATAGGATTTATAAACTTATTTGTCCATGACTGTCAGTAGTTTTAAAACACAAAAAAAAAAAAAATCATTAGCAAAAAATTCAAAATTTGTCTCATCGTCTTTGTCCCGGATCTGCCTTGAGAGTATATACATTCATATTATAAAATATTTTACTGTCTCTCCTGTGGTGTAATTTGAAATACATCGTACGGCTTGCCCGATTGTTACCACTTGATGATATTGGAAATTTACGTACAATTCTACTTAATGCGTCAGCTAGAAGTGCATATATATTATCTGCGTGTGTATTTTAATATAGCGAACCAGTTGGAGCCGCTTGACCCGGTGGTTGAATCGGAAACAGAAGTGGACTCGATTGAGTTGTGAGTAGTGGTGTTACGAAGGAGATCGATGTCGGGTAATCAAAGTATGCATGCCAGAAGTGTGTTTACGGCGACAACAGCCACCGCTGTTGATGTCTATGAGTATATACAGCCCGGCACATATATAGTACCGATGATCGAGTCAGTTGCGACTCAACCACAGCCGTGTACATATCTACAAGATTACCCAATAATGCCGTGGAATGTAACTTCATCGAATCCAGCAACCTATGTGGTCAGTCCTGTTGGTGTGGTCAACTATTTAAGCGATATGGAAAATCATATGGCCTTGCCATATGGAAATAATTTCAATGAAGGTATTATCTATGACGTGGTGTCTGCCGGTGATTGCGATAGCGACAATAATAACAGTCAACATAATATGTCCAATATGAACCATGTGCTTATAAATGAGATGTCGGAGATCTACCAAACACAATATGAAGAAGATGGCAATGAGCAAAATTTAGTCGAGATGCCGATTGAGGTGATACGCAGTCCAAGTGATCCGTCTCGAGAAAATATCGTCTACGAAATGTTTGATGATCATGATGAGCAAGAGGAAGATGGCGATGATGATGACAGTACTGATCTTGAGGAAAGTCCACCGAAACGGCCACGGTTAGCGGTGACCTGCACAGTGAGTGAACAACGCAGCAGTAGTAGCAGCAGTAGCAATCGTGAAAAAACATCGGAAGGGCATTGTCAACAAGAGGCGTCTGGCGATGTTGTAAAGCGTAAAAGCAGACGGAGACGACGCAAGCATGTCTATCGCGCCGCACAAGGTTATTTGGTGGAGGAGCCAAGTGAATCCGAAGAAATAACAGATTCGACAGCTCCCTAGAGCACCATCTAGCTTCATATTCACGACAGAACGGAGACGAAATGAGATACATCTGATATATTTTGTTTACTATAATATAGAATTTCATTTATATTTTTTATATATGCAATAAGCCTATGTGTGCTCCATTTGAGCACATATGTACATAATTAACCTTTTGTGTTTCTGCAGACAAGCGGCGGACTTGTCCTTTTGTTGTATACGCGTTGAATCGAAAAAAATAAAAATACATGAGTAGCCATTGGTGCGATAACGTGATCTATAATAGTTATTATTATTATTTTACTGTCCCAGAAGATTTTTACAATCATTTATTGATCAATAGACAGTAGCTTTGTGGCTCTTTTGTAAAAGAGTTTGCTTTTTTAGATCACTTGCATTTAGTACACCATCATAATTATAAAGTGCAGTTCGGACTACTTTTACGATCTTTGAAAAAAAACCATACGAATTCATTAAATTTATAATTCTATTTAGTAAATCGAGCGTAAGCGTTAATTAAACATTTTATCAAAATATCAAAATATTTTTTCATCTTAAATAATGCACAATCTATGTGTTGTGTGTCTGCTGTGTAATATAGGTGGATACGAAAACAACTGATCTTCATGCCTTCAATGTCGAATGTCAGGTTTGTTAGTTGTGTTTGACTAACTCTTCACATTATTTCATTTTTATGACGTTTCCTCTTGAGGTCGGAATTTGGCGCACTCTGGCACCCTATTGTTACTCCACTGATTAATACAATCCTTTAATTGATCAATAGATTCAACGCACAAATAACAGAAAAATTGCGTTGGCATTTTCAAACAGAACTGGGATTCACAGCGCAAGTTCGCATTTCAAAGTTAATTTGTCTTAAGTCCGGCGATCTCTTATTGACTTAGGTGGCAACGCCCGGCTAATAAATTCGGAAAAAAACTGGTACAAATCAAGAAAAAAAAGTGTTTAAATTTTGAATATCCTTATTAAAGTTCGTTTGAATCCAAGAACTTGTTTTTATTTTCTTTAATTTAATTCAGCTGAAGTGATTTGATTCTCATTATTTTTGTTAAATTAAATTTGTATAAACTGTATTTTTTGTACAGTTCTAATTAGATTTGCGTTCGTTTTCTTTTTGCTGTTATTACAGTGGTACTGATTGAAAACACAATAGTAAAATAATTGTTCTTTAGTCGAGGAGAATTTGTACCACTGAATGAGAATCTCATTTATTTTTTAATAAGAAATTCATGATAACCGGAATAGTATTCTTAATCTTACGATATTTAAGATCAAAAATCAGAATGATAAGGATTTTTTATTTATTTCGACACACGGTAATCGTCGTTTCATTTTGATTAGCACCAAGCAAGTTTTTGAATTCAATGTGGCTTATGTTTCCATGCATTTCGCAGAAACATAAAATAGTTTAATTCTCATTTTTATCAGCAAGACAGGTGCTCTGGCTTTATCAGTTTGTTTTTGTTTGTATGTGAAACATAAAATTTCGTGCTGGCATTTATTTCTGAGCGGACTTTGTCGAAGTGCTGGTGCAGCAGCATAATATTTCTTCTTCTTGTTCGTTCAACTTGAACGGGAAAAGCGTAACAAACAAAAAAGAAATAAACAAAACTATTTTTAGGCAGCTTTTGCAGTGTTGTAATTGTATTTTAATAGTTTATTTCGCGCTTGTTGTTTTCTTGCAATTTCTGCATATTTAATTAGGAGAGTGTGGTGGTGTCGTTGCTGTTGTGGTTCATGTATTCCGGAAAGCAGAGCCCAATGATGTCGAACATAGATTGCAAATCCAGGCGTGGAACCAAGATTTCGGTAATCGTCTTGGGCACCGCGCTTTGTTTTGTGATGATGGCATACTTTGTTTTTGGAGATAGTAATGACGAGCAAGGCTTGAGAAATCTGCGCATGATTTCGATAGTAAGTTAATACCGAATTGTCAACGTAAAATTGCATTATGCCATTAACATTTTCAGCTCTTTCGACATGGTGCTAAAAACCCAAGTGACTTTTATCCCAATGACCCTCATATAGCTCACGACTGGCAAGGCGGTCCCGGCGCTCTGACGCAAGTGAGTTGCTAACTGGCTAATATGGCCCAGCGGGCAGGAGGCACTGCAAAGAAAATAAATGGAAATAATTAAATTTTAATTTTAGAAAGGTAGCCTGCAAGCCTACAATCTTGGCAAGAATCTGCGTATGCGCTATTATAGATTGCTTCCACCAAACAGTATTTATACGTCACAGCAGGTGCATGTGCTGAGTTCTGCAGCGGAGCGTTGCGTGGTATGTGTGTTTGTTTGTATCTTATTGTCAATAAATTAGATAATGTATCTTAAATGTTACACTTATCTTTTTGTGTAGATGAGCGCACAGAGTGTTTTAGCTGGTCTAATGCCGCCATTGGAGAATAATAATGTGCTGCCTATACCCTGGCAGCCAGTTGCTGTTAACACGCTAACACGTAGCGAAGATATCGTGAGTAAACGTCATAATTAAGATTTGATACTTTGTTTTACACCTTTACTTATTTACACTTGTAGTTGTTGGCGCAGAAAAAGCCATGTCTTAAGTATGACACCATATTGCAGAAACTATATAAGAGTCCACCCAAGGACATACAAAAACTAAACGAAGATCACTCTGAGCTTTACAAATTGTTGTCACGGCACACGGGCAAGGTTTGTATTAAGGGATTGTTTTTTAATATAATTTAATGGATATGATTTATAATACAGAACATATCTAATGTGCTGGATGTGGAGCTCCTCTATAACGCACTTAAAATCGAAGAGGAAGTAAATTTAGTGCTGCCAGACTGGACAGAAGATATATATCCCGACCAAATGCAAACATTGACCGAGCGCAGCTACACGCTCTTCACCGAAACAAATCTTATGAAACGCATAAAGGGTGGCGCCTTTCTTACGGAAATACTTAAAAAAATGCAAAACAAACGACGCAAAAATTTAAGTCCTGATCGTAAAATATTTTTGTATGCCGGCCACGACGTTACTCTAGTGAACGTTATGAACTCGCTTAACATATTGGATCAGACAGCCAAATTACCAGAATACGCATCGGCGTTGGCCTTTGAATTGCATCACAGTGCGGTGTTCAACGACGATGACTTCGAAGTTAAGGTACAGTTGGTTCGCATCTGTTAGAATTTTTAATTTTAAACGTACGTTTTACGTTTGTCAGATTGTCTACTACTATAATAGTGATGACAAGTTTCCGAAGGAGATTCACATACCCAACTGCGATGCGCCTTGCTCGTTGACACAGTTCACTAAGTCCTTAAATGCACTGCTTCTGGACAACTATGACGAGACTTGCGAGAATCATCAACCGGAGTGCAAGACATGAATGTTTTGATGTGGCGTAGTTTAAGTACAAATAATTGTGCTTTTTAATTGACTTGTTTTGGCTGATAACATGTTACTAGTCTTGTTTTTAATACATAGTAAGCAATTGTTTTCTAAATCACAAGAGTTTGTATATATTTTTATTATTTTTTTCGCCAATATTTTATACCTTCAATTCGTTAAAACCTGGAGCCCTTGTCTTCGGCATAAAGAAAGTAAATGGGCACTTGCAACTTTTCGTTCACATGCACCATTTCTGTGTGACTTATCAAATGTATTGCGGCCAGACCATAGAACAACATTGGTAAGCCTGTAGCAGAAGCATTCCTAAAGTAACTTATAATTTAATGAGTTTTATTGCGTTACCTAAGTTTATTATTTTAAGAATCCTAAAGAACTTGTCCTCCATTGAAAGATCTTGTTGAGCACGTTTGCTGCAGTGGTATTTCATATACGGATAACAACCGGTACGCAATATATGATAATTTGTTCCAGTATCCAGTGTCCAGTTGAAGTGTGACATGCCGCGTTGATCGTTTTCTACATCTTTAAACTACAGAAGTGAAAAAAAAAAAAAAATTGTAAAATTAAAATCTTAAACTTGATAAAGACGTCGAACCTTTACGAAATAAGATGTCCAAGGCGGTTCGTTACACTGTTTCAAATATGCCGTTAGCACTTCTGAAGCCTTTGCTTTCATTAGGATGCGAGTAAGTTTCATGTTAGCACATTTATTTGTTTATTTATCAAGTAAGTTCGTCGAACTTATTGCATCATAAAATACGAGTTGACCATTGCGCGGATGAATACAAAAAAACATAAACAAAAAACAGCTGGTGCAATCGTGCTTGTTATCGGTCTGGTGTAGCAGTTCAAAATTCCGTTAATTTGTATCTATATTTTTGAAATTGCAGACGACTTCAAAGACGTTTCTTGAATTACCAACAAAAATTAGATTTAATAGATTTGAATAACTTACCCATGCTGCCGCCAAACAGCAATGTAAACACGGAACAACTCGCGCAAGTAACGCCGGAGAACGAGATTCCTATAGATTATGGCAACAACTTAATTGAGCGCAAAAAGCTGGAGTCGGTAATGCAGGGTATGTTAACCGAGTGTGTAACAGTGCCGATTGTTATCAAAGGTGAGGAGTTCGAATGTGAAACGGAATTCTCTCAAGTCCTACCCTATCGTTTTGATACTACGTTGGCCAAGTTCTCATATGCAGACAAAGATATGATTTCAGAAGCCATATGTGCGACTGTACTGGCACAGGAGCAATGGAATCGCACACCGATTAATTATCGCATCAAAATTTGGGAAGATGCAGCCAACTTGATGGCCACGAAATATCGCTTAGAACTAGTTGCGGCAACAGTACTTGGCCAGGGAAAGACAATAACTGAAGCCGAGTTGGATGTCTGCGCACTGATCGATTTTATGCGTTTTAATGCAAATTATTTGCGTGGCTTTACAAACTTCGAATTGTTGAATGTTAAGCCAACGATACATAAGAACTTTATGCGTTTGCGTGGTATTTTCGGCTTCGTTGCTGCCATCAGTCCCTTCAATTCAACATCGATTGCGGGCAATCTAGCATATGCACCTGCACTCATGGGCAATGCAGTGCTGTGGAAACCCTCAGATTATGCCATATTATCCAACTGGTATGTTTTTAGTGCGATGCGTGAGGCGGGTGTGCCAGATGGGGTTGTAAATTTCGTACCGAGCCCTGCACCACTATTTGCTAAAGTTGTTACTGGCTCCCATTGGCTAGGTGGCGTTAACTTTACGGGCTCATCGGGCGTATTTAAAGAATTATTTCGTCAAGTGGCACAGAATCTTAATCTTTATGAAAGTTTTCCGCGTTTGGTTGGCGAGTGCGGTGGTAAAAATTTTCACTTTGTACATGCATCCGCCGATGTTGATGTTGTCGTTGCCTCCACAATACGTGCAGCATTCGAATACGGTGGCCAAAAATGCTCTTCCTGTTCAATGTTGTATGTGCCAAGTTCGCTTTGGAGTGAGCAAATCAAACCGGCCTTGCTGAAGGCTACACGAAAAATATTCGTACATGATGCAAGTCTCTGGGGCAGCTACTTCTCGGCTGTGATCAATGAGCGTGCGTACAACCGCATACACAGCTGCCTGGAGTACGCACGCGTTAACAAATACTGTAAGATCATAGCGGGCGGTCAGTGTTCAAAAGTGCGTGGCTATTTTGTGGAGCCCACTGTCATCGAAGTTACCAATTTGGATGACCGTTTGTGCATAGATGAAATACTTGGTCCGGTGCTTTGTGTCTATGTCTACAGTGAGAAGGACATGGAGGAATTGGTGTGTCGTCTTGCATTTGCCAACAATTTGCTCAGCGGTTCAGTATTTGCAACAGATGACAGTTTCATAAAATATGCAATCGAGGTGTTTAGCACAAGTCTTGGTAATCTTAATATTAATGACAAATCGACATGTGCGATTGTCGGCCAGCAACCGATGAGTGGTGGCCGTTTGCTGGGCACTAACGACAAACCGGGTAGTCCGCATTATCTGTTACGTTGGACTTCGCCGCTAACCATAAAGGAGACGTATGTGCGCAAGGCAGAAATTGGCATGGAAACGTGAACCAGATATAGATCTTATATCTTTGATAAATATCAAACCTCATAAAAATCAGTAAAATATTCTTTATGTATTCGAATGCACGTATGAATATGTGTACATAAAGAATGTACATAGATATATTGTAAAATTTAAATGTAATATATGAAATAAAGAGATTCTAAAGAAAACAGCACACGGGGTTCACAAAGTCGGTGTATATGTACTTAAATTGAGTGCTGCAGTCTGTATATATAATGTGACATTAGCGTGAAGCTCATCAGTGTCAGTCTGATTGTATGAACCAGCACTAGTACAGCCGTGTCGATGGAGCCAGCAATGTTTCGTTTTGTTATCGCATTCGTTACTATTGTGTTTTGCGGTTGCGTTGTCGCCGACTGCGATGACGCCATTGAAATCACAACCGCTTTGGGTAAAATACGTGGTGCGAAGCTAAATTCACGTTTAGGTGCACAGTTCTATGCATTTCGTGGAATCCGCTATGCCGAAGCGCCAATCGGTGATTTACGTTTTCGCAATCCGACGCCAGTACATGCGTGGTCACCAAAAGTGTTTGATGCCACCGCGGACGGACCGATGTGTCCCCAACCAACGGAAAATCTAACCGATGCATCCGAAGATTGTTTGCGTCTCAATGTGTATACCAAAGATGTGCATAGTGCTAAGCCGGTCATCGTTTACATTCACCCCGGTGGTTTTTATTCCGTTTCCGGTCAAAGTAACTTTGCAGGACCACAAAATCTCATGGATCGCGATGTAGTGTTAGTCACAATAAACTACCGCTTGGGTACGCTTGGTTTTCTGGCTACTAATACCGTGGATGCACCCGGCAATGCTGGCTTAAAGGATCAAGTGTTGGCCATGCGTTGGGTACAAGAGCATATTGGCAAGTTTGGTGGTGATCCGAAGTCGGTGACACTGCTTGGCTATAGTGCCGGCAGCTTTAGCATTGGTCTGCATATGTTGTCACCCATGGCGAAGGGTCTCTTTCACAGAGGTATAGCAATGAGTGCATCACCATTGGGTCAGTTTGATTATGAGGAAAGCGATTTTAGATTAGCGCAACGACAAGGTTCATTGTTGAACTGCCCGAAAAGCCCAAACGTGTCAGGCTTAATTAAGTGCTTAAAAGAGGTAGGAATGTTTCATCTTTTGACTTGGGTAGCAAGTGTAATAATTTTTTGAATTTATATAATAGAAAACCATGCAAGACTTTGTGCGTACGCAGCCACAAATGTTTGACTTTGGCTGGAATCCAGTTCTCAATTGGCTCCCAGTCATTGAGTCGGATTTTGGCCAAGAGCGCTATCTAATTGAGCATCCATACAAAACAGTACAACGTGCTGATTTTTACAAAGTACCATTGATTACAGGCATTACGGAATACGAATTTATATCTGCAGCTTATTGTAAGCGTTGGCCAAATTGTAAGCTCCTACCAGGTTCAGTTAACAGTTTTGATCTGATTTTTCAGATACGCTGATCAACGAGACTATTCTGCAAGGCTTTAACGAGCACTTCGAGCACTATGCGCCCATTGCCTTTCTGTATGAGCGGGATACACCCAAATCATTAGCGGTCAGCAACGAATTACGCTCGAAGTATCTGAAAAATGAGACGCTAAGATTACCGACATCTTTGGTGGCCGCTGGCGAATTGTTCAGTGATGGTTTGATTGGTTTTGAGTACCATCGTTTTCTCACCTTGATGGCTCGGCACACGCCCATTTACACATATCTTTTCAACTACAAAGGACGTTATAGTCACTTTATGTATCCACCTGACAGCAATCAAACCTTTGGTAAGGATTTATATTATTGTGGCCGGCAAATTTATTAAAATATGTATCCGTTGTTTAGGTGCTGTGCACCATGATGAACTATTATATCTATTCCATGTGCCC
The DNA here is from genome assembly GCA_034638295.1 of Phortica okadai. Classification (NCBI taxonomy): domain Eukaryota; kingdom Metazoa; phylum Arthropoda; class Insecta; order Diptera; family Drosophilidae; genus Phortica; species Phortica okadai. Next base: position 4,507,912 of record CM067849.1, on the reverse strand, counting down.
ATAATGACACCGCTTTTCACTAAAACTGATCCGGAAAACGAGCTTATTGAGCGCATTACGCGTTTATGGACCGAATTCGCCACGAAGAAGTATGTACTCTGCCGATCTTTACCTTCAGCGTTGAGTTCATAAAATCACATTTCGTTTAATTTGCAGTAATCCAAACAATCCCAACGATGTTTACTTACGTGAAATTAACTGGAAGCTGTATACGCCGGAGAAGAAAGAATACCTTGAAATTGGTAAGGATTTAACCGCCAAGACTGGTGGCTTCTACCAAACACGTTATCAACTTTGGGACAAACTGTTTCCAGTGCCAGAATTTTAATTTCTGTTCTATGAATTTGAAATTGCTGAGCATTACAAATCAAAATTAAATATACCAGAAACATGTTAATATTAAGCACAAGTCGTATTTGTTGATCATAATGTTTAACTTGTTGCAGTGTGCAGACATAATTTGTACATATATTTTGTTAATATCATGAAATGTTTTGTGCTGATACACGGTAAAGAAATAAAACTGTTTACAACTTTATTCTTTATGTTATTGTTCATATTGCAACAAGCAACAGCAACAACATTAGTTGCCCAAAATAATTTACGCGAATATACAAAGGACCGTGGTGACTATCAACAGACGAGGAAAGTAATGCGCGATATACGAGAGTACAAACCTGCGCTGAATAACGAACACATGAACCACTTATTGGGCTTATACGGTGCCCGACAAAAACGTTTGGAACTATCACCGGAGCAACGTAATTTGATACGTAAGGATGCTTATAGTGATCAGAACGAAGATAATGATGAGAACGAGAATAGGATGGACTTGTCCGCAACGTTTGACGATGTGGCTGAGAAAGCAGCAAGGAACGCGATTAATAATATTGTCGATGAAAGCGACATGGATGATTCGACGGATAAAGAGAAAGCGTGGCAAAAATTGGACAAGAGCTTATTTGACAATCTGAAGTTTGTTGATGTGCCGGATGACAAGCACTCAAACATTGCGGATTCTAAGTCTGAAAGCGATGAAACGGAACACAACAACATTGTTAATGAACAACATGTTGATGTGAGAGCACGCAAAAAAGCACAAACAAACAAAACTGACAGAAATGCAACTGAGCCACAGAAGCAAAGTTCAACTCAGAAGAAATATGAGTCACTCAAGCAAGGCGAGTCCCTGAAAGTTCCACAACATGCATCTAATAATTTGAAACCTCATCAAAAACTCGTCGAGACGGCCAAAGCCGGACCGATGGAGAGTGCTTCGTCGGTGCCGACACAAAAAGAAAAACAGGAACTGGTGGCCGGAAAAAAAGAACGAAATATTCTAGACATGACCGGACAGAAGGGACCCCTGCTAATTGATAATCAGGAGTTTAAAAGTATAAATCGTCTTGGTACGAAAGATTTTATTGCACAGGCACAAAAGGACGTGGATTTGGCGAAAAAAGCATTTGAAATTTTCAAAAAGGTTTCGGAGGAAATCTATTCAAATAAGAGAAACATACGGATAGGTGGACTTTATGATGAGTATAAAAAGCGTTTGGACACAATACTTCAGCAAAAAAGATCCAGAGGCACCTCGAAGATTACAAGCGATAAAGACATTGTATTGAAAGATGTTAAGAATGAGTTTACGCAAAATGAGACGCCATCAAGCGGCTGCGGATGTAATAATGATGTGGCTGTTACCAGTAACCTTAAAAAGGCAGAAAATGTAAATCGAGAGCACAGTGAGACTGCCGAAGCAAATGAACATCCACAACATCAAGCTAAGAAAAAGCAACGTCGTCCCACAAAGACACAGCACAGTAAAAGTCCAAGTCAAATGAGAACTCAAACGAAACCAATGATGACTAAAGAGAAAGGAAGTAACACCGATCGAAACACTTTGTCGACATCCAAGAGAAAACTGGTGGTGGCGAAGGCAACAAAAAACAAAAACAGTCCGACGGTTTGGAGTAATCCCTACTTTTTGCCAAATTCAAAATTTAAGCAAACACCATTTAGTGAGGTGCCGCTCAAGCCTAGGGCTGGCTTTGCTGATGAACCAAAAACTTCCGATGAAGTTAAGTCAGCACCAATAATGTCAACACCATGCAAAGACGATGCGAAGCAGGCGAAAACGAAGAAACTGGCGGCAGCCAAATTGGAACCATATCTAGGCGTTAATACAACGTATATAAAAACAGCGTTACAGGCGTTAGGCGATGTGCCCTATTCCAGTTTGTACGATGAATATCAAAAGCAGATGAGTATACTGAATCATATGCTGCGCGCGAAACAACGTTGGTGGAACGAGGCACGAAAAATTGGCAGTTTACGTAGAAAAGCTGATGCCCAGGAGCGTGCTATTGTGACGGCCGCATTTGCCGCTCTGCCAATGCTGGCTTATAGCACAACCGGCCATTGCCAGTTGGTTGACGACGCTACGAGTTCAGCTCACATCGCAGGAAAATGCAATGACGCGAGTAAGTCTCAAGTGAAGCAGTCTTCAGGCCTCAAGCGTCGTAATACCGATGCACCAAATCAAACTGATCCGCAGGTGTTAGCCAAGGCAATTGAGTATACGCTGAATCAGGCGACATCCGGTCAGAGCGGTGGCAATCTTTTAACGAATGCGGCCAACAGAATGAACATGAGTGCTACGGAGTTGGCGCAGCGACTTACGAATACGACTTTTAATCCATTCGAAGAGAATTTTGCACAAGTCATGAAAAAGTTTGTGGACAACTCAGGTGCGCAGGTTAATTTTTTTTTAATTTGGTTAATCTTTTTCGTTAAACAATAATCTGAATTTTAGTTAATAATGTCAGTTCGCCAGTAAAAACGCCGCAGTCTGGTGCCAATGCCCTGCCAAGTACTACGGACTTAAACATCCTCAGGCCGGGCAAAACGGTCGAAAAGGCGGACGGTTTTCTAAGCGTCAATACAGCCGTGCCTGCGGCCCTTAATGATTGCATTGCTAACACCCCGCCGGCAACAACAAATATAAATAACGTGCTCGATAAAATATTACAAAAACTAGAATGTCTACAAAAAGCCCACGCTCATGCTGGTGGAATATCGAGTCCGGCGGACAATTATGACTATGGCGACGGCAAAACGACCAGCTATTGCGCCGAGAATCCGACGGACGGTTAGACCACTTGTAACACGCACAGTTCGGTTGCCTTATACCATGGTATGTTTTGATTGACCGACATTTTTCGTATGCATTGCAGGTTCACCATGCCAATTGACCGGTTCATGGCAGTCCACTTTCCTTGGCGTACGCTTCGACATTAGCAGTATCAATGCAACGCAGACCTGTAGCAGTGAACGGCAACGTCGTTGGTGGTTTGTACATAAGCCGACCGATAGTCAAAACTTGAAAGTGGCGAATGTTGTCAAGACTAATGATTCTTTGCAATTCTTACAAGTATACGTGCAAGAAACAGTGCCACCACGTCGGCACGACTTCATGGAGCATCTACGGGAGTGGCATTTCGATGGGTGGGCTGCGAATTTGATGGGGGGTCCTTTGGTGATGACTGTGCGTAAATGTAGCATACAACTTACGGGTACATTTATAGGTGTGTTGGTTCGGTTATTCCTTTCAATATCAATTGAATGCGTCTGCCTCTATTTGTAGGCTATTGTCGTACATGCGGTGGCATTGACACAATTTTCGGTTCATGGACTTTTTGCACGCCCACAAAGGATTGTCAGGATATAACGACGGCATTTTTTGAGAAACGTGACATGTTGCGGCGTTACAAAATGGATGAAAATCGTCGGGAACGCTACAAAGCAATGCTTTTTAATAAAAGTTCCTTCTCCAAGAAGGAAGCCGCGCGTATGCAATCACAAAGAAAAGAAAGCTAACTGTTCGATATTCTATTGTCTTAGCGTAGGCAATTTTAATTAGTCAGATCGGTTAAAAGTTGAATTCATTTTGTTTATTATAATGTTGTTAAATAAAAACAAAGAAAACGAATATGAAAATTATTATAGGACTCAATCAGAATGCCCATTTTGTTGCTCATTCTGTAGGCGCCCGATTAGGGACATTGTTGTGCCAGTCAATTGGCCAACGCAATGCTTGTGCAGTTTGTTCTGATCGATGTGTGACTTACAGTTGGCCAAGTTGGTATTAGCATAGTTGATCACTCGTTCTTTGATGCCACGACTCTGTTCGGTTTCGGGTAATTGGTCCAGACGCATGTTAATCTTGTTGACATAGCCAACTGCATCTGGTAGATCGGCAACGGCCCAATCCCAGCCGACGTGCTTGTCATGGTAGCTGGCGTCATGCGCTCCGTTATGGAAATGCCATTGCTGATTCATATTATTACTCTTGTCATGTTCATGATGGTTGACATGGCTGTCGCCGGAATTGTGCTGACTCTTCTGATCGTTGTATTCGTTGCTCTCAGAGTCAGAGTCCTTCGAACCCCAGCAGTGCACCTGTGCAAAGAGTGCACAAGCCACTATACAGACAACAGCGAAGGTTTTCATTTTGCTTTAGAGTTCTACGGAGGTTAAGACACATCTGATTTAAACAGTTGCTTTGACGGGTTTTTATAGTTCTGAAAAAAAATCTTATCTGTTGCAATAGTTGACTATCGCTAAAATTTAGCTGACTTGTTAAATAAAAGTTCAAATTGAGTTCAGACGCTTGCATCATGTAGAAGTTTATTGACTTCTACACAGTTTTTTACTACAAAGTAATTGACAGCTTATAACTGTGTTTTCTTCGCAACGTATGCAACTGCAAAGGTTGCAGAATTTTTAAATTAATTTCAAACATACACTAACGATCTCATTTCAAATTTGATTAACGACAAAAATACATCATATTTTTCAACACATTGCTTTTACTCATACCTTATATCCATCTTTATATCAAGGAGGATCATATACATAAGTATGTATGTATATGTATGTACATATGTATATAATACATCAAAAAATGTGTGTTTAAAATAACCATTTGAATTTTTAAACTATGATAGCTCAAACCAAAGAACAAATCAAAAAATTATAAATGCAGTTAACAAAGGGTTATAAAATCAGTAAGGACGCTAATTTCAGCAAGGCTGAGGCTTATATACTCTTCACGCCCTTTCTTATGTCACGCTCCTTTTTTGACTGGATATCTTCATCTTATCAGCCTGTATACCAATTTTCATTGTTTTTGCTCATTGTGTACCGGAGATATGCAAATTTTTGATTTTTGCTAAAAGTGGGCGTAACCATGCCCATTTTTTTGTCAAAATAGTTTTTATGCCTCCCCAAGAATAAAAGTGTGAAGTTTCAAGTCAATTGATTAAGAAACAAAAAAGTTTTCAATCTTGAATCTTGTTTATCTTCCTCTTCTTCGTCTTGTATGGCAGGTAGCAGTTCCAGTTTCTTAATGAAACTTTCAGGCATTTAGTCGGACTATGTAAAACTACTTTGTTTGAAAGTTCAACCCTCTATCTTCCAAAACAAAAAAGTTTTCCATAACTTCCCCCTAAGTTTGGGGGCTTTTTGAGTCGAATTGGTGTTTTTAGGGGTGTAATATGAGCACGACAAATGAAATAATACCCAATATGCTAGAGGATCAGATATTTGAAAATCGTCGATGTTAGCCTAACACTATCGTTGTTTGAAAAACGTCGATGTTAGCATCGATATTTCTCCATCTCTAATCAGCTGACAGTGTTTTGATGTCATGGCTGCCAACTTACGGCTTTCCCCCCCAAATTTAGGTGGTTTTTGAGTTAGAGGTGGAGAAACATCGATTTTCGGGTGCATCGATGTTTTCGATGTTTTTAATAAAAAACATCGATGTTTCGATGCATCGACGAAAACATTCGTTACTTTTTAAACATGCCTTATTTTTATTGAAATTTTTTTTTTTTTTAATATATATCAGTTTGTCTACGACTGTAATATTTTAAACATACTTTATTTTTGATGGAGATCATTATTTTTGTTTATAAATAAAAGATTGTCTACAACTGTACAGCTAAGTAAGGTCCTTCTATCCGAAACGACTTGACCAGCTTTACTAAAACTCTCTCCGACTCACAGGAGGACGCTGGAATGCAGAGGTACTTTTTTGAAATAACTTTCAACGCCGTGTCCTCGGTATTCATATGAAAACGGATGATTGTTATTAATAAGAACATTTAAAGCACAACATATGAAATATTACCCAATATGTCAAAGGATCCCATATTTGAAATACATCTGTTTTTCCTAAATGTTGTCCAACATGATGATGCCATCTGCATGGGAAGATTTGATGTTTAAATTTTAAAAAATTTACAGCTATTTAAAGATTAAACTTTTTTTCTTGATTTAGTGAGGTTTAAAAATATATAACTTTCGAAGGGTGCCCTCAATCAAAAAACTTCTTTGGTACATAATAGATGGGATTCCTAAGAATATGTTAGTTAAATTTCATTAAGATTGGTTTAGTAGTTTCTGAGATATCTTGTACACAAGTTTGAAAAACAGTTATTTCGTGTTTTTTACAATTCCGTGAAATGCAAGAAATTGGAGGGTGATACGACTTTATGTCTACTATTTTCGGAATCAGCACACCAAAATACATAGGAATTAGTTGCAATTATTCAAAAAGTTTTTACAAACGGTATTTTTGTTGGCTTGTGTATTTAATAAAATGTTATTTCATCTCTAACCCATCCTTAAAAAATATATACCTCATACTAGAATTCCTAAAAAAATCAAACATATACAATAAAATCTAATTATAAGAAAATGTAAGCCACCATTTAAAAAAAAAAAACATCTCACGCTAAAGGCCCTAGCAGCCAAGGCCCCATGACCGTCCCACGTTAGTTTGTAAGTTCTTTAACTTTAAGCTAGCTTTAAATAAATAAATAAATAAAATGTTATTTCGCGCCAAAAATGGGTAAGTATGTGTTGGAAGTGTAGACACAGCTGCCGCCCACATTGATATAAAAGCTTATGCTTCTGTTTGCATTAATACTTACTTTTTGGGTATTTCTCCACAATTCCTTAGTCGTCTACGGTTTCAGCCAACACCACCAAATAAAAACCCTAAATATTAACTAAGTATTATTTATTTATAAGAAATATAATACAGATTTGTACTTACAATTCCTCTTCTTGAATAATCAGGGATGTGTTTGAAAATCATCGATGTTGGCCTCTCCAACATCGATAATAGCGATGTTTTGGAAACATCGATTACATCGATGTTAGCATCGATGTTTCTCCACCTCTATTTTGAGTTGAATGGTTTAGGGGTACTTTCAGGGTTTTTTTTTAAACTTTGTTATTAGGTTTTTAGGGGTTTTTGGTTTGTGTTTAGGGGAAAACATTTTTGAAAGTTGGTAACACTGCTCGGAGAGCATACATAAACAAACAAACAAGTTGGAACTTATTTTTAATTTTTTTAAAAAGATTTTGTGTGCAATTAATAAAACTTATGTAAAAAGCGAGAGATTTAAAAGGCAAAAATGGGTAATCAACTTGTGGGCATTGCACCCTCACAAATCTATCCCGTCGAACATTATTTCTCGGGACAATTTGGCAGCGAGATTGTTTTTGATTCGAAGTTTGTAGATTTGTTGTTTATTAATTTTAAGTTTATTTACGTCCTTCCCTTTTGATGTTTGCAGCATGGGCAGTACACGTTTCTTTAAAGTGGCAAAGGCTAAAACTGAAGAAGGTCTCATAGTGGTCAAAGTGTTTGTTAAACATGATCCGACACTGCCACTGGAGGATCACAAGGAACGACTTGATTACATTAAGAAAACACTATCGAATGCTGTTAACTGTTTGCCATTTCAGCGTGTGGAGGTAGGCGCATTTGTTGGTAATAATTACTTGCAATAATTTAAAAAACTTGTCAATTGCTAGCTCATTGATAAAGCCGCCTACATCATGCGTGAATATGTAAAACACAGTTTGTATGACCGGGTCTCAACGCGCCCCTTTCTATCAGTGTTGGAGAAAAAATGGATCACTTTTCAGATACTGTGCGCACTCAATCAGTGTCACAAGCAAAAGATTTGTCATGGCGATATTAAGGTGGGTTTTGTCTTCTATGAAGTTTGAGTTCCATTAATTATGGTTCGTTTCAGTTGGAAAACATTTTAATAACTTCATGGAATTGGATTTTACTATCCGACTTTGCTTCGTTCAAGCCTACATATTTGCCCGAGGATAATCCTGCTGATTACACCTACTTCTTTGATACAAGCCGACGTCGAACTTGTTATATTGCGCCAGAGCGTTTCGTCAAGACTTTATCATCAGAAGAAACTGATGGAAACGTGTCCATGTTTCCAACAGATTCCATAATACGTTTAACACCAAACAGTGCTAGCAATACACTTTTGCCAGCCATGGATATATTTTCAGCGGGGTCTGTTGATTTTATTGTAATTTGCATTAATATCTCCAACAATTGTTACTCTTAATGTTGCAGTTGTGCCTTGCTAGAACTTTGGACCGAGGGCGCTGCGCCCTTTGAACTATCCCAGTTACTCACGTATCGAAGGGGGGAACGTGAACTAGTTGAGAAGCATTTGCAGAGCATCGAAAATGAGCGTTTGCGTGCTTTGTTGGCGTCTATGATTGACTTGTCCCCAATGAATCGCAAAAGCGCCGAGGACTATTTGGATCAGGAACGTGGTCGTTTATTTCCAGAGTATTTTTATTCGTTTTTGCAATCCTATCTGCAAATGTTTTCATCAACTCCATTGATGTCTTCTGACGATAAAATACAACGTCTTCATACTGACATTGGTCATTGCATTAAAGTGCTTACTAGTACCTCAGACAATTTGACCGAAATTGATACTGGAAACGATGAGAATTCGGAGAAGAGAGATGCAGATCTTTGTCAACGCTTGGCACCTGAACAAGATGGTCTAATACTAATAATAACAGTCGTCACTTCTTGCATACGTGGCCTAAAACAATCAAACACAAAAATTTCTGCATTGGAAATTTTACAGAAGCTATCGCGATATACTACTTCAGAGACCATATTGGATCGTATATTACCCTATATAGTGTGTACAATTAATTAATCCATTAACTTTTTTATAATAGCCAATCTTATCTTCTTGCAGCTACATTTGGCTCAAAATTCAACTGCGAAAGTTCAAGTGCAGGCCATTGAAACACTGACGGCATGTCTCAGCATGGTAAAGGACATTCCACGCAGTGATGCCAATGTTTTTCCGGAGTATATTCTACCATCAATTGCTGATCTCTCTACTGAGCAGAGTGCGGTCATAGTTCGTGTCGCATTCGCTCGCAATATCGGTTGTTATTCTTGAATGTTTAATAGAGGGGTCAACATATAACATAACATGTTTCTTTTAATTTCAGCTAGTTTGGCAAAAATTGCCATCCATTTTCTTGAGGAAACTCAACGTAATGCACCAAATGATATGCCGACACGTCGTTATGAGGCCGAATTGAACGCATTACATGAAATAATTCAACAAACTGTGCTCTGCCTTCTGACTGATTCGAAGCCGATTGTTAAGCAAACTTTGATGGAATCGGGAATTTGTGATCTTTGCGCATTTTTTGGCAAGGACAAGGCCAATGATGTAATACTATCCCACATTATGACTTTCCTTAATGATGATGATAAAAACTTAAGAGGTTCATTCTACGATAATATTGCTGGAGTTGCTGGTTATGTGGGCTGGCAGGCCTCTGACATACTTGTCCCTTTGCTACAACAGGGCCTAACCGATCGCGAAGAATTCGTTATTGCGAAAGCAATACGCGCTGTTACCATACTCATCGAGTTAGGTCACATTAAAAAGCCAACAGTTACGGAAATAATTAAGGAAACTGCATGTTATTTGTGCCATCCAAATTTGTGGATACGTCATGAAATTTGTGGCATGATTGCGACAACGGCACGGATTTTAAGTTCGATTGATGTGCAGTGCAAGATTATGCCAGCGATTGGTAGATTTCTGAAGGCACATTTGATACAGGTGGAGAAGCCGGACATTTTGTTGGATTGTGTGCAGCCACCAATACCGCGTCAAGTTTACGAAAGCGTTCTGCGTTTTCAAGATATTAATAAATTCGTAAGTGCCCTGGAGGAACGTGCCAGAGTTCGTCAAAATACGCGAGCTGGTTCATTACCGCAATATGAGGATATGGGTCAGACTTTACGTAATGTAAGTAAACAAATCTTTTTGTGAAATGCAAGGCGTGAAGTTCTCAGTCAATTACAGCTCTTCCGACGTCTCTGTTCAGAAGGACTGACGGATTGCGTTGAGTTGCAACTGCTCGCAATGAAACAATTTTTAGTCAAGCTTAAACATAAAACTCTCCAAGATCTTGACGAACCAGCCGCGTCCAATGGCCGCATCGTTATCAACCGCAAGCAAGTGTCTTGTCATGAGTATCCGCTGGCGGATAAAGTCCTGAAGTTGCCATTGGAAGCGCGTAAGTTTGTATAAAAAAATGTGTCAATACGGTGTATTTTGTATAAACTTTTTTAACAACTCCAGGCATAGCGGAGGGTATAGTGCCCCCAATTGTTTCCCCCGCTTCTGATGTTGCAGTAACGCCCATTGGTGGTGGTGGTCTCGGCGGTAGTCCAGCTTCTGGCGTTATGGTGCTTGGTGTGCCTGCCACGACAGTTAGCGCAGCCACTTCACTTGGCGAATACACTTTACCGGAGCGAATCTATTGGCAAGGTTTGCTTGGTTATATTTCATTGTATCCAATGGTATAATTTAAACTATTTTTCAGAGCGGTCTTCTGAATGTCGCAAAGATTTGGAAGCTTTGCGAGTCAAAATAAAGAGTCGTTACAATGTCTTAGCGCTCGCACAGCGTTGCAATTATGAGAAACTTGCAGCACCATACCCATCGAATTGGAGATTAGCTGGCACTATGGTTGCCCATTTGCACGAGCACTCCGAATCCGTGATTAAGATGGCTGCTTTAAAGCCATATGGTTCGCTCTTTGCCAGTGGGAGTATTGATGGCACTGTGCGTTTGTGGGATTGCAGCAAGCTTAACGGCAATCAGGGCATCAATAAGTCGCGTCAAGTGTATTCGGCTAATACGCCCATTTACTCGCTAGCAGCTTGCGATAGCGGACAATCGCTTGCAGTTGGCGGTAAGGATGGAAGTTTACTTATGATGCGAATTGATAGAAACTCGACCAAAATGACTTTACAGCAAGCTTTGCATCTGGAGGGAAAGTATGAATAGTTAATTTGATTGTTATTTCGTGAATTAAATTTGTTCACGTTATTTAGTGAGAATAACGATGGGCCCGTTGTCGATATGCATGCCTATGATCAGACAGCACAAAGTGTTGTTGTCTATGCAACCCTATATGGTGGCATTGTTGCTTGGGACACGCGTATGCAGCACAGCGCCTGGCGTCTGCAGAACGAGTTGCGTCATGGCGTCATTACTACCCTGTGTGCCGATCCTACAGGCTCTTGGTTAGCAACTGGCACCAGCGGTGGCAAGCATATATGCTGGGATTTGCGTTTTCGTTTGCCCATTGCAGAGATCAAGCATCCAGCTGATTCATGGATACGAAAAGTAGCTTGTCATCCCACTGAACCGGCTTGTTTAATTTCGGCATCGCAATCGAATAATGAAGTATCCGTATGGAACATTGAAACTGGACATCGTCAAACTGTACTTTGGGCAAGCTCCGCACCAGTATTGTCGACTAATACCAGTCTTAATAATCCTTCCACGTCGTGTGGCATACTGAGCGGAGTTGTCGATGGCTCACCTTTCATAATAACTGGCAGTTCTGATCAGCGAATTCGTTATTGGGACATTGTAAATCCAAAGAATTCAGCTTTAGTGGTACCAGCTGTTAATGATAATTTGGCAGATGTTTCTTTCAATTATAAGTTAGTTATTTGCTAATAATTCTTTTCTCAGTTTAATCAGTATTTTCTCTGTTCTTTTTACTTAGTTCACGTCTGACCGATGGCAGTCAAGTGATTACAGAACATATTGTGTCTCTGGGTAATGCGGCTGATGTGAACTCTCTGCGTACTTCAACAGAGGAGAACCCCAGATCGGGGCCAGACATGCCGTCAGCTAGTCATCATGATGCTATAACAGATTTGCTCATGTGCAGGGATAAAGGTCAGATTTACATTGCGTCTGCTTCTCGGGATGGTGTTATAAAATTATGGAAGTAATTCTATTTATATCTGTGATTAGATTTTAAGCTCTATGTATTTTTTGTTTTACATAATTGTGCATTTACATATATAAATATTCCAAGTATAAATATTTAATCTTGTATACAAACTGTGTGACGGGAAACAAGTTTAGAAGTATCAATAGAACATTTAATTTATCATTTAAAGTGGTTGTTTTAATATAACCATTGAAAATTTTTATTTGAATATCAACATTGAAATTTTATAGTTTCTCTAGCGATACTCAATAACATACAACGGGCAATAAAATGTTACATTTTTCTATACAAGTTTATGGAGCGCTTGAAATTAATGCAATAATAATTCAAATATTGAGATGATAAAAATAATAAAATATGTTTGCCATAAAGCGCTACTTCCATAAAGTATATTTATTCTTGATCAGGAAAACAAGAGAAATTGATTAAGCCATGTCCGTTCGTCCGTCCTCACCAATGGATCTTGGTAACTATAAGAACTAGAGACTTGAAATTTAGTGGGTAGACTCGTGATGCTCGGCAGCAGATAAAGTTTGAACGGTTTTGTGCCACGCCCACTACTTCCCGCCCAACGAGCACCGCCCACTTTTTTAAAACGCTATAACTCAAACATGTATATATGTATGTATGTATGTAGTAACAAGAAAGTCAGTGTGTTAACTCAGTATGCGTAGCTCTACAAAACCGCATACCACAATTTTTCCCCCTCCCCAATTTGTTTTCTATAAATTGCTATATTCCCAAAACTAACGAAGGTACGATCTTGAAATTGTGTATACAAGCTCAGTAAACATACATACATCTTTAAAACTGCATACCACAATTTTCCCTCTCTTTGATGGTTAACCCTCAGATACCCACAAACTAAAATTTTTCGTAAATTCCTCATTTTTTTTTTTACCGATTTTCTTGATATTTTGAACAATATTTGAACGGCCGATGTCAGATCAATATGTTTTTGTAAATTTGGGGTGTGGCACGGCCTACCACGTTTGTAGAGTATTATATTATCGAGTATACTCGAAAGTTGAAAGGTCAAGTTTTCCGAAAATATATCTAAGGTGGCAGCACTGAATGCAGCCGCAGCTAACTTAGCGCATAGTAGCAGCAGACGCTAAATTTGTATCTTTGCAACCGCCGTTAGGTGAAGAGCAGCATTTGAGTGTCCAGGTGTTGTTTGAAAAAGTGAGTGTGTGTACGCCAGATGATGCCAAGGAAGCCTGGCTTTGAAGATATTTAAATAAAAAGCAAACATTTTTACAGACTTTTAACGAAAAGTGAAAATAAATAATCATCAAAGCTGCTGGGAACGCGCGAATCGAAGACACATAAAAAACATAAGATTATAAGCCGCGGTAAACGCTCACCACAAACAGGACAACATAAATTAAAAATGGCGCCAACAAAGAGTACCACTCGTGCAGTTACCAGTCAAGCAGCAATGAACGCACTGCTTCCAACAGCACGAAAAGGATTAACACGACGTGGAGTTCTTCATGATCAGAATGCCGAAAATATCCAGACGCGCTCCAAGCGTAAAGCGGAAAACAGTCCGATAAAAAATGAGAAAATTAAGCGTTCCGCGTTGGGTAACCTCACAAACAATGTTAAGATTATGACACTGCATCCTGAAGATATAGACAAGAAACAAATACAAACCTTGTTGGATGCAAAGAAGCTGGTATGCAATGCGATGGCACAACAGTCAACAATGGTCCAGCCATCAGCACCACCAACAAAACTACAGCAACAACAATCACAGCAGAATAAAGTAATAACAAGAGCGGCTTCCAAAAGTGATGAGGAGGTAAAGTTGCATGATGATGCCATTGAAAATTGCCACAAAGTATTAGATCGATATGAAGAAATGTTAGCATCTCGTACTAAACGTAAGCCTCCACCGAAAAAAGCTGCCCCTATTCCAGCTGCGCCTATTGTTGTACCTGTGGTACCTGTACTGCCGAAGGTTGCCACTAAGCCGGTGCGACGCATTTCAAATGAATTTAACAAGACTGAGGAGAGCCTGTACATGTCTGCATTGGAGGATGTCTCCAGTTGCGATTCGATGCGTTTGTCGGGTAATTTCGAAGCAGCACGCAGAAGGTCGGCGCAAATACAAATGAAGACGGCAATTGAAGTCAAATCACCAGAAGAATTGGCTCCATCGAAGCCGGTGAACCAAGTTCCTGATGGCGTTGAGGACTTTGATAAGTTGAATTGGAATGATCCCTTCCAGGTATCGCACTATGCCATGGATATTTTCAATTATATGAAAGAACGCGAGAAAGAGTTTCCAATTGCAGACTACATGCCTAAGCAGATACATTTATCTAAGTGGATGCGCACGTTGCTTGTCGATTGGATGGTTGAAGTGCAGGAGACCTTTGAGCTTAATCATGAGACGCTCTACCTAGCTGTTAAAATAGTAGACCTCTATTTGTGTCGTAAGGTCATTAATAAAGAAAAACTGCAACTTTTGGGCGCTGCTGCACTCTTCATATCATGCAAATTCGATGAACGTCAACCACCCCTAATCGACGATTTCCTTTACATTTGCGATGGTGCTTACAAACATGATGAACTTGTACGAATGGAAATGGAGACACTACGCACTATTGATTATGATCTCGGCATTCCACTTTCATACCGTTTTCTAAGACGTTATGCCCGCTGTGCCAAAGTGCAAATGCCAACGTTGACGCTTGCACGTTACATACTCGAGCTATCGCTGATGGACTATGCTACAATAGCACTTAGTGACTCACAGATGGCAGCAGCTGCGCTCTTCATGGCACTGCGCATGCACGCAAGCGACTCAACTGCAGCCGTTTGGACTCCAACATTAATATATTACACCGGCTACCAGCTTAGTGATTTCGCTGAAATTGTACCAATACTGAACGCCGGCTTGCAACGCAAACCAAAGGGCACAATTAAGACTATACGCACCAAATATTCACATAGGATATTCCATGAAGTGGCCAAGGTTCCGTTGCTTAGTAACGATGAGTTGTTCCGGCATAATCTTGATATCAGTGCTAGCTTAACCAACTGATTAAACAACAACAATAGCACGATGACAAGAATTTAAACCACCGGAGATGGACTGAGTATGTAGGTTGTTTTTTATCGCCAAACAAGCACGTAGCCAAATTAACAAAATTTATAACAAATGGACGAACTAACGAAATCAATTACGCTTAAGCAAAAATTCTGCTAGAAATAATACTGTTTAATACAAATCCGAAATTAAGGCCAGCAAACAAACATTTAAATATTTCATGAATTTTTATGTTTTATATTATATTTTCCATTGTTCTTTTTATATACACACATTCTTTTGTGAGATGCTAATTTTGATCATAGTCTTGATATAAATTAATTTTGAGATTTACAATCGTTTTTGATTGGTTATTATATTATCAATGTTATTATGTCATATATGTAACGATTGTCGTCTTTTTAATGGTCCCATCAACAGTTTATCTATTAAGCCTAAACATGTTTAAGCATATGAACTACACTTACACAAATAAATAAGTTAAGAACAAATTTAAGCATTGCATAGAAAGATATCACTAAAAAAATGCAAACACACGGAAACATTTGCATTCTTATATGCCGCCAAAGTTATTTACTTGAACACAAGCATGCTTGAGCGTAAGTATGTGCTTATGTAGGTAAGTATGTGCATCTACTAACCACCGTTACGTTGTTATACAAACACATCGCTTGTGCATCCATTCATATGATTATGTTTTTTATTGTATAACTTGATTTTATTATTGTTTTGTCTGTTTATTAAGTTTTTTGGTTTTTGCAAATAAATAATGTTGTGTCCAAATGTTTGTATATGTATGTATATGTATTAGTGTGTGATGTAAAAATAATCTATGTATTTATATGTATCTATGTGCATATATCTGCACTATGCATTGCATTGATTTAAGCGCCAAAATGGTTTTGTTAGGCTTTGAGTAACATGTTTTCTCGCTCTCTGGTTCTATCTGTCGCCTTTTTTGCTTCGTCGATGTCCTCTACTCCACTCAGCGCGCTTGCTCAACCCTGCTGCGCAGATGCCGGCTGCGTTCCTTTGTCTACGCCAGATTGTTACCTTTTCTTACTTTAGGTTGTGTGGTGCCCTTCTATGTACAAAAATGTCTTTGGCTGCCGCTCTTTTTGTCCGGAGTGCGTGGAATTATTTCGTCTTTAGTTGCTTGCGCCAGGTAGTTTCGTTTCCTGTTTTGTCTCTTTTTTTCTGGATAATATTTTCTCTCCGCTGTTGTGGCAGTTGTTCTCTTGTAGCTTATCTTGCTAAGCTGACTGATGACTGCTTTGTCGTACATTGTTGAGCTATGCTGTGTGTATCTATATGTGTTGGTGTACGTGTATGTGTGTTTCATTTTAGCACTCTTGCGCTCATCCCTCACACAATGTGTTTGTGCAACGAATCCAAAAAAAATCGAATTGCGCTGATTTCCCGCTGCTCGTTGTGAGTGCATGCGTATGCTTTGGGCTTCTTGCCTGCCTTTGTTTATGAAAAAAAGGAAAAGAGACTGAAAAGAAATCTTGCAATTGGAACAACCGAAGGAAAAAGGCGCAAAAGTGATGTACTATTCACTAATTGCCATGCAAAATGCCATTTTCATTGGCAGATGCGAAGATGTCATTTTGAACTGTAAAGTTCAGGACATTTGCTACTGAGTATTGACTTTAACACATGTGTACATATGTATATATAATATTTTTATTACATTTATTAGTTTTGACTTAAATCTTATTTTAAGAATATCAGCTGGCATGTTTATTGTCAATTTAGGTACCACCGGATCCGTGTTTATTTCCTACGGCTATGGTGATCGGCTTGTTGATATGGACCGGGCGCAGGTTGAGGTACATTGAACGGAGCTGGATAACTGGGATAATTTGATCCTGGCTGACCTGGCGTTGGTTGAATTGGATAATTGTAACCAGCCATTGGCATTGGGAGTTGTTGATATGGTTGATTCATTCCGGGAACTGGCAGTTGATAATTTGGATAATTGT
Organism: Phortica okadai; assembly: GCA_034638295.1. Lineage (NCBI taxonomy): Eukaryota > Metazoa > Arthropoda > Insecta > Diptera > Drosophilidae > Phortica > Phortica okadai. The sequence continues at coordinate 4,490,665 of CM067849.1, read as the reverse complement.
AACTGGGATAGTTTGGATAATACGGTGGCGGGAAAGCGCTATATGGTGAAGGATACGCAGGACCCATTCCGTTGGCGAACTGTTGTTGCACAGGATTTAAAGGTTTCGTTTCCAAATTTGTTTTCTCATGACTGTGACTGCTCTCTACTCCGCCCTTTAGTATTGAAAGAAAGTTCAGACCAAAATGTTTACTGGCTTTGCTCTCCTCATGCTCGTATAGCTGCGCATTTGTGATTACAAACGTCAGCATTAGAATTAAATAGACACACTCAAGACGCATTTTATTTTTTTAATTTTTAAGACCGATTCGGTTAATGTAAGAAGTGACCGGGCGATGCTTTCGCACTGAACCTTCAGCTTACGTGTGATGAGCGCTTTATCACTTGGTGATGATGCTGAGTTTATCACTTAATCTTGCTGGTTGTTGGAATGTCTATTGATGTATAGGTGGCGATAAGGGACTATATGATGCTTTATTTTTCAGCATTCAAAAAAAAAAAATTTCGACTAATAGATCATGACTTCGAGATAATGAAAAACACAATTCATTTAAATGTAACGTAAGACGATTTTTGTTAGTGCTTAGCATTTTATATCACTTTATAAGGGTGTTCAGTAAAATTGATTACAAAAATCATTTTAAACTTCAATCTACAAATCTACAGGCATTCAAATGCCAAAAAAAGTTCAAAAAATAGGTGGTTCTTTTAAGATCGGAGCCACTGTATATTTAATGTAATCGTGTCAATATATACAAAGTTAGTCACTAGTAAAAGAAAAAAATTGTAAAGCAAGAAGATACATATGTATGGAGCATAGTCCTGCACATGGTGACTGTAAGATATATACCGAGATCACTGTTTAAACACAGTTGCGTGTTATTTCAGGCGCGGTTTCACAGTCTGGGGTAAGCCCTGAACTTAATTCGAATTTAACCCTTACCTTGACTTAACCTGACTTTTCCGTTTCATAGTAACGAGTTAATTCGAGTTGATTGAGTCTGGCAACCTTCTATTTTTTGAGAATACTGTTCAGCACCTCACATTTACTTTTACTTTACCAATACTGTTTTTTTCAGTTATTTAAAAAAAAATCCCTTTCAATTTCAAATTAGTAACGGTATCCGTTATACAGCTTAAAAAGCAGTGAAATCTTAGAAATTGTGGCAAACCATTTTTATTTATCATCACAAAGGGCCATTCACATTAAGAAATGCCAAATCCAAGCCCTTTACTTGATACAAAGGTACATACATATGTTTGCTTTGTGCAGTTCAAAAATATATACCTACATAAATATGTGGATAGTGGCCAAAGTGCAACTATGTCCATAAACATTTGTTGTTTTATAGTTTTTATTTTATCTCTTTCTCTTCTTATTATCTGAACATGGTAAAAATCAATCATATAGGGGAACTTTGGTTTCTTATATAATTCTCTCTAAATGCTACAAATCCTCTCTTATTGGAAAGAAGGCGACTTCAGGTCCCAGCAAAGCTAGATGACGTGATACTACTTTTATGTGACATATTCAATTTTTATTTATTTGATAGAAAAATTTAGTGTGAAACTGAAAAACTATTACTCGGAGTTATCCCTGGGTTTGAAAAAAAAATTTTACATTTATGGACTACAAAGATGTTTGATGAACATCCATCGCCTTAATTGAGATTTGGTGAGATTTTTATGAACTCATGCGATTTATGGACGTTCTGTAAGGACGATTTCATATGTGTATCGACTTTTACACATAGGGTTCTATTGTTGCATTTATTAATTTTTATTTAAAACTAATTTTTGAAAGATTAGAAACCTGGCCGATTGAAAGCGCCATTATAGCCGCCACCATAACCGGACCCAAATCCGTTACCATTGTTGCTGAGCACATGTGTTGGCCCCTTGTGCACGCCATCCTCCTTGTATTCCGTGCTCATTTTGAAGGTATGATCCCAATGATCGCGCGGACCACCATTGCCGTAACCATAACCATTGTTATATGGTCCAGCTGGATGGTTAGCATGATCGTGAACTCCATTTTGATGATATGCGCTTGGCGGAGGTTGAGCTCTATTTACCGGCGCTGGATAACTGGGATAATATGAACCTGACTGACCTAATGACGGATAGCTTGGATAATTGTTTCCGTTTAATGGAACGGGATAACTTGGATGATAGGATGTCGGATAACTGCCATGTGGTGCAGGATATCCAGGTGAGGATTCAGGGTACGTTATGGGGCGAGAACGTGCTTGATATCCACTAGTGGCTGGCCTGGCGTTACCCCCAACACCATTGCGAACATCAAGTAAGCCAGCACCGCTGACGGGATCGACAGAACGTTCGTGTCCGTGCGGATTGTCAATGTTGCCACTAACGTCATAATTTCCAACGCCTCCAATATGTGTTAAGCCGGTGGTGTGCGAGCATGGTTCACCAACAGCGTGATTATGATTATGATTATGATTATGATGGTGGTGATGATGGTTGTGTGGTGCAACCACTGCATTGCCGAATGGTTTTTGCGTTGCTGACAGATAAGGATATGAAGGCTCCAAGTCCAAATTCGTTTTCACGTGATGACGACTGCTCTCCGTGCCTCCGCTCAGCGTTGAGACAATATTGAAAGTCGATCGTTTATCCTCGTTGCTCTCCTCCTGTGTGTATTTGGATGCATTTGTGGTCGCAAAAGTCAGCAGCAAAATTAAAGAAACACATCCGAGCCACATTTTGTTACAAATTATTCTGAAATGTATTTTTCCCTTCTTCGAAAGCGTATCGGTCAATGTGAGATGTGAACGCACGACACTCTCAGACAGAACCTTCACTTAGCGTGTGCTGAGCGATTTAAATCACTTTGTGACAATGCTGAGGTTATCATTAAATGTTGTTATTTGTTGGAATGTTCATTGCGAAATTGACGACGGTAAGCGACTATGGTCACTTTTTGATACGCTACTGTACATTCTCTTAGAAAAAGCAGTAAGGCGGAAAAAGTATCTTATCAGAGTTGACGAGTTTGTCCATGTAGCGGATTAACGATTCTGATTCGTACAAAAAAAAATTTATGTTTCTGTCGTTGAATCTCTGTCTTAATCGTCGTTCCTGAATTCTAAGAAAAAGTTTGTTGTTCTATCAATAGACTATGACTTCGAGATAGTGAAAGGCGTTATTAATCATAAAGCTTTGTCTAAACGTAAAACTCAAATTGTTCACAATTGAAACTAAATTGCCAAGAATGAGTTTTTTTTTTAAATGCACAAATAAATAAAAAAACTAAATAAATACAACAATGATAAAAATTACGAAAAATGCAAGAAAACTATAAATTTAAAAAAAAAAAAAAAAATCGCTATTTTACATCACATCCTAGGCACATACGGCACCTTAAGATTGAAAGTCTTTGCGCGTGTGTTATGTTGTCGAACTTAATCGTTGACTATATAAGTGAAGAAAGAAGTAACAAAATTCAGAACTGCTAGTCTTTTAGCATAGTGTGTTAAATACTTAAATTATATTATATGTACATACATACTAGGCACAGATACCTGCGTTAATACATACTAGAGAAAGTTAATTGTATTTTTTTTTTAATAAACTCAGGCTCATTCGTATTTTTCAAGGTTTAATCTTTAGATTTTACGTTATCATCTCAACGATTTTTTTCGTGTGCGTCATATTGAAGTCTGTTAAATATTTTTTCAAGCTCCCCACTTTACGGTCTTATCAGTTTTCCTGAATGTAGAACAAAAACATGTCCTTGAGCATTTTTTTTTTTTTATAAACATAAATCAGAATTTGCTGATTAACAGCACGTAGAATTGAGCTATAAAAATGAAGCTCGCGTCAATTGGCATCAGTTTAATTCAAGAATTGATTGTGAATCGAGGAAATTTTAAATGAAAAATGAAACTTTTACTAATTTTTTGTGCAATTTTTTACGTTGCGAGTGCGCGTCCTACATTTGATAAAATAGCAAATGCGCTACTTGATTTGGTGGATGAGCCACATGTGCATTACGACAGACCACCGTATGGGCGACCACCGCATGAGCCACTCATTCAGGAAGGCTACGAGCACGGCTACGATTATCATTACGGCGGCGGATCCGTGGTAGGTGCCGGCCAGTATAGTCATGGGCGACCACAACAGGGATACTATCCAGGTCCGAGAGTGCCGGTTCAGCAGCCCATTTACAATCCAGGACCTTATCCGGCCCCATATCCACAGTATCCGGCACAGAGTCCGCCTTATGGTGGCGCTAGTGGCAACTACGGTGGCTATCAAGACAATTATTTGAGTGGCGGCAGTGAATATGGCGGCTCTGGTGGCTATCACGCATATGGCTACAAAAATCGTGGTTACTGATCGGTTAAAGTATTGAAGATCATTTTGAAATTTGTGATAAATTAAGAATTTTATTTATTAAAGGTCAGAAAAATATTAAAACGACCTATTTTAATTATCTGATTCTCCAAAGCGCAAGCAGAAAAAAAACCAAAACTGGTTTGAGAATAATTACGAATATTTAATTCGGCAACGTGTTGGTTTTTGTTGTTGTTTTTTTAAAAATGAAATTTGGTTTTTGTTGTCTGATTTTTATATTATATTTATACTTATTGTATTTGTTTTTTTTTTTGAATACATAAAATCATGTCCCAATCATTCGCTTATGACGCACAGCTTCATGGAGAGTGCATCAGGTTCAAGTTCAGTCACAGATACTTTTGCTTGACTTTACTTTAAATCGATTTCAATGACACATTTGTGTCTGTCACTTTTTGCGTCTTCGCGGTTCGATTTGTTGCGTCAGGTCCTGGGTGTAAGCATTGGGACTGTGCACGTAAAGCGGCGAGTTGGGAAAGATAATGCCACGGTCGACACTGTCAGAGTGGCGGGGCGGCCTGGTGGGCGGTACTGGTTGGTAGGTGGGACCAATAGTCGGTTCTATTGGCTGCACAGGGTTTACCATGATGAGACTCTCATGTGTTGATGGAGGCGTGGGTTGCAGATAAACAGGTTGTGATGTCGGTGGTAAAGGTTGAAAGACTGGCGCCACGGACGGTTCCATTGTTTGTACAGGGTTTACCACGATAGGATTTTCATATGTAGGTGGTGGCGTGGGTTGCGGCGCCGGCGGAGACGGATTTACTGGCTTGAAGGTGTCAATATTATCTTCATCGTCGAAATCGGTGTTCTTATTAATTGTACTGGGTGTTGTGGAGGCCACTTGAATGAAGTAATTTGGATCGATAAGATCGTTCAAATCTGATTGCTCTTGGTTTTGTTGCGTTGGAGCAGATGGTGTATCATAACCTGGCTGTGATCCAGTTGATACTGGACCTGATGGTGAAAGCCCGGATGGTGGTGGTGGTCCAGGTGGTGGTGAATCTGGTAGAGGTGGACCTGGTCGTGAAAAACCTGGTGGTGGACCTACCAATGGTGTACCTGGTGGTCGTGAATCAGGGGGAGGTGGTGCTGGTCCACCACCATATGGCAGCTGACCATATGTAGACGGATTGTATGGCGGCGGCCCATTATGTGGTGGGCCTCCATGATGGGGAGGTCCATTATGTGGAGGCCTATGATGAGGAGGTCCGTGATGCGGTGGACCGTAATCATATTGCGGAGGTCCATAACCATGATGTGGTTGTTCATGATGTGGTGGTCCATGATGTGGCGGTCCATGATGTGGTGGTCCATGATGTGGTGGTCCATGATGTGGTGGTCCATGATGTGGTGGTCCATGTGGGGAAGGTCCGAATGATGTGTTTGGTATTCTATATGGTGCTGGCCAGCCGCCACCAAAGCCACCATTATAACCATTGAATCCACCGCCCTCAAAACCAGGTTGGCCATAATTAAAGTTATTGTAGTTGCCGCTGTACTGTTGATAATACGGCTGCTGGTAATATCCACCGAATTGCGGCACCTGAGCGACTGCCATTGCGGTCACGCCGCTGAGGGCGTTAGCAGTTGCCGCCGCGAATTGTGCATTGATTACGCGTGTGGAAAGACACAAGCTAGCAAAAAACAAAATATATTTCATCATTTTTAAAACACGGCTGAACGCGTCAACTGACTAACCTAAACTGTTCGTTCGTTTACTGATGCTGCGAGAATGATACTGAGAAGAGATTCTCATCAAGCATTATGATGGGGAGAGAGGAGTTAAGCCCAGCTCAACTTCACGCAGCGGCGTCGAATACGACGGCAGTTGAATCAATCAAAACAAATAAAATCAATGTTTAAATAACTTAAATTTAAAAGCCAAACAAAAGAAAACCTGTCTCATTGTTGATTTAGTTTTTTTCACACAGCTGCCTGCGTCTGTGGTTTTAGTTATTGTTTGATAATGCAAATGAAGACGAGCGTTGCTGACTGGCAATTTTTGCGCAAAATTCTAACGGGCTTTAAGGGGTTAATGTATCTATGCGTGACAGCAGCAAAGAGTTGATCGCGTCTCTACTTTTTTTTCCTCTTTTGTGTGTGTGTGTTTTTATCTCTTCTGTTTATACGCTCTTCGACCAGTGCCCAGCTCTGTTCAGTTGCTACTACTCTGGCGCAGCTTCGGATGCGCGTTGAGCATGCGCGCTGAGCACGCACGTGCTTTGCATAACTTTATTACGTATGTGCGATGTTTGTTGTTGTTTTGCGTTATGATTTTATAGAAATTAACTGAAGTAAAGAAAAATAGGAAAAAGAAATGAAGTTTTGCAATATCGTCCAAGAGTTGTTATTGTTTCCACGCTTTACTCAACATTTCTATAGAAAATCATCGGCATTTCTATTATTTCATAACGTTTGCAATTCAATATGGTCTTTTTTACATTTCATTGCTTTTATGATTGTCAGCCGACCTATCTTTTCTTTCCGTGATTTATTTATTAGAAACACTCTAAGCTATATTTGAAACTATACTTTTCTACAATTTTCAAAGCAACTTTCGTTTATTATCGGTAATTGTTGAAAATGAAAAAAAATGTTACCTTTACTGCAAAGAGTATCACACATTCGGTTAAACTGAAGAAATCTCTTACTTCTTTTACTTTTGTTTTATTATTTGTCCAGAATCAATACATACATAGATAAATGCATAAAAAAACTTTTTATATGAAATGTTCTAAACCACAATGATTCCTTGCTGTCGTGGGTTAGCTATAAATAGCCAGTGCCTGCGTCGAACATCAGACATTTTTGCCTTGGCAGCCTTCGAGATAAGTGGATTACATTTTGTAAAGTACAGAACGCGGCAACGGAATATTGAAAATGAGAATCTTATCGTGTGCATTTTTGCTCTTGACACTGGTCTTGACGCTGTTTGCGAACTTGAGCTCAGCTCTGTTTTTTCCGCTGATAAAGGCACTCAAGGCACACACAAGTAGCGGCGGCTTTGGTGGAAACTACTACGCTGGCAATTACGGCTATGGTCGGGGCTATGGCTTGCCCTATGGATCTGCCTACGGTTCGCCATACAGTTACGGTTATGGTTCACCATACAATTCTGGCTATGGTTCACCCTACAGATACGGTTATGGTTCACAATATAATGGCGCTTATCGTGGAGGCGGCGGTGGCAGCAAACGTAGAGGACGCACGTATACAGACATCGCTAGAGTCATTAATCCGGATGTTTATGTCGGTGGTCGCTTCTCGCCGCGACAACCGTTTTATAATTTAGGATGATTATTAGAATATCTTTAAGAAACCTTTAAATAAAATGTTGAATTTAATTGAAAAACGATTTTTGTTGTTCGTTAATTGAATAGTCATTTTATTTTTCTGATCAATAAGCGATATAGATTATAAATTGAAATCTATAAAGACAAAACTAACTAATTAAAGAAAATTTGTTGAATGACTTAGTTCTTATCATTAAAGAGACTATAAGCTCATCTAAAAGTAAAGAAGCCATGGATGCAAGCCTGTTTAATGACTTAGTATATATGTATGTACTTAGGTAAAATGTTGCCTTAGAGCTATCAAATATTGATTGTGTAATCATTGTATGGATTTGTATGTTTAATAAAAATAATAACAAAGAAATAAACTACAAATTTTTACTTTTAAAATAACAAATTAAGTAGCGTCTACTTAAATATTACAATAATAATAATTTAATATTGTGGTAGATACTTTAACATTCAGCTTTACTTTTAATTTAAGTAAATGTATGACTTATTTTATTTTGATCGCGAATAGATTTGACACACCTCCACAAAAAAAAGTTTTGAAAAAACCGCTATTTTTTAATGGCTCCACAGAAATCACAATAAATTAACTGCAAACTTTTGTTTGTTTTTTTAATTAAAAGAAAGAAAAAATGGCTTATTTATACAACATTTATGTTGCTACGTGAGCAGAATCTAGCCGCAAGTCGTTGTGCCGTGCTGGACTTGAACTTGGTTTTCAAAAGTGAGTCAGTGTCAATGTGAAAGATATTGTCAACTCTGTAACAAAGTACAAATACCAAATGAATGTGCTTTTGTATGTTTTTTTATTAGGATAACTCAGCTTCAACAGTGCGGGCTTTCGTTTTATATTGCTTCTCAGGAAATCAACTGATTCATGTCGTGTTATAGAACTGTAATATTAAAATAATTGCACACAATCCATAAAGACGACGAGATTATCATCAAATTATTTAAATGTGAGCCAAACGGACTTGTGAATTACCTGTTTATAAATTGTTATAAGATTTTAAAATGTCCACGAAATACAGATCAACTTGGACGTTAATTGGTTGTATTCAACTCAACAGCAAATGTTTGTGTGAGAGAGTAATGAGTGTAAATAAAAACGTTACATTTTTTTTTTGATTCACATTTAAAAACAATTACAATCACAAATAAAAAAATGTCTAAAAAGTTTATGTCGTTACGTGATATGAATGCCAATTGATAAAACTGAGAGTCCTCAACCCAATGTTGAGAACCGTCTTTGGTTTTATGGTACAAGTTTATGGTTCTGATTTAAAGAGAACACGAGTAAAGGCGTTAGTTAAGCATTATTCATAGCGGAATTTTTCTTGTTCTTCAGTATGTTTGGTTTTCATAGTCGTAGATTGTATAAATAGTAGCGTCTCAACTGTCTACTCACATAATCGTGTTTTGAAGGTCGTCGTGTGGTCAATTGTGTGAAGAAGCTTTGGTTTTAGTTTTCGCAATGAAAGCATTTCAAATTTGTATTTGGCTTGGCATGTTTTGTTTGTTTTTTATTGGCGTACCGGAAGTGACGAGTGCCTCTCATTCCCGGAAGCCACAAGGATCGCGTGCTGGTCGCAGTTATTCCCAAATTGCAAACGTTGTTAAGCCCATACAGTTTGCCTTCTGTTGCAATGGAAGACGCACATTCCCTGGACAGCCCTTAATGTTGGCAGGTTGAGAATTCTGTTGTCGATTTGGATTCAAAAACAAAGCTGTGAAATTTGCGTTTATTTAAATTAGTTTTAACCTCAAAACTTTTTTGTTTTTTTATTAATAAGGATTACCAAAAGTTGAATTGTAGTTTTTTTGATTTTAACTTTAATTTGCCGTCTGTTAAGTTTAAACAGTTTTAAGCCATTTTCAAAATACAAAAATTACAATTACAAAATTTGAAATGAAACGTATTTGTTACTGAAAAATAATTGTGTAATCAATTTCAAGCGTAGCCCAAAAATATGCAAGGTTAAATTTTATGCTCTCTCGAATTTTGAGAGAGCAACAGATTTTTAACAGGGAAAATTGAAATAAAAGAGAGTCTGTGGTATCCTAACAGGCACCAATAGAGTGTTAGCAGAGTATTAGCAGTGCGGCCACAGCGCTGTTAAACGACGATGGGAAATGAAGTGCCGTATGTTCGCTTGAAATGTGTCAATTATGCCCAAAAGTATGCCAATTTTAGCAAATTCAAATTCAAATTTAAATTTTTGGGGCATGTGTTCGGTCGAAGTGTCATGTGGCTGTACGACCGTTGCAGAATAGATGTAGACATAGTTTAGCAAGTGTCATCAGTCAGTTCAATCCAAAATTTTTAATTTCAGAGCTAGCAGAGGTTTTACATATTTTAGAAAATCGCTTTTAAAGCGGCGTCAAGATGTTAACGTTTTCTGACAAACAAATGTTAATTTAAAAAGAAAAATGTCTTCAATGGAATTAATGTTGAAAGCTAAGATCGTTTAACAAAATAATAATACACATATAAAGTTTGCTACTGAATGTTTTTATATTCAATTATTTATCAGTTATAATAAGATTGATTTATCCACCATGTACTTGTGGAGCAGCCTCAGGTTTAGGCGATGCCATGCCTCCACCAAGAATGGCGAGGATACCGACTGAAATGAAAATTTTGGGTGATTAAACACAAAAAAAAAAAAAAACAATAAGTATGCTATCTTCAGCGAGGCTGAATCTTAAATACTCTTCATGCACTTTCTTATGCCACGCCCATTTTTTGACTGAATATATTTTTTCTTCATCTAATTAGCCTATATACCAATTTTCATTATATTTGCTCATTGGGTACCGGAGGTATGCAAATTATTGATTTTTGCTAAAAGTGAGCGTAGCCAAGCCCATTTCTTGGTCAAACTAGTCTTCATGCCTCCCTAAGAACATAAGTGTAAAGTTTCAAGTCAATTGATTAAGAAACAAAAAAGTTTTCCATACAACGACGTGAAATCTTATTTTATCTTCCTCTTGTTCATATTGAATGGCAGCTACCAGTTCCAGTTGTCCAATCTCAATGAAACTTTCAGACATTATATCGGACTATGTAGAACTATTATGTTTGATACAGACTGACAGACGGACATGACTAAATCAGCACGACTTTTCGTCCTGATCTTGATTATATATACTTTATACAGTCGGAAAAGAATATTTCGATCTGTTACAAACTCCGCGACAAAGTTATAATACTATTCACAAACGTGAAGAGTATAAAAAAAAAATTAAATATTATTTTACTTACCGAAGACGTAGAGTAAAGATTTCATGATTATATAAAAAACTTTAAGTAATATTGCAAACAAATGATTCCTTTATATAGGCTCTGGCTTGGCACAAAATAATCTTATTCAATAACCGTAACAAATCAATTTGGCATCATTCGATATAGATTTATGTAATCACATTATTCACCAGATGTGAATACCGTGAAAACTCAAACCGTATCACATTGCGTAACTGCAAAAAAAGAAAGAAATAAAAACCAAATAGAAAAATGTAATTAAAACACCAATTGTAAATCAATTTTATACTCTTGCAAGAGTATATTAACTTTATCAAGAAGCTTGCAACACAAAGAAAATGGCATCTCCGACTATATTAAGTATATATATTCTTGATCAGCACGAAGAGCCGAGTTCAATACAATATGATTCAATACCAACTAATTAATTTTTGCAATTTCATGTTTTTATTAATCCTTGACTACATTCAAAAATTGCATAAGAATCGGATATGTGGGTGTGACACCAACCATACAGAGAATAATGCGTTGCTTTCTTTAAAACAAATTAGAAAATGGGCGGGGCTATGCCTTTTTATCTTTATAAACTTATATGAGTCGAATTGGAAAAACAATAAGACGGATTTTTCAATATAAATTTAAAGCCAATTGATAAATTTGTCTGAATCCGAAAGTCCTCAACCCAATGTTGAGAACTGTTTTCGGTTTTATGATAAAAATTTATGGTTCTGACTTAAAGAGAACACGATTAAAGGCGTTAGTTAAGCATTATTCATAGCGGAATTTCTTCAGTATCGTCTCAACTGTCTACTCACATAATTGTGTTTTGAAGGTCGTCGTGTGGTTAATTGTGTGAAGAAGCTTTGGTTTTAGTTTTCGCAATGAAAGCATTTCAAATTTGTCTTTTGCTTGACATGTTTTGTTTGTTTTTTATTGGCATACCGAAAGTGACAAGTGCCTATCGTTCCCGGAAACCACAGGGTTCGCGCTCTGGACGCACTTATGCTGAAATTGCAAATGTTGTTAACCCCAAAGGAAGACACACATTCCCTGGACATCCCAAAAAGTTGGGTTGAGAATTCTGTTGTCGACCTGAATTGAAAATAGATTACGATTTGGATTAAATGAAACAATTGTATACAATTTAAATAATTTGTACCTTGAACGTATCTGTCAGTTCAATGACCTTGGTGGTTTGATAGTTCCGAAACTTTATTTCGCTTCACATATTTCGCTGTCCATCAATAAGGCTAAAGGTGTACTGGGTTTCATCAAAAGATGATCCAAGGAATTTAATGACCCGTCCATAGCCAAATTGCTCTACACTTCTTTAGTACGAGGACTGCATTTTAAATTTCTGGTCACTTCTAGTTATATTAGGACCAATTGGTTATTTGCAAAAAAAAAGTTTGAACTTTTATGGGTTAAACATCCATACAAATTTTCCATGTACGACCACGTCTGATATCGATTAACGATAAATAAAAAATTTACCTGGACAGAAAAATGGATTTAAACCTTGAACATTTTCGATTGATTATTTTTCACAACTTTCGGCGCGGATTAAGTAGACAAGAATGCATCGATGAACTAAAATTGTTATACTGCGGACAAACTCCTTCCTTTAGCACTGTAAAAAACTGGTACAATGAATTTTCTCGTGGTAGCGACGAATTCCGTGAGGGTAGTCCAAAATCAGCTGTTGTGCCACAAAATATCGATGCTGTGCAAGAATTGATTGACAAAGATCGTTATGTGACATACCGTGAGACATAGGCATCCATCAATAGGATTTGCCATGATCACTTGGGTGTAGAAAAGGTATGTTCCCGTGGGATACCTCATAATTCAACCATCCAGCAAAAAAAGGCGCGTGTCGATTTATGTAAAGAAATTTTAAAAAAATACGATCGAGGTGCTTCAAAAAGTGTCTATAATATCTACACAGGTGATGAATCCTGGATATATTCATACGAGCTGGAAACAAAACAACAATCGACTGTTTGGGTCTTTCAAGGCGACCTAAATCCGACAAAAGTTGTTCGCTCGCAAAGCACATCTAAGCAAATGGTAGCCTGTTTTTATACTCTTGCAAGAGTATATTAACTTTGTCGTGAAGTTTGCAACGCAGAAAAGGAGACATCTTCGACTATATAAAGTATAAATATTCTTGATCAGCACGAGGAGACAAGTTCATATAGCCATGTCCGTAATATACTAATATATAATAATAATACGAACTCCTCCCAGAGTTTTGAAGTTAGCAAAAAAATTTAAACGCAGAAAACTTTATTTTCCTTGCAGGCAGTTCATATGTAGAAACCAGCCTGATCGGAATACTATAGCATATAGCTGCCATAGGAACGATTGGTTAAAATTGAGATTTTTGCTTCAAAAACGCTTGGATTTTAAAGCTATCGCTTTTTTGCATATTAATACGTCAATAAGACACACTGCAAATTTGGTGAAGAACAATCGGTCAAAAATTCGGTTTTTGTTAGAAAAACTTTCTTTTTCTTAACTATAAACAGTTGAAACTTTGCAGTTACGCGTTTTTATACATCCTTGACCATATTACAAAGTTTCATTAGAATCGGTCATAAAGGCGTGGCACCGCCCATATAGAGAAAAACTTTAAAATATGATTTCTCTGTAAGCTGTCTAGATAGAAGATCGCAAATAAAACAGATCTTCCAATAAGAATAATTGAAAAAATGCTTACAAGAGTATATAAGTTTCAGCAAAGCTGAAAATAGCTCCCTTACTGTTTTTTTTTGCATAAAATGAAGTCTTAACATACCAAAAATATTATAGTAAAATGGTTTTCCAAAAATTCGAATTCGTTCCGGAGTTATACATAGAAAATGGAAGATATCAAATGTTCGAAGTTTGAACCGTACTTGAAACTTTAAACGCGTTTTTCTTGAAACGTTGTTTTTCGAACTGGTCTCCATGATATCTACAAAACGACTTCACAAATCGGGTTGAAATTTAAACCGCAGTCAAAGCATAACATATGTATTCGCCAGAAAAAAAAACGTTAAAATTCGAATCCTTTTTACAAAAGTCTACCAAAACCACAATTTTCAATATTTTTAAATTAAAGTTCATACGATACGTACAGGCATACAGATGAAAACACAATTCACCTTTTCAGAGTCCGACAATCCAAACTGCCGAAATCGTGGAGATAGTGATCATACTTTTTTTTGGAAGAAGGTTTCGTCGTCAGTTCATAACTTCCTTTGTAATAAATATTTTCACTTGAAATTTTGTTTGCGTTTTATTAAAATGTCAACAAATGTATGGTAAAATAATCAAAGTTCTATATTTTCATGGGTCGTCACGAAAAAATTTCAAAAAAGCTTCAAATATAGGCCATCACATGAGAGAACCACATGTGCAAAGTAGTAAAGAACTTGTAAAGGGTAGCAAGTCCGAATCATATAATTAGTTTTAATTAATATTGAATCAACACAAAGGGGACTTTGAAAGTGTTAATGACAAATGTCCATTAAAATCGAGTGGAGGCATAATTTACCAAAAATGTAGCCTTTTTTGAAGCTTCATTATCAGAAGCGTCTGCTTGACCGCTTCAATTGCGGGTGTCCCTCGGCTGGCACGGTTTTGGTCTCAGTTTGATTTTGTGCGTATGACATCGTTAAAATTGCGCGCTTCAATGACCGTTAATATTAAATCAACATCCAATGCCATATGGTGGATTAAAACACCGGTAAAAGAATCAACAGCGACGGCAGCGAAATCAAAGGCAAAGGGGCGGCGAAATGGAGCAGGGCGAAAGAAGTCGGTTGGCTCGAGTTTCTGTCTGGATATGGCAGATTTACTGCGCAATATATCCTTGCATGGCTACAACAAACTATTGGCATCGGAATTATGCTTGTGGGAGAAGTGAGTGCGTTGAAACCTTGTGTGTGAATCATAGATAGAGGTAGAGGTACTTGAGTGAGTATGTATTTCGTTGGATGACTAAGAGTGGGATTATGCTGACGTTTGCGTGTGTCGTTAAGTATAATGATGACTATGGTGATGTCGTGAATGCGTTGCAGATGTGCACACAACTTATTTCATTTCATTTCTTTCATATATAGCTGTTTTTGTTTGATATCCTGCAATTCCGTCATTTTCATTTCCGCTGCCGGCTGTCACTTTCCGGTGCTTGGGCTGTGTATGTGTCTGCTTATCTCTTTGCTACCTTTACGCTTTCTCTGTATTTGCAGATTAATTTGGCTGGTCGTGCATACGATAACCTTCGTTGCATTGGTTGTTGTACTCTCAATCACTTGGGAACAATTTGTTGCACAATACTTTGTCACCAATCTAAAGGATCCACTTTATCCCATTGAGAATGTACCCTTTCCAGCTGTATCGATATGTTCAAACAACCGTATTTCGTTGCAGGCCGCTACGAACTATGCTCACGAATTGTATGTAATTGAATTTTGAGTAAGTCAGTTTGACTGGTCTCATGCTCATCTCTTTTTTTCTGCTTTACTGCTGGCCAAACAGGCGTCACAATGATCCCGTGCCACGTGATATTGACTATTATGTCGAACATTTAAAATACTTGGGTAGTTTCTATACACAATATGGCAAAACGTTTGATCAGGAGGAATATACAACTTTTCAGACATTCCTCGATGTTTTTGGTACGTGGGATAATGAGACATTCTTTGATACGAGGCGTATCATGAAAATGGTGAGGTTTGCTGATTTTTTCTTGTTTAGCTTTTTTACAAGTTCCTTTAAATATTTTTAGCTCACGCCCACATGCGAACAGATGCTTATCAAATGCACGTTGGCCGGCGTCGATGTGCCGTGCATGAGTCAAGCAGTATTCACAGAGAGTCTGACCATGTACGGACCTTGTTGCACATTCAATGCGGGCAATAGGTGAGCAAAGGCACATAAGTATCTACTTGTACACTCATTAAACACTCTTCAATGTAGTTACAAGAAACGTAAATTCAAAAATCGATTCGGTAGCGCAGAACTCGGCCTCGTCGTGGTGCTTAATGCCAGCACGGCGGATTATCTGGCGCCCATATTGAATACAAATGGCTATATTACCATTATACACAATCCGGACAATTATGCCTCTATAACGTCGTCAAATGCACGCGATATGTTTCCAACACATAATGAGGAAACTTTTCTGATAATTAGCGCACGTGTTGTGGACACGGATGCCACACTACGATCCTTTTCGCCCCTCAGTGTATGTATTGCAATAATTGTATTGTATGTAAAAGTTGCAAACTAATTTTTGTTGTTTTTATTTGTTTTTTGCTTAGCGTAAATGCTACTTTCTCGATGAGGCACCAGATCCGGATCAGTTGATACGCAGCACGTACACCTTTCCGAATTGCATAACACGTTGTCGCATCAAAAGCGTCATTGCGCTCTGTCGCTGTCTGCCGTACTACATGCCCCTTGAGTTGCTCGAAACACTCGATGGTGTGGTCTATTGTACGCTTAGTCACCTTAGCTGTATCAAGCAGTATTCGTGTAAGTAGTCTGCGTACTAAACGTACTAATTCCTTTGTAATCGTTATTGTCATTCTTGTAATTTGTCATTTCTCATTTGCGTGCGTAGTCAAATGGTGGAATGTGCTAACAGAGCGCCATGCCATACCGGGTCTGGAACGTGAAATTGAGGAGGCACTTTACTGTCCGCAGTGTCTGCCCTCGTGTGATGATGTGCTTTACGGAATGTCAGCGCGTTCGCTGCCCATCGATGGTTATCTGTCTGTGTGGAAGGCGGGCAGCAATAACAATGATACGTTGCCCATGACGGATGTTTCCGTGTTGCGCGTCTATTTCGGCGAACCCTATGCGAATTTCTACATACGCATACTGAACAATGAGTGGTTCGAAGTGTTGAGTATGTGCTGTCTAATTAAAGGTTTAAATTTCTGTTACTCTCATGTCATCTCCTCGCAAAGGTACCGTTGGTAATATACTCTCCATATTCATGGGCTTCTCGTTGGTTGCCATGTTCGAAATACTGTTTTTTGTGTTCAAGTATATTTTTGTTGGTGTTGACAAATTGATTGATCAGAACCGTATATTAAATTCTGAAAAGGTTACAAAGCCGAAAGAAAAACTGATAATTTGTCCTTAATGTGCACAGTAAGCAAGCAATTATACATATGACAATGTCATTTGACATGTTTAATATAATTGAAGCACATTGTTTTGTTTTGTATTAATTAAATCAATTTTATTCATCGACCTTCAAGTTGTTTAAATTTCTACTACTCAAGTTGGATGACAGCCAAGTTAGCATCATTCGAAAGACTAATTTGAATGGCGCACATGTTTAGACAAGCACTTGGCATCAATATTAAATGTCACGCTTGCTGCAAACAAGCCCAATTTCGCTTTTAAATTGTTGATAATTAAAGAAAATTGCCAAAGCACAATGCCGTGGCAAAATGAACGCCAACCTGAGTGGAGCACGTGTCTAACCGATGTCCTTGTTGGCCTTGTCGCAGTTAATTTGCTGGCAATAAGATGAACACGCACCTAATTACAACAACACGCAGCGACAACATGGCTGACAATAAAGAACAAAAAAATAACAATGTTTTTCATTAAACTGATAGCGAGTCTTGTTTGTGCACAGCAGCGATGGAGACTTTCGGTTCGGCTATGCGTTGCTGATGGAGTTTGGCGCATTCAGTCATAAAAAAAGCATGCTGCAAAGAGTATAAAAACGGCCTACGGAATGCAGACAGCCGCAACAGTTGCAATTTGTTGCCAGTCGAATGAGTGTCGCATTGGCAAAGAGGCCAAATATGAGGCAATCGTTGCCAGCAGCAAAAGCAACAATGTCGACATCAACAACAACAACAGGCGAGCAGTTGCCGGAAGTACAACTTGTTGTGGGTCATGCGGCTTGGTGGCGTGACAAGCCAACAACAAAAAACCGTCATACAGCAAGAGCACAAAATTTGCCATTCGTTTCTGCGTTAAAGGATTTTCTGCAAAACGTTTCATTTCATTGTTATGGCAAATTAGTTGAGCAACGTCGCAGCTTTCAGGAGCAGTGAGTAAACGTGTTTGTGTCTCGCTGAGCGTGTATGAGTTTCAATTTGTGCGAACGCTTCTGTTAATTAATCACACACACACACATTTGCATGTGTACAGACACACACGACCTCACACCTACTTAAGCTCATTGCAATTTTTTGCAGTTTCTTCTGGTTCGTTTTTCATGCAACATCGCTGACCATACTAATTGCATTCCTCTGGACGACATGCGTGAGCGGTGACAAAGCATTGGTCACCACCATTTACGATCCAAACTATCCGATAAGCAAGGTGCCCTTTCCCACTGTTTCCATATGCAGTTTGAATCGCATGTCAAATGTGTCGGTGACGCGTTATGCGCGTCAGTTGTAAGTGCAAAAAACAATTCCTTCTTGTATGTCTCCAAATGATGTAATGGTGTTGTTGTCGTATGCAGAAGTGCAAAGGATCCACGCAATCGTACAGTAAATTTCTTCTATGAGAATTTGAAAATGTTGGTCTATCATTACTACAGAATGAATGAGTTGAACAATTATGAACGTGCGCTTTGGTTTCAAGGCTTTTTGGACACATACGATACAGAAGGTGATGAGTTGTTCTACAATACAAGAAGTCGCATGCATATGGTGAGTATGTGCGTATGATTGCATCTGAAACAAAAACTAAATTAAAAGTTATCATAATTCAGTTGACGCCAAATTGTAGCGATATGTTTGTCCAATGTCGCTTAGCGGGCGAAATTTTCGATTGCATGCAAGAATTTCAGGAGACGCTTACCTCACAGGGCTACTGTTGTACATTCAATCATGATGGCAAGTAAGTGGGCGTTGGCTCTAGTGGGTACAAGTACTTAAATATAAATCGTTGCTGCATAGATACAATGTTGAGCGCAGTTATCGACAACGTCTCTTTGGCATCGATATGGGCTTGAGTTTAACACTCAAAACGAATTCTAGTGATGATTTTCATAAGATTTACACGTTGGATGGTTTTCTGGTGACTTTTTTTTTCTTGGAAACCTTCATTAAGTTTGTATTGCTTTATGAAATTTTTTTAATTTTCACAGGTGTCAATATATGCGCAGCACAGCTATCCGGATCCGTATTCTGGCGCGATTGAGGAACGTTTCGCGCAAACAGGCGTGCAGTCCTTGTTGCCCATCACAACGAAATTGCTGGAAACTGTGCCCGAGGCGCGTTACATGCATCGCACTGAGGTAAGGCGGCGGCCGATACTTAAGTTTGTTGCCGGAAAGCAATTCAGATAGTAAATTTATGAATAATTTAATTGCAATTGAACTCGTGGCACTTTTGCAACGCAAATTGAACGGACAGCGCAACTGTTTATTCGAGAATGAGATGCCGCGTATCTTTGCGCGCCGCTACAGTTTCAACATGTGCATTTCGGCCTGTCGTACGCGCAGCATAGTGATACTCTGCGAGTGTGTGCCCTTTGCCTCGCCGGATCATTACTCTGGCAGCATTACCGGACGCGTCTTCTGTACGTTGCAGCATCTCGAGTGTCTCAAACGTTATGAGTGTGAGTATTTTCGGCACTCATGTGGAGGTGTGCGGTGGTCTGAATGTGCCGTTTTATTAATATGCATACATAAAATGCTATCTTCTGTGTATGTATGTGTGTGTGTGTGTGTGCTTACAGTCAAATGGTTGAACGTCATCACCAGTCGTGCGAACGTCACTGGCTTGGAGCATGAAATGGAGGACGCACTTTACTGTCCGGAATGTCTGCCATCGTGCACAGAGACACAGTACAAAGTGAAGGGCGCTATGGTGTTATCGTTGAATTCGTAAGTTTTGTCGGCTGTTATTGGAAATACAACAAAGAAAAAAAAAAGAAAAATAAACAAAAAAAAAAGAGGTTTGCCAAAGTAATTTGCTTTTACTTCGTTTTCCACCTGTTCGTGCAACAACAATAACAACAACGATGACGACATCTGGTATCTGCAGCAGGCAGAGCAACGCCAACAACACTTACAGGAGAAGCAATGATGCGGAACTCGCATTGCTGCGTATTTACTTTGCCGAAACGCACATTCAATACTTTCGTCAGTATATTAAAAATTCTTGGTATGAGGATTTCGGTAAGCATCGAGACATCAGCAAAATCATCATTCAATGAATACTTTCATTTCAACGTATTGCGCACAAAAGCATGCTTGCATTTTTTAACTTTCATGCTGATTTCTGTTTTTTTCAAAAGCATTTTTTTTTACTGTGCCGTTTTTGCTTTACTTTACCTTTCATGAATTTTCTCTATCAAAGCTTACTTGCACACTTACAGAATTTCATTCTTTCACCCTGTCTCCTTCTCACTGTTTGGTGCTCACACACTGCAGGCAAAATAGGCAACATCTGCGGCATCATTGCTGGCTTCTCTTTGATTGGCATCGCTGAGGTATTATTTTTCCTTGGCAAACAATTATGGCATGCCTGTAAAACGGAAATCGTTGCTGAGCGCAACAATCGACGCGGCAAACGGACAAAAAAACATATGGCACTGATTATTTTGCCGTAATTAAGAACGCACAACAAATTTTTATGTAGCCAAACGCGTAACGTCGCGTAACAAATTAGTTTGAACTCATTAAAAGTCATCTAAACTAATCGAATTAGGCTTAGGTAAATGAACTCACAGCACCGAAAAGAAAAAAAATAATATGAAAAGAATAAAGAAAGAAACTTCAACACACAAGTGCACTAAAATTATAGCAATGACAACAGTCGCAAAGGAAATCAAGTCAAAGTAAGCAAAACAAAATGGAGAAAAAACAAGTAGCGAACTATAGCATAGTAAAGAAAAACAAAAAATATTTGTAACTGCGGATAACATAAAAATAAATGCCACACAAAGGACACACTCAGATAATAACAATGTAAACGGTCCAGGCTGAAACATTAGCAGCGGCGAATTGAGCGATTTTTTTTTTTTGTTGTTTGCTCTTGGACATTTGCCAATTGGTGAGCAGAAGCAAAACAAAAAGGAGGAGAAGGCAATATGCTAGCAACTTCAACACATAGGCCGTTATGGCACACAAAACACTATTTGGCACTTGCTGCATGAGTGGCGGCGCATGCAAAATAAAAGCAAATCACTGAAAAAATAGATAACCATAAATGTTAAGTATTTTATTGAGTTTGCAACTCTGCATTTTTTCTCTGCATAACTATTTAAATAGTTAAAACTGTTGATATAATTTCCAAATGAGAATTTGTGCCCGAAGAGCGCTAAAAAAAGGCCGATAACAGCTTTTATTTCTTTCACTAACATACAAATGTTGTTTTACAGCGGTTGCCTTAAAGCATGCAGTGATTTTTTCTAACAGCGACTTAACATCCAGTCAGACTTAACATGCAGCTAATACTGCACCGGAAACAAATTCTGACTTTGACAACATAGTATGCCGCTCCCAGATAAACAAAAAACGTTTATAATCAGAAGTTTTTCAATATTTATCTTTTTATTTGAATTTAAATTACATTAACGTAACAAAAGAAAGCAAAAATACTTAAATATTCAACCAATCAGAGATGTAGCAGCAGAACTCAAGGAAATATGCTAAAGCAAGCTTTCTACGGTTGAGCAGCCGATCCCGTCTTCGTCGAAATTACCTTCCAGTCCAGCGATAGGCCCTTGGGCCTCACAACCATGCTACCCTCCAAAAGAACTATTAGTTAATGTTTAGTTATAAGAATGTTTAGTAAAATAAAATCTATAATTAATATATTCTGTCTTACTTTATTTTACTTTTCAATTTACTTAAATTTTTTTTTTCTAATTAACGACACATTGTTGCATCGATTTGCTCTAACATTGGCAACATTTTACGCAGCTTAAAGCGGTACATTTTATCCTCTGCCAGTGGATTGCCCTCCAAGTAGACCGTTTTTAGTTTTGTGTGCACTTGTAGATTTTGAGCACTCTGCCAATCTATTATATTATTATCGCTTAGCCACAATTCGTCCAATTGGGTCAGCATGTGGATATTTTGTATATCACGAATGCGATTCTTTGATAAATCGAGTGTGTTTAATTCCAGATTGGTTTCCAAATTTTCAAGGAGATGTATGCCATTCTCCGATAGATACAATTGCTGAAGTTTAACCAAGTTCGTTAGATTCTCGATTTTCGTTATGCGATTTGCTTGCAGGCTGAGCACTTCAAGATTCACTAATGTGTCGAGTCGCTCGATTTTTCTTATTTTATTCTTACCCAAATACAAATGACGCAGGTTGACCAAAAGCTCAAGATTCTCAATTGTACGCAACTTGTTGTCGCCCAGCTCGAGCATCGTTAGATTCGTTAGCATATCAATATTTTCGATTTTTTCAATACGATTTGCGCAGAGGAAAAGTTTCTGCAATTGTTTTAACGTTGCCAGATTTTCCAGTTTTCGCAGACGATTAAAGCTTATGTCCAGAATCTCTAAATATGCAAGTTTATCAAGTTTTTCTATTTTGATGATCTGATTATCATAGAGTTCCAGTTCCGTGAGCTTTGTCAGCTCATCGAGATTCTCTATGCGTTTTATAAGATTCCAGCGCAAATATAAATTCGTCAAGGTCGTTGCGAGTGGTTCCAGATGCTCGATTTTGTCCACGCGACTATGACTTATATCAAGTTTTGTGGCGTTCGGACTTCGTGTGATCACGTCAATAATGGAGGCGCTGTGTACCGGCTCAACCATCAACATGCCAGGCTTAAGGGTCTGTGTGCTGTTAGTCAGCGGCGTTGGCATTGCCTCTACATTGATATCATCCATTTTCGTCAATGAGTATTTATACTTTTTTTTATAATTTCAAAAAAATAAATTTTACAATTTTTAAATTTTGAAAGGGTTAGTTGATAAAATTTAAAAATATGACAAATAAATTAGAAAAAAAGACACAACATGAAAAATTCAGAAAGTCGCTCATAACCGCAACGGACCCAAAGATGCACACCTGTACATAAAATTAATTTAAATGCATGCAGATGCTTCTGTGTCAAGTGTAACTTCTTCATTATAACATTTGCTTTCATGGAAACTTTTGATAAAACATGAGCATGTCTAAACAACACTCAGCATGATTTCTTACTTTAGTCAAGCGATGAAAACATGTTCACATTTGTTGAATGTCTGGAATCTGGAATGTTGAATATTTAATTTTCATTTTCTTTTCCGTCAAATTTAACTAAAACAATTTGACACAAATTTCACTTTTTAGTACCAACAATTGTCTTTATTTAAAAATACGCATACGCCATGTTGCTCCAAAGTAAGAAAATTCAAATGACAACAAATTTAAATCGCTTTAAACAAAGATTTACGACAGTAAGATAAACCATAAATAATTGTGTCGTGCCTAAGAAATTGAAATTTATTTCGATTGACTTTTGCGTGCTCATTAGACATTGAAGAAGAGCCATGAATAGCTAACAACTGTAAGGTACTTAAAATACCAATACAACTAGAACAAGGGCAGCTGATATTACGATATCCGATACGTTTACAGTAACAATATAACAAATCAGATGCATTGAACTGTAAAAATGAATATTTACACAAATTTTACCTTAATGAATTTGCTTGAATACAGTCGACCAATGAAAATAGTAAAAATAAAAGACTAAAGAAAACCGTTGCCATCGTGGCAGATTTACACAATTGCGAAACATATTTTGTGCCAATGGCTGATAGAAAAAAAATATAGAAAAGCATCAGTAGACAAATAAAAAAATATCGCATACATATATCGAGTATGTTCTTGAAAACTTTTCGTTTCCGTTTCCGTTCAATTTTTGCTTTTAATTTTTTTTTGTTGTATATTTTTTTCGTTGCCGGAAATTGAAATTATTTTACGTTGAATTTGTATTCTGTTGTTTGTTTTTTCATGCATAAAACTGCCTAAAATTGCGAATTTAAATGAAGCAACCAACGAAAGCTGAAAGCAAATAACGATTTGAATTCGCAACGAAAATCACGCATGATGAGGAGACGCGGCAAGGGCAGACGAAGCGCAGTGAATGTGAACTAAGAAAATTCTCCCTTGCGAGGCATTATCGCACAATACAATATTGTATATTGGATTGTAGTTGTTGTTGTTGCAGTTGCTGTTGCTTTTTGCTTTTCTTTACGCTGTACTTTATTTTTGCAATTCGTACAGTCTAACGGTAGCTTGGGAATACGTGCAAAGTGGGCGACAGATAGCGTAGGCGGGTCGCCGTGTAAACAACTGTTCGAAGCGCGCGTACGCCCTTTTTCTAAAGTATTGGCATGTGTTTTTTTAAGTTTATTCGCCTCTTCAATATGATGTTTTTTTATTTCATTTGATTTTCAATACGTTAGTTGCTTCTTTACTGACTGAGCTTACTGTGCATATGAGCACAAGTCGACTTCAGCGCGATTTATTTTCGGCTGTTTTTGTAGCAAAGTTTTTAATTGAATTTTCAAATGCGCAAAACAGTCCAATTAGAGCAAGATTGTAGAATAAATACGTGGTCGAACTATTGAATCTGTAACTGAGAAAAATAAGAAATCATTAAAAGAATGAATAGAGGGACTTAAGAGCGAACTCAGTTATTATTTGATATGAAGTATGTTTCATGCAGAGCAGTTCCTTATTTCCTTTGCTCTACAAAGTTGAGATTTTTATTTTGCTTTTGATGGCATGGCAATTACCGTAGTATGATGGATGAATTATATTTATTAATTGATTTTGTAGCTGCGAATTTGAACCACATTTCTCTCACTTCCAACTGATTTAACACAATCTTCCGTCAAATAAGTTCCGTCTTTAACTTTTAAAGCAGCAACAAATGCACTTCATTTAATAACACAAATAGAAAATGTGAAAGAATGGAAATTTTCGCACTCACATAAGCTAAAGTATGTAAAAGTTGTTTCAAACTTCAAGCAAATTACGTAAGTTTATTAATAAGGAAATTACGAAGACAAGAAGCAAAAGCTTTGGAATACAATTTTTGCAACTTTCAACTTGGCCAACGTCTTTGTCTGCGAGCGTGCAAAAGTCAATAAGAATGCTTAATAGAAACTTTCTTAATTGCTTTATCGAAAAGTTAACGCATTTTAATCGCAAACTTTTACAATACGTTTGCCAATATTCAAGTGTTTTTCAAGTTTAAAGTGCGAGCGTGAAATCCTTTAATCAGCTGCCATTTTCGGGCACTTTGAATGACAACAACAACAATAACTACGACAACTTTGAATACATTGACGCGCCTCTGATAGGCGCATTTGCATAGTAAATCCGTTTAATTATTTCACTTTGCCACATACACTTACCACTCACACAAACAACCACACACACACCTTCATAAATAAACACGCACACACACACGTACATACGCGAACGAGAAATATTTCAATAAGCACTTAACGGCCTGACATTGCCCCGGTCCCGGTCGCGTTTCCGTCTGCGTGTGTGAGTGTGTGTGTGACATGCTTGGATTTCCATAAGGTTACTCAGTCAGAAATGCCATTCGCTGAGTGGCATGCGGCTGAATCTATAAATAAAGTTAAGCGCCTTTTTGTGGCTTTTGGGTTAAGCGCTTGGCAACCCTAAAAGTAGGCAACGTTAAACCGAACTCAACCATCTCTTGCAAGCCAACGTAAAGTAAAGTAAAGCAAAGCAAAGCATTTAATCTCATTGCTTGCGTGTTTTCAACGACTTTTTGGTTTAGTCCTTCGGTTTTTGCGTCGCTTATAGTTGAGCGAGCGTCGTGAAATGTTGTGAAAAAAATATCTCGTTCTTTGCATATTTAAAGTGCAGGCCGCAGTGAAAGAAATCCTTGCCACTGGAAATTAGAATATTTACGTTTCATATTATTTAAAACAATTCACACATTTTTTTTTTCGCGTAACTCATTTCTTTGCATAAATTTTGCATAACTTTTAACAGCTTCAGTTGTTATCTACTTTTCACTTTACTTTACGCTAACAATGCGCACACATTAACAACTTTTTCTAGCCCACCGTTGTTTGTTGTAGTAGTGCTATATTGTTATTTCTATTCCATTTTTTGTTGTTGCCAAATGACAATGATAAAAAATTCGGATAAAATTTAATGCACGTGAAGTTTTTGCACATGTTATTGTTTGCTTTGCAGTAAACAACATGGAAACAAGATGCTTTCAAGCGTGCATTAACGTTGAATAAATGCCTTGAAACTGCTTCAACAAAAAACTATTTATTGTAGCATAACACAGGGCGCCATTAGAAATCGTGTCTTTCAAGTCAAGCGGAAATGTTGAAGTAAGCAGAAAGAAGCAAATAAGTTATTTTTTAAGCTTTTCCTAAGTAAGCTTCAGATATAAAAATCTACTGCAAAAATGTTCAATTCCGCCATCAATCAACACCTCAATCAATGATTGACAGACGCTGTCGGCATGTGAAATAAAGCTGTCATTTGCATGAAAGCAACAGGGATCGCTTTGCCAACAAAACAAAATCAAAATGAAATCATACGAAATTTCTTTTTGATTATTTTGCAATAAAGTCAATTTGTCAAAAACAGGCATGGCGTCAAATATTTGTCCCGGCAGTCCCAAAGCACAAACACACTACGCAAATATGAACACCACACAAACACAAACACATTCAGAAAAAAAAACTGAGTCACAAAGAAATGTTTTCCTTGCACGACTTCATTTCGTTTTATGAAGTTTGTTGCTTTTGTTGAGCAAATCTCGTTTTATTTGCTTTTAATGCTTTTTTATGCGTAAAAATATTTTTTTATTCAAATTATGTAAATAAACGTGATATGTTTTTTCATACATTTGCTTTTTTTTTATTACGATTTCTTCATGGGATAATAAATTAAAAATAAATTCATACAAATGAATTGGTCAAAGCGGAAAACCACTCAAAATATTTAAAACCACATATTTAATTAATAAAATAAATTGGAAAAAATAAATTATTGCTATAATACTTATTTTGTGTTGGCATAAATGCTGAGATTGCAAAAAATAGCGATTTTTTATTGACATTTAATATACTTTGTGTTAACATCTTGGAGCGCTTCTGACAGTTGAAGTAGTCAAATTTCAAATGAGTATTTTCTTTAGTCATTTTTAACATATTTTATTAGTTTTGTTTGGGAAATCATGGAACTGCTAATGTGTTGTTTACATATCTTTTGCATTTATTATTTGGAAATCACGAAATCAATAAATCGGCTTATAGAAATAAGTGGAGGTCAATTATTGTATTCTTATTGTATTCTTATTTTAAAGATAATAATCTAAAGATATATGTACATATATTCTTTATATATTTTTACAAACATGCTGTGTCATTGTGGTCATGTGCACTTATGAATAGATCAGGATTGTAATATGTCATCTGATGTTAATACAAACGTTCTTCATTTATATTTATACTTCATTGGGAGTAATAAATTTAATGGGAAATGATTATTGGTAGGCGCCATGTTGAAACAAATAAGTTCGTCTGTCATGGTTTGTTGTTTTTGCTGTTTGTTTTTATTTAATAACATTATGTTTTTTTTTTGTAGTTATAAATCGTCTTTATATTTCAGGCAGCAATTGATGTTACAACTTTAATGTTCAATTTCCGAAAAGTTGGGCACAATTTTTAACCGGCATGAAGATGTGTCGTTCGAAGTCGCACAATGAGCGATAAACCGCTTTGAGTTGTTTCAATTTGTATCGTTTTGCATTACTTAAATATTGTTTTGTTGCTCAGCAAAGCATCCTTAATGTATATTATTCGATTGTCAGCCTATCTGGCTGTCTGTCTGTCTGACAGTTGCTCCGTGTGTTTTCGACGAGCTGTTAATGATTTTAAGCTCATTATTATTAACGGATACCTTGAACAAGCCAACAATATTTTCATTACATGTGAAAGCGAAATAAAAATATTTTGTAGAATTGTAAAGCATGAAAAAAAACGTGTGTGAAATTTTTATTATTAAACATACGCCATGTGTGCATATGCATGTGTGTGCGAGTGTGCTTGTGTATTCGTGTAGTCCTTAGCTGTTATATATTGCGGGCAGGGGGTGAGGTAACTCGTTGTGCGCGTGTGTTTAAGCATTTTGCTTTTAATTTTGTTTCGCTGTTAACGAAAATAACCTGAAGCTGATTTTTGTTTCAATTAAAATAAAAACAGCAGTAACAACAGCAACAACAGCAACAAAAACACGCAGTAAAAGAAGCTGTTGAAATAACTCGACATGGCGCTGACTTCGTTTTTACAAACGATAACAGAAAATAAAGGAGAAACAGAAGAAGTTGCAGCGGAAACGGAAGCAGATGCCAGCAAACGACCTCAATTAATGCGTCGCTTGTGTGTTGTGTGTCTGTCTGTCTGTCTGTCTGCCTCTCTGTGCGCACCAACAGAGATTTCACGTTTGTTGTGTTCAAGTGTGTATGTGTGTGTTAATTACATTCTCGCAAAAAAGTTACTTGCTATGCTGGCAATGAAGGCGCGTGATTAACAAGCCAGACAAGTGGGCGCGGCTGTTGCTTCTTGTTGCCTGCCTCATTGTTTTGCCGTTGTTGTTAAACATTTTAGCGCTTGTGAATGTTTAATTATCCAAAATTTTGCTGAATATTTTAATTTATGTTTTTTTTTTTTAGCTTATTTTTACTTTCGACTTTTATTTTGGTTTTATTTCGTTACTTTTTATTGCATATTTTTACGTGTTGGCTTGTGGCCGCTTAAATAAGTCTGTCCAATTGTCTGTGTGTGTGTGAGTGTGTGTTATGCGCTGTGCTCTGTGTATAAATGTGCGTGTGGGAGTGTGGCTTATGGTAATTGCGTTGAGTGTATTTAATGCTTTGTCAAGTGCTCTGACGCTCACAAGAGTTTCGGTCACTCTAAAAGACTCTTAATATTATGCAACGTTGACTTAAAGCAAAATTAGATGTTGAATGCTTTTGATGAAATTTTTTTTTTTTTAAATCAACTAAAATTCTTTAAAAAAATTGTCGAATGATCAACGTTCATATACCATTCCGTAACTTTAGGCACGGTTTGATTTACTACAATGCAAAATGTAACAAAATAAACAAAAGCACAAGTTAGATGTTAAAAAAAACGAATTTTCTTTGTTTATTGTTGTTTGTTGTTGTTTAAGTCTACTCATCTTAACTTAAGCCTAATCCGGCAACACGTTTGTCGCCTTAATAAACCAAATCTTATAATGGCTTTCATGTTTTTTGGTCACATAAATTACAATTACAAATTCAGACAACACCAACACCGACAACAATAAAAACAGTAAAACAAAAATAAACAACAAAGATATTTCATCTGCATTCCTTTTGGCTAAGAAGAAACAAAACCAAAATCAACAGACAAACATTTTTCATACTCAGTTGTCAACGGGAGCATGTATCTGAGTGTGTAGTCATGTAACTAATATACCCAACAGTAGCAGCAACAACAACAATAACAACAACAACAACAATTTGAAATCATTTTAATGCATTAAAAACACTAAATACCGAAAAAAAACTGAAAATTTTCACGCAGACAACACACTCGGTCGAGTTGAGTCGACTCGACTCGAGTCTTTCATTATTATTATCCTGTTCGTATGACAAATAAAACACACACAAACAGTGGTTTGGAAATGTATGCATTTGTATGTGTGTGTGCAAGTAAGAAATTTAATACATAAATCATTTTACAGTTGGTTATTTTGTTGTTGCTGTTGTTTTTCTGTGTGTGTGAATTTCTGCAATTAAAAGTGTCTGCAAAATGAATAAAAGAATACATTGAAATATTTTTTGTTAATAGTTGACAAACTTTTGCTTCTTTTTGAATATTTAATGTATTTTGAGGTAGAAAGAAAATATGATGTTTCCATATCAATATGTTCCTCAGCTTCTTTTATAACGTTAATTCAGTCATTTGTTGTCTCAGTAAACGACGTTGAACATAAGTTTATCAAAACTTGTACAAATGTTATTAATTATTAATGAGTTGCTAATAACAGTTATGACAGCTGCAAAAATTCATGCCCGAATGACTTCGATTTGTTAACTTATGTATGAATTATATGCTTAAGACATTATTGTATCCACAAATGATGTTTTAGGCCACATTAATGTGCTAATGACTGTTCAAATTGTTGCTTAAGCTAATGAAATGTGGTTTTCGATACAACTTATTTGAATATGTATACGTAATTAGTTATAATATTATTCGTTTGTGCTCATTTGCTTTACCTCTCTAACACTTGAGCCCACACACACGCACATGCGCTTATTCACTCACTCACTCACTTTCCATTCACTCACTTATATACATATATCAATATGCTGAACATTTCCATTCTCGCATGCATTAAAATTCAATATTATCAACTTAATTAATTGTTAATTTCGATAATTGACAATTAACACGACGTTTTGCGTTGTATTAATTTATTTGCAGTGATTTTAAATTAATTCCTCTTTGAACATTGCTAAATCAAATGGAAAAACGATAAATTAATGGTTGAAATAAATCAAAAATGTTATAAATTAAACCAACTTGATCAATGCAAATGCGATAAAAAAACGGAATATTAATACATACCTTTTTGTCTGCGTTTGTTAAAAAATTATAATAATTATTTTTAAAGCGCCTGTGTATTTTATTTTATTTCGTTTTGCATTTTCAGATCAAATCGTCGCACATCAAAGCGTTTTTATTTTTATTTTTTTTTCGTTCTTAATATAATGAGATTAGTTTTCATATTAAAATTAGTCTGCATAGTTTTGGCTCATTTGGACCTTTGAGTATATCAAGTGGCCGAATAAGTTAATGCTCCAGACAATTGGGAGCTTTGCGAATGAGTTTGTTTGAGCAAACTTTGTTTGACTGTAAAAATTATGAAAAAAAAAAAATATATATATCTCACAACACATTTGTTGTTAAGAATCTGTTGGTGTATAAAAAATCCGAATAGAGCCTAAAAAGGTTTGCTCTTTTGGGTAATTTTTTATGCAACAATTTTTGGTTTTTGGTCTAAAGAAGAAGTAAATAAACTCATAGCGAATTTGTTGAAAAAACTCAGAGCAAAATAAGCTGAAAGATTATTTTATGTGGATTAGTTGCCTTATGTGTTTTGTTGTTAAAAGTTTCTGTTTCTGGTTTGCTTTATACGTGTTGAGTTAAAAGATGTTTTCCAAACTTGTTGTAATCAGTTAAGTCTTTTTAAGTCATTTGTGTGTGTGTAAAAAAGTTTGTAATTTTCGAATTTTTGCAATGAGTTTCATTTCTTCGAACAAATCATTATGTGAAATCACTTTAAAAATCAATACTCATGGCCTCATTTGTGTAAACCCGAAACCGAAGTGCAAAAAGTCCACAGAGATAAAGATCAAAATATATTTTTTTTCTACACTTATAAGAACCGACAAAGAACAAGTTTCTCACACATGTTGTTTTTTTACCCTGGTTTATTTTGTGAAATCGAATCGTATCGCATCAATTCCCAAAAGATTTTATTGTTGAAGTTGTAGTCAAGCAAACATGTAAACATTTGCGCATATTGAAGCAGAAAAAAGGCGATTGTTTCAATTCGAGTACAGGAAGCAAAAGTAAAGTAATGTAAAGTAGGGAAAAGTAAATAAACACAACTGATTATTTAAAGGTACTTGATTTAGCAAAGTTTTTATCCTGGAATAAAAAATAAAAAGCTTCGCTTAATGCAAAAGTTATTTAACACAACCGGAAACGAAAATAATTATCAGCTTAAGAAGTTTGGCCCAAAAAAGTGTTAGTAACCGTAAAAATTTGTTACATGTTATTTTTATAATTTGTTCTTTTTATTACTTTAACAGTTGTAGAAGTTACTTTGTTACTGAAAGCGTACGTCGAGAATTTTAACGACAAGCTGTTTGCAACAAATATTTGCGTACACTCGTTCGTTCGTTCATTCATTCATTCACTCATTTCATTTGTGCGCAAAAATTTTATATTCTTATTAACATTAATTTAAGCGCAACACCTCAAGTTGAGTCAACTTATGTCCCTCCCCTCCTTTGCACAGCTTAGCATGCCCTGTTGTTATTGTTATTGTCATTGTTGTTGTTGTTGCCTTTAATTGTTGCATTTTTAATGTGCACTCTATGTGAGTGTCTCAAGCTAAGCCGAGAGCTAAGTTGAGCTACTAAAGTCAACGTTACTGTCTAACTTTCTTTGCCTTTTTTTTTTGTTTTTTGTTTTCGTTTTTTCTTTGGGCTTCTTGGCAGTTGTGCTGCTGAGCTGAGCTGGTGAATTTTTACGACATTTTCATTGTCGTCTTGGAAATCTTTTACATCAAAGATGCGCATGCAAAAATCACACACACACAAAGGTAAAAGTGTGTGGTAGGCAAAGGGTGAAGTGCGGGGGGAGCAGTAACAAGTAACGCTGCAAACGGCACCAAGTGCTAATAAGTGAGATGTTTAGAAGTTTGTTAAAGTCATATTGACTCAGCAATGAGCTACGTACCAGAGCTCTGCAATAAGCAGCTCGGCTTGTCAATTGAGAGACTGACAATCACACTTGCTTAGTTTTCGTTTTTACTTGGCTTGATTGATACTCAAATGCTATGAATAGTTCACAAGCTCTTTTTGGGGACGTCCATAAATTACGTGAGATTAAATTCAGGGTCCAACAAAATCTCACGAAGGTTCAGAGTTCTTAATTTAAGGAAAAAACGTCTCACGTTATTTATGAACGTCCTTTCTTCTAAATCATTGCAGAACTCTGTAATGTACATGTAAATTTGAAAATATTGAAATGAAAATCTGAAGAAATTTTTTAAAGGATTAAAATTTATTTTCATTTTTCATTCTTGCAATGAGTAAATGGGTCGCCAATGTGTTAAAGTGCTCATGCTCAACGTTTGTAGTGCCACGAAGCTTGCCTTTGTGTGTTGAATGAAATGCCAGAGTATGACAGAAAGCACAAATGCCCGAAAGGAGTAAAAACGTTTACTTGCAACAAAATGTTGTTAACAACATTCATTTTATGCTCCTTCAGGATTTATACATTTTTATGAGTTTGTTAAGAAATTCATCAGAATTTGTTTCGTCGTTTGTTGTAATGCCAAGTAATGGTGTGGCATGTTGCTCTCTGCATATTTTACATACACTTTTGGTTTGGCGAAGTTTATGGCGCACAAATTTTACTCTTTTCTTGTTTTATGTTCTTACATTGTTGTTGTTGTTGTGGTTGCTGTTGCTGTTGGTTCTTGGTGTTTCATAATGCAATATAAATTATATGCGGCAACAAAAAGGTGCTCATCGTTGTGTCCGCACATCATTTTCATTTCGTTCATATTGAAACTTAAAATTTTAATGATTGTCCATTACAAGTATGAATGATGAATACAAGAGTATGAACTTATAATGCAACTCATTATGCGCAATACACTAAAGTCTGACCTGTTTGGAGTCAGGACGTTGAACGTTGGTGTGGCACGATTGCAAGCATAAAATGTTGAATAATAATAAAAAAAAAAATAATATAATAAAATAAAAAAAATAATAATTTGGCCACGAAGCACTTTCAACATTAAACTGTGCATTTTTTGCCATTTGAATTGATGATGATACTTAAATGTCCATTAAAGTACTTGGCAACAATAACGGAACATTTTTGAGTCCTTATGCTACGCTTGTTGTTAACGCTCCTGTTGCTGATGTTGCTGCTGTTCCTGTTGTTGTTGCTGCTCTTACTGCTGCCGTTGCCAACTGCCAACTGCGTGCGTACTTAACGAGGCATCAATGACCAAATAATGACCATCATGACCACGCCCACTCAAAAAATCGACGGCATTCGTTAAGAGAATTTTATATTTGCGAGCGCATCAAGTTGGCAAGCTGCAGAACATTGTTGTGGTTGTTGATGATGATGACGATGAAAATGACGATAAGTACAAAATTTTATTGCAACTCTTTTTGTATTTTGCATCTTACTTTAGTTACTTCCATATTTATTTCGGTTATAAATATTTATAAATTCTCTTGAGAAAGTATAATATTGAAGCGGTTTGCCGCACGTTTAAATTTTTATGCAATCATATTTACAACTTACAATTTAAGTGTTCAACGCAAACGTCTCATGTCTGCCAAAGGACTTCAGGCTGTCATTTTTATGTGAGACGAACACAAACAACAAAAACAACCACAATAATAATAATAATAATAATTATGTAATTATGCAAAAGGAATTTATGAGCTCGCCATTGACTTTCAATTGTTGTTGTGCTCATTTCTCATTGTTTGTCTTTAATTTGCACAAAAGGCATCTTGCAGGCGAAAGCGTTGCCTTGCGTTGAAGCCAGCGACGTCTACGTCAACGTCGGCGTCGACTGCAAGCCTTACGGCGACTTACGAGTGTAAAATTGTTTTTCTTGTTATTGAAAAGTTGCTAAGCTGCACGTTTTTCAACATTGATATGAAAATTATTACTCACTGCGTGCTTGAGTGGCCTCGCCTCGCCCCGCCACTTTGCCACTTCAGCTCGGCGCGCACTTCATCGCACTTTTACGCTTTGTTTCGTTCGTTGGTTTGTTTGTTTGTTTATTTATTAAGCCTCACTTCGTTTGGAAAATTATTTAATAATGATAATGTGTCATAAGGCAATTATTCAGTTGCAGATGCTATCTCCTTGCCACATAAATAAATAACCTGCGGCAATAAAGTATCTCTTTTGGCTTGGTTCGGTTTGATTCGCTTTACTTTGAGTTTGGCTTGTTTTGGTTTGCTTTTTCACTCGTTGACAGCCAAATTGATTGCACTTAATGCGTTTGTACATGAAACAAATTATTTAAGTTTGCTGTGGAAATAAAGATATTTTTTTTTCATAAATAATGTGCATAAAAGTTCAATAGAGTTGAATTACAAGTTTTATCATTACTAGATGACAGCTTATACAACCAGTTGATGCTTACTGCACATCTACGTACTTTAAAGCACTTTAGGTCATTAGTTTGTCAGCGCAAGAGTTAAGCAAAAACAACAAAACTGACAGATACTTTCTAAAGTTAGACAGTTCCAGAGACATACTGACATCGCCGCAAGCTGAAAGTAACACACACAAGTGCCAATCTGACTGTGTCAATAGTAAATCAACAAGAAAGCACACATACACATACATATACACATGATACAGATACATACATGCTTAGAGAAACAGAGCATGCAAAGAGATTGGCTGAAAGAACTACAAACGCAAATATTCGAATGAAAAGCGCAATTGAATGAGCAAATGTCATCGTATCTTGTATTCAAATCTTTGATTGCACTAAACGCTCAGCCATGCTGCGCCCAACAGAGCCCAGCCCAGCCCAGCCCTGCCACCCACTCATGCATGCCGCTGACAATGAGCGCAATTGAAAAGCAAGTTTATTGCACTTCGCTCGAATGGCACTCAACTTGATACGTATCCTTGTGACACTCACAATCCGACAAACACACACACACATACACATTTGAATTAAGTGTATATGGAAAGATGGGTGAGTGGAAGCGAGTGCAACTGAACGAGTCAAAATAAATGTTTGAGACGAATTGAAAATAGAAATGATGCTGAAGCTGAAGTTGAAGCAATGAAATCAGGAAGTGTTTCGAAATAGTCAAATAAAAATAAGGAAGTTTATGGTGTCAGACGCATAAAACGCGGGATAAAAAAAAAAGTCAAAAAAAAGAACAAAAACAAAAATGAACACAAAAACTAAAAAAGCTTAAACACGACCATGGCACTCAGCCAGGCGACGCCGGCATTGATCTTAGCATTGCTTGTCGCATGTACGTACTTGTATTATATGAAGAAGTGGTCGAGACAGACAGACAGCAAGACAGACAGAGCGTGCAGTAACCTCGACCAAAGTGTAATGTAATGGAGTCGTTGTGTCTGTGTGGGTAAATGAGAGAGAAATAAGTTGATTTTGAGTTGATTAATTTACCGTAATCCGGTTGCAAATCTCTTTTGAAAGCATTGCGATTGCATTTCGAGTAGCTTGCGATGAGTCAATGAACTGCGTAAAAGGGAATTATGCGTATTAAAATATTTATTTAAACGACTTTCAGGCACTTACATAGTTGCGAGTATTTGGCAATTTTTTGGCGACTACGCCACACTGAGCGGAAGAGTGGCTGCTTGTCGTTCACAAATTGCTGGCTTTGGTCATAACTAATTGAATTTTCATAAAGCAGACTTGAACAGGTGAATGAGTAGGAGTAGAAGATGAAAGATAGAGATACTTTTCGTTAAAGCTTGTTGGCGTGCGAAATATATGTATCTAAAGATAAACATTTGGTTGTATGTGTGTGTGGTTACATGCAGTATTCATATTTTAATTCTATCCTTTTTGTACTTGCTCTCATTGTATGCTCTCTCGTGCGTTCATTGCTGGGCGTTGTGTTCTTATTGTTTGTTGCTTAGTAGCGTAATTAGCACAAAGTAGCGTACAACAAATTTTCTGCTAAACATTTCGCAATGCGACGCTAATTAATAATACAATCATCCCATGAATCGTTTTTATACCCTGCACACCATGCACTAAATGAATGAAACGCATAGAAGAAGGGTTGTGAGACACCATTAAGTCTATATACTTTTTGCTGATTAGAAAAACAAAAGAATTCGATCTAGTCATATCTGTTCGTCCCTCCATAATAATGGTTATCGAAATCCAGAAAAGCTAAAGACTTGATACTGGGTAAGTAGATTCGTAAGTTCTTGCGATACAAACCAACAGGAACCACCTAATTATTTTAAAGGTTACAAAATTGGCTTGCCTTAAAATTTGTTCTTTTCGCTCTCATTATAGTAAATATACCTCTATAAAACTGCATCCCATAAAATACTTTTTTCCCTGCATTGTTGTCCTTTAAAGACCGTTAAATTTAAATTTTGTATTAATTCCAAATTTCTTGACTGACATTTTGGAAACGTTAAACTTTATTGAAATGAGCATTATCAGATATACCTTTTTTGGGCATGGCACTGCTTACTGTGTGCGTAGGTTATTCTATTGTCGAGTTGATTCACCCATGTTGACTCAACTATGTTTCTATTCCATTTTTTGTGTTTATAAGCTTCAAACTGTTTGAGTGAATTTTTGTGTGCCATGCTCAACATTAATTATATTTATGCATGCGCAAAAATAGTTGTTCTAAAAAGTGCGAAAAATTGCATGTTATTACAATTAAATTTACAATTAATTAATTAAAAGCTTTAAAAAACCGTCTGGTTAAAATTAAAACGTTTAGTTTAATTCATTATCATTAAATTATAATTAAATTTAAAATCAAATCGACCGCAACATTTGCAATTTGAAAGTTTGAAGCAAATTTTGTTGGTAATATTTGTGTTTGAGGTTTTCAACAACGCTTGAGTGTGGCTTGCTAAATGCAATTTTATGAATTATATTTTAAAATTAAATTTATCTGGAATTTTGCCTTGGCCACGTTCAAGATCTTATGCGCCTTGCGTTTTTAGAAATCATAAAAAAAGAAAAATGGAATTACAATAGAATTTTTTATTTCCCCTGCAATTACAAAACATCTTAATTTAGATGTCAAGTGCAAACGGTATTCAATTTGTTGGATTTTTTTTATATGAGTTGAGCTATTTCCCAATAGCTGACATAAAGTGTCATGCACGCCTCATCTTTGCTGTGCCGCTGACGACATCAACTGGCATGAAAAGTGCGAAGAGCATGGGTATGATAAAGCAGATACATATTTTCATTTATGGCTCCAAGGGAAATTAAAAGCAAAACAAAATGAACACAAAAAAAAAAAAAAAACTCACAAATTTTCATGCAAAAATGTTTCGCTCATTTTTTATAAACAAAACTCATACTTTTGTCTTAAAGTCGTCGACGTGCCTATGACGAGCTTCTTGCCATGCTGCGTGGTCGCGTGTGTGTATGCTTAAGTGCTCATCTTGTGCTTATCTACATTTGCATAGATACCTTCCAACCGCAGCGCGTAGTTAAACACGTACGCATGGCAACGCACACAACACTTACACACTACAGTTAGACTCATAGGGTGTGTGAGTTTTTTTTTTTTTTTTGGTTTTGGTTTTGCTTTGTGACTTGAAATTTGCACGAACGGAAGATGAATGGTTTGCGAGGATGTATCTTTAGGTTGGTACTTATGTCTATGTGTATTTATGTGCGTGTGTTTGGGTGTGTGTGTGTGTATTTGTTCCACTTGAGCTGCGCTTAAATGCGACGAAATCTTTATCTTGTCTCCCCCTTGCTCGCTTTCAGTGCCTCTCTTTCGTTTATTTGCTTTTTGTATGCCTGTGTCTGATTACAGTTCATTTCCATGTGAATATCTTTGTATCTCCATTTCTATTTTTGCTGTTATTTTGTGTGTGTGTGTCTGTGCTTGTATTTATACATTTATGGTAATCACATATTCGGCTAGCGTATAACTTGTGACAGGTGTGTGAGCCTCTTAACTCTTTCTTTCCGTTTGTTGCTTTAAGCATTGAATTTTGCCTCCTACAAATTTATCTTTTGTATAAGTATATTACAAATAAGTATATTGTATCTTTTTTTGCATTGAAGTATTCTTAAAGTTTTTCTGCACGTTTAATCTTTTTTCCGCTTATAAAATGTTATGCTTTTTTGGTTCTTATTTCGTTGCGTGTTTTATTTATTTTGTGTTTTATTTTTGTTCTTTATAAATCGTTTTTTGTTGGTTTATTTAAAAACTATTTTACATTTAAGCGCGAAATTCCACACCATGAATGAATTTTTCATGAGACGACAAGCGAGCAAAGACGCTCCTCAGCTTAAAACGAGTTGACTCGCATTGAGTTGAGTTGAGTTGAGCTGAGTTGAGTAGTCGAGGGAGTCGCGCTGACATCGCTGTGTGTGTGTGTGTGTGTGCTTGTTTGTTGCTGCAGTATCTGCCGCTGTTGATCAACAAGAATAAAGAAAAAAGAAGAAGCAGACACGCATCAATATCAAAAAAGCAACATCAGCCGTCGCGTTGTCGTTTGTGTTGGCTGAGGCGGCAAATAGGCGGCGTCGCTGCGGCTGAAGCAACATCAACGCGCCCTTAGCGCATCATTATTATCATCATCGATAGTAGGAGCAACATCAGCAACATCACCAGCAACAACATCAACGGCGTCTGTAAACAGAGCAACAACAACGACAACAACAGGCAATATTTTGCTACATTTTGTTCATTCCGATTGTTGTTATTGTTGCTTTGGTCGCATATACATTTGTTCCTTATATACATATATGTATGTATATATTTTTTTCTGTGTGTTATATGTGTGTGTGAGTGTGTTTGTGTGCGTGTTGTTCTGTAACCGCCGCCAGTTTCATGGCATTTTAATTGAATTGATTATTTCATTGTTTGGGTGTGATGTTGTTTGTACAAAATGTACAATTGTAACTTCAATTTCAATTGTGAACTCTTTGTTCGCTTTCTTAGCTTGCAGCTTTGCAATTGAGTGCGTTCTCCAATACAGAAAATAAAATGCAGTAAAAAGGGCGCCTCAAGAAGTAAATCGTAAATTGTCTTTTGTTCTACAAATTGAAAAAAAAAGCAAAAACAAAAATGGCAGCAAACCAAAACAACATTTTTATGATTTCAACTCTTTTTAGTGCTGTTGTTGTTATAAGCACAACATGTTCATGTCGTTGTTGTTGTTCTTGCTTTGACTTTGCATGTCAATTCAATGGCAACTTCATTCTTGCAATTCATGCCGCACACGTGCCATTTGCTTTTCTCCTTTTCTTTTTGTTTTCCACTCTGCATTTCTCTGCCGGTCGGCTTCATTGAATGCTTTTCTAGACCAGACCAAACCAGACAAGACCAAATCAGATCAGACCAGCCCGGCAAAGACGATGACGACAACAACAACAACTACAAAACCTACAAAAACCTTTCACAGTCCACGAAAATTTATCTGCTGTAATTTAACCCAAATACCAATTGGTATATTAACTTTGAGCGAGCTAAATAAAACAGATACATTTTCACAATGCTCTTGGGGGAATGCGTGCCGGTGCTTTGTTCGTTGCCACCAAACCCGATTGACCACCATTGCCGTTGCTGCTGCCTCGGCTGCCTCGGTTGCTGATGCCATTGCCACTGCCTGTGTGCCTATTGAAAGTATTTCGTTCTAAAAGCCAACGTCATCATCATCATCATCAACAGCATCATTGGCCTGCGCTCACTTGATTTTTCGGGGCGTGCCACAAACAATAAAACTGCAATAGAATGCGGCATGCATTCTTCAGAAACTCGCAAAGCCCAACGGCCTTTAAGTAATTGTTTGTAATTTTGGCTTTCTTAGAATGCATTTGGTTTTTGTTGTTGTTGGTGTTATTTTTTTTTGGTTCGGTTCCAGAGCAATGAAATGTTTATTGATCACTTAATAAGCAAATCTTGTACATATTTTTTTCATGCTATGAAATTCCTTTTTGAAATCTGTCTGAGGTAGAATCCTTATAATTGCAAAAAAGCATTGCCAAAAAATAGGAAAAAAAAAACTTCAGTCTTATTGACAAAATGTATGTAAGCATATCTTATTTGGCAATTTTTTTGTTGCCGTCAAAAGTATCTGTTACTGATGGTTGCTGGTTGCCGGCAATTTCAATCTGTGCGCTCATACAAAAGCAAATTTTAATGAGCTGCAAACGCTTCGTTGCACTTTAATGCAAAATAAATATAACTAAAAACGTTTTCAACAAGCTGAAAACGCAAAAAAAAAAACCAAATAAGAGAATAGCGCTCCTTGCTATATTTCAAGGCAATGGCAGCAAACAGTTGCAAGCAAGCAGGCAAGGAGCGGCATTACGATAGTAGATACAGATACAGTTGCCTTTGACAAAGAGATTTTATTTGATGCAAGAATAATGATAATAATAATGATGATGATGTCGCTTCTGCTTGTTGCATTTGACAACTCGAGACAAGTTAATTTGCTGTTTGAATAAATTCAATACATGCAATTTATGTCTGACATAATCAAATCAGAGCAACTTGAGTTGCGTAGAAATCGAAAAGAACTTTCTTTGCAAGCGTACTCGCATCTTTTGTAGAACGTTTGAAGTGTTATTGAGTGGCATTTGATAAAGTTGATTTATCTTTATATTATTTCGTTTTTTTTTTACCGTCTTTATTGTTGTTGTTCTGGTAGTTGTATTGAAATCGCAAGTAATATGCTCAGCACAAAACAAATGCAATTATCGATAATGTTGTGGGTTCTGTTTTTGTTTGTGTCTGTGTCTGTGTCTGTGTTTGTTGCCAATGACATTGTCAGTTGCTGCTTATCGCTGAATGACTTGCAACTTGCGTATATATGTTTCTTTCTTTTTTTTTCTGTCAATGAAACTTTGCTTTGTTTGACGAATTGTTTGAGAAATTAAATGTTTTTTTTTCTATTATTATTTCGTATAATAGATGAATATATCAAGTTTGTGTCCTTTCACTTTAATTGTGTGTGGCAAAGAGTATTCATTTCATTTGAATCATCAATAAAAGTAGCGAAATGCATGAAGTCATGTGAAATGCTAATAAATACAAAAACATTTTTTGCCTTTTTTTCAGCCGTAAACAAAAAGCGCATCTTCTTTCATTCGTTTTCAACAGGAATTTGCGTTTATTTTGTCTGTGTTGCTTTCAACACATATGAATTTTTATGCTGCATTGGCAAATGTTTGCTTTGATAACGTTTGCGATATAAATATTAAATAAATGAAAATATGCAAACAGAAAAATAAATCACAAAGTTTATTAAAAAATTGAATGGCAGAAAATATTATTAATCAAATAAAATCAATCATCATTCATATATGTATTTAACTACAACAAGTATGTGCGCAGCATGAGAGCTTTGCTTTGTGATTGAGTTTATAAAGGAATTTATTAGTAATGGTGATGTTGGCTATCATAGTTATGTGGTTGACGTTGAGGAAGACGATGATGATTTTGTTGTATTAATAAAAGCAAAAAATAAAACCAATAGCAAAATATAAATTATAATCATCAAAGAAAAATTGTACCACAGGACTTTGACTTCATTGGCATGAACACACACACACACACACATACCTACTTTGCTATGAAAATTAATTGGCTGCATTAAACGGTAAAAACGACTTTAATGTAATTGGCCAAGAAGTGCAAAGTGGTTGCAAGGAGCACTAAGCAAAAAGCTTCCTTTTAAGTTATTCAGGCATGTTGACCTATTTTGCACATCAAAGGACCTCTAACGAAAAACAAAATTAATACGAAAACAAAAAAGAAATAATCAAAAAAATGTCCTTTAGCAAAACTGAGTCAACTCAAAGGCAGCAAGAAAAAAAAAGTGTGCAAAATAAATGGCAACAAAAGTGAAAGAGTGAAAAACAAAATGAATCAACTGAGCTGAGCTTTGCATTCGAAACTGAAATTGTAATTTCAAAATTACCTTCAACATGTTTTAACAAGAAGATACTTACTTTGTTCTGTTTTTGTTGTATCAAAAACAACTCTGATAGACATCTTCAGTGCAAATAATGTTGCACAATGTTTGTGTACGTAAAGAAAGGCAGAAAAAAAAAAAACAAAAATGAAAGCATTTCTTCTGCTTCTTCGACATCTGCATCTGCTTCTGCTTCAATGGCTCAGCTTGAGATTGTCAATTACTGATAAGTGTCAAAGGTGCATACAAAGTTGTTGCTCAACTAATGCAAAACTAACTCGCAATGGTGCCTTTGAGCGTAGTGACATGTGCCATGTTGCATGTTGCATATTGCATTCGATTGCGTTTATCTGAAATTGCAATGCTTTTGTGTCTCTTTTTGTCAATGGCCAAAGCAAAAGTGTTGGCCCAGTTTTTCCACACAGAAATAAAGTATCTTTTATCTTGTATCTAGTTTTTTTTTGTTAAGGAACTATTGAGTATATTTACTTGTTTTTATTGCGCTCTTTTTCAATGCAAGCTTCTTCTATTTGTAGTTCTCTTGTTGTTTAGTCATAAAAATTGCTGTTTCGGTATTTTTTATCGTTATTTCTTCTTCATGTTTTGGTTTTTTATCTATCATGTCAGGTAGAAAAATGCTTTGTAAATACGAATTGCGTCGATTGCGAAAAGCTTCTTCAATTGAACCCATAAATCTCATTCATTGTCTGGCATTTTGTGTTGTGTTTGCTTAAGCTTTGCTCATGCCGTTCAGCTTGTTGCGCCACCCACCATGCACGCTGCCGCCAGCAATGATTCAACTTGTTTCAACTCTTGGCTGTCATACTAATTATAGCAAATTCCTGGTAAAGCCGCGGCGTGTGATATTTATTATTAGATTCGTTTTGATTATTTTTATTGTGTGTTCTGCAATTGTTTTTGTTTCTATTTTCGGTTTTCATTTCTTTTAAGTTTAATGTGTGCTTTTTTAATTTTTCCTATAACAATTGAACTTTTGCATTTTCACGTGCAATTTG
The DNA here is from genome assembly GCA_034638295.1 of Phortica okadai. Classification (NCBI taxonomy): domain Eukaryota; kingdom Metazoa; phylum Arthropoda; class Insecta; order Diptera; family Drosophilidae; genus Phortica; species Phortica okadai. The sequence goes on along the minus strand of CM067849.1, from coordinate 4,447,223 downwards.
CATTTGTTTTTGCCTTCGTACTATCATAAAATGTCTTGTTTAGATATTGTAGACTATTGTACTGAAAAAGGTTGTGAAATTTTTCGATTGCAGTTGGTAAAATAAATTCTTTTGTTTGCTTTTCGGTTATATACTTTTATGGCATTGGATTATTTTTTGAATTCGTATTAAAATTTGCGTTTGTTTCCTTTGGCAAACATGCTATTTGTCAGGTTCCATATCATGTTGCGGTCTAATGCACTTTTTTGTTTATCAGAATGTTTTTTTTATGGTGTGAAAAAGTATCTTTAGAAGTTCTAGCCTGTAAGCATGATTGAGCGTTCGACTGACCAATTAACAAATTTAAGTTTTAAAAAAGCAAAATGCTTTGTTTCTTATATTTTTCATTGTTGAAACAACTTGTGTACTTTTTAATATAAAAAACCGTATTTCACAATGCGTCGTAATTTTTGTATAAAAGTGAAATTCATCAATAAAATTGATTTAATTTTTTTGCATTTCCAATTGAATTCAATCAGAAATTCTCCAATTATATGAGACAGCTAAAGTTCTTCAATTCTGCATTCCTAATTTTGATCAATTTCTGAATTAAATTGAAACAACAAAACACTTGAAGAGCTTCGAAGCAGAAACGTTGGGAATAACTTTCAATTCTGTTACGTTCATGCACATTTGACGTCAAGGCTTCAAATGAAAGCAATTAGAAGATGTTTTCCAGACGAAGAGCAAACAATGAAAACAAAACTTCTAATTGTGAAATATGCGTTGTCTTTATTTGCAAAACTGTAAGTGAGATATTACCGTCAAACGACGGAAGGACGAGCTGAGCTAAGCTGAACTGAACGGAGCTGAGCTGACAAGGACAAGAGTGTCTGTGTGGAAGTGTGTGCGGAATGTTGGTGTGTGTGTTTGTGAGGGGTTTGTGTGTGTGTTTGCCAGATGTAAGCGTGCACTGAGGCGTGGGCTTAAACACTTCTACGGGCATTTGCTGTGGCGCCACACCAGCTGAAACGCTAATGCGTTTAATACATGAGCGAGCGAGTTGTTTTTCCTTTTTTTTTTTTTTTTTTTTTTTGGAACATTTTACAGTTTTATTGGCATTGCGCGCAGCCATAAAGAAAGTTTATTATCCACTTAGCTAGACAGAAATATGCCCGAGCAAAAGATCTCTATCGACAAAATTGAAGAAGTCGCAAGGTGAAGGAGTCTGCCGAGCTGCCAAGCTGACTCAGGACTCATGGTCGTCGTCGTCGCTGACGCTCTGATGATGAATGTCATTATGAGCTAAATATTTACATTCATTTCAATGCAAAAATGTCTGCTACGAAAGTTTTTCGCGTGCCACGAAAATATTCTCGGCTCTGCCACTTCTTGTCGCGCAGCGTCTTTGAGCCATGGCGGCGCACTCAAACGGCAAGTGGCAAGTGGTTGAGGTAGCTAAATTAATTAGTCTGTTGAGTATTGTTACTGTTTGAGCAGTGCTGTTGTGCAAATAGACGAAGACACGAGCACATTTCGTTAGTTTATTGCTTATTTGTGACGTTAGTTCAAGCAATTGCGCAAGCAAACGTCAAACAACTTTAAACGGATGTCAGATGCAATGTTGACCACAAAATTTCACAACGAAACAACTTTATTGAAAATGTTTGGGAAATTGTCTCAAAATTTACGTAATACGCATGAAGAAAACAATTTCTCATAAATGTCACACGTTGGCAACGAGCACAGACATACTTGCGCACAGGATGCAGAAAGCAATTCAGTTCCTTGGGGTATCACAGCATGATTAGTGAGTGGGAATGCGCCGAGTGGAGTGACGAGTAGATATGTGCCAAAGACTGTGTGTGTGTGTGTGTAGATGAAATGGCATGAAATTACATTTATGGCATCCTGTCATGACGTTCGCAATACAAATACCATTCCCAGTTATGAGCAAATGCTTTGCCACAGCTTTTTGCCAGACGCAACTTCAGCGCGGCAAGCTGCACATCCTCGGGGAGGCATGTGTCGTACGTACGTGTATGTTGTCATCATAGGCAAATGTCGGCCGCTCTAGCACTTTGCCGTTGTTGCAGCAAGTGCAAAATGTGCTGTAAATATTTATTTAGTGTCAGCAGTTGCACAGTTGCCCGGAGTTCGTTTTTGCCGTGAGTTTAGTTGTGTTGCGCTGAGTTGAGTTGAGTTGAGTGGAGTGGAGTGGAGTTGAGTTGTTTCATGTTCCATGTCAAGTTGTATCTTCTACAGCTGGCAAGTAGCATTGCTTGTTGCTGCGTACGAGTATTTGATTAAATTAGTGTGAAATATGTAAATGTTTTATGCACGTAACATTTATGAGTGTAACTACATACATGTCTATGTATGTACATCAGGCAATATAGGGAAGCTTTTCCTTCGTAATTAAGTTGCATGTGCGACAGTGATTTGACAGGTTGTAAAAATCTGCAACTTTCTTCTATTTCATGCTCTCTTTCAAATTTGTGTCATGAAGTCCCGAAGTTGCTGTCGTCGTCGTCGTCGCCGTTGCAATGCAATTAAAATATCTTGTCAATTTGGCTGCAATTTATTAAGTTCGTAAATGGGTTAAAACAAATGAGGTTCATTAAAATAAATTAATGATATTTCTGTCGCACTGCAAAGTTCTATTTTATTTATGCTTTTATTTTCATCGCTTTGAGACTTTAAATTTTCAAGCAAATGCAAAATTTAAAATACAATTTGAGTCAACAAAGTTCGGCATTGATGCTTGTTGTTGTTGCTGAAGTTGAAGTTGTTTAAACGGCAATTTTTAGCGATCAAATTGCAAATTATTTCCGCCTGAAACCAAAGACAAAGCAAACAAACGCCGAGCGGCGCAAATTTACGCCTCTGGCGTGCAGTCAACTAAGCCAAACAAAGCGAAATTGTGCAAAGTCACTCAGACAGAAAATCAACTTGCAACACCTTCTTCACCAAGGGTCTTGTTGTTGCGGCATATTGTGTATTGTGGCATATTGAATTACATGTTTAGGCAAATATTGCCGAAATAACGTTAATTTTAGTTGCTTCTTTTTTGCAGCCATTGAAATTAAAAGCAAACAAAGCAATTTTCCCAAATTCTGTGGCTTTATTAGTGAAGCTCATGTGATTGTCAAAGACAAAAATTAATAATTCAAATTGCAATTGGCGTCTCTCAGAAACTTATGACATCAACAAGTATCTTTTATATTTCAGCAATTTCAATTAAGTAACATTTACGACCTTCGGGCGGAATGAAATGAAAATAATATTGTTAATTTTATTACAATTTATTGGTCTCTACGCATGGCATTTGTTTTAACAACTTCTTAAACTTTTGTTTATATTAAAAGCTATTAAAGTTCACTCGTACATTTTTCATTACATCGCCCAAAGTCGTTTGTTGCACACTTTATTTTGAATTAAAATGTTTCGTTAACAATCGAAAAGTAATTTCTGCACTTCCTTGCACAAAAGTGCTATGAAAATTTCGCATTTATTAAAAATACGCAGAAATGCCGACAAATATTTTAATTAAAAAATAAAATAAAAAAAAGAAATGAACATATGTAAAGGCTTCTTTTGGCGTGTATGTACGAATGGACGGATGGAAGGACGGATGGACTTCGGGAATGCCTGGTCAGGTAAAGCCTTTTAATGCGAGCATGATAACGCTTTAATTAAATTTCATCAACTATCCTTTTACGAGTACGGCAACAATTACAACAACAGCAACAACAGCAACAGCAGAGCTCTGTTTGTTGGCCAAGGGAAACACGTTGACAACGACAACGACAACGACAACAGTAATAACAGCAACAACAACAACTGCCACATGAGACGGCAGCAGTGGCAGTGGCGGTGGCAATGCCAGTCAGCAACAACAACAACAACAGCAGTTACAACAAATTTTAATCCAAACGGATTTTAGGAAGCTCAGGTTCATTAAGTGCAAATGCAGCTATCGGATATGTCGCAGTGGTGGCACTGTTATTGCCACAATGCCATGCCACGCCCCCACCCACACCCACTGGCAGTGATGTCCGTGTCTGCAGTTGTTGCACCGTTGCTAGGTGGCTCAGTTGCGCTTCGTGCGGCTTCGTTTCAGCGGATTTGTGGTCAATGCGCTTCAACGTGCTCATTTAAATTATGGCATTAAATGTTTAATGCACTCGACCAGGCTGCAGTCAAGTATATGCAAATAATTGTTGCAGTTTTAAGGCAGACCAAACTTTAAGCCAAGCGAAGAAGAAAAGCAACAAAGAAGCTTTGCTGAAACAATTTTCAATTACAATATTTTAAATAATAATTCATTTTATATGCGCGCATCTTGAGCATGGCTTTTTCTTCTTCTTTTTCGTTCATAAACACACGAAATATGCGCAATGATTCGAGCCGAGTTCGGAAGAGGCAACGAACACGTTCGAATTTGATGTTACTTTTGTTATTCAGTTTTTGACTTTTTGCAGCGTCATGCGACCAAGTGGAGAAGATTGAAGACGGCTTCGAGTTGTTTGCCACAGTCGCGTTCGCTTACATTTTCATGGACATGGACAGCAGCAAAGTCAGCGAGCGAAATGCAAATTTTTGTTGCTGCTGCTGGTGTTGTTGCTGTTGTTGCCGCGGTTGCAACTTCCGCATTGCTGACCATGAATAAAAATTTAAGTTGTTATTGTTTGGCATCTTGTGTTGTTGGTAAGTTGCTGAGCTGAGCTGAGCTGTAAGGTTGCTTGTTGCCATGCTCTTGTTGCTGTTGTTGTTGTTGCCCCGCTTGCTGCTTGCCGCGCACTTCGTTCAACAAACATTCATGCCCACTTACCTAGAAAGTAAAAGAATCAATTGCGCATCATTGGTTTTCGTTTTTGTTGTTGTTTTGTAGATATTTTATTCTTGCTTTTATATATATTTTTGTTTTTTTTTTTTGGATTATTCCTGTTACTACTGACTTTTTTTTGGCTGTTGCTTAAAGTTTTGTGCTTTGGCTCAAGTGATTTGCCTGTGCTGGTTCAAAAAGGTCAAGCGAATCTAAATACACACACACACACACCAGAGCAGAGCCATTAAGACAGTTAGGCTTGGCTTGATTTGACTTTATTCTCAGCTTGGCTTATCTCAGCACCTTTTTGATTCTCCTTCCCATTTTTTTTTTTGGTTTTTGGTAGCTCATCTCAAGTCAGTTTAGCCTTTCATTACTTTCTAAATCGTTGTTGAATGTGGCAAGTTGGCCGTTGTTGTTGTTACTGTGGTTGTTGTTGTTGTTGTTGTTGTTGTTGTTGGCTGTTGTCTGTTGTGCAAGTGCCTATTAATCTTATTGCACTGTTGTTGCTAAATTAATTTGGACTTTGCGAGTCGTGTGCGGTACACGATTCTTCGTAGAACTCAACATGGCTTGTCTTGGCTTAACTGTTAAACTGACAATTTCTGGTAGCCATGTGCGTTGGGAGCAGAAATTGCACCATTTTCTGTTTACACATAAAATAGAATTTGTTGCATGTTGTACCTGTGCTCGTGCTTGTACTTGTTGTTGCTGTTGTTGTTAATGTTGCTGTCGTGATCTTGATTTATAGCGCTCGCTTTTCTTTAGAAAGTTGTATAACAAGTTTAGCACAATTCACGCAAAAGTTGTTTTGTTTTAAGCTGATTAAGTTGCCCGTCGAGTGCGATACTCAGTATGTGCATTAAGTAGCTTAAGTAATTGTTTCTTATTTATTTAAGTGTTAAGTAACTTTCTGATAAGAGCGCAAAACCGGATTGTATTGAATGAGTATCTGATTATGTATTGTATACACTTACTTATGGTAATACCTGCAGTTGTTGCTGAAGTAGCTTTTTAAGATTGTTAAGCCAAACAGTATATTGTAATGGTTAGTTAGTCCGTAAGGCAAAGTGGTTGGCTAAGGACGGTTTTTAGATCTTTTCTACACTTGCATCTCTTAAAGAGGAGTGTCACAGAAATCTCTAATTGGTGAATTCACACAGTTATGAAATATCCGATAACTTTTTCGGAGATTTCGTTAATTTCTGCATTTTCTTAAGTTCTATTAATAATTAACGACATAAGAAGTAAACTTTATGGTTTTCCCAAGTATTCTCCATTTAAATAATTCCATATTTCGAATGTATTCGAAGACAAATATTCGAAAAAACGAAATCTCTAAGTTTTCTGTGACACCCTAGAAAGTTATGATTTTCTTCTTTTAGTTTTTATTTGAAACTTCTATAAAAATGTCAGTAAAAGAGACCAAATGACATGCAACAATATGCGCATTTTATTGTCACTTTACTTTCATATTTTCAACACTTTTTGATAATGTTCAAACTTGAGCACTCACACACTTTTACACGCTACAACACACATAAAAGTATTTCGCTCCTTTACGCAAACATTTTATTGGCAAGTGACCAAGCAAAGTAAACACTTTACTTGGCTTGACTTGGCTTGAAAGCCTTTGCCGCTTCTTCTTTTCCACTGACAACAACTACTAAAATATAAATAACGAACAAAATATGATGAGTTTTTATGACAAAATGTATAAAAAGATACTCAACGGGTCAATGGGTACTTTCTGACGCAAAAAATGCCATGAATAAAAGGAGAAAAAAAATATGAATTCATCGCTTTAAAGCTTTCAAGTGCATTTTCAAAATTAAAAGCATAACCTTTAACTCCCTCTGCTGCTCACTTGGCCTTCGCTGCTTGCTCGATTGCGTTGCGCACATTTGTTGTGCACTTTGGCAACCCGCAGCTGCTGCACATGCTCTCTCGTACGTACGTCCGTATAGACAATATCATAATAGTTCTTTCGCTGCTTCTGATGCTGTTCTACACATATTGTACAAGCAGATACACTAACACACACACACACACAAATGTATACATATAGTTTTTAAAATTTTTCTATTATATTAAATGAGATAACATTTTTTGTTGTGAAAAAAAGCAAAAAGACCAAACAAACTATAGAAAAGACAAAACAAAATCAACCAAGTTGATATCATGTTCTTGTGCAACGCGCAGCGAAAACTTTATTCTCTTGTGGCAGCAACTGAAACTGCAACTGTTGCGTCTTTCCTGTTGCCACCCGCGCTTTCGTTGTGTGTGTGTGTGTGTGAGTGTGAGTGTGCTTCTATGTGATTCCTGCTGATGTCTTTATTGTTGTTTTGTTGTTGTTGTTGCTTTTCGGCAGTCATGTCGAACAAGTTTTCGCTGCTCTTAAATTTCATCAAATAAATTTTGTTTTTGGCTTTTATAGTTTTGTTGCTCTTGTTTTTTACTGTTGCTCGGCTGTCATTACTGCTGTTTTATTATGCTTTCAGCGCCGTCGAGTTTGGCTTGAAATAATGAAATATTAAATAACAACTAAAACATCTCAAAGGCACATCGTGCATGTTGTGTGTGTGTGTGTGATTCAGCTTCGACATAAATGAATAAATAAACGAAAATGAAAAATTTGCCATTTTTTTAATCATACTGAAAGCGTTTGGTATCATTTTTTCTTCTACTTACCGAGAAAGTCCTTTCTAATGCTCATTTCACTTAGTATAATTTTCCAGTCATTTATTTTAATTATGCAAAAATCTTGCCCAGCAGGTACTAGGTCATGTAATTTACATGCAAAGTCATTTGACACCGCACAATTCGCAGCACTCAATCAAATAAATTGTTTTCTGAGTGCTCGGAATTAACGCCAAAGTGAATAATAAGTTTCAAAAGGCTGAAAAAATAGAATTTGAGAACGAGAAGAAGAAGAAAATGTTGACGAGCGCTGTCAGGAAATTAAATGAGGCTTAAGCAAAACACAAATAAAAGACTTTTCTTTAAACAATAAGAAGAAATTAAGTTAAAAGGGTTGCTCCATTTCTGTTTAACCTGCTTAGGTTTATGTGTGTGTGTGTGTGTGTTGAGTTAAGAGCGTAAAATTTATGATTTATTTGACACGTTGAGATATTTACGCGTTGGCATTGTTGGCATTCCCACTGGTGAACAACCATCGACACAATTATAAATGCAATTAAATGCACACGCATAGCGGATTCCGTCGGCGCTGCGATGCTGTTGCACAAAGGAATCAGGACAAGTGCGTAGAGCATAACTTGCCACTCGACAGTAGACAACATTGCTGATATCAATGCTGTGTGCCCATAGCGATGCCGTTGTCTCAGCATCTACGTCGGTGTTGATGGCGCAGACTGATGATCTTACCGATGATGGTGATGATGATGATGATGATGATGGGAATAGTGCAGTTGTTGGCGTTGTTGTTTGTGTCGCATCTGCTTTGCTCTGCAACAACAAATGCAACACAAACGCCGTCCCTGCTGGCAGTCAAAGTGTGAAACTAGAAATCTTCATGAAATATTCATGATGATGATGATGACAATTGTTGCAGCATTTTATGCTTAAATGTAAAATAGTCAACGGGCAAAAAAGCAGAAAATGTGAAAAATTCATAAGCCGACAAACGCCGCCTTGTCTCATTCAAAGCGAACGGAAAAGGAAACGCAAAATGCGTAAAACAAGCAGAAAGACCGCAAACAAAATAAAAAGAGGGGAAAAAAAGGAAAATAGTGAAACAAAAACAAAGAAGTTATGAAGTTAAAAGTGCGCAAATTTATGCAGGAATTACTGACAACGTAGGCGCTTGAAAATCCTAACAAAGCTGTTAAAAAAGGCATTCATTGCAATACTTGCAGGAGAATGGCAAGAATTTATTGATTTCTGGAATTTCGCTTCTTAGACAAGAAGATACAATCAAGGAAGTTCGATTTATGTTTGAAGAATTTATGGATTCCTTTAAAGTTGATGCCATGCTGCATTTTTGGCATTTCCAAAAAGTAAATAAAAGTATATCTCATAACCCATGCTGGAGTAATGGTGTCTCTTTCGCTTTCTCTACCGCTCTAACTATGCTTGTGTGTATGTTACCACGCTTAATTTCAAAGTGGAGGGACATAGAAATTTATTGTTCATTTATATGTCCTGATCTGGTGCATAACGATCGAAAGTATATGGTAACGACTTAATTAAGAACATTTTTGTTTGAGAACTTTTTATACCCTTTACCTTATAGTACAAGGGTCTATTAGTTTTATGCGCATCGAAAATGTATGTAACATTCAGAAGGAGACATCTCCGACTATACAAAGTATATGAATTCTGGATCAGCTCGACAAGACGAGTTGATATAGCCATTTATTTGGTTTTTCTTCTCCACGACTTAGTTTAGGGTTGAGGGGCAAACAACTGAAGCTACCTCGGGTAAAAAAATTACTAAAGTCGTCGTTTCTCGGGTGTCTTTTGAGATAGGAACACCAGATTTGGAGTGTATCTAGCTGACTCGAACCTCAAGAATATATAATAAAATAATGGGCGTGGCCACGCCCCCATATAGACAATTTTTAAAACGCTCATATCTCTAGAACCATAAAAACTACAATAATGAAACTTTGCATATATGCTGTCGGGATGGAGTATAATAAGATTATATTATGAAATGGCCGTGGTTACGCCCACATATAGCCAAAATAGTAAACCGTTATATCTCTGGAACCAATTGGTCTAGATAGAAATGAAATCTATTTCGATTAAAAAGTGGGTGGGGCAACGCCTTTAAACAGTCGATACAAATTGAAGGTACAGGGTATGTCGAAGACGAGTACTATCGACTCCAATTCCTTACTAGTTTTTTAATAAAAATTGTTCGCGTCTGTTATCAGTTTTTTAGAGAATGTCATCAGAAAACCACAAAAAACAGTTGGTATTTTTATTATTTTCAATTAAGTTTGAACACTCTGACAGTTGTCAAAAATTCAATAAACAAAACCGCACAGCGTTGACCAACGTGTTTACATGCAAAGCGTTGCAGCAAAAAAACAATACAACGAGCTACAAAAAAAAACGAGCACATGTTATACAAAAAGCCGAGAGAGATTGTCAATTTCTGATAAGTGTCAAATGTCGAACTAAAAAACTAAAAATCGAAAAGGCAAAAGGATGGAAACGCGTCTCTCGCTCCCTTTCAGCCAAATTTCGTTTACATTTGTTTTTGTTTTCCGTGACAATTTCCCAATAGTTTTTTGCATTCCTGTTTGATTTGCAGTTTTTTCGTGTATTGCATATCCGATGACCTAGTTCGAATTGTAAAATAAATGAACAAACCATTTCCTATGCACAAAGCAACAACACCACGCAACAAGATGAAAAAACTTAATAAAAAAGGAAAAAATTTTGCTTTTTATTGGATTGAAAGTGTTGGACACTTCATTGCATTTCTTAACTGATTTAAATTCAATGAAAGGAAGTTGGCAACTTGATTGCTTCAGTCTGCAACGCATATGAGATACTTTTTATTTTTCTAAACTGTTGTTTTTGTCTGCTTTTTGCATTCAAGCTCAATTGGATAATTACAAAATTCTCAGTTATTTTATTGTAATGGGCATGCGATAAGTGTAATTGCTGTCATTAAACTGCAAACAGCTTCCGTGCTACCCTCGAACACGTTCACGCTGACATACACACATGTGCAGTTGCAATTTGAGTTGCAGCAAGGAGACCTTTGCAATGATTACTGAACCGACAACGACAGCAACAACAGCAACGAAGACGTCGACGTCGACAACAGCGATGAGATCAGTTTCAATAAAGTGTTTTTCCTCAGCATGCGTTATAGGTCAGGAGCGTTTTGAATTTGTGCGCGATATTCGATAACTGAAGCAGTTGAACCGAATCCACACCTGTGACTAATAAGACCACTTTTCTGCTTTGTTGCACTTAAAAGTGCTGCGCTGCTGCTGTGTTGAACATATCTTGGCGTCTTTTGCATGTTGCCACTCATTAATAAAATGCCCCCAGGTGGCTTCTGATATCGACATCGCTGCGCAACGTCAACGGCAACTGAGCCAGCAAGCAAATTGCTAAAACGTGTGCGAGTCTATATAAGAAAAAGTCCAGAAAGGGAACTATTTTCGGCTGTGCCGAAACTTTTATACTCTTGCAAACATTTTCTCAATTGTTCCTATCGGAAACTTCTTCTTTTAGTTTCTCATATATGTTTGTGCGATGCCTATAAAAAGTATACGATTAATAAGAAACACGTCAAAGTTTCATCTGTTTATATGTAGTTATGAATAAAAAATTTTTTCTAAAAAAGAGCTTATTTTTGATCGATTATCCTCCTATTGGAGCTATAACATATGCTATAGCCGTTCAATATTTATCAGATTTTTTTTTATTGACATCCGAGATGTTCTTATGCAAAAACTTGAGGTGATATCTTTAAAAAAACTTCATTTTTAACCGATGCCTATGGTCGATATATGCTAGTGATCGATTAAAGTAGATTTTTAAGTAGAAACAGACTGCAAGAATGGTAAAATTTTGTGCATTTTGATAACTTTAAAACTCTGAGAGGAGTTTGCACTGAAACAGACAGACGAACAGACAGACGGACGGACGGACAGATAGACATAGCTATATAAACTCGTCTAGACGGAGATATCTTTGCGTGTCAAACTTAATGACAAAGTTAATATGCTCTTTTTGCGAGAGTATAAGAAGAAGCGCTCGTGTTACTAAGTTTGAATTTAAAACGTTTCATATTCAATGTAAGTTTTGGTATCTTTATGTTCAAAATAGTTACTTTGTCAAAGTCGATTTTAACATTGTGACTGTTTAACCAACTGCTGCAAGTATCATTATTTTCGGACGTATTTGATTGATTTGTGGTACTTGCAGTGTGAAACAGTTAAGAATTTGACACTCAAGCGGGCAATAAGAACTCATTCAAACTTTTGCCATGTTGAGGTCTTCATTCAACGTAAAATAACCTTTTTGTATTTAAAAAAGAAAAAAAAACACAAATAAAAAATTGTTTTTGCCATTTGATTTTCGCTCGTTGAACATTTGGCGGTGACTTTGATTGATGGCCGCCGGCGTACTTGTCTGACATATGTGTTTGTTTCAATCAGTGTGTATGTGTGTGTGTGTGAGTATGTGCGATATGGTCGCGTTGGCTTTCATTTACTTAACGCCACAAGATGACGCGCCTTTTATTGTGTCTCTTTTAATGCTATGAACTGTCATTGGCGTCAGCTGACAGTTGGCAGTCGTTGGCGCAGTCACTGACAACCTGTGTCAGTTATGTTGATTGAAAAGGTGCAAAAGTTGTGTGCTGCATTCCCTCATAAAAAACGATCAATATGTGTATGACTTATCTTGAAATTTAATTTCATTTAATGTCCTCTTTGACCAAAACGACTTATCGCAATGATAAGTGATAAGTCATTGCTACTTTCGCAAATAGTCATGTCACTTACTTAAGAGAAGAAAAATATAAAATTCGTTATTGAAAAACTTTTTAGACTTTACCTTAAGCAAACTCTGAAGTTTCAACAGCTGCAAAGACTCATGTGCACAAATTGAAGTTTATCAGTGTGTTATGCGAGAGATAAAAGATTCTTGAAACTTAGAAAGACAGCGCCAAATGTCGACGAGGAAAGTTGGAGGGCGAAAGTTGGCCCGCATCATATTTCAAGACTCATATCGACGTTCAGCGCTCGCGCTTTAGTAGTAAAGTCATTTTCTTTTGAGACAAGTTGACAGCGTATTTTTTTTTTACATTTTTTCTTTTGCTTTGCGGAGCTCTTTGTGTTCTAATAAATAAAGTTATTATTTTCGTTGCTAACTGAAAAATGTCATTTAGCTTTCTCTTCTTTGCTTGAGGCGTTGCCCGAAAGCGCACTTTATTATATAAATTGAGGGGCTCGTTCTGCTCGTATGCTCGTCTGCTCGCCCTTTCAAATGAACGCCCACTTCAGGTCAGTCACTCTTAGTATGCACTTTTAAGCGCAATCAGCTTAAACAAGTGCGTACTAAGGTTGCAAATTTTTCATTAGTCATGCTTTTCTCGCACAACATTTTGCACTTTTTTTTTAGTTTACTCATTGCTCTTTAATGCTTGATGCACCTTGCGTATGAAGAGTACACTAAAATGCGCATAAATACAGAAAAAACTGCAATGAAATGAGTGAGGAGCGCAAGGAGTCACTCAAGTGAAGCATTTCAATTACTTCGCTTCATTGCGATGCAAATGCAAAACATGCTGCAATCCTTTTGCATCATTTCACTTGCTTAAAGCAAACATAATTCTGCAATTCAGCGCCGACAAACAACTGATTTACTTTTTTTTTTGCCTGATTTAGTAAATATTCACTAATTTAAAAAAAGAGAAAATCGTTTGTAAAGCTTTAAAGAATATTTGCAAAACAAAAATAAGAAGGACGAAAAATTCTGCGTTGCTTGGAACTTCTAAAGCATTTTCAGCGCCATTTTGTGTGCGCGCTGAGTTTACGTGACACTTGACAACTGTTGCCATTAACACCGACAATGACAATGACACGAGCAGCAACCATGATAACAACAACGGCAACAACAACAACAACAACAATGACAGCAGTAGCAGTAGCAATAGCAGCATCATCAACATGACCAACAAACATGCGCTCGCTCAACTTCGTTTCATTTCCTTTTTTTTCGTTTCGTTTCCTTTCTTTTTATTTTATTTTATTTTATTTTATTTGATTTGAGTTTTGTTGTGCGAGTTTGTCAGTTGTTGCGGTCGTCATCGCTTGCCTTGCTGCTGTTGTTGTTGCCGTTTGCTTGGCTCGTTGTTAACGTGTGCCGCGTATTATGTGCCACAGTGGAGTAATTGTGGTTTTGCTTGCCGCACAAGTTCAACACTTCACAAACTCACCCACCCCCACTGCCATCGCCATCGCCTCACCGATAGCCTACACAAAAAAAAAAAAAAACAAAAACAAGTTGAAATCTCTCCTGAGTTGCCATTTGCCGTATAAAATATATTCGAGGTGACAGTAGTTAAATCAAACTCGTCTCTCGGTTTCTGTCTTATTTATCGTTCGTCTTATGATTTTGGTTGTAAAACGTTTAACTTATATTTTTCACAAAATTTTATGACTTTCATTTTGCTTTAATGCTTTGCACATCTGATTTTTGACTTTTATGCGTGTTTTTTTTGTTTTTAACGTTTAACGACAAGATGCGAAAAATGCTGTGGCATATTTTGGGCGCCTGAATGTGATTCACTGTTGACTTAACTGCCTACGTGAGATATTTGAATATTATTTTGTTGTTTTCTTTTGAGTGTCGTAAATTTTCAATAATGCTCAGACATGCTATATAAATAAATATTAGCTTGTAATGGAATGCGTCGTTTGAACAAGGTGAGAACAATTTTTTTTTTTTATAATAAGAAAAAAAAATTAGTTTGACTTATCAAGAAGTCAGAGAGAAGCGATTATTAAACTTTGACATAGGTCAGAAATCGTTGTTTAAGGTCTTGCACGCTTGAAAGTATGCTATTCGTTTTGAAAAATCTTCCTGCCTAACGTTTCATATATTGCAGTGCATATTCCATGGTGAATACATAGCATACTTTCAAGCAGACCTTAGAATGGTTAACGATTATCACGCTTCCACTAAAGTTGAAAATTACTAAAAGAAGACTTGTTAGTTTCGTAAGCGCTGCCGTCGTGTAATTTAAAGGGCAAAACGATGCCAAACAAGCTAATTAAATACAAACACGTGTACACATAATTCACAGCAAAGAACAGTAAAGCGCAAAGTCAAGTCAAGAAAAGTCAACTCGAGTAGAGTCAAGCCAAGAATGTGGCGACAATACCAAGCGCAAAGGAGAGTCCAAAAGGAATTTTGTAGTATTTCATCATAAATAAATTTTAAACATAAACCATGCGATGCTCACAAAACACAAACAAAAAAAAAAACAACAGGATAATGGCGCTTAGTGAACGTCGCAGCGCAAGGATACGCTGAAATTTCAGCAAGTCACTAACAGAGCAGCCAGTGATGAGGCGAAAACAACGATGCTTATAGCAGACAACATATTTTGGCGTGTTAGTGTTTTAATTAAATTCATAAATCATGCACTCGACGCCAAGCTCAGCGTGTCCTTGCAGTGGAAGCACAGCTTCATGTTGTGACTTCAAATAAATTTGCGCTCAAATCTGCTCGTTTTGTCTGCCACGAACAATGAAAAGGGGAGGGAAAGCGGCCATTAACAGCCCACTTGCAGCATGCAAGTCTACCAAATACCTTAACATTGCGTAATTGTATAATTTGAAGCGCACTTGCGACAACAACATCGATAAGATACATTCCGGACTCATTAAACGCAGATAGATTCAAGTGAGCCGCCCAAGACGATGACCATAATGACAAGCCGGACAAGCGCAGAAGCTTTTGAAATTTGAGCATTTTGTCATCTAATTTGTCTTAATTGCAACAGAAGCGAGACAAGGCCATGTCAGACCAGACCGGTCCAGACCGGAAGGGCAACAGGAACAGGAAGAATAAAGTCTCGATTTGACTTAAGCCAACAAACTTGCGCGTCTTTCAAGTTGAATGTCAATAGCAGCAAAATATTTGCTTTCATTGTTCGTCATCTTGGAGTATTTATGCACATTAAATGCAAAATTATTCAGACGCAAGTTTTTGTGTTCAGTTATTTTCGCGAACTCACTTCATAATAGAAAAGTTGGTGAAAATATTTTGATTAGTTTGTGTGTCCTTTTTGAGTGCAAGACGAGCTTCGTGGCAACGAGCGTCTTGCGTCCCTGCTGTGTCCTTCGGCGAACGCTGCCGCTGTTGAACAATGCGAATTGCTAAAATAATTAGTCTGCTGTGTATTGTTTGTTTGCGCTTGGGTGAAACTTTTGTGCTTGCTGAAGATTTTTGCTGACGAGTATTTGGCTAAGATTTTCGGGATGCGCGCAAATGGTCAAAGACAATTGTTTGCGCTTCGTATTTGAAAAGAAATTTTCCTTTTTTTGGGGTTTCTTTTTATGAGTTAAGTTTAAAGTTTAAATTAGTCTAAGGCGTACTGTGCGTATACGTTTAAATGTTAAGTATACGCAACGTAAAATGCTTCTTAGCAATTTAAAATCTTAAAATTTGTATATTGATTATTATATGTTATTATGTGAAATTCGAGTTGAAGAAAGAGTTGCTGCAGTTAAAAAGTAAGTATGTAGTTTGAGTTTGAATGCGAGCAATGTGAATGGATTGTTTATTAAAAATTCTTACTAAATTAAACTTTCATAATTAAATACCGAAACGACAATTCAAATGTGTTTCATTGTACGCCATTGCCAATTCAATTTACAAACATTAAACTGCCAGCATGCTCAACTCACAAACTACAGTCACAAACCATAGATAAAAAAGTGCAAAATGAAACTATGAAAATGAAAAAATAAAACGAAAAAAAAATAAAATAAAATAAGTTTAACTACAGCAACCGCAAGTAGCTCGTGCAGAGACAAAGCCAGCCAGCAACATGCAATGTAAGAGCTTCTTGTTTCATTCTTTTTTTTAAGTTCTTTTTTGCTTATCTCTTTCTGTTGAGTTTGCCAAAAGAATGTTTATCTTTTAACAATATTTTTTATTTTTTCTCTCTCGACTGGTCTGGTCCTTGGCTGGTTTTTCACTTTTTCTATCGTGCCTGCTGCTATTTAATTTCTTTAGTGAAAATAATGGAAAATAATGTTGAAGTTATGCTTGCGCAACAAAATACTGGCTGCAGTCGTGGCGACACTTGCTGCACGTTGTTGTGGGTGCAGATAGTTTTTTCCGCTCCTTTTTTTGCTTGTTTGCTTTTAGCAGGTTGTTCTGCTTAGTTATTGTTATTGCCTACTTGTATCAGTTAATGATAATTATCTTAGAATGTCATTTACCTTGCGCATTTATATCGATTTCGTGTTTAATTAAAACCAAATTGAATTTGTCTTTGCATTTGTAATGAATTGCAAAATATGTTAGCAAATCTCTTGAAACGGGCTATAAAAAAGCTTAGTGAGTCAAGTGCAAAGATCATGGAACATTAATTCAAGGTTTTAATATAATAAGTTTTTATTTTTAAAGGTCTTGTTAAGTTGCAGACTAAGACCTTTAGATCAAATCTTGCTTAGTAATCAATTACTTTGATCAAATATTTGTACATCTTTGTGACAAAATAATTTTCAAATATCTATTTTATTGTTTAAAAGAAACTCCTTGGTAACTACATTTAGTCACTACAAGCTTCTTGTCATGTTTATATACAAAATTGTATTTCATTGAACTATTCTGCTTTGCTTTGCTTTAGAAATTACACCAGTAAGAACTGCTTGTATACTTTTTTAAATCACCTCTCACCTTTTTTTCTTATTCTTATAGTGAATAATAGTTTTATTATCTGTTGATTGTATCTCGACCTCAATTCCATCTACCATGCAATACTTGTACATTCTTTTTCCGCACCATAGGCAAATAAACAAATCCTCACGTCTGAGGGTTTCATGTTCTAAATCTTATATTTAGCCACGTGTGTTGCCTCTAAACTTTTTGTCTCACATTTTTTCCACTGTGATGTGTGTATGTCTTTGTCTACTAGAGTACTTATTCATGCGTTCACTCTTTCAGCCCACTTTGCTTCTAATAATGTCTTCATTCTTAGTTTCGAGCTGGCATCTCGTTTCGCACTCTGCGCATGCACATTTGCTGCACGATACGGTATCTCATAGAAAATAAACTTTAATTCGCAAACGCAGTGAGAATGCGAATTGAAAGGAACTCTTAACTGGGTTAACATGCCACAGCGCACAATTAAATCTGCGTTGCATGGCATTGTTAAATAGCTTGCCGAGCTTAATTGAATACTCAATTCAACTCATCGCCTTCTTCTTCTGCCGCTGAGCATATATTTTAATTTAATTTTAATTTGACTTTTTTTCATATTTCCATTTAACTGTTTTGCTGATGCATTTAATTAAATACAATGGGAAATTTAGCACGTATAATTTTAGTTAGCAAAGCTTTTCGTATTTGAACACTTGAGATAACATTTTGTGGCACGTTCGGTATCCGTGTCGCGATAACTAAATTAATTGAAATGCAGCGTTTGCAATTTTAGCTTAGAATCGTATTAAGTGTCTGTGTGGAAATTAGTAACAGAGATAAGAAGTCAATAGCGCGCGCTGCTTTTGATGTGATTTTGGACTTTTGAACTTGCTTTGATGTTTCAAGTATCGACATAATTTGCCTTTTATCTTTTTGTATTTGCGACAAAAGCAAAAAACGACAAAAAAAAAAAAAAAAAAAAACAAAACTTATCAAAATGAAAAGTCATAGTCAAATAACAGTAAACTTTTGCGATGAGTCAAAATTTATAATACGTACGCCAATTTTATACAGATATAAAAATATGTGGGTCTTTGGTTATTTTATCTCATGAGCTTGATGAAAAGAATGTGTGCTAGCACTCACACACACACACAGTTGAGTGTGTAGTAATAAAACATGCGCTACTATCGCAACCCGTCAACGTCAAATGCTAACAGCCAAGATGACGTCTATGACACACCCCTCATATATAAATGGCAACATGCTAAGTAGATAAGCAGCGAGCACTCTACGACATTTACTTATGTAGATAGCTTTTTAGAATGTAGTTCGATAGTGATAGTTAAATACAAGCATGTATCTTCTATCTGAAAGTATAATGAATGGAGGAGACAGCGAGCCGATAGAACATTGATAGGCGGTGAGATGGACAGAGCGAGAGCCAGACAGGGAGCGAGAGAGAGAGAGGTCGATAGTTAAATACGTAATGTTGTCACAGTGGTGAAAGTCGATACATTTGCCTTAATTGAAATCCATTAAAGCTTGCTTCAAAAATTAAATAGCTTCGAGATAAGTGTAATTGCAACTGAAATTAGTTGAATTTGCTGTTGGCAGTTGGTTGTTGTTGTTTGTGTTGCTGTTGCTGCTGCTGTTGCTGCTGCCACACAGCTGCCGTGCTACGCTGTTGCAAGAGTCACAGATGCGAGTTGACTTTTAAGCATGAGTTTGTTTTGTTGCTGTTGTTGTTGATGTTCACTCGTCGTGTTGCTAAATGGTTAACTAAAACTACAACAAAAAGGCGCCAACTTGTTGCAAGTTGCAGCTAGGCATGGTGGCTTTGGCTTTTGGCTTGCTTTTGTTGCTGTTGATTTTGGTGCACATACAATTTTTGCCACTCATTAATTATGACTTCAGGGAGCTTCAATGGAAAAACGTGCAGCGTGTATATGTATATGAGTAAGTGTGTGTGTGTGTGTGTGTGTGTGTGGACAACACTTTCCTGTTTGTTGTTTGGTTGCCGGGCGCTTGTTGTAAAGTGAATGATTTGAATCTGCGAGCGTATAAAGTTTCGGCGCCGTGCGGCAACAACGCCAAACACTAACAGCAACAACAATAACAACAACAGCAACTGTTGAACTTGTTTGCCGCTCCTTTTTGCGGTTGCAACTTGCTGCTTTGTGGCATCAAGTGATTCATGCAGCGCATTTGTGCCGCCGCTAATCTTATGGCGCCATCGTAGGTCAAGGCAACTTGCTTTGCGCTTATCTATCGATGTTGTTGTTGTATCTGCTGTTGCTGTGGTGTGCTCTGCTCTGCTCTACTCTGCTCTGCTGTGCACAGTTCGCTGCTCAATTTTTGTTGCACGCTTATCTTGTAGATATTAATTTAGCGCATCGTGTACAATGTTGCACATTTTGTTTTTTTATGTTGTTTGTATTTTTTTTTTTGTTCTCGCTGCGTTGTCGTCATTGTTTGAAACTTTGCAGCTTACGCATGTTCACCTCACGCAGCAGCAACATTTTCCAAAAAAAAAAATGTTTCTATTCTCTTAGTTTGCTTGGCGGCAAAAACTATTTTTATATGTATGTGTGTTTTTTTTTTTTTTTTGTTATTTTAGTGAGTAAAGTAACTGCTAAACTGTTTTTAACTTTGGCTAATTCAAGCTTTGCCGTTCATGTTTGCATGCGAAATTTTCAGCTTATTAGTATAATTTAGTATGTACGCCTTCGACTGCTGCCGCAGCTACGCTTGCTGCCAATGTCGTTGGCTACCGTGCTGTCTTGTTGCAATTTGTTAATAGGCTGCGGTATGCTGCATGTTAATACTTTGCCTTGCCAACGCAATCGCAGACTAGCAGCATCAAGACGAAGACGGCGACGACGACGACAACGTTGTGTAAAAGCGACGGCGACGATGACGAAGGCGAAGGCAAAGTCGTTGACTCAGTGTATGCGCGCTCATTATCAATTCCGTTGCAACTTAGTCCGGCCCGCCCACTTTTGCTGTCTGTCTGACGGTTGGTTGGTCTGTCTGTGCGTCTGTCTATCTTTTCGCCTGTAATATAATCATTCGCATAGTTTATGTTGTTAATTCAGTATAAGCGCTTAGAGTGCTCGACCAAGACATGTTCGATACAATTAACTGTTTAAAGAATTTTGCGTTTGCTTTTTGTGTTCACATATTTCGTTGTGATAAGGCAGATTATCTTGTATTTATTGTAAAGCTTAAGTGAAATTAATTAAACTAAAATGTGCAATGAAAATATTTGCAAGGCAAATTTTCACACGCCTTTCGTGCTGCTTGGACTTGACTTAGTGACTTCTGAACCGTAAATCGGAAGCGTGACTTGACCAAAGAGAAGAATAGCACTAAAAACGACTAATAACACAACAACAATAACGGCGTGGTAAACCAAGCCCAAAGCCACAAAAAAACAAAACTACTTACAAACATATATAAATATAAATGTTTCTTTTTTTTTCGTCTTTAACTTGTGTTTAACAATAACAAAGCAAACAATAAAAAATTGAAGTTTTTGTGGCTTTTGTTCTCATTATAAGTTCGCTGTCGGCGCAGACTTTAAATTGTATTTTTCCCACAAGCGCTCGGAAAACGCATTAAAGTATAATACTTATTTTTTCGCTCATTTTGTTTTTATAGTTCATAATCAGTTGAAATGTGTGGGCGTACTTTTTGTTGTCTGCAGTTTATGGTGTATGACGTTGAAGCGCAATTGTATCTAATATCTGTAATTCTCATGTTTTATCTATAATTTTTTTGCTTTTTTAACATTTTTTCGCGCACATGAAAATATCTCTGACGGTTTTTCCGGCAACGTCAACGTCGACTGCTACGACCTTCACTGTTGCCTTTGAAGCTTTTGTAGTTGACATGCTATTTAGATATGCAGAAAGATGTAAGTGATATGTATGTGCCTGTTTGTTGTTGTTCTATTAGTTATAAACTGAGAAAATGTTATGCGACGTTGAGCATAGGTAATAATGACAATAGTAGAATTGAAGTTAGTCGACAATTAATTGCAAAAACAATAATTATTTCATCAACTTGACTATCATTTCAATCTAACAGAAGTTCCAGTATTTCTACACTTTAATTTTTCACAATATCATTTTTATCCCTCTGATTAACAACGTCAACACTTGAATAATAAGTTTATGCTTCATTTAAGGTTGGCTGACCTAATGCCTGAACTTTTACTGAACTCTTGCGAACGTTATAGTTCAAAGTGGGCAGTAAAAACACAACGAACTTTTTTCTATTGTTTTGAGCAAACAATTACAACACCTAACAGTTCAACCGACCTCAACAACAAATGATTCAACGAAATTCACGAGTATTTACACAATTTTGAGCAATGAGTTTGTAAGTATTTTTTTGTTTTCTTTTTTTTTGTAATTTTTATAAACAACTCACGTCAAAGTAAGTGGACTCTACACTTCAGATTCATTTCTGAGTGAAAATGAATGAGTTCAATAAACTTGCAGCGATTAATTCAAGCTAACCAACAACAGCGATGATGAAGGGTAATGTAAAAATAAAATCACCACAAGACATGTTTAAGATTGAGAGCGTTTTTAAGGTGATGCTGCTGTGTACTGCAAGCAACCCAAAGGAGTTCAAAAGTGAAAAAAAGAAACAATAAACGGAAGCTAAAAACTTGAGGTTCGGTTAGGTTGTTACTTTTACACCCTAAGGATATCATATGAGGTTTTAAAATACTCTTTGAAGTTAAGAAACTAACAGACCTCTGTCGGTAGTTTACCTCTTTAATAAAGTTAATGATTGTCAATACAAAAATGATATTGTCTTCTCAAAACATGTTAATATAAATGCCAAACTCGAACACTCATTTCAAATGCTCATTACTTTATGAAAGGGTGCAAGAAATACGAGGCAGTATAACCGAAAATTAAATAGCTTGTCTGCTAAAACTTTGTGGCGTTGGCTGTGCAGACGAACGTCGAATGTACGAAAGCAAAACTTGTTGCGAGTGAATATTTTGCGTTCGATACACTTAATTTTGACAGATTACATCTCATTATGTACACCTCGCGGGCAATACAAGCCAATACAACGGCAGCCAGAACTGACAAAAAAGAAAAAAAACTTGTCGAGACGAATTCAAAATTCTCTGAGAAAGCCACAAAGAAGGAGTTCGTTCGAGCGTTTGAGATCCAATGTCCGATGTCTTGGATATTAGTTGGCGATGCCGCTTGCATAATAATTTAGCGTCACAAATATTCATTGCTCAAAGTCAGCGTCAACTTTTTCTTCATCAATGTGGTCTTACTCCTATATTAAATTATGTGCACTTAAAATTAATTCGAGTTATCTATTGTGATACTTATACGTATCGTAACGATAGGAACTGAGATAAGTTGCGTACTGCTTTTGGGAAAGGCAATTCGCATTAAGAGTTCAATTGTTGTGAAACACTTTTAGAAAATCTAAAACAAATGTGCATCCTTTCACTGCGTCATTTATAAGCCAATTTAAAATCAATTTATGAGTTGCATGTGCCGTTAATTTATCAAAAAAGTATCTATTAGCCGTTGTACTCGCATTGAACGTGCCCACGAACTAAACCGAAAAAGAAGTATAAAAAGTCTTTAACAATTTCGCCCCTTATTTTTCAACAGAGTCATCATAGGCAATTAATTAAAAATTGAGCAGCCGACACTGCGGTATTTGTCTCTTACTCCGTGTGTGTGTGTGTGTGTGTGCGTGTGTATAGAGCACAGCGTACAAGGTGCCGTTGTTCTTGCTTATCGTATCTGTTAGTGGGTCTCTTTGTCTGTCTTTGTCTGTCGGCCGATTGGTCTTGATGACTACTTCGGCTCCGCTGCATTGGAGGCGTGCTGGCATTATGATATTTTCATTGATACAAATGTGTGTGTGGGGCAGTCTGTGTGAACCTGTTGCATCTATCAGCGCCAACGCCAAGTAAATTTAGTTTTATACATTCAGCGTATGTTTAACGTTTGACTAGATACTTATAATCAGATAGCATGTATCTGAGTGCTGCGTGTACTACAAAAAACCACTACAAATTTATCCGTTATGTACGTGCCTTCGGATGAAGTGTGCACTTAGAGAGGTGCTGAAGTTTGGTGCTTGAGTCGATTTTTATTGCCACTTTTACGTATTAATTTTGAACAAATACACACACGTGAAGATTTTTGTTTGTTCCCAATGCGGTTGAAGTGTGCGAAGTGAAGCAGTGAATAAAAGAACATTTTTTTAAGCAGCGAATGAAAAGTGTTTTATCAACGTAAAATGCATCGATGTGAAGTGATTTTCGCATTTGAGAGTTTACTGTATAAGTATTTGTGTGTAACTGAGATTTGAAGAAATTTCAATCTTTTTATACCTTAAAATTCTATATGATATTTCTACTCAACCAATAACAATTACTCAAAATTTTATCGCGATAACTTCCTTTAGTTTTAACTTGTATTTATCTTAAAGTGTTTCATCATTTCATAGTTAATTTGGAGATATTTAGTAAAAATCAGTCATTTTATTTGAATTGTCGCGTAAACTGGTCTGGATAGGTGAACCAACCTGTTTTTACTTTCAAAAGTTTGATCATGTTTCTTTTTCTTGGAGATAAAAAAACCGATTACTCAAAATTTTGTCGTGATAACTTCCTTAAGTTTCAATTGCGATCTATATTTGAGTACATTGCACTAATTTGTTTTGAACTTCAAATGTTTGACCGTGTGTTCTTACTTTGGAGATATTAAACAAAACATAAACCAAGAACCAAAAACAAAAACAAAAATCAACAACGATTACTCAAGATTTTGTCGCGATAACTGTTGCAAAGAACTTTCTAAATTATTTTGGCATTCTTAAAAACGATTTTATCATCATGTTATTTTTAGAAATTTCAACTAAAATCACGTCTATACGTGCAAACCCATTAATCATTTTCGATATCAACCATCTTTTGAATTATCAGATTTCGCTTGTAAAAATAAATAAAACATTTTTGTTTTTTCTTTTAAAAAAATATAATTAAAATTTAATGAGTATCTTTCTAAGCTTAAAACTAATCTCACAGACAATAGACTAAAGTCCAGAATAAGGCATTAAATATAAGAAATACCAATGGAAATATGAAACGCATTTTGCGGTCAATCCAATTTGATGTTTCATGCGGCGTCATGGTTGACCAAGTGCTGGGCTTTTCGCCAGACTCGATCTTCTCCAGCTTCTCCTTCGTTGTGGCTTGCATGTTTGAAATGCAATCAACGCAATTGGTCGAAGAAGGTGGAGGAAGAGAAGGCGTGGTCGCGGCACTTGCAAAATCCTCAATGCTGAGCGTGCTCGTTGTCGATGGCGTATCCCCATCCGATTGGCAGTTATTGCGGTTGTTGTTTTTGTCAATGGAATCAACATCGGTGATAATGATGGGCGGCTCGATGGTAATGACTGTGTTAGAGTTGTCGTTGTATTTATGGCTATTATTAAATTTTGAGTTGTTGTTGCTGTTATTTTGCTTGCATTCAAGTTGCTTTTCATATCTGCGTCGATTCAAATTCGGCGTAATTGTCGATTTAATAATATATTTCGCCTTGCGCTTCTTCAACTCAATATTGTGATTGCGCCGCCATATCGTGTTCACAAAAGCGAATTCCACCAGACTCAAGAAGATGAACGAAGTGCAGACAAGAAACCAAACCTCAGATAGCGTTACGTAACTGACCTTGGAGAGGTTCTTTTCCTGCGATTGCGATAGCGTTATGAAGGAGAGCAATGTCGATGAGCCGAGCACGGTACGCGCAGGTGTTTGATCGGCTTGCAGCCAAAAGGTCACCCATGAAATGGCGACGATCATAATTGATGGCACAAAATACTCCAGCACGTAATAGCCAACCTCACGTGATAGTTGAACGCTGAAACTTAGCGAGCTGTAATTGCCCGAGAGCGCGCCGTGACGCATATTCACTGAGTCAGAGATGACAATAGTTTCATTTGTCCACAAGTTGTCTAAGTTGTATTCCGGCAGTTGCAGTTGGGGATCAAGCGTTACAGGCATTGCGTGTTCCCAATACAAATGCAGCGTGGACATGTTGTACATCCAACTTTCGAATAGTGTCGAACATTGTTGATTGTCGAATGGAAACTTCTTGAAGTTCATAAAGCAATAAAGTGTCGCTTGAATGCGCGTTGAGATAATGACCGTGCCGTCGGGTTGTATGCTCGTGACTATATCCTTTTCGTTTGTGCCCAAAACGCTTGAGCTTTGCTCGTTTGCAATGAAAATGTGCGGCACCCAAATCTGCTCTCGCAACGTTGATTCCCCCAGGATGGCCGATTTACGTTGCGGTGCATACTGCTCGAAAGCCAGACGTGGGTCGTGGTAGCGCAGCTGAAGTAATCCCTGCATCTTGAATTGCAAATCAGTCGAATCAAGATTTTGTAGCACGTAAATATAGATGCGTGCATAGACCGCGACCGGTGACTTGTCATTGGGAAGCGGCGGCTCGAGACGATCATAACGACAGCTGTCCGTGAGTCGGTTGATCAGTTGAGTCTGCGTGAGCGAGCTGGCATTGTCCAGCGACGGGCAATTAGTAATTTCTGTCAGGTTCGTGGAGACCGTGTAGCTGTTGTTGGGAATATTATCCTTTTGTGCGGTTGCGGCTACAAGTGTGATCAAAGCGTTGCCATCTGTTTGAATATTCTTATGAGTTACTGTGCTGGTGTGGTCCAAAACGCTTGAACTTACCAATTTGCAACTCTTTGCTGCCTGCGTCGAACGCGGCATATGTTGGCCGTAATGTTACTAATGTGATAAGACAGCATAAAATTGCTAAGGCGAATGAGCGCATTTTATTTTAAGTAACTTTTATAGTTTTTTTTTTTTTTGTACTTATTAAAAATGTTACTTTTTAATTACTAATATTTAATTTAAACGTGCGCAAAATTTTTGCTATGCTTTCGCTTGGCCTTTGCTACGCAAACTATTTGCTTGGATCTTTTTAAGTTTTCGCTTAACTTTGTGGCCAATTATTTTTTGTGTTGTTTTTGTTCTTTTATTGCTGTCAGACTCAACAAAGTGTTTATTTATATATTAACTTATTTATTTTAATTATGACGCTTTAATGCATTTTATACGCCAAGTGCCACTCACAGACACTTGCGGGTTTTTTATTTTTCGTTTTGCCCCTTTTATCGTTATCTTTAAGATAAATCATTAAGTCACTGACTTAGTCTTGGTACTAGCCGTTAGCTAACTAACTAACTGACTGAACCGAACCGAACCCAACCGAAGCGAACAAAACAGAACAGTAGTAATGTAGCAAAGTCGGGTGAATTTTCGCGAGCACTGATTAACCGAACACCGAATAGGTCTGCTCTATGCGCCAATTGCGCCCACACTCAACTAAATTCACCGATGAGCGCTTATTTTTCACCTGGTCGCGTTTCGTTTTTGGTGTTGGCGCTTGGTGAGTGGAGCGTTTAATGCGTGAATTGACGTGTTATCAAGTTGCCTCAAGTTGAACAATGTGAAATGTTTGTTAAATGTCTGAATTTTGATTAAGTGCCTTGTTTTATTTATACTCGCGCCTGTCCCATGTGTAGATATTTTCGCTATATTTCATTTCTATTATTTTATAATTGATGATACCTGAGATACACGTTTAAGATATCTATTTTTTTTTTTTTTGTTTTTTTATATATTTCCTTTCGTACAATTGTTTTTCATAATAATTTCAATTGATGCAATCTACGACATTTGACATGGTGTTCCCACAAGACCATCGTGTTTATGACTAATTTTATAGTAATGTATCCCACCCCTTTCAAATACTAAAATAGTAAATCAATAAACATTTATAGCCGAAAATTTCTGTGAAGATGTCTGCAACTCCAACGGTTGGATAGCTCTCAATGAAGGATTTAAGCCAACGATGGTTGCATGTTGCATTGGTGCCTTGTAACCGCAATGAGATACTCCCTATGCTATTCAACGAAGCTTTAGTAGAGAGCACCCTTTGTTTGGTAGATTGGTTTGAACTTCGTTTTTAAACTGTCTGTGATTCCTTACATCGTTAGTCGACATTCAAAAGCGGGTTAAAAACGGATTTTGCCACAAACCTTCAAAATTTCTCTGTACTTTCAAATGTAGATCAGATAGAAATTTTTTTGTTGGAATTATTTTTTGTTGCTATTTGGTCGTTTGCTCTATTTTTCTGTTTTTGAAGGCTTTTGCATGAAAGACAAATACTTTGACGAGTTCAATATCAAATAATTGCTTAACAAAATGTAAAACTTCAAAGTTGTCGATTCGTTTGTTAATATGAGGTATCTTTATTTCACTGTCAATTTATTGTTTTCTTTTTTTGCAATGACGATGAGGAACAAAATAACGGACACTTAGTCATTGAGTTGACTTTTAATTATCTTTTCTATTAAACGCATCTGCTGTATTAACAATTGTGTGCAAATAAGTGGCAACCATAAACTTAATGGCATTATGACTCATTCTTTGCTGCTGACTCTGTAAACAATGACGATGAATCATTTGGTGTAATGAGACCTTATCTATGATAATATTATATGTGTCAGTCATTGAGGTTTGAATATTGGCTCTTCTATTTGTGCATCTCGGTGATGTAAGCCAAACCATCAGTTAAGATCTGTTTTACCTTACATATTCATAAACACTTTTCTTATCTACTCGCTTCTTAATGATAATATTGTGCATTACTTTTGTTCTCAGGGTAATCAAGAGTATATAAACGAAATTCAACAATTTTTCGATTATTCAATTATTAATTAAAATCTGATGTAGTCAAAGGATGTTTAACAAAAAAAAATTACATGTTATGATCAGTAGTATGTCGATATGTATTTTAATATTCAGTTTAAATTGTATGAAAGCATAACAAATTTAACGCATTCGTTTTGTTGGACTTAATCTTTAAGTCTTTTTTTGCCTTTGTCATTCTATGACACCACCTATGAATCTGTATATCTTTTAGGACCCAGATATTAGAGATAATATGAAAGTGTGGACACTACTTTAAGTGATCTAATATTGTGAGACCACTTGAATTGTTTGCATTACTTATCATTGTGAATCATCTTAAAAAGATATTTTACTGTGGCGCATGCAAAAGTCAAGCATCTCTCAATTTTTAATTACCTTTACACAATTGATTTATAGATAAAAAACGTAGTTTAATTGTTTTCGTTGAAAATGATTTATTTATTTTATTAGTTAATGTGACATTTGTACACTGATAAGATACTTTTTCGAGAAACTGTTGAGTTGTATTGTTGTCACTTGTGAAATGGCAACGATTCTTATCTAAATATCTGAGAATAAGTATTTGATTTTCGACGAACCTTTACGTAGCATGGGGATCTTCGAAGTGTTCTTGTCTGCCTTTTTTTATTGAAAACATTAAGTGCCAATAAACGGTCTGCCAACTGAAGTTGTGCTTAGTCAAGAACTGTAATCATTTCAGGATCTCTTCATATTGTTCTCAGAAGCCGTTTGTGCACTTGAAATTTAAAATAATATGCCGCATGTGTGCTCAACTTTTGCGAATTTAAAACTTTGAGCACGTAAAAGCGTTTACGTAATATTTCGGTTTATTTTTAATAGTATTTGAAGAGCTTTAATTTAATCCTGCTGCGACATAAAAGTGCACACATAACTAAGCCGATTTAAAAGCACATTTGAATCTAAATACCGAATCGAAATGGAAAAATTGCAAAAAAATTAAATAAATGCAATGTAAAAAAAATATCAAAAAATAAAAGGACAAAAACGATAAAATAACAGGTTTGCGAGTGCAAAAAGTGTCTGCAAAGTTCCAAACAATGTTAAACATGAAAAGGATTTTGTTGGCACAAAATTATAATCCTTTAAATGGCAAGTAAATAGTAAGTAAATAAAATAAGAACAAAAAAGAAAAGTAAACTAAAGTAAAAAAAACCAACTGCATCAAAGTCTACTACTTTAATAAGTAGTTGTGTACTTAAACTAATACGTTTTTGAATAAAAAGTAAGCAATAATTTTTATACCCTGTACACATACTGTGTATCGGGGTATATTGTGTTTGTTTGAGCGAAATGTATGTAACGCACAGAAGGAGGGCAGGGGGACCCTATAAAGTATATATATTCTTGATCAGGACGACAAGGGAAGTTGATTAAGCCATGTCCGTCCGTCCATCCGTCTGTCCGTCCGTATTCACCAATGGTTCTCAGAAACTATAATAGCTAGAGACTTGAAATTTGGTAGGTAGACTCGTGATGCTCGGCAGCAGATCAAGTTTAAATGGTTTTGTGCCACGCCCACTCCTTCCCACCCATCCAACACCGCCCACTTTTTGAAAACGCTATAACTCGAACATCCAAAGAGATAAAAACATGAAAGTCGGTATGTAGACTCAGTATGAGTAACTCTACAAAACTGCATACCACAATTTTTCCCCCTCCCTTTAATTTCCCCTCCCCTAATATTTTTCTTAAAAAAGCTATATCTCCAAAACTAACAAAGGTATGTATACAAGCTCAGATAACACATCTTAAAAACTGCATACCACAAATTTCCCATCTCTTTGATGGCTTCCCCTCAGAGGCCTACAAACTTAAATTTTTCGTAAAATCCACATTTTTTGACCGATTTTCCTGAAATTTTGAACACTATTTGAATAAGCGACGTCAGATCAATATGTTTTTGTAGATTGATGGTGTGGCACCGCCTACCATGTGTGCAGGGTATTATATTGTCGAGTATACTCGACTATACCGCCCTTACTGGTTTAAATATTATTTAAGTTGCTTGAGAAAACTGTTGTTCGACGAGCTAAGCAAAAAAAAAAGAACAAGTAAGGAGAGTGTAGTCGAGTATACTCGACAATATCAACTTGGCAAATCAAAAAAATAACATGTCAAACTTTCGCCGACAAAAATAATGACAATGTTAACTCAATATGAACACCTATAATACATAAATAAAATACATACGAATCAGTGCTGAAGTACGGTTTTAGTTACAAAGCACTGATGCTGTTGTACAAAGTATGATAAAGCAGTGTTCAAATCGTAAGTTATGCAAAATTTCAGTTTGTTGATCTTTGCGGTGCGAGAATTGTTGGAAAATGGTATTTCGTAGTATGAATAGGTATATTTACTGAGTTTGCGTACAAAATTTCAGCATTGTTCCTTTTATTGTTTAGAAGATATAGAAATTATAAGAAAAAACATTGGGTTGGGAAAATAAAGTGATGGAGGACATTTGGTATGCAGTTTTGTAGAGCTTTACTTAGTGGGTCTACAAACCGATTTTCATGTTTCTGTCGCTTCTAGTGTTTGAGTTATATGTTTGAGTGTATGGTGCTGGTAGTATAATATATTTTAATACACTTGCTATGATTGAAAGACGAATTTGGATTGATTGGTTATGCTCGGTTTATTGACAAACTAGATATTGATTTCTTATGCGGTTACCCGCTACTTATATAGGGCTTAGGCTAACAGCAACTGCGCTGCTTACATAGTTCTTACAGTGCATTTCGGACATGTAACGGTCAACGACACTTTACAGACCGTTACAATTCTTGATTTAAACCTACTGTTAGTTTTGTACAATGGCGTATTGCTAACACTGCACTTATAATTACGGGGGTGTTATGCGCACTTGCGTATACACTACAATAGGGCGGAAAGAAGTGGACATGGCAAAAATTATCGCACGAGTCTACCTTTGAAATTTCAAGTCTCTAGCTCTTATAGTTATAGGACGGATGAAAAGACGGACACTGTGCATACCACAAAATACCCCTCTTTTTGACGGTTATTCCTCAAAGACCAACGAACTCAAATTTTTCGTAAATTCCACATTTTAAGACCAATGTTTGTTATATTTTGAGATACTGTTGAGTACTTTAGAATATACCGCACTTACTATACATGTTTAACTTAAATTAATGTGTTGGAACTTTTGTCCATTTAAGAATTCTGTTACATAACTTTATATATGGCTGCTACTTAAGTGAGAGTTAGCTCTTACAGAGTCAAGCATACAAATCTTATAAAAGAAGCGATACTCTATCGAATTACAATTAAGTGTTTTGTCGCACTTTTAAAAGATTTTGCACGCCTCAATCGAGTTTTGTTAAGACACGTGGCCTTCTCACCATATATAAAACCATTGCAATCACAACAATAACATATTCTGTTTAATCATGAAGTATTTACTTTACGTCTTTGGTAAGTTATGAAAATTCAGTTTTGTCGTCTCATAATATAAAGATCTTACTTAAGCCGGTGTCCTCGCAATACTTGGTGTTGCCAATGCAGAAGCCGCTCCACAGAGCTACAAGGGATAAAAAATCCAATTGTTATTATTAAAAAAAAATTGTATCAAAACTGCTATTATTAAAGTTGCTGCGAATGTAATTAATATAAAAGAAAAACGCAACGAAAAATTTGATTTCACTGCACCACAATCTGCCTCTAATAGATTTTGAATATTAACAAGGTATTTTCTTTATAACATATTCTAATAATAACTTGTAGATTTGGTTTAAATAACAATAATACATATGAACGTAATGTGACTTATTTCGTTCGATGACGACGATGCGTCAGAGATGAAGAAGTCATGATGTGACAGTAACCTAGCGTTAGGATTTCAATTGAGTATTAATTAAGCATTCCATGTGTGTACAATTTTTTATTTTTTTAAAAAATGTTTAGAGCTCTATGTAAAGAAATTTAACTCAGCCATTGCAGCGACGAGGCCTTTTGTCAACTTTTTCCTTCAATTGAACCTTATTAGGTTTTTTATATGATTAGCATGGTTCAAGTAATGCTTTTTAGGGAATTGTTACTTAAATTACTAGAGAAATATGTAATTGTGTGCGAACAAAATAAATAATTTCAAGAATTATTACTGCTCTTTAAGGCAGAACCGCGCCAGACATATTGGTAAGTTTTTGAGACACCGATGCCGGTAAGCACGAAAGGACATGCTAAGTCAGAAAGCGTAAAAGGATACGATGCAAGATTGATTGAATAAATCAAATGTTTGTTTGCGGTCTGTGCTGTTCAAGAGCAGCAACAACAATTCCAACAAAGTTTCGAGTGCAGACACGCCATTTTCAATATTTGACTCGAGTGCATTTGTATGTAGTATGTATGTATGTGTGTGTAAGTTTGTGTGTGTTTGTCCTTTTGGCGACTTTTAACGTGCTCAGCTTTGCTTACTTTTCACTCTCTACTCTACTCTCACATTTTTTGTTTGAACTGTTTTTTCTGCATATGCACATTTGTCATCAAAAACAAAAGTTTTATTCATTTATTACTTCTGATGCTTTTAACTGTTATCCTTTTCAATCGTTGCTTTCACTGACTATTTGGCCCTTCCTTTTTCTGTATTTTTTGTGCCGTCAAGTACGGCAAAAACAAACGATTCTTTGCCGAAACGGCGGAAGTGCTTTCAGTGCTTGGCTCGTTCTTTCGTGTGGTCGCGCTCCGGCTCAGTATCTCACGTTCTTCTCACTCGCTCACTCTCACCATTCGCGCTTGGTTCTTCATCCGACCGCTTTGATTTATGCTCTTCGGTTTCAAGTGATTTGATCGCATGTGTTCTTGTTGACTTTTTTCTTCTGTTTTTGACTTTGTTTCGTGCCACGTTCAACGAAATCATAGTAGAAACATTTGTCATCTGACTTTTGCAGTGTTTGACTTTCGGAATTGTTTTTGGGTTTGACTTGTGGACTTTAATAGATTCTAAGTGGTTTTTGTGAATGCCTTGATTGTGCGGGCGATACAACTTGAATTCGTTTTCGTTTTTTTTTCGCAATTTTTTCATAAATTCTTTAATTATTTGTGCGCTTGCAAAACTTTTTGTTGCTCATAAATTTCAACTTGAGCGTGCTGCAGTACGCTGAGATACAAAATTGAAAAGCAGCATGACTTCCTGTCTTAATTTATGTGCACAAGGCAAGCGAAGTTCATAACTACACACGCAGCTTTGCAAAAGGGTTACTGATAAACTTCATCATTTCAAGAATTTGTTTTTTTCTCTTTTAAATTTTTGGTAGCATTTGAAGCTATCTTTCGCATTCGCAAAAGTTCACCGCTTTTTTGTGCTGATTTATTGCAATGCAAACTCCTTCGTAATTTTCATAAAAATTGAGTTCAATGCCCAACAAGTTAATAATGAAAAACATAATCATTTCATACCAATTTTTTTTTCCCTGCCGCTTTTGCCGGCAGCGCTAAGCACAAATGACTTGTAATCTGTCGAAATTAATATCGCAGCGCAGCGATCGATATCGAACGGAAGTATCGCATAAAACGAAGAAGCCGAAGCAACAGGTTTCTTGCAACTTTGCTTCAATTTGTATCCTTATTTCGTTGCATTTCGACCGACATCGTGACGCGGCATCAATAAATTCTAAGTTTTTGTGATACATTTTGTTCTCCTTCTCTTTTCATGTTGATTGCAGTTCAATGCACTTTTTCAGTGTGTTTTGTGGCTTTGAGATACACACACACACACACAGACAGTCGCATAAATAAATGGAGTTAAATTAACTTAGAATTTTTATTTGGTTTTTTGACTTTATTGTTTACGTTCGGAAAATAATTTTAGCTAGAATACTGAATAAATAAACGTTTGTTATGCAAAGGAGCGCTCATATTGTATTTTTCCCAATTGTTATTCGAGAATAGTTTATTTTTGTGCATAAACATATCTGAAAAAATAAATATGCAATCAGTTTGATTTTCTGTTCGTGTTGTTTCAAGCAAATATTCATAAATGCCGTCAACATGATTTGTTGTTTGGAAATGTGTAAGCGTTGATTGGTTCTAATCAAGAGAGATTGAGATTGTTCGGTTGATGCAGAAATCTGTTCTGTTGTAAACGAGAACTGCCGATGGAGTTTGCTCTTGACAACAACATAGGATTTGACAGAGAAAGGTTATGCTCGAGGCTTGAGACTTTACCGTATCTAACACCAATTATCGGCGGGATTATATAAGTTTGTTTGTTACACAAATAACAGATTTTCAACGCCAGTGTCAAGTTTCTTTTCACGTATTCTATATTATATGTATAAACATGTCATTAACAGTATTACAAGTTTGTCATGAAGTTTACTACATCCCTAAGGAGACTTCTTCGACCATCTAAAATATATAGATATTCTTGATGAGCTCGACGAGCCTAGTCGATTTAGACACGTCCGTCTGTTTGTTTGTCTGTCTATGTATTTACGATCTCCTCCCACGAAAATATCGAGCAGAAAATCATGGCATGATCGGACCAATTGAACTTTTAGTTCCCTTAAAAAAAAGAAGAAAAATTAACAAAATTCAAGTCGTTGTATAAAAAACTGTTTGTAGACTATAGAGGTCTGAAATTGGGATTTTAGTTTTACCAATTAAAAAAAAAAAAACATTAGAAATGAAAAAAAGAAAAAACATAATTTTTTTTACACAGTTTAAGGTACAAATAAAAACATATAAAAAAACTAATTTGATTGAATTTCATTATCGAATGAAGAAAAATTTTCTATAAACAGGTGAAATTCATGCATATATGTAAAATGTGATTATATTTATTGATTAATATAATGAAATAGGTAGATATTATAAGTTGGTTTGATTACAAAAATAGTTCTTTTCCGCTTAATATATAAATAGTTCTTCTCGGTTTTGATTGAAACTTTCAGTTTAACCACGACTTTCAACTTGACGACGACTCTTCTTTTTCTCGACTGCTCTTTTTCACGACTTAACTGCGACTTCTTTTTGACTCAACTCCACTTCTTCGATCAGCTTCTAGACTTACTCTTCTTCTTCTACTCCAGCTGTTAGCGCCAGTGTGACCCTTTCACACCAGTCGTACTCTACTTTACATTCGGCCATCCTGATCATCTGAGTCTGACCCAGACGATAACAAGTCTTCATTTGATTCGACGTATTTCCACAGCTTCATAAAGTCGGCACTCGTAGACGTAATTGCTGGTCCTTCTCCTTCGGCTGCCTTTCTGACGTCATACCTGCTGTTCCGCTTAACTTTCACGACCTCGTACGGACCATAATAAGGGCTTGCTAATTTTTTTCCCGCGACGAATTGTGTGCGCTTGATGGCTACCAAGTCACCTTCTTTATACCCTAGGCTGCTTTTGCGTTTTCTATCGTAACTTGCTTTGTACACTTTTTGTGCATCGATAA
Organism: Phortica okadai; assembly: GCA_034638295.1. Lineage (NCBI taxonomy): Eukaryota > Metazoa > Arthropoda > Insecta > Diptera > Drosophilidae > Phortica > Phortica okadai. Next base: position 4,411,788 of record CM067849.1, on the reverse strand, counting down.
TGCGATTCTTGGCTTCTTCGCGCATATTCTGTCTTTCTTTGTCAAAATCTGTAATTATTTCTTCTTCCAACAAATTTATGATTTTATCGCTGGTTTTGTTCTGCATTTTAACTCCAAACATCAACTCGAACGGCGACCTCTTCGTGGAGCAATGAATGTGAGAGTTTATCGCTCTTTGAACTTGCGGTACGAATCTGTACCATTTCGACGAGTCGTCATCTGACAGCTTGCATATAATCGATAAGATTGATCTATTCACGCGTTCTATCTGACCGTTGCCTCTTGCAACACCGGTTGTTGTCCATATATGATCTATAGCGTTCGACTTGACGTATTCTTGAAACGATGTAGATGTAAACGCAGCTCCTCTATCGCTTATAATGCGGGTTGGGTGTCCAAAAACGTTTGACCATTCTTCCAGCTTTTTTATGACTTCGTCGCTTCCTGTAGTTTTTGTAGTGAACAGCCACACGAACTTTGAAAAGGCATCGACCATCGCAAATATGTACTTATATTGCTTGGCAGTACAATCCATAGGCCCCAAATGGTCTATGTGCAGCGTATGAAGCGGCTTGTCTCCTTTTTCAATGCAATATAGTTGACCCTCTTGTTTTCCCAACTTCTTGTTGTGGATAATACAGCTGATACATGCATTAATGACTTGCGTGACTTTACTTTCTACATGCGGGATCCAAAACTGTTGTTGTAAAGCGTGTACTGTTTTTTGCGCAGCATAATGCCCAACTCGATGCGTTTCGCTTATTATCTCGCGCTCCATCGACTTTGGGACAACTATCAAATCATTACCATTGACGTTTTTGTAAACAATGCTCCCTTTTAGTTTAAAATCTTCGTATGGGTGACTCTTGAGAATTTCCTTTATGGCTTCAATGTAGCTATCTTTCTGTTGGGCAATCTTAAGTCGTGCTGATATATCTGTTGTTACAAAAAGTACGTCCACAGGGTATCGGCTAAGGCAATCGACATGTTTCATTCTGTTTCCTGCTCGATGTTCAATTTCAAAGTCAAAATCTTGAAGATGCAAAATCCATTGCGCTACCTCACGTGGGACATCTTTCTTCTTCATAGTCTGCGAAAACGCTATGCAATCTGTTACCAACTTAAATTTCACTCCGAGCAAGTAATGTCGAAACTTTTCAACTGCGAGGTAAGCAGCTTTAACCTCTAAAATGTAGCTGTGGCGTTTGGCATCACTCGATGATGTCTTCTTGCTCCAAAAAAACACAGGATAATACTGACTATCGAACTTTTGGAGCAGTGTAGCGCCGAAACCTTCTTTTGAAGCATCTGTATGTAACTCAGTAGGTGCGTCTCGGCAATAAATTCGTAGCACTGGTTCTTGTGTTAACATCTTCTTTAAAATGTTCATCGCGTTCAGTTCTGTAGCTTCGAATTTAAAATCAACATCTTTTTTTAATAAATTTGTTAACGGGCGAGCGATATGTGCATATTCTTTAATAAACTTTCTGAAAAATCCTGTTAAGCCCAGAAACGACTGAACTGCTTTAATATTTTTTGGTGATGCAAACTGTCTTACTGCATTGGTTTTCTCTTGACCTGGCCAGATTTTTCCGTCTTCAATAGTGTGCCCTAAGAAATTAATTTTCTTTTCCAGGAAGTAACACTTTTTCCAATTGATGCGTAAATTGTACTTCTCAGCTTCTGTTAGAACCATCTTCAATTTCTGTATGCATTCGTCAGTTGTTTGTGCGTAAATTATAATATCGTCCATATAAAGCTGCATAACATCTTGCACTATCAACTTTTGAAACACGCAGTTAACAAAACGAATAAAGGCAGCTGGAGAGTTGCAGAATCCAAATGGTGCTTTGTTAAACTCATACAGTCCCTCTTTAGTTATAAACGCGGTGTATTTTCGGCTGGATTCTTCAATCGGCACGTGAAAGAAACTATTTTCCAAATCCATCACTACAAACACCTTTGCTGCTTGGAGTTTTTCCAACACATCTTCCATCATTGGCACTGGGAAGCAGTCTTTCAGCACCATTTTGTTAAGCTGTCTAAAATCAACACATATTCTGTAGGCGCCACTTTTCTTTTTAACTACAACCACTCTACTGGCAAAGTTCGATGTAGATTTGCGAACGACATTATCCTTAAGCCATTCGTCGACTTGATCTTTTACAGCTGCAAGTTCTACTGGGGGGTGGCGACTTGGTTGCTGATGAAATGGCTTAATTTGACCATCAGGAATGATTTTCAGCATTACCGGACTCTCTATGGCGGCTTTAGTCGGCTTATAACTCTTCATCAACGTTTCGATTACTGGTTTCCACTGCTGAGGTACGTGAATATCAGTTTTGTCTTCAATAATATTGTATATACTTAGCTGATTTATCTCAGGGCAACTTGTCTGCGTCGTCAACTTAGAAAATTTATACCCACTTTCATCTAATGTAAGGCAAAACTTTGAAGCGAAGTCAAATCCGAGCAATGCATCATGATGAATCTTGTCGTCAGCTACTACGATGAACTTTTGCTCCGTCTCCACATTGTCTACTCGAACAGTCCCAATGAAAGCGCCTATCGGGAACGTTTTCAAATTGCCTAGACCAGACAGCACAGAGTGACACTTTTGCAAATCATCTATCTTCAGCTTTTTATAGATTGCCTCTTTCATAATTGTCACATCTGAACCAGTGTCCACTAAACACGAAACTTCTTTATTATTCACGACGATCGTTTTAAATCGTGTTATATTTTTAACGATTTCTACTTTTGCAGCATTCTTTGGGCAGTGTTTTGATATGTGCCCGTTGCCATTGCATTTGAAACACTTTGTTTCAGACTTGCAATTTTCTCGTCGGTGATCAGCTGATCCACAATTAAAACAACGAATAATTTTTCCACTGGGCACATTATTTTTGGCGGCATTGTACTCGTTACTTTGTTGTTCGGTTTCACTTACTCGTTCGTACATCTTATTCTGCTCGTGAAGCTCTTTATATGTTTTGCAATGATACATATTATATTTATAGACAATCTTAATATTTAATCCATCCACTATGTATCGAATCACTGATTTTTCTTCAACATTGCCCAGCGCAGCAATCTTCCTCATGTGCAAAATATATTCATGAAAGCTTTCATCCTCTTTCTTCTTTCTATCGCGCAACATTTTATGTACCTGTGCACTTTCTAGCACCGATTGAAATTCCTCAACTAGGATTTCTTTTAATTCTGCATATGTGCTTACAGACACAGATTCCAGGAAAAGTTGTGCCGTCTTTGTCATTTTACCACGTGCTTGTACATATTTTTGTTTCTCGTTCAGTTCATACGCGCTCGCATTTTGCTCGAAGTTGGAGAACCAATTTTCGACCGGTACGGTTTCCCCATCAAAGTCGCATATAATCTTCGCAAAATTTTCCACCGCTATTTTTGGTTGAGCATTTCTTATATTGTTTGTTTCATGTTGTAATGTTAATAAGTCAACTATGCTTTTTAAAGTTGAAGCGGTTTCTTCAATTCTTTGTTCCATCTTCACGAAATCAATTTCTTCACTGCTCTTAGTCACAACGGCCTCACCAGTTTTTATATTCGCTTTCTTCTCTGCACTTTTTGCTGTTTGCACTCTTGTATCATACCTTTGTCCTTTTTTCTCTGCCGAACCAGACATGGGTTTCATTGTTCACTGTCTTTCTTCTTTCTTTCTACTTTCGCACTATTTCACAAGTTATGAAATTGATATTTCTCAGGCAAACGGTTGAGCCCCCAAATGTAAAATGTGATTATATTTATTGATTAATATAATGAAATAGGTAGATATTATAAGTTGGTTTGATTACAAAAATAGTTCTTTTCCGCTTAATATATAAATAGTTCTTCTCGGTTTTGATTGAAACTTTCAGTTTAACCACGACTTTCAACTTGACGACGACTCTTCTTTTTCTCGACTGCTCTTTTTCACGACTTAACTGCGACTTCTTTTTGACTCAACTCCACTTCTTCGATCAGCTTCTAGACTTACTCTTCTTCTTCTACTCCAGCTGTTAGCGCCAGTGTGACCCTTTCACACCAGTCGTACTCTACTTTACATATATAATACAGCCTTAATATTGGTTTTTCTTTCAATAAGTGTCCTTTCCATTCTTAGTGGTGCCTTGGCCACTCTCCCTCTTTTCTTTTCTTTCTCGGCAAATAAAACCTTTTGTGAGTCCTATTGATAAAAATAAAAAAATAAGACATGTCAACAAGAAAAAACTTTTTCAATAACTACAACTAATTCCTATGTATTTTGGTGTGCTGATTCTGAAAAACATATATAAAAAGTCGTATCACCTGCCAATATTTCAGAAACTACTGGACTGATCTTATTGATATTTAACTGTAATATTCTTAGGAATCAATCTATCATGTAGTAAGGGGCCGTTCATTAATTACGTAAGGCGTTTTAGGGGCGGAGGGGGTTCGAGCATGACTTACTTTTTCTTACATAGAGGTTGAAAGGTGCCTTGATACATCTTACATAAGATCATAAAAATGCGCTCATGAGAAGAATTTTTTTAGTTTGATGACTTTACAATCGTCAATTACGACTTAGAAACGACACCTATTATCAGAGATGTTCCATTGGCAGATCCACTTTCCGAGTGGATTTTGAGCCCTTGGACTTATGACAAAGAACTATTTCTAAATATAGTAAGAGTAGATTATCACTAAAAAGGGAACTTTGTAGGTGTAAATAAACGCTCCTAAAAATGTTTCTTTCACAAAGACAAATTAAAACATCAACATTAATTTCTTCCTTTAAATTCTTACGTAATAAATATCAAACAAGGGGTAGGGGTCACCATGATCTTAATTTATCTTACATGTAGGGGGGAGGGGGTCAAAAACAGGCAAAAATCGCCTTACGTAATTTATAAAGAGATTTTTTGATTGAGTGCCCTTTGCGGGTGTTATACATATTTTAATCTCAATAATTTAAGAGAAAAGAGTTTCATCTTTAAACAGCTGCAACTTTTACAAAAAAAAAACTTTTAATTTTTTTCACTGTGCTAATCTATTTGTAATTATTTTTTGCATGAATCAGCACACCAAAATTCATAGGAATTAGTTGCAGTTATTGAAATTAGTTTTACAAATGGTATATTTGTTGGCCTGTGTAATCGTTTAAAATTAAAATATCTTTTGTGTATAATTTTTATAGAGTTCCCTGAAGAAAAATTTAGCTTGATCATTACTGGGAAAATGCTTTTTGCGAGACATCTTTCTTGACTTGAGCTCTATTAGCTTTTTATTTGGCCGTGAATGCAGCAAAATATTTTCTCCACACTTACTGAAGCGTGCGCATTTTTTAGCTTGCAATAAAAATGAGAAACAAAAAAAGAAACCGAAATGAAATGTTGGAAAAACAAGACAATTTCGCTGAAAAGCAAAGAAAATGCAAATAAAAGTGCTGCGTTAGTAGCCGTCATGTGGCAATAACAACTACAACTACAACAACATCACAATGGCGAATTCAATGACCGCACTTAATCGTTTCTCATGTCAGCTTAGACACCCAAATGCCAACGTCGCCCACACGCACACGCACACACATGCAACTTCCATATACACACACGGACCGCGCTGCCATGTCTGCCTACTGTCTGGCTTTAGTTGAGTCGATTTGAGTCGAGTGAGCGCATAAGGCGACAATGGGCATTAGCAGCGCATGGGAAAGATACTTCGAGTGCAAGCGGCAAGCAGCAAGCAGCAAGGCAAGCAAATGCAAAATACACTCAAATAACTGAAAGTTTTGTATCAAACAAACAATGAACTTTCGCTGGCTGCCGCTGCCGCTGCCATAAAGAAATTATAACAGAAACAGACATGATATTATTAAGCAGTAAAGGCGAACACAAATTGACATGATGAGCCACCGTATAATTCGAGTATCTGTTTGTTGTGCACTACTCCATATACATATGTGTGTTTGTGTGTGTGTGTGTGAGTGTGAAAGGAAAACTTATGCGTAGATAAAAGATATAACATTGAACAGATTGTGTAATGATTGATTGTCAGAAAAGAAAATCCGTTTAATTCTATTTGGTTAGAAAAGATAAATAAATAAATGAAATGAAAATAAGAAATAAACGTAACAGAATACAGCTGCAATGCATTTGATTGCGACGTTGTACTAAAGAAGAAAACAGAAACAAATTTGAACAAAATCGCCTATTAAGACAAATCAAACATAAATTGAAATTGAGACCTTTTTCCTTCATTGTGTTCTTATAACTGAGCTAAGCAAAGTAAAATAAACTGAAGAAGAGATACAAAATTCGTATTAAGCGATCAATAACCATTGTAAATACGCCAATACGACGCCGCCGGGCGGACCAGCAAGCGATAAAGCAAAAATATTATCGCATGCATTGCAGGCGGGCGCGAACCACGCCACGCATCGAGAGCTAAAGAGGAGCAAAATTCAGCCGCATAGACAAACTTCATGGCTGCAAAGATAAACAATAGAAAAATCTTATATACAAATGCTAAGCGAATGAAGAGAACACAAAATAAAACCAAATTGTATCGAGTTGAGGAATCAAATGCTCGCAGGCAAAAGATGAGTTGAGCTGTATGGAGGATGCTGATGCCGATGTCGATGCTGTTGGAGGATGATGGTGGTGCCAACAAAGGGAGTGCAGTGTAAGTATTGCAAATACAAATTATGGACACAAACGTAAATACTGCAATCATTTTAATAGACCCAAAAGCGTCGGCCACTTCTCGACCACAGAGCATAAACCATTAAACGACGTATGTGTGTGTGTGTGTGTGTAGTCACATTACCAAAGCAAAACAGTCAAGTCGACTGTCTGTCAGTCGTTCGGTCAGTCAGACCGTTGTATTGGAGGATGTTAAGAACAACAATCGTTGGACCATTTGAAAAAATGTTTAGCCATTTAAGCGTGGCACGCGAACGAACAAGCGAGCTTACCTAAAATTGCATAAATACTTACATACACACACACACACATACACACACACATAGAATGGCGGAAGAAGATGAGTAGGGAAAATGTTTATTATAGGAATTTAGGTAAAATTAGCGTAGATAAATTTTCTACAAATTTTTCGCATTTTCACATGGTCAGCAGTTGATTGTCGCAGTCGGCGCCCAGCAGCGGTTTGGGCCGCTTGGCTCAAACGTTGCACTGGGCTGCGCCCCGGCTGGCTTCTTGCAAGTGGCACGCCTGCGCATTCCACTGCGTACGTTTGCGGTTATATTCTTGCATTTTTTCTCTTCTCTTCTTTTTTTTTTAATTTTTTATGATTTGTACTTAGTAAATGATATTATATTTTTGACATGCTGCTTGGGACACGCAAATAAAGTCTTTCTAAAACTATTCAGTGAGAACTTTGTTATTTATAAATCTTACTGATGAAATGAAGCTACGATAGATTTCTAGATTTTCCGCCATGCACTGTACATATTTTTCAGCAACAAAACCCTAAAGTGGCAACACTGTTACTAACGAACTTGTTCGATGTCGTTGCCGCAACATGATGTAATGTATGTTGCGGCAACACATTCTGTTGCTGAAACTTGATGGCTTACACATTTTCAAAACTCAAAACTTTTCGCTTGCGTTTTGAAATGTAAATTTTAGCAATCTTTATTCATTTTAAATGATTATTAAAAGAAATTAAAGATTGAACCATAAATAATCGTGTTGGTTTTGTTATAATATGAATATATATTTTTTACAATCAATTTTAGTCACCAAAGAGTATACATTTTAATAAATAAGGTGAAGATTTTATAAAATTTGTATTAGACGTAAATAAAAATCTTAAAATGTGTGTTAGCTGCGACAACATGTTTGATCAGCATTAAACTATTTCATATACATTAGAATTCTAATGCAACAAACACCTATTCAGTGCTGAAAACAACACGAAGTCATGAAACATGTTGCTAACAAGCGTCAGAACATTTTTCGAGGAACGTTCCGAAACAATGTTCGATCTAAGCCAATCCATTTTCAGCATTGCTTTGACGTAAGATGTGTATGCTCGCTCAAGATTTAAGTCCGTTTTTTGTGGAAGCTATTAAGGCACATTTTGCATTGCGTTTATTTTCGTTCAAGGCTGTTGTGACTTATGGTTAGTTGCGTGTGTCTGAAAACATAAAGTACTTCAACACACCAAATTTTTGTTCCTCCTAAGTTACCATCGTTCCATTTCAAACAAACAATGCATAAATTTATTATACTTTATGTTTCCATACGAAAGTAGTAAAACTAGCGGCACAATAATAAAAACGACAACAGCAAACATGCTTTAAGTGTTTATTTCGCTCATGTTGCAAGCGTGTTTATTGAAACGTATGTTAAGTCAATTTTAAGATGATAGTTACTCTATGGAATATTTCAAACTCGTATCCGTATCCGCGATTCACATTCAAACGAAGTTTGTTAGCGCGCGGTTGTCTCATTGTCGTTCTGTCGGTTGAGATTGATTCAAAATTTCTTCGAAAATTTCGTAAAAAAATTTGCGCGTATCTTTTTTAAAACTCTACAAGAAAGCTTTGATAGCTTCAAAAACAATTGCTTGTGAATGCATCAAAACAATAATTTGTATGAATAATTCTAAATAAATTGTGTGTGGTTTGAGCTCAGCAATTCTTTTTTAAGTACATTACCAAGAAGTTGAACTTCGATGCCTCGATTAAATGCATTTATACGGTGTTGTTGCTGCTGATGCGTTGCAGTACTGCGATGAGACGTGCACGTTGTGACTGACAGCGACTCTGCGTTGGGCATATTTTCGATGCAATCAAATCAAATTTCGTGCGTCAAGTTTAAAACGAATAAAAAACAAATATTGCAGTTCAATTACAATTTTGAATTTTACCGACTCACATAAAAGTCGAACAAGATAAAAAATACAAAAATACAAATAAAAGAAACAACAAAAACCGTAACCGGCTTATGTGCGTGTGTGTGTGTGTGTGCTTGTGTGTTTGTTGATGTGCGCGGGCGTTTTTCGCCGTTGAAGTTTTACGCGTGTGGAGATTTTATTGCGGTCCCTTGGCGCTGTTTTATACGCAAACCGTCTACGCCGCCCCCTCGCCCCACACACGTTCACGTCCTACCGCGCGGATTGCTTTGTCGCCGTCGTCGTCGTCGTTGTTGTCGTCGTCGTCCTTTCTAAGCTGATTTCGTGCATTCGAATTGTTATTTCAAAATGTTTATTTTGCTGTCGTCGTCGTTGTCGTCGTCGTCGTCGAATTCGTTGTCGTATTCGTTGTCGTTGAATGTTTCGCATTCATAAATTATACAAGAATTTTCGACTTGAAATAATAAATAAGCATTTTCGCTTTTATTGTGTTTATACATTTTCACTGGAAATCGCTCCCATGTGGCGTTACCCGTTTCAAAAAGATACTTGTACCCCATTCGAACATGTACTCGCTCACGCACACGCTTAGAAACATGCGTAAAAATACACATACATACATATATATTTGAGAATTGAGAATTGAGAATTTTGTGTTTGCAACTTCATTTCGAATATTTTTGTGATTTTGTGCGCTTTGATAAGGCGCTAAAAAGTGATTGAGTTTTTTATATTCCTATTATTATTATTGTACATGTTGAAGTTATTGGACGAAGCGCAATAAGCGTTACAGATCAACACCAACAACAAGACCAACAAGAGCAAATGCGTCCCGACTGCCAAAACAACGAACTGCGGATTAATTTGGCTTTGCATGTGAGGTGAGTTAATTATTGTTTGAGGCATTTTACTATTCAAACAAAGTTTGTATTATTATAATTACGAAAGTTATTCGAATTGCTCAAGAACGAAAAACTTCAAACATCATGTGACTAAATTTCACATTTATTGCACTTTCATTGCCGGAAACAAAGCAATAAAAAAGTTTACTGTCACATTTTGTTCCTTTTTTTGTTTTTTGAAATTTCGAATTAAAGTTTTCGTTTTATGTTCCAATTTGTTTTATGGCTTTGGTTTTGAACATTTGCTTTGAATTCCGTTGGTTATTTTGGTACATGTTCCATGTTCATTCGTTGCCTTGGCGTAAAAATCACTTTTATTGTCTTAGAAGAATATCGTATCATTTGATGTAGTAAACCATGTTTGTTTCCCAATTGATTGACAGAGCCATCATGTTAATTGCTTATTCAATGAAATAACTCGAAGATTTTAGAATTGAATTTCATTACTTACTTTTGACATTGAAGAATCGTTCAAACGATAACATAGAAGCGGCGCTTTTGGAAGTTGTTGAGATTCTTGTTATCATTTCGCTTAAATTGATAAAGTTTGGCAATAAAAATGTTCAATTTTTGTTCTTGTTGTGCAAACAGTTGTTAAAATTTGATTTCAAATGTGGCCATAGCATTGTTTTATCGAATAATTAATAATAACATATCAATACAAATAATAAAAATAAAATTGAAGTTTCAATTTGGCTTCATTTAAATGTTCAACAAATAACACTTGAATTGAAAATTATTAAAAATAATTACAGCTTCGCAATTGAAAATGAATGCAAAAATACGAAAAGTGCAATGACATGTCAATGAATGCGATAAAAAACGAAGAAAATATGAAATAAATAAAATGAAAATTTTCTTTTGCTCTTCACTTTTGTCTGCGTGCATAAAAAAAAAAAAAACAAAAAAAGAGAAAAAAAGTCATTGAAGTAATCGTCTGCTTGGCAATGAGTGCAACTACAACAAACGACGACGACAACAAGCGCAGTAATAATAACAACAACAGCAACAACAGCAATAAAAACGGCGACAAGTGCAACGAGAAAAAGCAGACGCATCATAAATGCGAGCACGTTCGCGACATTTGCAACAGTAAGGATGCAAAATATGTTCGCATCAAAGTCGTCAACTTCATCAGCCAACCGCCATTGCCATCGTCATAATCATAATCATCAACTCAATCATCATCATCAACTACAACGACAACGACAACGACAACAGCATCAACTCAATCATGAACTGCAATAAGAGCAAAAGCGATATATTTATGACGACAACGACCACATAATTAGAGCAAATTTCAAAGGGAATTGCAAAAACACGAGCAACAACAACAACAACAACAACAACAGCGACAAATTCAAGAACAGCTGCATTTGCATATGTGCAACCTCAGCCTTGCCTTTTGTGCATATTTCTATCTCAATCTATTTTCCTCAATCTATCTATCTATGTGCGTTTGTATCTCTCTCTATCTGTGTGTGTGCGTGCCTCGCTTAGTGTTGAGTCATTAATAGTTGCACTGATGCCTCTAATGAATAAATAAGTGCCACTAATAGTTTTCGCACTTCCTGTTGCAACACGGCAAAGCGCCATGATCATCATCGCCGCTGCTGCAACATATCACATTCTGCTCACATGTTCATATATGCGTTGTCGATAGCAACAACAACAACAACAACAACAACAACAACAACAACAACAACAACAACAACAACAACAACAACAGCATCAGCCAACAGACGACAGACGACAGACGACAGTCGTCAACACACAAGCTAACATGTTGCTAACAGAATAGAAAATTATAAAAAAAATAGAAAAAAAAATAAAACAAAATAAAAATGTACTCAAACATCGTTTAAGTATTATTTTTTTATGTTTGAAAATTAAATCATAAAAGCACCAACAACAACAACAACAACAATTTGTTTCGCCTGCTGTGAACGCCTCCAGCGCTGCTGTGCCATTAAATGTTCTAACCGTTTGTATCTCGATATGTTGACAATATATAATTATTAAGCAACAACAACAACAACAACAGCAATCCGCTCTGCGACAACTTTTTTAACAAAGACAAGAGCAACAACAACATTTATCGTCGCTCCACGCCCCTCTTCCCTCGCCAGCCTTCATCGTTTGTCGTCGCCACATTTCCTCATTGCAAAAGTTCTGTGGGCTGAAATCTTTGCACAGCTTCAACTTCAACACTGACCAGCAACAATATCATGTTCTTGCTGTTGTTGTTTTGCAATAGTTTTTTTTCCTCCATTGAGTTTGTCTTTGAAACGTTTCCCACACAAAGTTGGCGTACAAAAATATAAAACCATACAACAAAACAGTTAAGAAAAAGCTTTTGGTTCATTTTTGCAATTTCATTTTTATTTGTTGTAATTTTTTAATAAATATCGTAATTTGTTGTTGTCTGTTTTTTATAGTTTTTGTTGTTTTTGCGCATGTGCTTCGTGTTGTTCTTGTTGTGTCAAGTACTTTATTGCATGCAACATTTAAAACATTTCCGTTGCTGGTTGCAAGTTTTTATTTTCATTGCTGCGGATGTGAGCTGTTAACGGCAAAAAGATACAGATCAAAATACATACATAGAATAATAAAAAGTAAAGAGAAAAACAAACAAAGTTACACAAACGCTTGATTGATAAAACATTTTATCATGTTAAGCGCATAACTGGTCTTTGCTGCTGCTTCTTCTTCTTCTTCTTGTTCTTTGCACACTTCCTGTTTCTGCGTCATGTCCTCTCCAGAAACACTTTGATGCGCCGTTCAACAGTCAATGCTGAATTGCCGCTTGTTGCTGACGCTTATCAATTTATCTTGACAACGGCAGCAACGTCAACAGCATCAGCTAAATCATCGTCTCTGCCATCGTCATGATTATCTTCATCATCATCGTCACTATCGTCATGAAGATAGAAGCGCTTGATTTCACTCACGCAAACTCATCAAGTTTTAATTAGTTGTAATTTGTAAAATCAACGTCATGTTGCTGACATTTCACTTTGCGGTGCTTTGAAGCTGTTGAAGATGAGGCCGTGACTGCGACAGTGGCTGCGCTGCGACTGAGGGCGCGGTCGTCAACATGACAGATTTGCTGATAAAGTTGAAGTTGTCGGTTTTTGGTTAGCAAAATCATGGAAATCAACATCGTTATCACTGTCAGCATTATTATGAGGACATGTGCGCTCGACAAAGTGAGAGCTTCAAGCACAAAGAGGCGCGAAAAGCGCTTTGTAAGTGTCGCGTTTGGCACTTGAATATTCTTTTCGTTCTATAAGTACTTTGAAGCCTGAAAGATTCGTTCTTTAAAAATATCCGCTTAGCTTAGCATCTGCGGAGCTTTAAGACAACACTTTATATGACCAACTTAATGTGTTTTCACCTGATTTTGTTTCTGCCAACTTTGACTTTTATTGCTCATGTGTCTTTGTTTTTTTTTTTTTTTTGAGCCAACAATTTTACAACGTCATGAAAGTCAGGCAAGAACGTAGAAACAGTATTAAATCTCAGCCAAATAGACCAACTTAATTAATTTCTATAAAACTTTAAGGACAGAAACACTATAAACTACAACAACAACTACAAGATGAAAAACCATTACTTACACTAAGCAAAAAAAAAAAGTTTGCACAAGAGTAAAACAACAGATTTTAACATAAGAGCAAAAAAACAAGGCAGAAAATACGACACACGCCGTTAACTTCAAATGAGTATGAAAACTACAACAAAAACAAAAACGCAAGCAAGGAACACAAAAAATGAAACTAGAAAAAAGGAGTAGAAAAAGTACTTACATAAAAATCAGGCGAATACGTCGACGACGACGACGACTATAATGATGATAATGATGATGGTGGCTCATGTGACCAAAGTAAGCACCGCAAGCAACATTTGCCAGAGCCAATTAAGGGCAGTTGACGACGGCGATGAGAAGGCGAAAAGAAACTTTTCCTGCTCTCGATACCCTACATTTTCTGCCTTAGTTATCTTTGTAGTACATTCGAGTATAGTTGCGCTGTGCTGAACTGTGCTGAGTGGAGTAGAACAGCGTTTATAATGAAAGCGGAGCATTACAAAGAATACTTGAGACAGCGGCGAAGACCCTAAGCAGAAAAGGAAGAAGAAGCAGGAAAAACAAGTAAGAAAACTTTCCAACAGAAACAACACAAAAAAGTAACAAAATCACAAAAAAGAAGTATGTTGGAAAATCATAGAAAAATGTGCGGAAAAAAACAGTTTATAGAAAAACGAACTGAAACTTTTGCGAAAAATGTTGCTGTTGAAAAGTTACTATTTTTATGCTCGAAACAAAAATAAAGAGAGGAAATCATCAACTGTAGTGGCAGCAGCAACAACAACAACAACAACAACAACCACACAAGAGGCAAAAACCGTTTACAACAGTTTTCTAGTTCACAAATTAGAAAATGAAAGAGGCGAACAGAGCAAAAAAAAAAAGGAGTAAAAAAAGAAGAATGAGTAGTAAAAAAAGGAACAAATGTGTTAAGAACAGCATGGACAGTTATTTTTGGTAGGCAATGATGTGTTGGTGTGTGTAGGAGCAAGAATAGGGGTAGGAGTGGGGGCGGGTGGAGCAACTGCCACATGCACAACGAACAATCTCAGCATCAAGTCAACTGCAACGGCAATTTGGCTGAATGACTTGACTGAGTGTGGCAGCTCAGCTGCTCCTGCACAAACTCACACTCATGCACACTCACACACACAGCACAAAAGCAAAGCGCACTCGCTCGAGATGAAACAAAATAGAAACTACCAAAAAAAAAGAAGAAAAATAGAAAAAGTAAATAAAGTAAAATGTTACTCTTCATGCTGCCACATCACTACATGCCACTATAAGCCGCACAGCTCTTCACTGGCTGCCGCTGCCGCTACTTTATAAACAAGCAGTTAACGGGCAGCAAAAATCGAGCAATGCAAAAGGTAAAACAAAAACAAAAGAGATGAAAAAATTGCTATGATTCTATTTAGAAAGTTGCAAAACCGTTGCACACAGCCAAGTAGCATCGAAGTGAGCATGGCAGCGAGCATCGCGTGTTCTGCGCCAAAAGATTGAAAATTGTTGCAGCGGCAGCGGCAGAGGAGAGCGAAAAAAACTTCATATTGGCAAATGGTAACAGTAAAGAAACCAAAAACAAAACAAAACAAAACAAAAAAAATCGAAAGAAAAAAATCTTAACTAGAACACTTGATGCAACAGCAGATGCCGCTATGAAATGCTTCTGTTGTTGTTGCTGTTGCTTTTTGGTATTGTTGCAACTACAGTTTGTGCCGTTGCTGTCCTTGTTGTTGCTGTTGTTGCTGTCGCCGTCGTTGCTGCTTCAATTTCCAATTAAAGTGTTCACCTTAGTTAAGTCAAGTGAAGTGTGTGCGCGAATTCGCAAGCTTTTCTCATTGCCGTCATCTTCCTCTTCTGCCTCTTCGTTATCAACTTGCCGCATGTTGCATGATGGCAATGACGATGATGAGGATGGCAATGATCATGTTGCTAGCCATGCCTGTTGCCATTGATTGCGCAATAGTCCAGAACTCGAAGACGACGTAATCCCGTCAAACGTGCGCTTACATAAGTTGTTCGTATCTGTGTGTATGATGAGCATGTATGTGTGAGTGTGTGTGTGTGCTTGTTACTTTGCAGTTTGCTTGTTTGTTTGTTTGTCATCTCTCAGTTGTGCGCTTTTGGCGTTTCTTCTAATTGAGTTAGAGTTGTTGCTATATTTGTATCACTGCGTATGTGTGTGAGTGAGTGTGTGTGCGTTTGAGTCTTTGCTTTCTATATTAATGTGTATATTTTATTATGCAACATATATTTCACATCACTTATATGACAAACACTCGCACACTCTCACAGACGGACAGGAAATTGACGCTTTTGTTGTACTTGTTGTTGCTTTGGCATGTATTGATTGGCAATTTTGTCATTCACTCAACGCTGAATGAAGGCACAGTTGCCAGAGAAAAGATGAATTTGCTATTACATATGGAATTATCATATGACTTGTTGTTGTTTGCGCGACTTTCCGCCTTGTTGCATGTAATTTTAGTTGATGGCAATCAACATGTTTGTGGTTATCTGAAATCATGAAAAATTAACACATTAATCATGACTTTTGTGTAGAGAACATTAGTGATGAGTATCTTAGAGCTGAACATGAAATTACTTCATTTTTCTAGCACTTAGTACATTTTGAATTAAAGTCATTAAACTCAACGAAATCATTAAAAAACAAAAAAGAGAATCAAACAAAAGACTTTGTTCGACATTTGCAACTTTATGAACTGCTGGCACGAGATCGGCCAGAGAATTGAGGCGAGCTAAGGTACTAAATCATATTAATTAACTTCAATAACTTTAACAAAAGAAGAGAAAAGTAAAATAGAACAAAAGGCATCTTTTTTGTACTTCACTGGGCTAAGAAGAACACACGCAACAATAACAACATTAAGAACAAAACCAAAGTAATCTAAACTCGTTCGGAAGTGAACCGCAATAACGGATGAATTACATAAAAAGCGGCAGCAGCAGCAACAACAACAGCAGTCAACAATGATGATCAACGCTAATTGATCATTAACTCAATTTCCTCACACAAAAAGCCACTGAGACAGCGACGAAGGCAGCGGCAGCCCCAGCAGCGTCGCAAAAAGAACAAAAAACGAAGCAGTAGCAGAAGAAGAAGAAGACGAAATAACGCTATCATGGCGCGGCATTTTGCTATCTCTTTCGCCGCCGCCCAAAGCAGCTGAATAAGCTATAAAGGCATTTTTATTACATCGACGCTTTTTATTGCAGAAGTCAAGTTTGGTTTGCGAGGCGCTGGAAGCATTGCACGCGATCTCAAAATGCGAAACGAGTTCACTGGCGATGATAATGTTGCCCGCGATTATGACCATCACGTTGATGATGATTATGACGCGTTGATGTTGGTGGCGCTGCCGCTGCCGCTGCTGATGATGGCGTTGATGGGCGGCCGTCCAACTATTTAATGCAATGTACACAACAAAACAAAAAAGATAGATTTCTATCACAAGAAACAAACAGAGATAACTGCGGATATTCAAGCTCATTGAAGTTTATGCGCCGAAAATTAAAAATAAATGCAGAAGAACGGAAAAAAAGTAACCAAAGAAAGAAAAGTAATGAAGCGAAATGTTGAAGAAATCGTCGATTTGTGCTTATTTGTATTTTCTTTTTTCTTTCTTTTTAATTTTATTTATTTTTGTATCTTTTTATTTTATTTGAATTGTTGATGGAGACTTTTCTTATGGCTTGCGGCTTTTAATGATTTTTTTTCTCGTTTAATGTTTCTGTGTTTTTTTTTAATATATCATTTTGTTTGTTATTTCATTTTAAAGCAGCACAAAAAAAAAAAATTAAAAGAGGGCAAAGGCTTTTGTGCCACAACATGTTGATTAGAAATGCTTTTCAGAATAAAAGTTGTTGTTTTATGCATTTTATTGTTGTTAGTTTTGTGCGTGGGTGACTTCATTCATTTCGGTGTTGTTGTTTATTCAAGCCATGTAATGTTTGTATTTATTTGTTGGTTCCTCTGTCTCACTCACACACACACGCACAATAGAGTATTGTGACCCCTGCCCGACGCTTCTGTTTCTGGTTCTATTTTGGTTACTGTTTTGTTTTTATGTTCTTCTGTTGTTGTTGTTGTATTGTTTTTATGCTGCGTGTTCTTGATTTGTTTTCCCGCTTGTCGTATTGGCTTTAGTTTATTTGCTGTTTGTTACTTGTAGAGCAAATACATTTCTCAACAAGATCTTAATTTACGTTTGCTCGTTAACTCCACATACCGTTATTCTTTCACCACTTCTCAGCCGCCATAGAGTGCTTTGTACATCTCTGACCGTCTGTCTGTCTGTCTGTCTATCTGTCTGTGTGTGTGGTGTGGTGTGGCTTAGCCTCGGCCTAACCCATTCATGTCTATACTAGGCAAGGAGCGTTTGTGCCAAAATAGAAAAGCTTTACGGCTTTCGCAGCCTCACAGCTTTGCTTTTCTTTTCTTTTGTATTTGTATTTGCCTTTTTTAGGGAAATTCACAAACGTGCAAATACCACAAGTCGGCATATCTCGGCTCGGCAATCAACTTTCGTGGTCAATTGTGTGCGAGCGACAAGAAAGAACACAAAAACAGAATAGATTTGAAAGAAAGCAGAATAACAAAACAAAAAAGGCAGAAATCTATTCAATGCTTTATTGCCAATTGGCAAGCGGCGATTTTATGTGCTTGTATGCGTGCCTGTATCTGTGTGAATGTATCTATGCCATTCTATTCTATTGAATTCAATTCTACGCTATGTGATTCTAACCGTATCGATTCTATTCTGTGTGAAACTACAAAATTATGTGTTCGAATGTTTTATGTTTTTTTTTCAGCATTGATTTGTTTCTCCTTTTTCTTTTTATTTATTTTCATTTTGTCGTTTTTGTTTTGCATTTGTTTTTGTCAGTTTATTGTATCCGCAACGGTTTTAACTGTTGTTGCCTGTCAGTCCGTCTGTCTGTGTATCAAAGAAATGTGAGCTATAAAACCATAAAAACGACGAAAGGATTACAGTCAAGTAATAACTACTTGACCCATTGTTGAATGTTACTTAGTTCGAAGTTAAGACTATCATCAAAGTGATTTAATTGCATTTTTCCGCATTGAACTTCAACTTCAACAATGCCTCACAATCTATCCGCCCATCTATCTTTCAGTCAGTCAGTCAGTCAGTCAGTTAGTCATTCAATCGGTCAATCAACGCACTGATCGAAGCAACTAAATGCCGCACTAAGCAACGCTAACAATCCATCATCACTCATTATGAGCGCCGATCGCTTCAACGTGAATGCATTTCGTTCTCGCATACTTTGCCACATTTGTTCGAACTATCGTTCATTCTTCAACAGTCTAACTTTCCGTCCGTCCGTCCATCTGTCCGTCTGTACAATTTTATGTTGTTTCGCCGCTGCAGGCAAACTATTCGAGTCAATCAATTAAGCATTTCATCACATGTTGTTTACAGTTCTAATTCCATACGACTTCAGTACATATTTTCAGTTGCGGCTCTTGGTTCTACTCACGGCCGTCCGTCCGTCCGTCCGTCTGCCCGTCCGACTGTCCGTCTGCATTACATGTTGCACTTTGTTCGCGTTCCTCACATGTTTTTCTTTCGTTTTCATTTTTGTTTTCCATTTTTTCCATTTTTTTTCCTTAGCCTAATGATTTCCTGTTAATCTGGCGGCATTGCAGCTTTAAACTAATATCAAGTGAAATTTTTTAAATTATTTTTGTGTTTCGTTTTTTCTTTGCCGTTTATAATCAAAGTTATTTGTAGTTGATTGAAGTTGAATTGTTGCTATAAAAGCAAACAAACTACAATTTTTTATTTATTTTCTGTTTGAGCACAGTAAAGATATGCGCTATGAAAACAAGTCTCAAGTTATAACCAATTCTTTTTTAATCTATGTACTTATCTATCTTTCTACACATTTATTGTCTGCATTCTTATATGACCTGTTTTTGTTGTATTTGTTAGACTTTTTCCCTTAGTCAGTGTTGTTCTGTTGGCGTTGAAGCTCAATCATGATTTATGTTAATACTTTTCACATTATCTAATTGAAAATATTGTTTTTGTACAATAAAGCTTAAGACTTCTTTGAAGCGAAGAACAAAAGTGTTTGAGAAAACATACTAACCTATATAAATCAACATGCCATTAGCTATTCGAAACTCATTAAGAAATTTGCTTAACAAAAAGTCAAAATGCCAAAAACATTTTTGGGTTAATTAATTTTAGGCAACATGTTCAGTAACTTTTTTTCTCTCTTTCTTTTTTGTTGGCCAACAAATGTGGCACTTTCGCTTACGGGAAGTCAAATTAAAAGTTTAAAGGTAACAATTTATAAGAAACAAAGGAAAATACAAAATTCATCTTCATAAACAATAGCAGTAACAACAACAATAACAATAAATGTAAGAGAGAAGTTACTTTGCAATCATGAAAAATCAATTAACAGCAGATTATTTGTAAAAGTTCATAATTGTGGGCGGACAAATAGACTTGGGTGTGGCATGAGAAACACAGCTGATGTCCGCCTGTTGTCCATGATTAATGATGTCTGCAGAGCGAGGTACAGCACAGCACAGCCCAACAGAGCAGACACGACCCAAGCAAACTAAGCAAACTAAAGCAATCCAGAGCAGAACAGACAAGTCGGACAAATATCGATTTTGTTGTTTGTTATTTGTTGCAAAATTGAATAATAATACACATATATATATGTATATATATTTGCTTTGTTGATTGTCTTATCTGACGCGTAGATTTGATTTATTTCGCCACCACCCACGTGCCACGTGCCTCACTCGAAGTGGTACACCTTGAAGTCGTCGCCAAAAGCAGCAAAGTAAACAATTTGTGTGCATTTTTGGCAAGCAAATATTTCATATTTCAAATGAATTTGATATTACTCAATAACGCTAATTAAAGTAACACTTTGCATATTCGAAGCAATTCAAAGTATACAAATTGCATTTCTAAATACTAAATTGCTTTTGCTGTCGTTGTTGTTGCTGTTGTTGGCGTGGAAAGATTTTATCGCAGACTCACAACTCGCCTCGCCTTCAGCTTCATCTTTCTGTTGGCTAATGAAAATAAATGGTTAAACATTTATTTAGAAAATGATTTCGAAATTTATTAGTAATCATTTTTTTCTTTCTCAGCGCGGCTGAGTCGCCAAATTAAACAAGAGATTGCTCAGAACTTGAGCGCATCTGACTGTGTGTATATTTGTATCTTTGTATCTGTTTATCTCCTGAAATGTTTCGGTTCATTTTGGCTTAGCTCAGCTTGGCTCTTAGTCTGAACTGACCCTAATTTTTATACGTCTTTGATTATGTTTAACAACGTGCGCTGAGCTGTTTAACCTTGACATCATCGTTGCTGTTGTTGTTGTCGGCGGTAAGCTTGCCCCGTTAGAGTCAAAAGTACGTTTGGGCATTAGTGACCGAGTATCTTGTTGCGGTTACGTTTGTATCTTTCACTGATTGTTTAAGTCATAAAATTTTATTATATTTTTTTTATTTTTTTTCATATTTTTTGCTTCTTTTTTGGCATTTTGAGCAGTATTTCATTGTGGTCCATGACTCAAGCAAAATAAATTGCAAAATCTGAAATGTTATTCGTGCTTTTATACTTTTTTTTTTCTGTTTGGTGTTTCTTTTTTTCTCTCTCTTTTGTTTGTATAAATACAGAAGTATTTTTATTGTTGTCTTGTATAATGTTCTATGCGCTATGCTATTCTTCACTTTTGTGTTTCATTAGATTCGAGTTGAAGTATAATTTTATAGCTTTGCTGTTTATTTACTCACTTGCGGCATTGCAAACGGGATGCTATTTTTATTACAATTTTATCTTTTAGTTATATGTTCGCTGCGCGCAAATCATAAATTATCGTGGCACTTAACAACTTCTTCTTCTGCTTCTTTTTTTCGGAATTTTAGCAAACATTTTTATGAGCGCTCACTTTGCCATAAGTGAAGATAAATGCTTTGACAGCTTCTCAAACTACGCGCATTTGATTTGGCCAGAGAATTTACTTTAATTTGTTGGTCTTTGATTGCTCGAATAGTTTCAATCAAATTACTTCCGTGTTCTCGTCAACCATTAAGCACTTCGCTTCAATTTGGCATGAATTCAAATGCGAAAAAAATACAAAAATGATATAAAAACTTTCAGATATTTGCAATTGCTCGACATATGCGAGTTTCCCGCGGCTGGCTTCTTTTTGTTTTTGCTTATTGAGTTCATTTGCTCGCGCACTTGCTCAGTCGGTCACCCGGGCCTCATTCACTCATGGCGCGTTACTCACACGCATTAGCTATGCTCGGCTTTTTAAAAATGTATGTCAATTGGTCAATTTCCGCAAAGTCTTTTTTTTCTGCTCACCAATTAAATGTCATTTACCCGTGCAGAGGCTTTCATACACTGTGCGAAATTTTCTGCTCGTTCTCTTTTTGCTTTATTTGTGTTTAACTAAAAATTGTTTTCTCTTTTCTTTTGTCTCTTTACAGGTGAGTGCGAAGACAAACTTTTAGCTTAAGCGAGCAATTGTTCTGTAAGTAAAATATCTGAGAATAATTTGCATAAATTAATTTAATAAAGTCAGCAATCAGTTTACGCCTAAGAAGCTCATAGCTCAACACTTTTCCGGCTGCTATGCCAAAGGCTATCATGGCTTAGAGATATTTTATCAGTGTATGCGACTGTGTAATTGTAATTGTTTATCGATTGCAATTGTCTCCATTAACTGCATTATCTACTTATGCTCACACACACACACACACATACACATGAGTCAATTTGTACAGTTTAAATATTTATAATAAGCAAAGTGTATGCCCAACTCCTTCGGCAACAACAACAACCACAACAATAATAAATAAGTACAATTGACATCTTCTACTTACAGACATACTTACACACATGCCCACCAGGCACAACTTTGTGTATTCAGCATGCGTGTGTGTGTGTGTGTGCCTGAGCTAACTTGTATCTTTGTAATTATGTTTGACTTTGTCGAAGCAAATTTTCGTGCGCCGGCGGGTGACGTGCGAAATTTAATGGTTATGGCCAATGAACTAATTACGTAAATGGATTTCATAAATGAGACATGCGAAAATTAGCTAAATTTGAACAAAATTGCGCATAAGAAATTAGAAGACAACAAAAAGAAGCCTAAGGCAAAAGGCAACAACAAATGCGGTTCAATCAACTTGAATGAAAAAGGCAAAAAAGCAAAAGATACAAATTAAAATTACGTATACGCATGCGAAGTAAATGCCAATGAAATATTTCTTTAGTTGTTGTTGTTGTTGCTGTTGCTGTTGCCGCTGCATTGTTATGTCACCAATAACAACGCGCAACGGTTACTTTGGCTTCGACAACAATCTGCGCACAGCAAAATCGTTAAAAATTTGTTGCAAACACCTTTTGAGTGGCAATTTGTTGTCGCTTGTTTTTGTTGCTTTTCGTTGTTGTTTTTTTGCAGCATTTATATTTTTACATTTTGCATTCAACAACAACGAAACAACATAAAGTGAAAAAAACGAAACCGTGTTGAGTTTGAGTGGACTTTTGTTTTTGCTTTTTGCTATTTTTTCATAAGTTTTTTTTGCAATAAAAATGGGAAAAATGCTGCAGACAAAAATGTTGAAGAGGGAGAGCGAAAAGAAAAGAAAGAAACAAATGCAAACAAACTCGTTGCAGTCCATGACTCAAGCAATCAATTGTAGCAGCAAAAGCAACAAAATTGTATGCATGGCGATAAGTGAAATAAAAACAAAGACCATAACAGCAACAGCAACAACAACAATAACAAGAAAAGTGCCATACTTGAGCATGAAATCAGCATCAAGTATCTAAAGAATGAGTTAACGGCGTGCAAAGTATTTTTGTTGCATGCTGTTGTTGTTGTTGTTGCTGCTACTGCTATAACAACAATCGTTGCAACATTTGCACTCAGTTAGTCATTGGCTTTCCGTCATTGTCACAGCGGATATATTTTCATTTATTTTTTTTTCACCATTTTTTTGCGTTACATTTCACGCGTCATAAGTGCCAATAACAGCAACAACATGCAACATACAAATACTAGAAATAAAAACGTTTATCTGAAATTTCAATCCTTTGCATTTAAAATGATTTCGCTTTAAGTTTCGTTTTATTTTGCTTTGATTGCATTTTCACAGTTGCATAAAACTTCAAATTCGTTTCGATTTCGATTGCAGCAATAAATTTCAAAATGTTCATGTGAAAAAATGTTTATAGCAACAATAATAATAACAACAATAACAACAACAACGACAACGACATTGTTCAACTATTATTGCGCACACATAAATTTATTGTAATTTCAGAAAATTGATATATCGCGTTCGCAATTTCAAAATAACATACAATAAGTGCTCACATATGCATGCACTAACAACAACAAAAACAACAACCATAATAGCCACAACGACAACAACAACAACAACAACAACATCCTCAAGAGCGTCAATAACATAAATGAGTATTTGGCAATTTTTCCCCAACAGTTCGAAAATTAACAATTTGCATGCTA
The DNA here is from genome assembly GCA_034638295.1 of Phortica okadai. Classification (NCBI taxonomy): domain Eukaryota; kingdom Metazoa; phylum Arthropoda; class Insecta; order Diptera; family Drosophilidae; genus Phortica; species Phortica okadai. The sequence goes on along the minus strand of CM067849.1, from coordinate 4,387,854 downwards.
AATTTCTCATTTAGTGTTTGCCACTTGTACGACTTCGATTGGGTCGTTCGTAAGATACTAAATTTGATTTAAAGCCAATTTTATGCTTGAAAATCGCGTTGGAGTTCTCAAAATAGTTTGCCATGACATACTTTTGTTGGAAGAAGCAAATTTTTCATGCAATCGTTCTGAAATCGTTGAAGCGTTTCGAATTTTGAAATTTCCATAGATCGTTTTTATGACATATTTTTCCATGTTTGTTTAGACACCTCAGACTATGGTGTTGGTTTAGTGTGCACTATTTGAGTTGGCTCTAGGTCAGCTTAACATAAAAATGGTTAAAGAAGTGTTATACTAAACAATCTCTCGAAGTCGATTTAAGATCATTAATCTAACAGTTTCATAACGAGTAACTTTAGACCAACCTGTCCAAGCAACCATAGAGCTACAAATCTTGAGCATTGATTAATTTCATGTGATGTTTCTTGAATGAATCGAGAACTGTAGATCTACTTACCACTTTAAGTGCAGTGTTCTAACTCATTTGAATAATTAATATCATAAAATATATATGGAAACGGTCTGTATGGCAAGAGAGATCGTTTCGGACATGTCTGACCGATCGGCCATTTGTTCGTCCTCATAATGGTTTTCTGAAACTAACTCGGATATTAAAAGCTAAAAATTTGAAGGATAGCTACATGTAGCTCAGCAGCAGATTAAATTCACATCACATGAAACTCGAACATTTTGCCATTTCCGTCTTCATTATTGCCGGATTTCATTAAAGCGCACCCTGTATTTATGCGTTTCCTACGCTCTAATTAATGTTCAACAGGCAAACAATAATTGTTTATAGTAAAAACAACCAACTTGATAGCCAAAATCCGCTTTATAATTGCACGACTACAACTCACTTAATTTATTTGTTTTGGAGGAAAAAAAGATTATTAAAAATTATATTTTTTTGCCGATTCAATGCTACGCGTTCAAATTCATAATTTATTAGCAGCTGCAGTATTATAACAATTGATCAAAAAAGCAACAAAAATAAACAAACAATATTTATTTCTTGTTTGATTTGATTGATCTCACAGCGCGCCATTCAATCAAAATTGTAATCAAGAAGTGATTGAACAAAAAGCTAAAGCAGAGAAGAAACAAAAAAAAAAAAAAAAAACAAGAAGAAAGAATAATAAAAAAAAGATATCAAATACTTTACACAGACAAACTGACAAACAAGCGAAACGAACCGCAGCGAATTGTCGAACTTCGAGTGTTCGACGCCCCCCTCCCCCCAACCGCTGCTGGAACAACAAATGGGCTGTACGGCCATTCCACCGTTTAACCGTTTTAATGATACAATTTAAAATCAACAGCAACTCATGATTTTGCATATTTTCAACATTAAAACTCCAAAGTGAGTGAAGTGAACAAAAGCAAGTCGAGCGGAGCTGCTGCGGCGTTGAGCTTGCTGAGTTTCGTTGTCGTTGCTGTTGTTGTTGTTGTTATCCCGCATAAAATCAGTTTTAGATACAATTTTTTTTTTCCTTCGTTCGTTCGTTCATTCATTCATTCACTCAGTCAGTCTGTTTCTGTTGTTTTGGTGGCGATTAAATAGATGAAGCCCGCCTGCTGAGATTTTGCCGCACATTTGACCGAAAGTTGCTCATTGCGTTTGTGCGATGTTGATGTTCTGCCTGCTTTTTGTTGTTGCTGCTGCTGTTGTTGTTGTTGCTTTTGGTTGGTGTTTAGCGTTAAGCTATCAAATAAATAACATGGCACAAGCAGCGTCACGAATGAAAGTATAAAATGGAAATGCCGAGTTGCGTTTGAAAGATTCTAATGGGTTCCTGCAACAACATTCGCTTGCAACACCATGACGGGCAAACAAACACACACACACACTCGCCAACTTAAAAAACAATTCTGCAGCCAAAAAATATAATGGCGGCATTAGTTTTAATTAAAATTTATGCTTCCTTTTTCATGCGCGCTCACACACACACACACACACACGCACGCACACTTACTTTGCTGTGAGCGTTTCATTTTTTATTTCATTTTTTTTTCAAGTTTTGTTCACTCAGTTTTTTCGACGTAAATGAATTCGCTCGTCATGAACTTGAACTTGTTCAAAATGTTGTTCGCCAAGTGCACAACAGTAAAGCGCAAATAAAAAACTCTATAAAAACAAAAACAAAACGAAACAAAAAATGTTATAAAATAAAATAAAAGTTAAAGAAGAAGCAGTAAAGAAATATTGCTGCGATTAATTTGTAATGCTTCATGCAAGTTTGCGGCTAAAGCGACTCAAACAAATTGCGTTGAGGACCACCATGCATAATTTTTCATAAGCCGACTTCAGACAGTTTTACATAACTTTTTCAGTCGTTTTCCTGTTTTTTCTCCTTTTTGTATTTTTTGATGCCGCAAATGCGTACGTGTGTGTGCGTGTGTGTGCGTGTGTTGGTAAGTTGAAAAGCCGGCTTATATTTAATCAGTTGCCGCATGCAGCATTGACAAACAAATCTGACGGCGACTGTGACGCTGACGCTGACGCTGACTCTGACGCAGACTTTGACTCTGACTCTGACTCTGACATTGATGTTAATTTGTGGCGTCTGCCGTGTTGCATCGTTAAACTTGTTTCCATACTAATTGCAATTCATGTCGTGGTCATAAGTTGTTTGCCATGATTAGTTGCACCATGTTTGCGCATGTCTCTCATATGTGTGCGTGAGTGTGTGTGTAAAGTACTTAATTTATTTCATTATATTTTGCATGTTGACATGTTGAAGTTCATGTCAGTTTTAGTTATGTTGGCGGTCACCAATTGACATCTTCATAAGGCAAAGCAAATGTGAAAGTCTTAAAGTTCCTTCAGTTGTTGCATTCAGCCATAAGGAAGTCTCGAAGTCCTGACACACTCCTTACTTCATTACTATTAACATGTGCTGAAAGACATCTGTTCTTAATCGCTCCTTTGTGTGTGTGAAATAAATTCATTCTGACGCTAATTTTCGCCCTTCAAAATGTTCGCTTACCTGCTGTGCTAATAACAATATAACTAATACGCAATGTTGTACCAATTATGAGTAACAAATATCACAAAAATGCTATAAACACGACAGAAATAAAAATTCACAAGCCATGAAAACAAAGATACATTTTAGACACGCACAAAACACACACACGCACGCACACACATGCACATTTATGAACCTCAAAATAAATTGAATTTTAAGCCGCAATTTATGTTAATTTAATGTGTTTATTAAAACTAATTAATTTACTTTATTAAATGCAAAATACAAATAAAAGACCGCATGTGTGCAAAGCGAATGAACTGAAGTGTGTTGAGTGAGGGGTGCGGGGAGGTTGGTGCTGAGGCGGCCCAAAGTGCTTCAAAATGAAGTCATACCGAACGAGGTGTGAATGGGCGACTGTTTTTTTATGCCGGGCACACAAAAAAACACATTTTTTCGCTGTAAAAACAATTTTATTTTGTTTGTTTTTATTGAACTCTATGAGCAATAAACAAACGAGTTATCACACACTCAGGCTCAGGCTCAGTTTCGAGATCCAAGTCGAAGACACAGCGTTGAAAAGAGACTCAAAAACAGAGACAACATGTTTCTGTTGTTTCTTTTCAATCCCAGCTGTTGCCTTTGTTGGTTTTGGTGTTGTTATTGTTATTGCATGTGCGAACAAATTTATTAAGAAATTAAAATGCACAATTATCTTTTATTGAGTGAAGACTTTTGCTTTGCCTTCTCTTTCTGTCTTTCGTTTTTTTAAAGATTTTTTCCTCCTTTTTTTTTGCTTATTGAACTTTGTTATTTGTTGATTTATTCATTCGTTTTGTATATTTCAATGAAACTGTTCACAGGTGCTGCCACGCCTTGCAAAAGCACGACAGCAGCAGCAACAACAACAGCCACAACAACGGACAAGTGTATGAATGAATAAGTGAGCGAACACACAAACAAAATTATCATAAAGCACGTGCTTCATTAATATTGTATAATTACGAGCATAATAAGAAATTCAAGCCGAGTTCGGCGGTTCTTTAACTTGACTGCGTTTGACTTCAGTTTTACTTCGCGCCTCATGAACGGTAATGACAATCAAAGCTATTTAATATGCTGCACAGCAGGCGAACGAGCGACACATACACACACGCACACACACACTCACAGACACACCAACACACTCCACATGCACGACTGCCTTTTGACAATGTGTCTGCTTCTGTGTGTGTGTGTGTGTTTTTGCTACCTGTTGTCAGTCGTTGGTTGCTTATTCGCTCACTCCTCACTCACTCACTCACGCACGCACTCGCTTACTCATTCATTTGATTTGCCACTGAGCGCAGACTTTGTCACAGGTGCGTACGCACGCTCCTTGCGGAGTCTGTTAAATGTTGTTGTTGTTGTTGTTGTTGCTTAGTTGTTTGTACAACAATTCTCCACAATATGCGAGCTAGTTGTCAATTGCGTTATTTGTTATTGCAGTTGGTCATGCCATGCGTGTTCAAGCAAGTCTATTTGCGCTTCAAGTAATCATTTCTACTTATTATTTATAGCATTTTTTTTAATCGACTGCAAAATGGTCAATGACTCATATGCGCTGCATTTTTATGGCTGTGTAAACTTGGCATGCAATTGGCATTTTTTATGAATCAAAGTAAAAAGCAAAACGCAAAAACAAAAAGATAAAAAGATACTTTACCAAGTGGTCAAATTATGCCGCAAGTAAGCCATGAACGTACAACATTTGTTGTGCAAATTTTCTACAAATTAGTTGAGCATGAAATTTAGTTTTATTTTTAACAAAATTATAGAAGTTTTTTGTACATTATTTTTATCTTTAATGCTTAAACTAATGAGCGTTAAATGAAGGCGTTAATAATTTAACTGCTTGCGAAAATTGCACGTGTAATTTTGCAACAATTGAGGTCATTGTGAGTGGCAAGACTTGTGACAACACAACCCACACATTCACACACACACACACACTCACACAGAGATACTTGATCTCAGATATGACAGCCATGTCACGTGTTGACTTGTGAAAGTAAACGTGCCACTTGCACATTCCTTGCCGCTCCTGATCCTCCTGCTCCTGCTGCTGCATCATACCTTCTGTTCGCTCCCTTAGCACATCATATCTGGCTTTCTTTCACTCTTGCTTACTATCTTTCATAGTGGTTGCTTGGCCACGGCGCTTGCCGTCAATTGACTCGCACACTACGACGTGCAACAGCTGCCGATGCTGCTCGACGCTCGACTGCTGCAACACTTTGAATGCCTGACTGCATCTTAAGTGAAGTCGTGATAATCTTTGGATTTTTATCTATTGCAAATTATATGAGCAACTTGTGCGCTTTTCCACGCCTCAACGACTTGTGAAAAGTTTTGCTTTGCTTTGCTTTGCTTTTACTGCACTTTTTTTCCATCGTTTTTTTGTTGTGTTGGTTTTTATTTTCTGCTCACTGTGGCTTTTCTAATGAAAAACTAAACCAGCGCATTCAATATGCAGCAACGATATGAAAAAACAACAACAGCAACAACAACGAAAATTGTAAAAAGCAAATTGGCAAAAACAAATTGTGAAAATGTCTAAAAAGGCCACAATTGGGGTAATTGTGTTATCGGTTGAGGGCGTGCGCTTATAACGACTGTGGCAACGCGCATACGCCTCGTTGGCTGCAACTGTGTTGAGTGGCACGAAAAAAATACAACAAAAAAATACTTTAAAGTATGAATATTTAAATTTAAATGTAATGCTGTTAAAACAACAACTCTAAAGTTTATTTTTTAACAAATAAACTTTTGTCATTTAAAAAATGTTGTTCAACTCATTTAATAAACTTCCACCGATGATTAATGTTGCTTTTTTTTGCGTTAGAAAAGTTTTTGCTTTTTCCCTTCTTCAAATGTTACAAATAAGAAAAAAGAAACAAAAAAAAAAAATATGTAATCAACAAATTAAAATCACACACATAAATAATTTATTGACCTTGGCGCTGTGCCCGTCAACATGTGTTAAATAAATAAAAATTAATGAAGCACGCATTAAATTAAATCTGAAAATAAAAAGCAAAGCAAAGCGAAGCATTAAAAACATAAAAAAATATTTCATTTTAATTTGAAAAATGCTTAAAATCATTTTCAACGAATTATTTACAACCAAGCCCATAATTTTTAACGCAGCTTAAAGCGACTTCAATGAGCGAAAAAAAGCGATTGAATAAAAACCAACAACATAATAAATGAAGAAAAAAATGAACTAACAACGAACCAATCAATTCGATAACACTTGAATACAAAATGAGGGTCATTAATTTTATGCCAAAACTACTATGAAGTACTTCACCTTAAGGAAAACGAGAGAACGCTTTGAGCGAAATAAAAAAAAAATAAATAAAAAAAAAGCAAAAAATAAGAATCAAGTAAAAGGCTGTGGCACATGACAGATTTCTATAAAGCTGCCTATGTGTGTGTGTGTGTGTGTGCATATCTCGCCGGCTTATCCGCCTGTCAATGTCGCATTTTGTACATTATGCGTCGCTCTAGACGTCAGAATGTTGGCCTGTAATGTTTGTCTCTTCGTCCGTCTCTCTGCCCGTCGGTGTGTCGTTGTGTCTGTCCCATAGCTGTGCCGTCACAGTCAATCATAACCCGTTTCGCATTGGCGTACAAATCAAATACTCTGTTATCGTTCCTACGTTCGTTCGTTCGTTCGTACGTTCATTCTGGCAGCTAACCAAAGAGCAACGCGTACTGCGAGGACTCCAAAGCCAGAGAGCGAGGGAGGGCGAGGGAGAGAGCAAGACAAATCAGTACTATTCATACAAAGCAGGCAGGCAGGCAGCAATACTCACTCCAACTCCAACTTCAATTGACTGCCAACCTGCCCGAATGCCTTCATGCCTCCCATGCCATGCCATGCTCTGCCAGCCAAGTTGACTTCGACATTTGTGGTACGTGTTTGCTATAAAAATGCGGCTACATGCCTCATCATCAAACAGAACGAGTGTACTACACACACACACACACACACACACACACACACACACACACACACACAAACATTGTGCTGTGTACAGAAGCGTTCTTTTATCACCGATGCCACGCCCCAAACCCAAACCCCAACCACTCTGATATATCGACAGCAATTTCTGGCGACGTTTTGCGGATTTTATGTTTTCTCGTAATAGAATTTTAATTGCACAATTCAAAATGTCATTTACATTTGAACTTTTTTTGCTTTTTTGATGTGCTTAATTGATGATGATCGAAATGTTTGTCGCGCATTGAATTTTCTATGCTTCTGTCCGTCCGTCCGTCCGTCTGTCTGTGGGTCGTTCTGTTTGAATGTCGTTAATTTATTAAGTGCTGTTTTGGCATTTGACTTTGATGACGCTGTTTTGATTGCGGTTTTAAGGCATTTGCGCTGTTGTTGTTGCGCTTTGTGATTATAAAATTTTGAGCTTAACAACATGAGCAAAACGAAACACACGAAGACGTGACACACGTGCTAAACGTTTAAATGATTAGTGTTCGCATAGAAACACGAATTTCGGCAGCAGCAGCACATAGCGCAGAGATAGAAAGATACTCACACACACACACACACATGTGTAGATGGAGAGTGGCTACAGAGTTAATGAGTCGCACTAAAACGTTTAAACGCCTGCCAGATAATTTATCTAAGTTAAGACGGAACGACGCCTTTCATTCTTTTCTTCTTTTTGCCATTTACTGTTTTATTAAACACGCTAGCTAAAGTTCATAATGCCTTCATATGGCAAGGCAATGTTAATGCCGCACAATGTCTTAATAAGTTACGCCAGACTTCGACATGGACAAGACAGAATGATGCTGATGGTGATGGTGACTCTGACTCTGTCTCTGACTCTGACTACGGACTTCGACGCTGTGTTGGTATTTAATAGCGAAAAGCTGCTAGAAAGCGCATTATTATAACTCATAGCTAGAAAAAAAGCTTAGGCCAGCTTCTAAGCGCAGACAGGCAGCGGAAAAACCGTGAAGGTTGTGGCAGCAGAAACAAAAAAGTAAAACTTTTTGCAGAAGGCAACTTGATAAACAACCGAAGCGTTTTAAACGGCTTCATTAATCTTATTCACCGGTTGCTGATGCTCATGCTGATGCTGATGCTATAGCAGTTGCTATTGCTGTCTATTAAAGCCTTGTAATGCGGCTGCCAACACACCAATGGCTGATGGGTCGGCGAGTGGGGAGGGGCGACGTCAACTGTGGTAGTGGTGGCAATGCTAAGAAGAGATTGAGTAGCGCTCATCCTTAGACACTGACACATCTGCCACGACTACCACAGCAACAACAACAACTACAACAACAGCAAACGAAATGTTACTGTCAGCTTCACGTCATTCGGTCGTGTACTACTTTATGAGTCTTTGTTCGTTTGCTACTTTCAAATGAAATTTGTTTGCTTGCAAATTTTTATGTTTAAAGATTTAAATAACCATTTCTTTTTCAATTCTATTCTTTCGCCCATAGAGCCTAGAAAGTTCTTCTAATGGATTGCTTTTCTTTAACAAATACAAATACTTTATTGGCCTTTCAATTCTCTACGATTTTTTGCTTTGCTTTGCTTATTTTCATATCTCTGAACGTGTCAGAAAACTGACAATTTCCTTTTGCCTTATCATTTAATAATGAATTTGTTTTGTCAGCTAATAAATTATGAACATCATGTTCATCATCATCATCATCATCTTCTTCGTCGGCCGTCGCAGTCGCAGCCGCAGCTACAACATAATCATCATCATAATAAATGTGCTCGATGTCTGTCCACTGTCCTCTGTCCGCTGTCCAGTCGCTACTACTGCCAACTCAGACCGACTTTTATCGCAGTAAAGTGTTGCACGTTGCTTGCTTGGTCGCGATTTGATTTGTGGCCCGCAGTTTATTTGCTTTTTAGCTTTTGCCCTTTTGCCGAGCCAGTGTCTGTGGCAGTTTCTGTGTCTATGCCATGTATCTATCTATCTATCTACATATATATGTATTTATGTAACTTGTTGCTACATTGTCGTATCTGTTGGCCGCAATAAGCGACAAATTGCATTTTGATTTATTTGAAGTAAATTACTTTGTCTCACTTTAGTTTGAATATGATACGACTTAAACCACAAAGCATTTAAATTTGGTTTTTGGTTTGGTTTGTTTGTCTTTACTTTGTTGTTGTTTTTGTTTTTGTTTTCTATTTGCATTATTTTGGTTCAAGGAAAGCCAAAGCCACACAGCACGCTGTAATGACAACAAAGGCCATAACGCTTTGTGCATTTGCCACATCAAAGGGCACTGAAAATGGCATAAAGTAATTAAGTAAGTAAAACACGAAAACCGCAAAGACACAACGATTATTTACACCCAGCGCATTCAAGTGCAACGCATGAGTGTCTCAATCGGTTGCCGACCGCTGCAGCGTTGCATTTCCGCAGCACTGTTTCACTTTTAAAGTTACGGCAGAGCATTTTTGCTGGCATTAAATAACCGCAAAACATTTAACAGCGACCGTCGCACAACTTCAACTTCAACTTCGATTTCGATTTCGACTTCATTTGTGCATTCGTATACGTATTCATTACACTTGGTATCGAGGCAAGCGAGCGAGCAAGCGAGCGAGGCAGCAAACAAATAAACAAACAAGCAAATTGTAATTGAGTCGTTGAATTACCGCATTGCGCTCAGCTCAGTGTTAAGTAAGGCCGACTTCGATTTCAAACTTGCATAGTCGAAAACCGTGCCGCAACTCATTAACGCGCCGCACACGGACGCTGCAAGGAAGGCACGATAGGCGGCGGAGGCGAGGCAGGCGGGCAGGCATGTCGTAGACAAGTAGGCATACGGTAAGCCGGCAAACGAGACACGAACTCGTTGAACCGCAACAAGCAAAACGAGCAATTCAGCAATACAACAGCAACAGCAGCAACAATAACAACAACCACAAACAAGACCTCAGACCACACGAGACCAGACGTAACCAAAACAAACCAAGTCAAACCTCAACCAAGTCAAGTCAAACCGAACCAAACAGAACCGAAGCCAAGCAAAGCAATGCGAAGCCATGCCTTGGGCAGAGGGCAGAGACAGAGGGCTTAGGCAGAGAGCAGAGAGCAGCGGGCAGAGGCAGAATTGTATGAAGCCAAGTTGTGTGAGCGGCGTTCGGACTGAGCCAATGAATTGACGTCGACAGAATTCATGTCGGCGCAAATATTTGGCGCAAAGGTAAAGAACATCAGAGCCTCAACGGTCGCCGCTCAACTGCTCAACTTTGCTCCACATTTCCACACGTTAGCATACATTTTGCTGTACTTTTTTATTGTTGTTGTTGTTGATTGTTTCTTTGTTGCGCTTATGCTACTTTGCGGATGCAGCAATTTCCAATTGTTGTTGCTGTTGTTGTGTTTGTTGTGTTTGTTGATTGTAAATTAAAGCAGGAAGTCACTCAGTCACACAGATGCACTCACACACATACAGACACCACCACTTTCTGTTGCATTAGCGATTTGAATATAATGTATATACATATATCTTTTTTTCTCCTTTTTTGCATTCATTGTTGTTAGTTGTTGTTGCTTGCTGTTCATTAGATACATTTTTTCCTTTTTGTTGTTTTTTTTTCTGTGTTTCTCTTTGGTTGCTAGTAAGTGGGCGGCATGTTGGCCGAATTGCGTTGTCGGCGCATCGAATTAATGCAATGCAAATTTGTGGCAAATGTTGCTGACATTGTCTGCTGACCTGATTCCCCATAGACATGAAAGTGTTGTGCTTAGTTTGCTTTCTTTGCTCGTGTATCTTTTGCCCGCTTTCAGTCGATACCAATTGTGGCAGATACACACACACATACATACCTACGTACATATACATATATATACAGAATGAGCGTAATCAAAGACCGGCAACAGTTGCTGCACCAAATGGTTGCGCGTGTTCGTTTGATGATGGCGGAGAGGGGCGGGGCAGTTGTGCAAATTTTTTTAGGCCTTTTTCGTTGGCCAATTTAGGTTACTTTTAATGAGCAAATGAACTAATTATGCGCGGTTCCCTTTTCATTTTCCACAGTTTTTTGTTTAGAATTTTTTGGCATTTTTTTTTGTTCTTGTTTTTTTCTTTGGTGGCAATTAAAACCTTTTCATATAATAAGCCCCCATTTTTGCATGCTTGCGTTGCTCTAAGCGCTGTCTTTATGTACTGAGCGCCATCAAAAGACTCGGCATATTCTATAGAAGGGAAACCTGTAAGTGTTCTTTGATACAAATTTGTAAGACTCATATTACGCTAACAAATGTAAGCCGCAACTTGTACATACTGCAACCTCAAAGAGTGACAGTGGCGGAGAGAGGGGGGAAAGAGCGCAAAATGTATAAATCGAAAAACTTTTGCCTTCAACTGCGCAACTTGCAGCTTGTCAATGATTTGTTCTGTCACATGTCAAAAATGTTGTTGCAACTCAGAATGTTGCCAACGTATGCCAAACAAGTTGGCAGGCCGGCCTGACGACAAGTCATGTGCGCTGACAGTTAGCACGTGTCCAATTAAAATCTCCACAGACGGCAAACAGAATAAAGATTCTGATTGAGTTTAATTGCAAAAAATACGAAGAAAGAACAAAAAATTGTTCAGCTTTGAACAGAAGTTTTTTTTATTGTTTTTCAATGCAGAACTAAAAAAAAAACACAAAAAAAGAAACTTTTAACCATTTGAGAGCATGTGTGCCTTATGCAACCAAAGCCAAAGCTGACACAAAAGGCAAAACAATTTGTAGTTGTTTTTTGTCATATTTCCTAATTTTTTTTAAGCCTTCAACCAAACTGAAACGAAGCTGATTGGCTTTGCTTGCCTCACTAACAAATGCGCCTAATTTCAAGCGTGTCAGCGCAGTGAAAACGTTGGGGAAAAATATGCAAACAATGAAGGCAAATTTTCACTAAAGATACTAAAATTGGGAAAGAAATGCGAGCGGGCAATCAAAGACGCTGCAGCCAAGTTCATTTGAATGCAACTGTGAGAAACTCATGATATCCAAATTGAATCGAATTGGATTGCGCTGAGCGTTGAGCGCCGATCTGAACTGAACCGAACTGAGCTGATTTCATTAATTATGCAAATCGTGTAAATTATGCTACGACAAACATTTTGTTATGCGGTTCAGTGAACCCGTTGGCTTAGTTTCAGATACAAAGCTACAAGCGAAATGGGTCACAGACTAGAAACCAGTTCCCCATCGTCATGATGAGCATCAGCATCATCGTTGGCGACGGCGACGGCGGTGACGGTGGCGGTGGCGGTGACGGCAGCAGCATCACATATCAAAATGTAAACAATGCCGAAAATTTAAATAGTTTAACCATAAATGTGTAAATGTGCGCGACACTTTGAAAGAATTCGGTTAATTACATGAGATGTATTCTGAAATCTCTCTGAATGAATGCTATTAGAATTTATGTCTGTTTGGGCGCACGTCGATTAATCAAATGTGTTTGCTTTGTGCTTGTGTGCGTGTGTGCGTGTGTGTGCTAAATTGGCAATTTCGCTTAAACGTTTATAAACGATGCTTTTCCGCACGGTTGCTTCAGTTCAGTTCGGTTGGGTTTGGTTTGATTTGGTTCTGTTGCTCGGTTGGTTGGAATGGTCAGTCAGTCGGCTGCTTGGTTGGTCACTCATAGATAACAAACGCCTTATGACCATAAATTGTTGCTAATGCCGAAAATGGCGTTAAATATTTCTTTTTTTCGGTCGTCAAATGATAAAATTTAATGCAACACATTTTATGCATGTAAAGGCAAGTCGTAAAATTATGACATAAAATGTGATTTTGCTTTTTGCTTTTATGTGAATTTTGTTTGTCGCTCAAAGCAGTTGCTGGTCAACCGGGCGGACGGACGGACGGACGGACGGACAAGTTGTCAGTGGCGGTTTAAGTGTCCATAATAATTACAAAGCGGTGGGCGCGCGGTGGGCGTTGCATTTAATTGAGTCGAGCAGCGCCCGTGGCTATGAACGATTTTCATGCATATTTATTTTAATAAGATTTTGCGCTTTGCCTTTTGTGTGTGTGAGTTCATTCATATGTTGTACATTACACATACGCCCAGTCGACTTTGCATGGTTTATGTACAATTATTTCTCTATTTTTTTGTTCCCCCATTTTTATATTTTTGCGTTGCCATAAAAGTAGCAAAGCGGCATACGAAGAAGCAGAACAAATATGATATTCCCTTGTGCAATTTTGTTAAAATTTAATCTGTGAACGCAACGCTCGACTGCGACGCACAGCCGGCGCATGGAGGCTAAATAACAACAAATAAGTGTTGCAAGGTGTTGCGCACCTTTGACTGATTGCCTCACACTTGCAGCATGTCTTTGTCGTCGTTGTCGCCATTGCCTCAATTTCTGTTGTTGTTGCTTTTGCTGCTGCTGTTGATTCTACTCATGCCTCTGTTTTCTTTTTAGATTTCTTTACAGCTCAACTGACAATGTTGCCAATGTTGTAATTTTACATAAAAGCACATAAAGTGCAATGTTTGATCGTAAAAGTTTTTTACGACATTTTTCCTGCTCACGCTCACTCGCCTAAAAATATACTCCGTACTTTCACCAACGCCTTCGTCTCCTTGGCCTCTGTCGCCTGCTTCGCTTTGGCGCTCTTCTGCGTCGTTCTGCTTCGCTGCGACTTTTAGCCAACGCAGCTGACAAGCCAAATTTTCTATTCCTCTTTTTTCTCTGGTCTTACTTGCTTCGCTTTGCTGCGCTGCGAAATGTATCTTTTGGCGCTTTGGTGTATGAATTTTTTCGCTCATATAAAATTTGTAACACGTGTGCGTTGAATTTGTTCCTTATTGTTGTTGTCTTAATACTATTGTTGTTAGTATTTGTTGTTTTCCCTTTTTTTCCATGTTTCACGCTATTACTCTATTTCAGCACTGTCTCTCCTTCTCTCACACTCACCACCTCTCTCTCTCTCTCTCTGTTGTTCTGTTTATGGCGCGCTTGTTCAATTTCCGCTCGCCGCTAAGCGTCGGTCTAGAATTTATGTTTCTAAGGCAATATCAGGTTTATTGTTCAGCGCAAAACACTTTGGAGAATTACGTATTTTCTGCGTGTATCCGTGTGTGTGTCTATGATGTGTGTGTGTGTGTGTGTGTGTGTTTCTGTTTATGTTTGCGCACAGGAAGTTCTTTATATGTGTTTGGGTAATAAATGTCAATCGATTGTTGGCAAGGCGCCGCAATTGGCACGAGTGCGGGCTCAGCTCAGGCAAGCTCCGAGCCAAGTGAAACAGACGATTGCAAATTTAAAGAAAGGTTAAGCAGTTAAAGTTGGCTTAAGTCGAAAGATAGAACAACAAAAATACGAAAACAGAGAAATGTGTGTCCCAAAAAGATATCATTTTTGTTGCTGTAATGTGTAATATTAGAAAGTTTACTAAGAAAGTCGAAAATAATTGAAAAGACGAAAAATAAACTTTAAAATTTGACACAAGTTCAGATAAAAGATACAAAAATAAAGGAAGAATTTTCTTTCGAGCGTTTCATTTCCCTTTGGTTTTCACACTTCACAAGTCAAATCCCCCAAATTGCACTCGCTGGAGGGTTGACCTTCTGTGTGCTCGTGTGTGTTGTTGTTGTTGTTGTGTGTTGTTGTTGTATGTTGGTGCTTCTCACTCAAGCGCATCTCGTTTAGCAATTATGAAGCGCATCATAAGCTGACAATTTTCCCTCTTCTTTCATTGGAAACGTTACTTCAGCACGCCTACACAAACAACAACAACAACAACAACAGAAAAAGAAAAAACAAGAATAACAAAATTGTTGAACGTTTGTTTGTCACCTTGAACCATTAAAGGTAACGGCAACTTCAGCGCGCCGCAAGCAGTTTGCATAAAGAAAGCACTTTGCACATCTCCCGTTTGACGTTTGACGTTGTTGTTGCTGCTGCTGCCGCTGCTGTTGTTGCTGCAACAAAAGCAAAAACATTTAGATACTCATAAAGTTAATGACATGCGCTTTCGTTCAGTCATGCAATCAGTTGGCATGTTCATCATTCCGTTAGTGCAACACTCACTCACTCATTCACTCATTCATTCTTTCGTTCATTCATTCATTCATTTGTACATATTCGTTGTATGTAAAATGAAGAATTCATTGTTGATGTTAAAATGTTTGCTTACTTGTTTGTTTGCTTGCCTATTTATTTGTTTGTTTGCTGCACAAGCACATACACACACACACACTCGCACACACACACTCGCACACACACACTCACAAGCGCGATGTCTGTAAATGAAGATTGCATACAACGCCGGCTTTGTATCTGCAGGCGTGTTCAAGTGCATTTATTTGCGCACATGTGTGTGTGTGTGTGTGTGCTGAACACAAAAAATATGCAAGAAAACAAATCATAATTTTCACGCATGTTGCAGCATTGCGCCCAAGTAAAAATACAAATTTTTGTTCCACAACGAATGACGAATGAGTTTATTCTATTTCACAGCAATGGCAAAGGAACAAAGCGGCGAAAAAGTAATAAAAAAAAGGGAAAAAAACTGTTATAAGTATATGACATAAAACAAAGCAAAATGAAAAACTTTTTACCTTCGCCTCCAACTCAGTGAGGGAAATGTTGCAAGCAGGCAGGCGAGGCAGCAAGGAAGGCACCAAAGGCAGCTTCATGCAAGCAGGTGATGCCTTCTGTTGACTCATGTTGTTGTTGCTGCTGCTGCTGCTGCTGCGCGACAACTTTAAGCGAATTTTATTTGTCTACAGCGTCAACCACTTGACAATCACTCACATACAACATGCGACGACCATCGCCTCAGCTCAGCTCGACTCAGCTCGACTCGACACAACTTCATGCCACGCTATGCGACTTGTGTGAAGTGGCATAGCGTGGCGTCGCATGAAATTGACGACGATGCTGTCGCAAATACAACGCACGCCCCCTCAGCTGAGCTCTGCCCAACCCCACGCAGCGTAGCGTAGACTTGTCCTTCAGACTTTACATTTACTGGCTTGTTCGCTTACTCACTCACTCACTCACTGACTCATTGACTGACTGACTGACAGACTGACTGAGAGACTGACTAAATGACTGCTTGACGGACTGCCCCTTCCGCTTGCTCGCCTGTCTGACATGCAGCTCACTTTGCTCTCTCTTGCTCTCTACTTCAATCTCTCTGCTTTCCAGCTTCCTATTTCAGTCGTTACTTGGTGCTAACAAGTTCCCAGGCCGGTGTGCATGTGTTGGCGCTTAAATATTTTAATGCCGTGCCGTGCCGTGCAACTCATGCGATTCTTGCAACGGCATCAACATCAGCAGCAGCCGCAGCAACAGCAACGGCAACTGTAAATAAATACTCATACAATACATCACGAGAAAAAGAATCTCAGCGCCAAAGTTGTTGTTGTTGTTGTTGGAGCAGTGAAAAATCTTGTGTGTCATTGCACTCAAATGAAGTCGCCATAAACGGTTCCGCATGTATTTGTGTGTATTTGTATGTGTGATGATTTAGCGTGCCTACAAGCTTGTCAAACTGTCCCTCTGCCTCCCTCTCTGTCTCTTTCGCAGTCTC
Source organism: Phortica okadai (assembly GCA_034638295.1). Taxonomy (NCBI): domain Eukaryota; kingdom Metazoa; phylum Arthropoda; class Insecta; order Diptera; family Drosophilidae; genus Phortica; species Phortica okadai. The sequence goes on along the minus strand of CM067849.1, from coordinate 4,371,249 downwards.
TGACATGTCACACGCATTTCAAATTATCAAAAAGTACAAGCTTCCTCTTCAACCGTTGAATTGAGCTTCTTGTCGTCAATTAATTGCAACTCAATAATTTTCCACATCCAGCAATGAAGTTGTGCAATTACGCTTCCGAGTGTGTGCATGTATTAACACAATTAAAGGCCCAACGGCCAAGACGCTTCATTGCATTCATACGTGCCAAAAATGCCTTCCACACGCATCGGTCATGCCTCATGTCTCTGTCAGCCACGAGGCGTGGAAATTTTGCGCTTGTTGAGTGTTAATTGCCGCAAATGCCTTTGGCCGTTGCCGTTCCCTTTGCTTTCGCCTCCTCTCCACTCCACTCCGCACGTCTGCCCCAGCCAGAGAACACTCAATGCTCTTCCCGGTAATAATCTGTAAATTTATATTTTTGTGGCGTCGCTTTTTGCGCAATTGGCAACGCAATTATTTCATTTTCTTCATTTCACTTTGCAACAATTTGTATACCCACACACACACACACGCATGCATGCATATGTATGAGTTTGCCTAAAAGGTGTTCTTCTACTACTTAAGCCGATATGCCGTCTAACGAGCGCCGCTTGCCCCTCCTTGCTCATGGCTTTGGCCATGTCGTGCATGTGTAGTGCCAATTATGCGGTTAAGTATCATCATTCGAGAGCAAAAAATACGACTGACGACGAGCGTTAAAAAGTAATTGTTATTGCTGCCGAGTGTGCCATGATTTTATCGCCACAACTTTCAATGAAATCATTTCTTCAGATGAAACGCACAATTCACCAGTCGAGCGGACGAGCAGTTGAGCACGGCTCTGAGCTCAGCCAACATTGCAGCGTCGCTCAGCGCAGACAAACTTTAATGAACTTGAAGCATGGCTGAGAGAATTTCACTTGAATTTTAAGCATGTTCATTGCAGCAAAAACAAAGTTGCACGTGCTGCATTTCTTGGCTCATTAGCGTTGATTTAAAACGTTTTCATTGACAGCTGAGGAATCTGTGCGGAAAATTAGTTAGAAGTTCAAATGACACTCAGCGAAGTTTAAAGTAAAACTGTGAAAAAATGGTGCGTTTTTCTAAAATATTTGTTGCTGTTAATGCGTTGGAAAATATGAAATTCGCAAGAGCAACAGAGAGCAACAAAAACAAGCCGGGGGAATGAAAGAATTTGCCCTTCTTGGCATGCAAAAGCTCCGAAAAAAGCTATCAACACTATTTAGCTACAATGTAAATTGCTTTCACTCCTTCGCACTTCTTTCTGGCGTGTTCTAAAAGCAATAAGTCCTTTCAACAGTTTTTAGCACACCTGACGCGACGTCGAGCGAGTCATAAGTCAGGTTAACCATAAAACACGAAAGCGAAAAAATTCGTGTAGCGAATGTGAGAGGATTTAATCAACATTAAGCCCGCGCTACATTTTTCTGCTTCCTATATATGTATGTATACCCCTTATCCGGCGGCAGCACACTTTGCCCACCACTCAGCCATCAGCCATCACTCACCGACAGAAGTTGGCGAAGATGCGAGTTAAATTTAGCAGCGCGCCATTTACACTCGACTCGTCGCAGCTCAGCTCAGCTCAGCTCAACTCAACTCAGCTTGAGTCGACTTAACGTTGACTTCGATGCTTTCACGTTTTTCATCATCATTACTATGTTGTTGACTACTTTTACATCAAACTTCTGAGCGAGCGAGCAAGTAAACGCAAAGTAATAAATAATTTCGTTTAGCAGCTTAGATCCTTCAACACTTCCTCACACACACACACAGACACATCGACCCTTCCATCACTTTCAACTTGACTAACAATTTGCCAGCTAAAATTCTGTTTATGGCCGAAAAGTAAAGGCAGTCTGTCTGTCTCTCTGTCCGCTTCGTCCGTCCCTCCGTCATTTATTCATTCAGCCAGCCAGCCAGCAAGTCTGTCACAGCAGTCAATGAAGTCAGTCAAGAAAGAAACTTTGTTTGTTTGTTTGTTTGCTGTTCATTCATTCGCAGTCATTTCTTTTCAACGTAATAAAATGACACAAAAAGCCTGCTTGGCTGACTGTCTGACTGCCTCACTGCCTTGAAATATGACAAAATGCTGTTTGAGACATTTTCAGTTATTGATCCCCAAAAAAAAATAAAGTTGCTCGCACAAATATTATTAATAAACTGTGCAAAGTGCAAAAGTAAGAATATCTAAAGGAGCCAACCAAGGCGAAAGGAGCAAAAAAGGAGAGGAAAAAAGTTTCTAAAAGATTTGCAACTGAAATTGTTACTTGGTTGAAGTAAGTATGAGTCTGTGTATGATAAATGTCCTAGTGTGTGTGAGCCTCTGTTATGTTCGATGAGTTGTTTCTCACACCACACACCACACGTCATAAGTCAATGGTTGGTTGGTTGGTTGGTTGGAGTTGGTGTGTCAGGGACAGATATCCACGCGCTTTATCGCAAATCACACCAGGATAGAAAAGCAAAAGTTATGATTTCGTTTTCGGCTATTTTTTTTTTTTATTTTCCCTTACACTTCGCCCGTTGAGTGTGAATGAGCACACGCCCACGATGTTTTTTTCTTTTCTTATATTTTTTTTTTTCGTATATTTTTGATAAATTCGATACGGAAATTTCCGTTTTTTGCAAGATTATTTTTATTTTTTTGGGCGTGTATCACGAACATTCATGTCCTTTTTTAAGCGCAGCAATACATAATGAATATGACAAACAGAAATATTTGGCGATAAATTTGATTTTGCGCTGCTCAAATATAGATCAATGTCACATTAAATATTGTAGAAGAAAAATCATACTTGACTCTGGCAATTTCGCTTATTACACATAATTTCACAGTAAAAGCTCAAGGGGAACGAACTAAAAAAATGCTTACATTTTGCATTTCTCATGACTTCTGCTTTAATATGAAAACAAAATTACATAATTGTTGAGACATTAAAGCAATTTAAATAGGAAACGTTTGTTGCATGAAAAGTAACTGCGAAAAACAGAGCCAGCGCTGCGCAGAGCCTCAGAAGCAGCATGCAAAATAAATAAAAAATATAATAATAAAAAAAATTGTAGCCTTTATGCGTGGCAAATTACAAAACGCAAGTCGTAATTTCCTTTGGGTGCCGCACAGACACTTCTCCCTCTGTCACACAAACGCGCAGAGCGACACAAATACATTTGCAAAATAATAATGAAAAAAAGTACATAGAAGATGGCTCACCATTCTCTGAGTTGAATGAACCCATGGAGCGCACCGAGCTTTGAATACGTCAAGTTAGCTAAACTCAGCTCAGCTCTGCTTAGCACAGCTCAGCTCAACGCGACACAACACAACACATCTCCTCTCGTCACAAGTTGTCGGCTCTTTTAACATGAGTACCCCCTACGTCAATATAACGACTGCAATTAAAAACGCCATATTTTTATTTCTTTTTCCATTCTGCTGTGTTATTCACTCATTCATAAGAATACACCTGTACATGTGTACGAAGTTGTAGGTGTGTTTGATTCATAATATTTTTTAATTGCATTTAACAGAGTGACGCTGACAGAGTGACCAAGTTTTTGCGTCGGTCTCTTTGCTTTAAAGCATAGCAAACACGCAACTCTGTTGCTGATGTCGCAGTCACTGTCGCAGTCAGAGTCGCAGACGTCATCGTCGTCGTCGTCGCTGTTGGCGTTGGCGTTGCCATGTTGTTGGCATTTGAGATTTGGGGAGTTATGATTACATTTGCGGCCAAAGAATGCGACACCACCATCAATCTAGATAGTTCTTTTTATTTATTTCATTTCAAAGGCGTTGCGGAAATGAGCACGGAAATGAGACTCATGTCCTTTGTAAGGTTCTGTGTGTGTGTGTGTGTGTGTGTGTGTGATGGGCTTGGTGCAAATACAGATAAGATAATAAGATATGAATGCCGATAGACGCAATTATAGATGAATGGGATGGTATACACATGTGCATGTGTGTGTGTGTATTTTTATAGAATGATAATAAATCAGAAACAAATGTTGTTTCATTGAGAAATGAGCATAGTTGATGGTGTGATATTAATAAAGTTGGCTGAGTGTCAAACTAATCGACTTTTGTCTATGCTGACTAACTGTTTTATATAAAGAAGATCTATGATAATAAATACAAGTGCATATTGAAACTTGGTGGCTTTGTTAGTGTCCCATTAAAAGAAAAAGAGAAGTGCATTCGTATCATTAGCCAAATAAGCATTAATATGAATTTCAAACGTGGCCAAAACATGATGAAAGCATTTCTAAGCAAAGGAAAGCCAACCAAAGAAAACCAAAGCTTTTTTTTTATATGTTTTCTCAAAACAAAATAGTTCATTAATTAGTGCGACTTGCGACTCAACTAATGAGAAAAGCCAAACCAATTTTTTTTTTTTCCGTTGTAGTTTCTGTACATAATAATAGTGATAAAAAAGTAACTCAACTCAACAAATATGTTGCACATTATTCAAGTAAAAAAAAGGAAAAATCACAGAAAGAAAAATGCAATCGCATCATCAGCGCCTCAAAAAAGACGACACACTTAGCAAAAAAAAAAAATTAAAAGGCGGTGGAGAATGAGGCAAAGGAGGAGAAGACGACCGGCAGCTTCTCATCTGAAAACTAACTCAAAAAGAGAAATGCGAGATGTATGAAAAGTTAACATGATGTTGCGATTCATTATGCGAATGCACATTAATTATTTTTTACACAAATAGTAACAGAGACAACAACAACAACAAAACAACAACAGCAGTATAAACAACGCAACACTAACAACAAAGTGTGCGAAAGGCACATGTATGACATGTTTTTCTTTACGAAAGCAGCAGCAAAAAAATATAAGTAAAAAAGAAACATCAAATATGCTTTGCCGTGCATATGAGCTACAAAAATGAAGCCAGACAGACGGACGGACGGACAGATCAAAAGCTAAAAAGCTACAAACGCGTCTGACGTTAGTTTTGTGCAGCAGCAACAACATTTTGCGTATGTTGCATGCCACATTTCATAATTGCGAAAAGTTTTTCTTTCTTTTTTTCTACTTTGCTTTAATGTCATGAAAAAAACAACAAATACAAACGTAAAAATTGTGATTTCGCTTTAAAGACAACTTTAAAATTCACACAAAATATGATAATTAACGAAGTAAACAAACAACAACAACAACAAAACCAAAAAAATTACGCTAAATGTCTATAATTTAGACAAAAAGAGCGTTGAAAGCAACCAAATTTAATTATGTTTCACTCTTGGCCTCAGCTCACTTTTCGTTCTTAATGCAAAGCGAAGCGTCTTTAACTTCTCGTTGTTGTTTTTTTTTTTTTTTTGAAGTTCGTTGTTGTTATGCTCTTGCAAGAGTATATTAACTTTGTCATGAAGTTTGGAACACTGAGAGACAAGGAGACATCTCAACATCTTGGACATCCATAAGCACGGTCTGCAAGATTGTTAAAGATCAGATGATTATAGCATATAGCATTGGAACGTTTACTGAAAAAGAAAAGATTTTCATTAGAAAAAATAAATTATTATTTAATAAAAATAAAGGAGTAGCATTGCTGCGTTGCTTTGTTAATGAACCTTTTCTTTATAAAAAATTTGGTTCTTTGAGAGCGTTTTCCAAAAAGAATAATTGGGAAAGAGCTTTCAAGTGTATTTCAGTTTCGGCAAAGCCGAAAATAGCTGCCTTCCCGGCTTTTTTTCGCTTATTTGAGCTTATCGCTTGACGCAACCGCAATTATGAAATTATTATGATAATTTTCCAAGTGAAATTTTGCTGCTTGTCTTACGGCAAACTAAACAAACGAACGAACAACGAATGAATGAACGATCCACGTTTGTGAGTATTTGTGTTGTTGGTTTGATATGCGTTACAGATAAAACAAACAAGAGCAACGCCACAAGCAGACAAATATAAGCACAATGCAAGAGATCAACGTACAAACAGAAAGGCTGACAGACAGTCAGTCTGGGGGACGGACCAAATGACAACAGTGAGTGTCACGTTGAACAACTTGATTAGCAAGTGTTGAGTCAACTACGAATTGTAATGCCAAAACTTATTAAATATAATCGTTGTCTTGCAGCCGGAGGAGCGTTGAATGCTACTTTGCTGAGTTGGTAGTTTTCTTATCTGAGGCATGCCATAAACTTGCCACGCAGGTTGTTGACTTGTCGTTGACGCAAGTCGACGCAATGCAACATGATGGCGACGGCAACGAGACTGCTGGCAAGGAAAGTGTTAATTAAACAACACCAACAGCAACAACAACAATGCCAGGCAAGTTGCATGAGTCGTTGTTGCAAGTCTTAGGGGTCGCACGAAACATTAATAATGATATTGCATATAAAAGTTGATAAAAAAAATATATATGTATAAATGTTGATGTAAAAAATGTTTTTTTAATTACAGTCTTTCATTTTCATTTTGCAGTTTTTTTAATGATAAACATCAAACGGGCAAAACACGTCATTCCTCGACAACGCCACCAATGACCAACACCAAGAACAACAACAACAACATTACAACGAAATAGCAGCGTCAGCTTACTATCAACAACAACAACAACAACATCATCAAAGTTGGCAGTTGTCAAAACAACAAATTCGCAATTTCAGTTGTGAAGATATTCATTAAAAGTAAAAAATGAAATGAAAATAAAATAAAAAAGGAAAAAAAAATTAACGAATATAAAAACGAAAGCGATAATAACAACGTGCCACATTTCCATGCCCCTCGTCATCGCTTCGTTGCATCGTTGTTTTAATGAAGCTGGCGCCGACGTCAACGTCAACGTCGCAGCAATGCGCTTTACGCTCATATAAGCAAATAGTTATTGATAGAATTATGGCAAAGGTTTTAATGATGTCCGCCGCTCATAAAAACGCCATGAAAAATCATGTTTTTTAATATTTACAATAAACATCAAATAAACAATAATAAAAAGAAACAAAAGTAAACTTTATACAAACAAACAATCGACAACGATAAAAATGTGTAAGGCAAAAACAATTCTGATAATACCTTTTTAAATATCATTTTGCAAAATAAACCAACAAATAAAAGTTATAAATAAATCAGCAGCAAATAAAAATTAATGTTAAACAAAAGCTTCGACGTGCAACAAAAACAACAACAACAACAAAGATGAATTGCCTCTGTCGACCCTCACGGATCATGTCCGTGCGCATCAACTTGCTGGACGAGACAGACTTCATACATGAAATCAAGGTGAGTTTAAAATGTCTTTTTTTTTTATAATTTTAACAGAAAATATGCTTTTAAAAATATATTTTTAATATGGGAATTAAAATCCAACGATTATTTGATGCCATCAGTTTAAGCATTAACTAACCAAATTCTTTAAAATATTTTTCAATGAAAAGTCGTTAAAAATAACTTATTTTTTAATGTTCATTAAATGCGCGAAAACATTTTTTACCACAGACACAGTTGCATAAGCTTTAAAGTACAGTAGAAGCTCCCGAAATCCCGGGATTTCAGTGTTTTTGAAGTACCGAATATCCCGGGATTTAATTTGCCCAAACCCGGGATATTCGGGATCTCGATTATTTCAATTAATCAATAAGTTAGAAAGCGTATACGACAAATTTCATTATTTCGTAACCAAGAACGTAACCAGCTTGTCACAAAATCCCGGGATTGGTAAATCTCCAAAAATTGACATCCCTAATGTACACTCTAACAGGCTAAGGGTTTTCAAAGCGAGTCGGCTAATGTATTAAAATAAGAAAAGATTATGTTTACTAATGTAATGGCTTATGTTGAAGAAGGTGACTGAATAACGACGATAAATCAGCCATTAACATGGCACAAATTTGTGGTGAAGGAACTTCTTCGACATAATCTGTCCATTAAATCGCATAAACTGATTTTCGGGACAACCGGATAATCGACTTTATACCGTATCTGTAAGCCATAGAAAAGTGAAATGTGTCACACCGAAATTCAAGACAATTTGTTCACACATTTGACACTTTTACAAGCAGAAAAAAGAAGTGCTTTCAACATAATCAAATTATGTTGCTTAGATAGTTTAGTTTGTTGTTCATCGTACATGAAAAGTTTGGAGTTGGCAAACTTATCTGCACAAAAACTTATAACGCCACGCCTTAAAGCTCGGATTGACCTATAAAAAGTGCTTACATAAGTAACTTTATACATGTATTTATTTAGCTCATGCTCAACACTTCTAGCAACAGTAAAGCGTCACTTTTTACAGCATTTTTATGTGTTGCAAGACTTTGCTGGCAACCATTTTAATCCAAAGTTATAACAAAACTTTCACTTTATTACAATACTTAATACACATCAGAATGTTTACACATCAAGCACATTGTCATGTAGTCAACAACCAACAACAAGAACAATTTGTGTAAAGTAACGAGACTAAAGTACACAAGCTACTGAAAAATTGCACGTTTAACATGAAATATGATCATGCCTCATTGAAACTTTAACAACTTTTACGTAGAACAACATCGGTTTACTCACACAACCTCAAATGCCGAGCTCCCCCTCCTCCTCACACCCCTTGGCACATCATAAGGTACACCATGAAACCACAAATGCATAATTTACGCCTTTTAGTGTCAACATTAGCCACATAAGCATAATGACAACCAACAACAGCAACAACACGGCCAATAACAAAGTCGAAACTGTGCTGATGATGATGATGGCGATGGTGATGGTGAAGCACGTGAAAATGCTCCTTCAGACCGCCGCTGTTTGCTGTGATTTATGTCAATTTTCTAAAAGCGCTGCACATTTTACACGTTCCTTTGGCTTTGCTGAGCTTGTGAGAAACAACAACGAAAAAAAGCGAACCGAAAATAACAAAAAATTGCCATCATTTGGTGTCGTCCTCGACACACTCGAATGTCCTTCCATGTCATCAGCTTAGTTCCGTTCATTTCAGTTTTGCTTCTGCTTCTGCTTTGCTTTGCTTTGAGCTGCGCTGCTTTGCTGTGCTCTGCTCTGCTCTGCTTAGCGAGCAACTCATTGGTTGTGAACTGAGCGCACATTTTGGTCTCAGTTGGCTGTGCGAGTTTGCCCTCATCAATATTTAGTGCAGATTGTGAGTTGACAAACATGCAAAGTGTCATCATTCACATGTCACATGCTGGCGTCATTTTGTGGCCCACATTGCCGCGCACACACACACGCACACCAAGTGAGAGTGAAAGAGCGAAGCATAGCAAGTTTTGCTTTAAAATCGCACACGTTTGCCAAATTAAATGGCGTCACCTCTTAGCACAGCCCAGCACAGCACAGTGCAGGATGTGTGCGCGCTCGGCGTATGGAAATCTGTTCATTGTATGTTCATGTGTGTGCGTGTGTGAGTTTACTTGCTTGCGTGTTGCCTAAGAGTTTCGGTCGCTTTGTGTCTCCAGACAAACAAACTTCCTGCTTCGACTTTGGCTTTCTTTTTCCGTTTTCCGTATTTCGACCGTCCGTCTGTCTGTCTGACTGTTTCACTGACTAACTGTCAATCGGCTTGACTGTCTGCTTCTTCGTTCACTTTTTCTCCTTGACGTCTGCTGCGGCAAATCAAGCATGCCTTATGCCAAATGTTAACACATATCGACGACATTTTTCTGCTGATTTTGCATGCTTTTCCCATGTTTTTGGCGTCATTTTGCGCCAGAAGAAAAAAACTACAATAATAAAAAATAACAATAATAATTTCATTTTTGCTTTGCGATTCGCAGCACAACTTTGAGCTCAGATTTCCGCCGACGTTCGCAGAAAGAAAAGTAGCGAAAAAAAAGAAAATAAAACGGAGCAAATAGTTTCGTATTAATAAACGAAATAAAGAGTCTGTAATTCGAAGCAACATCAAGCCACACATTATGAAACATTTTGCTGCATTATTGTTTCTTATTACATTTGTTTTTTTTTTTTTTTGTTTAATTGAAAAAAGGAATATCGAAGCTTTTCTTGCTTACTTGCTGCTGGCACAGAAATCCAATTACTTAAGCTGAGCAATCCGAATCATAAATCAAAATGTTCACAAACAAAAATTAAAAGTAATAAAATGAATCGCAGAAAACGACGACAACGCTCAATGAAATAAAACACCAACGCACACACACACACACACACAAAAATCATTTGGTAACAACAATGGCAACACACACACACACATTCATATATATGTATATATTTTGTGAAATATGACCTCAAATAGGTTTTTGTGAAATTACAAATCGCAAATATTATGCCACACATACCAACAACAACAACAATAGCAACAAAGTCACAGTCAAAGTTTGTCTTTGGTTTGATTTTGTGGCCAAACATGAAGCTCATGTGCGTTCGTCAGACGGCCTAACTATTTCAACAACTCACTGACTGTCTGACACTTTGGCTGACACTCTGACTGACTGCATGACTAACTCATTGAGCGAGTGAATGATTGCTGTGCGAGTGGCAACATGAAATTGCTAAACAAATGTTGAATATTTCACAGATTGATTTGCAAAAATATGCGTTTGATTACATAGCAAAATACTTATTCGATGCTTGTTCGATTTTGTATTTTTGCGGTATTATTTGGCATTTTGAAAATGTTGCAAATGAGCTTAAAAAGTAAAGAAAAGTTTTTTTTTAAATTAAAGTCATGTTGTTTCTTTGTAATTGACTGTGATAATCTCCATGCAAGGTTAAAGTTTAACGAGCTTACTCTTTAAATTAAGTCTGCCAAAAGTATCTTTTGAAGCTCTTCTAAATTTCTTATCTTAAAGCACAACATTAATGTCAATCATTATTTAAGTACGAGCACTTGCAAGAGCTTCAGCGCTGAGAGTGCAACGCACAAAGAGTGCAAGGGACGTGGCATGCAACTCATACATAATTAGCGACAACAACAACAACAACCTGAGAGACCGCACTAATTATATGTTGGCCACATGCACTACAAGCAAAGTGGGCAAAAAGCAAAAAGCAAAAAGAAAATAAACTAACAAAGAACAGTAAAGATAAAATAAAAATTAAACCAAAATAAAAACAAATGTTGAAAAAATGTCGTCGTCATCATCATCATTGTTGTTGTTGTTGTTGTTGCCTCTTTATTTGAGCAGTTGTTCTTGTTGCTGTAGTGGCCGATGTCGTTGTCGTTGCCGTGACCCTAGGCGGCTGATTACTCAAAGCGTAGACAGACGGACGGACGGACGGATGGACTGACTGACTGACTGTGAAACAAGCGCTTACTAGGAAGTAGCCATGGGGGTCTTATAGACATTGTTGGCCTCAACTTAACTTTATCGACCGTTCACGAAACAAATGACTGACTGACTGATGATTGATACATGCTCGAATATGGACGGATGGACGGACGGACGGCACATGTGTTTAACAATTCTGAGAAATAACTAATGACACTTGCATGCATTCTTTGCTGGCACATCAAACTATGAAACTAGAGCGAACGTAATACAAACAAAATCACAACAACAACAACAACAACAACAACAACAACAACAATAAATGAACAATGAAAATGTTTATAATCACAGCTCATCAAGCGCAGATTTACAAGGTTACTGTACCAACAGCACATCGTCATCATCATCATCATCGTCATCATCATCATGATCATCTTAGCGCAATACAGCGCAGCGATTATGACGATGATGACTTGAGGCAAGTTTATGATAAGCAGCTGCTTTGTATGTATGTGTGTGTGTGTGTGTTGTTGTTGTTGTTGTTGGCTATGATGAGTTGCTAAACGAAAGAGTTGGTGTCAGATTCGATCGACTGCGAACAAGCACAAGTTGTGTGCTAATGCAACATTAGACATTTGCAGACGAGGCAAAAGCAAGTGCATTGCGGTGTAAGCATATGTGTGTGTGTGCGTCTGCGTGTTTGATGTGTCAAGTGCAGCATTGTTAAACTAAACCGACTGCAAGTGCAACGCTGCAATTGCTTGGTTGACTTTGACGTTGACGAAGCCACTTGACTGCCTGCACTCGATGTCAGTCAGTCAGTCACACAGTCAGTTAGTCAAACAATGCCTGGGGTCATTATTAATGACTTTTAACTTGCATGTTGCACACACACACACACGCACATTGAGTTGCTTGCAGAACTTTATGCGGCGTGTGTGGCAGTGACAGCGACTGTGGCAACTTTTCATTTTGCGGTCGTTTGGCTTTTGAGCTTTTGTCTCCTGCACACACACACACACACACAGACACACACACACTCAAGCCCGCCATTTGACAAGTTATCGTTCGCAATTATTAGCTCACCGCATCGGCACATGCCGCGTTCGATAGTTTGATATGTAAGACCAAAAAATAAAAGAAAACCCAAACGGAGGCAACGATGGCGTCGGCGGCAAAGGCAAAGCATCGCTTTAAAGTGCAGCAAGTCGCGCATATCTTTTCAAATTGCCTAAGCATAAATGCAAAACAAAACAAAGGAAACGAGAGGAGAAAAAAATTACCATAGCATGTCTTAAGCAGACAACCTCAGCTCAGTCTCAGTCTCAGCTCAGTCTCAGCCTCAAGCTGAAATTGTAATTTCATTTACACGCCGCGAACGCGTCATGAGTCCCCCTCCCTCACCCTCGCCCCCGCCCGCTCGATCGCTCAGTCAACGCCACCTGCACGCCTGCCAATCAATGCAAATCTTGCGATTGCAGCAACATTGAAAAGTGTTTTAAGTGCGTTTAAAGCGCCACCGGGGAGTGAAGTTCAGCCTCACTGAGCTTGTTGATTTTGATGGTTGATGGCCTGACGAATGTTGATGTTGAAGCGCCTCATGGTCGCCTCGTGTCTGTTAATGACGCTTCGTCGTTGTTGTTGTGGATGTTGATGTTGATGATGTTGCTGCGCGTATTTGCATTTCATGACATAAAAGCTAAAAGCTGAAAGCACAGCACAAAACAGCCGCGCAACGTTCGTCCAACTAAGTGAAAAGACGGCTAAAAAAACATATATGTGTATGTGTATGTGCATGTGTGTGTGTGTGTGTGTGTAAAACATGCCCTAACCAAGCAATGTCCCCAACGTGTCGTAATCGATATTTTATGATGTGCCTCGTTGACTGCGCGTTGCGTATGAGTGATTTTAATTCATATTGATGCTGTGAGAGACATGCCGGTCCGACGGTCCATCGGCCTGCCGATGGTCGATAGTAAAGCGCATCATTGAAGTCACACTTTAGTGGATTCTGCTATTGTTGTTGTTGGCATTTTAATGGAAGCAATCATTAAAGCAGCCCAGAAAAAAGTGTAACTCTTTAATGTCAAACTATTTCAATTCAATTGCCATTTAAAATACGCAATTTTTTCTTCATTATCTCTTTCTTTCTTCTGTGCTGATAAATCATAATTTTTGTTGTGTTTTGTTCATCATTTATACGTGGTCATTTATCAAGCTTACATGCTAATGACATTCAGCGTCGTGGCCCTTGCGGCCGGCCAGCGGCAAAGGTGGCGCGATCGCCTCAACTTGACTTCAAGTAGCGAAGCCAAGCAACCCACTTGACAGCTTCGGTTCAAAAGTCGAAACACTTTAAGTTGCCGTTGTAGTTGTAGTTGTTATTGTTGTTGTCTGCGTATTCGCTTCGAAGCGAAAAAGGTTACGCAATTATCTCGTAACGGTTAACGTACTTAACACGCAAGCATGTCTGAACGACATTCGTACACACATGAAGTCAATTCATGCGCGCCTTTTTGGGTCTTTGGGCTTTTGTCTTCTACTTGTGCTTTTGATCTTTTGTGTGGGTCTTGAAATCGTTATTTTTTATTTACTGAGTACTTTACGCTGTCAATACAGGGTGCTAAGTACAGAATTTCGGCTTAAGCCCAAAAAATAAGTAAGCTTAGTGGCAAATTTCAACAAGTGTTGACTTAAAATGTCAAAGTGATAGTCGCTTCGAATTCTGCATGAATGATTTGTCAATTGAAACAAAAGTTGAGATTAAATAGAAAATATAAGAACATGCTCTCATGTTACATTGCATCACACAGCACATACGGCAGTACAACACACAATTTGAAGCTATTACTAATACGATAAAAAAACTGTAATGAAAATTCGACGTGTATGGGACCCCTACACATTTCTCACTTCACTGACAGTCAAGTGTTTGCGTGTTCGTACTTGACAAAATGAAGTGTTTATTCCAAATTTTATTTTTCTTTTTAAAAAAAAATAAAAATAATAAAAAATCCTCATGGCTAAATAAATACAAGCTTTATTCTACAATAAAACGCAAATTAGTGTAAGAAAAAAAACAGAGAATTAAATAAAGTAAAAAAAACTCGCGCTCAGCCGCGGGCATCACTTTTATTATAACCTGATATATACATATATAAGGGAAGCAGGGGCAGAAGCTGAAGAAGGGAACAACGCTGCCGCCCTCCAATGGCGACATAAGCCCATTTAACTTGTTTTTCTTTGTCGTCAGCTCGGCTGGCCAATGGCCAATGGCCAAGCTTATAAATCAACAGTTTATGACATAATTAAGCTGAAAGGTTGCTTTTTACAGCGCTTTTTTGCGACGGGAAATTGTTAATTAAAACGAGTGAAACAAGTGCGAATGCGAATGCGCATTTAATGTCCGAATGAATGACTTGTGCGCGCTCGAATAATGTGAAAATTGCGTGGTCAAGCAAAAAATACAAGAATAAAAACAAAAAAGAATAATAAAAATAAGGAAATTGATTCTTTAAGTCGCAGGCAATACTTCCGAACTGAAATGTAGCAAAATTGCTTGGTTCTGCTTATCTGGACAAAAGTCAGCGTCAGGTGTTGGCTAAAAAAAGGGCCAACAGATAAGCTTTGGCTTTGGAATGAAAGCCAAGAATTATCAACAGAAAAAAAAGGTTAAATGCTTTGGTAAGCAGAAAGTTTGCCCTTTGTTGCGCGCAAAAGGGATAATTAATAAAAAGGTTTGCATTTTCTTTTTTCGTTTCGTTTTTTAAGCATTTGGTTCTCCTTTGGTTTGTGGCGTTGGCAAGAAGAAGCAGAAAAAGCACTATAATTCCTTTAAATGCTGCTGAAGCCGGGCATTTGTTAATGGCATTAGCAGCCTTTTTATTAACAGAAATGTAACTAAAAAAGAGTGAAAAAAGTAGAAAAAGAAATAAATAAATACATTCCGAAAAAGAATCGACCTAAAAGCAAATGAAATGTTGCTTCAACAGTTTGTCTATTCAACAAAAACGACAACAACAACAACAACAAAACATGAAGCGGCATTGTCATTGCTTAAAGTTTCTTTTTCTCATTTTTTTTACAATTCTGCGCCGCATTCATTCAGATTAAGCGCCTTTGAGCTGTCAGAACCATAAGTCACTGTCATGTTTACTTGTATGTAAGTCCGTCCGTCCGTCCGTCCATGCGCCTGTCAGTACAACAAATCCACTCTGCACAAATTTTAAAAACTGCCAAATCCAGCAACAATACACAACACACAAAACCACACCGAAACAACAACAACAACAACAACAAATGGAGATGAGATGCGAACGATGCTGAGGAATGTGGCATGAGGCAAGCGGCGAGACAAGACAAAAAGCAATTGTTATAGAGAGAAATAGATTTGCAAACAATTTGCAACAATTCAATCAAAAAACTTTAAACGCAAATACACACACACACACACACACATACAAACACAGAAAAGTGCGCAAAGAGTATTGAAACTTGACGGCCATCAGATAACTCACTCACTTGGTGGTCGCTTGACTTCACGCCACACCCTTCCCCGCCGCTGAGCTTCATTCCACACTCAAATCGGCTCGTTTCGGCTTCGTTCAATACGGTTTGGTTTTTGTTTGGTCAGCTTTGGGCGGCCAAATCGACATTTGAAGCGCAGCGAACATTTGAAAGGCTTGCAAGTCGCTTAGACAGACTGATGGGCAGGCAGGCAGGCAGGCTGACAGTCAGGGAGTCAAAAGAAGGCACAGGCAGACAGACGGAGAGACAGATAGACAAAAGTCAGACATAAGCGCACTTTTCGAGCGAGTGACAGAGTCGACAGCCCACGTTGTTGTTGTTGTTGTTGCTGCTTAATGTCTCCTCTTTCTTTTTTTGTTGTACAATATTTTCTTATAGATTTTTCCGCAGCAATTTCAGTTCAGAATTTTTGTTTTTCCTTTCTTCCTCTTTGTTATTATACGTGGTCTCGTTGTTTACACGCGCTCTTGAATAAAGAAATAGCTGCATAGACTTCAACACAATCCAACACACACACACACACAGACAAAAAACAAAAAAGATACGCAGATACTTTCATAGAGCGAACGAAAGAAAATTCAAGGTGAGCCCTTTTTTATTTATGTTCGAGATAAGCGGAAAATATTTGCAGTTTGTGCGAAGACAATGCGATCTAATATTGCTTTTCCCCTCGTCGCTCCCCTTCACCGGCTGTCCGTCCCAGCACTCTGTCGTTCGTTCAACTGTTTGTTTGTCTTTATGTCGCTCCTCCCCTTCGTTACAACACTTTATTTATCCTTTCGAACGCAGCTTTGACTTTGGCTTTGGCTTTGAAAATGCAAGTGAACGCTTTGGGTTCTGTTGACAGGTTGTGCCTGTCCGACTGCCTGTCTGTCTGACTGTCTGTCTGTCTGTCTGTCTATAGCAGCAGCCAAGCCGAGATTTGTATTTGTAGCATAGTGTAATGTTCGAAGTATCAGACAAGTTGACTTTGCTTGGCTATGTTGCTCTTTGTTTTTGGGCGTGAGTTCGTGCTTTGTCAGTCAGTTGCTGTGACATTCAACAGTGGCGGCGTGCCGGAAATGTGTCTGACATGCCGACGCATGCCGCAATTGATGCGACATTGCAATCCAACAAACATGCTCATTTGTAGTTTGTTGTTGTTGCTTTTGTTCTCTGCTTGGCATATTGTCTTTTTACGCGTGACAAGTTTGATTAGAGAACTGTTCACGTAGGCGCATGTTTTATAACATTATTGAGATACTTTCGAGAACTTTAGCTGCTTTGTTTTTTCATAACTGAAAGTAAAATTATTTTTTGCTTAGATAACTTTATTTTTTAGTAAAAAAAAAACATATATTAATGTTAAATCCCCTATGTTGAAACCGAAAAAAAACATGCGTGAAAATGTTAAAACGCAAACAAGATGCAAAAGTCGCTTTGTGTGCAGCAAACCAACATGATTTTTGACTGACATAAGCTCGTTTTTCTGCTGTTTCTGGTTTTTTACGCTGCTGCTAAGCTCATAAAGCATTTACAGCAATGCAGCATGCTGTCTATGACTGACAACAAGTGCAAAGCTGCGACGCCAAAAGAGACAGAAAAACAAATGGCATAAAAACATAGCGAAAAACGAGCCAAAGCCGGGATAAGCTGAGCAAAACGTCTGGAAAAAATAACAGTGCATAGAAGAAGATACGAAAACTGCAAACGTCACTGAGAAAAGCAGAAAAAATAAGGAGCAAAGGACGAAGATACAGGGTGCAATAGAGCAACAGCGTGCAGGAATTACGCAAATCTCATTTGTTGAATGTGCGCTGAGTGGCAAAGCAAAGCAAAAGTTAAAGAAAACAAAAAATATCGTGAGTAAGAACGAGAGAGACAGAGAGAGGGGAAGGATTAGCAGGAGCAGAGTACGAAAACAGCAAACAAAAAGCAACGGCACGACAAATCTGCTTTAGTTTGAATGCAAACTTCTTTATTGCCAACATTTCCTTTCTTTATTTTTTTCATTTTTCCTTTTTTGTCCAACGCTCCAAAAGGACGCCTTTTCGTCTGACATTGCACTTGCAGAATGCTTCTTTTTGCTTTTGTTGCTGTTCTTTCGTTTTGGCTTATTTCAAAGTGCCTTACAAAACATGCAATAATACCGTTATATCGTATACATGTTTGTGTGTGTGCATTTGACATGTCAAAGGTCAGCGCACGTTAAGCAGCTAAGAAACGTAATTAGAAACAAGCAACTAACAACAACAACAAACGACGCGACAATAACAAAAAACATCGTAAATCTTAGCAAACAAAAAGCAACAACAAAACAGACATTACAAAAATAAATGGAAAAATAAATAAGCTGACATAAGTAAGCAGCGAGAAAATGGAATATTATAAGATGCGCTTAAGGCTTAAGCGAAAAAGTGGGAAAAAACACGAATATTTTATGCCAAAAAAATTGTGCAAAATTACGCAGCACAACAACAACAATAACAAAAAAGTAGGAAGAAAAAACAAATGGACTCAAATCATCATGAGCTGTAATTAACTTGCGGACTCGCGAGCGCAACTTGGATTGAGCTTAAGTGCTACTAATTTTTATTTTTTATTTCCTTGTGTACTTTTTTAAGTATCTTTTTTTGTTGCGTTTCGTATTTTTTTAAGCTTACAAAATTTTACTTTTTTTAATTGCGCGCACTCGGCGAATTTTTGGAGCGCAAAAGTTGCACCAACTATGTTCACGTCGAGCACAACAATATCGTCGACTTTATTTATTAAAATTGTACTCTAATTATGAGCGGGAGTTACTTGACAGGTGCGCCGCTCAGACTGTGACTGAGGCTGAGGCTGAGGCTGGCTGGGCTCAATGGCTTCATGCGCTGCTCGAGTGTGCTCGGTAATCAGCTGAGGAGCTGAAGCGAAATAGGTTAGTCACGTTCGAGGCTCGCATCCTTAGTGTCAAACTAACATGAGCACTCATTCGAACGCAGCAACTGGCTTTTCTTTTTGTATTTATTTCGTTTTTGTTTTTCGTGTTTTTCGTCTTCTTTTTCTTCTGTATCTACCGACAAGTTAAGCGCCAGACGAAAGTATCTTTTCACGCGAGATAATCAGGCTGAAAACACACACGCACACACACATACATACATAGGCATGGATAAGGAGGCAACAAACGCAGACTTGGTGATTCTATATTTTCTGGTTTAGCACTTTTCCGTTACTAATTAAGTTCATACTTTGGTAAACGCCGACAATAAGACCCGAAGAAAACATACGCCGAAAAGCGACAACAAAAGCGAGAAATGTTGCAAAACTTTTTCGCCTAACGAAGTAACTGGGCTAAACATATAAGCTCATTAAGCGACTTTTGGCGGTGACGACACCATTATTTCTTCCTTTTTTGCCTCTCTTACTTGTGTTTTGTTTCTCTTGCACACTTCCGAGTGGAGCACTCGAAGTCGAACTCAACTCGAACTTTCCTGTCAAGTTGCAAGCAGCCTTTTTTTCTTTTAGTGGCTCATATTGGCATGTCTATCTATCTATCTAACGTGGCATCTATTTGAGGCTTGGATTTACTCGTCCGCACTTAACTCGAAACATCAAAGTAAGCATAATTTGATTAAGACATTTAAGGCAAGAGCCGCCCAATCATCATTAGCATCAACATAATAATGTTTGGACGTCCGAAAGTATCTTTCATTTAGGCACGAAAACCGGCAGACAACTTACTGAAATTGACGATGCCGCAACGCACTTGAGTTGAAGACACACTCACAACAGCTGCACATTGATTGAATGGCATTCCATGTACTGTGGCATGTACGAAAGTATCTTCCAAATGGTGGTAGTTTCTGTTCAGTGACAGCATTTGAGATTAAACGCTTTATTTGCCCATGGCTTTCAAGTATTGTGTTTAATTATTAACTCTAAGAGCGACTTTTCGTCCTTCCATTGAGTCAAAGCGAATTTGGCAAATACAAAAAGTTTTCGCTTAAACACTTTAAAGCGCCAAAGTCGAAATATTTCAGTTGCTGCCCTTTCAGGCATGCCGTATACCTTGCTTGTGTCAAACTACCCCCAACATGGCCAACCCCCTTGTTGGCTTTGCAATGTTGCACGTACGCTCCGAATTGTAATAGAATTTATTTATGGCGCCTTGTCTGCTGCAAGTGCACTTCATGCTCTGTCACCAAGCCAATTTCTATGCATCTGTGTGTGTGTGTGTGTGCGTGTGCGTGTGAGTGCTGACAATGAGCATGATGATAACCAACAAGCGCCGAGGCAGCTTCTTGCCACAAATTCATAAGTCGTAAGTCACTCAACTCTAATGAAATTTATTTGACAATTAGTTACGAAGCACGCCGAACGCATTCACAACCAGATACAACCATAAAGATATGACATTGTGTTGTCTCTGCACTTGTGCATTTCCTCTCTCATTGTTTCAATAGCAGAAGCAGTAGCAGAAGCAGAAGCAGAAGCAGAAGCAGCAACGACAGCAATTTTCATATTTGTGCATGTTTACGGCTTCTGTCAGTAATACAAAAGTTATAGTTTATTCACTCTTTGCGCATTTGGGACTGTTTATGGTTTTTACATGAACTGTTTAGTATCTGGCATACGTTGGCGTTCATTCTCGTTTATGTGCACGTGACCTGTGTGTATGTGTAGGTGTTGTCGTCATTGTGGTTAAGTCAAAGTTATCGAGATACATTGTGCCCGAGTGCATTGCGGAAATTATACTTATGAGCTTACATATAAGCAAAGTATTGAAACTTTTTGACTTTGAATGGTTTGACTTTGAGTTTAAATGAGCTTGCGTTTGATCAGATTCGTTGAACTCGTTTTGTACAAAAGATGTTTTTAAATGCTTATGACTCTTGTTTTTTAACAAATTAGAACAATTGAAGTAAAAAGTATTAAACTCTTTGACTTTTTAGCTGATAATTCCTTTGAGAATTAATGCAAAAATTGTACTTGAAGAATCGTTAGCGCACTGCACCCAAAAGCAATATCTGTAACAGTTTAATTACTTTGAAAAACACTTCAAGTATAACGACCTTTAATGTTTATGGGTAACATTGCTCATTTAATTGTCAATTAAGCCCACAATTCATTACTTGATTAAATACACCAAAGGGGATGGGTGATGCTACCCTCCAGATCTATAAAATGAATACATCTGACACTGCCTACAAAAAAAAAAGTGTCAAATACATTAAAAATTTAAGTGGGATGATTTTTGTGGGATAGCAATAAGATGAGAGAGATGTTTTGTGGTATGCAGCTTATAAGAGGTATGTTTATTGTTCTACGTAAGAAGTTTATAAGTTTCTCTTGTAATCCTAATCCTTCCTGATCCCAATAGAGTATACGGTCTGGAAATAAACACATTAAACTCTGACACAGTGTTTACAGGGTGTAAAAATATAAAGTGCTTCAAATTTGCTGATTTACGTTTAAATAAATATTTCATCAGCATTCAACTGCAACCTTTATTATTATTATCTGCAAAGTGTTGTCAATAGAAATGCTTGAAAAAATAAACAAATAAATGCATTCCATTGTCTTAGAAATGATATAAAACACTTTTAGATACAATAACCATTAAAATCTTTGCTTGCAAAATCATAAAACCGGAAATGAAATAATCAACAAATTGCATGAAAAAAGAACACAAATTCAAAAACACAGAAAAATAAAGCAGAAATGAAAAACACGCTCGACTTGTTCACACTTGCCAACCATTAAGTTTATTACGAAGCGACAATAAAACATGCCAATAGAACAGCAACAACAAGATACACATAAAAAATAAACAGCAACAGACACTCGAAATGGACGAGCAGACAGACCGACCGACAGACCGACAGAGAGACAAAGAGATAGTCAAAGTGATGGAATCAGACAAGAGTCCTTGTTGAAATGACGCACATGGCCCGTCAGGACATGGTGCGAGTTACAATAAAAGAAACGAGTTTGCCATTAAGAAGCATACAATAAATAAAACATTTTGGGCCAAATGCGCATCAACAACAACAGCAACAACAGCAGCAACATCAGTGTAAACTAAAGAGAAAATGAAAAGCACAAAAGTTAAACTTCAAAAGCGAACTGACAAATCGACATAAAAAATGGCAATGAGATGAAGCAGACTGAGGCAAAGGCAAAGGCGAACCCAAGACAAGACAAGCACAACTGACAGATGAGCTGTTGTGGTTGTTAGCATGCTGCATGCCTCATGTTTGTTGAACTAAATAATAGCGAGAGATAACAAACATTTTGAGCAAACTGCATGATGGAAAATGAAGTTACGCGCCTGGACACATCTCAGCTTTGACTCCTGGTGCGTTGAACTGTTTGCCACATTGGCCACACATGCAAACACACACACACACACACACACAATGGTAACCACAGACACAGACACAGACACAGACACAGACACTGACAAAAGGGTCAGAGCCAAACCGAAAATGAACAATGGAGTATGAGCAATGAGCCATTGGCCATATATCGCATATAACACAATACAATAGTTTGGTGTTTGCGGTTATAACTTTTGACCTTTTTCCTCTTTTCTTCTTCATTCATATCATTGGCTCTTCGCCCTTTGGCCCCTACTGCATACGTGCACGCACATTCACCATTTTTATTGCAAAAATGCCCCAGAGACAAACTCAATTTATTATTGAAAAGAAAGCGAAAAATCAACAAAACAAAACAATGGCAAAGAAACAAAGTTGCTGCCGACAAAAATCAAAAAAGTGGCAACAATTTTTAAAGCAACAGAAATTAAATTACGCACGACACAAAAACAGAAAATCAACAACAAAAATAAGTAAGCAAACAAAAAGAATAAACTCGTTGATTGGTTAAAACCGAGTGTGGAAAAAGTTTGTTGCTTCGATAGACTTGCGATGACTTTAAGCTTCTGCATGGCCTTTCCTCCACTTTATTGACTTTTTGTTGCTCATTTTTTGCTCGACTTGTATCAAACAAGCCGTTAAACACACAGAAAAAGGCGCAATTTTCCAATTGAATAATTGTCGCTTGTTCATTCTTTTTTCGGCCAACTTCAAGCTACACTGAATGTGCCGAGTGTGACTCACTGTGCTCGGCTGTGCTGCACGGCGCCGCGTTGAAGGCCACAAAGGACAACAAGTATCTAGCTATCTATCTATCGGTATGTATACCAGCCTATGTATCTACAATATGTACATATGTGACGTACATAGTAGGCAATTGAATTCATTTGGCAACAGTTCGCCTGCGTTCGACTTGACTGCGTAACGACGAAAGTTACCTTTCGGCAATGTCTGCTGCTGTCATAGACATTTCCATTTTGCTTTCCTTTTTCGAGCTCTCCTTTTTTGGCATTTTATTTACAATGAGAACTGTTCTTGTCTATTTGCAGGATGATTTGCCAGGACAAGCGCTGCTCGACGTTGTTTTTGCGAGGCTCAATTTAATCGAGACTTCATACTTTGGCATACGTTATATCGATGAGGAAAACCAAACGGTAAGTGAAGTGCAATGTTGATAGAGGAAAGCGCAAAGAAAAGCAACGACGAAAGCACATCGGCCAACTGCCGCTCAACGCTCAATGCTCAACGCCTACCGGTGCTGTGCAAACATATCGGGTTTGCTGCTTTTAGAAATTCATTTTCGTTTTCATTGAAATTCATTGAGGCGCATTGAGCGGGAAAAATGAACACAACGCCCGTGACTGCACCGCCCTACGCCCAACGCCCACCACCGCTGGCGTTGAATGGCGAATTATATAATTTCGCTTTTCATTGCCTCATTGAATAAAGTAAAAGCAGCCGACGAGGCCGCTGTCGAAGATGTTGAAAAGTGTCTGTGAACTTCAACATTGGAAGGATGTCCTTCATTGAAATTCACTTTTCTTTGGTTCGTTCGTCTGCCAGCGGCGCACAACGGCAACTTCAACTCAGCCGATTGTCGTCTGTCGTCTGTCATCGGTCGGCTGTGTGTGCGTTGCCTTCATCTGTGTCCTGTAAAGCCTTTTCCGTTTAAAATTCATGCGTCTCACCTACGCAAACACACACAAGCTATAAAATACTTGGCCAACTTATTTCAGTTGCCGTATCCTCCTGAATGCCGTGTTGTGCCTTGTGTCTTGTGCGTCGTTTGTCTGCTTTCCTATGTATTTGTTACTTTGTGCTTTATCTCTTTGGACACATGCCGACGCATGCCAGACAACAAAACCAACTTCACAGCTGCTCACCCTCTTTAAAATGTGTTTTCCCTTTCGCCCTTCTCGGTCACACTTGCAGCACTGGCTGGATCCTGCCTCACGCATCTCACGCCAACTGAAACCAAAGTCGGATCCTTATGACTTATATTTCGGCGTTAAGTTCTATGCCGCTGATCCTTGTAAATTACTTGAGGAGATTACAAGGTAAGTTTTGTGTCCTTTTACAAATAAATAACATTCTTCGCTTGTTTAGTTTTACATTCACATTTTTGTGGAGCTTTAAATTTCAGTTAAATGCCAAAAGGGCTCATAAATTACTTTTTAGCCTTGTGTTGTAACATATTTCGACTGTCTCTCTGTCTGTTTATCTATCTGTGTCTGCATTTGTAGCCGTCGTCTGCATATCCATGCGTGTGTGTTTGTGTGTGTTCATGCTGGTCTCGCTCATTATGCAAATTTGCGGCGAAAATTAAATTTGATCTGTCGACGTCGATGTCGATGGTAATGCAATAATCAACAAATGAAGCATGCAATCCCTTGCACATGACGTCCTCCATGCGCCGCAAATGGATAACGAATGCATTTATGCGCATTTAAAACAAAATAAATTAAACGAATACGAATGCCGCGAGTGCACAAAGACACGCAAACAAATATAAATAAATAAATAATTCATTGAACTGACATTTTGGGCGTGGCACAAGCGTGGCCCAAGCGCTCCTTGTGGCATATTATTTTCAATAAATTTGTTCACATCGCAATTCGCGCACTTTATAATTGAGCTGTAATCATTAGTATGATGTTGAAGTGCAGAGATCTTCAAAATATATAAAGCTCCAATTAGAATTTTGTTTGTTGGACACAACTGCGGAAATACAAATACATGTGAAAATGCAAATTAGCATATTTTCGAGCATTCCCAAAGCGACAACCAACGAAACCAATTAGAGTTGTTCATTGAACACAAAAAAAAAAAAAGCAGGAAAAAAGCGCCGAAACTATGAATTTTAAAACGGAAATTGAATTCAGCGGAAAATGCAAATTTGCAAACACACACGGACACACAGAGCGCCCCACAAGGGGCTGTGGTTGGGCCCATGCAAATTGTGCCGAGCACGCAGGAAAGGATGCAAAGACATTTTGGCATTGAATTGATGACCATGAAAATGAACAAGCGTACGCGCGTTTATGAAGCTGTTGGCCAAATATTTGCATTTTTGGACAATAGACAAACTCCGATGCACTTGTCTCAACCGATATAAATCATCACAATCAGGTTCGTCAAAGCAACGAACCAGCGAACAAACGGATGGGAACACCATTAATGGATCGCTCGAGACCGAAACGGCCGCACTTCGACATGGCCATTGATCAATGCCAATATTGGCAAATTGAATTGACACGCTGGACGAACGATGGCGTTGGTGACGTTGGTCTTAACTATGCTAACGTATCGGAATTCGAACTGCAAGTATTTGACGTTATTTTAGCTGTTCAAAGTCTGCGGTCAACAACTTCAGTTGAGCCTGAGTTGTTGCCATAACTGACAGACAGATAGACAGACTCACTGACTGACTGACTCACTCGTACAATACACAAGTGTGTGTGGTGATTGAAAATCACTTTGTGATGCGAACATGTTGCATTTGTCAATGATATTGACACTTGATAATATGCAGAACACACACACACACACACACACATGTACACAAAGGGATACATGAAATTTTGGAGTGCGTACGCAGCGACAACATGACGTATGCGCAATATTTCAAAAAGGATATTGACAAATAAACAAACAAGCAAACAAATGAACCAACCGTCCAACCAACGAATGAACGAGCGAACGAACGCACCAACAATGTTTGCTGACTTGAAGTGTGTGCGTAAATAAATGTGAAATATGATTTCGAATGCGATTTATTTGACATTGTAAGCCAACAACAACAATAAAAACAGCTACAACGACGCAACAAAGTCAACAGATATTTATGGATATAGTTAGGCATTATAGACAAGCAGACAGACAGACAGACAGAGCGACGAAAGATACGCAGATAGGCTGATGTATGAATGCACACACAATAACAACAAGTTGCATGCCATCACCAACGTCAATATCATCATCATCATCGCCATCATCATCATCATCAACATGAGTGACGACGTGTTGTCACTAATTTTATGCTGAGTTTTGTTTGCACACTTGTTAAACTGTTTTGTTTGCACTTTGTGAAATCGTTGTTGATAATTAAATGTCACTATTTACGTACGACTCTAGCTCACTATCTCTCTCTCTCTCTCACTTGTATTCCTCTGCCAACAGATATCAACTTTTCCTGCAAGTCAAACAGGATGTGCTGCAGGGTCGTCTGCCAGTCGCCTTCGAATTGGCCGCCGAGTTGGGCGCCTTCGTTGTTCAATGTAAGTTAATTTCATTTATTTGTATTTGTTTTATGCTTGATGCTCGAAACTTTTTTCCCATATTTAATGAACTTGAAAAACGCTCATACCGCCAACACGGCATGGCCATTGGCGTACAACAAACACATTTCAAAATGTGCAAAAGCATAAATAATTCATCCCTTTGCCGGCCAGCCGGCCAGCCGTCCAGCGAGCCAGCTAAGCCGACCGGCCATGCCATTTCATAACAATTAATGCGCCCCATTATGGACGCATGAGTAAATACTCATAATCGTATAATTTCAAAGTTCATTAAGCTCATCTCAGCTTGCGCATATTTCATGCGTCGCCATGACTTAATGTGCGCTTGCTTTGGTCCAGAATTTAATATGCTAGTTTTGTATATCAACAATATTATTATGTTGTTGTTGTCTATGCCTCACTCACTTACAGCTGAACTGGGCGACTACGATCAGCGGCGACATTCGAAGGGCTATGTCTCTGAGTTTCGTTTGCTGCCCAATCAGAGCAGCGAATTGGAGACTCGTGTGGCCGAGCTGCATCAGCAGTTGAAGGGCATGTCGCCGGCCAGCGCCGAACTCAACTATTTGGACAAAGTCAAATGGCATGACATGTACGGCGTTGACTTGCATCCTGTTTTGGTAAGTAATAAACAATAAGCAATAAGCAACCGAGCGAACTTGCTGACATATGATTTGTAAATGCTAAAACAACTTTAAAATACTTTAATGCGAACAACATGTTAAATTTACTTGACAAACCCACACTGACAACTCACGAACCCAACCCAACCCAATCCTCACACACAACCACCCACCCACATCAGTAGCTGAAACCATAAAAGGGTCACCAAAGTAACAAAAAAGTTTAATTTCATTTCATAGCAAATATTATAAATCATTTGACAGTCAACGTTTTGTTTCCCTTACGCAATGATTATAACTCTCAGAACGCATAAAAAGCCAAACAGAACAGAACAAAACAAAACCAACCGGACTGACAGTCAGACAGACACACACACGCACAGACAGACAGAATCATAGACACACTGACTTGGTGTTGTCGTTGCCACGCCTTTCTCATACTGTCGTCCTCCGCCAGTTTTTGATATGAAAGACTCTCTCACAGTTATGTGCGCCCTTCTGGGCTGCGTAAGTTCGCACTTCATTTGCATTTTTTATTGCCCTTTACTTTGATATCAAACCTCAATAAATCAACATGAGTGTGAGGGTATCCATGCGTGCGGCGGTTGGGGAAAAGCGTTCTTGCCACAAACGGACATTGTGAACCCTTGTACTCTACACACACACACACACACTCATACGCACACATATGTGAATGTAGCATGTCGATATATACATTATTTTTTGCGTTTTTAATGCGCTAAGTGACGCCGCCGCCATTTGATAATCAAGCTCTTCTCCGCTTTCTACCCAACTCTTACTGAAAGATACATCATGTGTCACAGCCGAAAGAGTTAATTTGATGAAAAACATCGATTGTACAAATCCATACATGTTCATTGCACAAATCGTTTCAATTGTTTTGTCATTTAACCTCACTGCTCCGCCAAAGTGAGCAAATTGAAAGGCTTTAATTATGCAAATCTCCTACGGCAACTTTCCATTGTGCTCGTATTGCCACCTTGGCTACACACGCACACACGAAACTTGATTATCGCGACTCGAATTCCCTTAACCTTTTTCCTTTTTTTTTTGCCTTTTTGTTGTATTATTTAATTAACGAATTAAATTATATACAATTCTTATTTTAATGAATGCGGCACTTTTTTGTGTGTGTACTTTTTTTCATCAATTCCGCCCCTCCAACCACGCCTACATTTGGCGCCCACGCAACGCGTCGACAATAAACGGCGACATTTTCTAACAATGGACAACGGACTGCGGACAAAACAAAATGCTACCAGCTTGTTAACAAATTTTCTGAGAAAGCAAAAACTTTTGTCAAGTTTTGTTTTTGTCTGTTTTTTTTTTTATTTTTTTTATTTTAACTCCTTTTGTTGCCTCAAACATAGTACAGCTACTAAATTTCGCTACTTCTTTCTCTTACTCTTTGTTTTTAATGTTTTTCATTTTGTTTTTTCTCTCTTGTGTTTGGTTTTTGTTTCATTGCAGGGCGAGGACAGCGTTGAGTACTTTCTGGGACTGACGCCGAGCGGAATTGTTGTGCTCCGGAACAAAACGACCGTGGCTCATTACTATTGGCCGCGCATTGCCAAAGTTTATTATAAAGGACGTTATTTTATGCTCAGGATAAGCGATAAAAATGTAAATTTCTCAACTCAATATGATTATTTTTGTTATTTTTTACTTGGCCTTTGTTTTTTTCATTTCGCTTACTTTTCATTTTTGTTTTTGTTTGTCGTGTTTTCTTTTTCGATATACGCGCTCCTTCAGTGCTTAATACAATTTTCAGTTCATTTGAGTTGAATCGCAAAATTTTCAAAAAAGGGCCATTAACATTTTGATACTAAATTTTGCGCGCTGACGCCATTTTGGCTTTTAGCTTTGAGTGCGTTAGGAATGTCGGCAAACGACCGAGCGACCGAGCAATCGAGCGAGCGAACGGCAGTGGCTTTTTTTGACTGTTCAACAAAGGAGTTGAGCTGAGTTGAGTTGAGTTGATAAAGTGCAACTTGTTTGTTGGTCGACGCCACTGATGCCGTCAAGAGTCTCGTTAAACGCGCTGACAAGCAGCAAAGTTGAGTGGCGGATTTGGTGTCGCCACCGAATTCATGCCGCTCGCGCCATTTGAAGTTGCTGCTTCTTCTTAATTCTATTACTTTGCCGCGTTTGTTAAAATGTTCGTTAACGGTTTGTGATAATCAAAAAAGTTTTCTACGCAGCAACTTGTCACAAAAGAAAACTTTGGCAAGTTTTCTTTGCCACTTTTGTAAAGCGTCGACAACGACGTCGAGAGCGCAAAAATATGCGCTTGAATACAAACGTTTTTGTCGCTTCTTCAGCTCAGCTTCTGCTTCTGCTTCAGCATCATCATCAACTTCAACATGAACTCGTTGCTGCTTCGCTTGCTTCTCGTCGCGTCTTCAATTGAATGCATGCATTGCAGACACACATGGAACTGAGTCAATTTACAAAGGAGTTTTTGTTTGTCTGTTATTTTTGCCTTTTTTTTGCCGTTTTTTTATTTAGTTTGTCGCACTTTTAGATAAAAAGTTGACACAGAAACTTTTCCATGTCGCTCACATCGACTTTGACTTGACTTGTTTTTTCTTGCTTTATCTCGCTTACAGAATGAACTGAGCACTTATGGCTTCGAGACGCCACGCAAATCCGCCTGCAAGCATCTGTGGCGCTGTTGCGTCGAACATCACGCCTTCTTCAGACAGGTGCGCGTCGCACCGCTGCCCCAGTCGCAGTCGACCACCTCCGACCTGTTTCAATTGGGTTCGCGCTTCAGATACAGGTAAGTTACAAGTTCAGTGCTGCAACAATGGCCATCCATGCAAGTTTGGCGAGCCCAGCCGACTGAAACGGCAACACGTATTCTTATTTTCGTTTGTTGGCCAAGTAAGCAGAAAGGAGTCGCGTTTTGTTGACTTTTATGACAAGCATAAAGCAACTTAAATTTTAAATTAACAAATCTATAAGGGCCAAGGCACGAATAGCTCACGCTAAGGCTTTAATCTAAGCTAGAAGCGCCTTAAATGCCAACTAAGACTCAAGCAGCAAACGGAGCTTTAAATACATAAAACGACTACACAAAGCATGCAACTCGCCAGGCGGAGTCTTACGTCATTTAATGACTCTTCCAGCGAAATTTTCGTAATTCTTTTTTATTTCTCTTTGCCAATTAAATGCAAACTAAACTCAAAGCAAAAACCAAAACCAAAACCAAAGCACAAGCAAAAGTAAAAGGAAATCAACACTCAAAGCCCTTACGAAATGGCTAAATTTGATTAGCTCATTAAAAACCGCACGTAAAGCCATACAAGTGTATCTGTGCACATGTGTCTGCGTGTGTGTGTGTGTGTGAGTGAGTTTATGTCCTTACTACATGGTAAGTCTTGTAGCGCAGCTAACGTGATTTACTTGCCATATATCAAGTTTACGCGCTGCCAACTAATTGCAAGTCCAATAAAAATGTCTGAATGAATGCTTAAGGGTTTCATTTCAAGTCAAGAGCTCAAATCAAGTGCAAGTGTAGGCAGACACACACACACATGCACATACAGTGTGTTAGCTACTAATGACTCTTTTTTGCGCATTTGCTACACTTTGTTATTACTATGCAATAACGTTGCAGGCAGAGGCCAAGTTTCAAGCAAGTCGAAGACTACCAAATGGCCATGACGAATGTGCAAGTTATGTTCAAGCATTCAAAAGTGCATAAACATGAGCATGCATCTGTGTGTGTGTGTGCGTATGTGTGTGTGTTAGTGTTTGCTGGCACTAACAATGCGCCTTGTGCCGCAACAAATGGGCGAAATGTACGCCAGGCAGCCAGCAGCCATCAGGCATCCGTCAGTCAGTCAGTCAGTCAGTCAGCGCTGTACAAATGATGATGTGGTCGCTGCTGTCATTCCTGTGGCCGTTTAATGCGCAAAGTTTCAGCAATTTTTTTATGTGGCTTTGCATACAATTTTTGTTGTACTTTTTCTGTTAGTTTTTTGTTTTTTTTTTTTTGGTGTTCTTGTGAACATGACGAATTTGATGCAGGTTAGCAAACGATGTTGCCATTGCCAAAAGGTATAAAATGGCTTTGACTTGTATGCAGAATGGCCAAAGAATGAACTAACTAATGCCGTTTGCTTAGTTGTTGTTGTTGCTTGCTGTGATGAATTTCCGTGGCACAAACAACGTGCAGACGCTTGAGCAACAACAACAGCAACAATAGCATGCTAGTGTACAAAGTTCGACATGTAAAGTTTCGACATTTTATGGCATGCATTTATGGCGAGTTTTTATGTGGCCACAAGTTTTGCTTGTTGTTGCCTCATTTTCTGCATTTTCAGAATTTTCTTCAATATTTTTTTTTCTTTGCGACTTCATTTTTTTTTTTTTGCTCTCGCTTTTGGTCTACGCTGCGCTCGCTTAGCAGCAGCAAAAGACTTTGTTGGCGAGCGAGAAGAGGA
The DNA here is from genome assembly GCA_034638295.1 of Phortica okadai. NCBI lineage: Eukaryota > Metazoa > Arthropoda > Insecta > Diptera > Drosophilidae > Phortica > Phortica okadai. Next base: position 4,339,798 of record CM067849.1, on the reverse strand, counting down.
AGCAGACTTTTCCGCTTTCACAGCCACAGCCACAACCACAAAGTTTTGTTTTTACAACATTTTTACGGTTCACTATTGCCCAGTTGAGTTTTTTTTCCTTTCTATTTTTTATCTTGCTTTGTGGCTGTTTGTACCTTATGACGCCCGCACACGTATGTATGCGTGCCGATGTGTATGTGTGCGTCACTGATGATGAGAATTTTTTTCGTTATAATTTTTTTTTCTCATTTATTTTTTAAAAAATTGTTTTTACTATTTTTGATTATTCCATTTTATGTTGTCCACAACGACTCATCAACATGAACATCAACACCAAACAACCAACCAACCAACCAACCAACCTACCAACCGAACAACCAACTTACCGCCCGCACGCCCCGCATGTCTACAACCAAATCCACAAAACAGCTGCCGCTCGGAGAAGCAAACAACGACCACAGCAACAGCAACAACATCGCCGACAATGACTAAGGATGCGCTCACCGCTGCCGATGCCGCCGGACGCACGCCGCCGACATTCACGCGTGTGCCCTCAAAGCGCCAACCACGACGCGTGATTGATGACTTTTTTAATGGTGTCGGTGGCGGCGGCGGCGGTGGAGTCAGCAACGGCCTCAGCACCATCATCGGTACGAGCATCCGAAGTAGTAACAAGAACGCCATCAATGGCGTCGGTGGCAGCTCACTGCTGGGCAAGAACAACGCCGCCGCTGGCCTACCAACGCACGCCATGACAACGTAAGTACTTCCCGTCTCTTCTCTGTACTCTCATAGTCTCATAGCGCCACTCTTGGTTTTTATATTTTGTTCGTCGTTTGCCATCATTTGTTTTCATTTCGTGCACAAAAGTTTTGATTTACTTCCGCCAAAACGCTTCAGCGCAGCACCCCCGCCCCTCAGCCCTGCAGAAACGCAATGTCCAACACTGTGCTGCAACCACGCCCATTTCTATCACATTCTACTCGATACCTTCTCTGTTGACTCTTTTTGTTTGTGAATTCTTTTTGTCTTCTTTTTTTTGTCTGGTTGCGCTTTTGCCATCGTTGACGACGCGTCGGTGTTGTTGCAAATTCTTGCCATTTTTTTTCTGCCAGTCAGTTTTTTTTAGCCATTTTAGTAATAACTTTTTTGTCGTGCTACGCCGGAAGTGCTCTTTTATGCCTCTTATGTGCGCTGTTTCCTTTGATCTGTTTTTAATTTTAAGTACAATTTTTTTCGCCAAAAATATATAAATGTTTTTTTTGCCAAAAAAAACAAAATACAAAAATACAATTTTTGGCGCATATATCAGCTTCCTTGAAACCACTTTCGCCCCTTTGTTGATGGTAACCTTTTTGTCTGTCTGCCATTCTATTATTTTGTACTTCCATCAGTCTGTTCTGCTCTGTTGTTGTTTTTGTTGCTGCTGCTTCTGCGATTTTAATAGTAGCAACATTTTATTATATCATTTACCCGTGCATAAAAACATTACAGAGCAGTTGAGTCCCTGTTCAATGCATGAGTTTCAATGCTGCCGCCATTTTATTATCTGTTTGTCTTTGACATATGGCATCGAGTGCTTGTCCGTCCGACATTCAATCTCTGTCCCTTTGCCGGCCGTTGTGCCACAGCTATGCGCACTCGAGTGTGTTTGTCTAAGGATTTTTTGATTTCGTGCTTAAAATCCATTTAGTTTCATTTAGCGGCAGTTACATTGTCTGTCTAGACATATCGTTTATTAAGCACTTTATGGCACTCTTCGCAAGCATGCGAGTACAAAATTAAGCAAACAGAAATGCTCATAAAATTGAAATATTACGTACTGAAGTTGAGTAATTGAGCCGTATGCAATTTTGGGTCATATCAATGAGTCATCGGGGATTAAGGAGACGCTTTCAATTAAGCGACACTTCTAAAAAAAAAAAACTGTTGAGTATCATTATGACAAATTAGTTGTTTACAAAGATAAGCACAGCAATATTTTTTATTAAAACAAATCGCATAAATTTAGAACAAAAAAAAAAGTCCTAAGTTTTTTTAATGTCTCGTGCAATAAACGCATCATTTACTCCGAAATGTGACAGATGTTTCTTTATACATACATAAAACATTTTTTGAAAAGAGTTTCCAAATATTTGTGTTTCATTTTTCTATAACATCAAAAAGAACTTAAGAATAACTCTAAAAACGCCTAGGAAATTATAGATTAGTCAACAATAATCGCCATAAATCTGAAATTATATAAATAAAACCGTGAACTGATCTGATTTATGAGCACTACTTGATTCGGCACATAATTCTTATGGCGAGTGCACAAATTATTATACAAGAAAACCAAAAAAAAGTCTGAAAGAAACCACAAAGAATAAACTGCAACCGCAGTGAAGCGTTGCTCAGTGCTTGGGCCAAACATAAATCACAAGGAATGCCATGCAAGGCAATGTTGAGGAACATGATTTCCCGCTGATTGCCAGGTATGCAATTACTCAATTTTACACACGCGCAGCTCGCGAAGATGGAAAGGCCGGAGTGCTGCCGGATCGCCATGAAGGCGATTGTAATCGTCATCACATTAAGACAGTCTGAATATAACACAAACAGAAGAAGAACAAATCAGAAACGAGTGGAGGAATTGCTGCATCAGCATTTTTATTTGAACAATTTAAAGTTATGGCAAAATAAATCAAGTTTACAATTATGATGATGACTATGATGACGATGACGATGGCGACGGCGATGGCGATGACGACGATAACGACGAAAATGATGATGATAATGATGATGACGTTAATGATGATGAGTTAACTTTTGATTTTGACTGTGCTTCTATTATCTTATTTCAGCAACTACGATAGTCCATACCGTTCCACTTATAGCATACCGACGAGTCTGGGCGTACGGCCCTATCATCAGCAGCAGAACAACAACTCATCCTGCTACAATAACAACGGCGGCAGTGGCGGCGATGGCAGTAATTTGCAAACACCTGACTCACCGCGAAGTACGCGAAGCGCGCCTTGGCCAAGATCACAGCAACGTTCGCTCTTCGGTCATAATCCATCGAGTCCGCGTTCGGTACGCTCGGCGAGCACAACAGGTGGCCACCATCATCATCATCATCATCACCAGAGTCACAGTCATCATCAGCACAATCAACAGCAGCAGCATCATCAGCAGCAGCAGTCGCAGTCGCAGCATCGGCAACAGCGCGGCTCCTCCTCTTCCGCCTCGGCGCATCAGCAACGTTATCGTTCCAGCTCTGTGGAGAGTCATTCATCAAATGATTCGCGCTCGACACGTAGGTGAGTTAGCCATGCCATGCCATGCTATCAAGATGAGTTGAGTGGAATTGAGTAGAAGATAAGCGTTGATGATCACTTGCGCCTCAATCATCAGCAAAATGATGATTGAAGCATAATATTTGTATGCAATAACCAATAATTTGACCGAAGCCTTTCCAAGCTCATAAATTTGTTTCCTTATTTGGTCTTTTTTCCTCTTTTGTTTTTCTTTTCGTGCTCTGTGCATTGCTTACTACATGCAGACACAAACATCGACATCGTCGCACTTCCGACAATGAGAGCGAATTATCACGCGGCTCTGGTCGCTCCGGTCGATCGCATCATCGCAAGCATCGTCGTTCGCATCGACATCGTCGTGACTCGGCCAGCGCTGGCGGCGGCGGTGGTGGCGGCTCGGATCATGACAGCACACGTGGTCGCAGCTACTCTGGCCATCGCAGCTCATCGATGCGCAGTGGCGGCTCAGCGGAGCTCATTGATTCGACATCACAGTGGCGCGAAGTGCAGCGACGTCAGGCCGAGGCCAGTCTGGGTCAAAGTTCCGTGCAGCAGGCGAACGTATCGAAGAGCAGCATGGTCGCGCGCAGTCTGCACAGCAATGACAGCCACTCGGACACGCACTCGCACCACAAATCGCGTCGACATCGCAAAAATAAGTAAGTCATATAACACCAATGTTGGTTAACTGAATTCAGCACCGATTACCATAGATCACCTTCTGAGTCACGCAGTCGCTCGGTTTGGTCAAGCGAGCTGGCCAAACACTTGCAGTTCGATCTCGTGGACACAACCGGCATGACAGAGGACCAACTGCGTGAGATACCCTACACTGTGGTGGAAACGAACTCGAAACGTTCCAATTCGAATCTGAAGATACACAAGAGCAGCAGCAAGAGCAGCGTTGGCGCCAAGAGCAACGGCTCCGGCAACACGATAACCAATGGCAGCGGCACGGCGACTGGCCAAGCCAAAAATCGCGTCGATCGCATACGCGGGTAAGCTATTTCTTCAACGTGATTTGCGTAAAAGAAACTAAGACACGAAGATTTCGCAACCTCCTCAATACTCCAGCCTCTACTACCAAAGTTCCAATCCGCAAGAATGTGGCGGCACCAAAAATGGCTCGATACGTTCGGCGAGCACGATTTCATCGCGCGAGTGCGAGCGGAACAGCGGCCTAGTACGGTAAGTTGCCTCAGAGAGACACACTCCGAGCATTCCTTAACTTTTGTTGTTGTGCTCCTTCTTTAAATTTGAACACACTCAAATGTAGCATGATGTCAAGCATGAGCATGGGTGACTTCATATCCCCCACTGGCTCAAATCTGAGTCCTATGGAGAACTCAGCGTTGCGTGTTTCCCACGAACACACCGATTCGGGTCTGGGCGCTGATCAGGATTATGCTTACTCCTCGGAAAGGTGAGTGAGAAATCCACAATTTGACGTTCATTTTACATGTTGTTTCTTACACGCCCACACACACAAAAACACACCCACAAATACACACTCACACAGATCCAGTGACAGTACACGTTATGGCACGAACAAATCGTCGGGCGCATCGAGTGGCAGTCATCGTAAATCGGCAGGTGCGAGCAGCGGCAGCGCCTTTAATAGCCTCATGCAACAGACTGTGAGTAATCAACAACAACAACACCAACAACAACAACGCCAAAATACCTTTTTCGCACAACGTCAGCAGAACCAACAGCCAAATCAAAATCAGAATCCAAATCAAAACCAACAACAACAAAAGCAAACAAAACCAAATTACAGAACATCCCAAACTAACCAAAATCAAAGCAAATCACTTGCGCCCATACACAACTCCCCCCATTCCTCATCAGCTGCCGGGGCAGCAGCAACGGCAGCTACTAACACAACTAACAATGCCGGCGCCGGCACAGCCACAGCCAACAACAGCAGCGGCAGCAGCAGCAACAGCAAAGGCGGCGCCAACAATCGCCTGCTGCACAACTACACAACGTTCGAGAACAATCAATACAAGTTCAGCTTGAACAACGCACTCGGCAAGCACGGTGGTGGTGGTGGTAATGGCGTGGGTGTTGGTGCCGGTGCCGGCGGCGGTGCGGCGGGCAGCAGCAACAATCTCATGTCCGCTGCCGGTGGCGGTAATGCCAGCGGCCAGGGCATCACTGGCACTGGTAATGTCAGTGCTAGTGGCGGTAGTAGTGGTGGTGGTGGTTTTGGTAACAGTAGCACTAACAACAGCAAACAGCAACGCCGACTGGCCAGCTTCGTCGAGTGGCCGAACACGCCGGCCGCACCTTATTACTACAACGGCCCGCCCACATCGAATGTCAAGAAACGTGATGCCAAGTCGGACATTGGCGTGCCGACACGTCGCCTTTCCGGTCAGAGTTTAAGCAAGACACAACTGCTCAGCGGCGGCGGTCAATTAGCGAACGCCAGTTGCTATCCCATGCATCCAGGTGCGGCCGCGGGTTATGGCGTTGGCGGCGGCATCAGCGGCGGGGGCGGGGGTGGCTACAACGGCGCATTTGGCACCTCTGCGGCCAGTGGCGCTCACGGCTATATGGGCGGCAGTGCTGCGGGCGGCTATCCAGGCTTGCACCCCGCCAAATCGGATCTCTTCTTGTCGTACATACATGGCGGTAACAGCAGCGGCGAGTACGAGCGTCCTTATATCTACAACTACAAAATGCCACAAATGCCAGAGTTCCTGCGCACCACAGCGTGCGGTTCGCCAAAGCCAGCGTCGTCGTCGTCAACGTCGGGGGCGGCGGGTTCGGCGTCAGCGTCGGCCTATCACATTTCGGGCGCACAAACTGCCGATCTGCCGCCCATGTACGGCGGCTCTGCGCCAGCCACCGATGTCATGTACTATCAGTTCGACAATAGCAGCAAGGCAGCCGCAGCGGGCGTGGCAACGGCAGCAGCAACAGCGGGGCCGCCGCCGCCGCCAATTTGCCAACAACCGAAGTCGCTGCTTAGCAAAGCGACAAATGAGCACCAAGGTGACGCGTCCGGCTCTGGGTCGGCCATGGCAGCGGCAACGGTCGGTCCATTAGTGTATCTGCAGCATGGTCAGAATGTTGCGCCATCGAATGTCACGTCGACACAGCAAACTGTGAGTAAGATTTACGTATGCTTATCATTGTTGTTGTCGTTGTCGTTGCTGTCGACGACGACTACGATGACGACGCCTCTGACTTTGACTCTCAGAGTGTGTTGAAGTCTGCGTCGTCGTCACCGTCGTCATCGTCATCGTCTTTGTCGCATGTTGCCGCGTTGCATGTTGCGTAAACTTGTCGCATGTTGTCAATGTTATGTTTCACCTTCGCTCCTGCCGCTTGCTCCCGGCTCGAGCGAATGGATTTAACTTTTCCACCCACTTATGTATGTAAGCTCCCGTGTCCACTTGTTTTTTTTTTTTGTTTTTCTGTTATTTTTGTGTTTTGTGTCGCTCCTCTTTTTGTTATTTCCCCCCGTTCGTTGTACTTTTTTCACTCTCTGTTGTCGTATTTAACTTGTGTGTACTTCAAGTGTTTGTTGCATGTCTGCCGGCAGTTCTTTTTGTCGCGCTTAGTCTTAAAAATGTTTTGTCCCTTTTTATATGCGCACGACCTGCTTTTTGTCAACTTTTATTTGAGTTTTTCGATTTTTTTTTCTTCTGTGTTGCACGAACTTTAATTGAATTTAGCGTGTTTTTTTCGTTTCTGCATTATTTTCTTTATTTTTATATGAAAGCTTAATCACACTTTGCGGGTGGTTGCGTTTAAAGTCGCATAAACCACTTAATTTTATTGTCATGCGGCAAAAGTACAACAAAGTGCCTCAAAAGTTCACGTAAAAGTTCAATTGCACCGAAATGCAAGAAAATGTTCGCAAATCAGCGCAGCTGTGACACAATTAAGTTGCCCACAGAGCATTTGCTTTCAATCTTGAGCATTTAAATTAAAGAGAAAATTGCAATTGCAACAATTCCGCTCTGGTTGGAAACTTTTCTTGGCACTTGAAGTTTTGATTTATCATTCGAATTTTTCAATTTTTGTTCATCGGTCTGCAACTTCTTATTTTAGTAAAAACAACAATGAAACAACATTGAAACTAATCAAATATTTCACACAACTTAAGTGAAAAAATAAAAGAATTTAATTTGTGGAGTTCAAAAGACTTTAAAGTAATTTTAAGTAATTTTTTAGGCGAAAAAAAAAACATTTCAGCAAAGAGATTTGATTTTGAAGTATTTGAAGATTTTTCTGTAGTTAAATCATTGCTTTTTTATGACAAGAACATTGAAGTATTGGAATTAAATGAAATTGCTTAATAAGAAAACAAACATCATGCACTGTAGTCAAACTCAAAGCACTCATTCAAAGTACTCACACATGCAGAAAATATTAAATAGACAAAGCAATTCTGACATAATCTTTAAATTTGATAAATCTTTGAAGCGAAAAAAAAGAAAAAAGGAAAAATGCACAGAGTAAAATAAATAAAAAGTTTTTACTAACAGCTTTTATGTTGATTACATGCTCGAAGCAGATAAGCAAACTCACGCATGCATGTATGGCGTATGTGTGCGTGTGTGTGTGTGTGCAGCTCCGTGTATGAGTTTTTCTTTGTGCAAGACAACAAACAGAACAGCAACAACAACAAAAAAATGCCGACTTTGTCTACCATCGCATAAAGACAGAAATTTAATTAACTTAAATATACTTACTTGGACAAAAAACAATTTTCTCACGCCACAGGAACAACGAACAACAACAACAGCAGAGAAAGAAATGCTCACTCATTGTTGTGATTTCTCACACAGATATGCAAATAAGAAAAAAAAAAAAGCATATTCAATATGCAAGTAAGCAATTTCCATGCTCAATGACTTTTATTTAATTATTTTTATTTTTTTCTCTTTTGCATATTTGCAATATTTTCATTAACTTTTACATGAAAGTGTTACTTTCATTCAGTTTCAGTGCAACTTCATTTATGTTGTTATTCATGTGTGTAATGAAAATAACTCAAGTGTCGCTTTATTAATTACACGCATGTATTGCTTAATTACGAGAGAGAACTAATATTTTTGCAAAAATGAAGAAACGATTTGAGTTTGATTATTAGATAACTTTCTATCGAATACAATACAAATGGCAAAGAAAACAATTTAACAGAAACGAAAAGTTGCCAACGCATAACAAAAATGTATGAAAGCAAAGTAAAATGCTTACAAATACATTTACGTATGCGCGTGTGTGTGTAACATGAGTGTGAGTTTTGAAAATGGCCAACTAAGAACATTCCAAAAATGTTTGGCATAATTTTGCGATAAAATAAATTTTGCAAAATTGTTTTCTCCTAAGCTCGAGCTTATCCTTGGGCCTTGGGAAGCTTTTGTAGACTAGCCGGCAAACAGGCAGTCAAGCAGTCAGGCAGTGGGGCGGACTGGATGGGAAACAAGCCAAGCAGCAACGCACAGGACATCAAATAAAACAGGCAAATCAAAAATTATGACAGTCAAGCAGAGTAAAAGCAAAGTTGAATTGAGTAGAGCAGAGCACAGGGCAGTGAAGTGAAGACTTAAAGAGGCATAAAACAGCATAGTCAGAGACCAAAGTGAAATGCCAAAGAACATGCCCAGGGCAGCAGCTGAGTCGTAGAGGAGCCGAGCAGAGTCAAGTCGACCTGGACTCAGCTGAACTCAACTCAACTCAACGCAACTTAAATGAATCGAGCGGACTTTTGCGCTTGTGGATGCTCGGCGACATGGTGGGCGGTGTCAGCAGTCAGTCAATAAATTTACTGATTTAATGTAGCAAAGTTTTCGATTGTTGTCTACTTTTTGGCTTTAACTGTGCGTAGAGCGTGTAGCAAATAGCAAAGAGCTTTTTTGGCTTTAGTTGTGTGTTTGCTTAGGGGATTAATCGAACCCGAAACGTCCGCAAAAATAAAAGAAAGTACGAAAGTAGGAAAGTAGGAAGGAAATGGTTCCTGATTGTCGCAGTGGCCAATGTTGTTATTATCATAGTCATCGTCATTGTTGTTTGTCGGTTTGTTTTGCCTTAAGCAGATACTAAAATGTTAGATTAACACAATTGGTAAACAATAAAGGGCGACTTATGATGCTTATTGAACTTTAAGCGATTTTTCTACGCGTCTGAGGGAAGCAAAAACAAAATGAGAGAATGCCAAAAAAACATTTACTTTAATACGCTTAGCAAATGTTATAAAATGCTATTAAATAAATTATTGGCACTTCATCAAGTTCAGGCAGCATAAACTTCAAACACAATGATTCAGACAAGAGAAAAACTTTAAAAAGCACTACATCGTCATTATCATCATCATCATGATCATCATCATGATTGCAGTTCAATCATGTAAAACAAAAACTATTGTTTTACAAAGACTCGGCGAACTCGTCAATTGTGCGCATTTCAATTGATTTCTATTTGATTTAATTATGCGCATTCATTTTTCCCGACAATTGTTTTTTCAGACCATTTATTTGCATATGACAGACTCATAATTTTTTTAAATTCTATGTTTCTTTTGCCCTCCGCACTTTATAACTCTAAACTCTTTATTTCCTGCCCGCGTACAACCCACAATTCGTCCACTTCCTGCACATGTCATATTTCATTCATCGGCAAAATTTTTCTATAAATTGCAAGCATTTTTGCTTTTTTTCCCACTATTTTTGTTTCTTTTTTAATCCTTTTTTTGCTTTGTGTAAAACCCGCATAAATGTTTTATGCATTGCTGTATGAAACTGTCTGGCGTATTTAAACAAATTCATGAACAATTGTCTGATGATACAGTGGATTTGTAGTTGATGAAAGACACAAAGAAAGTAAGAAAAAATGTTTTATTTTCGAAAAGCTTTTATAGAATTTTATTTTATAGTTTTTTGTGTAAACATCCGTGTTGTTATTTGTGATATTTTTGAAACAGTTGGATTTGTGTAAATTGTTATTTTTATTACTTTGAGTCTTTTGTTCAACACGGATTAGTAACATGTAAGCCACATGTATTTTTCAGTGAGATTAAAGAGTTGATTGTAAAATGAAAGCGTTGATTGCTTAAAAAAATAATATGTATAATTGTATAAGTGGTTTTCATAGTGCAATAATTGCAAAAAAAATATTCACACTTTGACAATTTTTTTAATTTGCTTCAAGGAATATTTTTCATAAAAAAATGCACAAAGTCATTCATGACTGAATAAAACTGCCTTCGTACGCTGACCGCTTTTCATTTGCGCTCGCCGATGTTTGCACAAGCATACAATTCATGGAAAAATGTAACCGCACATGTAATAATTACTTTTGACACGCCTGTCAGTCACAAAGCGCATTTGAATTTAGTCATTTCCCCTTGCAACGCCATGAAATATCCATTATGCGAGCGAACTGCATATGAATTTTGATAGATGGCAAAACGATGGCGTCGACCACACGTTTAAGGCCGTGGCCATTTGGACATTGCAAGACTGCACGAATGCCGTCCAAACAAACTGTTCGCGCACTAATGGCAATCTTTACGATTGGGCGTGTACTGAATGCCTAAAAGATGGCAATAGAGTTCAAGCGGCTGGGCAGGGTGAGCACGAGCAGAGGCAGGGGCAGGAGCAGAAGCGCGTGTGCAGTTCAAGGTGTGCCATTACCACCGCTAATTATGCAACGTTGATGAACGCCAAAGCGGAATTTAATTAAACAAACCTTTGCCTTTGCTTGAAGCCGAAACTTGATTAGCAACTCTCTGAGCTTGGGTTCTGAAAATGAATTTTCCTAATACAATTTCAAAGCGGGAAATGTTTATTCAAGTTCCAAAAGCAAAGAGCCTAATGAATGGATAGACAGCCGAAGTTGATAAGCAAGTGTTGTTAAATGTTTGCGTACGTGTTTCTATTAAGCCTTGATTCATGTTTTGTTGGCTTCATTTTCTGTTGATACTTACAAATAAACAAAACTGAAAATCATAAGAGCAAAAGTTGATTTGAAACATTTCTTGGCAAACACGAAGCACATGAGTAGACAACAAAATCAAGTAAATTTCGAAAGCAACAACAAACTATTTTCAAGATGAATGCAATTTTAATTAATAGCAAAATCAAACAGCAGAGCATGTATGTACATGAACACAAACACAAACACATTTACAGATGCAGATACATACACTTAAGGCACTTGCTCATCTCTAAAGTATCATAGTTATGTGCGTGCGTGTGTTTGCAGATACAAAGCTACAAAAGGCTGCTTGTTCAATGAGCAAACAGTTTGTATTATGAAGCAGCTGCCAAACATAGATTCTGCTTCATTTCATTTACAAATGAATATGTTAACATGTATGTATGTGTGCGCGTGTGAGTGTGTGTGTGCGTGTATTTGTTTGTTTGTCTATGCCAAACTTTTCATATGTCTGTGTGTTTGTGCAATTTAGTTAAAGTAACTCAATCATAATGGCAAACGTGCCTCAAACAAAATTGAATGAATGCCTAAGTGAATTGCACAGAGAAAGGCAAAAGCGGCAAAGAAAAGAATCAAATCATTGCTTTCACCACCGACAAATTTAATCAGCTTGAAAATGTTGGCAGTACAAAAAAAAAGATTAAAGGTTAAAACATGATTCATGTCCCCTTTTTCAGCGTATAAATTTTGTTTTTGCAAAGTTTAATTAAAATATAACATTTCAAGTAACGCAAATTTGTGTACATTATCAAATGTTGTCGTTGATTATTCGGCAATTGTCAGACAAACACACACACACATACACCCAAGCGCATATACACATGTACATGGAAAACGCACCTGTTTGTGGTCAAACAGTTCCCTTTGATTTACTGTCGCGGCTTTCATTGTTAAATTATCGCTGAGCCATGTTTAGCGATTTTCATTGTAATTAAAATTTTCCAATTTGCAATGCATAATTTATGAAAATTCAGCAAACGAAAGTGCAACGAACAGTGACAAAATCAACCGAAAACTAACATTAGGCAAATGTGCAACATTTGAATTTAAATTTGTGGCCCGTTGTGCTTATGAATTTATCATGAATTGATGATGTTCTGTTACCTTTCGACATGCCGCAAATTGTTGCATTTTATTAGAATATTCGAAATCCGTAGTCTGCTTTTAGGGTAGCAATGTAGCGAAGTGTTTTAAAAACATGTTTTGAGTTGATTACATGGCATTATAGTTGTCGTTTTTATTTATTTATTTTTTTTTTTTAGTCTTTTTATTTCATTTAGTCGATTAAGTTGACAACAGCTGCCTAAAAGCATGCTTTAATTTTTTTTCTTCTTATTTAAAAATATTATTGTTTCATTTTAGCAATTGCAAATGTTGTATTTTACACAAAATTTGCTAATATTTTGTCAATGCGTACCTTTGCAATGATGAACATCAACAGGCTCAAATTACTTCTATTTAAATAACATTCAAGCAATATTTATTTAGGCGGCAATTGAGCCAAAAGCTTAAAAAAATTTACATATATTTGCAGCATGTTTTAAGTGCTGGCATGTGTATGAATGTTTGTAATTAACGTTTGAAACTTTTGTGATTTAATATTGTAACCAAAAGATACCAAAAATATATATTTACTCAAACAAACAAAAAAACAAACATTTAACTAACAACAGGCGTAAGTACACACACACGGACACGAATACCAACACACGTAACTATCCCTTTTTTTCGTTTGTCTCTTCTTTTATTTGTATGTAATATGATATGCAAAGGACGCGTCCACGCATGCCAAAAAATGATGTATTTTCGATTTTATATTATATTTCGTGTTATGTTTTACGGCATCGCTTGACTAAATATTTTGTATGTAAACAATTGTTAAACAATTTAATTATGCATGTATGCATTCACGTGTGATATTTATTGTTAACTGTTAAATGCATGTAAGCATGTTGCAAGTCCTTATTGTGTGCCATAGACGAGTAGCGTGCCCCGAAACTCCCGAGCTAAAACACCTTGTTTGTATTCTACCCCCTCGTAAATGATCAGAACACCAACGTCGGCGGCAGCAGTCACAACTACAACAACAACAGCAGCAACAACAGCAATGCAGCGCCTTTAGTGCATTCTGCGTCGTGCAGTGAAGATGATCTTGACGAGCAACTGTTTGCGGCCGTCACGCCCGAGCTATTGGATGGCACAACCACAAATGATGAAGACGATGATGACGATGATGATGATGACGACGATGACGAAGATGAGGTCGATTATTGCATTGAAGTGTATGCGAATGACACCGATTACGTTGATGAAGATGAGGCCGCAGCAGCCGCTGCCGAAGCCTCGGATGTCTTCGATATGCATGCGCCGCTCATGTCGCCCACTGGCAGCGCAGGCGGCAACAACAACTGTAAACCAGCAGCAGCTGCAACAGCAACTCAACAGCGCAGCAGTAATGCAACGAAAATGCTTCAGCAGCAGCAGCAACAGACTTCATCTTCCTCCTCCCCACACAACACATGTGCAAATGTAACCGTACACGCTTCCACATCCGCAAACGTTTCCGCTTCCGCTTTAGCCAATATTAATCTCGATAATTGCAATGCGAATGTTTACCCCAACAACAACAACAACAGCAACAGCAATGCAAATAACCCAAGCTACCCAAGTAATCCATCCAATTCATGCACCAACAACACCGTATCATCATCATCAGTAGTATCAACAGCAACCACAGCCAACAACAGCCAAATCAATTGTCCCACACTGAATGCGAATAGCGATACGTTTGTAACTGAGCTACAACAACAACAACAACAACAGCTTCCAACAATCACCAATCACATGCAACGCATACAAAACCCCAATTCGAATATTCTACAAAACCAAAGTCAAAACATTTCCTCCAGTCTAGAGATAATCCTATCGCCAATCATACAGAGCACACGCCGGTAAGTTATGCAACACACGCAACACAACCAACAACCAACAACAAACAACAAAACGAAACCAACAAAACCACCAAGCAACCAAGCAACCAAAAACGCAGTCAGAACCTAATCAAGTCAAAACCTAATCAAGTTTTCGAGTACAAAACAATAGTTGAACTTTACGAGTAGTGAGCATGTATTAAGTGCATGTGTGTGAACTTTTCATTTTGATTGATTATTAAATTGCAGTACTTCTTCAGACATTACAGCCAAAAGTAGAATCAAAGAAGTGTTTCACTTCAAGTGAGAAGAAAGCAACACTTTTGTAAATGTTTTATTATTTTTGCAAAATTAGGAAACTTTTGTAAATGTTTTATTATTTTTGCAAAATTAGAAAACAATTAAAATTTCTCCATTTTTTGATAACTTTTCCGTTATTTATTAACTTTAAAATTAAATTGTGTAGCATTTTAAGTCTCGAAGACAAATTAAAATCTAAGCTTTAAGTGCCTAACATTTTATTACGCATACGACGCGTGTAACGCATATCAACATTATAGAAACATAAACGTAAGAAATGAAATTTAATTTAAATTATTTAAGCAACGTTAGGTAAATAATTTGTAAGTTCAAGTGAGTCAAGCTCATCAACATCATGCTGACAAACAACGCCGCGAGTATTGTGCGCTCATGAATGTGAAACGCGAACGCCAAAAGGCAATAAACTGAAAAATTAATGTTAAATGCCGCTTGAGTAGAGCAGCATAAATACACAAAAGTAAAACAAACAACACAGCACAGCACAGCGACAGCAAAGACAAAAACAATAACAACAATAACAACAACAATGGAGTGAATGGGAAAACGCAAAAAGCAAAATAAAAATACAATAAATTATGTATTAATGTGCCTGTTAGTCGACAATTGTCGACGACATTGAAGCGCGCCTTGGCTTCGGCTTCGGCATTGGCATTGGCATTGACACGGTCGACTCGGCGTAGGCACAGCGGGCAAAGGGCGACATTTTCAACCGCGGCGCGATTCTTCAATTCAATTTCGTTTTGCATTTCGTTTTTCACTTTCACTTTGCTTTGTTATGCTTTGATACTTGCTGCGCTCTTTTAACGCTTGAGAAAGCAAAACGCTCACAAATATTTATGCACAACGCTGTGGGCGAGCAATAGGAGACGCCAAAGTGAAGTTGTAAGTGCGCCGTAGACTTCTACAACTGAAAACGACAGTCAAATATATTATCGTAGATAGAACACATGACAACAAAGTTTTATTGTCGATATGTTGAGATTGTAAATTTCAAAAACTTTTTCATTGTTTTCCAACTTTCGTAGCAGAAAAGGAAGCATAGAGTCAACAATAGCAGATGCTCTCAGAGGTTGACGCAACGCAAACAAAGGTTGATTGACCCTAAAATGTTGTCGCACAGTGTTATCTTCAAATGTATGTTATGGCAGACATTGAACAGTAGTCAAATAATTCTTTGTTGTTTTTTTTTTTTTTTGTTTCGACACAATTTGACAGCCCATTTGCAAATGAATAGGTTAGCTCAGCACTGGGGAATTGTTGTTTATCGAACTTGAGCCGTACAAAAAAACCAAAAACAAAACGAGGGAACACACAAAGAGCATTTCAACGTATTTAATTTGCAATTTTAATGTATGCTTTAAACAAAATGCGGCATAGAATAAAACAAAAAGGCCGGAAAAACACGAAGGGAAACGAAAAGATAACAAAAATGTAATTTAAGCTTGATTATATTGAAAACATTTCGACATTACATTCTTACATTTCGGCCAAAACACAAATGTTTGGCCTCCAAATTACTTCAAGTTGTGTGCCACGTTATGTGTGTGCTTGTGTGAGTATGTGTAGGAAAAAACCCGAACAAAAATTACTCATACGCCACATTGCGCGAACTCATTGAAGCACCGAAAAGGCAATTTCATAAAAAATTAACTACAAATGAGCAATAGAAGAAAAACCAAATGAATGAAACAAAAGGCAAAAAGCAAAAAAAAGGAGAAAAAAAACAAATTTTATATATGTGTGTGTGTCTTTGTTAAATGACTGAAAATATGATACACATGACATTTATATTTATGTGCAAACGCAGTAAAAAAGGATCGGCCACAAAGTAAAGCAACAACGAGCGCCGAAAAGTATGCAATGAAAGCAAAGTAAATGACCTTCAAAACTCGATAAGCGACAAGAATGAATATGAAAAACAAAGAAGGAGCGAAAGTGCTAAAAATATATTGTACGCAATTTCAAATAAACAAAGCCGAACGGAGAGACAATCGGACAGAGTGAACAGACCGACGGATCAACTGGCAGACGAACGACAAAAACAAAAAGGCAACAAAATAGACAAGACAAGAAAAAACGAAAAAAAAAAATATGAAAAAATATGATGACTGAACGCAATATGAAGCCGCACACACATGCACACATTTGCGCAGCAAATAACAATGTTAAAGAAGAAACAAAGGAAGAAAAAAATACATTTAAATATACGAGTGCTTTGGCAATGATATCCTTATGATGATATCCTCGTGCGGCGCGCGCACGCAACACATAAATACAAATTTAAATACAAACACCCACACACACACACAATCACACATGACTACACAAACACTCAGAAGCCAAAAGAAAAAGGCTGAACGCCTAAAATTACACTTGGCTAAAAATAAAAACTGATGCCAGTCATATGATGTTCAAGGCTACATATGCATGTGCGTGTGTGTGTGTGTGCTACCTCATCCTTTCTGCCAAGCTCATTTAATCGCGTTTTTCATTTGTTGTTTCTGCTGAAATGAATATAATAAAAATCGCTGAAATAAATGAAAAGTTTACGCATTTGGGCCGAGAAAAAAACACAAAAACTGCTGAAAGTGTGCAAAAAACGAACATCATAATTTTAGACAATACACAAACACACACACACACACGTACAATCGCATATTTATATCATTAAAATGTTGTTGAAATAAGTTTTCATTATGCGGCATGTACGACTGACCAAAGTGCGCTATAAGTGCACTTTAAGTATTGTAAAATGCATTCATTTAGTTAATCCAACAAGTATAAATGTTCCTTCAATATAAGATGTAATAAGTTTTATGCTAGACTATTTTATGTGACATGTGACGTTAAGTTTCATAAGCATATTCTATTAATATTCTAATTTATGTTATTCTAATGACGAACAGTCATATTCTCACAAGTGATTCACAAGCGTTATTTTGTGACTCGTTGTTGTTTTTGGCGATTCTCAGCATCAACTGGTCACAGCTCATTTCATCACAAATATTTTGACCATCACAACATAATTTTTTATAAAACTGTAGAATGTCTGCTTATGTCTTTTGGTCTTCCGTCCAGAAATTTATTGAAAAAAAGGATTTTTGTGAAAGTTTGTTACAACGATTCTCACAACACAGCGCTTGTGACTATTTTGTGACTGGCATGAGAATAGATCGGTATGACATTTTTCTAAAAAAAAGAAAATATAATCCAAGAATTGTCTTTCTTCCAAAAATGTATGTCTACAGCTTATATCAAATGTACGTAGCGCAATCGAATTTCAACCAAACTGACAATAAGAACACTTTTGTAGTGTTTTTTTTTTTTTTTTTGAGTCCATTCTTGAGATAAGATTATATATGAACACATAAATCCGAAGAAATGTTGCCACTTGGACGCCGTTTCTCTTTTTTATGTTTCCTTGGCTTCTTCTTTGTTCATTTTTGTTATTAAATTAAGTAATTATTTTTATTTTGTTCGCCTCGTCATGCATGTGTGTATGTGTATGTGAGGGTCCTTTGTTGCGTTGAAATAGTTCATAAAACGGCACACTTTTTTCATTTGCTTTGTTGTTCGCACTTCATAAATAATGTCAGCAAAGATAAAACAGCATAAAAAACACACAAAAAGTGGCGCCAACTTTATTTATGTGTGGGTAAAAATTAAAGTGAATTTATTGTACTTTTTTTTCATTTTTTAAAACTGTTTTCAAGAAGTTGTTTAGTGGAAAGTGAACAAACACTTACAAGACCAACGAGAAAGAAGTTGTTCGAAGTGAAACAATTGTTTGCCATTTATTTCATTGACTTTATTAACAAATTATTTTTAATTTTATTATTTCTTTTTAAATTAATGCAATTAGCGCTATATTTTAAAATATTAATTTATTTATTTTTGAAATTGTTTTTATACCAGTTTTTTTTAGCATTTTATTATAAAACTTTTAATTGGTTGGTTGTGGAAATTTTATGCAAAATTTTAAATAAATATTAAAAATAATAAAACAAAAATCTAGCAATCATTAAAATAACGCTTTGTAAACACATAAATATATTTTAATTAGCAAAAGAAATGCTTAATGCTTAAACAAAAAAAAAAAAAACAAACCAAAGCTTTTTATATAAAAGTATCACTTAAGCGCTTCAAAATAGTTAACATGTTTGATGAAAAACCTGCTTTCCGACCAGAAACACTTTGCGTATTTTACTGTATTTTTGTAGAAAGCACACTTTTGTTGTAGTTGTAAAAACGCACGCACACACACAAACATCACACACATATTTGCACAGTAGCTTGTAAAAACAAATACTCACACAAACATCTGCAAACAAACAAAGTTCTGCTTTGTGCTCTAAAAATAAAAGCAAACAAAAATTATAACAGAACACAAATCCTTGCTTCAACAAGAGTTAAGTAACTGCAAAGCAAAAAAATAAAAAAAAAAAATAAAAAAAAACAGAAGCTGCAAAAACAAATTCGAAACTTTTTACCAAATTACTAACACATGTTGTATCTTCTCTCTCGTTCTCTTTTTTGTTCTTGCCCACTCTCTTTTCATGGCATGCAGAGCGCAATAGTGAGCGAAATGAGCACAGAATTGTGAGAATTAGCTAAATTTAATTTGCAATAGCCAATCGCCTCACCGCCACCCGCAACGACAGCGCCAACGTCAGCGTCGGCGTCAGCATCGGCATCGGCACCGCCGCCAACAGCATTCTGCAAACTTTGGCTGCAACAGCAACAGCAACTACAACAGCTGCAGCAACTGCCGATGATGGAGCCGTTACAGCAACAGCAACAACAACAACAAGAGCACCAGCAGCAACAGCAACAGCATCAACAAGCTTGGCTCTAACTAAGAACCACAAGAGTAGTTCAAGTTAAGCGAGCAAAGTGCGCAACTTTTTGCACCGCAACAACATCGACAACAACAAGTACAATAAACAACATTTAAAAGGCAACAACAAAGACGCAACATACCGGAAATAGGCAGGAAGTAGTCCAAATCTACTCACACACACATATGCACATGTGTTCACTGTCAACTTTGTTGCCAAGTTGTTGTTTTGCTGCTTTGGACATGAGCGTCGAGGCAAAGGCGTTGAAGCGCCTTTATTCCTTTTGCAAATTAAATGCGAATTTTTATTTGTATATACAAAAAAAAAGTACATAATAATAATATTTTGTTAAATTAATTTAGTTTCTAAGCTGTAAATGTATTGCAATCAAAGCGTAGGCGAAAAATCAACGAAGATCGAATTTTTAAGATTTCCAAATTAAAAACAAAACATAAAGTAAAGCAAATAAATGTAAATGATGTCAAAGTAGCGGCAAATAAATTTTACTCGAAAATTTTTTAAGCTATTCTAAGTGTAAAACAGCAAATAATCAAAAAGCCAAAGCTAAGCAAAAAAAAAAATAAATAAAATAACAAACAGACAAAAATTAAAATGAAACGACCGAAAGAAGAAGTGAGTTAAAAGATAACAACGACGAAGAGTGCGAACATAAACCAAATAAAGCGAAAATATGTGAGACAGCTGTGGAAGCGAGAGGAGCTGGTGGCGGCATGAAAGCAAAGCAAAGCAAATACAAAAGCGAAAATAAATTGTGCGTTAATGATAAGCGGCGCATTTCTACAACATAAAATTTATGAAAATATGCGGCAGCGACTCAACACATTGCGTGGGTACGTCTGTATGTGTGTGCGTGTCTGTATCTTCGTGCGAGGAAGCTGCGAATGTGTGCAGCCTAAAAGCAGACAACAGAATTTATGCGCGAATGCCAAGACGCACACATACACCCACACATACAAAGCGACGCGCACATTTCCGCCACTAGTGGCAGGAAATCGTTAGCGATAAATATAAATTTTTATTGTTATTATTTTATACATACATGCGCAACAACAACAACAACAACTATTCATATGATAATCCAATTTATGTAAGCAAAAACGAAAAGAAAATTATATCTGAAAAAACATTTTTAAGACAAGACAACTAAATAAAAATACACATTTTATTAACTAAATAAGAACCAATTTAATAAACATTTAAATAAAATGCAAAGCATACACACACAAATAAAAATATATAACTATACATACATACGTACAAGCATATTACATACTTACAACTACATACATACATACATAAAATACGCATAGGCATTTGCATAAAAGTATAGGAGGCTACTCAGCCAAAATGTGTTGGTCATTAGAAATGTCAAACATTTTCTTTAATGTTTACTTCTTTTCCACAAAAGCCAAATACTAAAAAGAATAAAATAAAATTCTACGAAAAAACATATATGTTTTAAAAAATTTATTATGCAAGCAACGTCCAAGAACATTTTTAGAAACTGTAATATACATACATATATAATAATATTATATAATATAAATATTTTAATCCAATTTAAATATTGTATTGCATACAGAGACGTGCATTTATGATTAGTTTAAACAATTACTTTATACCAAAATGGCTGTCCATTGTATATGTACGCATGCAGCCCTCGTTGCGTTTGTGTGCATGTGGATGTGTGTGTATGAACGCCACCATTTGCATACGAAGACGTTGCTGCTGCATGTCTCAAGCAGTCTGAACTTTTGCGCAAGCACTGCCATTATCGATTATACATACATACATATGTTACTTATAATATTATATAATACACAATATGATGTGAAAAAAAACAGAAAACAAACATTAACAATTTATCTTTGCAATATGCAATCCTTAATACAAAAAAAAAACTTGGCATTGTGTGTTGTTTTTTCACATAAAGTCGTAATCAAACTTAAACGAAATAAATTAATAATAATTTCGACAAAAAATAAATGCTTTTCAGTAAAATGACATAAATTTAGTTAATAAATAGTAAGAGCTTGATATATGTATGTGTATTTTATTGAACGATTGAATGTAATTAGTTATATCATAAAAAAATGTATGTCATTGTACTTGTAATACTAATAATATGCATAAACATTTTACATTAAATGTCACTTTTTTAAAAAGAAAAATTTACAATGGAATCAAAATAAAATGCATTTTATAAAAATTCAATTTCAATTGACTTTTTTTTCGAAAATATCAGTAAAAAGCATTTTTTGTATTCTTCAGCCGGAACACGCAAACGAACCTTCACATTTTAACTTCAATTTTTGTGAAGCATGCGTGAACATATTTCTTTTGTTTGACTGACAAATAAGTCTTTTCTAATTTTATAAAAATTAAATTTTAATGAAAAATAATTTTAAAAAAATACAATTTCAGTTAACTCTTTTAGTTTTACAGTTTAACATTCTGGGGTTATCTCAGAGTAAAGTTAACTCGTATATAACACTTACTCGCACTTAACCCAAACTCTAAGTTTCACAGTGGTGAGTTTACTCGAGTTGAATGAATTTTGCAACATTCTATTTTTTGATAATACAATTACAATTTTACAATATCCAACATTTACTAAGGGGACATCCATAAATTACGAGAGGTGAGATTTAGTGAGATTTTGACGAACCCCTCCTTCTGTGTCTAAATATTGTAAATTAATGGTCTAAAAAGTTCACATGAGATGTCCGATGGACTACCCTCCCCCAAGGAGAGATTTTGTGAGATCTTGCTCATTATAAATGTACCTGATATACCTGTATCTTATTTTTATAAATATTTTGCGGCCCGCCAATGGATTTAGACATTTTTATTGGCCCTGGATTCCATCTAGTTTGGACAGCCATGCTCTATATCAATTACACAGGGGAACTTTGCTTTTATATAAAATTATTTGTGTAAATGATGCATATCTTCTTCCAATGGAAAACAAACGACCTCAGGTGCTAGTATTTCCGGATGAAGTAGGACTACCTAATGCACCAGTGGCCTAATAGCTCATCTTTCAAATCCATTTATATTTCTCGGGACATATGTAATTCTCATCTATTTGACGGACAAATTCATTTCCATTTTGACAAAAAAAAAAAAAACATAAGCAGAAAAAGAGTAGTTTACTTGGAGTATATTTTAAAGTTAACTACTGATTGTGAAAAATTGTTAGCCCTGGGTTTACTTTAATCCAGTATTGACTCAATACTGAAATAGTTCAGTCACCCTGTGATCTGTTTTATTATTAAAGCAACGGGGAATTGACTCTGTTATGAAACTGCAGATGCACCATTGGCTTAGCGTGTGTCACAGAACAGGCATTGGGGTCATGCACGCGGCCAACATTTAATTGCCGACAAAAAAAAGTTTCTTCGACAATAAGTGACACTTTGCTGTCTATAATGACACTACTACATCACTAATGACACATTTCTGTTTCTTGGCCACTAAAATCCGTTTGACATTTGAATTAGATTTTGTCTGTTTGTGTAAAAAAAAAAAAAAATAACAATCCCAAAAAATCTTCCAAAAATAGGAAAATATCAATTTTAAATTCTTATAATTAATATTATATATTTTGCTGAAATAATAAGGCTTGAAGCTAACTTTGAAACTTCATTTTATCAGGTAGGTAAGTGAAGAGTCGTTTACAGTCAGAATAAGAGAAACAGCTCACGATGGTCGATAATGCAAAGAAACTGAGCCAAAACAAAACCGGAGCAAGCCCGGATGAGTGTTATTTACCATTGTACACAATTGAATCAGATGGCACACTCACTATGGAGTACAAACTTAACTCAGGCAGTGAAGACGATACACTGTCGGTCAGGAATGTTGTAAATGATGAAAATTATATTCAACCAAGTTCTTCCACTTCGGATTACGATAAGAGCTTGGACAGTATAGAAGACCCCCTGTCTGTCATTTGTGTCTATATAAATCCTGAAAATGATATTGAACCAAGTACTTCTACAAATTGCGATTACGTAAAAGAGAATTCTCTTGATGCTTGTGAGATGGATAACGTGCAATCGCCAATAACCAGCAGCACTAAGCAGCAGTTGCCTTTGCCTTGTTATAAGCAACCCGATGAAGATTCAAATTGCCATGCCGGTATTAAAAAACGTCGTATTTTTCATTATAAACCGGAGGATCGATATCCGAATTTTTATGTTGACATGAGTGGTGACTCAGAAAAAGAGATGCAAGACCAGATAGATGACGATACTGATAAAGATTCGACAATGCAAACTGAAACTGGTTGCAGCATCAATGTCGCTAAAGCTTCGGAAAAAAAGCTTCACAATTTTATATCGGAGGGTCCGAAAGATAGAAAAATTGTTACTATAAACAGCATAACTCTTTATCGTTGCGATATGCAAACATTGTTGAATTGGAATTGGCTTAACGACCAAATTATAAATGCTTATATGACATTGATTGTTGAACGAAATGAAAATATTGCAAAACTGCCGAGCATTTTTGCTATGGACACATTCTTTGTACAACAACTGAAATTGTCGCGGAACATGTCCCTTGAAACTCTTCCAAAAAATGTGAACATCTTCAAAATAGATCTTGTACTAATACCAGTTAATTTGATGGAAAATCACTGGGCTTTAATAACAATCGATATGAAATTATGCACGATCAACTACTATGACTCATTGATCGGTCGCCCAATCAAAGATACTTTCCAACTGATAATAAGATATTTGCAACAACAGCAGCGTAAGTTTGGTAATATGGATAAGAAGTTCGAAATAGTCACTAAGGAAACTCCGCAGCAGTTGAACACTTGGGACTGCGGCGTATACATGTGTATGTTTGCTGATCGTGCATCGCGCTGTGCTCCAATACGTTTCAGCAATCGTACTGTAAGCGCCTATCGAACGAAAATGTTACGTTCAATACTAATGAGAAAATTGTCAGTTCATTAATTGAAATAAAAATTTACTTGAATACTTTGTAATTCATGAAATTTAAAATAAAAACATTAGAAAAGGACTTAGTTGTCGACACATTCCATCTTTTTTTTTTTTTTTTGTTTCTTTTTTCAACTTTTTAGTTTGAAAATATATTTTATAGTGTTTATGTTTCATTTTATTTTCCTCTCACAAACAATAGATCTGATCAGACATACCGAAAGTGGAGATCAAAGCAGACAATGAGTCAACAAAATACGCAACGCTCCGTTATCAACTTTAGTTCAAGTAAAATTGTCACGGTGATAGCAACGACCGCTGAAGGCGAAGCAATGACGGAGATATCATACACCGATACCAAAGTAATTGGCAATGGCAGTTTCGGCGTTGTCTTCCAGGCTAAAATTTTGCCAAGCAACGATCTGATCGCAATAAAGAAAGTTCTACAAGATCGACGCTTTAAAAATCGCGAACTGCAAATAATGCGCAAGTGTAAACACATTAATGTCGTCAAACTTATGTACTTCTTCTATTCAAGCGGCGAGAAACGTGATGAAGTCTACTTGAACCTTGTGCTGGAGTTTATACCGGAGACACTCTACAAGATCGAGCGACAATATGCCCGCTCGAAACAAACTGTGCCGGTCAATTTTGTCCGCCTCTATATGTATCAATTGTTTCGCAGTCTAGCCTACATACACTCGATTGGCGTATGTCATCGTGACATTAAGCCGCAAAATCTGCTGCTCGACTCCGAGTCTGGCGTGCTGAAGCTGTGCGACTTCGGGAGTGCAAAACAACTGGAGCCGGGCGAACCGAATGTTTCGTATATATGTTCACGTTATTATCGTGCGCCTGAACTGATCTTCGGCTCTGTAAACTACACGACCAAGATCGATATGTGGAGCGCCGGTTGCGTGGTGTCTGAATTGTTATTGGGCCAGTTAATTTTTCCCGGTGATTCGGGCGTCGATCAGATTGTAGAGATTGTCAAAGTGATGGGTACACCGAGCGCCGAACAGTTGCAAGAAATGAATCCGAATTACAAGACCTTCAAACTGCCGTTACTGAAGCCGCACCCCTGGCAAAAGGTCTTTCGCATCCGCACGCCAGCCGAGGCAATAGATTTGGTATCGAAACTGCTTATTTACACACCGAGTGCGCGTTTGGCGCCGATAATGGCTTGTGCACATCCCTTCTTCGATGAGTTGCGTCATGATCCAAAGCAGACGTTACCCAATGGTCGTCCACTGCCGCCATTATTCAACTTTACCGAACAAGAGCTGGCATTGGACCCAAATGTTACGCCCTTACTAATGCCAAAGACAACGGAACGACACCAACGAAAAGCAGCGGGCGCGGACACGGTGCAAGTCGAATGTCACCCGCCTTCGCCACGAGCACAAAGAAAGTCACAAACACAACAGAAACTTCAATTCGCAACTTTACCGGAGCGTGAAAAACAACATGGCGTTTTGCAGCAACAACCACAAACATCATCACCACAAAAAAACTTGTTGCAAGTGTCACAGCTACAGCATCAGCCACAACAACAACAACAAGAATCATCATCACGTTCTACTTCAAGCCGCGGTGTTGGCACCCATGCACACCGACCCGAAACGTCACGCAATCCGCACACAAACATACTCACACTGACCCTACAGGACATCGGCAACGGCGATGGTGTCAATATGACATTGCCGAATGCGCCCTGTGAAAATGTTGCCACTGCAACTGTCTCAACCGGACCCCAAAATAATAACAACATTATTGATGACAATGAGCCAAACGATTTGATCTTAGATACCGACGACGACAGCGACTGCGATAATAATGACGATGACAACGACAACGATGATGTCGTCTATGATGACGATGATGATGATGACGATGACGATGACGAGAATGTATTCAATGTCAATTACAGCAGCGGCGGCGATGCTTGAACAAATGATCGCATCATGTATCATCGCGTCTTCATCAACACACTCAATTTTTTTTTTAAATTATTAAAATCATTCAAAAAAAAAGGAAACTAAAATTAAAGTTTTATTTATTGATTATAAAAAAATAATAAACATAAAAACAAAAAAACTCGGTAATAAATGTTTCCAAAACTCGTATGTTTAGAATTGTTTTACTTACAGAATATTGAATAGTGGTCGGGGAGGCGACGATGCTAACCGGATTTACTCCTGCGGCGTTGGGAATGGTTGCATTTTGAAGATTAAATATGTAGTAGAGTGCAGATAAGATCCTATACCGTCATTAAGCAGCCAAAAATAAAAAAAAATGCACATTTGATTGCCCCAGCGCGGCATTTGTTGATCGTTTATAACTCCTACGTGTCTCCGATGACGGTGTATGTTAATCTGCCAATTTGGATGGTAGACGTAGTCGTACGGAGGCGACAAAAAAGGACAAACAAAACTCATGAGCGGCATCATTCGTTCCAGAGATCCGATCATGCTGGTTCCGACCAATGATTTATGGTACTAAAAATGGTACTAAAATTGGAATGTCTGTGAAACATTTCAGGTCGATCAAACTGTGGAGCGAGATAGCTACGTATCTATATCAATCCTGATCAAGAATATATATACTTTGTACTTATATTCGGAGATGTCTCCTTCTGGGTGTAACAAACTTCGTAACACAGTTATAGTACTATTCACATATGTAAAGAGTATAAAAATCCGAATATTATACCGACTTTCAATATGAAATTCCAAAAAGAAAATTTAAAAATTATTTCCTTCTCCTTTGACAAGAGCTCTTTGCAAACTTTCTACGATACTCTGAACCATACAAACAACAACAACTTTTCTATACGTAAAACAAAAGCAACACTCAAATACGCCTAAAAATATGCTTAATTATTTAAATGCGATTCTTCGACTGAGTTCGTGTTTTTTGGGCTTGTGTGTGTGCCGGCAAGCATAAATTTTCGCGTTTTCTAACTTTTGCGACTGAAACTAAACAAACACAAATTCACACACACACTCTGAGTGACTCATACAAGCAAACACTAAAATACACGTATGTACGTATGAATTTATGCGTGTGTGCTGACGTCCTTTCTTGCTCATTCTGTTAGTTTGTATGTATTTGTTAATGTGGTAAAATGAATTTTCAGTTTCATTAGTTAAATTGAATAATGGAAACTTTTCTACACGTTCTCATTGTAATCGTTCTTTTTCTCATTGTTGTTGTTGCTGTTGTTGTTGTTGTATGTTGCTTACTCAGTTAGTGTCGACGTCACACGACTGGTGGTGAAAGTTGTAATTCCGTTTCAGACACAAACAATCATACACACGAACATTTCCGCACAATTGTTGTACAACAAAAATGCCACTGTGAAGAAAAATATAATACAAAAATCAAACAAAAAAACAAAAAAAAACAGGCAATAAAGCAAATTTATGCAAACGATAAATTTCGTATGAGAAAATGTTATGGCCCAGAGCAAGCTCAAGGTCCACAGCAAGTCAAACGAGTCGGCATGTGCTTGGCTTCAGCGGCTTTAGTTGAATGCGTGTGCGTGTGTGTGGGTGGGTGTTTCGGGTGTGAGCTTGGAATGTCTGCGATTATTTGCTCTAACAAAAGACAAAATTAGTGTACGCGTCAACTAAAGTGGAAACAATACAAATCTATATGAGCATATTAGAACCCGTTGATGAGTGAACTGCGAGCGGCGCACAAAGTCATGTTCTTACACAAGCTTACTATGTATGTGGATTGTGATTGGACTTTTGCAAAAATTGTTTTTCGGATAACATACAAAACTAGACACACTCATATGGTAGGCAGCAGCCAGGTGCAGATACAAGTGCTTAGATACATTTTACGAGCATAGAAGCACTCATCATTGTTGCAAAAGATTAACAGACGAACATTTTAGCGAACAGTACAACAACTCACACTAACACACACACACAAACACATATATTATTTCATTTCCGTTTTCCTATTTTGGCTTAGAACACTCACATTGAGCAACTCAGTCACTCACTTACACCGGTCGTTGCCTGCGGACAGACGTTGGCAAGTGTAAAATGTGCCTGCGGTTGTTACCTTTTTACAAATAGATAAATTTTAGTCTAAATGCACTTTTAATGGTCTTTGTATGGGTTCTGGGTGTGCTTGGCATTGGTGGTTGAGACAATGTTGGCGTTCATGTTGGTCTATTTGCATCTATATACATACAAGTGTCTATCTGCATATGAGTCCTGTTAAAGGATCACAGCTCGATGTGCATGTCTGTGCGGTTACAATAAATAAAGAACTCGACTTTACTTGAACACAGTTTGCGGTTCCTTTGACTTGTACATCTAATGATATAATTTTGTACTAACATTTTGTATCTAATTAACTTATTTCCGATGCAGATACTTTTAAAATTTACTACTATTACAGAAGCATTTCTGTATTTTGTTGTTTAATTATAATTTATCAAAATTAAGAACGACTATGTTAGTGCAGACATCGCAGCATTACACATTTATATGTATCTTCTTTAACTCAAACAAAATATGTATTCTGAGTCGATTAAAAAATTCCAGTTCTTTATTATCTGCTCAGTGCAAGTTTTATAAAACAAAAAAGAAAACTTTAACTACAAAACAATATCCAAACATTCATTTTTCCATTCAAATCACTAAAATATAGTTTTGTAGACAAATGACAGAAACTAAAATATTTTTTACAACTTATTTACAAACGTTATATCGAATATATTTCTCATATTTGGCCACAGCTAAAAAGTGTTGAAACTTTTTGGTAAAACGCTAAAATCATAACTCAGACTGAGGGCACGACAGCAATATGTAGAATGAGATGAAATGGGCAAGATTCAAAAGTGCGCCAACAATACACAACAGGAAACAAAAAAAGGACGCAGATTACTGCAGACTTGACTGAAAGCATTGCAAAGCCAATGCAAACCAGCTGTAGATAAATGCAGCATGCAAGTAGCATGAAGCAAAGCGAGATATGTTGTACGAGACTGACATGAATGGTTTTTTTAACTCAAATGGCAAATGGACAATCGATAGAGCAAAATCAGCAAAGCCGAATAGAATAGAGATGAACTGAACTAAGCTGAACCGAACTGAGCGAAGCAAAGCAAAGTATTGCTGAGAATGTTTGCATTTTGAATTTTTGTGCTCGAACACTCAATGACGAACGCGAACACAAAGGCTAAAAAAATCTCACACACACATACACACACACATGCACATCCAGCATGTTGTGGACATGGTAAAACTTTTGCGAAAAATTGAAGTTTTAATTGGATTTTCAATTCAATTAACAGATTTGTCAGCATGTAGCAAATTTTATGAAACGTAATCGCTTACGAAGAGAACACAAACGACGTGGTGGACGTCGACGTCAACGTCAACACGAACGACTACTACGACGATGAAGACCCGGCAGCGCAATAAGGTTTCAACACGTTTGCCACGCCCATTTCGACGCCGCTTAGATTTGATTGTATTGATATTCGTTTTTTTTTTTGTTTTGGTTTTAGTTTATTTACCTATGATTGTGTGTGTTCTCAAGTTGCATGCCAAATGAAATTTATTGAAATTGATTTGCACCTTTAATGGATTTTCGACGTAGCGCATTTAATGGAAATCTTTTAATTAGTTTGATTTTCCAATCAAGCAGCAATCGAATTAATTGATACAGAAGACACACACACACACAACCAAACAGACAGACACACCAACATGCAATTAGATCAAAATGACAGCAGACAGACAGAGTTATCGTTGTTGTTGGCGTTGTACTTTTTCGGTTAAGTTGGTGAACATTACGCATACGTCGCGTATGCTTGATTTTGATCATCAAGTAAATTGCGGCTTTTGCATACAAACATAATCATTATCCTTGACTTAACTCAAGCACAATTCACTTTGTCTGAAAGTGTACATGGCACAGAGTCGCGCACCCAAAGCACAAGCCGCAGCGTCTGTGGTGCCGACAACCACACACACAAACACACACATACACAAGCCACTTGAGCACTCACAACATGCACTTACTTTTCATTTTCATAGCCGCCCGCCAAAGGATTTCGCTCATTGATTTCACAAGACGAAAGCAAAATCCTTATGATAT
This sequence comes from Phortica okadai, assembly GCA_034638295.1. NCBI lineage: Eukaryota > Metazoa > Arthropoda > Insecta > Diptera > Drosophilidae > Phortica > Phortica okadai. Next base: position 4,309,370 of record CM067849.1, on the reverse strand, counting down.
CAATTTGCTTTCAACCAAAGTTGTGTGCCAGAAGCGTAAATATGCCATATATGAACAAAACACTGTAGACAAAATGACAAGGCTTCTATGAAACGGGCAGACGGCGGTTGGGTGGCATGGCGGCGCGCTGCGTCTTTGAGTCAGTCAGTGAGTGGCTTTGTTGTTGAGTAAATGCGTAAGGCATAAATACACTCGCTTGCCTGGATAATTGATGCTGCCATCTTAGAATGCGTATATGGCTGTATGTGTGTTTATGTGTGACGCGGTTCTAAGACCATGAAAGCCCACACAGTCTCGTTACTTTATATCAAACACACGTACATACATATCGTACATGTATGTATGTATTTTGAGCTCCGCGCTACACACGCCAACATTCTGCGGCAGAATATTTTATATGCTTTGCATAAAGTCGTTAAGTCCTTGTTGATTTGTATGTGTGTGACACCTGCGCCACAATTTATGCAACAATTATGTGGAGAATGCTACTTTAATGTAGTTTGCCACAAAGCGCTGCGATCTCATCTTAAACGATGCAAAGAAATATTTTTCAAATAAACAATTTCTTTTTTATAATTTGAAAACATTTATTTATCAAATGGCAAATTTAATTTTTGGTTCAAACAGTTTAATACACATACATATACATAATTCAAGCTGTGTTTTTATATAATAAATTGCATTCAAAAAATCTTTTTTTTATCATTAAAATTTTACTTATAATTATCATTTTATCAAATGTATGTTCGAGAATAATGCTATTTAATTAAAATTTATGTGAATATTAAAATATAATTTTTTCTTTTGTTTTTATAATAAGTATGATACATTAGCTCTTTTTCAATTTATTTGATTTATGTAATCAACTTTAAACTTATGATTCAGGAATATTATATCTCCCTCAACGCCTTCCAAAGCGAAACCACAAATTCTCAATAATAAACACAATGGCCGAAAGAGCCAGGCCAGTGTATAACATCATAATCGGTATGTAAATGTAGTCAGCATCGAAGGTAATGTTATCTGGAGCGTTATCTTTGAACAATGTCAATGCGCCGCTTTCATAGAATCTTCGTAGCATTTCGTATTCGAGTTTCTTCATTAGTCCTGCTTCCAAAAAATGTGTGATGAAGTTGTGAAAATGCAACATGAACGGTGACTCATTGCCCAATGCAAACTGTGTCGGTACTTTTGGGAGTGTCTGATGCAGAAATAAAAAAAGTGGCAACTTCATGTTTTTTTGTTGTGTAGTATAAATGAAAAGTTTATCCGCAAGGCCAATATAAATATTCGAGGTATTCAAATGATGTAATTGCTGCACCATGGTCCTCTCTTCGACAATCGTCAGTCGTTCAGTAATTATCGATGGTAAATCATTTAAAAGTTCAAAATCAAAAATACTTGCAAGAACCGTCAGATTTGTTTGTTCAATGTCGTTAATATTGCTGATCAACGGTTCGAATAGGCCCAATGTAAAGGCGACCGATTGACGAGCTGTGTAGGTAATTGTAATAAGAAACCCAAAAATATCTATGACAATTAGCAATGGAAGCATGACTGAGCTACGCTTGATCAAAGGTGTCGGCGCTTGTATAATCAACGCAAAAACTTTCAGAAACGATGCGCTTATATCACGTTTGTGGAACAACAAACGCTGTATAAGAGCCAACAATGAGCTCGCAAATAGCCCAATGATCACGGCTGCTAAATAAATCCAATTCGGCAAAGGTTTTGTAAAGAAGAAATACTTTTTCATACGATTTCCATACGGCGCCAAGATCAGTACATCCATATCAATAGTAAAACTGCTTAAGAGGGGAACATTCTTCAATGGTATACCGCACGTTCCAAAGTCGACGCGGCCGTCATTGATGGCCTTTTCTAAAATAACATAGAAGTTAGTACGCATCTGATAATCTATCGGTATCTCAAGCAAACTCGCATTGCAATGTTCTGCAAAGCCTTCAATCAACTGGTACATATAACCGGCAAATCGGATGTCTCCATTGCGATCGACGTACCTTACGCAGCGAGGTATATTTCTGCTATCTATGAAACGTAGTGGAAAATGGTGAAAATTGCAATCGCAACGTGTAAAGAGAATTGCTTCTTCAACCGCCAAACGAATGATTCTTGGTTGCGGGAAGCGTTGATAGCTGAGCAATGTCATGTTGACCAACGCGAGCACTCGCACACGCCCACGTCGCCAACAATCGACAAAGTGACGAAGTAGCACATTGTCCGGCGCAGTGACAAACGGCTTGTAAATGTAGAAGAGACGTATGTAGGGTCGTCTATACATGACGCGACGCAATAGCTTAGATACTGCGAACATGTTACTGTTACTCACAAATGCAATAATCAATGCTTCGCTGTTGAAGTTTTGCTTCACTTGCAAAGTGTTGTTCGCTTCTCTTACGATCAATTTTGGCGTCCCAATGCTTCGACTGAGAAACTCACATTCGTATTCATCAACATCGTCAATTTGTATTAAGATATTCAACCCAATGTTGTTAACTTCATTTATACGTGTTATCATCTGCAATAAAAATTCCGTGCGTTTCGTTTGTGTTGCAACACTAATAAGCTTCTCTGCATACAACTCCGCAGACACAAATATTATAATAAGCACAATTTTTATAATTTTCAATGACATTTTGCACAGTTTGCCGTTCGAGGAGCGACTAAGCGCACCGCTGTAAAACCAGGCGTTTATAACTTTCGAACGATGCATTAAAGAAAAGCAATTATTGAGACAATTACATGTGAGGTACATTAAAAGTTTGAGCGATGGCATTTACGTTAATTTCTATTATAATGATTTCTGAAATTGTTTGCACATCTATATATAATGCGCTCCGCTATAAAAACGATGGTTGATATAAGCATGCCGAAACAGTATAGACAAATGGGAAACCGAAAATACTCCCAATTCAATAGCATATAATCAGGTTGTTTATCTTCACGCACAATAATTAGACCGTTCTTGATCGCAATTCTTCTATCATTAGCAACTATTTTGATGATCAAGCCGCACTCATGTAGTTGGAATAAATATTCACGTAGATAATGTTCAAATGGAAAATTCGGCGACATTGCTAAAAATGTCGGTACCATCAATCCTTTAATAACGATTGGCTTTAATAATGGTAATTTCATTTTGTATTGCTGACTTTCAAAATATAGCATTTTATCGTAAGTGCTTAGATAGATGCGATTCGTATCCAGCTTCCTTAGCATCTCCAAAAAGTCATGTCGTTGATAGATGTGCAAACGTTGCATTATGAAATCCGGCAGCCATGTCGATTGTTTAACTGCGTTGAAAATCTTTTGTGTTGTTGCTATTTCATAGTTGGTATTCGGAATATCGTTCATGGTGTTAATTATGGGTGGAAATAGATCAGCGCTGAATGTAACAGACAATTTGGCCAAATAGAATGTGCTGAATATGAAACCGAAGAAATGCAACACAAGTAAAATACCGACAAGTTGTGCATGACGTACTCGCAGTGACATCGGCAGACCAAGTTGACGTGCATAGACCGTTAACAATATCAAAACGAATTCGGCATTTTCTCCAGGCAGGACGCGCATCTTCAGGTATATTAATACAGTTGTGAGGAACAATACGAGAAACGCAATCAGCCAAACGTTGAGCGACAAAGGCTTTATAAAAGGCTTATAATGGTAGATTCGGTCGCCATAAGGTGCAAGCACATATATGGAAGTTAACATAAAAAACAAAGTATCTATTCCATTAGGCTGTAAGAGCACCGTTGCAGCCAAATCACTTTGGTTCGATTGCAGGCTTCTTTTAATGTAAATGTGGTCGTAATTATGACCAGGCGCATGGACATCAATTACGGTACCATTAAATTTTTCTACAAATGTGGAAAGTATTTTGTACATGTAACCCGCCATTTGTCTGTTGCCACCATTTGTCACAACTTCATAAGAAGCCGGTGCATCGTTAAGATTGAGTATACGCAATGGCTGTCCATGCCAATTGGTGTAACGCTTTAGGCCTAATGCATACTCAAAGGTTTTAATTGGCAACAATTCATTTGCTGACCAAAAGTTATACGTGAATAAGTCACAGATAGCAGCATTATTAGTAGAAACAATAGCCATAACATTTATGTAGCTTGATTCCTTGCACGCCGAAAACAATTTTTTCAAAATCTTATCATGTTTTTCAACTTTGATTTCTTCTAATATATAAACCATTCGTGTTATTTTCTCTTTGCCGACTATATTTTTAACCATCCCAGTTATTGTTCTTAAAGTTTTTCCATTGACAAATGCTATTAAGAGCATATCACGGGCCTGGAAACGCTTAGTAACTGCCCAACAAAATTCTTGACGAGTTATGATCACTTTCGGCACTTCAAGTTTGTGTAGCAATTCTTCATTTGCTGGTGTCATGTCCGATAAGCTCACAAAAACATTTAAATAAAAGTCGTATTTTACATTAGCTTTCTTAATAATCGATAGCTGACAATTGATCTCAGCGTGTGAAATTTGCACTGCAGCGAGCTGCAAAAGTAAGAGCAAATAACACTTATTTTCCTGCATTATTTCGCGGACACTTTTGACGATTGTAAAATGGAAACTGACGTTTGTGTACAAGTTGAAAATGGTAGAAAGCTCAACATTTCCATTGCTCACTGGAAATTTAAAATAATTGTTATTGTTATTTGCCATTAGCATTATATTTTATGGTTCAACGAAATGAATTTAATGTCAGGCCGCAATTTATGCAGATCAGCCGAAAAGCATGCTACCAAGAGCGTAGCCAGGTTTTCACAAAAGCGGGGGCCAATATTCAATGACCAGAAAAACTATCAGCATTTTTCAAAATAACAACAAGCCAAACTACACTTAACCAAACAATTAAGGGAACAAAAAAAAAAAAATCGATTTTTGGACCTTTTTTTGACGGTCTGTAACTTTGTAGGTATTGGTCGTATTTACAAACTTTGTAAATGCAAGACAAAAAAAAAATTTCAACATTTTTTGTCTTTTTTGATTTGCTCCATGGACTTTGATAATTTTTTTTAGATAAACAATTTTATCGACCAGATAGCCTGTTATATCAGAGTCAATTTGAATTTTTTCCGATCGGTGCTACGATTTTTGTTCGTGGAGATATCAGAGATTGAACCAAAGAAGGTCTTTTTGACTTCAACCATCGATATCACAGCAATGAATGAACGCACAGGAATAGAGAAGAAAGACCCCTGTGCAGCATGCGGCGAATTTTGTTGATGTTTAGACGAAACGAACTTAGAAAAATTAAGTCTAACTAAATTTGAAACCGTTTTCCTTTTTCAACATTTTTTTCGTCTGCAATCAACTATGTTAATAACATGCTAAACTTTCGCCGACAGCAACAGCAATATTCACACGATATGAATTCTGTTATTGTTCAAAATCGTTGGTAAGGTAAGGCAGGGCTTACAGTGCAATGTTGCCATTAGATACCACTAGGTGTCGCTTTAGTAGGTTTTTGTTACAAAGCATTGCTACTTAATTTTAGTCTGTTGTCTTTGCGGGGAAAATGATAGTTTTTTGTTTTTTTTTTTTTTTGTTTGTTTTTTTTTTGTAAGTTTCGAAAAGGTATGCTTACTGAGATTGAAGATTTCCGTATTGTCTCTTTTATAGTTTAGGAGATACATCAATTTTAAGAAAACAGGATACCGTTGGCGGCAGGCAGCCTAAGGTTGAAGGCAACTTGAACAACCGGTGAGATGGCAGTTGGTTTCGGGAGACTAAAACGGCAACACGTGCGATTGGGAAAAGGTACCTGATCGGAAGTTGGTGTATTGACTTGTAAAGTGAAGTAAAACCGTGCTTAGGATAAGCAAAACGGTCGCCGTGCGAGACCACATAAAATCGCAAGCAGCATCGTTTACAACCAGTGCGACATGAGGCAAAGGAGGTGCAAAATATTGGCAGCATCGGCCCCGACGAAGACAGTTCCTCAACGAACCCAGCAGCAGACTCCTGCAGCGTATGTAAGCAGCAGCAGGCACCGTGACAACATATGGACATCGAGCAGCAGTCGTCACCAGGATAAAGCTAAGGCTATTTGCTAAGTTCTGCATTGTAACGTAGATTGTAACGTAGGTTAAGGTAACCAATGCAGGAGTCAGGGACTAGTCAGTAGCGTTAAGTGATATCTGTTTTCGTTTCATATGAATTATAGCCTACACATGTTTAGCCAAAACAGTTTTCTCCTTCTTTAAAGCATTCTAAGCCAAAGTTAATAGGTACAGCGCGGGTGGCAAACGTTACCAATTCACGCAGGGTCTTTTATATAAATCAATTAAATTTATGTAAGAACGGACTCTGTCGGCGAGCTACTCCCAGCCTTTGAACCGGGTAGAACCGGGAGTCCTTTACAAGCTCTTATATTTTCCGAGAACCATTGGTGAGGAGGGATGGACGGGCAGACAGGGTTATATCAATTCGCCTTGTTGTCCTGATCAAGAATATATATACTTCCTCTCTTCTATGCGTTACATACAAACCGTCTCAAACAAACTTAATTTACGCCGATACACAGTATGTGTACAGGGTATAAAAAGACATGCTTGATCCAACGCTTTTCGGTGATGCCTTTCGTCCATGATGGAGGTAGGTGCTCATTATCCTAGACAGTCTTTATGTGGGATCACAAGATTTCTGTAGCTGTTTGTGGGCCGACAAGCGGAAGTTCCGTCTGTATGCCGTCGATACCAGCCGCTTTGTTCCATTTCAATTTCTTGATTTTATCTCCAATTTCGGCTACGTTGTGGAGATTCTGTAGTTTGTACTTAATTGATCATGTCCTTGTACGCCATATGCAGGGTTTTGTCGTTGATAATATGCTGTTTCAACTCGTTCCTGCGCTGGATAGTAGTATCAGAGATCTATGATCTATGGATTAGATTTAGTTGTTTCACGCTTGATGTTGCTATCGCATAACCGATGAATGTTGAAAGGCTTACGTCTGCGTTGTGCTTATTGTGTGTTTTTATTTGATTGCGATTAAAACACAGTGACGAGTTCATGATTCAGAGAGTCGCTGTGAGTTGCATATACTTTTTATGCGTGAACTCTAAAATTTTTTATCACGTCCTCTCACCTGAAATCTCTCCTACGTCACATAACTCTACCGTACTACGCAACCTACGTGAATCCGAGAGGCCATAGTGGCTTTTTGATTCGTTTTTTTTGATAGACTGGAGGCACTCTTTGCATTTTAAGTTTCTGACCAGAGGTATGTGTAATTTGGGACATAACTAGAATAGTTCAAATACATTTTTCTTATACATACATCATTTTTATATTAATCGCATTGATTTAATCTAGTATTAGAATGAATTATATAAATAAATTAAAAAAATAATTTTTTAAGGTCTTCAAAGTATGTAAAAAAAGAACATACATATACATATTTCTTTATTTTAATACTTTCTTTAATAAAATTTTGCAAGTCTGTCTTACTATACAATAAACAAATAAGAAAGAGAAAAATTTTGTAAAACATTCATTGCGCCCAAGTGTTTGGTACAATCTGCGCGCTGTTTTATAAAACCTTTCATAAGATTACTGCAACTGTACAAACTTTCAACTTGTCTACTGAGCAACTTGCGCAGCGAAAGTTTAGCTGTTGTTGCAATTATTTTAACGCAAAAGAAGCCAGACGAAGAGTCACACGAACAGACAAACACAAAAAAAAAAGAAACAGAAAGTGAGATATTTCCGGCTTTTCCGAAACTTATATACTCTTTCAAACAATTTCCCAATCCTTCTTATAGTTTTTCCATTAGCCTATTAGCTTATAGAGAAGTCACACCTTTAAGTTTATCTCTATATGGGCGGTGCCCCTCCCTTATTACCGATTCTCATGAAACTTTGGAATATGGACATGGGTGCATACAATTACAAATTTCATTTACATTCATTTACATTAATTACAAAGTTTCATCTGTTTATAGAAATAGTTTTTCTAACAAAAACTTCATTTTTGACCAATCATTCCTCAGGCAGCTATATGCTATTGTGATCCGATCAACTGAAATCTACATAAAAACTGTCTACAAAGATACTAAACTTTTCTACATTTAAATTTTTTGCTTACTTTGATACTCTGGGTGGAGTTCGAATTGAAAGAGATAGACGTCCAGACGGATATGGCTATATCAACTCGTCTCGTCGTGCGAATCAAGAATATGTATACTTAGTATGGTCGGAAATGTCTCCTTCTCTGCGTTACAAATGTCACGACAAAGTTGATATACTCTTTTTGCAAGAGTATACGGAACAGACTGCAAGCGAGAGAGCAACTGACATACGCGCATAATTAATTCAACAGTCTATGAAATTATAAACTTTATCCTTTTCTCAACGACTTAAGAAGTCGGGAAAACGCCGAGAACAGCTTAACGCAACCTAAAGGCAAAGGCGAGTATAAAATTATGTCAGCGTTGACATTGCGGAGAGGGGACGACAAAATTGTCTACACACATAATGCCAAGAATCTCAACAAACGAGTAAGAAATCTTTTAAATAAACTTACAAAAGGAGCACACGTTCAGTGTAACAACAAGAGATGTAGTTATTCAAAGCTTTGTTAAAAACAACAAAAAACGATAAGTCTTAAGACAAAAGTGCTAAAATTAGTGGGTGTTCAGTATGGCATCTTATATGATTGACACCTATGAGGTGAAGTATCATAAAATACAAAAAGAAAATCCGCTTTAAATTCAAAAATGTACTATCTCAGAAACTGTAGTAGCTATAAAACCGGTGGCCTCAGCAAAAAGTAAGCTTATTTAATTTACTATAAAGATATTATTATAATACTACCACTTTTTGTTTTCGAATTAAGACAACACTGAAAAAATACAAATCGAGTGGGACTGCAATAATGCAAAAGTTGGTAAATGAAGTGCACTTCTCTGTGCATGGAATGCAAAGAAATTGAGAAATGAAGTAGTTGAACGATTGAAGCATACTTCACGGCGTCAACCTTGCTCAACTCAATGCAAAGTGCAACTAATTTTCACGTTTTCCACTCTCCTTCGCCTCCTTTTTTTCCATAGTATAATATTATTTTACGTTAAAGACGAGTGATTTTGTGCATCAAGAATTCGAATGACGCTCAAGTGTGAGAATAGCTGCAAATAATCAAACTTTTACACTATTCAATTTTCGTTGCACACTTTGAGACGTCTCACTTTCCGACACGCACTCTTTGGCTAAGAAATAAACAAAAAAAAAAAAGGAATTAGAAAGTACACCGCTCAAACTTAATCTCAAGAATCCATTCAATATTTGCTTTTCAAGTACTTTTGCTTTTTCGCAGCATCAGCAAACTTCGTATTCTTGCTCTTACTCTTTATGTTGATGTTGACTACTACGTTGATGCCGATGACGATGCCGATGTCGATGAGGGGAGTTGATGAGAGGCTGATATACTTTATGCTTCGACAAGTACGACAAGGCAAAATGATTGCGTCGCCAGCTCAACTCATTGTCAAGTGTGTATAATTGAAAACGCAAGTTAATTTCTCACTCTCATGACTCGTTACGTAAGCTGAGTGCGTTTGTGTCCTCGCACAGTTATTGTATTAAGCAGATTTTTGGCAAGTTGTAATTAGTAAAGTTTTGATTGCACGCAGATGCGCAACGGCAGTCAAACAACAGCAGTGACTGTCAACATAATCAGAAGCTTAGCACGAAGCGTAATAAGAAAAATTAACATTACTTTTCTTTTCATAATTGTCATTCATTTCACCAAAGAATGAAAAATATTATTGCACTTTGCATGAAACACAATTGTTGGAGGACTTGAACATGAAAGCAGCTTTGCAATTTTCATTGTCTACTCGACTTTGCATCGCAAAAGTAGCCATGAAATGCATGAATTTTGTAAAAGTACTTCGCATGTGTGTGGCACACATGGCTTTTAAGTAGCTTACCTATTGCTTACATAGTGCAGCATGTATAAAGGCTATGCACAGGAGCAGCACAAGGCGTGGCGAGGCAAGGTGACGCAAGCAATTTGAAAGTAAACCCAACTGTCGAAACAGTTCCGGTTCTTTAAACATGATAGTTCAGGTGCATGTGCCTCTGTGTGAGTGTGTTTGTGTGTGTGTGTGTGTGTGTGTGAGTTTTTACGACGTTCTGCACTTCATTGATCAAAAATTGAGTACGTGAAATCCTCTTTGCCTTGCCACTCAACACATGAGAATTATTCAAAATTTGTTCAAGCGCACATGCAAACGATAACGCAAAATTTTCAATAAGCAAAAGCAGACGGAAAAAGAAGGAAACCAAAAAAAAAGATAAAAATGAAACGATGGAAAATCATGGTGGCTGCAGAAACGCACAAACACTAAAAATGCAAATTGAGCATTTATGAAGTCGTCCTTTATTAAGCGAAATGCAAGTCGAGCTTACTTATTCGTGTATTAAAATTCCATTCGGGATCCACACAACAGTTTAACACTGAATATGCCTTTTCGATATTGACGCCAAGATAAATGTGTACCTGAAATTGCATCGCTATCCGACTGCCACTTCCACTCTCTCTCCCCCCCTTGTTGTTTCTCACACGCACGTTATTTGCATTGTATTAATTGCAAATTCACAAAAACGTTGCCATGTTCGAAATGGAAAAATTCTTATAATTTGAAAATCTAAAATCATCATCAAAGATAAAATTTGCATAGAGCGTTGTTTTTTCCTTTGGAATATCAAAAAACTGATTGCCTTGTGCTCATGTCAGTATTAGAAACATTTAAGCAAATATTTTATCAAACGATTCAATTGCCAACCACACCTACCGATATTTGCAAACAGTTTTTCTTTCCGTGTTGTTGTTGTTATTGTTACTGTCACTGTTGTTGTTTATGTTGCTGTTGGAGTATTTTTTTCTGATAGCTGCTGCTCGGTATTTGCAATTTTATGTTGTGAAAAAACCGTAGTTTTTCATGCACTCAATTTGCGTATTTTTTTGCACGCCTAAGCTAGCAAAGTGTCCCTAGAGCTTTGACTGCTGGTCCTGTTGTCACGTTGCGCTTGACCGAACTGGTTAGCAACGTGTGAAGGGGGCTGGCCAACGGACATGGTGTGCCAGTGCCGGAGCTGGTGCTGGTGCCAATGCAACTGTGCAACTGTGCAACACAAACAAAGTGCATGAATGAAGCAAATGGAGAAATTCGTATGTGCAAAAACGTTGACAAAACATTTTTATATTGACAAACGTATGTCGGACATGGTCAACGCACGTCGGACACTGCAGCAACAATAGCATCAACGGTATTGGTCTAGTGATGAAATGTCATACGCGAAACGCAGGTGTCAATATTCGAACGACAATTGTCGCAGTCACGTAAGGATCAAACAACTAAAGTGAACTAAGCGAATATGAGCGCAGTGACAAAACACAAAAGGAAAACAAAAAAAACAAAAAAAAAAGACACACAAAATGAAAAGCGTAAAAAAATGGCAAAGGGAAAAAGTACAGCATTACAGGACACAGGACACAGGATATTCGTGACGCGTTCATATCCTGCATGTTGGTTTATGTGCGAGCCAATCGCTTGTATGCTTGATCGTTAGCACGATGCAAAGAGGTACCAAATGCAGCACAGGAAAATATTCCATTCGAGCGCTTTTCAATCAGCTTATATGAAGTTATCTAAAGATAGACGTGGGTGGGCAACATAGCCTTCGACGATAGTGCATCGTTGAGTGGTTGGAGTTTGATTGATTTTTGCTCCTTTCCAACTTTTTATGTCTTCTTTTTTTGCATTCTTGCACCTGATATATCGACTCAATCTAGAACAGGTGCAACGAGAACAATAACAAAAGACCAACAACAACAACAAGCACGACAGCAGCTAAACAAACTAATAAGCCAGTCATTGTCGTTGGCCAACAGTGCGTATGCGCAATCTCAATTGCAGGCAAGCGCAATGAAAAGCTACCGCTGTGTTGTCACATTAGTTTAAGAGCAATGCAAACAGAGCGTATGTACAGCATTTTGTGTTGGTGTCTGTACACACAGCTTTGTCTATATTTGTAAGCGCGTGTGTGCGTGTGCCTTTAATAAGACTCATACAGAATGGTCTTAAGCAAGGATTGTACACTTGAATGATTTGTAAAGACATCAAAAGCATCAAACAATTGACAACGAACGCATATGTTGTTTCCCTCGAAATATTTGGGAGAAAAAATGTTTAGTTAACCTTATAGGCAAATCGGCTGCTGTGAGAGCCCCAACAAATACAATAATAAACATAGAAATGTTGTAAAACAGCTTACTAGACACTTGTGCCGAGCTGATTGGCTGTTATTACCAACGAAAGTGTTTGATTATTATTAAAATTTAAAAATATGTTACTTTTTTCCATTTTCATTTTCGAAACATACTTTTTATAAGTATAAAAACTTCAAGTGAATTTTGCAGTTTAAGGAAATTGCAACAATTTCTTTAAATTGCAATAATAGTAAAAGAATACTTAATGTTCTGTCATTCTTTAACTTCTTACAAAAATGTTTTATAGCTTGAAGGCTGATTAACTTTCAAATTAAATATATGTAGTTCTATTGTAGAAATATTTTTAATTCATATTATTTTATAATATATATATAAAAAACAAAATTTAATATTTAGTTTATAAAATCAGAAAGCAAACAACATGAAATGCCATCTGACGAGTAATTTTTTAAGCTTTCCGTCGAAAGCTTTCGACTGTTAACGCTACTGTTAACAACACTGCGCGAACAACTGAAAGTTTTAACAACATAACAGTACAGTAAGCGTCATTTGAATATGTCCAGTATAAAAAATACAATTATTTAACAAATTTCGATATGTGTTTTTTTTCGCAAATTCATTAGTGATAGAAAAATGAAAACTTCTTGCGCAAATCCGACTTCCATCAACGAACGCATGAAAGGAACTGATCTTGTGGCGAAAAACAGTCCGTTCCTTATTAGTCGACGATTGGATTGCTAAGGGGACGTCCATAAATTACGTGACCCTTGTACACAAAGGGCGCCCATCTGATAAATTAGCCACGGGCCCTAGATGGTATAGTTGCGCCACTAGCTCAATTTGACTCATCAAATTATTTAACAAATCTTTGAAACTAGAATTTGAATGTGTTACAAGCTTCTTTAATGAACTTACTAAACACAAATTAATGAGCATTTGGCAATCAATATGTTGTTTTGTCATTGCTTTATTTCATATTGTCAAAATTCAAAATTTCAAATAATTTTCACATCTGCATACACCTTCGCAACACTACGAAACCCTAAAAGGGGTTGAAATTGCTGGGCATGCGCATTGCGACCTTGTATGGTAAACAAATAAAGGTAATTTTAAACTTGCCGCCAAAAAATAAAATCGCAGTTAAAAGCAAGACAAGCTGCGTCTGTACGCGCATCCTGTTTGAGAGAACTTCGACGATGAAGTACAAAAGCGAATTAAAAAACAGAATGAAAAGAACTTAAAATTCCTCGAGATACAAAATGAAATAACATGCGAAACTTCAAATGGAAGAACAATTTGAAGCGAACCTAAATGAGTGTGTTTTGAGCGCTTAAGTGTACGCGATTCTTTTTTTATGTTTTTTATTGTATCGTATAGAAGGTGAAGTCGTATGGTTAAGTACAACATTATAATTTTCAGCACGAAAGAACAACCAAAGAAAAAATAAAATAAAAACATATAAGAACAAAAAACACCAAAAACCGAAAACGTGAATTACGGCAAGGATGGCAAAGAGGCGTGTTTACGCTATGACAAGACGCAGGGGGTTGTGTAAGGTTGTACTGCGAGAGTAAACAGCAGAGACGACAAAAAAAAGCAGCAACGGCAGCGACAACACCAGCATCACACATAGTCTGCACGTTCTTTTAGAGGCTTGGCTGCTGCTGCTGCTGCGCTGCTGTGTATCCGTGAGATACATTTTACTAGCATGTTGCAGACAGTAATTTCTGTACAATTCGGCACTTTGGCGCTTATCAGACTCAGGCTTCTGCACAGTTTTCAAACGAACGTGGTCAACGCCAAGGCGTGTTTTTGTATTTGCAACATAACATAATATACTTCTATATGAAGAGCACGATTTTTGATTAACGAAGTTTTAGTTAAATAAAAAAAAATAACGTAAAAAAATTTTAAACACGTTTTGCTCTGTGTGAGACTTAAAATTTACATAACGCAGCGTAAAACGTTTCATTAACTAAGTACCAAGAACAACAAACTAAAAATAAATCAAATTGTGCAAAAAAACGAGGTTTCCAACTTGATAAAACAATACACGATTTATATTGCTGAACAACAAGTAAGTTTAAACAATGTTGCAAGCACATAACTTAAAATGACATTTATTACATATATTTAATTGATTAATTACGCATTTGATTTTGTGAGCTTCGGCATTGTAAAGCAGCAAAAAACAGAGCAAGATGAAAAAAAAATTATAAATAAATATCTAGCGACATTCGCATTTGCCCTTTTCAAGTCTGTAAACCGAATTCGTGTAGGATTTTCTGCAAAGGCAACGACGATGTGACTACGTCACGCGTAAAATGCTTTGGACATTTTGTCAATAATTTGCCGTGACGTCACAAGTGACTACAACACAAGTACATTAGACGACGCGTACGCATTAAGTTTAAATATGCGCATTTGTGTGTGTAGATAAAAATATATACAATGTAGATACACTGTAGATACGTGCCCGTGTCTTTGCAGGCAGCCGTGAGCTTGTCGTTTGTTGTACCGCTAACAAAGCTGTCGTAGCAGACAAAGTGGCGCGCATTCTGCCGTGATGACTAAGCGACACAAGGATAATGAAAGTGTCATTAAATGTATGTTTACTTACTAACATAAAGGAAGAGGATATAAAGCATGTGTGCGTTATTCTAAGTTAATGAAAAATTAGCGTGTGCTTTGTAGGTTTTTGGTTGTTAGAAAGATAAAAGATATTTTGAGTTAAAAAATTACAAAAGAATGGAAATTATTCTAAATTGATAGCACTTATTATGCAAACTACAAATTACTGCAATAATATTCAACGATTTGATGGCCAAATTAAACAATTAAAGAAATCAAACCGACAAGCAAACGAACAAACGGTCAATTAACGGCAAATACAAGTTGGAAATACTAAAAAAACAACATCATATTATGACGAATTCGTGCTGTAAATTTCTTAACTATAATTTATACAATTGCCGTGAGTTAGTAAGTAAAAGGTTGCACAGATACATGTACGATTGTCCGCAGCATCGAGCTGATGCAATAAGCACTTGGCATTTGTAAGACTTTGTCGATTGTGCCCCATGTGGGATTAGCGCGAATTGTTGCTGCGTAAGCACTGCAAGGGGAAAAACTTTTGTGTGACGGCAGCGAAAATTCAACTTTAAATTTAAAGCAAAACAAAGATGCAGCGGTACATTTGAAAGTCTTCTGAATCTGAATCATTTGTGCATTGGCGTCCTAACTCAGCAACAAACCTCTGTTAAGGCGCGTCTCACTTGAGAGTTTTACTGAGCAAAAGTAGAAGATTTACGATCGTCAAACACGCGTAGCGTATCAGGTAGCCTATAAAAAGTTATTTTGGCCAAAATGTTACTGCCGAAATCACGTTTTTTTGTTCAGTTTGCTTAAGTTCAAAGCACTTGGTGGCAGTCAAAAGTTGTGTTGACCTTGACTTGAAGCAAGCGATATAAATTTACGATTTTAAAATGTTCTGCTTTTTTTCTTTTTATTATTGTTTTATTTCATACAAATAATAAAACAAAAGTTTGTAAACAAAAAAGCGAAAATTTATAAAAAAGATACATTAATTAAAGTGACGTTGATACTTCTTGACAACAAAAGCGACAAGTGTGTCACAAAGAAGAAAAAACATTCTGACTTTGTTAAAAATTACACGAAAAGTAAATCGAAAGCCGTTTGGCTGTGTGCCAGCAGGAACTTTTGGCTTTGTCAGGTCAATAATAATCTGAAGTATATTTTTCAAAAAATTTTAATAAAATGTTAACAATTAATAAAACACATCACATTTCTCTTTGATGTTCGAGTCAATAAACTCTTTTCTTGAGTCTTTTTTACAATACCACGAAAAATTTGTACCAATCATGTATAGCCCAAGGCAAATCGCATGAAATGTATCTTTAATGTACGCTTTGTGCGTACAAAAGATACAATGTATCATAAATTGAACTGAACTTTATACAAATTCATTTATAAGAAAATAGAACACAAAAATTATTCTTTGTACACTTGTACGCCTTTATTGCTTTGTGCGAATTATATGACAAAAGATACACAAAGTGTAGTGAGATATTTAAATCTGCGATGCAAGGCTTATTTTAAATAAATTACACGCTCATTGACACACTCACACAGGCAGTCACATTAGTACGCTTGTAGGTATCTTTATGAATATTCATGTGCGTCTATTGTGGCTTCTTTGGCGTCTTCGAAGCTTCTCTCAGCGCTTGTCTGTTATTTGTATTAAGCAAGCGAGACTAAATTGTACAGAAACTGACAATCAGACGCAATGATGACTGTGAGATTTATTTAGAAATGCTCATGATGATGATGAGGATATATTCAATTAGAGTACATGATTGCAACATAAACATTTGCTTGCATATGCGCGCAAAAATACAACAACAAACACTTCAACTATACTTAGAATCACATTTAATTCGCAAATCTCAGATTATTTACGGCTTTTTAATCTGTATCTTGCTTTGTGTCGTCTTCTTATTTTTCTTAATTGTCGCTTAATTTTATATTTTAAATAAGTTTATAAGTGCGCGCTCAAGTTTTGTCTGCCATTTAATAAAAAGTACATTTTTATTGCTCTCTTCTTTTTTGTCTGTCACTTATCTCACAACATAATCTAGATTTTGCGCTCATGAAAATCGTGTAAGCATCAAAGCATCAAATCATCAACCAAAACAGCACCCAATCTATTCAACAGTCATCTGTGAAGGCCAAAGATTCCATACGAAATCTCAGTCTTATCTTATCACAACACATTTCGCATCACAGGTACATGACTGATAGCATAACAACAATGCTAGACACATAATAATTATGTACAAAAAATACAAATTATTTTTGTCACACGCGCGTACAAAACTAAAAATAAGAGAACAATTATAACGGAAAATACGATTTTATGAATGAAGCATCAAACAGGTGGCGGACATATAAAAATGGTCAAAATTAACATGGCTCATGCAACAAGTTATAAACAAAAGATAGTTTTGACTTTATTTCGTTTCGGTTGAGCAAAAAACTATAAATAAACTATAAAAGAGCACGCTTAAGATACAACGTTCAACCACGCATTTCATTGTTAAAAAAAATAATAAAATATTAAGCACATTTTCTACAGCAAAATTTGAAATTTCAAACGAAATAAATTATTGTTTTTTGTGTTTTCCATCACAAGCTCACCTTATTGATAAAACTAACACATGTTTTTCGATAAAGTTTTTTTTGTTGGTCTTCTATTTCCAAATAATGCGGCCAATTGTAACAAAGTTAACTTGTATTTTGGGTTTGAAAACCGTGTTTGAAGATAATAGCAAACTGTCAAAGCGGAAACAAGAGCAACAACAAAGCTGTGTTTGTGTATAAATTTTCTACCAAAAAAGTACAATCAATTTTAAACAACCCGAAAAAAACAAGAAACACGTTCAGCTCATGCCACACTTTGTTGGATCGTTACCGCCAGAATAATAAGAGTTGGCAGTAAATTTCAAAATATAAAGAACAGCTTTTTCACTTGAAAAACAACAACAAAAACACGTTTTGTCGCATTATCATATTTAGATTAAAATGCCGGTTAGATGCTCAAAACGGTGTTACGAAAAGAAGCGAGCCTCTTTATAGAACATCAAACATGTTGCAAGCACTTTTCATTGGCAAATCGAACTCGAACCTCTGCTTATACTTGTTCGAATCTCAAATACTCTGTACTCGTATATTTTAAAATGTACATAATTGGGGTAATAATATAATGTTTAACTTAACAAAAAAGTTACTTTACTTTTTTATATTTTTTTGTAATATTCTTAAATGTAAACATTTAAGCAAGATTTAATAAAAGTGAATAAGTTTTCATTGTTTTAAATTAGCTTTTACTATTTTCCAGATTGGAAAACATTAAAACTAATTAGAATTCCTCTAAATTTACACAAAAATATATGTAGTGTAATAAACTCAGCTTTACTCTTAAATTAAGTATTCTCTATAAATCTATCCATATAGACTATTACATAATTTTACTATAAGTTAACAAAAAATGTTTGCTTATTGACTATTTCAACACTTCCACAATTCAACGTTGTCTCACAAGAGCAGCGCATACGAATAGTCACCGAGACTGAACCGAACAAGTTTATACGCAGGGCAAAATATTTCAACTTTTCTGTTACTGAGGTGGATGCTTTCAATTCTCGTTTGGCTGTCGTTCGTTTTGCACGCGTCTGTTTAACGGTGCTGCGCGTTACTTGTTCTGAATTTTGCCGGGTTTTTCACAACTACACAACTGCGTCAGCATTATCTACCGGTCGACCTTTTGCTAAAGAGATTTCTAAGTTTGACTAATAAACGTGATTTTGTGATTTTGTGGCGCGCAAACGTACGAAAGCCTACGACGACATCGACATTTTGTGTGTGTTTTTGTGTTGATTATGAAAAGTGAGATTCTGCAGCTACAAAAAGTCAACTTTTAGAAGGTATTTAAGTCCTATTGAGATAACTAAGATCTAAGAAAGTTCAAGTTCTGAAACAAAAAAACCTCAACAAATTATTTGCGCACTTAAAACTGTTGTCTCTTGTGTACTTTTTCGCTGTTTGTCTTTGTCAAACACAAAACCAACAAAAAACCAAAACAAATGTGCCAAAAATGAATTTTTAACTTGAAATTAACGAAAAAACAAAAGTCCGTTTAAATATTAATTCAACAAAGGCACTTGCTAAAAATGTTCATTAGCGAGTAAGGCGTACAGAATATGAGAGTAAGGCAGATGCAAAATATGTGATAGCGAACGTTTATAGCATAGTTATTTTTTTTTAATTAAATACGATAAACCGATTCCGTAGAGAAAACAACATTTTATCATATTACTAACAAATACAGCGAGAAAACAAATTGTTTTTTATGTTTCATGTAATCAACAATCGTCGTATAATTATTGAAAATATAAAAAAATGAACTCAATGTTGTTGTTTTGTGATTTTATTGAAGTTATTTTAATTTAAATAGGAAGTTTTTCTAAGAACTCCTGTTTCCGTTTTTTTGCAAATTCTTTTAACATAGATTTGATTGACAATTTTGTTGCCTATGATTCATTAATAACAGAGTTATTAACACATGGCTTTGTGTTAAAATGATTTGCATTTAGCACAATCAACATGAACATTTGCTAAAAATTAATCTAATGTCTAAAGTGGTGACCTTGCAAGGGCAAAGTGAGTTTTTTATTTCAAAAATGTACCAGAGTTCAAAAAACAAAAAAAGCTACAAAATTTTAGCTAATAAAAAAATAAATGGAAACTATATCATAAAGTAAAAGAAGACAAATGAAGTCTTCACTTTCATAAAATGTGCTCAGGGAAAGTATTACTGGCATCTATCATGGATAAGCAAAGCAAAAGTTCATTTTTATAGACTGACAACGACACAAACTTTGTTACACATTTGTTGGTTTTTATGCTCTATAAATGCGCTAAACAATAGAGATACAATCACCTAATAAGCAAATCGATATAAAGTGAAATATCGCATAACGAACATCTTTAATTAATGGCTCACGTATCCGCTTGTTGGAGATTTCACTGTATTTATACAATTTTATGCCTTTGTTATGTGACCTCAATTCTAGGTGTCCTGCTTTCAACACAATTTGTAAGTTAGTTAGTTAGTGACACTGGCAGATATTTTGTCATAAGTTTCTGTGACTTCAGAGACACATATATCAATTACTCCCAACTATCAGAATGAAAGCTTCTTTCACATTTTCAAATAATTCAATCATATTCATTGAAACATGTATATTCAATAATTGTCGTAAGCACGAAACCTTTTTAACCTTATTAACATGAAATTAATAATAAAAAAAAAATAATTGTAAATGGAGATAATATAAATGTGTAATTAAGGCGCTATTCCACAAGCCCATTATTTGTTATTTCTACTTTGCTAACAATTCGATTTTGCGTTATTGTGATTATGAAAGCAAAGCGAAGTGAAGCCGTTCACTCTCAAAGCTTTCAATTCACTTGAATTCGTGGTCAGGAAAAATCAATGGCCACCAAAGGCCAACAAAATCTAACACACTTTTTACGCTTCAACGCGAAATTTTGACATTCAGTTTAAGCCACTGACACTGACGTCATTTTTACGCTTAAAGCCAACAGAAAGCACCAACGGAAAAACCATCAACAACACAACAAAAAAAGTGCCAAATATATAATACTTTGATAAATGTAGCAAGAAAGACAAATCTTAAAACATTTCTCGAATTGCTCTTGAAACTTGTCATTAAAAAATGAAATTTGTCAAGCTTGGCTAACCAACTGGTAAGCTTGAAGTGCTAATGACACGAAAAATTAATTATTTTAACATTGGGCAAGAGTAAACATTCAAAACAAATTGCAATTGTGTAATGAAAGTTAACACATTCTTAGCCGTGTTGTTGTAGTTTAAGTAATTAAATTCTCTTGTTTTTTATTGGTAGACAACATCATTATAATTATTTATATAATTTCATTCAAATAAGCTATTTACACTTGTTGTTGCCAAAGGCAGCAACTCATTAGTTTATTCACCTAACACGTTCTACATATTTGGTCTGAGTCATTGTCTTAAGTTATGCTAATTTATGCATTACGTGCGGCCAACACGGTAACATACATTTCCAACACACTGTGCTGTATGGCATAAGGTGATGATACTTGCGCTACACATAAAAAGAGGCAAAGCAGCGGCAAACATTACTTATACACACTAATTATAACTCACTATGCATAACGAATTATCAGAAGTCTGACATAAAGTTGAGTCTGATCTGGATTCGACTTTATGTATGTTAAATAAGTTATTATTGAAATGAGTTAAATTATACTGTGATAGAAGCTTAGTAAATTATTGAGTTCATCACACGTTAAGAGTTACAATTTGATAATAAATTGAAAAATTATTTGAAAGAGTTTTTCAAAAGACGAAAGATTATCAGTTGGTCAATCTTCTGACTAACACGATTACAATGGCGATGATGGTGTTCGAAAATGAATCAATATCAACAAATACTACTTTGATGTTTAACAAATGATTATTGCTGAAAACAAAACACGAATTAACGTATGTATTTCGATGGTTTGTTTTGTTTTAAGCGATGATTGACCAATTTGAAATGCCCGAAACAATTTAAAAAAAAAAAACACCAAGCGATTCACCAAAAGAAAATTTTACCTACCACAAATAATAGAAACACAAATCTAAACAATCTAAACAGATAAGCAACCAATGCGATATTTTATTCGTACTTGCGTAAAAACATTTGCTATAAACTACCTAAAAAAAAGCAAAGAACATGTATTAACCTTGAAGCGAAAGCGTGAAATGAAAATATTTCCTGGTTGATTGAGTTGTATCGATATAATGCATGAAAATTGGAATTGATAAAGTGAAAAAATATATATGTAAGTATGTGAAAATAAATTAAACGAACGAGATTGGGGCCAAAAAACGGCTATCAGTGAAAGTGACTTTTTATTTTGAGTAATTTTTTTATTGATTTACTTTAATTACGCAAACAATTACATTTTATTGCAGAAAACAACTTAATGTAAAGTAACCTGCGTATTTTGAGCAAATGATTTACTTTAACATTTTTGTTATTAACAATGCACTAAAAAAAAACAAAACTCATTAACATCAAGAGGAAAAAATAAAAAATCGTATAAAATATTTCTCGCTTATTTACTGTTTATTGAACCTTCTTTCGACTATCACTCACACACACACAGGCACTGACACACACGACACTCATTTACTCTTCCTACTTGCGACTTTCATATGGTACGAACGTATGCAAAGACGACTTTATTCGAAGATAATAAAGTCAGTTACAAAATTATAGCATCTGGTCGTCGGATTTGCGCTTACCGACACAAATCTGACAACAATGGTTTGGTTGTTCAATATGTTGATTTACCTTACGATTGGAAATACTTGCTTCTGCACACACACGCACACACACACATTTACAGCTACAAGTGAATGTCTGCTTAATGAGTTTTTCAGCAAGCAAATGGATGAGAATAAATTGAGATGTTATAAAAAATTGTTTAAGACCTTTCACCTGCGGCGTTTGCCAAGTGCTTAGATACACTTCTACTTCTAGAGCATAGACCGGTTTGAAAAACCGAAACTATCTTCAACAATAACGTCATCAAGTCAAGCAAAGCAAAAGGCTTGTGCAAGACTTGAAACTGCGCCCAGATGGCAAAGCAAACATAGCACAAACAACAAGAACTTTTGGCTTATCAGAGTTCAAAAGTAAACCAAGCCAATTCACTTGAACGCACCTTATTGGGAAAGTATTTTTATTTTAACATACGAAACTTCCAATCAATTTTACTAATTATTCTGGTATGCAAGTAACTCGTCAGCCAAATTCATTAAGTATACGTCACCACTAAACATTTGAACAATTAATCATGTCGATGTAACTAATTACTTAATATATTTTCTTTACAGCTCTAAATAAGTCAGCAAACAGACACAAGCACAGTAAAACCGTTGAAAATGGTCACGGATTCATTAAATCGCAAGAATTCCTCACGGAAAAGTTCCGTCGTCAATGGAAATGGCGAATCGGCGCCGAAGGTGACAACAAACGGCGATGGCGGCGGCGAGGGTGACGGTGGCGGCGAAGTGACGCTCAAAGCAAAGATGAGTTTGCTCAATGGTTGCACTGTCATTGTGGGCTCCATCATTGGTTCCGGCATTTTCGTTTCGCCCACTGGTGTGCTCATGTACACAGGCAGCGTGAATCTCGCGCTCATTGTTTGGGTCATTTCCGGTTTGTTTTCAATGGTAGGTAAGCGCGTTTGTCTGCCATGATCGCTTGTAGTCGGCATGATTTGCATATGTTTTTGTTTTGCGATTTATTTGTTCGTGTTTTTCATTTAATTATTCCTTTTTGTTTGTATATATAATAAATAATATCATTAAGGGCGCTTACTTTATAAATATTGATAAGTTTGGCGGCTTTTGGTATGCAAATGCAATTGCTCGACTTTTGTTTCATAAGCCAACACCTGTTCTCAACCTGTTGCAGTAAATTATAGAAAAAAGAATATAGATAAAAAAATTACATATGTGCGTCACAATTGCACAATTCTTTAAGGTTCAATGAATGCGATGGCAAAATATGCCGCATGCCAACACTAAGACA
Organism: Phortica okadai; assembly: GCA_034638295.1. Classification (NCBI taxonomy): domain Eukaryota; kingdom Metazoa; phylum Arthropoda; class Insecta; order Diptera; family Drosophilidae; genus Phortica; species Phortica okadai. The sequence continues at coordinate 4,285,862 of CM067849.1, read as the reverse complement.
CGAGCACATTCTTCATTGTTCACTACACAACGGAAACGTAGAGGAACCGTTCTCAGCCATGCACACAGATACACGCACACAGTTACAGACAGTTAACACAATCGACAAGTGACTGCCTTCGCTGCATTTAGTATTCACAGCAAGACTAAGCAAATGCCCAAGCTTAATTAAATTGCTCAAATTCCATGATAGACGCCATAGAGTTGTGGTTGTTGTCAGCTGCCATGTCAAAAGCAGCAAATAAAATTATGTATACGCCGCGTGGCATACTCAAGTATTTCACAGTATGATTGCCACTCGCATAACGACGACAGCATGGCTGCCGTTGATGTGCACAAGCCTGCCACGTAATTACATCGCTTGTGGCTTTCACACTTCACTTTAGCTTGCAGACACAAATTCAATTTAAATTTGACTTATCAATTCAAAACATTTGTTGTTTTTTTTTTCAGGTTGGCGCTTACTGCTATGCCGAACTGGGCACCATGATCACAAAATCGGGCGCCGACTATGCCTACATCATGGAGACCTTTGGCCCATTCATGGCTTTTATACGTCTCTGGATCGAATGCATGATTGTGCGTCCTTGCTCGCAGGCCATTGTCGCACTCACGTTCAGCACTTATGTGCTCAAGCCTTTCTTTCCCGAATGCACACCGCCCGAAGATGCCGCACGCCTACTTGCGGTCGGCTGTATATGTAAGTATCAAAATAAGCAAAATTAACAAAATCTAAAAAAACAAATGAATTTATATTCGAAATCGTGCCGGTATCAATGGACTCGCAAATGTTATTTTCCGCTAACGTACTTGACCTATAGTTTAATCTCTCTAAATTTATACACACACAAAACTATCGGAAAAAGAAAAAATAAAAATAAATATATAAAAACGTGCATGGCTTGTGTGCCTTATCAGTCCGAACCCTGTAACAACAACCACATCAGCACTTAGCCCCAAGCACAACATTGGCGTATCGCATGGGAATCATTTGTTAGTAAATAAATATTTTTATTTGCGTTGATTTCCGATTTTATTGTTCAACATTGGAAAGCTGAAAGATTCTCGTTTAGCTGTGCACAGGTGCGCTCTTAGGCGGCAGTTGGGCGCTTAAATAATGCACATGACACTTTTACAAATGAAGAAAACTTATGTAGAAAACAAATGCATAGCTCATTACATTTCTTTGATGCACAGTCCGTCTTTAGATGTCAATCTATCCATTAGAGTACACTGTAAGTCCCTTTAGGTAATCTATATAGGATTGCGTTAACATAACACTTGTTGAGAACTTAAGCAAGACAAATATTGAAAATATTTCGAAATGAACATGTGAATGCAAACAGTTATGCACATCTGGCAGCTGAGACATACATAATTGATGCCAGATGCTCGCAAAGTCTATCATTGCAAAACCAACAACAACAATAATAATAACAAACAGAATCGAAATCGAAATCAAAATCAATATGAAGCGTTAATAAGTATTTGATGATAGTCGTCGCATTGTATTGAATTACATCGATTAAATTATGCGGAACTTTTAAAGCGCAAAATGCAACCACAATGACCGAGTCAACGTGCACGACATTGTGTAAAAACTTTAAATTATTACATCATACAATTCTAGGAGCGATATGTGTGCACACGCACACACATTCATGCACACAGACGCCCAATCTCTCAATAGAATTCTACTTTACTAACTTTATTTGTTTTCATTTAAAGTTATTCGTTTGTATTGTATTTTATTGTCATTGCCTCATAAGAATTCATTATCTGTGCAAAGACGACAACTGACAAGCGACAGCGACGGCAACTGACAAAAAGCTATAGCAACATGTTGCTGCTGCTGCTGTCAGTTGCTACTGTCAGCGTCGTTATACGCAATAAAAATGAAAACAGAACAAATTTAATAAAGAAATCAAACCAATTTATTTCAATATCCTCAGTGGTCTTAACGTTTATCAACTGTTGGGATGTTAAATGGGCAACTGCTGTGCAGGATATTTTCACATATGCAAAGGTACAGTAAATCACAGTTGGAATGTACCAACTGCTAACTTAACCTAAAAATTTGTTGTCTTCTTTAAATGTACTTTAGCTGTTCGCGCTGTTCATTATCATTGCGACGGGCATCTATCAGCTCTACATGGGCAACACACAGTATTTCACATTCGAGAATACGGACACAAAGGTCACATCGCTGGCGTTATCCTTTTACTCCGGCCTGTTCGCCTACAATGGCTGGTAAGTCAAACTGACATTCACTGTAATCGGATTAGTTTAACTTAGTTGTGGTCCAATTTGCACAAAATTTATTTTGTTGCTGCACAAGCAAATCTTATTGCAATTTATAAATGTAACTTGACATTTTGCCATGCAGGAATTACTTGAATTTCATTATTGAGGAGCTTAAGGATCCGGTCAAGAATCTGCCGCGTGCCATTGCCATCTCATGTACGCTGGTGACAATTGTCTATGTAATGGCCAACATTTCCTTCTACACGATACTCTCACCGGACGAGGTGCTTGGCTCTTCTGCTGTTGCTGTTACTTATGCTGAACGCGCTTTCGGCTTGTTTGCTTGGACGATACCAGGTATGTAACACGCCCACACACAATTTTCCTAAAAATAAACAACTTTAAATAATATCCACAGTCTTTGTTGCCCTCTCAACTTTTGGCGCTGTTAATGGAATTTTGCTCACCTCATCACGTCTCTTCTACGCGGGCGCCAATGAGGGTCAAATGCCTGAAATACTCACCATGATACAAATTCAACGTTTCACGCCCACCCCCGCCGTGCTCATCATGGCGATACTTTCCATGCTCTATCTAACGGTTTCCGATATTTTTGCGCTCATCAATTATGTTGGCTTTGCCACTTGGGTAAGTGCGCTCATCAAACAATTGAACGATTTATAGAACGAAATCTCTTTCATATTTACAGTTGAGCATTGGCGTTGCCGTGCTCTGTCTGCCTTGGCTGCGTTGGGCTCAACCAAATCTGCCACGCCCCATACGCGTACCGCTCGTCTTTCCCATTGTCTATCTGATTGCCACAGTATTCGTTACCGTTGTGCCCATGTACGCAAGTCCCGTGGAGACCGGCTATGGCATACTGATGATCTTGAGCAGTATTCCAGTCTATTTGGTCTTTATTGCGTGGAAGAACAAGCCGATTTGGTTCCAGAAGACAATGTGTAAGTAACTGTCACATGATATCCTATCTGTGCTCAAATCTGTTACTTTTTGGATACTTCACTACCTAAAAGCGCTAATGAGGCGCAATAGGATTTGCTTTATTTGTTGTTTTTTTTTTCACTCTTTACACAATGCTAAAATTCACGTTCCCAAATCTTTTAGGTGGCTTCACACAAGCACTACAAAAAATGATGATGGTTGTGCGTCCAAAAACTACGGCAAAGGTTTTTAATTTTTTATTTTATTTATTTTGAAAAAAAAAAACACATTTTGTTTAGTTTAATTTAATTAGAATCGATTTGACTAACCCAAAACTCTGACATTGCCTGCATACAAAATTTATTTTTAATTTTCGATTAACAGTTAAAGATTCGAATTTTCATTTGTGTTTGTCGGCTTTAGTTTTTCATTTTGTATATGAAAAATCAACGGTTTTTTTCAGTAAAAACACAATTTTTATATCAACAAAAATCACGCTGACCAAACACGTTGTTTTGTATAAATTTGTCTGCACTTTAGAAGCACATTTTTTGCACTAAATTTTCTAACAAATAACAAAAAAGTTTCAACGTAAAATAGTTTGTAGCTGTTTGACAACTCAGAAATCACAAATCCCAGCGTCTTCTTCTACAAATGTACCTCTTGTTTGATTCCTTTGCAGTAAGCATCACACGCCTTCTACAGAAATTACTAATGGTACTCGGCAAAACCAAACCAGCTCAGGTCTAAATTAAGCAACAGCTCAAGCAAACAACGGATGAACGGCTGCAGACTCTCGGAATATTCCAAACCATTCAATATATTTAAGTATACTATATATGTATATACATATATAAATTTATAGCACGTATAGAGCATAACAAGAAGATTGACAAAGCAAAGCATTTAAGTAATGAACAGCTTAATTGACAAAAACTAAAAAAGTTTTATATCAAAGTATGTTTGTATGCCTATGCATTATTTATGCATGTAAACCTACATAAACGTATATATTTTTACATATGCTATAAGTTTATATAAGTTGGCAAATCGCGTAGCGCTTTGGTGAATCGAAGGGTTTGCAGCATTTATAAATCAAACATGATCATTATTCCGATTCATTGATGGGCTACGCTAGTAATGAAATTTATATTTTAGAAAGCTTTGCAAACGATTTAAACTAAGAAAAAAAATATACTCAGTCTTAAATAATTTCCAAAAAATGAAAGTCCATGACTGAGGCGCCTGGAACTTTCAAAATTATAAACTTTCGAAAAGATTTAATGAGATTCTTTTGATTAATCGCTTATGTGAAAATATGAACAATATAGATAACAATAATTACTAAAGAATTGCATTTAAGCAATAGTTGCATATAAGCGATCTTTGATATATACGATACTAATTTAAAGTACCCTGTTCTATTAAGACTTCTTGGTTTTTGAAAGTTTTGGTGATATTTTAAAAACAACAAAACAAAATATAAAAATAATTAATACAACTTTTCCTACGAAGACTGTTTTTCCTATACACGCATGACAAGAATTTAATACAGATCCTAAACAAAGCTTTCTACACATTAAATTTTAGCAAAGTGTTTTTAAAAGTGGATTTGCGTTTCGATCCTGCCTAATTATAAAATATCAGCTATAAAGTTAAACGTTCCACAAACGAAGTCGAATAGAATTACTTGCGTTACATACAATTACATCAAAATATATAAACGTATTTTTAAATATAGCGTTAAAAAATATAAACAAAAATCACATATACTCATCATGCGAAATTAAAAACTTTAAATAAAAAAAGAAGCCGCATTTCAGTGCTCTGAGCATTTACTATGCATAGTTTTGTCTCTTTTCGTTTAAGTTTAGTTTTAAGTTTTATCACGAAAATAATTCACTTTATCTCATTTAAACATAAACGCAACAGCAGATTGTTTTCCCCACGAACCGATTAACTACCTTATATATTGGACATATGTATGAACATGTATTGACAGTATGAAATAAACTGCCATTTGAGTTTCCCAAAGCCGCCTTTCAAGTAACACATTCGATACCTTGAAATTCCTTTACTCCTGGCCGCCAAACGCAGACCAACGTATTAATCACATATCCATTTGACAAATATTACAAAGCAAAATGTAATCAAATATTTATATATACATATATAAAAGATGAAATGTTGTTGTTCAAATCACATATGCAAAAAATATTTTTTAAATATTTAATTCATGTTTGACTGTTGCTTTCAATGTATTAAAATGTTAAATTTTTAGTGAGCGATTAAAAGAGTCAAAGAAGCAGAAACGTATTAAACAATTGCGAAACAAACTATTGGGAAATATTGTTGACAATAATATTGTATAACTACTTATATATAAATGTTTAACTGTATATTTAGAAAATATATTAAAAATATTAATAAAATGCTATGTGACGAATTTCCAAAAAAAAACAAAATTCAACAAAAAAATGTATTTCAAAATTTATATTCATTACATTATATAAAGTATTTTCTTCAAACAAGATTTTGTGGCAAATATTCTCAATGTTTATCTCTACAAGCAGCAAAAATAAAAATCGAAAACTAAAATTTTATTATTTTACATATTAATTTAAACATTTTACCAACATTTTCGTTTGAATTTTCGTTACTTTGCTTTTGAAACGCGTCAATTCAAAATTGTCGACCGTAAGGTGAAGAGCAGTGATAGCAGCACTGTTATCTACTATCGCTACTCCAGGACATTACCGTCGACAGGATCTCATGACACGATCATCGATTCACAACGCACATAATCAATCACGCTCGAACGTAGATTTGCAAGTTCTTTTTGTTTGTGTTTCTCTTCGGCTTGTGTAAGTTCATAACTTTTCGTACTTAGATATACCTTAAGAGTCGCTGAGTAGCTTGATTTCTCTACTTCTTGATCCAATCGCCGAAACTGTGCCAATGCCGCGGTATAACGCATTCGAGTTTGCTCCTCTCCGGCAGTCAGCTGTGTGTTATTTGGACCATTATTGTCTCCGCCACTTTCCTCATTACCAATTAATTTAATCTCCTCGCAGATTCTGCGTGCCTTGTTACGATAGAGTTCACTGTAGTACAGATCCATGGCCTGGTACACCATAATAATAACCTCGTCGACTCGATTATACCAATAGCTAAGCGTATTGTAATCGTCATTGCAGTAGAAGGAACTGTCGTATTTAGATTTGGCGGACGCAGGTGCGACAGAATTCCTACTTCTAACTAATGATGATGGCGTTGTCTTTGACCCAGATTTAACACTACGTTTGGATGCATTGGAGCTGTTGCTGGTTTGGCTCAACGATTTAAGCACATTGAATTTATTCAAAGACTTTTGCGAGTCAACTTTCGCTAAATGTTCCAACTCCTTAATTTCTTTGTCCTGCAAATAACAGATATGTGTCTGTCTAAATGTGGAAAGATAAGCCAAGCACACCACTCACCTCTTTTTCCATGCGCGCCAAACTTATATTAACATAAGCTGTATCCGCCAATTTAAACATATTTTTTACCCACATTTGCGATTCTCTATTTAAAGGCACCTCAAACCAAAGCAACGTGCGTGCCTTCGATTCCAAATCAAAAGATTCCTTCAGGCAATCGGTTATTAACGTTGGCTGTGGATTTTTGCCCGAATCAATGCTCTTAAAGAATCGCATCAAATCACTGCGTGAATCTGCCGCAATGGCAAAGATCTGAAACAGGGAAAAGTGCACGATGTGCTTCTTTTGATCGGAATCATTGAACTGAAACTCTACGTCAATGTAATCGTCACCGGTGCCATGAGCACGCAACAGCGTGTATTCTGTGAGCAGCCATTGAAAGAGCTCTCGTGTGCTCTGCATGGTTTTATGCTGCACACTATAAGATGGACGTTTCCGGCGTTTTCCTTTGCCATTGTTTTGACTAACATTTGTCGTTGGGCTAAAATTGTTGTTCGCCACCAACGGCAACATGTTGATCATATCAAACTTTCGTATATCATAGTATTCCAAATGTATGCTTGTCATACGGCATCGTAATGCCAGCATTGCCTTGTCGACTTCGGCAACTAGGAAACGCGTTAACAAATTCATATTCATTGTTCGCTGTGGTGCTACACGTATCATGGAACAATTTTCTTTGCATTTGAATAGGTGATCCATAATCGCACTGATCTCGGTACGTATATGAGGCTCGTATTCAAAGCCCACCGCATCGAATTCCAATTGACGGTAGTAGCGAGGCGGCAGCATTATGTTGTCCTTTGAAGTGTTGGTTAGACGAACCAGAATCGTGCGCGCGTCGAGCACTTTTACATCGGGATCATGTGTCGTGTCGTCATTTACGGCTGATTTCTTGGTTGCTTCTGTGAGCGTGACAACTACGTGATGCAGGTTTTTATTTACCATGATTAAATTAATGTTTTTACTTTTTGCTGTTCAAGATTTTATAATGTATTTTTTTTTTTTTAGAATTTAATTTCACAGTTGATTATAACTTATTTTCCTTTAAGACTAATAATTTGGAAACATTTTCAAATAAATAATAAAACAAACGATGATTTTACTTGATAAAACACTATTACACAAAACAAGTTCACATATTTTAGCACTTTATATAAATTTTAACATTATTATCTCGGATAAGGTAGCGACTCCAAATAGTGATATCGCTCCCGGAGGGCCTGACGCAGGCGCACTTCAAACATTCCATATTGCTCTATATACGTTTTTAAACAGAGTTGATCCAACTTATCGAGCTTTGCTTTCAAATAAAAACCCAACATGTCGACATACCTTGTTCGCTTGATTTCTTTAGCCAGAACTTGCAGTTCCGACATGGCCTGGCAATAATCATGGTAATAGGCGTATTCATTTGAATTATCCACCTGCTGCGTTCTGGAAATATAATTGCAAGGATCGGACTTGATAGCTTCGCACATTTGATCGGTTTTGATCGTATAAAAATTTTCAAAGTGCAGTGACATGGCTATGGTTGCATGTTGAACAGCGTCATCAATTTTCTTGTAGCCAGCCACAAGTTCATTTAGATGACGCAAAGCCGTGTCAGCAGAAGTTTCTGGCGGAGATTTTTTAGCAGTGTCCACAGAAAAGTGAAAGGACTTTAACGGTTTAGGTGTTAAGCCTGTGTTGGCAATTTCTTGTTTTGACGTTATATGCTGTAAGAATAAAGAAGTTATACATGAAAAATATAAATATAAATAACCAACCTGCACAACCAAATTACGCCACACGAATACAGCCTGCGCCAGCTGCAAAAGCTCCACAGCACAATCGTTGCCAATGGAAATGCCATTTAAATGTAGAGGAACTTCGAAAAGCAAAAGTGAGTGCTTGTTGTTGCCAGGCTTCAAATACTGACTCATACAGGCGGACAAAGGCGTGTGCGCATAGTTTACAACGCCACATTTGAAGAAATCCACTAAGTGACTTCGTTCTGATGTTTGCAAATTGGCATAGTAGACCAAGAGAACGGTAAGCGTATGGTTAATAGATGCTTGTTGGCCAGTTTCAGCATCAACGTGTGTCACAACAAAGTCAACCTCCAAAGCTTCGTGCCCACTCACATCACATGAGCGATAATTGTTGAGCAACCAACTGAGCAAGCTCCACGTAGTGGGAAATCGTTGTTTTGAAACGTCAGTGTTGTGACGACAAGAATTCAAAGACAGTGGTGTCGGATGCAAATGATGCCTTTGGGATCTCATTGATTGTAACATATCGACAATATTTTCGGACTGTACATCACAATAACTGATTTCTATGTACTCCAACTTTAAATTGACCAAATGACCATTTACAATATTTACAAGCAAATTGTGCAAAAACTTTAAATTGCATTCGGCATGTGTAGTAAAACGCATCAAACATGAATTTTGCTGCTCCACGAAGAGATTTCTCATGAAACTCTCCACTTCCAACTGCTTCATATTATCGGACGACTGACAAACACAATCAAATCGCATATTATAGTCGATCTGGATGTGCGGATTGGTTTGTCTTTCATGTACAACTAAGCGCAAAGTATTGCAATCAATCATGTGAACTTCATCCGTCGAATCTTTACCATTTGATGTTGAAGCGCCAAAACCATGATTGTTGTGCAAGTCAAGCTTGTTCAATTGCACAATAACGCGAAATTGCTTGGCACGTGTGTTAGGCATTTTCCACTTCAAAGTTAATTAGGTTACGAAATGTTTTATTTAGTTTAATGTAATGAAAAATTTTAGATGCCACCTTTTGGTGAAGTGATCGGAAATACCGTTATACAGATCTTTCCGCAACGAAAAACCAAAAAATTATATCTTTGCTTATGTTTGCATGAAAAAGTACTCGACATAAATCAATTTAAAGTTTAATCAGGCAAGTGAAACTTGTTGCCGATAAGATTTCAAAGCAACTCTGGCGAATGAACGACCACAACAAAAACAATAAATGCAGTGCATGGCAAAGATTACGACACTTGAAAAAATAAAAAATAAAATTAATTCAATTGAAATTTTAAAATTTTTTGCTAAAGTGTAAATATTTGCACGTTAATCCATAATTTGTTAATCTTTGATTCACAAAACGTTGAATTTGTGCGGAAAAGTGATGAATAACGGTGTGTGTGAGGAAACAGCTGCCAGCGCGGAACCACGATATAGCCGGCCAAAAAAAATTTTATAGGAAAAAGTACATAGACATAGGATCAGTATTCCCCAAAACGATTGAGATTTAATGAACAAACCGAAAATATGACGACGAAAGAGTCCTTTCGCGAAAGGCAAATAGAAGAACTTGAGGTTATAAAGGTAAGCAATGAAGTGTGCTTTCCATAATCGTATCTAAAAATCTTATCATCTCTGTCTGTAAACCTTTTCAAGTCAATTTTTTGTACCGATGTGGAAGACTTGCGACCGCAAAGCAGCTCTGCCCAATGGAAACCAACAGACATACGCATATTGTTATCTCCGCTGCGGGACTCCTCCAATGGTCAAACGCAAGCCTACGTATGCACTAAGTTGAGGATAACGTGCCCCTCAAAGTATCCAAAAATGTATGAGTCAATGTATTTTATTTTTTGATTACTATTAACGTATAATTTATATTTGTGTAGAGCACCAAAAATAGCATTGGAGTCATCAAAAGGTATATCCGATCAATTGATTGAAGAACTGCTTCAAAAATTGCAGGAACAGTCGCAAGCGCTTCGTGGTGAGGTTATGATTTATGAACTGGCGCAGACTGTGCAGGCATTCCTTTTAGAGCACAACAAACCACCGAGCGGTTCCTTTTACGATCAAATGTTACAGGCAAAACAAAAACGCGAACAAGAAGAATTAGATTTACAAAAACAGAAAGAGTCACAAGAACGTCAGACACTAATAGATGAGGTAGAACGTCGCAAAGAGATTTTCAAAACAGAAGCAAAACGACGAGGTGAACCACGGCGCAGTATGAGCGAATCGAATAGGCATGGGAGCTCTTCGGAGAGCTCAGAAAGCTCATCTCCGTATTACCGTGGCCACACATACCCGAACAAGTGTCTGGAGCACCGTAACAGTGAGACCCTCTACTTTCATAAAGTGGGTCGCCAGATTAAACGAGGCTGCTGTTTGGGTATGCATACAAGCTTGTAAACTATGATCAGAAAAAAAATAATAAATTATTAAAATTTTAGGTCACTCGCAGAAAGGTTGCATAGCCTACATGGGCATTGATCTTCACACAGGTCAACTGCTTTACATCACCGAGTGGAATATCAAATACGCACAAATGGAGCAGTGTTGCAGCAATGGCAGCAAATGTCACTGGCTGCCAAATGAGCCAAAATGTAATGGCAATCACCGCGTTGACGATATAATTTCATCAATTGAAAAGCAGGTGACATGTCTAGCTCAACTGCATCACAAGAACCTAATTCAGTACGAATGTGTATTGTGCATTAAACGCAAGGAGGGTCTGCTTATCTACCTAGTCCAGGATTTCGTAATAGGAACTAGCGTCTTCAGTATATCGTCAACCCTTGGTTGGTGCATAGATGGTGCACGTATGGTGGCTCACGGCGTACTCGATGCACTCGTCTTTTTACACAACAAGGGCGTTTCGCACAATCAACTGTTAGATAGCACCGTTTTCATGGACAATACCGGAACAATACGTTGCACAGATTTCTCATTGGTACCAAAATTGTTGGACTTAATCGCCGGTACCGATCAAAGCCCGACTCGTGGTGATCTGCCGGCTTTGGGTGCTTTGATTGAGTGTCTGATGCCGACTAATAGCTACGAACTGAATGACTTTGTTGAAAAGTACGGATTTAAATGATAAATATTGTAGAATTTCCTCACTATTTGCAATTCTTTTTAGGTGTTACTCTGATCGCACCCTATCCGCGTCAGAGCTACTCGAACATCGCTTTTTACGCTCATGTCTGTTTAATAACGAAGAAAATGGTCATTTAACCGTTGCAGTAACCACACAACAGACACAACAACGTCGAACTTCCCTTGAACCCGCAGGCAATTGCATAGCACCCGCTAATCCAAGCAACAATAACGTTGTGCCATACCACATACCGACACTTGCACTGAGTCAGTCCCGTTTACGTACAGAATTCGAGGTGCTAATGTATCTTGGCAAGGGCGCTTTCGGCGATGTACTTAAGGTGCGCAACATACTAGATAATCGTCAGTACGCTATTAAGCGTATACCTTTGCCCGCACGCAGCCGACAACTGTACAAGAAGATGACTCGAGAAGTCGAATTACTGTCAAGGTTGAATCACGAGAATGTTGTGCGTTACTTTAACAGCTGGATCGAAAGCGTAAACGATGAAGATGCTGAAGAGTTGGATAAACTTGTCGCTGGAGACTGGTCAGTGAGTCAAGATAGTACGAAACCCGCAAAATCACCACAGTGTGGTATTGCCGTGGAAGCAACGGAGGAGAGCTCCTCTAGTTTGTGGAATGGTTACATGTGAGTAAACTGAACTCCAAATTCTTATATTAAACTACAGCTTTAATTAATATTTGTATCTGTAGGGGTAATATTGACGACTCGGACTCCGATGGCATTGAGTTTGTTGACTCAAATGGCGAAGTAGCTGTATACGAGGATGATGACGATGAGGAAACCGAATCCGATTTAGGCAAGAAAACGTCATCACCTCGGCCTCAGATGCAAGTCATGTACATTCAGATGGAGTTTTGTGAGAAGTGCACTTTGCGGTAAGTTTTTTAGTGATTATAAAAGTATTCAAAAACTTCATCTCACTTTTTGTTAAATCCAGCACGGCCATCGATGATAATATTTATCGAGATACAGATCGACTTTGGCGCCTTTTCCGAGAAATTGCTGAGGGACTATCGCACATACACCAGCAAGGCATTATCCATCGCGATCTGAAACCAGTGAATATTTTCTTGGACTCGCACGATCAAATTAAAATTGGTGACTTTGGTCTGGCTACCACAAGCTTTTTGGCTTTACAATCTCATTGTAAGTAATGAGGCATCTGTGAATTTATTTTTATCAACTAGTTTGTAACCTTATTATGCATAGCGGAGTATTCGTCCCATCAATCACACACAGTAACCTTGACGGAGGATGGAACAGGAACTGGGAAAGTTGGCACTACGCTCTATGTTGCACCTGAACTCACCGGCAATGCTTCGAAATCGACTTACAACCAAAAGGTTGATATGTACACGTTGGGTATCATATTGTTTGAAATGTGCCAGCCACCGTTTGGTACATGCATGGAACGTGCTCAAACTATCATTTCCTTGCGTAACAGTTCCATCATTATACCACCAAACTTGCTGAAAGACAACAAAAATGAGAAAACAATTAAGGTTAATATTAACCAACTGTTCACACACTATTCAACTAATTATTTGTATTTACCTAGATTATCCGTTGGCTGCTCAATCACGATCCTGCACAACGTCCCACGGCAGAAGAGTTGCTTGCATCCGATTTGGTACCGCCGGCTCAGCTTGAGGCGAATGAACTACAGGAAATGCTGCGCCATGTGCTCGCAAATCCGCAAAGTAAAGCGTATAAACATCTTGTGGCACGCTGCCTGCAACAAGAAAGTGATAAAGTACTCGAGCATACTTACCATTTAGGCAGTAGTCGTGCCATGAAGTCCTGGAATTCTCCAATCGTTATTGATGACATTGTCTCACTGAATCCCGTAATTGAGTTTGTTAAGGCAAAAGTAGTTAATCTTTTCCGAAAACATGGTGCCATCGAAATTGATTCACCTTTGCTGTCGCCATTGTCAGACAATTCCAGGACACTGTGCAATTCCGTTCGCCTTATGACGCATTCTGGTTGTGTTGTCGTGCTTCCATGTGACTTGCGTACTCAGTTCGCTCGTCATGTTACTATGAATGGTGTCAACCTGATACGTCGTTACTGCGTGGATCGTGTATATCGGGAAGAGAAAGTTTTCAACTTTCATCCAAAGCAAAACTATGAATGTGCCTTTGACATCATTACACCGAATACGGGCAGTCATCTGGTGGATGCTGAACTACTCTCTTTGGCTTTTGAAATCACAAATGAGATACCGCGCTTACGTGAGAAAAACATTAACATACGCATGAATCATACAAATCTCCTCCGTGCTATTCTGATATATTGCAATGTGCCCAAGGAGAGCTACGCTGAACTTTTTGGCAACATTATGGACTTTATTGAGGGTCGAATTTCGCGTTTTCAATTTCATTCAAGCATTACTGTCATAATGGAGAAGTCGCGAACCTCAGCTCAGTCACTTATGGATATGTTACTAGCAAACTTTTTGCTGACCGGTTCGCGCAGTAGTGTAGATGACTCCTCGTTGAAGACGTTGGTGCGGGGTAAAGGCGAAGCGGCTTCACTGGCTAAAGGTGCATTGCGCGAACTTGAAACAGTGGTTTCGCTTGCCTACAGCCTCGGCGTCACTGTGAGTAACATGCTGAAGATGAGAAATACTTTCAATAATAGATTTCATATTCTTTCAATAGTGTCCCATACACATTTGGGCTGGTTTGCCCATTAGCTTTGATCGGGCGAGTTGTGGCGGTATTGTTTGGCAGATGATTGCCGATCTTAAGCCGAATCGTTCGGGCCATCCCTCAGTACTAGCGGTCGGTGAACGTTACGATAGCATGTTGCATGAGTTTCAAAAACAGGCACAAAGCTTTAATGCAAATCTACATAATCGCAGCATGTTGAGCGGCGCGGGCATATCCTTCTCGCTTGACAAACTGGTAGCTGCTATGGGCGCTGAGTATGCCAAAGATTGTCGTGCTATTGATATCGGCTTGTGTGTGTGTGGTACACGACCACCGCTCAAGGATGTCACTTACATAATGCGTTTGCTGTGGTCTGCAGGAATACGTTGCGGCATAGTGGAGACTATCAGCGCCGGCGGCGATGAAGCACAAGATTTAGCTAAACTGGGCGCCTTGCATGTCATATTAGTCGCTGAAAATGGAGCATTGCGTGTACGCTCCTTTGAACGTGATCGCTTTCAGGAGCGGCATCTGACGCTTACCGAATTGGTCGATTTCATACAAAAAGTTCTGCGCTCTGATGCAACTAATACCGCGCCCACTGACTATGTTAGCCAGTTGTCAAATACGAGTAATGCAAATGGTGGAGGAAGCAGTGGTGGACGCGGAGACAATGCGCTTAGTACATCCACATCCAGTTCAAATGTGAAGAGCAACTACACACCAAGTAATCTTAGTCACTTGCCCAATGTGCAGGTAGTCTTTCTCACACACGACAAAATGACCGCCAACTATCGAAGACGTTTGGAGAATCAGGTGACACAGCAGATGAGCTCAACGCTGGCACAATTTGTGAAAAAGGAGACGTTCACGGTGCTGGTCGTGGAGCTGCCGCCACAGGTGTTGAATGCGTTAATCGGCGCAATGAATCCACGTGAAATAGCCAAAAAAGAGACTGAGCAAGAAGTGAATAATGTGATTGAAAGGTGAGTAAAAGACATTTAGCAAGTTTACTAAATAACTAGGTTACTATATTAAATTTTGCTTTTTGCAGATTTCCTAAACATAGACGCTATATATCCGATATATACGACGAAGTTGGAGACTACTTGACTGCGACAAAGTCGCCGATTGTTGCCTTGTACAGCATATCCGATTCATATTATCGCATAATTATTTGATTGAATGTGATCTTTAATATGCAGCATGTTGCTTATTGCATTTTCTTAATTTAATTTCAATTTTAGTTATTCATTTCAATTCTCAGAAGAATTCTTAATCTCTGAACTATGCCAAAATTGCTCAATCTGAATTCGTATATAATTTAAATTGTTTTCTAACGGCAACTCACCAAAAATTTTCTACTAAGCTTTATCGAATTACTTAAAACCTTTTTTAAATTTGTTTCAACTTATTGAATCTATTTTGATACAAATAAAAATTTTTAGAACAATTACAACAATGTCTGTAACTAAGCATGGCGTACTACGTCGTGCTATCGTTTGTGGTTTTGGTAAGATTTCGCCCCAGGCCCAAAGCCGACGCGGTGGATTGTATTACTTTACGCGAGAGGCGCATGAAACCGGAGACAGGATCGCGTCCAAAATATTTCACTTGAATCTCCTGACCCACTTCAAGCCCTAAGGCAGAGGGATGAGCAATCTACAATGAATTGAGATTTAAAAAAAAATTTAAAATTCTGCTTTGCCAGCAACACGTACCTTTCGTTGATCCAGTTGTGAGTTGTGCAACAACGCTGGAGGCATGCTAGGATAAAGTACAACCATAACGCCAGTGTCACGCAATTCCGTTATCTTAGCCGTATAGATGCAACCGAATTCCAATTCGGGCACACGTTCTTTGGTAGTGAACGACTCAATCATTTCCTTAGCTTCATCCATAGCAGCTTGTGAGGGTGCAAAAATGGAAAAGGTCGTCTCGTCTTCGGCAGTGAGTGTGGCACCTGTTTCCACATAGATGCGTTTCAAGTGAATGCCACTTGGTCCAACGATCTGAGCACGTTGGTGGGGTTCGATGG
The DNA here is from genome assembly GCA_034638295.1 of Phortica okadai. Classification (NCBI taxonomy): domain Eukaryota; kingdom Metazoa; phylum Arthropoda; class Insecta; order Diptera; family Drosophilidae; genus Phortica; species Phortica okadai. Next base: position 4,269,610 of record CM067849.1, on the reverse strand, counting down.
TAAGACGTTCACTGACAGGCCAACAGTCTTTGCGGTGTTTCCTAAGATAATCATAGTTAAAAGCCAATCAGAGAATAATTTGTTGTTCTTTCTACCTTGGCTCACGTATTGCCTCATTCATTATATCCAAAATTTTCGATTTCGCATCCGTGGCCTTTTGTAACGATTCCATGACAACTTTTAGCGGTATGCCCGGTATTTTTAGGTCCGCCTGTATCGCCGTAAACCCTTTACGTGTGCCGGCGACTTTCATGTCCATATCACCCATGTAGTCCTCAATTCCCAAAATATCGGTAAGTATGCGGTAATCTTGCAAATGTTTAGTGTCATTGTTTTCAAATCGTGTAACCAATCCGATGGCCACACCAGCCGCTGGCGCTGAAACTGGGACGCCGGCATCCATTAGCGCCAATGAGCCACCACACACCGTTGCCATTGAACTTGATCCATTTGATTCGAGTACTTCTGAAGTAAGACGAACAGTAAAGGGGTAATCATGCGGCAAAGTGGGCAACAGGCCGCGCTCGGCCAACGCGCCATGGCCTAATTCACGTCGGCCGACGGGGCCTATGCGGCCCACTTCACCGGTGGCGTAAGGAGGAAACTCGTAGTGCAACATAAAGTTTTTGGCTTTCAATCCGCTTTCCAGAGCAGAGAGTGAATCCAGTTTCATGGCGCTCTCATGTGAATCCAAGCTGACCGTGCATAGAACTTGTGTCTGGCCACGCTGAAAAAGCGCCGACCCATGGAGAGGTTTATAAAGATCGACTTGGCAGTTTATATTTCTAAGTTTGTCGAAGTCGCGACCATCACAGCGTAAGTTTTCATCGAAAATCAAATCACGGAAAATGTCACGACATGTTTTGTTAAACTCATCAGTAATCAAAGAGGGTTCGACATCTGGAAACGAAGACCACACTTTGTTCAGCACATTTGAGCGCACTTCGTTAACAGCATTATCACGGGAGATTTTATCATGGTGCTCATCCTGAAAAATTTCACGTAAACGCATCTCGCACATGCTTTTGACAGCTTCACTTAACTCTGGATCTACAAAGACGCTCTCATCCAATTCACGTTTCTGACGACCATAAAGCTTCTGCAGACGCTCGATTTCGGCAATCACATGTTGCGCTTCACGTGTACCTACTTTTATGGCCTTCAGCATATCTTGCATGAGCACCACGTTGCCCTTGCCTTCCAGCATAACAACCAGATTATGTTTGGTCGCTGAAACAACCAAATCGAGTTGAGATGATTGAAGTTCACGACGTGTGGGATTTATGAGAATTTCGCCATCGATTATGCCAACTCTAATAAACACAAAATTTTAAATTAGTTGCTTTGACTCAGGAAACAAGCTCTTACCGGACTGCGCCAATGGGTCCGTTCCAAGGCACATCGCTTAAACTGAGCGCCATCGATGCAGCATTGATGGCTAACACATCCGGTGCGTGGACGGCATCCATTGCTAGAATATTACATACTAGCTGTGTCTCTGTACGAAACTCTTTCGGAAACAACGGTCTCACCGAACGATCTATTAGCCTAGCTGAAAGTATTTCCTTCTCAGAAGGTCCCAGCTCACGACGCATGTGGTTCATAGGTATGCGTCCGGATGCAGCGTTCTTGAGCCTGTAATCCACAACAAGCGGCATAAAGGATTGACCAGGCGTCGCTTTCGGTTTCGCAACCGTTGTGACCATGACTGCAGTATCACCCATTTGACAGACAGCTGTTCCATTGGCAAAGCGCGCATACTTGCCGGAGCTCATAATCAGTTTGCGCCTGCAACACACAAAAAGTTGTCATTTGTCTCCACGTAACGTGCACGCTACATACCCGTTGCCGAATGTGGCCTCAACCGTGGGGCAATCGGCCATAACCACGCCACCATTGCCATGCAAGAGCCGGTCAACTGAGCTTGTTGATCGTTTTAATCGATGTGTTAATAGTCTCAGACATTGTTGTGTGTAAATCATAATCTAACGCGTGCTTTGCCGAAAAAAATTACCTAAACAATGCCGGTTGGAAGTGAAAATCATTTAGTTCAGTTGAGCAGACTTCCGTTGTTGAGCTTCATTTATTTTGAAATCTGTTTTCAGTTCTTTCGAAATTATCCCAAAGCTTGAGTTTGAAATAATATCTTGTGCTTAGCTTAAAATTCCGTAAAAACGGTTTTTGTAAATGTCAATAATGTTTTTAATTGATAAAAAAACATTTTGAATAATTCAACGGAACAGTAAGCTTAACATTTTCCGTGTAGTGTGCAAAAAAAGCTGTTGTTTGTCACCTGTTAAATTGCCACTCACCGTAAATATGCACAAATTTCAATTGTTGATTGGGGCATAGTGTTGCCAAATTGACCATTTATTGGACGTTTTTGGTCATTTTTCAAACACAGCAATTAAATATGTTTCGCAGTCGACAGACAAAATTTCCGTCATATGTGAAAAATGGATGACGTATTTTTTAATGATTTATCGACAGTGGCGTACATGTTGGGTGCACGTTAAGTCCCATGGGCGATATGCATTGTTTTAAATTGAGTTGAAAGCGAACTGCGGTTGGGAAAGGTTGTGTAAGGATGTAGAAGGCGTTCTACAAAATAAAAAACAATTTTACCAAATTTGCCTCAGAATTTGTAAATTTAATTGTAATTCTCATAAATTGATAAATAAATATATTTTGTGGGCGTCCGGTACGGATGTTAAAAAAATATCGATGTATTAAAATATCGATATTATTTTTTTCCAATGTGAACATGCACATACAAGTAACTTAAGATAACGCAGCATTTATATTCGTTTGAAACATACTGGGATGAAACAAATTTTTGTGTGTTTTGTCTTATGTTATTTTAATGATTGACTAAAATATAAAGTAGTTCAAAACTGAAGGCCAGTTTTCACCATTTTGCAATTGTTCCCTGCCAAAAAAAAGGTTTGCAATAATTTTATTGATTCATGTATTTAGTGATATACAGCAAACCATAAGTTAGTTCAACACGCATAGACAGTACAATTTTTGTTTTATTAGTACCAAGTAAGTAAGTTTCAAGCGCCAAAAATCGCCACCGGATGCAGCGCGACATGCGTTTAATCAATACTGCAGTGGAAGAGTAACAATTTTTCTCTCTGCTCTCCGACGCAGAGCTGTCAAATCACCGTTTAGCGTAAATTTACATTCAACGGATCGTAAAAAGATTCTCGATTTTTCGCGTATTTTTTATTTGGAAATATTTTTAGTGCGCTTCTTTTCAGCTCTTCTGACTGTTTACCATAATATTTATTTAGAGGGATTTTAGGGGTTTTTGTTTGTAGTTTAGGGAGAACAATTTTTGAAAGTTGGTAGCACTGGTTTCAGTTGTTGTTAGCTCAGGTACCAACTTTGGTGTTTTCCCCCTTAATTTAGTGATTCATAGAGTCGAATGGGTTTTTTTAGGGGTATTTTCGTCAACTTGATAAATAAAATTAAGAAAATCGTATATTAAATTGATAATTTGAATTAATATTATCATTGGGCGAGAGACGATAACGGGCCAAATTGACACAAAAGTGTCGGCAGAGTGTCGGCTGAAGTGCAAGAAGAATTATCAAAAACGATGGAAAAGGAAAAATCGCTAACGGATGCAGCGCGACATGCGTTTAATCAATACTGCAGTGTCGTGTCGCAAAAAGAGTCATGGGAGAGTAAGGATTCTCTCTCTGCTCTCACGACGCAGAGTTGTCAAATCACCGTTCAGCGTAAATTCTGCATTGTTTTACGTATTTTTACGGTTTTTTCCGCGTATTTTTGTTTGAAAAAATGTTTAATGTGCTTCTTGTCACCTCTTCTGTCTGTTTATAATAATATTTATTCAGGGGTTTTTGGTCGGAGTTTAGGGACCTATTTTTTAAAGTTCGCTGCGAACACTGCGTATGAGCGCCAAAAACCGAAAAAAAACACTTCATTTTCATTTCTCGTCAAGTAAGGTTGCTTGCGCGTCGGCTAAAAAAGGCGCTTCCTTAAAACGGTTCGGGTGTACGCTTTGTTCGCTGCAAAAAAATACAAATTGTTCTCGAGTTTTAGAAAAAAAATTAAAAAAAAACAGAAAAATATAGAAAACGTGTAAACAGCGTGCAAAGAACCAACGAAAAGCAAACAGCGTGTAGAAGAAGAAGAAGCAAATGCGAATGTGTTTTTGTGAAGTGGCAGCGAAACAAATGCGGTCAAAAATTTGTGTCGTCGCTATTTAGACGCAGCTAAAATCATAAAAAGATATAAAACAACAAACGAAGAAAGCAAAGTGCAATAATAATAAAACGAAATTATAAAAAGCCATTTTAAAATACAAATGCACAAGACAAATGTACATATAACTTAAAGCAAAAGCCGAAAAAAAATATTAATTTATTTGTGAACTAAAACAGTTTTGGCTGCAATCAGCGAAAAACGAAAAAAGCCGGAAAAATAGCAACTAAAGGCGTTGGCGTTTGGTGTTTATTGTTGTTGGTTTTGGTGGTGTGCTGTTACTACTGAAAGCCGCCGTCGTCGCTAAACGTCATCATCTTCAACATCATTATCATTCGCGTGGTTGGTGTTAGTGTTGTTGTTGTTGTACGTGTTCTTAGTGTGCTTAAAATTCTTTTATATTATTTATTATAATTTATGCAAAAGAGCAAAGAAAAGCAAAAGGCAACAACTCGCAAAAATAAATTGAGCGCCTTTCATTTTGTTTATCGAAGAAAATTTGTTTGACTGTGCGCGCGTGTATATATTTATATATTGTTTTGTATCTCTTATTTTTTTCTTTTTAATCTCTTTGCTATAAAGAATTGCGCGGATTTTTATTTATTTTTTTTGTTTTATTTTTGAATTGTATTCATTTGTGTACTTTTTGCGCTCACTTATCGTCTTATCAACAAACGTCAACATCAACAGCAAGCGCAAGAGCAACATCAGCAGCAGCGAAATTACAAATAAAATCAAATTGCCTATAAAATCGCAGAAAACGTAATAGAACAAAAACAAAGAAAAAAGAAAACCAAAAAACAAAAAACAAAAGTGTTTCGGTGCGCGTATATCTTTTCTTTCATTGGTGCCACGTCGAAGCGAGCTCATCTTAAGCGACTAGACGTTAATGAAGAACGCCGAACAGATTTATTGAATGGACTTAAAAGTTTAAACAAATTTCACATAAATTGGTGTTTTCCCATTAAGGTGAGTGCAAGAAAATGTTTTCCTTTATTTTACAGTTCTATTTAAAAATAAATCCATTTGCTTCTCTATGGCTTTGCAATTTTATGAATGTTTATAGCGTGAATTTATAGATTATCGAATCTTAAAAGTTCTTGGTGTTGTAAGATAAGCTCTTGCTAGCTAAACGTTATGTATCTCCACACAGTTTCGTTTTAAACATTATTTTATCTTTAAAGAACAATGAAGTGTTCATTCTTAGAATATTCTGCACTATCATCATGATAAAATAGTTCGTATAAGTTTTTTGTTTTATAAAATTGCACAGTAAATGTTAAAAGTTTTATCAAAGCACATATTCGTACGTTTCCAGCCTATTTTTTTTAATTAATTGCTTTGATGGTAATCATTTCTTTAAGAAAGAAAACAATACGCAAAGCAAAGGTTATAGATTCTGTCAGTCTTGATATACCAATATCAGTTCATATCAATTAAACAGAATTGACTAATCTTCTTATGAAAATAATTAAATACGATTGACCTTATTCCATTAATTCACACATATCAAACTCAATTATCTGTCGTTTTTACTTAAAATTCTTGAGAACTCATCTAACTAATTGAAAGAATAATAATAATAAAAAAAAATTGTTTTTGAATTTGACACCAAAATACGCCCACGGAAACGATAAAACGCTCCACTCGTTGATCTTCATTTTCGACATTCTTTTCAATAATTTGTCGCTTACTCATGCATCGAAAGCCACTTAGCAACTTCTTCAAATTCCCATGACGTTCATTTGAGATTCAAGTGTTTTTTTCTGGCTTGCGCGTGTGTGTGTAACTGTTGTCACACCTCATTAGACGACGCAACTTATTACTTAACATTATTTAATGTAATTTACACGCGCAACTGCAAAAGCGACATTTTTTCTGCATGGGCCGCAGTAACTAACACTGTCGTTGTCAATGCCGCCAACGCGCGAGTCGACTCTTACTTTAAATTCCATTAAGATAATCGATGCACAATTGCTGCCTGCAACTGTGTCCAAGTTATGTGCTGTGTTCTCTTTCAGCCTCTTGCAGCCTCTTTCCACTCATTGCTTGCTCTGTCTTTATGCTGAGAATGCTGTCTTGCTGTTTCGCTTGTTTCTCTCTTCACTTCGCCTGCAGCATGCATTAAGAGCGACATTTACGCATTAAGTATGCTTAATGTGCTAAAGTATTGCATTTTCGTCGCAATCAGTGGCTTCGTTGACGTTGACTTCGTCACAGAGTGAACAAAGTTCACAGTATAAAATGCACAGCGTCGTTTTTGTTGTTGTTTTCCTTTTTGTTTCACTTCTTTCCTTGCTGCTTGTGTGTCTGTCTGTCTATCTATCTCTCTCTGTCTTTACAATGTTCAAATATAAGCTCATTAACTACATGCTGCTTCTTCCGGTACTCAATGTGTTTGTTGTTGGTTTCACTCACACAATAACGCCATCATTTTATGATGTTGTCATGCATCCTCGTTACGGCCTGTTGTTGTTCTTGTTGTTGCTGTCGTTGTCGTTGCTGTTGCCTTTGTTGCTCTTGTTTGCGTTGGTTTAACAATTATCACTTTTGTCATTGTGTTGTTTTTGTTGTTGTTGTCGTTGCAAGTGATTGTCGATAACACGCATAAAGCAAAATTGTGCATAATTAAACAAGAAAGTGATAAAAATGTAAATAAATAAAAAGGCGCATGATGTGCCATTCACAAAGCAAGGCAGATTCATTGAGTTTTCTTTTTCCCATGTTTTTAGTTTCATATTCTTATACATATGTATGTTAACATTTCCTCATATCACAATAATATATTTTCTTCAATTATAAACTTTGTTGAACTTTATTTGAAGCACAGCTGTGCGAACTTTTTAACTATTAATAACACCATATGTGTTGTGGCTTATTCAGTTAACAACACCAAATCATTAGTGGATTCAATGCACACACACACACACACACACACACAACCACAATGAGCCAGTGTGTGCGTATATAAAAGTCAAAAGGATGCCCATTTGCTCTGTGCATTTGAACTTGAAGACTTTTCACCAAGAATAAAAAAAGAAAAAAACGAATGAAAATCCGGAAAAACTTTTTTTAAGCAATAGAGAGCAGGAGCAAAAACAAGATAATGGGGTTAAAAAAAATTACAGACTAGTTTATCCTTTTTGCTTATCAAGGATCAACACGACGCAACAAACCAACCAAAGAATAGACTTGTGCATTGATTTTTATTTGTGGTGTTGCTGCCTTTTGGGTATTCTGTATGTTTTCTTTGTTCATCACTTGAATGAAGCCTCTCCAAGCCACTTTGCTTTGTGATTGTGACTTAGTTGAATGTGAAGAACATGTGTGATACTTGAATTGCGTAAGTCTGCTTCTATTGTTATACTTGCATACATACATACATATGTACTTATGTATGTACTAGGCTGACTTACATATTGTACAAACAGAAAAAAAAAATGTCAGTTGCAACAATAATAAACTATCAATGACGAAACCAGCAGCAACAACAGCAGCAAAAGCAGCAGCGACCAAACCCAATTCAAGATAATCCATACAACACAAAAAACAAATAAAACTCAATCGAGGAAAATTATTGAAAAACAATGCGAACGACGACAACCGAAACGAACGACGCACCCAAATGTGCGACCGTTGCCATTCTCCTCGTCCTCGTCCACGTCCTTGTACGTTGTTCGTTGTCGTCTTCAATGAACCAATCCTCAACATTTAAGGCAAAATTGTGCCAACAAATAAATAACAAATGAACCAACGGCCACACACATAAACACACACACACACACTTAGAAAATAAAACAAAAAGTATTACTTTGGCTTTCGTAATGCCAAATGGCATTTGTTATTGCTGCAAGGGTTGGCAACTGAAGTGTAACGAAGGGTGAACATTACAGTCAGGGAGCTAGCACTGTATACATATTATAGTTTGGTCATCGGTTCGTCCGTCCGTGTGTCTGAACTTTTGCCCGACAGCCTGATGGCGCGCGCCCACATAATCGACCGAATTGAACGAGCGACCACATGCGGCTCATCATTTACACGCGTTACTGCCAACCGACGCCAACGACGTCCTGGCATTCACAATGGCGCCGACGTCATCATCAACGCCGTCACACAATCAGTGAAAGTCGCCGCACAAACCGGCCAGCCGGCCGGCCAGTTGGTCGATCAGTCGTTCAGTTTGACAGTCGGTCCGAACGTCCGTTGTTTAGCTAACATGTCTGACTGTCAGACTGGCCAAACTGGAATGATTGAGTTGAAGTAAAGTGAGCTGGTCTGGGCTGCTCGAGAGTCGTCTGGTTTGTTGGTTGGATTAGCTTTTACTCAACTAGCCAGCTAGCTTCGCATAGCTTGCAGCTCTTCTATGCTTATTTTGTCTCGGTATTTGTTACTAATTTCCACAGTTTCAGGCGACATTTCGGACACTTGTTTGTTCGCATTAATGACCAAAACATAATCAAACACACGCACATGCACCAAAACAAAAGCAACAAAAAAGATGCTAAGTAGAAATTGTCGTATTAATTTGTACTTTACTTTTTTTCCACTTCATCAACAACATTTTATTTTACTTAATTTCTTTCACATCAATTTGTGCTTTCAGCATTTTTTTATTTGATTTTCTCTTAGTTTTTTATTTTTTCAGCAAGTCTTCTTCAATTGTTGCAACTTCCTTCGTCTTTGTTTGTCTTTATCGTCGTCGTTTGTCGTTGCCGACACTTTCCACATACTGCGGCATTTGTGGCATTTGCGTCGACTTTAGACACCTTCAGTTTGATGTGAAAATTGTGCGAAAATCTGCTTAACTCATTTAACTAAAAGCGACTTACAACTTTCTAGATTCGTTCTTTTTCTCTTATTTTTTTCGCAATGAACGAAAGTTTTTCTTTCTCACATGTAAGTGTGTGTGTTTGTGTAAGCCTGTAATTTTTTTAAACCGAAACAAATAAAAATTAAGCCGACTTAAACCTTAAATTGTTAAGATTACAACATGAAAAAAAACCGCTTAAGTTTGTTGCCTCTCAGTCGACTATGTGTGGAAACGCTTAAAAATTGAGGCAATTAATGTAAAAGTTTAACTGTTATGTTGTTGCTGTTGTTGTTGTGTTTAATACAGTGGGTGCGTACAGCACCATCTGCCGGTGGAACTTTCAAGAGTTCTTCTGCAATGAGACTTGCTTTTTCTTGCCGGACAAAATTACTGAATTCGTGAGTGTCCCTTCATTATAAATGCTGCAAAGATAATCTAAAACTTCATTTAATAAATCGTCATTATATGCAGATTTTATTTAAATTTGTGTTGCTTGTTCGAAGACTCATTAATTGTCTTTCAATTTTGTTGAGTGCAACAATTTGGTTCATAAAATAGATTATTTTCTGAAAATGTTTCTTTTTTTTTTTGTATATTTCACTGTCCCAGCAATATAAATCCTTGGTTTGGCTTTTTGCGCATAAAACATGTTGAATGCACACAGTCAAAACCAATTAAAAACTAATTAAATTTATTTCACAACACAAAAAAAAAAAATAAAAACAGAAACAGACACACAGACATAGTCATGTAGACAAAAAGCGCGAAATAATTGAATAAATGCGAGTCACTACACAATTTTACATGAAAATAAAGCCGTGCCGAAAGCCCGACAAAGCTCGATAGGCGTGCGGCTGGAAAAAAAAATTAACAAAAAACAAATAAAAAAAAAACAAACCAAAACGCAAAAAGATTCATTTCAATAAAGAAACAAAGAAAAATAGCAGAGTCGATAGCGAGAGACCACCCAGGATTAAGCTTGAGAAGACAACAAAAACAACAACAAAGAGGCGAAGAGCAGCAAGAATTCTTGGTATGAAAACTGACTTGGCACATTGTGGACGAGTGGCAGAAGTTTGCGGTTTGTGTTGCCTTTTTGATTATGCTTGACTCCTTGTTTTTGTTGTTGTTTTTGCATGCAGTTGTCAAGGAAGCAAAGCAAGCAAAAAAAGGAGCTCAGATAGGAAACCCGAGAATGCAGACAAAAACTGCGCCAATGCTGATGTGATGCGTGAGAGGTTGTGGTCGAAGGAGCCTGTGTCTGATGCCGATGCTGATGCTGCTTAACTAAATGCCATGATGCATGGTTGAATGCACGTTATTGTTAATGAATTTAGCTGCTTACGGTTTAAGCTCATCAGAGGCAACAACAACAATACCATTGGCGTCAACACAATCATCATCATCGTCAGCATTATCATTATCATGAATGTGGTCAAGATCAGGGTTGCTGATGCTCATTTGGTTAGTGGTTGAATGCATTTTGCATTTATTTAAACAGTTAAGTAATTTGTTTTGGCCAAATTCCATATGGTAACCATTTGCGTGAATATGAGCAGCAGCTAGTTATTGTGGCCATAGTGTTGCTTTATTTTTGCATTAGTTGCAGCCCAACTAACATTAATAACAACAAGACTAACAACAACAACGGCAGTAGCAATTTTAATGCTAACTTTGTCATGCTTTGTTGAAAATGCGGATTTTTGGCTAGCATCATCAAATGCCATATTTATTTGTTACATTATCAAGTACACATACTATCTGCATAAGTGTGTGTAACATTTAAATTATCAGTTAGTCAGAGACAAGACTCATTTACACTTTTACACATAGAGTACCCAACTCATGCCAATCGAATGAAAATTTGTCTCAATGACATTTTGCATTATTCATGCGTACTTTGCTTAAATTGTGTTTTTGTTTTTTTTGGGCTATAATGCGTTACAATACTCTACTTAGGTTGGTTAACATTAGCCAAAATCCAATTTGGTTTGCCGTGACATGGGAAACCACTTAATGCTCATGCCAGACACAGACGACAAAGTCAAAGTCACTGACAGGCAGACACAAAAGCAACAAGAGACAAAAGAAGCCAAAAAACAAAAAAAAAGTTTGACAAAGGGTGTGCAAAAGACAAAAACATACAAGAAACCCAAAAAAAGGGGGCATATTAACGGTAAACTGTAAAAAAGATGTCCAACCTAACTGTAATTTATCTTACCTTAATCAAAAATGATGTCCTAAACTAACAAAATGCTTCGCCGTAAATTTGGCAAGCGAGCGAACAAACAACGAAGCAATGAGTGAGCTGTGACAAGTGTAAATGCATGCGAGATATAATGAGGTTTTCTATTTATTATAAACAAAAAAAAAACAAAATTATAAATAAATGAAAAGTGTTGCAAATATACATTTTCATTTCTCAATCAAAGAAACAAGCGAAAACAATTTTTATAACAAATAAAAGACAAAAAAAACTTTTCATTCAGTTGGCATTTTTCTGTTTGTTGGCACAACTCTCGTTTAGTTACACTGTGAAAAATAATATGCAAATTTTAATTAAACAGTGCAGGCAAAACTTACGCTAACGCTTCTATATTGCCTCAAGTGTTTCTGCTGGCGTGCACTTTATAATCAAGATTATTTTAGTTTTTTTTGTTTTTTTTTGTTTTTGTTTTATTTATTTAAGCTTTGCTTAAGATGCGCGGATAAACTTTTATACGCTGCTAAAGTTCTAATTGATTTTAGTTAGTGAAATTTCCCCATATACTTACTTACATGTTCTTATAACTGAAACGAAACTTTTCTTGTTTTGTCAAGTGTAGTTTTGCTTCTTTAACCTTATGGCAATCATGATGATATTGATGACGTTGAAAATGATGTTGGTGTCGCTGCAGCTGTCATCATCTTCATTAAGCATGAAAAATAAAAAAAAATCAATACATATTTTGAACTTCTAAAGTGTTTTTGCTGATAACGCAAAAGTTCCTGAAGCGTTGAATGATGCTTCGCTCGCTCATCTATACACGTAGTTTGTTTCCCAGCACTTTTGAAGGTCAATCATTAGTGAACTTTTCCTTCAACTCGTTCATTTTTTTTTATTTTTGGTTTCTGTTAGTTTTTGCATTATTAAGTGATTGTAAATCATTTTCGCAAATGAATGGGGAAAAAAAAGAGTGGCAAAGTTTTTTTATTTCCATTTAATTACGTTGAGTGATCATGGTCATTTCCGGAAGTTGTTGAATTTGAATTGTTTGCTCTCTTAAATTTGCATAAAAATGTATAATACTCTTATTGAATGTTTAAAAATATGTATTTTAATGTTGGCTTTTATTAAAGAATGCTTGAAAAATGTTATGTGGCTACAAATATCACAGCTCTTGTTAAAATGCAAAACTTGTTGCCGTGCTGTACATTAGCAAAGCTTCGATACTTTTTATTAACACAAAAGTTAACTAAAAAAAATGAAGTCAGGAGAAATACTTGCTTATTTTACGCCGACGCAATTATTTATTACTTCGCCGAAATAGAAGTTTCAATTAGTCAAACAAGTTCTGCTTCTTTTTTCAAGAGTATATTATGTATCTTTGTCAAAAAGTTTGCATTTATATGTATAAGTATATGTATTCTTGATCAGCATGACGAGACGAGTTCATATAGCCATGTCCGTCTGTCTGTCTATTTCAAGAGTATCTTCGGCGTCAATCAAGATATACGGCAAATTTGGTGATGATCGGACCGATATAGCATATAGCTTCCATAGGAACAATCGTCTGAAAATTCGATGGGATAGAAGATCGCAAAATGAAATGTAGTATGATTGCATTGCTTTCTTTCAAACTAATTAGAAAATGGGCGTGGCTGCGCCCTTTTAATGTTTTTGAAATTATATGATTCTTATTGGAAACAACTATAAGACAGATTTTCCATTAAGAAAAATTGGAAAAATACTTGCAAGAGTAAATAAGTTTTGGCAAAGCTGAGAATAGCTCCTTACTGTTTTTTTTTTTAACTCCGTAGCAAAATTTCTTAATGTCTAACAAACAATCAAGTAGTTTAATGCTGGTAATTTCTGTTTGCCAAATGATGAATTAAGATCGATATCAAAAGACAACTTGTGCAATACACTCGACAAAATGAATTTAGCAACAAAAACATTAACTTCAATAAGAATTGTAATGTATCGCGCTACTTAATGAAAATACTACCAGTCGCATTCGCTCACCGACATAGACAGACTGAGGCACTAAAGCGCTTACGAGTAGACTCATGACTACTCACTACTCATTTGCTCAGTGAGACACTCAGCTCGTCATTCATTTGATGTGTTTTGTTTTGTTGGATTTGCCAACACGACACAACAACATAACAACAACACAACAAACACAAAGCTACAGCAACAGAAAAAAACCAATTACGCTACTTGTGCTTGTGCTCTGCTGAGTTGTGGACTCTTAATTAAACTGCCAATAATTTGGAGCAGCTCCTAATGAGCTTCCTTTTTTGGCTGTTGCTGGTTTGTTTTTCGTCAGCCGCTCTCTCTCACTCTGTCGGTCTGTTTGTTGGTTTGTCGTACTCTTGTGTATATGTAAGTTCTCTCAAACTGTTGCTGGTTTTGGTTGGTTGGGTGGGAAGCTAAACGCGTTGAACGTGCGCATATTGTTTGTCTTGTTGAATTCTCTGTGAAAAATACAAAAAAAAAAAAACCAAAAACAATTGTAGAAGTTGTTATACACTAACACACTCATATACTCATACTTGTACATAAGTCAAGAACAGCTGTATGGAAACCCACAATACTTAGCTTTTTGGCAATGCGCTTAATTTGTTGTTGCTGTTGTTGTGCTGTTGTTTTTTGTGCGCTTGTCTCTATTTAGCCATGTTTTTTTTTTTTTTTGTTTCTTATTTTAACGGCAAAACTCAACATTGTAAATTGTTTTTGTTGCAGCGTCGGCGGTCATTGTGCCATAAATAAATTGAATTCATTTGTCAAGAATTTAATGAAAACAAAAATAAAAATGTTAGAAACAAAAAGCATTTAAAAAAAAAACAAATATTATGAAATGCTTTGCTTTTTTATTAAATGTTTTAGAACTTTTGTGTGCTTTGTATCGTTTATCGGTTCTATTATGTTCATAATTTTATTTATGTTTTTTTTTTAACTTTTGTAGTATTTTTAATGCAAAAAAAAACATAAATAAAAGGCGTAAACATCATAAACGTTTGATTAGCTTTGCTATAACCAAAAACAAATCTAATATGTGGAAAACTGTGTGGCTGACACTTGCAGATGGTGTTCGATTTGTTTAGTTATGTACTTATTTCACCTATTTATTTTTTTTTAAATTGTTTTAAAAGCGATTAAGCCAAACTTTATCAATATGTTTTCACTACCAAGCAAACATACACACATGTGCAAATGAAACTTTATGCTATCAAACAAGCATGCATGTTCTATCTCGCTTTCTCTCTTTACTGCTTGCATCATTTGAGTGTTTTAGTACTCATTTGCTTTATGTTTTACTCAATTTTTGCCTAATGACAACACTTGAGGTGTTAAATTTCCTGTCACAGAAGTTTCGCATGCCAATGCGCATCATCAACAACAACAACAACAACAATGAATGCTTCAGTGATGTAAAAAAGTAAGTAAGAGAGTTGCATGACAAATGTGCGTCTGTGCGAGTGAGAGAGCAATAAAAAGCCGAATTGAAACAAAGGAACGTTAAAGAAAAGATAGTAATAACCACAAAAATGTGCATATTTATAATATTTCTGTCGTCATGAGTAATTTTCAGTTGAAATGTTTATGAGCTCATAAATTCACCGATGTCGTCGTCTCTGTCTTCGCCGTCGTGGTAGTTGTCTTTAACTTTATTGTGGTCCTGACAGCTCAAACACACACACACACACACACACATGCCGACACATTTAGTTATAAGCAAAAAATAAACGCTCTTAAGTCTCGGAACTGAGAATTGTCAGTTCTGACGTCTTTTTGGGCGGGGCGGCCATTAACGATGACACCTTTTACTTGCTTGCCTGTTTCAATGGCATACCTAACGACAATGACGCGCGTCGAATGTCTCTTTGACTGTCTGTCTTTCTGTCTGAGTCTGTCTGACAGGCATACCTTCATCAATGTATGTACATATTTCTTTGATTGTTAATGTATGCGTGTGCGTCTGAGTGTGACATCTTTGTCACTCATGTAGTACGTACGCGTCCTACAACAAATCAAACATAAAGTTTTTTTTGTGTCTTTTGCAGACCATTAAGAAAAACGACAAAAGTTGATGACGATGGCGACGACTACGACATTGACGAAGCTTTGTAATACATTGCCCAAAAGCACACAAAGCCAAAAGACAGTTGATGCACACAGATATACACGCACACACTTGCTTACATTGTCGAACTTTTGCGTCATGTCAAATTTTTAATAACTCTCTGCCTGAGCGGTTGACTATTCGAGCCCGAAACGATGAAACGCGACGCCGCGGCGCGGGGCAATGCAATGGGACGGACGCGCTTTCAAAAAAGCCAGCCGCATATGCATGATGATGGCTTATAAGCTTTGCGCAAATATTGACTCAGCATGTTGAATGTGGCAGCAACCGCGCACAACGCTGGCAAATAAAGTGCTTTGTGTGTTGCCTTTTGGGCTTTTTCGGGTTAAAATGTTGTGTTTGTTGTTGTTTCTGTTGTTTCTACGGTTTTTGCTGTTCCCACTGTTGTTGTTGTTGTTATGGGCTTTATAAAGTGAAATGTGCTATTTGACCAAAGGGTTTTTATCATGGGTTTTCGTTAAAGGTCACATCGGGTAAAGCAAGAGTAATTGGAAGATTTTAAATGATTGTGGCAGACAGTAAACGAAAGTTTACCAAAGTGTCGCGGCAAGGATGTTAAGTTGTTTCGGATTGACTAACGCACAAATCGATTGAAACCTTTCATTACTTGCGACAAAGCCAATTTCTATGCTTGCCAGAATTTTGTAAATTATTAATGGCATTCACGATGCAGTGTAATTGTACGCTTGTGTAGTTTTACAAGTCTGTCAGCGTGAAGAGAATTTTGCAATTTATAAAAGCGTTAAAGATACACTTTTGGAGTGGAAAACAAGCTAGGGGAACTATCTCATTAAATAGAATCAGTTTACTAACTCTTGGCGGTTGAAAAATTTCAGTAAACAACAGCTGCTCTACACCTCTGACACTTCACACTTCTATCACTTAATTACACCAAATATACTAAAAAAAAAAACACGCTCACCTAATGGTATTTTTGGCATGTTAATAACACTGGTTGTGTAAAACTGTACAAGTTTGTCTTAGAGAAGGGTCGGAGTCAAGTACTTTACGTACTTTCCTTTTCAGAGTAAATTGTTGTTGGCAATGCTTGGATGGTCATCATTATTTTGATTTTGACGTCCTTCCTACCTTATCACTTTCGTACATACATATGTAAATTGCCAAGAGCATTAACATACTTATCAACACAGAAATTAATGCATAGAACTTTTAAGCTGTTCACTTCAATAAAAATATTAATAATTAAAAATACATATCAAAATCAATTAATGCAAACAAGTGCAAATGCTAAAATATTTACACACAAAATAACATTAAAAATTTATTACGTTCGTTGATTGAACAAAAACAAAATAATACAAAAAAAAAATAAATAAATAAATAATTAATGCTACAAAACAAATAAGTTTTACTTAATTATAAAACAAAATGAGCTTAATTTGTTTGTTATGATTTTCGAGAAGAAGAAAAAATGTCACTAATCCATTCGCCATTCATAAAAACATGAACCTTTTTTTGTATTTTTATAATAATTTTTTTGCACAATTTCATATAATCAAATGAGCAGAATACAAAAACAACAAACTGTAAAATTACAACAACAACAACTGACCGCAACGTTAACACATTTTACGCAATCAATGGCCTTGTGCCAAAAATAATAAAAAATATATACATTAATCAGAAATTAAAAAAAATAATAAAAAAAAAAAATAAATAAACCAACTGAAAAAAAAAATTAATAAAATAATTAAATTTATGCGATTTTCTTCTTTTCATTTGAATTATGTATGTTTGTATGTTTGTATTTTTTTTTTTTTTTTTTTTTTTTTTGTGTTTTGCTTGTCAGTTTTATTTGTCGCTTTACATTTGCATTAAAAATTCATGGATTCTTATTTGAAATCAATTAAAACAGAAAATGCATGTAATTACCACAAAATTGTTAATAAAATGTTGGATACAAAACTCAGTTTAAATAAAACAAAACAAATAAAAACAAACGTAAAAATGCTTTAAGGCAGCCGGTTTAAAGACGCTGACGGGCGCGTAGGTTGAGAGACGTCTGCGTCGACAGCGTTGGCAGACAGCACGGCAGACGACGGCGACGTCAGCGACGCATTGTGACACAGACGGCGCATTAAATGATATACAAACTGTTTGGACAGCGAGTTTCAACAAAAAGAAATAAAAAAAGTAAATTGACAAATAAAAAAATAATACAAATATTATGGCTTATGCACTTTTTTTTATGAATATTTTTGGTTTTGTAATCGCAACTTCGTTAATCATTACTTCTAATAGCACATTATTTCAAAGGTGAAACATCAATCTATAGATTTCCGTTTACTTTTTGTCGATTTGATTGGTTTTTTCATTCAGAAGCAACACTTCAAGTTAAAAAAAAGTGATGCTTCTTTCAAGCTGAGCCACTTTGTGTTTCTACCCAAACGCTTAATGCCAAAAGATGTGTGCTTACTAGAGGACTGCATGAATGCATTCAAAATGGCAAACGAGTAATTTATTTTCAAAATGATTGAATGAGCACGAGCACTAATTTAAATGAATGAATGTGGTTTCTCACAACGTTAAAATTCAGATTCAGTAAATTGGATTGAATGAGTTCAAATTTTTGTTTCTAGGAAATAAGTCAAATTTGTTTTTTATTATTTATATTAATCTGGAGGCATACCATTCTGTGCCAGGATATAAAAAGTTTGTTTTAGATCAAAAGTATATAACACGTAGAAGGAGAGGAGTAGGATCTCATAAAGCGAATACAGGAATGATCAGTACAGGGTGACAAGGGAAATTTATTGAGATTGCCTAAACTTGTTTTCTATAGCGGAGCTTTTATTTAAAGCCAACTGAATGTTCACTGTACTCACTGTGGATTCTTCTCGTTCATTCGTTTAAATTTGAATTACTTTTGTACAGCATTTTAAACTCATTCCGAAAATAAATACTCATTAATTTAACTGTATTTCATTCGAATATTAGTAAAACATTTAGTTGGATACAATTGGTAAGGACTTATCGTTCTTACAATAAATGACCCAAAGCTAAAATTGCAACGCATTTAAGTCGACAACTGTAAACGTACCATCATTCCTCACATTATTGCATTGGGTCATACAACACTTAAGCCAGTTTATAATTCACAATAATTTAACAAGTATGCGTACTAAATTGTCATATGTGCTGTGTGAATCAACGTAACATAGGAGTGTGTAACGATAAATTGTCAGCAATCGTTGCAATTTTATATTGAAACGGGTGGAAAAATTTACAATAACAGTGAGTTGATTTATTAATTGGCTCCTAAACATGGTTGGACTTTGCACAATTCAAACAGAGTTAATAATTGAAATAAAGCAAAAGTTAACACAAATTTTTTTTGCTGCCATAAGAAACCTTAAACTTATATTGCGTCGACTTGGCTCGTTTACAACACACTTGACCAACTTTGCGTTTTGTTGCGTTTGTGTAGCATATTGAATATTAATTATTTGTGCAATTTACCAAAGCAAAGCAAAAACATTTGACAAACAAAACGTGTAATAACTGTTTGTCGACAACCACCATATTCGATCGATCGGCTGCTAAACAATATCATTATCGCTGCCTAGAAAAAGTGAACACAACAATAACAAAATACAACAAGAAAGGCAAGTCAAAACGAAAAACAAAAACAACTATGCATATTAAATGATGTTAATTACATGATAAGCGCGTGTCTATAAGAATGATGTTAATCGTTGAAAGACTTAGGAGAGGGTGGAGGAAAGCGGCGTAAAATAAGATTTATGTAGTTACGAATGACGTATGTGCTTATGTTAAAACTTGAATACATAGAATAGTAACAACATTGCCTGAAAAAAGAAAGAGTAGCAATATTTAAAGCGTGAGAAAGAGAGGGAGGCAGAATTTAAGTAGCACGATCAGAGATCTCGAATGCGGTTCATTGTTGTTGTCTTGCTTGTTTTGTTGACTTGATTAGACATTTTAATATTGTTATTAAACTATTTTTTGTGTTTTAATATATGCGCGATTTTAATTCAAATGACGTCACTGTGACGTCAACACGCTGTTGTTATTTATAGCTAGCCGGCAGCCAGGCAAGTAGCAACAACAAAAACAACATCATAACAAATATATATGAGAACAAATACACTGTCATAATATTTAAATGAAGTTTGACAGTTGAACACACTTGGAGGTGATTTTCATACACACATACATGCATACTTTCACACATACCCATACATTTACCCATGTGGGCCTCCAGTCTTTTTAAATGTTGGTTTATTTATCTATATATAAATACTTTTGTTGATTGTTGTTGCTTTTTTTATAGACACAAGTGGCCTTACTCATAGTCAGTACGACGAAGTTACAGCGAGCCATAGAGTGAGTGAGACAGTTTAACGTTGGATCGTCAATTATTGTCGTTTTGGTGGCTCACAGACAGAAAGACAGGCTGACTGGTCACTCTGTCAGTAGCGGTGGTTTTGGTTAAGCGTTTTCAGTGCGTGCGTGCGTGAGTGTTTGTTTGTTTGATTGTTCGCAAAAACTTGTGTGTAGGTCAACACCATCATAATCACCTTTGCCTAAACGTCATCATCATCGCCATCGTTACGATTATGATTACTGCGGTGTTCGTTGAAGTCGTCATACTATCTCAGCTGCGCAGCGTTAGCCTTCATTTTCGTCGTCATTATATTTGCTAACATTTTTATGTTGTTGCTTTTTGACAGCCGCGATGCGTGTTGGCTTATTGGATTTTTAATATAAAATTGTTAATAAAAGTGGCACATAACGAAAGTCTCACATTATTGGTTCGAGCATGCATATGCTTGTAGATTAAAGCGATTATCTTTGGCCTTTTACGACATGCATTGAAATATTGATTAATAATACACTTGTAGTTATTATGTGTGAACTTATTGAACGTAAAGCTGTGATTTGCTTGATAATGTTGAATAAACAAAAGCAAAGAAAACAGCCAAGGAGAAAAGGAGTTATACGTTTTTAATACTAACATTTTTCTTTTTGGACACCATGGTCATTTTTACTTTAAAATCTTAAAATTCAAATTCAATTGACTTATGTAACTATTAAATTAATGCAAATTTTCACGATTCAATTATAATTCATTGTTTAAATATTTCTCTGCGAACAGCAATTCGACTGTAAGATCACTTGAACTACGAATAAATTAAATTGATGTCGGTTTTTTCAACAATTAACGATACTTGAATGACGTCAAAGCACATTTTACGCATCTTAAACAACTGCATAACTTACATGAAAGTTTTAGCGGTATAGTCACTCATTCTCTCTTAAACGCACATCTGTACATATGTATGTATGTGTGTGTATCTATTACTATACACTGTATCTTTCTTCATAAAGCATCTGCTTTAAGATCGACGACGACGATGCTGCCGCCTTGATGTGCACAGCACGATTTCTAAACAAATTCCACAATTGTATGATCACGAATGTGTTGTTGTTGCTGCTGTTTTTCTTTTTACTTCATCGATTACAATGTGAATGAATGAGAATGAATGAATAAGTAACAAAGATAAGAACAAGAATACGAAGGCGTCAGCCATGCGCTAACAAACATATGCCATACGCCATTTAACAAACCCCACACGCCCTCTCAACAACCCTCAGAGTATCGAAAAAAAAAAAAATTAAAAAAGCTTGAAAAACAATTGGCACAGCGCACGTCATTTGAATAGTTACACGTTTTGCACGACCTTTGTCAGCTGAACTTTTTGTGCTGTTGTTGTTGTTATCGTTATTATTGTTGTTATGAATTACTGATGAGCGCGTGTGCTGCGATTGATGCGAATGAGTAAGCGAGTAAGTGAGTGAGTGATGTGACAATTGGGTTGCGCCTAAAATACACGCCTTAGTTTTCACACATGCTAACTATAAAAAAGGGAAAAGGGGGTATAAAAAATGAAGGAAAATGGTGTAATAAAAGCTCATTTATTTGCAAATTAGCATTAAGTTGAGTAATCAGTGTATTTGGTAAGCTAATTGAAAAATTAAATATTGGTAATGACAGTCCAACGTTGAGTCAGCGGCGCATGTCCACAGTCGAGCGAATGTAAGGTAAAGAGCGAGCGTGAGAGTGAGAAGAGAGGGAGGAAAATAATGTGTGAGAAAACGTGTGAGTTTGATGCTTATTTAATTATTTGTCTGTTTCAAGCCATTCATTTTTTAATTTATTTGTTTATTTTTTTCGTGTTTGGTGTCAATTTTATTTTATTATTTTTTTTCTGTGGCTTTTTGGTATTGTTAAAAACAAAATTATCACATGATTATCATGTGATGCTAATTTTTATCTTAAGCATATTTATTTGTTCGTTTATTTATTTAATTTGGCTTGAGAAAAACAAATTTATTGACGAAATGTTTTTAAACTTATAAAACTTTTGGGTTACACAAAATGTCAACAATTGTGATGTATTAATGTAATTTCCTTTTTTTCACTCTCTTTATTTTTACGACTTTTCTTGGCATTGTTGTGATTGATTGGCACAGTTTTGAGTTTGCTTCTTGATGTCGTTACTTTTATGTTGCCTACAGAGTCTTTTTTGACTTGAATGTTGTTGTTGTTGCTGGCATATTTAATGTGTAAATTTTCGCAACATTTCAGCCATTTCAGCGTTGCCATGAGACTGCAAGTCAAAGTAATCAAGCCTAATGAGTGATGGCTGTCGATTTACAAGATCTACTTTTCATGCTGCCTTTGCTTGCCTTCATCATTGTGTACTCACATTGTCTGTCACATGAACATTTCTTGAAATCACTTTACTTTTAGCACGTTTCTTCTTTCCTTCTTCATCGTCTTCATCTTCTATTACTGTTAATAGCAAAAACAAAAAAAAAAAAAATTTAAAAAAATAGACTGAAATAAGGAAAAACATAAAAAAGTAATAAGAAATTTACTGCTTAAAAGAAGGAAGAAGAAAAAGAGCAACACAGAAGGATAATAATTTTTATTTATATATATATTTTTTTTTGTTGGTTTGTTTTGTTTTGTTTGGTAATAAGCAAAAGCAGCAGAAATATCACAAAAGGCCAATGACTTTGTATGCTGTCGAGCATACTGAGTATTTTCGCTATTTCTCTCTTTGTCTCTTGACTTATGCGCCCAAGACTCTTGACAGGCAGTCGAACTCTCGTGTGGCTTAAGGCACACATAAAACGACAACAACGACAACAACAAGAACAAATGAACGTGCAAAATATCATTGAAGTTGTTGTTGTTGTTGTGTAGGAGTGAAATATTCGTAAAGGCTGAACAGAAGTTAAGCCAAAGTGGAAGTCGCTTAGAGACTGTAAAAGAGATATTTTTCAATGCTTGCATTGTGTCCGAAATGGAAAAAAAGAACAAAAAATGCTTAAAAAAAACTTAAGCATAATGTAACGTTTGGTTTTCTTTCGCCAACCAACAAACGCGAAATTTTTGTTTGCTTTTTGCTTTCCGCTTTGAGTTGCCGCCCACTCCTCGGCCGCGCCTTATTTTGGCTCTTTCTAACAAAAGATTGCACACAAACACATTTTTTTCTTTTTGCATTTCTGTATTATTCGAGCTCAGATTTCACTGCTCCTTATTTCTTCCTGCCGTTTTTTTATTTATTTATTTCTTTGTTTCCTTTTATTTTTTAAGTCATTCTGAACTTCGCTTTGTTTTCTACTTGCCTGAAAGATTCATTTTGCCTGCAACTGAATTTTTTATGACTTAAACGTTAGAGGGTGCAGAATTCCGACAAAACAATAGCAAAAAGTTACGCGCTTAAGCAGAAAGCGAGCGAACGTTGCAGGAGCGCACTCGTCATGTGTTAAGCATGGGCGACCTTGTGGGTGTGTCAGCAAAAACGGGGGCAACAAAAACAAAAAAAAAATTGTGGATAAAGTCAAATCTTTGCCGTTAATTTCACTTTGCTTTCGAAGAATTCTCATTCAATTTAAATTACGGTGCCACAGAAAACAACAACAACAGCAAATGTTTCACTGGCAATATTTTCGTGATGATTACAACAAACAATTCTTGTGCAATTCGTTACAGTTAACATTTTGTTTACAACAAACTGAAATTGTCTGAAATTTTAATTGGATTCTCTTGAAAAAACACTTGATTTCAAGTAATAAAGCGTTGCAGCTGAGAAGCTTCATCGACTGAAATGTCACATGGCAAATGCGAATTGATAAAAAACAATCAAGCCAAAAGCGCAAGAACAGCCATCCACAAGATTCCTTATAAACAATCAACAACAAATTTTAATTGACACTAATTGTGACAAAGCGAAAGGTTTTAATGAGCACTGAATATACCACAAGTCTTTCACACGCACATGCACATTCTCATTATTTTACTTTACATAAGTTTTGTGTGCAAAGTCGTCTCACCGCAAAAGGTGTGTCCTTGTTTGCTCTTGTGTGCAACTTCATTCACTCGTTCATTCATTAAACAAAGTCTTTTTAAGATTTCAATTAATTAGTTTTACTTGAATACAAATCAATTTCATACCTAATTAAACAAGCGTACGAAGACCAACGATGGCGGCGGCATCAAGCGCCAACTTCAAGCCCAACACTAACAACAACTGCTTGCTACAATATCAGCTCAATCAGCAAACAAACTTGCACAGTTAAGCAAAAACTTGGAATTTTGTGGTCTTCATAATTATATTTTCAAGCAAAACTTTCGAAAATGTAAAACACCCACGGTGTATAAAACGTATCTTGTACGCGTGCATGCCTCTGTGTGTGTGTGTGTGTGTGTGCGTGTGTGTGCTTTATAATTTTAGACTGGCATAGAAAACTTTAACGTAAAATATATCGAGGCTGAATTTGAGTTAACGCAATTTTGTAGCAATTAGATACATTTGTATCTGAAATAACATTCATGTTTGCATAAACTTGGTACCACATATGCCATTAACATTGGTCATAAATCAAATTTAGCTGAGTTGTGCAAAGTTTTTTTAGCGTGTTGTAATTAAATTGAAATTGATGATTGTATCTGAAGTGTGATGTGTATACACATACATATACATATGTGTATATTTTTGCGTAACTAAATTTAAATACAAATTTTAAGCAAGTGAGACAATTTTTTGTATGTCTTGCATTTTAAGCAAAAATAGTTCAAATTAAAACTTAATATGACATTGGATGATTTTATTATTTTATTTGTTTTAAGATAAACGTTCCAGTAATAGATCAGCTAATGAAAAATTTAATTTCATATATTCCAATTAACTGTTATTTTATTTGAAGATTTAGTCGTCTAATTACAAGATACGCACTCAAGTATATTAAGTATTATTCGTTTTATTAATACATTTTAATTATTAACAATTCATGGCTATTCCTCCAAGTCTTTGGTCTCTTGTCCCAGAAATGGATAGTCTTGTCCTAGTAATGCATCAAGTTGATAAACTGACGTAATTATTGATTGTTTCGCAATTTGAGTTGATATTTAATGATTTGATGTTCAAAATCAAATTTTTGAAATATCCTATTTTCTATTAATTTTTATCAAACTCGACAGTGAAACAAATTTTTAGGAAAAATTATGAAAATTTTTATTGTTTGATGTAAAGATCTATAACCGGAACATGATTTATTATTGGGACGTTTACCTTATTTCCTTTGTCAATAGAAAAAGTGAAAATTCCTACATACAAACTATACAATCATTATAAATAAAACTTCAAATCTGCACAGTGCGATAAATGAACTAAGGCAGTCTTACTTAGTATAAAGCACTTACATAGCATGCAGCGTTCCATTAACGTTGTCAACGCAATGTGACGATTTATGTACATTCTCAATGCCCGAAAGCATTTGCCATGGCACCCAAAAACACGCAAATTTATCGATGCAAAATGCTTTCATTGTAGAGTCAGTGAGGTGACAAGGAGAGGAGAGGCGTGACGAGGCGGGGTGGGGTGGGGTTAGAGGCGACCGACTTCAATGCGCTCGCTTGGCTGCCTGTCTGTGCATAACCCATGAAAATTCACAATTGCAATTCAACCACACTGTGTGTGTGTGCGTCTCACTCTCTCTCTCTCTCTTTCTAACACTTTCATACTCAGCATGGTATGTAAATTGCATAGCGGTTTCTTGTTTTACTCTATTTTTGTATTATTTTTTTGATTTTTTTTGTTTCCTTTTATTTTTATTTTTTTGTTGCGCTTTGTTGTAAACTGTTTTATAAAACAATTGAATATATGTTGGCGCCATTTTGTTTGTTCTTAGTTCTGCTCCGCTGTCAACGTTGTGTGCTTGTTGGTGTTGGTGTTGGTGTTAGTTTTGTTGTCGTCGCTATTGGCGATACAAATTGACATAAAAGGATTACAATATTTATTACACAGTATGCCACTAATAGCCTTTGAAAGCGTATCAAGGACATTTCGTTTTTATTGTTTTTATTTTAGAAAAATTTGTTTGCTTTGCTGGCATTTGAACTATTTTACATGATTACAATCCCACATGAATTTTAATTGTGCATAACAACATGTATTGCGTTCCAACAACAATTTGACTTTATTATTATTATTATTGTTATCATTTAATGACTTTACAATGTACAGAAGTTGCTCAACCATCAATTTTATGTGCATGACGATATTTGTATCGATCTGTTAGTTAAATAATGTTGTTGTTCGTTTCCAATGCATTCGCTGCTTTGTCATTGTGTGGATAATACGCCCAATTCAACATGATTCAGAACTCATGCGAGTGAAATAAGTTTCAATATGAAAGTATTATCACCAATAAGGTTCTTTAAATGCAAAATCAAATCCATACTTTCTTTATTTTGAAACCTTCAACTATTCTGGCCCAAAGTAATGTTTTGTAACGGCACTCTTATCAAATATCTGTGCATTACTCTATACACTTTATTCAAATATTTTATTTCCCCTTTTTGTTGGAAATAAATAAATCTTGCAAAATGTCAACACACATTCCTTTGATTAACTGACAGAAGCTGTAAGACTTCCCGAAACTTTATGTCATGCACAAAAGAATCGCAAATCTTTACTGTAAACCGTATTAAAACTTAACACAAAAAGGAAGAAGGTACCCAACAACCAAAGTTGTCAATCTCTGCATTTAAATCACCTTTTGACAGCGTTCACTGAAGTTTTCGATTTATTATTTATTTATTTTTTTATATTTTTTTTGGAAGCGAACAAAGTACAGATTTCGGCGCTTTCAATGCTCTTGAGTAGCTTAAAGTGTATGATGAACTAGAAATGATTTTTACGTGCCAACCAAAAAAAGAACAGAAAAGGAAAAACCGGAAAGCAATGGCAGAGCTATAAAAGTTCACATTCACACACACCGTGACACACATATACACACACACTGGCACACATATACATAGAAACAATCAAACGCAAAACTCAAATTCCGTTTACATGAAAAATTGCCCACCTAATAACGGTTTTTGGCCCGCATTGGCCCATTTCGTACGCTGCTGACTTTGATGATGTCGATGCGGAGGTCGATGATGATGATGCTGCAGCAGCTGCCTCTGCCGCGTCGTTGATATTCTGCTTTTAGTTGATGATAGCAACCTAAATTAAAATACAGCCAAAAGCGCTCAACATATTCGACGTCGTATAAACTTTGTGTTGAATGTGAGGTCCTTAGCGACAACTCAGCTGAACTCAAAACAGACACACACACACACATGCTCACACAAAAAGCAAGACTCATACATAGAGATATTTGAGTGAATGAAATCAGCATGTTTGCTGTTCAAATTGCTCACAAAAAAAGGGTTTATGTGGGTTCCTCTTATTTTTATTTTTATCTCATCCTTGGTTTTTTTTTTTACTCTCTTGTTCTTCTTCTTTATGTACTGCCATTGCATTCGTTTATTGGACAATGAAGCATAGACGACGCAGTCAGTGTTCGTTCTCTAATCTACATAAAATCGTTCAAGTACATAATTCTGTGTGTGAGTGTAACTGTTTTTTTTTCGCTTTCGGTTCTTCATGTGCTTCTTCTTGCCTAGTTTAGCTCAGCTGAACACAACTGCTGATATTGTTAAACTTTTGATAAACTTTGTTCATGAAGACGATAATGATTATGATGATGAGTTTGTTGTTGTTCATTCAGTTCAAGCTTAGAGATCGTGACAATGATGATGTTTATGCTGAGGACCAAAGACCGAAATTTTTTTATAGGCTTAACTCATGCGTGGGCATGGACAAGCCTTCCATTTAATTGTGATTGCTTCTGGTTTAAGCCTCTGTTTTTGCTGCTCTTGCTGCTGTTTTTGCATATCAAGATTATAACATGTCTCGTATTTTCAAGTATTTTTTTTTTTTTTCGAAAACAACAAAAATAATATGCAAAAATTGTATAAAAGTTGATTTGAAGTGTGAATATGACTTTTTGGTTTTTGTTGTTGCTTTTCTATGCTATTATCTGCTTTAATATTTTGCTTGTTGTGCGTGTGTGTGTGTGTGTTTGTATCTGTGTGTCAACATATCGTATAATTTGGAAATTTGTTTGCACTTTGCTTTGGGCAATTTTACTTTGTATGTTTGTGCAATTTTGCGTCCAATTGGTTTTGCTTGGCAAACAGAGATTTCACATTTGGATTAGAACCAAGTGAGTAAGCAAGACAGACAGACAGACGAATAGACAGCCAAACTTCAGAGAAAATAATAAATTGAGCATGTATCTTTTTTGTTTCTTCTTATTCATTTTATTAGTTTGCAAACATATTCTGTTTTGTATACAAGAAAGTGATTATTTTTGATACAAAGTCATTTCCATATCTTGACTGCTTTCTGAGCTTTAATATGCGAAACGCTTTTTGCTTAAATTTGATATATCTTACTTACATATTATTGCAACTCTACAAGGCTTGTTTCATTCTTGAATTTCTGCAGAAATGAATCTCGAATTCATATCAGCTAATTTGCTGCATGTCTGTGCACGAACATTTTATGATGATTATTATTGTTATTACTTTTGTTGCTGACTTGTATTACATTTTGGTTTGTTTAAATGAAAGCCCATCGTTGTACGCATTCATTCAATCGAACTCAAATCGAACTTTATCAAAATTGATTCGACATCCGATTTATGGTTCAACAAATAAATTGTTTTCAACAAAGCCAACTAAATACTGCCTTCAGCATACAAATTAAAATATGTATGTATGTTTGTATGTATTTGGTTATGAGTTTGTTGAATAGGCATTTTATATTCAACACATACCGACAGATACAGAAGCAATTCTTGACATAAGCTTTTTCTCAGTTTGGTTTTGTTTCTCCTCACACATATACTCAAACACACACACACACACACAAATATTTGTATACACACAAAGCCATAAAAACGAAGTCGTTTCGTCTATCGTGCTTACTTCCTTTTAATTTTTGGCAAAAGCTTTTCATTTCGATGTGAATTGTAAACTGTACACACACACATATATACTATTGTATTGTATAAGCTGAATACAGATCTATGAAATGCCGGTCTTAGTCCCTTGGCCGCCATTTTCGAAATATTTCCATTTTCTTTAACTGTAAATTTGTTTGTGTTGTTTTTATGTATTTCTACGATGCTTCTCGACTTCTCCGTGGTCATTACATTCATGAATAGTTAAATCCATTGGTAGCGACTTATCGCTCTATGTATTAGTTTGTCTCTGTGTGTGTGTGTGTAATTCTCTACTTGGCCGCAACAACGGCAGGAACAAACAATTTTAGGCATTTTGTTTTTGCTTTTCGTTTCATTTTTTATTAATGAAATCTCTTTGGCCAAAAATCGACCAACTTTTCTGCTTGTCAAACAATTCGTGCTCTTAATGTTAGAAGAATTAATGAATGTACTTAATACGGGCAACGCCTTCAGACTTCAGTCTAATTGCCCACAAATGTAGCGACACTCAATATTGAAACATTTATGTTCTTGAATTATTTATCGGCACTTATTCATTCATTTATTCATTCGAACGAATTGGTTCATTGAATCGCCTCATAACGTTAATATAACTGAGGCGCTTTGCTCAACGATTTGCTACGAAAAGATTTTTCGTAATTTCGCTCATTGACTTTAATAACAAAATAAATATAAGCCAAATTAATCTTTATCAATATTAATGCATTGCCACTTATTGTTTCGCTAATTGAAATTGAAATTTATCTGCCACACTGAATATATATTCAATCATTCATGCATACAAACAATCAGTCAATGCGCAATATGAATATTTCAAACAAACTATGTCAGAGCAATGATTAGAAAAATCTCCGATAAGGCATTTTGTTCTTCATATCATTGGTTCGTATCTGAAAGCAAGACACGAGGCGTAACGAAATGAAAATATTTCAAATCAAAACGCAATCCAACACAAATATACTCAACGGATTCGTCCTTTTGTTGAACGTTTTTTATACGTAATTAAAGCAAACAAAGTGAAAATCAACTTTAGTACGTTTCATGCTCGACTGACATCAAATAAATTGCATAACTTTGTGTGCAACGAATGCCGCCATCGCCATCGCCGCCACCATTGTTGTTGAGATGCAAAGGCTGGCGCTGTTAATCCACGTTTGGTTGGGTCAGCTTATTTCCTGCTTTAAACCAAAATGACGTTGCATTCTGTCTGTCATGCATATCGTTGTCGTTGTTGTTGTTGTTGTTTACTTGTTGTTATTATTCTCTTTTTTCTTTGTTTTGTGGAGTAGTCGTCGTTGCTGTTTGTAAAGTGCTAGATCAAAGTCTCGTCGACGTTGATGTTGATGTTGATGCAGTCAATGCCAAAATGATGTTGTCGATTTTGTGGTTGTTGTTGTTGTCGATGCTCGTCATGTTGCCGGTGCGGCTGCTGATACTGCTGATGGTGCCACTATGTATGTGTGTGAGTGCTTATTTTGTTTGCCTTCATAACAAAATACAGTGCATTCAACCAATTTATGTGGACTGAGCTTGCAAGCAAACAAGGCAAAAGCGAACCGCAGACATTTTGTTATTTACCTTAGTACAGACATTCGCGGCCTGCCTGGCTGGCTGGCTTGGCTAGCAGTACTAAAAAACACTCATACAGACGTGCTCGAAATAATAAGAACAACCGACGTGGAGATTAATTTCCTCTCATAATGTTATTCAAAAAATGTGTAATAATATTTTAATTTACTTAAATAATAATATGTACATTGTACATACATATACATATACATACATATATATTAAGCATCAAACGTACTTTTGTTGTATTGGGAACTTTATTGAATTTATTCAACAAACAAAAAATAGGTCGGAGTGTACAAAATTATAGAAGGGGACGACATCATATTAAATTTAAGAGTCTCAGTGTGACTTTATAGTTTGTATTCTAAGTTGTTGGCAGTTTTTAACTTGACGAAATTGCCAATTTAACAAGATATGGACATCCAAAAATTCAATACTTCAGTATATTTGATATATATATTATTATAAAAATATTATTTTCAAAATGAATTTAGTTTTAACGACTTTTGTTCTTATTATTTCGAACACGTCTGTACGTACATCTCCACAGCGCGCCTTCTCTTTCTATTGCACGGTTACGTTCATTGCTTTGCTCGCCTCACCACAAGCTCACAAGCAGGAAACGTTATTTTTGTGAGTGCATCACTTGAGTTTAAAAGCATTTTGGTTTGGTTTGGTTTTGTTGGTTTTCCAGGTCTTGGTTCTTGCTTCAGAAGCTTGTGTTGATGTTTTTGTAGCATAGTTTTAGGCTAATGGTTTTTTCAAATTAAATTTAAGCTTATTTAATTACATAATTTATTATTAACTAAAATTCTCGAATTTCTTTTTTCATTACAGGTATGTTTGTTGTTATTTTTGTAATTTTCTTTTCCATTTTGTGCGAAATTCAATTACACAAAAAGGTAAGCGATATACATACATACACTTATATAAATAAACGTTGACTACCATATCACGCATCATTTATCACAGAGGCACATAAATTCTCTGCTTGGTATGCAGGTGTATGAGTATGTGTGCGTATCTGCCAATAGGCGTTTGTGTAGGTGTCTCCGTGTGTATTACGGCTGTGCGTGTATGCGTGCGTTTGCACGAAAGCTCAATTTATATCGCTTTGATATCAAAGACCATGTGCCTACAATGTGCGGCGTAAGACAAAGAATATATTATTCACAAATACACATGCAGAATAAAATTCCTAGGATTATTTGCTTTAGATTTAAAGCGAGATACAAACTGAGAACACATATTTGTACCTCAGCGAAATATTTTTTTCTTTCATCCATTTGGTTTTACAGTGTGCGCTAGAATTTTGTCGTGAAAATGTGTTCCATGCTTTAAATAGATTTCTTTCATTTTTATGACTTCGTCTTAAGATTATCATATTTTATGATTATGCACTAATAAAGTGAATTTCAAGTATTTTGATGTCTTTTTTCATGCATAAGTCTGTGATATTGCGGTCGAATAGAAATGAGTGCATGGCAATTTTAATTTTCAAGAAATTTTAAAATATATCATTTTATGTGTTGAAAGGAATGTGAAGTGTTTATAATTTTTTATATACATATAGATCTAATTATAATAAAAACAATAATATTCTTTTTTATTTCATGACTTTTCTGACAAATCGCAAATATTTGATTATTTTCGTGGTTCTCAAATAAGTTGTAAAGAAAATTGATTGTAAGTAATTTTTTCTTTCCTTTATAAAATAAAGAATTTTAATTAAAAACATTTTGAAACAATTTCCATTCCGCTTATCGTTTAAACACGTCTCATAAAATAAGTAGTAACCTTTAATCATAAACATTATTTCTATTGGTTTTTGTCTTTTTCTTGAAACTCAAAGCAGAACACATAAAACTTTTCAACAGTTTTTGGAATACTTTTACAGACAATTTGAAAGAAAAGTTATTCAAAAGCACCCACAAAATGTTTAAGATGTATTCAAACAAATGTTACTTACACAGCCACACATACAGTTCCATACAGCTTTGGTCAAAAAAATAGTACTGCCCATGGAAATCCAACAAACAAATGTCTTTCTGTTTTCTCAATTGCACATACCAAATTCTTACTTGTGTTGATATCTGGACACTGCATAAGCCATTTCAATAGATAGGATAGTTCTTAAAATAGCAAACATCCGCAAATGTCATCACGGACATTTACCAGAATGTGAAGCTTAACATTTCATTAACTTTAGAATACTTTAATAAGGGCGGTTTAATTGACAGCTACAAATCAACCTCAAGACTTCCTTACTGAAGTGTAACAGCATGATTTAAATAATTTTCGTTCATGGCACTCTGCACCCAACATATTAATTAAACTTTGTTATTAGAGATGTCGCTCAAATCGAGATTACAGATTCGTCGATTGATTTGTCGATTTCTATGACAATTCTAACTGAGCAGTTGTAAAAAGTATTGTTAAAATTCTCATCAACTATTCCGAACCATTCTGTCCAATTTGAATAATAGAGAGCCTATTGTTATTAGCAGCACTGCTATTTTTTTGAACGCAATTGTAAATACATTTTTAATACACACATACATGCATAGAGTAACCTTTTCAGCTGAGCTTTGCCTTTCAACTTCATTATTATTTTTTATCTGCTCATATATAAATTTTATTTTTTTAAATATGCAATAAATGTGCAAATTGTATGTGCAAAAGAAAATGGGGAAAAAAAGAACAGACAACATAAGAAAAATGGCGCCTTTGAGAATTGCGCTTTTCTATAATTTTACTTAATACATTCGTTTTTTTCTTTGTTTTATTTATTTTTTTCTGAACTCATATTTTGGCTTAATAAATATTTAATGATATTTAATCGTTTCTTTGTAAGTAATATGTTTACATAAAATTTCGAGCTTTTAGGCACGTTTATTCATTTCCCTAGGTTTGTATTTCTTATTTGTTTATTTTATTCTATACGTGCAAGTGCGTGCTTAGTACAGAACAGCAGAAGAGCCCAGGAGCGACACAAATTTTTCATATTTTTTCTTTTTTATTATATATATCATACAATAAAGGACGGTGGCAGTGACATGAATGGAAGCTTTATTAAATAACATTTGAATTATGTTTTCACATCAAAGCAATTTTTATTTTAATAATATTTCTTGTTTTCATTTTATGACATCATCTATGATTAAAGAAACAAAACAAAAATGTGTCTGACAAATTGTCATGCAATAAATTTCAATAAGCAAGAGTAAAATTCAAATAAATCAAAATATAATTTTTAAAAACGTAATCCAATCAGCTTCGAATGCTATGAGTCTCAAATAAACGCACACACACACACACACATAAATTTATATGAAGTCAATCATTTATGAAATCACTTAAATGGGCTCTCCTGAAGTAGGAGTTTAACTCAAACGTATTCCATCACCCTGTCAATTTGTCTTTATGACTGTAAACTTGAATCTCATGTGTTCAAGTGCAAGGCAGAAGCTATTTTTGGCACTTGCCTCTTCTGAATTTGACAACGTTATTTTGTTTATTTTGTTTTTTTCACTGACTTCCGCAACGAACATAAAGAAAAACTTGACAACGACAATAATAACGACAATAACAAGCAAAGGTTGTTCAAATAAAAACAAAAAGCCATTATCACTTTAATGTAAATGCAAATTCGGGAACATTTCATTTGAATTGCAAATACTCAAAATGTGAGAGAAAACGCAACCACATTCAAATGCATCAAATTCGAGTGTACCAAAAAGGACATGCACTAAAAAAGTTAAAAGCATATGGCATACTTCATACACACACACACACACACGGACATGTGCATATATTATATGGTAAACAGAAGCAAAACAAAATAAATCAGAAATCAACTTCATGCAGAAGCTTATTTTATTGCAACAAACTTGGCTTATTTGTATGTATGTGTGTGTATGTGTGTGAGAAAAGACACGAATGCCAAAAGAAAAAGTCGCACAAAGACACCATAAAATAGTAGTGTATAGCAAGGACATAAGCATAAGTGAAGGACATCGGGTAAAATTGTATGTATAAAATAAAGCAAAAGCGAAAAGAAAAGAAAGAAAAAAAAAAAAAAGATTTGCGCATTAAGACAAAAGCTCGAAGCAAGCATCAAAGTGAAGAAGATGCCTTAAAGCAGCTTAACGCATGTGTATGTGTGCGGTAGTGTTTTTTTTTTTTTTTTTTTTTTTTTTTTTTTTTTTTTTTTGGTTTTAAGAGAGAGGTGTTCGGAACGAAAATTTCGAAAATACACTGCCTGTGCAGTAGTGTGGGATTCTAACCCACAAAAACCATTCACCCCTCTCTCTCGCATCTGGCTCGGGATCCCCGTGGGACTATCTCTAGATATTACTTCACGGGCGAGCTCAGCCTTGCGGCTCGGGTCTGGGATGTTATGTGCTTTCGCAAAACTAGGGACTCAGGCACTTTAAGGGACTGTTTCAATATTGTTGTTAGTATTGTTATTGTGTTAGCAACGATTCTACGGTACAACTCATTATTTGTATATACTTAGTATTAGTAAGTTTAGGATTGTCTGATTCGTCTTGCGTTCTCCGCTCGCTCTGTTTGTCTGAGCGTTTTCATTGTCAATGTTATGAAGTTACTTATAACTGACCATTTTGCTTCACTTTGTAGCATGTGTTCAACGATGTTGTCCGGCGTTAGTGTTCCGCCAATTATATTGTCAACTTGTTGGCGATGTATTCCAAAATTGGCACATTCAAATAGGTGGTGCTCCACGTCGCCGACTGTACCTTCCCCGCAATACCAGCACATTGGGCTGTCCTCATGTCCAAATCGATGGAGGTAGAATTTAAAGCAGCCGTGACCTGTCAGTGCTTGGCTAATATAGAAGTCTGTACTCCCGTGTCGACGCATAAGCCATGTCTTTATGTCTGGGATGAGTCGATATGTCCATCTGCCATTTTGACAGCGGTCCCAACGGGCCTGCCATTGTTCGATGGTCTGAGCTCTGCGCAATGTTGTTTCCAACTGGCTCTGAGTTTCCACTGCTAGTAGATCTAGCGGGATCATACCCGCGATCACTAGTGCTGCTTCTTCACTGACCGTTCTAAAACTGCTGATCACCCTGATGGCGCACCTTCTGTACACTGCTCGGACTTCTCGGCTGTACGACGGTACTTCTAGTGCTGGCGCCCATGCTGGGGCTCCATATAACAATATGGATCTTACAACGCTCGATATGACTAGTCTGCTATGTTGTCTTGGTCCTCGCATATTCAGCATTATCCTGCTTAGGGCCGAAGTGGCGACGGCGGCCTTTTTGCTAGCATATTCCAAGTGGTACTTGTACGTCAGCCTGTGGTCTATCATCACTCCCAAATATTTAATCGCCAGCTTTGATGTTATTAATGTATTGCCAATCGTCAGCACTGCCGTTTCAACTTTTTTCCTACTACTTATAAGTACTGCTTCGGTTTTGTGTTTGGCAAGTTCTAGTCCATTAGCTACAAGCCAGGCATGGGTGATGTTTATCGCTGTATTACTAGCATTTTCAACTTCGGTCAAGTGTTTGGCTACCACTACAAGGGCGATGTCGTCAGCGAATCCTACTATTTTTGCACCGTTTGGAACTCTGAGTCGTAAGATCCCGTCGTACATGATGTTCCACAAGAGGGGGCCCAGCACTGACCCCTGTGGCACTCCTCCCGTTACGTGATATGTTTCCTGCCCAATGTCCGTGTTGTACCTCAGGATTCGATTTTTGAAGTAGCTATCGATGAGTGCTACAAGGTATTCTGGAATTCTTTTTTCACGTAGCGCATTGAGTATTTTTGGCCAACGTGCTGAATTAAAGGCGTTTTTAACATCTAGTGTTGTTATTAAGCAGTACTGTTTCGTACCTCCAGACCAGCGCTTTCCTTCTATTGCTGCCTTCGCTATTTCTGTGACTGTCTTAATTGCGTCAATTGTGGATCGTTTTTTTCGAAATCCAAATTGGAGGTCGGATAAACCGTTTGTTTGTTGTAGTGACGCCTCTATCCTGTTACAAATAATCTTCTCCAGAATTTTGCCAACCGTGTCAAGTAGGCAGAGTGGTCGGTACGCGGATGGGTCCTCTGGTGGTTTTCCTCCTTTGGGTATTAGCACCAGGTTTTGTATTTTCCATCTTTCTGGGAACGTCTTCTCTACGAGGCAGGTGTTGAACAGATCCACGAAGATCCCGGGCACCGAGGCGATGATAAGTTTTAGTGCCTTATTTGGGATGCCATCTGGGCCTGGCGCTTTGTCGTTTTTGATATGGCTTACTATATCCAGTATCTCTTCGACGTTAGTTAGCTTAGTAAACTGTGATGAGTTGGGATTTTCTGTCACAGTAGTACGTTGTACAATTTGCTGAGTTGGAAAGAGAGTAGAAACTATCTTCCTTAGAAATGTTGGGCAGCTGGGCACTGGATGTCTTCTATGGCCAAGTTTCCCCATGACTAGCTTGTACGCAGCTCCCCATGGCTCCGCGTCTGCTTCGTCACATAGGTCGAGGAAGCACTTGCGCTTACTGTCCCGGATATTTTTATTTAGCTTTGCTCGACAGCTTCTATAGGCTTGCTGTAGCTGGCTGAAGTTTTCAGTTCCCCTAGATCTCTGGTATAGTCTCCTCGCTCTGTGGCATTGTCTACGTGCATCTGCGATGCTTTGATTCCACCAGTGCACGGGAGGCTGTCTGTGGTTACGGTTACTTATCCGTTGCATTGCTGCATCGCAGGCCCGTTGGACGAGCTGGGCAATTTGTTCTGCTTTGTCGTTCGCATTGCCTTGTGCCGAAATTCCTTGGAGCGAGTTAAGCAATAGGTGTTCGTCCAGTGTATCTGGCTTATACTTTATGGCTCCTGTTGCCCGATGGTTACTTGTATGTGTCGATTGTCTGGTCTGGAAAATAATTGCTTGGTGGTCACTATATGTTAGTAGGTCGGAAACCATCCAGGAAGCGTTTCGTGAGATACTGCCGCTTGCAAATGTGAGATCAATTATGGATCCCCTTCCGTCTTTTGTGTAAGTGTGTTTGTTTCCAGTGTTAAGCAGGCTTATACTTAGACTAGCAAATGACTCTAATAGTGTTGAACCTCTTGGGGTTGTCCTGCTGCTCCCCCATTCAACTGCCCATGCATTAAAGTCACCTGCTATTATGCAAGGGTTTTTATCTCGAGCATCTCTAACGATACAGTCCAGTACTTCTTCAAATTCATTTATTAACAGCCTTGGCGCTATGTAGCAGCTGTATATATAGACGTTATTGCATTTCGCCCGCGTGAAGCCTCTTGACGAAAAGTGTTCTCTTAGTTGGTACGGGTTCCTTCCACAGCTCCAGATTGCCGCATCTCCGGCGGCGTTTTGAAGCCATGCGCTTTCGTTCCTAGATTTGTACGGTTCGTGTGCGGTAGTGTGTGTGTGTGTGTGTGTTTGTGTGAGTGTTGGGTGCGTTTTAGGGCACACCCATACATTTACATTTGCATTTTGACTATTTTGACTCGGCTTGATTACGAGCATCTTTTATTCAAACACAAACACGCACACACACACACACACACACACGCATTAGGCCTTAAGAACTTTTGTCTTTAATCATTTGTTGCTAATATAATTAATAGAATCAAAGCCATAAAAATTGAAATGTTGAAAATGTGTTTTCCGCTACTTGGCAGACCCTTTAGACCTTTTAGTTACAATATGTATGCTCTTCACGTCTTTATTCATCAACATATAAAGATCAAAGCAACGAATAATTCGCTCGTTATGCAAGACACAAGAATGCTGATAATTTTGCTAAATTTTGTTATCCTTTTTTCTTCACAACATTTTGTTCATGGCTATCTGCCTGTCCGTCCGTCGGTCCGTGCGTTCAACTGTTTGTCTATACTTATCCTACTTGGCTTCTTATAAAAATTTTATGCGCGCCGAAAAGTTTTTGCTACGCGTCGTCTTCTTCGTCGTCGACGTCCTATTTAGTTTGAATGTCTTATGCTTGGACATTTTTACAGCCACTTTGTGTCTAATTTACATCTTTTTTAGCTACCAACGGTTTTTTGTTCTTGTTTCTTTTGCTCTCTTTTATCCTTTTGCTTCTTGAAGGCGTTTTTTTGATTTATGCGCTTGAAAAGTGTTCGTTTAAAAGACACAATTGTGCAATTAAAGGTCAAAAAGTTCGTATAAGTCATTAAAAGGACTCTTGTGGGCAAATGCTGATGCTGTAAGCAAAGCTTTTCTCATTTATTAATTGGCACTGAGCTAAAGGAACATCCAACGCGTGTCTTGCTTAAAGCTTTCGGGCTAATTATCTTCATAATTAAAGTAATCATTATTGATTGAAATCATGAACATTTTTTTGTTCTATTTTAGCAAATTTTGTTTGAGTGCTAAGAATGATAAGCAAAAGTATTTTTCAAATCAAAATCATTTTACACTTCAGCAAATTTCGCTGCACAATTATCGATGCCGAAAATTTATAAGCAAAAAACAAAAAAAGAATAAATAAATTTATAGCAATTTAGACATGCTTAAATGAATTTGTTTGCGTTCATTTAATTGCAAAAATACAAAATATTCAATGTTATAATCGACAGACCATTTTACGATTGAATTGAACTCAATACGACCGAATTCATCATTCGTATATAACCTAACCGCACATACACACACACGTTCACACAGATATACTTGCTCAATGCTGCCATGGCATTAAAATACTTTTCAATGCCGGCACATAAAATTCATAAATCACATTGAGAAGGAAATACAAGAAAAAAAAGCAAATTCATTGAAAAACAACTCAGCTTTGAATTTTATTTAAACTAAAAATCGAAACGAATCGAATATTACTCGACCACAACCCAAGTTGTTGAGATGCTTATAACGTGCGTTGTGGTTTTTGGCATGTATGCGCATACGAGTAGCGACAAATGTACGTACATACGTACCTAAGCATCTATTGATGCGTTTTAGCCAAATATTGTATCTATGCTGGCTATGTGCGGTCTACGTGTGTATGTGTGTATATGTTTATATCAGCGCTTGGCTGAATATTTGTCGATCTTGTGTGTTCTTCCTTTTTTTATTTTTTCGTCTATTTTTTGGTTTTAGTTTTTTTTAAAGATGCTTTGGTTTGTGTGCTGTATTAGGTATGTTTGTATGTATTGGCAACACTGACCCATATTCATAAATCATAACTTTTGCGCTAACATAAAGTTATGAAATTAATTTTGTGTGCTTGTGTCTTATATCATAACTCTCCTTCTCTCTCTCTCTCTCTCTGTGTTTGTTTAACAACAAACAAACATTGGTAAAACTTATTTTTTAGTTAAGGGGTCATTCTCATGTAACGACTTAAAAAAAAAAAAATTTTTTTTTTTTTATATTTCGATAATAGAACATATTGAAAATATGCTGTGAAAATTTCAGATCGAAATTTCTACTAAAAAAGTAGTTACAGCTTATAATCGCCGACGCGTCATAAGCGACCGCCTACTGCTTTTAAAACTTTGTACGCGTTTTTCTCGAAACGTCATTTTCTGAAACGGTCAGGGTCCTAGAGAAAAAACTATTAGACCGATTGCTTTGAAATTTTGCAGACTTCTTCTAGACACTAATGGCTATCGTCCGTACCAAACCCGTGTTTTTTCGAAAATATTTTCTTATTTTTTTAAAGCAATTTAAACAAAAAAAAACGCGATTTTCGTAATTTTTTTTTTGACAGACCGTCCTTTTTTTGTTTTTCAATGAAATTCAATACCTTTGGTACGGACGATAGCGACAGACCTCCTGAATAATAATCCATTCGGGTTTCTCATTTCGGAGAACATTAACAGCCGCTATCACCCTGACCAGTGACATACTTTTTTTTTTTGGTGTCTACTTCAATTTAAAAAAAAACTTATAAGAAATGAAAAATAAGAAAAGAATATATTTTTTTTACACAGTTTAAGGTCCAAATAAAAACATATAAAAAAACTAATTTGATTACATTTTATTATCTTTAAAAAAAAAAATTTCTAAAAACAGGTAAAATTCATGCGTTTACATGAGAATAACCCCTTCAACAAAAGTTAAAGTTAACTCATGTTCATTATAAATTTAAGAGAAGTTTACGGAAAATCAAAATAATATTTGAATTAAGTCCAAGAATAGCAACAACTAAGTGCACTTAAGCGCTTACATTCAGTTGGGACGTGCAAAAAAGTCCTTTTTAAGATTTCTTTTATAGACATATTTTGTTAAATACATTTAAATAAAACTCGAAATATTGTACTTGACCACAAAATCCACACATTTTCGGTTATAAAAAAACTTCATCGTCCAAAAAAGAAAAAACGTTCATTAGTCCGAAGGACAGTTATATATAGAATAAACGAAAACAAATTGAAACCAATCGGCAAAGATATTCTCAAGTTTCAGTGATTCGAAAACATGACTTCGAGAAAAACTGAATAACTCAAAAAGTTTTCGTCGGATTCTCTTGAAAATCAGAGAATATTGTCAATATATTACTTACTTACTTTATCAACAAAAAGGTTTCTTACCAATTTTAACTGGTTCTAACTCCTTAAAGCGAAAATAAATCGGTTGTTTATTAAATTTATAAAATCACTCTTTTGCTTTCTCTCCCTCACACTTTCACACACACACACATTGTTACTCTATTTGCAACAAATACTTTCAATAGCAGAAGGATCCTTATGGTGCAAGTCAACATGTGTGTGTTTGTATTTGTGTGTGAATGTTGATGTGTTTTACAAGCAAAATTCTGTAAATAATAAAAAGTTTTATAGTTTTGCGAGTATTTTTTTTTTTTTGGTTTTTCTTTTTTAGTTTTTTTTTTTACCATGAACCTTATGGTACAAGGGTATATTAGTTGATATAGCCATGCCCGTATGTATGAACACCTAGATCTCAGAAACTATAATAGATAGAACCAAAATTCCTCGATTCTGTTATTCATTAAGCATATCTACTTTGGATGTATGCTATTGGGATGGAGTATAACAAGATTCAATGATAAAATGGGCGAGATTACAATTGGTCTAAAATGAAATTAAATCTGTTTCGACTAATAAGTGGGCGGGGCATAACCTTCAAACAGTCATTACAAATTGAGCGTACAGGGTATGTCGAAGTCGAGAACTCTCGACTGCAATTCCTTACTGGTTCTTTCTTTATATTTTCACAATGCATGCATACATATTTGTTTAGCACGTTGATTGTGAGTTGTGTGAGTTGTTTGCATAAACCATGCATATAAATTTATTCCATGCCAAAATGCCGCCAGCTGTGGCACTGCAACGCACACTGATGTGGTACAGAAAGAAGAGCTGAGAATTTCCTGCACAGTTCGACTTAAACTTTAAGCTAACAAATGCTTTACTTATCCGATTCGGTATCTGTGTGTGTGTGTGTGTTGTCTATGATGAAACAGAACTCGAAGCATTTTAATGACAGATACTTGATATACAAATGCATGCACGCATGCAAAGAAAATACTCAACACCCTACGTCTGACGTTGCCAGACACGAGCAAGTGTGTTCTACCACACAAACACCAAAAAGAAATGAAGCAAAAACCAGTAAGGACGCTATCTTCAGCAAGGCTGAAGCTTATATACTTTTCATGTACCAATTCCAGATGTCCGATCTCAATGAAACTTTCAGACATTTAGTCGGACTACTTAAAATTACTATCTTTGAAATTTCAGCCCTCTAGCTTGCTGATTCATCGTAATAAATTTCAAGACTCTGTGCAAAATTTCAGCTCTATAGCTTCAAAACTGAGGGACTAGTTTGCATACAGAGACCGACAGACAGACGGACATGGCTAAATCAACTCGTCTTGTAGTACTGATCAAGAATATATATATATATATATATATAGTCGGAAATTAATATTTCAATCTGTTGCAAACTTCGTAACAAAGTTAATATACTTTTCACATACGAGAACGAGAAACGTGTATCATTCCATTTATGTCAGTGTACGCATACATCAAGTAGTTGCTGCCGTTAGTTGAGTGAATGCGTGTAAGCAAGACAGCGCAGGATTGTTGTGCAAGCAAGTGTACGAAAAGGGCACAAACTCACACACAAACACCAATCTTTGTTGTTGTTGGCATAAATCTGTGTCACTTGATGGATTTCTTTGCATTGTTTTGTCTTTTCTCCTTTTTTTGTGTTGGTCTCTTGGACGCTCTTTGTCACAAGCAATAAACAAAATAAATCAGAAATCATATATGTATGTAAACACATGTATATGTATATGCATGTGTTTTGTTGGAAGTGAAAAAAAATAATATTAAGCTTAGGTAAATTTATGTTGCAATGAAGTAAAATGTGTGTTAAACATTAATCAACAATTTTTCATATATTTCAAAATATGTTTATAAAATAGTCTTAAAATATTGAAAATCCGTTTTTTTAAGCAAGAAAGACTTATGCAACACTCAGCACGCTCAGCTCAAATAATGAAAATACACACAAAAAGTAATTTCAATAAAATTACATACGTCTTTACGGTTACACCTGTATTTAAGTGTGTGTGTATGCCCAGATGTGTATATGTATCTACTATTGTTTTTTTTTTTTTTTGTCTATTTCAAGGGAAATCGCAAATTAATGAAATTGCAACAACAACAGCAGCACAAACACATAAAATGTTGGCTACTTTCTCATTATCATTAAGATTACACTACAATAAACTCACAAACACACACACACACACACACACACGTACACATGAGCATTAGCTTTTATGACACAAGTCGGAAAATATATGTTTATCTTCTTAAGGTACTTCTCACTGACATAGCGACAGCTTTAAGCCAAATTAATACTTACGCGTTAATAGTAATGTTGAGTGAAGAGAGTTTCTGTAGTAATGTTGATGATGTTTATGCTGATGATGATGAGCTGATTCTGAAAACTCATAAAAATAGTTTTGTGCGACATAAAAAAGCAACAAAAAGCATTAACAAAAACTGTACTACTTTTCTGCAAGCACTTAAATCAACATTGATAGCTTAAGTGTCATTCGCTGCCTGCATTTGTTTGTGTAATTCTGTTTTTTCTGTCTTTTGACAGCTGTCACCCACAGACCCAACACACACACACACACACACACACACAGAAGTAGGTATGCTTATGGAAAGAAGCTTGAAGCAGCTTTTGCTGTAAGTAAAGTGTTTCTTCGATTGCCGTCGAACTTATCAAATTTCATATATTATGACATAGCAAATTCATGTGGCACGATGACAATGATGATGATATCCAATATAAGTCAATTTAATGGCCTAACTAACCGCAAATAAATAAATGACATCTAAGTACGTTGGTATGTCTGTCCGTCCGACCGTCTATCTGTCAGTTAGTTATTCTATCTATTTCTCTATATGCTTTGCCTGTGCGTATGTGTGTGTGTGTGTAGCGCGTTGGCGTCATTGGTAATGTGACAAACGCTGCGGTTGGCATTTCTGATGTGCGCACGTTACGTATACGTAATATTTAATTTATTATTATTACTATTTTCTTTTTTCATGTCTTGCCTTGAAATACAACCACGGCAGCAAATGTATTAAATATTTATAGTTTTAATGTTTGTCTAATACAAAAA
This sequence comes from Phortica okadai, assembly GCA_034638295.1. Taxonomy (NCBI): domain Eukaryota; kingdom Metazoa; phylum Arthropoda; class Insecta; order Diptera; family Drosophilidae; genus Phortica; species Phortica okadai. The sequence goes on along the minus strand of CM067849.1, from coordinate 4,225,608 downwards.
AAAAAAAAAAAGAAAAAATAAACAAGAAAAGAGAACTTGATATCTGTTTGACATGAGTGCACTCTCATTACATTTGAATACTTAATATTAAACATCAATGAGCATACATTAAATGTATGAAAGATTTATTAAACGGAACATTGTTTGTTTTATACATTTGACTGCACAAATATTAAAGTTAAAAGCAGCAATTTTCTGTTTGAATTGACGCAAATGTCAAAGTTTGAAAACTTTGCAGACACAAAAGTAAACACAAAGAAAAAACAAGCAAAAGAAAAATTAATATTGTTTTTAAGAACAGTGAATATGTGTGTGTGAGTGTGTGTTTGTCTTTGAAAATATAATTATTAAAATATTTTGCTCGCCTGCATGCGATAGAAGCATTATATGTGTAAATGAATAAATTGCAATGAAATAAAAGCAAATTAAAGTGAAAACATGAAAATATGTATAAACATAAAGCATAATTTTGACATGAGTGCCTTTAAAAGTAACAAAAAAGTTTTGCTTTTCATACAACAATCACACACACACACATAAACACATGTGTATATACCATACACAATCAAACGTGGTTTCAAGTAAAACATAAATAAATTGCATATTCAGTATGAAATTAACACAAAAGCGACAGCAAAAACTCTGAAAAAAATAATTCAAAACTCGCAACAAAGTTTCAACAGAAGCGAAAAACGCAAAAAAATAAACGAGTCGAGAACAAATTAAAATGGTATATGTGAAAAAGCATGGGATACAAACAACAACTGCTCGCAGTTGAGTCGGGACGCATGTTGTGACCTCACAACCCCAGAGCGAGGACCACAAATATTCAAACAACTAAAAAAACAGCAGTGCACAAAATGCCAGCGGTCGGACGCAGTTCGCCAACGTCAGCAGTACACAGTGGCCGCCGTAGGGGTGGAAGAGGCGTCGGCGCCGAGAAGCAAACAACAACTTGAAATTGTGCTTTTTAGATTTTGTTTTGTTGCTTACTGAAGAAAAATTGGTTACGCGCGAGGAAACAACATGTATTCTATGAAAAGTTCAGCTTACACTGTAGAAACCATCATGGCCAACTAGATGCAATATTGAAACATAGTTGTAAACAAAAACTAAGCGATTCCAAGAGTAACTAATTTCGATAATGTGTAAACATTATTTTATCAAACTTGAACTTGATTATTATTTTTATTTGCCAGTCTTTTTTTCTTTTGTGAGACAAGCAACAAACTGTTTTAATTTATATTTAGGTGTGTATTAAATTTTTTTAAGTGTTCAACCTAACGCACTTCCAAAGTGACCAGTTCAGAGTCACTGCAGACCAAGTCAAGCCAACGCACAGGAACAGGATGTACATTTGAAAAATGTGTAATGCAATGGAATAGAAATAAATATTGCCAGCAAACTGCTGACTGATGATGATGATGTTGATGTTGACGGTGGCAACGTTGCGAACGCTCAACGACTATGAACGAACCGAACGGAAATCCGCGTGGCAGTGAAAAGACAGCAACAACAACAACAGTTAAAAAAAAAATTGAAAATTCAGTCAAGAAAGTCTTATGAAAAATGAACAAATCGCACGTACACATTGAATTTCACGTTGCTGATTGCACTCTCAGACACAAATTAACAAAGTTTCGTTCGTTGCAAGTTCGTTAGGCGATGTGCAACACCTGTAAGCTATCCAACGCAGCGGCAGACAAGTTGAGCTCGGGCTTTACGTCACCCGAGTTTAGTTCACTGCTGTTGAGGCTTACAAACTGTGCGTTAATTAAGAACAAAATGTACGCGTGTAAAGGCTGAAAGCTTTATTACCGATTTCCATGGAAGAATTTTGCAAAAAATAAAGTTCAAAAGCTATGAAAGAAGTGAGGTAAAGTGACGGGAAGTTGATAAGTTAAACTACCAAATGATTAAATACTGAAAAAATGAAATTAAATTTTTTATAGCATAATTTTAAGCGTTCGCTTGCCACTGAACTTGCTTGCTTACTTGCTAGGCAACAATATACTTAGTACATTAAAACAACTTTGTAAATTGAAATGTTTCAAGCGGCACAGCCACAGCAAAAACAACAACAACACCAAGAACAATAGCAGTACCAAGAAAATCCAAGCCAGAGGCAAAGGAAAAAACAAATGTTTGAAAACAATTTCTTAAGAAAATATTAAAAGAAAACCTTAAAAGAAAGAAGAAGAAGTGAAAAAGGTACAAATAAGCAGAAATCAGTGAAAAGCAAAAAATAAAGACATATACAAACACATTTAAAAGCATTTTCATGCCAGGCGCATTTTAAAGTAGACGAATCTGTATATTTGTGTCGGTGTGTGTTGGTATGGGAGTATGTGTGTGTGCTTCGTCAGTGTTAAAAGGTGTTCTCATGAAACTACAAGTAAAGTAAAGTAAGCATTGGGAATAAGTAAGGCAAGTGGCTTGACTGCCGAAGAATGAGCCAGAGGGTCGTGTGTTCTTGCTTCAGCTCACAAAAGAAGCAATAATAATGTCAATGCATGCAAAGAAATGTGGCAAGTAAAATCACTGATGATGATGATGACGACGACAACGACGTTGAAGCAAAGAAGACGAAGAAATATATGAAAAAAAAATCTTGCTCCGCCTGACTTGCCATTTGCCACATTACTTGCTGCTTGCCGCACTTAATTTCGTTATGAGACGCGCACACATTTGCGCCATTTTGTAACATTTTCATAATGGCGTCAGTCGTACACACGTCCGTCCATCTTGTCCACCTGTCAACTGCGTTGAATGAAGGCACGCAAGTAGCACAGAACAACACACACATAAGCACATATGTGCTGCCGCGGCGTCAGTAATATGACGACTGAGGATACAGTATGAAAGGGCGCAGTTTGGAAAAGGGGCTGTAGAGAGCGCTGTGACAAGGTGAAAGCATTGTGAAGCATCTAATGTGAAAAATGCTCAATAAAGCAGCTTTTAACGTCGCCTCATTCAGCGAACGTTCGCACGCCCAACAACAGTGTCAGTGTACCAAAGGAAGCATCTTTCATTTGATTTTCTTCTTTTCTTTTTTTATTTTCATATTAATATTTTTTTTTTATATTTTTTATTTTTCTCTCTTCTTCAATTTTATGCATTCGCGTCAATGATTTTGATTTCCTTGTTTTTTTTCTCCCACTTTTTTTTAATGTTTAATGCTTTTTTTTGTCGCTTCGCTGCTTGCTTGATGTGCTGTGCTCTGTGCGCAGATGTTCGATAAACATAACAGAAGCAAAAAACAGAAACTCATATTAAATAAAAAACATTTAAGTAGCCGGCAATGAATATAAAAAAGAAGAAGCAGAAGATGCCAAAATGTTGGCAATGAAAGCAACACTTTAATGGCTCTGCGCACAATATAAAATTATACACATGAGCCGAGCAAAGCATAATATTTTTTACCCGCTTTTTTATGATTATTTGTCTGTCTGCTTGCCTTAATTTTCCAAACTTTTAGTATTACAATATTTGAAATTCGATTAATTTTCGCGTGTATGAAAATGTGTTTTCATATTTAATATGTTTTTATTGTTGCTGTCCCCATGTGTATATACATAGGTATGTGTGTGTGTGTGTGTGTGTGTGTGTTAATACATTGCAATAGTATATTTAGACAAAATGAAAAAAGGAGGAAATAAATAAAAGAAAGCATCACGTTTACATACGTGCGGCTTTGATTGATGCTCTTGGCTGACACATCTGTTTCTATATTCATTTACTGTGCGCGTGTATGCGTATTTATAGTTGTCTGTGTGTGTGTGTGTGCGTGCATTTCTGTCTATCAGTTGCGGTTTTCAGTGCAAAATTTAATTTATGTTCTGTTCTGTTTGTTGTTCTGCATACTTCATTTTATTTTCGTTTCGTTTTTTTTATATTTTTAATTAAAAACTTTATTTGCAAAACGCCTCCATTAAATTTTTATAACATTTTCAATTTTGCGCGCTTTTCTTCATATTTGTTTTTATTTTTTTCTATTCAGTTTATTGCTGACGCACAACAATTTTCATTATTGGTTCCGTTTTTTTCTTTCTTTTTTCAATTCAATTCGTTGGACATGTTCCGTTAATGGCGTAATGAGCAATTAATTATTGAATTTGTTGTTGTTGGTTTTATGAAAGTGTTGATGTTTCTAGGAAAATGTTTTTTTCGCGTTAAACGTTCTGTTTTTATTTTTTTTTATTTTTTTTTCATATTCATGGTTTGTTTTATCGATGTCTACGGTTTTTTTTATTCTATAAATTAATTAGCTATAAACAGATTAATTATGCTGCTTATTTCATTATATAATAATGTGCATTATATACATAACTGCAGATTATTTAATAATAAAATGTTGTGAATCTTTATTTTTTTTTTTTTTTTTTGTTGCTCATATTTTATTTTCCAACATGAGCAGAAAATTGTTCATTGTTTAATAATTCACCTTATCGAAACAATTTTATTTATACTGATCCATAATATTTAGCATCCGTCGATTTTCGAAAATAACAGAATGCATTGAACAAAAAAACATTAAATAATTATTTAATAAATAGCCAGTCACGAAAGGTCATAAACAAATGTTGATGTTGTAACCGACAGTGAGAAATAAAAATTCTCAGACAGACACAAGATTTCAATGTCAATGCTCAAAGAGAGTCACTAAAGAATGCTTGTGACTCACTGTGATGTTTTGTGAAACACTGTGAAGTTTTGTGACTGGCTTTACAATAGGACGCCAAATCTGAAATAAGAAATTTTAAGACAGCAAGATTATTATTGTGATTTTCTAAACGCGACAGAGACTTTTAAGGACAGATAAGATTTCTTAAACAAGAAGAATTTTCAATCTCCTTGGAAAACATCATTTTAAACATAGCAATTTACGCATGATACGTCCTGATCGCTTTAAGAATTATTTTATAAATAAGTAATTTGTTCCATAATCTAAACTTTGAACCAAACCTCAAAAGTCAGTGTAACATCAAAGTTGAAAATTAAAATACTTTACATATTTGAACATTCATAATTTAAAATTCTCTTATACATTTCCTCGCGGTTTTATTTACTTTCACTGCCTGTCGCCCAGTATACCTTTGCCTCCTCCCACTCTTGCACACTTCACCATAAAATGATTTATTATAAAGGTACATAAATTTGTTCCTAGCGATTTTCTTATTAATTTAATCCCACACGAACTTTATCAACTCAACATTAATCAACATTTAAAGCATTAACATGAAATTATTTAATCGTTTTGCGAATGTTATTTAACAACGAACTTTATTCAGAAGTATGTACTTACATATATTTTCACATTAAGAAATATACTTTTAATCAGTTTTTACGAGTATTACATGCTTGCACAACAACAATAGCACAAACAGCGTACAAAGTTATAAAATTACATTGAACATGCCGCAAATATGCAATTCACGCACATACACACACACACACATATAATTCAACACGCTTAGCCACAAAATAAGTTTTAATAACGCCAACTGTGCGCGAAATACTTCTGCTGCTTCTTCTTCTTCGCTGCTCAGTCGCACTGTTGTTTCGTGAGTTCTATATTGTAAAGTATTTTATTCTATAAATAGGGTGAGGTCGTGAAATAGTTCTTAGCATGTAGAAATGGTAACATGAAATGAAAACCACCAAACCACAAACACATGCTAGCAAAATACCGCCAACTTCATATGAGCATTTTTAGACGCTTTAGCTTGTTTGAGCTTGAGCATTAGGGCGATAATTGAAGCCAGCGGCGGCAGGAAGGAGCGTCGGCAGTTAACAAGGAAAGGTGTAAATGTGCAGGTGTGCCTGTCTCTCTGTCTGTATGAATGGGAGTAATGTAGCGCATGCTCCTGTGTGTGTGTGTGTGTGTGAAAGTACAAGATTCAAGTTTCGCCGTGCAACGCGCAAATGTCTTTGTTGCGGTTTCTGTGGCAATGTCATATAAGCATGTACGCCGCCAGCCTCAATTAAGCGTAACACGCTCGTTTGTTGACTTCGGCGTTAAGTTGACCACATGTCGTTATTTTTCAAGCTTCAAACGAAAAACGATTGTAGTGTAGATTTTATAACACTTAATGTGTAAAATTTTAACAGTTTTATGGAATGACATTTGTATGGAAAGTATCGACCAGGGGCAAACAAAAACACAAAGACTTTTGTGTGATCGCCTTAGTGATTGTAATGTTGTGATTGTGAATATTTTTATAATTTTGTCTTGAAATATGTAATACACAGAATAACATATCTCTGACTATATAATGTATGGTATATACACATAGCTTCTCTACATAGATCTAAATCAGCTCGACGAGACAAACTGATAAATACATGTCCGACTGTCTGTTTAGGTTCGAGTTCCTGAAGGTGACCCAAATTTCAAATCCTTATATAGAAAGCTTTGCATAAAATAATTGTATAGAATAAGAATCGAAATTTTGAGGATATGTTTGAGCGTGAATTTATATGAAACAAATATAAAATGAATTCGCTCAAACCGAAAAAAAAAATTTATTGTGTAAGGGAACACAAAAAAAATATCTATTCTTTGTATGACTGTGAATCAAAAACTAGTTTAGATTCGCAATCGAAATTTTATTGTGTTTTAAACTAGAATTACTGATCAAAAGTATTTTTTAATTTTAATATGATTACATAGAATACAAGTAACATAAGTTGTGCTTTTCTTATATTTACAGCATTGGCTTTATTGATGATCATCAGGCGTAACCTTAAAAGAGTCAAACAGCACAAACAACAAACATTTTTGCACAAAAAAGCAACAATACAATAAACGCAACTAGAAACTTATATTAGTTAAAAGAAAGAGAACAAGAAAACAAATGTAAATCCTTGTGCAACTCAATGAAGCTCATGTATGCAAGAGACACGTGCAAACCATTTAAAAGCAACAACACAAATCGAAGCGAATATCGACGGCAACTAAAGATTGCAGTTGGGAACGTCGTCATTGTTGTCGCTCAATTTAAGCAAAATAATTATTAAATAGAAAGCGAAGAAGATAAAAAGGGGCGTGCCAACGAACGCGCGCTTGCTGAGAAATATTGCCAAGCAGCGCTGCCTGAAAAGTGGGCGTTAGCGTTAAACATTTAATATCAAGTATACGCCATAAATAATTAAGGAGCTCAAACACTTGTGCCAACACACACAAGCTTGAAATTTCGCCCCGAAATTAAGAAAAGTGCCGAAAGTAAGAAAAGACGTGAAACGAAGGCAGCGTCAACAAGCGTCACTAACAACAAAAGCAAACAATTCAAGAGAAAAATCTTTTCGAGCGCACAAAAGTATTCATTAAAAAACCGCCAACCTGGAACTAATGGAATTAGAGAATATTGTGGCCAATACGGTCTACTTGAAAGCGAGAGAAGGTAAGTCGTCGTCTATAACGCCTTTTGTTGTACTTCCATGCGATGTCGAAACATAAATATTCCTTTATATGTTTTTGCCAAGTGGCAACATATAGAAATCTGCTATACATATATATATGTACATATGTACATACGAAAACGTATATAAAATAGAAAAAATAAAAAAAAAATTACGGCTGAAGAAATAAAAGAAACCAATTGGGTCAAAGTGCTTGACTGTGAGTTCCAGCAATGAGTTTTTTTATACCCTACAGCAGAGTCTATTGGACATTTCTGCAAGGCTGTGAACTGTAAATAAAGTTGTATGTTAAAATGCGTCAAAATGGAAAGAAAAAGCCATCATGTTGCAAATCCAATGCTATTAAAGTCGCACTAAGAGTGTAGGGTATCCAACTGTCGCCTATGTTCAACTGCAGTGCACTTACTTCTTTTTTTTCCCTATTCTGTCATTGCTTGCGCTTATGCTTCACTTTTGTGTTAAGTTTGTCCTTCGTAGCCACGCCTACTTTTGAAAAATCCATAAAGTGCTGCAGCAAGCAAGCGTGCTAAAGTACATTTTCGTTCTTCTTCTTCTTGCGCTTTCGGTATTTTCGTTTTCTTCTTATTTATTTATTTATTTTTTTTGTTTATTTTCATTGTTTCATAATTTTTGTGTTTTTTTTTTCCTTCTTATTTTTTGTTTTACACCTTGTATGCCTCAAGGACTTAGTCGAAGCTTAGCTTGGCTTTATGTATCTCGATATTTCTAACACGCTACTTGAACAAGCGTTGATTTTTCCCATTGAACGTTAATAAATGAAAACATATCAAAAGTAATCGATATGTTTTTTCTCGTCTTGCTCCATGGTATTCAGCAAAGAATATTTCTCATGGCATTAATAAATTTTTATTAAATTTTTGTTACGTGCTCGAATTGTAGCAAATACGCGTTCTTGCAACAAAGCACGTTTGTGTTAATTGTTGAGATTTGCGAGGATATCGAACACGTACCGCAGAAACACACACACACACACACAATGCTTAAGCTTGTGCTCCATCTTTTTAGACATAAACCGCAACAAAATACAACAGCAACTACAATAGCAGCAGCAACAACAACAACAACGAACAAACTTTGCTTTATCTAAAGTTAATGAAGCGTTAAATGTTTACTGAGCCAACTTGTTCTTTGTACATAATATATTTTGCAGGCCTTAAGTTACAGCTTTAAGTTCTTTATTTTATTTTGAATGGCTTTGCTGTATACTTATGTTTGTGTGTGTGTGTGTGAGTGAATGTAAGTGAACTGGGGTAGTAAAATTTGCCCAAACCATAATTGTACTTGTGCCAACATTGACCTATCCTGCTGTGTAAATTTTTTTGTTTTTGTTCTGTTCGCTTTTCTAGTTCAAAGTTGCTTCTCGCTCTATGCGATACTTGTTTAACTTCTGTTGACTTTAACGTTATTGGCTTACGCGTCGTCGTACTAACAACAACTTTTGTTGCTTTTAATGTGCTTTGACAACTTTTCCGTTTAACTTTCAATAAATTTATGCAAAATTATGCATTATGAATAACATGTTCATACAATTTCTGCGTTGCCTTTGGGTTATTTCGTCAACATTAATTGTACAATATTGATGTGAAATTTTAAATTTATACAATATATATTAAATAAAGGTCACCTTGAGCTGAGTGGAGCTGAGCATACTGCGTGTGTGTGTGTGTGTGTGTGTGTTGACTTGTTGTCAGCTCTTGGCATTGGTTCATTTTGCTTCAACACGCGTCCTGACACCTGCAGCGGCAATAAGAATAATAATAATAATAACAGCAACAACAACAACAATATTGTCACGTTTCAGCATATGAGAAGTTTTTTTTCCTTTTTTTATAAGTGAATTTGCTTCGCGCAGCAACGTGCTTTGCTCTGCGGCGTTTTGCTTTTTCACCTTTCTTATTTTTATTTTTTTCTACCATTCTTTTTTTTCGTGATTACACAAGATTTATGCTTATTATTTTTGCAAGACTTGAAGAAGAGGCTGCAGCAGTAGCAACCTCAACAACAGCAACGCAAGCATGACACAATGTATAGATACTTTTATGCAATCAATGCTAGTTTTATACGCAGAGTACGTGGGCTGTTGGCTCGATATGTTTGTACATGCATACATATGAAAATGTGAAAAGTTAAAAATAATAATAATATCATGTTTAATAGTTGCTTTTTCTATTTTTCTTTGACTTTCACCCACGCTCTTTGTCTCTTACTTGGGTTCCCTTATCGCTTGTCATATTTTTTTTCTAATAAGTACTTTGAGTCAAAGATTTTTTGTTGTTTTCTTCGTCAATTCGTCGCTTGTGAATAAAGTTCAACAGATTTAAATGACAAAAACGTGTATAAAATTTCAATTTGGAATATTTTTTTTCTATTTTGTGAAATGTCTGTTAGCAAATGACAGAGAGGAGAGTATGAGAGGACTCAAATAATATTTCACGCTCTTCTTAGCATCCTCTTTTGTTTTAGCATTTGCGTCTCTTGGTAGCTACAAATATTTGGTATTTGTTAAAAAAGTTTGAAAGATACTTTCTTCATTTCTTTCTATGCAAAGCCCCCTAAGCACTTTGTTAACTTAAAAGCAACATTTTTTGTATTCCTTTGTGTTTTTTGTTGTTGTAGCTTCCATTCATGCCTCGCGCTTCTTTCAATTGTATCGCTTCCGAAATGCTGTTATCGCTAAAGTGAAATTGTTGCGGTTTGTTGTTGGCATAATTTTGATAACACTAACAAACAAAAAAGTATCTCGTTTATATTTCATACGCCATTGTTGTTATTGTATGCTGACTGACTGACAGACGCTTTTTTGTGGCTTTAAACTTTGACTTGTCAAATCCGCAGAAACTGATTGACTGACTTGGAAACAAAAAGTAATCGCAAAAATATTTTTTCATTATGAACACACATGAGTATATAATTTGTTGATTCTGTTGATTTCAACTATGATTTTTTCAACTAACAATTTTTTTTTGTTTGTCATCCATGTTGACAAAAAATGTTACTTACGCCTGTCAGTTTAACGTAAGATTTTGAGACGCCTATCAGTTTAGTGCAAAATGAAACGTATTTGAATAACAATTGATTCTTTAATAGAAAGTATTCTTTCATTAAATCGTGCTCTTTGAGCACATACCCACTTAAATAGTCAAATCTTTTACATTATTATAATGCATACACTACTAACGGAACCTATTCTGGCAAAATATGTTAAAAGTGTTTTAATAGTTTCTTTAATAGAAAAACAAGTAGGATTCCTATTCCAGCCAGTCGACATTCCAATGCCATCGTTTCTAGCAATTGAAATTCCTTATGTTGTGTTAAACCTCAACGTGACATAAGAATTACGATTATTAGTAACGATGGAAATTGAAAAGAGCTTATAAGAGTTGCCTAAAATTGGGAGGGAAAATCCACTAAGGACATTTTAATGTAACATCAATGACAGAATGAAGCATTTTTTTCGAATTACTTCAAAAATATGGAAAACAAAGATTAGCTGTTTCGTAATTGGAGCTAAAACATTTTATAAAGACTACAGTGAAACCGCCTATGGTGGATTAAATAAAAAAATGTAAAGCGTTGAAGAAAACTGAAACAACATAAAATGTTTTAAAAATAGACTTTAGTTTTTATTTTCTTTCTTTATCAATGCAAATTTCATTATCACAATGGGGTCATTTATATGTTTTTTATAAGTGAATATACTTATACTTATAAGTTTTTTATGTGTACTGTTTTTGTTGCCTTTGCTTGCGTCACTAAAACTCCGGACGTCACTTTTCTTATCACCAAAGGCCAGTAAGGTTTTTCTTGCTTGTCGCCAACCTTGCATGAATTATGACCAAAGGAATGGTTTGAAATCATAATTATGAGTGTTTAAAACAACAATAATTTTAAACGATGATTATGCTTTTGATTCTAATATGTTGTTGTTATATTTTGGTTCTTAAAATGAAAAATGTAAGACATTTTAAGTTAGAAAGAAAGCAACGATTACGTGAATGGCAGCCGTCGTGCACGGCCAGCGACTTTTAACAGATGAATAGGCAATTTGAACAACATGCAGCCATGCCATTAACTCAAGGGCGCTTCATTATTTTATAATTTTATTGCCTTCACGCAGTAGCCAATGCGGTCATTACAGAAATATAAAGTGGCTAAAAGTGTGGCAAAGCCAATTGGCGGCAATGTCAGCCACAAACAGCTTCATGCATAAATTTTCATTTGGTTTGAGTGTTGCCTTATTAACAACAACAACAACACCAATGACAACAACATCTGCCACTGTAATGCATTTCATAAAATTACTTAGAACTTTCTTATATGTTTTTCATTTCTTGTTAGTTAATTCAAGTGCTTCTTTTGGCCAATTGGGTTTTAGCTTACAATTGCAAAATAACATGAAACGCATGAATAAATTAAAAAATGAAATTTGAGCAGCACAGAACTTAATTTTGCTACTCACGATATTGATAATGATGAAGCTAAAGATGATGATGATGCTGTAGCTTTGAAGCAACGCTTCATTTGATAGTCATGAACCGGATTGACAGAAGTCACTTAATCCCACACAGCATTTCGTTGCAGATACACACCAACACACTCACACATACACAGTAAGTGCAGATAGTAAGCACAGATACGCAAATATCTGCTTCAGTCAATGCTTCACTGAATGAGTTTCGCATTCATTTTGCCATTTGAGTTGTACGTATTGAGTTAAGAATGAGACACGCTTTTTTGATTGCTCGATCAAAGTGGTTGTCGTCTGCGTTGATGTTGTCGGTGTCGTTGTTGTTGTTGTCGTTGGCGTCAACATGGTCGCCCCTAATCAAATGCTGTTGACCACTTTGAGTTGCATTAAGCGCTACTAAATTGTCAAAGTCCATTGACCGCAAAATGAAATGTAATAGGCTGGCAAATGAGCAGACAGTTAACATACTTGGCTGATTCGTTTTTGATTTCGACTTGATGGCTGGTGGTCAGTCAGTCGTTCATTACAAACAACGACAACAACAACAACAATTTATTTATTCAGTAGTAAGCGTTGTAGTTGTCAACAGTAGTTGTAAATAATTGCATGCATTTAATTTTTGTGCGCATGTGTTTAATTTTTTTCTTATTTGTTTACCAACTTTAACTCAAAAAAACTTGTTCAAATTGCGACAATGTTGAAAATTGTTTCATGTCTTCGCAAACAAGCGCAAAATACACGAAAGCGTCACAAAAATAAAAAAAAATACAAACTAAGAATAATGTTATTTAAATTTGTACATGCAAATGAAGTATTTCATGTCAGTTTGAAAAAAGTAACTCCTTCTTTTTTCAGCTTTTTCATGCAAAGTTCGTTAATTAGTCGCACTTTTTGTAGACGTTTGACAAAAGGTGAACAATAATTGACCTAAAACATCATCGAAACATGACAGACACGCCCAACCTGACTTGCTCGTTTGGCTTGGTCCTCTTTTCGAACAACAAGTTTTCGTTAGCGTAGCATAAATATTGCAAATAATGTTTTTAAAGTTGTTTTTTATTTTCATTTTTTTTTTTCTATGTGACATTTTCAACACGATATCTCACACACTCGCTGGCTTGTCGTGTTGTTTCTTTTCAACAAGTGAAACATGATTTTCCACATTTCTTTTTGTTTTTTTTTTTTTTGTGGCATGTATGTTGTTGTTTTTTGTTTTTTTTTTTTTTTTTTTTTCTCAGCTGCCACGCATATTTTATCAGTTGATGTTACGCTGTTGCTTGTTTTTTTCTAGTTGGCTTGTAGCACGCGATATTTGCGTGTGCGTATGTGTGTGTGTCACGCCAAGCCGTCAAGTCCATCAGTTCTGCTATTGTAATGGGCTGACTTTCGGTTTTTTAGTCTCACAGACGTGGGCAGTGCATTAGTTACGTGTTGCTTGCAAGGATGTCAGCATGTATAATACAAAAAATGCATTTCTAAGCTTAATTTGCATACATATTATTTTAGAAACAAAAAACGCCAAGTCACTTGCAAAGAATAACTCGAAATTTGCATACAAGCAATATTTGCATATAACCAATATTTGTTGTAACTCAAAATTTCTAAATTTTTTTTCTCAAAGTAAAATTTTTTCTTTATTGCTGAAAGTAGTTTTAACAACAACTTCAAGTTAATGCTTGATGGCTTAAATCAACACTAAAGTAAAATCGACTGGTTACGTGATCAACTCAAACTTGTCTAAGAAGGATGCTTGCACAAATAATTTACTAACATCTTTTAGTAGATAACATCGCTTTAAAACAAAAGCATTCCCTTGTTTTTCTTTTTTTTTTCCAATACCGACTCGTCCCCCGACTCGTATCCTTGAGCGACGCACGCTAATGTTCAATGATTTATTGTGCGATTTGGCATTCCATTTGGTTGCGTACAAATGATTTGCGATATTAGCAAATACGTTTGACAAATTTACAGCACGTAACGCAATGATTGTACACACTATGCAAACGACATAAGCACACACAAACACATACACCTCACACACATGTGCTCACCTCAGGCCATGAGAGCAAAATAGTCGAACCATGTGTGGTGCATGTTTCTTTCTTTCTTTCTTTGGCTTGGCTGTCTGTGGCATGTATCTCGTATCCTGCAGTGCCACTTTTTTGTTCTCTTTATGTGTGTGTGTGTGAGCTTTTTTGTTTGTTATTGCTGCACTTTTACAATACGGTTTGCGTTGACCTAATTTGCGCAAATGTCTTCTGCATGAATGAGTGAATGAGCAGCAGAATTTTCAGTTTTGTGGTTTAGAATTGCATTTCCATTTGTTGTATTTGTTGCTGTCGTTGTTGTTGTAGGTATTGTTGATGATGTGTTTGTAATCAAAGCAATTGCATTTGCACACATTCGTTTGCAAACGCAACGTTTTGCTTGCTGACATTTTGTATTGTCATTGCTTTTAGTTGTTTGTTTTTATTGGTGTTATTGTTGTTGTTGGTGCTTTTAATGCTGATATTGTTTTGTCGTCCTGTCTTGTCTTGTTGGTAATTCAGTTTGGGTCTTTGATTTCCATTGACGATATTTACAAACAATTTTTAAAGTTGCATAAGAATTGAAATTTAACAATTTTTTTACGCTTTAATAGAATTTTGATAATGTTTCAAATCAATCATTTTCGAACAACAATGAAAACATTGAAGTGTTTCTCGTAATTGAAATGTCATCAAAATTTGTAAGTCTCCATTCAAAATCATAAAAGAGGACTATACGAAAGATGGCGCTTTTTAAAGTAATATATTGTTTCTGATACACTTGTAAGTAATTCGCTATTGTTTCTCGAAATTTCAAGCATTAGATAAATATTGAGTAAGTAAATAATTTTGTTCTATTGTAATATCTGTTTAGTTTACAAATTCAATCATACTAACCTTATGATCTATCAAAACGATTAATTATATATCTTATCAATCGCACCTACCTTTATTTTTGGTTACGTTAATAATATTTTATAGTGGATTATATCCCTTAACCTGGATTATTACTTTCACATAAATTACCAACTTCTTATCACAAAACGTTGCTATGCAGATGGCTGACTTAACATTAAGATGTGGTCAGAAATTGATCAACAAACAGTTAATCGTAGTATAACTGAATATAAACTGAAATTTCTTTAAAAAACTAAATAATCGCTACTTTTAATTTACTTTTTTAACACTAAACCTACCAGGCGGGTCAAAATGACCCATTTTGAACTTTTGGGCAGGATTTCTTTGAAAATAACATTGCCAAACTGCCATTTGCATTTATGACTTTTATTTAATAACCAATTGAATGTGTTTTTCAAGATTTACTCAAATCTTGTTAATTTCATTACAGAGTCAATTTGACCCGTGCATAGGATCTGAACCTCGATTTGTATTTTTTGTGGTAAAAAACCTCGAAAATATATTAGGTGTACAAATAAGTTTCCGCGGTTTGTCAAAAGATGGTCCCACCAGAAGGTTATGGAGAAATTGTCAGATGTAAAACGTAATATCCCAAGTTTCGTCATCCGGTAACACCATAACCTTAAAGTACTAGTGATTCCGTATTAGCATCAAGTAATTTTTTTCGTGCAAAAATGTCAAGTTTTGTGCCGAATAAGCATCATTTGCGGGAACTTTTGATTTACTTCTTTAATTTGAAAAAATCTGCAGCTGAGGCGCATCGATTGCTTCTAGAAGCATATGGTGAAGCTGCTTTAAGTGAGAGAAGTTGTCAGGAATGGTTTCAAAAGTTTAAGAACGGTGAGTTTGACGTGAAGGACAAAGAACGCAGTGGAAGGCCGAAAGTGTACCAAAACATGGAATTAGAAGTATTATTGGAGGAAGATTCGTCCCAAACGCAAAAAGAACTTGCACTTACATTACAAGTGACTCAACAAGCAATTTCACATCGTTTAAAATCGTTGGGAATGATTCAAAAACAAGGAAATTGGGTTCCATATGAACTAAAGCCGAGAGACGTTGAACGCCGATTATGCATGAGTGAAATGCTGCTTGCCAGGAATAAAAAAAAGAGTTTTTTGCATCATATAGTCACTGGTGACGAAAAATGGATTCACTACGATAATCCAAAGAAGAGAAAGTCATGGGTTAAGCCCGGCGAACCATCAACATCGACAGCTAAGCCGAATATTCATGGAAAAAAACTCATGCTGTGTATTTGGTGGGATCAGCTTGGTGTCGTGTATTATGAATTGCTCAAACCAAGCGAAACCATTACTGGAGCTCTCTACCGAACACAATTGATGAGATTGAGTCGGGCACTTAAGGAAAAACGCGCCCATTACTACTCCAGACACGACAAAATTATTCTTTTACACGATAATGCTCGTCCACATGTTGCGGCGCCGGTAAAAACATACTTGGAAACACTCAACTGGGAAGTTTTACCCCACCCGCCGTATTCACCAGACTTAGCCCCTTCTGATTATCACCTGTTCCGGTCGATGGCACATGGTCTGTCTGAGCAGCGCTTCACATCATATGAAGACACCAAAAATTGGGTAGATTTGTGGATAGCGTCAAAAGATGAAGAGTTTTTTCGACGGGGTATCCGAATGTTGCCAGAAAGATGGGGAAAAGTAGTGGCAAATGATGGAACATACTTTGAATAAAACGTAATGTACTGTTCCTTCACAATAAATTCCTATTTTTTTATAAAAAACCGCGGAAACTTATTTGTACACCTAATAAAAAACGAATCTTCGAGAACCCAAAAATTTTCAAAATAAGCGGTGATCATGAATAAAGTTAGCATATTATTTATTTGTTTTCTATATTTCATTGAATCAATTCATTCAATTGAAGACAATTTAATTTTTTTCCTGTATTAGTTTTATGTTTTTTATATATAATATATTAACTATTTTGAACCGATATTTGAAGAATATTGTTCATTAAAGTACCATGTTGTTGTTGATATATTTTTCGCTATATATAGTAAAATATGCAAAATTCTAATGACGGGTCATTTTGACCCGCTGTGGTAGGAATAGGTATACATGAAGTGTCGGTAGGTTTAGTGTTAATCACCAACTCAAATGCAATATGCTTTCAATAATCTTCTTTTAACTTTTTTGCTAAAGAAAATGAGCATCAGATATTAATGTGACAACTTTATTTGATCAGCTCAGTTGTTGAATCTTTAATTTTAAATTTCAACTTCAATTTGCCACATTAAACGATCCAATTCTTTTAAAGCTTCTGTTTCGCATAAATTGTTAGTTTTTTGATTATTTCTTTTTTTTTGTTTTATTTTTTTTTTTTTGTGCTTTTATATAAACATTTGCTTCTTGTTGATATTAACAAGCATCTCACTGACGTCGATAATTTGCTGCTGTGACGCATTGTGACGTCAGCAAATGAATATGGAAATAAAACGTGTTGATTCGTTATGCTTGAAATATGAGAATTAATTGATATGTTTTTTTTTTCTTGTTGTTATTGTTGTGCTTATTGTTTCTTAACATGCAGATTATTAGCTCAGTTCGCCAAACGAGATTTGCTTGTTGTTATGCAAACTACTCCAATTAAAGGCAAAAACAAAAAGCATTCAACAGAGCCAAGTGTAAGAAAATAATAATAATACAAACAAATACATTAACGTTTAATGACTTCACTTTTAACAGCGTGAATTTTCGCTCATTTGCATGATGCTTTTTATATATCAAAATGTATTCAAACTGAGCTCCATTATTTGATTTTATTCAACGTCGTGTTTTTTTTTATACTTGAACAAATCACAACAACAAATCAATTTTAATCAACGATAAATTCAATTAAATAAAATGTCAATCAAAATAACAAATAAGAAAAACAAATGAGCGTTCATATTGCATTGAAATGAATGATTGAGTGCTTTATAAATGAAATTTTACAAATGTTTTCGTCTCTCACAGTTATTTGCAAAGAATAATGCTGATATTTTCGATAATCAAACGTGAGAACTCATATATTAATTTGCTCAAACGCAATGAAAGAACACACAAGAACAAGAAGCATTAAACATGATGAAACTAACTTGGGATTTATTGCGCACACATACATATATACACATATTTATACACACACACACACAGTTGCAGAAGCTGACAGCGTTCTGCATTGCCCTTGGCAACATAATTATTATTATTACCGTATTTGTTGTTATTATTGCTGCCATTTTATTATCCTCGCCTCGCTCATATCTACGCTTATGTGTATGTACATGCGTACGTGTGTGTGTGCCATAATTAAATAACTTCATTAGCAAGACTGGACGTCGTCGTCGCCGTCGTCATGCATTAAATACGCCATTTTCTTTTTGCTTATTTGTTGTAATTATTACAGTAATTGCAAGTTTAATTAGCTTTCCATGCTCATCGCTGCGCTCAACTCGCCATGCCATTTTGCCGCATTGCTCAAATATTTCAAATCTACTAAAATATATAACAAAAAAAAAAAAAAACAATAAAAGCAAAAACAAGTACAACGTTTAATCAACAACAACAAGAACAACAGTTGTTTTCGTCAATAAAACGTTGAAAACAATTTGGAAAGTACAACGACGCGTATACGTGTTCCTATTTTTATTTTTTGTCATTCATTATTTAATTTGAAATGTTTAATGGAATTTCTAATAAAACATTTGTCAACAATGACGATGAACGTTCAATGACGCAAATAAAATATTTTTTAAACGAATTTCAACACATCAAAATATATTTAAAAATGTATAGTAAAGTAGAAGGAGACTGTATTTCCACGCACTGCTAATGACTTATGAAAATCTGCAAGTGATTTTTACGATCAAATCATCGTTAAATGATAAAAAGTCAAGACAATGTCTTCAGATTATAACTTTTACTGTCAACGACAATGACGAGCGCGTGATTAAAAACCAATCATGTGCTTATCATGCGCTAAAATATGTGTCTTCGCGTGAATAAACAAAATCAAAGCAACAACGAAGAAGAAGAAAACACAATTTAAATCAATTTTTTATTGTACTTCTTTTTTTCAATTTTTCTTCAGCTGTGAAACAACTGAAAACAATACGGCAGCATTTTCAAATGTCACCTGTCGAAGGAAATTGTGTGAAAAAAAGCAGAAAATTCAGTGTGAAAGCCACAAGCAATAAGAAAAATGAAATAAGCAGAAATTGATATGAAAAAGTGAGCCAGAAGCAACTTTGGCCGTGGCAAAAAAAGATGTGAAATGCGATGACAATCAAGATCTTGTTGGCCAGACGCATTAATGGCGACTTCAACTTTGATTTGACCAACGAAATGGCAATTTAATAAGCACAATTGAATGAGCACACGGCGAAAACACACACACACACACATACGCATAGTAAACATACAAATAAATGCAATCGAAAATTCAATTTGGAAAATTGAAATCATAAAAGTAAAGCAAGCGTGTCAACTAACGTAAATAATGACGTGCGTGAGCGTGTGCATGCGTGAGTGAGTGAGTGATTCATTGATGTCTAAGTACTTTTGCACATTAAATTGCTGGACTTGTACAAAAATGTATCTCACTTACTTACAAATTATTTATTTATTTGTTTTTTGTTTGTGCCATAATTTCAAAAGAATTTATTGTTACCTTTTTTCCGCACAATTAATTGTTTTATTTAATTGGTATGGCAATAAAACAGTCATAATAATAATTTTACGACAAACAATTTTGGCAACAACAA
This sequence comes from Phortica okadai, assembly GCA_034638295.1. Lineage (NCBI taxonomy): Eukaryota > Metazoa > Arthropoda > Insecta > Diptera > Drosophilidae > Phortica > Phortica okadai. The sequence goes on along the minus strand of CM067849.1, from coordinate 4,205,969 downwards.
CAGAACAGAACATAACTGAAAAAAATGAAGAAGAAAAAAAAACAAAGTGAAGAGAAGAGATTGTCACATGCCGTGCAAGCAAATGTCATGCCTAATGTCTTACGCTAATTTATTTTTATTATTTGCGTAAACAATAACAACAACACGTGCATGAATTTCAACAAAACATCAGCAGTAACAACATGAAGAAAAGTATCTTGTCTAGACAAAAAATTAACATAAATTTATCTGACAGTTAGGTTAAAAACGCCTACAACCGCGCCACAGCCCGCATCCTGACATTCCGCAGCAGTAGCAAAATGAAAGTTGCTTTTGTATGAGGAGAAGCGATACAGTCGAAAGACAACAGCGTGACTAAATCGTGACATTTGTAATAACTGTGACAGTTGCAAACTTTTGTGATTAATCTAAGCGGCATAAGCGTCAAGCAGAGATAACGAAAAGAAGAAGAAAATAGCAACATTGGCATGCAACAATGCGTGGCAACATGTCTGTAGGCAAGCCAGCGAGCGAGGCTGAAGATGCCTTCGCATTTGTAATGTCAATGTTTGCATTTGTTCAGCATGCGTCTTTCATATTTGTCTTTGTTAACATATTGAAGAAAGATGGCTAACAAACAGATACCCACACGCGCACACTGATTGACTGGCGGACTGTCAGGCTGGCTGAATGAATGAATGAATGCATGACTGACTGAATGAATGGAGCGTTGGCAATGACGAAGACGCGTGTCATTTGATTGATTGTTAGATAGACGCTCAGTCAGTCAACTGTATTGTTGGTCTCTCTCCACTTTGGTTACGATTTTTACGGCTACTTAGTTATAAAAATCACAATGCTTGATTTGAATTGAATGTCATACTCGTCTTTTCCATTTGACAATACTGACATAAACTCACACACTCACACACACACACACACTGAAAGCGTGTCAAATGAATTTTTCTTGTTTTTCTCTTTTTTGCAATTTTTATTATTTATTTTTTTCTGTCTTTCTTTTTATATATTTTGTGATATTATAAAACAATAACGCGTTTGTGTATGTCATAGAAGTGCTTCGATTGTTGTGTGCATGTGTGTGTGTGTGGGAGTGTGTATACAAGTGTACATGAGCTTTGAGCAAACGCTTTAAGTCATTTGATATTTTTTGTAGTATTTTCAAACGCGTTTTGCGTCTCATTTCTATGACTTATTTTTATATATATGCGCATATAAAAATTGACTAGAAACATTTTGCATTTTATGGCCAACGGAAGGCGTCAAAGTCAAAATTGCTGATTGTAAATGTAGTAAAATTTTTCTGATGCCACTCGACTTCACACAGACACATGACAACAACAATAACGCGTGTCGTATACTCAATACTATAAAATATCGACAGCTGCCAACATACATTTTACGTCTTTTTCACATGCTTCTTCTTATTTTTATTTATTATTATTTATTGTTTTCTTTTTTTAACAGAAATAAAAAATATGCGAAAAATGTATTTCAAATATATCAATTTCAAAATACAAATTTCAATGTCAAAAGCTAAAAATTTGTAAGGGCAAAAATATGCCATAATATTACTCATCCAACATGTTGGCTGTTGTTAGACAATGTGTTACAAAAAAAAAAAAAAGCAAACAAAAAAAAAAAAAAAAGGAATAATGATGTTGTGTAAATATTTCAATCGTGTGATTTTTAAGTGAATTTTTCGTGAATTCGAATTCTCGTTGTGCGCACATAACAAACACTGACGATGCTCATATGGTTTACACATGCTGCGAAGTGATTTGTTTTGCCAAAGTTGTTGTAATTTCAATTTATTTCGTAAATGAAATTCTTCGTTATTTATTATAACACTACAGTTCTAATAGAATATCGCTGTTTCTTTTTTTTTAACTATTTTTAGCATTTACGCATAACAAGTTGATTTTACCAACGATTTTCCTCAGTTAACAACACGGCAAAACAATGATGGTGTTCACGATTCCTAGTAAAGGTGTACTTGTGTAGTTTTAAAAGAAGATTGTACTTCCAAGAATGTAGAAAAATTCAAAAATATCATTAGGTGACCCATAATTCTTTAATAATTAATTAATTATTTTTTTTAATTTTAGTTAGAGTAGTAAGTAAAATTGAAAGTTAGTAAACTGATGCTGTTTAGTTTTCAAGCTACGTATCCACTTCATAAGTGAATATTTAATGCTTTTAAAAAACGTCTTGCCCACACCAATAGTTATTTAAAAAATTACAATAAAAATGAAGCAAACCATGTGTCAAAAGTTGTGAACAGCTGATCATGTACACTTCTGCCCTCCTCTGCCAAGTTTTCTAATTTTTTCTAACTATGTCCACAATTGATGTGAGAAACATGCTATTAAAATATCTTGCACACACTTTTGGAGTGGAAAGTTGGCTAGGAAAACTATCTTTTCAAACAATAATAGTTTACTTACTTAATTTTGGCTGTTTGCTATTCTCTCTGAAACTTTACACTTCTACCACTTAATTTTACCACAAATACTTAAATAAATGTATAGTTCCCTTTGGTATTTTTAGGTGTATTAGTTAACACTGATTGTGTAAAACTGTACAAGTTCTTCTTATTAAATTTTCTTTCAAAATAAATTGTTGATGAAATTTTTTCCCGTTTAAACTTTTACAACGATACACAATTAAGTGAACAACTTAAATAATTAAAACGATTTCGATTATTTATAGGAATCTTTATACTAAACTTATATAAAAATTGTCATTTATCATTTTCATCTTATCGATTTTTGCAAACGACATAATTCATCTTATCTCTTGTATCAGTGATGAAATATGGTTATAACATCTTTTTATCGAACGTTTGTCTAAGATATTTCTTGTTGCTATAGTTGTTGTTGAAATTGACATAGAAATAAATACCAAAAATATGAAGAGAACAAAAACAAAAAAAAAAACTTGAAATGTTGCTAACAACATTTCCCAAAACAACAATTCCCCAAAGCAAATAAATAAATGTCAACTGCAAAAACAGTATTCAATGCAGCAAATAAAGTCGAGAAAGAACAAAAACAACAACAACAACAACAAAAACAACAATCACTACTAAGGCAAGTGGCACGAAGTGGAAATAATGACAAACGGCAGCGGCAAACCGCAAAGTCCAAAATAATTTGAAACGCACACACACACACACGCACACGCACGCACAAATACAGTGGCTGACAAAATAAAATGCAAGCAATTATAAAATTCAAAAGCAAAGCAAAACAGAAATGAAAAGAATAATAGGAAATTTATGCGTGACATCAAAATGCATAAATTACCTTAACAGCAATTGCAAAATTGGATTTTGTTGTTGTTGCAAGTGTTGTTGTTGTTGTCAGATCATTCGAAAAGTGCAACATTTTGCAGCAACAGCAGCAAGTAGAGCATGATGAAGCACGTAAGTGTTGCAATAATATATAAGAAAAAAATGCATTAACAAATCAAATGCAAAGCTATAAAAATAACAAAATTATTAGTGCAAAAAAAAGAAAAAAAAAACCAACAACATGAAAAGTCATATAAAATATACAAGAAAATATTTTACCATTAACGGCAACTGTTGTTGTTGTTTGACGACTTTTCGTTTCATGGTGTGTTGTTGTGGCAAGTGGCAAGTTGTATTGCCACCAATTTAGTTGCTCCCTTGAGTAAACGTACAACAACAACAAAAACGCTGACGACGACAGCAACTACAATCACAATTACAATCAGTAAATATATTACAACAGCAACAATGCTGTCAGACAGCGGCGATGAAAGCAACACCAGCAACAACAACAACAGCTACAACAACAGTAATGTATATATGCGTTGCAAGTAAATGCAATCAAACAATGCACAAAGGCACAAACACACACACACACACACATGCGTCTTGATTGCATCGAGCAAAGCTCAGCTCAACTAAGCTGTTGTTATGCATCGACCGCTTGTATGTATTCAGCATGTGTGTGTGTTTGTGTTTGCATTATCGATCTTTGACCATTAATTTTGTATGAAGCCACACATATGTATGTATGTATATCACTTTTGCGCTTTGTTGTTGCTGCATAGCAAAATACATAAATCTTTCATTTTTTATAAACCAAACAAACATTTTGTTCATCTTCAGCTTAATTTTTTTTTTTAATTCTCTTTTATTATTTATGATTTGAAGGCTTATCTTTGGTATTCATTCACTTGTTTGATTATCTTGAAATAGAAGTTTTGTTGAGAACTTTTTCAGCGATATGAACAAAGTTGACAGCTGTTAATTTATCTTCTCAACTGCTCTACATATTAAGCGAAACGTTGGCATGCCAAAAGTACAAGCTCTTAATGAGAGTTCAATCTAACTTTATTGCAAAAAAGATGCATGAATTTTTGTTGCTTTGTCTGACTTGTCTTCTCAAACATTCACACAGACACTTCTTCCACTGCTATCAATGACACATTGAGTTGAAGGCCAGACATTCAACCAACCCTCTGATAAGAGTACATTAGATAAAATCATGAAATCATTCAATTAAAAACTGTGTGCCATTTGAGATACTTTTGATTGCTTCAATCAACTTCAATGAGCAACTTTTGTTTCTTCTTATCGCAACAATTTCAGAAATGTTGCATATTTCACTAAAAAATATGTGGTAACTTTGTCACACCTCAAACAAATGCAAATGGGCTCTACAATAAAGTCACTTCAACAACAAAAATATGCTGGCTGGTACAAAGTAAAGACCAAAAAAAAAAAGAAGTCAATTGTGTGTCAATTTATGGTTTATTAATTGAGTAATAAATAAATAAATTTAAATTACATACTCAATCTTCAAAGTTGTGACAGACGACAGCAATATGTCAATCAAGAGCCGTCGCGCTGAGAATAATATTTATAAGAAAAACAAACTACTAAAGTAAAGAAGAGATGCGAAGAGAAAGAAAGATGAAATAGCAAGTATGTGTGTGTGTGTGTGTGTAGCAAAAAACGCGAAAGAATGCACAGCAGATACTTGCTTAAGATAACGAATGCAAATGCCGCCATTTAGATGTGAATAACAATTGTGACAACAACAACAACAACAGCAGCAACAGCAACAAAAATACAATTGCAGCCAAGAATTTGTTTTTGCAATTTATGCAGTAGCAACAGCAGCCGCAACGACAATAAACTAAATCGAACACATACCAAAAACTATTCAACAACAATGCAATGCAACAACAACAGCAACAGCAAAAAAAAGTCACGCACACACACACATGTGCATACTTGACAATAAAATCATCGATCATGTTGTAATGTCATATCGAAACGAATCGAAAACTCAGAGTTGAATTCAAAAACGAAAAAAAGAAGGAAAACCAAAGCAAAGTGAATTGAATTGAATTGAAATGTTTGTATTACTGTGAGAATGTTAGAATGCTTTGCTTGCCGACGTCTGTTGCAAGGGGGCGTGCAAAGGGTGCTGGGTGTGGTAGTGCGGCATGTGGCATGCCATGCCATAAACCGACGCGACGCTTGGCAGTGAATGACTTCAACTTCTGTTACTGACAACGCAACTAAATTCAATCAAATGACACATAAATTTCGATTTAATTGACTCGAAGCGTGAATCGATCAATGCAATTAATGTCATCTGTAAAAAAATACAACACAAAACAAAGCAATATCAACTGTTGCGACTCAACTTCTAATGAATGCCACTAAAAGCAATAAAACATCATTCATAAATAATTCAATGAATGTACACACACACACACACACTCACACACACATATGTATGTATGTTTCTAAATGAATTGAACGTATGTATGAATTATCGCATCATGAATGCTTTTGTACATTTCTGTTTGGCTTTGAAGTGCTGTGGTGGTTGGTTAATAGACCATGCCTCTTCTAGTTTATTTGTTAATGATTTTACTGAATTAGTTTGATAAGCGCATAACATGTTAGACACAATTATTGTTATTAAATGATAACACATGAAAATTATGTCAAATTGTACAACTTTGTTGTTGTTTTGTTGAAATTAAATGTCAGCATTTTATGTGCTGCCGAAAGGCTTGAATAATGTTCTTTTACGAATCTACAAATAGAAATACATTGACATTTGTCATTCCTTCTGACACTTCTGACACATTTGTACATTCTCAGTAGATGTAGAGAATTTTGCTGTAAAAGCTTATCTAAGTAATTTTATCAAAAATCATTGTTTCACTTTGACAATACATGGTTTGTTGTAGAGTATATTGCATGCACACACACACACACACACACACACATGTTTATGATAGTCAATTGTTGTGATATGCGCGGCATTTGTGGTTAGTGTATTGCTATCTCACTCACACTGGCATATAAAAAGCCAATTTGATTAGTGCGCTGTTATTTTTATTAACTTATGACTTCTCGTTTTTTATACATTTATTTATTTTTATATATATTAATTTATAATATGTGCATTTACGTCACTGATAACTCACTTGACATTGTTGACTTCTGTCTCATTCATTCTGTCAGCTGCTGATATGAGCTGTTGACAGTTTTATTGCGTGCCCGTTCGTCTGTTTGACTGACTGACTGACTGACTGACTGCGTGAATTGACATACTGGCTGGGCAATGCGCCCTTTTGATTTGGCATTGAATTCAGTAACAAAAAAAAATAAAACATGACCAACGACAACATTCGATTTGTATATATGTATCTATACTTGAACTGAGATACATAAAAATGTTCATATATATTTTCAAAATTAGAAATTAACTAACAAAATTCAAAGCTTTAATGTTCTGTGATATTTTTTTGTTTGTTTGTTAAATGAAATTTAAAAGAAAATCAGAATTTTAAATATTCATAAGAATTATTGGCAACATAGACAAGATTGTGCGTTGATTTAAAGCGCTGCGCAAGCAAACTTTAGAGACTTGCTGCGTTTATATTAGCTATTAAAATTTATGATTGCCACACGCCAACATTAAATATTTTATAAACTTATCAGCACAAACAGCCAAAAGAAGGCCTAAGCAGCATTTACGATAAACTTTGTATCTTGTTGTCAAGTAATGAAAGTAAAAACAGCCAACGGAAAAAAATTACAAATTTTAAAGCAAAGGAACGGAGAGTTTGGATTCTGGTAGCTACATACACATGTTATTGTTGTTGTTGTTTCTGTTGCTTGTCTAAGTCAATAAGCTGCACAGAAATTAGTAAATGAGAGCAAACACAAGAAGACGACAACGACGACGACGACAGTAAAAGACGACACAAAGCTAAGCAAGTTTAAACACGTAGAAAAAGTGTTTATTTTACAGGTCAACGAGTTCAATTAGATTCGACGACGACGGCGACATACAGCATTGTTATATGCTTGAGTACAAAGTAGACAAATGTTAGGCAAATGTATCTAAGATACAAAATGTATCGTACATAAAATAAATGTTTATGCGCCGCTTATACAAATACATTCAAGCGTTGACATTTCCACGCTTATCAGCTGCTGTCAGCTGCTTTCTATTGTCTATCAGCAAAACTTTATATGCGTGCGTCCGTGAGTGTGTCTATTTGTATAGAATCTTCTATTCGTATTATATCTTATTATGCTAAATGTTACTTGTTGCGTTTGTATTAGTGTAGACATAATTGCAAACAACACTTTGGCTGTCTGTCAGCTTTTTGCAACACTAAGCCAATCATGTAACATATTGGCATTAATATCAATAGCAACAACAACAACAACGGCAATAACAACAGCAACTTAATGCATGTACGTGCATTAAAATTGTGTCTTACAAATATATGCATTTATTTGCTCTTTAGTTGTTGTTGTTGTTGTTTTATAATTTACTCTTGTTGTTCTTTGGAAATTTTGCATGCAAGAGATTTTAATTTTAATATTGATTATATTAAAATTATAATTGGTAAGAAAAACAATAATTTTAATTAAAATCTAACATTAGCATTTCAGTTTGTATGATTTATCTATAATAATTGTGTGCAATGCAATTTTCTCTCTGGCAAAACGAGGCAATGTTGTGCAAAGCAATGCAATGCAATAAATATCTAACATAAACATTTTGCTGTGATTTCAACGTGAACAAACAATACTAATAATGCAATGTTTATATTAAAATTATTGTTAAATTGCTTTTTGTACAAACTGAAAATGTCAACGGAAATTTACATTCTTCAATTAAGTTGTACAAATTAAGAATAGTCCTAATTTAAAAAGCAACTAAAGCAGCAACATAAACAATGATTGCATTCAGTATGAAAATATACTAAACAGAAGCAGATAAACTTCAAAGTACTTCAGTTATTAGAATGTTTGATTGAAGCTAAAAGCATTACTAAGCAACAATTAAGTAGAAGCACCCTAAAAGCATGCTATGCCATTTGCTCAAAAGCAGCAATGTAATCAAAGCAATGTTTCATGCTAATTTTTTGGTTGAAATTAAAGCAGAAAATTAAAGCTCTTTGACACTCGAGTATGTCAACTCGAACTTAACTGCATTTTCATCCAGCATACAACAACAATGCACACTTCAATTGTTTGCTTTTTGTAGCATACTTTTAAGCAGCTGTAATTAGAAGCAAAATATACTCGAGGCAATTAATAAAACAGTTTTTATTTAACAACAATTGCAAAATATTTTTATATAAAAATTGTTGGCGACTTTTTTCTGTTGCATTTTGCGGTCAGTTGGTTTTAAATAAGCTTAAGAAAAAATATTATTTAAAACTGTGAACTCGTTATAAAACCTGAAAAAGAAATGACGAGAGTTGAGCACATATAAGGTAAACGTCCCAGTAATGGATCATGTCCCAGTTATGAATCAGTACATCGATCAATAACAAGTTTCATATTCTTTCACAAACGAGATCTTTTTGACTCATATGTGTCACTCTGAGTCATGGTGTCATTTTGTTATAATTTGTTTCACTGCGGAGTTTGATTTAAATTAATAGAAGAAAAAACACTTCGATAATTGTTTTTCATAAGGTTTTTCAGTGACTATCGTCTTCATACCGCACTTTTTAATATTGAATCATTAAATATCAACTTAAATTTATAATCAAGCAATAATAACGTTACTTTGTCAACCTGATCCATTACTAGGACAAGACGATTCATTACTGGGACAAGTGATCCATCACTAGGAAAAAGAGTAATGAATTATTATTAATCGAAATTTGTTTATTAAACGGTTAATAATTAATATAGTCGAATGTGTATCTTGTTCTTAAAAGACTAAATGTCCAAATAAAAAAACAAACATGGTGAATGTATGTTTTTTCAGGTTAAAGTGTCGAATTGAAAATAAATTTTTCCTTAGCTGATCCATGACTGGGACGTTTACCTTATATATTTTTTTTTAAATAAATAAATAATAAAAATAAATAAATAAATATTTCAATTAAAATGTAAATAATAAAATAATGAAAACATTTATTGAAACGTCATTACATATTTTCAAATGATAATATTGTAATATTCTTTGAATAAAATTTTAATTCAAATTTAAGTTTGTTTTCATTATTTTATTGCGCAGATTGACTTTATTGCTTTTAAAATTCTGGGAAAACTTAAAATGCAAGCTTGTCTGCTGTGGTTTTATTTGTGGGAATATATTTTTCTACTTTTACAAAAGAATTTGCAATGCAAAATTTGTTTTGTTAAGAAGAAAATTTCTGCATATTTTCTATCTCTTTATTTATTTATTTATTTTTATTTTTGTTGTTAAAAAAAGTATTAAAATGTGCGTCGCTGTTGTTTAACTTGCTCGAAAAGTAAACTTAAAGTTTTCTTTGTGATGGCTCTTGTTTCTTATGACAGTTCTTTTCATGCTTTGTCTAACTTTCACTTAAACAATTCTCAACATTTTTTTTTTGTTTTGCATATCCTAATTGAGAGCGGAAAGGACGTAGGCAACTGTCTTTGATGTCGCTTGTTGTAATTGTAATTGTAGTCGTTGCTTGTAGAATATGATTAACGCCACATTGAAATATTAGACAAGTTGCTTTGACAATGGTTAACCTTATTTTGCCTTACCTTTTTTTATCATTTTCTATTTTTTGGACACACTTGTGTCCCAACCAAGTTGTTGTTGTCGTCAATAACGTTGTTACACTTGTCATGGCAACAATTGACAAACAAACCTAATTTAGAAATCTTATTAAAATTGTCGAGTACTGTGAAGAAAGTCAGTAACAGCAGTAACAACAACAACAACAAAAAGTGGCACAACTTGAGTCAAATTACAGTTGAGCAATAACGGTTGAGAACAAAAGCAAAAAGTGTCATGGCAAACAAGTCACTGAACGTGAGCGATTTTTGGGTTCACATGGCGTATGATTATTTAAAATTATGTCAAAGTCAGAGAGGACAAAATGTATTTAGGGCAATTCCATTGAGTATTGGTTGGGTTTTTTCTCTTTTTGTTTGTGTTTTTATTGATTATTTTTATTTTATTCTTGCCTTCCATAAACTTTCGACTTAATGGTGTGCAAGTCATAAGCAATCAATGAAGCCTTCGATTTTTACGCACACATAATAATTCATATTCGCATTTAAACATAAATTATTTTTGGAATGTTATTTCTTTTCGGATTTTTTTTTGATTTTTTTGTGACACTCATATAATTTTGTTGGCTGTAAAATAAAAATAATATTTGCTTGCGCGACAAGCGAAACGAAAATGATGAGTCTCAAATGTGCAAAAGCAAATGAATGTGTTAAATAAAAAAACAAAAATTATATGCACTTGTTTGTTAAATTAGTTGGTGACATGTTTACCTCTGTTTGCTGCTGGCAAACAACAAACAATACAGATCGCCAAGCGAGTAAAGCGCCATGGAGGGGCAAAGCGGGGGATTGCTTACTAAAGCCCAGCGAAGACAAACATGAGCGCTGTGGGAACGTTTTCCTTCACGTTTGTTGTCATTTTTATGAGTGAGAAGTAGACATGGCAGACTATATAAAAGTATACATAATCTTTATCAGTATGACAAGAAGTTGTGACATAGGCATGCCCTTCAGTTGCTAAGCTACCGAGTTGAAATTTAACATATTTTTGTGCATTTAGCTTGTTTGTCGGAGCCGGCATGATCGAATTACAGAAAAGAAGAAGAAAAATTAACAAAATTGTTTGAGAAATAATTATTTACAAAACTGAAATTTGAAATGTAGTCTTCTAGCCTACTAAGACTTAATACATAAGTACCATCGTGGTCCATAGAGGGGTCTTGACAATTTTCTATCTTTCGATGAAAAACCTTTTTGTTCCTGAACCAATCATCTCGAAATTTCATACTTGAATTCTTAGTACAGCGCGAGAACTATTTTTTCATATCTCTAAAACCCAATGAGCAACAATAATGAAAATTGGTATGAAGACTGTTTAGATAAAGAGAAATAAATGAATGAAAATGAAAATGAAAAAATAAGCGTGACACTAACAAAAAGAGCGTGAAGAGTATTGTATCTCCAGCAAGGCCGAAGATAACATTTTTACTGGTTTTATCTCCCCCCCTCTTTGCTTATTAAGTGTTAATGTATGTGTGAGCAGTGTAAGCATTCATGCTTATTACTATTATTATTTTTTTTTTCTTCTTAATTCACCTGTTCGTTTATTTTTATAGTCGTTATTATTCTCTTGCCTTTGCGCTTTTTTCTTGCTTGGTCGCATTTTAATTAAACATTAACAGCTCCTTGTCTGTGTATGTGTGCGAGTGTGTGTGCCACTAATTGCACAAGCCTGCAATAATTTGCACTTATTTTTGCGAAACGACATGAAATAATAGACACGCATTTTACTTATTTGTTTGCTCATGACTAAAAGCAAAGCAGTTCTTAAAGCAAGATTATTTTTGAAGGTTTGTGGTGATTTCAGTTGCCATCTGGTGTACAATTCATAAAGTTTGTGGTCATAAAAGAGCGTAAAAAATAATTAGTTCAATAAAAAGAAAACACTTTAAAATAAAACTTGATACTTGAAGCTTAAAAAAAAAAGTATGTAAAAAAAATCTAAGTGAATATGGACAAAGAAATCGTAAAGCACAAAAAAAAATAAAGAAAATGCTTAGCGAGCGCGCATGCGAATAATTTCCGTCTCCGTTAGTGAAGCGGAAGTGCACAAAATGACATTTTACGTGCATGGCGGCAACAAAAGCGTTGACAGCGATGAATGTCTCATGTTCTCCTTATTGTTGCTATTGTGCTTTGCATGCCAAGTCGATCGTTAAATGTTTCCACAGCAAAGTATCTTATCACAGAGTCAGAAGTGCAAGAAAAAACGCTTTTGAAAACAAACTTGTGTAGTTTTTGCACAATAACAACGACAACAATATGCAAAATGAATATATCAACAACAAAATTTGATTAGCAGTTAATGTTTATGTGTGTGTGTGTGTTGTTATCATCATCATGTTTATAGCAATAATTGAAAGCAATAATATTTATCAAATTTATCGAATATAAACAAACTTAATAAAACTTTAAACGCTTCAAAAAATATGACTTATAAAAGGCTTAACTTTAATTAGAAGCCTTTAAGACACACACTCACACACAGAGTCAAGCAAAGTTAGCAGACAAGCAATTTCAATTTAATAATAACAATTGTAGAATTTGAAACGATAATTATAATTGCTCAGCCGCTCTCATGCCAATCAAGAGTAGCCAATTAAACGAGCACGACGAACAGCATGTCCTTTTGTTGTTTCCTATTACAAGAAACCAAGCACCCACACATACACACAAACATATACGCACACCCTCACTCAGATATATGTATGTATATAGAAACATTCACGATTGTGGCAACTGTTATGCAGCTGAAGCAGCGCAATGTAGCAGACGGAAAATCAAGAAGAAGATGAAAGGAAGCAAAAGTTGCCACACCCAACAATAAAATTTAATATTAAACATGAAAGAAGAATGGAAGCAAAAAGCAAATTGAAGCAGAAATTGAGCTAAGCACGAACCAACATGAAATATTTTTTTATAAAATAAAATAATATAAATGATGTCAAAACTTAGACAACAACAAACGTGCAGATTTTAAAACCGAGATCATCAAAAGCATACAAAACACAAGACACACAAACACACACACAGAGAGAAATAAATTATACATAAACTGAAATTTTATTATAAAATTTTAAACCGTTGCACATTTCAACTAAACTGAATGAAATGAAACTGAGGCTAAGAAAAGTCAAGTCAAACGTTTGAATCTGTTCGACTGCCTGCCTACCCGCCTGCCACACAACGTGTCTAACCTCACTCAATATCTCATCTTCACGTGCTCAGAAAAACAAGAAGTTAAAAATGCGCTTAATATGCGACCGAGCAAGCAAGGCGAACAAGAAATACCAACAAAAGCAAAAATCATGCTGCTACAAGAACAAAAACAACACCAGCATGAAGAAGAGCGCATAAAAGTGCCTGACTCCTTGGCACCAAACAAAAATGTTAACACGGAGAAAGAGTGCGGTGAGAGAGAGAGAGTGAAAATAAAAAGAGAGTAGGAGCATAAAATATACATTTTAAAATACAAAGTGTCGCCGGCAGAAGGCAAATAAAAACAAAAACAAAAATAAGCGCACAAGTCAAATGAATGGCAGCGGGGCAATAGAAGTGCAGGAAAGAGAAAGAAAGTGTTTCGAGGTTAGTTCGAGTTGCACACCCGCCAGCTTAGCTGCCGCACTGTCGCATCGCAAGAACAACAACAACAAGAACAACGCAAGTACAAAAACAAAGTGCAAAAAGTTGTAGTTGTAGTTGTAGTTTTTGCACGTAACTTTCTTTGCTTCCTTACTTCCTTCCTTTGCTGCTTCCTTAAGTGTTTGTTTTTAACAGTTTTTTTGTGTGGCGTTTTTTTCATTCTTTTCATTTATTTTCTTTTTTTTTTGCATTGAAGTGCAATTTTGCGCTATGCGCTTTGCTGCTACGTCAACGACACTTGTAAGCATAAGCGACACTTTTAGCAGCGGCAAGAAATTTTACTTCATATCTACGACATGCAACTATTGAATCTTTGCGTGTATGTGTGTGAGTGTGCCTGTGTGCGAGCTATGAAGTTTCTAAACAGCAAATGCAATTTTTATAACAGCAAAAATAACACAAACAACAACAACAGCAACGCTAACTAAATGTACACACTACTGCCATAACTACAAACACTTTACCGTTATTGCACACAAAAAAGAATATGTAGAAAAAATGTTGTCTTAAAGTAAACAAAAACAAGACTGAAGTTTCAAGTTGGCAGGCACTCATCAAATATTTATAAATCGCACTTTTGAGCTCAAAAACTTTCGTTAAAGGCTTCGCTTCACTTCGCTACTTTGCTCAGATCTAATTTAATAAATTCGACTTTTAAGTGCAAATAAAAAAAATATATATATATTTTTATTTTATTTCCAACGACTTAAAACTTTCGGTTCATTATTAAATTACGAAACTGCGAAAGTTTTCAGTGCTTTTGGCCCTTTAATATGTTTTTGGTCCGAAACGAGGCTTGGCGAGTATATGTAAGTATTTCTGTTAATATACAGAAATAAGTATAACCTTAAAATTGAAATCAATACTGATACAAAAATATACGATATGAAAACCCTCTAACAACTCTATTCTCAGACCAATCACACTTAGTCACAGTGAGTCACAAGTGTCATTTTGTGACTCGTTATTGGCTTTGGTGGTTTTAATCACTAACAACTCGTCACAGCTGGTCACAACTCGTCACAACTGGTCACAATTAGTCATAGCTTGTCACAAATATAGACGAACTAACTTGTAAAATCTCTTCTTTAGTCATTTACTATTTAATCCACCGTAGAATTTATAAAAAATTATGGATTCTTATTAAAAAATAAATATTTTCAAATCACTTTGCTGTCAAGGCAAACAATTTCTAATGTAAGTTCATATTTTTAGAGGGAATAATCGATGTTATGCCATATATTGATAAACCAATTGATCCCGATTGATCGTGAACTCTCAAAAATGTCATAGCAGTTTCCTTTCATGAATTGTTTATCGGCTATGCCAAATGCAAGTGTGTCCATATTCCAAAAATAAAGAAAACGAATCATTTGCCAGTCAAAGAGAATAGCTCAAGACTCTTTCAACACTAAAACTTTTGACGTGCTTGCAACTATTTTGCGTCTGGTGTGAGATTAGGTGATGTTTAAGCCATGTGGCTCCATGCAGCATATGCCTTTTCGTGATTGAACACATTTTGTTCAAATATTGCCGAGAAACCCTCGATGAAGTCACTTTTTAAACAAGCAAAAATTAAAGTGCTTATCTGTTTGGTAGCTGAGATGCCATCAATGCCATCCATGCTAAAAAAGAGGGTCAAAGAACGAAGAACAAAATTTATATTTGCATTGTTATCTTTTAATTAAAATAATATCTCCAGTCTTAGTTTCTTAGTTTTAAAATCATTTGAAACATTTTGTTTTACAATGATACAATGAAATTTGCTCTTAAAAGAAAAAAAAAAAACTTGAAAAACAAATATTTCTTTGCAAATTTGAATGTTCATTTTATAAACAATCTTCACGCTTTCAACAACAAAATGTATTTTTAATTTGATTTTGATTTCATTTCAAGTAATTTTCTAAACAAACTTTTTCAAATAGAATTTCTTCGACTATTTTACAAATAAACAAAAAAAAAAATACATCACAGCTTCAAGTTTTGTTAAACAAAATAAATAATCAAAGCAAAAAAAAAAACATTTAATGTACGTTGAAAATTCGAAAAATTTCTTCAACGTAAAACCGAAAAAAAAAACAATTAGAAACATGAAAAAACGCTGCCAAGTGCTTTGTATTTGTAGCATGGCGCAGTGCGCCAACTAAGCTGCCACCAACTGTTTTTCTAAACAAAAGAGTCAAGTTTTTCTTATTTATTTATTTTTGTTTTTTTCTTCCTTTTCTGTAATACTTTTTTTTTACGTTCTTGGTCTCGTTTTGTTTTTGTGTTCATTTCTTTTTTTTTCTGCCTAAATTACTCGCGTGATATTAACACAAAACTTTTGCCTTTCAATAGCACAAGCGACAGCAACAACAAGAACAAGAACAACAACAACTACAAAAGACAACATCAGTGCCTATTTGCAGCATTTGTAAAAACTATTTTTGTTTCATGGCAACAACAACAACACTAATAAAAACTACAACAACTAAATAATGTGCTTTCGTTGAAATGTTTTTGCTATAAAGTCGCGTTTGTTTATGTCATGTCAGTTGTGTCAATATTAAAAGATAAAAAAAAAAAAGGTGTACTATAAAAAAAACACACACAATCAACAACAACAACAAATACACACACGTTTAATTATGCGCGAACAAAATTAGCAAATGTCAACAACAAGAATCATGATCGAATTTTACTTGGCCGTGACTCAGCAACGATTTTTTTTATTGTAATTTCTTCAAGTAAGAAGATACAACTTATCACTCTTTATACTTATATGGGAGCATTAAATAGCTACACATTTGATATGCGTTAATAAAATGCCACGCCTCATACACGCTATGAGCGCATTGCTCCCATTTGGGGCATTTCATTTAGTTTCGCTGTTGCTGTTGTAGTTGTTGTTTACCGGCTTCGTTATAAAGGGAAAACGTGCCATCGTTAAAAGCAGCAAAAAATAGAAAAGAAGTAGTAGAAAACAACAAAATAACGCTAGGGACACAGATACACATACGCATATCTTTTCATATACATATGTATATATGAGTGTATGTGAAAGTTGTGATAACGCAGCGCAGCGCAACAAAGGCGCGCAGCTCATCATGCAACAAACACGCACGAACTCGTTGAGGTCGAAAAGTGTATGAATATAAATGGAGATAGTAAGAGGAGAGAGTGCGAGTGAGAGGCAGCGACGAAAGGGTGCTGCGATAAACGCGAATTTGGTCAATTTTCCAATGTGCGTTTTGCTTCGCACATTCGTTCGTTCGTTCATTCGTTGATTGGACAGTTTACTCTTCTCACATATGGGAGCCGTTACGTATACGCAACGTTGTTCTAGTGTGTGTTTTTGCCTTTTTTTTTTCTTTTTTTTTACTTATTTTATTGCTTTCACTTTATCGACGTCGTATTATGTTTACTTTATACACTTTACGACAACATGTACAATGAATAAAATGTGCTGTGAGCAATTTTTTGTTCCTTTTCTAAATTTATTAGCGAAGCAAAGTGGCCGTCATAGTTGAACCCATCGAACACATAATGACGCAAATCGAACGATGCTAATAATAATGCTAAAGATGACCTCGTCATCGCTAGTCGTCGAACGCATGTTTTACGGTCTATGCTGATAAACGCATTTGTGAGTGACTTCTTTGTCTTTTCTTCATTTTTTAATGTCTCAATGAAGTTCAGTCAACAATTGTTGTTGACAGACTGACTTGAATTGAATGGCTTGTGCAGCCAATCACATGTTGTCAAAATGTCAGCAGTTTGTATATGTTTAAAAAGCACAGCATACTTTAAGGCTGTTGGTGGAGCAACCAAAAGATTTGAACAAATGATAATTTCATGCTTATTAAACTGCAAACATAATCTCAGACATATTTTTCGTTAGTTTATAGTTTGAATAAAAAATTTATTATATTCTATTTCAAATAAATTTGAAAGATATTAAAATCTGAACTAGCGTGGAAATGCTGTTTCTTAGAATTGAATTGAAATTACAAATTATTTCAATCTCACTTTCTCAAACAATTTAATTTCCGGCATATAAACATAAAAAAAAAAACAAAAAACAGACTTACGTCAAACGGAAATGTCAGTTAATGCCGGAAATAGCAGCGGCAACAGATAAACAATAAATAAGTGAAAAAAAGCGAAGAGAAAAGAAATATGAAAATGATTTATGCCAGAAAAGTCTAAAGTACAAATGATGATCACTTCAAAGCAAATCGTTCGTTGGCAAACACACCAACACACACAAACACGCGCGTTTTTATTCATACGATTCATAATTTTTTTTTTATTTTTTCAGACATTCATTCATGCACTCAACTCACTCAAATCATATAAAAATTACAAGCGTTTTCAGTGCAAATTGAGAAATCAAAAAAAAAAAAAATTTTTTTATTTTACGTTCGGCCAACAAAACTTTGAATGACGCCAAAAGCCGCTTAAAATATTTCAATTAAGTTTTATTAAGCAATTCGTTTTTTCCGCCGTTTTTTTTTTTACTATATTATTTTTGTATTTCACTTAAAGTTGCTGTTAAAAGAAACACAGATGTTTGTCGACGCCTTCAATTCCTGTTCACGCTTAAGACGATTTATCAAATTTTATGGCAAATTCGTTTTTGGGTTTGAGCATTTTTATATTTCTTCTGCTTCTGCTTCTTGTTTTCGTTTTTATTTTTATTTAGTGTGGCTGCGTTAAACGCGTCGATATGGCGTTTATAACAGCAACAGCAGCAATAACAACAACAGCAACAATGGCGACTCATTGTTGCTGCCGTATCCGTATCTTTATATTAAAGTTAATTAATTTAGCATTTTTACGCTACACAAAAACACGACAAACACGAAGAAGGAAAAATAACGAGATACAGATGGAGAAGTGGAAGTGGAATGTTGGCGACGATAGAAGGATACCAAAAGGCGTTGACGACCACGACGAGGACATGCACGCTATCAAACATTGACCATTTTGTTGGTTTGTGTTGTTGTTATTCTTGTTGTTGTTGTGCTCATGTTTCGGTTTTATTTCATGTTGCTGTATTACTGTAATAAATTGAATTTTACGACTTTACTGCCTATTAATTGCTCTCAATGGCTGCCAATGTTTGTTCAGTCATTCACTCATTTAGTTCGTCTTTCATTTGTTCATTCATTCATTCGCTCATTCGTTTATTTACGCTTATCCTGATGCTTTGCACAATAATTTGAAGTTTTATCCGATAGCCAGTGATTAAAGAGATGCGTGCGTTTGCAAAAGCCCAACACACTTTTCCCTTTGTTTTTGCGACGAACAACTTTTTTTTCTGCACGTAATACAGGTCGTCTGTGAACTTTGTGAAGTAAACGTGGTTGGTTTGTAAAGTTTTCTCATAATTTTTTTTATTTTTATTAAATAAAAGGATTTAATTTCTTTTTATTCAAAAAAATTCAATAATATTTCAGTTCGATACGATTTTTTTTTGGATTTTAACTTTGCGTTTCGTACAACAACTTATCAAACGACGCACAGAGGGGCCTCAGATACATTCAGCTTGCAAAAATCAAAAATTTCATTAACGCTTTGGATAAAACAAATATATGCGTCTGATAGAGAATTTTCCAGAGATTAAGGAAATATTAACCTTAACGAAATCGAAATTTTAGTTTGGAAGATATACGCACTCAAAGTTGACCTTTTTTTCAACTTTCAATAAAATGCTCAATTTTTTTAAAATTCGGCACCTTTGAGTTGGAATAGCAACGCAATTATAACAGGAATCATTATCGAATTGATTTATATTTTTAGGTAGCCATATTATAGTGTTATATTATAAATATCAAGTCATTTGCATGTGTAGTTTTCGAGATGGAGCTGTTTTTCGAACTATCTATTTTTAAGGTGTTTTTTAACTTTGGTGGACAAAAAAAAAAATGCTAAAATATGCTACCCGCCAAATTTTGACTATCTCTTTATTACATATTCCTTTACCTATCTGTAAAATATTATGTTCCCCTCGCTTCCCTTTTGGCCGTTATAACGCAAAAACGGCCGCAACCTCACACAAAAAATCAGTGAAAAAGGCGCTGCTGCGGGTATAAGAAGAAGAATGAATAGTGGGTAAATTTGCTGTGACAGCTTTAATATGTTAATAAAGTGAACAAATGTTGTTATAGGAAGAAACTTGTCGTATTTGCTATGCAGGTGGTGGCTAAAATTTATCGTAGGCGGTGTGAAGGGGGTAAAATGTCTTGATTTTGTTCATTTTGTATGGCAGGTACCGTTTTTAGTGGTCCGATCTCAATGAAACTTATAAACAATTGGCCTGAGTATGAAAGAAGACTACCTTTTAAATTTCAGCCCTCTATTTTGAAAGCCAAAAAAGTTTTCAATACAACGATTTACCTTTGCTTCTCTTCCTCTTCTTCATTTTGTATGGCAGGTACCAGTTCCAGTTGCCCGATCTCAATGAAACTTTCAGGCATTGTGTCAGACTATGTAAAACTTCTAGGTGTGAAATTTCAGTCGTCTATCTTCAAAAACAAAAAAGTTTTCCACACAACAAATCAAGTTTTGTTCATTTTTCTTCTTCTTTTCGTATGGGGGCTACCAGTTCCAATAGTCCGATCATGGCGATTCCGACATATGAGTTGATCGCACAGAAAAGAAGACTCTGTACAAAATTTCAGGTCGATATCTTAAAAATTGTGGGAGATATTGCATAAATACTGATAGACATACAGACGGACGGACAGACATGGCTATTTCAACTCGTATTGTCATACTGATCAAGAATATATATACTTTGTACAATCGCAAGTTTCTAAGTTTGTATAAAATGATAAACTAGTGATTTTCTGACGCTTATACTGCACCGGAAACAAATTCTGACTTTGACAACCTACTATGCCGCTCCCAGATATCGTAGCGTATTGAACGATGGCTTGTTTTAAAGCTTAAGGAATTCACTTTTAAACAAAACTTATTTCATGAAATTATCTTTATTCGTTCAGAAGATATGATTTTTGCAATGCAAAAACTCAGAAGGCCCCACTGTGCGACGCACCAAGTGTGCACACACACACACTTCATTTATCTCAGCATTTTCCATTAATTTGAGCCACTGTTGCCCTTAGTAACATAACTCTTGAGCATTACTTTTTTCCTTACGCACACACGCACATTGCAAATTGTTGTATGTTGCTTTTTAATTAAAATTCCATTTGTTTGCTCTTTAATTAAAAGTTAAGTGAAAATTACGCGTATGCGTAACGCTTAATTGCTCTTTGCAATACACACACTTGTATACACATAAGTGTCGAATAAATTCTATAAAAAAAAAAAATGAAAACAATAAAAGAAAAAATAATGTTCATATTTAATTGATGCATCAATAACGCGAAGCACTCAATTATGGACATTTATTGCGTCACAGCATTGCAACGCACATACCTACATATACATATGTATATGCAATCAACGATTGCAGAAGACTTTTCAGACTGCAACTTCATACAATGTTACCGCATAGTGAGTCACATCATAATGCCAATCAATGTCTCACTCAACCCAACCGCCCACTCAAGCAAAAGATAAAAAATGTGAAGAAGAAAAACACTTTAATCAAAAACGCATTTTAAAAGTTTGCTATCGAATTGTTTAACATGACAGGCGCATCATGACCGTGACCACCCAGCAAGCAAAAGCACGCGCGTGCCTGACACGCATACAAGTGAAGCCCACAGAGATGCCCAGTAGGAAATGAATTGCATTTAAATAATATTTAAATGTTACTTCGTGTTGATCAGTCATCGGGCACTGGTTCCCATCTCGCCTCCGAGCTCCTTTCAAAAGACCTTGAATACATAAGCTTCATGTGAAACAATGCCTTTTGAAATGCTTTTTTGTCAAGGTATTCTCATTTTTCGTTCTGGGTACTCGATCACACACCCATACATAGACACAGACAGCTGAGGCATATAAAGTTTTTTTCGTTATTTTTATTGGGTTCGTAAGAATTGAGCCGAAACTTTAATGGCTTTTTATTGTTATATTCATTTATATTGTTTTTTAACAGTAATAATTAATTTAATGCGCTCAACTGCTGCTTTGGCTTTTTGGTTGCACGGGGGGTGGGGTTGGGTTCCAATTTGGGTATTCGATACGCCTTCTGAGCAACGTTGTAGGTAAATTTGTTTTGCTTTGCCATAATCACACACATCCGTTGTCAGCGAAGCATCATTAAAAAGACATACGGTGTGGTCGAAGCTGAATTTTAAATACCCTACAATGTGTTAGATGGTCATAATTAGAATTAATTATTGCTTGGATACAAGACTTGCTTTCATGTTGAAACAATGTGTAATTGTATATTTAAAGTTTTGACTTCAAACAAAATGTTAAAAAAAGGTATATTGGAAGAAATGAAGCCAAAAAAAATGTGAAAAAACCCAAAGGATATATTAGATTGCTTTGTTTTTTCATTTGTAATTATTTACTTCAACCTATTAAAATTCTTAATGCTTAAATGAACAAATACAAAAATGGGGAACATTTAAAAAAATACCAAAATACAAAAAAAAGTAAATAAAGTCTGAACAAATTTGCGGCGTACCACGAATCGCACGCTTGGCATGCTCGTTAAATAAATGCATATGTATTAACATACAATTGTACAAATATATTGTAAATAATTGAAAACAGAAAGTTAACATGCTGATTATGTTTATATTAACGCTTGCAGGCATGCAAATTAATATTTATTTTATATTTTTTGTGCAATTGATTAAATTGTTGGGTTCTTCTTTTGAAAGGCGAATTGCGCCTACAACATTTATACGTATGTCACAAATACGCGTGAAACAAGCATTTGGCATTTACGGTGTGTGTGTGTGTGTGGAAATAAGCGTAAACTTTGATATTAAGCATTGCACACGTGGCGTATACGCAATGTATAATTAAATCAAACAACATTAGCATCATTATACGACACGTGTGCCGCCGTCAAATACGCAATCGAATGTTAATACACAATGCTAATGAAATATGCAAACGCTTCGAATTTCGATCAAATGGTAAACAACAAAAACAATAACTACAACAAGAACAATATTACAAATGCAACAATTTTAGCAAAACGCGCTTTTCTTGTTACCACTATAACCTTTTGACTTCGACTGCAATTTATACCAAGACTAATTAAATTTCGAGACCATAAAAGCGTATTTTTAATTGCATGCACTTAAACATGGTTTTATTGTACACAAATGATCAGACAAGTGGAACGCTTGAATGAACTTACATACATATATATGTATGTATGATTGAAGCAATAAATAAATGTTCATAAAGTTTTTGTCTTATCGACTGGCGCCGTTTTCAATGGGCGCTCCTTTTTTCTCCCTTTTTGTTTTTAATGAAAAACTTTTCAAACAAATTATAGAGAGAAAAATCATGACAACTCTGAGCTAAACAGAAAGTATAAGAAAACAATATATATATTTATATATAGAAAGAAAAATTGCATTCATAAATAACGCTCATTAAGTTTTAAAATACTTTAGCCAGAAGTCCAGGCAGAACTTGAAACCGCCAACAACAAAATGATGGCCAATGAATGGCAAAAGTTATGTTGATGGACGCAACGAAGGCGGCGGCAAAGTCAAATGGTTAAACGTGCTCTATAATAAATGCGTAATTTAAGAAGTCAAAGTTTTAATGTACAACGCATACATCAAAGACAGAGAGAGAGAGAGAGACTGAAAGAGGGAGAGAACCTTTAATGTCGTCTAATGAGCAAATGATGCAAAAATTGGTTGCTCATTGATTACAAGGCCAATAAGAGCAGCACTTGATTTGCTTAAGATAATGCATACTAATTTGTGGATTATTTGTTGTTTGTTCTTGTTGTTTTGATTGTTGTTTTTGACTGACAACTTGTTGAAATGTCGTCAATGATGATGGCGATGACGATGACGACGTCGTGTTGTGTTGTGCATGGCATTATTGATTAGCAGTCGCAATGCGCGCTGCGCTCTACGACTTGGCATGAAATAATGCCAGGCGACAACATTCTGTGCGCACACGATTAGCCTTTGGCATTACGCCATTTGAAGTGTCAACGCCATATTGGGCGTGTCGGCCAGCCATTGACTTTTAATTTAAACGTCAACGGCAGCGCCCACCAATAAGACCAACAGCAATGGCAACAGCGAACTAAGCTAAGCTAACTCAGTGGGAGACTTGCGAGAGCATAATGCCTTGCAGCTGTCATGGCATATCCTGACAAATTGCATTAAACGAACGGTGGCGACAACGACAACTGGCTTTGCTTGTTTTGCTGCTGCTTTCACGTACTCTTCCTCTTCTCCCGCTTATTGTATTGGCCAAGTATTATTGCATGCTGTTGTCAGTATGTTTGTAAGTGCTTATTTGTCATTCTGCGTTATCATGAATTGCAGCAGAGTCGTTGCCAATGATAGCAACAATAACAACCAACCACAAAGCAACACCAAAAGAAAAAACCTTGAGACACGGTCGATGAACATTTTGGTTTATTGATTGGCTTTAATTAGAAACCATCAAGCACAAATTAGCCTTGCGGCTTCATTAATAACTTTGATAGCCGACGCGCTCTTTACATACTTTTATTTTACGTCTTTTTATTTTCTATTCTATTTTCATTTTGTGCTTTCCTTTCACTTCTTACTTTCTTTTTTTTTTTACTTAAACACAATTTATTTGTTTTCAAAGTGTTTTGTTTGCTTTTTTTTTTGTCTTGTTTTTCCTTTCGATATCACTCTTTAGTTGTTGCATAAAAATTGGTTTCCTTCATATCCTTTTTTTTTCATTGCGTCTCGGCTCATAATCACAAAACTTTAGAAAAAGTTTATTTTGTGATTTTCCTTTTATTCTTCTGCTTTGAAGTTACTTTTTCTTTGCTAATTGTTCACTGAAAACTTTTGCCTACCTTTTTTTTTGATCTTTTTTGTTTTTGGCGACGTTTCATTGCTTCAAAAAGTGGCATATCAGAAAGAGATTAGTTAAATTTATTATTTTAGTTTTTTTTTTATATTTTTAGGCACAACTAATGCGCTTATTGATCTAAGGAAAAGAAAATTATAAAACGTTGTTGTTTATGCATTTCTTTTTATCTAATTTTTTATTCACTTAAAAGTGCCGAAGTCCTTCGAAAGTTCGAACGCCCACGCGTCCAAACAATACTTGTTTTAAAAAATATTTTCATTTTTTCATTGTTCTTGGTTTTCGTGTTCTTTTGACTCGGCATTATACATATTTCTACTTAAATTTTCTGCATCTTGCTTTAATAGCATTTCTCCTTCTTGACTGCTTTTGACATTTATGCCCTTATATTCGTTTTCGTTTTGTTATTTTTCCCGTTTTTTTATACATCGTCTCCATCTTCGTCGTCTTCAACACTCTCGTTGTGACGCTTTTGTTGCTTCTTAGCTTCTTGGCTGGTTCGCTGAGCGAAGCATTTCATCCACTTAATTTTCTTGTTAGATTTTATGGCTTTACTATTATCGACAGACGCGCAGGACTAACAAGTGCTCAACAATGCATAGTGTAAAGGAAGTTGATAGAGTGATTTATACCGAGCGCACATTGAAACATTTTGAGATTGGCTTATGTGCCTCTCAATTGTTACGATTTTTCGACGAGTTAAAGTTGCCTTCAATTGCCAACAATTTATCAAAGTCAGTGAAGCACAAAAGCCAATATGCTTCCTTCTTCCTTCATTTGAATTGAGAATTTCAAGTTGTGCGAATATCGTTTTGCGGTACGATTTTTATTTACCGTACAAACTTTGCTAATTAACCAATAATGATGTTAGTGAAGAAGGAAGAGATGATAGCAACTGACTTCCGATTGTGAACAACTTGACGTATGTTTGATTTTTTTAACAGAGTTTTAAAAACCAATTCCCCTATTCTGACAACTCTTGTACGCATTGTTAAAACAAAAAAATCTATTAAATGATAAATACATACATACATATATATAATTTTAACTGCGTGTACTATTCAGGACAGCTGTTTTTGCCTTTATTAGTAAATACCTTTTTAATAGTCATGTTAATTTGCTGCTAATTTGCATTCTAATTTCATCGTTGCTGCTAATCGTAATTCCGTATGTCACATTGAAGTAAAACACAACATAAGGAATTACAATTGCTAGGAACGATGGCATTGGAATGACAAGTGGCTGGAACCCTATTAGAATATCTATTAAAGAATCGATTAACATTTAATCTTCTTTTTATAAGAAAAAAAACATTTTAAAAGAAACACTTGTGTTAACATTCACAAATCTTCTATTTCATCTCGCCACAGATATCTGTCTTCTTCTTTTAAGACTTTTTAATAAATCAAGCGACAAGCGAATAATGACTAAGCAAATATTCCAAGAAACAAATGATAATTATATATTTGCATTGAGTTGAAAATATCCAAAACACGTTGATAAGATTCTGAACTTCTTTGTCAATGCGCAACAGACGCACAAAAACTATTTCGAATCCTCTGTTTCACACAGTTGTCTCAATTCAAATCATTGTTGTAATTTTCCATTCATTCAAGACTGTAAAATTGACTCAATTAATAGATAAGTAAAACATTATCGACACACTTCATTGTGATGATTATCATCGATAATCTTGCTGTTTATTTTAATGAAAGTGATAAGAATTAAAAATTTCAAGTCGACACTGAAAATTTTTGCAAATTTACAAACGCAAAATTAAAATTTATTTAAAAAATTTGAATTGAAAAATAGACAATGTTTTCTTTACATAATTCATTTGTAATCATAGCGTTTTAAAAAATAAAATTTAGTGAATTTATAAAGCCTTCGGGCGTATTTGCATCTCTACGAACTTAAGAGAATACTCGCTGCCACGAAAATGCTGCCAAATAACGCCTTTCCCTATGTTTTTATTACCGTATTCGCCATTCAAATTGCTGTAAGGAAAGCGAGCGTATTAATTATTGTCTAAACAGAGCTTACAAATAATTACCTATAATGACATTGATTGTACCACCATGCACCATTATATGATTTAGCACAGTTGTATGAAAATGCATCATTATCTTCGTCATAAGTACTAAATTTACTTGACTTATGATAATCGAGGGAATCCCCTGCATCACCCGAAAATGTTCCGAGTTTGTTGAGCGCATACTTTTCAGCCTCGGTCCCTATTTCGAACAAATCGTAATTGGCCTGCCGTTTTCCATTTTCAAAATCCTCCATTGCGATTTGCAGTTCATATGCTCGAGATGTAGTGATGATATGAAGATTTTGTAAACCTACGAAAAACTCACCGGTTACGTTACCGAAGCCGGCCCTGTGTTCTACCCAAGGCCGATAAAAGTTTGTTTTACCATCCATGCGCCTTTGAATGACTGTCCATTCGCCATTCGAACTCATAGCGTCGCACGCAACTTGGAAGAGTTTCTCATTATCATGTGGTAGTGCAGAGCAGACTTTTGGATAGTGCACGCTATAAGTTTCTTCCTCTGCCCATTTTTTTTTAATTTAATTTCGTATTCTTTAACATGTTCAACGATAAGAGGCTTAACGGACTGAATGTCTTCCTGCAGCGTTTTTAGACTAAAATCGAGAAAAAAATTGTTAATAAATATTCCTGAAGTGAGTTATTAAGTTAAAGTTTTACCTCTCTGACACATTTTTCAAGTCCAACTCCAAATTTGTTCGTTCGCATTCATTGTCGATCGACGCCGGATTACTTAAATGAGCGCAAATCACCAAAAATAAAAATTTTATAATTTTCAAATTCCGCATGACTTGGTTCCTTCACTTCTTAAGAAAGACTGAGTTTATAAAATTTCGAAACTGCTGATATTTTTCATTTCTATATATAAAATTTCTAATTAAATACAGTAAAACCCCGCAAAAGTAAACCGAGCCGTTATAAGCGTTGATTAACTTTATTAACTAGCGGTAATAAACTTTTGTGAGATTTTACAGTAATTTCATTTTAATATATTGAGTTATTGCAAATGCGATTATTGTAATTAATGTGTAATAAGCAAGGCGAAAGATAAGAAGGTTTGTTTTTACGCTGGTTCATAATCGAAACAAAAAAGTTAAAGGCGATAAAGCCTTGGCCTATTTGTATTAATGAGTAAAAATCAATCGGTTCCATGTAAGCTATACACATACAAGTATATGGTATAGAGGCCTGATCTTTCACATTTTCGAGTTTTAAACAAAAACTCGGGCAGACATAAGAAAATGTTCCTAACATAGGGATTTGGTTATTTTATCTCATCTGGTTAAGAATATATGTATGTACAAACATACATGCGTATATACTTTACATAATCGAAGATGATTCTTTCTATGCTTTGCAAACTTCGTGGGAAACTTAATAGACTCTTGCAAAAAATGTAAAAAAACTACAATATCATTTGATTTTTAAGCTTAACAGAAGCGCAAACAAATAACTCAAGTGTCAGACAGCAACAACAAAAACGACAACTACAACAACAAATGAAATTTAAACAGCCGACAACAACTTTTGCAATTTGTTTGGCAATTGACATTAAGTGCTTGTTTGCAAGCTGCAACTATTTTCGACAAACTAACAACTAAAACAACCTGTTCCATACTGAGGGGCCATCAGTCATTCGGCACACGACTTGTAAAGTGTGCCAAATTTGTTTATTTACATTTAAATTGAAATCTCTTGCACATCAATTACACTTCAATTGTTTTATTCTGTTGTCTTTTCTGTTTATTTTTTTTTTTAGGTGGTTCAGATAGCAATAAAGGCAAAAGCAAAAAATGGCGCAAAATACTGCAATTTCCACACATATCGCAATGTATCCACCTTAAAGATAAATTAGGTAAGTGTCAAACGCTATGGAAACCAAATGATAATTGATTGTTGATTCTATAATGGCATCATCTTATCGTAGACATAAGCTATGGCTACGTCATCGATCAGCAGCCAATTGGACGTGAACTCTTTCGACAGTTCTGTGAGAACAAGCGACCGATATATTTTCGCTATCTTTCATTTCTCGATCAAGTGGAACGGTAAGCAACCTGAAACCATTTCCTTGGCTTTATAACATTCAATCGTTTGATTTTCATTATGTTTTCATTAGCTATGAGGTTGAATACGATGAGCAACGGATTGCGATTGCACATGAAATCGGACGTCGTTTTTTGGCGCTCAATACATTATATGAATTGAGTAATGGCGCTGGTGGTGACGCTGGCACAGATGAGCAGCATAATACCACAACAACAACAACTACAACAACAGCTGCAGCAGCAGCAGCAACAACAACAGCATCAGAAGCAACAACAACGGCAACAGAGACTGAAAATTGCAACAATACCACCGCCGCTAATAACAGCAATTGCAACAACATCAACATAAACAACGCTAACACTAATAAACACCATAAGAAGCAACACGATAATGATACACACAATCATAATGGTGATGAGCCACCTAATGGCGTTGCCGATACAACCGAAGAGGGTCGACACAATGCTCACGATGATGATGGTGGCGGCGGCGGTGGTGGTGATGGTGGTGGCGGCGGCAACGCCGGCGGCGGGAAGGTCAATGACGATGGCAATAATGTTGTTGTTGTCGTTGAAAATGTCGGCGGTGGCAGTGGCGGTGGCGGTGGCAACAAGAAACAATATAATTACCAATGCACGAGTATAGGCAACTATGGCAAATTGGGCGGCCGCTTTGGCGCTGATGAATTGGTGCTCGATGTGCTCAACGATGATCTCATTGCACGTGTGCATGATAAAATCACAAGCAGCGGCAAGGAACTATTCGAGCCATGCGTAACAGCGGTGAAAGCATTCCTTGCAGGCGAACCATTTCGAGAATTTGAGCTCTCGATGTATTTTCATCGGTAAGTTTGTATGGCAAACGTGTTATTGACACATATACATACACATACACTTCTATATATGCGTATGTGTGTGTGTGTGTATATGTCTAACATACAAATGCAGCAATTCAATTTGGCTGATGTATCGTGCTGTGCAATGTCATTGCAATTCATAAATTCAGTTAAGATACATCATGTTGAAACGGTTGTGTGTGCCTTGTGCGCTTTTTATGCACCATAAAGATAAAACTTTGAATTTGTAGTTTGGCATTTCGGAACATTTAACCAAATAAATGCATTTTTTTTTCGTTTTTCATCTTTTTTCCAAATGCAAACAGATATTTACAGTGGAAATGGCTTGAAGCGCAACCCATCACATACAAAACATTTCGCATGTACCGCGTACTAGGCAAAGGCGGCTTTGGTGAAGTTTGTGCCTGTCAGGTAAATATTTGTTCGTTCTTTTGCTTTTCAAATATTTTGTTTGATTTCATTTTTTTGAAGAAGCAAAAACTATATTACATCAAATGTGCATTTCGTTCACTTATGTATTATATATGTATATGTATGTACGTGTATTTAGGTACGTGCTACGGGCAAAATGTATGCATGCAAAAAATTGGAAAAGAAACGCATAAAAAAACGCAAAGGTGAATCGATGGTGCTCATCGAAAAGCAAATACTGCAGAAAATCAATTCACGTTTCGTTGTCAACTTGGCCTATGCGTACGAGACAAAGGATGCGCTCTGCCTGGTCCTGACAATAATGAATGGTAAGGTTTTATTTTACACACACACACTCTCACAATCACAATACACACTCGTTCGTCTGCCATATACAAAGGACATGGTTGTATGTTTATACCCTGTACACATACTGTGTATCGGGGTATATTGTGTTTGTTTGAGCGAAATGTATGTAACGCACAGAAATATTCACTTGCGACTATATAAAGTATATATATTCTTGATCAGGATGACAAGAGAAATTGATTAAGCCATGTCCGTCCGTCTGTCCGTCCGTCCGTCTGTCCGTCCGTCTGTCCGTCCGTATTCACCAATGGTTCTCAGAAACTATAATAGCTAGAGACTTGAAATTTGGAGGGTAGACTCGTGATGCTCGGCAGCAGATCAAGTTTGAACGGTTTTGTGCCACGCCCACTCATTCCCGCCCAACCAGCACCGCCCACTTTTTTAAAACGCTATAACTCGAACATCCAAAGAGATAGAAACATTAAAGTCGGTATGTAGACTCAGTATAAGTAGCACTACAAAACTGCATATCACAATTTTTCCCCCTCCTCTTCATTTCCCCTCCCCCAGTTGTTTTCTATAAAAAGCAATATCTGCAAAACTAACAAAGGTATGAACCTGAAATTTTGTATACAAGCTCAGTGATAATACATCTTAAAAACTGCATACCACAAATTTCCCCTCCCTTTGATGGCTACCCCTCAGAGGCCTACAAACTTAAAATTTTCGTAAAATCCACATTTTTTGCCCGGTTTTCTTGATATTTTGAACACTATTTGAATAGGCGACGTCAGATCAATATGTTTTTGTAGATTGAGGGTGTGGCACCGCCTACCATGTGTGCAGGGTATTATATTGTCGAGTATACTCGACTATACCGCCCTTACTGGTTTTGCTTTTAGTTGGTATAGCAATTTAAATCATTTCTGACACTCAGCGTCTCTCACTTTATGTCAGAACTTGATTAAAAAACAAAAACAAACGAAAACAAAAAAACGCTGCCAACAAAAATGTCACTTGAGTTGACTTAAAACGGGCGCACTTGCTATTTACTCGACTCAAAGCTACACACATACATCATTCACTCATACATAGTATGTATGCACTCAAACGCTGTTTTGTTGTTGTCATCATGTGTCCCTTTCTGATGCTTAGATTCAAGTTCGTCAAGCACAAGTTTAAGAAGCAGAGTAACGATTTTAATGAAATGTTAGCGGTTGACAGTTTTCAACGCTTCGTTATTAAGTTTGTTAATTAATTTTGCAATGCTTTAGTTTAGTTGACACATTTTTGTGCTTGACAGCAGATTACAGCAAATGTGCTGATGTGCTGCTGCTGCTGCAGTGTAGCTATCATGCATCATGCTGTCATGCACAACTCAAGTGATGGCAAAAATTAAATTATCTTCAACTTATTTAAAACGTTGCAACATAGGAAACACTTGGTAAACTATAACAGCGTCTTTTTGTTAGCCAACAATAATAACTAAAATCAAGTGTGTTGATAACTACATACTTATTCATTCATGTAAATTGAATCTTTAGTTGATTCAATATTGAAAAGCCATTCAGTTACCATTTTTTAATTGAATTCCATTTCTTCTTTTCATTTACACTCAATGTATTTAATCATTGGGAGTGAAAAAGAGTGTGAGCGAAATAGAGAAAAACAGTTATTCTAATTGAATTCGCTCGTTGATGCAATGAACAAAGCAAGCAACACAATAGCCTATACAAGTGTAAAGACAGAGACACAAACATTGACTCAGGTCAGAGAGTCGCACACAGAGACAAATGCAATGACCAACAACAAAGTCTCTAAATGTTGATAAACGATCTGTTTTGATACATTAAACGATTGTAATTAATAATTGAAAAAAATTAAAACAACTTATATTGTATAGTAATTGTATATTTTTTATTTGTTTACACAGGTGGCGATTTAAAATTTCACATATACAATATGGGCGGTGATCCAGGCTTCGAAATGGTGCGAGCGCGTTTCTATGCCGCCGAAGTCGTTTGTGGGCTTGAGCACTTGCATCAACAGGGCATCGTGTACCGCGATTGTAAGCCCGAAAATATATTGCTCGATGATCACGGACATGTCCGTATATCCGATTTGGGTTTGGCCGTTGAGATACCCGAGGGTGACATGGTGCGCGGACGCGTCGGCACTGTTGGTAAGTTGAAGAACAACTATAAATGTAAGAATGTTTATTTACTTTCGGTTTTTATTTGAAGGTTATATGGCGCCGGAGGTAATCGATAATGATAAATACGCATTCTCGCCGGATTGGTTTAGTTTTGGTTGCTTGATCTATGAGATGATCGAGGGTCAAGCGCCGTTTCGCATGCGCAAAGAGAAGGTCAAACGCGAGGAGGTTGATCGGCGCGTAAAGGTAAATGCTCAATGCAAACATTTCTATCTAAAGATTGTCTGATGAAAGTTTATTGAATGCATTGCAGGAAGATCCGGAGAAATACTCGAGTAAATTCAACGATGAAGCCAAATCATTGTGCCAACAATTGTTAGCGAAATCAATTAAGTTGCGTTTGGGTTGCCGGAACGGACGCCATGGCGCACGTGAGATTAAATTGCATCCGTTCTTCAATTGCATTAACTGGAAGCGTCTGGAAGCAGGCATGGTTGCGCCGCCTTTTGTGCCTGATGTAAATAAACAACACTGTTTATTTCTTTCTTTTTACAAATAATAAACTTTTTTTCTTTGCTTAACGCAGCCACATGCTGTTTATGCCAAAGACGTGCTCGATATTGAACAATTCTCAACGGTAAAAGGTGTCAATATCGATGAATCTGATTCGAATTTCTACACGAAATTCAATACTGGCTCTGTTTCGATATCATGGCAAAATGAAATGATGGAAACGGAATGTTTTCGCGAATTGAATGTCTTTGGACCAGAAGAATGTCCAACAACTGATTTATTAATCAATGCGCCGCCTATACCGGATAAAGCCGGTTGTTTTCCATTTAGGCGAAAGGTATTTACCATAATTTATTTAACAAACATAATTAAGCGTTTTCTTTAAATATGTAATTTGGTTTTGTTTTTTTCGCACATTTCAGAAGAAGCAACCTGCACGAACACAACCGATACCCATTCCTGAACATTTATTAACCACTAGTCACAGTGTATCCTCAACCACAGTCGAAAGCTGATAGAATAATTAGTTACATTCTCATTTATATATGCATTCATAAATATGTAAGTAGAATTACATAATAAAAAAACAAAAGAAAACAGACACATACATATATATTTAAACGCTGTATAAACACTAAGTTTGCATAGTTACATGCACTAAGATGCATAGATATATGCATAAATATACAAATAGTTATGTATGTCTGTCTAACGTACAATTTTAAGTTAGTTTTTTATTGAACTACTTGTCAGAACAGAAACATAAAAAAATATCTAAAAACGATCCACACACACACACACACAAAGTTAAACGTTCAAATTGTTTAAATTTATAAACAAAAAATGACTACAAAAAAAATTATTATAAAAACCAAGGCAACAAATAAAAATGCACAAATGTCATAAAAAAAAGGTTTTAATGAAATTGTAGTTGTAATAAAATTTTTGTGTAATTCTTAAGTTCATAATTGTAAATTTATTCAATGGCGAATTTCTTAAAACTAATTTCAAACTGCAACAGAAGCATAAAACAACTAAACTAAATTAAAATATTGAGATATAATAACATAATAAACATATAATTTATATATATTTTTTTATATTACAAAAACAAACATTTGCAACAAAAAACTACATATTTGTATACAACAGAAAAGTTCATTGAAATGCAACTAGCAAAGCGTTTATTTGCACAAAAACATTTTAATAAAATAAAGACTTAAAAACAAAGAAAGAATTGTTTCAAACATCGTCGAAACCGACAAAACTTCTATAATTCTTGCTAAAAAATATACTTAATAATAATAAAAAAAAATACAAACAACTATTTAAACCACACAAACACACTGAAGACAAAACAACAACAAAAATAATAATTAAAAAGAGGCAAAAATATATTATAAAACGCATCATATTTTAAAATTAAGTATACGCTTTGAGCTCTCCTTCATTAAAAAAAAAAAAAAAAAAAACAACAACTAAAAATGACTACTACGCGCACCTACAAACTCATGCTAACAAACCACACACCTTCCCGCCCCCAATTAGACATAGTTTGTGGAAATTAACAAGTAAATACAACACATATATGACATAGGTAAACAAAAAAATGAACAAGTCGCCTAACGACTTCATTACAAAATACTCGAAAATAAAAAATGCATTTTTTTAAATTCTTTAACGAAATTCTTTTTAAATACTTATTTTATTTTTATACTTACTTATTATATTAGTTAAAACAGCTAACGTTTTGGTAGCGCTTAGTGGCAAATTGATATCTTCAAAGGGTTTCTTATTAATATTTTGTTGCCTAAGTTTAAGGGTTTATTTTTCTAAATACTTTTGTTTTGTTGTAAAACGTGATTTTTGATATTTCTAGCCTTAAATGTGCGTGTTAATTTCTGTTTCAAATTAAACATAGCAGATAAGTAAAATAGTTGAAGAATTAAAGAAGAAAGAATGACTATGCGGAAAGATAACAAAACAAAAATATAAATAAATAAGTAAAGATATTAATAAGTATAATATACAAATATTTATGTGTATGTATGTCTGTCTGTTTGTGTGTTTGTAGCGTAGGCATTTTGTAATTAGCGCATTGAATTGACAAATTGAATGAATTTATTAATATGTTGAGCATGAAGACGAAGTAATACAAACAACAAATTAGGCAAAAGTACAGCAAATGACGTCTGTGCCACTGTATGCAGTCATTTAGGCAAGAAATGATACTGAATTGAAATACAAATTTTGTTTTTGCAATAATGAATATGGAATTGTTTGTCAAAAGCTTTGCATTAAACAATTAACATAAAAAGGACATGCCACATTAAGCAGTTAAAAAATTATATGAACAAAAAAAAGAAAAAGAATATGCGTATTATTAATGACTTAAAATAAACAAAAACCAAAAGATACACAACAAAAAAAGTGACATACAAAAACAAAAAATTTGTAAAGCGTACAGTTAAAAAAATTAAATAAAATAAACATAATGTTTACAACAATGCAAATGTAACCTAAAATTAATTTGTAAGACAATGTAAAAGTAATAAAACAGTAAAAATATAATTTAACTAAAAAACAAACTGCTTTTGTTTTATTCTGTACAGTTAAAGTGATTTCTTTTTTGCTTTCAGCGTAATTTAAACCAGAGCGGCGACCGTTTACAGTTGCTCACGACTGTTGTATTTGTATTGCCGGTGTAGAATAATGAACATTCGGCGCCGTTGTTCTCAAATGTCGTCTCGCCCAGCATGTACTCGGGATTGAGCGCAACGCGTAGTATGTACAACTGATTGGTTGGCAAATTGGTGACATCAACCCACTGGCAATCAAGATCGTCGGTATAAAGATCGGAACAGCCAATGGAGATGCCTTGCGTTGTATTGCCGCACGTATACCTGGGCGTTATGCCACGCATACACTCCGAATCCATAAGACAGAATGAGGCCTTGTGGCCCTGAGCCACTTTCTTGTATTGTCGATTATAAATATCAAAAACCGCAAATACTTTTATGCTATGAAAGTGTCTGTTAAATAAAAAAATGAAATTCAATATTAAAAATCATCTTTGTCAATCACAAGCAAACCAACAAGTTACGCACTGATGACACTGATGCCACTCCCATTCCCTGTGATTGGCATACGGACTGAGATCGGCATTGCCGACATTTGTCGCACGCACTGTAAAACGTAACAATTTACGTTCGGCACGTGGATTACGTTTGCGTATTTCATATGCATCTCGTGACACACAATTCTCCTCCATGGCACATGTCAAATTAGTCATTGGTATTGATTGCAATTTCACTGTTTTCGCAATGTCATCCAGACCCAATTCCAAGTCGGCCTGTTGTGACACACAACTGACAACGCTCACATTCTGATTCGCCGCATTGCATCGCTGTGGATAATTTGTTTCACGGAAACAATCACTCAATCTACGCTCATTGCCGCGACACAGTGTGCCGACCATAGCCCATGGGTATTTCGCTTTGCTGCCGTGTTGTGTATTCTGTGCGGTGGAGGCGGCATAGCCCAGTCCCAATTGACGGCACACGACATTCGCCTCTCGCAAACTCCACGTTGTGCTGCACACCGTGCCCCAAGTGACGCCATAATCAAAACTCACCTCAACACGACCATGTCGCAGCCTCTCGATTTGCGCGCGCGTCGCGCCAATTGTATTTAGACGCACAATCAAGTTCTTGTAATTCGTCTCGATATTTAAGGCTGTCAACCAAAGTCGGAATTGTTTTCAAATTTACTCCCTTAAATTAACTCCCACTCATGCTACTCACGTTTATTAGCTAGCACGGCGGCGAGTAGCGCCAAGACGACAACTTTCATCAACTCACGCATTGTTGCGGTATCGAAATAATGTTTCAGCTGACAGGCGTCAACATGCTTTTATAGCCTCGCCTCGCCTGTGATGCTGATCCACATAATTCTTGAAACAATGCCATTTGTTGACAAAAACACTTGGCATGTGTCCTATTTTCCGTCGTCAGACTATTTAATACAATTACTCATAGTTTTCAATTATCAGATTTTCTACGGTCAATAGTTTTATTACCAAGGCAACTTTGTACAAATGTTTTTTTTTTTTGTTATTTTTTGGTCTTTATATTTAACAGAGAATATGTTCTTCCTAAGCATAAACTTGCACTACCCCAAGCAAGAAGTAAGACTGTCTTTCCCCCTGTTGACATGTTTTTTTTTTTTTTTTTTTGTTTTTTGGACTATTATCACATTAAAATTATATAAGTGTATAAAAGGAACACAAACAATTAAGAAAAGACACAAGTGCAAAAATAATTATAAAAAGAAATTAAAAAATTCGTTGTTTCTGTTGTATGCAATGCAGTAAGTTAAATTTGAAAACAAAAGAAGATTTTGCTCATTAACAAAAAATTCTACAAGTTTTGCAATTTTGTAATCTCAGTTTTCAGTGCTTGCGGTGCGAAAACGCCTCGCTCGGTAATGATGCCCGTTATGAGCGTTGCGGGCGTAACATCGAAAGCTGGATTCCAACAATTGATGCCAGGCGCCGCAATTCGATGTTCACCTACGTGCGTCATTTCACGATCGGGACGTTCTTCAATAATGATGTGATCACCGCTGGGTATCTGCAAATCAATGGAAGTCAAAGGTGCGGCAACATAAAAAGGCACACCATGATGTTTCGCCACGACGGCAATTTGATAGGTGCCAATCTTATTGGCAGTATCACCATTAGAAGCAACCTGCAATTTCAAATGGCAACATTAAACAGCTAAGTAGAAGTAAAATGACTAATTAACGTACACGATCAGCGCCCACGACGACAGCGGCAACATTCTTAGAACGCAACAGTGCGGCCACCATGCTGTCCAACACAAGCGTAGCCGGCAATTTGTCGTGCACCAACTCATAGGCGGTCAACCGTGCACCTTGGTTATAAGGCCGCGTTTCTGTACAGTAAACATGTTCTGAAACAAAAATAAACCACAGCAATTAGTTTATAATGCAGCTTATAGATCATCATCCGCTAAACTTACCCAACTTTTTCAGTTCGTGCAGTTTCCGGACCACGCCCAACGCAGTGCCATAACCCGCTGTTGCCAATGAGCCCGTATTGCAATGGGTCAGTACACGCACTGGGCCGGCACTACTGCCGCTGCCTTCCTTCTTGGCCACACCCTCCAATATGGCGGACGCACCATTCGCGCCTATTGCTCTGTTATCGTTAATATCTTTTTGCAGCATTGCCTCTGTTGCATTGAGGAACCTTAAATGATCAAATCCATCAAATCAAACCAAGCTCTGTGTACGTGTGTGTGGGTTAGTGTATTTGTGTTACCTCTGCTTCATCAGCGCGACGCTTACACTTTCGTCTTTGGTCATTTCATTAGCAAGCGAAATTAACTCATCAGCGGCTATTTTCATATTCACTGCTGTCGGTCGCGCCGAAACCAAATAGTTTAATTTGCCTTCGATTTCCTGTCGCAACGATTTCTTCGTCTCAAATTCCTCTGGAAAGATTTCAACGGCAAGCGAGAGGCAACCAACAATGGCAATTGCAGGCGCACCTCGTACCTATACAAAAAAAAAACAACAAAAATTATATAGAGCACATGAAAAACAACAACGGAAAGAGCAACCAATCAATCAATGCAAGTTGACACGTTCAGTTGCCTCTGTCCAACAAAAACATATGACACGCACACATTGCCGTCCAGCGCATTTATTAAGTTATACAACAAACAGGGAGACCGTTATTTTAAACAACAATAAAAATATTGTTTTGCGTCTTCCGCATTGTTGACAGCTTCACGTGATTTGAAAGAAGGCAACACAAAAAAAGGGGTAAAATAACGTTTAAAAAATTTGCATCTTTATTTGTCTCATTTCTGTTGTTTTAATACTGCGAAATTAAGTATCTCGTCGTTTTTTTTATTGTGAAGCAAATACACTTAAGCGTGCACGCCGGCCGCAGTCTTCACACTCCGTGCTGACCCACACATTTGACATAAAATGCCTTTTGGCAGATAGAAGCGTTGGACGGTTGGATGGGCGTACATGTGCCGAACCATGCTCGCTACACATGAGCATGAGAACTAGATTTGACTTTTAAACGTTTTAGTCATGCAAAGCAAAAGGTGTGTTTTAATTTCTAATTTGCAATTATCTTTTAGTGTCAGATGAAGATAATCTGAACAAAAAAATTCTTAGACAATTGTCTAAAACTCGAAGGAGAAGACAACGGTTGGTGGGAAGAGAACTCGTAGCATTGCGCGCCAGTATAACTTTGATGAAATTGTTTTTGGGGTATTTTTAGGTACCGCATTGCCATTAAAAACAGCATATTAATAGATGATGTCGCTGTCGTTAAACACAAGTCAAAAGTATTTAATGCTTATTAAGATAAATTTATATCAACATTTGTGTTTGTTTGTAAATATTTGCGCTCTTAGTGCAATTGTGTTGGTGCGCAAGTGCAAGTCATATGTATATTATTATTGTTAGTGTGTTTAATTAATTAGCTTACCTGCATTTTGTTGATCACCTTCCAGCCGTCTTCAACGCCACGCACGGGTAAATATTTGGAGTGTACGGGCAGTAACAACTGGTCGAGTATCTCCAATGTGCCAGCCGTGTATTTTATCGATTGTAAACTCATATTTTATTTATTTGTACTATCTTTTTACAATAACTCTAATTTATTTATTAAAAAATAGAAAAGAACCTGCAAACGAATAAATAATATTTTATTATGCGCTTGCTAAAACTAAACAACAATTGTGCTACATTAGCAACGGAAA
This sequence comes from Phortica okadai, assembly GCA_034638295.1. NCBI lineage: Eukaryota > Metazoa > Arthropoda > Insecta > Diptera > Drosophilidae > Phortica > Phortica okadai. Next base: position 4,166,132 of record CM067849.1, on the reverse strand, counting down.
AATATAGCATATACATAGAATTGATAAAAAAAAAAATAAATGAAAGTTTCTTAATCAAATCAAATGAAAGCTAAACAAAATACGAAACATTTGCAATAACAAAAAACAGCGCACAACAGCAAACAACGGTCAGTCTATGTGGCAGACGAACGAGCGGACGGACAGACATGCAGACAGACAGACATACGAAAAGGCAAACGGTCTAGTCAATTTAAGCGTCGCGCGTTCATTGATCATTAACAAAAGCGTCGATACGTAAAAGCGTGTAAAATCATTCAAAGCTTATGTGTGTGCGTGTGTATTTATAAATGTTGCCGTTTGCAAATTTCATTCAAAATCTAAATGTATCAATTCTGTTCGATTCGATTAGCAGCAAATAAACATGTATACCAACTCATTCACTCACTCACTCACACACACACACACTCATTCAATGCATTTGATGATCTTGGTGGTAGCGGTGGCTTCTCCGCGAGTGGCGTCACAAATGTGTTAACATTTATAAACGAAGCAAATGACAGAACTTATTGCATTGTTGGCAGCAACAGCAACAACAACACCAACAATGGCTAGAATGACAATAATGAACACTATGTTAGACACGAAACTAATGTCCGAAATGTATTAATCGTCAAACTAATAAATCGTGTTGAGCAACTCAAGAATTTTTGCAATCAAAATATTATTACGAAAATTTCGTATTATTTCTTACAATAAAGCGACCGCTTTGATGAACATTTCGAGTGAAACTGAACTAAATTGACTTGTGTAGTATATCAAAACAGAAAATGTTTGCTAATTTTTTTACTTATGCTTGTGAAAGATTAAAGATTAATAGTCGGCAGAGATTGGACTTGATTCAATATGCATATGTATGTATGCATGCGCATGTATGTAAGTATGTAGAAAGTAGGCGCAACAAACTGCTTGCTCGCTATGATGTAACATGGAATGTTATGACAACACACCATGTGTAGGTATGTCCGTGACAAACTTGAAATAGTTTTGTCAATATTAAAGCCTAAAGCACAAAATTTAAGCTTCGCTGATGTTACAAGTTGTATGTCAAAATTAAGCAACTTGCACATATGATAAGGTGCTGGGTATAGTTTAATGAACGCCTTTCTTAACGTACGCCTTTGCGATAAGCTGCGACGGCACAAGAGAGCACAATTAGAATCATTCAACGGTAGAAGAGCACGTTGTACTAACAAATGAGCGACAGACGATACAATTAATTCATGTTGACACTTGAAACAGCAGCACAGCACTTTGACGACATCGGCAACGTCGACGTTGTCAACATGATCATCGCCTTTGGCACTGTCGCTTGTGCTGCTTGTTGATGATTATGATGATGATATGTTAGTTTTACGAAGAATATGTATAAATTGTGCTATGTAATTGCTAGTGATAATGATAGACCAAATTGTTGAGTTGACTTGTTCAGCTTGTTGACAACTTTATGAAGACGCGCAAACGTAATCCCTTTACGAACTTGTGTTTCTATCTAGACTGTGAAAATACGGACTTATATAAAATAAATACATATAGTCGAACAATTTGAATGCCTGACAAAGAAATGAAATTCAAATTATGGTAATTATTCTGTTTTATGATGTCGTCTGGTTCAGTGCCAAACCAATGTAAAAAATATTTGGTGCAATTCGTAGCACATATTTTTGTTGGCTGCTGCCGTTGCTGTTGTTGTTTCTATGATATGAAGGGCTGTTGTTGTTGCCGCCAAAGTTGTAGCGGCAAGCATTGTTGTTGCTGTAGCTGCTTACAATGCACGATTCAACTGGTGGTTGCTTTGTGTTCGATGACAGTGGCGATGACAACACAAGTATTACGCTCTCTTTTCTATGCCGGCTGCAATATGTACGTTTTCTTTTTTTTTTCCGCAAAAATCCTTTAAGCATATGTTATGAAATAGTATTGCTTGCAATTTATCACTAAACCTTCATGTACACACATTCAATTATATACACACATAAAAAACACACCGTACTCACTGGACGGTTTCGTAAATGGTATTTTAAATCTTGCGTTTTTAAAGCAATAAAATTATTTTACAATTGATTTTGTAACCACCACGCACCGGACTGCCCGAAAAACTCAACAAGAAATAACCCACGTTCTCGTCGCGAGAGTGTCCGGCGAAAGAATGCCGTTCACAATTTCGTTTGTAACTATTCACAATAGACAGTTGTTAGTTAGCTCCGCATAGAATGAGAAACTGACAAGAAGAAGCGTCTTTAGATAAATTTTTTTAACTTGTGTGTTTTGTTTGAACGTTGTCTTTTGAAAAACTGAACGTATTAAGAAAAGTGTAAAAGTAAAATAAAAAGTCAAAAAGTGTTCCAACAAAGATAAATGGAGGTTTTATGTCGTTTATGTCTCGTGGAAGACGCCACCGCTGTCAACATTTTTTCAAATGTTTCTGGAGACTCTACCGTTCCGAATCGCTTAATTTTCTGCACGTCTTTGGAAATTGAACAAAATGATGGATTACCGCAACATATTTGCGCAACATGTCGTTTAGAACTTGAGGAATACTACCATTTTCGAAAAAAGTGTTACGCTGCCGACCGACGTCTGCGTGAACACAAGAGACTTCTTAGCCAAGGAAAACCAAGCGATCTTTATAGCGACGATATTAATGATGTTGGGAGTCAGGTAAAGCTGACAAGAAAACGTGATGTACAGAACATAACACAGTGGCGGCAGAGTGTTCTTCAACGATTACGTGCTGAGATGCAGGAATATCAGAAGGGTATTAAGGATATATGCAAACAAGAACTGCGCGCTGAACTGGAACAACAAATCCGGCGCGAGCAGGAGGACATAATACTTCCAGAGGAGAAAAAAAAAATTCGACTCAAAGTCTTGGACGAACTTTTCTATGAGCTGGAAACATATTTCGTACGTAAACGCAATGAAACCACTCATGGCATCAACATTGAATGCAGCTCCACCCATCTGGATAATAATGAACTTGGTAGTAATTCCACATTAATTTGTCAAGATGTCGATTTAAGTGGAATTGAAAATCATTCAAATAATGTGAATGAAGGAGAAATTGATTATGTTGAAATTATAGGTAGGTTGTACAAAATGTTTCTAGGAACTTTGACTACATTTTTTTTTTTTTTGTTATTGTAGTTGATAACCAAAACGACGTTCAACGTGTTAAAGAAGAAATTCTTAATAGAATACAATCGCCAAATACTTTAATAGAACCGTCTGTACAATTAAATCCCGATCCGCCAATGGTAGAAATCAATATGCAAAACGACACGCTTAATCATCTACGAGAAGATTCCACGCCATTATTGTTACAAAGCAACGAAAAACTAAAAGAAAAAGAGATTCAAGACACCAAAACAAAGAACAAAATGAAACGACGGCAATCAATAGCAAAGTCGCGAGATGTTTTTTGTAGAAAGCATATTCCAGCCAAACCTCTCAAAAACCGAACCGCGCGATTCATAGAAAAGAATAATGAATCTTTTAAAAATTGTGCACGATGCAAGTTAAGATGCTCGCAATCTGTCAACATGGAATCATAATTCACTTTTTTTTTTATCATTCCTCATTTTTTTTTTTTTTTGGTCTTAGTGACGAAGTATTGCTATGTTTAAGATAATTTTTTTTTTAAGAATAATATGAACAATTAAATGTATAATATAGCCCGCCAACATTAGAGTTATTGTGAATATGCCTTAGAAAATATAATTAAAAAACGACAAAAATGTTGACTAAGTTGGCAGCTCTGCAATTCAACCAACCAGCAGTGCGACGCTTGGGGTTTGTTTTTAGCATTCTTAATTTTGAAGTCCGATTTATTTGAAAAAAGTGACAATAAAATGACAGAATCGCTGTATCCTGATCTCGACACACTATGTCGCTTGTGTTTAAAAAATAATGATGACTCGTTTCCAATCTTCTCCACGGACGAGACACAGTTGTCAATACCAATGCGAATAATGACGCTCTCACTGGACGTGAAGGAAAAGGACGGCTTACCCAAACAAATATGTTCGGATTGCCGGTATCAGCTCGAGAAGTTTTATTTATTTCGAAAGCGCAGTCAATTAGCCGACAATAAATTGCGCAAACACATAAAGTTGCTTAGCTTGGGCAAACGGAGTCGTGTGTTTTGCAAGGCTGATAATGATGAAGACGAGTTTGACGAGGACGAATTAGAATTTGAGGATTCGGTGCGTTTTCTCAAAGAGCAGGACGAGTTAAAAGAAAAACAGAAAGATCAGCGGAAACAGGAATACAAACAAGAATTAGAAATAGAATTTCAGAAAAAACTCGAGGAATCAAAAACTGAATTAAGAAAGGAGTGCTGGGAATCACTGCGTGTTGAGGTAACAGACGAAGTTCGACAAGAATTGCGTACGGAAGTGTATGAAGAAGTTAAGGAGGAATTGAGATCCGAAGTAGTTAATAATGAGCGTGAAAGTCTACGCAAAGAATTAATGGAACAGTGCCGTAAGGAGCAAATTGGCGAATTGATTAATGAATTAGCAGAATTCTTACTAACAAAAAGGCTAGCCGTTAAGAGAAATAGCATTCAAGAAAGTATATCAAACAGGCAACAGTCCCCCAGACTGTGTAAAAGGCCGCGTTTGTCTTCAGCATCGAGAGACGATATAACTGAAGAGCATAAAACAGATTCAATTGCTTTAGCTGAGGATGTGGAGGATGATGACATCGAAGCATACCAATCGCTATCATCAGGGGGTACTTTGGAAGATTTGAAAGCAGAATTCGAAAATGTTGATGTAGCCGAAGGAGATTATAGTATAGTTGCTGATAATAAAATTTACATCATAAATGAAAATATTGAAGAAATAACTAAAGAGCCAGAAATGATTCAAGAAAATGCTCCTATCGCCATTAGCCAAATATTGGATGTCGCATACACTTATGATAAAGACAACAGGAAAAATGTTACATCCTATCAGAGTAAGTCAAAGATTGTCAACTTTTTAATATACATATAATAATAATATTTGGAAAACTTGCTTACAGTTGAGGATAATGGCGAAATACAATTTTGTCAAAAAAAGAGAAAAAAACGCCGCACTAAGAAAAAAGTATCGAAGGATTCAACATCTTCAAGTGTATTAATGCTCAACCTTGACAATGATATAGTCGAATTTATAAATGTGGATGAAAAAGGAAATTTAATTGTAAGTCATGAAAGTTTTCTAAGTGAAAATATAATTAAATGATTAAATTTATTTTCAGAAAAATAGTACGGATCCACAAGGAAAACATGAAATTAAAAGAAAATCGGACAGAAGTAATGATCAATCGACTGCAGTCGACAACAGAGTAAATGTTAACGACAATGTGATACTTCGACGGCATACCGAAACAGTTAAAACGTTCCACTGCGAATTATGTCCGATAGTGTTCTCTACAGAGAAGTCATTAAATCGCCATATGCGTTCACACAGCAGGGTTCTGGAGAAGGGTATACACTATCAATGTCCAACGTGTAAACTGTACTTGTCATGTTCAAGTGCACTGAAACGCCATATGGTAGTCCATACGGGCGCGCGTCCTTATGCCTGTGGGGAATGCGGCAAATCGTTTGCCCAGCGCGAAATACTCAAACGACACATGGATACACACAGGGGCATTAAACCATATGAATGTCCACATTGCAAACAATGCTTTTCACAGAAAACAAATCTTAAAACGCACATTAGCAAATTGCATTTAGACTCACCAAAACAACATAGTTGCCATCTGTGCGAAAAGAAGTATACACACGCATCCGGTCTAAGTCGACATCTGAACACACACTCTGGCCTCATGTATGAGTGCAATGAATGCAAGCGTCGTTTTCATGATCGGTCCTCGGTTAAACGGCATATTATAAATATGCATAAAGTTGATGTACTTTCTGACGAAATTCACTTTACCGTTAAATAGTTATAAGCAATATGAAATAAGCAAGAATATTTTATAATTTTCATTAGGAATATTAATGAAGACTCACAAACAAACGAAAATTTTGATTTTTTGTTGTTTTAGGCACATACGAGGTTCCATGAATACCGCAATGGATTGTCATTTGTAAATCTGTATATATGTATGTATGTAAAAATAAAATAGACTTATTTAATTTTCACTTAAAATGCAACTAAACGCGACTCTTTATCTCTGCCCCTTAAGTGCAACCAGCGATTATAATTTAGTCAACAAATCAATTAGATAAGCAGTAAATTAGGCACCGTAAGTACCGCTTTATCCTTTGCTTTGCTTATTGCGCACATCCGAAACAGTTTATGGCATTTTTTTCCATTGATACTTGCGATAGCAAAAAGTCGCAGTAACCAAAAAAAAAAAGAAAAAAAAACATAGTAAATAAAAATATACTGTTAAAGACCAACACGAGTGAATGCTCTAAAAAGCGATCTAATCATTTATAATTGTTAGCAGGTATTGTGTTTGTTTTGTCTATTTGTTCTTATCATTGAAAACTTGTCGAAATAAGTGTAAGAAAAACCCCCAAAGCGGAAAGAAAGATCCGTATTTGAAATCGGCTATGCTAAATCCGTAATACCCTAAACTAGGAAACAGAAAAGTTAAAAATTATATTCCATTTAATCAGCACAAGTTACCAGAAGGAAATGGAATCGAAAGAGTTAACGTTTCAGGTCTTGCTCAAACCTTACCTATCTAATTTCCTTTTACACAGGTCTAATATGTTAACTACCAGCGTGCTTTATTGTCAGCCAGACTATTCAAATCCCAGTCAAGAAAGAACACAAATTAAAAATATTGTAAAAAAAAAAATGTTGGACTTGTGGTCAGCGGAGAACCAGCGCAACCTTTTTGAGGCATCTTCACTACATGTACCATTGTAATATTAAGTCTATCCTGTCTTTGTGTATTTCTTTGTTATTCTCTGGGAAGGCATTTTGGAAAGCCTTCGTCAAAGTGTTCAAAAATTTCCTTCTGATTTTTTCAATTTGCAAAGATTTGTATACCCACTGTTATATTTGCAAAAACATATCATTTTACACAACAATTTGATGATGCTTGTGAAAATTTGAATGTTACAAACTGCAATCCAAAGTCTATGATTTAATCGGCACTGCAGGGTATAACAGCAAACAACTCCATGAACAAAATCAGTGTATGTGTGAGTGCGTGTTTGCGTTAAATGTGTTAACTAACGTTTATTCAATTTTTTTTTTTTTGTTCGTCTTATTTCGTTGCTCACTCAAATTCAATACAATGAATGACATAAACAAACAGTTAAGACCAGTGGCGTATTTACACAGTCTGGGGCCAGTGGCAAATTTACCAGATGGGTGGTGGGGGTTCCCTTGTGTAAAAGTGGTAGTGTTTGCTTATGAACGGCTCATTAAATTTAGCACTCATATAATAAATATTAAGTTGCATTTGGATTACTTTTACATAAAAATCGTAACGAATTCAATAAATTTCTGAAATAAATTTATAAAACTCTGCTTAATAAAACGATCAGAAGCGTTAATTAATCTATCTATCAACTTGTCATTTTGTCGCCGACACAGCCGACTTGGAAACTCAATTTTCTTTGTTTTTTCTCAAAGTTAATTTATGAAATTCTGAGACATTTTTTGAATTTATTTTATTTTTTGTTGGCAATTTACGTAAAAAACTGGTATTTGAATGTATAAACGGATGCCGTCTACATCCGAGCACACAACCTTTCCCAACTATAGTCGTCCATCGAGACTCAAAGTTAAATTTTCTTCAAGTTTTGCGTGGCTTTTAGCGGCACATGCGGCTCTACAATCTTGGTTATGAACGGTTGTCTTTGCGCATGAAGTTTGGTTTGACCAACTCGATCTGTCTCTTTCCTCCTGAACTAGGGGGGCCCCTCTGACACGGCGGCCTATGGGATTTTGTGCACTCTTGCCCACCCTATTATTAAACAAACAGTTAAGAAGCCCCTGGAAAGAGTGTCAAATTGGATCTGCAATGCTCTCTGTGCCAATGGAGTATGAAGTACGAGTGGCGCCCGCAGTCTCTCACTAACTGCATTAACTTCGCTCTCTCATTTTAGTACCTTTTTTAAATTTGTATTTTGTTTTTGTCTTGCCTGATTTTCCTTTATTTGGTTTTAGTTTTTTTTTTTTTGTATTCTTTTTTATATGTCCCGAAATTGTCTTTCTTCGCGCGCGCGTATTTCTCACTAATGTTGTTAACCGGCATTGTTCTTTGTGTTGTTTGTGTTGTTGCTGCTGTTACTGTTGTTGTCGTCGCTGTCGTGATATTGTTGTTGTCGTCGTTGTTGTTGGAAGCGTAACGAATGTGGTTTCTTCTCCGTCATCGTCGTGGCTTTCGCCTTAGTCGAGTTTTTAATGCTTCTTGACACTTTTAGCCGACGACGACTGTTGTTTGCTTGGCTAACTGACTGACTCGACCGGCTGGCTGGCTCGCTTGCTGGCTATCTCAGAGAGCCATAACGCTTTCGACAAGTTAGTAAGCGAATGAGTTAGTGGCTGTGCATTTGTAGACAAACGTTATTATGGTGTATTTGTGATAAAAATCCATCTATATACAATATAAATAAATAAATACAAGAATAAAACAAATGTACATACATATATACATGTATGTATGTATGTACGACTGTGTGTATGTTTGTCGTGTTATTATCAATAAATGAAATGAACGCGTTCGCTCGTCCGCACCGCCTGCACTTGTAGCATGAAGAAGTAACAATTAAAAAAAAAAAAAAAAACAGAAACAGAAACAGAAAAAACGTTCAGTTAACTTCAACGTTTGCTTACTTGCTCGCTTTTTGGAGCTTCAGCACTCAGCTGAGTTTTCAGTCTTTATCGGACTCGTGCCGTATACGAAAGTGTTGACCTGTGAAATAAGAAGAAGCAAATTTATTAAATAAATATCATTAAACAAGTGCAACACAAGACTAATTATAAAACAAAAAATTACTACTATTAATGAGCAACACAATGACAGCGCACGAGCCGATTAATTACCTGGACAGCATTTTGAATGAGGAGGAGAAACGTTGCGAATATTCGCATCAATGGCGCAATTACACAATCTCACGTTCGGGACGCTTTAAGTCGAAGAACAAGAAACGTGACGTTGTCGATGGCAACTTTTTCAATGCAGCGACAGCAGCAACAACAACATCAACAACATGCTGCTCAAGCAAGGAACAACACAGTCACAAGGAACAAGAAAAGGTAAGAACGAACGAACGAACGAGGGATCGAGCGAAAGGCACAAATGATCGCGCGTCCTTGTCTAACATACGTGCGCCGCTAAAAATAAACCGCGTAGTAAAATAATTGATATGTCATTGATTTTCGCATAAATATGAATTATTTGTATTTTATCTATTTGGGTGTTAAAAAGCTTAAGAAGAAAAAGTAAAACAACCAACAACAACAAAACCAAAGTTGATTGATATAGTCTTTTTGCTTGCTCGATGCGTCAATCGATTGATGTATGCATTGTTGTTGTTGTTTGCTAAAGCGGAAATGACCGTAACTAAAGCGGAAGTTTTCTTCTCTTTCTTTGTCGATAAAACTTTGTCATTTGTACATTACAACAAAGCGTGAAGTGTTCATTTCACTTTGATATAAATGAATTTGTGTTTAATTTTTAAACTCATCACACTAACTTGTTGTTTTGTTCATTTAAATTGTCAATATTTGACTAAACATTCCCTCTTCATCTCACGCTGCGTGTTACTCATACAAACAAACAATAACAACGACGACGACAAAAACAACAAGATTGCATTTTTATTGGTGTTGTTGGTTTGCGTCTTTGGACAGTCGCCTCGCTGATAACAGGAGAACCTCACTTACATACATATTGCGCTTTATCCCGATAAACAAAAAAGTACTTGTACTTCTTTTTTTAATAAAGATTTATATTTAAAATCAAAAGCGTGTAACGCTTAGGAAACGGGAAGAAAAATCCAGTTAATATAAAGAAGAACGATCAGGACGAGAAGATTAGTCAATTGAGTCATTTTACCTAAAATTACGTTTTTCTAAAAATGACTATACATACATATGTACAACGTAAAATATATATGTACATGTGTATGACTATTGTGCAGGGTATTATAGTTTCGAAAATACTGGAAACATACGATACTTTCGATTCGAAGGCTTTCGAAATGCTTAAATATTTGTAGCGAACCTTTTTTTCCATTGGAAAACTATTGAATGAAAGGTACCTTTATAAAATATAAAAAATACGTATTTAGACACAAATATACATATAAATATATATACATACATATATAAAACTTGAAGTTTTTTTTAGAGAAAACCACTGAAATTAGTTCAAATCATTCTATAAAAAAATGCCGAGTAATGCGCCATGACAATTTGGGACAAATGTTTTATGATTTGCGGCACTAAAAACTTTGTCACTTGAGTTGATCCGAGTCGTAGATAATGGGTAAAGTTAAAGTTAACAATCAATTTCACTTGAAACAAGTAATAAATAAACTTGCACAAAGTCCAAATCTTCAAAATCTTATTTATTGTTAGCGCCTGATTTTAAACTAATAAAACTTAACACACAAATACATGCACAGTGTGTGTACATGTACAGACAGACAAACACAAACAACAATGAAATACTTTACCACAGTATAAGTTTTTGGCGTTGATTTTTTTTATTTGCTCATTTTTTTTTATTATTTTCTGCTTTCTTCTTCTTGTTTTTCTTTAAGGTTTTTTTTTGTTCTGTATTTGTTGTTTTTTTTTGATAAGACGCAAGAGTTGTTCGAAAATGTGCAACAACTTGTACCGATACATTAACCAAAGCGTGGGCGTTGAGCGCGCAACGAGGTGTGTCTATTTTATATATATTTATACATATATGTATGTATTGTGTCTATAACAAACGATAACTATAAAATAAAACAAGTAAATTTATTTCTAAGAACACACGCACGTTGAAACCTTGAAAGTTTGCGATTTGTTGAAGTAATCGATGGATGATAGTGACATAAATTGTATGAATGTATGTGTGCTATATAACAATATAAAAAGTGCAAAAGAAAGTAACGACTTTTGTTGATTCGCGTTAATTTTTTGCGTTACTTGAAACTAAACAGATTTGAACTCTTTTTATTGTTTTTTTATGGCTTCACACAAATTTAGCTCAGGTCATATTTAATTACAAATCCTTATCCGTATCGGTAACGCAAATGAACAACTCAAATTGCACAAGTATGTGTCATAAAACACCAACAAAAATCAACAACAACAACAACGAATCGTCCGTTCAAGCAAACAGAGTTCGAGGTCATTGGCCAATGATCGAACTCAATTGTATGAACCGTTGAAATTGCCAATTTATTTATTTTTTTATTTTTTTCATTACTTTAAAATTTACGACTTCAAAGAACAAAAATAAGAACAACAAAAAGGGGGAGTTACAAAGTGTATTTTTAATACAAACGCGTGTCATTTTTGTTGCCTTTTGCGTATTTGAAAGTTTATTTGTGTAAAAATGTAATCAAACAAACAAAGATACATACAGGTACATATGTATGTGCATATATATATTACATGGCATGTTCTCACAATTTCGCGAACACACTTCACATAAAAATGCACGAGCCTGTTTTATTTAAAGATTGTATGACATTATCTGACATTACTTGCGACCGACCGATCGACCGCCAGACGTCTGAAATTTTACAAAAAGGTGTGTTTACAGGTTATGTTTTCTTCTGTTGTTGGTGTTGTTTGTTGATCGATTACGTTTGCGTTCGCATTTGCATTGCAGTTGTTGTTGTTACAAAGTCGGTAACAAATCATTTGCTCGACGCAAGGATGCATGCTTTGTGTTTACTGCGTTACAATAATTTCCTCACTTATTACTCATAAACTGTGTTGACGTCAGCATGCAATGAACAAAACAACAAAGACAAAAACAAAAAATTGGTGCACAATAAATATGAATGAATATGAACGAATGAATTAATTAAATCAACATAATACAAATGAATCATAAACCGGTTGGAGTTATTAAATTTATGCACCCTTGTTGTTGACTTTGATTGTTTTTTCTTTTTTCTTACAGATCTCTGCACGTCCGACCGCAACTGTCTTCAATTCAAAGTCGCCCTTCGCTTGCACAACGGCTGCAACAAATACAACAACAAACATAGCCAGGAATCAACGTGATAAAAAGGAAAGCTATAAAAGTTTTTACGAAACGAATTTATAGTTGCTGCAACAACACATAAACATAAACGGACACTCACACCCACACAGAAAGCACATCGAAGTACACACACACACTCAGATCACTCAGCACTTTTATAAAACTGAATTAAAAAAATAACTAAAAACAAAAAAAAGAAAAGGAAAAATATTAACTTTATTGCACGTTAACTGTTCATGTTTGTGTGTGTTTTTGTGTACGTGTGTGTTGATTCGTTTGTTTGTTTGTTTAATTGGAAAACTGGTATCTTTGGCAATAAATAATACGGCAAAGCACCATGCAGGAAGACTAAAGAAAGGCACTCGACGCCACGAGCCGTCGAGTTGTCAATTAATGATGAAGCTTTTTAGATTAATAACGCAAATAATGAAAAGACGAAAAAAAAATGTAATAATATTATTAAAGGGCTGGTCTATAACTGTACTTAAAGCGCTATAGTTTTTTAATTTCATTTGTATATTAAATTTAGTGAAATAATATTTTATCGATGTTATGAAAATCATCTCCTTTTTTAGGCGTTTAAAGTATTAAAACGTGATAATTAAACAATTTATGCTACTCTGTAATAATAGTGTGAATAATTAAAAATTAGTTTTAAGAATGTATATATTTATATACACATACATGTACACGTATATGTGTCAACAATAAATATACCTATGTGTTTATTAATGTACTTTTGAGTTGTTGAGACAGAGAAAAATTAAGAAGAACGAGATTATTAACTAACAGTTTTTTTTTACAATTTTTTTTTTGTTATTGTTATATTTTGTGCTTAATTCTAATTTAAAGATTTGATTTGCAGTTCGTTGTTATTGTTGTTTCTCAAAATAAACACAATCACGCTGTATTGTCGGCATTATTAGGCGTATCCTGATTGTTATCGGCGCTCGGCGCTCTTATATAACTAACATCGAGCACACAGAATTTTGCACGGCACATCGGACACGTGCACTTCTGTTCAAGCCAAATCTCACGATCGGCATCATTTTGACGCGTAGCAAACCAGCGTGCCAAACATTCAACACACCACATTGGTCGACAATAGCAGTTCGAACAACATGCGTCCGTGGGCAAGGGTACACCCGCACGATCCACGTCGGTACACTGCTTATGTATCTTTATGTCAGGCTCAACGAGCATGCAGGCAAAGCACTTATCTGTAACCGGTTCAGAGTCGTAAATGGGATTAAGAGCAACTTGTGCCTTGAATGCGTCCACAAAACGATCGAGCACACTACGATGAAATTGTATATTCGATGGTATGGCAATGGGTCGACTGACGCGCTCTTCGAGATTACGGAATTCGAGCGCATTAATGCGTATGTGAAAATCGGCGACACCTTGGCGATTCGGTTGCACAATAATGCTGATCATTTGCAGAGTATCTGCGTTGTCCTGTGAGATGTTGTACGTTTCGGCCTAAAAAGATAACAGTTCAACAAGTAACAACTTTCAAACACACAGACCATGCGCGACAAAAACTAACCTTTGCGACACTTAAGGCCGTGTCACTTTGGTAGGCAAAGTTCACGTCATATAATGATGTCTTAATTATCCAGTTTTCGGTTGCTACAACTGTTGAAATGGAATTCAATTTCTTTTTGTATATGCCAGGCCGGCGATATTCGTTGGCAATATCACTGGCCACTTGTCGGTAGCTTTGCGTAGCGTTTGTGTATTTTGTAAGCTTCTGACTGATTGGATGACGACGCCAGTCCTGTTGATACCAATTAAAAATAAGCACCGGCACAATTAATACACCGAGTAAGCTAAAACGTTGCGCTATCTTCCAGGTAAGTGTTTTAAAAGCAACCGCTTCCTGCGGCATTGGAAAATCTGGATCGAGTTCGGAGTCCTCTAAAGGTTCTTGCGTTGCAAACACTGAGAATTTAAGACGATGTATGATGAAATATGTAGCGGGCAAACAACTATGCACAATAATGTTTAAGGATGTGCGTCGTTGATGATATTTGACAAAGTCCAAGTCTTCATTGCCAAGAAAGCGTACAAATATTTGCTCTATCGTTAAACCGATGCGTTGGAATTCCTCAGGCGGATAGATAATCACCATGCATAGAAGTAAGTAAACCAGATTGAAGAGCAATTCAGACTCGTCCATTGTACGGAAAATTTTGTGTTATTAACCCGAAATATTGCAAACAAAATAAGATAAGTAATTGTTTTTGTTGAGGTTATTCCATTATCGTCAGCACTGACGTTATGTGTTTTTGAGCAAACCTCCTTGATGGAGCGATAACGTCACCAAAAATATTGAATCTTCTGTTTTCACTCCTATTTATTTAAACTATAGTTTGTTATGCACAAATATTATTACTTAGGTTGATATGTTGTCATTGGTTTGATTTATTGCTATTTTTTAAATATTTCCACCAAACAAATTTAACAAAAATTGTCAACAATCAGCTGTTAGCTAAAATCAAAGTCAAGAAGAAGAGCAAACTTTTCATGCTTTGGTATTTATTTCGCTTATGTATGGTAAAGTTTAATGTGAACATCAGTAATTTAGAAGAAAAACGCGTCTATATTTTTTTTTTTTTTTTAATTATCCGGAAAATGTCGTATTGGTCGTTTGACTCATGGACTTGCAACAGGGTGACCAAGCTTAACGCACAAACACTTCTAGCGACAGGGTGGCGGGCAGTAAATATGAATGAATTGAATTTATTTTTTTTTACATTTTTTGATTGTGTCCGTTGTTGCAGCCATCCTTTCAAATTTAGACATTCCAGACCGAAGTTTCAGCTCCTCCTTGCTCCAATGCATATAGTCATACCACATTTGAATCACGATATAAAGAATATATAACGGCCAAACATAGAGGAAAACGTTCAAAAGAACCGTGAAGAAAAATAGAACAAACATTTTTCAATCTTAAATATTTGAATTGCCTAGATGAACGTTTCGTATAAGTACGTTGTATAGTTCACTTGGTTTATTATATAATATACAAATTGTTGTGTACAAATTAACTATGGCTAGATTTTAATTAGAAAAACTAAAATCAGTATTGAAATTGAATCTCAATGAAAAAGTGTTTAAAACTAAATAAAATTTGTCACATATGTTATCGAAATGAACAGATTACTTTTCTCGTTTTTGTAATGCGCTCAAATCTGGAATGTTATCGTCGTTCGAAGCCGAACTGGAATCGTTGGTCAGTTCAAAACTGTTGTCACCGCTCGTGCCAGTGACAGTGGTCAGACTAGAGTCATTGTTCGAGCTGCGCTGATCTAAGTTACTAAGGTTCGGTAGGGAATTATCGCAATCGTCGTCTTCATTATCATCATCATCATCATTGCTTAAACTGCTCTCACTGTCATTTTGACTGCAATCACCAATTATTACACTGCTAGATCGGCTTACACTTTCTCCTGCCAAATTCAGAGCGCTTATAAGTGGCAAACAATTTTGTTTACTCGCATCATTGTTTGTGGAATCAGTTGCGGCGACTAACGTCGAGGAGCTTGAAGACGTTGTGGACATGGTGTTTGGCAAATCATTTGTTTCTGTGCCATTCGTATTGTTATAATTATTTAAAAGCAATGAAACCATTGGTATGTTTAGCCCAGAGGGTGCGCTGTTTTCATTTGATTCAGACATTGTAGTGTCTGAATCTTCACTCGGTCCACTTGTGCCTGCTTCGTTTTGCTCTTCCATCTTACCATCTTGCAGCACAGTTAGATTCGGTATATTGTGCGATGTTGGTGATATCCAATTTTCTACCGATTCATTGTTACTGTTGCTGGTTGCGTTACCAATGCCAAATATGTTTGGCATAATACCGCCATTAAAACTTTGGTTAGGATCAATGCGACGTGGTGGGCGCATTCTTGGCGGTGGTATGGGTGCAACCTTAACAGGTTTCACCACATCTTTACCCACTATCACTCTGTGTTTTGTAAACAAATCCTTATTATTATCTTCCGTATAATTACAGTGTGCGTTTTCGTTTAAGGTATTTGTGTTGGGCAGTGCCACATTGCCTACGTCAACCTCCATGTCAGAATCGTCATCCATTTCGACTGGAGCAGCGGGTCCTACATTTGGCCGTTTTGGTTTGGATTCTATAAGAAACACTTGCAGGTTGTTTAAAGTCAGTTTCTTTTATATAAATACAATTAACTCACCATTCAACATGTTCTCAGCAACAAAGTCAGCAGCTCGGAAAAGTTCTGCATGTGTTAACAATTGCAGAAGAACCCCAAGCGTAGGGCGCTCATTTTGTTGTCCTGAGGTTTTCCACTCTTCGAAAAGAATTTGCGAGTGCGAAAGATATGTATTTGTCCGATTGTATGCATATTCAATAATTTTCATTTCTTTGGATGAGTACTTGACGCCATCAATACTAATAGCCTCGTTGTAGTCTAGTGCATTGGGTGCACTACACGCTTGAGCATCCAGTCGCTTCGGTATGATTTCCATTAACTGACGCCAACAGTCGTGCTCCTCAAGTATTCTGCTGAGCTCTGTTAAGTCGTTCTCGTGCACATGCCGCAATTCCGTTGTGCGCGTATACTTCCCTTTAGCCTTTGTTGTGGTGGACGGCAATTCATACAAGCCTTTCCGATCCATTTCGGTGGCCGTGAAATACGCGGTAGAGAGCGTTGATGATTATGAACGGTGTCGTAATACTCAATTCATGTTTCATTCGATTTATTAGCAAGCTTTCAATGCTCAACAAGTTTCAATTTTTTGATACGCCTAAATGTTTTCACGGAATTTCTATGTTTGTTGTTGCTTATGGAAAATCCCTGACAGCTGATTTGGTTGGGGTTTTTTGCAAGCATAGGGTTGCATTTGGCAGGGCTATGTTGCGAACCATTTGTTTAATTTCGAAGTTTTTGCGAATTTCGTTTTGGGTGATGCGTCATAGATAAATAGAAGTAAAGATATAAAATCTTATTTTGTAGAACATAAAATTTTGATATTGAAAATAATGTGAGGTGCGTAACGTATTGAAAAGGTGATACATACATGAGACCTTGAAGTTATTATTCCGGTCTTAGTATACACATAGGGATTACCATATCATTAGAAAGACTGCCTCTGTTATCAAAACTTAAACACACGAAGAATCCACAGATTAGTATGTAAACATATATGTTTATACACGTAAACACATTCCCATTTCCACACATGTACATCATATAGTACTTCATATGTATAGTATGAATATATGTATGTATCTATTTTATTAACTTTGATATCATTTGAATAGCCTTAACTTTCGAATCAAAGAACAAATCGAAAAAGTATAAATTCAGGTTTGTAGATTGAAGTTTCTCATTTAAAATTATATGCAATAAGGTAATTACAAATAATTTTTAACAAAGTTGTGGTCATTCCTTTTGTTGGTCCTAAAAAAGTCACAGTTTATTTGAACCAGATTTAAAAATAACTTTTTTATTACAATTTTTTTTAAATTTATTGCTCCAGTTGAGTTTCTTTTTGGTTACAACTATCCTTTTTTGTTTTAACTTCGATTCTGATCCATTTTTTCCATGTTTGGGGGATTTCATAAATTTTGAGTAGGATTTGTTTTGCTTGTAAGCACAATCTTTTCTTGAAAAAAATACCTCGTATTTTGTGTTTAATGTTAAGATTTTATTTTGTATCAACCGACTATCATAAAAACAAAACACCGGGTGAAGAATTGATAAAGTTTGGAAGCCCATACAAAAATTGTTAATAAAACACGCACATATTTGAATGGTGAAACTACAATATACAAACCTGCATTTATACCTTTTCGATTTGTTCTTTGGTTCGAAAGTTACAGCCATTCAAATGCATTCAAAGTTAAAAAAATACAAGTGGTTCTTTTAAACTGAGATCCACTGTATGTACATACATATGTCTACGTACAAACATGTACATACAATATGTATAGATATTAAGTAGATAATATAAAAATCAAAGAAATAGCATGTTTACTTTCATGACAAAGACTTTATTTGTAAAACATTAGCATGTAAATTTGTAAAAGAGATTTTCTACAATAAATTGATTCAAAATGTAAAGTATATAAAAAATGCAAATAAAACATTGGACGATCATAAGAGCTATTGATAAGGGCAACAAAAAACATAAAACATTAGCAATTTAGCTGCAGTATAGTTAAAAAAATATTTCCTGCTTCGATTTCTATTTTGCACTTAGATTATATAAGGTCACTTGCTTAATCAATATGTATATGTTAATTAAATGTAAATATGTATTGTATATACACATAAATACCTATGTGCACGGTTTTCAATTCGCTTAGTTTTTAAGATTATTCGAGTTAAAACGCCATAAGACGGAATTATGTATTACAAACACTCATTTGACGGAATATTAATTTCGAATTGGACGGAATGTTATGAATGACTTATTTACTTTCTAGTGGAGATTGGGTAATTAATTTATTTGAACGCTTCATAGGCTGTGCGCAAAATGGGGATAATTCGAGAGAGCGATGACTTTGTGACTATTTAGCAACTGCTATAAAAAAATGTGCCCAAAAAAGTCAACAAAGTTACTATCAGAGCTCGATTGATGTTGTTTGTGTATCGGGAATTGGCGTGGTTGCGTGTTGTTTTGCCCATTTGGAAGCGCAAAGTTGGACTCGACATACGTCCATCGCCGCCGTTACTGTAGGCTAGTACACGCATGTTATAAGCCTTGCCTGGCGTAAGATTCGTGATATAAGATTCAAGTTTTTGACCTATTGGCACGATTGTGTTATTGGCAGTTATCATATTCTGATCGGCCTCCCAAACGCGCACCTGTCAAAGCATTAAAAATGAGTTAAAAAGTACGCTCTGGTAAATTTATAAATATTTTTCTTACCTTATACCCTTCAATGGGCTCTTCATCTTGGGCCGGCGATACATAACGCCAGACTACACGCACTGTAGAAGGATTAACGCCATAAGCATGCACAGAGGAAGGCGGTTTCTGCGGTGCCTTGCGATATGTTCGTTCTGTGTATTAAATGTTAATGTTAAAAAGATATAATTTTTGTTTTGAAAGCTTTTGATACGCACCTTCTCGGCGTTCGCTTTCTGGTCCCTCGCCCGCAGCGTTATAGGCCATGACTTTGACGAAATAATAGGTATCTGCTTGTAGACCAACTATCAGCGCCCAGTTGCGTGTTGTGCGTGATAAATAATACACGGAATCTTCTTCCTGATGCGTCGTCTTCCAGTATTTCAACTACAACGAATCAAATAAACAACAATTCTTACAACTATGGACTAACAGTCAGACTTACTCTGTGTCCGATCAGTTTGCCACGTAAATTTTCGCGACTCGTGTCAATTGGAGACCACGAGACATTCAATGCTGTTGAATTGTACGGATATAAGCGAGGTGTCTGTGGTGCCACCTGTGGCATATCCTCAGCAGAATAAATTACCGCAATTTCGCTCTCTGGACCTTTGCCAATATTGTTTATCGCTTGCACTTTGACTTCGTATTGAGTGTAATAATTTTCATTTCTTATATTTACAACGGCAATTCCCTCATTATCCCGCTTTTTGACAACTTCAGATGCCCATTCCTTTGTGCCTTTCAGACGCCAGAACACTTTATAGTGTATACCATGACTATGCTGCTCTTGAGGCAATAAAGGATCCCATGTTATTGTTAAATCACCAATCTTACCACCGCCGCCGCCAACATTACGTGGTGCAATATATGGTCTATCCTCGTGTGTGCTATAAATGGGCGATGGTGTTGAGGGTGTGCCAATGCCAAGATCATTAACTGCTGCTACGCTGAATTCGTACGAAGACCAAGGCGTCAGATTGGTTACCTCAGCCTGTTGCCGACCCGTATAACGATCAACTTCACGCGCCTGTACATGTGTTGAGACATTAACCCATGTACGATTCCAGTTTGTACGACCAAGTATGTTGTAGTAAAGTATGGGACGGCCGTTGTTCGCGCCATCCACCCACTCAATATTCGCTTTGGTTTTAACAATTTCAATTACTTGCACACCACCAGGCGCACCTGGCGCTCCCTCTACGACTACGTTAGTCTTTGAGCTAATATGATTAACGGCCGATTGCACAACGCACTCATATTCGCCGGCGTCCATCATGGTTAGGTTGTGTACAGTTAAACGGTTCCAATCGACAACCTACAAAATTGTTTCCAGTGTAAGTTGCTTCGTAAAGTAAAAATTTTTATGTACTTACAATGCGCCCGGTGCCATCATGATTATTGCGCAGCAGTTCGCCGTTGTGCTTCCAAACATAGGCAATGTCAAGCAGCTCATCGTAAGTTGCCTCGCACTGTAAGAATATGAGATCGTGTTCCTTGGACGTGATACGTGCAGGTGGCGCTTGTATAAATCGTATTTCCTCTGCAAAATTAAAATATGTAATATGTAATGTTTTCCTTAAAAACGTTTATTCATTCAAAAACTTACGTAGCACAAAGACACGTGAATGAGATTCATCAGTACCAGCCTGATTGGATGCAATGCACGTGTACAAGCCCTCATCGTCCCGCGACGTTGGCGATATAATTAATGTGCCCGTTGGCAATATACGCCTATGGCCACCAGCTCCAATTATCTGTCCATCCTTTTTCCACTGAAATTTCGGACGTGGCGCCGCTTCCGGATCACAAACAATCGTAGTATTGCCATTGTAGACCGCATAGATTTCCGGTTCAAGCGGATGTTTCTTGAACGAGGGTTTCATTGAGAGCACACGCAACTGTGCGGAAGAAAACGCAGTCTTCAATTGATTTGTGGCGCCGCACTGATACATGCCTTCGTCTCGATCCTTGTCCAAATACTTAATTGTTAGCACGTTGTCCTGTATTACATAACGGTCTTTGTTGACAGTTTCAGGATCCAAACGCTCAGCGTTCTTATACCATGTGTAGTTTGCATCAGGAATGGCGAAAGCTTCACATATGAATGTAACGTCGCTGTTGTAGTCTTTGATCTTATCCTTAAGTGGTATTGTGAACTCAGGCCGCATTTGTATATTAATAAAGATTGATTTCGAGAGTGTTTTGTGCGGATTGGAAATGGTGCAACTATATTCGCCATTATCGTTCGTAGTCGCGTTCTTTATCACGAGCACGCGGTTGTAGTTTGTAGTGTAGGCATTGCGTTGTAGTGGTTGACCGTGCCTTGTCCAATTGTATGAAGGTAATGGATAACCAAAGGCGACACACTCCAAACGAATCTCATCGCCAGCAATAGCCGCTTCAGGAAAGGCCTACATGGTAAGAAAGACACTTTATGAAACTCTAAATGAACAACTGCTTCGCAAGCGATTTACCTTCGGGAATGAGTTGGCAAAAATTAAAGACTGATAGTTACTATTCGGTGTAACACGAAGTGGGAAGAAGGGACCAGTTCGTCCAGTATCGGAGGCATATGTTTGCACTGTGCATGAGTAGTTTGCACGGTCAACTGTCTCGATGAACGAGAAGTACATTGCACCATCATATGATACGAATAAACGTTGATCCTCATCCACAAGATTAGGAAAGTATTCACGGGACCAGTAATATTTTACATCAGGGTAATGTTGCGGCGGATCACAAAATATTGATTTTCCCCAATTCATTTCACTTGTTTCAGCCGAACGCTTCAAATTGAACTCCATAATGAATCCAAAATTAAGATGGGCACTTTCGGAACGCACACGACCAAATTTGTTTTCAGCAACGCAATGATATTTACCTTGATCGAGCGCTTGATTGGGTTCGTATATGATTAAATTGCCACCCGAGACTGTGTAACGATCCTCCTTCAGTGGATCGATCTCCCTATATTCAAGCGTATCGTTAACATAGACTTCACGATACCAACGATAGTTAGGCGTCGGAAAACCGCCCGCAAGACAACTTAGTGTGACATCGTTAATCAAGCGGCTCTTGTTCTGATCGAACACCGTATCGTTTGGCTGCTTAACGAAATAAGGACCACGCGGTATGCGCTCAATATCACGTATGTCTAAGCCATAATGATAAGGTCGCCTGTCGTCTTCCTTAATATTGATGTTATCGGGATTATATAAAACTTTCGATTCGCAAATGAAGAGATTCATTTCGATGTCATAAGCAGGCATGAACATCCAACGGTCGTTTTTCCTTGAATAGGCATATACAACACGATCCCGGACAAAGCCATTATCGCCAAATTGGTTGGGACCTATTAATATAATGTTTATGTTATAACGAGCATTAGATTTCATTCAATCATGGTTTACCTATAAATCCTCTCAAATTGTTCTGATTACGCGACTGCATTGAACCAGTGATAGTGTTGTAATTTTGATTTGGATTATTTCGATTATTATAGTCGTTATTTCGCACCAAGAAACGATTGTCATTCAAATCTTCATTCTCAAGCGGCTGTGCCTCGTCAAAGGAGAACGAATCATCCAAAACCAAGAACTGTGAGTTGTCGTCATTGATCCAGTTATTTGGCCCCGTCTGACGTGCTGATGTCCAGAAACGATTTTGTTGTTGGTTTTGTATAATTAATTGCTTGAGTATAAAGGAATGCTTATCTAAGTTTTCAACATTCAAAAGGTCCGCATTGTACGCTTTGCAAATCTTCTTTGCATCCAGCCAATTACGCTTTGGTGAGCGTATAAAGCGAAAACATGTCTGACGAAAAGAAACCCAATGTTCCGGACAATAATTGTCCTCATCGTTGTATAGATCCTTAAAGCCAATGTTAGATTGGATGGCATTGCGGTTAAAGGGATCATAATCAGTTATTCCACCGCCCAAATTGTTACCACCAATACCAGGGCCACCTATGCTGAGTGTGTTGCCCGGCATTTGACGATTTCCATCAAAGTATTTATTCTGATTGGGTATACCGCCGCCGCCATAAGACGGATTATTTTGTTGATTTGAGAAGTCCAACAATGGGTTTTCATATTTTGTTGTATCCGCTGATTGTTGTGCATTAGTATACAGCGGATTGTAGCGTGGTTGGTAGTCCTTGTTGTAAGTTGGTTGATAATTTTGTGTCGGTTGTTGTTGCGGAAGTGCTTCATTTGGCAACTGTGCTGAAGACAATAACAGAAATTGGAAAAGCAAAAACAAATGCATTATCCGAGTCTGTGTTGGCTTTTGTGACATGTTTGCGTTCGCTAACACAATTCAGTTGAGACTAGCAGCTCTAAAGGCACATTTTATTCAAGTAAAAATTCGTTCGAGAAGGCTTACTAAAAATAAACAATGTGAAAATTATTAGTTTCTTGCAATGTTTATGAACTAATGATGTGTAAAAGTATTTATTAGGTAAACAAATAGTAAATATATTTTTAATAAACTGATCAAGTGCCAAGGCATAGCTGTGGGAACGCATTTTAAATGTTAATTAGCATGCCAGAGCTAGGCGTGGTCTTGTGAGTAATCCAATGCTTGAACGGAAACTCAATTAATTTAATTCAATATTCTTTATGGATATGGATGGACTCCAATATCTTACCACAATATGCTAAGTGTATCCTGCAGCAATGAGTAAAGAATTTATTAATGTTTGTTGACACGGCGGTTACATTAAAGTCCCAATTAGAACCTAAGCCGTGCTTAGTCAACTAGGCAAACCACACCTTAATTGAAACCAAGACTTCGCAATGGGATTCAATCTCTCAAGACACACTTATTATTTCACTTCTAATAATAATAAGTAAACTTTACTGAGGCGTTTTGTTCACTTTAATATTTTAGTAGTAATAGAAATGAGAAATTATTATTTTAATAAAAACAAAATCGAGAATTTCAAGAGAGATGCAGTGCAACCGAAAGAAAACAAGGGGTCTAGACTCTAGAGTCTCGTCTCTCACTAGCAGTGTTGCCAAATTGGTAATTTTTTTTTATTATTTTGGGCATTTTTCTCTGTTAATGAAGGGGGGGGGGAAGGTGTTACCTTTTAATTGCATATTTTGTATAGAAAAAATTGGTTGTTCTGACTGGTTAGGTCTGTCTGCTTAAAGCAGGCCATCCACTGTCGAATTTGTTTGACGAATTTGTTACGTTTGACGAAATATTCGTCGTTGGTGGTAATGTTTGTTCCAAATTTTGTGTTTGATGTTTTGTTCGAGAAAAATAGAAATTATTCTATCTTGACTGTGTTTGATACGAATATACATATTTGTCGTTAGTGGCAAAATGTATTTTTGTTCGACGAACAGTTTATCAAACAAATTCGACAATGGATAGCCTGCTTAAGTCTGAAACCTTGTTTGGAGCGGCTATTTTTTTTTTGTAACAGAAGGTATAACATTTAAACTAAACAAAAAGCACAAAATTGGTGATAAAATTTTCAAAATTTGGACGTAGGGAGTGATTTTCATAACAACCAATGAAAATACCATACAAAATGTATGGAAGTGCTTTTTTGGGGTTTGGTTCGAAAATCATCCTCAAACATAAAAAAACTGGATCGGAATCAATGGTATTATAGCTAAGGATAGTTGTTAAACAAAAGGAAGTCCATATGGTGCATAAAATTTAATAAGAACGCTTTTGTATTAAGTTTTACCTGTAGCTGGTTCAAATAAGCTGTGACCTTTTTTTTTTTTTTTGACTATTTTTGGTTTTTTGACCACAACTTTTTTAAAAATAAAACTAGCGAAAATCTCCTATAATTTAGGTTGTGGGTTTTTTTTTCCATAAAATTAATAAGTTTCGTGCACTTTTAAATTTTATACATTTTGTTTGTCGATTGGTATTGTTTAAGATGAAAGTCTTACTCTGAGTCTAAATATTGCAAATTTTATTAGTGATTTTTGTGCTTAGTAGTGAAATTCGAGGATATCACTCCAAAATATCATGAAATATATATTAAATTTCAAAACTATTCGAAACTTTCCACGCAACCCCTATTATTAGATCAAATAAATATACTATCAGTCTGGCAGGGAAGAATGCATTCAACATTATTGGAAAGTGGGCATTTCTGTCAGGCAGCGCGCGTCTTTTTAATTTATAATTTTGCTAATTTATAAAAATTACTATTAAGAGATACTATCGTCTTAAAATGACGTCACCTGTTCAAAATATAAACATAAATCTAGAAGTCGATGTCTTAACAGTTGGATCTGTTGGCATTGTCGTGAACGAAATATTAGAATTTCTACTTTATCAACGCAATCAAATTCCGATCGTTTATAAAACATTTAAATACTATGTGGGTAAATGGACTGATACTCAGGATGATGAGGCCTACACGAGTCGTCAATTTCAACTGCAACGGCAGCGTGAAATGGCCACACGAACAAAGGACTCTATCAGTGAAATGCGCGAGGTGAGCAACTTCAGAATGACATTGGTGTAAAAAAAAATAATATAATGAATTTTTTAGTTGATACGTCATGTGTTTCAAAGCCATGTCGTCAGAAGTTTGAGATTTCTCTTCGGCGCAACAGCGTACACACCCAAGGAAGTTTACACAATCCACGTGCCCATGGCGTCAATGACAAGGCTGCATTTTCATGAACAGCATTCCTTGTCACATAGCCGCATCAATCAAACTTTGATGTAACAACATTCTGTAAGTCAGCTTTTTCTTGGGAATAACTAATTTTAAATTTAATTTTAGCTCACTTATTACGCGCGAGGAACTTTATGCAATATTTTCAAATGTTATGCCAACAACGAATGTTTTTCTAGAGTTGGAACTGCTTGACGACTTGAAATCGTCAATACACCCAAATGTCGCTGATACGCAAACTATACCACAAGTCTTCCCAAAGGATATTAGTAAACTTCCAAATAGTTGTAAGCAGGTGCACTTTAACCTTTTGCATACGCGCCCGGTGAGTTTGAACGATATGCCCAAATGTTGCAAAGCTACCGAAGTATTCGACGACTTAAAACCCAATGAAGACGAAATCGAGTTGCAACAAAGAAATGAGCGCCTGAATACAATATTTGATGATGAATCCAATATAAAGAGTGCATGGTGGGAAGCAGATATTGTAGTGCGAGGCTTTAAGGACCAGCCTAGCAAAACGTTCAGTATATGGAACAGCTAAGAAGAAAATAAAGGCAGTTATATTTTATACTTGTGCCAATCTATGCAAATAGAAAATTTGTGTGTGTGTGTATATCTATTATATATTTAGTTATGCCTAATTTAACGCATTTTTTGCAATAAAGTGAAAATTATACATAAAACATGCTTAAACTTAACTAAGTACATGATAATTGGTTAGCCAAACATCGATTGAGTTTTTGCAGATTTGCAAAAATTCTAAATTCGCAAGTTTTGTTGTCTCAACAGTCTGCAAACAGAACGCCATGATGTATCATCAATCTGTCCGAAGATTGACCATAATTTTAACTCTTTTTCATACAGTGGTTGTTGGTCTGAACGAAACCGCTATCACACATGAGATACATAAGCGCGGTGCACCATTTTTGCCGCTTACATATCTTAAGGGTTCGTGAATTTTTCTTAAAACGCAAAATTATTATATTATATAATGTTTTAATGAAGTTTTTTTTGCAGCCGGCGCAGTTGTGAATTTCGTATGCGGTTTTGGTATACCCGTGGATGATTTAGAATATGAGACAATTACCTCAGGCATTGTTTTCAAATCTCAACACTTTTTGCCTGGCAATTTGGCTGCGCTTCGAGAACATTCAACAACAAATGTTAATGGACGAAAGGTCCGAAGTGATGGACAACAATTGTCCAACTATCGCTGGTTGCTATATAAATTTGCGGCTTCCCTGTTGGATAAGTAAGCTTAAACATTTGATGCGTTCATTAACTCAACTGAACAACAAATCTATGAACTAATTATCAGTTTAGGTTATAACGGAAAAATTTGCGTATTGCGCGCTGTTTGTGAGGCTGCCACGTTGAAATTAAATCATGAAAACGGCTTATTAGGCGAGTTGTTACATATAATATTAACGTAAGTGCAAATTATTCCTATAAAAGTGTTAAGAAAAGTAAAAAGCAAATTCTGTTTAAAGACCGTCAACTTCTACTGATGCAGGGAATGAAGAACAAATGGATTATATTGCCGCTGAGCGTTTGGGACAGAGAGGATCCAGATGTGCTTTGGCTTATAACAAATGCGGGAAATCATTTTTATCAGACTATACGCTGATTTTCTGAATAAATAATGCTATAGAATACGTATTTGCCTGTTTCTAGTTGACCCTAAAAATAAAAAAAATTGAATCCACCTGTTAATTGCATAAATCTAAATTTGACTCATTTTGATTACATAAAGTTGGCAGTCCCATATGCAATGCACTTGTTCGCGGCTTCGCGTTAGTTTTGTTGTTGCTTTGCTTCTTTCGCAGTAATTTTATAAAAGTTTGCCTCACCACGCAATCTACATAGTATATACATATATAGAGATTTTTTCGTAAGTCATATAAATGAGACTTTGACTCATTCGCTTGACATTTTTTGAACGCAATAGTAGAAATGTCTGAGAAACCGAGCGTGCTAGTTTTGGGTGGTGAGTATTACCTACATGTTTGTTTGAATACAACAGCTTTTCTTTTATTATTGTTTCAACAAAGTAAAAGAAATACCGTCAGATCCTTATCACTTAAATGTTAATTTCTTGTTGTTCGGTTTTTGGTGCATGATAAACAAAATCACCCGAAATTACAAACAAATAAACAGGGTGTGGATTCATTGGACGACACTTGGCTACATATCTGTTGCAGCATGAGTTGTCGGATAACATTCGCATTGTCGATAAGACACCGCCTCAGATGGCATGGCTGAACGATCAACAAACAAAGGCCTTCAATAGTGATAAAATTGAGTTCTGCAGTGCCAATTTAATCAATGTCTGTAAGTATAATATGCATATGCAAATGTGCAAGTGTATATATAGGATCAACATGAACACTTTGCCTACGCATAGCAAACAGGTTAAAGCAACAGGCGGTTATTGTTATACGTGTCCTTTTGCAGCCTCATGTAAGACAGCGTTTGCGCCACACCCTATAAACGGTCGACCGTGGGACATCGTGATCAATTGTGCAGCGGAAACGCGAGCAAATCAAGATGATGCGGTCTACAAGGAGGGCATCTATAAGCTGAGTATAAATTGTGCAACTGAGGCGGCAACGCAAAAAGTGAAGCGTTACATTGAATTGAGTTCCGGCTGTGTCGCGAGCAGCGAAAAGACACCGCTAAAAGAAGACTGCAAACATGAGCCATGGACGGGCGTGGCCAAACAAAAGCTAAAAGTCGAAAAGGAGCTAGCGACTATGAACGATCTCAGTTATACAGTATTGCGATTACCAGTGGTCTACGGCATTGGCGATAAGCGTTACTTGAGTAAGTTGTGAACAGCGTTTTGAAATAAACTGAATTAAAATTGTTTATCTCTGCGCTTTATTTCTTCAGTGCCGCGCATTGTAATCGCCTCAATTTATAAATACTTGGGAGAGACGATGAAACTGCTTTGGAACGATAGCATGCGCTTAAATACCGTACATGTTTCGGATGTTTGTGCTGCGATTTGGAAAATTGCGCTTGATCCTCGAGCTTCCAGTGAAGTTTACAACATCGTTGACGATTCACAATCAACGCAGGGAACAATTAGCAACCTACTGGCTGACATCTTTAATATAAATGTTGACTACTTTGGCATTGTCATGTCGAATTTTACGAAACTGTGTCCATCGGATACCGTCGGTGAAATAAATGACAAACATATGGCTCCGTGGGCGGAAATTTGTAGAAAGAATGGCATTGATAACACGCCATTGACGCCTTATCTAGACGAGGAGCAATTACATCACAAGCACTTGTATCTTGACAACTCGAAACTTAAAAGTTTGGGCTTTGTGCTACAAGAACCGAAGGTCACACGCAAGCTACTGGTGGAAATGATCGACGACTATGTGAATCAGAAACTCTTTCCGAAATCTTTGGCTTTATAGTCAATTATTCAATCGAGATATTATGGTAGTACTTAAGTTGAAAGTTTTTACATATATACATTCATCATCTAAAGCATTCCCATTGTTTTGTGGTTAATGGTGCATTATATTGACTTGATATCTAATTCAGTTGAAAACAACGACGATTTTATTGACCTAACGATTTAAAGTGTACTTATAGTATTATTGCAATTACCGATTTATTTTATTATTCAAAAAATGTCCAAGATTAATAATTGAAAATCATGTATACGTAATTACTTTTGTATTTGCCATTTGCCCTTATTACGCAAGTGGCACAAGAAATTTTTAAAGACTCAATAAAGCATGTGATCAAGCAGTGGCCAATATTAAATCATTTGTTTTCTTTACAATCATTTAATTACACCGGCACATAAAAAAAAAATTGGATCAGACCCAACTTCTTGTATGAATTTGGACACGCTGAATCCGGACCTGAGGTCTGTTGGCTCACATACCCCGGAATGTTGAGTAAATTGCGATAAATCGAAAAATGTAATTCTCAAAAATTACATTTATTGAAATAAACATTTTATAGGCTTTGATCGAATATACTTAGTTTTAAGTTATAAGAATTAAAATAAAATTGTTTTTCAACACGCAAATTTGTGACCTTGACGGCAATGGTAGTTAATGGTCACTGGTATTTAAAGTTTCAAATTTTTTGCTTTATAATCTTTTATCGGGTATGTGGATACCAGACCTATAAAATATTTCAGCTTGTCCAAATCCATAAGGTGAGCATGAATACACGCCACTTTTTTTGTGTGCCGGTGTTATTAATGAATTTTGTTTTTGGGGAATTAAAAGGAACAATAAAAATACATTGGTTTTAGTTTTTTAAATAGATTTTTTTTTTGTTTTATATTTTAAAATGTTACGGCATCGGAGCGTTATTTTTCATATATAATTTAAAATGCAATTGCTTCTTTTTGTTATTTCTCTTTCAGCTTAAAAATTAAAAGTCAACAATAATAATAATAAAAAACGAATCAGGCTCGATAATGTTGAGACTTAATACAAAACAGAAAATGTTGTCATCTCCTCAACGAATGCGCAAAAGTTAGCAAAGTAAAGAAAACAAATTAACAATTTACAACTTAAATGTTTGAAATAACAAATACAATAAAATAGCACACTGGACATATTCCTAAATGTTGTTTGATACTTCTTTCATTTTCGCTAATTATTTAAGTTTCAGCATAGATATTCAACATGGGCTGATTGTTGGTGTAAGTCGCGATATTTGCGTGCATTGTTTGTGGACTGACTCTGACTTCTGATAGTTAGATTGAATTATTTATTGACAGGTTGTTTGTTTGTTGGTTGGTTTGTGAAACTATTTGGGCTTATTAACTAGTTAAGTGGCTTCTAAATAGACGCCGTTACTGCGTAGTTGGCTTAGAAGGCCAGACCGGCATCGCGGTAGGTGGTGAAAATCTTCTCAATTGAGTTCACATAAGCGGCAGTTCTCAAATCCAATCCCAAATTGTACTTCATGGCGGTCTTCATGATGGCACGTGCCGAACGTTCCATGGTGTAGTCCAAGCCGGAGTGTACGATGTCCTTTTCTGAAGCGCCAGAGATACGTTTCTGGAATGCTTCCGATGGAGTCACAGGTATGCGGCCACCGACACGTCCAAAGCGACGTTCAAGTGATTCTTGCACGGATTCTAATTTACGGAAAATGGTAAAGTATGAAATAGAAGAGGAGGTAGAGAAAAAATCGAACGATTAGTTGAGACAGGAGGAAACATGCCGCAGTGCGCACAGTTAAACAATTAAATAAAGCACACATAAAGCATCAATTGGACTATATGAGGTTCAATGCTAAGGATTGGCACTTTTCTTATCAAGAGTAGGCTAAGAAGAAAAAGTGTCAATCCTCTTTGATTTTATGTAAATAGTGATGAAAGTTATATGAATGTGAGTGCATGGATGTATCAAATTAGTTTTACAAATTTAAGAAATTATTGGGACGGCAAAATAATTACACAACTGGTTACTAGAGGTACAATTTTGTATGCTATTTAGTTACTAAAATTGGTTGTAGAGATGTTCAAGCCAAATTTGAAATCAATCGGTTCAGTTTGAGAAGCTGTTCCGATGTGATTTCTTTCATTTAGCAATGTACAAATTTTCAAACAAAAGTTTCTGCTCGAATTTGATAAAGAAAAGCATTTGGACATGAGTGTATACTAAAACAGGTATTCAAAAACCAAACAAATTAAAAAAAAAAATACAACAAATTTACAAAAAGGAAACAAAATAATAATAAACTACGAAAACTTAAAGAACAGAAAAATGCTTTACGACAAAATGATAAAAAATAGTAATGTTTTCGAGGAGTGCTTAAAGTAGAAAAAAATTATGTACCGTCGGATATAATTCTTTCAATTGATTGTTGGACTGAGGCTACATTGATAAAATAGAGAAACAGAAGAGAAAAGAATAAACAACGAATTACTAGATGAATAAAATTATTGCTTCTTTGGTTGGTTGGTTTGGTTTGGTTGATGTTTGTATAACTAAAGAAGTGTAAAGAATACAAGGAGTGCTTGTCTAGAATAGCATAATTAAATGAAAATGATTAATTATAATAAGAAATTAAAATGATAATTTAGAAAAATAGTTGTGCATGTAAGAAGTAGCCAATGACTGCAGTAAAATCGTTTCAATACATAAGATAGAATTTAGCTAGCTAAATAATCAATAAATTATAGATATAGAAGTGATCCGTAAACCGCCTTAATTATGAATGATTGAGAAGTAATAAATAAATGCGCTGCTTAGCTGCTAATTTAAAGAGCTCCATTTCGGGCTTGTATTAATGTGACTTACCCAGAAGGTGATAGTTGGACTCGCGTTCATATTTGAAGGTCAGACGACCATATGAGACATGGTTCAGATTCTTGAGCCATTCGAAGAATGAGACTGTGACACCACCAGCGTTGATGTACAAATCGGGTATGACCAGAATGTTGCGATCGATGAGAATCTTGTCGGCAGCGGGTGTAGTTGGACCGTTGGCGGCCTCGGCAATGATCTGTTACATAAAGAAACATAAATTATATAAGATATATTTAGTAATAAAATGTGTGCTTACTTTAGCTTGAATCTTGTGTGCATTCTCGCTGGTGATAACCTTCTCGACGGCAGCTGGAATGAAGATATCGCATGGCTCGAACATCAAGTTCTCGCCTTCGTAGGGCTTGGCATTAGGGAAACCGACAATGGTGCCGTGCTCGTTCTTGTAATCCTCAAGAAGCTGTGTGATAGTTGATTGTTTAGATTTTGTTTGAAAATAAATATAGATATTAAAATCACTTACCTTGGGGTCAATACCATCTGGGTTGATGATGCTGCCATCGTGTTCGATGATGCCCACGCAGGTGGCACCAGCACGTGTCAGATAA
This sequence comes from Phortica okadai, assembly GCA_034638295.1. Classification (NCBI taxonomy): domain Eukaryota; kingdom Metazoa; phylum Arthropoda; class Insecta; order Diptera; family Drosophilidae; genus Phortica; species Phortica okadai. The sequence continues at coordinate 4,133,514 of CM067849.1, read as the reverse complement.
CGGCATGTATGCAGACCGACGTTACCGAAGCCCTGGACAATGAATGTCTTACCGCCCCAGCCGGGTGTTGTGCCAATTTGGCTCATGTAATTCGCCTCATTGATGAAGTTCTCCAGACCGTGGAAAACACCGCGACCAGTGGCTGAAACACGTCCATGGATACCGCCCTGATTGATGGGTTTGCCCGTAACACAAGCATGCGCATTAATATCCAAATGGCCAATGGTCTTGGCGTACGTATCGGCAATCCAGGACATTTCACGTTCACCGGTGCCCATATCGGGTGCAGGTACATCAACGCCGGGTCCAATGAAACCTTTCTTGGCCAACTCAAGAGTAAAACGGCGCGTAATCTTCTCCAATTCATGTTCAGAGTATTCCTTAGGATTGATCTTCAGGCCGGCCTTGGCACCGCCAAATGGCACATCGACACAAGCGCACTTGAAGGTCATAAGCGCGGACAGCGCCTTCACTTCATCACGCGACACATCCAAGGAGAAACGAATACCTGCACAAAGCAAAGCAAAACAAAATTATTACATAATTTATAAACGTGTGCAATAATAAGTTAAAGTATTTGTGTTGTGTGTTCTTTGATTACGTATACTTCATTTGTGCACACTCAACCCCATGTGGGGATTTGAAACGTGTTTTTGCTATAATTAAGGTAAATTGTTTTATTTTTTTCAACATTCCTATCATAAACCTTGAATTTTACATAGTGAGTGTTTGTTTGCGAGAAAATACTTTCGTTGGCCTAATTCCAAATTGCGGTCTTTATTTATAAGTTCGCTATTTTTATGCCCTTAACTAGTTGCCGCATGCAATTCGAGCTGAAAGTAAAAGTATTTTCGCTGTTGTCTAGACAGTTGCATATGGCAGGTGCTTCAAAGTCATTTGCCCCCTCAGTAGTTCAACAACATATAAAAATTGAAATTTTACGTTTGATTCTTAAGAACTCAAGTTTTTGTTTATCTTTTGAAATAATATGCGGTCGAAGAAAAACTTGTACAGTTATATACATATTTAGTTAGCTTAACGCGTTGATAAGATAAGTATTTCAGATAACACATTTTTATTTAAATGCTTACGTCGTCAAGGGCGTGTTCTAGCAACGCCTTGATGCATTCGGCAGGAAAGATATGTCGCAACCAATTTGATAAAAACAAAAAGAAATATCTAATTGTGTGTACAAAAAGAAAATGTATCATAAAAATTCTACATTATTTCATAGTTAAAAAACTTTTTTGTATTCTTTTTAAAATTAGTTTTATTTTTTTACCCCTCAATCAACAATCAATTTGATAGTATGTTGGCTGTCAACCGGACCTGAAGACGAGCCCCCACAAAAACGTGTCAATTGGTTTGTTTTTGGCTGATATCAAAAGCGATTAGCAAAATTTGTTTTTAAGTCGTAAAAATTCGATCAGATTAAATGTACTTTTGTGGCTTTCTAAGCGTGTTTTTGCACTAAGAACTTGTAGAATTCGATTCGTATTTAATAACTTTGTATTTGTTTTTCTACTGTTGATTCGATCATTGAATTAAAAACATGTTGCGCGTTGTTGTGAAGCAGAAAACGAAAAACACAATAAATAAAAAAATAAACCAAACAATCTAAAATTAAAATTCGCTAAGGTGCTGCTCGCGACATAAAAACATTTAAAAACTTGACTGGCTGACAAAATGGCTGACCGACCCGCTTGGTTGTACGGAACCGCATAACAACCGACGAAAGAAATGATAAGTTGTTGTTTTTGCTTGTTATTCTAAAAATGAAACGAAAAAAACAACTTTGTTTGCGAAAACAATTTCGGCAATATAAAGTTTGTAGTCAAGTGAGCGAAACTTTATTATCGCATATGTAGAAAAAGTTCAAAGAAAGAAAGAAAAAACTGCGCACAGAACTCAAGCAAACAAGAACAAAAAAAAGCTCCTAAACAAGTTCCTATGTTGGTTCGTCATCAATGGCATAACCACACAGAAAAATCCCCATTTGGCAATTGGCAGAATCGCGTGACCAATGTAGATACACAAATTTCTACTGCCAAAAATATCTATTAAAAAATCTAATAAAACTAAGAAATATATTATACAATCTATAGGGGGCTCGCTCGTGTTTTCGAGTGGGGTCTACGTGACTTTCATGTTTGTATGTATCGGCATTCATACATACATATGTATGTGTACATTTGTATATTTTAAAATGTGTATCTGTGTTGTATGTTTCAATTGGTAACAACATAAACGACGCTAAAACGCAAACAAAAACCTTGTCAGCTGACTAGAAGAAAGAACACCTTATTTTTTGCGATAATCTTTTGAAATTATTAACAAAATGTCATCAGTTTTGTTTGTTTCTTTTTTTATATTTTTTCTGATTAGAATAAATTCTAATTATGAAACTCTTGAATAGCAAAAAATAAATTTTAATTGTCAATGTTATATTTTATCAGAATGAAAGTCAAATGCAATTCAGAGTGCAACCAGTTTTCCCTTTGATTGACAATAAAGCGATCCAACGTTTGTTGGACACCTAAGCAAATGATGACAAGTGAGTGATCGTTTTGAAAACACCTGTCATTTTAATGTCTTTGACTTTCATTTTGTAAATACGCAAACAGTCGCGAATATGTGGTAAATAAATTCAATTATGGACGGGTTCAATGACACATGAATTTGCTCAGCTTATTTTTTTGGGTACCTTCAGAGTAAAATGGAACATGCTGCGTCAAACTTGATTGAAAATGTAGTTTTTAACAGAAGATGTTGTCGTCTTTTTTAACTAATCGTAACTTATTTTGTATCTTTTAAACACAAACTGTACTTTCTGAGCTTAAACTCATTTAAAGAATTGGCGAAAGAAACGAACTACATTTTATACAAGAGCATTCAGACGAAATAACGAGCAATTTCCATTGCTGCTTAGCGCTTAATTGACTGACATCAGCAAACTTGATTCGAATGGCAGCGTGATTTGCACGTGATGCCGGCAACGCGCAAACATTTCAAAACTAGTTTCTGCAAATGTCGAAAATAAGAGAAAAAACAAAAAAAAAAAAGATATGACGCGCTACAAAAGCAAACTGCTTAAAACCGATAGATACAAATGTGCAAGCCGGGCGCGAGCTTAAATGTTGGCATGTGAAGTCATCGTTTTTGCAAATACAATGGACGCTCAAATAATTCTTTTAAATGCGACTGACAGACATTCGAGAAGTTGACTTAGCGAAAAATAAAACGAGCCAGGCTAAACAACTAAATTAACATTAATTAACAATGCTGCGTCGTCTGCGTCGATAACGATATGTCAACGATGAAAGAATTAAATTCTGTTATGTTTAAATTGTTTACAAAATAAACAAAAACAAGCTTGTACTACAAAGAAGTTATTTTCGAAAAATATATTTTAGCACATTCGGACTTGGCACTAATAACAGCTCAACAATAAAACTTATAGCACAATTGAATGCAATATTAATTTACAATTTGTACAATTTATTAGAGCAGCATATATATTTATTAATGTAATTAGCTAATAACAACTAAAAAAGCGCCCGCATATGGCGGCCTTCGATCGAATTGAACGCGAAAAGTTCAATTTTGGCTTATCTTCTTTCAACGATTTAAGAACATTACTTAGAAAAAAAAAAAAAATCATAAAAAAATGTGCCACGCTTAGCAACAATTTGAGTGTTTTTTGATCTTGTTTATCAAAAGTCAACAGGAAAATGAGTAAGCAAACCGAGTAGGCGCCCAGCCACATGATCGAACCATAGATTTAAATCAAAAATACTTGTTACGAAAACAAGCTCATAAAAATACGTTACAATTGTCGTGACAAGAATCATAAACAATTGATTTTTGTTGCTATACTCGTTTTAAGTTGTTTACGATGAGTTTTGCAATTTTTTTTATTTTATTTTTTCATTTAGGCTAGCGAAACTGTTTTGAAGGCCAACAGATAAGGTGCACTTCAGATGATTTTTGTTTTTTATTGGCTATTTTTGTTTGTTGTGTTTCCGATTTTTGTTTAGCGATAAGTGACTAATTAAATTTTAAATGACAATTTTCCAATTGTTAAAAAAATTTGCATTTCAAACTAAATTTTAACATTTTTCAATGCGCTGACTTTTGTTTTAAATAGAACAGTGCAGTTTGCTGTTAGTAGCTTTTATTAACAGTATAAACAAATAAAGCAAAATAAACAAAAATGAGGCGGAAACTAAAGCGATAGCAAGAAAATGTTTATTAAAAATAGATTCAGGTAAATGTGAAAAGAGAGCAAAGGTGGCGAAAGAAAATGAATCATTAAAAAAATAAAACAAGTGCACATTGGAACAGCTTTAGCAACACAAAAAATGGGCGTTTTTCAAAGGGCTCGTTAAAGAACGGAATGAAAGCGGCTAATTGGCGAAATTTAGACAAGGTCGCAGTTGTCACTTAGAAGGTTTAAAAAATGTAAATTGAACACGTGCAATGGGAAACCGGCTCACATATTTACGGCCCGATAAGGGGAGTTGGTTCGGTTGCGCTACTTATGCAATGAGCAGTATTCAAAGCAGCGAAGAAATTATAGCGAGCAAGAAAAATGGTCACAGCAACGCGTTCTTAGTTGAATTTTGACATTACATAAGTGCTCTAGGCTGTATGTTATTCTACTAGCAACAGCAAACACACACCCGCCCACCATAAAAATACAAAAAGTATTCAGACGAAAACTGAATTAAGAATTACAACTACGTGGTCCTGGAAAAATCGATGCTGGCTCTTCACTTTGTTTGTGTTGACTACTCACCGCCCTTGGTTGGCACACGATGCGTGCTGTGCTGAGCACGATAGCCCGTAATCATCTCGTAGTTGCCGGAATCGCGACGCAGTGGGAAAGCAATCTCGATGATATGGTCACAGGGTTGCATAAGCATGAGAATACCCTTAACTCTCTTCTGTTTCTCGTCGAGCGTCAGTTTGCCGCCCATATCGTCAATCAGACGCTGCTCGGCAATTTGGCAGCCACGATGGAAAAAGTACTCAACCATGTCAAAGAATCGTGGATCCTGTGCAGTGGGCACACTCTTTAGACGATCAGGAATCTGATGTTCAACGGTGTAGCCACGCGTTTGCAGCGCAGCAGTTGGCAGTGCCTTGACCAAAGTGGTCAATTCTTGTTGGCGCAGAGCGCCCTGACGTGCAAGACTCTTCAGATGGTACATGACTATACTGTTTTTCTTTTTGCTTTTTAATTAAAGTCAGCAAAAATGAAAATACTACGCTTTCGCGACAACAACTACAACAAACAGCACCTTTCACTCCGTCTAGTACACTTTGAAAATTGGCAAAAGCTTTCTTGGAAACCGCACACAACTACTTGCCACGACAATCTGAGAGAAATTGTAAAATGTTTAAACAATTTGACGGTTTTTATTCATTTGCTGCGAGCATAGAGTAATAATTGTATAGAGTGGAAACGAACTCTTTTCGCGTTTTGTGGTTCTCATGCACAGTTTCGGACCACAATCTGAGATAGTGTTACTAACTTTCGAAACTGGTTTACCCTAAACTACAACCAAAAACCCCTAAATAAAAATTATTGTGGACAGACAGAAGAGGTGACAAGAACCTCATAAAAATTTTTTTCAAACAAAAATACGCGGAAAAAAAAGTAAAAATACGTAAAACAATGCAGAATTTATGCTGAACGGTGATTTGACAGCTCTGCGTCATGAGAGCAGAGAGAGAATTCTTACTCTCCCATGACTCTTTTTGTGACACGACACTGCAGTATTAATAAGGCGCATGGCGTGCTGCATCCGCTGGCTTTTTTTCCTTTTCCTTCGTTTATAGGTAATTCTACTTCCACGTCTGCCGACACTTATGTGTCAATTTGGCCCGTTTGCGTTTCTCGCCCAATGGTAATATTTAGAGATGGGCGCGGGCTTAATTTTTGGGGTTCGGCACTGTATTTTTTCAGACAGGCCCGGCCCAATGAAAACTACTTTTTTCGGAAATTAATTGAATTAAATAAAAAGTTTAATAAGATCGATTACACAAAACGAAAAATAAAATTTTTTTATTTGGTAAATCATTTTTCTAATAGATTTAAAATTTAACTCTCGATATTTTATAATCCTTTCAATTAATTAAAATCTTTGTATAAATAGATTAAGTCAAATAAATAACTGATATAAATAGATATGCATCGAACTCATGACCACAAATTTATATTTTTCAACACAGTCACAGTCCCAACATTGATCTATCCCAAGAGCCCATGTAACTCCAAGCGGAGTTGCGGCTATTCATGAAGAAGAAATAACCGGTCGGTATTTGCAAAATTGCACCAGGTGCTGTCAATTATTCTAAAGCAAAAATGGATGTAACTTCGCTAGTTATTTAAGTAAAATGAGAATTGTAAAAAGAACTGAAGAAAAGCTGACTACAAATATTTCCAAACAAAAATACACGGAAAATGCGTCATATATCCGAAAATAGTAGAGAAATTGCGGTGACTAAACAACACTGCGTCGTTTCCTGAAACGACACTGCAGTATTGGCTGAGCGTATATTGCGCTGCATATGGTGGGGATTTGTCCTGTTCCTCTATTCATTCTTTGACTCGGTTTCAGCTGTTAATTAATATGTGAGCGCCAAATCTGGTGCTAACAGTGTGTTAACATTTCTATAACATATGTTGACATTTTAGTAAAACCACATTTTGGAATCTCGAACAAAACCGGTCGGCTTTTGCAAAATTTGTTTGCGGCAAAAAAAACGTACCAAAATTGCTCTCGTACTTAAATGACGACTCTAGTGTGCCTTAATTAATTAATGCGATTTTTAAACGCTGCGAATACTTGCAGAAGTTTTTTCAGCGGCAGACAACGATTCGCTGCAGTGGTTTGCCGTTTGTCATCAAGTAAAGTGAGTAAAGTTCGTTGATTTTGGCGGATTTTTTCAGAAGATGACTAAAGGATTTTGTTTAGGCTGACTTTGCGAAGTGAATTTAAATATTTAAATGTAAATTTTCACGCCGAAGTAGCGTATGTCGAGCATTGCGAAAAGTTTTGCTAAAAATAGATAGTGTGCAGGAAACAAATACATGTTTCCAGTTGGAAAATGAAATACCGAAAAATTATTTTGATTTTGTTTGGCAAAGAGTTGAAAAATACTAAGCGTTGGCGTATTAGCGATAAACACTTGTTGTTATTGTTGTCTATGATTTCTTTTTTGCATTCAAGGTCATGATGCGCAGAGTGTCATTGCGCCGGTTAAGTTGACTGACAGAGGCGTAGAAATGGGGGTGTAAACATTCTGTAAACACTCGGGACATCAATTGAAGACGCTTGGGTGCAAAATTCTTTGTTAAATCGTTTCAATTGCTTAAATTTGGTACAGTCGGAAGTCATTGTCACTATTTATAGCGTGTCTAGCTTATAAATTACCGAGCAACTTAAGACCACGCCACAGCTTTCGTTCAATTGATTCAACTCAAAAAGTAGTAGTTTTTCTTTGCACTAAGCAAACGTAAGATTGAGATTAAGCGCAGGCATCAAGCGATAAGATAAACTTTATTGCATACCCAATGATTATCAAGCTTCTTGACACCTTTTCGTGAGCAAAGCATATTTCATTCACATCATTCATTCTTCACTTGCAGATGGCGACCGACATTAAGTTCAATGCTGCGCTTACCAGCTGCGATCCGCATTTCAAGCCTGTGCTTATCATTGGTCAACTTCGTCATCTGAATCGTCTGAAATTTGAGAATCTTGCCTGCAAGTTAAGTCCACGCGTTAGCGAGGAGACATTCAAGAATGCCATTGCCTGTTTGCATCCCGCGCCGACAGATAAGTGTTCACTGTATTTGGACGTGGCGACTGTTGCTGCACTGCCTTTGAAATCATCGCGTCATAACACATCATCACGTGCGCATGCCATAACGCGTCTGGTCAAGAATCACGTGCTCAATGTCAACGAAGAGCACATTGTGATCGTTTGCGAACGTGAGAATGTTTTTGCAAGTGCGTGTGCTGCCGTACGCGCATTTCCGCTCTATTCACGTAAAACGGGTTCCGGTAACGGAGGCGGCGCACAAAAGGCGGACTGTTCCGGCGATGCGTCCCATGGTAATCCAGTCGTGAATATTGAATTTGTTATTATCGACGAGAACGGCTCTGTCACCGGCGATGAGCTGACCGCAAGTGAACTCAGTTGTTTGGAACATTCAGCGCGTGGCATACGCCTGGCAGCGCGCATCGTCGACACGCCGTGCAATGAAATGAATGTCGATCATTTTGTTGAGACTGTGCAAAACTATGCCGATGAGTTATCGATACGTCCGACAATCATACGCGGTGAGGAGTTGCGTGAGCGTGGATTCGGTGGCATTTACGGCGTGGGCAAGGCCGCCGCTGTGCCGCCAGCGCTTGTTGTGCTCTCACATGAGCCGAAAAATGCACAAGAAACGATTGCATTGGTCGGCAAGGGTATTGTCTACGACACTGGCGGCCTAAGTATTAAGGGCAAAACAGCCATGCCGGGCATGAAGCGTGATTGTGGCGGCGCCGCTGCCATACTTGGCGCATTTTATGCTGCGGTCAAGGCGGGTTTCACGGATAATCTTCATGCAGTTTTCTGCCTCGCTGAGAATTCAGTCGGACCCAATGCCACGCGGTGAGTAATTGCATAAGTTTGTAAATACCTTCTTATTTAAATATTGTCTTTACTCTCCACTGTTCAACAGGCCCGATGATATACACACTTTGTACTCTGGTCGCACTGTTGAGATTAACAACACCGATGCCGAAGGCCGTCTTGTGTTGGCCGATGGTGTTCATTATGCGCATAAGGATTTAAAGGCAAACATTATACTCGACATGGCAACGCTTACGGGTGCACAGGTGAGTGTGTGTCTGAGAGAAAGTTGGTAGGGTTGGTGCTTCATCAAAAATTGCGTAAAAATATGCTTAACTTCTTGCTCTTTGCTTACGTGTCCAAACAACACTTGGCTCCGTAATCGTTTTTACGCTTTTAAGCGTTGTATAATGCAGCATAACATTGACGTTGTGCTATATTCTTTATTTCGTATCCTTGAGCTGTTTACTTGAATTACAAACGCTCTGCGTTTATCCTTATTGGCGCGTTGTGTACTCATTTGTTACTCAAGAGCGTGCAACGAGCGAGAACAGCAGCGCGCCAGTGTAATATAAAATTTATGCAATGCTTTATAAAGTCATAAGGTTAATTGGAAAAAAATAAATTTGCAATTTTGGCTTTTTGAATTACGGTGTAGCGTTGCATCGGTGCAGTTGTGCAGCAACAGCAGATACGGCGGCAAAGTCGATGCACATGTGTGGGCGGTTCGCTTGGTTAATCGGCATTGCGGTGTTTTCTTCTATGGCAAACAATTACCATAAATCCTTTGCTTAAAATATGACGCCAATTTGCATTATTTATGTATTTCAATGAAAAGCAAATAAGTAAATGTTGCGCTTGCTGGCTGGCAACAAGCTTGATCTCTCAGTTTCTGTGGTGCGCGCCAAGTCGACATCTCAGCGCATTTGTATTTGATTTATGTTTCAAGCAAATTGCTTACTCTACTTCAAAATCGATTGAGTGCTATATATTTTTATTTACAAGCTCAGTAAAACAAAGCTCAGTTCTTTGCTCATAAGACTGAGGCATTTTTTCATTAAATATTAATAAAATGTAATTAAATTAGCTAAATTTCTTGTTATTGTCGCCACTGCTCTGACCTTGAAACATGTCAAAAAGCAGCAACTTTTATTTTTTCTGCAATTAGCAACCTTTAAAATCAATAAAAAAAGTTTCTCACTGCCAAAAGTTGAAATCATGTCGATAAAAGCAATTTTCAAGCAATAAAATTAATTGCTTCTGTTCAGCAATTCTATAAAAGAAAGTTTCGTTTTTTGGTTTTTGTTCTACACTTGTAATTGTGTTGTTGCTGTTTCAATTGAGCTTCTTCCTCTTTTTGTCGCAGTTGGTTGATGGTCGGTGTGTGCGCTTACTAACCTTGCTGTACTCTTTCTTTTTGTTCGGAAGTGCACAATTTGTAGGAAGCTTCCTTTTAAAATGCTTCGCTTTTTATTTTGAATAAAATTTCTAAACACAAAATTTCATACAACACGCGCTCACATTCACTCAATTGCATTAGCACGTGCACATAAAGGAAGCAATGGAACCATGCCATGACCAACACTGGCATTTTGTGCTCCATGGTTGCTTGCCATTGGACACGGGTGCGAGTTGTGCTGCTGCTGCCCGCAGCGACGATGCGGACGTCAACGCTGAATGCTTTTAATTTTTGCACGGCAACTATTTTTGTTTTCTTTTTTCTGTATGCCAACGCTCGTTTTGATTATTACATAGTTCGGCATGGCGCAGCGCATCTCTATCACTTGCACATATTTTTTCATAGATTTTTACTACAACTTTTCATCGTTTTTCGTTTTCGTTTTCATTTTCTTTTCGTCTATTATCATTTAAATGCTGCTCGTTGGCGTTTGGCTGCGAGGGTTTCTGCCATAGGGGGGCCAACCGTCATTGCTGGCTTGGCACAACAAGCTGCTGCTCTTTTACTCGTCTCTCTATCTGTCTGTCCGCACGTCCATACGTCCTTTTGTCTTTTTATCTGTCTGCCTGTCAGCTGTGCAGCTACTTTTATTAGTTCCTTTACAATTTCAACGCCAACTCTAACAACTTCGTCTGCTTTTGCTGCCGCTGCTGCTGCGCAGTCCCTGCTGCTGCTTGGTTTCTATTTCATTGCTCAGTTTACCGTTCGTTGTCCTGTTTTGTGTCCTGTCTGTGTGTTAGTGCAACCCTTAGTTGTACGTTAAGCTTTCTATGCCATCTAATGGCTTCGTTAAATGCACAATAATTTATCACAATTTAACAATTTTCTGCAACTTTATTCGATTTTGTTCAAGTTACCTGTTGTCTTTTTTATTTTTGTTTTGTCTCAGACCAGAAGTGTGGATGCATCACACACCGTCCGACTTTGATTATTTCTTTGGGTGTGTGTGTGTGATAAACTTAATTGTTCTAAGTTTTTAATTACTTTTTATTTTGTGAGTGTTGTTGTTTTATATTTGGTCACGTTAAATGTTTGTAATTATTTCATTTGATTGGAATTTGATATTAATTGCTATAATTTTCAAGTGTTGCTCAAACTCAAATAATCATCAATGAAATAAAAGAAAATAAAAAATCAAAGCTCATGTTAATTAATGATTCTGCACTCAATTTTAAAGCACTTTACTTATGTACATGTTCTGCTACTTTATTTATCATCTTCTAACGTCTTACTAATTACAGGGCATAGCAACAGGCAAATATCATGGTGCCATATTGACCAACTCGGAGGAGTGGGAGCTGAAGTCTTTGCAGGCTGGACGCAAATCCGGCGATTTATTGGCGCCAATAATTTATTGCCCTGAATTGCATTTCTCGGAATTTGCATCCGCCATTGCTGATATGAAGAACTCGGTTGGGGTAAGTAGTGAAAAACGATGGGCCATCATACCCGACGGTCAACTGTGAAGTGTTTGAAAAATCTACTCTAACGTAGCGAGATTGTTTGTGTGCGTGTTCATGCGTGTGTGTGAGTGAATGTGTGTATGTTTTGTTATAGCCAAAAGTTGAAAATTCGATTTTCGAGTAAGTTTTTTTTTCCTTTTCTCCTTTTTTTTGTCTTGCATTGCGTGCGTTTGTTCTCTGCTCCTTTGGCAATGTTCATGTGTGTACAATGCCAACCAAATGGCTGCCATTGGCGTACTTGATTCTTGCTTTTTTTGTTTTTCGGTTTTTTGCGCTGTTTTATTTTTTTTTTTTTCTCGGAAAAGGAATTCTGCAGTTAATTACAATTTGACACTCGTAACTTTACTGCCACAGCCACAGCATCATTTTGCCACTGGCTTCGTTGACTTGGCTTGGTTCATTGGTTGGCTTGACTCTCATTTGTACTCGCATACGTTTGTACGTGACTTTTTTTTTCTTACTTTCATTCTTTCTGTTTTTTTTTGTACAACTCTTTGAACTTTGAGGTTATGATTTCGTTTGGCTTTGATCTATGTGTGTGTATGTGTGTGTAACGTATTTGGGTCAATGGTTTGCAGCTTTGTAGGGGACAACTTTAGCGATTTTCCTTCTCTTCTTCATCTCCTACATTTTGTTCTTCTGAAGTCGCAATCAAGTACTTTTATTTTGCTCAATGCTGCGCGCAATTGATTCGTGTAACAATCCATGTTGTTTTTGCATGCTTTTTGTTGCCCTTGCTTTGGTTCACCGCCGCCCCATATGAAGTTATAAATTTTTTAATTAACTTTGTAAATCATGCAATGTATATTTCATGAGCAAAATGCTAGTATATGTGTATGTTGTGTAGATACAAAGCCATCTGAGCCATGCTTTTGAATTGATTGGCATTAGTCTGATTTATAAGCGCAAATAACTTGATATCATTTTGGTTGTTGGCGCTTTGCTCAGGTCATTTTTGTTTGCCATTTAAGTGGTCGTCGTCGTCGTCGTCGTCGTCGTCGTCGTCGTCGTCGTTGGCGTCATCGTCATCATCAAGTGCGTCCATGTCGGCCATTGTATTGGGTGTGTGTTAACTCAACTCGACTTCTTTCAGCTTAGCGCACTTTTTGTGTGTCTAAAACGTTTCGGATCAATGGTCATTTATCATTGTCATGGCATGCTACACTAGACTACGTCGTCAGAGCATTGAATAGCACACATGAATTTATGCAGCTTAAGAGAGTGATGTTGATTTACGCTTCAGCTAGTGATGGTGTTTTTGATAAGTATTTGCAATTTTGTATTCCATAAAATAGTCTTTATTTCAATTATTCATATCAATTTTAATGAACTAAATTTTTAATTAAAAATAAAGTGAAATTTAGATGCAAACAAAGATTATTAAATCATCTTCAAGCCAGATAGTTGCGTTGAGAATGATCGAGCATGTTCGAGCTCTGAGCTCATGCTCAATCGAACGCTCCTTGTCATTTAACCAAAGTATAGAAACTATCTCATATCCTCTCTTCCAAAGTAATCTTGCATTCGGTTTAGAAATAAAAGATCAACTAAGGGGACGTCCATAAATTACGTAGGGTTTGTTTTTTGAAGTTTAGAGACCCTTCCATCTTTTATTTTTGAAATTTTGGTGAACTTCTCTCTATCTCACGTGAGAATTCACTTAACACTTTGAAATAATTAGTAAATTAAAGGATTAAAAATTTGATCTGAGATCTTGATTGATCAATCCCTCCTTCCAACACAGTGAGGTTTAATGTGACTTTGCTGGACGTCGTTTCGAATGAAAGGCAGAGAATCTGCATTACAGATCAACAAACAAACATATTTATTAAATTTTTACTGTGTGTACACAGGTATCGATATGTATATCGATCTTCAGCCATCGCTAACATTTTAAAGCTGTGCTGTGTGAAAGATTAAAAAATTTCTGTTCGATGTTTTTCACTTAATAGAAAAAAATAACAAACTAAAAAAATTTATATACATATGTACATATAAATCACATGCTTGCACACTGACCCAAAAAAGAAAATAATAAAAAATAAATAAATATAAAAGTACAAAAATTGGCAGCAACTTCCGCCAACGGCGCCTTTTTAGCTTAATCCCGCCCTGTCTGTCTGTCTGTTTCTCCACCTTCGCTGCTTTAATTTGTGCTGTTGCTGCGCTGCTGCATTTGAGGCAATGCTGCACTTTGTCACTGTGTCGGTGACGAAGTGTTTTTAAGTCAAAATGCATTCATGGTTAATGCGTTAACCCCTCTGTTCTGCTTTATGTATGTGTGTGTGTGTGAGTGTTGGTTTGTGGGGAATGGCGTAGTGTAAAGAATGAAGTAAAAATGTGCGCACATAAAAAAAAAAACAAGAAAATAATAAAACGGTTACGTTGGAAAAATGCCAGGTTCTGTGATTGTGTGTGTATGTGTGTGTTGCCAACCATTTTTGCGTTATCCGCCACTAAACGGTGGCAATTGCGGTCTTTGTTAGTGCGGACGATTAGTGAACGTTTATGACGTTGTGGGGTTTGTCATTTGTTGTATGATTTTATCATTTTATATTATTTTCTCATTTGTAATTTGCCGCTTTTGGGTCGATTCTTTGTTATAAAATTATCAAATAATCGCAAAAAGCGAATGTTGAAAAGATTATGTATTTTAATGAGGTTTTCTATGCTGAAAGTCTATATATGTTAACTACCAATAAAGGATGGTGTTCATGTTGCTAGTAAAACTTTTTATAATACAAAAAAAAAAAATCTTCAGGTAGAAATTTTCTAGACACTTTCTAAAGACTTTCCAACTTTCGTCGTTTTTTTTGTCTTACAACGCTAAAAAAAGTAATTCATGAAGAAATAAAAAACTTTCATGACATAAGATTAAAAACAAAATTAAATTAAAAAAAAGAGATTAAAAAAAAAAAAACAGAAATGAAGCCAAATTCAATTCATTAAGACATTGCCAAAGAACAATAAAAAAGCCAAAACATAACTGAATTGAATTGAATTTAAAATGCTTTTGTGGATAATAAAAGTTACTGTTTTTTGTCTTTGTCCAGTCGTTTATAACGTTGTTGTTGTTGTTTTATTTATTTATTTTTATTTTTACTTTGTTTTGCTTAACAATTACGCATACTCTGCGTGACCCAGACGCGTACTCAGCCACAATACAGGCAAGAAAAAAAATAAGTTCAAATAAAAAAAATTTAAAAATAAAGAAAGTCGCGGCAAAAAATGCTGCAACAGACACCAAAGTCAGACATACAGACGGACGGACGTACTGGCCGGCAGTCTGTCAGACACAGACAGTCAGATGGACATGTAGAGGGCGCGTCAGCGTGTAAGCCTGCAATGGATACAAAATGGCGATGCGACCACTTAAACGCGAACTCATTTTGTGTGCGTTGGAAAAAGTTTGGCGGATTTTTATGATCAAACATAAAAATCAATTACCAAAAATGGGAAATTTCACAGCAATAAAGTTTAAGTAACTTGCTGCATTTGTTGCCCTCCTTTTCACACACACACACACACACAGTTCTCTTTTGCCCTCCTCTTTGTGCTACTTTGCGTATTCATTGTTGCTGTTGTGTTGTGCTTGTTGTTGTCCCTTTCAGTGTCGCCGTTGGCGTTTGTGTGTTGATGTTAGTGTCGGGTAATGTCGGAACGTCAGTGGCGTAAATAAATTGAGAAACAATTTGAAATGTTTAAACAATTTTATTGCTTTTGTTTATGTTTTTCTTACTTGTTGTTGTTGTTGCGATCGTCTTCTCTTTCTAACGCAATATTTTGCTAGCGCCGACTATTGTTGCTGTTACTACATTTGCTATTGCTCTGTAGGTGAAGGTTATGCTTAGATTTTGTAACTGTTTTATTATTGTTGTTGCTGCTGCTGTTGTTGTTGTTATTGTTGCAGTGAACTGTTCTTGTTTCTGTCGTTGGTGCTTTAAACAAAGCGTAAGTGTTGATTTATGACTAAAATAACACAAACAAAAGCAACAACTCAGTTCAGTCTCAGCTTCAGCTTCAGCGTCGACATCAGTTCGGTTGAGTTATTTTTTGTTTTTTTTTTCAGATTTTTCAGCGTTCTGTTCTGTTTTGTTTTGCTTTTGGTTCCGTTCTGGTTTTTGTTTCATTTAAGTGGCAAAAGTCTTGCCCGGATATGAATTGTTGTTTTCGTTGAAGTTCAAGTTGTTCGTGTTTGTCAGTGCAAACAGTTAGCAGCAACAGCAAATAAAATACAGCAACAGCAGCAACAACAACAACAACAGCAGCAATAACAAGAACACATGCTGTCTTCCTTTTGTTTGTTCACGCTTTTGCACTTTCTCCCTCTCCCTCTCTCTCTTTCACACTTTCTCTTGGCTTTGATGTTGCTGTAATAAAGTTTAAGAAAATTTTAGGCAATAAATTTATTTTCCTTGGTTAACTTGTTTTTGGGGTTTGTTTGCTTGTATTTTATTGCGAAACTCTTTCGTTCGCTCAACGCATTTGGTTTGTCTTTTCTTCTATTTCTGTTTTTGTTTTTCTTTTTTTTTTGTTGCATACTTTCATGCGTGTAGAGGATTTCTACTTGTTTAGATTTTCACTTGTTAGTTGTTCGATATTTTCAATTAGCTTGAAATTTATGTGGCTTTCAGATCTTCAAACTAACCTTGGCATATTTTGTTTGCCAAGTTATGCAATCATAGTTGCGGAAATGTACGTTTGATATATATTGAATTCTTTTAACATTCTTCTGCGTGTTTTAGGTACACCAATTATTTGTGTTAAATGTTTCTCATGCCTTTAGCACTTCATTGGTATTTAAAACACTTTTCTTTGGAAATTATTTTTGCATTGTTGTTTGATTTGGCTTGAATCGATGGCTTGAAAAGTGTTAAAAAAAAGTCCCGTCCATTAGAAACAACAACAAAAACGAATCTGGCATCGAATAAATATCAAAAGAATGTTTCGGCTTTATATTAGATGAGCATTTGGCTATGAGGAAGCTCTGTTTACAGTGGGAGGCTCGTTCACTCACTGTTGACCAAAAACAAAAACGTGTTGATGATTCTAAGCAATGAAATTTAACTTCGAATTGCTCCCACCGTGTTCGCTAGATTTAGTTCCCAGCGACTACTGGCAAATCGCAAACCTCAAAAAAATGGCCACCGGTTAGAAATTTCGCACGTACGACGATGTTATCGCTGAAACTGAGGCCTGTTTGAGGCAAAACATAAATCATTCTACAAAAGTGTTATTGATATGTTACAGCTTAGTTGCTTTTTGGCTCTTAAGGAAGATTTTGTTGATGAATAAAGCTAAAACCAACCAACCAAGGGCCGGCATTTTTCAGCCCATGTGTTAAGTTTATAGCTGCATAAAAAATTGTGTTGTCACTTTTGGTGACCAACTGTGACAAGTTGTGACTCGTTGTTAGTAACGAGAATCGCTTAAAGAACAAAGAGAGGCAAAATGACGCTTTTACACACTGAGTGTCAGTCTGACTGGCGTGAGAATATGTCGCATTCTAAGTACTTCAAAGCAATGCTCAAATATGTTTACCTTTTTAAACTACGACATCTATTCATACATACAAACAGACACTGTATTTGTTATACTCTGAAGAAGAGGAAGCAGCTACTTCGACAAACGCAAATCTTTCCGGTTGTTATTGCAGCTTCCGATACATCCGCTCATTCAGTTTCTTTCGGCGCGTGCCTTACGCGGTCTGCACGTGCTCCACGTGTACTTTTCAGCTGGCAGCTCAACTTATTCACGGCTTCCGCTTATTCTACTTATATATCTTATGTCATTTCCAGCTTTGCATTACGCCACCACTGTTGTCAGCGCTTTAAAATGCTATTACAAGTCGCAAATTAAATGTTTCTAATATTCTTCCCATTGCCATTTCCTCTTCTACTTTGGCATGAATTTTGTCTTGGCATAAGTTTTTCTTCTTTTTCTATTTTTATCATTTTTAGTTGTTGCAGAAAATTGAATACAAAAATGTTGTCATTGTCGACGCCTTCGACTTCTTGCGACGCATCTGTACTCCTCTTGTCTTAACTCGATTCGATTCTATACGATTTCCTTCCATTCCTTTCGTTTCAATTCGATTCAACTTGACTTGACTTGTGTCTTGTGTCGTGTCTTTCGTGTCGCTTCGTGTGGGCAAAGTTCGCGCGCTGTGACTTTCTTGAATGAATGTGTAATTGTTGCTGAGACCAGTCGAAGGCATTCAATGTTGCCACTGCCATGCAAATCATGCCCAAGCATTGTCATCGAGCTGAAATCTTAGCAAAGAAGCTTGAAACTTTTGCCAGACTCTTTTGAAAAGTTTTGTCATTTTGTTTGGGCGCGCGCGTAACAAGTTGCGAAAGTGTGCCGACAGATATTTTTGTTTCGTGTTCTTTTTATTTTTCAATCCATGTTTAAGACTGAAAAGAATTCTGCATTTTATATTTTCTTTTAAAGACTCATGTTGTTTTTTCTTACATTTAAAGAATTTGATTTGGCTTAATTTAGAATTTGTACTAATTTTTGTTCAATGCTTAATTATTAATCTAATCGAAAGTGTTTGCCGCCGATGAATGGAAATGAGATGCAATAAAATTTCAGCCAGTGTGCGGTGAAGGATTACAAATGCATTACACGTCATGTTGATGTGCTGAAAATTAGAATTTATTGCGCTGAATAAGTGTGTGTCTGCTTGGGTGTGTGTGTGTGTGTGTGTGTGAGAGAGTGTGTGCAAAGCACGATTTGCGTGGCCACAATTAGTTGCGCGGTAAATTATCTGTGGTGGCGTCGGCGGCGGCGGCACACTCAAGCGTTGAGTGCGTTGCGTACGTTGCATTGATGTTGACGTCAATGTTGTTAGTGGATTGACCAATAGAGGAGTTTATTTGCGTAGATGAATTTATGCATGTGTGTGTTTGAACTTGTGTGCATGTGTAATATTGTGCAATCAATGCTAAAGTCATTTGGCATCGTCTAACTGCAAGGCATATATGGCAATCATTATTGATGCATGTGACAATTGTTGGTTACAGTTGTGCCTCAAATCGAAATTCAATATGCATTTTGTGTGTGTGTGTGTGTTTGACAAGAAGTGTTCGGCATTAATGACGCTGTTAAGCTGTGATTTTACTTCACAAGCAACTGAAAATGTTGAGTTGAGGAAATAGAGAAAGCAAGTGATTGCAGGCATAAACCAATATTGTGTTTGAGAGTATTGTCTTATTGCTTTCCAACAAGTAAACATAAACATTTTGATTTTGTATTAAAGTAACTTTTTGAAATCAATTTTTGTTCAAATGAGACAATTGCATTATTTGAATGTACATGAACATGAAGTGTGACATGACTTTTGGTTGCAACATGCCACAAAAAAAGGACACAACAGGAGAAGTGCATGTGGTGTGAGAATCGTTTCATGAGACTTGACAACAGACAATTTTACAATTTGATGTTATTAAAAAAACCAGCATGAAACCGATTGTGTGCTCAACATGTCCGTTATGTGTGTATGTGTGTGGGTGAGTGAGAGCGATGGTACTTCTCTTACATAGTGTGGAAGCAGTTCCGCTTGCACATTTTCATAGATGTTCATAAAGTCAACACATTGAGCGTGCACGCGTGCGTCTGTAAATGTTAATAGAAAAATCATAAACATGCTCACATCGTGCACGCTCAGACTCATGCCGCTGTCTGAGTCAGTTTAAAGCCAGTTTTTATCTCTTTTTCTCCTTTTTTTTGTTTGCTGTCAGCTTGTTGTGGCAAGTGAGGCATGAGCGTGCAAACTTCTGCTACAAGTTGTAAATTTGTTTTCATTTTTAATATTTTTTTTATATATAAATTTTTTTTTTTGCATTAAAGCAAAGCAATTTCCGCTACGATTTTTACTTGGCTTGATTTTGAGCTTCGGTGCGAATGTTGATTCCTTTGGCTGTGTCAGTTGCATGCAATGCAATGGCTTGTGTTGTTGCCACTGTTGCAGCTGTGAAATAAATATTTCTTTCGACAAAGTCAAACGCAGCTTGACGCTTTTTAATATTGCTTCAGTTGGGTTGCTTTGCTTATATTTTTTTCAAACATTTTTATTACATAATTTTATATTTCTTTTTCTCACACATATCTGCGTTTTTTTTTTGTTATTGTTTTGCAGGATCGCAGCAATGCACAATCGTCCTGTGCAGGTCTCTTTGTTGCTGCTAATTTGGGCTTTGATTATCCTGGCGTCTGGATACACGTCGATATGGCCACGCCTGTGCATTGTGTAAGTAGCATTCTCACTTTTGCTGTTTTTTATCATTCAATGCTCATGCTAAATTCTCTCATTCATCACACAGGGTGAACGTGCCACCGGCTACGGCGTCGCTTTGTTGCTGACGCTTTTCGGCAATCGTACGAATTGCCCAATGTTGCAACTCATTGCGCCGAGTGATGAGGAGCCGCCCTCCAAGCGACCTTGTCGTGATTGAGCGTCGTAAGTCGTTGCATGTGTTCAAAACGTTGGAAAACTGAGCAAATCTTTCTAATTAAAGATTTTTTTATATATAATTTCTTTTTTTGGTTTTTATTTTTCTTAATAATTATTTGAAGTCTAAATTTTTTTATGCAATTGTAGGTTTTGTTAATGAATAAATAACATATACAACAAAGCGTGTAAAATGTGTTTTCGTTTGTTAGTTGTTGGTTTGGCAGCTAAGTGTTACTTTATTGCATTGAAACGATACATTACCTTACATTTGTATGTGCGACTTTAATTTGTTGCAAGAAATGAACAACTTTACATGCTCATTTAATTGGCTTAACAAATTGAATTGACAAAATATTCGATTAGCATTTGTCACACTAATTGTGCTGTCTTTTAGTGTTTGCACACACACACAGACACAAACACGTCGCACCGATACCTGCACACCTTGACATAACTAATGCAGACAGTCGCGTACAGACACACAGAAGACTTGTAATCTGACTGGAATGCTGTGCGCATTTGAAAGCGTCTGACTTGTCTTTTATTTCATTTGTATAAAGTTTTTATTCGCAGATGTCCTTGTTGCTATCGTTGTTGTTGCTGCCGTTGTAGTTCAATTAAGCGCCACATTGCATTTCCGCTTTGGCAGCTGCGTTGTTTTTACTTGTACATGCTTTTTCTTACGCTTGTTACACTGCCATTGTTGTTTGCTCTGTAAGCTTAAGTGAATTCCATCAGCAACATCGTCATCGTCATCATTATCCTTGTGACAATAACGATGATCGCCTTAGTCGTGCTCAGTGCTTTTTCAAAAAACAATGTGTAATTTTGGTATGTGTACAAATTGAATTGTTGTAAGTTGTGCTGCCGTTGTTCGTTGCGCTTTCGTTGCCTATTTTTGTGTGCGCTCAAGCTCATACTCATATAATAACGATGACGTTGACGGTTGCAATTCAAGCAGCACAAATTTGTATGCTTCCAATTAGATTTTATTTAATTTTTCTGTCAACCTTGGTACCTTTTCCATTATTAGTTTGTTTTTTTTTCGGTTGTCCTTGTGTTTTAATTAGCTTGTGCTTAAGTATATTTTGTTTGCATATAAAAAACTTTTCGTTTGCGTATCAAATTTCTTTAGTGTCTTTAGTGTTGCTTCAAGCACCAACAAAATAACGAAATTTATAAGCCATATGTGTATAATTTATATGCGTAAAGTTGACTTTATCTTTTTTCATGTTTGTGTGAATTTTGTATCTTACAAGCAGACTCACTCACGCACGCACACACGACGTGTGAAAAAGAATTATTGTATGGGATTTGTTGGCAAACTGAAACTTGAGAAGATTAAATGGCGTTTTGGTTAGGCATCAAGGAGTTATGGCGCTGGATTTTACTGCATCTGGCAGTCGCTTAACAACAAAACGGCATCAGTAAAGGCAAAGGCAAACGCAAGGGCACCGACAGACTTCAAGCATGATTTAAAGTAAAAGACGTTAAAAGAACAAAAACAAATGCGACAAAAAACAATAAAGGATAAAGCCAAAGCCAACGCCAAAAGCTGACGGCAAAGTCAAATTCAGCAGCTTAAATGTGAAAAACGAATGTATGTATGTATGTATATTTTTGATAGTCTAGCCGTGGGCGTTTTTACAGGAACAACAGCTCAGCCGGCCACTGGCAGCATAGGCAACAAGCGGACAAGTCGTTGCCACCGTTATTTCGCTTGATACGCTTCATGTTGCAGTTGTTGTTGTTGCTATTGTTGTTGTTATTATTGTTGTTATTATTGTTGTTGTTGTTGGCAGGACATTTTACACAGCCAAAGGCGCAAAATTGCTACACGCATTCGTCGCTTTCATGAAGTCATGAAGGCAACAAAACAGTTCACTTTAAATTGAGTTGTCCTTTTCCGTTGTTAAGGGTGGCAACGCATGCAGAGACGGCGACGTCAACGTTGTTGGTGGCAGCGACAAAAAAACTCTACATAAAAAGTATAACTTTAGAATCACGTAGCTTTCAGTCGCCCCGGACGGGCAACGTGCGTTGACAATAACAACATGAAGTTAAGTAAAAACAATACACGTGCTCATGTGTGTGTGTGTCACCAGAATCCTGTTTTTTCTTCATTGTTTTTTTTTATTTTTTTTTATTTTGAATTGAACGCTTATTGAGATATTTATGGCTTGCGGTAGTTTGAACGCTGCATTGTTACTTCCACTTCAGTGCCAAGCGCACACACACACACACACACACACACACACACACTCACACACCCATAAACATGAAATAAATACCTTTACATATAAACTTAAGCGTCGAAAGTCGTTTATGGTCGAACGATTCAATGTGTTTAGGTCAATTGCTCAAGCGTTTGTTAGTTGTGTACGACCGTCCGTCTGTCCGTGTGCGTATGTGGGTGTATGAATGAGTGAAGTTATGCATCAAATGATCGATTTCTTTGCAAGTTCTGTGTTTCGCTTTATTGTTTGCAAATGCGATTGAAAGAAAAAAAATTATTATTGTTCGTACAACATTTACTTATTATTATTTGTTTATTTTTTTTTCAAAGAACAAAAGAGAGTATGATAAAGTTTGCGAGGTTGAGTAATATTGATGTATCGGTTTGTAACATGTTTGGGCTCAGTGAATTGTCCTATTGAGAACTATTTCTTAACTGGCGAATTCTGCGGCTGCATAAAAGTTCTTTTGTATATAAAATAAATCTAATAGTAAACTAGCATCCAACTGACGAATTCGGAACTAGTAGAAGAACCAGATAAAGGTGATGTGTAAGCGCACCAATCTGTAAAACAAATTCCGGTTTGCCACGTTTGAAAAATAATTCCCAACTGTTGAATTTAGGACTAATATTTGAACTAGACAAAGGTAATGTATAAGCGCACCAGTGTGAATGAAAATAAAGTTTATGAAATACCTGGAGTTGCCTACTCTCTCTCAGCTCTGAGAAGTTGACGGTATGAGATTTGATCCCAGTGTCATCAGAGTTTGAATTTAATGAATTTAATAATTATAAAACAAGCAATTTTTAAATTTGTAGTCTGTTTTTAAAATATTTTTCAAAAAGTGTAAACTACTGTGCCAGAACTAGTACGGTAACTAGTGGAAGGTGGTCAAATGGTGACAGTTGACATCTGACTATCAAATCCCTATGTAAAATTCACAAGTTGAAAACACTCAAAGTACTTGTTACCTTTAAGACAGGATAATCGTTCGGTCGGAACTAATTGGCTGTACTACTGGGTGCTGATTTAGCTTAGAGAAAATATTCTAAGTGTGAAATGGAATATGTTTCGAACAAGCTAAGTACTATAAATTACTTTATTATACATACAATATATAAAAATAAAGTTTCTGTCATTGCCTCATGTCTGTCAACGATAAGTTTAAAATTCAGACTGTGAAATTCAATTGTGCGTTTGCAATTATTTGCAAATAACAAAAATTCATAACAATTTTACAAAATGTAATGTGTTTTGTAATTGCATTTTTGTTGTTGTTGTTATTGCGTTTTTATTGCTATTTTTGCTTAGGTGTATTCAATTTTATGCTACGTTGCGTCTCGATTGTATTTGGACCTGAATGATGGCAGGGCCGTGTGTTGGTCCTGTTTGGCGAATTCGGTTGCTCGTTGGTTGCCGTGTTGTGTTTCGCTGTTTGCGCGTTAAATTAAGCAAAAATCAATTAAAATTCAAAATGCAAATACGCAATGTTGAAATACAAATTGTATACAAAAGGGCAACAACATAACCGTGCATGGTAAGTGCCTACATATGCTAGTGCGTGTGTGTGTGCGTGTGTGTTTGTGTTGGACGCTTGGATGCGTGGAACAAAAAACATTATACGCTTGTACGCTTAACAATTGATTTGAATTTTATTAAAACTGAATTTATTGCAACATCCTTTTTTATTTTTATTGCTGTTGTTTTTTTTTTTTTTTTTTTTTAAATTCAATTAAGTGTTACTTTTGGGCTTGTAATTTGCTGTTAAAAATAATCAAATTAATAATAAAAAGCCGAACGAAAGGCATGCTGTGTTGCGTGCTTTATTAACAAATCCTGTTTGGCAAGGCGGCAAGCAACAATGCACCTAAGCGCAACAGAAGTGTGCCAGACACTCGGGACATGCTTTATGATGTCTTGTTGAAAAGTTCTTTCTTTTCCCTTTTATCAAATGCACAGTGCAATTGCAAAAGGATCAAAGAAGGCAAAGTGCAATGAAGTATCAAAAGCAGCAACAGCAACTTTTCTCATATTTTTTTTTTTTTTATATATTTTTATTATTGATATTCACAAACATACATGAAGAGACAAAAAGGCACACTCTCCCATATACAAGGCGCACACATCCAGCTGTGCACGCACACTCGCTCAGAGGCATACAGACGCATACACACATACATATACAAACGCTTATATCTATACATAAAATGTGTAAAAGCCTCGATTATACTCCCAGCGGGACTTTGCCTTTTTTTCTGCAAAGTTTTATTATCATCAACAAGGCAATACGGCTTCGCTACTGGCAGCGCCAACAACAACAACGACATCAACATCATTGGCAGACGCAGCGGCAGCGGCAGTGGCAGTGGCGGTGGCAACGGAAATTCAAAAGTAAAGGAAACATCAGCAACATCAACTCATAAAATATGTTGCCAACATTCAAGCGAAGCGGGCATTGTGCGGGTGTGTGAATATGAGCCAAGCGAGTTTGCTTTATTTTTTATTTAAGAGTTTTTCCTAACGGAATTCATTGTTTTGTTGCATGTAGCATTTTGTTATTCTTTCTTTTTTGTCGGGTTTGCTTTATTTTGCAGCTGTTGTACCATACAATTATTGAATGCAAGGCATTAACGACTTGGCAGTAGCGACTGTTGCTTAAAAGTAAGCTACGTTTTCAATGATTGCAAGTAGTTTAACTCACCCTATAGCATTGCTAATGTTACTATATGAATCATCAAATATAGAGTCTCATAGGGTAATACAATTTTAGTGATATGTTAAATTGTTACTTTGGAAAAGTAGTATGTTTTTAGCACTGATTGGAACAAGGCGTACTGATCATCATCAACTAAAACAAAGGGGACGACAACAATCACTTAGCCCGAATTAAAAATGAAAAAAAAAATATGTGCAGTAGCTTTTCAGGCTTATTATATTTTGCTTTACACTCATTTAAACCATTTTACAGTAATTTTGCTTATAGCTAATTTTAAGCTATTGCCCTGAGGCTTTTGGGGGCATCAACAACAACAACAACAAAATCAACAGCAACAATGGCCGGGCTAACAACGATGGGGACAAGGACGAGCATAACGCGAGAAGAGCATAGCAGAGCAGAGCGCATATTAAGTGTATAAAAATTTTTTCGTTTCTGTTACATTTCGAAAATAGACTCACCGCAAAGTGAAGTATTTGAATACAAAAACAAAAAAAAAAAAAAAACAAAAAAATAAAACAAAAACCGAAGGTTGCGGTTTTGCTTATGTTTTGTTTTATTTTGTTTCTTTTCTCTGTTTCTGTTTAGTTCATTTGCCTTTTGGTTGGTTCGTTCGTTCTTTTATTGAAGCTATTGCTCCACAGAGAACACGAAAAATGTCCTTAAAATGCGGCACAACATGAAAGTTAGGCTTTCACTTTTAGTTGACTTTTGTGCTCAACTTTGGGCTCGTAAATATTTTGCGAATCAGTTATACACTTAGGACAAACGAACCACCCTACGAACAAGTGAATGAACGAGCGAACCAACGAAAGTATGAACCGACACAGAATTGAGTTCAGTACAGCCCATTGTGGCTTGACGGGCGTAGAAGTCTATGTTTATTCGTTGTGAAAAATAAGCACGCATAAAAAGTATAAACGATGGCATATCTACATAATTCAGCTAATTTATTATTTATTAAACCAGAGACCATTATATAGTGTAAAAATATTGATGATGGTTGCTTCTAAGTTTGCCACTTTTGGTTTCTTAATAAATTGTCAATTTCTTTGTTGTAAAGTAAAAAGTTTTCAAAGCAGATCCCGTTGAATGACGCTGCATAAATCTGGCTGAAAGACTTTTATTAACTAAGTGCAGAAATTGTTTTAAACATTTTTGGTTTTATTGTTGTTTTTGCTTTAAAGTTATGAATGTCAAAAAATCACGACTTGTTCCTTTCAAGTTATTTTAAAGACCAAAAATCGTATGAGTAATATTCAATTCATATAAATCATACGCTATGTTTAACATTTTATACTGTGTTTGTTTGAACGAGCTATCTAGTAATTAAGCTAAAACCCTAGAACAACTTGTACACATCAAATATGAACTGATTGGCGAAATAAAACAAACAAACTTATACTTAAATGAATTCAACGCATAGAAGGATGGAAAGGGGCCTTATAAAGTATATAAAAGCATACCAAATATTTTTCACATCCTCCTCAATTCCTCTCTCCCAGTTGGTTTTTCTTAAATTGCTGTATCTCCTTAACTTTAAAAGTTACGAATCTGAAATTTTGTTCGCAAACTCATTAAACATACCTTTTCAAAACTGCATACCACAAAATACCATTTTCCCCGATTTGTATCCCCCCAAAGACCAACGAACTGAAATTTTGCATAAATTGCGCTTTGAG
This sequence comes from Phortica okadai, assembly GCA_034638295.1. Taxonomy (NCBI): domain Eukaryota; kingdom Metazoa; phylum Arthropoda; class Insecta; order Diptera; family Drosophilidae; genus Phortica; species Phortica okadai. Next base: position 4,106,865 of record CM067849.1, on the reverse strand, counting down.
CATTGCTTTTTCCTATTTGATACAACAGCAACAATGCTTTGTAACTAAAGCCGTACTTGAGCACTGTAAGCCCTGCCTTACCAACAATTTTGAATGATATCAAAAGCTGGTAGCTACAAAACTCATATCGTTTGGCTACTGCAAGACCAGAATAACTCAAAATTTGCTGTTTAGAATAGACACGTTTTGATTTTTCAAGTTTCAATCACTTCCTTAAAGAATGAAAAACTTAAAATGGCCTCACTCAGAAACTATTAGGAATAGAAACATGAAACGTTTGTCCCAATATAAAGCATTAGTTAAGGATCATTCCTACTTAATTAACTTAAAAAACGCAGTAAGCAAATGATATGTGTTTATGTTGTGTTAACATTGCCTTGTTGCTGTCGGCGAAAGTTTGACATGTTATTAACATGGTTAATTAATTTATGTTAACTTTGTTCAGTTCGCAAAACTGCTTACGGACAAAAAAGTTTTGAGTTTTTAGTTTTTAAATTAAAATAGAAGAATTTTTTTTCGATTAGGTGTATTGTCGAGTATACACGACTTGGTTTTATATACATATATTTTGTATCTCTCACACTTTCTTTAAGTATTTTTTAGTGATTCTTGCAATGCTAGATTTTTTTATAATTGGCGTTTATGTTGTTTTATTGCTACTCAAGCACAAGAAAGCACACACAAGAAACACACACATTTAAAAACTTAAGACTTTCTTGCTCTTAACTTGCATAATTTCCGTTACAAAAACAACTCAAACACATACAACAACTGTAGAAAAATCAACGCGCAAGTTGTTTTTTTTTTTTTTTGGTTGCATTTTTTTTTTTTGGTAAAAGTATTTATGAACTTTGTTAACAGGCAAAGAATTACAAACTCTCAGGTAAAAGTTCTTCTTCTGCTGAAACAAGCTGAATGTAAAATTGTGTTTGCCAAAGCGGCAAAGGCGGCATCTCACACAAAGCGGTGACAGAAGTAAACGGATGGGCGAGTCAGTTGGAAGTGAAAATGAATTAAGTCGTTTCACCGCTGTCGTTGCCGTTGCCGTTGCTGTTGCTGTTGCCAGTGCCGCGGCCATTACCACTGTGGAATATGGCCAGTTAGTATGCTTCGTAGCGGGCACTGAGCTGCACTAATTGCATGAAACAAGTTTACGGCCAAGGTGAGACTAAACTCAGTTGACTCGGTCTGGGTGAAAGTTTAACTCAGAAGCGGCAGCAGCAGCAGCAGCAGCATCAGGAGCAGCAAAGCAATCAGTGCGCTCCAAGAATGAAATCAAGTCAGGCATAAAACGCCTACTTCGCTTTTGTTGGTCTTTGGCGTCGTCGTCGTCGTCGTCATTCTGTTGTTAGTTCAAGCAAGTTTTCGGCCTTTGTACTTGTAGTTGCTGTGTGCTGTGTTCTGCTCCTTTTTGATATACTCGTTGCTCTCTGCTAACTTTTGCTTTTACTTTGGCAACACTTTTGTGTAAACTTTGCTATGCCTTTCATTCTTTTGCCAACGCTCTCTGATTTTGCAGTATTAATTTTACTACAACAATTTTTGTTCATCCATTTTTTTCGTACGCTTAATTTTTGTTGCTCTTGTGTGCGTTCATCTTTGTTGTCGTTTCCAATTTAAGTTGAATGTCGGAAATTGCAAAGTGCAGTCATTTTTACAACTGCTAAAATGCATTAACTTTTGCGTAGGTGTGTGTGTGTGTGTGCGAGTGCCTTTGTTGAATAATGTTAATTTCAGTTTGTAATTTAAAATTTTAATTTTTTTATTTCTTAAATATATTTTTTTTTTCCAATTTTTTCGAATTATTTTTTTTTTGTATAATTTTGTTTTTTTTTTTTTTGTTCTTCAATGCAGCAACTCCTGCGTAAATTTTAATTTTTATGCGCGTAAAATTTATACATACATTTTTTTTCGCGTTAATCACTTTTTTACGCTTTACGTTCTTATGTGCGTTCACACGCTCTCACTCGCACTTACATAGTAATGCGCGTGCTGTCTCTTTTGCGCTGCTCTGCTTGTGCGTTCAGTGTTTGGCTTTTTGTTCTGTATTAAAATGCGGCAACACTGATTTTATTAAAATGCCATAAAACTACGTCAGCTTAATTAATAAAGTTGGTTTTATGCGCTTTTTCGACTGTAATAAATTTTGTTTGCATTCTGCGCAGCGTGCAGCTGTGTCTGCCTCTCTGAGCCTGTGTGTGTGTGTGAGTGTGTAAGTAAATGCGTCCATTTGTTTTTTTTTTTTTTTTGTGTATTTTCGTAAAGGCTCTGCACATGAGTGTGAAGCAGTGGTCTGGTTAAAATAATGAGCTTGAGGTGTTTCCTTTTTGCACTTTTCTTTAATTCCTGTTGCTGTGTCTTTTTTATGCTTATTTCATTTATGTTTCTGGCATCGTTAACAGGAATTATCAAGTTAATGGTTTTGTATATGAGCTATGCATAATTTTTGGCTATCAAAATTAGCTGAAATGTTTAAAAATATTAAAGTTTATTAAAAAAAAGCTTAAAATTAATTTCACGAATGAAGCAATAAATTTTAAGTAGAAGATTAAAATAAAACGTATTTGACATTTATTAAAAATACTGAAATTTTTATAAAAGTGACATGCGCCTAAAGATACGCTATCCTAAATCATTGTAAGTCCTTCCTTCCTAAACCCACCCAGCAGTTCTTCGATCTATATTGCAAAATGTTTATTTGAAATTGATGGCAATCTTGACAATTAGTTTGGCTTTAATTAATTACTACTGTTATTTTTGTCACAACTGACTCAGTCATGTGACATGTCATATGAGTAAATTCTCCAGCGCTTCATCGTTTTCTTTGTCGTAATATTTAAAAAGTTGCTCAAAAACTTCTATAAATGAATGCATCCATAATACTTGTATTAAGTTTCCTACTTAAGCAACACTTTGATGATGGTTTTTATTTTTTTTGGCGTTTTTGCAAGGTCTTAATAATGCTGCAATCAGAAGCATCTGTATATGTATTTTTATTTGGCAAGTTTTCTTAAGCTTAACATTCACGTTGGGCACAAGTTTAAATGCATATTGTATACCCTTCATGGCAATTACAGTATATGCCCTTTCTGTGCCTGTCCTGTTGTATGCAACCAACAAAGCGCATACGTATAACTGCACCAAACTACCTTCATGGAGCAAATGAATGAATAAAGGAGCGAACGTGCAAGTGAGCGAGCAAGCGAGCGAATGAGCAAGTACAAGTGCGAGTGTGACGCACTTAAGTGCAGCTTATTTTCTTAGTTTTGCATAATTTACGAGATTTTTCATTGATGGGTTTTCTGCTTGCGGTGCTGTTGAAAACTTATAATACAAACGCTTAGACAAAGTTGCCTCGATTTTCTTTGGCTTACTTCATCGTCTGCTCGTTGAAGAAACACTCACTACACACCCACTCAAAGGCTCTTAAATTAGCCTTAAGCTCGTCGTTGACTTTTCACGCACTTTGTTGGCACCTCTTAAGTGCCGTCATACTAAAGACAACAACAACGAAAATAACAACAACAGTGTTGGTGAAGGTGAAATGCAGCTCATGAATTATGCACTTAAGTTTCTGATTTTTATGCTGCACTCGCTGTATTGGATACAAAAATTAGGATTGAAGAAATATTTTTCCATCTTCCATTGACAATTTCACAAATCTTGTTAGTTATACATTTGCTCTGTTCATTATTACATGTTCAGTTTTCCGCAAATATAAATGAAGTGCCTCGGGTTAAAATGAAATGTTCAAAACTGTCGGTCAATTTTGAGAATGAAGAAGAAAAAAACATGAAGACGCCACCATACTACGTACATACTACATCGAAATAAGAAAACAAATAAGGAAACAAGATAAACTCGATAATAACATCAACTTATGTTCTTGGTTAATACTTTATGCTTGGGAAATGTAAAAAAAGCACCAAATGAAAATGTCGAAAAAGTTGTTATCTTATTTTGTTCATAAAAAAAAATGTGCACTTGTTTTACGAGCGAATGTATAAGAAAGTCTCAGCTTGTATGGAGCAAAAAACAAAAAAAAAAGAAAATAATAAAGAAAAAAAGGTACAAGGACATACGAAAGGATTGACAACACATAAACCGGACATGAACATATTCAAATTGCTCTTGCTCGGTTTATAAAATAAGATGAGGGCGAGCTAACAGTGTTGGTTACGTAACAAATTGGGGGAAATCGTAAACTAAGAAATGTTAAAAGACAGACAAGAAAAAATAAAAAATTGCTGCTAAAACAGATTTTCTCTTTATTTTGTGGGTAAAAGTAATTGTTAAGTATGTGCAAAGAAAAACTGACAATGAAGGTTTTTCTTCTTAACTTTTATGAATATGAGTAGCATCTTGCCATTTGCAAGTTAAACAATTGTGATTTTCCTTGCTCATGCCAGTGTTATTTTAAGTTTAAAGAGCTGCTTAAAAGTATGCTGTAAATTTTCTTAGAATAGAAACATGTTTTAATTTAACTGAATTATTTCGCGAAACTTACTAATGCTGTCCAATCAAGTATTTATAACACTGGTCAACATCAAAATTGCCTTTTATGTGAAATAATACTATCTTTATAAAATTTTACTCCAAGAATCTAAATATACAACTCAAATGTATTATTGTTCATTTATATCATATTTAAGTTTATAGCGGGAACCTCGATATATTTATTACGGCAATTCAATCTGTTTAGTGATAGCTCACGTAAATTTTGTTATAAGGTGATGTAAATTACGTGAGGGATTTTTCTAGAAGTTTAGACGCTCTCGGTGAGATTTAGTGAGGTTTTGACAAACCCCTCCCACTATTCCTCCCCCATTTTTATCTCACGTAATTTATGGATGTCCCCTTACTTTTTGATTTGTTGTGCTTGAGGATGCCCGTGTCATTTTTGACAATAAAACGATATTTTCTTCGAATTTCTTACATTCTAATCAAATTTTTAATAGAAAATCTATAGGTTTCTAATGGTATGAGAGGCATGGGAGTCTTTTAGGGCAATTGTTTATGTTTTTTTGGGTAATAATAAAGGTGAAAATTATATCACCATGATTTTTTTCCTTCTATGATTTAGATTTATGAGAACGATTCCACTAAGATGTATCGACGATGAAAAAGATATATAGTATATATATAATCAACGTTGATCTTTCTTAAATAGATTTTTTTTCTTTCGAATTAACCTTAAACTATTTGATTCTATACAAGGCATATTTTGTAGACCAGTGCAATCTAAGATAAAGTTTATTAAATTATAGTAAAGAAAATGTTTTCAGTATGAAATGAAAATAAATATTTAACCGTTACAATTATTTAATCTACAAATATGATGGTCATTATGGACAAATCGAACATGAAGAATTCAGCGAATCGTTAAATGTTCATTGCAGATGCAATTTAAATTGAAATTGAAAAGCAAAAGGAAAAGGAAAATGCAATAAGAACAATAAATGTTAAACGCTGGCAGCATTTGAAATTTTAATTATAAAATATGTGCGCAACATGCTAGCAAACGACAGCCACATCCGGTCTCACAGACTGTTGGCTGATGATGTTTCCTCGTTGAAGATGTACACAACGGTTACACAACGAGGTGAGTCAAAATCTAACAAACTATATGGTTTAAGCACACACATACAAACACAGAGAAGAGGACTTAGTAAACTTAATCATGTTACTATTTCATTGGACGCGCAACTCGCACTTCTATTTCAATTGCACTATCTGATGTGCATGTGCATGTGTATGTGAATGTGGATGCTGATGCTTTTGATTGCTGCTGTTTTCCATTGCAATTGCACGGAATGCTTAGGGCGATCCAATGGAATCGTCATAGTCAACGTCATTGACATCAACGTCACTGACTGCCATTGCCACTCGCGGCTTCTGCTGCTTTAGCTGCTGCTCGTTAACTTCGTTGGCACGGACTTGGATTGAATGTAGTGAACGAACGAGTGAGCGTGATTTTGAAACACATCGCGGTAGCTAAGGATGCCAGGAGCAATGCAAATGGTTGCTAGCATTGGCGCCACTTCAAAAAGTAATTGTTTGCGATTTTGTATTGTTTCACTGTCAGACCGTTAGACTTGCTCTTGAGACGTTCCAAGTGCTCGCGCGAATGGACAGTTTTCAGGATAATAAGTGTGGGCGTGGGTGGCCAACGACAAGGTGGCATTCGTTGGTCCTTCACGTTTACGCTAGTTTGGCGCAAAACAGAATTTTACACAGTGACATGCAGATTGAGCAATTTGTGCATTGATTTGATTTGAATATGCTTGAGATGAGCTCGAGAAACATTTGATTCAGTCATAGTTGTTGCATTAATGGCCAAAGCAATAAAAATTTAAAATGTTCGATGTTTCGGCATCCATTGCATCGTTTGGTTTGATTGTAACGAAAGTACAAAAAGAGAAAATTATAGAGTGAAATGATATTGATATGATGGAATTTTTAATTTTGCAATATTAAAGAGAAAATTGCAATTGTTGTGAGCAGTTGGCTTAATTGAGCTACTGCACCCAATAAGAATTGATGACGACAAATCAATGTTGTTTATTTAAAATTATGGAATAATGAAATATTACTCTTAAAATCAATCTCTGTAAAGCTTGAAAGAAGTGAAGAATGATTCAAGCCTTAAATTTGTGGTTTTGATTTATTTATTGACCCAGACTTTTTGAAATGCTTTTCATATGGTAAGGTAGAGAAATATATACAAAGTTTAGTTTTATCTAAGAGAACTTTGCAACTGAGAAATGAATACTTATAACTAATGCTGAAATGGGAAAAAAAACCTTAAAAATTCTGTCATAAGACTGCCTTCAATACCGTTGAAACAAATTGCATACTTCTTTTAATTAAAGTGATAATAGAACAGTTTGTGCTCCGGATTAGTATTTGATTTCAATTAAAACAGAAGCGCTGTATCAAAAGCAACAAGCAATAATAACATTTTGAGCATACAGATGATATTTGAATTGAACTATGTACATGTCCAACAACAACAATTACTTCGATTGACAATGCAAAGCAGCAAAACGTAATCAAAATCCAAAAGCATCTACGATAAAGGCCAAGTTCGATTCGAAGACCAAATTGATGTCGTTGTCATTGTCGGAGTTGTAGTGCAAGTTATCAACAATGCATTCATTGTCAATGTGCGACTGCAGGCAAATTGCATTCGATTAAACGAAGTAAACTAATTAATTTTCTATTGTGCTGCTGCTGCTGCAGAAAATGCTTTCGGTATCTAAATTGTGTAATAACTGATTGTCATTGTCGACGTGGGCTAATTGACTTGATGCTGAACTTAGAGATTTAAGCTGTTGCAAGTCAGTAAAACGACGTAGTGAAAAAGATTAAAAAAATGGTAATTAAACAGAAAAATAAAAGAAAAAAAAAGAATACGAAAAATGTTAATCGAGTCGAGTCCAACCGGCTGAAATTACGTTATGAAAGCAACTGTTTACTTTTCATTAATTGAGTTCGTAAAAGTCATTGTCGGTAGTTGGTCATTGCATCAGCAGCAAGAACCAAAAACAACAATGACACCAAAAAGAAAACGCAGCCCATTATTCGTAACGGGTTGAAAAATTAAAACAACTCACTTTGACTTACCGCGCTTCGCATTGTCGCTGCTGCCAACACTGCCATCGTCAGCGTCATCACCATCATCATCGTCGTTGTCTACATGATCATTATAATGGCGGCAATTACAGCCTTCATGGTTCATAATGTTAAGCGTGTATCCTGCATGAAACGAGTGGCAACTGCAACTGCAACGGCGCCAGCAACTATAACAAACACTATAATGATGTCATCTCACTCAACGTCGTTATTGTTGTTGTTGTCGTTGTCGTTATTATGGTTGTTGTTGCAGTTGTTCTTATAGTGCAATTATACAAACTTTACTTCACATATTCATAACTGTATTCACAGATACTTATTTCGCACAAATGCATTGACGGCATACAAATTTCGTTCAGGCTTTTATTTCGATTAACATTTTCATTTTTGTTGCTTAACACTTTGTTCATTCAAAAATTATGTGTGTATATCAAAAAACGTAATGCGGTAAGCAGCATTAAATAAAATTATTGCGTGTCGAGTGCACTCTTGTTGCCTCGAATAAGCACTTAAAAGCCCAACAAATGAACGCATATATATTTTTTTTTGATTTTAAGATAAGAGTTTTTAATACGTTTAAAGAGCAAGTTAAATTATTTTTACAATTTTCACCGTTAATCATTGTCAGTAGTATGTAGTGCTGAAGCGCAGAGAAGTATGCAATGAATAAAGTTGTGGCATATTTTTTTTCTCTCTGTTAAAGCTTAAATAATTATAATTAATGGCTTTTTAATGTAATACATTTAATACAAGTTTAATTTATAAATAACATGTCAATTTCTGATCTTTACTGATTGCTATCGTACATTTTGATGCTCCTTAAAAGTGTGCTACAATATAAGTAATTAAATTATCTTCATGGTTTTCAAAGTATTTGTGCTTCACCAGCATTCTAATATGCTGTTGCTGTGCTTATAAGATTGTCTGCAATGTAAAACAACGTATCAATAAAAGGTCCAAAAAGTATTTCGACATGGAGTACAACTTCACTTACATACACAATTCTAATTAAAGCATATACTGTGCATCAAAAATGTTGTTTTTAGTTCTGTTAAATGTTCTTTGTTTATAAATCGCTGGATAATTCAGTTTTTTTTTTGGGTATCACTTTCAAAACAACAAACGATTGTTAAACATAAACATGAGTGAAAAACTTCAAATTGAAGTTAGAAAATTGCACAAAACTGGACAAAACATAAAAATGAAGTCAAATGTTGTGTTTTTAGAATGGCAAAAAAAATTTACAAGCGCATTTTTCATTTATGTTTGCAACGCAAAGAAAAACAAAGAGCGAAAAAAACCGAAAATGAATAAAACTAAAGTGACACAAACTAAACAAAAATCAAATTGGAAAATACACAGTATGAGAAAAATAACAGCAAATATAATAAAAACATAAAAACGCATGCCGAAAAAGTACAAACAAAAACATGAATATGGAAAAGTAAAGAAAACAAAGAATTTAAAGGAAAGGAAAATGTTGTGTGATACAACGAAAAGTTCAACATGCAAGTTGTTGTTTAGCGATACAAAAACACACACTCATACACACACATATGTATGTGTGCATATATAGTTGACTTGAGTGTTTGTGTGCGTTATACTAACGACATTTTGCAAATGTGTCCCTTTTTTTTGTTGTTTTGTGTAGTCGTCATTCTTGTTAGCGTCGTAGATGCCTCAACTTAAGCAGCTTGCCTTCTCTTGGCAATTTTCTCACAGCTCTTGCAGACGTTTCAGTGTTTCAGCTTTGTTTGGTTCAATAAAAGCAGACAATTTCTCAAGCAACATTTTTTAGTGCAACTATTTTCTTGTTATTGTTGCTGTTGTTGTTGTGTTTTGTAGTTTTCTTTTTTACAACAGATCGAAATTGTCATCCATTCGCTCAATTTGCCGAAATGGCGTAAGAAAAGCACAAATTCAAATGGTTGACAAGAAAGGAAAAGAAAAGAGAATACAAATGTAAAAAGGGAAGAGGAAAACATATGTACATTGGATTTTTTCTTCTTTTTATGCCATGGTCGAAATGTGAAAAGTATCTTAGTTTGCTGCTGCTGCTTCTTTGTTTTTAGTTTGTTTTTACCAACGGCACTCAATAAATGCGAATCTTTATGCTTGCTTACGCAAATTTAATATCAAACAAATTTCTTTTTTTTTGTTTTTGTTGTAGTTTTAATATGAGTTGTTTTCGCATTCGTTATGCTTCGATCGTAAAGACGAAAGAATTTGTTTGCCAAGTGTGAACGGTTTTGAAATTTGTTTGATCAAAGAAGTTTTATTTGGCAAATGTCGGCAGAAGTTAAAAGATTATGTAAAGTATTTGTGTATGACTTCAATGCACTTTAGTGAAGTTATGAAGACTGAAATATCTTATTGGATCTTAATAATTTGTATTGCATTGAAAACAAAACACAATTAAAATTGTTAATACACACAAACAACAATAATAATGTGTTCATAATTAAGCTGCATTAATAATTGAAAAGTAATAATAATCAACATTAAAAGTTTTTTTGTTTTCACTTAACATTTACCGATTGTAATCTGGAAAAAAAAACGAATAACAATTCTAAAAGCATTCAACGCGACAATAATTTTTGTGCTTACAGTGAAAGTTGTGTCGACTTTGCGCTAAACGACAAATCAGCAAAGTTAAGCTGCAACAACAAGGACAGCAACAGCAACAGCAACAGAACTAAATAATATTACAAAAACATTTCAACGGAGAGAAAACTGTTGAGCGGAAAAAGTTTGTCTTATTCTGCATGCAGCGTCAAACCGCAGCAACGAATTCGCAACAGAGCAAAAGCGCAAAAAATATAACGGAAACCGGATATCCGCCATTGGTCGTGGCACTACGACTGCCATTGCCGTTACTAGTCAACATTCCACATTCAAAGTGTTATGTTTGGTGTTTATAGAAGTCTATATTTTATTTCTTGTTTTCATTTGCGTTCATTTTTAAGCTTTTTTTATACTCTTGCAAGAGTATATTAACTTTGTCGTGAAGTTTGCAACGCAGAGAAGGAGACGTCTCCGACTATATAAAGTATATATATTCTTGATCAGCACGACGAGACGAGTTCAAATAGCCATGTCCGTCTGTCCGTCTCAATGCGAACTCCTCCCAGAGTTTTGAAAAATTTAAACGCAGAAAATTTTCTTTTCCTTGCAGGCAGTTTATATGTAGAAACCAGCTTGATTGGAATACTAAAGCATATAGCTGCCATAGGAACGATCGGTCAAAAATGAGGTTTTTGCTCAATAAACTCTTTGATTTTAAAGCTTTCATAAGAATCGGACATAAGGGCGTGGCACCGCCCATATAGAGAAAATCTTAAAAATGTGGTTTATCTATTAGCAGACGGGATAGAAAATCGTAAAATGAAGTGTAGAATGATTGCATTGTACTCTTAAAAACAAGTAAGAAAATGGGCGGGGCTATACCTCTTTATCTTTATAAACTTAAAAGATTCTTATTAGAAAAACTATAAAACGGATTTTCCAAATGCTTGCAAGAGTATATAAGTTTCAGCAAAGCTGAAAATAGCTCCCTTACTGGTTTTTTGGTTTCTTGTTTTCTGTTGTTGCTGTTTTGCGATTTGTTCCGACTTCTTTTCACTACTTGTGCAATAATGAATGTATTAACAACTTGTCAGTCTGTCTGTCTGCCGGTTGGTTCGACGTTTGGACGTTGGCAAACGTCTGTATCAGCGATAAGCTGCTTGTTGAAAACAAGCTGAAGTTTACTTCACTTACTCATCTACGCTTGCACTCGCACTCTTTACTAAAGTCGGTTTTATTTTTAATGAGTCTTTGAATTGACCGGCCAAGCTTGCATTTGTTGAAAACGAAAGAAGAAAAAATAAAAAAAGTAATAATAAAGCAAAGAAAAAGCATTGAGTGTTGTGCAAAATGTCAGCAGCAATTATGGATTTCCATTTTCTTTGATTTTTTCTTTTAATTTTCTGTTTTTACTTTGATTGTTTCATTTCCTGTTTTTCCTTCATTTTACAACAATTTGTTATGCTTGAAAATTGATTTGCTTTCAGCTCATTTTTATGTCCTTATTATTTTTTTTTTTTCTATTATTACAATTATTTTGCTTCGTAATTGGCGCTGCTGATTGATATCGAAATGATTTCTTTTTTAATCAAAAAGCACTCAGTTTGCATTAGCAACTGAGTAAGTAAGTAAAGTGAAACAATGAATTAGAGTTTTAACTGTGTCCAGTGCACTTTGCCAACAATCCGAAAGCCCAGTTTTTCAAAGAGACCACGTGAGGCATCATTGTCGCTTGCGATTTGCGTAAGCACCTCGTCGCCATCGGCGCTGATCAACTGAGCCAAGCGACACACTAAGGCTGCGCCTATGCCACGTCTTTTGTGCTCCTTAGTTACTTCAAGCAGACCAATGCTGCCTTGCCTTGTTCTGGAAAGAAACGTTAGCGTTTAATTTCATTACAATATCAGTGTCTTACCTCAAGCACCAAGCAATCAAATTGCCAGATTCATCGAAGGCGCCAACATTCATATTAGAACAAATCTTATTTTGTATTTGTTGCAGTGAGCCACTGTGGCGATACGGCCACGCATCATTGATTTGTTCAGCATGTTTGAGTTGCAAAGCACCAAGTGTAATTCCAGTTGGCAATCTTTAGTAGACAAAGGGCTGTGAACTATTTTTGGTCATTGTAGTTAATGAACAATTGTCACTTACTCAATCGTATATTTGGCAATATGTTGTTTGTCAACACGATACGATAAGTATTCATATTCAATTAAATCGCGATAGAATCGCACATCGCATACGCGCACGAATTCGAGTACAGCTGGTCGCAAACGTTCTGGATAACCGTCAAAGGCAAAGTAATCGATGAGTCCAACATCGGCATCGCCATTAGAAGGCACGCGCAGACAGCATAATGCCTTTGTTAGACGCGTCAAGTCAGCGCTAAGCGTGTTGAAGTACACTTCAATGTTGCCAGGGTATTTGTGCTGGAATTGCATGAGTTTGTCTCAGCTTTGTTTGTGTTTACTTGCTGACTTATTGACTTACAATGAGTATAAAAGTGCCATCGTTGCGCCAATCGCCATCGAGCGCATAACATTTCACGAATTCATCATTCTCAGCGATGTTTGAATTCGTTGTCCATTTGATGAAGTTGCTAAGCAGCATGAAACCATTTAATTCCGGTGTCTGTGCGCTGTACAAGTCGCGAAGTTTCGGCCATTCTGAGCACGGTATCTCATCGATGACAACCATCTCGAATGTCCAACTAACTAAAATGCACTGATTTGTCTAGATTTTGGCAAAGCAAACTTAATGCATCAGCCAATGTTGGGTTAAGCGAATGCAAGCTGATAAGATAACTGTATGAGAACGCACTGAATTTCTAGAACGTACAGACTGTTCCCGGGCTGCTGTTCCTTTATTTGTACTTGTGCCTTGTTGTTTACAACTACCTAATTTCTAATGACCTGGCACCGCTGTGATAGCACTAGTAGTTGAAATCTGAGCAGTTGCTAATGGCAAGCTGATAAGATAAGTTAGTCATGCAGCAATGTTTTTATGTTAGGCAATAAGGAAATTATGATTTTTTTTAATTCAGAAATATTAGCTTAGATGCAAATCATTTAAGACTAAAGTATTGAAAAAGTTTTTAACAAAAGATATCATACAATTTCACGAAAATACAAACAATGTATACACATTAATACGTGCGTACACTTTAGTGATGTAGGTTGTTCTGACATGCAGCTCTTGCGAGCTCCCTCTTTTTATACTCTTCACGCAAGTGAACAGTATTATAACTTTGTCCTGAAGTTTGTAACAGCAAGAAGGAGGGGAGGGGGACCCCATAAAGTATATATATTCTTGATCAGCTCGACAAGACGAGTTGATATAGCCATGTCCGTCTGTCCGTCTCTCTGTGAATATGCTATCTCCTCCCACAGTTTTGAAGATATCGAGCGGAAATTTTGCACAGAGTCTTCTTTAATGTGTGGTCAAATCATTGGTCGGAACCGGCCATATCGAATTATTGGAACTGGTAGCCCCCATACGAAATGACAAATTTGAATCGTTATATGGAAAACTTTTTTGTTTTGGAAGATAGAGGGCTGAAATTTCAAACATAGTAGTTTAACATAGTCCGACATAATGCCTGAAAGTTTCATTGAGATCGGGCCACTAGAACTGGTAGCTGCCATACAAAATGAAGAAGAGGAAGAGAAATTAAGATTTAACGTCGTTGTATGGAAAACTTTTTTGTTTTGAAGATAGAGGGCTGAAATGTAAAAGGTAGTCTTCCTACGTACTCAGGCCAATTGTCTATAAGTATCATTGTAGTCGAACCACTGGAACTGGCACCTTCCATACAAAATGTAGGAAATTAAGACATTTTACCCCCCTTTACACCGTCTACGATTAATTTTACGCACCAGCAGTATTGCAAAATACAACAGGTTGCTTCCTATGACAACATTCACTTTATAAACATTTTAAAGATGTTACAGAGAAACTTTTTATGTTGCATTCTTCTTCTTATAGCTGCGGCAGCGAGTTTTTTGCATATTTTTGTGCGAGGTTGCGACCGTTTTCTAATAAAAAACAGCCTTAAATGGATCCAAAGGGGTATAACCTTTTTTGAATTAGGTAAAGGAATATCTAAATAACATATGCTTAAAATTTGGAAGGTGAAATAAAATGAGGTTTTTTTTAATTGTCCACCAAAGTTCAAAAATACCCAAAAAATAGATAGTTCGAAAAACAGCTCCCTTAAAAAAACTACAACTGCCAAAGGCTTCATATTTATGTTATAACCCTATAATACGGCTATCTAAGAATATAAATTAATTCGATAGAGATTCCTGTTATAATTGCGTTGCTATTCCGACTCAAAGATGGCGAATTTACAAAAAATGTAGTATGTTATTAAAAGTTGAAAAAAGGGTCAACTTTGACTGGCGATAGCTTTCAAACTATAATTTCGATTTCTTTAAAGTCAATATTTCCTTAATCTCTGGAAAATTCTCTATCAGGCACATATGTATATTTGTTTTATCAAAAGCGTTTATGAAATTTTTGATTTTTACCAGCTGAATGTATCTAAGGCCCCTCTGTGCGTCGTTAACCTGTGTGACATCTGCTACATTGTCGATCCCAAGCAAACAAAGTATCGCTGGATGTGGCAATCGTGCGGTCACCAGATAGCTTCGGTGTCTATCAGTAGCCGATACGCGCTGATAGATTTTTATGTTCATGCTGCCGCTTGAACAAACTATTTTATATATAAATATATAGAACTGTCGTTACTGTCGTCGTGCTTTATGTTCAAAGCTTATACTTTAACTTGTTTGTCTCCAACAGCTCTGTTCTTCAACAAGCCATTAGCTTTATTAAAGTGTTTTTATCTGCCTAATTTCTAAGACAACTTGCATATTTATATTTCTTTCAAAGCAAAAAGAAGACTTCAATCAGTGCCTAACATTAGATAGAATTTTTGCACACACATACACACAATTCCCATGCCAGTTTTTAAGAGTATATAAATTAAAAAAAAAAAATAGAAAAAGTTCCAAATGAAAAAAAAATGTGAACATTGTCGAAGTGCAAAGTAAACCAAACCAAACGTAACGAAACGAAACCAAAGCAAATTCAACTCAACGTCAGCCATAACTCGACCAATCTTCTTTTCAGCTGCTGTGAGTTGTTGTTGTTATTTTTCTTGCAGTTATTGCAAGAGTAGCAAAAGTCATCAGTGTTGAGTAATCATTTCTCAGGTCTCAGGTTGCACCTTTTAGTGTAATTAAAAATGCAAGAAAATTTCTTTTAAGCCACGGTCTACGACAAGTAACATTTATTCTCCATGCCTTGCCTATTTCCCCAGTTGACGGCGCAGAATGTTTGTGTGTGTCTGTGAATCTTTTAGCCGTTTGTTGAGGTCATTGCGGCAGGGAACAAGTTGGCATAGTTGCGCATTTTTTCACTTGTCTCACTTTCAATTATTGATGCCGGAGAGTAGCTTTTTAACAGAAAAACCAGTAAGGACGCTATCTACAGCAAGGCTGAAGATTGTATACTCTTCACGCCCATTTTTTGTACCACGCAAACTTTTTTTGATTGAATTTTATTTCTCTTTATCTTAAAACTTCAAAACTGAGGGTCTGGTTTGCCGATAAACCGATAGATAGACAAACGGTCATGGCTAAATTAACTCGTCTCGTCGTCCTGATCAAGAATAAACATACTTTGTATAGACGGAAATTAATATTTCGGTATGTTATAAACTCCGTGACAAAATTATAATACTATTCACATACGTGAAGAGTATAAAAATACTCATACTAGAAAATAAAACAAGAAAGGAAGTTACTTTTGGCTTTGTCGAAACTTTTATACTCTTGCAAGCATTGTTCGAATTATTCTTATTTTAGAGATCCTCTTACAGTTTTCGAATAACCACCTTATTTTTGAGCATTCATAGCCATGGTAGCCATACACTATGTATGTATTGAACTCAGGAAAATACTGAAATACACATATGTATGTGTGTTATTTGGGCCAATACAAAGAATTTCTGCGCTTAAAATTGTTTAGTAGCTTCAATGTTAGGGTGAGTTTGCACTGAAACAAACAGACGGACGGTTAGAAGATCAGACGGACATGGTTATATCAAGTCATCTTGTATATTTTATATGTTCGGAGAATTCTTCTTCTGTTCGTTACAAATATCATGCCAAAGTTAATGAACTCCAGCAAGCGCACATTTTTAGCATGATTTCCTAATGATTTTTCATACAATAGCGAATATTCTGCTTTTGTGTGTTTAGAAGATTAATTGCTTAAAGGATTCATTACTTACTGAAAGCAATATTTAATTTGCAGCAATTTTAATTGTGTTACGTAATAAAGGTCCTTGAAAAATGTGCTAATTGAATTTCTCTCACGACATCATGTGCTGACAAAGAGTTGTGCAAAAGCGAAAGCATAAATAAGAGCATAAAAAAAAAATACAAAAAGAAAATAAGATGGGCTTAAAACTTAGAAACTTAATTAAGCAACGCCTTCTGTCGTAGTTGTAGCCCAAGTCATTGTTGTTGTCATGGCAGTCTTTGACGCGTATATTGTTGCTTTGGCTGTTGTTTTTGTTGTTGACGCGTCAGTTGCGGTAAATGGTTGCAGGCTGTGCTACAATTGGCATTGGAATTGAAAACGCAATCGTCGGAAGCGAAATCATCTTGCAAAAACCCTCTTGTATCTCCGGCCACACCGGTGCTCGCCTCAACTGCGCGCTGGCTCTGCCTTAGCACATCTTAATAATAGTAACTAAAACTTTGCTTTTGGCCGCAGGTAATGAAAATCCTGATGACATTTTTAGTTGCAGCCTCTTGCAATGAAAACATTTCAATTGTGGTTGCTCAAGCCTTGTTGGTCGCTTTTGTCTGTGCGCGCAAATAATGTCCTGAGTGTTTTCTCACCGGATTGGTAATATACAATAAATAATCAACACTTTTCCTAAACAATAACATTAATGAAGAAATACATTTTAGCAAATTTCGTGAACATATATCGTGTAATGTATTATAATTTTTATAATAATAATTTTATTATTAATAATTTTATAAGTCGAAAATCATTCAGTTTTTGATTTGTTTATAAGTGATTAAGATATAGTTTTGCAGAGAGGCTTTCCATCTTTTGTCGCATGACAATATGTCGAGTGATAAATCTTTAAAAGTACACTATAAAAGAAGAAATCCACTCATCAAGCCTTTTGCTATGAACAATGAATCCTTTTCATAAATACACACGAGCAAAACTGCAGGCAGAAAGACAAAGCCGCATGGCCATTAAAAAGGCGATGCTTTATCAGCGTTGTGGCTTGGTGGTTGAACGTGATTGCAACAACAAGTCGGGAAGCTGCTTTGCTTCTTATTACAGGACTTCACAGTAGTATTTGCACACTAATGTAGTCGAGCATAGTCTTTTGCCGTCAATACAGTGTGTGTGTATGTGTTTGTGTGTTTGTATGAGTTTTTTATTTAGTTTATTGTTGTTGTTGCAAGCAGTTTTAACAAAATGAAAGTGCAATAGCAACAACAGTAGCAAAGGGATTGAGGAATAAAGATAAAGTCAATTCAAATAATGCTTTGTGCAATTGATGTTGTTGTTGTTATTGTTGGTGCAGTTGTTTTTGTGGCTGTTGTTTCTTCTGGTGTAATTGTAGCACTTTCTATTTTCTCTTTATTTTCATCTTGTATAGCCGTACAGGTGGCGCTACAACTGTCATTGCAAAAAGCATGGCCACTTCCGTTTCCCGCCAACATCGACGACATCGTTGTCAATGCCTCTGTACTTAAGCTTTCTATCTATTCATGCGGCGCACTTGTTTCTTCTTTTGTTTTCATTATCTTTATTTATTTACTTTTTTTTTATTTCTCCCTTCTTAATTTATTTTCACGTGCTGCTTTTTGTTCTTTTTGTTTTTGCTTATCTCTTGTTCAGTTACTTTGATGTGGTTTTGTATTTTGTTTTGAAAATTTATTCTTGCTTAAAATCAATTTGAACAACATGAGAATACTTCGAGCACGCTACTTTTGCATTGAGAATTTTGTAAATATTTTATTACCACGCGCATAAACACATACACATACACACACACACACTCGATATTCTTCTACGCTGAGTTTCTATTTGAAAGTTGTTTCGTGTTCTCCGTTCGTCACACATGTGCACTTCTGGTTCTCAATGGAATTCACTTTGCTGCGTATGGTTCATTAGTTCATGAGCGAAGTAAATTTTCTATGTTGAGTGAAAAATTCACTGTAATGTCACAAGTCAAGGAAATCGTATGCAATCGTTGCTGTTTCCTCTGCTTTACTTTTACTTGACTTTACTTGACGCTCGCTCTATCTCAACCCACTCATCTCTACTGCTGTTGCTCTTCAATCCTTATAACTCAACTCCGATTTTTATTTATTTTTTTACTACATTTTGCGCTTAACACAATTTTTCTTGATTTTTTTTTGTCTTCAGGTTTCAAGTATTTTTCAAAGAATTTCGATAATGTATTTTAACTTTGCGATGAATCTTGCACCACATGAAGCTTGCAAAGAAGGAAGCAAGATGAAATATGTTCATTAAGCCTTGTCCGTCCGTCTGCCTGTTGCATTGCTAGTTATTCAGCCAGTTTTTGGTTTGTAAATGAGTTTTGTGTATATAAATAAACTTAATTGGATCACTATAGTCTGGAAACTTATATATATGTATAATAAAAAAAAGCTTCTATGTTACTGAGATTAAGTAAGAGACTACGAGTTTCAACTAAGCCGAATAAACTTACTATTTTAATTTTTTTTTGGTTGTATGTGAGTGTAACTTTTGTAGTTGTTTGTTTTTCTTTAGTTTTTACATTTTTCCGTTGCTTTTACTATGACTTAAATAAATAATGTCGATATGTCTTTTAAGCATGCATTTCATGTTGTTGTTGTTGTCTGCTTCGATGTTGAGCTTGATGGGCTTGCGTTTCTTCGCTTTCTTTGCTCATCGACAATGACGACGACGACGACTAACGAAGAAAACAATTTTCTCAAACAAATCATGAAAAATAATCAACTGAAAGCTTTTTGCCAATAATGAAAATTCGCAGGTCATTTTTATTAAGTTATGTTGATTTGTACTTGTTCTAACTATTGATGGTGAAGCTTTGTATCTTTGTTTTACTTAAGATGTTAGACAGACTTGATTTCCTTTACGTTGGCCTTTGAGTTGCGCTATTTGCAACAAACAATGTAAAAAAAGCGTTCTGTATGGTTTTTTAAAGGAGACTGATGTATTTTCAAGCTGAAAACGATTTACAACGCACAAACAATGCGCAAATTAAAGTCTGGCAAATAAAATTAAGTTGCCATTGGGCGAGCACAAAATGCATATTTAAGACATAACCACATTAAGAATAATAAAGAAATAAAATAAGGAAAACAAGCGAGCAGCATGAGCAGCAAGATAGTCAAGAAAAAACAAAGAAAAGCGACGAAAACATTAAATGAAAACCAAAACCACAACGAGCAACGAGCAACTATGCTCGGACCGGCCATTGCAAATTAATGGCCTTCAAAGTGGCGAGGAACGAGCAGTGCCCAAGCAAATAAAACCGACCGAACCGGACCGACTGGTGTCTGACCAAATGAGCGAATGAGTGAGAGCGTGGAGTGACGGCAGCGGTCAGGCAAATGGAGACGTAGTGTGGACGTTGGCAATAGCAGTCAGCAAAATGTGATGCTGACTTTATTCAGTGCACAAAGGAGCAACAAATTTTATGAGTTTCAACAGTGAAATAAGAAATTCGCACAAACGCATTCGTACACACATGCACAAACACACACACGCTCAAGCATACACATTACAGAACAAAAAAAGAAACCAGTAAGGAATTACAATTGAGACTGTTCGACTTCGATATACTCTGTACTTTCCATTCGTAACGACTGTTGTAGGGCGTCCCCCCACCCGATTTTCAATCGTAACAGATTTCATTGCCATCCTTATCATATGTACCAATTTTTAATTTTCTAGTCCAAATGGTTCTAGAGATATAATGTTTTCCTATCTTGACAGTGACCACAACCATAATATTATGAATCTTATCACGCTCTATCCCATTAGTAAGCATACAAAGTGATCATTATGTTAATATATGGGTTCAGTCATAAGTGTAATCGACAATAGACTACTGAGGAAATAACGATTTTGTAATTTATTTTTATCAGAGGAAGCTTTATTTATTTGCCCTTTACCCCTAAACTAAGTATCGGAGGGAAACCACAAAACAAACTTGATCTGCGTAATGAATAGCAGAACCAAGCTGCCAACGATTTTTGGTTCCCCGAGATCGACGCGTGCATAAAGACAGGCGGATAGACGAACATTCATGTACTTACTTTATAAGTAGGATCTGCCACGCCTCCGTTTGGGTGTTAAATATACATATATATTCGATGCGTCCAAAAACTTGTACCATAAGGTACAGGGTATAAAATGAGTTGGTCGCCCTCTCTCATTCCCGCTATGGCTCACAGTTCTCGAATATCTGTTTGTCTTTCTATCTCTCTCTTTCAACTCATACACGCATATACATTTTGTTTACTTTGCGTCTTTTTGTGCAACTCGAAATCTTTTTGCATCGTTTCGTTGTCGTATTTTCTTTGCTACTTCGTTTGCTTTCGTGTGTTTTTCGAATTTTGTTTTTTTTTTTTTAAGTTAGCATTGAGTGCAAAAGGATTTTCATTTTTAATCCTTGCTGCTCTGAATACTGTTGGTGATGTTGCTGCCAGTTTTGCACACGCTTATTGGCATTGTACAAAGCCAAATGCGAATGTTTGTCGGTCGGTCTTTTGGTCGTAATGTTATGTCAGTCCGTCTGTCTGACTGTCTGTTTGCTTGTTTGTTGTCTAGCTGGTTGCAGAATATTTTTCTGTAAGGATATGCCAATTTATGGCACACACGAGTGCATTAGACTTCGGCCGCTCAATTGTGCTATCTCTCTCATACCCTTCTATTCTATTCTCTGCCTCTTGCTCACATGCGCTGTGTTGCATGTTCATTTTGCTATTTTGGCTGCATGTCTGGCTGAAATTACTTAATCCATGTGGTTTTTTGGAGCAGAAGAAGCTCTACAACAAAATAAGCATCATATTAAAGCATTTGTAATTGTTATTTGTTGTTGCTCTTCTCGTGTTCTTGCTCTTGGTTTTGGTCTTTTTCTTGTTGTTATTGGTATTGCGTATTTAAGTAGTTGTTTAAAGGATTTCTGCTAAGCTCAATTTTTTGTCTTGCATTGCAACTGTTTGTAATTCCTTCTTTTTTTGTATTATGCAAGCCATTGCACTTTAAATTCACCAATTCTGTATCTCCCTCTTTCTCTCCCTCTTGCAAATTAATACTGCATTAAGCATTTAATGTCGAAGTTGCTTCAACCATAAAAACAATTGCAATGTGCGCATTATCCTTTAAACCGGCTTAAAGCAAATGAACACAAAGCAATGCACAATTTTCGAGAAAATAAATGCTTTTCCTTATTTTTCTTTTTTTGTAACTTATTCTTTCATTGCTGCAAGAAATTGCAACAATGTCTGGCTTGTTATTGGCTAAATAGCCCCAAGTGCGCAGCGTCATCTTTGACTCGCTCGCCAACTCGCTGGCGTGCCATGCACATTTTTATAGCTGCGATCAAATTCAGTGCTGCCTGATACCTGCCTGGCTGCTGCCTTATGCTTGCTATCCGTCTCAGTAGCTCTCATAGCTGTTGGTACTTTAGCGTGTGTCCCTTAGCGTCTTTTTACGTATAGCAACAAAGCTGTGTTCGTGCAACGTTCGCAGTCTAAGATTACAAATAAATTATCGTTTAATAGTCTTTTGCCGTTTCGCTCCTCTCTTTAACTTCTTTTTTTACGTAGGCATCGCATCTTGTATCTGTGCCTTTCTACGCTTTTGACGTTCTCGTCGACGCTTAACGGCAATCATGGCAGTCATGCACGCTTGTCTAGACCGCTTGCTCACAGCGAGTAAGCGAGGGCGGCTTTAGAAGTGTGTAGGTGGAATGTCGTAGTAAAAGTTGTTCTAATCAAGCAAGCAATTTTCTATTTTATCTCTTATTGAATATGCTCAGAAATTCGGTTTTCATATATTCTTGATAAAAACCATTTTTTTTTTTCAAAGAATTTACTAAATTCCTTAATAGAAGAGTACTGTTCACCACAAATGTGTCGAGAAACCCTCGGTAGATGGCGCAGCGACTGATTTGGTCGGACTTTCATATTACGTACGCCTGGTTACACCTTTGGTTTGATTATTATAAATAACGAGCGCAATGGCGGCATTTTAAATGGCATGAACCAGAAGGTTCTATACGTCTTTCATCTTAATAAGGCCTTTAACACGGCGAATGCCTTAAAAACAAAGCTGCTGTTAACCAGTTTAATCTCTTTTATTTGTACATATAATAAATTTTCTCATGACGTTCAGTAAATGTGAACGTGAAGCAAAGAAGTAAAACTTGTCTTAAATTGTCTAACGATTTATTTCAACACATTTGTCTTCAAAATTTAAATTTTGCTTAATTTAGCTTTTGCATGCCATTAACAACTCATTTGGTTACAACCATTAAGGCTTTTAAGGTTTGTTGCTTCGTTTTGGTTTTGCTTAACCAACTGAAGTTTTGTGAAAATGTTACGCCTTCAATATTTGTTCCGCAATAACCACAAAAAGGGAAAATATGCAAATAGATTAATACGCCTTAAATGGCAAGCGTAAATGAAATCAATCTCAGCCACGAAGTTGGCAATCATTGCAAATGAAAAGGATATGCAATATCATTACATGCATGTATGTAGGCAGCCATGCATGCATGTACTTGTGTACGCTTCTGAATGTGTGTGTGTGTGTGTGTGTGTATGAATCCCTTTGCCTTTATTCGTTTTATTGCACTCACCCATAGTTTATGTACGGCACTTTAGGCATGCCATTAACACACAGTGCCTTTCCAACTCACACACACACAGACACAAACACACTTACACATACACAGGCGTGCATACATTCACACTCTCGACTTGTGGATGCAAGAAATTGCAATTGAATTCATTGAATTCGATTTAAAAACGAATGTGAAACCAGGAAAAGAAGACGAAAAAAAAATCCCATATGAAATGAACAGACATGAAATCGTTGCAAATGAAAAGCCAAAAAAAAAAAAAGTTAAAAAAAATTGTATAGCATACTTAATGGCGTTGCTGCGGTTGCAAATATATGCGGTGTTCGTCTGTATGTCTGTGGGTGTGCGTGTGTGTGTGAGTTTGGCGTGTGTGGCATTTGTACAGCATTTTTTCTGCACGTTGCAACTAAAGTGTAAATGCAAATAAGTCTACCAAGTTTTTCTTTAACGTTATCGTTGTTGTTTTTCTCCTTTACGCTGAGCAAATCTGTCGTCATTAACATCGACTTATTGTTGGTGGAAAAGAAAACTCCAAAGTTGGCCATTTTTTTGTTGTTGTATTTTTAAATACTTCATTTTAATTGCATTTTCTTAACGAATTTAATTAAAATTAAGCATTTTGTTTTGAAATTGAATGTTTCATTTTGTTTGTATTTCACTTCATTTGCTTGTTTAACTAACCTACAAAACTATTATTTTTGTTGTCTGTGTTTGTGTGTGTACGCAACGCTTTTTAAATTCATATTTGCTTATTTTATTTTTTTCTTCTTCTGTTTGCTCATCAACTTCAGTTTGCATTTTCATTATATTATATTATATTTGTTTTGTTTTTTTATTTTTTTTATTAATTTTTTTTTATTTTTTTTGTTTACTTAAAGCTAAAAAAATGTTTAAAATTATACAAAAATTGCATCATCGCCATCATCATCACCGTCATGAGCGTTCGTGTCAGTTGTCCACTACCGCGACGTGTTGATTTTGAAACGTGTTGACTTCCGGCCGCCATATTGTCGTGTCAGACATATGTGACGCGCACTGATGGCGGTCATTGTGGCAACGCCAGCCGTTGCAACAGCAGCCAACAACAGCAATTGCACCATTGCTAGACATCCTGTTGTCAATGGCGCTGTAATGAAGGGGGCCCAAAAAAAGGCAGAGAGAAAAAAAATTAATTTACAGCGAAAAATCGTACAAAATCGCTGTCGCATGAGCACTTTAATTTATATATTTTTAATTAGCAGCTGTCACAATGACGGCGCGGGGCAAATCGTTTGCGGTCAGCGTTATTGTGGTCGAGTGCATTAAGCGACGAGCGGCAAAAACAACCAAACAAACAAGAAATTAAAAAAAAAATACCATTTTGATTGCTTTCATAAAAAGCAATGCAGCTCGTGATTGTTTCAATGCTTATTTGATAAGCGTTGATGAGCTTACACAACTTTACATGCGCAATAGAGAAAAATTAATCAAAATTTGTCGCTTAATATTGTACAAGTCCGAGTTTTGCATACCAGAATTGATCAATTTCTGATTTTTCGTATCGATGTCATCGTATATCAACAAAGCACTCAACGTCGATTCACGGCGCAATTCCGGGTAATTCTCAATTTCCGCAACACAGCGCAGCTTCAGTGGTGGCAGTCGACGCTGTAACATATAACGTATAGTTGTTAAAACAACCAAGGAGCTGATGAAGGGCGAGTTGAAAGCACAGGCACGCAGCTTGCAGTCCGGCTCTGTCTCGTCGGCAAATGTCGTGGGTGAGGGGAAGTTACCATGCGAACTCGGTGCTCCAAAGCGTTACGAAAGATATATTTTTAGTTAAATCTGCGTGCGGGGAAAGAGAGAGGGAATGAGGGGAGAAATCAAAACCAATACTATAAAGGAGGAAGAGGATAAGGAGAAAGGGCATAGGGATGTAGCTATCAAGGAGAAGATGTCCGTGCTAAGCTGTTAGTAGCAGCGGAAATACCCCACCCTACCATGATCGCCGAAATTGCAACACAAGAATATGTGGCGATCCCTTTTGGTATTTACCTTACAGGCACTGGGTCAAGAGAGGGGAGGAGGCTAGATCTCCGGACATGTTGGAAGACTTAGTACGAATCCATGGTACGACTAATCATTGAAATGAAAACGAAAGGACATGAAAGTGATTTGCACTTCATATAGAGCGAGGGAAAAAAAAATAGCAAAAATGATAAGTGCGAGTGATGGTGTTGTTACCTAGCGAAACATGAAATAAAGAGAATGAAGAAACAACCTCATTATAATTCAGAGACTAAAAGCAGCAGTTTATTAACAATCCATAGAAAACTTCAACTGACTAATATAACCTTATGCGGTAAAGTTTAGAATGATAGCCTACTTGTGAACTATTCAAAAAAAACAAGGGCGCAAGAACGATGTGAATATAGAATAAGAACTTAGATGTAATACCATATTTATCTTAATCTAGTATATACATTATAATAGCGCATATTGGCGATGCCATACGAATAACTGTAAGACCTAGAAGAGGCTTTTGCAAATTCATTAGATGGTGCTGAAGGCACTTCAGATAGCAGTTATCGTGTACAATATTTTATTTTTCTTTTGTTTGCGTTATAACGAATTCAATGCATTTATTTTCTTTGGTTTTTTTTTTCTTTTAATTTAATTTAATGTGGTTAACAATTTTTCTTTTTCTTGTAATTTTTTTCTTCAATTCTCATTTTTTTTTCTTCTAACGTATAACGGAAGGTTATAACCAAAAATTAAAGTTTGGTTGCACGCTCAAAAGTTTACCTATTTAATTCATACACATTTTTGTTGTTTTAATACCGTACATACTAATAAAAAACTTACGGTTTGTTCCGCTTCACGTCGAAAGATCTTTCGTCGATCGGCTGGAAAAGAAGGTTATTAGTTATAAAGACAAAAGAAAGGCGAATCCATACATTAGCGACCTTTTCTTGCTTTCATTCTGTTTTGGCTACACTTTTGAGAATGCAATGACTATTTCTTTGTTGTGTTATTTTGTATAGAAGATATTTGGAAATTCGGTTAAAGGCACATTTTGGCATTTGATTTTTCAACAATTCTTATTTTTTTGTTCTTAAATTTTTTCTCTATGAAGCTTGGCAAACTTGTTTTAGTCGCATATAAACGCACTGATGAAACATTTTTCTTTTGATTTTACAAACAATTTTTCTGGTGGCCTTTAACACATAACTAGATATGCATCGATTAACGCTTTTCTTTAAATTTCACAATATAATTTGTTTTTCTTTGGTTAGGTACTTTAAAATTGTTTTAAAACCACATAATTAATTCATTTGGCATCGTTTACGATGTAGCTAACATTTTTGGAAACTTGATTTTTTTTTTTTTTTTTTTTTTTTTTTTTTAGAAAACACTATTAATTTTCCTGCATTTGTTTGCACGACGCACTTTTTCCGCAACAACAAAAGATATGACAATTTCTATATGATGGACATCACTTTTCTATTGGTTTGAGTTGTTTTTCTAGTGCGAAACTATTAAACCTATGTGCACATAGTTATATAAAAAAAAATTACGTGGACGGCATTACTCCGACACTATTAGTTTTTCTCTTGGCGGCTACTGGTGACTGATGATTATGATTTTTCCTTTGTCTTCCTGCTGGCTCCTGGCACTCTATGTAGCTTTCATGGACGTTATGTGCAGCCTCAGCGGCAAGGTTAACTAGCTACTGGGCTTACAATTTCAAGCAGCGCTATAACATCAAGTAACTAGCAATCCAAACGCAGGCTCTGCGTTGATAACTGAACGGTGCAGTTTAATTCTCGTGTAAAATAATAGAACGACGACGTCGTTAATTCACTCATTAGAAATTTTGTGTAATAAAGCGCGATTGGACTCTACGCGAGTCGCGCTTAGATTGGCGACACGGTTCGTTCCCCAAAGCGAGGTTAGGAACGATCGTGTCACCAAATGAGACTTTTGTTCCCAAAACGACCTAGCAAGGCTACAAAAGCTGCTAATAATGTCGACGGTGAATCTCAAATTTAATTATAACGAGCAACGATGCGGGATACAAACTCCGATGAAAAATTAACTTTTTCCTGCTTCCTTCTTGGTAATCTTAGCCTCTGTGACAGTTTCTTAAAATGTTTAACTTATTGAACTGGACACGTCTTAATTGCTTCCTGGTCGCAAAGAAAAAGGAACGATCGCAATGCAGATTTGATCCAAGATGCGTGGTCACCACTCCGAAAACAATTAATAAGAACAAGCACGCTAAGAAGAAGACAACTGTCAACAGTGTTGCCAACTGACGATTTTCACTTGCACTTGTGTATAACAGTCTACGTACCACTAGATGGCGCAAAAAATTGTTAAAACTATTAGATTTGAAACTCGCAAACGGCGACAAGCGGCATTACAAATTCCCCCCGACCAAAATCACACTTTGGCGGTGGAAAAGACAAAAGGGTGATACCCGCTTGGAGCCTGGCATGGTAGTCGACTAACTCGATCATTGCTTAATATTTTTGGCATGGTATTTGCCTACAAAATTTCCTCGCAAATCCTCCAACTCATAGTAACAATCACCTACTCGTTTTCTTATCCTGGCTTTTACGAATGCAGGCGCAAGCTTTGCGTTAAAACCACGCGCAAAATTACTCTGGGAGAAATTTCGCCGAAATACCTCCTGACCTACGACAAACGCTACATTACGACTTCGTAAGTTGTATTTGTTTTCATTTCGCTGAAATTGTTTGTTCATACACTGAGTCGCGTTATTTCTTATAATGTCGAACGAATCGTCTCTATTAAAATTCACCCCTCGGTCTTCCAACAGATTCAACTCTCGCAATAGCTGGTATACGGAACCGTTCGTGACCATATGCTGTCCGAACGCCAAGCGATACGGGCTGTTGTTAACGGCTGAATGCCAAGTAGAGCGCAACGCACAACTTATGTGGCTCAACTTTTCGTCCCAGTTTAACTGAGATGGGCTAACGTACGCTCTTATCGCGGCTATAATTGATCGGTTCACTCTTTCCGACGCATTCGCCTGCGGAGCATGAATCGCCGTGAAAGCATGACGTATATTATACGATTTCAGCAAATTTCCAAACGCATGGGATTTAAACTGCACACCATTGTCAGAGACAATGGTTTCAGGAATTCCAAAACAATGAAATAGCTCCTGTTCCAAAAACGGCAAGATAGCATTGGCGGTTAAACTTTTCACCGGCTTTAAAAATGGAAATTTAGAAAAGTGGTCCAAAACAATAAAAATGCCTACGTTACCGGCTTTTGAGCGAGGGTATGGTCCTAAAAAGTCAACAAATAACTTTTGGAAAAAACGATGGGTTTGCCCCGATTGGACTAATGGGGGTCTCAGAACATGAGTCGGGTGCTTCGAACTTTTACAAACTTCGCATTTCGCTATATAATCTCTTACATCTGTCACTAGATTCGGCCAATAATATAAACGCCTCAATTTCTCTAGCGTCTTATTGACGCCGCAATGCGACGATAACGGGTCATCATGGGACATTTCCAAAGCAACGGGGACCAATTCTTTCGGAAGCCAAAGTTTCCAGACTAAATCGTCAGCAACTTTATCCCCCGAAGCGTGCTCAGTTCGTCGATAGATATATTTATCGATGACCTTCACGTCCGGCATCTGCGACTGATTCTGCGCTATTTTCGCTTTCAGCTCGTTATAAGCAACTGACTCGAAATGGGGAGATTGTAAATCAACAACTTGGCTCGTATCTAATGCTGATAAATCCTCCGTGAACGTACGTGACAGTGCGTCCGGAACTATATTTTTCGAACCTTTTCTATGTTGAATTGAAAACGAATATCCCTGCAACTTCAACGACCATCGAGCTAAACGACTACTTAAATCCGCTTGGGTCATGAGCCATTTGAGCGATGCATGGTCAGTAATAACTGTAAAGTTGTGACCTTCAACGTAAGCTCTAAACTTTTTAATGGCTAGAATCGCTGCGAAACACTCTTTCTCCGTAACCGTATAGTTACGCTGGCACTTATTGAGCTTTCGCGACATAAACGCGATAGGCACCTCATCTCCGTCGTCATTCACCTGCATCAAAACACCCCCTACTCCAGTATGACTAGCATCACAATGAATGTAGAACGGCAAATTAAAATTCGGTGTATGCAATACCGGAGCCTTACACATCTCATCTTTGAGAGCTTGAAAGGATTTCTCCGCGGCTTCTGACCAAATAAATTTCCTGTTTTGTTTTAGCGCATCCGTCAACGGCGACGCAATTGCAGCATAGTTCCTAATAAATTTGTGATACCACCCCGTCATTCCTAAAAATCGCCGAAGCTGTTTTAAGGAACGCGGAGCTGGATACTCCTGGATGGCATCTATCTTTGCCTTATCCATGGCTATGCTACCATGACCAACTATGTGTCCTAAATACTGCACCTCTTTAACACAAAATTTGCTCTTTTGCACATTAATGGTCAAACCTGCAGAGGACAACTTCGACGCTACTGCTTTTAAAACGCTCATATGACGCTCAAAAGTATCCGACACGATCAACAAATCGTCTAGGTATATAAAGACCTCGTTTCTTAACTCGGCTGGTACAATCCTATCCATTAACTTGGACATAGTCGCCGGAGCGTTACTAAGTCCAAACGGCATAACCGTAAATTGATACAACGGTCGTCCGGGGACGGTAAAAGCCGTTTTATCTCTCGACTTCGGGTCTAGAGGAATCTGCCAATAAGCATCTTTAAGGTCTAGGCTCGTTATGAACTCGGCCTTTGGCAAACGACTCAGAATACCATCAATGAGAGGCATTGGATATGCATCTTTGCGGGTAACTGAGTTCACTTTGCGACTGTCTACGCATAGCCGAACTTTACCTGGTTTGCGCACCAGTACCACTGGAGAAGACCACGCGCTATCGGACTCCTCAATAACTCCTAACGCGAGCATTCGATCTATCTCCTGATACATCAATTTTTCGACTGCAGGAGAGACTGGATAATGCCTCTGCTTGATTGGTTTCGCATCACCAACGTCTATAACATGCGTGAGCATTTTCGTTCTACCTAACCCTTTCTCAGTGAATGACGGAAACTTCTGAATTGCTTCGTTTAAAAGAAATCGTTGTTCATCCGACAATGGACGCAACGAATCGCTGTCAATACAACTGACACTAGCTTCGAGATCCTGGCGAGACAATCCTAGAGGCAATAACTCAAATTCTGTCCAAAATTCAATGCCTAAATACAAGGGTTGCATCAAAGAAGGCACAATATAAAAAGTAAGCGATTTCGTCTTACCGCGATATCGCACATCTGTGGATATTTTTCCAATTATATTTTGGGTTTTGCCATCGGCTGTGCGCACCGTGGCCGTCATTGGCTTGAGCCTTGTCTTCGCTTTAGCCAATTCAGCCGCAAAACTACCACCGATACAACTGATGGACGCACCTGTGTCCATTAAACCTATGACTTTCCGACCCAGCATGAAGACCTCAGCATAGGGTCTCAAATCATTGCACACTATGGCGGAAACTAACGCTTTCTCTTCTTTCTTTCGCGACCTTAAATGTTTACGCCGACGTACGCGGCTACGTTTCTTCGACAAATCTGGGGTTTTAACACAATCCGCAACGGAATTCTCTCGAATGCGATTGTGTAAAGGACATTCTGGTAATTGGGTCAAATCTGGTGGCGAATTAGTAGAAGTAGCTACCTCTACTATTCGGTATTGGTTGCTTTCGTCGCAACTTGTTTGCGTGCACTTCTCGGTTGTGCACGCGACATCTCGTTTTTTGACACACTACACCTTTGACACGATGGTTTGTAAGTGTCTGCTTGGCCACAGCCGTAGCAAAAAATACGACGATCTGCCACACACTCTTGATAACGGTGCCCCTTTTGGCGGCAATTCCAACAAGAAACGCTTAGTGCTGACACTTCGTTATCATCGACATCTGACAAACATTCAGGTTCGTCAACTGCGTGAACCATGCGACGAGGCGCAGGACGCGGTTTACTAGCCTGTGGTTTTTGTACCGTCTTCAAAAAAGCTTCCCGCTTCCGAACAAGACGACGTAGCTGACCCACAGAAGTTATTGATTCGTACAACAACTCGTGCTGTATCTCGGGTGACAAATTCGAGCGCAGAGACTCTAACAAGGACGCTTCAGATAACGGCCTAGACAACTTATCCGTTAACAACTCGATCGCCTCATAAAAGTCATCGAACGACTCGTTCTCTCTTTGCTTTCGCCTATCGATAGCAGCTCGGATACTCACATCCGTCTGCTCGTCTCTAAACTGGTTTCGCAACGCGACACACAATTGGGCCCATCTAATAATAGGGACACTTTTGTGGTACCTCCAAAACCAATCGCTGGCTCTTCCCTCAAACAAATTACTGACATATCTGGATAGTAGATCAAAATTGCCATCCAGAGTCTGCGCAGTCAAAGCTTCTACTCGGTAGATGAAGTCATCAACCCCTATCGCCGAAGTTCCTGCAAATCGAATCTTCCAATTGCAAATTACTTGGCTGATTCCGTCTGGTCTGAAATCACCGCTCGGCGACAGCAGCCTACTTGCCGAATTATTCGAAGAAGCTCTTATCGACTGAGATTGTGGAGGGACAGTGAAATTATCATTCAACGGCAAATCTCTATCCTGTATTGGCTGGCGCTGACCTTGCATTGGCAACGCTGAGCAAATTGTTTGAAAGCCTGTCGCAATCGCTTGCGTGAGCATTTCGGTTTGCCTAAGAGATACAGATGCCATGGCATCT
This sequence comes from Phortica okadai, assembly GCA_034638295.1. Lineage (NCBI taxonomy): Eukaryota > Metazoa > Arthropoda > Insecta > Diptera > Drosophilidae > Phortica > Phortica okadai. The sequence continues at coordinate 4,074,940 of CM067849.1, read as the reverse complement.
ATTATGCATTGCTGCAATTCGCTAGCCGAAGGAACGGCATGTGCGGAAGTGCTTGGCCTATTCTGCAATTGAGGATTAATCTGTGGTTCAGAATCAACCTGCGAGGCTGTCGTTTCGGTTCCTGGAACCGGAACCCTGTTCGCTCTGGTCTGACTTCTAGTCTGTATCCCCGTGCTGGGCTGATCTTGCGTGCTCGGAGGATCTACTGTACCAGGATCTTCGGCCAAACTCAATGTCGACGAACGCAAAGATTCTCTACACACCGGACAAATCTTCCTATTACCCACTCGGGCATTAAAGCACACACGATGAAACGTGTGTCCGCAACTAGTCGTTAACACCTGTGCAGCGAACTCAATATTTGCCAAACAAATAAAACAATTAACCTCCCCACTGGCAGCAGGACTCAAGTCCTCACAACTGTGAGAAACCGGCATACTGAATATGTGGATTGAGACAAGATCCTACTAAAAGAAAGCGACTCCCAAAGCAACAAAACTGACTCAGATATATATAATTATATATATATATATATATATATATATATATGTATCTTCCACGCGATAGCGAAGATACAATAAAGAAAAATCAACCAAAATGCAAAAGATATACCAAAAATAATATACCTAACCGAAATGATTAAAATGCAATGAGATAAAAAGAATCAACTCAAATCGTCCACTCAACAGTGACGAAAAAACAAAAACAACGCAAAAAGAAATATATACTCAAACAAGAAAATCATCAAATTTAGTCCGAAAATCAAGCACTCCCCTTCATGACCAATCATGACCACGTCTCCAAAAATAGCTACTAGGGATTATGTAAAGTGTTTCACAACTATAAGTGTAAACAACTTAGACATTAAGGACGGGCAAAATATACTTGGTAACACCCAACAAAAATGCAACGGTTTGATGAACAAGTCTCTATCGCGCGGTAGGCCGTAGAACTAGTCCACATAATCCGCGTCCAGCTAACGATAGATACTCCCATCCACTCCATGCACTTTGAAGATGCGCTAACCTCAAGTGATCTAAGCAGTACAACAAAGCCATTGACCAACCACGATACCACTGTTCCTAAAAGAACAAATGCACCAGCAACGAAAATGTGAATATCTGGTGACCAAGCTGCGTTATACCGTTTAAAGCCGGTATCAAACCAAAGCACATCATCGCCCATTAAAACGCACCAGCAAAAGCTAATGATGGCCGGCAATACCACCCTAAACGCTTACTATCAACCACTAGCAAGAAAATAATGGGATATGGTATCGACTGAAATTAATCGGGTATCATAAAAGCTTATAGTTGAGCGGCAGGTCGCAGATCTAGTCCACCTAACCTAACTCCAGCGACAACTAGCTTTATGATACCTCGAATTAGGAATTTGCGCAATTGTTTACGTAGTCTTCGGCAGTGCAGCCATTTGGAAGCTAGCACTTAGTCCAGAAGACTACCCAAAAGCAAACTTGCAATACCATTTAATTCTTAAATAGAAGTGGCATTAAAGTTACGTTGAAACTATTAATGAATCCGTCCAACTATACAGAATCAAAAGGTTTACAACTAAAGGCAAAAGGAAGGAATATTAGGAAAATGGGATACGAGAACAATAGCATACAAGCTAAAACTTGCAGATGTTAATTCAATTTCAGGTTGGGGCCTGCCGAACAATCGGGCCCCACGTTGGGCGCCAAAAAATATATTATTGTAACATATAACGTATAGTTGTTAAAACAACCAAGGAGCTGATGAAGGGCGAGTTGAAAGCACAGGCACGCAGCTTGCAGTCCGGCTCTGTCTCGTCGGCAAATGTCGTGGGTGAGGGGAAGTTACCATGCGAACTCGGTGCTCCAAAGCGTTACGAAAGATATATTTTTAGTTAAATCTGCGTGCGGGGAAAGAGAGAGGGAATGAGGGGAGAAATCAAAACCAATACTATAAAGGAGGAAGAGGATAAGGAGAAAGGGCATAGGGATGTAGCTATCAAGGAGAAGATGTCCGTGCTAAGCTGTTAGTAGCAGCGGAAATACCCCACCCTACCATGATCGCCGAAATTGCAACACAAGAATATGTGGCGATCCCTTTTGGTATTTACCTTACAGGCACTGGGTCAAGAGAGGGGAGGAGGCTAGATCTCCGGACATGTTGGAAGACTTAGTACGAATCCATGGTACGACTAATCATTGAAATGAAAACGAAAGGACATGAAAGTGATTTGCACTTCATATAGAGCGAGGGAAAAAAAAATAGCAAAAATGATAAGTGCGAGTGATGGTGTTGTTACCTAGCGAAACATGAAATAAAGAGAATGAAGAAACAACCTCATTATAATTCAGAGACTAAAAGCAGCAGTTTATTAACAATCCATAGAAAACTTCAACTGACTAATATAACCTTATGCGGTAAAGTTTAGAATGATAGCCTACTTGTGAACTATTCAAAAAAAACAAGGGCGCAAGAACGATGTGAATATAGAATAAGAACTTAGATGTAATACCATATTTATCTTAATCTAGTATATACATTATAATAGCGCATATTGGCGATGCCATACGAATAACTGTAAGACCTAGAAGAGGCTTTTGCAAATTCATTAGATGGTGCTGAAGGCACTTCAGATAGCAGTTATCGTGTACAATATTTTATTTTTCTTTTGTTTGCGTTATAACGAATTCAATGCATTTATTTTCTTTGGTTTTTTTTTTCTTTTAATTTAATTTAATGTGGTTAACAATTTTTCTTTTTCTTGTAATTTTTTTCTTCAATTCTCATTTTTTTTTCTTCTAACGTATAACGGAAGGTTATAACCAAAAATTAAAGTTTGGTTGCACGCTCAAAAGTTTACCTATTTAATTCATACACATTTTTGTTGTTTTAATACCGTACATACTAATAAAAAACTTACGGTTTGTTCCGCTTCACGTCGAAAGATCTTTCGTCGATCGGCTGGAAAAGAAGGTTATTAGTTATAAAGACAAAAGAAAGGCGAATCCATACATTAGCGACCTTTTCTTGCTTTCATTCTGTTTTGGCTACACTTTTGAGAATGCAATGACTATTTCTTTGTTGTGTTATTTTGTATAGAAGATATTTGGAAATTCGGTTAAAGGCACATTTTGGCATTTGATTTTTCAACAATTCTTATTTTTTTGTTCTTAAATTTTTTCTCTATGAAGCTTGGCAAACTTGTTTTAGTCGCATATAAACGCACTGATGAAACATTTTTCTTTTGATTTTACAAACAATTTTTCTGGTGGCCTTTAACACATAACTAGATATGCATCGATTAACGCTTTTCTTTAAATTTCACAATATAATTTGTTTTTCTTTGGTTAGGTACTTTAAAATTGTTTTAAAACCACATAATTAATTCATTTGGCATCGTTTACGATGTAGCTAACATTTTTGGAAACTTGATTTTTTTTTTTTTTTTTTTTTTTTTTTTTTTTAGAAAACACTATTAATTTTCCTGCATTTGTTTGCACGACGCACTTTTTCCGCAACAACAAAAGATATGACAATTTCTATATGATGGACATCACTTTTCTATTGGTTTGAGTTGTTTTTCTAGTGCGAAACTATTAAACCTATGTGCACATAGTTATATAAAAAAAAATTACGTGGACGGCATTACTCCGACACTATTAGTTTTTCTCTTGGCGGCTACTGGTGACTGATGATTATGATTTTTCCTTTGTCTTCCTGCTGGCTCCTGGCACTCTATGTAGCTTTCATGGACGTTATGTGCAGCCTCAGCGGCAAGGTTAACTAGCTACTGGGCTTACAATTTCAAGCAGCGCTATAACATCAAGTAACTAGCAATCCAAACGCAGGCTCTGCGTTGATAACTGAACGGTGCAGTTTAATTCTCGTGTAAAATAATAGAACGACGACGTCGTTAATTCACTCATTAGAAATTTTGTGTAATAAAGCGCGATTGGACTCTACGCGAGTCGCGCTTAGATTGGCGACACGGTTCGTTCCCCAAAGCGAGGTTAGGAACGATCGTGTCACCAAATGAGACTTTTGTTCCCAAAACGACCTAGCAAGGCTACAAAAGCTGCTAATAATGTCGACGGTGAATCTCAAATTTAATTATAACGAGCAACGATGCGGGATACAAACTCCGATGAAAAATTAACTTTTTCCTGCTTCCTTCTTGGTAATCTTAGCCTCTGTGACAGTTTCTTAAAATGTTTAACTTATTGAACTGGACACGTCTTAATTGCTTCCTGGTCGCAAAGAAAAAGGAACGATCGCAATGCAGATTTGATCCAAGATGCGTGGTCACCACTCCGAAAACAATTAATAAGAACAAGCACGCTAAGAAGAAGACAACTGTCAACAGTGTTGCCAACTGACGATTTTCACTTGCACTTGTGTATAACAGTCTACGTACCACTAGATGGCGCAAAAAATTGTTAAAACTATTAGATTTGAAACTCGCAAACGGCGACAAGCGGCATTACAACGCTGTTGTCTTTGTTGTTGCTGCTGCTGATGCTGCTGTTGTAGTTGTTGCTGGTACTTTTGCAGCTGTTGCTGCTGTTGCTGCAATTGATGAAATCGAGGCTCGTTCGCATAAAAGTTGAGCTGTGACACCATTCGTCGTAGATTATAGTCATGTGCGGCAATCGTTGTTTCGATATTTGGCTGTAGATCCACAAATCCGGCCTGCCAACGTTCAACAAGGGCAATGAAAGTAGACAAAATTATACATGAACAAGAATAGCGCATTTATAATCATATTAGTGGCTTGTGTTTGTGCTTGCTTCTGTTGCTGTTGCTATTGCTGTTGCAGTGTGAGTGACCTAATTTTATTTTGGGTATGTGTATGTGTGTGTGTGTGCGTACCTTGTGGCCATTGATGTACCAAGTGAGCTTCGTTGGCAAACTGGAGAAATCTGATGAGCAATTTGCTTGCACAAAATCATCGAAGCGATACATTGAGTGAAAGTTGCTAATAAGCGGATTGTTTTGCGGCAAGGCTGAAAGCGTACATAGAAACATAATTCACATTAACTTTTTGTTTGTACATATTTCAGTAGTTTTTCTTTTTGTTAGAATACAATTTCATGTTTATCAAACGACATTAATAAAAGTTCAAAGTATTTTATTCGAATTGTCAATTTTGAATATAAATAATAATAAAGTTCAACATTCGCACCAACATTCCGACACTCTTTACTAACAACACCATTCATGCGAGCATCTTTTATGTAAATTAAAAGAAAAAAAAGGAAAAACAAAATTACTTATGTTGAATTTCATTCAATATTCTACTTTGAAAGGCACCCTAAGCTAATATTTTAATCTCATTTAAATTCGTTTATATACAAAATGCATAATAAAGAAATTTCTTTAGCAAAATACTCTTGAATATTTACGAACATGTAAATTGTTTTTTGATAAATTTTTAAAAATTATTTTACAAGCCCGACGAGTGTAGCGAAACACGTTGCGGGAGTGCATTTTATAATATTTATTTTGTGTTGCACACTCACACATTCACACACGCATACACGCACACACACGCACAGATAGACAAACATGTGAGTAAAATGTTGTAAGATAGATGCATGTATAGACAGATGGTTAGTTGGTTGGTAGGTTGGTAGGTTGGTTAGAGGTGCATAAAGTACAAGCGAGCTTCCTGTGTAGCCTGCTGAGCACAGTATGAAAAAAAGTAAGAGTGGAAATGTTACTAAAATGCACACAAGCACACAGACACATGCATAGATGAGAACATGCAGCGCATTGCTTTTCATTTTAGCAATATCTTTTATAAGCACAAAGTGCTGCCGTAAATCACAGGCGCTGCAGACACACACACGCACACACATACATAAGCGCATAGACAAGGCTAAGCACGAAAAAGCGCGCGCGACCGCCAAGCGTGTTTCTAACTATTTTTGAGAGTGTGTGTGTGTGTGTGTGTGTGTGTGCGGATGTGAATCACATGCATCTCTTAGTTACATTTTATGAACGCAAACGAGTCGCTGTGCTGCAACATGAATGCTTCCTGCTGCCGCTGATGTTGATGTTGTTGCTGCTGCTGTTGCTTTTGCTTATCCTGCGTGTTTCTGCATTCATTTCATTTCTTTATGTTGTTCTTATTTTCTTTTCTATTTTTCTCTGCTTTCTTTTTCAATTTTCTATCTGCGTGCATGCATGTATCTCTCTTTGTGTATGTGTGTGTGTGTGTGTTTTTTGGAACGCTCTGCTCAACTCTACTCAACTCAACTCAGCTACTCATGTATGCAGACAGCGTGTGCTCTTGGAAAAGCGCTTTCCTGTTTTATCATGCTGTTTACTATTAAAATATCACGGAAATTACATATTTTACTCTATTTATATTGTTACGCTTCTCGTTCTTGAAATTGGTTGCTAAGGATTTGGTGCTGGTACAATATTTTACCAACTAATAAACTGCCACACCCATAACGCACTTCTAACTCCCTTTCTACACACAAACAGACATTCAACTACGTTCAAGTACGCAAGCATATAAAAAAATTTGAATAAAATCAATTTCCATTATACAATTCACTCGTTGCACTTATTTATTTGTTTATTCCCTCATTCATATTCGCACATGCTCTTATACACACTGAATTCACTTACCCTCGACGCTCATATTGGCCACACGTTCTGTCAGCTTGAAATGTGGCGCATCGCCGGACACCTCACATCTGTAGCTGCCGGACGATTTGATGCCCAATAAATTTAGTTCGATGCGACAACTAAATTCATTGCACTCATTTCGGCCATCGATCATTTGCACACCGTCGACGGGAAATTTCAAGTAAATGGGTTGCATCATCGGTGAGTATCTGAAAATTGCAATTGCGTTTGAGTTGAGTTCAATTTGAGCCAAGTTGTTCAAAATTTGCAATCGTTTAGTTGTTATTGCAGTTTTAGCTATGATTGATAAGCTGCGTTTGTGTGTGTACGTGTGCTTGTGCTTGTATGTGTTTGTACTCTCAGATTATGAGTCAGATTATTCATAAGTTCTAACGTAAACCAGTAAGGGCGGTATAGTTGAGTATTCTCAACTATATAATACCCTGTACACACACCTATGTTGATAACACGTTAAACATTCGCCGACAGCAAAAGCAGTGTACCACGATATGGTTTGTGTATTTGCTAAGGTAAGGTAGGGCTCACAGTGCAATGTTGCCATTAGATGGCGCTTTAGTACGGATTTTGTTACAAAGCATTGCTGCAAAATTTTAGTGTGTTGGTCTTTGCGGGGAAAGTGGTAGTTTGTTGTATGCAGTTTTAAAAAGGTATGTTATCTGTGTTTGCATACAAAATTTAAGCATTGTATCTATTATAGTTTAAGAGATACAGCAATTTTAAGAAAACAACTTTTTGAGGGGAAACGAAGGGGAGGGGGAAAAATGTGGTATGTAGTTTTGTAAAGCTTTACATACTGAGTCTACATACTCATTTTCACGTTTCTAACTCATCAGGTTTTCGAGCTACAACCTTTTGAAAAAATGGGTGGTGCTCGATGGGCGGGAAGGAGTGGGCGTGGCAAAAATTCCTTCAAACTTGATCTAGCGTTTGACCTCACGAGTCTATCCACCAAATTTCAAGTCTCTAGCTCTTATAGTTTTCGAGAACCATTGGTGAGGACGGACGGACGGACAGACAGGGCTATATCAATTCGTCTTGTCATCCTGATCAAGAATATATATACTTTATAGGGTCCCCCTCCCCTCCTTCTATGCGTTACATACAAACCGTCTCAAACAAACTTAATGTACCCTGATACACAGTGTGTGTACAGGGTATAAAAACGAGCATGTGTCTTCTAGAATTTTAGTCATATCTGCAATTTGTTCAGTTATGTGTGTTCTTAATGCTTTGTTCAGTCATAATAATAAATAATATAATTAAATTTTTAGTAAATCAAATATTTTTTATACTCTTCTGCAGTGATTAGTATTATAACTTTGTGCTGAAGTTTGTAACATATCGATAAAGACTTTTCCGACTATATATATTTTTGATCAGGACGATAAGACGCGTTGATATAGCCATGTCCGCTTATCTGTCAGTATGTATATATACAATCTTTTCCCACAGCTTTGAAGTTATCGAGCTGAAATTTTGCAGAGAGTCTACTTTTTTGTACGATCAACTCATTTGTTGAAACCGGCATAATTGGAACACTGGAACTGGTAGTCACCATACGAAATGAAGAAGAAAATGAACAAAACTCAAATCGTTGTATGGAAAACAAGTAAGAGGGCTAAAGTTTCAAAACTAGTGGTTTTGCGTATCCAGAATAAATTTCCAAAAGTTTTATTGAGACCGGACTACTGGAATTGGTACCGGCTATACTAAATAACGAAGAGGAAGAGAACCAAATTTACGACGTTTCTTAACCAATTGACTTTAAACTTTAAACTAAAACGACCTTGATAAAAAAATGAGTATGACTACGCCCACTTATAGTCAAAATCAATAATTTGAAGTAGAGCTTGACCATAAAAGTTTGGCTTGTATCTGTTTTACGAGAACTATCGGGATGACGGTCGGACGTATGTTATTATATTTCAATAGATTTAATAATATTTTTGTCATATAATATTTTGTCATCGTGATCATTGCTAAGTATATGTACTTTAAGGAGTCGTTCTGCTGTCCTTCTAGGTCTGAATATACCCTGACACATGGTATGTGTAGGCTACAAGGAAAAAAAATATCTTAAGTGATTAATTGAGGTTAACGAATTTAGTGACGATTAAATTTCATATGTAAAAAACAAACAAAGTAAAACTAAACAATATCAAGAAAAGCTTTTAACAGTAATAAATATACAATTTAGGAAAAACGATGCCATTTTCGCCAAGTAGCTTAAAATAGTTTTGTAAGTGTAACTACATGTGTGTGTGGCTAAATGAAGACAGGTTTGTGTGTGCGTAGCGGTGAGTGTTTGTGATTATTAGCCTTCAACGTATCCTGGCTTAATTTGTTTTCTTGTCGGCACTGATGATCATTAATCCTTCAAATCAAACAAAATCAACACAGAGAAGTGTTCAAGTAGAAAAAAAAGAAAATAACAAAAACAAAAGCAACAATAACACAAAAAAAGGGATTGAAGAAAAGTAGAAAACTAAAATAAAATAAATTCAGTTTGGTTTTTTTTTCGATTGGCCTTCAGTTGGTTTGATGTTTGCATGTGCGTGTCTGAGTGTGTGTGCTTTCGATTTAATGTAGCACTTGGTATGTTTGATAAGCATTTGAAGCGCATTAGTTCGGCTTAAATTCTCGTCTGCTGTTGCTAAACGCGTTGAAGTGTATCGACTGAGTTGAATTCACTTATATTGAGTTGAGTTGCACAAATCAACCAATTCGATAAGGATAGGAATGTAATCAATCGATTGAGTGTGTGAGTGTGTGTGTGTGAGTCCGATACAGTATTAAATTGTTAAAAGGTTAAGTGATTTTTGTTGTGTTATTAATCGTTTCTTAATTATATGATGTTATTAATTGTTGTTTTGATTTTCTTGTTGTTTTATCATTTTTACATCTCGTCAGGTTTCACGTCGTATACGTATTATCTACAAATTGGGTATTACGTATACGTTACGATTAAAGTAATTTTAAGCCGGATTTGAAGGTCAAATATAAGATATAATTTTTGCTAAGTGGATTGAGGCAGTTCGCAGTCAAAATGCCATCAGTGTACATAATTGCTCTGCATTAATACTAAATTTGCATGTCTTGCGCTTGCAGCAATTTAAGTTTTGCTTTATATTTCTTGTGGGCTTTTCCGAAACCACATTTAAATTAATTTACGCAGCATCAACGAACCGAAACAAATTAATTTATTTAATAATTAATTAAGCAAGTAAGACGCAGAAACCAGCTAAATATATACGTATGTATGTGTGCACATATATTTGTGCGCGCCTTTGTGTATGCTACAAAATTGTGCGGTTTCAGTTCATTAAAATGGCTTAAAGCCGTTTCTTTTGTGTGAATTTGTTCTTGTGTGTGTGTTTGTGGTATTGCTGTTTTTTGTATTTGACAGTTCAAGCGTTAAATATACATATATAAAAAACAAAAACAATAATCATGTAAAAAGGTCAAATATCATAAATAAATAAAAATAGATTTGTATTAATACTCAACAAAAAAAAAAAAACATGTCATTACACGTTTTGTTTGGTTTTCATTTATACATTGTTTTATTTTTTAAGGTTGCCAAACGCACTTACCTAAAAAATTCCATATCGTTTTTATACCACTTAACAGAGTTTAACGTGTGACCACTTATGTCATAGCTGCAGGATAATGTCACGTTATCACGAAAATCAACAATTTGTGGCACATCGATGTCAGTCACGAGCAGACACTGAAAGCAACGCAAATCTGCAACAACAAGATAAAAAAAAACAAAAAGTAGTAAATAAAAAATATTACCAACGCGCGATAAGGGCACAGAATGAGCAACATAATGAAAAAGAAAAACACGGATTTATCAGAAATGTCATAAAATGTCAAGCGCTTATTGTAAAGCCAGACAGATTTTTTGTGTCCTTATTAATGGTAGTTTTTTAATTGTGCTTTTCTTAAAAATCAAAGTAAAAATGTCATATTTAAAAAACTGACATCAGTTTTTGTTGACATAACCAAAATAAAAACAACATCGAAACCGAAAAAAAGGAAATCTGCTTAAATGTTTGCAATCACTTGCAGTGTAATGAATGAATACTTATAATTGTTTTTATTTTGTAACGAATTCATTGCAGTATTTTAAATATTTCTGAAATTGGGCATGTCAAATTTCAGTAATCCAAAAGTTCATGTGAAGCAATAAAGAGCAAAAGGATATTATAGTCAGTTTATCGTTCATAAAAAAAATCATCCAATAAGTTTAACTCTCTCTTATTCTGGCTACACTATAATAAAAATGTTGAGAGTGCTTTTAAAAGTTTATTTAAAAGAAAAATTAATGGGTTTCCTACTTTAGCCACTTTGTGTTCCAATTCCATCACTCCTAGCAATTTTAATTTCTTTTGTTATGTTGAATCTCAACGTAAAAATAGCATCAGTGTAAGATAGGGACGTAAGCCCTGGGATACCGAAAATCCCACGATTAATCTTGCCCAATCCCCGGATATTCAGGATTTTTACTTTTTTATTTTGATTGGAATACTTTCTAGTTATCGATAAGTTAATAAGCTTATAAGACAACTTTCGGCATTTTGTATCACCAAACATTCTTAAAAAAGTACGTCGCTGACATTTAAAAGAACAATTGCTTATTAAGTTAGGTAAAGAACAATAATGTATTGAAGATGTAATTGAGGTACACACGTTCAAATTTAAAATAAAAGTTTCAACAAATTCTTCAAAGTGGCTTGAAAAAACTTTTAAGAAGAGAGAAGTACAGGCTTCCTGAGGCTCTATCTTAAAAATTAAATAGTTCTTTTAATGTTGGAGATAGGGGTTATCCAGAATGCCTTTAGTTATATACTAACCGCCCAATGACTGAAAACGAAGTGACTCAAAACACGTGAATAAACCATTTGTTTATGAACAATTTAGTCCACGATCCCGCGAATTCAGATTCAATCCTGAAAATTTCGAGATTAGTAAATATTCAAAAATTGACATTCCTAGTGTAAGATCATCAGGAAAGCCACTGGTTACCAACTGTTAGCTAATAGAGATTAAAACCGCTGGTCTAAATGAGAAATGTAATTAAAATAATTTTAAATTGTAATTAGTAGAATTTTCTATTAAAAATGCCTAAGAGAATTCATCAACATCTAATACACCTTCTATTTATGTAACTATGTATGTACCTTCTACGGTATACCAAATAACAATGCAAACATTGAAAATAATTTTCGTCTTTGTTTATCTCTGTTTGCTAAGACACTCTCAGAATTTAATACAAACAATGAACGACTCTTGTTGAAGTGTGTCAAAAACAAGGGGAAAACTAAAGAAAAACTTCAACCTATTGTATAAAAGTAACATTTGCGCAAATAAACAACACGACCACAATATAATGATACAAGCACACAGATACATACATTGATCGTTATATAGTTACAATTGAAAGCAACACAAAACAATTTTGGTGTTACAACTAAAGAAACAAACAGACAAACAGACAAACAGACAGACAAATTGACAGAGGCAAACGAACTAAGCGAGACATATTTACAGAAGTTCACCTGCAACATGTCAGCGACACTATATATATAAACTTCATAGTCTGCGCAAATATAAACAAATAAAACATGTAAATAGTATAAAAAGTACAACTTTTGATGGCAATCAACGCACTTGAGCGCACCTTGTCGCCCCGACCGCAACCAAGCCACCCTTTTCGTGTAACTGTCTGCCAGATTGTTACGACTTTAGTCACATTTATGTATGTTTTTTACACGCCTCAAATACACACACATACACATGAACTTACTCATATGCGCGCACATCCTTGAAAGCATCAATTTTGTTTGCTTACTCTCAAGTAAGTTCATTCGTTTATTTCTTTGATTGCGTGTCTGAGTATGTGTTGTAAATGTGTATATGTGTTTGTGGTTGTTTAATTGTAGCGCACTTTGTGTTTAAAGGTACACGACTTGTACAGCAGCAGCTGTTCTTGTGTGTTAATTAAGACAAGTCAGAGTTGAGGCAAACGAAGACGCAGACATGAAATAAGAATGTCAACACATATGACTATGTGTTTTTAAGTGTGTGTGTGTGTGTAAGTACAACTTGAAAAGTTTTACAACAGCAAATAATGAACAAAAACAAAAAAAAGTAAGAGTTGTTCGTTGTAAGTTTTTAGTTTACTTCAATTGACATTTTGTAGGCTTTTCCTTTTAATTCGAAAATGTTTTTGTATAAATGATGAAGTCGACAAAAAAAATGTGTTTTCAATTAATAGAAAAATTTTGAAAGTGACTTGATTAAGTATGCTGAAAGCAGTCGAAATTATTTAAAACAGTTTTGGGTTTTTCATTTGACATTTGGTAAATGTTCTGTGCGTATAATATATAATTTTTACATTTGTTTTGCGTAAAAATTCCTGTACTTATTAATGTTGAGCTTGACACGCTTCATATTTAAGAAACGTGTCTCTACTCTACACGTCATTCTATTATTTTTCAAAATATGGAAGAGGGCTCGTTTTCAAATATATTCTGCAGCGCAACAAATATGCAACACTTGGCATCAAATACTTGCAGATTGACTGAAAAAAAATGAATAAATAAGTTTTTATTGCTTATATAATTTATGAATTAAAGAAGGCGTGGAAATCTAAAGTGTCGTTGGACAGACGGTTTTACTCAAGATTTTATTTTACAATTCACGGATGAAAGATGCGTCAAATACATTTGCTCATTTTGGCCAAAGATTTGTTACAACGAAATGTCATTATTAAAATTATCATTAGTATACTCAATTAGTTTTCTTTTGTCACTCTTTCTCTTGAACTTTTATTTTGACTTTTATACTTTACGCAATTTTAGATTGTGTCGGCATGAAATCTCGTATTAAATATATATTTGGAGAGCTATGCGTTTTCATAAATACACTTTTACTGTAATTTTTTGTGTTTTAGCTAAAATGAGCTAAAATAAAATAATATCCGGCAAAGCAATCTGATTGACTGTGATTTGAAAGCCAAAAGCGGCCGCATTTAATGGCATAAATTTGCTGTGGCAGCTGCCAATAAAAACAGCAATGACCACAAATCGAAAATGCATAATTTGTAATTGCAAATGAAATCAAATTGCGGCTGTAAATTTACTAATACAAAAGAAACGTAAAAATGAAAAAAAAAAAAAAATCAGAAACATGTGTGAAATTGTAGGAAAATATTTTACATTTTGACAGGTGAATATGCAAATTGAACAAAATTTGAGCGCATAAATTTTACTTTTCACGAAATGTGAATTAAATTTTATTGCCATGCATGAGTGCCGCAAGTATTAAAGCTTTAAGCAAGTGAGTGTCAGTGCCGTACTGTTCTATCTTCAGCTCTTATATACGATAGTATATAGTATATATTCGTTTTCTTTTTGTTATTTCAAAGCTATTTTATAGATTTAAGTCAAACAAAGTCAGACAAATCTGTACGAAATGCCAGTTTCTATAATTTGCATATAAATGCGAGCGCAGTCAAGTTTAGTCGAATGGCGAGGCGAGAACGCAATTTTCTCTCCTTCTTCTACTTTTACGTTTTGTTTTTTATATATATGTACAAAAACACATCTTTTTTTTATGTTTAGGTTGGGGCAGTGTTGTTGTTGTTACTCTGATTGCTGTTGTTGTCTTGTGCTGCTGTGGCAAGCAAACACAAATAAAGATGCTAATCTCACACAGCATAAAATGAAAGCATGAAAGCAACAACAAGACAACAAATGTGGGAGTGAGGCAAATACAAAAAAAAAAGCAAAGCAAAACTATTTGCAGTAGCTGAGATTGTTTTTCTATGCTTATTTATTTTTTTTTTTGTTTGCTTTTTTCGATTTTGTTGCTGGTGTTGTTGTTGTTGGCATTTCTTGTTAAATCCCATTTGGCAGCACACGCATAAAAACAAATCTCAAACAAACAAGTTTTGCTGCACTTTAAACTTATTTCCTTTTCAGTTTATTCAAAGTTCAGTACTTGTTCAGCTTTGTTGTTGTTGTTGCTGTTGTTCTTACTGTTGTTGTTGTTGCCGATAGTGCACAAATGAGTTGATTTCCGCTTGTTTGACTCAGCTGAGGCGCATTAGTGTCAATTTGGGCGTACTTTGCCGAAAATATGCCACAAGAGTATTTTGCAGCAGAGCTTTACTTTTTTGTTTTGTGGCACTTAAAATAAATAAAATTTTATGAAGGCAACATAAGCAAAAAAGAAAACTTTTGATTTCATTTTAAGTGTTTGTATTTGTACTTATGTGAGGATATGAAATAGCAAACAGTGTAATCAACAACAAATAATTTTTGAATGATTTCAAAAGTTTTGATTAAGTTAAACAAGTTGCTAACATTCTTTATTTTCTGTGTCCTAATAATTATTTAGTTGATTTTTGTTTTTATTGAGTTTATTAAAATATTTCTATTTATTTTTGGCTTAATGCATATTTTCATACATGCACTTTTGTTGACTTATAATTTATCAAAGTATTACATATGTATATATATTTTTTATGAGATATTTTCAAATGCAATTTGGTGAGTAAACATGTTGAAACATAAATTTGAATATCTGTTGGCATTTCTTATTAGAATAGTCAAATTGAAGTGCACTTGTAAAAATGGCAATTTGTTTAAATAAACTTGATGCGTAAAGTACACACACATATAGTGGCGTATACACACGCGCACAGAGTCAAAATTTATGTATGAACATTGCTAAACAGGCTCTTAGCTCAAGTGTGTGCGTTTGTAGTAAAATTTAAAAGCATCTATAAATTTTAGAAAAGCTCAAATAAAATATAAAAATTGTCGGTTTGTTTTTTTTTTTTTGTGTATGTGTGCAAACAACTGTTTTCCTTCAGCTTCTCTTTTATTGTGTTTCATAACCAGACTTCGAGTGTTTTGCCTTTAATGCGAGGTTTGTCAAACACGTACACACAAGGATATGTATATGTATACAACGTGTGTGTGTGCGAGTGTGTTCTTTCTCGTTCCTTTAACGTTTCTTTTTTTCCGCATCGCTGTTGATTGTTCTGCTTTGAACCGCATAAATGAAATTGTCACATTTATGTGTAGTTTATGTAAATATACAATATTTTATTTTAGTTTGTTTTTTTTTTAAGTGGTTGAGCAATTTGCACGCACACAAATGTAGACACATAGACACACAGTTAGATAAAAG
Organism: Phortica okadai; assembly: GCA_034638295.1. Classification (NCBI taxonomy): domain Eukaryota; kingdom Metazoa; phylum Arthropoda; class Insecta; order Diptera; family Drosophilidae; genus Phortica; species Phortica okadai. Next base: position 4,059,080 of record CM067849.1, on the reverse strand, counting down.
TTTTGTAATTGCTGTTTTTGTGTATTTGACGTTTGTGTTTATGAATAAAATAAAATGTTTTGTAACGAGTTGAAATAAATTTTTCTCGTCTGCAGTTGATTTGTGATATTTAATTGAAAAATTGACCTAATAAAACAACGCAAATGATAATTTATAATGAAAAAGTGAGCATTAAATAGACATGTTGGAAAGCATACTGAATTAATTTTTATTTAAACAATAAAAAAAGTTTTCACCGTCAACGTGCAACTCATTTACTCATAGCACCATAGAAGTGTTTTTGTCTCTTTTGAGGTAGCATAAATTTGCATCAAAAAGAAATCATTCTTGATTTCATTGTAGTTTAGTTTTTGCAGTTTATTTTCATATTTTCATGTAGAAACACGCAAACCTGATTGGAAGACCAGACTACTTTTGGAAACTACGTCAACATGGGTTCAACCCGAGCTTCAGATTTTCAAAAGGGGTTTCTATGATTTTTAAGATTCGGAATACTATAAACAATTAATTATACAATTAATTATACAATTAATTATATTTTTTCAAATATTTACAATTTGAATTTTCTTCAAGAGACATACATAATGCTCTTTTATGATTCTGTGACAAATAAAAACGATAGTTGAGTTCAGATTGAATAAATCAGTTGAGAACTGACTTTATCAGATAATTATAAAATTAATTGTAATTTACTATGACTTTATTTTTTTAACTTAAAAAAAGGCTAACTACGGGTATTATAAGAACGTTGTTTGTGTGTTGTTTTCGCTTCTGTTGGCCAATGAGATATGTTTCGAAATAAATTTTTCAAAATGTCCTCGTTTGGTTATCGAAATGAATTTTCTATGCAGAAAAATAAAAAAACTTGCGTCAACGATATTTGCCCAACTATGTAAACTTTCACTGTATTTCTTTGACATCATACAAGTATGTAATCGACAGTTTCTTTGAAAATATTTGTTTCTTTTCAAATGTATTTATTTCTTTGATTTATGCTCTTCTTTGATGTATCGTTTGATATTTTCTAACAATCATCAACAACTTTATCATGTAACGACATTTTTTGCGATTGGAGTTTTTTTATCAAACAATTTTTTTAAACAGAAAGATTTTTTAGTTGAAAATTGTAACGCTGATGTGCATCATTTATCTTTTTATTTAAGTTTTTGCCTTTTTTGATTTGTTTTATAACCTTGTTTTATTAACTCTGCTTGCTGGTGAAATATATGCACATGTCAGCTTAAATATATGCAATTTTTTGCTATCGGCTAAGCAACGTAAACTTCCCAACAATACTAAAGACTTCAACAGATACTTTAAGTAATTTGAAAGGTTTGAGTACAGATTCAAAATAGTAAACTGATAGAAATTAAATCCGATTTCTTATTTTAATACTTTTCAAGATTATTAAATTATATTATTGCGGTTGACAGCTTTTAAATTACTTTTATCACATTTTCGAGTTGAAAGCACGTATAAAAATTGATTATTGTAAGCAAAGTCTCCAGTTACAAAGAACAATAATATTTACAATACTTATGACAATTCTTCGAAATGAATATAGAAAAATAATATGAACAAATAAATAAATAAAAATGTGGGAAGATATCTTTTAATATTAAATTTAGTTCTGTTAGTGTTTTCTTTTTTGTTTCGCAAAAAATCAACATAAATAAAAATAATTAAAAATGTATTTAAAACACTTTTGCGGCATAAAATTTCCATACATTTTTGCGGTCGAGGTCGTCATTATACTTGTTCTGTTTATTTGTAGAGGTGAGCCAGAGTGTGTGTGTGTGTGTATCTATGCTAATTTTTGGCACAAAACGGAAACGGAAATGCCTAAATGACTTTTCATGGTAATACTAATGGTGTTCGTTATGAGACTCATGAAGATGATTATGATGGAAGCCATGAATGAAGTCATGAACCGCCGCAAAAGTTCTAATTTAAAAAGGGTTGAGCTCAGCACAAGGATTAAACATGACAAAGGCAATTAAATGAAAACTTTCAAATATTTTCCATTATGTTACGCATTCGTTTTGCTTCTTATGGGCACAAACATTATGGCCCCATCGTTCTGGGAATTTTGTGTTTAAGTATGAAATTCTCATGAAAACTTACCTAAAATTATCGAAATGAGTACAGTCAGCAGCGTGACGCAATAATCCATAGTTAAAGTTGTGTTGTTATGAAGTATTTAAGTGACTGAAATTGATTTTATTTAATATTTTTATTAGCAGTTTAACAAAATGTGACAAAAAGTAGCGAACAAATAAAAAAGTGAGTTCCGATTTGTTTGCATAATCGAAAATATGTTTATTTTTAGGGTTTATTAAATTTGAAAAGTTTGTCGGCACCACACGAAAAAAAGTTCAACACACACACACACACACAAATTTACTAAAATACTGTGTCATTGGACAGTGCACAAATACGGCGGGTTCACACACACACATACACACACATGCTTACACAAGGCAGCTGGTTTGACTTTGCCGTTTGGCTTGACTAAGTTTTCAGCATATTTTTTTTGTGTTTTTTTCTTTGGTTGCATAAATTTCGCCATTTGTTAAATTTTCTACCCAATTCGACTCGACTTCTTGCCACTTAAACGTTGACAGTTTGAAAATTAAAAAAAAAAAAATATATGAAACAAACTTCAGTGTGGGTGGCACACAGAAAAAAAATTATCACGCTAACTTTGTCTGTTTAAGTCCAAGAAGACAAACAAAAAAGAACCAAAAAACTAAAAGCGGAACCAAAACAAAAACAAAAAAAAAAAAAAGAAAAAAACAAAACGAAAGGAAACATAAAATCGCTGTGCATATTCTGAGCATTGCGAAGCGTCTGACAAGCGCGGTGAAAAGTTTTACAGGAGCGCTTCGGGCTTTGGCACAAAGACTTTTAATGCTTTAATCAAATTGTGGCTTCTCTAGCCTGGCTAAAGCACGAGGGGAATGAAATACAACACCTGACCTCATGCTGTCAATTGCAGAAGCTTTACTTCTTCACTTGGCGGATGTTGTTGTTGTTGAAGTTGTTTTTGCTTTGCTGTCATTGTTTTGGCTTCATTGAAAACATCATCATAGTATGTTTTTGTGTTTGAAGTATTTTTAATTTTAAACGTTAGCGTTCTAGATAAAGACTCTTTAGTTGAGTTTGTGAGTTTTTATGTAACTCAAAATGAATTTATATTTGTTTGCAAGCATTTCGATAACTCCATGACATAAACATAGTAAGCATGTAAAATAGTAAGCTGATAATTAAAAGAATTCACAGGAAAATTCAGAAGAGAAAATTCCCAACAACTCTTAATTTCGCTGCAATTTTTTTACAATGTCTTCTCATCCATCATCTCATCCTCAACTGAGAAATCAGTCTGGGTTGCCACGTCAACTTCAAATACATTTGTTTGCGAATCGTCGGATTCGGCAATAAGGGGAATATTAGAGACATTGTCGTTCTCAGCGTTATCGCCGGGTGCTTTGAAGAGCTCCATGGTCAGCAGAGCATGTGCCAACTGCTTTTCCAAACGTTTACGTTCGCGTTCCTGACGCAGTATATCAAATTCATCGACAAAGCCAAGAAAGTCGTAATCTTCTTCTTCAAAGTAATCATTTTCCTCGCTTAATTGTCTTGAGGTAATAGATGACTCCGGCCGACTTCTTCTTAGCCTAATGGCACGAATGCGTGCACGTGCGGTCTCCAATTTGAACGTTTGCGGTTCTAATTTGATATGTGCCGTTGACGGCTCCGGATGTTCTTCATGGGTGCCCGGCAACTCGCTGGGGAACACTTCATCCCAGTACTGATCACGTACTAGCTCCGGATGATCGTTGTGCATTTCATCGACAATTAGATAGGAAACTTGTATATTACGATCGATTAGCCAATTCAACTCAAAATCATCATCATCATCGCCAAAGGGACAAATCAGCGTTTCATCGACCTTCATCCAACCCATGAAAAAAAAGAACTCCAACACGCTGAAGACGGGAAAATAATAATTGATAATATTGTGGTATGAATCCACGTCTTGTTTTTCAATCCACTGATGACCAAAAATGGCACCAACAAAGTACGTGTAGACAGCGAGCGTTACGACCTGTGTGTAAACAAGCGGTATACTTATCGTATCGTAGTGTATCAACATGTTGCAATTGCCGCGGAATTTATTCAACTCATCGATGATTGTCTTGAGCGAGAAATCGTCCCAAATGCGACCTTCTTTTCGGGCGCGCGTTACAATGCTCGACGCCCACATAATTGGCATCCAGAACTTCGGATACTTTGGAAATTTCTCATCCATGTTTTGGATAATTTTCATTTCGTTATCATTGAGTAAACCGATATCAACAAATGTCTCATAGTTGTAGAAACGTCGCTTAATGCTTGGTGAAATCATGGTCAAAACCATGGTCAGGCTCAGACAAGTGTAGCGCATTATGGTGCGACGCATTAGCCGGCCGTGATCGTCTTGACCGCGTACCAGCGCACTAACATACACGGCGAGCGCATCTGGCCATGGCACCGTAATGTACTGAGTCCACCAGCGCTCGACAACGATGGCCACATAGAAGCCGAGCACAAATGAGAGCGGTATGAGATTGCCAAACTTATTGCAATAATCAACAAGCTGTTCAAAATCTCTGCGTAAAATGGACTTGTTGTTGGTCAAGAAAAAACATTGAAATCAACGCCCAAACGTACTTTTTTAGTGCATCATTTAAGGCATAGCGATAGAGGAAGGCCATGGCATAGTAGCAAGACAGAAAGATCAGAATGTCCATCCAGATCAGCTTGTAAATGCTTGCACGCCATCTTAGCATTTCGATTATATACGTTAAAAAGCTTAATTTGTTTTGTTTTCTTTTGCACATACCTGGCCAAGAGCCGCCAAAAGCAACCAAAATGGCTACAAGTTGCAACCTGGGCATTATACGACACAGTCATCCTTATTTGTCGACTGTGAAATTATTGTTATTTGCATAAATTATCACTCGACTGACGATATTTTCTACACAAAGTCAATTCCAGCTTGTTGACTGTTGACTAAGCCATCGCATACTCGATTGTTTTCAAAATAAAAACTTTGTGTAGTAGCAAAGTAAAGTGTTTAAAAGTAAGTGTTCGTTTAGTCTGACAAGGTAATCTGCTCAAAATTGTCAAAAGTGGCGGACAATTATTTAAAGCCTATCAAGAAAATCATGTCTAATCGGATTAGGAACTATTAACAAAATTAACAATTACATTTAACAAAGCAACAACAGCAGCAGTGAAGAACAAAGTGCAAAGTCAAGTCAAAATTCAACTGGCAAATGTTGCCATGCATGTTTGCACTGAAATGTGTCGGTGTGTGTGCGCACGTGTGCGTGTGTGCGTGCATGGAAAAAGTACTATACTCACACTGATGCAATTGCACATGAGTATGCATAAAGTGCATAAATACTTAGTTTAGTATGCGTTGGCATGACATAATTACTTAATGGGAATGCGTTGTACATTTTCATATTTAATAACGTTTATTTGTGCACTGAACGTGTGCTCCATGTATGTTGAATGCTTATGTGTGTGTCTTTGTATTTTTCGTGTATCACATGGCGTATGCGTTATCACGTACATTCATGCATGTTCACAATGTGCGGCATAAAATTTTCATTTTGTTGCTTGCCTCGCTTGCTTGCCTTTGGATTGCTTAAATATTCAACACTTTTTATGCATATATGAAATGCATTCCAATTGATATTTTATTAAATGTTTTCTCTATATATTTTGGTGGCATTTATTTTATTTCTATTTTCGTCACTTTTATTGCATAAATTTTACATGATTTTTACGCATTCTTAAATACACGCATTGACAAGACGAAAAACACTCACTTTGCCATACTCGCACCGCGCACGCTTTGCTCCAGAGAAGCTGCAGCCAGACTGACTGACTGAACTGATTGACTAAGTGAGTAAGGCAGGCAGTTAGTCAGGCAGGCAGGCAGATAGGAAGGCGATAACAGTGGCTGTGTGAGCGAATTGAGCTTGACTGAGGTACTCGACAGTAACAGCAGCAGCAGCAGTAGCAACAACAACAACAGCCACATTATTGAAATCATGTCCTGAATTCCGTTGGATTTACTCATTGCTGCTTTTGCTTCATTGTTTTAGCAGTGTCGCTCAACAAAACTAAGCCCGACTCGACTCGACTCATCTCATCTCAACTCTGTTCTCGTCAACTCATCAACATCGTTACTAGAGCCGTCGTAACTCTTTTTCATTGCCTCTGCTTGCGATTACAGTTCTGTTTGCCGGTTTAGCATCGTTTCGACCTTCGTGCTTCGTGTTCAGCTCAGAGCAGCCGTTGAAGCGGCATTAACCGAGTTCCGCGTTCGCTCATTTAAGCAACTGTTTGCGCCTCGGCTTTGTTCGGCATCAATTCGTGAGCGAAAGTGTGTAAATTGCAAAGAGCAATGGATTTTTGGGGCGCGCCTTGTACAATGTTGCAAGCAATTGTTTGTGGCTGTGCTTTTTGTAGCTTTGTCGCTCTGTTAAATGCTGTTGCTGTAGGCTAACAGTTTTGTAGAGTTTTTGAATGAAGTGATTAATGTTCGTTACAGTGACAGTAATAGGATTTCTATAATGAAACTTATTTTTGAAATAAATTTTTTTCCAAAATGTTTAAAGATTTTAGATTATAACAATTATTTTTTTTTTAATTACACTACGTGTGTTAGCAGCTTTTTAGTTGTGTTTAAGAATGCAGTTTCAAGTATCATGTTAAGCTGCTGTTATAGCAAGATACCACAGCATAATTTTGAAAATAATAGCATTTGCCTAACATAATGCTTACAGTGGTACCTTAAAGGTGTTACAGTTTAACATCATATGTTAAGTTGTTATTGCAGAAACATCTTGTTTGAAATCCACTATTTTCCTAAAATACTTCTAGCATATTTTGTAATCGTGTTCATTCATATTGTTTTTCACCAATCTAGCCTCTCTCTCACTCTACTTGTTTGTACTTGGAAACTCTTTAAAAATCCTATTAGCTAAATGTCGCTCTGTCGCCTTTGTCAGTGTGTCTTGCATTGCTCGCAGACATAAACATAAAATGCAACCAACAACCGGAAATGCATTTTCAGGTTTGGCTTCTCCTTTGCTTTTCTTTATTTGAGTGCACAGCCGACAGCAGACAAAATTCAAACATTATTTTTCTTTTTTATAATTTCGTTGTGAAATAAAAAAAAATTTACAATAAAAAAACAGAGTGTAAAGAGCAGAGACGGCGAGGAACTGGCGCATGATTTTGATTGGTTATACATGCATATATATGTACAAATAAAGACCAAAAACAAAAAAAAAGGGAAGTCTGACTTTTGGCACATAACAGAGCACAAGAAGTGCAAAGGCAGAATAAGACAGAAGGACGTGACAGCTGAGCTGATTTTAATGCTTTGTGGCTTGTTGGGGTTAAAGGGAATGAGCAGACAAATGTCATGTGTTGCAGCAATTCACAGTGTTGCACCATGACACAAACATGCTGCCGGCGTCGACGTTAAATTGTCACTCACATTCAACTGAATGTGTGTGAGTGTATGTGCCTGTATGGGTAGATTTTTGTTGGCTTATTTTTTAATGATTTTTAAACATTAATTAATTGTACATATTAAAAGACGTCGTGTGAATATTCCTATTTGTAATTAATTTTTACAACAATTATGCGCCTTTTCATACACATATGCATGTATGGTATGTATGAGTGTGAGTGTATGTCTGTATTGTCATTGTCTGCTTTTGAGCTTGTTAAAAATCAATAAAGCTTAAAGGCGCTTAATGAGCATTGATTATATTGTTTTTAATGCTATTGATGATGGCAATGATGTTGATGAAGAGCATGAAGAGCATGATAATATGTCTGAACATGATGATGAGCTTGAGCATGAGCAGCAATTCGTCTGGAATTCGTTTATGAGCTACCAATTTTTTATTCGCACAATATTTAAATTTAATTTTCAATTTGTGCGGCATTTACAAGTTTATGTATGTATGCATGCGATTGTGTGTGTGTGTGTGTGTGTGCGTATTTCGTTTGCTCATTATCGTTTAAGGGGGTATACCACCTTTGCGATTTAAAAAATTGTGAAATAATTTATACTACGTAAAGTACTCTTTGAGGTGTACAGAATCTATATTGATCAATTTTATAGGTAGCCGAAACATTTTTTGTATGCTATGAACAAATTTAAATAAGCGCTCTTAGTGCAATTGTATGTAAATAGAAAACTTTAAACGCGATTTTCTCGAAACGACATTTCTTAAATTGGCGTGTCAGATTGCTCCGCCAGTTTTTATCGGATTGACCTGAGAATTGATAGGGATCTTCTTAGACATGTAATCTAAGTCTGTACGTAGGGGTTTTTCGATATCTGTCTTAGATTTGTTTTTTCGCCCAATTAAATGCACATTTTTACTCAAAAAAATAAGTTATTTCGGAAAAATAGGCACCATTTCCGTAAAACTCAAAATTTCAAAAAACCCCTACGTACAGACCTAAAAAATACTGTTCTTAAGAGAAATTTTTTTTCCGATTGGAGCTAGCTTGCATGTACGGGCCGTGATTTGACACGCCAACTAGCGTTCTATGCAAAATGGACTTAACTTTGGGGTCATCTATCAGTGGTTATTTGTAACATATTTGCCCTGGGAAAATTGCAAAATGAAGTCGAGACATGCATATATATATATTTCTTAAAACTACTTTTAGTCTAGTGCATTCTTTGCATTAAAAAAAATTTGCTAAGAATCGAGAAAATAATCATCTTCAAAGGTGGTATACCCCCTTAATGCATCTTCATGGCATTACAAGGCATTAAACTGATTTCATTTTCAAATATTTATTATGGAAATTGTTTCAAATTGTTCAGTGATGTTTTTTTTTCATTATTATTATTTTCTTTTTTTATTTTACACATAATTGAAAATAACCGAGTATTTTTTCACATTATTTAATTTAATTTAATTTTTATATTTATGCGCAACACATGTGCGTCCCTTTGACTGAACACAGGAGCCCGTCAGAATAATTACTGCAACAGCATTGTAATTTATTAAAACATAAATCCATGTTTAATCATATTGAGTTGATCTCACAGCATCATTTATCAAAACGAAGTACATTTGAAGAGGATCGTTGTGGATTTAAATTTGATTATTTGAGTGACATAAGAATCGCTGCTGAGCTGTGACATTAACAACGATCCTGTGCGTTTGAAGTTGACTACTTCTGTCAGAGCTTCTTGCCTCAAATTGACTTTCAGCACATTTGATTTTGCTTCTAAATTGCAACACATCATACATCTTCTTTTGATATCAGCACAGTTTACATCATGTAAGGGGCTATAATTTCCGGTCAATGTAGCAATGCACTTGTTTGCTTGTCCCTCATGATTGATCAAGTATTTGCGTGTGACTATTTTTTTGACATTTAATTGACAGGCGCTTCTGTGCGGCCGCCAAATGTTGTCTATTTTACAATTCTTTTTTTTTTTTTGTTCATGGCATCTGTCAACCGAGCTAAGCGACCGACACAGCTTGTTGTCCGCGCGTCCATTTTATGTGCTGTGATCTGTTAAAAAATTTCACACAATTGACACTCCAAACGATTTGACATTTATCAGCGCGCATTTCACTTGTACTCCTTAAAATACGTAAACGTAAACTTTTTTTTCGGTTTTGATGGAAGCGTTTGAAGCGTGTCTGCCGCTGACATTTTTGCACTCGCAGTCGTGGAGTTGTAATGGGCTTTGGTCGGTTGTCGCCGACGTCGTCAGTCATCGGTTTCAACGCGCTGCTAATGGTGTGCCTGTGTGTGCCTGTGGGTGTGCTTGTGTGCGTTTGTGGCAACTAGTTTGCAATGAATAATGCTGAATGTGTTTGCCTGTCGATGCATCAAGTGTCGCTTTGATTTGGTGACAGTTACGCGCATTGCTTAAATAAACGCTCTAATATGAAAGCATAACAAAAACGAAGGAAAAAAGGAGACAAAAAAGTGTGTCAGCTGATAGCATGATTGTAACAAAAACGCGGTGGAAAAGCGAGCAAAAAAAGTAAGTGAAATTCTAATGTATTTCGTGATTCAGCATAACATTGTTTGTTGGCAGCAGCGCAGAAAAGAAGAGCATGCCAGACAGCAGCGGCAGACGCCCACAATTTATAGACGCCCACCTGACTGCAAGTCTATATCAGCTAAAATAGTGGATAGGCCAATTGCCAATTGTCAGATACAATTTATTTTTTGCTACGACAATCGCGTCTGCACTAAATGCGAAACGAAAATAAAATATTACGTTCAGATTGCATTGCACAAAATGCGGCAACAGCAACAACTACAAATGCAATAATAGCAGCAGCAACAACAATAACACATTTTGCCAAAGGCAATGAAAATTCAGGGGAAACAGAAGAATGAAAGGCAGACAGACAAGCGGTGAGACGTTGAGGCTGCGCGTGGATGCCAATGACAAAAGTAAACGTAAAACAAAAGCGACAACAGCAGAGCAGCAGGGGAAGGGGTTGTTTGACACTGGGACGCGGTGGAAATGCTGCAGTAGAGCAATAGAAAAGTGGTAGAGCGTCGGCTACAGTTTGACGACACATGAGCGGCTCTTCGGCAACAAAAAAAAAAAAGCCACAATAATCGATTGCCATGGCAAGCAACCGACAAAGCAATAACATCATTATCACCATCATCATCGTCATCATAGTGTTGCAAGGGTTGGATGATATGTGTGTGTAAAATGGGCGTATGCATGAGCGTGTAGCACCTTGAGGCGTTGCGGCGTTGAGGCGGACGGACGTGCAGCAACACCATCAAACATAGTATCAACCACAGCGATGAGGCGAATACATGGCTTCAAAGGTAGTTGGTTCGCATTGCATGGCAAATGCAACATAAAATGCATAAATCCGATGGATTTGAAGATTTTTGTGAATTTGTGATTTTTCACAGACACGCTTACACACTCACACACACAGACAAAATCAAACACACGCATTTTTCACATGCCAACCGTTTTTATTCTTTTTATAGCGCTACGCTTTTATCGCTTTACTTGATTGTATAGGTGAAAGTGTCTGTGACTGTAGCTGTGTGTGTGTGTGGGTGTCGATTAGTATGTGTGTGTTTGAGTGGGTGCGAATGTTTATATGCATCGCAATTCAGCGAGTGGATTTCAGCGCTTCGATTTTTGATAGTTGACAGTATTTTTGTGTATGTGAGCTCAAGCATGTGTGTTAGCGAGTGTGTGTGTGTGTGTATGTGTGTGTGCGCTTATCACGCGCAATCACTGCCAACACAAATTTTATTGGTTACTTCGTCTTCTTTTTTTTATTGCGCTTTTACCGTTTTGTTTTGCATTATTTTCGTATTTTCGCTCTTGGCGCTTTTCAGCTGAAAATCTACGATTTTATTTTTAGCGCGAAGATTTGTCTTTAAGGCATATTTTATTTCATTTGATTTCGTTTTGTTGCTTTTGTGTTCGATTTAAACACAAAAATGCAAATCTATTTTCCATTTGATTACCATGCAATTTTTATGGGCTGCGCTTAGAAGTATGCTACACCTTTTAACATTGTTTCAAGTGAGTGCACGAAATGACAAAAGTTGTGTAATATCTCATTTGTCATACACTCAGGACTTCCATTGAAATTTTGCATTATCTTTGTATTTATAATAAAAATATTACAAGGAAAGAAGAAAGAAAACAAGAAGGAAAAAAAATTAAATCAAAACGAACAAAAAAATAAAGAGAGACTCGAGTATACTCATTTAGATTTTTCAAGTGCACTCTCAATGTCAACTTTTGTTAATATACACAACGTTTTATTTTATTGTGTTTGTATTTTGAATTGAGTTGAGGAAGAAAAATTCGCTGAAGTATTTCGCATAAAAAGAAGAGCCATTATAACAGTAATCGCTGCGGACGGCACCGCACGTGAGTCGCAAGTTAAGGAGGAGTGACTCGCTTGACTCTGTTAAGTAGTTGATTATGTTGAATGTGAAATATTTACAAAAAAAAGACTGTTCATTCTTCAACTTTAATTTACTCAGCTCATGGACATACGTGTGGTATGAGTTGAGGAGATAAATAAAACAAGAGAATGAATGCCAAATACGACTTAATAGATTTAGAATAATGAAAATTATTAATAGAATTGAACAAAACTATGCTTGAAATTGCTTTTGGGAAGTATTGGAAAAACAAGGCCAAGTCTTAAAAACATCTTGATTTAAGATGAACAATAACATAACATTAATAAATAAGTCTAGCCTACTTTCAGGTCACATGAAAGTAGGTTTAAGTGATACATGAGTCTGCGAAATCATTTCAAACAAACTTTTCGCAGCGTTAGCAACAATTTTGTGCATGAATTATACATGAATATTTGCAGTTAATTACAATTTTAATTTAATTAACATAAAGGATTACAACTAATAAAAGTTTTCATTTCGCCAAGTTCATGTCAAGCACGAATATGAGGGGAAAAGCACATTTGCAATGAAAGCAGAAAAATAGAGAGATAGTATGTCAGACAGACAGACAGTCGGACAGACAGATAGACATACATTTAGACAAAGCAAAGTATGAATGGTTGGAGGAAAGAAAGTACGCGGATAACAAAATCTTAATTAGCCTTAGGGCTTGCATAGAGAGACACATATACACACATTCGCGCACTTACACACACACATACACACACACATTGGATTGGCGTGTTTTTAAGGCGGTTATTTTATAACAAAATGGGAGCATGCTAACCAAATGATCCTGTTTGCAAGAGGGGGCGAGCGGGAGGAAGAAGGATGAGTGCTAATCACACACACACATACACACATAAGAGCAAACACATATACGCATTTATTGTGTGCACTTTATTTGAACGCTCAACTTTGCTAGCAAACATTTGCACAAAAACAGAAACACACACACACACACATACGCACATATAGTGAGTACGTGTGAGTGTGTTAGCATGAATGTATGTATGTATTAACATTATACAAACATGCGCTCAAATATCACTGGAATTAGATTAAGCAGCGGAATAATAAATTATTCCGTATGATATGATTCTGGTACATGATAAGCGTTTGTAATTTTAACTGTCAGTTAAATGAGTAAATGTTTAGTTGTGCTGAGCTGAGCTGAGTTGAGTTGAGTTGCCGAGTTGAAGTGACGCAGCGCGACAATGCGATGCGATGTGATGTGATGCGACACGACGCGTACATGCCACGCCCCAACGACAAGCGCAATTGTTTTCATCTTCTCATGTGTAGGTGTGTGTGTGTGTGTGTGTGTTATAACATTTCAGATACTTAATATTTATCTTTTGTTTTGAAAACTTGAACATTTGCGCACAAATAAAACTTGAGCGTCAATATTTGAACATATAAAAACACACACAACAGTCACTCACATGTACAGACAAGCACTTATGTATATTGATGTTTGCATGAATTTTTATGGACAAATAATTATTTCGCTAACATTAACTTGCAACTTGAACACGAACATGAGCACGAGCACAGCTAAAAATGACAAGTACGTGACTATAATCAACGAACGAACGAACCAACGCACGCACAAATTCCACGTCAACCAACTCAACCCGCGCTCATCAATCCACGAGTCACGCCCTTCGATCGTTGCCGCCTGGCCTTAAGCTTTACAGCGAATGAACTTTGTGCAGTCAGCACTGTTTACTTTGAAATTAAAAAAGTTTCTTGTTCGCTTTTGAATTCATGATTTACATGTTAAATAATATTTATTTTTTTGAACTTTTGCTGATACAAGTAGAAAACGACGCCTTCACAATTCTTCGCCAAATTGTTACACAAAATGTAAAGACATTTTTCCAGCCAAATATGCACTTTTCATTTTAAATGAATTTGACTTGCGCGCTTAGAATTGAATCAACAGTACAAATAATATCAACGAAGCTCTTGGCTAATATAAAAAAATATATGCCAATGGTTTTGCATAAATCATGGCGATGGCGATGGCTTTAGACTGGCACAGAACGACTAACTGGAGAGCATCAGAGGGAGAGAGGGAGAGAAAGGAGGTTAAACATTTTGTAACCACAAAACGTTGACATTTCAGGCACAGCAGCCACAAGCCAAATGATAGGCAAGGCAGAGTGGAATATGGCCAAGAAAGGAAATTATTATTTTAAAGAAAAAGTTGTTGAATATATTGGGGAAAGAGAGTCAGACAGAGAGAAACTAAAATGTTTTTTATGTTGTTTAATCATAGTCAATATTGGATGATGTCATGTAGAGACTGATAGATCATTAACTAACAGAATGACTTCCAAAAGAATTTGTAAAGAAACCGAGAGAGAGATAGAGAGGAAATGACAGAGAGATGAACGTAAAGACCAAAGTGCTCATTATTATAGTACGATCAAAGTACGTCGTTTGTATTTATTGCGAGAAACTTCACGCATTAAAAAAACTTTTCATATAAAACATTATAATTACATAAATACCAAATGTGTTTGCAAATTTTATTACCACAATAATCCGCAATGAATTCTTGAGCCATTAACCTAAAAAAAAAAAAATACTACAAATTCTTTATGTTCGCTATCTGAGTAACTTTAAACTTCACGCATATTTGAGCGCACAAACATTTGTTAAAATAACTGCATTTCTTTTTTCGGTTTTCCTGTTACAAACATTTGATTTGACTGCAGAATTCTTGAGAAATGCGCAACTAAAACACAAGTGCATGTTACAGCGCTTAAAAACCCGAACAACAAATAACAGCAATGACCAAAATAAAAACAAAAAATAAATTAAAGAAAAAACAAGTCAGTCGAGTATACTCGACTATATTATACACTGCATACATTGAGGGCGTGCCAAATCCAAATCCAAAAACTAAAACAACTTCTCCAATATTATTTAAAATTTCAACAAAATCGGAGAAAACTTATCAAAAATTTATGTTTAATAGTGTTTGAGTGACAACAATAAGGTGAGAGGTATACAGTTCTTCAGTGAGAGTGGAGTTTATATAAAGTTCTTTTTCTTATAGTTTACAAGTTATTAGCATTTTATTTATTGGTTTCTTTTTATGGGTAAATAGAACGACGTTAAGTGGGTCTACCAATCAAGTTTTATATTCTATTACTGCAGGTGCTCAAAAGGCTTTTTAAAAGGTGGGTGGAGTGGCCTAACAAACGTTTCACGTTGCAAATTACAAGTCTGGAATAATTTGAGTTTCCAAGAAATATTGATGAGGACAGATGTACTGGTAAACAGACGGACGGATAGACAAGTCTTCCGGATCATTGTTATACATATTTTGAGTAATCTTACTTCTCTCCTTTTAGGCATCGTATACATTTAGCTTGAAAGAAATTCAATATACCCCGAAATATTTTGTGTGTAGGATATAAAAACTCTAAATAAGAGAAAGCACAATTTTTAATAAACTTGCACTTGCATACTTTTAGGCAGCTATTCGCTGGCTTGCTTTCAGATATTTGGCGCGGTTTTATTTATTTTCATTTTTATTGCCATGACAAGTGCTTACATTTCGCTTGGCTCGAGAGACTTTTCTTGCCTAATTTTCTTCTTTTTTTTCATTTTGTGTTTGGCAATGCCAAAAAAATATGTTCTTACATACCCTTTTGCATTTACTGAACAAAAAATAAAAAAGGAGCAAAAAAATGTCGGCCAACTTTGGACGAACGAGACTGGCTAGGAAAGTTTTGCGCCCGCCAAGGCATGCATAATGAGCAACCAAAATTGGTTGTAGCAAAGCAGCAGTTGATGATGAGCTGAGATGGAATTCAAGCAGCAGAGTCGTAGAAGCCAGATGAAGCACATACTATAACAATAATACCAACAAGAGAACAAAATAAACAAAAAAAGGGTCTGTTAGGGCCGGCAAGAAGCCGAAGAAGAAGAAAGCAAACGGACTAAGGGCATAAGTAAATGAATTGAAAACGAAACTTTTATGAACTGCTGGCGCAACATTTTTATGATAGACTGTTAAGATTTGACGGCCAAGAAATAAAACGAACAACAAAAAACAAGAAAAGGAAAGAGCAAGGATTACACATCAATCGTATGATGATGGCAAAGCGGTGTGTGTTGTGCCCCAAAAGTAAAGTGGAAGAAGGACGAGTAAAGAACAAACCTATAAGATGATCATGCATAATCCAAGAGTTGCGCTTATCACGTTTTGCAAGAAAGCCATAACTTTACGAAAGCCAAGCAAACTGCAGTGACACGTAATCGTGTGTTACGTTTTTATGGCCCAAACTGTTGTGCCAAGATGTCACCTAAAGGTAGATACAAAAATGCACACACACACATACACTTACATATGTGTAGATATACTAGTTTACGCCCGTTCTTACATACATGCAAACTTTTGCATGCTCACGATTTTGTGTCTCTTATTTTTTGTTTTTGTATGAGTATGTGAGCTTTCAGCTGGTTTCCTCTTCCTCTTGCTTGCCATTGCCGCTTTTTTCTTCGCATGCTACTTTCGTTCTTACGTTGCTTACGTTAAGTTGTGTAATGTCTCGTAATGCATACTGATACGTAATAGAGCGGCAAAGCCAAAAATGTAAGCGAAAACTTTGTGAACGAAAAAATAAAAAACCCTAAAAAGAAAACAAACAAACATTTTTCTATATAAAAATACATTTTTAAAACACTTTAAAATAGTGGCAAAATGGCAACAATGCAAAAAGCTTGGCATGGCTTGGCTTGGTGGCTACAAGTCAAGCCGATAAGTTCGTTGTAATGGCAGTGGCGTGCGAGGGGTACGAGTGTTGTCGCTATGTTTTTGTGTGTTTAAGTTCTGTTTTGCATAAAGATACATAGATACATACATATATATACATACATATATGCATGTATACTTTTAAAAAAAATGTATTTTTGTATACTTTTGTATTGTTTGTTGTTGTTGTTTTGGTAGATTTTGAATTTTGAATTTTGCAGCCATAAAAATTTTAAGCATATTTGTTGTACTTCATACACACACGACGTGACTTGAAAATCTTGCGTGCCTGCGTGCGTGCGTGCATGTACATATGTATGTACATACATATATCTGTGTGTTTGTATATCTTAGTGAGTAAGGTGTATGTATGCATTTGCTGCCATTTATTCTATAGTCATGCACCGACAGTGACTCACGTGCTGCCATCACTTTAGCTGAAGATCGTGCGGATATTGTGTTATGCTCGCTTATATTGTATAAAAACTAGTGTATCAAAAAAACAAAAAAAATATATTCAAAATTTGCAAAGTAGATAATTTTTTTTAAAAGTTAAAGTTTTTTAGATTTTATAAGATGTTATGTACAAAATCGTAGTAAAAGGAGTGCCAAGATTGTTGTGCAAAATAAGGATGTCTTTGTAAGGTTCATCACTCACAAAAATGTCAAAAGAAAGATTTCATAATCTGCCAAAAGAAAAAAAAAGAAAACAAAAAAATAAATATTGAATGTAAGTAAACATCTTTTTGTTTTCTATATTTTTTTTTTGCAAAAAATAGATGATCAATCACGGAACATGCCAAGTTTGTTGACCGGAAATTATCTCGCAAAATGTTGACAACTCGAGTAGGAAGCAAATAAATGCTGATAAGCAAAGGTTAAATTTCGGCTAAATTTACACACACACTCATAAATACAAAGATAACACTTTGTGACCTATCAATCACTGAAAGCGTTCAATGACAGATAAGCCAATTCGGAAGCGTTCCAAGATTGTCTTGTCGTATGGTATCGCTTTTGTTATAAATGCTCGGCTTGCTTTTGTCAGATCAACAATTGACTTCACTTCACTCCATTTGATTTATTAAAATTTCAAATTAAGTGCAAGCCAAATAAAACAACACAAAAAATGAAAATTTGCATTTTTTTCGCTTTGTTTCTGTTGCTTACACACGTGCTTTGCAGTCATGGCGCCACACTGTTGCACAAATCGGCGCGTCAAAGGCGTCAGGCGATAGTGGGTGGCGTGCTAAATGACCTTTTGGGCGTGGTTGGCGCCGTGCCACTCTTGGGCGTCGGAGCGCCGCCGCCAGGTGACGAAGCTGTCGTGCGTACTGGACCACAACCGAGCACAATTCAATTGGGCATCAATTTGGGCGCTTTGGGTCTCTGATTTAAGTTGTGTATCTGTTTTTGCTTTCCAATTAAATGCACTCAATGCAAAATGTGTAAAGTGAAGTTATGTTATTTTGAAATAAAAAATTTGTAAATTGAATTTTGTTACCTTCAAATGAAGCGCACATAACATGAAGTTTTGCTAAATCTCTGCATTGCAATGAATTTTCTGATTTCGACTTAAATTAGTATAATCAAATTTTTTTACATTTGAAAAGTAAATTAAGCAAAAACGTTTTTGAGAACGTATCGAATATCGAGAAGGTAGGTGAAAATAGAAGCAGAGCCCAAAATGTCGATTTATTTACTCTAATAAGTGTATTAACGAAATATCAAACGTTTTGTTCTTTGTTTTTGCAACCAGAATTTTTTTTAGCAGGAAAATCATTTTTATTTTTTAAGTCCAACCAACAAAGTCAAGCTCAGACTCATCGTTGGGTAAAGACAGGCGTCACAGGCAACATATTGCCTCATCAGTTTCAGACTCTTACTCATCATTGTTGGTGGACTTGTTGTTGCTGTTGCTTACGCAGCTTGTTGTAGAATCGGATCAAAAGTTAAATTCATGTTTGACTTTTCATTCGAAAAATTGGATTTCGAGCATCCGAGAAAACTTTTGCGTTACAGCTTCATTGCCAAAAATGTTTCTGGACTTCTGCTCATATCTAGACGAGTTTGCATTGCCAGAAAATGCTCTGTTTAACTACAGGCAGCATTCGACACAGATGCACAAACGTACACACACACACACAGAGACAGACAGATAAATAGACAAAAAAAAACGCAAAGTTTTGAACTAATTTATCAAATTTTTGCAGATTTGTGCAGTTTTTGTTTAGTTTTTGAAAACGTTTCGTTTATGTTTTCGCCTTTGCCATTAACAGTTGTGGCATGCTTTTTAAGCTCACTTCAGCTCACTTCAGCTCAGCTCAGCTCAGCTTTGTTGAACTCCAGCCATTCATGGCTGCTGCTTCGTCTACTTTATTTCGTATTTGCATTCATAAATCCTTCATGCCAATTCATTATGGCCGAGCGTGTACTATAACATTTAAATGTGCTGCATTAAATACTTCAAATCCATCGCATGTGCTAGCATAAATTTAGTTATTAATGGACTGGCCACAAATAAGTCTGCTTGTTATTGTTGTTTTTGTTGGTTTTTGTTTTTTTTTTCTTCTTGATTTGCACACGCAACGCAAATCCGTTTTCAATTAAACGAGTCGTCAAGCTTACAATCACATTTTGCCGCAAGTATTTGCATTGCTCAACAACATCGTGGATTTTGTATTTTTGTCTTCTATATTTGTTGTTGGTTTCTTTTTGTTTGATTTTTTGTTTTAGCCTGAAAATTTACGATTTGTTAGCAAATACATAGTAATGATAATGCCCGGCGGAGCCTTGCGAAGTTTTCTGCCACAAATGCGTAATTTGAGCGCATGTTGAAAGAAAAATGGTGCTCATAAATATCGCGTCGTGTCGATAATCCGAGTTAAAAGCTCGACATTTGTTTGGATTTTGCATAGCTACTTTTGGTTTGATTAGCTTCATTTTTTTTGTTCTCTGACTTGTCTAGTGTAGTTAGAAGGCGTTGCTGCTCCTGTGCTTTTCAAAATTGTGGTGGCTTAAGTCGATAATGGTCGATTTTTTAATACAAATGGCCTGTCATTTCTTATGTAACACAAATGCGTCATTAATATGCAAACAATGTAAAGCATTTGCCGTGCTTGTGATAAAAAGTGCCAATGGCAGGAACATGATTGTCTAAATAGTCTTAAGGAGCTGTTGACATTTGAATTTTTAACAATATATTGACTATATTATTAATAAGTTCTGGTTGTGTTTGGGTTTGATATCTGTTCTATATATTATAGATTCTTTTTTTACATATTTTGGCAACTAAGAAGTAAGTAATCATTATGACATTGTTTTTTTTTCTGTTAATATTGCGTTGACATCTAACTGAGCAAGAGGAAAACTCAGCAAATTGCAAATGTCCGACAGCAAGTTGCAAATTTACTTGGCTAATAAACTTCACCTAAGAAGTGCGCAACTTTGAATGAAGTTTTTTCCAACACTGACAAAACTTTCACTTTTGCATTATCGCAAGTTTTCACGTCGCTGATTTTCAAGTCATTTGAATTTCATAATTAATTTTTAAACGAACTTTAATTAACAATTAAGCAAGTATAACGAAAAACTATTAAAAAGCATTTTTTTCTCTTTGTTTGAAGTAAAGTTGTTAAGCAAATTTTATTTCACTGAAAAACATAAATAAATAAAAAACAATACCGCAAGATACATTAGCCAGCAAGTGATCTACGCGAAGCAGCGACGTCAACGTTGACGACGACGAAGAACAAAATTAAAAAAGAAACAATTTTTAAAGTGAGTTGCTGAAACTTAAAATACAACGCGAACGCGAAAAAGGTTAAAACTTAAATTACTTTTTTATAACAAGTTTATTTTGTAATTTAGGTAAGTATGTAAGTAAGTAAGTAAGCGTAATATTTATGCAGCTGTGTTCAAAAATTGCAGCAGTAAAATGATAGAGAGAAAATTCCTGTTATGAAGAGGGTTGAACAAAGAAAGCCTTGAGCGTTTTTAAGGTGGAAAAGACTTGATTTGTACAAAGACATCCATTAAATGTGTAGCAAAGCACGCAAGTTTGCATGAGTGTGTGTGTGTATGTCACATGTCCTTGATAGTTTCATTTAGCTAAACACTCTCATGTTCAGCACTCATTTCAGAAGATTTGCAAAATGTCATTTTGGCTTTTTTGATTGTCATTTTAAATTTTCATAAAGCACAACATTTTTCCATTACAAACTCTTATCACATGTAAATTTATGTGCTTTTCTTGGAATAGAAAACAGAAAAAGAGTCGAAAAAAAATGGTATATGCTTGCATTCTACAATGTACTTGTTCTTGTAAAATCCCATTTGCATTTGCATTTGTCGTACTTGGAAAAGAAAAGCGCACAACAAAAACACTTCACCTCAATACGGAAACTAGTGCTACCAAAGCGAGCACTTTCAGCTTCAGCTCCTCCACATAGTACATATCACACACACACTCACACACACACAGGCATTTGTTGCTGTTTAATATGCTAGACATGTGTTTTTGTTTTGCTATGCCTACCTTAAAGCTATCAACTCAATTCAACCTCTTGTCTTTCAACGCTCACCACTCTCAGCTCATGACTTTCCGCAGCAAACTGTCGTCTGACACATGAATCAAGACTTTTGTCGAGTGAGTGAGTGAATGTGTGTGTGTGTAAGGCAGCGGGAAATGTGGGGCAAATTCAAAGTGTAAAACAGTTTCCATTTAGTGAGCATTTTTTTTTTTGTTTTTGCATTTTCCTAATTTTTTTTACATTCTTCTTGTTTTTAGTTTGAGCATAGAAAGAAGTGAAAGTTACATTCTAATCACTTGAGTTGATTGAACCGGCACATAATGGATTTTGCTTGATATTTTTGTTGTAATACAAATAAGAAAAAAAAAAAAAAAATAATAAAATACTGCCAAAAAATAAATTCATGTTTGTTTTTGGCTTTGGATATCGAAATATGTATAATTAAAATGTTGTTATATGTATAAATTGTTGAGAGTTGTTCATAAAGCTGCTCGTAAGCTCAGCGACTCAGTCTGCTTTAGAAAACCTTTACCTTGACAAACGGCTAACTCGAAAAGCTGAATAGGCTCATAGGACCTAGAAGCAATCTGAGTATCGAAAACAATCTGTTGACCCACCGCACCCGCATAGAAGTATGTATGTGGGGTACATATTGCAAGACAAATCGAAAACGTATTCAAAGATCGGTCTCTGGACCCCCGTGGAACATTACACAATGATCTTAAGATTCCTACGATCCAAAAGGAATTTAACTTACACAACAGTGAATACAACAATTGATTTCACTCTCATTCCAACAAACTTTTAATCGTTTGACTATGGGGTCTATGACTGAAAAACGTCTAAGAAGGCTTCATCCCAATGACCTAGTCTTACGTCATTAAATAAATTATGGCTAAAATAAAGTTATTTCATATACAACATTAGAATCATCAGCTAGTCCATTAGGTTGTAGCTGCTACAAAAGTTTTCAAGGTATGGAATGAGAGCTGAAAAATGTTGGATCAAAACGACCCTTTATTATATAGAAGTGTATACATGTATGCACTGCGCTACAAATGTGAATTAACATACAAAATTTTATGTTTTGTTTTTGTTTTATTTTACATTTTTGTTTCTTTTTTCGACAAAAACAACTCTTTTAACGCGCCTTTGCCTTTGGTTAATTATTTATGCAAAAATATACGCAACGAAACTTAACTAAGTTAAATGTTTAACTTTGGAACACGAGTTTAAGATCTCATCATCAAAAGCGAGAGCAACAACAACAACAACAACAACGACAACTGCAGTATTCCAAGTATTCATTGTGTGGTAAGTGTGAGAATGTTTACTTTCTTGCGTACGCTTACTCAAATGTATCTAGATACTCGTACCTTTTCACTGCATGCGCGTGTACATTTTTATGAACTTTTTGTGTGCTTGTTGCTGTTTGTATTCTTGTGTAAATATCCATGCTTAAGATAATGACGATGACGTTGTTAATCATGACGAAATGATGAGCGAAAGGTTATGGCAAGAACGCAGAAAAATTTACATACTTGAGAAACAAGTAAATTGTACAGAATAAAAAAAAAAATGGGTTAAGAAAAATTTTGGAAAAAAAAACAAACATAAAATGAAATATAATTTAAGAATCATGTGTTGGATGAATGGCTCCAAGCAATATAATGTTCTTTAAACAGAATCAAAGAACATAATGAAGCGAGAAAATGTTGTTATAAATGGGGGAGTTCACAAAAAAAGCGTATTCGAGCTCAAAAGTCCATCGTACACGTGTGCGTGTTTGTTTGTTAGTTTGTGTGTGTGTGTGTTAATTTATCGTTTTATATATATTGTAGAAGTGAACTTTTGTCACAAGTGCCATTACATAATATCACGCCCTGGCTTGGCAAACCACGCCTCACTTCACCACAATGCATTATCTCATTTTCACACTTTTTAGTCAAATGGCACACACAAAATGCTCTTCTTGATCTGTTTCAACTCTTTTCTTTTCTTTCTTTTATTTTTGTCGTTTTTGTTTTCTTGGTCGTTTCTTTTGGGTTGTCAAATGTTCGTGCAAGTTTTTCTACTTCATTGTGCTTTGCTTTGCTGTTGCAGCTCACGTGTAAATTATGATGTGAGTCACTTATTTTTATGCTTTGTGTCGTTTTTCTTTAGTGTTCCAGAGCGCATATATCTCATATGTCTGGTGTGGGAGTTTTGCCAAATCGAAGTAAATCTTTGCTTGGCACTTTTCTGCTTTTCTGGTTGTACTTTTGCCGCACGCTCCCTCTGTCGCACTTTTTCTACACTTCATTTCACACATTGTGCCAAAAAATGCACAATTACCGTGATTGCATGTACATGTGTGTGTTTGTGTTTCATGTATTTGTCATTGTGTTGGTGTGTGCGTGTGTGTTTCGCTAAATCTTCTCTTGTCTACCGTTTGACTATTCCTCATGGTGCACTTAAGCATGTACAAGATTTTTTATGATTGCTTCTGTTAGTCTTCTTCTTCTTTACTTTGCTCGTTTTTATATTGTTCGACCAAAATGTTATAAATCATATTAAAGCGCCTCAAGCCGCTTCATATTTCTTAACACTCGTTTATTTATTATTTTTTTCTTTTTTTTGCTTTTTTTCAAATATTCATATCAACTAAAAATACTTGTAAAGAAAACTTTTGGGTCTGAAAATTTTTGTTTTTGCAATAAAAATTGGCATGAACCAACAAGATGCTTTCAGGTGTAGCTAAAAGTTATGTCGTCTATTGTTTATATGTATAAAAAACTATTTTTTAAGGCACATTTTAGAAATGAAGCATATCAGGAATATAATAGCAACCAAAAGTATGCTATGTTTTTTTAACAACCATGTTTTTATACTCTTCACGCAAGTGAATAGTATTATAACTTTGTCCTGAAGTTTGTAACAGCAAGAAGGAGGGGAGGGGGACCCCATAAAGTATATATATTCTTGATCAGCTCAACAAGACGAGTTTATATAGCCATGTCCGTCTGTCCGTCCGTCCGTCCGTCCGTCTGTCTGTGAATATGCTATCTCCTCCCACAGTTTTGAAGATATCGAGCTGAAATTTTGCAGGGAATCTTCTCTAATGTGTGGTCAAATCATTGGTCGGAACCGGCCATATCGGATTATTGGAACTGGTAGCCCCCATACGAAATGAAGAAGAAAAACAAATTTTAATCGTTATATGGAAAACTTTTTTGTTTTGTAAGATAGAGGGCTGAAATTTCAAACATAGTAGTTTAACATAGTCCGACATAATGCCTGAAAGTTTCATTGAGATCGGGCAACTAGAACTGGTAGCTGCCATACAAAATGAAGAAGAGGAAGAGAAATTAAGATTTAACGTCGTTGTATGGAAAACTTTTTTGTTTTGTATGATAGAGGGCTGAAATTTTAAACTTAGTAGTATTACATGGTTCGATTAAATGCCTGAAAGTTTCATTGAGATCGGGCAACTGGAACTGGTAGCTGCCATACAAAATGAAGAAGAGGAAGAGAAGCAATATTCACGTCGTTGTATGGAAAACTTATTTGTTTCTTAACCAATTGACATGAAACTTCACAGTTATGTTCTTGGGGAGGCATTAAAACTATTTTGACAAAAATGGCCATGGTTACGCCCACTTTTACCAAAAATCAATAATTTGCATATCTCCGGCACCCAATGAGCAAAAACAATGAAAATTTGTATATAGGCTAATTAGATGAAGAAAAAATATATTCAGTAAAAAAAATAGGCGTGGCACAAGAAATAAGCGTGAAGAGTATTTAAGCTTCAGCCTTGCTGAAGTTAGCGTCCTTACTGGTTTTTTTTTTTTATTGTTAAGATATACGATGTTATTAGTGTTCCTCTTTATAATTTTATTATCTATTAATTCAGCCCAATTCACAACAAAAACAATATCACAATAAACAATCACAGTTGACCTTCGAGTCCTTGGACGTCGCGTCATCAGTTCTCTCGGCTGTCGCCTTTTCAATCCCATTGGAGGGGCTTCTTTTGCCAGGATCCTCGCCAATCTATTTCTATGGCTCTCAAGCTTGTCATTGTATCGACTAGAATGCTTATTTAACTCTTCGAAGACCGTTGTCATCTTGAAATCCTTATGTAACACCGTGTTGCGAATATACCACTCACATCCGGTAATCAGACGCAATATTCGATTTTGTGCTACCTGTACTCTCTTTGTTTGGCTATCGCATGTGATTCCCCAGATTTGGCACCCATACCTCCAAATCGGCGCATGTTTTTTTTTTAATATTTTTTTTTCTCTTTTATCTATTTTATTATTAAGACATACGGGGTAATCATTACACCTCTTTATAGCCTTTGTTTCTGTTGATTCAGCCCAGAAGGGTGCGCCGGCTAGCTCTTAGGCCAGCCTTAACTTGAAAGAAAGCAATCAATCTTTGTCTTTGAAAAGTTGTCATGTACTTTACTTACCACTCATGTAATTGAAGAATTTCCCAATAGAATTTTTGTATAAACTTCTCTGTTCTGCACACACACACAATCAATTAATGCCTACCACATGCTCTCAATTGCATATAAAATTTCTCTGGACTTAGAGTTGTTTCAACTACTGATTTTCGTTTTGATTGAGTTAAGCTCAATACGGCGTGACCAGTGCAACTTGGCCACATTTAATCAATGGCGCAATAAACCAGCACAAATGCACACACAGATATACATATGTGTGTGTGTGCACATAAAAATGAATGTCTAAATGTCTCGGTCCGTTCTGCCCCTGAGAAAGTCAAACAACTCGATTTTGACCAGCTTGACTGCAATGCGAAATAAAGTATTATTTGTTGTTGTTGTTGCTGCCGTTGTTGTTATTGCATGCAACATGAGTCAAGACGATGTGAAACGATTTGAAAGCTTTGGTGAATCTTTTTTTGTCTGTGTGAGTTTGCTTGCATGTTTGTTGTTGTTGTTTGTTGTTGTTGTTTGTGTGTTTCTGTCTGTTTTTTGTGTGTGTTTGTCGATTGCATCAAGTTGCGAGTCGAGTCGAGTTTCGACAACTTCAGGTGTTCAGTGTTAGTGTTAGTGTTGTTGTCAATCGTTACAATTTCCGTTTCCTGTTGCAGTAAAAAGTTAAAATTTTGTTTCTATTTCTCTTCCTCTTTCTATATTTGTTTTTGCTTTTACTTTGTTTTTGTAGTTGTTTTATTTTCAACTTTGTTTATTTTGGTTTCATTGCACAAATGACGAAAGCGTATTGCATGCACACTTTGTTGTCGTTGTTGTTGTAGTTGTTGTGGTCAACGGTTTGCACGTATTTCGTGTATGAGCTTTTTTTTTTTTTTTACCCCTTAGACCTAACAAATGTGAAAGGGACATGAGGCGTGGACATTTTGGTCATTCAATACTGCAAGAGAAATTGCAGACAAATTTCTCGATTTGGCACTGCGTTGCTCTTTGCTCTGTTTTTACTTGTTCTTTTTGCATTTTTGGTTTTTTCAAAGGTTTTATTTTTGTTATACTTTTTTTGCTGCATCTGTGTTAGCAATTTGCGTTCAGGCGTGTGTGTGTGTGTGTGTGTTTATGCTAGACTTTGATGTGGTTTTTTTAAATATGTTATTTTTTCTCGTTTTTTTTTTTGTTGGCCAAAATAAACTGGAGAAAAATGTTTGAAATGTTTCGTAGTACATTTTGGAAATTGAACTCAATGAAAGCCAAGTGTACCACATTTTTACATGTAAAACAACTTTGTAAATATTTTATGGTAAAACAAGCACACACACACACATGCATGCACACATACTGGCAAATGTTATACGAAAACCTGTAGAGACACATGCACACACGCACACACACATTGACACAAAACACGCATATTGAAACAGGAAAACATTCGGAAACTTGGATAAAATAATATTTACTTTGCCATACATTCATTTAAACACATACACTCACACACTCACACAAATACAGGCAAAAGTGCGCATGCTGCTGCAACGAGTTAATATAAGAGTAAGAAAGCATATGAGGCATTATGAGACAAATACATGTGTGTGAGGGTGTGTGTATGTGTAGAGAATGAGTGATACACACGCACATTCGCTCCATTCGATGAAAATTTGCCAAAGCAACAGTCGAAAACGACAGCGACAAACGGCGACAACAACAACGACAGAAGAGAAGTTTGTTGCTGACAACGAAAGCAACTATTCAACGGAAGCGGAAGTGACTTTACTCAAAACGATTGCCAAACTTATGCGTTCATTACAACTTATTCGCTTATTTATTTATAAATATTTTCTTTTTTTATACTCTTGCAAGAGTATATTAACTTTGTTATTGAGTTTGCAACGCAGAGAAGGAGACTTTTCCGACTATGTAAAGGATGTATACATATATTCCGTCCGTCCGTCTGTCTGTCTATTTCAATGCGAACTCCTCCTAGAGTTTTAAATTTAGCAAACACATTTTTTGGTTTTTGTTAGAAATACTTTTTTAATCTTTAATATAAACAGATAAGACTTTGCAATTAAGCTTTTTTTTCTGATCCTTGACCATATTAAAAAGTTTCATAAAAATCGGACATAAGGGTGTAGTTCCGCCCATATATAGAGACAAACTTAAAAATGCGATGTATCTGTAAGCCGACGAGATAGAAGATCGCAAAATGAAGTGTATATGCTGAAAACAGCTCCTTATTTGGTTTTTATACCCTGTACACATACTGTGTATCGGGGTATATTGTGTTTGTTTGAGCGAAATGTATGTAACGCACAGAAGGAGGGCAGGGGGACCCTATAAAGTATATATATATTCTTAATCAGGACGACAAGAGAAATTGATTAAGCCATGTCCGTCCGTCTGTCCGTCCGTCTGTCTGTCTGTCCGTCCGTATTCACCAATGGTTCTCAGAAACTATAATAGCTAGAGACTTGAAATTTGGTGTGTAGACTCGTGATGCTCGGCAGCAGATCAAGTTTGAACGGTTTTGTGCCACGCCCACTCCTTCCCGCCCATCCAGCACCTCCCACTTTTTTAAAATGCTATAACTCGAACATTCAAAGAGATAGAAAAATGAAAGTAGGTATGTAGTCTCAGTATAAGTAGCTCTACAAAACTGCATACCACAATTTTTCCCCCTCCTCTTCATTTCCCCTCCCCCGGTTCTTTTCTTAAATTTGCTGTATCTCCAAAACTAACAAAGGTATGAACCTGAAATTTTGTATACAAGCTCAGTGATAATACATCTTAAAAACTGTATACCACAAATTTTCCCTCTCTTAAATGGTTACCCCTCAGAGGCCTACAAACTTAAATTTTTCGTAAAATCCACATTTTTTGACCGAATTTCTTGATATTTTGAACACTATTTGAATAGGCGACGTCAGATCAATATGTTTTTGTAGATTGAGGGTGTGGCAACGCCTACCATGTGTGCAGGGTATTATATTGTCGAGTATACTCGACTATACCGCCCTTACTGGTTTATTATTATTTTTTTTTTTTTTTATACCCTTCAAATAGAGTGGTATACTAAGTTCGTTTGAGACCAGAAGTATACATATATTCTTGGATAGGATGACAAGAGAAATTGAGTAACGCTATAACTCGGACATCCAAAGAGGTAAAAACATGAAAGTCGGTGTGTAGACACAGTATGTGTTGCCATACAAAACTGTTTTCCCCCTCTCCTTCATTTCCCCTCCGCAGTTGTTTTCTAATAATTGAGAGATTTTCAAAATTAATAAAGCTACGAACCTGAAATTGTGTGTTCAAGCCCAATAAATATATATGTATCTTAAAAACGGCATACCACAAAATTCCCCTCTCTTTCATGGTTACCCCTCAAAAACTTAAAACTCACATTTTTCGTAAATTCCACATTTTTTGACCGATTTTCTTGATGTTTTTAACACTTTTTTAACGGACGATGTCAGATCAATATTTTTTTGTGTAGATCTGGGGTGTGGCGCCACCTACCGTGTGTACAGGGAATCAAATTGTCGAGTGTACTCGACTATATCGCCCTTACTGGCCATTTTCTTCTTAAAACTTTGAGAAATTAATATATTCCTGCACGATTTTCGGCGTTTCTTCATTTATTTGATGCACAGTTGCTTTTGATGTTACATTTGTTAATTTAATTTGAAATTTTTATTTTTTTAAGTTATTAAATGAATATTTTTAATGGCAACTTAAATATTAAGAAAATTTAAAGACTTAATTTAATTTAATTATTCATAAGGTGCTTTAAGTGGAAAATGTGCAAAAAGCTTTGGCAAAGGCAACTGCATTCAGATCAAAGATACGGAGCGTGTGAAGCACGATAAGTGTCTGTGTGTGAGGTTTGTGTAAAGAAGCCGATACTCACTTCAAAATGCAAACATATGCGCAATTGAATTGAAATTGAATTTACAATTCTATGCGTTGGATTGATGCTTTGTTGGTGTTGCTGATGGCCATGTCTCTTGCCTGTTGCCGCTTACTACTCTCACCTGGCTTACTAAACTCCTCTCAGTCGCTTCACCTTCAGGTCGCTTGTCCTTTTGCTGTGCTTGAAGCATACTTGTTATAGCTGTCTTTGGTTTCTGCTACCCCCGTTCTAACGATATATTGTTTTTGTTGGATCTTTTTTTTACTTTTGTTTTTTTTTTTTGTTGCTTGCACTTTGTCGTATTTGCATTTCGTTATTGTGTGAAAGAAAAAATAAAAAACTGTTGCTTTTACTGTTGCATTCAATCATGGGCTTTATTTTCAGCATTTATGCATATCTTCTGCTTTTTTTATATGTGTGTATGTGTGTGTGTGTTAAATTACAAATTGAAAGCAGAAAAAAATGAAAGCACAGTTACATGAAATTGATTGTTAGCTTTGTTTTAGTATTTTTTATAGTTCGTTTGCTTTCGTTGCGAAGCTTCGATTAGTATTGCTTGAGGTGTGCTTTTTTTTGTTGTTGTTTTGTTCTGTTTTGTACGTTTCGGTTTATTGTTTTGTTTGTCAACGCTCAAATAAGTTCACAGTTATGCATCAACAAAGCAAATTTCCAATTGAAAACAGATGTTGGTCGCAACATTAACAAATTTTATTTCCAGTTGCTGGCTCCCTTGTTGCATTACTACTATTTAAATGCTAATAATATTAAAAGCAAAAACGAACGAAATAAATTTTCAACAACTTTTGCAAAACTTTTTGACAAAAACTCACCTCTTCTTAACATTTTGTAAAATATTTGATAAGTAACTGCAAAAAAAGAAAGATCTCGAAACTTTTATTTGTTTATATTTACAAAAATGTATTTCTCTGTCTTCTTGTTCCTTCTGCTCGTACTTTTTTTGTAAACTTCTTGTCAAGCCATTATGCCAATGCCCGTGTGACCACGCCTCTTGAATACAAGATGATTTTTTAGCTTGCAGACTTTGTCTCATTTTTTATTTAAACAAAAAATAATGCAATGAGAAGAAAAAAAGTAAAAAAAACATAACGCAACGAAACGAAATGCAACAAACTTTGTCAAGCCGAAACTATTTTTCACTAAATTGCAACAAAAACAATATGGAAAAAAAAAATATTTTTGCTGTAAAATATATTTTTGTTATAACCGTGCTGTTTTGTTGTAGTTGTTGTTGTTTTTCTTGTTGAGTGTTAGCAAAAGTTTGGCACGTTTTGACTTGTAAGTGGTATCAAAAAGTTTTACGTTGATATTATGTCGTCTATAAGCTGAGAAGTATTCTGCGAGCTTGAGTTGTTGGTTTGGTTTGGTTAAACTTGTCAGCAGTTCGCTGTTTAAGCGAAACTTACTTTCACGTGAACTAAACTAAACTTAACTTAACGCTGATTACGTTTCGGTTAAGTCTATGCAAAATATGTTGTACGCTTAATTATATTAATTAAATTTCGTTGGCAAAAATAAGCTTAGTTAGATTAAATTGAAAGACAATGTAAATTTGCAGCCCAATTTAAAAGTCAAGTGAATTTAGCAAGTAAAGATAGAAATATTAACTTCAAATAAACACAAATTTGAAAAATATTTACTCGAAATTGATTATTTATGTATGAACTGAGCGAACGTTTGTGCATGGAAAAATGTCCTTATAGTGTAATACACTATCCATCAAAATGTCAATTTTGTCAACTGCCAACAAATCAAGCTGTCAACTTGGCAACTCTGCTAGTTTATGGTGTGCCTAGTTTGAAGTTACATGTACTCTGGTTGCTTTAGAATATGTTTGTATGTAGAAAAAACTCTTACGTTCAATCATGACTGACTGGCTGGCTGGTTGGTGGGTTGGCGGGTCGGCGGGTCGGCGGGTCGGTTATGTTGAATGGTGCAATATTTGAAATTATGTCACATGCTGTAGACAAGTGTACCACAACGTTGACATTGTTGACGACTACGAGAATTCAGTCTAAGTTGTCAACGTGCCATTCTCTTTCTCATCATCATCATCATCATCGTTGTTGTCATCATCACAATCATTATTGTCATTGACAGTTTAGTTCACTTCAGTTCGCTACGGTTTGATTGTCACAATGATTTAAAAAAAAGTGTGCTGATGCACTTCAACTGAAGTATTATTTGTTTATTATTTATTGTATGACAATTGACGGAAGTTATTAACTGATGTTATTAACTTTTGGTCTCTTATGCATGATTTCACTGTTTTTTATTGAAGCATTGACGCTGCTGGTCATCTAGCTTGATGTATGTTTCTGTGATTGTCACAAAAGAACTACTAAGTAGGATGAAATCGAGATTAGGACCCTTTCAGCTGTGCAGCAATGCAAATTTTCTGATCAAAACTGACTGATTGTTTGGTGGGGTATGTTGTGTGTTTTTGTTCGTGCACGGAACATTTTACTCTGCATTAGCATTGGTCGCATTTTGGTTTCATATTTCTGACAGACGTAACAGTTTCTCATTCATGTCAGTTACTGATGTGCTTTCCAGTTCGTTTGAATGGTTTCATCAACGTCGAAGTCATTGAGGATGTTGAAATTTGTTATTGATATTTGGAAATTTTTTTTATTTACATTGCATGTGTATTTTCTTAATGAAATCATTTACGAATGCGTCATATAATGTGAGTGATTTCAAGCCGACAGTCACTTGATTTAATTTGTTTGGGACTTAGTGTCTCGTCACGTGGTCAATATTCTCTTGTGAGTTATTTCACTTTTCCTAGATAAATTGAAATATGGAGCATAGAGTTTTACGCGTTCTAAGCTCACACATTTGTAGAAAATAATTTAAAATCATATTTATTAATTTTACAATTTTACTTGTCATAGCAGAGTTGGAAGTCAGAGTAATTTTGCTTAAGACAAAGTGAATGCCTTTAATGTAACCATCTTTAATCTTATTTTCCATTCCTTCGTTTCTTTATCCAAAAACTCTTTTCGTATTATATATCTTCACTGCCAGAGGTGCTGTCGCCAACACAATGAATTACAGCTGAGCATTAATGGCAATTTGATTTAATTTAATTATGCCTTTTGTGTCAAGTGAAATAAAGTTTCATGGACATGCATTGCGTATTTTTCGCTCGTGCTGAGAAAATACGCTTTGTGTAATCAGTAACGCAGAGTAATTTAAAAATGCATTTAATTCGGCAAAAGTCAATCAGAGAATAAAACCAATTTATTTCGTTTGGTTTCGTTGCAGGTCAAGGCTCACATTCAATTAACTGCAGCCAAATAAGTTGACAAACACAACGAAATCGGGCAAATGCATTCAACGAGTCTGTAATCATTGACGAGGCGAGCGTGCGAAAAGCTCATTTAAGCCAAGTCAATTAAAGTGTTCGAAAAGTTTGTGCAAAGCGGCTTTAAATCGAAAATAACATTACTCAGTTCAAAGTGCAAGAAATCTTCAACAATGTTTTAATGCCAATTTGTATTGACTTTGTATTTGAGTGTGTGCGTGTGTGTGTGTTTTGCCATTTGTGTATGTTTGTGCGGTCATTAATCAATATGTAAATTTTTCGTTAGCTTGTGTGTGTGTGTGCGTGTGTGTGTTTGTGTATGCGCGTGTGCGATTTCTTTTTATAACAATAAATTTTGTGATTTTTTCACGCTTACACGCACGCAAAAACAAAACAAAACACACACACACACACATATACAAACGAACGAACGAACAAACAAACAGACACGCAATCAGATAAATTGACAGAACCGAGGCAGGTGAATGTTGGCTGCCCCTGATGGCAAAGCTGTCGTTCGATTTGATGAATGCGTCTGTTTTTACCTTAACAACGAATCAAACCGAACCGAACCAAACCAAACCAAACCGAATCGCACCATTCTGACCAAGAATTGTGAAATTCGACAAACCAAATACAATCGATCGGTTGTAAGCAACCAACCGAACTGTCAGTCAGTCATTCAGTCGTCCGCTTTGGGTTGGGCGCAGTCAAAACAGGTGTCATTATAGGCGTTATCCACGTCCTATTTAAAATTGCATTGGCGTGCAGGTGTTAAGCGTTTATATCGTTTGTAATCATCATGCCTACATACAAACACACATAACGCATATACATATTACACAATCCACACACATGGCCATATTGAGCATCATTCGCGACCGCTGTGTGTGTGTGTGTGCGTGTGTGCTGACCAACAAATTGCAAAACATTTTTAAATATTGTTATTGCGTTTGTTTTACACGATTTTATTCATTTGTGCACATCTGTAGGAGTGTTTACATTTTGTTTTGTATTGTATTGTTTTGTTTTTTTAGCTACGCGTTCGCTGATAAAAAGTTTTGGTGTTATCGTTAACACCTGCAATTGATTTATGGCCTAGTATGGTTTCGTTCTGTGCTTAATTTTTTTCTTGATTTATTTGCAAATTGTTGTTGTTGGTTAGTGGCTGCGAAAGTTAGTTTAACTGAAGAAACAAAAAAAAAAACACAAATAAAAAAATATAAAAAAAAAAAACAATTTTTTTTAAATTTCGCTATTGGGAATTTCTTTGCTGTAGCAAGTTTACTTGAGATTTGTGGAAATCTTGTGGGAAATGTAAAACTCGATTTTATAAAACTCTTCCATATGCACAAAGCTTGTTTGGAGACTAAGGACAATTTAATAAATTACGCTAAACATTGTTAATTTGCCTGCTTTATATCTTGAATTGTTGATATTTTGCAAAAATTTATCAAAAAATCTTTAGCATACTTTCAGGATAAATTATTTTCTTAAATTACTAAAAGAGTTGCAAATGATTAATTTAAGCACTTCTATAAGAAAATAACACAACCAACTTGCGTCATATTAAAAACTTAAAGTTTGCATTGCACTGACATTGCACTAAATGATATGACATGACAAAGCCAACAAAGCAACAAACACAGCGCAGCACAAGACAAAGAATATCAATGAGCATCACAATGTTGGCGCAGACGGCAAAGACAAAGCCAAAGCCAACGCCAACTTCGACTTCGACGTCAAAGTCGGCGTCGACGCAGACATCAACCATGTCGATGACGTTAGTGAAGTGATGCTTGTCTTTGACATTGAATGTACACAGTTAATCCAATAGCAGCATCTTTTTTATTTTTTATCTCTTTTTTCTTTTTTTTTACTTTGTGTTGAAATGTGCATGCGAGTGTGTGTGTGTTGTTGGTTGTGTTTGTGTTGTTGGTCGTGTCTGCGTGTTGCTATGTAATGTCGTTGTCAACGAGGCATCAGCACTCAACTGAACTGAACTCTGTTCGGCGCAACGAAATGAAACGAAACACAAGGCAACTCAACTCAATCAGTGAATCTCTTCACATCGCTGATCAAAAGAAAACAATCAATGTACGCATTTCAAGTGTCAGAAGTTGCCAAAGTACCGAAGCCAACCGACACTTACACACACATGTGAGTGAGCGTGTGTGTGCGTGTCGTTTGCCATTTTACTTCACATTTATTTTTTCTTCTTCGCTTTTTTTTTTTTTTTGTCTTGTTTGCCCTCCGCTTTTTAATCAATTTATATGCAAATAAGTAAAATGCTTAACTGAATCTGTACGAACGGCTATGAACAAAAAAAAAAAAAAAGTATCGAATCAAACAAAAAAAAGAAAAAATTACGAATGAAAATCGTTAAATGAATTGATTAAAAGAAGAATTTCATTAAAATTGTTTGTTATTGAATTTCGTTGATATTCGGTGACTGACATACAAAGTGTTACATTTTAAATAAAATTTATTAGTATTCATTGCGCCTTAAACTCAATCATCATCATCATTATCATCATCATCGCCATCATGCTCAGCCTTCCACTCATCATTTTTCGTCATCATTGACACAACTTTCATGTCAGAAATGTACAAAATGTCAAACTCATTTGCCTAATAATCCACTCGACGGCAGAGCAGCGCACACAAACTCATTCCATTTGCAATGTCAAAACTTTACACAAGTTTACACAAGTCCGTCCTGTGTAGCAAATCAGACGCTGTCATAACCAAAGACGAGCAGATTTTGAATTGTGACTTGTGCGAGGCTTTTATGCTTGGCCTCGGTATGGCTTCAGTCGCCATTTTAGTTACGATCTTGTGCGCTGGCCTCATCTTCGGCATTGTAAATTGATAAAATCAACTTGATAACTTCATTTCATTAAGTAAACATTAATCACATTAACTTTGCTTTGGTATCGGTGCGAAGGCAAGCCGAAATTAACCTTTACTTTTCTTGGGCACACAAAAAGGCAACGACAACGACAACGGCCACATTAATGTTAAATTCTAATAAGAAAATCTGTTTAATATGTTGTGTAAACCTTTTATGAAGCATGAAGCAGAAAGGTTTCACTTTGCTTTTGCTTACAAAATGTCATACTAGCAATCTTATGAGTGTGTGTGTGTGTGTGTGTGTTTAAGTGGCAAACATATTGTGCCAAACACACGCACATATGCAACAAAGTGTGAAGTCGACTTTGAGGTCAACGCACATAAAACTTATTACTTAATTTATAAGGCGAAAGGCGTCAGACAAACAGACAGACAGACAGACGCAAAAACGGACGGAAAGACAGACAGACAGACAAATTTATTATGTTGAAAACTTAATAAGATGAAGAATGAAAGCATGAAAAATATTTCTTATTCTAATTTGAATGAACATGCCACAATGTGCCGTGTGTAGTGCGGTAGGTTGTCTTGCTACTTACATACGCACATACATATATAAATATAGTAGAGTAGTTGGAGTAAGTTGAAAGAGTGGTTGAGTGTTGTGAGTGTGTTGAAGTGACAGCGGGACAGTGTTAAAGCGTAAAATTTACATATTTCAATTTTTCGTAAATTTGCATAAAATTCAAGCAGACTGTCATTCATTCACTCATTCATTCTTCAACTGGTTCAGTCTTCCCATTGCTAGAGCACGAACACACGTAGACATACACATACACACACACACTCACATTGACTCAGTCAATGTCAAGTATTTGCACAACTTGACTTAGTCGTCAAGACAACCCCAAATTCTTTTTCATTTGCGAAAAAGAAAAGGGTTCAGTCCTTTTGATAACTGTCAACTTCTGGCGCCCAACTTGATTAGTTTCTTGTGGCTGCGTGCATATGATTTTGCGTTTGCTTTTGACTTGACTTTGCCACATTATAAAATTATTAAAATGATGTTCAATCCCTACAAAAAAAAAAGTAGTAATAATAATAAAAACGAACGAACGAAAGAATGAATGAACAAACGAACGAACTAAGGAGATGCTGAAAAGCTGTCTTGACTTAGTATGAAATGAATCAAAAAACTTTTTTCATTACTTGACTTGACTCACAGTTTGCAATTAACTTCCCCGAAATATATGTATATGTATGTATATGCATAAACTTCTTGACTTAACTTGACTTGACTTGGCCAGGTTCGGTTCGGTTCGGTTCGGTTGGCTTTACATTACGTTTCCTTTGCGTCAACATACATAAGATAGTTTGTGTTGTTGTTATTGTTGTAATAGCCAAAACTAGTCAAAAGTTTTCAAATTAAATGCAGGTTTCTTTTTGGTTTGATTTTGATTTCGTTTTCGTTTTCGACTTTGCTCATCGACTTCGCCATTTCGACCACGATTTAGTTGATAACAAAATCACGTTTCTTATTTAAGCTTAAGTGCTCATTAACGCCAGGTTGGTTTTGCCGTATGTATTAACATAAAATAACTGTGCTATGGTGGGGTGCTGACAGGCGGACAGACAGTCAGATAGACAGAAAAAAAAAAGTATTTAATAAAAGCTGCCAAAAACACACATTGACGCACGCACGCGTACATCATCAATCGCCATTGAAATTCAATGCTTAAATCCTAACGAGCTGTGCTGGCATTTAATACGTTTTCACTTTATGCCAGATTACGTACGCACACACATACACACACATATGTAGGTACATATCTATGAACTCACATAATGCGTCGCTTTTTTCGCAATCAGCTTCTATGTTTGCGCTCGCTTGGCTGTGTGTATGTGTTTTAGTGTGAGTGTGTGTGTGTGTGTGTATGTCTGTTTTGGTGTGTGGCATAAAAATGTGTAAAGGAAGTAATATAAAAATAGAAAGTTTTTGCACTTCACGTGTCAAATCCTTTTTAATGAGTTTTTGAAGCATCAAAAGTTTTCTATTTCGCCATTTTCACCGTTGTGCGTTGCTCATATTTTCTTTCTCATTCACATTTATATCTGTCTCTCTCTGTCGTTTTCTGTATCGTTTTGTTGCTTTGCACCTTTGACTACCTTCTTCTTCTTCTTGCTTCTTGCCTATTTCAACATCAGACTTATAATAATGTTCTCACATCCTGCATTTACCTAAGTATGTGTGTGTCTAAGTACGTTGCCAACATTGGCGTATTTTTGTCCTTTCTGCACTTCACCAGCTGAGTTTGATGGCTGCCTTTGCTAATAGCGCCAACTGATTAAGTTCAAATATCGATACGTTCATTTTCAAAAGCGATGGCATTAAACATCATGTGCTTCACAATGGCAACAGCAAACCAGTAAGGATATAATACCCTGCACACAGGGTAGGCGATGCCACAACCCAAATGTATAAAAGAATGTTGATCTGACGTCGCCTATTCAAAAAGTGTTAAAAATATCCAAAATAGTTTGAATAGGTGTACACTTACTTAGTTTGTATACAAAATTTGAGGTTCGTACCCTTAATAGTCTTGGAGATACAGAAATTTTAGGAAAAAAAAGTGTGTGGTATTGGTTGAGCAGGAAGGAGTGGGCGGGGTACAAAAAAAATTAACTTGATCTAGCGTTTGACCTCACGAGTCTATCCTCCAAATTTTAAGTCTCTAGCTCTTATAGTTTTCGAGAACCATTCGTGAGGACGGACGGACGGACAGACAGGGCTATATAAATTCGTCTTGTCATCCTGATCAAGAATATATAAACATTATAGGGTCCCCCTCCCCTCCTTCTATGAGTTACATATAAACCGTCTCAAACAAACTTAATATACCCCGATACACAGTGTGTGTACAGGGTCTAAAAAGGCAACGCTTTATCCAGTTAGGCATTACATACACAGGAAAAAGTTGCATAGATAATGAAGCGAAGTTACCAAGAATTTTCAGAAAAGTCGAGTCTTATATTCAATGGTTACAGATAAAATACTAATTTTCGTATGTGCATCGACAAATTTTAAACAGTATGTAAATGAGCAATGACAGATGTACAAATTTTTTTTATACTTTTCACGTATGTGAAATAGTATATTAACTTGGTCACGGAGTTTGTAACAGATCGAAATATTAATTTCCGACTATATAAAGTATATATATTCTTAATCAGGACGACAAGACGAGTTTATTAAGCCATGTCCGTCTGTCCGTCTGTCTGTCTGTCTGTCTGTATGTGTGCAAACTAGTCCCTCAGTTTTGAAGATATCGAGCTGAAACTTTGCATAGAGTCTTAGAATTATTTTTTTACACAGTCCGACTAAATGCATGAAAGTTTCATTGAGATCGGAAAACTGGAACTGGTAGCTCCCATACAAAATGAAGAAGAGGAAGAGAAGCAATATTCACGTCGTTGTATGGACAACTTTTTTGTTTTTTAACCAATTGACTTGAAACTTCACAGTTATGTTCTTAGGGAGGAATGAAAACTATTTTGACCAAAAGTGGGCGTAGCCACGCCCACTTATAGCGAAACTTGACCCGTTGTATGGAAAACTTTTTTGTTTTTTAACCAATTGACTCGAAACCTTACAGTTATGTTGTTAGGGAGGCTTGAAAACTATTCATTTCCTTTTTTTTGTAGAGACACAACGTGAAAAGTATTATAGCTTCAGCCTTGCTGAAGATATCGTCCTTACTGGTTATTTATTTCGGGCGTGTAAGTAGGGTCGAGTTTACTCAACTGTACCACCCTTTATTATAGAGTATATTAACTCTATAATGAAAGTATATAATAATACTATAAAACGAGAATAAAATTCAGCCTGCTTGGAGCAATATTGCTGCAGTAGGAAAGATCTGTCAAATAAATGATTTTTGTTGAAAATCTTTTCTGTTTTTGGATGTATCACACACACACACATCAGACGAAACTTTCCAATGACATGCAATAGGTTTCGGCAAAGCCAAACATATCTCATTTTCAGGTTTTAAGTATATTTTGTACACAAAGAAAACATCGCAGAAATGTGGCAAATATGGTGGAGGGCAGTTAGCAGAAAGTAAGTTAAAAAAGTAAACAGTTTAGCTAAGTTGTGTAAATTTCGACAAAATGAATTAATTTGTTTAAATTGGCTACAAAAAGTAAGTAACGTAAAACACAAAATTGAATTAAATTATATTTTTTATATGAAATGAGAATTTCATACGAATTGCGGTTGTCCAAGGCACGAAGTGGTGTTAAATTCATTTCCGGCACGCGGTCGCTCGAATTACTCATTTCAACGCACCGTGCGGTGTGAAATGTGGGGTGTGTTAAGCGTTGTAGTGCACATAGCTTGGTTGCTGTTCATGCTTAATGCACACGAAATATGCGCTATGAGTAGCCTCACAACAACAACAATTGACGTAACTGCGATAGCAGCAACAACAGCAACAGCAACAGCGCCAACAACAATGAAGTGCCAATACACTCAAAATGACACAAAGGCATCATCATGACTGTCATCGTTGCCGTTGCCGTTGACGTGTTGGCGTGATGGCGTGATGGCGTTGGCTGCGACACCAGCTCAGACCAAACCAAACCAGATGAGC
This sequence comes from Phortica okadai, assembly GCA_034638295.1. Classification (NCBI taxonomy): domain Eukaryota; kingdom Metazoa; phylum Arthropoda; class Insecta; order Diptera; family Drosophilidae; genus Phortica; species Phortica okadai. The sequence continues at coordinate 4,018,563 of CM067849.1, read as the reverse complement.
ACAATTGGACGTTGGCTTCGGCTTTGGTTTAAAAGCCTTCGCATGCCGCACATTTCTGTTCACGCCCATTTCGCATGGTACATGGTTTCTATGTAGGACCGTCAAGCGGGTATGCGGATTGCCCAACAGACCGACCAACCGACCGACTAACCGACCGACCGACCATCAGACGGATATCGTGTCCATAGTCCAGTCACGCAGCAACGTTTGAAGTCAATTTAAAATGAGCATTCGAGCGTGCAGACATGTTGCAATACTCGCGCCTTCAGCCTTCAGACAACTCAATTCGACACGCGCATTCACTGAGTGCATTTAAAATTTATTTAAGTTTCACTGCTCTGCCTCACATGGCATGCTTAAAATGTTACATTTGGCTTGCATTAATTGAGTTGTTCAAGCATACGTTTGCGTTATGACAACTACTTACCTGACCTTAAACAGTAATCAAGGCACAAGATGCAAAATTAAGCTATACATTACTTTCAGCCTAAAGCTGTTGTTGCTTCTGGCTTTGATTTGGCTCTAAATGAGTTTGTCTCAATGCATCTGCGTTACAGACTTGAAATTAGAATCTAATTGCATTGTTTGTAGATAACTCTTCATTGCTTTGTTTCATTCAACTGACGATCCTTTATGTTTTTGCTGCGTTTAAAGCTGACTTGGTGAAACCACAATGAACAGTCTCATTGATGCTTCCATTACAATTTGTCTTGGTACAAACAAAAAAGAAGAAATGCCAAAAATGCTACAGTAGACAAATGAGTGCCAGAGTCGCCTTGCACAAATTTGTTTTTAATTTTTATACCCTGTATACATACTGTGTATCAGGGTATATTGTGTTTGTTTGAGCGAAATGTATGTAACGCACAGAAGGAGGGGAAGGGGACCCTATAAAGTATATATATTCTTGATCAGGACGACAAGAGAAATCGATTGAGCCATGTCCGTCTGTCCGTCCGTCTGTGCGTCCGTCCTCACCAACGGTTCTCGGAAACTATAAGAGTTAGAGACTTGAAATTTGGAGGTAGACTCGTGATGCTCGGCAGCAGATCAAGTTTATTTTTTTTTTGCCACGCCCAGTCCTTCCCGCCCATTCTGCCCCACTCACTTTTTTAAATCGCTATAACTCAAGCATCCAAAGAGATAGAAACATTAAAGTCAGTATGTAGACTCAGTATGTATAGCCCTACAAAACTGCATACCACAAAATCCCCCCTTCATTTTCATTTCCCCTCCCCCAGTTATTTTCTGTAAATGGCTATATCTCTAAAATTAACAAAGGTACGACCCTGAAAATTTGTTTACAAGCTCAGTGATAATACATCGTAAAAACTGCATACCACAAACTTCCCCCATCTTTGATGGCCACCCCCACAAACTTAAATTTTTCGTAAAATCCACATTTGCTGATATTTTGAACACTATTTGAATAGGCGACATCAGATCACTATGTTTTTGTAGATTGAGGGTGTGGCACCGCCTACTATGTGTGCAGGGTATTATATAGTCGAGAATACTCGACTATACCGCCCTTACTGATATTTTTGTGTGCTTATTTTCATCGCAAAACTGTAAAATTTAATGAAATTTTACAGTAATTGAAAAACTAATTTTATAATTAAAGCAACGTGGTAAAAAATATAGAGTTTGTTAACTTTTTCAAATAATTTTTTGTTATTTTTTTTGGCAAATTTTTATTAGGTGTTTTTTTATGTTGTCTATTTTTGTTGTTTCTTGTTTTGTGTAGAGCTTGTGCTGTTCAACAACGTCAGCAGTCGTGACGAAATTTTCAGTGCTGCTTTGGGACATCATTAGTTCTTTAATTGCCATAAATAACCACAGACCAACGTCGGAAATGCTCACACACACACACATACATTCATATACTTATGCATGTGTTTGGGTGTGTGAATTTTTCAGCTTACAAAAGTTGGCAACATGATTTTCGCAATGCTTTGGCAATCCCACGTGTATAATGAAAGTGTTGTAAGAGCGCTATCGTTTGTTGACGAAAGAAGATGGAGCGGAGTGAGAGCTGTGCGAAAGAGAAAGGCATGTCTGTATTTGTGCTTTAGTGTCGAAGTCATAGTCATCATGCGTTGGATGCATTGTCAAACGAATAGTTGCTGTCCACGTTGACGATGGGCAAAAACTCATGCCTCATTCCCAAGCCAATTACTATTGTCAGTAGTGTGTTTTAAGTACAACTTCTATTTGCGATTAGTTCCCAAAGCTCCAAGAGTAATAGCAGCAGCAACAGCAGCATAATTCAATGCGTGTATTGCATGCGTGTTCGTGTGTGTGAGTGTGCATGTGTTTGTATCTGGCAACGACAAAATCAGTCAGTCAACAATTCCATAGCAAGCAAAGTTTCAAGTCCAGCCGAGTCTAGTTTAAGTGAAGTTAGTGAGCGTTGCGTAGCTACAAATTCATTCATTCATTTACGCGCACACAAAAACACACACACACATACACACTCATTGACTCACTCAGTCAGTCAGTCAATCAGTCAGTCTTTCATTCGTTGGTACAAAGTTTTCTCCATAGAACCATATTTCAGCAGCGGCAATTGTCGTTTGGCTCGTCCTCGTCCTCATCATCATCATCATTGTCGTCGTCATGATTATCATAGTGTAATTCTCGATGTCTGTGCGAATTTCGTCGTGGTAATTCGGCAACAAAACATGGCACATGACAGCACACGGGACAACACACGACTGCAGAACGCAGCACTGCACAGCACAGCTCAGAACAGCAAAGAAAGGACCTCATGACAATGTATGGCTTTGCCAATATCCGATTTTCCGCCCACGCCGCTGCACCTCTTGCGCCTGCAGTCAAATCGACAATTAGTTTTTGGTCGAAAAGTTTTAAATGCTTTAGCAAATATCGTTTTTGTTGGTGCTCGCCCCAAAAGTTGCCTCCTACAAAAATTTTAGTTTTATGCAATGAAAAAGACATAAACAAAAAAAAAAAAAAAACACTCATGACATGTTTGCAATTTGTATATTGAAGTTATAGCAATGTAATTTGTGTGTTTGTGAGACAAATATTCTCGAAAGACAATTTTTGCATGCATAGTGTTTTTTTTTTTCTGCCGATACATTGAAAGCGATATACAAAATACAAAATATGACAAAATATATTTTCAATAATCTTTCATTGTTGATATCACAGGCGGCAGGTTGGGAGGGCTAAGTGAATGATGATTTATCATAGCAAATTTGAATTTCGTGATACTTTTCTACTACAAAATATTGATACTGTTTGAATGCTCTATTGAGTGACATCGAGTTGGGCAATTTATTAGTGGAATTATGAAGCACTCAATTTGTTTGTAAGAGATTAAAACAAATGTTTTATTTGATAGAACAATTATTGTTTTCTTAAATCGATGACAATAATAATATTTGTGATGTGTTTGTTTATAGCTTTTGATTAAAACGAACATGTATAAGTGTTTCTTTGTGCAGTCACAAAATTTATGCATATCATATGGCAATACTGTCAGCATGTAATATTATCCTTTTTAAGTATCGCTTTTGCTATTTCCTTTGTAGTTTTCTAACGCTAAGCAAATACGTATCGCGACAGAGAATTCTATATCAACATCGTTTTACATAATCTCTGACTAAATGAACACAGATTCGTCTGTACAATAGTTTGAGGCGCGCACACATGTACATGGAAAGACAAGTGCATTAATAACACAAATACTCGTAGAGCGATCATTGTAAATGTAGAAAGTTAATTAAGTCGACGGGTTTACCATGTAAACACGATTTGAGCCTTTGTTATTCTATGATCTAATAGTCAAATATCAACACACACACACACACACACATACACTGAGACAAAGAGCACAGCGTTGAGCTCAGCTCGGTTTAGTTGGGCTCAATTGGATTGAGTTGAGAGTTGCTTAAAAACATGTTCCGCCTACTTCAATTGCAACTCCTACTTTCGCACGACGCTTCTCATCTTTTGTTAGAGCTCAATGCTAATGTTTGCTCAACTAACAGGCAGCATATGTGACATGTCTGCCTATGTGTGTGTGTGTGTGTGTGTGTGCATGTTTGAGTGACTGAGCTTGTGTGTCATTTGTTTGAGTTTAAAAGCCATTAACAATTCAATTTCATGTTTAGATGGAAGTGTGTACTTGTATGTATATATGTAGGTTGTAGCATAGACATGTCATTGTGCGGCGAAATGAAAGGCAGTCTTAGTTACTTTGGCATCAGGGCCAACAAGCGTTAATTAAATTAATCATACATTATGCGTTCATTCATAGACATATATTTTTTTTCATTATTACCTGTATAATAATACGAATACAAATAAGCAAGTAAAAAAGTTAAATTTTTATGTTTTTCTTCTATGTAAGTCAGCTCGTTAATACTTAATTTCATTACATATTTTTTAATTGAGCAATACAAATTCATAGTGCTAAGAATGATTTACAGCAGTTGCACACGGTGCTACCAAGGATCGTTGTATCCTTGCGCAATGTTTATTAATGAAACATTTCCCTATTTGCATTTTAATTTATGCAGAAAGCAAAAAAAGGAAAACTCAAAAAATGGAACCTATTAAGAATGCGTGAAAGTGTTTGTGTGCTCAGCAATTGAAATTCAAAAGTAGAAAAATTAACGTTTTTATTTGTTGACAACGACAAAATGCGGGTAGACGAGCACGATTTGATAATTAACAAGGCAAATACGACTAATTAACATTCAAAACACACACGTTCAAAGGACACATTTGTGTAGCTTTCAATTCATTTTTTTTTAGTTAATTTTTTAAGTTTTTATAAATTTGATTGTTGTTGAGAAATGAGAAATTTGGTTTAGACTAAATTTAAAGTCGTATTAAATGTGAAAATGCCAACGTCATTGTCTGAGCACTCCGAATATAAAACGAGTCGAGTTGCTTCGAGCTCAAAATGGCCTGACAGTTGAAGCCAAAATCCAAATGCGGCTCACTGCGCTTAATGCCCAACAATGTGGTTTTATTTGCATTTGTCTGTCTGTCCGCCCGTCCGCTCGTCCGTCGGGCTGCATGTCGTTCTCTGCCTGTATGCTTGTGTGTCTACTTGGCTTTATAAGCGATTGTCTTGTCTGGCTGCCTGTCTCGCTCACTTTGTCGAAGTGTCGGCTTGTCTTTCGGAATATCTGCTACTATCGTATTATCGTTGTTGCTGCTATTGCATGAACTTTATGCGCTTCAGCGATTTAAAAAGCCGAAAAGTGGATTGTTTTTGAATATGAGTTTTCAGTAATTGCTGCATTTCCTTTTGGGCGTAATAGTCTACTGAAATGTTTTAAATGTATTTTTTTTTTTTTGAGTAATATTATGTAGAATGGAAAAATGAAAAACTTAATACGGTTAAAATTTCTAAACCAGATATAATCAAAAGTCGAAAGCTGTGAACCATTTATTGTTTTAATTTTCTTTTTTTCTAATTTTTATAAAAACAACAGTATTAAATATAATGAGGCCTTGGCGATATAAGACAAAGTAAGGCAATGGTTAAACAAGTTCTGCATGAATCAATCATTATCTCCAAAATAATGTATAAAGTGTGTTACTTAATTGTCATAGGTAAGCAATGCCAATAAAGCAATATATTAATTTTGAGATATACAATGCCTGAATATATACCACGAATTTCTGCGTTTATATTTATTTGACATCCTTAAAACTCTAGGAGGTGTTTGCACCTCATTTAGCCAGACGGACATGGCTAAATGAAACTTCTGGTTGCAAACTTCATGACAAAGCTAATATACTCTTTTTGCAAGAGTAGAAAAACGAACGGCGAATGGTTAATGGCTCATTTAACCAAAATAGGAATTAAAAACTTAGTCGCATGTAAAATTGCAACTTTATTGAAGTCAAGTGACTTACATACATACATGCAGATACGAAGAGATAAAATAGTGAATAAAAAGATGAGTGGGCGAAAAGCGTGGACAGTCAACTTTATCACTCAGCTCAATGGCGCTGCCTCATCTGGCTGAATTGTATCCAAGGAAAATCTCATCATCATCACTGAAATCTTCATCATCGTCATCGTCAGCCAGTGTTGTATGGCATTATATATATTGCTGGATGAGTAGTATACGCAGGAACAGAGAAGGCAATAGCAACGAGAATTGTATACAGGATATGACTATTAAATTTCTACCAATTGCACACTTTGATAGTCTGTTAAGCATTTTCTCGGATTGTGTGCAGTCAGAATATGTAGTGTGTGTGCTTGGAAAATAATATGCAACAATCTTTTGGCTGTATTCATTTGCGTGCCTGTATCATTCAGCCAGTCAGACAGACAGACAACCATTCAGTCTGCCAGTCGATGCGTGAACCTACTCGGTTTTCTTGCATTTGCCATCACTTTGCGGTTGCAACATTTCATGGCCTGCCATTTTGCAACTTTCGATGCATTCATATGGAAAATAATTTTCAATATGTACAAAATGAAATGAAATATGTTTTTCATTTCGTTTTTATTGATAAATGCGATAAAATAGATTTTTTTGCATGTCAGACGGAGAGTTTCATCTGACACATTCATCACTCTGATGGTTGTACAGTGACGCGTTTATCAAATCGAAATAAATTCCTTTGTTTTTTTCTTTTTTCTTTTTTTTGTAAATAATTACACGAACGTGTTGGTCGCTGAATTTTGGCGCAACGAATTAAAGGCGAAAATGATGCGTCAAATACGTGACTATAATTTTAAAAATCTAGGCAATCAAAACGAGCAGCGAAGTCGACCTTTTTCTTTTTGTTTGTATATGTGTGTGTGAGTCTTTCTTTTTTTGTAAATATTACCAAAGTGCTTCAAATGAAAAAGCTTTAAAAATAAGTTTATCTTACACACACACACACGGACACACATACTCAGATGTTTGAAATCTATGACGCTCGATGTGTTTTTTTTTTCACAACTCTAGTACATATTTCTAAGCGTCTTCTCTTTTGTCTCTCACTCTCATCTCTTTATTCCTTTTCACTCACACACTGACTTACGCTTTTTCGCTCTATGCACTATCTACAACTTCATAAATCACAGACTAATAAAGCCGCAAAAGGCTGAATGGATCGTGCTGAAGAGTATCAGCGTCAAAACGGGCAGGAAACAAAAGCCGCGACTGCTGCGGCATTGGCATCGGCAGAGACATACGAATAGAAAAAAAAATGGCGACATGCGACATATGAAGTTTATTAAAATGGCGCGTATCCACATCCGTCGACATACTCACACATATTCTAATACATTTATATGTAGGAACATTGTCGGTAGTTCATCGTCGTGTGACTGAGGTCGCCATAAATATTGTGCACACAAACTCTCGTTGCTAAAAACGTACACACGCACAGACACACACACACACACACACACCCTTATAAGTAGAGTCAAGCAGTTTGTAGCCATGCGGTCCTTCAACACATGCGAGTTTCAAATCTTGTTAGTGGCTTTAGTAAGTAAGACTCTCTTATTGAGTTATTTATAGAGAACTTTTTGGTTTCTTTTATTGAAAACGCCTACAAATAATATTTTATTAACATGCCAGTAGTTTTTTTCCCCTCTTTTTCTGTTGGCTAATTGAGCACAATGTAGACAAATATACATATTTAAATTTATTTTTCGTAACTCTTCAAAATTATTTCATTTGCTTTCAGTTGTGTGCTTGTTCATTGTAGGTGTGTACTGCATAAAACCCTCAATTAAGGCCAATTAGCATGTGTTTGTACAACTGCAAAAGACAAACAAAAACATAAAATTTTGCAACCCATACACATAAACCAACACACACACATACACACACATACCAAGTACGCTTTGCCAATCAAACCCTTACTGCCAGCACAGCTCAAACTCGATGTCTAATGAGCGCATTCGCTTTCGTTGTCTTCGACTAAACTGAAACACTTGAAAGCTCTGACTTCCTGTCGTGCCACACTGAACCCACCAATGTTTTGAACGTTACAAAAACGAAATGAAATATTTAACTTAATTAACAATTTTGTTTATTTATACAAAATTTGCATAAACAATTTCGGCAAGACAAAAACCAAAGTCTATTTTTCTTAGCAAGTCTTTTGACGTTGAATGTTTTTGTGCTGCGGCATCTCTTTGCCTTAGTTTGGCACAGTTTTTGTTGCCTTAACTGATAACGAATGTTACTGAATGAGAAGCAAAGACTTCAGTATGTAAATCAGTGTCTCATACTCCCATAAACACACCTACAAAAAGCATACACACATACACATATACGTTGTTGGTGTTGTTCAAACAGTAGTGGTGAAATAAAAGGCATTGAAAGCATAACATAGAGCCGAAATAATGTCGACGTAGTCATTTGATATAGGATCAAGATGAGAATATATTTTGCTTAGAATCCAAATACTAACTTTGCAGAAAGTCCAATAGACTGATTGCTCTCACTGATTGACTATTATAGAGTCACCACATAGAGGCACGTAAATAGGATTTTAACAGCTTGTCATATTCTGAACAGCTGTTTTTTTTCACTACGAGTATTAGTAAATTGGAAATTGTCATATAGTAATCGTAATTTCTCATATTATGTTGAGGCTCAATATAACGTAAGGAACTACAATTGCTATTAACGATGGAAATGAAACACAATGTGGCTGGAATAAGGAATTCATTTAGTGTTCTATTAACAAATCCATTAAAAGCACTCTCAACATTTTTTAATAGAGTTTCCAGAGTAGGGACTTCGTCAATCGTATGATTAGTTTTGTTATAATTTTGGCCGCCACTGTACATCAACGTCTTCAAATGGATAACTTAAGGCATACAAAAAGCACATCGAACTTGTTTATAGCAGAAAACATTGACTTCTTTTACGCTTTTGCAATATGCAAGATCATCAAAAACTATCTTGTGAAACAAGTTGTGCCTCGTAGCTACTTAATAGGCAACAAAGGTTGAGGTCAGAACCATGCCTGAATGCTTGGGGTGTGTGTGTGTGTGTGTGGAATTTGTTGGTTAAAGTGTGAAAGCGCGAGTTTTAACAAATATGCCAAAGTTGTTTAATATTTAAATTTAATTAATTTTGCGTGTTTCGCGGTTGCTTAATGTTAAACGTAATTCATGTGTGTGTGTGTGTATGTATGCGTGGGTTTGTGCCTAAATGGCTGCAATAAATCATGCTTATTAATAGATGAGCTTTGAGCTTTGTTTTGTACTTGTACGCCTTGGCGCCTTTAATGCCACCACAGCGCTCAAAGTCATATGTCAAATGAGTCGTAAAGCATTTTGTGCTGCTATTAACGCAAAGGAACAGTTGGATCAAGATCAACATCAACATCGGATGCACCCGCAAAATTAAAGTATCTTTTCGTATTTGATAAACAAAAAAAAAAAAAAAAAATGAGTTTACGTTAAATGTTTTACGGGATACAATCATGATTATGTTAGTATGCTCAGTGGTATTAATTTCAATTGTTAATAATTAAGAAGTTAATAAAACATTTAAGATGATGAAAAATTAACTAAGAAAAATACTCACACACCCACACGTACACATGTAAATGGAAGTAAGCAAGTGTGCTAACAACTGTTGTCACTATTGAAAGAGTGCATGTGCGTATGAGCAACGTTGCAAAAGGACGAAAAGTTTGGGATTCATTGCCACAGTCAAACCCTTTTGATGTCACTTGAATTTTAATGAAAAATTCACACATGCCACAAGCGAATCAACGAGTATCAAGTGACGAAGGCGGCAGGGCGACTGTGAAAGTTAGCCAGCAAGTAAACAAACAAACAAACAAACAAACAAATAAACGAACAGTTGAAACGAACATGACAACGAGGACAACAACAACAGGAATACAACGATAACTATGGCGCTGACAGCAGACACATTGGGAATACCCAAACACACTCACACTCACACTTAACTTCCTTTAAACATTTTCGTCCTTTACAGCATCGGATCAAAGCGGAAGTGGTCAATAATGTTGGTGATGATGTTGTTGATGTTAATGTTGATGTTGTTGTTGCTGTTGATGTTATTGTTGCTGTTGTTGTTGCTGTTCCTATTGCCATTCTTGTTGCTGCTTTTGCTGCCGGTGTTGATCATAATGAGTAAATCTTTATTGACTATTATTGCGTTATATTGACTGGCGTTTACACAAAGCAGCACGAAAGAGGCGTTTCCTGAAATGGCGAGACTTGAAGGTGTTTGATTGTATTGGCCTGTTGTGTTGTCTGACGCCTTTTGATAGTGTCCTGATTTTTTGGTTTCCCATTTTGTTTGTTGTTATGTTTTTGTATGCTCATCATGTTTGTCGGCATTATGTACGTATGAATGGTTTAAAATGAACTACGATGTTGTTGTGTTGCGCATACATGTAAGATTTTGGTCCATGCATGCATTGCATTATCGCATTTGCTGCACTTAACACTCTTTTGTGATTAAACACGTTTCCTCTGCAAGGCGCAGACATATGATATCAACAAATGCACAAACCCATAAGCAAACAAATAAATGCTTACGTCAAATTTCAGCACACACAATTTTCAGGACAAAGAAAAGTTCAAGATGAAGCGTAAAGAATACAAAGTGACAAAAAGCGTAAAAAAAAGAGAAGACAATTTAAAATATAATAATAAAGATAATAAAAAAACACCTCAGTTAGCAGCAGCAAAAAAGCCAAAGTCAACTTGGTGCAATTTTAATGTCATTTATACAACATATGTCTTGACGCACAAGCACACACACGCACACATATACAGTTCACTTATATTTACACAAACAAAACAAAAAAAGAAAAAAAACCAGTAAGGGCGGTATAGTTGAGTATTCTCAACTATATAATACCCTGTACACACACCTATGTTGATAACACGTTAAACATTCGCCGACAGCAAAAGCAGTGTATCACGCTATGGTTTGTGTATTTGCTAATAGTGAGGCAGGGCTCACAGTGCAATGTTGCCATTAGATGGCGCTTTAGTACGGGTTTTGTTACAAAGCATTGCTGCAAAATTTTAGTGTGTTGGTCTTTGCGGGGAAAGTGGTAGTTTGTTGTATGCAGTTTTAAAAAGGTATGTTATCTGAGTTTGCATACAAAATTTCAGCATTGTATTCTTTATACTTTAGGAGATACAGCAATTTTAAGAAAAAAATGACCTTTTGTTGTGCTTGATGGGCGGGAAGGAATGGGCTTGGCGAAAATTCCTTCAAACTTGATTCAGTGTTCGACCACACGAGACTATCTTCCAAATTTCAAGTCTCTAGCTTTAATAGTTTTCGCAGTGTTAAGTACGGTTTTTGTTACAAGTAGGATAAAGCAGTGTTCAAAGCGCAATTTATGCCAAATTTCAACTTGTTTGTCTTTGCGTTGTCACACAGCGTTAAAAATGAAAGTTTGTGGTATGCAGTTTTAAAAAGGTATGTTTACTGAGTTTGCATACAAAAGTTCAGCATTGTATCTATTATAGTTTAGGAGATACAGCAATTTTAAGAAAACAACTTTTTGAGGGGAAACGAAGGGTAGGGGGAAAAAATGTGGTATGCAGTTTTGTAGAGCTATACATACTGAGTCTACATACTCATTTTCATGTTTCTAACTCATCAGGTTTTCGAGCTACAGCCTTTTGAAAAAATGGGTGGTGCTCGATGGGCGGGAAGGAGTGGGCGTGGCAAAAAATCCTTCAAACTTGATCTAGCGTTTGACCTCACGAGTCTATCCACCAAATTTCAAGTCTCTAGCTCTTATAGTTTTCGAGAACCATTGGTGAGGACGGACGGACGGACGGACGGACGGACGGACGGACGGACGGACAGACAGGGCTATATCAATTCGTCTTGTCATCCTGATCAAGAATATATATACTTTATAGGGTCCCCCTCCCCTCCTTCTATGCGTTACATACAAACCGTCTCAAACAAACTTAATATACCCTGATACACAGTGTGTGTACAGGGTATAAAAATGTATAAAAAATAAGTAGCGTACGTGTCAAGGTGTTAGTGTTAGTTTATGAGCTCAACATGAAGGTAACATATTTCAGTCGTCCTCAGTTCGCAACGCAAGAAGCTGCGTTAAAATGTGACACACATACACATTATCTCATTTTCACAGCTTTTACTTCTGCTACAACAGACAGCAAGGCGAAAAAGCCAAATGCACATACACGTACACACACACATACGCACAGACAGGAGCACACATGCACGCAAAGATTATATTACAGAAGTTTATGGCGCTGCTATTGCTCTTTTAGAGTTTAAAAGTTCAGCATTGACCGTGCTGGTTTGATTCAAATGCGATCCAGGCGTAAAGTGTGCAAAATTACATTCTCTCTTGTGAGTTTTGGTTTACAAAGGAGATTTTCGTCTTTATGTATTTTAATGCAACATAAGATTTTACTTGCATAGTTATTCATCTTTCTAAGATTTAAATTTATTCAAGTGAAAATTGTGAATTTTTGTTTAAGGAAGAGTTGAGCTTACTGAATAATTTTATTAGAAAATGTCTATATGGAATTAATAATAATAAAATAATAATAAAATTACCCCGATGCCCTCTCGGAATCACCGATTTTGTATTACGTCGAGAGATCGCCTTAAGCACTAAGCTTAACCGCGATTTTTGAACGTCGGATCGATTATTTACGCTCCGCTATCATTTACTGCGATCGTTTGCATATTTTTTTTATATTCTGGAGTCATGTTTTAATTTGGGCTATAAACATTTTAGCAGTATCTTTTTTCTCGTTGGAGACACAAGTGTCTGGAATTAAGTTTTTCCAGACTTTGTCTTTTGTCTCTAAGGCGGGTGCAGTAGAAAGCAAAATATTCCCCGATACATTTCGGACAGTCGAATCTATCGGTTAGTTGGAAGTTGTTGAGAGATTCAAAAAACCAACCGAGTCTGCTAAGTAACTAAGGCAGGTAGCAGAGTTGGTGTCTTTTTAGCCACACCTCAATAAATGAGATTACTCGGTGTGTCCATTATCTGTTTGTTGACTAAACCCATCGTTGTTGCCATTTATGTATCTTTCTTGAATGTTCTATTAACTTTTGCTCTGGCCTAACACTTTTGGATATTGCGCATTGTGAAGATTAACCCTTTGATGCTGACAATATAATAGCTTAAATAATTTAACTCAATAATATTTGAGTACACAAGTGAAATCAAAGTTTGACCGAACAACATTTCCGGTTTACCACTTACTGAAGCTTAAACATTTTCTGAAATTATTTCAACTTCAGGCAAGAGGAACATTGTGAACATCGCACCTCAGTTATGCGCAAGTATGTTTGCTCAACAATGTGGTGCTGTGTGTGTGTGCGTGTGTGTTTGTGTGTATGCAGTGCATTTAAGCTGTCAGACGGTAGTAACAGTCATCAAATATAAACATATACGCAGCCACACGTACTCAAATACACATATATATATGTACATACACATATAAAACAAATACACCCACAGAAAGATACATGGAAGGCAACATATTCATTTGATATGATGATGTAGTTCTACTTTATGTTCTTGGCAAAAGCATAACGAACCATAACCGACATTACGACTATGTTGTGTATGAGTGTACGTATGTGTGTGTGTGAGCGTGTCAATTTTCATATGTATTGGTGTGGACAGTGCAAATGTTACACTGTCTGTCATTGTGTCTGTCTGTCTGACTGTTTGTCTCTCTTTCGGTCTGTTGGGCTGGATTTAGCTCTGGGTGTGGCTATGCTGTTCATATTTGTGCTGCAACGGAAACAACTAACATTAAAGTGAGATATGCTTGGAATGCTAATCACAGTTAAACACACACACATACCCATATAAAGAAAGGATGCCAGTTTGAGCGTCTGTATGAGCGGCCACAGTGAGGGGCTGGTTGTTGGCGAGTTTGCGACGCGCATCGTGACACTAAAACATTTGTAAATGTTGCAAAAGGGATCATCTTAAAGAGATTTGCAGCTTAGCGGCTACGAAATGCGTTACGCATACATAAACGTGCTGATTTCAAAGATGATATACTTTTTTTTTTGGTTGTTGTTTTTGTTTGTTTCTATACGAATGACATATGTACATGTCTGAATATCATGAGCTCATATTTCATAGCGCGTCATGTTTTGGGATTCGGATATGTTTAGCGCGCTTTGTAATTATTATCACTCGTTTTTTTTTCGTTACATGTCTTTTGTTATAATAAATTTTCTTTTACCTGTTTTACGTGTTTTGCAATTATAAGATACAATTTAGGGTCTCCAATGAAATCGAGCTCGAAACTTACTTTTGTCATCTTTGAAGCAAATAAATCAAAAGATGCTAACATATGTACTTACATATATGTATCAATAGTATTATATATAAAGCGAATAACGTAAACGTCCCAGTAATAGATCAGTTATGGAGCTGTATATAGTTTTCATAGTCGAGATATTTTTTATTCATACATAAATTAGTAGAACAAAGGACATTTCAATGAAAGATTTTGATAAAATTTTTGAACGATCTAAAAATTTAGGAAAGAAGCAAAAATTACGTTAGTTTGACAACCCGATCCACTACGGGGACAATTGATCAATAACATTATAAATTATTGTTAATTAAAATATATTCATGAAATGAATACTTTATTAATATAGTCGAATGTAAGTCATGCGCTTGGAGTAGTAAAAAAATGTTTTGAATGATGTTTTTCAGAAAATAATGTCGAGCTTAAATTAAATTTTTCGTTACCTGATCCCTGACTGGGACGTTTACTTTGTGTATAGTTTCAATCAAATGAAAAGAAAGAAGTGTCTTGTTTCTGTTTGCTTAAACATTTTTACATTTTTGACTTAATTTTCATCGGTCAAATTTAAATACTAACATTGCTCGTCTAACAATTTAATAAGTTTCAATGTAGCAAATTTCAACAAGCGAATAAGGTCATGCCCACATCCACGCCCATTATTTGAATGCTTCCACATTTCAACTCGTTGGCAGTCACATTCACTATCTAGTAAATGCAAATTTTTCTAATCTATACGCAAATAAAATTTGAATTTTAGAGTGTATAAACAACAAATAGCGTCTCATAATAATTACCCAAGCGATTTTAAGCAGTTAAATGCCATAAATTAAAGTTTTATTTCTTGTTTTAGCGCAGCCATTGCCATTGCCATCACCGTTGCCGTTGCCGTCGCTGTTGCTGTTGTTATTGCCAACGCTGCTCATGCACCTCTGACACTTTTTCAACGACTGCATGCCATTCACAAGCGCACAAGCACAAGCACTTTGGACAAAGCCACTTGAGGTGAGCTCCTCAACGTTTGTTGGCGGTGACGGTGACGGTAACTGTGACGATGACGGTGACGGTGTTGACGACGATGGCAATGGCGGCAGCATGTCAACACTGTGCGACTTGGCAAACAAGTGAGAAGCAAAAACAGAATAAGTATTTATTTATATATGGAGTCAACACAAAAATGAAGAGAAGTACACGCTTAGAAGAGTTTTAACACCTTTGCTAGTTTTCTACGCAGCTTAACAAAAGCGACAAGAAAAGTAAACGAAAGGCGGCTTAGTAAAAAACAAAAAGGGAATAAGAGCCAGCGAGGAGAATATAGTGAAAGGAGCTTGTCAAGCGTTGCTATTTAAAATGTTAATGAGCTTTTAGGCGATATCACGGCTGTTGCTACTGTGGGTGTTGGGGTTCCTTGTGTATGTGAGCCACTGTGTGGATATTTGTGTGTGCGTGTGTATGAGACAGCACTCACTCAGCAGCAATGAAATAACGAGCGTGCGGCCGAACGACCCACCGGATGTGGCGCTGCCAGCATCCGGTCTTCTGAACTTTGAGTGCTGAGTGCGCTACGTGAGTGGTGTGCAAATAGTTTCAATTGCGGCTGTTTGTTTTATTTATTTTATTAAAATATACAAACACACACATACGCTCATCTATTCACCTAAACTGCCAAGCGGTTGAACGAGGCACAAAAGTGCTTTGACTTTGCGTTAACGTTGCGGAAAATTGTTGGCATTCATTAAGCTGAACAAGCCAACGTTAGAGGAAAGGTGTGAGTGAGCGAGAGAGGGACTGAGCGAAAGAGAGGGAGAGAAAGTGAAAGAAGAACCTTTTATTTTGTTTGGTTTTTGTTTTGTTTCATGGCAGTCAAGTTAACAACACTTAAATCAGTTGAAACAAAAGAAGGCAGAAAACTTAGCTTTTTATCACTTGTAATTTTCGACAAAGACAGTGAAAAGTAACGCAATCGTAGTAAAAAATAATGTATCTATCAGAACAAGTGAAAGAAATAAAACATACAAAAAAAAAAGGAAACACAAAGAAAGGTAAAATTAAAGAGGACAAATGCAACCAAGTGCAGTCAACTTCACGGCAATTCAAACAAAATGGCAAGTGGCAAGTAATAGAAAGTGAACAAGAAGAATAAGAAAAAGTGTAAAAATGAGTGCCAAAGCACTCAAGTGCAATACGAACAAGAAAGTCTTCGATTCAATAGCGGAAAAAGTGTTGTGAGTAGTTAAAAGTTGCATGGCATGCCAATGTACAACTTTAACTTTAGACAAACTCGGATTGCCACTGACCGAACCCAAAACACTAATCAGCGGGAAAAATAGTTGCAGAGCGAACGAACGTGAATGGCAACAACAAACAAGACAAACAGTTGTTAGCAGAGAGATAGCAGCGATGTCGATCAGTTGCAGCTGCTGCAACTTACAGCAACAAAGACAACGACAACGACAACAAGACACAAAGACAAAAGCACAAAACTTCGACAAATGTTGTTTATAAATTTTCAAAGTTACTGAAGCACATTTCTTTTGTTCTGTTTTAAGGCGCACAGAAGGCACTAAGCAAAAGAAAAAAAAAGAGAAAAAGTGAAAAACAAAATAATAAAACAGATATAAAACGGAATTAAAAAAAAAAAAGACAATCGTTGCACAATTTGCCATGGAACTCTTTTCATTTGCAATCACTGAGGAACCAAAGTAGTTGCAGACATTTAAAAATGTTTCGCTTTCTTTTGCTGTGCTTTCAGATCATTTCATTTGATTGCATTTATTACGTTCATTACTTTTTATACCCTGCACATACAGTGTGTCAGGGTATATTAAGTTTGTTTGTGACCAAAAGAATGTAACGCATAGGAGGAAGGGAGGGGAACCCCACAAAGTATATTCTTGATCAGTACGACAAGAGAAATTGATTGAGCCATGTCCGTACGTCTGTATTCATCAATGGTTCTTGGAAACTGTAAAAGCTGGTGACATGAAATTTGGAGGGTAGACTCGTGATGCTCGGCAACAGATCAAGTTTATTTTTTTTTTGTGCCATGCCCACTCCTTTCCGCCCAGCCAGCACTAACCACTTTTTCAAAACGCTATAACTTGAACACCCAAAGAGATAGAAATATGAAAGTGGGTATATAGATTCAGTATTAGTAGCTCTACAAAACCGCAAGCCAACATTTTTCCCCCTCCCCATCATTTGTTTTCTTAAAACGGCTGTATCTCCAAAGCTATTGAAGGTACGAACATGAAATTTTGTGTACAAACTAACTAAGTATATTCCTTGAAAACTTCATACCACAAAATTCCCCTCTCTTTGGTGGTTACCCCTCAAAGACCTACTCAATTTTTTCGAAAATTCCTCATTTTTTGACCAATTTTCTTTATATTTTGAACCCTATTTAAATAGGCGACGTAAGATCAGTATTTTATTCTAGATTTAGGGTGTGGCACCGCCTACCGTGTATGCAGCGTATTGTATTGTCGAGTATACTCGACTATAGCGTCCTTACTGGTTTTTCCTTTGGAAAAATGCTAGCCTAATATTTTGCAACAAGCGCTTTGGCCATTCAAAGACCACAAGGAACCAGATTACTCATAAGCCTTGGTATTTTTCTTAATTTTAAAGAAAATGAATGTGAAAAAATTTACACAAACAAAAGCAAGCTAAATATGTATGAATATTTTCCAAAATTTGGAAAAATTCAATAAATATTTTCACTCTAGTTGTTGCATTTGCGTGTAGCAGTAGGATTGAGTATGTACGGTTTTGACTGTGTGTGAGACCACAAACAAAACGTGGGTAGTTTGATTGTTAAAAAACGTAAATTTTTCCTACTTATTGTACGATAGTACAATAAAGAATTCGAATGCAGTCCACTGTTATGCATTATGATCTCAAATTAAAGTCAAAATAAATTTGTAGCAAACTTAAACCACCAAACCACCATTAATAAGTACATGCACAACACTCAGGGGTAAATTTCCTTTTTTTTCCCCTGAATTTTTCGATAAAATTTGCTTTATCGGCAATGTCGACGATGACGTTGAAACGACACTTGTTTGCACTTTGGCAACTTCTTGAAGCAGCAACGGCAACAATGCCAAACTGGCGACCGACCAGAAGTCAAACTTGGCTGTGCTGTGGGAGTCTCAAGGCAGAGACAACAGCAACAACAACAGCAACCAGTTTGTCCATTAAAAGTTAATATCACTTCGAAAGTTGTTACAACTTGGACTTGGAGTGCGGCAATCATTTTCATAGTTAGTTGCACACACGCGCGCGCGCGTCATTCATACATAATTGTGCAAATATTCACAAAAATACTTTCAAGGACTTTTAGATAATGAAAACTAATAATAATGCAAGTAAATATATTTTGTGTTAGTTTGACATTTGTGTTGTGTGTGTGTGTCTTTTTTTTTTGTGGAAAATATTTACTCAGACTCACTTACAAGACTTGCAAAACTTTAAACATGCCAAATGTGTAGCAAAGGCAGCGAGAAAAACACTTGAGCATTTATTTCATTTTTATGGCCATTCACGTTGACATTTATATAGCATTTGGTTTGCGTTCGCCTTTCAGAGCGAACATTTTCTGCTTATAATTCTTATAATCTGCGCGCATTGCGAAACGAAATCATTATTTTTGCAACCCATTCTCACTTTATGACCTCAGCCAATGTAACACAACGCAACTATTATGAGGAACATAAAGACGACAAACGCATTGTGTGTGTTTTTCTGTGTAGCTCCTAGCTTGGCTTTCAGTATTACTCATACGCCGCGTGTTTGTACATGTTGTCGACGCTCTTTTGAGTGGTCTGCTTTGCTAGTCGGTCGGTTGGTGCTACGTCGTTGGTCGCCCTCATTCAAAGTGAATAATGATAAACCGCTTTAATGCTTTTATTGCGTACGATTGTGCCAAGGAAATCCGTTATAATCCACAGAAAGTGACAATAAACGAAGATGAACGAATGAATGAATGAAAGTACGAACAAACGCACAAGGTAACAGGCTTGCAAGTGCCGTAGGAAGGGCAACGGCGATGAAGCGGTTGAATTGCGGAAAGGACAACAAGTTGTAGACGTGCCAAAAGGCGACATGAGCACACCAAAGTCAGCGTGAACTAGTTGGCCGCACAGTTTGCCTGCTGACTATCAAACTTACGCCTTTGGTTAACGTCTTAAGCCGAATGAGGCTCATACAGCTCGCCAGCTCTGTTGTCTTGTTGCCACACCAGGACTTTCGCGTTCTCGCTTGTTTAATCGCTGTCTCTGTCTCACTTAATGTTGGCCTTGGAGTGTGTATTTTGCTCCCGTGTGCATGACTCCGTTTCTGTTTGCTTTCAAATCCTTGTCAACGTAACTTAACGAGTTTGTTTGCTGCCACAAATAAAACAACAACAGCACCAGCACCAACACCATCAACAATAGCAACAAAAACCTGCTTTGTCTACTCCTTTGACTGCTTTCAAATGACATTGTTAGTGTTAGCAATTTTCTTGGTATTTGTTTAAGCGTTTATTAAGTTTGGCAAACAATGAACGAATGAATGACTGGCTGCCTGACTGAATCGCCGCCGTTAACTGCATACGCTTTAAGGCCTATTTAGATACAAAAATATATTTTTACTTTTCACAAAATTTTCTTTAAAGAAAGTTAAAATGTTTGTTTATTTTTTTTTATTATTTGTAAACTTGAAATTATCAAAATTCATCATTTGATGTTCTTCAACGCAATCAGATGCGTTTGTCGCTTTACATTAAAAAAAAATACAAAGACAGAGGAAAATCGTGTATGTCTTCTAATATAAAAGTCAAAATCAGTAAAAAGCAATCTTAAAATGTCTGTTGAAGGTTGCAAAGGCACGCACGCAAGTCAAACTCATGTAATAAGCAATTCTGTGAGAGCTCAGCTTTTATCAGCATCATTAAAATTCTGACACATGTAACAGGAAATCAAAACTTTGACTAAAGTGCACAAAGTGCTGCTTTGTCGCGCTTTCGTGTTGTTGTCCTCCTCTTCGTCAACGTCGTTATTATCGTTGTTGTTGTTGTTGTTGCCGTCGTCGTCGTCTTTGTTGTCGTTGTCGTTTACCTACTCTGTCTGCTCTTTCATTTGTTCGCTTGTACGTTCGCCTTCGGCGCATTTTGACTCCTTAGACTAATTTCCATATAAGTAGCGTTAACATATAATTTGCATAAATTTTGTTGACATCTTTTCAAAATCACACGAAAATGTTTAAGGTAGCACATACATACATACATGCAAAGAGTGTGTGTGTGAGCGAGCGAAAGCGCAACAGAGAGTGAGAGGTGAAGGCGTCTGTGGTTGCTTCAACGAGTGAGTAAATGACTATGTATGTGTTGTAGAGTGAGATCGAAGTGGTCGTTAGTGTGCAAGTGTATGTGTGCGTGTGTGTGTGTGTGTGTGTATGTGCTTGTGAAGTTGTGGTTACGGCAACAAAGCTTTAGCAATGCTTTCAACATGTGGCAATTTTGTGTACGCTCGCTTGTTGGCCTCGATGTCTCGTCTGTTGCTTATGTGTCAAAGTTAAATGATTATTTGTCAGAACACAATGACAAATAATGTGTCAGTATTTTAGTTTTGTAGCTGCTACACTCACATACACACATACAGACACTCACAATACAGCACAACACGACAAAGATGACGTTGAGTTGGATGACTTGAAGTTTATGTAAATTAATTTATATGTTAATGTTTAGCCACATTAGGTGTTTTGAAGTTGAGTGTTGAGTTTGACTTGTGTGTCTGAAACATAATTAAGAATTTTTGTATTTTTTTGCATACATTTTTGTGTGTGTGTGTGTGTGTGTGTGTGGGTGTGTGAGTGTATTTGATATTCGGTTTTTGTTTGCATAAAATTGATAATTTAGATTTAGTGTCTGTGCATGTGCGAGTAGTATGAGTGTGTGCGTGTGTGTGTGTGTAGTTTGTACTTAACAGAAATACAAATACACATGTGTTTGTAATGACACAGCAATGGCGTTTACATGAAGAAGACAAAAGACATGCAAAGATAACAGACAAGTGACTGGGCGTCACACACATACATGCTTCTACTTATTCGCACACACACACATACAGTCGGACAGACAGACAGATAGACAGACACGTTAGTGTTGTTTGTACAACAACATCAACTACAGGCAGTGCAGACAAGATTGTAGTGTGCGTGTTTTTGTCTGAAAACAACATTGTGCTCCGTGTCGATGCTAACAGAAGAAGAAGAAGAAGCTGCGTTTCCGGTTCAGTTAGTAACATGAAATGTAACTGACAATGGGCGTGGCACTTATGCAATGCGCGATTCGTTTGAGTGGCCGTCGCATTGTCACTAAAATAGCGCAGACATTGTTTGCCGAACAAACTCAAACACACATACATGCATACACGCAAGCATACAACCGTGGAATGCCACTGATCGACTTACATTTCACATCCAAATGGAATATTCTCGCTTCGCAACAACGTGGAACTGCCTGCTCATTCGCATCCTTCTCTCTTTTCTTTTTTTTTCTGTTTTTTGTTCTTTTTTTTCGCTTGTAGCTCATGTCAGTGCGTATTTCAGTCATTGAGTGTGTCAAAGTTTTGTTACAACTTTATTCCCATTGAAATAACAACGCTCACAATCATTGTCGGCGTGTCAACTTACGCACTCATTCAGACGCAGGCATCAGTAGGTGGAGCGCCATTATCATCATCATCACTGTCATCATCATCATCATCATGATGATTACGACAGCCGTCATCATCAACTTTTCTAATTAAGTAGTTGTTGTAATGGCCTAACATGTGGCATACATGTCATCTGACAGCTGCGCTATGACTTTGTTCAAGACTTAAAGAGTTACATTACTCGCTTATGATTTGATGATAGTTTAGAAACATGTATGTTTTTATTAATGACTCTACAAGTAAGTTTGTTAGTTGAAGAGTAAATGTAAGTAACGTATAGGGAGGGGAGTGTGATTAATAAAGTGTATACAGGAATAATCGGGACGACAAGAGAAGTCGATGGAGACATGTCCGTCCAATGGTTTTGAAAACTGTAAGACTTGAGGCTTGAAATTTGGAGAGTAGGCTCGTGAGGTTCGACAGCAGATCCATTTTAATTAGATTTATACAACCACTTGTCCTTCCCGCCCAACCACTACCCTATCGTTGCCTTTTAAAAACCATAAAACTGCCACTTTTAATATAAATTACATATTTGTTTCAACAATTTTCTTGAAATTTTGAAAAATATTTAAATAAGCAACGTCAGATTAAGGGCGTGATAGTGCCTAAGGACTATAACTCCTATTTTTTCGTTAACAAGTTTATTTTTTATGAATCTGCATTTTGTCTGTGAGTATATAACAATCCTTGGCTTTATAAGTATTGACTTGCTTATAAATTTCTTCTTCGGAGTTAACTAAATAGCTTTAATCGCATTGAAATCTCATGACTCTAATGATTTTTTGCGAATATATTTTTATAATTATTTAAAGTTCTCCAGAAAAATTTGGAACTCTGCATGAATTCTTTCATCATTTCGTATTGTTTACTTTTTAAAATTTTTGTTTTGTTTGTTTAACATTAAATCTCATTTCCATAATTACTTAAACACGCTTTTTAATGGTGACAAATGATTTTGTATTGAGCTGAGCTTTCCAAATATGAACTCATTCTACGCTTCGTTTGATTCACTTCGCGCAATGGGATCTTTCACTGTCATTTGGTATTGGTAATGTTGCTGACATTTAAATAAGTGAACTCGGCAACGTTGGCAAATAATTCAATAATGAATACCACATCAGAGTACAACATAAATTAACATGCCAGCGAATCCCAGCCGCAAAAACCCAAAGCTGACAATTTTGGTATAAAATAATTGAAACTTACGCAAGCATAAGCAAACACAGAGAGGGAGAGAGGGGGAGAGATAAACCTGCACACACATACACATATACACACATTTTTGTATTTTGATATAGAAAAATGAAAGCATCGAACAAAGTACACACACTCACACACACACACATACAACTTCATTTATCTTACGCATTTTCTTTGGCATTTAATTAAAAAGACAAGTTCCGTTGTCATGATACAAAAGAGGGGCGTTGTGGCATAGAGCGCCAAGAACATGTAGGTATGTGTGTGTGTGTATGTATTTGTATACACATTTATCAACGCACTCAGACACACCAACACACGAATATGTATTTATATCTAGACAAGGAGTTGGCGTTTCGTCAGTCTGGCTTTTCTGATAATGTGTATGCATATGTGTGTGTGTGTGTGTGTGTGTGTGGGGGTGTGAGGGTGTGTATGTCTCTAATTCCCAAGAAGTTGCCATACAAAAAAACATTTTTGTGGTAAGCACGCTTTCTTTGTTTGCGTAGGCATTTAGTTGAGCTTTCCCCTTGTATCTGATCTGTGCATGTGTGTGCGTGTACATGTGTGCCAACGTGGTTGAGTAGCTTCGCTTTGGTTATCTACCTGAAAATTAAAAGCATAATCGTGTCGCCCAACGTCTGTTGTCGTGCACGCGTTTACCCCTCGCCATCGCATTTGTATTTCGTTGACAAATGCCGCCCTGGCATATGCGAAATTAACATGCGGATTAATTAAAGGTGCTGAAAAAAGGGAACCTACCAACAAACCCGAACGTTTTAGCCTCAGCACTCAGCTCATCTATCAGCATTAATAAAAAATTTATAACACGCGCGTCGCTCATAACAATTAAAAAAAGTACAACAGGAACAAAGAGAACCTGCCAAGGCCAAAATTAAGAACAAAAAAAAAAAAAAAACAGACACGCGTGAGCTTATTACAGTCACTGAACTTATGCGAAAGTGCAAAATTAAATGACACAATATTTGACACTGATTCTTGTCATATGACAGCACATCTACATACATACGGTTTTGTCACACGTCACGAAAAGTTATCAGCGCTCAAGCTTGTCATTTTTACATGCCCGCACCGAAAGAGTCGAAGAGCGTCAGAGGAAAGAGAGGAACAAAGAAAAAAAGTGAGTTCCTTCCATTACCACTAACAAAGTGAAATGTGCAGTAGATGTGAGGATATGGAAATCAGAACAGCTAACAAACACACACACACATACATACATACGCACAGCCACTCATACTCACTCAGGTGCAAGTGCCTGACAATTTTGAGTAGCATTAACGATGCTTGTCCTTTTTAATGTCACTGTCAAGCTTAAATCGTAATAAATTGTCTAACATTTGTTTCATCAAGATAAATTTGATATGATTTGCCATTTTATAAACAGCCTGGAAATTTGTATGCTTTATGTCATCTACTCTGATTGGTTGAAATATCGTTTGAAATATTATAATTTTTCAAATTACAAACAAACAAAAATTACCAAACTTCAAAGAGTTTATAGTAAATTTGTAAATGAACTGCAAAAAGCAATAGTTTTATATGCATTAATCTGCGGCAAGTTAAACTTTTAGAAGCACAGCAAGTAAGCGTGTATGATTAAGCTCAATGACGAAGCCAATTCACAATCGGTTCGATAACTGTGTTAAGTAATACATTAAAATAATAAACAAATAAAAAATAAACCATTTAATGGTAAACATTAAAACATTTATTGCACAGCACTAAAACCCGAAAATTTCTGTCATGCCATAATCCAATTGGCCAATTATTTTCGCCATTTGAACACTGAACTCAGCAAATCCGTAGCATGATTTGTGTATGTGTGTGTGTGTGTGTGGGACTTTGTGTGTGAGTTCCTGCAACAAAATGCTCTTGAACACTTACAAGTGTCATGTAATCCCGCCTTGTTACACGACACCAAAAATGATATGACAAAAAAAAATGAATGAAGTAGGTGAAGAAGAAGAAGTGGAGAAAGATGAAGCTGATAGAACGCCACGCACAACAATGGCAATAATAACAAGAATTATATTGACTCATGTTGTTGCTGATCAAATTAGATGTATAAATAACAAAACGATTAAGCGATTGGAATTGAATGTGTCGAACGACGATTTTGAGCTTCAACGACTTCATTCGAACATATTCGCTTAGTTATTGCGTAGGCGGATTAAGTTTTCCTTAAATTGGATTCATATGATTGGCATTGCTTGTGCTTCTGTGTGTGTGTGTTTGTGTGTGTGACGGCTGCCGTTTCATTCAAGTTGAGATCATTTGGCTTACAAAATATTGCTGTCATTTAAAATGTTTTGCTATGCAATAAAAAGGTTATAAATTTGTAAAAATATTATGAATCAGTTTGGTACAATTTATCTTGTGTATACATACATAAGTTCATATATAAAATAAAGGCGTGTTTGTTATACCATTTATAACTCCAAAAATGTTGGACCAATCCTCGAAATGTTGGATTTGTTTCTATCATAGAATAGCAGGAAAAATTGTTCGTATAAAGAACGTATAAACTCGTAACATGTTTTCGTGTCGACAAATCTTCGTTCTTTAATTTTACAACAACACCAAAAATGTTTTATATCACAAGGTGAAGAGATTTGACCCCAGTTCAACCAACCAGCAAATAGTTTAACTGAAAATAGTGCAAGAATTACATTCATTTCAAATTTCATTGGACGTTTGCAACGCAGAGAAGGAGTCATCTCCGACTATATAAAGTATATATATTCTTGATCAGCACGACGGGACGAGTTCATATAGCCATATCCGTTTGTCCGTCTGTCTATTTGTCCGTCTGTCTGTTTCAATGCGAACTCTTCCAAGAGTCTTGAAGTTACCAGAAAAATTAAAACGCAGAAAATTGTATTTTCCTTGCAGTTAGTTTATATGTAGAAACCAGCTGGATTGAAACACTATAGGGTATAGCTGCCATAGGAGCGATCGATTAAAAAAAATGTTTTTGGTATCACCTCAATTTTTTGCACAAGCAGATCTTGGATGTCAATAAAGACAATCTGAAAATTTGGTGTAGACCGGACAACTATAGCATATAGAAGGAGAAGGAGACATAGGAACAATCGTTCAATAGTTCGGTTTTTGTTAAAAAAAACTTTTTTGTTCTTAAGTATATCAGATGAAACATTGCAATTACGCGTTTACTTAAGCTAAGATAATGTAACTTATATATGTTAATCTTGAGTTTAGTTTGATTTAGATGACTGAACAATTTTGATTAAATAGCTTAGATATGAAAAGAAGCGAAAAAAACCTCAAAGTTAAAATAAAATAGAAAATGGGAAATATTGGCATCTTTATGAGCGTATATGATTCTTATTGGAAAAACTATAGGACGGATTTTCCAATAACAATAATTGGGAAAAACCTTGCAAGTGTATATAAGTTACAGCCAAGCTGAAAATAGTTCTCTTAAAATATGTTTAATTTTATGTTTTGTACATTTATTAAATTTAACTCATTTTGGAATCCGCAAAGAATTTGGCAAGTGGAAGTTAATTTACAAGGTGCGATGTGTTGGGAGCTAAGAGTATTGTCAAGCGGCGGGAAACGCTAGGTTGGATTATATGCACAACTTCCTTTTTGAGGTCGTAGTAAAGCGCGCCGGACAAGCAAATCGATTGATTAGCAATTATTTTTAAATTTTTTGTAAATAAAATATTTGAATAATTTTAATTTTTGTTTCTAATCATTTGTTGCAATTAACGAAAAACTTAAAAAAATAAAAATAAACTCGAATTTCATTATTTCGAAATTTTGATAAATCATTCAATCAATAATTTTCACACGTTCTATTTGTTTAAGGTATTTAAAACAATTAACGTTTAGAACTAAATACGCACACACAGATACATTCATATTGACATACACCTGACAATCATTTGGCAAATCTGCATGCAAATCAAACTAAATAAACTTAAATTATTTGCATATTGACTTTATGTGCAAATAGAGTTGATTTGAAATTTGTCGTTGCTTCGACTGTTGATTTTAATTTAATTAAATATCATATTGATTGTTTCTATTTTAGGCTCCAAAAATTTGTTGGCAAATAATTTAAATACACTGCACATACACTCATACATATATATGTGTTCATATGGTGAACAAAATTTAGCAAAAGCTTGTTAAGTGAATATTTGATAATTTCGTGGCTTAATGAGTTCATTAAAGTTTGCAACATTTTCAGTGCGTCTGTCTTTTTTTAATGTCGGGTGTGTATATTAAAAGCCAATTTTATTTGGTTAACAGCAGCAAATGTGAGATCAGTTGGCCACTGAGGTTAGGTGAACCGCAATTGCACATAGCAATTATTCGCATCTGACATTTGTAATACTGGTCAAATAACAATAATGATGGTGATTGCGTTGATACTAATGCTGGTGATAATGATGACGATAATGATATTCATGGTAATTATGACCAATCGCTGTGACGACTAATGAATCGCAATTTCAATTTTATTTCGTAATAATTTTTGAATTCAGTTGCAATTTGCATTTTAAGGTTTGTGGTGTGACATCATACGTGAACCTATACAAACAAACTACATGAGCATCTCTTTAGATTACAACTGATTATAAAGCTTGAGTGCTGTAAGGTCATTTTAGACCTTTGATTTGAATGTAAGAGACAAATTGTCTCAAATCTTCGAACATACTTGTACATATTACTTGTTGTTTATTGGCCAAAATTTAACAAGTTGCCTAAGTTGGCAACAAGCACGCATGAATAAACCTGCAATCAATGTGCTACGGTTTTAATGCATACAACGGCCACTGAAATGAGCTATATTTCACAGTGTGTCATCGGCAGGAAGACGCTGTTGCAGTGCCAAATTGCAATTGTGTTTGAGGTCTGGCCAAAAATCAATTAGTTGTGTCAAGCATCTGAATCACGACAGGCAATTAACATTGTAAAATGGCAAACCGGCATTGGCAATATTGGATTTCGAGTTGAAGTGCGTACGAATGCCATGGTCAGGCTATGAACACATTAAGTTGTCAACGGTTCCACACCGAAGCCAAGACTCAGGCACTGGCACTGGCACATACACAAAACTAATGTCGCCTGGGCTGTGTGCAGATTTATGGTTTGTTGCATAAATAGGCCGTAAGGCAAATCGAATTGTCTCAACTTGTTGTCGTAATCAGTTTATGATCGTCGTGAATTTGCCTTTTGCCGAAAATTGTCATTGTTTAATTGGTCATGCTGTATTGGGCCACACACACATACATACACTCACGCACACAAAGCAGGAAAAGTTTTGGGACAATTTTGCGTAATTTTTCACTGCAAGCATAAATTGCGCAACATTTTGTGCATAACCTCATTCATGTCTGTGTGTGTGCATGTGTGTGTTGTATTATATCTGTATAAGTATACATATGTACTTTTGTGATTACATGAATTTTTAAAGGACTGTACTTTTTTTTTATATATACAGACACGCACAACACGAGATCTACATTAAAATAAATTATTTTAACGCATTTTTTTTTTTCTGCAGTTTTCGTATGAGTGTGTGTGTGTGTATGTTAGTGTATGAGTGCTTGTGTCATAACCCGGTGGGAAAAAACTCATTTCCTTTAATGATTTCATTTTGAATGAGTGCGTCATTGCCATTGCCTGAGTCGTTGTTGTTGCCATCATCATCGTATTGTGCCCTCAGTTTTGTTTTTGTTATTGTTTTTTCGTTTTTTGCCTGTGTTTGCTGTAGTTGTTTTTGTAGTTGATATTTCATGTTCAGTCCCAGAAGCAAAGAAAAAAAGATGCAAAAAGAAAGAACAGCAACAACCGAATAACTGTTAAAATGGCAGCAATGCCGTTGTTATTTCATTAAAATTGCCTTTTGTTGTTTGTAAATGTTGCTTATTAATGCTCCTTTATCTCTGCAACATTGCATGTGTGTGTATGTGTATTTTAATGTGTCTTTATTTTATTGTCATGTGTGTGTGTGTGTGTGTGTACGTGCATGTACTGTTGTTCATATTTGTATGGATGGCATTGCGTCAAAAGTAAGACATTTACAATGCCGACACGTCTTCTTTAATGCACTGATTCAATTTAATATAACAAAACAAAAAAAAACCTAATTTCACTTGTGTAGCCTTGAAGTTATGAAATCTTATTGGAATTCATGTCAGAACGAAACAATTAAGCAACAGTTTAAGTAAAAGTGGTAGGGCGGGTGTTGAGTAAGTGGTTCTGCTTTAGGCTGGCAAAAATCCCACATTTAAAGTAATCTATTTCTAATTCTAAAAATTCAGTCTCAACTTCTTCAAAAGGTTTAGCTGAACTCAATAGTAAAGTTGTTTCATTTTGACTGTTGAAACTTGAAATTATCATTTTTGCTTCTCACTCTACCTGTAAACAAGCTAATTTTTTACAAGTCTATTTTATATATAAAATATAATAGATTTTTTTTAAAGCTAATGCAGCAGGAGAAGGTTTACAAAGCCCACAACAGCAATCGTTATTAGAGACGGATTTGTTGAATGCTCTGTGAAATGAAATAAACTAATTAAACAAGCGATTTCTGTTTCTACGCATAATATATTGATTAATGGCTCAAAGGTTGACAAAATGATTGTCATAACAATTGGACGTATAACGATATGTCATCAGATACGCGCATACATTCGCGCAAAGATACACGAACACCGAATGGACGCACGTGCCCTTTTGTTGCCTATGGAAACATTGTGCAAATTAGCACAAGATGAAAATTACAACTTAAATACGTGAAAAATTTGAATGAAAGAAAAATGAAACAACACAAAAGAAAAAATCAACAAAACTCAAATTGGCACTTGACAAAAATTTGGTACAAATTAAGATAATTGGCTATCAGTCTTAAAATCACGATTTTTGTTGTTGTTGTTGTTGTTCTGACTGGTTGTACTTTTCCCCACTTTTGGCTTGTTCTCATTTCCTGTGCCGCATTTGTTCTTTAATGAGTGCCACTTTTGAAGTCAGCAAGTTTGGCAGTCACTTCGAAAGTCCGTCGAGTTGAGTAACTTTTAAAACCAAAGGGAAACAAAGAAAATCGCACAGACAATGAAAACGAAGCGTAATTTGCAATAATAATAATGCAATTTAAAAGTACAAGAGTAATAAGAAGACGGTTGGCGGCATGTGGCAGAAGGCATAGCGGGCACAAGGTACAACGGACAAGAGCGCGCTATAACTCAGGGCAAAATTAATCCCGCGCGTATTGACGGCGTAGGCGGAAGTGGCAGCGATAGCGACAGCGGCGGCGGAGGCGGTGATTATAATATTCTACAAGATAATTCAGCACTTCAGATAATAATCTCAATAATAATAATTATGATAATAATGACAACAACTACAACAACTACAGCATTTGTCTCTACAATTGTGTGGCAGAAAGTTATGCTGATTATGCCAACGCGACGTATGATCAACGACAACTGAGCACATTGGTTTGTTGCTTACACGCCGCGAATTTTAGCACTCCTCAGGGACAGAAGTTTATATGATAGTAAGTAATATGCTTTGTTACCTAGCATTCAACTAAATTTAAACTTTAATCAATGCAAACAAAATTTTTGAAATTTTTTTTTTGTGATAAATTCGACCACAATTCGAAGTAGAAAGCTTTCAATTTTTGTATACATTTATTAAGTTTAAATTACAACTTATATGAAAAATTATATTTATAACGGCATTTTCATGTTGCTTCTGTAATAAATCGTCTTACATTGGTGTGATTGCAATTCTTTCAACCAATAAACTTTCCTACAAGCGGAAATTCTGTGAGGAAATACGCAAGTTTGTGGTTGGAAAAAAAAAAAATGTTTGTAAATGTGAATTTATGATTTTATTTATGACAAAGTGAAATATTGTTGTTAAAAGTGCTGAATTTTAAATGTAATTCATAATGCATCGACGCCTGCTATGATTCGTTATGCTTTTTTTCCATGTAGTTGTCGCAAATGTCGAATGCTGAAAATAAATAAAATCACTGACATATGCCAAGCGCTTTTTAAATATGCAAAACTGTAAGCAGCTGCAATGCGACCTCATATTTTGACAATTATTTTGCATGTGTACATTTTAATTTGTTTAAAATTTTCAAGATCAACAAACTTTATGAGATCTGATTAAACTGACTTTCATTTGATTTATTGTTTTTATTATCTCAAATGTTCTTTTTGCAATATGAATGACCATTTTGTCATGGAATTATCTTTATTTAATTGTGACTTTTTGAAAGTAGAACAAAAATTATTCACAAAAATTATAATTATCTGAATAAGAATCAGAAGTTGGTCTAGAAATGTTGTAATTACTTCGATGTACATTTTTATTAAAAGTTGTCAAACGGATTTACATGTTCTCATGAATGCTTTTCAAATTTAAAATGTTCAAAGTTGTACCAAATGGTGGCTAAAGATCTTATTGATACTTGATACGACTCACAAGTTAAAATTCGTGTGGATAACATCAGTCGACAAATCTTTTATCACGATCTTGACTCCTTATTTTATAAAAAAGTTTTATTAATATATTGGGTTATGTTTCAGCCAGCATTTGGGTCTACTCATAGGAAAAACCAAAAGACACGATCAAGGTTCCGGAAGTGCCTTTTTTAACCATCAGTTAAAATCTGAATAAATAACATATATGTGATATGTGAGGCTCAGAATAGAGTTCATCATTGCTTTCTAAATATAATTGAATATTTATCAAATCAAAATTTCATTTTTGTGTTTTTTATATCCATCAATAAGTTTATTAATAATATTTATGTGACTACAAGTTGAATTAATTTAAAATTATTTATTTTAACAACTTAAACCACAAATTTTTGTGAGCGCGCCAACATCAAGAGCGTTAATAAAGGTAAAATAAGCAAAATGCTGACAGTTGCGATTGTCATCAGCACCGCAATGATTCTCATTTAATAATTTTATTGTTATTCAACATAATTAGTTGGTAAATGCAATTAAAAACATTATTATAAACACGAATGGCAACTCTGTCGCTTCCGGTTTTAATCTTCGCATTTGCGGCTCGTGCGGTGAGCTTGAATTGCGCAAAATCTGCGCCAACAATGAACTGCGTTGCAAAAACTGTACTCATAGCTTTCCGTATATGTACACACATACTTGCATGAGTGGGAATCTGTGTGTTTATTTGTTCAGGCAGCGGTCTGCGTACTGCGCAAACCGAAATGAACAGGTGTGTTTATGCGCTGTTAATGTGCTTATAATTATTCATTAAATTTTATGCAGGCCAACTTCAATTTTACTCAGCAATATACAAAAAATAACAAGCAAACAAAAAAGTAAAGCAGAAGGAGTTAAATTGACTTTGCTTGTGAGACGACAAAAGCTATTAAAGTGAAGTCTGTTGATCAGCCGTGTTATTAAATAAATTTCAATAAAAAAAAAGTTCAATTTGAATTAACTTTAAAAAGGTTGCAATGAGTTCATTTGGAACGATATCAAAGCTTATGGGATTGAGTCAATTGCACATGTTTAATGAATGTCAATATACCATAATAATTATTATTCAAAAGTTAATTAAAAATAACAATTTAGTTGAAGTTTAAAAGTAGAACATACTAAATATAATATATTATATATTGTAGACTTAAGTTTCATATAGATAAACTCAAGACTTTTTCACTATATTTTCAGCGAGTAACGTGTATTGTATTTTATTAAAAAAAATGTTATTTAAATAGCTTTGTTATTTATACATATCTTGAAACCGTGTTATATAACTTAAGATATCCCGCAAAATGAATGTTTTAAGAAGCTTTAAGCACAATAACGGCACGCGCATACAGAGAGCTGAAAGAGGAGCTGATTGCTGAGCTGAAAGCTGAGTTGAAATTTTCCATACAAAAGCAAGCTGATTCTTCTGATCAGTACACACAACACTTTCGTCGGTTTCAGATTACCAAGTATTGCTTAGGCTTATGTAATAATCTGTACATTTCAATGTTGATGAGCTCATATTTGCTTCGTTCATTGCTTTAGTAATATTTAGCATACAACATGTTAGCCTTGAAAATTTCATCAGCCACATGAAGCAATTGGAATGTTCATGCCAATATTTTTTCCACGAAAGTGCACTATTATTAGTAAACTTTCAAGTACAAAACGCTCTGTTTATTAACTTGTAGTTCAAATGTTGAAGAGCCATTCAACGGATCCCAACATGAACATGATATTCATTTCACTACTTTTGCTACAATGTAATCAACATTGTTGGCTACAACAACTGTAAACTAACAAAAAGGATTGTTCAAAATGAAGAACAGAAAACAACAACAGCCCATAAAGGCTAACAAAAAAGGACATTTGATGTTTGCTGTTCATGAATGGTTACAATCATGATGCAAACACTAATTTCGCTATTTTTAAGGATTGAGTGTGAAGACACACACATATAGTGCACAAGTTTTATGTGCAATGCCGCTTAAACAAAAGACATGTTTCGGACGTGAATGGAAGCTAACAAAAATGTTGCAGGCAAATAATGAAGTTAGCAACATAAATAAAATGTTTGCTTTGTGCGTTCGGTAATAATTTAACTCAACTCTTTCACTCACTGAAAATTGCCTAAAACAGATAAATTGTTGCGGGAATATCACGTTTAAAGTACGGCAACAGTTTCACGCGATGATGAATTGATGATAGCGCCGCATGGGCTTTGAAGTTAGACAACATTTTCCATGGCGACAGTGGGACGGAAGGCATTTTTGCTCAGTGGGACCTGCAATGTGTGAACAAAAGCTTGTATAAGTGGCATGCGAGTGTGTGCTGGCATGATAAATATTAATAATAATAACAACAATAACGATAATGATAATGACGTCGATCTAACATGTTCAGGGACTGAGTCACGAGTTAACACCTCTTGGGGCTTTGTGTTTACATTTGCAATGAAATTCATTGGCCACAATCCATGCACACAATGAATGGTTTCATTACGCATACGCAGTGGCATGCAGACTGTCTTTGAAAATCAATAAAATTGTAGTTGCAATGCCATTTTGTTGCTACTAAAGTAATTAGTTCATAAAGTAATATAATTGTGTAAATGTAAATCGATTTACCTTTTGCCATTTGTCAAATACATCAAACATATGTATGTATATATCTGTTAATCTGGCAATTTCCTCGAATTGCATGCCATTGTTTAAATTAAACTGCTTTCAAAATGCCATGACGAAGCGATAGCAACAGCAACAACACTTGCCAATTTGCCGATTGTGTGTTATTTGAGAATGCATTGATTAATAATTTATCAGTTTTCTAAGCTTGCAACTTGAATTTTAGCTTGTGCCCTTGCATGGCTTGCTTCAAATCAAGTGAATTGTGTCGTCATTCGCCATGCCTTTGATATGCAAATGCCTTTTATTGATTGCCTTCAGTTGTAATTACGCATCCAAAATTAAAACATGCGCCGCTTCCGACGCGTTGGGGCGCTTGTTTGCTGGTCATTGTCCTGCTTGGTTGTGGTCAGTCATGTGGTTGGTTGCCAGCTAAAATTTTGTCGTGTGTTGTTGCTACGTTTTTATTGTTAAAACGTGGCGTGTTATTTCGTTAAGGCATTGTTTGCTCTTTTTTTTTTTTTTTGGTTGGGCGTATGCTTTTGAAATTTTGGCATTGCCCTCGGTGAACAATTCAGTTTGAGTTTGTGTTGTTTTGTGAAATGTTCGGTAAAACAAAGCGAAAAACATGAGATATAAAAAGGTTTTAAAATAGAAATAAATGATAAATTTGTTGCAAAATTTGCATTTGCTTTGTCTGTGTGATTGCTTCTGTTATAAATGTTAACTTGCATTGAAAAAAATAAAAATACAAATGTTTTTTTTTCCTGACGTACGTTTTTAAAAGTCAATAGTTCAAATATGTATATTTTTAGCATATATTCCTGTGACAAAAAGGTCAAATAATATTCATGGCGTACATGTTTATTATTAGCATTACAATTTGGACGAATACAGTTTTGTGTGCAATTTTGTATCTTTTATGAAAAAAAAAAACAGATTTTCAAAAGAGATTTCGACGTTCACATATAACAAATGAAAACAACCTTGTTAAAGTTATTACCGCTCAATTGCTGCAATTGTGTTTCGTCCTTGAAAATTGGAGCAAATAACAATAAATAAATAATACAAAAATAAATCAATATTCTAAAGTAACGATTAGAGCGATTAAATTATATACTGAAAAGCCATAACTAAAGCGCAGTGGCATATCACATGTCATATCGCTGAAAGCCAACAGAAAAATTTTGAAATTAAAAAATAAAACTTTTAATGACCGCGTGCATACTTTCAGGCTTAAAGTTTATCTCCACCAATTTATCTATGTGCCCAGCCATGAAAATGCAGTCTGCTCAGCAAAAAGAAAAAATAATAAGTAAAAAAGAAAAACACGAAACAGCTTTTGGAAATGTTTGCTGTCACCACTTGGCATGTGAATAATTCACGAAATTAATGTTTTATTATTTATTCAGCAGAAAGTCAGACAAACGGACTATGTGACATGCCGTCATTCGTAATCGTACATCTCTTTCGCACTCACTTATGTGCATTGACACTATGTTTGTCCGCCCATCTGCTTTTCAATGCCATGTACACGTTTTTAGTTACTTTTTTTCCATTTTAATTGAAACGAAATTTGAAAAGCCCGTTATACTAATAGAGGCAACGAATGTGTGTGTGTGTGTGTGTGGGCGGGCGTCTGATTGCCGTGGATTAGCGCGCAGTGGTGTGTGAACAGTTCCAACTGCTTGTGCGGCGCTCAATGCTATCTACCTAGACTGTCAGCTTAATTGTATGTTTGGGCTTAATAGAATACTCATGCAAGTCGCTGCATTCATGTGACTGACAATGAAATTTCCAAGGGCAGTTTATACTTATGATAAAAAATTGTTAGAGCAACGAAAGTAAAAGAGACTCTTCGACATGATTCTTCAATTTCCAGAACAGAGAAAGAAAGAAAGATTTTAGAATAGAGATACTATGTTAAATCTCAAAGTGTACAAGCAAACAAAAAACAATTGCTTCCATGAATGATTTTCTTGTGTTTACATACGATCACATTTTTCCTCTGAAGTTACTTAATGAACGTATAAACCTGCTTCAATACGTTCTCTCCCTCACTCTCTCACTCAGTCTGCCGCTCATTCATTGACTCGTTTACCTGCTTAGTCATTTCAATTCCATTTATTCCGACCACACAATCGCTTATCGCCGCTCATGTCCGACCCGCCTTTGCTGAGGCATGTGTGTATCGTACAATCTTGCCACGCTCGCTACTTTACTTGCTTGTTGTTGACGCGTTCGTTCTCAGTTTGCATTTCAAAGCCGCTAAAGTAACAAGTGTCTTCAATCTTGTGCAAGTGCCGAAAAAATACTTAAATAATAAATAAATAAAACGCGAGCAATTTGTGTAATTTGAGTGAAAGGAGAAGAGGCGTTTGACAACCAGCAAGCCGCTTAGCTACACAAGCAACAACAACGCACAATGGAAGTGAGTTTTGTGGAGATTGTAGGCGAAAAAATGAAAATTTTCACTCATTTCTAGCTGACCTTCATCTCAAATAACGGCAAATTTGTTTGTAAATTGCAGTGAATTGCAAGCGAAATAATTCGAGTGCTTTTAAGAAATTATAACTAATTTGATATGTATTTGCTTAAATTGTTGTTGTGAGTTTTCCTACTTACGTTCGTACGCAACGATCGCGTGATGCTTGAAACTGATTCATGTTGACTGCGTCGAACTGAAATTACAGCTTACAACTTCAGATCGGTTGTACAGAAAATACATTTCGTTCACTTTGCTTATGACGCATCTACCGGCTTTTTGTGTGGTGTTTTGTATTGTTATTGTTGTTGTTTTTTGTTTGCTTTGTTATTGTTTTTCGCTGTTAATTATACTCGTGAATTTCCGCTTACTTTATTTTTATTTTTATTCATCTGAAAAGCAACAAAAGCGGCAACGATCGCTTTGTTCAACCATATTAAGTTAATGGGCTTAATTACTGATACTAAAACTTTTGTGGTTGTCTGTACTTGATCGTACTCTAAGTTAAACATGATTCATACTTAAACTGACTTCGAGAAACGGCCTTCTTTAACCGTTTATGTAGTTCGCTTTTTTACGAATAACTCTTGCCAACATTCACGCTCACTTCATTCAGTTAAAACTTTCTACACAAACTTCATTTTTCATGTTGCTGACTCATCTCACGGCTGGCTTTAAATGTTCATATTTAACATTTCAATATTAATGCTTTTATGTGCTTTTGTTATATGTGTGCGATTTTAAACTAATACACCGCAATGGTTAGGCATATTTTATTCTTCTTCTCATTTTCTCAGTACAATTTATATCTTGTTCCCCTCCCCTGCCCAAGCAGCATTTAAACGAGGACCTTTATACACTCGAAGCACAGTTGGTGAACAAATCGAGCCGCGAACTGACAGATGGCGTTGATCGTGATCCAATTACAAAACTGCGTCTGCTGTGTTTCAGCCGCGGTGCAACAGGCATCTTGGGCCTGGGCAGGTAAACGTGCCACAAGTGCAAGCTTAACAACAGCAACAACTCCAATAACTACTTAATTATGCACACAGAACTTTTCGCGCCATGGACGATGACGGCAGCAAGGCGTTGAACGAGCAGGAATTTATTTCGGGCATACATGACACCGGCCTCGACGTCACTGATGCTGAAATTAAGGAGATGTTCAAGAAGTGCGAAGAATACGCTGCTAAATGTTATAAATTAAACTCTAATTGGTGTTCATTTCATTTTGAATAGATTCGATGAAGATGGCAGCGGTTCGATAAACATGACTGAGTTTCTGCTCAAGTTGCGCGTGAGTATGAATAGCTGTCAATTGTGGCACATTTATAATGACAAACTGACAAATTTGCCACACAGCCGCCCATGTCACAGACTCGTCTAGACATAATCGATCAAGCGTTCGCCAAGATGGACAAAGACAACGACGGCGTTATTACCATAAATGACTTGAAAAATGTCTATTCGGTGAAGGAGCATCCGAAGTATCAGAGTGGTCAGATGAGCGAGGATGAAATACTCACTGAGTTTTTGCATAACTTCGAGGGCGGACGTGGCAATTTAGATGGCAAGGTACGTTAACGACTTTGCTTTTAAGTGCTTTTCAACAAATGTATTTGCTTTTAGATAACTCACGAGGAGTTCGTCAATTATTATGCCACCATCAGCGCCTCCATTGACAATGACTCGTATTTCGATCTCATGATGCGTCGTGCCTATGCTCTATAGATGAGTAAAGTTGAGTGTTTGAACAAATTAATTTCTTTATATTAACTTTTAATGCTTATTTATCGACTAAAGTAATTTATTGAATGTTGCAACAATAAACGTTTTAATTCTTGAAATTGTTTTTGTTTTTTCGTCGAATGGAATTTGAAATTATCACTCAAAGAATTTAATCAAGCATGTCAGAGTAATCCAGAGCTCAGCAAGTTCTGCACTCTGTTATTGTTTTTGAATTTAACCAACTTTACGGCAACAATTTCAACTGCCTTGAAATCAAGCTAAGCAAATAGCGAAATTTATACTAATCAGGCGCAGACGTAAATGTAAGCAAATGCTAAGCTTATAAGCATATACAGAGCTAACAACAAAAACAATAGCAACAGCAACACTAACAACAATTATATTATACATTTACATTCGGAAGAAGAAGATGAACGACAACGAGTTGGCAAAGAATTAAAAGCTGAGATTGTATTGAAGCATTTGTCAAATATGCAAAATGACAGTAACAAGTTTTGTCTAAACAGTTGTTAGTAGTTTACATGCATTTAAGTCATTTCCAACACAAACATACATAAATACAGACTGTCAGACAGACAGACAGACAAGCTGAAATCAAACGCTGAGAAATTTTATACCACATGCTGCTACCGAATGTTACAGCATCATGCATTTGCTATTATTGTTGTTGCTGTTGCTGTTGCTGTCTGACTTCAATGTCTTCAGTCAGCATGACATCTTCGTTGCTTTATCATTGTATCTATGTTTGTGTCGCACTAACTCTCATTTGCGTTCGGCTGTGTATATGCGTTGGGGTATATGCGTTTGTGGGCTTGTGTGTGACTTACTATACATCAGCCTAAATGTATGCATTGAATTATGCAGCAGCAGACGCCAGCTGGGATTTGGCAGTCTGCGGCAGTGGCAGTGGCAATGGCAGAATGGCAACTTCTGCACTGATTGCAACTCATTCGAAATTTTAATTGGCATTGCTTAAATTACAAATACACATTCATGCACTCACTCACACACACACACTTATACATACATGCATACAAGTTTAGAGTGTTGCATTAAATTTTATTTACAGCAATTCTTCTTCATCGTTGACGTTGCTCACAAATAGTTTTTGGCTTTTCGCTTTTTCCCCTTCCCTTCTCGTACTGCGAAGGCAAAAGTTTTTATTGAAACTGTAAATTTTCTTTGGTAAAAACTTTACGCCCGAAAGGGGTTTAAGCACACACATCACACACACACACAGCCATGTACACAATTGCAAACAAACAATCAAGCTAACAAACGAAAAGCAACCGAAAAGTGCTAATCAAAAATTTTCAATTGCCGCAAATTGTTTTATTTTTTTTCTGTTTTGTTTTTGTTGTTGCCATGGTTGCAGCAACAATTCATTGTCTTATGCGTTCGTGTGCGTGCGGGTGTGTGTGTGTGAGTAAGTGTATTTATTCTCTTTCGAAATTGAATTGTAAAAGTCAATTTCAATTAATTGAAGGCTTTTGCATATGTTTGTACTTTTTGTTAAACGTTTTTCTTTTTTCGGCGTTTGCGTGTTTCTGATTTCTTTTTTTTTTTTTTTTTTTGTTGGCTTAATAATTTTCACACTTAACTGCATAAAAATGCAAAAGACATGTTTTAATATTTTAATTTTTCTTTCTGATTAAATGCTCAAGTGTTGAGGTTGAAGTATTTCCGTGTCATATTTGGGCGCTTAAAATACAATGTTAATGCATTAAATTATACACTTATTAATATTAATGATGGTGATGATTGAATTCAGTCTTCTTGTTTATTTTTTTTACCCGCATTTCATATTAGTTTTGGAACAATAAAGCAAAAATGAACTTTCCAAAAAACTTTCGAGTTTAATGAAATGAGTCGCAAAGGCTCCAACTGCGTTTGTTTGTGGTTCTGTATAAATTGCAGCGCAATAAAGCGCATAACGCACTGAACAAATAATGCCGCAAATGCGCCAAAATGTGTGTGCAAAATAATTAAAAATAAATTTCACAAAACGCTGTTTAAACATGATTGTAATGAGTTGCAAATAGTTGTCGTATGCAACTGCGGCAGGTGCCTGTGTGCTAGTGTGTGTGTGTGTATGTGTGTGTGTGTGAGTTTGTGCGCAGCAATGTCATTTGACATTTAACAAGAACATTAGCTGACAATTAGTTGTACATTAAAAAATGGCCGCTGATATTAATTGCGCACATTAAATTTTTAATGCTTTTGTCATTGTTGTGCATTAAAATTATAATGCAACGTTCGAAATTTATGACTTCATTATTTGTATTTTTTGCTGTTGTTAAAAAAAACTAACAAAAACAATGCAAAACAAATTTACAAAACTGTATTTTGTATTTTAATATACATAAAACGCTTTGTATTCAAAATTTTGGCTTGTTTTGGGTTTTTTTTTTTTTTTTTACGAAACCATTTCAATTATACTTATTGCATTGCTCAGTACATATTTATTTTATTATATTCAAACGAAATATGTGTGCCCCTTGGGTAAAGGTGTTGATGTTCGATTTGAAAATGGCTAAAATATTAAAATAATTTTTGTTTTTCGGCTTCTGAATGAAGGTAACTAATAAATTATTTTGCATTCAATACACATTTGTGTTTATTTCAACACTTAGATGTAAAATTGTAGTTATAAGCTCATCTGCTAGTATTAGGTAGGCGATGAATGTATCACAGTGCTGTCTTATAAACGCAGTGTTAGGATATAATCCAACAGAAATTAAGATCCAACGCAGCTGTGTTTCAAACACAGCGCTAGTAAATTAAGCAGTGGTATTTTCTTATATATAGATAATCTACTTCCCAGTTCAAGCGCAAAGTCGCTCCAACTCTAATTATTGTAATTCGATGTAAGTTTTTTTTATACAACAGTTTTGATAAAAAAAAATACAAATATGCTAAAAGAAGAATCAAATT
This sequence comes from Phortica okadai, assembly GCA_034638295.1. Classification (NCBI taxonomy): domain Eukaryota; kingdom Metazoa; phylum Arthropoda; class Insecta; order Diptera; family Drosophilidae; genus Phortica; species Phortica okadai. The sequence goes on along the minus strand of CM067849.1, from coordinate 3,977,053 downwards.
TATGAATAAATTATTTTTAATAAAATAAGAAATGCTGCATGTAAAACAAGTGCAGACAAAATAAGACTAACAAGCAACTTGTGGACACTTTCACATGTGCTCATTAATAACAAAAAAAAAAAAAAACAAATAATAATAATAATAAAACAAGAAACAAGTTTCGGTCAATACTTGTTCATGTCAATGAGTATTGGATAAATTCCATTGCATTTGTTCGCGTTTTCAACAAGCAAGCGAACGAAGGAGTGATGTGATGTGATGTTTCACCAACGGCAACGAATGAATCGTCATCGAAAATGGAATCTTTTCAAAAATTTCAGTCACGTTTTAAATGTAAAAATCTCAATCACGTGATCGAAACGCGCATACCAGCAACAACAACATAAACACAAATAACAGCAAAAATAAAATAAAATAAAATAAAGTAACATAAACAACAACAAAATATGCCAACCATACAGTCGCCAAAGGCATCATCAGTTGTACCAGTAGAGATGTCGATAATGATGATGATTGTGATGATGATGATGACGACGATGACGATGATAATGATGATTGTGTTGGTGCGGGCAGGTGTGTGCAAGCTACGGTCAAAGGCCATGGCATGCCATGGCACTGGGCCAACTTCCGTTTTGAGGCCGAAAATAAAATGCGGCAAAAAGCTCTTAACAGGTACTTGCTACCTCATGATTTAATGCTAAAAACGGGTAACGACTCAGACGACTCGGACGACACAGACGCTTCAGACTTTAGCCATGATGTCGAATGGCCGTGGCGCTGGCGTTGGCATTAGCGTTGATGTTGACGTTGGTAACACTGACGCGTCAAATAAAGCAACTGAAAAGGTTCGAGTGTCGGACAGCAATCGAGCTGCGCATACCAAATGGACGAAAGTATAAAGGAAACTGCTTCATTTTACTTCACTCGTTATCTTTCTACGTTTTTTGCCTTTGCTTTTATTTGCTGTCCTTTTTGGAGCTCTCTCTCATTTCTTTTTCATTGGTTTTTTTTGTCATCTGTGTCGTGTATGTCAGTTTGTCTTATTTCTTATTCTTATGTTATTTCGTTTGAGGGCGGAATAGGAATTTTTAATGATGTTGTTTGTTTATTTGTCGGCATTTCGTTTATGCGTTCGTTCATTCGTTCTCTCGTGCGTTCGTGCGTTCACTCAGCCACAGGAACTTCACTCTCCCACTGTTCTAGTGTTCTGTTTGACCACCTGTCAACAACACGGTCTACTCGAGTTAAAATAATAGAAAGCATGGACAAAAAAATGTGGCATTTTTCGTAATTTGACGCATTTCAACACTGATTTTTTCACTTTCATTTATTTTTTTGTGTGTTTCAAGCATGGAATCAGCTCAAGTAACGTTTGTTTTTTTTTTACTCTTTTATATAACATGCCGTCACACTGTACGCTGCGATTTTAAAATAAATTTATCAAATATGCATGTCGCTTGGTGTTGGTAACGATGATGTTGATGTCGACAACGACTGTGGCGGTGGTAATAAATGCAAAAAAAAAAAAAAAAATTTATAAAAAAAAGTTCGTATTTGTATGGACGTAAATTTGCACAAAAGCTTTGATTGAAATATCGAAATCAAGTGCCATTTGCAGTGCTTGGCAATCGTGCACCTGCCCACCAGTAGTCAGCATCCAATATGGCGGCCAACGTGCCACACAATGTGCTACAATTTCCGCTTCCGCTTTCAACACGCTTTTCACGCTTACATTCACATGCATCTTCGTGCTTTGCAACTGATTGAAATGTTCATCATGTTGTCATTTTGTGCTGTATTCATTTTTTTTCGTTTCCCCTTTTTGCAGCTTGTCATTGGAAATATTTTTGGTTGTGGCTTTTTTTGCATGTTAATAATTTATATGAATACACGTTTCATTGCAATGCTGATTGATGAAGTTGTTGTCGCACTGATAAGTTTAATTGATATCATCAGCTTCATCATCACTGTCATGTTCAAATGCGACTTGCATATTAATTACATGTAACGATTACTAAAGTAAATATGCACACTTCTTGTGCGCCTACTTTAATGCCTTCCGTTGTCAACGTCAGGCAGCAACGTCGTCGTCGTCGTCATTGGCATCGTCATCGGCATCGGCGTCGTCATGGTTACCGTTAATGATAAACTAAATTGTCAATCAGCCATGAATTGAATGAAATGAAGTGTAAAATTACAATTTCATCCAATTTGCAATTAACTCAATGAAAAAGATAAAAATTTTACAATTTGAAATTATTCCAAAGAGTCAAACGAGTGACGTTGGGGGCACATGAGCTCTCAGTTCTGCCAAGCATCGCTCTGCTATCTTTGCATTGAGCTGTCCTTCGACCTCCGTCCTCCGCTTTCTGCGCTATTCGGTAGTGTTGTGCTGCACTTGCTAGCACATTGAGCATACGACATGTGGGCGTGTGGGCAACAGTGGTTGAGCATGCAATGGGGCATAGCCTGGTTCGGTTGCTTTTTTCGCTGCTGCTGCTGCTTCTGCTTCTGCTGCTGTTGCCGAGATTGCAATTTTGCTATTGGATTTTGTTGCATGCTCTGTTTTGTTGAACACAAGCACAAGTTTCCAGTTGGTCGCACTATCAACTTTTTGTTGTTGTTTTTATTTTTATTATTTTTTTTTTTTTTTGTTTCGTCGCCACCACAAATTTTTTTAGTATCGTTTTTTCGTACTTTAATCCCCGCTTGTATTAATTAACAACATCATTTTCATTTTCAGCCAAGTCGGAGCGAGCATGGCGAAAAAATACTTGAAAATGGCACAATTAGATTTGTGCGGTTGATTTTATTGAGCGCTAAATTGCAAATTGAAATGGTGACAAAGCAATTGAGGTTATGCAGGTTAACAACGCCGCTCAGCGCTCAGCGCTCGTTGCTCCTCGCTTGCCATTTGACACTCGCTGCTGTGCTCGCGCTAATTAGAAAAAAGGAGGCAACAAACAAAACAGCCACAAGGTTTCAAAGTGACACATTTGCACACGTTTGCCTTTTGGGACTTGAAATGAGGTCGTTGCATTTGCACAAGTGTTGAAATCAATTAAATTTTGCTCATTTTGAATACATTTTTTTTTTTTTTGCCCCCAAAGAATCATTCTTGTTTTATTTTTGGATTTCTAATGTATTTGAATGCAATTAATTTTGTTGAAATGGCAAATGCCACAAGTCATTGAAAAAGTTACTAATCAAAAAACGCACAGCAAACTCATAAATTATATAATTATGTGCATGATGTTGTTGTTGTTTTCTATTTTTTTGAACATACATAATATAATTGTCACAATTATTCGAAAGCATTGGAAACTTGAATTGTCACTTGCCTGAGGCGCAAAAATGTTGACACAAACTTTAACTTATTCATTAATGACTTGCCTACAGTGATCAAATACTGCAATGTCTTGATGTACGCTGATGACGTAAAACTATGTCTAACTCTAAATTCTATAATCCAGCAGAGTTTACTTCAGTCTGATCTTGACTCACTCGCACAATGGTGCTCTGTGAATAATCTACTTTTAAACTGCAATAAGTGCAAGATTATGTCTTTTTATAGGAATAAAATGCTTACTTGCATATACAGGATTGATAATTCTATTCTTGAGCGTGTAAATCAATTCAATGACCTTGGTGTTTTGATGGACCCAAAACTTAATTTTGCTTCTCACATTTCCCTTTCGGTAAACAAATCCAAAGGCGTACTTGGTTTTATTAAACGATGGTCCAAGGAATTCGATGACCCCTACACTACCAAATTGCTTTTCACTTCGCTTGTGCGGCCCATTCTGGAATATGCGTCGTGTGTTTGGGACCCTCAGTTTGAAAAGTATAAGGCCCAAGTAGAATCCGTTCAGAAGCAGTTCCTTCTTTTTGCTCTTCGTAAGTTACATTGGGACCCTAGTATTCATTTACCCCCCTATCATAGTCGACTGAAACTAATCAATTTACCATCTCTATCAAGTCGTAGAACTATGCTCGGTGTGTTATTTTTGCACAACCTAATTAATGGTATCATAATCTCCCCCACTTTGTTAGAGTGCATAAAGTTTAATGTTCCAACTAGATACACGAGAAACTTTCGACCAATTCATCTTAGTATCTGTAGAGCTACATATCTTGAGCATGATTCCTTTCGAATTTTGTGTGTAAACTATAATATTTATTGTAACCTAATCGATAATTGTAGATCTTCAAATCTCATCAAATGTAGCTTACTAACACATCTTAATAATTTGTAATTTTAGGTATTTTTGTAGTGTTAAAATTTTAGTGTTAATATTAGTGCATGCTTATTTATTTGTGTAGACCTAAGTAGTAAAGCGACTGTTGACTCTTTGTCTGTAGTCGCGGAACAGGCTGACCTGGTGTCGCAATGACCACTTGAGGGTAGTGTGCTACCACAACGTCTTGCGCCTGTAGTTAGTAAAAAAAAAAAAAAAAAAAAAAAAAAAAAAAAAAAAACTGAAAATGCCTTCACCTCCTGCAACATACCCAAATTGACAACATTGTTTGCATATAAATGTTGCTGTCAGAATGCCAAAGGTTGTCAAAAAGTCATTGTCTGCTCAACTAAGCGCACACACACATACACACACACACGCATAGACAAATCTAGCCAAGGAGACGGACAAATTTGCAACATTTAATGACACATTTTGCCAAATAATATACTGCCCATAATAAAATGGTCATTTGCATGTTCATTTTACGGTAAACCATAAAACCTACAGAAAAATAAATTATTTTATAAAATTTTTTGCTAATGACACACGGGAGACACACACACAGACACACATACACGCACAATGTAACAGTTTTGTACTTTTTTGCATGTGTGCAAAATTAACATTTCACATTTGCTGTTGTTTTTGCCTTTAATTCTTTTTTTTTTTTTGTTTTTGTTTTTGTGACCGCACGCTGGGTGGCATTTTAATAACGCTTAAAACTATTTTCATGCTGGCCTAATGAGACAATAGCGCTGTGGGACAAAGGCTTGTGTGACATATTACTTAAATCAATAGAGTGTATCACAATAAGGTTGTCAATAATGTGTATAATGTATATATTAGAAAAGTCAACTATATTTCTGCCAAAATACGATGAAACTTTGGTTTGTGACAAATTTAAGCATATCTCTGCATATCACAAACTTATTGACTTATTCATCAATATTTGAATACATTTTCCACAACCGACGAGCGAACGAACGATGCGAAAATTCAAAGCATTGCATTATGTATTTTTAATGTCACTGCGAATATTTTGCTGAAGTCAGCAAAGCAAAAGGCAACGCAACTGATGCGCAACAATAGTGTTGGCGATGGCTGGGTGGTGAGGGTAGAGACCTCAAGATGTGCAAGTATGTGTGAGTTATAAACAAAAGTCATAAAGCAAAGTTAAAGTTATGAATTTTTCAAATGCATGATATATTTTCAGCAGCAGTAACAACAGTAATAGCAACAGAAAGTTTTGTATTCTACTCCCACATGCAATAGAGGCGCGCCGAAAAGTGTGCTACAGTTTGTTGTCTTGTCTCTTACTTTTTTTGTTTTTCGTATTCCTTGGCTGTATTCTTGTTCAGCGAACCACGCACAGTAGCAAACTGGAGTGTTGGTTAATGTACGCACATGCAGTTGTGTGGCAATGTTGTGCTGCAGTAAATGCAACAAAAATAGCAACATGAGGAAAAGTAATTTCAGTGCACCGTCGAAAAAGAGGAAACTGTAAGTATTTCTTGTTGGTTGCATGGAAAAAAAGTCAAGACTGAAAAACTTTCTTAGTTGTCACATGCCGTGAGACGTGAAAACTCACATCTTAAGCACACGTATACACTTGACGCCAACCGGTGAGAATGAAAGGCAGAAGCAAAACACAAAAAAGAAAAGAAATAGAAAAAATCATTGCATCTCGTTAAAAAGCAAAGATGAACGAAAATGCCGTTTAACTGCATGCGAACTTCTTCCGCTTACAGTTGAGTGACAGCAGATGCTATAATAATATTAACGTGAATTTTAACTTGTGTGTTGGCACCTTTGTTTATGTGTGTATGTGTGTTGATAATTCATAATTTTGTACTTAAAATTTCGTTGAAATTAAAATGCTTTTTGTGCGCATACTAAATACAGCAAAGCAAAAGAATCAACAACAAAAATGTGCAGTTGCGAACGAAGAGCATGTAACCGAAAATGCTTTGAATTTAAAATCCGCAATTTAACGTTGATTGCCATCAGAAATATGCAACAGCACGCAGCGGAGTTAGTTGTAGTAATAGCGACACCATCAGCAGCAGCGGCAGCAACAGCAGCGATATGAAATACGAGTCAGCGTATAAGAGTGTGCAAGACGGCAAGCGTCGAAAGTGGCAGCGGCGTTGGCAACATCATCACAACTTTTTCCACAAAATTCCAGTCATGTGTCCTTTACAAATCCTTGCATTATTCATGAAATGATAAGATGACTTTGTGCTGCTGCTGCTGCTGCTGCTGCGACTATTGCTGTTCTTGCTTGTGCACGTAATATTTTTGCATGCAACAAACGCTGCTTTTGCCCTTGTTTGCTGCATTTAACTACTGTTGATATTTCTGCTGCACAAATAGAACAAAAACCAAATGTTCCTTTAAAAAAAATTGCGAAGCATTCAAAGCAGCAAAACCATAACAGTGAACTAAAAGAACGAGTGCGTTTAAGAGTCGCTTTAGTGTTTGTAGCTGCCAGCGCCGTTTATGAGCTTAGCAGTTTATTGCTTGATTGCAATGTTAAAAGAAAAGCCAACGTGAGATTGTTGTCATAGTCATTTATTTGTGAGTCGCAGGCAATGAAGTTCACAAAATACCTTTTTATGTTACTCTTAATTTGACTTGAATGATTTTTAAGCTCAAGACACTAGAGAATTTCATTTAATTACCGAATGTTAAATACACTGTTCAATTATATGCTTAACAGAAACTGTGCAATTTAACAGCAACTGTTATATGTTGACTACAGAAGCGACAAAGCGACAAATGTTGGCATGCTGAGGAATGAGCACCAAACGAAGAGCGCACTAACGCTAAATAAGAGCGAGAAAACGCAAAGAGACGACAAGCAGAGCCGAGTCGGTTGTGGCGTATGCCGAAGATGCTGTGAGGATAACAGTTGCCGCCGCCGCCGCTGTCGTCGTCGCTGTCACAGCATCTTCAGCAGATTGAGCAGCATGGCGCACATTGTCGGACAGCACGACGCTTTAGTTTGTTCGTAAACTTGTAACTGTGCGGAGATAAAACACAGAAAGGCGCAACCACGAACGCAAACAACAAGAATTAAAAAACAAAAAAAAACAAAGTAGACAAACTGACATTTCAATACATTTTTCATGTGCGTCAAAGTAATAAATAAAGATTCAAATCAAGTGCATCTAAGCAATGACTAAGCGTAGCAGAATGACAGCAAAATTTCTATAGAAAAAGCAATAAAAAAGTGTGTAGCCTACTTACGTGCGCTGTGTGTGAAATAGTTTATCGAACTGTTCTCGTACATCGATTTCCGTTGTGTGTTTAGTGTCAAAGGTCAATTACAGTGCTCGGCATGCATAAAGCGTTGAGTGAGGTCAACAAACGCTGATTGAAGGATTCTGTACGTCGAAGCATAAAAATAATTGAACGTGTTTATTCAAAAATGAAATTGTGTACATTTTGACCTAAAACATCAAAATAAATTGAAACGAAATAAAGCCGTTTAAAACATCATCATAAAAGAAGAAAAACAATACAAAGCAAACTGTAAGCGTTTACATTGAATGCGAAGCCTGTCAATTTGCGAAAACAAGCTGCGAAGTTTGACGTTAAACACAAACAGCTTAAATTGCAAATAAACAGACATTATTGCCAAAGAACACGCTGACAATATAAGAGCGAAAGCGCAAAAGAGCAGCGGCAGTCGCTTTTGACTTTGACTTCCGTTTCCTTAAGCACAGCGTAAATATTAACAACACTGTCGACGATGATGTTCGCATTTGCTTTTACATGAAAAAGTAAAAACTTCTTTACACATTAAATACTAATGTTTGTCGCTTTTCATTTATTTAACTTGACATCTCTGAGACACAATCACAGCAACACACACGCATGAACATTCATGCATGTTGTTGTTTTAAGCAGCATCTTCACTTCCTGTTTTGTCTCATTTCATTTTGCCTTTGGTGTTTTCCTTTTTTTTTTTCTTGATGTTATTCTTTGTCTTCTTGTTTAATGTTTATTATTTATTTATAACGAGTTCCCTTTGAACTCTCAAAACAAAAAAAAAAAAATACGAAAAAAAAAAACGGTGTGTTTCCATTTAATTCTTCTTTGTTTCTTTTGAATTTGCGTTAAGGGTTTCTTCAATTTGTTTTTTCTCTTAGGTTTTCCATTTTGTTTATTTGTGTTACTTACCGACTTCAATTAATTGTCTTCTCATCGAACTGTATCTGTTAACGTTTAACTTTCAGTCCTTTTTTGTTGTTGCTTTTGTTGTTGTTGTTGTTATGTTCTGTGACAAGTTCTTTTATGTTACACTTTTCACTTGCCCCTTTCATGAACATGAACATTTATTATTTACTTTTTACATTTTCTGATACTCTTTCTTTGCTGCGGCCTTTGTGCATAGACAATATCAGCAACAGCAACAACAGCGGCAGCACATTCTCAATATCCTTTTTCAATATTATCGAAGTTGTGCTGCTTTATACCGTACTGTTGAATTATTAAAACAAAGGCAAAGGCAACGAATGCCGGAAAAATATTTATAACTGAAAAAAGTAAAAAAAGAGACATTGAGCTAAGAGCTTAAAAAAGATAACAACAAACAATAAAAAAGCAACCGGAAAACAGATAAAAAGTGTATCGAGTGCCCAGGCATTGTCAGCAACCAACCAACCAACTAACCAACCAACGAAGGAACAAGCGACAAGGGGCAAACGTCAACGACTATCGAGCACCGAGGACGCTTATTCAAACGCTTTCAATTAATTTCATCCAACGTTAAGAAAAATGGATTTCAGTTTGCTGCTTTGCACGCTGACGTTGCTTTTAATTGGTGAGTTCTTCACATTGATAAATTATGTGCTTCATGTTTGAATTATTGATTTTGATTGTCTCGGCAACAACAATTTCAAATAGGTTAATGAACTTCACAATGGATTTTGTATGGCACTTGAAAATTATCTACATATATTACTTAACGATTGATTGATGATGTGCTTTTATAAGTGATTGGTAGAGCATGATGATGCACGCAATGTCTAACGAATGCATGACGTATACGTAATATTTCGTTTATTAATTTGTTTTAAATATTTAAATAGTCAACTAGAAAATGAAATCTTTTTGGGTTTAAAGTGTTTTGGAAATTGATTCCAATGAGTCACAATAATGATTCATGCAAAGTATGCCACAAGTATATAAGCCGAGAACGACAACGTTGCCAATGCCGTGGGCTCAGCTCAGCACAACTTATCCGAGCTCAGCCACTTGAGCAACTAGCTTAAATCGATATTGACAAAGTTCGCTAATGACTGCCATTTTACACCGTCCCACCAACCGTCAATCCAGCCAATATGGCCGTTTTTTGTGCCAATACACTTTTGACTTTAACGTTGCCTCATTTCGTTATTCTTGACTGCACTCTCAACTTGTGTTCATATTCCCTTCACTGCCAACCCACGCCGCGCTACACTTCACTTTTTGCTTTGACGTTTTCATTTTGTACTTTGCTTTTTCTTAAGTGCAGTTCTAAGTTAAATTGCATTTTAAAATGTTCGTTGGTAATAAGGAATTTAAACATAGCCTGGCAGCGCAGTTCAGCGCAGTGCGGTACAATGAAAACATTGCTGCCGACGCCGGCGATAGTAGAAACTTTTTGCACATTTTTGAAAGCTCAACGGTTTTTGTATTTCCCTTTTTTGTTTTGTTTTGCGACGCTAAAAGCAACAATGGCTTTTAATAGCGGTTGAATGAAAAAACAACAACTTGGTGTGTGAAGCAGAAAAATAAAAAAAAAGAAAAAGAAATTTCAACCACAAAACAAAATTACGAAAATTAATTAACAATGCTTTCATTTTGTAGCAACTTATTTCTCTCTTACTCTCTCTCGTTTTATCCTTCACTTAAGGCATTCAATTAATGCAAATTGCATAGAAATGCTTGTAAAAGCTTTTTTAGTTTTGTTTCCATTTAAGTTATTTATTTTCTATTTTTTATATGTTTGTTTTGTTCCCATTTTGTTTAAAGGTGTCCCGAAAAGATTATTGTAAATACAAAATGTTGAACTTTTAGTGTGTCCAATCCGAACTATTCGGCAAGCTCTCAGAATTGCTGTGACCAATTTAAGCTCGACGAAATGTCGGGAATTTTTTAATTTGGACAAAGCTTGAAGCTTAGTATTTCAATTAGAATTAATTTGTTGTCTGGTATGCAAAATGCGTTCGTCTAATTGATGACCATTACAATTGTAACATTTTCTTTATAAATTCTGATTTAAGTTCAAACCGAAAATGCTTCTAGCAAACTAATAGAAAAGCCTTTCTTGACAGTCGTTTTTGCTTGAAGACTGTCAAGTTATACAAAGACACTTGAAGTATAAATAATTATCAAAAAAATAAAAATAAAATAACTTTTTATTGAAATGACTTCAAAAATATTTCCTGTAATTAATCGTGATTGAAACGTTTGCTTCGAACTGGTCTTGATTTATCTTGTTTGTATTTAGATCAATTGAAACTTTACTTTTCTCACCCAATTATTCTAAATATAAAATTAAACCAAATGAACTAAGAGTGTTGGTATTAAAGCTCAAGCTTAAATGTCCTTTACAAATATACATTGTATACAAAAACGTTTAACATGTTTGTAAAATATTTGCGACATTAAAATAAGAATGTTTTGGGCTTAAAGCATTTAACCAAAATCACACTATGAACGTTTACATAGTTTATATTTACATACACTGCATGAGTAAGCATGTTGTTACCCCAATACAACTACTAAAAACTGACATTCTTTTGAAAGCAGCAAAAAATTCAAAGGTGCAAGCAAAAAATAAATATTATTACTTTTAACTGCCTTTGCCACAATTAAAATTGTATGTGCAAACAGTTGCATATCCTGAGGCGTTACTCGTTAATTATTGAATCCCATCACTCATACGAAATGTTGTATGTTTGTCAAATTAACCAAATGAAAGCAGGCAATGAATGAAAAGAGCAATAAAACATTGCGTGTTCTTTTAAAAGCATATTTAAATATTTATGCGGAAATGTAATTTCCTTTTAAATTTTCAGCTTTTGTAATAAGTGGGTTTTATTTTCATATTTTTGTTTTTAGTCGCTTCGATAGAAATTAATTTACTCGCATGGCTTTAAAAAATGTGAAATATATGCTCAAAATAATATGAGTTCACTTTAGTACGGAAGTTGTGCTTACAAAATGGCGCCCAACTATGGGACAATGTCCGACAATGTCTGTTGATAGTACATATGCACGTGCATGTGCCTGTGTGTGCCAGTGTGTGTGTGAATTTATGTGTGTTTTCTGGTATTTCCGGCATTCAAATAGAAAAAAAAAAAAAATAGAAAAAGAGACAAAAATAATGAAAACGAGTCAACATTTGCCGTTGATATCGGAATATTTTTACAGCACAGCCACACACACACACACTCAAGCACACAAATACAATCGGAAAATTTCAAAAATTTTAACCCAAACGAGAAATACAAACACAAATGCAGCCAAAACGCCCGGCAGGCCGCTCGACCGGACAATGGCCACGCTCCATAGTCGTCTCTGATGTTGGATTGGGTTTGTGTGAGTCTGGGTGCGAGTGTGTATGTGTTTGTGGGTACAATGGTGGCGGCAAAGAACAAAACTTTACTATTTGAATATTTATAACTAACACAAACACATACACACACACACACACACACACACACTTCAATATAGTTGCATATACATATCTGTATTTCAGAATGTGCTCCTCTCATTGCCCGTTTGCCTTAAATTTTCTTATCACTTTGCTTTGCATTTTATTACATTTAGCTTATCTCTCTTTAAATGCGGCATAAAACCTGCTCTAAAAGTAACTTCTAAAACATACATCCACACATAAAACTTCTAACTAGACGACCATACGCTAACACACACACACACACACGCACACACATTTTCCATTCTGTCAGTTGGCGTTTTAAACCTGCTTTTCATGTTTGTCGTCTATTTTTAAAGAAAATTTTTCAGTTTTCATCAGTAGTTTGCATATTCATTTCATGAAATTTATTCAATGTCTCTCACGTGTAAGCGACCATCAATCGCCCCTCACCATCTTCCTCAACACCAAACCAAACACGCCTGCTCACACTTTCCCTTCTGCTCTGTACATGCTGGTCCTCAGCAGCTCTGCTCAACTGACCACACCCTGTCAAGGCAAGTCACTGCTAGTCGCCAACCCGCACAGGCAAGCAACAACAACGACAACAAGCACATCAACACCGACAACAACAAGGCAGGTCACCTGTATAAATTAAAAATTATGCTGCACTGACATCGCCGCTTGAACAGTTTGGGTGTGGCAAATTTTACTTAAAGTTTAATGTTGTTTATTACTGTTTTTCTTGTTATTGCTTTTGTTGTTGCGTAGTTTTTTGTTTGTAAGCTAATTTCTCTTTGACATGTAATGAAAAACTTTTGTCATTGTTCTCACTCATAATTGATTTCATATCTGTGCGTGTGTGCATTTTGTTTTTCTCTTTAAAGATGTCCAACGGATTTCCTGTCTCTTTGTCACGGATCTCAATGTACCGGAAATTGTCGATTTTCGTGATAATGTGACATTATCGTGCAGCTACGACATGAGCGGTCACACATTGAACTCGGTCAAGTGGTACAAAGATAAAATGGAGTTCTTTAGGTGAGTCAAGTTGTCATGTGCGGCTTTAAGATAATTTAAATGTTTGCTATTATAAAATTTTTTATTTAAATAATTTATTGTTATGTATTGAAGCACCAATGCAAAATAATTTGTATAGTATTTAGTAATACGAAAAGTATAAATTTTTGGCTTTTGATATCATAACAATTTAAGTTGTCTTTAATTATATTTATTTTTGAACGTAAAAATTGTAGTCAGTGAAGCAACATCACATCGCGATCCATCGTTTGCCGTTGGAAATATTCCTAACGCAATAAAAAATGCAATTCTTTCTGTTTACATTTGAAGCTATAATACTAAATGCTTCTGCCATAAACTGACCTATGAAAAACCATCACAAACTCGTTTATACTGTAAAAATATACAGAAAAGTCATAACACTTTGAGCGATTACAATTAAAATTGCACATTTTGAGTTGAGTTTAACGCTTTGAAATAGAAATATTGTATATATGAAAACAAATCGCGTTAGGCATGAAATGTGTTGCACGAAATAGCAGCGAAAAATATCTACATATATTAGATATATGTATGTATGTATGTAAAAATATATGCAATATGCACCAACTGTAAAGTATACATGAAGGGCAACTGACGTCGACGATGTTAATTGCTTTTGAATTTATTTCTTTTTTTATTCAAATTCAAATTTACATTGCCGCGCCTACAAAACGCACATCGATCAAATATGCATTCAATGCAAATTTGACGGAAATTTGACTTCAATTGCGAAAATTGAAAACTCAATGAGCTTTTTTGGGCAAATCGTTGGCCAACCCGATAATCATGAGTTAGAAAATGAACACGTGTTGAGTGAAATACCATACAATCGAAAATGTATTGAAAATATATCATCATAAAGTAATTTATTGTTTTTTTTTTTTTTTTTGTATCTATGATGAAAATGCTAAACTATATGTGCTTGCGTTTATGTTAGATACTAATAAGTACTTTTGCAGATACACCCCATTGATGCATCCTGTCTACATGAAGTTCCCTGTGTCCGGTGTGCAGGTGCAGGATGGTAAATATTTTTGCAATGAGTCAACGTGCCGTGTTGAGTTGAGCATGTTGGGCGCGAAATCGACCGGCCTGTACAAATGTGAGGTTTCCGGCGATGCGCCGCACTTTCAGCTGGCGGCCAAAGCGGATAACATGACGGTGGCAGGTGAGTGATATGCGAATGGGCAACATATGCCATTGCATAGGCAACAACTAATGAGATTCCCACTATTGACACAGCGTTGCCCCAAAGCGATCCATTAATAGAGAGCTTCAATTCGATGTATCGCATGGAAGAGTTTTTGAGTGCAACATGCTCATCGGACTACTCCAGTTTGCCAACAAAACTGACATGGTATATCAATGGCGAACAGGTGCGTACAGTAGGCGCAAGCTTAAACCCCGCCCATGCATCTGTGTAACTCCTTTTATCTCCATAAATCATTCCAGCCACTGCTCGGTGAGCTGCAGCCAAGCATTGATACGAGCATCCCCGCGCATGATTACATACTGCGACGTCAACGACTCCAGGTGCATTTCTATCTGCAAGGGCACCGTTTCTATCTGGCTGGCAAAGTGCTGGAGCTAAAATGCGTTGCGGAAATTGAGAATTACCCGGAGCTTAGACGCGAGACTTCGCTCAGTGCTGCGCTGACACAAGATGATAATTTGAACAATCAAATGCTGATACATGCGGGCACAAGTAAGTACCGTTGTGTACGAAGGGGTGGTGATGTGTATGCGGGTATCTAAAATGTTGTCGAAATTCCTTTGATTACGCTTTGATGATGATATGATGAAGTACGACAAAGTAGCATGAAGAACATCCTTTTTTTAACTTTATTGCATCCTTTTTTTATTTTTCTTATTTAAATCAAATATTTCTGCATATTTCATTTGCAGATGGCGCACAAAGCAGTTGCCTTTCCTCTTGTCATCAGCAGCTAATTTCCGCTTTGATTCTGTTCTTTGCGTTGGCAAAATTTTTGCTGCGACTGTCGTGATTTGCTTGCAACACACTTTCAATTGCAATTGCAACTGCAACAGGGACGTTCAAGATGTCGAAGACAGCTGATTCCGGCGAATCAATGGGATTTTTGGCAGCACAGACTGTGGCAAATATATCACGTTAGTAGTTAGTTACTTAGTTAGTATAACAACAACATCAACAACATCAATATGAAAGCGCAGCTTGTTGCAAGTGATTGAAATGTTTCTGTAAATATTAATCAAAGTGCAACGCATTTGAGTTGAATAATTAAATTAGTCATTACAGCTATGAAATTTTGTAATTTCATTAATTACAAATTAGAATTTAATAAACGTTGATTAATGTACTGAATTAAATTCACACAAAATTTTATTTCATTTAAAGCATTTAATAATTATATTTTACTTTGTTTTTTTTTTTAACGTGCGTGTTTAAAACACAAAAAAAAAATACATATATGAGGAAAAAAAAATTAATAAATAAATAAAAGTAAAAAATTAACTATATATTTAAATTAGTTTTAATCAATGTCGGTTGTCAGTCAGTTTTTCTTTATAGACTGAATTATAAACCTTTTGATTTAAAAACTTTTTTTTTCAATTCATTAAATCTCAGCTGCCGTTTTGTTATAAATGAAATTAAATGGATTTTGAATTGTTGCAAAATATAATTTTAATTTTATTAAATTTAGCTGATAATTACATAACTTTAGCTAAATTTTGAAAAACAGTTGACAAACCAAAAAAAAGTTTTAAAAATAAAAAACACTATGCACACAAATGTTTTCTCTAACAACTTAAAAAAGAATATGAAAAAAAAAACCATTATAACCCAAAAACAAAGTTTTATTGTAAATAGATTAAAAATTTACTCACACATTTGCACAGAAAAATTTTTTAAAAATAAATTTGCATTTATAAAACCACAAAAACTCTCACACAACAGAAAACTTAAAAAAAACACATTCGAAAAATAATTGTAAAGATACTGAATTTATTCATAAGAAACTATTAAAAATTAAGAGATTTGTATATAAGAAAATTTTAAAAAATATGAGAAATCATAAATTTCGGCAGACACACTAAAATGTTAACACAAACACAAAGAAAGGAAAAATAAGAAAATATCCTTGGGGTATAAAGAGACCACAAGCACGAAAACTATTTGAAGTCAGCCAATGAAGATATTTCGTTCTACAAAAATCTAACAAATACATAAAAGTAAAAAAAAAAAAAAATAATAATAATAAAATGTGAAAAAATACAAAAATTAAGTAAATAATGTAAGAAGAAAATTACTTAAATAATACATAAATTTAAAAAACCCAAAACACTTTAAGCATTACAAATACCACAAAACAAAAATAAAAAAAATACAAAAATAAAAAAATAAAAAAAAATAATATTATTAAAATAATATAAAAAAGATTCATAATTACAACAAAAAAAAGGAAATAAAATAAAATTAAAATGCGAATACAAATGTGTACTAAGTAAATTCAAGCATTGATGGCAATGTGGTAATTGTTAAATATTTTTTGTTAACTGAATTTCAATTAAAATAAAACCGAGAAATGTAAAAACAAAAAACCAAATCCAACAACAATAATAATAATAATAACTCAATACACTGAATAAAAGATGAATGAATAAATCAATGAATAAATAAATTAATTCGCCTATTCATTTTACAGCTGAAAGCAAGCTCATGTTAAGCAATTTCAACGAGGCTGCCGAGTTATTTGCGCGTGTAATTGAAAATGCGTCAGTTGAAAGCGAGCAATTTGCGTGTTATGGATTGATTGGTGGCTTAGTTCAATTATTTATTTATTTATATTTTTTTCATCTTCTGTTTTTATTGCGTTAGCAAAAAAGGTGGAAAAGTTTATCAACAAATGCCATAAAAGAAACAACGAACGAACGAGCACTTACACACACTCTAACACACACACAGGCGTGCTCACATACGTACAAACTCACTTCAATCGATGTCCAACACTGCGTTAGTCGTCAATACATTTTATTGTACCCTATAGAAATGTCGTTGTATTTATTATGGAACAAATGCGACAATGATGCGAGTATGAAGTTGAATAAGTTTTGTTGAAAAGGATCGATTTGCTTGTTCTGAAATAGCAAATCCCAAGTTTCACATTTGAACATGTTTGCTTAAGAGACAATCTTGAATAAGTGTGAAATGAGAATTTAAAACTCGGTGTTTTAAAGGAAATCAAACAGTTGCTGTGTAAGATGGTTATTATTGACGAGTTGCAGTCAAATTTCTCTCACTAATTTTGTGTTCTTGTAAAATACAATTTCTAATACTCACATGAACTGTCAGCTTATTACAGTCATGTAGTTTATTTTTATTGAAGATGCATACATAGCTATATGTGTATATGGTCATATACAACTGATATTACAGCTCCAATTTTATTTCTCTGCGAACTATATGAAGTGCTTAAAAGTAAAATACAATTTCTTCTTCTCCTTTAATTATTTGAAATGTTGTTTTTGTAAGGTTTAGGTAATTCAATTGAAAAGTAATTTAAAAATTGAGTAAAACTAAAATGAAATTGTGAAAAATAGACAAATCAACGCATTAATTCAAGCCAAAACCTCAACTTTCCCGCAACGAAGTTTAAACAGCAATTTTGTTTTGGTCTTTTTTTTTTGTTATTTGTTATAAAAGGGCCATCAAACTTTAATGGCGGTTAAGTACTGAAAACTATAATGGTTTATAATTATTTGCCGCAAAGGAAATGTTTTAAGCTCTCATTAAACGCACACTTAAAAAGTCGAAAAGAATTATATGATATAATAACTTGTTTAATTAACTAAATTTGCGTAATTATTTATGCTAATCAGGCAGCTTAAGCATTGTAAACAATCGTGTGGGTAATTGAGCGTTGGAGTGAGTTGGAATGGGGGACGGCAAACAGATCTGTTACTGAAATTAAACAGGCTAACAACGAAACATTTAAACAATAAAAAAAGGGTTAAATAATTAATTTCATTGCTGCTGCAATTAGTTTTCACTAAATTTTGTATGAAGGCGGCAGGAAAACGCTCGAAAAACTGAAAGGAGATGACATGAAAATTTGACCCCAAATGAATTTAAAATTTTACAAAGCGAAGCAAAAAAACAAAAAGAATTAAATGCGCAAAAAAAACTAAAATGAAGGCGCGATAGAAGGTAATGAAAAAGGCTATCAGCAATGGGGGTGAAAAAAAAATGAAGAAAAAGGGAGACCATTCAATGTGTGTGTGTGTGTTCTGGTTGTATTCTGAGCGCTGGCCAGCGGTTTAGTTACAAAGAGCGGGGCGGGATGAATGGAAGTGGCAAAACACTTAATGAGCCCAAGAATTTCACAGCTAATCAAATTAGTTGCATTGCAACTTTTTGAACTTTACTTGGCTTTTGATCAAGTATGCGCGGCGGCCTGAATTCAAAGTATTTTCTCCTCATTCTCCCTCTCTCTCTCTCTCTCTGTCTGTCTGTACCCGCTTTTTTCTTCATCTCCCTGCCATTTTTCTTATTCTTACGCGACTGTCGAACACTCAAGTTGTGAATTTCAAATTCAAATTAAAATGAGAAAAACCTTTTTCCTTATTTTATTTTTCATTTTTGGTGCTCGCTTTTTTCCGCGATGGCCTTTGGCAGTGTCAGCATGTGTTCATGTGTCTTATTTGAATTTTGCAAACATTTTGCCAACTGTCATATTCATGTTTTTCCAAGTAATTAAAATTAATTTCACATATATTTGCATTTCCAGCGGAATTTCAAACATTTTCAATTAAGTCAAGCGTTCCGAAAATATAAATAAAAAACACAAAAAAAAAAAGAAAGAAATTAAATGAAAACGAAAAGCGTGAATTTTTCACTTTGCTTTGGCAGTTGTCAAAGTTTCTTTGCGCTCAAGTGTCCTTTCGCGATACTTCAGCCTTATCCGTCCGCCTGCGCTCATGTTTGCGTTTCATTAGAATCGATTAAAACGCTGCAAATCAAATTAAAACTTTAATTTTTTTTTCTTAGCTGTCAGAGATTTTTTTTTTTTCAAACGCCAACACCATCATCATTAACAACGTTGCCAACATAATAATCATCATCATCAACATTATCATCAGTTACGTCTTCAACTTCATTTGCATGCGAACGAACGACCGAACGAGCGAACGAAACATTCTCAGATGACAATTGCAAATCTACACTTTTCACATTTTTCTTATTTTGTAAAAATTACTTTTTAATTTCTTCGTTAATTCGCATATACTTTTTTCTCCCACTTTTTTATGCTTCTATTTTGCCACTGCCACTTGGCATAAAAGTTGTAAAAAGTAGTAAAAGGGAAATTAAACACAAATGATGAGTTTTACAAGCGAATATTCTAATTTTTTATAACCATTTTTCACTTTATAATTGGTTAACTTTGTTCTTAACACGTTTTTGAGACTGCAGCGTATTGTTTAAGTCATTTAACATTATGATTTTATTAACACAAAAACATAAAACAAAAAAAAATATATTAACTTTCATGTAAATTAAATTTTGTGGCGGATTTGTTGAACTTTAACTAACATTACATTATTTAAAACCACAGCGGTTCTTCGTAACGAAGTCTCAAAATGCGCAAACTTTGAACTCATTTGTATGTCAAACATGCATTGAAGGGCTCACATGTCAGGCATAATAATAAGGCGATACTGATGCCGACACCGATGCCGCAGTCGCAGCCGATGCTGACGCCGTTGACGAGTGCGAATGCCTTCGAATCGTGCGCGTAAGAAAGTTGTAAAAATAGCATTGATATGCAAAAAAAAGGAAAGAAACCAAACAAGTCGCAAGCGGTCTGAGTGTGTTGGTAAAAATCGTTAGACGGAAATAGTCACGAGTCTGCATAACTGTAAATGTTAGCGTTGCGTTGAAATGAGAGTAAAGTCGTAAGGGGCGAAAGAAACAAATGATTTTCAGCAACATTGCCGGTTGAGCGTGCCGACCTAAAAGCTTGAAATTATTTTGATTGCTTTATTTTGAGGACAAGTTGCTATTTTTATTTGGCATATTTGAATGAGTTGAAAGGCGCGCTTTCGTGCACCGACAAAGCAAGTTTCAAACACTGAGTCGGTGAGTTAAGGTTTTTTGGTTGACACTTGACTTTTTATTTATTTATTTTATTTTTATTTATTTATTTATTTAATTTGTTTTGTGGAGAGGACTTCTTGCTTCGACAATTACTAGTTTCTTTACATCAGCCAAAAGAGGAGAGAAGCAATAAGCGAAACTTATTCGGAGCAAATATTACGTAGCGTGTGAAAACAACATTTAATGCCAGCGGCCACTAAAATTACAAGAATCCGAAACGACTTTGAGAATGGCTCGCAGCAACGCCAGCATCAAATAAACTTCACACGAATGTTATTTTGCCTATTTGAAATGGCGAAACTTCGATTTCGGCGCAGGCTCAATATGGCTGCAACACTTTTAATGCCCGCCAGCAACAATGAAGACAACGCCAAAAGCGCTATAAAAAGCGGACGTGCTGCAACAACAATTCTGGTTTTCGCATGTAAAACTTAAAAGGCAACAATTGCGAGAAAAAGCAAAAAAAAAAAAAACTAAAAATAAAAGAAAAAGGAAAAGGGACAGCTTGTCGTATACGCGTTACATAAGTAAAACCATTGATGGCAGGGCGTGGCACCGCAATCCAAAGCATTTTAAAGAAAACATAAACTCTTCAATAATTGAACGTAGTCATGAGGAAGCGATAAAATCGAATTGTTTCCTTAATGTGTGAAATTGATACAGGAAACAATTTTCCACAATGTTATGAGCCCACAGAGCAGAAGAGCGCACGAGAAGACGATGAAGCTACAAAAGGGCGACAACGAGGACAAGTATGATATGACTGCTGTTGCTGCATTTTGTTCGCAGTGTTTGAAAGGCTCACACACACACACACACACACACACACAGAGCTGGAAGAAGAGCCTATCCACAATGCGCTGTGGCGCCTCCGCCCATGAATACAACAGCAATGGCAGAAACAAGCTGAGCGGAGCAAAACACATTTCCATTTCGATTTCGATTACGAAAACCAGCAAATCGTAACGAAGCCGAAAATTCAACATTTGTGCGCGAATCGTGTATAATTTCGAGTATGGAGAAATTTGTTGTATCGATGTAGTGCACGCCTGAAGCAGGCATCGACAAGACAAAGCCTCGAAATGTTGGCAAATTACTGGCATCGCCAAAGGCAGACAGTCAGACACATACACACACACCTACACGCACTCACACACACGCAAATTCACATTGTGATTGTCTCAGCTCGGTACATTCATTTGTTCGCACATACTCACACTCAAGCACACACTTGGTAATATAATATTTCAAGCAAAATTGATATCTGCAGCATTGCTGAGGAAGCGGCAAGTTGCTGTGAGAAAATCCACATGAAGGCGTATACACTCAACACATCTAAACATACATACATGCATGTAAGTATCTGTGCGTAAGTGTGTGTTTGGGGGGCTGGAGGGTGGGTGGTTGCGTGCACGTGTATACATGTACTTCATTGGTTCATCAGCACATGCAAATATGCCTTTGAATTGGTTTAAAACCATTGAAGCGCACCTTGAGTGGTGTATTATGCACTATCGGCTTGGTCTGCGCTACTCAACTCTATACACTTCCACTTGATACGTTTCGATTCGACTCGACTCTACTTTACTCAACACTTCTCTGCTTATGGCCAAGTTGATTGCATGACAAGCATCGCTGATGGCTTGGCTAATACGATTTGCGGCCTTGCATCCTTAGCAGCTCAATGAGAGCAGCGTTGCAATAATGCCAAGACTGAGTATCGATGCATCTCAATATAATTGAACTCGATACGATTTAATGCGATGAAATTTGAATGTATCGGTGATTTCGAGCTGGCAGCTGAAGTAAAGTTTTCCGTTTGAGTGAACGCTGAGCGCACAAAATGCCTACTTGGATATTTCAGCTAATGTGCCACCATTCACCTGATATGGCGCAAAGAATTTCAACAACATCATCAACGGCAGTAGCAACAGCAACAGTCTCGACAGCATTTGTAGCATTGCGCCATTTGGATTGGCTCCACCGTTGGGCATGGGGCAAGGGTGCGTCAATGGGGCAGCCGGCGCGGCAATTTTCCGCTTGAATTACACTCCTCAGTTCATGCTTCGCTAGAGCAAGCCACGCTGAATCGCGTCGAATAGTTGTTAAGGCAGGACTGGCAGAGGACAAGAGAAGTAGCGCAGCTCAGATAGAAAAAATAAATAAGCGGTAGCAAATTTCCATATTACAGGAACAGCAACAACTACAACAACGTAGTCGATACTGAGTGGTACATACACACACGTACACTCACACAGTTACGCACACAGTTTAGCGCTGCGTGCGACAATCGATGTTGCTTTTTGCTATCCTTCGAAGAAGCGAACGAACATGAAGCGCGCAACATTTCCATGAGGACCTTATAGCTTTCATAAGTTTTATACACTCATCTCATTGTCATTTCTTTTTTCTTACCTTATGCACAAGAGCCAAACGTAAGCAAATAATGAAAACTATAAAAGGTGCACGCGCTGTGAGATAAGAACAAAAAATAAAAAAAAGGAAAATAATAAAATAAACAAATAAAATGAAATAAAATATGTATAGAAGGTAAGTTCAACCAACGACAACGACAACGACATCGTCATCGACGATGATGGCAATGCTAAGAAAATAATATCGGAAATGATGTGCAAAAAGGCGGAAAATAATTCAACTAAATATATAATATGCATTTATTTAGTTAGATGCCATGGGATCTACTAACGATATTCAATTACAATGTTAATGGCCTCTGAAAGATGTGCAAGTATTAGAGATCAAGTCAAGCATGCCAACTAAGCAAATGAGCTGAAGCATGAATTAAGTGAAGCTAAGCGTTTAATGGCAAATAGAGGTATAAATATTTGTGCAATAATAACAATATGACAACTGTTGCAAAACTTTTCACTATTTGTTGCGCTTGCTGCCATTGCTACACGCCTCCGTCAAAAATGTGGCACGAACTGAGCGATGCAAGCGTTTTATAATGAAATATGCAAAACAAAAACGAAGTTGCTGAGTTGAGCAGAGTTGAGTTGAGTTGAGTGTTGCTCGCGTAAAATTCACAAATTTCATTAATTACAAATGCACAGCGGTTGTTAACATAAACAAATTGCATTTGCGAAAACTTTTAATTGCGAATATTTTGTGTGCTACGTTCATCAGCACATCGCAAATTGATGACAATGATGGTGTTGACGATAATGATAATGATGATGATGGCAGTGCTGGAGACGATGAAGATATGCCTGACATAATGTCAGTGGGACAGTGTCCAAATTTCTGATATATGTTTATTGAACAGTTAGGCTAAGGATAAATATTCAATTCAATTGATAAGCAAGCTTGCACTGAAAGAAAAAAAAATCATCAAAATGATACTATTTAGGCATGAATAGGAACTTTTTACGTATCACTTTGTCTTAATATTAAATTGTACTTTTTCAGTATCAATTTATGAAAGTAATAATATTTATTTTTTAAATATCAATTTAACCAAACGCGTATCAACTTGGTACGGATGATTTGTTTTGAGTCTAAAAACTTCGATATATTCAATCATTGAAGCACTTAGGTCCATTTGCAACTTACTTTAATATCAACTTCAAGAAGCATTAAAAGTTGGCAGGTTATATGAACTGTGCAAACAAGGAATGGATAGAAGAGCATTTATTATAAAGTGTCAGCACCAAAACGTATGCATATGGAAATGGAAAGCAAAAAGTGATAACCATAAGCCCAACAACGTGCATGGCATTTATGCATATCCCAAGCGAGCGACGAACACTGATGAATGGCGACAACTTCAACATCAACATCAACTTTAACGTCAACTTCAGTCGAGTTACGTGCTGATTTTTCGCATCAAATTAAAAGTTTATATGACTTTGTTATGGTAATCCCATGACAACATGTGTTGAACAGTCAAGTGCACCAAGTGGGTGGAAAAGTGACTAACAGAGCATAAGAAAGGGTACGAGTGAGAGAGGGGAGAGTACCGGAAGACCACTTATGAAGGCAACAAGTCATCTGACCCGAGCGTGGGCACATGTCGAACATGCATAGCTTTGTTATATTTGCATAGTTAATTATTGCAACAAGTTTTGAAGCACTTTTGACTCCTTCAGTTGAAAAGTTGTCATTTGATCTTCAAAAATGTTTACTAAATATAAATTATTTTAATTAGTCAATGAGCGAATAAACAATGTTGAATTTGTGTTTAGAATAAAATATTTGAAATACTTATTCCTCATAGAGAGAGTATAGGAAACCTCACTTGAGCATAAAATAATAAGATAATGCTGTCCAGACAAACTATCCTTGATTGGCTGCAAGCGCATTAAAATTTCGATTTATGCGCTGCTATGAACCAAGAAGCAACTGAAAGTATTATTCTGTCAAGGCCAAAAATAAAGCGCTCAGAATGGCAAGTTGGAGGTGCAACCAGCCGCGGAACGTGTGAGAGTACAACGCATAATGATGCTGTTGGACCAAAGCCGGAGCCGCAGGACATGCCCAGTAATTGTGCAAAAGCATAAAAGCCAACGAAAGCCAAATAAATAAAAAGAAAAACAGAAAAAGATTAAGGCAAAGTAAGAAGCTCAAACTGAAGACAAATAATAAAAACAATTCCATGACATTATTTTCTTACAGCAATAAAAAAGGACAGGAACAGAACTTCCCCGAGCAAAGCTAGCAGATCATGCTGGCCGTGTGGATGGTCTTGACTCAGGGGCGTGGCATTATCATGGTAATAACTCGCACCCGAAAATAAATAATTTGCATAAAGTGTATGCTCAGCGTGGAGAAACGGTACAAAACATTTGAGCAAAAATTATCTCAGCAAGGAAAAGAAGAAGATGAAATAAGATACTCAATTGGCAGGCCGCTTAGAGCTACACACACACTCACACACTTGCTCCTAGGTAGAATTTAAATATTTTTGCAATTCAAACACTTGGAATGAAATTGTGTTGAGCAAAGTTGACAAGAGTTCAATTGGTAAATAACCGAAACCGTTGAAAAATACATTTTATCTTTGCTTTGCTAAGCGAACTCAAACACAAGAATTGAAGATGAAAGTGTTTCGAAAATAGACAAATAAATGGTCTAGCATAAATGAAAATATTGAATGCATAATTGATGAAAATCGACGAAAGCGATAGAAAAAAGTAAGGAAAGTAAACGAACGCTGCAAAAAGCACTCGAACATTCATTAACTTTGTACCAAAGTTCAGTTCACAATGTGTTTGTCCACATCGATATTTTCATATACTCTTGGAAGAGTATATTAACTTTGTCATGACTTGTGCAACGCGACGTAATGAGTTAATGTAGCGAGCTGATGAATGTCGAAGTTCTTCACGTGTTTTCGGCATTCGAGTGTCCCCATATATAAAAATCAGTCAAAAATACAACTTTTTGTTTTTAGAGCTACCAATCTTTTGGACTTCTCACATGTGTAAGTACAATTGCATTAATTCTTAAGAATAGTGGAAATCGGATCACTATAGCATGTAGCTGCCAAATGCATGATCAGCCAAATTTGAAATTTTTGTAAAAATTGGATAGGAGGCGAGACCATGCCCACATATAGTAAAATAAATGTCACACATCTGCAAGCCAACGAGATAAAAGATGGCAAAATGGTGTATTTGTTGCTAGCGTAAGATGAATATGAAAATCGAATCAACTAAAATATTCTTATTTGAAGAAGTTTTGCAAGAGTATATGAGTTTCAGCAAAGCCAAAAATAACTTCCTTCTCCGTTATACTTATGTTCCTATCATATTTTTATTTTTTTCAGTGTTTATCATCGTTTGATCAATGAGTCAACTGTGGCAACAAAAAGCTACCTTGAATGTTTCGTGTTGATGCGTGGGGCGATTGGTGGCAGCAGCATGAGTTCGCTGCTATTTTTGCACACTTTTGCATGATTTATTCATAAACAAATATCAAATGCGCAACATGAAAAGGCAGTATTCTGAAAGGCACGCAAATGTTCGAACAAACAAACAAGCAAACAAAAAAGTAACTCGAAAAAATAAATAAAAAAAAAACAGAAACAAAAAATATGCAGAAATATTTGCTGGCTCGTCGCTACTGACTTACTGGTTTTTTTTTGTTGTATTTTGGTCTTTACAAAGAGATGATAAGACATCAAACGGGCAACATATTGACAGCAAATTGTACCTTAATTTTGGACAAATTGCCAAATTAGGCAAATATTGAACTGTTTATTTAAATCAACATTAAATTTCGTCTATGCTTTGAAACTGAAACCCTTTAAAAAAAATTATAGACAAACATAATTAGAGTAGAAGAAGCATTTAAACTCTAAAATTGGAGAATTTGCTTACTTTGATTATGTCAACAGAAGGAAATGACCGTAAGATTATGAAATTGGAAGCTTAAAATGATTGAAATGGAATAGTGAAGTGTAAATTTTTGTTAAAATTATCGCAGTAAACTTTAACTACTCAAACTGAATACACGATACAACAAATATCCATACACAATCCAACAGTAAATATTGAACCATGATTGGTTAAGGCTGACATGGACATACAAGAGAAATTTAAATATTAGTCATTATTGATACAACACTTGAAGTTTGCTGCAAGAACAAATCTACTTAAATGCAAAGCACCAAAAACCACACACTCGAACTGTTGCTAAGCCTTTTGTCAAGGACAATTTTCATATGCAAAATTACACAAAACATAAAACAATGACAAACATTTACGAATGAGCATTTTGTATAAACAATTTTTGAATTGAAATCTAATAAAAATTTCCATTTTTCTATGCGCAGTTAACTTTATGTGACGTTTATGAGTCTGTATGTGCGTGTGTGTGTGTGTGTGTGTGGCTGTGTGTGGGTGTGGTGAGTGTATATGACGGAAAGTGTTAAGTGTGCAAATGTGTGCAAAAGACAAAGTTTCGCTTTGGCAATAACCCGCTCGACCCACGACCCTCGACCGTTGTGTCAAGTCAAGTCGTACTGAACTGAACCGAACGAAAGACCCCAACTTTGAGACTATGGGCCAAGGCATTTGCCCATAAACGCGAAGTAGGCACGCACACAAGCACTTTAAACTTTTATTTTTTGTTTTGGTTTTTTTTTTGGGTTTTTTTTTTATTTTTTTGCTATGTTGAAACAAGTCGAGTTACGCTAAACTGAACCGTGCCTGAGCCCGTAAATACTTGGCTGTTGTATATATGTATGTGTGAGTGTATGTGTGTGTGTATGCCACATATTAATATTTTCTTTTATCTTTGCAAACTTTTTAAACTTTTTTAAAATGCTGAGAAAAAGCCAAAAGGACGACGTTTTTTGTTGTTTTGCCTTACTCTGTTGTTACTGTTGTTATAGCGCATGAGTAGCATGAGCTGCACTCACACACACACATGCACACGCATACGCTAGATGAGGTTAGATCAAGGGTGTTGAAAGCAATTCAACTCAGTGGCAAGTGTTACTTTACAATTCCGGCACATAGAAGAGGCTCGGATGTCTACCCGTGTGTGTGTGTGTGTGTGCGTATTTTGTGGCATTGCTTTTGAAATTGTGTGTGAAAAAGTATGCGAAAACTTTTGTAATTTATGTCATACAAAGTGTTAACCACATGATGGCTGCACGCCGGATTGAATTTACATTGGTCTCGGCTCAAGCCCAAGCTCAAGCTCAAATCTCAAGCGGCACACAATACTTGCGCACATTTCCAGCATTTTTAATGAAAGTATTAAGCATATAATATGGCTTTCCAACAACGTTTAAGTTGTGTTTTAATTGCCTTGACTAAAATTTCGCTTGCCGCCCACGTACATTACATTGTATACGCAATTTACTTTAACTTCACGCTCGAATGACTAATGAAAGTTAGTTAAATAAATAAAATGTCCATTTTTTGTACGCCTTTTTCATGTTGTTCGCCACTTTCGCTTTTATTTACTGTCGATTTATTTCTTCTTTTCTTTTCTTTTCTTTTCTTTTCTTTTCTTTATTTGTTAATGTTTATTTAACATTCGCCGTTTGTATGCAAATTGCTTTTGTATAACTTTTGAGTGTATACGGCAAAAAATGTTCTTCACTCTGCGCCCAAAAGTCATTTCGAATTAACATAGAATTGGGTTTGATTTTATTCTGCTTATAATGATGACGGCCTTGGGGCGTTGCTTTCGCTTGGTTCTTGTGCTTTACTGCTTTGAAAATTTGTATCTCATTTACAATCGAGTTGTCTGTGATTAATTGCCTTTCAATTTCGAAATCATTTGCAAACAAAATGGTTCGAAGTATGCCAAAAGTAACAAAACCCCAAAAATAAAAGTTTGCCATGATTTTCATATCTGTTTCATTTGTAAAAAGGGTACAAAAGTTCAACGTTTCTTGCTTTTTTTTTGTTTTTTTTTTGGTTGTTGTACGTTACGAAAGCAAAGACAAAGTGAATTTTGGAGGGGATCGAAAAAGGGTTCAAGCCAAATTTAATTAGGCGCAAATAAAAAACGTACGCAAAGCTTTTCGATTCGTCATGCTGCCAATTGGTAAATTATTTATTTGGCACTTCTTGTTGTTGTATAATTTTTTTCGAGTGCAAATTGTTATAAATTCAATATTGTTTTTTGTTTTTTAATGAAACATACAATAAATCACTTGCCAAATTTCGTATCTGACGTTTTAGTTTGTTTTAGAACTCCTCTGTTTATTTATTTATTTTTTTTTTTGTTTATATTTTAAGCATGCAAAATAATTATGCATACGCCGCAGAGGACAACATGTTGTTGAAGCTAATTGATTTTCATACGCCGTGTTGTACTTGCATTAATGACGCGTATCAATGCTTGTTGCCTTGTTTTTGTGTGTGTGTGTGTGTGTGTATGCGTATTAGTGCATTATGCAACATATTATTTTTGATATTCTACTATTTGAACTCTGCTAACCCGTGTGCGGTTGTTCATGAGCATGTTGATGCTGATGTGCATTAGTTTGCGTGGCTTGCATCGCATTAATGTTAAATTGCGACCAATTACGTTTTTATTATGCTAAAACGCACCTGTGCAAATTTCTCATGGCGCAATTTGCTACAAAAACAAACAATATGTGGAAAGAACAACATTCGCAGTACGCAAAATGTCGACTCACTCGTCGTATGGTTTGACAATGATGACGCCATGAGTGAAAAGGCACAGTAGAGCATCGGTTGAGGTTAAAAATAACACGAGAGGACAAATGCAGTAAGGATAGCCAATGGAGTAGTAAACAGTTGCTGATGATAAGCTTGCCAAAAATGAGTTGACCAGCTCGAACAGATGTACAGGAAGCGAGCGCCTACACAACAGGCCCATGGTAAAAATGTATCGTCTGGTCGCTTATGTTTGTGTTTGATTAAGCCGTCTGTCCGTGTATATGTCGGTGTTTGTGAGTGTCTGTGTGTGTGTCTGTTTGGCTTTGGTAACGTAGCTAAATGTTGAAAATTAACATTGAACTTTGCAAAATTGCTGTAAAAGGCAGAAAAAAACAATCCAGCATGACCGCCAACACAAACATACGCACACACACGCACGCACATGGTGACATGCTGATACACTGACAAAGTTAAAGTTAATTTCGAGCTTGCGAGTTCGTACCCGCATTTACGGGCACGTGTCTGCTCCGG
Organism: Phortica okadai; assembly: GCA_034638295.1. NCBI lineage: Eukaryota > Metazoa > Arthropoda > Insecta > Diptera > Drosophilidae > Phortica > Phortica okadai. Next base: position 3,947,326 of record CM067849.1, on the reverse strand, counting down.
CTTGAACATCTCTCTTCGCTCTACTTTCTCTCACTGCCACTGTGAATGATGATAGACGCTGTGTGTATGTGCAAGTGAGTGTACGAGTGTGAGTGTTTACGTAGCAATGCATCACCGGACATTCAAACATTCAAATTTCAGCCACTCGCCACACGAAAGCACGCAAGCGAGTTGAGTCAGCTCAACGCATTCACACACACACAAACATCCTCATTGACTAACTGACTGTAAGCTCAACGTTGACCACCCGTCTGTCCGCCGGATGTACTAACTAACTGTCAGATATTTTGCAGTTTGACTTTTTGACTAACTTGTATGCTTTGTCCGCGTGCATGTCATTCCCGTCTCTGTTTATCTTTATTTATACATGTATATGTATGTGTATGTGTTTTATGTGATGCATGTTGCTATAAGAACTCAACTGCCTTGAATGAAAAAACAGATTTTTTTACGAGTTCTTCTTTAAGCGGATTGATTTTATATAAATAAAAACATAAAAAAGAGTTTTTTTAAACAAATTTGAGTAAATAATAATGTGTGACAAAATCTTGTCAGTCGCAGTTACCGCATGGATCCCGTCGTCATAACCTTATTACTCCCACTCTTCCTCTGGTGTGCAACAGTCGAGAACTGTTGCAAACAAAACCGCAAAATTAGTTACATTTGCGGCGAACCACATGCGTTAAGTAAGCAAATAATGCTTAAAGTTAACGTCAAAACCTTTTGCGGTCTGTCACTTGGCCTGTCTGTGTGCAGGAATGAGTACGTGTGTGTGGGCATGTCCATTGTATCTGTATTGCGACTACGGTTCATTTGGTCAGCTTTGCATTTCGGTTGCCATGACTGACCAAACCAAACCAAACACTAACAATTGATGAAGAGAAGTATGAACTGCTAACACGTATAGATACACTTACTTATTCATCACTGACTGTCTGTGTGTCTGACAGACAGACAGACACTCAGACCAGTCGCTCATTTAATGTAGTGACAAGTAATAATTTAATATTGATTGGGTTCATCGTCTTGCCTTACAAACATACATACAGACAGACATGCTCTGTCTGTGTTCGCTTCGGTGTGTGAAAGTTGCTTGGGACCTGGTTAAGTAGTTCATGCAGTGAAGTTATTCGATTATGAGCTCATTACGTGAGCACAGCTGGCGCAAAATATATTTAAATGTCTGTCCCAGCCTTGCGTACTCGGACCGGCTGTTGAGCTGCTCAACATGCTGTCAGATATTCTGTCTATTTGCTTGTTGCTTGTGCCAACAGTTACCAATAGAGCTCAAGCACATTTACTGTGCGCCTGTGTGTGTTTGCAAGTATGTCCGAGCACGTGTTACAAACGCTCTAGTTTGTGTGCGTTGACCAAATTTCTCACACTTTGGCAGAAAAGGTTTCTTTGCGTTACATCGGCTCAGCGCAAACATCAGGTGCGCTCAAACGATTCCATTACATAAGAATATCTCTCAGTTATTGCATGAATTATCAGCTTAGACTATTTCGGACTTTCACTTTATGCGTTATCCATACTATGCCGCGTATGGCATCGTATACAGGTCTGCCTTTATAGTACAGATTATTGTTTCTGGCGTGTAATTAGCTTAGCTATCATAAACTTATTGTCGTCGTTCCTTTACAAAATGGTTTCATTTAATGACAGCGCTTTAATTAACTCAAAAATAAATGAAATTAAATATGTTCATCATCAGAACACAGTCTGTGAGCAGATACAGGCAACACAATAAGGCAAGAGTCAACGTTGTTATTATTATGTTTTTTTTTTCTTTCTTTTTTATATTTATTAACCTTAACATTGAGCACACTGACGTCTAACAATAACTGTAATTTAGCTTTATGACAGCAAATCACAACGTAACAAGCGACTCCGGCACAGATCCGGAATTGTTTGAACAAGAATGCCACGCTGAATGAAGGTGTGCGGTGCGGAGGGGCCTGTGGTTGGGGCAACATTACGACCATGGCATACACAGTACGTATACGCAACCTTTGCTGCTTATGGACAATTGATGTTTGTGTCGTGAACTTCACTTCACTCGTTCGCTCGTTTGCTCGTTCGTTCATTGGTTGCTTCTGCTTTCTGCCCGCTTGCCAAACGAAATGTTTCTGATTCAGTGTTCTTACGCTGCTCATGATGTTGCTGATTCGCCATTGCTGTTATTGTTGTTGTGGTTGTTGTGTTTTCTTGTTGTTAAGTCCATAACATGACATTAGCCATTAACTCACTGCATGCACTCAACGGCATCGGCAGTAGGAAGCAGTCAGAGCAGCAAATAAAACACAGCGTAGCATACTTTTAGGGCAACGGCAAACGGCATCGCAATCACAGTTGAAATAAAGTATAAAAAAGGACATTTGAATTGGACTTATGGGACCACAAGGCACAATATAAACACAAACACAGGAAAAACAAAGCCAACACAAAACAAGAATAACAAAAAAAGAACAACGAAGAAAAAAGTAGAGGAAGGCAAGAGTACGAAGTGAAGAAGACAAATAACAACAACTGAGCACATTTTATACTTATTGCATTTAGAGTAACAGATACATGGCAACAAACAGAAGAAACATGCGTCAAATTACCCAACCAACATTGTATGCAAGGTTATATTGTATATTTGTGTATGTGTGTGTGTGTGTTTGTGAGTGGCTGTGATTAACACAGGGAAAAGTGCCTGAAAATAATAATCACTTTACAAAAGCAAATAAAAGCGAATGCTGAAAGCAAAAAAGTTGCAAATACTTTGACAATCTGTATGAGAGATATGAAATGAAGCTTTGTTACGCTCACATTGAACAGTAACTGTTGACCTTTGAGAGAGAGAGAGAGAGAGAAAGAAAGAGACAGTTGGCTGTGATTGCTTCAAGGAGCTAAGCAGATTTAAGTCAGTAAGCAAACGTTTGTATTTGTAGTCTTTGTAGTCGTTTTGCGTGTGTGTTTGAAAAAAAGTCATGCAGTTACAAACTTAACGTTTGGTGAATGATTTTACACCAACTCGAAGTGCCACACACACATACACCTTCACACCGAACTGCGAAGCAAATCGCATACGCACCGCGTCCTTCATGTCGCCGCTGCTGCTGCTGCTGAACAACAGCGAACATCTTTGCTTGTGTGTGTTGTTTTATAACCTTTTCAGTTTATTTCCCTGGGGGTAGATAAAAAATGAAGAAATCCTTATCACAGCGTGTCAAGGATTTGCTTTGCTTTGCTTTGCTTTGGCTATGTTACATTTCGTTTGGTTGGCATGGTTGGCTTTGTCCATTTCGCAGGACATGCAGCCGTAATAATACGCTTATTTGTAGCACACTTATGTGCGTGCTGGTTATCATCCTTCGGCCCCTCAACTCGCCGTCGTCTGTGTGACCATTTGATTGCGGTATGTGCGCAATAATGCGCTCGAAACAAAAACGAGTCAAGTTACAAAAACAAAAAAGGACTGAGAGAAAAAACAAAGGCCAGAAATAAAAAGTTAACGACGAGTTTGTTATGTTTATGGACAGTTGTGCACGCACACAAGCTCACACACAAGACAACAAACAAAAGAAATATATAAAATAAAATAAAATAAAAAATCATGTGAACAAGCATAAGAAGAAGAAAAAAAACTGGTCAGACAACATCAACCAAATACAAGTATGAGACCAGAAAACATTCAAAGTTGGTTAGGCATATTTTTCGTTTTATTTTTATTTCCGTTTTTATTCTTTTCATTTCGTTGGCCAACATAACCAACAAAACCGAAGAAATTCATGACAACCGTATAAATGTGTAAATAAATTTCGCATACAAATGCCGCTGCCCTTAACCCAGGCACACACAAACACATACATACATACATATACATAAACGCTTGCAAACATAAAGTTGACTTTATATTTCCTTTGGCTTTAATAAATAATGCAAAAAGTTGTTCAAGTCTACTTTAATGCTTTGAACATACGCACACATACTCACTCACACACACATAGGCACACACACGTAATCACTACGAAAACAGTGCATTAAAATTAATCGCAACAATAAAAGTTCTGACTTGGTTTTCATTTAAATTAATTTTCTTGTTTGACTTTTGCTTATGTTGTTGTTTATGTATGTATGAGTGTGCGTGTGTGTGTTTGAGTGCGTTGAGTAATTAGGCGATTCTTGTTTTTTTTTTATGATGTTGCTGTAAGGCAAATAAAATAAGGCACGTGTCTGAATGAAAGTTCCTGCTAATCATTTTCTTATGACTTCGGTTAAAATTTATATTGACGATTATGGAAAGGGAACTTCATGTTTTACTTTGTTTGGAATAATTGATCAAAGTTAAATTAGACAAAATAGAGAAAAAAAAAACAGAGCATTTTATAAATGAACTCTTAAAGGAGTTTACTCTTTTTTGGAACTTATTTCAATGGCAAACTCTTCTCATCGTATTTGATTAAAAAGCAAAAAAAGCTTTAACAAGCAACCAATGCAATTAGCATTTGCGCCAATGTCATCCTTTCTATTGACCATCAACGTCTACACACACACACATACACAGCCAAAGGCAAACAATGAAGGCTCGTAAAGAATCAAAAATAGTAACAAGGAAAAAACAAACCCGAGCATAATCAGTGAAGGACAATGGACTAACAGCAGAAAGGATGGATGGATGGATGGACAAACGATGGTTCTGCCTAAGCAAACATCATCAAGCGACAAGAGAGACACAAAATGAGTAGCAGCAGCAGAGGAAACAACACCAACATATTAAATCAGTGACTGGGGCCGAGTGACGAAGTGTCGTTGAGGTAGAAGTTAAGCTGAGCGGCACATGAAAACGACGTCAACTATACAATTTGCATTGATAGAGCTTAACTCACTGACTGACTGACTGTCTGACTGACTGCGCGGTAAAGGCTGTTCCATGGCTAACAACGCTAGAATAGCAATCATTTTAAAGAGACAAGTGTCTGCGCAAATTTTTGACACCCGCAAGACCTTCGAGCTTAACTGGGTTGAAGTCTCGAAGAGAACACCGAGTTGAACGAGTGAATGAGCAAACAAAAGCGACAAAGTTTGTTGTCAAAACTATGCCGTAAAGTATGCTAAGTTATGCGGCATGAGTATGTGCGACATTTCAACATACAAACACAACGCACATACACACACACACACACACACACACGACCACAAACCAAGTCCACTGACGAGACACGAAAACTAAGAGCTGACAGTAGCTAAGATTGGCGCCTTGGTGCGAGTGTCGATGGTGGCACCATAAGCAGCTGTGTCAGTAGTCATCAGCGCCATCAAACGAAGCCGTTACACTGTTCTTGGTGCTGTTGTTGGTGTTGGTGTTGTTGCCACTGCCCCTGCTAACACCTACACGAATGCTGCTTGATTATGTTGAGACCATCCCGACAATGTTGATGCTGATGCTGATAATGATGATGATGATGATGAGCTGCTGCTGCTACTGCTGCTGTCGATAAAATGGCTTCATTGCATGCCCCTACAAGTATGCAAAGGCTGACGCAAACGTACAAGAAGACTTCTTTTGTTTACTTACGAAAGTTACTTTCGTTCTTTGGTTCATTCATTTGCCATACGCCTACGATTTTCATGCGCTCGTTTCGTTCGTTAGAAAGCATCAGACTTGACACGTAGACATCATTATACCATCAAGTCTATGGAACGTGTGTCATTTAAATTTTTACTCGTAAAAGTTGCACGCGAATTCTTTTGCTAACAGAGACTTTTGCCTAATGGAGTGAAATTTGTGCTTAGTCTAGTTGATGTGCATAATACACAAGCTCGTGTATGTCGGACGTTCTCATCGACTATCTGCCTCTGTATCTTTCTGTCTGTCTGTCTGTCTGTTTGTCTGTCAGTCGGTTTGTCTGACAATTTGTCGGTCGCTCGGCCAATGCAAGTTTGGTTCTACTGATGACTTCATTAGCAACACTATCTCAAAGTCAACGCCACAGACGGCATGCTCATCAGCAACCTCATTGGCGTCGCCACACTTGGCCTGGTCAAAGTCTCAGCGCACTCAGTGACCGCAAAAGTCATTCGCCTATTCTCATTGCTTGTTGTTGTTCCTGCTGCTGTTCCTCCTGCTTTGCTGCTGCGTTAGACGAGTTCATTAGCACAGTTAAGGGTCATTAGAGTATGAGCAATGAGTGGCGAGTGGCAAGTGGCTTTCCTTTTAATGGACTATTTCAAGTACACTTTTTCATAATGTTTGAAAATAGAAGGGATTAAAAAAAGTAAAGTAAAATATGGCTCTTTCATAATTTAAATAGTTTCTTCGACTTTTTGTAAAATTTCGCTGCTTATGTCGTACATTTTTCGGCTATTTTCTATGTTTCGTCCGAGCTAAATTTAAACAAAGTCACTTACGTCATTTTGCTTTAAGTTGACATACAACACAAAGCTCCAACAGAGCCTTTCTATTCTTTGCAACTGCAATGATAAACATTAGACAGAAAGTATCAAGTAAATCCCTATAATCGCTGATTCAACGCTACGTAAAATACCTCAAATCAGTTTATGTCTGCTCTAAAAGCAATAAAAAACTAACACAGAAATAAAATCAAAAAAAGAAAAAATAGACAAAAACATACATGGTTGCCATTGCAAACGTTGCAAATTGATTGATGCGCTTCGCTGAGTCAAAGTGTTGCAGCACATGGTATGCCTTCTGCCACCAATAGCTGCTTGAGCATGAGTGCCGCCTCGCTGAGTATCTAAGTATCTGCACTGCTTTCAATTCGTTTGAGGCTACACATATGTATGTACAAATAGGCTGGCTCGCATGCTCGTTTTGAAGCGCTCTCTTTCAACTAGTCACTGCTTTTGCCTCAATTGATGTTGCTGCCTAATACGTCAAACATGCTAACGCCAATAAGTCGTCATAGCATTTTTTTTTTTTTGTGTTTTGTTTCATTTATTTTGTGTATAGAACAGCCAAAATCTGATTGCACTTCAATGGATTTGCCGTTGCATTGAGAGGGGTTGCGTTGAGCCACTTCGATTTCTCTAACGAATATGTGCATGAGATGTTGTTCGTTGACGATCATGGGCTTGATGATGAGGCAGAGCATAAGAGGAAGAGCAGTCCATTTTGCACAAGGAGTCTGCAAAGAAATATGTTGATGCTGCATTTCGATTCTCTTACCCTATAAAGCGACTTATGACCAAATGGTCTGTAAATTATCGCGAAAAACTTGTGGTTTCGTTACATTAACTTGGCTAAGTGGCGAAAGTTTTACATCGATAGCGTGAAATATAAATTCTAGGAACCGCTCACAGTTTTGCAGTGTCTTCAAAGTAACATTCTACGGCTTGAGTCTCGCCTATTCAGAAAAGTACCAAAAAGAAGAATAAATATGAAAAAATATGTGTGGGTATAAAAAAGAAGAAAAATGGTGAAGAAAAAAGAAATCCAGCGAATTACGCTGAAAGTGGTTTGCTATTGATTTTTATTTTGATTTTGTGCAGTGAAGCAAAATTTTATACATTATACATCGTCTTGTCTTCGCTCTCTGTGTGCTTTCAATGGTGGCATCGCACCCAAGTTGTTGCATACAAACAGGCACACATGCATTTCGCTTTAAGTATGAAATGGAAGCAGTAGAAAAGCAAGAAAAAAAAACAAAAATAGCAATAGAAAAGTTTTTTGCCTTTTTATGTTACGATTTCTGTTAAAGGCAAATTGAATTAAGTTTCTACATATTGCAAGACTATGAGCAAGTCGTTGCAACAACGTTGGCAAATGCAACCTTGCAGCATCTTCGTAATGTCGACTAAGCTTGCTGAAATCACCTTTCATACAAGCCAATGCCCATGTGTGTGTGAGTGTGTGTCTTGGCTATATTCGTTTGCAGATATTTGTGGCGCGTTGGTAGCCTCTTTATGCTTTTAGCCTTTTACGCTTGAATTGTGTTGTTGCTGTTGAAAATATTGCAACATTTTCGTAATGCAATCAACAAATCTTATAAAAACTGCTCAATGTTCTCGTTTCTTAACATTTCCTTTTTATCCTTTTATACTCTTCACGTATGTGAATAGTATTACAATTTTGCCACGGAGTTTGTAACACTCAGAAGGAGACATTGCCGACTATACAAAGTATATTCTTGATCAGGACGACAAGACGAGTTGATATAGCGATGTCCGTCTGTCTGTATGTGTGCAAATTCCTCCCTTAGTTTTGAAGCTATTGACCTAAAATTTTGCACAGAGTCTTCAATGTTATTACCATAAATCATTGCTCGGAACCAGCACGATACGACTACTGGAACTGGTAGTCCCAATACGAAAAGAAGAAGATAAATTAACAAAACTTAAATCGTTGTATGGAAAAGACAGAGGTTTTGGAAGATAGGGGGCTGGAATTTTAAACAAAGCAGTTTAACGCGGTCCTACTAAATTCTTGAAAGTCTCATTAAGATCGGACCAGTGGAACTGGTAACTGCCATACAAAATGAAGAAGAGGAAGAGAAGCAAGATTCACGTCGTTGTATGCAAACTTTTTTTGATCAATTGACTTGAAACTTCACACTTATTTTCTTAGAGAGGCATGAAAACTAAAAAAAAATGGGCACGGCTACGCCCTCTTATAGCAAAAATGAATAATTTGCATATCTCCGGTACCCATTGAGCAAAAATAATGAAAATTGGTGTATAGGCAATTAAGATAAAGAGAAATAAGACTCAATTTGAAAAATGGGCGTGGCACACAAAAAGGGGGTGAAGAGTATATAATATACAGCAGGGCTGAAGGTCTCTTCCGTACTGGTTTAAGTTTATATTGATATTTTTTTTACCATGTTGGTTGTATAAACAAAAACTCAGAAAGAGCAGAAAGTAAAGTAAAAGAGATAAGAAATAAAATTCATTACGAGTTCGCATGCCAGTTGATGGAATCTTGCGGCAGTTGCAACAAAGGTTGACTTTTCCCTCTTTGTCTCTCTGGCCATGAAGCGATGTGCACATTTCGCTGCTGAATTGAAGCGCGTAATTAAAAATTAATGCCGCTGATACTGAATTTTTGTCTTGAAAAGTCTTCTACATGTAAACGATTTCGCAGTGTTGCGTGCGAAGATAATGTTTGGTTTGTCTGTCTGTCTGCCTGCCTGTCTGTTTATTTACTTGCTTTACTTTTATTATTTAAGAAAAAGAACAATATCTTATTCGCTTTATTCAACAATTCATCAATGGACGGTTTAGCTCCTTCACATTTCAGCAATTTCTCCTTAATGACATGACTTTTCTTTGTTATTTCTTGTTCTTGAAGTCGCTGCTTTGCGCGTTTGATTACTGAATTCATTGCACGAACTTTAAATTAATTATTTGCATTGTTTGTTGCATAAAACTAATTGTTAACAATTTCGCGTCGTCATGACGGTTCGACGACGCTCGCACCTCACCTCACAGCACATCGCAGCCCAGCACAGCCCAACGCATCTGCTCCAAACACCTTTCGCAAAATCAACTTTCTAATTAATTAACAATGCACATTCAATTTAAACAAGCGCATTCGGACATACTCTAATCAATTCAATGAACGCAAAACATTATTAATTATGCATAATCAAATATGCAACGCATCAATAGCATTCAAGAGCACGACGAGTAAGCGGCAGCGCCGGGCGCCTGCATGAGGATGAGGCATGTCAGTGTGATAATTGCACGGCACTCGATTTTGCATTCAGCGGATCAATACGACATTGTCTTTTGTTTCTGCGCTGACCTGCGCTGAACCAACCCAAACCAACCCAACCCAACACCACCAAAGTATATCAGAATTGAGCAGCGAAGAGTGCGCGCGCGAATGCAATTCGCTTTATTATTATTTTCAGTCATGCCTGATTATATTCGTTATGTTTCATTAATTCCTGACAAATAATTTTTGGTTGAAATCGTGTGTTGAATGCGTACAATTGGTATTGATTTAAATTCATTAAAATGTAAAATGCAGCTGTGCATTATGGCTGCAAACAAATATCCAATAATCGAATCGAATATTTTCCAATGCGTTTAAGTATAATAACTACAACACAATGAAGATACTTTGTATATAATTTTCGTTCTATTGGTTTATTGTTGACAAATTTGCTTGAAAATATTGTCTTACTTAAATGAGACTAACTTTCCAACTCTATTAGACAATGTTAATATTTATTAACATTCTATTAAATGGCATGAAAAGTTACAAGACATCTGTTTTTTTTTCTATTAGAAAACAGTTTCTAGTCGCTGCTTTTTAGGTTATGTTATTTTCTGCACTTTGCATTTCAATTACCATCGTTGCTAGTAATCGGAATTTCTTATGTTGCGTTGAGTTTTAACATAACATAAGGAATTATTATACAATTGATAGGAACGAAATTGGAATGCAAAATGACTGGAAAATATGTATATATATATATATTATTCGTTTGACGATAGTTTTTAATAGTTTTTAAATAGAGTTGCTGGAATAGTGAGTTTATTCGCTGTGACGAATGCTTGCAAATAATCATCAGACGACTTAATGCAACAACAACTAACGTGTCAACGGAAGCGCCAACAGCAACATACAAAATCAAGCCATTGACAGTCAATGGTTTTTGAGCGCATATGTGTTATCACAACTTTAAACGAGTATTACAACACTTGGAAAGGCTTTTCATTTCATTTAGTTTGTTGTTGCCGCGTCAGCAGCAACACTCGACAATTTGTGTACAGCGACGCGACATCGAAACACAAACACACAGCAGCAAGGCAACAACAACAACAACAATGTCATACGGTTAAAAGTCAAAATGTTGTACCAAATGCATATTGTAGCTGCAATTATACCACCGATGTCTCATACTATAACCATTGGGAATGTGTCCACAAGCTCATTCCAAACTCAACTAATGGCGCAACAAAGACCGATGAGGCATCAAACGGGTGCAGCGCAACGTGATGCGGCACACAGAAAGACACAAAAATGCTGCCGAACCCCAAACCAACAACACATACACAAAATCCGCAATGCGTGCTTGTGCCTGTGTGTGTGTGTGCGTGCATGTATCGGTTTCGATGTGAGTGTCTGTGTGTGTGTTAGTTAGCGGATGCTTTGCTTTGCTATATGCCGCTGCTGGTCTCAGCTAACATGAACCATTGAGCAATTTATGCAAATTGCTTTCAAATTGCTTAGTCTATCTGTGAGCTTGAAATTTGAAATTGGTCTCATTTTTGGATATTGCAGCGTGACCAAAAACGCACTCATTCATATGTGGCCCATGGTGTGAAATACATGCGTATCTCACTTTACCAATCATTGCACTCTCCTCATGATAGCATTTATTGCTCACTCGGTCTCGGCTTCGACGTCGGTTTCGGTTTCGATTTCCATTTCTGTTCATTTGGTATCAGTACAAATTACGGATGACCATCATCGTTGGACGTGGCGGACAGTAATTTTGACTCGTTATTTGCCTGTGGCTCTAATTTTCAGCAAAATTAACGTTTCAACAAAAAAAAAAAAACATACATAATTAAATAAAAACTTGTAACGAAAATTCATAATTTCTGTCATACAGAAATATACATTAATGAAATTTGGTATTCGATGAATACTAAAGAAAACTAGTAAGGGCGGTGTAGTCGAGTATACTCGACAATATAATACCTTACACATACGGTAGGCAGTGCCACGCCCAAATTAAAAACAACAAAATTTATCTGGCTCTATCCATTAAAAGAAACTTTGAGGGGAAACACTGCGAGGAGAGGGGTACTTTATGATATACAGATATAAAGGTATATTTATTGAGCCTGCATAAGAAGTTTTATGTTCGTACAAATAATAGCTTAAAAGATATAGCACTTGTTGATAGGAAATAAAGGTGAGGGGCAAAAATTATAATACACCATTTTGTTGTATGTTTCTATCGCTTCTGGTGTTCAAAAAGCGGGCGGTGCTGGTTGGAAGGAAGGGAGTGGGCGTGTCACGAAATCATTCAACCTTGATATGTTGGCAAACCTCACTAGATGCTTTGTGGGGTCATACCCCCAACCAAAGTTAATAAACTAAGACACACTGCATGTTCAGGCTATAATTATCCAACAATGAAAATGTTATCTTTAATTTTCAAGCCAATTACATAGACAAAAACTTTAAACTTTTTAGTAACATATTTTCACCGTTTCTTTAATGCTTCAGACAACATTTTCACCTCTTAAAAGTCATTTCATCAAAATAATGCATTTTGTTAAATTTTGTTCAAGCATTGCCAAAAATACATGTAGAGCTCAATAACATGTTACCGTGACACTTGATAGCCTTAAGTCGCCTTTGTACAACAAGCACTACTTTGTGTCAAACTGCGAAGACTCTTTTATGAAGCCTTCCTCAGCAGTGCGAATACGGCCATATTGAGACAAGAGCATCAACAACGGTGTGGCAACATTTTTAGTTTGTCGTTCGTAAAAGAAGTTGAAGAAGCGAGGCTGATAGGTAGACATGTAGTTAACTAAGAAGAACATGTTGCCTGCACACTGATTACAACAATAGACAATCTTTATGCACACACACACACACCCATCCACACATATGCACTGGTTATATTATCGCTTGTAATTCTCTACCAAAATCACAATACAGGCGAGTCAAGCAGAGTTGTCGTTGCTGCTGCAAAATCAGTAGCAAAGTGTCAGGACACTTCATCAAAGCAACATTTCAAAAGCGTACGACAGACTCACTTTCTCACTCTCAGACACATTGCAGAAGCATAGTTCGTTTGTACCCAAGCATTGTTGTAAAACATACATGCTAAAAGAGAGCTTGGCTTTTGTTCGGACTCAGGTTCTTTCAATACTTCGTTGTTTGCTTGCCGCCATGGGGAAGAGCTGCCCGCTGCCCATTGCCCATTGTGCGCTCTTGTCTTGCCCCTGGTGTACAGGTGTAAATTAACAAAATAATATATCAAAGTGCGAGTTGGTAGAATGTTGTGAAGGGTTGCCATTGCAATGATTAATAAGAATCTTAACAAGTATCTGCATACGCGCATACACACACACATATAGACTCAGATGCTGACATTGACTGCTCAAAGCGCTTGGTTGGCGCCTCAATCCAGCATGGCCTTCCCTTGCTGTATGCTTTCATAGTTTATTTTATGTTGTTACATGCCTGCGCGGTACTTTTGTTGCTGCCAGCGTGTCCTGCATATGTTTTTATGCGCTCCTGCAAATTTTGCCCTTCTTTTTTGGTTTTTTTTGCTGCGCACAGACAAAAAGCGTTCTATTGAAATATTTTCAAATTACTGATGTTCCTGTTCACGTCGCTGCCACGGCACGATACGACACGACACGACACGATACAACACAATACAACACACCAGAACACATGACTACGCGTTGCCTTGTTCATGTTAGCTAAGCATGACACAATGGCGTAGTGTAGACAGTCCTTTGCCGTTTGCCGTTTGCGCTTGTCCTTAGCGCTTTGCGCTGTTTGCTTCAGTTTCAGCTCCAGCTCCAGCTTCAGCTTCAGCAGGTATTTAAAATGTGCATAACGACGTCAAGTGTATTTGTCGAGTTATGCACGTTGGATTTATTGTTTCGCATCACACACATACACACACACGCGCAGACTACAACAGGCGAAAAAGGAAACAAAAATCGAAAAAGAAAGAAAAATAATTGAAGAGAAGAGTGAAAAAAGCTGTAGAAAACTCCCATCATACATGTGCTTGGGCCAGATAATTTATTACTTCTGAATTATTTTGGGGCGTTTCACATATTTCACGTACATACATGAACATGTTACGTATACGCAGTGCTGGCTCTATGCATCTATCTCGGCCATGTGTGTGCATGTTTGAGTATCTACGTTAGTCATTAAACATGGCAAAGAACAGTTGCAGTAATTGTCAACGACAGTTTGATGTTTCTGTACAGTATTGAAAGTAAATTGTTCTATTGTTGCCAACGACAAATTGTCTTCGTCTCCTTTTGTCTTCCATGCCATGGAATAACACCAGAGATTTTTGTTATACATGCTATAAAATTAAAAATACTATTAAGGTAAAATTCTCTAACAAAACATGTTATGACAAGAAAGAAACGAAAGAAAATTTTAAATTGCACATGGCAGGTTTACAATACAAAGGACAAATGATGTGGGAAACGTAGCACCACCAAAGCTATCTAAGCTGAACAATTTCATTTTAGATTTTCATGTGTTTTTAAGTCATGTCATTCAGCAGACTTGTTGTCATAAATTAAGTTGACTCATTCAAAAATAAGTTCCAATTTCAATGCAAACTCAATTAAAAAACCACAACAAATTTAGCGTAACAAATTAATGTTGAACCTACAAACGTCAATTTTCGACCAATTTCACTAATTAAACAAATATTTGCATAAGGCACTTCATTTCTGTTGTTGTTGTTGTTGCTATTGTTGGCGGCGTCGTCGTTGTCTTGACGACATTTGACACGCAGTCGAGGAATGAAGCTTATCTGAAAATTTGCACGCGTAACCGCAATGACAGCAAGGCGATGAAAATATTCGCGATGGCAACGACTCTCGAAGTGTAATAAGATGAAAGCACGCTAAGAATAATTCCATGTCAACACACTCATAAATAATGGACTCGCATTCATTTAGACCTTGTCCACCTTCAATGCTGCAGCAGCAAAAGTGGAAATACTCGTCCTTGATAGCGCAACGCGTCACCATGACAAGCCACACCACGCGACGCGACGCCACAAAACCGAGGTACTTCGCCAAGTAGCATACACGATTATATTCAAAAAGGCGGGAGACAAAAGAAAAATATTTATCATAAAAATTTGAGAAACATTTTTATAGGCGACAAATTTATCAGTGCCACAAAACGGTTGAATAAGAGCCACGACGACGATGGCATCAAAGAAGAAGACGATGATGGCGCGTTGCAGATATTCACGCTCTTTGCTAGATTGTTGTTCAGCTAGGCTTTGTTTGGCTTGTCTTGCCTTACCTTGCCTTTCCTTACTAGGCTTGTCTTGTCTCGTGTTTTGTTGTCTTGGCCCACTTTGGTTGTATGTCGTTTACCTGAACATTCTGAAACGATTTGTCATCTTTTAAATACAACAACAATGATGAGTCTGCTTGTAGCAATAATAATACAAGATAGCATAAATTCTAACATTTTATATATTTATGTAAGTATATACACAAACAAAGCTCAAGAGTTGAGTTGTGTCTTGATGGCAGTAAAGTATTTTGCTGCTGCAGTAACTTTGCAGATACCTTAGACTTTTTAACTGAATTGCAAAACGAATTCGGTGTCTTGGCCGGTAGCGCACAAACTTCGCACAAAGTTACTATGTACATTGCAAAAAATAAAAAAGAACGGAACAAAAACAAAAAGAAAAATCAAATTTCAGCTATTTACGCACACCTCTGCGCCATTTTGTTGACTAGTAGCTTAAAAAGCGTTTACAACTATTTCTTTGTTGTTGTTGCTGTTGTTGTTGTTGTCAAGTGGGCTTTATTCAAATAGGTTTTCTTTTCCACTGCTCGCACACACTCACTCACTCACTCACCGTTGCCACACCTCATATTTTCTCAGCTGTTGTCATTGAAGTTCGTGTGTTATCAACGCACACTTCACGTTATGCCTCGGCCGCAATTTCACTTCACTGCAGAAGAAAACCAAACTTGTAAACGAGCTTTTTTGGCTGACACTATTATCCTCTGGCACACTGCTTAACCCCTCTCCTACCCCGCTGCTGTCCACGGTTGTTTGTCATTCTGCGTTCGCTGCCAGGTTCACGACCAATGTACGCGTTGCACGCTCAGATACGCGACGTTAGCGTTGTTGGTTATAAAAGTTGAAAGATTTGCATAAGTAATTTGACAAAATGTAGTTGACAGTAAAAAGCGTCAAGCAGCGCGTTACGGTTACGTCGGTGCGGTGCGATGCTGCGCTATGGCAATAGCATTAAAGAAAACGAACTGAAAAAAAAGGCATACCTTATTTGCGTTAAAAACTAGCGGCACAAAAAAAAATTGTATGCATAAACTTAGAGTGAAGCAAGAGAAATAAAAGATGAAGAAGCGAAGGCAGCAGCAGTACAGCAACAGAAAAATCTCATATGATGAAGTCATTTTTCTTACTTATTCGAGCGACTTCTTAAGCGCGACTGCAAAAGAGCGCGAACGAGTAAGATAGAGTGAGCAGAAGCCTGCGTACGAATGTCAGGGCATAAATGCAAATATGTACATATGTATGAAATCTTCTATTTTTCTTGCTTAATAATTGATCAAGATCTATGTTGGTGTGCTGACATGTAAGGATATTGTGACCGAGTAGAACAATTTTCAGTAAATTATGATTTCATTTGTAAGAATCTTCAATTGTCTGCTTTAAGGCCATTTATTTTTTGTGATTGTTAACTGAACCTGCATGACTCATCAAGCAGCTTAAAGAGCACATTAATATATTTAATTTCAACGCTTATTGAATCTAAGGGTCGTCCTCGCATACACACAACACAACTGTGATAGTGATAGCCTTAACGGTTGACTTAACCGGAATTATGCATTTTTTACAGAACATAAAATTTGCAATTGCCATAAGCAAAATAAAAGGCATTGACTGAAAAGGCGTAGCCAGGTTTTCACAAAGGGGGGGCCAATATCGTAAAAATATTCTAAGTCGTCATCCCACCGATTAGTGTTTGCTAAGATGCAGCCAAATAACAAGAACAAGGGAGAAAAACACTTTTTCAACTTGAAATTAAAAATGTTAAATAATTTTGTTCTCCAAATGTCTTAACTGATACTTTTAGGAAATCATCACTTTCCAAAACTGTCTTCTGTATTCCTATGCGTTCATTCATTGCTGAGATATCAATGGTTAAAGTCAAAAAGACTTTTTTGGCTCAATCTCGGATATTTCCAAGAATAAAAATCGTAGCAACGATCGGAAAAATGACCAGTAAGGACGCTATCCTCAGCAAAGGTGAAGCTTATATATTCTTCACGCACTTTCTTGTGCCACGCCCATTTTTTTGACTGAATATATTTTCTATTCATCAAATTAGCCTATATACAAATTTTAATTGTTCTCTTCCTCTTCTTCATTTTGTATGGTAGGTACCAGTTCCAGTGCTACGATCTCAATGAGACTTTCAGGCATTTCAGCGCTTTATCGTATAAAACAAAAAAGTTTTATTCAACGACGTTAAATCTCAATTTCTCATCCGCTTCTTCATTTTGTATGGCAGGTACCAGTTCCAGTTGTCGAATCTCAATTAAACTTTCAGGCATTTTGTCGGACCACGTTAAACTGTTTGAAATTTCAGCCCTCTATCTTCCAAAACAAAAAAGTTTTCCATGCAACGATTCAATTTAGTTTTTCTTCTTCTTTTCGTATGGGAGCTACTAGTTTCAACGATCCGATCATGCCGGTTCGGACGAATGATTCATCGTTATAAATTTGAAGACTCTGTGAAAAATTTCAGCTTGATAGCTTCAAAACTGAGGGTCTAGTTTTCATACATACAGACAGACAGACGGACGGCTAAATAAACTGTCGTCCTGATCAAGAATATATATAATTTATATAGTCAGAAATGAATATTTCGATCTGTTCCAAACTCCGTGACAAAGTTATAATACTATTCACATACGTGAAGATTATAAAAATAAACGCTGAATCAACAGGCTCTCTGATCAATATAATCGTTTATCTAAAAAAAAATTATCAAAGTCCTAGAGCAAAAATGTTGAAATTTTTTTTATCGTAATTTTATGGATTACTTCAAAACCGTTACTAACCGTTATTAAACTAGAAGTTACAAGCTACAAAATCTTCTTACAAAGTTTGTCGATACGACCAATACCTACAAAGTTACAGACTGTCAAAAATTGGTCCAAAATTCGATTTTTTCTGTTTGCTCAATTGTATTCAAGTTGTGGGAAAATACCACCACAAAGTACTGATGACCAAATTAAATTTTGGATGCAATTTTTTCATAAAATAAGAAATAGATTTCAAGTATTCAAAGTATCTAAGCTTTCGTGGTGGAGGGGTGGGGGTGTTGTGGCGTAGTCCCCCTGGATACGCCCTTGATTGAATGCACTCAACTGAGCCGAGTAATGCGCATGAATATGATAACGATGACAGTGATGTCAACCACACCTTTTAAATAAAACGAACATAAAATTAGTGAATATGCTCATAAAAAATTACGAGTGCAGATACTCGGTTTTTGTTTTTTACATGGCCTCTTTTTGTCCTTTTTTGTTTTTGTTTATACAGACATAATGGCCAATTGATTGCGACAACCACGCAAAAGAAACATTTCCATGTTGACAAACAATAAAAACAATAATGAGCAAAATGTGTACCCAAAACAAAAATGAAGCGAAACAAAGCAATGTACCTCAAAATGTATCTATGCACGACAATTGTCGGCCAAGTGCTTCCTCACACGTTAGTTGACTCATGCCGCAAGCCTCATGTTGTCATGTTGCAGTTCTTTGCAGCCTTTGCTGACTCTAAGGCAGCCTGCTGTCTGTCTGCAACACGCTTGACTCTTCATTCAGTGGCTGACTGACGACGTTCCTTGCACGCGATACTTACGTGAAAATAACTACAAACATTTGAATTCAAGGTCAAAATCAATAAAAGGAAAAGTTTGCTTTGTCAAATATTCTTAAATAAATAATTAACTAAATAAATAAAAACAAAAAAGTTTTTAAAAAAAAAAGTGTTTTAATTTGTCTTGTATTTTAGCTTGATTAGAAAAGTTCACAACACGTATAAGCGTTATACAATACCTTTCGGTTGACACATTCATACACACACACTCACGCCGACATACCAGCGCAAAGCAAGGCAAAAGTGTACGAGAACTACAGAAAAAGTAAGTAAAGATGGCCAGCAATTTGAGCCGATGTCTTGTTAATTATGTTGATCAAAGTCTGTTTGTGATGTTGGATTTTCCTTAATTTTTTGCCCTTGTTTGTGCTGTGTTGGCACGTTGATTTCATTCTTCCCGACGACAACAAGAACAACGACAGCCACAACTACCAGCAAATGACAACAGCTGCGACTGCGAGTGACACACTTTACACGAGCGTAATCGACGACGACGGAGCCGGCGACGGCGACTGGACAACGGTCAGCCAGAAAAGAAGCAACAAAGAACCAAAAAAAAAGGGAAAAAAATGAAAAAGTTACAAAGGCGTGTGTCGTGTGTCGTATGGCACGCACTGACAGCTTTTATCCGAACGCATGAAGTTATCTGCGAAATGTTCGTTCGATGTGCGATGTCATAAAGATGCGACGAATACGAACGATGTCGCACATATCACGCTTAAATGCCACGCCGAAAGTAGAAGTAATCCGCACTCACCCACAACACGCATGCAATGGGAATATCCTTGCTTTGCTGCTTGTCATTCTTGTTGCTACTGCTGTTGCTGTTGTTGTTGTTCTTTGTGCCATGCTTGGCCTGCTGTGACATTATTTCTGCGATTTTTGCTTAACTCGCAATTTATGGTTAATCGATGTTGTCTTTGAACGTGACCTATTTGCTTTATTTCATTCGTTGTTTTGTTTTTGCGTCGCGCTTTATGCCACATTCTCGTTCTTCGTCTCTTTTTGTTTGTGGCTGTTCGCGTTATCCCTGCGTACATATGTACGTACATACATGTCTGTATGGCATGTATTTTTTGCACATCAGTCGATGCCGTTGTCCTGCTGACGTGTTAAATTGTCTTTTTGTTTACCCTCAATAAAGCAATAATTTATTTTTCATGTTCTGTCACAGTTCGTTATATTGTATTTTCTTTCAACGCTTTTTCAACATCAACTTTTACCGAGTTTTTGTTACTGTTCTTCTTCTTCCGCTGCCACCTTTTCTACACATTACTGCCCCTATATGTCGCCGTCATTTTGTACATTTTTGGTAGTGATTTCATTTTTTTTTTTGTCATTTTTTCTCGCCTTCGCATAAGTGCTTCGTTAGTTTGTTTGCTTTGTTTCTGCATACTTTGCATGTTCAGCAGTTAACGTGTTGTATACGTAATTTTATTTACTGCTGCCGTTGATGTGGCTTCAATTATATTTTTTCTCACTCTGTTGTTTGTGCCTCGCAGATTTCATTCTTGGCTTCCTCTTCGTACGTCATTTTGTGCAATTTAGCACCAAGACTGGTGACTGCCTTTGTGCGCATGTGTGTGTATGTGAGTTGGAAAATCGATACCGAAATAGCAGTATTCTGACCTTGACTTTTATAATGTTTTTTTTTACCGTATTGCAGATGCTGTTGGCATATTGCTGCATTCTTTGCAACATTGTTGCCAACAAATGTTGCTTTGTTCATTGAGTCCAAAACTACATCATTTAACTAAGCATAGCATGACTCAACGCATTTGTCCAGCAACAACGGATTCCCATTAGAATCATGCAACAACAACGGCAGCAATAACAAAACTTAACAAAAATACTACCTTGTGCGCAATTAGTTGAAACTCACAGACATGTCCTTGTTTATGTCCTTCCACTGTGTGCCGCACGCTTTTTATTTTATCAAATTGGGTCATCGACTTAACATGTAATTAAGCTTCTTCCATGCTGTCATTTCCGGCGCTTTGTGCTAATTATTATTTCAATTTTCAAAATATTGTGCACAGACACATTTTGTCTGATGGTATGCTATAAACTTTAAACACTATTTACATAAACGGCTTGTCTTTCGTCAGTGTTTCTCATTGCAATTCGTTTCAAAGCTGACTCTATAAAATCAGCGAAGCATAAATAAGTTTCTCGTATATATAAGCATGATGACATGTCGAATCACATCAATTCAACGAACAAAATAATGTGGCACAAATTACTTAACAAGGACAAACGATGTCACTTTGTAAGGCTCGAAACAAGAGAACAATAATAAAACAGGAACAAATATATACTAAAAGGAAAATAGTAACCTTTTTCCATATGCATGATAATTTGTACTTGTACTTGCTACTATTACTACAACTTGGCTCATTCTTGGAAATCGATAATTCCTGTAATTGAATGCTTTATTATTTATAAGCAACATTCATGTCTGCTCGACTGTTTGTCCGTCTGACTGTGTTTGAATGTTTGTCTGTTGCCTTCTTCATCTGCCCTGCTGTCGGCCAATATTCAATGACAACTGCACATGCATTTACATTGTTGTCAATGTCGTTATTGTGCTTCTGTTCTTTTGTATGTTTATGTATGTATCTAGATACATAGTAAAGCAAATTTACTCATCGATAGAGACATACTTTAAGCATAAACTAACTACAGTCAGTGAACACATACATTGAGTGAATGTACACAACTACGTGTGTGTGTGTGTGTGTCTGTTTGTGCTTTGTCGTGTCATATCATGAGTGAAATATTGAGGTGTGTCTTCATGGCTACTTAAAAGGTAGTATACTAATCAACTAATTTGAGTTCAAGCCGCTACAGTTCATTGAGCAAAGTAGCACAATTGTTACAATCAAAGCCACTCTGAATGCACGTTTTGTGGCCACTTTGCAAAATTAATGTGTTTCGTTTTATTGTTAAAGTATCAAACCTACATGATCTGTACAATTTCTTACAGTGTACTATCTTCATTAAAGCTTCGAATGCTCGATAACAATTAACTTAAATGAAAGCAATTTAATTACGTTGACAACCAAATAAGCACATAAAAGTCGCTTTTGTTCAATGAACCTTTAAAAGAAATAAAAAAAAGAAAACAAAACAAAAAATATATATAAAAATAAATAAAAAACGGAAAAACGTGTTCCACGTGCATGACACCTCAGCACTCTTTGTCTTCAACGACACCGACGTCGTTTGCTTGCATACTTGTGCCTTTTACTTGGTTCACAACAATGCTGTTGTTATTATTGTGGTTGTTGTTGCCATGCTTCCCATATTTGTTTTTATTACAATTATTATTGCAGTTCATTTTCAATTTTTGTCTGTTGTTGGGTGTAACGTTTAAGAGTGTAATATTTTGTAATTTAAACGCCAAAAAAAAACATTCTTCAATGTATAATCGCTTACAAAACTTTTTTGTATATTATAGAATGAGGTGGCGACCTTTTCTGGTCCATTTCACTTCGTATACTCAACATTTACGAGCACTGCATTAGATGAGCTTGTAATAACGCTGAATATAATTCATTTGCTGTTGTGCTTTATACGTTTAAAGTTTATCATTTATGTGCTACTAAAATTGAGCAAATAAAAAATAGAATCAATTTAATGTAAGTTTTGAAAAATAATGCTACAGTAAACAGAAAATATTAAGAAATTAAAAGTTATTCAGAAAGTGTTTAAGCTTTTGAGAAAAATTTGAAATAATTGTGTGCAATAAATACACGGACATACATACTTAACACACTAATTAAGTTTCTTCACAGAAGTGTCTTTATTTGTAAATAAACACATACATAATTTTATTTTACACCGACTTCAAAATTTGCAAAGTAAATAAATTTATTCATTTAACAATATTTGAATATAATTACTTTAGAATACAAATAATACTGACAACAACAACAAGTGAAAAATGCTCCCAGCTATTTTAACAGATAATAGATCCCTTAATGTATAAAAATCAAATACATAATTAAACGCCGAAATATTTCACCGTGATAATGATTATGTAAATCCACATTGCCTGCATTAGCACAGTGAAAAGCAAACAATAATTAATTTCAAGGTAATTAATGCCAAACCATGGCAATTAATCGCAAAAGCTGCAAATAGCTGCGAGCTGAAATTAACTGTGAACATTAAAGTCAACTTCGGAACAAAATACAAAGTGAGGAATTTCGACATAATTCACATTGCCGGTGTATTTGATCGAGATTTAAAAAGCAACCGACAAATAATCTATTCCTTTTAACTTTATTAAAGACTGAAAGCCAAGACACAATCTTTAGCCCTTGGCTACGCACATATTTCTACAATGAATTTAACGTTTATAAAGAAATTATTTATGTACATATCTATGTATGTAATGTATACTAGTTTAGCTGACTCTTGGTCGGTTTTGTATTATTGCGGTTGGTTTTCAACAAAAACAAGTTAAAGATCAATAAACAAAACCCTTATTTATATACCGGAAGGCACGCGCAAAAAAAATTTAACATTACCACTGCATGTTAAGAAAGTCAAGACCATATTAATATAAGATTTCACTATTGAAGCTGTGTGATCTCTAACGGTAACCACCGATTGGCAAATCAACATTTCCATAGTTGAAAGGGATATTAGCACTAAAATAAAAGTTACATTCAAATTCTCTTATGTGTTTTCGATGTAAAATCGGGAAATGAATAACATTGGTTGCACATCAAAAATATACAAATCCTGCTGATATCTTTTTATTTCCTTTAATTTAATTACTTCAATAATATTTTTGTTGTTTTCTTTTTTGCAGATGCATCGCGAGGACATACACACCAAAGAGGCAACCTTGATCAACAGTGCGAAGCGAGAGCTTGCCAATGGCGTGTTCAAAGATCCAATCGACAAACTCCGATTGCTTTGCTTTACCCGTGGAGCTACAGGCATCTTAGGACTATCGCGGTACGCATGTGAAAATGTTATTGAAAAGAGTGATACGGAATGGTGATGTGCAGAACAGTGTTAGAGTTTTTTAATTTGATGAGTGTTGTTCAAGGCTGCACACACATTGATTGCTCAACGTGCAACTATGTAAATGGGTGAGATTGCGTAGAGAAAAAAGGGTTGAAAGTGGTTTTTTGATGTGTTGCACAGTCGGTTGTATACTTATATTTTGTATATCTTTTTATACACTACACATTTTTCTATTGCATTATTAGTATGATGATTTGATTTGATTTTCAATAATATTTTAAGCCAATACCGATTATCCTATAGTCAATTTGTAATACGCTTAATATTTAAACATTACTTGTTGGATAGTCAACAAGAGATTTAAACAAAGTTCTTAATAATTTTGCCGGTTTAAGATTCAAATTTGTAGTGACTAACAATTTCGCCAGTTCTGAATATTTATAGTCTTGAGTTAGTTTCGCCTTTTTCACCTTTTTTCACTATTTTGCTTGTTGCTCTCCATGGTTATTAACAAACAAGAGTCGCACTTGTAAAACACATCAAGCCTAGGCATGTCGGTGCGCTTTGCTGCGCCGCTGCTCATGCTCGTGTATTAAAATGATGAAATTGATAGAATGAAAACAGCGTTTGAAAGCATGTAGTTCAACTCGAACGCTTCCCGGCTACAGAGCTTGTTGCACGAGTGCGTTGAGTGCAGACCACTTGCCAGGGCCAATTGAAAAGGATATAGAGGGAAATTTGCTGACTAACTGCAAACAAATATAATTGGATTTCAGTGATTTACTTTTCTTCCTTTTATTTTTTTACCCCTGCTTTTCTTTTACAACTTCAAGTTGGCACTTTTTTCTAGTCGTTGCTTTGTGTTAACTATTTTTCAGGCACATACACATATCTATAGACAAAGTGGGTATGAGTGTTTGGCACAAGCATTGGATTATTGTATTTTTTCAATTTGTCCATACGCTTTCGCGAGTTAATGAATATTTTCCAATATTTTTTTAAAATCTTGAACATTTTTTATTTTTAATTTTCAGAGTTTTCCGTGTCATGGATAATGATGGCAACAAATCACTTAATTTGAAAGAGTTTCGACATGGCTTAAAGGAAGCAGGCTTGGATATCTCTGATGAAGATATACAACAGATGTTTGAAAGGTTTTTTTAAGTGTTTTTAAGTGCAAAATTGAAAGTAAAATAAAATATTTTTCTTACAGCTTCGATACCAATGGAGATGGTTTGATAAACATGACAGAATTCTTTATAAAGTTACGGGTTAGTATTTGTGCAAATACTTGTTGAGCTTATTGCAACATATTTATATTTTACAACCAGCCACCAATTACCCAAGCACGCCTTGATCTTATTGATAAAGTATTTAAAAAAATGGATCGTAATAATGATGGCCAAATAACAGTCCCGGATATCAAGCACGTCTTCTCAGTTCATGGTAATTCAAAGTATTTGAGTGGCGAAACATCGGAAAACGAGATATTGACAAAGTTTCTACACAACTTCGAGGCTGGTTGCCCAAATCCTGATGGCATTGTGACAAAGGAAGAATTTCTCAACTATTATGTGTCGATCAGTGCCTCAATAGATAACGACGCTTACTTTGATCTGGTTCTGCGACGTGCATACCAATTGTAAATGCAACTGCACAGCACATACATATATTCAGCTTGTTTTCGCCGTACTTGCCAATAATTTGGTAGACGATAACTTTTAGATCTTTATTGTCAAAGTAGTTTATTTGAAATTGAATGCACATATTTCGGCGACAAGTTAATACTTTGTGCAGCCAAGGCTTTCTTTATTATAAATGAAATAACTAACCAATCTAAAATAATGTCTTATAAATAATATTCATTCGAACAGTATACATACAATGGAACTTATTCTTGGTACGTGTTGGGTTTAATTTAAAATTACAGAAAACACACAATCCTTTGAAGTGATGTCATGCGTTGTAATTCACAGCGGCGTGCATCGTTCTTTTGTATTAGTTTTCAATGAAAATAATTAAGTTATTTGCAATAAGAAAATGAAATTGTGTGTGTGTTTTTTTCAAAAGCCAAAAGCTTCATATTAATCAAATCAGGTCAAGCATAAAATTTGTGAACATACTCTGTAATAAACAATAACATTTAATTGAATTGGTTGCGCGTACTCATTAGCATAAAACTAATTAACTTATTTGAAGTCAGACGTGCGCAGACGGCATACATATATTGTTAAACACTCACACACACACACAACCACACCTAAGCTCACACATACATACAGGATACTTGTTCGAACGCGTTTAATAAAACTCATGTTCGCCAAAAAGTCACAAACGACGCACAAATAAACCTGATTAGCGCACAATGGTGACAAGTGATAACGATGTACATGCCGCCGAGGCCAACAAGCAATCGCAGCAACGGAAGTATCGCACTCTCGGTATTAATTCGAGTATCTCAGCGGCTGTACGGTTTTGTATCTACTTACAAGTATGTATGTTAAGCGAAGTGTTGTGATTGTGTGAGTGCATTTACAACAAAATATTCATAACAAAGTTTGAGTGCGAATTTATAGCACACAAATATATTGAATTTTTCTTTTTTTATCAACTTTCGTTAATTAGAGGCTTATTAGATGAGCGCACTGTGTGGGCGTCTAGCACTTGCCGGCTTGCTGTGGTAGGCCGCTGGCAGCCGGTAATTATAGCTAAAGCTTTTATATCTGCCATGCATAAGCATAGCAACACTCACACACACACACACATACGGCTCTTACTTCTTCCCATTGGTTTATTCGTTTTCTCTTCTTTTCATTTTATTTATTTTTTTTTTGTATTTTTTCCTTCTCTCTGTTTACTTCTAATACCACCACTATCATTGTGTATATATTTTAATAAGCATGTCAAGAAATGCTAGAAGGCCTATGAACATACCTCTGTATATGTAACATGTTAAAAGTTTACCCAAGTAATTAAATCACTTCGATCTTTGCTAATTACAGCATGAACATGTTTGCATGAATGTTACTTTGTTTGTGTTGTCGTATGTGTGTGTGAATTTCTCATGTCTGTTCTACTTACTTTTTCTCTTCCGTGCCACTCTGCCATTGTCTTCAATTCTACATACAAGTATATTCACTTATGCTGCGCTTTGGTATCTTTTCTGCATACCGCACACTTTACTTCACCTTTTCATCATGAAATTCAACAGCAGAAGTCGCCATCACACAACCAACACCACCACCACCAACAATGGCAACTACAACAACAATACCAACACCAACGTTGACAAGTTACCTGCCAAATTAATGCAAACATGAGGTGTGCGGCATGGAGAATATTAATTAACTAACAAAACTAAAACCCAACTGAATGCTCATTTCGTATTTCCTATCCTACTCTTAAGTTCTGTCTCACCGTCTGACCTGGAATTTGCCATCCAAAAACACACACCGACCAAGCCTAACATCCAAAATACTCAAACGCTCAAACACACAAACACTTCTTGTCTTTTTAACACTGCTGAAGTTTTGTGTTTGATTCACCGCTTTCCCTTCTAATGTTGTTTTCCTCTGACTCACTCTCTTTGCCTCGTTTGTAACAATGTTTTTCTGGAATTTTGTCTATGCAGGCTTCCCATACCACAACAGATTCAGATACAGAAATAGAAGCAGAAACTGATACTGATTGTGATTCTTGTGCTGCTGTGGTCTTTTTCCGCCATGGCATTCTGATTCCGATTCTGTCTAAGTTTTTCGTCTGCACGAAATATTTTACGCCACTAACTATTGCTAGTTAGGTGTTCGTGGGCACACTCAAAGTAAAATGTTAGCTTAGGTTTAAGTTGTTAAATATTTATCGGTTTTAAAAGCCATCAATGCACTTGAGCTGTTTATGACTTTCACCTTGCGCAGCATTACAAGCAATACACAACTGTCAATGAGATACTTTAACAGCTATAAAATTCGATAAACTTGTCTTTACTGCCTAAGAAGCGTAAAGAATTTTAGGAAAAACGGTAATTTACATGCATGTTGATAGACTTGTAAACAAATTCGTTTTCTTTTTTTTTTTATACAAGAGAAACGCGTAAACTTTAGACATGTTGAATGTAAAAAGAACAAAATTCTAAGCCTAATGAAAGTTCAACTTTTTTGATCACTCTTGAATTCAGTATGAGAGACTTGCCGCATTTCTATCTAATACGAAATTCATAATACTTTTGCAATTTTTATGCTATGAGTAGAACGATTATTTTGTTAGGCAACAGGAAATTCCGCCAACAAGAGAACTAATAAAAAATATACGAAAATACCAAATAAACAATTCTCACAAAATAACTCACAACTCATTGTCCAACCAGTCCAACAGGGCGTATGAGGCACATGATATCCGCCACGTTGCTGTTTTTTCTGATTAACGAACGTTTCATTAGTATAACTCGTTTTTATTAGACACAATATTTATACAGCACTTTTTTTTCCTTTGTTTTTATTAAGCCATGCCATGCCACAACTACTTATTACAGCTGACGTTTGCCATTGTTTTTATGTCGACTGCGGTTGGCCATTTGCATTTCAGCAGGTTTTCAAACGTGATCACAATATTATCGCTTCATCAGCATGAAGCATGAAGCTGAATAAGGACAGTGGCAGCGGATATCCTTTTTGCAAAGGATGCTCAATGCCGAGTGCCAAGCACATGCCAGCATATCCGTTAGCCATTAACTGTGCACCTGCCAACATCGACTTTTGCCATTATAGCTTGTTAACACAGCCAAAGGTGATGGCACGCCATGCCGCAAGTCGTGCGTATATGCGTGTATGAACTCGCGTTTGTGTGTGTGTGTGTTGTGTGCGACTGTGGCAAAGTTTTGCGCTGCTCATTTGACTTAATGCGCGCTCATATCAAATAAAATCACGTATGTATGTTGCATGCCCCACATGCGTTGCTTGCCGCAACAACACCAAACTTAACGAGTTACAATGATTTCTGTGCTAATTAAAATGGTTTTTGCATTTAGTATGCCGCATTAGTAGAAGCAACGACGACGCTATCTCAGCAAATACTGCCAACGAAATTTATACGCCAAAAATGGTGCTTCACTCACATTCAAATAGCTTCACTTTAGCATGGCATAATTCATACACCAAGCCAGAGATTCATTGATTAAAAAACATTGGCTCAGATTTCATAGCTGCCACCGCCACTGCCACTGCGGATGCTGTGCCCGAGACGGTGCCTCAACCAATGCCTAATGAAATCAGCTTTTCATCTTTTTACAGCGACGCCAGTATTTTTGCTGCGACGTTGTGTGATCATTGACATCGCGTTGCCGCTGTGGGCGTGTTCATGCCAACAAGTTTCCTTAATTAGTTGTTTGATATGCTGACGTTCGAACCACTAACGAAGTGGTTTCAATTTGCTCACATTTTGGTATGTTGTGTGTTATATGGATATGTTGACATAGCTCCGCATGACTACGTGGTTTCCACAATTTGTATTTGCCTCAGTGTTTATGTGGTGGCGAAGGTTCAGTGTATGTGTGTTGGCAGAAAACTTAGCTAAGCAACAAAGCTAATTGCTCAAAGTGTAGTTTCGGTTGCCGGAATTGGTCAACAGATAGCAGGATGTTGAGCCGATCGCTCTTTTGTGCCGAGCTCGTTATAGTTTTTCTTGTTGCTTTTCCCACATTATTTCTGATTGCAGTTTTTCATCGATTTCCTTTCGAGACAATTGCGTTGTTGTCTGTTTTGAAATGTTTTGTTTCAGGCAAAAATCTTTCATTTATATGAAATGGGCTTAAGAAAGGCTCTGTTGATATTCCTTTTGTTCCAAAATCGAAAGCTCTGCAGACTCACTATGTGACAGCAGAAAAGACGCAAATACAAAAACAGAAAGCAAACTTGCCTCTTTGTACACAAATTTAAATTTCAAATTTTGAGATAACCTCTTTTTGGCGTAAAAACTTATATCAAATGTATTTCAATTCACAAATTTAAACAAAATTGTTAAAAATGACCAAGTAAACTCAATTGTCAACAAATTAAAGTGAAAATGTCAAATGCCATGAACGACTTACATATTGAAACACAATAAACCTCAATATCTTAGAATGATTATGCAAAATTATCAAAATATAATGCTTGAACAAATGCCACTGACATTAAACTGAAGTACTTTCAATAAAGCCAAATCGTGACTTTTACGCTAATGATAGTAAGGAATATTTTTAAGCTCTTTACAAGAAGTTCCAAAAGTATATCAGACTTGTTACAACGTTTGTTCTTAAAAACTAAAATGGATAAAAGTTCAAGTCCATTTGAATCAAACTGAACCAAGACAAATTATAAATCAAAGCGAATTATTTCTGCCAAGCGAGCCAATTATTACAAAAGCCGTTGTGCGAAGAGGATGCAATTGTCGACACAGCTGCGGTTGAAATAATTCCCTTTTCTTTTCTTTAGAATATACAAAACCACTTTTGTGTTGACAAATTGACTGGCAAATCACTGCCTTCCTTTTCAGCCAAACAATAAAAAAAGGAAGAAAACGAAACTTTTATGTGCTGTTTTATGCATAACATTTTATAACTACTTGTTAAATTACAATAAAGCAAGAGAAAGCTACAAACACAGAGATTGTTAATACAAGAGACTGACTATAAAAAAAAGAATAGCTAAGCGCAAAGGGTTCACGTCATAAATCAAACACAGACACACACAAGCGCACAGACACAATGACAAAAGCTAAACACTTGGCTTGGCTATAAGAAACGACACGACGCCTTAAAGTTTGGAAATCGCTTTGAACAAAGCATTTTATTAGCCCCAACACACTAGTAATAAGACGTGTTGTAAACGACATACGAACAAAAGGCAAGCAAATGGCAACGACATGCCGGCGTATTGCGCGAATTGCAGGCATTTAATATTTTCTTATCCAAAAGTGAATTGTCTATAAACGGATGCAGCTCTAAAAGCACACTCAACGAAATACACGGAACGGAAATTGTCGAAAAAAAGCAAGAACAAATAATAATAAAAAACGAAAAACAAAAAACAAAAAACACACAAAACGAACGTAACGAATCAAAGAGATTTGAGTCGCGCCGAGGCGAAATGCATCAGGAGAAATCTGTGGGCGCTTAAATCTGCACTGAAGTGCATTATAGAAATGAAAGGAAAACGGGACGGGACGGGAGCAGAAAACACATTTATAAATGCATGCTTAGCAACAACGGATCGGCCAGAGTTGATATCGAAGGCATGCAGCGGCTTGCTGCGTCTGCCGACACTGACCCGAGGGCAGCAGAAACACGAATCGGCGCAGGAGTGAAAGCATAAGCTGGTCGGTGCTTTCTGGATCACTTGCTGGTCTGAATGGCACTGAATGGAACAGTAGAGAGACGAGAGTGGAGAGCTGAACGGCGTTGAGCTAGGCAGATTTAGACGGCACCGAGCATTCACACTAAATGGATTCGGCCGAAGATAATGTGCAGCGCTTTAGTTTGATGAGCGGAAGGAGAGTGAAGAAAAGAACAAGTGTGTATGTGTTCGTGTACGTGTGTGTGTGTGTGTGTGTCCAATGGTTGACAGCGCAGCCAAATGCAACGGAAATAGTTTTGTGTGAGATTTATTACCACTCTGGAGAGTCATAAAACGGAAATTGTACACAAAATCCTTTCGGATGCTCATCGCCATTTGAGTGTATGTGTAAATTTTTCTACTCGTTGCGTTGCGTTCGTTTTTATGTTGCTGTTTGTCTTGCTTATGTATTATAATATTTTTCCATTTTATTCCTTTTTATTTGTTTTTTGTTATCCTTCGTCCTGTAAGTCATAGCTTCGTTTCGTTTTGGTTTGGTCTCGTTTGCTTTTGCATCGTTTTAGTTTACATCGTTGCAACATTGCTACACTCAGTTGAGTCAACTTATTCCATTTTGAGATTATACATACTTATATCAGTGTATGTGTGTGCGCGTGTCGGCTCGATTGTCCTGAATTTATCCTTTACTATGCTCCCTTTATCAACCAAGCAACTTCACGTTTTTCGGTTTATTTATTTTGCACTTTCAATGTTGCCGCTTTTCAAGCTTAAATGCCATTTGACTGGGTCGCTCGAGCGTCCTTCTCCATATCTTCCATGTTGCTGCCACTTATTATATGCCGTCTTCTGCCAACGCTCTAAGCCTGTCCATGTGGCAAAGCACGATTATGATGATTACAACGCAAACTTGCTTAGATGAATATTTGTTGCATTGTATTGCACTGCATTCCATTATATTCTTGTTTTAAATGAAGACAAGTGTTTTATTTAAATTTCAATAAAAGGAGTAGCATTTGTTTTCAGTATTATGAATTTTTACAATTGACAAAATTATTTGTCGTGTAAATGCTTTTAAGTCTTAAGTTATAAAAGCATCATCTGATTATAGGCTTAAGTTAATAATATATAGAACTGAAACATAAAGTTTTTCTGTTAACTTTTAAATATTTTGTGCATTAGAATTTCAATAAAAATGAACCAATAAGCAAACCATAAATTCAGTTTTGCCTATGATAAAGATTATTAAAAATATTTTTAACCAAACCAGACCTGAAAATTTTTGTCAGACAAAAATAATAAACAAGCAAGACTCAATGGCAAACATTCAACGAGGAGCCAATATGCTTTTAATTAAGATGAAATTCCATCAAATTTTATTGAGTATACGAAATTCGCGCAAAATTCAACGCCCAAAACCAAACAAAGAACAGAAAACACAAACTAAAATTTCATTTCGAAGCAGTCTATTTGAATATACATAAATTCTGAGAAACCAATATTGGCAGCGCGCTATTTCAATAGACAAATATAAATTTTCTAAACAGTCAAGTAGTCATTTCCGTCGATTGCGCTAGCACGCCGCTATCAGTCCAGTCCACGAGGCAGTCAGTCAGTCAGTCAGTCAGTTACTCAGTTGATGTCGGAGTCTATCAACGCTAGTAAGTCAATGTATTTGTATTTGTATGCGAGTGAGTCCATTTAGCTGAGAGTCTATTAAAATTTCGCAAGCAAAGCAAAAATTAAAATACTACTAACAAAAATGTTGTTTGCCAGCAAGTTACACTAACGAAATGTAACCTCACTATCATCCCCACCATCCCCACCAATACATTGTCGCACATTCGACTTGATTGCGGCAGAACTTTATAGTAATTTGGCTAAAAACCAAAAACTGTTTGCTGGTCGTCATTGCTTTTTCACGATGACAACCTAAGATATGGCAAAAGGAGCCAAGCGAGACGATGACGACGACAACGACAACGACTTCAGATCGCCGCCTCGTCCTCCTTATCATGCTGTTAAACAAAACTATTGCGCACACTAATATTTTACAGATGAAGCGAAATGCTGAAATGATATGCTTTGAATTGTAATCTATGTATTCACGATTATACAACATGGCGTATACATAATGTGGTTTATACCTATGTAAGTCATCAGTTGTACGTAAATACTTACAACATGGCGTCTACTTTCGCCAAAGCATCAACTCACTCTGGTAATTTTCCAACCAGCAAACTCCTACTTCGTCTAAGTTGCTTTTGCGGCGACAAGAGTGAAGTCAGCGCTGATGAAAGTTGCCTGGTCATTTCCATTTCCGTGGTTGACAAATTTTTGGCAACAGATTTTCTGCTTATTTGCCACAGAAAAATTCATTTCTTTTAATAGACTTTGCCGACTTTGTTGGCCTGGTTAAGTTGCTGCTTGCTGCTTGCTGGCTGTTGACTGCTGGCTCTGGCTGCTGACTATGTTAGTTCATTTCATCTTGGCTGGCTTCGTTATGTTCGCAACGAGCCACAGAGATAGATACAAACACAGACACAGACACAGACAGAGATAGAACCGACGTCGGACAGGATAATCATTTTTTCATAAAGTCATTATTGTTGTGGTGTGCAGCATTCGCATGCATTCATTGTCTTCGTGTCTGTCTTCAAGTGTTTGGCATTTTGGCTCAGGCCCAGCCTCAGCCTTAGTCACAACCTCTGTCTCAGTTGTTGCCATTGCGGCAATGTTGGAAAATGATCTGCGCGACTTCTGAAAAACAATTTCCATTTAAGATATTTTTCTTCATGGTAAATATTTTCATAAATGTTCTTTGTTGTTCTTTGTTGTTTGTTGTCATCACTTTGTCTTTGAGTGGTTTCGCAATTACGTCGCTTGCCCTTTACACCCCTCCGTTTTTCTCTTCCGCAATATAATCTTTTCTTTTTTTCTCTTTTGGTAAGCATTCAACAGCACAACTTCCGTCATCGTTGGTTGCTAGTTTAGTCTGTCATTTCGTCAGCTTACTGCACTTGTCTCAGCGTCTGCTGTTCAACTTAAGTTTAGCGCCCTCACTCAGACTTAATGTATTTTCGTAATTCTCGACTGCGCTTTGTCAATTTGTGTGGAAAATTGCTTAAAGTCATTTCTTTAATGCAAACAAGGTATCTCTGTTGAAAGCCAATTGCGTTGAACTTTTTAGATTGCAAAGATTGCCGAGGCTTTCATTAAACCGCCAAAGCAATTGTTGGCTTAAATAGTTGTATTATTTCTGTAAATATTTCCACTTTCCCAATGAATTTTCTATAACATCGAGAATTCAATCATCAACACATCAAATTTCTCTAAGCAATTTAACCGACGTTTGTTTCCATCCTACAAAAAAATTTGTGTTTACTTTCGTACGAAATCGGCTTAGTTTTTTAATACCTTCAAACACATCATTTTTCATAAGTTTGTAAACTGCTTTCTACATGCCTTCAACACAAATTGTTTTTTGATCAATTCACACAAAGTTTGATTAATGAACATGCATGAAAAGCCAAATAAATGAATTTCGATGTGCAAAGGCAAAAACATAATTCCTAAGCAACAAAAACATGTGTTTTAAAATTGATTACAACATATTTTTTGTTTTATTTCTGAGTTGTTTTTGCTTTCAGCAAAATGAACTTGTAATATGTCTATCAATTTTCTAAAGCAACAACAAAAACACACACGAACCCAGCACACAACAACAAAAACAGTAGTAATAGTAATAACAACAAGTAGCAGTAGTAAAAAGCATTATAAAATTATATTTTGTGCATTTTCATTTTCATGTAAACACGAACAGAAAAAAAAAGAGTAAAACATCTTCAACGTTCCACAACGCCCCGACGCCCACGCTGTTACGCTGCTTGAAAATGGTTTTGAGCTGCCTTTAAGGGCAAAAAAAGAAATAAAAAAACAAAAAACGCTCATGAATATTCAATTTGTAACTCATTCAGAATACTTGCACTTGTGCTTAGCATATACAATTTTATTTACTTTCAAAAGTATGAGAAATGTTAAGGAAATTTTAAGTTTTGCATGCAAAATACCCAAGCCAAAAACAAAAACAGGAATAAACAGAAAACTTGAAAAATAAAAACAAGAAATAGACGAGTAGAGAAGAGAAGTGAAATAAGAAAGCAACAGCATAAGAAGTATGTATATAGTCACAAGCGGCGCACACTTCCGGCCACCGGAAGTCGCTCAAGTGTAAGTAAATGTGCGCATTTTTAATTTTCCTTCATATTCCTGTTTCTGCTGCCACTTCATGTACCGTTTGTGCAAACGTGCTGCACTGTCTTGTCGTTCGGTTTGCCGTTGGTGGCAATCTCTTGCGCTTCACGATTTGGAAACGCCTCTAAGTATGCAACAATAACAATATTTAAAGGTATCTGCCAATTTATTTTAATGGCCGCAATTAAAGTTAATTACTCGCGTAGACAAAACGTGCAAAGGAGCGAGCAAGTCACAAAATCGGCAGCTGAAGTCAAAGTAAACGTTCAAAGCAGCAAAGCAGTCACAGTCGAGCATTCGGTTGTCGGTTGTCGACTGTGCGTCGGCCAATCGGCCAGTCAGGACACCGGATACATGAGCACCCGCCACTGAAGTAGGAAAAGCAGAAGCGGCATTATACAATTAGACAACTACTTGTCGTCATCATCGTCGTCGTCGTTGTTGTGTTGGTGTTGTTATCGTGGTGCTCTTCATTGCCTCCCGCTTACTTGTTTCAACCAACACGCCGCAGCCATTCAGCCATAGTGCCATCTTCTTGTCTACCGTCTGCTTTAAATTTGCAGTTCGTGTTTCTAATTTTCTAATGATATTATTGCAATTGACCCTATTAGAATTTTATTGCCATACTGATGACTCAAAATTAAATAATTTATTTTTCTCTCCAACAATTTACATAATTATGCAAGCTCTCCGCTGCGCCAGCAAGCAAGCAAGTAATTGTTTAAATTATTTGCACACGATAAAGACGAAGAGGCTTTTCCAGCGTACAATAGCAATTTAATATGCTTTAAAGTCACGACGTTTGTAATTTCCCATTTATTTTACACTTCATTAGACAATTTGCCAATATGCTCAAAATGTTTGCACAAGTTGGAAAAAAAACGAAAAAAATAGAAAAGCAAAATAAAAATGTAAGAAAACGAAGCGAAAAAGTTCTTTAATTTCCAAGTAAAACTAAAAATATTTTCTGCGCAAAGCCTACGGCAATAAATGTCAGGAAAAACTTTTGCATAGTTTTTCAATTAGAATGAACGCAAGAGAATGAGCAGGAAGCAGCAGCAGCAACAACAACAACAGTCGAGTCTGAAAAGCGTACGAAACGAAACCGAGCGAAAAGAAAATATTGTAAATTCGGAACAAAAAAAAAAGCAAATAAAAATAATAAAAAAAGAGAGCAAACTGAAATAGTTGGCAACAAACATTGCAACTGACACTGACGCATGACATCAAAGTGACAAACGACAAACGTCAACCGACAGTAGCAGCGGCAGCGGCAGCGGCAACAACGACAACAACAACAGTAATGACAAAATAGCACAAATAT
The DNA here is from genome assembly GCA_034638295.1 of Phortica okadai. NCBI lineage: Eukaryota > Metazoa > Arthropoda > Insecta > Diptera > Drosophilidae > Phortica > Phortica okadai. The sequence continues at coordinate 3,910,806 of CM067849.1, read as the reverse complement.
TAAAAAATAAAAAGTAAAATATTAAAAAAAACAATAGCAAATGGCGGCAAAAAAGTGTAGAATCAAAATTGCTGAAATGACATTGGCATGAAAACAAGAGCAATAAAGGAGAACCAACTCGATTAAATAGCAAAGGAAAATGTTGAGCTGTTTTGATACGACATTTGATGAAACTGCAAGGAAATTCTTATTGATTTAAGCGTGCCTTAGTTGGCAGCGCAAATCGGCGACACATCACGCATGCACGCATGCTTAGTGAGGCAGAGCCCGCAGCGCAAAACAAACACGCACGCACACACACAGACACACCCAAATATGTGCATTCACATATGTATGTATGTGTATCCGTTTCCGCCTTAGTTTTCATTTGCTTTGTTTATTTGCCTTTTCGTTCGTTCGTCGCTCCGTCCGTCGTTGGTTCGCTTGTAGACGTGTTTGTACACGCTTGATTTGCAGCAGCGCCCAACGCTTAGCCCTTCGGCTCAAGACACTTCAATAGGTGCTTTTGTTGCTCCTTTTGACGCTGCTGCCGCCGCCGCTGCCGTCGCTGCGAACTAAGTACGTGCGTTTGCCTGCGTGCGTGCGTGTATTTAACTGTTTGCTGACCCGCCAACAGCAACAACAACAACTTATACTACAAAAACATAAAAAAAAACAGAAAAGTTTGCTCAACTTCCGCCCATCAAACTTGAAGTTGGCTTGACCAAAACACACAATTTTTGCTGATGAAAAAACTTTTAGCACGTTGTTGCCGCTGCCTTCATCATTTTTTCATTCCACTCGGACAGTCACTCAGTCAGTCACTCACTCATTTCATTTATTTTTACTTGTTTCCTTGGCTCGGACATGCATTATTTGCTTTTACGTATTGTTGTTGTTGTTTCGCTTGACTTTAACACTTCAGAACTTTGTCTGCATGTTGAGTTTATATCGTTGTTACCTTCTCGTTTTGTGGTCTCATTTAGTCATTCAACCACACACACACACCCACACACTCAACCATCATCAACTCGGCACATTTTAGCAGAACTCAAGTCATGCGCTGATTCATTTTATCATATCGTGTTAATTGTTTTCGGTTTTCATCGAAAAAGCATTAATGTCCGCCATCACACACTCGGCTCACTCATTCACTCGACTAACGGAAGGAAGCCATGCAAACTAATACACACACACACACACATAGATATGTATGTAATCGCATATTGTATGTCTTAGTGTTAGTGTTTAAGTCCTATGATGTGCATGTCTGTCTGTCTGTCTGTCTTTGGTGTCGTTTGGCGCCAGCAATAAAGTGAAGATGAACTTCCGTTTTGTCTCATTGCGGACTCTCCCAATCTGCGGCTCGTTGCGCGCAAATGCGCTTAATCACTTTTAGGGTTTCTCACTCGGCAATTGAGCTAAGCTAAGCTGAGCAGTGTTAGAGCAGCACGGTACTGCTCATACACATGCAGGAGACCGGCAGCAAAGTAGAGTAGAACAGAGCTGTGAGCAGCGCAAAGTGCTGGGCAAAGCAAAATATCGCATTGCCTTCACTTCGTCAGCGTCACTTGGGTTTGGGATTTGTTGAAACTACAGAAATACGCTGAAATTGAGACAGACACTAATTGCTTTTCTTTTCAACTCTTTTTCTTTTTTGTACAATTTTTGTTTTTTTTTTTTTGTTTTGTTTCGCTCTCTCTCCGTTTTCGTTCTTTGTGTTACTTCTAATTACGATGAGTCTTTGCCAGGAATCTTGGCGACAGCATTGCCATATGTGCGTGTGTGCGTATGCGATTGTATCTGTGTGTGTGCGTATATGTGCTAAGTGGTAGTCGCATGTTAGTTTTATACGGCAATCGCATTTAAAGCACTTAATTCGGTTTTGATTATGTTTCTTTGGTCTAAGCGTTACACTCTTCACTCAGCCATCGTCCTCACTTAATGCGTTGTATGTATCCATATGTGTGCGTGTGTGTGTGTGTATTTCCAACTTCATTATGGACTGACTATATATGTACGTGCTTGTGTAAGTGGGTTTTGATATTGTGGTATAATATAAGTTGGAAAAAGTTACGCAAATGACTATAATCGTATGAACATGAATATGTATTACACTATGTTGTGTATGTGGCACGTTTTATGCGCTTTTCGACTGATAAAGACTAGTTTTGGATTGCGCAATTATGTGCTTTTAAAGTTATACTTACGCATACATGTACATTTTCAAGTGGTCTGTTTATTTTCCGTCGAATTTTGCAATTTTCACAAATGTAAAATTGTAATTTTCGGTCTGGTTGTGAGTTAAGTTCGGTTGTGCACATGAATATATGTATGCTGTGAGTTTCAGCTAAGCGAAATATGTACATAAGGCAAAGTTTTGCGTTAAACTAACGAGATCTACACAAAAACTTCAGCTACTGTGTTGCCTCTGCAACTGTAATATATTACAAACGCTTCGAGCTTAATGTGTAAACTATTATGTATATTTGCAAAAGTCAAATTCCAAGGCTCAAATTATCTTCACGTTCAATAATCTGTCGTAATGAATACATTGCTTACTATATTTCAATTAGGATATCGAACTTGAATACAATTTGCTACAAAATTTAAACTGCTCTTTAGACAGCGAAGATAATTGAATATTACATTACAAACCGATTTGAACCAAAGTCAATGCCGTTCAAGTAATTGAAAAAACACTTCAAAGCATTTCCACTACTCATTTTCTTCAGCAGCAACACAAAATTATAAAAAAAAAAAAAAATAACATTATAGCAAAGTTTTGGTTATTCAATCTAGTAAATGGATTTTTTAAGCAAAAGTTCTTGCATCATGCAACAAAAATGCAAAAAATATAAAGAAACCAACAACAACTACAAAATGAAAACCACCGAAGAGAAATCACTCGTCAAAAAATAAAAAGAAAAACAAAAAAAAAAAAAACATTTCTGCAAATGATAATAATGCGCAAAAAATGTCCAAAAGGGTTAAACAAATTTTGGACAACGTATTTTACGTTCATTTTTTGTTTTTGTTTTTGGATGTTCATGCCTTTGGTTGAAGTTTTTCGGTACGGTTTTCATACACTTTGCAGACGCATGCTTCCGGTCGCGATCTCTCAGGGGAAACGGATGTGCGCTTGTCGTAGTTGTTGTGTACTCAAAACTGTGAGGCAATCGAGGAAATTCAGGCAAGCAAACAAGCAAAGCAAAGCATAGCAAAGCAGACAAACGAGCAAAATGCGAAAAAGCGGAAAAGGCTGAGGTAATAATAATCAGCGACAAGCGAGACTTTAAATATTTCATGATGACGCAAATTGGTGAGCAAAAAACTGGAAGTTGACTACAACAATAATAACAACAACAATAGCAACAAACATTGCCGCGCTCTACAGTGGCGAGAAGGCGTGGAGTGATGAGTGATGTGGTCAACATAGACAGGAGCAGTACTAGAATCGTCGCCCACAAAATGTTGCCGCATGCTTGCCAGCAACATGGCCGGGCGCCATCTTGAGCCACTTTGATTTTTGCTCAAGCGTAATTACAAGTTAAATGAGGCCAGCTGCGTGGCCAACGTACGAAGGCAAGGAGTAAGAAGCGCGAATGAATGTAAAAAGAGTCCAAGGAGTAAGAAAGGAACGAAGAGCCAAGTGGCGAATAAAAGACAAACCGCGCGCGCCATCAAGCGGAAGCAAGTGAAATGATGACGGAAAGCCCGACGAGCAGAGAATGTCAGACAACGGCGGATGTGGACGCGAACATGAACTTCTCGTGCGCAAATGAAAAATTGCAGTCGAGTCGGACCAGGCCACCGCCACCACTTCCACTGGAGTTGCTTCCACGGTTGTTGCTGCTTTCGCTTCTTTGGAATCCCGGCCGCGTTTTGTCGTTGTTTGCCTTTGCCTTGCTGCACAACACAGCACAACATTGAGCTAAACTGAGCTCCAGCGGCAAATGCGGTTGCCAACACACGCAAACAAAAGTGAAACAAGTTAAATAAGCAAAAAAAAATAAAAAAGATGCATTAAAAATAAACACCAAAAATAAGTAATAACGAAATCACAAATATACAAAACGCACTGGCAAAAAAAAACACAAAAAAAAATCCCTCCGCTGACTGAGTTGATGATCAAGCTGCGACGAAATGTTGCACAACGTCATTTGTCGTCACAGCCTTCAACACAATGGTATGCGAGGCATTCTGCATGCCAGCAAAAAGTTCATTCTTTAGTAATTAACAAATTGCAACAAAAGTTCGCAAAATGCATTTGCAATGCAATGTTGATTTTCAGAGCTTAAACCGCTTCGCTTTGATGCATCGATAGATGGAACTTCAAAGAGCGATTTGGTTTCATCTTTTTATCGACATTGACATAGTTTTATTAATCTTTCTATAAATACATACATATGTCTGTTACATAAACTCAGAAAACATCAAATATGTTTCTCTAATCTATATACAACTAACTTTTATTGTAATGCTTTCGTTCATCTTTATCTTTATCTTCATCTAGTTTTGTCTTTATTGAGCTGTCAACTGCAGCTTCACTAATAATAAAGTAAATTCAGCAGTGATGTTACGACACACCCAAAACTCGAATTCTTACATAAAATAACTGCAAGACTGAACACGTAATAAGCTACCAAATACAAAAAAAATATAAAAATATTTTTACTAAAATTTTGAAGGAATTTTGCAGAAAACTTTATTGCGCAGAACATGCACGAACTGTGCCAAATTTTTAAACAAAAATTTTATGTGTTTTTGTAAATGAGCAAACATGTTCGTAATAAGAACACACATGACTATGCTCAGCTAATTAACAACTTATAAACTTATGAGTTCGTTCGTTCGTTCGTTCGCTCATTCGTGACAATAAATGGCAAAAGCGCGACAACTTTTGCTAAAGTTCCTTTCGCCGTAAAGTTCAACGCAGAATGCAAGCGCGAAAGTTGAAAGGCGAAAAAGAAAAAAAAAACTGAACAGAAGTGAAGAGAAAAATCCAAATCAGTGAATGACAGAAGATGTCAGATTTACACGTACATTTCAACATATAAACACACACATGCGCAGACACTTTGAGCGCGCGTCATGTGCGCGTACAAAGTGTGACATCAGCTGCGACACCGCGAAACCCATCAACGCCAAAGACAAAGAAGAAGGCAATGACGATGTGACATCGTCGACGGTATTAAGCATGATGTTGCATCCTCTGACTTCGACTCTGGCCCTGGCCCTGGCCCTGGCAAATTGCGAAGGTGGTGGCAAGCTGACATTAGCCGCAGTTAGCATTGAGCAACACAACGGAGACGTCACTGTACAAGTCTATTTCGATGTTATGCTCCATGCTGCCAAGTCTCTGTGTGCGTACAAATACGACGAAAATTTTGAAATTTTCGCTTGTATGAATTTGACAGGCCGCACAAGCCTGCTGCGTCAGTAGACGTTAGAATTTCGTGTGTGTGTGTGTGTGTGTGTGTGTTTGTGCATTGAAACTCGTTGTTATTTAATACTAATGCTTTTTGCGCAGCACCTATTTGCCGCCCCCTCACAGTCGTTCCAAAGAACTTCGGACAACGGGTAGAAACTGAACGAACTGAACGTTGAGGGAATAAGTGACACTGACAGTCAGTGCTTAGAATTATGGTTTTAATTTTGAGTGCTGTCAGTTTGTGGCGTATTTAGTGTTTCCGTTCGCCATGTTATTTTTGTTATTGTATTTGTGTTTGTTGTTATTGTTATTCAACTGTCAGTTGCCAGCAAACGAACAAAGAACCACAATCAAGTTGTTCTACTCATATTATTGGTTTCTGCTTAATTTGTAATGATATTAATTGATATATTTTCTGTGAATTGAGATCAAATAAAATTCGTTATTTTTCAAATATTCTTTTTTTAGTATTCATTTGGAATCTTGTACTATCAGTTCACTTTGTATAAGTTGTCACTTTTTCGATAGTCTAGGACTAATTCTTAACGGACGAATTTAGGGACAGTAACAAAGTGTATAGAATATTTCCAATTCGAAACAAATAAAAGAAAAAGTCAATGGTGACGCTTTATCGCACAAGTCTAAATAATAAAATGCCGGTGTGATATATATGTTCGTTATTTGGAAATCATTTTCCAAACAAAAATGTTTCAAATCAATGAATTATATTGAATATCTGAAGTTTAAATGTCACCTGATGTAGCTCAGAGTTAAGTGTGTTTGACTATGAAACAGAAGCTTCAAACCTCAGCGCCACCATAGTTCAGATATTTTTATACTTTTCACGTATGTGAAATAGTATATTAACTTTGTGCTGAAGTTTGAAACACACAGAAATATTCACTTGCGACTATATAAGGTATATATATTCTTAATCAGGACGACAAGACGAGTTGATTTAGCCAAGTCCGTCTGTCCGTCTGACCGTCCGCCTGTCTGTATATATGCAATCTCCTCCCACAGTTTTGAAGATATCGAGCCGAAATTTTGCACAGAGACTTTTTATTTGTGCGATCAACTGATTTGTCGGATCCAGCCATATCGGACCACTGGAACTGGTAGCCCCCATACGAAAAGAAGAAGAAAAGTGAACAAAACTTGAATCGTTGTATGGAAAACTTTTTTGTTTTGTATGATAGAGTGCTGAAATTTTAAACATAGTAGTTCTACATAGTCCGACTACATGCCTGAAAGTTTCATTGAGATTGGACTACTGGAACTGGTAGCTCCTATACAAAATGAAGAAGAGGAAGAGAAGCAATATTCATGTCGTTGTATGGAAAACTTTTTTGTTTTTTAACCAGTTGACTTGAAACTTTACAGTTATGTTCTTAGTGACGAATGAAAACTATTTTGACCAAAAGTGGGCATGGCTACGCCCACTTATAGCGAAACTTGACCCGTTGCACAGTGGTCCGGCTTGTATGGGGAGAGCGGCCAAAAATACTTCTAGTTGAGGTAGGGACTTGAAACTTGGCACAAATTTTTTTTATATTTATCCTAAAATAATATGTAAAAATCAGCCAGATCGGACAACTATATCATATAGCTGCCATATGAACAATCGGTCTGATATTCAATTTTTATATGAAAAACTTTTGTTTTTCATTTTATCTGGCTACTATAGGTTATAGCTGCGAGTTATTGCCGGAAAACCCCTTGAAATTTTCCGCGTTTGGTTTAGCCTAAATAATTTAATGTCTTTATTTTTTGCCTCTGTAACTTCCTCAGAAAGCTCTCCAATTGAGACTAAACAATTTTTTATAATGGCAGGACCATGCAATAACACTTTATGGACCGATGCAGGAAGGTAGTACCACGGATATTTAATGATAAGAAGTTTTGCACGTGTTTTTTTTTAAATTGAGGTTACGTTACATTTTTGTATATTGCAAGCCGCACGGCACCTTACGGCACTTGAATTAAACTTTCTTATATTCTTAAAATGCTTAAGAATATTATACAAAAAGATTTTTTCAACCCCATGAACCCCTTCACAACTAAAACTCTAACCAAACACAGAAAAGACAAACTAAGAACGTTCACAATTATGTACTAAATACTATAATGATTTACACAAAACGAAACACATACAACATATACTTTTAGTTGTAAAAAGAAAGTTAATACCTTTTTTTATAATATTAATCACTTACATTGCACAAAAACTTGTTTTAAATAAGTTTAACAAATTTTTGAATGAATATCATGCTCTCTCTTTCGATGCTATTCTTGAAGAGGACAGATAGAGTAAAACAAAAAGATGAATAAATTCAAATAGCTAGACCAATTATAAATAAGAATTGCTACATTTAAAGTCAAAATTTTGACTTCGGTTTTTTTATTTTTGGCCTACGGGCGGGACCACTGTGCGTTGTATGGAAAACTTTTTTGTTTTTTAACCAATTGACTTGAAACCTTACAGTTATGTTGTTAGGGAGGCATGAAAACTATTCATTTAGTTTTTTTTATAGTGACACAACGTGAAAAGTATTATAGCTTCAGCCTTGCTGAAGATAGCGTCCTTACTGGTTTAAATTAATGTTAATCAATTCAATCAATTACTAAATTGTCAATTTTATCAAATAAAATTTACTAAATTTATAGTAATGATAAACCAATAAAAATTACTCTGTTCCATAAGATTTGTTACATATTGTATGTATGTTTCGTTCATACCAATACCCCAATCAGGTACGGCAGGACTAGTATGGTAACTAGTCAAAAGTAGCAGGTGACAGGCATTTCGAGTAGATTGAAGCGACACCAGTGCTGGGTACATTTGAACTAGTAAAAACCTTAGTTCTGTACTAGTTCGATGAATTGCTGGGTGAAATTTTTGCTAACCACTCTAAAACATTTGAAGTGCAGTGCATACTTTTGAGCATATCCTTGTTGGTTTGCATTAATCTTGACTTCATTCAGCTGAAATCGTTGCTCTGCTCGACTCTGTTCAAGCACTATTTTCAAGCTCAATCTCAATGAATAAATGAGTTTTCATATCACTGCACACGCTCGCCAACTGCATTAACGCCTCAGCCTTTTACGGGTCACTTAACCCAAACAATGCAAACGCGGCAACAGCAAACCAAATGACATAAAGTTGAGCCAACTGTAGGCAAACTGAGCTGAGCGAGAAAGACAAAAAATGAAAACATAAAACTTTTGCAAACCCATTTCAAAAGCTCATTCTGATATTAGACAATTTCTTATTTATGTTCACATCATCTTATTTAGTACACAAAAAAAGTAATAAAAATAAAAAAAATGTAACAACAACAATAGCAGAAGAGTGCTCAGAAACTAAAAGGCGACTCATAAAACTCGTTACTGTATACACTTTGCTTATTTACACTATCCTCCTTTTTTTTTTGTGTCTTTCATAGTTTTTGTTTATTGTTAAATAACTTTTTGAGTTTAAGTTTATGCAACAGCAAAAGTTTTATGTGCTGCCCGCTGCCACTGACGCTGACGCTGCCAACGCTAATGCTCAGCTGCAAATATGATACGCGACACTGCGACAAAGGCAGGACAACACAACACAACACTGTAAAATAAAGGAGTCAGAGCTATGAGGGCATGCACAAGGCTCGCTAGAATATGTAAATTTGCAATACAGTTCCATCGCCCCCGCACGCACTCAACTTAAGCTTAATACGCGAACACAAGTCATCGTCGTCGTCGTCGTAGTTTGTAACACGCGCGTCGATGTTACATCTCATCTCATCGTCGCTCGTCGAATGCTTTGAATCTGTGCATTCGCGCATTTAGTTTGTTTCGCTTCGTTGCATAAGTAACTGTTTCGCTGTTACGCTGATTTCTTTGCCATTTTACAATTCTATTTATTCTATTCTCATTTTCTGTTTTTCAGTTTTTTTTTTTTTCGTTCCTTGTTTTTTGAATATTTGCATAGCATCTCTAGTGCTTTATGCGCTGCTACACCACTCCATGCCACGCCATGCCGTGCCTTGCCATTGACAACAGCAAACTGTTTTAAACCAAATTCGCACAGATTTCGTTTTGCAAAACTTTATGAGTTTCTCACAATTTTTATGCTTGAATCAGCAAAAGTGTCGTAAATTTTTGATTTCATTAAAATGCATTTGCTACAACAAGTATCGTATATGAAGGGCGAGCAGAGAGCGCACAGTGACTGAGGCATTCATGCACGACTTAAAACAGCAAATACACAAAGAATTTCTGCAACTTTGGTTTGAGCGATTTCACTTAAACTTCATTTGGACTTAATTTACACATTTGATTTAATATTCATGCATTCGAATGCACATGTACAAACGTATGTATCTGTGGATAATACATACATAGTCATGGAATCCCGTTTAACATTTGTCGGCTTCATAAATTTTCCAATTTACGCCCATTGTCGCATTTAGTAGATCATTTGCAGTCGAATGAACTTCAGCTGAGCGCTACGCGATTAGATAGACTCGCAGCAATGAATCGACTCGTTGCTGCCTCAGTCTCTGTCGCTGTTGCTGTTGCTGCCGGTGTCGCAGTTGCCATTGCCATTGCATTTGCTTTGTTTTCGCTAAGTGCGCTGACAAAGTTGTGCCAAAAATGCCTGCAACATTAGCAGCAAAAATCTGCTTGCCTCGCATGCGCCTGCAACCATTTTGGCACATTTTCAAATTTGACTAACTCAAGCAAAGGGCGCAAAAACAAACAAAATAATAAGAAAAAAGATTAAATTTCGCAAAGGAGCGTCGAGAAAAACGCAACGATTGCATTCTCAACAAACAAAAAAATTCCCTTCTGTTAATCGACAAATAAAAATCGGATTTTTCTTATATAAGAGTACTGTCATGTGGGCACGCCGGCATTTACGCCGCCTTTGCCATCCTTTTTCCTTCGTTTTTCATTTTCATGTTTGTTAGTTTTTTTTTTGTTTGTTTTTTGGCAACTGATTTACACTTTCTTATCGCTGTAAATTGTGCCACCGAGAATGCGGCATTCTTGAGTTTTGTACGCTTTAAGTTTGCTGAACTGCACTGATGCTGATAAAGATTGACGGCGTTGTAAATTTCTGATTTTGTCACTTCGGAAATTGGCAACATTTCCGCAAAACTGACTAAGCATGACAATTACTTGTATTTAGCTGCAAGAAAAGTTCTTTGTAGTCTGCGAAACGCAAAAAAAGAAGTATCCAAAAATACTTGCTTTTGAAGTTCATAAAAGTTTCAATGAAATACAAAACTTTTAGCAATCAATGTGAAATTATCACTTTGCCATTTGTCACAACAACAAAGGCAAAAAGACGAAAATATTTCAACAATTATGAACGTGTTCTCATGTTGAAAATCATCATTTATTTACGACAACATTAACGAATGGTCTTTCGATAACATGCAAATAATTGAATTCATGCATTTGAAATGAGACATTTATATTTATTTGGAAGACACTAAATACAAGACCAAAAAACACATAAAAACCAGAAAGGAATTGCAGTAAATTCAATTTGTAACGACTGTAATAGAGCGTTGCCTCGCCTTCTGTTAAGTCGAAACATATTTCATATCTATTCAATATCATATATATGTAGCAATGTTTATTCTTCTAATTGATATATATGTATATGTATATGAGATATACTGTTTTTTTTATTTCTGCTATGAATCTTATTAAATTCTATCCTGAAAAATTACTTGAAAGTTTCATTCTTGTAAAATATATGGTTTCAGAGATATAAGCATCTTAAAACAAAATGAACTTGATCTCTTCATCAATAAAAGAATCGACCAACGAACTTCGGTTCTACCTATTACAGTTTCTGAGATCGATGCGTTCAGTTAGATGGACGGACATGGCCAAATCGACATATCTATCTATATTCCCCACGATTATGTGTGTACATATATTTTCCATGGCATGCCTCGCCTCCTTTTAAGTGTTACATACATTTCGAATCCCACAACCTAACAAACCATTGTGCCCCTGTACCACAAGGTGCAGGGTATAAAAAGAAGGACGAGCTTATAACAACTGTTTACAAATTCAATTAGAAGCTGAGTTGACCTCAACAAAAAACGCCATTGTTCAACGCTGCAGGCTAAGTCAAATTACAATCTTACTACAGCAAAACAACACAAAAACAAAAACGAATGAAAAAAAAAACAACAAGTTGAGCGCACGCTTTTAACGCCAACTCAATTTAAAGCACAAATTTCTCAAGTTGCATTCTCAGCAAAAAAGAATAAAAACAAAACAGAAACACAAACATTTGACGCAACAGAAGGAAACACCTACAAGACATTATTCAACTGTAATGGAAAGCAAAGTGCCAAACAGAAAAAAGGGGTTGAGAGATGAGGTCGCAGTGCGCAGCGCAGCGCAGAACAGAACAGAACAGAACAGCACTCAGCGAAGCTCATGAAAAATTTAAATATTTGTTACCAATAAAAAACAAAACAGAGACACAAAAAACATGAACATCAGCAACAACAACAACAACCATTCCCAAAACGAAATGAGCTTGTACATTTTCATATTTACTTGAGGCCAAGAACGGAAACCAAGCAAACGAAACGAAACGAACCGAACCAGAAGCAGCAGAAGCAAAAGGAAAACCATGGCGAACCAACATGAAAAAGAAAAATAAAACATTAACAACAACAAATACGTGCAAAGATGGCAAAGCAGACGAGGCAAAATTGCAAATAAAACAAGTAAGTACGAATGTACAATAACAATTGAAAGAATTTAAATTTGCATTTTGCGCAAAACATGAGAAGAAGCGTTGCAAAAGCAAAAGCAACAATAGCAACAACACAACAAAAACACAAACGACGCCGAGCGTAAATGCGTATGTCTGTGTGTGTCAGTGTGTGTGAGTCTTTGTGTGACTGCAAAGTGTCATTAAAGCACATAAAACAGAGTAAGAAACATGAAAGCACATAAACACAAACAACTACATGCACATACACTCAAACACACACACACACACACACACACACACATACACAAATGTACATGCAACACATAGCATCGAAGGAAAACACATTTTCCACGCCATGTCGCTTCGAATTTTAAATTTTTTATTGTTGTTCAACAGTAAATTGTATCAAAGTGTTAGTACAAAGCTCGTTTGTGTCGTACTTTATATGGAAATTCACATAAGTGCAGTTGTACGAATATGCCTTAATATATCTGTGTGTGTCGCCGTGTGTGTGTGTGTGAGTGTCTGTGTGTGTGTGTGTGTGTGTCCGACTTCCGACCACAATTGAATTTTTTAACAGCGTTGAGCATTGATAACCAAACTATAAATGTTACTAACCAAAAAAATGGTCGCAAATTGTTTAAATATTCAGAAAATGACAAAAAAGAAGCAAAAATCGAAACGAAAAATATAAAGGGTTTCCAAACATATATAAAGTAGGCATGTGTTTGTTCATTCATGTTTGTGCGTCTGGAAGTGTATGCATGTGAATGTACATGTGTGTGGGTGTCAGTGTATCTGCTTACAATCGCACAAAAATTTGTTAAAATTAACAATAAAACGTGACCGGCAAAATATTTTGGTCGAAAGTCAATTGAATATTTGCAGTATTCAATGCAAGCGAAATATTTTATTTCGTCTTTTATCACTGAAACTCATACATACAAAAACCGAAAACAAAAAACAATTACGGACTTGTAAATCACTTTATTTGTTTCTATGTACCTTACAGTTAAAACAACAGATGTCAGACTGCATTTTATATAGAGGTGAGGTAGAAGAAAATGGAAATTACCCAATTGATTATAGTGTTCCCCTATACGGACACAATCTTTATTCTTTTATAAAGCAGTTTCCGATCAAGTTAAGATACACGTTTTTTTAGAATTGAAGTATCTTCATGGGCAGAGATGCAAACTATTAATATGATGATGCCCTACCATTTATCGTACAGTACAGTTATTTGTGTTATATGTAGTAATATGAGCCTCCTATGCCGAATTTGACCAAAACTGAATGTTTTTTAATAGATATTTGAGAAATAAATAATTTAAGAATCGAAATTATTTTTAATGGAAAGTTTTCCAAACAACAAATGATCCGATTAAGTGCAGTTCGAACATAATAACTGCCGCTACACGAAGTACAGCCCAAAAAAATCATTTTTTAGCGTAACAATGCTCGTCATCATGGCGTAAAGAACGAGAAAAAAAAGCGAAACCTGGAATTGGGATGCCTTATCACAGTCGTCGTATAACGAACGATAACCCATGATCTGACCCAACAGGACATTTCTTTGTATGAAAATTCAAATTAATTTGGTTGAGTTATGAATTGAAATCAAAGATGAGTCCTTTTTTGGATCCATAGGCGTCCATTTATAAGAGTAGCTGACAAAAACTGGGATTTGTAATTCACACATTAAAAACTTATTGGATTTCTCTCATCCTTTTAATCAAAGAACCTTTACATATTTGCATGATTTATTTATATTCCATTATATTGTTAATTTATTTTAAAATATTTTTTTAAACATTATTACTTTAAATAAATAAAGTACTTGCTGAATCATGAAAGAACTTCCTGTCAAACACCAAATAACAGTAAAAACAATATAATAAAAATCATAATAATTTAAAGCTGCCAACAAAAACTAAAGTGCAAAATAAATTTGCGCGAAAGTAAGAAAAACAAAAACAAAAAATACAATAATATAAATTTAATAATAATGGAATTACAATCTGAGCTGCAAATAAGCTGACAAAAATAATTAAATGTTATTAACAATAATTATATACAAATGCCAAACTAATGCGAGCACGCCTACACACGCACCAGCTGACCATGTGCGTGTGTGTGAGTAAGTGCATGTGTATACATTGTCAGTTATAAAATAAAATTTTAGTTTATTCGATAATTTTCAACAAATTTATTTAATTAATGAATCGTAGCCGTGCTTTTTTTAATCTTTCCGTTTTCCCCCCCTTTTTTATGCATGCGCAGCACCTTTTGTTGCATTTAATTTGCAATAAATAATAAATTGCATAGAGAAAAGCCAAGCATTTGCCATTGTAATTGTCAGCGTGCATTACATTTTAAATATGCTAATTTGAATGCATTTTGTTGCCCAACGATAATTTTATTTAGAATTTTTTAATGGCGTGATTTTACATTTTTTCCAAGCCCTCATTAATTTATGTATTTGCCAAATAAATAATAATCACAAAATTGAAAAACGAAAAACGAAAAAAAAATCCTTGAAAATCTAAATTTGTTGTATTAATTGCATTTGTAAATCAGATAGAAAATACAGAATACAAAAAACATTAGCTACAAATTTATGATATTAATTGAATAAAAATAGACAGCAGCAACAACAACAACAGCTAAAACAACAATAAAATGCATTAAAGTAATCATAAATTTTGTCATTAAATTACAAGATAAGAGTAGCAAAGAATAAAGCGATTTAGTGAAGCGCTGGAAAATCGCATAAGCAAAACAATAAAGAAAATTAACTAAGAAAACGACAAAGACGACGATGATGATAGCTAAGCAGACCGAACGCGCACATAAAAATGAAGTCAGTGATGAAATTTATTTTATTGTCCGCTGAGTGACATTTGGCAGGACGCTAGTCGGACACACACACGCACACACACACGCACGCACGCACGCACATGCAAAGATAAATGGCGACTGTGTGAATAAGCAAAAGCGACTGAAGTGAAAATGGAAATGGCAAAACGCGTTTGGCATAAGGACGCTCGAGGGATTTACGACCAATTAAAGCAAAAGATTGTATTCTGGACCTAGCAAGTCCCAAACTCGCCCACACACATACACATATAGATGTAAAGAGATAGACACATAGAGCCTGAACCAACATTGACCTAATGCTGTGTATACGACTGTATTGTTGTTGCGCATCTTTGCGTATCTGTTTGTGCATGTGAGCTGTCAGCGTATTTTACTGTCACAAGTTAAACTGAAATTGTTACTGTTACTACGCTTGGCTCTATTCTCATCTGGTTGCGATTCAACGTTCGACTTCACAATGTTAATTGCTTATCTACGTGATTTCTTACCAAATTAATTTAGCCAAATTACAAATGTGTAACAAGCAACATCTCGACTGAAACAACAACAACAGAAACAACAGCAACAGCAACAGCAACAACGACAACAAACACGCACAGAAGAATATAAATCAGTTAGTTGCTGTATTAGCATTGAATACATTTTCTTAATTAAATAAAATCATAAAATATGCGTCAACTCGTTCTTTGCTTTGGTTTGGTTTCGCTGCTTTGCTAATTGAGCAGAGTGTACTCAAAATAAACAGGTACAAAACACAAACGTCAAGAAAACCAACTTATTTTTTTTTTTTTTTTTTTTGGTCTTTTTTGCGAATCCACTTTGGCAAAATAAAGCAAATGCGCATCAGGTTGAACACACGCAACGAGAGGCGCATAAAATGCAAAAGCAAATAAAGCCAGCAACAAAATCAACAAGGCCAAGCAGCATAGAAAACAAAAACAACGCTCAAATTAAACAAAATAAAAACACACGTGCTCCGAGTAACAAGAAAGAAAGAAAGAAAGAAAGAACGAACGAACGAAAAAAACAACTGAAGGAAAGAAATAATAAAGTAAAATAAATATATATAACAACGCATAAAGTATGCTATATAAAATAAACGACTATGCTGCTGATGTTGCTGTTGTTGTTGTTGCTTTTTTGCCCTGCGGAATAATTTGCTTGATATAAATTTCACATAGAGCAAAAATCACAAATGTATATTTGTGTATGAAACATGTATGGATGATATTTACAAAATAATAAAAACACACAGCCAGCCATACGCATACAAACAAACACACACACATATGAGTCGAACTATAGCCGAAAGGATAAATAAACAAAAACATGAAAGAAATGATTTTGTTATCGCACGCGCATAAAAACAAAAATGAAATTCTAACTAAATCACATCTATCTAACATTCAAATAGGCCTGTGTAATACCCTACAGTAAATTACGCAATGACGCGTGCTCTAAATGAACTACGACCAACGCCGATTCACTCGATTTCATGACCCAAACTTCAGATTAACATATTTTCTACATTTTTATACGCCTTTTCCATACGATTGTAGTGTGCATAAGCATAAAATACGCAATTTTCGATAGAAAAACGATGACAAAATAAATATCAAGTTGCCAAGCAACGCTAAGAACATCTCACCAGAAGCAACACACATCACATGTCTCAGTTAGGGCATAACAAGAAAAACAAAGGCCAAAGCATGATTGACTTCGCTTTGTTATTTGGCAATTCGAGTCATTTACATTTGTCCAATGTGCATATTTTAGTTTATATATGATTCTTTTATTCTTTGTTTCACTTATTTGCCTATGCGAAAAAGTCAATGTTTAGATAAGAATTCTCTGAAAAATAAACACTTTTGCTTGTTGTAATTCAAACTAATTTTTTCAATAAGCAAACGATATTGACTTTCCTAATAGAAGGTGCCAAATCAAAGCGTAGAATTCCATGCCAGCTACAGATCAATGTACAAACAAAAACAGTGAAATAGCACGAGACACTTGTCGCTTTACAACCAAATATTTAAAGCAGCACACTGAGAGCTTAAATGGAAAACCGACAATACAAACAATGAAGTCACTTTATTGAAGACAAGGTCTTGTTGCAAGCTATATTGAAACACAAAAGACTCAAAAGACCGAATAATTATTGTATAATAACAAGAGTATGCAATGTTGACCTATTGAAGAAACGTCATATAAACACACACACAAGCACAGACACACTTAAAAAATGGCTATTATCTGCTATAACAAAGCTTGCATTACATAATTACAATTCAACGTTTTCATATAAGACAAAGGCAACAAAAGAAATATGCAATAACAAAAAGTTAATGACTTAATGCACAATTGGTCAAATGGCGCAGTTAGCGCACTTGAATACAGGAGCAGAGCACAGACACACAACGAGCTAGTTGTGCAAAGACTGCTACACACTGGAGCAAAGATTGCAGCGCAGCACTTGACACTGATTACACATGCAGGCGGAGGCAGAGGCAGACAGACTGACAGACAGACAGACACACAGGTAGGCCAGCGTGGAGCAAAGTCGAAGCGATAGTGAAGCGTAGTCAAGTGAAATTGCCTCAAGACGAACGTGGCAAATGTGTTTGTGTATAAGTGCATTAGAACACGTTGTCGCCTCTGCAACAACACCAACACCTCACCTACACGCCAGTCACTGTCACCAGCAGCTTATCAAGCTACTTCAACGTTGACATCAGCATCGTCTGCATTTGCATTTGTGCAACTGCATTTCTGGCATAGCCGACTTATTTTTGCTTTGTTCTTTTGCTTTTTTCAGTATTATTCTTTTTTGCATGTTCGTACGCTCACTTTCTTTCAAATGAATTGTATTTACTTTGGCATTTGCATTACATTGTATGATTGTAACCTAATTTTCAGCTCCTAATTGTTTCATTATGAAAGGCAAACAAAAGCGCACACAAAAGCCGTGCCTCATGTTGAGGGCCGAGTGCAAAGGCATTAAAGAATGCCAACAAACTGAGGAGAAAAAAGAAGGAACGAAAGCATGACAAAGCAGGGGTGGCATGCAAAGTGAGATGAGTTAAAGATGTTGCAATATGGCCAAGCAAGACAAAAAAGAAGAAGACAAAGAAAACATAGAAGAGCTAAAACCGTAGCAGAGTTTATTTGAAGCAAACCGTTGATGAGCAAGAAGAAGACCAAGCTTACGTACAAATGTGTGCTACTTGACAAATGCCTGTGTGTGTGTGTGTTGGTATGAGTGAACTTAAGACTGTAGATTTGGCAGCAGAATTTGAGGGTTGTAATTTACTTGGCTTAATTTGATTGGTTGTTTTACCCTTGTTGCACTTGTTGGCGTTGCAGTTGCATGCTGAAGCCGCTTGTAACCTACTTTTGTGTGCGACCATTGTTTGTTTTTAATTAACCGCACTAAAGGCAGTATACACAAACATATACAATCACACACACACACATTTACATAACCATGGGCACATGCAACCAAAATAAACAATTGCAAATGACATTTTCAATAGAAACAACTTGCAGTACCAAAAACAACAATAACAAAAAAAGAAAAAACAAGAAAAAAAACCAACAAACCAAGGCCTTGAAATAATTTGCATACAATGAAGCTACACACACAAATGCAAGCACGATAAACGCACATCAATGGTCATGTATCTGTGAGATACACATTAACGCGACTAAGCTAACGCCAAAGCTAATTACGTTAGCAATGCGACGCTCACACTCATTCAACTGTGTGGCTCAAAATCAAATTAGGCAAATAAATCTGCTGATTTACACAAACAAACATGCACACATACATACAATCACACACACATACACACACACACACACATACAATTCGCCGCTGGCAGAGCGAAGCATAAAAACAAATTAAGCCAAAATGTTAAATAAACAACTTCGTCGCTCGCTGAAAATGTTGTGGGAATAATTTGGGTGGCGAGGGCTCGTGGGCGTGAGGCGTGGCTCGTGGGCGCCGCTAATATCATAAGCCGCGTCATATAATACAAGACAAAAAGTTATCTTATTAATTCCTTGCTACAATTCACATACACACACACACACACGCTCAGACAGAAAGTTCGACAAAGTTGCTCGACTGTTGGCATGGACAATCAAATGTGTTAAATATTACGAAATATTGTAGCATAATTTTCAGCATCTAATCCGACAGAAATAACACTTAAGCAATATTATACGCGTATTTGCGCATATTTATATCTTTTGGCCTGTCTCTTTTCTTTTCGCTCACTCTTCCTTTTCCCAATTGAATACTCATTTTTGGCAAATAGTTTACGCTCCAACATGACGGAAGTTGAATATTTCGTGCTGAAATTTTATGAGTAATCGCTAATACTTTGCTTCCTCTTTGTAAGCAACTTTGATTAATGATACACACTGGGGCCAATTTTATACTACTTATATTATTTTATTTGTTTGTTTTGATTTTGATTGATTTTTTCAGCAACAGCTTTGGATTTCTTATTTTGATCAACTATTCTTATGAAGTAATATTTTGGTCTTCTTTTCCTCCAAACGATAATTGAAAACTTTATAAACTTATTTTTTTTAGAAATATTTGTTTTTCTAAAGAAATTTAATAGAAACATTCTAAACTGAGACTTTTCACGCCCCCGTCACAACAAAAACGAGAGAAGAGAACGATAGAAACGATCCTTTAGCAATAAGTCAGATTATTGGCTTGGCCAATTTGATTGCCAGTCATAAAAACAAATCTTTGGACAGAGCACAAAGTCAGCCAAGACTTTTAAACGTTTAACCCACAATTTGCTGAGCTTAATCAAGTCACATACTATAAAAGAAAAAGTATCTGCAGATAGCTAAATGACGCAATGCTCATAAAACTTTGAGCACATCCTTTTACATAAGTTGGACGTCGGTTAAAAGCATTCGAAACAAAGTCTTCATGCGTAATTATCAGTGACTTGGCTCTCTGACTATAATTTTATGTTCTTTTAGTACGTTCGCATGTCTATTGGCCAAAGACGCCACAGCGGGGCTACTTATACTCCTGTAGTGTTGCATTTGTGTTTATTCATTTGTATCTAGATACAAGAAGTTAGCTCGTAGTTTGTTTTTCCACACAGTTTAGCGTTTAAGCAAACAAAACAAAAACAGTTTTCAGTGTTCTAAGTACAGACAACTGCAAAAGTTTTGCAAAAGTTTCCCTTGTTTTTTTATTTTTTTTCTGTTTTACTTTTTAGCCATACTCATTATCAACTTGCATTTGATACAACACAACGAAATTAACTTCAAAATATTTTAGATACTCTCGCCAATGACAATTGTACTAAGCACTTGCAACATACTCAATCTGCTAATGTTTTATGTTCGTGCTTCGCGTTTGTCATACGCAAATTGACCCCATTAATCCACTACTACAACAATAAATTTACGCAAAAACAGAGACACAGACTCAGACAGCACTCAAAAAAGGCAAAAAAAAAGACAATACAAAACGAAAATAGACAACAAAAAAAGAAGGGGAGAAAAAAAGAAAAACGAGCATTGAACGCATTGAACTAAAAATGTATGGACAAAAAAAGACAAAGGACGTGCGCGATTGTCCTTTGCGAGCAATTTAAATTGTTACATTCGAGTTTTTGTGTTCTTTTAGTTTCATTGCTTTAGCGTGTTTATGGTTTGTTGATTTCAACATGAGATAAAACATATATTTTTTTGTCGCATTTGGTATTTTATTATAGCGCTTTTCTCTCTTAGTACAGTAAGGAAGTCGTAAAAAAGGGGGTTACCTGGAAAGTTTTGCGGGAGTTTTGAAAATTGGCATCTATATGGATTTTTGGCTGCTCTTTCCGAATTTCCACTTTGCGACCTTCTACGACCGCCGCTCGAGCCGCCATTTTGAAAAAATGGCGTCCAAAATCACTTTTTCGACCATATCTCCATTTTGGCTCATTTTACGGCAAAAACATTTCTATACTAAATTAAACAGGAGGAAATTTCCAACAAATTATGTTCTAACCTTTTTTTTCGTTAGACTAACAGTTTAGGCGTACGAGCGCCGCAAAGTGTACAACTTTGGTACTATGGTTTTCATACATTTTGTATGGAATTTGGTATTGTTTTGAATGATAATCTTACTCTCAGTCCAAGTGATTTAGATTTCACTAACTTTTATTGTATTTGTTGTTGAGATTTAATGTTATATTAATCGTCAATTATAATAAAAACGTCCCAAATTCAAGTGCAAATTTACAAATCCAAACCAACCGTTTTTCATCAAAAAATGCCGTTTTCTTATAAAAGAGGCAAGTAACATAAGCATGGTTCTGGGCCTGTAAGTCTGTTGACGGGCTGGGAACGTTGTGTTTAATTGAATATAAGACAAGTACAATATTAAATATAAGCATCAAACACAACAAATTAAGCAAATTTTCAAAATTTGGATTAATCAAAATCCCATACAAAATGTATGAAAACCATAGTACCAAAGTTGAACACTTTGCGCCGCTCGTACGCCTAAACTATTAGTCCTACGAAAAAAAAGGTTAGAACATAATTTGTTGGAAATTTCCTCTAGTTTAATTTAGTATGGAGATGTTTTTGCCGTAAAATGAGCCAAAACTGAGATATGGTCAAAAAAGTGATTTTGGACGCCATTTTTTCAAAATGGCGGCTTAAGCGGCGGTCGTAGAAGGTCGCAAAGAGGAAATTCGGAAAGAGCAGCCCAAAATCCATATAGATGCCAATTTGCGACACTCCCGCAAAACTTTCCAGGTAAAACTACTTCCTTACTGAACTATCTCTCCTTATTCTTTTTTATTTTTTTGCTTCCATTATTTTGTCTTAGGCAAATGAGTAATGCATATAAAATTGAAATTATACTGCCACTTTGTATTGCTATAGCAACGAAGATGATACAAAGTCTGGACCCTAAAAACCTATATGAATAAAAATATCGAAAATGTCATGGACAGCATAATGATATAAAAACAATGAATTGTATAACTTGTTATTATTTGAATCAAGCATATATTTCTAAAATATTTGAGTATCGTAGTCTTGTAGTTTATATTTGCATAGACTGTAGCTAATAAAAGTTGGCAAAATTATAAATTTTCTGTTAGGATATGATGGACAAATTACCCGAAAAAGGTTAAAAATTGTATTCAATGATCGTTTACAGCAGCTAACTGATAACAGTTCTGCTAAAAACTTTACAGAATCCTGTAATTTAAAAATAATTTTATTTAACAGCAATATTTTGGAGACTTTTGGCTTAACAGTTTGCATGCAAACTGTTAATCACACATTGTCAACACTCTGTAGATATTAACATAACATAATACAACGTTAACATAGCGTTAGCATGAATGGCAACCGAATTGAACAAATTTTTTAGGAACTGACCTGTTAGAACATGCCAGCGACAACGACATTGCGACAAAAGAGCGAACATGAGAGAAAAAGAGCAATTGCCGGCAGACAAAGTTTACTTTGGTATCTCGACACTTGCTCTCTGTTGAACATAAATCTTGCTCTTAACAACTGTGAGTGCGATTGAAGCAGCTGTTGTCTTAGACGATGCTACGCTGCTCGTTTTTTTGTTGTTTTTACATTACATGCTGACGATGTCGTTGACGACGAAGTGTTTAACTTCGTCCTTGATTTCGGCATATAACTTTTGAATGCTAACCATCAGCGACGACAATATGCTCGACTCTGTGATGCTCAAGACGTCCTTATTTTGGTATCTTTGGTTCTTGCTGCCTGTGCTGCTATTCAAGCTGGCAAACGAATGAACGAAGTCAACATTAGTCACTCTACTCTACTCACACTACATGGCTATGAAGAGTTTGCTTTTGCAGTGCGTGCGTACGACGTCTGTCTCTGTGTATATGTGTGCATGAGCGTGCGAGCGTGCTCATGACATCACTTTTTGCTCTGCGCAGCATGCCTCACGCTGTGAATTCCATCATCAGTCTTGAAAGTCCTTCTGTGCGAGCAGAGGCGATTCACGCGAACGGATTTACGCTGCGTCTACGTAATGTCGTTTTACGACTACGTTGTCGTCAGTTATTTTCGACGTAACAGAATAAAGTAACATGTTTGTGCATTTTTTCCAAAAGTGTTGAGTTGACCAAGCGAAAATGTGTGAAATACTTTTTATTCATTTTTTTCTGTTTATTTGTTTGTTGTTCAATCATTGCATTGTAATTTTTTTCAGTTAAATTTTAATTTGCATGTTCAGTGATATTTTAAATAAACACAGAAATTAAAACACACAAAAAAATTATACGACAAAAAATGTTTAATGCCGTAAAACCGCTTATCACAGCGGCAAGCGCCAACCACAAACAGTAAAGATTACTGGCCATGCTTAACTGGCTTGTGTTCACAATGAAAAAAACGAGTACGAGTGATGACGATAACGATAACTCAAAGCCAGCTTCCACTGTAGAATGCACAGTCAGTGAACTATTTAAGGGTCGCATGTCGTCCAGTTCAGTTATTAAAAATTGATGTTTCATTGAAAAATCTTAAGTGAAATGAAATTGAAAGCGTTTTTAATGATTCCTCATGTCTCATCGACTTGACGCCAGCACAGAGCAGTCTCCGCCAACAGCAGTCATTGTTTTTGTTTCGATTGTTGTGGCATGTGTTTTTGACATTTTGTTTTGCGTTGCTTTCATTTGAGTGTTGAACTCGTTTCAGTTCACTGGCAGTTGAACTGGCCGTGTGTCTGGCATGCCAACCGAAGTACGGTCAAAGTTTAAAGTCACAGAAATCATGGAAAAACTTTAAACTTTAAATGCTCTGCAACCCAAACCGCTGAATGACATTGCGCTTACACTGCTCTGCCATCGAATTAATTAACATGACAATGACGAAGGTGAATTGCATATTTTGTCACGTCCTAAGACCCCATTTGAGTACTTTTAATTTGTGAAATGTTCGAAAATCAAGTTGAGTTTATTTTTTTCGACTTTGTTGCTATTGTGCTTGCATAGAGTAATGAGTTAACTTTGTCTGCGTCGTTGTCATTATCGTTCCGACCATAATCATGATTTGGGTTCTTTCAATAAAAAAGAGTATCTTCACGGAAGGCGACACTTTATGCTTTTAAAGTGAGCTTTTGTACTATGAACTTCGCTTTACTTCCAACATCTGTTCAACGCTTGCTGGCTCCCCTCACAGCGCTTTTGTTGAGCATATGACAAATTAAGTGAGGATACTCCTTAATTAATTGTTCATTGTTTGATGATTTCTGGGTTGATTTCTGGGAGGCGTAGCTTGGCGAGGATGTATCCCTTGATTGATTTTGACTGCGGTTCTATGTGAATATAATTAATAACATTATTGTTATTATGGTTGTAGTTGTCGTTGTCATAATTGTTGTTTGTGTATTGTTGTTGCTATTATTGTTGCTTTTGTTGTTGATGCTGTGGTTTTGTGGCCAAAAAGGTTATTTAATTGATTTTAATCGTTTATGCAAATGATGTATTTATGTTTGTTGATTAAATAAATTATTTTGATTTGAAGCTGGTTGTAATTAATAATGTTAGGAAAATGTTTGAATGTGAAATAACATTCACATACATCGATACTCAGATCAAAATGCCGCCTCTTTGATTCATATTCGTTCTACAACTGTTTTGTATGATAGTTGACTAAGTTTTAGGAGGCGAATTTCACATTGACACAATGTATTTCACACTTCGCCTGAATTGTTTTAAAGTAAATACAAATTATTGTATTTGAATATGGAAATTAGGTTTTAAGATGGTCATCTATAAGCAGTGTAGAAGCAAATTGATATTCAACATTGTCAACTTTATGTAAACAAGATTCTTATCATTTTATGATGCATGTTCTTCGCTAAAAATAGGCTATTAGCATTTTCATGCTCACTTTATCTTGATCGGCGACAATAACGCCCTCCAATCAAAGCGTTCAGCTGATTATGCTTAAGCAATGCCATTTGCAATACTCACAACCTGAAAACTCATTAGAAAACGCGCCACAATTCAAATCAATTTAAGAAACGCCATGGGCTTCCAATTGTTAACTAAACACATTCGAGTGCACTCGGGTCTTGCAACTGAGAGGCACGTAATACAGTGACAAAACGCTGATAATTGTGTGCCGCAGGCGTTGCCAAAACTGAGACACAGTTTCAGCATCACCACACATGGAAATCAACACATACTAACACACACATAGTCAGACAAAGAGGACGAAGCATCCTTCTAAGTCTGTGACTTGGCACATGCTGACGACAGCAGTCATCCATCAACGAAACTGTTTCGCAATTGGCTGCATATAAATGTGTGTGTGTGTGTGTGCGTGTATATAGTAAGTCAAGTTATCCATTTTGGCCTGTGCGCCACTTGAGACATAATAAATAAACTGTGCAGCAGTGTGCGTTGAAAAGCAACTTCATAGTAAATAAATAAATGCTTAACTCTTTTTGTGCTTAGCCAAGTTCAAATAAAGCAGTGAAAAGTGGTGTGCAGTTTATTTGCCTAGCGGCGTTGACGATGACGACGACAATGACGATGGTGACGGCATGGCTTATAATCAATTCATCATCGCACAGCAGGCAGTCGACCAAGCTGGCGGAGCCACAAAGCAACAAAGCGACAACGCACGACATGTAGTTTCATATCATATCAAGCAACGAAGTTGACCATAAAGCAGCAACAACGGCCGTTTGTGTAGAGAACAAAAGTAAAAAAAATCTTGCATACGCAAAGGGGCAACTCAAACTGCGTAGCTTGACTAATTCGCTTGCAGATTGCCTTCCCTTTCTAGCTTTTTCTCTACACCCAACGTAGGACTGAAAGAGTAAATAAGTGTTTTTCTGTTTTTTTTTTACACAATGTTTTTTTTTTGTTTTGTGTTTTGCTGCAGGCTAAATCTAAAAAGCAGAAAAAAATGCTGCGTTAGCTGCTCAGCTCGTCATAACCATAAAACAAGACTGTAAGCGCGCGTCATGTGTGCGTTACTCTTTCCACTTGCTCACACACTGATGTATGCCGTATCTATGTGTATGTGTGAGTGTGTGTGTGTCTTAGGTGATGGTGCTACAGCAAAACAATTCGCATATATACAACTTATTTATTTATTTTTTTCTTCATATTTTGGTTGTTACTGTTGTTGCTGCCACCGTCACTGATGCTGCCGCTGTCGCTACTGTGTTGTTGGTGTCGGCTCTGCGTGGCATGATGTGGCTTTATGTTGGCTTCGTGGCAAGCCAAATACAACAAGTGGCGACAAAGGAAGAGCAGTTGCGCATGGTGGCAACCAGAGGAGAACGGCAACGGCAACGGCAACGGCACGACAACGCCACGAGTCAAATAAATTACCAACATTGTTGTTGGCAAATTTTTGATGGTTTAATTTTGTGGAAAATAAGTTGAGTTGTGCAAAAATGAAACAACAACATAAAAAAAAGAAAAAGAAAATAAACACCAACAGTGTTTAGAGAACAGGCGGTAGTCTAAGCGAACGAACGTCACATATGTACATACATACATGTTGTTGGTATATCTTTTTTTCGTGTTAGCCTATTTAGATGCTGAATAGAAGCAGTGACTTAAATTAAATAAGCCAAAGCCAAGCTCATATTTGAATGTTTATTTGTGCGCTGTGTGAGCATATTCGACTTTATGTGTGTTTATGCGTGTTGTTGTTGTTGTTTTCGTGCACAACGCTAACATTTTATATTTACTTTGTCATTTCATTTCCACTCCTTGCAAATACATTTATAAATTCATGACTTCTCTATATTTTATTTTTAGCATTTTAAAAAATCAACTTTTCTAAAAAATTGTTCGCTCATATATTTTTTTACTTTATTTATTATTTTGTTTTTTTTTTAAGTTGCTTTGCCAAACCGAACCGCGGACTGGATACCCTTTTGAAAAGATTTTTTTTTTCTATATGTGTTCACCGCATGCAAATAAACGCACAATTGTTCTTCCCCCTTTGCACACATCATAAATTTATTTAAAAAATTTATGAGTTAATGAGTTTTTGCAAATAAATTAAGCAAGCGTACATTGGCTATTGGCGTGCATGCCTGCATGACTTTATTCAGTTCGTCATTGAGTCATTCTTTCATTAATTCATTCAGTCAGTCAGTCAGCCAGTTTTCCATTCGTTCACTTACTCGCTCATTTATTCATTGAGCAAACGGTTGTGCCTTCAAGCGCTTTTCTTTTCCAACTTTATTACAAATTCATACGCGTTTACTTGTTGTTTTCAACAACGCCGTCATCATCACCATCATCAGCATCAGCATCAGCATTAACATCATCATCTCCATCCTCGTTGTCGTCGTCGTCGTCGTCGTCATCGTCATCGTCGTCAACATGCTTGTTGTTGTTACTCATTCAACGTGTTGTTCATGCAGAAAAATTTATATGTGCTTACCATGTATGTATGTATGTGTGTTGTATTTATATTTGTGCGCTCATATAAATACTTCACTTCGTTTGACTGCTTTTTCTTCTCTGTGTGTGTTTGTGAATGTCTTTGTACATACCTATTCAATGAATTTACGAAAAAAGCAAAAACAAAAAAAAAATTATACCATCCAAAAGGCTTGTATTCAATTTCAATTGGCTTTTGAGCTTTTTCATTTTAGCGTTTTCGTGTGTGTTTTTGTCTTTAACAAACCCTTTTATTTGCGTTAATGTCAAATTTAACGAACATTGCAGTATTTTCTTTTGTTGTGATTTCACTTGTTTTTTCAGCATTTTAATTACAGTTTTGTAAAGTAAAAGTCAACTACCGAAACTCTGCCAAACTGCTTTAATTGTGCCTTATATAAATTTCGTCACTTTTTTAAATTAAAAAAAAAATTGCTTTTGGTTAGTTAAACTAACCTATAACATTCAAAGCTTTTCATTATAAAATTGTCTTTCTTTTATTTAAAAACTAATTTCTACTTTAAGGAAATATTTTTTCAAAAATCCAACAAACATTTGCAAGCAATCTACCATCAAATTTCAACTATTAATTTTTGGAATTCCTTCTTCTTGGAAAAATGTAAAAAGTAAAAAAGAAATCATATTTTATGAAAAAAAATAAGAAGCAGTATAACAAAACTTAGTTTTAGCTGTGCGTCTGCAAAAGAAGTGAACTCCTTTTTATTTTAAAAATGTTCATCTTCAAGGAATATTGCTCAAAATGCTTGCAACAAAAATTGTGCGAAAATTGCATGCGTTCGAAATTTAAAACATTCTAATTAAAGTAGAAAAGCTAAGAAAATAAATGAAAACCGACAAAAGAAAACAAGTAAGCCAAATATACTCGCCTATACATAAGCAAAGCGGACAAAGGAAGCCAGATCAATTGTCCCTGTCGCCCCAATCATTCCACTATACTAAACTCCAATACTTTAGTATTACATGTGTTCTTTGCGCTTCTTCTGCCATAGTGTGTGTAGGGTATAAGGAAAATACCAACAACTATTGTACAAATAATTTAATTATGCAAAAGCAAAGCAAATGTATAAAAGCATGAAAATAAAATTACTATTTGTAGAAAATTTTAATAGAGCAACTTGGAGCACAATAGAATAAACCTAAGACATGATGGGAGAAATGTATTCGCTCAAAAGTAAACGAAGAAAAAACAAGCCGGAAGAGAAGACAGACAGACGGAATACAAATTCAAAATAAAGCCAACGATACGGGTGGGTAGAGGGCGGTTAGCTGAGGTATAGAGCAGAATAGAACAGAGCAGAGCAGAGCAGAGATGACTTTGCTTTTATAAATGCAAATATACTTTAAAGATTTTAATAGCAGCTGAAGGCGTTTTACGCATTGAGACTGGCAGACGTCGTGTTACGGACATGCGATAAACACGCACAAGCTAACATGCTGAGACAGACTGACTGACAGCCAGACACGCTCAGATACTGATACTCGTATGAACATGGCTTTCATACATAAATTTCAACACAATAAATCTTTAACGTGGATTTTTGCATGTAATCTTTCCAAAATCTATGTACATTGTTCATATCAGATGATATACGATATTGTGTGTAAGCGCAAAGCAGCACGGAAGGCAAACAATGAATACATGAAGAAAAACATATGCGCTTTGCAACCAATTCTTTATTTAAGTTAACACACACGAAATATTGTTGATTTCTTTCCGTTGACTTTGTTTACTTTTATTTTGCTATTGAAGCCAATATGAAAATGCATTGTTAATCTTTAAACAAAATTAAAGCAGCAAAACAAAAACGAAAATTCAACGACAAATAAAAAGTGTGAAGAAGACGAACAACAAATGACTGACAAAAACAAAAGCAAAATAAAAAAAAAAGGAGCCAGAGAGGTATAAAAACAAATAATAATAAAATAAAGGCGAAAATGCCAAAAGACTTACGTGCATAAAGTGCGACTACGCGCACCATAAATATTATCAGCTAAGATAGTAAAACACAAGCGAGCAGCAAACCAGCGTCGGAACAACAGAACAGCGGCAAAAGGAAACGAAGAGGGCAAAGTAAAGCAGACATCAGTGAAGCACAAAACGAAAAAAGAGAAATATGGAAACTACGCTTCCTTTGTGTGCTGCATGAAACGCAACGCTGGGCAGTAAAGACAGACGGGAACAGTCGAGAAACGACAAAACAGACACTGAGCAAGCGAGTGAGTGAGAAAGACAAACTGGCAGTGAAGCTTTCCGACTTCCACATCCTCTTTTGTGTCTTCCACTTGCCACACGACGCACGCCGCACGCCTCAATAGGAGACGCCAGCACACTTCCTTTGCCGCCACCACTGCCGGCCCTGTTATTCAATTTCATTGCTGCTACTGCTGCTGCTGCTCTTCTACTGCTTCTGACATTGCTGCTCGCGCGCGTATTTCCGTTTGTTATCGCGGTAATGTAAACGCGTTTCCGTTTAATGCTCAACATCATCAACATTCGTTGCCTATTTTAAGGCGTTCCTGATGTTGTGCGTAAGCAGAGCGCTGCATGTCTTTCTGTGTGTCTCAGTGCGCGCCTAAAAGCATCATTGTGTAAAAATATCGAAGAAGTAGAAAAACATTCACACGACCGTCATACTCACACACGCACACAAACGGCGAAAATCACGACGACAAGCAAACAAACAACAGACAACGAACAAGCATTTCAACGACGACGAGTACAGTGCAAAAAAAACAGAGAAAAAAATCACTCACACACATAGATGCAAAGGACAAAAAAGGCGGCAGCAACTTCGCATAAAAGTATTTAACCAGCAAGGATTTATGTTGATCACAACGGATTACAAGAAAATTGGAAAGGATTTAACATGAATTCCATTCAATTTCTTATCGCTTTGCTGTGCCTTATCGGTAAGTGTTGCCTTTAACTACTGCTCTTTTATATCACATGCGATTTGTGCCTTTATTTTTGCGTCTTTTTTGCGCCGTTATTATTCATTGGCTTAAAAGTAACAATCATCATAGACAAATTAGCCATTTGGTATGTATGAGCAACAATTATTATGTATTTAAGGTTATGATGAGCAAGCGCAATGTTATGAGTACAAAAACTCTTGAAGAGAATTAAAAAAATATAATCAATTATTTGAAAAACAATTCAGAACAAGCATAAAACTTAAAAAAAACAAAAACCATATCATTATTGAATGAGTTTTATTGCAAATAAAATATAGCTATAGATTTGCTCTATCGGTCTTAGTGAAGACCAACAGCAACAATTGTAAACCAGTAAGGATTGCATTCGATAGTACTCGACTCCGACATACCCTGCACCTTCAATTTCTAACGACTGTTTGAAGACGTTGCACCGCTCACTTTTTAATCGAAACAGACTTAATTTCGGTTCACTTTCATACTTATAAACCAATTTTTAATCTTTTCGACCAATTGGGTTCAGAGATATGATGTTTTTTAATTTTGGCTATATATGGGCGTGAGCACACCCATTTCATAATTGAATTTTATTATACTCCATCCCAATAGCTTACAGAGATATAGGCATTTCAAATTTTTACTATATAGTGGGGTTCGACTCAGCTGTATACATTCCAAAATTGGTGTTCCTATCACAAAAGACAACCAAGATAATACGACTTTTGTAAATTTTTTACCCAAGGTTGCTACAGTCATTTGCCCCTCACGCATAAACTAAGTCAAAAAGGGGAAAAACAAAATAAAATTGATCTGCTTAATGAATAACAGAATCGACATGAGAAAAGATTTTGGTTCTATCTATTATAGTTTCCGAGATCAAGGCGTTCATACAGACAGACGGACGGTCAAACGGACATGGCTAAATCAATTTCTCTTTCGATACTGATCAAGCATATATATACTTTGTACAGTCAGAGATGTTTCATTCTGGGTGTTACATACATTGTCGATGCGCTAAAAACTAATATACCCTTGTACGATAAGGTACAGGATATAAACAACAGATACGATTTCAGAAGTAAATATTCGCTTTTGCAATAAAAATGAAAACAGAAAGCAAACAAAATACGAACAATAAATGTTTCAATTTGTACAACAATAAATTTCTTAAATACACAAACAAATATTTTGTATTAACAAAGAAAAAAATGTACATATATATTTAAAAAAAAAACAACATCAATAACAATACTTAATACGAACAGCAACAACAACAATGAGCGAACACATTATTTACAAAGCTTATCAAAATTTTTCGTTATTTATTTATTATATTAATTTTTTTTTTTGTAAAATACAAACGAATGCACGAGTGAGAAAGAACAACAAACAATAAACAAAAATCGAGATACATAAAAAAAAAATAAAAACTTTTCAATTCATTTCAATTTATACAACATAAAAAATGTGACTATGACAAGTTGTAAGTCTGTGAATAAGGACAGTGTAAGTGCGAACGCGACGGCGAGAGGGAAAGAGATGAAGAAAATATTAATATGACATAAATGTGTGTGTGTGAATTTTTTGCAATGCGATACATTTATTGTTGTCACTGTTGGTGTTGTTATTGTTATTGTTGTTGCTATTGTTTGTGATGCTGCTGCCATTTGTGTTGCATTACATAACCACTTTTCAACATGCATGCATACATTTCACCTTTTTTTTTTTGTTATTCCTTTTGGTTTATGTTTGTCTCTTTGTTTTCTTCGCTGCTTCACAAACATCACAAACATTATACACGATCATGAATACAATATTCGGCTTAAATGCACACACTCAAGCCCACCCACACACACAGACATACAGACAGAACAGACCACAGAGTATGCAAAAGCGAACGTAATTTTCTTACTTCTGCTGTTGATGACACACGCTGTGCGTAAAAAGTTGCATACATTTTATTTTTATTTATGTATTTCAAATCTTCGTGTGTGTGTGTGAGTTTCTCTGTACAGAAATATTTGCCCATAAAAATATGACAAATGCAAATTATGCGTACACAAATAATAAATAAATAAATATTGCATAAACATGTTCGCAAGTATTTATAAAAATTGACAAACATAAACCAAACCAGTAAGGATTTGAGTCGACAGTACTCGACTCCGACATACCCTGTACCTTCAATTAGTAACGTCTGTTGTAGGGCGTTGCCCCGCCCACTTTTTAATCGAAACAGATTTCCTTTCCATTCAATATCATACATACTAATTTTTGCTCTTCTAGACCAATTCTTTACAGAGATATAACGGTTTCCAATTTTGGCTATATGTAGGCGGGGTTACGCCCATTTTATATTTGAATCTAACTATACTCCATCCCAATAGCATACATGCAAAGTTTCATTCTTGTAGGTTGTATGGTTCTCGAGATATGAGCGTTTGAAATTTTTACTATATAGGGCCGTGGTCACGTCCATTTTTTTGTTTTTTCTTCTTGAGGTTTGAGTGAGCTATATACACACCAAATTTGGTGTTCCTATCACAAAAGACAACGCAGAAAATACGAATTTTGTATGTTTTTTCCCGAGGTAGCTTCAGTTATTTGCCCCTCACCCCTAAACTAACTCAAAAAGGGGGAAGACAAAATAAACTTGATCTGCGTAATGAATCACAGAATCGAACTGCGAAGAGCTTTTGGGCCTATCTATTATAGTTTCCGAGATCGACGCGTTCATACAGACAGACGGACAGACGGACAGACGGACGGACGGACAGACGGACATGGCTAAATCGACTTCTCTTTCGATACTGATCAAGAATATATATACTTTGTATAGTCGGAGATGTCTCCTTTAAGGTGTTACATACATTGTCGACGTGCACAAAACTAATATACCCTTGTACCATAAGGTACAGGGTATAAAAAAAAAAAAAAACACTGAAATCAAACGAATTTTAATAGTCTTTATGCGTTTGTTTGACTTTCAGCGCAGATATGATGGCGCGTACGAAAGTATGCATTAAAATTTCATACTTTAGTACTTTAGCGGCTTTTGATGAGAACGAGAGATAGGAAAGCGAATGAAATAAAAGGAAACGCAAGTGTAGTGAAATAAACATGTTCGATTTAACTCGATTATTCGCACTCGGGCGAGTCACTTTATGCTCGATTTTGACGGCAGTGTTACCACCACCCCAAAAGAATGATGAGCGTCATAAACATGCTTTGGCTTTGGCAGCTGTGTTTGCCCTGCGATATGAATGAAATACTTATGCACGTTGAAAAAAAAAAAACATAAAAAAAAAAAACATAATAATAAAAATATAAAAATAATATTCATAATTGCCAATCGAAGCGTATTTGTGTGTGTGCCATGTGTGTTTGCCTACTTGTCGCACA
The DNA here is from genome assembly GCA_034638295.1 of Phortica okadai. Taxonomy (NCBI): domain Eukaryota; kingdom Metazoa; phylum Arthropoda; class Insecta; order Diptera; family Drosophilidae; genus Phortica; species Phortica okadai. The sequence goes on along the minus strand of CM067849.1, from coordinate 3,876,974 downwards.
CATAAATCTTTACGCCATTTGCGAAAATTTTAATGGCAAAGCGAGAGAAATGCGACAATGTTTTACTGCTCATAATTTTTATGAGATTTTATTTATTGAAAGCAACTCAAACTGTGAAACGACTGCGATGATGTCTCTTCTTGTTGCTTATATTTTCCTTTTATTTCAATTAATTTTGACATTTTTATTGAAGTGTAAAGATAGCAACATTCACTTCGGCTTTTCTCTGCCAATGACTCACTTTTGTGACTTTAATGTTTGCACTTGTTTCGCTTTGTATATTTTTGCGCTGAGTTAAGCGAGCAATGACAAGTTTAATTGGCTTACGCATGGCTTACCACAAGGCACAACATTTTAAGAAGTCACTTGCCTTGTGCCTGCACTCTAAATCTTTTCTTTGCATTGTTCACCTTCCTTTCATGGGAAACCACGTTGTACGTGTCACGCTTAATAACTGCCAATGAGCAATAATTCATGCATTAATTTCTCCAACCGACGTGCTCTTAAACGTGCCATCGACTTTAAAATCAATTCTGCATAGCTAATTTGTACGAACAATGACATCATTTTCACCGCACTTAGAGCACTGAAGCCATAAAGCATAGTGGGGACATAGTTAAATACGCCTTCGGGCCAAATGGTGAGCAAAGTTATATGCAGCAATAAAAAATACACGTTCGAACATATTTCATATGAAAATTATTACAAATGTACGTGAGAATATGAAAGCATTGCCAAAGACTGAAAAGAAAACAAAAAATAAAAAAGATACAAAAAGAACTCAAAGAAAGTTTGAAGCCATACACCAAATGCTCACGCACACACACACACGCACACATTTCATATGATAATAGAACAACAAAAGCTCGGAAAGCGATGTCTAAAATTTAAACATATTTTTGCCAATATGGCGCAGTTTTGATTTAGAATTATTGCCACACGAAATGCAAAAGAAAACGGAAGTTGCGCCGATGATGATGGCAGCGACGACGACGACGACAACGACAACGACGATGGCACTAAAAATAAAGCGTAGAAGCCAGTGAATGTGTGAGAGCTGTGTGTGTGTGTGTGTGTGAAAATGCAGACTAGCTCAAGAAGTGGTATAAAATTTATTGTTTTATTCCGCTTGCATGCACACAAAACAAGTGTGAGCGCATGATGTGTCATAAGCTATAGAGTCTTGCTAGCGAGGGTGGCAAGAACATGTGCAACGCGGCGTATACGCAATTTTAGTTATTTTATGCATTAGGTGATGATTGATTGTTTGTTAATGTCGGCGTGTGTTCAAGTGACAAAAAAAAAACAACTTAAAATAAAAAATAAAATACAAACTTTAAGTTAAATGATGAATCTACCTAAGTTACTTAACCACACCCTAATTCAGTCACTTTTTGATTTCTGTATATACCTCGCATACCAACATACCAAACTATGTATACATACTGGAAGCAACAACAACAACAATAAATACTAAGCTATGCCAATTAATTAACGCATATAGTTAGATAAATATTTATACGCGTCTCACTTGCTCCTTCAAGCCGTCGCTCAGTCGCTTGGTTCGTTCGCTCGTTTATACGTTTGTACGTTCAATTTACTTATTTGAAAACATCAAATATCCAATTAAAGTTGCCACAAGCATTCATACTCAATTTATAATAATTACAAACTAATTAACTCTGATCCCTCTCATAAATACCAAGTGAAATAATAGCCAAGCAACGAGCAGAAGACAACCAGCGCTGGCACAAAAGCAGCAGCAGCGGCGGCAGCGGCGGCAGCGGCGGCAGCGGCACCAACATTGTTGACTCCAACTCTCATCTATCAACCACCCAAAACATACGGGATCTCACTCGTGTAACGTAACCGCAAGCAACGCGGAAAATGTGAAAAATAATTATTAACAGAAATTAAACCAAATTAAACAAAATACAGCACAACAACAACAACAAAACGAAATACAAAAAAAAAATCAAAAAAGAAAAACAACAACTTGTCGGCTTAGCAATCAAAAACATCATCAACAGCAGCATGCGAATCAGGAGCTGAAGCTGAATCTGAATCTGGGGCAAAGAAGCAGCAGAACAAGCTAAGACAGTAGTCGACAATGAGTGCCGCCGCCACAGTCGCGCAGGCATTCAAACCCAAAAAATGCGGATTTGTGTATATGTTGCCTTCAATGAAATGACGAAACTTGGAACGGCAATGAAGAAATTTTGCGTGCAAATAAAAGTAAGAATTCAACTTCTAACGCTATGGCAACCATGAAACGAACGCTTTTATTTGCCTGGCAAGTTTTGGCTCGGGAATCGTGTCGCGTTGAGTCGTGGCAAGTGGGCTTGGCCATGAAATTGACGCCGTATTTATTTAAATAGCGAAAATGATACAAATTTAAACATTCTTTCATTAACGAATTTAAACGGACCGCAACGAGATCGGGCACAAGGGCGCGCCAAAGTACGGCAAGGAAAAGCAGAACAAGGCAAAGCATGAAAGCAAGACAAGGCGGCAAGCGAAAACGCAAAGAAAGATGACGGCTCTTCCTTGTAGTCATCATGACAATTTGGCCTAAAATGTACGCCCGTGTTTGCGTGCAAAGACGCACAAAGCGGCCAAGCGCGATAATGGCTACGAAGTAAACGCTCAAAACAAGAAAAAAAGAAGAAAAAAAGAACGAAAATAAAAAACAAAAATAAGAATCTGTACACAACTACAGCTCATTAAAGTCATCAGTAGACTCATTTGGCAGTTGGCTGACTATAAGCGTTGGTTGGAGGCAGTCGAGTTTGAAATTGAGTTTCGAATGAGCGGTGCAGTCATGGTGGCTCTTGGCAGCAGTTAACACTGACGATGTATCTCAAAGTCAAGTAATAGCAACTTGATATCAATACAAAATGACCGATAATGAAGTAAAAAAAAAACAAAAAGAACATGTTTTGGTAACAAATAAAATGGTTTAAAAAAGTTACTTTCACCTCACACATTTTCGATCCAAGCAAAAAACTCTTAGCTCAATGCCAGCATTCTTTACTTACTATTTGTATATGTAAACATATTTTTATTTCCTTAACTTTATCATTGATTTTTTTACCTTGAACACACTGTGTATCAGAGAATATCAAGTTTGATTTATACCAAATATATGCAATACCCAAAACGAATGAAGTAAGAAGCGATTTTTTTATATATTCTTGGTCAGACCGACAAAATAAATTGATCTAGCCCTCTTTATCCAGCCGTCCGTCCTCACCAATGGTTCTTGGAAACTATAAAAAAGAAAAAATAGACATGAACTTATTTGATTGAATTTTTTCTAGGTTCGCTCGACCAGTATTGAACACTTTTTAAAAAAATTCATTGCTCAAATACCAGACTGGATAGAAACATAAAAATCGGATTGTAGATATAGTAGACACTACAAAAAATGTTCCCCTTTCCCTATTTTCCCTCAAATAATCTATTTCTAAAAACTGCGATATCTCCAGAACAATAAAAGTCACGTATGCAGGCTCAGTAAATATATCTCTTCGAAACTTCGTACCGTATGTGGCCCTAAAAGCCCATGTATGTTGTATAAGCCCGGTTTTACCAACAATTTTAAACAATCTTTAAATAAGCAATGTCTGATGTACCATTTATTTATATTTGGAATGTGCAGGGTATTATACAGTCGAGTAAACTCGTCTACAACTTTCGTGCTGAATCTTTTTCTTTTTGTTTTGATTTGCGCATTCTTCATGGCTAACATTTAAACTACAGCGAAACTCTCATCGCAGCTAACTGTGAGCTACGTTAATGGAATTAGAAAACTTTTTCGTCAGGATATATGAGTATGATTTGATACAAAATAGAAAATAAACCCAAAAAAGAAAAAATATGAAAACAAAATGAATTGTTCACTCAAACCAAAGCCAACTTTTTGTTCTTGTTAGCAGCTCAACAGCGATGGTAACTACTTGTATAACAACAGCAATGCACCAACACACACACACGTACACGCGCACAAACACAAATGCTCGTATGGGTATTTTCCTCTCGTTTTCATTGCATAAACTTCGTAATGAAAAAGTTTCTTTGCCCAACTGTTTTTTATTTTTTTTCTATTTTTTTACTCCTAAAGTTAAGCTCAAGACTACTGCAACAAACATTATTCTATTTGCCATATTTCCGCCACTTTTTTTGTTTTTGCCATTCTCATATTTTAAATTTTCACTTCAAAATGCAAAAGTTTTTATATTTTTATTTTCTTTGCGCACATAAAAATCACTGCAAATCGACGAGAAAACATTGTTGTGAAGCTTCAAAGTAAATCGAGAATCTTTCAAAGTGCATTTGAAGCTTTTTAGTGCTCTGCGTCGTTTTCGTCACGCAGATCTTTACATCATATGACCGTTTTAATATGGAACTTTTCGGATGTTTTTCAATTTTTTTTTTTTTCTTTTATTTCATTTTGAAGCTTCATAGCTAAAATATTTGTAATACTTGCAAGCATTGACCGAACTATTCTTGTTAGAAAACATTTTTTTTTAATACTTAGAATAAGAAACATACAAGTTTTTAACGGTATAGGCCCAAGTGTATGGAATTTAAATGCTACATTGGTCCGATAAGATAGTTCAGAGAGATGTAGTGCCTGGACATATTCAAAGTGTTTCTGCGTTTAAAGTATGCACTGTAACAGTCAGACAAGATCAAGCCGTCTCGTCCTGCAGATCAAGAATACATATACTATTTTTTTTTTTTTTTTTTAAAACACCATACATGGCTCAAAATGCCTTAAATTGTGATTTGAATCTTTGTAAGCATCGTAAGGTTCCCAAAAGGGCCAAACGACAAAAAGTTAGTTAATGCTATGTATGTATTGCATATGTTTAACTAAACTGTCACAACTCAAAAAAATAATTTTTTAGGAAACGCAAAAAACTGCCTTAGAGTCAATGACAACCTTATGGAAATGCAATATTGAAAGGAGGCACAAGTTTGTTTCTAAATCAGATATTTACACCATCTCGTTTGTAGTGATAGGTATGCATGCGATAAACAGTTTTTACATGAAAACTCGAAAACGACAAATTTTGAGTTGTGATAGTTTAGTTTAACATGTGCAATATATTATGTACTTGTAAAACAATATGTATATATGTATATCATATAATGTAAATTTAGCTGACAAAAAGAAAAATAAGAAATACATCTGGAAGATAAGCCATTCCAATGATTTAATCATAAACATTAACTACAACTTTAGATCAGTCTTAAAAAGATCTGGTTAAATTAATCGAATGCGCTATAAATAAATTAACGCTCAATCTAAAGTGCAAAAAACACTTTTGATGTTTTAGTTTTAAACATTCACTGCATTAAATCTTAGAAAATCACGGCGAATCGCAAAACCAACGTTGCTCATACCACTAACTCTCTGGCTTCATCATTTAAAAGAAATAAACTTTATAGTTCTTCCAGTTTATTGTCACAAATTTGTTTTATCGCTAAAAAAAAAACACAAAATAATGAAACGGTAATTTCTTATTGTAAAAACAAGAGCATTTTCGCTTTTTATTACGGCAATGCAGATTTCTTAGCGACAAAGCAACGCAATGTTTTTGTGAATACAAAGTCATTTAAGTGCGTCATCAACGTGCATATTAATGCTCATTTCCGGTTTGCTTACATTGTTGCGCCGCGCATTCCAACAAAACGACACAAAAACAAAACAGCGAAAAAAAAGTCTACTAAATACAAAAGCCAACTGCAGCACCGGCAATGACACACACACACACACACCCATGCATACACACCAAAGCAAAATTATAATGCCAACAACAACAACAATGTGTTATAATAAGCTATTTAGCACTTCTTTTCATATAATTTATGTTGTTAATCCTTTGTATTTGAGCGTTGTTGCTGCTGCTCTTGCTCCTTCTCTGCTTCTGCTTTCAGCAACATCACCCATATTGTTGCTTTGATTGTTGTTCCTGCCACTGTTGTTGTTGTTGCTGCTGCTGCTGCTGCTGCTGCTCCAACGCTCGTCGCTCGCAATAAAAGCGTCATAAACATTTATGTACAATTGTAATACGACAGCGTGCCACCGATGCAACGGAAATGTGGCAACGATTTCCATTGCTGCATTTAAATGTAATAATGACGACGAGAATAATGTTGTTAAACCAACACCGTTGCGTCAAAGCATTGAATTATAATGGAACTTTAACTTTCGGTTCGGAAAAATTCCACACAGATTCAAGTTTGTAGAATTTAGTGTAGGGCAGCAAATTTTCGTCAAATCTCTTGCTGTAAATATTCTTGGCTTTAAGCTCATTGAGTATGCGACTTGCTTTTAAATATGATTTATGTCTCAAATTGCACTTGAATTGCATTAAGCCAGTTGTGCGTCCGCAAACTCAAGCCCAGCTCAATGTGTGGCATGCTCATTGCCTGTGGCATGCTTCCGCACAAGCGCGTCACAATCGTTCGTTCGTACACACAACCAGACACACATTCACGCACAACATGCGACCACTTCCTTGGCTGACATTTTTATAACATAATAAAAAAAAATTTCCTTATTTACTACCATCATATTCAAGACTTTTATAGTGTGCTTTGTTGCGCTTTTATGCTTTTTCCCCCCACTGCAATCGCCGTCATCATCATCGTCGTCAGCATCATCATCATTGTCGTCAACGTTGACGTCCTTGTTGTTATTTCAGAAGTTGCCTTTGGCATGCAGCTCTCTTTGGTGAAGCTGCCTATGCAACTGCCTGCTGTTGCCACAGTCTGCATGTTGCATGCAACAGCTACAACGCCTGCAATTGCCATTCATGCCGTGTGCCGCCGTCGCCTTTGGATTATGCTAAGTATTTTGCCAACAGTACTTATTTTTCACAGCTCACACGCACACACACACACACGCGCGCGCACAATTGCTCTCACACTAACACTTACTGTTGCATAAACGCCACTCTGCCAAAGGCTGGCGGCATGTGGCATAAATGTCAGCAACTCTTTGCTGCAATGCTCTTTTGTTACTATTTTTGTTGTTGTTGTTGTTGCTGTTGTTGTTGCAACAGTGGCTTGCGTTGTCGCCAAAGTTGACAGCCTCCGCCTCAGCTTCAGCCTCAACCTCAGCCGCAACTACAACAACAAGAATACGGACGACGCGTCGCCTACGCTGTCGATGACGATGCCATAGGCACTTCCTTACACTTTACAACTTTTGACTTTAATGCAAACAGCTTGAATTCTATAGACGACAATGTAGAATTTCTTTCTCCTTCATCATCCCCCTTTTTACACTTCACCCATGCATTCTGTCACATACAACTGCCGCCAAGTAGCAACAACAACAGGCAACAATTGTACACAAAACAGCCAAGTAAACTTGTATAATTTGATTGTTATAAGATGAGGCCGAATAAACACCAATTCTGTCCACTTGCTACACACTCACACACACACACGCAACCGTACACTTGAATCACTTCGAGATGATTAAATGCCAATCGAAATAAAGTCGCATTCAGGCAACAAGTTCATCTAACAAAACTCATACTTACTAATAATAAATACCACTAAGATTATTATGTTAGTCATTGACATGAAAACTTGAACTTATTCAAGTCTTGTCGCGTCTTTACGTAATTAAATTCATTCATGCACAGCATCGATTGTTGCTCCATTCCCTCTTTGAGAGAGCATAAATTTCCAATAATCAGGCAACTCAACTCAAGCGACGACAAACGACATTAGTTGCCCAGACAGCCCAAAGTTGTTATAATGAACATAAAAAATATGATTATGATTGTCATTAGTATTTGTGGGCGTTACATAAAATCATATGTTTATTGTGACACATTCGATACGATTTGGGGGCGTTGTCTGAGTGAGCTCTTCCACCCAAATCGTTCGCATTTAGTTTTGTCATTTATGATCGTGATGAAAATTGTTATCGAATTGATGCATAAAAGTCTGCAAATGCGTAAAGTTTTGTCGATTTGTGTCGTTTTTTTAGATCACTCAAGTTTTCATATTTAATTGCATTTTTTATTGTTAAGAAATATTGAAAATTTTATAAAACACATTTGTGATTTATATCACTTTCACTGTCAGCCAACTTGATGAAGCATTAAAGCATAAAAAATCGCTGAAGTCGTCGTTCGAACAAACTTTAAGTGAATTTGACTTTAAGCCAATAAGACAAAAGAATAAAGTAAATTTATGCAACAAAATAAAATTGGCTTAATGAAGGCAGCAACATGAACCAACGCCGCCCGCCTCACTCCTTGCAGGAGACACACGCTGATACACATTACTTTAACATACTACCAAAAAACCAAAAAAAAAATCGTTACGCTCGAATAGTAAACTTAGAGCCAACGAGCGAAAGGACGATTGTCGAGCCAGAAATATGATTTATAATGCCGGCGGTTAGACGCTGGCTACTTAAACTGTCGAAAGTTGTAAGCTTCACACAACCACGACGACAGCGATGCCACCGACAACGCCGACGCTGACGTCGATGCCGGTGCCGGTGCCGATGCTGACGCTGACGCTGACTGTCGACTGTCGACTAAACGAAAATGAATGCAGGAATAATGGCCGACAGGCAGACACGCATAATTTTGCACACACACACACACACACACACTCGCACACACAGCATCCAAAATTGACACGCTGCCAGTTTGTTGTATCGTACAGTTGTGTTTTGTATGTGTTTGTATCTGTGTGAACGCTTGTGCGCGCATGCTGTCACTGTGTGTGTGTAGTTTGCACAAATCTTATTAGCAGATAAATAGCGCTCAAATTTGAAATTCAAATAAGTTGAAATATAATTTAAGTTGGCGTTCATTCAGTCGTGCTTTAATCGCACTTTGATGTGTCATCGGGTTTTCTTTTCTTTTTACATTAAAATTCTTCCAGTCCAGGCGAAAGTATAAAACTAATAAAAAAGAAAAATTCTACAGAACTGTAAATCAAAACTCATAAAAAAGAAATTGCGTCAAATCATTTAAGTCAACTAGCTGTGAAAATTCTTACAATTTTATTTGATATCTTTTTGATTTCTTTTGATTTTTATTTGTTATGACCAACTAAAAACCCAAATAAACATTTTTGAAATTCTCAAGTTTGATTTTATGATCGAATCTGCGCTTCATGCCCTTCGTGGCCTTCATGCCTTGGACAAACTTGAGCAAAGAAATATGTAGATTTAAAGGCGTTAAAAAAAGTTTGACTAATAAAATTTGCAAAATGACATAACAACAATCCTCGAAGCAAAGTTTCTTTTTTTTTTTTTTTTATTATTGATTTCTTGTTTTCTTGTGTTGATTCTTGTAAATGTGCTGAATTTTAAATAAAAATGTTATTTACTGATTTACAAAAAAAATCGCACTTAAGCTCGGACCGAACCTTTCACTATGCCGCCATCAACTATGCAATAATATTCAGATCAAAAAATAAGCATACCCAGACAAACTTTCTTCTTTAGGCGCTTAATAAATTTAAATAAATTATTAAAGCACAATGCTTATGCTATGTCGACCCAAAGTGAAATACTAACTAAGCCAGGCTAAGCTTTATTTTAATCTTTAATTTAAACAAATAAACTCACCAAAGACGTAAAACCAAAACTGAAATTTTCGTACCAACCAAAAAAAAAGAGGCGAACGTGCAAAGTGAACAAATCAGCCAAGCAACAAAAGCAATGGCATCGACACAAACAACTCAAAGGCCGCTGCAACAAAGTCATGGTGCCCCAAAATCACAAAAAAACACTCACACACACACACACAAAAACACATGAAGATACAAAAAGAAAAACTGTTTTATAAATTCCATTCAAAAAGCCTCGAATGAGTTCCAGTTGATGGGGAAGCAGAGTGTCGACTCAATGCGTTGTTGAACTCAAGTAAATGTCATCGAAATGTGAGTGGAACTGTGGCTCTGCCAAGGGGAGTGCGGGGGAGGAGACGCGACAAAGCAGAGCAAAACGTGCTTTGGTTCAATTCGTGTTGTTGTTGTTCGCAGTCTTTGTAACTGTGTCCAATGTCATGTCATCAGAGCACAAAATATAAAAACATATAAAAAAAAAACAGAAAAAACAACACAAGTTACAACAACATCACAGCAACAAAGGAAGGAAATAAAGTAACCAAAAGTGCGCATAAAACTTTGCCAAAGGCAATGAACATTTTCCGCACACTGTGCTCAATCTGTGTATATGTGTATGCAGTATACGTGTGTGTGTGTGTGAGTTTAAAAAGTCAGTGTTGATGCTGACGCACAAAATAGCCAAAGTCCACGCGCTTTCGCATTCGTTCATGTCAAATTGCGAGCTCTCCCACACACTCACACACACACACACACTTGCTTTAAAATTTCATGTTACGCTTACAAACATCATCAGTGCGACTCACCACAGACACATGAATGCCCACGCTCGTTCGTTCGCTCGCTCGCTCGCTCGCTCGCGTTGAGTAAACAAATGCGTAAATTAAGTGCCACTTGTAACATTTGTTGTTTTTCTTTATCAAGTGTGTGTGTGTGTGTGTGACTGCAGGTCTATTTGTTTTACCCACGCGTACGCCTTATCACATGAGTAATTCACCTCACACCGCCATTTTGTTACCCTGTGCACATGAATTTTTCATATGACATTTCATTAGAAACTTCTTTCAGTCATAGTGAACATTATTGTTGTTGCTCTGACAAAGAAGACAGTTTGCTGAATGGTGTGACACCTCTCACCTTTCTTTAGCATAACAACAATCCCCCCACCCCCACATACTTGTGCAGCGTATACAAATTTCGTTCATGCCGTACTCCATTTGTTTTACTTGTTTGTCATAATTGTTGATGTTGTTCTTGCTGGCGCTCCTGTTGATGTTTTGCTTAGAATTTTTGTAACAAAAATTTATTTATCAACATTTGTTTTTTTTGTAGATAATTTTTATTTTTTCTTTTTGTTGTTTTGTTAGACATGCTCTTCCTCATTTTTAATTTATGACAATGGCGGCGGCAATTGTTGTTATCCTTGTTGTTTATGCTGTTGTTTTTGTTGTTGTTGCTTTTCGCTACCGTTCTGCGGCGTGCTTTGCCTGTCGCTTTTGTTGTTGTTGTTTCGTTATTATTATTTGTTACTGATGCCGTTATAAATGCCGCTTGCCGTTGTTATCCTTTTTGTTGTTGTTGTTGTTGTTGCTGGTGTTTTGCTTACTGCCTTTGTTGTCTGTGTCGCACGTTGCGGTTTCAAGTTTCACATCGCTGGACTTGCTGTTTTGCCCTCTTCTCTTGCATTCCTTTGCCAGCACAACACCATTTCCGCGTCTCACAGCCATCATCATCGCCCACCATCACCATCGCCATCGCCATTGTCCTTGACTATTTCTCATTATAGCAGCTGCTCCTGCTGCCGTTGTTTGTATTGCTACTGTTTGAATTGTTAACGTTTGCTTTGTTTAGTGCCGCATTTATGCTATTAAAACATCATGACAGCCTTACACAATTTTATATAAATACATATACAGAAGCTCAAACAATAACAAACGAGCGTGCAACAATGCCCAAGCCAACAATTGAAACAAAGCAAGCCAAGTGTTGGAATTATTATCGCACTTCCGCTTTTTGGTAAGTGTGTATAAACACGAACAAACACAACAGCAGTCAGAAACAAACGCTTGAGCGATAACGCAGCTGATGATGTTCTCAACTGATTACATTTTTACAATTACATCAGCTAAAAAATATGCTCTTTTGTCTTTAGTATGGCGTAATTTAATAACTTCCTTTTCCATTTTTTCTATTGTATACATTTTGTTGCTCTTCTACCTAAAGACACACACAACAATTCCTATTAGTATCCAAATAAGCAAATCGTTAACCAAAAGATTGCAAATCAATTGCTTTCTATTTTTAACTTAAACCGTTCTTAAGTATATGCTAAATCACAGAAATCGCACAAGCAAAGTTCTCTCGGCCAATACATTGGCAATACATGCCATTGGAATAAGTAAAACGCGTCTCATTTGTATTCGCCAGCCTAATGACTTTTCATGTTGATTTTGGCCGCAGGTGTGAATAACGAATCTCGGCCTTTGAATAATGAATGAGCATGAGGACAGTATGAATCTAAATAAGAGGCGAAAGGCTCACGTTGTTATTTATCGAAATGAAATCGGTGTGAAAGCGTTTTCATTACAGCGAATTACATGCGCCCCCAACCAGCCAACAAACAAACAAATAAACGAACGAACGAACAGCTTTTGACGTGTCGGTGTGAAAAGCGCGCATGAGCTACAAAGCAACACCTTCGCGTTACGACTTGATTAGAAAGTCAAGCGAAGTTTTCAATTGGTCACGTCAGCGTTGGGTTTAAACGTTTAAAACATCTGACATCTGTAGCAGCGACAACGACAAAAACAGCGGCAGCGGCAGCAGGAGCAAACAAAGCCATCAGTGGCAGTGTGCACTTTAGAACAATAGCCACTTTAAATAAATAATTGGCGTAGAAATTAAACGACACCGTTGAGAACAATGCCAAGCATTCAGACCGAGCATTCAGGCCAGGCACTCTCAGGTGGCTGAGTGTGTCGGAGAGCCAGGTGAATGGGCGGACAAGCGACGCTGTGTAATCGCACAGTACGTCAATATAACGACAAAGTAATTTCACAGCGCGCTAAAGATGGCAATAATCAAAGAAGCACTAAAGGAAATGCGATAAAGTGAAGAATGAATGAATGGCCCGTGGAATTGATGGCAACGTTGCCCAAAAAGTTCATTAGCGTTGATCAGCGCAGAGCAGTTACAGCACCGGAAGTGACAAAGAGCGGAAGTGCGTTGGCGACAAATGAAATGGCTTTAAATGAAAGGAACGTTGCCAGAAAGGCAAATGAAAAGGCAGAACGAACGATTTACATGCTACATGGCGGTCATTAATAATTACGCAAAATTGCTTGTTTATTTAAGTAGCGTTGCGGTACATGAATGGTGGCAAAGACAGATGCCAAGATGTCAAGAATTATTGTTTAAGACTCCAAAAGAATAGAAACATTAAATTGTCCTTTATGTTTTCATCTGCTCGGTCCAATAAAAATCTTAAAAGAATACTTTTTGGCAGCCACTTTAAGTAAATAAATTCTTAGAATCTTCTTCTTAGAATAACAGAAATCTTATGTTACAAAATTCCAGAACTCTCAAATATCAATTGAGTCATTCTAATACAACTCAACCTAATTTAATCAAATTATGAATTTGAAAGAATAAACATAAACCTTTTCATGCTTAAAAGGTTGTTCACTTTTTATTGTATCTCAAATTTTTTTATTTTTTATTTTCTGTATCAACCTTACTTTCTGTATTCATACTTACTTACCCACAAAGATTTTTTTTACAAGCCAAAAAATATGTCAATTCAACATTAAAAAGTCAATTGTTAAATGACAAAATAATTACCAAAATGATGTGGCTAACATGTTTATTGCGCTGTTGCCATAAAAAGGAACTAACATGTTCCGGGCAAGACCAAATGCCAAGCAAACCGTACGAAGCCAAACCAGCATTGTATACAGCAAAGGAGCATCAATTTGCTCAGCCATTACTCAATGTACATATTGAGAAACGGTGTGTGTGTGTGTGTGTGTGTAAGTAGGCGCACAAATGGTTTCAAAGGACAAACAGAACAAGATTGTACGAAACGGAAAAGTAGTAAATGTTTGTTCACACCTCACAAAGCATACATTGACATACACACATATGCGCGCATCGTCCTTTTGTTATCTGCTCTTCCTCTTCGTGTGTGTGTGTGTGTGTGTGTTTACTAAGCTATTTTTATGGATTTCTGCGTATGCCCTTTTGGTCAACCTTAAGAAGCGTTTTTCCTCTACATAAATTTGCTATAAAAACCATTTAAACGAAATCGTCGCTAACGTCAGAAGGCGAATGACTAAAAACAGCCACCAGTACTACAACGTCAACAACTACAACAACACCAACTGTTACGAGTATGACAACCCTAAATGCACTGTGGTTTGAGGCATTGATAGTTGAGCATTTAGGGTTGCGCTACGTTTGTGTTGTCGGTTGGTTGGTTGGTTGGTTGGTTGGTCGGTCGTTCGGTTGGTCATTGTTGTCGTGGCAAGTAAACCGAAAATCTAAAATGCTTCAATAAAGCAAATTATCGTTAAAATTGTGCTGTTGCACACACACATACAGACAGACATAAGAAGATTTACGATGGCTTTTTACTTTAGCCGTTTGGTTGTGTCTATCGGTCGTTTGGTCAGCTAGAATCGCATGGCGAGCCTTAGGGGCTTGAGCTTAAAATGATTCCAGTTTTTGGTTCGGTAACAGGATTTTCGTTTGATTTTCTTCGCCTCTGCTCTGCTCTGCTCAATGCAACTCCATTTGCTTGGTTAAGGCGTATTTGTTTGTTTAACTTGAATTTTTTCTTCTCGTCGTTTATTTTTGTTTTTCGAAATTTTTTTGCCATTCTTGTTTGTGTGTAAGTGACATTTTTCTATTATTTTGGTAAGTGTTACTGATAACGACCAAATGAGCGCATTGCTAGCACAATAAACCACATAGTGTGTCCAAACGTTTGTTGGCTTGTTAGTGAGTTGATTTGCAGGCAATAAATGCTTCAACGTTTCACAGCTTCACAGCGGTCACAGCTGTGCACAAATCTCGCTCAATTGGTTATTTGACAGTGATGATACCATCACATTGCTAATGCCTCAAAATGTGTTGCTACAAAAGCTCATGTAATTTTGTTGGCCTTTTGATCGTTTTGCCGTTCGGACCTTTTGCTGTGTCTGTCGGTGGGTGTGCTTTATTTCGAATGAGTTCAATGTGTGCGCATTAACTTTTTAATAGCGCTTGTTATGCAACCGCAACCGTCGGACAGCACGCAACTTTGTGTGTTCTAAATGGGGATTAGTTTAATGTTTCGCTCTTCTTGTTTGCGGTAGCAACACAATTTTTACCGCTTTATGATCAATTTTTGTTGTTCTCTATCGATGTAATGAATTGGAAAAACAGTGCGTATGAGTAACATTTCAAAAATACACAAAAGAATATCATGTTGAACGACAGCAACAACACTTTTATTTTAATTTAGGCTTCAACTCGGATTTCAAAGCGGGTTTTAAAGCAATATACATTTTTTCGTTCTACACATCTCTCCGCTCAAGCCTTTCTAACAAATATCTTTATTCATGCTGACAATAAAGCTAAAAACTTTTACGAAGTAAGCCAAACACATATCTTCTTCATGTTTGTAAACTACTCCTTAAACTCAAATTTTTTGATTCTTAAAATTTTTAATAATTATTAGATAAAACAATTACAAGTACATGGTTCTACAATTACTACACTTTGTTCAGTATAGCAGCAAACAATTAAAAATTAGTTACAGAATAAAACGCTTCTGAGCAAACAAGACCGATATTTTTCACGTTGGACTTTGAACTTTTGATGCCTTTTACCAAAAAATGGTAGCTTTTTGTCTTGGCATGCATTTTTAAACCACTTATTCAAACAAAATTAAATTAATTTTACCTTCAACTGCTCACACTTTGTTACGGCAACTGAACAAGTTGCAACTTTTGTGAAACTAAATTACTTGAAATACAAAAACAAGTACAAACAAAAAACAACAAAAACTTGAACAAAACGAAGCTTCAACTTTTACGCACGTCAAGTGCGTCAAATGAACGCAACAATTACATATTTTCTAACGCAACTTTAATGGTAGGACATCTTGAAAGATTAAAAAAAATTGAGGGGAAGTAAGGTTAAGCATCAGCATAGCATAACCGAAAAAGTGAAAGTACAGTTTTCAAACTCAAATAGTACGTAAAATGATCATTAACGTGCACTAAAAGTGCTTAAAACTGAAACATTTTTCCAACGCTTCGACTTCGACTAGGGCAACTACTTACAACCAAGCACTTGAGAACTTTTCTCATTTAACATTAAGTTCAGAAATATATTTGACGAATAAGCAAATTAACGCAGGTCACTTTGAAACACTTGTCCAAAACTATGCCAAAAAAAAAATATAATAAATTTTTCAAACTTTCCAAGAAAAACACAAAAAAGTAACAATAACAATAATAAAGAAAAGAATACACGAAAAAAAATGTTCTGCTAGTGACACAAATTTTTATTTATTTATTTATTTTTTTTGCCATTAACACGTCGATAAAAAAGCCAAGCCAAACAGAACAGAACAGAACAGCCGCTCAAGGCAAATATCAATTTTAATTTTCAATTGCTTTCAGTGAAAATCAATTGGCTTGGCTTCACTTAACTTGACTTGGCTTGCTTAGTTTGTGTTGTTTGCCAAGCACAGCAAAACGTTAAAAAACTGTAAAAAGCAAAACGCCAAAAAAAAACCATAGAAAGTTTTTTAATAGAAAAAAATATAACTTTTGCTGCAATTTGTGTGCGAATCAATAACGTTTAACGAAAAAAGGAGGGCAAAAAAATTGAGAAAATCGTTGAATAAAATAGCGGACATGGCAAGAAAATGTAACTGTTGCCATATTTACTTATTTTGTGCGACAGACACGAACACAGTAACGCGTATGCACACATCCGAGCACATAGACACACACACACGCACGTATGACGCTGCCAATGACTTTGTTGCTTATACGCTTTTGAGATCCCTTTCAGCAATACATGGCCACGCCGGCATTTATAGACGCAACTCTCACTGCCACAGCACACACTCACATATACTTATGGCACTGTTGCAGCTGCTCATGCTTGACATTCTTTTGCAACATATTTTTCCTTTTTTTTTTTTATTTCGAAACGCATCCTTATGGTTTTTCACATTTTCTTGATATTTCATTGGGATTTATTACTTAAACTTTTCTTTTTCACTTCTTCTTTTTCTTATGTTTCTAGTCTCTTTTGATTCTTTTTGCAGCTCATTTTCATTGCGTTCCCTCTTTTTTTTTTGCCTTTCTTTCACTTTGCTCATCAACAGAACGTCACCGCATAATGTATAAGAACATATTTCATGCCCCTCGGTTTTCAGAATCCTCACTACTCCTTCAGCATGTTCATCGTCGTTGTTTTTGTTATATATATATATATTTTTTTTTATTCTATTTCTTCGCAGCTAAAGTCAAATATTAGCTGAAAAGTTGAGAAAGTTTTCTCAAGCAATTTTACGCTTACATTTTTCTTATGCGATTTTTTTGCAAGTTTTAACTTTTTCCTTCTTGCGTGTGTGCTGCTTCTGACAATAACATCACTACCACACCGCCCCTTTTTTCTTAATACAACTTTAGTATAACACAAGAAACAACAACAACAAAAAATGAAAGAAATGCAAACAAGAAAATTGCAAAAAATTGTCATGAAAAGATATGAAAAAAATATCCTCACATAATGCATTTCGATAAAATTCATGGTAATTGTTTCAAGCAAGAATTTATCGGTGTTATTCGATGTAAGCTAAGTTGGAGGCACTATGAAAATAACAAAAACTACAAATGAAAAATGGAAAAAAATTAATCTTGAAAGAAATGTTCATTTGCAAAAAAAAAAAAAATATAATATTTGCATTAAATTATGACTTTATCAGCATTTCGTATCGAAACAATTTAAGGCGCCTGCATTCCAAAACTTTTGCTTCAATTATTTTTCCTTACTTTTTTACCGCTCAACTTTTGCGAAACGTATAGTTATCATTTATTTATAATTTTTTTTGTTTTCTTCCATTCGTAAATTTTGTCTGATAAATTTTTGAGTATTAAAACAAATGGAAAGGTTAAAGTTGTTCGGCAACGACAGCAAAACTTTATAAAATATTTATTGCAACATTACATGCCACAACTATTGCATCTTCTTCCCACGTTACCCACCGTTGGCTCATGTTTGCATCTGCAGACAGTAACTTTTGCTTGTATGAAGCAGTCGGCAGTGACTTGTCAGACCGTGAAATTGCATACGGAATTCGATTAGAAGCCGAAAAAGAATAATTTATGTATTTTGAAAAATATATCAGAAAACAGCAAATTTTGGAAAATATTAAATTGTAGAAATTTTTTTATTTTTAAATATTATATTTTATATATTTCTTAATAATCTTTTATACAAAAATAAGAAATTAATTCAACTGCAAATTTTAACTCATTTTCAAAAGTCTTAGCAAATATCAAACCAAAATGAAGAACCGTTTAAACTTGTGCATATTCATATCATTCAAACAGCTAAAAACAAAAATAATAAGGGAGCTCTTTTCGGTTTTGCTCAAACCTATATACTCTTGCAAGAATTGTCTTAACTATTCTCCAAAAACACAACGTTTTTCATGCCAAGTCACCGTTTTGAACCGGTCGATCCTTTAGAGATGGTTCCGAAATAAACACAATGCCTGAACATATACAAGGAGTTTCTGAAATAAAATTTGTTCGATAACTTTATAGCTGAGGGTGGGGTTTGCACTGAAACAATCGGACAGACAGATCTCGTCATTCTGATCAATACCATAAGTATGTATAAACTTTAAGTGTTCAGAGATGTCTCCTTCTATGCGTTGAAAGCTTCGTGACAAAGTCCTTAAGCAAATTTCACTAATTACTATTTAATAGAAAATAAAAAGTTATAACATATTCAGCTTCATTTATGAGTTATTGCAGCCTTAAAAGTGACAGAAACAAAGTTGTTCAATTTGCATTCCGTTTTCGACTTAGCAAATGCTTAAAATGCTACATTACCATGGCAGCACTTCATAGAATTGACACAAATAATAAAACTGAAATTTTTTAAATATTAACAAACTTTCCAAAACTCATCAACTTTTAACAATCACTTCCACACAACTTTAGTTTGCAAAAATATAAGCAATATAGGAAATAGCATAAAAATTACCAACTTTCGAAGCACTAAAAAAGTTACACCAAAAAAATAAACTATTTATTGTCAAAGTGTTAGCAATACACGTATTTCGACCATTTTTTCTCATACTAGAACTAGGAAACCTTCTGAGACTTGTCAACAAAATCAACGTTGGTAACAATGAGCGAAAAAAAAAGAAAAATAATATTGTTGGGAATAAGCGCGCCAAATGAACAAACAAAAAATAGCGAATTTAAATTAGGCTACAGCGAAGTTTGAACACACTTCACTGTGTTGAGAATAGCGACGATCACAAAGACGTTTATCGCATACGAATAAATGATACTTGTATGACCGCTGATCTGTAAGGACAATGTATGTGTTTTGTCACCTGTCGAAGCTAACTGAGTTAAGCTAACAAATTGTGTTGCAAATGCAAAAACTAAATTAAAATGACGAGAGCATGTAAGAAAGTGCTGCATTGCATTTGAATGTATTGTTTTGAGAGTTCTTTTTAATTAAAAACATTGAAAAATTAAAAACAAAAAAAAAAGGAAACTAGCGAAAAAACAAGGACAACGTCAACAAGCGAGCCAATAGGGCAATGCAAGGACGTGTTTTACGACAACACTGAAGCACAAAACAAGGGGCGTAACAAAATTTACGCTGCGTGTTTTGCATTCGCTGAAGAGCGAAAGAAAAAAATAAACAAACAAACAAAACATTTATAAAAATGATTAAAAAACTTTTGCACAAAAACAATGAAACAAATTAGAACGAAAATTTCGTAATACAAAAAAATTGTCAAAAAAAAAAATACACAAAAACGACAACAAAATATTTGAAGTTTGCAACTTTGTTGTTGATTGTTTTGTGTATTAGTGTGGCAGATGTTGAAGCATGCAACCTGGTCGTATCAGTTGTCATGTCAATACATGTTGCACAATCCGCATTTGCCAGAGTTGCCAATGTTACCATTTTCTAGTTACAAAGACACATGTGCAAATTGATGATGACAGAAGTTGGTTGAACTGGCTTTTGCTCAAACAACGACCAACTACTTATGGCACACTTGAGACTAAAGCAACGATTTTGAGTGGCATTTTCAACAAACAACAACAATAACGACGACGACGACGACAAAAATAACCAACAAAAAATCAAGTGCAAAATACCTAAAAAAAAACCAAATTATCAGCGCCCACGCCCATCACTAGCAAAAGTCATGACTCCCTGCTTGCCAACTTTGGCGCACTGCGACTTTTTGTTACTCGGTACGTATGTATGTATGTATGTGTGTGTGTGACTTACACGGCAAGCAGTTTCCAACTCAATGACTTCATCTCTAGGAGAGCTACATATTTCTGCTGCTACAACTGCCGAGGCTTTTTTGGTTTGGATTTCAGCATAGTTGTTGTTTTTGTTGTTTTCTTCCTCATTTTTCTTGCTATTTGTCTTTTTTTTTTTACTGACTGCCTGTCACAAAGTGCAGCATTGATAACAGACAACCTGACTACACACAGCAGAGCAGGCAGTGAAGTAGATACGCTCGCTTGCTCGTTTGCAGCCTTTAATATGCTTTCACCTGTCACCGTAAATGTACGTGTGTGTACATGAGAATTTGCTTAAGCGTGTGTGTGTGTATGTAGCTAGATTTGTACCTATTACCGTGCCAAGTAGTGCTATAATCAACTCTCCATTGCTGCGTTGCTGCTTAATGCAACACTCAAACGAAGTTGCAACTTTTCGAATGCACGAACTTAAGACATGTGTTTAGCTAGCACATCGGCATTTTGTTGCTTATTTGTACTTGAAATTATACTAAAATTTTATAAATATTTAAAATATTCCTTAGTGAAATAAGAATCTGTTAGTTATGCCACATAAAATTGGCTAAGCTAACAATATAACGTTTGCAATGTCCTTTAGCAAACAAGCTCAAACGCTGCCAAAATCATTATTATTTTGATGAACGTGTTAACGAACCATAAGCATAACACAAATGGAACAATCAATTAATCTTTGGTCGCTAAGTGGCACAGATGACACTCAAAAGGCATCAATAGCTTATAAGTAAACTGTTATTCTTCAAGAAATATATTTGATCATCGTGTTTTGCTGATTCGATAATTCGTCCAACACTTCCTTATTTAAAGAGGCCGACAATTATTTATTTAGAGTCAGATTCTTAGTTGGCTGCAAGCATGTTGATTTTAAGTCATAAATAAATTAAAAGTTGCAAGTTTTTGATTTAAAACCCGTTCATTAGTACAATTTCAGGTGTTAATTTGTCGAAAATAAAGCAAAACTTTTGAAATATGTACGAATGATAAATACACATAAATAAAGGGAACTAACCTGATGCTGTTGCAGCAGGCAAGGTAAAAGTAAATGAAACAAAACAACAAATAAAGTGCGCACAGCAATCTATCAAATCAGCTGAGTTGAGCTGAGCAGAACTGTTCAGAGCAGCTGCATGTGTATCATGACAGACCCAAGAGAGCGTAAACTGTCAAAAGAAGCAAACTGAAACTATGAAACGAATTCCCAACGTGGGAGACACACGCGCACAAAACTCACACACACACACACACTAGAAATAAAAAAAAAATAAATAAACAAGAAAAAACAATATTTCGCAGCTGTCAGTCAAGACAGTTACAAAAACAACAACAACAAAAGCGACAACAAAATAACTTTTCATGAAAGTTTCACTTAAAGTTTTGATATTTCACTTAAATTATTGAGCAGCATGTTTGAGAACTCGGTGATGGACAACAAAGACAGCAATAGAAAAAATGATGAATTTCATGAAATATTTCGAATATGTTAGGAAAATAAAGCAAAAATAAATAACAGCAACAACAACGCATGTACAGTGAACAAAGAAATCTAAATAAATGTAAGCAACAGTGTATGATGAAATAGTTGTAATATTTCGTGCAGCATGAAAAATAAAAAAAGTTACAAAAACAACAACAAAGGCGTTGAAATTATTGACGACAGCTCAAGTGGCTGAGGAGAAGGCATTGCAGTTGTTCGACAAACTTACACGTGGCAACACAAACAACAACAAAAGCCAACTTCGTACGAGACCCAAGAAAGGAAAAAAGAGAAAAAAAACTAATGGGCGGCAATAACAAGTGGCTTATGTTTTGTGGTAAGTGCGTGCGAGCAAGCGGCAGAAAATAGCAACAAAGGCACACACACACACACACACACACACGCACGCATAGCAGAAAGAACAAACAATATTAATGCATTAAACATGCGACAAGGCAGAGACAAAGTCTTTATGTATGAGTCCGTGTGTGCGTGTGTGTGTGTGTGTAAAGACGGCGATGCCTCACTGACTGACTGCCATAACTACTTAAAGTCAAGTGAAATTTAAGACACAAAGTTGCTCAAGTCAACATGTCAATGTCATTGACAAAGATAAATTTTACGTATACTTGTTGGCATCTAATTTTAACAATGCCGCGCCAAAAACTTTAATACGAAAAAATTAACAACAACAAAAATATGTATAAAAAATTTAAATTACTTTTGCACGACAACGTAATCGAAATGCCAAAGCAGCTTCAAGTAAATTTAACGCACTGTTTAACATTTCGTATGACGCATACATGAAGAAAATTGCGTAAAATTCCGGAAAGCAATCAACTAAATTTATCGTAAATTGTCCGAGCACATTAGAAAATGACGAGGAAGACAATGCAGTGAGGGTCTAAAATAATATAATAGAACAAGAGCAAGACACAATAAAGAAAACAGAAAAACAAAATAACAACAACAACAATACTAAAACTAATGACAATGAAGACGAAGATGAAGTTTCGTATAATGATGATGATGACATTGGTGGCATAGAGAGGACAGCAACCTTATGTTATGTCAAGTCAAAGTGATGGTAAGAAGGCGAGACAGAGATAGATCGAGTCATAGCGCGTCGACTCATTATTTTTCGCTTGAGAAAATTTTGTCTCGTCACTAATTCATCATTGTTTCGGCACATTAAATCCTCAACGCATCTTCAACTTAAACATCAACGCATTCATTATCATCTTAGGACAGCATTGGATTGGATTGGTTTCATTTCGTTTCGTTTATGCGACTCATGCTCATCACATGTCCGCATGCTTGAGTGATATTAACTGACCGACAATAAGTCAGCAAAAACGAAAATGTGTGCGTGAACACATACAAAAAAAACAAAGTCATGACGAAGGACAGACACATGAAAGAAAGCTTCAATTAAGAAGGGATGAGTACGCCTACACTGACCACAAACACGCACACATGACAAAAAAAATTATCCATATTAGTAGCTAACCAAAATGTCTGGATAGCTTCTTGTTGGCGCCTTTAAACGTTTTTATGAAGTAAAAAAATTGTTGCATACTTGTCGGCGTTGCTTGTTGGTTGACGAAGCAAAACTGCCTGCGCTGTCTTACAAACACACACATACACACAAACACATGCTCGCAACGAAAATCCTTTTTAATTTCTCTACGTCCACACAACCCGGATTTTGTGGTTTGTCTGCGTGTATGAATGTGCGTGCCTCTGTATGTGTGTGTGTGTGCTAAGTGCGTTAATTGCTTTCTAAGCTAATCATATCTTTTATCGACCAAACAGCACAGGCGCAAGCTTGTCTGCCTGACAAGCAAACAAACAAGCCAACACGAATTTAGTCCGATAATAATGAGCATGGACATGAAAATGAGTTTGGACTTAAGCGTAATCAAAGACAAACGAGAATAAAAAATACAAAAAAAAAGAGAAAGGAAAACGGGAAAAGGGAAAATCTCACACACAAATGGTTTTTGTGGACAGCAAACGGATTATTTGATGTCAGCAAAAGGATTATGACTATTAACCTTACAGTATTGCGAATTATGTACAACAGATTTGCGGCGCTTCCAACTTTTGCTCAATAGAAAACAGCAACAACTTGCATATTAACGGCTTTAAAATTTACACGAAAGGCGACATAAACGACGACCTTTGCCAGAAAGGAACTTATAATCGCACATGTCATCAGCGCTTTACTTCAGGCAAATAAAAATGCATGTAAAAACACATAAACGCAAAAAAAAAAAAAAAACAAGAGAAACGAACGAACTGAAAGACTACATTACAACGTTAATTTATGTAGCACATAAGTTAATTTCTGTTATTTGTTATAATTACTCGTACTACTTTGTTTGTGAGCGCTGCAAGGACAACCAGGCAAGTCAGGCAAATGATGCTCAGCCAAACGGAGCGAAAAACTTTCCCTCACACGTACACACACACACACATTTTCAGAGACAAAACTGTTGCGTTTCCGCTTCCGAGTGCGCGCATCTCACACTCGATTTAATCACTTGCTGCCTCATCGCCCCCTCGCTTCAACGAACATTGTGCTAATTATTTTTGCCGGTCAGCCGAAAGTTCATAGGTCACATGTAGATGCGTCTTACGCCACTTGAATGTCCTGGCACGGCTTGTCCTATTTGGCCCTTGCTTTTGAATTTGCTCCTGTCCCCCCGCCCTGGCAGTTGAATTCCCACACAGCCGAAAAATAGTTGAGCGCTATAAAAACGCATACTTTTACCATAGCACAGTACAACATTTACGGAATTTATATTATCAAGCGAAAATAAAGTTAATTAATACTACGGCCTTGGCAACATACAAAAAAAACAAAAATAAAAACAACAAAAGGATGAAAATCGTGAAACAGTTGTGCGCAATTAAACTTGGTCGGCATTTGGTGTTGGTTCGGTTGCAGCCTTTGGGTAGCAAAAGTGTTAAATTGATTTAATTGAATTACTGATAGAAGTGATAAGAAGAACACGATGTTTTAAGCTTGATCAAGTACAAACATCAGTGAACGTACAACAAAGGTCACTTGACTAAGGAATATATTATTTGAAAACTACTAAAAATATAACTTCAGATAAGAAGGATGGCTAATAAGCTTTTGGACTTTTACGCCTTCTATGAGTTGTAAAAGAAATTATTGTAATAGAGTATTAATAGAAAATGTAATCTATATAGGCGAAATAAGACTCACTCCGCACTTAACAACAGATATCCAAGACCATATATGTATATGTCTGATTGAGTTGATACTTTACATATAATAGTCCCATCGCATAGTCCCTAATTTCGTAATGTAGACACTCGCTAAGAACGGAATTCACGAACGTGTCCTGCCTAAGGCTGGCGGTAAGCAACTTGTAGTAATATGAAGTAGAAAATGATATAGTAGTTAAAGAAAATAAGAAATTTTTACTAAAAGTAACAACAAAACATTACATATCTTTTATTTTATTTTAACACACAAACAAAATAATATCTTATAACACTTTCATGCAGTCAAATGCCGCTGCAATGGCAGCCAATTACGAATGCTATTTTATCACTGCATTTTTAACAAGAAATGCAGCTTAAAAATGTTGCATTTAAGCCAAACTTTTATAAAAACACGAAAAACGACACACATAAAAATAATATTGCGCTGATTTGCAATACAAATAAAACAACAACAATAACGCATTGCTCAACATTCTGTATGCATTATCAACTCTTCTGCAGGCATCCAACTCAATCAGGCGCTGCAAATGTCGAGCCTCTCCGTGCCACGCATCATCGATGTCTCACACAAAGCGAAGCTCTTCTGCAGCTATGAAATGGGCAACCGCACGCTAAACTCGGTCAAATGGTATAAGGACGGACACGAATTTTTCAGGTGTGTATGAAATAAAAAAAAAAATAAAAAACGCGGAAAAATTAAAAAAATAAAAATTAAGCTTTTCATTTGTAACTGTTAAAGCCGTAAAACAAATACACAGTCATATAAAAAAATGCACTACAAAAAGAAAAAAAACGAATATATAAAAACAAATTTCAACATAAAAAACCCGTGAATGACAAACAAAGTGTTCGTAGAGGCGAGGAGCAAAGAGTGAGCGCAGCAAAAATGAAATGCAGCGCATTCATGCAGATTTTATGGCGTAAATTGAAAATGTCATAAAATTGCAAAACTGGCCACATTTGTCGCAGCAACCTACGCCGACGCCGAAGCCGATGCTGACGCTAACGTCGATGTTGAAGCCCAAGCCCAAGCCCAAGCCGAAGCCAGCACAAAACGATGATGCAACAAAAACAACAACATGCAGTAGTTGTTGCCTTTATGTTGCACTGACTGGCGTTACTGGCGAGTGGCGAATGGCAAAGTGAAATTGGTGCGGCGTTTGTTAAAAGTGTCGCAACTAATTTAAATTCTTAATTGAAATGGGTTTTATGGCCGAGTCGGGTCGGTCCGGGCCGGTCTGGGCCGAGACCGACGCTGCTGCCGCCATAGCTCTTGTTGCCGACACTGCCGCCGATGATGTCACTTGTCGGCGCAGCTGTTTTTACGCAGCGGTCCAATGAAGAAGAAACACACACAAAAATATGTGCACAACTCTTTATTTAACTGGCTTAATTGCTGCAAAAATTCTGTCCGGTTAAATCGAGTGAAAAATTTTGTGTTCAACTTTTGCTTTTTTCTTCAACATTTCTTTTTTTTTTTTTTCAATATTGTATAACATTTGTTCGTTTCTATTACATATCACAGACCTATCGGAAAAAAAATTTAAAACAACATCAAATCCAAATAAAGTTACAGTTGCAAAAAAGAACATGGGAAAAAATATAATAAAACATAAAAAGTTATTGATTTAAAAAAGTTCGTATCAAATGCAAAATTACTTCATGCATTTGATTTAATTAAATGGAAAATTCAATAACAGTTTTTGTTAATTAATTTAAAAGCGTAATGGACTTCTTATTTTGCATAAATGCAATAAATCCAATTATCAACAAACTGAAAATACATAATTAAATGAGTTACAAAAAGCTACTACAGCAAAAAGTTTGAAAACTGATCGAACTATGGAAAATACGTCAGTAAAAATTAAAAACTAAATAATTTCCATCAAAATCGTCTGTTATAATTCGGAAAATACACAAAACAAAAAAAAAAAAATTATTTTTTTCATTTTCCACACTTTTCACCATTAACATGTCAACGAAACCTTCAAGTCCACACATGACAATCGGTAATATTAAAAAGGCACCTGCAAAAGATGACGGCATCAAGATCGAGTTGCAAATGCAACATGCAAAACAATCTTTGCCACAAGAGAACCAACTGATGTATTATCTTCAAACCTACAATGACGATGGTAAACTGTTTTACGGACTGTCATTTCGTAGGCGTGACTATCTCGCACAATGGCGTCAACATGTACGGAAACGTATGTTAGCTCATCGCTGGAATTACGATTTGTCCAAGAAGCCTATTTTTTGAGTATTCTATTTTCTATTGTCTTAAAAACTGCCAACAAAATTGTTTAGTACTGATTTTTTTGTTTTCATGCATGTAAATTTTAATTGTTGAATTATTTCTTAAAAAACTAAATTACAAAATTGTTTTCAATCCATCTGACAAGTCACATATAAAAATAGCAAATTGATTTTCTGCAAGAATTGATCCAAAAGACGTCAACTCCAACTTGTGACACTTCACATTCTTACAATCTTTGAAATCAGTTATTTTGTTTTTGTTTTTTATCAAAAAAGAAAAAAATATACAAAATAAAATGGTTAGACCGCGCAAGGGAAGGCTCTCTGACAAAGCTTCTTGAGATGGGCTATCAACCAAAGCACTTGCTAAACTTCTTGGATGACACATCAGCCAATCACTGTAACGTTCGTTTGTTTTGATTTAGCTACATCAGATAAATTACGGAAGTGCCAAGGAGCTTCAGCACTTTATCTTAAAGCCAAATTCATGCCAGTTTTAAGCGTTTTTAACTTGGAGTAGTAAGCAATTCCCTGAACGTTTATATGGTGTAGCACAGTTAAAACCATTATGATTTCGAAGAGAAGCTACTTATTAGATAGGCTTAGCTTAGATGATGGCCTAAGACATTTTATTGACATTAATTAAGATTTCCGGTCGAATTACACATTCCACCGCTGGTGGACCCACAAATCAGATTTGAAGTTCAAATAATGAAACCACTAAAATCGATTTTTCATCATTGGAAATGTAATGAAGTATTCAAATCTTTGACATCAGTGAACAAGCAAACATTGCACGCTGCATCGCCCATTCGGTTTTAAGAATTTTGATTATTAGAAACTATTAGAATTTTGCCAAAAACATTCCAAAACAACTACAACAAAAAATTTCGTTTGATTTGTTGACGCTGCGGTTAAGTTCGCATACCTTCAGTTTCAATTATTTATATTCATTTGACACTGCGGTTTATTGTTATGTCAGCGGCACACACACGCACGCACATACACACGCACAATGAACTAAACAAAAGCGAATATTTTAATTGAAATTGATTTTTGCGCATTGTTCAGCTAATTCAACGCAAAAAATCAACAACAAAACCGGTAAGGAATTGCAGTCGAGAGTACTCGACTTCGACATACCCAGTATCTTCAATCGAAACAGATTTCATTTCCATTCAATATCATACATACCAATTTTACCTCTGTTAGACCAATTGGTTCCAAAGATGTAATGTTTTTCTATTTTGGCTATATGTTGGCGTGACCACTCCCATTTTGTGATTATTCATTTGTGATCATTTGACCCATTTTGAATCGAATTATACTCCCAATAGGATACATGAAAAGTTTCATTGTTGTAGGTTTCACAGAGATATAAGCGATTCAAATAAGCTTTTGGGTGTGGCCACGTCTATTTTTCTATTGTATCTTGTTGGGGTTTGAGTCAGTTATATAAACTGCAAATTTAGTGTTTCCATCTCAAAAGACAACCGAGAAAATAGAACTTTCGTAATTTTTTTACCCGAGGTAGCTTCAGTTGCTTGTCCCTCACCCCTATACTAAGTTGCGGTCAGGCGCACATGGCTATATCAACTCATCTTGTCGAGCTGATCAAGAATATATATACTCCGTATATTCGGGGATGTCTCCTTCTAGGCATTACATACATTTTCGATGCCCACAAAACTAATATACCCTTGTACCATAAGGTACAGGGTACAAAAAAAAACAAGCGGTTGAAAAAAACGTTATTTAAAAACCAGTAAGGGCGGTATAGTCGAGTATACTCGACAATATAATACCCTGCACACATGGTAGGCGGTGCCACACCCTCAATCTACAAAAACATATTGATCTGACGTCGCCTTTTCAAATAGTGTTCAAAATACAAGGAAAATCGGTCAAAAAATGTGGATTTTACGAAAAATTTAAGTTTGTAGGTCTCTGAGGGGTAGCCATCAAAGAGAGGGGAAATTTGTGGTATGCAGTTTTTAAGATGTATTATCACTGAGCTTGTATACAAAATTTAAGGTTCATACCTTTGTTAGTTTTGGAGATATAGCAATTTAGAGAAAATTACTGGGGGAGGGGAAATGAATATGAGGGGGGGATTTTGTGGTATGCAGTTTTGTAGAGCCACTTATACTGAGTCTACATACCGACTTTCATGTTTCTATCTCTTTGGATGTTAGAGTTATAGCGATTTAAAAAAGTGGGTAGGGCTGGATGGGCGGGAAGGAGTGGGCGTGGCACAAAAAAAAAAATAAACTTGATCTGCTGCCAAGCATCACGAGTCTACCCACCAAATTTCAAGTCTCTAGCTCTTACAGTTTCCGAGATCCATTGGTGAATACAGACGGACAGACGGACGGACGGACGGACGGACAGACGGACAGACGGACAGACGGACAGACGGACGGACATGGCTCAATCAATTTCTCTTGTCGTCCTGATCAAGAATATATATACTTTATGGGGTCCCCCTCCCTTCCTTCTGTGCGTTACATACATTTCGTTCAAACAAACTTAATATACCCTGACACACTGTATGTGCAGGGTATAATTAACTAAAAATGGTTGCAACAACAGCAACATACATGGCAACAATAGCACGGTAAAAAAATCCGCATTGCTCACAAACGGGTTTAATTGTTGTAATCAATTGGCATATTGTGCAATAAGCGATTTTCAAAAAGTTTATTACAATTTCGAGTGCACGAATAGTCTCGTTTTTCAATGCTTACTCAACTGATTCTGCATTTAAAATTTTTGCATATTTTAGTTGCGGTTCATTGTTGAAAAACATAAGTGGCCGCAAAAAGTATGCAATAAAAAACTTGTTTGTACATATTGCATATCGTGCCTGGCACGCATTAGCAAAAATAAAGCGTATTTTAAATTCAATGCGAATAATTTGGAATCGACAGCACAAAAAAAAGATGGATGGTATGAGTAAAACAACGCATAATTTATTGTCTCCAAATCGGTTTGCATTTGGTCTGCATTCATGCTCATCAATTTTTCATGAATCTCGCTGCAGTAAACATCACTAATGTTGATGCGACTGCTGCTGATTCCTTCAACTGTTTTGCATAAGAAAACATGAATTTTAGATTGTTGCCACTTGTTAAGCGTTGACAGTTTGCAACAGCATCGCGCTCTCTCTCTCTCTCTATCTCTTTCGCACACAGTAAGTTACTTTTAAGAGACGAGTATTTGGTTTTTTCAGCTGCTATTTCAGTGCAAAAATGTACTAAACTTATCTTGTACGCTTTCCATCTTGCAGATACTCACCACTAACGCCACCGACAACAAATTGGTTTCCCGTCAAAGGTGTCACTATTGCTGATGGTTCGTCGCACTGCAATCAATTCATCTGCAACGTTGAATTGGAGAAACTTAATGTGCACTCCTCAGGACTGTATCGCTGTGAGGTCTCCGGTGATGCGCCAGAATTCAAATTAATCCATAAAGCGGCCAATATGACAGTTGGTGGTACGTATTCACACACACAGGCAGATACAAAAGCGCGCAACTATTTTTTTATTTTTATTTTAGTTTGAGGCAAAAACAAAAATTTTATCTATTCTCTTTTGATTTATGGTAAATGTAAGCACATATTTCAACAACGCACGACAGCATTGCAAAAAAATCTGATAAAAAAACCAACCAAGCCTACCAGAAAGACAACAAATTATGTGCAATTTCAAAAACACTTAATAAAATTATAAATGAGTTTTATACGCAACCAAGCAGCGTGTAAAAACGTCGCCGCTGGCAAAGACTTAACTCTCAAAGCGCAAAAAGGAAAGCGCTTGCGACCTAACACACAGTAAAAGCGGCAAAGACACAAATATTGTAGCTAGATACAAAATGTTCTAGCATTGCTCGCATACAATTCATTTATCACTGACAGTCTGCCTGGCATGTGTCGTGCCATATTCACGTTCACTGTGTACGGCCCACAGCCCTCAGCCCACACCCCACACCACTTGCCATTGGCCCAACGTCGTGTGTAGGTGCGTCATTTTGTTTGGTCGCCCGCGCACTTGTACGCTCGATCGCACGCTGGTTCAAAGGCCGCAACATAAATGCTGGAAAATTGTGACACGCGTCATCCATTTGTATGAGTAATGATTGTTAATAAATCGTGCGCGTTGGCAACGCCGTCGTTCCTTTATTTTTGTTGTTGGTGTTTCGCTTTGGAACGAATCAGTTGTATGCCGTTTTTTTTTTTTTTTTTTATTGGCGAGCGCGTCTAACAAATTCAACTCAATTGTGAGTTTTGTACGAATCAATTTATAATCTCAATTGGATTCATGGCAACGTCGTCATCATCGTTACCGTCAGCATCAGCATCATCATGATCATTATTATTAACATCATCAGCAGCAGCAACGACAATGTACGTAGGCGCATTCTCCTTGTTGTCACGTGCAGAACACAGACAAAGACAGACAGACAGACAGACAATCATACAGACACCCAGACAGACGTGCATATACATATACACGCGTGTCACATCGAAGCGCTCATTCAGCACACTTGCAACTCGTTTGCGGCACATGTAGTTGCTTTGCTAACGAGCGTTCCAAATACGCTTCGCCGCGAGCCACAAAAGTTTGCGCCTAACTTCACATATAACCACAGGCCAACACGCTTCCACACACATTCTTACTTTCATCTGTACTCCTTTTCATCACACGCCTGGACGAACTTCACAACAGACTCGCTTGCACGCTGACTGAGCTGACTTTGTTTGATTGCCATTGAATGCGCATTGAACGTTATTGGTTGCGGTTTCCGTTGCTCGAACTCCGTGCGGGTACATTCGACTCTTGTATGTACATGATTTAAGGCAGGTCTGCCGTAAGTTCTTTTCTCCATTTTTTTTTGGTTCCGTCTCCTCGTCCGCTTTGTCACTTTTGTGCGATTTGCCTTTGAAATTCAAATCAATTGCTGTCAGTCTGAATGCGACGTTTCGCCTAATGTCATTTCGCGCAAATGGCCTCCTTATGTTATTATTCTTACTCGTTTTTTCTTTGTTATTATTGTTGTTGGTGTTGACGCCATCGTCACCGTCGCGTCGTCGTTGATATTGTTGTTGGTTATTGAACGTAGTAAATGATTTATTTGTCGCAATTTAAACGCTCAACGATTTGCTTTCTTGAACTTTTTCCGTTCTTTTTGTTTGTTGTTTTCTTATTCCTTTGGCGCTTTCCTCTTTCAAGGCGCTGTCTTTCCCCTTCGAAGCTACGCAAAATTGTTGTACATATATTTATTGGCATTACTTTAAGTGTATTGATTTGCATAATGCGCACTCATGGATTTGTTTATGCTTAACAATCAAATTTGAATTTCCGTTGTTCTTGTTGTTATTGTTTAAGAACATTTCGTTGCATTGTTGTTGCTTAATTAGATTTGTCAGGAAACATGCTGCGTATACGTAATGCGAAACACGTTTGTGCGTGGGCGACACAAGTTTTCACGCTTCATGCGTCTTAACAACATGATAGCAGCAGGTCGGATAAGCTTGTGTTTGTTAGAAACAACAATTGATATCACAAATTCTTAGCTATTTCAGTACATGTTGATGAATTTGTAAGCCAATATTTTGACAAATATCACAGCAATGTTTATTTAAAGTAAATGTTATTGGTTGCCCGACATGGCTTCAAATGTCCTAAAATACAAACATTCAATATTTTTAGTGAGATCCATCATCAAGTAATAAACTACTCAAATTATCTTGAATATTGTTAACAACATTTTTTGGTGAGCATCACTTCCTCTCTCTCCGTATCTATCTATCTATCTGACTATCTACAATATCTATGCTACACTGGATCTTCACGTTTTCTTGACCTTTTTTTTATGTTTTTCATTTATAAAATTAATTAAGTAATTCAATACTCCTTCAACATTGTACCCGCAAATTTTACAACACATCAACTTCAACTTTCAAACAACATGACTAAACAAGCGCTTCAGATTTTCTCGTTTGATGTTTTTTTTGTTGTTTAATAAAAGTTTAGAAAGCAAAAAAAAATACACACACACACACAAATTAATCCAAAATTTTATGACAACAAAGCAAAGCGTATCAGCATGAAGAGCATTCAAAATAACACCAGCATTTTTAGCGTCATCACCAAATACTTACTTTAATAAAGCAGATAACATAGCATAGCATAGAGAGAAAGATACTCGAACGAAACATGAACAACTCCTTGGTTGTTTAACGATGCACAGCGCTGCTGATGTTGTTGTTGTTATTGTTGTGGTTGTCAATGTTTTTGTTTCAATAGTTTTACGTTGGTCCTTGGTTTTCTTGCCTGATTTTACTTCAACTTTTGTTCTTCGCTTTTGGTTTTTTTTTTTTTTTTGTTATTTCTTTGTTGTTGACAGACCAACAATCAACTTGGGAATTTTGTCATGTTGGTCTTTAGCGCCCAACACGAGTGCAATTCATTGTTTTTGTTGTTGTTCTTGTGGCTGTTATTTTGTACGTTTTTGTTGTTGTCTTCACTGTTGTGTACTATGAATTCCTTATCACAGACACTTTTAGTTTTAAAATCACCTTTGGCTTTTATGCTCAAGAACTTCTGACCAAAAGCCTCAACCAAAAACAACAACAATCACAACAACAAGAAAAATTGAAATTTTTCTGCTTTGTTTACTTTCTGTACGTGTTCTGACAACTTTGCTGATTAACTTGAATAAAAACCAAAAATTACATTTATGTTGTATTGTTGTTTTTATTGTTGCTGTTGTCATGTCCACTGTTGTTGTTGATGTTGTTGCTCCCAACTACCTGTAAACCTAATTATAGCGCATTTTCTTCATTAGATGCCAGTCACACTTCACATTCATCTTCACCTCCCAATTGCCTAACCGCCCGCTAAACCAAACGTTTATCTTCATCAAGTGTTTGTTTTTACTTTTTTCCATGTATTTGTGTATGTGTGTGGCTTGTGCCACTTCCGATTTGAAGTCAATTTTGTTAGTTGTCAACTTTTGACTTTCTTAAATAAAATTTTCTAACAAGGGTTATCATTTGTCGCCTGGAACTCTGTGCCCCCAGCCTCTGATTTCGAGTCCACGTTCGGTTTTGAATAAAGCACATTGTTGTTGTTATTGTAGTTATCTTTAAAGCGCTCTGATTGTGTAAGTGTATTGTGTGAGTGTGTGCGTGTGTGTGATGGAATTTTTGGTTTGTTTACTCGACTTGATTGCTTTGTTTTCACAAAATTTTGGTTTTCATGTACACAGAGTTGTTCTGCTATATTGTTGTTGTTTTTTTTTTTACTTCAAGCTGCCACGCCTTCACTCCTAACAATTTGCGTTGTGCTTTGTTGTTTTTTTTGCTAGTATTTGTACTCTAAGCACTTGAAACAGGTCAGAGAAAACTTTCACCGTTTGGTTGTGTTTTGTTGGTTTGTATTAAGTCAATTAAAAAGTTTATAGACCTTTGTAACGCCTGCTCACTTCCGTCCTACCATCACACAGAAACACACACACACACTCAAATGCACATACAACGTTGGAAAGACGCAGACATACAGAACACATTTCAACATTTTCAAGAGATCGTTGGCATTACTCAAGTTTTGAGTTTTAAGTTTTACTTTTTGAGTTTCGAGTTTTCAGTATGGAAATAAGTATTTTGCGGCTTGTATTTCCAGCTATAAACAAATTACGCTTGTTTTCATCTCTCAAAAAGTTTTGCCATGGCAATTATTTATTAAGATTAATTAACACTTTAAATATTTGTGAAGGTGATAATTGTGTATACTTGACTTATGTAAGGCGAATGTAATTAATTAATTTGGTTCGTTCACTGTTTTTGGACCTTGACTTGCCGCCGAGAAGTATAGGCAAAGATGTATGGTGAATAAGACTTTAGGTATGCATGGACATGTACAAAATAGAAGGCATTCAAATTTGACAGTTGAAAATAAATGATATGATGGAAAACTTTGTAGTTATTAATATATTAATTGATTTTTCTTCTCTCTCTCTCTCTCTATGCAGTTCTGCCGAAATTTGATCCTTACATCAGCGGCATCAAGCAGACGTACAAATTCGGCGACATCATGCTGGCCAATTGTAGCTCGGAGTGGTCAAATCCCATGGCCAAATTGACATGGTACATCAACAATAAAACGGTATGTTTCAGAAAAATCTTTCACTCTACCTAAGCGGCTCAGCTTCAATATGCAATGCTTTTCATATTGCAAAAAAATTCGTGCCACAGCAACCTGTTTTTTTTATCAAATATTTTCCGATTCAGCATTTAGCATGTGACTTTAGTCGAACATGCAACCAAAACTGTTTTTAAGCCAATGTTTGGTATGAAAGAAGCGCCAACACAAACATCAAAAAAAGAGATTTAAATACGACGTTGAAAATCGTCGGTTTCCGACCTCATTTAATGTTTTATGTCTGCAAGGCGTTGACAACTGTACGCACGTGATTGGCTTACGTGTTGCGACCGAAGTGACTTTTAACGCTTATCACGTATTGTGTTGCTACAGTCGTATTCGACACAAAAAAATTTACTCGCATCAAATCAAAATGTTGCGGTTGCATAGCCAACGCAGTGGTTGTGTTTATTTAGCAGTGAATATTCATGGTCAGTCGTCACGCATTTAAGTGGTTTTCATGACTGAGCAGCAGAAGATATCAAACTAAGAATCACGCTTAGTCAACTTTAATAAAACAATGAAAACTAACAAGTTAAAAATAACTTTGCATTCTGGTGAGCGTTAGCCACTTTCCTAGTTAGAACAAATTTCTCAACCTGAACTTAACCATTTAAAGCAACACTCATTTAACCAGTGTAGAATATCACTTGTATTTCGCAGCTCAGCAAACAGTATTCAATTTCCAATAAATTTACTATGCTATTTGCATACAATAGCACAAATACAACTAAGAAATTCACAAATACTTTGGCTACGAACAGCTATGGGCAAACAATTAGCACACTTTCAATAAAATTACATAAAATGCTAATAATTCAAAATTTAAACTTATTGAAACCTATCCTTTCGCGAAAATGTTTTCTTTTATATAAGTGTAAACTAAAATCACTAGACAGTTCACAACTTCAACTAAGACAGTTAACGCAACGGTTCTGCTAAATTCTTGTTTATTAGCAAAGAAATGTTATTTTCTTCTCATTTCAATCGATGTTGAGAATGAAAATAGGCAGAAAACTAAACACTTACTGTGCAAAACCGTCGAAAATTTAAAAAAATAATACATTTTTATTAAAGAATATTATCCAAAACATCTTCAAATATCCTAGATCTCATGTAAATTTGCTTAAGAGAGACAATACTCGTTGGTTGCCGATAAAAATCGTGCTCCTTTACAAAAGATATCAAAGAGTGTTTGTCATCTGAAGCACTCAATGCTATAAATACTTCAAACTTTTAAATATAATAGCTTTCATTGGTGATGAAAACTTTTTGTGATTGTTGAGGTGAAGTGTTTTCATCGGGACACTATTTATTCATTGGCCGAATAACCACAAAATCAGAATAGCATTTTCGCCATTTTATGGAAAGTGCGCTATTTCTTTGTCCATAATTATATGTTCGATTGTATGTAAAACTTGTAGACACTCTACAAATTCAATATATTTCAATACGCTTTCACATATGTACAAATACAATGCATACGCACACAAAACAATCGCTTAGTGCAATTGGGTAACTCAAGTAGCGTAAGGAAAATGCTATTGAAATGTATTTGTTGGTTTTATTTCTATTTTAAAATGTTCGTGTCATATTAAATGCTTACAACTTGCTTCTTGTATGTATTTGCATTCTATCAGGCAAATGCGAGCAGCTTGCAGCCTCAAATTAACGATATTACACGTAACACCGAAGGATTTCCACTTTACACGAGCAATTTACAGCTACGCATACACATCGATGATAAACGATTTCTAACCAAGAGCGAAATGCTTGAATTGAAGTGCGCCGCCGATCTGTTGGGCGTGCCCAATGCGAGACGCGAAAGCCGACTGCGCACAACAATACTCGCAATGAGGGGTCTTACCTCCAATCAGCGACTAACGGACTCTGGCAGCGATGCAAACATTAAAGGTATGAAGACCAACAAAGCACCAACCAATGACTCACACATAAGTACATGATTTCTAATTTGCTTTCGTTTGTTGTCAACAGGTGCACTAGCCTGCGTTTTTCACTGCATACTCGCAGGCGTGGTAACTTATATGCGCCAATACTTACTTGCTTTAAGTTAGCTCCTACGTTAAGGCCAATGAACACTCAACTACGACTAATGGAATTAAATTAAGCAGCACACATCAGTTACTCTGGACAAATTAGCATCAAATCGTCACTCGTCACTAGTCAGTCACTAAAAGCGACAAATCAATGAAATTGTGTAATTTAAGCAAAGAGTTAACAAATGCCAAATAAAATAACCAAAAACAAAAAAAAACCAAACAAAAAAAAATCAGAGCAGGCGTAAAATAAATGTGTAAATATAATGAAACAAGATTTAGTATAATACAAGGTGGTAATGGTATGAATGACGTCCCTCTGCTTTAATTATCTATGTGTGAGAAGCAAAATAATTGTTAAAAGAGGAAAAAAAAAGTAATAATAAAACCATATAATCAAATAGAACGGAAGAGAAACTAAACTAAATAAAAAAAAACTTAAACACACAATCAATAATTATAAATGAAAATGCAATTGTATGTAAAATGTTAATGTATTAAACGATGTAACAACACGTAAAATAAATGATTTGATTATCAAAAAAAAAACAAAAACAGGTATTTTTAACAACAAATTAAAAAAAAATATTGAAATTTAATTTTAAAGCTACAAAGCAGACAATTTGCATGAAAATCTCAGCCATAATTCAACTAAAGGCGGCTTTGTTTTAATCTGAATTAAGTTTAGGAACTTACGAGCTAACATCGGAGATCACATGACCATGGCTGTTAGAACCTTTAGGTTATGGCATGTTATTTGCCCTTAAGCTTAGTTATTGTAGTTGGTAACATGAGAATTATTTTTTTTTTGTTATTTTTGTGGTAGATATTGTTTACAGGGTTGTTGCATAAAGGAAAACATAGTGGTGTTGGTGAGTCGTTATGTAATGGACTTGAGCATTAATGAATTAATATAATGTCTTCAAAAGTCATTTGGCCTGAAACAAGATTGACACCAACGCTCCTCTTTTTAACATACCTTAAAGTAAGTATTTTCTGTCACTTTTAAACGTTTGCTTAAACAGTTCGGACATTAATTTTAAAAATTTGTATATTTATATCCACAACACAAACAAAATCCAACTTAAATCGAAGTTACTGCGAAAAAATAAGGAGGAAGAAAGACATCATCAACAAAATGCCTAAAAAACAGCGCAAGCAAAAAGAAGTTAAGCCACAGCCCATAGAGCACGCCTCTTTTAAGCTGCACTACACCGAGGATGGAAAACAACATTTAACGCCGTTGACAGCGCGTACAATTCAGAACCTTGAATTGCCGCCCACGGATGATAAATCGCATAATTGCTACATTTGCGATGACAATGGTTTGCTGCTCGAAACAATACCGATGAACGACAATAATTATAGGATGGCCATGCGCAGAGCGTTCGATGCGAGTAAGGATTATTTGGATTGATTGAATTGTAAAATGTAAATTTAAAATGAAAAAACAACTTGTGGATATAAATATAAGCGGCAATGAAAGGTTGACAAAAAATTTAAATCATTTGAAAAATAAATCTCATTAACGAAGTGTTCAACGCATTATGACAAATCCTCATAAAATATGCTTTGGCATATTTCACAACAAATACCACAAATAGATGAGCGAGCCTTGGCAGGTAAGTCCAAACCTGCGTAGCCAAAGACCACCATCACCTCTGAAAAAAAAACAACACCGCAAAAAATGATAAAGAAAAGGTCGCGTAAATATTAAACAAATTTATGCGCCTAAAATAATGATATAACAAAATTATGCATAAATCCAGTCAAATAAAAGATTTATGCACAAAGATGGCAGACCGCGATCTCCACTTGTGCCTCTACATCCAAGACACACACACACACACACACACATCCGAGCACAGCACAACAAACTCTGGCGGCATTAAATGACGGAAGTAAATAAGCTTGACAAATTTCTACTCATCATTTTTACATTAATTCTGGCTTCTTTAACTCTCAAAAAATGTCCTTTGATTAATCAAAAAATTTGCTTTACCACCACCCAACGTCGTCGACGTCGTCATCGCCAACGCCATCGCCGTGGATGTCGTTGTCATTGTCGTTGGCACCATCGGCGGCTTCTGGAAAATCGCCGCCAGCGACAACGCAAAAAAAAGAAAAATATTTATATATCGAGTCAAAATGAAAAAAACAAACACAACAAATTACCAAAGTAGGCGCCAGTGGCAATTTTAACTGCCACCATTCTTCGCCTGTAAAAAATATGTTCAGATACACTGGAAAAACGATCTCATTTATTTGTATTTATTTTCATTTTCTATTTATATATTTGTTTATTTTTTTGTTCATCTCTAATTACTTCGTGTCAACTCTTTGCATTGCGTCAACTGACTGTGAAAGGGAGAATTTTTCACAGTGTAGACATCAAGTGAAGTAAAGAGGTGACAGCCAAAAACACATGCCCCAATGAAGTTTAGCAGGAACCAAAACAGATTAACGCTCAAACCTGTTCCATTTGTGCCAGCCACCAATGCCGCTGCCAACAAGCCACGCAGCAACTACAACTACACGAAAAACAACAACATGAACAACGAGTCTAAAACCAAAGCCGGCATTCATTGGCTTGGGGCATTTAATGCGCAGTCAAGTACAAGGACAACAGTGAACGCAACGACGACAACGAGGACGAGAATGAGAATGAGAACGACGACGACGACGACGACGACTGGCA
The DNA here is from genome assembly GCA_034638295.1 of Phortica okadai. NCBI lineage: Eukaryota > Metazoa > Arthropoda > Insecta > Diptera > Drosophilidae > Phortica > Phortica okadai. The sequence goes on along the minus strand of CM067849.1, from coordinate 3,836,811 downwards.
TATTCAAAAACGTTGTGCATAAAAAAAGATTTCACAGATTTTTTCAAGCGATTTGTCAAACTGACATTTCTGACTGACGACAAAGACAACAACGACGAAGACACAACGTTGGCATCGGCGTCGGCATCAGTATTGTCGCGGGTGAGGGTGTTGGTGAGCGCGAAGGAGATGGTGAGGGTGAGGAGTACACCGACGTGGCACCGTTGATGTCTACTTGACTACACTGCTGCCATGTTGGCATAAGCGTGTAGTTCCAGCGATTATGTTTGCCTTGGATTAGATTAAATTCGTTTGTTTCCTTTACCCCCCAACCCGCCACACGCTCCAACACCCACATACACTTTAAGCTAATCCGCTAACGAACTAAACGAACAAAATGAACGACCAAAAGGAAGTACAGAAATAAAAAAGAGCGACAACCAGAAACCAAGTTGATTTAGTAAGTCACGTGGCTGCAAATTGGGCGCCACTCATTTTTTGCGGTTGACGAAAAACAACAAAAATACCACAACAACAACAGCAACAAAAATGGGAACAAGAAAAGGAAAACTCGATTGCACTCAAACAAACACGATTTAGCGCGAAATTTTGCGCCTCATGAAATGAAGTGCGTTTTCTTTTCTTTTCTTTCTTTTTTTTTTTTTTTGTTGGTCATATTAGATGCTTCCTTCCGACTTGATTGCCTTTTCTGAAATTTTTACTTTATTTCATTTTCAGGTATTTTTTTGCGCCCGCAAATTATGTATGAAAATATTGTGACACACAATTTTTCCCGAAAATTTGAATTGTTTTAAGAAGCATTGCCACCGTCAGCATAGCCTGGAAAAAATTTCTGTCTTTCCGCATGGATAGAAAAACAAAAACAAAAAAAAAAGGTAAAGAGCAACAATGTTGTTTGATACGTACGTGAACGCACCTCACATGAATATAAATTTGCAATTTCGGCTAAGAAAATGTTTCAAATTAAATGAAAACATGTTGAAGATGCTCGCTTTACCGAAATAGGCAGTTTGTTCGCCATGTCTGTATGTGTGTGTGAGTGTGAGTGTGTATTTTGAGCAATCTTGTGCTTTGTAGTTTTAGGAAAATGAAAGATAAGCAAATCGTGTGGCTTATGTATCTATGATTGTTTGAGAGTAACTGACGAAATCAAACAGAGTTCATATTGAAGATACTATGTATCTTCTTCAAATCTTAAATGTCAAAAATGTTAGTATAAATCTTTGTTATTAAAAACTAACAACTATATGGTTTACAAGCACTTGTAACCAAAATTGACCTCGAGCCTGCTATTCTTATCTAAAAAAATCTTTTGGCTAAACAAACCGGTATGAAGTGCAACGAAATAACAAACCTATTCTGGTTACCCTCTTTAAAAAAATAGTTTTAATAGTTGTTTGTTTAATAGAAAACTAAATAGGAATTCCATCCAATTTACATTCTAATGCTATATTATCGTTATGTTATATTGAACCTCAACTTAACATATGGAATTGCGATTAGTAACATCGATAAAAATTGGATTGCAAAGTAGCAGCAAATTAACATGACCAAAAGACCAGCTGTTAAAAACCATTCACAATTCTTTTTAAATGTAATTTTATACAATTTTGTATTAACAATGCCTAATAGAATTCAGAAGAATAAAAGGGTAAGTCAAACAACAGTCGAGTTCTGAACTATATTTCCAATTTATTCAAATGAGTCGTATTTGTGCAAAACCAATCGATAACTAACGAGACCAAAAGTAGTGTGACATACATACATATATTTCTTTGAGTCTGATCTAAGCTGCTTAAAGCATACTTCCTTTGTAGCAATACACTAAGACCTGACAAGAAGCCAAGCATGAAGCAAAAATGCTCTTAATCTCTCACCAATCGAAATCAAATGCACACATTGAGCGCAAATCACTCTGGCAACGTGCATAAAACATGCCTAAATGAAAAATTTACAAAACACGAAATACCCGCAACGCAATGACAACAACAACAACCGAAAAAAAAAGTCATCCTTTTTTTGTTAATCTTACATCACATGTTTCATGTTTCATGTAATTTTACGCCATTCGAGTATCCCAAAAATAGCATCACGTTTTAAATTGCTGCTTATCAAAACATGTACTTGAACTGTAATCTGTTTTCCGCACACGCTCGCCCGCTTCCTTTTTGGCAAACCTTTCCTTTCCCTTTTTTTCATTTATTTATTTATTTTCACTTTTTGTTTTTACCACCATTCAATGCTACGCTCGTTTTTATGCATGCTTCAGGATAACACCAAAAACCTCAACATTGCAGCGAAATCAACTGAAGTGTGGGAGAGCGGGTGGGGGGAAGGGCATGAAATGTATAAACCGTTGCGATAACCGAATGGCAGCGCAAAACGAAAAAGGGGATAAGTTGGCTGCTGCGTATGGCGGAAAACGCAAACTGACACTTCATTTATAAAAAGCAAAAAATAAAATAAGAAACCAGTAAGGACGCTATCTTCAGCAAGGCTGAAGCTATAATACTTTTCACTTTGTGTCACTATAAAAAAAACTAAATGAATAGTTTTCATGCATCCCTAACAACATAACTGTAATGTTTCAAGTCAATTCGTTAAAAAAACAAAAAAGTTTTCCAAACAACGGATAAATTTTCGCTATAAGTGGGCGTGGCTACGCCCACTTTTGGTCAAAATAGTTTTCATTCCTCTCTAAGAACATAACTGTAAAGTTTCAAGTCAATTGGTTAAAAAACAAAAAAGTTTCCCATACAAAGTGTCAATTTTGGCTATAAGTGGGCGTGGCTACGCCCACTTTTGGTCAAAATAGTTTTCATTCCTCCCTAAGAACATAACTGTAAAGTTTCAAGTCAATTGGTTAAAAAACAAGAAAGTTTTCCATACAAAGGGTCAAGTTAAGCTATAAGTGGGCGTGGCCACGCCCACTTTTGATCAAAATAGTTTTCATTCCTCCCTAAGAGCATAACTGCAAAGTTTCAAGTCAATTGGTTAAAAAACAAAAAAGTTTTCCATACAACGGGTAAATTTTCGCTATAAGTGGGCGTGGCTACGCCCACTTTTGGTCAAAATAGTTTTCATTCCTCTCTAAGAACATAACTGTAAAGTTTCAAGTCAATTGGTTAAAAAACAAGAAAGTTTTCCATACAAAGGGTCAAGTTAAGCTATAAGTGGGCGTGGCCACGCCCACTTTTGATCAAAATAGTTTTCATTCCTCCCTAAGAGCATAACTGCAAAGTTTCAAGTCAATTGGTTAAAAAACAAAAAAGTTTTCCATACAACGGGTAAATTTTCGCTATAAGTGGGCGTGGCTACGCCCACTTTTGGTCAAAATAGTTTTCATTCCTCTCTAAGAACATAACTGTAAAGTTTCAAGTCAATTGGTTAAAAAACAAAAAAGTTTTCCATACAAAGGGTCAATTTTCGCTATAAGTGGGCGTGGCTACGCGTGGTTACGCCCACTTTTGGTCAAAATAGTTTTCATTCCTCCCTAAGAACATAACTGTAAAGTTTCAAGTCAATTGGTTAAAAAACAAGAAAGTTTTCCATACAAAGGGTCAAGTTAAGCTATAAGTGGGCGTGGCCACGCCCACTTTTGATCAAAATAGTTTTCATTCCTCCCTAAGAGCATAACTGCAAAGTTTCAAGTCAATTGGTTAAAAAACAAAAAAGTTTTCCATACAACGGGTAAATTTTCGCTATAAGTGGGCGTGGCTACGCGTGGTTACGCCCACTTTTGGTCAAAATAGTTTTCATTCCTCCCTAAGAACATAACTTTAAAATTTCAAGTCAATTGGTTAAGAAACAAAAAAGTTTTCCATACAACGACGTGAATATGGCTTCTCTTCCTCTTCTTCATTTTGTATGGGAGCTACCAGTTCCAGATGTCCAATCTCAATGAAACTTTCAGGCATGTAGTCGGACCATGTAAAACAACTATGTTTAAAATTTCAGCACTCTATTGTACAAAACAAAAAAGTTTTCCATACAACGATTCAAGTTTTGTTCACTTTTCTTCTTCTTTTCGTATGGGAGCTACCTGTTCCAATAATCCGATCATGCTGGTTCCGACGAATGATTCATCGTAATAAATTCTAAGACTCTGTGCAAAGTTTCAGCTCGATAGCTTCAAAACTGAGGGACTAGTTTGCATACATACAGACAGACAGACAGACAGACAGACAGACAGACAGACGGACAGACGGACAGACGGACATGGCTAACTCAACTCGTCTTGTCGTCCTGATCAAGAATATATATACTTTATATAGTCGGAAATTAATATTTCGATCTGTTACAAACTCCGTGACAAAGTTAATATACTATTTCACATAAGTGAAAAGTATAACAAGCCAAAAAAAATATGCGTTGTATGTAAATTGAAACACACCTGGCAGACAAACGGACAGACAGACAGACATGGGCGTAGGATATTCGCTGATAAATGGTTTTAACCGTGAGCGACTTTCACATTAGCACGAAGCGCACAACTAACTGTGTCAAGTGGCAAATGCGAAATGCGAAATGTAGTCCAAGTACGCGCACTTGAACTGTTTACTAAGCGAGCAGCATGCAACGTGTTGCAAGTTTCGCACACTTACTTCCAGCGGCAGCAGCGCTAAGACGAGCAACAACATAAATCCCAAATGTCATCTTGGCAGAAAAGTGTTTATAAAACGCGACCAATCTGTCATCTTTCAGCGACACGAACACGCACACAGATACACACACTTATACACAGCAATGCAGGCAACAATTTGCGTTGCTTTTGTGTAAATTTATTACTTTATATAAATCGGTAACACACACTCTCACACACACACAGTTAAGAATTCATATCACGGTTGTTCACATATAAAAATTTGCTTTATTTCAAGTTGCTTCCTGTGGTTTTTAGTTACTAATGATAAGGTGGCACAGTGGTCTGCCAACCTCAAATTGGCGGCAATTTTACACAAAATTTCATATTCATAACAACTTGTGCAATAAATGTGATAGCAGAATTATATTGCTAAATGTTATACTTTCCACACTTTTTCACTTATGTTATACACTTTCACTCGCACACCACGGTGCGCAGAGATCAGCAAGACTGCCATGACAATACATCATCGCCAAGATGATATTTCAACTCTGAAGACGATGACAAAGAGCAAGCGAGCTGATGTCGACAACGATGACGACGACGACATCGCTGTTGCTAATGCTGATTTGCATTATTTCACAGTTGAACAAATCGTTTTTACGCTACTTAGAAATTACGCCCCTGGGAGCAAAACTTAACAGAATCTCATATAGCAACGCACACATTGTACACCCATTTTCAGCGCTCGTTTGTCTTCTTTGCAACACCATCTCGAAAACTGTGCGCATTTCGATGTACTACAAGAGGTAATTGTATGCTTTATTTATGTTAATTTATTATACAACAAAATGGTAATGGTAATTCTTGTGCATATTGCAAAATCTCTATATTTGCAAAGTTAATTATGCTCGAATATATTTATCAAAATGTTATCATTTAACGTTGCGATAATGTAAACGAGCTGTTGTTGCTGGCGTTGAGAATCGACTGAAATCGAACTGAATTTTAGGCAGAAAATGTTGTTGGACAATGTTTATATTGGTTGCTGTTGCTGCTTCTGCTTCTGTTTACTGTATGACAATATCATGTATGAACGATGATAAACATATGAGATTAAAGCAAACAAATGGAAAATCGTTTAATTATAAGTCCACTTAACGCCAATAAAGCCTCTGGCTTAATGTTGGACATGCTGAGATTAGACCATGGACAGCGACAGCCTGTGAGAGAGAGAGAGAGAGAGAGAGAGACAGTGTGTCTGATAAACGGTGGCAGAGCGAGTCACTGAGTGAGTGGAAAGCAAAAGGACGCACTTAATTGAGATTACTTTGTATATGTGTACATGTGAGAGTTTGTTTGTTTGTATTAGTATAGCTGTGTATATGTCTGTGCGTAGCAAAGCGTAACTTCGACATTTTGACACACAAGTGAGCCTATGAGATAGCAACAACAACAACGACAACATCGTGTCACTGCAATTGACAATGATTCGACAAAAAGTAAGAAAGAAAATAAGTATCGAATATAAAATCGAATCAAAACGCTTTCAGCTAAAACCGTTTTTGACAGAAACGAACGAACGAACGCCAAAAACTTGCCAACATCAAATGACAGATGCGATACACACACACACACACACACACACACATAGCTATTCACACTTATACAGCTGAGATGCTTTCAGTCATGTCAGCATTTTGTTGCTGCATTTGTCAACATTGCATTGCTTTGAGCTGCGAAAAAGTTTCTGCGTTTTTAATTACTACAAAAGCGAAGTCAAATGCGCAACGCACACTTTTCAACTCAGGGCCAATTACACTCTTCCACTGACACGGCATTGCCATCACTATTGCCAGCAACAACAACAACATCAAAACACACTATGTACATCAAATCTCGTTCAATCGAGAAAAACTCGCAGCAAATGACAGCGCAGAAAAAAAATATGGCAGCATTTTTTTATTATCTTTATGTGTGTGTTAGTGTCTCTTCCTGTGAGTGTGTGAGTGTGTTTGATAAAAAGCAAAAAAATAAAATGTGTTTTTGCTTTGGCATGTTTAAATTGCCATCATCACGTTAAACGCATGTCATGTCCACAGTGTCCTCTGACGCATGAACACGCGATTTCCTCTGTACGTGTGAGTGTGTTAGTGTGCAAATATATGTGCAGTTGTATTTGCCTGACCAACCAACCTTTCAACCAAACACGTTGACTGACATTTGCCTCATCTAGTCATGCTTGTCATGCTGTATTTTAGTTATTTTATAGTCATTTGTTGTTGTTGTTAGTATTGAAAATCCTCGCACATGTTGACAAAGTCACTGTGTTGTTATTGTTGTTGTTGTTGTTGCCGCTGCTCAGCCTCTATTTGCAAATATTTAATTTTAATCAGTGCCAAAGCATACTGACGCGTAAAAGTTCCTGGCAATTTGTTGAAATAAATCAAGTGACTTTGCTCGTTGACTTAGCACACATGACGTATGAGTGATCTGCGTGTGCACAGATTTTTTTTTAAAAAGTTAAAATTCAATTTCGACACTAAATTTTATGAAAGTTATAAAAATTTCTGAAATACATTTTATTAGTTAAATTAACCAGAGATGACTTGGCTAAATGTGAAACAGAATTTAAAATATTATTTAAATAGACTGAGTTCGCTTTCATTAATAATGGAAAGCAACATTTCATAACAAAGAAAAATACATTCAAATGGCTCATTACAAGTTAATTGGATTGTCTATTTGACACTTCTCGATTGTTACGCCTTTTAATCACAAACGTATTGAAATCTACTTACATGACGCCGGCAGAAATTGTAATGACTAAAAAATTGAATTTATCGCAATCAGAGTAACATTTCATAATTTCGCTTTCAAAGCATTCAAAATACAATTAAAGCAACAGAATGTACAACAAAACCAACAATCAAGCAAGCATACAAAAGTAACAAAATGTTTATTTGTGTTATATAAAACTCAATAAAGAAAATTGAGTCAAAGAAAAACATATTGAAAAGATATTATTAATGACAACAGAACAGAAGAACATAAAAAGTCATGGCACAAAACAAAATAATACAAAATGCAACGAATGAGTACATGAGTGTATGAATGAGTGGGTAAGTGAATGATACACACAATGAAGCTTTAACGTCCTAACAATAAACTCGTACAGCACCCACCAACAACAACAGCAACAACAAGAACAGCAGCGCTGATTTATATAAACCAAATGAAAAACGATATAGAAAATGAATGTGAATTTATACTTTTATTTTTTCAATTTTAATAGAAATGAAATATTAATTTATTGTCTAACAATTTCTATTTTTAATGTTCAATGAAAACAGCATTGAGCAGTGAACTCAGAACAAGACAAGAGTCACTTAAGTAAACACAGAGTGAATGAACGAACGACCGAACGAATCGAATTGAATTCTATGCCATATTGGATTGAATTGGATTGGATTGGCTGCCATTCAATAAAACTGTAAAAAAAAAACAAAAAAGCTAGAGTTGACATGTCTTTGGCTTGGCTTCAGCTGAGCTGAACTTTGTGTCGCTCGGACGAGTCATGACAACGCAACGCAACGCTGGGGGATTCCACACTAATATGCTTTTTGTAATGAAGCTTAAGTCATAAATCCAAAAATCTTGATTTCGTGTTAAGGCGACGGAGACGTAAGCGAGGCGATCGAAAGTTGACGTACACATTGGCCACATTGACAATCGATTCTCAAGATATCAATAAAAAAGAAATTTCCTACAATAACTTTTCATTTGAAGCAAAGAAAAGAAATAAATAAACAAAGAAAAAACGAACGAACGAACGGAAAAAAAGTTTGAGAAAGAAAAGAGCAATTTAAGACGACGAACTGCGCTTTTCCCTTTAGCTTGCTTTATATCGCTGCCAGTATCGCAAAATTAAAAAAAAAAAAAAAATGAGCAAAATAAATAAAATAAAAATACAAAAATGAAAGGCACAAAAAGCCAATGAGTATGTGTGTGTGTGAGACAAGTGATGAGTTAGCCGTGGTGAAAGAAGGGGGCACAGCACGACAAGCATTTGTAATAACTGTCATAAGCGAGATTGCCGTTATCCTGTGAGCATTTCTTTGGCAGCCAACAGCAGTTGAGCGTGGCGGAGAAGAGGCAGCAGCAGCATCAGCATCAGCATCAGCAGCAAGCACCAATGAAGGAACAACAAAATGTGCGAAATTAAATGACTTTTTTCTTGTTTGTTTTTTGCTTTTTTTTCTTTTCCGATAAATAACAAAAATGTTTGTACGTAAGTGTTTGTATGTTTACTCAGAATTTAGCAACCAGTTGTAAAAAAATACACTCACACACACACGCAGACGCTTACACATACGCTTATGTCATAAACACAACACAACACAACACAAAGTGATAAGGCTGAGCGCGAGCACGGCTGTAAGGCAGAAAAGTCTTATCGCAGAGATTTGATCTTTTAACAAGCAAGCAGCTTCTGTATGGTTGCCAATTGAGCTACACTGAGAAAAAAATATATGCAATGCATTAAAACAACTTTTATCCACAAAATAAAAATGTTTGTTCTCGTGTCTCTTAGAGACAGAAAGTACAACAATTTGGTTATATAAGATGATTAGTTTTTCACAGTGTGAATTATACAGTAAAAAATGTAAAAAATGTAAAAAAAAACACAAGCAAAAAAGAATTACCCAAAAAAACACACGTCTTTCTGTCTCTACAAAAGCAAAATGTCAAGTAACGCCTATTATAACTGTCATAGAAATGAAAAGTAATTTTGATTTATTAAATGTTAACAAACAAATGCTCAAATACGAGTCTACAGACATACACACACACCGCCACAGCTCTGACAGTTACGTGCGTTGAGTCAATATTTTTATTTGACACTTTATTATATTTTAGCTTTCTCACATTTCATAGTTATTTTATTGAGTGCAACTTTTCAAAAGAAAATAATGAGTCTTTAATAGCATTCAAATTCCGCGAGAAACACTTTGCCTTACAGCTGCTTGAAAGTATGCTTTAAAATCCAATCAATTAATTACTGCGTTAATGTTTTTAAGAATCGCGCTTAATCAAATTTATTTATTTAAACATGATACATAACTACCAATTTAGGTTAATAATACGATTTTCGCTTAATTGTATAATAAAATATAATGAAACAAGTAACGACAATATAATGCGATTACCTGCATACACGGTAGGCGGTGCGCGCCCAAAATCTAAAAAAAAAAAGTTTATCTGGCATCGCCCATTTAAATAGTGTTTAAAATATCAAGAACATTGTTAGAAAAATGTGAAATTTACGAAAATCTTTAATTTGATGGCCTTTGAGAATAAACACGTCCAGGAAAAGAGTACTATGGGGTATACAGTTTTAAAGAAGTATTATTAGAAATTCGTAGCTTTTATAGTTTGGGAGATAAAACAATTTTAAGAAAATCACTATTGGTGGTACGATTGATGAGGACAGACAGACAGGTAAACGAACATAGCTCAATCAAGTTCTCTTGTCGTCCTGTTCAAGAGTATATACATACATAGTTTATAGGGCCTTCCTCTGTAGCAATTTAAACGCAGCAAACAAACTACTCATCTACAAGCAGGTCATCGCTTCTTCATGAAAATACGGTACACTTCTTGTGCCCCAAACCCCATCATCCAATGAATTAAAAAACCTATTGCTTTATAAAGAAACTAAGAGATATGCGGGATGAAGATTAGTTTACATTCAAAAACAAAATAAAGAAACATTGCAAAGAACAATCGAACAATTTTTCACCCTTTGATACTTTAATAAACAAATTTATACATTACTCGTTAGCATAGAAGTGAGTTTTTCAATTAAAGAAAATGTAATTCGAGGCAAATTTAATAGACAACCGTTTAGGGAGCTCAGAACATTGAGATGTTTTAACCAAATTAAGTATCATGCTTTTAGGCAAAACCAGAAGAATGTTTAAGAAATTCTGAGCCTGAGTACTTAAATCTTAAAACAATCACAAAGGACAATTCTTCAAATTGCTAAACAAAAATTATGGCACAATATTTTATAAGGTCATTTGTGTATGTTTGCATCTATGTGTGTCTGTAAGTAACAACCGTGCGTGTGTAAACAAACGAGCAAGTGAATAAATGTGTATGGTTTTATGTGCTTAACACTTCAGCACAAAAACCTCTAACGGCAATAACAGAAAAGAAAAAAAAAATTAACAACAACAACATCAACAACGACGACAGCAACAGCGACAGCGAACTGAAAAAGCTGAGCAATTTATCTCGCAGCTATTTACTGTTTCACTCACACACATCGACTCATTCACTCATAGCCAACCACTTTATAAGGCAACGTACACATGTGCATATTTACTTATTTATGTGCTCATGCGTGTGTTTGTGTGTGTGGGTATGTGTGTGCTTATATGTACATAGTCAAACACTATAGGAAAATGTCCTTGCGGCCATTGCCATAGGACACTCAGCTGTGAAAAGGTCTATGAAAGCGAAATTTTTTTTCATATACGAAAAGTTAAAAAAAACAAGAAATACGCACAAAAAACAAGAAAATCAACTAAACAAAATAAAGAAAGGCAAAAAAGTCCAGAATGTAACGAAGTGGATCTGCAACAAACACAAATAAACTGGTGAAGACTGTAAGAGAGGCGAAGGCAGCGATGAGACCAACAACAGGGGCAAACAAACGCCCAGATACAAAAACCAACAGTCGAGCACACACACAGGCACACAAACATAAATAAAAAAAAAAAATAAAATAAAAACAACGCTCAGTCAGTCAAATGCGTCCAATTGACATTTTGCACTCGCTTATGAGCCTTTGACGTTGTTTATGTTTCATTTAAAGTAAAAAAAAAAAACACAAAAACAGAACCAACGAACGGAACAAGAGCAAAAAAACAACTAGACATGAGTCTAGTATGTACATTCATATATGTATGTATATGGATGTATATATGAATGTATATAAGTATGTGTGTTTAAGCGTTTGTTGTCTTAAGGATTTTTCACTTTTTATGCGCTTTACCTCGACCTCCAGGCACATCAACACCACTTAGCACAGCCTGCCACCAACCCCTTCACCAATTCATCAACTAAATTCAAGTCAAGATGAGCTGAGCTGAGCAGAGCAGAACAGAAATGCGGCTGCTGTTGAGCACTTGTTCAGTGACTGCCTGCCGCTTTTTTATGCATGAAGCTCATTCCTACGTTGGTTGGTTCGTTCTTTCGTTCGCTCACTTTTTTATGAACGCAAAGTGCTCTTCATTATGCACATGAACTGAAAGGATAAATGCAGCAAACAAATCCAAAGACACACACACACGAACACACATGTACAGCAGTACATTTGTGAGGATTGAAAAAAGGAGCAATAGAAAAATAGCAAGTTTTGCTTTCATTTCTGTTGCTTCTTTTCTTGCAGAGATGCGTAATAATATCGTATAAACTTAGCAGAAAATTGCACAAATAAATGCAATTCTAAACGAAAAGCTTCTCTGGCAAACTTAAAGAGGAAAATTCAATGTACGAAAGGACACGAAAGTTACATTTTCGCTAAGGACATAAAATTGGTTACAAGCTTCAATGTTTGTTATTTAGTTTTTAGTGCGTATTTTTCTTAAATTATGCTTAAGTAAATTATATTAAAACAGTAATGTTTTCTTTTCATTTGTGTCGCTTGAGGGTTTGAGTCTCCATGTTTGGTTTAATAAAAAAAGGGCCAAAAAAATAGAAGACTTAAACCTATGTAACAGACTGAAAAAGGCTTGTAACTCATTTTATAAATGCCCCAAAAACGAGCGCCCGATTACTCATTTTGGCTTATTTACTAAATACTTCATAGACAATTTCACGCTATCAAAGGCAAAAGATAAATTCTTGTTCAAAAATGCTTGCAAGTTAAGCAGAAGGAAACTTCAATCAGAAAGAACGTCAAAATGCTTCCAACTCACGCATAAATTTTCACAAACACTTCACTGCGGTTAACAATCATTTCCGTCATAATGAGCACTAAATATGCATGCTATCAATACAAACAAACACACATGCACACACACACGCACTGGTTTGTACCGTTGCTAAGCATTAGTTAGCATACATACATATGTACATGAATAATTTTGCAAGCAACCAAACTCACACACTCACGCACGCAGAGCACACAAGAAAATAATTCCTGCTCAACATACGCGTTCCACCTGTTCCACTTCCGTTTCCTGTATACTTGTATTGCCATGACATTGCAAAGGAGCAGCAAACGTTAGCAACATCAGCATAGAGGCAAAAGTAAATTGATTGCAAGAAGCAATGAAGCGCGTCCTGTAAAACCACTTAAAACATGCCCCAATACATGTAATAAACTCGCAATCGACTTGAAGCGACTCCACGCCCCCAAACTTATACGCCGAAACCCGAAAGCGAAAAGAAAAGAAAGGAAAACAAAAAAAGACAGCAATAAAAAAATAAAATAAGCATAAATGCAAAAACAACAACAACAAAAAAGCCTGAAGAAAGCGCACCAAAAATATGAAAATGGCAGCGTGAAGATACGCAAAGCAATGGGGAGAAAGAAAACAAAATAAAGTGTGTGAGACAACAGGAAACTGTGGCAAACAATAATGAAAGCAGAACACAAAAAAAAATTCGCTGCCAATGACGCTAACATGCAAGTGAAGGCAATGAAGGTAGCCAAACAGTACAAAAGACTTTCGATCACACACACACACAGGTACATGCACAGGTACATGCACAGATACACGCACACTTAGTTACATAGTCAAACAATCAGCCGCAGGTTATGAAATTCGATAAATATCGACTTTGTCGAATACTTTTGTTGTTGTTGTTTTTGTTGCTGTCGCAACCAACAATGATGCGCATAACGGACTGCAATATGTATCCCCCTCAACATTCTGCCCGCTCTCGCCCATACTACACCACACATTACAGCCAACTACGCTTCACGGCCACTTTGGCAACTACCATCACATCCCCCATACCCACGCCGCTTCAACCCCTCCCCCACTACGTTACGGCAAACGCGCCAAGGTATAAACGATTTTGATGCCTTCAACTTCGTTTTCGCTCTGTTTACTCAGGCAGTTTATTAAGCGCGCCAGCGAGTTAGTGCCAAAATGTGGCAAGTGTGGGAGGAGGGAGGCTGCCGAGTTCAAAAACGATGACGACAACGATTATCAACAAGAAGGCAAAGATGAAGAACAAGAAGAAGAAGAAGAAGAGGAACAGCATGTAAGGAAGGGCACTTTCCAATAAATATGCAGACGCACGTTACAAACATCTTTCCCCTCGTTTCACTACGCGCCCTCTGCCGTAACAGAAGAAGGAATTTTACACATCCTTCTTGCGTTATAATGTACTTCCTAACCAATTCCAATTATCTTTGAATGTTCGCGTATTCGCAACTTTTGTCGCTTTCTTCGATTCACTTGATTTCCTTCTACACCGCGCACCTTCTCCCTCTCCCTCTCCCTCTCCCACTCTGTTTCTCTATCTAACACATTTATTTACTCTCTCTTTCGATTGGTGTCTGCGTTGAAGCGCGCTTTATACCGGTATATGTCATGGCCTCAAGGGATTACCGTTACAGTCAAGTGAGTTTATTGAGCCAAGTTGAGTTCAAGCGGCACTTCTATTTCGACTTTACCTTCATATTTGCTCTTCAACTCATCCCTCCGCATACATTTGCAATTCACGCGAAAAAGACCATGTGTTGAAGCTGAGTGGCGCTCTGCGTGTGTGGTCCGCAGACGTTTTGCTTAAATGTTGCACAAAAGCATTTCGATTTGTATCACAACGTATCGTTTTTGAAATTGTCATCATAAGGACGGATACGTCTTTTACATTTCCGCAACCATTGTACGCCTGCACAATCTCCATTCAATACACGACTTAAGCATGACTTCGAAAATATTTGCATAGCGAGCACATCACTGTACATCACTGAATGTCGGTGATTTGTGTGCGAAAGTATTAAAAACTCTTAAAAGCAAATATGAAGATTTGATTTTTGTCACAAATGAGAATTGTAGAATTCTCGTGTCATGCCAATTAAATCTAAAGTCGTACATGTCGTATACGTAACTGAAAATTTCAACATACTAGTAACGTTCCCGAAATAAAAAATTAAATCAAACTCAAATTATATTTGTATAATCCAAGCGCACATGCCACTTAATCCGTTCGCCTTGCAAGCTAAATAAATTTAATTAGCAATTTATGTCAATGAAAACCTCTAAAAAACACGTGCACAGCTGCTATGAAATCGTAGGGACACACACTTAAAAACACACCCACACACATGCGCACGCAAATAGACAAAAATCGGAATTATATAATTTGCATGCCGAAGACATAAAAAGGTGTCACAGGCCCTTTTGTTAAGCTGTCGATATGTCAATAGCATGGTGACGGTTCAAAAGGTCTGCTAACCTTTTTATGTCATTTGATAAAGAAGAGGCAGCCAACAAAATTAAAGGCGAGAAACAGGAAACAACCGACGCCGAAGCAGAATAAGCAGAAAAAGTCATAACCCCTGTAACGTAAACAAGCCGAAATCGTTTGGGATTTTTGGCAAAGTATGCGCCACGCTCATAACACGATTTAACCTCAAAGCGTATACGAGTTTTTTTTCTTTTTCTGTTATTTCTTTATTCATTCATTTTGCCCCTTTGCCTTGGGTGAAGCATTTTCTATATGCAATAAAAAATAAAAGCAACACAAAATGTTGAACTCAATTTTGGTTTCTTTTTTCTTTCTTTGAATGCGACTTTTGTGGCGGCAACAACTTTCAGTTGACCCTGATTCGTTTAGGAAGAGAACACGATATCGATTTCGTAGGGCACTCACCCACTCACACACACACACATACATGTATACACACGTGTATAACATATAGAAACCACTTGAAGTCGACAATGAAAAGTGCGGCAAGTGTGTCACTTATATTTGTGTGTGTGTACGCACACGTGTTGGTGATATTTGGCTGTATTGGTGCGGCTTTTGAAACACTTCAAACACAACAACATCAATAAACATGGCAATAACTGAACAAAATGCACAAAACGAATGAAAAAATGAGCCGCAAGTGAAATTCTTAAACGATATCAAAGGAAAGTTGAAGCGAACTACTGAAAGGGTTTTGTGAAAAGCTCAGTTGTAAAAGTCAACACGAAAAATTCTTTCGCCTTTGTGCACTTCTTACTCGAATATGAACAAAGACTAAACAACTTCAACATGTCAACTTGTACAAAGCCAAATGTATCTATGCCAATATTGCAATATTCCACGTTCACATAAAGTCAATTAAAAGTAATGCAGAAGCACGCATTTCGAGATGCTTCAACGAGAACGCCTCAACTGTCTAAGAAAGCACATCTGTTTGTCACTTGCTTGAGTGACTTATTTATTGCGTGACGGCCACTGTTCTCGTCATTTGAGGGATGTGCGCCCCAATCTGCAAATTTCAGAAGTGAAATCCCATAAACAAACAAATTAAAAACAATTTAAAAAGTATCGCACAAAAGCGCTGCGATTATTTATTAATTGAGGTCATTGTCAATAAATTTTCGATGTTATTCAATATTTTTTTTCAATTTTATCGCTTCAACTTTTGGAAGGTCATTTGCCGCGCATTGTTGTCGTCTATTTTTTTGTGCCCACCTTCTTACGAGCATCACATTCACAGCTATCGTTGATGGTGTTGTTGGAGCCGCGAGCGTTTGTTTGACACGTAACATGAAACTGTCAAATATACAAGGACGAAATGAAAAAAAGAACATGGCGCATAATTTTTTTTAACAGCCGTTTTGGCTTCTTCGTCTCTTTTTTTCGTGTAATTTTGCTGCTGACATTTCGTTAAATGCGCGTTAAAACAAAAATAAACAACAAATGAAAAAAAGCAAAAAAAAAACAACAAAATAAGAACAAATAAAGCATGCGACTGAAACTTTTTAATTAATATCAAATATGAAACATTTTTATAACCAAAAGTAAATCAACGCTTCGTCAAATTGATCTCTGACTACGCAGACAGCTGCGTACCAAAACTCATAGTGTACGTGGTCGTGTTTGTGTGTGTGTGTGAGTGTGTGTGTAAAAAAATATATACTTTTAATTAAATTTATTCGCATTTTTAATTTTTTTGCTCTTATTTTTGTTGTTGCGCAATCCTGCAGATAATTTTAAATGCTTTTAAGCAACTTTTGCTTTTGTTATCGTTGTTGTTGGCAAGGCTGGGCTATCAATTGTGAAATATTAACGAAAAACTTCTTTAAAGCGGAAATACCAACAACAAAACAGCAAAAAAATGAAGAAATTAATTGCACCATGAGTCGCTCTCACGCAATCATTTGTAAATTTATCAATTTGCTCTTCGCACAGCTGACGCTCGCTTTTGAATACCCTACAGCACTAAGCCGGTGAACTTCATAAGTACTTAGTTTAACATGTATTGTATTGAAATAAATTTTCATTGAATTTTCAATAAAGATAATCAATCATCCAGATCGTCAAAAGTGACTTACTATTTTCCTGCTTCATTCTTGTGGTTCATGGATTTTTCGCATGGCCCATAGGCCACAACCAAAATATTGCAAGGCTATTTATGCCAATAATTATTGCATTCCATCACATTTCACTTACACACACACATACACATATGCAGACATAAATACCAACGCATTAAAGCACAAAAAATTACGATGGCGGGAAAAGCGCAGTGGAACTAAAAAAGAAAAAATATTAACAAGCGTTGATGGATGCTGATGAGCCAAGCGGACAAACGCCGCGAACGTTAATAAATCTGAATGAAAGTGCAACAGCTGTCATGCCACAGCAAAAAAAAAAAGAAAACAAACAAAACAACAAGCCGACGTTGAATTCAAATTACAGAGTGAGCGAAAAACGAGTGGATATCGGAAACTTAAACTTCAACTTTTAAGTACATGTGTGTGTATATTCTAACCTTTATTCTTATACATGCACATACACGCAAAAGATGGAGACTTAAGAGTAAATAGACCATACCCCCAAGAGGAACGCTACTGACAATCATTCTTCTGTCAATCATCACTGCGAAGTTGCGGCAACCAACGTTAAGGTAGCAAAGTTTTCCACTGTCATTGTCTCTCTCAACTCCGTCCAAAAAATTCACGCTTTCTTCCTACTTACGCCGCTATGTTAGAAATCAGCTTGTATGACCATGAACATGGAGAAGAACACTTCGTAGCCTGATTTTAAATGTTTCTCAACGTTATTATTCAGCGCTGTTCATTTTCATTGTAGTCTAACTACCCATTTCTGGAAACTCTATTGAACAATTTTTATAATGCATTTAGTACAAAAATAAATAAATTAGCAGATGTGTAATTCTAAATACCATTACCAATTTGAATCCAAATTTTTTCGTTACTTGCAACCGGAATATAGTAAAATCAGTAAGAACTCTTCACTCCCTTTATTGTACCACGCCCAATTTTTTGTTTGAATCTTACTTTTCCATTATCTATATGGCTATGGCGCATTGGGAAATTGTAGATTATGGCTGTGAGTGGGCGGTGCCACGCCATTTTGGATTAAAATCCTACTTACATACATTTTAACAGAATGTTCCTATTACCAGTGCCCAAAAGAATTGCCTGTATAGGGCGGTAAACAGCCTTTCGTTGTTGTCCTTTATAGATGTCATCGCTGTTGCTGTTGCACTTTGTTGTCTAGTGATCTCATGTGTGTTCTTAAGTGTCATCTGAACCAAACAAATGACTTTGTTGGTGCCAATGGCGCTCATTTTTAATGGAATCGTTAATACGACACGACTATGGCAAACCAAGCAATGTTATTTTGTTTTTATTAAAATTATTATCTTTTTATTTATAATATTTTAATGTCAACAATAAAATTTGGTTGACACGTGTGGCTCTTGACTGTTGCACTCAGCTTTAAAGCGACTTTAAGCGACTATCTTCCCCTCTCTCTCTTTCTTTCTCTCTTGCTATTTTGGTCTCACTCTTGCAAATGCTATGCGCTTAAGCGCATTACGCCGCCAGCGTGCTCTGAAAAGTATGCAACATGATGGTGATTTTTTATTGAGTGCCTTTTTTTATTAATATTTAAAAATTAATTATACGCCGTGTGCTCGCGCGCACTTGTTTGGGTTTTTGTTGTTTTTCTTCGCGTTTTTTTGTTCCATTTAATTTTATAATTTTAATGCAATATCATTGACTTGTCATGTGGTCGCTGCCCCACTAAACTTTGCGGTTATTTTTATCTTTGTTGTTATTGCAAATATGAATATTCATGTTTTATATTAATTCATTATTGAATACTTTGAGTACTTGCGACATATTGTAAATTAATTTTTCACAGAAAAGTCTTCTTAATGATTTAAATTCGCTGCAATTTAACCGACGATTAATAAAGACAGACAACGTTTTTTGTTGTACGAAAGCAAACAAAATCATCCACTTTAAAAGTCATCATTTTGTGCTCAAAAATAAAAAAACAAAATAATGAAGAAAATAATCTTAAATTCGGCAGTTTTTCTTTTGGTCCCAAATCGCTTGGTCGCCGCCATTTTTACGCTATTACAACAAATTTCATGCAATTGAACGTTTCAATGCATTGCATTTTTATCTGCGACGTGCTGAGACCAATTCCGACCTCCCCAACCCAAAGCAGGACTGTTTTTTTTTTCTTATTTCCACTGCAATGTGTGTCCATGCACTAAGCTATTTCCGGTATGGCCTGCAGTATGTGTCCAAGTGTTATATGTACGTATGTGTGTGAGTGTGTGTCGAGATCATAAAATTGTTTGCGATTTGAACGTTTCTGAGCTACCAAACACAGTCAGCTAGCCAGCCAGAGCAGAGCAGGCAGCTAAGCCAGCCAAGGCAGCAAGCAACGCATGGCATTTCATACTATATCGGCACGCTCTGCAACAGCGTCGTTATCCTTTGACTGCCACTGTCTGCCATGTCCTCACTTATTTTTATTTCCTTTCCCTCCACTATCCTCCTCGCATCGTCATTGCGTTCATTCGTTCTTTTGACGTTGACTCTTTTCCTTTTTTCTTATTTTTTTATTTTCTTATTTTTTTATTATATTTGCTCGCAGACATTCTTTCTCTAATACAAAAATGGGATTTTAGGATATAAAAATTATGATAGATTACCGTTTCATGTTAGACTCAAGCGTCGAAACACACAACACTATTTCTTAAAATCCTTCCCAACGCCTTTGCTTCTTTTTGGTTCATCAAAACAGCAAAACAAAAAACGATTTCCCATTGCAGAAGAGTTTAATCTTGTTTACACTTTCAAAATGATTTTATTTTTAATATTTTGATCGTTTGTCTCATGTCAAGAACGGAAATTACTAAACTCGCATTTAACACAACTCCAAGTCAAAATAAATACAAAAAGTTACAAAATAATAAAATACATTAAAATATAATTTTAAAGAATTAATAGAAAAACCAATATTTTATACACACACCCTAAGTAATTACTATCTGCTGGAATACATTCGGCATTTAAAAACCGATTGTGTCAGACTTTCTTATTAATTTCCAGTTACTTTTATTAAAAAGAAATCATTAAAAAACGGTAAGTATTGCCGGCCTATTAGACACAGAAATCAGCCTTAGTTTCACTCCATGCAGTGGGGTAGATGCAGCGCATCGCAAAAGTATCGAGTTTATTTTTCAATAATAATAACACAGGCCAACAAGGAAGAACTTTTTCAATAATTGCAACTAATTCCTATGTATTTTGGGGTGCTGATTCCGAAAATAGTAGACATCAAGTCGTATCACCCTCCAATTTCTTGCATTTCACTGATTTGTAAAAAACCCGAAATTACAGATTTTAAAACTTGCGTACAAGATATCTCAGAAACTACTATTATTGTAGGTAGTTTTCACTTGCTGCTCGTTGACTTTCAATGAAACGTCCAATGCTTTTGCGCAAGATCTTTTTACTTTATCTTATGACAAACTGCCTTTATACATAAAACCTGAGTGGGGTTGTGGGGGAGCGGGGAGATCGACTTTTTACATAAATAGGACCTAATTAAAGTATTGGTATCAGGCACCTACTTGGTTACGCACTGCTTCATAGCACCATCCAAATATCAATACTTATTGCTTCAATTCTTGTGCTTAACAACTATCCTTACTCATATTACCATTGATTGCGATCCACTTTTGACTTTTTTTCCATGTGTGCCATGTTCACGCAGAATTTTTCAGAAAATTGAACAGCTGAGCTTTATTTCCTCTCTGGTTATTTTAATACTCTCTGCTCTGGCTGAAAGCTGATCTAGTCTTTATCTAGATCTAGATCAGCTTTCTAGATTTAGTCGTTTTTCATCGTACGATAAAAAAAAATATAAAAGCATTTTTAGTATCCAGTTTTTTACAAAATATTTAGTGATATTTAAAGAACACAAGGAAATTTTCTCAAAAAAAAAAATTTCTCAATTGATGGAAAGAAAAAAAGCTCACTTATTCTCAGGAAAGACGTCGCTATAGCTCCTACCTCGGGTAAAAAAACTAAATTTTTTTTCACAAAATGGCGACGAATTAAGAATTAACCAGTAATGACGCTATCTTCAGCAAGGCTGAAGCTTATATACTTTTCACGACTTTCTTGTGCCACGCCCACTTTTTTGACTGAATATACGTTCTATTCATGTTATTAGCCTATTTACCAATTTTCATTGTTTTTGCTTATTGGTACTGGAGATATGCAAATTTTTGGCTAAATTAAAATTTGGGCTAAAAGTGGGCGTAATCATGCCCATTTTTGTCAAAATAGTTTTAATGCCCCCAAATAACAAAAGTGTGAAGTTTCAAGTCAATTGATTAAGAAACAAAAAAGTTTTCCATACAACGACGTGACTCTTGCTTCTCTTCCTCTTCTTCATTTTGTATGGCAGGTACAAGTTCCAGTTGCCCGATCTCAATAAAACTTTCAGGCATTTAGTCGGACTATGTGAAACTACTATGTTTAAATTTTCAGCACTCTATCTTACAAAACAAACGATTCAAGTTTAGTTCACTTTTATTCTTCTTTTCGTACGGGAGCTACCTGTTCCAATAATCCGATCATGCTGGTTCCGATGAATGATTCATCGTAATTAATTCTAAGACTCTGGGCAAAGTTTCAGCTCGATAGCTTCAAAACTGAGGGACTAGTTTGCATACATACAGACAGACCGACAGACAGACAGACGGACAGGCGGACATGGCTAAATCAACTCGTCTTGTCGTCCTGATCAAGAATATATATACTTTATATAGTCGGAAATTAATATTTCGATCTGTTACAAACTCCGTGACAAAGTTAATATACTATTTCACATACGTTAAAAGTATAAAAACACATTGTTTCCACAACTTATGGAAGACATTGCTTTTTTTTTTTTTTTTTGAAAAGTGTCAAAAAAGTCACAATACCGAAGAAATTTTAGGTTTAGGTGCAATTAATTCGAAAAAGGACACGAATCTGCCCAAAACGACATAGTAGTGGAGTACTGGCTCGCTCATTTCAAAATGACAGGATTAAAGAGTCTAATGTGCAACGCAAGCCGCAGGAATTCACCGTTCTGCGTAAGCGACTCCCAAACGTCGAAAATTTGCTATATTTACACAATAAATTGTTCAATCACTTCGCAAAATCGTTTAGGAAACGCTTCTTTAAAAATTCATATATTTTTATCAGCACTAAAGTGTCGTATGTGCTGTGGGCAGTTAGAAGTTAGTTCGATGTCACTAACTCGCCGACACGCTTTCAGCCTGATCAGGATTTTCGATTACAAGGAAAATACAGTAGAAATTATAAAACCCGATATTGCGAGCCTCGACAATTCCATATCATAGCCTCACACCAAAACAATAAAATGGTTCCGTTCATAAATAATTATAATTTTCAAATTCGGTGCGTTGTTCAGCGCCACCTATTGGTTTGATAAAACTATTGTTGTGTAGGTTTCATTCAAAGTAAACGCCATCTTTGTCTCAATCAATTAATTGGCATAAAAATTATTCGAATTGTACCGCTTAAACAAACGCGATCGCATGACCTTTTGTGCGCATAGAGAGCTGATGACGTGCTTGTACAAACTAAGTAGCACTTGCTTCTGTCAGCGTTGAATTACCGCAAGTTTCACCTGTCAAAAAGAATACATTAGGAATTATATGACTTTGTTTTTTTTGGTCGCCAACAGTCTCTTAATGACCACGTTAATATTACTTCAAAAGTTTTTCCCCCTAAACGCTAACCGAAAACCCATAAAATCTCCCTACATAAATTTTGTTATTATAAATAAATTAAATATTCATTATACTCTTGCAAGAGTATATTAACTTTGTCGCGAAGTTTGCAACGCAGAGAAGGGGACATCTCCGACTATGTAAAAAATATATATATTTTTGATCAGCTCGACGACAAAGAGGATAAAATAGAAAGAGTGGAAAACAGAGTGGGAACATTTACATCGATTGATGTGGACAGAAAATGATTAGTAGCCAAGTAATTGGAACTTAAGAATGAGCGAGAAAAAAGATGAGACAACTATATGAAACGCTCTGATTGTTGCAAGATCCGAAGGAGACAGCATATAAATATTCAAAAAAAATAACAATTTTATATTTCTTAAAATTTCTTTATTATAATGTCAATATAATTTTAATAAAATTGATATTTCAAATTATTTGTAGAAAACAAACAAAACGCGCAAAATAACATTAGTAGCCTTTTTTTTTTTTGTTTTTTTTTTGCGCGTTATAAAATTGTTATTTTTTTTGAATATTTATATGCTGTCTCCTTCGGATCTTGCAACAATCAGAGCGTTTCATATAGTTGTCTCATCTTTTTTCTCGCTCACTCTTAAGTTCCAATTACTTGGCTACTAATCATTTTCTGTCCACATCAATCGATGTAAATGTTCCCACTCTGTTTTCCACTCTTTCTATTTTATCCTCTTTGGTTTTGCCAAAAGAGATGTTTTTTTAGCGTGCAGTTTTATGCGACTCTGTTTTTGTGTTATTTGCATCGAACTCATGACCACAATCCAATGCAACAATCGTTAGTCAACACTAAATTTAAATTGACTTTAGTAACATTCATTTTTTTTGCTGTAATTTCACACTGATCAACACAGTTTCTTCAAGCGAGCGACTGCGGACCAGTGTTGCCAATTTTCATTATTAAAAAATGATTTTATAGCACTGCAGCACTTCTTGATACCAGAAGTACTTGCGAGGGGCGAGCAAAATAAAAAAAAAATAGAAAACAAACAACCAACCAGGTTAGATACACCAAGCAATTGCTTAATTTCTTGAAAAGATACACCAGAAATCGCTTAACAGTCGTGTCGGTGTGGAAGTCGGGCAAACACTAGTATTGAGACATAATCTAACAATTGGAAACAAAATCTCTCGCCTACGTTCAAATCGAAACTGTATCATATAAAATTTGGTAACCAAAGTGCGCCTGACCAGTGAAAATGTATAAAATTGTGAACGAAAGTGTAGAATTTTAAAAATAAATCAGAAAAATCAATGATATGACCAAAGCAGAAACTTAAAAGCCAACCAAAGACGCGAAAAGACCTTGAGCCGAAAAAAAAAGTTGGTTGCTTGGTTAAGTACAACAGCAACAGCACTAACAACAACAACTACCCCACCTGGTCTGGACAGGTGTAGCGCGTATGAGCAACGCTCAGCAAAACATATAGTTAGATTTAGTTAGCAAGCATATTGGTTGACGATAACGTTAGAAATTAAATTTTCTAGTTTCCGTTTGTTAAATAATACGCACAACGCACACACCAACACAAGTAAATAAACAAAAGTAACGTATAATATTTAGTAGTACTTAATCAGTGAAGGCAACGACAAAAATTTCGAAAAAGATAAGAAAAGTTTTACCAAGCGCTTGCTATTGTTCATTGCAGTGCAGAAATACGCTCAGTTGAAGTTGGTGGTTACGTTCGCTTATAATTATACTTTTTCGGCAAACCAAAAAAAAAACAAAAAAGTTGTTGTGTGCGACGACGACTGAGTGACTCAACCAGCTGTCGTTCGTTGGCTGTTGTCACACAACCAAACTGCTTTGCTACTGCCGCCGCCCGTTGTTGTTGTTGTCGCTGCCGCTATTATTACAACAGCGACAAATAATAATAAAAACGGTCACCGCTGAACTGCTTCGCTTTGCTTCTGCATTTTCATTCATAACACACACTTGTGCATTCATTCAAATACGCGTAATAATAATAAAACAAAAAAAAACTAAAATAAATGCAATCAAATCTGAGTTAAACAGATTTTCGCAATCAAGCGCGTTTTGTTGTTGGTTTTTGTTTTATTTTTTTTTTATTAAATCTGTTTTTCTTTCTAATTAAATTAGTTTTGTTTGAAAAATATAAACGCGCTCGTTTCATGCATCGCCAGACGATAATAAAACGGACATTTTTGTGCTGTGCATTAAGTGAATAATACTTTCCAATTGGAACAAAAATATATATACATTTGTCACTGAGTGTTTTCAAAAGGTTTGTCTGTGTCTGTGTGCGTGTTGATTAAACACAAACAAAGCACAGCAGCAGCGACAAATCAAACAACAGATGACCAGCACCATGAGAAGCGTCCAGGACGCTGGCGGTTCAACGCAACCGCGTGTAAAGATGAACACATCAAGCACGCTGCTAACGCCGGAAGAGAACGAAGCTGTCTTCAAATTACTCGGGAGAAAGTGTCAGGTAAGTTGCTTTGACTCAAACTTTACATTGGCCAAAACAAGCCAAAGAGTTGATGACTTCAGTCAAATGCCAAGTGTATGATTAATAACAATGTTGTTGTTGTTGCTGTTGTCGCTAGACGACGTAAGCTATACAAAAATATTAATTATACATTTCCGTACGTCATTTAATTTTTTTTATTTTTTTTTTGTAATACAATTCGTTTAATAATTATCTTGTATTACTTGCATTTGATCAAATTGTGCCATGGTCTGGTCTAATTAGCATATCGCATTTTCATGCGGCGACGTCATGTGCCATTTAGCAAAAAACATTGAAAATTTATAATAAATAAATATACAAATTTGTTGACGGCACACTTTGTCAGTAATACAGTTGTCATGTATGTGCGAATATACATGACGATATCTCCATTTTGTTATCTATTGGCGATTTGTAATCACAATCGATATTCATGACAATATTTAAGTCGAACTGGCAAATATAATAAATTACTCATTTTGCCATTAAGTTGACTAAACATTGGTGGGCGAAGTAACTAATTAAGAAATAGCAAAAAAACACATGTAAAGCAAATAAATAAGTTCAAGAATCTTGGCTAAAACAACAAACGCCTTGGCGGAACGCTGCTTAGTTGAAGCAAACACTTGGTGTTTTTTTGTTAGCTATTTATATGTTTAATATAATATTTTGTTATCTTATCGTTCAGAGTTTTAGATAACGTGCATAGATAAACGACTTGCCATAGCACAAATGTGCGCAAATTGTTATAAATATTTGAAAATATCAAAATCAAAAAAATGTCAACTGACCGACGACAAAATTAACTTTAAAACTTGTATCTTAACTTGCAAAAAAATAAAAAAAATAATAATGAAATTAATAACAAATGTGACTTTAATAACTTTTTGCTTAAAACAAGTTACAAACACAGAGAGATTCGAGCCATGTCGTAGAGCATTAATGTGCGTAAAATTATGTCTGTCAGTATAAAAATAAGTATAAATAACTTGAAGCTAAACTTTTGCAGTCGAAAACCGTTTATAATAAGCGACTTATTTGTTGTTAAATTTCTTCTAATTATACTTTTACGCTTTGCTAATTTTTTGTACAACTTTCCAAGTTCAGCACAGCGCAGTCAAGAGTTGCAATACAAGAGATAAAAATAAAAAAAAAATTGTGCTAAGCTAAAGAAATGTCAACGGTTTCTTGTCACAGATATAAATTGCAATAACTAAGGTTTACTGTAAGGAACACAGTTGCACACAAAAATGGCACATCGTCGTCTGGTACTAAAGTCTGTGCTGCTGCTTAAGTACGTGCTAAATACAAATGTATCTGCTGTGTGTGAGTAAGTGAGACATATTTTGCTTGGGTTAGCAAATTCCAACTGCAAACGAGCAACTGTCATTGAGGGCCAAAGCAATTGCTGTCACAAATGTTTAGCCTTTAATAGCAATTGTATTTATTTGCCATACAACGTTAATGATTAAACAAAATCAGACAATTTTTTTGTGATTTCTTTTAAATTAAATGAAAAAAAAAAATATTAAACTTAGCAAGCGTAGACTTTCTAATTGCTTTTTAAGTCATTGACAACTGTTGAAAATGTTGTTGCTGTTGTTGTTTGAATTTTTCGCTGCTGTTTTGCCATCGATTTTCAGCATTTTTGTGTTGTTGTGTTTTGTGACTTTGAAAATGTTTTTGAACCAAAACAACCAACAATGCTCATTTAATAGTTAACATGGCAAGACATCATTTTATGATTACCACTTTATGTCAATGGCAAAGCACGCGCACAGCTCAGCACAAACTTGAATATTTTCACACTCAATTTGTAGCTTTTTGTTATAGTTATTTAACTATTTTTTTGGTTTTTTGTCATACATAAGATAGCGTCTTGTCAGAATGCTTGACGGCTGGCAATCGCCAACGCCAGCATGTGTGTGGGCTGCATTTAAACAGCTGCTGCATACAAGTATCTGTGCGCTACATCAACAAACAAACTGCCTTCTGCTGAGGCCCAAGTCAACGTCAAATTTGTCGTCAAGAAACGTACAACAATCGTTGTTGGGCAAACACAAACAGACAAATTGAAAATGTATTCTCTTTTTTTTTTTATATAGTAACTATTTTTATTTGCGTCAAAGGTCACACAAATACGTAAGAAGTGTGCAGCAATTATTATATACATTGAGGCATTTATGTATTCATCATTTTTGCCTTCGTTGTTGAGTTTAATTGTGCGCCCAACAAACACAACAAAAACGTTGCCGCCATCAACAATAACAACAACTATAATGAGAGAAGCGAAGTGAGGCGCTCACGTGAGCTTGGAATGCTTTAATCAAGCTAATTGACGTCGTCTGTTAGCGACAAAGCCTTCAAGCTGCCAAATCCGCTACTTTTCTTTCTACTTCTTTGCTTTAATATGTTAAATATCAAAAAAACAAACAAAATAATGAATTGATATGTCTTTTGCGTTGTCTTTTTGAAAGCGAAAGTTCATGTTCTCAATTTTTTTTTTTTTTTTTGTAGTTATTTAAGAAAGTATCTTTTGAACAACACATTGGCAACACATTTGGAACACACACTGCAGAACTTTTGGCAAATGCTTTGAATTTATGGGCGTCATGTTTTGTAGTTCTGCTTGTAATTTTGTTGGCCACTGAGGACAAGCGACGCCTTGGCGACGCCATTAGACTTGACGCCAAAAACTTTAGGCCTCTGCAGAATATATACTGCACTTTTACTTAGCAGTAACTTATGGTGACATTTCCGACGTCAAAAGTGATTATTAACCCTTTGGCGCAAAAAAGAAATCTTTAGATTTAAAGTAAAACTTTTGTATATTTGAAAATTCAAATTAATTATTATAATGACTTCAAATATTTGTCTTCTTCTTTCACAATTGTTTTATAATTATTGCGAATTTGTGTTTATCAAATGCCAGCAAATTGTCAGCATTACTTGATGATTTCCTCATTGCGGTTTGTTTTTATTCTATTAATTTCTTATCGGTATTTCGTCATAGTGCACTGCCTGCCATACAAGGGTTAAAGCTTAAAGAACAAACGCAGTCATTCTTTGATTGTCAGTTTGCAGCAAAATTACTGTTTAGTCAGAATGTTGCTGAACAATAAAAAAATTTAATGTTCGATTTAGCACTAAATCACTTGAATTTCCTTTGCACATTATGCATGCCACTTTGCTTGCAGTATGTCTGTCGGTCCGGTCGGACTGACAGCAGTTGCTCTTCAGTGGCAGTCTGTCTGCGGCATTGCACTTGAGTGCCTGCCTAGCCTGCCTACTTGACAGAAATTATATAAAGTAGCCAGTGTCGGTGTCGGTGTCTCTTGGCAATGTGAGGAGTAGTCAACGGCTATGGACGGCTATCAGTTGACAGCGACAGTAAAACTATGATTTTTTGATATGTATTTATGTCTATTCAACTCAAGCAAAGAGAGACAGACAGACAGACTGACTGACTATGTGTCTGCCTAATAGGCTGAATGAATGACGGTCGTTTTCAGCGACATCTTTGGCAACTTTGGGCGCTGTTCGTTTTAATTTGAATGTGTTTACGTGCCCGTCATGCTTAAGCTGCAGATTACCACCGCCCGTTATTTGTGTATTGTTAGCTGCAATGGCAACCGCCGCGCAATCATCTATTGTGTTGTATCTCAATATAAAACAGCAAAAAAAAAAAACAAATCAAAGACGTGTATGCAATGCTACACAAAGACATTTAAGCAGTGCTTGATGATGATGATGGTGTTGGTGTTGGCAAATCGAACGTTTACGATTTGTTTGTTGTTTGTGCGCTTTGTTGCTTTTTGAACCGGCCACTAGACGTGTCAGTCAGTCATTCAGTCTTATTGGTATTCAAATAAGCAATATTTGCGTATGCAAATCGTCATGCTCAATACAAGCCAAAATGCCAACGGCCAACATCGCGACGGTGACTCTCAGATACATGACGAACGAAACTGAAAGTCAGATGAGTTTCTTAAGTTGTGCGAACAAGTTCAGTTTTCTGTTGATACATTCAAATGAAGCTTAAGGTTGCGAAACAATACAAATTTTATACAATACAATTTTGCTTTCTTACCGTTGTTTATGTTTTGTTTAAAAGAAAGAAAATATTACAGTTTTATTTTAATATTTTTCTATTGTTATTTTTAGACATTAAATACGGCAGTTGTGCAAATCTATAAAACGGAGGGATCTGCGCATGCGCATTGGAAAAAGAAGCACACTGGCGTCGTTTGCTTTGTCAAGGACAGCGCGATACGCTCATATTTTCTGCGCGCCTATTGTCTCATCAAGAATGAGCTGATCTGGGAGCATGAACTGTACGATGGCATGCATATAAACAAGGCGCGACCCTTTCTACTGACCTTCGAGGGCACGGTAAGCATGTTGTGACTCATTATTGGAAGCATTATCACATGATATATTGTTATTTGCGCACAGGATGGACATGTCGGTCTTAATTTCGTTTCTGAGCAGGAGTGTGATGCATTCTTTAGAATAGTGAATACCACCCTTGAGACTAGAAATAGAAAGAAATTAGGTAAGCATTAAAGTTGCATAAAACAATTGAGTCATAGTTCTTGCTAACAAGAGATTTTGCTTTAACAGAGAAACGCAATCGACCAAAGGCTACAACGGCACCGAATGTACCTGTGCCGGCCGTAACCAGAGAGCCAGTGAGACCGCCATCGATTAATCAATTGACAACGACGACAGATGGCGTTAGTGTCGGCCAAGGCACTGGCGTACAATTGCGCAATAATAAAATCAATAATATTACATTGAATCCGGCACCGACGCCTACGCCGACGCCACCACGGAGTTTCCTCTCGCAATGGGATAAAAAAGATAAGAAGCGTAAGGTAACAAAAGCGGATATCAGTCAGCCAACAAATTTCGTGCATCTCAGTCATGTTGGCTGGGATGCGAACAAAGGCTTCGATTTGACTGGCAATGAGAATGATGAGGTACTCAATCAGTTTTTTGCCAAAGCGGGTGTATCTGAAAATCAACTGAAGGATCGCGACACACGTGCCTTCATCTATGATTTCATACAAAGCAATAATGTGATCGAGTCAATGCAACAAGAAAAAGTTGAATCGCCAAAAGCCGCCACAGCTGCGCCCATGCCGCCACCGCCGGTGCCCAGCCGTCATCATCATGTATATATCACATTAAAATATTTCATATTATAAGAAACTTTTAACTTATATTTGTTTTGTACATTAGCAGTCCCATAATGGCAACGCCACCAGTCAAAGAACCGCACCTCCACCACCGCCGGCTAGACAACCGCCGCCACCTGTGCCCTCAACTGTGCCAGGCGCAACGCGTGCACCAGCACCGCCAATACGGCCGCCACCAATTGTAACGGCACCACCGCCGCCACCACCACCAGCGCCACCAATTGCGCCGGCGGCAGCGGTATGTATTTTTAGTGTTTATTGCAATTTCATAATTTTAATTCGTTTCATTGAAACTATTAGCCGCCACCACCACCGCCGCCGCCGCCAATGCCCGTCATGGAAATGCCTATAATAACGACAACACATGTACCCACTGAAGCCAAAGCACCTTCCACACTACCGCAAATACCAGATACGCGTAATGCGCTCCTAGACGACATACGCAAGGGCATTCAATTGAAGGTACGTCTAGGACAATATATCGATCATATTTTATTGAATTTGTATTGCCTTTCTATAGAAAGTGGACACCGCAGCGCTCAGCACTGGCAGCGGCGATTCGCGTAGCGAACTTATGTCTGAGATACGCATGGGTATTGAACTGAAACCGGCTGCGAATCGTGAACTTGGCCAAAATCGCAATAGTGATGACGGCACAACCGGCACTGATGCGCTCGCCGATGCATTGCGTCGTGCGCTGCAGGAACGTGGCCGTGTGATACAATCATCGGATGAGGAGAGTGAGTCTTCGGCAAATGATGATGAGTGGGATGACTAAATTGGCGTTATTTTTGTTGTTGTTGTCGAAATCGAACTAAGCGTCAGCCACGTATTCCATGTTCAGTACATTTGTGGCATTGGCATTGTGTTTTGCTTGACGGCAAATGATTTGTACATGACAAGCATGTATTTTGTCTACATATACAAAAAGTTTATTATAATTTTGTATCACTTAAATGAACATGTCATATTAAATTACATTATTTGATGTAAGTTGCAAATGTATGACCCAAGAAGTATCTAAGCCATGTTGCCAAGCGTTCTGTTGGCACGAAGATACATAGTAACATACTCTGATACATGGTTAACAATCTAAACCAATTCATTATTTATACTATGGCAGATTTATGCTTTTAAACTATACTTGTACATAGTTGTTCTTTTTTTCTTCAATACATAGTAAAATAATTCAATTCAAAAAGAAAACAATTTGGCAAGCATTATTTAACATAATCAATTCAACCGAAATTAATATTGACATTATCCGATACCATTTGCATATCCTGCTCAATTATTATTAAACTGTGTTTTATTAAAACAAAAAAAAAAACATACATATTTTCAAAACACTTGTTTAGAACTGTGCCAAAAAAACAAAAAAAAAAGTAAACGTGAATATTTAAACAATTACAAAATAGTAAAACTGATGTTTACATTTAAGCAATTGCTGCTAGCAAAAAGTAAAAGTTTAAACAACATTTAAAATATACTTATTTATTACTTAAAATGCAAAAACAAACAAAACAAAAACAAAGTAAAGTAAAATCAAGTCTGTATTGAACGACTCACTCAAAGCCTATTGGGAAGATATTTATGAAAATGTGCCTAACTCTCGCTGCGCTCATAAGTTGAGTATATAAAATGTCATTTGATTTTGCAAACATTGATGTCTTTTAGCAAACTGAACAATAATTGTTCCTATGTTGCATCGTGATAAGCAACACATGCGGTAATTTAGCATTTAAACTTATGGCAAGGTTTGAATACTAAACTATCCTATGTATTGTGTAATTCTATGTAACGTTGGTAATATTATAATATGGCGACCTGATTGGACATCAATAATTGCGAAGAATGCTACAAGAACTTACTTATGGGTCGTCCGTGTGTCATTTTCTTTTGAAGTCTGCATAATTGAAATTACTAAGGTGTACGTATGCATATTTTGCATAAAACAAAGAAGGGAACTAACTTAACTATACAACTTAACTTTAATACATTTTTAATTAAAATAAACAACAAAAAAAACGTATCGTTTCAAATTATAGCAAAATCTAAATGTTTAATTAAATAATTAACATCACGTTATATGCAAAAATTTGCTCAAGAAATTACAACAAAGAAAATACATATATTTGAAATAATACATTTGTGAAATTTAACAAATATAGGCAATAATAATAAATTGTTATTAACCAAATTATCGTCTAATAATAATTAAAATTTATAAACGAAAATGCTTCCTTGGCTTCTTACGAAGAAGCTGATTAACTCCTAAATGTATCGATTTGTATGAAAGTGTGAAAAATCTATGAAATCGAGCGAGGATTTAAAATATTTCATTGATTAATGTTTTTTTAGTATTTTCGTCGAAACGCATTTAATGCAATTCTTAGTCACTATTTTTGTTTAGTATTATTTGTTCTGTTTTTTTTTTAACATTTTTCAAAAATCAATGTTTGCATGAAATAAAAAAAAACTTTTTAAAGTAATTATTTGTGTGCGTTAACATTAATATTTAAACAATTTAATTAAATACATTTTAAGCCATTTATTTATATAATTAATATATTCAAAATACCTTTTTTTGGTATAAATTCAAATTAATAAATGTGTGGATACTAAATGTGTGAATTTGTAACTGAATTAAAACTTAAATAAAATTATAAATAAACACTGTTGCATTTTAATTGCAAAATCAGTCAAACTACCTAAAATTTTACAAATTTAAAAAATAAATCGCTTAATATAAAACTAAATGTACCAAATCTGGAGGTCTTCATAAAGACGAAATGAGGAACAACAAATTTTTCTCTTACAAAAGCAGTCGTAAACCCGACTGCTCAGAAATTATTTTAAAATGCTTAAGGCGTGTTGGTTGGGGATAATTTCACTCGTTCGCGTCAGATATTCAGAAGGAAGCTCACATTCAAAAAGCTGACAATTCGGATGCTAGAGGCATCTTTTTGAAAACGTGTGGGTCTATTTAGAGATCTTAGAATATACTCAGCAGGGAGTAAGGTATCATTCATATATTAATTTGCTTCCCACAGAGTTACTCTCAAAATTCGCACTTGGTCTCCCCTACTAAAACACGAAATACTTCTTTAAACCCGAAATTTGAACTTAAATACTTAATTCTTAGCATACAAAATTTACTGGTCTAAACACTGGTTATAACTCTATAACTGCGCTGATAAATGTAAGACTACCGAAAGCCACACAACTACGTGCTGGCATTGTCTTCATCCGGCTCTATTGATGCATTATTCTCGTCCAGCAATTCACGTTCGATATTCGCATTGTTATTGTTTTCGGCAATTTCATTAATATTAGCCTCGTATGCGAAATTTCCTGAATTTAATAGTCGATAGGGCGCGGACTCTAACTGCAATTGATGTTGTTGCACCAATTGCTGTTCGTTAATGCGATTCTCAGTCTCTTCAGTTTGTAGGCAGGTAGTTTCTTCAATGGCTGCTACTGCCGCAGCTACGGCCGCCGTTTGCGTGCCCGAAGTGCTAGGTCCATCTGTGCTGTTCGGCTGCTCAATACTGTCAGCTGGTGTTGTTGTCAACGTTGGCATAATATTTTGCGCGGATATTTCATGATTAAGCACATTTTGTTGTTCCTCTTCGCTGTCTGAATTATTGGTATCGGGGCTGACATCAGTTGGCACATCGGTTGTATCGAAGAATGGCTGTGCTTGAGATTCGGTTTCTTTTTGCACATCGAAGGAACCAAAATTGGTGGAAAGAACCTGATTAGCTGCTTCTTCGTTCGTAGCTGTTGCAGTTATATTCGTTTCATTGCTGATCACTGTTGTTTTTTCAATCAATGTAGCAGCATCCACAGCACTATGCTCTTGCAAGAGATCTTCTTCAATTATCTCTTTTTTGATGTTCAATATGTTAGGCGACTCATTGACATCAGCCTCGACTTCATTATTAGATTTTGTTGCTACATTTGTCGTTTTCTTATCAGCAGCGTCAATTGTTTTGTCGTTTGGCACATTGGTCATTTCCGCTTGCCCGCAAACGCTCGTTATCATAAGACCATCTCGGTCATTGTTCATAAACATGCTACCCGTGTCGATGTCTCTGTAAACGTGAATTTCTTCTTCGAATGCCTCTTCGGCCTCATCCGTAGATGATGGCGTCTCATCGTCATCCTCGTCGTCAATATCCGTCTTACTACTGCTATCGAAAGGAGGTATTCTATCTTCATATATAGCATAATTGATACCATTTTGTGTTGATTCTGCTGAAGTATGATTATTATCTAAATCCATATCATATACTTCAATGTCCTTTTCCTGCTTAATTGTTATATTATTATAATGAATGGGATTCCTATAATCGAAATCGTTGACTGATTGATTGCCTCCACTTTCGGCTTGATTTTCATTGTTTGGCATTGAATTTATTTCATCAATGTAGCCTCGATCCATTGGTTCCTCTTTAATAACCACATTGGCTAAGCTGTTAAATAGCGCTTTGGAGCCACTTTGTATAGCAACAATTTTCGGCATAGTGCCTTTCCAGCTTGAAGGATTTGAAGACATTACACCCGTTCTAATGGCACCGGTACTCTTTCTTGCTGTGACGCTTGTGTGCTTTTGTTGTAATGCACCAGTACTTTTACGAGCAATTGCACGTGTCGTTGTCACTTCGACTGCTTTGTCCACGGGCACAGCTTCTTCGGCCACATCAATGCCACTAGCAATGTTGGTTATTAAACGATCTAATTCCAAACGATTTGGTTTAATGTCTTCTGTCTCATGGATACTATTGAACATACCGCTATTATTTGCACAGGTGATTTCGAACTGTGAAATTGGTATTGATGTCATTACCGCAGTCGGTTCTTGTTTAATTTTACAAGCAGCTTCAATATAATTGTAGCTGTCTTCACAAGGTTCTTGTTTAATTTGAACACTATGATT
Organism: Phortica okadai; assembly: GCA_034638295.1. Classification (NCBI taxonomy): domain Eukaryota; kingdom Metazoa; phylum Arthropoda; class Insecta; order Diptera; family Drosophilidae; genus Phortica; species Phortica okadai. The sequence goes on along the minus strand of CM067849.1, from coordinate 3,801,248 downwards.
TAAATCGTTTTCGTTACTAAGTTCCGTGTTTAAATCGTCATTTACTTCTTTACTACGCTGCTTTTCAGTATCTCTTCGCTTTTTCTTCTTTTTTCTTTTCTCAAAATGCATACCTTCGTCATCGTCCACCAGTGAAGAGTTTAATTGCCCTTCCTTATTTGTGATCTTCAGTTTTAATGCAAACGTCTTTGGTTCTTCCTTGATTTGTACATTGATCGCAGGCATTGGATTACACACTTCCTGATTAAACTCTTCAGGCTCCTTTTTAATAGTAATTAATTTCTCTGTGGTCTCTTGTACTGCCTCAGCAACCTCAGTGCGAATATTATCATCGTTACTGTTTTCGCTTTCGCTTCCACGTTGGTAATCATCGTCATTGTCATTGACTGTATCTTCCCCATTGCCGTCGGACTCGTTTGCAGAGTGCTCAGCATCGACATGAACTTCGGGTTCTTGCTTTATGCTTACTAATGTATCCAACGTTGACTTCAGCAACTTATCAACACGTTTCAAATAGTCTTTTTTTGAGTCCTTTTTGCTGGTCTTTTTGGCCATATTATTGTTATTCTTTGGCTCGGTAGCTGCCAGCAGCATTGGTGAAGATAGTCGAGTCAGTGAAACAAATGGTTGCATACTCTGATCTTGTTCAGTAATTGCCTCAATTTCATTTTCATTTTTAATTCGTACAGGACATTCCGCTTCTGCAGTTTCACAAAGTATATGCTTGTTATAGGTGAGATAAATCTTTGGGCACTTTGGCGCATGACGCATATATTCGTTTTCATTGCGTAGATATTTACTGCAACCGCCGCACTGTTTCGTTCCAATTGAGCAATGATGTGTATTGTACAAGTAATTGGTGGGATAAGCACCTCTGCACTTAGGACACAAGCGGTCGTACACCAGCATTGCCACGGGTTTTACAAAGGCATGGTCACGCAGATGTCTCGTGAAAGCGTAATAATTTGCAACTAGTTGATCGCAGAGCCCGCATTTGTAGGGTGTCTTTGATAATTTGTGCCACAACTGATGCGCCTTTATGTCCATATTAGTATTATGAGTTTGATCACACGCATTGCATATGTAACGCGGCACATTTGGTACATGGAACACACTTTTATGCATATCTAAAGCATCTTTGTTATCAAAGCTTTCATAACATATTGCGCAATTCTTGCGGTATTTTTTTGGTCCTTTTACACCTTCAGCCATATCTGGCAACTCATCCTTGCTGTGGTAAAGAATGAAAAGTTATTTTTTTTCAGAATATGTACCTTCATTGTTACTTACATTTCAGTATATTTTGCCTGTTGTTGTTTTGGTTTTTTGACATTTAACGATTGTTTCTTTTTCCGATTGGTTAGGTTGGCATCAACATTGAAATCCTTGTAATCGTATTCCATCAATTCATCCGATTTTCGTTTACGTCCGCGTTTTGCTGGAGTGGGCACTGACAGCTCGACCTTACAAAATACATCCTCCTGCTTCAGATCAACTTTGTTAATCTGCAATCAAAAACCAATACAATACAGTGGGTAAACTTTAAACTTTGGAGCATGCTTACAAACTCCGGCTCTTGCGGCTTCAGACCTAACAGTTTTCTAGTTTGAGTATTTGTTGCGTAGCACATTTCACGAAACTCATAAAAATCATTGATTTTGTCTACACACAGTGAACACATTGTTTGCGGCATTTTATCATTTTTGGATATCTGTTGGTAATAATGGTATTGGGTATGCATTAGATAGTCAGGAAAGCATTTGTCAATAGCGACTTACCACAAGACCAAGCAAGTCAAGTATTTTTTGTCCTAGACCTGGGTCGCCATCAACATCTACAACGTCGTTGGAATCGCCAAGGATAGGCACTTTTTTTGGATTATCAATACCGCAGAGGCGGCATATTTTGCAGAGATTCTTTCGCAGGGCAGCATCTATTTTAATTGCAAATCGGTCCATTTCGCAGTAGTTTTAAATAGAAAAATATTCACGGAATACGCATATTTTCCGCAAATTGCCAAAAAAATTACAAAAAATCAACCGAAAAGTTTGCTAAAACAACAACATTATTATATTCTGTTACTAACAGAGCCGAGAAAAAGACGGCCCTGGAAAAATATTGCTGTTAAGGCCGTATGTTAAACCGAAAATGGAAGTGATTTGGCGTATGTTCGCTTAAAAAAGTCAAGTGACATGAGTTGGTACATCTGCAAGTCTAGGCCGTGATTCTCACCAACCTGTAATTGACTGTAGGATATCAGGTGACTGCCAATCCACAACTTTACTTTAGAGATGGACTAAGCTAAAGACCAAAGGAAAATCTTTATCACGAAATTCGAATTTTAATTACATTAACTTTACATGTACACATATTAGTTTTTTGTATGCCATATGCCTACACAATTATTTCCATGTGATCCAAATATAACTGCATTTTTACTTCAAATATAACTTTAATTTTACCTGATGAGTAAAAACCTTGTCACGTTTCCAGCATATACATCGAATGTACTCACGTCACGGATGGCGCTCACCACCATTCGAATTACATTGCGATTTCAGGTGACTGCCGAGCCGCAGCTGTTTTGAACATTGTCAAATTAAATTTTGAATGGCAGTTGGGAAGAATAAAATAGTGAAAATAAACAATTCGTTTCGATTTTGTTACATGCTGGGATCAAGCAGGCCATAAATATTTAGAAAATTAGTATATTATTTTAAACAATCTATTGAATTGTAAAGTCTTCCAAAGCTTATACAAAATGAGCTTGTACCAATGGCTGACAAACCGTGAATACGGAAATGCACCCCGGATGGGTGACGGAAACCTTATTCTGCAGCGAACATACAATTCAATGAAAATGTTTCATGTGCACGAATTCAATCAGAAAGTGGAAGACAGTGTTGGTGCAGTATTCAATCTCGAATTTAATGCGGATGGTAATGTACTTGTGGCAGCCTGCGAAAAGAAAGCGATCGTACTTTTCGATGTTATATCAAGGCAACAAACATTTAAGATACCGAATGCACACACCGACAATGTCAATTGCATAAAGTGAGTTGAAGTCGAATTAAATAAATGAAATAAAAATGATAAATAAATGTTCTGAAATAGGTTTTTGGACGATCGCTTGTTTGCTTCAGGGTCTGATGATGAGACAGTAGCACTTTGGGACTTGCGTTATTTAAAAGAAAAGCTACGCGTTCTTCATGGTCATTCTAACTGGGTGAAGAATATTGAGTATTCGCCGAAGGACAAACTGCTGGTGACCTCCGGTTTCGACGGCAGCATTTTCACTTGGGACATAAAGTCTCAAACTGAACAGGGACTCATTTCCCAGAGGGTCTTTCAAACCAGCGGTCTGATGCGGTGCAGAATATCGCCAGATGGAGAGAAACTAGTATTTAGTACTAGCGGTGGTTACTTAATGATAATACATCACCTTGATTTGATGACTTTACACAAAGACTTGTGTGGCTTTAGGGTGGGTTTCATTCAATTCAAACTCAACATCATTTATGAATCCTGATTTTTAATACAGCCTAGCATGTATCGCTTAATGCAAATGGGTGATCAATATATTCCGCAAGCAGCTAAATACGCCCATGTATTTTCAAAAAGTCAAAAACAAAACCGTGTCGAGTTTGTAACTGATTTTCCAGAAAATGATGATGCAGAAATGATAGGCGCCTTACAAGTATGTAAACAAGTCTTGTCTAAAATCATCTTTATTATTTAACTCTTTCAACTGCACAGATACATCCACAAGGACTTTGTATACTTAGTCGAAATACAAGTTGTAACGAGCAAAGTGAGTGGACTTGTGTACACGATATTAATGAAGAACCTGACGATGATATTGATATCGATACAACGGAGGAACCATTATCAAAAAGAAAACGACACAGTACCAATGACAGTGACGACGATCTTGAGCGGGTTGCCGATTCTGAAAACAATGACTTATTACGTAATTCACAGCCAAACGATTTTTATCGTGCAAATAGATTATTGGTATTTAGAAATGCGAGAAACCTTGGAACCAGATTTGCACTAGCGCGCACTTTGCCGCCACTGCCACCAATTAACTCAAATCAGAATGGTCGGCCAGAAGCGTTCATACCAGACATTTGGGCAGCTGAAGTAACTGTGCAAGAGCGTGCAGTACGACAAAATCGTGCACGTAATTCCACTGCGGTAACTGGTTACAATTTTGTATACGCTATCAGCAGTGGGGTGCTACCGGTTCGGACAGGTACATCACGTGTTGAAAGTGATACAGATGCAGCAACGACAGACAATGAACCATCACCGCGTTCTGATAGTAGTGGTTCGTCGTCTAGCAGTGAGACGCCGCTACCTTTTGAACGTCTACACTTACGACCAATTAGACTGACCCAACAGAGATCTGCAAGCCTACGGGAACGTTCAATCTTAAAAAATGCACAGAAATTGATGTTTTATACTCAGGAAACGAACCAGGATCGAGGTTTTATTAAAGAACCATGTTTCTCCGCCGATGGACGTATTGTCTGTTCACCATATGGAACGGGACTACGTTTGTTGGCGTACACTAAAGACTGTTCCGAGTATCCGCGTTATCAGATGTTCGATGATGTTAAAGGGAATCCCCGCGAACTAGTTGAGGTTGCAAAAATTACAAATCATGATGAAGTTGTTTACTGCACAAAGTTTAGTCCACGAGAGCCTTTACTTGTTTCTGGCTGCCAAGCTGGCCGCGTCCTATGGTATCATCCAAATTTATAAAGTCCAGGACTAGCTACTTAAAGCATCACTTTCTGTATTGTTTGTTTCTCAGTTATCTATTAAATGCCTTTATCATCCTATATTCTAAACAAAATATAATAAAAAAAGAGGAAATAAGTTTAAGTGTGCACACAACAGCACGAATTGTAAATTGCAAACGCGAATAAACTATGGTAAAATAAAAGCCAAACATTTTGCTGCGTACCAATTATGATTTATTAATCGAAGAGAATGTGTTAACATAGTGTGTACGATACTCAGTGTTGAGAACTAAAACGCCATTGTGTGTTGCCCTAACCAGGCCAAATCAAAACGAGGTGGAGGTGTGCGAGTCTTTTTCGGGTCTGGGCCACTTGATTTTCATTCAAGAATTCACCAAACAATGCAAAACTTCAATGTTCTTTGGAGAAATCTGTGTGTGTATAGTTGTCAAGCGTTAGAATACATATCAATAAAATGTAATTATAACGTAACGTATGTATAGAAGATAAATTTAAAAAAAATTATAGAGTGTAATACAACTTATAAAAATTGTAAAGCTAATTGGTCAACAGAAAGAACGTATCCAAAAGTCAAAGTGGAAAAATACTACAAAAAACTTTAGCAGTTAAATTTCACGTTTTCTTCTTTTTCTATTTAGTAGTAATTGCCATATCCACTCCATTGTCCATAATTGTAGCTACCATTGCCACCAGAATTGTACTGCCATTGATTATAGTAGGAATCGTAGGATTGCTGCTGCTGGTATGCACCACTGTTCTGTTGGCCATAATAAGCCGATGAATTAGCTGGGCTATAATTGTAGTTTGCATTGGCCGCTGTTGAGCCATTGTTGTAGGCGGTTTGAGCACTTGAAGTAGCAACGGTGGCGGATTCTTTACTGGCAGATGTTTTTCGGCTGGGACTAGATTCTCTGCAAATATAAACAATAATTAAGTTAATAAAAATTCGTAAATTTTTATCTTTCATGGTAAATACCTCTTCTTCTTCGCTTCATTTGCTTTACTCAGTGCCACTTGCAGTGCGCGTTGGGCATCTTGCAGTCCTTTGGCGGAACTACCAAAGTCTTCCAAAAATTCGACTTTACGCTGTGCAAATAGCACTTTTTGCTCTGGATCAATATTCTCTCGACCCATGAACTTGTCCATAATATCCACCACTTCCTTTTCATTAACCACCTGTCGCTGCAAAGCCAAATCAATCATTTGCAATGCAACACGTGTGTTATTTGGATCTTTCTCCAACAACTGTTGTAGCACTTCGAGACCACCTTCGAGATCATTGCAAATTTTGTTAAGAAAACGAGCATATTTTATGGCTAAACTTCCGGCAATGCCTTTGTTTTTTGCCGTTTCAATGTAGTGCTTGTAGAGTTCACGACATTTATTAAAGTCGCCACGGCGACGCTCAACATTGATACGCCTATAGGCGATTTGCAATAGATTTGGACACTTTTGCTCTAATTTGTTTAGAACTTCGGCGGCACTGTCAAAGTTATTCTGACATTCTTCAAAAGCAGCCCACATTAAATGTAAGCTCGGCTTATCAGGATGATGTATCTGGCAGGCACGTTTAAAGACATCTCTTGTGATCTCCACTATGTCTGGTTGTTCACTTATCGATTCGAGATACCGTAACATTTTTAACCAAAATTCCTCATAAAGAGCACAAGCAATTAAACAACGCTCAAAGAGCACAAGCACACGTTTACGGTCACCTTTCTCGATTTCAAAGTCAAGATAATCCTTCCAGTTCTTAAGCTGTGCACGTTCCAGGGGCTTAACATGGAAGTAAGGCCGTTTAATGCCCTCCTCGAAGGTCCAACGTGCCGTTACTGCCGCTACTGTGAGCTTATGTACTTTGCGACGTACGGATATGACCTTGTCCTTTATCGCAGATATGTCATCATCACTGAGCGTGCTGGGATCGCTCAAATCAATTTTCGGCACCTTAATCGGCAGGTCCTCGCTTTCGGTCAAATCGGTAGTACTTGCTACATCATCGATATGAGTTTCATTACTATCTTTGGGTGACTTACCACCAACTGAATCTGTGTTCGACTCGTCCTTCTTCTCATCACGTTCACGGTCTCGATCTTTTTCTTTCGTTGTGCTGTCGCGCCTACTTTTCGAACTCTTTGACGATGATGATGTTCGTGACGTGTTACGCTCGAAAAGCTCCTTTCGTATTCTGTACAATTCATCAGAGCTTATCGTACTTGTGATAGGATGTTGATTTATTAGATCTTGGAAACTAAAATAACAAAATCAAAAGCAAAACAAAAGGCATTTTATTTCTAACCAAATCCGAATCAATAAGTTTGATGACACTTACTTATCAAAATGTCCGCTGTAGCTTTGAGTTGGTATGGCTAAGATGCGATCGTATATTTGTACTACTCGCTGATAGCGTTTAGCATCGTTCTCCCAACGTATGTACGCATCCCACAACTTATCCGAACGGAACTCTAGGCCACAGGCAGCGACAGCGCGTTCAAACTGTTTTCGTATAAACTCTTCATCGTCGGGATGATTGGCCTTGACATGCGACAAATAATGAATCCACAGATCGACCGAAAGCGGTATCGCGACTAAACCGCGCTCAAACACCTAGATTTTGATATCGTTTTGTATACACAACAGACAGATTTCGGAATTGAGTATAGATACACATTTGATTGTTGTTTCGAAGTTGTTGAAGTTGTTAAGACCATTGCAATCATTGTATAAAGCAGAAGAGAAGAATCGTTTGTAAAAACAACTTTTAGTCAATTAAATTTAAGTTAACATGCTTGCGGTGTGCTTTTTGTGGACGTTGTTAAGACACGCGCTCCGAAAGTATTGCCATTGATCAAGTCTAGCCTTTGGAACGCGTGCCTTTTATATGAAGATCTTAAGCTTATACTTAAACTAACTTAGTTAAATACCTATGGTTGTTTTTTTTAAAGACGTAAAACATACACATACTGTGTATTGCAGAGACTTAAAGAATTGCATTGAATTTCATTTAAACGCCATTTGTACTTACGACTGCGTGAAGAGTATTGGAGGAGTAAGTGGTGGTAGTGGTAACGAACGTACGAACGAAGGAACGAACGAACAAACAAACAACTACAGTTTGTTTAGACTGGTGTAACTATTGTTGGTGCTGCACATTCTTAAAAATCTTTCATAAAGTTGACGAAAGATATCGAAGATAAACAAAAAACAAAAAAAAAAAAATAACTGAGTGTAGAGAGAAAGAGTTCATAGTAGAAGTGTTTCTTCTTTTTTCGGAATTATTTGCACGCCATCGGTGTCACCTTTTAAGGGAAGTGTAGAAGAATGCACCATCAAAATTGAACCTATTCAAAAACGATATTTTTTTTTGCTAAAGTGCAAAATGTGTGAACTGAACTTTAAAGTAAATTTGAAGAAAATAAACACACAGGTGCAAATAAAATGTAATAAAACCATAAATTGAATATGAAGTGAAAGAAAACGGGTACGAGTGAAATCTGTGTCATACAACAGAGAGAAGGACATGTTCAGAGCGTGCTTAAGTTTGTGGCTAGCATTGAATAAGACCACCCCCAAGACAACAAAAGTTACCACTTTGTGCCGGGCTTGAGTACTTAACAAACGACCTAATTTTAGCTTCACAATATTATCGCTTTTTGTTTTTGCTGTTTTTTTGTATGCACTTTTATTATTAATGTAGTTTTTTTTTATTAAATTATAATCAATTGCATTATAATAAATATCAATAATACAAAGAATTGCAAAAATACACGATTGAATGAGATTGGTACTCACCGCGTAGCAATTAGCCTTAATACCCTTGCGCTTCTCGTAATCGGCATATTTGCGCCAGTAACCATAACAGTAAGGATAGTGAGCAAGAAATGTGTCGTAGGCCTCACGTGCCGCCTCAGCATCAGACTTAAAATTGAAATTTATATATTTAAGTTTAATTTTATTTTACAATATGCTAGAACATTGCCTACCTCACTATCTACATATTGTAGTAGATATGTCCAACCTGTGAAATCGGCCGGATCATCTTTAACAGCACGCCAATATTTTTCTAAGTCAGGCAACTGTTTTCGCTCTTTATCCTTGCCTTTCTCTTTCTCCTTGTCGCGATCCTTTTCCTTTTCTTTATCTTTCTCGCGTTCTTTGTCTTTCTTTTTATCTTTGTGTTCCGATTCTAAAGCAAAACAAATTATAAAGTTTAAATTTTAATATAATAACAACTATGTGAACTACCTTCTATTTTGGTTTTCTTTTCAAGTGGCGGCGCATCGTTGCTCTCTGAAGTGGGACTCATTGGGTTATACTGTTCATTGGATTTCTTTTTGATTTCAGGTGATGTTTTATTATTCTCTTTTGTAGACGAATCTTTTGATGGGTGTTTTCCATCATCTGCCTTACGTTTAAGACGTGTACTTTGGTCTGTGGGCAGTTTACCCTCACTAAGATGATTGTTACTACTAGGCAGCTCATCTTCGGATATAACTTCTGCATCTGCTGGCAACTCAGCACGCTGCGGCGCTGGCAATTCTTCATCAGATACTTCCTCGGCGTCATTTATTTCTGGTTTACTTGGAGGTGGTAGTTCATCTTCGGATATTATTTCTGTATTTACAATTGTTGCATTGCTGGTGTCGACATTTTCTGGGAGGTCTTCGGCAATGGCAGGATCTGAAAGCGAGTCTTCTGACGATTCCATTTTTTCACAATTTGATTGTATATGATGTACGACAGTCGCTTTAAATTCGGCATTTTTGTGTTCTGCCACTTCATCGTTTCCGCCAACCGATGGCAAACTGTTTGCATTATCACCAGCTAATGATGCAAGTAACGAGCTTTCGACTGTTATTTCTTTTGCATCATCACTTGTCTCTGAGTGTTCTACAGTACCAAAGGGAAACGAAGAACTCTTTTCGTCAACGGCTGTTTCTGCTGCAACAGACATTTCAACATCATCATCTAAAGGCTGCTGTCGAAGCTGTACCTCGTTGTAAACTACTTCCTCAACGTTTTCATGTGCCGCTTCACTTATCATTGCGCTGATTAAACCAGCCTCTTCAGTCACATGTTCCGGTTCGTCGTCTTGTTCAATCACCTGTGACAAATACAAATATTTCCATTATTATAGAATTTTATCTAATTTGATCAAGCACATTAGGCAATTATTTTAATAAATTTTACGTTTGAGTCATCAGTTGGCCCTTGCAGATAATCATTACCCTTGGGATCATATACGAATGGAACAACGCCACAATCGTATTATTAAATGCATAAGTTTCATCAAGTGACTGCGTCGAGTTACAAAAATCGCAACTGATGCCGATTACTATGCCGCTTATCAACACATTAACCGCAATTATGTACATAAGTATATTCGTAGATAATTGAAAACATTACTGACCTGCGACTGTCGCTTAGACGCGCGACGTGTAGTCCTGGGTGTAGACGGTGCTGTAGTCACTGAAACTTGTCTACCCGAACGTGTTCTTCGTCCTGAAAGTTTTAAGTAAACGAAATGCTACGTATTAATATTTTTAATCTAATCGAACAAATTTCACACTTTTTGCCGCGTGATGCCTTCACGTTGGCAACGTGCTATGTCGCAAATCAGAAAACACCAACAAATGTGTAAAATAGAAAACTTTTTTTTGCTCACAATCACTTGGTGGCTTTCCAGTTACTGTGAACACTTGTTATTATATTATAAAATTTACTTTTATTTGTTTAAAACAAAAATTTACCTGAATTCTCCAGCAAAACGACGTTTTCGTTGTCAGACGCCATATTTATGCAATGCCTCTAGACAGTGTTGCCGTCCGAACTTAATGCCAGTAGGGTGACCAGCCCACAGTATTGAAAAATTAATGGTTTTTTATATTTTTGCACGACTTGTTATGAAATATGTTATTTTTGTCTGCGAATGCTTATTCTGTACTTTTCAAGTATAAGAGACATTTATTTCAAATTGAAAAAATCATATATTTGAAAGTTATAATAAATTGCTAAGTTTTAAGCAGAAAGAAAAATATTTCTTAATTTCCTAATTTTTCGCTCAACGAGTGTTACTGTCCAGTGACCAAGTGAGTTGCCAGAATAGTGGCGTAAATATGGCAACGCTTTTAGTTATTGAAGAAGCAGAAACAAACAGTTTGATGTTGTGGGCGCATATTTCGCAAAAAATCTGAGTTTTACGGTAATAAAACAGAAACAAAACAATATAGTTGCAAATTTAACAGAAAATAACAGCGATTATTGTGTAGTAATTAGAATTACAAGTCAAGACGTGGTTAAAATCGTGATTCACTGATGTTTTTGTTTTGGCCGCGAAAGTTGTAATGTTTCTCTTTTTTCTGATTAATCATCATGGTTACTCAAAATACGCATTTGTAATATTTATTTTTCTTTTAAAAACGGAGCCATATCGCAATTGTTATATTTAAGCCGGCCAATGTTCTTGCATTGTGCGGTTTTATGTGCAAGAAAAAATGGCTTTGTTTGATTAGAAAGTTTTTTTGTTTATGGGCGAACGGGAAGCGGGTGAGCAAATAATGAGGGCAGTCAGCCCGCAACAGCAACAATTTACAGTAGAAAGAAAACCCGCGCAAATTACCGAGAGCAAATGAGAGCCTTTGTTTTGCTTTACTCTTACACAACCAAATGACGCTGAGCAATGTTCTCAGTTGTTCTAACACTCGCTCTCTCTCTCTCTCTCTCTCCTTGCGTTATCTCTGAAGGTAAATTTGAATGATTCAGTTTTTTTCTGCGTTCAATGACGAAATAGCGGCTGTGTTGTTGGTTTGAAGGCCATTATCAGTTAGGTGTAGACGTACTTGTGCGGGGGGATGCAGAAAAAGGCGTTGTTTTGACCGCACTTGTTAGCATAACTTGGGAAATACAAAGATACGAAATGTCAAAATTGGTTAATAATTTGTTTATTTTTTAACAATAGTTCTTTAACACAATGGACTTTGTGAACGTGTTCAACAAGAGTGAACCACACCAGCGTACAATCATACATTTGGACATGGATTGTTTTTACGCACAAGTTGAAGAAATACGTGATCCAACGCTACGCTCACGACCACTTGGTATACAACAGAAGAATATAGTTGTCACTTGTAACTACGTGGCACGAGCGCGGGGAATCTCTAAATTAATGTTGATCACAGAAGCAAAAAAACTTTGTCCAGATTTGGTGCTAGTTAACGGTGAAGATCTCACACCATATCGCCAGATGTCACAGAGAATTTTCGAATTGCTACTAAACTATACGCCGACAGTGGAGAAACTTGGTTTCGATGAGAATTTCATGGATGTAACTTCTTTGGTGGATATGCGACAAACTCATCGAACGATACTTACCGATGTTGATGAGCGAATGAACACTGTTGTGGGTCATATATATCCAGCTGATGGTACTCCATTAACTGCTTGTGGCTGTGGTTGTGCACAAAGATTGATAATTGGAACACATATTGCACAGGAAATACGCGAAGAGCTACGCTTGCGTCTCGGTGTAACCTGTTGCGCGGGAGTTTCATACAACAAGTTACTAGCGAAATTAGTCGGCAGTCAAAATAAGCCCAATCAACAGACCGTTTTAGTGTCAACATATTCGGAACAATTTCTTCGTGAGTTAAATGATTTGCAACGCATAACTGGAATTGGTCAGAAGACTTATGCTCTGCTTCTTGAGAGCGGTGTGACAAATGTTGAACAGCTACAGCTTTGTGATATGGAATTTTTACGCAAAAAATGTGGATTTGAGACAGCAACGAAACTCAAAGATTTGTCATTTGGGCGGGACAACAGCACTGTACGACCCTCTGGTAAGCCTAAGAGCATTGGCATGGAGGACGCTTGTCGACCCATTTCCGTGCGTACGGATGTTGAGGAAAAATTTCGCATGCTGCTCATACGTCTAGTGGAACAGGTTGGTATTCTATTTATCTGCTGCAAATCAAAGAAATAATATTTTTTTTAATATCTTAGGTGGCCGAAGATGGACGTATTCCCATTGTTATCAAAGTGGTGTTGCGTAAATTTGATCCACAGAAGAAAAGTAGTCATCGCGAGACTAAGCAGGCCAACATTCTGCCGTCACTCTTTAAGGCAACAAGTTGCGCCGGTGAGACGGGCACGGTAAAAGTTCAGCTGGCCGTCGGTGCACAGGAAAAGCTTTTAAAAATTGTAATGCGCCTTTTTGAACGCATTGTCGATCTCAATAAGCCTTTTAATATCACGCTGCTCGGATTGTCATTTTCCAAGTTTCAAGAGCGAAAAGTCGGCTCATCGTCGATTGCTAATTTTCTCATAAAGAAAACCGATCTTGAAGTTCAATCTATCACATCATTGACTAATACAAGCATAAGTCCAACGGCGGAAAGTCCGACAACATCGAATGCCAACACTAATTGCGATGAAGCCACATTTCGTTCCTCGCCCACAACATTCAAGCCCAGTGATCAGTTTTATCGCCGACGGGCAACGACTGCGTCACCCATACCAATGTTACTGGATAATGGCTCGGAATCTGGTGCAACTAATTCAGATTTTTCCGACTTTTCAGAAACTGAGGTAGAGCCTTCGCCAAAGAAGAGTCGTCTTGGCCGTTTGTTTCTATCGGCAAAGCGGAGCCGTTTAGCTGAAAGCGATACAGATATGGCTGCTGATGTGGCATCACCGAGTAAATTGCGTGTTTGTGATCTGCGACTAAACTCACGAGATAGTGAAAAAGATTTCCCCATAAGTCCAATAGCAACAACTCCTTCGACATCAGGTGCCGCTGGTTCGATAATGAATCAAACACGATTTCGTACAATACAACCACCAAATACTCTACTGAGTCGCATCGAAGGCGGTGGCCGTCGTTTTATAACTTCGACGCGAACTCGCACAGCAAGCAGACTCAGTTCGAATGCAAGCTCCACGGCGTCATCACCGTTGCCTTCACCAATGGATGAATCTGGCAGCACTCCAGGCACACCATGCGCCACCCCCACAATTATTGGTGAACCAGAGCCAATTTTTAATGCGGAATCCATAGAATGCACAATTACATCAGCACCAATGGAGGCAACAGGTGAGCTGAACATTCTCTCATCGGTTCCATGTCCGGCTGGTGTCGATCCACAAGTTTTTAAGGAATTGCCTGCAGAAGTTCAAAATGAGTTGATCGACTCTTGGCGTAGCACACTCGCTGCTGCTGCAGTCGCTGTGGCCAATGGCGGCAATCCAGACTTGGATAATGAAAATTCATCTTCGAGTAATGTCGCAGTTTCATCACATTCAACAACAGCTTCAAATACGGCAACCACAAAAGCTGGCGCACCAAATAATGCTCAGAAGAACACGCTATATCGCTACTTCCTTAGGAATAAGTGATCCACAGTGTGGATCAGTACTGCCTTTAAGTGTATGAAAGTGTGTAACGTAAAACGTTGCAAAGGTGCTACAAACAAGTTTAGCATCACCATATATATATATATTATGTATATTTAAGTGGTAAGGTTCGAAACATTCATATTTTACAATAATATATATTTTGTTATTATAAGGTTATAATAAGCGAAATGTGTCGCCTTCAGTCCAAGCTCAGATGCTATTCTATTTTAAACATTAAATATTCCATTGAATCTTTAAAGAAAGTTGCGTTTTTTATTTTCATGTTCGAATGGCGAATATTCCGATAAATAGATATATTTTTTTTTTTTATTGTTTTTATATCCTTACAGATATGACATTCATTATAATTGCTTATTACTTATGTAGAAATGTATATATATATATCATTAAGCTCGAATGGCTAATAGTTTATAGTACAATTTCGACCAAAACATAGTTTTCAAAATGTTGAAAAAAATCTACAAACTTGATGCAAGTATTTTAAAAAATTCATTGATAGCTCATAACTGTTATATTACAGTGGCGAATACTTTAGTTAATAAGTAAATTTAAAAAAATGGCAGGTGGCTAAACATTACAATAGTTGATTTTAACTATTCACCCCTCAACTAATACTAATCTAGACTTTTGGTAAATGACGAGTAGTAGGCTAATCAACTGTGCAACAACAATAATAGCAAATCAGATGCATTTAGTGGCTCAGCCAACCGCATTTGATCAAGTATTTCCTTACCGATGATTCAACAGCTGTCAAATTGCCAGAAATTGGCACACCACTCAGCATCAGTGTCTTCAGTGAGAGGTAAGTGGTAGGCGATAGATTCAATACCTTGCACAATTGCAATTCGCTATTGTAGAGTTGAGAGCTACCCAATTGTTGAGGCAAATGTTTGAGCTCCTCGATCTGAGAGCGTAAAATGCTACTCATCGGTTGCTCATTGGTTTTTATTGTGATGCCACCTCCGGTGTTGCTGAGTGGATTATATTTGCTTTCGACGCTGTGATTTGCGAGCATAATGTCGTTTACTTGTAGTTGGGGTGTCATCGGTGTTAGTTGTTTTGCTCCTTGCTGCGGCGGCTGCTGCGGATGTAGTTGGTTGCTGCTGCTCGCTTTCATCGTTGTTGTCGTCGGCATCATGGCCACATTCGGTAGCACTGTCGCCATCATCGAACCCCCGGAATTCGTGCCCATCATCATCATCGTCGTCGCCGTCGTTGTTGTCGGGTGGTTCGTTATCGTCGTCATATGAGCCGACGATCCCCGACAGCTATCCAAGTAGTTTTTGTTGTGCGATAATCCGACGGAGGAGGTCGGGTCGCCGGTGAGGTGCATGTTTCTTGGTGCGATTAAACTTGAGCTTGCCTCGCCGCCGCTTAACAGGTCGCTGAAATTAATACAAATGAGTATTTATATATATATATATGAATATAAAAAAAACTTACGCCTTTTTGTGGTTGGCTTGCGGGGAGTGCAAGGAAGAGCTTAGCTGCCGATGACCTCCACTGTAGGGATGCGTGTTGTCCTGTGGTTAAACATTGTCTTATACAACCATTTATACGATCGCCATTCGGTGTGTTGATAATACACGGAAGCTGAATATCGTGAAAGTAAATATAAATGTAAAAATACATATGTGATTTAGGCTACATACACATAAGTTGTCCACTTCTAGTTTTGATAAAAAACACAAACACGATATTCAACCCCACGTGCATTTTCTCACAATTACATTCACCTCTTTATATGTATATATATTATTGAACTTTAGTACTTACAGTCTTTCCGTGACCGTAGGGTCCAGTGGAGCGATGCACAGCACTAGCGGCATGTTGCTCAAAGTGGCGGCAATCATCAATCTTTGTAATACCGTTATAACGGTAACGATGGAGTTCGGCAAGTCGTATACGCAGCTCTTTTTCACGTTCCAGTGAGGCTAATAGGCGTTCGTTTTCATTGAATGTGTAGAATTGTGCAAACACACGGAAGTGGTCACGAAATTCTTTTTGCTCTTTAGTGAGTCCCGGGTGTTGAGCATAGTTTCGATTACGAAAAAAGTTGGCGGCCAACTGATAATCACGCACCATTCGTTTTCTACGTGCACGTTCACGTAACCGCCGTGTGTACATGTCTACATGAGCCAATTTTAACAACACATCGATCTCGGTGTCGTCAGAGTTAAGTGTGATTGTTGAAATCAGTTGTTCTGCAGTGGGATCATATTCGCGCTCAAAGCTATCACGATTAGGCATGTAGCCTAATTGTGCCGACTCCTCAGTGCTTATATCCAATGGTGGGAGGCGTGCAAGCGCTGTGGCACCAAGTGGCCCAGTATCTTCTGATGTGTGATCAATAAGTCGGGGACGTTGCGATTGTGCAGGTGTCCATGTAAGTCGTCCAATGGTACCATTGACAAATTTGTTAACATACTCCTCTTTGGCATCTTCGGCGGATTTTGTTTCAATGTGTTTGCTAATGTCCTCCCAGTTGCCAAATCCATACTGTTCAATGGCATCCAACAGTCGTATTTCCTCGCGAGCTGTCCAAGCTCCTTTACCACGGAATACCGACAGAATGGCAGTGCCTGTGTCCATAAATTGATAGGCATGATTATTTTGATGCGCGCCAATTTCTGCGCCAGCAGCAAAACACTATTTCAAAGTATCAATAAAATAACAAAAAAATTAGTAAACAAACCGGGTAAATCAGACGATTTCTTAGAAATGACGTTTATACGAGCCAATCACTCAAAAGTGACAATGAATCACTCTGCCCAGATGCTCTCCCGTTTTGGCGTTCTCTCGAATTTTAATTTCTCTCATCACAAATGACGCCGCCTTCACCCCGACCCCGTAAAAAAAAAACTAACTAACTGAAAATGTAGAACTTACTTGCAGGCACAAATCAAAGTTTTCACATTCTGCACAATGTACACGAATGCCTTGTATGTCGTCTTGACAATTTGTGCAATTATATTTGGTGAAGAGATCTGCTATCGTCGTCATCCTCAAATCGTTTGAAAATCAATTCGTAAAATTTTTCAATTTTCCAAAAAAAATGGCTCCTACAAACGAGACGCCATGTTGTAAAATGTTTCAATTTTGCAAAAAGACGCAAAAGCGTCCACGACCAAAATAAGAAGATAGACGAAAAATTTCTGAGAAATAGAGGAAGGAGACACGTCACAAGGAAATGTAGTGCGATTTATGTCAAACCAATACTGCACTTGTGATTCATAATGAATTTTAAAATGACTCATAGACAGTGCTACCAACGTTCCTACAAGCGAGACGCCATGTTGTCTTTCAGGGTTGATTTCTTAATATTAATAGTGATGGAAAGTACCAAGACTTCGACGACTTCGTGCATTGCTCAGCACTAATTATTAAGATAGCCTACCCGACGTGAGATTGCAAGTGAACATACGGCAAGTCAGTACTGGAATTTCTACAACTGCCTTCCTTCCGGTTATAACCATTAATAAATTAACAAATTCGGCATTTAAATGGTGAAACGGCGCAACGCTCCTAGTATTTCAAACGAACATGTGCGCCGCAATCTTTTTGACTGACACGAAATGCGTTCGCTCATCGCAGCGTGTTCCGCAAGGCAACATAGTCGTATCTAATATTAAATATTGAATTTTCATTGTGGCGACTGAAAATGGCAGGAATTTTTACCGAATTCACCTAAGTCGACCAACTGGATCCAGAAGGTCCTTTAAAAACGGTTCCTGATTTTTTGTTGAGAAGCAAATGCGTTATTTGGACATATAAATAGTTATTTTACTGACACTATTTCGGATTAGAAATTTGAAAAAGAATAAATAAACACGTCAATTTCAGTTACATGTTGTAACTTTCAAAATGTTAATAATATGTCAATAAGTTAAATAAAACTATAATGCTAGATCTAAAAGACTAAAATACAGTATCTAAATACCTATTCGAAGAGTAATGCGTGGCAATGAACAAAAAGCAAGGGTCATAAAATGCAACCTAAGCAAGTTTACTTGACATTCCACATGCTATCTAAGTCGCTATTAAACAAAATTAAATTGCTAGAGCATGCTTAACGTAAGCACGTGGCATTTTACATATTTATGACGATTAAATAAACAGAAAATACTTGTGCGAGTCTTACGGGGTTAAAATCACTATTTAATTCAGTTGATTCAACACGGTAATCGACACGCAATTAATCTATCTGCGAGATCACGGTGTACAAATATTGATTTGATTTGTCACCTCAAATGCGCAGAATAACTTTGTACAATCAATAATTATTCTTATTTTAATAAAAAATTGAATAAATTCAAAGCAACCGCACGTTGCTAACGTTAAATCGGAAATGAAGCGATCGTTTTCAATCGCTCATGACGAAAGGTTTCAAAAACACGTCCAAGCCCAAATGAAAAAATTTATACATTTGCTGACTGGAATTGACGGCGTCAATTGTGGGCGCGCTCAGAGAGAATCCACAAAGTCAGTTGTGAGCACATGAAAAAAACTGAAGCCAACAACAAGAGCATTGGAGATGATAACAAATTTCAACTCAACAACTTGCCGGACACGCTGCCAAAGAAATCAAAAAAGTATACAAAAAAGTCGACTATATCCAAGAAATGATTCAGCAGCATCAACACTTAAGCTCACTACATTTTACTGCGAGTTCCTAAGAAAAAGAAGATGAAATTTGTTGGAAATGCAAAATGACATGCTTAGCACGTTTAAACAATTTCTCAGAATTTTAAGCGGTTGGCTTAGAACGGCTCTTCAGCATTTTACCTGATCTTTCATTTACTACCTGTTTGTTGTTCTTCTTCTTCTTAGTTTCACCTTTAACACTTACTATAAAGTGTACGAGTGAAACAGCAAATATTTTTCGGGTTTTTTCGAAAGGTGCTCGGACTTTGCTCAGCATTGGAAATCGTTTCCAGTCGTTGAAGTCATGATTCAGATAATCAGAAACACTCAAAGTGTTTTTACACTCAAATTGAATTAAATGACTCGAATCGAATGCCTATGAGAGAATGAATGCTTGAACAAGAGACTTCAGATTAAGATTATGAATTGAGTCTTTGGTGCTTTACATGTTTTTTTCTAGAATCGTATTAAAGATATCCAAATACTTTTTGTGTGACTTGAATTACATACATATACATATAAACCTAAAATTAAATTTAACGATTAACAACGAAAAGTAACTTCTGATACAAACCAGATTCGTTTGTCCGAAACATTTAAATCGTTCATAGATAGAAAACTTTTTCGCTTGAAATAAAAAAATTGATTAGACAAAACAAAAAAAAAAAAAGAATTTATAAATATTTCGCAAGACTACAAGCACGCTTGCTTGTTTGTTTAGAACAGACCTTGAGCTACTCGACGAATTGCCAAAATTTCGCAATAAAATGCAGTTAGATTGCTTACGGACAAACCAAATTTTAATAAAATTCGGAAAAACGCAAAATGACATCGAGCCAAGCTAAAAATGCATTAAGTGTAAATTTTAGTAGCATGAGCTTATAAAAAAAAAACCAAATAAACAAAAAAAACTCAGTGCCGACGCAACAGCCATTGCTATGTAATGACATTCCAGCAATAATAGCGGGGTCGCAGCGGCAGCGACGGTGGCTGTGTTAGCGGTTTGGTTGTTTCTTTTCTTCACCTACGGCGACTGCGCAACGTTTGACAAAATAACAGTTGGCAGCACTGGCACGGGAAAATACAAAAATTTCCATCATTTGGCATTAGTTTTTATGTTCAAATGAATTTGAAACGTTGATTTTTCATAAAGCAAGCCAAGTGGAACCATTTTTACTTTGTTTTGGTGCCAGAATCAGCTTGCGGCGCACACACACACACACTTGCACCAAACAATTTGTATTGTCTCAACTGAATTGTACTTGTTGTACTCTTTGGCCGTCGCTTTGTGCTTTGGGCCAACTTCTATTAGCCGAAAAATACATTTGTTGTAGTCAATTTGTCTATGTGTCTTTTTTATGCCATTTCGAGGCTAACTTCTTTTTAGCTTTTATATGCCGCCAGATTTTATTCATTAAAATAATTGCGAAATGTTGCAATGTCGCTGCAAACCAATAAAGTTTTGGGGACTAGGCAAATATAAACAAAACAAACGTTTTTAATGCTTTTTTTTGGTTTTTGTTTATTAAAATTTTCAAAACACTAAAAAAGTAACATTTCTTGCTAAACAATATTATTCGATATGATTTTTTATTTTTTTTTTTGCTTTTGCGCAGAAATTTTGGTATAAAATTTTGGTACTAAATACAAAAAAAATATAAACAATTTTTTAAATTTACACTAAACAACTAAAAATGAACTTAAAAACTAACAAAAAGAATATTTACATTAAGCATAGTTGTAAAATGGTTTTTGTAAGGATTTTTTTTTTTCAATAAAATTTCTAATGAAATAATTTAAGAAGGAAAAAAAGAAAGTTGTTCTTTACACTTATCGTTTTCGTTTATGTGATGCATAGAAAGTAAAACGGCCAAAACTTAAAAGAATTGTACTAAATTATACAACAAAAAAAAGAAAAAAAAACAAAAAAGGATATTCATAAAGTACACACACATATATAAAACAAATTTGAAAGGACAAAAGCTCAAAGTCACGTGACAATTACGCGCGTTTGCTGCTTGAGTCCTCCGATGGCGGACAGACCCAACCGCCATAGCGACGCTCCATTTCGCGTGCGACCGCAAGACAGAGATGATCCTGGCCAGGATTGGCGACCACTTGTATGCCCATGGGCAGTTTGCGTCGATCGAGCCCAATCATGCAATTGGTGACGGGCAGGCCGAGCGTATTGAAGATGGCCATGTACATGGGCTCGAGCAGCTTGTGATAGATTTGATAATGTTGATGCGCCGTATTGGGAAAGGTCGGATAGAGAAAGACGCCATCGGTGCCGAGCAGCTCCTTGAATTCAGTCTTGAGCGCTTCAATAATGCTTGCGAGATGTTTGTGCCGTGAATTCGGTATGATTTTCATAAAGTTCTGCAAATGACCAAAGATCACCGATGGCAATATGCTATCCGAACAGCCAAAGAAATATTTGACTGTCTCCTTGCAAACCGTTTTCGGTTCTTCACCCTCTTCGGTCTTGTGATAAATCGTCTCAATGTTCTTCATGGTCAACATGGCCGACAATGATATGTCCAATGACCATTTCATTTTACGTATATTAACGCGCGTTGCATTGAAATCGTTGGCAACACGATTGATGGCCGCATGCAAGTCACGACTCAGCGGACGCATCATGCCCGACGGGCCATCATTGTCCATGAAAAAGAAACGTATGCCATGCGCAACGCTTATCTCCTTGTCGAGCGTCAGACGCGGTCCCGTTGGATCGGCCATGCATTTGAGCAAAAGCGGCAGATCCTTGGCGTAGCGTGTCATCGGTGCAATGGTAAAGAAATCACCCCATTTCGGAAAATCACTAGTCGGATGATGACCCTTGAAGGAGACCGCATACGGTGTCGGCTTATGGCCCCAAATGCCGCTGAACATGGCCGGCAAACGCGACGAGCCGCCAATGTCTGAGGTCAGACCGAGCAACGAAGCGCCACTGGCCAGCAACGCTGCCTCACCGCCTGACGAGCCGCCTGGCGTGCGTTTTAAGTCATACGGATTCTTTGTCTGGCCCGTTACATTGTTGTATGTCTCCCAGAGCAGACACAATTCGGGCGTATTCGAGACAAGCATTATAATGCCACCAAAGCGTTTGATCTGTTCGACGACCGGCGCATCGGATTTGGCAATTTGTGGCGTCTTAAAGACACGTCCGGCCTGATTTGTCATGCCCTTGACCGCAATGCTCTCCTTCACCGTCACCGGTATGCCAAGCAGCGGCGTATGCTCCTCCATGTCCTCAATGCTGTTGATGCCCATAGCAATGACTCGATCGATTTCACGTGCATCGGCGAGCGCATCTTCAAAGCGATCTTGTACGATGGCATTGATCAGCGGATTCACTTGTTTGCAACGCTCGATGTATGCCTCAACGACTTCTTCGCTTTTTATCTGCAATAAAAACAAAAGTTTGCCAAGCAAGAAAAGTTGTCAGTGAGCAAGTTTTTTTTTTATTCAAATTAAACTAAAGTTATTCAAATTGTTCAATTGTTCGTGTCAAGCGTAAACAAGATTTTGCCGGTGCTACGAGACGTATGAGTAATCAATAACTGTAACAATTACGCGCGACATTTTAAACAAGCATTCAAATATATTCTAATAGCACAACAACAACAACTATGTAAAATGACAACAATTTAACTCAACACAATTAATTGATTAACAAATTAATTTATTATTTCCATCAAAGCTTTCGCTAACATTTGTCTTGTCTTATCTTCGTTCTCAGCCGCCAAAGCGCTCTGATCTCAATAAAATCTAGTATAAATCACAACAACTAATAATTAATTGCAACCTAATGAGGCATTTCCGATTGACAACCTGTTGCTTGTGTAACTCCATGTGTCTCTTAATTGTTTCTCAGACCAGATACTTTTACAAGTTAATCAAAATCTTTTTGTCATAAATAAAAAAGTTTTCTCTTTCATATTTATGACCACGTTTCTTTAACGATTCTCTTGGCTTTTGTGGGCGTTTATTTGAGTCAGAAAATTGGCAAACCCAAAACGCGCAGATACATTTTATGCTTCGGAGATTTCACCTTGCAACACGCATGTGGCAAGTAAAGTAATATGTATGTGTAAAAAGTGTTCTCGCTACGCACAACACACAATACAAGTTGCATGTGTGCTGATGGGCAACATAAAAGCGACGGACAGACCGACAACTTGATTTTTTCAATGACGTTTTGTGCTTGGCAGCAATAAATCAACGAAATTATGCACTTTAATGCATGTATGTATGTATCTGTATGTGTGTATTGTAACTGCGCCATCCAAAGCAAAAAACTGCGAAATAATTTTGTAAACAATAACAAAAACAAAAATAAGAGAACATCAATTATTGAAACAGAATATAAGAAAACAGAAAAGACAAAATATAAACGAAACCAACAACAAAAACAACAAACATTGAAAATCAGTGAAGCGCATAGAGGCAAAACCAAAAGACTAACAGAAACAGAAGCAGGGAACAGCAAAAGATACAAAGATTGCGTTAAAAAAAGAAAAAAAAATGGAAAAAAAAAACTTTGAAGAATGAGTAAACAAATACAAAAACAATATAAAATATAAAATATTAAAAAAAAAAAAAATACAAGTAAAAAAAAGTATATTTTTATAAACATTTCAAGTACAAAAAAGCAAATCATGTTCAAAGTACAAATGCAAAATTTTCAAAAAGAAACGAAATGGAAAAAAACCGTTTGTGCTCAGCTTAGCTTAACAACAACAACAACTTGAGTATCTGCAATTGTTTTTAGTGATAAAATAAATCATAATTTGTAATTGTCTCAAGCAATTAAGCGAATTTTAAGAACGTCAAGAATTTATATACATATTCGTATAAGTACGACATTGCGGTTTTTAAATGTGTCTAGATACTCTGTGTGTCATTCACACAGATAAGATTCTTTACAAAAACAATCACATGCGGAAGCTGAATTGACACGAATTACGGTTCTGTTCTGTTTTATTGTACATTCAATTTATATTGACATAAGTCTTCAAACAGTTTTGCGCTCAGCAAAAGTCATTGCATATTTGAGCAGACACATTTTAGAGATTAGATTTAATGTGCTGTACAAAGTTTCGCGGAAATGCATTAAAGCGTTCAAGAACATTTTTCAAATTAATTTCAAAGACAAAGTTCATTTGCCGTATGTAAGGTCTGCATTGCTTGCAACATAGATGCATACAATTTACATAATTTTTTGAAAATTTTAAATTGTTTTCTTTTGACTTCTTGACCGCTTATAATTGCAGAGGCTTGAGCATTTTTAAGTTTAACATAATAAAGAATGTTTTATGTGAGATATTTAAAATTTTTTTTGGTTTTATTTGATTTTATATTGTTGTGAAAGTGAATGACACAAAAGAAGCGCAAAGATCACAATGCCAACCACAATTGTCCGCCAATCAGTATTGATAAAATCAACATGCAACATTTAACCTATGACAATGAAACTCGATGTAAGCAATTGAAGCGAATAAAGCAAATAAAAAGAAAAATATGCCACTAAAAAAATGAAAGCTTTAAAACATAAAAACAAATAAAATATATGCTGTTGTTGTTGTTTTCCGCATGCAGCAAACGTGCATAAAGCACAACAGACTCAAAAAAAATAAAAAAAAAACAGCAACAATAACAGAAAAAAACAACATTTTTTGATAAAAGTCTTAAAAGTAATGACCTCAGATACGCTTATGTGGGGCAATGAACGAAATGGACGCGGTTGCAGAGCAACAACAACAACAATATATAATAGCAACAATAACACAGCGGTAGCAACAATCAAAATTGACACATATATGCATATAAGTATGTACAGATACACTTCATATGCATGTATCTACATATATGTATATATATACATATGTGCTGTACATAATCATAGCTTTTATATCTTTTTGTCTTGTGCGAGTGAGTAATGTTGATACTTAAATTCAAGTTATTTCATAGTCAAATTGCTTCAATATGTAACTGCAATTGCAACAACAACAAAACAAAGCAATTGTTAGCGATGTTCATGATGACTTTGATGATGATGATGTTGATGACGTTGATTATTATTATTATTATTATTATTATGATGTTGATGATATTGAAATGAAATGATAGCGCACTTCTCTAGGCCATTGTTATAAATTTGCAAAATTATTGCTTCATACATGTATCTATGTATGTATCTTTGTATGTACATTTATGTACCTATAACTCATACATTGGCATTAAAAAAAAATAAATAAAAATTTTGTTTCACGCCTCTTGACCGACATGCGTAACATAATTTTAGTTTTATTTTTTTATTTTTCTCAATTTCCAAAAAAAAAAAATATTTTTTGTGGTTTTACAACAACAACAATGCACTTTATGGCATATAAAAATTTATAACACTTGGATAAATACATTAAAAAGAAATTGTAAACGAATATTTTGCAAATAAAATGTCTATTAAAAATTTAAAAATAAATTAATTAAAAAAGTTGAATAACAAATAAATAAAAACGATTACAAATCCACTGTCTTCACTTAGAAATTGCTTATAATTTTTTTTGATTGTACAATATGTAATAAGAAAACATTTTTTTTTTCTATTTTATTATTATTGTTGCTGTTGTTATTGTTGTTGCTATTGCGCATTTTATAAATTTCTGGCAGCACAAAAATATTTTTAATTGAAATGTTACTTGCGTGTACAACAACAATAATAATAGCCACAAAAAAATATAAAAAAACTCAAGATGACAACTACAAATAGATACAAATTGATCTTTTGTCGCCGCTAACCTAAAAAAACAAAGAAAAATTATTTAACTTAAGTGCCTAATAAATTACACATGTGCACTATTTGATTGTGTCTGTGTGTGTGTGTGTATTGTATAATAATTTTCATTATATTTCATAACAAATTTCGTTGACATTTGGTCACTTGACACGCCCTCTATGGTCAAATTGGTACAACACAACACTCTGCACTACTTTCGTCACTTCTTTTCTCTCCTCACCTCATCACTATGCCACTACCAATGATTCTTTGTCTGCCTGTCAGTCTGTCTGTCTTGAACAGCTTCACTTTTTCTTCTTCTTCGTTTTTATATTTTTCCTTTTCTGCTTTATCTCAATATGGAATTTTGGTTTAACAACATGTATCTGTGTAATATACAAGTATATTTAGCAATATGTGACGTTGAGTGCCAAATCAAAGCTCGCCTTGTCTTGACTTGTCTGTGTATCTATGAGGTAGCATGCGTTACTTTGTTTGTTTGTTGTTGTTGTTGTTCATTCGACAGTATACCAAAAGTATTTGGCAAGCGTATTTTTACTCATGTTGTTAGTTTTCTTAGTTTGATTTTTCTTTAGTTTTACTTTTATTGTTGTTGTTGTTTGAGCAAGTTTCTTGCTTTTGCTTGAAAAGAAAAAGTATCTGCAATAAAGCATTTGTATCTCAGGCTTAAGAGTCCAGAAATGTTTTTGAAGCTTTTGCGAAATCTTGAATTACTTTTATTACTCTGTTTTTTGTTTTTAGCCATCTTTCACAATACAGTTTTGAGCGTCGCGTCGCTGAAAACCATATTGGACGAACGAACAATTTGAAAAATCGAAATGAAAGTGTAATATTTTTTTTTTTTGGGTCAACGCCAAAAATTGACGTAAATTAATATTAAACATGTGTGTTACTCACCTTTTTGGTGCGAATAAGTTTTGCCAAATCGACCGCGGGTATCTCAAGCAGATGACTCCGTATGGGCGGCAGCTTTTTACGTATCACTTTGATGTTCGTATAACGGCTGTAGGGTACAACAAACCAGCTGAAGACAATCATTGCTGAGCGCAAGAAGCGCCGCATGATGTACCCCAGGATTCTGGAACAAAGTAGCACAGCAATTTTGATGCCTTTATTTAATAACCAACTGCGATACAAAAATCTCTTCAATATGCAACAACAACTTGTTGCGTGGTTTATAGTTTTTATATGAATTTGTGGATTATTTTTTTTATTTGACACAAAAAGATCTGCGCACGCGTACAGTAAAACCGTTGTATGTGCAACAAAAAAAAAAAAACAATTTAACTGCCACAATGTTGTATCCACAGAGAAACACACTCACTCACACATAATCACACACACACACACACACACACAAGTACGTAAGTGATCACGTCGCAGGATTGTGCAATGCACATGTGCAGCAAGGCAGGGCAGGGCAAGGCAAGGCAATTGACTCAACGCGACTCTGCTTGGCTTCGCCAGTGTTGCACAATCAAATCAATCGATTGATCTTTGTGGTTTTTTTTTTTTTGTTTTCAATTTTCTTTTCTTTCAATTATTTTCAGTGTAATTGACTGAGCTCGAGCACTTTTGTTTCGAAACCGAAAATAATATTGTACAACAACAAAAGAGATTTATTTCATAATACTTTAGTGGTTTTTCTTAGTTTGAAAATTTATTTAGTTGTTGTTTTTGGTGTTGCCGCGATTGCTTTACATTTTGCGAGTAAATGAATGTTGTTGTTAGTATTTTTATTGTTGATGTTGTTGTTGTTTCAGCAGCACTGTAGCACGGTGGTTGTAGATTGAAATTTAGCCAAATCTGGTCTTGTCTTTTCAAACTTGTTTTTCACAATGTTACAACAAAATGTATTTTTCGTCTGCATTTTCATTGAATTTGCTTAATTTTTGTGTACTTTTTGCAGTTGAACTTATTTGCACATATCGTTGACAAACATAAACAGCAACTTTTCTTTTTTGATTTCTTGCAACTTGTTTTTGACAACTTCTGTTTTTACGATATATCTATAGATATATAATTTTGTTTTTGTCGTTTTTTTCTTGTTGAAGTTTATTTGTTGTTGCGTGTTACACGTCGCGTTATGTTGCAGAGCTCAGATTGAATGAGACACAGCCATTTAGCGCACCGCCTGTAAGCTTATTATTATTATACTCAACGTGGTTTTGTTTTAAAAGTTAACTTTGAAAAAAAAAAAAAAGACGAAAAAGCCAAGTCGCAAAAGCTACAAAATGCTAGACTGACTAATGTTCACTCGAATGCTCCTATACATACACCAGTTGAAAATGTAAAGCTGATGCTGTTTAAGCTCAAAACGATTGTGTTCGATGTTCGAACAGTCGCTGAGCTCGAGTTGGAAGCCGAACGAACAAGTTTGATGCGTCCGTTCTTCGCGTTTCGGTACCGCTCGCATTTTTTACTGTTTTTGTCTTTTAGTTTAAACAATTTTTTAAATTTTGGTAGAGAAAGAAAAACTCTAATTAATGTATAAAAAGTTTACTGTAGAGGGGAGTGCCTACTAGTGATGCACGAATCCTCAATTTTTTGGATCCGGATCTTTCGAATCCGAATCCAAATGGATTCGAGTACTTAACGACGAATCCGAATCCGTCAGAGCAAAAAAAAAAAAAAAAAGCCTCAACTCAGTTTAATAAAATATTTAGTGATTTGACAATTTAACATTTTAAACATAAGAGTAATATTTATATATTATATTTTATAGGATTCGTACTCGGATTCGGATTCGTACATTGGATTCGATTACCACGAATACTTTTAAGATCCGGATCTTCGAATCCGAATCCAAGGATTCGTGCATCACTCGTGCCTACGGAACCTTAAAAACAGATCCAGCTTCGAAAAATATAAACGATTGAGCTTGATGTCCTGGCCATGTTGGCCCCAAACCCTCAAGCTCCAAGTCGTGGATTATTGAAATTACAGATTTTTATTACTATTCTTATAACTATCATGTGGCGGTCATAGGTATGGTGTAAGTATCTAACAGGATACGCTTGAGTAAATTCCAAAAACCCCCGCTTGGGCTCGTCAACAACAAAGATTAACATAAATTTTTAGTTATAAATTAAAATGCTCAGTAATCGCGTGCGCAACTAATAAATGTAGTCATATTTGAAAGTGTGAAAACAACGAAAACAACAATTACGGAAAAAGAACTTTTGAACTTTGGCTTGTTAGAAACTAAGAAACATGTCTGTCTTACAGCATCATTAAGGCGTCATTAAGGAAAAGTAATTACCGCACGAGCAGACGTAAGTGACCCAGCATCAGGTCGGTCATTGAATTCTTGACATAGGAACTTCGTTTTCTAACTAAGAAAATGCTTCAAATGACTTTTTGCTAATTTGTTTATTATTTACGACGCCCGTCGATAGTAGAAAATGAAAAAAACTACAAATTTATTAAGTTAATGCTTCATATTCTTAATTACGAACATTTACTTTGATCTTTGGATTAAACATGAAAAATACCTTAAGGATTTCATTCAGTTGACTTGATTGTTGCTGAAATCAATCTTGAGTTTCTTAAAAACAGAATAAATAAAACAATTAAACTATGAATCATTGTATTCCATTTGTTTATTTATGTCAAATCGTAATATTTTCGTTCAAAAGTCAATGAAATCGAGCCTGTCCAGTCAGTAAATAAATAATAAACACTAATAAAAAGTGCTTACGTCACAAAAAGTACAACAATTTTGCATTCATTTCAATTGACGGAGAAGATAAATCTGGTCTGAGAATTATGACTTCGTCGAGCAAAGGTTCAATTGTAATCCACATTGTAATCCATGGTTGGTAATTTAACGACCTTTGCCTTATTTCAATAAAGCCGCGTAAATGTTAAGTTATTATTAAGGGCATGACATGAGATCGTCCAATAAATCAATAACGGAAAATAAAAAAAAAAATGGCATCATTAACAAAAACAAACTGATCGTCGTGCATATTTACACTCACAAATGACGCAAGTAAATTACGATTACATTTAATGTCGTTAAATTTGATCATTTGTTTGTTGGCATAGAACAAGTGATAAAAAGGTAGTTAGAGATCTGAAAATAATGATAGGTTTTGAAGCGGTCACTTGTTATACTTGTTTGAAATGTGTAGATCATTTGTCTATGACTGTATTTAAAGCACTCAAAGTGCGAAAATTTGATCAGATAGGATATTCAAATGGCTTGGGATAATAAACAATAAAATTACGACTTAATAGCTCAATTATTAACTCACATTTTACCATTTTAATTAGCTACGGTCACTTTTACTTACTGCAAACAAAAGATGAAGCCAGAAAATATCTCTAAGAATTCTATTGTTTTAAGACAGACTCAAAAAATTACTTAATAGTTCAGTCAACTAAAAAACACTTAAGGAAAAACAAACACAAAATTGTATACTTTGAAACATTTTTCATATAATTACATAAACACTACAACAAAGTAACGTTAATTAACTACAGAACTCAGGTTTAAGCTTAATTGAAATATGCATTTGAAAAAACCCAAGTCATTCATTGTCCAATTACATGAAAATATTGTTTTAAAAAACCTTTGGCACTAGCACATTTACATGGAACATTAAGCACTGAACTTGTTGTGGGGGAAAAGTTCAAAAGCAAAACAAAAACAAGTTAACACAAACACACACACACACAACAAGCGCAGTGACGCATGAAGGTCCGAAGGATATATGAAGCGATTATGACGCATGCGACAACATGAGATACAAGGTAATTAACGCTTGAGCGAGCCTTGAGGGATTTTCCGCAACAACAATCTTTTGTCAAAAGTGACCACTTACATGAGAGCATTGAGGCAGCGTGAAATAAAGAATTGCAACTATTTCGAGAAATTTGGAAGGTCGTGAATAAGTTCAGCACGTTAACAATTAAGAAAGTAATTATGATAAAATTTTAAGATATTTTGCCATTTTTATTGTGCTTTTTTAGTTATCACTTTTCAGATTTAGATAACAAAAAAAAATAAGTTAATAAATTTTAATAATAAACGAAAAGAGTACGCAATATGAGTTGAGAGATTGCAAATTGTGAGCGCAAAAAAACAAAAAAGAAAAACAGAAGGCCGAAGATATTTCGCAATGGAGCAAAGCAAAACAACCTGTTCGTGCCGGCCGACGACAGTCGTTGTTCTTAGTCGTGCCGAAAGCTTACTACAAAACGGTATATACGATTGTGAGTCTGTGCTGTTCGCGCTCCAACAAATAAAATTAGATTAGACTTTGTTGGTGGTGGGCTGAACAGCTGGTTCGTATAACAACAATAACAACAACGCGAAATATGCGCAGTTCAGTGTTTATGGCGTTCCGTCTTGGCCGGCGTTCAGCTTTAATGAATGTTGCCTACGCGCCTCGACACTTCGCCACTCGTGTTGACAGTCACAGCGAACCTGAACACCCGCTCAATGGTGTACGCATATTGGATTTGACGCGCATCATTGCGGGTCCCTACTGTACAATGGTGTTGGCTGATCTGGGCGCTGAGGTGCTGAAAGTCGAACGGCCTAATTATGGCGATGAATCGCGTAAATGGGGACCACCTTTTTTGCCCGAGAGCAAAGATGCCACGTACTTTCTTGCCTGCAATCGCAATAAGAAAAGTATCTGCATTGATATAAAGCGTGGCAGAGATTTAATATACGAATTGGCCAAAAAGTCCGATGTGCTTGTGGAGAATTATGTGCCGGGCAAGTTGGCAGAGTTCGGTTTGGACTATTGCACGCTTAAAGAGGTGGCGCCGCAATTGGTTTACTGCTCCGTGACAGGTTACGGCTCTGTGGGTCCGTATGCCAAACGTCCCGGTTATGATGTTATTGCCGCTTCAATGGGCGGCATGCTGCACATAACCGGTCAACGTGATGGACCGCCCAGTAAGGTAGGCGTTGCCGTTACGGATATCGCTACGGGTCTCTATGCGCATGGCGCCATTTTAGCAGCGCTCTATCAACGCACACGCACCGGTCGAGGCCAGAAAATCGATGTGGATTTACTCTCCATACAGGCATCGCTGCTCATCAATATCGCAAGTAATTATCTGAATGCCGGCGTCGAAGCGAAACGTTGGGGTACCCAACACTCAAGCATTGTGCCCTATCAGAGCTTTAAGACAGCCGATGGTTATTTGACAGTGGGCGCAGGCAGCGATGATCAATTTAAGGAGCTTTGTCAACGGCTCAAGATCGAACATATTGCCTTGGATGAACGTTTCAAGACGAATCGTGATCGTGTGTTAAATCGTGTTGCATTAATCGAAATATTGTCACAAAAGCTTGCCACCGAAACGAGCAAATATTGGATGAGTTTGTTTGAGAATGCATCTTTTCCAGTTGGCCCGGTCAATAGCATAGCAGAGGTATTTGCCGATGAACACATACAGGACATTGGTTTGGTCAAAACGTTGCCGCATGACAAGGATGGCAGTGTTAAGGTTGTTGGGCCGCCGGTTGTCTACAGTGAGGCCAAGAATGATGCACGCACAGCGCCGCCAATGTTGGGCCAACACACCGACCAAGTGCTTGCCCAACTATTGGGCTACTCCGCTGCTGACATTCAAGCACTACGCGACAAGCGCATAATTCAATAATAACACTATTCGTCTTGAGTATTATGTCAAAATTCTAATTGTCAAAACTTAACATAAACATATAAAATATGCCGGTAATAATCTGTTTTATTCTCGTATATTTGGAGTTTTTATATCTGACTTAATTTGTATCCTTTTAAGTAATTGCATTTAGTTTACAGCTGTATTCGAATCAACATATACCGTGGTCGGAAAGATTGAAACGTGAAAAACGTCTAATCGTATTTTTCTATATACAAATATTGTTGTTGGTGATCGATATGTGTGCTTGGGTTATATACTTTTGTGTAGGATTGCACGACAATAAATATTCGTTCCACAAAAATCATACGAATACCACACAAAAAAAATTTATAGGAAAGCACAATGTTGCCTGGCTTTAATAAATCGAATGCTAAATAAAGAAAAGTCTGAGATTTCATTTCGAGTCGGTCCAAGGTTTGTAACCTACTATTAAACTATAATTTAAACAAACTATATAAGAATTACTACCCATTTTTAGAGTCGGACTTTTATAATTTCGAATTATTGAATAAACTTATGTTGGATTTTGATTTGGTATCGCAATAATTTCCTTCCGCTGATCAAAACTCTGTGCATTGTAAAATGGATTTGCAAGAACTGAACGAGAGAACGACAAAAAACGAATATCAAACCGACAGACGATATCCCGACATGGATCTATGACCGAATTGCCGAATTCATATAGTTATTTCATTAATCCAATACTGAAATTCAATTGATTGTAACTTCTTGACTGAAGAACATCATTCTAAAAAATGTAATTTCACTTCTAATTGTACACTGTAAATAATAATTAAACGCTTTATTGTAATTGAAATGATAATCAAACTACTTACACAAAGCTAATGTCATCAAATATTTGCCTTAGATATGTAATTATCGATTTAAACAGACTCACTGCATGGTTGTTGGTGTAAAGTAATAGTGATGACGGCAGCGGCGTTCGTGCCGAACAAAACACATAAGGTTCGATAAAAATAAATAGAAAGAAAACAGAAAATTAAATTAAACTAATTTTAGAACACGTTAATAACAAAAATTACTTATTTTCTTCACATTTAAATTCACACTCACTTTTTGCAAAAACAAAACAACGCGTTATCAAATGAAAGGCACTTTTGTTTCTGTTTGTACTTCGTAATCAACACTTAATTGCGATTGGTAAAGAAAAAAAAAACAGTATAAAATCGAAAATTTAATTTCCCACAGCGTAGCAATCAAAAAAGCAGCGTTGTCGAAAGAAACTTTTGGTAGCGCAGCGTTCCAACACACAACTGAGAGTGGAATGGCAAAGCGAAGGCAGTCAAAGCGCACTCGAGACCGTATTCAAAATGTATGAAATGTCATACCGACCGGCTGCTTGACTGGGTGGTTGAATTGACTGCTGCGTCATTGGCGGTTGGTTGTACGAGCAAGTGTGCACAACAGTTAGTAACTTACTTAGTTAGTTGCCATTTGTATATTTATTGTTTTTGGTTATTTTCTTTTTTTTTTATTATTGTTTTCATTTGTTTGTTTTCTCAAATGCACACTATCGACAAATTATTTTCGCCGAGATTTATT
Organism: Phortica okadai; assembly: GCA_034638295.1. Taxonomy (NCBI): domain Eukaryota; kingdom Metazoa; phylum Arthropoda; class Insecta; order Diptera; family Drosophilidae; genus Phortica; species Phortica okadai. The sequence continues at coordinate 3,767,405 of CM067849.1, read as the reverse complement.
TGTTCATTGTGATATTTCACACTACTCATCAAATTGACAACTATAGACCAACGGGACGGGTTTCGTCCCATCAGAGTGCCGTTGCACACACACACAAACACACGCGTCAAACCTCAAACCGACGCCCGCACAATATCGTACATGTATGAACATTGGCGTAGACAATAACAAGTGTATGTACATAATATGTACATATAAGCAAAGTTAAGGCGCACACGAGATTTGTTTGCTAAATGCATTCATTATTTGTGTTGAGTAAACATTCACGTTTTTCACGTCTTCAATTTTATTATTTTTTATTTATTTTCTAAATATTTATTTGAAAAAATTTCAACTCGACCCGTCGTCTCGACTCGACTCAACTTGACTTGAGACGTAACCACACCACAACGCGTTGCATATCAATTGTGTCAATACTTGTTCTTGAAACTGCTACAGGTTTTCAACTACCCCTGCATCTTCTCCATAAGCTGCTGTTCTCTGTATTACAGTGGCATTTTAGAGATGTTTAAATCTTAGCCAACTCATCTCATCGTGTTCAAACACTTAACTAACCAACACACTTCAATGTCGTACATAAACAATACGAAAAATCTTTTGTTGTTTTAGCAATTGCAACAACAACAATTACATATTTAAAACAATGCACTTTTTGTTATATGTTGGAATGCAATTATGTTTTCATCATCAAAATTTTAATTAAAAGTCTTTATCTGCTTTTAAACAAGCGTAATGTAAATGTTGTATAAAATTAATTAGAAGTGCATTCATTCAATAATTTAATTTTTTGCCACCATTGATTAAATAACAAAGTTTTGATGAGCAATAAATTGCTGATAAGCATTTGAAATACTAATTAAATCAATGAAAAAATAGTTTGTTTTTGTTTTTTTCCAATTAGAACTTGAAATGAAAAATTTTATTTATTTAACACACGCACACATAAACACAGCAAGTACATACATTTTTAAGTTTAAATCTTTATTGGCCATTTTGACAAGAATTGTTCAATAAAATTAAAATTACATTTAAATTTAAAATACATCAAAATTGTGTTTACAGCAACTCAAGTTTCTATTCTCAAACTTTTTTTTTTTATCTCTCATCCATGTTTCTTTTATTAATGCTTTCAGTTAACACTTCTCATCAAAGGTTTGCTTGCTCGTTAATTGTTTAGTGTATTTTATAATTGTAAAATGTTTTTTTTTTTCTGTTTTTAATCTTATAAAGCGCACATAAAGACATCAAAAATAGTTTGCGGTGCTTTCATGGATTTTTCTTTCTTTTTGCAACTACATTAAAATTGTATATTTGCACCACTTATATTTAAATATATATATGTATATATATTAAACTTAGTTTCACATATATTTGGATAAATTGTTTATTTTTTTTTTTTATTTCTTCTTCCATATGTGTGTGTATATCGACCTATATATGTAAATATGTGTGTAAATAGTATCAATCGTGTCTTATGTGTACAACATTTTTATTATTATTAACATTTTGGACGTCAACATTTAATGTAACGCGCTGCGTCTGTTTTTGTTTTTTTTTTTGTTATATTAACTTTACTACTTTTAAATCGTTTTGCTCATTTTACTAATGCTACAATTTCGTTATATGAAAAATAGTTTACAACAAAATAGAATGGAAGCCAATTTGAAACAAAAAAAATATTAAAATATAAAAAAACTCATACAAAAGTGCTTATTAGTTTAAGACTTATATAAAGAAGAAATTAAAATCATACAATTAAAATTATTAATATTATTATTATCTCTCTTTAAGTATATTTTTTTAAGCAGACGCACAAACCATACAGCATCATTTTCATAAAAGCGTCAATACAATCGTCTTCGACTTACGTTTTTTATAGTTTTTTTTTTCTCACACTAAAATTATTGTAAAATCAATCATAAAACTTAATAATTTAAAAATAATAATAATTATAATATTACAAAAAAAAGTACATAATAATTATATTAAGGGGGGGGTAAGGTTAATTCGTTGGAAAAAAAGCACATTTTTGTGATTTTTATTAAGGAAAACGATAAGCATTTGTTCAGTTATTTGAATGGGAAGTTAATAAGTAATATCTTAAGCATATTTCCTGAAAATTTCATTAAAATTAAAAAAAGTTTGAGACGATGGCAGCAGTTTTAAATTAATGCCATTGAAAAAAGGTGTCTTGCGGTGACCACGATTACAAACTACTGAATCATCGCAAACTCAAGACAAAATAAATGATTTTAGCTGATGAAATTTGCAGTGTCCTGACGTCGAGGTTTTTAAAAAGAAAAAATTTTTTAATTTTTTTTTAGCATGTTGAAGTCAAAATATCGATTTTTGACAAAAAAATCAACCTTCAAGCTGCTGAAAAAAATACTTAAATCTAAAAAAAAAAAAAAACTCGACGTCAGGACACGGCTAATTATGTCTAGAAAATGCCTGTAAAATTTCAAAAGAATCGGTTTGTTAGTTTTCGAGTGAGAGTGGTCACCGACTTTGCAAAACCAAGTTGTGGGAAAATCAAATTAAACTTTTGCTCTGCGCTATAAGCCGCATAGGAAGACTGAAACTGAAAACGCTCTATCTTCGTCAGTTTTCATCGGATCAAGCTGAAATTTTTAAACGATATTCTCGAAACATTCTACTGTCATCTTACAAATTTTGGAAAAATCCAAAAAAAAAAAATTTAATACCTTACCCCCCCCTTAAATAATAAAGTTCAACAACACAACGCTTTTCATTAAATCAACATTAGAAGCTCATCATTAAGAATTAATCATTAATAATATTAATTTTAAGTCTAAAACATTTTTTGAAAATATTTTATAAAGAGTAGTTTCTTTTTTGTTTTAATTGTAGTCCTTTTTTTTATATATAACCACATTTTGCACAAAGATTTATGTTTTTATTGAAAATTCAAATAAGACACCGAAGAAGGAAGTTGCAAATTGCTGAAGTCGCACAACTAACATTCATGCAAGATTTGTTTTTGTATTAATAAAACAACGAAAAAAATAAAAAAAAAATACATTAAATTATACATTTTCATATATCGGCAGCAACATCAGCACAAAAATATGCGCTGATAAGCTCCTTCACGTTGATAAGCTCCTTTTCCTTTTTCTTTGTTTAATTTCTCAGAATACTTGAAAAAGTATTCAAGTCATTGGTGAGCTTATCACAGTGCTTATTTAACTTAATTGGGCTCTAAATGAAATATATACGACTTAAATATGTATATATATGTTTATATAGCTTTTTGAATGTGTGTAGAGTGTTGTGGTTGTTGTTGGTGTTGTTGACACATGATGCACACAATTACATGCAATAAAATTCATTATGATTGGCGTTATAAATATTCGTGCTGAAAATATACAAAAAATTAAAATCATAAAACAGTGTTTATTTAAATTGAAATCAAAATCGTTGTATTTAAAAAAGAACGCGTTAGTTTATTTTTCTTTTTAATATAAGCTTCTTTTTATATGGATCGACGACCGGAGTCATGGAACTCAAAGACCACAACTCAAACAAATGATTCGTCTGCAGTCTACACACAGAAACCTATCAACCTCTTATAGAATGTGTACTGACAACTTTATTGCTTTCTTAAACATGTTCCAATTTTAATTATATTTTGAAGAATAAACTTTCCAAACACATTTGCTTATATTGTACAACAAATTGAATATATGTGTGACCTGTTTTTTTTTTATATATTTCTTCTTAACTTACTATAGAAAAAAGTTTAAACCTCTTTTTCTCATTTACTTGTTTTAAGACAAAATTCAACTAGATATCTTTCTCACTATTATTACAGCACAATGTACCTTTACCTGCTTTGAAACCCACAATTTTTAAATTCGTATCATACCCTGTATGTTGAAGTCTAACAATATATTTTATTTCTGCTCAAAATACTAACTGTAAATCGTATGGTGAATACATGTATAATATTTGAATACCCATTTAACATTTATATATGTTTGTATAACAACTATGTAGGAAACATTAAAAACTCTGTTAACATTTAATTCTTAACAACAATTAATGTTTAATAAATACTTTCAAATAATTTTCGTTTTATTTTTTTTAATAAAAGATGTACTTCTGTATGGTACAGTATAACTATTTGAACTAGCTAAAAAAAGAAATATATTTAGTTTAAGTGACTATATTTTGCACTAATCGATAAAAATCACAACCAGGATTATTTTTTTTATCATGGTTTCCATTTTGTTTATTTGTTTTTTATTTTTTTTTTTTTTGGTTTTTTTGTTAACTAAAAAAATAAAATAAAATACATACCAAACATGCACAACAGTTCCATGCCATTTAAGCCAAACGAACATAAGTTGAAAATCTTTAATTTCGTTCCTTTATCAGTTAAAATTCTCGTTGTTTAAATTAAATTCTTTCTTTTTTTTTTTTTTTTTAGATTTTAAGATATTTTGTTTAAAAAAAAGAAATTCAGTGCAATGTAAAAAATCAGTTTGAAGATTGCGTTTGGACGTCAATAGTTGCACAGCTTCGTTGCGATTTGCGGGGATGTGTGCACTTCTTACGACAATTACATATAATTTATTTTTTTAAATTTTCATTACGTTTTTTTTTTAGTTTTAAATTTATATTTGTAATATAATTGTAGTAATTAATTATAGAGAAAACTGTTAGTTTCACATAAAGTCAAATTCCGACATTTGAAAATTATTTTCGCTAGAAGAGGATTAAAAAAAGGAATAAAAAAAAAAAATTAATTCAATTATAAATAAAATTTTTTGATTTTCACTTTTTTTTCGAAACAAAAATGTCATGCAAATCTACAGACAAGTGAAACAAAGCAAGAAATTGAGTAATGAGTACAGCACAAGGAAGACACTACATTTACATGTGTAAGGATAAAAACAGGATTTTCATTACGGTACAAAAAAAAAGTTTTTCATTTTTGATATTATTTTTAATTATCATTAAATGACAGAACATTGCACGTGGAACAAACATTTTGTGCACAACTCTAAACGAATATTTGACAGTATGTGCATCTATGTTCGGGTGTTTGTGCATGTAACAAACAACAGTTTAACATTAAATTACAACAAGCAAAAGAGAAATTAAAAAAAAACATGCAATTGTAATTATTTGCCTAATTTATAAACATTTGTTTATCATAACACTTAAATTCGGTTTTGTTATTTTTGTCTTCCATTGAGAAAAATGTTTAAATATTTTTTTTTCCAATAAAAATTCTTAACTTAGATTAAACGCGCTTTTTAAATAATCGTTATTTTTTTTAATTGTTCGATTTTGCTTAAAGGTGCATGATGGTGCTATTCTGTAAGCTGCTTTGAATAAAGAAAATTAAAAAACCAAAAAAAAAAATTAACAAATTTAATTATTATTATATTAAATTTAGTTATATAATATTCTTTATAAAAAAAAGTTCAATAAGTTGGCAATACTTTGAGAAATCTTTTCAATTTTAAAACATTTAAAGCAAATTCCTTTTTTTGTTTACTTATTGTTCCAATTAACAATGCCCGCCCGCCCCTTGAAGACGAATATTTAAAAATACCATCAATTAGCAGCATTAATCACATGACAAGCAATGAATCATATCCCGTTTTCATACTAAAACTAAAGTGTTAGTAGTAAGGAGATAGGAGAGCAGGAGCAGTATATGAGATGTGTGTGCAATGATGTTTGATGGCTTATTGAAATTCTGACTGACTGTTTGATACAACAACTGATTGGTTTCGATTTAATTTGATTTTGGTTTTGATTTTATTTCATAAAGCAACATGAGCGAGACACATACATAGATGAAGGCTGCCATTATTGTTGTTGTTGGATTTTTTGTTTTTTGTATGTACAAAAAATTGCTTGCAATTTTCAATTTTGTTAATCGAGTCAAGAAAATAACAAAAATATGTAAAATAAAATCGAAACGCACATAGCACATTATTATGGTGATATATGTAAAATTTTTTTTTTTTTTTTGGTGTTGTTGGTGGTGGCTTATGTAACAAAAAAAAAAAATAAATAGAAAACAACAAATTATGTGAAATAATACCTTTCAGAGTTTAAGCCAGAACAGAACGTACGAATGAACAGCAATTGTTGTTGTTTTTTGTCATTTTATAATTTTTCTATCGGGTAGTTTTGGTCATAGTAGTCCCCATAACCATAAGCTTGCTTTTCATTGATGTTATCAATTACTTGACTTATTTCATTAATTAGTTCGTTTGGATTCAAACTGAGATATTGTACTACCGCTTCGACATATTCATCTGAATCGGATTCGTCCATAAAACAAGTTGGGACACTCTCTGGATTGCTGCAAGGAGAGCCATCGCCAGCATTTGATGGCATGAAGGCACAACTAAAACAGTCACAGAAGGTGATTTTTTTTTGTTCAAATATAAATTAAACATTTTATTATGTTAGTAGTGCTTTTTTTTTAATTTACTTTCACTGCAGTATGATTTTTGTTTAATAAAAGTAACGCTGAACAGACTTAAGCAAATTTTTATCTGTACTTTTTTTTCGTTGCGGGTTAGATTTCTTGTTTTTTTTTTTGCATTAGTGAATCGAATAACTCAAAGTCAAATTCAAAGTATTGCAACCTAATGAAACTTTTGTTATTCATGGTAATTAAAAATATGCGTGCCATAAATCATGAATACAAATCAAAATTAAACTGAAATAATACATTCTTTTAGGCGCACAAAATTAGTATTGTAAAATTGTTTTCTTGTTGAAAAAAAATAATTGACGAACGCAAAATAATTGTTTAGGGAAGACAAGAAATTTTTACAAAAAAAAAAAGAAAAAGAAAACAATAATAATACATTCGATTAATAAATTAAAAACTTTGCATTTAATTAAGAATAACTAATAGCACAAATAAATAATAGAAATGAAGAGAAGGTATGTAATGTAAAGACAAAACAACAACAGCAAAGAAAATGATTTTAGACCGCAAGAACTTACTTTCCAATTGCCATGTTGTCTGGATGCATCGGTGACTGCATAGGACGTAGAGGTGTATTGCCGCCCATAGAGGCGCTATCGCTAGCAATGTGCGTCTTGATCTCGCTGGGTACGTAGCCATCGTGTCGTGGTGGATTAGCTAATTTATAAAAATATATTAGAATTATAATCCAATTAGATATAATAAAAGTATTCATTAGTTCTAGCTGCTGACGTTTAATAGAGGTTGAACACATTTAGCTATTATATCAGTAATGAAGGCTACTTTCTATTTTCAAGCCGGACAAGTTCATCCAAAGAAAAATCTTAATTTCAAACAATAAAACAAAAAGTGCAAACAAATAAACCAAATAATATTAACATTTCCATTTAATATCGAAGTTTCAGGTAAATGCCAGAAGCAGTTAAATTTCAAAATAGTTGAAAGTTGAATAAAAATATAATAGTTCGATAGTTTTTTCGAAGTTTCTTTAATTATACTGCATTTCATAAAATATTCGATTACAACAGTGGTGAATGTATTACAAAATCATGATTGGAACAAAAATATAATCCTTTTATTGTCTTTTAATTAAAAGCAAGATTATAATTGGAATGAATTAGAGATTCATGATTGGAACAGACGACAAATTTTATTATGAATTTTTTTAATATATTTTTTTTATTATTAAATTTAAATTCAAGTTGGGGTTCCTTTGGCAGTTATCAAAAACTGAACACCTTAAAGTTCATCATAGGTGCTCAAGAATATCAACGGAGGAGAACATCAAAGGTAAAAAAAATGCCCATGCCAATTTAAGGCACAGGGTCTTGTCTGTTGTCTGTCTGTAAATCATAAAAAAAAAACTTAGATAATACGAACAAATGTTGGAAAACACAGAACATTGGTGTTCAAAGGCCCAAGATGTCAGGATTTTTTTAGGTCAATACGTAAACTTTTATTTCACACATTTTGCTAGCTGTTAAAACTGATGAATACAATCTTAAGATAAAATGAATGCATACCTTGTGTCTGTGTGTAGAATTCGCCAAAAGCTTCGTCACGTCCCATAGGCTGCATTATCTGATCGGTAGGATGCAGAACGCGTAACAATTCTATATCATGTATGCGATCGGCCAAACTACGAATCTGCAAATCACGCGCTGTCCATGGCTGCAACATCAATACATTACCTTGCTCATTGACAAAGGCAACAGATATGCCGCCTGTAAAGTAAAAAACAAATGTTTATCGAAATTTCTATTATAAATTTTCATATGCCAAAAACTTGCCTTGTTCACTGTCCGAAAAACGTAACAAAAATGTACCAATGCCCGTATTTGCATTCAAGAGAGTCATCTGAGTTTTATTTTTATTAATAAAGCCAGTAATAAGACCAGCATTCCACAGCTTAAGCAAATGTTCTTTGGTTAGTTTCATTATTGCAAAGAACCATTCCCAAAATGTAAATGTTCGATCTGGCAGTGTTTCTTTGCAGAATTGTGCCCAAGAAATCATTTCACTATGTTCGCCAACGATGTTATCATTACGCACAAGTTTCTCATCTGTTAATAAAATATCATATTTGTCTAGAGTCAAGTCAAGATCGTATAAAAAATTATTTCATACATAAAAAATCAATATTATCAGGTGTCAATATGCGATTTGTTGTTGAGCCAAATTTAGTATTAAGCGCCACCGATAGTTGGCACCAAGTCACACGATCAGTTACAAAGAATGGATCACGCATAATATCAGCGAAAGCATTATCCCAGGTAATGGTGGCCCACGATTGTGGTTCCTGGTTGCCATGTACAATAACGACAACTGGTAACGAGAGCGTCCAAACCTGTTGTGATATGATATATATAATTACATATATAAATTACATAGTATACTTTAATAATTGTCAATATATTTTTGCTTACACGTATCTGATAATCATTTACGGTTGTCACTGCATAGAAGAGCAATGCAAATTTCTCATCCATAACACTTTCTGTGCCCTTTTTCTCAGCGCGTTTTATTTTTTTTAATTGCATGTTTCTACATAGAATAAATGTATGTCTTGTCATTGTATAAACATTGTAATTTATTCACAATTAAATTACCTGAAGTGTGCTGAGAATTGATGATTATTCTGCTGATACTCCATGTCGCAGCTGTTATTTTGTATTTCACCCGAGTTACCCGGATTATTACGACTTGTATCAGCAACACGCTGCGAGACGTAACGCAATGCCTGCGCCTCTGTTAAGCGAATGTTACACAAATTAATAACATTTTAAAAATATTCCTTAATAAATCGAAACAAACCTGACAGTATGACGCATTCCACTTTAGGTGGATTCAAGTGTATGCCCAATTGTGAACCGACCAGCCATCTAACGGTAGATGAGAATCTATAAAAAAGATAAACAATAATATATAAGTTATGCATTGTATAAAAGATATAAAACGTTGGTACACAAACCTTGTATTTGTCTTCATGACCTGCGGCGGTTGCTTTTCCACAATGAATGCGCTTAGCACAAGACTCTCTTGTGCACGTTGACCCTGCTCCAGTAGATGCGTCAATTCGACATCGTTACTATCCTGATGGTACACTATGAAATCTCTAATGACATACAAGAGCTGTGTTATAAAAAGTTCGAGCATTTCGAAACAACGTTGTATCTGATTGAGATTATCATTAAATGGGGCACCATTGCCAGCGAGCGCCTGTTGACGACGCCAGTTCTTCAATTCATTGATGATTCTATCCTGCAGACTCTCATAAGTGGTCAAGTATTGCCGTAATTTAGCGACAATCGTTTGCTTGTGTTGAAATAAAACTTTTGCTGGTTCTTGCAAAGTGGTGTCAAGTTGATTATTTTGATTTGCCGCTAAGTAAGTGCGAAATGTTTGAAAGTCATGCAGAAATTGTTTAATTTCTTGACGCATTTTCTCAAAATCACTAATCAATTGTTGTATTTGCTGATGTGCTCCATAGAGATCACTATTTGCCACATTGCCGACAATAACACCGGCCGCATTGGGGTCAAGACTCTGCATCATGGCACCGTTGGCCATCAACTGATTGGGCGAACCAACATTCATGCCAATGTTCATCATGTTCGGACTCATCATGCCTGGGCTCATCATGCCACCGACGACACCACCATTGACATTGACACTGTTCATGTTGTAGAGATTATGCGGCATTTGATTCTTTTCGGTTACCAATTGGATTTCCTTTTGCAAACCGTTACGTAAATTTGTATATAACTCTGTGGCGTTCGCCTGTCCGACTTGTGTGCACAGCTCGACCGCTTTGTACTTCAAAACGTTGTCGTTGCGGGTGGCGATTAATTTCTTTTGCAGATCCTCGTGAAATTTGTGTGCAACGCGTTCGTATTGCTCTGTCGATGTTGGTGTTATCTGTTCAGACCTGTAATAGAGTTAACCGTGTAGCATATTAGTATCAAAAAACGAAAAAAGTGAAAAAAAACAACAAAATACAATACAAACATATCTATTTATGTACAATGCATACACACATCTGTATGCATGTATCTAAATACAAATGTAAAGATATCAACTTTGAAAATAATTGTGTATAAAATGAAACCAGTTTTGCATATATTATAATATTTGCAACTTTATGGCTTCATTGGAATTTCTATTTAGTATTATTTGTAGCAAAACGTCAGACAGTGAATAACGTCACTAGACGTTCAATTTTGTTGTTGCATTTATTTCTCAGTATTTCAGCATTTGAGACTGACACCTTGATAAATTGGTAAAGAAAGATAGTTTAATATTTACATATGTAGATCGATCATTAGGTAGAAAGAAAAAACACACAACACAAATAAGCAATCGTTTTTGATCTACAGATGATAAACTCTTGCATTTATATTGATTGAATATGAATATATGTATATATGTATGTATGTGTGTGTGAGTGAATGTGTGTGTGTTTTGGTATAAGTTTGTGGTTATGAATGAGTTACTACTCACATTATTCTTTCTTCGATCCATGGCGCTAAACATATGCGCAGATCCAACAGACCTTTCTCATCATAATATTGCACCATGCGCTGATCGCTTTCAAGACTACATGAAATGCTTTTCCATAGACTCATTTTTTCTGTGTCTTACACTTGTTCGCTCTCTCTCTCTCACTCTTCTTCGCTCTTTTGATCTTTCTTAGCTTTTGTCTAATATATATTTTTGTATTTGTGCAATGGAAGCGTAAGCAAGCAAGCAATTGAATATTGATTTTTCAAGGTGATCTTTAGTAATTGTTGTGGTTGGTTGTGTTTGTTGTTGATGCTTGAGATGATGATCGTTTGAACGCACACTTCAATTGAATTTTCTGGTGACACGTAATATGAAGATGTTTTATTGATTGATATTAGAGAGTGTTAATTGTTGGCACCAATGCGTTAGTTAATGTTACATTTATTGGCGTAATTGCAATCATCCAAGTCCAAGATTTGTTTTGTATTTTAATTTTCTTTTGTATTTCATGCATTCGTGTTTATTGCATTGCTCGATACAACATGGCGGCACGGCACGGCACGACTGGTGCTGTTCCTGCTGCTCTTTAACGTCTTAGGGCAACTGCGACTGCGGCGACGGCTGCGGCGGTAACGTTGACGACGTGTTAATTTATCCAACAATTTGTATGATTGATGATTGTTCTTTATTATTGTTATTATTATTTTATTGTTTATTTTTGGACAAAACTATAAAAATACAAAATACCAATTAGTTAATGAGCTTCTTGAATTTAGTAATGCCGTTAATTTATGATTACAATAACAAATGAAACAAAAAGAGAACGAATGTAATTTTTTTTTTTTTTTTGTAGTTGTTTAACAATCACTGACATTTACATTGCATTTAATTTATATATGATATGTAAGAGTAATAGCAATAAAGTTCAATGTCTCGCCGTATACAAACATGTATGATAAGTAATATTTTTGTTGTAGAACATGTTCAAGTTAGAAAGTAATTTTAAATTAGCGAAATGCATTTAAGCAGAGACAAAAACAAACAAAACATGCAGACGAGCACAAAAACACACACACACACACACACACAAACATTTAAAGTCATAGCGAGGGAGAGAAAAATAAATTCGATCTTGTTGTTGTTGCTAATGACGCTTTGGTTATTAATTTCAACCAAGAAGAATTATCTTATATTTTTTCATTCTTTTTTTTTCTTTGTTGTTCATTGTTTCTTGGCTTGGTACATAATATCTATTTTAAAATTAAAAAAAAAAAATACATTTTACGTGGGTTGATAAACACGTAAAAGGCACCGACCGTGGTTATTTATTATTTCGATGCAAAATTCAAGGAATAATGCTTTGTTTGCATTCCATCAAACAAACGTCAAATTAATGGCGCAGTAGTAGTAAGAAAAATGCATTGCGCGTGCGTATGCACATACTTATACTTATATATATGTATGTGTGCGTAGGTTGAATAATAGAAAAATGTCAAGTTTAAAGCTTTAATACTTTAGTAAACCTCTTAGTCAACTAAACAGCTATAACAACTACAACAAAGTACATTGAAGTGAAATGCATAAAATGCGCACTTGTATTAATTATTAATACATACTAAACAATTATCAAAATACGCCATTTTGTTTGCATTTAATACATTGTGACCACAAAATATTTATTTTTATTATTAAACAAAAACAAACCTCCTGCAAAGAATTGGCATATGGCCAATTTTATGATTGTATCACCTGGGTTATTAGTTCTTTAATGTGTTTAACGAGCGCCAAATTCAATACTATATTAAATGTTTGACACTTCCCGAAATAAATTATTAACCAAATATAAAATAATAAGAATGATTATGGCGCGTGATAAAAAATAAGGCAAATTATATTGTATTTTTGTTACTAAAAAGTCAATTCATAAACCAAAAATGTATAAAATTAAAAAAAAATTTTAAAAGCACGCAACGCACATACTAATGGCTAGAAATAAAGACAACAACAACACACAATTACGCATCGTAAAGAATGGAACGCTTAGCAAAAAACCATTAAATTAATTAACAATCTTAGGGGGAGACAGGTGTGTACATAAAACGTCAGACATCAAAAAAATAAAGGGGTATAAAAATTTGCAAAGCATTCAACGTTCATTTTATTTGTATTTTTATGAAAAATGAAAATGTATAATCAAATTAAATGAACCAAGCAGTGGGGATAAAGTGTTCTACAATGCGTCAAGCCTACTAATGGCAGAGTAAAAGAGACGGCATACATACACACATTGTAAGTAAGTCAAGTAGGAGTATAGAGTCTACCAAAACAACAGGCATGCAGCATGGCACACAAAAAAAAATGTTTAAAATCTGACAGTGAAAAAAAAAAACCGTCAAGAATGAAAAACGTGACTGAAAAGTTAAACAAGAATCAGAACAATCTCAGTAAAATAGAAAATTCTATTTGTGTTTGTGGCCATACGCTAATTTTCGTATTTGTGTAATTTCCCCGAAAAAAAAAAAAATAAATGAAGCAAAGAAGACACGAACAAATTTATAATAAAAACTCAGACTCAGCTAACAACAACTAAAAGCGAAAGCGCTGTGAGAAGGACGAGGTCACACAAATGAGCAACATGTGAATGGCATGAGTTGAACGGCAACGGGCACTGAAGAGCCATAAGAGGCAGAAAAGAAATTAGATAAGGATCTAATGACTTGAAAAACAAACGACAAGAACGACAAAGAAGCAACAAAATGGGCAAAGACAAGCACAACCAATAACAACAACAAAACAAAATAACAAAAAAAAAAAAAAAGGGCCAACAAAAATAAAAACATAAATAACCAAATGAAAAGTACAACAAAAACAAAAAAATATAGATATATATAAAACAGGTCATATGCCTACCGCTGACCATGCAAACCGGCAACAACTACAGAAGTATACACAGACACGCAGACAGACAGGAAGACAGCATTTAAGAGCGGGTCAGAAAGAGAACACCAGCCAGTATGCACAAGAGGCAAAGCAAAAACAAAACCAAAACCAAAAAAAACAATATTGGCTTCGCTTGTGTACCTGCATTGTCATCAACGACGATGTCAAACGAACCGTAGTAATAACAGACCAGACCAGGTCGTAACATGCATACACACACACAAGCAAACAGAACAGGCCCCAAGGATGCTGTGTGTCTGTGTATGAGTGTGACTTTGATGAAGAAGCGCAATCAGTGTCATGAGAGTGTTTCAATGTTGGTGAATTAAGAGCTTTGATTTAATTCAACGAAATTGCTTAAGTTGCCTAATTTAAAGCTCATGAAGCAAAGAACACTTTTCGGTCTTCCATTTATAATTAAGTACAGTAGTATTACGATAAGAAAACCGTCAGATAATTGGAAACCGAGCGATTTTATTTCAATAACCATTTTAATTTAACAAATTATTCAAACTAATTTATTTAAAGAATTTTTAATTAAAAAATTACTTTCGAAGTAGTACTGTATTTTATTTTATTAGGAAGTACTTTTCCTAAGCTAATCATTTTCATTTAGTTTGTTAAAAAAAAAAAACCTTTTCAGAAGAAAACAAAAATGTAGTTCAAGGGCTTTAACACTTTTGTGGCTGAAGCAGCATTCTACTAATTTGCTTCTAATGCAAATGCAATTAAACATAAAAACCAAAACTGCAACCAACAAACAAATTGAAAATTGCACAAATGAATTTCTAAAAGTACTCTTTAGCATTGAACAATATACGAACTCTTGAAGCGTCATTGTATTGTACAATTTAAAACGAAATAACATTTCTTTGTTCTTCCAGCAAACAAGATTGGTTTTTGGTTTATTCATGAGAGTTGCAAATTGCAGTTTAGCTGCGTCGCCCACAACTCCAACAATTCTATGAACCAAAAAACTAAAGTCATCACAAGGTAGAACTTTAAATTGAAATTGTTGAAAATGTTTTGTTTAAAGTTTTTAAAAAATGATGAAAATGCGCATGTTCAAGGTTGGTAAAAGTATCAGATTCATCAATGTTCAACTATTGAACTGAAAACAATAACAAATTGAATAAAATAACAAAGTTTAACACTTTTCTCAGTCAATTTCATTTCTTGATGCAAAATTGTTGAATGCAAATTTTACAAACTCATCGTTCCGTATATTATTGTTACAATTGTTTGTTGTTGTTACTGCAAAACTGAACGAAAACGCAGCAACAAATTTATTCATAAATGCAACAGATGCAAATTTTCACAGTCAACTGTGTATAAGATAATTTATAAATATTCATGAACGCGAATAGCAGGAGAGCCCACGATGTTAAATGTGAACTTTCGTGGGGACCTATTGGATTTTGAAGACAATAAAAAAGGTTATATGATGTACATATATTCTTTGCTCTTAAAAATTTGATTGGCTTCCTGAGAAAGCGTGTCTCACTAATGGTGAAGATACTCAACAGAATGCAAGTAAATTCCAAAATCCACTTATAAATACAAACAAAAGAAAATAAATACTATGTATTACATATGTGTGTATATCAACCTATTAAAATTTTGAAATAAAGAATAAAAAAAAGGCAGGATAACTGAAAGGAAAGCTGAAATATATAAACTATGAATATAATTGCGCTTCCAAGAATACTTACAACGTATTATAACAAAGAACGAATAATAATGCAACTTTTCAGTATTTGAAAATTATGAATAAAAAAGAGATTTTTGCACATCAAACTTTCATGATGCATTCTAACGAATAGATTACCTTCAAATAACCTTCAACCACGCATCAAATAAAAGATGCTGCAAATATATACATACATACATACATGCATACTTAAATGTACATACATATATATGTATGTATACTATGTAATATTAACTTGTGGGCGTACAAGAAAAGACGATAAAAGCATTTTGCAAGGCCAGGCACGAAGGCAGACAGACGACGGTATGAAGATAACAAACACAAGTTTCGAAAAATGATAGCGCGTGAGGTAATTTTACTTAGTGATATAAAAAAAGTCAAACATCAATTGCAAGTAAAAAGATACATTAAATGTACGCCTGTACAAATAATGAAAGCAAAATTTAATAGTGGCGCCACAGTTGAGAATTATTCGATTTGTTTTTTTGAGAGAGAAATAAAGATTTTTTTTAAATGTTTATTTAAATAATTTAACCGGAATTTTGTTTTTTGTTTACACAAGTAAAACACAAGAGGCAACGTAAATTCGATATTTTTAGTTAATAACAAAGCAAAGTCAAAGACTTGAAAAAATAAAAAAAATAAAAAATTAGATGAACGCGCAGGTGAGCTGAAAATCGAGACCTAATTCCTCACGATTTGTTTGTATTTATTTATTAGGATACTATATTTTATTTCGTTTTTAAGTTTTCTATATTGTATTAAATTTACTTGTAAGAAAGAAATTACTTTGTTTTTTTTTTTTGCAAATTGCAGCTTTTTGCACACTTGTTATAATAAGTATCTGCAAGCAGGAAGGAAGAACAAAAACGAACTAAACGCGTTGAAGACTGAGCTTAAACTGTCACTGCTCTTCAGTGATTGAAACGTTTTATAGATGCCTCCCACCAATCAAAACTCATTTCAAATTTGAAGATTATGAAATATGACAATAAAGTCAATAATTATATTTTAATTAAATTTGTATTTGCTACGAGAGCTAAATAGCAAAAAAAAATATTTTTATTTTAATTTATTTATTAGACTGAGATGAGTTCAAAAGATCAATTCCGGCGAATAATAATTAACAATATTATCAAATGCATGCCATTGGTTGTCCAAAGGCATAAAAGAATCTACAAATTTGATAAGCATAAATTTTGAATTTAAATAAAATAAAATTCAACGGAAATACATATATGCATATGTATGTCAAAAGGAAATGCTGCAGACGAAAAATAAATCGATTCATGCAGAACTCTAACATGTAAACTAAAAGCAATTGGGGGAACACCCGAACTTTGTTTTATTTCTTTTTTTTTCGTCTCCTTGTTTCTCAAATTGAAAAAATCATTTAATTATTTATTTTCTATTGAAGTGCAAAAAATATTTAGCATTTTTAAAAGTTCATTACAAATTTTAGTTCTTTGGTGCCTTTTTTAATAAAATTCATAATAAATCGTTGATATAAAACACAACGAAAATTATGCTTAAACAAAATATTCTCAAGAGACAAACAATTTCGATTGACGCATTTGAGATTTATTTATTTTTTATCTTTTTTCTTAAGTATTTCTTACTTTGACTATATTTCAAGGTAAAAGTCCTGCATATTTCGAACGAAATCAGACAATAATTAATTATTAAGAACAAAAGAAAAAAAATAATAAATAAAAAAAAACGGATAATTCAACAAAGAAACTAGTTTTTGTGTCGGTCATTTGTTCAATTATTAATGTTAAAATTCTACGAAAAGCTTAGAATTGTGTTAATGTAGAAAAAATGCAAATCCCTTAATTGAAGCTGTAAACTGAACTTGTTGGTGGGTGTAAAAATGGCAAACACAAAGAAGCGGACATTTTTTGTTTCAATTTATTTGCTTTTTGTTTTTCTGTTATATAATTAACAGCGTCAAAAGCTTGTAATTAACATGTGAAACACACCCAAAAAAAAAAAAAATAATCATAAATGAAATATAATTAAATGCAGAAAAACATAGAAAAAACCTTGACAAAATGTTTGCAACAGCGGCAAAAATCAACCAAGCTAAACACATATCTGTATGTATGATTTGCTTGGGCGGTGGGCGGAGTTGAAACACAAATTTTTGCTATTTGGTTAAATAACCGCAACAAAACCAAAAGATTCAATCGTATGGCAATACATGCAATTGTACATACATATATTGGCAAAAGCAAAAATAAAACTAATAAATTAAACAACAGCAACAACAGCAGATGCAAACAAAGTAAAACCAACAACCGACAACAAATACGATAATAAGATTAGCAAACAAATATTCGATAACTGTCTGAGACTGATTCGAGTTAAGTTATGTTGTATTGTGTTAAGTCTATCTACACTACACTACTCTGCTATGCACGCCAACAACATTTTGCGCCTCTTTGTGTAATAAATATACTTCCCTACCTACCTATAACACTTCGCTAGACAGACACACTCTCACACATTGAACTATAATATACAAAAGCAAACAAAAGGTAAATAAAAAAAAAGTGTAATAATAAAAAAACCAGCAACAGCAACAACAATGAAACCAACAATTCGTATTTACAGTTCACGTTATATCGTTAGCCTCAAAACGAAAATCAAGCGAGCTATCTCAATTGTACCAAACAAAAATGTCGTTACACGTGCTTCAATTGATTATAAGAGCGTTGCGGAATAAGAAAAAAAAAAAAATGGCAACCAAATTTATGTATGATTGTGTCACAAAAATGTACTATCAAAAAAAACTGCGAAATATTAAATACATCTATGTTGCATAGCCGTACACAACACATACGGCAGTCTATCATTCGTTTTTAATTTCGATTGCGTAGGGAGACTTTATCATATTTGTTGGGGTTATCGTCAACGCAAAAATTATTTTGAGTTTTATGAAGCGAAAAAAATTATCAACAAAGCTGATTATGACATTCCCGTACAATGAAAAAAAAATCTACTTTGTTTGATGAGTTGGAAGCAAAAAAAAAAAAAGTATAAAAAACAAACATAAAGACCGAAACAAACCAAACCAAAGATGAGCAACATTTCGCAAATTATCATTTTTTTTTTTTTTGTTTGTTTTGTGGCTTAATGTTTTTCTGATTGGAAGTGGTCAGACGACATTTTGCTCAAATATATCTGTATCTGGATTTGTCTTTGGTTTTCATTTTTTGTTTTTCTTTAGTGGCGCATATTAAATACACACACATACATATATATTTTATATACGAGTATTTACAGAGTGAAAGTTGCTTATTTTAGGATACATTGAAACATTTTTTTTTTTATATTTTAACTCGTTTTTGTAAGAACATCTAAATGACGTTCGCGCCCAAAATTTCATTAATTTCTATTTTGTTTTTACAGGCCATAAATATTTCCATGTGTTTTTACGATGTGCAAAAAAAAATATATATATATTTCGAAGAACGTCAATCGATTTCGTTCGAATTCAAATTCAACGAAGCATGTTTTTGGCAGCACGAGTAAAAACTTCAAGTATTTTGGCCATAAAAACTTCAACAATTTTTTTTTTTGAGGTTCATTACGTTGTCATTTTAAATAATAATTATGATAAAATTCGTCTGAGTTTTTCGTTCTATTTCATTATAAATTTTTACAGAAGACAAACAAGTTGAAAATAACTATTAAACAGAAATTGGTAAGTTTACTATTTGGCTTATCAGAAGCGTCACCAAGAAGCGATATTCCTGTGACACTTCAAATTATATTTTTATTGTACAAATTCACTGTAATTCAAAGTATTAAAGCACCTTTCCAGCCTGTGTTTGATAAGCGGCCCATTGCGTTAAACAGACAACTGATAGACATGTTTACAAGATTTTATTTTATTTTATTTTTTTTTTTTTGAGAACAGCGAAAAATTGCCTGAGAACTTTAAATAATAATAATCAACGGAAACTTTTTAAATTCAAATTCAAATGCTGTCTTACTCAATTGGGTCTATTTTCTTTTCCTTTTTTGTTTTTCCAGTTAAACGATCATTAGATAAGTAAATCTATGACGACAACTGACTTTATGACAAGAGCTCCAAGACAAGCAACATTAGTTGATTAACTTACAAATGTTCTTATGAATAATAAAGCAGTGAAATTATAACAAATAAAAAAGGGTAAACAAACACAAACGTTTTTGCTTATGCGTACAAGCAAAATCTCTTTGTTTCGTGAGTGATTTAATATACTCAAACTTGTGTGTGTGTTGATTATCATTACTATTTTATTGATTGTCGTGTTTATCGCGAAAATATAAACCAATCATCGATGAAAAGAAATGAAAAAATAATAATGAAAATAAAAAAAAAATCAACAAAGTATGACCAGCCAAATAATATTAAAAATAAGTCATGCTTTTATTGAAGGCGTTACGGAAATGCCAAAATACACTTTACTTAGAAAATAATAACAAAAAAATATATATCTCAGTATATGAATAGTTTGCTTTCTTTCTCGAAATCAATTTAATTTAGTTAATATTAGTTGAACAAATTAGTTTTATGCACTTTGACATTGTTTCAATACTACGAACTCTTGCCTTGTTGTTACGCTTGACAGAAATCATTTTAATAGATACAAACAACAAACACAACAGACAAAATCAAATTCTACACTTCATGCTTAAAACTTGTTCCAAGAAAATTTGTCGTTCATATTAATGTTAATGTTTTAAACAACGCATATATTAATGTATTCAACAAACGTATTCAACAAACAAATTGCAACAAACAACTTGTCTGAAAGTCGACTAAAAACTTGTTTTAGTTGCCACTTCTACTAACACTCATAAATTGTTATAGATTTTTTTCCGCTAACTAGAAATTATTAAAAATTGATTGGGTTTTTCCCGCTAGAAAATTAATTCATCTATTAAATGCACAACCCAACCCAACCCGTTTAGAGAAGTAATGTTAATGATGTAACTCAACGACGCAAATTGCCATGTCAGCATGTCAGGCACAGATACATCGATAGAGGCTTATAAGTTATAACGTACTGAGTGTCTTAATGAATGCAACAATGCATGAAAATAGCAAAAATTATCAACAAAAACAAAAACAAATGCCACATGAATCAACAAAACAAAACAAACAACAATTGAATCGAATAAGCAAAACATTTTTAGCACATGAATAATGTGCAAATAAATGGCAAAATTTGCGTGAGACCGCTAAATTGAGCAAACCAAAAGAGCACTCAAGATTAAACAATTTCAAAAGAAAGATAGAAAGAAAGAAAAAAAAACAAAATGCACTTGACATTCAACTAAGTTCACATTTGTAAGTGCAAATGAGAAGGCACATGTTAGACAACAAAGATGACAATCACTAACCTACACATTTCGCTTACACACACACACACAACTTGGTTTTAGTTTGTCGGCCGGAAGCGGTCTTTGCTCTTCAAATAGAAATCAAAATAAGATAGAGAGATAGACAGACAAATAGAGAGGAATATTTGTAAGTAAAAATATAATGTGCAAATTGACGTAGTCAGACAACAGAGCTACAATGAATTTGCTGTACATTTTTTTGCATTTAAATAACTAATATGCCTAAACAAATAATAAAACAAAAATAATAATAAATAAAGTGAATTAACATAAGTAAAGAACATTGTAAATGCATCTGGAAATAAATGCACGTATAACAACAACGACGACAACAACAATAACGATGACAAAGGAGTCGACTGCTTGAAAAGGTTAATTGGCATTGGTCAACGTACTTGACTTGCAACAGCAACAGCACGTGAGTTAACGCACTCAACTGAAAATGGTTATCGAGGAGACTGAACTTGGCTGAGCTTCTTTTGTTTATGTTGTTGTTGCTTTGTGTTGCAGCTGTGGCATATTTCTTTGCTTGCCTTCTTTGGTTGTTTGACAAGCTAAACATATTCCACACAAATGGCAAACTATTCACTTTTGCTAAGCACAATGCAAAAAAAACAAACAACAACAAAAAAATAAAAAACGAAAAGAAAACAATAAAAAGTAAAGAAAACAAGAAAATGCCTAACAAGACATTCATTCTATACATATAATACTACTTATTTATTTGTTTTTAGTTTACTTATTTTGCACTTTTTGCACTCTTTTCATTAACTTATCGGCATAACATAACAAACTAAGACAACACCATAGCGACACTCATTTTCAAGTAAGATACAAGTAATTCTACAGCCATATCAGTGCAGATAAATCATCTACATCAACTTATTGCGCTATTTACCCAACGTGCGGCATTGCAGTCGTATTAACAGTCGTTTTTCTTAAAGGGACGTGCTCATCAAGCTGGACCATGACTCGATCAACATTGTTTTTTTTATGAATTTAAAGTTGGTTTAATTTACTTGAGGCTTTACTTTATATTAATTGTTATAATTTCGTCGGCATGAAAATTATTTCATTTTCGTCTCTTTAGAAAAGCATAAAGGAATATGAATTTAAAAGCTGATAACTAAACAAACTAGCAACAAAAGCTAATAAAGGCAATTTTTAAACGAATCTAGGTTAAACAACAACCTATCAAATAATAATTTTCGCTTGTACTCATGCTTTAGTTTTTTGATAAACGAACTTAATCTAAAATTCGTGAATTCTGCGTTAATTTGCATTAATTGTTAAACAAAGAATAATTTTTTTTCGCCTCCGTTTAATGCGTACGAAACCAAACCATGATGAATTAAAATGCTGATAACTAAGTTAGCTGGCAACAAAAGCTTATAAGCAGAAAATGTTGTAAATTTAATACGAATCTGAACTTATTCTTAAAAACGTGAATTCTGCATTAGTTTGTATACCATAATTGTTAAGCAAAGGAGGCATTTTTTGATAAGCAGTTTTTGGGTCTCTCAAAGTTAACATTTTAAACTTGTTAATAATGAAGCGTGTTTATTTTTATTGCATATTTTAATAGACTTCTTTGTTTGCAAAAAATAATAATTATAATAAATAAATTAAATGGAAGACAAGAACAACAATCAACAATTATTTGGTATGATCGTGTGGGTGTATAGGCTATGAAGTCGATTTGACAGCGTATGGCAGAACACAACGTTTGCAAATATTGTTGTTGTTGTTCGTAACTTCTTCTTCGTCTTTAATGTCGTTCGATTCGACGGCTTTGGTCGTCAACATTTGTTGCTTTTTGATTTCTTTTATCGTTGCTCGGTTGTCGTCGTCGTCGTCGTTGTTGCTGATTGCAATTTTTTTTTTTTTTTTTAACCTACGTTTGCGCTTTTCCTTCTTCTTTACTTCTTAGACTTCTTATACATACACACATATGTATGTATATATGTTTGGCTGTTTGAATTGAATCGAAAGAGCCTGCTGTTTTGGTATATGTGAGTATGGCTACTTTGTATGCTATATATGTATACCCTGCATTTGGCATCGTCGTGCATATATTAGCTCAAGCATGAAAAAAATACTTTAATTTATTTAAGTGTCATATAACACAGGAAATTAGTCATAGCTTTTACGATCTACAGACGACCTACGATGTCCCGACGATCTATTGGCCTTCGCCTATCAAATGATTATATGAACATCTTTTGTAGACATTGATAATTTGGCAAAAACAATTATTTTGCAATTGTCACAGCAGTTCCGCCGGATGCAATGCCCCCAATTGCTCCATAGGTCGAGATTTGTTTTAAAAAATAACAGACAAAGGAAGTATTCTTATCACTTTTTTTTTAATAAATAAATCATATAAAGGTCAAATTTTGTCAAATGACAATGTTAATATTTGTGCAGTATCAGTCAAATTGAACGATAACGTTAACCAATACTTAGTTTAAAATTTAGAAATATTTATTCGTTAAATTCTAAGAAGATGATACAGTTGTCAAATAGAGTTCAACAAGTAAAGACACTACAGTTTCATTTTTTTCATTATTATACCCTGTACACATAGTGTCCGAGTATATTAAGTTTGTTTGAGTTTAACAGTGTGTAACACCCATGAGAACGATCCGAAGGAAAAGAGAATATACAATTTTTAAACTTGTGGCGTGCCGCCGCCTGCCATGTGTGCAGGGTGTTATATTATCGAGTATAGTCAAAAACAACGCTCTTACTGACATTAATTTTATTTTTCTTAGAAATCCCTTGAAATTCTTGTGAAATTAGTCTTGGTATTATTAATAGGCAATGACCGGTTCAGTTTATTTATATCTACAATAGACCATCGACAATCTGAAGAATCGTACGTACGTATTAACAAATCATTTATTAATTTTTATCTTAATTTATGTAATGATCAATGAATTTAAAGTAATTTTTATTATAAATATGTTAATAGAAGATCGATTTAACTTTGGGGATCTATTGAAAATTTCATCTCAAATTTAAGACCATTAATTTACTAATTATTTAAAAATTTTAAGCAAAATCTCACCAAAAGAGAATATAAAGAGGTCTAAATTTCAAGAAAAACATCACGAAATTTTCGCATTCATCCTTTTGTTTTTTATAAAACAAAGTTATACTACAAAGAATATTTATAAATGTCCGCATTACTCAAAGGTCCAGGTTATCGAGTGTCCAGATTATCGCAATTCTGTCGTATTTATATTTAATATTTTGATTTCTTTAAGTGCAATAGTATTTGTGCAGCACCTCATCGGCGGCGGGCGTAGAATTTGTATGCTTGTTTTGCGTTGGTTGATTGCACTTTCCGCGGCCTTTATTAATATTTTCTTTCTTTTATTTTTTGCACCGTAACGATAAGCAATGACAACAACAACAACAGCAGCAAAACAAAACACTTGCAACATATTATTACACGCTGATTTGTACAGTTTATTTGCAGTTTTAATTATTGCGTCTTAAAAATTACATTTACTTTTACAAGTACATATGTACGTATTTAATGAATAATTGCAAATAAATAATAAAATACAGATAATGACAAATGTTTTCATTAATTCTCATCAATATTTGACGTTTTTATGGGTTCTGATGTATGATTACTGAGCCTACACACGAGATTTGAGTTTCTTATCACTTATACATAGTTTAATTTGTACACTGTAACACTTCTAATCTCTGACCGAAAGATCAATCGCTTTCGATCCTAATCAATTCTACATAAATGTTTATTTTATGGTGCCTCATTCACATGCTTCTTTTAGTTACACGTATGTATGTATGTATGTATGTTGATGATTTCATCAATGATAATAGTAAAATAATTAGCTTTAAAAAGCACCATAATAGTTCAAATTTAAAATCACAGATAAAAAATTAAGAAAATGTTTTAAAATTGTATTATGAAAAGCACTTTGTTTATCTTTCTTGTGGTTATTATAATATGCAGAATATAATAAAAGCAAAAAAATATAAGGCAACGATATCATACGCTGCTACTCAATCAAAATAAATACACACATGTATAATCAATGATGGAAAGTTAAACCATTCAATTGATAAACAACTAATTTTATTTTGTTAGTCTTCGTTCCTTAATAACGACGACTGACTTTTCTAGCGCCAGCAGTCAACTCGAATGGCTTATCGAGAGTTATTATCGCTAACTGAAGCCATGCCCTACGAATACGTCGTCGTGGAGACGAACGTAAGGAAAATAATGAGGGAGTAACCGAAAAAGACGACGTCCAATAATCTCCTACATTCGCTTTTTCTTGTAGATTCTATACGAAAACTACGCGCAACGTCCTTGGCAAACGTAACATGCCGAAAATGGTTGAATGAGAGAGAGAGAGAGAGAGAGACTACCAGAAGTGGAAGAAGCACACAACGATTTTGTCTGTTTTTTTCCCATATGAGTAACGAATAAAAAGCAACGGAACGCGTAAAGAAAATTCTACTTGAAATAAACAGAAGCACTAAACGGGAAGAAGAAGAAGCAAATTGTGAGCGCAATTTTATTTTTATTGTCTTTGCTTTTGTTGTTGTTGCTTGTCATGCCTATATTTATTGTTGTTGTGCTTAGTTAGATGCTTGAATTTTTGGGTTCTTTTTTTTTTTTTTTTTACTATTGGTTCCAAGAATTTTGCACAAGAAAACCAAAGAAATGAAGAGTTATTAAATTTATCATTGAGTTTGTAAAAAAAAAAAACTAATATTAGAGTAGCGCATTTTGATTAAGAATTTCAAGTCACGAAAAATTAATAAATTTAATAATCTCTACTAATATAAACGCATACATTATTCATGTTCAGTCTGTGAGTATTAAAAAAAAATACCCAACATGTAAATTTTAGCCCACACATGCACGAAATACACTTTCGTAATGCAATTACAATTCATTTTCGAGAACAATTTCGTGCCACAACAAAACCAGACTACTTTTAAGTCCTTTTTAAAACAGCCAACATACACCCCCGCCCACAATAGCAACAACGTGCAACAGGACGAGAAACGTCGTTTGCGAAAAAAAAAACGCCTACACGAAAATATTTCATTGTGTTAATGTGGCGCAGAGAGAGAGAGAGAGAAAAGGAGAGCGATTCTTCTTCTTTATCTTCATTTTTAACATTTACGATGTGTTCAATTTTGTTTTTGCTTTAACGTTATTTACCTTTTTTTTCTTCAATACAAACAGAGACCGCCCAAAGGTGTAACTGTATTTGTGTAAGTGAGCGCCACGAATATACTTTGTTGTTCTGCTCCTTCTCGCACTGCTGTGTTGCTATTTTTGATGTTGTTGTTTGTTCTTATTCTACGCGTCCCGCACACCGAAAACTCGTTAACGAACACTTCGTGGATGACGACGGACAAAAGACGCTTCTCCACTACAGGCAAACGATTGTAGTTCTTTATTTCTTCTTTTTTTTTCTGTTATGTATTTGCCGACTTATTTTTAAACACAAAATTATATACACTTTCGAGTAACAAAACAAAAAACCGAATCAAGAATTTCAACACATTTGCACTTCAAATTCAATTTTTAATTCGCACCACTTCCCTATCACTTCAAAATATTTTGCATTAATATTTATACAAGCGGCGATTAAATACACCGAATGTACGAGTGTGTGTGTGTGCTTTTTCAATTCGGAGCAATTAAGTGCTTGTTGCTATATGTATGATGTCTGAAAAGTCTGCACAACAATTCAGCGACGACACAACAATTTTGCTCCCTAGATTACCGACGACCGTTTTGCTGAGTCAAACGCGAAGAAATAAACGGTGTTACCAACTTAAAACACGAAAAAATACGTAAAACAATGCAGAATTTACGCTCTGCGTCGTGAGATTTTACAAAGAAAACAAACTATCAGCGGGAGCCACGGAGCGACACACGACCAGCCAAATCAACGGAAAAATTTTATTAATTTTTTTGTAGTTTACTTTGCCAGTTCTTCACACACATATACTCACACACTCACTCTCATATTCGCATAATCGTTCAAGTGACGGGCTTCGATATGAAAACATAAGGCAAAAACAACGCGGTGAAAATCAGGATTCGTGTCATTTTTCGTGACACGGCACAGGGGTATTGAATAAGCGTATGTGCCGTACAGCCGCCTGCGATATTTCACCTACCCGCGATCGCGGCCAGGGTTTTTCTTGCTTCTTCTTCCACTTCTGCCGACGTCGGTCGACACTTTTGTGTCAAATGGCCCGTTTGCGTTTCTCAACTAATTAAAGGTGTACCACCTCATGCTACCTACAATTTCAAGCGAACATGCGGCACTCAAACGCGAAGAAATAAAACATACAGCTATCGACGTATATGTATGCGCAAACACAAAAACAACTTTCATCATCGAACGCACTCCGCAAACGGGCCAAACTGACACAAAAGTGCCGCAAAAGCGGATGGACTCAACTACCTAGAAATGAAGAAACAGGACAAATCCCCAGCGAATGCAGAGCGACATGCGCTTAATCAATACTGCAGTGTCGTGTCACAAAAAAGGCCTCTCTCGCACTCATTGAACAAAAGTTGGTCAAAATTGGTTTGGCGTATATCGCCGTGATTTCTGCAGTGCATATACGCTACGAGTTGAAATAAAATCATTTTCGAAATTCGAATCGCTTTCGCAGCAGAACGAACCAAGAGAAATGCACTAAATGTTGACACTTAGTAATCAAAGTTGCAATCTTTATAATTGTTACAATCTGGTTAATATGAGAACTTTAAAACATCACTTAATTGTTCATGAAACATGTAGAGGCAATTTTAATACCGAAAACAATAAAATATTGCACAAAAGTTATGTTGGTATTTTTTCTGAACAACTTTTACAACACTCTCACACTATTATCGGAATGAAGCAACAGGGCTCAACACCTGTTGTATGCTTCTGCGAAGAGGGTGGAATGCGGGTGGGCGGCTTGAGTGACGTTTCATTTCATTTCTATTGTTTAAATTTCTGACTTTATTAAAAAAGAGTCAAACTTTAATCTTATAACTTTATTTTGCTAACTTTGCTTGGTGGAAACAAAACAACTCACCTACACTTTTAACGCTTCTGGTATGGTTTTTGTTTTGCGCTTTCCACTTCGTGCCGCACTTAGTTTCTGTGCAATAATAGCAAACTTCACAATGCAATAACAATTTTGACCTCACTCGTTTTATAAACAATCACTGCATCAACACTTGTCTTTATTATTAAACCGGACAAAACAAAAAATAAAAATTTACTTTATTTTATTATTTAAAGGCGCAATAAGCACTTTTTGGGGCTATAGTGTTGCCAGCCAGTGTCAAATTAACCTTCCAAGTGGTTGGGTGTGCGCCCGGCACTCGCGCACATAACTCGCCACTACAAAACCGCGAATAGCACTATGTGCCCTCGTTTGAAAAAAATATACATATATATATCTATATATGTTTATTAAATATATTATAATTAAAAAACAAAAAATTCGGACGCAATGTGTACTCGTTTATGCATGTGCATATCCGTTTAAAAAAAAAAAAAAAATCAGAGCACAGCCATATGTTTAACAAATTTTTATATAAAATAACCTAACGGGACAAAAGGAAAAAAAAAACAACGGAATTGACGAACCAAAAAAGATTTTAGACATACATATGTACATAGAAACATGCTCCGTTAGGTTTTTTAAGTCTAACGGAACATAGCAATAACGGAATTGACACATATCACAAAAAAAATTAATCAGAGTTGACTGCCACGCGCGTCACACCAAATAACTAACCAAAGTGTTGATTGCCACGCGCGTCACACTAATAAGTATCGATACCCTGGCATTATAGACTTTTTAAGTCTGCCAATAAATTAGTCTCAGTACCTGAGTGGTCTAAGCAACTGTCCGAGTCGACAGTTAGAGTACAAAAAAAAAAAAAAGTTGCCAGCCTACTGCTAGTGGATTCGAATGAAATATTTCTGCAGGCCGGCATCTCAAAGTTGGGGGTGAAAAAATTTGAATATATTTCATTTTAATATTGTTATTCATTAAAATCCCCGTCTATGAGATGTTGAGGAAATTCAAAGTCCTCGCAACATTTGCCTTGGCGTCGTAAACCGTGTCTGGGGGGAAAAAGATTTAATCAGTATACTAAATATGATTAATTTTATGAATAAGAAGTTACTTTATGTGCAATATTTCTTCCACTGTTTCTACATGCATTTTACTTCTGCCTTTTGTCTTGACGACGGCAACATCACTGAAAAGACTTTCGACAGCCGCGTTCGACGTAGGAAGGCATAACAGGGTTTTTACAAAATTTACAAGTAACTCAAAAGGGTTACTTCCCATCGAATCCTTGTATGCAGCAACTTCCGCCCAAAATTTTGCTGTATCGACAGTATTTACCCAATTAAAATCTTGAATACATTTATATTGAGTATTTATTTGCATGGCTTCGCTCTGAGTTTGAATTTGGAAAAACTCTAAGACATCAATGATGTCCTCCTTGTCGGGAAGTAGAGCGTGTTCAACCGAAAACATAGATGTTTTTTTCAAAAGGTCGATGTTTTTGGGCAATCTTAAAAAAAATGTTTAAAAAAAAAAAGGACAGTGTCTTAAATAAATATTACCTATTCTTCAGTTGCTTTATTAAATTGACCACAAAGCTCGCACATCTTCTCCTGATTGAATCTTCTTCGTCGTCGCTGAGATTCAAAGAGTGGAGCATTGCCTCGAAATCATCGTCCTGAGGCAATTTGTGGTCAATTAAATTTTCAAAGCTATCTGACACAAAAATGTTGACTTGGGTCGTCGGCGGAATAATTTTGTTTTTCAAAAAATGGAATGCTTCCATTAACTTCTTTAATTGAAAAGAAGCATTCGGCACTCTTTTTTCAAAAATTAAAGTTAAGTTGCGCATACATATGACAATTGGTTTTGAGTAAACTAAATATAACTTATTGATATAATTAGAGTATACAATACTCAATGAATTCGATGTGAAGCATTCTTCATTGAGGCGCGCATATTCAAAGTATTCCATCAGATCCTCCCACTGGTGAAGTATCCGATCGACTGCCGCTGATATTGACAGCCATCTTGTTTGCGATGGAATATGTATTTTGAGTAGTACCTTAAAATGACTTTTAAATTCTAAATCTATTGTTAAAAACTAAAACACAGCAACTACCTTGTCGTCATTGCGCATCTTGTAGAGTCCAGTGTACTCTGATGTATGCAGCTGGTTTTTATTGAACCATTTGGGAGTCTCATGTAAAATATACTCGACTTCTACCGTGAAGAATTGTACACTGGACTTATTTATTGCGTTGTTTATGGCATGACAGGAACATGCGACAACAACGAGATGTGGGAGTTTATTTTTCAGTACCCTGTAAACGCCACGGTGTTTTCCCACCATAACACTCGCGCTATCAGACCCAATACTGATAAAATTGGCAAGGTTAAGATGCCAAATTGAGAGTTGTGTTATTATTGCATTCTCAATTGTCTCAGCATCTCCTGCATCAATTTTTGACAAACTCAACATTGTTGAGACAACTTCGTGCTTATTACTACTGTAATATTGTATTACGATGCCTTATATTTAAATGTGAAATGATTACATTAATGATTATATAAAATTACTAACTACTTATATCAATGATCCATACCAAGTATTTTTGTTGAGGAAACATCCGTTGACGTATCAACAAGGAGCGAGTATTTGGAGTTTCCAATATCGGCTCTTAGTTCCTGTTGGAAGTAGGGGGCCAAGTGGTCGTGCATAAGTCGTGTTGTTTTACGATGACTTAGTGCCAATGGATCTTGAAACTCCGTTTGACACAGATTTGCCAAGTGATTTGACGCGTTAAAATTTACGTGGTAAATGATGAAGAGTGCCAATCTCGCTTCCTGTCGTGCCTTTCTGTATGTTATCGATGTTTCGTTTAATGAGAGTGAATCAAGTGCCTGGACGTTGATTGAATTTAGGAGGTGGCTGTCCGTTGTCGCATGCTTCCTCAGAACACTCATCTTGCCACCCAGCGACTTCTGACAGTATCGGCAGTATTCTCGAGCTGTATTCGTTGCGTCTCTCCTCAGCCATGGCTTAAATTCTTCCATCATCAGCAGTGCCTCTCGTAGATGGTTTGACGTAGAAGCCATTGTCATATAACTTTTACACACAGTCAAATTTTTTAAGAGTCAAAAGCAAAATTAAGTTGAAATTGAACTTGTCTCCGTTATTAAATAACTTTTTCACAATTCACAAATTTAAAATCACTGTATATCACTGTTTATTTAATTTTTAAAAGCTTTATAAGCAACTTGAACGTTAAATCGAAAGCAAGTTCCGTTATTTCGCGGCTAATGTTAACATTGATTTTGTATGTAACATACTTGGCGACAATGTTAGAAGCAGCAAAGACAAAGACAGTCCGTATGAAAATGAGACAAAACATATCAAATCGGGTCTAAATTCAGCTCCCGATTTGGTGCTAACAGCATGTTAAATTTGAACATGTTAAAGGCAGAGCTCGCAAAAAGTGGTCTTTTTTTCATGCTGTCCGAAAAAAAACTGTTGCCGGCTGACACGAAAAAATACGATCGCGAAAGACATTTTAACTTCGTTTTTTCTTAGCCGCGGTCTTTGCTCGACCGAAGACAGTTTTTCGTTGGTTTCTATGTGCTTTCGTTTACACGGGACACTTTGGAGCTCAAAATTTGACAAAAATGTCTTTTGCCGCATGGATGTGTGTGTTACACGTAGGCCTCAGTAAACGCCAACAGCAACATAAGCAACAACAACATAAACAACAACAAAAACAATACATGCAACAACAACAACAAAGTATGCAACAACAACAAAAATATATGCAACAACAAAAAAAATATTAGTAACAACATCATCAGCAGAAACCAGACCTAGACACGTCATCACACCCCCTCTGCAGCGACCCGACTCAGTGTTACCAACTTTCAAAACTGTTTCCCCCTAAACACAAATCAAAAACCCCTAAAAACCATACAATTTCTAGAAAATCATTATCCGAATTATTTAATTTTTCTAAATTGGATTCGTCTAAACAGTTGAAAAATTGATTAAAAAAAAAATTTACGCTGAACGGTGATTAGACACCTTTGCGTCGTGAGATTTTTACGTAAAAAAACGAACTATCCGCGGGAGCCACGGAACGACTCGTCAAACAAACGAAATAAAAAAATGGTTAAAAACCCTTTTTCATAAAAAAACGAACACGCACACGAACAAAACCCGAACGTTTCGATAGCCGACGAGACTACCTTTAGTAATTGTATCATGGTTCAAGTGACGGGGTTCTATATAAAAACATAAGGCAAACAACGCGTTGGAAATCTGATTGAGAGCAAGAGATGATGTCCGCTCAATTGAGAGCGAGAGAGGATTCGAGTCAGTTTGTGTCACTGTTGTGTCACTGCTATTTTTCTGCCATTTTTCCCAATTGAAAAAGCGCATGTGGCGCTACCACCGCTGGCGATTTTAGCCACATCTCCAATCGGGGAGTTTTCCGACCACGGTTTTTTTTTCTTGTTCTTCCACTTCTGCCGACACTCTGCCGACGTCGGCGACACTTTTGTGTCAAATGGCACGTTTGCGTTTCTCAACTAATTGAAGGTGTACCACCTCATGCTACCTAAAATTTCAAGCGAACATGCGGCACTTGATTTCCATTATCGGTTTAACAGCGCGTTTACCCCCCTCTTACCGCACTGTAAATCATCAAGGTCACACAATTCCACTCTTTAGCCCTGTTAAAATTCTGTTGCTCTCGAGTGAGCTTTGCAACATTGCCAGATGTTCTTTGCGTTTATTAAAAAAAACCGGCAAAGCAACGACCCGACGGCGATTTAACATTTTGCATCGCCCTTTTTATACAATTTTGCAACATCTGTAAAACCTCTGTTAAATCCGAAATTAAGTATTTACTATTGAAGTGACTTATGTCATACTATTATTTGAAGCAAACATACGTCAGACCATTTCCAAACTTAAATTTGACATTCTTGTAGTGCACTGTTAGCTAACTGCTCTGTAACTAAATTTAAAACTACAGCCTGTTAACTAAGTTTCCATTTTTATTACAGTAGGACCTTGATTATCCGGATCTTCGATCATCCAGATCTTCGATTATTTGGATCTTTGATTATCCGGACTCATTCTCTGCACGAATTTTCACCGCCTTTTTTACTGCTTTTTTATTATTTAAAATGGCGTAACATTATTGACACAGCTTTTCGAATTGGCGAATGTTAAAAGTGGCCGCGTAGTACAGTAGAAACTCGATTATCCGGATCAATTAAAACCAGTCGTATTCCGTATAATCGAAAATCCGGATACTCGATTTCATAGTAAATTTTTATTCGAAAGTTGTGTTTGCGCATGAAGTATGTTCGATGTCAGTAACTCGACGACACGCTTTTCACTTTTCTTCTTGGCTTCGAATAAAATTGACTATAAAATCGATTATACGGAATACCCGACTTTTTTGTGGTTTTTTTGGTAAAATCTTGGTATGAAAATGCAAAACTTAAAATAATACAATCTTTGAAATAGCTTTGAAATTATTTTAAAATACAAAAAAAGAACATTAATTAACACACTTCCTGTTTAACAAGATTCAATACAAATTTATTAGCTAAATCAGTATTTTGTATTGTAAAGTTCAAACAGCAATTTATTATTGATGGCTGTTAGAGAATTTAACTGATTTGGTAAAGTTAATTTAAGAAATTATAATTTCAATTCAATTAAAGTACAATTATTGTCGTTTTGTGCTTAAATGTATCAAAACTATACAAATACTACGCGAAACTAACAAGAATTACATACGGAACTTTGCATAAATTCAATGTTTGAGTTATTGTTAAACATTAGGCTTATTTGAAACATACAAAAAATAAATGTATAAAATATGTACGTAAATTGTTTGTTGCAGCACTATTTCTTGTTTTCTCCCATTTTTTTTTTTTTTTTTTTTTAACAAATTGAAGCGTCTTTTACTCAACTAAAAACTAACTAACAAATATTGGTACATAACTTTTTCATAGTTTCATTTTCTCTATACAAATTGCGTTAACAAAAATATTTAATTAACCTAGAAAAATGGGTAAAGGAGTATATTTAATGATCGAGCCGGCCACGCTTTAAATGAAAAAGTTCCCTAAGAAATTCTTTTATTAAATCGTATGTTGAAAAACTGATGCCCACTGCAATAGGTCCTTTAATCCAATTCATGCTGAGACCCTTGTAAAAGCCGTTTTTAATGCCCTCCTCCCTAAAATGGACATGTAAAATATTACAAAATATTTCCTCTAAAATTTATATTATCGTAGTTACGCACTTGTAGATCTTTGCGAGCGTTTCCAGTATGGTAGGACATTTTTCATTTGCAGCCATATTAACGCGCATCGTTTGCATGCGTCTGCGTACAATATCAAGAGGATAACTTGCCGTCTGACCAGCAGCGCCGGCCGCTGCGCCAAACAGCAAAGAGACCAGACTATTGGGTTTCGTATTGCCGACCATTTCTGCAAAAAAAATATTGCTGAATACGCTCAAGTGTGCACTGAGTAAATTAAATTTACCATGATATTCGCGTTTGAGCGTTTCATAGGTGAAGAACGACGTGCCCGCATATGGAATCACACCCAGTACCGTCGCCCAATAGCCGCGATATAATGTACGCGGACCCTCTTCTACCCAGATCTTAACAAAGACCTGACGTAGCGTTTTATAGCCAGAGTATTTGTCCGTCACAGCCATGCGTGCACGCGCCAAATCGAGTGGATACGTCAAAGATTGTGATGTTATGCCAGCCAATGAACCGGCAATAAAACGACGTCCTTTGGTACTGCAATATGTAAATATAATGTTATCAATAAATAGAAAAAATTAAAAGCAAACAGTCAACGCTTACTCGCTGCCATTCTGATCCACTTGCAGTATTCGACGCCACTGTTCGTGTGATGTGAATTGTATAGCGGCATAAGGCACAATACGCGCCATGGTCGCCGAGTTGCCGCGCCACAACGCTAATACGCCCTCCTTGGCGTATATTTTCTGCAAATATGCCATAGCCGCACGAAACGAGTATGGCACATCTTTTCGTATTTGAAAGTTGATTTTCGTGCGATCCAACGGCGCAATTGTTGTCTTTGCAACGGCACCTGCCGCCGCACCTGCCATTAAACTGATGAGCACTTGATCGAATTTATGCCTGCCTAGAAGTAAATGCTATGAATATTACAAAACAAATCAATCTTGAATTGAATTTTTACCAGAACTTTTGGTATCCTTTTGTTCTTTCAACGTAGACGCGTTCGACTGTGCGTTGCTTTCCTGTTGCTGACCAATTGTCGCTTCCATCTCCACCGTCCCTGTTGAATTGGCATTATTTGCTGCTGCTGCTGTTGTTGTAGTGGTGCTGATTGAGTTTGTTAATTGACTGCTTGTTGACGTTATGGACATGGCAATGTTTGGCTTCTCGAGCAAACGGCTCATTGCAAACTGTAATCAAGAAAAATAACAGAAGTTTCCTTAAATCTGACGTAGCGTTTGTCTAATATTTATACTATTTGATCTGTTGGTGGTCGTCGTTGACGTGTTAAAGTCTATTTTTATTATTGTTTGATTTTAAACAAATTTTCCACAACCGCAAAACGATACTAAACGAAGTATGTACAAAGGTGGGTGCATTGTATGTGTGGAAAAGAGAAAGAGCGCAAAAGATATTGATAAGATTTTGTTTTTTTTTTTTTATTATATTTCATAACAATCAAAAGGGAAAAAAAGAATAAAGCCGGCGAACAGTAGCAAAATACCTTTTAATCAAAAAACGAGGCGTGGTAAATAAAACAAAAAACAGAGTACATTGATAAGCGCGCTCATATTTTATTAACAACAAAGTCTTTGATAAGCGAAATGTGTCAAAAGTTGTATTAATTCATTAAATCCAAGCGGCATAATGACAAGTGCAAAAACCAAACGAAAAAGTATATTAATTAAATTTGGGGGCTTGTGTTGAAAATTTGCCAAACAGACAAAAATATTTTCAAAAATAAATAACAATAATAAAAAAATGGCTTATGCAATTCTTGAGTAATTCAATCTTTAAGCCAAATCCAAAAAGCCAATTAACAACTTTTTAAAATCAGATTTTCATTATCGGTTTCCAATAGAAACTTTGTTGTACTTTAGGCACTCGATTACCTATCGAAAGGTCGTTTTATTTATTGATTATTGTTAGTGTTAATGTACATTTAGTATAAGATAAGCACAGAAATAAATATTTTTTTCAGCTTTAAAAACAAATGAAAAATCGCAAATGATTACAAATGGAAAACAAAATAGATGTACATATCTTGTTACGCTTCATTGAAAAAGGAATAATATACATACAACGAAAACGATAATGAGACTAATGTTGTTAAATATACAACCAAATCTCTTAATTGCTTTATGGAGATTTAATTATCAAAACAAATGTATTTGCATTAAAAAACAAACAAGATAAAAAAAACCTGTTAATGTTGATATAAACGATACAGATTGTGTGAAAAAATAGAATTTCTTAACAAGAAAACAATCTTTTTTGAACGGAGTGTGTGAAAATGTAGAAAAGTGTACTACTTCGAAAGTTTTGCAAATTGAAAAAGTAAATAATTTAGCAAATTTAAATTAATAATCAAGATGATGTTGTAGATTTACGTCAAACACGCAAATCAATTGATATTGTTGGCCAAATGCCAAATTTTTGTTTTTCAATTTTTTCATATAGAGTTTCTTTGTGCTCAAGGACAAGTGCACTTCTTTTATGAACATTTTGTCCTTGCGTGAGATATCATATCTCTAGATGGAATTAAAATGAAGATATATATGAATTTTATCTCAAATATGTGATAAGATAATTGTTAAAAACTCAAAACAACATTTGAATCAAACAGACCTGCTATTTTTTCACCTTTAATATTATTTTCAATTTAAAAACCTAAACATTTAAACGAAAGTAACAAAAAATATTATTTCCTTGCACAAGTGCAATCAGCAATCAGCACGCTGATTGAGCAATGACAAATGTGCAAATTTATTGTACAAAAAAAAAAAATAATAAAAAAATATGAATGCAATTTTGCAGTGCAAAAAACAAACAGCAAAACAAACGCGTAATAAGCGTGTTGCTATAAATAGCATTACATATTGCGGGGTCAGACAGAGATGGCAAACGAGCGAGAGTTGCAAACGTGCATATCAACGACATAAAAGGTGACGTGCGATAAAGAAAGAGTTAGGCGCCTGATGTATGCCGCGCAGCCCTCAAAACGACCCAGCAGCGTGCTTTGCCGGCTGTTAAATGTAAACAAGTTTGTTTTGCTTGTTGTTGTTGTTTGTTCGTTTGTACATTTGTTGTTCTTTAGGCTTGTTGCCTTTTGCGTATTCAAGGTTCGAATTCAAATGCGAATAAACACACACAATTCTCGTCTAACAAGACACACTTGTTTATTTTTTTTTTGTTTTCGTTTTTTGAATTGAGGCTACCGAACTTAATTTTTGTATTTTTTGTTTTGAACTTGGCTCAAGTTGGACTTTGAACTTGACGACTACGTAATAAACAGACTCGGGCTCACAAAAGACATGCATAATTCTAATATAATAAATTGATATCGAATATTTTATTTATAAATCTTTTACTGCTTGCTTTTTAAGTGTAAAGTATTACAGGTTTTTTGTAAACGATTATCACAGAGTTGAATATACAGCACGTTTTGTTGTTTTTTTTTTGCAATTATTGTTTAAATTTTTCCGCATTGTGAGAAAATGATCTAATTCGTGAAAAACTTAAACCCCTAGCCTTTCACAAAAACAACTTTATATGCTTTCGTTGTTGTTGTTGCTATTGTCGAGTTCTTCACGCATCTGTTTTGATTTCATAAGCACATACGAAGTAAGTATTTTGGGGTTTTGGTACGAAAATCGCCTTCAAACACCAAAAATCTGGATCGGAATCAATGGTAACATAAGTAGGAATATTTAATAAATAAAAGAAAGTCCACATGGAGTATACAATTAAAAAAAAATCGCCATGAAATTAAGATACAGGCCTAATCAGTCCAAACTGGTTCAAGTTCGCTGTGACTTTTTTTGTGACTTTTTTTGGTTTTATAGCCACAACATTTTTAAAAATTACTTTTTTAAAATAAAATTGTATATCATTTTAAAGCTGAAACTTCAATCTACAAGTCTTCCCTTTGTACTTTGTCGATTTTTTTCTTCGTTCAAAAGATATAGTCACTCAAAGTTGAAAAATGGAAGTGGTTCATTTTGACTGAGAACCGCTGTACATATATATAAGTAAGCACACACGCACACAAACACGAGAGGAGCTGTCAGCTTATTTATCACAAATTTTGTCTTTGTTCACAACATTTTCTTTCAAATCAAGGCAAAATTATATAATTAACTAAAAAAATAGATGCATGCGAAGTTAGCCCAAATCACATACCTTCTTCACAGAAAGGTTTGAAAAAATTATTTTGTTTACTGTGGGTGGTTGGGAGGGTGGCTAATTGCGTTATTGTTGGTGTAGTTCCTTTTATGTCCGTCTTTCTGTACGACAAAGTCCAACAACCACATTTAGAAAGCGACCGTACCTACCGCGCGCACAATGAAGTGTTGAGTCGATTGAAATACATGTGTTGTGTGAACGCTTTGCACTGATTTCTAATTTTCTATTTTTCTTGTTGTAAATTAAAATAAATTCTATTTGCGAAAAATTAAGAACTAAAATATACCAGAAAGCTTTCACTGTCTTTCTCACTCGCACATCACATGAATAGGCGAGGAGCTCTAAAAGCTTTTTGTCTTCGTTGCAGCAGTGCTGCCAATAGCTACTATTTTGTCACATAATAGTGTGTAGCCTCGTTTGGCTTCCCTTCAAACACGCTATCTTGTAAAATTTTACGACTGCCAACGCGACATAAAATGAAATGGTAACAACCCCTTGCAAGTGGCATTTTCATACGCGATCTTTTTCTCTGAGATGGGCTACTGCTTAATAAAGTTGAGTGCTGCCACTTTTGATGTGAAAATTAGTGTAGTTTATTGTGTTTCGACTGCCAGATGCTACAAGTAAATGCAAAAAAATATAAAAAATAAACAAAACACTACG
The DNA here is from genome assembly GCA_034638295.1 of Phortica okadai. Classification (NCBI taxonomy): domain Eukaryota; kingdom Metazoa; phylum Arthropoda; class Insecta; order Diptera; family Drosophilidae; genus Phortica; species Phortica okadai. The sequence continues at coordinate 3,728,140 of CM067849.1, read as the reverse complement.
CTAAAAATCAACACATACGTGCTTTTTGGTTAATGTTCCAGCCTGCATAACTCGAAAAAGACAAATGTCTGCCGGGAGAAAGATTTGGGTGGCAGCACTGTCGCTTTGCTGCTTCGTCTGGCTTCAAGCGTGTTGTGTATGTATATGTTTGAGTTTGACGCGAACAAAACGTAGCAAGTTGCAAGAAGATTTAGTGATGAAAATTACATGTGTTGATATCTTGTAAATTTTACAACTTTCATCTCAATCGGGAGTGCTATATTGAACGTTACTTTAACATTCTCCTCCAATTGGCGTAAACCTTGTTTTGTTTGTTTGCATCGCCACAATTTGCGGCAGAGTCGACAATAAACAAACAACATCAAAAAACTCACAAGCAACCAAGATAGTCTGGGGGAACTCAACATCTCAATTTGGCACGCTCGAAAGCAACCATTGGATTAAAATAAAGATAGGGCGAACCGCCGCGCTTTTCACACTAGCTATAATTACTCTCTTGGCGGTAAAAAAAAAAAAATAAAAAATAAGGATTTTAAATAGGTGCAATTTTATTATAAGAGAAAACATGAACGGGAGCCAAATAAACGATCTCAGAAGTTATTCGCGTCATTGGCTGGGAGAGTTTATTGACCAATATCAATTAGAAGAATGTCTATGGCAGCCTAAGCATCCCGATTATAGCAACCATGGAGCACGCAATAAAGCTTATGACAAGGTGACAAAAACTAGCATTCATATAATTTTGAAATCAAAACGTTAAACATTTTTTCAAATCCACAGTTAGTCGAAAAACTCAAAGAGGTCGAACCCAATCCCGACCGAGCGATGGTTGTGCGCAAGATTAACTCATTGCGTTCAGCTTTTCGGCGCGAATTTCGCAAAACAAATCACAAAAGCAACTATGAAACGCGCTTGTGGTACTACGATAAGTTGCTTTTCATAGCCGAACAAAAGCCGAAGCGTTCACCGGAGACAAAAGGGCCCAAACGTGAATTGATTGTCCCGACATTTGAAGATGATTCTATGGAATTTGATGATGAGCCTGAAACAGAGCAAACGGCAACCCAATCAGAAGCTGTAGTCAGCAGTCACGGTGAAACTTTAGGCACAATAACTGTCTCAGCTGCCGACTGTGTGACGATGGTTAAAAGTGAAGAGCTACAACAGCAGCAGCAACAACATCAACAACAACATCAACATCACCATGCACATGCTCATGCAACTGCAGCAGATCCACATGCGCAACACACCGCCGTCAAAGTGTTGGAGATCACGTCACTCGACAGTAATTCGCAACGTGAAATACAACAGGTAACTTTTAATTTAAATCTACTTATCTTTATATATCTATAAATATAAGTTCAACTATTTATAGGCCGTCAATTCGCTTGAACACCAGCACCAACTGCAACAACAATTACAACAATCCAGCGGTCAGACTACAACAATACATCACCAGCAGGTGCCAACGATACAGATTGCGCGAGAGCACCTGCAACCATTGTTTGGTGGCACAGCCGCATACACGACTGCAGCGGCCACAACGACAGCAGGTACACATCGTCAGGAGGATGAGTATGATGCAATTGGCGTGAATGTGGCCAGTAAGCTGCGGGTGATGAATCCCACACAGCGTATAATTGCTGAAAAACTCATAAGCGATGTACTCTTCAATGCGCAATTGGATAATTTGACGGTAAACTCCGTACTGTCACAGTAAAGCATTCAGTGCAAGTTTTAAAAACTTCTTGTCTACTTAAGCATTAATTATAGTTTGATTGTATTCGTCAAAAGTGTAATGTGTGTAATATTTTATAAGCTAGCAATGTATTCTCATTATACATTATTTTAACAAAGTATTAGTAACTCATTGGGTTCCCTAATAAGGTCGCAGGCAATGAGGAGAGGTCTTGGCAAAGCATAATGCTTGTTATTCCTAAATTGTGTTCACTTCACTATATTTGGCGTCTTTTCCGGGGGCTGGCTTTCACCTCCAGTTACACGGTTCCACACGTACTTGGCTAGCTGTGAAAATGTAAAGCAATGAAAGATTTCAAATGGATCGGGACATCCCATCTTACCGTGACTGCCGGTAATGGGATTTGCTCATCTTCTTTGACCAATGTCCGGTTGTTTTGCATTGCATTCCAGCCGTAGTGTATGCCAAAAATTGTAGGGACCATAACTATTGTCACGCTGTACTGGCTAACGAAGCTTTTGAATTTGTTTGACATGTTTTGTTTTTATAAACAATTTATATAATTATTAAAATTTTTTTTAACTAAGAGCTGAATCAGACAGTGTTGTGAACAAACACAAATACAGAATTGGGTGCCGCACTTGTCTGCACCGAATACATTGTGACATAGGCGGAATTAAACTCAATACTGAAATAAGTGCCGTAAGGTTTTTCAATGCCAGTCGTGTTTTCTGGTACTCTGTTTAGCCAGCACTGTTTTGGGACCAACATTTCCTTTTACACTACAATCGTATGTTTGCCTCATGTATTAAAGTGCATAAACCAATTCAAACTGGAAACTCGGTGCATTGGTACAAAAGTTGTTCAGAATTTTCCGCTCTTCTAACGGTTATTATGAAAAATAAAACGATTTTTTAAATTGTTCTCTTATTTTTATCTTTACATCTGACGTACATAAAATTAGTGCAATTAAATAAAAATAAAATAATCACGCTTCAATTTCAATTTAATGCGGCTTAAATACCTTTAACAAAGCTTCTTCATCGAGTTTATGCACAAAATCATTCAGAATACGTTGCGAGCTGCAATAAAACATAAATAATAAATTGCTAAACTCTAGCCGAAATTACTTACTTATTGGCACTCGTGCCATTAACAAAGCTTTTCGTCAAGCCGTTTATCGCATGAGGATTATGAAAATAGTTATGAACAAGGAACGCGGCTTCCACAGGATATAATAATTTAGAAAATTCTAAATGCTTCAACTTATTTACCATATAGTTTTCAGATTTCGTGCTACAAAATTGATTCCACAAAACTTGTATGGAAATAATCGCACCAAATGTCATAAATGCAATCTCATTAAGCAAACTGTAAGCGCTGCCACTGATGAATGCCGCAGTAAGATTAATGCATTTAGCGGGAAATTTCGACGTGTAATTCGTCAGCACAAAGTTCAATACCTTCGGTTTGGCAAATTTTATGTAAGTCTCTATTGAAATGTATTTTCATGTGAACTTACCCTGTACATTATGAGATACGATAACAAAAACGCAGTTGACTTGAAACGAAGATTATACAGTTTAATTAGACAAGTTTGTATAAAACTGCCAGTCGATGGGCCCTTTGAGAATGCGTTGAATACATCTAAAGCCAAACCAATGAACAAATAACGCCTTATATCGCCTTTCAATGCTTGCACATCGGAAGTATTTCCTGATTTGTTGTTCACAGCGTTTATGAACCAGAAACCATCAAAGTGAAAGTTGTATTTGGCTTGTAGAATGATAGCAGAACTTAGCATAAATACAAGCGTCTGACAAAACGTGGAATTTCGAAGCTTGCGTGTTACTGCATTATCAAAATACCGTAGTATACTGTCTAGCGTCTAGGTGTGTGATTTATAAATTGGTATCATTAAAGATAATTTTAAGTCAACTTAATACGTACCGAATGTGAAATACCCGTCAGAAAGAAATTTATAACATGCTTTGGCATAAGTGCGCACGACAATTGTGCTGACAACCAAGTTGGCACTGCCGGCGTCCAATACCAGATAAAGCGTCCACTGATCCTTCGAGCCAAGCAAGTGAAAAAGAATATTGTTGCAGTTACACAAGCACCGGAGCACACAGTCTGCGCATATTTATTGAAAGTTTTTATGAATAATTCACAATCTAGCTGACGATACTTGACAATCAAAGGCAACAGCAATATCGGCAAATAATATTTCGCACATGAGACATGATTACAATATAAATTCCAAAGCAGCGATCGAAAACAGGACAGACCAGGCGCTGGATGTAATACCGCCGAGCAATCAACATGTCTTAAAGACTTCTCGAACAGTTTACTAAATGCGACCATTTTCTCTATAATGCAGCAGATAACAAGACAACAGACCAAAAACTAAATTCAACTTAATAAAACTATTTGAAACAAACCTATTAGGCGACTAAATATTTTGCATGCCGAGTCAGCTAAGGTCAAAAATTAACATTCGTAACAAATGAAAATATGTTTTATTCAATAATTACATACATTGCTTTGCACATTGTTGGTGACGTCGCCTCAGAAGTCCACCACGTGTTGCAATCGTTTGTTTATATCACTGGCACTGTAAATATTTTTAAAACAAAAGCCAATATTAGCATACGTAAAATTTTACAACAAGATCGGACTTACTAATTTGCTGTACAGCCATCAATAAAACGTGCGGCCAGTGTACTCACATGCTTCGGTTGAAATACATATGTGTGTATAAGATAAGCATTTGCAAGAGGATAAAGGATATTATCAAACGAGAAACTCTTTGGCCGCCACTGTAGATGATATTTCAATAGTATCTGCCATGCTTGCAGCAGTGCATAGCTCAGTATTGTCAACTTTGGAAAGAAACCAAAAGCAGCACCGCCCAAAAACGCTGCCAAACAATGATTGAAAGTTTGTTGTTGGGGACGATAACGATTCAGAAGACAATGTGTGGCCTGTTGAGTTAAGAAAATATAGCGCAAGCATACAGTTTACTATGTCTAAGTGTGATTACCCGATATATGCCCATATAGCCGGCTAACAAACCAGTCGAATTTAGCTTGAATTTGCCACGCGGTGCGCTAATTAGCATTTTGAATATATCCAGCAACAAGCCAATCGCAAAGTAATTACGCATGCCCTGTAGTATGTGTAGAGTGCAGCCAAGTTTGGCATGTTGACTGCAAACAGACGTTTGTGTACTCTCATCTGCCGTTTTGTTGTGCTGCTCAGCTTGCAGGAACCAAAAATCCTTATGTTTATATCGCTGCTTGGCATCCATTATCAAGACGCTGCAACTCATAAAGATTAACGTTTGTAATAGCGCAGAATCGCCGATGGCGCGTGTCACTCGATTACCACGTTGTATGAGCACGCTCTCGATCAACTATAAATATTTTACATAATTAAACATGTTGTTATGCAATGATGTTAAGCAAGTTAGTACTTACAGCTTGATAAATGCCTGTGTGCTGCAAATGTTTGACACGCGGGTCGAACAAAGCTGATAAAGCGTTACCCAAAACTGATGGCAGAAAAAGTATAGTCCAATAGTTGAATTTTCCAAGTATTTGTCTGTCACAAAATGCATCAAGTGTATTCTTTTTTTACAAACTATTAAGTAAGTCTTAATAATTACCGACAGACGCACATCGCAAGCTTCGTCGTATAACTAACAAAGAAGCCGCCAAAGCACAATTGCAAATAATATTGAAAAACCTTCCAGAACATTTCCACTGATCTCACTTTCATGAGCACTTGCAGCTATTAATGGTAACCGCGACATGTACAAATAAGTTCATTAAATTGAGCCAAGTTTACTTACCGGCAACATTGGCCAATAGAATTTGGCATTCGACCAAAAGAAGCGCGGCATATGGACGAACGTCGACTTAAGGCATGAGTGCGGTGGGTGCAAAAGTTCAGTGCATGTGAGCGTGCTGACGCATTGTTCGAAAACCTTGCTCAGCACAACCATATTGGAGAAATGTCGCGGTTAGACTGAGCAGCTGAATCGAAAGTTGTATTAATCAGAGACAATGTATTTATTTTTTTGTTGTTGGTCTAACTAATTACACATGTTAATTTTATTTCATATGACCTAAAATAGCACAAAATACCGTAACACAAACAAATAGAAAACAATTGAATGTTAGCGAATTGGAGCACAAACTTAATCGGCACATTTTTATATAGCATAAATAGCTCAATCGACTTCCTCGACAGTTGGTCCTGTATTAGAGCCGCCTTGTGGCTTATCGGATTTATCGCCTGCGCCGTGCATTTTGGCCATGATAGGACCACAAACACGTTGACACTCTTTCATATGATGCTCATACTCCTCTTTGTCAGCCAATGTATTGCTATCCAGCCAGGACATCTCTGAGCTGCATTTGTCACGCACAACAGACTTGTCGGAATCGCTCAATTTGCCTGCCGGCGCATCATCAACGGCCTGAAATGATTTTTTCCTTTAGTTTTCAACTTTTTTTTAATAAATTTTATAATTGTAGCGCTCACCTGTTTGCAGCTAAAGATGTAGCCTTCCAGTTGATTGCGTGCTTGAATGCGTTCGCGTTGCTTATCATCATCTTCTTTGTACCTTTCGGCCTCGGACAACATGCGATCGATTTCGGCCTTCGACAGTCGCCCTTTGTCATTTGTTATGGTAATCTTTTCCGATTTGCCAGTGCTATTATCCTTTGCGGATACATGTAAAATACCATCGGCATTCAGATCGAATGTCACATCAATTTTGGGCACGCCACGTGGTGCTGGCGGTATGCCAGTCAAATTAAATGTACCCAACAGGTTGTTATCCTTTGTCATGGCACGTTCACCTTCATATACCTGTATAGTGACCGCATTCTGATTGTCACTATATGTGGTAAACGTTTGTTGTTGTTTGCATGGTATACGTGCATTACGCTCCACCAGCTTGGTCATAACGCCACCGGCCGTTTCAATACCCAACGACAAGGGCGTCACATCGACAAGTAGTACGTCTTGTATCTGTGAGCTGCCCACGCCCGTCAGTATAGCCGCCTGTACGGCAGCGCCATAGGCAACAGCTTCATCGGGATTGATTGACAAATTAAGCTGTTTGCCACCAAAGAAATCTTGTAGTAATTTTTGTATTTTCGGTATGCGTGTTGAACCGCCGACAAGTACCACATCGTTGACGGCCGCCTTGTCCATCTTGGCATCGTTCAGCGCACGCTCAACCGGCTGCAGCGTCGAACGGAACAAATCCATGTTGAGTTCTTCAAAACGTGCACGTGAAATCTTTGAATAGAAATCAATACCTTCATGCAATGCATCAATTTCCAGCGACGCTTCCGTGCTGGAGGACAACGTACGCTTGGCGCGTTCGCAAGCTGTGCGCAGACGACGCAACGCACGCACATTCGTTGAGAGATCGCGTTTATGTTTACGCTTGAATTCCTCAACGAAATGATTGACCAAACGATTATCAAAATCTTCACCGCCCAAATGTGTATCGCCAGCCGTGGATTTAACTTCAAATAGTGAACCTTCATCGATTGTCAAAATGGAGACATCAAAAGTGCCGCCACCAAGATCAAATATCAAGACATTCTTTTCGCCTTTAAGATTTTTATCCAGACCATAGGCAAGCGCGGCTGCTGTTGGCTCATTTATGATGCGCAATACATTGAGACCGGCAATCGAGCCAGCATCCTTGGTGGCCTGGCGCTGTGAGTCATTGAAGTAGGCGGGCACAGTTATGACTGCATCACGCACCTTGCCGCCCAAATAGACTTCAGCGATTTCACGCATTTTCGTCAAGACCATTGAGCTAATTTCCTCGGGCGCAAAACGCTTACGTTCGCCCTTAAATTCAATTTCAATCTTCGGCTTGCCATTGTCATTGAACACTTTGAATGGCCAATGCTTGATATCCTGTTGAATTTTCGGATCATCGAATTTACGACCTATTAAACGCTTTGCATCGAAAACCGAGTTCTTGGCATTCATTGCAACCTGCAAATTAGAAAGTTTTGAGATATAACTATAAATGAATATTTATGTATATGTTTTATTTTTATAGCAATGTTTTCATGCATCTATTCTGTTTTTACTTCTCGCTTAAGATCTGCTCACTCTTTCATATCGAAGGAACCGGCAATAAATTATGTCAGTTGATTTACTGAAGCGCTTCGTGGCGGCCAGACATTGACACGCCCACGCAAAATCTCTGCTGTAATTGTTTATTTATAATTTTATTAGTTGATATGAAACATGGACATAACCAATTTGGTTGCAACGAACATGTTTGCTTACATTATGGCATCAATTTGATGTTTGACAGCGAGTTGAACACAAATTTGTTCAATTTTATGGTGAGTACTTGTACTTTATTTTGGACTCACTGCTTTCGAGTATGTCAAGTAAAGCTCGCGCTTGTAAAATTAAAAAAATCAACAAACTCATAAATAACAAAATACAGTGAGACAGTCACTAATATTGATGTGTGTTGCATTGGAAATCAATTCGATTTTCATGTTCGTTATTGAAGTTGAAATTGACCAAAAACGGTGGCATGTGAACTCATTTTCATTTTGAGATGTATTCCCATGGCTGTAGACTATGTCAAATAAAAAAATCTATAAACGAATTCGACTTTCACAATTCCTACGCATATAAGAATCAACAAAACTAATAATAAATATGATAGCACATAATTTTCCAGTAGATTCCCGAAGATTTCGTATGAAACCAATCAGAAAAACACTTCGCGCACAGCTGTGTGCCAAATAGCAACAATCTTCATGTTGCACAGTTGATTGACTCACCTGGTTCTTGGCCGCATCGCCAATTAAACGTTCCGTGTCATTGAAGGCCACATAACTGGGCGTTGTTCGATTGCCTTGATCGTTGGCGATGATCTCCACCTTGTTGTTCTGCCAGACACCGACACATGAGTATGTGGTGCCCAAATCAATGCCAATTGCTGGTGTCTTGCTCATTTTGCTTCTTCCTCCAGTTGTTCTGTTTGCACTTGATGTGTTTGTTGTTCTTTTTGTTTTATTTGTTGTTGTGGCTGTCGGTGTAGTCCTTGTTGGTGTCCGTCTTGTCCTTGCGGCGTTAGATGATTTTTTCATAAACCCAAACTTTAAACCAAATGTGAATGTGTAAGTGCGCGAGTGTGCTTACGCCACCAACGCTGCCGTTTGACTGAGATGTGCGCGCAATGGACCACTTGACTTTTATGTGCAAATGTTTTGCAAATGCGTTTGCGACAGCGACTCGTTCGCTGGTTCACAGTTTTCGTTTCGTTTATAGATACTTTGCGAAAATTGTTGGTTCTCCTGACTTTTTTGCCACTTTTTCAAAATAATACATATGCACATGTGTATAAGTATATATGAATACATAAAAACAGTTGTGTTGTGTTTTTTATCACGCTTTTAATTTGGTTTACATTTATTTTTTCCTTTTTTTTTGAGAATTGAGATTTGGCTAATGTTGCAGCAATCTTGCAAAATACAAAAAAATAATGATGAACACAATTTTTGTTCTAGAAAGTTGAGCGAATGATGACGTTTTGTTTGTATTTTAATAATAAAATCATGGATGACTTGTCTATGTTTAAAAATAGAAACAAATCAATTTAACGTAGGAGGTTGCAAAGAAATAGCATTGCCTGTCGTGCAAATATTTATTGTTTTTTTTATCATCTTAATCAAGCTAATTTGGCGCTAAGTTAAGCTATGCTGCCAGCGCTTTACAAACAAAAACAAAAATGGTAAGGTGTAAGAGAGGGAGAGCGCGATAAGCTGTGAAAATTCCATTTTAACGTTTGCCCTTCTTCTTTTTCTTCTGCCCGTCGGGCCAAGCGAAGCCGCGGGATTTCAGCACATCCTGTAAAATTTATTAATATTAATTTAAATTAATTTGTAAATATTCACACACACACCTGCACATTGTGACACACATAGTAAGCATTTTCCATGGCGGCATCATTGAAGATGTCACAGCCAATTGATTTGCTAACGCCACCTTTCTTTTTGCCGCCTTCCTTTTTCTTCTTCTCTTCACCTTCGCCGCTGCCCGTGTTACTTGATGTTGAATCTTTGCTGTTGCGTTTCTTTTTGCCTTTCGGCGCCATATTTTTTTTTTTTTTTTTTATAACAATAAATTAAAACTGCAGCAACTCAAGTGCAACCTAAATAAAAACTAAAAATTCGAATAAAAATAAAATCGTATAAGTTGGTTGCCTAGCGACAATAATAATAGCTTCAATGTGAGGAACTTCGTTTGTTGCGAAAGCGTTCAAAATGATTTGGCCAGACAATTGAAGTTATCCAATCAATGTAGGAAGATACTCGTGTATAGACGCCAGGAAAGGGACTGCGACAGTATGTGCCGTACGAGGTAATGCCCACAAGGTAGTAGCGTAAGCGCTTGTGTCGACGTCGACGCTGCAGATTCAATTGTAATGGACCGCCGGAGTCACCCTGAAATGATATTATTTTCTTTAAGTATGTATTATTATAATATTTGTATAATAATACGCACCTGACATGTATCGCGATTCTTCTCGTAGTCATGGGCACAAATCTGACTGTTGAGTATGCCAATTGGTGCGCTGTCATCCGCTGGCAGCGTCTGGTTGCACTGCATCGTTGGCACAACGGAAAGTTCAAGTTCAGTAAGTATATTTGTCTGTGCTTCACCAAAACCTGTTGAGCCATAGCCCATGGTATGCAACTTGGAGTAGGGTATTTCGTTACGCACCCAAAGACGTATGGGTCGCACAAACCAGGTAAACTGCACCGGACGATGCAATTGTATGAGTCCAATATCATGGTAATAATACGTTTCATTGTACAGCGGATAGAGATGAATTTGTGCAACGCGTCGTCGTTGTGGCATCACATCTTCCTCCCATTCTTTGAGTCGTATATCACCGATTTTGACCACATCTGGCGCCGAGCTGTGTGTATGGTAGAAAAATATATGCTATGATTTGCCTGTCACCGTGTTTCAGTATGTTAAATACTTTACCCGTGCGTACGCAGACAATGCGCCGCCGTCAATACAAAGTTTTCGCTTATCAGCGAGCCGCCGCACTTGTATTCGATCTCACGTGTATCGCTGTTGCGAAAGCCGAGCGCCGCCTACGGAAGAGAACGTTTTCGTTTAAGCATTCAGGAAGCCGCAATCAATTCTCTTAGCTCTACGAAAATTAATTCACGTGTTTTCGATTTGTGGACACAATTCAATAATATAATTTTTGTGGTTTGTGTTTTGTTAGAAATCCGGTTTTGGTATTGAGAGTTTCTTGGTAGTCGATTGCTCTTTCACAAAGTAAAAAAAAAATAAAAAAACCCAAAAACAAACAAAGCTTTAATACAGTTTTCGTGCGAATGTAAATTACCATATGTGGATATTGACCCGGAGAAACGATGGATCTGCCATTAAAGTCATCGTGTATTGCTTCTGTCTCAGCAGTTTGATTGTACTCATGAGCCTCTGTTTTCTGTCCGATATCGTGAAATACTACAGAGAAATCACGATAATGCTGTGAAGCTGGCGAACGCGGTGCATACCATTCGTTGCTTATGTACGGTGGCCGCGGGTCATCGGGTGTTGGTATTGGATTACCATATTCGTCCATTGGCGGTGGCATTGGCCTTCCGAATTGGTCTGTGGGTGGTGGCTGTGGTCGTCCAAATTCGTCAGTAGGTGGTGGCACTGGTCTACCAAATTCGTCTCTCGGTGGTGGTCTTTCAAACTTGTCCCTAGGTGGTGGCAATGGTCTACCAAATTCATCCTTCGGTGGTGGCACTGGTCTACCGAATTGATCCCTCGGTGGTGGCACTGGTCTACCAAATTCATCTCTAGGTGGTGGCACTGGTCTACCAAATTCATCCTTCGGTGGTGGCACTGGTCTACCAAATTCATCCCTCGGTGGTGGCGGCGGAGCTGGGCTGTAATATTGATCAAAGTAAGGTGGCGGTGGAGGAGGTGGCCTATAATACGGGTCAAATTGATCCGTTGGCTCGTAATTATACACCTGATAATTATTCCCCCACCTGTTGTTATTGTTGGTTGCTTGGTAAATTTGTGAGTCAGAGAACACTATTTGCTCTCTGCGTTGTTGTTGCTGATTATTATTGTTCAAGATTTGCGCCTCTATAAATTTTGTCACACAAATTAACAATAAAATAATTAATGTAGACGTCGTCGACGTCATTTTCTATCGCGGCGACACCAAGTCGGATGGATGACTATTCCATTTAAACTTCAAATTCAAAATGAAACGAAAATTTCACTAATTGCCTCTGAGACGGGGAACTCTTTATTGAGCGTTATTCGATTAACTAATTTTTGTTGTTGGTGGAGCTATACGCATCAATTAAAATTCAAATATTGAGAGCTTATTGTATTTCAACCGGTGCGGCTTAAGTGGTGCCCAAAGCACAATATACATGTGATGCTGTGTCTCTTATAGTTGGGTATTTAACGCACCACTTGCGTTCCGCATTGCCTTTCGCTTTCGTTTTGAGTGATTTGCTATGCCCGTTATTCTCTCATCTTAGACGTTGTCCATTGAGTGCTTCCACTCAATTCTTGAAGACTCTCATTTCATTGACATTGAACTTGCGCGTTTGTTTTTTTTTATTTATTTATGTTTTTCTTAATTATTGCGAGCAATGTTGACACGCCTCCGGCGGTTAAATTAAACAAATTAACGCGTTTCGCTTAATTATACATACAAATGTACAGATTTGGTTTTTTTCTTCCTATTACTATGAACTAGTGTTTTATTGGACAAGTAATGCACTTATTATACACAAAGGCGATCATAATTCTATATTTTCTACTCTACAGACCGATGCGAGGTAAGTTTGCCATCATATACAAGTGTTTGTGCAATGGCTACTAAATAGACACGCTTCCTAGCGCTAGATGCACCACAAACTATCACTTATCAGACCAATACCCAATACACACTGGCGAAAAAATGGTTGCAACAACAAGAACAACAACAGGAACAGCAACAACAACAGATGGCCAACCAAATAGCAACGGCTGTTACAAACAAGCTGAAACCAACGCCAGATATACATTCGCCAACGGCGGAGTCTATGACCACATTTAAACTGCAACCGATCACAAATGAGCCGGATAAAATGCAACTGAAGTTTGGTGGCGTTGGCGATATTGTTGGACCCACACGTCAGGAGGAGGGCACATTTTGTCGTCGTAGTTTCGACGGACGTAGCGGCTACTGTATCCTATCCTATCAGTGTCTTCATGTGATACGTGAGTATCGAGTGCACGGCACAAAGATCGATGTGTGCACCTATAGACGTAACATTCCAGTGATTTGTTGTCCACTAGAGGAAAAGCACGTTGAAGAGCAACGTATAAGCGCTTTGAGTAAGTTTTCAAATATATAAGTTTTGCAATTCGTATTATAAGTTTCTATACGACAGAGTGCCAGGAGTACAACGATGCTGCAAAGTCGTTAAAGTTGGGCACGCCGCGTAGGTTCTCCGGCAAGCAATGCGTATCCAGTTTACCGATGATCGTTGGCGGCGTAGTGACTAAAGGCGGCGAGTTTCCTCATATGGTGAGCGGGATTTGTTTGTGGGTGGCTTGTCTTACATACCTCAAATATTTACAGGCCGCATTGGGTTGGACGCAACGTGAAACAGGTGACATTAAATGGGGCTGTGGTGGAACGCTTGTAAGCGAGCTCTATGTGTTAACAGCAGCGCATTGTGCCACATCGGGCAGGTGAACGTTTAGTAAGAAAACAACAAGCTCATTTTGTTAAAATTTTCGTATATGCAGTAAACCACCGGATATGGTTCGTTTGGGCATACAGCGTCTTAATCATACAAATCCGGAGCAGCAGGATATCAAAATACTAATTATTATATTGCATCCGAAGTACCGTTCTTCGTCTTACTATCACGATATAGCGCTGATGAAGCTTACCAAGCGTGCCACTTTAACGCCACGCGTACGTCCAGCGTGTCTTTGGCAGCTGCCTGAGATGGACATAAAGACAACAGTTGCAACTGGTTGGGGCCGTACTGAATTTCTTGGCGCAAAATCAAATGAATTGCAAAAAGTTGATCTGGATCTGATCGAGCAGAAGTTATGTAAAGATTTGTACCGTAAGGAAAGGCGGCTACCACGTGGCATTATTGATGAGCAGTTTTGCGCCGGCACTAATGGCAAGGACACTTGCCAGGGTGATTCTGGTGGCCCATTGCATGCCGTGCTGCCCGAATACAATTGTGTGAGTTTTGTCGTTGGCATTACTTCGTTTGGCAAATTCTGTGCGGCACCTAATGCGCCAGGCGTGTACACAAGAATCTATTCCTATTTGGATTGGATAGAGAAGGTTGTTTTTCGGAGTTAGTCTGATTTATTTCGTATTAAATTATTGCAATATATTTTATGTTAAAACATCTAATTTTTCTTCTTCCAAACTATACCCTCGATCCAATCGATGTAATATGATATTCTGGTATAAATGCTGGGCGCGCCCGTTGCACAGCCCTCACCCATTGATGTCAAACCAACAATGTATGGCACAATTGTGTTGCCTTTGGGCAATTGTATAAGCAGCGGACCACCTGAGTCACCCTGTGTGCAAAATACGAGTATAATAAATTCTGGAAAATATGTGGATCATTATTGAAACTTGCCTGACACGTATCCATCTTGCCACTGGGATCGCCAGCACAAATTTGACCACGACCAATACCATTACTCAATATCTCCTCGGCGCTTAGCAAACTGTTGCACTCACGATTTGTCAAAACATTGAGGAAGACTTGAAGCAGAGTATTTGAAGTTGGACCAGCTACCGGAGGAATCAAGTATAATTTATTTGCGAATGTTTGCATCGTGCAAGCTTACCAAACTTGACTTGCCCATAGCCAATGGCAGTGAGTTGTTGTTGCGGTAGCGTTTCTATTGGCCAGAGACATGCAGGTTGCTCCCTTGTAAAGTATGTTAAATTATTTAAGTACGTTTATGTCACCTTACACATACCTCGTACTCTTCTCAAGCTTTATAATCGCAATGTCATTATAAGCATTGTACACATCATCATCATATTGTGGATGCGTCGTTATACGTTTTATTTTAACGATCTCTGCGTCTCGATCATTCAAATTAACGCCACCTAACAACACCACCGAGGGGGATTCCCTGTGAAGTGATTAAGAGTGTTTGTTTATGTGTTGTATGATGTATAATATTTGCCCAAGGCAAACAGACAGGTTTCTAGATGATTTAATTTACCCGCCGATATTCTCACAGTGTGCCGCAGTTAAGACGAATTTTTTGGCAATAAGCACACAACCACAATTGTAGATGTATTGGTCTTTCTGCGTCTTCCAGCCGAGAGCACACTGCAACAAAAAAATGACAGAGCATAGAGAAAGTGCTATAAAATTTGATGATTTTATCTCGACTTTTTTACCATGTACGGATATTGATGATATGTTGTTGGAATTCCACCGACTGCTTTGGTAACTGAGACATTTACTTTCTTTATGGGTTCCTCAATGACTTCAGCAGTCACATTTTCATCAGCAGATCTTCTTCGGCGTAGTTTATGATGTGATCGACGGTGCCGTCCAAAATACGTACTCTCGCAGGCACGTTCGCTCTTTCGTTGCGGCTGATGTTGAAGCTCCAAATGTGGCAAGACATAGCCACCGTGTGGACAGCAGACGAAGTGTTCATATGTTGTGTGGTAGCAGGATAATGGATGTATACGTTGTTCGTGCCAGGCGCGTATTGCCGAAATGCAATCCTGCATGCGCACGCAGCGTCCGTTAAGTGGTCGATCATGTGCGTAACAGTTGCCAACCTCGTCGACGGAAAGCATGGGAGATGAGGGGAATGCTGGCGCAACTAATAAGTTTTGTCGACTCTGCTCGTCCTTGTTATGACGATGTTTGGCTATGACTGTGATTGCAAATTTGAAAATTATGCATTAGCTTAACAAGACCTACTTTACTATTTACCAAGTCCAACCAAAATCAGCCATGTACTTAGCCTATATGATGCGCCTTTTGACATTTTCGCCAAGTATTCGTTAACTCAAAACAGACGATTTGCGGAGCGGTGCCGTCTGTACGCTTAAACAATCCAATTGGAAATGAAACTCACAATATCTATGGCGCATGTTTTGTGTATTAAGTTTGAATAACAGCAGCAAGTTTAAATTCAACGGTTAGCTCATTGATTCGTTACAAGTTATTTGTTTTTGAATATTTTTTAATATTTTAGTACATTATATTTTATGGATAAATTTAATATAAATTAATAAATATTTAACAAATAAATAAGGTTCTAGAACTGAAATTCAATTAGAAGTGGAGAAGGATTTTTGTTTATGTGAAAATATGGTATTATTCAGGAATGTTCATTTTAAGGAGTATCTGAGTGTTAAATCACTTTGAATGAGTATGAGAAGAAAGCTTGTAACACCTGAGAAGACGTTGTTAATTAAGGATGCATCAATTTCGATGAGGCCAAGTGGCATAATTTTATGCTTAATAGTGGTGACAACAAGGGAAAAGGCTTCAACTGCCTGCTGGAAGCGTATGTCTGCATATTTAAGTGATATGTTTTGTAGAAGTAAGCCGGTCGTACGTGTCTGCAAAGAAGATGTCATAATATGGTAATAGAATTTTTGTTGGGTGCTAAATTAAAATAGCCACCTGCTTACCTCAATAAGTATACCATCACCGAAATGCGAAAATAGTACAATTTCCAGAATGGCAACAACTAAATAAACTAGATTAGTAAGTGCGTTGAATGTATCGTATGGTTCTTCGCTAATTAAGGTATTTGCTAAAGCTTGATATTGAATGTAAAAGCCGACAGTAATGGTCAGAAGATTGCTCACAAGCGAACAAACCAATGAAATTGCCATTAGCTGTAAGTAAGACTCAGACTCCGTACAAATCAATTTGTATTTGATCGCCAGTTCATCAAGCAAATCTGCTAGATCGCAAAAACGTTGCATGCGATAGTATGGCTT
Source organism: Phortica okadai (assembly GCA_034638295.1). Lineage (NCBI taxonomy): Eukaryota > Metazoa > Arthropoda > Insecta > Diptera > Drosophilidae > Phortica > Phortica okadai. The sequence goes on along the minus strand of CM067849.1, from coordinate 3,711,362 downwards.
ATGTAATTCCATCTGAAGAGGCGTCTGTAAACAATTTACTTCCTTTGCTATGTTCCGAACGCGATTGTTCAATGCAAACAACATCGACCTCCCAATAATCATGGCTCCAAAATAACAATTGTTGAGTAGATTTGAAACGATCATTGGAAAAAGTGTGTAGATGGTCCAGAGAATGTTCTGGTCAGGATGGATCTTGAGGTGCTGAATTATAAGTGTAATTCCAATCAGTAAAGGAAATATTAAGGCACGCACAGTAGCCAGTACGACAGCATTAGTCACCATATAATTATCCGATTTAAAATAAGTGATGTTAGAGTAAAGGGGCACATTGTTTAAAAACTTTGCAGATTTATCATTTAAAATAAATTGCGAGATGTAATTGACGATGCAAACAATGATATTTAAACTGCGATTTATTGTTACAGCGTCTGTGAGATTAAACTTCTGTTGCGTATAATCCATGTAGAGTTGACTCACGTAGACAACAATAAATGTGGTGCCGAATAAGGCGCTATATGTGAGATATCGTTTGTCGCGGACGAATTTGTTACGTCGACCAGTGTATCGATTGCCAGAGAGACCACAAAGTACAATCATTGTGGTCATGGCGGTAGTCATTGTGAGAACTATTTTTTCAGGATTCATTCTACGATGATTTCCGGGAACAAACTAAAGTAGTTTCCAAAGGAAATGCTTAACGAGGCATTAGGCAAGCGTTTCATTACTGATTAATTGTTCGAGTTGTTTGTTTCATATCTATCATCTAAATATTGGAAAGAGTTAATTTAGTAAAAGCTTTTATTCTTGAAGTGATTTGTTAGCGGGTACAATTATGTTTGTTTATTTATGTTGAGAACATTTGCACATCGAATCAATCCCTAATAAAACAGTTTTTTTTTCAACTTTCTAGAGAATTCTTTTAAGCTCTATATAACTGTAACTGTATTTTAAAACATGTAAGAAAAATTTAAAATCAACGGTTTATTATTAATTCGTTACAACGATAGTGATTTTATTTCGTTATCGTTTTTTAGTACATTTTGATTCTCTGATGAGGGACACACTCTTCTTTCCTGACAATATAGTCGATTGATTTGTCGTATGTTGCCTTTGGCAGCACTTCTGGCAAACTAAGTTGTTGTTTTTTGTAAATTTTGTAAAGCAAGTTTGCAAATTGGGGGCATTGGATGTGAAGTTGTTTATTAATGAATTTGTTAATAAAGCCATCTCTCACATAAGCTTAAGCTTGAATTTTGGATACTCTGGCAGTTACGAACTCAAAATGAGAATTGAAAAACCGAACCGTCGCTGTGGGATTAAAGTAGAGCCGGTTTGTTTTCAGCGGAATTCGAATTTAATGAAGTGGGGGCATGTGAAGCAGGCAGCTGTTGCTCCGGTGCAACGTCATGTTACTGCCACGGCCAAGTCAACAATCTTAACGGAAAATAGTACCATTTTCAATATAAAGTATGTACTTCTTTACTCTACATGTAGTATATCGTAACATTTTTACAATTTATTATTTGCAGCAACAGTGGCCAGGTAATACGTACTAACAGCAGATTGTCAGTCCTCCGAGAAGTTCAGGATGGAATTGTCGGGCAATTCAAGAACAATGACTTAGGTCAACAGTTGGCAAAAGTTTCAAGTTTTTCGTATATCTACAATGGTAACTCTTTCACTAATAACTACAAATGTGAAGATTTGTTATACGGATGTGGATGTGATCAAGCTTCACTACTGAAAAGGTAAAATATTGCATGAAGAAATCTATGGAATTTCGTATTGATGATTGGTTCCTTCAAAGTAGTCAAGTATTTAAAATTTGTTCGGTGTCGTTATTGTTTATTTCAAATCAAACGTCTAAATGTGCCTTTGACACTTTTGTAGCATCTGTGAGTAAGAAGAAACAGAAAGGCGCCATTCACCATGTTCGAGCAAGCATTTTTTGTTACAAACAGTTTGTTTTTTCTTGCATAGTTTTGTTTGAATTTGTTGCGGTTTTTGTTTAAAACAATTTGTTCATAGTGATATTTGTCAAACTATAACCACACATTTCTAATCATATGTCGTGGCATAAAATCTGGTATATAAGTTCTTGTTTGTTTGAAAAAGAAAAAAATGTAACTTAATTTGTTGGATTTGTTAATTAACGCGTATTATTTGAACATTATTTAATTGACAGTGATTCAACGCCAGTTGCCGGTCTGGACGTAAACGTGGACGCTTGCATACGTGAAATGAATACATCCGATGCATCCACAGTCGAGGACACTGCCAGCCTTGAAAATGACGCAGTAGATGCTGGTGATATTTTGTAAGTAAACAATTGTTGCGCCCTTTTGTAGATAACGATGAGATAAGAAATCATATGATGGCATTAACTTTGAATTTTAGGCCCGATGAACCCTACACATACCTACAAGGACTAAATGTAAGTTTTTATATCCGATTTATGTTTCTAAATTGCGATTTTAATTGACACATACTATTTTTATTGCAGTCGGAAAATTTAATGCAGTTCAGCCAGGTAAACAATATTGCATGTTTTAAACAGTATCGTAGTGAACAAGAGTCATCACTTCGAACAAGTATTAGAAGAAACACTATAACACCTGAGACTTATTATTATTTGTTGTTTATTGAGTTGCAAATAAACCTATTTACGCGACTGGTATACCGAGTGCCAGATAGTCCACATCCTACGGTTATAACTAAAAACAAACTAAAACTGATTTTAGAAGTATACATGTATTTAGCATTACAGGAGAGTGTTCATCGAACGCATTAAATTATTGTTTAATTGTTCGATTTGCTTATCGGTTAACTATCATCTAAATCTTCGAATACATTCATTTAGTGAAGTGTTTTGTTAATCAACTTTATATGTGCGTTCTTCATATTATTGTGCATTAAGCAATCGATATTGGTTGTGTCCATCCAAATCTACTTTAAAGAATATCGAAGTGTCAAATCACTTTGTATGAGTATAAGAAGGAAACCAGTAACACCGGAGAGAACATTGTTTGTAAGCGAGCCATCAATTTCGATGAGGCCAAGCGGCATTATTTTATGATTAATTGTAGTGACAACTAGGGAAAAAGATTCAACTGCCTGCTGGAAGCGTATATCTGCATGCTTAAGTGATATGTTTTGTAGTAGTAAACCGGTGGAACGCGTCTGCATCGAAGATATTATAAAAATTTACATAACAACTGAGACATGAAACAACTTACCTCACTGAGAATGCCACTGCCTAAAAAGGAAAATAGTACGATTTCGAGGATGGCAACAACTAAATAAACTAGATTAGTAAGCGCGTTGAATGTGTCGTATGGTTCTTCGCTAATTAAGGTATTTGCTAAAGCTTGATATTGAATGTAACAGCCGACAGTAATGGTCAGAAGATTGCTCACAAGCGAACAAACCAATGAAATTGCCATTAGCTGCAAGTAAGACTCAGACTCCGTGCATATCAATTTGTATTTGATCGCCAGTTCATCAAGCAGATCTGCTAGGTCGCAAAAACGTTGCATGCGATAATATGGCTTATGTAATTCCATCTGAAGAGGCGTCTGTAAGCAATTGACTTCCTTTGCTATGGATCGTACGCGATTGTTCAATGCAAACATCATCGATCTGACTATAGTCATTGCTCCAAAATAACAATTGTTAAGTAGATTTGAAACGATCATTGGAAAAAGTGTGTACATGGTCCAGAGAATGTTCTGGTCAGGGTGAATCTTTATATGCTGAATTATAAGTGTTATCCCCATCACCAATGGAAAAATCCAGGCACGTACTGTGGATAGTACCATTGCGATTGTAATCGTATTATTGTCCATTGAAAAGTAGGTAATGTTGGTATAAAGTGGTACATTGTTTAAGAACTTTGCGGATTTTTCGTTTAACATAAACTGCGATATGTAATTAATGATGCAAAGAATGATATTTAAACTGCGATTTATCGTTACAGCATCGGTTAGATTAAACTTCTGTTGCGTATAATCCTTGTAGATTTGACTCGTGTAGAAAATAGTAAATGTGGTGCCGAACAGTGCGCTATAAGTGAGATATCGTTTGTCGCGCACGAACTTGTTACGGCGACCAGTGTATCGGTTGCCAGAGAGACCACAAAGTACAATCATTGTGGTCATGGCGGTGGTTATGTTGAGAACTATTTGCTCGGGCTTCATCGTGCAGTTATTGCCAAAAACAAACTAAAACGGATTTTAAAAGTATTCTTTGAATAATCAAATTCTAATGGATTTGAGGCGCGTGTCTGTCTAAATATATAACACATTTAATAATTGCTCAATTGTTTGATACGCTTTATCGGCTTTATCTGTCATCTCAGTGTACAAAAATGTTAATTTAGTTAAAGCTCTTTTATTGACGTGATTTGTTGTGCAACTTCTCTTGTGCTTATACCAATTTTAGTGTTAAAACATACAATTTGAGAGTAACATTAACAGTTTTTTGACGTGTGTATAAAAAATGTTCTTATTTTTTTACTTTAAAGCAAATCTTAGTGATAAATCGCTTTGAATGAGTATGACAAGAAAACTTGCAACCGTCCCTGTTACATCATTCACCAAAGACACATTAATATCGAACAAGCCAAGCGGCATAATTTTAAATTTAATGGTTGTGACGAGCAATGAAAACGCGTCCACCGATCTTTTAAAACGTATATCTGCAAATTTAAGCGTCATAGTTTTCAGTTGATATCCAGTGTCACGAGTCTGTAAATAAGATAAGAAAAATAAGATATGAAAATCTTGAAAAACCCACGAAGGATTACCTCAATCAATACGCTGTTGCATAAACGTGAAAGAAGTGTCACTTCCGTAAAGGACACAACCAAGAAAACAAGATTCGTAAGAGCAGAGAATGTCTCATATGGCACTTTGTTAATAAAAGTATCAGCGATAGCTTGATACTGATGAAAGCAACCGACCGTAATGCTAACCAAATTGCACGACAGTGAACAGATTAAAGAGAGTGCCATAAGCTCCAGATATGCTTGAGATTGTGCGCACACCATTTTATACTTGTTGGCCAGCACATCGAGCTCATCGGCGAGATCACAAAAACGTTGCATACGATAGTAAGGCTTATGTAAACTCATGCCTATCGGCGATTGCATGAAGTTAACTTCTTTGGCAATCGTTTGTATGCGTAAATTTAATGCCTCGAAAATCGTTCTAACCAAAATCATCGCACCAAAATAACAATTATTCAACATATTTGAGACAATATTTGGAAATAATGTGTACAATGTCCAGATCCAGCTGCGTTCCGGTTGATTACGTTGACTTTGCAATATAAGTGTGATCTCAATGATGAACGGAAACAGACAAGCACGCATCAGCGATACTATCACAGCATGTCTTAGCGTGGCTTGATCCAGATGAAAATATTTAATTGTGCTGAAAATCGGCACTTTGTTCATAAATTCACCCACTTTTTTGTTCATTGCAAATTGTGTGATATAATTAATGATCGCGACAAAGACATTTAGTAAACGACCCACTTTCACAGCATCGCGTAGCTGAAACAATTGTTTTGTGTAGTCCCGATGGAGTTGATACATGTAAATGGTTGTAAAAGTAATTGCGAATATAACACTATAAATTATATATAACTTGGAGACGACGAATTTGTGGCGTACGCCAGTGTAACGTATAGCCAAAAGACCACAGATAGTCATGAGCGCGAACAAGATGGTGATCATCATGCGTACTAATTTCAAGGAATCCATGATGCGTTTGAGTTAAAGGATAACTGAAGTGTTGTAGATTCATTCACTGAACTGGATATCGTTTTGTGCGTGTTTCAATCATGATAAAAGTTTATTTGTTTACCGTTAAATTATTCAATTTTGTTATCAGCTCATCATCATCTTGGTGAAATAGGGTGTGTGTGGTTGTGTGTGTGCACTGTTATTTTTTTTTTTTTTTTAGTTAATCGCTTTATTGAAGCAAAGTTGTTCATTGTGAACTTTTTCATTGACTGCTGTTCTTGTGCAGCAAACGCATTCGATGTCCGACAGTCAACTGATAGTAAGTAAAGAAATAACAAAGAATTATATTTCATACATACATACATATACATATAATCTTCAGTATTTTTATAATTTGCAACCTGTTTGTTCATGAACTGTTTTTTATTTCGCATATTCAGCGACATTCCCGCTGCTCATGACTCAGCACATATTCCCACTCAATTACGTTATTTCACAACTCAAGTAAATAAATCCCGTATATGTTTTGCTTACATACATATATATTTATGTGACGTCACTCATTTGACTTGCCCGCCTTTGATACGCGCAAAAGTAACGAAAACACAAACAAAAACAAGCTTGTTTACAGTTGAATGGTGGAATGATTGAATGATTAATTGAATGAATGAGTGCGCAAAGCAGTGCGCCATGAATGAAAACAAAAGTTTAACAGCTACGAGCACAGAACAGAACGGCCAAAAACGCCAAAGCGTACAAACCAACAACAGAACAAGTTGAATAAAATAAAATATTTCCGCTGCTGAAAAAATATGAAACTTTTTCATTTCTGTCGACGAGATGTGCGTAAAATTTGTGAAATAAAAACGAATAAGTTCAAATAAATAAATAAACAAAAAATTAAAGTAATGAATAAATAAAATGTAATAATAATAAATTGATTTCTTTATTTCATTACAGCAATCTGCCTTGCAGGAACTAATGTTGAGCGAACGCAATGATATCAAACCGGTATGTAATTTTATTTAATTTTCTCTTAATTGTTTATAATAATAATAATTTATTTCATGATTATAGAAAATCGATACGTTGCCTTCACTTACCGACCATGATTTTGGCGGCTATAATTTTGAAATGATACTCATACAGCCTGTAAAGTCGCCTTGGGTGCATTCGGAGTCATTGAACAAAATCTACATTAGGATGCATCAAACATTCAATATTGATGTCGTCTTCAAGCCAAAGATGCCCATACAGCCACTGCGACTGCGTGCGTTTCTCTGCTTTGTAAAGGAAGTCAGTGAGCCTGTGTTGCGTTGTCAAAATCATATGATCAAAGATAGTGAGTGGCTGAGCTTTACTTTTCGTGTTTGATTGAATGTAATTTTATTTGCTTGTTTTTGCTTCAAGCAGGTATCAAAGACGAGAATGTATTGCGCAGCATATTACGTTGTGAGAATCCAGCGACGGAGTATTGTGGCCATCCGGAGGGCAAGAGCATCATTGATCGGATGTCCGTGTTGGTGCCGCTACAGATGAGCGCATCCAAAGATGACAAAGTAGTGCGTCAGACGACAGCATTTAAATTTACGTGCCAAAATTCATGTTTCGGACGCAGAGAGACAAGCATGATTTTTTGCTTGGAGACTATGAAGTACGTAAAAAGTTTACATATTCAAGTGAAATACATGACTTTAATTATTTTATTTTCAATTAAATTTGTTACAGTGGTGAAATACTTGGTCAACGCGTGCTCGATCTCAAGATATGCAGTTGTCCGAAGCGTGATAAAATGCTAGACGAACGTCATTTGCCCGATGGTCAGGGCACCAAACGAAAATGTGAAGACGGTGAGTCATTTTAATTAGTAGAAGTTTGTCACAATTCATTTATATTTTTATACATATTTTAATTATAGAAATCGATAGCGTTAGCAGCAAAAAAATGTTCAAGAACGGCGAGTTGCCCTTTTTGGTGAAGGAGGAGGAGTCTAACCAGAGTACCGAAGAATCAAGTGACAATACAGAAGAGGAATTTGAAGTGCATCGTACAAATAACGGCCGCTATCGTTTGGTGGTAACATGTCATACAAAGGAACATCTTAATCAGCAACTCGATGCATTATCCGATCGTTCGGCGGGCACCATGCTGAGGGAACCGAAAAATGCACGACGTCATTACAACTATTCGCAGAAAATCTTGTCATTGAAACGTGTGTACTAACAAAAATATTCATTTAAATTTATATAAAATTATTTATCATCTATTTTTTATTTGCAGGTCGTGCAAAACGCTTAGCATAGTTGCGGCATTTCATTTAGTTTAAGCTTCACACATGGAATAAGTCTTTTATTTATAACAAGAAATTTCATGAATTTCCTTTTCTTTTTGTGGAATAGTTGGAATGAATCATATTTGGTTTCAGTTTAATTATAAAGCATTAATGAGTTTTGTTTTTTATTTCTTATGTCCGATTATTTTCTTATGGATTAATTGATTGACCAATACAAAGACAATATAGTTTTTTTCTTCTAATTATTCGGGCATAAATTTAATGTTTATATACTTAAGCAGTCTTTAAAACGAAGTGCCTTCGTTGCAACCAGCTACTTAAATCTAAGCTTAGCAATTAAATGTAATGCTGAGATATGTACAAGTATAATAAAGTTTATAAATGAGTATTAAAAAATCAAGCAAAACTAATTTAGCACATTAATCGTCTACGGTTTTTTTTTATTGTACCACCACATGCTTCTTTAAGCTTTGCACAATCGGTCATTGACTCATAGGCACATGTGCCATATGTATGTAGATGTATTTGAAGGAAACGTGAGGTTGACGTCGTCAATGCAACCGCAACATTTGACGGCAAGCAAAATTCTGTGCGCATGCGTTCTTAGACTGTGTATGATACTGTATGAGATTGAACTAAACACATGTGCGAAATTTGCGTGCGTGAAAAAAAAGAAAAATAATGAAATTGAAAAAAACAGATGTGAAAATGTTATATGTTCCTGTTGCGTTTGCGATTGCTGTTTGCCACATGCTGCAGTTGGGCATTGACCTAGGCCAACGCTCACAAGATTGTCTAATTGGCGTGCTGCGTGCTGTACCAAATGCAAGCATTAAATTGTATTTTTAAAATGCTGCAAACATTAACGTTGCCTGTATTTTCGAAGACAATTAAAGATGAAGAAAATTATTATCATCTTGTGTGATGTTTTTGAATATTGCACGCGCGCAAGCAGATGTTGTTGTGAGACATGATGTGTTTAGAAATGGCATACAGTTATATATTGATTGACGCAATCATGTGTTGACAGTTACTTTAGCCAACTCACAATCAAGACTTTTCTTACAATTTTAAACATTTGAAAAATTGCGCATGCGCTGCCATCGCCGCTGCAACTGCAAAACGCGCGCAGTCGCCGTCATCTTTGTTGCAATTTTGACCCCAAACTCACATGGCCATTGAGGCCAAATGTGGCATGCACTTCCAAACGGATGTCGCTTAGTACGATACTTTTTTTGTTGTTTGTTTTGTTTTTGCCATTTGAATTTCGTTTTTTAGCTTTCATAGTTTTACGTGTTTTGCATTTCATTTTGTCATTTGTCACCTGTTTTTGAGCGCGCATCTGAAACAAAAACAAAAAAAAAAACACTCGAGAAATTTATTGAAATAAATAAGTATAAAAAAACACTCACTCAAACAGTCATTTTAACGCTCATTCGAGTCATTCACTTTTGAGTACATTTTTTGTTTTGTTGCTTCGCAAAAACTTGTTTTGGTGCGTGCTGCGTGCGTGCATGTGGGCGGTCGCAGGTGTAGTGAAGTTCACTGTTATTATTGTTGGTAGAGTGCAAGAATGAACGGCGGGCAGGGGAAGGCAGTGACGTTATTTAAAAGATGTCAATTGTTGTTGCCCTCGCCTGGCTTGTAATGTTTGTTTTTGTCTTTTGTTTGCAGCTATTGTTTTTTGTTTTTGTTTTTCATAAAGTTTCTTTGCTCTCATTCTCAGCGTGCGAGTTTTGTCGCTCAACTAAAGAAGCTGCATTTTGCGATAATTAAATTTTTGTTTTATTATTATTATTATTGTCGGTGTGTTGGTTGTCGTCTGTCTGGTTGGTGGCAAAAGGTTGACAGCAGCGTCTTTTAGAATGGCTTGGACAGTGGTGCCAAATACTATACTACATTAATTTGTTCATTTGTAATTTTTATCTCAGTGCATGATTAAATAAAAATTAAATAAAAATTCAGATTTTATTCACGTTTGTTACATGTGTGTGATTAAAAATCAAGCGTTGTTTTAATAGAGTGGAAGGTTATTTTTTTATAAAGCAATTATAATTTTGGCATGTGATAATTTTTGTAATATAATAAAGATTATTTAAGTTACAACACTTTGGCTAATATGTTCATGCCACTGTGCATACCAACAGTCTTAAATAATTAAATAAACCATAAAACAAAATGCGGCTTCAGGTGAAACTAACGGCGGCAACAAAATAAAAATAAAAACAAACAAAACTCACTCAACAAAAATATTCACTCAAAGACAGACTTACGGCCATTTGGGAGTAAGCTCCAGACGCACGTACAAGCACACACACACACACAGAAACACGTATACGTACACACATTAAAAGCTATAGATACAACGTAAGATAACAGTCACAGATACAGATACAAGCAAGCTGGCTGGCTAGCAAGCAAGCGAACAAGCAAAAACCGATGCCGTTTCAAAGCAACTTACTTGGCACAGAGCGCAGAAGCGTTTCGCTTGTGACAACGTTCGAACCTATTCGTCTAAAACGTCGCCGTTTTTACAACAAATACCAACAACAACAACAACAACATTAATAACAATAAAAATTACTGTAAAAAAGTAACGCGTGCAATTGAAAAAACATCAACAAAGTCACCAACAATAAAAAGTGTAAATTTATCATAAAGTTTTGAATTTTGTGAGCTAAAAAAAAATCAAAAAGGCATCTTTTTTTATGGCGTAGTATGATATTTAATTTTTTTTGATTGCTTACAAGCGAAAGTATCGAATAATTGTAAAATATTTGTGTGTGAAAAAAAAAAATAATCGAAAGAAAGCAGACGAAGCAGCAGAACCATGGTTGAAACAGCAACAACAACAACAATAACACGCACAACAACATCATCGCCCGTGCCGCCAGCCAATGTCGCTGCCACAACCGTTGTTGTCGCCACACCCAACAATTCTGCCCAGACAGCGGCGCGAGCGCAACGCAACGATGAAACACAACGCGCCCTCTACAATCTCAAGATCATCTGTTTCTTCATTATACTGCCACTAATACTATTTTGTGTATTATTAAAGCATCTCTTGGATTATCTCTTCGGTTTGGGTGTAAAGGAAAAGGATGTACGGGGGAAAGTCGCGCTGGTAAGTAACTAACTCACTAACTAATATACATATATGTAAAATGAAAATGAAAACAGAAGGCTTTGACATTTATTATTGTAAGAGACAACAAGCAACAACTTATGGCTCATTAAACAAATCGCTGTAATTTCATGTCATTGCACTTTTTATTAATCATTTGTAAATTCATAAAAAAAAGAAAAAATCTTAAAAATGTCTCCAACGTTAATAAGCCATAAATCTCCGACTTGTCTGTCAAACATAAAGACGTTTAACTGTACATCTGTTTTCATATACATATGTATTGTATGTGAATGTATCTAAGTATCTGTGCATCTAAACTTTCATTTTGCTTGCTTAGTTCTTATGTTGCATATTGTTTATTGTTGTTGTTGTTTTTTTTGTTTTTTTGTCATCGTCATTGGTTTTGCTTGCTTGCTTTGGGGTGCGGCCGTCTTCTACGTTTTATGCCTTATAATTATTTATACATAAAGAGTAAATATTTTTTTTTTGTTTTTGTTTACACGCCAATCTGTCTATTTATTAATGTTTATATCTGAAGCTGTTTAAATTCGCATTTTTTTCTGCGCATTTTTTTGTTTATTTTTATAATTAATTAGCATACTTGATTTTTATCGCAAAGCTTACGAAAACAACAACATAAACAATTTGTCGCTGCTCAGTCATTACGTATGACAAACGATTTTTTGCTTAAGTAAACAATTTTTATTATTATTACAACTTATATTTTTCACTTTAACTTCTATTAGAAGATGATTCAAAAGTTTGTTCTTTTTTTTATGATTTACTTTGTTGAAATCGAAAGTGTTTCGACTCATTAGAAACGTCATTTTATTGACAGTGCATATACATACAAATCTGTGATTCATTAGGAAATGATTTTTCGTGTTAAAAAGTTATTATGTCGCATATTTCAGAGGCTCAACATAAATTTGTTGTCGAAGAAATTACTTAAGCATTAAATTGTCTGAAATTCAACGAAAGAAATCAGTGAAGCATTAATTTTTTTTATAAGAGTAAAGTATGCGATACAAGTATCCAAATCAATAAAGTTTTTTTTTAAGAGTTTTATGAGCAGTAATAATTTTTTTATAATTGGAATTTCATCTTTGGTGTCTTGTCATTTACTTTTGGCTATAACCTGAAAAAAATTGCTATATAAATTTCACTTTTTGATAAAGTCTTTTGTAATAGTTTTTTTTTTTTATCAATTTATCATTATTGATTTCTTAATTGTTTTATAAAATCTTTAATGGTATGCTTTACTGTACTTTATATTTTTAATTTTCTTCATTATCATGGCTTTTCATATATAGATTTCACAAAAAAAAGTTTTTACTTTGACAGCACAATTTTCGAAAATAAAAAAAAACGATTCAGAAATCTGTTATGTTACAGAATTTGTTGCATAAACATTTCAGTTTGGAACTCTACATTAAGTATAATCAATTGAAATATTTTTCAAGTGTTTTTTATGTAATTTTTTATTATTTCAAAGTGTTTGTAACGCTTCGATTATTACTTGAGATTAGTAACTTTTTTTTCTTGTATAATAAGAATTTTGAGAACGTTTCCAAAAACGAAAAATGAAACATTTCTCTTGACAGTTTAAGACGCTCTGCTCACATAAATATCTTTGATGTTGCCAAAAAAGGTCTGCTTGAATTTTTGTTTTTCGGCTTTCGCTTTTTAAGGGCATGTCCGATTGAAGATCGCATAACCTTGAATATAAATGTGTACCGTATTTGTGTATCAGGCAAGCGCAATTATTTTGCGCTTTGTTTTTGTTGTGCATACACTTCTCATACAAAATTTCATATATGCACAAAAGTTTTGTCGCAAACTGGTTTTTCTTATTGTTGTTATAGCCGCTTTAGTTGTTGTTGTCGAAACGTGTTGCGCTTAAACAACTTCAATAAATGAAGATGATGACGTTTCACAGCTTCAGCCAAAGAAGAATTCACTCAATCAAGACATGCTCGTGCAAATGAGTACATCTCAAAATGAATATTATTGAATGACGAATTGAGCATGGCAAATACATGTTAAAGTATATATTGAGTTTATATGTATATATACAAGTACATTTTTGTTGCACATATATAACATATACATATATATGATAGGTCGCGTTTTCTCGTTACAGATGGACGGACGTTAAAGTCATGATCTTGAGTGTTGATTTGATTTGTGTTAATTTACATACGATATTGAAATATTTCGAAGCTGAGCGTCATTTGTGTACGCTTCTAAATATATTTTGTGTCTGTAACACATTTGCAAAATATACATGTATCTATTTAGAAGAACTTAAAGCGCAATGCTATGACTTCATTTTTATTGTTGTTATTTTTATTTTGTTATTTTTTTTTTCATTTAATTGTTGTCAACGCGTACGTGCTTTGCTTAAACATATTCAATTCCGTAAACTATTTGTGCGTTTTACAAAACCAAAAAAAAATAAAAAACAAACAATAAAAATGTTTGAAAATATTTCACTATGACGTGAAGATGCTTTTTGTCTGTCGATTAGCTCAAGTTAATAAAAAAAACGCAATAATAATTACGCTTGGGTGACGGCAACCACGCTGTCGAGTGCTTTAATTACGGTCAAAAGTCAACGTTTGGCATGTTTGATAATATTTAATTTACTCATAGATGCAAGCAACAAATACACACACACACACACACATGATACTTGTGGCGTATGAGTAATGTCATTCATAAAATTTACCGTGCCGTTTGATTGCTTTTGCTTCCCCCTTTTTATTCGTTTAGTTAGTGAAGCGTATGCCTCAATTGACATACTGTTGTTGTTGTTATTATTCTTATTGTTGTTGTGACCAATAGTTTTTTGTTTTGTTTGAAAATAAATGTAATTAACTTAAGCATGCTCGACAATTTAAGTAAATTTACATTTATTGGTTTGGTTTTTTTTTTGTGTTTGTTTTTATTATGCCTTCTTTTTTTTTTAGATAACCGGCGCTGGTAGCGGTTTGGGTCGCGACATGTCCATTGATCTGGCCAAACGCGGCTGCAAGCTGGCAGTCGTTGATGTCAACTCGAAGGGTTGCCATGAAACTGTTGATATTTTATTAAAAATACCAGGCGTCGTTGCAAAAGCATATAAAGTGAGTTTTCTAAATGAACAAAAATTCAAAATACATGGCGCTGATTTATTATTTGCTTATATAGACTGATGTGTCATCGCCGCGTGAACTTCAACTGTTGGCCGCCAAGGTCGAAAAGGAGTTAGGCCCAGTCGAGATTGTCATTAATAATGCATCGCTTATGCCAATGACCTCAACGCCGCAACTAAAGAGCGATGAGATTGACACCATTTTGCAAGTGAATTTGGGCTCATACATCAATGTAAGTGATATGATCAATTGGTTATTTAAATATTAAATAATTATTATTTTTATAGACCACAAAAGAGTTTCTACCAAAAATGGTGACACGCAAATCGGGACACATTGTTGCAGTTGCTGCACTGGCCGGTAAGTAACGACTTTGAGGCATTTACTAAAAACACTTTCAAATAACTTTCAATGCAGGTCTTGTGCCTTTGCCCGGCGCTGGCATCTATACAGCCACCAAATATGGCATTTTGGGCTTCATGGAGGCCCTGCGCGCCGAACTGAGACTCTCGGATTGTGATTATGTGCGCACGACTGTCGCAAATGCGTATCTCATGAAGACTAGTGGACAATTGCCATTGCTCAGCGATGCCGGGTAATTAATGCAAGGCATTAAAAAATTGCAAATTTTTATTTCAATAACTTTTATAATAATTTTAATTAACAAAAACTAATGATGCCAACAACTACAACCAAAACAACAGCATATCGAGTAGTTATCCTGGTCTGCCAACGGCATATGTGGCGGAGAAAATTGTCCGAGGCGTGTTGCTGAACCAACGCATGGTCTACGTGCCGAAAATATTTGCGCTCAGCGTTTGGTTGCTCAGGTAAGTGAAGTGCTTTAAGTGTATGTGTCTATCCGTCTGTCTGTCTGTCTGTCTGTGTCTGTGTGCAAAAAGGGCACTTTGAGTGCTTTGAAAAAAACAACGAAGGCAAAAAAAAAAAGGTGAAAAGGAAACAGTTTGGCTTACAGACCATTAACAATTATTACATTGTAAGCACGGTCATAGTTGCCGTTTTTTTTGCCGTCATCGTCACCGCCTCCTTCGCCACTCCTTCAATGCTTGACTGTACTTTTGATTACCTATTATTTTTTTTTTAGTGCTTTTGCGACGTGTAAACTTGTTTAATTTTTTTTTGTAACCTTTTTTGGGTTTTTTTTTTTTTTTTTTTGATTTTTTTCAATGTTATTTTTTGCAGATTATTGCCAACGAAGTGGCAGGATTACATGTTGTTGCGCTTTTACCATTTCGATGTGCGCAGTTCGCATTTGTTCTACTGGAAATAAGCCAATCCGCTTGGCTGACGTTCAAATGCATTTCATTCTTTTTATTTTCAATTTGTTCTTATGCTTTTTGTATTTTCTTTTGTGATTTTGTTTTTATTATTATTTAATTTTTTGTTTTATTAACTGTTAATTTAATTTCAAGTACAGTTATTATTTAATATTCATAGCTTTAAGTGCAACGAAATTAATTTATGCAATAAATATTTAAAAAAAAAAAAATATAACTAAACTGCAATGAAGCACTAATTTTTTTAGCTTGATCCAAATTAATGAAAAAAAATTATAAGAAATTTAATTTCCTTTTTGTTTGTAATAAAATTGCGTGTTGAAAAGTGAAATTGTTGCTATTTTTAGTGAGCAAATATTTTTGCGGCGCAACTTGTTGTATGCGCAATGTTTTTTTTGTTTGACCGATAAGCGTTTAAAGCGCTGAAGTTGTTAGTTGTTTTGTAAGTTTGCATGCGCACGCAATACAACATGGTGTATGAGCAATTATTTCTTGTCGTAGATAAGGCGAAAAGCAAAGTGTCGTCGTTGTGCTGTGTGACGTTACAATGTCATTGTTGTAGCGCTTGAATGTACACAAAAAAAGCGATAACAATTCAAATAAAATAGTAGCGATATGTAAGATAGCCGTAGACGCCCTCATCAACACAGACGCTGTGCACAAACAGCTGGATTGAAATGAAGAAGCAAGAGTGAGGGACAGCGACAGTGAGGCCTTGTTACAAAGGCCTACAAGTGATGAGATATTCTGTTGTTTGCTTCTTTTTTTGAGTCATTTCATACATATCGTCACACATGGTACGATTTCCGCGGGCGTACAATGATCACTCTGATGATTGAAGGACATGCCAAGCGTGTAACTCATCGCAATCGAGACGGCATTGGTAGCAAAGGTAATACGAAACGCATAAGGTTGGATTGGGCAATTGAAATTGCATGCCCATGCCATTGCTGATGCCTCTGTCGCAGACGTGAATTCCTGCGGTTATTGCACAAGTGGTAAAATTGTCGTCATAGTGGCAGCTGCTGCAACATTGCTGTGCCGAGCTGAGCTGAGTTGGCCTATTTTTTTTACATTGTCTTTTGGTATTCGCCTTTGCTGCTGTTGGGCCACTCAGCGTCAATGTCACTTTATTGGCCACTGTGATTGTCACTGACGTTACTTTAATGTGACTTAAAGTAGGCACTTTGTCACTTGGTATATCATTCTTAATCACTTGATTAACAACGTTGGGCTATTTGCACTTAAAGGAGGAGAAGATATAGAGAGACTCTCTCTGAAAAATATATGGAAAAAATAGTTGAAACCATTCTTTAAGAAATAAGTTGCATACTTTTGTGCAGCATTCAAAAATCATGCATGATTAATTAAACAAATGACAATAAATAAAATAATAGTTTTAATAAAAAGGTTGTTATCTTTAAAAACCGCAAAAAGACAAAAAAATAAAAAAAATCTGTTAAAAAACAAAAATGTTATTAATTAACCTGACAAAAAGTATGCTACTGTTGTATTAACAAGCGCATAAAATATTTAACCACAGACAATGTGTGCTTGTATACTAAGTAGTATTAAAACAAATTAAAAAAGAATTTCACACACACAAACACACCCATACACTTTATAAATTATTTACAGTGTGACCAAAAGTCGACGACTTAATTTTGTTCATTGCGAAAAAAAGTCACATTTAAAAGTCACAAACCGTTGACCGAAAACACTCATATTCGAACTGAAAATGTGTTATTCAATAATTTAATGAAATGCGTACTTGACAATATTCGTATTGTGGAATTTTTTTTTTTCATATTTCTTTTTTTTATTATTCGATTGGACAATCATAAAAATGCATGTTGGCAATGTGAATGAAACATATTCGCGCATTTATCACATTTTAAGATAATTATGCGAATAATACTTTTTTAAATGCGCATTTGGCCAAGAGCTGCAGCTGCTCTGGCACAAGAAAGTGTACACGTGCTTGAAATGTTGCATACTTTGCGGCTTACGTATGTACATGTTGTTGTCGTTAACTCATTCGGGTTACGCATTTCAGTTGATAAAACATGACACAAGAATTTTCTCGAGATTAAATAAAGCAATTGTGAAACAATGAGCAAAGCCTTTATTTCTGTATATGCATGTATACAAATTTTAATGTGTGCGTGTGTGTGTGTATGCCTTGCAGGATTAATTTCAACGACACAAACGGTTAATGAAAAATTAAAATGCGCTCAATAAGTTTTAATGTCAACACTTCCGGACGCCAACATCAGCGTCATCATCATCATCATTATTATTATTATTATCCTCATCGTCCTCATTGTCCTCAGTAGCAGCACGCACACAAGCAAAACGCTGAACGACACTCATGTCGCCATTTTTAAACGTTTTTAATATTCGATGAGAAATTCATAACTTATAATTAGGCAAACGATGTGCATGTGTGTGTGAGTGAGTGCGTTGATAAGTGTCTGTAAGCATGAATGAAAAGGCAAATGTTGCAAGCAAGTTTGTTGTTGCGTTTTTATGCATTTTTTATGCAAAATTATGCCGAACGTATGCGCGACGAATATAAAATTTACCAATATGTTGAAAGTGGCTGGCGGTAATAATTTTTTTTTTTTCGCGTATTTTCGCTACTCATTTGTAAATTATATTTACATGCTATACAAATTATGGCATTGACATGTACCGTTGTAATTGTAAAACTGCCAATTGTCATTAAATACATTAAAAACAAAAAAAACAAAACAAGAAAAAAAATATGTATATACAAAAAATTTTTAAACAAATTATGTTTAATGCAAAATTGTGCAGAAATTATAAAATTAATTATTTTTAATTAAATGTTGAATTGTTTATGAGTTTCACATGCAATTCGAATTGCCTTATGACATATGTGTATGTATGTATGTATGTGTGTTGATGTTGTTGCTGAATTATTAAATTTTTATTTAATCAAAGTCAATCAATAATTTAAATCAATCAAAGTCAATGGCAAACAAGCCAAAAGCAAATAGAAAACCAAACAAAAAGAAAAAAAAAATACCATCAAGTCAATTCACAGCTGCAATCAAAGCAATGAAATGCCGCCTTCTTACTTCGTTTGTATAAATAAAATGTAAACGTTATAAAAAGTTCATAGAAAACGACAAAAAACAACAAAAAAGAGCAAAATCAACAAACGTTGTCTACAAAAAAGGACCCCATATAGCGTCCACAGGGCAGCGGTAGCAACAATAACAACAACAACAACAACACTTCATGTTTAAGTACTAAGTGCCGAATGATTAAATGAAGGCGTAAATGCAACTGAAAACGATCAAATTTAAATAAAATTCAAATGCACTTGTCATGCAGATGCCAACTACAGCAACAACAACAATCATTAAACCGTTTCCTAGTTGCAGCCAGTCAAAGTATTCCCCAAAGACAAAAACAACAACAACAATAACTCAAACTATGCCGACTTAAGACTCGCGAGAGTGCATAAAATCTAATTACGATTATGACATTTGGAGCGAAGTCAAGCAGCAGCAACAACAACAACAGCAACAGCAGAAGCAGAAGAGCAACAGAAAGACCCCCACCTGATGTAATGCATATTGTTCTAGTTGTTGTCGTTGTTGTTGCTTTGAATGTTTATTAAACAGACGCGCACTTGTGACATCAACAATGCTAAAGTAGTTGTCGGCGCGGGCGCGCGGGCGGCTCATTTAAAATTAATTCTACGCATGCGTAAACGCACAAACACAAGCTTAGGCAAAGACACAGATGCATTAATGCATTGCACTCGTTTCGTTCGCACGTTTCCACCAAACGAGTGCGCGAGCGAGTGAAGTAGTGAGCATTTTAAAAATAGCAACTAATTATGTGTTAGGGTTACCATATATGATACTTTATTGTTGGGCATTTGACCCCAAAAATAAAAACAAAAAAACAAAAAATAAAAAACAAATATCAAATGAAAAGTTTTATGATAAACATACAAACAGATGAAGCGACATACATTTTCACCCCCTAAGGTGATCGCGTTTGTTCAACGAATGCACTTTAAAAGTCGATGCACCATTGAGATAGCACATTCATTATTTGAACAAATTTTTATCCATGAATTTTCGCAATATTGAACCCATGATTAGTGCGGGAATGCGCGTTTGCCATGATGCGGGCAGAAGGCTTTGAAATAAAAGACAAAAATAAATTAAATCAATCAAACTTTAAGCAAGAATCAATTAACTTACATGCTCAAACGATATATTAATGCCATAATGCTCGGCACTGCGATCTCCTCCTCATTGAGCAACATACCGCTAACAATGCGTTTAGCCACAAATTCGCCGCTCTCCGATGGATATAACTTACTGATGTGCATTTTATCAACTAATTCTTCGACCTTTGTATTTGTATTCATAAAAAAAGGCAACGCTGTACTCAAGTGAATGTTGCTATGACCCTCCAATAACAACTCCTGACGCAGAGCTCTCATATAACCCGTTACGCCAAATTTGGTGGCTGTGTAGACTGAAGAAAACGCCAGTGGAAACCAACCTATCAATTTAATTTTTTTATTTATATTCCTATTAGTTGTTGTTTCTAATTTACGCACTCGCCGGTGAGCTTATTGACATCAGATAACCTTTGCGCAGACGCTTCATCTCTGGCAAAAATACGCTATTCGTCTATACCCAATAGAAATTAAATCAATATGAATTGAAAGTAAAATTAGAAGTTTACAAAATTGCTTACCCAGAAGTGTGACGTCAGATTGACATCGATCATGCGTTGCACATCTTTATAATCAGGTTTTAATGGATTTCCGTGTAACAAAATGCCGGCATTATTTATCAGCACCGTGGTCGTGCCCAAGTCCTGAGTCACTTGTTTGTTCAGCTCAACGATTTGTTCATAACTGCTCACATTAATCTAAGGGTAATTAATTATTTTATTATCGATTAAACGAAATCAATAAAATTAATCACAGTCTACCTTGTAAGCTTTTGCTTTTACATCGAATGTGTCAATTATATACTTTGCTGTACTTTCGGCACCCTCAATGTTGATATCCGCTACGGCAACGTGGCAACCTCTCTTCGCCAATTCAATGGCGATCTCTTTGCCTAGGCCATGACCGGCGCCCGTTACCTTTAAAGATATTGAATGTATTTAGTTTTCCCTTGGAAAGTCACGATAATTTTTTTAATTCAACTTTCAACTTAACCCAATTTTATATAGTTTGCCACTGTCTAATCACCATTCTTCCGCCATATTTTACTTGGGTTTCATTTTCAAACTTCCCATACTTGCAACGGTTTTTATAATCTCTACCCAATCTACTTTAGAACATTCGCCATCCTCACATGTTGTCTATCGTGTTTTTGAGGCGAACAAACAATTAGAATTTCAAAATTGATACATACAGCAATATAGAGTATTTATAGAGAGTTCGAAGGTGGGAACGCCTTTGCCTATATAATTATTCAGAAATAATTGTAAACATGTTGATTTCCCTAATTGACATCAGAAGTAATGCTAACTGATAAAGATTTGGAACCGGTTGTAGATTGCTTAGGAATCAGCTTGAAAAAATTTAATTAATCAATTGATAAACATACTATTGAACGTTCGATTAAATTAGTTAGTAAATATAAAAAAAATAGTAAATTGATTGATTGTTGTTTGAAAAGTGGCTTGGAATTGTATCTGAACAATCATTTAACGGCAATACAATTTTCAACTCATTGAGAAAACGTATTACTTTTGATTTATTACAATGTATGAGATTATAAAAAACACTAAATTGAAATGTGACGCTTTCTTAGTGATTCAAAAGAAGATTTTTAATGCAAAATTTGTGTTTCATTTGTTTATTTTGGCAAATCCCATTTAAACTTTAATTATAATAAAAAAAAAAGATGCCAAACTGGTTTTATTATCTTTGAAATTGCATTTTCGACTTTCATAATTGACATTGATTCAGGTCAACATTGCGAATCTGTCTGGTTCTTAATTTTTTGCTTAACTTTTTTTTTTGTCATGTTGAAAAATTTTTAAATTCAAAACTTTATTTTTTCGTTTCTGTTATTTTGATTTGGTTTGTTTTGGTTTTTTGCTTTGTTAACAAATAATTAATTATTTTCAACCACGGTCAAGTTCAAAGTTGAAGTTTTTGCTGTTGAATATTTAATAGTTTTTTTTTTGTTTTTTGGTTTTTTTTCTGTGTCACTTTACCACTGCAATTTCGTTTTTTATACTCTTTTCAACACGGAAGTAGCTGAGTTTCTCGAATACTTTTGCGAACACAGCGCACAAAAGCAGAAGCGGATAGAAGGGCAACGCGAGTGCAAAAATGATGCCCGCACGTATTTTAATCAGAGTATTTGACAACATTTTAGCTTAATAAGCGAGTGACGCCGAACGTTGAACTAAACGCAGCGAGTTCAGATACACGATTGAGCTGAGCTTAACATTTGCTTTGATTTTATAAAGCAATAATGAGAAATTATTCGGATTTTTTCCGACAAAGTCTGTTTTCTTTTTCAAATCAAGATCTGTCGCTGAATGCTGAAAGTACTTTATCATTTACATGTATAATTGTGGGTCCAAAGTGAAACAATTATCATTAATTTATCGTTAAAATGCATTTTATATGTAATTCATTTAAGCAAGTTCTAGTTTGTTTGTTCTAGTTTGGTTTACTGTTGATCTTCTTAAATGTCTACAACTTGTTTGTTGCTATCATCGAATATTATGCTGGAAGTTCTTTATCATTTACATGTATAATTGTGGGTCCAAAGTAAAACAATTATTATTAATTTATTGTTAAAATGCATTTTATATTTAATTTATTCAAGCAAGTTCTAGTTTGTTTATTCTAGATTGGTTTACTGTTGGTCTTCTTAAGTCTCTACAACTTGTTTGTTGCTATCATCGACTATTATGTTGTTTTTGGTATTGCTAATTTCTTCATTGAGAACAAAACGCACAGCTTTAACGCCTTTGCCTTTTCTCAAAGATACCTTGGCACGTTTATAGGCCAAATGTGCACGTGTCAATTCGGTCAAATTTTCTGTTCGCTGTTGAATACGTTCCAAGGCCATAAGCAAACTCTGCACACAATCGAAGACCTCAAACGGTGCGGAGATATCGTAAGGCGTAATACGGTCATCTTCGCTGATGTGCGATAGAATTTTTTGTTTCTTGAGTATGATAGATTTTTGATTTTCCAAAGGCATTTCAAAGAGTTAAAATTTTTTTCTTTAATTTTTGTACTTTATCCAAAATGACTTTTATCAAAAATATAGTTTTTTTTTTTTTAAATACAGTTGAACTTCCTTAAAACGAACTTCGGAATGAAAAATACATACATCATTCAATGAATGACTGTCGTATGTGTTATAGTTTGTTTTTATATTTTTGTAATATTTTTAAAGCTCATTTTTTCAATAATTTTTCAAAATAAGGTAAAATTTGTAGTTCATTGCCTGGTCCGTTTAGTTTTATGCATTCTATTGATGTTATTAAATCTCAAAATATAATAAAAGAATTCTTTGGTACAATAAATTTGCAGAATACCAAAGCAATTTTCTCTTACCATGCGAATTCACTGTAGGAAAGTTCGACTGTACTGATTTTATTTTTTCTTGATTATTAATGCAACGCTTACTTTTTATGTAATTTTATTTGTTATAAATATTCATTGATAGAACACTATTTTTAAATCACTTGTCAAAGTGTCAGAGTATCAAAACAAAAAAAAAATTATTTCTGTATTTTTTTTATCAACACAAAAGCAGCATAAAAACAAGTAAAAACAAAAAGTGTTGACTATAAATAAAAGCAACTAAAAGTATTGAAGTAAAAATATTCTACAATTCTGACCCCATACAAAGTATCCCATTTCGAACTGTTGCCTATCTGTTTATCTGTGTCTGTGTGCATCGCTTTTGTATATTTATGTCTGCATACATGTGTGTGCATTTTGTATGCATTTTAATTGATCTTGTTATTGTTGGAAATATTATCAATATTATGCAATTAAATGCTTTGCAATCAGATTTGCATCATTTTGATTAATATGCAAGCAATCCAATTTTACAAAAATAAAACTTCTCACACATTTCATCATTTATTGAGTAATTTATTTTCAATTAAAAACACATTTGCCATAACCAAATATTAACATGAAATACATAACAAGAACAACAATCACAATTTATATACATATAAAAGAAGACAAAGAACTATGCTGCTTAGGCTTGGTTTGCTTCAACAACAACTACAATGAAAACAACAACAACAACCACTACAACAAAATATCATATTATTGTTAGCTATTTGTTGTTGTGCTCTATAAATGAAGCATGTCATTTACATTCATATACTTACAACAACGCAAGTGTTAGCTTGGTCAGCTTATGCACACACACATACACATATACAAAAACGCATTCACACAGATATAGACAGATACATAAGCAACTGCGTTGCTGTTGTGTTTATAATGTTAGCATGCAAAAATTAATGAATTTTCATTGAAAATGACAAGCGCAGCATTTAAACATTCCATTGTCTTAACAAGTGTGTGTACTACATACACATTTATGTGTGTGTGTGTGCTTTTCTGTAAAGGTGCTTATTTGTCTAACATTATGTAACAGCTTATCCATAAAGTTTTATCAGAACTATGTTAAACGCTGCAAAATAATCTTCTTGTAATTTAAAAAATTCAAAAAGAAAGAAGAAAATAAATTTTTTTGAATTTTTGTATAACAAAACATCAAACATTATTATTTTTAAAACATTATTCAATAAATTTAAAGGTTTGAAACAAAAACACAACAACAAAACGTTGACGCAACTAATCGGACTTTGCTTGTTGTTCTTGTTGTAAAGATTGTCAACAGTTTGTAAGCCTTATGTTGTTTTGTTAAGTAAAATGTTGCTTTATAGTGTTGTTGTTGTTGTTGTTGTTGTTTTTGTGTGTTTTGTATTTTGTACTTAGTTTACATTGTTTTTGGTTAAATGAAGGCATATAATTTATGTGTCAGTCGGCAGTTAGCTTAAGCATTGTTCATACGCCATGTTGTGCCACAGTACATTTAATTGGTGAAGTGTGTGTGTGGCTACGGGGGGACTGTAGTAGGTGGATGCATTCAACCAACCAACTTCAACTAATGAAAAGTTTCGGGAGCATGACCAGTACATGTCATCAACAGCTTCAGCATGCATTCATGCTTTATAATTTTGCTCTTTTATTTTTAGCTGACTTTTTTTTTTTTTTTGTTTGATTGTTTGTATTGCGTGCGTGCGTGTGTGTGTGTGTGTGTGTGCATTGCATGTTGAACAGGACATTGTTTTTCTTGTCGTTGTCGTTGTCATTTTGCTCTTGTTATCCGGTTATGAAATGACCAACTGCAGAAGAGTCAACGTAACGCCTTTTATTTTCTCTTGTATAATAGTACTACAACAACAGCAATGATTTTGTTGTTGTTGTTATTGTTGTTGATGGTGTTGGTAAAGTTGTTGTCACGCCGCAAGAATTTCGAGTGCGTACAAGACTGACTAACAAAGCTTTACAAGTTGGTTACTATTTGGCAGCAAATCCTTCGTGTGCATGAGCTTTCTATAGCTGTGTGTTGTTTGTTTAGCAAATAAAAGCTGTTAACTACTTTTCAAGTCAAACGCACACGCACACGCAGACCCAGACACAAACATATTCAAATAGAAATGCATACAATCATAGTCATAGATGGTTCACATCCTGTTTACTTGGCCGCACGTGTTTTTGTAATTTTTGTATACTCTTTTTGTTCTTGCAGCCCTTGGACGACACAATGTACCTTCTGCCTGCCTGCCTGCCTGACTGACTTGTTCAACACTTTTTGTTTACTGTGTTATTTAAAATTGTTTAACGCAGCGCAACAAAGCAAAAGGATTCGTTGTCATTTACATGCTTTTGTTATTGTTTCGTGACGGAGCCATCAACATAGTCATCGTCATCGTCAGCAAGTAGCATTGTTGTTGTTGTTGTTGTTGTTGTTGCTTTTATCCTGTTGCTAGGTTTTACTGTTTATTTGCCTTTATCCTTTATCCCTTTGCTTTTAATTGTGCACCGTTGTGTTACTTTAAGTGTTTATCTTGTAAATAATAGCAAAGTCTGTCCATTCATCTAACCAACCATTGTTGTTGTTGTTTGTGTAATTGTTGTTATTGTTGCTTACTATTCAAGCACCATTGCCGTATTCCTTTTATGTAAGCTTGTCAGCATGGCACATGTCCTTGTTTTTTTGTTGTCGTACGTAAGTCTAAAAATTAATTACAACAATTATATTGTTTGCACTTTTTCAGGCAAATGCACACACACTCACATACACACTCCTTCTTCTTCTTGCTTCAGACAATACTGTCAAATTCACTCATACACTCAAAAGTTTTTCCTTGCTGCTTTTATCCTTTTTATGTGATCGAAATTTTAACGTATTTTTTGTACAATATTCCCAAGCAATTAATATTTTTTTTTATTTTGTATTTTTTTATTTAGCCTTGGAGCATGTGTTTTCTATATGCGCGCCTTTAAGCAATATAAACCACAATATTTTTTTTTTTTTCATCTTCAACAGCTTCGTTTGCTTCCTCTTGTGTGTATGTGTGTATTGCTATTAGAGTTGGTGGCGCATATTCAAATCCATTGGCGCAGCAAACAGGATGTCGCCTTCAATTTGTTACGCTGCACTCTTATATCTATGCGAGCATGTATCTTTTCATACTCTGTCATATGTATATATATCTGTGTATGCACAAGCATATTCAATAGTTTTCTAATGAAATTTATGTTGGCTCCAATAAAGATATTTAAACGTGCGACAGAGTTCAATGCACGTTTAAATGAAGAAGACTTGGCGCAGGTGTCTGTGCGCTAACTTCATGGGAAATTATTTGAAAGCAGTTCAATGGTTTTTTAATGAGTATGAATTTGTGGGAAGTTTGCTTTTTTCAAAATCAAAATAATTTGTATATATTGTGGAGTAAAAAAAAAAACCTCAATGAACTTGTGTATATTTGTATTTTTCTTTAAGGAATAACGTCTCTTTAGAATTTAAAAAATAAATATATATATATTTTTTTTCATTTCCTCTGTTCATGTCATAACCTCTGTTAACTGTTAACATACTACCTCTGTTAACTGTTAACAGAATGCCACTAATAACTATTAACTGAATGCCTCTGTTAACTATTAACATAATGACTCTGTTAACAGATACTTTAAGTAAACAAACATTGTAGTTGCCAAATGATTTACTAAAACAGCAAATGTTTGCACAAGTTCAACTACTTGAAAGCACCAACAACAAAGTCGCCCAAATCATTTGCCAATAGTAACGCCCAACGCACAGACAGCAAGCCAACTGTCAGCATGAAAAGATACAACAAAACAAAAAAAAAAAGAAATAAAGAAACAAAACCAAAAGCATGAAAGCAAGAGAATGTCAATAAACCATGTGATGCCAACATTTTCCATTTGGTTGCACGAACCATGCATAAATATGTCAATAAGGATCTACGCCCAAACAAAAACCAACAAAACTATTTAAATAAGAATCAGAAAAAAAAATAGAAAAAAAAACTATAAAAATGGGCAGCCGACAAGCGTAGAGAAAAATAAGAAGAAGAAGGTGGTGGCAAAAATCAACTCATGCGCAAAAAAGTAATAAAAAGTGAAATGTTTCAGTTTGCAGCATGCAGCATGAGGCATGCAACATAGACAACGTACGAGGGACAACGGACAAGTGCCAGCGACGGTCGCTGTGGCAACGGCAGCGAACATAAAAAACCTCAACTAAATAAACATGAAGTGGCAAAGGATCAGGATCAGAAGTAGCAACAACAACAACAACAACAATATATGCTGTTCGATGCAACCATACTGATATATATGTATGTATGTGTGTGTTTTTGTTATTTTGTGCACGCTACAGTTATTTGTTGTTGTTGTCCTTTTGTTCTCGCTTGTCCTTGTTGTTG
Source organism: Phortica okadai (assembly GCA_034638295.1). NCBI lineage: Eukaryota > Metazoa > Arthropoda > Insecta > Diptera > Drosophilidae > Phortica > Phortica okadai. The sequence continues at coordinate 3,683,734 of CM067849.1, read as the reverse complement.
TTATTGCTGCTGTTGTTGTTGTTGTTGATTTTTCACATTTCAAACTGTTAAATTATGACATTCAACTGTCATGTCAAGTGCGCTCGCGATGTGAGTATCTGTGTGTGTGTGTATGTATCTGTCTGCTCCAGATTTTATTTAGTATGCCTTATGTTCTTGTTGTTGTTGTTTTTATTATTGTCTAAACATCTACAGGATGCAATGCATTGCGTGAGAAAATGTTATCCTTGCACCTAAATAAACACATTTACATAAATATATCTCAACTTTGCTGCAGTGGCAACGAAGTAGCCAAAAAGGTTGCACTGAAGCCTTTTGCTACTGGCATAAGTGTGCGTGTGTATGCATGTGTGTGTATGTGTGTGTGTGTGTTGCATATCATATTACATGATATCATGTTTTATTGTTTTTGTGTTGTGTTCGTTCTGCTGCCGTTGTTGATCTCCTTTTGGCTTCTTGTATGCTGAGTGTTTTTATAATTTGTGGCCACGCTCTGCACTTGATTTCATTTTATGTTTCATACATGTTGTTGGCATTATGTCAACAGTGAACTAAATACAAAACCTTAACAACGCCCACACAAAAGCACACTCTGCTTATGCCAAGCACATATAAGGTGTTGGATTGTCCTTAATTTTTGTGTTTGAAGTAATTCTCACACTTTCTTTTTGATTTCTTTCAATTTTTTTTTGTTCATCACTCAACGCTTACACTTTGCATGTGTTTTCAATGAACGTATAACATTCAAAATGCTCGCTTTGACATCTGGCAACAATTAAGATACAACATCCTTTGACAACTTTGCATTAACAAGCAACTCAACTCAACTGAAGTCAAGTCAACTCAGCCTTTGTACAACTTAAGCAACTTGGCAATCCTTCGTCCTGTAATATTGCACCAACTAATGAAGTTGCCTTTTTTGTTTTGTTGTTTTTTTTTTTTTTTCTCTGTTTCAAATCCATGTGAAAATTCCCACAGTAGCAATTCGTGCACTTAAAATTAGTGTTGACAGTTTGTTGAAAAATTACTTTTTTAAGTGTTTTTCTTTATGCTAATATGAAATATGAAAAAGTAATTATCGTTTTGCTTTTCTGTACTTCAGCGTTATTGCTTCTTATGCTCTTGTTTGCTTCTTTTCTAACTAACTCAAGTTGTAGCATAAACGATTGTAGTTGCTTTTTGCTATGCTGGCTTCTGTATTTATGTATGTATGTGTATGTGTGTGTCTGAAGGGGTTAAAATTTCATGTTACACAATTCAGGTTTACATTAATCCTTTACCTTGAGCAACTTCGGTTTTAAAAGAAAAAGCAAAGGATTAAGTAAAGTGTTGAAGTACCTTTTTTTTTTGTGTGTTCGTTCTGTTGTGTTATGTTGTTTTGTGTTGAACTCAAGTGCTTCTACTACACTTAAAGGTAAAAAAGCAAAAAAAAAAGACCAAGTTCTGAAAGAGAATATGTTCTGTTCCGACACTACTAAGCTTAATGGTAAAATGAATGCAAGTTGGTGAAAGCTGTGGCTACTTAATGGTTTTGTGAGATGTACTTGACTGCTCTGACTGTTGGACAGAGATGTTGATTGCGCTCATTTGGCTAAGAGACAAGTGAGTTTGTGATTTATGCTGTTAATGATAAACGAATAAAAGCACATTTGTGTTTTCTTTGAGTAGAGCAATTTTTAAACGAAGCAAATAAAAACTAAATGTTTGTATAATTATCTTATTGAAAGCTCTCATTTAAACTTGCTTAACATGAAATCAAACGAAATGGTCTTATGGAACAAACAGTAGAGATCTGCATGAATTAATTTATATTTTGAGTCCAACTTAAAGTACAAGTTGAAATGAACGAATTGGAATCGATGATAAAATTTCTTAAACGAAGGTCTGTATTTCTTCAATTCCACTTTGAAGTATATATTGAGTGCTAAGACTACAACCAAAATGTGTCTCACTGAGAGTCATGAATTTATAGAATAACACCGACCCTGAAGTGTTTACTTAACACGCGCATGACGATTAATTTTATAATAAAGTAGAAATTCATTAAATGAAAAGTCGCGACACATGAAGTCTGTCAACATTTTCATTTTAATAATTCATTTTCATGTCGCTTGTTTATTTTAATTTCATATAAGAAAAAAATTTGTAATAAACAACAACAACAATCAGAAAAAAATGCATAAAAATTAAATAAGAAACTGTTTTGCATACGCAGACGTCATGCACATAAATCATAGTATTTCCAATAATAAACAAGAAAAAACTTGCAAACGATTCACAATCAACGTCGATAAAGCCAACACGTGCAAGAAGTGTGACCCGATTTTTTGGTACAAACAACAACGAAAAAATTAACAAAGAACAACAAAAACATAAAAAAAAAAAAATCAAAATATGAAAAAAATCAACTTTTATGCGTTGCGCTTCAATTTTTGTGAGCATATTTTTTGTTTTTGTATTTGTTTTTTATTTTTTTGTTTCATCTTGCATATTCATAATAAAAACATATACGAAGCGACACTAAATTTAAATAACGTCACGTGTATGCGGCAGAAATCTTCACGGGAGCTCAAAATTTTTAGAGTTAAAACAGAAGCCATTAAAATGAAGAAGAAAAAAAACAGAAAAAAATAATAAATAAGAAAAAAAGATATCAAGTGCCAAAGCGGGCAAAGGGGCGCGAACGCAAGCGTTTAATAATTTCCATTTGCAATGAACTGGAAAAGTGACAGAATCGAATCGAAAAAATGACGACAAAAAAGTAAAAAAAAAATTGAAGAAAATAAAAAAAAATATAAATGCGCACTGTCAGCATTCTTAAAGTATCTGGCATTAAGTTGTATTTGTTGTTGTTGTTCTCTTATTTTTTTTTTCCACTGCATTTTCATGCTGCATGCAGCGGTAACTGAGCAGGGTAATAAATTGATAAAAGTACTTATAGCTCAAATGTAGCAAAGGAACGTGCATCATCTATGGTAAGCGCGCTGCAGATACATTTTTAGATACGCGCGCACTCGGTAAGACAAGTGGCAGCTTGAAAGTAAGTTGTACGTACAAATAAAAATACAAAAACAATTTCTTGCATATGCGACAACATGCACCTCAGTGAGTGTGTGTTTGCAGCTACAAATAACGGCAGCATAGCATGTGCATTAAGATACAAATAAAGTGCTCAGCATAAGCAATTACAAAAAAAAAAAAAAAAGGAAAACAAAAAAATTCATGTACAGCTGCGATTGTATCGTGAATAATTTTTCAGAAATATCGAAACACTCTTCAATTGCAATTTTTGGTTAAAAAAATCTTCAGTTTCTATACCAAATGTATGTACGGCTTGAAGGAGGGGAGCAACTTCCTATACTTGTAAAGGTAATATTTATATACTTGTATACAGTAATGATCAGTCGAGAAATGAAATCGATTTAGCCTTGTCCGTCTTCATCAACTCAGATCTCAGAAATCCGAAGTAGACTCGGTATATATATACATCTATTAGATCATCTATTAGTCCAAACTAGATGGGACCGAGGGCCAATAAAAATGACTAAAAACATTGGGTTTGGATAGCCCTGTAATAGATCTTCATACCATAAAATAGTCTTTGACATTTTTTTGCCAAAAATATTTGGTATTTTAATCGCATAGACTACATTGAATATCATTACACATCATAAGACAGTTTTATATGTATATAAAAGCCTTTTCCCATATACATATTGCTACAATAACTTCATTTTTCATTTCCTACTATTTTAGCCGACACTGTACTGCATTGTATTTAATAGCTTTATTACCATTTATGATTCCAATCAGAAAAACTCTTTTATGCTTTTCTATAATATTTCTCTCATTACATATTTTTTCTTGCTTCCTCTCACTGCCCCGCCATTGTGAATACAATGTTACCTCCTTGCATAAACCATGTTTTTCTTCCGTTATTAAAATCCATTTTTATTGTCAGAGAATAATTTTCCTTCTGTAAAAAAAAAATATACTTTTTTTAATTTTAATTTATTTTTCTGCTTTCGTTTTCTCTTTTTTTTTTTATAAGTTGTTTTTATTTATTACTAATTCGTTGATATTCATGTTGTTGTTTACTTGTTGTTGTTGTTGTCTTCAGCATTTTATTCTTTCACATGTATTGAACATCATTTGTTCGCATCTGTGCAGGAGGTGATTTTTTCTATTTGCTGGCATCATTTTTGTTTTTCTTATTTTTTTTGTTGTTTTTTTTTGTATACATTTTTGTGGTTGTTGTGTTTTTCACGCTTTTTTTTGTTTCGGTTTTTTGTTTTTGTTGTTGTTTGAATTCGAATTTCTTTGGCTTGGATTACAGTTTATTAATTGTTGATGCATGTATCAAATGTATTTATTTTAATTGTTATTTAATTGTGGTGAATTTCGGGATATTGAATACATTTTTAAAATATGAACTTTTAATAAAAAAAAGAAAAAATTCATTAACAAAAACTTTTGGTTATATTTTCTGGCTTAATAAGTTTAAATTTAAACCAAATGTTTAAAAAGAATAACATGTTAATTATGCGAGAACGTGGAAAATGTCATGAATATTAAGCAACGCTCCTTGGCTTAAAAGATATAAAGCGGACAAGCACGCTTATGAATAAACGTAATGCAAAAATGAGCACACATACATGAGTATACAGTAGACAGGGAAAGAACAAAAAATAAATCAAAATAAAGAAAATAACACCTTGTTTCATTTGCAAGATATTTAAGACCACAAAAAGGAAGGTTTTCATTGTTGTTACTGTTTCTGTTAATGTCATACTTTCAATGCACATAATGAGACATTAAAATTTTAAATACAGGCAAGGCATCGTTGAATGGCTTGGTTGGCGAAAGAGTCCAAGTAAACTCATTACATGAGCCTCAGGCAGCGAGAAAATCAGCCTACGCAGTTCCCTTGGCCTGGCCTGTTATTGCAAGTGACGATGACAGCGTTGTTTGTATGTGTATGTGTGTGCGTTTATTATACATAACTATTTAAAACATGCAATTTTCAGCATCGCCTGAGCCATGTCCTTTAGCAATTTTCTTTTTGTTTTACTTACTTTTATTTGCACAGATTTCATTTTTATTTAATACAATTTTTTGTGTGTGTATTTTTTCTTTTTTTTTTTACTTGGTTGCCGTTTATTGCCGCCGCTTTCATTAAAACAGTATTAAAGTAATTTCGTGCTTGTTGTTTTTGTATGTGTGTGTGTGTGTGACGCTTCTTTCTACCAACTTTGCTGATGTTGGTGATGAGCGCACTGTTGCTGACGTTGGCAGTTGGCAGATTGGTCGGCAGCTTGGTCGTGCCTTGGACACAAGCTTCTCATGCTCATCAGTTTGATGCTCGTGTTGTTGTTGTTGTTGTTGTTGTTGCTTCTGCTACTGCACGACATGCAATCAACTTGTCAGCTTGTCTGCATTGCTTTTGTTGTTTGCTTGTGTCTGTTGCTGTGTGCATGTGTGCTCATTATGAAACTTTTATGAGGTCATTTTGTTCGTGATTTATATTTTTTTTTTTGTTTAAATTAAAAAAAAAGGAAATTCTTAACAAAGGTTTTAAAAAATGCATGCCGCAAAAATGTAAGCATTAAATGTTTTAATAGAAATTTAGAATGTAGTGATAGCGTACGAAAGAGTGAAAAGTAAAATGAAGTCTGTAAGTGTTGCATATGCAAAGGCGCAGCTGCAGCTTTTTTCTTATTAAAATAAAATGCAACGTTAACATTTGAAATGTGCTCATTATGTGCTGTGAATATATTTTATAAGACCAGCATTTTAATGTTATTATTAAAAAATATATGTATAAATATTTATAAAGTAAATTAGAAAGATTTTGCGAATTTTTGCTTATAAAAACGTTGGCGTCTTAAAAGTTTCAAGTGTGCAAAAATACGCTAAAATATTTGTACTCTAAAATAATTCATTTAGTTTTGTTTTTCAATTTTTTACTTCTTTTATTTTTCATATATGCAACTTGTTATTTTTGCATGGCTTTCTTTGGTTTATTTCTTGCAACAGGAAGTTGCATTTAACATCCGCTTTGTAAGCATTCAAAGCCGACGTCGCCGCCGACATTTTACTACTGTATGACTTTTTGTTGTGACTTTTCGTTCACAAAAGTGATGCTTACTTACATTTTATCAAAGTTGAGTTGAGTTACTTCGACTTTCGAAAAATGAAAAAATATTTCCGCTCTACATAATAATGTATTATAATAATGTATTGCGCTACAAATATTACAAACGACATGCACAAAATAGAAGAATCTTCAAACTTATTTCTAAATAAAAAGACGATTAATGTAGAAAGAAATAATGTCAAGACAAAGTAAGTTTTTATAGCCGCAGCGATCATTGTAGCACACAAAGCACAGTCGTATTTGTCCAACCGGATACCTGTCAGGCACACACACACACACACACACACACACACACACACACACACACACACACACACACACACACACACACACAGAGACGCACATTTACATACTATCATTTCAAACAACATGTCATGCTTAATATTCGTTTTTTGTTTTCAACATTTTCTTTTTTTTTTTTGTCGTTACTATTTTACGTTTCTTTTTGCTACTTTTCTTTTAACTTGCTTTCTGCACAAGGATATGAATATTTCTCGTTAACTATGCGTTTCTCATGCATGTTGCAAGGACCATGCGCCATTGCTGACTATGCAAGCATAAATTCGCCAACATGCAGAAATTAAGCATGAACGTAATGCTGCATAATGAAAAATAATAAAGTTGTGTAAATGTAAAAATAATATATGAAAAGATGCGCAGCGTATTTCTGCTCTCACTCATTTCAGTTCTGCATAATTTTTTGTTTTTGGCACACTTTTTTTGATTTCTTGCGTAAGAAATAAATATACAATTTTGTGCAAATTGACAGTGAAAGCAAAAAAAAAAAAAAATAAATGATTTAAAAAAATATAGTAAATTCAACGAAATTTGGTAAATTTTAAGAAAATATTATGATATGATTTTTAATTTTAATATGTTGCACATTATTATTTGCCTTGAGTGCCTTTGCCTTTAAGCGAAAACGTTGATAGATGTTTTATCTTTGTTTAGTTTTGGTCATGTTGACGAAGCCACACACACACACACACACACATGCCCATGCACAATTAAATGAGCCATCACAGCGTCGACAATGCGTCTCAGATTTATTTTATTGTTGTTGTTCGCCTTCCTTTTTCTTGTTGCAATGAAATCATGTTCGTTTGCACGCTTCACTTGTACGCTGAGTGAAATGTCAAATGTTCATGGATAAGACTTGTCTGCTTTCAAATCAAAAATCGTCGCATAAACATTAATTTTCATCTTGTTTTTAATTTGAATGCAATGCCGACAAACAAGGGATTTCCGGTTGTGTGCGCGCGGGGGTTTGTAAACCTAGCACAAGGAGTTAATTATGATGTGCGAGTGAAATTCGTGAGAAAGTTGAGAGTTGAACTGTCAAAATGTGCAATCATGTTCGAACAATGGCACAAAGGGCAACAATGGTTAGACAACTAATTGCAAAATGTTGTTGTTTTAGATTACTGAAAAAATATTTCAAAAACTAAGCGCCAATTTTGACTAATTAAGTTCAACCGAAATGAATATCTGCTGCCCCAGCAAGTGTCAAGTGCTTAGGCTCATGTGCACGTAATGTGCGGCAACTGACCATGTGTGTGAAATTTGAGCTGTTGGCACTAACAAAATGTCTATGTGAGGTAGCGAACTTGTTGCGTGTCACTGATAATGATAAATCACATATTGAACTAATTAAAGGCAGTCGGAGTCGCTGGCAAGGGCGTCGGTAGCAACAGTTCAGTCATTCAGGGCAGTTTGAAATTTTTATGTGGAGCCTAAACGCCCACAAAATCGTATGCAAAGCAGTCGTAAAGCATCAGTTTTCATTTAATGGCAAACCAATCATAAAATTGCTTGTACATTTAGTACTCCTACTGTACGACTACAAAAAAGAATTTTGTGGCAGCATTTAAATTCTTTTTTTTTTTTAAATTCTTTTTTATTATTATTTCTTTTTAATGTTGCACACTAAAAATGTTTATAAATACAGTCAATTTGCTGTCAACTTTTGAACTTGCAACATGTGTTCAGTCTCTTTTATACACTTTTATTGCACAGCTAGACATCACACATACACTCGTACAATCACATATTTTGTTTTATGTTATTTGTGTTTTTTTTTTTTTGCTGTCAAAAGGTCAAGTGAAACTTCAACTCGAAATAATTTTAATTAATGTTGTCGCTTCATTTCATTTCTTTTCTTTTTTTTTTTTCTTTTTTCTTGTTGGTTTCGCTTTTCAGTTCAGTACTTTTGTGAAGCTCAGAGTTTTTGTTGCATCAATTATGCTTCAAAAGATATGTCAACATAGTCATTTGACATTTTGACAGCTTAGAAAATGTTCGCCTCGTTTTGAGCAAATGCACACGCATTGATACGCATTGACATTGAATGCTTCGTGTCAAGTTTTATGTCAACTTCACTCAATCCCAATGCGCTCTGACTTACTCCTGTATGCGTGCACACGCACACCGTTGCGGTTGGCTCGAATTACACAACTACACACACACACTCACACATTAAATAGTGCATGATTGCATGTTAGTTTAACGCCTAAAATAATACTATTCGTCATGTTAAGTAAAAGCAAAGAAAATATTCGTTCAATGACAAATTTGCTTGTTGAACGCTTTTGAATGCTCAAAATGCTTCAAATGATTATGAGCTGAGTGCAATACATGAATTTCGATCATTAAAAATGTAAACAAAGGCAATTGAAACTTAACAGAAAGATTACTTGAATTAATGGACGAGTCAATTGAGGGAATTGTCTGTCTTCGTTTAATAGACGGTATTAATTCTTATAGATGAGTTTTGAAAATTCTGTATTTTTTATAAGAACAACGTTTTTGAAGAATTTGTAGGAAAGACGAAAAGCGCCATCTCTCGTATGTTCTTCTTCAGTATTCAATTAGAATCTTCTAAATATATTTTTTCTGCTCAAAGTAAGTCCATATTGTAATTGCGACTTCCAAAGTGTTAATTAACAATTACTAGGATAATATTTAATATATTATTAATGTTCATATCTTATTTATTATTCTTTTTTTTTCATACTTCATTCAATGACTTTTGCCCTTTTTCAGCATTTGCTCTTGTAACAAATAACATTATATTTTTTTTATTTCACACAAATTAATTAGTTTGATAAACTTATTGCACTCATGTCAACGGCACTTAAATAAGTACTTAACAATAATTTCCAATTATTTTAAAAATGCCATTTTTTTTAATAGAAATTCAGAAGTATATTTAAAATAAAAAACCAAAAAAAGAAATATCAAAAGTGCGTTTTAAACGCACATTTACATGCATACACACACATGTATAAGTAAATGACCATTTGGTGTTAAAATTTATTTATTTTATGTCTGATTTTAACGCAACTTTTTGCCACATTATGAACTCGTTGCCGACAAATGAACGAACGCATGAGCGAACGGAACGATTCATGAACCAAATGTGTTTGTTGGCTTCATTGCTTGCTCGCTTGTTTGCTCGTTGCTGATGTTTGCTACTCGTAAATAAAATGCAAACTGGAAATACTTAATAAAATTTATTTGTTGTAAGTATTAAAAATGCAGAACAATAACAAATAAAGCACAAAAATGTGGAAAATAAAAACAAAGTTAAGGACAGTAAATTGTTAAATGGACTGCGTTTATAATGTTGACGATTTATAAATGACTGACTCTATGACTGAGTGTATGAAATATAAAAACAAAAATGATTAAATGAGTGCATATCGTAACAAATAATGCATTATTAGCTCATTTCAACAACAACAGAAACACAATATAATTTTTCATGTCATTTATTGCTCATTTTAGTTGTTTCACACCTCGTTATGTGCGGAATGTCGCCCCTTCACCCTTTGACAAGACACCATTTGAAGCTAAAACTAATTGAAATCATTTTGTGTTTTTCGTTTTTTTTTTTGTTTAACAACTCTTTGACGGCTTTTGGGTCTCTTGATCACTTCACATTGAAATGTAATTTTCTTGTTGCTTATTTGGTAATAAATTTGTGCATTTGCATGCTGTCAAAATAGGATCAACAATAAATAAACAAAATAAAATTTCAAATGTGTTGCATTTGAAAATAAAACATGCTTCGTGGAAAATACAAAAACATTGTTTGTCTATTTTCTTAAAAATTATTTTTCTTTTAATTTGTTCTTTTTTACACTTGTCGAAAGTGTATCGCGGCGGCCGAAATGTGTCGGATAAAAAACATGTTTTGTTTTTATTTTGATAACTTAATTTTTTCTAGCTTAATTTCCATGAATGAGTTTGGTTTTCTGACGTTTATTTGCGTTATTTATGTTGTACATTTTTATTTCATCAAAGAATTGAACTCATTTTCAGTTCAGTTGAAAATTTTGACTCTTTTATCGTTTCTTTTTTTTTCATGGTATTTTTTGCTGTCACCTTTTTCTGCTTGTCAGGCTAGTCAACGCATCATTTAAGTTAACGGCGCGAAAATGTGTAAAAATGTTGTCGCAGAAAGAGTTCAAAGCTACGCGTGACGCGTTTTCCACTTTCACTTCCACTTCCATTTTCCGTTTGAGTTTCCTTTTCGAGTTTTTATAGATGCCACAATGAATATTTATTTTTTTTACACTCTTCTTATTTTTCTTTTTGGCAACATTTCAAAAAATTGCTGAGTTTAACAGCGCAACTTTCTGCCACTTGTGCTCCTCAATGCCAACAAAGCCGTTTTGTCATCTTTGTATCTGCTTATGTTTTGTAGTTATTTCTATGATGTATCTTTAAATGTGTAAAACGTGTGTATCTCTTGACACTTTTTACGCAGTTTTTGAAATATTAAATGAAAAAATTATTAAAATGGTGTATGAATGTTTTTCTTATAAATACTTACAAGAGTTTATAATGTCTAAATAATACCAAGATACGTCTATACTTTGATCCTATATTTTAGATTGCAAAATCCAAAACTTCTTGATGATTTTGCCAGAATCATTGGAGACGTTCGCCACTCTTCTGGTATAGCATGAAAAAAAAACTGTATTTATTCAATCAACATTATCACAATACACTTTGTTTCTGGTCTGTAAGCATAAGTCTTTCAGACAAGTTGTTGATTTTCTGATCTCCTATCACTCAGAAAAGTTTTTGAGACTGATTGACAGATGAAGTAATATGTTTCTTTAGCATTACTGTTTATTTTCATATATGTATATACTTTGTAGTGTCTTATTGCACCATAAGATATAAGTTGTTTATATACGCAATATGGAACAATAAGTTCCAACGTGAAGAATGTTCTTCAACTTTGTCTCTTAATACATGAGTAAGGCACTCAATTTCAAGTATCGAATAATTCTTTGTCGCCGAATTAGTGTCTGGCATACATGAAGGTGGTAAAAAATTTATTACCAAAACAAAAAAAAATTTTTTATTTTTTTAATAAGTATGTATACATATTTTATTCCCAAAGTGATCCTAAAAATTCATATCAAATTTGTCATGATTTTTATTTGTATTTTCTTAAGTCATTGGGTACAAAAAATATTTATTACCATTTTATAATTCGTTGAGGATATTGTGTCTTAAAAGCTTTAAAGGAAAATAAAACATTTTAATTTTTTTATTGTTTTGTTTAAAAAAATACGCAGACATGACATAAATTTTGAACAAAATGCAATTATATAAAAAATCGTCTGCGATAACTACAACATTTGTCTGCGCGATAAAATTTGCAAATCACAAAATACACCCAAATAAACATAAATACAGTGACTCATAGCTCTAATGAACCACTACATTTTCTGATCTTAGTGAGGAAAACTAGAAAAATCGATAAAGTATAAACGTAGATTTGTATTTTGATGTTTGATCTTTAAGACTATTGACAGTTGTCAAAAGTCATATCGTCTATAATATAAAATATTATTAAATTTCAAGCAACGATTACTTTTTTGGGGATTGGTTTAAAGATCATCCCAAAAAAAAAAAAAAAATCTGATTTTAAGTTCAAATCAGCAAAGATGGTATGGATTGGGGATTGTGTTGCAGATAATTCTCAAAAAAGTAGAAAAGTAATCTGTTTTTAAGTTCAAAGATGGATAGTTAGATCGTTCAGAAGTAACACTCAAAAAATGTACTGGCTCTCTTAAGCTGAGAGCCACTGTACACCCACACACATATCACAAGAAGTCACTCGACTTGTGCTTGAAGAAAAATCACAATAATTTGTGTAGAAAAACTGCTGAATAATATATTTGACAACGGAAATTATTATGATTTTAGCTAGAAAATGAATGAACGAAATTCAGTCAAAGAACGACTGACGCGAATTGGACTAAATTTTACTAATTTTAACAATGATGTAACCTGTCGCACTTTGCTGGCATGGATTTTGTTCGCCAAAATCGAAATGCGAAAAAAAAAAAAATGAAAAATAAAATAAATTATAAGATTTAAATCCGAAAGCGAAAAGTACGCGACACACGTTGGAAAAAAAAAGCGAAATTCACACCGTATAATTTTTTTGGACACGCGCCCAGTTTTCTGTACGAGGCAAGTGGCAAGGAGCGGTGCCGTGCGGCGTGTCGTGGCAAAGGAAATGCGTTCGCGTCATCAGCAGTCATAGGAACAGCAAGAGCAACAGCAGCGACGGCAGCGACAACATGTCGACAAAATAAATGAATAAATGACAAACGCACAAGTGGCAAATTCGAGTGTTAAACGTTTTTGAATTGAGCGCTGCTCGCATCTTCACTTTGCCTGCCAGCCAGCCGGGCAGTCAGTCAGCCTGCTTGATTTGCTGCCCGCCTGTATACGTCTGTGGCGCAAACGCTTGTGGCAGACGTGCGCCGAAATCGTGCGTTTGCCAAAAAAGAAAAAAAAAAAAAGAAAAAAAAACACAAAAATAAGTATGAAATAAAAACAAACACAACGTCAGATGCCAAAATCGCAATGCCGCAGCAGCGGAAATTAAAATTTGCTGCTGGGCATTAAGTGCGCCAAGTGATGATAATAATGATGATGTAGTTGTCGCTAACAACGATGATGATGATGCTGATCCACCTGAGTCATGCTTCCGAAATAAACAAATTTCAACATACGATAAAAATGAAGAATGAAAATTTGCTATTTTATTGTTTGTGTTGCTGTTGTTGTTTTTTTTTTTTTTTTGTTCCAGAAAATACAGTCAAACTACAAAAATAGTGCGGAAAATGCATTTTCGCAGCAAATTAAAAACATATTGTCAGGCAACGTTGCATGCAACGTTTACTTCCAGCTCCAGCTTCAGCTCCAGCACTTGGACAGGATTAAAGAACTTCACTAAAAATAGATAAAATGCATGGAGTGCACTTGAGTTCGCTTCACTCTCAAATGCAATAACGCTCCGACATAGCTCAACGCCAAGTGTTCTTTTTGTTGTTGTTGTTATTTGCCTTCCTTCTTTGAGTTTTTCTTTTACTTATTGGCAAATAAGTTGCCACATACATGACTTTTAATAAATATAGCAACAAATACACAAAACAAAAAAAAATAAAAACTACAAAAACACAACATTTAAATGTTCATACTGTACTTTGTGTTGTTGTTGTTGTTGTCATAGTATTGCCACTCTGTCCTTTTAATGACAAAATAAGCAGCATTTTGTTGTGACGACAGTCGAGTGGCGTTCAGCGGGCGGTAAGCAGCAAGCGGTTCCCGACGAATTGCAGTAATGATGCCGCAATAAAAAAATAGTGCTAAACTTCGACAGTGCATCAACAACAACAACAACAGCAACAACAAACATGCATAGAAATGTGCAAGTGTGCAAGGGCAACAACCAAAAAAAAAACATTAAAAAAAAAAAAAAATTGAGTTCGTCAACGCAAACCAAAACACACATGTACCATGTGTGCCAAGATCAGCGAACGCTGCGTGCTGCCACTGCCGCTGATGCTGCTCACTTGCGGCATGGCGGGCCGTTCGTTGCATATTGCTCCGTGCTGCTGTTGCATGCTGGAAAAATATTACCAAGTGCCATGTAGGAAATTTACACAAATTCAAATGAATAATTCAAATACAAAATTGAACACATATATTTGGCTAATAAAAATAAGTATCTTTCTGATCTTTGCAATGATTCATGTTTCAGAAAATCAGTCTACGAAATGAGTACTTTAATGATGTATAAAAAAATTATTTGTTTCTATAAAATTGCTAATAAATTTGGCATATATTCACAACAAAGTTCCTAATGAACTCACGCATAAGAAGTTGAAAAAAAAATCTCGACATGACAAATTGAAAATAAAAAACAAAAAAAAAAGTATTAAGCAAATATAAACGGAAAAGTGCGTACGCAGATGAGCAAGTAAACGAGAAGAAAAATCTACATAAAAAAGAAATTATTTGAGAGTCGACAAATACACACAAGCACACAGAGGCATTTGTGTGAGTGTGTGTGTGTGTGTTGCAGCGTACAGGAAAATCCAAAAAGCAACAATATCACAATAACAACAACAGCAATTCAAGAAGAACTAAAACCAAAACTGATCATGACAAACTAGCGTCGACGTCGACGTCAACGTTGACACCGACCGAGCGTCCGAGAACGAAGCGTTTGTCGTTGTCGTTGAAGATCGCAGGATACACTGTCGTGTGTTTGTTTAAATAACGTGCGGCATATTGTGCCGAGGTTTATTATCAGACAGATCGCGGTGGCGTGAACATCGTCAGTCCGCAACACAAGAAAAAAAAAAGAACAAAAACAAAAGAATACGTTCACTCGATTGCTCTTTCAATTCAATTACACAAAGTCGTGACAGTCAGCAAGTCAAGTCAAGTGAATTAGGCGCGCAAAGTGGTGTAGCAGCCAAGTAAAAGTGAAGAAAAAAAAATATAGAACCAAAGAAAATTTAAATTTCGTGTGTGACGACAACATTTTCTCATTGGGATTTCCCGCATAAAATTTGGCAATTGGCCCACAAAATAAACTCGTACATAGGACAACAGACAGACAGCAATAAAGTGACAGCGTATAGTGCGTGTGTGTGTGTGTGTGTGTGCGTTTGTATCATTTAGCACGCGAACGTTTTCATGTCAAATCGTTTGACACTTTTTGCCAAAAGACAATTTAATAGAAACATAGTAAAGACGCGAAAACTGCCGGAAATGAAATAAATAATAAAAATAGACTTAAATAAGAAATCAATATGTCTTCCACATTAAAGCAACAACAACAGCAACAACAAAAACAACATATACATGAACTAAGCATTCCCAGTTTGAGCAACAACAAATTGAAAATGTACAATTCCAACATGGCCTACGGCAATATTGGCAACAGCAACAACAATCAACATTGCAGCAGCGCTGAGCTTATGTCGCCACCTTTAAGCGCCAATATGCAACAACAACAACAGCACCAACAACAACAACATCATCATCTTCTTTCACAACATCATAATGCCAACGAATCAGAATTGTTTCGTGCGCCCAACTGCAGCCTCAAGTCTTATCAGCATGCGTCAACAACGTCGTCGTCTACAACAACAGCAACGTCGGCGGCAAACGCATACAGTGACATTGGTAATGCCAACCAGTTTACAAGCATTGAAACACATTTTCCGGATTTTTCGCATTTAAGCTTTGTCGCCGAGACACCAAATTCAGTTTTCAGCGATTGTGCCGGCGGCGGCGTCGGTGGTGGCGGCAGCGTCGGTGATTGCAGTCAACGTAGTTCATTGTGCTTTGGCGAGGATGATGCTGTCGTTTGCGGTGCCGTGGCCAATGCCAGTCAGCACTTTCAACAGGGCCAATATACACAATTGAATCGCGAGGATGTCTTTCGCTTTGAACCGGAAGATATTGCACGACTCACAGAGAATTGCAGCGTCAATCGTTGCCAAGCTGATGCCGATTTCAATGCGGGCCTACAGGCAAAGCTTGAATCTGAGCTACCACACACGCCATATACACCTTACACGCCTTATACGCCCTATACGCCCTGCAGTGTCATGAATTATGCCAATGCAAATCAATATCAACAAAGCTTACAACAGCAACAACAACAGCAGCACCAACAACAACAACAGCAACAACTACAAACACAAGCTGATGCGCTTAATCTTGATATTGATTATTTTAATTATGATGAAGTCAATTGTCAGTCGAAAAACCAATCGCCTTGTTCATCACCGCATTTAGATGCATGGCTTTCATTCAATCTGACAGATCAAATGTCAACGACAACGACAACTGACTGTCAGCAGCAGCAACAGCAAGAACAACAAACACGTTGTGCAAATGTATCACCAAAATTGTGTAATCTTTACTATGAGCGACAATTGTCAGTTAAACAGGATTCCGTTGAGCCCAAATGCAAATTACCTTCGATGAATTCAACCTTTGGCACGCCAGAATGTCTGCCAGTTTGCAATTATGTCAATGAACAATATGAACATACAAATCTCTACACACAACAACAGCAACAACAGCAGACACAATACAACAGCAACAATGGTAATGTGCAACAAAATGCAAATTATGATTACTCGCCTGAAAATTATCAAAATGATAACACAAATGCCTATGAAGAGAAACCAAATCGCGAATATAAAATCATTTGGACAATTGATGAACTCGATGAGCTCGATGTGCTCAATGAAAAGCTCATGGATGAGTTGTGCAACAGCGATAGCAATAATAGCAGCAATGCTAATCCATCATTGCCATCGACAGATATTACTGCCAATATTATCGATGAACAGAATATGGTTGATTATTTTGAGCGCAGTGAAACATATTTGCCAAAATGTGATGCTGACAATGAAGATGATGTTGAAGCGCTTAGCATTGATGAGGAAGACATTGATGATGATGAAGTTTTTATGCAAAAATCAACAACAGCAACAAAAGTTGGCAATGCAACGTCGACAATTGTCCAACAAGAAGAACATATGGGTCCAATGATCTGCCGCTGGACTGATTGTAATATGTTATTTCCGAATCAACATGATTTTGTGGCACACATTGAAAAGTGTCATGTTGATGTGCGTAAGGGTGAAGATTTCTCATGCTTTTGGCTTGATTGTCCGCGACGTTATAAGCCCTTCAATGCGCGCTACAAGTTGCTCATACATATGCGCGTACACAGCGGCGAGAAGCCAAACAAATGTCCGGTGAGTATACTCAAGAAATCTTGTATTAATTATCTAAACAAAAAAAAAAAAAAAAAAAAACAATAACAAAAAAATAGTCTTTAGTCAAGTCAACAACAGTTTAGGGAGACTGCCACACGTGCACAGCCTCAAAGTCATTTTTCAAACAAATTGTTTCTACAGATTTTCAAGCATTGATCGTTTTTAGTCGACGACATAAAAACTCAATTGGATAGCAAGGAAAATAAAGAAAAAAAACAATCTAGCTATTTTTAAAATATGATTTTCATTTTCAAATTTCATTTTTTCTCGGTCTCGTCAAATAAAACATTGGGTTGTTTATATTAAAGGATACGTTCAGTTTTCCCCTTTTCTTTTTTCATTTGTCGCTTGTTGTAGCTGTTGGCTTGCAGTTGATGTTTTTTTCATTTAAACAAAATAAATCGTTTAGTTTGTGCGGCCGCGCACTCGAAAATATTTTCATGCACGTGATGACATTTGATGCTATGATGAATTGTGCACAAGCAAAGCAATAACATAAAATTGACAGGACACATTTTGTTGAGGCTTAAGGCGCACTGCGGGTTGTATGTGTTGTTGTTGTTGTGCTTGTAAATATTATTAAAACACTTGATGCAAGCATGCAAACAACACAACGACAATCATGAAAAAACAGCATGTGCGCAAGTTTTCAGCGCTTTGAGTATATTTTTTTTTGATAAAATTTTTTTTTGATAAAGAGAGTTTTTCTTGGTTGACAACTTTATTAATTAGCGTTTTTTTTTCCATACATTTTTCATTACAGTTTCCTGGTTGCAATAAAGCATTTTCGCGTTTGGAAAACCTGAAAATTCATCAACGTTCGCACACTGGAGAACGTCCTTATGGCTGTCAATATAAAGGTTGCCTCAAAGCATTCAGCAATAGTTCGGATCGTGCGAAACATCAAAGGACACACTATGATACGGTGAGTGTGAAAGTGCTGTATGTGTGTGTGTGTGTATTTGTGTGTGTTTCAGCGTTCAATTTGCGGCGCGTGTCAAAAGAAATTGATGAGTTTGCTTGAGTTAAAAAAAAAAAAAAATTTTTTTTTTGGTTGCTGTCCAAAATGGCGTAGAAAGAAAAAAAATACAAAATTCGTTTAAAAATTCACGTCGACTGTTTTTGCCATATGAAATTGTTGCGAATTTATACGGAAATGCGCTTGGCACAGGAAGTGCCAACCAATGGCAAAGAAACGGCATAAGTGTGAGTAAGTGGAGAAAAAAAAATTTAAAAAAAAACTGCAAAAGAAATGAAAAATATTAACTCATTCGTTCGTTCTTTCGCTGATACGTTCATACGACTAGAATAAGACCTTGCTTGCCTGTTACTTAAACTGAACCTGAATGACATGTGCACATTTCGCATTTTGCTGCCAGCTCGCAGCCTGACTTCAGTGAGTGATTTATAGTAGTTTGCCTGCAACATGCAGCATGTGTTGCATGTGTACAATGAGCGTGCAAGTGAACGAATGAGTAAGCAAATGCGAAAGGGAGATAGAGTAAAAAAGCGGCAGAAGTATAAAAAAAAAAAGTCTGCAATAGCAGCCTCAAAGGCAAAAGCGGTGGTGGGGGCGGCAGCGGCAAATCGAATAAACTAAACGAGTTACTTCCTTTTTCGCTGAAAAGTGGTATACATGTGTGTGTATGCATTTGTGGTTTTATATGAAATGTGTGTGTATGCCCGCTAACAGAAGCGCGCTAGCAATGCAAACAAATGTCGCATGACATTTCAAACGATTTGACTTTGCAAACATGAAATGTATTAAAGCGCACAATATGCAAGCGAGCGACAAAAATTGTCATTGTTGTTGTCATTGCCGCTACAGCAGCTGCTACAGTTGTTGCTGCTACACTTGACTGACTGACTGACTAACTGACTAAAGTGAGTCTAACAGCGTATGAATTCAATTGCATACATTTGGGCGCTTCTACTACGGTTTTAATAAGTCACACAACCTATGCATATGAAAATTTGATTTGCAAATGATTTGCAAAAGCACGAAATAAAAAAAAAGAAATAAAATCTAATTTCTATTCTATTGATTTATCTGCTTACAGAAACCGTATGCATGCCAATTGCCCGGCTGTACAAAACGTTACACGGATCCATCAAGTCTACGTAAACATGTTAAAAATCATACATTGCGCAATGCAAACGGACATCTTGGACGCCGAAAGTCGACAAGCGGCAGCGTGACACGCAAAAAGGCATTGCACAGCAAGACAAGAAGACACTCTGAGTCATCGTTGGCACAACCACAAATACAGCAACAGCAACAACAACAACAACAACAACAAAATGCTGAAACACGGCAGCAATTGTCGAGGCCGCAACGACGTTTGACTGGCAATGGCAGCAACAACAAAATGCAAAATGCAATGGACTCAACAAATCTTGCTTATATGAGTGCAGAGAAATCAATAGCAACAACAACAACAAGTAATAGTAACAACGAAAACAACAACAACAATCATGTAACTGCTGTTGTAGCTAATAACAATTCAATGAACTTTAATGAGTTGTCAAATTGCATCGTCACCATTGAAAACAATCAAAATGAGTCAACAACAACAACCGCAACATACGCACACATGTTATCCGCAACGGATACGGATGTGCTCAACGTTTGTACTAGTAATGGCGTCAATGTCGGCAACAGCAACAATAACAACAACACCAACAACAACAGCACAAATAACATAAGCCATAATGTCAGCAATGAAAATATTAATCAATTTAATGAACTCGAACAATTGTTAAAATCGACAACATCGACAGCAGCAACAGCGACAACAACAATAACAACGACAGGCGCGCTGACGACGATAGCAACAACAACAACAACGCGACAAAATGCAATCGATACAAAGTGTAACAACAATATTGCCACAACCGCATTGCAACATTGCAACAATGTTAGCGGCGGCAACAATAATAATAACAACAACAACATGTCTGCCACAAATGCGCTAAACAGCATTGAACAACAACAGCAACAGCAACAGCAGCAACAACAACAACCGAGTGAGTTCGTTTCATTTGAGTATGTGAAAAAATTCTTCTCAGATGCATTCGATTATGTCGATGACATGGACAATATCGATGTGGCCGATAGCAAACAGAAGACCGCAACTAATGCGAACTTACAACAAGATTTCGCAAATAATTTTGACATGGATTATTTACAGAATTTTATTTAAAAAAAAAAAAAAAAAAATCCAAACTTATCCAAACCATAAACCGTTCGAAAATCCGTGTCCGTTACAAAACCAAAGCATTGCAGACCAAATCAGTTTGTGACAAAAACCAAAAGTGAGACCAAATGACAAAACCCACCAATCAACCAAAGCGTTGTATTCCAATTTGATGATATTCACTTTGCACAATTGAAACATTTCTGTTTCGAATTTTATTTTATTTTCATTTTTTATTTTTTACAAATTTTTATTTGTACTTAGTTTCTTATTTTTAGTGAATTTTAGTTATACATATAAACGACCACAAATCAAATGTCAAAAGCCACCAAAATGTGCATGCATTTGCACATATTCTTCCAAAGATCTCAATTCTATTGAGTTACCAAAATGTAGTTTTAAGTAAATATCTAACTATTTTTATTTTTTTGTATATAATCATAATTAAATTTAAGTTTGTGAACTTCCTAAAGCCAATGTTCCTAGTTAGAAAACAAAAAAAAAGAACAATTAACATTTGCCTAGTGATTAGCAAGTCTTCCTCAAAACTGAAAACCCAGTCTTCTTCAATTTAGTTATTATTATGTAAGGAAAATAATAAAGTACCAAAAAAATATACATATAAAGATTTAAGTAATGCAATTATTTTAGTTGTTGAATTATTATTGCAACAAATTTGTTATATTTCTCAAAGTGTTACTCTAAGATGTTTTTAGTTTAAGTGAGAATTTATTTTACACATCAAATAAATCATTTCAAATCATTTTTTTTCGGATAAATTCGGAGTTAATTCTTGGGATTGAATATTATACAATATTCCTTGGTAAGATGCATAAATGAAAAAATTTATCATTTATAAAAAAATATCGACAAACTTTTCTTTTTTTACCCTTAATGTAATTTTATTTTAAATAATAAATGAAAGAAGAAAAAACTCAAACCATTAACAAAATGAAATCATGTCAATGGTTTTTGATCAATTCAAAATGATGATGTTTCAATTAATAAATTTACATGAAATGTGTCATTCACAATGCACGTCGACATGCTGTTGTAGCCAGTACATGTAATTTTTTTTCTTGTTGTGTCGTTATTATTATTATTGTTGTTGTGCCGTTGATGATGGTGTTGGTTGGTGATGGTTGACTAACAATGTTGAGGAAAAAAAATGTAAATACAAAAAACATAATTTTTATTCATAAAGGGATTTCAATGCCTTTTTTTTTATTATTTAAGCATGCATGCATTTTTTATGCATTTTGATTAAATCAAAAAATTCCTTTTCCAACTGTAATTAAGTTTACTCCATTGAAATATTGAAACATTTTCGTCTGTACAAATTAATGAAATGAACAGAATTAAAGACAACATAAAAAATCTGAAAAAAAAAATCAAAAATTTCATATTGAAATGATAATTTGAATAAAATATTTTGCAGCCGACATGGCAGTAACCAAAAGCGAATCATTTGAGTGCTGAGCGATGAGTGACGAACGGGTGTGACGCGTTGAAATTGTGTACATTCAATGTAATAAATGAATTGCATAGTTAATTTTTAATTAAATGTATTATATTTTTGATGATCGAAAAATATTTTTGTAATTATAATTTTCAATATTTATTTATTTATTTTCATTATTTGTATTTGCATGTACATATAATAGATATATACGCATTTTTTTATGTATCAATTTAAATATGATTCTGTAAAATGTGAATTCTTAATGAAATTAATTACAACCGCTGTCGCATATTATTGAAATATGAAGTAATGGCAAATGTGGTTATGTACGTTGTCGTGACCAATTGCAATTGCTGCAGTAGTGTCAACAACAGCGACTGCAACAGCAAAAACAACAATGTCATGGCAACAATAATTTAGCAATGTAATTAGAAGACTTGCTGTATGAAAGTTTTCGTTGAGAGCGCTTAAAATGTTTACAAAATTTATGACAACCACACATGTTGGTCGCCTTGTTGAAGCATGAATGATGAAAATTGGTGGATAGGCGGTTGCGGGTGTTCGTTGGTGGATGGCAGCGGTCTAACGCTCGAAGGTACACGCGCTTGAGCAATTTCGTTGCTCGTTAAAAGGCAACAAAACATTTGCTAAAAGTTCTAAGGTCGTTGCTGAGTTTATGGTAAAGCAGCTGTGCTTGGAAAAGATTTCTAAATTGTTGCTGCTACTGTAAGTAACGACAACAACAATAACGCCACCACCACCACCAACAACAACAAGTGCAATAGCAATGTTTAATGTAACAAACTCTTTCTTGCATGCTTGGCAACAATGTTGCTAGAGCTTTTCCTGTTGTTGTTGTTTTTGTTGTGGTTGTTGCTTGTTTCATTCTTACGCCTGAATTTTTGCTGATAAGGTGCAACACACTCAGACGCTTAAGCATATTGCAGCATGGTAAGTGTGCTGGCGACCTCTAACACACACACACATACACACATACATATGTGCATCAGTTTGTTGCTTGACTTTGTTTCAGTTATAAAATAAATTTATTGTTTTAACTATTACCACTTTGAGCGTTTGTTGTTGTTGTTGTTATAAAGTTTTGCCAAAGTGTCGTTCATTTTTCAACATAACACCAACTTGGACAACAACAAAAACAACAACAGCCTGCAGAGCAATAATAAAATTTGCTAAGTACAGTCGCAACAGCAGCGGCAACAAAAAACAAGACGAAGATGAAGACGACAATCTTAAAAAATCTATAAATTGCATATAAAAAGTTGAAATTTCATTTTAGCTCATAAATTATGTCTCGAATTTATGTCAAAACGAAGTGAGCGTAAAACATGTACTAAATAAAAATTTAAATTATTTAATAGTAAACTAAATTTGTTAACATAAATTTTATTTTATAGCTCAATTTGTCTGAGCGTATGATCTTGTTATGACGTCATTTAAAGGCATTGATGTGCAAAAATGTCATTTATTCCAAACAATTTGGATATATTTTTTACGACAATGTTTGTATTTTTAATATTTTTATTTATATTGTTAAGAAAAAATAAAAAAAATAATAAGAAATAATCTAAAGTAAAGATCAGTTGTATAAGATATAATCAAACTCTCACGCTTTAATGCAGCTCAGAGCCTCAATGAGACACTCAAACAGATGCGCAGATGGCTGTGTGTGTGCGTGTAAGGCAGAATATGTAATGCGTTAATAAAGTTTGTATTCATTGATGATCCAATAGCGGTAATTGCATTTAATAAAAATTAATTAAAAGCTTCATGTGTCGCGCATTAAACACGACAGAACACACACAAACACACTAACAAATAATTTCGAACTGATGGTGGACACACACACACACACACACGCATGTTCAATTGGATGAAGTATCCTGTTCGATGCATGAGTTATAGTGAAAAGCTCAAAAGATACAAACACATATATCGTACAGATAAATGCGTGTATTTATTAACAGATATTAAATCAAATTAGACATGAAAACACGATGGCCCCTCGGTGTCAACGAGCTTGATTGCAATGAACAGCTATGAAAAGAGACCGAGTGAATTCATTTAAGACTTTCACAGCATTAAATTGACTTAATATCATCTGTGTGTGCGTGTGTGTGTGTGTGTATATGTGCTTTTGAAGCAGAAATTAATTCACATATTTATTTTGCAATCGAAGTGAAAAGAAAAAAAAAACATGAAATTCATTTTTGCAGTGAAATTGTAAATTATTTTTAAATGTTAACCAATTAACTTAATCAGCCACAAAAAAAGGGTCACTGATTTATGCAGTACAGTGATTAAAAACGGATATAAAAAAATTGTTGTAATGCAGTTATATTATTGCATTTGTTGTTGTTCTTGTCGTTATAAAAACATGTCAGCCGGATGAGAGGACATGTTTAATATGTTATGTTTGCTATTCAAGTTCTTTATGCAATAAGAGTTTATCAGTATTGAAAGCAGGATCGTAATTATATGGTATATTCATCCTATAAAAAATATTAAATGATATTAACAGAATTTACCACTCTATTATGGCAACTCTATTAACAAAATTAACAAAACAGACATTAATTTTTAATAGTTTCAAAAAGAAATTGAAAGTTTTAATATTCTTGCGTTCCAAAATTATATTTTAAAAATAAAATTTGTTTTTCAGTTCAAATTTTTGAGTAATACCATTTAATAGACTGTTAATTTTAACACGCTTCAATAGACTTGTCACACCCTTCGTCTTTATATCTGTATGAGTTTGTGTATGACCATCTGTGATTGTGTCTGTATTATATTTATATATAGATTTAAGTTTCTGTATTTGTGCTTGTGTGTGTGAGTATTTGCTGTCTTTGTATTTAAATTTCCGCTTGCTCGATAAACCGTGAAAAATATCAAATAAGCGCACATAAATACATACTTAATAATAACGAAATCCGTTGCTGTTTGTGCGGCTTAAGTTCGTTTCGTTTATTTGCAATAATTATTTTTTCCGTTAATAAAGCAATAATAATAATACAATAAAAAAAAATATATAAAAAATGAATAAACATTGCATTGAACAAATATTGAAACTGTGATTTAATTCGTTTTCTTTTTTTATTATAATTTTTTTTTGTTGATTTTGTTGCCTTTATTGATGTGTTTTTATTGACTGTTTTCTAATGAATTTTTAATTATTTAATTTTCGCTCTGTTTGACGGCGACAGCTTTGTTGTTATTATCGTTGCTGTCATTAAATAAAGTTGACGAGTATATGTCAAATAACAGTTATGTATATACAATGACATGATTTATTTATTAATAATGATTTCACTCAACAAAAAGTGCAATGATAAAGATTAAATACACTTCATAATGTGACACCAAATTGACATTTTAATTAGTTTATGTGCAAATTTAATATTAGTTTATTTGAATCGTAAAATTAGATAGAAATTAAAAAGCAAATTAATGGTTTTTTTTTAACCATTTGGGTCTTCATATCATATTATCTTAATTTTTTTTTTTTATTTAAATCATTTTTTAATGTTCTTTTCAGTTTTATCAATATCAGTGTGTTGATGTTTCAATTATTATTTTAATAAATTGTATTTTTTTTACATTGAGCTCAGAACATTGTAGCACAAATATTGTAAAATATCTTGAAGATTTAATTAATATGCTAGACACAAATATGATATCACATATTTAAACCCTATTTTGGACGACTACAATGACTGCTCATATCAGCAAGTAATGAAAAATATAATAAGTGCTCAAGCAACGCAAGCAATAACAACACTAACAAAATTGCATAGATCTAGATGTACCTATACATATGCACATGTGTGTAAACGTTAGTAAGACTGACCCCCATAAGTATGCATTACATGTTTAATACTTCAATAGGGCAGACTTAGTTAAACAAGGCTAACAACAAAGCATCATAAGCGAACGAACGAACGAGCGTACAAAACTTTAATATTAATATCCGTTTATGGTTATGACAGACAATGCATTTCCTGTTTTTCATGTACGAGAAATAAACACTATGAACTACAACAACAGCAACAACAACACTATCATAAAATTTTTAGCGTTGCAGCATAGAAGCGAAAACAATACAAAACAACACAAAACAACAGCAAAATAGTACAGAACAGAACAAAACATAAAAGGACAGTGCAGAATATGTTGTTAATATGCAGTTCGGGCAACTTGATTACATGCAACACAAACACACACTCACACACACATACTCAAACTTCTACAAATACACTGCCAGTGCAACAAAACAAATAAACGAACGTGGTAAAAAAAAAACCGTTAAGCAATTAAAAGCAGTAAAAATAATAATACAAAAAAAAAAAAAAAAAATGCATTTTCATTCTATAACGCGAACATTTGTAAGCGCGTTACTTGAATGCGCATGTATGTGTGTGTACATGTTCATTTCCGCTTCTATATGCGCGTGTGCCACCCGCTGTGGTTACGTACTGCTTTCGTTTGTGGTTCACTTGTTCATTTGCTGTTTGTAGCTTGTTTTTGCAAAATATTTTTTTTTTTCTTTTGGTTTTTGTTTTCGGCCATAAAATTGTTGTTGCATAAAATTATTAAGTAAAATTGAAAATGGCCAAACAGAAAGTTGGTTTGTTTGTTAGTTTCGCCGTTGAGGTCAAAAGCGTAAAAATGAAGCAACAATATTGGCAGAGCAATTTTTGCTATAAAACACCGTGAGCCAAATGCGATATCTATAAATACACAAACAACATAATTTCATACTTGTTTGTTTGTGTATTTATGTTAGTGCAACGTGCAGCACGTGAGGCATAAAAACAACTATGACTGCAATACGATTTCAAAAATGTTTTCGGTTTAACAATTTATTTTTGTTAATGAGCAACAAGACGAGCAAAAAACGGTAAAAAAAAATCCTTCAAAAATCTGCAGTTGTTGTTGTATTTCTTGGTGTAATTATGCAAAAATGCGTTTAGTACAATTTGATATTAATTAAAAATTTTCAAAAAAACAAAAAAAAATGAAGTTATAAACCATATTTTCCACCACATTTTTGACTCGTGTTGCTTTTAGCTTAATTTCATTAAAACCCACATACATATACATATGTCCTATGTAAGTATGTATGTGTTTTTGTGTATGTAAGCATGTGCACCTCACAAATATTCAAAAAAAAAAAAAAAAAAGTATTCGTATCGCACAACATGGCGTTGATAAACATCTTGACTCTCGTTTACCGTTCGTGTAATTTTTCCTCTCGTTAGCTGACCTTTTTGCTGTTCTCCCCATTTTGTGTACAAATTATGCAAATCAAAGATGTCCGCAACGCGATACACGTGTAAAATTCTATGCATTTTGAATTTTCTAATCAATGACATTTTAATTTTGATTTTTAATTTATTAGCTAAACTTCCGTTCGGTTCTGCGGTTGGTCATTACAATTTGTTGCTTTTCGTTTGCGGTTTTATTTTTTCTACAGTGTTGCATACTTTTAGGTCTTCATACTGGCTAACATTTCACACAGAACGTTTTGTGTTTGTTCACTGCGTAATTATGTGAATTTTGTTGCTTTGTAATTTGATTAGGGTACGCAAAACGAAATTAGTTTCTGTTGGCCGCAGATGAGATTTTTGAATTTGAAAATTATGTGTGGCTGCTTTGTAATGTAGAAGAGAACTCATTGAATTTTTGAGTTTGTGTGAGGTTTGATTTTGAACCTTAGTTAAACATTTTAATTAAAATTTTGCTCTGCAGATATCTTTTTCATTTATATTTGCCGATCTAATAGTCTGTCTACCGTCGATCAATTTATTAGAGTATCTTTGGCTTTTACACATTACTCGCACTGTGTCACAAGGCTCATTTTTTGACTCGTTGTTTTTTATCCCAATTCTCATCACTAACAAAATCATCACTAATCATCACGGCTGGTCACAAAATGAGATTATCTTGTGACTGGCATGTTAAAAAGTTGTTTAGAGTTTAACATTTGATTGTCGTTATATTTTTGTATTTATTACTTTGTTTTCATAAGCGATATTCTTTATTAATCATTTAATTTATTATATTTTTTTATTTAATATTAACATTTTAGTTAGTTTTTCTATCTCTTTTTTACTTAAATTAATGTACAAACTTTCATGTCTGTGCATGAATCTGCCTTTATATACTCTTAATTTAATAAATGTAAACAAAATATACCAAGTATTTCACATAAATAACCTGCCACAAGTTTACACTGATTATACAATGTAATTATGCTCAGTTACATAACTAAATTACAAACTAATTGCTTTCGCGATATGTAATTTGCATAGAACTTCAATTTGTCGTTGGCAATAAGAGTTATGCAATCGTCAAGCCGCAAAGTAATCAATTAACGAAACAATAAATGCACGTTGCTTTGCAGTTAAATTGCAATTATAAAACCAACCAGAATTACGTTAACAAAAGAAATCAAACCAAAGTCAAAACATTAAAGAAAAAAAAAAAAAAAAAAAACGATGAAGAAGAAGTAAAATTGTTGAAAGATAAGCAAACTTTTGCACAATTGACGATGCTATAAGGCCTGCAGGCAAGCAGGTGACTTACAACACGAATAATCACAGTGCCAACAATTACAACAGCAGCAACAACAACGACGACTACGACGACAATATTAACAACGCAACAAAGCTGAGACTTTGTAATTAAATTTCCGAAGCTCAGTTCAGTTCAGTTTAGCTCAGCTCAGCTCAGCACGGTTCACAGCACAGCTTTGGCTGCAGGATATAACAATTGCCGTGCAATGTTGCCGTTGTCGTTGCTGTTGCCTTTGATGCTTATGTTGCCGCTTCGAGGCGCAACAATAGCAAATCAATCTCGCTGAGCAATAATGAAGAAAATAAAATTCAATTAACGCGCTTAAATTAAACTGCCACTTCCGGTTTTGATGACATTTTAATCGAGGCAACGTTCGAGTAAATGCGGTCGGACCGACCGACCGATCGACCGACCGTCTTGGTTGAATGCAAGTGAGTAAGCATAAGCGATTGAATGAAACTTTAGCCTGCGGTCATAAGCAGCAGTAATGCCAGCGAATGGCAGCTGTGCAATACAACAGAATGACACCAACTGTGTTGCATGAATGACTGATAAACTGACTGACTGAATGATGATGATGATGATGACAGTGTGTAAGGGTTCGGTAAGGATAGCAGAGTGTAAGAAAGAAATGTGTGTGAGAGTTTGCAAAGTGCGAAAAATTCTTTGCTGCCGTTGACAACACTTTATTTAACTTTGCTTGACACTTACTCTTGCTCTATACTTGGCCTGGCATGCCTTGTTTGCTACGTTCGTTACTTCATTTAAACCGATTTGTGCAGTCTATTTTTTAATTTAAATGTCTTACATCAATATTTAATGGTAAATGACCAGCATAATGGACGCCAACTTGCCGTCTCACCGTTGTTGCTTGTTCTGAGCCGTTTGCCTGTCACTGTCATTGCAGGCGTTAATGATAAATAAAGCTTATTATGTTCGTAAAATACTTGTTTTTTTTTTTGCTTTCGCTTCTTTGCTTTCATACTTGTTTGCTTTATAAGCTTGACTTGCAATATTTTTATTTTTTTTTATTTTTCATGCTGCTGCTGCGGTCGCGCCTCTTTTAACATGTTGCTGCTGCTGCTGCTGCTGCGTTCTCGTTCAATTGACCTGTTTTCAGTTGCTTTTGTTGTGCACAGAATGCAGTCATTGCAAAATTGACGCGCTCTGTTCTCGACGCCTCGTAAATAGCATTCATGGCCGTTGTGTTGTTGCCGTTGGCAGTTCGCCTATAAGAGTTCGTATTTTTTTTTTTTGCAAGCAAAAAGCGTAAAGAAATCATTTATTAATAATAATAATAATAAAAATTATGATGGTAAAGCAGAAGCTGTGCAAAAGAAGCTTCGATTTCAAGCATATACTCGAACTAAACTTCATCTTTCTTTTATTTTTTTTTGTATATTCTTCTTTGCCGCTATTTTTTGCTTTTCACAGTTCACTTTGAAGTACGCACCCTTGCATTTTAACGCTTATCCAACACTCGCGGCTTAACTTGTCTGTCTCAATGCGGACTTTGATGCGTGCCACTTCATAGTCATCTTCATTTTCATCTCTCACAACGTTCTTATTCGCTTCGTCGTCGTCGTCAACATCTTTTTCTTTGGCCGTGCCATTTCGTTTTTCGGTTCTTTTGTTGCCGCTCTTCTCAGCACCAACATTTTTGCAAGCGTTCAGCTCGAGACTGAGCAGGGCGTGCTCAAGCGGCAAAGTCAGTTGCGTTGTGCCGCCGTCGCCCACACACAAGCCATGCGACACTTTGACATCATGCTGCAATTGCGCTGAATCTGCTAAAGTATGCGAAAATAGAGTAGTAAGTAGAAGTAAAATGTGAGTGTGTGTGTATGTGTGTGTGTCTGAGTTAGTTTGAAGTAGTTGTGCCGCTCAAAGGCAAACTTGAAATGACAAAAAGTCATTGAAGCGTTCAGAAGTGATTAAATTTAGTAAATGCACTTTGCAGTTGTCAAAAAAGAAACGAAAATGTCGAAAGAAAAACCAAAGAAAAAAAAAAAAAAACTGTTCAATGAGTTTGGTAAAGAAGTCATTTGCGATTTTTATTTTTATCTTATTTTATTCTTTTTTGTTGAATTTCCTCTTCATTCAAAGCAACGCCTGCAAGTATGCAATGTAAAACGCGTACTATTCAAACTACTTGAGTCCGTTAGCTGCTTTGGCCCTTCTGATTGTTTGCTTGTTTGTTTGGCTTTGTGTTTGAGTGCATGTTTGTCTGTCTGTGTGTCAGTCTGTCTGTTTTTGTTTGCCACAGTGTGAAGATAAGAAGTTTGAGCGCGCACAAAGATTTGCATCTAATTTAATTAGTAGACACTTGAATCGTTAAAGAAAAAACGATAAGTGGATTCGAGTTGATTAGAACAAGAAATGCAAAGGCATAATAAAAAAAAGAAAAAAATTGAAATCAGCTTTGAATAAACTTACCAATAAGTCGTGCATTGCACGGACAAGCACAGGACAAGACTAAATTTGGTTGATTGCTTTGCACCTTTGCTGCTGCCACACATAACGATGTTGTTATCGGTCGGGCTATTGATGCTGACGCTGCAGCATTTGTTGATGAGTCTTGCGTTTGTAAGGTGGTTGTCAACATTCTTTGTTGTACTTTTTTATCCAAAGACATTGCCATTGCTTGGCAGCAATCATTTGCTTTTGTTCTATTATGCAAGATTTTTGCATCTGTCGTTTGCAGACTTAATAATTCAGGGCCAGCGTTTAAGCATGTAACGGCAAACGGTCGCACTGTCGCAACAGTTGCCATTGTTGTTTTGTTCATTTGCAAGTCGTGCTGCAATGAACTTCTGCGTATGCATTCAATTGAGCTGCTCAATGACTTGCACGAACGTCGTTTGTCCAGATAAAATAGCGCCATTCGATTTTTATTGTTGTCAATTGAGTTACTGACATTTGCTGCTGTTGCTGTTGCTGCCGTTTGACGACTGCTGCTGCTGCTGTTGTTGTCGTCGTTGTTGTTGCTCATTGTCAGTGTCGTCGTTGTCCTTGGTAGCGTCTGCGTTGTAGGTGGCATTTCATTTAGCAGCTGTTGTTGCGTTTCCTGTGTCGCTTGTAAATCATTTGACGATAGTGAATAATGCTTTGAAATGCCATTTGACTGTGCAACATTATTTGTTGTTGCTGTTGTTGTTGTTACTATCTTTGGCAATGTCATAGTGGCTGCTGTTGTCAGTCTTGTCGCTGTCAGTGACTGTGCTTGCTGCTGTTGTTGTTCTGTTTGCCGCGCATCGATCGATGTCGTTGTCGTCAAGTGATTTCTAACATTTGTCCAGCAATGAAATTGATTTGAACATGATTGCGCTGTCGATGTTGCTGTTGCTGTTTTTCTTGTTGTTGTCGCTGGCAAAGTCATTGTCGTTGTCAATGTCGCAGCATCGCAGACATCAATGCTGTGACGACAATTATCCTTGCTCACCGTCGCATTCTCTGGCATGGCATTCGCTGCCATAAGCGTGCATGCATTCGTTTCGGTTAGATTATCCATGGAGTATGCTTTCTTATGCAGTAATTTCGTTAGGAATTTATTCGTTGGCAAGCGTGCTTTACGCGGACGACCCAATGTTGTTGCACACACACTCGTGACATTTCGCAGCGTTGGCCATTGCTCGTTGCCATTGTGTTGCATCTGTGCGCGCAGTAATTGTTGTTGCAAACGTGCACGACCGAATAGCTTGTAACGTAGTTTATCTTCGTTCTGGCACAAATCAAAGGCACTCGTTATGGTCGCATAGATCTTCTCGGCGATAAGCGATCTGCGTGGCGTATAGTGATCACGACAGACAGGACACTTTTCAGCGCGTATGCGGCAGTTGACACATAGTAAATGTCCATTTTGGCATTGCATAGCAGGCGGCGTTATGGTCTCCAGACAGACTGGGCACTCAATAATGCTGAGTATCGATTGCACGATGGCGGAAAGGCGTTGCAGTGTGCTCGGCATGGGTGCGCAGCAAATGCTCTGTGCGGCGGAAAGAACAATTATGATTAAGAAGTGATTTTTATAAGTTTTTGCTTACCTCTGGATTACATTTCGCTTGACAGCTTGTTGTCCATAGTGTGAGTGTAACAGATTCGGTGTTGTCTTTGACCAATTTGGCGATTTCGACGATACGCATACCCAAGACATTTTTGCCATTGACCTGTGCACAAAATAAACAAAAAAAAAAAAAAAAATAATAATAATATTAATTCCGCGATTTTATTTCAATTTCTTTAATAATTTGTTTACAGTTTAAACACTAAAAATGTTAACGCTCTGTTAGAAATTGAAATTCCACTGCTCGTTTTGATTATCTTGCACACTGCGCTACCAACATGCTGTTATTTTACAGTGCTTTTAACTGCAGCTTCATGCTAAGTTGAATGAATTGAAAGAACTGTGATCCGGGTGATCTGACCTCATTACTCGAAATATTTTCAATTTGGAAAAATTTTGAAAACTTATTAACTTACTTTGCTCTAACTTGTCTGTTTTGAAATAATTTTTGGATTTGCGTCTATGTATTCTCGTTGTTATTAAGAACAATATAAATTATAATTATCTTTTTATCATTTAACAATATCTATTAATTATGACTGCCGGTGAATTTAATAATGTTATAAAAATGACAAACGATGACAAGTGTGAATAGAAAATTCACTTAATTCGTGGCCTTAATTAGTTATAGGGTTTCTTATTGTTGCTAAGAAAAAAAAACGAAAAACTGAAATAATATGTAATTAATATTATTTTACATGTCGCCATCAATCACTTGGTGACAATTGAAATGTATTTTTTTTGCAAATTATTTTTTCCCAAGCGAGTTTTTCCATGTTAATAAAAACATTTGTTGACATGAAATCGCTATTTTGAAAAAAAAAAAAAATCAAAAACAACTTTTCTGTGCATATGATGACTTATAAGTTAATGTAAATAAAGAATAAAAAAATAGTAGAAACATTCGCCAACTTCTGCTTTGGAAGTGTTAAAAAAGAGTTTGATAATAGCGTAATTAACTAGAACAAATGATGTTACATGCAAAATACAAAAAAAAAAAAAAAAACAAAACACAAAACAAATTATATAAGCAAATATAAATGAAAACAAAACAAATCACGTTAAATGATAAATCGACGAACTGAAATGCAGCTGAGCTCATGCTTCATTAACACGTTCACCTCACCCCGCTGAGTGCAACAAGGCAAGCTGTTGTACATATCAAAAAAATTGGAAAATGTTCACGCTGGAATAAAAGCTTTTGCTACTGACCTCCAATACACAATCGCCGGCCCTGAGGCCACACTGAGCCGCTGGCGTACCCGCGTCGATTGCGTTTATCTGTTGAATTCAATCAAGTTTTGATTTTAGTTAAAGTTTTCGCTTTTAAATGATTTTCATTCGCACCCATGGATATGGATCCCATTTGCTACGTGTAAGATGAAATCCATACGTCTCTAGGCTGGGCGCTGCACGTGGTATCTTCAGCACACGCACGTACGATACATGATGCTCGTCCGTGTCACCATCGATGTCAACGTCATCTTTCACACTGTTGGCCGTCTTGTCATTGTGCCAATTATTGTCTGTAGCACGTTGATTGGTGGCATTGTTTGTTGCAGCCGTTTTGGCACCTCTCAATATGATCGTTTCGCGTAATTCTTTGACCGCGTGCTTTTCATTTAGACTTGGCATTGACTCAAGTTTCATAATTTGTGTTTGAATGTTTTTCGTTGTTTCGACTTTTATTTAAATTTTTGGTTTTTAAATGTTAATTTTTATGCTTCGTATAGTGAGAACCTGTTCAACGTTCGCTTACATGTCACAGACTGTTCGCTTGCTCAGTTTGCTTGACATTCAAAAGCCGAAGTGGAACTAACGCCAACGTACAACGTTTTGCTCTTGACTATTTGCCCGTGTGCGCAGCGTCAACATCGGCGGCAGCAGCTGCCAGCTGATTAATTTGTACTGTATCTTGTCGCTGCTGTTTGCTCAGATACAATCGCTTAACATACGTATTGTTTTGCTTTTGGATTTTATACCCTATACACATACTGTGTATGAGGGTATATTAACACACTCAAAGTCAGAGCGATTTAACTGAGGTATTCTGTTAACAGAGGTAACTGAGAGTTAACAGAGGTACTCTGTTAACAGAGAGTTAACAGGGATATTATGTTAACAGAGAGTTAACAGAGATATTATGTTAACAATGAGTTAACAGAGGTATTATGTTAACAGTGAGTTAACAGAGGTATTCTGTTAACAGAGAGTTAACATAGGTATTCTGTTAACAGTGAGTTAACATAGTTATTCTGTTAACAGTGAGTTAACATAGGTATTCTGTTAACAGAGAGTTAACATAGGTATTCTGTTAACAGTGAGTTAACATAGGTATTCTGTTAACAGAGAGTTAACATAGGTATTCTGTTAACAGTGAGTTAACATAGGTATTCTGTTAACAGAGAGTTAACATAGGTATTATGTTAACAGAGAGTTAACATAGGTATTCTGTTAACAGAGGTAACAGAGAGTTAACATAGAGAGATATTAACGACTTCAGATCAATATTTTTTTTAGACTTGTGGTGTGGCACCGCCTACCGTGTGTGCAGGGTGTTATGTTGGCGGGTATAGTCGACTATAGCGTTCTTACTTTTTTTTTTTATAAGCGTCAATTACTTGGCAAATATTTGAAGTTTTCGTTGGTCGTTGAACATTTTTTTGTGTCTGTCAATATTTGTATAGAAGAGCAATTTCAATATTTGTTGTGTAAAAATAATTCAAAGTACCAAGAAACTTTCAGCTTGCGCTTTTTTTCAACGCGTAATTAATATTTTTTGGTATTTTAAGATAGCTTTTAAATATGCAGGGAATTTTGTTTTTAATCATATTAAATGAAAATTCGGTATGAAATTCTTAAATTGAAATTTAT
Organism: Phortica okadai; assembly: GCA_034638295.1. Classification (NCBI taxonomy): domain Eukaryota; kingdom Metazoa; phylum Arthropoda; class Insecta; order Diptera; family Drosophilidae; genus Phortica; species Phortica okadai. Next base: position 3,648,261 of record CM067849.1, on the reverse strand, counting down.
TTAACAGAAAAACTAATAACAAAATAATGTGATAGTCAAAAAAATAAAAAATTGATATATTTTAAAATCAATTAAAGTAACCTTGACTGTCACAAACTTAATAAAAAACTACTTAATTTAATTTTGATTATTTCAATTAACCGAAATCACGTAGGCACTCAATCTGAGGTGCAAAACAAATTACAAACGCGCCAACAAACCGTCAACTCTGACAATAATTGCTACCGGAACCGCATTCAGTAGCAGCGGCAGCGGCGGCAGACAAATGATCTCAGTGCGTTCACCTGGGTCAACGCAGTAGCAGCAACAGCAGAGGCAGCATCAACTGGCAATGAGCGCTGCTATTGACACTCATTTCAAAAATTTTCATTATTAATTTTTTCGCTGTCCTTATTTGTTTGTTTAAATGAAACGATTAAATTTTAATGCAACAAAGTATAGTTTCACGTTCGATTGTTTGACTATAAGTTCATTTGTTTGTTTGCTTGTTGGCGCGATTGGTCTTTGAGTTTGTTAATGAAGTGTTATAATCATAAATGTACACGACAGTCAATGGCGCAGACAGAGAGAAACCCACATGTAGAAAATCGAATACATTTGTACAATTGAATCAAAATTTGTATCCATTTCTTGTTCGTTTTGATTTTGTGAGTTCAACAGCCACTTAAATGTTGTTTTTTTTTTTTTTGTGGTTTAAGAGTTTTCAATTGCGATTTGATTGAATTTTGTTGCTGAAATCCAATTTATTAATTGGCGAAACACATGAAGTGAAGTGAACCAAAAAAAAGCTATCGACCAAACATAAAGCTTACATATTTCAAAATAAAATATTTGCAAAACAAAATATTTCTTTTAATTAAAATGTATTTATTTTTAAACTTTGAAAATTTTATTTCCAATAAAAAGAAATACTAATAAAAACATACATTTTCTTTGCTATATTGCTTGGTATTCATTAGATACTTTTTTGGGGTTTCATAAACTACTCGAGTATACTCGACTTGTTTTACGCTCAAAAGCTCAGCTCAACTCAGCGTTAAATTCCCCTCAGAAAGCAACTCGAACATCTGCAAAGCTTGTTCGTAGCTGAAGCTGAGCTGCGGTAACAAAAACCATGGCTGAGCTACTCTTGTCGGTTTGGCAGTAGCGACAGATAAGTTTGGGCCTTTGGGCTGAGCGCAAGCAAGTGTCGATGATCGAACAGGTGCGCAAACACACAAAGCAGTAACGCAGTCGGTTTAGTTCATCGTACTTTTTCAATACGTGTTTTGAAGTTTTGTTCTTTTTTTTGTATATAAATTTAAATATTCGTGTTTCGTTTGAGTTTTATTGGCGCAAAAAGGTTCTCTTCTTTGCACGCGTTGTTCATTTGTCAGTGGCGAAGCGTGAAGATTACGAAAAATTTCGACGCTGTAATAAATCGTATTAATTTAATTTAATTAAAAGGTGAAAAAGTGTTTAACTTAAGTGATTTAAACTTAATTAAGTAATGTGTTTGACAATTATTTGATATTAACTTAATTAAGTTGTTAGCTTTGGCTAATGAAGTATTGTTATTATTCAAAGATCATATAATGTTTTTTAATAACTTGCTAATGGGTGTTTTAAGCCGTGATTGATATGTGTTGACGTGTGTGCTTTTAATCATATTAAAATTTATTTTTTTCACTTAGTTAGTTTTAATAAATTCTTTGAGAATTGCTTAACGTTTGTTAATCATACTCTTTTAGCTATATTTGATTCTTTTTGGCTTCAAATCAAATAGTCTTTCTTAATTCTGCTTAAATCTTATTGACAAAATGGTTCATTAACACTTTTGTATACTTTGCTCGGAAGATTCGTTGCCCGTTTTTTATTTACATACGGCTTATATTTGCATAAATGGTGAAAGGTTTGCCAAAAATCTTCTACAAGTAACTTTCGTTTTGCTTTTAATGCTCTTTTCAATTTCAATTTTAATTGAAATTTCATTAATCAATATAATGCTAGCAAATATTTCACGTATAATGATCTAACAGTTGTTTTAAGCGAGTTCATAAAACATTTTCATTTTTATTTTTGTTTATTTGCATAATTAAAGTCCAAACGAGTTGTGTGCGCGAACATAGTTTTTTTTTGTTGTTTAATACAAAAAATGATTTCCTATTTTTTTTTTTAAATGAAAACAAACAAAATACGCGCACACCTTCGTCAAGCATCGTAAATCATAAATCAGCGCAACTTCAGACGCATGCGCAATCACGTCGACGACTTCAAGTTGCCCCCTCCGGGCTTGCGACAGTGTGGGGGCGATGTTTAAGCTAAGCCATGCCAATTTACAGCTGTGGCAACGCACACAATATGTGAGCTCATTAAAAACGATGCGAAAATGAGATAAAAATTGTATGAAATTTGATTTTCATACAAACGAAATGCATCCGCTTCACTTCATTACCTCAAGAGGCTCACGTCTCGCACAATTCATTAAACAGTTTGAGACTCATACAGTCACTCATTCACTCACTCAGTCAGTCAGTTTGTTAGTCAGTCATACAATCGAGCATAGCGTGAATCGTGTTAATTGCAGCAACACAGCGACGGCAACGTCTGCGTCAGCGTCAACAGCGATGTCAGCGCATGCGCAACACTTTGCGCGTTTCTGGGTCTCTGTCGGACTTTGGGTTGTTGTTGTTGTTGTTGCTGTTGCTTTTGCTTTGTGACGCAATTTTCTGAGTGTGTGAATCTGTTTTGTGTGTTTGCTGACGTTGTTGTTGTTGTTGTTGCTGGTAACTGGTTAATTGTTTATTGTTCAATGTTGGTTTTGGTTTGCGTTTTTTTCCTGCCTTTGCCACAGAAATCGAAAGCGGCTGGTTTTTTGCCATTGCGTTTTTACAACTGTTTTTTATTTATTTTTTTTTATTTTTTATTTGCGTTAACTTTGTGTGCATGTATGTTTTTAATTTTGCGCAACTTTGCTCAATGCAAACGCATCTGTATCTATGTATCTGTATATCCGCACTTATATCTGCATCTGTTTTTTTTTTGCTAACTTTTCAATCAGTTGTGATTTACGCGTGCCTTAAAACAGTTCATAATAGAAATTAATTTCAAAAACGCTCTAAGCGTAAAATAGTTTAAGTAAGAAAATACTGTGAAAAAAATAATAATAATAATAATCTACAGCAAAGAACAGGTGATAATTGGAGCGTTGCGAGTGGTGATTTTTTGTTGTTGTACTTTGTATACGAGTATCTCATAATTGTTTAATTGCGCTACGTGCAGATACAATCTATTCTTGCCTCAACTTGCCTAATTTATAATCGTTGCCTTTCACGTACTTTGTCCGTCACTTAGTCTGTCCGTCTGTCCGTTCGTCTGTTTGACTTTTTGTGTGCTTTTGTGCTTGTCAGTCCGTCCGACCGTCCGTCAGTTTGTTTCCTCCTCTCACTCACTTTTGGTGGTTCTTTGTTCATATTTCATTGTTTAATTTTGAGCTTCATTGGCTTTCCTCTAAATTGTTTTGATATCTTTTGCTTTGTTTGAGTCATTGCAGTTGGTTGTTCTTGTTGTTGTTGCTGTTGTTGTTGTTGTTGTTTTGTTCTTGTATTAGTGTTTTCATTGAATTTCAATCAATTTAGTTTGCTTTCCAGTTGAGTTATTTTAAATTTTATTCAACTTAAATGTTTTTATTTTAGTTAAATTGTAATTGATTGTTTATCTTTTAGTATATAATTCGGTTTTATTTTAGTCGTTTATTAATTATTGCATTTGTAAGCTTCTTGTATTCAAAGAAAACGACTTCAGATGAAATTGTTATTATTGCTGATATATGAAAACTTAGAAAAGCGAATTGTCTTTAATTGATTGGCAATTTCAATAAAATATTATGATTGAAATTAAAAAAAAAAAAGTAGAAAAATCATTTTAATCAAACAATATGCAACATTCAAGCCCTTTATGTTCTCAGCCAACGCAAGAAGACATGTGACATTATGACATTTATCAATGTAGGCAAAATGATGTCTAATGTTTGCTTTCTTCGCCTTACTACATAATCTTATTTCATGTTTAAAATCCACAATTTTATTATTCTCGTTATATATGATTGGTTTTGAAGTGTTATTCTCAACATTTTTATTGAAAATCTTGTTAAAAAATTCTTTTTTGTGTTTGAGTTCCGTTTACTTTCGCTCGTTTATCGTTTATACAAACAATAAAAAATAAAAAAATAAATCATGCAAAAAACCAGTTTTATTATTAACGGAAATAATTCGATTTTTAGCAATTAAAAAGTATTTAAATATAAAATTTACGTCATCATCATTTAATGAAATGAAAAGCATTTAAATACTTTACTTAATAGAACAAAACAATAAAACATAAAAAAATATGAATAAAATTATAGTAAAAATATAATTAAAAAAAAAATAAACAAAATCAACAATAAAAGGCAACAATCAATGTGCAAAAAAATATTTAAAAAAAATCTGAAATAATTTAATTAAAATGTTACAAACAAAAAAAAAAAAAAAATAACGAAACAAAACATAAAACAGCAAAAAATAAAAAAATGAAAATCATTCAAAGTGTTGAGCGACGTCATAAAAAATATTTCATGGTCAATGCCAACAAGAAGTGAAGTGCACACAATCAAGTGTAAGTGCGTACGTGTGTTGAAGTATGTGTGAGTGTGTGTGTGTGTGCATGTGTGTGTTTTTGAATGTTTGTGCGAACATGAGTGTTTGCTGCTTGCGTAAATTATGAATTCACGTTTCGAGAATCATTCTAGACGGATGTATATAAGTGAGCATGATGTTTGTTGTTGTGGCTGACGTGCGGCAAACGCAATGCGGACGAGTCTTTTGAGATACAAAGCAAAAAAAAAAAAAAGAACACAAAAAAAAAAAAGAACATTCATTATTAGAAAAAGCAACATGAGTGAGAACAAGGCGTGAGTGTCATTTATTTTTAGCAAGTCAGACTTAAAGGGGGATTCTGTATTTTGTCGTTGTTGTTCTTATTATTCACAGTGTTATTGCTGTTGCTTTGTGTTGTGTTGTTTTGGTCGTTGATGTTATAGACTACTGTTGCTGTTGCCATGGCAATGCGTTGACAGCAACGACAACACAACAGTGCGTATACTTGATCTTGGCGTTCTTCACAAACAAAAGTCATGCAGTGTTTTTTTTTTTTTGTTTTTATGATATTGTTTTTGTATTTTGTTGCTTTAATCTGAAGTATGTATGTCGTTTGTCTGTATTTTTTGCTGTTGGCAATTTTATTAATTTTAGATTGTTTTGTTGTTTTATTATTTTTTTTTCCTCATAGAGTTCCGGTTATTTTTGCTGACTTGTTGTTGTTGTTGTTCGCATCATTGTTGCCGGCAACTTTTGTTGTTGTTGTTTGCGTCAAACTTGTTTTTGCATATGACTTAACACGTGCAACATTTTTCGACTTTAATTAGTTTTTTGCTACACTTTTGATAGGTCTGTGAGCGGTTGTTGTTGCTGTTATTGTTGTTTTTGAACATGTTATAGCAAAAAGTGCGACAAGTTTTTGCAAACTTGATTTATACATATATATATGAAATTTTACCGCTACTTTTGCGTTGCGTAGGCGTGTCATAGCTTTAAATACAGACATAGAATCATGTATGTTTGCTAAACGTAAAATTTTGTTTTTGCAGCAAACTTTTGACTAATTAATTACGCATTGAAAACGCGCGAAAGCTGCCGGAAGGTGTTGAATGCTTTTTGAGTTCCAAAAAAAAAAGGAAGAACAAGAAGAAGAAAAGTCATGTAGATTTTTGTTGCTGTTTTTGCCATTTTGACGCGTCTTTATAACAAGTGCGTGCGCATATGCGTGAGTGTGTGTGAGTTGTATGTATTTCGTACGTGCTGTGACTGCAAAATTTTATGTCTGTAACTTGTGAGTTGGGATTGTTCTTGTTGTTTTTATCATTGTTGAAAGGCGCTAAATGCCTGTTGACACGCCTACTCAGCAAACTACGTTGTCAGAGGCATTTCTTATGTGAAATTTTCTGCTTGAAGGCTGTTAATGAATGGCAAACGTAATTAGCAATAAAGACAACGATGACGACGACGGCGACGTTGTTGTAAGTGTTAAAGATATCAGTAATATCTCGTCGTCTTCAACTTTTGTCTTTGCTATTTGCCAATTTTGTATACGTGTGACACACATAAATCGCATACGTGCGTGCATGCGTGCGTTCATTGGCCGACCTTGAGCATTGCAAGCAGGTCATGCTAAAACTTTCATTAATATTCAATACAACTTTTTCAACTATTTTCGTTTTTTTACAGTTTAACATTTCAAATATACATACATAAATAAATAAAGAAGAAGCTGAAATATGTTGCAACTTTGTCAAATCTATGCTTGTGCGAATGGCACGCTTGGCCTTAATTTGAGTCGCGCACCCTGGGATCCTTATCCATGGGTTAGCGGTGTGTCGCAGGACTCGAATGCACAGCGCGCCGGCATACGCATGGGCGACACCGTGCTCGAGCTGAACGGTTGCGATGTTTTGGGCATGAAGATAAGCGAGCTGGCGTTGCATTTGCGTGAGCATTGGCAGAGCGGCGCTGAGTATGTCTCGATGGTCGTCTGGCGTAACAAAGTTGAGCAAAGCGATGCATCGTCTTCATCAACATCATCAGCAGCAACATCATCGGATGTGAGCGAATATGAGCCGGTAAGTTGTTGTTATTTATTTATTATAAAATAAAAAAAATAAAAAAATATACGCTTCACTGCCTTTGTCTCATGTGCGATATTGTGCGTGTGTTAATTTGCCATCGTAGCTAACATGAAAAATGCAGCTATCTTTTTTCAACGGTTTCAATGTCATGCTGCATGATTATGCAATTGCGTGTGTTGCTCTTAGCTGCTGCACAATTGGGTCATTGTCGGCAGACTGCGGCAAAGATATTATTAATTATGATTTTTGTTCTTTTTTCACGTTTCATAATGCTAATTGAATTAATCGTTTGTTGTTATTGTTTCCGTTAACGCTTAACGTTAATTAGCTGTTAAAGCATCTAAGCACGCTAAGCTGACCTTTGTGTATAAAATAGCTGTGATAGTTTAAAATGTCTTAACTCGTTCTTCAAACAAATTTGTAACGCTTACAGACAAACAGACAGACAGATTGTTAAGCTCTTTCAATGCCATAAGTTTAAAGATTTATTTTGTTTGAAAATAACCTCCATTCAATTCAGAATGTTTCTCATATACAATTCTTTCACTCCATCTATCTTAAAAACTTATTTTTTTATAGTCCAACTCTGACACGCATAAACAAATTTATAGTCAGACACCTGTCTGTCTATCTGTCCATTTGTCTGTATTATGTATTTATAAGGTTTTCAAAATAAATTACAAATGTTTCGTGCTAATTTAATGTAAAACCGATAACACCTCAAACAAATTATCTCAGCTTAGAATTTGCCAACGGTCAACAGACTGACAAACTGACAAACACAGAGACTTTCATTTTTATCCAGCCGGGTTGGTTCTCTTCGATTGGCTAAGTATGTGTGGCTGCTGTGTACGTCATATAGAAAATGTCTGTTTATTTTATTAAAATTGATGCAATAACAAAATTTTACTTGACACATTACACTTTATTACAATTTAATTGACCTGAATTTTGATTTTACGAAAACCGTAAATGCAACCAACAACACAAACACACACTCACACACGTTTATGTATCAAAGTGTGTGTGTGAGTGTGTGTGCCTTGACTGGCATCAATTTCAATCAAAATTAAGTGGCAACTTTGCTGCCACAACTGCCGCTAGTGCTGTCAGACAGGTGTGTAGGCATACATACATACATACATGCACACACAAATGTTTTTGAGTGTATGTGCATGTGCGTTTGGTTTTGATTTTGCCATTTATTGAATTAAGGTTTTCAGGGCATAAGCTGCAATTCAATCGAAAGTGAATGAGCGAAAGCGAACGTGCAATCCACAAATGTCTAAAATAATAATAATTAAATGTAAATTCAATGAAAATCGGCTTAAATAAAGCTTTTGCTTACTGAGTCAGCAATAAATTATCGAAACGCTTGCAGGCGGCCGTAAGTAACATGCATTTGCAATTGCCTAAAAGTATGCTATTTTGCTGCATTTTGTAAATTAGTTTTGCATTTCCGGCAATATTATAGAAATACATGCATTTGAGCATTGAACAAATTTATAATGAAGCGAACGTGTCGTATACGTGCTAAAATTAACACTTCTTATTTTAAATGAAAAATCTATTAAGAAAACAAACAATTAAATGTATTTTTTTTTATTAAACATATTATTATATTATTCTTTAAGTTTTGTAATTTTTTTTTGTTTTTTTTTCAGGCTGATGGCATTAATCAACAGTCGCTGCAAAAGTTTGCAACATGCCTGCAACATATTGCCCAATTACTGGAGTGTCCTGTTTGCCTTGAGGTAAGTCGACCAGACACACACACACACACACACACACACTCAGCGTGTGCCTGAGTGTGCGTGCGTGTGAGTTGAGCTGAGCTGAGCTGCGTGCATTGCATATCGATGAGTCAACGATGTCGTTCACTTTAGTACTCTTCAATAGCTCATTTTCTTTCTCTCTCACTCACTCATACGTTTAGTATTAAGAAGTTTTTTTTGAGTTTTTTTTTTCGTAGAAGTTTTAGTTGCACAGCTTCATTATTAACAAGAACTTTGTTAGTTTATAGTTGGTCTTGTTTGTATTTGTAAGCCCGGTAGCAACGTTGAGTGGATGCAAGTACAGACTTTGCAACGGAGCAACGGATAGGACACGCAAGCAGACAGACAGATACGTTGACGATGTTAGTTGTTACAGTTTGTATGTGTGAGTGTGCATGCTGTGCGTGTGTTGGTTGATTTTCGTAGTTTGTGCGCTGCTAATCACTTGACGTTTGCCGACAACTGATTGTGCGTCTCTGCAAATGCTTCAAAAAGTCTACATTACTGACTTTGTTTGCACAATTACTTATATGAATGACTAACACATGAACACCCACGTGCACATACGCATAGACATATACATAAAAAGCAATCGTATATGTTCCTGTCTGTGTGTGTTATGTGAATTGGGCACGCGAGTCCTTGTCGATTGGCTAATATGGCGCAAGGAAATCCCAATTGTTATTTGTCTGTTTGCCATGCTCAATTGCGTACTGAATTTTAATGATTTTTGTAAATCTTTGTCTCTTTTTTTTTGTTTATATGTAACACTATTCAACAAAACTTGGTTTTGCAATGTAATTTCATCAGCAAACTTTAAAAATTTAAAATGAATAAATACATTTTTTTTTCTATTTAAATTTACTCAATGATGATTGATGTATCCAAATGCCAGAAACAAAATGATCAATTTATTTAAATGACATATTTGAAACATCAAAACTTGGCTCAATAGTGTTATTTTAGTCTTATTTTTTTAAATTTTATTTTTGGAAAATATTTTTTCAACATTTGATGAATGTTTGCAATCGAATGTCATTGATTAGTTTTGGCCTAAATAATTTGAGCTCGTTGACTTTATAAATGAATTTCATTGCAAGTGCACACATGTGTATTTGGAATAAAAAAAAAAAATATATATATAAAAAGAAAAAAAACATATTTGCAACGCGGCGTATGATTGATTGCTGCTATTGCATGTTAAACTTTTGGGCGATTAAGCGAGTTGTTTGGTAAAAAACTATATTGCTTGCAATTAAAACTGACAGAAAAAAACAGAAAAAGAAAAATCAAATCGACCGAAAACCATAAATTTTTTTCTAATTTTGCTATATTTTTATATTCGATTATTGTATGCAATGAAAATTGTTAGGAAATAAGAAAGAAAAATAAGTATAAATTACAAGTTAAAAAAATTCTCAATATGCAAGTTTAATATGATTATCATAAATAGAAATATTGCTTATATGTAACATATGCCTATTCAATTTGTGATTTTATATTTTCCTTGAAAAATTACTAAGTTCAACATTTCTCTTTCGTCGGCGTTCAAATAGTAAATAAATAAATTATATTAATTAGTGAAGTGTAAAGCAGCTGAGTTGTTAATCTCTTACAGACCATCTGTATAGCCGAGAGTGTGAGGGAGTGAGCAAAACGACCTCGAGTAAATGAAAAGTTGCTTTAAGTGTGCTTCATTGTAGATACATTTGCGTCTATAAATTAGGCAAACTGTCTAAGTTGCACACTAAAACACAAACATACACTTTAAGCAATATGTATCTGTGTGTGTGTGTGTGTGTGACCACCGCTGTTGGCGTTATTATATGCGATACGATCGCTTAGATTAAGCTTGAATATGGCAAAAGCAAGCATTAGCATTGAGTAGTCGAGCGTATAATGCAAGGCAAGTAAGCATGTTTTGCTAGTCTAGCGCCTCTGTACAAGCACTCAAACGCCCAATGAGTGACCACAAAATGTTGTTGTTGTTGTTGCTGTTGCCCTTGTTTGCCCCTTTCAATGCCTTTCTGCATTGTATCATACACTTTTCAAGCTAAAATTTCGCCCAATTTGTGCTTTATGTGCGCCATGCTGCCTTTACTGCTTACTATGATAGTGTCTCAACCCGACTCGACTGCCACTGGTAGTGCAGCACTTAATAATTTGTTTATTAACCCAAAATCAGTTTATGTTACATTGCTTGTATGCTTAGTATGGCAACTAGTCTTGGCTCTTATATACACACGTACACACACATGCACAAACAAAAACACAGACATGCACGTACATGCTGAGACTAAGTCGAGTACTTCATATTTGGCAATTATTATCCATGCCCATGACCGGCGTTTTATTGCGCTTTTACATGAATGTGTGTGTGCGTCTGTGTGTCTACATGTAAGTGTTTGTCTATTTGTGTATGCAAATAACATACAAACACATACTCAAGTCCATTAAGTTATTAGAGGGAATTTGCTTTGTTGGATTTTCAATAGTTTTCTACAACATATTTCACCCTTACCCGAACATGTCACATGCAACCAACTTAGTCTTACTTTCAGCTTAAGTTCGACTAACAGAGCGCTGCATTTGCATCTCTCTTCAGTACTCCGCACACCTCTTAAACTAGTTCTTAGTATTGCGCCTGGCGGCAACTAATGAAAATTTTCTGCTTTGCTTTATTAGATTTCTTATTGGCTCGTGTGTTTGTATAAATCATGAATTTAATTGCTTTTGTTTCATTTAAATATGCATAAATACTAATTTAATTTTCATAAATTTCATGCTCATGTGGAAAATCGAAAATCATAGCACACACGTTCTGCAAGTCGACAACATTTAGTTCAGACAATTGTCTCTACTTTAAACAATAGAAATACATTTGTTTGTTGTTGGTTTTTCTTTTTCTGTTTATTAAATGAAAACTAATGAACCGTTTGACTTTAATAAACATTAGTTATACGTTTTATGATTAATGATGCAATGACGTTATTATTATTTATATTTGTTATAAGTAACTCAAATTAAATTTATAATGAAAAATATCTTTGACATCACATGTATGTTTTAAAAGGCCGTAAGCGTCTTATATGCGTTTGTAAATTATAAATAATTTTATTTGTGCGCAATAATTTAAGAAAATAACTGCACAAAGTATGCAATATATTTTCTTTGTGCATGTTATTTATAATATTCAATCATGATTATCAAGCAAAAGCGATTTTTTTGTGACTTACAAAAACAAATAACAATTAAAACTGAATAACAAAAAAATAAATAAATATTAACAAGAAATATTTTTAAACATTTTATGTATATTTTTGTTTTTGTTGCTCACAAATCAAATCCGCATGTTGTACATTCATCCAGCATAAGCACACACACACACACAAATATACCTTTCCAACTGCACAAATCGCTTTACATTTGTTGTACATGTGTTCTCGATTCCAGTTTAAAATATTCTTTTATTGCATTTATTTCTGAATGTTATACAAACAATAAAAACGACCCAAAAAAAGATTTTATTTCATATTTTCATTTTTGCTACAACTAAATGCGAAACAAACATACAAAAACAAAAATGCAAAAAAAAAAAAAAAAATCCAAAATTTTTTGTTTCTCTTTCTTTGTGTATCTTTAATGCCCTTTTTTGCTGTATGTTATATCAAATACAGTCGCATTATTTTAAATCCTCTTGCAATATTTTCAATTTGATTTTCAATTTAAATCGAAAACTGTCGTCGAATATAAAAGTCTCTATATGTACATGTGTGTGTGTGTGTTTGTTTGTGTGCGCATATAAGATTGATTCAAAATGTTGTAAAGGCATCAAAATCAGCAGCGCAAAACTGTTTGAATAAGAAATAAAATGAAATAAAATAAAGGAAGCTGAACATCAAATCAAAAGAGCCATAAACGGAAAAAAGTTAAAATGTTGAAGTCGGTTATAGCTGCCTAAATAATACCCTTTGAATGACTTTCCTGTAAATCAAAAACAACAAAAAAGGCAGTTAGAAATATTATTCAAAAGAGAAAAGCTAACTGAATGACATTCCAACAGAGACAAAATTTTAGATAGAGCGCCTATGAAAAATATTCAATTAAAAAAAAACTTTTTTCTAATGAAAAAGAAACTGTAAAGGGTGCAAAAAGTCGCTAACAATGGCAAAGTTGAAGAAAAAATAATTAAAATATTAAAGACAATTTGATTATTTGCGTAACTTAATTGTTATTTTTGCAATTATTAAAAGCAAATTGTATTTTTCAAATTTGATGCTCAATCCTTATATATATATTGATAAGTCATGAAAGTCTCAGGTTTGGAATGATTGCATTTAGCTTAGTGATGTATAAAATGATTTTTGTTAATGTTTGCGATCAAGAACTGAACTGCTTAGGTTGTTGTTTTTGCTCTCCATAAATATTCTAGAGTATAATACACAATAAAAGAATTACAAAAGCATTTCAATTTCAAAACAAATGCAGAATGCATTATCAAAAGGGAGATCGAGTTTAACTTGAAGCTCAACTTATTGTACAGCATACTTTTAAGATTTTGCTAGAGTGTTAAATTATTATTTGTCCTAAAAATGTTTGGATAAATTGACGAATTATTTGTATATATATTTATATTTTTAAATCATTATTTTGTGATTAGTTTTTTTTTTCTTACAATTTTTTCTTAGTTTTTCATTAGTTCAACGGAAAATTGCATATGACAGATATTTTCAAATTATTGTTATTGTCAAATTATGATTGAATTTATTTTCAAAAAATGTTATTTGCTTTAATCTGAATTTTATAAATCTTTTTCTTGTATTTTCTTAAAATAATTTAAAATTTTTTCTTCATTTGCATGTACACGTTACCTAAACTTTGACTCGTCTCTGGACTTGGCACGAAATTAGGTCATCAAACCGCCAGGTTGGCAATGCTGCAACGGACATGTGCTCTGCAACACTTGCCGCAGTCGCTCCGAAAAATGTCCCGTTTGTCGAGTGCCGCTGGGACCGCGCGGCCGTTGTTTGCTCTCTGATAAATTATTCACGCTGTTGGCGGAAAGTTTTCCCTGCGATGGCGGTGAGTAAGCAATGAAGTGAGTGCATTCGGCCACTGCTCAACAACAAAAATATATAGACATACATATATAAAAACAGAATATAAATTTAAGTCTGCCACAAGACAAGAAATATGATGCGATTATTAAAGCGTACGCATTAAATGTCGTTTAGTTGTTTAGGTCACTTGTTGGTTGGTTGGTTGGTCTGTTGCTTTGGTTGCTATCAAAGTTATTTAATGTTAGGTCGCTGACGCAAAATTGTGTCTAAATTAGCGATGTCATTAGTGAAGTGCTTAGCCAAAGCTGTAACAGAAGCTGCAATCGGAGCATTAATGAGCGACAACATGCTCAAAGGTGAAAACGCTTCGATGTCAAGTTGTTTACAAGAATCTTCTTCTACTTTTCTCTTAAAATCTTATAGCTTCTTCTTCTTCGTAGTCTTCCGTTTATGTCATTTACTTTGTGCGAAAGTTTCAAACACTCACCTGACTGACAGGCTGACTTACTGACTGTTTGTTAGTCCGCTAGTCCACTAGTCTGTCGCGACGTTGTCCGTCTGTCCGTCTGTTGTCAATGGCGTGTAATTGTATGCGTTAAACAAGTGTCAATGTTTCACTTGGCGAAATCTTTTTTGCGCAACATCATCAGCGCGCATCATTTTAATCTCAGGTTTTGACTTTATGTTCTTTACACTGCTTTTGTCTTTCTTTTGCTTTACGCGTTTTTATTTTGAAGTTGTTGTTGTTGGCGTTCTTTTTTTATAGCATAATTATGTAACATAAATTACGAAAGTTTTTCCATACTGTTGTCATTGTTGTTGTTGTTGTTGTTCTTGTGTTATTTTGCAACTTGGCTCGCCTTTATTGTTGTCAATTTCTGCTCAATGTTGTTCTTGTCCAGAAAGTTTCGCCTTTGCAATTTTCAATCTGTGCGTTTTCATAATCTCAAGTGTTGCCAACTTAAGATTAAGTGAAGTTTACACACTCACAAAGACAACGACAAGCAACAACAACAACAACAATAATAATAAGAACGCATACAATTTCCGGTGTTGTCTGTGATTTTCGCTTAGAGATGTGAGTTTCCTTTTTTTTTTCTTTTTTCTTTTCTACTTTATTGCTTCTACATTAAGTTTGTATTCTTTTCATTTCTTGAATTTTTTTTTTTTTTTCTTCACATTTTTTTATGAGCTGTTCTTTTTAAACTTAGCGTCGGAAATGTTTGTTGTTGTTGTACTTGCTGTTCCTAACGAGCACAAAAGGACAATTTCAACTGCAATAAACTTAAAATTGTATAAACATTGCAAACTTCACTTGTAAAAAAAAAAGAATAAAAAAGTTATACAAATGTCGGCACACATTTTTGGCTTTGATTTTACTCATTGTTTTATGTATATATATTATTTGCCCGAAAGTAGGCTAACCAAAGCAAAGCGGCGGTGATGGTGCTGGAGTAAGAAATAACAATAAAACATGAAAGCAAAACATACAAAATTGATATTAATAACAAATTTGTTGTACGAAAGGAACTTATTAATAAAAAAAATGTTGTATTTATTACAAGTTTATTATGAAATTGAAAAGGAAATATTTCAATTGAAGACAAGACATGAAGCTATTTTATGATCGAGTATGAGCAATAAATAAATGTAGATTTTTGTTTGGCAAAAAATATTTTTTGTTATAAAAACATTAAATCAACATTTCAATGCTGATGGTTTGATGTTGTTGGCCTGAGGTAGTTGAAAGGAATATTTTAAAGACTTAAAACCATAAAATTTTAGTTTCTTTAATATTTATAATAATATTTTTGCATTACAGTGAAAACCAACAACAGCAACAACAACAACAGTAACAACAGCAAAAGCAATAACATGAATAAACGTTGTGCGAATCCAAGTGAGACAAACAAATGTACAACCGAATATCATAATCATCCAAAGATGGCCTTTTCCGGCAACAAACTATTTGAAGCCAAAGAAATGTTGAAGAAAACGAAATACGCACGGCAGACAAATAAATTGAATGAGGCGACGGTTGTCGATGTTGATGACGTTAGTGCAAAAATCAGCAACACTAAAACGCAAATGCCAAAGGGAAATGAGCAACAACAGCAGCAGCAGACGAGACAAGGACAGCAAGAGCATCAGGGTCAGGTCAATGGCGGTGACGGTGGCAGCGGTGCTGCTGAGGGCAACATAAAGAATGGTCAGCAAAACTTAGAAATCCAAAGAGAAGTGAATAAGTCGAATTTTTTAAATTGTGCGCAATTTAGCGATTGCACCAAGCAAACATCAGCAGTAATAGCAACAGCAATAGCAAGTGGCAGTAACAACACTAATAGCAATAACAACAATTACAACAACAACAACAACAACAATAATAATAATAGTGATAAGAATGAGGACAACGACAAACTGCTCGTTAAACTAAAGTTAAAGTCAAGTAAGAAAAGTTCGCAGATTACAGGCCAAGATCAAGACGAATTGCACAACGATGAAGTTGCAAACATAAATAATGGAATGCCAACAACTACGGTAACAACAACAATAGCAAAACAGCAACAGCAACAACAATATCAGAATTATCATTGTCCCACTGGGAAATCATGCTGCAGCTACGTGCAAACTTTTCTCAATGCCGGTCAGAGTGAGTTTGATGGCTTTAGAGACGCCAACAAATTGTCAACTACGAGCAACAACCAAGAAAATGCAAAAAGAACAACAACAATAACAACAACAATGACAGCAATACAAGATGTTGATAATAATATTGCTGAAGAGCAGCAAGAAAATGTTCGTGTAGCAAAAAGTTCAGAAGCCGAAATAGTAGAAGCAGCAGCAGCAGCAGCAACGGCAGTAAGTTTAGCAAAGTCAACAAACGATGTTAGTTTATCATGCATGACCCAAGCATGGCGCCCACGTAACCGCTGCGACACTGGACGATTCTGCTGTCGCGGCATGCAACAAGGGAGACATAACTGCAGTTGCGATGCTAACAAAGCGACAGCTATAAAAGCACCTGCAGAAAATCAACAACAAAAAGAAAAACTCATTGTGTTGACCGCAAAAGAAGCGCAAGCAGAGCAATCAATAAAAGCGTACAACAAGTTACCAACGCCAACGCCAACGCCACCGACCAGACTACAATTTGGCTTTCATGACGAGTGGCAATTGTTGCAGCATCTGACCGTGTCACATCGTCTCGCCGTAATGCATTTTTACGGCAAGTACGGTGAACGTTTACATGTACCCTGCTGTCGGTCAGCAGTTGGGCAGCAGCGTACAATTGCATGTTTGAATCTCAGAGCAGAGCGTCGGACAAGCGTTGGCGTTATACAAACGATTGGACAGGTGCAGCGATTTTTCTTAGCTGTCATACCGCTCAGCGACAACGCTGCTGGCACTGAGGTAACAACAACAGCAGCAACCAAAGCAACCGAAAAGTATGCAATCTTTTTGTGGCAAATCACAAATGAAAATGGAAATGGAAATGCAAACGAAGGCAATAGTTTCGAGACCATCATTGCACCGCAACGCACGGCTATCAAATGGTTCGGATGCGCTCAGCCACTCACAAAGAGCTGGAATGAAATACGCAACGCTGGTCACTTTTTGACACATCATGTGATGCCCGGCATCGATGATGATATATTCGAGATTGTTGTTAAAATGAAAAACCATTGAATTTTCACGATAAAACAAATAAACCCGACTTGCAGTAAATTTTTGATGGCTTTGATTTTGCTTTGGCACGTTTCGATGTTTGATGTGAAAAGCTGTCAGCGTTTTTTAACGGTAATGCTGATAGTGTTGTCTCATGTATACACAACACAGCTAATTTATTAAGTCTGATTAAAATATTTTTATTATTTTTTGTATGCGCGCCGTTAAATATGCTACGCATAATCTAGAAAATCAAATTATTTAATTAATGCGCCTTAATTACTTAAACGGCAAATATTTTAATACAAAAATCGCTAATTTTATTTATATTTATTATTGTATTATTATTTTAATTGCCAGGGAAAAGATAAAAAAATTGACACGAGTTATTTTAATTATAAATATGTCAACATTTTCGCTAAAAGTGCAAATTGACATATTTTGAATTATTAATACAAAAAAATTTATGAATTTTGTTACATTTATTTCAAATGAAATTTCACTCAAAGCGTTTTTAATATATTTTATTTTAAAATCGCATGTGTGCATTTCATAAATTATTATTTACATTTACTATAAGCGAGAAATTGTATTTTGTTTGAATATGAAAAATAATATTTAAAAGCAATTTGCATATTTTAAAAATTTGTTTAACTCGCATTATTTTGATTGATAAAAATAAAAAAAATATGATATAGTAAAAATTTCACTTGTACATCAATTTGTTTATTCATATTTTTTACAAGGCCAATTACATGAAAAATCAGCGAGGCAGCTAAAATAGCTAAACACTTTACGATAGGTTGGTGAGCAATGGGTAAGCGGTGGACGGACAGCCTAAGTTGTTTGGAATAAAGGGTGTGCTAAAATGCACAAAAATAAAAGATATAATTCTGCGTCAAAAAGGCAATAATGATTTTTCAAATGAAATAAGAAAAGAAAGTTCAATGATTATAAAAATTTATCTGAAAAACATCAAACACTCCTATGTTACATTGAGCCATAGTGTAACATACGGCAACTTAACACTCAATTTTTGTTTTCGAGCTTAATACATATTATAATAATATAATATATTATAATACTATAATATATACATTTTTTAACAAATTTTTATACACTATCAACTCATCAACCTTCTTGTACTAAATGTGTTATATATCTTTATAAAAACGCCACTGACTAAGCGACGGAGAAAAACAATACTGCCCGAAAGTATGCACTCTTATTTTTACTAACCATAATAGTAGTCGTTTTCAGGCGTTGCCATGCATCCGTACAACATGTTTCTTCTATCAGCAACATAAAAATTCATTAACAAAATAAATCAAGCTCGAAAATTGCATGCAATTTGCGTGTACATGTGCTGTTGTGTGTGTATGTGTATGTGCGGCATGGTGTTGACATGTTTTAATTTTCGCAGTTAACACAAAAAACCAATTCACCAACGATGCCACCGCCTTTGCCGACACCATCTCTGTGGCCATGCCATGCAACGTTGCCACCTTTCATTAAGTGTGTTGCATATTCTGCTGCATTGACAATTTTTCAATATTTTTTTTTTCGTTTTTCTTTCATTTTTTCACTCGTATATTGCAATTTTTTCTCGTCTGCAAATTGAGTTTGCCGCAAATTAATGCGACGAAGCATTTAATAAAATAAAATAACAAAATGTTAATAAAAGCAAAAACGGCAACGTGTCCAACGTGTCCAACGCAGTCAAAAAGAAAAAGTCAAACAAAAAATTCTTACTTCTGACCGAATTTCATTAACAACTTGCAATAGTAAATCTGTTTGATAACATGTGCGCAATAAACTTCAACGTTTTTTCGTTGATGTTTTGTTAATTTTTATTTTTTTTAAACCACACGCAGTTTACCCTTTTCCATGAAATATACATTGCATATATTTTTGCGTGGTGCACCATTTTTCTTTTTATTATTACTGCTATCATTTTTTGAAGTTCGTTTGTTTGTTGTTCTTTTTTTCGTATATGTAGTAATATGCCACACATTCAGCGTAGTGTCACTGATTGCATTGCAATTTGATGTGTAAACGCCAAAAAAAAAAGTTGTTAAAATAAATTAAAAATTCTGCAAGCGACGGTAAAAAGTGTTAGCGGCTTTTTGCATTGACAGTTGCAAACGATTGTGACGCTTTTGTGAGTTGCAACTTAATGTAAAACTTTTCAAGTTGTCGACTCAAGTTTATGACAAGCGGTTCAAGAATGTCAATGTCATAAACAAAGTTTTAAATAAAGTTTTCTTTAATGAATATATTTTTGATTTTAGTCAAAAGACTTTCCTCAAGAAAATTAATAATAAATATAAAAATAAATTTTCAAAAACTATCTTAGAAGTATGCAATTTATTTTGTTGCGTTGAGTAGATGACGAGTCATCAGCTGTGCCAACTCTTTGAAAATTATTCAATTTTGAAATGCCTCATGTATAGTGTGGTAACTGCAGACACTTTCTTGAAATCATTGATGTGTTTTTCAGACTTCCGAAACTATCGGTTCCGTGAAAACAGAATGGACGGCCCATGTGTCTATGAAAATCGTTGTATACTTGATATTAATTGCAATAAAATGTCTTCATTCTTGCGCATCTGATTTATTTAATATTTTTCTGTTTACTTTTGATAATGCTAATGTCAATTGCGCAGTACTGCTTTTTTGAATAGACTGACCGAAATTCAAATCGTGTGTGATAAGAAAGAACTCAGCTGAGTGAATTTGTTGTGTAATAAATATATGTATTTATTATTGATGAAATTAATTAATGAACCCCTCTCGCTCGCTTGATTTTCTTTATAGTTCTTACTCATTTTTGTTGTTGCTGAACAAAGTGCGCGAGAAGTTTGCTGTCCAAGCTGTCTTCAGCCAGCGCACATGTTTCAAACATGCGCACGTTCTCTCTCACCCCACTATGGCACATTCTCACAACACACATTGACCAAAGCAGCGCACTGCTGCGACGCTCTTTGCTGATGTCGTCATCGTTAACAAGAATATTTGCACATGTTTTTTTGTTGTTTTTCTTTGTGTTTCGTTGATTTTCATTTGTGCTCAATTAGTTTTAATCGAATGGCGAACGCAAATGTTTTATTTCTTTGTGCGACGACGACAGTAAAAAAATATTAACATGGCTTTAATAAAACTAAACATTTACGTAGCTTATTATTGTTTAAATAGCGATTTTTAATTAATTTTCGCATTACCGTTTTATATGTGTAAATATTTGTGCTTCTTCTTTGTTTAAAAACAATTGTACGCGTTTCTAATTAGCAAAGTTGAGTTTTGCTGTGTTTAAGCGAAACGCGTCCGACTCATTTTGCGACAACATTTTGCGTGATTAGTGCTAATTTGCGTTGCTCTCGTGTTTTGCGCTCACGCTACTCGTCAAACTGACTGACGGTCAAACATTCCAACATTCATTCATTCCAAACAAAAGTGTAAAAAAAAAACAATAAAAAAAAATTTCCGCCAACGAAACGTCATCGATTTGTTTTGACGCTTAGTGATATCGTATTGTTTTAAAAATAAGAACCAACAACTATTTCAATTGCTTTGTTTTTGTTATTCCATATCGTTTTACCAGACACAATATGAGTTATCCAAACGGTGAGTGATTGTTTGTGCTTTTCCCTTGATAATTAATATTATTTTTATTGATAATAAATCAATTAAGTAACATAAAAAAAATATTGTGCTAACAAATGATTTCAATTTAAACTGATAGGCAAAGCATCTCGTCGGAAGGCCAGCTTTGAGATCAATCACGAGGCAATGACAAAGCGGACGTCTAATGAGGCCGAAAACGAGAACGTACCTGAGAGCGAACGGCTTTTGGGTCATGCACGGGCACAGGCACAAATTCACATACTTCACCATCATCCTCATGAACATGCGCCGGCATATGCAGAACCACCTCTGCCACCGCCGCGTGTCAACAGCAAAGCACATGCGGCCTCGGGCAACGACGCCAACCGCAATAATGATCGCGTTGCAGCTCCAACAGAGGGTAAGTATGGCAAATGTTTGCCATGTGCGTGTGTTTGATTCCTCATTACCATGATTTGGAAGTCAATGTGTTATCTTATGTTTTAAAACCCCATATGAACTATGAAATGTGCATGAAGCAACCAAGAGCTTTCTTAGCTATGATACAAAAAAATGTATAGCATTGAATAAGCTTATGTTACTCAGTGCCACGTGAAACATACAGCAAACGAGTGTTCAAACTTTTCGTAGTAGCTTTGTTTTGTGCATTTTAAACTGCTGTATGCATAGCAATTGTCGCTTTGTTACATAAGCGAACTTACAATTTTTCATTTCCGAAATTACTTGTTATAATGTTGTAATAAGACATACCGACAAACAATTGGATGGACAGAAATGCACATGCACATTACCAACAATTTTATAACATTTTAGTACATGCAAATGCAATGTTATTGTTGTTGTATAACAAACGAAATCGATTAAAAAAATACAAAATAAAATTGTATACAACAAATATTTTGTATACTCGAACTACAAATTAAAACCAATACAATTAGTTTGTAACATAAGCTACAACATCATTTAGCAAACTATTAGTATGTAACTTAAACTGAATTAAGTAATTCGATGCCAATTTGTGAGCGGCTTCTGTTGTTTTTGTTGTGCATATTGTAACATTGACGGACTGACAGATTGATTGACAGCCTAAGATTGAGGAGTGTGAGTAAGCAAATGTATAAGTGAACGAATTGATGAAATTTAAGTCATGAATATAGCAAAGATCTCTTCTTAAAGTTTTTATTAATGAAATTTGATGCACCCTTGATTGCTTCAGTTTTCAACGCTTTAGTTGTGTTTTCCTTGCTTGAAATTTGCACTACACACATGTATGCATAGTGTGAGAAAAGTTTCATGGCTCTTGGCTTTGATTTGGGTTTCAATTTGCTATGAAATTGTTGTGTCTCTCATAGCTGCAAAACGGAAACGGATGCATAACAAATTTCGCATATGAATAATGAGTGCCTTTCGAGTGCAAATGAGGCGTACTTGCAAGCAAGTGCGATAACTTTTGTGCACATGTGTGTGTGAGTATCTACAACTGTTTGTATTTGTGTTGCATATGCATTAGCGGAAAATAATTTCCTGCGCATTCATTTGTTTTCGCTCGCTCAGTCGTTTGTTGGTCGCTTTCTACAATTTCATTTGCAAACTTTTGCATGAAATTTTCATATAATAACTTTTTTTTTTTATTTTTATTTGTATATTGTTTCATTTTTCGTATGTTCTTTAGCAGCGTAAATTACCAAAAGCTAATATTTTTGATAGTCTCTCAAAAAAACAAAAAACAAACAGAAAAATAGTTTAGTATTTTGATTACAAAAAATATAATATTATATTTACTGCAAAATTATTTGAAAGCGAGAAATATTTCTGGTTTTTTATGCATTTTTAACAAAATATAATTTATGTAATTTTTTTTTGTTTTGTGTTTTGTTGAAAATATGTTTTTTGTTTGTGAATTTGCATATTGCAATTTATGAATTTTGTGCATTTTGTTTTTGACTTTTGAAAAATCTCATTTGATTTTGCCAAACTAACAAATTTATTTTATTTACGTCAATGGAAAATATTAAAATATATTTCTATGTGTGGCAAATAGAATGAAGCGACTATGACTTTTTAGTTGCAGAACTAACTTGAATATTATAAAAGAAGATGTTGTATTCGTCATATACATTCTTCAATTCATCAACAAGTTCTTGAGTAGTTATTTTATACTCCAGGCTATATAACGTCTTCATAGTTGCTCACCAAGTTGGAAAACCATATCTAGAAAGCGCATGTCTTATAATTTCAAGTCTTTCAAATTTATTACACTAACCTAAGATTTCCTTAAGCCAAAAAGTATGTCAATTTTTTTTATTATTTGTTTTTTTTTTTAAATGCATAATTTTTTCTATTTTTTTTTTTTTGCACTTTTTCTACTTTTAATGCGTCTTTCAAAGCTTTTACCTAAAGTAAGTGCACAAAGGCAAAGCTACGCGCGCTCATTTGTTGACTCTTTCGCATTCGCTCACATGCTGACATCTAAAAGCATTTAAATGTGTATGCAATTTCGTATTTTTTCAGTTCGGTTTTCTATTTTCTATTTTCTCTTTTATTTTTGTTGTTTGTGCTCTACTGCAAATAGAAGACGAAGAAGAAAAATGTAAATAATATTGCATTTCTCAACGTGTTCATGTCATAGCGTAAAAGCGTAGCAGTTGCAAAAGCGGGCAAGCAAGAAAAAAAAAATAAAATGAGAAAAAGAAAATTTGAAATAAACATCACAGACACAGCGGTGATGGTGGTGGTAGAGATGGTGATGTTGATAGTGGCAGAAAAACCAAAACTGGTAACATTTTTGTTAACTGAAAGCAACATGATGCACATTCATATGCCAGCCTGCCAGGCAGCCGTGCAGCCGGCGGTGGCATGTTAAATGCGTTCATTCAGTGACGAAGCCAAAGTCAGCGTTAGCGTCAGCGCCACCAACAGCGCATTGGCTTTGAGAAATGAATAGTTCTTGGTGACATAGAAATGCATGAAATGTATGCATGCCGCGCTGAGCAAAGCAAACAAATATACTCAACATATATATGTATAAACATTCATGCGTTTACCAATACAAATGCAAAAAGAAACACTTATAAATGAGCGCCGCTATTGTGCAAGAAAAAAGATGGGGGAAAAATAAATAAATAATATAAATAAAAAAAAAAAAAAAAAACAAAATACATGACGACTTCGACAACTTTATTTGCCTTTTAATGATTGCCAAATGAAAAGGAAAATTCGCTATAAAACTCACAACTACAACTATGTGTGTGTGACATTTGACAAGATTGAAAGGTAAGCAAAGGCAAGCTTAGCTCATGCTATGTAAATTTCTTTTCCTACTCTTTTTTTTTTTTTTTGCTTTCTTTTATGACATTTGAAATATGAACTCATTACTTGTACACCTTGCAGCAATTGCCGGCGGACTTGTGAGTGCAGCATGTGTTTGTTTGGGCTCTGTGGTGGCAATGTGAATCTTAGATTTAACTTTGCTGTTGATGTTGGTTGTCACAAGCCTTGTATCTTTGTATTTAAATAGCAGCTTCATTACTCGTTGCTCGTTGCTAATTACTAAACGGCACTTAGATCTGTTAGTTCCAACATGCTCGTACTTGCTTCTTTATGTGGCATGCTTTTAGGGTTTTGTGTATTTTCAATTACGTAGATTTATGGCATTTCATTTTTTGCAAAACGTTTTTGCAATTTGTGTGTAGTTTGATGTTTATGTGCACAAGCATGTTGCTTTAAGCATAGAAAAGATTTGCTGTTGAGTAAGTAAGCTTTGGTAGTATTTTTGGTTATGAGATTTTAATGACTTTTACAAGTTAACCTTGGATTTATTATATTTTAAAGTTATTACGTTCATGTTGAGACAATTCATTTCATATAGCTGGGCACATAACATACTTGTGTAAAATAAATCTAAACTGAAGTGAAGAAACGAACGTTGTGCAACGACAAACTAACAACTCATTTGCAACAACAACAACTCATGCAACATTGGGCGGACATTCAACGATATTTCGATGAATTTATGAAACATGCTGAGCACAAAACACTAAAGAAATCGTGCACTGTTAAATGTGTACACGAGACTTAATGAGTTAAAAAAATAAAAATAAAAATAAAAAAAACATGTCGTGAACTCAGAACATATTTACACACAAACATATGTAAACATTATTTATATACAAATGAAAATACTCAAAGCCGCTTTAAGAGGCGTGACTTTATATTCCCACTTACACATACACTCACATACACTCACATACTCACACACTTAAACACATCTGCACTCCTGTCGTGAGCACACGCATACAAAGGTTGGAAAAGAAAAAAATTGTTCGCTTGCTTAAATAAACATAAATAAAGAGAATTTATGGTGAAAATTGAAATAAACCGCAAATATAAAGGTATGTAGTGTGCATTAACATGCAATCAGACGTACACACACACACATTCGTACACCTTTTAAATACACGCATACAAGTGCATAAGTCATTATGCGCAATTTCTCGTGCAAATTTGCACAAATAAAAAAAGAAAAAAATTATAAAAATAAATAATAATAATTTATATATGTTTGTAAGTGAAAATAATAAAAAGAAATTATGCCTTCAACTCAAGTGTAGTCGCGTGTAAGCAAGTCGAGTCAAGTCAAGTCAAGTTGAGTTGACTTGCATTGAGTTGCGTTCAACACTCAGAGCGCAGCGCAGACTTTCAAAGCTGAAATAAGAAAAAAAAAATAATGAATAAAAATTGCGACCCCAACAGACATAAACATGTGAAATTAAGTAGAAATGTATGTAAGCATATTTGCTTCTGTTTGCGTTGTATTAAGCTTAACATAAGAACATTTTCATACCTTAAGCGATGCAATTGCATTGGTTTTGTGGGCTTGTGGGCGCTTGAGTAGTGATGTCAATCAACGTGGCGTATGAGTGATGTTTGCATTGTGTGTATTTAATGCTTTTGCTCCGAAACTTTTGTAATAAAATTCAAAGCTAACCCGCAGTCTTTTAGTATAATATAAACTCAAATGACACTTTGTGTTGCAGTTGATTACTTTGAGGTTGGCGGTAAGTTAAATTTTAGAATTTAATTCTTTGAAATTGTCACAAACTGTGTCAGTTTATGCACCCTAAGTGTGGTCAAACTGTTAACAGTTAACAGAGACATTCTGTTAACAACTAAAGAGACATCCTGTTAACAGTTAATAGGGACATTTAAATAACAGAGATGTACTGTTAACAGAGATATTTAGATTTTCTTGTTATTTTGAACTTTATTTGAATAGGCGAAGTCAAATCAATATTTTTTTCTAGACTTGAGGTGTGCAGGGTATTATATTGTCGAGTACACTCGACTATAGCGTCCTTACTAGTTTGTATATATAACATTATCATAAGATAACCAACAAAGACATGTAGTAATGCTCAATTTAATGCCATACCTTATATGCAACAAACTAATGGACAAAGTTTACATTCTTCATGAACAATGATTGCGTAAGGCTTCGTCCAACTTTGGCAACAATTGAAAAGTCGACGTGTAACTCTGGTCATTTATTTCACTTGCTTAAAACAGCAAAGTTTCTTCCACCTTTCCAAGTAACAACTTTTACCGAACAATATTTCTTATGCTTTGCCAAGAAATATGACAAGCACAAGTGGCAAAGTTGTTGCCGCCGCCACTGTGAAAAACTAACTGACAATGATAATTTTGAGAAGGTGCAAAATGACTTGGCTTTTTCTGACTCAACTCAACTCGACTCTGATCGAAAATGAGGCGAACAAAAAATGGCAAACAAAAATGAGGCAGAAAAAAATTGCAAGCAATTTAAAAGGATTGCAACTTGATGCAGTTATTTTTTTACTGTTAGGTATTGCCGCTATTGCAGGCATAACTTCGACTGTGCCACTTCAGTTGACTTCGAATCGTAGCTGTTTTTCATTTGTTCGTTATCGTTGCTGACACTTTTCGCAATTTATGTTTAATTTTTTCACGTTTGCAAACTACAAAAACAAAAAAAACAAAAAACTTAAATTAAATTAAATACTAAAATGCGCAAAACTTTGAAATGAGGTTCATAATTCATGAATGCGCGTGGCAGCAACTTAAATTCTGCGGTTTGGCGTTCAACTTGGCAGACTCAATAAGTGTTGCAGCGGAAAAAAATTGTGAATCGAAGTTTGGTAAAACAGCAAAAACATTCAAGTGCCAATGAAGTATACTCAATGCCATGCATGAAAATTAATTTCCTGAAATGATTTTTAATTTCTTAATGAGCGTAAAATGAATGTGCACAAACAAGATGGCAACGATTATATGAAGCTCTGCCAGGCAAAAAGTTATGATATTTATGGTTATATAATGAAAACAAAAAAAACGAAATTTAAAAATAAAACAGTAAAACTCATTTCCTCATTGATAATATTTGTTTACTTAAACTATGAAATTATCTCATTGAACCCGACTGTTCGGAGAGTCTGCGATACAATTTGTAATATATTGTGATAATAACTGTTTTGTTTTTTTTTTTTGCTTGGATACAATTATAAATGTGTTTATTTTTGCTTGCAACTACAAATTTATTCAACTAATAATTACCTTTGCTTGCTATAGATAATTAAATGATAAGCAAGAGCGCAAACATAATCACGTATTCACACACATACACACTGATTCATTCTGGTAAATTCTCAATACAGTAGCTTTTTCCAAGTAATTCATTGTCACCTGCTTCATGATCGCCAATAGCTTCATTCGATGAAAATGCGCGCAATCGCACAATTCATCTTAATTCACATGATCAGAGAGAAGTTCACAACTTCGAACAGCGCGTGTTGATTTTATTAATTAACATATTTTATCTTATTTTGTTTTATGGCGTTTTTTCTTTTATAAATGTAAATAATTGCAAAAAATTATGAAATTATTTTTTTTTTCCAATCCATGAGTGCGTTCGTTATTTTCTTAACTGTCTCGTTTCATTACTTTGCTGGCTCAGTTCACCAGAGTCTGTTTGCTTATATTTTGTTTTTATTTTAACATATTGTTTTGTTGTTATTTGCTTAAGGGGGGGGTAAGGTATTAAATTTTTTTTTTTTTGGATTTTTCCAAAATTTGTAAGATGACAGTAGAATGTTTCGAGAATATCGTGTAAAAATTTCAGCTTGATCCGATGAAAACTGACGAAGATAGAGCGTTTTCAGTTTCAGTCTTCCTATGCGGCTTATAGCGCAGAGCAAAAGTTTAATTTGATTTTCCCACAACTTGCTTTTGCAAAGTCGGTGACCACTCTCACTCGAAAACTAACAAACCGATTCTTTTGAAATTTTACAGGCATTTTCTAGACATAATTAGCCGTGTCCTGACGTCGAGTTTTTTTTTTTTTTTTAGATTTAAGTATTTTTTTCAGCAGCTTGAAGGTTGATTTTTTTGTCAAAAATCGATATTTTGACTTCAACATGCTAAAAAAAAATTAAAAAATTTTTTCTTTTTAAAAACCTCGACGTCAGGACACTGCAAATTTTATCAGCTAAAATCATTTATTTTGTCTTGAGTTTGCGATGATTCAGTAGTTTGTAATCGTGGTCACCGCAAGACACCTTTTTTCAGTGGCATTAATTTAAAACTGCTGCCATCGTCTCAAACTTTTTTTAATTTTAATGAAATTTTCAGGAAATATGCTTAAGATATTACTTATTAACTTCCCATTCAAATAACTGAACAAATGCTTATCGTTTTCCTTAATAAAAATCACAAAAATGTGTTTTTTTTTCAACGAATTAACCTTACCCCCCCCTTAAGTTGTTGCTGTTGTTATTATCAAGACGTTTTTTGTCGCCGCGTTTCATTGTTTATATTGAATTTGTTGGCAAACATTCTCAGCGTGTTTAGTATCTTCTCTTTGCTCTGCGCGATTTCATTTTATGTCTCAAAGATAAAATTTATAATGTATAAAAACAAAAATAGCAATGGAAATGTATTCATTTGCTATGCTCAGCTGTGCGGTTGCTGCTGAGTTCAGTTCGCTACGTCGTGATCAGATATTAGATTAGTTCTGTTTTAGCGATAAATCTTAACGGTTCGTTCGCGCTTCAGCAATGAGTTTATTTCATGCGGTCCAAAGCATTGCCAAGTGAATTTTTAACCTCTCGAAGTCTGCTTACACATATACTATGTATAAATGTAGATTTTAGTGGAAATTATTTATTTAACGTATACAAAATAAATTTGTTTTATGCACAGAAAGTGTCAATTTGTGATAATTTTTATGTAATAATCATAAATTCTAACGAGTGTGAGTATTGAAGCCATAAATATTGTGATTTTATTTCCAAAGACGTGAATCGAAAATAATTATATGTATGTATTTAAAAAAAGTAAGAATATTCTGACCGTGCGGTTTATTTTAATTTAATTATTAACTTGCTAATTAATAATAATTATAAAAGTGTTTTGGATTCAAATCTACGCTTTATTTTAATAGATATGCTATTATCAATACAACCGATCTTTGATATTTCCCATCAAATAAATCAAAAACATTTTTTTTTTGGGTTTCCTTGAATTTTGGCGCCAAATTAAAGCTCTCTTATCATAGAAAAAAATGTTTTTTTAGATACTTGTAATGCCACTTGTTCATTAATTTATATTTTAATAACTTTATGTGCGACACTGAGCAATTTCTCTGCTTATTTTATTTTCTGTATTCTATTTCAATTCATTCTCAATAAATGTTTTGCTTATGTCTATGAAAAACCCATTATTAATAGTACATTATTAAATGCCATGTGAACGACGAGTTTCCAAATGTGTCATAAGAAACATTTTAAAATTCACGTGATTTTTTATTGTTCAATAAAGATTGACTAAGAATTTTTTTTTTTTTTTAATTAAATTTGCATCAATACAGAACATTGAGCTATACACCTATTAATTAGGCTTGTATTGTGGACATACCACACTCTTAACATGTATTCATATACACACACAAACATTAACACAGACAATTCAAACTCAAATTCGACGCAATCTAAATCAATTTGTATAATCGTATTGATACACACACACGTGATCACGAAATGTCATCGTACAAATAGAGACTGAAACTGACACAAAATATTTGCGTACAATTAACACGAAAATGTCAACATTAACGTCGACAGCGGTTTTGCCATCGTCGTCACCGTCACCGTTGTCAATGTTGATATCGCCTTTGCTGTTGATGATAGATTCAAAATTAGATTTGAATTTAAAACCGAAACATTCGTTGATTGCTATGACAAATAGTCAGGCATTCAGATACACAGATACATTCTAATGATTGGTGCTTAGAAGGCTCAGTAAAAATGAAGTCATGAAAATAAGCACAAATTGTCAGTATTATAAGTGCGCTATTGAAATTTAAATGAGCGCATTTAGAACCACAAAAATTATATTTGCAATTAACAAAACGGAAGCTGGAAAAGTTGTCAAATTAATGTTGTTGTTCCGATTAAAGAGTGTTGGGGGGACCACGAAGCGTTGGCCAGTTTGACGTTGATTTGTGTCGAAGGCGTCGCTGTTGTTAAATGCGCTAATTATTTAAAGAAATATTTACATTTTCACGGTGGCAGGTGCAAACGATGTGCGCTGCTGACAATGAGGCCAATTATGGCGCACAGCACCAATTGGCTTGCCTGTTCTTTATTGGCTTGACTAGAGTTGAGTTGAGTTGCGTTGTGTTGAGCTTAGCTCGAAGGATGCAACGCGAAGGTAGGCGATAACTTAGTGTCAACTCTCATACTGTCAACGTTGTCATTCTTGTTGCTATCGTTGACGTTGTCGTTGTCGTCGTTGTCGCTGATGTTACTTTAGCGCAATCAGCGCCTGTCAATCTGCGCGACAATCTTCAGTATTACTTTGTCGTTGTCGTTGTCAAGAGCGACGGCAGCGCGGATTGAAAATATAATGGAAGCAACGCAGTTGATGCTCGGCAAGGCAAGGTAATTTAAAAATGCAAGTATACGAAGCCACTCAATGCAACGAACGTTTTCACTTCTTTTGATTATTGTTGTTGTTCGTTGTTAGAAGAAATGAGCCTGACAGACTTTTGGTTGTTCGTTCGTTCGGTGGCATTTGGTATTGGGTATGAATGCAAAATGGGTTAAATGCAGCTTGTTAGCACTTATAAGCGTAAAGTCTGTGCTGAGCATTGTCAACTGTTGACAGCACACACAATAAAATGTCATAATAAGTGCGGGTGCCATTGGCTAAGTGGCTGAGTATGTTGAATAGAGTGATAGAGAGTGAGTGAGGAAAGCAGGTTCAGAGTTTAAATCCGGGCTTTGGTTAGTTGTATTGCCTGCTGGCTGTGTATATTCTATTAAAGCAATGACAATAACAATTCTTGGTTACTTACAGCACAGCAACACGAACACGAACACCAACAACAACATCACAAGCAAATAGACAACAAAACTGGCAATCAACAAAACACAAAATTAGAAATGCAAAAATTCTCACAGGACTATAATGGCAATGGTGACAACATTGCTGCTGCTGCTGCTGCTACAGCTGAGAGTAAAGTTGATGGCGAACAAAATGTTGCAACAATAATTTTAACGCCAACATCATTAAATCCAACAAATGAAACAGCAACGCCAACAACAACAATAATAAATGCGGGTAATGGCAGTAATGGCGATGTTGCCTATGGGCATGGTTATTCACACGAGCCAGAATACAAAGGACCAAAGTGGTAAGTAAGTGGAGTGTAAACCAAGCACAATGAATGCGCTTTAAGGCACACACACACACATACACACACATAAACAAACAAACCACACATACTCATGCACATGCGAAGCGCGTCCAATTGTTTTGCTTTGCTTTGTAGAATTTTATTGTTCGCTTGGCCTACACAAGTAGACGCTTAGTTGTTGTGTGCAAGTCTCTCTGTCTGTCAGTTTCTCTGTCTGTCTGTCTGTCAGACTAGCTGGTTGACTGCCTCTTGGCTGCATTACCCTTCATGCATACATGCACTTCCGTTGCAGTTTAGTTGACTCACACTCACACACACACACGTGCTCGCTTGCTTGTTTTCGCATATCCGTTGCTGTGTTTCTTATATGATTATTTTTACGCTAACAATGTCGGCGTCCGTATCGTTTGTCGTCTCGCTGTCTGGCTGCTTTCTGTACTTTGCATTGTTTTCTTTACTTTGGTTTCTTTGTGCTTTTGTCCTTACGGCTGTCAGTAAGCAACCAAGCCAGTCTGTCTGTCCCTTTGACTTCCTTTTCTTTTTAACTTCCTGCTACATTTCGCACTCAAGTGTTAACTTTTTGGCTGTGACATTCATTTTAATGGCATATCCTTGTTGTTTTTTTTTTTTTTTTTTTTTTGTGCGCGTCCCTTTGGCTTGTTAGTATTAAAAACTTTCCCACTTGAAGGTGTCGTCAAGACGTCAATTCACACATTTTATAATTATTTAACGCTTTTCATCAGTTTAAACTTTTTGTATTTGTGTCGTTTTGGTTTTGTATAAAGTGCGTTAAGTGTTTTAATATTTTGTTGCATTAAGGGGGTATACCACCTTTGCGATTTAAAAAATTGTGAAATAATTTATACTACGTAAAGTACTCTTTGAGGTGTACAGAATCTATATTGATCAATTTTATAGGTAACCGAAACATTTTTTGTATGCTATAAACAACTTTAAATAAGCGCTCTTAGTGCAATTGTATGTAAATACAAAACTTTAAACGCGTTTTTCTCGAAACGACATTTCTTAAATTGGCGTGTCAGATTGCTCCGCCAGTTTTTATCGGATTGACCTGAGAATTTATAGGGATCTTCTTAGACATGTAATCTAAGTCTGTACGTAGGGGTTTTTCGATATCTGTCTTAGATTTGTTTTTTTGCCCAATTAAATGCACATTTTTACTCAAAAAAATAAGTTATTTCGGAAAAATAGGCACCATTTTCGTAAAACTCAAAATTTCAAAAAACCCCTACGTACAGACCTAAAAAATACTGTCCTTAAGAGAAATTTTTTTTCCGATTGGAGCTAGCTTGCATGTACGGGCCGTGATTTGACACGCCAACTAGCGTTCTATGCAAAATGGACTTAACTTTGGGGTCATCTGTCAGTGGTTATTTGTAACATATTTGCCCTGGAAAAATTACAAAATGAAGTCGAGACATGCATTAGTATATTGCTTAAAACTATTTTTAGTCTAGTGCATTCTTTGCATTAAAAAAAATTTGCAAAGAATCGAGAAAATAATCATCTTCAAAGGTGGTATACCCCCTTAAGTAATTTAACATTTTGTTGTTAGCCTCTGTCAACGTCATCATTATTTAGAAACGTTCAAGAGCAGCGCCAAAAAAGTGTACGAATTGTTCATAGTCTGAAATATTTATAAAATTTTAAAATGTTTTTGCTCAAGACCTTAAAACAGTTTAAATACCTTAACGAAGATGGGCAAACCCACATCAAAGAAGTTGACTGCTTGTATCTTCACGGGTCGTTTTAAGAACTCCATGTAGAGTATCAAAAGTTTGCGCGCCTTTGGCTTGTATTGCAGCCAATTTGTATTGTAGACATTGTTAGTCAAACGATTGGCTTGATAGGTAACCTCATTGCCGTAGTAGCAGGGCAAAAATATCTGTATTATCATAACGCTAACGAAGGTAATCAGCATTAAAAATTGTCCCGGATTGGTGTTCATAGTCATCATCTGCTGTAGTCGATAACCACTGAAGCAAATGATGAATGCGCTTAGCACAATCTGTGCCACAATGTAGGGCGAGACAAGGCGCTCGCAAATTTTGCTCAATCTTTAAGAAAGACAAGAAATATTTGAAAATTTGTATAAAGACACCTTACTATCTTTGCTATAACGTACCTAAAAACTCGTGCATGCATATAAAATACTGCATTTAGATCCTCCATGATAAGAAATTCGGGTCCGGCAGCATTCATCGCGTCCAAACGTTTTCCAATAAGTTGATAAAGAAGCGCAACATGGAAAAGAAAATAACAACCGAGCATATCGAGCGTTATATTGCTAACGCATGTCAATGAAATAGCCACGACGTTATATCCATAGGCGTACCAATAACGATCGGGTCGTTGCCAATCGAAGGGCACGTAGAAGCCGAATGGCAGTTGATAGTTACTCTGAAAAACCACACTGATACAGGAGAGCACGACCACCATATAACTGGAAGCGATGTACGCGTAGAATATTCTTTTAAAAAATCGTTGCTCCTTTTGCCAGAACTTCATTTCCTCCTCGGTGTGGAATTCGTAAATCACATTTGTGTTGAGCTCTTTAACGAAACTGTATGCTTCCCTTCTCACTGTCCAGACATTCAATATCTTCACTATAAGCGCTATTTCCGTAAACGACAAGTATAAAACCTGTCCAGCTTGCTCCAAATCAGTCGAAGTAAATGCTTCCAGCCACATGAGTGCGATTAACGTGAATGTTAGCGGTGTATGCAGTATATAACCGTAATGTCGCTTAAGACTACCCAGCACTCCTGTCTCGTCCTGCCATGGCCAAAGGCCCAAGTAGCATAAGAGATGTAAAACCGTTCGAATTGCTTCCAATCGGTCCGTTGTATATGCTTCCATTTTGATATCTGTTTGGTTTCTGACGTCGGACAGTTTGTAGTCTCCTTCTTTTAAAGCCTTTGATTGAACGAAACATCGTACAGTAAAACTTCCATAATCCAGACACTCGAAAATCCCAACACTCAAGTAATTCGGAAAAGTTGTTTTTATTTTCTTAAAAAAATATTATACTTAAAATAAATTAGTACCCATTGAATTACATGAGTCAAAAATGAAATTGGCTGTTATCTATATGATGTCATATTTAGAACGCTGTATCTTAACTGTCGGGATTATGAAAGTTCTACTGTACCAATACATTTTTAATGTATTTGTGTGTTCGGCAATTATGAAATTCGAAAGAGTTTAGTTAATTGTCAGCAAGGCAATTATAGCAATTAAGTTAAAATAAATTAGTTGACATGATTTTTGTCATAATATTTGTAATGTGAACCAATAATAATTAGTCACGATTTATCAATTAAAAGAAAAGAGAGAAGAGAGACTTTGGGTTGGGTTAAGTTGTATGGTATATAATATCGAATGATTCAATAGGTTTTTGTCGGTTGTGAAAATGTATGTCCATTTCACATAAACAAGCTGATGACGTCAATGACCCATGATTTTTCCTTGGAATATACATTTTCATTTGTAATTGTAGCAAGATTTTATTTATACTTATCTCAAGGCTTTTTATTGAAATCAGCTTCTGTCATATACTTAACAAAAAATTATCTATAACAAGTTGAATTGCATTGAAAGTTACAAGTTAACTCTATTTGAGCTACGTTCGAATTATTATGCAATTCATCATTTCTAAAAGTAATTATTTTTTGGATACGTTCAAGAGTAGCGCCAAAAATGTATATGAATTATTCATGGTCTGAAAGTTTTATAGAATTATTGAAAATTTTTACTGATGACGTTAAAAAACTGTAAATACCTTAACAAATATGGGCAAACCCACATCAAAGAAGTTTACTGCTTGAATCTTCACTGGTTGTTTTAAGAACTCCATGTAGAGTACCAACAGTTTCCGGGCCTTTGGCTTATATTGCAGCCAATTTGTATTGTAGACATGGTTAGTCAAACGATTGGCATGATAAGTAACCTCATTGCCGTAGTAGCAGGGCAAAAATATCTGAACAATCATAACGCCAACAAAGTTTATCAGCATTAAAAATTGTCCAGGATTGTTGTTAAGTGTGACATATTGAAGTCGATAACCACTGAAGCAAATAATGAATGCGCTTAGGATAATCTGTGCTACAATATAGGGCGAGACAAGGCGCTCACATGTTTTGCTTAAGCTTTAAGAGAGACAAAAAACATTATACAATAAACAACAGCTTAATTTCCTTGTTCGGTCATTACATACCCAAAAATTCGTGCATGCAAATCAAAAACAGATTTAAGATCTGCCATGACAAGATGTTCTGGTTGCGTAGCACTCATTGCATCCAAACGTTTGCCAACAAGTTGATAGAGGAGCGCGACATGGAACAGAAAATAGCAGCCGAGCATGTCGAGCGTAGTATTGCTTATGCAGGTCAAAGATATTGCGATGAAGTTATAACTAAAGGTGTACCAATAACGATCGGATCGTTGCCAATCGAAGGGCACGTAGAATCCGAACGGCAATTCATAGTTGCTGCGAAAAAGCACACTTAAACAGCCCATTACGACAACCGTAAAACTAAATGCAATATAAGTATAGAAAATGCATTTGAAGAAACGATGTTCCTTTTGCCAGAAGCTCACTTCGTCCTTAGAGTGGAACTCGTAAATAGAATTCGTATTCAATTCATCCACAAAATCGTATGCTTTCTTTCTTACTGACCAAATATTTAGTATCTTCACTATAAGCGCTATTTCCGTTATGGAGACATATAAAATCTGTCCTGCTTGTTCCAGATCGGTTGAGGTGAACGCTTCCACCCACATGAGTGCGATGAACGTGAATGTTAGCGGTATATGCAGCATATAACCGTAATATCGTTTAAGACTTCCCAGCACTCCGGTCTCGTCTTGGCATGGCCAAAGGCCCAAGTAGCGTAAAAATTGTAAAACTGTTTGAATCGCCGTCAATCGGTCTGCTGCACTTGATTCCATCTTGATGTCTGTTTTGATTCTGAAGTCAAACCTCTGTGCTTAGAGAGTTTTATATCTGTTGGTTAGGCATTTGCGTTATGTAAGGAATCAGGGTTTAGTTCCTCGACGTCTTATGAAAGGACAAACAAAAATAGCATGGCATTGAATTTTTAATGCATTTCGTCAACTTTCCAGACTTATTGTTTCTGTTCATTTTTGTGCTCTTCATACTGGTATTATAATTTTTTCGTTTAGTTTGTAACACACATAAGGACACATTTGCAATCATATAAAATATTACGAGATGTTTTCAAGTAAAAATATGATGTTAGCGACCGGAAATTTTGAAGAGATTTGATTCTGGATTATTGCAACTTGTTGCTCTGATAAAAAAAAAGAAGACGAAACTGGATGCACCGCTAGAAAAATAGTGAGAAGAGTATCAAATCTTCGGCAAAGCCGAGATAGCTTCTTACTGGTAATTCTCTGTTTTTGTTCGGTAATTATAAAATTAGGAAATATTTGTTTTATTGTCCGAAGGGCAATTATAATAATAAGCTAAAATAAATTAGCTGACATGATTTTTGTCAGAAAACTTGTATCTGTAATGTGTACCAATGATAATTAGTCTCGATTTATCAATTAAAAGAGCATAAATCAAATATTTTCGAAAGTTAAACGGCCTAGCTTATAAAGACTTATCGGGTGATTCGTATAGAAACATCGCTCAGAACTTGCACCTGCTTCAGATCGTTCAAGGTGGCTGACTCAAGCTGAATTCTAACTCAGTGGGCCTTAGTTTGACCTTCACACACCAAAAGGTCAATGGTGGCCTTTGCGGGTAGAACATACTTTGGGATTTCACTGACGCACATTGACAGCTTACATCAAGTCCAGTGCAGTCGTGTCAAAACGTTTGTGTCTAAGCAAAGAGTTAATAATTTTCTTTTTTTTGGAGGAATTATCAAAATCTCTTGCCTCATTTTCTCATTGCTGCATGTGTTCAAAGGCTACAAAAAATGTGAATTTTGGGAATTTTTTTATAACAAAGTAAATTTTATTATGTTCTTTTTTAAAAGAAAAATATTTTTTTGTTTTTCAAATATTACTCCAGTGGTCTCCCTTAAAACTTTAGTAATAATTTGCAGGTGGTGTCACTTGAGAGCACATTGGACAGACATTTCGGAACATTTGTCATTATTGGCGATCTTTATCGCTCTCTGGGCTATTGGCTATGTACAGTTGGAAGATGCAGCGCTGCCCAGCACGGTTGTTATGCGCATTGCATTTCTCTTTGTGGGCGCACAAATCGCCGGCATTATTGTGACATTTTTCCGTCTGCCCGATATGTTGGGCATGCTCTTCTTTGGCGTATTCTATACCAATGTCGGCTTGGCTGATTTTTCAGGCTATAGCAAACTTGAGGCATTCATGAGGTATGTTAAGTTATGAGATGAATAATATTAATTTTTTTTTTTTAAATTGCATGCAACTTTACTTTTATGCTTGCATAGAGAAATGGCGTTAATCAACATCATGTTACTCGCTGGCCTCGGTCTCGATGGTAATGCCTTCAAGCGTTTGTGGTTCATGATATTGCGTTTGACGTTGGTGCCGACGATAGCGGAAGTTGCCATTATAACGGTAATTGCGCGCTATACGCTCGGCATGCCCTGGTTGTGGGGCATACTTTTGGGGTGAGTACGAGTATGATGATGATGATGGTGATGACTTTGGTAGAAAAAGTTATAAACGCTTGTGGTTATGTGCATTACGTAATGAATTCCAGTCGACAGTTAACATTCTGTTTTTTTTTTTTTTTTTTTGTTTTAATTTTGTCTTTATGCGAGTTGGCGCACATTAGCGCCACCTTGTGGCATATAGTAAAATTAGATGCACGCGCGCGCGCGTTGAGTTGTCATTAAATGGCAAATATGCGCATTTTTGTGCATCATTCACGAGTCTCTATTTTGAAATGCAAAAATCTTTCTACAACAGCGCGATTCAAGCCTCACT
This sequence comes from Phortica okadai, assembly GCA_034638295.1. Taxonomy (NCBI): domain Eukaryota; kingdom Metazoa; phylum Arthropoda; class Insecta; order Diptera; family Drosophilidae; genus Phortica; species Phortica okadai. Next base: position 3,609,741 of record CM067849.1, on the reverse strand, counting down.
CATACACTCACTCAGCCACACACACACACGTGACACAGCGACAACGTTCGTTCTGAGAGGGCATTTTAAATATTTTTTCCAACACACACACCCAGATTTTTATGTGTTTTTATTTTTTTTTTGTTTTGTGAACATTGTTGGCCATGTTGGTCATGTCGGTTTCGCGCTACAACTAATTTATTCATATTAATTATAAGCGTAAAGCAATTTATTAGCGCTCTTTTAATGGTTTAAGCACGTCATTTGCGCATTCATTTTCGCAAGCGGTTAAACTCGCTAATGTGACGTGATGCGTGACGCTGAAAACAAAAAAAAATGTTATTAAATAATTTAGCACAAATTGTTAAATTTAACAAGAAAATACACTAAAAAGAATTTTAAATAAAAAAACAAACCTTTCGGCAGACTCGTTATAACAGCGGTCTCACCCAATGTGGTCGTTACGGTCATGCTGAAGTTGCGTGAAGAACGTTTGGGCTTGAATAGTGGCATACATACGCTCATCTATGCAATGACCACTTGCAACGATGTGGTAAGCATTTTCCTATTTGGCGTCGTGCTGGGCATCATATTCTCCACTGGTAAGTCACATGTTTGCTCTAAGTATGTTAAAGACAATGATGACGAAGAAAAATACAAAAAAAAAACAAAAAAAAACACAAAATTCATGGCATACTTACAGGCACACTAACACAGCAAATACTACAAGGACCCGTTGGCATTGGAATTGGCATTGTTTTTGGTTATCTGTATGGCTTAATGCTGCAATTTTTGCCATCACGAAATGCGGTAAGCATTCACAGTTCTTATATGTATGTAGTACACTCTGACATAGAAACACAAGTGTCTCTATGCCATACGCTGTTGCAAAAATGTGTTGCATACTTGTCTGCGTTTTACGCATTTTTTCAACATCTATGTATGTACATATGTATGTATGCGCCAAGCTCAATACTTAAACACTCAATCAGCGCGTTAAATGACGCGCGTGTGTGCATGTGCAAGTGTGTGTGTGTGTCTGAGTGTATGCGAGTGTGCGCTTACGATTTGCATAAAAAGATACTTACACCATGTACTGCTATAATGAAAGGAATGATGATGTTGGTGGTGGTGTTGGCGTTGGGCATGGAATGTTGTCGTCGACTGCAAGTTATGACTGTAGTCAGGGCTGCTATAGTGCGCTGCAACTTTGCCATTTACTGTCGTTATTTGACTTTACTGTCGCGCTGGCATTGCAACGAACTCATTGCTGCAACTTACGCTGCTAATGGCGCGCATAATCAAACGCAGTGTGTTGTCGTCGTTGTCATAGTCGCAACCGCAGCCGCACTCAAAGTCATCAGCATCATTTTAGTATACAAGCATACACATACACATACAGACAGACTTGTTAGTCGCCCACCTACTGCGCTGTTGCATAACTTTTATTTCGCGCTTTTTCGCTTCAAGTGTTTCTCGCATGCAATTCACTTCAGTTCAGTTGCGTTTTGTTCAAAATTTCACGCTGCGCTGCGCTGCTCTGCTCTGCTCAGCCATCATCATCATCATCATTGCATTCCATTCGTGCATCCTTACATGCATTGTCCTTATCATTTATGCTTTTTTTGTTCCTTCTACTTTTTTTTTTGATTTTATTTTTCTTGTGTTTGCCTTTTGCATTTTGGCTTTTATAGCTGCGCTCTTTTTTTCTTTGCTTCGCTTGTCGGTCGCCGTTGCTTTTATTTTATTATTATGCGGTCTTGTAATTTTTCGCTCGTAAACTTTTCGTTCACGCTTTGGCTTTTGCTTCAACTCATTCCTACGGTTCGGCACAATTTAGTTTGGTTCGGTTCGGTAACGTTTCGTTGCCATCATTATGTTGCATGACAGTATTTTTCAATAAACTATTATGCAAAAGTTGAGTACTGCTGCCGCTGTTGTTGTTGTTGTTGTTGTCACTGCTTCTTACCACGTTTTGCACAATTCAAGTATATCATTTCTTTTTTCTAGCTTAGTTGCGTAACTGTCTTAGTTTTTGTTTGCTGAACGTACATTGTTATCAAAAGTTGACGCTATAAAGTCTTTAATTTAATGCTTGACAAAGGAAAGAAATGAAAAAAAAAAAAAGTAGAAAAAATAAGGCACATCTTGTTTGCCTCAGTTTATTATGTTTCTCATTTAATGACTTCATTTTTGTATAGACAATTTAATTTAAAAATTAACAATGAAGACGTAGGCCTTGAACGAGACTAAGCTTGTTGCATCTTTAGTGCTTTGCAAAAGCTTAAGCAATATTTTTTAATGCCATTTATGCTTTGTGCGCTTTCTGCTTCTATTCGAACGCAACGTGACAAGTGCAAAATTCAATTCGAACGCTCAAATATATAACCAATTTCGCAAATACTTTTTCCTATAACTTTATGCAGTCTTTGATGTTGTTTTTTTTTACGTTTTTTTATTGCTTCAAGTGAGTTAAGCGAGTCAACGTTGAGGAACATTTAAACGTTGCACGCATTTTGTGCGAACCAAAGACGAGTTCACATAAGATTTATTATTTGATTTGTTAAATTTATGCGTATTTCAGTCTCTTTTGTCGTTGTTATCGTTGTTGTTGTTTGTGCAATGCTGCCATGTGCAATTGTCGACTGCATGAACTGCTGTTGCTGCTGCTCTGTTGCTCAAGTGCTCAATACAAGCAAAAAAAAAAAAAGGAAATTCAAGTGAAAAGCTTTAGTGAAATGGAGAAAATTCAATTGCAACGATTTGAAATGGCAAAGCGCGTCAAAGTGCAGCAACGAAACGAAAACGAACAAGTTGAGCTGAGTGGCAAAGCCTTTTATACAAACTCACACACACATACAAACACAAGCAACACACACAAAAAACATACGCAAATTTGCGTAAATGCAGCAACAAATTAAGTTTATTGTGTGTGTGAGTGTGTCCTTTGAGCGAACACAATTTGGGTTTATAAAATTTTCCATTCTTTATTTTTCTTTTTCCGCTTATATCTTGTTTTCTATTATGCATGCAAAGAGAAATTGTTGAAAGTATTTTGCCATTGTGCCATGTAAAAACGCAAATTAAAAGATTCTTATCAGCGTCAACAACTCAACTAAGCGAAAAATGCATAAAAAACGAAAAAGGTTCGAAAATAAAAGGAAATACAAAAATAAGAGTAGCAAAAAAAAAAAAAAAAAAAAAATGTTACTGCGTTGTTGTCAACAGAAATGCATAGAAATTTATCAGAGCTAGAACTGATGTCAGCCATTTAGAGAATGCATTGCTTTGTGGGCGTGGGCGTGGAGGCGGCGACAAGAGCTTACAATACGAACGATAAAAACAAAAAGAAAAAGCACCAAGCGGCATAAATATTTTTACAGCTGTTGCTATTCTAGTGCGTATATATGTATGTATGTGAATGTGTGTGTATGTTTTACGCCTCTGGCATACACAGAGAAGCCTGCAATTTTTTAAACGCTTGAACACTCGCTTAAAACACAATATTCATGAACGCAAAAAACACAAAAACAAACAACAAAAATATCTAGAGATACCAAAAAATGGGAAAATAAAACAAATTTCAGTTTTACAAAAAAAAATCGTTGCAGACAATGAAAAAATTGATTTCGATTTTTCTTTACTTTTTATGCAAATTTTTTGTTTTTACTTAACATTATTTCTATTTTCTCTGCATCCTTTATAGGCCTACGTAAATGGTTTACGCTTCGTTCTAACTGTCTTGGGCGGTTGCATCTCCGTGATGGGCAGTAAAGCAATTGGCTATACATCGGCGGGCGCTCTCGGCTGTGTGACAGTCGCCTTTGTGGCGGGCATCGGCTGGAAGCGTGATATACCCAAGCTGACGCAGGATCAACTGCAGGCCCATCAAACTGTAAGTTCTTTATAAACTATACGTTTTTTGTTCTCTTTAGCTTTTTTTTGTTTTTATGCTTTTGCTTTGCTTTTTTGCTGGATTAAAGTCACTTGACTTCGAGTGTGGAGTGCATTTCGATTTCTCTTGAATCGTTGTTGTTTCATTTAGGGTTTTTTTGTTGTTGTACATTTCTTGTTTACAGAGTTTTGGGCTTTTGCTGTATTGACTTTTTGTTCAAAATGAACAATGTCCAAAATGTTTGATTCTATTTTTTTTTTTTTTTGCTGTTCTGTTGTTGCTCTGTTTGTGGCACTAAGCGTCAGAGACTTATGTGTGAGTGATTGTTGTGTTACATGCACTTTTTCATTTACTCACCTTTGCACTTGCGCAATTTCTCACCTTTTCTCGCACTCTCTATCGCTCTGTCTATCTCTGTTTGTCTTGTTGGTCATGCCTAGCACTTTTAGTGATTTGTCTGGGATTTTGTTTGGCAATTTGTGACAGCGTTTTCGGCTGTTTTTCTATTGCCTGCCAGCATGTTCTTGTTTATGTTGCTTATCTGCACTTGTCTTCTTTTTTTTGTGCACTCGATATATGACAGGCACTCACAAGTTTGTCTACTTTACCATTTTCGAGTTGAATTTCTCTCTCTCTCTCTTTGATTTCTTGTTATTTCGCCAAAGTGTCTGTTTTTTTTTTTTTTTTATTACAAAGAAATGCTTTTGTAAGCCGATTGTTCAGTTTTTATGTCCTGAAATGGATTTTTTAAACAAAACAAACATGCATTTGACATTTGTGGCATTTGTGGCATAATAATGCCGGTTTTAAGGCATTCTAATTGTTTTTTGGTTTTCTCTGCTCTGCCTTGGCTTGAGAATTTCTTGAGTTAGATTTTGGTTTCTCACATTCCTACTGATCAAGTGCATTTGTCTGCATACGCTTTTAACTTGAATCATTTCGATTACAATCAAGCACACTCATACTATTTTTCCAATTATGCTCAAGTGTGCTGCTATGCCACCCACAATCATCGGTGTTGGTGTCCGTCTGCGTTGCATTGCAGTTGAGTTCAAGTGTCACAATGACAGCACACGTGTCACTCAACTGTGTCATTAGCTGCGCTGCAAAAGTCTGTAAGTTGTCTGTCTGTCTGTCTGTCTGCCTGCTGTGCCTTTGGTGTGCACAAACAATCATCGAAATGGAACACAAATTCAATGCGCTTCGACTCGAGTAAAGTTACTTTTTTAAGTTGTTTTCTTTTTTACTTTTTTTTTACATTTTTTGTTGACAAAAGTATTTTTATTATGCTTGCAGGCGAATGTCCCAAAGCGTTTGGATTTGCTGTGGAAGTTCCTGAAGCCCGTCTCGTTTGCGCTCATCGGCAAGGAAATTAATTTTGCTGTGCTCGATGGCAAAGTCGTGGGCTATGGTCTGTTGCTCGTGTTGGTCGGAAGTTTGGTAATTAAAGTGACCCCGTTTATATTTGTTTTTTTTTTTTTTTGTTTTTTTTGTATTTTATGTATATTTTTGTTCTTGTAATTCTTTGGTGTAAAACATTTTGGTAACAGTTTTTTCGTTCCTGTGTGTCGCAGAGCGGTTTTTGTTTTGGTTTGCTTTTGAGCAAAGTTAGCATGACAGTATAATAAGAAAAAGTAGAAGAAAGAAAATAATACAAGACCGAAAAAACTATAGATTAAAATGTTATTTGCTGCAATGCAAATGTTACCTGCGCACAAATACACACAGACAGACAGACAGACAGACAGAGAGAGACTGGACTGAGTGCACAAGTACAACATATTCATAGATTTGTTTTTTTTTTTTATATTTATTCTCTTTTCTTTTCTTTTTTTCCTTTGTATTTTTTGCAGTTCCGTTTGGCTTTTGCATATTTATCCACATATGGCGGAAATCTGTCGAGAAAGGAACGTGCCTACATTACAATTTCCGGTTTTCCCAAAGCAACTGTCCAAGTAAGTTTCCGTTGGCGTGTCATGGCGGTCGAGTCGAGTTGTTGCTGCTCATCGCTGTTGCTGTTGTTGTTGTTGTGTGTTGCAACTTTTCTATTTTTTAGTTTGAAATTCGAGTTTTGGTTGCAACTTACATGCAAGTACATACACATAGATACATATGTATCTTATGCATGCATATGTTTAGCGGCCATTTTGGCCTGTGTCTTGCAACAACATTGCTCGTTTAGTTTTAAGTTATTTTGTATTGTTGTCGTCAGTGTTTTTGTTATTGTCGTTGTTGTTGTTGCTGCGGCTGCTGATGGCATTGGCCCGCACATTGTTTGCAGTTTAACCGCAAGCACACATTTTTGTTTATGTCGTCCAACATTTGAGAAATATACACAGCACCGCCTCGCATAGCACCCTTTTTGGTAGTGCAACTGCTGCAGCAGTGAAATGAGCGCGTGCTCCAGCAAAAAGTGTCCTTAGAATGTTGCCACTTGTGTCTGTGGTTGGCGAAAATTTAAATGTTACAGTGGCTTACTTAGTTATTTTTGGCAAGAGAGCAAGGCGCGCTCTGTTGGTGATGTGTTTTTTTTTTGCCCCCAACACCGAGTTTCTCCGACTTTCAACTGCAGCCGCGCATTATGCATTGTCACATGTTTCACGTTATTTTCCATCCGAATTTTTTTTTTTTGGTTTTTTTTTTTTTTTTTTTTTGTTTTTGTCGGTTTGGTTTTACGGCGCACATGTGTTGCCTTGTTTCTGTGGCTTTTTCGTTGTTAAGCTGCTGTCGCCTTTTTCTCTTCAGTTGGCTAAATATGCGGTCGGTTCGTTGGTACACACGTAAAGCTTTTTTTTCACTCTCCCGCTACTTTATATTATTTAATTTAATTCATTTGTTTTTTGGTTTTTTTTTTTTTTTTTGGTTTTTATTTTTGGTGTTTTGTCTCATTTTTCAATGTCTGCGCGCGTAATTTAATTAAATATTACATTTTGTTGTTATATTTTAACCCAAATGACTTCATTTAAAATTTTGTTCTGTTTAATTTGAAGCAAATTATTTTAAAAATGTAGGAAATCAAGATCTCTAAACAGAGTTCATATACATATGTGTTGATAGAGTTAAACAGTTTTGCCTTTAATTAATTATACCAATTAAAAAATGTTTCCATTATACTTATTAACAGTCCCTAAGATATCCCGTTCTTAGTAAGAATTCGAAATGAAGACTCTAGCTCTCGGAAGTCACTATGCAAAATTTCAACTCAATCGGTCCTATGGTTTTGAAGATCTCGAGATCTCACTTATAGATTGATGACTTCTTTCTTCATTTGTGATAACTTTTCAAACTGTTGTTGCCATTGTCTTCAATCATAAATCCATGACGACATTATTAGGTGCTTTACAGACTTTCTTCCTGACTCTACAAGTTCGTTTAGTCGAAAAACCAAAATAATTAAATAAAACAAAAGATTTGCTGTGACATCATAAACTTGGGCCTCTGTCATAAAAATGTGGATTTTGATTTAGCTTAATTGCGCTTTTATTTTCGTTACAAATAAGTACTTGTTTCACTCATGCTCTTAATGGGCTTTAAAAGACTTTACACATAAACATTCGACATTTATTGCGGTTTTCTGTACTTAGGGGACAAAACTCATTAAGCTTTTTGAAATCTTTTGCAGATAACCTTTTACATTTATGTCGTTTTCACGCTTTCAGACTTTCAAGATAACAACGTAAAATTTTATTTAAAACGTGCCTTTTAAACAGTAGGCAGTAGGTTGATAATAACACAACAACCACAACAGCAACAACAACTACAAAGAGCAACGAAACCGGATATTACAGACAACATAATCGTAAACAAATTCATCGTTCATCATACACAATGTTGTCCATCAACAAAGGTACTTCAAAGTACACTCATATACTCACACCCACACACACACAGCCACACATAGTTACAAAGAAATCCTTATCAAGCGGCTCACGGCTTATTGGTATCTGTATAATGTTGTTTTTTTTTTAGGCTGCATTGGGTCCCATTGCTTTGGACAAGGCACGTGAGCTTTTATCAAACGAGGAGACACTCGGACTGGCCAGCAATGTGCTCGTCATCTCAGTGTTGGCCATTATATTTACAGCGCCGTTGGGCGCAATTCTGATGTTGCGTCTGGCGCCGCTTTGGCTTAAACGCGGTGATCCTGAGGAGGGCGATGAACAAGGAGCAACATTGCCAAGCAGCACCACAGCGCGTCAGTCATAAAAAGCATAGCATAAACAACAGAAGCAGTAATAGCAACAACCACAACAACAACAACAATAACGTCAGCGACATATCAACTTCAACAACAGCGAACAGAACTTCAAACTCATTGTTGCTGTCATGACGTTGTCATCATTGCCGTTGCTGCCTTTGACATACGCCAAATACGCTGACGTTGGTCACTTTTTATTGACATTTCCGTTGTCCTTCAAGCTCTCTGTTCAGCTCAATGCTGTTGTTGTTGATTGATGTCCGTAAGCACATACATATAATTTTTGTTCCTGTACATTGAAACTCATTTCAATACTTAAGCGTTCTTATTTAACGCTGCAATGCTCTATGTAATTAAGTGCGCTTCTCTATGAGCCTATTAAGCCTAAAAGCTTTTTTAGCCTTTTTCAAATTCGAACGTTATATTGTTGACGCATTTTCATACAGACTTGTATAGTTAATAGTATAATAATTATTTTTTTTAAAAGCCGTTAAGTGCGTCATAATGCGCACGGTGCTAAACAATTTTACATTGCATTACGTTCAGTTACTTTAACTAATGGAAATGTTGTACGTTAATTAAGGTCTTTATTTTTTGAGCCGATTAGAGTTTTTTTTCGCGCTCTAAAAATAAATACAAAACGTTCGAAAGGTGCTGTACATTAAAAGTTTATTAAATCAAAATAGAAACATAAAAAAAGAAAAAGATAAATAAGAAAAATAAAAAACAACAACAACCAATATTGTTTGCTGCTCATTTTACTGTCTTTCATGCTGGTCGGTTGGGCATGTAAATCGAAATGGGTTTGAATTACATGATTGTTAAGTAAAACACAGAAAAAAAGTAACATTTCAGTAAAGAAAAAAATAAAAAAAATAAAATAAAATCTTATTTCTGTAGGTAATTTTTAAGCTGTGTGTAAAGTTTGTTGCTTTTATGTTTATTTTATTAGCACAAACTTTTTCTTCTCTACCAATTTTGTAATACTTTTGCTTTGTGCTTTGTATCTATGCTTTGGTCAAGTAGAAAGTGTTGAATTTTATTTTATGCTTTGCGTATTTTGGTTATTTTTGTTAGCACTTCAGTTGCGTTGTGTTTATTTGCAGATTATACATTTGTGCTTTGCATGTCTTCTACTTTGCAGTGCCAAATATTTGTTTAAAACTGTCAAACTTTCGAAATCCGCATGGCTTAGTGGAAAAAGCCAGATGTTTTTTTTGTTGTTGTTTTGTTAATGAAATTTATTTGCTTTGCGCATTTATGATTGGATTGGTGCGTTAAGTCGTTGCCTTCAAGTTGTGCTAATTGTTTTCCAAATTAATTTGGCTAGCTTATCGATGGCTTAGACGTGCCAACAAAGATTTTGGGCGGCCATTTTGTCTATCATTAAGCGCTGCAATGCCAATGTAGAACTAAGTTAAGCATAAACTGAACGCTTACAAAAACAAAACAAAGAGAAGGAAAGTTTTTTTTTTTTTTTTTTAAACGTTTAAAGGCGGAGAAATTTTTCATTAACCTTAATCACAGAAACAAATGTTCTTTGCGATTGCATGAATGAAAGACATGCACACAAACAATTAACATTAAGAAAAGAAATTCTCATTTAGTTGCACAATTATTTATGCAGCAATTTTAATAACACTAATTTACCTTTAATTTTCAACTCTTTTTGCGCTCGTGCATAAATTTACTTCAGGCACAGACCGTCAGGCCGTCAGGACAACGACAACGACAAAGGCAGCCTGAATGAGCAGAGTCACTGAGCAAAGCGTAAAGTAGAAATAGAAAACATGAAGAAAAATTCCGAGAAACTAAAAGAATTAAATGAAAAAAAAAATATATATATGTATACATATATATGAGCAAATAAAAAGCAAGACCAGAACTAATAATGACATGAGAAAAAATAAAAATGAAAATGAAAAAAAAAAAAAAATGTATGTTTTTAAGCGATTCATTCAGAGAACGCATTCAACCTGCTTGGCAAACAGGCAGCCAAGCAAGCAAGAAAGCAGGCCGCCATCAGCTATGGCAGCATTGGCCTGAAAACGCCTTAGCTTCGTTTGCAGCCCAAGCGCAAATCTAACTAAGTGCTGTTGCATTCGAATGCAGTCAGCGTACGATGAAAATATGGTCGTGCATTTCTATGTTGAACGTCGCACAATCAGTTTTCAATTAAAAACCATTCCATTTGAAGCCACTTTGCTTCTTCGCTCTCCAACATACTTTCGCCTCACTCATCTTCTTTGAATACTTTTTGGTTTTTTTTTTTTTTGCTATTTTGCTGCAGGCCAAACGAATAATAGCAGAAAAACAAAGGACCTTCGACCACAAATGAAGCCGAGCCGAGCAAAGAATGGCATAAAAAAATTGTGCAAAAATCATTTTTTCTCATTTTAGCTCTTAGTTTTTTGTTTTTTTTTTTCTTCTCTACGCACAAATGCCTTACAGCAAAACTGCAGAAACAAATGTCGTTGGAAAAAATAAGTTAAACTTTGAAAAGCCCGGGTTGCTCCGAAATACTCCAAAAGCTGAACTAGTTTATAGGTCCTAGAAGCAATCTGAGTACGTCAAATAAACAATTGATTTATAAGGAAGTCATAGCTTATTTAGTTTGATACATCTTTCAAATAGATCTGTTCGTCAGAAATAGAACATTACGGAATGATCTCAAGATTGATACGATCGATGAAGAGTTTGACACTCATAACTGATACAACAATCGGCTTCACTTTGATCCCAACCCACGTGCACATCGCTACACCATGTCCATGCTTCAAAGATGACTAAGAAGTCTCCATAACAATGACCTAATTTAAGTTCATTAATTAAATTAACATAAATTAAATCAATAAATTCTCCTTTCTGGTTTTCCATCCAACTCATAGTTATTATTAGATTATTTTATAGTCCCTCAGTTGATCAATGTATTTCAACTGAAAAGTAAAATCATATAATTTTGTGGCTAACTGTATTTGGGCGTAAAACAAGGCCAAAGCAAATGGCATTTATAAGTATGTCGATACTCATACGCAGCGTTGTTCAAATATGTCATGTGTTTTGCTGATGGAACATTTTCTAAGTTCAATTAAAAACGCATAAATTTTGATTAAAGTTGATGACAATTTACATTTTGTTGTTGTTATTGCCAATGTTAATGTGGTTGTTGTTGTTTTTGTTGTTGTTGCTGTCACTACTCGAAATTTGTTAATTATGTTGTTATTGTCACGCACAGCCGTTGAAAATGTGATTTTACAAAGTTTTTTGTATGCTATGTTTTTGTTTTTTCCTGTCTAACAAATATGTGTGTGTGGGTGTGTGTGAAAATTTTCAACTTATAATCATTACAGCCTTTTTGTTGTTGTCAGCGCTATTGGTCTTGTTTTGTTGCGGTTTGTTGGCGACAACAACATTTCATAAACTTTTATTTGCGCACATAATCAGTGTTTTTTGTTTGCTCAACCAAAACACAATTTTTCGATTCGCAACAAATTTGCATGCATTGCCAGCGCTTTTAATTGACTTTTGGCATACTTCATTAAAATACCAACATAGATCATTGCTTATCAAAAACTCTTGCCTACGATTCTTGATGGCGAAAACGATGGCGACGACGATGACGTTGTTGGCAGCGCCGCATAACAAGAACACAAAATTAAGTTATAAAATTTTAAGAGTTACTTTTGCTATGTTTTTATTTGTTTAAGCCACGTCAGCCTACAAGTATGCTACAGGTTGAGAAAGCGCGCGGTATGGCAATAAAAACAATCAACGGAAACGGAAATTGCTAAGAACGAACTGAGTGAATGAATGACGGGCTGACTGAGTAAGTGAGTGAGTGAGTGAATGAGTGAGTCAATGAGCTGATGAACAAACGAGCGAATCAAGTTTGTTTTATTCTTGCTGAACAAACGATAAAGTTGCAAAACAACATTCTTGTAGATTTGTGACTTGAGTTGTGTGTGGGTGAGTGTGTTTTGCCGGCCTTAAAATAGTTGCGTAAGTTATGACTGCGCAAATTATGGTTTAATAAAACAAGTCAAAGACGAACAAGCAAAACAACATTAAAACAACAACAATTAAAGAAGAAAAAACGTAGCCAAAAAACAAACAATTAACATGACGAAGAGACATAAAAATTCCACTTCAGCACAATGGGAAGCGGCAAAATGAAACTTGTCAAATTCACTATCAAATGTACCTTTGACACGAAATGAGTCGCGTTGAATTACTGACAGACTCACTGACGGACTCACTTACTGAGTGACTGACTCAGTGTGTGATTGAATGACTGTATCGTTGTAAGTATCTGTGTGTGTGTGTCTGTGTGCGTGCTTCTGTGTGCATTTGAATGACTTTGTATTTTACTAATTTTATTACAGTTTTTGTTGTTGTTTGCTGCTTGACGCGACGCTAGTCAAAAGTTCAACTTGTTTGCATAAATATTTTTTAAGGTGTATCATTTTTTCTATTCCTTTTTTTTTTTTTTTTTTGGTTGCGACAAATATTTTATTTAATCCGTGATTGTTGTTATTATTTTGTGTATATATTTATGTATGTGTGTCTGTGTGTGTGCGTGTGTTTGTGTTACACTATCAGTGTTTACATGAAAAAAAAAACATGATGTTATTTTCGTGTAAATGACTTATTTTTTATGGCTTGTTCTTTCATTGCTTTGCTGTAATTAAATATGGTGAGTTTTTTTTTCATTATATTTGTTTTTGTAAGTTGCTTATTCATGCATTTAGTTGCTATTGTTGTTGTTATTGTTGTCGTTGACTACCATCAAACAGCGCTCGTGATATTTCATGTTCTTGTTTTTGTTCCTGTTATGTTTGTTTTCCTTGTCGAGTGTCAAATTAGCCCAAGAGACGCGTCAATGCTCGAAGGTGTGTTCAACACTTGGCTTGTCGTGTCAATGACAGCAACAGCAACAGTAGCAGTGAAAATATTTAGACAAGTTAGTCAAAGTGCTTTGGGTGTTTTACGCTAACATTTTTTTTTTGTTTTGGTTGTTGTTTGTTGTTGTGCTTTGTTAACCCATGCCAAAGCAATATTCACGTCTGGCTGTATAGTGTAGCAACGTTTGGCAATATTTTTTTTATTGGTCATCGGTCGTTGGAGCATTTTGTCCTTTTTTTTTTGGATTTTCTTTTTTTTTTCTATTCGCATTTTTGTTGTAATTTAGCAAATATTTTGTTTAATGCCTTGTTTTATATGCATAATTTTTTTGTGAATTTTTTTCTTGTGCTTAGAATTATTTTTTAGTCATAATTTTTTATATTTTTTAGGTATTAATTTTTGAAATAAATATTTTCGAAAGAATTTTGTACTTTATTGCTTTCATATAAACAACAGAATTCTTTTGATTAACGTAGAGAACACAAGTCTTATGAAATGTAACAAATTCGACGATTCCGATTGCGATTTGGGTTTATAGAGCGTTACCCATTTAAGCGACGTTATCATGATTAATGACGAAACGACACGAAACAATACGGCATGAATTTACATGGCAATCAAGTGAGAAGTAAACACAATTTTTGATAAGCCAAATATGAGTTTATTGTTCTTGTTGTTATTTTAATTATTGTTGTTGTTTGGTTCATTGGTTTTGTTTGGTTTTTTTTTGTAAACAGTTGACAAAGTACATTTTTTTACTCTTTAATGTACTTTTTTTATGCTTCTAATCAAATGTCAAAGTTAACTTTGCCAACGTTCACTGTAGTCAATTACACATTATATATATTACATATTTCTCTCAAAGCAATCAATTTTGTTAAACTTTATTTATATAGGTACATACATATGATTTTTTCAGGCAAAAAAAATTTCACACAATTTATTGCATAACAAATAAAAATTTTGAATATTTTTTCACATCATTTCCCTCTCTTCTTCTGCTTTACCACACCTCACGACAACGTCCACGATAGTCGGGCAAATAGCCTGGCTGGCATGGGAAATCAATCATGGCCACCTCCACAATACGCTCGGTGATCGATAAAATTGCTTCCTCTTCGGCAGTTGGTTTCGCCTGAGCTTGTGAATTGTGCTCGGCCAAGACTTGTGCCTCATCTAGTTCCACACACTCGTTTGGCTTGCCGGTTACATTATCTTTGTTCGGGCATTTTATGCTCTTAACGCAGTATTTAATGCACGGCCTTGGCAGCCAATCAACTAACATTTTTCGCTTGCAGACAAAGACAATGGTGCAGCCGGGCTCCACATGTGGCACCGTGTTGCTGATATAACGTGGTGGCGGCGCCGGCGTTGTTGTTGTTGTCGTTGTTTCATGTCCAAAGATGCGATTCAATATGCCACAGTCGGCATTATGACTTGCAAGGATTATGAAGCTAATTAGGCAAATTATTAGTTTCATTTTAATTACTTGCTCTCCCTCGCTCTCTCAGTCTGAATCTTGAATTTGCTTGAGGTTGTGTTTTTTTTAAGGCTTTGTTAATCCACTTTGTTTTGCATACAAACGACGACTGATTAGACGCGCAATTGTCTATGCTGGCAGACCCATCATTTGTGCGATTAAAACGCGCCAGATTTTTGATAAGCTTTTGAACTTTTTGTTGCCTCAGTTTTTTTTTTTTTTCTTATTTTGTTTTGTTTAAGTTTTGCAGTATTTTGATTATTCGTTTGTTTTGCACTTTAAATTTAATAATTTTTCAATTCTAAAAAATTTTTAACTTATTTGAAATTTGATTTTGTTATTAAACTTTGTCGAATTTGGTTTTGTGATTGAATTTTTAATTTCATTTTTATTTTTTTCTTTTTGTTCAATCTGCCAAATAAATTTACGCAAATTTTATTTGAATAATTTGGCGTCCGATGACAATAACAACAACAACACCAATGGCAACAACAAAAACAATAATGTGAAAAGGAAATAATTTGTGTTTAGAAAATGTTGAACATAAATTGAATTATCTTGATTTTGTGAACCGCAAAATTGTATAAATAAATATTAGTCAATTTTTGAAATTTTATACAATTGCACGCATAATTTTCACAAAATGTGTGTAAATCGATTCATGCGTGCATACTATTAGTTTTAAATCAAATTCATTTTGTATATGCCATGACAGAAACCACAACGCGAAAGCTCATGAAATCGATTAGGCCAAAGTTCGATTGAAATTGGTTTCTCATTTCATTTAAAGTTCAATTTTTTTTCTCATTTATTTATTTATTTATTTATATTTGTAATTTAAATCCAAATATTATTATCAGTATGACCTCAAGCCCGCGGCATTGTCGGCATAAGAACACTAACTTTTTGTTCCGATATAATGAAACTTTTGCCACCCATCAAAAATCTATAAATACATACGAGTTGAAGACTAGATAGATGTAGAAATTTTGCTTGGATTTTTAATGATACATAGATTGAATTTGTTCTAATATTTTTCTGATAACCTTTACTGGCAAATAAACAAACAAAATACTTATTTAAAACATGGAAAACTCTGATAACACTTTGACACGTTCAAATTTTATTTCTATTTATAGAAATTTTGAATTACAGTGAAATCTCTCATGTGGAACCAAATACGGTTCTAGTGTTTTTATCCGGCTTTATTTGGATTACAAAATTTTTGTCCGGCAAGAATAGATGATAACCTAAGGGATATTTTCGCGAGTAGAGATTTTTTATGACAATTCAAGAAAGAAACTACCCAAATGACATTATTTTTATCATTTAGCTCTATTATGATTATTATTGTTGTTGTTATTTGCTTTGCGTCTGCATTGCTTGAATTTACTTAACTTCGCCTCATTTCACTTCACAACACTTGAATTGTGTTCACTACATTGACTACAGTTTGGTGAGCTTCTGACAATAATTTGAATAATTGATATTAATCGTTGCCAAGAGCTGTCAAAATTAATTTGCGTTGCATTTTGCACAGTAAGATTATTCGTGCTAATGCCGAAAATGCAAATCAATGAGCAGAACATAAAGACAATGGCGACGATGATGATAATGATGATGATGATGAGATTGAGCAGTTTCAAGATTTGTGGTTTGCTATTATGAAAGACGCATGACTTAAGTAATTTTATTTAAATAAAAGTTTGTATAAAATTTAAGCAAAGCGTTGCTTCACTTCAGTTAAGTCAAAAACTGAAAAACAAAATATCTTAAAGCGTCCAATATAAAACAATAAAGGCAACCGAAGTAACATCAACAACAACATTATGTATAAAGGGCAAAATAGAAGAGTAGCGGAATTGCCAAATGTTGATACTTCCGACGGAAATAAGTACAAGTGTTTTTTTGATGCGTAACATTAACGCTTCAGGCTTCAATGGCGGCTCAACTCGATGAGATAATATTATACCTGTTTTTGTTGTAATTTACTCAATGTTTGTTATTGTTGTTGCTTTTGTTGGTAATTATGTTGAGTAAAATTAACAAATAAATTAGCCATGAAATATGCAAATTTATTTTCTAATTACAAAAGTCGCATTAATTTACTAAACTAAAATTGAAAGTTTAGTTGACTTTCAGTTAACAAGAATTGCTTCTTGTCTGCGTCTGTGTGTCTGTGTGTTTGTGTGTTTGACTGTTTGGCACACTTTGTAAAGTTAAATTTAGCTAAACAATTTACAAAGTTCATAAAATAAGTGATAGCATAAAAGAGACATAAAAACGATGAAGGCGCCAATTTCCGCACAGAGTGCCTAAAATAAGTATAAAAGAAAAGGGGGGAAAACTTGGTGAGTGTGGATGAGCGTGCGAGGTGAAGATGAAGTACTACAAGCTTGTACAACAATAAACAGATCATAATCAGTAAAACTATCAATTCTTAAATTCACACCAAGTTAAGTCGTTTAAAAAGTCGACAATGCTTTCAAATCAGTTGACAAGCACACACACACACACATGGCCAGAGTAGCAGACACGATTGCAGACGCAGACATGAACAGCTCTCAGGACACACACATGTACATACCATACATGTAGCATAGAATAGTTAGTAAACGACAAAAAAAAAAAGAAAAATGTTTGGCGTCAAAGACATTTTGAGTGTCGCTCATATGTGTGTATTTATAACTATGAATGTGTGTATATGAATGTTCTTGGATGCCTTGTCGATTTACGCACACTTAAGCAGCATTTATAGAGACAGCAAAGCATACAAGCAAACAAACGAACAGTCTAACTGACAGACGGTCGTTTGGACCGATAGAATACTTCGCGTGGCACTTCTCTTCGATTTGTGCGTGTGGGAGTGTGTGTCTGTGTGTTTCTGCATGAAGTGTTGTATTCTCACGCATTTGCTGTTTTTTAAAGCTTTTTTTCTCTGGATGAACATTTTTGTGTGTGTGTGTGCGCCTGTAGGAACATTGTTATTTATGTGTCTCGCAGACATGCCAAGCAACTCGCCTGCCATCCATTCAGCCAGCCAGCCTGGCAAGTCTTGCCAGCCTGCCTTTGCTGCTAGTTTAACAAATAAAATTAGTGTCTATAAACATGTTTTCTAAATGTATTTGTTTACACATACACACTCGAAACTCTTTCTGTTCTTGTGATTTTTTGTTTTTTTTTTTTTTTCTTTTTTCTGACTCTAATGACGATTTTCACTTCCTTACGACTTTGTTGTTGTCGCGCCATCTTCTAAATTTACTGTTGTTGTTGTTGTTGTTGCAGCATATAAGACGACGTAGAAAACGACACTGAAGATTTCCTTAGTTTGTTATTTCCTATGCGTTTATTTACTTGAACATTGCTATTTATTGTATTTGCTCTCAAAACAAAATATACAAAACGAAAGAAAGCACAAAAAAAAAAAAAAATCAAATAAATAAAAATACAAAAATGAAACAGTAGCGAAACATACGCCCGTAGCGACAAGTTGCTCACAGCAGTTGAGTAATACAAACAAAGCGCTCTTTATATACTTACAAAATATATTTCAGTGTTTGTGTGTGTTTACCTGACTTAAAACTCTGCTAATAATGCATTTGCCGTAAATAACCTGCGGCGACTATTAAACAGGAAGAATGGATAAAACTCTTTGGCAACTTGCATAACATAACATAAGCCAAACAATGACAAAGTCACATAAAAAATCACTTACAACAAAAGGTATACACACATATACATATATATAATGCCCATACTGTTGACGACATGTCTTTGCAAACTATCGAAAATATATGAATTCATTGCCTGTGGCGCACAAAGCGTTCATATTTCATTGCGCGCATATTTTCTAACCTGAGGTTATTAAATTCTTCGTCATGAAATATTCTTGTATAACAAATAATTATCAATATTAAATTATCATGAAAGTCAAAACTTTAAAAAGAAAAACAACAACAACAAAAAATTAATAACAATAATAATTTAATGCATAAAATTATAAATCAAATTGTGCAAATAATATAAAAGCGCATGAAAAATTTATAATAACATGCGATTAAACTAATGCACATAAATCTTATAGTCACACACACATATACACATACATACACTTAAACACATACTAAGTTAAACAATAGCAACAAAGCTGAAAAATAATTCGCTGTCGCGCGCATAAATTTGCGAGCATGAAAACAAATTGCTTAAATAAATTTTATTATTATCGCGATCGAATTGCAATTTTTAATAATAGAAATTTTCATGCTTTTTCGCATGCATTGCATGAATAAACAATAATTTTTTGGCGCCGCTCTTACTGCTGTTGTTAGCCGTTAGCCAAAAAGTATGCAACAGTGTTTTCGCGCTTACATCGAGTAGTCATCTCTTTTTATTTTATTTTTTTTTTATTTTAATTGTGTGTATGCGTGTGTGTGTTTGTGTAATGTGCGCAAATTAGCGATTATAGTTTCTGTTTAAATTTGCAATGAGTGTATTTGCATTGATGCACTTTAGCCGCATTTTAATTGTCTGCAAGCAAACATACAAACAAAAACACACTCACACACATGCTAAATCTAATTGCCTGACCACACGCACACACATATAGATAGTGGGCTTTGTAGTTTGCCAGCGGTGCAAGGAATTTGTTTTACATGCCGCGCCACATTCATGTAAACGATTACAGTTCAATGAAGTCCAAACTTACTTTATTTCCAATTCAAATGTAAATTGTTGGCGCGATAACAACGTCGGACTTGAATTCAACGAGCATTTGGAACATCGCAATGCCACTAATTTCGTTGTTGTTGTTGTTGTTAGTGCTGCTTTTGGCTTGGTTTTATTGCCAGCAATGTTGTTGTTGTTATTGGCCTGTTACTGCATCGTTATTGTTGTTGTTGTATATATAAATTTTCACAGATAATACATTCTGTTGCTTCATATGGCACCTGCAGGCTTCTAGCAACAACAACATTTTTTGTTTTTCCTTTCCCGTTTGTATTTTGTTTTTGGCTTGTGATTTTAATAATTGGTATTTATTTTAATTTAGCTAAGCTGCAATTTGCTCGAAATTTGTCATTTGATGCAAAACAATAAATTCGTTTTTAGATAATGCAAACAAACGTGTTATTTGTGTGCCAAAATTTATGACATGTATGTGCATGTATATCTGCCGATATCGGCAAAGCCACACAAGCGATTTGACGGTAAACTGGACGGTATATTGGGTCAGTTTCTAGGCGACTGTTTATGGAATTTATGTCAGTGAGGGAGCCAACCAGAGACATATTAATAATATGTTCGCTTGTGTGAGTTAAACAGACCATTAATATGATGCCAGAAATAAACACAACTGCATTAAAGTTTAAGATACTAAAACCAAAAGCAAATCTGCTCATAGTCAAGCTGAATTGTTCAATGAAATAATCAAAAGATTGATGAGAAGAAGACAAAAATCTTTAAAGACGATTCAAAATGTCCGCCAAATCATAATTATCATCTGTCGATTCTAAGCCAAGATTAAAGATACAGAAAAGTTTCTTCGCTTCTTTTCTATGATTTATGACTCTACATCATAATTATTATAAATTAAAGTGTGTGAGGCGACTTTTTTGAGTTGTTTATTATTATTTTAATATTTGTTCTAAGTCTTATAGCCAAACATTTACTCAATAATGAAAACTAATGCAACTAGCAAACTTTTATAGTAAGTTTAACACGTGCTTATAATGAATCTTATTTACTTTTGCTCGCCAAAAAGACTTCACATTTCTTTTTTGTACTTCGTGGCTCTATGTAATCAATGCACTTTCGTACGCCACTTAAACTCAATTAAAACCACATTCACAATTGCTTATAATGTAAACACTTCAATAGCTGCCGCTGCTGCTGCTGCTGTGGCGTTTATACTTGAGCAGCAATGAACGATCACACATGCACTGTTCATTCGACTCAACTCAACTCAATTCGACTTGACTCGAATCAACGCAACCAATCGTAACACTTTTGTGTGTTATACGCGTATTGTTTAACAATTAACCACAAATTGAATGCAATTAAATAAATAACGGTGTTGAACCTTTGTGCAAACATTTGTTGGCATCCCCTGGTGTAGGGTGCGGCCAAACATATACAAATACCAGTCAATTCAATAGCAGTGTGAGCAAAACGAAATGAAATGAAATATCACGTATACGTCACAGTGGTCCATTTACACAGCGGAACAATATAAACGAACAAGTCCAACAGTGGCCAATGGTACAAGTTGCAGCAACAATCCATTGTAACTGCATACAACAACAACTACTGCTTGTACAACAATGCATGACAAGTACAACTGCGCAATAAGAATAAAAACAAACATGCTGAAGCGCCTTCAACTTCGCCACCGAACGAAACGAAACGAATCGATTCGAATTGAACTTTGTACTAACTGCAATTAATAACAACGCATGTGGTCAATGGTTGTGCAACAAGAGATACTTTTTTATGCTTGTTTTTCAACTTAGTTGCGTGGTTATGTATTTGCATTTTATCAAGTTGTTTGTAACACAAATTTTTGTCTTTTGTTGCATGAATTAATGAAGTTTCTCGATGAGAGATACAAGAATTCAACGAGATTTCTCTGTTGCTTGAAAGTTTTGATGGTTTTTATTGGAAGCTTCAATACAAAACATGAAAAAATCTTATTGAATAATTGTTGATGTAATAAAAAAGCGTATCCTTGCTTCGTTATAACTGAATTTGATACTTTTATTGCATTTTGCTGTTTTTTTTGTGCTGTATATACAAAAGCATTCAATTGTTTCTTGTTGTAAAAGGATTTAACACAATATTTCATTGTTTTTGATTTATAAAAAGCGCGCAGAGCTGTTTCAACTTAACTCAAGGCAAGCGGTCAGTGTGCATGAGTGTGCGTGTGCATGTGTGAAAATGCATTGTGTGCATTGTAATCGTGCGTGCAAACAATTGTGCTTTGCATATGCCTATTTATGCATGCAGAAGCCAAGCCAAGCAAAGCCAAACCAAGCCAAGCCGACGAGGCAGGCAACCAATAACATGCTCGTCGTATCGACAACTGCTCGCCGCTTGTGGCATTTTGTGCTCAAATAAATAAAAAAAAAAAACAAAGTCAAATGCAAAACAAGTGCATTGAAAGTTGAGAATATGCATTTCACTTAGCAGCATATGAAGTCTTTTGTGCATTCAACTGACACCACATGTGTCAAGGTGATTAAGTCAGCCAAAGGCAATCAATCACACACACACACACACATACTCGTACATGTATTCTTAGTGCTTTTCGATTTTCAATCAAAGTCTTTTGTTGGGAAGTTTTTCACTTGAAGTGTTGCAGGTCCATTTATTCTTTTTTTTTTGTTATATTTTTTTGCCACTTTGCCATCATGTGGTGTGCAATATCAAGGCAACTTTTATTTTTCGTTGTCAAAAGCGTTGCAACTTATTGCTTGCGATTCAATTTCGACATTTATTGTTACCGAAAAATAAAAAACAAAACAAAATGAAAAAGGAGTCAAGTTGATTTGAAAAGCAGAAGAAACAGAAACAGAACAAAATGATACGAAATACGAAACGCAATTGGCAAAATGTTGCCAAGACATGCAAAATGTTCGTTGCTCACAATTTTGTGTTTATTGTGTTGTTGTTGTTGTTGTTATTGCCATTGCTTTTGTTGCTTTTGCTGTTGTTGTTGTTGTCGCCATTATGTTGGCGAAGTCGACACCTGCTTGCATTTCACTTTTTGTGTATATGTGTGTGTGTTGTTATTTTTTTTTTTCTCTATTTCTGTTTCAACGTTTTCATTTCGGTGAATGTAAATGTTGACAGCGTGATTGCATACACACACACTCACCCACTCTTACACACAGTGTATGTGTCTGCTGCTCACTAACGTGTCACACACTTGCAGCGACAGCAATTGACTGCGCACGTTGTATTTGTCATTCTGTCGTGTTTTATGGCAATTTATTGGTGTTTGATAAAATTGAATATTGACTTTGATATTTAAGTTACTTTGACTTCGTTTTTTTCATCACCAACTTTCGCCCTTCACCGATTTAAGCTGCGCGCCAATTGTCAATTTCGAATACAATCAAGTTGAGTTAATGACAACGTTTTTGCTTTGCTTAAATTGCAAAATTGCAATCGAAATTTCAAATACAATAAAAGCGCATGGCCTGAAAATCATTTTCATTGCAATTGCATTCGATTTTTCGTACGAAATTTTAAATATAAACTAAAACATTTATTTAGTTTGAATTAAAGTATTTAAAGCACGCAAATTGTTGCAACAGCAGGTGTCATCATTATGTACTCAGTCGCACGTTGCCCCCTGAAGCATGCAACACATATTTGAACACATGCTTGGAAACTTTGAACTTTGATATTTGCACAAATGCAAATGCAGAATAAGTCAAAGCGCAGATGTCCCAAGAGTTCGACAAACTAAGCAAAGTGCGTTGAAAACAAGTTAAAATTTTTTTTTTTTTTTAGAACTTTTGAAATTTATTGAACTTTATTCAAATCACTTCAGTTTCTTGGGAAATTTGCAAATCTTTACGCTTATGTCTTTACTGCTCTTTCATATTAAACATCAAGGTGTGCATGGATTGTTAAAAGTTTGAAAAGCCCATAGCAAAAACAAAGTTGTCAATGATTGTTGAAACACAGAGTAACGTAAGACAAGAGTATCTTGTTTGAAAGTTGCTTTTGATGATCGGAAATTGGAAAAATGTCATCTCATTATTTTGCCTTAAATTGAAATTCATGGTAATAATTTTATTTTTAGTTTCCATGAATTCATTAAGCGTTGTGCCTTTCGCTTCGACCGTTTTGGTCGTTTTGTTCGTTTTCACGTTGCCATTCATTAAGCACAAAATGCAAAATAATAAATGACAGTTGGGGGCGTGGCTGCCACTGCGCTGATATGCTGTTGCCGTTGACAACTTTTTGTTATCTTGCATGGTGCCGCAAAGAATTCCTGTCATATTTCAACGACCGACTCCGAAAAGCATAAAAGTTCTTTTTTGTGCATGAGAAAAAGTCAAATTGAAAAGTTTTCATTTTGGAAAAAAAAAGAAAATGAAAAAAAAGTGTAAGAGAAGAAATTAGAATAAAATGAATGAATGAAGAATGCGAGATAAAAGTTCGTTTAATTTAAGACGAAAATTTGATGCGCTTTGCTTAATTTATGTGTGAATTTTCTCTTGGGTTTCATGAATTAGAAGCAATTAAGAAAGTATTTATAAAATTACTTAATTAAACTCTATTTAAAATGCTTTAATTCGAGCAATGCCCTCTATCGGTTTGTTTCCTTAACATTTTGAAAAATATTACTTTTTCTCTACCATAGATTTGCACAGTAAGAGAGACGAACAAATGAATTCTCCGTTGAATGTCTCAACTTATCAAAAATATATATTATTTATAAAGTCACAGATATCCCCACTGTGCGTGCCAAACTTCATGAAAAAATTAATGTACACTTGCAAGCATATAAAAAATGAAATGAAAATAATAGGAAAATGTCGTCGAATGTCGCCAATTGTAAAGTTTTTGTTTGTCACGATCTTCATGCTTTCATGCTCGCATTTCTGCCACCAACTTGACTTTGTATATCTGCAGCAGCAGCAGCAGCAGCAGCACTGAATTCTGACATTTTTAACTCCAAGCCACTTTCGAGTCAAGTGTTCAGCACGTTGACACTGTTCACAGATAACAAATAACAAGAACTTTTTCCTTTTTATTCTTATATTTTCTTCAATGGTTATTTGTGTTAAAATATAAAAGTGACACGTTTTGAATATTTTTCTGTATTTTTAGAAATATAACAATTTTTTTTACAAAGCAATATTAAGTCTTCATTTGCGTAATGAGTTTCTTGGCACTTTTTCAGTTTGGCAAATAATACCAACTCTGAAGCACATTATTTGCAATTATTAAGACGCCAAGATTAACTGCCAAAGCTGAACGAATGATGTGCCCGTCGAGTGAAGGCAATGGCAAAGAAAATCTACAAATAATGGCAGCATCAAGAATCTTTTTTTTTATTTTCTTAAACTTTTTGTTTTTGCTTTCGTTTACGGTTTTGTGCGCGTTAATTATTATTTCGTAATTATCCGTCTGTGGTTTTATATTTTCTACGAACGTATTGCTCATGCCCATCTCTGAGCAACCCTTGATTTGTAGAGATAACTCTCTTAGTTCGGCCAAGAATGTCTTGTTGCGCTTTGTGTGTTTCTGTGTGTGTGTGTCTGATTCTCTTACGTTGTTTTGACTGCTAAGCAAGCATATCTGCTAACAAATAAACCTTCTTTGTCGGGCAATTACGCAACCAAAAGGATTTCGCTAAAGCAAAGCTAAAGACTCATTTTGTGAACGACTGATTTCGGATACTCCTTTACTTTTTGTGTTTCTGTTGTTGTTTTTATTTTTGTGCACATTGATTTGGGATTACATTTTTGTGGTTGGCTTATAAAATTGCCATTAAAGTTTGTAATTAAAAAGTTTATACGTTGTCTGATTAATATTGAATGATTTAATGCACAATTTTCGTTTCGTCTGTAAAAAATGTGTTGGCAATGTGAAGATAAATGATCTTCAAAATTCTTAACGAGTTAAGCCTAACGAAGTACATTGTCAGTTGTGAAATTAAGATGGCAAAATATATTTTTCAAGTTTGCTTTAAGTGCTTTAATAAAATGTCGCCTTTGTGCTACTTTCAAGTGAAATCACTAAAGTACATTATAATAAATGGGTAACTTTTTGCGCGCTCACGCAAAATGACAAGAATGAAAGCAATTTACCGCAAAGGTGTAAGAATGTAATTTGCTCACATACACTCACCCACACCCACATACTTCTGCTGCTGTTACCTGATATAAATCTCATGTCAGAACAATCAGGTTACAGAAATGACAACAACACAACAGTAAATAAATATAAAAAAAGGAAAGCAAGAGAAAAAAAAAACACAAATTTGATGGCAGCGATGCCGGCGGAATTTAAAAATCATATCATCAACGAAAAATGTTAAAAATGTCAGACTAATTTTTGGTTATGAAACCGCACACTCACACACACACATACACTGCGGTAAACAAGCCGACACACGCACGAGTGACATGTGCTTTGCTCTGTCCGTCTGTCTGTCTCGTTGTCTGTTTGAACTTCCGTATGCTGTCTTACTGTCATTCGTTCACTCGATCTATTTGTCTCTCATATATACTTATATGTATGTATGGTATGTGGGTGTGTGTGAATGTGTGCGTTTGTCTTATCACAGCAATCAAAGCGTGTAAACAAAACATCAAGGACTCGCTTTATGTGTGTTCAACAATATAAAAATAAAATAACAAAAACAAAAAAACAACAAGATTGGCAAACAAACACTCACACACACACACACACGCACACACAGAGGCATTCATGCACGCATAGAGTCAACTTAATCATGAATAATGTGGCACAATGTCATAGCGTATGACAGAGCAGCCCTAAGAGCAAGAAGAGGAGCGGCTGCGGCAGCGACGTCGACCATCGCCATAGCAAAATGTTATAATAAAAATCGTCGAAATATATAAAAGGCGTATTTAATATGCATGTCGTGTTGCTTTTATTTGATATTTAAGTTTTTCTTTTATTTGCTTTTATGCCCTTTCTTCGCTCTTTTTTCTCCCTCTTTCTCACTGTTTTTATGCCATATGACTGGACTACTTTTAACGCACTGATTTGGTTGTGTCTATGTTTGTATGATTTGCTTTCAGCTCAAAAGTATGCTACGTTTTGGTATTTATCTGTGTGAGGCGGCAAACAAACGCACACACACACGCACAGAACAAAAAGCGTCAAACTGAAAACAGATTTGATCACTTTTTTTATGGCGTTGACAGTGTTCAAAAGCAGACTGACCACGTTCATATATAATAAGCGACATTATGTGCAAAATATGAAAATAACAAAAGGACAATAAGAGGACATGTGAAAGTTTAATTTTCTTTTCGGCTCATTTTTCTTTTCTTTGGGTCTGTTTGTATCTTCTAAATTAGTTGACCAAAGCGTTCAGAGAGGCAAAAAAAAGAAGATGAAGTATAATAATAAAAATATTTCAGCAAAGTTTCTTTTTAGTGCTTTGAGTTATATTTTTTTGATTTGCTTGACTGACTTCACTAAGCCAAATTTCATAACCAAGTGTGTGTGCCTTAAACATGTATTTTTGCATTTATCAAATACAAATTGTGCTTGTTAGTATTGAATCAGACGACGAAAAATTTCAGGCATGCCGAAAAATTCAAAGAAAAACCTAAAAAAATTGTACGACAAAAAGACAAACGAAACACGAAATTCCAACATTTTCATTTTCACATCCATGTACATATTTAAATGCTCAAACAAATGTCGAGAGCAAGAAGCTTGGCTTGGCATCCTCAACGGCGGCGACATCTCACTGACGATGGCATGGCAGGCGAACACCTTCTACACTCTTGAGCTTCAGTGTAGGAGTGTAATGTGTATGTGTGTGCGGTTAATGCGCAACAATGGCGGCAATAAAGGAAAATCATTTGCCCGTGTGGGTGGCCACATGTCGTTGAATGAATGTGCACATGAATTGCGTCAGCTGACAAATTTACATTTTCTCTCAAGTGAAGAAAAGAAGTTGAAAAAACGGCAAAATGTGAATGTCATATAAGAAAGTGAACTTGCGAGCACATCATTGATGGCAGACAAAGTTGCGGCTTGCGGCATGGCGGGTTAACATGGTTAAAGCCAACTACCTGTCAACATTTAACCTTTGTCATTTAGCCAACTCATCTCGTGCACTTTATACAAGTTAAAATAAACTCTGTTTTCGTCTTGTTTGTTTTCTTTTTTGTCAACGCTCATCATTTATATTTGCTTATATGCTTGTTCACTTATGCATGTACTTGTACTTTTGTTGTTGTTGGTATTGTTGTTGTCATTGCGGCTTGCGTGTGTTACACATAAGATTTTTCATCTTTTCAAAATTCGTTAATCTGACAATTTTCATATATCATATTAACCCCGATTCGACATTTTTCGCTTGTACGCCTTTTGTGTGACTGAAGTTGAATGTTTGCCAAAAAAAGAAAATACAAAAAAAAAAGTCAAGAAGCAAAGTTTGTTAATGTTGGTGTATCTGCCGAGCGCGTGTAAGATTTCTTTTGATGCGTACTTCTTAGTATTGTGTATGCGTGTGTGAGTGTGCGTTTGTCTTTTTGTATCTCTGTGCATTTTTAAGCATTTTTAAATGTGTCGCCTTATAAGACTTAATGAAGTTCAATGTGCCAAGTTGTTCATGTTACTTGTGCCCTTTTTTCTCATGCTTTTTTTTTGAGCTTGTCTGCTTAAAATTTATTGCCAGGTCATGCACTCAGACATTCATTCAACCACGAAGTCTTCCAACTTTTCCTTAGCATTTTTGCTGTTGATTTTTTCATGTAATTTTCTTTTTAAATTTCATTTAATGTCGCACGCAATTGAATTGACTTTGGCTTTGGCACGACTTAAAGCCACATATCTTTTTTTTTTTTCGTATCAAAATTGAATTAAATTTTCTTTTCAAAATGATATCAAAGAAATTTGCACGAAAAGAAGTCTTTAAAGCTTGAAAATGAAATTGTATACTTTTCTTTTGTTCTTCACTTGTTCTTAGATTTTTGTAAATTACTTGTAACAATTTGTTGTTGTTGTTGTTTTGCTTATAAGTTACATTTTATATGTGCGCGCCATTTGGTGACTCTTGACCGTTTTTGCCTTTTTTGCAAATTCCAAAACATTAACACTCAAGACAGAAATTGTGTCGGCAGCCGCAACTAACAAGCGCCATGTTACGTCTGCGCCCGCAGCTATGCAACAAAATTGTGTTGTTATTGTGCGACAAGCAATAAAAATATGAAAACACACACACACACACACAGACACACTAAGAGTGAGTGCACATAAATACATACTAATAAATAATGAAAGCAAGTAAAAACAAGAAAATAACAACAAAAAAAAAGAAAGAAAAAAAAAACAGAAAAACATAAACGAAAACGCTAAAAAAGGCAAAAGCTAAGGAAATGTAATGAATGAGCACAAAATTGTTAGTAACGCCAACTCACTAACACTCACACATACACACATATATATAATAATACTAATACATATATATGTATATACATGAACATTGTAGTGACGTACACAGAAGGCGTCATCGTAGCGCACCCCTTCACCCACTCTTCGCCTCATCGCGCACAGCTTTGGCACCTCAGCGAATTCTTAACGCCATTTTACAATTTGAAGCAATAAATAATTTTTATTGTGCGCACTTAAAATGCTTTGTAACGCAACAACAACAACAACAAGAGTACTAACAAGACGCTGGCACTTGAAAACGCAGGAAGAAAAGAAATGACCGACCATGCCATGCTGAGGCGAATTCAACTTGAGTAGTTTTTAATTGATTCGCGTAGGCCGCGAGCTGAGCGGAGCGTCATGCATGAGTGAGTGAATAAGTGAGATGTGCGTGAGCCGCTTTAGGCAGGTGAGTTGATAATCATCCAAGCGCCAATGGCAGCAGTTTGCCTCCTCATGCTTTCTTTTCGTTTGCTGCGTCATTTCATTTAATTTCATTTTCGACTTTAGAGCAAAAAAGAATAGAAAAAAAAATAAAAGAAACGCAAAGATTTCCAGTCATTTGCGCAATTGTTTTTGTAATATGTTTTTGCTGTTGACTTTGTTTTGTTGTTGCTGTTGTTATTATTGTTGCTTTTGCATTTCAGGTGTTTAGCAACGTTCGCAAGCTCGCTCCTTGAAGTATGCTATGATTTTTTTTTTGCTGTTGTTTGCCAACAGAATTAAGCATGCAAAAAAAAAGAGAGAAAACCTTCACTCATTTGCTTTTTTTTTGATTAATTGTACAGCATTTTGGCATTTGGCGCGTGTTTGCTTGCATGTCAGCGCAATTCGTGTAGGAAGCGCGATTTTTTTCGTCTTCGTGACTGATGCCGCCAACGAAATCGTCGCCATCACCATCGTCGTCGCATTGCACGCTGCCTCAGCTTGTTTTACAAATTGTTGCTATAAAATTCGTAATGTTTTGTTATTTGTACAAAATGCTAATTTCATGAATTTCCATTTTTAATGTTACTCTTCAATTTGATACTTTTTTATGCTTTCTTTTCATTTTTTTGCACATTTATTTGTTTGTATTTTTCTTAGATTTTCTTAAAAGCAAAAAAAGCTTTGGTTTTTTTTTTTCATAAGAGAAATTGAAATTTTTAAAAAAATATTTCGCTTGCATGCGCAGCGCATTTGTCTAAGTGTATATGTGTGTGTGTGCGTTTGTATGGCCTCGATTTGTGCAAGCGCTGCGATTTTTCGTATTGCGTCGCGCCAAGTTGCCATGTGGTTTCATGTTGAATCAAGTCGCGAGTCGAGCGCTTTTCCAATTAGCATAATCGCCTTCGGGAAATGTTAATTTAAATATGAGTGATTACATTTGCGGTTGCGTGTCTCTTATTCACTCTTCAGCTTTAGCCCACTTCAACACACCGCACCTGTCGATGCTTTGTATGATTGTATAAGTCCAAATGATTGTTCGTGTGTGTGTGTGTTTGTGCGCCGTTTTGTAATCGTGCGATTTGTTGCCATGCTCAATGCACAGTACAATTTATTTCTCTCATTCTGTTTTCTTATTGTTACTTTCCTTGCAATTACATAACATAGAAATAAAATAATATAAAATAATCTATTTTACATATTAACTTAAATCAATTCTTATTCGTTATATCACGACAAAGTTTTGAGTTCTTACGTCGTTGGCTTCCGGTCACCGAACAGCCCTGCAACAGGATATATGAATAACGCTTATGTTATTAAAATTCTAAGGGGCCTATGCTGGCAACTCTATTAAAAAAATGTTATGTTTGCTCTTAATAGTTTTGATAATAGAAAAATAAAGAGATATCTTATTCTAGCAGCACTTTAACGTGAACAAAAATAATAATTGTTGTGCTGAAGTTGAAAGGCTGTTAAAATTCTATTAACATGCCATTCGATAGAATTTGTTCTATTAATTGTGCCTAATAGAGTTGCTAGATTGAAGCGGGTAAGTAAGTTAATTCTTTGACACGCTGTTAAAATCCTATTAACATGCCATTTAATAGATTTGATTCTATTAATAGAGTGCCAGAATAAAGGGGGGTAAGTAAGTTAATTGTTTCACGCACCATTTTACGATACTTATCCTTCTCCTCATCCGTCAATCGACACCAAGCGCGTGCGCCACGCTTCAATATGACTTTCGGATCAATGCCACAATTCTTTTCTCGAAATTCACGCATAAAATTTAAGAAACCATTGCTCATAACCGGTCCAGGTCGCATGCACTGCTTGGCCGCCGTACCAGCATCGATCTTACCGCGCACTTTGCAACTATCATCACCTTCGCCTTCACCGCCCTCATGCTTTTTGTAACCAGCACGGCCAAATAAGCCGAATCTTCGTTTGGGGCATGTTAGTTTCTTTGGTGTTCTTGGTCGGCAGTGGCGTATGCCTCCACCGCCGTTCTTCTTCACCGCTGGCTTGATGGCACGGCGTGGCTTGAATGCCGGCTTACATGGCTTATGTAATTTCTTCCTCGCTTGTTTCTTACAATTACGCGGTTTCTTCTTCTTCGCCGCTTTTCGCCTACAAGCGGGTTTCTTTTTGGCTCTGCATTTTGCCGCTGGTCTCTTTTGCCTACGCGGACGACATAAACCTTCAGTTGGCTGAAGTGAAATTGCATTTGGCTTGGCGTTGAATTAAGCATTGCCTTTGGCATATAAATGTTGTTTTGTTGTCATTTACCTTGTTCTTGTACTTATCACGTTGTTCTTCCAATAAGTTGCCCCACGCCCGTGCGCCCAGCAATAATGCCTGTGAAGACGGCAGTTCACAGTGTTTCTTACGATATTCTAACATAAAATTGATGTAGGCTTCTTTTTGTGGCGGCGTAGATTGGCTGTCATTGGGTTCGTTGTCCATTGTGTTTATATAAACTAGAAATTTGAAAAAAAAAAAGTGTTTTTATTTCAAAAAGATGTGTTTATTGTCAGTGCTAAAATGACTGTAAGGACAAGGAGCATGTTTAGTCAATTTTATTAATTTTTTTACATTTTTGTGTGTGTTTTTGTAAAGAAAAGTAAAGAAAAAACATATCAAATCTTATCGAGTGACTAACGAACTAACGCCATTAGTAGCACAACGACGATAAATACCATTGGCAATAAAAGGGCCAACAACCGGCTATTAAAAACGGCAACAACACCAACAACAGCAACAACAAATGGCTACAAGTGTCGTGCGCTGTTGCCCAAGCCTAATGAAATTCCATTGAAACATGTTCTCGCCTGATAAGCGGCCATTGGTCACTCTCTCTCTGTCTCTGTCTGTTGCACAAACTAAACACGCTGCACGAACGACAAAGGCAACGACAACAGCAACAACAACAACAACAACAATGACCACGAAGGACTTTAACAACGTCCAAGTGCATGCAACACAAGTAAATGTGCCACAAGCAGGCAACTTTACTCAAAATGAGCGTGACACTTCAACGGCAGAATGAAAAAAAAGAACAAAAACAAGATGGCAAGAAACGTCTAAGCAAAGAAATAAGCGAGAAAATTACAACAAATAAAAAAAATATGAACGAACGAATGGCAAAAGCCAAAATAATTTGCAATGCAGCGCCATAAATTTTGAAAGCAGTGCGGGCGACTGAACGGCTGACGGCTTCAAGTAGAAGACTTGGGACGACTATAGAGGAATGTGAACATGAACTGTTTTTACGCTGCAGGCGTTCATTAGGCAACACGCAAAAAACATAAAATCAGAAAAAAAGTATAAAAAAAAGAGAACAAAGCAACAATAAAAACCGAAAGAAAAAATGCGACACACTAAACACATAAATAAAATTAACAAATTAAACGCCAACTTGGCTGCTTTAGTTATGTAGTTGCTGTTGTTGTAGTTACTGTTGTTGCTTTTGTTGCCAGTCGCTTGTTAATGAAACTGAGCTTTTCTTCATGCAATGCGGCAAATTCATAGTTTAAGTTTTAATTTTCCTGCTTCAAGTCGCATACGTCTTTGTCCAAAGACCAAAGTGAGGGACAGAGAGAGTGAGTGAGAGCCTTGTGGACGCTTATCCGTGACCATAAACCATTAAAGCAGCTTCTGTGGCATTGTAGCATCGCTTAGCTCAACTCAACTCAGTTCAGTTCAGCAGACTGTTCAAACAACTTGCATCGACTTGACTTGGCCAACATTTGTATTGTTGCTGCCTGAACGAATCGTTTCACGCAATGCCACACAAGCGTTGCCGCATTGTCTTATCCTATGCCATGCAGCAGCTCGTTCGCTTCATGACGACATCCTGCCCAGCCTTACCTCACAGCCGCACTTTGCCAACTCCTACGCTGTTGACTTGCATGCTTCTTTCTTAGCTTGTCTTTGTGCGCATGCAAACAAAGTACGAGAGATAAACTTTTGTTCCGTTGAACTTTGCCGTTTTGCATATTCTTAAATGTTAGCACACTTTATTTTTTGTTTTCACTTCTTCTTCTTCTTGTTTTCACTTCATTTTAGTTTTTGCTTAAATTCTTTGTTTTAATAATAACTTTTACGCTCTCGTTTAATACTTTGTTAAATGTTGCCTACAAATTTTCGCAATTAATGCATTTATTGTGTTGTGGAAAAAGGTAGAATATATCAAATTGTCAGCTATGCTTTTATTGTCACACATCACAAAAAAAAAAGTCTCTTTCAACTACAAACTCATTCTGTTTTGACACATGTGAAAAACAATAAAAAAAAAACAACAAAATTAAATAAATTAACGACTGCAATAATAAGTAAATTATAAGGCGTGAGGCATGTTGTATTTGTTGTACAGTGTTGAGCTCATAACATGATTAAAAAAATGTATGTATTTTTTGTGGCCTCACGTGTCGCACGCAGACAAAGCCATGTCCGTCGACAGTGTGTTTTGGCTCGTTGATACATGTCTGTAAATTATAGTGTGCCCGTCTGCGAATAATTCAGCAGGAGAACTTGTTTTGCGCCAAAGCAAATGAAGAAATAATAGTGTCATGCATGCATGCATGGTTGACTATAATTTGTGTTGTCTAGTGTGACTAATGGCATTGTTCTTAGCGGCATTCGTATAAAGTTATTATACTGACCAATAGTAAAAAAAATGAAAATAGTTAATTTGATGCTTTGGCTTTTGTTCTGTTATACGGAAATATTTTTAACTTTACTAATCGTTTGCTAATGGTTAAGTAAAGCAAGCAACTCAGCCTGACGTCAATACAGTGACATGGCAAGGCATGAGTTTCAGTGCTTTCATGTTATCAACTCAAACCCAACTCAAAGGCAAAATATATTCAGATTCAAAAAGTCTGACGCGCAAACGCATTTATTATGCAAATCTCCTGAGGCCGACGTCATGTTGAGTGCGTTGAGAAATCAAACAAAATCGATTGATGTACAAATTTCTTGCTTGGCTTTTACGAACATGGCTGGCAAGCAGCGACAGCGGGCAGCGGCAGAGGCGTTGATTCAGGACACAGTTTGGCATTTTAGGTGCGTTTTGCTGTCCTATCCGCTTGATGTCCTTTGATTTGCGCTGCGTGAATGACAGGCTGAAGCAAAAAAAACTTGTCTGTGGGCTGTTCAAAGTTGTTGTTAGCTGAAAACCCACTAAATTATGTAGATTTCTTTTAGCATAATTTGTGGTTATTTTCCATTTCAGTTTCTTGTTTTTTTTTTTGACTGAATTTCTTTTCGCATTTTTTATAAAATTTGTTGTTTTTATTATATAGCAAACAAAAAAAAAAAAAAAACACAGTGCTGGCAAAGAGCGACGATGACGCGGTGTGGTGGAGAAAAAGAGACAAAATTTAAAACGCCATTAACTTTGAGCAATAAATATCAGAGGCTGGCAGCGTAGAAAATTGCCTTTGTGCCGTCGCCTCCGCCGGCGCCTACACAAGTAAATCCGACAATGCCGCTATATTTGTTCATCAGGCCACACATTTTCACCCCCTTTCCCCCTGAAACGCAGTGAGGAATTATGCAAATTTATTTTGAAGCACTGGAATTGCCCTTTTGCTGTTTGGTCATTGGAACAGTGCGTGTAAATTTTATTGAATTATTGTTTGTTTGTTCGCAATTTTTTTTTCTTTTTGTTAAACTTTTTCCTTTTCAATTTTCACTTGTTGTTGTTTTTGTTGCTATTGTTATGTCAGTGCGTTTGGCCATTCCCTTTGCTTGTTTTGGGTTTTATTTTTTTTTATTCATTATTGGCCAACATGACGTATGCGCAACGAGTAAAAATGTAAACAAATTTGTTATGTGTCACTTTGATTTGTTTTTCATTGACAGCTATTTTTATCAGAATGAATCGAAAAATCTCAAAAAAAAGAGAATAAATCTGTTAAGAGTTTTTTTTTTTTTTTTGTTGTACAAAAGTTTTATTTCATGCTTAAGACTTTGCTTGCTGATTATTATTATAATTTGATGTATATTTTTTTTTCATCTTCATCTTCTTCTTTTTCTACGTTTCAATTTTGCACATTAATAACTTTTTGCCGTTGGAAAATCAAATCAGTTGAAAATTAATTTAATTCGCGTTGCGCTGCAAAACTTTTGCACTTTCTTTCTTTGCCGTTCATTTGTCTTCCTATACTCATCTCTTGACTTCTGCTTTTGCTTTTGGTGTTTTTTTGCTTTGCCGTATACTTTACTCAAAAGTTGCAAAATTTTAATTATAAAAGTTTGAATCTTACGCCTTGACGCCTTCATTTATGGCAACAATGAAGAATTTCATATTTTTTAAATATTAGTTTCCACTTTTGTTTTGCCATTCTCGACAACGCAGTCGTCCTTTTTCTCACGCAGTGCTCTTCCTGCAGGCCAATAAAATGTGCAGCACTTCACCAATATTCCAATAATAATTATAATTTTGTCTTTCATTTCAAATCTAAGTGAATTCCTTCCTTTGCGTTTGCTTTGCATTGTCTGTTGCAGTTCGGTGCGCCAAAAGCAAGTGGCAATTTCTTGATTACGTACTTATATATAATTTTCTATGAAATATGATTGTAATTAATTTTTGACTTCCTCAAGTAGACAGGCAAATTAAGTGCACTAATATCATAGAAGTGTTTCATTAGATTATTGGAAGTTGTTCGCGTCATGCATGTATTTGCATATTGATAATGAGCTTCGTTAATATATTGAACATGCTTAAGACTTGTTTAATAACAAATTAAAAAGGAACACAAGCAGAATATTGAAGTGCATTTGGCAATGTTCACAAAAAAGTTTACGTTGCTGTGAACTTAATGCAGATGGGCGTGCCAATGGACATGAGCATGGGTAGAACATGAACTGAGCATGTGGTTGGGTACGTGGGTAGCTAGAAAATTGCTGGGAACAACCTTTTTCCCACACAAACGCACACACACATCCATAAAAGCAACTACTATGAGTCTTGGCGACTCGCATCGTCATTGGCTTTCTCTACCGTTTTTAAAAACTTGACCCATCCTCCTTCCGCTTTGACTACTTTTCGGCATAATGAAAGAAAATAAAGTAGTAGCCTCAATAAAATTTCATGCATAAACTTTGCAAATGCAAAAGTTTTCTTAATTTAAACTGAAACGTGCCCAGTTGGTTCGGACAGCAGCGACAGAGGCGGCAACAGCAACAGCAACAGCATCGACAACGTGTCATTCGCAATGGAGGTAAATGAAAGACCGCCAGTGTGCTCTGCAATAGTTTACCACCTTCTCCAACTCTCCTTCTGTCTCATTTGCTTGCCTTGCATGCTATTATAGCAAACATACTCGTGTTGCAACTGCAGCACAAAAAGTACTATTGACGATATTAAAAACTCACTTGAGAATTATGCATAAAAGTTTCTTCATTCTATTTGCATGTTTTTTATTTTTTTTTTATTTTTCGCTTTTTCCTTTCAGTTTTTTTTGCTATTCATGTTGGCATAATTTTCTTAATGACAAATAAATTTTATGCAGGTATTGCGCTTATTTTAACTTTTCATTATTTTGAACACGTTCTTGCAACGAAGTTGGCAACTTTTTTAAGCTGTCAGTTTAAGTTGAAGTGGCATTAGCTGCTGAAAGTTGCAGTGTACACATTATTGGCAGTTAGCGTAAAGTCGAAGGGCTTCATTGGCATTTAAATGTTAAGTGTGACAGGAGTGTCCCAAAAGACACGACATATTAGAACGTTAAAGATATGTCAATTATAAAAATTAGTTCTTTCAATGTTTTTCAAAATGAAATTTCTCTTATTTTGGGTAAAAAAGCTCAACTCAGCTGAGACAAGGTCGTGCTGGTGTTTCTGGACGACTGCAGTTCCGAAATATCTATGGGAGTTCGTCTATCGCCAAGTTTTTTTGTTGTCGCCGTTGTTCATAGCAACGTCATTGCGCTTTCATCAAAATCGTACAGCAAATAAGCTTAAAATAGCGAACATATGCAAATAAATGTTTCTGTATTCAAAGTCCTTTTCGCAGTCCTTTCTTTTTTTTTGCATTTAAAATCAACAGTTTACTATTTGTATCGTATTTAAGGCATAAAGAAACATTTGAATTCTGCTCTCTATGCAATCTGTTTAAAGTTAACGAGTCAACTGAACGAAGTCACTTCCAATCTTCTATACAACGTCAGCCATCGCTACGTTGAAAAGGAAAATGGCAACCTCACTGAACGATGTGTAAGCGTAAGCGTTGCCTTTTTTTCGATTATTTTGTAATATTCTTGTAAGCAGATTTTATATATTTAAAGTTTGATTTCTGTTTCTTGCTGCCTCAGGCATTTGCTCTTCCCTTCAATGCTTTGCCGTTCTTTTAACATGATTTTCCGCATTCTGCTACAAGTTTGTTTGGTTGGCGCATTGCATTGGAATCAATATATATATATATATATATATATTTTTTTTTGTATTTTCTTCTCTGTTTGCAATGCTTTTGAATGATTTTTGATAAAATTTCTCAAATTGAAAAGTAGTTTATATAATGGCAGCTACATGTGCTTGTATATATTTCATGTTTAAATGTATTGCAAAATGTTTGCGATTTTTTGTGTCATGGCACTTTGCTTTCGAGGCAGCGGACAAGAAAAGGGAGCACAAGTAGCAAAAGTTGCATTTTCGGTTGATTGAAATTGTGTTAAATCTTATATGAAATCAAATTTAAATGCACATAAATCATTGATTTACTTATCAAGCTGAAAACTATTGAAGCGTTTTTAATTGGTTTGCCATAAAAGTTGTACTTTTCTTGTTGTCAGCCTCGTTAAGAATTCTCTTTGTGAATACAAAATTGTTTAAATTGTCATAAATATTCGTTGGTTCACTAATTTTCAGAAAATAAAATAATTCAATTTTATTAAAAATTCGTTTCAATTCAATGCATAAGAGATGCTTTTTGTCGTTGAGAATTTTTGATTTCAGAGAATTTCAATTCAAGGCAACTAGGGAGATTATTTATGACCGTTCCTAGCATGAAACGGTCAAATATAACAGAGAGCCACACTGCACATGTGGGATAGATCAGCACTCAGTTGAAAAAACCAAGTGTGTCCATATATAACATAGGATTATTTCATAGTTGGGAATGCTTGGAAAAAGTAACCTTAATTTATCAATTAGTTAAGGAACGTCTGTAAATTAAGTGAGGAATTTTTCTTTTAATTTGGAGAGCGTTTCAAAAGAAATCATTCTTCCTTATGTAGCAGGATGTATACACTGGCTTTGCCCTGATGGGGCAAGCCAAATGCAACCCTACACTCTGGCTCTCTGAGAATGTCCTCTCACTCAATCGCGATCGCAGCCGACACGATTGAGCGAGGAACGAAACACAAAAGAGACCTCAAGTCGGTCGATAGAAGACAGTTAAACAAATAAGACGTGTAATAAAGAAGACTTTAATCTGACAATCAAAACTTGAGTGCAAACCGTTACTTTATTTCTGTGAGTCAAAGTGTCGTTGTCTCGGTATCCTTAAATAATCAAAGAGACTATACTCTTACACTTACTTGTTCGAATCCCATGTCTAATAGACAGAGATTTACAATGTAATTTTTAAATAACTAGTAAATAAATTAACGAATAAACTGACATACGACTTTGAATCACTTCCTCCCACCCTATGAGAGATATTGCTGGCCCAACTATCCGCTGTCTGAAGTTGCACTCAAACACGAAGCTAAGCAATGTGATGATTAATAAAAAGAATTATTTTTTGTTTTCGTTTTACATCTAAAGTTTATTTATTTATTTAATTTTTCCATCGTTTTTGTTTATTTAGTTTATCATCATTAATTAATATTCATCTTACACATAATAATAATCATATTTAGTAATCATACAATAATCATTATAAATATTTAGTTTAATATTTTATCATTATTAATTAAATATTCATCATGAGTGTAGTTCTCATTTTGTTTGCTTTGTTCTTCATATTAGTTCGATTTCATGTTTTCCTTATTTTTTTTTTTGCATTGTGTTTAAATTTTTTATTTTTTTTGCTTTCGCAATCAATACGCGTATTCTTCATCGCTCTTAGCTCTCCTCTTTTATACGTCGCACATAATGCTGATTTAAGGGTCGCTGTCAGTGAGGCCACTTTCTCATTTTGCGTTGTTTTTTGGGTTGGTTTGCTTTAATTAACAGCTTTTCTGCTTATTCATTTTGCTACATTTGAATTATACAAAACCGAGATTTTCATTTCATTTTCATTTACTTTATTTGCTTAATTTTGTTTTTCTTTCCATCTCTTTTCTTCTCTTCTCTTGTCTGCTGTTCTCGTTTTCATTGTTAAATGTATTTGTGTTTCTGTGTTTGTGTATATTTATGTATTTGTGTGTGTGTGTGTTGGTTTGTTTATATGAAATTGTTGTTGTATGCTTGCTTGCAACTATTTAAATATAAGGATTCAATGTAAGGTACACTCATATGCTTTAATTTGTAGAAATACTTAGGCGACAATTCGACAATCTTTATGTATTCAAAATGAAATAAAAAACTGCTGTCAATAACAGACATGCAGTTTTCATACATACAGATACATTTATACATATATCTACGAACATTTATGTTTACTTTAATGCCACACATTGAACCATGTATATATTTTATGTGATTTTGTAGTTTCTTTTTATCATTTTTTGTTTTTGTTTTTCCATTGCATAAATATCGTTTTATGATTATGCTTGAAAAATCTCTTACAAAAAGCTGCTAAAATACTTTTAGTTTACCCTTTTGGTTTTTCTTTTGTTTTTCTGCTATTTTTTTTTCTTCTTCAAATTTTGTTGTTTTTTTTTGTTTTATTTACACTCGTTCAAGTTCAGACGCCAAAAAGCGTGTAAGCCAAATTTTATTTGCCAAGAAAAAATATTGAATTATATTTAAAGCCAAAAATGAAATTTATAACCATTTTGAAACTAAAAAAAAAATTGTTATTAAAATTGCACAATATACATTTCACTTTGCTGAACAATATCATAGGTCACTGAACCACAAATACGAGGTTGGTTTAATAAGTCAGTGACTTGTTTCCGTCTGACTTATGTCAAATTTTGAGCAAGTTTCCCCATTCTTGATTTCTGGTTTTCTCGTTGCGGAGTGCAGCTTCAAAGTTGCCATCAGAACTTATCAATCCACCCTCGTAGTTCGTTGGAACGCCCAACAAATCAATTAGTTTAATAACCGTTATGATGCAAAAATTGTTCATAAAAAATATTGTTTTTCATTATCGAATATCATTTTATTCTGTGTGCCTTAAAAACAGCGCTTTTTAGTATCTGAATAATTTTTTTTTAATTATTTAATCTTAGTTAAATGTCTCGAATTTATTTGCTGCTAATTTGTGTGTGAAATTTGTCTCTGTAAGTTGTCTTTAATAATTATGAATAAATTAAATTTTATTTTGTTTGGTGGTACAACATTTTGCTTAGACACTAAATTACTTTATTAAAAAGTTTCATTATTTTTTTTTTCATTTTGGTGCATTCAAATGAAACTAAAACAAGAAATTAGTATCGAATTTAAATACTATAATATATTTAATTTTATATCTAAATAATATCACTAAAATTTACTTAATTTACAAAATCATAAAAAATACACGTGCGTCATTATTATGTCATTTTGTTTTGTTAAGTATGAAATACTTTAGTTGTATTTACATGTACACTGGAAAAAAACACACAACTTTTAATTGTTTTATTTGTTTTGTTCAATTTTACTTTCTTTTTTTGTGTTTGTTATTATTAAATCGTTGATATATGTTGATGAACTATTTACAAATTTTAGTTAATAAAGTTTTTCTTGTTTTAATTATTATTTTTGTTTTCTTTGTTTGCTTTTTTTTTTTTTGGTTTTTTTTACTTTACTTGCTTAGTTGAAATTCACATTTAGTTTCCCATTTATATATAATATTTTTTTGGTATTTTTTTTTTAAATCTCATTTTTGGTTTCTTTGGTTAAATTGCTGTAGGAGCTTATACTTGTGTTTGTGTTTGTATAGTAGAAATAACTTAATGAACGAAACTTTTGCTGAGTGTACCATTCGCTTTTATATTTTTGCTCTGCTTTTGGCAAAATGAAACGTAAAATAAAATATTTTCACTGCTCTGTTGTTTGGCTTCGTTCTGTTGCCTTAACTTGCATTCAAGATTTCTGTTGAAATTTGCTGCTAATCGTTTTTAAGAAGTTGTTTTTGTTTTTGTCATAGAAACTTTAATGTTTCATTTAATTTTACAAGAAGAATTCTTGGTATTTTTCAAAAGCTTCTTGTGAAAATTTTCAATAAATAAAATTTTCATATGACAAAGCCGCATTTTAGAAGAACAAATATTTGTTAAACTAAAAAAAATCGTTTTAACTATTAAGGAGCCTCATTTTGCACTAATACTATTGCAGCTAAACGAATGTTTTGCCTAAAAATTTACTTAGCTCTGCTTAAAACTTTAAATGTACGTATTTATTTTATTTATTAAACTTTTTGTTTTTTAATTCACTTTAACTTTATACAACAAACGTAATGCAAAACGAATTTTAATATTCGAAAGAAATACGAAAAAAAAAGGTGAGCGAAAAAGTTTTGCAGTCACTTTTTCAATATTTTGCTGATGTTCTTTGTTCGTTCATCAGTTTAGCTATATTAATATCAATTTGTATTACTGCGTGTGTGTGTGTGTGTTTGTGTGTGTCCTGTGTCTATGTATTTGTATTTGTGAAATTGGCTTAACGTTCAAAAGGAACATGACCATTTTCACTTACAGTGGCAGCTTTTTGTCCCTTTGTGTGTGTGTGCGTCGGTTTGTGTCTGTGGCTGTGTGTGTTTGTCCATTCGTTTTTTCTTTGCTGTCATGTTGTTGCGCAAAAGTATGTCGCACAATGCAAAAAAGACAACAAAATGGCGCGTAGCAACATGTCGAGCAACTTATCCCAAACCGAAACGTCGTCTGTCGCACTGACAAATACTCAAAACGATGACAAACAGCAAAACAAAGTCGAGATGTGACGCGCCCTTGCGGCTTCGGAGGGCAATGCCGCTGTCATTGCTGCGTGACTTGGAGCTGGCGACCACTTCGGCGTCCTCAGGGGCAATGTCCATGTTGTTGTTGGCGACAATAAATTGAAATATATCGCTGACCTGCAATGAAAACGCAAGCATAGCCTTGAGTACACAGAAAAAGAGGAAGAAAGCAGAACAGAAAACAAAAAGGGGACAAAAGGTTGTATGCGTACGAGTGTGTGTGTATGTGTGTGTGTGTGTTGTAAAAGACTGTCGCTTGTGAAAAGTCATATAAATAAAGATGAAGTAGGGAAGTGCCTGATTGTGTGTGTGTGTGGGAGTCCATTCTCTCACCGCTTGACTTGCAGCTTTGACCACAAGACTTCCCTGTATGTGTGTGGGTGTCTTCACATTTGTAGATTTAGATAAAGTGTCGATTTCAGTCAAAGTTCATTTCTAGATTTATGACTTGTTTGTTTTTGTTGCTTGTGACTTACCTCGTTCCAACCATAGCGATTTTTTGCTTGAACGATTGCCTCATAGTACGCGCCCGGATGCAAATTCTTTATAGTGTACGACATGATGTGCGTGAGCGGCTCCGATGCTGGACGATGTTCAGGTGTCAGAATGAAATCATGCCATCGGCCTGGCTGCTGGAAAGTGTCGTTCATCTGCAAGTGATTTTGACATGTTAAACAATCGAAAAGCAATGCAAAGCAAAATTGAGAGAGAAGAAAGAAATGTTAAAAAAATATTTATGAGTTTTTCATTTTTGACAGTTTGCGTTTGTTTTATGCTTCTCAAAGCCTTCTTTCATGGTTAATCTATTGAGACATCTCCGAGCTGTTTTCATACTCGCGTTTTAGTTTTCTCTTTCAATTTTTGAAGGTTATTTAATATACTTGTATTTGTTACTTAAATTAATGATTAACAAACGATTTGCCTTGTAATTTGCTTTGATATACAAATTATTTTAAGTTATCTTAATTATAATGAAGTTTAAATCGCTTGAATTGTCAAATAAAAACAATATTTATTTGTTTCATTATTTTTAATCATATTGCAATTCATTTGAATTTGAATTAATTAAAAACACAAATAATTGAAACTACATAATTGCAATGGTGAAAGCAAAACGGAAAAGAAAGATTCAATACACCGTTTTGTAAATAAAAACCAATTAAATGTAATAAAAACCGACGTAATTGAATTGCAAAAACATGCTGAAGCACAGCGCGCTATAAGAAGCACTTTACGTAAGCGATATTGTAATTGGTAAAAAATGAAACAAAAAAACACAAAGTTAGCACAAGAAAAACACACGAAGAATAATAATAAAAAAAAAGAAGAAATATTTCTAATTAAAATTCGTGGCAACGGCAACTTGTCAGCAGAAGTGAAAGAAAAGTGGTGGCGGTGGGGGCGTGGCAAATATAGCACAAGGCTTCATTCATCAATTAATTGCTTTGAATGCGATGAAGGCGAATGAGTGCAGTGCGGCGTATACGCGATGTCATTAAAAATATAACTAATGACAATTTTGACAAGCAACTTTCGCCTGTCAATTTGATGCAATAACAATTTTGAATGATGAAAAAAATATGTACCCATATATTCATAGTAATATGAATTTTTTGTTTGCTGGAAAAGTTAAAAAAAAATACAAAAAAAAATAAGTAAAACGAAAGATAAAAACTACTTGAATGCACATCTTCATTGCTTGTGTGGCATCTTGACGCTCATTAGAGGAAGCTTTTGGTGTAGCGCAGTGCAAATGTAAGGCTTGTAAGTTCATAAGGTTGCAATGATTTTTAAATGCTCTTCATTGCTTAAACTGGTTTATATGTTTAAAGAAGAGAGATAAACGAAATATTGCACGTGACTGCCAGAAAAAGGAGAAGCAGGTGCACAAGTGCTCCTTTTATGCGTTTTAAAGCAACCACACACGCTTACTTTGTTGTATATAAGTGTGTGTGCGTGTGTGTGTGCTTGTATGAGTGCACTCAATTCTCACACGCGAATATCTCATTAAATTTCAGCACCAACTTTATCTCTCTTTTACTTTTTTTGTTTTGTTAACATTTCTCATTCGCATCGCCCTTCTCTCGCTGCCTTAATGTCTGACTCAGTGCCCCTCACCCGTCACTGGCAGCCATCCAAAACAAACTGCGACGTCGCTGTGCAATTAAGCAACATTTTCATGTATATTAAAAATCACTTTTGTGTGCGTACGTGGTTCTGTCTTTGACTCCTTCATTTTTTTCACAGAAAATGAAGTCTTTTTTATTATTTAAACTTTTTTTTATATTCTTTTTTTTAATGTAATTTTAATCACGTGCTTCATTAGTGCGCGCATTTTATTTCATTCGTTGCTGTCTTCATGCACCTCAGCGTACTCAGAATTTTTTCAGTATTTTGTCGCGACTTATTTCAGCCAAAGTCTGTTTTAGTTGATGGTGTGAGTGCAAAAGAGACAGACAGTGAGCCAGAGTGAGTGAGTGAGTGTGCAACGGCCTCAATACAACTTGGTAAAAATGTATCGAATTTCAGTTATAGAGCTTTGAATGTATTTTATGAAAGGCATGGAACAAAAACTTTTGAGTTTTCAGTTGAAAAGCAGTGATCTTTTTTTTTTTTATGAGATTCTTTTGTTGTTGCCATTTAAGAACAAATTTTTTTTAATTAATTAATTTAATATAAAATCAAATATTATATTACAAGCTGCTTGCTTGCCTCTCTTTTGTTGTCTGCAATTTTCTTTGTTTTTTAGATATATTTTTTGTACAGAACTCTATTTAAGTATTTAAGGACTTATGTATT
This sequence comes from Phortica okadai, assembly GCA_034638295.1. Classification (NCBI taxonomy): domain Eukaryota; kingdom Metazoa; phylum Arthropoda; class Insecta; order Diptera; family Drosophilidae; genus Phortica; species Phortica okadai. Next base: position 3,564,854 of record CM067849.1, on the reverse strand, counting down.
GAGAATTTATGGTTGTGTTGGTCTTTGCAAAAACAAATTGTTGTTGTTGTGTCCCTTTTATTTGCTCGCCACTTTCGTGTACTTGCAAAAATTTCGACCATAAATGTATTTTTTAAATATTTGCACAGCACAAAATTTATGAGCAAAGCTCAAAACAACAACAACAACAACAGTAACAACTATACAAAATAGTTCAATAAATATTTATTAAAAATAAAATTCAAAGCGCAGCTTTTTGCCAATTTGTTACACTTGCATTTGTTTGCTTGTGTGTATGTGTGTAAATGGCATTTTTTTTTTAGAAATTCAAAAGGATTTTATTTTGTATATGTACTAAAATTATTCGAACGCAAAAAGAGTGAAATAAAGTGTTGCACACTTACCAGCACACGTCGATAGAGTAGACGCACCTCCTCCAACGGCGGATAGCTATCAATTTTCCATGTGAGATTGTAACTGTCCGAAGAACGTCCCCATTTGGGTGAATAGAACTCAGCTGGTCCTGGTCGACCCGACAATTCCATGTACTTGCGCGACCGTCCGAGTGAGTTATCGGCAACGCAGCTGGAATTTAATTGGTATTTATTATTGTACATGTACTGTTACTGTTATTTGTTTTCTTGTCTTTTATTTTTGGTTTTTTTTTTTTTTGTTTTATTTCGTTTTTCATGTCTCGTTGTGTTTGTGTTTGTTCTCTTGTACACCAGTCGAGGTCAATTGTCACAGGGCTAAAATCTAATATGTAAGAGTGTGTGTGGTGAACAAAATTTGATTTAGACTTGTCGTACGTTTGAAGCAAATTCGTATAATACTTTTTGAATGAAGTCATATAAATAAATGAAGAGAAAGAAAAAGAAGCGCTCATGAAAAAACATTTGTTAATTGCATTTTCGCAAATTCATTCGTTTTTCGTTTAATGTTGTATTTTGCTTTTTCTTTTTGTCTGTAACATTTGCTAATTTCTTGTCTCGTCATCATTCAACGCAATCATTTACATTGCGGGCGAAAAAAAAAACCTAATTTCCTTTTTAATTTTGCATTACACAGTGTCAACATGACAACGCTCATACGACATGTTGCCCATACAACATACCATCTGTATGTATGTATATATAGAAACATGGTCAGGCATACAACGCTTGTGGCACAAGGGGAGATTGACATATTCAGTCATTGGAAAATAACTCCCTGGCGAATGAGCGAGCTGAGGCAACTGAGCTACTTCAGCGTCGAGACGAGGCGACTCAATGTGAGGTTACTCAACTCAACTTAGCTCAGAGTAGCACGGCACAGCTCAGCTCAGCTCGGTTCGGCTCAGTGCAGCTCAGCTCAACTGAACTGTGCTAAGCCAAACACGTCTCGTCTAACTTACTAAAACAACAATAACAACAACAAGTGCATGCTATCTCTAGCCTTAATACAAACAACAACAACAATAAATAGTAGAAAAAAAATGTAGTATATGTCCCATCGACGCCACCGCCGACATCAACGTTATCGTTGAAAGTTTGTGCATGAAATGTTGTGTCAACATGGCGAAACTTCCGTTTCTTTAATATGTTTTAGACAGATTGACATTGATGTGGAAAACTTGTTTGTCCACAACGCCCAACGTCAGACTGTCACTGCCACTGCCACGCCCCTAACACATCCCATCACTAATACAAGCTAAAAGTGTCCAGCTGTGTTGCCTGCTCGAATGAAGCAAATAAAGCAGACAACTTTCGTTCATCGTCAACACCAATAACAACGAAGACGTATAAAAAAAGAAAAATACAAATGAACACAACTAAGATGGCTGAACGAATTGCAAAAGGTAAAAAGTGAAAGAAGTTGTGGCAAAAGTTACTAAATTGACTAAATCAACGTTGCAGCAGCGTCAAGTTTTCATGAACTAGTCTGGTATCTATGTGTGTGTGAGGGTGTGTAAATGTATATGTGTAATGTATCTGCGTATCTGTGCTGTACGTAAGTACTGTACGGTCATCGCATTCATTTGCGTTACTGCCACTCACCTGTAGTTGCCAAAGTCCTCCTGCTGTATATGGCGTATGGTTAGCGTGTGTCGATTTCCTCTTATTGACATAATTCGCCTATCGGTCGTTTGTATCGGAAATGAGTTTTGGTACCAGGACACCTGCAGTGTGTGTAGGTTTGTGTGTACCAGCAATTGGCAATGGAAAGAAGAGAAATAGAAAAAAGTTTCTTGAATAGATTTTTTTTTTTTGTCGAATTTTTCAATAAAGTTTTACGAAATTCAATTTACATAACGAAGTGAAATTAATTAACAAAAATTATTTAAAGCTTTAAGTGAACACAAAAACAACAAGAAGTTACAAATTTTATGTGCTTATATAAATGTTTGGTGTACAAAAACACACAACTGACCTCATTTCGTGTATAACAAATGTAAAAAAAAATTTTTTTAAAAATTGCAGAGCATAAAAAATACATATTAAAAATGACAGATACAAAAAAAAAAAAATATAATAAGAATGCAGTATTCTTTGCAAAGAAAAACATCCAAAAAAAATAAAGAATAATTGTAAAATCATTGAAGCCAAAAAATAATGACCGCAAATAATAAAATGCAATGTGGAAAAAACAAATAAACAAACAAAAAAATATGATAAATGCAATTTGACTTGCAGCAGATAATAAAGTAGCTGCAGAATGAGCTGGCAATTTCTTTGATATACAAAAATATGAACAAATGAAGAAAAAGAAAAAAGAAAATAAAGGGACAACTGGCATAAGCAGCATGCAGTAAGAAATGAATGAATGAATAAATGAATGAATGAATCAACAAACCGTGGCAACTGGATCGGCGTAAACAATGCAAACCAGTTTCGTCTCGAAACCTTCGCCCGAATGTATCCATGATTTTTCGACTTGTATATCCGGTGGATCTGTACAAGCCAACAGTAACAGCAACAACGTCAACATGTTGGAACATCGCATAAAAGTAAAAAAAAAGAAATTGTATAAGTAAGAGAGTAAAAGATATAATGAAATGAGTGTGTGTGTGTGTGAGTGAAGATTTTTAGTGTATGAAAGAAATGGAAACAATCTGATTACAGTCAAAAATCAATTTATATACAGTTACTTAGTGCTTTCATAGATTTCCTTTTCACTTTAGATATAAGTATGTCTTTTAGCTCGTTGCATTTCTGCAGCAAATTTTTGCCGAAAATTGTGAAAACAATTTTACTTTGCTATCACTCAGTGAGTCTGTCAGTCCATACAGCCAACCGTCAGTCAGTCTGTCCAACTGATTCGCTCTGATTTACGAGTTGAATGCTTAAACGAAAGTTGGGCCATGCTTGCTGACTAGCAAATGATTGACAGACAGACTGACAAGCAGTGCGAACGAACCACCGAATGAACGTAGATGAATGAATGCTTCTGCAGAAACGATTTCTTGCAATTCATTTCTTGTTTTTTTTAGACATTTTGCATTTTATTGCGTGCAGCTTCACATACTACGTATGTATGTATGAATGTCGGACTGATTCGTTCGTTTTCATTTTCATTTTCGTTTCGATGAAATGTTACTTCTTTTCTGACTTTCTCTTGCATCATTTCGCATTCAATTTACTTTTGCATTTATCTTCTAAACATACCGTATGTATGAATGCATTTATATCAGTGTGCGTGTGTGCTTGAATAGATTTCGCTTGCATTTTTCGCCATTTTTTAAATGATTAATGAACCATTGCAGTGTTACACACACACATACACACGCACTTAAGTGACAGCACAGCATGCACTTCGAGTTGATGCATTTAAATGTTTGAAACATTTCTTTCAATTCTATTTTTTTCACTTTTCATATTATTTTTTTACTATCTTCTTTCTTTATTTTTATTGCATGCAATTCGTTGTCAACACACTTACATAACACATCCAGACGCATGTCCACCGTTACAGGATCACCGACGCCATTGTCAGCGGTGCACTGATATACGCCCGCCTGCTGGCGTTCAAGTTTCTCCAGCGTGAGTATTGGACCGTCGCCAATGCGTGCCGAGGACTTGCCAGCGCCACTCTGTCAAAAGGAATAAGCAAATGATGCACATTAGTAACTCTATTTGGCAACAACAACAATAATAATGATGATGATGATGATGATAAAGTCAGTTGAAGTTAAGACAAAAAAAAAAGATGGAGAAAAAATACGCAACGCTTTTAAAGTGTTTTCAATCATGGCGCTGTGTATATTAAAGCAAGGAAGCCAGAGTAAAAAAAAAAATAAAGTTCTGGCAGTGTCAAAAAGAGTAAGAGAGCAAACGAAATGAACCGAAATAAAATGCAGAAAATGTCCAATGACAAATGCAGTTGGCAATGCATTCGAGTGTATGTGTGTGTGTGTGAAATCAGCATGCCAGCAGGTCAGCATGAAAAGTTGAGGCGGGCCAGGCAGCAAGTAAACTTTAATAAAGTAGAACAGAACAGAACCGAGCAGAGCAGAGCAAAGTTAAGCAAAACACAACGAAATGTAAGGACAAAGTTGAAGATCAGTGTAAGGGCAAACGTATATGTCGAGAACAAGTCGAAGGATGAGACATGCTGATATAGGTGTAAACAAGTAGTTTCCGATAAAGGACGACACGGAAACGAAAGAAAATAGAGGGAGAGAAATAAAAATAAAAAAACAACTGATACGCAACTAAGGTAAAATTTTAGAAATGTGTTGTCTTGCAAGACATTTTACAGACTTTTGCATAGATTTGAACTTACACACACACACACGTACACAGACAGACAGTCAGCTAGAAATGCACATAGAGGTAGTGACGCCCCTAAGGGAAAACGTGTCAACGTGTAAGCAAAGTCGAAGTTTTGGTAAATGATAAAACGAACAACGAAAAGAACACTCGACGCGTTGACAGAAGCCAAGGAACACACACACACAAACACACAGTCACAGTTGCATGTTAGAAAATAGAATAAGCATGTTGAAGGCAGTCAGACAGACAGACAGATAGATAAAGAGAGAGAGTGAGGCAGGTAAGAATACGGCATATCAGCAAAGGCGGAGCAGCGCACACGAACAACATGTCAGTTGCGCGCTGACTATGATTTCAACAATTACAGTGGCACAACGGCCAGAGCAACTTTGATTGTGGCATTTTGCTGTGGGCGTGGCACAATGCTGGCGCGTTGCATGCAAATAAATCGAACGGAAATGTCAAATGCGCCAAAGTGCAGTAAATGTTGTTGTTGTTGTGGCAAACGGAAGCCATTTTTGTGTATAACTGAAAATGTTAGACAAACGGGCGTTCAAGCAAGATTAGTTGAGCTTATATGTGAGGCAGGCAGGCAAGCATATTGCAGAGACAACATGACGCACATTAATTAAAACCTGCCAGCATTTTCATTTGGCAATATCGCAAACTAATGTCGACGCACTCTGATGCCTTCATTGGCTTGTTGCTTTGCATAGCTATGGCGCGGTTTGGTTTGACGTCATTTATGAGTTTCCAAGCCCCACATAAATTACTTTTAATAAAGACGAGAGAATTTTTGGAATAATTTAATGATTTTTTCCTTTAGTGCTTAAAGTTGTTAATTGTTGCGTTGAATTTTTCATATTTTTCTTCTCAGCGCTTTCAGTTGTCAATGATATTCACACAAGGCCTTAACTCAACAATGCTGATTTATTGTTGGTCGTCATGTATGAGCAGAATTAAAGGCATAAGTGCAGTCAGCAAAAGTAATCTTCGTCTCTGTTAGTTTTAATAAGGCAATCGAGTTGTTGTTACTCAAGGTAACCATCAGCAAAAAAACAACAATAATAACAACAATAGAAACAACTATCACAATGCTTGTATTGTTTGTTGTCGTTGTCATCATCATCATCGTCATCATCGGTCTTGTGTATCATCATTGTTGTTGTTTTTGTTGTTGATATTGTTGCTGAAGCATATAAACGGCTGATTGTAAGCGTCGGCGCATAAGCATACAAATAACCATAGCTCCTAAGGCAAACTACATCCATACCCCCACATACACACACACACTAATATAGCACACACTCCGAACCGTCAGGATAGACAATGAGAATATCTTGTTGTACATATGTATACGGTTTCACTTTGCGCTGAGCAAAGGATTCAAGGATTTGGCAGTCTTTGCTTTGTTTTCACTTTTGTCTGTCCTTGTTGCTTGCAATGTTATGCAATTCACATTTCGTATTCGTTTTGAGTAAATTTGATTTGATGCCACCGCCAATACATCTCTCAATGATGAGTTTTCGCACGGATTTGCTTCTGTTCGGAAACAGTTGATGCCAGCTTCTGCATGGAATTGCCTGAATTGTACATGAGTGTGTTGGTGTGTGTGGATGTGAGCCGGTTTATTTGTGCTTTATGTTGAAAATTAAAGACAGACTTTGTCAGCTTGTCAGTTTGCGTGAGTTTCCTGTTAGAATCTTGACTTTAATATGAAGGTTTAGTGAAAAGTTAATTTAACTAACGAATGGCTTTAATATTGTTCCACACAATGAGTTCTTTTCTTTTGCAATTCTCTTGCAGCATTCTATTTATGACCTGTGGGCATTGCTAGACCCAATTAAAGGCGTTCAAACAGCGCCCTCAAGGTATTTGCCTTTGTCACTTTAGGCGATAATTTATATGCTTTTTGAAGTCTCTCTTTGAAATGTTTTCTATTGATAGCTTGACTTGTAATATATTTAAGGTTGCTGGCAATATAACAAATTTCAAGATAAAATGTTTATTTTCCATTAATAGCATTGAGGCAATTCGACGCCGTTGCTGTTGACTTGAGACAAAATTAAAGACAACAAGGTATATAATATAAAGCAAATTGAAACTGTTGATTTGCTGTTAATAAAGTTGGAAAATTTTGTTGAAAGTTGTTAAATGAAAGCGAGTCTTGGAAAAAGTAAAAGTGCTTAACACGAACTCTCAAAAAGATTATACAAATTTGCATAACAAACAAGAAAACGGCAAACAAAATGCTCATAATAGACAAAAAGAAAAAAAAAAGAAGCAACAACAAAACAGTAGACTGAAAATTAATTAAATTAAATTGAATTAAATACACTTAAAGCGAAAACAATGACTTGCGCGCGCCAAAAGGGCAAGTGGGATGGCGTGCCATGATATTGTCTTGCTTACGGCATAGGAGAGCAAAATATGTATTGTATGTATAAATGGCAAACCTTCTTGGTCCAGTAAATTGATGGCACAGGATTACCAGAGCCTTTGCACTCCAATGTAATGGGGCCGCCTTTGCGCGCCTGCAGCTGACCGGAAGTTGGTATGGCGCGTACGCTTGGCGGCACTGTAACATCACGAAAGTACATGGAATGGCAGAGAAGAGAAGAAAAAGGAAAAAAAACAATGTTAGTTATATTGCTATTGTTGTTGTACTATGTTGTTGCTTTGGCGCTTTGCACGCTGCAAATAAAATAAAATTTTATGATTTAATCAAAAACATTTAACGAAGCGCAACACAAAGCAAATCAACGCCGTGCCTAACGTACAAACAACCTGAAATGTTGAGATGTGAAAATGTTGTTGTTGTGTGCTGCCATTGTGCCTCGAAAACACTTGAAACTAACGTTTATTTTAAGGTCATGAAGTAGCCGTGAACGATTGAAAGTAATATAGTTTCAAGTCATTTATATTAACTCAAGTTAAGTTACTGACGTCAATCGTATGTAGCATACTTTTCAGCGTTAGTTTCATTTCCGTTGTTTTTTTTTTGCTTTTATTGTTATTAGTTGTGATTCGTTTTTGTTTTTGTTGTTGTTGTTTATGGTATAGTTTACTTACCTAATATCTCAACTGTGTGCACTTGATCGCGATTTATTTTGTCACTGATTTGACAGACATAATCTCCGGCATCTTGTGGCTCCAAGTCGGTTATCTCAAGATTATAGCCATCTATCAGTCTTACGCGCTCATCGCGTGTCACCATAATATTCGAGGCAGTTAGCACATTAATGCCGCGACGCCAGAGCAAAACAAAGTTTCCTGCATAGTGAAAAAGAGAGCAAGAGAAAGAATAAGTAAAGTTTAGTTAAGTTTTTCTCTAAGTAAGTTGAGAAACTGAGCAAAAGTAATATTTTCAACTGCTTTGCCGAATAGTTTACATTGTTTTTGGGTGTATGTGTGTGTGTGTTAGTAGTTTAAAGACTTTTAACAAACCATTCATTTCATATTAGTTCTGCCATTGAAAGGTGTTACGCGTTTGCTTCATATGCAAGAGCAACTTCAAATGTCATTTTCAACATATCATAATAAATTAAGATTAAAGCAAAGTCTTTCAAACAATACAACAACCATGACTGGCATATGTGTGCCAGACAGCCGCTCTGCTTAAGTTTTGCTTTAGATATGCCAAAAAAAAAACAACTTTCTTTACTGTTGAGCTGTGCAAATTTTTACAACTGAGTAGTTTTTTCTACCATGCACACACACGTCTTCGCTCTTCTTGGTATCTTTTCAAGTGTTTGCCCATATAAATGACATAATTTTGCAGCTGTTACAAGCACTTCTTCTCTCTTGCCATACAAATTTTGCACATTTGTTTCTTTTGTTCAAGTGTATGTGCAAGCGCGTGTGTGTGTGTGCTCATATTTTGTGCGCCATGCCAGACGCAGAATGTGCGACAAATGTAAATTTGTTAAATGGGATTAAGTAACGCATAATATGTTTATTTATTTTATGTGCTTAAAATATGAATGGACATTTTTTTCTGCTTGCCTTTGCTAGAATTTATTAACTATGATTTGTCATTTAATTTTTTTTTTATTATAAGTTAAAGAAAATGTAAAAAAAAAGTCAAATCATTTAGTCAAAAGTCTGTAAACGAGTCAACAATTCATTTAAATATTAAATTTGTTATTTAAATATTTACGTTGTTATTTTGCTTTAAGCTGCCAACAAATAATCACTGCTTAAATTGTTGCATTATTAATAAGGCTTTAACAACATGCAACATATCATATCCGCACTCGTGCGTGCGTGTGTGTGTGTTGAGTGTTTTTTCCTTCCGGTTATTAACAAAAACAATATCAAAAAGCGGCAGTAACGTTAACAACATGTTTGCATTTGTTTAAAAAGCAAGCAAGTATTTTGCAAAGCATTCTTTAGTCGCTTTTCCACAAGGCGCCTTTTGTCGTTTGCTTAACAAAAATTGTATGCCAAAATCAAATTTTTTTCTTTTATGGCTTTCGATTATTGTTAAATGTTTGCCTTCATAAAAACAAAAAAAAAAAAAAAACTCAAACAACAAAAAGAGAAAACAAAATGTAATAAAAAATGTATGTATATTATTTCCTTTGTGTGTTGTGCTTGAGCTCCCTTTTTCTTCTTCATCTTGTATTTATTATTTCGTTTTGCTTATGGTACTTGCTAATGTTTATTGATATCAAGCTAAATTTGATGCTAATGGCAATAAAAACATATACAATATATATATTTTTTATAGCACATCTGCATGTGTATTTAATTTGGCAGCAGACTGCAAAGTTATTGCATTGAAATTTCTACGCTGGGTTATAAAAAATTGTTTTTTTCCGAGCAAATTGAATTTATTTGTTTATCTTTTGTATTTGAAAACAGTATGAAAACAAAAAAATTTATATTTATTAAAAAAATATTGAATAAAAGTTTGAAATGAAGAAACCGATTGAAGTTATAAAATACGTTTTAATTACTCTGCAAACACTTATAACCATGGCAGCCAATGTGGCGTATGAGCATTCTTTTCATTTATAACTCATACGCAATGCTAGAAAAGTAATTGATTTTCTTTGTTTTTATGTTTTGCTTCAAGTTGTTTTTTTTTTTGTACATTTTGCGCACATTAAGTTTCAATTTCATTAAAATCCAATTTATAATGAAAGTCTACAAAGTGAATAATATAGAAAAATGTGTGTTGCACATGACAACAGGCAACAAGGAAATGCCAACGACGCACAACGCAACACAACACATGACTATAACACATGAGTTGAGTACTAAATTGCACTAACAAGGGGGAAAACAATTGAAGCGAGTCAAGCAGGGCAGAGCAGAGCAGAACAACTTGTTGGTAATCAATCTAAAACAATTGCCACACAAACAATGCAATGCGTCATGTGTGTGTGTGCGTGTGTATTTTTGTGTTGTAAACAACTACACGATGATGGTGTCAGCAGTAACAACAAAACCAACTGAAAGGCTTCATAGACCATTTGACACTTAATTTCTTTTATTGGATTAAAGCAGCGTTTTCACTTCTGTTGCCGTTGCTGTTGCCATTGCTGTTGAACTCACGACTAATGCATTTGTGCTAAATATTTTGAAGCGCTTAACAATCTACGCTATTGTCGTACTCAGGGCTGACTAACGACACATCACATGTTTAATGGATTTGCCGTCGTTTCACACACTCACACACATTAATGGCTGTGCAACATTCTATCTATGTTGATTATTCGTTATCGTTAAGTCATTGGAAATGGTTTAAAAACATGATATCAGCGCAGCTCAATGCCTTGCATGTTCTGTGATTTTGCACTTCAATAAACAAAAACGTAACAAATAAACATTTGACATGTTTTCTCAATGAAAAAAAGAAAAATTTAATTCAATGAAATTGTTTTATTTCTTGTATTTACACGTTGCATTTAACATGCAACACGAGCACAACTTGTATGCTAATTTGGATTATTTTAGCGCTGCCTACAATACAAAATAGCACAGAGAAAAATAAAAATCCAATCAACAATGACCAAAAAAGTGTACAAAACGAAAAAACTTCAACTCATTTATGGCCATTGTGTTGTGCGCTACATCTTCATCTATGCCAAAATGAGTCGCTTTAAAGTCATAACCCTTTACCAGCCAACGTACAAGCAAAGACTCTGTCGTCAACTGAAAACATGCCAGGCAATTGCAAGTCCCCAAAGTGTTTTGAGCCATTTATGCTTAGTGACACAGCCAACAATAAGAACTGACGACAAAACGTCTCAGAGAAAATGTAAAAAAAAAAAAAAAATAAACACATTTATATGTATAAACGAAAAAACAGTCACAGGAACAAGACAAGGCAAGGCAAGGCATGGCAATAACAGCAGGCGGCATTGAAATGACAGTAACCCGTACGGCATACACATTTATGACTTTCGGTACATAACGCTATTATAGACTTGAAGGGTCGCATGGTCGTCATTGTTGTCGTTGTCGTTGTCGTCGCTGTTGGTTGTTTGGTTCGTACATTGGTTGTTTGGTTAGTCTCTGGTGGCAAGGCGTGCTTAAGCAAGTGAAGCCGAACTGAGCTAAACTGATCCAAATGCCGCAAGGTAAAGGGATAACAAATGCAATCAACACGGCAACAAAACTGTACAAAGCAGCCACTTGATGCTGCTGTCATTGTTGTCGTTGTTGTTGTTGTTGTTACTCTAAAGCCACTTATGTCGTTTGGTGTTTTACTGTTCGTTTTTTCATCTGTTTTATTCTTGAGTAAAAGGGAACCCTCAGCACCAACCAAAGTGTTATTGACTTTGTTAAAGGCGGCGGCGCCTGTGGCAGCATTGATGGCCATAAGTGGCGCACATATTGAACATATTACCACTTTTTGATTATTTCGTTTTCTCAATGAATATAATAAGTATTATTTTTTTACAATATTTATTGGTAATTCAGAAAAAATGAATTTTCTGCAGCGTATATTTGATGACATGCTTGAGACTTTGATAGAAGTCGCTTTTAAGCAAAGCCAAGCTGAATTGCTCATTGTGCTATGCATAATATTAATACAACTTGTACAAAACAATGTTGACTCTAATATTTAATGTGAAGAGCTGACATTTATACAAATATCACTCATACGTCAGGTGCGCCAAATCGATTTTGATAGGCAAATATTTGTGTAGTCAAGAATATTTAATAAAATATGTGCTTGACCATATAATAAAGACGTATTTCAGTAATAAAGCAACGGCTTGCCAGTGTCAATATGTCAAGTCAACAAACTGACAGCGCAAACAATTAAACAGCAAAGCACGAAGGCCAAAGTGAAAAGCGCTGGAGTGAGAAGTGAAATCAAAGTCATATTTGAAAAATGTTACTAAACAAAAACAAACAACGTTATTAGCATGACACATGTTGGTTGCTGTGTGTGAGTGTGTGAAATATTACTGTTAAAGAGAAAGCAAAAGAAAAAAGTTGAGGCAGGTTATTTTCACTGTAGGACAGCTATTAAAGTCGGCAGCACATTTGGCTGTCATTTAGCTCAGCTAATGGTTTGCGCATTTTACACATGGCCTGACGTGCGGATGGACGTACAAAAAAGAAGAAGAAGAGTACAAGCAAAAAAAATAACAAAGCGAAGGCTTGAAATGCATGCTAGCATTAAATGTCAGCTTAGCTGTCATATTCGTTATAGTAAAATGTTTTTTTTTGTTGCTCAATGATATCAAAGCTTAATGAAAGACAAAATGACAAGTGTCCTTTTAGTTTGTTTTTTCTAGATGTATTAAAACTACAACAAAATTTGCCTAATTGACAATCATAAACAATTTGAAAATATTCATAAATTTATTTGCATTGCTTTATGATTTCTTTCCAAATCATTACTCATACGTCATGTTGCACTATAATTAAGTATGTATATATTTATTTCAATCTTTATTTTTAAGTTTTCGCTTAATTTGTTTTTATTTTTAATAGCAAAAAAATCAAAAAATAAAATTGAAAATAAATTGCTGTGATGCTGTTGACGTGCCAATAAATAAATTGCAATTAACTTTTCGCATGAAATGAAAATAAATTGCATACTTTGACAATGTGCATAACAAAAACAACAACAGCAGCAGCACAGCAATTACAAAAACAACACCTATAGGAAGCCAGCAAACGATCATTGCCAGTCAGTCATTTTATTCAGCTGTCTATCCATACATCCCGCCCGCTGTCCCTTTGTCCGTCAGTCATTTGGACAGTTATTCATTTAATCAGTCCTTCACTTGTCGTAAGCTCAAGCCATGGTGTCGACAACGTGTCTGTGTCTGTAGGCGTGCCAATGCGTGAAATGCAAGCGAAAAATGCTTTTAAATTTAAAAAGCAAATTAAAATCAAGTAAAAAGCTTAAGCATTATTGTTGCTTTTCGCCTTGTTTGGCCGCTGTCCGATGTCCTTTCTCATTTGTCATTTGTTCTTGTTATGCAACCTTGTTGTTATTTTTGCCTCTGTTTGATTGCTGTTGTTTGTGTTGGACTGTCAGCCTGCACCTGATTTTCGTTGCCATTGTTTATATATTTTTTTTTCGCAGAAAAAACAAAAAACAGTAAAAATATTTTTAATTAATTACACGCTGCATTAAAACGCAATGATTTTTATATTACTACAAACGCATTGACGACTCGCGCAGACACTGTACATTTTTGAGCATGGCTTTCTTAATTATTCATGCTGAACTACGACAAAATAAATATATTCAACATTTTTTTTTTATTTTTTAAATTATTATTTCTCTTTTAGCTCCGCTTGGCGTCAAATTAAAAATAAATATATATTTGTAGAATGGCGCAATTATTGGAACATTAATATTTTTGCATAAAATTGTTTATGAAGAGAGTTTATAATTTTCTATTGATTGAAAATTCGTTATTGTTGTTGTAAGTTTTGTAACTGTCAAAATTTCCGGCTTGTCAAACGCATTTAGCAACGTTAATCAAGCGCATAAAATTATTAAATATTTCTAGCAAAAATGGTTTTGTAAATATTCCTTACAAAGGGTGACCCAAAAAATTAGTAAAATTTTAAAAATGTGGTAAAAAGTGTCAATGAAAAACAAAATAAATTATGATTTTTTTTCAACTTCTGGGTTTTTAAAAATAAAATTAAAAATAATAATAAAATGTAATAAATACAAAAATGAATATGAATACTCCTAAGTTATACTGTGCCACACTACATATGCGTCACTCTAGCATTAAACTCAGTTGCTTTCATTGCTTTTGGAACACCCTTTAGATAAATATATATATTGTTGCTATAATGCTTCAAAATAACACATTTGCATTTTAAAATAATGTTTTAAATTATCAACACCACCAACAACAACAATTGCAACAACCTCCGTACAACAACAACAAAAAAATGAACACGTTATGAATGATGTGCGCGCAGATGTTGTTTGATTTTGTTATTAAGTATTTGTTGTTGTTGTTGCTGCTGTTGTCATTTGTGCAGACAGGTATTATTTCAAAAATATAATTTATTTGATATGATTTGAAATGACATTTTGTTTAAGCATATTTGCATATTTTTCGGCGTACGCATATATTTATAATATTTATTCGAGCATTCGACAGTTTTGAAATGACGCAAAATATGACCAAACATAAATATTGTGAAAGCATTAATTATTATATATTTTTTTTTGCATTTGTCGTTTTGCGAAATAATATAAAATAAATATGAGTAAATGAAAAATGTTTGAAAACTCACCCAAATTTTCCACCTGACATGGCAGAACAAGCGTATCGCCGACCACGGCTCGATATGTGTGACCGCGTGAAAGAAAACGCGGCTGTGTGGCGGCCAACGAGGACGAGGACGATGGCGAGGACTGTTGCGATGTGCTCAGTGAACGGCTGTTGGTGCCTATTAAAAAGAGAGAGAGAGAGAACGCGAGAGAAAGACTGTTAGATTAATGTATACAAATAAATGAAACAAAATACGAGGAAAAAATTACAAATCAGATAAAATGCGTAAAAAATATGTTTCAAAGTGAGAATGTTTTTGAATAAGTCATATTGAAATATTAAAAAAAAAGTTTTTTTTTTTGGTTTTCTTTGGTTGTTGGTGTTGTTGTGATTGTCCCTCATCAAAAGTTTATAAAGTCAGAAACTATTTTTACGCAAATTTGCTTCGTATATAAATTGGCATGCCAGACACAATTCAAAAAGATACTTTGATACACCAACAACAACAATAACAATAAGAACAACAATATGATAAGCAACACGACGACTTAGACGACAAAGACGTTGATTATGCCTTTGAATACATATAATACAAGAAGAGGAGAGCAAACAAAAAAAAAATTCCAGTAAAAGAAGACGAAGAAGCTGAAGGAGCATATATTTTGTGTGAGTGTGTGTGTGCGTGAGTGTATGTGTGTGTGTGCGTCGTGGCCGCGCCATTGTGACTCTTCAGTTTCTTGTTGCTGCGTATCGATGGCAATTTGTTTCCATTTGAATAGCTTTCAATTAGCATAAAAATGTCCTTCGTCCTGTGCTTTTATGTGTCTTGTCCATATGTATGTTTGTATATACATATACATATATATCTATGGATATATATAGGCAAGATTCCCAGGATGCCTATAAATGCGTACATTCATTCGTGAACTTTTTACTCACGCCGCGCCGCGCTCACCGTTGACGTCCCTCAAGTGACTCTGCTCATGCATTGTCGTTGGCGGTGGTGATGATGGCAACGACAACGGAAGTTGCTTGTTAGGTTTGCTGTTGTTGTTGTTGTTGGTTTTCATACCCTATTTGTGCTTAAAACCCACTTTGCCTTCTACGTGCGACAAGTTTGGTTCTTTTTTTTCCCATTCAACACGCTGCCAACGCAACGTGTTAATGCACTCAAGCCTTTGGGGAATAATTTTCGTTCGTGTATTCATCATGCATGCATGTGCTTTACTATTCGGTAAGTGTGTGTACATGTGTTTGCTTGTTTTAATGTGTGTGTGTGTGTCATCGATTATCGATTGACAGTGAGCCAAAGTCTTTAAGGATATTGCAACATTTTTTGCTTTCGCGTATTATTTAAGTTTCACCACGGCGTAATTTTCGTCATACTCTCTCGTTGCTTGCATTAAGTCAATTTGAAAATGTTGGACACACATACACACACACACTCACACGGAAGAAGACACGGCCACTGATCCTTTGGCATGCTGGCCATTAAGCTCTGACCTCCATTGCAGTTGTTATACTTGTACTTTGCTTTACCGTGCCGTGTCGACCTGTGCAGCCTGCAGTGTCCGTAACGGAGTCCGTGTCTATGTCTGTGGCACGTTGCAACTTCGGGCAAATTGTGCCACCGTAACAAATTTGATTGCACTAAGAAGCACAAAACAAAAAAAAGAGAAAGAACATATAAAAGACAACGAAGACAACAAAGCGCTGACAAAGTGCGCCTTTGGAGCTACTCGCTAGCGACATCTAGCGGGCAATATCAGCTGCAGCAACAGCAAAGCATTTTACTACTTGGACTTACTCAAAGCGTTGTGTTTGGTTTCCTTTCAGCGTTGCAAATGCAATTTTTGTGCGTTTTATGCCATGACCAAAGTGTGCAGCAAATTCTTGGCATGATTTCTGCCATTTTTTTTCTCGTTTCTTTCTTTTGCTATTTTCGCTTATTGTAGCGCAATTTCACTGACATTTTATTTTGCGTGTTTGTCTGGCCATGCCACTCACCTCTCCATCTCTCATCTCTCACTCACGCCTTGGCTTGCCATTCGCTATTACGTGCACAATGCTCTTTTAGCCTTCTGCAACCGCCGCCCTCCTCATACAGTTAGCTTTGTCAGCTGCAGTTACATGCTTAAGAGACACTTTTACAGGTCCTTAGCGTCCAACAACCATAAAAGGACATTTTCACAGATCATCATTTTATGGCGGAAAAAAAGAAAAAAAAGTTTTCTTCGTTCTCTTTTTCGCACTTATTTATAGTTGGTCTTTTGGCTCTTTGTACCACCGACCAGTCGTTGTCTTGCGCTGTTGCTCTTTTATTATTTACACGTAAAATTTGTCGTTGCCTGGCGCGCAAGTTTTAGCTCTTGAGATATTTATTGCAATTGTCTGTTGTCTGTATTTAACTGAAAGTGTCTGTCGGACTGTCTGTCTGTCTGTCTGTCGGTCGTTGTGCAAAGTGTTTAAGCGCTTTTAATAATGTTTGTGACAAATCAACAAAACTTGGCTGCACTCAAAGTCACCGCCAACTTATATAAATATGTTCTTTTTTTTGTTAGAACTTTTAAGTAAAATGACAGAAATTTGCAATTAATTTCGAGTACGTTAAAATTAATGGAACGAAACCGAGCATTTTCGTCATTTGCTTTCCATTAAAAGCCGCAAACCAAACACATTTGCCAAATGCGCACCGAAAAGTAGACTACACGTAAATGCACAAGTGCAACCACACACACTAACACATATACATACATACATACGTGCATGTAGTATGGCAAACCGTGTAGCGAAGAAGACCGCACACGTCAAGAGCGTAAATCATTCGCAACTCAACTTGAAATGCAAATAAAGAAACTGTCACAAGCAGCTGATTTCACACACTGCTTGTTGGCGATGAAGTGTTATGATCATGATGATGATGAAGCAGCCGGAAGACGTTGATGATGATGACGTTGCCGAAAGTAAAGTGCAGATATAAATGAAAAATACGCGAAAGCATTTTACTTGCGGATTTATTTTGGCATTTTATGTTTGGCAAAAAGCATGAAAGCAACGAATGCTGAACTTTCGTTGCTTCTTATTCGCGCGTGTGTGTGTGTGTGTGAGTGTAACAAATAATGATATGCAAATGATATGTGCATAAAAGTCATGCTATGAGCAGATTTTTCAGCGCTTCAACAAACAAATAAGCAAAAAATAAAAAAAAAGGTAGAACAAAATAGAAGATGTGAAAAAATATATTTATAAACTGACACTCGTAAACATACACACTCACACATACATATGCACACAGAGAGACATTTCTGCCACTATACATCATCTTAAGCAAACGCACACAAGTGCATTGAATGACAGCTTTCACATGTGTAACGAGATAGAATGAAGCTTAGATTGACTATCACCGATGACAAGCCGCACCCACAGCGCCACCCAACAACAGCAACAACAACAACACTGAACAGCGTAAAAAATAACATAAGTAAGTCACATGCATGTGCCTCTCTGCCTGCTTGTGTGTGTTTGGTGTGTTTGTGTGTGTTGGCATTAGATTTGCATTTCTGGGTGTGAAAATGGCAAAAGTCGGTTAAGTTAATGCAAAGGTTGCACATGACAGTCACCAGCCATGTGTGTGTGTGTGTGTGTGTGTGTGTATGCATGACTTTTGCTCAACATTCAACTGCCGTCATCGATTTGCTTGGCTTTCGCTTGGCTTCCTTGCACGCACGCAAATTGCTTTGGAATTGTTCCCGGCATTGGCACAATCATCATTGGCAGCAGCAGCGGTGCGCGTCGGCGGCGTCAGTAAAGTCAACGGCATTTGCGCGCTGTCATTGAACGTGGCAACTTCCGTAGTCAAAGTGCTCTTCGCTCGCTGGCACGTTCAGTTCGAGGACTCAACGCGAAAAGCGGATTTTGTTAAATGCACTTTACGCAAGCTGCGATTTTGTATATTGCCTGCGCCTCTGTAAATGCCGTGCATGTCGTTGTCGCATCAACTGCCTGACACATCATCATCATCGTCAGCGTCAGCGTTGTTGATGTTGGCGTTGCTCTTGTATGCTGACAGATTTTGCCAACTACTGTTGGCATTTTTTCGAGACGACACTTCACAAAAGTAAGTGGATAAATTAGTGATAGAATGCAGGCAACTGCCACAAATCCACCGCGCCATTTTTCGTACTACCTGCAACTTGTCTAACACCTGCTATGAGTGATAACGCCGTGTGTGTGTGTGTGTGTGTGTGAAGTGTTTGTCGCTGCGAAAAGCTGTGCCAAATAATTGACAAAAATTGAAATCAATTTCCATTTCTTTATCTTCTTTTTATTATTTTTATTTTTTTTTTTTGTTTACCATTTCTTTGCTTTTGTTTCTCTTTCTGCTTCTTCTTCTGCTGGGTTTTTGTATTTTCTGTTTTTTTTTTTTATTCGAGTGCTATTTAAGCATGCATGCTGCAAGCTGCTTTTCGCTTCGTTGCCTTCGTTGCAAAAGGTGAGATGCCGGAAATAATATGCATAACTTAAAAAATGTTTTTCTGCTTTTTTATTTCACCAAAACGGGTTTTATATGTGTATATGCATGTATATGTCATTGTGTCTTTGTGTGTGTGTGTGTGAAACAAACGCTGCAAGCAACAAGCAACAGAAAATAGAATTTGGTGTTGATTTTTCGTGCATATTTTATTGTTGTATGCAATGTTGTTGAAAGTTGTGGGCGTTGCAAGAGCATCAGCAATAGAAAAGAAGCATCAGAAGCAGAAGCAGAAGAAGACGAAGCGGTAACAGTTGTCTAAATAAATAACAAAATGCGCGCAAAGATGTTTCAAATGCATGCATGTCCGTGCCGGCAATGTTGTTCAATGTGCATGTGCATGTGTGTGTGTGTGTGTGTGTGTTTTGGTTGGTAAAAGTTTTAATGAAACAAAGTGTAGCATGAACGAGCATACATAAGACAAAACGCTTGCGGCATTCGTTGCTCAGGTAGCATGGCGTGTAAAATTCACCGCAGAGCAAAGCAAAAGTTTCAGTAACAAGTCTCACACACACACACACACGTACATATACTCAGAAATTGTTGCAACAAAAAAGCAGCCAACGTAACGGAAATAAGTAAGCATACTGAAACTCATATACACCTGGCTGTGTGTGTGTGTGTGTGTTTTGTTATAGAATATGCATAGATCAGTTAAGCGGAAGTGCTGCGACGCGACGTGGCAGCCGCGCTGTGCTGTTGCTGTTTTTGATTACTTTAACATTTGTAGTTTGCATGCTTCAAGTATAAAATTTTGCTTGAAGATTTTATCAACGAAAGTTTAATGAATATTCTTGCAGCTGAAAGAAGTTGTTGTCCAAAATGTCGGTTGGCTTTAAATGTTTTTGAGTTTTGACGAAATCAAAGTCATTGTGACCGTTTTGCTTTGATCTTTCGGCATTGAAACAAGTGTTTTTCACATTCAAATCATATTTCAAAGCTGTCATATAAACACAATCACACGCATACTTGAAAGGAGATGAAGTATTCGTGTGCAATGCGCTTAAACAACAAGAGAGCGAAACTCAAATACTTTACATGCGTACTTAGATATACATTAACACACACATATACATATATAAACACACCTGCATTTATCAAGCGTCGTTAGTCTAGCATAGAAAGAGGTTGCAAGTAGATGGTAAGAGAGAGAGAGAGAGAGAAGAGGGGAGAGAGGGGAGGTTGAATGGGATACTTGCTTTAGTATTTAATGCAACAATGTTGCTACTGGTTACTGTTGTTGTTGTTGTTACTGGCACTTTACTTCATTCATAGTGCTGGCGTTGCCACAAAATGTTGTACTTTCTGTCGTCACTATATACATACATATATCTATGTGTATTTTTGTATGCGTGTGTGCGTGTATGTTTGTGAGATAAATAATTTAAACAACAATAACAACAACAATGTCGCTTTCAAAATTGAGTTTATTGTGTGGCAACGCTGATGGCAGCATTTGTGGCTGCAACAACAACAGCAACATCATCAACAACTGCGCTGAGTATGCATTTTTGATGTAAATGTAGCTATGCATGCATGCACGCATGTGTGTATCTGTGTGTGTGTGTGTGTTTATGCATAGTCTATATGAGCCGCTCTTATTGTCATCATCATCATCAACATCATCATCGTCATCGTCGTTGGCAGTTTTTGTTTGTGACACAGTTTCATAAAGACGCTTGAAGAGCATTTTCACTTAAAAGCTTAGCGATTTTCAGTGAAAGTGTTCAACACACACGAAAAATTCAACTTAAAGCTGTTATGCCACTGTTTGTATGTGTGTGTGTGTGTGTGGTTGCATGATTATGTACTTTCTATGCATACATTTAAGAAGCTTTCAAATGTACTGCCAATGCTTGATATTGTCGTCGTCGTTTGCTATCTTCATTGTAAAATTAAACTCATAATTTTGCTGTTGTTGCCTGAAGGCTTCGCTCAGTTGAAGGCTTAAACTTTTCCTATTATAAAAAAAAAAAAAAACACAGCTTTAGCTTATCAGCTTCTTTGCGCAATGCCAAAATATTATTACAAACTTTTTATACTTTTATCGCAAGCAATTTATTACTTTCAATTATGATTGCTCTTCGACACTGAAGTTGACAACAATTTCTAACTCTTTTTTTGCACTTCACAAAATGCCTCTACATTATTAATATTACAGCCTGCATATATGCAACACTTACACTGATACATGCAAAATATGTTGGCACAAAAATGTTTGCATAAATTCATAATTTCAGTTTATGCACACAAAAATACAAAATTTACACTTTTCAACACAGAGAAGATTGTCAGTTGCCAACGAAATGTAAAGTTTTATAAAGATTTTGATTGTATTTTGGTTTTGCTGTTGACATGCATGCAAGCCTACCGCACAAACCGCTCATCACTCAACGCTCAACATGTAAAACAATTTCATATTTTTGACTAAAAATATTTCGTAGGCTTTTTGTTCTCAGAAATTTGTGTAAATTTTAATAACGAAATATCATTTTCATGCTTGCATAACGCAAAAACTTGTGTGGGTGTGTGAGTGTGTGTGACAGAAATGATGGCAAAATTTGTGTTTGTTTTTGAGAGATGAACTTCATTTAAGTTTAAGGTTTGTTTGATTTGGAAGTTGTCATAAAAATTTGACATTAATTGTTTTTTTTTTTTGCTCTGTGGTCATGGTCATGTCAACTTGTCATCGACATGAAGTTAAATGTGTTGTTAAGTGAATAAGGCTAATAATAAATAACAAAGCCTTAAAAGTAAATATTAAAAATGAAATGATAAGTGAAATGGCTATAAAAGTAAAAGGCTGTCAGTGACAGTGAAAAGTCGTTGAGTGTCAAGAGACATGCTCAAATCCTCAAAGCGTAATCATAAACCAAGATTGACACATAAAATTTTCAAATATATATTTTGTTGTTGTTATTTTTTTTTTTTGCTTCCCAAAATCCTTTTAGTCTTAACTTGTTTTTGTTTTTGTTCATATGCATGTGTGTTTGTTTGGTGATAAAAATTATTTTCATATACATAAATATTTTATTAGCTTGAATGCCAACAGATAAAAACATAAAGAAAACTTTGTTCGGTGAGGTAAAATTTTTGCCGTTTATCGCTTATATTCCTGCTCATCGTGCCAAATACGTTTATGCATTGGCAAACCGTAAATTAAATAATAAATTCCAATGTCGGTTGTGGCTTGAGTTTGCCTCAAGTTCGCTTAGGTTTGCTTTGCTTGCAAAACGCGTGGCGAATAATAAATAATAATAAAAGACAAGACGCAACAAAAAAAAAAAAAAACACATATGAACCCTTTTTTTATCTTATTGCTTTGTTTCTTTGTTGCCTACAGACAACGTATGTGCACTCACACACATGCTTGGCCATAAAACAATAAAACCCTAAAGTAGATAATTTTTATATGTGTTCATGTGTGTGTATATTTTGCTCATAAGCAAAAGCGCACATAAAACGCGTGCTCATAACACATTCATGCAGAGTAAAACCAAATAAAATAAAATAATATAAAAAAAGGAGTGAAGCGTACGTGTTGGTTTATGGTTGGGCGTGAGGAGTGCGAAATACATGCAGAAAGTTCCTTGAGAATAATGACAATTGCCGTTAAAACATTTTCAAATATAAACAAGCACGCGCTTATTAAGTTAAACATTGCAAATTGTTTTTTGGTTTGCTGTTTTTATTAATTTTTTTGTATTTTTTTATTTAAAACTTTTATGTGACTGCGGGATGTGGGAAACGTTTTGTAAGGCAGAAGTTTGGGTAGCAGCAGTGTTGAAAAGACAATTTGTAGCATAAAATGAAGAAAATATTGTTGTTTTGGTTGGCCAAAAAAGGGTTTTAGCAAGTTTCAACTTAAACTAAAGAAAAAAAAACGTAGCATACTTTTAGGCAGCTATTAAACGCACTATGACAGAAATGATTTACGTAAAACAAAAAAAAAAAAGCAGCAAGCAGAAAATCAAAAAAAAAAAAACACGATCGTAAATCAAAATTATGGGCGCATAAAAAATGTGCTTGTCTGCATTGACAGAATTCGGCTAATAATTCACAGGCGTCTCGATTTTTCATGTTCTCAAAAAGCAACAAAAAAAAAAGAAAAAAATTGCACACATATTTTCCAGACGATTGCACATTTCAGCAGAGGCGAATGAAATTTTAGACAAAAGTTGCTGAAAGCGCAAATTTTACGCATTGTTTTTGTTTTGTTAGCTATTGTTGTTGCTGTTGCTGTTCGGACTTTGCGAAATGTATTAAATTTCCTGCATCAAAATGTCACTTTGCTATTGATTATGCGTGCGATCATGTTTTATTCATAGCTGACGCACTTTGCCGTTTATGACAGAAGCCAATTAAATAATCATAATAATAATAAAAGTAATAATCATTTTGCTTACTTCAATTGCTTGGAAAATTATCTCGCGTGCGTAGCAATGCTGAAGCATCAATTTATGCGAAATGACGGCAAAAGCGTTTTTAAAGTAACGCTTAAACGGCGGCTGGCATCATTTTGTTGCTATTAATTTGCAACGCCCCGAAATTGTTTACGAGACATTAAACATTGCAGCGCCAGCGCAAAAACGTCCAAAGGCGCAAGAAAGTCATAAGCAGAGCTGGAGTGTGGGAATAAGAAAGAGGGGGAGGGAAAGAGAGAGAGAGGCATGTGCGCCAGCAAGTAATGAAACCGCAATTGCGGATGTGAAGGCGTATTCAGGCATGAGTATGAGCACGAGCATAAGCTTGGGTCGAAACTGTGGTCGGTTGTTTGAGTGTGTGTGTGTGTGTATGTGTTTGGGGCATGGCAGCGACCATGCTATCACATTAAGTATTCAAATTAATTAGATTAAAATGCGTTGCGCGCCACGAATGCGTTCGCTTTGCCTGAGCCTTTGTTCGGACGCCGCTTCATGCTCTGCTCGCCGTCGCATGTTTCTTTCTGCCTTTGCCTTTGCCTTCGATAATGTGCGCGTGAGCCAACATGGTCGCGTTCGCCATATTGTTGAACGCAACTTCCGGCCATTCTGCGTTGTCGTTGTCGTCGGCGTCACCATCACCGTCACCGTCACCGTCGTGGTCGTCGCTTTGCGTCGTGCTTTTATGTCGACTCTGGTCCTTTGCTCTTTGGGCATGTTAAGGCTGCCACAAGATTTGCATAAAGCATAATGGCTTCGTTCCTGTTTCATCGTCGACGTAGTCGTCTTCTTCTTGGCTCTCTCACGCCACACTTTCTAGCTGGACTTTGCGCCACTTTGCACTCCGCCAGCGCCCACAAGACCATTCGCGACGCGCAGTCAAGCGCGGTCATTCAATTTTCATTTTTTGCATCACTTCTTTTAAAGAATTTTCTTCAATATTTTTTTTTTGTTTTCGCAGTTTCTTGTTCTTCTGTCATTGCTTTTTGAGCATGGCTTCTTTTGCTTTTATTTGGTTTTTCTTTTTGTTCTCTTTACTGTTTTTTTTTTTTTGCAATACATTTCTACTCATACTCCTCGCCTTGTCGACTCTGTTTCCGTGCTGTGCGTCCTTTCATGTCCTGTGCTCTGTCCATTGAATTTTATAGCTTTTATGGCTACATGTTGTAGACTTCCGTTACTTTCTTGGCTGTTGCTTTATAAAGTTTTCAATTCATTTTCGATTTACGTAAAATTTTTTCGTTTTTTTCTTGCACTCAATTTTATTTCCAGCATGTCAACTTGAATTTGGCATCTTCACTCGTTGTTGAACTGAACGAGTTGAATGAGTCTTTGTGCTATACAACTCGATTGCTCGTTCGGCTTGTCTGCCAAATGAATTCATCTGACTTATCTTGTCATTTCTTGCGTTTCCTTCCTGTGAATTCTTCTGTCTTATTTCCGAGCAAAGAACCACAAACAAAAAAGACCGAACAGCAAAGAAACGGCAAAGCAATGCAAAAAGAAGAAATGCCACTAAAAGCATTGAAAATAGTTTCGGCCTCGCGCATGTTGTTGTCGCTCTACGCACGCTGGCAATCATTATTTGCCATAAAAACTTAAGAAATAATGATAGCAAAGTGCAGTGTAGCGTATGCAGCGCACTCAAAGTGGCGCCAAGTCAACTCAACTCAACTCAAGTCAAGAAGCTCAAATGGCAATCAGTGGCGTAGCAAATCTTATTAAAGTAATGCCGAAATCTTGAAATGGATTAAAGCTCTTCGAAATCAACAAGAAAAAAAAAACCAAAAAAAAAAGGGAAAGTTGTGGCTTTTGAAGCTGTGCTGTACTGTGCTGTGCGCTAATGCCCTCGAAAAGGCGAGACCACGACACGCGCGCCCCCAAAAGCATGCTTCACTTATTTCACAAGAAACCGCAAGAAATTAAACTTTCGTTTGCGAACAATCTGAAAAACACGTAAACACGTCGCGGCTGATTGCACGCCGCAAATGCTGCTGGTCAGCATGGCTACCGCACACAACAACAATAACAACAATGCCAGCAACAAAGTTGAACAACAAAAAGCAAAAGCAAAAACAGTATGAGAAAAAGTAAAAGAAAAGATACCAAATAACTTTAAAATAAATTACAAAAAAAAAAGAAAATAATAAAAAGGAGAAAAAATAATGGCAAAGAAAAGAAGCAATACCAAAGATAAACGTTAAGAGTTGTGTGTGAGCGAGCAAGCATGCCTTAAACGCTTAAGCGACAACAGAAAAATCTTTAAATTTTGCAAATAAACATGGCTCGTACATTTTATTACGTACAAGCACATTTCTTAAATGGGCCAATTGCGTTGCGTTGCACATGTGGGCGCACAAGCGAACGTGTGCTGAAGTTGCGCTTCGGACAAATGGCAATGATATTTCTTAGCTTAACTTGTTTAAATAGCAAAATGGTTTCGGTTTAATTACCGACTATTTGTGCATTCAACGTGCCTTTCGCAACGAACGTGTGCGCTCTGAAATTCTTCTAAAAAAGTTGCTGTGACACACACAAAAAAAAAGGGGGAAAAAAATATATATATGAAGAGTACAAAAGCGAAACTTTAGCAAATTTATAGCAAGTCAAGCCCGCATATCGTTTACGCTGCATAGAACTTGGCAAACACACACACACACACGCACATACACAAACGTATACAACGCCTGCAAACATTGACACAAATGAAAGGATGAGGGTAAAGCAGACGTTTTTGTCTTTCGCAGCATTTGATTACTTTTTTTAGCATGAACTGTAAATAGACACGCATACACACACACACACTCATACACACGTAGAAAACACTTTTGAAGCGAATGCAAATATTTGGTTAGCTTTTTGCTCTTTTCAACGCTTTAATCCTATTATTTTACTAAGAGCCCTCATACATGCATTCATACATACGTGAAGGCGAAAGAGCAAAGGTTATGCAACTCATGGACGCGTCAGCTTAGAAATATTAAGCATCAAAAGCAATGCAATAAAACAATATTTAAAACGTTTACCATTTTTATGTTATTTCAATGCAAACGATTGAAAAAGTCAAGTAATACTACGTTTATACAAGAACTTAAAACGTTTTGACTGCAAGCGAAATGATGCAAAACACTTTGCCTTGGTTCGTATATTTATGCTTTGAGACTTAATAGGCGTTCTAACTCAATTAATTTTGAAGATGGATGCAATTTAATATTAATGAAGCCCATGCTGAGAATGAATCATAACAGAACATCAACATAGGCGACACATTGTGATAAAGTTGTAGAATTTCATTAACATTACAAGGGGAAGAGGTGGTCATTGAAATTCTCATGTCAATTGTTTAGTTCAATAATATACTAGTAAGAAAAGCACAGATGAGATATGGGGTGTCACGCACTTGAAAAAAAATTGGAGTCAAAATACCTACATGCGTTTTTGATGCACTCCGTTTTCAGTTAAAACGTTTTAAGTCAACGTATAAACGTAGTCTAAGAAAAATGTGCAAATATCTGTGTGAATGTTAAAGCTACAAAAGGAAAAACCAGAAAAAAAGATGAAATTAGCTGCAAGGCAACGTCGCTGACTCGTTTCGTTCAAGCTTTTACGCTATCGCATCGTCCATATGAGCGGAGCGCTGTCTGAGCAGCTTGTCCGGTCATGGTCTAATGCTATTAGCTCTCGGTTTTGGTCTCAGCTTCTTTGCGCATCGTGCTGTGCTCTGTGTGTTTGTCTCGGTTTGCCTGTATGTCCATGGCGTTCGGTCACAGTCTGTGGACACTTTTTTTCGTTCACAATTTATATGTGATTTTTTTGTATTTTTTTTTTTTAAATATTTAACTGTCAATGTTGGGCTTCTCATTCGCTTCATGACCTATGTTGCATGTACTATTGCACTGAGCTTCTCTGAGCCGTCTGCTGGCAGTCAAGAGTCGCATTGCTGCCATTTAGTACGATTACAACGAAATAGCTAATTACATGCATTTAATCATTTTGCTGCTCGGCGTGTGTTAAATCTATGGCAGCCGATGTCAAAGGCGGCAAGGGCGGTCAAGAGTAAAATAAGAAGGAAAAAAAAAACAGAACATGAAAAACTAATGTTTGTCTGCTGTGCTGGGCAATGTGTTGGATTTTCTGTGCATTTTCCACATTACCATTTGTATATTTTACATGTTGGATTCTCTGGCACTCCTCTCACTCTATCTGCAGTTTTTTGCTTTGGCCAAAACAAATTTTACAGTGTAATTTGCGGTTCGTTGCATTTCGGAAAATGTTTAATTTGCTGACGATGCTTTTAATGAGCTTTGAGCTTTGAAGAATAAAAAAAACGTTGTTTGCCAAAGACAAATTGACAAAATTGACAAAAATTTTCATTTGCTGCAAAATTTGTAAAAATTTTCTCATCATTTTAAGTTTTTGTCATTATTGTTATTTAGTGCATCATTGTCAAATAATTATTTGCCGGAAGCGGAAATCCGTCTTACCTGTAGATGTGTCATTGCGGTTTTTGAGCGCACAAACAAAGTTTGTATTCATTTTTTTTACAACTACTCAAATTTCAATGAGCTTAAACCGCATTTTGCAATACGAAATCAATGCACGTCGAGGTGGACTTCCGGCTCTGTCGAAACGCCCCTAACATGACAATTGATTTGAGCGAAAAGTCAACACAAACCTCTCTTCATGCATTTTCATTTGTTATGAAACAATTGAAATAATTGTGAACTTTATTGTGGTTTGTTTTATGTCACATTAAACCATAAAAAATGCATAACAAATTATTTGACGATGAATTTCATTTTGGTCATTTTAAAAACCAATTTCCGCAAAAAATAAGCGCATATTTAATGATAAAAAAGAAACACAGACAAGCAAACACATACGCAGACAGACAGACAAACGTGCAAACAAATCATTTGTGGTTTACATTTTTTAATTTATAATTTGTTTTACTCAATTTAATTTGAAAATTGTGTTAGGCGCATAAAATACAAAAACAAACAAGTTAAATTCAATTGTTGGTTTGCAATAACACCAAAAACCAAAAAAAGTATAAATCAAATAGAGAGAAAAACCAAATAGCAAACAAATTAAAAATGTTAAACAGTCTGAAAAACAAGAGAGAAAAACAGTTGAAGCGGAAGGAAGTAAGCATGACAAAATGCCAGTGATTCAGTCAACTGGCAAAGCAGTAAAGGAAGTGATTGAAGTTGTTGGTGAAGTGCATTGCATCAGAGGGGTCTGATATGTTGTATGGAAAACCACATGTGCGACAATAAATTTCAATTTCAACAAAACTAAAGTGCACTTAAATTGTTTAAATAATCGCAAACATACAAACAGACGGTAATTGTTTGAGGATGAAAGATGTGATAGCAACAGACACAGCAGCAGCAACAGCAACAGCACATGCACAGAGCAACAACAACAATGATTGCATCTAATCTTACTTTGCAAGCTGACATACGCATGCGAGAATAAGTAGAATTTTGTGTAAGAATTTTTGGTTGACTATAAGTTCTATTTGAGGCAATAATGCTGAATGTGCTAAAAGCTGCACGTACTGACACACACACACTCATATGTATAAATTTGCTTGCAAGTATTTGCGGTTTCAATTACAACGCATAAATCAAGCATAAATTGTTGCAGCTTCTTCATTATGCTAACCAAGGAGCAAAGTTATAGAGAGACAGAGAGAGAAAGAGAGAGAATGAGCAAACGAAAGAGATAGTAAAGAAAAAGTTTTCAATATGGCTGAACTTGTTGTCAAATGCAATTGTTGCAATTCACAAGCTGCTTTGGCAAAAACTTTAAAGATAAGCAGAGACAATCTTTTAGTCTTTTCCTTCATGCCCAACTTATGCAAAAGAAATGCAAACTCATTTCATATTTAAACCGTAATTTAATAGCCGTGGTCAAGAGAAGGCGACTAACATTGACAATGGCATACTGGTATGCTTAGATACAAGCTGTGGATGTGTAAGGGCTGTGGCAAAGCAGGAGGAATGGAAAAATATATGGATGAGCTTTGATAAAAGACTAAACGACAGAAAAACCACAAAAACTGAAAATCAAATTTTGTGCTTATTTATGCATGAATATTTTCAGCTGCACAGCTCATCTTCTGTCACTCAACTCAAACACACTCACACACATACTGTCATTTGCTTGTATGTTGCCAGCCTGCCGGTCAGACGGACGTACGGACAGTCTGGTTGTCTGGTGTGGTCTCTTGTCTCACTCACTCTTTTGCATTCTCGTTGTCTGTCAGCTTTGTTTGATTT
This sequence comes from Phortica okadai, assembly GCA_034638295.1. NCBI lineage: Eukaryota > Metazoa > Arthropoda > Insecta > Diptera > Drosophilidae > Phortica > Phortica okadai. Next base: position 3,535,166 of record CM067849.1, on the reverse strand, counting down.
TTTTTTTAATCTACAAATGTCCTTTCGTGGTCGTGGCGACGCTTATGCCGTATTTGCAAATCAATTAAATTCTCGTTGATCCTTGTGGGCAGCAAAGGACTTCCACAATGGCAACGACGGCGATGGCGCAGGCAGAAGGTAGCGACGTTGACCAGATTGAAATCTGTCACTGAATATATTTTCATTCTTTTTGTTTTTTCTATCCATTTTTATTTTTTTTTATTTTTCCGATGCGGCATATCATGTACGACAAACTTGGACAGGAGCGGACAACAGTCGAAGGCACTTAGTGTGCAAATGTGTGCGCTTATCACAAAGCTTGACTGGCTCGCCTTTTGACGCTTATCGTGCTCAAATTTTTATTTTTTTTTTAACAATTTATGCTAATATTATTTTACGCAGAAATTATTTTCATTGCATAATGCAAGGCAAATAATCTACTCTCATTCTTTTTCTCTCTCTATCTATCTATGTATCTATTTCGCTCGCCGTTTGCGTGTTCAATTTATGCAAAGCACACTTCATTCAAATCACTTGATTGTGTTGACTTAGTCGAAATTTTGTTTAGGACACTCATATTGCTTCATTGCATTATCAGCTGAGACAACATTTTTTGCAATAAAAAAATAAACCAAATATAGAAATTTGATGCCTTAAATATATAGACATATTTTTCGTGTGCATACATCAAGGCGCTTTTTCACTTTTATTTATTTATATTTAATTTTGCTTTAATTAAATTCATTTAAATGCTTGAAATAATTTCTCAGACACACATAAGTGCTTTGGCATGTCGAACAGTCAGGCTGTGAGACAAGCCATAAGCCCAAAAGGCAAGCTGTCAGAGCGTGAGACAGTGAGAGAATCGATTTGGCGCTTCTTAAAATTCAGTATCAATTCCATTAGCATACGTGATCAATTGTGCATTCATTCATTATGCTCGACATACCAGTCTGAATATAGGGAAATGCTTAACAAGATGCCAACGCAAATACATACAACATACACAGTGTTCAAGTGTGTGTGTGTGTGTGTGGGTGGGTGTGTGGCGAAATAAATGTGCGCAACGTGAAGTGATGGAGACATAAAAATGTCAATATCAATAAAGAATTTAATTTGATTAGTAAATCAAACATTGCCAAATTTTAGAGTCTCTATGTATGTGTGTGTGTGTGTGAGAACATGTCTGATTGAATCAATAAATGCGCTTCAGTTGAGTTAAGGTTGCTGTCGAAAAAAAATTTAATATTTGCCTTAAATTTCATTGACAGCGAAAAGTTCAATGATCTTTTACAGTTAACGCATTTAAATTACAGCAATTTTGCTCAAAGTAGCACTCGGACATAACCGAAAAGAAGAAGTAGAAGAAGAAAAAGAGCTAAAAAAAAAAACGTATGAAATTCAATTTAATTGTAATTTCACTTAGAGCATGTAAGCATGTAAGCCACTAAAGCAACTGAAGCAACAAACTATGCCACAAATGTTGTACGTTTGTAACAAGTTGCAGTTGAATTGAACTGAAGTTAAAGTAAGCGGCATGTGTGCGCATTACAACACTTCGTGTGTGTGTGTGTGTGTGTGCGTTGTCGGAAGCCGTGAGTGCCAAAGCACAACTCAAGCGAAACTTGTCTATGCCGGAAGTAGAACACAGCATTAGTTGAAGTAGTGGCAAATAAAACGGAAGTGGCACGAAGTCAATGCCGCCATTGCTGCTAACATTGCCTACAACAGCAACAACAACAACAATGTTAAGACTGTTCGCTTGAAGCGACAAATGAAGCGAAATGAAATGAAATCGAATTCAATGCAATGCTTTTGCGTAACATCATGACATGACACGACAAGTGCAACCAAGAAGATGCCTTTTTACACACACACACACACACAAACACACCCTTTCGCTTGAACTCCCACGACAATGACGTCGCTGAGCTGAGCTGCGACTGACGACGACGACATTGATGATGATGACACAAACGACATTGCTGTCAAACTCATATGTATCTGTCTGTCTGTTTGTCTGTCTATCTGTGTGTGCGTGTGTGTGTGGAAAAGTGACTTTCTGCCATGTGCCATAATGCTCATCTGCACACTCAAATGAAAATGAAAACGGTGCCAAGCAGAGCCGTCAACTGTCCCGACGCCTGCCACAATGTTGCAATGTTGAAATGCAATAAATTTTATTGATTTTCATCATCAGCAACGTAATCGTCATTGCTCTAATGCATTTCTTAAAGCTTTAATGTATTTGATATATGTGAGTGTGAGTGTGTGTTTGTGTTTGTGCTGAGCTATGAAAATCAGAATTGCAGCTTAGACATGCTTATACACTTGCTTTACACGCTCAACGATTTCCGTTTGAATCACTATGATTGGCTTAGTGTGCTCAGCACACCTGCAACTGCGTAAATGTTTGTGTGTTTGTGTGTGACATGTTGACAGGATTCTTTAGTCGGTTTGGCAACATTTCCGGTTTGACTTCAACACTTAACTCTAACATAAAATACTTTCAAGTAAATTTAAGTTGATATATCACAAACCATCGTTTGTTTATTTAATTGCATTTTATGGAATAATTGTTCAACCGCCTGCATAAATAATATTGCATTGCTTAACTAATTGCAACTTTTGTTAATATTTGTTTATATAAACACACACACACACACACAAATACAAACAGAAGCGCCGACAAACAGCGCATAATAAAAATGACGCCTGCAGCTATTTTTGCCACTTCCTTTATTAGACTAACAGCGAATAATTGCACAAATAAAATATGAAGAAAAAAAATTGAGAAATTTATATATAAGTTCATTAATTAGTTTTATAGTGAAATACGCCTAGGGATATTTACGTACTTGACACATAAAAAAAACACACACACAACCACACACCATCAGGACACCTGAACCCACGCCTCAAATAAACAACAGCCAGGCCGCTCATTAAATGCTTACTAAATCGGTTTATTAATTATTCAAATTAATAAACTCAAACTGTGTCAAAATTTCTTTTATTTTGTAGAATTTTAGTTGAAAAAAAAATTCAAAAAAAAAAAAATGCATAAAAAACAAATTTATTTTAGTAAATATTTTTAATTGCGCTGCATGAACACAACATTTGTTAGCTTTGTTGTTGTTGTTTTTTTTCCCGCCGTTTTCTTGTATTTTTCTAGTTTTTTCAACTCATTGTTTTTGTTGTTGTGTTTTGTGAATTATAAACGTTAAACATGCAAATGCGAAATATAGCAAAACTAACAAAAACAACAAGAGCAGCAGCCACAGCAGGACAAAACACAAAAACAACAACGACTTCACAACAAAAAAAATTGTATAAAAATATTATGTAATATAGAATTTTCGTGCCTTAAGCCGTCGTCTCATTTATCAAAGCTTAGGCGACTAAAGGGTTAAATTTGCTGCCGGCTTTGTCGCAACTCATGCTCACACACACAAGCATGTCCTGCTGTGCGCGCTTGCCATATGTGCGTGTTGTTTAATATGAAAAATCCTGCGGCTAATAAGTAACACGCGTCGATTAATAAAACGTTCTAGCCTTGAGCGCCTTTGCAAAGCGCGTACCACAACAAATTGTTAGCGAAGCGGCAAGGCAAGGCACGGCTGGCTGGCTGACTGACTGGCTGCCTGGCTGGGCATTTGTGTTGAAGGGCGCAGGTTGAGGGTGTTGTTTGTATAACAACAACAACTATAAGAACAAACACGCCATAGAACATTTAAAGCTCATGTCACAGTTGACGATTATGTAAAAGAGCAGCAGCAGCAGTTGATAAGGCAAAAGGATTTACGTGCGCACACAAGCACTGAGGACTGAAGAAATATGAAAAAAGTAGAAGAAGAAGAAGTAGAAAAAACCACGCCTTAGGCTAATTAGGCACAGCAGTGCAATGGCTAAGTTGACAGCAATCATAATTTTTAATTTTGTTGTTGTTTTTTACTTTTTGTTGTTTTCTTTTCTAAACCAAAACCAACGACAAGTTGACATTTGAGAAAATATTGTTTGCTTTTAACCATTTGCGTACAAAGTCAATCAAAACTTGTGCAGAAAAAATAATGCAAAAAAAAAAAAGAAATAATAAATCTCAAAAAAATATGGCAACAAAGACCATTCAATTGTCTTGCACAGTTCGTGCTCAGTTCAGTGCAGCTCAACTCGGCTCAGCTCAGCTCCATTTCAGCTCATAATCATTGGTTCAATCATCATTCGTTTGTTGAGTTGTTGTTTTCAAGCTGCTTTCATCGACAAAAAGCAAACGCAAAGCAGATGATATGCAAATGCTCTTCTCTTCTATGCATATTTTTCTATTATGTGGCAGCAGAGCATTGAATGAGATAAAAACAGAAAAAAAATAGAACCAAAAATGAAATAAAAACAGCACACAAATCTTGCGACATGCTAACAAAAACAATTTGAAATCAACAAGCAAAAACAAGACACTCTTTCATTTGTGCAGTGTTGTGCGAGAAAAGAGACACAGACGTCGATTGATGGCTTATATTGGTTGATGGTCCTTGGACTTCTTGCACGCTTGCCTGACAAACCAGTCTGTGACTGATGATGGTGTTGGCTGAAGGGGATGAGGTGGTGGTGGGTGTAGAGCAAAAGATGAGCAAGAAAAAATATGCCAGCAGCGCTTGCATTGAGTTCTGTTTTGATAACATTTTGCCATATTCTTTTTTTTGTTTGCAAATTCTCGGTTTTTTTTTTTTATTTTCTGTTTTGTTTTTCAGACAATTCGATTTGTTTGCAACTTTGTTGCTTTTTATTTTTGCAACAGCAAATTATTTTTAGTTTTGTGCTGCAGCGTGAAAAACAAAATGTTTGTCTCACTTGAAATGCTCTTGAAGCATCTTTTATCAACAGTTATAAAAAACATTGTCGTTAAGCTTCTCTTTTGCTTTTATTGTTGGCAACGTTTAATATTTGATTGCTTTTATTTAAAAAAAAAAAAAAAGATTAAAAAACTCTTGACTCTTTTTTTGTTGTTGTGTTGTTGTATGCTTTATTTAATGCACTTAAGGCCAGCATAATTTTCACTGCTCACACTTTCGTATCCCTTTTGTATTGCTTGCTTCAAATCTATTTAGAAAGACCAACACACACACACACACACACACACATACACAGACACCGACAGACACCCATACTAACAAACAAACACAAAGACAATGAAACAGTTGGCTTGTTTGTGTTTGTGTTTGTTGTGCTCAGGCCAGGAAAACACTTTGAAGTTGACACCTGCGGCATTTTGAGCATTTCACCCTTAATTGTTTGCACTTTATTGTTTTCGTTTTGCAGTTGTTGCCGCCAACGTCGTTTTTATGATTTTCTGTTCGTCCTTTTTTTTTATACGTTTTTTTTTTTCTTTGTTGATTATGCTCGTCTTCCTTGCTTGGCTAAAAACAAAAGGCGTTGGCTTTATTATTTGTCAACCTAGCAACTTTTGCTGCCTCTTTTTGTATGCTGCGTTTTTTTTTGTGGCCATGAGGAAATAAGCAAAATGCTACAACAGGAACATAAGTATAAAAGGAAGAGCAAAAAAAAAAAAAAAGTCAACTTAAATATTGTCGTTCCTGCCCACAGCGACAGAGACAGAGACAGAGCGATAGCGTAAGGAAGACAAATATTATCCCGGAGCTATTCATTAAATAGTCCTTTGCTCATATGTTCCTTTACACTTTACTCTCTGCTCTTAAGCCATAAATGCCTTTGCCTATACGACTGTTGAACAGTCACTTTGAAGCACTCTTTATTTTCAGTCTTTTCATTAAGTCCCATCTTTTCGCAACTAACCTCAAACCATTAAGCTGACACACAGAGCCCAAACCTCATAGAGCATCATTGCCCACGCGCTGTTGTCCTCTACCCGTTCATTGTTTACACTTGATGCTCCAGCATGATGATGCCAATGCTGATTGCCAAAGGATGCCGTGAGGGTGATTCGCCCTCGACAAACAGTTATTGAAATATGCCAACAGTTGAGATGACAGCAGGTGCAACAGCAATAGAGCTTGACAAAGGCTGGGAAATGCTGGAAAAAACGCTTTGCTGCTCTTGGCGCAAATATTTAACTGTTCCTTGTCTTCTTCAGCTTCAGCTTCGTCTGTATGTTGTTATTGTTGAAAGGTATTTAGTGCCACTTGCCGTATTTGAAGCATTTCATTTCGTATCGTTTCATTTTGCTATCATTAGTCTTTTCTTTCTTTATTATTATTATTTTTTGTTTGTTTGTGTTATTGTTGTTGTTGGACTGCTGGCGCTGCTGTTGCTGGCATTGTCATGTATCTCAATTTTTCATTTCAATTTCAACACTTGTCGCTTTTAATATTTTGCTGTCATTTCCATATCAAAACTTATTGCCTTAAATTGTACACGTTGTTGTCTGTTTTGTGTTGTAGTTGTTGTTTATATTTTACTTGTGTATACTCAAAAACTTTTGCACTGTCAACAGCAACAGTTCACTGTAAAAATGTTTACACATTAAAAAGCTTAAATACTTTGTTGCTGCTGTTGCTTCTTGCTTCTCCTTGTTTAGAAGATGATTTTGACTGTTTGTCTCTTGGTATCTAACTCATCAGCTTCAAACGTCTGTCGGTCTGTCTGTGTCCTTGTATCTGTTTGTGTCGTTAAACGCACCTGATGTGCTAAAATTGCTTAATTGAAAACATAAGCTGTAATAATTTTCGTAAAAAGTATTTAAGCATGCAAATTTATGCGTTGAATATTAAATACTTGATGGCATAAGATTTCATCCTTGCGCTCCTCCGCTACAAACCCAACATCAGAGCATTGGACCGTTGTTGTTGTTGTTATTGTTGTTGGCATTTGGGCAGAGCATTGTCTGCAGTGCATGGTACGTGGTACGTTTGTCAATATTTGGCAGCATGTGGCGTCTGTCTTTGATTGTTTGCTCTTGTTCTTCGAAGGCATTAGCAGCGATTAAGTTTTGGTAAAAGTTTTCATTGGTTTGAGTCTTACAGAATGTGTGTATGTGTGTGCGTCTGTCTTATCGAATGTCACCAATTGCGTTCTTGTTGTTGTTTGTTTTCATTTCGAAACTCATTTAATATTTATACGACCAACGGGTAAGAAGGAATGGTGGAAGTTGAAGACAAAAAAAAAACATGACAAAATATTGCCACAACGCCACAACAACGATAAAGCCATCACTTTGACTTATGTCGCCAATTTAATACTGATTGCCGCAACGCCAACGCCAACATCATGCCCTCAGCATCATCATGTTCTTAACCACAAAACTTTCCCATAGGCATTGTTCGCTTTTGGTCATGCAATGTTTCATTCGCTTCCTGTTTGTCAGGCTGTGTGTGTGTGTGTGTGTGTGTGTGTGTGCCACCAATAACAACTACAACAACAGGAACAAAAACAAAAGTAACTCATCTAACCCGTAGCATTTTTGACTTGTCTATCATGACGCTTATCGCGCTTTAAAGATCTCTCCTCAGCTCTCAAACACTCTCCCTTGCTCTGCTACAAATTCGCATGCTATCTTGAATCACGGCGTGACACCTTCGAGAGTCAACCCCAGCTGACAACCAACCATACAACCAACCAAGGCTGACTTTCCTTGCCGTAGCAATCAAGCGCCGACACATCCTCTAAAGTGCGAAAGTGAGTTAGATTCCCAAAGCAAAGCATCATCATTATTTCTTGCGCTTACGTTGGTTGTGGCAAAAGCAAAAGAATTGTGGCAACTCAGAAGTGTTTTGTGCTCTCCTGCAGTCATTCATTCAACGCACTCATTGTGCCGCCATTGTTCTTGTTCTTGTTGTAGTTCGTGTAATTTATCTGGCACAGCTGCCGCGTTGTTGCTTTTGTTTGTTCTCCAATGTGCGTCTCAATGTCATTTTCTCAACGCCAGCATCATTGTCACTAAATCCAGGATCCCCCCCACATTTCTTATTGTTTTCTATCGTCTTGCCGCCTTCATGCCTCACCCTCTTCAGCGTTCACTCACCTGCTATGCGTCTGCTTGGTGGTTGCACTGCGCTGCGGTGACAAGACATCCAAGGCAAATCTCAGCGCGCTACTTAACATCTTATTTTGTACTTCGTGTTGTTGTTTTTTTTTTTTGTTTTTCATTCCCGTCTTTGTTTTTAGTATTTTGAATGCCGCATGCCGATAATGAAAATAATGCTGCTCTATACTCCAGGGACAAAGCAGCTCAGTTGCGTGAAAAACCGTTATCAGGCATTCAAGGCAAAGAGTCACGTGCACATTTAAATGTCATTCGCAAATATGAAACAAATGATTTCCGGCTAAATTTTTATGTCCTCTTGTCTCATCCAATGCCATCGCCATTTGTAAGCGCGTATCTTCTCTTTGTTCTCTGCTCGGAATCAATTGCAAGTCTTTGTCATTGTGGTGGCTTTACACAATTTTATTTACTCTTAGATATTTAAATTTATTGCTATCCACAAAAGCATACATATATATACTTATTAGGCTCGTCCTTTGGCGCTTTTATATTTTATGGTTTTTTTTTTGAACAGTGCATAAAAAAATATTCCCATCTTACTATGTTTGCCGCTTAAACTCTCATTTAGTATGTAAATACCGGTCCTTTGAGATTATTTTATGATACAATACACACACACACACACATACACACAGTCTTTAAATTACATACAAATACAAGGAAATGTACTTTTATACATTATTATTTAATAATGACTTTGATGTTAGCTTTTCAAAATGCATTAATAAAAAATAATTATCGATTTTCGAGAGAGAAAAACGAGAAAAAAATAATCCGATTTCTTAAAATAAATATTTAATATGAAATGACATAAATGCGAGCAAGAAGCATGTTTATATTTGAAAGCGCACAAATCAGCGACATGCCCAAAATTAGCAATGAGCCAATCAAAGCGAATCGAATCAAGTTGAGTTGAGTTTCGTTTAGTTAGATACGAAGCGAGTAATAAAGTAAAGACTAACAAAAGTAGAAGAGAAAAACTTTGAAGACGGAACTTTTCCAATTTGCGCAGAAAAAACCGCCAAAATGAAATCTAAACAGAAAACAAAACAAACACACACACACACCCTCAAAAGCATATACATGTGTATGTACATAAACAGAGCGGCAGCGTTACTTGTATTGATAGAGATACAACATGTGTAGACAGTTGATTGTGCTTGGCCTTCATATGAGTCCCCATGACCGTGTCTGTATGTACTTCTGATTGCACAAGCACAAATACAGACACAGGCACACACAGACGGCAACGCAAATAGAGTGTTGCATGAGATATCGCCATACACAAGTACGAGTCAATATAGATATTGAGTTAGATAGATACGAATTAATATAAATGAGCATGTATGCATGTGTGTGTGTGCATGTATATTTGTAGACGAAAACTAATCGAACTGAAATAATGTTTGTCTGATTTCTCAAGAGTAATGAGTGCGCATGTTGAAATAACAATAGCCGAACAAGTGCAGGCGTGTCCTGCCGTGTCCTAGCACACTGTCCACATGCTGTCTAACTGTCTGTTGGTCAGTCTGTCCGTTGAACTTTTTGTGAGCACACTAAACTTTAATGGAACACACAAAGAAAAAAAAAAAGAAAATACGGCAAAAGGAAGGAAGGAAAAAGTAAAGTGATAGTGCAGAGCGGAAAGGTTGTGTGCATGCATGTAAGTGTGAGTGTGTGTGTGGTTGACCAAAGTTGCCGCAATACTTTCAGCATACTTTTAGGATATCTCATGCACAATGAGCAGGTATTTCTTTTGCAATAATTAGAGTCTCGATTACGTCTTTCGGTCGAAGCAGTTGTGTTCGAAAGTTGGCCAAGTTTTTTTTATTATTTTTGGCAAGTATCATGTGATTTATTTTGCGCCGTGCGGCCTTTTGTTTTTTGTTGTATTTGTAGTAACACAAATCGCATTCGATTAGTTGAGTTTTACTTGTGCAAAAAACTTATTGAAAACTTTGCAATTACATATTTTGGTAAGCGTGTCTGTTTTTGTCTTGACATAAAGCCACATTCATTGCACGCGTCATTAAGGCAGTGGGAGAGTGAAAAAAAAAATGAAGAAACAAAAAGCTGCTTTGGCATTTTTTTGCATTTGCATTAAGCCTTTCGTTATGGGCGTTAAGCAACGCAAGGATTAAGCACGGTGCCACAGGATTAAAAAAAACGAAAAAATGAAGGGATTATTTGCTGAAGAAAAACGTTGCTAAAAGAGACTTCAAAAGGCGAAATGACTTTTGTGCCAATATTTGCGTCATTAAAGCAGCATTTATTTTTTTTTTTTTGCTGTGCACCCTTTTTTTACTGTGGCATGACATTTTCTCTGCCTGATGATGCCAACTTTTAACCGCGCTGCTTTAGCTTATATCTTCGTAAGCATGCTCACTCTTTCGCTCTCATGCCTTTCTTTATTTTCTTGCTCACAGTCTGTCTGTGTGTCTGTCCATCCGTCTGTTGCTATGCACATAATTTAAGTCATTTCTCTTAGCTTTTTGCACATTTTACTGCTTAATTAAAATACAAACAACGATTTTCGCTCATTTCTTATTTATTTTTTTTTGGTTCGTAGGCTCTTCCTTCTCTACTTACTCTTCGCTTCAACTTTTTTTCGACTCATTTAACCCACCGACCGACCAACGGAAATGAGTGAAAACCGGCACGCTTTGTCATTATGCCTTAGGTTCAGCTTTGCCTGTGGAATCTGTGCCTGAGCTTGTGGTTTCGTACGGCTTAGCGGTTTGCGCGGAGTCATGACTTGTCGCTTAGCCGCTTTTGTCGGACTAAATGAAGAATAAATTGCGTACAAATTGTTGTGCCATACTTTATTTTTTAATTAAACGGCATTAACGCAACACGGGGCGCGATGAGGTGCAAAACAATCTATTGGCAACACGCCGAGGAATGCTGATTTGCGGTAAAGTGATAAAAATTGTGGTGGCCGAGCGTTGGCACAAAGCGCGTTTTGTTCGGCCCGGCCGAAGTTCACAAAAACAAATGATGATGCCAAAAGCAGCCGCCAATAATAAGCACATTATTTAGTTTGGCGACGTGTCCTTTTTTTTGCCTCATTTTAATTTTCGGTTTAACTTCATTGTCTGCCACAGCATTTTCATAATTTAGTTTTCACATTCGTTGGCAGTCGTTTCTTCTGCTTTTTTTTATTTTTGTGGTTTTTCAGATTTTCTGTTTGTTCGTTCTCCTTCTTTATTTTTTTTTCGCTCCTCATTTTTAGTGTTTTCTTTATGCTTCCGCGCGCATTAAGTTGTGCGACGCTGTCAGTTGAATTCGTGCTGAGCCTTTTGCTCGTTCAGTTTGCTCAGCGCTCGTTTCGTATGCAAGGCAATTGGCCTGCGCGGCATGAATGCTTGTTTGGCTCGGCGTACGCTGAAGTCGTAAAGTAAATTTTTTAATTAGAGTCACGAGCAAAACAAACCAATTAGTAAAGCTGTCAGTGCAAGCCTTTCGACTTCTTTTTCGGACGTATTGCGTCTTCTATTTGTTTTTTTTCTGTATTCTCTGCTACTTTCGGTTGAACGCTTTTGTTTTGCTTAAGCAAATTATTGGCACAAGTGAATTATTTGCTGAAATTAAAAAAATAAACCAAGAAAAAAAACAGTAACAAAAAAAAAAAGCCCAAAAGGACACCAATGGCAATAACTTCAGTTATTAACATATTTTCTTCCTTTTTTTCGCTCTCTTTTTGTTCGACAATAACTGTCAGCCGTTTAGTTGAGTAACCAGAAAAACCGCGCCTTGCGGTATGCAACAGTTTCTTTAAATTGCGCAATTTAAGTAGACGACCAAAGAAGAAAAAAAATGTGCTTTAATTAAACAGTAAAATAAATGTTCGCGGCCGTTAATTTTGATGCTTTTTATGCTGATTTATGTTGAAATATATTTTTGTGATTTCGTCGCACGACTTTTTTGCTGGTATTGTTGTTGTTGTTTATATGGCAACTCTGCGACTAATAAAACTTGTGCTGCGCTATAAAATAACAAAAAACAAACTCGAAACTGTGTCGTTCACTCCGAATTTAAATTTTGCAAAATTTTCAATTTTTTTTTTTCATTATTTATTTTTTGTTTTGTGTTTTTCGACGCGACGAATGCTGAGTTATTATAGCCGCACATACAACTGCAACATGCGCTGAGGCAGAGGCTGAGGCCATGGCTGAGTCATTTGAATTCAAGTTGTATTTTTGCTTTGTGCACGAGTTGCTTTTTGTTGCTGCCGCAGTCGCTGCCGCTGCCACTACCGCTGCTGCATTTCATAAAACTTTTGCCTTCTATTTTTTTTGTTTTTGCTATTATTTGCTCTTTATTTGTTTGTTTGCTTGTTTGTTTGTTTATTTGTTTATTCGCAGCTGTTGCAGTGCAAATGCGGGCAACACAAAATTTATTATTTTCCACTTTCCAACAAAATATACTTTTTGGGGTGTAAAATATTTTACAGTTTGTTGTCTGCAAAACTTTCGTGTCTCTCTATGAATATTGATATTGATGAAAATTGCCATTTGCCTTCCAAAACACAAAAACAACAAAAAGTCGGCGAAAACTATGGTTTTAAATTAAATAAATTTCACACTTTTCGAAGAAATTTATTGAACATAAAAGCGAAAGGTTCACAAAAGTTTCGCTTGGCTTCTGTTGCTGTTGTTGTTGTTGTTGTTGAAGGGCAAGACAAGGGCGGCTGGCAGTGTATAAACATGTTTATGTTCACAGAATGTCGCTAAGGAGTTGGCAACTTGTATGTGTTAACCACTTTGCCAAACTGCTTGCCAACTTTTTCTTGGCGCACAATGCAAAGGCATTTTCGCAACACTTTGATAAATGTTTGCTAATAAGTATGAACATGAACATGAACATAAAACTTCAATAAACGTTGATTATGATTGTATGATTGTATGTGTGTGTACAATTGCATACACTCGTGTACTTTTACTAAATGCTTGACCAAGAAACGCCAAGAAAATTGTCAAATGATGAAAAAAGCGATAAGTTTAATGAAGCTAAAAGCAAGAGTGATAAAAAGAGAAAGAGGGAGAGGGAGAGAGAGAAAAGAGTCCGCTTGGGCTCATAAATATTAATGATAGCATCAAAGTATCTAAAACTACTTGTAGTTGGAATAAAGCAGTTTCCGGCTCATTTAGCAAACGAGCGAGTAATGCTAATAAAAATTGAAATATTCTACTGTACAAGTATTGTATTTGGGCGAAAGTATATCTTTGACAAAACGTGCTCAAGCATGCCGCTCATCTGCAATTCACAATGAACTGCTGCAGTAAAATTTAACATTCATTCAGCTTTGCGAGTTATAGCGCAACAGCAGTGACCGAGCCAGCGACTGAGGCAGAGGCAGCAACAATGCATAAAAGTTTTGCAGAGTCTGGCAATGAGCGCATGAAGGACAAAAATTTTAAGAAAAAAACAAAAAATTTAAACAATGTGAAATTTTATTGCGTATACTTTTTTTTTTGTTGTAGTTGAACTAATGCTGCTTTTGCTACTGTTGTAGTTGCTGCTGCTGCAGCATTCACAAGAAATATAAATAATTTTGCCATGTACGCTCAGCAAAGCAGCTTGATTGAGTGCACAACAGTCGCAGACTTGCTTCGAACGAATGAAAACTCCTTCGATACACTGTAGTGCACTCAAAAGCAGAATTGAAATGTATTGATTTATGGCAGAGTGGCAAACTACTTCAAGTCGATTGTAACCCTGCCCATCGACCGACCGATCGACTGTCTTTGATTCAATGTACCAATCGAACCAACGAGCCAAACGACCGTTAGTTCGTGCAGTGTGGCAAAAGATGTTAGAATGTGCACACAAACTTTGTCCTTGCGCTGACTCAGTCACTCAGTCAGAGTTAACTAACGCAAGTTGAAGAAACAGCCAAGTGGCACACAAAAAAAAAAAAAAAAAAAAAAACTAAACCGAGAAATAAAGAAAATAATAAAAAAGAACTGTAACTAAAATCATAAAAAGCGGGAAAAGAACTTGCAAGCTTTTTCAAAGTTCAATGAAGTGCTCTAATGTGTGTTCTGTTCAGTGCTGAGCTTGTGCTGTGTGTGGGCGTGGCAGCTGTGTGTGGGTTGACCGTTAAAGTAGAACTCGAAATGAGCAACTAATAAGTGCGCACACAAGTCGAACACACAAGTTGAATGAAGTTGAGTGGCGTCTGAATTGCATTGAGATTGAGTTCGAGTTAAATTGCGGCGAAGTTGTTCGATTTGTTCGAGTCGAGTTTGAGTTTGAAATAATATGCTACAAAGTTAGTCAAAGTTAAATATCAAAAATCAATGCGGTCAATCAAAACTTTTGCTTACAAGCCGAACCGAAGGCAGTGATGGCTTGAAGCGTTGATTATTGCTAGTGAGGCAGTGTGAGGCAGTCAGCGTGTGCGTTCTGCTTTGTATTGCATTATTAATGACACACACACGCACATTCAACATGGCCAAGCGCACACTTTGTGTACTTTGACTTGTTGGTGTTATTAAATAACCTTTTGTCTACCATGTTGATGATGATGATGATGCTTTTGCTTGATTTTCTATGCTTTTAGTTACTTTTTTTGTTTTTAGTGGACTTCATTTCGTGTCTTGTCTTTCGTGCTTTGTTGTGTTAATTTTTTTTTTTTTTTATATTCTTTATTGTTTGTTGTGGTTTAGCTCGGTTTTTTTTGCCGGTCACGTTTTAATTATACTAATTATGAACATTGATTTATCTCTTGTGCGTGTTAACACACTCAAACCAACTCACCTTGGTTGGCTTTGCTTTGAGTTGACCTATGTAGCTGACCTGTTGCATGTCGTATACGCATTATACTGACTGCCAGTTGGGCGCTTTGTGCGAAATATCATTCATACGACGCGTGTGTTGTGTTAATTCATTTGATTTATTTATCATAAGCTCACCGCATACACGCACTTAATTTGATTTTTATGTTCTGGCAAATTAACAAAATGTCTGCCTAACAAAGCGCACACGAAAATTTTTTGTTTGTTTTTTTTTTTTGTATATATTTGACTTACTCAAAGCAATAAATTATGCAAAATGGCCACATTAAAGTCGTTTGCTTACCTGCAATGAGATGAAAATGAACAAATATAAAGTCAAATACAATAAAAATAATGTTAACGTTGACAATAAGCATTTTTTTTATACTTTACAATAAGACTTTACAAAACAATATTTCAAGCACTTGAAATATCTGTTTTTCTGTAATGTTACTTTATACTTTTTTAGGGTTTTCGGCAGTCGATAAAATCAGCAATAAAATTAAAATGAATTTGTTTGCTTTGCTTAGCTTTTCGTTGCTTGTGTGCTTTGTGTGTGTGTGTGTCTAAGGAAGCCAAATGCGACTTAACTCTATTAGGCAAATGCGATAAGCTCAACAACAAAATGGTTAAGTGTATTGTATTCTATTGTAGTCTATTCTATTTTATATGGTTTTTCTATGTGCTTTGCCTTCATTGAGCATAGCAAAGCAACCGTTTTTAATGTGTTTTATTAACGCACTTAAATGTGGCCAAAGGTTTATTTTTCTTCCCTTTTTCTTCCCTTTTTTTTCTATTGCCTATCATTTTATTTGTGCCTTCAGTCAGCTAGAAGATACAATTTCCTGTGCGTTACAAGTGCGTTGCGTATATAAAGTTAATGTAACTTTGATTTCTTCATTACGTATACGCATCGTAGTACATGGGTCAGTCAGTCAGTCCGACGCTTCAGTTGTCGTCGTCTTCGTTGGCCGAGTTTATAACTGTGCCAAATGTGCGTTTATGCCTGAGTTAAAAGTTGACGGCCTAATAAAAAGCGTGCCTTATAAAAGGCACTTGAAATCATCAGCGACTCTGCCTGCCTGCAAGCCTAAGGCCACGCCCACGCATAAGATTTTGTAAATGTCTGCATTTAAGTGTGTATAATGCGCACATGTGTTCATTCATTCATTGAACATAAAATGGCTTGTCTAAGGTTTCGAAGAAGTGCGGCAACAGGCGTGCCCTCTGCCAGCGCCGCTGTCGCTCATTTGCCAGCCATGAGTTCATCATGAGATTGCCACGTACCTGCTCTTGCTCTTGGGCGGCTACCGACATTGGCTTCGTTGAGTTAATGGCGCGTACGTTTTTGCGTATGCTATTTTTGTTGCTGTTGTTGTTGTCGCACATTTTTCGATATATGTTTATAATATGTATAAAACTGTTGTTCATGTTTTTTATTTATTTTTTTCTTTTCATTCTTATTGAAACGCATCACGTACGCATGTTTAAACTGGCCTCATTGTACGCCGCTTGTCAGCTTCTCCACAAGCTCGTCTGCTTGTGTATGCATGCATGTGTGTGTGTGTGTTTTTGAGAATGTTCCTTTTCAATACGTAAGTCCCAAAAAAGGCCAAAATTTGTCGAGGCTTAAGTCATTTATTGTTTGGGATTCATTTTCATGCGATTATATTTCGCTTTGTGTTTAGTTCGTTCGTTCATTCGTTTTTTTTTTTTTTTTTGGGTTTACTTTGAGGCTTGAGCTTGAGCTTTGAATTGATATAAATAGCAAATTGATTTGCTGTTAATACTTTAAATGCGCTTTTGTTGAGTTGAGTTCACGCATGCTTGACATTTAGTGCGGCATTAGTTTTGGGCTTAGTTTTTGTTTCGTTTTTTGCAAAATTCAAAAAGATAAACAATAAATTTAAACAGAATTTGTGTCACATTGTAGTTTGTTGTATGAGCATTATCCTTGAGCTTACAAACACACATATGTATTTTTTATTTATCATTTTTATGTGTCGCTGCGACTTCATTCGAGCATAATAAACAAACAAAAACGCACATACACATGCATATATACTACTCGGAATATTTACGAGTGCGTATTTCCGGTTTTATAACCAACAGAAACAACAACAGCAACGGCATACATTCATATTCATTCATATGTACGGCTGTGGCGACAGCAGCGGCAAAGGCAATGGCAATGGCAGTAACAGTCGCAATGTTGATGATGATGGCGTACACATAAAACATAAACTATCTGCCAGTAATACCACAACAACAACAACTGTCATTGAATACATTTCTACATACACTCGCACTCACATATACATACAAGTATTACTTACATTTGGCAACATTTTGTACAAAGCAACAATATTTGATTCTATTCGATTTCATACGAAATTTCTTCAGTAATCATAAACGTTGAATGACATAGTGCGAAGGACGAAGGACGTGCCAAATGTAAACAAGGCTGCTGCTGGTGCTGCTGCTCCCTGTACAGGAGCTCAGCACACTTGTCGCTGCTGTTGCGCCTTCGATACTTCGATACTTCGATCGATTTGTTACTTTTGCACAAGGCAGTAAAGTAGTTTACATTATTTTTAGTGGCATACTTGAACATGTTGAGTACATTTCGAGTTGTTGTTGTTGTTGTTGTCATAGACATCATTGTTGTTGTTGTTGTTATTTGTGTAGCTTGTCATACAATAAATGTAGGTCATAAATATGCGGGCATGAATTTTGTTCGTGTGTGTACTAAGCCAATATTAAAGCGGCTTGTCAAACAACATGACCTTCAGCTGTCTGTGGCATGGCTTGCGGCATGATTGATGCCTCTGTGCTTTGACATATGAGCGATACATTTAGCACAACTCAACTCAACTGAACCGAACTGAACTGAACTCAACTCTTTCGAGTCATTTGACTTAATTGAGCTTAGAATCTGTTAAATGAAGTTTCGTTTGACATAAAGTTTGTTGTTTTTATCAGTCAACGACAGACAGCGTAAAATACATAATGAATCGTTAGCTCAAGCATATCAAATATTTAGAAAAATGAGTATTTTCTCGATTTTTGTTTTGCCTTATAGCTTAAAGCCGCTGTTGGCTGGCATATGAATGTTTATTGCCACAAAGACGTGCCATCTTTACGCTCGGCTGCAATTCCAGAACTTTATTATTAGAAAAGTTTTAATGTCTTTGGCAAACGGCGTTACCAACATGCATTTGTATGCGTGTGTGTGTATGTGTTAGTGATTGTATTTGCAAAGCTTTGCCAAAAACAAAAAAAAATCAAAGATTACTCATACGCAGTCATTATTACATATTATACTTATTGTGGCCAATAAGGAGTCTCGTTTTAAGCACAATTTAAAAATTCCCTTTTGTGTGGCAAAAAGAAAAAAGTTACGCTAAACGAGTTCAATGTGCCAATTTTCGTTTAAATTGGCTTTAATTTGTTTCCAAATATGTTTTAAAGCATAAAAAAATTTACATAAATGTGCCACGCCAAAAAGTCCTTGAAAGTCCTTGGCCGCAAATACATTTTAGACTTAACGACGACAATGACGGTGTTGAGTCTCAAGGCAAAGGCAAAGGGCGCGCGATGCTTGGCTAATAAAGCGAAAGTCAGTGTTGTTGTAGTTTGTGTTGTTATTATTGTTCGCTTATAGGCAAACTTTATGCGGTTTACTGAGACAACATTTTAAAGCAACATTTTAGCGAAGATACACACATATAGAGACACAGAGAGACACACGTTTGCCAAACTTTTGCAAAATTTCGCAAAGAAAGCAAAAAAAAAGGACAACAACAAAAACAAAAAAAGGAGCAGTCTGCAAAAAAATTAAATAAAAACGCAGCTTCAAGTCAAATATGTTTAGCATATTTCTTTATGCCACAAATATCCAACATGGGTGAAAAAAGAACGCTCAGCTTTGAAAGTGTTGGTAAACACAAACACACACACACTTATACAAACAAAGAAAAAGAAAAACACGTGCGTTGTGCATATGTCTGTGTTTGTATATATGTATGCGTGTGTGTGTGTGTGTTTAGGCATCTTGTTGTTGTCAAAAGGCGCAAGAAAAAGCATAGTAAACATGCTCAAAGCCAGTCACATGTCGCTTGAAGTGTTTTCTTTGCTGTGGCATTGTTGTTGTTGTTGCTCTTTTTTACTACTTTTGGCACATGCAAACACACACATACACGCACCAACCAAACGCCACCGCCACCTCGACTTCACCACTATATAATGTTATTATATCGAACCTTTTCAATACTTCATAACATGTCATTGGCCTTCCGACACTTTTGTGGCGGCAACGTTGCCATCAACTTTTGCCAAGATCAATTCTCATGGCACACCAACACACACAAGAAAAAAAAAGCCAAGTTTAATATTAATAATAAAGGGCAACAAAATACATATTGGCAGCGACAGAGCGGAAAGCGAAAGGTTCAAACACAAATTGTGACATCGTTCGGAAATGTTTGGCAATATTGGCTGTGAATTGTGGCAAGACTGTGTACGATTTGGCAATAAGAAAACCAAAGGAAAGAAAAAAAAAAAGTAGCAAAAATATTGTTAAAATAATATTTAAAATTGGCTTCACGAGCCATTTGCCATTTGCCTTTTGCCTTGGCCAAGGTCGTCGTTGAGAAATTGCGTTCCGAAGCATTCTTCGCATGATTTATGTGCGCATACGAGACGCACAACTTTCATTTTGTATTTTGCTGCCCAAGGATATTTGATTCAACTTCAAACCTTCGCTTGCGCATTTTTCAGTTTTAGTTCATGCCAAAAAAGAAGAAAGAAACAAATGTGAAATTGCACCTGTTCGTTTTGGCGCGCTTTGCCATAAAATGCCGGCCATTTTTCTCACATTTTTCTTGGCGTTTAATAGCGTCATTTGTCCGAGAGCTCGCGGCTATTTGCAGTTATTGTTGTAAGTGTCTGTTTTGTGTGTGTGTGTGTGTTTGTATACTTTATAGCTGCTTGGGCCAGTTAAACCGTAAAGCAAAGCAAAGTGAAGTGAAGTGTAGTGAAGTAAAGCGAATTCAAGCCAAGCCAAGCAAAGCAAAGCAAAATGAAGCCAAGCCATGTTGTGCCATTTGGCCGAGTTTACAGCATTGAAGTTGTTGTTAAGTGTGTCATACAACACTCACACACACACACACAGAACACTCTGCCATGACAGACTTACACTTTTGCTCGATTTGGCTTACTCCTGTGCTCTCTGTTCTGGGTCATTGCACTTGTGCCATTTGTTTCATTGTTGTTGTTACTGTTTTGTTGTTATTTTGTTATTGTTGTTGTTGTTTTGTCTTTTGAGCAATTTGGCAATGCGCCAAAATTAGTTTGCTCTTGTTTTGTATGCCATTAAGCTTCGATAATATTCGCCATTGGCTGTATTAATTTTTGCCTAATTTTGTACTAATAAATAACGCTCATACGCCGCATGTGCCGCTTTGGCTTAGCCAAAATAGTTATACTTTTTTCATTTTAATTTTAGACTCTGTAATTTTCACACACTCTCATGTATACTTGTATCTATGCCTATCACATGTAGTAAAATATGTTGCAATAAAGAAATTATCGCATGATCATTTTTAGCAAAAGTGTGTGCATGTGTGTGTGTGTGTTTTTGGCATAGAACAAAACTTGCAACTAAAAACTTTAACATCGTTTATCTTTAGTCAATGTGTCAGCAACATATTCAAGTTATCAACAGCAAACTTGTAGCAACTTAATCACCATCATCATTATCAGCATCATCATCAAAAGCAACAACATTATGAACATCATAATCATCGTGATCAAATGCCATGTAGACATGACAGCTAACTTGTTTAAAGTCAAGCAGCCCGTTTAGTACGACTTTCAACTTCCTTGCAGCCTTGTATGTCAGATTGTATCTGTGTTTGTCGTCTCGTTAGACGAGCGAGCGCGCGCGCTCAAATATTTTCCCACAAAATAAGTCGCTGAAGTCGTAGCAAAGTCGAAAGTTTCAATTCACTTTGTTTGCCAAAAAGAATGAAAACAAAAAAAAAATAAAATAAAAAATAAAACAAATTTCAAGAAAATTGCAAAAACGAAAAAAAAGAAAAGTTCTGCTTTGAAGTTTGTTTGCTTTTATGTCTTCATCTGTGCATTTAAATAGACTCTGTGTCGTTGTTGTTGTTGCTATTGCTTGAAGGCTTTAAAATTTTGCAATCACAGCATTCATACAATGCTGACACTCGGGCACATTAATATATTATGGTATAATAAGTATGTGAAATGAAATTAATTTATCGCTCAAGCGCACACTTATGGCCATTATCGTCAACATAAAGAACAACAACAGCCGTGTTGAAGTGAATTGTATGTGAATTGCGACGCCTCGTTTTGCCTCAGCGATATCAATATCAATAATTTCCTGAATGGTCAATTGATATGCGCAATTTTGTGGCAGATTCTTTCTTTCTTTCATTCTTTCATTCTTATGAAAGCACACACACACACCAATACACAAATAGATACAAAGTGCCAGGTAAGTGTGTATGTTGAATTCCTTATTGTCCTTGGCTTGCTTGCTTGCTTGTTCGCCTACACAGAGTCTTCTTTCTTTCATATCTTTTCTATGCGGCTTATAGCAAAAGCAAATCGACATGTCATCAACATTCTAAGGCAGTCGGACTGACAGACAGACAGTTGGTATACCTTGATGTGTCCTTTAAATGGCCGACAGTGTAGTCCTTGTCGTGCGCTGTTTTGTGAAAATAATAATTTGCATTTTTCTTACACATTGTCTGTGCGCCATTTGCAAGTTAGAGAAACGGAAGTTGGCCAAGCGTCGATACGAGCCGTCAGACAATCAATGGCAGCGCAGAAAAAGCAAAATATGGCAAACAGAAGGTGAAGCCAGAAGATTGACTTGAGCAAGTGCTCAATAGTGACTTGCTTTCTTATACAATTACTGAGAGGGTGAGAATGGGAGACAGAGGGCAACATTCACTTATAGCCTTGGCCATTGCGGCAATTCATTTGCACAAAGCAGCCATTTTGGCGCCATTTTCGCTTTTGGTCGACGCATAATACGCGAATAATGTGCAGAATATCCTGTTGCAATAATAACAATGATAATGATAATCATTTTAAGCGGCGGAAATATGCAAATACATGCTACATTACATTGCATTACATTACATTACATTACATAATATGACGCAATGTCAGTCAAGGCTGCCACACTTGACACAATGCCGGAGCCAGTGGTCGATTGACTGCCCCGACGGTCGGGTACGTTGGGCTGACTGGGCGTCGAATGCAAACGTGTGTGTGGCGTGCAAATGATTATTAAGCGTTGTTGTTTTTGTTTTATATTTTTTTTTTTTGTTTTTTAAGCTGTTTCATTAATGAAAGCGATTGACATGTACAAGCAGAAGGTCGGTCGGAGGGCGTTGGAAATATGAAGTGCAAACACACTCAAAGCCATATAAAATAATGTCAGTTGCAAATGAGAGCGCGCCGGCAAAAAAAAAGATGAAGAAAAAAGAAAACAACGAACGATGAAAGAGAAAAAAAATGAAAGTAATAATCTTTTTCAACCGGAAATGAAGGGAAATTCAACAGGAAACTTTTGCGACGTGCCACAAACAACGGTGGCTGCCAAACGTCGTTGAATAAACGTGCGACGGAAAAAAAAATAACTTTCGGTATTTAAATAAAAAAGCGCCAAATGGACACACACACACATACATAGTGTAGCCACAACACAGCGCAGAAAATTACAGTAATTTCAGTTGCTTCTTTTTTGCTTTTCTTGTAAATAATATTGAAATGAAAAAAAAAAGCGCTGAAGAAAACAAAATAAGTAAGTCAAGAGTCAGCGGCGAGCAGTGTGTGGTGAAGGGATGAGCGGAGAGCGTAAGAGGAACGGCAACTTAATGACATTGTTGCTTTACACGCTGCGGCAATTAAAAGGTCCCGCGTGGCTGAAGACACCAGCAGCGCTTGCATTTTACAACAGACACGCGCAACGCCAGCCACACGACACACCAAGCCAACTTGAATCGAGCCGAGTCGACTCGAGTTGCGTTGAGCTGAGTAATAATCACCTGGCACTGTGCTCAACACCCTCTTTTATTTCGTTTACCTTCAGACTCGATTTTGTTCACAATTTTCCAGCTTTTTTTTTTTGTTTGTCTTTCATTTTTTCTCCATTTTTTTTGGTTTTTGTTTGAGTTTCCTTTGTGCTTTCATTGTGGCATATAACAAGCTGTTTAATAATAGAAACGCTCGCATAAAATTTAATACACCCTCATTATATGCAATGATAACTGTTATTATTGCATACTTTTTGGCGTGCTTTAACCAAAGTGTTGCCAAAGTATGCCAATTCAAACGAATCAAGTCTCAAATACTATAATTATGCATATGCTAATGTCTTCATTAAGTTTTTTTTTTACTTCTAGCAGACTTTTTCTATAAATTTTTTGCCACCCACTATTGACCCAAAAGTTTTGTTAATATATGAGCAGCGTTCTTCGGTCTTTGCAGACAAAAGACTCAGCGTAGGTGCGAGCTGACAAAGCACAATGCGACAGCTACAACAACAATAATAATAATAATGATGATAGTAATAGCAAATAGTTATCTCATACGTTATCATTAAGCACAGCAAAGCCTGAAAGTATGCTATAGAACTTTAAGATGTCTCTACGCTGCTGCTTTCAGTATCGGTGTCAACATGGCGTATTGTTGCTGTTGCCGGTGTCGTTTTCGTTCTGTTATTATTGTTGTTGTTGTTGTTGTCGCCATAACAATGAAGCTTATTCAAGCGTAATTTGACTTGGGATAATTTGGCGGGTGTTCAATGTGCTTTGCATGTCATTCGCCATCTTCTTGCTGTCCGCCCGTCTTGCTTATCGCCATGCCGCCTTGTGCTACCGTCGCATCGTTGGTAATAGCATGGCATATTTTGGCCTAATGCGACATCTTCAAAGTTTGAAGTCAATGTCGCAAATATTAACGGCGCGTTAATAATGCGATTAGTCTAACTTGAAGTGTGCACACCCAAGCACTTTTTGCTGCCGGGTGTGCCAATGAAGCGGCTCATAATTTGCTCCACAACTCCGCCCACCAGCATCGCCAATATGACTGCCATTTGAAAACAATCGAAAATTGGCTTTAATTGGCAAAATGGTACAAAACCCCAAAAAACGTGTTTAAAATAGCGCAAAATGATGCCTAAGACCTCTGCCATGTTCCCATAATCCCACCCACTGACTTCATTGCCCTTCTGTCTCTTCAGCGGTTTCGTTGTACTAATTAATAAATTTCCTGGGGTTTGTTGTATTGTTTAATTATGTGGAAATATGCGTTATGTTCAAGTAAACTTACCGCCATGAGATTTATATATTTATGCATTTTGTTTGATTTTACTTCGGCTCTACTTGTCTTTACTTGTGGTTGTGTAATGTCGTGGGAAGGGTGTGCTTTGGTGGCTTGTAAGTCAACTGGCGTTGCCATAATTATGACTTGTGTCCAATGTTTGTTAAAGCCAATCACCAAGGGTATCAAGTGTGACTTGAGAATTGGATGAATTACAAATAAATTATTTCTTGACAGCGCCAAAGTTAAGAAAATAATAATAAATATATATGTTATTGAAATGAATTTGTATTTGAATATCCTTTTTTTTTTATTTTTTATATCACTTTTGGCAATGTTCCGACCAAACGTGTTGCGCCCAACTACCGTTAGATGGCGCCTTCAATTACATTCCGCTCTGTCAGTTGAAAATCTCATGATAATATAATATTTTCAATTTTCATTCACTGACGTATAATTTTCATTTCTTTTTTTCGCTTTTTTTGGTTACTTCTTTTTATTTTATCTTTCAGCTTTTACTCTCCCTACTACTTTGTTTTTGTTAGCATGTATTTTGTATATATATATATATTTTTTTGTGTCTTTTGTGCAATTCTGGTTGGTTTTCCCATTGGCATTGCATTGATACATGTAAGCAAAAGCATAAATAAAATAAGTTTAAAAAAAAGCAACTGGAAATATATTCAGTTATATTCGTTGGCAGCATAAAAATCATATGAAAAAGAAAAAACAACAACAACACCAACAACTACATAAAGGAAAGCCTTCACTTTATAAATGTACATATTTTTGGCGTTGTTTGCCCGTTGGCGGCTCATGGCTCTCATGGCTCGCCAGCTGCAGTAATTGAGATTGTAGCGTGTTATACGACAAAAGCAGCAGCAACAACAACAACAATAAGAGCAACAAGAAAACGAACGTTGCCAATAGATTCAAAAACCGTATTTATTTTTTTTTTTTTTTTGACGTATACGAAAAATATGACAAACAATCAAATCGTATGTCGAAAAACCGCAACTGACATACAGCTGAGCACGAGATTTGTTGCGCGAAAGAAGAATGTCATGATGAAGCGCTGAGCGGTGGGATGGGGAGGTGAGGGTGCGGTGGATATAAACGTAAAAGAATAAAACATGAAACGAAGAAGAAATGTTGCCACAACTTCAGCTTCAGTTGAGTATGTAAAGCTGTTTCTGTTGTTCTTGTTGTTGTTGTTTTTGCTATTGTTGTAGTGCTTGCTATAGTTGTTGTAGTGGTTGTTGTAGTTGTAGCTGTAGCAACGACTGATGGAAATTTATTGCTGGCAACATACCCAAAGGGATTCAAATGTAATACAAACACAGACATACGCTCAAAGATACACCCACACACACACACACACACACATGTGTCCTATAATATTTTAGTTATGCGTTCACTGCGATTGTATGTGTGTGTGTGGTTGGTTGCTGCATCTGTAGGGGCTATGAGCCACGTTAGGCTTGGGGCCGCAACTAAACCAATTTGAAAAGAAAAAACAAAAAAACGAAGGCAAATACGCTTTGCAAATATGCGAAACATTCAAAATGTGGTTTTATGTCGTAGTTTCTGTTCTGTTCTTTTACGATTTCCATTCTGTTCAACACGCAAATTGAAAAAAAAATCTGTTTGAAAAAAAAAATATGTATGGGAAAAAAATCTGTTGATAAAATATATGACATTAAAGTAGTTTGGGGGCCGACTGACTTTGTTGCAAAGCAAGCTGCCTAGCCCAAGCCCACTAACTTGTTTTTGTTGTTACTTGTATTTGTTGTTGTTATGCTCTGCTGTGTTCTGTTGTGTTTTGTGCTGAGCACGCAGAAAGCATATTTCGTTGTTATGAAAATTTAAGTGAAATCACTTAAAATGCCAAACAGACTGCAAGATATGCAACGAGCTTAACAAGAAAGCCATGAGCAACGCAAACAACAACAACAGCTGAGTAAAATCTCAGTCTCCGAGCGGTAAAACATCTGTTCAGCTTAGCTTTTGCTCATTTTGTGCAGCACTTTTTGTTGTTGTTGTTCCTGTTTGTTTTTTTATTTTTTGCATTTTTTTTTTGACAGTTTGTGAAAAATTGTTGTCAGTTTATAAAAGCCAAGGCAAGCTTCATTTAAATAGAGCAAAGAGTTGTTGTTGTTGTGTGGCTGAGGGCAGAGGGCAGAGGGCAGGGTGGGGTGCTGTGGTATGGCATCAGTTTCGACAGTGAGGAACTCTCAAAAATGCTAAAAAGCAAATCACGCGCGCACTCAACTGCAACAGATTTGTGCGAAAGTTCCTCTTTTCTAGAGTTGTTTGAATAGTTGGCAAAGAATAAAAAAATTACTCAGAAATAAAACAAGAAATTAAAAAAAAAAATAAAACTAAAGAGACATAGAAGAAAAGTGAAAAAAAAAATTTGGGTCAAAAGCAGAAAGTTTTTGAGTTCGGTTTTAGATGAGATCGGCGAGCACTCAATAAACATTTTTGTTTTTTGTTGCTGTATTTGTGCACTTCATTTTCTTTTTATGCCTCCAGTCGAGATAAGTGCACACATACACATGTGCGTAGCGCTTAACATGCCACGCGCCCAGTTGTATGCAACATTTTTTTTTTCATTTATCGAGCATCAGCAGCGCACCTTTTTTGTACATTTGATTTTGTAGATAGTTTTTGTCTTCTTTTTCTGGTTTTTTGGTCGCTTGGTTGGCAAAGACGTTAATAGTAAGCCATAAAAAAACGAAACGGTATCGCAATCACATTCGTTATAATGTCTCAATAGATTTTCGGGCGGTCCATTTTGTGCTCTGTGTGTGTGTGCGGGGAGTTTACCTGACTAGACAGAACATGACAACGCATTCACTTCTGACAATTTGCTGCTATCAACATTTTGGCTTCTTTTACTTCTTTTTTTTTTCTCTTCATTGTTTTTATTTTTTTGTTTGGTTGTTATTCTTCTTCAGTTCTCTGTTGTTTTATTGCTGTGTTTAGTTTGAGTGGAAGAGCAAGTGGATGAAAAAAAAGAAACAAAATTCGAGGCGTTGAAACAATGACTAACAAAAGCGAACAAACTGTCGTGAAAGCAACAAAAATTTATGATCAGTGACAAAAGTACATTTTCACCTTTCAAATAAAAAATGCTTTTCGTTTTGCCTCACATCGCACACACACACACGTCGCACAGCTCTGTACACCGCGGCACATTCCTCACTTTTGCTTTGCGCCATCACTCTTTGCTCACCCAAAAAACTTATATAACTTTTGGGTTTCTCTTTATTTTTTTGTTTTATTTTTTATTTTTTTGTTGTTGTCGTTTATTGTACGCCCTTTCATTGTTTTGTTGTTGTTTTTGCTTGTTTTTTTGTAGCTGTTGTTGTTATTATTGCTTTCGCTTTTATGTCGCTCATAAATTTAAAAGGAACTCTATGCAACGCACTAGCATCGCCTCGCTACCAAAATGCGTAGGTGGCACATTCCACTTCCGACGTCGACGCAGCCGCCGCCGCCGCCACCGCTTCACGCGCTGCTGGTCAGCACTTTTTTCGCTCAGGAGTTTTCATCGAGTTTGCCGAAGATTGAGACTAATGGCGAATTGTTAAATTTATCGATTTATTGAAAGTGCAGGAGAAATATTATAGTTTTATTTTATTTTTCCTTTTTTTAATATTTTTTGGAGCACTTTATTAAGTCAAGTTACATAACTGTGCGCACGTGCGTAAATACTTGATGAGAATTTTTGTTTTGTTTGACATTGTTTGATGGATTTGCAGCTTTAGTAAAATTTAACAGCTTATGAAAATAAGTTTTTTGGGAAAAGTTTATCGAAGTTGTGAGTATTTATGAAAAATTGGCAAATGTTACATAGAGACAAGTGACACATACGTCAAATGTGCTTAGAAACTTTATGTTAGTGTCAGTCTTTTAATGTTAGATTGCTTTGTGTAACGTGTGGCGCTTGTGTAACATAAGCGCATAAAAAATTAAAAGAAGGGTTTTTTTGTAATATGTTGAGTTCTAATAATAAATAGAATTATAAATCTCCAAGAGCCACAGGCGCTTTTCTTTAACCCACTTTATAACTTTCAAGTGATCACTTGTGTGACATGTTGCTAGCTTAAAAGCCGCTTTGATATAAGTGTGACTTAATTCATGACTTAAAATCTGCATTTGTAACAATGGGCATGCTCTGAGCTACGGCTGCGGCTGTTGCATGCCAGCGTTAATCTAACTGAAAGTTGGTCAAGCGGCAGCAGAGCGCAGCACATCATCGGTGCAACAAAAGCCGTTGCCAAGGCGATTTACAAAAGAACGTGGCACCAGCAAACGAAAGCTTCTCTGCAACGCATGAGAGCGAGAAGGCATGCAAGTCAGTGAGTGTGAGTGAATTCAACTGTGGATTAGTTACAGCCCACGCACACACACACACACATACACAAACAGACACACACACTGACATACATTTCACCGGCGCCGTCTTGTTGATTTCGCTTTTGGCATTTGCTGTATTTACTGCGCTTTACTGCCACCGCAGTACTGTTGCCGCATGTATTTAATTTTCGCTACGCTTACTTTGCAAATGCCGCAACCGTTTTACGCTCATGGCTTAACATTCAACGACGCAACGTGTTATGCACGACCAATGTGAGGATTTGCAATGCCAACAACAACACTCTTTCATTCTCGCACTCACTCACTCTCTTTATCTCTCTCTTTCATTCTTACTGAAGTTCTATCTTGCTGCCTTGCCTGCCTTGCCTGCCTTGTGCATGAAATCTGCATTAAAATAGCGGCAGGATTATTGTATAAAATAGAGCGTTAAAAATATAAAAAATATATTTATTCATATTCATAACAAGCAAATATTAAGACACTTAAGTGTGTGTGTGTGTGCTGTGTGCGTGTATTTGTATAAATTTTTGCAGTCGCAAAGCTGTGAACAACTTGAACTCGCAACAGTTGTTGTGGCTGCAATACATGTACAACGACCGATTGTCAGCTTCATCTACCCCGCTCCCCTCCTCACGACTATTCGATGATTGCCTGAAGTCATAAAAACCCATGAGAATATATTGTCTAGTCGCCGATCTATGTTTATGTGTGTGTATATGTGTTAAAGAACAGGGGGAACGAAAAAAATGTGTAGAGAAAACTTTAGTAAAACGAATCACTTACCTCGATTTGAAATGGCAGCCTCCGCCGAGCCGCGCCAAAAGAGGCTCGAGTGCAGCAAACATCCGAGGCTAATTACAATCAAAATGGGGCAATTCATTTTCAGTAACGACGATGACGGCGACGATGAACACGAAACGAGACGATGACGACGAGTACGTTGAAGCGCGTTCTTTTTTATTGTTGCTGTTGCTGTTGTAGTTGTTGTTGTTGCTGATGCTGGTGCGGGAAATTGTTCACGTTGTTGCTTGTATGTCGTTGTTCTTGTTGCTGTTGTTGTTTTTGTTGTTGCTTCAATTGCTGTTAGTCTACTAAATGGCTCGGCGCCGTGACGTATGCTACGCGAAATTATTTTCATTGTTTCGCGTACGCCGGTCGCGACGCGTTCTCCTCTCTTCTTCACTATCTATTTGTGTTTTGTGTGTTTGTCTCTCTCTCTCTCTCTCTTTTTATCACACACAAATATGTATTTCTATGTCGTTACGTATACGCAACGTTGCGCAGTCAACTCAAGTTGTGCTTTATGTGATTGCTGCTTCCACTTCTTCTTCTCTTCTACTCCCTTTATGCTTTGCTATATTTCACGTGTTACGTTTCGTTGATTTCACTTCGCCGCTCTCCTCTACTTTGCGCTTATGCACGTTCTTTTCGATTTTTTGTTATTTAATTTGCAGTTTTTCATTCGTAAACGCTTTTTGTGCATGTGTGTGTGACTCTTGAATCTCGCTGTGCTATTTTCGCGTTTAACGTTTATTAAGTTCACTTGTGTTAAGTATGCGTCAACCTCGCGCACTCCTCTAAACGTTCTCCGTTTCTATATTTCAATCTTGTGCCACGACTGGCAAAGCTTTTTTAACCTTTTTGTTGTTCTACCAATTTTATTTTATTATTTTTTTTTTTTGCGCTCAATAGAATATGCGAAAATGCTGCTCGTGCATAAATTAGAAATGCAATTTGACTTGCTTTACAATTCTTTATGCTTGTGTGTTTTTTTCGCGTTACGTCTCTTTTAAACGACAACTTGACTCAATTCATTTATTTATTTTTTGTTGGTGTTTTCTTTCTTTTTCGTTTGCTAATTAGAAAATGTGCATACAAACGCAAATTAAATTGTGTGCGCAAAAAAGTCGTTTAGAAAACATTTTGTTTTTTATTTGCAACATTCTTGACTTCTAAGCGTCTCTTCTTTTTCAGCTTATAAATTATAATTTTTGTTTTAAAAATCAATTTGTTGTCTTTTTGCTTAGCTGTAAATATAAAAGAGCAAAAAAGAAAAAAATAGTGAGAATAATTACATTAATAGCTTATTTAATATTTTGCTTAATTCATGTACTTTAATGTAAATAAGTGTTGCATACACTTGAGCGCAACGAAAGTTCATACAAAATTGTTTGGAACTTTATACTTTTTGCAATAAATTTGTTTAAGGTTTCAAGTGCATTACACGAAACCGGCATGTGTGTGTGTGTGTGTGTGTGCGTGAGAGTATATTGCATAGTTACAGGCACGCCACAGACATGTTGCACGCTCTGACGCACACTTATGCACGCACACAGACACGCGAAATGTTTTCACACAAAACTTTAGTGAAACGCAAAATTACACCACAAAGTGCAATTAGCACAAGTTAAATTATAAAACTTGTTTATTTTTTAAATGATTTTTAACTTTTTTCTCGGTTTGTTTTTGTTTGTTTTTTAAGTTCAAGCTGAAGTAAGCAAAATTTTTCCGTATGCATAATTATAAAAGGTGCAAATTCACACAGTCAGAGAGAAGGACAGACAGACAGTGGGATGACACTGTGCTGGAAATGAACGGGAAACCATTCACGTACATGTGTTTGCATATAAATAATAAAATCGCTAACAATAACACAACAAGTGCAAAAGTCCAAAGCCAAACAAGGAAGCCATCTACAAATTGCTGTTGAAGCAGCAAAAAAGAGGAAGAACAGCGACACATTTAATGACAAAGTTTTGCATAATGTTTATGATTCCCAACTCTGTCTGTGTGTGTGTGTATGGCGATGCGTGTGGTATGGTGCGTGAAGAGGCGACTAAAGTTTAAATAATTTCATTATCACTTGCAAACAGTGCAAAAAAAAAAAAAGGAAATGCGAGAAATCATAGCATAAGCAATCCGGCAAAAGCTATAAAAATCTCTGGTGACTTGAAAGCTCAACATGGCTTTGCAGCGTGTGTGCGGCAGTCGAAGAGCAAACATGTTGCGGTGTGCAAGAAAACAAAAACAGAAGCAGAATAAAAAGTACATAGAATAAAGTTATAAATTAAGATTAACCCATGCAGCTGACACGCAGGGCAAAGCAAAGCAAAGCTGCCCGGCGCAGGTCAAGCTCACTTTCGCTTTCGCTTTCACTTGAGCTTGTGCTATCGGTCCTTCGGTCGGACAACAGTCACACAAAGTAACCTTGTTGTCTCTGCTTGCCTAAGCAAAACCCATTAAAGCACACTTTGACCCACCGACTGACGGAAAGACAGCCAGACGGATAGCGAGTCCGGCATAATTATCTAACATTTTCATTATGACTCCGGCACATGCTGCGTATACGCAATGTCGTTTGCTTGCCATCGCACATCAGCAACACCATCGCCATCACCATCACGGTCGCTTGTTTAACTTTGACCCCGGCATGTCCTCGAGGAGCAATAAAATATTTGTATCTATTTTGTATAGAGTCTGACATTTTTCCTTACTTTTTTGTTGGTTTTTTTTTCAGTGTGCCTTGCAAATCTGCGCATTGTGTAATTAGTCAAAAAAGGCAAAATAAGTAAACAAAAATGAAAAAACTCACAAACACACAAATGAGTGCTTAAAAGTTGCTCCCTGGCGTTGAATTTTTATTTATGTATGTGTGTGTGTTTATGTATGCGTGTATTAGTGCGAGTGAGCATCATGGCCAAAGGCTTTTATCATGTAGGCGGTCAAGCGCCGTAAATAAGTGTAATAAACATAAAAAAAAGCAAGTAAAATGAGTCAAGTCAAGCCAACGGCAGGCTTCAAATCAGGTTAGCCAAAAGTTGCTCGTGTTTTTGTTGTTGTCGGCAGCCAAGGTTATCAGTTTTATGAGTGCCAATGGTTTTTTTCTGCTTCCTCTTTTTTATAAACACAGTTGTGGTCAAAAACAAAATATATTTCTCATGTTTTGCCGAATGTTTTTCATTTATCAAATTGTTCAAAATTGCTCAATGTTGGCTAAGTATCCTTTTAATACTTTTTAAGACTCTGCCCAGTTAAAATTCTTATGAGAATCTGGGATCTCTAAATACGATTTTGGTCAGCTTCTCTTATAACAAAGTTTAATTAAAGTATTGTCATCAAAATTTTGGTAGAAAGTCTTGTTGTTGGTTATTTAAAAAGGATAAAACAAAAGGTTCCGAAAGAGTGATCTGAAGCTATCAGTTTAAGCTCATACAGTCTCCAGATCACAAAAGAATAAAGTATATGATGGCAGCGTTACTATTTTTTTGAACACAGCTGTATGTGTATGTATGTATATGACAGCATATCGAGCATAGTCAGTCTATGTTGTTGTTAACGTTGTCCAACCGTAAGGAACTTGGCAGCCATTTTCGTTGGTCGGTTTTTGGTAATGTGGCAAAATGTCTTGGTCATTGGGCCGGGTCAGTTGGAATGCGTTTTTGGCCGACTTTGCGTATTTGCGTTTAATGCGCTTTCGTTGTTAAACATTATTTTACGAGCGTGTAAAAAGCGTGCGGCAAAACTCTAATTGCGCCAAATGCAATTTAATTATTTCAAATTTTTACGATAAAACATCAAATTTGTTCGCTTTTTTTTTACTTTTCGTTTCTTTATTATTATTTAAGTACAACTTCGCCTCATTTTATATATTATGCTGTTTAATGTTGTTGTTGTTGTTGGTAATTTGGCTTTGCTTACTCGTTCACAAACGAAATGAGTGCAGAGTAGAGTTGAAGAAGAAGAAGAAAGAAAAAATGGAAACAAGTTGAGTATCTCTAAATTGCACTTTGCGGAATAATTTTAGTTTTTCGGCAAAAACTTGTGCAATTAAATTGTTTTGTCTTCTTCTTCGGCTTCGGCTTCTGCTTGAGTTTTTTGTTGTTGTTAAACAACGTTTGTGTTTTAAGCAACTTTTGTGCGCTGAGTGGAAAAGCAAACTTTCAAATGGGTTAATTACTTTATATGCTGAATGATGATGAGCATGATTGTTGTCATATTTCAATAGAAATTGATAAACTTCAACAGACCAAAACAAAGAAAATTTGCAATTCGAACAGAAATACTCATTAAAGCATTTTTAGAATGCTTGTTATACGTTCGATATTTATATCTGTTTATCCTTGCCTCGGTCTTTGGAAACATACTAACCAAACGGATGAGCCAATTCAATTTGATATTGTTCTTAAACTTAACTTGATATTTCAAGAACGAAATTTCAGAAATGTACTGGCGTATGTTATATAGGGCTACATAACACATGCAGCAGTCTAGCACTTAAACTCGCTTTTTTTTGTTAGTACTGGATTTATGCGACAAACAATCACTTTCCACAAAAAATATAGACACATGATTCATAAAAGTATCTTCATTCATATACGGTTGAACATCAAAATTAAAAATCTGCACGACTTGAATCCAATTTGCGGCATTGAAAGCATGGTTGGCTGACTCACTAGCTCACTGGTTGGCTGGCGGGCTGGCTTACTCGTTGCCGGTGAATCTCCTACGAGATAAATCAGTAAATATGAAAGCATTCTTGTATTTGAGGGTCTTGTTCGAAACTCATTTCCCTTGGCTTTCTTATTTATGCAACGCGCGCACACGCATGGCCAACTTTGTATGAACTTGGGCCAAGCGAATGGCTCAAAATTAAAACGGATGAAAAGCCGTTTTGGGCGTTTGGTTGGGTGGCACAGCAGACGATGACGACGATGATGATGGTGATGTAAGTGGTGGGCAAAAGCTTACATGACGCAGGGCACACGCTATTGTCATCGGCATGATTAACAGCGAACAAAGTTGTAAAGTTGCCTAACAAAAGCGACGTTGGCGGTGGAGGCAGCAACGTTGAAAATCGCGTCTTCAACAACAACAACAACAACAACAATAGCAAAAATGTTAACGGCAAACGAATCAGACTATGGCTGCCTGAGCAACAACAACAACAACAACAGCAACAATAACAACTTGAAACTAGAAGAGGGAGACAAGTTGTAAAGTTCAAGCGGCGCCACTTGCCAACAATTTTCATGTATGTGTGTGCTCATGTGTCACTGCCTGAAGGTATATGTGTGCGTGTGTGTGTGTGTCATTGCAGTTTGCCAACAGAAGTGCAACAATGTTGCCAAACCAACAAGATTTGTGCGTTGCGTGTGCATAAATGTATGTAAGCTCATGAAGTTTTTGTATGAACATAAAAAAAGAGTATAAGAGCGTATAAAAGAAGTATTGCTCGATAAAGGATTATTAAAATTTTCCATGTGAGTGGCAACTAAAGGAGCTGCCGTCGTGCACTCGTTTAGTGCAAACAACAAAAGCGTTGACAGTGAGTCTGATTGCTTCCCTTCATCATTGTCATCATCATCAGGCTTTTGATCACAACCCTTTGCACCTTTGTCGTACCTTCGAACATTCTCATACTCATACTCATGACAAGTGCACACTTGTAGTCATTGTTCAGCGCTTTTTATTTACGATTTATGTCTCCGAACTTACCTCATCGCACAATGATGAGCGCTTAACATGAGGTTCTTGTTTTTTTCGCGTGCAACGTGCATCACTCAAGCTCAAGCGAAACGTTGCACAAAGCGCAGAAAAGCGTTTAACCATCAACCTTTGAAAAATGCTTAAATATTTTGAAGAAAGAAATTTTCATTTTCATTTTCCAAAGGCAATCATGTGCTTTAAGTTGCGATTGAATGGCGGTTGCAATGTCATATGCAATTTGGTTGCTTGTTTAAAGTTGGCAAAGCATAACTTATGAAAAATTGCATTGCATGCTTAAAGGCGTTTGACATTTGCTCTCCAACATGCGACGTTGTTGTATGTGTGTGTCATTTAATACTTTGAATTTTTGCTGAAGCAAACATAATTCGTCCATTATGCACAAATACATGCGCACATGTCACACACACACACACACACAGAAGCCTTAGGCCATTGTATCGCAATGCATGAGCCTTGCTCGTTTCAATTTTAGTCTATCAGCTTTATATCCTGCTTGCCTGCCTGCCTGCCTGCTTTTCTGTTCGTCCGTCTGTCCGTCTGTCTTTCTGCCTGCCAGCCTGCTTTGCAATTACTGCTTTATTTATTATGCCGAAATGGATTATCCCTTTTAGTATCCTGGGATGCAATTTCTGCTTGTGTTGCTATTTTCTCTTTACACACACACATACACTCATACAAGCTCAGTTATTTTTCCAACAAAATGCAAAAATGTTAAGAAGCTCTTGTTTGCTTGTTTGTCAACGTCATCATCGTTCAACGCCGAGCTGAGGGAATAACACACGAGTATTTTAGTGCCTTTGCTGCGCTCTGTTGTTATCCTGATCCTGCAAACACATACACATGCATACGAGCATATCTTAGTTGTGCATAAATATGCGCACACTTCGCATATTCATAATGCTCTAGACAAGCCCAACTTGCCTATCGTTGTCGTTGTCACAGACGAGACAGAAACAAGTCGAGACGAGTCGAGTCGAGTCAAGAGAAGCCAACGAGACTCAGGACGAGTGGAATGTTGGCTCTGTATGATTATGGCTTGTAATTGATATGAAGTTACTTTTATGCATATTTTGTCACATTTTCAAGCTGACATTTTCAGTGTTGTTCAGCTTAGTGTCATCGAAAATACTCAAGGGCCTTTTTTCGTTTTTTTTTTTACTCTTACGATCAATGAACATTTTAATGTTGGGCAACATTTTGTAAGCAATTAAATTGCGCAACAAACCAAAGCCGAAAATATTTGCAAAAAACACGTTTCTCTAGTGTCATTTCGATTACCTCATCAAGCACGACAGCACAGCAACAACCACAAACAAAAATCGGCAGAGCGAAATCGGAAATAAATTTCAACGCTTTGCCATAAATCAATTTCAGACAAAATGTCGTACAGATACGAAATATATAAAAAATATTTGTGCGCGCATAAACCGCAAATAATAGAATAAATCGGAATAAATTCACGGAATAACAAAACAACAAAAAAAAGGAGAATTAGAAAAACGACAAATGAGAACTCAAATAGAAAATGTTGAATGGAAATTCAAATAAACAAAAGCAGCCAACAAAGGTTGAATAAAATGCGAGGCTTTGCAAAAATATTAAACAACAACTACCACAACAACAATACCGAACGATAACCTTTCAACACCTACAACAAGATAAATAAAAAATATATTTATAAACAACAACAACAATCACAACGCCAATGTAACAAAATATGGTCACATTTGTTTGGGCTTCGGGGCGTATGAGTAACAAATAAAACGTTGACTATGCAATAAAGCAAAACACGTAACAACAAAAGCACAAACAAACGACATATGAGTAAAAAAAAAAAAATGAGATTGAATGACGCTTTGCTTGACAAAACCAACAATAACAACGTACAACGAACAAGGATAATATTGAAAACAACAAAAAAAGATAGCCAAAGAGTTGTGCAGCAGCTGAAGCGAATTGGCATCAGCAACTGAGCTCAAGTATTGTTGTGCGTGTTCGCATTTGAACGGCTCATCATCTATCTATGTATCTATCCATCTATCTATGCATGCAAGCAAGAGGACTATGCCAACAATGAATTTATGCCAGCCAGCAACGACACGCAACGATGACACGAATCTTCTGCATACGAATGCGAATTGCGAACTAGAACAAAGCCAATAATCATATTTGGTAATATTGATTGTCGGCTTAAGCCTTTTGCGAAGGCACATTCGAATGTATAAACGTATGAATCAAGCCAAGCGATGTGTGTGCGTGTGTCTATCTGTTTGTCTGTCTGTCTGACTCGCTACATGTGTCGCTGCCACGCATAAAAGTCGTTTCTTTTGCAGACATTTGACATATTCCAATAAACGAATATAATCGAATCGAAGCAGAACAAGGAACGAGGCAAGAGGCAGAGTCAGAAGCAAAAGCACAGGTGCGTCTTGTCGCAGCGCTTTAGTTATGACAGCTTGCGGATTTTTCCGCCACGCAGGTGAATGAGCTAATGAGATTTTGTCTTTGTGTCGTTGACTTATTGTATGAGTAACGAAATTCCTTGCAAAAATGGCAGCCAATATTTTATAAGCCTTAATGCAAAAAAAAGCTAAAACAAAAATAAATAACAAAAAAATAAAAATAAAGGTATTCATGCCAACAATAAATTATAATCAAAACGATACGAAGGCGAAGGCGCACATTCATTCGACCGCCCAAAAATCACATTGAGGCACAAGTCAATAAATCAAACGCCCACTTAGACTGAAATCAATTAATAAATTTAGACGCAACGATAAGGCAGACAGGCTGACTCACTGACGAACTGACTGAGTAGCTGACGGACTGACAATCAAGTTAATACAAGTCAGTCAGTTAGTTAAATATACGAAGAAGTTAGTCAAGGAGGCAGACAGGTCACGGCCCACAGAACGCAAGCAACAATTTAATTTATTGATTACCATAAAGCAAAGACATTAACAAACAGTATGTCAAGTAACTGTCATTAGAATGTCAACGCATAACGACAAATGTCGCCGCTCAGGCCCGCCCTCTGTCAACTGTGGCAATGCCATCAGCATACATGCAAGAGGCATTGTGTTAAGTGAGGGTCCTTGATAGACCGAGAGAAAAGCAACAAAGGGCACAGAAGACGAAAGCAGAGACCATCGAGTGCCACAACACACTCAACTGGCAGCTGTTGGACAGATGTAAGCATACAAATGCACTCGACACTTGTCCTTGTACTTTTCCTCGTCCTCATTGCTTTTCATCATTCTTGTTCTCAGCGTCGTCGCACAATTCATTAATTTCTGTGACAAGCGTGCAGTCGCCGACGACTCACTCACTCGCTCAGTGACAACTTCATTTCATTTGCAATTTTTACACAGCCCCGAAACAACACAAAACCAATAATAAAAGGTGAGTTCAAGCCATGTCTGAACTGTTGCCAACAGGCTTTCGCAAAAAAATAGAAACAAAAAATTGCGGCTAAGAAAGAAGGAAAATAAAAATACGTTAAAACAAAAACAACCCAAGATATACCAAACTGTCCGCGATAATGTCTCATCTGACAGTCAAATTGACAAAACAAACAAAGAGACGCGTCTGAGATGGAAAAACTCTGAAATGACAGGAAGGAATAAAAACAAAAAACGTAATACAAAATCGTTCTTGTTGTTGTTGAGGTTGGTGGGGCACGATTTGTACGGCAAATAAAAACAAACATGAAATAATGACAGTTGACAAATTGTTTGTGTAAACTGCATGGAAATAGAAGTGGGCAGCGACAGTGATATCGATAAGGACCTAAGTCCTTTTTTTTCGTTTTGTTGTATTTAGTTTGTCGGTTACGCATTGAGCATGAGTAAATACATCGATAATTTATGTTTACGCGCACTAATTGCCGGCAACAATAGAAGACCGCACAGCAGTTGTTGATTGTTGGTGTTGTTGGAGTTGTTGTGGGCGTGTTCCAAACAGACTCTAAGCGAGTAAATGTGTTCAAAGGTCAACATGAAATCATTAATGCGTCCGCCTACGCTTTTTGTGTTATTGAAACACATGTTCATATAAAATTCAATTAAAAAGACAGACAGACTGTCCGACAGACAGACAGACAAGGAAGCGACGTTGCTCGTCATCGATGCACGCCCCTATGCCGGTCGAAGACAAAGCCAGCACAGACAAGCTGAAAGAGGCCAAGTCCAGGCTAATGGTGTTGGCCATTATTATAGCAGCCTTTATGGCGCGTACACACTGTCACTCACACACACTCACATGCGCATGTATAATGCATATATTTAAAGCGTTTTGTTGAGGAATTTCTTTATCGCAACTGCTTTGGTTGCTTCATTCCTTTTTCGTTTTTCCCTTTTGCTCTGGCTTCGGTTTCAGCTTCAGCTTCCGCTCCAGATAGTTGTGGCATGCCTTGTGCTTTGCTCATTATTGACGCTTCCTTGATATCCTTCATTCGCTTGCTCACTCACTTGCTTGCTCTTTGTAGTTTTCATTTGTTTAATGCATAAGCGTGTAAGCTCTTCACACATACTTGTATACTTATATTCAGATTGCTTCGTCGTTTTTTCGTTTTTCCATTTTTTTTTTGTTGCTTTTGCCAACGCTCTTGCTTTATTTATACGCCACCCCCTGACTTGTGTTTTTTTTCGCTTTGCTCTTCATTTTTGTGCTGAGTTTTCTTTGCTTACTTTTTGCTTTACTTACTTTGTTTTACTTTGTTTTAGTGTTATTAACTATAATTACCACATTAAACGGCAAAGTGTCTTAATATTCAATTATAACTTTTCTTTTCTGCTCGCCTTTACTCTACTCTCTGCTCTTCTCTGTTGTTCTCAACTATTTTGTTACTCTAACAAAAGAGTATATTAACTTTGGGATTAAGTTTGTGTGCAAGAAAGGAAAAATGGAAGATTATCAAGAGGCATTATTACTTATTATAGTAAGTAATGTAACTTGATCCGCACGTCAAGATTAACAAAGTGCGTCGAAATACGTTGTTTTTAAAAGAGTGCAATATTTGACCGATAGGTGGCGTTTTCCATTGTATAACTCATTATGTTTTATCATTTCTTAGAAAGTGATGATGTTGAAGTATGAAAACTGATATAAATCTTGAAAAAAGGAAGAATTCTTAATCAAAAAGATTTTAATCAAGCAAGAGTCTACTTAACCATGTTTTTAAAATGAAGCTGGCAAGCGTATAAAAGTTTCGTTAAAGCCGAAAATAATTTACTTGTTTGTCTTGTTTATGTTTTGTTATTTTTTGTTGCTTTTTGTTTCATTTTCTTTGATTATTTGGTAAGTTTCCTGAGTTTACTTTTTCGTCGCTTTCGACAATCATCAACTTAAATTAGTGTATGTATGTGTGTGTGTCCGTTTGCGTCTAAGAAATTATTACAACAAATGCTTTTAATGCTCAAATTGTGCTTGATTTCAATTTCAGTTTATTCTCTCTACCTTTCGGCCCCTTTCCTGATTGGTGTTAATAGTCATTGTCGTGCAGTTAATTACACCAATGAAAATAAATGTTTGTAATTAATTGGAAAACATTTTCGATTTCAAGTACGTTGCGCTGCCTGGCAGACAAATAAATGTGATTTGCTTAAACCGCAAACAAATCAAATCATTCTTGCCGTCTGCAAACAATAAATGAAACATTTTAGAGCACTTCATTGTTGCACTTTCACAAGCTAATGGGACAACAACAATGACAATCGCAATGGCACATTGGCAAATGGGCGCAACAACTGACGATGATGACACAATTTTAATTAGCAAAACGCAGCGCATATTTTGCATTTTAATAATAACTAAGAACGCGTCTTATGTCAATAGCGAAATTGCTAACAATGTTGGCCAAGGCATGCATGACGGCAACGACATGCGATGAGTGTGCAAGAGAGAGAGAGCGAGAGGGCGAGCGAAAGTCATATGATCACACGTTTCTGCTCGACTGCAATAAATTAAGGAAGAAACTTAATGCTAAGTAGTTGAAATTAATTTCAATTCAACTCACATGCGCGCACATACACACACACACATAAATAAGTACAATGCCAGAGTCATGCAGATACATTTATGTCGATGGCAGAACATGAAAGGAGCAACATAAATGATCGTTTCGTTTTCGCTCTTGATATTTTATTTTTCCTTGCTTCTTTTTTTTTTTTTTTAATCTCATAGAACTCAACATGTGCAAACGCACCCATGACATGCCAAACGACTGACTGACTGAGCGAGTGACTGTGGCAGACATGAATTTTCGCTACTGACTGCTAAATTATAATATCAATTATTTCGCACATCACAGCGAGCGGTAACGTTGCCACACACACACACACACACACACACACACACACACACACACACACACACACACACACACACACACCCACACACACACACACACCTATATAAATCCTCTTATATGTGAGACATTGAGTGAATGAATGAAGGAGTAAGCGAGTGTGAGAGAGAGAGAGAGAGTGTGAGTCGGAGTGACTTAATTCAACCGCTTGCTACTTCATTACTGTGTCAAATATTGTTGGTAAGGTGAGGTGAACTACTTACAACAACAATAACAACAACAACGAAAACAACTAAAGCAGCCAAAGGATGAACAGTGAGTGAGAACATAAATGCCGTGTATCGTTTTTGGTGCTCAGCGTTCGCGCACAGTAATTGTCGTAATTACCGCTTGGTTGGTATGCAAATGGAATCTAGTCAAAAGTCGACAGCAGCAGCAACAACAACAAGGCCAGCAGCGTCAAATGAAAGCCAACAACAACAATAACAACGACCATACTGATGATGACGACGACAACAACGGGAAGTTGAAAATTACCTATCACCCGCTGACAAACAAACACACACATACAAACACAGAGTGAAAAACAGACAGTTACGATAAATACAAAATCCAAGTTCATAAAATACCAAAAGTTGTTGGCTTTTCTGCGGCTTAGCTTGCCTCGAGGTGAGTCAAGGTGAGTTGGTTCGGCAACACGGCGTATGCGTAATATTTATTAAGAAATTATGCCCGGAAATTGTTATTAACAACAAATTCTGATTGGTTTGTTGTAAGCACATTTATATTAAGTCATAAAGAAGCTGCTCTTGTTGTTGCTATTGTGGTTGTTGTTGTTTTACTAACAAGTGAATGAACAAATGTAAAAGTCATAAATAACTCATACGCGCCGTTGGCGCTTAAACTAATTAAAATGCTCAATTAAACAACAAGAGTCAATTAAAAACATTTTCATCATCATCATCGTCATCAACATCATCATTATCATCATTAACGTATAAAACGTAAACAAAAATAATAAAATGACTTAACCACAAGCAAAATAAATTATTTATACACATTGACATTACATTAAATCAACTTTAAGCCAGCGTCAGCGTGACTGAGTGAGACAGAGATAGAGAGAGCAATAGAGACAGGGTCAGGAGCAGCGATTGAAACAAGTGAATTGTGTGCTTAATATAAGAAATAATTGCTTCTCCATTAAATTTTCGCTAGAGGCTATTTCATAGCTAATACGTAGGTCTGCCAGTGGGCGGTTGGGCGTGGCCAGCCTACACAATTATATCGACTTCAAAGCTTTTATTTTGCTACAAGTGTGCTGCTTTAAGCAAAATGTGCAAAGAACTCAAAAAATCTCAACAATTTGTCGACAGAGCGAAATGCTTTAAATGGGCGAGAGTGAAAAAAAAGGAGAAGCAAACGCAAAAGTTGAGCCATAAAAAGCCATTAAATCATTTTCACACCTACGCGCGCGCAGACAAAAATCGTTTAACACCTAAAAAGTAAGTACAACAAAATGCGGCAAGTAACAACAACACAGCACAACACTGCACAACAAGTAATGAGCGCAAGAAGAAGAAAGTGTTAACACACAGAAAATGAAAAAGAAATGAAGCTTAAATTAAATGTGTAAAAGCGAAATTTTATTTAGGCATTAACAAAGGGCAGCTAAGCCGAGCCGACTGACTGACTGACTGACTGAGCGGCAAACAGACGAAGCCAAAATAACAAGAAAGGCAAAGCAAAAGCAAAGCAAAAGCAAAGCGACTCAAATCGTGTTGAGTCGGACGACTCCGAGTCAAGTTGAGGCCGAGTTGAGTTGATTCGAGTTGAGTTGAGTTAAGTCGAGGCCAAAATGCGCTGAAGCTCGACAAGCAGATTGCAGACCAGCAAAAGCAAAGAAAACAGAACAACAGAAAAGTAAAGTAAAGTAAAGAAAATAAAATAAAAGCAGAGAAAAGCCTTTGTTTAGATTTTAGACGTTTTTCCAACCTTACTTGTTTTGCTTTCCTTTTTCTTTTTTTATTTCTTTGCATAGTTTTTTCTTAACTTAGCTCACATCTCGTTTTTCTTTCGCTTTGGGTCTGCCAAATTGTTTCTGCGTGATTGAGGTTTTCCGGTAGACCTTTTCTTTTGTTATTCATGTTGTTGTTTTTCTTCGTTTCTCTTGTCTTTTTCATAGTTATTTTTACGTAATTGGAGACCAAAAAATTCAAGGGACACAAGTCTCAAAATAGGCTTTGTATATGTTAAAGCTGAAATATCAGACAAGCTTGAGCAGCTCGACTTGAGCATGGCTGGTTCTCGTACAAAATTGATTAAAAAATTGCAAAAACAGCGTCAGAAAATTGCCTGACGATGAAAGGTAAACGACAACAGAAACTTTATCAATAAAAGACAACAAAACAGAAAAAAAATTAAAAAGACAAGAATAAATAAACAAAAAGTGAGTAAAAACCAACGAAAGCAGATCACAGACTGAAAAAAGGGATTCTCTACGTTACTTCAAATATCTAATTTGGTAAAAAGGACACAAGCGGACAGACAATGTGTTATTTTTTTTGGTTTCTTTGGTGTTGCATGCAACAATTGTTGTTGAAAAAGTTACAACTTAGTATGACCAACAAACCAACAAACACAAACAAAGTGTGATGAGTCGAAAAATAATACCTGTCAACAAAAAACAGGACAAGAAATTAAAGACTTTCTTGTTGTTTTTTGTTTGAGGCAAAGAACATATTCAAGCAAGAAAATAATCTAAATGCAAATAAAACTATTTTCATAGTCATTGTCATGTGCTTGTGGTTGTTGTTGAGTTGTTGTTGTCTAAGAATCGTAAACTTTAAGAAAACTTAATGAAGCAATGAATGAAAGAAATTCGTCGTCAACAAAAATACAAAGTAGCAAACTCAAATTTATAGTATGACTTATTAAGCGCCTGAAAGTATGCAACCCATTCAAGTTAAACGGACAGACAGACAGAACTAAAAACGTGGCAAGTCAAATGAGGGGAAAAACCTAAAAATAAA
Source organism: Phortica okadai (assembly GCA_034638295.1). Lineage (NCBI taxonomy): Eukaryota > Metazoa > Arthropoda > Insecta > Diptera > Drosophilidae > Phortica > Phortica okadai. The sequence continues at coordinate 3,490,769 of CM067849.1, read as the reverse complement.
TGAAAAGGAAGAAATGACACACATTTGCCAACATTTATTTGTGCGCATTTTCAAAACACAAATAACCAAAAAAAGAAAAAAAATATTTACGAAAAAGTTTAAAAAAAAAACCGTGCGAAAAAAGAACATGAACCGAGCAGAAAGTTTCTTCACGCTCTGTGAAGTCTTGGCGCTTTGTTTTTTATTGTTTTGTTGTTGCTGTTTTTTTTTCTTTATTTTTTGGTGGGAAATGAAAAAGTGGAAAACAAAAACCAAAGCAACAAATTAAACAGCAGAAAATGACTAAAAAGCAAAAGTGTAATGAAGCAGCCGACATGACTTGTTGAGGGGGACGAGCGTGGTGTCTGTGTAGGGGCAACTGAGGCAAGAATGTTGACTGAGGCGCCACAAGAAGCTAGAAAGAAAATGGTGAAAGGGAGGGCAAAGACAAAGCGTAACCCTTACAATGATTTGTTAAATTACAAGAAAACTTTTTGTGTTCCACTTTGTGCGAAACGACGAAAAAACATAGAGAAGAGCAACAGAGCTCGAACCGAGACGAAACAAGTAGCATAAGAAGAAGTTAAAGAAGTTGTGGAAAAACAAGCAGAAGCACAAAACTACGACAATGTCGACGACGATGCCGTGGGTTTTGAAAAATTACTTAAAATTGGGCGTGAAAACAGAACAACGAATGTTGTTCAGCAACTCAGAGCAAATCAAAAGAAGTAAAACAAGGAAGTGGTGCGTTTAGGGGAAACAGTTTCATTAGCAAAACGGCAAGCCAGAAAAGTGCAGAGGAAACCAAGGAGGAGAAGGCAATAGAGTGAAACAGATGGCAGATACTTTTTGCTCACAGCTTTTGTGAAAAATTTTCAAGTTGTTATTAATTCATGGTAATAAGACTTTTAATGTGCATTTTTAGAAGACCAAGAAGCAGAATGACATTAACAACAACAGCAACATGGCAGACAAATATGCTCAAAATGGGCAAACGAAGTATGTGCAAAGGCCAAAAGGTATACAAAAGTCCAATGTGGCTTTGGGAAAAGTCGAATGTGTTCAGTTGACAATGTTGGGCAAAGGATTTTATAAAATAGTTGATGTTTGTTGTTATGTTTGAAGGCATGTGAGCAAGTGAGTGAATGAGTGAGTGGCTAAGCACTTAATTAGTGGTTAAACCACATCAAAAAATTGACAAGGGACATAAGCAAAGAGAATACTTAAAAGATGTAACAACATGCTGCTTTGTAGTTGTTGTTGCTTTTTTAATATCATAGCAAAAAGTTTTTAATGGATTAACAAGACCGAAAAGATAGAAGTTTCGTCAACTCAAGTCAATCGCAACTTGCTTAAAGCAAAGTTCGAAAAAGGCAAATTTCCTAAGATGTTTCAGAGGGCAAAAGATACGAATTACAAAAAAAAAAGTAAGTAAATAAATACATAGTTGAAAATCATGTGATTCAAAGTAGTTAAGTATTTACAAAGATTGTCATAAGAAGGAATACATGCGCACGCTGCTCATATAGAAGTACATACATATATGAAAGTTTTGTGGCAAGCGTAGCTATGCATGAAGAAGACTTGCAAAAACAGCACAAAAGTCAACATGAAATTTAATTAAAAACTTCACAACAACTAAAAGAATATGATAAAAAAAAAAAAACAACTCGAAAATGAAGAACAAGCTGAACACATTAAGCGGGAATGAATAAGAAATAGAAGAAGCAACATACATTTTTAGTAAGAAAAGCAGAAAATGAAGCAACATTATGCAGAACATGTTAAAAAGTATCTAGATAGACAAACACATGCACAAGCAAGATAGACACGCAACAACGCCGACTATATTTGTATTTTCAGCAACACCAACAACATCAACTACTCTCAAAACTGAAGCATATACGATGTACTACAAATAAAGTGAAATGACTATAAGCGAGGGCGTGAGAGAGGTCGAAAGAGATACAAACGTGGTATGAAAACGTGGAAGGATTCAACAAATTGTATCTGCTACACTATATTCTAATGAAAGCTTAACAAAAACAACGGCAGCAACAACAACAACAGCAACTGAATTGAAAATAGAAACAAGAACTATGAACTCGAAATACTTGAATTTGCCAAACAATATCGAATGCGAAGCAACATAGCGCAACAACTCGAACTGACTTCAAAAATGTACTCAAGTCAAGTCGAAAATGAAACAAATAACAGTGAAAAAGCATAGAAATTAAAGACGAAGAAGAAGAAGAAACAGTGGAAAAAAACATATACAAACTGAAATTTAAATAAATAGAATGGCAGAGGGAACGGACATGGTCATAGGCCGAATAGTCAGTGGGAAAAATGTATTGAGCGGTGAGGATCGTTGACGAAATCGGAGCAAGAAAGCAAAAGCAAAAACAAAACACAAAAAAATAAAACCAATTACGAATTCAAATGAAATTCATGAAATTTCGGGCACTTTGCGCAAACTTAAACCACGTCTTTGCAATATATCTTAGAGCACGACTGAATGAAGCAAGCAAGCGTGCGACAATGGCAGCGGGCAGAGTGAGCGAGTGTGGGTGGTGTGGAGCGAGGCGATGCGATGTGAGGTGGGCAAGAGATAACGCTGCGCGTGCCAAAGTAGCATTGCATAGTTTTAGGTGCTTTGTGTAGAAATTCTGATTTAAATTTTCAACTTGTATTGAAAACACAAATAAAATGAAAAATAAAATTGAAAGAAAAAAGAAATGTTATTTATTTTAGAATTGAAAAACAACGACAACAACAACAACAACAAACAGCATGGCAAAAGAAAAGTTGATAAACCACAGACAAAATTTACGAGAAATCGATTTGCAAACAATCACAGACCAACTCACGCACACTCACTCAGACGCACGCAAAGCTGTACTGATTTGTGCGCACACACGCACACACTCAAGAACACACACACACGCATACACGCACATAGACACGCAAACTTTTGTTGAGCGCTTCAATGCTTAATTTGCATTGAATTTAATTGATAAATAAAATGCTAAATTCAAATTATTTACACGATTAACGAAACATTTAAATTTTGAAAATTTTAATTGGTTTTGTTGGTAAAATTTAACAGCCCTGTATATATAATATATTTATATATGTATCTCTGCGCTTTAGCATATATTAATTAAAACGCTTAAATTGCGGTCAAAGTTGTTCATTGTCAAAATATTAAATAACCCAAAATGAAACATTCATCCTCTAATCTTGTGTCTGTGTTATGGGCGTCGCTCCAACGTTTGTGGGGGCGGGCTGAGCGTGCTGAGTATTGAATTTCGGTTGAACAGACTCGAATTTGTTGCTGCTTTAATCATTAAACAAATCTTTTGCTTTGCCAAAGTATCTCTTTTTTTTTCTTTTTGTTGCTTAATTAATTGAGAAATATTTGGAAGTTCAATTGCCCAAAAATGACGCAGCATGAAATTAAAGCGAAGATCAATCGAATTGTTTTTGGCATTTTTGTCCAAATAATTTACGAAATAATTTGAAATTTATTGAAATCGCTCAGCCATTTTGTATTTAAAACTCATGAATTTTCGCACAAAAAAGAAAATATTTATGTCCGATTAAGTTTGCAATTTTCTGACAAAATTAATATGATTTTAAATGAAATTTTATTATTTAGTAACTTATCTCTTAGCAAAGCAAAATTCCAATGCACTTTTCATAAACATTTTCATGCGTAAATGATTTTCTGTTAAGCATTAAATAAATAATTGATAAACAAATCCCAAGGAATATCAATCATATGTCATTGACATGAGCAAGCAACAATCAATTTTCGTAATTGAATCCAATTACGAGAAACTTTAACAACACTCAACAAAAAACACATACACTGAGATACTTGTAAAGCTTAACTTGTTTGTGTTGTTTTTGTTGTGCTCTTTTCGTATTCTTGCTTAACCGAAAAAGCGATTATAATTTACTTAAACAACTTAATGCGTTCAAATACAAAAAAAAAAAAAAAAAACAACAACTTGTAGCACAAAGCGAATAAAGAAGAAAAAAATACATAATAACAACAGCAAAAACAACGAAAATAACAAAAGCAAATTGCCTACAATATGTTTTCATTTGCTGAGCTGCAAGCAGAAGATTAAAGAGTATCTTGTACCACAAAATCCGACCGCAAGACAAAACTGAAGCTGAAACTGAAACTGATGCTGGTCTGAACTGAACTGAGCTGTATTGAATTGAACTGTATCCTTGTGGAGTAAAACAAAGTCGAAGGCGATTGCGAAGGCGTAAGAAAATCCTATCAATTGATTATCAATCAACTTTCGCTCTTATTGTGTGGCAGAACAAAAGCACAAAAACGAACAAAAGAAAAAGCGACAAAAAAGGCCACAAAAGGGAATGAAAAGCCACAAAAGAGGCAAGGACATTTGCAAAAAAATACAAACAAAAAATGAAAATAGAAGACAATACGCTGGGCAAAGAGAATTGAACTTTTTGGCATAGATATATATGTATGTGTGTGTGGGAGTGTGTGTGTGTGTGTGTGTGTGTGATCATCGACAACTCAGACGACTAATGGAATTAAAACTGCCAATTTTGTGCTGAAGTGGTTAAGAGCAACGTGCAACCAGCAAAGCGGTTATGCCAACGACATCTGAAAGCCACAAGGGACAACGGAAAATGTGGCATTGACGCGAATGTGCGTGCCTACGTACGTGCGAGCGAGTAAGCAAGCGAGTGAGTGAGTAGGAGCAACTCAATAAGTCAATCGAAGCGCAAATGAATTGCATTAAGTGCCAAAACGTGGCTGCCTAAAAGTAGGCAACATTTTGTCTCATTAACAAAAGCTAGCAAGAAGAACGAAATGAGCGACAAGCAAAAGTAGCAGAAGAAGAAGAAGCAACGTAAATTTATCTTCATACGATTATATGCCACGTTGATGAACATGACGCTGAGGCAGCGAGCTGTATCTGTAGCTCTATAGCTAAGTCTGCGACTGTGTCTGTGTCGTGAGTTTCTGTCGAAGGCAAAAACGCATAAAAATGAGTTGTGCGAAATGAGAAAACAGCTGCAGACGATGACTTACTTATTTTTATGCACACAAGCAAACGAAACGAAATGTGACAAAGCAAAGCAGTGTGAGCGACTGAGTCAGAATGGTAGACAGACAATAAGCTGTAAGCGTGCATCTTGTCTTAGTACGATTTCGGGGTTTTTCACGTTGCCTTCACGTAATTTTCAAATGTGCGAAAAAAAAAATATAATAAAATAAAATACAAAGAAAACAACAAAAAAAAAAGTGTGCGTCTTTTTATTTTCAACACAATAATCCGCACTCGAACGCAAGAAAGTATGCTATAAAATTTTTTTTTTAGCCACAAATCAGGCCACGTGTGTGAGTGTGTGTGTGCGAACGCCATTCCATCTGTCTGTATGACTTGATGTTCCTACGTCTTATTGTTTGTCTGTCTTTCTGTCTGTCTCTCCATCTGTCTGTCTCTCCATCTGTCTGTCTGTCTGTTTGCTTGTCTGTTGTGCTCTGTAAATGCTTTTGGCAATTTACACAAAAGTTCTTTGCGGCTTTGCCTTTCATTCTCGTTTTTTTTTTTTATTTTTTCTGTCTTTATTCTCGCTTTTCTCGCTTGTATGCCCGCCGTCAATACGTAAAGCGCCAACAACAAAACTAAAAAAAAATAAAGAAATATGTTTAAAAAAGAAAAAGGAAACAAACAAAATAAAAGTTCGTCGAACAAAGAGTGAAAATGTATTTCTTAGTATTCAAATCAACATTTCTTTCGTTTGCTTTCTTATTTTGTGTGTGTGTGAGTGTTTGTTCTTTCTCGTTGTATTTATTTTTTTTTTGCTCGCTTGCTTACTTTTTGCCGCTCTTTATGTTTATTTCATTTTATTTGCACTAACAACATTTTTGCTCTTGTTGCTGCTGCTGTTAGTGTTGTTGTTGTTGCGGCTGCTGGTGTTCATAGCAATTTAGTTATATGTGCGCGTTGCCTCTTCACCTACTCTCCTGCTCTCCTACTCTGACACAGGTTCGCTTCGCTTTGCTTTGGCAGACTGCCTGCCTTCTTCTTCTTCTTGCTGCGTTTCACAGCCGCAAAACAATGAAAATTGGTTTCTTTTACTTTTTATTTCTTATTTGTGGCTTTTCTTCTTTTTTTTTTTTTGCTTTTGGTATTTATTTGCTGAAAGTTTTCTTCTTGCTACAATTTCTCTTCTTCTTCTGCGCGTTCTTCTTGCGTACGTTATTGTAAGCCTGTTTCTTCGTCTTATTGTTATTATTGCTGTCGTCGTTGTTGTTGCTGCTGCTGCTGCTGTTGTTGTTGCTGTTGTTGCTGATGGTGTTGAGTATTATCGCATAAAATCCAAAATGTAAACACTGGCAGGATGCCTACAGCCTGTCAGCTTGCTTTGCTACCAACACACACACACACACACACGCATACATAGGCATACAAAAATGCCAACGAGTCCTTTGGCGCCTTCTTAAAACTGACTGCCTAACTGACTGCCTAACTGACTGCCTAACTGACTTACCTCGCCTCTAACGGTCTCAACTGCCACGCCACGCCTTGGCTTGACTTGCCCAACTCGCGCTTGAATGCTTTAAATACGTTCACCTTTTATTGCAAATACGACTTTTGCGGTATTTGAGTGCGTAAGTCTCTAAGTATATGTGTGTGTGTGTGTGTGTGTTTATTTGAGTGTTTGTGTGTGCAAATTTTGTGAATTCAAATTTGAATGTTTTGCATTTTTTTACACTTTAATATTTGCCCTTTTGCTGCTTTTGGTTATTTATTTTTATTATAATTTTTTTTTTTGTTTGTTACTACAGTGCCTCAAAAAATATTAGTTCCACTTAATGGCCTGCGAAAAATTACCTGCGTTTGTATTATTATTATTATTTTTTTTTTTTTTTTGTTTGTTATATTTTATGTGATTCCGATTTGAGTTTGTAGGCCGCAATTGGAATGATTTTTTATTGAATTTCGTTTTGCTTTTCAAGAAAGTGTGTCACAGAGTTTTCTGTTGTTGCTTGTTTGGTCTTATGCACAAAAGTATGTTACACAAAATGCGCCAAGTATTCTTTTTTTTTTTTGTATTTTCAACAATTCTTTTTTTTTTTTTTTTGTAAATATTTTCAACACTTATTTTTGCACAATTGTTGTTGTCAACACTTTTCACAAAATTCGTTTTTGTTTGTGTTCAACTTGATTGCCAAGCTGCACTTTTCACTTGATATAATAATATCCTTTAACAAGTAATTTGAACTGAGCGCAGTGCAAATGCTATTCAAACTGTTCGCGTGTGTAACGCTTCGCGTGCAAAACGTGTCAACTTTGCCGAAGAGTTCACTTTCAACTGAAATGCTTTTTGCTCAGCAAGTGCCGCCGAACAACGGCCAACAGTTCAAACGTTCGTTTCGTCGCCGTTTTGCACTCGTGCGCGCCCTTCGTGTGTGCTCGTTGCTGTCGGCATGTCTGAGCGAATCGCGTCTCGTGTCCTCTCTCGTGCGTTTTGCAAGAAGTGACATGCTAATTGGAATTCGTGCCGCGGCTGACATTGAATGCGGCGAATTCGTCTTGTTGGGAGTGTATAAAAAATGTGAGAGAGGGATTGAGAGAGAACGCAAGCCAGGCCGCACTATGATAAAGTGTTGTAGGGTGGCAAAAGGGTGGGAATATAATGAACTTCATGATGTTGTGGGTCATTTTGATATAACAAATCAAACTATTAATTATATAAAAGAAATTCAAAAAATTTAAATTTATATACAGATAGATAATGCAATTATTTTCGTTTTAATCGTGTTTACTTCTTTATAATAATATCATTTTCTGCAGATCAGTTCATATTCACCACAAATTTTGCTCTCTTGCTCCCTTATGACGTTCACTCACCACACATACTCAAAAACTACCCCTCCAGCGATAACAATTCGCCGTGTTAAATTCTCTCCGAAATTCGTAGTAAATGAGGAGTTCCACTGCCGCCATTTGAATATTTCTCCTTTTAGGAGTAAAAATTCCAACAAAAAATGATTCCGCTTTGTTTTCTTGCCTCATTCGCCTTCTGTTGGCGCAAGCGAGCACATCTGTGTCGCAGAAGCGCTTACAATGAAAAAAAAAATATATTATCATATGATATAATAACATTTCAGAAACTTGTTGTAAATGTTCTTTTCTTGTTTATTTATTTATTTATTTTTACTTTTCATTATTCTGCATTTTCGTTAGCGAAAGTTCCCCCTTAATAGGTCACACATTGTTTATGTTCTATCAATAAACCGATAAGAATTTAATATCCGCTTGGTGCATCGATCCGCTTAGCGCATTTACTAAAAAGCAATTTGTTATTTTTTAATCTTAATCAACAAGCGTGGCGGCAATGCTGCCAACACTGCCGTGGGTTCTGCAACAACTGGCCATGCAGGGCAATCAACAACCCTCGCAGATAATTAAAAATAACAAGCATGACGCGTCCCGCTTCGCTACCTGAGTTGCAAGCCACGAACATCTCAACGAATCTATACGAATAGCAACAACAAAAACGACAATGTATCTTGTATCTATGCAGCGGCATTCGACCATCAATCTATCCATTACAATGTTGCACAGTTCAGTGACCAACGAAAAACAAAAGCAACCGACAAAATATTATTATGATGATGAAACCAAAAAGTCCATAAGTCAGGATTAGCGAGGACATGAAGCAAGCAGCGCACACAAGCAGAAATAGACAAACAAAAACAACAACAACAACAAAGTACATCTAACAGACGTCATAAAATTAATTTGAATATTTTCACCGGTTGTCTGTCTGTCTGCCTATCTCACTGTCCGTCCGTCTGTCGGCAAAACAAAGTTTTGTTTGCCGCTTGAGGCCGCCGAGAGCTGTCGGCATCTCTGCCGCTGCAAGCTCTGCTGGTAATAACTTAAAAACATGGCGGATTTTACGCTGTGAATAGTCAGAGTCAGAGTCGGCGAACAACAACACGTCAACAGTTATAAAATGTCAAAATACATGAAGACATAATCCCCACAACAACACAGACATCATAACGGCGAGGGGTTGACAACCGTGCCGAAGGGAAGGCAGCGAAGAAGATTTGGTCGCGCCTCGTTGGAAAAAAGTTAGTGCCGAGCAGAAGGCGACGCCGCCACGAAAGCCGCGCTGCCTATAAATTAAAAAGTCAGGTAGTTCGAGAATGTCCTGTTTGTCTCTCTGTGTGTATGTGTGTGTGTGTTTCTGAATTTATTGGGCAAACACGTTGAAAACTCTGTTGTTGTGTCGCTCGGATCAGGATCAGTTGGCGTTGTTGACGCTGAGGTCAGAAAAATGAAAAATTACGCGTCAGCGAAATTATAAAAATTCACGCTTGCCTGCTGACGGTGCTGTGGGGGGCTTGACGGAGGTGATGAGCTTGCAGGACGACGGCTGTGAAGGCTGTAAAAAATTTGTAAATTATTTTGAAATAACATATTTTGTTTTTATTCCGTTTTTTTATATTATTTCAATGCGCCATTAAAGCAAAAAGCAAAATTTAAATTGAAAAACAAAAAAAACATCAAGGAATAATAAAAATTTTGCAGCGTCAACGAGAAAATGTTATTAAATTTGTTTATTGTTTATTTTGTTGTTGTTGTGCAACGAGAATGCAATTAATGTGTTAATTTAAATTGATTGTCAACAATCTTATTCTTTTTTCCTTTTTTTTTCGAACATGTATTGAAATTTGGATTGAGCAAAGCAAAGCAGAGCGATTGCCAGCAAAGCTAATCCATCCATTCGTCTGTCCATTGGTCAGACAGATAGCAAACGTTTTGATTAAAAGTCAGCCATTTTGTTCATGGCAATGCACGTATTTATGCACAAAGTCATCATTTGCAGTCTCCAGCATTTGCATATAAAATAAACACTGTGAAGGGATGGAAAGGAAGAGCGAAATCAACAAAAATCAAAGCACATTAAAGCAGCTTTAAGTAAACCAAAACAGCACAAATCAAGGCAAAGCCAAAGCCAAAGCCGAAAGCCAAAGTGGAAGTAAAATTGAGCAACAGACACGTGCAACAACGACAGACGGACAGACAGACAGGAGCGACAGGAGTAGTAAGACCAGGAGCAGGAAGCGCAGAGCATTACATGAAAGTCCACCGACAAATGCCATTGAAAATCGAATTAAAAACGAGCCAGTCACGATCAGGTTGTGACGCAGTAAGGAGACGCGACATAGCAGCAGCAGGAGCGGTAACAGAAGGGCGTGCCAGGGTGGTTGGGACTGAGCAGACGAATGGACGAAATAACGCCAATGGCATTTAAATCGCATAAATACCACAAATCATGCTTTACGTTGATGACTTTGCAACTTGTTGTCGACGTGGCTGTTGATGGCATCGTTGCCGCTGACGCTGCTGCTGCTGATATCGAGACATGCGGCAGCGTTGCCACAGCCACAGGGGCAGCAACATATTGTTGAGTGGTGGCATGAGTTGTACGCCAAAGAAGAAATCAACAAACGAAACGAACGAACGAACGAAATGAAAGAGTGAAAGTAACATTTGATGTTGTTGTTACTGTTGACGCTGTTGCTTTCGTTGTTGCCGTTGTGGCAGATAGACAGAGAGACAGACGGAGAGACAGACAGCAGCTGTGCACCAACAACGCATGTCCCTCAGCATATGTGTATGAGTGTATGTGTGCAACACTTAATTGGATTAGTTTCGTCATGTTGCCGTCGTGCAGCGAAATACAGTAACAGTAACAGCAACAACAACAACAACCACAACAACAACATTGTTGCAAGTTCGCCCAAAGCGAGCAACGAGCGAAATTTGCCAAACGAATTTGTTTCGCTTGCATGATTTTGCGTAAACAAAACAATTTTATCAAATAAATATTGCATAGTTTATGGCAACAAAGCAATGTTTTCGATCTTATTCATTGCACTCAACGGACACATTTTGATTTATGCTTTAACGCTCGTTTGCCGCGCATTTCATTCAAAAAAGAATAACAAAAAGAAAATATTTATTATTATTAAATAAAATTTGTGGTTTGTGCTTTAAATTTGTTGAACATTGTGTGTGAATTTAAAAATGCGACATTTTTGTGTCGTTGCGTGAAGAGAGCTCAAAGCTGATGGCATAAGCGGATGGCGCTCAAAGTCGGCCCATTAGTTAAAGCTTTGCCCTGTCCATTCGCACCCGCCTCCTGCAGCTGTGCCCGCCTTTCATGCTACTACTGCTGCTACTGATGATGGTGATGACGTTGGTGTTGTCTCCCGCTGAGCGAAAGCGGATTAAGTGTACGGCTTTCTATGTGGTTTTCGGCTCCGTTTGCAGTCGGACAGACAGATGGACGGACAGCGCCAATTGTGAAGTTGTTGCGCAATTTGGCAGAGCGCATTGGAGCATTTAAATAGACAAACAAACAAGCAGACGAACAAAAAGAATGACGATGTCCAAAGCAAGAGAAACCAATGCAGGATGACAGATGTTGGTAAATGGTCAAGGGTGTTTTAGCGTTGTCGGCGTTGGCGGTGCTTTTGGAAGTGGAAAAGAGATAGTGGCGACAGATATTCTGCTGGACAACCAAAATATACAACAACACTGTATAATCAACAACAACAAGAACAAAGCTGCTGGCGATAATAGTGTTGATGGCATTAAACACGCATCGCTGAAATCCTTCTGCCAACACAAATGCACCAAAGTAGCGCAATATAACGAGGGTCGTTTGAGATCTTCATTAAAGAAAGTGGCAAGTCGTTTTATATTCAAATTTTTCTTAGTTTTTTAGAAATTCGGAAGAGAAATGTAAATGTCTTTACATCTCTGGCTCCATAGCTCATAAAGAGATAAGCTAGTTTTATTTTTTCCTTTTTTTTAAGGAGGTAACTTTATTGAAAGTCGTTTAATAATTAAGTGACGTATGTTGCAAGTGAGGTTTTGTAACATACGTCACTTCATTATTAAACTTCGCCAGAATGTTTATACCTCTCCTTTCTCGTTCGCATTAAGATATATCTTTCTTCTCTCACATCCATAGATAGAGATTAATTTCAATCCAATACTCCTCCACTTATTGCTTACCGAATCACCGTCTCACATATTCCTGGAGTTAATAAGAACATCAGCGAACATTCGTCACAGCCCTCGTTTGATTGTCGCCTCAGCCACTTGAGCGTTTATCGCCTTTGTCACTTTGTCACTGTGGTCGCTTTAACACTGTTGCACTTCACTGCTTTTTGCAATGCAAACAACTTTTGCCACCATATTCCGTCACGGATTTTATATTTATTTGTTTTAATAAAAACAATGTGACAAAAAAATTGCCTTGCCAAAAAAATAAATGCGACAAACTGTTTTTTTTCCAACAAAGAGATAAATGCATTTTTTCACCATGGAAATTAGTTTGATTTTTCGGCCTCTCGCATGCAATTCATTTGTCATGCCTTGTCTGCATGTGTGTGCGTGTGTGTTTGCGTGTTTGCGTAATCCCGTGTTGCACATGCGTAGCGGACACGCCCACTTTTTTTTGGAAAGTCAACGCACCTTTTTTTTATTCGTCCAACATGCCCAAACATTAATATTCCTTTTTGCGTTGCATTTAATCCGCTTAAAGTGTAATAGTTTTTGTTGTTGTTGTTATTGTTTCAACCCTGACTTTGCTCATGTTATGCTACTTTTGTTCTATTATTGTTGTTTGATGTTTGTTGTTGCAAATTAGCCATCACCACCACCACTAATGGCAATGACAAAATCAACACTATTGTCATTAGAAGACCAACAACAATAACAATCACAACAACAACAACAAATGCATAAACGATTTGTTCAAAGCCAATAATTTATTTTCTTGCTTTTTTGTCAGCTTCTCTAATATGAATTATCCTGTTTGCATTCACTCAATATATTCTGCACTTATTGTGTTTTATATTTACTTTGTGTTTGTTTGTGCAAATGCAATTTGAGGTTTGCCATATTAATGAATGAACAGAACAGAAAACAAATCTACAACTACAACAATAACCACCAAAATGAATGCTTTTGTTTGCTTGTTGTTATTAAAATTTATATGTTTATCGGCTTAGCAGTTCATTGATTTAGCTAAACTTGTCTTTTAACGACTTTTAAGTAGCTTAGCTACGAATTTATTGCTGATAGTGGCAAAGATGTGTGGAAGATAAGACGCAAAGAAAACCTCCTTTTTTCTAATATTTCTTTTGCTGCCTCAAAAGCCTCTTAGCTTCAGATGCGTTGACCAATTCAATCATTTTCATTTAAAGTTGAGAGATTGCAGTTGAAGTGATTGACGCGCGTCAATACGAGAAGCTAAAAAAGGCCGAACACTTGCAGCCATATAAAGCACACGTCACATTGGACGACCGGTGTGCGGGAGAGGCTGAGCAGTGGAGAAGGTGCACGAGTTGCGTTGCTAAAAACGCCGAAAATCAATATCAACTCAACGCAACTCAGCTCAAGTCAAGTCAATGCGTAGGCAGAACATTTCCACTTTTGTGATTGTGAAATTTGACGGAAGCAAAGCCAGAAAAAATCATCAGCGAGATCAAAGCGCCAAGCCGAGTGCCAAAAAGGAGGAAAACAAAAAATGATGCAGAAAAGCTGATACGGAAATGTAAAGAACCGAACAGAGGAGTTGAGTTGAGTTGGGCTGAGCTGAGAAGCAAAGAAAACAGAAGCGCACAGCATTGCGAAAAAAAAAGTGAAACAACAATAAGGATAATGGAAAAGCGTAATCGCGTAAAATTTGCCTTGTACGTCAAGTGATAAATGATTGTCATAAATAAAAGTGAAAAACCAAAATCGACAACAAACCAACTGAATCGAAGGTTATTGATGCTCAAGTCGTTTTATCGCGCCCAAAAAAAAAGAAGTAAGGAAAACAAAGTATAAAAGCCAAATGACGAAATAAAGGCACGCAAAATATTTGGTTTTTTGTTTTGCCTTTAAACTCAGATCATTAATCACAAATCGGTGCGGACAAAGCAACGCGAACGTGAAGTCTATTGGGCATTTGATTGAAAAAAAGAAAGCAAATAAGAATGAAAGAAAGAAAAAAAAAATAGAAGAAGGCGAACAAGCAAAAGAAAATAAAACAAAAATAGCCACAAAGTCGATAAGGCAAATGATTAAAGTTTTAATTGTGCGCGGCGCACAAAAAGTCAAACTGAAATGAAACAAAGTAAAACTAAAAGATACACAAATACAACAATAACAAAAAACATACATACACTGATGGTAATTTTGGCCTGGCACACCCACAAGCATTACTATTACAAACATGATTACAGAGAGCGGCAATAAAAACTATTGTAAAGACCTCCTGTAAGGCCTCGACCACGCAATGCCAACGAATGTGATATATCAGCGTTAAGCACACTGAATCCTTGGTCATTTTTGGTCTTTATGTCGCATTTTATTTTCGCATTTCAACTATTATTTTAATGTACGAACACACACACACACACACAGACAGATGACAAACACATTTACAACGTGCAAATGCAATCATTTTACGATTTATATATGACAGCACAAATTGGCAAACAGTTCGTAGAGCGGCACACATATGAGGAGTGTGTATGTGTGTGTGTGAGTGGCGGAGAGGGCTACGAAAAGAGTGTGCGGCAAAATGACAACAAAATATATGCCACACTTTCATTCATTGCCACTTTTTCATTCGAGTCGTATTCATATTCGTTGCGACCAAAAGAAGGAAAGAAAGGAAAACAAAAAAAAAAAATCATCATTGCAAGGATATTCCGTCGCCGGCAATGACTGAGGCGAAGAAAAGCCAGATACGCACGCACGCACACACGCACAAAACGACGAAATGAAATGGCATAGGCAAGCATTGACTGTAAGGACATTGTAAGCGGCACCGCAGAAGTGAAGGAGGCAAAATAGGCGCAGGAGTGCGTTGACTGTCTTGCTGTGATGAGGTGTGCTGTGGTGTATTGTGTTGCGGTGCGAGGGTGGCGTGGCTTTGCGGCAGAGGAAAACATCATCTTCTTAATCTTAATTGCGGCACATTAGCACAATAAACCAAACGAATGGCCAAACATTATCATAAATAATAAAAAGGCAAAAGCCGCAACAGCCTCCGGACTCGCATACGTATTCGGACTCAGGCTCATTGCCCGCTGTGAATACCTTCTCGATATGTGTGCATATGTACGAACATACTTACATATCTACAAATGCGTATGTGTATGTGAGTGTTTCGGTTTGCTGGTGCCTGATAATTGTTGCTGTTTTTGTTGTTGTCTGGTACCGACTGCCAACATGTGTCAATTTTTTCAATACTCCTCACCACCGCCATCATCATTTTTGCACATTTCTTTGCTAAATTATTAATAATGTTCTATTACATCCTGCACGCACGCAAAGCGGAAATCTTACACACACACACACGCACGCACTTCATTGCGACTAATGCATTTTTGCATAACTTATGTTGCATCAATATTGCTTTCAGACATTAATATTTTTGCTAACTATTGATCTGCTCCCTCTCGCACTCTCTTTATTTTGCTCATTTGTTCTTTCACTTTCTTGTCGATTTTAATGTCGCAATTAATTTGTTCAATATTTAACATGGCAAATATATTCTCACTTGGCCACGTTCCGTCTGCATGAGGGAGGAAGTCATACATAAATGTCATTAATTTCATTTAAGCAATTCCCTCGGCCATTTGGCATTTCATTCGGCATAGTTTCTTTGCTGCAAATATTAAATGTGTGATTATTTATTTGCTTGTCAATAAATTTGCACACATTACTTTTTGCCTGCTTCTTTTTTTGTCGCTTTAATGGCTTTAATAAAATAACTTTGAGCCTTGCTGCGGGGCGCCCGTTGACGCTGTCAAAGCCGCTTGTATGGCAGAACTCAAACAAACCGCATGGACCGCTGCCATGGGTGATGCTCAAAAGGTCACTGAGGACCAGCATTAAAAAAACAACGGCAACAACAAAGCTCAGCCACAACATCTGTTTTTTTTTTTATTTATTTAATTTTGATTTTGGTTTTATGTTTAATGTTGGTGAAGCAAAGGTCATTCAACATGTTTGATAGCTCAACATAATCTTTGATAAATTATTATAATATGTATTTGTGAGTTAAAAACAAATGTTATAATCATGTTTTAAAACGCCAACTCACATTTTTCTAAGCTACAATGTAGCAGTAATTTTTCAAAATTAATCAAACGTTTGTTATGAAAGGTAATATGGCACATACGCCATTAGACGGCAAATTGTCTTTGCATTAAAAGTCAAACGATTTTCATTTCACTTTCGCTAAGGAACTTACTTCGCAGTAATAAAATCGGCATGCTTAAGCACAAATGATGGCATTCAATGACTTTCAATGATAAGTAGAAATTAAAAAATTAATTATGCTCAGCTCAGCTCAACTCAAACCGTAAAGGCTTCGTTGGTGGCTAAGACATGATGAGGACATTATTTTTGCGTTGTCGGCATTTAAGCCACGACAAAAATGTATTATTATGCAAAAAACGAACGCACAGCAAAACATAAAAACGATTTTTTTATGCCTTTTCTTCTTGTGGCTGCTGTTGTCTAAATTCCAGCTAGGACAAGTATGTAACAACGGCCGTCGCGCCTGTCTGACTTGTCTGGCCGATGCCGAACAATGATGCTTTTTGATGCAGCGCACGTTTTTAGCATACAAACGCATCTAACATTGCAATTAAAATGATATTAAAATTGTACTAACATGAAATTATTGCAAACTTGAAACATTGAGGCAAATATACATGCCAAAATAATTGCTTAATTTATAAACGAACATTTTCAAAGTCATGAAATTTTAATGATTACCCGAACTGAATGTGCTAATCTGATCAGAATATTCCACAATAAAATCTTATATAGCAATGCAAAATTTTCCTTAATTCATACAAAATTTCAATGCAACCAGACACACACTCAGACACTGTGGAGAATCATTTATGCATTGCACAAATAACTTGACTTCAATAATTTGAAACTAATCCAGATTATTCTCAAGTTTGGTTTCTTGTCTCTATGATTATTTTATAGTCTGCTGCTGCCAGACTCTGTTTCATTTTCCGCATTGCTGTGCTCTGTTGTGTCGGCCATGTGAAATATTTAATTGTTTGCAGAGCAAATCTCCAAAGTATTAGCCAACTTTAATCAAAGATTAACATAAGCATTTCTATAATAATTTTCATATATGTTTGTACATTTATTGTGCATGCATGAGGCAATGCTGGAGTTTTGTATGTTTTTGGCATTATTATTTTGGTTGGACTTGAATATTTTGCAAATATTACGCATACGTCGTGTGACTTTCGTACTTATTATTGTTTGTTGCTCTGTTTATCGGTTTCTATCTGTCTGTTTTGTATTTGTTTTACATCTTTGGGGAAATGCAAAAAATTATTATTATTATTAACGATGTGCAAAATGAAATGTTTGATGCACAAATAGTTGCAATGATAAGTTTAATTGATGTGCGGGCGTTGAGAATTGTGCGCCTGAATTCTAATCGAACTTTATTAGCAAACACATGTTTGTATATGTGTGTGGGTTTGTTTCTAATGTGTTCTTATGTTGTTTATCCCTGATTGCTTGCCTGTGTGTCTGTTTAATTTTTGCAAGCTTTCGATTGCTTTCCTGTGTGCATGTCTGTTTGTTTGTCGGTCGTTTGTTCAGTTCGATTTTGTGTATCTGTTTGCCTTGTCAAACTTCAATTGTGAATATGCAGAAAACGTTTTCGATTCGGTTTTGCAAATGAAATGAAATCACAAAGGAAATTGCGAATTAAAACGAGCGGAAATTTGTCGATGAAAACTAATTAGCTTTGCGTCTTTCGGCACTGAGCATCAGCAACAGCAACAGTACTAAAAATAACAAACACAACTGGGCGACTAACAAGAATAACATCAATTAAAGCAACAACAACAACTACAACAAACTCAACATCAAAACGATTAATTGCAATTCAATTTTCTTTCAGGTTATTTTTCCTTTTTTTCTCTCTCTCTCTCTGTGTTTTAGTCATTCCCCAATAAGCTTACTCCGTATGTTGTTGGCTCGCTTAATTAACAGCAACTGTCTTATGTTGATCAAATTCTGTCTGACTGTCAGTCGTCCTTTCATTTACTCGGTCAGTTAAAAGTAACATCAAATCGGTCGCTGTTTTAAATAACATATCACAACTTGGCGCCTTGATTCGACTCATCTCTTCTCTTCTCTTTCCTGCTCAACTTATCGTCTGCTAATAACCTTCTTCGAAATTTGTGCTGATTATTTTAGCCAAAAGATTTAATGCCATCTTGGCAATATAAATCAATCGTCCGCAAATTTCAATTCGTCCACGCCGTGCAAACATGCTAATTTTACGCCCATAATACTTTGCTACCCAAATCAACTTGATTGATGGACAGTTGTATGTATGTGTGTGTGTGTGTGTGGTAATAGTCTCAGCGGTACTGCCGTCAGTTTGTCAGTTAGAACTGAGAACTGTTGGTTGTATGCAAATAAATTTGTATTTTGCAAATGGCAGAAAGTTTCTTTGATTATATGCTCGGCTTCTGTTGGTTCTTGATCTAATTAGGCATTCTAGTGAAATTATTTCCATTGGCTAAGAATAACACACGAGGAAGCCTAATAAATTTGGTTGTTAGTATTGAAAAGGCATTGAATATAAAAACGCTTGCAGGCAGCTTATATCATCACAGATTGGTTATGCAAAATGGTGAGTTACAGAAGAGAAGTAAACAAATATTTTTAATTTGTTGACATTTATGTTTTTAAAGAAACTTTTCATAACCGAAATTTCTTATACATAAATATTAACGAATATATTACTGACGTTATTCAAACAATTATTCCATTTGAATTTGTCCATAAAAACAATATTTGACGGGTAATGCTTTGATAATCACATGTGATGAATTATCACACTTACATACAAGTGTATGTGTCAAAATCTAAGGGATGGACATGTATAATTTACAAGTCCAATGGCACTTCATTTATGAGTTATATAAATTTGATGTTTAACAAACCTAATAGACCTTTTTTCAAACAGAAAAGAGAAGACACACATCATATTATACCAATGACGTAAAAAATAACTACAACAAATCATTTGGGCAAATGCTCATATCATAGTTCACACAACATTATTTATTATTGAGCACAATAAAAATAACTTCAATCATGTCATTCATACACATTATGAAATTGGTTTGTATTTGTATCTTTTTTTTTATACTCGCACAAAAGCATGATAAGCAATTTTAAACTGCCAACCGCAAACGACAGTTTTCACTCTGGGGAAGCGTTTAACTAAACCAAATCAATGCAGTTGTAACTAAATAAGCGCTAAAGCGAATCAAATTTGAATTGGAAGTGGCAGTAGTTGTAAGAGGAGCCTTCATGGCATGACGCCTCGTGTTGGCAACGTACGAAACGAACCCTTTTCAGTGCCGCCATGCGTGCGGAAATTGTCAATCGTCATTGAGTGTTGGCTTGTTTGATGGCAATATAGACGGGCTGGTTGGTTGGCGGGCTGGCAGGGAGGCAGGGAGAAAGGCAGGCAGTCAAACAGACAGCCTTTTGCCAATGGCCTGACCAAAAGTATTGCCAGTCATGTTGCATGAGGAAAAGTAGAATGAATTTGTATTACGTGTTGTTAAATGCGTTTGACGAACAAACTTTGGCGGTGGGCGTAAATAAAAAAAGGACAATCCGAGTAACGGAGAACTTAGGGCGAACGAAGTGTGGCAGTAAAAAATTCACAACTGTAGAAATTTTTGCAATATCATCAACTATAAATTATATTGATACGGGAACTGAGGGATAGAATAGAAAAGCGTATAGACTACGTGGAAAGTACGTGGCGTGATAATGGATATTGCCAGACGACAGTCTGAACTCACATGGCACTCGAGCTGACGAATGCGAACAGCAAGTAGGCCGATACAAATAAATAAATGACTGTATGAGTGAGTGTAAAGAGGTGTGTGTGTGTGTATTTGTAAGTATAAAAAACAAGAAAATACCAACCATTGAAAGTGGTAAGGTAAATGACATGTTTCGTTAGCAATGATGTGGCATTTTGTAGGCCAAAACATTTGCTGACTTCTTGCAATGTTCTTCAACTGTTCTGCTGTGCTGAGCTGTGCTATGAGGGAGGGTGTCGGCACGACTTATACGACTGTGGTGTGTTGATAATGATAGTGTGAGCGGCAGTTTAGTTGTAGGTTGTTGGGCTTGTGTCTGTGCATGTCAACGGCGCATAAAATCAAAAACAACGGTCAACTAAAGAAATTGCCAAGTGTCGTTCTTTCATTCGTTTGGTCGTTCGGTTGGTTGGTGTCGGTCTGTACATGAGTCCCAACAGATATAAAATGAAATTTGAAAATTATACAGTAACACTTGAAATTGTCAATTCGACAACAAAATAACTTCAACAACTACAAAATCCAATCAGACTTATTGCAAACGAACCAAGTGTTAGTGTAAGAGTGGGGAGGGGAAGGGTGGTTGGTGGATTGTAACAAAATTATGCACTTTCAAGTTTTATGTACCGTAAGTCAGTTATGTTCTTTCCCTTCTTTCCTTTCAACAGTTGCTCAAACTGGAAAACAAAAAAATAGAAGAAGTATTTTTCTTTTTTTTTGTATTTTGTGTTTTGTTTGCGACATTGAACTTTCGCATAAACTTGAAAATTTTTAATGAATTTTCGTTGCTTTTGCTAACGCAATGTCTCTCTCGAGTCAAGTCGCTCAGTCGCTCAACTTCAACTGCAACTTCTTGGCGTCGTCTACTTTGTTTTGCATTGACAACAGTTTCAACATTATCTGTCTGACTGTCTGTCTGTCTGTTTGTCTGGTTCCTTTTTATTTATTTGTTTTTTTTTTCTTTGTTCATTCGCTCTCATCTCTATGCAATTTCCCATTGTCAACTTGTTGTTTTCATAAACATTTCGTTAAAGTTTGCATTTCCTGTATATTTTTCTTCATATTTTACTGTAGCAACTTCCGTTTCCGTTCAAACAATATAAAAACTGAAACTTTCTCGTTCGTTCTTTCGTTCGCTTGTTGGTTTTTATTTTATGCTCGGATGTTTTTTCGAAAGATTTTAGTTTCATTTTGCTTTCTTTTGTTTTCTTACACAATTTTTGAGGCCATTTTCAACATTTCGTCTCAGAATTGTTTTGCTGTTGTTGTTGTCGCTGCTGATGATATTATTGTTGTTGTTGTTGTTGTGGTTGTTGAAATAGCAACTTTGCTGCTGCAAATATGTCTGCATTCATTGCTTTTCAAAAAATATTTCTTTCTTGATTGCTTTTGCCATGTTTTGAATTTCTTTAAAGCTTAACATTTATGAGTGCCAACATTTTTACAAGTCTCAACATTATGTGCGCGCTTTATTGCGTACAACAACAAGAACAAAAACATTTAAGCAATAATCAATTAATCTGCAAAACTTTTAAGCAAAATGTTGACGTTGCTTCTTGGCAACATCTTCTTTGACATTTGCATCGCATTTGCTTTCCTAATCGATTCGCCAGCGCCATTATGTTCAACATGTTACATCAATAAAAATCATTTGTTTTTTCCTTCTTTTTTTTTTTTGTTGCTGCTCAATATTGCCTAAGCGATTCGTTATGCTTACTAATGGTCGAGCACAGACACACCTCAATGCGCCACCACGTCGCGCAGCGCTCGCGACTTTGCTTCGCACACCTCTAATTAATTTCATTTGACTTTTATGTGCGCCAACCCCCCCTTTTACAAGCAATTTTGACGCCCACGCTGACCCCGCCCAATGGCCGACACTTATTATGTTGTAATACTTTGGTCAAAGCGAACTCTTGTCTACACACACACACACACACAGTCATTTGCTTGGCAGAAGTATCAAATTCCTGTCGCGACTTAATTTGACTTTTAATGGCCTCTCATTGTTCCGACTTGAACTTTGCCTTGATGAAATTTCATTGCTGAAATTGATGAAAGCATGAACCAAGTCATTTCATTCAGTCGTCAGTCTGTCCGTCTGTTCGTCAGTTGTCATTTATATCATTTCGTTACAGTTTGTAACGCATTTGCGTGCAATAATCATGCGTCGGGTTGTCACTGCAACATATTGTGGCGCCAGGTTGTCATGTGGCACGTGTTCTGTTATGTCGCAGCAACTATTTAGGGTGACTTCTTCTATATGTTTACACATGCAATAGTAATTTGTTTTCATTTAGTTTAACGCTTGTTTTTGGCATTTCTGACATGCACAGTACATTTTTTCTGCTACAGTCGGTCGGGCGTGTTGCATGAAGTCGCCTTTGATACTAATTTTTTTTTTTGGTGCTTACTTCGTTGCGCTTCATAAATGTCATATGCGTTGTACAATTCAATTAATTATTATTTTTTATAAATATACTTTTTTTGATTACTTCTTAGTTTTTGTTTTCGACCTTTATGATTTCCGAGAAGTTGCGTGTTGCCGTTGATAGATGTTGCGCAACATTTTGTTTAAGTGATAAGCATTTGTTGACGACCTTTTTAATGAAAGTGAACATTTAACTTTTGTACAAATTCCGGGAATTCTTTTTGTTTTCATTTATTAAATAAACTTTCGCGAGTTGCCACAGTAACAAATATGTCTCCCCAAACCGCTCACACAGTGGTAGAGAGTGTGATGCACAACGCACGCTGTGATTTATTATTACCAACCGACCGAACCGACAAAGCAAATGAAATTATTGAAATCAAATGTGAAACTTATATGAAATTTGTTTATTGTACATAAAATGCAAGAATCATAATCATCAGAAACACCGGGGAGTCGCCATAAATCTCAATAAAACGACGCACAAAGTGAAAATCAACAATACTTTTTTCAATCTATTTATTTTTTTTATTTTAAAATCAAACACGCGTCGCAAAATAAACAAGTACCAAGCAAAGTATCTATCAATGGGGTTGGCAGGAGTTTTACTTTACATTTTTTCAAATTTGATTACAAAAAATTTGCTGTGTTGAAAATGAAGAGCTTTGCATTTTGATGGTCGATGGCAGGACAAGTGCGGGTGGGAGAAGAGAAATATTAAAATTAAAAATAAACCAAAATATGACAATGAGACACAATGCAGCCTGCGGATATGCACGGATTAGACGTGTGTCCTGGGCATATGTGAAGGGTGCTTGAGCACGCCACTAAGTTGATTATATTAAAAAAGAATATAAGAAGAAGAGCACGTTTAGCGCTCAATAGGGAAATGTACGCTTTCGGCACATTATCAACACAGATACTCGATGACGCACACACGCACACACACGCAATCGGCACACGCCCCTCTTCCGGCCGGCTTCAGCTTTCTCACACTTCTGCTTCTTCTGCAATTCAATTTTCATTGTTTATCAATTTTCTGCTTATTTTCAATCATAAGCGATGGCAGGCAGACAAGCAAGCAAGGAAGCAAGCAAGCAAGCGAAAGTTCCATGGCACTCGGCTTGTAATTAAATTTGGAACGCTGCCAATATTATACATATAAATCATAGACCATTCAAATACTCAGCGAGCTTGTTCAACCAGAAGAAGGGTTCCAGACGAGCTCTGTCTGGATTCGCTTTGCTTTGCGTTGAAGTCGCGCCGTGCCACACGCCAATGAAATTTATGCTTTGCCAGTTTGCCGGTTTGGGTTCAATTTGGTTCGGGTTTCTCACACATGCTGCCGCCGTGGGCCACGACACATTGCAAGTCTTTGAATATCATGTTGCAGACTTTTATCTACGCTTTTATTGAATTAAAAACTCTTGGAGTTGGCGGCACAATTTTATTGTCTAGAAAATCTTTAAGTGAATGTGTGGCAAAAGTTTTGTTTCTTGGCTCGTGCTGTGCGTGTCTTCTTTGTGGGATTGCATTTTTGTCAGCCCATGTGTGTGTGTGTGTAAACAAAAATATTAACAAAGAAACAAAAAATGTTGAAAAGTTTTTTGGAATGGCAAAAAAAAAAAAACATTTACTGTGTGCTGAGACTTGTTGTTGCTTGGCATAAATCCTTCATTTAAAGGCTTCCATATTGGAGAATAAATATTTTGCACCACTGTACATTTGCATTTGCAGACGGCCGAACTAAGAAACTTATGAAATTATGCTACCGAAAATTGTTTACCCACGCAGACACATAAATCTACAAGACAAGACAAGACAATTTTCTTGCTGCTGGTAGACATGCCTCATGCCGCTCATTACCAACACAGATACCACAAACCCGCCACATAAACGAGCTGATTTAAATTTATGGCAAACTGATTATTTTGCTAGCATGCTGCCAACAATAACAACAACAACAGCAAAAAAATCACAAAAATTATTAACGCTTCTGTTGCCAAAAACTCATAAATAGTCATGAGAACATGTGAGAACATTTAACTGACATTTGGGCAAAGACAAAAACCGAAAATAACGCCAAGCAGCGAAGCGAAATGAATGCCGGCCGCTGCAAAAATAGAGGAGATAGCGATAGTCTGCGTTAGCGGCGCACGTGACCGGCGTACGGCGGCGCTTAAGATAACAAGATACACTTCATACACACATGCATGAAAGTAGAGTTTGAATTCTATTAAAAGGTCAAGCCAATTATGAACGAACAAGCGTGCGTTATTGTTAGTTTAAGTTCGTTTAAGTAAAAAAACTGCGAAGGCAAAACACTCGAGAGCACTTCATTAGACGCGTGGCCAAGCGGCAGCGGCAGCGACAGTTGAAGTTGATGAGTTGAAATCGTAAAAAAATACAAACACATGGCGTGGCATGATCGGCCGTCGAGTCGTCATCGTCTGCAATCTCAGACAAATAGACGTCGATGCTCAATCAACCCTTTGCTCAACTGCAAGATTTGGCATTTAAAAACAGAAACAGACATCGCCAGCTGACACACACAACTGTAAATTTGAAATTGATATTCGCACGGCGGACTAACGTTTTTAGTCCTTCGGTTTTTTTTCGCACAAACTTTGCACATTTCCGCCATGGCCATGGATATTTTTTTTCGGTATTTCTTCGCCTGTTTCTTTCGTTACATTTCATTTGCAATTTTGGGCTTTTCATGTTGGTTTTGTTTTTATTTCGTTTGCTTTGCCCATTTTTCCATTCACTTCACTTTTAGTGAAGTCTTGCTCGGCGCTCGAGGAAGCTTGGTACGTTTTGTCGGGGTGACCATGATTTATTGAATTGCATAAACAGAAATGGCAGCCGCGCAATCAAGTTGCCGGCTTGCCTTCGCTCTGCTCTGTTGGGAGCAGTTGGAGGCAGTCAGCAGCTTTCAACTCAATTGCTTCACAAGTCGTTAGTTAGTGGCAGGAATCACAGGACTCAGGCGTTAGCCTGGGCTCAGCTTGTTTCAACGCTGTTGTACATTCGTGATCATGTACATCATGGCCGCTGAAATTTGTGTCCTGTTTAAGTTAAAGCAGCCGCAACACTTACGCCGTCGACCAACCAACCGACGGAGCGAGTAAAAGACAAAGAAACAAAAGCAACAATAATAAGAACAACAAGAGCATAAAATAGCATAAATCACAAATAGATGCCTTTTACTTTTGTTTTGGTGTGCCTTCGTTTGTGTTTGCTTGTATTCTTGCAACCATTTCCCAAATGGCGCCTCTTTCATTTCCTTGACTGTTGCTCAAGTCTTTGCATTGTTCAGCCCAAAATACATAAGTCGTCGTCGAAGCACAACAAGGCGATGTAGCAGCAGCAGAGTGAGAAGCAGCAAAAGAAGCCGAAAAATAAGTAGGAAAGGGTTTTGTGCGCTGGCATATCCTTTTTATGTTTCGCTTGAATGAGGTCGAAATGGCGCAAAAATAATGTGCAAAGTTCCTTTTAACATTTTGTTGTTTTTTTTTTTGTTATTTTTCGACAAAGCCAAAGCCAAAAATAAAAAGAATAAGTGCGCATTGCACACAACGAGGACAACGCACAAATACATTGAAACGTAGCACAGACGAAGATGTTTCTTAGTGGATGAAGGATGGAGTTGCGGTGGGGGAAGTGCAAGCTAGCAAAAGGATTCATGCAAGGCTTTGTTGTTGTTTTTTTCTTTAGTTTTTTTTGAAGGTTCTCACTCGTTAGGAGTTACTCCTTTCGTTCATACTTTGTGGTTCAGTTTGTTCACTCGTTTGCTTGCCGAAGTTATATGACTTTGGGGAATTCCCGCTCTCCCTGTCCGCCTGCCCCGACGATTCGTTGCCTTTGCCTAACAGTTGCGCCTTTGACTTTGGAACTTTGTTAGCAATGTGCGATTTTCTTGTTGTCGTGCTTGTCGTACTCACTCGCTCGTTGCTCACTACTGTCTGTTGTTGCAATGCCCTTTGTTGTTGCTACATCCTTAAGATATTGATAGTGAAAAGTTGAAAAACTTGCGGTGGCTAATGTTGCGTAATATTTTCTACGATTTTATATGAAGTTCTCTTTTTTGAAAAATAAAAAAAACAAAAAGCGCTCTAAATTATGTTGTTTGGTTTATGGTGAGCTTGGTAAGAAACAACAACAACAACAACAAAGCCACATTGGCGCCAATGATCAACACTTTTGCAATCGTTTGGCATTTTGGGTTCATTGATTTTTATTGGTCAAGTCAGTGAGCAACAAGAACAGACAGACAGACAGACGGACGGACGGAAGGATGATAAAACAGCTTGACAAATTTTCTGCACATTTCTATGCAAATAGATTCATTATCTAAAGACAAATCAAACAAAAGTCAACGAAATTAGAACAATTAACACAAATCATTGAAAGAAGCCAAAAAATACAACAACAAAAAATATGAAAATCACAGCAATAAGAAAAGGAAATGCGTCGCAACAAAAGATCAAAAAATAGCAACAACATTTTTGATTACAATGAAAGCATTTAAATGAGTTAAGCACAAAGAAAGAAACAAAATGTTCGCCAGAAAAAAAAGTGTAAGTAAAAGTAAAAGTCAAAGTAAATGTGGACAGCACCGTGAGCAGTTTGGCTACAAAACGCTTTCGACGAAGACAAAAGCATAAAATTAGAACAAAAGCTGTTGAAACAGGTTCGCGCGAGCGGAAGATGTACAAAGGAAGGAACGAACGAACGAGTGGCAACAATGAAAGACTGAAATCAAAACGCGCGTCTTGTACTTCTACACAGGCCTGGATCCGGCGGCTCCGGAGGACACGACAGGATGCCAAATTCAAGCACGTCAAATGAATCAAAACAGGCAAAAAGACGGCGTTGTTGTTGCTCTTCTACGCCGGGCACGCAACAACTCAATTAAGCCGCTTTAATTGGTCTAATTAATTTGCGCTCAAACGCACTTCAACTCTAAACGATGACGGCGACGATGCTTACAACGACGACAACGACGGTGACGACTGAAGTTTGGTCCCCTTTCGTACTTTTTGCGCACAGTAACTTTTCAGATACTTTCGTGAAATATGCAATAAGCCGCAGATTTCTTTTCTGTTCTGTTTTTTGTCTTTTTTTTTAAAGTAATTAAGCGGCAACTCGACGTGCGTCGATTGAGTTGAAATGAATCGTGAGTCGCGTCGAGTTGAGTTGAGTAGATGAGTTAGTTGACAGTCATGAACAGCGTAGGCTGAGTTGTTTGATGGCTTAGCCAAGCAACATTAACATCATCAGCGGCGGCGTTGGCGATATTCGTGGGTGGCGCACGCAGCAAACGTTGCTGATTTTTCAAATTTGAAGTGATGCGTTTAATGAGCGGCACGTGACACGAAGCACAAATGACGACAAACGACACAATCGGTTGTGCTCGAAATCTCAACCCTAAAAGTAGACTACAAATATACGAATTTAATTTTCTACTCAAATTTCGGAAAATTTTCTGCTATTTTGCATTTCTTTAAATAACCCAAAAAACGCAAAAAAAAAAAAATAGTCTATAAATTTTTATTTATATAAAATCAAAAGCCACGTGAATTTTCTAAGAGATATCTATATATATTTTCGGTCACTTTTACCCTCTGCCATTGCCGTAGAGATTTTATTAGCACTCACGGCATCATTAATTTTAATTTGTAGTCGAAAAAATGGCACAGCAGAGTAGGCGCAGCGGCAAGTTTATTCGCTGTAATGCTGTCATGTACTTGACATAAATTTTTATTTGCAGTAACAACTTACACAGCGAAAGCAAGTCGAACGTTGGCTCGGCTGCGCAGATACAAATACATGTATGTACAACTAAATGTAGAGTAAATGGTCTGAAAATGTTTTCCTATTTTTTTTTTTTTTGTCTCTTGTAGCGAGAAGATTGGCAAACATTAAAAATTTGTCGCTTCATGTTGACAAAACAAGCCAACAAGCCAACAACTTGTGCAACATATGACAGCTGGCTTAATGGTTGTCATTGTATGAATGAATGAATGAACAGAAAGCATGTTGGTTTTTTTTTATTGTTTTCTTGTGTTTGCTTATGATCCTTGCAATTCATTTAAAAACATATGAATATGCAACAAAAGGCAAATGACGCAACAATAAATGAGACAAAGTGCGCCAACAGACGTTCACAGCTCGAAGCAGGATGCAATACACTCACACACACACACACAGACATATATACAATAAAAATTCATTACGCAATTGCAACTAAAAAAAAAAAAAAGCGGAAAAGAAAATGCCATAAATTTTCGCCAAAAACGCGCCAACAGAGCGGCAGTGTGAAAGGCTGTGAAGAGTGCGGGCGTTTTGGGCGGTTGAATGCGAAAGGCGAAGAATTATTGCGGCAACAAAATGCTGTCCACCTACTTAAAATTAATTTCGACCAACGGCGGCGGCTACGACACAGACACAGACACAGATACAGATACAAATTCAGAGACAGATACAAAACAACAGCAACGATAATGGTACCAACAATAACAGCGACAAGGATAACGCATCAACAAGGATATAACAAATGCGCGTATATCCCGCGGCGCGTCAACAACAACAACAACAACAACAAAAATGAGCACGACATACACAAAATATTGTTAAATGGATTCAAGCCCAAGGGTTGAAATGCAGCATAATGCAGCAATGCTGATAGCGTCGGCCCGCAAAACAAAAACAATAACAAAAACAAAAACTCAGCGCTCGCTCCTCGACCATTGTCAAAATATTGAAATATTGAAACAAATGAAAACGCAAATAGATAGTCAGACAGACAGACAGACATTCGTTCAAGCAGTCAAACAGGCAGCAAGTCAAGCGCAACGCATGTGTAATAAAACCCGAATTCAGCGGGGGTGCGTCGAGGACAGCCTTACACAGAGGGGAACATGCCGAGGCGTTGACCAGGGGTCAGCGACAACAACAAGCGTGTTTGAGTCAAGGCGAGTCAAAAACTTCCGTTTTGACTGTGGCCTTTCATTTGTCGGTCTTCGACCGTCGACCAACGACCATCGACCGTCCCAAACGACTGCGACACTGTTGTGCTTATAATTTGAAATTTTTAATGAATGAGCGATGCACACGAGCAGCCCAACCGAATACGAGACAACGTAATACAGCTCACAGATAAATGTTGAAATTAGTCAAAGTTCTCATTTAGGCAATTTTCGAAATAACAAAATTGTAATGAAAATGCAGATTGTTGCAATGCGATAATGAATGCGTTGGCTTGTCCCATGCACGGGCGTAACTTGAAACTGATCTGGCGAGGGGTGTGCGGCATTAGAAACAACAACGGGGTTGGCACTCATTAGCGGCAATCGTTTAATGTGCTCGTGCTGCTGTTCTTGCTGCACCTTCGATGCATGTCGAAGCGCTATCGATGGCAAACTACTACAACAACAACAGCAAGCAGTTAGAGACAAAGGTAGCGCACAATATGTGCGTCATTGTTGGGCATTTAAATAACTATAATGACTTTATTTGCGTCGTTACCAACAACACGCATTCGCTCATTTACTCAGTCATCGCTCATCCCTTTGGCATTCATTTTGGCCTTCGCCTCATTTATACGCTTATATATTAAGATATACATAATTACCTTTTGGGCGCTAAGCGCGTGTAACGTTAGCGTTCATAAAACCATTAAATCTTCAACCCTTTTGGGCATAATTTTGGCGTTTCCGGTAAGCAGTAAGCAGTAAGGCTCTATGCTGGCACATCAACTTGTAGAAATATGGCGCATTTCCGCTACATGACCGCCATAAATTTCACGTCAAGTGGCATATTACAACGTATATTTTCTTACTCATTTAGCCACAAAAGTGCGATGCCCCGCAACGCCTCCCCACATTGCAAAAGCGTGCAAATGAACGAAGGAAAATGAAATAATACATATTAAAAATGAAAGCAAAATTTTTTATCTTGCTTACAATAAAATTTGCGATCAAATGTTTTGTTAGTGCGCACGCCAAAATTTATGCGAAGCCGGAAAAAATTGCCCGAAAAAATTGTATTTCTTTGAATGATGGTTCATTAAAATAAAGTTTGCCGGCAAAAGTCGAAGCAACGCCTTTTAAGCTGATTAGCGTTTCGTGCTGCGAAATGTTTTGCCAGCATTTGGCCAATTCAATATTTAAGAAGACGAAAAAAAATTGCACTTATTTTTCAAGCAACAAATTCTGAAAGTCACAAACACATTTCGAGTAAACAATTTTCATAAATTGCACAGAAAAATAAAAGTGCGCCAAAAAAATATATGAAAATCAGTAAAAATTGTTGTGCAAAACAAAATTTGCGGCAAAAATATTACAAAAAAAAACCAGTAAGGGCGGTATAGTTGAGTATTCTCAACTATATAATACCCTGTACACACACCGATGTTGATAACACGTTAAACATTCGCCGACAGCAAAAGCAGTGTACCACGATATGGTTTGTGTATTTGCTAATAGTGAGGCAGGGCTCACAGTGCAATGTTGCCATTAGATGGCGCTTTAGTACGGGTTTTGTTACAAAGCATTGCTGCAAAATTTTAGTGTGTTGGTCTTTGCGGGGAAAGTGGTAGTTTGTTGTATGCAGTTTTAAAAAGGTATGTTTACTGAGTTTGCACACAAAATTTCAGCATTGTATCTATTATAGTTTAGGAGATACAGCAATTTTCAGAAAACAACTTTTTGAGGGGAAACGAAGGGGAGGGGGAAAAAATGTGGTATGCAGTTTTGTAGAGCTATACATACTGAGTCTACATACTCATTTTCATGTTTCTAACTCATCAGGTTTTCGAGCTACAGCCTTTTGAAAAAATGGGTGGTGCTCGATGGGCGGGAAGGAGTGGGCGTGGCAAAAAATCCTTCAAACTTGATCTAGCGTTTGACCTCACGAGTCTATCCACCAAATTTCAAGTCTCTAGCTCTTATAGTTTTCGAGAACCATTGGTGAGGACGGACGGACGGACGGACAGACAGGGCTATATCAATTCGTCTTGTCATCCTGATCAAGAATATATATACTTTATAGGGTCCCCCTCCCCTCCTTCTATGCGTTACATACAAACCGTCTCAAACAAACTTAATATACCCTGATACACAGTGTGTGTACAGGGTATAAAAATCAAATTTCATTTAGTTGATTTGAAAATCAAAAAAAAAATAATATGAAACAAAAATATTTTGTGAGAAAAAAAGGGTTGCAAATACCAAATGTCTGCACAGCCAACGATTGAACTCAGTCAGTCAACTTTGAACGCCGCATGGGAAAAACACGGGCAAAAGAGTAAAAAAAATTAAATAAAAAACGTACAAAAAAATGAGAAGTAATCCGCACAAAATCAACCAACCAGCTAACCAACAACAAAATAAATCAAAACAAGCTAAGGTGAGATGTGCTGCGGTGTGATGGGGAGAGGTGTGCTGTGGTGAGGTGTGTGTGTGAGTGAGCAGCAGCGGTCGCAGCTGAATTGAGTTGCTGAACGGGTCTGAAGTGAATTGAATTGAGAAGTGAGCAGTGGAAAAAAAAAAAACAAAACTTTAGCGTATCGAAGCAATTCAATTATTTTTTGCAATAATTTTCAATACACTTAAGTGCAGACTAGGCAAGGTGCACTGCTAAAACACACACACACATACACTCATTTACACATACACACACACACACACACACACAAGTAGAAGAAGTCAACATCAAAAAATATTTCTCTTATTTTATTTGCCTGTGGCGTTGCCTAATGGAAATCGCACAACTTTGTTTGTTTGTTTGTTGCTTATGCTTGTGGATTGCTTTCATCTGTATTTCTATTTGTTTTCTCTGTATGGATGTGTGTGTGTGTGATTATATTTATCTTTATGTGTGTTGGCTTTGAAAATATGAAAATTGTCTGATAAGCATTCGACCAAAGATTTTCAAGTCTTTCTTCACTTCGTGGCAAACATAAAAGTTGAACAAATCGCTTACAAATTGCCAACTAGAAGTGAAAATTCACAGATTAGCCAATACAGCAAAGCGATAAGACAGACGTCGTTGTCGTTGTCGCTGTCGTCGTCGTCAGGCGTACGCTTGTGGGCGGTCGTTAATGCAGTCCAAAACGAAATTGACATTGACATTTGATACTATCGCGATTGTTTCGTATTATAAACTCAAGCAATGCACAATGAGGAGCAATTCAAAATTGCGCAAGGCAACATAAAAATAAAAAAAAAGATATAAAAAGTATTCAATCAGATGTTGCAGGCGTAGTGAGTTGATGATGAGAAAGAATGCTTGGCCTTCATCATCATAGACTACGAACTTGAGTCATTTGAGCACAGTTTGTCACGGCTTATCAACATCTCTGGCCGATATGAGACCCACACACACACACACACTTCAAAGATTAAAACAATTTACAGATTGCTGTATGCAACAACAACAACAAAACAACCAAAGGGGGTAAGAATTTATGAGCTCTTCAAAGTAGTAAAGCGAAGTGGAAAAGCGCGTTAGGGGGGCGAATGAGAGCTACTCACAGAGCTGAGGCAGGAACGAGGTTTGAGTATTGAATCTCTTCAATAATTTTAAACTGCTGAGCCATGCAATTGTGTAACTACAATTGGAAAATGGCAACAATTGCAGTAACAACGAACACCAACGAACGACAACGAACACAATGGCTGCGTTGAGGGTGATGTGTGCGTATGTGTGCGTATGTTTGTATGTTGGTTAGATGAAGGTAGTCAAGCTAGAGGGTAGGCGGGAGTGGTAGTACATTTTATCGCTTACAGTGGCAGACACAAAGTGAAAAAAAGAAGCAAGAGATAGTGGAAAAAATAAAAACAATTGACAAGAGTAAGAAGATATTGTATGAAATGCAACCGATTGGAAAATCCAGTCGATACTTTTACTGTTATTGTTTCATGTTACACCCACACACACACACAGGAAGAATACCAACAACAACAATAACGTAAGCTACACGAATGAACATGCATATGTTGACGCAACTTCACAAATTGCTCTTGTTACTGTTATTGTTGGCAGAGTTGTTGTTGTTATTTGTTGATGTTGTTATTGTTGTTGTTGTTGTTGTTGTTGCCAGTAACCAATTTTGTAGTCTCGATTATGCACGCTTCCCTGGTCGAATTCGCATATTCAATCTCGTCAGCAAATTTCAGTTGCGTTTCTCTGCATTTTGATTCGTTTCGTTTCCGTTGCCATCGACTTTCAGTGCCCGCACGATTGCTCACAGTTGCTCAGTGCACCGTCATATCTCCCTTCTGAAAAAGTATGCTTTAAATTATTTAAGTGATTGTTGTTACTCAATGTTGTTGCGCTATTAACTCAACAAAAGTGCAATAAAAGTGCAATTCTATTTATTTATTTTTAGTTTGCTTTAGCTAGGGTGCGCCTTAAATCGCCCCGCAAAACAACGACGAACGCGTTGGCAAAACTTTTGCCTTTTAGCTATTTTTATTCGCACTCATTTGTGCTACGAATAATAGCCAACAATAGCACTTGAAGCTGAACTCGCACTTAATTTGTTCAACTGCGTTGCGATTTGTTTCAATGCGAAAAAAAACAAGAAGAACAAATTCTATAAAATTAATTACGCTTTTATCAATTGCTTTACACGTTGCATGTAGCCTTGTAAGAGGCTTAGCAAAGCCATGCTAATTTTTAACTGTCTATGCGCGAATTTTGAGTGACTTAAGCAAAGAAATATTGACACTGACAGCAGAGTGAAATGCGCAAATCAGCGAGCTTAGCATACGCTTTCCTCATCATTCATACACACACACACACACACACGTACACAACTGACAGACAGTATGCCAAGATTTGTAGGCCGCTTTGATTGATAATCCGTCAAAGACGCTTAATAATGCCTGAAGTGGCTTAGCATAAACTCATGAAGCAAGACTTTCATTCGATTGTCATTTCGGTGTGAACAGACAAAATGAGCACAGACAATTTATAATGAGACAAACACACACAACATACGTAATGACATATGTAAATGAGACACGCTGCTGAAAAGTATGCAACGTTGCGCGCCTCATCTGCTGTCAGCATTCTAATCAAGCATGTTCATCAATGAAATCTGTGTAAAGCAAACAATTTACAATGCAAAGAAAAGTGTTGATTTTAACGTGTGAAATTTATGTACGCTTCAACGCATTTCACTTTAAAGCCTTCGTCGATACACGTCTTTAGTGCGGCATATCAAAAGTGTACTCACCCCCAAAGGAGTGTTTTCTTCATCTTTTTTCGGTTTTTCGATTTATCAATGAGGAAGCAAAACAAAAAAAGTGTATTACAACACGTACAAAAACACTTTGAATGCCACCCCTTTTTTCCAGCGTTTTCTGCGCTTCATTTTTATGTGCGCGCCTTTAAAGCGTTAAATGCGGTTCGATGACTGAGGCGGTTTCGATTGCCTTGCGCTACATTTGAGCATTCAATCAAGTCGGCATTTGTGTTGTTTTGATGTTCGGTGCGCTAAGTTTGTCACAACACAAATTGTTGCGATTTTTTATGCACTAAAAAGTGCTTGAGAGTTGCACTGATTTCATTGCTACTTAAAATTTCGTTGCGCTTCATTTGTTTTTCAGCATCATTTTTTTCCCCACTTTTATCCTTTGTGTTTGTTGGAGTGTATAAAAAAACTATTTGGTTTATGCCCGCTCACTGTTAGCCAAATTCCATGCTGCATAAAATGGTTGATAATAAATTAATGTACAAATACTTTAAAACCGAAACGTGACAAAAATGTTATATTTTCATTTCCATTTCCCTTACAAATTCATTTACACAGCATTCAATTGAAAATCATGCAATCACCGGCTGACACGCCCACGCATCAACCAGTCAGTCAGCCAGCGCCAGAAGGCCATAGCGCCATGCCGTATGCAATCATATTTGTGTTGTTTGAAATTTTAATTGTTTATTTGCATTTAATTTGCATATGAATTTGCCATATGTCACCAAAAATGTCACCAAAAGCACTGCTTAGCAGCACACTTGATGAAGAGATTGATGAAGCCCGTGCGTGTTTGCTTACCAAAGGGGGTTGTGCTGTGTTGCATAGTTTGTGGCGTTCGCACATTGTACGTTCTTCTTTATACATTTATCAACATGTTGATTTTAGAAGTAATTTTTTTTTTTTATTTAACATTTTTCGTTGTTGTTGTTGTTGGTTTTTGCGTGTCTGTAAACTGATTTATTTAATTGTAGTTTATTTATTACATGTCTAAATGAACTCGTGGCGTAAACATCATAAATTTTCTAAAACTGTCAATAATTATTGTATTTGCTTTTGCACTTAATTTATTATTGAATCTGTCGATTTGTATGCTTTGCAATATGATTTATGTTGATTAGTGTAAATATGGATTATTTAAATATTCAAATAACACAAATTTCGCATTGAAAGACTTGTTATGGGAGACTTCAGGCAGATAATCGAAAATATAGTTTGTAACACAGGAAGAAGATATCTCGGAATCTGTTTGAAAACATACATATGATTCTCGCTTTCAGTTTTGCAGCTAGCGACTTGAAAATTAGCAGAGATTCTTTATATTATACATTCAAATACCTTGGAATATGAATTGCCAGTCCTTCATACAAAAAGTTGAGGAGAATGAGATGAATATGAAGAGTAGCAATCCTTTCTCAAAGCTGCTTAGTTAACTTTGCTTTCTTATAAAATTTTCTTTATTGAAAATTGATTTCTGTCAAGACTTTTGAAGTTGCCAACAGTTTGATGAATTTTCCGACCTTTTCAAATTATTCGATGTTGATTTTATATAAGTTTATTATTGTGATAAAAATGTCGGTGGATTTTTCTGCTAAGTAAATGCACGAAACAATTTCAACTTTATCTGCGTTGCATAAACAGACTATTGTTGCTTTCAACAACCACCAAAGTGCAACAACAACTGTCAACATTGTAAACTATCCTGGCGAACTCCTGCAGATACTCTGTTGTTGTTCTACGCTGTCGAGTGCCGACAAGAGTGATGCAAATTAAAAATAAATCTGCGGCGACTTTAGCAACAACGCAGCAATGTTGTTGTCGTTGTAGTCGTTGTCGTTGACGATGTTGAACGAGTCGCTCATTAAAAATGTTTGCCTTGGGGAATGTTACGGCGCTCCGCACAAAAGCATCGGAATAAAATGCATAAAGTGGCTGTGATACAATCGAAAGTATCGCTTGCTTTATGCGAAGCGTTTGCAATGTGTGCCGCCCTTTACACTCACACACACAGAGAGAGAGAGAGAGTGAGAAAGGCGCATTGTTGGCTTGTCATTGTCTTTCCCTTTGGTTGGTGGGTTTTTCTTTTTTTTTTATTATGCAGATCAAAGGGTGATAATGATAGACTAACAAATGTTGCCGTTTGTTCATCGTTGAAGCCCTTGGGGCATTATTAGGTCATTAGCGTATTGCAACTAAGTGCGGCACATTAGCCTCTTGCATATCTCTATGTGTATGTGCGAATGTGTGTGTGTGTGTGAAAAAGTGGCAATTGCAGTGGAAATCACATGTGTCAGAGCTGTTAATGATTGCTTGCGTTGTGTCTGTGGTTTAAATGGATTCACTCGCACAAATAACTGACCACAAACAACATGAAAATGCAATTAACGCGTTAATATCAAGTTCGATCTTGTTGCTGGCAAATAGGCGTACAACAGGAACAACAACAACAATGACTCGTTTGTGCACACACATATATGTGGCAACGACAAATTGTTGCTTGAAATATATATCTGTGTATGTGTGTGTGTGTGCTATAAACAACATTCTTGCTGTGCAGGCAGGCGTGTGAAAACGGTGACAGAGTTTATCGCTGTGAAGAAGAGCAAACGTTGCTTCAATCAATGTTTTACAAATATGGCGTCCAGTGGTCATTAGACACAACATAATGTTGAACACAAAACATGTTGAACGCTTTTGCCATTTACTGCGATCTCGAAACTCGTTGCCGGTGTCGTTGTCGTTGCCGTTGTGCCAAATTGCAAATTAATGTTGTCAACATATTTTTTGGCATGTTGCGCACACCCACACAGACACACACGCACACACACAAAGACACAGTGATTCGCACAAAATATATTTTCAATTATTACCAAACAAACTGTGCCACAAGCAGACAAACGAAAAAAAAAAATGTGTTGCATAAACAAAGGCGCGCGCATACATTTGCCGCTAATTGCATTGCAACCTGCAGCGTCATAAAAATAGCATGTGGCAACGACTAGCGGTGGCATGTGGCAAGCGACAGCGACAAACACGCAGCGGCAACAATATGATAATGAAAAAGGCATTCAATGCACGGCGCAGTACTGCGAGGCATGCAACGCCACTCGACACTCGAGTCAAAACAACTTGCAGCAATTTGTTACCTGCAGCGCCATACGCATTTTGTGCTCAGATGCCCTACACCCAATTGTGCGAGCATTTGCGGTGGCAATTAAAAGAAAAAAAAAGTTGCTCAGATTTTTCAATTAAGCAAAATTGTTAGCATGCTTTGCGGCTGTGAAACGCAGATTTTTCATTTCCGCATTAACTATTGAAGAAAACAAAGCGTAAAGAAACAAAAAAAAAATACGTGCCACAAAAGCCTTCAACAAATGCAACAAATCACTTTGCTGACAAACAAGTAACTCGACGCATTGAAATGTCACCGGAAACTGAACTTCTCTCTGCCTGTCTGTGTGTGTGTGTGTGTATGTTTATAGGAAAACAACAATTTTGTGTCGTTGCCTGCATGCGTGCAAAAATTGTCGCCGTGACAGCCACGAAAAAAAAAAACAAAAACAAATATAAAACAAAAACTCACAAAAAGAAAGAAATAATTGCCGTGGCAAAAAGTGCAAACAACATGAGGTGTGCGCATTTCAGCTGCGATTGTACGGTAAGTGTTCGGCATATGTGTAATGGCGACGGCGGTGGGGAAGGCGGAAGGCGGTGTGTGTGAAGTCAACTCACACTAAATGCTGATTTATGTGCTTCCGAACGCATTTGGGCGTTTTATGTAAATTAGTTAAGCGCGAACCTACGCACACAAAACGAACTGAACTTTTTTTCTCTGCTTTTTATACAATTGTAAAATGAGTATATTAGCTTTGTCATGAAGTTTGTAACGCAGAGAAGGAGACATAAATAATGATATCCCCAAATTGTTTACATAAAAGCTTTCTTCAACCTCTAGATAGTTTGTAAAAATCAAATAAAAAATACAATTCTTATTCGTTAATATAAACAGATAAAACTTTGTAAATTTTATAATATTTAACCACATTTAAAAATTTTATTAGCATCGAAAATAAGGGCGTGGCACTGCCCATAAACAGTAAGACTTGAAAATAGAATTCCTCTGTAAGCAAATGAGAGAGAAGTTGGCAAAATGTAGTGATGTACTGGATTACTTTATTTGAGACAGATTATAAAATGGCCTCTTTTTCATAAAAATCTATAAAAATGGCTTTCCAATTAGAATAATTGACAAAAATGCTTGCAAGAGTATATAAATTCCAGCAAAGCCTGAAATAGCTCCTTATATATATTTTTTTTTAGTTTGTGTATCTTTGGTCGACTTTGGTTACACAAAATCATGTTCTCGTGAGCGTGAGGGCAAAGCAATTTGCTAAGCGTTTGATTACTTGTGCGTGTGCCTGAAACATATATACACACACACACACACGCATACAAACACAAACAGGAGTTGGCGTTGCGTTGGCAAATTGTTTAAGCAAACTTTTCAAGTTAAATAAAACGTATTTTTTGTTTTTTTTTTTTTTATAAAGAAAATGCCATTTTAATTGGCTGCGTCATTTGAGTCTTTATTGCCAAGACTTAAGCCTCAAGAATATGAAAATGTGTGCCTTAAAGGCTCAAAGTGAAACTGCGACGCTGAGCTAAGCCACATTCATCAGCAGACAACAGGCATGAAGACAAGAAAAGACAATTGCAGTTATGCAAAAATGATGCTTCTTAACCCATAAAAATTAACATAGAAAATAAACTTTTTTATTAAATTCTGTTTTTCTCATTTGACATTTCACATTTTGATCCTACAGTTGAAATCCAACGCATTTTTTACACACACAGAAACACACGAACAAGAGACGCTAAGATTTTACGGCAGATTTACTTTGAAAGTATTTATTATGAGCATGCCAGCGCGGAAAATATAGCTAAAAAAATAAGTAGAAAATATATAATATTACAAGAGGAGCAAGAACTCACACTCAAACATAGACATTCCAGCCTGCCTTCTGACACTCACACTGTGTGCGTCTGTGCAAAGCCTTGCCAGCAAATCTCTTAAGCAACGCAAATGTTTCGTTTTTTTTTTTTTTCGTTCTTATCCTCTGCTAGCCGCAAATAGATACAAAAGCGCGACACATTTGGTTACATCACGAGCTATATGAATGGCACAAAGGGATTTGGATTTATGTTTTCATTACGTTTGTCTTACAAGACAGTCATGTTCCGTCCAGCGCGAGGTGCCTTCAACAGCCTTCAGCGCATATGTGTGTGCTTGTGTGTGTGTTTCTGGCATGGGAGTGCTGAAGCAGTTAAAGGAGCAGTGCCTGTCTTAGGCACAAAGTGGCAAAGGTGGCAAAAGTGGCCCGTCTCAGCTTGAGTAAAGTCGCTTGACGTTGCACCTTTTTTGTCGAGCGTAATTTATGCGCTTATTGTCTTTGAGTGCACAACTAAATGTCCTTTTTCGCATACTTTGTTTCGTGCTGGTAATTTTTCATAAACGTTGAGTGGCTGCCAACTTACTTTGATCCCCGGCGACACACGGCAATTGCTTAGACGATGGCAACTATGCTGGGTGCCCCATACTTTTTCCTCCTTTTTACAAGAAATTATGTGCAAGTACATATAACTGGCCTGTTTGTGTGTGTGTGTGTGTTTGTGTGCATGTATGTAAGTCATGTTGCGCTTGTAACGGAGGCCACGCGTGAAGTCCTCGAGCATATTATGAAGAGCTTGTCGGAGCAACTCATAAGAATCTAGCGACAAAGTAGCACAACTCGCAATGAAGTATCACAGCAGTAGCAAGTAAAGCCGAGAAGAGCAGCGAGGAGCTGAGAGGAACAGTGAGCAATAATGAAAATGTCGCATGTTGTTGTCGCTTGTCGCTCGTTACCATTCGTCGTCGTCGTCGTCGTTGTTGTCGTCAACGTTGTTGTCATCGTCATCGCTTATAGCCACGAGTGGCAAAAATGGGCGAGCGCAGCTCTTCATCATCATTATGTGCTCATCCAACAAGGCAATCTTCAACTGAACTTGGTTATATACATTGGCATAATTGTATTCAACAAGCTGTGGGCGCTTAAGTTACTTTTATTCTATTCCCCTTCATTTCATTTCTTTTGCCTTGCTTCCACCATCAATGCTCGCTTTGCTTGCTGCTATATTAAGATACACAAAATTAGGTTTGCCATTGTCGTTGGCAAAAGGAGCGTCTGCGGCGTGCGCTTTTATGTAGATTATGCGATTTATTAACTCAGTTTCTTTTACTTTTTCTTATAGATTTTTTTCATACTTTTCTTTTTTTTTATAATTCACTTGAATTTTAATTTGCGTTTATGTGATTTGCAACTGGAAGTGCTTATGCCTAATATAAGAATTTTTATAGCACAAATTTAGTTTTGCCTTCACGGAAATTGGCTCAAAGTGGCTTGGCAAGTAGGAAAATAGAAGATACAATCTTAAAGCTATAAGCTGCTAAGATAAGAGTTCGATGGCCTTAACATATTATTACCAATGTGACTCAACAGTTTAGCCAAACAGCATAAACGCCTAAAAGCAGTCAACTAATTGGTATACATTTTACTTATCCGCACACAGACAACTGCAATCGATTTCGTAGAATACAATAATTATATGGTTCCATTAGCACAATTTCCGTAACGACAAACAGGATGCTCATGCAACATGTTGACCAACGCCAATTGTTGCTACATTTTGCCAACGTATATCCTTTACGTTAACTGTTGTCAAGGTGGCGGTCAGACGAACACATTGTCTTGCAAAGGGACATGCCCGCAGACAAATAGACAGACATAAAGACAGACAGAGAGAGAGGCAGACAATGAGGCAGATACAAGTTGCCATGTCGTCGACTTGATGAGATGTTAAGATTATGTTAATGAGTTCATTAAATCACAAGAAGCATGTAAGGCTTTGTAAGTGTCCATATGCGTGTATCTGTGTGTGAGCATGTATGTGTATGTGGACTAAGCGACACACCTTCAACTCTGTCGCTGTTGCCTTTTGCTTGAATGCTAAGTTATTTATTTGTTGATTTGTTGCTGTTGCATGTTCTTCACGTGATTAATTGCGTTAATGAAATTCAATCAAAGCATTTATCAATTTGCACGTGTATTTTGCCATTGCCTTTTTAGTATGTGAGCGCATGTATAGCGGACACACAAATTTAGCCAACTAGGGGATTAATTGAGCATAGTTTTGTGGTCATTCGATACGAATTTTGTCTGTCAATTTGATGCCATGTGAAATTCTACAAGTTAAAGACATATTAATGTGGGTGACTTTTAAGCAAGAAACAACATTTCTTTAAGCAAATTGTTTAAGATTGGCAGAAAGCAGTAGTAAGAAATCGCATGTCAATTTGAAGTTCATCAGTTTGCGATTTATGAGTTACATTGAAAAATTACACCGATTTGATCAGAGTTGTTCGCATACAAGCCTGTAAGTAACACAGCCGAAGACAGCCATAAATCAATTAGTTGCTGACGTCAAAGCTAACAACAACAATGTGAGCTCAGCACGGTGTTCAATCGATACGAACATGTCGCTTTGCCGCACTAAATTATAGCATGTTTTCAATGTTTGATGGTGTGGAAATCAGTACAGAGCCATTTTAAAGCTCTGCTTGATGTCTTACAACATTGCACGTCTTTGGTCGGTCGGTTAGTTGGTCGGTCGCTAGGTTGGTTGTTCATTGGTTTATGCCGTTTTGGGCCTTTGGCATGTTACAGTGTAATGACATGCAAATAACATGTGCACTCATTGCTGAAATCCACACAAAACCCTCATTTCAATCTCTGTTCAACCTGGCGCAAATGACCAACAACTGCTACAACAACAAGAACAGCGTTGTAGACGCAGTGAAAGACGGTTAGCAAACAAAGCAGCGGTTGCAGCAGACACAAGTACAGACGAAAACCAATAGGGACGCTATAGTCGAGTATACTCGCCAATATAATACCCTGCGCACATGGTTACAGATAATTAACACTAAATTATTAACAGAATGCCTCTGTTAACTGTTAACAGTGGGCCTCTGTTAACTGCTAACAGTGTACGTCTGTTAACAGTGTGTCTCTGATAACTGTTAAGAGTGTGTCTCTGTAAACATTTAAAAGTGTGTCTCTGTTAACTGTCAACAGTGTGTCTCTGTTAACTGTTAACAGTGTCTCTCTGTAAACTGTTAACAGTGAGTCTCTGTAAACTTTTAACAGTGAGTCTCTGTAAACTTTTAACAGTGTGTGTCTGCAAACTGTTAACAGTGTGTCTCTGTTAACTGTTAACAGTGTGTGTCTGTAAACAGTTAACTGTGTGTGTCTGTTAATTGTTAACAGTGTGTCTCTGTTAATTGTTAACTGTTAACAGTGTGCTTCTGTTAACTGTTAACAGTAAGTCTCAGTAAACTTTTAACAGTCAGTCTCTGTAAACTGTTAACAGTGTGTCTCTGAAAACTGTTAACAGTGAGTCTCTGTTAACTGTTTACAGTGAGTCACTGTAAACTGTTAACAGTGAGTCTCTGTTAACTGTTAACAGTGAGTCTCTGTAAACTGTTAACAGTGAGTCTCTGTTAACTGTTAACAGTAAGTCTCAGTAAACTTTTAACAGTCAGTCTCTGTAAACTGTTAACAGTGTGCCTTTGTTGACTGTTAACAGTGTGCCTCTGTATATTGTTAACAGTGTGCATCTGTTAACTGTTAACAGTGCGCCTCTAAACTGTTAACTGTTAACAGTATGGCTCTGTTAAATGTTAACAGTGTGTCTCTGTAAACTGTTAACTGTGTGCCTCTGTTAACTGTTAACAGTGTGTCTCTGTAAACTGTTAACTGTGTGCCTCTGTTAACTGTTCACAGTATGGCTCTGTAAACTGTTAACAGTATGGCTCTGTTAACTGTTAACAGTGTGCCTTTGGTAACTTCCTTCTGTGCGTTACATACAAACTCTCTCAAACAAACTGAATATACCCTAGTATACAGTATGTATACAGGGTATAATAAAAGCAGGCCAACAGCAAATAAGTAAACCAAGAGTCAAACAGTTGTACAGACGACTTTAGTGACGATGGCGCTGACGAAATCGCTTACCGCTGTTCACAGTCAGTTATTGAACAGGGGCAAAGCGTGCGAATGAATATTTTCTTTTGCGACGTTGCTCATACGAAACGTTGTCTGTATTTGAGTTGAATTATTGTAGTTTCGTATGTTGGACGATTTACTTAAGCTTCCATTAAACCAGCTTGACACACTTTCAACGGTCAACACACACGCATTAATATCTACTCGCACAAACAGACAGACATAGAGGGACCGAGCGACAGACAGACATACACATTCGCAGCTGTCTTAAGTTCTGAAATGTTTATCATATTTTGCACTTTTTTATATAAACCGATTTTACCTTTTGTATGCTCTTTGAATACATTAACAATGAAAAAATTCAAGAAAAAATAAAACGAGCAGAGAAAATAGAAAGAAAACAGTACGAAATGAACACACAATGAAAGATGCTGAGGTCAATTTTAAATTATACACTTCCGCTTCCGTGCGCAGGCTTCCGCTCGATTGGTGACGAAGACAACGACGACGATGAGGATGTCGATGATGTTGTCGACCACTGCCGCTTCTTGCTTATTGGATCAGTTTCTGTTTTTTTTTTTTTTTTTGTCGTCATTCACCATTTTTTGTGCGTCTTGTTTTCTTTATATAAATATTGAAATCGATTCAGTTGCCATAAACAGCTTCCATTGACTAAGGCTTTTGGGTTACTTCGAGTTGAATTGAGTTGCGTTGCGTTGAGTCGCACTGAGCAACGCTTGTCTGAACTGAGGTAACTCGTCTTGGCTCGTTTTCACGTTACTAGGCCGCGCTTCTGACTGACTGACTGCCTGACTGGCTGACTTACTCCTTGGCTGGTTCATTGGCTGCTGATGCCTTTTCCTTTCGTTGCTTTAACGTCGCTGCTCATGTTTCGTGGCTTG
Organism: Phortica okadai; assembly: GCA_034638295.1. Lineage (NCBI taxonomy): Eukaryota > Metazoa > Arthropoda > Insecta > Diptera > Drosophilidae > Phortica > Phortica okadai. Next base: position 3,446,092 of record CM067849.1, on the reverse strand, counting down.
TGGTTTACCTTTGGGTTCATTCACTTTGCTTTTGCTTTTGGTTTTGCCTTTGCTGCTTGTAGTATTGTATTTGCTTCTGGCAACCTTCTACACTCAGTTGTTGTTGTTATTGTTGTTGTTGTTTGTGCTGTTTATGAAAGTGGATTACGGTGTTTGGTTCTGATTATAAATCATCTTTATAATCCGTAAATCGTGTTTGGTTAACATAATGGAATAAATTTATTTTATTTATTGCTGCCGTAAGTTTTAATAAGATTCTCCTTTATTTTTTTGTATTTATTTTTATTTTGCCTTTTGGCCTCACTTGGACGTTACCTTCATTTGTATCGTTTGATTTTTAAGCATGTATTGCATATTTATGTACACTGCACTATGTAGAATTTGACCCGTTTCCGTGGCCAAAACTCATTTTTCGCAAGTATTCAAATTTCCGTTTTTTCAATAGTACCATGTTAAGAAATGATCAAAATGCTATGTTACATACCTAAAATGTTAACTTAACAGTTTAGTGTTAAAATAACAGCTGTTAAAGTGAGCTGTTGCAAGCTAACAACACGAGCTGTCTTTAATGTTAACTTTGCGGTGCAATTTCAAATTGGCATATCTCTGACAAAAAATCATGAAATAATCAAATTCAAAATGAATATTAATTCTTCAGGTTAGTACTATGTGTTGATACTAATATGTTGCGTTTTTCGTTCGTATTTTTCTAACAATTTGTGTATTTAGCAAGCGGTGTCCCCTTGTTACTTTTGGAAAGAAAGTTGAACTTTCCAAAGAGTTTAAAAACAAATTTCAAATTATTTCAGTGAGTGTCTATATACATGTTGTAGAGTTGTCAATTCTGAATACAGAACTAATAAGCATATTGTGCGATTTTTGCGCCTTTTTGCGCTATTTGATTTATTAGGAAGCAACATCTTAATCAGCAATGCAGACACTTGCTTTGCCAGTAGAAGTCATCCAGCTGTTGGCTTGTGAAGTTGAATCTGCAGATGAGTCTTCAAATGATATCGACGCAAGGGAAGACGACGATACATATTTTTTTTATAATAATAATGAAATTGATGACATTGATGAAGTTGAAAATGAATGAAATTAAATGAAATGAAAACATTTTTTCTTATTGAATAACTTCTATATTTATTATGCGATCTGGACCACATTTGCAGGACACATTTCAAATAGGACATTCATCCTGTGTTCCAAAATTGGGGTCTCTAACTTTATAATTGCTTTAAATTTTCGTTTTTTTTGTCCGATTCCTGTAGGCGAAGGGGGGCGTTGTCACGCCCACATTTCTAAAATACCTTCCTGTAGTCATAACCATCATTATACAAGAAACCTGCAGTGAAAAATCTTGTTGATTTAAAAAATTTTAATTTTGGCCACGGAAACGGGTCAAATTCAACATAGTGCACTGTTCGTCGTCTAATAGAGTGAAACAAAACTATTGCATACAAATGGGCTCAGCACATCAATGTTGTTGTTTGCACAAATAATATTTTCGTTTGAAAGATAAAAGTAAAATTTAATTTAAAGTTTTTCAATGTTGTAATGACCTCCGAACATCTTCAAGAGGTATGAGTGAGTGTGTGTGTTCTTTCTTTCTTTTTTTCTGCAACAAATGTCTGTAAAGTACAATAAAATATCGCACTTTAACGCCATTTGTGCGCATTTTTAAAATGATAATGTGAATTTTCGCGCATAAATAATGCATGCTCGAGTTGAGAGCAAACTGTCGGCATGAAGCCACCATCGCATGTATGTGTATGTTTGATATAAGTTTAGGTGCAGATGAAGGTGTCGTCGGTGGCATGAACTGCGTTTTATTTGCAATATATAATCTTACAGTTACTTTGCACGTTTTAGTATTTGCACGAATGTCTGCAGCAGCAACAACAATAACATACATACATACGTACATTTGTGGTTATGTCTACATTGCGAATAAAATCGTTACAGCTTTTTTTTTTTTTTGCGTTTGCTTCATTGTACTTTTTATTTTGTCCTTTTTTTATTTAGCGCATAAAAGTGAAAAATTTATTATTTAAGCATTTTGTGCGCGATATATTTGAAAATGGCTTTATTGCCTCATGGCTTGGCGCAGCAATGCTGAGGGCTGCCACATCGAAAATAATAAATTGCTGCTTGAATAGCTGCCGAGTACATTATTGCCTTAGCTTGAGTGAAGGCACAATCAGGAAAAGAATTTATCTTCCGACTGTACACGAAAATCTTCATGCGCACTGATCAACATTCAATAACTTTTGGGCAAAAAAAAAAAAAAAAAAGAGAGGAAAGAAGTAAAAAAAAACTTCAACTTAAAATCAAACAAGCCAATTAATCATGGAGCGAAAAAGTAAGTGCCAACAAGTTAACCCAAAGCCAATTTTCAAGTGCAAACTGACGAAAAGAGTTCAACCAAAATGTGAACTAATTTACTCACAGACACAATTACAATGCGCCACAGGCAAAACTCTGTTCAGAAATAACAAAATACAAAAAATAATAAAAAATAAAGCCGTTGTACAAATATGAAGCACGAAAATCATGGCACTGCACTCAGCTCAGCTCAGCGCAACTCAACCGAACCGAACTGAACTCGAGGCAAGTTGAGTTGCATGCATGCAAAGTTCACTGAAAATGATGTTAAAAACCAACCGAGGCAGCAAATATTTTACGTATATGGCCTTGTACAAACACACACACACACACACACTCCCCACACCCACATACATTATGGGTTAGGCGCACAAATAAAATAAAAAACAAACAAAAACCAAAACACCGACAACATACTCACATGCACAATTTGAGCTAAGTGGCATCGCCTGCACCGCTGCAGCCATCGCCATCGCTATCGACACATCCCACAACGACAAGTACGACAAGCACTGTTGCAATAAACCCCCGGCGCGAATTTTTCGTATGAGTTGGCGAGTAAGTGAGTCTGAGTGTTTTCGACGAACATTTGAGCATGGGTAACATTTGGATTTTAGCGTAATTTAACAGCAAATTAAACCGCACTTGCACACACTCCCACACATTCACTCCCACACATTCACTCACACACTCACTCACATGCACATACACTTAAGCACTCAAACATATGCTAAGCTGGCAGTAATTCTAAACGACTTGAAACCAAAAACCTCTCTTTGCTCTCTTTCAACAAAAAAAGAAATTATTTTGTTTGCAGTTAAATTGAAAAAGTTTTTTTTCCCTTGGATAAATGCGCGCGCGTATACGTGTTTTATGTGCCCTCGCATTTGGTAATTCGGTTGTTGCCAATGCCACTGCCACTGCCATCGCCAACAGCACCTCCGCCCATGCAATTCTTGAATTTATTGAGCCGACTTTGATGGATATTCAAGTGGCTGCGCTCACCTCGCTTGCGTTATATGCTTTCTTCATTATATTGCGCTGAAACTTTAACTGTTTTTGGCATAAAACTTTGCCAATTGAAGTGTTTAAGTTGCTACTCAAGCGCGCTAAATGTACTTTGGCGTCTATTTATGTACGCATTAAGTGCAATGGGTCGTATGAGCGCTGCGAATTCATAAATTTAATGCGTATACACCATGTTGCATGTCGAACATGAGCTGATGTGTTGTTGTTATTTAAAATACAATTTAATATTCCCACAAACGCGGCCTACTACAATGCAACAACTATCGACCGTAATTATGTTGTCCTTCTAGCAAAATTACACTTTAGGTAAAACACAAAAGTCCATTATGAACACACACACACACACACAATGATAGAGAAAACACTTACTTAGGCGGAAGAAACATTTGTGTCTGTTTTTTAGTTTGTTAACAATCTTTGTTGCGCATTTTGCAGGCTTTGTCATGCTTAACAAAGCTTGAATTGTCGGCTTTACTCATCGCTTGTAAAGTGTTTGCTTGCCAAACTAATTAAAAACTATTTAATAACTTAAAACATGCCAAAAAATGAGCCAAACTCAAATAAAAGTACAACAAGTACTGAGCAAACTTTAACTGATTACGACCAACAACAGCCAACAACAACATCATCATCAGCAACGACATTGAGTTGTGTCCTATATGTCGTTGCATTGATCACTTCTTCACAACCTCAGTCACAGTTACAGTCTCAGTCACAGTCAAGCAGTTGAGGCTTCTTTCGCTTGTTAGCGTTGCCAACACAAAGTCAAAATTCTCATTTAATAACTAGTTGGCAACAAACATTGCCTTGTGTTCGACCAAAGTTTGCATTGGCCGCTGGTCTCGTCGCCTCCTGTTTTTAGAGCACACTTCCTTCCTAACCGAGACCAAACGCCCCACCGACCGACTGACTGTTCATGCACTTGCTCACTCGATCGGTTATTTTTTGGCACTCTGCGCTACAAGCGTTGTTCACAGAAACTTTATTATTAGAAAAGTTAAAATATGGTATTCAACACTCACACACACACACACAAAACATGCACAGCAGCCAATCGTATGTGTGCTCATGTTTGTTTCGGTTCAGACAATTCACGGGTGCCTTTTAATGCTCAATTAAACTCAGAATAACACGGAAAAACATTATTAAGCACGAAGGAGAACTTAATAAAAATATACTGAAGGTAAAAACATATAGTAGAAATACGCCACGAGGCGCTTTAAATGAACACTTCATTGCACAAATCAATTTACAAAAGCAAAGCCAACAAAATAAACACAAATCGAACAAAACATTAGGCAAGCATACAAAAAGACCGAAAGGAATACAACAAATTAGTCGAATGTTATAATAATGCCTTTAGGGACATTGCGTTAAATGTATGTAAGTAACAGGAACAACAACTAAAATATAATAGAGACACTAAGAACAAGTGAGTGAATAAGCAAAGCTTAAAACAAAACCAACATTAACTTTTTAATTGTTTAATGTTTCTAAAGTTTTCATTCATTCACTCATTCACTCAGTCATTCATGCTCTTCATTTTGTATTGTTGTTTGTCTCGAACGCAATATAATTAAGTGAAACAAAAAACGACCAACAGCAATAACAATAACAATAACAACAACAACAATAGCAACAATATGAGCAACAGAAGCAGCCGAAGCGCAACATGGCGTATGATGAATTTAAAAGTCAAAATATTGCACTTTGTCTACGTGCGAATGTGTGTGTGTGAATACGTGTGGGGTTGCGTCTTTAGGAAAAGAATGAACGGTGTGAAACAACGAAGCAGCAAGCGAAATTGAACAAAAAAGGATAGAGAGAAAGGACGCACAAGATAAGAAAGAGTTCAACTCAACGCTACAACGCATAAAAGTGGAACTTAGTGAATGAGCGAATGAGAGCTGAGCTACACTGTGCTGTGCTGTGCTGAAGCGCGCCAGTTGAGTGAGTTCAGGTATTACACGCAGTTGCTGCAGTTAAAATAGAAGTGCGCCACGAATGAGTGGCAGCAGTAAAAGTTGCTGAATTAAAAGTTAAACAGCAACATCCGTGCACGTTTTCACTTTGCTCGTGCTGAGCAACACAAACACCAGCAGCAGCAGCACCAGCAGCAGAAGAAGAAAGAATAAAAATAAAGAAGAACTGCAGTGAAAGCAGCTTAAACAGAAATTATAACAATAACAGCAGCAACAGAAGTGAAGGCGGCAACAGCAACAGCAGCTAACCTAACAATAATAACAACGCAACACAGTGGCAACAACAACAATAAACAAAATAACAACAATAGAATGAAGCAAAGTTTCATATTTTGCCGGATGCATTGAAATAAGTACGGGTTTATATAATTTTATGACGCGCATTGTAATCAAACACAAATGCACACCCACCACTCACACAGATACACTCACACAGACAGACAGACAGACAGACACACGCGTTGGCAGCTGAATGGCACACAAGTGAAATGACAGAACTTTTTTTTTTTTATGGTCGACTGTCGTATGTGTGCAAGTAAATAGAAATCTGGGTTAACAGTCGCGCCTTGTTTAGTATTTAGGCCCTGTTGTGCGGTTTACGCTTTACTTTTAACACACACACAAACACACACACAATGTCGCTTTTGCAGTAAGCGTTGATTTCTGTAATAACAAAAATTGCATTTAGTTAACGATAACAAAGCGCCCAAAGAGCATTTTGAAATGAAGTAATGCCTTGGACAATAAGCACAGTGCTCGTAAGCTTAATGGTCACTCATAGTCATGACTTTAATGCAATGCTCAGAAAAAAATAAATGACTTTCGTACATTTCTATTAATCAATTACTCAAAGGACACTTTACACGTCAAGTAGTCCAATTTCACTGCCAACAAAGGTTAAAAAATCTGCTTTAATAAATTCAAAACAATTTAAAAATCCCTTTTTTTTATGTCCTTTAAAGCTAAAATATGCGCACTAATAAATTACCATCACTGTTAGTGAAACCGCAAGGGACCGCAGTCAAAATGATCGCACAATGGCGGCCTAATTTGAGTTAGACCATTAACTTATTAAAGGCAACCGAACGCGGACAGATACACAAACAATGATGGCATAAAAAAAATCAAACTACTAAGAAATTAAGAAAAAGAGTTAGAAAAGCTCATTAAATCATTTAAACAGACGCCTTTGACATTTTCCTTACCTGAAAGCACTTTTAAAGGTTTTCAAATTCTTTTGTTATCTCATTTTTTTTCTTTGTATGATAAAAAATGCTTTCAAGATACGTTCAATTGTTAGCTTAAACAAACTAATGAAATATAAGCGTATATAAATTGTAATCTTTTGTTTAATTTTTGTAATTTTTAAGATTGCGGTTTCACCTTGGTTTACATATACACGCACACCATCAAAGCGGTTGACAAAATTCTTTTCAAAGCAAGAACAAAAGTTACTTATTGAAACTGGGAGAAGAATTGACAATGGGAGAAGTACTATTAAAAAGAAAAAAAAGAAACTTAAGTACAATTTTGTATAGCATACAAAAGAAGAGCTTTAAGTATTGCTGATGAAATTTAAAAATATTTTTCATTTTTTCACATTTTCCAATTAGGAAATTTAATGAATTGAAAATGCATACGCAATTCCGTATACACATGACTGAAGCTAATCAGAGCACGTACACAATTTTTTTTTTTGCAGATAATTTTGTTGAAATTTAAACTAATGTAAAATAAAATGAAAATGTGAAAACAAAATATAAAACAATACAAAATGAAAAGCAAATCAGTGAAAATCAAATACTAAATCGAAAACCAAATAAACAACAACAAACGAAATGCCTATTAAAATATTTAACAATGAAATAATAGAAATTTAATCATGCATGGAGCGACAGATATGAAATGAGTTTGAAGTGTTGTGGGTGTGAAGAGCATCGGACAGTCACGTTATATGCATTATGTGTAGTTAAGAACAGACTTTGCCTGTCATATTCACAGCTGTTTGCAGGCAATAATGCGGCTTAATGCATATTCAACTATGCTCCATTAATAAAACGTGCACAAATGCCAAACATTGACATGTCGGTCAATACAGCAAAACCAAAACACACACACATGATTTGAAAGAGTGATAGAGATAGCATGTAATTGAATGAGCTAGACACTGGCGACAGTTCTAACAGCAGCAGATTTTGTTATATAAAATGACATGAACAAGTGAATGCTGTTGTTGTTGGTGTTGCTGCTGCTTCTGTCACTGGTATGCAATAAATGACAGCACTGTAGATAATATGTATGCATGTTATACTAGATAGTTATGAAGTAAAGCATTCAAAGTTAGACACATGCTTGAATTTTCCCATGAGTTGACCATAATTATTTACACACACACACACATGGCTTGTGAATAACACATTCTGTATGGTAGCTACGTATGTCATAGTAAACTTATAGAAAATTTGCACACGTGAGCTCATTTTATGTTCAATATCGCACAAAGCATTCCGTCAGTCATTCATTCATTCATTCAGTGAGTCACTCAGTCAGTTATAAAATTCATTCGATATTCAATAAATCAGATAGCCATTTATATATTCAGTAGTATCTGTGTGTGTGACACTCGTTGACAGACCGGTTGGACAACCAAACTCAGCTCAATTTAAGTCAAGTCAAGTCAACTCAACTCAATTTATGATTATGTCAATGTTGTTTATGTTGATTTTGCACAAAATTTAAGCGTTGTGACTTTTGCTTAATTCTCTTCTACTCTTTTTGGTTTTCTTTGCTTTTTGTTTTGGTTTATGGTTTGACACATAAACTTTATCTTGGCTAAGGAAAATCAATAAGTCTTTTGGTGACTGCATCTGAAAGCGGCTTAATTACTTAAGCCAGACAATTTCGGACACGTGCGAAAACAAAAGCTGTCAACAACAAGACAGACAAACAAACTCGAACAGAAAAGTTGTCGACACAAACGACTAACGAAATATTTAAATGGAGCATGAAGATTTTTATTGTATTGTAATAATCACTAACATAACAACAACAACAAATTTATCAATAGCCAAAATAACAACAGCAACAACAACAACAATGATAATAAGTATGACAACATGTGTAATGGCAACTTCAATTTCACGCCTCATCATTAAATACAGCAAATAGATTGATAATCATCGACGTCAATGATGATGTCGATGTCATTGTCGTTGTCGAAAACGTCGTTTGCTCATCAAAACACAGACACAAACAACAACAATACGTTTCACTAATGGGTGGAGCAGCACAGACAAAAGCCAAAACAAACACACGCACACATGGTCACATGGTCACAGTCCGAACAGCTGCATTAACGACATGCAAGTCTCACGCATATGTATGTATATATGTATAAACTGTTAGTAAAATTAATTCGATTAATATAGATGCGCAGATACATATACATATGTATAATACATGCATACATATGTATGTAGTTTGAGTTACTAATACATGACTATCATCAACATCGACACGGACATGCTTGTTAGCAAAGTGTACATTGAAATTAACGGACACATATGCGCAGCTTTCAATTTGTTCGCCTCGCCTCACACCTCTCTCTTTCATGATGTATGTACATTGGACAGTGTCGATTGTTTCATGTTACGGCTTAATATAATATTGCGCACATATGAAAGCCGTGTCCAGTTTGGTTAAGCGTACTCAAACCTGTACGATTGCCATAAAGTGAGTATGAGTAAATGGAAAAGCAATCGATTGTTGCATGTGCATTGGTTGATACAGCGAACGATTTTTAAAGGGGGGAGGCGATGTGGGGAACGTATGCTTTTGCACATTGCGCTCATTAGACGATTTGCATTCAATTAATTTAGCAAAATTAATTGGATACTTGCTTATTAGATACTCATATTTGCAACGTTGTCGTTTCTGTTGTTATCATTGTTGTTATTGTTGTTGTTGTTGTTTTGATTTTACATTTAGCAATGTACAATAATAATTTACATAAATTAATTTACAAATTGTAAAATTACACGTGTACCTAATTCAATCATAAAATTTGATTTATTTTCGCTTAACAATGATGGCTTTGCCGTTGCTTGCCGTTGCGATTTAATTGAACATTTACATATTCCATAAGCTGATTTATTTAAGTGCTATTATATCAGCATGTTTGGGGTGTGTGACAGTATCTAAATGTGACGCTGTGTGCGTATTTGATAGAATAGTAAAATGAAAACAAAACCAAACCAAACTAAACCAAAAAATGTAAATCCCAGACAGAGCAGAGAAACCTCAGCACACACTTTCAATTTGAAGCGACAATGGTGAGAATTCATAGTAATGCAATAAAACCGATTATATGCCATTTTATTGTTATGTACTAAAGCCCTTATTTCATTTTCTGTTCTTTTTCTCTTCCATCCAGCCAACGACTGCAAAATCATGTCTGTGCCGTAGACGTGACATTGATAAGGCGTCTAGCCATGTCTGTGCCACACAGCAACATTGAGGAACATTTTGACCGCCATGCCAACGTAAAATGGCAGTGAAATTCGATATTTTATTGTAATTTAGCAAAATCGCAAACGGACAGGACAAGGACTCAAGCATTTGGGAAGTTATACACTCACTCACTCAAATGACTTTTGGCACGATTATTGCAAATGCGCATGTTGTAAATATATCTTAACAAATAGGCAAAAAAAACGCAAGCAAACCTTACTGAGTTTGTGTTTGTGCTAAGAAGCGTGACGCGCACGCCCCCAAGCGTATGCAATGCTTTCTTTTATAACAATCATCAGCAAGTAAACCAAATTGCTGCAAATACCAAAATACGCTACTAAAAATGACCACAAAAATGCACGGAAAAGCATTTTCTTTCTTTTTTGTTTTTTTTTTTTTGTTTTAAGTAAGTTCGCTTACTTCTTCGTCCTCATCGACTTTGCCAACGTGCTCGACACAAATACAATTTATTGCAATTTTTATTGTACGGAATTGTGTGCAAACACTTTTATGGCTACTGTGTGTTTTGGTATGTGTGTGTGATTGTATTCGTGCGTGCGAGAGTTTGTGGGTGTGTCAAAATCAAAGTGAGCTTGAGGTACAAAATTGTTTGGGATACTCTTCAAATCGAAGTTGGTATAAAAGTGCAATACAAAAAAGTATCTTATTTCTTTTTTTTTTTATTTCCAATAACAAAAATCGATTATACCAAGGGAGCAAAAACTGAAAACAATAAAGCTTTCCTTAAAAAATAACAAAATTTACAATTTTTATTCTTGTAACTCATCAGCTTAAATTCGAAGCGTAAACAAATTTCAGAAAAACTCTGCACTACTCTAAACTTGAAGCATTAAACATGCATTTCAATCTGTTTAAGTAAATGCTGCATTTACAAAATTCCCGAAACATTAAAAGTTCAAGTCAAACTGTCAGTCTGTCTCACAATATTTTAATGCAGTCTTCTATTGTTAACTCTTATGAGATATTTTCATAAGCTAAAACGAAAGCATTAAGTATAAATACATGTAAAATATGTCAACGCAACAACAAACATGCAAACTTTCTTTGGCAACAAACGGTGCAGGAAGATAAACAGGCGCGAGGCAGACAAGCGTGCGCGATAAATACACATCATAGATATTGTTTAGTAAATCTAACAGATTTATCTGCCAAATGTCACCTCAAGAGAAAATTTATGTGCGTCTGTGAATGCATGAGCATGACGACAAAACCGACGAAGACAGCGTTGAGGCAAGACAAACTGACTGAGCGTTGGCAAACGATCGCGCAGCAGTCAAGCGTAGGTTTCCGTTTCCGTACTCTAATGCCGAACGTACGCGATTTTCAATGTGTTCTCGCCGCTTCAATTCATAGACGGCATTTGTTATTAGCTTCATTGAAGCGCAGCATTGCTTAAATGCCGCCACAACGCAAAAGCCCTCACGCATTCGAGTAACGTTGCCAGCTTATGTTGGACTAAATTCCAATGCATGAGTACATCGTATGTGAAAGCAGTTGCATCCTTTGTACGTTCAGTCATGCTCACATATATACATACATACATTAATACAGACAAAACCATGCCTGTGCCTGAATCTGTCTGTCTGTGTCGTCTGCTTATTTGTCTCACTTGATGCCGTATGCGAACGCGCTCGTTCATTCGTTCATGCTCAAAGACAGCTGCTGGAATTGTTCACTGTAAAACATAAATTAACATAATGCTTAAGTATGTGTGACAAGCGACTTCCGGTTTTCATTTCACATGAATTTATGTCGCATTTGAAATTTTGGTTAAAGCATAGCATAACGCCAGGCGTCGCACATTTAATTGTCTTCATGTGTTTCATTTTGTTTCATTTCGTTTTGTTTTATCGAAAGCAACGAATAGGAAAACACACAAAAATATCTTTTCAGTCACTCAAGCGTATAAATGAAATCAAGTAATTGTGTATAAGCGAAAGGACTAACATGCTATGTGGCTGTATGTCTGTGTGTGTGTGTGTGTGTGCACTCGTATGTACTTACCACTACCAGGGCAGCAAACTGCGCAAAAAGTCACAATGACTGTGTGTAAATTCGGTTCAAGTGCACTTGGAACTAAACAATTTCAAGTGTCGAATATAATTCAAGCGAAAAGTTCTTCTGCTTTATCGTCTTCAGTTGCAGCAACACTTTAAGGAAAATATGTCTTATGAATTCGCACGAAATATAACTTAAGTTACGCACACACACACAAACACACTCATAAATGCAAACTTGCACATGTACATAGAAATCTTCTTACGGTCGCCGCTTTCGTAGCTCTGCTTGTGCTTGTGCTAGTGCTTGTGTTTGTGCTTCTGCTTGTGCTTGCGTTTGAGTGGTGACTGCACTTGACCTAATTGCGCACGTAAAGTTTTGCACGTTTACTTGAACAAGTCAAATTAGTTTTCAATTATTTTCTGCTAAGCTTTCATTGCATTAAAATGCCAAGCCAACAACTCAACACGCCTAATGTGTATTAATTTCTACGCGTTGCCGAACAAACAAATAACAAAAAAAAAAATTCCAAAAAAATTTCAAAAATAACAAACCAAAACATAATAAATTAAAATCAAAATGTTTCTTAAGCAACTCAATTAGGATTTATGCGTGTTTTGCTTGCGATACATGGCATTGCCAGCGCCTATCGCCATTGCTATCAATTGAAATTCATTAGTATCTTCATTGTGGCTCAGCATCAGCGCAGCTTGTATAATTTTTTTCTCTTTTTCGGCATTTATTTATTATGCAATGCGCGTTTTTCATCTTGTTTGCTTGTTGGCGCTTATTATCGCACAACGTGGCGTATGATTAACATAATACGTTGGCATGTCGAAGGTAGCTGGTGCCACAGCAAATCGGAAAATCTCACCTGCACGTTATCACGCGCATTGCTTCGATTTCAGTACAGTTCAATTCGGTTCGGTACAATGTGAACTTATTAACATAATTTGTTTGAATTTTCGTTACAACGCTTTATAAGCTTATCTCCTTACCCCACTGATTTCGTTTTATCCATCTCTGTGTGTGTGTGTTTATCATATTTTGTGAAACGTGTGTTGCATATAATCGCTGCATTTAATATTTGATTTATAAGCATTGATATCGATCAACAAGCCGTCATAGCTTAGTTGTGTAGTTAAGTAATGTGCAATGTAATTTTTTTCGAAAAATTCGTTAGAAATGAATTCCATTTATAAAAAAAAAACATTTTTGCTTTGCTTAAATGTTACTGAAAGCACATTTTCTGTTCAAAATAAATTCTTTCCTCGAATTATCGAAAAAAAAACAACAGATGGTCTAAAAAAATCCACTTAAGTTGCGAAAATGTATTTAACTTTGTTTGACTATTGAGCACATAAATAGCACGATTCAGTTTGATTGGCTGCAAGACTGGCATTTCCCGATGCGCCACTCACAGGCACATATGTCCCATTGTGCACTGTGTATTTGTGTGTGTGCGTGGCATTGTCCTGCCTTGGAATGAAATATGCTGTCATGACAGTGACTCGTCCTTTCAAAGCAAGTTGGTTGCATTGTCATTGGTTTCATTGTTGTTGGTGGTGTTTGTGCCATTGTACCACGTTGGCTTTGTCGTGCGCTAAATAATGACAAATTCTAAAGTAATGCGCTAAAAAGTTCAATTACAATAGCATTAAATAGTACGATCGATGCGTTTACAATTAATAATTAATTGCAGTCTACTTTTAAGCGTTTCGAAATTGCCGCATTTGAAACTATTTATTATTGTTGCATTGTTGATGTGTGCCACAAACTGAAGCTCAGTTGAAAGTCAGCGCACGCAAGGTGCAATTATTGCAAAGAACTTGGCTTGCCTTAGCGAACATGTGCCGCGAAATTGGTTTGAAGGAATCCTTTGGCACAAACTACACGTTTAATTGAATACAAATCGTTTCGTTCAAAAGTCAAACAACTTAGTAAAACTTTGTAAGCATAAAGAACTCAAGGGTTGCTATAATTGAAATAGGCTGAATTGCAAGGCAAGTGATTATTGTACGTAATTGCTTGTTGCTATGTACTCACTATTAAATTCAATTATAAATATTATAGGCTTTTCGTTTTCTTTAAAATTCGATGCTATAAATAATAATAAACTTTTGTTTTTCTCTAAAATTCTACTTTTTAAATAATGAGCTGCTTTAAAGTATGCTACACAAAGCAGTTACTGCATTCTGCAGTCTAATTATGATCATCAAGCGAACGAGTCTGATAGTCTAAGACGAAACAATACATTAGCAACTAACCAACTAACCACATGAATATGGTACACCATGTCAGCCTTGACAGTAAGACACATCTGATGACAGTTGTGTGTGTGTGAGTGTATATGTTCTTTATGGACTAAATTCTGCTTAAGTTAGACTGAAGCCTGATGTTTGTAACAAATGTTGTTGATGTTGGTATTGAAGTGGGCTGTTGCAAATGTTTGTCAGTTGTGTTTGTTCGGCTTGTTTGTCCTGAAGGTATTACTACACCATTACGCATTCACTCAAGAGCTTCATTAGCTTGTTGTTGGACGCTTTTCTAAAAGTAATTATGCTGTCGACAACTGCGACTTTGACGTCATCAAGGACAATGACAACGACAACGACAACTACGACGACGACGACAGCGATGGTGATGAGACTATAATGACGAACAGACTTCGAAGACCGGAACTGAGTACAGAAGCCACAACATACCACATGACGCAACTGACCAACAGTGAAATCATGAACCCCAAAATTGACCAATGTCGACACAAACAGTGCACAAACAACTGTGTATGTATGTATGTAAATGTTGGCAATGCGTGTGAGATGCAAATGTCAGCCGGAGCGGAAGTTACTTAGCAGTTAAAAGTACGGTCGTTTGTCTGTATTCGTGAATGTTGTATATGTGTTGATTCGAGTTTGTGTATGTGTGTGAGAATGTGAGTTTGTGTGAATTGGCAATTATGTTGACGTTTGTGCTTGTGCATGTGTTTTTGTCTGACGATGAACCCTCAATATGCGCTACGCTCAAAAGCATGCTATATTTTTCGGACAACGCATGAGCAACAAGAAAATGCAATTAACACGCCAACAGGCAAACCGGAAATGGAGTGCTCAGCGCAATGACCATACCAGCCCAAAAACATTCATTCCTTTATATGAGCAAGCCACCAACTCGTTGCCCACCCATCACCTATCACCCATTACCCAGCAACGCGCACAGTAAGTGGCTGTTGAGATTGATGCACTCTGCGGCAAATTAGTCATCGTCTGCTGCTGCTGCTGTTCATGATTCAATGAAAGTCAATTAGTTTTAAATTAATATTTTCAACCTGCTGACGAAAATGGAGTGCCACCAAGCATGGTATGCTGCAGCAAAAATTCCAATAAGCAATTTCGTTTGAGAATGACAAAATCAACACATAATCGATAAATGCAAGAGTAAAGTCACTAAATAAAATCAGATAATCATGATCATGCCGAAGAAAAGGTAAATCGCAAAAATAAATAAATAAAAGACTAGAAATGTGCTTGTTCCAAGCAATTTCCCTATAGTCGACGCCGCTGCCTGCTAGACATTTGCCTGCCAGACAGTCGTGCTCTCCCTCTTTTGCCCACGCCCAACCGTTGCCGTGCGCTAACAACGAAATAGCCATGACACCTTTGCAAGCAGATTGCAGCGCACAATTGCTCGAATTCTTGGCAAAAAGTATTTTATATATACAAATATATATGTATGCTAAAAAGAAGAGAAAAATAAGCAAATCTAAAGAAAAAGTGCACATTTATAAAGGTGCTGCGTCGTCTATTGCCATTCCTGGCTTCATTTTTTTTTTTTTTTTTCGTTTTTAACCGAATTGCTTCGTCTTTGCTTTTACTGCTTTCGCACTTGAAGTGTCTTTGCATTGCGCACACACTTTCCTACACTCCACCTGCTTTATTCACAACGTGTTCTTGTCTTTTTTGCCACGTTATCTGTGTAATCTTTTATTTGCAGTTTAATGCACACTTTGCTGCTCATTTTTGGTCATTTTGCAAGCAATCTAAAGCGCTAGTTTAATATTTGCCAGCGTCGGGTTAAGAAATTTCAACATTTACATAGTGAAATGTTTCGTAAAAAGCCAGAAGAAAAAAATATTTAATAGAAAACCAAAAAAAAAAAAGAAAAAGAAAATGTATTTAAATATTTTGTGCAATGAGCTTTTGTCGCCGTCGCATTAAATTCGTTCATTTTAACATATTTTGTCGTTGCGTGCAAAGAATAATGCATTGAGCAATGCAAAAATGAGGTAACCGAAAATTTACAATGCAACATAAATCAAGAGAAATTATAATAGAGACTTGGGCGTGCAAAAGTCTTATCAAAATGGCTTTTTGGTTGCACTAAACAACTCACACACACACACACTCATATAACACCATCACAGTACAGAATGGCAGCAAGGAATGATTGCTTGTAAATGCGTTCTCCTTTAGCACCCCAAAAAAATACAACAGCAAAACATAAAAATAAAGTAGTGTAATTTTGCTCAAAGTTGCACATTTATTATTTATTCATTTAATATTTATGCTGCAAAGGTGTAAATCATGTGTCTGTGAGTTTCGTGTCTTTTGCCACACACCAACAGCAAAAGCAATATCAACAGCACAAACACTTTCATTCAACATACAGTCAAACACACACATGTACTGCTGATATGAGGACAACGTAACATAAAACATGTTACAAATGACCAGAAGAACGATGACTGAATGAAGTAGTTGGGGGAGTAAAGGAGTGAATAAGTGAACGAGAAGGCACGAATGAGTGGCAATGTTCGCCATTAGGCTTCTACATTTCGCCGTTTAGGTTGCCTTCATTTTGTTACTGCTGTTATTTCCTGTTTGCTTGCATTGTTGTTCTTGTTGTTGTTGTTGTTGTTTTCGTTTGTTCCACTTGACCACTAAAGTCTTGTTTTAGGCGCTAAAAGCTAAATACCAAAATTCAAAAAACAGCTGCTACCAACACTCGACTAAGTAAGGACATGAAATAGCAGCAGTTATTGTTGTTGGTGTCGTTGTTGTTGTTGTTGCTCTTGTTATTGTTGTTAGTAATGTTGAGCAACTTGCTGCTGATGCCTACATTTGATTGTACTTGCCTGTTCTTGTTGTTGTTGTTAGTATTTTTAGTATTTCATGTTCATGTATATCCATGAATGTGTTTGCTAGAGTGTGACTCTGTTTGTCTGTGTTTGTGGATGTGCGAATGTGTGTGTGAAAGTGTGTTCTTTGACCCTTTTTGTTAAACATTTGAGCGCATTTTGGCACACATAAAGTTGTACCAACTTTGCTAAACTCAACACAGCTCTCTCACTCTGTCTCTGCTAATTGCAAGCAAACAGTTCTCTGCGTCTTTACCTTCTTGTTAGCTCAATGGACACAACGATACTATATCAGCAACGAATTGTAATTAGCAAATGTTTTCCAAACTGTTTAGCCTTGAAGCATTTCATTGTTGTCACACGAGCAATGACCGGCCGGTGTTCAGCAAACGTGTCAGGACTTTTTCGAGCATTGCTACTCATTTAGCGGCTTGTATTGCGCTACGTGCCGCTCAGCGCACAAAGTAGTCAATGTTCAATATTATAATTGGCTATTGTTTGTTATGTTTACCATAATTGTGGCTTTTTATATTGTATAACATTACTTTGCGCATTTTGTAATGTAATAACCGCAAAAACAATGAGCCACAAATGAAATGGCAAACAAATCGTCAATGTTAATTAAAAGGTTTGTTAAATGAGCAATTACAACATCAACAATAACAATAACAACAACAACAAAACGAAAAATAAAATTAAATGAAATTAAACAAATATAAACAAAAAACAAAGCTTCAATTAAAACTAAAACGCCAAACGGGTTAAAGCAATTTTGATTAGCTTGTAGCAATTAACAAACAGTATACAACATAATTTTAGGCAGCATTTATACAAATTGGTTTGATTTTTCTAACTTGCAACAGGAAAAATAAACTAATTTAAAATGTCATATCACAAAAATTAGAAAAAACAACAACACGCACAAAATTTTTGGCAAAATAAATTGCGCTTTTCTATTAGGCCACAAAATGACAAAATAAAGCAATTAATGTATATTTGTATTGAACAAATACAATGAAATGAAAATTTCAATTTCAAAACAAGATGTCAGAAAATAAATAATTTCAAATATTCAATGTAAATGTTAAATTTCATAGAATTCTTATATTTATGGTAGAAATATGGACGCATGAACAAACTTTCATTCAAGTTGGGTGAGAATACACGCGCGATCGAACAATATGAAAGGAAAGTTAAATAATTAAAAGTTTTGGCCACAAAAAAAAATCAAGTCACAAGAGTTAACAGTTAAGCTCAATGTCGGAATTTTGGTAAATTTGGCTAAGCAAGACGGCCTAATGGAAAACAAATAAGAAAACCGTTTTGACGTCGACTTGTCTAAATGTGGCCAAAGTGTTATGCAATGCTTTGGGATTAGCAATATTAAGGCAGTAATATTAAGACCTTTTACTCGCTCTCTCTCTCTTCTTCACCCACTCATTCGATTCTCTTGTTGATGCTAAGGCCAAATGTCCTGCAAGAAATAATTATTGTTGGTTTAACTAAGCTTCAAGAATAAACATAAACAAAATATTCAAGAATATATAGCGAAGCACAAGCTCAAAACGATTTGTTTTTGCTTTTGTTATTTTTGGTATATCTTTTGTATTATGCAATGCAATTTGTGTTCAAAATGCCCAGAGCAGCCTTGATTGCATGCAATGCAACTTTAATTCCTTTGGCAGCCAAAGCCCACAGCATCCTTTGAGCAAATGATTTGCTTTTGTTTCACTCCAATGTCAAAAATAAGTTTTATTCCAGCACTCCAGCAGACTCAACTACAAATATTTTACTGCCTACTGCTTAAAAATGCACTTAATTGAAGTTGATAGACAGGCACACAGGCTCGGGCACAGGCTCTTACTCAGAGCTGAGAGCTCAGTGGATAAAAACTAACGAATTACTCGGCCAGGAGCGCAATTGAGTTTATCTAACCAAATCTAAAATTTACAAATTAGCGGCGAAGGCGCATGTTGAAAACTTACCTTATTTATTACCTTTAATAACTCAACTTGTGGTCTCGACATTTACCGACGCCGACGCTCGTCGACGCTTACGTTTAATGATCTAAGCAGCGCTTCCTCAAGACGTTCTTTCGTTCGTTTGCCTTTGCAATAAATTTCACCAACAACTCCGCACTTTGGCCAGAAACGGCGCTGCAAGACAGCAATATTAAATATGCGAGTGTGCAATGGCAAGGCGGAAAATTATTGGCCGACAGCCAACTGAATTGAAGCTCGAAAAACTTATTTAATTTTTAGAACTAAAAAAAGAAATGATAATCTTTTTCTTTTCAGTCTTTGCTATCTCAGAACGCTTATTGGAAAATTATTATTTTTATAGCTCATTTTCGGATTGCATGATTTTTAGTTCGAATATTTAATGTTTAAGGTTATTTTCTTTTTTTTGTCTTCACAATCAATATAAACCAAAAATTAACGAACAACAAGAATAATGAGAAATGCTTATACAAAAAAGTAACACAAAAAGAGTTCACACACACTCACAGCCACAAACACACATAGGGACACTCTGTTAATAGTTAACAGAGACATTCCTGTAACAGTTAACGAAGACATTCTCTTATCTGTTAACAGAGGCTTAGTGTTAACAGTTGACAGAGACATTCTGTTAACAGTAAACTGAGACATTATGTTAACAGTTAACAGAGACATTCTGTAAACAGTTAACAGAGACATTTTGTAAACAGTTAACAGAGACATTCTGTTAACAGTTAACAGAGACATTCTGTAAACAGTTAACAGAGACATTCTGTAAACAGTTAACAGAGACATTTTGTAAACAGTTAACAGAGACATTATGTTAACAGGTAACACAGACATTCTGTAAACAGGTAACACAGACATTCTGTAAACAGTTAACAGAGACATTTTGTTAACAGTTAACAGAGACATTCTGTTAACAGTTAACATAGACATTATGTTAACAGTTAACAGAGACATTCTGTTAACAGTTAACAGAGACATTCTGTTTACAGTTAACAGAGAAATTTTATTAACAGTTAACTGAGACATTCTGTTTACAGTTAACAGAGAAATTCTATTAACAGTTAAAGTTAACAGAGAAATTCTATTAACAGTTAACAGAGACATTATGGTAATAGTTAACAGAGACATTATGTTAACAGTTAACATACACATTATGTTAACAGTTAACATACACATTATGTTAACAGTTAACATACACATTATGTTAACAGTTAACAGAGACATTATGTTAACAGTTAACAGAGACATTATATTAACAGTTAACAGAGACATTCTTTCAACAGTTAACAGAGACATTATGTTAACAGTTAACAGAGACATTATATTAACAGTTAACAGAGACATTCTTTCAACAGTTAACAGAGACATTCTTTTAACAGTTAACAGACACATCCTTTAAAATTAACAGGGACATTCTGATAACAGTTAACAGAGACATTCTGCTAAAAGTTAACATAGACATTCTGTTGGAGTGTGGCACCGTCTACCATGTGTGCAGGGTACTATATCGGCGAGTATACTCGACTGTAACGTCTTTTCCGGTTTTTCATTTTATTTGCTTGGGTCCCAACTTATTGGCAAATTTCTTATGCTCGGAAAATAGTTTGTGTGCATTTATTGGCAAATGGCAGCAGAAAAACATTTGCGCACGTTCGAGTTGTTTAAATTTAATTTGGTAACTGCTTCCTGCTGCACACCCCCGCGTCACACACAACAGACACGATCCGTTTGGATCTGACCCGACAGACAGAGCGACCAAACGACTCAGCAACTGAGCGACTTTTACAGGTCACAAGAAATTGACTGGTGCATGTAGCACGCAGCATGCAACGTGTGCCATAAAGCGTTTAAGCGTCTCAGCGAATATGTGTATTACAAATATGTATATATGTATATATAAGACGCAAGTCACACTTGAGGTATGATGGCCATCACTACTTGCTTGCCTAACTGTAGCCGCGTCGCATTACTTGCGACTTAAGGCAGACACCTGAGCATTGAAGTGGGCGTCGCAAACAGAAAACAGTATGCAACTTAAGCCATAAATATGACAAATATTACATATGCAGCATGCAAGTTTTTTGCCTCCAGCACGTAGCTAACATAAATATAAACTTATGACAGCAAAACGAGCAACGACAACAACAACAGCAGCTGCATCAGCAGCGTCTGTGACTGCGACTGCGACAGACGCAAATGTTAAGTTAAAAACTGCTGCAACTTTAAGCATTCAACCAACAAACGCAAATTAGTTGAAATATATAGAAATGAGATACATGCCACAGCACAGCAGAGCAGAGCAGAGCCACAACGCAGTGCAGCGCAGCACAACAGAGTCATGCCACAAAATATCTATGAGTGTAGAATAAAGAGAAGGTTGGCGGGATGAGCGTACGATTTGAAAAGGTGCTGCAAGCAAAATCGAGCGTACCAAAAATTGCTTAAGTTAAGGTTAGCTCAATGCCATGAATGCTTTTAGCCGGCTTGAAATTTGCAACCGAAATAGACACAAGGCAAACCCATTTTTGTGGTTGCAACTTGCACAAAAATGCATTAGACAGGCAGGTAAAAGCGAATGCATATGTCTCTGTGTGTGTGTGTGTGTGTTTCAATGTTTTCGTGCCTGTAAGTTTGCTAAGAGGCAACTTGACTTTAGCTGATTTGCAAACGAAAAAGCTGCTTTAACGTAAAATATGTAAAGTGCCTCTGAAAATGGGTTCAACCGACAACCGACAGCAGGGACCAAATAATGATATGCAACACTTGCATATCAGCCAAGACAATGAGCCCAACAGGCAGTGGGACAGTACGTTGATTTAGTTACCACATGAAATGCAATGCAATCCAAAGCAAAAATAAAAAAAGAAACATGCTTAAACAAACACAAATCGAGTTCAAGTTGCCTCAACCGAGGTAGTCGACCGACCGAATCGAAAGTATAACCGTCCGTCCGTTGGCTTTAAGTTGCTTGGGGTAGCATTAAAAATGTAGAAAAATCGCAAATAGTTTACAACAGCATCAGTTGAGGCAGCACCAATACAAACAAAAATACCAACACCAACTACACGAGCAGCAACAACAATAAACGATATATTGAGTAGTGACAATAGTTGACAGTGTGGCAGCCACAAAATAAGGTCTCTATTTGCCCACAGTCGGTGTTCGTTGCGGCTTTAGTGTCTGTTTGTCGTCTGTGTAAATATGTGCATATGTATGTGTGTTCGCATACAAAAGGAAACTGCATTTTTACGAGCAACGGAAGCGGATGTACGCAAAATCGATTCGACTTTAGTTTGATTTCAATTCTGTTTACGTTGGTTTGGCATCTCAGTATTTGCGTATTTTGCCTCGCCTTGCCTTGCTTTGCTTGCCTCAATGTGTGAAAATAGCCACACGGGCAATTGAATCCTTTAAGTAAACGTGTGTGTGTGTATGTGTGTGTGTGCGTCTCTGTGTGTGTATATTACTGATTGTGTGCTTTTACATCCTGTTTGCAATGAAAACCAAAAATTTCAAAGCTGATTTAGTAAACTTGTATGCCACTATTGACACTCAAATCGGCTTCAAATCGATATTTTATATGCTAAACAATAAATGCTATGACAAATAAGTATTACGTATAAAAAATTTTCTCACATCGTATTTAAATAAACAATTAAAAGCTTAATGTCTTAAAGGCTTACATGTCATGACTACCAAGAACCAATAAGAAAATTGTAATGCAATGTAAAACACGATTTCAGCTTTTGTTTGGAAGTTTATTTTATTAAAATTATTTTATTGATTTAAAACAATTTTGCGAAATTTCGATTATAAGTTAACATTCAGCCAAGATGAATGTCGAAGAAGTTGCAACTTGTTTAGAAAGGACTTGGCATTTAATCAACAGACTTAATAGATTTATTTTGAAAAGTTTTGTTATCCAGTCCCGAATAAGTTTGTTGCTAATTAGCGACTACTTTATTTAACTTCATTAAATTGTTTATTTGTTTTTCATTTAAATTTTCAATTTCCTATCTTTTAATTATGCTGGCCTATGAGATTTTTAAACATATTCCCGATGCATTCCTCATAACCACAACTTCATACAGCAACAATTCAACACTGTCTGCTTACAAACCAATTCACGACCATATTAGTGGTTGAATAACAAACTCAAAATTGATAGATTGACTGTTTGATGAATCCATCACTGCTTAGAAGCCACAAACTTGATTTGACTCGCTTTTACTTACTTGGCTAATACACCACAGCAATAACAACAACAACCACAAATGATAACGTAGCCCTTTGAAGTATGTATATTATCGCTAATTAAATGAATGGTGCTATGCGTGGACAATGGCCACATTTAGGCATATAGAGACACTATTTCAAAGGTAATTAAAGTAGCCCTTGATACACAAACATTAATTAATCTACATTGAGGAGCTAGTGCTTGCATATATCATTTTATATAGCAACAAATTGTCTTGCCACACATGAAAAAATGAAATTTACATAAAATGAGAAGCTATAAAACATTCATGGAAACGCATATTTTTGGACTTCGTTAGACGTTAGAGCCATAAAACGTGCCACAAACGAATATCAAATTTAAAAAAAATTTTTTGTTAAAGCAATTTGTAAGAACCCTTTGCGAAATTAATATTTGTGCAATGTTGTCGAAAGAAATCACATTCCTATTGCACAGAAAATAGAAACGCAATAACTTCCAAGCGCACACAAACACACACACCCACGCGTGTACTCCCACACAAAAAGTCTCATATTACATTTGCCCACACTCACGCAAACACACACAAAAATGCGGCCAAATTTCGCCGAAAAGCAAAAAAAAACTGAAACTCAAAATGTAGAAAAAGGGGTTATGCGCAGGAATGAATTTCATATGTGTACATGAGTAGAAAATCAGCCTGCATGCAATACAATTTGCAATATTTGTACTAACAATTTGCCAAAAACAACAACAACAGCAACTCAAACACAGTTAAGTGTCCACGATCCGTTAAATGCCCGAGGGCAGCAGCACGCAAATATCTTTGCCTTTTTTATTGGGCAAACAAATGAGCAGGCAATGTCAGGGCAGTCAAGCAGGGCCGCACGCAGTCAAGTTCTTTTTTTTTTCATTTATTTATTTTTCCTTTTTTTGGAGTACAATAAAAACGTCGAAAACATTGCAAACATTAACGGAAAAACAATTTTCATAAATCTAAAATTATTACCAAAAAACAAACCCGAAATGAAGCAATGTACCAACAATAAGTACAACAAACACAGCAACAACAATATGAACAGCAACCATGAACCATGAAGATTCGACGATGCCAATGATGATGACGATAATCATGATGGAGTCAAGGACCTCAACGATGATGGTTGAAGTAACGCACAGAAAAAGAAAAAAAAATTAAAGTAAAATAAAGTCAAAACGCTTCGGGCACACAAGCACACACATGCTTACCACCAGCCTGACCCCCGCATTGCCGTTCCAAGCCATTCAACACTCGCCAAGCCAAAAGTTCGACTAAAAAAATCAACAAAACATATTTTTTCAAAGCATTTAACATATTATTTCATATTTTGCGTTCATTTTCAGTTATTTTGGATGCGCTTAAGTGTAAAGACGCCTTTGCCAATACACATATTTGTCATACGCATACGAATATGTGTGCGTGTGTGTGAGTATATTTCAACATATGCATGTGTATGTGTGTGTTTAAATTTATGTAGAGGGGTGTAAATGTAATTTTCGAGTGTTGTACAAACAGTTGTTTGTGCATATTAGAAAATTATACAGAGCATAAATCACCAACGCGAAGGGGCATAAATCCAATTCACTCCTTCAATGTTAATATGTAGCATACTTGGGGGACGTTTAATGGATTTTTATGCTAAGGGTTTTTAGAGTGGTTCCAAAAAAAAACACACACACACACTCACACATATGCGCTGTCTTGTTGGTCTCTATCAATTTTAATACGATTTGATTATATTTTGCTTTCATGCTTTTAAGTCCACTCATATTTCAATTATAATTTTTTTTTTTTTTTTGCATGGCAAACAAAGACATGTTCAATTTGCACGATTTTTGGCTGTAACAGAAAATTCTTCAGCCGCCATTGTAGTTGTATGACGCGACATCAGCAATCAGATTAACGTGCACGAGTCCAAGCTTAAGCGCTGACTAGAAAACAATGCGAAAAAAGCTGAGAAAATGCCGACAAGAAGAAGGTAACGAAGAAGAGGCTAAGCTACTTGAGCCACTCAGAAGCTTAAAGATATTTTTTAATAATTTATCTTAAATCTAAAGCTGAAAACAGACAGACTGTCAATATGATAGACAGACAGACAGAGTGACAGGCAGTTTTTCCACTGTGAAATGCTTTTCATCTACGGCAATCTATGAAATTAAAAACTGCAAAATAAAAAGCTAAAAAGGACATTTTCGAACCCTTGCAAGCGCATAAAGTTTGAACAATTTGTTTTTGTGAGCGCCGAAGCTAAAATCATGCAACTGTAAAATTGCAAGAGTTATAAATCGCAACAATGGCAACACGGCTATTATGCGATGAGTGCGCAAAATTGCTGCGTGGCGTTGAACAATAGAAAAGAATGCCCTTAAAAATGTTTTTAGCAAATGGGCTGAAATGCAGCCAATTGGAAGACTATCTGTCTGACAGAGACCACTTTCAATTATTTATTATATGTCTCATGGCTTATTGTACCCTGTACACATACTGTTTATGAGGGAATATTAAGTTTGTTAAAAGTTGACAGAGACATTCTATTAATAGTTATAGATGCATTCTGTTAACAGTTAACAGAGATTTCCTGTTAACAGTAAACAGAGACATTATTAACAGTTAACAGAGACATTCCGTTAACAGTTGACAGATACACTCCGTTCACATACTGTTTATGAGAGAATATTAAGTTAATTAAAAGTTGACAGAGACATTCTATTAACAGTTAACAGATACATTCTGTTAACAATTAACAGAGTGTATATAGTAAACAGAGGCATTCTGTTAATAGTTAACAGAGCCATTCTTTTAATAGTTAAAATAGCCATTCTATTAATATTTAACCTTTATTCAATAGGCAACGTCAGATCAATATTTTTTTTTTAGACTTGTGGTGTTACATCGCCTACCGAGTGCGCAGGGTATTATATTGGCGAATATGCTCGACTATAGCGTCCTTAATGGTTTCTATTAAGCTGTTAAAATTCGAGATACCTCAAAAGCTGTGAAATTGCTCAATAGACAAAATTAAATTTATGATATTTTGCAAAATTTTACAATAATAACACATGAGCGATCAACGGTGTCGAAGTCATTACTAAAAGTTGCTGCCGCCAACTAATTTTTGCTTTAAAATCGATCATTTCATTATTACTTGTGTGTTGTTTTTGACGTTTTTAATGTAACAGAAAACTCATCTAATTCGCATATATGCAAATGCGACACCAAACATAATTGAAAGCAGCACAAATGTTGTCAAATGCAACCGCACTTAATGCTGATGCGATTATCAATGCGGCAACAAAAGCTCATTTTACATATGCCAGAGCCCTTAAATACCACGCACACGACCTTTAAACGACGTTGTTGTTGTGCCAAAACAAATTTCCAATACTCTAAGCCGCTAAAAGGCTGTTTTCGATCATAATGAAATCGCGTTAATATTTGCGTTGCGTCTGACAAATCAATGCAAAACAAATCGTATGTGAAACTGCCCTTAATAATACAACAAATGAATGAATGAACACACCAACACGTGTGTGTGTGTGTGATGTGCTGATGCTACTCATGACTGAAATTGAAAGCGGATTTTCAGTTATGAATGCTTTGGCGCGCATCATTACAAGGCAAACTTATTTAGCTTTGGTTTGGCAATTTTTTTAACAGCAGCAAACGCAAGCGGCGATTCACAATTGATGTTAAATCAGTGAAATAAACACGTTTTATTTGTCACTGATTTGTCAGGCAACATACGTGACAATTTCACTCAATATACGCCTGAAGGCGTTTCCGTATCCGGCCTCGTCCTTGACGTGCCCAACTTTGCCAACGCTGACATCGTTGCTGATGTTGGGACTTTGACATCGTTTTGTTTAAGTTAATTTAAGGATGTGCTCATTGTTTTTTTTTTTTTTTCAGTTTTCTGTTTTGCACATTGTCGTGATTGTTGTTTATGTGCCGAGCGTGTTACTTTGTATCCTGTCACCTATTCGTACACAAACACACACACATGCACACAAACATACAGAAAACACCTATAAAAATCTACATAAATAAATGGCAAGCGGACAAAAGGGTTGACAGCCCTTTGACAGTATTTAGATTCGTTTTTACGGTTTAAGCACCTGTGTGTCAACTGCGTTGAACAATCGAGCAACTGCGAAGCAGCAGTAGTGGCATGGCAAAGGGCTGAAAGGGATGCGTTTAGACAAAGGCATTTTTCAGCTCGTTTCTTTGGCACTTGCCACGGGGAATTTCAATTGGTTTACGTGAGTTTATCGATACATGTAAGTGGATTTATTTATGCCGCACTGAGACATCAACACAAGCAAAAAAAAAACAAAAGAACCAAAGGACAAACATTTAAAGTGCGTAAGGATTTAACGAAGTGTCAAACTCGAAATCAAATGACAAATCAAAAAAGAAGTTGTTTTTGTTGTTTTTTTTTTTTACATAGAAAACTTAAAAGAAATGCAAAACTTTAATAATAATTTTCAATTCTCTGCAAACTTTTAACTTACTTAAAAGATCGCCGGCAGTAAAATCGAATGAAAATAAATTTGTAGCTTCAAAAGAAAAATACAAACCAATTTTATTTCTCTAAGCGAAAGTAACGCGTATAAACAACGAACTCTAAAGTTCACAATGTCAAAGTGCATGCAACAAAAAATATTTTAGAGAGCATATTGAACGTTAAGTGCTTACCGCAAGCGCCGCAGAGTGTGCTACACAAATAGTAACGAAAAGCGTATAGAAACACACACAAAAAAAGGAGACAATGTACGAGACTACGAGCAAACCACTTCATACGCTCTATAATGCAATAGACTCGAGTTGAAAGCGGATGCTGTTGAGAACACTTCGGTTTATGGCTTTTGCGTGACCGCAATGTGCCCAAAAATAGTAAAAGTAATAAAAAAAAGTAATAATAATCCTAAAAATAGTAAAGCAAAAAAAACTAAACAGAAACGACAACAAAAATTGGCTCAAATATACAACAAAAACAAATCTAGGTAGTTTCCGATGGCAAAGTGAGTGTAAAATTTTTCAACAGATTTGTCAGACGAAATAAGCGCAAAAAAATCGAATAAATAAATGTCAGCAAATAAAAATACTGTAAGCGGAAACGGAAAACGCATATTAGGCAACTACGAATGTCTTTTTTATTTTTATTTATTTGATTATTTTTTTGTGGCAAAGTGAAAAAATAAAACGAAAAGGAAATTCATAAATTTACTGCCATTATTACTTGAAAACCACAATTCCATTCTATTGAACTCAATTCATCTTCATCAGCACGCTGACTGAATGAAACGCATAAATGCAGAAAGCAAACAAGAAATGAAATCAAAACGGACACAAAAAAAAGGCAAACTTTTGCCACATGCCTCATCCCACACACACACACACAGATACATTTTGCATTGGTGTTGGCTTTGTGTGTCGATATTTTATTGTTTGCAAATTTCCCTTGGGTGTTATACACTCGAAGAAGTTCAAACATTTGCTGATTACATTTAATACTCTAATCGAATGTGCACAGACTCGGGCATTGCAACGCCACTTCCGTCATCAGCCGTCTCAACCTCAACCTCAGCTTTAGCAGCAAAAGAGCACATACCAGTAAATGTTTGTAGAGATATGCGAGGATCATATAATAAATAACAGTTCATAGTGGAGTTAGCAAACATGAGATAATCACATACTTATTGACTGACCCTCGCATTGTGCTTTGATTATGTCGTGGTTTCTTTCAATGCATTCGAGACAAACATTTATGATAAGCGCAAGCTGTGCTAATCAGTTAGCTTTGCCTCAAATTTTATTTGTATATTCAAATATGTTCAATAGTTTCTATAATGTTACATTATTAACAGAAATAAAATAAAAAAAATACAGAAACAAAATTCGAAGTTGTTATGTATCGTTACACAAAGTGTCTTGGCTCCTCCTATGCATTATTACATTACTACGATCAACAAACAAAAACAATGAAATATAATCAAACGTTAACAAAAAACGACCGTAATTTGTTTCAAAGGCTTAGGCCACCAACGCGTGTCTCCGGCATTTTGAACAAGCTGAACTTTTTGGCATGTAAGTTTAAAGAAAAGTCGTGGACGACCAGAGCACTCATCAATGATATATGGCAAGAGACCATCGATACGATCATCTCGGCTATTGTGCCCACAGTAGCGAGTTTCGAGGAAGATATGGAAAATTACAAGGACGAAGCTCAAGGATCGGCTGAGCAAGAAAGCAAGCCAAAGAAAAACAAAAAGAAAACAACACGCGGTGCACGTCATTTTCGCGAAATTACAATACGAAAATATGAAAATCGTCTGCGTCGCTACTCGTCCACGGATAAAATATTTCGTTATTTTGCCACATTGCGCGTTCAACGTTCACCAGGCGTTTGGGAGATCTGCATGCGGCCCATTGACTTTGTACGTTCGGGTTTACCCCATTCCATGCAACCCGAAAACTTAGGTCTCGATCAATACCGTACAGTCGCTTCGCTAGATGATTGGGTTAAAAAACAGAATATACCAACTGATAGTATATTCTATAAAATAAGTCCAACGTACACATTGAATTACAGTGATTTTATGTTCCTGAAAATGTTGATGTCAATACCCGATAGTTACATGAAAATCGACTTTAGCATGTTCGATCTAAATGGCGATGGTAAGATTGATATTGATGACTTTGAAAATCTTATGAGAATATATGGCCACGGCACGCAATCGTGTAGCAGTTATCTTATAAATTTTCTTTTTGGCAAAAACCATACAGAATTGTTAAGTATTGAAAAATTCATGAAATATATTCAAAAATTGCGTGAGGAGTGTCTTTTGCTGGAGTATGATTTAGTCAAGATGTCACCAAAACATGAACATATTACACCACTGGCATTCGGCAAATCAATACTTGCATATTCGGAACTTAAAGCTACTGAAATAAAATCTAAGTTAAGTCGCATTCAGCAAAAATACCGTAACACTAAAATTGGCATCACAAAAGATGAGTACCTTGGTTATATTGCATTCATTAGTGAAATACATAACATAAATATCGCGCTTACCTTTTATCACTTGGCCAAAGCGCCTATCGAACGAAGCACGCTCAAACATGTCGCCAATGTAGTGTGCAAAGTCGAACTCTCTGATCTTGTTATCGATATACTGTTTTTGTTATTCGATCAAAAAGGTGATGGTGCTCTGGGTCACAGAGAATTTCTTTCTATAGCAAGAAATAGAATACGCCAATGTGTGGCAAACGAAAAGATTTCCTTGATAGATGCACTCCTGATTTTTAACAAATGTGCCTTTGAAAAACTCATACCTCTTGGATTTATCAACAGAAAAATAAGAGCTCAAATTATTTAGTTAATAAAGATTAATTTTCTTGCATTCATAACATTATCATTTTAGCTTTAGTATCACGAAAGTTTAATCATATGCTTCATTAGCACAAAAAAAAAAAAAATTATAAAAGAAGTTGAATCCTGAACGCTATTTACTTTTACTATCGACAATTGATGGCACATTTTATAAGACGTTTACACATTCCACAAATACAATGTGCTTCCGCATTAATTGCGAATTCAAAATAATGCGTGATAAATATGAATTTATTGCATTATTTGTATCAAAGAAAAATGTATAGTTAAAAAAAAAACAATTGAAATTCCTTAAGTTCATTAAAAAATCATTAGGCAGTTTATAATTGTTGTTACCACGATGTGTGTGGTGCACCAAACGAAGCTATTAACGCTGACCACAAAAATAGTTGAAATTAACTTCATAAATGCTTTGTATTTCGCCGACCTTCGGTCAAACTTATTGAAATAGTTTCGAAGAGTCAAAAGTTTTAACCGCACACCAATAACCCGAACGCCCAACTCATACACAACCGCTATAAGTTGCCATCGACTGGACATGTAAATAAAATTTACTAAATGAATCTTAAAGTTGCACTTTGTGTGAGTGTTTGAGCTCAAGTGTCGCCATTTGTTGAAGTGAACTTGGTCGGCAGCTGCGTAATGGTCGTTCAGTTGGTCGCAAACTAGCCAACGTTGACCGTCGATCGCCACTTCAGCCCTTGCCCTAGTCGGACCCTTGGTTTATTCGAACGTTGCCTCGTGTCAAGTTCTTGTTGTTGTTGATGTTGTTCTTGATGCAAGGTGTGAGGGTGTAGTCAAATGACACTTGAAAGTTTAAAATTTTACTTCGTTGCGTTAAAAGAAAGTTTTCAACTTTCTTGCCAATTTACTTTAATATCTGAAAGTTTTCTGTTCTGCACTTTTGCATTGTTGATTCACATGCGAAAGTGTTGCACATTATAATTGCAACATTTAACAAATGTCTTATAATTTATTTGCATCAACTACTCATGACTGTCTCTACTTAATTAAAAACGCCCACACATGTTTACACGCTTTGCAACCGCAAAATGATTTGGTGGAGTGAGTAATAACCATTTACTCCTTTATAATAAAATAATCATTTAAATGACAAGACACAAAGATAGCCAAAAGTAGGTCAAAACGCACTATTAAATTTAGAGAATTTAAACTTTACACATGTTTTTCAAGGAATATTTATAATAATTAGCTAACTGTTAACAGAGATTCACTATTAACAGTTAACAGTGTTAACTGTTATCAGTGAGTCTATGTTAACCGTTAACAGTGTGTCTCTGTTAACTGTTTATCTGTGTTAACTGTTAACAGTGAGTATATGTTAACTGTTAACAGTGAGTCTATGTTAACTGTTAACAGTGAGTCTATGTTAACTGTTAACAGTGTATCCCTGTTAACTGTTAACAGTGTATCTCTGTTAACTGTTACCAGTGTATAACTGTTAATTGTTAACAGTGTATCTCTGTTAACAGTGTAACTCTGTTAACTGTTAACAGTGTATCTCTGTTAACAGTGTAACTCTGTTAACTGTTAGTCTCTGTTAACTGTTAACAGTGTAACTCTGTTAACTGTTAGTCTCTGTTAACTGTTAACAGTGTAACTCTGTTAATTGTTAGTCTCTGTTAACTGTTAACAGTGTAACTCCTGTAACTGTTAACAGTGTAACTCTGTTAACTGTTAACAGTAAGTCTCTGTTAACAGTATATCTCTGTTAACTGTTCACCCATTCAGTGAGTTACATACAAACCGTCTCAAACAAACTCAATATACTCTCAAACACAGTATATGTACAGGGTATAAAAATAATTCAATTACTTCAGCATACAAATAATTCTTGCGGTTTCTTTAATGCTCTTTATGTTGGCTTCTCGTACTCACATAGTTTTTAAAGTATCTGTACTACTTACTCCATCAGTTCATGTTTGTCTTCGTTTGTTGTAGTTTGAGTGGAAACATCTTGAAAATATTTCTTTAGAAAGCCGAGGTCAAAGTGTATTTAGCCGCATTTATATGCGCTTCAAAGTTTGCTTGCAAAGCAAACCGCGCTGCCTCGATACACATTAGATCAACTTGAGCTTTAGCAACGTGAAGTTCACCTGAAGTTCACTACAAAAGTTTACACTGCGCATTCTTTCCTTGCATTGCGATTGTGCATTTTGTTTGATTTAAGCTACAAAGAACGTTCAAGTGTGCAAGCATGAAAAACATTTGGTTGACAATTGCGGCAACGCCGACGCCTGGGTTTCATCAAAGTCTCTTGACTCAAGTCTCAAGTGCTTGATAAATTTCTAAATTTAACATAGATCAACTTTAGCACACATTTTAGAAACTTACTATGTATTTTTGGCTGCTCTCATATGCACACCAACAAACTATTTATAATAGTTGTAGTCTTACACACATACACACTCACGTAAACGCATTAGGAGCTTACGCAGTAACATTAAAATATCACTCATACGCAGTGCTGTTGACTTTTTATGTCAGTTCATAAAATAGTTTTTACCGTTTTATTTTATAATCAATAATTTCAACATTCCTCCAATCCTGTTTCTATTCCTATAAGCTCAAAGCGGTTTCCGTCATAGTGGTTAAATGAATACTTTAGTTTAATAATAACTATCCGTAGTTAGCAGATACATTCAGATAGGCCAGTCAGCCAAACCAACAGTTTTATTCATACATACACACACACACAGATAGAGGTTTGGCAATAGAAGTGCTCAGCAACTACAACTGACACGTGTTTTTACAGTTTAATTGTTTAATTATAGTTTCGATTGTTAGCATGTTTATTATTGTATTTATACATGACCAACAGTGATGATTTTTATGGACGCCAAAGAGACAACAAGTCACATTACAACCTTGCACATTTTGGGCGTTATTGTTATCGACGACACATCTCAGTAAATTTGAAACTTCAGTTGATTGCATTGTCGATATGCTCATTAACCCTTGTCGGAATATTTGACACAAAATTCACGATTATTGCTGACAGTGTCATAAAAAATTTAAATTTGTGTACGATCGTTTCAGATTACTTGATTTGCACATGCATTAGCTATAAAATTATTTCAAATTTCAGCTCATAAAAGTTGTCTTGAGTTATCTGGAAAAATCAATCTTGCTTTATAGTCGAGCGCATTAAATTTGGTAGAGCAAAACAACATGAAATCACGAATACAAACGATTCCGGCAATTTGTTGTTGTTTTTGTTATTTTTTTAATACTTTTTTTAACACAGTGACTGACAGACAAACAAATGGACGGACGAACGAACGGAAGGACAGACGCTTGAGTGAATGTTACGTAGGTTGTGTGTGAAGCAAATCAAAGAACAGCTGCAAAGTCAACTCTGTTGGCAAATTGAGCCAAGTTCGGCAAAACGCGTAAGTAAGTAAACTGAAAATGCATGTTTACAAGCGTTGCCGTGTATGCTTGCAGGTAAGACATGCTAACTGCTGCCATGATGATCTTTAGCAAACTTTGTGAACAGCAGAACGGCAACGGAAGTGCGATAAAAACAAACATGTTTATTTGTGTGCGAGCGGAAGTTACTCAAGCTGCTGCTGATTCGCTACTCCTACTCTGTTGCTAAAGGAGAATTTATGCGCATAGCAGACGCGATGTTTTTTATACTCTTGCTTCAGTATATCAACTTTGTCATGAAGTTGGCAACACACAAGTGGAGACAATTCGATGAAATAGAATATGGTACAATGGTACACTCTCTCTTTTTTGAAAGTATTAAGAACTCTTGGCTTCAGAAAACATATAATTTTCTTATAGTAAAACTGTTTCATATATTACTTCAAACAATTGTTCTAAGAGTATATAAATTTCGACAAAGCCGAAAGTAACTCCATTCTTGTTTTTTTTTTTTTTTAATATTTCATATGCTCCTCCAAATCTTATAACGCGCTTTGAAGTTTTAAATTAAATATAAATTGAATTATAGACAACAAGAACTGAAACATGGCAGACAACATCACTATTAAAGCAAATTGTCATGACAATGTACTTGCCCTAAAGTGAAATTTCTTCGCTTCAGTTTACTTCACCGCCTTATCGTATCCAAAAATATCGTAGTAAAATTCGAAGAAATCAGTTGTCAAATGAATTACGCAATATAAACAACACAAATCAAGATTTTGTGTAACTTTGTTGTATTACAAGCCATATTACCATTGGCTAATCATGTTTCTATAACACAATCACTGAAATTCATTAATTTTGAATTTTTGGACAATTTTAAAATTTAAGCATTTCATATTTTTCAGTGTAATTTCAACATATATAATTTGAGGAATTCAAATCTTTTCAAAACATTTTATTTGACCAACATTTGCTTTGATGCCTTGTAGTGTTTTATTATGAACTGTTATGCTCTGTAAGCATAAAAATGTCGAAAAAGAAAATATAAAAAAAAAAAAAAACTAAAACGATAAAAAGAAAGTAATATTTCAAACACGTTTTCGTGCGGGCTGAGAAATGTTTCTGATTATATATGCAACCGGCGCCATAATTTGCATGAATTTAGGTTACCTAACATTGTGGGCATGCCTAAAATTACACACACACACACACAAGCTTGCATACCACTGCAAATGCACCAAGCAGCAGCAGCAGCGGCAGGAGCAGCAGATAACTCGGCCAAAAGCACTTCTTATCTAACTCATGAATATGCAAGCACACAAACACATGTGAATATGCATGAGCGCATGTGTCTGTGTGTGTGTTTGTGAATGTGTTGAGACGTTGTCCTTTTTTTCACCACATTTATTTGATTTTTCTGGAGGTTGGCAACATGAAAACTTCGTTTGCTTTGAATATAAATTACAAAAATAGTGAAAATGCTTTCAGCGCTTTTCATTCGCACAACGAATTCAAATCAACTTACAGCATTTTCAACTTTAAGGACTTAACTTTACACAGATTTATTATAACCATAGCATTCAACGACTTCATCTAAACTCTTCACCTGCACGATAATTAAGTTATCAACTTCAGAAACGCAATGCAGAATTGCCAACATTATAAAGTCTTTAACAGACAGCCGTGTCTATTAAGTGTTCGTTGTTACTAACATGGCACAAAATTTAAAAGTTTCATTTAAATGGATTAAAAAGTTTTCACATCATTTCCTACCGATTAAAGTATTCTAAGCGCAATATTCATGATAATGTGAAATGTGATTCTTGATGCTTGTAGTCTTTGGTATTACGAAATTCTGCTGCAAGCTCAAAGCATTAAATAATGCATCGGTTCAAGGACTTAAATGCGCTTGAGTATTTGGTAATGTTTGTGTGTGTGTGTGTCAAACTCTTCAGAGTTTAACAGTGCGACAAAGCAAACGTCAAAGTCTTGCAAAACAAACTTTGCACATGACTTAAATCCGAAAGTGTTTGTAAGAACTGTGTGTATGTGTGTGTTAGTACGACATATTTTCAAGCATTTCAAGTATCTTGTTTGATTCAACACACAGTAAATTTACAACCAACATTTAAGAATTGTAGAAGTAACAACTTCGAAGTGGCACTTATTAGCAAACGCACACATTCATCACCGAAAAATCACAGTAACAAAATTAAATTTCAACAATTAAAAAAAAAACAAATAAAACATACATCTTCCTTATTTACAAGCACAAATGTTTGCCTTAAACGTGCTTGACATCTTCAAATGAATACGCAACAGAAACCAACAACTTCAATCATAACATTAAACTAATAAAATTAAGCACTGAAATGAACGCTTCAAAGTATGCAACATAAATTTCACATAAATAAAAAAAAACGTTTAAATCAAATGTCGCACAGACAGTTGATGAACGATACTAAAGCACATAAGGACAACGACTCTAACATCGTCACTGACACCACCACCCCTTCCCGTACCATGAAGGGCACTGACACAAACAAAGACAACGACAATGTCGACGTCGACGTCGACGTCTTGAGACGCTTTCATTAAGTATTTTGTTTGCCTCTTTCGTCTTTTAAGTTTCTTTTAAGACTCTTTAAAACTTCAACATATGAATCACATTTTCATTTATGTTCTTTTTTGCTACATTTTTTTTTTTTTAGGCTCATATGCTGCCACTTAATCTACTCTCAGTTCAGTCGCTCTTTGCTGCCGGCAGTCGAGCATGATGAATGACAGACATTGACAGCTGCTGAGCAACGACATTATTTGTTAGTAAACATGTATGGGTGTGTTGAGTGCGTGTTTACATGTCTGAGTGTGTCTATAAGATTTACGGTTTTAATAAAATTATGTCTGCATGGTTCATTAAACAAAATTTGATAACAGTTTGGCGTCTTAAGCCAACGCATTGCTTGCCAAGAGAGCTCATTACTTTTCGTATACTTAATGAAATGTGAACTTTAAACTTTTATTTAATCAATCAAACCTATAAAAACACAACAAATGGTGTGCTTTAACATTTTAAACTATGTCAAGTGAACAAGTGAACGCAAATTTTTACCATATATCACCAAAAGCCAACCAATCAATGCAAATACTACTTATAATGAAAATTCAAATGTTACTTAAGTACTTTGAACCGCAAATGAAATATTTTAAGCTCCATTTTATGTATTTTTCATGGCATGCTTTTTATGTTAATACATTATTCATTGGCGCATTAATTTCATATTAACAATTACAAACGATAAAAATATGAGAAAAAAAAAGAGAAATTGAGAATATTGTATATTAAATTTATGGAAATGAAATTGAATATCTTCAATAAATATATAAATATGTGCTGTCTGACCAACTTGATTGCTGCCGTTAAACTCTATAGAGATCAATTTCTAATTGAAATTATTCAAAATATTTATTATTAACTTGCGTAGCGACATTGACGACATTACTCATCCTACAACCGATGCAATCAAATATTTAATATATTAAATGGACCGCTCATCTAACGCTGCTCCCGTGAGATTTGCACAAGACTTGAAAATTCATACATTGACTTTAATAAATGAATATGAAAATCTCAAAATCAGCTGTGGGGCAAATGTATAAAAAAAAAAAATATTAAAAAAGAAAACAAAAAAAAGAACTAAAAAGAAATCTGTGCCAACGCATGATTAATGATTAACAGAAATAAAGACTGTCAAGCGATTAAAAGCAGCCTCGTAGCTGCTTCATTTTATTTATGACAATCATTTATCATTGACGCAATGGTTGCAGATTGCCGGGGCACACTGACGGACGCAAGAGCCTAGACAGGACATGCGATAACGATACAAACGCATAAAGCTACAAACACACATGTATATATACATATATATAAGAGCCCAGCGCTCTATTTGTTTATGTGAGTGCACCTATCATACCTTTATCAATTTTTTTTATTTTATATTTTTCATTTTTTCTCATTTTACATATTATTTGTTACCCACAATGTTCGTTCGTTGCTCAGTTGCTGGCACCTTTGGCATAAAAAATTCTTCACTTTGTATTGATTCTGCATTCATAAAATATTTTACAAATGGCAAACAAGCAAACGACACAAAAACAATAACAACAACATGAACAAGACTATGAAAAACAACTCATATAAAAATAAAATCAAACATTCGAAAACGAAGAATGAAAAGGATTACAATGCAATAACCAAATAAAAATTGTATGCAGTCAGAATATTCTCATGCAATGCTCAGCAACCGCTCCTGCCCCTCCAGTGTGCAGTGTTCAAACACTGTGCCATGTTCATTGGCAGCGGCACTACCAGCCTGGCACATGTCAATCAGAACAAGCATAATCTCCGCTTGACATGAACTTAAAAGTATTATGACAAATATTTTACAATCTGCGCTCTGAGCTTTCTGTGTGTATTTATATATATATATATGTGGGTGTGTGTGTGTGTGAGTGCATATTTTTTCTGCAGGTATTTTCATAGCACAACGGCCTTTCTTTTTCGCTGTTCTTCTTTTTTTTAGTTTTGTTCGTCAATATAGTCATCATCATCATCGTCATCATCATTGTTGGTTATATATGTATGTGTGAGCGTATGTTGCATGTGTCTGTTGACTTCCATTGCTTGGGTGGCATGTTGGTCATACATTGCCAACGACAACAAAACTCTCTTTAAATAAAAACCATTTCGTTGCAAATTCATTGTGGCGCATTTCTGCTTCTGACATTTTACTCTAGCCGTTGCAGTTGTTTTTGTTGTTGTCGTTGTTGGTGTCGTTATACGATAGCGAAATATTTTCGCTTTTGTTTGTCACAGTCCAGACTGCCAATCCGTTGGCCTAACGCATATCTTCTCTGACTGGCCAGACCTTGCATGCCTACAAACTGACTGCGTCATGGCTAGGCAACATCCTGGCAACGCCCACGCTTCTGTTACTTCGGCCGTTACCGTTGCCGTTGCT
The DNA here is from genome assembly GCA_034638295.1 of Phortica okadai. Lineage (NCBI taxonomy): Eukaryota > Metazoa > Arthropoda > Insecta > Diptera > Drosophilidae > Phortica > Phortica okadai. The sequence continues at coordinate 3,406,953 of CM067849.1, read as the reverse complement.
GCTGCCAACGATTGCTCGATTCCATGTTACTTGTCTTGTCACGCGGCCATTGATTGTCGTTGTCGTTGTCGTCGTTGTTGTTCTTGTTGGTGTTGTCCATGGCCAAGCTCGTTGTTCTCACAGCAGCCGCCATGTCACTCCACACGCAGCTTCGTTTGTGCTGAATTGCCGTAAATCAATTTTATATTTATTATTTTATGGATTGCACTTTTAATTTTACTTTCATGCACTTAAGTTCGTTTCAGATTCATCGTTGTTCGCGTTTATATCATTGATGTCGTTGTCATGCATGGAGCCAACATCAATTCAAGGTATTTAATTTCTTGTATAATGTGCAGCTGTATTTCGCACGTTTTGCCCACAGCGAGTGAAATTCATTTAATTCAGCAAGCAGTCAGGCAGGCAAGCAAGCAAATTGAAAATACTACTGAAGCACGTACAATCGCGGTCAGCTGTGAGTGCGTGATTGAGCAACGATTGATCGCTTCAGCTGCACATTGCGCTCTTCAACGGTCATGGACACACACACACACACACCCACACAGAAAACCAAGTACAATTATACCACTGTCACTCCGTCTTTAAATTGAGTTAAACACTTTGTGGTCAACGCGTATTTTATTTACTCTCTGCTAAGCAAAAAAAAAAGAGAAAATGAAAAAAAATCCCGACTGCATTATGTACCAAAGTAACACCATCAACGACAACAACAGCAACAACAACATTAACAACATGTTATTTTGCACGCCGGAAGAAAATTTCATTTTATGAGCCGTAAATCCGTAAAATTCATTTTATATCCGTTGCTGACACTGCAACGCATCGCAGTCAAACGAATCCGGCACAAAACCAACAACAGACGCAACAAATAAACAACCGTACAAATGAACATACAAACAAACAAATACAACTCCACTCGACCCGAGTCGACTCTACTCTACTCGACTCAACTCGACTCGACTAAAATTTACACATCGTTGTCATATTGTGTAATATTATTTTATTTGTGCCAACGCGTTTGTATTATTCGCTTATGCAGCACAATTTAACAGCGGACTGAAAGGATGAGTCTGAGAAAAGCTTTTGACGCAAACAAGTACAGAACAATGCCACAAGCATTTTATGAAAGAGAAGCTTATGTCTGTTGTTTGTGGCAGAAGCGGCAAATGTTGTTTGCATTTTTTTTTTTGCTACCTTTGATATTTTTGCTACCTATCTTGTTATTTATTTATTTTATTATTTATTCGTTTTTATTATTAATTAATTTATTTTTTTGTAAATCAACGTAGAAAGGCTTTATGATACATTAACTAAAAGAAATACAATAATTGGAATCAAAATTTATAGATTTATTAATACACTTAGTTTGTGGCCATAAATAAGGGGTGGCCCTTATATCAACGATTTGCTAGCTAACTCATATTTGTTGTAATTCAAACTTAATACTTTGGGTAATATTTGAAGCCTTCCGGATAATTGAAGGGATAAAAATATTATTTGTTTTTTTTTTTTAATTAATAGTTGTCATAGGTAATAGGGATTATAACAGATTTTTCTTTATAAGCAACAGATATAAATATATATTTTACAAGCAAAATGGCGACGGTATTGCCTTCTCTTAGTCTTAGTGTATGCCATATGTATGTTAGAACAAAAAGTAAAGGTATTTTGTGTCAGGTTTTTCTCACAAATATTTAATTATAACTTTTAGAGATTGAGACGCTGAAGAATGCAAACTTACTACAATTATTACAGGAGCAAATGACTTGTCACAATTGTTACTAATGTTGATCACTAACATTTTTGGCCGAAAACCGCTTGAGCAACCAAACGACTTAATACGACCGCAACCGAAATAATTTCGCGCCCAATTCAAAATCTTATGAAAGTCACACTTTTACGCACATACATATGTCAAACTTAATTGAAATATTTTGCGTTAATGAGGGTCACAGCGTGAATGTTAATGCGTGCGCTAATGTGCACGCGTTCACGCCTAAAATCATGCTGCGCGTTAACACACAAAACAAAACTATTTAAATGTCAATCGCTGAAGCGGAAACCGCAACAGGCAACAATATGATAAAGCAAACCGAGGCAGGCATCTTAGGCAACGACCACAAATTGAGGTCTCTCGACACCATTTGAAAGTCAACATTAACAAAAACGAAACAACAACTACAAAGTTCTAGAAACAAATTCATTAAATTCACAAAGCCCAAGACGATGGCTGACGATTGATTGAGGTCGGTTTTTGTGTCATTTAAGACACAGGTGATTTTGATTGAAGTTGTACGACTTACATATGTATATGTAAGTCTGCATGTGTAGGGTTTTTGCACACATGTCTGTGTGTCTGTGTGTGTGTGTGCTAATTGCAATTCTACTGCAGACACGATCTTTGCAAAACTACAAAATTTCCGGTTTCCTACTAATCTTTTATCTGTTATCGACTAATTTATGCAGCTTGGTAATTATTTCCCATTACCAAACACATAAGCAAAGACACACACATGTATGTGCATACATTTATACAAAATAAAGCGTCAATATTTGTTTTCAAAAGTTATAATTGCTGCTGGTAAACTTTACCAAATACTTGCAATGTGAAGCCATAAGAATGAAGAACGGAAGCTTTGCTAATAATTGAACGCAAGAGACTGTGATAGTCAGAGCGAGATAGAGAGTGAGAGGTGATGGGTCGTTGGAGCAACGAGCGAATGATGACGATCTAAGTATTGAAGCAATACTAAACGCTGCTTTGGCAAATCCAATTTGCAATTTCGAAATCGCATCAAACGCAAACAGCAAAAAGTCGGCAACAATTCCCATAACTCAATTGAATATAAAAGCCAATGCATAAAAGCAATTTAACTTGTGCGTATGTGTGATTGCGTATGTACATACATACATATATATAAATGTGTATATGTAAATATCGTAATCGAATGCTAAGTTAGCTATATTGAAAGAAAATGCCAGAGTGAGCCAAAATCGTTGTGTAGATGTAATAAAATATAAACTTTTTCAATGAGCGGCATGAAAGTCGATTAGATTTCTCCACACTCACACACACACACACACACACACATACAATGTCGATATGGGCACAGATTTGTCTTTACATGCAACTGGTTTTGCATTTGGTAGTTTGAAGCAAATTAGAAGCCAAGCAAATAAATATCTCTTACAGAAATTAATAAAGTTTGCAGATAATTTGAATTGCACAAAATTGTGTACAAAATGGCAAACGATTATTTGGAAAAATATATAAGCTAAAAGCGAAAAATTCTCATGAGAAAATAAAAAGCAAATTGTAATTGAACTTGCAAACAGTTTCGTTTATGCCATAAGTACGAAAATGCATAACTTTGAAAATGAAGCACAAATAACGAAACTCAGACACAAAACTTCATTGATATAATTGCTACAAGCACCGATTCCTTGCACAATTTCCAAAAACACAAAAAAAAAAATTAAAAACAAAAAAGAAACAGAAACCGTAACCGAAACATCCTTGAAGTGGCCAAAAGGATGATGCAACAGTAAAAATATTTTCATATCGAAGTAACAAGAATTCTACGTCGGCAAATCTTTGTTGGCAAAGGCCAAGTCAATAACTAAAAGTCAATGATGAAACTCTGTGTTTGCAATGAAGTGTTTACCCAAAATGAGTGCAAGGCAAGCCAAAATGTTTTCAAGTAGTTGCCTCAATTGTAGGTGTGTGTCTGTGTGTATGTGTATATGTTGGTACGGACTCACCAGTAGTCAAAATGCCTCACGGCCAATTAGAATCAATAACCAAATGAATTAACTTCAAATTTACCAAAACCAAAATAAACAGAGAAATGTAAAATTGTTGCAGTCAAGCATATTCAACTATTAAATACGCTGTATCTTATGTCTAACAAATTATCTAATCGTCAAAAAATAAGGCAAATCATATTTTATCACATAATTTTTTGAAATAATAGGTTTGATCTCATCGATCTCAATAATTGACAAGTTTGTTTTGAAAAAATAAAATGCAAAGTATTATTAATGTTACCTTAGTTATATTCCAGACACTGAGACCTCTGCAATCATTGAGATATACAGATAGACGCTTTGTAGGATGGAGTGATATAAAATTATCAGCTTTATTCATCCGCACAAATCTAATACACCCTTCAGATACAAAGAAGATCAACAAGATTGTCATCGATTTTTAGGAGCACCAATAGTCGTTACTGAGAAAAGAAAACAAAACTGTAGCTTTGAGCATTGAGCGTAAAGTAGTTTGTCGCTCATGTTCATTAAACTAATTACTTGCATAACATTTGTGCACAAACAGAGACATGTGAAAATGTTAACGCACATAACTGTGGCCGTAAGCAACTCATTAACTCAAACGTAGAAGACTTGTAAATGTTTCTGCATACGACATGCCACTCGTAAATGACCAAATGAATGGCTGAATAAATGAATGAATGAATGAATGAATGAGCGAGGCAAGGTACAAAATAGCATAGCATCGATGTATGCAAACAACACGCACCAACCACTCGGCCACTTGATTATGGCCATGTTGCTTTTGGTAAGGTGGTGTTGGTGTTGGTAAATAATTGTATGTGTATGTATGTGTTTGTATTTGTATATTTGTAAGTTGACAGACATTTAGGGACCGTTGGATTTAGGCAAATAGAGTAGAAGTTTGTGGTTTCTGTTGAAAAAAAAACATTATCTCACCAATGCAATGCCTTATATTATCAAATTGATTGATAGGACACAAAAACAACAACAAACTTGAGGACAAAACCCAATGATGAAAGTATTGTGTGTGTGTTTGTGCAAAATATATGGATGAGCAAACAAGGATTTGGTAAATTTCAGCAAATAGATTAACATCAATTAGTAAGGAGACAATGACAAACGCACATACCTCAACCACATGTACATACATACCTACACAAACACACGCATATGTAGTTGCTTGTTTTGGATAGTCTGTGTCTGCCAAGCACACCTGGTCTAATAAAGGACATTGGCAAGTGATGCCAATGTTAGCAAATAAAACACTCATTAGACAACCACAGGACTATTACTCGCTTGCGCCTCTTTCAAATAAACAATGAAATGTGTTTGTCATGGCTCATGCATGAAATCCTTTGAGATGCACAAAGGCGAGCAAAAATACAATAACAAAGATACACAGAGACAGAGTGAAGTAGAGAGTTAGTTAGATAGACAGGACACGCACAAGTTCATAAAACACGTTATAAAATTTTCAACAAACATTTTTAGCAAATCATCTCAACGCTCATACTCCCCGCTGGCGACCACTCAGTGCTAAGCCAGCAAAATAAATATTAATAACTCAACGTGAAAGCATACAAGACAGAAGCGACTGATAAAAGAGTAGAAAAATATTGTTGAATACTACACAGAGCTTAGCCAAGCCGTAGTAGAAAAGCTTCAACAATAAAAGTGAATAGACAAATAGTTGCCAGAGTTGATGACAATACAAGAATACATAACGAGCACAGACAGAGAACAGAATAGAACAAAATTCAACTGAACTGAACTGAACTGAGCACAAACACAAAATGAAAATGAGAAATGCGAATTGCGAATAAATAATAATAACTTTAGCATTTTTCATTGTCTGTGTGTGTGTCTGTGTGCGTTGCTTAGCTAAAAAGAAATGACACAAAAAAAATAAAAAATAATATTAAAATAAAATGATGACCGTTGCCAGCATATTTTTTACTAAATATTAAAATTCATACAGCATGTTGAAAGTCAAAGCAGTACTGTCAATCTGCACACCTGCCAAGCCACATAGAGTTGCTTTTTTTTGTGTGTTTTGATTATGTATAAGGTTTTTGCATATAGCCTTTAGCAATCTTTTGGACCATTTTACGACCGCTTGTACACTGCCGCTGTTATACGAGTGAGTTCCGCCACGTTCATGTCCAATAATGGACAACAGTGTATGTGAAAAGCGCTCAACTAAATACAAAACTGAAATGCTAAAAGTATAAATGAAAGACAAAAATGCAAACGACTTAAAAAAGAAGAAAAAACACGATATTACAAATTCAAAATGCTAAATGTGCATTTAACTTGTGTATTTATGTAAATCTCTGGAAATTATTTTTGTGACCCAAAACTCAAACCTGAGCGATGTCAAAGTCAACTTATGAGAAATGCGCCACACCCGCTTAGCAATCATGTTTGTACGCTGCTGCTATGCTGTTAGTTCACGACATGAAATGGCAATGCGATTGGCTTTACTCCGCCGTTCGTCTTTTACAACAGCGACGACAGAGGACGAAGAGTTTAGATTTTTATGCATTAATAAAGCATGCCAGATTCTCGTTGGCGACAAGCAACTCTTGGTCCTTCACTAAATCTCTTTTTTTCACATACACTCGCACATGCACATATTTTTTGTCCTTCAATCTATCTGTCGTCGTCATCGTAGTCGTTCATCTGTCCGCTCTCTGCCAATTGTCAGCATTTGGATTGATGTTTGTGGCATTTTGCACTATTTTCACATTTTTACGACCATTTATACTTATACACAGCCAGCCACTCATACAATGACACATACACAGCCATGTACACTCTAAGCTTCATGTAAGTTTATGTATGTTACTCTTAGCTCTTTTACATTTTGATGCGCTTCTTGTTGCCATCATGTTGTTGTGCGACGTGTTCATAAATGTGCATTTCATGAATGTTTAGTTTGATATTACATTCTTGGCACTGCATATTTTTGCATTGTCGATAAATTTATGAATTATATGCTAGCACTTTTTGCACTGCATAAATGCATATACATACATACATATATGAAGCTGATGAACTATTATAGCAATTTATAATGAAAATCATAAAATGCATAAAATTGAGGTAAGATCGTCTGAAGTTAAGATTTATTTAGCAATGTCAACACTCTCGACCACTCTTATGATGTCTATTTTTCTAAAAAAAAAAACACCAACAACAATTAATGAATATCACAAATTTCTCATAGCATTTAAATCCATTTTAAGCCAAACGAAAAGCCAACGAATTTCAACCACCTTTGAGAATATGGCATACTTGCGAACTTTAAACTTTTCAATGCCTATCTTGCCATTGAATATCTCACTTTACTGAGAGATATTTGTCGGTCGTTGGTCGTCTGTCGACTGTCGTTTTGACTTCAATGGCTTAATCCTTTGCTAATCGCTCTTGTATTATGCTATCAGTTGAACGCCGCCGGTGGAGGACGGAAGTTGCCTGCGTCGACAATACAAAAATTCTTGACAGCTTTATTCCGCTCATTGTTTATCAATTTTATGCAAATCTCGGCTATTGTTCGAGCGTCGCTTGAGCGACTTTGTTGTCGCGTTGGCTGCCATTGATAGCGAACCAAAATGTTTGTAATTGAATTAAGTCGGCTTTTTCAAAATTTTCGAATATTTTAATAATTTAAATTCTATTTGAAAAAGCAACAAACAAAAATATTATCAATTCGGTAAAATCTTTAGTGAATAGGTTTGTTTCGACGCCGCCGCCGCCGCCATTATTATGCCACAAAGCAAAAACTATACAACATTTTGCTTTAAACATGAAGAAAATCTTTGAAATTTATGCTTTGTACATGATGCTGGTTCATTGTGGAGCGTCAAGCGTTTTATTTTACACAACTTCATTTGTTTGTACTTTATTATAATCATGTTACTATGGCAAAAAAGAAAAAAAATATATATTAATTAATAAGCTAGTTTACATGCCATAAAACAAATGAGAAGGCAAATGAAATAATTTCTACCTGCACAGAAAGGAATCCTTTTAATCGCACGTACGTGCCTTCGAAAGCATTTCAAGCGCGTTTTGCGTGTTGAAAACAATATTTACCCGCTTATGGTTTATGTTTTCTTTTATTTCCAGTTCTTTTTTATAATAAGCTTTTTATTTATGAAACTTTACAACGAACTGCAGAATCTTGTTGAGATTATTGTTGAACTTTTTCCGCTCTACAATTAAATCATTTGCAAATCATTAATGCGTATAACTCTGCCGCTTATATAATTTTCTATTAGGTCAACTTCAACGTTAATGTTAACGTTAACGTCAAAAGTTTTAACGCATCGCTTCAAATTTAGTTTATGGCAGTCGTCATCAACATCATACGTTGATTTCGCTCTGGCATTAAACACTTTTGGCAAAATAGCGAAATTGAAATTTTCAACCCTCGAGGCTTATTTAGCTGCAAATACGCTTTAATCCCCCGCATGTAATATTGCGCACATTCACACACACACACACAGCATACTTAACACACACACACATGCACTTCAGCTTTCACTTTCACTGCCTGCTAAACAAATCTTCAGAGCTCATGCCACTCATGCCACTCAAGCTGCCTAAGCGTCGCCGCTGGGCCAAACACAACTTCTCTCAACCAAATTTTAATTCAATTACATTTGTTGATGCATTCGTGTGCAAATATTTTCGTAGGACAAATTAAAACGTTACTCGCCACCATCGACAAGTCAGCGCTACCGTTATACACCTCACCACCCCCACCACCGCCACCACTAACGCTGTCAATGCCAATGCCAAACCCACTGCTGCTGCCGCAGTGTAAGTCAAAAGGCAATAAAAGCGGTTATATATAGACTTATTGCGTATTTATAGAATGTGTAGAGGCCGCCCACTCAGTCATGTTTGGCCAGCCGCACTCGAGACCAGAGCACAAACAAACAATTTGGAGTTTGGTCAACGCGTTACAAATAAAAATGAAAGTTTAGCAAATCATTGTACAAATCAGTGTAAGAACACTCGACTTTGCTGCACAGATTTATGAGAAAAGATCTGAGGGCGGTGCGTCTTATGTTAAGTGGTGTGGTTTTTATTCTTTTCTTTTTTTGCAGGGGTGGCACAGCTAGATAGGATGTGATTCCAAGAATTGCTGACTTGAAGTCTTTGCCATTGATGCCTGAAGACAAGATAAATGTTTAAAGTTAATTCTATTTTTTATTAAAACAGCTTATTTACAACTTCAAGCGAATTACTACAAAATGACTTATTCCACGTAAAAAAGCTTAAAGGTTTTTTTTATTCAAACAATATATAAATAACACGCAATTTTAATAAAAACAAAAAACCAAAGACTTTAAACACATTTTAATTTAATTTATTTTTTACCGAAGTCAATTGAAACATGCACACACATACACAGTCATATTTCAATGATTGCATCTATCAAAGTACTTGTTTATGTATACCATAGAACCATTCAAGCGCTCATTTCTCATTGGCTTGACTCGGCAAATCTGTTCGTTTGTTTACGATAAGTGAATCATTAGCATATTCATATTATGGCTATACATTTTTCAATTTTCCACTTTGACGACTCACAGTGAAGGCAAACAAACAAAAATAAAGGTTCATGTGTGCATGTGTGTATGCGCTAATCTGTCAGAAAAGTGTATTATTTCAGTTGACGAGGGAAGGAAATTGATGTGCACAGACAAGCTGATAGACAGCAAAACAAATAAAGCAAGCCATAAAAAAAAATCAGAAAAGTAAAAAAAATAACCAAAAAGGGACACAATTTAAGCATGCATATGAATGAATGAGCGAGTGAGTGAGTGAGTGAGAGAATAAAGTATCAAGCAATCAGATAATTGAGTTTAAAAACTTTCTAGCCAAAATCAAGAACCAACTGAGAGAAGGTCCTTTACACAAAATATCGTCCTGCCGCTGCTGTCTTTGCCAGCGTTGTGACAAGACACTCGTTGTACCACAACAAATGTAATTATGAATTAAACAAAACAAAAAATCACAAAAAATAAACAAAAACAAAATCAACTTCACTTTAGACTATTGCATGCATAATAATGACTGCAGCGTCTGTTGTGGTTTTCATATCCGACAGAGCTTTGAGTGTACAACACTCTGCTCCATTCGGCTCAGCTCAGCTATAACCAATCGTCCTGAATGTTGAGCTGTGTGTGTGTGTGTGTGTGTTTGTTTGTGATTGTTTTTGTCATGATTGTGGCGCTCTTTTGCTGCATGCAGCTGTAATTATATGAATATGAGTACAAAACCAACTTTTGCTATGCTTGGACGAAAAAGAAACGAAACGAAAGCAAACCAAACTGAACTAAACCAAACCAAACCAAACCGAAAGCCCAGCCCAACCGAGACAAAACCAACTGACAAAGTGAATTCCACTGAACAAAACCGAACTGAGCTGAATTACACTGAACGACATCATTGAGGCGACGTGCACTTTTCACTCGTCCTATCTCGCTCTCACTATCTTTTTGGGATGCTCAGCATGTGTATCTGTGTGTGTGTGCACTGCAATGCGCCGCCCTCGTTTGTAATTGTTTGTTTGTTTGGTGAGTCGTTTAGATACATATACATATACTACATGTTTGGTATATCTATCCCTTTGACAAATGTATTTGTATGTGTGCAACTTCACTTTCCACAAGAGCAAAAAATATAAAACAATTCACTCTAAACGAGTCAAGCAGAACAGCTTTGTTTTTTTAAATAACTACGTTGATTTTCTTTTTTCATTAACTTCCTCAACTCGAAAATCACTTCATGATTTCGCTTTGGTAAACTTAATTTTGCGAATAGAACAACTTTAAAGAACATTTTTTTGGCTTTTTGCACACAATTAAAATGCAATCGTTAAGTTTGTTTAATGTATCTTTCATATTATAAAACCGATTACGTAATACTTCCGCTTTGATTTAAATTATTTAAATATTGCTGCAAACAAACCAAAACAAAAAAAAAACACGCTTTCAAACTTTCTTCACGAAGTGAGCGTCTTAATTTACGTTCTTTTCTTATTCGCACTTCTACTTACACTCGACTGTTAAAAGTGCTATGAACCAAAGTGAAAAGTATGCGGGAGACGCGTTAAAAATAAAAGATTAAAATAATGGAATCAAAAGAAGAAAATCAAAAGGCTCAGAGCGCCAAGCGTCAAGCAGAGAGGAAGCCGCTGCGGGAAAATCTGAAACGGAAATCGAAATTTGTTAAATGGAGCAATCGAATGGAATCGAATCTCGAATCGAATGGCAATGGAACGCAGAAGCAGAAGCTAACAGCGCAACGCTGCGCAACTCAAGCTCAACTCAACTCAACTCAGTGAATGCGGCGTGAATTCTCAAACCAATTTTATATTTTATCGCTTGTACGTTTACACCATTTCAATTACAAACAATAACAATAAAAATGCTGCTGATGTTGGCGACGAGCGCAAAACGTGCAAAAATACGTTGACGAGGGAGAATATGGAGAGAAGGGCAAGAAAAGAAAGCATCAGCAATTGTAAGACAAGACATCGGCATGAGCACCGGAAACAGAAGTGCAAGCGAATTAGTTCACGCGGAAGTGGCAGTCATTTATTCATTCTTAGTCGTACGCTATGCCCAACCAAACGCCCAACCACCCAACCGACCACACCATTTCCATTGCCATTACAGCAGCAACTGAGGTGAAGTGAGGTGTCGATGCGGGAATTGTAGGTAAATATTATTGCAGGAATATTTAAATAAGAATTTTCGCTTTCCCTTTTACATTATTATTATTTTTTTTTTTTGGTTTTTCTTTCTGATTTTTTCAGCACTTGTTTGTGCTCATGGATATCTCTACTTGAGATAATGGAAGATCTCTCTCTTTCGTTTTCTTTATTGTAGTTTGAGTGTTGAATTTAAGTTGTGGTTGTTGCTGTAGTTATTGTTGTAAGTAAACAAGAAACTTGTTTGGAATTTAAATTAGTTTTACAACTATTTCAAATTAAAGAGGCAAGCGTGAAGGTTAGCTTCGAAAACACGTTGAATTGTGAAAAAACTCTCAAATTATTATAAACTTAAACATTGTTGACATTCTGCTAAGAACAATAAATTACATTTTTAATGTTATTTTAAGCATTTGCCTCATAGCGCATAATTCAGTCAATAAAAACAATTTTTTAGTAATTTAATAAGGATTTCTAAGTTAATGCATACATGTTCGTCAATTACTTCAATTAACTTAAAAAAGTTCTTCTACTTCTTTTAGTCTAACAATTTATTTGCCATTCAAACTGTCAATAGTAAGAAAATCAAAACAAAATAAATCAATTTTTTCCATTACCAAAAAAAACTTTTAATTATTGTACTTGTAGAAAGCATGAACTGAACACATGCAAGCTAAGGCGTCAATCGAAATAAAAATACAAAAATAATGAAAAAGGTAATTGTAATTTATACTTTCCAGACATTATATGTATATAAAAGTAAGTAAACATATGTATGAAGCGCACAACTATCAATCAATGAGCAACAAAAGGCGCCGAAAGCACCTTCAACCAACGCCCACTTAACGAGCACATTGCAATGATTTTAGCTCAGTTAACATACAAGTACATACTACATTCGTGTCCCATTCCTTTTACACTTTCACAACTTAACAGATCATCGAGTCTGGTCATTCATTTATTTGTACGCTCGCTTGTAATGTGAAAAGCATTGGCGGCGAGTGTGATGAGTAGAGAACAAATAGGGATGAGTGGCCAAAGACGAAATGCGACTGATTTTTATCGATTTCACGTGTTGGCGATTTCATACAATTAGCACATTTTTCTGCTCTTCTTTCACTTCTTCTTATTTGGTTTCTTTGTTTGGCTTGAAAGCAAAGAAACGCCAAAAGACAACTTAAATTAAAGTTGAAGTAAACTGAAGTGATGTAATGTGATGTGCGCTGATGATGTGATGTGAAATGAAATGAAATGAGGTCAAGTCAAGTAGCTGTGGTGAATTAATTTCGACTGAACTTTTGTTTTATAACATTATTTTTACCTGAAGCAAATAAATTAAATTATTCGATTAACACAAAAATTCACACAAAAACGCTAAAAGGCAAAAGAAAACAACACACACGCACACACATAATAAAATAAGCAAAAACTTATTTCATTAGCAATTTTCATCATCAAAAAAAAAAAAAAAAAATACAAAAATATAAAACAAACAAGTATAAAAGCATGAACGAACAGGCGACAAATGTGCAAAGAAGCAAGCGAATGAGCAAACTTGAGCGTGCTCTCAATTTAATTCAACGTCAATAAAAGCCAAATAAAAAGACAAAAAAAGTCTAAAAATTGTGGCCAACAAGAAAGCAAAGAAAAACCAAACCAAACAAAACAAAACAAAAACAAAACACAATAAAATAAAATGATATAAGAAAAATAAATAAATAAAAAACCGAGGCGCAAACTTTGCTAGCCAACATTTTTAGTTGCGGTCGAATGAAGCCAAAAGTGTATTTTGCTGCCAAGCATTGCTCAAAGATACACAACTAAAATACACACACACACACAGAGACACAGGGCGACATAACATATACACGTGTATGCGTTTATTACTTCAAGTGGCCAATAGCATATCCTGTTGGGCCACGTTCGTTCGTTGTCCGCTGTCCGTTGTCCTTTGCACGTTTATTATTATTGATGACAATTTTGAGCAAACAATAAAAAGCACAAAAACTTCTTTACAATTGACTGGCACTCAAAGTGCGTCTGTGTGAGTGCGCGTGTGTGTGTGTAAGCTGACTAGCTGACAGACTGCACGGGTCACTGACTTAATGACATTAAACTATAAAGCAACGAAGTGGCAAACATAAAAAGAGAAGAAGAAAAAAAAGTATATATAGAAAAACTGACAGGAAAAGCACACAAAACGCTCAGCGCTTAGCGCAACTGTCAAATTGTGACGATTTATGTGGCAAAGTTTCGACGTGACCTTAACACAACACACACACACACACACACACACACACACACACACACACACACACACACACACACACACACACACACACACACACACACACACAATCGAAAGCAATACACACAAAAAAAAAAAACACCAAACAAATCCAGAAAAATGAAAGTCGAAAAAAAAAATAAAATAAAAATAGATGTCAGAAAACTTAGAAAAATTACTAATAAGAAAATAAATTACAGCATTAATGTTAGTGAATTGCGTTCGTAATGTTCCAAGTTGAATGCCGCAGTCAAAAAGTTAATTTAAAAGTTTTGCCCGTTTTGAAAAATTATTAGTTTTGTAAGCAAACAAATGCAGATGGTTTTTTTTTTTGGTATTTTTTTTTCTTGCGCTTTAGTACTCAATCAATTTGTGCATTACTCAACGCTCAACTCCGACCGCAACTCATCACCGCCGCCCTTGGCCGAACTGTCATATTCAATTGATCAACTTCAGACGCACAAATTCAAGTATGCAAGTTCAAAAAGTGAAGAAATTCTTTTGCAATGTTTTACTTTCAACATTCTGCCACGTAAAGTTAATTTTCAATCATTCAACGCAAAAACTTGTCTAACAGAGTACAAAGCTCAGAAGTCACTAAGCCAGTCTTGCATATTGCATATGGTGCATAGTTATTGTTCTTGTTGTTTTTTTTTTGTTGTTGGCTGGCAATTTGACTTAAATCAAGCTGCAAGCAAATCGTTGCAAACAGTTGAGAGAGAAAATAAAAAAAACATATAAAACAAAACAGTAAGGACGCTCTAGTCGAGTATACTCGCCAATATAATACCCTGAAAACAAGGTATGCGGTGCCACACCCTAAGTCTAGAAAAAAATCTCTGCCTCTGTATACTGTTAACAGAGGGTCACTGTTAACTGTTAACAGAGTGTCACTTTTATTTATTAACAGAGTGCCACTGTTATCTGTTAACAGAGTGCCACTGTCACTGTTAACAGAGTTCCACTGTTAACAGAGTGCCTCTTTTAACTGTTAACAGAGTGCCACTGTCACTGTTAACAGAGTTCCACTGTCACTGTTAACAGAGTTCCACTGTTAACAGAGTGCCACTTTTAACTGTTAACAGAGTTCCACTGTTAACAGAGTGCCACTTTTAACTGTAAGCATAGTGCCACTGTTAACTGTTAACAGAGTGCCACTGTTAACTGTTAACAGAGTTTTACTGTCAACTGTTAACAGAGCGTCACTGTTAATTGTTAACAGAGCGACACTGTTAACTGTTAACTGTTAACAGAGCGTCACTGTTAACTGTTAACTGTATTCTCTTAACAGTTGACAGAGGTATTCTCTTAACAGTTGACAGAGGTATTCTCTTAACAGTTGACAGTGGAACTCTGTTAACAGTTAACAGTGACTGTTAACAGATATTCGCTGTTCACTTTTACCAGGTTGTCTCTGTTAACTGTTAACAGTATGTCTCTGCTAACTGTTAACGGACTGTGTCTGTTAACTATTATCAGAATGTCTCGGTGTGTGTTTGTGTCTATGAGTGTGTGTAATTCGTCTTGTCGTTCTGATCAAGAATATATACATTTACTCTATAGGGTCCCCCTCCCGTCCTCCTGTGCGGCACATAAAAACCGTCTCAAACAAACTTAATATACCCTCATTCACAGAATGTGTACAGGGTATAAAAAAAAAAATTTTGAAAATTCAAAATTGACTTGACTTGTGGGCGTTCCACGCCTAACAACAGCAGTTACAGCCATATAGGTGAGGAAACCACGTATCTACGTACATGAGCATTTATTTTTACACAAAAAACAAAACAAAATAACTTTTAAGCATCTCAAGCAGACAAGCAACATTCCTCTCGGCAGCAAAACTTTCACAGTCTATTTGTTAATCCGTATTAAACGCATAAATTGCAATTTCCATGCAAACTTCACATAAGACAAGAACAAGAAAACACAGACTATAAGTGGGAGGTGACATATCCTAGTTTTGATTCAAATTCTTCACTCGCCACACCAGGCACATAAGTGTGAAGTTTCAAGTAATTTGGTATGGAATCAAAAAAGTTTTTCATACAAAGATTTCGTTCTAAGAAATTCGTTGCAGTAAGGAAGTGCAAAACATCAAATCTTCAAATCGAAATCAACGTATTAAAACTCAAACTGTGCGAAACGTCAAATATGCTAATTAAAGGAAAATTATATGCTTCAATTGCATAGCTTAATACGCTCTACATGAGCATTAACATGAGCGTCAAGCGTGTAACCCGAGCCACTTACGTCAAGCTAAGCCACGTCGAGGTGACTTGCATCGAGTGCAATCAATGCGAAATATCGTATTTTTGTGCAGCACACACACTTTTTTTCATTTTCATTATTATTATTATTTTCTTTTTTTTTTTCAATTTGCATCTTCACACCAACATGCTTTTATCCTTGACACGTTTACATGCAACGCTTGCAGACAGCAAAGGTGCGCTGTTGGCAACGACAATGCCGACGGTGGCGGCACTTCACACACACACACACACACACACACACATGCACACTTCTGTGCAGCGCTCAATGGAGCAATTCACATATTTTATTGGTAAATCAAAAAATCATGTTGTATAAAGTAAAAAAAAAAAAAATAAAAACAACAAAATCTGAGTAAATCTGCAGCTAAATACTTGTTCAACCCGAGCAGATTTCTCGTCTGTGTGTGTGTGTGTGTGTAGCTGAGTAAATGTTTTGTATATGCGTCTGCGTGGGTATGTGTGAAAGCGATAAAAATCGCGCTCGCACCTAAACGCAGTCAAAGCAACCTATTGATGAAACAATTTGGCAGCGCTCAACGGGTTGAGGAGATAGACAAGGCTAGTCAATGACGTTGTTGTTGTTGTTGTTTTTGTTGCTGATGTTGGTGATGTTGTTGCTATGCTATGCCATTGATGGGAACTATGTGGCTGGCTCGATAAACAAGGCATACTAACTACGCGCATTTTCCGATCCATTTATCAGAGCAAAAAGCGTGCATTCAATCGAATATTTCGCGCGGGTGTGTTTTGGCGCTTTTTTTCTTTCTTTTTTCACTCTTTTTCTCTCTCGGATTTTTTGTTTTTTTTTGGTATGAAAGCATCCTCATTTCGAAGCAATTGCGCATATTGAAGGGTAAAGTGGCGGCGACGACGACTTTGATGATTGCTGTTGCTGCTGCTGCTGTTGCTGATGATGATGCTTTTGCATTTGCCGCTACAAAGCATTATCAACAACATTTTGTTTTTTTTTTCTTTTCATTGTGGTTGCATGACTACATGTTCTGTACAGAGTAATAAAACAAAAAAAAAAAACAACAAGTTGTAGAAGAAAATCACGATAAATACTGCAAATGTGCTGCTTTCATTTTGTTTTTTGCTATATCTGTTGTTGTTGTTGTTGTTTTTGATGCTGGTCGCTATTAAACGCATTTTATAGAAATTGCTTTTATGCAATTTGTATGCATTCAGTTTTTTTTTTTCACACTCATTTTATTGTCGTTGTTGTTGTGCGTTCTGTTATTGATGTTGTTATTAATGCAGCGCCGATTTGTATGCAATGATTTTTTGCACAAGCTTACCGACATAGCTGCACAATTGTTTGTATATGTGTGTGTGGGAGTGCGTGTGTGTAAGCACGTTTTGGCTTGTTGTTATGTAAATTGCATTGATTGCAGTTTATGATTGTTTTTCAATAATGATTTCCATTTTTTTTTCTCTTCTTTTTTTTTTTTTGTGCACTGCTTTTAGGCGCTTTTCAGCAGTCAATGAAGCAAATTACTCAAAGTGCCAATTAATATTAAATACGAACGAATTACGTGCGCATGCATGTACAATTATATTCATGGCTTTTTTATTTAATTTTTTGTTTATCAAAACAGCTAAAATTAATTTCTATTTTCGAAAACAAAAACAAAATGCGCTTTGATTTTCCTTTTTTTTTGCTTTTTGTAAATCATTCTGCCATGAAATCGATAAATTTTGTTATTAAGCAAATGTATTTTATATAATGAAGACTGTTCTTTTTTGTGTTTATTTTATTTTTTTCAATAAACAAATCATTGACATCAAAAATTCATCGTCCAGGTGCGAAATGACGTCACTGTTGTCAGTTTGTAGGAGTAACAGAGCAACGAAGCGCAGAGGAAACATGTTTCATAACAAGCTGAGCACACAAACAACAAGTTTAGTCGAGTCGAGTCGATTGTGGTACAGTACCACTAACATTACGCATACACACATGTAACTTGTCATAAAATTTTTATTATGCATACAGTGAAATAGACATGCAGAGGCGTTTTAGTATATATGTATGTATGTGTGTGTGTGGTTCTATAAATAGCATGTGTTTCAACATCATGTACATAGATAAACTCCCAAGCGTTGGTCAAAACAGGTCACTGCCAACATTAGCTGCAGATACACCTACACACACACGCACACTCATTGACAAAAAAGAACATACACACACAACAGAGTTTTAGCAAATCGCCTAAGGCAGTGTGTGAGATAAGAGGAGCGCGGCTGCTGCTGTTGCCATTACCACACTATCATATACACACACACTCACACACACACACTTACCTTGTAAAGTACACTCGACGCTCTTTGCGGCAAACTGAAATTTACCAAAGTTGTTGTTTACATAATAAAAGTTCTGCTAACTTAACGAAGGGCACATGTTCTTGTTGTTGTTGTATAGTACAAAAAACATTTAAGCAAGTGTAAAATAAAACCAAAAAACCCAAAAGTAAGAAAAAACTCTTTTAAAGAATTTTTTTTCTTTTTTTTTTTGCTTTTTTAAATTCAACTTTAGAAAATCAACAAAAATTTACTTTAAGCCTTAAACGCAAAACAATTTGCCAAACAAATTGCGCACTTGCTTTGGGTTATAAATTAAAGCGCAGACAAAATGAGATGAGTTGTGATGAAAGAGCAGCAGAGGAGGAAAAAGAAGAAGGCAACACTTCGCGTTGAATATGAAAACGGCATGAAAGGCTTAACTTTGTCTGAGCTTTTCAAAAAAACAAACAACAACAACAATAAGAAAAGAGGTAAAAAAAAAATAATCGCATACGCCATGATAAAAAGATTGAGGCAGAAAAAAAAAGAAATATATACACCCGCACAACCGCAACAATTTCTACACGAAACGCAACTTAATTTCAATATAAATAAATAAAAAGAGTTTTCATTTTGGTTGCTCTTGCACAATGGTAACTGCTTTGGCTTTGGTTTGCACTCCTTTTCATTCTATACATTTTTCTTTTCATTTTGTAAATATTTTTTCTTATTTCTGTTGAGCACATGAATACGACGCGGCGCACATTTGTACGCACACAACTGTGCTCAACAGCAAGTCGAGCTGCTTGCTTGCTTGCGTTTGACGCAATTTTACTTTTCATTTTTCAACGTCCAATGAGCAACATGGCGTATACTTGACCGCTGTGCTTCCTTCTGGCTGAGCTGTGCTGTGTGTGTGGCAGCTGTGCGCCAAGCCAAGATATTCACCAAAAAAGGCAAAAGAAAATTAAACCACAACAAGCAAAATAACAACAACAACAACAGCATCATCAAGTTGTAGCAACATTTTGTATAAGCGCATGTTAACAAGCTGCCACTGTCCACGTTCGCTGCACCCTACCTCACCTCTATCTCACCAGCAAGAAGTTGAATTTTTTTCTACCCTTTGCTTGCACAATTTGTCTGTGCAATGTGCCTGCTTGAAATACATAAATACATTTGCTATTAACAACGCTTTAAAATTCAATTTGATTTCATTTCGAACACGCACACACACACACACACACGCACATGGTTGCATTTAACCGCAATCCATGCATTAGCCAATCAGAAAATATTGTCAACTTAAAGCGACGGAAAGAACTTGTACGATTTGCTCACACGCACAGTAGAAGAGATGCAATGTCATTAAATATAATAATATTGTAGACAACCTGAAAAAAGAGAAGAAAAAAGACAGCAAGACAGAAGAAGAAAGCACAAACAGTTCCTTCTTCGTTCGTTCGCAAATAATCTTATTTTCGTACTTATTGCCGTCACACTTCCGGTCAACAAGTTGCTGCGCATCCGGTTTGTGAAGTTGTTGCTGCTGCTGCTGCTGCTGTCATTGCTGTAGCACGTTGTCTTTGTGTGCTAAGCGAGGCGTGTGTGCGTGTGTGTGTGTCATTGAAATTCAATAAAGACAATTTCCTATACACGCATACACATGTCTGTCTGTCTGTCTGTCTCGCACACTTATTCACTTACTCGCAAGCTCACAAGCGCTCACTACGTAAGCGACATAATTCGCCTTCAATAACTTTTACTACAACTCAAGCACGAAGCAAATGTGACAACGTAGCCAACAATAACAACAACAAGAACAAGAGCAAAATGCGCTCAGCTCAAAAGAAGATGAAGAAGAAGAGACTCTTACTTACATTACATTACGAACTTCCTTTGCTGGTGTGTTGTTGTTGTTGCTTTTGCTGTTGCTATCTTCCTATCATTGGCCATCCTTTGTTCTCACACACAAACACACACACACACACTCATACTCATATATTTTCATTTCTATGAAATTGATTTCCGCTTATGGCACTTTACTTTTGCTTACATGTTGCGCCGCTCATGCTTGAATATTTATACAAGTGTATATATATATGTATGTACATATATGTGTCTGCCTATATAAATGTCACAGTTAACATACACAAGTCATCGATAGTCCATGTGCGTGTCCTGATGCTCCTTATAGTCATTGATATGATGTACAGATTATGTTAATGACTTCATTAAATCACACAGCGGCGTTCCATTTGCCAATGTGTTGCTTCGCTTGCTTCCCACGCTTGTTTGAGTGTCTCAATGACGCTGTCGCTGACTTATAGCATTTTATTAATTATGAATATAACATAAAATCCTCATTACACACAAACACACACAGAGAGACACTCATGCAGAGACAAGCCATGCTTCCGCGCACAGAGAAGCATCCTCAAAATGATGTGAAAAGCCTGAAGTATTTTGCTATCCTTTCGTTGCTGTTGTTGCTCACAACTTATTTCTTATCAATTAATTAAGAAAGCCGCCATTTTCTTGCTGTCATTTCAGTGTCATTCATTAACTGAAACTTATGACTTTCTGTCATTTGCCGTTGTAGTGCTTTGTTGTTGTTTATGCTACGACTATTTTCGTAAATGCGAAATAATTTCCTTTTTTTATAATTTTCCTTCTCTTTCTTTACTTATTTCTTTTGATATTAAGTCAAACGTGTAAAATGAGAGACTTCATTGCTGTTGTTGTTGTGGCAGACATTCTTTGCATTATTGTTTTTGTTGTTGTTATTGTGATAGTTGCACTGCGGTTACTCACTCAAGGTGATAATTGCTCATAATTAGGCAAAATGCAAATTACAAAGCACAAAGCGCAAATGTGTAAACAGAAGCGGAAACGGAAATGCAACGAGCGTAAAAGTGTGTGTGTGTGTGTGTGTGTGCGAACAAGTAAGAAGAAAATGAAAATCCAACGAAGTCAGCATTTAGTAAGACATGTTGTAGTTGTTGTTGCATGTTTTTGTTGTATGTAAAACATAATAAAAGGGCTGCGGTTAACTTGTCGTCATCATTATTATTATTGTTGTTGTTGTTGTCATCAACGTTGTCCTTGTAGTTGCTATATAATTGCAGTTGTTGTTGTTATTATTGTTGGTGTAATAATAATGGAACTAATTACTCAAAGTTGCGCCAAGTACATTTGAAGAAGTAAATTGCTTTCATTTCTTTTGCCTTGCATTGCAATTCAAAAGGAAAATTCATGCATGCAAAATCATTTGCTTAATTGCATGCACACTAAAATTAATTTCAATTACGAAATAACGCAATGAGCTTTACTAAAACACACACTTACACACACTGAGCGCGAATTACAAGCAAGCCTCGATACACACTGCGTATGAGTTATGCACGGCTTGTGCCTTTATGCTTTAGCGTTAATAACGTTTATTTGGTTTATTGTATATGCATTGAGGCATG
The DNA here is from genome assembly GCA_034638295.1 of Phortica okadai. NCBI lineage: Eukaryota > Metazoa > Arthropoda > Insecta > Diptera > Drosophilidae > Phortica > Phortica okadai. The sequence goes on along the minus strand of CM067849.1, from coordinate 3,385,116 downwards.
CCCGAAATTTTGAATTATCTGCAAAATCTGTTTATATGCGCTGTCAAGTGCAAATGCACTCAATTTCAACAACAGCAGCAACAACAATAGGAAACAACGTATTACGCAAGCAGGAGCCAAATACAAAGCAAGCCGATGCACGCCAAGGCGCGTTGTCTGTCGTATATGCATGTGGTTAACATATGCAATATTTGTAGTTTTGCCGTTGATTTACTATTGACCACACACACGCACATAGGCATACGCACGCGCACAGACGCACTAATGAAATAGATTTCAGCGTAACCGCATACCCAATTAGATTTTGAAATCGCGCACAATTTATGCATAAATCAAATCAATTCAAATCAAACCAAACCAAACCGAAATGCAACACACACAAAAATTCAAACAGAAATGACCGCAGACTTGACGCCATTATTATATTATATAGATAGACGCTTATCTACACAGTAGAAACTCGATTATACGTAATAATTGAAACCAGAGATATGCCGTATCATTGAAAATTTGGATAGGAGCTAAAAAACACCGAATATTCAACTAACCGAATGTTCATGTTACCGAATGTTCATGTTACCGAATGTCCAGATAATTGAGGTGCGGATAATCGAGTTTTTAATGGACTTATATGAGTTCACTGTTCGGTGGCGACAATATAAAAAAATCCATTTCTAAATCGGCCATTAGAGTCCTGACGCATGAGTCCGTATAATGTTCAGGTAACCGAATGTTCTTGTTACCGAATGTTCAGATAACAGAATGTTCGAATAATCGAAGACCGAATAATCGAATGTCTACTGTATATGTCTCGAAACGAATTCAATATACACCGTGTGGCAACGTGCATTGCAACAAACTCAATTGAATATGAAATAATTTTGCGTAAAAGTTGCAAAAAAAAAAAATAAAGTTTTCTTTGAAAACTTTGAAAACGGAAGATTCAACAAGAGCATCAGCAGCATTGCACGCGCGCAACTCTCATATATCATTGCAATTTTGTGTATTTTTGTGCGCCAACAAACGTTCGTTCATCTTTCTGTCCGTCTATTTGTCTGCCTGCGTATGGCAAACTGCTTAAAGTAGTTTTGCAACACCTTTGAAATGAAGAAAACATAAATTTTAGTTTCAAAACTAATAAATTATTTTCGTCTGCAAAGGCAACAAGAGTAAGAAAACCAAAAAATGCACGTAAAACAATGAAGAATTGAAATGAGTCGAAATTTGCGAGCTGCGAACATTGAAAAACTTTATTTAAGTCGCTTCGGTAAATACTTTTGCAATAAAGAATTTTGTGTTTTATTTATTTACTTTTTTTTTGTTTGTCACTTTTGAATTTCTACATAAACAATAAAGTCATACATGACGTATACGTTATTAAATAGAAATCATATTTAGACGGCAAATTTATGTTGTTAAAATGTTTCATTCATTTACTAAATCTCTTTTATGCATCGATAGAAGCTTACGATCATATTCGGGCAACTGTATTAAAAAAATATTTTGAGTGCTTTTAATAGAAAATTAATAGACAGATGAATAGGTTTCATACGCCAGTTCTTTACAATGTTGATTACTTAGCAAGATTTGATTCGGGCAGTGGTGATACATGAACATAGCAGATATTCTAAATACAACACGCTATTAAAATCCTATTAACATGCCATTTAATAGAATATTCCAATTAATAATGTCTAAAATAATTGTCAAAAGAGGCGAAAATAATAACAGATAAATAGAAAATGTAAACCTTTGCGCATTTACACATTCACTAATTCACACATTCACACACACACACTCACACAGACACTCAAATTGCTTTTAACTTGAATAAATCCAACCATAAACTGTTGAAAATGCACTTCATTAAATAACCATCAAAACAACTGAATAAAATAGTGAATCTGTGCTGCACACTGAATGCGATGAACACACACGGTGATGGACACATTCAACGTTCTGTCCCGCCGCCACACATACACTTATATACATTCATACATCCATGTGTAGGTAGTGATATTATTCTTTTTTTTAGTTGGCGCAAGCCATTTGAATTGGAAAAAGTTTTTCAATTTAACTGCGATTATGTTGCGTTGCCACAAATTTCTGGTGGAAATTTTTTGACGACTGCCAACGTACATCAACAACTGACAGACCAGAATAGACACATAACAGAACTAAAAAACAAGCAAATAAAGTGAAATCGTAACGTTTTAAACAAAACACGAGTTGGCAAACAAACCAAAGCGACTCGCTGTCTAAGTAAGTAACTGTCCCTCTCGCTGCCTAACTAACTGACGGACGGACGGAGTGTATGTGTTGCGGTTTGTTTTGCTTTGATGCGCAAAAGTGCAAAAGTTAATACATGTGCACGCGAATATTTATTCAAATCATTTTATTTCAAGAAACTCTCATGTGAAAAAAAATAAATCGCTTAAGTGACAAGAGTATACAAGCTTGTCAGCATTTTGATTGTCATTTTAATGACTAAAATTGATAAAACTTTAATGGCTTAAAAGCTTTACTAATGCAATCAATTAAGACTCGTTGCGTTTTGTGTGTGATTTGTCACTGCATTGCAAACGTCATTATTAAAGTCATGCAAAGCTACGAGCGTGCTATGTTCATTAAGAAAATTTATGCCTTAACGTAAAGCAAAATGAAAAAAAAAAAAACATTTTAATAAGAGAACATGTCATAAAAGTCTGCAAAGTTTCATGATTTGAAAGCATAAAAATGTAAACATGCAATTTTTTTTTAGAAAATCAGTTCAAGACCGCATTGCTCTCGATTACAGCCAAAATAAGCAACACTAAGCATTGAAAAAAGTAAATAAAAAACATTTTGAAATGAACTTGTAAAAATAAAACAAAAATAAAAATGAAAAAAATATTGAAAGACATTAAAATTTATTAATAATGCCAGAAACGCTAAAAAAAAAATAAAAAATGAAAAAAATAAATACTTACAACTAAAACAGACAATGACAAAAGCAATCGACCCAAGGCGAACGATAACAACAAGTAAAACAACAGCAACGACGTCAGCCAGATCTGTATAAATATGTGAGTCAATAAAAGCAAAAAAAAACAGGAAATGAACAAATGAAGGCAATGGAGAGCAAAAAAAAACAGAAAAATATTGTTTTTAAACCAACATGGCATGACAGACTCTTGAGCTGAAGCTGAAGCTGAAGTCAAGTTATCGCTGCCTATGTCCTGTTTTGTTCGCCCATTCGAATTGTTTTATTTCTTTTCATTTATATTTATACATACACTTTTGCGCATTGTTTTGCAGCATACTTTCCGGCAATATACGGCAATTATTAAGATTAATACGAGAGCAAAGCGTTCACAATTGCTGTCACGCCCCGCGCACGCCAACAACATGGTCAAGAACGTTGATGACAACGACATTGGCAATGTAGTGATGACAAGAACGACTTCGACGACGATGATAATGCTGATGTTGATGTTGATAATGATGATGTGTTTTTAATGAGTTGTCGTCCTTCGTTTTTTTGCCTTCTGCCCTTTTGTTTTTTGCCTTCTGCCTTCCTCGTGTTTTTCCTGCGTAGGCAACATTATTATTTCTGCTATTAATGTACATTAATTAATATTAAATATTTTAATGGTAATTATAGCAAAATAATTTATGAGTTTTAGAAAGCCAAAAAAAGAAACCAAAAAAAATTGAAATAGAAATAAATGAAAATGTATTTAAGAACACAAAAACTTTGCCTTGACTCAAACGCTCAACTCAAGTCAATCGTTGAAGTTATACGGCAAACGGCCGCGACCCTCAGTAAGACATGGGCCCAAGCAATGCTAATAGAATGCAAATGAATGCATTGCAATGTTTTAACATGATTCAAAGTTTTCAAATGCATTTTTATTATGATATTCGAGTACGTATTTTAAGTGAGTGAGTGAGTGAGTGAACGAGTTAGTTAGGTTAGCTAGTTTGCCACTATTAGTTTATTGGCCTTATTACGACGACGACAACAACGACAACGACGACGCTGATGACGATAGTTCGCAAACGCAGCAACAACAAGTAATTTGCATTGGTGGCCAAAGTAAATTGTAGAAAGTTTTTTTGGCAACACGTTGCAGTAACTTTTTTATAAAAGCGGGGGGCAAGGAGCGTGTGCGGCAGGAACAACTGCCGGTTTACAACGGCGTTATGTTGACGTGGCATAGCCACAATTGCAGCAACGTTTGCGTAAAAATAATTGAAATTTGCATTCAACACTGAAACACACACACACACACACAAAAAGCACCGAACTTTTTCAAAACAAAAATTTAAAAAAAAATGAAGAAAACACAAACAAAAATACAAAAAAAAACTGAACTCATACAAGGCAAAATGCAAACCAAGTTTAACATCAACAACAAGAAGGTTGCAATCGCACATATACACAGCTATATATACATATATATATGCATATATACATACACACATATATATACACTCGTTTGCATAGTTGCTGAAAGGCCCAATTAAACTCTTCGGCGCGGAATTTTGATTGCGGATTGCGAATTCTTTGCGTTATAGTTGTAGTGAGTAAGTGAGCGCTGCCAAGCATGGAGTAGGGCGGTAGAGTAGGCGTCAACATTTTGCTATGTACTGCCAATCTGAATTCTTAGCTCGTTGATCCGCGTTGAGTTGCGTTGCATTCGAGTCCTGTCGAGTCGAATCGAGTTGCGTTAAGTCATGTTGAGTCGTGCTGTGTAGAGTTGAGGCTCTAGCAAGTTATGCCGCTTGCCATGTCAGCGCATATTGCGCAAGGTAATGAAAATTTTCTGCATTTCAAATATTTTTTTTATTTTTTTGTTCTTATTAATTCTTTTGCTTTTCTTTGCTTATTCTCTAAATATTTTTATTGGCAGTAAAGAAAAAATACATATTTTTTTTATTTTAACATTAAAGTTACAGTTGAGGTTTTTAGTATTGAATACAAAATTAAGTAAACTTACTTTAAAATCGTATTTTGTTTTGTTTTTTGCGTGCTAATATGCAAAATAATAAAACTACAAAAAGTTATACTTATTGTTGACATTTAATAGCACGCAAAGCACAACGAAATGCCTGAAAGAACAGCAAATGTTTGCATTTGTTTCAACTTTAAGTCATTTGCAGTTCAGAAGCGAAGCAAAAAAACCGAAAATTTAAAAGAATTTTACAAGAAAATAAAAAAAATAAAATATTGGTATAAAAAAATTACCTAAAGGCACATTTCTGGCCAAATGAGCGCAAATTGTTTAAAACAAAAAAGCGCATGAACTTCAAAAGACGAAGCAAAGGAAACAAAAAAAAAAAACACATAAACGAGAAAATAAACAAACCTTACAATAACAACAAAAAAAATATATAAAAGAAATACAGGAAGTATAAAAATATACAAGTAACCGTAAATTTTATCGCATGACTTGATTAAATTCGCATGCAATGCTGCCAAACGCAGAGTGACGCGCAATGGCTGAAAGGACGAGGAGGAGGAGGGGTGACTGATATGGCCGAGCGGCGGCACAAAAACCAAAAGAGAAGAATTAAAGGGAATCAAAAAAAGAAACGAAAAAAAAAACAAAGAAAAATCGCCACAAGCAGTAAAATCGCTCGAGGACGCAACTTTAAATGCACACACAAATACAAACACACACACACACACATACACAACAACAGACAAACATGCACGCAAATACACAAACACACATAAGCATACAAACAACAAATTACGCCGACAGCGTGACTTATTTTTCTTTTTTCGTCTACTACAACTTGTTGTTGTTGTTATTGTTGTATTTTTTTCGTGTTGCTCACGTTGTTGCTGTTACTGTCCACCATTTTCTTTTTGTGTACTGCGCTCTGAAGATTTTCTTTTATACTTTCTTTCCTGTTTTCGCCAGCGTCGTCGACGTCTTTCATTCATAGAAAGCTGCTTTTAACGTGACTTAATGAAGTTTCGACTGCTTGCTAAACTTGCCACAAGCCAAGTTAATGTTATGATGGATTTTTGGTCGCTTTTTCTTAATGTGACCACAACAACAACAACATGATTTACTTTGAACTAGCGTGCCGCATAGAAAAACTATTTTAAAAAAAAATCTCAAAAAAAAATAAACACAAAAGTTGAAAACTTTAAACTTTAATAATAATTTTCGTGACGCAAAAAGTAAAAGCAAAAGAATAAAGATTCTGAACAAAGCAAACAGTTTAAGTTGAGTTTGACTCGCCGCGGCTGCTGTTGATTTTGCTAAAATTAAAAGCGCATGGAACTTGGCTTAAGCATGCTTGGTCAAACTTAAAAGCAACGCAAAAATTTACACAAAAAAACAAAAAAAAAAAAAAAAAAACACACCAAAAATATAGCAAAAGGTTTTGGAAACAAAAAAAACGAGAAGAAAAAGTAAAATTTAACGAAGCTTAACCCTATTCATGAATGGAAAAATACTTTGCGCTGTCATTTGGCTCAACTCAAGCAGCAATTGTTCAAATACTTTGAGCGCTTAGCAAGTGAACTAAGAGCAGACAAAAAAGCAAACAAACTAACACACATAAACCAACAAAAAACGCAGCAAACTTCAGCAAGTTGACTAAGTCTTTGTCTGAGGCAAAAGTCGCTGTGTGCGACAAGAGTATATAGAATACTTGTGTGTGTGTGTGTGTGTGTTTGTTGCAAATAGAAAATGATGAATGAGCTGCGACGCACCTGCTGACTCCTTCCAATCCTTGACTGTCGTAAGTTCACTACACATGCTGCCACAACTCACATTCACTCACTCACTCACTAACTCAGAACTGCTTCAACGCAAAGTTGTTAAGGCTGCGGTTGACATTCAAAGCCGCTCGCGAAACTTCCATCGACGACATTCATCTGAGTTTTGGTTTTAGGTTTGGGTTTTAGGTTAAGGTTCGGTTCAATGACGCCAACAACTATGCATACGACTTGTCGTAACTCTGCCCAGACCGCCAACCGCTAAGAAAATCGCTTGTCAGCGCGCAAGTATTTGCTTCTTTCGCAAAAAATATAAGTAAAAATATTTTTTAATTTTATCTTTTTCATTACTTTCGAAAAAAAAAAACACAACAAAAGTTTTGAGTGAAATGTAACAATTTCAAATTGCAATTAAATTCAAGCGCTATGAAATTGAAAGTGTAATGTGAGCATGCCATTGGCATAGCAAGTCAAACCAAGCCGAACCAAGTCGGAAATGGCATGAGCTCAGATTTCAATGCATTGCCCTTCAGCAACGCCCGGCGACCTCAGCAGCCATCCACGAAATGAAGATGTTAACGTGTCGTCGCCGACCGCGCTGAGCGTATGAGCGAGCGTGTATGTCAAAGACAAGGTTGTGCCGTCGAACACAAGCTGTGCAGCCGCAAACAGGCAACCGCATGCAATCAAACAGCAAATGCCCACATGATGCCAATGCTGACGCTGAGACCGAGACCGATGCCGATGCGATGTCGAAGAAACAGCAGCAGTAGTAGCTGATGTTGAGGCTGTCCACAATGTGCGCAACGTGTGAAATTTAATACATATCGTTGGCGTGCAAATTAATGCGATACGACACTCAAATGAAAGTGTTATGATACGCCAACTGTGTGTGTGTGTGTGTGTGTGTGTATGCGAGTTATATAACCGTTGAGTCAATGAACTTTTAATTTGCAAAGGTAAATTTTGAAACTATTCGAAACTATCGGCGTAATGATAAAGTGATTAACTCAATCATATTTTCACAAAGTTAAACCAAACAAATCCTTGTGATAAATTGACATGTGAACTTGGAGATCAATTGGATGACATATTGTTTTTTGCTTAGAGGCCAAATGCAAATGCCTCTCAAAAAAAAAAAAGCTTGCAGGCAAAAAAAAAATTACAGTGAGAAAACTTCACTTTAAAATATTTTTTTTTTCTTTCAATTTGATCTCAAAAGAAAAGTTGCTTGATAGAGCAAAAAAAAAATGAAACGCTCTTTGACGAACTGCAGGCAAATGATGGTCACAGAAAACGTATCAAATTACAGAAATTACGAAAGCAAAGGTTGATCAAAATCAAAGAGTAGCAAAGCAAAGCTTACAACGAACCTATCGAATTACAAAAGCCAACAACTCGCAACCATACAAAGTCAAAGCCAATGGCAAAGACACAAACGATAAAAGGGCGAAAAAAACAACATTAACAAAAAAATTGCTACAAAGCTAAAGAAAACGCTATAAAAACGCATATCAGTGCAAGCGAAATTTGCATTTGAATGAAAAACTTGTTGGAAAGCAGACGCAACGAAACGTATTAAAGCTATCATCGTTAAATCAAACACGAGGCAAAGGATTAAAAGGATAACTAAGAGCCTTAAGCAAAATCTGTGTGAGTGAGTTGAGTGGCAACGACGACATGGCTTGGCTTTGGCAGAGCATACAAGCGGCAAATTATCGGCAACGAAGAAAAGCAAGAAATGGGCAACCAACAGCAACAACAACAACAACAAGAACAACAACAGCAACAACGTCAACAAGTTCATTAACGATCAATGCATTCATTTTGCTAGTGATAATAACAACAACAGCAACGCACATAAGGCAAGTGGCAACTATAACGGTGCCACAGCCCACACAGCCCACGGCAACGCATACCAGAAGCAATTATGATGCTTCCGCAACGTCGTCAGCAGCAGCTGGCTTAGGCTATGGCCACAACTACTATCGCAGTGCTGGGACCGATGTGGGCGATGGCAATGCAGCAGATCTTGTATCGGCAACAACAACAACATTTGCGAATTATGCGCGGCTTGGCGATGATAGCGTTGGTGTTGGCGGTGGCTTTGTTCCAACAACATTAACCGCTGCCGGTCAACATTTTGCAGGGTACAATGACAATCGCTATGGCAGGAGCAGCTCAAGCACCACCACCTCCAACAACAACAATATCATTTATGAGAGCAACGGCAATGGCAACGGCAACGGCAACAATAATAACGGTGACGTTGTTGATTTTGAGGCGGGAGCACAAAGAGCTAAAATCGATTTTATTAATTCGCCGAATTATGGAAATGATGGCATCGGCATTGATGCTATTGGCGGTTATGCAGATGCCGGTGCTTTTGATTTTGCTGCCGGCGATGCTGGCAACGGCAAAGGCAAGTCCAATGATAATGCCAGCAACAACAACAACAACTATAACAACTATGATGCCGTTAACTTCTATGAGGATGCATATAAAAATTATTTTTCAACACCAACCGCGTCGTCATATCGTGTGGCGCCATTTTTGCAAAGTTTTGATTTTGAGCAATTTTCCAATTATCGACAACAGCCTCAGAAACAACAACAACAACAACAGCAACAACAACTACCACAGTACATACCACAACAGCACACACAGCCACAACTTCAAACTCAACCTCAGCTGCAACGCTATGTGCCAACAACATTTGACAGCAATCCAACGATTTATACAAATAGTAAAAACCAACAACACCAACAACATCAGCAGCAGCAAGCCCAACACAGTCAGTCACAGAGCAATAATGTCAAAAGGCAACATGCAAGCTATCCAAGCGAACCTGAGCATGCTGAAACCGCACATCTGCAATTGCACGTCGCTGACAGGCCAAGTCACTCATCTGAATCTTCTGACTACTACAACCACGATGACAATCAATTGCAGCGAATCAATGATCTGCAGGACCAGCTCCACCAACAACAAGCCGCATTTTCCCGTCTACAACAACACATTCACTTGCATAACAACGCTGAGCACGATCACAAGCTTCAACTGACGCACGAGCAACAACTCAACGATGCGGATGCACATAGCTTTACCAATAGCATACAACATACGCTGCCCAATGTACACACGCTGCCACTGCCGCCCATTACATCGACGGTGCATCACACGGCCGACAGCACGAAGGCTGTTGCGGGCATACCACTGAATAAGCATGTCGAGATCACAAATCATGTGCCCGTCACACACTATCACAAGCAGCATGTGCCTTACAAGCAAACTGTGCCACTGCAAGTACCTCGACCCATCATCACAACCGTGCCACGCCCGCTGCCCATTAAAGTGCCGGTGTCGAAGACAATCGCTGTGCCCCAATTGCAGGAAGTGAAAATACCGATCGAGAAGGTGAAACCGTTTCCTGTAGAACGACCTGTGCCGTTTGTAGTCGAGCGTCGTGTGCCCTACCGAGTGGAGAAGCAAGTAGCCACGCCCATTTACTATCCCTATCCCATCAAAGTGCCCATTGTGCGTACGGTCGTGCACAAACTGCCACGTCATCAGCCACACTACGTGCTGCCAGCGCACAACACCGGATTGCAGCACGTGCAGCACTTGCAGCACGGTTCGGGTCTTTACGGCGCCAACGGCTTACTCGGTTGAATTTATTCTTTTGTCTAATTAAAGCTAATAACAAACTAATTATATATGTAAGTACTTTTGTCTCCTATCGAATTTTGTTCTAATCTTTTTATATTTATATAAATAATATATTAATAAAACTTTTACAAATAATTTAAGTAAATATTTTTATGTTCTCGTATTCTTTGCAATAAAAACAAACCACATTTTTATTATAAATTTTCATATTTCACTTTTCTTGGTCGATCGTAACTATTATTAAATCTTAAGTTAAGCTTTAAATCAAACTTCGGAGTTGCTTCTTCACCCACTGCACATTTGATTGCAATTAGTATGAAAAGTGTGAGTGTGCTATGGAAACTCTTCCAACGCTAACAAGCGTTAAGATTAAATAAGTTCGCTTCGGTCTTGTCGCATATTGAATATTCTTTTTTGTATAAAACTTCTACTTGAATAAACCTATATAAAACAAATATATATTCTATAGTAACTCTATGTAAAAAATGTTAAGAATGCTTTCAATAGTTTCATTAATAGAAATATACAACTTATTATGAAATAATTTTAATTTTTTTAAGAGCTTTCTTTTTATTTTTATCTATTACTTCTTTGGTTTCAATCAAAACTGTACATACAAACTATAGACTCGTTACCTCTAACTCGTTTGTACAAAGTTCATAATAACTGCAACATACTGTTCTCACCAAGAGTCAAGTATATGTACTACAACAAAGAAACAAGCAAATAATAGCAGCCAAATTGAAAGAAAGTCATACAACTTCAGAGAAAAGGAGCTAAAACTTTTTAATTGAGCTAAAATCCAACAAAATGCAACTAATAAATATGTATCGAGTGCACGGCGCACTCCGTAGTCGACTATCGTCTGGCCAGCGCATGAGCGTAAGCGTGACTGAGGCTAACATTAAGTTGCTGAAAGATTTCGAAGGCGAGAGACGAGACTGCGAATGCAATAACGAGTGGAAGAAGGCCAAGCTAAGAAACAATTCAACACAGCTGCTAATTGACGAAATGTACGAGCACAACTTCTTGAAAATATTTCGAAACAAACAGCAACAAAATTAGCCAAAAAGTAAACTAAAAGTTTCGACATTCATTCAAGAAGGTTTTGCTACGAACAAGTCGTCGTTGATGTTGTCGTCGTCGTCATTGTCGTACACTCATCATAGCCAGCGGCATCATGGGTGGTCGGTCAACGTCTGTATAAAGCTTTAACGGCAACAACAACAACAACAACAGCAAGAGCAAAACAAGTTATTGCCAACTAATGAAATTAGCGTTAATTGACATGAGTTGCAAACTGCAAAGTCACAACGTGGCGGTTTCAATTTGTGTGTTTTTCTCATGTTTTTCTGCCATGTTCAACAACATACATACATATATACTTGCTGATGTTTATAGTTAGTGTTGTTTGTGTTGTAATTGTTTCTTGTATTTTATGTGTGCGCCTTAAACTATGCTACATTTGATTTTACTCTACGTGCATTGCAAAATAAACAAAACAAAATAAATAAGAGAAGAGAAGCAAACTGCATGCGCAGCATTGTTTAAAGCCATAAAAAAAATGTTGCTACACTTCTGTTAATAAATTACGCTGTGCATGTGTGTGTGTGTGTTGTCACTGATTTGCTCGTAAGCTGACTTTATTGTATGCAAAGATTAAAACCGTTATTTGCGCAACTTTACGCTCATTTGTTAAGCGCTTAAAATATGGTCATACTTTGTCATTGCCCTCACTTGGCCTCACTTATCTCTCCTCCACCCACTTACACTTACAATTGCTCCTTTTGCCACTGTGCTAATCTCTCTATTGTATAAATATTGCGCATACGACCAATCCAGCAATCGAAGTAGAAAATTTGATTTTCATTGTTGTTTGAATTGTTATTTGTAGCATAAATTTTCTTATACTTTTGCTGCCAGTAAGCCATTAAAAAAAAAAAAGGTTTGCCATTCATTCTGCGCACATTTCATTTCATTTGCTATCGCTGGCCACAGCGAGCGTGAATCAAGCTAATGGCACATTTACACAAATTGGATTAAATTCCATTCAATAGCTAAAAGAAATCACATAGAAGTCCTTTACAATAATAACAACAACAATAAAAATAGCACAATGGCTAAGAAAAAAATAAATAATAATAAAAAGAAAGCGCATCCTAAAGCTGTGAGTTCGAACAAAGTTTGCTTTGCCAATTGACGTCACTGACTAACCTCCCCCCACCTAAAACTTTTCTGATTGTTTAAAATCTTTTACAATTGAATGCCCTTTTGTTTGTGCATATGTATATGTGTTGGTGTGCGCGCTAAATAATTTATTTGATTTGATTCAACATCGAACAACAAAAAAAAAAAAAAAGAAAAACCAACATTACCAACAACAAACAACGGAAATGAAATAATTCAAACGAAACCGCAAACGAACTACGAAACCCAAATCAAATATAGTTGCATTAGTATGCATGTGCGTGTATGTGTGCGTGTGTGTTTGATTTTGTTTGTTCGTTTGTATATACATTGAATATTTGCTGAACAAAACCGCTGCACGACAAATACAGATAATATAATTTCATAATTGCAACAACCGCAGAAACCACTTCGTTAAGAATTTCCACGCTCATTTGATGATCACGATGATGATAATGATGATTATCATGATGATAACGGTGTTGATAAGCGGCTACTAAAATAGCGAAATGTACAATTGCAAATTGTTGAATGCGAAATGCGTTTTACGTAAGCCACAAAATGCATGTTTCCGGTTAAATACACACACACACACACACACACACACACACACACACACGCACAGACACTGCCAAACAAATGCCGAACACATGCATGCGTCAAATTACAGCATCAATGCGCGCGTATAATCAATAAATGCACAGTTAATTTGTCACGTATACGTGATGTTGTACCAAAAATATTTTTTCAACTTTATTAAAGAAAAAAAAGAAGAAAAATTTCACTTTTGTTATTATTTTTGTTGTGCTTTTTCGAATTGGCAATTTGCCAATTGAGGCAGGCAACAAGCCTCGTCTTTGCTGTAGTCAAATGGCTTTGTAATTTGCCAAATGAATCGCACCAAAGACGGCGTAGTCAAATGAGCGTTCATTGGTGCCAACAGCACAACAAGAGATTAAGTTTGGTTGCGTATACGACAACTAGGCGGTCGTCGCACTCAATGCTCAACCGGGCCAAAAGTAAAAGCAAAGAAAATCAACAATAACAACGACAACAACTGAAAGCACCACAGCAGATAAACATTAAAAATTAATCAGCACTTTTACCTCAAAGTTTGATAATTGCACTGCACAGAACCCCAACACACAACAACAACAACACAAAATGAACTCTTGAAAGGGATGCGCCAAATGTTTGAGCCAAATGGCTAAGTAGGTGTTTTGAGCGCCTCGACATGGAAAAAGTTTTTCGGCAACAAAATTTGAAAAATGACAAACAGTCAAACGACGTTTGGTCAGTAACGCAAAAAGCCTTTCTACAAAAACAACACAAACACACACACACACAAAGAACAAGCGCCTTAGCAAGCCACCGCTTCTACTTGCTCACACCGCCGCCTATACAAAAAGTTACGACGCGCTAAAGTTTTACGCTCCCGCCGTTCACCCCGCCAAAGTGAGCAAAAACTTTTAACATTTCACTTTACCCCTTCGATTTTTATGATGCTGAACGTTTTTGTGTGCAATTTATGTGCGACATAAATTCTTGACTCAGGTGCCAAGTTGTTAGATACTTGATGTTTGAGTGTACATTTCAAGTGAGTGCCAGCATTATGTTGTGCATTTCTAATTGCGACCAGCAGTGTTCATCGATTATGTTACCCCTTTTTTATATTATTTTGGTGGGTAGTTAGGCTATTAGTAGCAGATAAAAACGTAGCACTAAAATAAATGAATATACCACACAACAAACAAACAATGTAACAAACAACAATATGGCCAAAGCAAAGCATAAGAAAACTAAGAAAGAAAAATAAATAAAAATAAAAATAAAGAAGGAAAGATGCTTAACGCTTCAGTGAGCCATCAAAGGTCGCACAACATAGCGTATGAGTAATTTCTCATGTCGAGCTTATACATACATATATAACGTAAAAACTTTACGAAAGCTTTAAACTCTGTGCTCAGTGCAAAGTGCAATAAATAGAAGTAAGCGCTTAAAGCAAACACAAGTCCGAGCAGCGAACAAGCGTACAGCGAGCAGCCAGTAAAAATTATGTCAGCATTATCTTTTACGATTACCATAAACTATTTACACAGAACTTTAATAATCTGCTTGCACAATGTTGAAAGTATTTTATATACACTTTTTCCTTGATCTGCTATGCTTTTGCTTTGTGCGACGCCGCTTTGCATTGAGCAGCGACATGGCAGGCAGGCAGGCAGGCAGGCAGACAGCATACATACATATATAAATGGCACAAACACAGAGACAGCGACATAGCCACTGAGATAGACATAGACATAAAAGGATTTATGTCGAGTCATGGCGTATGTGTGAGTGTATGTGTGTGTGTGTGTGCATTTGTATATGGCACAAGAGATTTTGCGCAAAAGTTTTTAACGCAAACATCAACTCGAGCGTATAATTGCCATTAAAGTGCGCTTAAAATGTTGAGAAACCATTTTATGAATGTCGCCATCAATGTTGTGGGCGTGAGCGTGTCGTCTTTGTCATCACACACCCACAAACATACACACACACACGGCCAAAATTCAAGCGTGTGCGTATGTACAGATAACTTAGTTGAAGTTTTGGCCAACTCGATGAAATCCTTTTTTACATTTTGTCCATTCAAGTGTGCTCGAAATCGACCGCCTGTGCCATTCAACGCATGCCTTATGAATATTAGAGTGTATTAGAGTTGGTTTTAGTCTGTGTGTTTGCTCTTAAATATATGAAACTCCTTGTGGTTGTCATGATTATGAGAACTTTTTACAAAATTATCAATTATTAATTGGCATTAATATGCAAGACGATTGATGTTGAAAATGAACTAATTAACGCTCTGTCAGTGCAACATTGCAATGACATGGCATGCAAAAAAACAAGGAGAAGTCAAAGCAAATGTTATTTACTGTTGACATTGTCAGTTGTACTAATGGCATGACAAATTTTGCAAAGAGGTTTGCTTCTTTTCACTAAATGATTGACTGGCAGTGAAATAGTGAAGCACAGTAAAAAGAGACGGACATAAAAAGAGTTGCAAAAGCATGCATGAAGATTGTATTACTGTCAATTAAAGTCAAATGCTGACAAACAATGTCAGCTTGTAAAATTTTTGCATTGAACGCCATAAGTTATGCAATACTTTTACGCTTGCAGCATTTTCTTTTTTTCTAACGTTGAAAGGTAGCAAAGCAACATGAAAAAAAACCAAAATAATAAACAAAATTAAAAAAAAAACGAAGCAGAAAGAAAAGAAAGAGAAAGCAAGATGAAAAAAAAAAATATGTTTTAATATTTCAACACTTGCAAAATGCTGACAGCAAAATATTTATTAAGTCAAAATTATGAACTTGCATTTCAAGCGTTTCCGCCAAGTGCAAAAATGTACAACAACAATAGCAACAACAGCAAAATTGTGCGAAAAAATGCAACTAAAATAATAATAATAAAAAAAAAGAAAACAAAAAAATAAAGCAAAGCAAAGCAACTCAACATAATATTAAAGGAAGCAATGTTCGCAACAATGACAACAACAAGAAAACTAAAAAATATATATTTATGTGCACACAGACACACAAAAATATATATGTATGTGTGTATATAAACACTATTTCCGATTTTAATAAATTAACGCTGCCGTGTCTTTGTGTGTGTGTGTGTGTGTGCGCAACGTTGGCATTTCAGTTCATTTCAGTTTAGTTCACCTTAGTTTGGTTCAGTTGAGTTGTGCTTTGTTGTTGTTGTTGCTATTGTTGTTGTACACTGCCATGCCATGCTTCGCCATGAGTATGACGGCAGTCTGAACGTTAGTTGAAGCAACCAAAGCAGCCAAAGGTAAGCAAACATATTTCAAATGCATACATGCTGACGTTTGCTATATACAAATGTATGTGTCTGTATCTTTATGCTATATATAGCTATGTATAAAAGTCAAGTACACACGCACACACACACTCACACTCACACAGACATGCAATACGCACACCAACATACAATTAAAGTAGCTGCAAACGCGAAATGTTTATTTTTCGTTGCACTTCCGTTGCGCAAACGCCCTCTAACGGCATGTTGGCGCAAACAAAATGTTGGTGTGCAAGACATACACCAACAAAACATCGTGTGTGTGTGTGTGTGTGCGTATTCCCGTGTGCGAAACCGATTTTATGTGCCACACATGTTTACATAACCCTGACGCATATTCACTTTCTGTGCGTTCGCTGTTGTTGTTGCATGCATTTATGACGCAACAACAACAACACACTCAAGTAGATGGGCGTTTTATTTATAATTTATTTTTACTATTTTTTATTATTTAAGCTCATTTTCAGTTGTTGATTTTTGTAGAATTTTACTATTTTTGACTTCTTTGATTTTTTTATTTGCAATTTTTCGATTTTGTATTTCGTGGCAAATCTAAGCTCGCCTCAAGAATACACCAAAGCAATCTAATAAAATCCCCGACAACCGTGCTTGAAACGCAGCTTTCTGCTTTCTGTTTTTGGGATTTTTTTTGGAGATTTTTTTGGTTTTTGCCAATTTCCGTTGTGGACTAAAACAGAGCGTACGCAGAAATAACCAAAAGCCAAAAACATGTTCAAAGTAAAAAAAAATAAGGCAAAGCCAATAACGTTGGCATACACAAATATGAAATTGTTGCTTGGCTTAGCTTAGTCCTTGAGCACGTTTCGTTTCGCATGCCGGTCGCTCCACGCACCTGTAATTGGCATTTCATTTCAAGTCGCACAACGGTTCAGCAGCTAAGCCATCACAATAAACAAAGCAATACTCGAATGGCGTGTAAATCATTTTAAAAACGCAAACATAGACTTTATGTCACACATACACACGCATACATATGTGCAAGTAGTAGGCGTCGCATTGTTTGGCACAAAAGACCTTTACAAGATTTACACGTGCCAGCGCTCATAAGCTCAGCAATAAGCGACTTCATGTATTGTGTACGCCTCTGGATTTGGCTACAAGCCACACACAAAAAGAAGAAGATAACACATTTGCCAACCTTAAAAAAAAGCACATGAATACAATACACGCACACAAGCGCACTAATATAAAAAGTACGCAATAGACAAGTGAAGAAAACGAAATGACTTCTACCTACAACATTCATTCACACCTCTCACTGTCTCACTTGAGCACTTTCATTTGGCAAACGCTTACGTGCTAAAAACAACTGTGTTTCCAAAAAGTATCATTGCTTTCAGCGTTTGCACAACTCAATTCAAGAATGTCCTTTTAATAATACAATAAGACAACACACAACATTTTCGTGCCGCAATTTGATGTCCTTGCAAACCGAACCATAATAGCAAATGCTCGTAAACATTTTACTATGTACGTGAAATCAATAAAAAACAATACAAAAAAAAAGTACAGCACAGAAGAACAGAAAAAAACATGTATAGATTAAATAAATAAAAATCATTTTATTGTACGTAAACTTTTAAGGCGACAACGATGGCGTTGGAAATGGAGACCACGTGTTTCGAAGACCTTGAGACATCAACGGCAATGAACATGGCGAGCAAAGCTAATAAATATTTGGCTACCTGAATGTCGGTCTGTCTGTCCGACTATCTGTCTATCGCACTGTGTGCATGCACATAAGCTTCACTATCATCGCCATAACTACACAAAGTACTTCATATATGTATATAATGTTGAAGAAAAATAACACATCCGTTTCCGTGCGACAAAAGTTTATAAGCTGAGCAGAAAAAAAAAAACTCAAGCAAGCTGTGGCAGTGACTGTGACTGTGGCAACATAAGCAGCAACGGCCGCAGGCAAACTCACCCACACACATCACTCAACAAGGACATCATGCAAGGCGCAGCGCCTGATATACAAAACTGTTTGTTGCCGCCAAGCAGACAAAACGAGATAAAAGATATGTAGATAAAAGATCTAGCAACTACTAAAAAGCAACAAGAAGCGCAAAAGACAAGAATAAACGAGCGAGCAAGCAAGCGATTCAAGTGAAATATGCATGTGCAACATTTGAACAGTTGAAACGTGGCGTGAACGTCTGCCGGCCACACCCACAAACGCCCACGCTTATACGTTGACATGCGGCAAACAACTCACTTATTTTTACAAACGATTTTACCGCTTTGCTTCATTTTTATTTATTTTTTTTTTGGTTTATATTTTAGTCATTTGTCAACGGATGACAAAATTCCAAGCCAATCTGACAAACATTTCATGAAAAACAAAACATTTAAATAAATTGTAAATATTTCATGCATACCTTCGGCGCTCGTTGCTGTGCTCATCTAAGAAACTGTGAAAGCTTATAAAAAATTGCTTATAATTATTTTTGAATGAATTAAATTAAAATCAACTTTCAACTAACCTTTTCTCTTTGCATAATAAAGCAAGAAATTATTTGTTCAAGTTTTGCATACAAGCGAAACTTTTGCTCAAATACATGTTGTTGTTGCTTGGCTCATTGTAGCCTTAAAAGCGCTGAACAAGAGCTCGATATGAAATTTGTGTGTGTGTGTGTGTGTGTATGTGAAGGAAGGGAGGGAGACCCTATAAAGTATAGATATTCTTGATCAGAACAACAAGACGAGTTGACACACACTCACAGACACATCACAGACAGAGGTATTCTGTTAACAGAGATACTTAACAGAGCCACTTAACAGAGATACTTAACACGGATATTTAACAGAGGCATTCTTTTAATTGTAATAGAGCCAGTTAACAGAGACACTATACAGAGCCACCTAACAGAGCCACCTAACAGAGCCACCTAACAGAGCCACTTAACAGAGCCACTTAACAGAGCCACTTAACAGAGCCACTTAACAGAGCCACTTAACAGAGCCACTTAACAGAGCCACTTAACAGAGCCACTTAACAGAGCCACTTAACAGAGCCACTTAACAGAGCCACTTAACAGAGCCACTTAACAGAGCAGCTTAACAGAGCTGCTTAACAGAGCTGCTTAACAGAGCTGCTTAACAGAGCTGCTTAACAGAGCTGCTTAACAGAGCTGCTTAACAGAGCTGCTTAACAGAGCTGCTTAACAGAGCTGCTTAACAGAGCTGCTTAATAGAGTTATTTAACAGTTAACAGAGACAGATACAGAGACATTCTGTTAACAGTTAACATAGACAGAGACATTATGTTAACATTTACCAGAGACAGAAGCATTCTGTTAACAGTTAACAGAGCCATTCTCTTTATAGCTATTCTGTTAATAGTTAACCTTATTAGAATAAGCGACGTCAGACCAATATTTTTTTCTAGACTTGAGGGTATTATATTGGCGAGTATACTCGACTATACTGTTCTTACTGTTTCTTTTATAATTTTGCCAAAAAACTAATAATAAAATTGAAATAGAAAATGAAAGTGGAACATGAAACGTTGTCGGTTGAGTGGCGGAGGCGGTATGGGGTTGGGCAACAAAGCAACATGCAATTTTCTTTATTGCAGACAAAATACAACACTTCAAGCGAAAGTTTTTTAATATGTGCAAACATAGACAAAATTCACACACACATAGATACAGACACACACTTACATGCATGCAAGTCGAAACAATAATGGTACAAAAAATAAAGTTTTGTTATTAACTTTTACTAAACATACCTTGTGTGTGTGTATGTGTGTACATTTATGATTTTCTATTTTAATTAATTAATTTTATTTACTCTTTTACCAAAACTAAAACAAAGTCAACGCAATCATAACTTTTGTGACACTTTTTTTTGTTGTTCTTTGCAGCTAATTAAATATTTGCTTTTTGTATTATGAGCAAATAAAATGCTTTCAAAACTTTATTTATTCATTTTTTTTTTTTTTGTCTTTCGTTTGCAATAAAGTGAAAAGTATGCTGACAACAATTTATGCAAAATTAAACATTATTAAAAATGAACTAATTAAAATGATGTTGCTAATAAAACAAAACGTTTTAAACTCTGACATTTTTAATATAAAAAAAAAAATCTCATAAAACGACTTTTGTCACATAAAAACGTACATTTACATACATGTATGCACCGGAAACGGAAGTACGAAAAGGTGGCAACGTCAAGTGGGCGTGACATGTAAAGTGTACATTTTTCTCAAGTGCTTTAAAGTCGCTTAAATTGTCTGCATAAAATTCATATAAAAATGTTAAATGATAAATACAATTTACAACCACAACAACAACAACAGCAACAGCCGAGGTGACGGCAATAATGCGCACAAAGTTATGAGCACAGGGGCGGATTCGAATGTGCGAAGGGCTGCTAAACACTTTATGATATTAACTTATTTATAAAGAAATTGGGAAATAAAGAGATTCAACTCTCTGTTTCTCTGATTTTAAAGTCCGACTGAAGAACGTCCTAAGATGAAACTAGGTCGATTTCTCGTTAAGGAACTTTTGAACACACCCGATGTCGCCTATGCCTGAATAACCCATAGTCCTTTTCTTTCAAATATACAACTTCTTTTGCTCATTTCTAATAAAAAGTTTTATCAAGACTTGAATTGGCTAAATTTTCTTACACATAAAAAACAAACTTATGACTAATAAATGTAATTAACATAAAAACCAAACAAAAAACCATTTAAGGCATGAAATTTATGATCTTTGTCGTAATCCTTTTTCATTTCGCTCCTGTAAAATAAACGAGCATGTTTTTATGCTCTTGGCAGCGTCTCTTGAGCGCATGAACGTATGTATGTGTGGCATGCAACAAAAACAAAACGACATTTACAGAAGAAACAAAAAACAAAAAAGGCAACGGAACCAAAAACAAAACAAGATATATAACAAGTGACTGCGTGTGAGACATCATAAAATGCAATTTAGACATTAAAGACAAGGGAAAAAAGTATTTAAAAGAGACAGACAAAAAAGACTGTTAGAAAAACCTCAAAGCTACATACATATGTATGTATGTATATGTGAAGAAATGGCGTGAAGGTAGTAAAGCAAGGAAGGACAAAAACGGAACGTCGACAGAGACAACGACAGCCACAACGATGTAGACAGACGACAGTGACTGACAAGTACAAAGCGTGCGGATAGAAAGATTGGCTGTGCTATTCGTCTGTCTGTCTGTCCGTCCATCTGTCTGTCTCTCTGTCTGTAGGACCATAAGTCCACAAGTACAAGTATGTATGTATGTATATAGCATAAGAATATCACCCCAACTAACTGACTGAGTGAGTGAGTGAATGACTGACTAAGCGAATGCTTCAAATACAAGTTGACGCGGGTGTTGGCAAAATAAAGCACATTCAAATGCACACACACAAACACACAGGCTGATAGACAGACACATGCATAAATGCACGCTTGCACAACGTTTGGAAAAGTTTTGCATGGCAGTTGTTAAAAATGACAACTTGACTTAAGCATTGAAGCGCGTCAGGCATGCCACATGAAACGATGGCGCCATCAACGCCACAACGTGCAACGTGCGCTTGTGTCTGTCTGTGTGCTTGTGCGTATGTGTCTATGCACATAAAACAAGCCGCAAATAAATGACACTAATTTAATGATATTTTATTTCCATTTTATTTGCGTTTTTCTTAAACAAAATGAAACCAAAATGAACCAAAACTCTAAAAACGAATATTTTTGAAATTTACATTTCAATGCAAAGCATTTTTTACGCAATTTTTTATGCAATTCTATTATTTAAAAATACAATTGATAAAAAACTACGATTTAGTTCGATTTTTTTCCCATTCATTCAAACAGAAAACGAAAAATTCTTAAACGCATTGCAATGATTGCATTTAATACACATTTTCATTTGATTTCCACACTAAGGCATGCTCACTTTGCGCACATCAAAGCGTGCCATGCGACATGCCAACACGCGCACTGCGCCGTAAGGTGTGCAACATTTAATTTAATTAGATTTCGTCAAAGCAAACCAAAGCGACAAAGTGACGCGACGTCGCAGGAGTTAAGCAAAAGGTGCGAAAATGCGTCCTGCTGTGTGTGTGTGTGTGTGTGTGTGTGATAAAGCAACAAGACGCAAATACAAGAGAGGTCCTTTGACGACGCATTGAGTCGCGCTGAGTTGAAACGGCGACAAGCTGCGGATGTAATGGTCTGGAAATAGCATTTTGACCCAAAAACAAAAAGGAAAACAAGAACAAAAACAAGCAACGACCAAAATAATGCAAAAGCGCAAAGAAAGTAATATAAAAAAAATAATAATAAAGATTAAATGAAATAAAAACAAAATTCGTTTATGTCTGTTTGTTTAACTCAACGCAACTCAGAATGAAATCAACTCAACTCAGCTCAACTGAGCGCAACTCAACTGAATTTCATTTTTTGCTTAATGTGATTTTATGTGCGCTTAAAGTGAAATTAAATAAGTGAGCATGAAAAACGAGCAACAAAAAAAAAAAAAAAAAAAAACGCCAAAAAACAACAACAAAAGATGTATAAAAAGCGAGCAAAAAATAAAAAACATAAAAAATTAAGTGAATTCAATGTGACAAATGCAGCGTAAAATCACAAAATTGTTGTTCACGTATTTAAGCAACAACAACAGCAACAACAACAACAACAACAATAATAACAACAATGACAACAAAAGCAACAACAACAATAACAAAGCACTGACAAAATTAAAATGTTGTTAAGTTAAATGAGTCAAAAAATGGTTTATCCGCTTTTGGTTTATTACGCATTTTTGCGCATTTTAACATTTCAACATTAAACATTTTTGTGTACGATTTTTTCTATTTTTTTTTGTTGCTCCTTCTACTTGTTTTTCTTCTTCTTCTTGTTATTGTTGATATTATTGTTGTAACTGAAAACGAAGTTATTTCTTCTATGTGTGCGTCAACAATTTTACAAGCATTACAGATTCAATCAAATATTTAAATGCAAAGCGATTTCCGTTTCCGTCTTTGCTCATCTTCCGTTTGCATGTTGCATGAGTCAAACGCACACGCACACACGCTTGAGTAACTCAACTTGTTTTTTATACCCTGCACATACAGTGTGTCAGGGTATATTGAGTTTGTTTGAGATCAAATGTTTGTACGTGAAGCATAGAAGAAGGAGTGAAAGATTCCACAAATTATATTCACTCTTGATCAAGACGACATAGAAATCATCTTCATCATCTTCTAAAAAAAAAGCTATATCTCCTAAACTAAAAAAGTTATAATGAAAAAATCATGAAAATTCGTATCCAATATCAGTAAATAACCTCTTTAAAAATGTATACCATAAAATGCCCTTCTCCCCGAATTATTGCCACTCAAAAATCAACAAACTAAAATTTTGCATAAACTGTCATTTGAACACTGCTTTATCCTATTTTATATAATATAATTATAATAATAATATTTTATATAATTTTATATAATATTTTTCTAAATTTGAGTACAGGGAGGGCATTATAATATCGAGTATACTCATTCTTAGAGATTTTATTTAATATTGTGCAGATTTTTCATGTTAACAATTTATTTAATAAATTATAAAGTAAAATTGAAAGCCAAAAAAAAAGGCAAAAATAACATTTGTGTATTTTCAGCCGTTCTTGCAACATCTTTTGCCTGCCACTTTTTGGCTGCGGCATTTGCTGCATGCTGTGCACTGTAAGTCGCTCGCGAGCGTTGAACGTTTCTGTTGTCGACATTGTTGCCACTTTTATGCAATTTAACTTTGTTATTTTGTTTGTAAGCTCATGTTGCGTGAGCGAGCGTATGTGTCACGGCAGGTCACGAAGGCAACATATACTAAAGCGTCGTTGATTTGACATGAGTTGAGTGAAAGGCATAAAGAAAAATAAAATGAGAGCACAATTTCCGACTGCTCGAAAAACTTGAACCACTAATTAGTTATATATATAAATATGTGTGTGTGTAATAGATTATATATTTTATTATTATTATTTAAAAAGAACAAGAACAAACAAGTACAACAAACTTAAATGCTAAGAAAGAATCAAGTTCGATTACTTGAACACAAAAAACTGTCACTCCTCCCAACCACTCACCACCAGCTCTTCATCTTGTGCAGCACCGTTTTGAAGACGGGCACTTTAACGGGAAACGGACGCGGCACCTTGACTGGCACATATTTAACCACTGGATAGGGCACACGTTTCTCAACCGGCACTGGGACATGCTTCTCCACCGGATAGGGCACAACACGTTCGACAGGGATTTTCAGCTCCTTCTCGATTGGCACCTGCACCTGCTGTGTGATTGGTATATGTATGGGCACCGGTTTACGGACCGGCACAATGATTGCCTGTGAGACAGGTATCTGTACGGGCTTCTCAACCGGTACGTGCAGCTTCTTGACAACGGGATACGGCACATAGTTGATGATATCGGTGTGATGGTGTGCGGCCGGCGCCGTTCCACCCGCTGGTGGCGCTGGCAAGTAATTAGTGGCATCATCGTGTTGCTCATAGTCGGGTGCTGACGGTGATGACGATGACGATGTATCGCCATAGCCAATGTCACCACCATGTAGTTGTTGTAGTTGCTGCTGCTGCTGATGATGGCTTACCGTTGAGGGCGTAAAAAAAGATGGCAATTGCGGTGCATACGAATGCTGTTGCTGCTGCTGTTGCTGTTGCTCGACATTGTCGTCGTAACCGGAATTATGTTCGTAATGATGCAGAAAATTGCCAACGGAGATTTTATCGTTCGATTGCAACAACAATTCGTTTGGCTGCGGCTGTTGTTGTTGTTGTTGTTGGTGAGGTGTTGATGGCAATGCTGACGACCATGTTGATGCTAAGGTTGTTCTATACGGCGAAGACAATGCAGCAGCTTGATGATGACTGCCATCGCTGCTACTACGACTGCTGCCGTATGCCGCAGACGGCAGGAAGCCGCCATTATGCACGCCAGCAGCATGTAAATTGTAAAACGCTGAGCGCAGACCGTCAACAGGCGAGTGTGGCTGCTGCTGCTGCTGCTGTTGATGATGATTGTTTTCAGTGGCGTACAGACTATCAAGATTGTCTTCGGCATCTTCGTGCTGGTCCTCATAAATTGGTATCTCTTGTTTGGCAGTCGTCAGTGATTCGGTCGTCTGCTTTGGCAGCGCCAACGTTGGCCCGCCCGCATACCCTTTGCCATAAGGCTGCAAACCCGCGAGATTTGTGAGACCATTAAGCATGGCCGAGAGACCACCACTGGCATCGCCACTGTCGCCGCTGCTGCTGCTGCTGCCGTAATTGTTGTAACTGCGACGCTGTTGTGCTTTTGTTGTTGTTGCTGTTGCTGTTGATTTTTCACTCTCGGCATTGGCATTGTCATTGCCATTGGCATTAGTGTGGTGGCCAACATAACGATAGGATTGCTCAAGCGGCATCCATCGATCCAGACCGTATGCGGGCGTGTTTTTGTGGTTTTGACTGTTGCTATGCACATCCGTTTTGCTCAGTTGCCTCGACACGGCTGTAGCTGCTGCTGCTGCTGCTACTTCCGGTGATGCTAAAGCTGATGTTGTTGTTGTTCCAACGACGCGTTCGCAGACAATTGACAGCAATATTACTGCTATTGCAATAGGCAGCATTTGCTGTTGTTATTGTTGTTTATGTGAAGTGACAAAAGAGCATTAAAAATGTAAAAGCTTCAGAAAACATAGAAAAGCATAAAATTTGCATAAGTTTAATATGAAAATATTTTTAGCATTCATTTTTTTATTCATGTTTTTTATCGAAGGTGCCTTGAAATAATTGCTAACAAGAATCTATCACAATTGTCTCGCTTACTAACCCTGCTGTATGATAGTTAAAAGTTTTAAATTCAAGTCTGCTTCTTCTTCTTGTCCTTCTTATAGTACTTGTTACTCAAATCGCACTTCAAACTTTTGCAACATCAACTTTCTCATAAAAATAAAAAAAAACTGTAACTCAACTTCGACGCAACTGAAGTAAAATACTTTATTGATGTTTTTTTTTTCTTCTCTCTCTCTCCATTTTTTTTCATTCAACTGAAATTATGTTGATGACTTGTGGCATACGCCCGCTGTCGCCCAACTCATCATCATAATTATTCGCATCATCGTTGCGCATTTGCACATTCTTTTTTTGTTTTTTTTTTTTGTTTTAATGTCTCTGCTCGTAGCTTAGTTTCACACTGAGTTTGAGCTCTTCACCGCCTCCGCCACTGCTTGTAAATGTCGCACTTGTTCAGCAGCTTCATGACGATTACCCGCGCACTTGCTAATGGATTTTCAATGATGAGCGTCGCACATCAAATGATGTCTCATGCTATGCAAATCTATGTGCACACACATTTTTGCAATTTTCCAACGTGCCGCCCACTCTATCCACGCCTACGCACTTACCCGTTTCGCGTACGCCATGTTTTATTATATAAATCCAAAACCAAAGCCGCCTACAAGTACAACAAAAAGACCTTAACCGTTCTTAAGTCGCGCGCCAAATGTCTGCGAATCGCATTTGACCATCGCATTTTATATCTTGTTACTGTTTGGTTTATTTTCCTTTTTTTTTTGCTTTTTTTTGACAAAAACAAATCGCACAGATTTGTTTAACACAAAATTGCGCTCAATGGCGTTGCTTAGAAAGGAAGTTGGCTAAGCTGAACGTTCGCAGTGAGTAAGAGAAAAGTGAGCGCAAAATTTTTAATCGAAATCATTTCAAAGCCTGAGACATGAGACACGAGAAAAGACAAGACCAAAGCCAAAGCCAAAAACGCCAATGAAGCAAAGTGAAATGCTTAAGAAAATATGCTGTCGCTTTTTTTATAATTCAATTTATCGTTTATTGTTTTTGTTGTTGTTTTTTCTTTTTTTTTTTTTGCCATGCTTCCTTTGCCACTTATTTTTTCGAAAGGGAAATTAAAGGCGAATTTTTGTGTAGTGTTGGCGCACTTGATTTGAAATTGAACTCTTTCTGAGCCAAAATTATTCGTGCAACGCCACTGTCATTGTCGACGACTTCTTGTCTTTCACCTAAATTACGAATCGAGTTACGCGATCATTGCAAATCATAACATTCAAATCCATATTATAGCATCAAAGACATTTAAAAAAAAAAGTACAAATACAAAAAAAATGCATTAAGCCATTGTTGTTGTTATTTCTGACAATTGCAATTGTTGCTTGTACAAATGCTTAACAGTAAAAATAGAAATGCAACAAAAAAGCATCACATCAAACAACAACTAAACAATAAAGTTCAAAGTCATTTGATTGCGCGGCATAAGCAAAAAAAAAAACAACAACAACAATGAAAATTGCAAATAGCACGCGCCACTCATAATCCTCAATGATTGCAATAATGAAGTTGATAATGATGATTAGTTTGCATTTTCCTTGGCTTGCTTGTTAATCGTGCACGGCAGCGCACAAATCGTCGTGGCCTTCATAAGGAAATTGCATGCACTCAAGTTGATTTGTACAGCACAAGTGGTTTCACTCACACGCCTCGCTCTCTTGCATATTCGCTGTCTCTCTCGCAGTGTCACTTCCACTCAGCCGCTTTCACTCACATGCTTACTTACTCATTGTATGCTCTCGCGCAGTTTACATTTAATGAGTGCCGCTTGTGTTTTGACTCATTGATGATTGCATTGATGACTCTGCTGATTCGCTCAAAGTGGTCAAGCAGCAGTTGTTGTTGTTGTTCGTTTTGTGCGCCTTGCATTGAGTGCATCATTACAAAGTGAAGGTCTGCGTCGAATTTAACTCCTTCAAATTGAAAATGGGCGTTTGCCAACCTTCGTGCTTATCTAACGCGCGCAAGTTTGTAAGTTCTTTTTTTTTATTTTTTTGTTACGCAAAGCCAAATTGTTTTATTTCGTTAAGGTTAATTTTAATTGTTTGACTTTGCCAGTTTTCCGCTTAAAAACAATGAGAAAAAAAGAAAATTCTTTCCTATATTTTGTTGTAGTTTCGCACAGCCTCAATGTTGGAGTCTCAATCACCGTCTCTGTCTCAGCCTCAGTCACAGGCACAGTCGTCACGTCAGTGGGAAAGTGAACGCCTTTTAACTGCACCTGCAGTCATGATGCTGCTGATTATATTTTTCTTGCGAAGCGTAACTGCTCGTTAGTGTTTTCAAGTGATTTTCCATTTGCTCGCTACTTCTTTCTTACAGTTTATTTTATCTTTGTTGTTGTTTTTTTTTTTTTTTTTGCTTAACTCAGCTTTTCTTAACATTTTCCGAAAGGTAAACGTCGGCACAGCTAAAGGAAATGTACTGATTTGAAAGGAAACTAATTTTTTTTTTTTTATTATTTTTTTTTATTTCTGTTCCGTCTTGTATATCTGTCGTGTTGTTGCTACTTAACGTTGCTTTACTTACTTGCTGCATTTTATGTATTGTTCGTTTTTTTTTTCTTCTTCTTCTTGTGTTTTTAGCGCACTTCACGCTTACTTCACTTCAATTACAATTAAGGTGTATTTTTTTTTTAGTTTTCTTTCTTTTATTTTTAATGCATTACATAAACATTTTTGTTGGTTTAAATCTTCTTGGTTTACAATTTATTTAATTTTATTTGAGATATTTTAAATTTATTATATTTGTACTCAATAAACTAACGTAATTTTATTAAAATATTTTTAGAGCATCATAAGGTAATTGGTAAGCTACTGATCTTTTGGTTTCTGGACCGCTTTGATTCGTCAAAATAAAAAATTACACAATGATCTCAATATTTCACATGATCCAAGGTGGAATTAATTCCAACCCATTCGCAAATCCCTTGACCAGATCCTCAATTCAAATACTAGATAACTGGATGGCTGTATTCCAATGACTTTGTTTAATGTAAAAGAGTTTTTCTTCGACATCTTCATCAGCAATCAATCAGAAAACTCATTGATGATGTGTTAATAATGTTCATTTGAACGTAATACGGATTTAAACCAAAATTAGGTAAAATGTTATTATAATTATGTATTATATTATTATAATTATTTATTGTATGCCTTATAAATGCAAAAACTCAAACTATAAAAGTGTATTACATAGTTTTCTATGCTTTCACTTACAATAAAAAAGAAAAACTAAAAAAAAATTCAAATGAAAATAAATACAAAAACAAAAAATAAGCAAAACGAAGGCAAAGCAAAAAAGGCCTCAGTCATTTAATAGCAAACAAAAGAACATTTAAATCGCATAATGCGTCCTTTTGTGTCGCCCACACTGCGGCTACTTAACACACATTAACTAAATAACAAAATTACTCATACGCACACTTGAAATGCACCTTTGGCGACGCATTATTATTTTTTTTTTTTTTTTTTTTGAACAAGCATTTTTTTCATTTGCAACTCTCATTCTAAAATTAACTATTACATGTTAAGTGCCATAATTTGTATGAGTTGCCACATTAGCAAAACGAGAAATGAAAGCGAAGCAAAAAAAAAAACAACTACAACTACTATAACAACGACATGGACATGGCCAACAACGACAACGACAACCACAAGAAAGTTTTACAAGTTGAAATGTGAATTGGTGCGTGTATATTTCAACTTTAGAGCTTTGTTTTAGTTATTTGTTGGACATATTTTTTTCAACCAAAAGCTTATATGAGTAAGTGAGTGTGAGTGCATGTGTGTGTTTGCTTGCCTTAACTATATGAGTGTAGCTAATTAAGATAAGTGTGTCTGATTTTCATATTAATGGGTGCGCATGTCTAAGCACCGCTCAGCTTAGCTCAGCTCTAAGTTTCAAAGCAGCTCACCACATACACATACAGCTGAGGGTCCCAGCGTGCACACCTTATCTTAAATGCTTAAAAAACCAAAGCGCAAATGCCATGCCAACATGAACATGACTATATGAACATGTGGACATGAGCACTTTATGATAGTTACGCATAAGCCGGTCTGTGTATATAAGTGGGTGTGTTGGCCACTCGAGTGTTTTGGCACAAAACAATTAATTTGGGCACGCCTCAAATGAACACCAACACAACACAGTGCTCAGTGTATGAATGAATGAATGAGTGAGTGAGTGACTGAGTCGACATGCTTCAGCCTCTAAAGTGGCACGCAAGCCAGCACAAAAATGTAGTGAAGCTCAAAATAATAATAAAAAAAAAAAACACACACACACACACATACAACGACCAGTGGGCTCAAAATAGTGCAAAAGAAAAAAAATATATAAAAACTAACAAAACAAATGGTAAAGGAAACTTTTCGCGTCGTTGTTAAAACATTGAGCAGCGACCGGAAGCGGAAGCTAACAACTTTGCTTAAATTAATCACACAAAAAAGGGTTCATGTACACGCATATACGCATATGTATATGTGTATGTAGTGCACTGTTATCATGGGCTGTAGTTGTGCGGTTTTGTTACTTTAGTACACGGTTGGCCATGACGCAAACAGCGGGACTTCCATAGGCCACAACATTTGTTGTTTAACAGTCTAAGTGGCCACACGCTCAACTCAACTATGGTATGAGTGACAGACAGGCTGACAGACTGTCAGCGCATACGTATGCCTAAATGAGTGACGAATGAATGTAGAAGACTTTGCTTTGCTTACTTGACTGATTAGTGCGTGGGTAACGAATGAGTGAGCCTGACTGTATAAATAGAAGCCTACGCGCTTAAGTGACTCTAAGAGCGCTCATAATTATTCGGACGCTTGCACTAACCAAACTTCAACGAGCCAAGGAGTCATGGAGTCAAGCCAACCAACAACGACATTAACGCCATTGACCTGAACTAACTAAACATGCTGCATGGCGCTCAACTATAAATGCGCTCAGCTCGCTTCCAACGCTCTGCTCATCGTCTCCCATCCGCCTTGGCTTACCAAATGAGCGCCTTGGACATTTGTGCCTTGCCTTGCCTTTGACGTTGTGACGTCGTGACATTGTGTTGTGTTGAGTCGTGTTGAGTCGTGTCGTGTTGATTCGTGCTCTGGTGCTGTCGTCATCTTTTTATGTGCTTTCGTTGCTTTAATTTCACTTTGACGTCTCTCCAACTCAAGCGCATATCTTTGGTAATCGCGTATCGTCAACCTATTTGAGCTTATTTGTTAATCATTTTACAACATGTAAAATGTCATGTTTTTTTCTTTCTGCTTTGCTAATCGCACATTTCGTGCAATCATTTGACTTTTTTTTTGTTTTTTTTTTTTGTATTATTTGTTGCCATGAGTGTCCATTTTATTGTTTTTAAAACGCACGCAATGCCTATTTTGTGTGGGCGTGGCAATTTTATGACTTGCTTCGCGCTTACAAATGCAAATGAATAAAACATGATTACATTTCCTTTGTTTTTTTTTTTTTTTTTTGTTATTTTATTGTTTCGTGTTCAGGTGCTGATGTCGTTGTTGTTGTTTTTGGCGTTGGTGTCGATTTTACGAGCCGCCAATGTTTCTGCAGCTGCTCAAACTTCTTCCTCTTCTTGGGCTTCAAGCTTCTTCAGCTTGTGTGCGCGATTTAATTGAATAATTAAAATATTTTATGACTTTTTTCTTTCTCTTCTTCTTTTTTTTTTGTTTTTGTTGTAAATGCAACATACACAGCGAGTGTCAGTTTTATTTACGAGCATGGCATAATTCTCATTCAAGTATGAAATCTACACGCTGAGATAATAAACACGCACAAAAATTAAGTATACGCTGTGGTGTACTTGACGGCAACACGATCATGCCACTCGACTCGACACATACAAATGACCTACTTAGTCCAATCATTTGTACATTTAACTAACTTAAATAACTTAAAACGCATACATACATCAAAATGCAATACGCTTGTCTTCAGACCAACGATGACAAAGCTTCGTTCAACTCCCAAGCCACAAATTATTTATTAAATTAATTAAAATAACAAAAAATAAAAAAATTGTTTACCTTTTTTCACGAGTTGCTGCCCGCTGGCGAGACACATGAACTGCCAATGCTTTATGCAAGTATTGACTGTGAGTGTGGCAGAGGCAGACAAATTAATGCATATCAATTTTCATTCATACACGCGATACATTTTATTGAATTTATTAAGTGCTGATAGATGTCAATCAGTACATAGAGCCTTGCAAATTGGAATATAGCTTATAATTTAGTCTTCAATGGCAGGAGACGCTCGTTAGTCTTGCGTTGAACTCAGTTGGCAATGGCAAGCGGCAATTGGCGCATAAAAACGTCGAAGGTAGTTAGCCTAATTGCAGTACATTAAATATGGAAAGCTTTATTAGTGAACTAAACGTCGACGACAAACAAATGAGCTCTATTTGAGGTCGTCTGCAGGTATCGAAGAACGAAATGAACGGTTTGAGTTGCACTAAAAATAGTTGTCAATGCCATGTTCGTTCGTCGGCGACATTGAGCACATGTTACATTCATTTTCACCATGCTTTCATATTATTATTATTATTAAATTTAATAATTGCTAAAAAAGTCATAAAAACATTAAACAAAATAAAAATAAAAACTTTTTCGTAATCGTTGACATTTTGGCGCACTAATAGTTTTATAGAAATCTTCAAATTTTCACTTGTTCACACAAAACTAAGCAAAAGTCTCAATTTAAGCAAAATCACAAATGACAGCTAAGCATAACTGCCGAAGAAGAAGCTCAACTTTTATTTAAACTTTGATACTCATGACAATTTAACATTGGCACAGATCGCTGTGCAATAACCGAGAGTGAGAGAGAGAAAAAGGAAGAACGAACAAAGTGAAAAGTTCTTGAGAATTCCAACAAAAACTAACAACAACAACAAGCATAACATGAACACAAAACGCAATTCAACATTAGAAGTTTTGTGCGTTGCAAGTGTTGCAATATTTTGCGCAGTGTAATAACTATAAAAGTAATTGGATCCTTTGACTTGCAATGCTCTTCCTATATCCTCTACTCCCTCTACTGCTACTAATACTTTTCTTCTTCCGTTGCTACGTTTGTGCCGTCACAAAAGTTACGCTTGTAGTTGCGGTCGAACGAAAAGCTGCTCTAACAAGCTCAAAATGCGCGCCAAGACTTAAGCGTTGCACGGAAATTGGCAACAATTGCCAAAAACCGCAAAATGGCAGCAATAAGAAGTTTTTGTTAATACACGAGAGCTCTCATACACACTCACACACACACACACAGTTCTTTTTGATTTTGATTTCGATTTTGTTTTTTGTTGGTTTTATTATACAGTAAAATCTCCTTTACTCAAACAACTTTAAGTGAAGATTCTCTCTAAAACAAGAAAATTAATGAAATAATTAAAAACAAATCTATAAAACAAATCATCATGACATCCTTGTCTATTCATATATAATACTCGCTTCAAGTCGAACTACAGATCTTCGAAGAAGTGATAAGTACTATTTGACCGATCTCTAGAACGAAATTCTGTCCGCAAGTCACACAAAGTTCTCTTTGTGTTAACTATCCCATTTTCTATAGTTAAAACAATTTCTCTACTTTCGTATTCGGGACTATTATTTAATATAGACAGTTCTGATTTATAAGCGCTTCAATTAGACAAACCAAATTTGACAAAAGATTAACTTTTTTAAATCATACATTTTTGTATTGGTCTTCGAAGTGGAAGGTATGAGGTCGATTTCCAGAATCACCAGAGTTTTATTAGTAGAGTAGATTGTACAGGTACTTGTATTTGTTCCTATTTTCTACTGAGGCTCTGTATCTCGAAGTAAATACATGTAAATATTTTTCATTATAATAAATTACTATAAGAAAAATTTTAATTTTCTCATGACTCTCATGAAATATCACACATACAACATGTATTCTATAAACGAAAAAATGAAAATCAATAAACTCCTTGTCCTGAAATTTTCAAAATTCGTGTTAAAGAAGCTTTACAGTACACATATGGTGCTTGAGCATTCCACATGAAGTATTTCAATAAACGAATTTCGTATTAAGATTATTTAAGAATATTAACAAATTGGCATAAAATGCGAGCAATTTTACATTCAGTATCAATTGATGCTTTAAAAATCATGCATTGTTCGTTATTGTGTGAACTTTAATTTTAATTATTTTTAGCAAAGCCGCAACAAATGCGGCTGCCATGCGCTAAGCTCTGTTCAAAGTTTATGTTTGTTGTGGTTTACTGCTAGCCAACTAAGCAACCAGCCAGTCAGGCAGCCAGCCAGCCAGTCAGTCAGGCAGCCAGCCATGCAAGCAGACAAACAGACAGACAGACAGGCAGTCAGTCAGAGAGTGAGTGAGTGAGTGAGCGAGCAAGGCAGTGAAGTGACGTCAAGCGTTGGCTCTTCAATGTAGTAACTTTGAAGTCTGCAGCATCATTTCCGTTTCCTGTCGAAGTGAAGCACCGCTAGCACTTGCACCACCACCAGCAGCACTGGCAATGGCAACGGCAGCAGCTCCTTATTGTTGGCGAAACTTCGCTTAAGTATTTTTCGACTAGTAAAGTGACAATTTTATGGCCGAAGTAGCATTAAAAGTTCGACTTGATGCACAGTCAAGCGTTAAAAAATGTGCTTGACGCTTCTTCTTCTTCTTTATGTTGCAAGCAACGCATTGAAACGAACAGAGCTTCTGGATAGCGCCCGTGCTCGGAACAGTGTTAAGTCTGCGGCTTTCCTTTCTTTTTTTATGCTCTATTTTTTTTTTATTACAATTTTCAATAAAACTATAAATTTTTACACTCAAATACTTTCGTTGCCTGGCAACATGTCTTAACCAAAAGATATTTCAAAGAAATTTTGCAAATATTTCTTAAAATATATTAATATAATATATTATATATGTGTGTACCTTATATTTAACTTTGCTGTCTGCTAAATTCACAAATATTGTTCACTTCAACCAGAGAAAGTGTGAAGGTAGTACAAGTGGAAGAGAAAGAAGCATCGATTGCCTGATGTGGTTTACAAGTATTTTACTATTAGAACATTTTCTTGTTTGCCACAATTGCAGCTTGAATATGATTTTTAATTGAGGACATGCTAAAGTTATGAACGAATATATTAAATAAATTAAATTTATAAAATTCTTACTTTGAAAAGTGAAAAGACGAAAGTTTTCGGCGGTTATCGTAAGCTTACTCTCGAAAATAAATTATTGATCGAAAATCATATAATTGCATCTTCTTAAAACTATCAAGTATAACTTAGGGATATATCCTGTGCAGCAAATCGTAAGAAAACAAGGCTCTGGGTGCCCGATGTGAAACATGGTCCTAAATTTGTATGGCAGCCGCTACAACGTTACCTCTCCACTCGCCATTATGGATTTCTCATCTTTTTGAGACACACATATGTGTCTATTTAAACCACGATGATATTTTCTTAAAATTTTGTTGTTTTATTTGATATAAATTAAGAGAAAAAAGGATTGTTTTTTAATATATTTTTTAAAAAATCCCCTAAAGGAAATGTAAATATTAAAGTGTTCAACAATGAATTTTATAGCAGTTGATTTTGTTTATTAAAATTGTAAAACAAATATTAATAAAAAGAAAAATAAAGTGCGCCAAACATCAAACAATAACGTGGTCTATAAACACACACACACACACACACATGCATGCATATATGCATAAATATATGTTTGTTTGTTTATTTGTTTGTTTGTGCATTGCATGCAGGCGCGCTTTACAAATAAACAATGACAACAACAACAGCAAAATAGTAGCAAATAAAAATCGGCCACAAGGAAGCAACACACATACATGCACACACACACACACACACGCTACATAAAGTAGGTCAGTCCCCCACAACGTTGACAAACTGAAGGCGAATTCATCGACAACAACATCATCTCCACAATACGAACAACAACACTTAGCCAAGCCGAGTCGTGCCGCTGCCCTACCTCAAGTCAAAACTAATAAGGACATCGTTGTCCTCCGTGCAACGCTTTTGCCACACGAAGCATGCTTCGATTGTCTTTGGTGAGCATGCGCTGAGCGATGTGGCGGGGAAAAATATTTTCGCCGCAAAAGAAACAACAACAACAAAGCACTCCTTTCTTATCAACAGTCGACAAAGATATGAAGCCTTCATTTCACCGCTCGTCGCACGCCGCAGGCAACAAAGCCGGCATAGCAGCGCCGCTAAGCATGCTACGAAAACTATTTGAGGTTTTTCGACTTTAATTTTGTTTTGTTTGTTGTTGTTGTTTTTTTTTTTTTTTTGGTTGGCATTTTTGTGTGTGCATTCTTCTTTTTCCATTCTGAATTGCGAATCGCAATTGAATTTTCCGTCTTTTTCGCTTCTTTTTTGTGCATTTTTATTGTTTTATTATTTTTGATTTCTTTTTTTATGTACTTATGTCGTTTGGTTTTGTTTACAAAAGTGTATCGCGTGTCATTTGTGACACACACACACACATACACGCACACAGTCAGACATGCCTTGCTGTCGGCCCACACTGACTAATGATGCCGAACGACGACTTGCATGCCACGCTGAGCCTTTATATGCAACTTGTATCCTTTGTTTCATGTCACTATTTTTTTGTTGTTATTTGTTCGTTTATTTGAGTGTGTGTTTGTCGCCCAAAAGTTGGCAAACGCCGCAAAGTATGCTTCATTTTGACTCGTATATATTTTCGTCTTTTTTTTTTTTTGCATTCGTGCCGCAATGTTCGCAAACACATAATTATGTCAAATATTTTTCATAAACAAATATGATATTTTAGGCCTCATTTCGTGCTTTGCTCACTTTTGTTACTTTGACAGTCGAAATTTATGCAAACGTTTTACTTTTGCTTTTACTTATGCCTTTGCCATCTCTTTCACTCTTTCGCTAACTTTTATATTCCTATTTATTTGGTCAAGTGTTTGTTTCTTTTTGCCGAAAGACTTTAATTCATTTTGTGTGTCATGTGTTTTGACAACAAAAACAAATATAAATTTATTAAATTATTGAAATTATTATTTTATATTTATTGTAGAGGCTTTGTGACAAGTGCTTATGCAATAAAGTCGAACAACATGCTCAAAAAAGACTTTAACTAAAAATAAATGAAATTCATTTTTATATAAATATCAACAACTTTTAATTAACTTTTATAAAACAAAATAAAATAAAAAAAAAAAAAAATACTTAATATTTATTAAACTTTATTCTTTTCTGCTGTCAAGTAAATAATGAAATTTCATATGCAAATTGTTGCAAAAGTCAAATCAACAAAAATTTATGAAAAAATTCAAATTATAATAATGAGCAATGAGTGCACAAATTGAAATCGAAAAGTCAGCATTGAAAAGGCATCAAGCAGCAAAGAGACAAGGCTCAAGGCAAGGAGACAAGGCAAAGCAAAGCAGTGCAAATGAAAGCAAAGCAAAATTAAAATGAAAATGAAAGTGAAAGTTTTTTAATGCTAAATATTTACTTAACTGTGGCATTGTTATAAAGTAAAGGCATGCGAGGGAGGTGGGAAGGTGGAAAAGCATTGAATTTGGCAGTGAGTAGAACAAGAGTCAAATGAAGAAGGAACAGCTGAAGCAGAAGCCGAAACGCAATAAGCAGAATTAGTAGTAGAAGAAGGAGTAGAAGAAGAAGATGTAGTAGAAGAAGAAGAAGAATCTGTAGCAAGCAAGTGAATCCTTTTGCTTGGCAACAATAAAAAGGCTGCAAATGTAAAATAACGCAACATATGTGTAAGACCGACGGCAGGGATTTCTAAGGCGCTCCATATGTACACATGTATATGTGTGCAGCAAAGGATAATTGTCGCTCACACACACACACACACACAGAAGCACTTAAATATTTATGTACAATTTTATATTTCAATTTTAATGCAAATGCTCGCTTAAGTCGACCATTTTCCACATTCCCTGCCCTCCTGCCTACCTCCCTTCCTCCATCCTACCCACCAGCGCACCGCAATTGTCAGCCAAGTGAGTCAAGCGGTGGCATTTACCATAATGTCGCCTTGACTTGACTTCAGTTGAGCTGAGTTGATGGCAACAACAATAAAATGGCATGAGTGAAAAATACTTATTTAGCATTGAGTAAAACTTCGCGCCTTACGAAACTTTGCGTTTATATTATTTAATTTAATTAGGTAAAATGTATGCACACAAATACAAACACACACACACATATACACACACACACATACAGAGAGCGCAACACTTGAGCACACATGTTCATTGTAATTATAATTAAGTTTAATAATGTTTATGTTTGTATTTGCATACTTTTTATTTGCATGTATGTGTGTGTGTGTGTGTGTGTGTGTTATTTTGCTGTGACTGTGAAATTTCAACGCGCCGTGAAAAAGTTTGTTTTTTTGTTTCATTTTTTTGTTGCTTTGCTTATTATTAAATTATAAATGACAAAAAATTTTGCTTTGCTTTGACTTTCATGGCCAACGAGTTCAAAATTTTGTATAGCGCTCATTGCTGTTGCTGTTGTTGTTGTTGTTGTTATTTTGCTTGCCAGCCAATTTCAAAAACTGAGCACGGAAAAAAAAGAAAAGCCCAAAAAAGAAGTGCAAACTGCCACAATTCAATTTTGTATTTGAATGTCAAATGAAAGCGATTGTTAACATGTTGAAACATGGCCGCCAAACTCATCTACTCACACACTCACACACAACAGTCTGAGCGACGCGACCATTGTTGTTGGCGTTTTTGTGGGCTCTCTTTTTTTTTGGGGGGTTATTGCGGTTGACGGACAACATTAAAGGCGATCAGTCATCGTTGCGCATCGCAAAATTTTTCAATAAGACACAACAACAACAGCAACAACGATGCATGAAAGAAAGAAATAAAGTAAGTAAGAATGAAAGAAAGAAAAGGAAAGCATGAAAAACCATTTTGCGAGTTATTTCACTTCGCGCTTCATTTTAGCAACTTTTTTGTTCTTTATTTTTTTTGGTTTGTGATTGTTGCGTTGCACGCTTTTAGGCGTTTGAAATCAATTTAGCCTCGCATTGTTCACAGACTGTCAATTGTTTCAGGTGCGCGTTCATGTGGCTGTGTGTGTGTGTGTGTGTGTCTGTCTGTCTGTTGGTGCATTCATGTTGTTCGCCTTATTTGAATTTGTTGAATATTTCAGCATTTTTCTATCATAGTTGCTAAAAAAATTTCAGCCGCATTTCCACTAAAAATAAAATAAAAATAAAACAAATAACATTTTAGTCATGCAATTGTTGGTTGACAATATGTTTTTTTTTTTACTGTCATTAAAGCAGCAAAAATTTAAACGATAATATGAAAATTTATCAAAAAATCTTCTAAGTTAATTCAATGCATTCGTTCATTCATTCATTTATTATTTGATACTTATGTCTACATACAACACCTGACAACATAAGTTAATTTAACTGAAAACGCCACGCATCAAAACCCCTCATGTAAATTGGGTATATAATTCATGTATTACAAAAGAACAACACAATTTTTAGTCGCCTTCTCTCATTTTCGCTCTCTGATCCTACTGAAAATTAGACTACGTTTAAAATTGAAGTTTTTTTTAAATAAATTTACTTATCTTCAATCCTCTTAAAACTGCGTAATAAGCTATCGACTTATCGATAAATATCAATTTAGTCAATACAACAAACGAAAGAAAATGGTCATGCGTCAGCGAAAATTAACATTTACACAATTTGCGTTTTATAAATTTGTACATATTTTTTGGTCATGTACACAGAGGGAATGGTCATGCTTATTTGCAAAATTACGCATAAAAACCTAATTGCTGAATGTGTACATTTAAACTTTTAGTACTTAAGGCAGATTAATAATGAAATATAATTGACCCCTATTGAAGCCGAACTTTGAATAAACAGCTAAGCACATGAGCCAACACAATATTAAAATAGGTAATTAATACATTTTCAACATTAAAAAACCGAAAATATTATGCGACATGTGCAGATAAGCGCACAAATAATGCCCATTGTTATTATGAGTGCATCATTCATAAGTTCGGCTTTGTTTAGTTCATGAACGACCTTGCGGGTGTGCAACCCGCATCTGTCATATGTATCTAACAATGTCATAAGCCACAAGTGTTTTTCCAAAGTCTTTGTACGCCGACAAGGCCGTTTAAAGAAAACAAATTCAATAACTTTAATCTTACACACACACACACACTTACATTGCATGAAATTTGTAACACTTCCGCAACATACATTTTTTTAAACTTCATGAAAAAGCATAAAAAATGAACAATAACTTAAATAAATGCGTAGATGAAAGAAGAAGACAGACGAGAAATAAAAGAAAAATGTAAAAAAAAACATGTATGTAAAAAAAAATCGACAACAATAACAACAACAACAAACTAAAGCATAAAAAATCACTTTTACATGCTTCAAGTTACGTTTTTTGTTGATTGTTGTTATTTTTGTTGTTGTTGCTCGCATTCACTGACATAACTTCGCGTAAATCGTCTGTCATTTTGACACACATTTGTCCGTCCGTCCGTCCATGTCAAGTGTGCAATTTCTGCTGCTTCTTCTGACACTTCCTTTCATGATTTTCACACTGATTTTTTATTTAGCGCACGTAAATGAAATTTTTATGATTTTTTTCACATTTTTGTAAATTTTTTTTTTTTGCAAACATATTTTTAACTTATAACATTAAATATTCTAAACAAGTCTCAAATATTTCGCTTAATTAATTAATTAACAAATTAATTTCTATTATTATTACATACTTTTTATTGTTGATGTTTTTCAAATGTCGCATTTATCAATAAATATAAATCTAACATTGACACATTTTTGTGCAAATGTGTTTAAAAAAATTAATTAGTTGGAAAATTTTTCAAATAAACACAAATTAATATTTTTCCACACAATTGAACATTCAATGTTAGCCAAATAGTAATAGAAATAAACTCATTGCAAAGTGGCACATGAAATTTACATAAAAAATTATTTAGTTTATTGATAACGCTCAAAAGGCAAACAAACGCAAACGCAAAGCAAACGCTTTGCACAACTGTCGGGAAAAACAAGCAGAAGTCACACAGCTACACACACATATATTATATTATATATATAAGCTCAGGGTGAAATACTCAACAAGTCAGTGACAGCAAAAGTTGCTTATTTCAAAGAAAAAAAAAAGAAAAGTAATGCATTTTTTAAAGCCTTTTCGCATCATCGGCATGGTTCTATGCTTAATTGCAACAACGCTCAGCATTGAGACATTTTACTATGGCAACAACAATAACAACAATATGCAACAAACGCGTTTTGTACGTCAACAATTATTCATTTACGATCCATTTAGCGGTCGTCAAATGTTGCCATTTCATTATTTGCCGCGTGCTTTTAGCAGCAACCCAAACAACAACAATAACAAGAACAACATGTATACCGTGACAAAGCCTAACACGGTGACGGGCAATTTGGTAGAATTACCAAAGTTATGGAATCCATGTTCATGTTCCGATTATTCGTGCATGTGCTGTATTGGCTTCGGTTTTGGCAGCACAAACAGAGATCGCGGTGAGTTTTTTTTCTTTCATTTTGTATATTTGACAAAACGAATGCGAAAGCTCAGCGATTTGCTACTACAAGTATTTATACCCTGTAGACATACTGTGTATGAGAAGGAACAGAAGGAGGGGAGGGCGACCCTATAAAGTCTATATATACTTGATCAGAACGGCGACGAATTAGCAGACACTCACAGACACAAACACAGGGACATTCAGACAGTTAACAAAGGCAGAGACATTCTGTTAACAGAGGCAGAGGTACTCTGTTAAAAGAGACAGAGACATTCTGTTAACAGTCAATAGAGGCACTTAACAGAGGCACTTAACAGAGGCACTTAACAGAGGCACTTAACAGAGGCACTTAACAGAGACACTTAACAGAGGCACTTAACAGAGGCACTTAACAGAGGCACTTAACAGAGGCACTTAACAGAGGCACTTAACAGAGTCACTTAACAGAGGCACTTAACAGAGACACTTAACAGAGTCACTTAACAGAGTCACTTAACAGAGGTGGTTAACAGAGGTAGTTAACAGAGGTAGTTAACAGAGGTAGTTAACAGAGATAATTAACAGAGGTAGTTAACAGAGATAGTTAACATAGGTAGTTAACAGAGGTAGTTAACAGAGGTAGTTAACAGAGATAGTTAACAGAGGTAGTTAACAGAGGCAGTTAACAGAGGTAGTTAACAGAGATAGTTAACAGAGGTAGTTAACAGAGGCAGTTAACAGAGGCAGTTACCAGAGACAGTTAACAGAGGCAGTTAACAGAGGCAGTTAACAAAGGAACTTAACAGAGAAGTTCTGTTAACAGAGGCACCTAATGTTAAAACGTCTTTATTTTATTTTATTGTCTCTCTTTCTCTTCTCTTATTTATGAATCCTTCAACAGTTTGCGTATCCCTGGCATACAATGCCGCACAGGTGGCGCTGCAGCTGCGCATCGATCACAATCAATACACAATCGCCAACATGGGCTTCTCGGTGCAGAATCCGCCCGATTATTGTGTGCCGTTGTTGTTGCCATTACCCATCTTCAGCTGCCTGCGCTTGTACGACGTGCGCATCATTCCCAATGGCAATGTGCAAGTTTGCAGTTCGATTGTACTGAAAGTGTTCACAAATCAAATATATGAATATCATTTCGATTGTGTGCGTTTTGGCGGCCAAGGCGTTTATTTTGTGAAAAGCACACCGCACGACGCCGAAGATGAGTCAGCGGAGCAAGAGGATGTGCTGCTGTCCGGCAATGTGTTGCAGTACGGTGGCAGCACTTACAAACAGCAACAACAAGCCAATGATAAAATCAACGCTGATGATTTCCGGACGTTATAAGCAACCTTGTTTTTTTTGCCTTCCGCTCTTATTGCATTTTGTTTGTATTTATTTTAGCTGTAAATGAAAAATAGGTTAATGAGTTGTTGTTGTATTTGTTTGTGTTTTATGCACGTAAAAAAAATGCTTAGTAATTGTTTAATTACCTTAATTTTAAAGTGTGCAATTAATTTATGCCACGCACACACACATTTACACACTACAACTGTGCGTGTGTGTGTTTATATTCTATAAAAAAAAAAAAAAACGAAAAAAAGTGAAATTTTATTTTTTAATTAAAAATTATGGAAATTGCGAAAATTGCCAATAAAAAAAGATAGGTAATGAACAACCAACAACAACAACAAGCATAGAGCAAACAAGAAACAACAAACAAAAGAGCGCCAAGCAGTGAAGATACAGCTCATTGTAGCTCACACCTTATTCTTCGACTTAAGCTAACAGCAACAACAACAACAACAACAACATTTGCCATTGGCAATTACTTTCGTTGCTATCGGTGGCATGCATCAAGCTTAGCTCGTTAGATATACTCTGCTTAGATACAAAGATACAAACCGACAAACAAACATGCTTCGTTGCTTGCAGATAGATGGGCAACCACACACACACACGCAGATTCACCGACACTCACTCACGTGCATGCAAGCTTGTGTGGCTCAAAGCAAAGAAGCAAAAAAAAAAGCAATAAGATAAACAGCCAAACAACAACAACAACAAAAGCAAATACCTTAAGGCTTGACTTGTCTCGTCAGCGCGACTGACGTAGAGAGATGAGCGGCTTGGTTGGCATTCGGCAAACTTTTGGCGCTCAATCGTTTGTTTGTTTGTTG
Organism: Phortica okadai; assembly: GCA_034638295.1. Lineage (NCBI taxonomy): Eukaryota > Metazoa > Arthropoda > Insecta > Diptera > Drosophilidae > Phortica > Phortica okadai. The sequence continues at coordinate 3,340,990 of CM067849.1, read as the reverse complement.
TATCCATCATTGTCATTGTTGTTGTTGTGGTTGTTGTTGTTGTCACATTGCGCAATAGCGCCAAGCTTTGCTCTGCATTTGAGCCGCAATCACGCTCACGCTCAGCTGCGAATCGCTCACGCGTGTTGTTTGTTCATTTATAATATTTGTGTGTTGTTGTTTTTTTCATTGCATTGCGTTTTGCATGCTTTTTGTATCTTTTTACCACACACACACTCACGCACACACACACACACACACACACACACACACATGCTGTTTGCATTACTTCACCCTCTCATGTTGAGTATTGAGCCAAGCTCCAAGCCTGAGCTCAACGCTGCCTGCCTTTGCTCTACTCAGCTTTACTCTGCTCTACTCTGCGCTGCGGCTTTGTTTACTGTGTCTGTATCTGTGTTTGTTGTTGTTGTTGTTTGTGGGTTTTTTTAATGTTTTTTTTTTCTCGTCTCAACGCTCGTCTGCGGCCTTAAACAACACTTATAACTTTTGTTTTTCTTCGTTTTGGCTTTTAGTTTTTAGTTGTTGGTTTTTTTTTTTCATTTTTTTTTTTTTTTTACTTGCTGGCAAAAGTTTTTCATTTTTGTTCAGTTGTAATTCGGTTCGTGTTGCGATCTGTCGCACATAAATTTCTCACTCTGTGTGCAATATTTTTACTGAACAAAAAAAGAAATCATTTAAATCATCATTCAAAATCGACAGTTTTTGTATAAAAAAAACGACAGTCAACAAGTTTCCTTTAGATTGAATTTGACACAATAGGAAGACAAGTGAGTTTCAGTTATTTGTGTTATTTTTATTTAAGAAATAATTTAATTATAAAATATCAGAACAAAAAGTTAAACATTTTGGATTAAAAGATACATGAGAAAAGCTTACAGTTACAATTAAAATACGGTAAGCTTTCATTGCGCTTGTTGTTGTTCTATATGTAAGTTAATTTTTAAAAGAAAAATGTCCTTAAAGGTTTGATTATTTAAAGTTTGTAGTTGGGCTTGTTGAAGAAACTTTTTAAGCTTGTAAAATAAAAGTAAATTTGAAATTAAATATAGTTTTAAGTCATTAAGGTTATCAATTCAAAGCTTCAATTATCACAAGAAGCGAAAAAATGCCGCATTTTGAAAGCTGACACGCCTGTGGGCTTGTCTATGATCAGCGAAGCCTAACCCAGCTTATACTGCTTTGACATCAACTCAAAATGCAAGGGCGTTCGCTCTAATGTTTGTAGAATTTCTTTGTTCATTCATAGCTTTCCTCCTTCAATCATTCCTGCCTTTCTACAAATAAGTAACTTTCTATATTATATTATCATTTATGCAGTTTGATTTCTTGACATTTATGCATGATATATTTTCAATATGCTTAGAATTTTTTGCAATAATATAATGCCCGAACTATTATTATAAAAATCCGGCAAATATTTAAGACTTGAGAACTCATTAAAGAACATAATATAAAGTATAATCAAACATCACAAGACTTTTACAGTTTGATTGCCTATCAAGCGTACAGTTTTGCAAGTACAACTGTTTGATTGTCATTGCTCAGCAATAATCTTTATCACAGCATTCACTTTCAAAACATGACTTGAAACATGAGCAACAAAGTCATGTCACTTAATTTACGTGCGGCATTGATTCATGTGCCTAATAAAACAACAACAACAACAATAGAAAAACCAAGCAAAAACCTTTTAATATTTTCCACTTATATGCGTCAAATTTTGCGCACATTACACATCATAAAACCGAAAATTTCTTTGACAATAAAAAAAAATAAGTGACAACTGTTAAAAGCAAATTAGTCGACACCTTTTGGCATTCAACAGAGCAAAGACCCTAAGTCAAAGATATACAAATATATATATTTGTTTGAACATGAATCTGAGAGTGAAAAGAAAAAAAAAAAAAAATGACGAAAAAAGATGATTTTCACTTTCAATTGCGACACTTAAATGCCGCAAAGTGCTGACAATGCTTCTCTCGCTGACTCAGCACACTTCAACACACACGCATGAACACACACACACACAGATACAACACACACACACACACAGGCAGTCAAGCATACACACGTGCAATTAAAAATGCTAAAAAATCATAAATTTAATTAGAAAGAAGACACAAAAAGCACGATCAACAACAACAATAACAACAAACATTATAGCACATAGCACCAACAACAACAACAGTAGCGCCGGCAACAGTAGCAGCATCTTTCAACTTGACGATCTCTAAAATTTCACATTTCATTGCATTTTAAATGAAACAAAAACAAAATTAAAGGGTTTCTTTTTTTTTTTTTTTTTTTGCTACTTTTTTTTGTCGTAATTTTTATGCATGTATTTTGGGTGAGAAAAGTTTAACAACGAAAGATATAAACAAAAAGCAAATTTTCAAAATACACATAAAAGTAAAAGTGAAATTAATACTGACATGAGACAGACAACAACAACAATTACACTTACCGCATTTGCATCTTGTTGCACCGTGAATGACAACAACAAATTACAATTGATTATAATAATGCATAAAGTGCCACTGACATTTGCCGACATTAAAAAAGAAAAAAACAATAAATAAATAAAAATTAAAGAAAAATAAAGAAAAACCTCAAACAACTTCAATGAAGCAAAGCAAAGTCAGCTTAGCGCAACTTGACTTCAAAGCGTTTTAACTCAAATGACAACTTCACCATTGTTATTTGTTAACTGTCACTAAGTGTTTTCCAACGTCCGTCCGACCGTCCGTCCGTCTGTCCATATGACCACACAGTCATCTCTTGTTACTTTTGTCAATTTTGACATATTAAATGCATTTGTATTTAACACACAAACACACACATCTGACATGCTTAATAAATAACGTGCGTGTTTAGTATCTTCAATCGGAAATGCATTAATGAGACAAGCGCGCAAAATAACAAACAACAAAACAAAGACAAAAAAAATGATACAAAAAAAAAAAATGTTATAGATTTCCAAAAAAAAAAAAATTATAGTTAAAATGTACTTAAAGAAAAAGTGAACGTGTTTGTTTGACTTTGTTTTTTTTTTTTTTTCTGTTTAAATGCAAAATAATACTTGAAGTGATTTTTGATTGACAATTTGACAAGCACTGGCGCAAAAGTCAAAGCATTTTAAACAAAGAAAAGCAACAACAACAAATTACAACAACAAAATGACCGCTTCACCCATTGAAAGTGAGAGTTTTCACGCGTCTTTGCGTAGGTCTCGATTTTTATTTACAAAACGATCGTATTTCAAGTTGCCACACAATCAGTTAAACCAAGTTCAGACAAGTTGAGTGCAATGTGCGCTAAGAGCTTATTAAAATAGACACTTAATAGGCAAACTCAAGGTGGCAAATGCATAAATATAAAAACCAACCATAAGCCAAGAGCCATGTGCTTCTAATTAGCAATTGTAAAATTGCAACAATTAAACAAAATTTATGACAACACAAAGCGCTTATTAAAAAAAAATACATAAACTCATAAATATGAAATAAGAAATCATAACACAGTCAATGACTTCTGCAAAAAGTAATAAGGAATAAATTACAAATAAAAAAAAAAGAAAAAATAAAATAATCATAAAACGAAAAATAAAATTAAATCAAATCAAGTCATTTATATGCAACACAAGTGTGCCGCAAATGTTGTTGATGCCGCCAACACGCGCGTGCAACAGGCATAATGAAAAGATATAAAAAAAAACAACAACAACACAAAAAGCAGCAGAGTAAAAATATTGGCCAAAAAAAAAAAAACAGAAGCTTCAACAATGAAAGTCAAGCCAATGTTCGAAAATCGAAATCTTGTAAGCAACGAGAAAGAGGAAGAAAAGGTATAAATTCAAACACTTCCTGTACACAAAAAAAAGAGACACAAATGCTTTGCGTAGTCGTAAACTCAGTCAATGCAAACAGACAGTCGGACAGACAGATGGACAGACAGTCAAACGATATGATGTAATTTTCCACACGCTTTTTTTTCGGCTTGAAGATGGTCAAAACCGGCTTCAACATCATCAGCTGCTTCTGTCGCTACCGCTGCTTTTGTTGTTGTTGTTGTTGTTGCTTTTGCTTTTGTCGTCATCGTCGTGACATTGAAGCCATAAGCTGCAACAGCGCTGATTCATGCCAACAAAAGAAAAATAACCACAATTGGCAACGACGACGACGACGACTCGTTTTTCTTTTCTTTATCAAGCCAAGTCGGCCAGCGGCCTAAAAATTAACCAACAACAACAACAATTATTAATAAAAATACGTTGAATAAAATAAAGAAAAAAAAAAAGAGCACAAGCGCTCAATGGCAAACATTGACTTGTTGTATGCGCAAAAAAAGCTACAACAACAACAACAAAAATATAAAACGGGTTTTTGCGACTGAGCGCGCAAGCAACTCCGGCAGCGATTTCATAACCAACAACAAGCCAAACAAAGGCATGGCAAGCGAAGGCAAGGCAAGCCAAGCCAAGCTGAACAAGCTGCCGCATTGAACCCAAGCTAAAATGCACGCTTGACTGCGCTGCCGCCGGCTGCGTCGACTGTCAACGAAAGTGAAAGTCACAGAAGCTGTCGCATGCGACTAGCCAACGCGCTGTCCAAACGTCCGTCCAGCTAGCTAGCTGTCTGTCTGAGCGTTGGGTCTGCAGCTGCGGCCAACTTGCGAACGCGTCAGTCAATATTAAGTTAGTCTGCGGTGCAGTGCGTTGGCAAATTATTGCAAAAAAAAAGCAAATACAACAAAATACAACTTAAATAATTAAATAAAAGGTTTTTCATTTCGTTATTTTTTTTAAGTTAATAATTAATTAAAACGGTTTAAAAAAATGTCGACATTATTACTTATCTAACACATCTCAAAATTGCTCATTAATTGCACACAAATTCGTATACGCCGCGTTGGCGCCTTGCTTGCAACCCGAGCCCGCCACTCTGTCACTCACATAGATCGCTTCGTGCGGCTGCATTTTCCTCGCATAGTTGCAAACAAATATGAAGTGTTGCATGCTTTGACGAAACTCAACGGCCGCACAGCCAACCTGATCATTGCCAGCGAGCACCAAATTCACAAAACTGTGTGTGGCACTGTGAAAAGATACAAAGTTTGAAATACAAATGAAAAATATGTACATTAAATAAAACGCACGCTGCACGCGCCTTATCATTATTCACCGCTATTAGCGCACGATTGCTGAGCTCACGTGCACGATACCATGTCGCCAGCGCCAGCCGCACAAAGCGCTCCGCATCGATATTGTCCTCAGTGGCCGCCATAAAGATATTCTGACCGCTGCGTGGAAATTGAGCCGTATTATGACAATCATATTGCAGGCGACATTGCTGTGCATTCAATAGCGCCAAATCGGCCAACTCTGTGCTCCAAGCCACCGTCGCCATGCGTTGCGCGCACGCGAAGTCTTCAACTTTGCCGCCGGCAATGTCATTGCGCCATTCATTGTGCTGCTGCAGTATCAATTTTCGCATTGAGCGTCTCATTCTTATGACGTGTCGCTGTGGGGGACAAGCCTTGCCAAACTGCTTTGCCATGTTGTAAACAAAATTAAGACTTTATTCAATATTTCTATGAAAACTTACGCCTTTATTATTGCAAGCGATATGAGTTTGATGTTTAGGGCAAAGTTCAGTTTGGCAATAATTTGTTTGATTTGTTTTAGTAGCCGCGAGCAGCGTGAAAAGGCTGACAAATAACAATGTGAAAATTTTCAAAATCATTGCTAAATGTTGGCTTTGATAGAAAAACAAAGCAGACACTCTAATATATATTATTAAAATTTTTCTGTTTAGTGCACAAAATTGAAATTAATACAGTTCAATCGAGCGCCATGCATGTCTAATGATGGGAATATTTAAAGCGCCATCTACCATGAAGACTGTTGGAATAGTAAGCGCTTCTATACTTGCTATAAATTCAGTTTGAGTAACTGAAGTCTTCAATATGATATTCCTAATTGTTGCCTAAAACACGCTTAACACATCTTCATTTTTCAAACTTAGTCCAACATTTTAAAGCCAATAATTTTCTATAATCAATTTTGATTTATCAAATAACGCTTAAATTTGAAAAAAAAAAAAATATACGTGTGGGAATCAAAGCACGTCACACACTAATTAATCATGTAATATGATCTGAATGGCTGTCAAAACGTACATCGTATACCATACATATTTCACACACTTCGCAAATGCCGAACTGATAGACAGACAAAGCATTGAAAATGTGAAAAAAAAAAAACACAAAAATCAACGCCGCCTTTCACATGCGTCGTGTGATCTCAATATTTGTGGCGCCTCCGTTTTAAGCCGCTAATTAAGCTTTGCATGCTGTCTCATGTTATTTCTATCTAACTACTTTTATTTACTCATCGTTCACTATAATTTCCTCATGCATGCCACAATAACATTTAATCGTTACAATAATTTCAGCACTGCGATTCGCTTTCTTAATCAACGTGAAATGAAAACGAAATCGAAAAAAAATATATATACTTAACAAAAAATGATTTTAAAAATCTACAAAAAAAAAAAACCATTAAATGTAAATAAAAATCAAATTTCAATTTCAAAATGAGTTTGAAATGCGTAAAACGAAAGGTGAGACTTGCTGTGTCCGAAGTTTATAACTCTATTAGGAAAGAGCGAAAAATTTAATTGAAGCTGATGCGGCAAGCGATTAAAGTATTAAGTGAGCGTGTGCGTAATTAAGCAGTTATGTAGTCGTTTGTAATAAAAGTAGCCGAGACCACAAACAACAACAACAAAAGCGAAGTTGATTTGAAGATAAATAACCATAACCTAGGCTAAGATTTGCGTCATTGTGGAGCAAGTCGGTCGGTTGGTCGATCTATTGAACACTTGTTGACAGCACGCAGCGTCATTACTTTTGTAATTGAGCACGCACGCACGAACACACACACACTCATACATACTGCCATAAACATAAAGACATCATCAATTGCAAAAATAAAAACTAATTTCATATAATTTCTTTCAACTCATTTGTTTGCAGCGCATGCGCAACATGACCAAAACAACAACAACGCTAACCACGCCGCTACTGCTGCTCTGCTTTGCCTTATGTTGCCTTATAGCACAAGTAACATGCGGCAACGATGCACAATCATCAACCGTTGCAGAGACGCCAAAAAAGATCTACAAGCCGGCAATTATACGCACGGAATTGCGTTTTGGACGTAATCTCGATCCGGAGAAGGTGCGCGTCGTCAATGTGAAATCAAAGACAGGCGAAGATGTTGAAATTCTCGTGGGCAAGGATAGTCGACGTGGACGTGCAAGCGAGTCGAGTAGTTTCTTTGTGCGCAACACGGACGTGAAGAAGCCGCAAGCGATTGCACGTGCCAACAAACAAAACGCCAGAAATCTAACATTCCAGCATAGTCCGGCCTTGTTGAAGCAAAGTGAATTGGTGCAGCAGACAAAGGATTATCAAGAGCGTAAGGTGGAGGCTGAGCAACGTCAGGCGAAATTGATACAATTGCAGTTGCAAAAGGCGCAGAGTCGGGCACTAGAGAGCGCCAGCTGGAATGCACAGACGGGGCCATATGGCGGTGGTGCCATCGGTAATGATCGCTCCAAATATGGACGCAAATTACGTGCGGAGCCAACTTTGGATGCGCACAATTGGTTGCCGGTTGTGCAACCACAACGTACAGAAACATTCGTTTACTCAACGCCAACGAATAATGGACGTCAATATGATGCAAGTTTTATACCAGTTGAGCGACGTAATAATTTTTCATTTCCAAGCGAAGTTGTTGTTATGACAAGACAGCAACAACAACAACCACGAAACTGGCAGCCAACTGATTTTGATCTATCACAGACACGCCAATTACGTCAAACCGCTCAAAGCCCTTTCAGTTTTCCAGCTGTCGATGCCGGCTTACAGCAACAACAGCAACAGCCACAACAACAATACCAACCACAAGCACAACAATCATTCTATGATGATGATATGGAAGCCGCCGGCACTGAAAACTTTGATGATTATTCGCGCAACTCGCGTATTTACAGCCAAACACGTCCACAGAATCTGATAACGAAACACAACTACAACTACTTGCCACCCAAATCGAAGTATGTCACCTACACACCCCACTCTGTCGTCGTGACCGCCAGTCAAGGTGTCGCTCCATCGTCCAAGCCAAAAACGTTAACTAAATCGTCAGCGCATCGCAATCCCATTGCGCATAGCACGCTTGTTGAAGGTCCAGCCGTGACGGTAATCGAAGGTGTACGTGTGCCCGACACAGCCGAGGATAAGGTGAAGACCTGGCGTAATGCACGTGTGCTCAACAATCAGCTGGTGCCATATCCCGCGGGCTATACGCCGCCACGTGTGCAAATGCAGACCTTCGATAGATGAGCATGCTTGTTGCATAGGAACGATTCGACGCGTTGCGGTGCTGAATTTATTGTTAACTAATTGCTTGCTAAATATTTCAATATCGATATTTGTATTGTATTTATTATTAATTTTTACTGTTAAACATTTAAGTTATTTGATAAACATTAAGGTTGCTGTAACATTTTCGTTATAAAAAAACAAAACAACGATTTTTTTCGTTAGTAAAAAATATACTTAACATTTTAAGAAGTTCTTCCTAACTATTGGTTTTTTTTTGTTTTTAATGTCTTCTTGTGAATTTTTCGTTGGCTTTCAGTCTATAAATTTTGAATGCAACAACAATGAAACACTTTTTAGAATACGTGTATGAGCATTTCAGTGAAACTTATGTTTAATGCATAAATTTTGTTAGCAAAAAAAGTAGCAAAAAAAATTAAGCACACAAATGAATTCTTAAAAAAAGAAAAATTCATAAAATCTCAAAAAAATTCTTCGTTTGGCTTTGCTAAGCTTAATGAAAATGTTGCTGCTGATGATAAATAGATATCTTTTACTAAGATTTAATCATAAATTGATTAACGGTAAGCGCTTTGATGTGTTTCTTACGCAATTGCGTTGTCACACAAGCTGAAGTTGTCTCAAACTCCAAATAGACGACATGCACAGGCACAAGCATCATAAAGCCATTCTCGGAAAATCGCACATTTTTATGCGGCAAGAGCAATTCCAGATAAACAAAAATAGCCGGCCGTTTGGCAGTGATTGTCAAACTGTATGTATGACGTGTTGTTGTGCTGCTCAAGCTGCAATAACGCGATGAGATATCGAACTGTAATAAATCAAAGATAAAGATAAGCATTTCAAAAGCAGTTACTTATTTCATAACAATCGAAACGCACCTGTAACTCTGGATCGGCGACGCCTTCAGCAGCGGCAATGCTGCTGGGAAAGTAGTAAGTGCGTGAGATTGTATCAACGCCGCGTTTCAAATCAAATTGTATGAATGAATTGTGCACATTATTCGGACCATTAATCAAATCGTTAACGGGTATCACCTTATCGTATTGCACGCCATTTGGCCGCTACAAAAGAAAGCACAAAGATGAGTTATGATCAATAAGCAAACAACACACACACAGAAAACCCACCAAAGTCACCGGCCACGTCATGTTATGCTTCGGATACATTTCCGACCATAGATAAATGTTTGCTGTCACCTGTAAGTTTGTTGTATTTACCATAAGCTGATCACAGACGAGGGAAATATTAATCGCATGTAGTTTTGCATCGTAGAGCGCAACAATTGTTGTTGGCGCCAGAAACTCAGTGGCCCAATAATGCAACAGCTGGAAAACAAAATATTTATCATTATCAAGCAAATTTGATAACGCTTCATTGCACGCACCTTCCAATTGCCATAGAAATCAATGCTTGACCATGAAGGCGCCACCCAAACATCGTTCAACTGCCAGTACAGTGCGCCCATCGTATAATGCTCTGTATCACGCAAACTGCGATAGAATTCCGTCTCCACTTTGGTGGCCATCGCTTGTGATATTTGACTGAAGTATATTAATGCCTCGGCATAGTTCTCATCCTCAGGCAATGGCAGCGGCAAATGACGCATTATCAGTGTGGTTATGGGCAACATGGCCAGCGGATGATGCTGACGATGACTGATCAGATCGAGCAGATTATCGCCAACATACATTATACGCTCCCAGGCATATTTGCTGGGCAAGCTTTGAAAACCGTACTCAGAAGCGAAACGTGGACGTGGATAAGTGTCTGCATTCCAAGCGTCCTCAAATTTAGTATAAAAATGTACTGCAAAGGGAAGAAAATAAATAAAGTTTTCCAGCAAATTCAGAACTATCAAGCACACGCACTGTCGCCAAAATAATTGCTCTGTGGATCATCCGATATGAAATTGTCCTTTTCACTTTCTTTGCCATTCGATGGTGACGAAACGAGCGGATCTGGCCTTGAACTATGCTCCACTAATTTCAATTCATGCACAACGTTAGCCAAATAGAGTTGACGATATTCCGCCTTATACCGATCCAACTCATGAAAGGTATTGTACCAATTTTGTACGAGCGCAGCTTCATTTTCATTATTTGTGGCAAAGATGGCAACGCTTGCATGATGCGCCAAACGTTGAGCATTCTGTATTGTCTCCACACGCACGGAGGCCAGGAAATCATCAGTGACCGGATACATGGCACAAGCAAACATCATATCTTGCCATATTAAAAGCCCAAAACGATCGGCGAGATCATAGAAATAATCCGACTCGTAAATGCCGCCACCCCAAACACGTAACATATTCATGTGCGCATCCTTGGCCGACTTGAGGAGATTCTTAACTACGACAATAAATTGAGTTAACTTTTCTAAAGTTTATATTATCCAAGCTGTACTTACTACGTGCCTTATCAGTCGCCAACTCGGGCAAAATGTGAGAGGGTATATAATTAGCGCCTTTCATAAAGATCTCAATGCCATTTACCATAAACAAAAATGTATTGCCATCACCTATGGACCAAACTTTATAATTCAATGCATGTTCCTTAAGAATTTATACTCACCCTTGGGCGTTCGACGCTCTATCAACTCAATTGTACGAAAACCAATACGCAGCGACTTAACCGATTTTGTTTTGACACGATACTTCGGCCCATTGGTTTGAAGCCAAGTATTTACCGTAAAGTGCAACGGATACAACTTCTGATCGCCATAACCATTCGGCCACCATGTTGTTACTTTTTCCTACAAAACGAAAGCAGTCTATGTGTTAAACATTTCAAACTTGACACGCTTTTGACGACCAAAGCCGCCAACTAATTACATACAATTGGTATTGCCTGATCGAAGATGATTGTCGGTGTTAAGTAGCTAATTGGCTTCTTTGTATATGTATCTATTACGACCGGATGCTCGAGCAATTCACTATGAAAGACAGAAAAACAATTCAATTGCATTTTAAATACTCGTACAACGTACAATGTCAACGCACACCGCATAGAAAGTGATCTCAGCATAGAAGTCACTATGACCGCTGGCCTCCAAATAGACGCTTATATGCATATTCCAATGCGTTGCATTCTTGCTCACATCTACATCGACATCGCGTATGAGCGCTATTTCGTATAACTCGAGGGCTACTGACTTCCAGAGACCAAGCGATGGCGCTGCCAAGCCCCAATCCCAGGCGAAACTCGCTTGCATTTTACGCAGCATATTCATATGACATTCACCATGATAGCGTTGATTTGGACAATTCGGCGGCACAGTCACATTCACCGCGGCCAGCGCATTTGCTTTCTCAAGTGCCGCATAAACCGGCGATTTTATCTCAATCTCTAGTACATTATCATCTTGCAGCTTATCGCTTATATCGAAGGTATAGCGCACAAACATATTATCTATGCGTCCGACCAACTGATGGTTTAAGCGTATTTCGGCAACAGTATCGACGCCATGAAAGGTCAAATTCACATAGCGTACGTTCTCGTACGTTGTGCGATCAACTGCAAGCATTGAACAGAAAATCAAAATCAGCTGACAAACTGACCATGAGATTGTATTAAATACCTTGAAATTGATTTATATAGGTCCAATTATCATAGGCAATCCAACGCATGTTGATATCATTATAAGAATCCAAGACTTGCTCGCCATAAAGTGCGCTATAAACGCCTGAAGGTAATTTAAGATCCGTATGTGTGATTGCTGCGAGTAAGATATGGAGAACATTTAAATACGAAGATAGAATCCAACACACGCAATATGACGATAAAATTAATAAAACCATTTAAAAGGTTCGTATAAACAAGATTACTTGACAATAGAATACTCTGCAGTCTAAAGAGCAGTGCCATGCCAAGGTATTTGGTTTTTAAGAGCCAAATGGGGGATTAGAGAAGATCAAACTCGATCTGCTTCTGCTGCTGAACTCACGAGTAACCCCTAAGGATATATCTCAACAGATATCACTTGTCGCCCTGATCATGCCTACATATACTCTATGAGGTGCTTCCTCCCCAGCTGCTAAACGTTTTATTCTTTTGTTCTACACCATTTTTGTGCACATGCCATATATCAGTTGCATTTGTAATTCAGACACTTCAGGTAGCTTCCATAGTATTCACTTCCGTCATAAAATCTACTAAAACTACTGATTATGATATCATATTAGGGATAGTCTATGATAAGCCACTAATTTGACGCTAATTAGAAAACAACAAACAATTATAAGATAAGCCAAAGCAAACATTTAAATTTCACATTCATATATAAAACTTACACTCATTCTGATTCTTTAAAGTCCAATGAGAAGTTAATTCGATCACACTCACTGATTCACACGCCACATTCGTCAAGCGCAAAATACAAACGATCAAAGCAAATTTTAGTACGGCGCCGCTTGTGTATATTTTATCACCGAAATAACACTTCATATTTATATTTGTTATTCTTAACAATAATAAATTTTTAAAATTTAATTTAACAACTTAGAACATCTTGTAAAAAGTCGTCGAATACTTTGGCCAGCGATCGCGCGTCAAACACTCAACGGGCCAGAAGAGCAAACGCGACTAAATTGCGCGATTAGAAGCAAGCTGGCAAATGAGAACCACCGGCTCATGGAAGCATGCAGTGGCGTAAGCAAAGACCAGGTGGATCTACAAATAAGGGGCCATTTATTTATTACGTAAGACGACTTAGGGGGATTTTCTCATAATTCTATATGTTTCTTGCGTCAAATATTAATAAGTCATTTTATTTCCCGCTCATAACCCCTCAGTCATACGCCACTGTTGAAGAGAAGTGCTGTGATAAGAGCGCTATCAGCACAAACTTTTTACTTATGTACTGTTTGTATTATATTGTTTGTTTTGATTTTCTTTTTATTTACGCTCTACAAATGAAAGTAAGTATTAGTATTGAAAACTCACTGAATGTCATTGAATAAATAACAACGATTTTGTCAAAGAATAAAAGATATCGCTCTTTGTGTATAAAAGTCTGTTTCCATTGACTGCACTCGTACTGAATGACGTGAAAAGCGCACGCAAACATTGTTCCTTACTTAGTGTAGTTACTTTTGTGTACAGTGAGCTAAAAACACATGTTGCTTGATAGAATTTCTTATATTTTGAAATTCCAATTAAGATGTATAAAGATAATGATTCATTACAGAGATTTTTATATGCTCCGTTTGAAGATTACTAATACAAGGCGAGACTTCTAATTGAATCATTTTCACAGGCTCAATCTGTGTAAAACCATTCTCCGAGAATTTATACTTTTCGATAGTAGTTTTGGGATAGTTCAGTTCCAAATACACAAACAGCGCAGGATATTTGACAGTGATGCGTATGTTGATACTTGATGTATTTATCGTGCTGTCACAATTGTCTTTATCGACTGTGACCTAAAAAAAAAGGAAGTTAAATTAATAAGCTAGTAAGACGACTGTTTTTAGTATGGTTAGCTTACCAAGCTAATCTGAAGCTCGGGATCACGTATGCCCACGATTTGCTTAATGGGAACAGGCCAATAGAAAGTGCTGGCGACTACTTCCTTATCCTCAGTCAAAATGAACTTTAAGAAAACTTTTGATTTATCTGCGCCATTCGGGAATGCATTACTGTCAATGCAAAACTGTGTGATACCATTCGCATCCTATAAAAATAATAATAATTATGAGTACTTATATAAAAAATTCTAAAAATAATATCAACCAACCAGTTTTTCATTATATATGTTGCTATAACCTGGCAATGGAAACAAATCATCCCATTTATAGACATCAACTGATACTGTATAATCCTTTGGATTGCTCTTTTCACTGTAGTCCTCACGTGTTATTGTAACATTGATCATATCGTTTTTGGCATCATACAGAGCTATCACATGTGTCGGCGCCATGAATTCACGTGCCCAATAGTAAACAAGCTAATCAAAGAAGCAAATTTTACATTTTATATATAAAGATTTAACTCAGATGGTTACTAACCTTATAATTATCGTAGAAGTCTATACAAGACCAAGATGGCGCCACCCAAACATCATTGAGCTGCCAAATAAGTGCGCCCATAGTATTCTCATTATAGCGCAAACTGCGAAAGAGATCAATTGCGGTCTTGGCAGTCATTGCCTGTGCCAGTTGACTAAAGTAGATAAGTTCCTCAATATTTTCTTCCCAGCTTGCCGGCTTGAAAGGCAACTCATATGCAATCAAACGGAAAATCGGTAACAGACCATTCGGATCATGTTGACGATGCGTTATAATGTCAGTTAGAACATCTTCACTATCAAGTGTACGCTGCCAAGAAGACAAGATGGGCAAACTGGCATAGCCAACTTCGGTTATAAAGCGGCCGCGTGGATATATCTCTGGATCAAAACCATTCTTTTCATTGATTGCGATGTGCACTAAGAAGAAAAATAATTAATAATGACCATAAAAAAAATAACTTTTACAACAATATACCATCGCCGTAATTAACATTTTGTGGATCAGCTGGAAGTTCTTTTGTAGCCTCTTCAATGCCCAGGGAAGGCGTTGACATCATGGGACCCGGTCTTGGCTTAAAATCGTTGCGTGATATAACATTCAGTTCATGTCTGATGGTGCCTAAAAATAATAGCGTATATTCATCTTCCAGACGATTGGCTTCCGATTCGAAGTCAGACCGATTCTTGACCAAATACAATTCAATATCATTATTAGTCACAATCAAAGCAAGACTTGGATGATATGACAGACGCATGGCATTCTGCACAGTCTCACGGCGAATTGATCTGCAAAAGGATTAATTTATATCAAATTTCAACGAGAAGTGTGAAGAAAGTTTTACTCACTCTAAAAAGAGTTCTGTTACTGGATAGGTGGCCGCTGTAAATGTCATGTCCTGCCAGATCAATAAACCATAATAATCCGCCAAGGTGTAGAACAGATCGGATTCATAGAGCCCTCCGCCCCAAACGCGTAGCATGTTCATATGCATATCCTTAGCGGTTTTAAAAAGATTGTTCACTATAAATGAGAATTTTTTGTTTTAGTATATATTATGAAGAAAAATAATGAGAAGTACACTTACATTTAGTTGAATCCGCGGATAGCTCTGGTAGTATATGCGTAGGCATAAAATTTGCGCCTTTCATGAAAATCGGATGATCATTTACTTTGAAGTAAAATGTACGACCACGTGCTGAAACAATATTTTTTACCATATGTTATTCTAAGCATTTGATAGTAATAATAAATTGCTACAGACCATCTTCATTCTCCACCAATTCAATGGTACGAAAGCCGATCTTCAACGTTTTCTGAGAGGTTGTGCGTAGATCAATGTGCGGACCATCCTTAGATAGCCATGTGTCCACACTGATAAAGATTGGATACAATTTTTGATCGCCATAACCATTCGGCCACCATTTTTGTACACGATTCTTGTTTAGGAGCATAAAATTAATTAGAATGGCTTGTGTCTTTCCGAGGTACTAAAGAGGTCCTTACTTACATTTTTAATGTGCACCTTAAAATCCAAAATTGGCGAAGCGTAACTTATTTCCGTCGTCTCGACAATAAAAGGTTCGTCAATAAGTTCACTGAAAAATTCAAGAAGTCATTCGAGAGTGACAAAATTTTTATAAAAATGCACTTACGCCGCATAGAGCTGCAACCTGCTGTAGAAGTTGCTGTGTATGCCCGTGCTGAGGAAAGCGCGTATATCCATTGTCCAATGTGTGTCATTCTGACGTGTTGCCACATCGATCTCACGCACTATGGCAACTTCATAGTACTCAAGGGTAACAATTTTCCTGAAATGAATGCCATTAGTAACACTAACACTTTGCCTAAGTGCACGCACACCAAATGCCCATTGAAGGCGCCGCCAAATTCAATTCACCGCCAAAGCTCATCTGCATTTTACGCAACATATTGCGATAACATTCAACATCACCGCGCGAATTCGGACACTCTGGTGGTGCTGTCATATTTTTAGCCCATAGCTCTTCGGCATGCTGACGCGACGCTTGCAGCGGTGACATGAGCTCCACTTCAAGCAGATTGTCTGTGGGTTGCAGAAGTGTCGTGACATCGAACGAGTAACGCACGAACATGTTGTGTGTGTGGCCAAGTGGTTTGCCGTTGAGACGCACATTGGCAATTGTATCGATGCCATGGAATGTCAAATTGGCCATATTCGTCTTTATTTCTTCGAGATCTACAAGCCAAACTACTTTAGTACCTTCTCTTTTTTGTTTACAAATATAAAATAATGCTAACCATCAAAGGTTCGACTGTAAGTCCATGTCTCATTGGCTATCCAACGCAGATCGACATCATTTTTTGAGTTCAAAATATCACCATAACGGCTTTTGAGCGCGGTAAATACGCCTGAGGGCAACTTGAGCCCTCTCACTTTCACGGCTGGAAAGACACAAAAAGGTGTGACATACTTTTAGGCTTAAATGTTAATTAAGGACGGCATCAACTTGATTTATTTATATCATAAAACTGCTTATCAGAACTACCAAATTTTTAAATAGACGCATTTAATTTCAAAATCCGATTGTTCAATACAATTCAAAATGATAGCCGACGAATTAAAACAATGTGCTATCAATCACATGGGTGTGGGAAAGACCGTCTGTGATAAAGCATTACAGATGCCACAATAGCGTAGTCATACAAAATCATCGTTGTTGTTCGCAGACTTAATCAATTATAGTTTTTTGTTTTTGTTGTTGCGTATGTTATGCTCATTAATCTTATCAGCGACGCAGACAAGCCACGCTAATTGAAACGTTTGCACAGAATTGCAGTTTACCACAGAGAAAACTAACAACAACACAAATCAAAATCTGAAATCATCAGCACACAATTTATTGGCACTCCCGAAGCGCAACGATAGATAAGATCGAAACACAAATAAAAATAAAACAAATAAACAAGAAACAATCGCAAAAAATTATCGGAAAAATGTGTACAACAAAATTTTTCAATATAATCATTCAGTCTAATTAGAAAAAATCTTGCATATGTTTGAGATAAAACATTGAAATGAAATAAAAAATAGAAAATTGTATTCATTGACGAACACAAATGGGCGCACACGCAATGAGAGAGCACTTCAACTTACTGCCATTCGAATTTGTCAAGGTCCATGAATTCGTCAATTCGACAACGCTCACTTTTTTGGCAACGTTTAAAGTTACTTGATTAATGACTAAAAACGCTATCAGACATATTAATTTCAACATTATTGGCATTATTATTAATTAGATAAGCATTTTCCGTCTTAAATTCGTTTTTTTCTATACTTCTTTGTAGCACTTATATATTACAAAAATAATTTTAATTGCAGCTTATCGATTTGTTTATAAAGAATTAATTAAATCAATACAAAATATAAATTTTCAATTTTTTTATACGCGTCGTTGATAAAATGCACGCGTTGTTCACTCGTCAATTAAACGCCAATAACTGACAGACGAGAGCAAATATACTTCGTTAAATATCGCTCACATCGATACGACACTTTGAGATAAGTTATCAATTGTTTATGTTGCGTGCCAGTGGTGAAAATGATTTACCTGTTGCGAGAATCACTCACTTGTGATGAAAATCATACATTTGTGGTAAAAATCGTTAACAGACTTCGTAATCACCTTTGATTTGATTACGAGAACAGTGATGAATCTAAAAGAACAAACTTGTAACTATATTTCATTATTCTTTACTAATCTTAGTTCCAAAATTTTAATTAAAAGACATGTTTCTTTGTGTGATATCAACGTCATCGATTTTCGTTTTGTTTTTATTATTGTGATATTATATAGTATACTTTAAGGCTATACAAAATGTTAATAGTTTGCTTTACGCGCATGTGCTTCATAGTTAACCACATTAAGGCATTATTTTACAAATATTATTAATAATTATCAACATTTACAGAACATTTATTTACTCAATACTAAGCTAACAATTCATTTTATTTAATTTTTTTTTTTTTTTTTTTTGTTTTAGATTTGTTAGTCCCAAGTTCTCTCATATATATGTATGTATATATCTCATTCAAAATCTAACTAAAACTAGCCAAAGTCAACTTTGGATTATCCTTAAAGTATCCAATGTGCCAAGCCATAGAAACAGATCAAAGATATAAGCATAGAACTGAGCAGAGTACAGCGTTGATTCGTTTCAACGCCACCGCGCGCTGCACGGTACTCTTCTTCCGTCAGATATTCACGCACATGACGCGTCTTGTTCATCATCCAATAGAAGGCGACCATGTTGCCTTGGCGCTTCAGCTCCTCACCGATTTTATTGCGTATCAGTGAGTTGTACTCATTCAACGCGCTTTTCTGAAAGTTAGCAAATTTAAAATCAATAGATTTAAATACAAGGAAATGTATTGACAGTTACCTGAACTGAGCTTAGCAAAGTGCCATCGATGAGTTTCGGTTCGTATGGCACCAAGGTGACATCCTGGAATGCAAGAAATTTAGCGCCTGATGTATGCGTATTACCCGTGTCCACGACTTCGAATACGTTCTTGAGTCGGACACCATACTCAGTTGGCTTATAGTAACCAGATTCTAAAAAAAAAAGAAGAATATATGATTGGCAACTCTAAACAATCTCCATACAAAAAGCATACTAACCACTTGAGAAAAAGTAACCGTCTTTGAAATGATAATTGTCATTCTGACTATAATCCACCGAAATTGGCGCTATTAATGACAAAATTTAAGTAACAAAACATTCAAAGAAGTATTTATAAAGTTACTCACGTTCTTCCACGGCACCAAAGGCGCCAATACCATGACCCGTTCGCTGCGGAAAATCAGCCATATTCTCCCATATTGGGCTTCTGACCAGCGCATCAATGCCTGACGGTTTTAAATCAGAGGGAAATTTCATCTCAGCCAAACGTAGCATGCCCATCAATACAATTGTATAGGCACGTTTCATTTCAGCGGTCGGTTCACCAAATATCAACGTACGTGAGACATCGGTTGTGCCCTCGTAGTATTGTCCGCCAGATTCAATCACCAATAAACTCTGTTCGGACACTTCTATGTCCGTAACATTGCTGGAAATGTAATAGGGCAGAGCAGAGTGCTCACCAAAGGCGACCACTGTGCGTAATGAGAGACCTCTGGCATGCTTTTGTGAGAGCCGTGTACGTTCGACTTCGTATTTGATTTTCTCCTCAGTCCATTGCTCAGTAGCGAATCGTGCCTCCAGATTGCTCATTGCCTCACAAAACGCTGCACCATCGCGCACATGCGCCAATTGCATGCCACGACGCTCTTCCAGATTCTTCTGGGCGCGCATGAAAATAATTGGCGACACATGTTCGACCACAATGCGCAACGGCATTGAGGTGAAGATGGCTTCCGAAGCACCCAAGTCCTGTACGCAAGGCGCCGGCACAAGCACGCGTTTCCAAATTTGCGCATACGTGCGTATATCATTCCAAACTTGATAGTATTCTTTGATTCTGTAAAATTTAAATTGTTTTTGAGATATTTTTAATACAAAATTCAAGTTCATATTTACTTCACGCATTTCTCATTGACACAATCTGTGTGCAGATGCAAATCAATTTGAAGATCGATTTTGAAACGTTCGACATAGTAGAAGATATCTGTGTGACTAACAATCAGATAGGACTTGACAACTGGCGTATGTGGTATATCACGACCGCGTATATTCAATATATAGGCGATTTCTGTCAGCGATGTGACCACCATGGCATCACAGCCCAGATGGCTGAGTCGTCTACGTAACTCCTCAATTTTGTTCTCCCAACGTTCGCCGGCAAATCTCTGCGGTTGTATATGTATAACCATATTATCCGGCTTGGGTCGTTCGTCACCCCAAATCAAATCGACAAAATTCCTGTTAACTTTCACTAATTGAAGCAGATGATTGGACAAATCGCGTTCCCATTCCATCCAAAGGAAATGCGGCACAAGATGTGGATCGGCAGCAACGCGTTTATTTGGATGCAGGCGACTCTGTCGAGACAAAATAAATTGTACTAAGTAATTTGACTTAAACTCTTTTGCAAAAAACTTACGCCCAACCATTCGGCAATGCTGACATTGCCACTCGATAGGAATATATCCCAATCGCAATGCAACTCGCCATCCGCCTGCTGTGCATAACGTTTCTCAACCCAGAGTGCGGCACCGGTTTGCGTAATTGCTGCAAATGCTTTGATGCCCGTAAAGCCCGTCAAATAATTGAGGTACTGATCACGTTTGGCTACCTCCTGATTGAGATGCTCGTCGGTCGAAGGCAATATGTAACCATCGATCTGTGGGCCATGCAAGGTTGCGCGCATACGTATTTCCTCACGCAATTTGAACAAACGTTGACTATAAACATTCACGACTTTTACCTAACAATGAACAATTAAGTTGTTATTTGTGAAATTTAACAGATCATTGAAATATTTCACGCTATAATTACCAATTGGCCTCTGCGATATTTGCACAATTCGCGCGTATAACCAGTCGGTGGCTCGGCGTGCGTTGTTGCTGCCAGCAGAGCTGTAAGGAAAGTTGTTTTTTTTTATTGTTTATTGTTTTATGATATCTCTTAAATAGCAGAAACGTGTTAAAGTTGTTAAAATAATATGAATACTATTTTAATTATGCTCATTTGTCAGTTTATGCTAAGTGTTTGCCGCAAAAAACAAATACAAAAAAAAACCGTATAAAAAACTATTAATAAAAATTAACGAAAAATAAACGAATCTGCCAAAAATAAGACGGTGGCAGTGCGTCACTTTTCCCACGACCGTAAAGTCAACGCTGATGAAATGAAAATAAAATTTGTACGCAACTTTTATTTTTGGACTTGTATGATTTTGTGCTTCAAAGATTTTGCAAATGAAAAAAAAACACACAAACATGTACGAAAAATACATAAATAAATAAAAATATTTGTCAATCTCGTGAAAATGTCAAATGTTGATAATTTGGCGAACTTTGCTGTGACAGCGATGCCAACATGAAAGCCGCTTGACATTAAATGTACAAAGCATTGGAAAAGCGACAAATGTATATCAAATTATGCATATTGCAGATGTTTTGTCTACTCGTATGTATAAGTAATATGGGAACAAACACCTGTTGCTTGGCGCATTGCTTTGCTACAATGGCTTCGTGCGCAGAACAGCACGTATACTTAATATTTTTATAAGAACAACCAAACATTTGATGAAGAAATTCTAAGATATATTTTTGCTTTTTTATAATTTGCACATGTGTATTTGCCATTAACTTCAAACACAAACGCACGCTCATGTGTAAGTAATGAAGCGTAAATGCTACGCAGGGCACATCAGCTGGTAGCATGTCAGCATTTTCAGCTTTTCAGCAACAAATCAAAGCAATAGACACTGAAGCAATGTGACACATTTGCGTTGATTGACGATGGCTTTCATTGCCAAAAGCGCGCGAAGGTAAAGGCAAACATTATGTCTTGTAGCATTTTGTGTCCAAATAGCTTAATTTATTGACTTGGCTCACAGACAACGCCAACGATGAGCGATGAACGATGAAGAAGTTTTCAACGGAAAGCCCAAAGTGACACAAAATTAATATTCATGTTAATAGGCGCATAGTCATCTGTTCCGAATTAGAATTAAATAAAAAAATAATCAGGAAGTATATCGAAAATCCAAATATAAATTCTGAATGTACGCTTGACAAAAGTATACGCACTGTTGACCCTCACTGACGTTGCACGCATAAAAATAGAGATTATGGCAACGAAATTGTATTTGGTCATTTTTGACTTTCAAAAAATATAAATCAAAACACACAAAAAAAAAATACGAAAATATTTTCTTATAGAAAATCGTATTTTTTAGGTTCTGTTTTTTTCTAAATATTACATTTTCTTTGCTTCGTTTAATGCTTGCTAAATTTTACTTGCTTTGGCTCAAAAACAAACATTTTCTTTAATTGTTTTTTGTTTTATTATTTTTTTTTTTATAAACAGCAAACGCCATTAAATTGTTTACTTAGCGGAAAGCGGAAAATTCTTTATGTTTTATGCTTTTCCTGTATTAAAATCTTAGTTTGTTTTATTTTTACTCACCAAGAACGCTTATCGCCAATCGCCAAATCCATTTAGCTGTCGTCATTGTTTGCAATTTATACACGTTGCTTTGCCGTGGCAGCTGTGACCTTATAAAAAATCTCGTATCGCCGCCTCAAGTCAAATATTCTTATACTCGCCGTTGCTTAGCACTTTATTTTTTGCATTTGAGAATTTCACGCGTTTTCGTTACTTTGTGCTTGCTGCACTTACATACACTTCCATCAAATTCTGTCGAAACGTTCGAATGCTCGTTCACTACACTTCACTTTTTGTTCACTTTGTATAAACAATTACAATTTTAGTTCGGCTTAGTTTATTTCCTAGCTAATGTGCGAAATTCTGATTTGATTGCAATTTGTTTAGTTTGAACTTTTCACTTAACTTCAGCTGGCTTTGCTGTTGTTGCCTGTCAGTCTGTCTATCTGTCTTTTTCTGCTTGTAAGAAAAACTATTTATGAGCTATTTTAATGCCTTTGAGTTGAAATTGGCGCGCTTAAAGTTTATTGCCCGTTTGAGTTTCTGGTTTGGCGCTTTTCTGTTCTATTTCATTGCACACAGCATGCAAATTGTAAAATTTCTTCCTGTTTAGTTACTTCGGGCATGAATGATTTTAAGTTACAAAAAAAAATTTCGCGCTTTGCTTTAACACATTTCATTTTAAAGACAAAAAGTAACATAATCACTTCACTTCATGCATTTTAAAGACACCAAATGCCAAGCAAGACATTCGCATTCATGACCAGCGTCTAAGCGAGTCATCAAAAATGAATTAATAAATAAAATTTTGACGTTCTTTCATTGAACTCTACCGACTTACTAGAAACCACAGCCCAAAAAAGGCTCTCGCTCAAATTTAATGCTTCCGTTCTTTTTTTCGACAGTTTGTCGTTCGCTTGTTTTGGTCACAGCTCAAGCTTGATTGAAGCAAATGTCGAGAATAATTTGTTCTTCTTGTAGTTTTTTTTTTATTTATTTTTTAATTGATGTTTTTATTAATCAAGCGTAAATGGCATTGCGACACACAAACCAAATTCAATTTAATTTGTAGAATGAATTCGTTTATATCAGAAATATTCAAATTTTCCCTTCACTGACGCATAGAAAAAATCAACAAACCACATGACCATTAATGGCAACTTAAAGTTTATACTTTTATTAAATCATATCGAAATTGAAATGTTTTTAAAACAAGCAATCCAAAAATATTAAGAGGAAACCACTTCATGTAAATGCTTTTCAACAATTTTAATTACAATAAAACCACATGAGCGGACAATTAAAGGCAACTTGAACTGAATTTTTAGTTTGGGTGTCATTTATTTTACATTTATATTTATATATATATTTTTATATCATTACTGCTTCCATTGAGAACATATTAAAATTGCATATTTAACGCCAGCGCGCGTGCCATGGCTGCCAGCAACAATAAAGTCAACAGCAATAACAAAACCAACAGCAACAACAATTAGACAGCCAACAATGGCAATTTTGCATTGAGCATCTCTTACATAAAAACAAACAAATTTTGTGTTGTTGTCTTGTTTTGTTGTTGTTTGTACATATGTAAGTACATAATAGAAAATATCATTGAAATCATTGAAACAACTGCAAGGCAATTGGCGCTAGTTGTGGGCGGCTGCCACGCCAAGCCATGCGATGCGATGCGATGCCCTGCCATAAGTGAAAGCCAATAAATGCCAGTTTTGTGCGTTAATATCTAAATTGTATACAAGTTTGACATTTGTAAGTGTTTGCCACTTGGCGACAAATGAGTCGGGAAATAATTATTATATATTTTATATATACTTGGCTGCCTACAATGACAACGACTAATGATTTATGTGTGATCATGTGATAAATTACAATAATTACTTTTTATAACTTGACCCAGTTTTTTTCTTCTGTTTTAGGCCTTGCTGCCAAATTATTTGCAAAGCTGCAATAGAAAGTTAATGCGTAGAGGATTTTAAATCTGAGTCATCCAATGCAAGCAAACTTATTTGTCGTATTTTTAAAAATTGAGTCAAGAACAAGTCAAATTTTATAGACGATCAACTTGGATACAATGGCTCATACTTCAAATCTCAATGTCGATCTTATACCTCAACTTTAGCAGACTGCTTATGAAATCCAAAATATTTCTTCGTATAAACAATCGTTCGAATCCAATCTAAAGTGACTAAAGTTTTTATCGTTCAAACGGATGTCTGAAACACAATTCAAGATCCAGAACGAACGTCAATTATTATGATTTTTAAATAATCTTACAAATTCTTAACTATGATTGAGATAAAAGCAACTAAAGGAAGCTGGGAAACTACTCTAATATAAAACATTTTATGGAAACATTTCTTTTAAAAATGCTTCTTTGTCATGTCGTTATTCATATAAACAATACTATTTCTTGTTTTGTGTTTTATAAGTCAACTGTTTAATTCACGTTTTAGTCACTGTGCAGAAACCGCAAACAAAATCGTAAAAATTTTTACAGAACACACTGACAAAAACAACAACCGCAACAACAATAACAAAATCGAAAATCAACTACGATAATTAGGTCGGTGTACATTAAGGCATCTAATGAATAACATAAACTTTGTGGCCAAAACATACATGAAGCACATAAAAAGAAAACTTTGTTTATAGAAAATTCACTGCCGTGATATACCTAGAAGTATCAGAGAGGCACCGACTGACTCATAGAAGACGTATAGAAAAAAAAAAAACAAAAAAACAAACAAAAACATTGACAATGAGTGCCAAAATTTTCCGCTTTTCAGCATTTTCATTCAAGACTTTCGATTAAATACCTTGAAAAAACTAAATCACACAAGATATTATTTAATGCTTGACGTCTTTATGCTGCAATACAAATTACAAACTAAAATCTATCTTAGTTTTGAGCAATTAAAACACAAAAAATACAAATTGCCAACCAGAAACGAATGCGTCACAAATCGCGCTATTTTTTTTTAAGAATTTCAAAAATGTTCCTTACAAAACACAATATTTTTTTTTTATAATACCTTTTTACGTATATTGGCAAACGCGCGCGCAACAATATGAACAATATAAAAAAAAGAAAACAATTTTCAATCGTTTAGAAAATTGTATCTAAGATAATTTCTAATACGAAATCGAACTGCGCGCGAGCGAAGCAACAAGCAAACTAAAGCGTTTATGAGTTTGCTGGCATTTTTTTTTTCGCTGTCGCTATTGCTGCGGCAAATAACAACAAACAACGCGCGCCCGAAAACATTTAATACATTTAAAAAGTATCTCGTACTGTTGGGAGACTGAGGCGAGTGAGCAATAAAAGTAGCATTGGCATAGAAGCCAACGAGTTGCGAGCATGTGAGCAGCGACAGAGGCAAATGAACGCCAACGCTGACAAAGACGACAACGACGACGGAGACGACGCCGCTGCGACCGAGGCCGGAAAATGGGTTAAGATGAAAATGAGAAAATGTCTTTTCCGTTCTTATGCATGTCTTCATGTTGTCTGCCAGTTGCTCGCTCATTTGTCGTCAAAAACTTAACAAATAAATGCGCAGCACTGCGATTGCTTTCTGTTTTAAGCGTCTCAGCTTTAGACGCTTCGCATCGACGCCATTTCAGAGCATGTGTAACATTATATTATATATATGTAATTGTAATTTTTTGTTTGTTTCTTTCTATTGTTTTTATAACATTTTTCAATTGTCACTTTAAATGTAAGATTGACAAACAAATAGACCACAATGTATGTACATACATATGTATGTCACAGTACAATATATCACACAGAAGTAAACTCTATATATGAGACAGACTCAATTGTGCGTGCTGCAGTTGTCTGTGTGCGCTTCTTGTGGTTATCTATTTCAAAATTGCGGTTTCAATTGACAATTCCAATTTTTATTACCTTTTTAATAAGCAAAATAACCATTATTCTTTTTTTTTTAAATGCATATGAAAAACAAAGCACTTGTTTTCCAATCTGTGTATAAGTAAGTAAGTATAACTGAAATCAATCGCACATCACACTCCTCATACTCTTCGCAATTAACATCTCATAAATCAACAATAAATTGTTACTCTAACATAAACAAACCGCCAATTAAAGTGTTTAACAAATGCACAAAATCATTGAGTAATCTCAATAAATTCAGTTATTTGTTTATTGATGATCGCTCTGTAGAATGTAATAAACAAAAAAAACAGTAGAGGCGCTATAGTCAAGTATACTCGCCCATGTAACACCCTGCACACACGGTAGGCGGTCCACACCCCAAGTCTAGAAGAAAATATTGAGCCTATTCAAATAAGGTTAACTATTAACAGAATTGCTCTAGTAACAATTAACAGAAAGCCTCTGTTAACAGAATTGCTCTAGTAACAATTAACAGATTTGCTCTGTTAACAGAATTGCTCTGCCTCTGTTAACCACCTCTGTTAACCACCTATGTTAAGTGCCTCTGTTAACCACCTCTGTTAAGTGCCTCTGTTAAGTGTCTTTGTAAGTGCCTCTGTTAACCACCTCTGTTAAGTGCCTCTGTTAAGTACCTCTGTTAAGTGCCTCTGTTAAGTGCCTCTGTTAAGTGTCTCTGTTAAGTGCCTCTGTTAAGTGCCTCTGTTAAGTGCCTCTGTTAACCACCGCTGTTAACCACCTCTGTAAACTACCTCTGTTAACCACCTCTGTTAACCACCTCTGTTAACCACCTCTGTAAACTACCTCTGTTAACCACCTCTGTTAACCACCTCTGTTAACCACCTCTGTTAACCACCTCTGTTAACCACCTCTGTTAACCACCTCTGTTAACCACCTCTGTTAACCACCTCTGTTAACCACCTCTGTTAACCACCTCTGTTAACTGTCTCAGTTAACCACCTCTGTTAACCACCTCTGTTAACTGTCTCAGTTAACTGTCTCTGTTAACCACCTCTGTTAACCACCTCTGTTAACCACCTCTGTTAACTGCTTCCTTTAACTGCCTCTCATAACTGCCTCTGTTAACTGCCTCTGTTAACTGTCTCTGTTAACTGCCTCTGTTAACCTCCTCTTATAACTGCCTCTTTTAACTGCTTCTGTTAATTGCCTGTCTCAAACCGTCTCAAACAAACTTAATATACCCTCATACATAGTATGTGTAAAGGGTATAAAAACGAAAAGAGAATTCTAGGCAAACATGGTAGTCAATGCGCTCAAGCCAAGCAACTGCAGCGCAATTGGAATGAACGAAATGCATTCTAGTTCGGCTCACTGATGAAACACTTTGAAACACTGATTTAAGATGTGCATAATTAATTAGATTGAGTTTGTGTTCGCCGCCGACACCGCTGGTCGAGCACTTTTCCGGCACTAATCGCCAAAGCGCGCACCCGTTTGATTCGCCTGGCTGGCCTTTGATTTTGGCCGATATGATTTTGCTCATATTGACTACTAATTTGTTCGAATGCTATACTACAAATTGTAACTATCTCACATATTCTCACGTACAGAAACACCCACACTTTTCAAATCACATCTGAGTTACTGTGAGATTGTGCGATAGTTTTGCAATTTTAATAAACTTTGCCTTTAATTAAAGTCAACACACCATTTATTTAAAGTTCCGAAATTCTTACAGAAGGCCAAACAAGTTTGACCCAAAAAATGAATTACTCTGTCTTTTTAAACAACGCAAATAAAAATGTTTCAAAGTTCGTTCATCGCAAATCTAATGTAGCTTTTTAGCATGCGCCTAAATGCACACAATTCGAAATTGTGAATATTTCGATTCCATAATCCGTTGAAAAATATAAATATAAATGAAAGGTTTTAAATAATAAATAAAACAAAGAAAAGTCTTTGGAAAATTAAAATCGAGGATTAAAATAAATTGCTCCATCTCCCGATCTATCGGTCGATCACACAAGCCACTCCTGCTTCGAACCTGCCCCAATCTAAAATGTAGATAATTTCACTTCAAACCATAAAATAAAAAAATACATACTCATGTATATTGATGTTGTATTTTTGTAATACTTTTTATTAATATTTTATTTAAATTAAAAATTGTTTATACATGATTTTTTTTGTGTTTTTTTTTTTTTGCTTTTCATGAGTTTTTGAGTTTTGTTTTTTTATAAACATTTTCATCTGTTTTATGTTAAATTCTTCTGCAAATTTTATAGATTTTTTTTTTATAATAATACAATAATATAGGCGTTTGCTTTTACAGTTAAGGATAATACATATACAAAAGTTTTTTTTCTCATTTTTTTCTTTTTTTGTTTTTCTTTAAATTAATTTTAAATTATGTCTTCATTAAATAATAACGCAAATTAATCATAATAATAGTAAACAATTAAAATAATCGATAAGTAAATATAATTTAAAATAATATACAATTGAAATCACCAGAAACACATATTCATATACATATGTATATATGTAACATAGAAATAAATATATATACTCATATTAGTTAGGTCAAATATATATATAGATATTCATATCAGTTGATATAAAACAAAAGTGTCAACGTATAAAAATTACAGAAGCTTCTACACATAATCAAAAAACATTTCAGGGTAAACTTTCCTTCCATCGGCAACCCAAGCAAAAACAAATTAAATATGCGCTTAAATCAAAGAAAATCACTTTCTTATACACGACTCATTCAAAGGCAATAATCTTTATCATAATGATGATGATAATCTTCATTATATTTCACATCATATCGTCGTAACGATAATTGTTCCTTTACAGCATTACAACTCTTTTTTTGCATTTGCATAAGAAATTTAACAAATAATTCATTTAAAAAGCATTCGGGTATCTTTTTTCCCATATTTGTTCCATAAGTAATATCCACTTGACTTGAGCTTAATGTTTTTTTTTGCATTTATATTTAATTTATTTATTTATTTTCATTTTTCTTTTTTTTCTCATTAAATATTTGTATGTATTTTATTACTTTATTGTATTTGTTGTTGCTTGAAGTTGTCATTAGGTTTTAGAGTATTTCATTCTTTCGCTTGTATAATATATATGATTTATATAGAAAATATTTATACATTTTTTTATAAATTGTTGCAATGAGTGGAAATTGTTGTTTCTTTTTCTGTTTCTATATGCGGATTTCTGTTCTTTGCTTTCAATATTTATATATAAACTTTTACGCTGATTTAAGCATTTTAAATAATAATAAAAAAATTCTGTATTCATCAAAGCTTTTCTGATTTTTAACCGATTTTCATATACATCATTTTCTCTTACTCTTGTTCTTGCACTTTATCTTTCTTGTTTCAAATACCGTACGTAATATATGCTTGTATATAGTTCAAATATATACATCAAATAATTTCTTTATATATAAAAAAAATTTGTCTACTTCTTTGCGAAATAAAATAAAAAAATACTAGCACTTCGGGCTCTTCGCTCCATTATACAAAACACACGCGAATTTGATTTAATCCTTCTTCACTTGATGATTACTTTCTTGCTCGCTCGCTGGCTTGCTTACTAAATATCACTCATCGGAGGCATAGAAGGTTGATATCTTGTTATTTGTCACATATACTGGGATCTGTACGCATTTGGATTTTTCTGGATTTGTTTTTGATTAGCACTAATTTCGGCAAAAATGATAATTGCGGCTTCTAAATGTCACGCACTTAAACTAATTAACAATGTTGCATTGTTCATTTGCATTTGCTTTTTTCTATACTTTTGCTGTTGTTGTTTTTACTTTTTGTTTTTGTTTTTGTTGTGTGTAGAGCTTTATAAATATAATATATTTGTTTAAAGTTATCTCTCGCTAACTCTCAATTCATGAGTCTGACTAAATCGAATGTATCTCGTGCTGCTCAAACGCTCAGTTCCAGTTAAACTCAACTGTAGTGCTGTACTCTAGGGTCTATCGTACCCTCGATATTGTTCTAAAGTTGTAAAAAAGATAAAAAATTTTATTAATATTCATAATGAAGATAATAAAGATATTCATTCTTTACTTACCTCGGTGATTGTACACGTCTTTTCGGTGTATTTGGTGCCGTTACGACCGCTCGGCTGGTGGGCGTGCGTGCGCGTGTTGCGCCCGTGGTGGGCGTGGTCGCAGTCGGTGACGGCGTGTGCACCGTGCCCGGTGTCGATGTCATACTGTAGCGTTTCGGTGGCACAATACGGCTGGGCGAGCGTGTCGTCTTGCCATTGACGGCTTCCTGTGCGCTAATTCTGGTTATTTGTGGAGATACGACAGCAATTTTAGTTACATTCTTATTCGGTTGTATTTTTTGCGTTGTTGGTATCTTGGAATTTTCAGTTCTTCTATAGTATTACAAACCAAAATTTCAATGTTCAAACCGAAAAACAAATTAAACATCATGCAGGCAATTATTTTTTTTGTTTTTTTTTTTGTTTCCAAACCAAAAGTTAAAAATAATCAAACGTTGTTGGGTGCAGTAATGAGAGTAGTCAAGTTGTACATAAGGAGCAGAGAATTTGGTGCAACAGAAGGTATATAATATAAAAAAAAGAGATACAAAAACAAAATTTAGATACTTTCCAAAAGTAGAAAATAAAAATTTATAAACAAAAAATATTGACTACACTTACTTGCCAGCTGGATAGCTCACTGGACGCGGTATACGCGATTTTGGCGCATTTCCATTAGCCGAGGTAGGCGTCGAACCGCCGCTCTTTGTGGCCTCCGCATTGGCGAGATCCTTTAACATCGCAGAGTCTTTACTCATCAGTTCCCATTGTATTTGCAAACGCTTGAAGCGATTACTCTCAATCTTGCGCTGTTCCTGTTCCTCCAGTGTGCTTCGACGTGTCACAGTCGCAGCAGCACGACCGCCAGCTATGGAAATATTAGGCGAGTTCGGCGGCGTTGAGAATCGCTTGTGACGCGGATCGACGGACAAGGCTACCGCTTGCTGCTGTTGTGCCAACAGCTCACTCTCATCATTGAACGAGACTTTCTTCTGCTGGCTAAGCACACGGCTGACTTCTTTCTTTAGCGCCGCGGCATCGTATTGTACTTGCTGTTCGGAAGACTCCAATATGGCGGCTATTTCCGCATAATACTTCAACTCATTGCGCGGCAACGACGTCAGGAAATTCTCAGCGCGTGCACGTGCATCAAGATCCTTGCGTGATAGCCGCTCTTTACGTGGCTCTGGTACCGCTGCATATAATTCGGCATCGGCTTCCTCCTCAAAGACTTCGGCAAGTTCCTCGGCCGAAC
The DNA here is from genome assembly GCA_034638295.1 of Phortica okadai. Classification (NCBI taxonomy): domain Eukaryota; kingdom Metazoa; phylum Arthropoda; class Insecta; order Diptera; family Drosophilidae; genus Phortica; species Phortica okadai. The sequence continues at coordinate 3,309,232 of CM067849.1, read as the reverse complement.
CAATCGCATAATTGTATGGTGGCTCTTGCAAACTACGACGTTTTTCCAACTTTGAGAGCTTTGTCTGCTGTGCCTCGATCATGGAATTACGCTTCGTGCGTGATTGTGCGCCCGCTGAGGTTGCTTTACGCAATATGCCACGTGGCATAGGCGTTGGTGGTGTCTGCTTCATTGAGGCCGGACTTGTTTCAACGCCCGAATCCATGCGTTGCTGTTCGTACTGATAGACATACATCTGTTTCATTGGATCTGTGTTATCAAGTTCGGAGTCGGTGAGCAGCGTAGACGAGCCACGATAGCCAGAGCTTGGCTGTTGACTAGAACCAGAACTCGAGTTGCCGCCTTCTTCTGTTTGCGCCTGTTGCTGTTGCTGTTGGAAGTACTGGGCACAGTCGCAGATGTGCGGACGATTGCGTCTTATCGGTGGCGTCATGCAGAATAACGGACGCTGTGCCAGCTCCGTATCCAAGTCCTTCATGATGTTATTCACCTCGGGAATGTGTTTTAAACGATGTCTATACTCAACAGGCAATAATGTAGCCAACGATTGCCAGTCCATGACATGCTTGTAGTCCATAGTCTTAAGTATCTCATCCTCATTACCGCTCACACTGCTACGCTTCTTGAGCGACGAAGTTGTGCTGGAATTAGCGCTCGCCATCGTCATTTTATAGTTGAACGGCGAAAAGATAACATCAGGACTGGTGTTTGTCTTCACGAAGCCCAAGTCTGGTAGAGCATAATTCGGATAAATGACGTAGATTGGCGCCTGTCGCTCTTCACCAAGATTATTCAGTTTGGCCAAAAATGATGGTGGCACACAACGATAACGATCACTTAGACTGCTACGTGTGCTCAACGAACCACACGAGGTCTGCATCGAGCGTGTGATCATCTCCGAGCTGGATGCCGTCGAAATGGGTCGACTCGCTTCCGCAGCACGACGCGATTTTTTGCGTTCGAGTGTATCATTGGACGCTGTTGTGCCGGTCGAGAGAAAGACTTGTGTTAGTTGCTCGGAAGTGCTGCGACTGGCTTCGGACGATTGCTGACTATTGTTGCTGTTGGCAGCAGCAGCCAATTGGTATAACTGTGGATTACGCAACGGCATGCTGCGACGTCGATGTGCTGGCGAATTGGTCGCTGTTAATGAACTGGTCGAACTTGAGCTAGCGTCTTCATCGTAGAAGACTAAATCATTACGTGAACGTAACTGTCGTTTGGGCGTGGCATGTCCATTCTCATTATCACGCATAACATTCTTATCACCAACGTCATCATCATCATCGTCATCATCGACATCACCATCACCGCCCACAACTTCATCCTCTTCATCATGTCTGCTCACAGCCGAACCCTTACCCGAGTCATTCATGCTCTTCTTGCGCAAACGTTGCTCCAGCGATGAACTGCTACTTGAGCCGGCCGCATCACTGGATGGCCAACAACCCGATGACACATCCATGAATGTGTGTGCACTTGCCTGAGCATCTTCAGTTGAGCAATTACTGCTCTTCTGTTTGATAAAAAGTTTGACTAGATTGAATGCGGGCGGATTTGAGTTACCCGATGATGCGGAACCGGAAATGTGCGAATGTTTCTGTTGTGCGGATGCAGAGGAACAGGAATTGTGACTATTTGCGTCTGCGACAACGACACCGGTACCGTTTGTATTCACATTCGTACAGCAGCAACGATGTTGCTGTTGCTTATGACGATGTTGATGATGATGATTTGGCTGTTGCTGCTGCTGCTGTTGTTGTTGTTGTTGTTGTTGTTGTTGTTGTTGTTGTTGTTGTTGTTGTTGTTGTTGCAGTTGCAGCAACTGAGGTTGTCCTGGCGATGCTTGTTGACTCTCTGCATGCAGACGTTCCGAAATCGATACACTTATTGATATTGGCATCTGGCACATAGGAAGTAAATTACGTGACTTGCAGATCTCCATTGTCGATGTGCTAACCGCCTGTGAGACATTCAATTGTTTCTGTTGCTGTTGCTGCTGCTGCTGCTGCTGCTGTTGTTGTTGTTGCTGTGACTGTTGTCCGTTCTGTGTTTGATGTTGATGTAAACTGCATGTCATTGTTTCGCTGCTCTCGCGTAAATTTGGCAAACTGTTGCTCTTCCGTACGCTGCACTGTGGCAAATGACGTGTAATTGTGATCGTCTCTGCGGTATTGTTATTGCCCGAAGGATACCTGCGTTTAGGTGAGACAAGAATAAGCGAGCGTCTTTATAAAAACAGACTCGGCATTAATATTTGTTTGTGTAACATTATGTACATGTGTATGTGTATGTGTGCGTGTTTGTGTTTGTGTATGTAAATGTGTTTCTTTGGAAGTGTTTGCAATTAATTGTTTGTCATATTGACTGTTTTCTACCTGTATGCGCCGGCGCGAATGATGGTAATAAAAAAAAAAGGTTTTCAAGTACTTTGCATAATCTGGGTATTTCCGATTGCCTGAGTGTTTTAAGCCAATTAAATACTTTACTTTACTTGATCTTTTACAATGAATGTGCTTAAAAACAGATTAAGTTCAACCATATGCTTTGACAAATGCAAATTTAGTTTGCAAACGCCTGAAGATTTTACAATTCTTTATTTTTGAGGAACTTTTCTTTTTCTTTCCCACTTTTTGTTGGCTTGTTTTTACTCAGTTCACATCACCATGTTGGTATACACATCTGTGCACAATCTGCTTGAACCTTTTGCTACCTACACACAATATTGAATGCTCTCAGCATTAAATTGGAAATTTTCAAAAGTCTAAAGTCACACTATGGCACAAATTAACGTGTAACACAGATTTAACAGTTTTGCAACACTTTTAAAAAGTCACAAAAATCCATCATACTGCATTCATGTACTATACAGAGAGAAAGAGGAAAAAAAAACCATGCCATAAATTTGCCGGTTTAACTCATGTCCGCCGCACAGATGATCAAGCGCTTAATTGAACTCAATTGAAATAACCCTATGCGCTTTAGCGACGTATGAGGGCGTGTGCAACGGCAAAATGATTTTAAAAAAAAAGAAAATAACAAACAATGTATGGGGGAAAGTAAATTATATGACATTATTTCATATTTCGTTATTGTTTCTCATCAGCGTATACTTCAATTTACTTTCATATACATACATACATGAGATGGTTCTCACATATAAAAAGAACAAATTTATATATCTCAATATAAACAACTAACCTTGAACAAACAACTAACAAACAAACACGCCCAAATTCAAAATAATAATAATAAAAATAAAAAAAAAATATCATAAATTATAAGTAAAATGAGTTGCATGTAAACTTACCGTTGCAGTTGTGTGCCATGACACTTCTTGAGCTTGTTCACCGGCTGGAATGCCTGCTCTGAACGCGACATTGAAACTTCCAAGGCTTTGCGTTGCACAATATCCTCGAGATTGCTATGCAAATTGATAAAATTGTGTTTGTTCTTCATGGCAATTTCATTCGGTTCTGCTATAAATGAAAAAAAGTTAAAAAATAATCTCATCATAATTCAAATCGTACATACCATAGAAACTCTCATCCGAATAGATGACGCTGCCTTCAAATGCGATTGTATAATTATCCTTATTCGCCTTGCATGTTAGTATAATATCACCGTCATCCGGATACTCATCCATATCCAATGAATTCACCGATATATGTGACTCTTTAACCGGTGAGAAGAGTAATTCCGATTTACAGAATGAGTTATCGATGAGTTCATTTGTCGACGATGTTGATGTCTGTGACATTTGATGTGCCTGTTGTGCTGCATTCAAGACCGGCAACATATGCGGATGTTGTTGTTGTTGATTTTGATGTTGTTGCTGCTGCTGCTGCTGTTGTTGGTATTGCAGCTGTTGTTGCAAGAGCAAAGATTGCTGTAAACGACTATTTGCCGTGCCTAAGCTCTTACAATATGCCGGTAAATGTGATAATAACGAATGTATATCCTCAGCACGAAAACTTTCCATATCAACTTCAGCTAAATTTGCATCGATATTCTTAGCAAGATCTTCATAATAGATCAGATCACCCATTGCATTATACGAGGCCGAGAGCGAGGAGAGTACGCTGCGTTGCATACCGCCGCAACCATCCCGATAGCCATAGTCCAGAAACCACTGATAATCGGAATTATCATGAGTAAAATCATGTGACAAGGCAAGCGAACAATTCAAATTATTGCCAGACGTTGCGAAGCGTTCACCGACACCAGCGACAGCATTAATATTACCAAGACTAACACCACCCACATTACCACCACCATTAACGATACCACCTACCACATGTTGTTGTTGTTGCTGTTGCAATTGTTGTTGTTGCTGTTGCTGCTGCTGTTGTTGCTGCAGCAAATTACTATCAAGCGGCAATATGCTATTATTGCTACGTGAACCCGGCGTCGTTGCATTACTATTATAATCTGATTCTGGTGTTACTGCCGTTGCCGTTGCCGTTGCTGTTGCTGTTGCCATTGCTGTATATTTTCGATTACTAAACCAGCCACTGTTATTGCTATTTAGCAAAAAATTATTATTACCAATGGCGGCGGCAACGTAATCAATTGTCTCGGCGTCACCAACGTCTCTCTCAACACCAACGTTACCGTAGTTGTTGTCGTCGTGATCGTCGTCGTCGTTATAGTTGCTAATCAGCAAACTATCGTCGCAAAAAATGCTACTATTGCTGCACACTTGCTCATTCAGTATGATGCTGCGCAGCGCGTTATTGTAGCGATCTAAATTGCTCAAGACTATTGCAACATTCTGTTTGAGACTTTCTTCGCTCAATTCATCATCACCGACAACAGCAGCATCTGTTATATCTCTTTTGCCAGTTGCTGTGTTTGTTGTTGCTAATAGATCTCCTTTGGCACTGAGCAATTGCTGTTGTTGCTGTTGTAAATGTTGCTGTTGCAATAGACGATCATTCAATTGTTGTTGATATTGTGTCTGCGTTAGCAATAATAATTTATTATTGCCACTGTTGTTGCTACAACGCACTTTGGACGCCGTGACGTTACTGCCGTTTTTCAACTGTTGTTGTTTTTGTTGATGATGATGATGATGATGTTGCAGTTGTTGTTGTTGTAGTTGATGTTGCTGATGATAGGCGTAGGCAAAGGGTGAATTGTTGGGACTGTTAAGTGGATTTTTATATGTATGAAGCGGGGAATGTATCGCCGATGTTTCGTTGATTGATGATGAAGCAATGACGATGGCGGCGTTCGTATTTGTATTTGAAGCGTTAATGTTTGCAATTTTTTGTTTAATATTTGCAGAAGAATTTAACGGAAATTGATTTTTGTTATTATGAGAATTGTTGCCGTAATTTTGTGTTTGTTGTTGTGATGATTGTTTTTGGTGTTGTTGTTGTTGTTGTTGTTGTTGTTGTTGTTGTTGTTGTTGTTGTTGTTGTTGTGGTGTGTTAAAATTAAGCCTTTGATAATGATTGAAATGATGTATGGGTGAATTTTGAAGCGGTTGTGTGAAATGTGTTTTGTTGCTGTTATCGTTGTTGTTTGTTGAGAATTCTGTCATGCCACGTCGGAATTTTTGTCCTGCAACAAATGAAAAAAAATACAAAAATTAATTTTTTTTTTTGTTAAAACTAAGAATTTAATGCACTCTGACAATGAACTTGATGTATGCAACAACGTCTGTTGAAGGCATTAGGTTACAGCTCATTTTCATTAAAATGCCACACATTTAAAAACAATAAAAAAAACTAAAAACAAAGAAAAATGTGACAAAAAATGTACATTTCAATTAATTTTTATTAAGCAAGTTCACAGCATAAAAAATATCATAGCATCTATTATAGTTAAGATCTACACTTCATTCCATGCCGAGCAGAAAATATCTTCAACATTAAAAACTTTTTTTTTTTTTGTTTTGTTGAAAAGTAAAAGTTATAAAAATTATTTTTATATGCACATCATGATTTTTACGACTTAGCACGCCCAGACCGACCGCCCGTGTGTACGCCCAACAGTAAAGATCAAAAAGCGGCAGGTTTTATTAGCGTTTATGTCATAGAATCGGCATCGGCATCGGCATCGAAGCGAGCATAGCACCAAAATGTGCCATAAAAAGAAGTTCAATTCATTTGAAATTTTAATGTGACAATGTCAGGCATGTTCATTCTTCAATTTTCATTGTTGCCGTGCCGTATTTTAATGAAAACTTCTATTCTTACATATACAGTATGTAACACAATTGAGCACATAAAATCGTGTTTATAGTTTTGTTCAGAAATTTAATTTATTAATTAACATAATTTAATAAGTTCTTTTTAAAAAAGGTAATAATGGGTATTTAAAATGAAATGATTTAAAAAAAGTAAAGTTTAATTCATTTACCAAAAAGATAATACAAAAGTTGTGTTTAGAAACATTTGCTCAATTTTGATACAAAACATTTTGTTTGCTTTAGTATTTCGGATAACTTCCTTTTGGTGTTATTACAGCTTGAATACGCTTGGGTATACTGTTTATCTGGTCTTTACACTCTTCTTTTGTAATTGAGTTCCAAACTTCTTCACATCTGGCAAACAGCTCTGCTTTACTATTAGGTGGACTGGCATAGTTGTAAACCCTTTTTTTTAATATGAACCATAAATTTTCGATCGGGTTCAGATCGGGGCTTTGAGGGCGCCAATTCAAAGTATTTATTTGTTGATTGCCTAGATAATCCATGGTCTTTTTTACCTTGTGTTTGGGGTCATTATCTTGCATAAGGATAGGCTTCTTTCTTGAAAGGCCCAATTTGTCCAGTGAAGGAAAATATCCTTTTTGTAAAATATCAATGTACATATTGGTATTCATGTTTCCTTCAATTAAAATTTATTTTCCAACTCCAACCTTACAAAACCCGCCGCAGAAAAGAATTTTTCCACCTCCAAACTTGAGTGTTGGCACGACATCTCGGTTGGTAATTTTCTTCTTCCAAACATAACGTATCCCATCAGATCCATGAAGGTTTATTTTGCTCTCATCAGTCCAAAAGACATTCGCCCATTGTTGTGGAGTCCAGTGCTGATGATCTTTAGCAAATTTGAACCTCAGATCCTTATGTCTTTTTGTAAGCGGAGGCTTTTTAATTTTGCGTCTGGATCGAAATCCAGGTTCTTTAGTTCTCGGTTGACAGTCATACGCGAAACCTGTTTTCCACGAGTGGATTGTAATTCTTTAGGAATATCAGTACCCGATTTTATGGATCCCGACACCACCAGACGGTTAATGGCTCTTCTGTCATGATCATTTAAAATGCATCGTCGACCAGCTCGACATTTTAAAGCCGATATGTCATTCGAATTGGCCATATTTTTAACATATCTATAAGAAACGTTGACAGAATTTGCAATTGTTCTGTACGATAGTCCTTTATATAATTTTTGGATCACTTTTTTCTTGATAGAATCAGATAACTTCGTCATTTTTTAAAATAAGCTTTGACTGAAGCCTTTGACTAAAACCGTTATAATCAGCTGGCATTGTTTTTGTTTTTAGCTTACAATTTTTAAATGGTGTATTGACAACACACAGTAAACATTATTACCATTCATATTCAAGCTGCAATAACGTCAAATGGAGGTTATACAAAATACTAAAGCAAACAAAATGTTTTGTATCAAAATTGAGCAAATGTTTCTAAACACAACTTTTGTATTATCTTTTTGGTAAATGAATTAAACTTTACTTTTTTTAAATCATTTTATTTTAAATACCCATTTCTACCTTTTTTCAAAAGAACTTATTAAATTATGTTAATTAATAAATTAAATTTCTGAACAAAACTATAAACACGATTTTATGTGCTCAATTGTGTTACATACTGTATTATTGTGCTGTGCACTTATTTTTCGTATATTGCATGTTTGACTGGCATAAATTTGAAAAACACAAGTTAAATTAAAATACCGCAATCCGAAAAAAAAAAAAACAAAAATAGCAAATGTGCATTACTGCATTGCAATCAATAATGTGCATTTTAGTCATAAACAAAGCGCACTTGATTTTCTTTTTTGTATACCAAAATTCAGACCATATTCTATAAACGCCGCCTGTCACTCGCAACACTCAAGGCCCCCCCCCAAAAAACAATAAGAACATTTTGTTGTACAATATTTTAATATGAATATCACTGATTATTATTAACAACTTTTAATAGCGCACAGCTATCAACGCCAGACCAAAGAGCCGCACATCTTCTACAAATTTTCATTTCATATATTCAATTCGGCGCTGTTCTGAACTGTTCTGATCTCACCAACACTTCCCTTTTTGGTATACAAGCATACAATTTATAATTAACTTGCTTCATTTACAAAAACAACTCGAAATGTGTGTATTCATTATGATGCCAACAATCAAGAGGGCGTAAAAGAGGGGCAACAAAAAAAAAAAATAAAGTTATACATGTTCATATCGCAGCAACAACAAAGACGCAGACAAGTGTAGATCATTTTTGTGTAATTTTTCAAAAGCTTTCATTCTTTCTTGCTTTTCATTTTCATTTTTGTTCTTGTTTCTTGCTTGAAGCACAAACACATGCTCGTTGTTGCATTTTACGCTTTAAAGCAGTTTCATCTTTAATGTTGCATTTCGTTGACAAGTGCTTTCGTTCGAGTTGGCAATAAAAACCGTTGGGCGGCAACGTTGAATGAGCTTACAAGCACATAAAAATATAATGCATTTAACACATTTTGTATAATTTTATGTTGTTGCTTTGTTGTTGGTTGGTCTCGATGGTGGGTGGCGGGAGTCACATTTCAAAAGAGTCTGGTATCTGGACAGTCTTTGTAATCTAGCTGGCGACTTCAAGTTGCAATTGGCTTTCTTTCTTTTTTTTTTTTTTTATTACAATTGAAGTTAATTCTGTTAATTGACTCAGACATGCAGTAATTGCATTAGTCAGTTGATAACACTAGACTACAAATGAATGAAAAAAAATGGGAGAACAAATATTGTGTCGCGTGTTTCTCGAGCAAAAAAAAAATATAAGTTCAAGCTTAAAAAAAAATATAGAGCAAAATGCACAAACAATGAATACTCATTAAAATTTTTTCGATAAACAACAAAAACGAAAAAAAAAATACCAAAATATTTGTATGGCTTTTTGGCAAAGCAAACATTTGAATGTCGCCAGCAAGAAAAAAAAAATAATAAAAACAAAAAATATAAGGGGAACAAAAAACACGTTAAATAATAAACAAAAATGTTTTTTGGCTAAAAGCCAAAAGTAACATTGAAACCATTAAATAAATAAATACAGTGGCACCTCAATAAAGATGCTGATTAACACAAACTTAGAGACAAAAAAAAATAATAAAAATAATAATAAATAAAAAGACTGCAAACCTTTGCCGAAGATCGCACCAATGCTGACTTGATTGTTGTTATTGTTATTATTATTGTTGTTGTTATTATTATTTAAAAAATCCGTATCATCATTATCATTGAAATAGTGGTTGTTGTTATTATTGTTGTTGGCAACAAAATGTTGCTGTTGCTGCTGCAAACGTTGTTGCATCAAATATTGTTGATTGCAAGTCAAGGCAGCTGAAGGCGTTGTTGTTGCTGCCGCTTTGGCTTGTTTATTAGCATTGTTGTTGTTGGTTTTGTTGTTTTTCGTCTCACTAACAATAACGCCCTGCTCACGTAATTGTTGTTGCAAGCGACGACGTTGCAACAATTGTTGTTGCAATAGCAATAATTGTTGCTGTTGCATTTGTTGATAGTGTCGCAGTTGTTGCAGTTGTTGTGGCGTTATGCTGTGATGTTGTTGCTGTTGCTGCTGTTGTTGTTGTTGTTGGCCTCTTAATTGCAGACGTGCTGCCGCACCCACAAAATAATTTTCCTTGGATGAAGCATTACTATCACAGCCGCTGCTTGTGCTGCTGCTATTTGAATTTGTTGGCTTATCATTGCTCTGTACAGCAATATGTTGCCAGCAACATGTTGCGCCATTGGCAATCATATTGCCGCAGCTGGCGCAACGTTGATTCTGCTGCTTTTGCAGTTTGGAAATGTCTACGAATCTCATGATGAAGGCGAGTAGAATTAACAACATTTATAGTTGAACTCACACACGCAGCAACATTTGCAAATGTTGTGTACGACGATGCTGCTGCAACAATGTTGCGCGCGTATATGTTATTTATATACTTTGTTGCTTTGGTTGTATGTTCTGTTATTCTTCTTCTGATTTTTGTTTTTTGTTAATTTTATGTGCTTTTCGACCAACGCAATGTTGGCTAACGTTGGTTTTTGTTTTTTTTGTTGGTTTTTGAGACTTTGGATTGTCTTTTTTGTTTTTGTTTTTCACTTGTTGCCAACCGAAATGTTTTTCTTATTATTTATTAATAGCATAGATTTTTTTTGTTGTTGTTATGCTTTCAAGGGTTCAACGCCAACAACTTCATTGATTGGTTTCACATTTTATTCATTTTTTTTTTTAGTTCTTTTTTTTTTAGTTTATCAGTTTGTTTGGTTTTCTTTGTTTTATTTTTAATTTGTTTTAAGTTGTGCTATATTTAAAATATTTTTTTTTTGGTTAGGAAAATTTCAAAATTTGAAAAACAAAAATTTTCTTTGCTCTTCAGCTCAGCGCGCTTGAGTTCAAATGGAATTCTTTTTCTTTTCTTTTACAAAACGAAAATAATTTATGAGTTCTCTGCAGTAAAGACAACATTGACGTTGACGATGCCGAAATTTTTATGTTTTGTAAACTTTTTTTCTTCGATTTTTGTTTTCGTTTGCCTACAACGAACTTTACTCCTTCGTACGTTCATTCATTTGTATATAGTATGAACAACAACAAAATATTTGCTTCATTTGTGCGTTTCAATTAAATTCTAAAATTAACATAAAAATGTTATTTGAATAAAAATTTATACGAGTACACAGTGCACATTGCCTTGTACAACAACAACAATAACGACAAAATTACAAACGCCATTACTGAATTAAGGCTTATGGCCTAACCAGAATTTATTGCTCATTTGCAACATGACATGCAACAAAGGCAGCAAAGGCAGCAAGCAAAGGCACAAAATGCCGCCGCCATCGCTTTGCTGCAGCTGTCAACTTTAAAATTACTACAATTGTTGCCAAGCTAAGCTAACCTAAGCAAATCAAAGCAATCCACTAAATTGTGCTGAACGGAAAGGCATTTTGTGTGCCGATTTATGTTGTCGTTTAGTGCTTTTTTTTTTTTTTTTTTTTTTTGCTTCTTGCATGCCGCAAAGTGGCACGGGAGCGACTTGTAGCTGAATTAAATACGACAAGTAAGAAGTCACGTAATAAATATTGTAAAATTTTCAAATTTAGAACGACCAAATTGACCGACGCGTCTCACAGCACGTTGAGTCGAGCAAGCCGAGCGTAATTTATGCGCATAAATTTGCACAAAGGTTTTGTGCTAAAAAATTTCACAAATGAAAGGAAAAAAAAAAGTTTCTTAAAATATTTTAAGTGTGACAAGGAGAGGCAACAAAAACTATTTGAAGAAAATTGAAAAACGGAAAACGACAAACTTCAAAACCAAATTAACATTTTCAAATGTAGTGTTTTTTTTTTTTTTTGGCACAAAAGTTCTGTAAACAGTTGGCATAACAAATTTCGCTACAGTTTGAGAAACAAGTACTTTGCTTCAAAGCATGAAACTAATGTTTACAAGCCAACAAAAACTCAATCACTCTGTAAGACACCAAGTTCATTATAATAAAACAACCTCAACCCCAATCATTTGTATGTGTCATAGAAAAATTTGGCAGACCAAAGAAATCAACAAAAATTATTTTCAAGAAAACATATTTAGTTCAAGCGTAAATATTCAAAATCTAAATAAATAAATAAATAAATAAAAAAAATCTGTTCAGAAGAAATGAAAATTAAGACATTTTTATGTTTCGAACGAAAAGCACATTAAGACACACACACACACAGTCATCATATGCATGTATAACACGCATGTTCAGGTGTTGCAAATATCTGATGATTGACATCAGCAACAAAGTATTAAATTTGCTTGCCAAAATTCAACCAAAGAGCAAAATGAACATTTAATGAAATATCTCCTACAGTAGAACAAAAAAAAAACCCTGCACATTGTTTTTATGAATAGCAGACAACAGTCGACCGCCATGAGTCAATAAATTCAAATAAATTCTTATAAGCCAAGCGAGAATGATAAATTATTCAAGAACAGAACGAACGCAAGTAAACAAGGAAAATCACTACAGATGCATTTCACTAACGAAAGGAACGAAAGAAGTGCAAATGAAATCATTGAACTTGTGTATTATAAAATTTATAGCATTTGCAGACACGCCCAAAAGTTCGTGTAATTGCACGCAAAGCACACGGCGCACTCTAGAATAAATAACGCAGCAGAAAGTAGAAAAAGAAACTCCTAAAAAAAATGCCAAGCAATCAACTTTTATATGAAGGAACAAGAAAAAGTTGGAAAAAGACTAACAATGTGCAAGAAGCGGGAAAGGCAGCGGGCAAGCGGAAGCAACAACACACAAAAGAGAGTCAGTAGATAGGAATATCCTTTAAAAGGGCAACAGCAGCAGTAGCAGCAGCAACAAAAGCAATGTAGATACATGAAAATGCGCATTGTAGCCAAACCTTAAACAAAAGCTCAACAGACACAACAGACAGACATGACAACAATTTAGATATGATAACAAAACGAAACGAAGCTACCAAACCAAAAAAGAAAAGAAAGAAAAATTAAAACGAAAAAGATACTCAGGCACAAAGCTTGAAAGAGAAAGTCGTAACGACGCAATAGAAGCCGCCACGAGGATGGATAGAAAGACTAACTGAATGACTGACAATTGGAGAGTACGAGCGCCTGTCTGTACAAATAGCTTGGCAGCAGTTAGACAGACAGACAGACAGACAGTCAGTTAGTCAGTGCTGTAACAAACAGACGGCACCAGACGACATCCAAGCCAACATTAGCCTTTCCACCAACTCTGCCCAACTTACTACCAACTTTGTTGCCCTCCAGCAACAACAATACCATACACTACACTAGATGCGCCATACTAGCTTCCTTACACGCAATACGCCATTTTGTACACTTCTCTATGTGTGTGAGTGTGTTTGGCATTGCTAAAAGGCTTCGACGTCGTTGTCGTTGTCGTCAATGGTCTGTTGCTGTTGCAGTCAGTTAGGAAAATTGCTCAAGTATGCAAAAAAAAAAAAGAAAAAAAAAAACAAAGTTTGTGTGTTGGAGTGTTTCATTACAAGTATTTGCAAAACATGAGCGAAAGCGTTTTGCCAGCGCCTTTGTGCGCCTAATATGCGTGTTTGAGTGCAACAACAAAGAATGAAAACGTTGTAGCAATGGAGTATGAAAGGGAACGCGGCGAACACAATGAGAAAATGGCATGCGTCTGCTTTATTTCGTTTGAGAGTAACGGAAATACACAAACAGCAACGAATAATGGCATCTACTTATTTGCACACATTTTTTGGCACATGAAAGTCGATGTGGATAAGTAAACAAAATAAGAAAAAAGAATAAAAAACAGTAAAAAAAACAAGTACGATTGAATAATAGTCGCCAATAGGTTGGGTAATTATGGCAAGTAGCCAAAATGTGACGCTAGAAATGTTAATGTGTAATCTACACAAAAAAAAACAAATAATAATAATAAAAAAACACAAAAACAAGAATAAAATGTATCTATGAAAGAAACAAGCTGTGAATTGTACTTAAAACCTTAGCTTAAAGCTTAAGTATGAATCAATACAAACTCTACTTTTAGTTGGACGCTATACAACAACATCATCAACATCATCAATATTATCATCATCATAATCTATTGTACGCTTTATAACATGCCATCACTTATACACACTTAGATATGTGCAGAACTCATTGACATTCGCTTATTGATTGACAGCACATAAAGTATCTCAAACTATAACAGATACACGTGTACTGAAAGCCGTGCGCAGGCAGCTATTCAATTCAACTAAGAATGAAAATTGCAAATGTCAGCAAAAGCAAAAAAAAAGGAAAATAAAGAAAATAAAACAAAAAGCATAAAGAGTTTTCTATTTGTGTTCATCTTGTTGCATATATGCATCAATAATGACATCAGCAATAACAATAGTAACAACAACAGCAACAATGAAAACTTTCAACGTTGAATGCAACACACACACAACAAACAACAACACAAAACTGTACTTTAGTTTATTAGAAATACAGTACAATATGCCAATACAACTGTCGAGTGTGCTGTTGAGTGCTTCCTTGTTGTTGCTCACTGCACTCGCACTCCTCATGCTTGAACGCATAGAATGCAACAGACCAACAAACCAATCAACATGCCGCATGTGGCAAAACGCTTATAGCAATAAGCAAAACGAAAGCAAAAACGCTTTGGCCCTGCCAGGCCACAAAAATAAATGCATGACAAATTGTACTCTACACAATCCAACTACTTCAAGTAGTTGAAAGACAGACAGACAGACAGGCAGGCAGCTAGCTCACTTGCAAAGACATTTGCTTCATCCAACACACATCGATTGCGTATCGGTGAAATCTAAAATTGCATTTTCGCATACGTTTGATTTTTTGCACCTACTGGAAATAATTACACAGTTGCAGATACGCACACATGTGTCAGCACTTGGTAAAAATACACACAAGTACAGTTGAGTGCATTGCTGGCAGGCAGGCCGGCCGGCTGGCTGATTGGTTGGTTTGTTGGTTGGCTAGAAGGCATATGTTGCCAAGGTACGTTGTTCCATGATGCTGAAGCCGTGTGTGGTAATTAAAAATCGCGCTACGCACTGAAAAACAAACAGCAAAGACTGTAAAATGCGTAAATGAGCAAATGCACAAAAAGTTCAATCACATTTTGAACTTTACAATGTATTTACACAATTAAGGCTCGCAAATTGTTGTCTAAACAAAATAATTTTGTTTTCTTAGATTTTCAGATGTTGTTGTTGTTGTTGCGCTTGTTGCTGTTGTTGCTAACAGTCGTGAGTGAAATAAAATAAACTATAAAGATCTGCCCCAGTTTCCTTTTTAATGCATTTTTTTCCTTCTCTTTTTTTTTTTATTATTACCAACGAAATATTGCCAGCGCTATTTGGACCAAACAATACCCTCCGCCACCGCTTTCAGGCTTGTTGCTTGCCCGCTTTTAATGCACAAAGTAAACATTTACAAGCTTTTACTATAAACAAGCGCAACAACAATGAATGTTGCCTTAAACAAAAAAAAAAAAAACTTTATTCGAGCCAACAACTTTTTTTTTGGGTGTTGGCAGCATAACGACATCGCATAGATACTTTTGGTACTATTTCAATGCACAAGATGCTGCCGCTGCCGCTGGCAGCCTAGTTCAATGTACTTGTTGGCCTACATTGCGGCTGATGTTTCCTCTGTGCAGCAAATACGCATGAGCACCCATTAAACTTAATGCATCAGCATGCGCCTTTCCGCACTCTTTCTCTCTCTCATGCCACAATTGTATGCAACATTTGTCTAAGTTAATGTTGGCAAAAAAAAAGGAAAAAATCGAAAACACAAAAGTGCCACCGACTGAGTATAAAATATAAAAAGAGGAACGACTAACAAAAGCTATCCATTGTATGCTGAGTACTTTTAGTTTTATCGTAAATACAAAATACTAAAAATAGTTACGCGCCAAAATCTTACGGATTGTATTAGCATTTGTCTTATAAGTAGTCTGTCTATAAGAGCCAAAGATCCTCACAGTTTGGCAGTTTATAAATCGTCGCTGCTACCTTGATGTGCACACGAATATTCTTTTTTCGTCTTTTATACTAATGAACTGTTGAGGAATTGTACTTTGAAATCTAACAGAATGTTTCAGAAACCACACGATCTAGAAAAACTATTTTGTAATTTGCATGCGGAAATCAAAGCAGCATGTTGTTGACGTTGATTGACTCTTAGGAAATTAAAAGGTCATTTCGAAGTTATATATGTGTTTATATCTTTAGAGCTTAGTTACATAAACAAAATAAAAGCAGAATTTCTGACAAATGCCAAATGTATTTTATTCTGTTTATTATATGAATATAATTAAAAAAATTTTGGAGCTTTGCTTGAATAAATCATATTTATTTTTAAAGAAATTGTTTGATTTAAAATCTTCCAAAGACTTTGCGTACGGCTTTACTTTACTCGCTATAAAGTTGAATATTTCGCTTATCGCATTGTCAAATAATGATGAATGTTTTCAAAAACTCTTTCACCGCCGCTCTTTTGCAACTTCTACTCATACAAGACTCAATGTGAAAATAACAAAATGACGATAAGATAAGAAAATTTGCACATTATAAACCTGAATAAGCTTAATATATATATATATTGTATAAATGTACAATGTATAAAAAGACAAAGACCTATGAAGCAAGCAATGAGCTCACATAAAGATAGATACTTTTTCGTTGTCAACTGCAGAAAACTCAGAAAATTGTCTCAATGGCATTTCGCATAAATTTAAAACAATTACGGCCAATTAGACTACGCCATAAAAATCCAATCAGAGCAAAAAAAAAATTATTTTCTTTTTGAAATTTTACCAGTTGAAAATTATTCAAGTAAAAATACTTCAAGTTATCCAAAATTGTATGCTTGTACGTTACACAAAGCACTTAAGAGCGATTTTTACACGAATGTTGTTGCTTTTTTTTTATGTTTTGTTTGTGGGTGATAAACTATGTTGTTATTGTTCCAGCAGATGCGCGTTGAAATTTTTTGCGTTATTCAATAGCTAACAAACACTTGATAAACAAGTTCGAGTTCGGAAAAAAAATAAATTCACACAAGTATCTTTACGTTCGTTTTCAGTTATTTAGCATTCTAATTTGATTTTTTTTTCGTATATGTGACACTCGAGAGGCGTGTGTAAGTTTATTTAACGACGAAACGCCCACACATAGAAGACATATACAAAATAATTATGTATGATATATTTTCACTGCTTGAGGTTATTTTTTTGTTCTTATTATTTGCCAAAATGTGTTTATTTTTGTAATGATTGCAAATGCGTCATAATATCAGCAGATATTTTAGCGAATCAGACAGCGATGAGAATTGCACCAATTGGAAAACTTAGAAACATTCGTAACAATTCAACGACTTTAAACGCGACGTAAGTAAAATTATAAAAAATAATAAATAAATGAAATGAAATTATAATTGAAATTGAAATTATATATTCATAATTCTTTTTAGAAAAAATCTCTTTTAGAAATCGCACGAGAAACACGCGACGCACATTTTCACAACGACACTTTCAAGGAGACTGTGAACCGTTCAGAGTGAAGCGAACTGAAAAAATGCTGCCTTGTTGCCTTGCCCGACGTCGTTCGTCGTCGTCGTCATCAGTGTTGCCGTCGTTGTCGTTGCCGTCAATGTTGTTGTTGTTGAGCTTCGTGTGTGTTTGTAGAAAAACACGAGCGTAAAGCGACTACCACAAAACGATGGGGATTGTTGTTATTGCAATTGCTATCTTTGCTACTACTGATGTGTTTGTATGCACTCGGCTCTCTTTCTCATCATTGCTCTGGCGAGATTGTGTGCGTGCCTCTGTGGGGTTATTTTGTTTTTGGTGGGCAACAACATATTTTGAGCAGGGCATTTTTGTGTTCTCGGCACGAGAGCGCACAACGACAATGTGGAATATAAACACAGCGTCGCAGCAATCTGCAACGGCAACAACGGCAGCGAAAATTTACCCCAAAAAAAAAAAAAGAACACAAAACGCACACTGCCACAGACACAAACTACAAAATGCATAGATACTTTTGTGGTTTTGTATTGGGGCTTTGGGTGCTGCTAACGATGCGAGAATGATGGAAAAGGCAATGGCAAGTGCAGCAAGTCGCTAAACGTATGTTACATGTTTGATTAATCGGTTGCTTATGAAATTAGTTGCTTCGATTAAAAATCGATCGTCACTTAACGCAAATTAGATGCTAATAAGAATGTCATTAACACTTGCCAAAACGCGGTGGTAGCTATTTGCCCTTATGGAACGTGTGTATTGTATTCAAAATAAAAACAAAAACAAAAAACACTCATTAGAGTTTTTGTTGTTGCATGAGTGTCGCGTGATGATAATGAACGCTGACGACGTCAAAGTGCGCACTGCAGGGTGACTAAGAAACACAGTAGGAAGCAATATAAAATGTCGCTTGCTTATCAATTTTACGAATTATGCGCTGAACAGAAGCCCTCAAATAACGATTATATATATGCATCTATAAATTTAGAAATAGTTTTTTTTTTATTATTATATTTCATTCAACAAACAAAGGCAAACATTTGGAAATATAAGCAAATTCCTGAAATAGTTACAATTTCAATAAACCAATGTTGGGGGAAATTGTTATTTGAAAATATATCAGCTTTAAATTCCTAAAACAACAAAAGCAAACCATATCTAAAAGCAAATAAGCACAAGGGTCAAAGTCGTAAATAATATTTTACTCGTATAACATGTAAAAACAATGACAGGAGTTGAACTATAGCACAATATGCGCACAAGACACGTTGACAGGCCACTGTATGGCAGGATGCCGGCCTGTTTATATCTCAGAGATAAGCATTGCATACATCCGTGTCAGATACTCGTATACTGCGCATGTGCGCGTGCCTTGCCTCTCAAGTGTCTGTCGCTGTCTGACATTGTGCCGCATCAGGAAGTGTTCAAAGTGCGCAGGAAGTGCCACAACATCTTTGTATTCACATCTGGGGTAAGGTAATATGCTATGCCAGACATGCTTTAAGGGTGCTTAGCATACCACGATGAAGAAGAAATTCTATGTGTCTCATTTATAAAACCGTTCACGCTTTACTTAAGCATTACAAATAAAACAATTAAAAATGCACATAAATTACTCTAGAGCTCCTTAGCATTTATAACCCCAAGTTTCAATTGCCGTCAAGTGTTAAAGGATGGTGTTACTAGCACATATCACAAACAGTCGCTCATAAAGGATTTAGTTATTAATAATATTTTTGTAAAATTGCCTTATAGATACATTTATGTGCAGTTAAGATATTTTACGACCGTTTTTCAATACACGCACATGTCACACCCTGTACAAAGTCATGCTCACTCGCTCACACTTATGCACATTTCGTTTAATTGCTATTGCATGTTGTTTACTCAGATCTTGCTCACATGAGGTTTTTTTCATTTCATTATTATCAGCTGATGAAAAATAAATGTTTTTATTAAACAACAAATACCGAAAGAGCAAAGCGTAGAATTTATATATGTGTGCTAATTTAACAAAATTATTTGAAATCAGCAAATGAGCGTATAAAAACTTTTCTGTATCTGTATCTGCTCAGCACACATAGAAAGAAACACTAACATGCGCATAAACTTCAAGTTGTTTTCATAAAATAAAATATCAAATTTATTTCGACTCATTCATTGTTATTGCACTGGCTTCATAATAAGAAGCATCCGCTCACTTGCCACTCGTATAGAGCTTTTTCGCCCCTTAGCTTAGCGCTGCTCAGCTCAATGCGCTCTGTGTGTAGACGACGCGTCATTTGGCGGCATTTTTATACTTTGACGGTCGACATTTTTGAAATGTCATATTCGTAATCCATAAATTGAAATACCAGACACAGATGCCAGTAACGGCTAACGACTAACGACGAGCGTTAGAGCAACAGACGCCAGAGCAGCTGAGGTTAAGCTTGACGTGACAGTGCCGTAAATTGACATGATGAATGCGCTTATAATTAAAAAAATTAATGAAATGTGAGTCTTGAGTGAACGCGACTATTTGCATTTCATTTAAATAAAGCAAGCAGCGGGCATAGGAGATGACGGAGACGACGCCGAAGCCAAGTATGAGTAATATCATTGCATACTTTTAGGTGTGCTTTAAAAATCGACAAAACAATTTCGTGCTTATGATGATTCAGTTCATTCCATTTAAATAATTAAAGCGTTACATATTTAACACAACCAACACGAAAGTGAAAATGATTCATAATAAAAATGTACGTGTGTGTGTGTATTTGTTTTCAAAGTCAATGCTGACAAATCAATTTTCAGCGTAGCTCGTCGCGCGCTGGAAAATAAATATCACAGAGCGCACACAGCATAAGCCGACACATCATCGTCAGCAACAACAAACAACAACACAACCATGACCGGCGTCACCAAATCAATCAACGAGCCCAAACAAGCGACAAACTTAATTATAGCCAACAACAAATTACAGTAGCAGCGATGGGAGTCGCAAAATATTAGCAATGCACCTCCCTCAATGCTCAACTTGCCTCCTACTTGCCGCGTGCAATTGAAAAGCAAAAACAGAAAGTTTTAACTAACACACACAGCAAAGGAGGCAAGTCCAAAGAAGGTGTACCAAAAATAAATTGTAATATAAACAATTGTGCAAAGCAATTGCAGTCTAAGTGCAGTTGCGGCAGTTAGCCGACCAAACGGACGCCAAATAAACAACAACATAGGCGTCGACAGTGTTGTCGCTGTTGCCTTGGTCGTCGGTCGTCATCATCTACGTTGTAATGCGCAACTTTGTTGTGGTCCACACAGAGTCAACCTCAACATCAACCACAATCAACCAAGGTGGGTGTGTGCCAGCCAGCCAGCCAACAGCGTCCCCTGTGGCTAGCCGTTGGTCTTTCTGATGCGCATAAAAAAAATATTGCACTTTGAACTTGCAATGCGTGAGATACATCCCCCATACCCAACATTGTCGTCGCTGTCGCGCTCAGCTGCAGAGTAAACATTGTAAAGCAACTTTGTCGCTATGGAAAAATCCAACGCATTTTATACAAGACGCAATTGCGCAAGTTCTTCAACGTGTGCAAAATTTTGCTCTTACACAATGAGCATTTTTCTTGCTCTAGACTAACGTATTGGGCGTTTAAGAAGTTGGCGGCAGTTGGATGGCATCAAGTCAAGTGTCTACTACAAGTTTGGCGTCGCTTTGGTCACGTTTTCCACGTCATTTTGCAATTACTTTCATAATGTTGACTCTGTTTTTGCTTGTGTGAATGTCATGTGTGTATGGCATGTGATTGCATGTGGTTGCCTTTGCTTGTTAAAGTTATAACGCCATACTGTATGCTAAGATTTTAAGTGTTTACATAAAAAACACACTTCATATTTGCAATTTAATTAAAAGAAATTATAATTTATGTATCTCAAGCAAGCAGAGAAGTAAAATTAATGACCAAAGTTGTCATTAAAAACATCAAACAGAAAATTTAATTAAAATTATATTTCAAATTGTTGTAAAAAACTTCTAAAAACATAAAAATAAACCAAAAATATCATTTTGACAACACGGTGAACGAAAGTTTCACATAATAAAATATATAAAACCAAAATTCTTTATTCACAATCAAAATGCTTCAAATTAAAATGCTGCGTTCACAACATAAAAACAACAACAGCACGGACAGCAGCAGCAAAAGTTTTTTGGGGAAAATTTATCGTTAATTTTATGTGCGCTCATTAAAAATTGCGCCAACGTTTCACTTTCGAAAAGGGTTTCAGCGCAATACAAGCGAGTGAAAAGTGATAAATCTATCCATACACGGCCCTTTGATGCATTTAACAAAGTTGCGCGAGAAAAACAAAAAAAAAAAGTATTTAATGACATATTCAATTACATTACTGCACATAATTATGTCAGCATGTGTCGCATTTATGAACCTGCCTTGGCCTGAGCAATAGGCTGCAGTGTGACAAATTAATATCGACAGCCCTACGAATACGTACAACAGATAGAAAGATACACATGTATGCTGTTGGTTGTTGGGGCGCAGGCAGAGAGTATCAAGGCATACAAAGTCATCAATAATGCGCCACGTGTGGCAAAGGCAAGTACACTGCAGCTAATTAAAGGCATAACAAATGAGCTGACTGGCTGGCATCGCCGTTGCATGCAACAGGCAAGGGTGAAAGGCATTCGTTAAAAATGCATTTTGTTGACTTAACACATAATTTGAATTGATCTTAAGCCGCTTAGAGTTTTGAAAAAAAAAAAAAAAATATATAATAAAAATTCAATATATTTGAAAAGTTGTTTCAAGCTTATTACGACAACTCAAACAAGCTCAAATTCATACCGCAGGCCTAACTTGTCTACTAACTTCCTTGTTTGACAAGTGCAATAATTTTACGCAGCATTTAAGAGGACAATGAACGAAGTTGTTGCTGTTTTTTTTTTTTATTGTAAAACATTCATTTGCGTAAGAAATCACGTTGTCAATTTCGCTTATCCAACACATTGACAATGTCACATGGCTGGCAGACAACTAAACAATGTCAAAGCAAATAGAACATATTGCTCAATATTGTCTGTCTGTTTGTGACATATCTTTTATGCTACTGTGTGACGCACAGACCAATGTTGCAACATTTGTTGTTACATCACATGTTGTGGCTACGACAACGACACAAACGCACAAAATGACAAAAGTAATATGTCAAATGTCAAGCTGTATTTTTGTCGAAGAAATATTGCGTATTTATGTATATGAAAATGTCTACATGCCACAAAAAAAAGATAGAAAAAAAAGATGTATAAAGCTACGCCCAAAAGCAATTGAAAAACTTACACAGCAATTAAAGTGAAAGTCACTTTGGTTATTAGTGACAAAAAATGTCAAAAAAAAAAAAATAAATAAATTTACCTTATCGTAGCATAAAGCGCAATTACGCACAAATGCGGAATTACTATTAATACCATAAATAATAATAAAAAAAAAAACAAGTGTACACATTTGTCTTTCGTATATTGCAGTCAAGACAAGATTGACCAGAAAAAAGACCAAATAACTTAACAAACAAACAAACCAACAAGTCTTATGTTCGAGACAACCGACTACCTACGCAATAAACTGCATGTCAGCAGCAGCAGCAACAATATTATATGATACTCAAACTTGATACAATATCTGCAGTGAACAACTTGTCGTCTTGTCTATGACGCATTTATGCATTTGTCCATGCGTAAATCGTTAAAAAAGACAAAAAAAATATATATATGAATGTTAAATGACAAGCGCACAGCACCAACTCAGCAAGGAGCACAAAATTCAATACATTTTGCGCTTGTCTAAAACGTGTGTCGTCAGACGTGATTGGTTTGAACTAACTGTAATATTTAAATTGTGCAAAAAAATGCAACATGAAAAAAACAATCAATAAAGGTAAATGCATTAAACAAGTTTATCAACGTCATTAATAATGTGTGGAATTGTGAAAAAAAATATATTTTTTAATATTTTACCATATTTTATGTCAATTTAAAGTCAATTTCATGTCTTAATTCGACATGCAATGCTAAACAAAAATCAATTTTCGTATTTTAACGCCACATTTTTTTTTCTGTCGTAAAAAAATATGTAATTCAATTAAAGCAAAAAACTTTAAAACGATGACTTTTACTTTCATAAAAAATAATATAAACAAACTTCTAACAACTTATTCGAAAACCAGTTGATAATATGCCACAACAGCACACGTGTCAGCCTTAATCAATGGTTGCGCTATGCATTTTATTATATCAAGCCACCAATTAGACTAGAAACCTACTTTTATGTAATCATATCATAACAGTCTCAGAGATATTCAGACAAAAAGATTTCCTGAAAAGTCGGCTTTATCGACATGAAGACGCTCTGTGATTAATAAAAAAGTTGATAACCTCATTTGAATAAGAGATAATGTTAACAAATAAAGATAGTTAAAAACTTCTTCAACCAATGACAAAAAAAGAGCTTGACAACAAACTACAAACCGAAATAAATATAAAAATATTACAGAAGATTACAAAAAAAAAAAAATCGAAAGTATGTCACGACGAATTACACATGATCCATCAATGAATATTAAACATCTTTCAGCAGTGCTCGCAATTGAGGCTTGTTGACAAATGCTGTGACTTTTTGTTTGTACATAAATAGAATCGATTGTTGATTGTCGTCAATTGTTTCACTTAACATATGAGAGAAAAACTCAAATATATGTCAACAAATATGAATTTAAGAAAAATAATAATAAATACACAATATACTTGGTTGTTGTTGTTGACAATGAAGTTAAATTGTGAGATTTTATAATTGTTAAGAATTTCATTGAGATGCCATTAAAGTTAACTGAACTCGGCAGACTCAGAGGGGGAAAAAAACACTTAGCAATAAAGAAACGTTTGCCTTGAGGCAATAAAAATTATAAAACAAGACTCTTGTTATGACTTTTTCTTGACCTAAGGCAAATAAAATAACATGCTTCCTTTGATAATTTATAATATTTTAATAATAGTTTATTAGTGTGTATAGCACAATATTATTAAATTTAAATACGCTTAATAAATTAAACAAAACAGTTTAAATATGCCGTGGCATGTTTTTTTTTTTTGCTCCTTCTTAATTGATTCTTATACTTCGAGTTGTTGCTTTTGCAAAATGAGACTAAAACGTTTTTAACGTAGTTTTTAACTACAATAATTTAAAAAATTTTGTAACACAATCATTAACAAATTCGGAAAAAAATAACTTATTTAAAGGAAACTTTGAAACTTAAATAATCTTTAACTTATTCATCGGTCTTGTAGGACACTTAAATATGCATTCGAAGTTTGGACTTTGAAGAATGAATGATTAAATTGTTAGTTTCTTTGCGGCAACAGTTAATGCTCTATGCGGCACAATCACGTGATTGATAGAATAGTATGTAGCCGGTCTCCGAGGATTTTTGTATGTCTGATGTAAGGCCATAGAAATCTTCAATAGTAGACGCTTCAATTTTATCGACCATGTCATCATCGAACAGCAACCACAGACCATGACTCTTCACAATGCTAATGTAATGGCCACGATTCGGACCTGAGCCGCAATGTATAACAACGGCCATGAGATCGTACAGGCGATCCGGATTGACGGCATCGTCAGATGTATTGAATAGCCGCAACTCGAGCGGAAAGACAACACGATGCGAGACTTTGATGTGCCGGTTGAATTGTTCCATATACTTGAAACGCTTCAGATGCAATGCCAATATCATGGGCAGCTTTTTGACGCGCATACGTTTCTGTGCCTCCTGATAGCTGCAGCAGTTGTCACACTTGAACTTATTGTCCGAGCAAAGGGTCTCCGTATTGCTGAAGCAACGCAAACAATGCGTAATTGACGTATTCTGATCGACATCGACCTGTAGATCGAAGAAATTTTCATCCTTGCTGCTAACCGTCTCACAGTTGAGGCAACGTGTCTCTGACGTTAATATGCCCTGAAAGATCTCATGCACCCATGTGGGTTCGGTATTAGCAGCAACAGCGGCCGCGGCCGCAGCGGCAGTTGAGGCGGCATTATGTTGTGTGGGCGTGACACTAGCATCTGAGCCATTATTTAGTGAACCCGTTGAGTTGCTGCAGTTGCCATTTGTCGTTGAGTTCGATGCCGAGGTCGAATTGGAATTGCTTGAGTTTGATTTGCTAGCGCTGCTAGTAACACCGCCGCTAACGCCACCAGCGCCACCACTAGTGCCGCCACCATGGCCACCATTTTTGCTGGCATTACGCTCGGCCAATATAATCTCATTGATGTGGTTTATCAGAAAATTGAGAAACTCATGCGCATCTTGTTGCATATAATTATCAAATTCTTCTTTCTCTTTGCGTAAACGTGTTATGAACTTTTTTGGCGCAATCGAGCCGACTTTTTTCTTCTGCGTTGCTATATTATAAAAGAGATCCGCCAGACAGGAGAGTAACGTTTCCTTGGGTCGCTTATTCTTGGCCTTATATTCGAGCACCTTCTCACGGAATGGCTTACAAAAGTAGAGCGCCTGCAACACAGAGTTGCTGTAACATGTATTGCCAAAATTCACCAGCCCAAAGTAGTGCTCATTTGGTGGAAACAAATCAGAGCCGATCTCACGCTCCAGTTGAGAGACATTTGCGCCCATTTTCTTGGGCTTTAGACACACACACACGTTTGTGGTTAGAAATACTCGAAAGGGTTATTGTTGTTGTAATGCCACCAACACCACCGTGTATTAATTTCAATTGTTTGCTTTTGGTTTTTTTTTTTGTTTTTGTTTTTTATTTGTTTGTTTGTTTACTATGTATTGGATTAATTAGCTTGTGCTATTGCATAATTTTAGGCGCTTTAAAACACTTTTTTTTTTGCTAGTTGTCTGAAAATAAAATTTTGAAGAGGGGATACACGTGAGTAATCTTTGCATAACAAAATGAAAAACAAAAAAGAGAGAAAAGAAACACTAAACTAATTTTGGAAGCTTGCTTTGGTTCTTTGTTTTAGTATTTAATAAAATATGTGACATTAGAAACAAAGCCTTACATAATGTCAACCCGTTTTGTTTAACGGTTAAGACACTAATTGAAAATGAAAGCAAGGTCAATTAAGATATCATTATTATCCCCTCTCCAAAGTACAAAATTTATTTTCAAACAGCTTCAAGTGTTTTACGTTGAGTTCATCATTTTAATTATCATTTATTGTTATTTTTTTTTTTTTTATTTTAATTGTTTAATTAATTTTGCACATTATTAAATAATTAAAAAAAATATTTGCAAACTTTTTTGTTCAATGAAAAAGAAAGGAGAAGGAAGAATAAAGTTTTTAAATAATAAAATATAAAATAATTGGTAGTAAAATCAACAAGTGATGCTTAAATATTTCACAATCGCTTGAAAATATTAAACCGTTTTTGCTTCATTTACGTCAATATCTGACGAAAAAGATATCATCATCGATTTTTTGCTTACTGAGAAAATGAAGCCATAAAAAATGTGAAAAATTCCAAGAAAATTAATAAAAAGTTAATTGAGCAAGACGTTAACGATACCCATTTTCCAGCCATGGAAACTTTGAGACTTTCCCCAGTGAGTGTTATCCAAAATAAAAACAACAAAACGAAATCAATTTGACTTGTCTCTGACAGATTGATTCACTTAGTGAGCTTAGCCGAGCTTATGTTGCAATGAAAAAAGGTAATTAAAAGTGTTATTAACTACAGGTAACACACGACGTGGCTCACGACAACAACAACAACAACGACGACTGCCCACTAAGTGAAGCAGTCAAGATAAATGAGAATTCCAAGCGTGCACATATGGTCAGGTCAATTGAGAAATTCCAACAAGCAAACGTTGTGTTACTAATCAATTGAAAAAATACTCAATAATCTCAGTTGTGATAATGATAATTGTGCTGATGACGAAATTCAATGCAAAATTTATATTCAAAGTCAGTTAAGCTGGCTTTAGTGGACGCATTGGGCGACGAGAATGAATGGTTCATTAGAAACAAATCAAAAATGAATATAAACACGAGATAAAAACAACGCAAGTCTCAATTGCAAAACTGAAACTGGTCAAACACGTTTAACTAACTACGAGTATTTCTACGCTAATATTATATTTAATAAGTCTGAGTTGTGAGATTCTAAGTTCCATTGATT
Organism: Phortica okadai; assembly: GCA_034638295.1. NCBI lineage: Eukaryota > Metazoa > Arthropoda > Insecta > Diptera > Drosophilidae > Phortica > Phortica okadai. Next base: position 3,281,717 of record CM067849.1, on the reverse strand, counting down.
GTTTAACTATTAAGAAGGAGTAAAACACTGAAACGCATTTAGTTTGATTTAGCAGCTGCAACGAGAATGATACTGACACGTATTGTGAGTTAAAATGACATAAAAAATACTGAAAAAGTGTAAAAAAGGATAATTTTAAATAAAATTCCATTTACAGGCGCTACTAGCTATCGTTCTTGCCATTGTCTTTGTGCAAAGAAATTTTGCAGCCACAAAAGTGCTTTATGAATTACAGTGAGTGTGTGATTTATAAAATAAAATAAAATCGAATATTATAATACAATATAATGTTAAAGTTATACCAATATCAACAGCATACGGGACAAACACACCGAACGCAACGAAACCATCTTGATTAGGGATAATAACATAGAAGCCAACACCAACACCACCGCCAACATAAATGCCACCGACCCTGCAACATCCAATGACAATGAACCTGAACTGGTCGTCATTGGGGTGCGCAAAACGACGCTAGCCTTTGTGATCAAGAATATGACTGAGCATTATTTTCGTGAAACAACAATATACACTGCCGATAAAGATGGCTATAAAGCCAAATTTAATTTCTCACTTCGTCAACCTGTTAGTCTAGAACCACGTTTGGGCGCTCAAACGCTCAAGACAACCGTTGGTTAAACAAATGAATCATCATCAAGACAAAAAAAAAATGAGAAACAAAGTATTAAAAAAATTTATTTATTGCAATGTACTTTAAGCCCAATTAAGCTAAGTGTTAATATAGTTTAAAAAAAACCCCACTTTAACTCAAAAAAGACAAACAAACAAAACCAAAAATAAATTAACAACAAACCAAATAACAAATAAAAAAATAATTAAACAAACTCATTTGTGTGCAAATGTGCGTAATGTTTTTCTTAGTCAATGATGCGCAAAAAAATATGAAAGACCATCAGAAGAGTAAAGTCAACTATCTATCCAACTACTTAAGACAATGAAATATGCATGAGTTTGCGGCGCCTAAAGTCATTATTCGCTGGCAGAGCAAAAGCTAAGTGCAACTAACGCTGTGATATACCAAAAGCATTCAACGAACTTTCCTGCAGCGACATAAATCAAACGAAAAAAAATTCAGCCAGAGGCAAATGAGCAAAAGTCTTTACCTCAAACAAAAAAAAAAAACCAACCAAACGAAAAGCTTTTTGTTGACTGCTCTGTTTTCAAAATGTCACAAGGATAAACTTTGAAATGACAACTTCTTGCAATAAATTTTCCGCACATAAATTTAATAGCAAAGTAACTTGGTCGATAATGTACAAAGTTGCATATAACTCTATATAACTTGCAGCAACTTTGGCACGTAGCCAAAGCACAAATAATAACGAATAAAAAATAAATAAATAAATAATAAATAAATAAGGATAAAAAAGCGAAAGCTCAGAAAGAGAAATTTCTCAATTATGATACAACATACACTTAAATATTTGTATAAAAAGTCAATAAACAATTGCTTACCGTGTTTATATATTCCTTGAAGACGTTCTTACTTAAACAAGTTTAGCAAAATGTACTCCAATGTAACAAAATTTCTAGCATTGATTTTTCGTTTTATAGCACCGAAATTGTTCGATTTCCAAATTTTCCTGTTTTCTTTTAATTGAATTCAATGCAAATCAAGTAATGCATAAAACTTAAGCTACTGATATGAATCGAGCAGAAATGTGCTATGGTTACATATAGAAATTAAGCTTGAAGACTTTGCCTGTAAAGAAAAAAAAAAAAAGAACAAGATAGAAAACAGTTTGATTAGTCTTTGAAAAAAATAGTTTACTTAAGCAATAATATGTATATACACGCTGTAATCAGTAGAATTATAAAAATCATATATGTAATACTTGCTTCATTAGCATAGCACTTGTATTTGTTGTTTAGTAAAAACGTGATGAATTCTACCTTGAAGTTCAAGTTTGAACAAATGACTTAGCCCATTATCTAACTGGACACATCAGTGTGTCGGACAGTGTAAATAAGAACAACTAATTTAGGTCATATTCGAAATAAACAAAAACAAACAAATTTTGTCATTTACAACTAAAGACGCTCAACTTAAAAAGCTTAACGGTGCTGACCAGACAACATTCAATTAAAAATCGCACAATTTGATGAGCTGTGGGCAGGGCAGTAGCAATTACAACAACAATTTCACAAGTAATAATGAGACAGACTACGTAGTATATACTACATCAATTAATAAAACTAATTAACTAATCAACGCGTTGATAAGCAAACGCGACACTTACTCATCTCTCATCTCATCATAGCTCAACTCAAGCTTGGCTCATCAGAACTCAAGCTCAATTCCAGAGTCTAAATTACTTTGAAATTCAAAATTTTGACTCAGTTCTAATTCGACGTGTACAGCATGAAGACGTGCTACTATTTGCAAAGATCGTTGATAATTGCCGTGTGCTTATTGCTGACCAGCCACTATGGCAATGCTCAGCATCCTGGTGGAGCACAAAATTATAGCAGCGAATTGCTTCGTCTTGCTAAGGCTGCACATATTAAAGCCTATATGAACGAAGACAAGCAACCATGTGAAAATTTCTATAAGTTTGCATGTGGCGACTGGCATCGACTGCATCCGGCATTGGAAAGTGGCTCGCAGACAAATTACCTGAACCAATTGCAGGAGTTGTATGCACGTAAGAGCGCGGACATGTTAAAAGAGCAGCGCAGAACGGATACGAGCGCCGATCTGTTACTCAAGAATTTCTACGAATCTTGTCGTGCTGAAGCGCATGACAATGAAGCTGAACTAGATGCAATACTCAATGTCGTGGATTTCCAAGGTGGTTGGCCTATTGTGAAGACGCCGAGTTGGTATGAATACGAGTACAAATGGCTGGACGTAGTGGCAAATTTGAAACGTAAATTGGGCGTGGATATTTTAATCGGCTTGGATATTGTGCCGGATTATGTGGATAAGAATATACATCGCATTAAGGTGGGCGCACCAAAACTGGAACTAGGCACGCGTAATATTTATCTAACCGAGAAATATGCGGAAAAACGTAAGCGTTACACGTATCGTATAGCGCACAAATTGCGCAGCTATTTTCCACGCATGAGTGAAAACTGGGCCGATGAGGTGGCCGCACAGGTACTCGACATGGAGCAACAATTAGCTGAAGGGCTACCGCAGAATCCAGCACTCACTTTGCGTCAAACTACGCGTCAACGAACCGCAAACGAACTGAAGGCAGCCTATGGCAGTTTTGTCGATTTAAGTCGTTATCTAAATTTGATATTCAATGAATCGCTTTACGTGCAAGTTTACGAATCACCCGAAGATTATATGACCAATCTGGTTGAAGTCATTAGAAATACGCCCAAAATGGTTATCGCTAATTATACCATGTGGCGTGTGCTGGAACGTTTCGATGCCGCACGTGTGCCACCTCACGAACAGCCGGACATCTGGTGTGTACACAAGGTGGACAAGTATTTTCCACGTCAGCTTGAGACGCAATTTCATCGCAACTTTAACAACATGCAAATGATCAACGAGGTCCAATCGACTTGGGCAGACGTGAAACGTGTATTCCGCGAGTCATTGCAGGCATCCGAACAATTGCATTGGCTTTCGCTCGAGACACGCCAAAAAGCCATAGTTAAATTGGATGCTCTCGAGTTACAATTTCGTATGCATGATGAACGCAGTCTGATTAATCAATTGCATGGCCTTGTCCTACGTCCGACTAATTACTATCAGAATCTATTGAATGTCCTGCAGTGGCAGACAAAACAATTGCTGTCGAAGGTGATCGAAACGCCCGCATCAGACGAAGAGGACATTAAATTACCCAAATATCAGTTAACAACGAATAGAATACAAGTGCCAATCACTTTCTTGCAAGCACGTTTCTTTTGGGATCCAGCCTATCCGAGTGCGCTCAAATATGGCACATTGGGCTACCTGCTCGCACAGGAAATGCTGCACGGCTTTGACATGATCGGACGCAAGTATGACAAATATGGCTATCAGAACAACTGGTGGGACAGCGATTCGGAGAAGGCCTTTAACGAGCGTATCAAGTGTCTCGAAAAGCAATACAGTGTCTATCATCAGTACAAGGACAGAATCGTACGTGACGAGCATGTGCTGCCAAAGAGCATTGCCGATAATGGTGCCTTGGGTATTGCCTATCGTGCGTATCTCAAATGGTGGAAAAATATAGCCGACAGCGAAGCTAATTCAAAAGAGGCGCTGCCCTTGTTGGACTATACACAATATCAGCTATTCTTCATCGGCTACGCACAATTGTGGTGCGCCGATTATGCTGATTCCATTGAAATATTCACAGAATTGCCAGCACGTTTGCGTGTCAACGCAGTGCTCTCGAACTCGCCAGACTTTGCGAATGAATACAAATGCAGTGAGGATAGTAAACTTAATCCACGCGAGAAATGCAGTTTGTATTAGACTAACTCGTACACACTTAGCTTGTAAGCAGTAAAATAGAAACGAAACAGAGATACACATATATGTAGAAATGTTGAAAATAAAGCAACAACTAACTTACGTAGATAACCCATCACCCTATTAAACTTTATCAACTTGTGCGAAGCGTCGCACTGTGTTTTTTTGTGTTTAAAAAAGCGCGGATCATTTTAGTAGCCCGACTCAAAGCGTATAACGAGTATGTCAAACGCTGCGCATTTTGTGCTCATACAATTTATATTTTTTCTTGGCATTATTGGTCAACTGCGCTGCGTTAGCGATTTTCAACCGATCTACAATCGGGATGCTGTACTACGGCCGACACGCGCTACGGAAATGCGCAAATATATGAATCAGAGCGCAGATCCTTGTGATGATTTCTATGAATATGCTTGCGGCAACTGGATGCGTTATCTGGGACGTAGCACAAAGGACAATGAAACGCCTGCACAGCAATTGTTAACGAGTATTGATAACGAATTGCGAAATTTGCTCGGTAAGAAGGCAAGTCTCGAGGATAGTGTGTTAGTGCACAAAGCAAAAGACTTTTACAAATCCTGTTTGAGCGCAGAACGCAATGGTCAGGAACAACAGCAGTTTCTGAGTGAGTTTATTAAGAGTAATGGCGGCTTTCCGGCCGTGCCGGGTGACAATTGGCAAATACATCATCATAACTATGAGTGGCTTGAGATTGTGGCACAGCTACGCAAGAACTATGGCATGGATATACTGGTTGGTCTACGGATCGACATTAATTTCGGCAATGTGCATGAGAACAGCATTTACTTGACCGAGCCAAGTACATTGCTACCGTCTGAGTATTGCAGCGCTGAGGGCACTAAACGCGTGGACATACGTGAGCGTGAATATGAGTTAATTGAACGTGATGTGGCCACAAATCTTAAATATTGGTTAGCGCTTGGCAACAATGAAGCAAAACGTGTGGCCGCAGAAATTGTCACATTCGAGTTTGAATTGTGCGAAGGAATGCGACGTGACGGCGCATTAGAGTCAACACTGCCAGCCGATGAGCTACCAATGCATTTACAAGCAAATTACGAACGTAAAAATCTGTTGCAATTCACGCAACAATTCAACGATCAACTCAAACTGAATGACTACATGAGCAATAGTTTCGGCACGAAAATCTATATGCCAGTCTATATGGCAGCACCGCAATATTTTGAGCATCTTATTAAGACAGTAGGCAATTTCAATAAGACAACTCTTGCGAATTATATAATGTATCGCGCTATTTCGTTGCTCACCTTGCCACTGGATGACCAGCCGAGCCGACGTCCCACCTTCTGTCTGAATGTGCTTAAGCGTTACTTTCACCAAGCACTTAGCGAAATTTACAAACGTCAGCATGTAAGCGAAAGCATTAAGAGCGACATACAAGTGCTCTACAACAATGTGAAGCAGGCATTTGAACAAAGTTTACACAGCACATGGCTTGAGGACGGCACCAGCCGTGTGGGTAGTCGAAAATTGCATGACATCGTGCTCAATCTAATCGAACATGAGCGAACGCAAGCGTCTAACTTAGAAATCGATAGTAATAACTATTGGCACAACTTGGTCACGGTTATGGGTCAAGATCAGACTTACGAGCTCAATCGCATTTTCGATAGCAGTCCGCCACGACCACGCGACGAAATCAAAGCGTACGAAACACGTATCCAGTATCGACCAGTGCACAAACGCATCGACATGGCTTGGGGTCTGCTGCAGCCGCCCTACTATAACGCTCAGTATGGTAATTCCATACATTATGCAGCGCTTGGCCAGCAATTGGCAATGCAACTGGCATTGGCTTTTAACGATGTGCACTGGGCGATCGATATACATGAACGCAACAGTTGGGATCCAGCGACAGCAGCGGCATATCGAAATCGCAGCAAATGCTTTGCCACTCAACTTGGCAATTATTTATACGATGATCCAGCAGGCTTTACAAATGTCACAGAGCTGAGGGTCTTAATCGCACGCAGCGCCGGTTTAAATGTTGCTTTTCGTGCATATTTAAATTGGTTGCATTTTCAGAGCCCAAACAATGATTTCGGATTGCTCATAAAAGAAACTCTGCCCGAGCTAAACTTCTCCAATACACAATTGTATTTCTTGACCTTTGCGCAGCTGCAGTGTCATGTCCATGAGCACTGGAATGCGGCAATGCCCATCTACAGCGTTAGGCAACGCCATACTTTAGCACGTTATGCCGTCAATGGACCGCTTAGAAATTCTGCAGAGTTCGCGCGTGAATTTGCCTGCAAAGCTGGTTCAGCCATGAATCCAGATGATAAGTGTGTTATTTACTAACAAAAAGTTTTTATATATTTATTTACTTTTTTTTTTCATTTTTTTATTTGGAAAAAATAAATAACAAAAAATTCCTTTATCACTTTTTGTGTTACAACAAGCCCGGTTTTGTGCACTACTCACAAGCAGGAAGAATATTATGTTTTTGTTTTATTTTATTATTATTTTATTTTTCACTTGACTTCTGTTGATAACCTAGAGAACTGAACTTGTCCATGCCGAGGAACTTGAACTAAATATTATATATAAATTTTTTGTTCGTTTTTCACTTGAATATTTTGAGTATCAACAAATTCTTATCGCCAAGCAAAAATAAAAACGGCACACACCTCTCATTTGCCAAGACATATTAACCGAATCCAACCGACATTGAAATCGCGAAATCAAAAACTCAGAGTCGCCAGTCTCGCTTTAGAACTCAATGTGTAAAAATGCTTAAACGACACGCGGTACTTTTGGTACTAATCTTAATAGATGTCATCAGTGCTCATCCGGCAAGCCGGCAGGGTGCCCCGATTATTGATAGACGCGAGGAGCTCAATGTACGCCAAATGAAATCAAAAGAGATTTTCAAATATATGAAACCAGATGTCAATCCTTGCAACGATTTCTATGAGTATGCGTGCGGCAATTGGGCGCAACATCAGCGCAAACATATGCGGGAAGGTGAAGTACGAACTGCACAAAATGTCGTCGAATTGCAGGTCAACAGCGAATTGCAAAAAATGTTAGAGGAGCTATTGAAACCACAGGATGGACAACATGGACGTAAGGTGCGCGATTTTTACAATTCATGCATAAATGTGGAGAATCCTTCATCGGCGCGGCATAATTTTTTGCATAACTTTGTCAAAACCAATGGCGGTTTGCACATTATACCCGACAGCAACTGGCCGGTTGAATATGATTGGGTACATGTGGTGGCAATGTTGCGCGCCAACTACGGCATGGATATACTTATTGGCCTGGATATAGATGTTAATCTGCAAACAATGCGCGGCAATAGCATCTATTTGGGAGAGCCGAAATCGACATTAATACCGGCAGAATATTGCAGTGCTATTGGCACACAAGATGCTAATATAAACGACGAGGCATACGAGGAAATACAACGCAACGTGGCCGCGAATATGCAAAGTTGGCTGAATGTACGTGAATCAGATGCGAATCGATTTGCGGGCGACGTTGTACGCTTGGAATTCGAACTTTGCAAAGTTATGCGTCAAGATCACTCAATGCCCGATGATGAACAAGACAGACAAGGCGCGTTGGCCGGCGGCAATGTGCGTTATATGACGGGCCAAGAGCGTATACACGGCATGCAAAAACAGAAAATACAATATCCGCGCAAAAATTTAATGACACTAACCCAACAAAGCGGCAATGTCATCAATTTTGGTATATTTGTCAATGAGAGCCTTAATACAACAATCAATTCACCAGTCTATGTACGAAACGAAGCATATTTGAAGCAATTGACGCGTGTTGCCAAAATGAATCCAAAGCATTCTATAGCAAGCTACATCATGTATCGCGCATTGCAAGAATTAAACTTTCCAAGCGATGACGATGCAGCGACACGTCCACAGACTTGCGTGACTCTGGTGCAACGATACTTCCCGAAAGCGATTGGAGAAATGTACATGCAGCGCATGCAACGCGTTGAACCACGAAACGATGCATACACAATATTCAATGACATTATTAAAGCATTCGATGAGCGTTTAGAAGTCGAATGGTTGGATGTGAATGATAAGCGCGCTTTACGTCAAAAGCTTCAGCAGTTCAAGGTAACTTTTGCAAATTATGACAACATCGAACTGAATGACTTGCACTTTGAACGTTTGGACTACTGGCGCAAATTAGAAGCTGTCCTAAGATATAACGCTGTATTGAAGTCAAATCGTTTGCGTGACGGAGATTATGGTCAACGTGGCGAAGCGGTAGAATCGTATGAAGTACGCGCACAACTATTGCCTTTGGATGCGCTCATTTCCAGTGGTTGGGGTCTGCTACAGCCACCATTCTATCATTACTACTACCCAAAAGCTATGAAATATGCGCTACTTGCACAACGGTTTGCACGTGAATTGATCTTTGCATTTGATCAGCAAGGCTGGAATGAGAATCCACTTAGCCCTATGACCTGGAAACCCAACACCCTTGAAGCATACCGCAATCAGTCGGAATGTTTTCGCGCACAGTATAGTAACTACATATACAACAATCCCGAATCATTCCGTAACGCTTCCAGACTAAGAGAACTGATTGCCGATAGCACTGCGCTAAACATTGCTTTCGGCGCCTATCTCAACTGGCTACAGGAGGCAATAAAACCTGATCTTTTCAAAGAAACATTACCCAATTTAAATTATTCAAATACACAACTCTTCTTCATCTTTTTTGCCCAAACACATTGCATGGCTAGATATGAGGAGGAAACGCCCCCGGAATATCTACCGCTCGATCTTCACAAACCGGAACGTTTCGAGGTCAATGGACCACTTGCTAACTTTGAAGAATTTGGTCGCGAATTTGGATGCGCTCTAGGCAGCGAAATGAACACGGACGACAAGTGTTTAATTTACTGAATTCATAATAATTATAAATTTTAAAATAATTACTTTCGTAATTAATAATAACAATTACGAAATTATTAAAGTTAAAAAAAAAAAATATTACAAAAAACTAAAACGCCTATTTTTTTACTTAGTCACTGTAGGTCACGGATACAATTAGTGCTATTGATCGTTCGTTGTTCAATACTGAGGAACAATAATCATTCTGACATTTTACATTTGCCAAACTCATATTGAATGTCAGGCTCATATAGCAATCATTTTATCACCGACGTTGCCAAGGACATAGCCAATGACACTGCCTGGCAAAATGCCTTTTTGCTTATGACAGTGAGACAAGTCGAAGTCAAAGGCGCTCATCGCACTGTATGATTGCCGCTGTTGCAATATCAAGACAACTTTCAGACTTTTGCATATTGTTGCTTGGGTTTTAATATTTAAAGCACGTGCATGCATCAAATTGAGTGCACTAAAAATGGCATGACATTAAATACATACATATGCACAAGCCCAAGTGGTTTGAAAGACTCGATCGATCGATCGTACAAGCTTACAAGAACAATTGATTCTAAATATAGTAAGCGCGCACATCCATAGCGTGCTATAGATTGAATCTTGTTTTGTTTTGTTATTCCTATAATCATATAAGCTTGCATGTTGTTGGAGGGCACTTTAAATATATACTGCGTAGAGATACGCTCACGATACAAAAACAATGTCAATCAAAAATGTTTTGCGTTATTGTAATTAAGCTGTGGGCATGGCATAATAACTTAAACACGTTTTTGTCAGTGCAAGCAAAGAGTGTCAATCTTAAAAGTGTTCGATACAAGATTTCATTCGTAATGACCTTCAACGTGCTGTCGACGGATAAATTAAGTGCGTCTCTTTTTTATATAATTTTTATTTTGATATTTATCAAGTTGAAGGTCTATAAAAAATTAAGTTGTTTATTCGATTTCTCTGGATTTGCCACACTCACGCATTTCCGCTTACGGATGTGGTAGACTACGTGTATTTATTTGTTTTTGTTGTCAGTACGAAAAATATCATGAAAATTACCTGTAACGAAAAGATAAAAACAACAAATTAGTTAATTATTTATGTAAATATGAAGTAGCTTGTTATCTAAATTATGGTAGAACGCAATCAAAACCAAAGACTTGTTCAGAGATGAATCTTAAATAATCAAATTATCAGAAGACTATGATGGATTCCATAATAAAAAAAGATACGAATACGTACGTCTAAAAAAAATTATGTCAGACTGTACTCTGGCATAGTCAAAAATTTTAAATAATTAAATTTTATCAGAAGTTTCAAAAGTTATTCTGTGTGAAAACAAAAATAAAAAAAATATATTAATATTAATATTAATTATTTCAAAATAATTGAAATAATCACATTACACATTTTGCTTATACATATTGTATGTATAAATAGCAAAAATAATAAAAAGCGTCATTAATTTAATTAGGAAGGAAGTTGCCCGCTGTTTTTTGCCGACATTCTGAACACCGAACAATTCCATTTAATCGAGTTTGTCGTTCATTAATTACATATATACATAACTACACCGTACATGCCCATAAGCACATATGAATGCTTCTCTATGAAGCGCTACATAGCAGTTGAGTTTAATATGGCAAACACATTTTTATCGCAAATTTATCGATGCGTCATATAAGCAATAATAACAAAAGATAAACGACTAAGTATGATTTTATAAGAATATCTGCAAAAGACAATGAAAATAAATTTAAGAACCAATGAAAATGAACAATAATTAACGTTTAATTCATTATTGAAGACAGCGGGTAGACAGAAAAACAAAAACAAACAAAACAACATAAAATATTTCTCGAAAAGGAAGATATTGTGTACTACTGCTGACACGCCTCACCACCCTCTACTTGTGTACCATGCTTTATTGGCGCTGTCAATTCTGTCTGGTTCGTTCTTTATGAAACTATAGTATTTTCTACGATCTCAAGTGGGTGCAGTGTCGGAAGCCAGACAAAAAGCAAACTCCGTCGAAATAGTTTCAACGAAACTGTCTGACTGTCTTACAATCTCTTTTTCTCAGTCTATTTTACTTAAAAGGTTTGAGAATGCCATTAAAACAAAACTTTTTCCAACTTTAAGTATCGCTTAATGTTGAAGTATGCTTTTTTTTTGTAAAAAGTTTATACATTTGTATGTAAATTTTTGGTTGTTAAAATATTAAGCAATAAGCTACTAGTCTTGACACCATTGAAAAGCATCCAGTAGCATTAAAGAGCCCATAGCTTGTATCTTAGCATTAGTGTTGAGTTATACTTTAATGTATCTTCATTCTTTTTTTTTCATGAATATAACAACTTTTGCCTTTCAATTCGGCGCCCACACAGCAACGCTTGGCTATTTTTCCATGGCAGTCAGTCAAGAATGCATTAACACTATCAGACATCGTTAGCGTATCTCTTCATTTAGCCATTCTTACATAAGCCATAAACACCTACACAGACGTTACCTACTTAAGATTAAAATTGGTTTTGTTTCCCTTGCCCGCTTCTCGTGCCTTTTTTTGTGTGTTTATAAGCATTATTGTTATGCCCTAAAGTGTCAACGCAGGGTGCAGTCTCTTGCTTGATCCTTTTTCATCTTGTTTTATTGCTTTGTTGTTTATCTTTTATTTATCTTATATGCCTTTGCTTGTTTAATCCATTTATATATATATTTTTTTCCGTTGTCATGACTGCCAGCAATGAAGCAACATTAATGAAAAGCTGCTGCTTCTCTTTTTTTTTTTCTTTAATAATGCAATAAATAAAAAAATATGTGAATAAAAAGAGAAACACTTGATTAAGCATTTTTATGTAAGTTGGCTGTATAAAGCCACAAGCAAGATTACCATATGCTGTCACAAATAGATTTCGTAAAGTCAACTTTAATAATGGTACATACATGCATATCTCAACTCTTTTCCAAAGTAAAACTGTTTGTAAGACACTCATAAATTAAAGACACGACAACGCAACGCAAACATATTGTTCACGCACATGAACAGCAGACAAGGGTTAAAAGCGTATAAGTGAATGTCTGAATGTCTGAATGTGCGCAAAAATGCACTTTGCATCAAGCAACAACAACGATAATAACAACGGCAACAACAACAATGACATCAACAATGCATCACGCAACAAGCAACGTTTGCATATGACATAATCAGCAATGACAAACGAACTCTTTATGCCAAATTGAAAACCAAATGGCTTGAAATTTTTTCAAAAAACTATAAAAATGCATTTTTTTTTTCTTTTTTCAAAAGATAAAAAAGAAGAATGGTGTATTAAAAATGCATAAGTTTCATTTAAAAATAACAATAAAAGCAAAAAACAAAAAAAAAAAAGCCAATGCTTTCTTTTCAACGTAATCCAACAGGAAAATGTTGACGTCGTCATCGTTGTCGTTGTCACGAAACAACGACTGCAACAAATCCCCAAAGTTGTCAATGACAATTTCGTAGAACACTTTTGATTAATCAACTATAAAGCAGTCGATAAATCAGACATATTTACAACAGCTCGTTCTGGCATGACACAAATGACCTACTTTGCTTATGCTTAGCTATGCCGTATACAAAAACTACAAAAAAAAATAGTCTCTTAGAATACCAACAACAGAAACATAAGCTAAGTATTGCCACAAGCATCAATAACCAGAAGTTGTTTCGATCGGTCGAGAGCCCCATGTGGCGTTCATTCGCTTAGTCAACGTCGTCTGTCTGTGTCTGTTTGAGACTCTCGTTCGACTGTCTCAATTCTGTGTGTTGTTGTTGTTGTTTTTGTTGTCTGTTATTTGTTGCCTGTTGTGTGTATTTATTTTATATTATTTGCCCATTTCATTCACACATTTTTTAACCTAAATTTTCATTTTTTTTACCATATTTTTTGTTTTATTAGTATTTTTTCTCAACTGCATGTTCTTTATATGTACAAATGTTTAAAATGTTGTTCGTCAATATTGACCGATCCGTTTACAAATAGGTTGCACTTGATTGAAGAGCGTGGAAAAAAAAATTATATATGCATTATTATCACAGTGCACTTTATCTTGAGAAACGATATACCTTAGTCAAATTGTTTTTTTTTTTTTCAATGGTACGTAAGATAAAGTTGAGTACACTGTAAATGATAGCAGAGAAAATTTGTTGCTGTCATTTTGCTTTTAGATCAATTTCGTGTACGTAAAGGGAATGAATATGAATGTAAGCTGATAAGCAACTTTAAACATCGTTTTCTTAGTATGTCTCACAATTGAGATCAATCAGATTATTGAATATACAAATCAACTCAAACTCGAGGAATAAGACACGATTTCTTTACAAAGAAAATCTTAAAAGTAAACATTTTACAAAAAAGATAAAAACGATATCATCAACATTAAGAAATGAATAATTTACGTTCAAAGAACCCTGAAATGATTGCTTTGTTAGCGTTGATTACTTTTGACCGAAATTTTCCAAATCTTATTTAAAAAAAAAAAAAAGGAAAAGACAACTTTATAATTCGCACGAAAGTAAACATTAACAACTTTGACTGAAAGTGAAATAGAAACCGTACGTACAGATTAAATAATCATAACAAGAAACTAGTAAGTAAAAGTACAATTTGCCCTAAAAAGGCGCGACTAAGAAGCAAAACCGAAGCAAACCACTTTTAGAGAGCGTTAAGTTAGCAGAGGCAACATTCATGCTGACAACCCAACCACACCGTACCAAAACCAAACCAAACCAAATGACTATAATTAGCAATGGACATGGAATTAAGCATTACGAAAGTGTGAAAAAAAAAATATAAAATGGAGAATGATCACCTTACTAAGTTACTAGAAAAGTCGTCTTGAAAAATCTTTGCCACCACATCAAAGACAAAGAATGCGCTTAACAATTCTCTATCGTTATAGCAATGCTAAGTTTGACGAACGAAACAAAACCAGTTATAATAACCGTGTGCAGTTAAAGTAGCGCAACGAATCGACTAATAGCAACGGAAAGTATCTCATGAAATGCGTACAAACCGGTCGCATTTAAACTAAGTTGGGATCGATGGTGAGATCTCAAGTGAGCAAGTCACGTTTCTGCATAGCTCTGTGTAAATTTTTTTTTTTTTTTATATTCTCTTAACAAGTTCTAATCAGAAGTGTGATTTAATATACCTGTATCTAAGTGCTTTATTTAACTGCTGATTTGTAAGGCATAGTTGGTTGTGCATAATTAGTGTGTTTATTAAATTGTTTTCAAAAGAATAATTGCATATATATTTCTTTTTTCTCTTCATTTGGGTGAGATATCGTGTTTTGTTTCTCTTTTTTATTTTATTTGGTTTTCTCTTTGAAATACTTTTTTTGTTCGTGTAATAACAACAGTGTATTTGAATTATTCGACCTGTGTTCAGTGGCCTATTGTTTTTGTTATTGCGCGAACATCTGTTTTGGTTTTTGTTCTTTTTTTGAGACAACGCTTTTTGTTTTTGCTCTGGTTGTCTTTCGTCACTTTGGAGTCACTTGTTGTTTTGTAAATAACAATAGTGTAACTGCATTTTTCGGACGGCGTTTAGTGGCCTTTAGTATTGTTGTTGCGTGCACATCTGTTTTGCTTAAACTGATTTGTTGTGACATTCTCTCTTTTGAGTGCGGTGTACTGTTCACACAAATTTCATTTTCGCACACGGTGTTTACACTAATTTCGTTTTTTGTAGCCTTATTAATACTTTTATTTATATTTTTATTTAACATCTTTGACTGCGTATTTTTCAAAATGAAGTGCTGTTATGAGGCATGTAAAAATAAAAAAAAATTTGATGTGGATTCACAACGAGCAGTTTGTTGCTGGTTGTGTGATAACATCTGCCACATGAAATGTGCGGGTATTAATGGGCGTGACCATGATAGGTTAAACAGTCGGTCGAAAACCGTCTGTGGCAACTATACGTGGTCTTGTTCGTCATGCTATAAGCGTCAGCTTGACTTTTCGTCAATGTACGGTAGTATCCGTGACGCGTTCCTTAAACTGAATAGAGCTGTTAAGCAACTATCAGTGGACTTCGAGTCGGGAGTGGACTTGCTGAGCAATTACGACCTTGGGCCGCCTCCACCCCTTCTTTTGTTGTCGCCTTTGCCGGTTACTAACCTTTCCACCCCACCTGCTCCTACATCAATCACTGCCCCTCACCCTAATCAACCCACTTCTCCCGCTCCCCCTGTTTTACAGGTAGTTAATGTTCCTATCCCCACCGTTCCTTCAACTCCTATCCCTCCAGTAGTTCCCGTGACTGCTCCTGCCCCTCCTGTTTTACAGGAAGTCCCTACTACGTCATCAAAGCGATCTCGACAGCCCTCACCTCCCTCGTCAAACACGATTGATGACAATATAGCCAATGTTGCCACCAATTGTGCGTCACCGCCTACTTCGTCGGTACCTAAACGGTCGAAACGGACATCACCCACATCTGAGCGTGCGTCTGCACCTTCGCCAATCACCCCTGCACGGTCGCTGCCACTACCTACGTTATCACTGAACGATAATCTATGCGTGGCCAGTAATAACAACCCGCCGCCGTCTTTGTCTGTTGTGGCACCTCGGAGACAGATATTTATTTCAAGACTGTCTTCTGATACTACCTGCGAGGATATTATTAAATATATTTCCCATAGGTGTGAAGGTAAAGTTGGCGTGCAAAAATTCACTTTTGCACAACCCAGAGATATTGCCTCATTCAAATTGAGTGTTCCTTCTGAAGTATTTCATAAGGTGTGCAATGCTGAATTTTGGCCAGACAATATGATTGTGCATGAATTCAAACCTAATAATAGGTCTAGACAGAATTCGATTAGAAATTCACAGTTGTCACATAACAACCAGGCTTCCTCTACCAGCACGGCTTCAAAAAACTAGTTCCTGATCCGGAGCATGTCTCTATACTTTATCAAAATGTAAGAGGGCTTCAGTCCAAACTTAATAGACTGTATAGGGACAGTTTTTCTTTTGAAGCTGGTATTATTGTGTTTTCCGAGACATGGCTAACACCATTGATTCTCGATAACGAAGTCCTCTGTAATAAATTCATGACATATAGACTGGATCGTCAGATGCGTCGTGGTGGTGGTGTCCTTATTGCGGTAGACGCATGTTGGCGCTCTGAGGTTATTCGAACGGTCTTGCCAGCCGGCATTGAATTCTTGAGTGTTAGAGTAAGTTTTCCCCATCAGTCGATATTTGTTACCTGTTCCTACATTCCCCCGGGGTCTAGTATGGTAATTTACATGCAGCATTTTGAAGCTATCGCATCAGTTTCTAACCTTGTTCGTTCTCGTGATATTCTGGTTGTGCTAGGTGATTTTAACTTGCCTAACATTTCTTGGTCTGGTCATGGAAATTTAAATTATCTTGTGCCTTCTGGTCAACACGAGTTCATCGATAATTTACTTGATATACCTATCTTCCAAGTAAATCCAATAGCCAACCATCTTCACAAGTCCTTGGATTTAGTGTGGACGAATGATTATTGTTCGACAGTGGTTTCAAGAACCAACCCATTATCTTCACCTGAAGATTTGTACCATCCTACTTTAGATGTATGTCTCTGCCTTATGACATCTCCTTCGACAAGGTCTTTATCTCCTCATCGCTGTCTTTGGTTTAGGAAGGCAAACTTCGTTCTTCTCGATACCTTAATATCTCAATACGACTGGTCTTTTTTGTATAGTTGTAATGATATTGCTGTCGCTACCAATTTTTTCTATGATTCTTTGAAATCACTCTTTGCTGAATGCATCCCTTTTAAAGAGACTGTAAAATCGGCTTATAAACCTCCCTGGTTTACTTGTCAACTCTCCAACGTGAAGAATATAATGTCCAGATTACATAAAAAATATAAAACATGCAGATCTGCCCATTATTTTGAAAGATATTGTGTAGCTCGCTCCAGGTTTCTTATACTTAATAGTCGCTGCTACAAAAATTATCTTACTCGTTGTAGGTTACAGTTTAGTGATAATCCTCGGCAGTTTTATAATTTTGTGAACGCAAAGCGTAAATCTGCTGTATATCCTTCCACTTTTTTCTTGAATAATGTACATGCTTTTGACGATTCTGGTATAGTTGATCTATTCGCTAATTTCTTCCAATCAACGTATTCTTCAGGTAACTTTTCAGGAGGCGGATACCCCTATCAAGTTAGTTCAATTAATCATTTCAGCTCTTTTGATATTGATCAGGATGACCTTCTTCTGAAGCTAAAATCTTTGAAGTTATGCTATTCTCCAGGTCCTGATAATGTACCTAGCTGTATTTTAATTCGTTGTGCTACTTCATTGTGCAAACCATTGTTAAAACTTTTTAACTTATCTCTTCACCAAGCATCATTCCCATCTATCTGGAAGGAGTCATTCATTATCCCTCTTCATAAGAAAGGAAATAAGTCTGACATCTCGAACTATAGGGGTATATCAAAATTATCTGCCATTCCAAAATTATTTGAAGAAATAGTGGTTTCGAACTTACAGCACTACTGTAAATCTATTATATCTCCATCGCAGCATGGCTTTATGAAAATGAGGTCTGCCACCACTAACCTCCTCGAATTTACTTCATTAGTTGGTCACGGTTTTCTAAATCAATCTCAAACTGATGTTATTTACACTGATTTTAGTAAGGCCTTTGACTCTGTGAACCATGAGTTGCTGTTGTACAAGTTAGGCCTTATGGGTTTTCCACCGAATACTCTATGTTGGATTGAATCGTATTTAAAAAATAGATCTCAAAGAGTGTTGTTCAAGCTTTCATTGTCAAAACCAGTGCATGTCACCTTTGGTGTTCCTCAGGGCAGCCATTTAGGTCCATTGTTTTTCAATCTTTTTATAAATGATCTTCCTCTCAGTATCTCATATGCTCGTGTGGTTATGTATGCTGATGATGTGAAGCTCTGTCTCTCGCTTAACGACGCTACTGATCATTTTAGGCTTCAAAGTGATCTTAACGCAATGCATTCTTGGTGCACAATTAATCTATTGTATCTTAATAGCTCTAAATGTAAATTTATGACATATCATCGAAGTAAACCACTTTTGTTTACTTACACGATAGATAATGTCCTATTAGAGCGTGTATCCACATTTAACGACCTCGGTGTTCTTTTTGATTCAAAACTTTGCTTCAATCAGCACGTTTCTAGGGTCGTTAATAAAGCAAAGGGTGTTTTTGGTTTCATTAAACGTTGGTCTAAAGAATTCAATGACCCCTATACTACAAAGATTTTATTTACATCTCTTGTGCGTCCACTGCTTGAATATTGTTCTTGTGTTTGGTCCCCACAATATAAAAAGCATCAAGATCGTATTGAGTCTGTTCAAAAGCAATTCCTTTTGTTTGCTCTTCGTGGACTAAATTGGGACATTAATTCGCGCCTTCCATCTTACTCAGCTAGGCTGCTTCTTATAAACCTTCCATCATTAGGACATCGCAGGATTGCTCTCGGGGCTTCTTTTCTCCATAAACTGATTTGTGGGGCTATAGACTCTCCTAATCTTTTATCTCAACTGAGGTTCTGCATTCCTAGACGTATTACCAGAAACTTTGTTCCTTTATCTCTAAATAGATGCACAACTAACTATGCTTTACATGATCCTCTTCGAGTTTTATGCGATAATTATAATAAGCTTTGGAACGTACTCTCGCCTGAGATCTCACCCGCTTCGATCAATACTATCATTCTTCGTCATCTGCGTGATGAATGAACTGCTGACAAGAGGGACTAACTGGACTCCGTCTAGACAGGATTCTTCTAGCTACCTTCAACCTGTCTTTTTATGTATCTCTGACCACTCATGGCTGTGAGAAGGGGCACAGCTAGCTGTTTGCAAATAAAATACCCCCAACGGGTCAGAGACATCTAATTATAAGAGCTAGATTTAAATATTTCTAAGTTAATTTATATCTTTTCGTATTTTTTTTCTGTTTTTTTTTTTTGTTTTTTGTATATAATCTTTAAGTAGACAGTAATTTGTCATATTTTTAAATTAAATAAATAAATAAATAAATAAATACAAGCGTACGAGCACGGGTATGAGGATGAGGATGAAGCGGGCGTGGCACAGCTAGCGAGCTAGCTAGCTAGCTAGCGGTTAGTGTCACAACTATGAAAATTGCTCGAGTTACAGTTTTAGACAAGTCAACTCAAACATTGCAAAAAAAAAAAAAAGAGACTAGACTCAAATGTGCTTCAACAAATATAAGTCAAGTAAAAGCTTAGCTCAAGGTTGATTGTTGATTGTTGTGGTTGTTAAACCATCATACGTGACACGTACGTATTTTTTTTGTTTGTTTTATTATTTTCATGCAAGCTGCAGGATATTAAACTTTGTTGTAACTTGAAACGCGATTTTCAAAAGACACTTCTTAAAAACATTCGCCCAAAACAAATAAGTAAACAAAAACAATAACAATATACTGAATATGACGTGGGCGTGCGCTTCAACGATTATGGGCGTTTATTTATATATTTTATTTTTCTTTTGTAATATGTTTATTATTCACTATAATACAATAGAAGTCATATATGTACTTGTGTATGTATATATGTACCTGCAATTTGGTGTCAGTTAACCATAAAAGAATGCGGCAATACTTATAAACAATTTTTTTCAATTTTTTTCCTTCTATTTCTTATTTTCTTATTTTGCTTTGTCTGACATTTTTAGAGGTGCGCCAAATTTAGCAATACTTCATTAATCATGGCCGCAAAAATTCTAATACAATAATTGCTTTTTATTTCAATCTGTGCGATAAAACAACTACTTCGTATGATATTTTCCGCACAACAAATCCTCCTACATAAATTTTGCAGTAGCAAAAAAAACAAGCCGCTAACGAAGAAATGTCTTAAATTGTAGGAAATTCGACGCCCACAGCAAACAAATAATTAAAGTTATTTGCCATTTTGGACACGTTGGCTATAAATTGTCTCACACGCATATTTGAAATGCAGTAGTTAGTTGTTGTGTGGCATAGCTGATGAGTTGCAATGAGGGTGGCAGATGTATCTATTTGAGGGGAGAGCACAGAATGTATACTGAAACGCCACAAACTCATTTAAGTAAATTGCACATAAAAATCAACCACAAACTAACAAAAATTAAATGGCCTGCTTGCTTGTTTTATGACAGCATTTTGAGGGTGACTGCCATAATGTAGTTTAGTTTAAATTAAAAATGTTCAAATGCACAAAACTAATTGAGGCATACGAGTACATAAATGCCAACCTTTTCTTTTTTGTTTTTTTTTTTTGCAAACACAAAAACAAAAGTAGAAGCAACTATGACTTGCTATAAATCAAAGTTTTTGTCATGTTTAATGAACCTTGAAATACATTTTTTTAAGTGCGTACAAATACACATACATATGTATATGTATGTAGAAAGATTGTAATGCTTTCGACTTGACTCGTAGACTCAGCACAGGCAAAGTCAGAAGAAGAAGTAATCATCATTAAATACAGTTTATGCAGAAATAAACGACAAAACAAGTCGTTTAGTGCTGCAAATGATATATGAGCGGCATTGTTTGAGCTCACACGCAATAAAGTAGTCTATTATACATGATTTGTGTGCATACCAAAATACATAACAAGGAAGTGTGTCCTTGAATGCCTTGCAGTAGAACAAATCGTATTGATTGTATACAAAAATTACCAAAACAAAAAAAAAAAAAAAAACAGAAACAAAAACAAAAACAAAAAGTTAAAGTTTATAAACAAACAAGATCCAAGCCCGTCCCCAAGGGCAGGTCACACATAAAACAATCAAGTTAATAGGCCAAAATTTTAATTATGGCCTAATTTGTATAAAACTGAAGCAATACCACCAGCAGCTATAAAAACCAAAAAAATAATTTTGAACACGCATCAAAAGTAACTTGATGAGGGCCGACAACCATTATACTTCATGGAGCAGCGCAAGGTCTCAATTGTAGGCGATATGTTTATTTTGATGTAGCGACAAAAATCGATTTTCCAACTTGAACTTAGACATTTAATTAAGGATTGCTCAATAAACACATTGGTTACGCCTTTAAACCAAACAACAAATTTACCTTTTAAAATTCAGCAGTGAAGCAAGACACTTGACTCTGATTGGCGTTGTTGTTTTCAGTTTTGAAGATGCGTAGACGATTTTTTTTTTTATGATACGAAAAAAAAAAAGCACTTCTGTTCCAATTTGCTTGTTTTAATACAATTTTCTTGAATACACTGAAAATATATTATTGAATATTTTTACAATTTTTGTAAGCACAAAAATATGAGAAACACTTGTATGGCATGTCGAAATATTACAAAAATAGAACAGCTGAATACACTTGTTTGTAATTAATTCAAATATTTATTTTTTTTTTTTTCATTCAAAAAGCAACAATTATACAAACGATACGAATCAATTGTTTAAACTTTTTCACATTGACTTAAAAACCACCTTATTAACACAAAGATTTTATTAGTAAAAATATAAATTGCATTCTTATTGGAAAACGCCATACATGGGGGTGGTGTGGTGAATTGCAAAAATACAATTATTTAAAGCAGAGACATGCTCTCCACACGCACACTCACACTAACAGCACAAAAAAAATCGATTACGCGCACTTGAAACTCGCGTATATTGAATGAATTATAAAGAATTGTACTGAGAATTATGATTATTGCTTCCTATTTTAATTTAACGGAATGCCACAATAATTAGCTAAATTTTCAACACTTTAAATTAGCACTTTGCATACATTTTTCTTATATTGGATACACACAAACTTTGTTCTTTCAAAGTACAACTACGCTGTCTCAAGGCACACACATCCGACACAGTTCAACGCATGTAACGCACTCGCTCACTCCCCGCACGTTTATGCTCAGAAGAGCGCATAAAACTTATGCTAGCAACAGCCCACGTCGTGCTATGCTGACAGACTGTAGCGCTGCTGTTAAATTAAACAAAAGAAGAAAAAAAAAAGAAACAAAAACCAATAACAGAGAAATGGTTGTCAATTCCAGCCAGAGTGCGCCAGTTGACCAACTCTTCTTCTAACAGCAATCGTCATGAGTGTGAGAGCCATATGGGCCAGAGAGTGAGTAAACTAAATGATAGAAATATAGAAATTGGAGCACTATGCTGTGTTGAATTCAGTACAATACGCCAACAGCACTGATAAGTTTTATGCTGGAAAACAGTTGTGTTGAGTAAAAAACTCTGTGTGCATGCTTTCTGATTCAATGGTGGTTGATTGCTTTTTTGTGTGTGGTGAATTTCATTTATATATTTCACTGATAAGCGCATAGGAAATTCTTTGAGTGTGACACACGCACTTTTACCATTAGATTTCACAAATTATCTATTGTTTAAACAAAAAAAAAAAATGCCATATGACAAAGTTAAATGGAGGGGAAAAAACCCGATAAATTAAGAATTCCACACGATTTTTTAAACCGCACGCGCAGCGTTTGCAGCGTGTTTGTATGTATCAACGTCGGAGCACTGACTGCACTTTAAACAGCACGAAACTGCCAGCAACAACAATAAGAACAAATTCAGTCAACACGAAGTGCATGAGACGCGTCGCGTCGCATACACGAACGCAAACGCACGAGCGACTTTTTGGCGGCACGAGTTGAGTGTAGCCTACACCAGATCGCTCGAATAATGGAGTTTATACATATTTCTTTTTACTTGCTCGGCCAGTTTAATGTTACAAATGTCAAGTAAATCGTGGCGACTTTATTAGGACAGACTGGGGTCAAAAAAGCGTCAGTAAATTTAAGACCCTTCAGACAGTTTCAAACGATAAACAACAAATTCCAGCAAACTGAAAGCTTAAAAATATATACAATATGTAGTTCCAACTAACACTTATGTATAAGAAAACTAATTTAACATAATTGGCTTTTATTTAAAAAAAAAAAAATTGATTATGCTTTCAATGAGAAGACATTAAGATCAGCAGACAAAAAGCCCTACAACTTATTTAATCTTTAATTTAAAAAAAAAACTGTTCATTTTAACTTCTGTGACATTCGTTGGCTTTACTATGTTGTTATATATACAATAAATTCCACCAAATTCAAGAGTTAATATTAAATGCTTCACACAGATACACATTTAAACACACACAAATGTGCTACTCTTACTTTCTGCTCATTAGAGATGCATTTGAGACATGCAACAACATTTTTCATTGAGATTATAAAATGCTGATAGTGCAGAGCGCGCTTTGTTTTAATTTATTCAAAGCTGTCATCAAACACTATCTTTTGCTATTGTTGTTGTTACAGTTGTTGTAGTTTACATCATTAAAACAACACAAAAATGCATTTTCAACATTTACAAAAGCCTGTTGCTCATGAACATATTTGTTTGTATGTATGTATGTAAGTAAATAGATCAAAGATTAGGGAGTAGAAATTGTTTAAACTTAAATAATTTTCAAAATTGATGGCGGGCAATCGCTAAATTAAATACGACAGTAGCGTGAGTTAATGTCAGTACACACACACACACACAGTCATAGACAAACTCACAACAGTTTCCGTTTGATGTTTGAAAATTGGTTTAAATATTTTTAGATTTCAATAGAAGTTCAAATCAATGAAACGCATTTTTTTTAAATTTGTTTTTTTTTGCTAAGCTGACTTGGTAAAAATTTTTAAATACATTTCAATCAAGCAAATTGTGGGCAGCACAAAATTATGCTTAATTAGTTAATAACAAAGTGCAGTTATATTAATAATGCTGACGTTATATCCGAACAAATACATACATATGCACGCAACTTTCAGATACATCAGATGTTACAGAACGATGACGCTTGAAGAATAACAACAATGGCAAAATGGAGAGAAAAAAAAAACACAGAATGAGAAATGAACACGCAATGATAAAGCTAAACAAAGGCAAGACGCCGTTGACGATAATGATGGGCATACACACATACATACATACATGTGCGTCATATGCACAAATGCAGGTCAATTAACAAATGCCGAAGTGGCAAGTAACTTCAATTATTAAGCTCATAGAAAGTGTGCATAATTGCACTAAGCTACAAGATCCAAAGTACTGAAACTAGAGCACAGCCATCAGCAATCACCGACTAACTAAAGAACCTATAATCTTAAAGTATACTTTAAATTAGCTTCGTAAAAAAATTTCAAAAAGAATTAGCAAAGTTGACTTTACTAAATAACACAGTTAGATATTTCTGATCCACAATTATTTCAAAGTATTCTACCATTACAAACCACAATGGTCTACAATCATACAACTTTAATAGTTAAATAGCCAACACCAATTGTTTAAAACGCACTTTTCAGACTGACAAACCTTTCAAGCTTGTCCTAAAATTCAAATCATGAAACAAGAAAAAAACACATTTTTAATAGAACTTAAACCCATTAAACTTTTCCAATCAACTCGTTTGCCAAACGCCCACGAACCGGCCAAACTTCTTTGAAAATAAAAAAAAAAAAAAACAAAATCAAATAAAAACAAGTCACGTTCGACTTTCTGTCAATTGGCATAATCAAGAAAAAGATACGAAAAGCAAAAGCAATAAAGGACGTCAGACAAACAGCCTGGTTGACTCTCTAACTGACTAACTGACTGACTGACTGATAGACTGAAAGGTAGTCAGAAAAACGGGCAGGCAAATGGCAAAGTGTAAACTCAAAAACTGAAAAAGGGAGCCATTACAACACACACACCCGCCGAGTGCAACCAACCCTCTTGTTTAGCCAACTTACCTGCCCACTTGCAACAACAAATTCAACACGGAAACTTTTTCAACATGACTTTCCAATGCGCCTGCGCAGTGGACATTTGCGACTCAACAAATACGTTGAACAAACGTCAGCAGGATGAGTGCGTGCGATTTCAGGAAGTTCTTTTATACTTAAAATGTGCACAAGACATTTATTAATGTTAATGCAGCTGAGTGGGTTGAAGATTTTTATTTTGGCATGAGCTTGGGGTTGGTTTTATGCGCAGAACTATACATATATGTATGTTGCAAGAACATATTTTAATGCATATGCCACAGCATGTAAAAGGGTCTGTCGATGAATCATTGTGTTGGTTGAGGTTATGGCGATACAATGCTAATAAATAAAAGGATAATAAAGCGGCACACGTTAGTTAGTCGGTTGGTTGGTTGAGTCATGCCTTATCATGTAAACTGTTTTAAATTTCAAACTGACAACGTAAATATTATACACGGCGACAATATGACTCTGACAAACGACAACAAAAGCATTGGCCAAACATAAACAAGCTAAGCCGCTTAAATTGATTTAACGGCACATTGGCAACCGTTATGCGACATTCCTGCCATGTGCGATTTGGTCAAGTTATAATTGTTTGTGTAAACAACAACAACAGCTGCACACGTCTTGCTCCACCCATTTAAATGACAGCTCATTCACCTTACGCATAGATAAATTTCATTGATGTAACTAATTGCGGTTTAGTCTTAGTAACAATTCTAACCGCAATTTCAGCTCATTTACATGCAGCGAAACTATTTTGCAACTCGTTGAGCAATTCGTATTTGTTGTGGCAACACATAAATCTTTTTAATAAACACATAAAGATCTCATAAATTAACTCTGCCCTTTTTTATTTAAATATTTTTTTTTTTTTGTTTTTTATTTTGCCTTCACGACTTCCGGCGACTTTTTATGTTATTACCTAAAACACCCAAGAACGTATTGAAGCGTTGCAAACTCAGTAAAGTTTCCCCTTATGATTTTGTCTACTGTCTCAGAATGAATAAAAATTTTAAATTTAATTACTTCGACTACAATGTGAGACTTCTGAAAATGGGCAAGTCTTTATTTAACGTTCAATGAATTGTTAAAACTTTTCACTCAGCTGCGAATAAAGTTTATAAAGTTTATAAAGACAACTATTGTCAGTGAGACAAACAAATTATTGCTGAAAAATGTGTGAGAAACAAAAGTTAACGAAGTTATATTCAACAACTTTTTGTTAAAATAACAAATTGAGACAAAGGTTTCTTTTTCTGAGCAAAAAAGGCAAAAAGTTACTCATTTATTTTCATTTTTAAAATTACTCATACAAAGCAGAAACAAAGAAATGCAAAACTTCTTTTAATGACAGACTTGGAAGATACATATCTGAACGACCTGAACATACACATGTGTGTATAAAATTTTATTCTTGATTGAGATAAACACAATTACGCTCACAAGAAACACTCAACGAAGATTTAGCAACAAGAAAGTTTCGTTTGAGTATGATTTGATGTTATTTGGTCCAAAGATATATAAAACTTTTCGAATACACCTCGTACAAGTTACCAACAGCATAGATTTGCTATAATTAGCAACTTCAATTTGCAATTGATAATCAACACTAATTAGTTTCGAGTCAACTTAGCCGCCGTAACAGTTTCCAATGAAAACGAAAACAGAAACTTCCAATTTGAAATACTATCGGCGATAAGATACTACATATTACATATATCTAATATTAAATGAAAATCAACGAATTTAATATGTATGTAAAATACACTCGCATAATATCAAAATTAGCTTACTCGCTGTATTTGAAATATGAAAACCTTTTGGAAATACGATAAAGGTTAATGGAATTTCGGTACTAAGCGATACTTGAAACTGACAGATTAAAGTCCAGTTGACCCCGAACAGTATATGCTCAGGTGTGCTTGCTTGTAGAATAGAGGTGACGATCGAAAATGTTTAAAAAACAAACAAATTAAATCACTGCAAAATCAAGTTTATGACGAAATGACTGTGAACGGCAACTTTTGTGTTGTATTTTGAATGACAGTTCCAATTTGCAAACGCACATACACAGATTCACACAGTTAGACAAACTATGTGGGTGTGTGAGTGTGGTTTTGTGAGACACAACAAAACCAGTAACCAATTTGCAAATAAAAAAGCAAGCTTTAAATGAAAGTTGAAATACTTTTCAATTGACAAAACTGCTTAACTTAAAATTCGCATATTGTTTAAACAAATTCAATGCGGAGGAGGTAAACTGGTTACAGCGCTGTCGTTTGTTAAAATCGATGATGGCTTTTTTTTTTTTTTTGGAAAAATAACTGTAAGCGAAAAAGTAATACGCCCAGAAAGACTTTTTGTGTCATGCAACGGAATCTTATCAACGAGATTTAGCAACTAAGCTTACCTTTTTTAATTAATTATCCAAAATGTTTTCTCAACAAACAATATTTTTGAAGTCTCTCTGATCCAGTTGGTTTCGCGCTCTCCTCTTGCACTTTTTCCAATTGATTTCAAAGTTTTACTTCTCCGTGTAGGGGCACAAAACTTTCGTTGCCAAAACTACGCTCGTGTGAAAAATACTATCTCCGCTGTTTGATAATTTACTCTTTTGCAGTTATGTCAATAATATAATTATTTTGTTATTGCAATTTTTCACATAAATTATGACAATGGATATTGATTTCGTTCATTTGCACATATAAAACGCGTTTTCTTATTCGTTTACAAATGATTTATTCTTGTCGTTTAGTTGCGTTTTATTATAAAGCGTTTTCGTTTTTAATTTGGCTTCGTTTAATTCGTCATTTAATTGTTTTATTTAATTTAACACGGACTCAGACGTCTAAGATGGATTTTGCAAAGATGGCAGACGGGTAATAAAGTGTTGGTAATGCATATGTGAATAAGAAGTAGTGTTCAAAGCGCGTTTAGCTGAAAATGCAACACTAATAAATTTTATGTCACTATCAAAATATTATTAAATCAAATTTTAATTATTGCCTTAAAATACAAAACAAAGCACGAATTAAAAAAAAAAAATAACCGAAAAAAATGATTTCCTTTTTCTTTCTCTTCCTACACTGTTTTTTCACAGCTGTTCTAGCCGTAGTGATGAGCTAAGTCACAATCACGGTGAAAAAATCACAAGTCACGTAAAATTGCTCATCACTGCTTAGGCGTATTCACCTGTTGGCGGACTGTATACATACTTACAATTTTTAAAATTGTATTTTTTTTAATTCATTGACTGAAAATGCATAAACAACAACTGTATTTATTAGTATTATTGATAGTGTTAAGTGTAAAGTTATGTATAAGTATGGATGGACAATGCAGTGCTAAAAGCGAGAAGGACAGCGACTGCGAAAATAATGAAAATGATGAAAATGCTGAAGCCAGTGCGAAATACTCTGAATGTAAACAAACAATCGTAAAATCGTTTAACTTAACATCTCATATATCTATTTATTTCTTTAGTTGACAATACAATCCACAGACGAGCTCTATATGAAACATACAAGTATGAACCCTGCCCAACGGACGACGCCGACTGCAATTGCCACGCCAACACCATTGAGCAAGACCTGGCTCACTTTAACACATCAACAGGTATTACACGCCAAATGTTAGAAAAAGCAGCCACATATGGAACAAAATATAAAATCTACAATAATAGACTGTACCGTGATGAAAATTGCATGTTCCCGGCACGCTGTTTGGGCATTGAGCACTTTTTGCTAAAATTATTGCCCGATCTTCCAAACATGGATCTCGTTGTGAACACCCGCGATTGGCCACAGGTGAACGCTGCCTGGGGCACAAAAGCACCTGTATTCTCATTCTCGAAAACTAAAGACTACCTTGATATTATGTACCCCGCTTGGACATTTTGGGCCGGCGGGCCAGCAATATCACTTCATCCAACCGGTATTGGGCGCTGGGATCTCATGCGTGAGAAGTTAAAAACTGCTGCTGAAAAATATCCATGGCCAGAGAAGCAATCAATTGGCTTTTTTCGTGGCTCACGCACCTCTGATGAACGTGACGCACTTATTTTGCTGTCACGCCGTCTACCAAATTTAGTTGATGCTCAATACACTAAAAACCAAGCATGGAAATCACCAAAGGACACATTAAACGAACCGCCAGCTCAAGAAGTATCATTTGAGGACCACTGCAAGTACAAGTACTTGTTCAATTTTCGTGGTGTCGCAGCAAGTTTTCGCCTAAAGCACCTATTCCTCTGCAAATCCCTCGTCTTTCATGTTGGCGATGAGTGGCAAGAATTTTTTTATGGTCAACTTAAGCCTTGGGTTCATTACATACCGCTTAAGAGCTATCCAAGTGAAAAAGAATTGGAATCATTATTGGGATACATTCAGAATCATGATGATTTCGCTGCGGATATGGCGGAGCGAGGCTATCGAGTCATCTGGGAGCATTTGCGCATGCAGGACATTGAATGCTATTGGCTAAAATTACTTAAACAATATGCCAAACTGTTGAGATATATTGTCAAACAAGATGATGATTTAATTGAAATAATATAATTCACTACAATTTTATTTGTAAAAATAAATTTTGGATCGTAATGTTTTTTGTTTGAAATTTTCGGTAATAATGACGGCTTTGGTAATTCTTCTCCTACTTTCAGGATGTGTCAATGCATTAAATACTACACATCCTTCATGTTTTCCAAAAGAACCAATTGAAGTCTATAATGCATTCACTGGAAAAAATATCCATTTGAAAGTACAAAGCGCTCTTCAAGACTATCAGCCATGCAGAGCGGAACATGAAGATCCAAACTGTTCGTGCTATGCTTCAAATATAGTCTTTGACTTGGAGCCGTTCTCAAAAATGGGCATTACAGAAGACTTTATTACTGCAAGATCTAAATACGGCACACCTTATAAAATCTATAGGGGTCGTTTATATCGCCAACGCTACTGCGAGTTCGAAGATCGTTGCATCGGAGTTGAGTATTTCTTGCTTAGGCTTGCATACAAGTTACCAAACCTAGACTTCGTATTGAGGGTACATGAGTGGCCGGAAGTTCACATATTATCCGGCCTTTGTGGTCCAGTGTTTTCATATACAAAAACAAAATACTTCTTGGATATTTTGTACCCAACTTGGTCTTTTTGGCAGCCCAGACGGAGCGGGCTAATAACACAGCATGATTATTTTGGACGATGGGATCAAATACGCGACCGAATTTCAAAAGTTGCAAGTAATTTGACATGGTCTAAAAAACTTTCAATTGGTTTCTACCGTGGCGCACGATATTCTGTGGAAAGCGATGCTTTAGTTTTGCTTTCTCGGCGCTCGCCTAGTTTGGTTAACGCAGCATACACAGCTTACCCATATCAAAAGATGCCATTAGACATGTTTGGATCGGCGCCAAATGAAAACATCAGTTTTGAGTACCATTGTCAATACAAATATCTCTTCAACTTTCGAGACATTGGTGCAAGTTTTCGTTTTAGGCATTTGTTTCTTTGCAAATCACTTGT
Organism: Phortica okadai; assembly: GCA_034638295.1. NCBI lineage: Eukaryota > Metazoa > Arthropoda > Insecta > Diptera > Drosophilidae > Phortica > Phortica okadai. Next base: position 3,250,987 of record CM067849.1, on the reverse strand, counting down.
CTTTCATGTGGGCGATGAATGGCAAGAATTCTTTTACAGTCAACTTAAGCCGTGGATGCATTATGTCCCCGTAAACAGCAATGCTGATCAGGAGGAATATGAACAGTTACTAAACTTCTTTCGCGAAAACGATGAACTGGCAAAAAGAATCTCCGAACGTGGTTACGAATTTATTTGGCGACATCTACGTATGGAAGACATTGAAAGTTATTGGGAAAATTTGCTCAAGAATTACGCAGGATTATTAAAGTACGTCGTCAAACCAAATGCAGAGTTTATTGAAATCACATCGAACGGAATACATAAATATAACAAGACATTTCAATACAAAAATGAATTATCAAACAAATGCAAGCAAACTATTGATAAGACAACTTCAAAATGCACCTCTATACAAGTGTACTTCAATATTACTTACTAACTTCAGCTTACAAATGCTCAAAGTAACCCAATTCGGCAAGTTTTGGTAGCGTTATGTGAAGCTCATCAATATATTCCTTATTGTAGTAAGCACCTCGACGCAATTCAGAGTTTTGAAACATTTCCGTAATATCAAATTTTCCACCAACAATACCAAGCACTATCGGTCGAAATGAATGTAGTAGAAAAAGCTCTGCAAATAAATTTAAATAAAAATTTCTCTCATATTTTCTACTATGCATAATGTTATTTACCGCAGTGTTTATGTTGCAGAAATTGTCTCTTTAAATTGTCAAATTTTGGCACTTCTCCACTGAAGCCCGTCTTCTTAAGAGTATCCACTAATATCGTGTAGTAGAATGAAATAAGTTCATCTCTTTTATAATTGCGTACATCAGCGTCCACCAACATGTACAAAGAATATAAAATGTCCATAGCAGGTGCACCCATGTAACAAGCTTGGAAATCAACAAGCATGCATCGAGGTGCAGATCCAATAGCACTGTTGAACATAACATTTCTTGAATGAATATCGCCATGATTTAGTACGTAAATGCCTGCTGGACGAGGTTCCTGATTATACATTTCAAAAGATTTCCGCATCTCAGTCAGTTTCAATGAACGGAGAGCCTCAAAATGTGATTTGTATTTTGATAATGTTGGCAGAGTGTCCAACAACTCAATGAAGAAATCCAGGCCTTCAGTCATTGAACTGTGCTCCATAACTTCGGGCATCCATTTGTACCGAAAATCATTGAATAGACAAGGATCCTGAAAAAAAGAGATGTATGTCCACGGAATCTTCAACTAAGAAACACTAGGATAAAACCTCAATCAAAATTTTAAATCCGAGTGCATGCCACTTGGCCAGTTTCTCATAAGCAGCTTTACACTCATCCAGTGCTGCGAATCTGCCTCGTATTAAATTAAACCCGTTTGCGCAAAGATCTTCCATAACAATAACTTGTCTTGGTGACAGTGTGTGATAGATGCACCTGATGAAGCAGACAATATTTAAGAATATTTACTATATTCATATGGCAAACTTACTTTGGGCCGAACACGGTTTCATCGCCAGCCGCCTTTAAAATGTTCTCAAATTTTGGAAGGATCTTCGAATACATAGCAACTTCTTTATAAAAAACGTCACTCTCACCGAACATATCCTTTTTCAGACCGTCTGCTTCTGGCATCGTTTTAATAATAAACGATTTTAAAAGTGGCGCTCCTTGCAACTGATATTCGATTTTGACGCGAAACATTATACTAGCAAAGTGATCACCCTTGCAAGTTGCCGGGCTAAATGTCGTTTGCTTCACTTGAAGATCATTGTTTTTATGGTGTGACTTTAAGACTTCTGTTAAAAAATCCTTTTCAAGCCACGATGGTACCTCAATCTCATCTTGATCATAAATTTCAGAGCCGGATGCCATTCTCAGAGAGCGTATAGTTTGTATAAAACGAAAGTGTAACTGTTGATTTTGCCAACAACCATTCCGTTTTGTTTACATTTTATACACTGAAATTTACGCTTCTATGCGTAATTCGATGAGAACGTGCTAGAAAGCTTCGTGTCGCCTTCTCAGCGTGACAAACTTCATGAGAAAGTTAATATACTCTTGCAAAAGTACAAAAGCTCACACTTCATTCGGTTTACCAGCTGATATTTTTGTTTTGCTTCAAATTATGAAAGAAAGCATATTTTTTCGCGAAAAATGTCTTTCCGTCAAATATTTCAACTTGCTAAGCGAGATCCAATCAATTGGTACCCCGGACATATGAACAAAGGGCTTCGGCAAATGCAGCAGAAACTGAAATCTATCGACTGCATTGTAGAGGTGCACGATGCGCGTATTCCGATTTCGGGTCGCAACTTGGGATTTCAGCATACGATCACTGGCAGCGGTGTCAAACCACACATACTCGTACTCAACAAAAAGGATCTTACAGATCCCCGGGATCAGCGCGATATCATTAGCGAATTACGACGCGGTCACGACAAAAATATAATTTTCACGAACTGCAAACAGCAAACGTGCTCTGGCATTCAACGTATCCTACCTTTGGCAACAAAACTTATCTCTGAAAGTGAACGATACAATCGTTCTTCAAATAAGGACTACAATATTATGATTATCGGTGTGCCAAATGTGGGTAAAAGCTCACTTATAAACGTTTTGCGAAATAAACATCTGAAAAAGAAGTCGGCCGCCCGTGTGGGTGGCGAGGCAGGTATTACACGCTCAGTAGGTGAAAAAATAAAAATTCAAGAGAAGCCAACACCGATTTATATGGTTGACACACCGGGTATAATGAAACCACGCATTGAAGATGATGAGACTGGCATGAAATTAGCACTGGTCGGTTGTCTGCCCGATCATATAGTGGGTGAAGATTTAATTGCCGATTATCTGCTCTTCTGGCTAAATAAGCACCAAAGATTCGATTATGTGCAGGCCTTAGGTCTGCCAGAACCCTGCGATGAAATTACAAAAGTGTTGGCACTATATGCGCAACATGCACAGTTGTTCCATCGAGTAAGGCAGTACAATGGCCAGGTTGTAGTTATGGCGGATCTACTTTGCGCTGCTAAGAAGTTCATTCAGCTTTTCCGGACTGGCAAATTAGGATTTATAAATCTCGACCAAACAATAAAATTTTGATGAAAATATATATTTATACAATTCAACTTTAATATTTACCAAAGTTTTATCATAATATAATTTTTTTAAGACTATTATTACTATTATTCGACAATGGGGACGTCAATTGCAATATTACCGACACCCGGTACGGGTATTGAGTATGACACAGCGGCACTATCTGTGGATTCAGATTCTGGTTCTTGCTCAATAACTTCAGATTCTTGTTCGACGTCGTTCACTACTGTTATAACATCTGCGCTAGTTGTCAATGCCCTTGCCACGCCAATATTTGCACATTCCGCTCTTATGTCATCCGGCACACCCTGCAATTGTTCATTAATGTTGCGCTGGAAAGGTGATCTTTTCTCATAAAATTGAATTAACTGCTCCGGGTTTTTCTCGCGTACTTCCGCACCAGGCACCAAATCGAACTCATCGCAGAAATGCCATTTAATCAGATAACTAACATCACCGGTGACATCTGTTGCCCCAACAATCTCATCCAACTCTAGACCTCGCTCATAGCCACGCGGTTTTTGAATCTCTTCAAATTTAGGTTTCTTATCACCCCCACGCTTCTTTGATTTTGCTCGTGATTCCTCAAATCTCTGGATTAAAGCAGGACAATCGCAGTTTTCCTCTGGTTCCCAAGTGTTTTCTGAACTTGGATATCCTCTCCATTTAATAAAGTACTCAACTTTACCGATCGGTGTTATTCTCTTATCAACAATACGCTCGACCACAAAGTTTGCCTCCATTTTCGTCATGTTTTCAATTGGCGTTCATTTGTTTGAAAATTTCTTCAATTCCTCTTCGACACTTTTTTTCGCGACCTTTTCAATAGCATTTTCAGTGTTATAAAATCTGTGTCTGCAGCTCATTTTCAACACCTTAAAAAATATATAAATTTAAAAATTAAAGAAATAAGTTACCTTATGAGCTTTTGTCATCAGCCACGCATGAACCTTTAAGGATTATTTAATTAACAAAATAAAAATATAAAGGATTCGCTTAAGTAGCTTTGCCCGGAACTGTTCATTAAAATTTCTTCCGGTAACGGCTACGAAGTTACAACCTGCAACACTAGGATAGCCTCTCGCATCACTTGGCTCATTCTCGCACTCTGGATTATACGCCACCAGCTTCCCATTTGTATAATAAATAAATTTCTTGATTTGTACGACATGTCGGACAAAAAAGAAAGTGATGATGTTATGTTGGGTTCGTGGGATCCCATGCGAGATGATTACAACAACTCGGAACTAAACAAATATGTAACTGGTCCAGGCGCCGGTCTGACGGAAAATAATCAAGTTGAATCGGGAGGAGACAAGAGATCCAAGCTGCCGTACTTGGTTTTCATGAACACTCCAAAAGATTTCAATAGCTCAACAATAAGAAGCATCTTAAAAGATATTTCAATAAATGACATACAGCATCTCCAAAGAACTCATCATTTCTTCGTGTACTTTAATTCTATAGCGTGAGTACATATCAAATGAATATAAGACCCTGTACATATCTTTGTTAAATGTATTCAGTGATATGGAAGAATCTTTTCGAAAACTGGAGAGAGTTGCTTATACATTCACAGTTGAAGTCGGGAATCGGAAGAAAAAAGAAAAGATTGACTATATAAGTAGTAATTTAGATGATGTCGAACTCCCTGGCGATCCTCTTTCAAATTCAGTGAACTTAGAAGCGCGGTAGGATTATTTCTTTAATATATTTTGATTTTCATTCAACTAACTTGCTTTACTGCAGCACGATCCTCTTGTCAAATACAAATCCGAAACACCCACAATTTAAATCAAAAAATTTAGTGGATAAAGCGGAGTATGAATATGAAAATTCTGTGATTATGCGTTATGATCCTAAGCGTAGATATTTAAACGCCAGAGACGAACATGAGTTGGAACGTTGTGGACTTTTTCGTCTCGCCAACATTCCTTTCGACAAAGAAAGTGAATATATGTATCGCGCCGGTCGAACCATTCTAAAGTAAGATGTACTACATTTCAAAATTATTTAAGTTTCATTGTTTTTTCAATATGGTTCAGGTTTATTGCTGAAAGTGAAGCAACTATGCCCAAGAATACCGCCAAACCAAATACAGCTGAAGAACACCAAAAAATAATAGAAAAGTTTAAAATGAAACAATGTTGTGCCTGTGGTGAATATTGTAGCACATATTGCCCAAAGTGTTTGTCACGATTTTGTGACGCATCTTGCCAACAAAAAATGTATGACAAACATAATAACGCCTGCGACAAAAAAATTACCCTTTATTTTGATTTACCTCCACAAATTGAACTTTCTGATAAATTCAACGAAAATCATATGCCAGTCTCGGGCTGCAGTGTACAAATGACCGCCTTCGAACAGTCAAATGTAGTTTATGTGCGCTCTTTGAACAACATCGCTGACAACAATTACTTTGATGTCTTACAAGAGATTCAATTTCGTTCAGCGAATGCTATGAAACTGGAGGAACCACCAAAATGCGGAGATGTTGTGTTACTAAAGTTGGATGAAGAATTTTTACGTGCCATGGTGCTAAATGCTGTGCAACCAAAGAAAATAAAATTGGTTTGCATTGACTACGGAAATGTCGAGACCCAACCCATAGATAAACTACATACAATTCCTAAAAAGTTGGCTGTTTTGCCACGTTATGCTGTGCCAGTCGAACTGAAGGATGTTCCAAATTGTTTCATGAGTTTTCAATATCGACAATTTCTGTACGACTACTTGTCAACCCACACATTGAAGATAAAATACAGCAGTCGTGATTTTAGTTTTGCCAAAGGCATGTATTGTGTGGAACTTTTTGACAGTGTTTTGCAGAGAAGCTTAAACAAATGCCTTAAATCAATGCTCACGCCCGTTGAACCAACGATGGACGATGAGATTTACTTTGCCGGTGTATGTTTTAAACGCAAGTTTTTTAGTGTTTTTTACATTGTATTATTTTTATTTCAAGAGCTTAGAATTTTTGTCATTGCCCACTGGTCAGGACATTGAATTGATTGTGATGGACAACAGCTTAATTGAACATGGTTTTATTTCGGTTACCACAAAAGAGTTTGTAAGCGAAATTGAAAAGTTTCAGAAAGATGTACAAGCATATGGCGAATCCATTCAAACTAATGCTTGCTATGCTCCACAGTAAGTAAATAATCGCAAAAACTTATTTTATATTTGAAATTCTCTTAAATAATTAAATAGAAGGGACGAATTATGCATTGCCAAATATGAAACAGATGGAAAATGGTGTCGCGGACGTTGTTTGGAACTGGTCGGTGATGGATATCCAACTATACTTTTTGTAGACTACGGCAACATTAGCGCGGTCAGCATAGATAATATCCGACGATATCCATCTGTGTTTATGTATCCTTTACTTACAAACGAGGTCGATATAAAAGGTAAGTGCATATTTTGTTGCGCTTCAATACACAAAACATTAAAATTCTCTAATTAGGCGTGCCAACGGAGTGGAATGATGAGCAGATCAAAAAGTACCAAGACATTTTCTCTATTGGCAGTACCATTAAACATGACGTAGAATACAATAAGGATACAAATATATATTCCATAAATCTAATTTAAGTTCAAGCTGCCATAGAAAATGTAATAACTTGAATTTATTATATCTAAGACTTTAACATTTTCTAAAATTACCACAATGAAAAAAATTCGTTTTATAAATTACAAATTTTAAATTTGGATCTTCATCAGAAAGACAAGAAGACTGTAAAAAAATAAAAAATTAGTTTTAAAACATATGATGTATAATAAAAAGAATAAAAGAATTAAATACCTTCAAAAAGGATGCGCTGAAAGGTGGCTTACAATGCTCCCAATTCGTTAGTTTAGACATAAGATCCTCATTGGGCGCGATATCAACGCCTTCATTATTGCAAACCATAGCTTCTTGAGTCAAACAAGCTGTTGAGTCCAACTCAACCTTTATCAACTCTGAAACGTTACATTCACTAGCATCGTTAATAATAAATGAAGGCTCCTTCAACTGGCGTAAAAACTTATGTTCTTCAAAGCAGCCAGCAGTAATTAAATGATAGACGCAAAGATTATTCAATGAACTAATCATTTTTGTAATATTTGAATTAGGTACGTAATTATAAAATATTAGGCGTTTTACATCGCCTAGCATCACTTCTTCCAATTGTACATTGGATTGTATTAAGGCAACAAGAAGTCGATCACAATCTTCGTTTGCAGGCTCATTGAAACGTTTGATAAGCCTCGCATAGTTGGTGGAACAAGTATTTTCATCGATGATCAAGCTGTTTAAATTAACGTATTCACAATAACCGCGTAGGATGACAATTGTTTCAGGATCATTTACTACAATTACACATTTTTCTCGTTTATCTAATGAGAAGCGATTTAATAGTGTTTGCGTGAACTCGAACTTTGCGGAGTCATATGGTCCCATTTCAGACCAGTCTGGCAGTTCCTGTAAAATCTGTTGGATCAAGTATGTATCTTGATTGTCATATTGTTGCAGTAAAGTAGGATGATCACAAATAATTTGACAAATTTCAAGTATAGCTGCTGGTGTGTGCTCCTGGTAGAATACAAAGTTACTATTTATATTTTATTGAATTTTTCTTTGCTACTTACTTCAAATATAATTTTGCTTTGTTTTGTATACAATTCATAACATTTACTCAAAACTGTGTACTGCAGTTCCGATGGTTGGAGCAAGCAAATGTAGTCGGTTTTTGACTCAGGCACAATTTCTTCATTATCTTTCTGAATTTTACTATCAACTTCAGAACAAACTTCATTTGCGCTGGTAAATGTTTCAGAAATTTGTGGATTTAGAAGCTCCAATGATACACGCCTTTTTTTTGTACCCCAAAAAATGGTCTCACTTTTGCTATTCGCATCCACCGACCGTGTATGCTGTTGTGGTTGGTTAAATTGGCTAGTAAGCGGTCTTTTTGTTCTTTCAGTTATATTATTGTCATTCCATCTTGCATTATTAACTGTTATTTTGGAAGCGGTGGTTTGTCTAAATTGTTGAAGCGGTGTTAGCGCTACTTGTGGCTTGTCCAAGTGCAATATGGGCCTAAAAACAAAATTGCCCTTAGGCTTTTTGGTTTCTCCCTCTTCCCTCGCATAGTCCTCTTCACCGCATGCTCGGTTACTCATCTGTTGCTTATGGTGTGCCCAATATTCCTCGGCTGTCTTAATTTCATCTTGTAGCTCGATTTCTTTGCCTCCAATTGTTAATTGCAAATCTGGCTCCAAATCGCACGGTTTTAAGTTATTTAAACTGCCCATGTACTTACCCGTGTCATCTTTGAGCACAGCCCGTTCAATAGTGACCTCTAACGTGCCATCACCATTCCAAGTTTTGTGCTTCTTAGTCGTTATATTACGCCACACCACTCGGAACACACGTTTCCCACTAAGTGGATTTGATCCACTTTCCAATTCATGTAATTCACCAATTCTATCTGAACTATCATTGTCGGAAATATAGCTTTCTGCACAGGAGCCAGATTTTACAGAGTTGAGGGAGTTAAACGCAGGCTGTGATGGTACTAAGGAATCTTTTTTCTTCTGGTTTTGAATATTTACGCCTCTCCTCATGGAAGGTGCTGAAGAACGTCGCATTTTAAATAATTTAATTTTTACTAATCAGCTCAAAAATCTAACTTCCCTTTTTTGAAAGTTGCGGCAAAAAATTTTTTTTTTGTTTGTTTTTTATATGTGTGTACAGTACTCGCTCATACAACGCGAACAATTGGTTATTGTAAAACTGCACATATGAAATAAGTAATTTAGCTCTGAAAAGATAAAACAAAAATAAATAAATATAAATTGATAAAACAAAAATAAATAAAAATAAATTGATACTTACTTCTATTGAACTAAGTCGCGTTGTACAAGTGTTTGTCGCAAAAATTCAAACGCGTTAAAGAAATTTCGAGTTCTCTGTAAAAGTTACTTTTCATTTACTGCGAGAGAATACTGTAGTTGATGCAATGTACAAAATGTACAAAAAAGCGGGGCACACACATTTAAAAATTCTAAAAAACTCTCAAACATTCATAAAAAAAAACAAAATTCCCTCTGCCTGGTGCTTTGATAACTCAAGTTCAAATATTCGGCTGACGGCTGCTACACACTTTTAGTGGCTGTCGAGACTGAACAATGGCCAGAAACAGCGAGAAAATGTCAGATTTGGCAACACTAACGGTTTTGTTGACCATGTCAGCTGATATTTGGTCCAAAGCCGGTTGATTCCGATTCGTGGGAATCCACGTTGTGTCCGATATATTGGAACAACTCATATATTTGTGCCAAACGAACATGGCGTTTCACTGGTGCGATAACCTTCACACAACTGTGTTTACGCCGCGCGACTTTCAAGTGGAACTGTTGGCGACATCCTTCGAGCGGAATACTATAATATGCCTGCGGCACAAGTCGTCCAAGGAGTTTATTGCGCTAAAATTATTGCAGGAACTAGCAAGGCAAACACGTCAAATTAGTAAAATAAGTGTTTACCTTAGTCAGGATGCCAATAGTAGTGATTCGTCATCGTCCATGTGCACGATGCTTAAGCACTTGACTGATCTGAAAGTTTGGCAGGAAAGCAAAGCAACAAGCCATTTGGAGTTTGCCCCTTTGGACTATAATGTGTGCATTTTACAACCTCAAACTTGTCTGGAGTATTTGCGTTGTGGAAAGTTGCGTATGGAACAAGTCCATCTATTGGCTCTTGAAGATTGTCATGATGCCGAAATGTATCAAGCTGTACTTCCAATAATCGATGAATTCATACGGCCGTTAAAGACCTGTGATATGCCAAAGATATTAGGGTTAGCGGGTCCATTGCATAGTGCTGGCTGTGCCTTGGAGGAATTAAATGCTATGCTCAACACGCTAGAAGAACATGTACTGTGCAAGACGGAAACTGCTAGTGATATTGTCACAGTCCTGCGTTATTGTGCGAAACCTTACGAATATGTTGCGCAATGTGCACCTTTCAAGAAGGATGAGCTCACATTCGTCTTGGAAGATATCATTTGTACGCGCATCAATTTTCTCAAGGAGCACCGTTACGATCCCTTCGAGATTTATGGAGGCGAACAATTTTTAGATGAATTAAAGGGTATTTATTGAATTAATTAGTTGAGAAACAAGCAATTTAATAATTATTAATTTAATATAGATATACCAGATCCAAAAGTGGAACCAATTAAACTATTGGAAACACTGCTGACGGTACTAAATGAAATGGGCCCATGGGCTGCAGACCGCGTTGCTCTCTATCTCTACCAGCGGATCGAGAAGCAAAAAATTAAAACTCCACACGAACGTCATTATTTGCTTTTCGGCGTTGTAAATACGGGCTTAACCCTCATTCACTCGATTTGCGAGCAAACATTTCATAAAATCACGGATCACAAGGAAATCGTTGATACTTATTCTAGCCCAAAAGTAAAACGTCTGCTCGAAGTGTTGCGGCTATTCAAACCAGCTGAGGCTCACCCACAAAATGAGACAATGCGACGGATTAAAAGTGACTTGGAGAAAACGGATTTTCAAAAGCTGACGCGCTCACTCGAATACAAATGCCAGAGTGTCGAGCAAGTAGAGAAGCAACAGCTTGAATCACGTTCAATTATCGAGAACTTAGATCCAATACTGAAACACAATGAAAATGAAATACGTACAACAAGGGAAATCGAGAAAGTTCCGACAGGTGGTGGTGGTGTTGGTGGTACTCGCGGTGGTCACAACAGTCACAAAAGGCATCATAATAACAACCAAAACGGTCGAACAAGACGTCGTACATTTATACGGCGGCATCAACGTGAAAATGGAGACATGTCGGACACGCTATGTGCAATAATTTATTGCAATCAGAATCATATAGCCCGTGTACTATTTGAGCTTCTGGCGGAAATGAGTCGTTACGATCCGGATTTAAAATTTTTGCGTTGTCAGTATACTACAGATCGTGTTGCTGATCCGGTCACTGAACCGAAAGAAGCCGAAGCGGAACATCGTAGACAGGAGGAGGTACTCAAGCGATTTCGGATGCATGACTGTAATGTATTAATTGGTACATCCGTGCTCGAAGAAGGCATTGATGTCCCGAAATGTAATCTAGTTGTGCGCTGGGATCCACCGACAACATATCGCAGTTACGTTCAGTGCAAGGGGCGCGCACGCGCTGTGCCTGCATACCATTTGATACTAGTGGCGCCAAGCTTTGAATTAAACAATGAAACGGCTACCGAATTGGATCAACTGAATGACAATACACACAGTTTTATTTGCAATGTAAAAGAAACAGCAACCAATGGCGATGAAAGTGATAATGCTGATGAAGATTCCGATCATTCGAATGGTAGTGATAGCGATCGGCTGTGTGGCTCCAGCAAAGCCAACTTATATACTTTTGGTTCATCAAAGGGAACTGTTAAAATATTGAATCCCGAAATTTTAACCAAACAGCCACCAACAGCATCCGAGTTGACACTGCAGGAAATAAGTGATGAAAGTCCGGCAATTGAGGATAAATCAACAGAAACTACCAACGGACAGAGTGATATAGATATCAAATTAAATATTTTCTCATTGGAAGGTATTCTAGAGGAATTAGATAACGAAAAATTGGACAACACAAGTACCAATCTTACGGCTAATACAAGCAGCAGCAGTAGCAATAGTTCAAAAAGCGTTGTCAAAGGAAAGAAGAAGAAGCCAGCACAATGCGAGTTGCTTGTCACTCAAACTGAAATACCGGCGGTGAATGATGTGTACTTAGAGAAGAAGTTTACCAAAATGGTGAAAACAACGCATGACATAGTTGATCAAATGGCTCAGTATCGTGAAATAGAAAAGGTTAGTAAGCTCTCAACGTTTTTTATTTTATAAATTGTTGCTTTTTAATGCCCATAAACTATAGATGTTGCTCCAGAAATGTGCGAATTCCGAGCCCTCAGAAGATGAACATCAGCTAGCGGAGCGTTTTACCAATTGCATTGCTGCATACAAACCACAACCTCAACTGCTGACTGGCGCCTCGGTAGATCTGAGCAGTGCCATTGGTTTAGTAAATAAGTATTGCTCCAAGCTGCCAAGTGATACTTTTACCAAGCTGACAGCGCTTTGGCGTACTTCGTGCACGATACGTAACGGCGTCAAGATGTATCAATGTACGCTACGTTTACCAATCAACTCACCGCTTAAATATGACATTGTGGTATGTTTTTTTCTTTTTAAATTTATTAATGATTAACAAAATTCGTATTGACATTACTCTCATTAGGGATTGCCGATGATCACACAAATATTGGCCCGCAGAATGGTGGCACTGCAAGCATGCATGGAATTGCATAGAGTTGGTGAATTGGATAACAATTTGCAGCCAATTGGTAAGGAGGGATTTCGTGCAATAGAGCCAGACTGGGAGAATTTTGAATTGGAGACGGAAGATGAGAAAATTGTGAAGGAAAACATGGAACCGCGACCAGGCACAACCAAACGTCGTCAGTACTACTACAAGAGGGTACGTTCATATTTGATACACAATTATGATTGAATGAAATTATCAAATGGGTTAATTTTTAGATTGCATCCGAGTTTTGCGATTGTCGACCTGTTGTTGGTGTGCCATGTTATCTCTATATGCTTGATTTAACGCTGCAATGTCCCATACCGGAGGAACAGAATACGCGTGGACGCAAGATTTATCCACCGGAAGAGGCACAGCAAGGCTTTGGCATACTCACGCTCAAAAAGATACCAAAAGTTAGCTCATTTCCAATATTTACACGTTCCGGTGAAGTTAAGGTTTCAATAGTGCTGGCCAATGATATGGTAGTGTTAACCGAAGAACAGATTTCCTGCATTAACACTTTTCTTAACTACACATTTACGAATGTATTACGCTTGAAAAAATTCCTAATGCTTTTTGATCCGGATTCGACTGAAAACTGTGTCTTCATTGTGCCAACTTTAAATACTGCCAAAGGAAAAATCATTGATTGGGATTTCCTTAAGTTAATAGAGGTAAATTCAAATATGATGCCCACTGCCGTGTCGGATGAAGATCGTAAAGAGCAAGATTTTGATGCAAATAAGTTCAAAGATGCCGTCGTTATGCCCTGGTATCGCAATCAAGATCAACCACAATACTTTTACGTAGCTGAGATTTGTCCGCAACTTTCTCCACTTAGCTGTTTTCCGGGCGATAACTACCGTACCTTTAAGCATTACTACCTAGTCAAGTATGGCCTGACGATACAAAATGCAGCTCAGCCACTACTGGACGTTGATCATACAAGTGCACGCTTAAACTTCCTTACTCCACGCTATGTGAATCGCAAAGGCGTGGCACTGCCCACCAGCTCCGAAGCAACTAAACGTGCAAAGCGTGAAAATCTTGAACAGAAGCAAATTCTGGTACCTGAGTTGTGCACTGTGCATCCGTTTCCGGCATCGCTTTGGCGCACTGCTGTATGTCTGCCTTGCATATTATATCGAATAAATGGACTACTACTGGCCGATGACATTCGAAAAAAAGTATCAGCCGATATTGGTCTAGGTCGCCAGGAGATCACCGATGATTTCGAGTGGCCAATGCTGGACTTTGGCTGGAGTCTGTCGGAAGTATTGAAAAAATCAAAAGAATGCAACAGCAATTCCGAAACGAACAAGACTGAAGCGAACAAAAATGATACGACAGCGGAATCCGATATCAAGAAAAACGGAAATGAAGCCAATGATAAAAACGGAGAAAAGAGTGCTAATGAATTAGTTATCGAAGGCGAACAAAAGTTGCAAGTGAGTACATAACTACATTTTGTATTATATAATTTGTTATATATGTTTCTTTTCTTTGATAAAAGGATAATGACTTTATTGAAATCGGTACTTGGTCCAATGATATGGCAAATGATATAAATGTGAACAGTAAAGGCGACTACACTGATGACGATGAGGAGGAGTACTTGAAATATTTGCCATCGAATGTTAGCTTCTGTAAGTAACAATGAATTGTTTAAAGATGAGACATTCTATAAACCAATCATCTGCCGAAACAGGTGATCAACAAACTCGATACGGTTCGCCCACATTCTGGGATGTGCGTAATAGTGCCAATACAAAAACAAATGGTTTCGAACCACAGAAACATCACAATCATCGACATAATAATCGTAAGAATTCGTATTCCTATTACTCCGATGACTCCTTTACATCAAGTTTTGGTGAAGACTATAATGCGCGTTACAGCAGTGATGAGGAAGACGATTCCGGCCACATTGAGTTCACATCGAAGAACGAGGCAGAAACAATTGAAACCGAACAAGATATCGAAAAACGCAACAAACAGTTGTCGATCATCCAGCAGACCAATGCCAACGAACGCAACTATCAAGAGACAAAGAATCAACTTTTTGGTTATAATTTTGGCAATTGTAAGACGAAAAACGGTGAATACTTAGAGACTTCCATAAAAGAATTCACACAATCCATTGAGTCATTAAAAACGGACATCGTCAGTTCGGGTATGCTGGTTGGTTTTCATAAAAGTTTAAAACTGAAAAAGCAGCACAACACGACGGAAGCGCAAACCAGATTTGACACAGTGATAGACACCTTCAAGCAATTACTGCCCTACGCTAGCGAAAATGATATTGCGGATTTGCTAGACAATGCTGAAAATGCGCTCTCAGTGGAGCACTTTAAAAAATTGAATGCGATTTACTTGAACTTGCATCCGGACGAAGTTTTTACGATAGTTGGTTGTGGTGATGTTTTCGACAAGTACAACGATCATGATCGTCTTAAACAAATTGAACTAACTCAACAACTCGAAAAGAAAATTAGCCTGAGTTTTCAACAACCAAAAAAATTGAATATAGGTTTAGAAATGATAGATAATGATGCGCCTTCTGTGGGCAGCAAGAGAACGGCAAATTTTAGTTTTGATTATCAGCCGGATCTATCCGGTCATCCTGGACCAAGCCCAAGTATAATACTGCAGGCGCTAACCATGTCAAATGCCAATGATGGCATCAATTTAGAGCGTCTGGAGACTATCGGTGATTCGTTTCTGAAATATGCCATCACGACATACTTGTACATAACATATGAGAACGTTCACGAGGGTAAACTAAGTCACTTGCGTTCCAAACAGGTGGCTAACTTAAATTTGTACCGTTTGGGTCGTCGGAAAATTTTGGGTGAGTACATGATTGCCACAAAGTTTGAGCCACACGACAACTGGTTGCCGCCTTGTTACTATGTACCAAAAGAACTGGAAAAGGAATTGATCGAGGCGAAGGTGAGCTTATAATTCTCAATAAAAGTCATTGAAAATATGTAAAAAATTTTCTTATTTTTTTTAGATACCTCCACAGCATTGGAAGCTAGTTGACTTGTTGAATATTAAAAAGTTAAGCAGTGCTGAGATTTGCGCCATGGTGCGTGAAAAGGCCGATAAATTGGGTTGGTGTGGTGATGATTTGACTACAGATGATGCTGTCGTCAATACTTGTTTGGATGATTCGAACGAGAGCAATGACTTTAGTTGTTTCATACCTTATAATCTTGTCACACAGCATAGCATTCCTGGTAAGTTCGATTACACTCTTTCCTGGGTTTATACACTTCACTTAAATAATAATCTTCTTCAAAAGATAAATCAATTGCTGATTGCGTGGAAGCTCTTATTGGCGCATATCTAATCGAGTGTGGTCCACGTGGTGCTCTTTTATTTATGGCATGGCTTGGCATACGCGTACTTCCGTACGAACGAAAAGATTTTGTACCCACCGCAAAGCGAGTTCCAGGCAGTACACAACCAGATGCCGACCAAAAAATCACCGTTTTTGGCGCATGGCCACCGCCACGTAGTCCATTGTTACACTATGCTCCAAATGCCCAAGACGAATTGACATCGCTACTTGTGGGCTTCGACGACTTTGAAACTACACTAGGCTACAAATTCCGAGATAGATCGTATTTGTTGCAGGCTATGACACATGCTAGTTATACACCTAACCGACTGACCGATTGCTATCAACGTTTGGAGTTCCTAGGCGATGCCGTGTTGGACTATCTGATAACCCGGCATCTCTATGAAGACCCCCGACAACACTCGCCAGGAGCGCTTACAGATTTGCGTTCCGCTTTAGTTAATAACACAATATTTGCTTCATTGGCTGTGCGTCATGGTTTCCACAAATACTTCAGGCACTTATCTCCAGGGCTGAACGAGGTGATTGATCGTTTCGTTCGCATTCAGGAGGAGAACGGTCACAGCATCAGTGAAGAGGTAACTAGAGTCGTAAAATGTTACCTTGAGCCATTATAATTAATGCATCTTTTTAATGTTTTAGTATTATTTGCTATCGGAAGAGGAATGTGATGATGCCGAAGATGTAGAAGTGCCGAAGGCCTTGGGCGATGTATTTGAGTCTATAGCAGGCGCTATTTTCCTCGATTCCAATATGTCGCTCGACATCGTTTGGCAGGTGTACAGTAACATGATGAAGCCCGAGATTGAACAATTCAGCAATTCAGTGCCAAAATCTCCAATACGAGAGCTGCTTGAACTCGAACCTGAGACGGCTAAATTTGGAAAGCCAGAGAAACTGGCCGATGGTCGGCGTGTACGCGTTACAGTGGAGGTATTCTGTAAGGGTATAT
The DNA here is from genome assembly GCA_034638295.1 of Phortica okadai. Lineage (NCBI taxonomy): Eukaryota > Metazoa > Arthropoda > Insecta > Diptera > Drosophilidae > Phortica > Phortica okadai. Next base: position 3,234,209 of record CM067849.1, on the reverse strand, counting down.
TCCGAGGCATCGGACGAAATTATCGCATCGCTAAATGCACCGCAGCTAAATGCGCTCTTCGTCAATTGAAAAAGCAAGGCTTGATTACGAAAAAAGATTAATATAGGATCAATGCACATTTATAATTCCTATGAAAGACAATTATAGTAATATGTTTAAGAATTCATGATCATTTAGATAGGCAACAACGCAATACAACGATTTTTAATTATCAACTCATATGTATTTTACTCATATTCAAATCTAATGTATACGCGGTCCATCAAATTTCAACATCTCTTGTTCAAAATGCCGTAAAAAAGTATTAAAAATGTTAAAAGCATAAACTTAATCACTTTACTCCTGTGTATCTTATCCCTCACTTATCCTTTGGCAGCTTTTGCTTTGCTCTTCACCTTCTTGACTCGTTTCAGTCCATCCATTTTACTCTTCATGAACTGCGCATACATGGCCATCATCGTCGGCACATCCTCCTGACGTACAACTGTAGAAATCTATCGATGGAATTTAAACGGAACACATTAGTTTGGCCATTGATTTACATATGCAGATTATACGTTTTTACTTTTTTCGACTTGCATTGCGCACGTATGAGGCACATGTAAGCTTCCGGCTCCGGCAGTGGTGGTCTTCCTTCTCTAGGCACAGGTTTATCATGTCCGTTATCTGTTGAAGAACATTGACAGTGACAAACACGTTTCGTATGAGTATTATTACAAAGCTTAAATTATTCCCTCTGCTTTCTCCAAATCTACTTACAACGCTTGAACGTTATTGTGAATGAGGAATCATTTTTAGCTGCATTGGCGAACTTTTCTAGTCGCAGTATGAACTGAATAAGAATGGATTAAAGACTATTACAAATATTCTTACTAAACAATAATTTTATTATTTACATTGGAATTGTCCAGTAAAACCATTTCGTGGCAGGTAGCAGGTGAGAGAAATACACGACAGTTGTCAAATTTGAGTCTTTGCGACTGACCAGGGATGCACACTGTGCAAATTGAACAACTTATTTTGTCTCCAATTCTCTATGCTCTATATCGTGAAACTATTTGTAAATCTTGCGACTTTCAATTGAAATAGAGGTGAAATTTATTAAATCGTTTATTATTGTTGTCTTTGTTTTGAATCCCTTATTTGAACCTCGTTCCTGAAAATACAACCCTACCTCGTACCGGTACATCTATTGCAGCTAACTTCTGCATCAATTGCCAGTATTGCCGAAAGATCTCTCGCTTACTTCTTCGCAATAAACAGAGCCTCAAGAGAGTATTGAAACATAGAAAGGGGGTTCCATGAATTACATGGGGTTTTTTTCTTTAAATTTTAACCCCTTCCCACTTTTGGTGACGTATCCCTTCTTCGGTAACTTTGGCTTAAAATTTTGAAAAAAAAATTTTAAATAAATGGAATGAGATTTCGAAATTCCCTAATTTTATCTCACGTAATTTATTGACGTCCCCAATACAGTGAAACCATGCATAGTTAATGAGTCAAGCCTACTAGAATCTACACAGAGAGTGTCAGATTTGGCAACACTGAACGTCGGTGTGGCAGCAAGTGCCGTAGCTCCTTATAAATAGTGGAATTTCATAATTTCGAACCCATTCTGCGAACGATAACAAAGCAATAATGTCAATAAAACTTAATGCAAATGTGAACAATCCACCCATAAGTAAGTACGAATCTGAATTTCAACAATAAATGAGAGAATTACGCTTTTGAGGTTAGCCCTTGGCGATCGGTCAAATGAGTACACATGTATGAATATAAAATATGCAACAATATTGACCACGGAAATTGCATCAGCTTAAGTTCGATATCTCTTAATTGCTTTTTTAATTTTTAGGTGGCTTGGCAACGGCGCACTTAATCAATGCTACTGTGCCTGTTGAAATCGTTTGGAGCAAAGAGGAAACATCACTTCAGTTTCCCGATGGTCGTCTATTATTATGCCACTCCAACAATGACGTCCTGCGCGCGCTGGCACGCGCTGCTCCTGATTACAAGTTGTACGGCGAAACTGCGATTGAACGTACGCAAATCGACCATTGGCTTTCGTTTTCGCTTACCTGCGAGGAAGACATCTCGTGGGCCATGTCTTTCCTAGACAAATCGATAGCTCCAGTGACGTATTTGGTAGCAAATAAGTTGACTATTGCTGACTTCGCTCTCTTTAATGAAATGAACTCGCGCTACGAATTTTTATCAACAAAGGGTATACCACAGCATGTACAACGTTGGTACAATCTGATCACGGCACAGCCGTTGATACAGAAGGTGTTGCAGTCCCTGCCGGCAGAAGCACGCGAGTCGGCTAAGCGCGTTAAGCGTAGCAACAATTCGAAAGATCGTGAAACAAGCTCAGCTAACGCTAAAACCGGTGAGCGTAAGCAGGAAGGTAAATTCGTCGATTTGCCTGGCGCTGAAATGGGCAAAGTTGTTGTGCGTTTTCCACCCGAAGCTTCTGGTTACTTGCACATCGGACACGCCAAGGCTGCTCTGCTTAATCAGTACTACGCGCTGGCTTTCCAAGGCACACTTATTATGCGTTTCGATGACACTAATCCTGCAAAGGAAACTGTTGAATTCGAAAACGTTATTTTGGGCGATTTGGAACTGCTCAATATCAAACCAGATGTCTTTACACACACGTCGAATTACTTTGATTTGATGTTGGATTACTGTGTCCAGATGATTAAAGAGGGTAAGGCCTATGTTGATGATACACCTCCAGAGCAAATGAAATTGGAACGTGAACAACGTGTTGAATCCCACAATCGTTCGAACTGTAAGTATTCTTTTTTTAATGAATCTTCAATTGCATCTATATTAATATTTTTAAACAACGAACACAGCTGTTGAACAGAATCTATCGAAGTGGGAAGAAATGCTTAAAGGATCAGAGGCCGGCCAAAAGTGTTGTGTGCGTGCAAAGATCGATATGTCCTCACCAAATGGGTGTATGCGCGATCCAACGATATATCGTTGCAAAAACGAACCTCATCCACGAACGGGTACTAAATACAAGTGAGTGTTTTTAAAAGACATTTTGAAAATCTCCCGGAATAATTATTTACTTTGTATGTTTTAGAGTGTATCCGACATACGACTTTGCCTGCCCTATTGTCGATGCCATCGAAAATGTTACGCATACACTGCGCACAATGGAATACCACGATCGCGATGATCAATTCTACTGGTTTATTGATGCATTGAAATTGCGAAAGCCTTACATTTGGGAGTACAGTCGGCTCAATATGACCAACACCGTGCTTTCCAAGCGTAAATTGACTTGGTTTGTTGATTCCGGTTTGGTTGATGGCTGGTAAGATTAACTATATAAGTTATGTAAGTTCAATAATAACACATTTTATGATTACAGGGATGATCCGCGTTTCCCCACTGTGCGTGGCATTATTCGTCGGGGCATGACGGTCGAAGGTTTAAGGGAATTTATAATTGCGCAGGGTTCAAGTAAATCTGTTGTTTTCATGAACTGGGACAAGATTTGGGCTTTTAACAAAAAAGTGATCGATCCGATTGCGCCACGTTACACGGCACTGGAGTACGAAAATCGCATTATTGTGAATGTAGCCGGTGCTAAATATGAAAAGATTGAAGTACCTGTACATCCAAAGGATGAAAAACTTGGCAAAAAAACAGTAGCTTTGAGTTCACGCATTTACATTGACTATGTTGATGCTGAAGCGCTAAAAGAAGGCGAAAATGCCACATTCATAAATTGGGGTAATTTGTTAATAAAGAAGGTGCATAAAGATGCTAGCGGCAAGATAACAAGCGTGGACGCCGATTTGAATCTTGACAACAAAGATTTCAAAAAGACACTCAAGCTTACGTGGCTTGCCGTTGAAGATCAAGAGAGTGCATATCCACCAACGTATTGCGTGTACTTTGACAATATTATAAGTAAACCGGTTTTAGGCAAAGATGAGGACTTCAAGCAGTATATTGGACACAAAACTAGAGTATGTAATCATTATTTTCAAAGTCAGACCATTGATTATTTATAAAATCAATTTACATTACAGGAAGAGACAAAAATGCTTGGTGATCCAGAGCTGAAGAAATTGAAGAAAGGTGATATTATACAGCTGCAACGTCGTGGATACTTTAAAGTTGATAATGCCTATGCACCAGCCAGTTCGCTCTCGAATGTCCCCTCGCCAATTATATTGTTTTCAATACCAGATGGTCACACCAAGGATATGCCTTCGTCTGGTCTGAAAATTAATACAGGCGCACAAGATGCCAGCAAAAATGTATGTGAGAAAATATTTTGTTTTTTTATTTTTAATTACAACAAAAATTCGGTCTAAAACGTGCAGTGCCACATAAACAAAGTAATCAGCTGTTCACAACAAACGCGCAATCTCCTCCGCTCTCGCTCTTATCAGCGCCCACTCTGCACGTGCGCTCTCTCCCATCAGAATTGTCGTAGCTCTTCGGGAAACTTGTTTTTAACTTGATTTCGCGGCTCATTCGTCAGCAGAGCGTTGTTGTGAACGGTTGGTCTATAAAGTGGCCTAAATAACATAAAAGAAAAGGGTGAAGCCAAACCTGGGTTTATTAAAAAACAAGTCACATTGCTGACGTTGACAAAATACAAAAGCGACAACTATAACTACTTCTTATAAACAATTTACATTATATTATTATTTATATTATCTTTTTAGACTTCTGCAGTTAACGGTGCAGCAAGCAATGCAATTGAATTGGACAAAAAGATCGCAAAACAAGGAGACATCGTGCGAGATCTGAAAACGAAAAAAGCTGCAAAAGATCAAATTGACATTGAAGTCAAAAAACTACTAAGTCTAAAAGCAGACTATAAGGTAGCCACCGGTAAAGATTGGAAACCAGGACAAATTTCCGCAACATCAACCTCAGTTGCAGCACCTGCCAATAACGCCGCCGCTGTAAACGATAGTATTGTGAAACAGGGCGACCTCATACGTGATCTTAAGGCAAAGAAAGCACCTAAAAACGAAATCGAACCACAGGTTAAGACCCTTTTAGATTTAAAGGCGCAATATAAGACGCTTACGGGCCAGGATTGGAAACCGGGTACTGTGCCAGCTGCTAGTCAGCCGTCAGGCCCAGCCACTTCAAATTCGAATGCCTCTGTTGATCAAGTGTTAGCTAAGATTGCAGCACAAGGCGACAAAGTACGCGATTTGAAAACAGCGAAGGCAGAAAAGAGTGCAATCGACGCTGAGGTAAAAACTCTGTTAAGCTTAAAGTCCGAATACAAACAGTTGACTGGTAGTGATTGGAAACCAGGCGCCACAGCACCAGTTATCGTGAAACAGGAGAAATCACCAGATCCACCAGCGGCAAACAACGTTGTAACGTTGCTGGGTAAAATTACCGCCCAGGGTGACAAGATACGTGAACTGAAGTCTGCCAAGGCAGATAAATCGGCCATTGAACCTGAAGTGAAACTTCTGCTTGCCCTCAAGGCTGACTATAAAAGTTTAACCGGTCAGGAGTGGAAACCAGGCACTGTTGCGCCAGCAGTAGATTCGACGCCTGTTGCAATTATTGATTTAACCGGTGGTGCGAATAACAACGATATTTCAGTTGTTTTGGAAAAAATTAAGTCACAAGGCGATAAATTACGCAAATTGAAATCGGAGAAAGTTCCAAAGGCAACTATTGAACCAGAAGTTCAAACGTTACTATCACTCAAAGCAGATTACAAGAGGCTAAGCGGTAAAGATTGGACCCCAGACGCAAAAGTTGATATAAAACCGGCGCCAATTATCAAAGAATCTAGTCCACCAACCATGACTCAACCCGAAAAGGAGCTCTTAACAAAGGAAATTAATGAGCAAGGCGAAAAGGTGCGCAATGCCAAGGCTAATAATACTGCCAAAGAGCTTATCGATTTGGAAGTTAAAAAACTACTTGCATTGAAAGCTCGTTACAAGGAAGTAACTGGTCTTGAGTTTCCAGTAGCTGGACGTGGTGGCAGTTCTAGTGGCAGTAAGAAATCGTCAAACGCCAAGAAGGAACAATCTAGGCCCGCAAAGAAAGAACAATCGCCAGCATTGAAAACAGAAGCAGCTGGCGGCAATAGCAATGTAAAAAAGCAGACACGTTTGGGCTTGGAGGCAACAAAGGAAGATAACTTGCCGGATTGGTACTCACAGGTTATAACCAAAGGTGAATTGATTGAATACTACGATGTCTCCGGCTGTTATATTCTGCGTCATTGGTCATTCGCCATTTGGAAAGCCATTAAGAATTGGTTCGATGCTGAAATAACAAAAATGGGCGTCAAAGAGTGTTACTTCCCCATTTTTGTCTCAAAAGCGGCGCTCGAAAGGGAGAAGACGCATATTGCAGACTTTGCTCCTGAGGTTGCATGGGTAACAAAATCCGGCGAATCTGATCTCGCGGAACATATAGCCGTACGTCCGACATCCGAAACTGTTATGTACCCAGCATATGCAAAATGGATACAATCCTACCGCGATCTGCCAATCAAATTGAATCAATGGAATAATGTTGTCGTAAGTTTTATTTGATTTTTGAGAATCATTGCATTTTATAATAATTTTTTTTCTTTTAAGCGTTGGGAGTTTAAACATCCTCAACCGTTCCTGCGCACGCGTGAATTTTTATGGCAAGAAGGACATTCGGCATTTGCCACCAAGGACGAAGCCGATAAAGAAGTCTTGGACATTTTGGAATTGTATGCGCAGGTCTATACAAATTTATTGGCCATACCTGTTGTCCGTGGTCGCAAAACTGAGAAGGAGAAATTTGCCGGTGGCGATTACACAACAACTGTTGAAGCTTTCATCTCTGCCTCCGGCCGTGCTATACAGGGTGCAACGAGTCATCATTTAGGCCAAAACTTCTCAAAAATGTTTGAAATTGTCTATGAAGATCCAGAGACGCAGCAAAAACAATTTGTTTATCAGAATTCATGGGGTATCACGACACGTACGATTGGCGTTATGATCATGGTTCACGCTGACAATCAAGGTCTCGTACTGCCACCACATGTTGCCAGTATACAAGCGATTATTGTACCCTGCGGCATCACCGTCAACACTAAAGACGATGAACGTGCTCAGCTTTTGAACGCTTGCAAAGACTTGGAGAAACGTTTAGTTAGTCATGGTGTGCGCAGTGAAGGCGACTACCGTGATAATTACTCGCCTGGTTGGAAATTCAACCATTGGGAACTTAAGGGCGTGCCACTTCGTATTGAAGTTGGACCTAAGGATCTAAAAGCCAAACAAATCGTTGCCGTACGTCGCGATACTGGCGAGAAATTGGTACTACCACTGGACAATGTAGAAACGAAAATAGCCCAGTTATTGGAAACCATTCACGCAGCCATGTTGGCCAAGGCGTATGATGATCTTGTTTCACATACGAAGACTACTAAAAATTGGGCCGATTTTTGTAGCTTCCTTGACCAGAAGAATATTTTGCTATCGCCGTTCTGTGGTGATGAAAAATGTGAGGACAGCATCAAGGCCGACAGTGCACGTGGCGAAGAGGCCGAAGCTGGTGCACCTGCAATGGGCGCCAAGTCGCTTTGCATACCATTTGAGCAACCAGCACCAATTGCTTCTTCCGACAAATGCATCCATCCAAGCTGTACAAGAAAACCCAAGTTCTACACTTTGTTTGGACGCAGTTACTAGACCAGAAAAGAACGACTATGACAATTATATTAGGTTCAACTCACATCCTAAAGTTCAGAATTCAACAATGATTTTCTACTAAAAATGTTTTGTAACAAAAAAAGATACTCTGTTTAGAATGTTTAAAAATATTTAATTTTTCTATCTATAAAATTTGTTTTAATATTTTTGTTATTTACTTTCTGGGTGAGGTGAAATTAAGTCAAGGTCAAAGACTGGCAAAAGTGTAATACGTGAAAAATGAATAAATGAATAGAATTGATAAGGATCAAAATCACGTAACTAAACACAATGTGTGCAGGGTATCATGTTGTCGAATATACCGTCCACGTAGTTTGCGAATTGACTTGACTTGTTTTGTCAATGAAGAAGTGGCAGCACTGGACCTATTAATCACGTGTAAATTTTTTATCATGAGTGGCGGTTTCAATCATTCTGTGAAAGTTCCTACTCAATATAAAGCGACTGCGAAAATCCTCAAAGTTGCGCTCCAGAAGCAGAAGTCTATAAAGACATTAATCTTTGAGGAAAAGCATGCGGTATTTATATTGAAGAAAGCCACTTAATTCAATTCGTACTTATTGTTTATCCATTTTGTTAATTTTCAGCGCGTCCGAAGCTTGCAAGCTGTGTTGAAGCATTACAGCGACAACCGCGGCGCCATCGACGACGCAATCGAGAAGACTGGATTAGTAAAGGATAATCCACGCCTAGACCCAGAGCTGTGCAAGGTTTTAGTGACGGAACTGATTTTTGGACGCAAAGAGTTAAACGGCGATAGTAGACCGGTTCAAACGGTGCGCGAATACGAGGAACGTCTAAAGGCAGCACTGAACGGTGTCGAGACAAAGAAAAAAGGCAGGTGCACTAGCAGTATTAGAAATGGGTAAAAAGAGGAAGCAAAAAGTTGCCAATGAAGCAGAAGTACAAACAGTGTCAGGCACCTCTAGCAATGAAGTGGTCGCTTCCTCTGTTGAAGAGGAGACACAGACGGTAGTGCCATATGAAGAAGACTCTAGCTTATCGGCCTACCTGTGGGTGCTTGTTTTCAGCGTCCTCATGTTTACGTTTCCATTTCTCACATTCTACGGCGTACATGACTGGCTGGAAGAATCATTCGCACATATGTCAGTTTTCGCAGTCAACTGCTATTCGGTCTCTGCCTCAGTGCTGGTCGTGAACGCCATTATCTGTTTGTTTGTCTACAAAGCATTCACTGAAGATAGTAATGGTCGAAAAAGCAAAAAGACAAAGTAACGTGCTGCATGTTAATCACTTAAATATAATAAAACATTACCACAGATTTTAAATTGCGTTTTTGTTTTCCATACTCAGAGCAGGCGAGAGACTAATAATGTGACAATGTTCTTCATTCGCAGATCCGAAACCACGTTATGTCCGCGTCAATACGCATCTGTTTAGTCTCGCAGAGGCGCTCGAGTTTCTGGCAAGCGAAGAGTGGCGCCATAAGGAATATCCAGCAACCAGTACTTATAGCGACTTCTTGGCAATCATACCGACATTGGAAGAAGATGAATTCCTTATTGATTTACACGTGACTGGTCTCCTGATATTTCATGCAAAACAATCGCATTATTGGGCAACGCATGAGATTGTCAAAACTAAGAAGTTTATACTGCAGGACAAAGCCACATGTCTAGCCGCCGAATTGCTGCAGCCTCCGTCGGGCGCGACCGTGCTTGATATGTGCGCGGCGCCTGGCATGAAAACGCTACACATTTGCAACCAAATGCAAAACAAAGGACGAATTTACGCTGTAGAATTATCCAAAGAACGCTACCGATCGCTTTGCAATGTCACCAGTGAAGCTGGTTGTGAGATTGTCACTACAATCAATGATGATGCATTAACCGTAGGTGAGTGTGACGAAACAATTCCGCCATTGCTTTGTTTTTATTTCAAAGTTCATAAATTTCAGATGCCGAACGTTGCCCCGATGTGGAATACATACTTGTGGATCCCAGCTGTTCGGGCAATGGCATGCAAAATCGCATAACAGTATGCGATGAGGAAAAGGACCCAAAAAGGTTGCAACAACTTGCCGGTTTGCAAATAAAAATACTTTCGCATGCTATGCGGGATTTTCCACAGGTCAAGCGTATTGCTTACTGCACCTGTTCGTTGTGGGAGGAGGAGAACGAACAAGTTGTGCAACGTTGCTTGCAACTCAATCCAAATTACAAGTTGCTGAGCTGCAAGAAGGCATTGCGCAACAAGTGGCAGAATGTCGGCAGCACTGAATATAAAAAAATTGGTAAAAATTGTTTGTACGCATTACCCGATCAGGATTTCACCGATGGCATTTTCTTGGCGCTATTTGAAAAGCGATCAGAAGGCGAGGCTAACGAAGATGTATAATAAAAAAAAATAAAACTTTAATTGTCTCTTTATATAACTTTAATTTTGATATTTTATTCAAATTTCAACTGACAAATTAAAATACGATTTTTCAACAATAAACGTCAAATTATATAAAAAAAAGAATCATTACAATGATGTGCAATACTTTTTAAAATAGATAAACAAATAATTTCGATTGGACAGTTTGGAAATTCAATGTGTTAAAAAAATTAAAATCAAACATTTCACGATTTTGTTTAACAGGATTGCAATTGACAAGTAATGTGATCTTAAATGTATAAGGATTACCACTTATATCGACCTTATCAGTTTCAGCGACTGATAAATTGTAGTCATCTTGTGAGTATTAACTAATACGTAACTTGCTCCTTCTTTTCATTTGCAGACATTTTCTGTCTGATTAACAATGGAATCGGAATTATGTACATACTTAGTACACAAAGATTCAATATTTTCTGTTGCTTAATATATAAATTCGAACGCGCCTGGCGCTTTATAACTTATAAATAGATTCCTTGCAAAGGGGGACGAAAGAAATATGTTTCTTTTAATTGTAATGACAATCGAATGAACAAATCTTTTAGAAATGTTCTAAACTTTGGCTGCTTTAAACTTTCATTTGTTGTTTGTAATAGGCACTTTTGGCCAAACGAAACGATTCTGCTTTAATGGCATCTTCCATTGTTATTACCGGTTTCTTTGGGCAGTACTTAACCGTGTGCGCCAGATCACCAGAAGCTTTGCAAATGGGACACACATAAGTGCGTAACTTGGGGCACAGCACGCGTCCTTGTGAATCACGTACTGAATGACTTTTGATCACCGCTTCCGGTTCATTGTTGTTCTCACAGAAAACACAATGTTTCGATGAAGCCTGCGTAAAGAGAATGACAAGAAAAGAATAGTTATATAAGTCGAACTGCGCCGGCTTTGGACTTACATATTTCTCTTTGTTTAAGGCGTTATGACGTTTTTGACTCTTAGAAGCAGCAACGGTTTTGTTTGGAGCATTCTGCTCTGGCAGTTTATTATTGCTAACATCATTACCATTAGCCATGGTCGCACCAGCTGTAATGGTTGTAGCTGACATTTTTAATGACGAAGGCATGTATGATGATGTTGTTGTTGGATTACGCCATTGGTTGTCAGCATTGTTACGTAGATCTGAAAAGTTTTGATTAACCCAGTTTTGCGCTTGCAATTGTTGCAAGAGCTGCTGTTGACTTTGTGCGGTTGCAGCTAGAAAACTTTGGTTTTGATTAGGTGCCAATTGGTTTTTATTATAATACAAGTTGTCACTTGTATAACCATTGGACGCAAAATCTTGCATGATATCATGCTGACCACTTTGAGATTCTGTAAATAAAATGTATTGAATTTCACCGTTAATGAACCAGGACTAAAGTTATAAGCAAAATGTGATTTATAAATTAACGTCGATGACTTTACTTTACTTACCACTATATGCCGAAAGCATTGCAAACATTTTCAATGAGTGGCATATCTCATCTTGTTGTTGTTGTTGTTGATGCTGTTGGTGGTGATAATGGTTTGCGTTTACTGCATTGGCTAGGGCAAGTTGTTGTTGCACCAGCTGTTGTTGTTGTGCTAACTGATGTTGTTGTTGTTGCAGCTTTTGCTGCTGAAGCACACGCAACTGTTGCGCCTGTTGTTGTTGGAATAATATTGTTGCCATATCTGACAACGTACCGCCATTCATTGCGTTACCCAAAAGGGTAGCATTTAATTGTTGTTGTTGCTGCTCCTGCAGTGCTGTGAAATCTATCTTAGAACCCACGCTCATTGGAGCCGGCGGGCTGATAGACGCTGTCGACAGAGTTTCTGCAGAATTAAGCGTACTTGTATCCAAGTACATATCCTGCAGGCCCAACGAGTTTAGGCCGTTTAGTCCAAAAATTGATGCAATGTTATCCTAAATGCTTTTATTCATTACAAGTTCGCATACACCTACTTGTCATCATTTAACGGTACTTATATACTTACACTCGGGTTCTCTCCGCTGTTGCGAAACATGATGCATCAACTTTTTTTGTTCACTCCGTTATTTTAACAGCACTGTGCTTGATTTCTCAAATCTTAACTTGCCTGAGGCTTAAGTTTGAGCTTAAAATAAGTTAAACTGCTGAATTCAAATTGATAAAATTGCCACAGCAAAATCAAATAAAACAATTAAAACTTTAATACTAGAATGAAAGCAGCTTTATATGTATTAATCTGTAATATCCAAAGAAACGCGCTTCAATCGCGTTCACTTTGAACAACGTCCCGAATTGCAATGAGTGTGAAAAAAGTAAAACGCAGTAAGCCGAAGATCGGAACAAATTCTTGGAATTTGGCTGACACTCGGTTCCTGTATGGGAAATCTAACGGAATTCTTCGAGTTTGGTGTTGCCGTACGTTCAATTATCAACTAAGTCAATAAAAGTTCATTTAAAAATAATACCTCTTGTCGATCAATATCAGAAATAGTGATGGCACCGTTTAAATACTTAGTCTAATTACGTCACAATAATTTGAAAGTTTTTGGCGCCTAGACAGATTGGCGCCGGTCGGTAACGGACCCGACATCAGTGCTTCAAAGCGCAACATTTTTTTTTTCAGTGCCCGAAATCAATAAAAATAACAGCTGGCATCGAAACGTCAAAAGATGAAGAGGAAGAAATAAATGATAGGAGGCAGAAGTAGGCAATACGTATGAAATTACATAAATTTTAAGATTGACGCGAAAATTGAAGGATTCTAACAAAAAACTTTAGCGAAATTTTCTCGGACTAATAAAATTAGTGACCATGGTGAGTAGTGTTGCGGTGGCTTGATAAATTTCGGCTTCAAATTGTGTCGCGCGTGCTAGTTGGGAAGATTTCGAGGTTAACGTGCTCTATTACATTAGCATCGATGCGACCACAAGGGTCCGACAACCGGCATTCTTATAGAGTATATGAATCTTATTGACACATGCGTACATATATTATTTTGTTTACAGTACAAATTAGTCGCCTTAACGCGGGAGCGAGCTTGTTTCTTCACTTTTCAAAATGTGCAGCAGAATTTGCAGCACCAGCAAGTAAGTAGAGTGAAGGTCTTTTTGAAACCTGTCTTAATACGTGTTTGTTGTATTTGGCAGAGGTGGTACTCCTCGCCAGGACGCAGGCCGGGCTTTTTGTCTCAATTTATTGAGAATGTACGCAATGAAATGGATAAGAATAATGAGATGAAGGAGAGTATAAAGAAATTCCGAGAAGAGGCACAAAAACTGGAACAGTCAGATGCGCTCAAATCCGCACGTCAAAAGTTCAATGTCGTGGAGTCGGAAGCACAGAAATCGTCAAGCATATTGAAGGAACAACTGGGCGCGATAAAGGGCAAGGTCGGTGATGCACTGGACGAGGCCACAAAAACGGACATAGCAAAAAAAATCTCTGAAGAACTATCAAAGAAGGCGAAAGGTGTTAGCGATACGTTATCTGATACAAGTGGGAAACTCGGACAAACTACCGCTTTCCAGGCCATTTCCGATACAACGAAACTGATTAAAAAGGAAATAGATTCTCAAGGTATTGAGTCACGTGTTTACCGAGCGCCAGCGATACTCCGAAAACGTAAAGAAATCGAGGTATCGGATAGTTCTAGAGTGTTCGAAGCTAATACGGAAGCAACAGGTATGCAAATTTGTTGAATAACTCATCTAAGTAAAGCTACTCAAGATGACATGTTTATTTTTAGGTGTGGAACTGCACAAAGACTCCAAATTTTATCAATCATGGGAAAACTTCAAGAACAATAACAGCTACGTCAACAAAGTACTCGATTGGAAAGTTAAGTACGATGAATCTGAGAATCCAGTGATACGTGCTTCACGTCTACTAACCGATAAAGTATCTGATGTCATGGGTGGACTCTTCTCAAAAACGGAACTCTCTGAAACAATGACCGAATTGTGCAAAATCGATCCGAATTTCGATCAAAAGCAGTTTTTGCACGACTGTGAAACCGATATTATACCAAATATACTGGAAGCTATCGTACGTGGCGAACTTGAGATACTCAAAGACTGGTGCTTTGAAAGTACGTACAACATAATAGCGACACCGATTAGTCAAGCCAAGAAGACTGGACTCTACTTGGATTCAAAGATTCTTGATATTGAGAATATTGAGTTGGCCATGGGCAAAGTGATGGAGCAAGGTCCAGTGCTAATCATAACTTTCCAAGCGCAACAGATTATGTGCGTGCGCGATCAAACGAAAAAGATCGTCGAAGGCGATCCAGAGAAAGTGATGCGCGTACATTACGTATGGGTGCTATGTCGAGATCGTAACGAACTGAATCCAAAGGCAGCTTGGCGTTTAATGGAACTGTCGGCGAACAGCCAGGAGCAATTTGTTTAAATTAGCGGGCATGCAAAGCAGTAAAAATCATCATCAATCATTCGGTTTAAACTGTTTATTATCCACACACGATAAAAGGAAAACCTATTAATTGTTTCTTTAGGTTAAGTATAAAATTAGCTCAGGCTTTAGATGTTAGGCGTAGCATACTTCTCCGGTCTGCTGGTCAGTTTAACAATTCCTATGTAAGTTCAGCGGAGCAAGGAGTATACACACGACAAAACTAAGTCGTACCGCTAGGTACTTGTGCAGCGGCAAACTGATGCAATCAACATACGCTGAAACTTGATTAGAGTTGTACGTGTACTTGACTGAAATATATTTTTTACTTTTGCATATTTTATGACAAGTACACATAGTAAAACGGCGTCTATGAGGGCAGTGTCAGTTTTTCGCTATACAAGCGATACTTTTAGCCAAAATCAAACGAAAATCAGAAGGTTTAAAAATCTAACATATTTAAGAAATTGTTGAGTATAATATATGTAGTTATTACATATTGTAAGCAGAAAATGTTTGTAAATACTTAAGAAATTATTTGTGAAGTCGCCAACAGATTCTCTCCTGGTAGTAAACAATACAGTTAAAAACAAAAAATACCCATAATTTAAACTAGACCTCATGCACTTTGCTCAATCCAAAATACACACTAACAGACCCACAAGCACACTCATACGCTTACACAAAGACACACAGATACGGACGGAACAGAAATACAGATACCACATACGTATACACTGACACAAAACAGTCAAGTCAAACTTCTGCCTGCCAATTGAAATGTTGCGCGCTAATCTTAGCGAGAAATAAAGTTTGTTGCATCAACGATTTTTTAAAAACAAAAACAATTTACGCACGCGTATTTATTTAAAATGAAACGAACGAAGTCTGTAAAACATCGCAAACGAAGTCTCTCGATCGGCGACAATTGTAAGATCTCGCAGATACTTGAGTGCTACGCTCACTTGTGCCGACATACAGTTCGGTTAGTTTAGACGCGACGCTCGATAACTTCGGTTGTGTTGTTACGGCGCTTAACATTCAAGATATAAGAAAAAGTTGTTACTGGAATTTTTTTTATTTACAGCAATAATAAAACGTACAACAAAAAGTAGTTTACCTTTCGTACGTAAACGTCAGTCAAGTGGAAACCGTTAACCAAGTGTCTTCGGTGCGAAAAATTGATAGTCTTTTGGCAACTGTAAAAGAGTGATAAGCGCCAAGAGTGCTGCTTTGCACAAAAAAGAAAAGATATCACAAAAATAATAAAGTTCGAAATATTCTATAAAAACAAAACAATAACAACAACCAAAATGTATCCACGTCAATTTTTAACGTTTTTCGTTGTTGTAACATTGACAGTGATCAGCGCGCAGGGTGAGTAAAAACAAGATAAGAAGTATCTGAATTGCAAAATATTTCAGGCTTTTTAATGTCAGCTCTGTCCATATGTCTGACATAATTAAACGGGTTTTTTTTTTCTCTCTTATTTATTTTTTTATTTTTGTTGTTTAATGATCGTTTCGCTCGCTCCTTTGCTGAACTAGACAACTGCGCAAATATATACATACATATGTATGAGGCCACATGCCAAGCTAAAGTGTAAAGTTTATGGTAACCTGAGCGCTTCAAAAGACCAGCCAAGCGAGTTGAAGAACCCTGGCTCCAAGCGAAATTCATTAAATATCTAGTCAGGCTGGGTCGGCAATTCATTTGTTATGCTCAACATGAGCCCGAAGTTAAAGCAAACAATTTCAGCGTGTAGAATAACAAACAAAAGAATCTGAAAGTATCATTTGTCTTTGATAGCGCAAATTGAAAGAAAAAGCAAACCATTTCTTGCTAACGCAACGACTTTTATCATTAAATATTTTTTGTTCAGCAAAGAAGCTTTAATTAAAAAGCAGGAAAACATTTACTATGTACAAATCGATGTGCTAATCTAATAATAATAAAAAAAAAAACTTCGTGACTTGTTTATGGTGTTTCTGATAACAACGTTTCGTTCAACTTTTATGGGTTTTTTAGCGAGTTAGATAGACATGTGCATGTCTTATAATTATGGTCTGATTCATGGCGTTTTATCATTGATCGCTGGTTTTAAGTTGTCACAAAATGATCAACTAAGCTTACTGCAATTGTGTTATTTATTGTTATTTTTTTTTTCTCCTTACTTTTTGGCAAATTGAAATGAATAACTTGTTGGCCATGAAATACTTTGTCCACTGTATGGCATACATGCTCTGCATACGAAATGATTGTTCCAAACCAAATGCCGTGACCAACAATGGCCGACTTTGGCAAGATGATAAAAACAAAATAGCAACAACAACAATAGCAAAAAAAATGCCAATCAGAATTACAGCCTCAAAATTTAACTATTGTTTGTTTTTGCACAATAATTTTAGATATCATAAGCCTTCCGAAGAAGCCAAACATTAAGCGTATTCGTGGAATTTATTGTAATTATTTTTCCACAATCTTATCTATTTTGGTGTAAATATTTGAGTTCATTGGAATTAACACTTATGGATTAAATTGTTAGTTGCGGAAGCTGGCAACATATTTTTCTTCGTTTGTTTGGCTAACTGTAATTTAATCTTATCAGCATAATTTATGTTTTAAAAACTAACAACTAATTTGTTTTTGTTCAACTATTTTTTTTTCTAGTTTATGCTGCACCACCCGCTACTCCCACTGTGTTGAATAAAGAGCTCAACGATCTGAATAATGTTGAAAACAACAACAAACCACAACGAGAGAAAACGCAAGAGGTAAATTTTGCAGTGAAATTTGGGTGAATTATGGAAAGCGGCGCTACCCAAAAAAAAAAAAAGCATAAAACAAAAACGTCGTTGAAGTCTTTGTGCGTTATGTGAAATGCATTTATTATTATCTTTTAAACTGAATGACAGTACAAAACCGGAAATCTTAAACATTACGCTTAACGACACGCGTCCATTGACGCTGTTTTTGGTCTTCGACCACAAGCCAAAGCGCTACTCTACACAGAAGACGGCTTTAGTCACCAAACACGCATGCGTTAGCACAAAAATAAACAAGCTTAAAATAATAAAAAATAAATAAATAAATAAATAACAGTTAGCAACGTGAAGTGATTCCCTTTATTGAGTAAATTCCGTATCGTTGATTTCGTCATCAGATTTACACCGCATGACTCATGCCTCATCCATATTAGTATTCAATACTATGAGAGATGTGTGTGCGATGTGACTAGTAAAAAATTCTATATCAAATTCAATACAAAAAAATCTAACATTTCACGTGAAACTTTCAATTTCATATTTGCGCAGCATTTGAACACGTTCGCTAGCTCAACAAGTTTTAGTTTAACTAGAATTTGACGTAGCGAATTTGTTGTTTTTGCTTTGACTTCAAATTTATTTGTTTTCGCTGTAAAAACAAGTTCAGTTAACAGTAAGCAGAGCAGTCACGTATCAAATAAACTTATAAACACGAAAAAAGATTACTAAATGTTGTAAAAATTTCGGCCTTAATGCAAAGTCAAGGAGCGTACAACTGGTTTCAAGTTGAATCATTAAAACAACACAATTAACTTTATTTATATTTGCTTTAATCAACAGGATTTATTGGCGGTCGACGACGAGTCATCGTCATCAGCATCATCATCGCGTTCCTATGAGCATCGCGATGAGGACCAGTTGAACAATGCAACGAATTTGGTGTTGGCACAAAATTTGAAATATGATGTCGAAATACTGGAATCAAATGACAATGATGACAATCGTTATCAAAATAAAGATGAAGAAGTCGAAGAGAGATTTCGGTAATTAACAAATATATAATGTATTATTACAATATTACTATACTATGGTAACTTTGCAGCGGTGACGGCTTGAAGATGACAGATACAATTTACGCACAGAACATCGAAGTGGAGCCGGACAACGTCAGCTCAGTTTCTATACGTGAGAATCATTTGGTGTTAAGCATCGTGATGGTTACATTGGCTTTGGTCTCTGTCGGACTTTATGCAGTGCTTGTCATTTGGCGTTCACATCTAGAGTGAGTTGTTAATTACACTTTAATTAACGTTAATTTTCTAAGCGACTTTGAACTTTTGTTCATTGCAGACAGCGTTATGGCATGCGCCAATTGCTTGTTAGTTCCGGCGACGATGAACAGCAGCAGCAACAGTCGCAATCAGAGCCGCCGCATCCATATCCAAGCAATCCGACAACAACGCGCAGCAACAATCACTACACTCTCGTGCAGGCGTAGTTCAGAGATCAGTAGCATGCAGTAGTTGTTATACAACAACACTAACAACAACAACGAAATATATGCAATTGCGTTGTTTGTTTTATTATGCTTTCAATTTCGCTAAATGTGAAATTCTCGAAAGCAATTCAAAAACAATTCTCAAGCGAATAACAACGACAATGTCGACGCTCTAAAATGTTAATTGGTGCGAGTCTTGATAATGATATGCCATAAATTTTGTAACCGAGCGTAGGTTTTCATTCTTGTTTGTTGTTTTTCTATAACTTTTTTTGTTTGTAGACAGATACAAACAGACGGACTCTCTCTAGGCGCACCTTTCTGAACTACTTTATAATTTTTTATTCGATAAATTCAACGCGCGTGTAATTTTAAATATTCGACAAAATTAGATTTAAGAAAACTAACTTAGAGGAAACGTATTGCTAAGTCTGTGATATCGATTTAAAAGTTCACTAATCACAAAATTAAAAATAAATTTTTTGGATTCAAACCGCGATCTTTCTTTTAAATGGGATTAATTTTCATAAGTTCAATGTTCCAACTGGATCTGAAGTTATTATTTTCAAAACCCAACTGTAGTTTTTTGTACTTATTGAAGCATTTAACTACTATAAAAGTTTTTGAATTTGAGGAGAATTACAAAAAAAACCGTCGTATTTATTTCATTTCAATATAAACAAAAATTCATTTTCAGTATTGAAGTGTCTTTTTTGTGTGAGGACAGTGTTGAAACATAATACATACTAAATTGTCTCACTGAATTCACCACGGTGTGAAGTTTCACATCGTTGAGCTTAATGACTATTTCTGGTTTTGCATCATCGAGCTTTCTGTACTGCTTCTCCAGACACCTACCGCCGAATTTGTTTTTTTGAAGCAGAACATGAATCTTGGTATAAACTTTGTTATTGGATTGTATGCTTTTATTGTTAGAAAAGATTATAAAACTAGTTGAATCTAATTGCCAACGGCACCCTCCACATCGTGTTCGTCCTTATCGATACTCAATTCAAGCACAGCATCTTCCTCCACCGACATTTGTTCCTTCGAATCCTCAGTTGATACAGATGGGCACTTTTTCGACCGTTCTTTATTTTCATATTCACTGCTATCGCCGCCTCGCCGTCTAGTGAACTTTGATGTGCTAGCACCATGCTCATCGTCATCACTAACATCCATGACACCGCCTTCGGTGTGCTCTGTGCCGGCCTTGGATTCACTTTCGCTGTCGCTAGATGAGCTCGAGCTCTCCTCTTCAAGTTGTTTCTCCAGCTCGCGTATTGAGTACATAAGCAACGTGAAATCGTTCCTTCGCTTTTGATATTTACGTTCAAGTTTGAGTTTCTTCAATATGAGTTGATCGATTTCCTTTCTGATCGCATCGATTTTATCCATTGTGTCTTTGCGGTCGGGCTGTTCTTCAATCAGTTTCGCCAGCAGATCATACTCCATTTTATTCTTACGTATTTCCTTGGCTATAACCAGCTCCTTCTTGCTTGCTTCAATCTCCTCCTTGGCGAGTTCAATACTGTCTTCAATCGTACTTGACAGTTTTGTGAAATTTTGCAATTCCTCATCGAGCATTTTCAGTGTGCGTTCGTTTTTTACCGCAGCGAACTGGCATTGGGCCAGTTGTGCCATCAAGCGGTCGTACATCATTTGGCTGTTTGGAAACAATTATACGATTATGAAAGTTGGTAGGAAAGAATATTTATTAATTTACTTAGTTTCTGGTGAATCATTTTTAGAGTTTGCCCACTTAAGAAACTGCTTGAGAAGCACATTTAAGCGTCGATCTTCGCCGGTGCCATCGCCATCAATAAGCAGTCGTCGCTTTATAGTCTCCTCTGCAATAAGTGCTTTTTAATTACCAACTTCATTTAACTATACTTCTAATCTCTTACCGTCAGACATTATTTTAATAACTTGGAAATAGTTTTACAACAAAAAATTGGAATGCGACGCTAAAACTAAAACAGCAATGCGGCTTTTTTGTTTTCCTTTCGTCAACAGCTGATTTTGACATTACAAAACGCTTCTGTTTAGCCCTTAACAGCTCTTTTTGCAACATACGGGCTTCTGTTAAAACAGCTGCTGTTGAAATTTATTTGTTTGTTATTTTTAAACATCGCGTAAAGTGCACTAATTCTGAAAGGAGCCATTTTAACTAGGACCTGTCTCATCAAAAGTTAATGTGATAAATGGAAAATTCAATTTTCCATGGTCAACCATCTTTTCATACGTTCGACAAGCCTTTCGAAGACAACAAGGATGCATTGTATTTGTTGTTAAATGAACTAGATCCAGGCATAGTCACACAAGACACTAGACCATACGAGCATCATCTGCTCTTAGATCCAAGAACAAATGAACCTGTTACACAAGTTGTCTATGACCGAAGCAAGCCTAAACGCTGGAATATTTTCCACAGCCCACAGCGTTCCTGTTTAAATCGCGTCGAACATGAGGCTTGTCTACGCGCAATAATTGGCTTAGCACAAAGGCAATCTGTAGAGGAGGAAGATCTGCTGATATGGCGTCGAACGACGAAAAGGCGGGAGAAAGAAAAAATATTAATGCAGAATTTCGTGCAGGAGTATGCACAGCAACACAAGGAAAAACTTTTCGCATCTATGAAGCTAATGGTGGATGATTATAGACTTTGGTATCTGCGAAGAGCAACACAGCTATTACAAGAGTTACCGGATAGCACATTCATCACTCACTTAGGCCTACCTAAAGTTCAGTATTGCACGACATTAAATGACAACTCAGCGACAATTGAGGAAATTACTTTGGTGGAGCGTAAAGGTAGCATTATGATGTGCCATAGTGAGGCGATGGCCGAACTTTACAAGTGCGGCGATATTGTGCACAAATGGCTCGAACAACATGTATGCGTCAACGCAGAACCATTGGAATTGCGTCAGCCACAACCACAGTCTCAGCCACTGGAAAATGATACTTTCGTGCTGCCAATGGAATCATTACTCTTCTTGTTGACAACAGGTGATTATATCGACTTGCCCACAGAGATGTTGCTGGAGATTAACGGAGATTTGAATGATGAGTTTAAGTGGTTAAAATTTCATTTACCGTTGCCAAGCAGAAACTGTGGCTGGCACACAAATTCGGAACTTGTCCAACGCGCATTTGACGCATATTTGTCTGCGCCTGGAAGGACAAAATATCTTAATGTCTCGAATGCTGATGTTACATTAGAAGAACTAAGACAACCACCAGAAATAATTGGCTGCACACAAGACAGTAGTGAGGAATATAGATTGCATCTCTTTGACGATTACATGGTGAATGTATTGCAGAACAAAACACTACAAAATGATGAGAATTTGTGCAAATCCAATTGTGCATTGATTAGTTGGAAACTGAGATCGTCAGATTCTGATATGAAATGTTTTAATTTTTTGACTACTTTGCAAATTCCTGCGGCGCTTGATGCAAAAGGTGACAATTTGGTTGGCTGTAATTTCATAAAACTAGAAAATAAACCACAATTTGGCTGTGAGGCTATGACCAAATATGAGCTAATGAAGGCATGGTTGCAGCTTAAACTGTTGCAATCAGATTTCGGTCAGTGTATACGTCTCGAATTGGAAACGTTTCATCTATTGTGTTGTCAACAATTCACATTGGAAGATGTCGGACGCTTCTTACAGCAACACTATCGCATCAATATTGATATGCTGTTTGGAAAACTGATGGAATTTCTTAAAATGTTACTTACCGTAGCTGCCGGCAAATATTTGTTGCGTTTTAATTCGAAATATTCTGATAAAATTATGCTGTGTGCGCAATCGCAGGAAAACTCACAGAACGCGGTTCGTTTGCATACATTACTTCAGACACCGCCCACGGATTTCGTCTTTATGGGCCAGTCCAGCTATTTGCCAATAGATACAGATTTGTGCTCTGCTATGCACATGCAACATCAAATTCTGCCGGGCGCATTTCCAACCAACAAGCGTTTTATAAAAACTCCACGCATGCCGGTAAATAATAAACTCAAGAACGAACGACAGATGATACTGGATAAGGCTTCGTCGCGTAAGGAGGTTTTGAAAAAATTAGTTCGTAAAAATAAGAAAAAGCGGAGTAGAGCAAGGAAAGCTAAAGCCAAATGTGAACAAGAGAAAAAAGATAATGACGATGTAGAATTAGACAAGATTTTTACGCTGTAAAAAACACGATTTTTATTTGTTAGCTTTTATGTTTTTCGCCTAATATGAGCTCATCATCATCATAAGTTGGTGCTGGCAATTTCAACCAATATTCACTGGTTTCCTCTGGTAAATTATGGCCTGGAAAAACATGTATTGATATATCGTTGAATACATTCACAGGCTGAAAATTATCCTCTAACTGCAACTCTTTGAGATAAGGCAATACATTTAAAATGTATCTCGAATTTTTCAGCATAAAACGCTCTGGTTTTGAATCCACCAAGAATTTGAAACTATTGCATATAAGTATAATATTGGTCAGCCGCTCTCGTCGCCAATTGGCCCAGAGCAAGTTGTTCGTTAGGCCGCTTGTGCAATGTGGCAGGTAGTATAATGTCAGCACATCCGCGTCATGTTTACCCTCACAGTTTTGTTTCATAATGTAACAATTAAAACGTTCGAGGACTTCCAGTTCCGCAGGACACAGTATAGGATCGTAGAAATTAATCTCTTCGATATTATGTTGTTGCCGTGCACAGAGTATGAAAGTCAATTGATGCATAGCCTGGAAACTCCGTGAAAATGGTCCAATGCCAAGACAAACAATGCGTTTTGGGGTTTCAACATTTGTGTGATTTAGTGCTGCCAAACTATCATCCAGCGTACTCATAGCGTTGGTAAAGTATTGAGTTGCCTTCATCTGTTCCAAATGTCGTTTGATGCGTCTATGAGAAATTATAAATTTAAAATATGTTGTAAGTTTCTTAGATTCGTTTATACGCACTCTTCCAACTTGTCTGGGTCAACCTGATCCTGTTCTGAGTCTTCCAATGTTTCAGCATCCTTCAGGCTTTTCTGAAGTGCTGTAATTCGGGTATTTTTCCGACATATCCATTTTTTGCGACGAACAGTGACAAATTCATCAGTCATTGTTTTGTTTTAAAAATAAACAAAACAAAACGTTTTTCGGAAACGCGACAAGTGTTCGGTACAGCTGATTCCCACACGGTTAAAAGTTCTAAATAATCCCAGAAATGTAGCGCACCTGTGGAATTGTTTATTATTGTTATTTATACAAATATGTTAGCAATTTCCATTTTTTTTATGTTGTTCTTGATGTTTCATGTGGTAACGATTGTCGAATGTGATAAGTTTTGCAATTGCAAGTTTGGTGTATTTTAGTCGGTTATTGAGCACAAATTGCCCTTGATGCAGCTTAGCTGCACTGAAGAATCGGTTGAAGATCGCGAGATGCTGGATTTATTTGAGACCAGGGTTGCCAACTTGGGGGTTTCCCCCTAAATTTAGGGATTTTTGAGTTGAATGGGTTTTTTTTAGGGGTGCTATGTTTTTAGGGGTATTTTTAGGTTTTTTTTTTTTAAACTTTGTTATTATTATAATAAAGGTGTTCACGACCAACTCAGTAACGAGCCATTACTTAATTGACGGTATGGCGATTGGCAAAGAACATCTGGCAACGTTGCAAATGTCACTCGAGAGCAACAGAATTTTAACAGGGTTAAAGAGTGGAAGTTTGGAAAGAGGGGGGGTAACAGCGCTGTTAAACCGATAATGGAAATCAAGTGCCGCATGATCACTTGAAGTTTTAGGTAGCATGAGGTGGTACACCTTCAATTAGTTGAGAAACGCAAACGGGCCATTTGACACAAAAGTGTCGCCGACGTCGGCAGAAGTGGAAGAAAAAAAAAATAAAAATCTCCAGCGGTGGTAGCGCAACATGCGCTTTGTCAATAGGGAAATATGACGTTTTCACAACAGTGATACAACAGTGATACAACAGTGACACAAAACTGACTCGAATCCTCTCTCGCTCTCAGTTGAGTGAACATCATCTCTTGCTCTCAATATGATTTCCAACGCGTTGTTTGCCTTATGTTTTTATATAGAACCCCGTCACTTGAACCAGGATACAATTACTAAAAGTAGTCTCGTCGGCTATCGAAACGATCGTTTTGTTCGTGTGTGTGTTCGTTATTTTTTTTATTTCAATTTTACCGTTGGTTTGACTGGTCGTGTGTCGTTCCGTGGCTCCCGCGGATAGTTCGTTTTTTTACGTAAAAATCTCACGACGCAAAGCTGTCTAATCACCGTTCAGCGTAAATATCGAAGACTATGATAAATAGGACCAAAAGCTCTTCGCAGTTCGATTCTGTGATTCATTACGCAGATCAAGTTTATTTTGTTTTCCCCCTTTTTGAGTTAGTTTAGGGGTGAGGGGCAAATAACTGAAGCTATCTCGGGTAAAATATTACAAAAGTCGTATTTTCTGGGTTGTCTTTTGAGATAGGAATACCAAATTTGGAGTGTATATAGCTGACTCGAACCCCAAGAAGATACAACAAAAACATGGGCGTAGCCACTAATACATAAGTAATAATTTGAAACGCTTGTATCTCAAGAACCATAAAACCTACAAGAATGAAACTTTGCATGCATGTTATTGGGATGGAGTTTAACAAAGTTATATCATAAAATGGGCGAAGCCACCCCCACATATAGCCAAAATAGAAAACCGTTACATCTTTGTAACGAATTGGTCTAGAAGAGCAAAATTGGTATGAATGATATTGATTAAAAAGTGGGCGGGGCAACGCCCTAATACAGGTGCAGGGTATGTCGAAGTCGAGTACTTGTATGGTTTTTAGGGGTTTTTGGTTTGTGTTTAGGGGAAATAGTTTTGAAAGTTGGTAACACTGTTTAAGACGAAATAATCTCTGCGCGCATTTTCGAAAGAGCCGCTGTGTGCGTAACTTATTTAAATTGCATGTGTGTTTGTGCGGTGTATTTTACATCAGTTTATTGAATGAGTATGTTGCCACAATAAATGAAAACAACAACAATCAAAAACCTGTTGCGTGAGTTACGAGGAAAAATCCGTTAAAAAGCTTCATTTTGTGGTGGCTTTGTTGTTTCAAACGAACTTTTGCTTGCGCGACAGCAACTTAACCACGCGGCGGCGCAGCAGCAGCAATAAGCCGTCAACGTCGTCTTCGTGTTCGTCGTCGTCGTTTTGTTAAAGCCATTTTCGAATGCGGCTCGTGTCGGTTTCTGCATTTCTTGGCAACAGTTGAGAGCCGAACGAGTTAAAGTAAAGACAAAAAGACAAACTCAGCGGAAAGTTGCAAACTTGGTTAATAAATTGTATTGCGTGAAAGAAATGAAAAAGAAACAACAACAAAGCATATTATTAAAAATGAATTAACATAAATTAACTCGAAATCGATACTGAAACAGCAAACAAGTGCGGAATTGTATTTTTTTTATTTTGTCAACATATTTTTGGCAACGTGAATAATCAAAACGAATTGTTAACCTACTTTCTAAGGAAAAAAAAAAACCGAAAATCGAAAGAGTGCACAAAAATTAAAGTAACGCGAAAAGTGATTCATGAAAAAGTTTCAATTGTGTGTTTTACTAAAAATATACTTACAAAAAAATAAAGAAGAATATACACATAAGTAGATACACAAATACACATACACACGCAACCAAGTGGCACCATTCCGCGCCGATCTGCGTCACTCTTTAAACCAGCGTCCCGCTGAAGGAGCTAAAATTACAACTAAAACCGCAGCGCACATAAAAAGCACAAAATAGAAAACAGAACAAAAAAAAAAAAAGATAAAAACAACAATTTACTTTACAAAAGTTGACTCTTGTTTTTATGCCAACAACGAACGAAAACGAATTGAAATCGATACATTTAAAGCCCTTACCCCACAACGACCCGGTCACCTCTTACTCCTGCAATCGAGTTCTTACCTGAACAAAAAACACAACAAAAAAAACAAAAAAAACAAATCTTCAAGTAAAACAAAACGTGTTTTTTTCGCTAAATCGTGAGGGTTTTACAGAGCTGTGTTTAAAATCATTGCACTTAATGGCTTAACACCATTATAGCCTGCAAAAACACAAAAACAAATTGAAAAACTTCTTGCAAGGACTGCAATTTTTTTTCTTCTTTGTGGTTTATATACTTTTTGGCTTTGAATTTCAACAATTGCCGTGCAAGTGGATAAAATTTGAATTGCTGATGCGCGCAAAATTCTTGTTTCGCAAATTTTAAAAGGTAAGTCGAAATTTAATGCTTAACTGTAAAAAAAAAAAAAACAAAAACTAAAGTCAAAGCAAACTAACTGCAAAGTAAAAGAAAACGAAAATGAAACAATGGCAACGTAATAAGGAGTGTGCACCCTTAACGTAATTGGGGGGAGTCAGTGAGGCGTCTCAAGCAAAAGTGACGTGAAACAGACTATTTTGGTGAAAATTCAGTTAACTAAGAAGAAGTGAGACAGCGCGAATACGACAGAAAATACATACGTAAGAGCAGCGCGGCGCGCATCAACGTTAATGGCTCAAAACATCAAAGGCAGCAACAGCAGCAGCAGCACTTTCACTCAACAACTTGTTGCTGTTGTTGTTTCTTTTTTATACTCTTGCAAGAGTATATTAACTTTGTCGTGAAGTTTGCAACGCAGAGAAGGAGACATCTCCGACTATATAAAGTATATATATTCTTGATCAGCACGACGAGACGAGTTCAAATAGCCATGTCCGTCTGTCCGTCTGTCTGTCTGTCTGTCCGTCTGTCCGTCTGTCTGTCCGTCTGTCTGTCTGTCTGTTTCAATGCGAACTCCTCCCAGAGTTTTGAAGTTAGCAAAAAAATTTAAACGCAGAAAATTTTCTTTTCCTTGCAGGCAGTTCATATGTAGAAACCAGCTTGATCGGAATACTATAGCATATAGCTGCCATAGGAACGATCGGTCAAAAATGAGGTTTTTGCTCAATAAACTCTTTGATTTTAAAGCTATCGCCTCGATTTTTTGCACAAGAACATCTTGGACGTAAATTAAGACACACTGCAAAATTGGTGAAGATCGGATAAATATAGTATATAGCTCCCATAGGAACAATCGGCCAAAAATTCGGTTTTTGTTAGAAAAACTTTTTTGTTTTCAACTATAAACAAATGAAACCTTGCATTTACGCGTTTTTTAGAATCCTTGACCATATTACAAAGTTTCATAAGAATCGGACATAAGGGCGTGGCACCGCCCATATAGAGAAAAACTTAAAAATGTGATTTATCTATTAGCAGACGGGATAGAAAATCGTAAAATGAAGTGTAGAATCATGGCATTGTACTCTTAAAAACAAGTTAGAAAATGGGCGGGGCTATGCCCCTTTATCTTTATAAACCTATAAGATTCTTATTAGAAAAACTATAAAACGGATTTTCGAAATGCTTGCAAGAGTATATAAGTTTCAGCAAAGCTGAAAATAGCTCCCTTACTGGTTGTTATTATTATTATTTACTTTATTTTTATGCAATTTGTTTGTGAATTTGTTGTAAGCGACATTTTCATGTTTATGTGTATTATTTCTTGGCTTTTGCAGACAACGGCTTCGACGTGTTTATTTAAGTAATTAGATGTTTTATATTTTCTTTATACAACACCTGCTTTTGCAGCTACCTTATTCGAATACTTAATAATAGTTTAAATAGAAAATGAGGAAAAAACCAAAATTACGTTATGTATATAATATAAAATGACGATCGCGTTGAAAAGCAAAAATCGGCACGAACGCATTGAATTGTTGTGTTTGTTGTTATTGCACGTCATTTAACTGTTGCTGTTGTTGTTGTTGCTATTGGCAGAAAGAGGGCGCTGGCAGGCAAATTGTTACGCATGCGCATTGTGCATTGAAAAAAAAAAAAACCATTAAAACAAGACCAAAATAAATTTTACATAAAACAAACTTTCATTTTTAACGCATTTATTTTTGTTATATCTACACGCATTTATACTTTTTGTTACTTCTAAATGAGTCTCGTTTTTCAAGTGCGCAACTTGAATAATTATCGCTGTTTTTATTGTTGTTGTTGTGATATGCACTCACCAAAAACAAATTACAACTAAACAAATTTTTGTTTGTTTTTGTTTTATTTTAATTTTTTTTTTTTTCGTTATGTTCGACGTAACGCGTCTTCATGTCATCATTATTCATCTCTCTTCACTCGTATGTTCATTCATTTGCATGCTGTTGAATAAAGAAGCAACAACAACAACAACAACAACAAACGACAACCAGATGCAAATTGCAAGAGTGTTGATGAAGAAATGCAGTGGGAGCGGGACAAAACAAAAAAAAAATGTATTGAGTGAACTGAACGGCGGCCGGGTGAGCATGCGGGCGGCATATGCGGTCGTGTGAAAAGTTACGCAAAAAAAAAAAAGAAACAAAAACAACACAAAAACAAACATAGCTGAAATTCGTTAAATACCGTTTTTTGATTGCGATTGCGATTGCGATGCGTCGCCGCACGTCGTTTCAAGACGAACGTGGACTTTGACAGAAGTTGTCGGGTGAAAGTTTTTTTGTTTTGTTTGTTTGCAAAAATTACAAAAAATACAAACACAAATGTTAAAACAAAACGCAAAACATAAAAGAAAATAAATCATTTGATTTATTTTGTTTGCCAAAAAAAGATAATGATTTATTACAGCAGAGGGACGCATAAAAATTATCAACATAATTAAGTGAATGAACATATGCCGTATGTGCTTGTAGGCGGCGGGTAAGCCAAAGAGTCTTGAATGTAGGTGTGATTTTTTTTCAAAGGAAATTCATATTTGGTACTTTTTTAAAACAAAATGTGACAAAATGTCAAATATTTGATACTTTTTAATTGTAATACAAAATGTCCCATAAATGTATTTTGGTAATATGGAAAGGGAGATGCGAAAGCAGAGTAAAATGCACTAAAATGTTTAAACATAAATTTCTAAATAAGTTTTAAAGCATGCAATTGGACTTTCCGGTATTATTTGTATTTGACTGATCGATTTACTGACTTTTCAAGCATAAAATGTTTATTAAATGAAGAAAAAAAAGGAAAAAAATAATTAGCGACAACATTTACGTAATTTCACATAATGATGTGCGTTGTTAATTCCCTTTTTTTACATTTTGTTTATCTTTTTTGTAAAGTGAAATCATGGCGTGCTTTTGTTGTTGTTGTTGTTTTCTTTTGCTTTTTTTAATGCGCTTATGAATTACAAAATCGTTCAGTGGTAAACCGGAACGAATAAAAATTTCATCGAATGCGCTTAACAACGAGCTCCAAGACCGATCCACCATGCAAGTGTTTTGATTTTTCAAAACAGATGCGTTTTTTTGTTGTTGTTGTAGGCAATAAAATTGTGTTGCTATTTCTGGCGCCAAACGTGCTCCAATAAGCTGAAAAATTCTTTAATCGCGCACGCATTATTCTACATACATATAAACGAACGTCAGCCACAAGTTGCAGCTGACAATCTCTCAATGCTTCTTTGAGTGTATGATTTGTGAATGTGAGCACGTTTTTTCACTGCTTCTATTTTGTTTTATTTTCATTATGTTTCAAATGACTTATCATTGTTTTAAAAATGTTTGCTATAATTAATACGTGCTGATGTATTTGATTTTAACGCAGAGCAAATGAAAAGTGAGGAGAAAAAAATGAAAGCATTCTTAATTGAAAATTCAGTTTTTTTTGGTCTGTTTTCATACACTTGAAGATGCTGGCAAATATTTTGTTTAACAAATCATAAATCAAAGCGCACAAAACACGCTTTCAATTGGCTTTTAAAGATGATATCTGTTGGTGAAAACTACAAAAGATACAATAATTTCACTATACATTTCTCTCAACGCTTTAGTTATTATTTTTTTTTTACTCTTTGCGTTTACTGAGCTGAACATGAATAGAAGAAAAAAAAAGGAAAAAAAAATGAGTAATGTAAATGAAATAACAAAATCAATTATGAAGCGTTAATGAAGAAATCAAATACAACGAAAATTATAATATTTAGCATGTTGAGGGTGTTGGAAGAGGGTGAGGAGTCAAAGGCGGTGTTGAAAGGGGGCAACTATAAATGGTTTCTATTTTAGAAGACTGTAAGAAATCTTAAACATGTTATTGCCTTTCTTGCCCTCATACACTATTGTTGTTGTTATTGTTGTTGTAGCTGACATTTGGCATTTCGATTTTTATCATCAAATCCAATCAGACGGAAAATGTAATGTTCACAACGATGACGATGACGAACTCTCAGCTGAACGATCGGCCAGGCCAGCCAACGGCAATTGGTGACCGCTTTGTGTCATTATTTGATCGATGTCTTGAACTGATCTCCAACGGCACACTCGGTCTCTGTCTCTGTCTCCGCCTCTGTCTCAATCTCAGCCGAGTTCAGCGCATGATTGCCTTTTAATAGCAGCGATAAAGTATACCAATTGCTTTGTGTGTGAGTGTGTGTGTGTATAACTGTTTCTATTTCTTAAACTCAATGCAAAAAAAGGTTCAATTATTCTTCAACTCTTTTGCCTTATGTTGATTTATTGCTGAGTTAAACAATTTTTTTATGACAGATTTGTTTATTACAAATGATTTTTATTTCTCTTTTTAATTTTTATTACAAATAAATGTAAATTTAAAATCTTTTTTTTCATATTTTCTAATTTGAATGTTGAAATAATCTGCGCTTTTAACAGTTATGCGCTCAATTGAGTCAGAAAGGGCAAAGACAACAAAAAAAAAGAATTGCCTCTGACAGTTGCCCAATTGGCGCACGCGACACGAATTGGCAGCAGCGATGTGCTTGCAACAGCAACAGCAACAATAACAACAACAACAACTGATGCGATGCGATGCGATGACAAGAGCACGTTGCCGCAATTTGTTGGCCCATTAGCGCAAGCTATTCAAAAGAAGCATCAAAAGCAGAAGAAAAGAAGAAAAAATCCAATTGGAAATCGTCAAATCACTTTCAATTTCATATTGGCATGCATTGTAGTTGTCATTGTTGTTGTTATTGTTATTGTTGTTATGGCCTAAGTTAGTTTTACAATAGATAATTGCAAAATAACCGTCATAAAAAAAAAAAAAATTGTAGAGAAACGAACGAAAATTATTAGTTACAAAAAAGCGTTGTCTCCAAAAACGCCGACAGACAATCTTTCAAACTTTGTGGCAACTGACAAGTCATCATCTTATTAGACGCTTTCAATATATGTGTGTGCCTGTGTGTGTGTGTGTGTGTGTGTGTGTGTGTGTGTGTGTGTGTGTGTGTGTGTGTGTGTGTGTGTGTGTGTGTGAGTTGACTTGTGACAACCTTGAATTAAAGCTTATAAACAAATAATGAAATGAGAAAAAAAATAAAATCAGATACTGTGATTTCACCCGCTTTAACAATCACGTTCCAACTATCGATGACTAAATACAACAACAGGTTTTCGCACGCATTTTTTCGCCTTAATTTCATAAAAATCTTATACGATTTGTCAACCGTTTTATCGTTCATCAGAATACAGCTTTTTTTCACCTTTTGTTCAGCTGTAAGACCATGTCTTGAAATCAACTTGGTTTCGGTCATTGGACATTCGTTGTATTTAAAGATTGCAGTTTGGACCTCTGTACATTGTATGGTAGTTGGTTGGCAGCGATATCGGCGATTGGCATGACTTGATTTCAGATTTAAGTCTGTTTGTCTGACTGTCTTACATGTCCATAATTATTGAACAATTATGAACATGTTCGTGCGCGTTTCCTTGTTTCTGTTGCTGTTTTAGTTTCAGTTTGAGTTTAGCTTAGCGCAGTTCCGCTACCGATTCGTTTCAATTATCTATAGCGCATATGTACATAGTTAATAAATCGGTGAACGGCTTATTTATTATATTATCGTTTTTTTTTTTATATTGCGCACAAAGTTGGTAAAATCGTTGATTGATTGACTTGTGTAAATGGCTTTCAACAGGATTTTTATGTGCTTAGAAGCTGAAAATCAAGACTGTGCACAACAAAGTGTTTGTATTAACAACTGTCGTTATTTAAAAA
Organism: Phortica okadai; assembly: GCA_034638295.1. Classification (NCBI taxonomy): domain Eukaryota; kingdom Metazoa; phylum Arthropoda; class Insecta; order Diptera; family Drosophilidae; genus Phortica; species Phortica okadai. The sequence continues at coordinate 3,201,376 of CM067849.1, read as the reverse complement.
AAAAATATTGTGTGTTGATTGAGGAATTTATATAAAAAAATAATAATAAAATTAATCATTAAGTGTGTTATGTTAAGGCTGATTAAGATGAAGAACGCTTAACTTGTTTAAATATTTTTGAAAACCAGCTGAATTTGAATGGATCTTCGGATCAATTCCTGAGCATCTACAGATTGTAACTTATAGAAGTGAGCAACGTTTAAATGTAGACATGATTAACAACTTTCTCATTAACCACATGCGGTTTGTATTAGCTTTGCACGACGTATGAATCATTTTTCATTTAAAATTATACGCTTTGGCGCCTACGTGTATTTGTTAAAAGGCACACTTTAAGTCATACAAAAAAAAAAAAAAAAAAACAACACTCTTCAAACCATAATGCACGCCAGAAGCGAAAGAGAGAAAATATATTATTAGTAAGTATTTTGTTTATTAATTATCGACAGCTTTGACACAAAAGTGAGCTAAGCCACACACCAACTAATGAACCCAAAGCCTATGAAGGTTATTTTTTTTTAATTAATTAATTTCAATAGAAAATTAAAAGAAAGAATTAAGAATTAATGATTATACAAAAGAGTATAACAACTTCTATCGGCAGACTTTATTTGATTGATTTCCTATGTAAATCTTGTTTGAGCGCCAACAGCAATTTCTGCGTTAATCAACAACAATTTTGCAGTGATTATATTAAAGAAAAAAAGCAAAAATTAATGAGATTTCCTTAAACCATATTTTTTTTGAAATTTTTTTTTATTTTCCTCATGTTTTCTTATAATTAAATCAACTAAGTTTTTTTATCTCTTTTTCAAACCAAAGCCATAATGTTAACTGTTGCTGTTCAATCGCTGTTAACTGCTTTAATTAACAGTGACAAGTTTGTATTTTGATTTTGTAAATTCATATTTGTTAATTTGGTCGAATTAGCGCGCACACAATTAAAGTTGTACAAGTTTGGTAAAAAGATCACGCAATAAAATTAGCTTTTCTTACACAATTTTGATTACTATTTTTTTTCATTTTTTATTTATTGGTTTTTATAGTGTGAATTACAAAATATTTCAATTAATTTTGTCGCATTTTGGTGTCATGTCATATAACAATAGTTGACGCTTGATTTGACTTGACGCCTAATGGTCGACGTAAGCCGATCAACATTATTTGATTTCCTGCTTTTTTTTTATTGACTTGCTGTAAATGCCATTAGCTTATTCTGCACACCAGCTTTTGTTGTTGTTGTTGTAATTGTTGCTGTTTGTATCTCTTCTACATGTTTGCTTATACAGTCAGCTTTGCTCGTTTACAATTTATGGCAAACCTTTTTGATCAATCAAAGCATTTGTACAACTGCCATGCCGCAATCCTCTCTGACTCACAGACTTGTATGAAGAAAATTGGAAAAAAAAAAATGCACTGCTTTGTATGTAGTAAATCGAAACTTAGAGCAAATCTTGGTCGTCGATCGTTTCAGTCTTCTCCGTGTCCTCATTCCCTATCGTCATGCTTCACTTTCGTCTGAGCTGTTGTCTATTGTATGCTGCTGCTGTCTCCCATTGGACTTAATGCATTTTTGCCAAGACAACAACAAAACAGAGACAAGTCTTTCATACATAACTCTCGTTCGTTCGTTTGTTCGTTTGTTCGGTTACTTTGACTACTTGTTGCAATGCTGCAAATTGCCAATTGCAACTGTAAGTGGCAAACCGCAAATGTATCTGTTGTTTTTTTTTTTTTGCTTTCTGTATTTCTATGTTTTTGCTTATTTTTTTTTGCCAGTCAAGTATTGTAAGTTGCACTGTGCAATGAATGAATGCATTTCCCAGCTGAGATTTAAATGTAGCTTCAGTTCACTTGGCTTCTCTGTCGTTGCATTGCAAAAATATACAAATTGTTTTACGTGCCACATTCTTCATCATCATTTTTCATTTTCCGCATTGTGTTGCAACTTACTCGTACATGAGTCGCTCCTACAGTACAAGTGAGTGGCATCCACGTTCTGTGCGCTCGCACATTAGCAGATGAATGACCCCCGCCCAAGGTGTGAGTGTGTGTGTGTGTGTGTGTGTGCGATCAGCGGGCAGCTCTATCAGATGCCTCTTCTTTTTCGGTATTTGTTGTACTGCCGGGCATATCAGTGCACAATAATGTTTCCGTAGTTTCTTTTTTTTTTTTTTTGCCACATAATTTACATAAGCGTGAAGTGTTGAGATTGTTTTTTTTATTTCACGTGCGTGCGTGCGTGCGTGCTGTGCAATAAAACTTGAGCTTGATTACTTTTTGACTATTTTCTGCGTAAGTTTTGAAAGAAATATGTATTTTTTGTATAAAACAAAAGTCAACGAAGAAGCAACTTGGCGTTCTTGACCGGTTTTCAAAACGAAAATTCCACGAAAGGAAGTCGAAGTCAACGGCGTGCATGATTTTGTATCTAATCTTTTCTTTTGTATCTGCGTGCGTGTGTTAGTCTGTGTGCGATCAACGGTGGTAGCGTTGTTGACGGCCTGCGGCAATGCCAACTTTTCGAAGCCATGAGGTCAGCTTTTTTTTTTGTTTGCTTTTTGTAGTTTTTTTTGTTTGAAATTTGCATTTGTTTTGCCACAACAACACTTAAAAGGCATTGAAAGCGCAATTTTCAAAACGTTTGTGAACGTTTTGCCTAATTTGTGATCAGTCAATCAGCGTTTGTAACTGTGAGATACATTTTTTTTTCTTTTGTATTTCTGCAACATGCTTGACCCTGACTAAAGTGCGAGTGTGGGCGCTCTAAGCAATGTCAATAGAAGCGCACTTAAAACTGCCTAAGATGATTTTGTTTTTTTTTTTGTTCAATGACGCGCTCAACTCAATGAGATGCATAAATTGAAGAGGGCGAGCGGGCGGATGAAGGGGCAGAGAAAGATAGGCTCGATATTTTTAGGTGCGACTTCTGTTTGTCTCTCTCTCTAATTCCCTTCAATTTAAAACAAACCGGAACTGAGCACTTGGCAGCACGAGCACATTGCTCATCATTATCATTGTCAGAACTTAAATGACTTTGCATTTGTATGTGAGTATCTTGTGATACTTATTTTCTAAATGCTTTGGCCCGGAAATGCTTTCATTAGACAAGCGCGCAAACTCACATTACAGATAATTTATTGATGATCTTTCAGAGAGCGCAGCTCAGCTTAGAAATCTGATGCAGCACACCCTAAGTGCTTATTAAAAATGGAGTGGCAGCTAATAATAGTTAATAAAATATTATGATTTCGAAAAAATAACTGAAAACAGAGTTTCCGCAGTTGATTTTTCCGCCACCGCCTTTTGTTTAACATTGAAATTGAAAGATTTCGGTACTTTTGCTTTCGCCGCAATAATGTTGCACGCTTGAGCAACATTGTTGCCGGTGTAGATTGAAAGTGGCTCACGCACGCACGCACGCATGTATGTTTTCATCTTCAAGCGAGCGTGATTACATATTAGCACTGTTACTTTTCTTTTAATTAGTTCTGCTGTTGATTTCTGAAAGCGAAAGAATTAAATCTTTGCATATGTTTTATTTCTTTGTGGTTGTTGCTGTTGTTGTTGTAGCAAGTAAAAGATACGCTTTATGCAAACACGCTGCTTCGACTTCTGTTAGCTCTTTGACTTGCCCCTTTTTCAGTGCCGTTGTTTCTTCATGAATTTTTATGCGTGGTTCATTGAACTTTTTTTCCACTTCTTTTATGATTTTGAAGACAAACCGGCAGACAGACTGACAGTCTGTCTTTGCTTGCGCATAATTCAATATAGAACTTTCAACGACTTCAAAACGCGCTTGTGCTGCGTCTTACTCCCCTCTTTCTCTCTTGCTGAACCGTCTTTCGCTACCGAAGAATAATTAATTAATTCGTTCTTTAATTAAACAAAAATTTATGCTCTTGACTTTTGTTATTGGTGTGTGCGTTGTGTGCGTTTATAGATCTATCTATCTGTGTGTGTGTGTTTGTGTGTAACAGAAGCTATGCCAAAGAAACTCGAAACAAAATTGTAGTCAAACAAGCGATACTTTCAAATTGCTTTGCTACAATTTAGTAAATTTTCTTGATGATGATCGTTGTGGAAAAACTTGTACCGTTTAAAATATATTGAAAAAGGTATTTCAACAACGTATTTTGAGTTAGTTGAGCGACAACGACAACGACGAAGTAGGCATGTGGCATGGCGAACCGGTCAAGGTGAAAGTTGCGACATTTGTTTACTTGTTAATGGAGTCAGGCCTGCTTGCTTTGCTTGTTTGGGTGAAGACATTATCGAAGCGTCCCGCAACACCTTTTCAATATGCCAAACGCACCATCCCTCGCTCTCCCTCGTTTGATCAGCGATAATACCGTTTGACAGTTCATTTAAGTTTAGATAAATTACTTCATTTCTGGTTTGTTTTTTTTTTTTTTGGTTTTCTTTGTTGACTTTTTCCATTTGTGTATTTTAAAGCGCACGTAATTAAAATTTTTGCTAAATTAATGCATAAATTAATTTTATTATTTACATACTTATTTTGTTTTATTTCTTTTTTGTTTAATTTTTTTTTTTTGCCAATCATGCTATTTGCATAACTCGCGGCAAATGTGAAGCGAGCCGTCAACATCAGTCGTTGTCACCTTGACGTGAGTCTCAATTTGTTTATTTTTGAAGTTTTTTTTGCTTTTTTGTATTTTTTGCTTGCTTTGCTTTTTTGCAACTGTAAAGTTCAGCAGCATCATCATCATCATCATGAGGAGCAGCATCATCGTCTGCTATCATCATCCGGTTTGATTGCAATTTATGAGCATCGTGTTGTTGTATATAGACATACGTCAAATGTCAATGCAGCTTTGTTGCAAATTTGATATTTTCAGTCGTAAATTAATAATAAAAAGAGTCAAAAAAATATGGAGACTTCAAAGTTGCAATATTTTAATCTTTATGTTAGTATTTGGTTGAATGTCAAAAAACCGCTAATTTTATTTTTAATATGTTTACTTGTTTCTTTCAAGTCGACAATTATGCACTGAGCAGGTTGAGAAAAATAATATTTATATAATTATTTGATAAAAAGTAAAGGAAACGTTCATTTATTATGTGAGTTTTTCTTTTAGTTTGGAATGTGTAAAATATTACCGAATTATTTCTGATATTTCTATAAATTATTTCTAATTTTCACACAAGTTCCTGTAATAATCTTCCAAAAACAATCTACCAGATCCATTACAATCTGATAAAGTATCTACGTTTATGATTCGATTACTTGACTTTCCTTTGTAACTTGTTTATTGAAAAAAAATAAATTTTAATGCATTGAAAGAATGTTTTTATAATTGTATAGTTTGGAATTCCTGCCAAATTATTGCTTCAAGCTTAAATACGTCATTGACTCATTTCGATGCCTAAGCGGCCTATAAATTTTTGGCACACTTTTTGCCTTTAAGCGTGAAAACTGATGAAAGTATACATAAAATCAAAAGAAAAAAAAATAAATGATAATAAAAAGAAAAGAAACATAAAACTAAATAGCAACTTGAACATAAATTGGCGTTCCAATTTGGTAAAAGTAGACTTTGCAGCAGCATTTCTTGGCTTGGTTGTCTCGAGTTGAGTCGAATGCTTCATTGTATGCTATTGGATGATGCCAAGGCGCCGTCACTAAAGCAAACTGGTTTCATTTTCTTAGATTTTTTATTTAGTTAACTTTAGTTGCTTTTTTTATAGCCATTTTTTTTTCCTGCAATTCAAAGACTAATGCAATAAAAGTGGAAGAAGAAGCATCATTGAGAAAAAAATAAAATAGAGAAAAAATTGCTCATCCGTCATACATAAAGTCAATGAAATTCTTGTGATTGACACGCTTCAGTGGAGCAAAAATAAGCAATGACTTGGACGCATTGCCTTTGTGCTCGCTTGTTGTGTTGCAATAATAATGAACTTGCAGCAAGCAAATACGCAATTGTTGGGCTGCATGAATGACTGGCTGACTGATCATTTTATCGTTTGCCTTTAATGTGGCAAAACTAATAAGTAAATAAGCAAGTAAGCAAGCGAGCGAGTTTTGGCATGCAAACAAATAAGCATTAAAGACATATATACATAAATAAACTTGTAGTTGACCTCTGCAATGTTGTAGTTAAACGCACGACTGCGCAATTGCAAACAGCAACAACAAGAACAACAACAACAAAATTAAAGGCTATGGCAAATTAAGCAAGCGCGGCAGGCGTGGCAAGTAACCCACCCTCTTCTTTCTTTCTTTCACTCTTTCTCTTGCTTTTCCACTCAACTAACTTGCAGCATGATTCTTGTCATTGATGTTGACAATGTTTATGTTAATAATGTGCATAATAATCATGATCATCATGTTGATAATGATGATTATGTTGACGTTGTAGTCGCTGTGAACTGTTCTGTGCTGTGTGTTTGTCATATTTGCAAATCGCTTGTTTTATTATGCATGCCACAACGATTTCCTCTTCAACTTGTTGCCATGTGTGTGCAAATATTGCATCTGTGTGCATTGCATTTTTATTTATGATCAAACGGTATTCAATGTTGTTGAATATCTGTATGTACATACATATATTCCTGTTGACTTTGTCTTGTGTTGTTTTTGTTGCTGTTGTTGCTGTGCAAGCGTTGAAATGCCACTCAAATGTAATGTTGAAAGCATCGCAGCAGAAACTCGTTTTACCAGTAATGACCTTCAGTGTTAATAACCAATCGTGAGTGCTTTTTTTCTCTCTCCCCTTTTTTTTTTTTTTTTTGTATTTAGTAAATATTACATTAAAAGAATCAAGTAGGCCAGCAGAACCAATTTTTAGAGTTTACGTATTTTTTTCACACATTTTATTTGAAGTTTTCTTGTTTTCTCAAAGTAACAGATACAAAGATACTACGCACAGTTGTGAGTGAAAGCGTTGTCAATTAGAATTTTCTTTTAATATATAAATACATAACAATAAATTAAAGTTAATTAAATTGCCACAAGAATTAACTGTACATGTTTGCAGCCAACAGCGGCGCAATTAAATAAATCACACAAAGGGGGCGCTGCGTACACAAGATGGCGAGCTTTAAGTGCATAAAATCGAGCAATTAGCATAAGAAAAAAAGAACGCTTTGAAAGTTGTTTGGCATAAGAACAAAGTTGAACTGAGCTGATTCTTATTAAAGGTGTGCCCGCGTTATTTCAAATGATAAAAACAAAAAAAAAAACACCTGCAACAGTCTAATCTGTCGGTGTGTTTTGACTGTGGAGGTGGTGGGGAGCGAAGAAGCGCGGCACAATGCAAACCAACAATTTAAGAAACTCTTTAAGAACGCCCATAGCAGCAGATCTCATTATTATTGCATGACGCCGACAGTATTTGACATAAATATGCCATTTTATGTGCGCAGCATTGTCGGCACTTGTTGTCTTGTCTGACTGTCGGTCCGTCCGTCTGTCTGTTTGTCGACTTAGACCCCGAAAGAGGTCGGTTGCATGAACACGTTAACCTTGATTCTTGAGCTAATGTACTTTGAGCATATATGTAACTATCAAATGACAAACATGCCAAGTTAAATTTATATAAAAAAATCATAAATATGCACAAAGATACATATGTGCTCGTATAAGTATAAATATACAGTAGAAGTTCTTTAAGTTCTACAATTTAAAGCCGTGCAGTATCCGAATTATTGTCTGGATTACTAAATTTCTTTTGATTTGAATAATTTTTGAATTAAAGAGAACATTTTTTATAAGGCGCGTCTATTATGAGAGGTTTTTTTCTAGCGTTTTACTTACCATTCCTGCTCTTGGTGGGATTTGATGTGATTTCGACGATTTCCCTCGCTATCCCACGTGGGATTTTGCTAAACATTTTAAAATATTTAATAAAATAATGTATTAAAGATAGTTAACATGTCTGATAGATGAGGTTTTCCTAGAAAAACTCACTTCCTAATTTTATCTCAAGTAATTTGTGGACGTCTCCCAATTTCCATCTTCAAATTATTTGACTTTATATCGAAAGAAGTAATAATGAAACTAATATTTGTATTCAAATTGCCGGAACGTCTGGCTTATCAAGTGTCCGGACTATCGTATTTCTACTGTACATACAAATGTGTATATAAATCTATGTACTTGTATGCAATTGAGTCTGATCTGCCAAGCTATATTCATTTCGCATGCACCAATCAACTAAATCTTTTTATAAACAACAACAACAACATTGTACGTGCCGCTTTTAGAGGCGTCTGTGTCGGCTTAAATACGTGCATCGAATTCGGGTCACCTTTTTTTTTAAATGTTATTTTTATTTTATTTTATTTTTTTTTTACTTTGCTGTTTAATTGGCCAACACATGAAATTGGCAAAGTTAAGCAATAAATTTGTTTTTCGTAATTTTTTATTGCATTAAAATGACTTTTAAGTGTTTTCGCATTCGTTGTTTTATATTTTTTTAGTATTGCACAAATTGCATTTGCGTTCATTGAACTTCAGTTTATTGGCAAAGAATTTCAAAATACAAAGTATTAATAATGTTATTTATTTATTTTTCTTCTCTCTCTTCTCTTCACTTACAGAAACATAATTAACAAGAAGACAAGAGCAGAAAATATCGATGAAGAAAAATAAGGTAATTAACTAAGAATAATTTGAAATATTTGCCATGTGGCAGCGAAAGAAGCCTTTTTGCAGAAATATGAAACAAAAACAAAAAGAAAAACAACAAAATCTTTGCCCTTTCATGTTGTATTTCACACATAATTTTCAAAGTGAATTCGTTGCGCATGTAGTTGGCTGCTTGGACAATGCTTAAGGCATGGCAAGGGAATGGGAAAGGGAAGGGGATGGGGAATAGAGTGCAAAGCGTGGAAATTCCATTGAATTGGCATGCGTAGCACAAAACAATTAACGCAAACGTGAGGAAATGAGTAGAAAATTCATTGCGGGAAACGTAAGTAAACTTCATGATTGTGTTGAACAGTGTGAAAAATAATTGTGAAATTGAGTAGGCAATTGAACTTGTTGTTGTTACTTATTATTACTATTGTAGTCTCTTTTTGCACTTGTAATACGCCGGAAAGGTTAAGAATTGCTTCGGAAAATGCAAGAAAAATAAAAAAAAAACAATTTTTCAAAGAAAAAATGCCAAAGCGTTCATTGAGTTTAAATGAGATACAAACTGAGGAAGCAAAGAGATTTGTTTAGGTCAGCAGACAATGAACTTTCATGTCTGCAGCTTCTTAATAAGACTGCTTCCAGTTAACAAGCAAACAAAAACAAAATTAAAAAACGAAAAAATAAGAAAGAAAGAAAAAAATGATTTCATAAATCATTTGCTTGTTTTCTTTTTCAAAAAGTATTTCAACAACAAAGCAAAAAATAGTAACAAAAATGTATAAAAAGAGGAAGTAAAAAAAAAAAAAACTTAAAAATATAATATTTATTATAGAAGAAAGTCTTTCTTTTTTCGTCTTCTTTTGCTTTGCATGCTCTTCTTCTTTTACATTAAGAAGTAGAAAACTTTCCATTTCAAAGTTAATAAATATAAATGTGATTTCTTTAAATATTTTGTTTGTATTTTATTTTTGATCATGTAAGTGATAAATTATAAAGAAAAACTGCTGAGATATTCCCAAATGTCTGCTTAAGCCGCCTAAAAACATATGTTGCGACATTTCTTAAGAAACATATTTTTTTTTTTTTAACACACACACAGCCACCTACACACACTCACACACACATGCAAACAAAAATGCATACATAAATTTTGCTCCCTTGCGTTTAACACATTTGACCGCAAATAATAATAATAATGATTGACAATTTTCTTTTTTTTTTTTAATTCTTAATCTGCATTTGCTTTAATTTAAAGAAGGCAAAAAGAGACAAATGAATAAAAACACAAACAATTGCACGAAATGCTGTTGACAACATTTTCGTTTCACATTAAAAGAGAGAGAGAGGCGAGCGAGACACATACATAAATAAATACATAGACAGACAAGTGAGTGTCAGCCGCATATCACTTTCGCACTCAGCAAACAAAATAAAGTGACTGCAATTGTTGTTGTTATTGTCAACGCGGCGGCGGCGGTGGCAGTGACACAAGTTGCTTTACAACCTTCGCAATCAATGGCAAAGGCATAAAGGCGTTGGTGGGAGCGAGTTGGCGGTATATACCATACATATGGTATTTTATAAAGATATGCTGTATGTTGCCAATTATGTTGTAATGTGCGTGTTGACTGTGCGTGCACACGTGTGTATAGCTGAGTGTATGTGTGTGTGTGTGTTTGTGTCAGACACATTAAAATTGCATTAAAGTTAATTATATAAAAAAATGTGCACTAAAAAAATTATATATTTTTATTATTACTTGTTGTTGTTTTATTGCTGAATGTGTTTTCGCAGCATATGCGTGAGAAAGTTGCAACATGCTAATATTGTTGTTATTATTGTTTGGTGTTGTAGTAGTGACACTTGCAGACACAAACTAAATTGTCTTAAATAAACAACAATTTTCACCCAAAACTAGTTTGGCAATATTGAAGATACAAGTTTGACTGACGTACAACGATAAAATTGCAACTGTTGCAGATACATTTTAAAAGCTGATAAAACCTAAGCTAAGCAAAAGTTCAAGCAGTTAGTGTGAGAGAGATAGAAAAAATGGCAACTGTCAACTTTTTGTTGTTGGAAAACAACATTTGTTGTAATCAACGACATTATCAACAACAACATTCATTCATGTCTTCAATCGCTCGTTCATTCATTCATTCAATTGTTAATGTCAATTGTTGTTTGTTTGTTTGTTGTTTGTGTAGGCGACAGTTGGCGTTGTTGTTTGTTGTTGTTGTGTTGGTAATGCTTATGTGGTTGTTGCGGCTTTTTGTTGTTGCATGATTAGTGAAAGTTGTAGTTGAATTACTATTATTTGTTGCTATTCATACAAAGCTAATGAAAAGCGTCGGTAAGCCTTTTAAAATGTATATCAAACAACAAGAGCTCAATAAGAATTCAAAAGTAAAATTTACTTTCTTTAAACAAAAAAAAAAAAAAACGGAAAATAAAATAAAGTAAGAAAAATTTACGGCAACAGGACAAATTAATTATAAGTTAAACAAAGAAAATTGTCTTAATTTCTCACGATTCTTGTGAGAAAATCAAAACAACCAAAAATTATATGCACGAGCCAAAAAACTGACAACAACAACGATTGTTGTAGCAATTTTGGTTTGCGAGCTCATGCCTTATGCCCTCTCATGTAACGGCGTGCCTTTGCCGGAGTCAACAGACGTCATGTCAAGCACATGTTTGCACTTTCATTAAATAAGAAACAAGACATCAAAACCTAAGTAAAAAGTAGAGAGATGAAAATGCGCTACAACAACAATGACGAAGTAATTTTTGCCTGCAACGTGACAACAGTTCAAACGTTCGCATTTGCTTTGCTTCATTGTTTTCGATTGAAGTTCATTGGCCAAAACGTGCGGAAAACGAAAAAAAAAATGTAATAAAAATCTACAACCACAATGTATATTTTTTCATTTTCGTCATTCAAATGTGAGATTTTCAATTGTTTAATCAAAAATAATAATAATAAAACCCTATTTTCATGCTCATTAAATGCTAATTAGACGTTTATCAACATGGTTGCAATGAACTTTGCACCAACCACTTGTCTTGGTAAGTGCATATGTGTTGTCCCGCTCGCACTGCACTCGCCAGCATTGACTGCGCAATACACAGCGTATGCGCAACATGTTTTCTATGCAATAACAGCGCTGCCAACTTGATTTTTTTTTGTGTATTTCTACTTTGTTTTGTTTGTTGAAGCAAAATTTTGCTATTATTTCGCATAAAACAAATTTAATTGTTGCAATTTATCTATAACAACAAACCAAATCACGGCAAACAAACAAAGCCAACGCAGTTGACCTTCAGCCGTAATCGGCAATGTTGCGCCAGAGCAGACATTAAACATATTTCTACCCAAATTGGCAACTTGTTCTAAGTCGCTAATTGTGCAATAAAGCACCAAAGAAAAACAAAAAACATGCTGCGAACTATTTGAACTCTGCGTGCGCAAACAAGTTTTCTATTTGAATAAACAAAAAACAAGAAAAAGGAGATAAAAAAATAAATAAAAGTAAAACATGTTAAATTGAGTAAATGGTGAGATTATTTGGCTGGAAAAGAAAAAAATACTTAAACAAAGAACGACTTTTGTTGTGGTCAAGCAAATAAACTTATTTGAGCAACACAACCGTCGCAGTCGCTGTTAGCGTTGCTGCCGCTGTCGGCGAACACAAAATGTTTTGCATAATGACTCATAAATTCTGGCATTTGTTTTTTGTTGTTGTTGTTACTGCTGATTGCCGTAGCAGGTAACAAAAATGGGCGTTCAACGTTGCAGAGCTTTTTTTCTTTTATTTGCTTTCAAAATTATTATATTCTAATAGACGAGTTTATATATATTAACATATATAAAGAGTATATTCTTGAAAATTTTTTATGAGCTTCACATAATTAAAATGTCGGCTTTATGTCAGTGTGTGTGTGTGTGAATGCGTCATAAAGTTGTTGTATTGCGCTATATAAACTTACTTAAATTGTTGTAATTACTCAAAGCGACATGAACACTTGAGATACTTTTTTGTTACTCTTCTGTCTGTTAAAGGGCGAAATTATGATGATGAAACCAAGTGGGGAACAAGTTGCTTACAAAAGCAAGAAAAAAAACCTGACTGACATATGGCTTCGTCTATACACTTGAGGCAACATTAAGAAGCGCAGCAAATCAAGCGAAATGCCGTCAATGTGGCGCCTTTAATGCATGTTGCCTGCCACTGCTTTGTGTGGCATGTTGCAGGAACAAAAAGCAAGCAAGAAGAAAAAAAAAGGAGTTTTTCTGCTTCTTTTTTTTTTTGCGCTCATTTAAGTGCATTTTTCATTCATTAAATGATATTGTTGGCATTTGTTGGTGTTGTTGTTGTTGTTGCACATTTGATGAATGCGCCGACTGGCTGACTCACTGAACTAACTGCATGTACATACATACATAAGTATCTGTAAGATGTGCAACAACAGCATTTAACCTTGAAACATGTTGAAACATTAAAGTTTGCCGACAACAACGTCACTGAGCCGTAAAGACAACGAATAAGAAGAAGAAGAAGCGACAAAAGTTGTATAAGTCAAACAACAACAAGTGACATTTTCATCTGTTGGCATGAACGAACGCCCACAATTTGTTAATGCAAAGAACATTCAAATGTAAATGCCAAACAACATTTTGAGTAACTTTTTTCAAATTTATTTTGTGCCACTAAAGTAGGTGAAGCGCTAAAAAGCTTAAATTCTTTGCATATTACTTGGATCATAAACAATTCGATACACAAAACAGAAGCCAAAGCATAAAAATATTTCTTCTAAATAAACTTTATAAACGAATATTTTGTGTAAACACAAGCTGTATAACTTTTAGATACATAAAAGATACAAAAAAAAAAATCATATGCCATTAGCAGATACAGCACACCGGCACTCAAAGGCAAAGACATAAATTAAACATTAAATGTAAATTAGAAACACTTTTGAAACAAAAAAAAAAACAATTTTCGAAGAGCATTAAAAAGATACAAGATACATTTGCATGACCACAACGTTGAGTTAATCAAAAAAGTTATATGTTACGTGTGTTGTATATTTTTGGCAAAATAGTTGTTTTCCAAAGCCCTTTTTTTGCCTCAAGGCGTTCAGATACAAATACTTTGCTAATTACAACAATGACGTGGTATATGTGTACTTATGTATGTATCTGCTAACTGCGCTTATCTGCGCTACGTGTTTTGCAACGGTCAACTAACGGTTTCTTGTTCGGTCAGAGAGACGTTGGCTTGATGACAACCGAAAGCACAAAAAAAAAAAAAGAAACGATAAAAAGATAGAATCTCGCAGAAAGCAGTTGTGTGTTAGCAACGGTTATCGATAAAGCCGGTTAATATTGAAAAAAAAGAAAGAAAAAAAAAATGGCGGAAAAAAAATCAAATCTAATAATGAATCTAAGAAAAACCAAACTTTACTGTCGGACTGACGGACTGACTGATGGACGGACTGACTTGTCTGCTTTGCTTTGCTTGTGATGCGCATTGCAATAACAACAACAACAATAACAACAACAACAATAACAACAACAAAAATAGCAACATTTTTTAGTTTGAAAGAATTGTGCCAACTTGTTGTAATTTTTCCCAAGCGCCAATTAACATAAACATTGCGATAAGCGTTTGCTGTTTTTGTTGTTGCTGCTGCTGGCTGCTGGCGGCTGCAAATGTTGCTGGTCAACAAACACACATGTGTGTATGTATCTAGATACATGCATGTATGCTTGTACATATGTGGGCTACACATGTAGCGCTAAATGTTTGCGTTGTGATTTATTTGTGTAACACTTTTTGTGGCAGTTGTTGCACAAAGTTGTTTAAGCGCTGATATCTCTTTGGCCAGTTGCTTAAAACAACAACACAGCAACAACAACACCGAGACAAATTTTGTTGCAGCAGCCGCGGCAACAACAACATTCCCTGAACAATCAAACAAAACTCAACGAACCTCAACTGCGCGAACCTCAGCGTTGTTTGTTGTTGTTGTTGGTTTTTTTATAGCTTCTTCTTCATTTATTTATTTATTTATTATTGGCTGCGTGTTGCGCTCTGATTTTATGCTCGAATAAATATTTTTGGAATTTCTTCGATTTCTTATTTCTCCTTGTTTCACTTTTCTTGCCATATTTGGGCTAAACCGCAATTGTTGCAAGTTGCTGGTTGCAAGTTTGCAACGCCTACGAGTAGAAAGCGCCGTTTGCATAAACTTTTCAAGTTAATAACTTTTTAAGTAATTCATTTATGCAAAATTATAAACGATCAAAGATCAACGACAGCTTAGGCGCAGAGAATGCAATCGAACAGACAGACAGACAGACATACAGACAGATTGCTTAGACTGGAATAAAAAGCGTGATAGAATAAGCAAAGAGATGCAAATGAACAAAAAACCGTTAAGCTTTGCTGCAATCGCCTGACGCAATATGAGATTTATGCAAATAATTTAAAGCACGACGCAGAAGAGGAGGGGCAAGGGGAAAATACAGAAGCAGAGGTTAAAGATGCAAAAAGCAGATAACATTGATGAAGCAGCGAATGTTGCAACTGTTAGACTGTTAGTAGTTATTGTTGTTGCTGTTGTTGTTGTGGTTGTTGTCGACAATAAACGCAACGAGTTGAAATTATTCTTATGAATGCAACGGTTTGAATTAATCCGATTTATTCTACTCAACTCTTCTCTTCTCTTCTTTGTCATTGCAGAACATGAGCTAAAAAGCAAAAACAAAAAAAGCAACAACACTTGGCAAAAGCAAAACGAATACAAAAAGACTACGAAAAGCTGAAATAAAAGTAGAAAAAAAGGAGAACATAAGCTAAAGCAAAACAAACTGAAAATGTCATCTTCGATTTGTCCGCATTTCACGCAGAATGCTTGGAAAAAGGATCTCTGCTCGAATTGTTTCAAGTCCAAAGATGAACACAAAGCGGCTGCGGCACTGGCGGCAGCCTTGAATGCGGCCAGCGCCAAACAACAGAAGAATGCCAATAAGAACAATGGCAACGGCAGCGGCAGCAGCACAAGTCAAAAGACCGGCAACGGCACAAAGACTGATTATCCCAACAAGCATAAAACGCCCGCAAAGAGCATCATCAAGAAGGCACTGAGCGGCGTGCGTTTGACGAGCGGCAGCAGTGGCACAAAGCACGCCAGTGGCAAAGCCAACAAAGTGTCATTCCAGAAGCAATTGCATGAAGTGATCGGCTATGGCGGCGAATGGTCCGATCATGATTCGGACGATGATGATGACAGTGATCATGATTTCATGAATTTGGCGAATGAACATGATGATATGGCGCCGACCGAAACCGATGATGAGGAGACTCTCGAACTGAAGCGTTTAACGCGTGCCAACACAGATTTCAATATGAATAATGGCAATTTGTTGGGCGATGCTGAAGAGAATATTAAGAAATCATTTGCGGCGCTCAAGCTGGGCGCACCGCAAGTGGACAAGGAGGGCAAGAAGCAAACGTTGAAGATCAATGTTGTGCCATTTGGCGCCGCAGCAGCAACAGCAACAACAACAGCGGCAGCGGCCACGGTGGAGAGCACAACGACAACAACAACAACAACGGCAACGCCAGCAACAACAGTTGTGAAGACTAAATTTGAGACCAAGACGGATGCAACAGGCGGCAGAAGTCAAACAAAGAGCACAACAACAACGGCAACAACAAATAATACAAAAATCACAAAGAAAGTAACAACAACATTAACGCCTACGCTCACTAACACGCTTGGCACGAGCAACAAGTCATCAGCAACAACAACAACAGCAGGAACCGCAACAACAACAACAAAGAGCACAACTGCTAAGTCGGAGGCAACACGCGATGGCAAAGACAGTCCGCCCATTGAGCGTGCCATGGAGAAATCATTGCTCGATGAAATCTCCGAGACGCTTGAAAAAAAACAGAATGAATCCAAGAAGCTAGCGGCAGAGCAAAAATCCGCTGCGGCCGCTGCCACCGTCAATGCAACGCCGAAAATCAAATTCGAGCTGACAAGTCTCAGTGAAACGATTGAGAATAAGCCATTTCTCGACCTTAAGAAAACCATCGCGCGTAATGCGCCCATAACGAAGGATCATGCCAAGCCGAAAGTGAATGTGTGCCACAAGTTCTCCGACACGGACAGCAACTGTTCGGACACCGAGAATGGCGTCTCGGCCTACTATGATGTCGTTGAGACACAGATTAGCTATGAAAATCTGCCCGATGGCAAATACAGCAGCAACACCAAAGAGACTGGTGATCAGACGGCGGCAACAGAGGCGGAGAAGCAAACATTATACTCAAGTTCTCAATACATAACGGACATGTTGCTCTCATCGAAGACACGTGCCGCTTCGTATAATCTGCACGAGGGCAATTTCATGACGAGCAAAATAACATCGGATGGCCTCATTGTCACCAAGTGTAGTTCGGATGATGCTCTGGATTCGACCGGCAGCAGTTTCGATGGCAGTTCCGATGAGGAGACCACCTACAATATGATACGCAGCGAATCCGATTCGGGCATTGGCATTAGCATCGGCAATGAGTATAAGAATGTGAATGTGCGTCTGGAGAAGAAATTAAGCGCGAGCACAAACAATTCCGACTATGAAGACATACAAATCATCGATCAGGCCATGATCGGTCAGCAGGCTAAAGCTAAAGCAGCCATACTGAATGCCAAAGCGAAGCCGATAATAAGAAAGACGCCAGCATACACGTTGGATAAGAGTCGTGAGCTGCATGGCGAGCCCGATGGCAGCGCCGATCCGGACAATAGTTTGGAAAACAAACAGCAGACAAGCAGCAACATACAACAACAACAGCTGCCCGCATTGCCCAAATCGCCACCGCCGCCCATGAAGATTGATGCGCGTCCCTCGTTTCTACATGGTTTGCAGAAACAACAACCGATTTTACTCAAGAAGCCAGAGGTGCCGGCCAAGCCGCTTGTATCGCCCGTCGCCACGCCATTAAAGACATTCATGCCAAAACGTCAGCCAAACAGCGCCGAGCAGCAACTGATCAATCAACTACAGTCGACGATTTCCAAATCGATTGAGAATCTTGCTGACTCAGCGAAAGATGATGCTAAATTGAAGAAAGGCCGTGCGCCAAATCCGCCGCCAGAACCGAAATCAAGCGCACCGCCAACGCCGGAACGTGACTACAATATGGCAATTGAATTCGAAGCGATCGCACAAAAACCGTCAGCCGATAAACAAGCTGAGCCGCAAACCGTTCCTACCGCCGCCGCCACCGCCGTTGCCACCAAAGCCGAAGAAAAAGCAACGCCAACACTAAAGCATGATGTAATCACACAACCGGAAACAGAAACCGTAACGGAAAGCAAACCAACGCAAATCACTGAGCCACCGTCAGTAGTCACGACGCTTAATCTGGCGAACAACAACATTTACACACGTAAGGCAACGACGGTGGCCAGCAGCGCTGCCGGCAATGCGGCCGCTGCGCCCGTCATACGTGAGAAGGACAAGCGTGAACGCGCCACCATTAATCCCAAGTTCCGTAGTCTCAATACATTCGTCACGCAGCGAGCAAATGCCGCCAAAAATCTACAAATGCAAACAGCCTCGTCCGTGCTCAATCTGAAGCAGCCCATGACGCCGGAGCCAACGCCACGCAACGGCAATGGCAGCAAGAATCTCTCCATGTCCGAAGAATGCCTGTCGGCTGATAAACTTGGCGACAAGAAAGCTTCGCCAACAAAGACCAAGGCCAAATTCTCGATTAAGAAATTTCTACGCATGGGCAGCAATACAAAGACCGCTGATAATTTGCACAAACGTGAAACGGTCTATACGGAAATCTGCACTGGTGAAGATGCCGGCGTTACTGGCAAGCCGCGGCTCGTCATCATACATCCAATCGATATAAATCCAACAGCCGTCGAGGTGGTTAAGGATATAACAAAGACCAACGATACGGTCACATCACAAACTGTGGCCGTGGTGACAGCGACGCCGCCAGCGCCACCACTACGCGCCCTGGAGGGTCAACGCCTGCATGAGATCAGCAAGCCGGCACGTCCTCCGCCGCCCAAAAGTGCTGAGTTGCGACGCAAGCAGAAAACCGAATTGACGGCAACGCTTAGCGCGAGCAGCGTCGACTCCAACACCATGTCATCATCGGGTGGCTCCATCAAGTCCAAAGCCGACAATGTTTATGCCAATTTAGGTAAGTACACAGCTAAACTATTATTGAGTAACAAAAGTGGTGAAAAAGTGAGGTTAATAAGCCGCAATAAAAACGCACGTTGAGCATGCAACGCATCTGCGAACGTCATTCGTAATGTGTTGCGTGTCTCACTGGGCGCGTTTGTGTGGAATTTTGCAGCGTTTTGCATCGTTAAACCCTTGGGATAAAGTGCGAACTATGCAATCTTATAGACAATGATGCCACTTATTGTAAGTTAGACCAAGAGTAACTGACAAGCGACTTTCTTGGTTCCCATGACGCCTTTATAAGCTTTGAGCACTTTATTATGCGTGCTCATCACCGTTAATGAAAACAAGCAAAATGCAATAATAAACATGAGGTTCCAATTAAGCGAAGACGCCGTGCTGTTGCTTTGTTGGGCAACCGTTGATGTTTCAATTGAGATTCCATTTGAACTTAGCTTTCATCATAGTAATAAATATCAAAGCGCATGAGACGCATGTTCACTCAAGTCAGCTTTGTGCTTAGAGTAGTTTTTTGTAAAATTCCATACATGTTAAGTAAATGATGTATAAATTTTGGAACATCTTAATACCATCTAATCTGTGGTTTATATGTTTTTATATATCTATGGACAGTAACCATCTATTTGCATACAATCTTCAATTAAGAGACTTTGCTAAAAGTGTGGTTTGTTTTTAAGCCACAACTCAATTATTAGACATCTGAACTTGAACTTTATTTATGGCAATCGACTTCTATGCTTCCTTTCTACTTTTCCATTGTCTTACCAATGGATTCGTGTTATATTATTTATAAAGCAACTCAATTATTGAGTTAATCAGTATGCATAACACTTTCTCACACACTCGAAAGTCAATAATTTAGAGAGAAATCTTGAAAATGTGTTGGTCACCCAAATACCACAAAAGAAGGAAAAAAAAACAAAGTGACCTTCAGCATGTTGTAGTTACAAAAAAATTTATGCACAACGTGCTTTACCCACTTACCCATAAATATTATCGAAGTAAATGTTGCGCATAAAATTTTGGGTCAACGGTGACAACAGCAACAACAACAACAACCACAATAACAACACAAATGCGGTTGAGTACAAGCCAAGAGCAATGTCGTGGCTCAGACAAACCAGAATAGAACATAACACATAACGACTTCGTACCAATGAGAATGGCATATAATCATAGTCATGGCCAGAACCAGAGAGCGAGAAAAACGACATACGCATTTTAATCAATATAACGGTGAATTGTTTATGCGCTTTATGGTCATATCCCAAGCTCACTGGCTGACTGGCTGGCTGGCTGGCTGGATTAAAGTAGGTTAAGTGCGCACACAAAATGGTTTAACAAGCCAAGTCAACAGTTGAAGCAAGTCTGGGAGAAAAATACAACAACAACAACAACAACAAAAAAAAAAAGCAGAAAGAATTGAATAAAAAGTAGAAAAGAATGAACAAACGAAAGAATCATCAATGAGAGTTAACCAAAAAGATAAAGAATAAGTCGTCGAACGAGATTTCAAAGTCACACTGAGCTGAGCCGAGCCGGCAAAGAAAGATACAGTTCAACACACACACATACAGAGATTTACAAACAGAGAGACAGACCGACAGACAAAGAGACGTGGCGAGAACTTGTTACACCTGCGCGCGAATTCATAAATACTTTCAAGCGATGCTGGTCAGAATCTTTACCATTTGATGATGATCGTGACTGCGGTGCGATGAGACGCGACACAACTTATAAATGTTGTTTTTGTTGTTGTTGTTGTGGTTGGCCAACAAGTGGCAAGACCAAATGTATCTGTTGTATACGTGCGGATGCAATTACTTGTTTTGTAAATTTAGGTCAAAAATACAATTAGTGGCAGTTTTGGCCTTTGAACAAGTACGTTTCGCCATCAACAACAACAGCAACAACAACAGTTACATTTACGTATAATGGTTTTTGAAGATGGCAAGAACAAAGCTTAATTTGATTAGTTTATTTATGGGCAATTTTTGTAGGTGTCTAATTAAAGATACAAAGAAAGGAACAAGAACAAGACGACTAACAAATGTAATTGGATTGCCTTTCAGGTGAAATCCGTTCATCGATTGCACCACGTAAGCCTGAGCGTACGGCGAGCATGCGAGAGCGTGAGGCTCAATTGGAATTGGCACGTAAACGACAACATGGCGCTGGCACAGGCGCAGATACTATCTCGATTTGCTCGTCAAACGGAGAACATGTATCAAGCGAACAACAATCTAAAGGAAAACCCCCTCAACATGGCGAGCATACCACGGTTGTCGATGGCAAACCGCCCACGGGCAGTCGTACAAGCACATTCGAGCGCAAAAAGACCGAAGCAAAATTATGTCTATCCAATAAAATGGAAATATTCGAAGAACGCACAACAAGTCCAGAGAATGGCAGCAGACCAAGTAGCTTGAAGGATTCTGTACGTAAGATAAACAATACAATTGACAGTTATCTAAAGGATAAACGTGACTATGAGAACATGTATGATTTTGTGAAGACTGCCTCCTCGCCACCGCCGCCGCCTGTGCGCAGCGTTGATGTTGTGGCCACTGTGGCGGCGGTCAGTAGTCAACAGCGTTTATTGCCCGTGCGACGCAATAATCTATACTCGGACACGGCATCGATAGCGAGCTATACGCGCAGCGAGTACGGACCCGTACGCAGTAACTACGGATTGAACAACAGTTTGGGTAAGTCGTCTTCATTGTTGTTGTTGAACTTTTATTTTAATCATTTCTTTTAATCTCAGCAAACATTCCGCGTATGATTTCGGCCTCGTATGCCGGCAGTGAAGTCGGTGAATTTGATATATACGCGCCGTACAGCTACTACGGTAGTGAGGCGGGCGGTGATGTGGCCACGGACATCAATGACAGCGTTTGGGGCTTGCCTTCGGTAAGTCAAAGTAGTGTTTATCTCATATCTTATTAGATAAATGAACATTTGTAATTTTTAAGGCAAATAAGAATCGCGTCAAGGCCACAAATCGTTTACGTATGCGTAAAGGACGCAGTGTCGTGCACAAAACCATCGAGGACAACTACACGGCCGTCGTCGTGGCCAATCATGAGGCCTTAGCACAAGTACTCGATCAGGTAATACACAAATCCATGAATCAAACTAAGAAAGAACTCTCATTATTTGTATCTCTAATCATACAACAGCTCCAACAAACGCCCGTCGTGCCGCCCGCACTACGAACCCTGGCCAATGCCATCAATCTACGCTATGAAGATTTCACCATACTTGAGGGCGCACAAGCATTCGTTGTCGGCAAGAAAGCCTTCCATGCCGCGCTTTGGACAACGGCGCCGGTTACGTTGGCCCTCTCAGCCGATTGTAATCAATTGGTTGGCGCCGGTGGTGAGCTGAGTCAATTGACGGGTGGCGCCTCCGATGTACTCAATCCGATAACAGAATTTTGCGATCTAGTGCCAAGCTATCAGTTGCCACTTATGCCCTCGACCGAGGTGACATTGCTGCAGGCCACGATTTCGGTATTGCCGCGTTTGCAGCTGGAGACACTGCAATCGATCGGCGCCATACTCAAGGGCAAATCACATGTGCTGGACAAGAGTAATTTCAATTTTCGCGGTTCCATACCCAATCTTAGCGGCGCCGGTCGTGAGGGTGGCATTGCGCTGGCCCGCAACGTTATCTCTGTGCAGAATCTCAGCACGCTGAACGAGGAATCGATCAATGACTGTAAAATGATTAACGCAGACAATGCAACGAACGCTGGCGGCGTTGGCACAAGCACCATGCCTGCGTTTGATGATGTCATGTCACGTGAGGTGGCCTTCATTATGTTGCAATTGGTCAACGGCATGAAGAATCTGCAGGCGAAGGCGATCGAAGAAATGCCGATCAGTTTGTCGAATGTGGTGCTCTCAAAGGATGTCGAGAACAAGGATGCACAAGCGCGTCTCTGTGTTCTACAAGGGTAAGTTTATTAATTTAAAGTTAGATTTCTTTTTCATTAAAATTTATTTTTTTTCCTATCAGCAACAACAACGAAGAGGATGAACCCATGGGCACACTTTGCAAATGCGCGCACATTGCGCTCACCGACATGTTGCCCACATCCAAAATTACGCCCATAATTGCCGATATACTGCAACAGGAGCGCGCTGAGTCATTGTCCAAGGCCAAATCTGTGCTGGAATTTGCACTTTGGGGTCCATCCGATGTCGTGCTCTCCGGCTCAACGAAGGAACGTGAGTTGGCGCTACAGCGTTGGCTTGATCTGGAACGTGCCACCGTGCTGCATGGCTTGGTGCGTACACGTGTCGAATTAACCGTCTACGATGAGTGTCATCTTATGTTTCTGGTACGCTCAACGGCCAAAATGATGAACGATGCGGCGAAAATCGTTTGTGGCTATCAACAGTCTGGCGATACTAAGGAGTAAACTGATGCCTATGCAATTTACTTACATACATATATATTTCCAATTAGTTTATGTACAATTATTTATTCTTATTCGAATACAAATGAAATTACTATACGAATATACCATATACGAACAGGGAGCTCGAAATTCTATGCCTAGTGTGCCAAATTTATTAGCGAAAAAAAGAAAAAAAATAAGAAAATTATCAAATTTGTAAGTAAAAATTGCTCACCTGCATTTTTCGTGTTCACATGATGTAAAATATGCTTTTATTAAAACTCTTATAAATTATGTTTTAATTAAATATTTAATTATATTGCTACAAACAATCTGTATACATATCAATAATACATTAATCCAGTAAAGCCAAGCTATACTTTAGAGTGTATTGAAAATTTGGTGTTTGTACGAATAAATAATATTCAAATAAATTTTAAAGTACTCGTAAAAAATATCTGAAGTTTTTGTATAGTAGATAACAAAAGTTTCTCCAGACCATGTTCCACACTGTTCACTAAATATAATTTTGAATCAGCTTTTAAAGTTATTAAAAGGTCCAGAAGAGATTTACTGAGAATCAAAAATTTTATTTGCAAAAAATCAAAGATAGTTTTTCAATATTGAGAACTCCCATGTTTTAAGGTAATTTGAAAGCATAACATTTTTAAATTTCAATATTCAAGTGTTCCACGCATTTGTTTAGAATTTTTGTTGTTGATGATAATCAAATGTTAGCGACGCCACAAGCTCCAAAAAAATATGTTTAATTGAGAGCATTAGAAAAATAAAAGTTTATTAAAGAGCAAGAACGAGGAGAGCGTAAAATACAAGATAGATATACATATGTATATAAATGATTAAAAAAGCTCAAGCATTAATATCGTTGCGCATTTTTTTTAAACAAAAATTCAGAATGATTTGTCAGTTTCGTTTGGACAACACACCCGTGAGAATGTTTCATGCAAGAAACTACAACCGCTGTCGACGTGTACAGCACCAATGGAGTCAGGTAAACTTGTATTTGTCAATGCCTTGCATGCTTGATCGAACCATTTAAACGCTGTCTGTGTTGTAGATACGCACGCAAACCAATGCAGCAACAGTCGCTGCGCCAGCCATGGACGACAGCGCGCCTGCGATACACAAAAGTGCAGAATGGCTGCAGGCACGTCCATTTGAGGAGATGCCGCTGGAAGGTGGTTTTACCTTTATACGAAAATTAATGCCTGGCGGCAAATATTATAAAAAGGAAATGCCGCAGATCATGCTGGATCTGCATAAGCAACATGGTGGCATATATCGCTTGCCAAGCATCATGGGCAAACCGGGCATGGTGGTCACATATGATCCACAGGACTATGAGCGTGTATTCCGCAACGAAGGTATTTGGCCGGGACGACCGGGCAATTATGCATTGCACTATCATCGCAGCGTGCTGAAGGCCGATTTCTATCAGGGCGTTGAGGGCATTCTTTCGAGGTACGAAGTGAAGTAATTATTGTAAAATAATATCATGTGAAAGTGCCTCAAATTAGCCAAGGCGAGAAATGGGGCAGTTTTCGTTCGAGCGTGAATCCCGTCATGATGCAACCGAAGACGATCAGATTGTACTATCAGAAAATGTCACAAGTCAACAAGGAGTTTGTTAAACGGTATGTTGGAGGGACATTTGACAATCAGATTTTCATTCCATCCTGAAACCTTCAAGCATTTATGAAACACGCGATGCACAAACGTTGGAGGTGCCTGACAACTTTGAGGAGGAAATACATCGCTGGACATTAGAATCTGTTTCAGTTGTCGCATTGGACAAACAATTCGGCTTGCTTGGCGCGAACCGTAACGATCCAATGGCCAAGAAACTCTTCAGTGCCATTAATGTCTTCATGACGACGGCTGCTGAGATCGAATTTAAGCCATCGATCTGGCGTTATGTGCAAACGCCAACTTTCAAGAAGCTCATACGCTCTTTGGATGAAATGCAGGAAGTGTGCTCATTGTTTGTGAACGAGGCAATCGGGCGTTTGGAAAGCGAAAACACGAAGAAACCGGACCATGAGCAGAGCGTGCTGGAGAAACTGCTCAAAATTGATAAGAGAGTTGCGACAGTCATGGCAATGGATATGTTGATGGCCGGCGTGGACACTGTAAGTTCCTATAACAGATGAAGTAACTTAATGTAACTTATTATCCTCTAGACATCTTCAACCTTTGTGAGCATAATGCTTTGCCTGGCCAAGAATCCCGAAAAGCAGGCTAAACTACGCGAAGAAATCATGCAAATTTTACCCAATAAAGATTCCGAATTTACGGAGAGCTCTATGAAGAACTTGCCATATTTGCGTGCTTGTATCAAGGAATCCATGCGCCATTATCCACTTGTGCTCGGCAATGCACGCATACTGAACCAAGATGTTGTGCTCAACGGCTATCGTGTGCCAAAAGGCACACATGTCGGCATGATGGCTCATATGCTAGAATATGATAAGGGATACTTCCCACGCGCTGCCGAATTTCTGCCCGAACGTTGGTTGCGTTCATCTAACAACAGTGCTGAACAGTCCAAGTGTCCTGCTACAAATGATCTTAAACCCACCAATCCCTTTGTCTATCTGCCCTTTGGCTTCGGTCCACGCATGTGCATCGGCAAGCGTATTGTTGAAATGGAGCTGGAATTGGGCGTTGCTCGTATCATCAGAAACTTCCATGTGGAGTTTAACTATCCGACGGATAAAGTCTTCCGTAGTGTGCTGATCAATGTGCCTAATGTGCCTTTGAAATTCAAATTTTCTGATGTTGAAAATTAGGCAGTTATATACGAGAATGTGCTATCAATAATACTACATATAACAAAGTTAAGTATTTTGTGATAAGATATTTGTATTTTGCTCATGTAAACAGGTGCTTTCCAATATAATTAAATGTAATAAATTTATTTGTTTATACTTGAAGCTATTTTAGTAATTCATTTCAATTTGTGAGCGCACAAAATTTTTTTGTTGCTCTCCGCCCCAAACAACATTCTTATCAATTGATATTTTGTGCTTTTGGCTCATTAATTGGAAAGCTTTCTGAACTTGAAAAAAAAATCTGTAGGTTAATTTTATTAGATATTTCGAATGTATCTCATAACTGAGAACGATTGGCTGGAGAACGCATGATGTTGAAAACGCGCAACAGTTTCTCTCTGCTACGCAGCAACGGCTTATTTGCTAATGTCGAACAAGTAAGTATTTTAAATTTGAATTTAATATAAAATAAATGAATTATATTTCAATATATGTAAATCCACAGCGCTTTCAGGTCACCGCCGCTGCTGCGAAAGAAAATTCGATTTTGGAATGGGAAGAGGCACGCCCCTTTGAAGAGTTACCGAGAGAGAGTTTCTTTGGTCTACTGCGCAAAAATTTGCCCGGCGGTAAGTTCAATGGGCTGGACTTCGGTCAAATGATGTTGGCTATGCGTAAGGAATACGGTGATATATTTGTGCTGCCGGCAATGTTTGGTCGTCCGCCAATTCTCACCACGCACAGGCCTGAAGATTTCGAGCGTGTTTTCCGTCATGAAGGCATCTGGCCACAACGACCTGGCTCGGAGGCACTACAATACCATCGTGAAAAATATCGCCCAGAGTTCTATCAAGGTGTTGAGGGCTTAATCAGCACGTAAGAGTAAAAGCTTTATCAATTAACTGAGCAATTAATAATATTGTCTCTTTCAGTAATGGCAAAAGTTGGGGTAATTTTCGTTCAATTGTCAATCCGGTGCTCATGCAGCCGAAAAATGCACGTTTGTACTACAAGAAGATGTCACAAGTGAATCAACAGTTTGTCGCGCTGTAACTAAATTAAGTTGTTTTTTATAATGTTCATGTTATTAACATGTCTTTGTCTCAGTATGAAAGAAATACGCGATCCAGTCACAAGTGAATTGCCTGCGAATTTTGAAGATTATATCAATCGCTGGACCTTGGAATCCGTCGCAATAGTGGCACTGGACAAACAGCTTGGTCTGTTAAGAGATAAACAATCAAATCCACAGGCTGCACAGCTCTTCAAGAGCCTCACAGAGTTCTTTCAGTATACGGCTGATCTTGAGATGAAAATTTCGCCTTGGCGTTATTTTCCCACAAGAACATTCAAAAAACTGATGAATGCCTTGGACAGCATACAAAATGTGAGTTCGGGTTATGTCAATGAAGCTATCCAACTTTTGGAGGACGAGGCCCAAAAAGGAATTGTACGTCCTGAAAATGAGCAGAGCGTATTGGAAAAATTGCTTAAAATTGATAAGAAAGTGGCCACAGTTATGGCAATGGACATGCTTATGGCCGGCGTTGATACCGTGAGTATAATAAATACAATGCAATTAAAGCTTTTGGTGTAATATTGAGATTGCTATTTGACAGACTTCAAGCACATTTACGGCTATCATGCTCTGTCTCGCCAAGCATCCAGATAAGCAGGCATTGCTCCGCGAAGAAATTATGCGCATACTGCCTGATAAGAATTCGGAATTTACCGAGGAAACAATGAAGAACGTGCCATATTTACGTGCCTGCATTAAGGAAGCTCATCGCGTTTATCCGCTGGTCGTTGGCAATGCACGCATTACCGAACGTGATTGCGTTCTTAGTGGCTATCGTGTGCCCGCCGGCACGTTCATTTCAATGGTGACACTCACAATTAACCAAAATGAAAAATATTTCCAACGACCTACAGAATATCTGCCGGAACGTTGGCTACGCGCGGGCTCAGCGGAGGGCAAGTGTCCTGCCTCAAATGAACTCAAGGCGACAAATCCCTTTGCATATCTACCTTTCGGCTTCGGTCCACGCATGTGCATCGGCAAGCGCATCGTTGACATGGAACTGGAATTGGGCATTGCGCGCATCATCAGAAACTTTCATGTGGAGTTCAATCATTCGACCGATAATGCCTTCAAAACGGTCTTAATGAATATGCCAAATATACCGTTGAAATTTAAGATCACCGATGTCGCATAATTTATTCATTCGCACAATAAATTTATTATGTTTTGATAATATTCTTGTTAAGATAAATTTTTGTATAATAGTTTTTTTTTTTAATAAGTTCACAGTTATATTTATATATAATATACATTCTCTAACACAATTACAACAAAATTACAATGCATTTTCTTGTTTGTTTGTTGTTTAAATCGTTTTAGTAAACGGGACCGAAATAATTAGTTGTTTTTCTTTCTTGTTTTATTTTCAAATTCATTTTCAATAGTTGAGTGGTTTTAAAGCTATTCTTGTTTTAAGCTTGCAGCTGAGCTGAGAAGTGAATTATTCGGTCCCTCAAAGAGGATACAAGTAACTTAGCATAGTTTTAAACATTGAGTTATCTTTTTGTTTATAATTTTTCTTTGGCCAATTCGAACAATTTACAACGTATAATTTTCACTTTATTTTTTTATTTATTTTATTCAGGTAACTTTTACATTTAAAGCAACAAAATTTATGTTTTCTTTTTTATTTTTATTTTTTAATAAATATATTTTTAAAGTACAATACATTTATTTTTAGTTATTGATTTGAGTTACTCAAAAATGTGACCTTTTTATTTTTGAACAAGAATGAAATATTTGAATTTTATTTTTTTGTTTTTAAGAATTTAAACTTTGTTTCTGTACTTCTATGCAATCTTTATTATTATTTATGTATACATATATATTTTTTTTAACTATTTATTGATTTATTATTTTTGTTTTTTTTGGTCCAAGATGTTGAGGATATATTTAAATATTGTTCCAATTGGTTATTTTTGTATATTTGTGTATATATATAAGTATTATGAAAGTTTTGTCAATTCATGCAATTTCAATTGAAAAAGTTATAAGTTTTTTTCAGTTTTTTAAAAAAGTTCATTTAAAATGCTTTTGTTTAATTCACTTAAATGATTTGTTTTTGGTTTATTAGAAAATCAATTAGTCAGTCATAAATTTCGGATATGAAATGTTTACGGTTTCAAAAATATGCAATAGATTCATTCGTCAAGGATAATTCAAGTGTATCTGTACGAGTCATAGTTCTTTTTTTTTTTTGCTTACTTTTTTAATGAGCGATAAATGACAAAGCGTCACAAGTAAAATAAAAAAGAGAAAAAAAAAAAACAACAACTGTCAAAATGGCATATTTCAATGCTAATTAAGGAAACAGCCGCGAGCGTCTGAAAGGCCACAAAGTAAAAAACAAGACTTTGTCTTTGTTTAATATAAAAATGTTGCTAAGGAAAGAAAGAGAAAAAAAAGAAAAAAAACAAAGAAGAGAAAATGTTTTGTATGCTAAACAAACAACAAGAAATGTACAAATATTGGCTGGGCGCATATATGTCTGTGTCTGTGTGTGTCTGTACGTGTGCTTGGAGGCCGCCAGGGGCACAAAACTGGCGACAAAATGTGTAAATATGTTTGCTTAAAATGTTTAACTTTCGTATTAAAAGTGTTCATTGCACATTAGCTAATTCAATAAGCAAAAGAAAACAACTTGTATGTACATCGAAAATTTATAGCTGTGATTTTTATAGAGTGAAAGGAAAATTCACCTGTGTGACACGCACAGATACAGATACAGAAAAGAATGAAAAAATATATATGTGTCTAACAAAAACTCAAACTAAAAGCCATAAATTTCCCCAACACACACACATACACATACACACGTGCATTGACGCTTGCCTCTGTAAGGAGCACATTAACCCAGAAAGACAAGGATGAGCGTTGGCAATAAACGCTGTGCGAACGTGTCAGCGAGATAATCATGACTGTCAGGGCGCCTTAAATGTGCCAAAGTAACGGGTGACAAGTGGGCGGATGACAACAACAACAACATTAAAACAAACGGCAGAAAAAGGATGTCAGTGTCAGGTGAGGCAACATAAAACAAGCGAAACTATGTTGGCCAACACAAAAAGTAACTCACTGACTAACTAACTGACTGCCTGACTGACTGTCTAACTGTATGAATGTTAGAATAGAAAAGCTAAATGGGCGGCATGTTTGAGTGACAGTCAGACGAACGTTGCATTTACATAACATGCAAAGCCTTGAAAAAACACCTTTCAACCAAATGGCGCTCATACACGCAAATGCAATTCGCTCGACTGCAACAATTAAGCGACAACTGATTGTGTCGATATGCCGTGCCGTTGGTTGGCAGAGCGGACAACGCTTTGACCTCTCACACATGTGTATGACATTCAAAGTAGCGACAAACAATAAGTGATTTCTGAAAGCCACAAATAATGACATCATCAAAATAAACTCAACATTACTAAATAAAAACTAAAACAATAAAAGCTTGGACAATAAACCGAATTTAGTGGCCATCAAAAGGAAAACCTTCAACAAACTGAAAACATGAAAACAAAATCAAGTTTTATAGTAAAATTAGCGCTTAAACGGAAAACAATTCGACGCGTGGTCGTTTTTGGCGCCAAAGTGTATAAAAATTTCACTTTATGCTTATCTGACAGATACACAAATAATAAGGACGATACGAAACAAATAAACTAACAAATCAATTCAAAAAAAAAAAAAAAAAGAGAGAATATAGTCTGGGACACTTATGATGTATGCGAGTGTGTGTGTATACCTCAATATTTATGCCCATTGCCTGGTCCTGGATTTAGCACATGCCCGCAATGCGAGCTGGTCACGCGATGTTGCTCCGACACATGTTGATAATGATCGTGTTCGACAACTCCTGCTGCTGCCGCTGCCGCTGCTGTTGAGGTGGCTTGTGCTGCTGCCAGCTGGCGACGCTGCCTCATCGACATGGGTCATTGACGATTCAATGCGCCAGCAATAAAATCCGTGTGCTTGCGTACCTTTAAAAAAAATAGATTTTTGTATGACAAAATGTAAATCATTTTAAACAATAAAACTTACAACATCAGCGACAATTGGCTCCTCGATTTCGAGTCCTTGCAGTTGCTGTTCACGGCTCAAATGCACCTCATATGATTCTGTGGGCGTGACAAATAAAACGCGATGCTTGCGCGTCTGCAGCACATTTGCAATGACAAGCTGTCATGGAAGAAACAATATATTAAGTAAAGTTTTAAGCAAAAAGTAGCGCTTGAGGAAGCTTACCTTATGTTTGTATTTGTTGAGACTATCGCGCGCTTTTATAATCAATAAATTCTCATCTGTTTCCAACTTAAATGAGACCACAAACGCATGCGGCACCCAAAGACTAACGAGTGGCGCGAGCATTTTTGGCACCAATTGCAGCGAAATCGTTGGTGCGCCGTCACGAGATTGCATTTTGTGTGTGGGCTGGAAACAATAATAATAATTAAAAACACAAATGCACAAACATACATACATATTAATGCTTATATGGCAGCGAAATTTAAAGGAGTATGAAAATAAATGAAAATGAATCCTTGCTTTAATGGAAATGAACAAAATGTTTTGCAAGCATTTTAATGAAATTATAAAACGTGCAGCAGCGGCAACTTGTGTTGCTGTCATGCATCAGTGAGCCTGCGTGTCCTTGCACGGTGTTTTAGCACACATACATACATATGTATGTATATGCGCACATTTATGTACATACATGTATCTGTGTGCCTGTATAGATATCATGTTGCTTTCAACGTATTTAACAAGTTTGTTTGCTAATTTTATTTACTGCACGAGCTTGATTGAAATGTTATTTGTTATATTTTCTTTTTTTTTTTTCAAAAGACAACAGATACTTTGCTATTGATATGAACAACATGCCACACAATTTCAATCAAGTCAACAACAACTTTCATTATAAAAAAGACGCTACAGCTGCCATCGTCGTCGTTATTGTCGTCATCAGCATCAAGAGCGCTTAGAATAGAGATTTGTCATAAGCTCAAAGCGCTCACTGTTAACATGCACCGACAAGCTAAAGCAAAGGAAAGGAAAGCTATTCAAACGTGCCGGATGTATGAACATCAAGAGAGGGGTGGGGGTGGGGTCGATTGCTGAGCGCAAAAATAGCAAAATTGTTACAAGAAAAATTATGCAAATCAAATTATTTGACGACAGTGTTAAGCGAGCTTTAAATGCAGTGACAACGACAGCAACAACAACAGTAGATTCATGTATAAATATATATGTATGTATAAAATAAGTAAGAAAAAGCGACAAAGTCGTTTGTTCATGAGCACAGGACGATGATGATGATGATGTTGGTGTCAATTTGATGTTGAAGACATTAGCGGAAATCGAGGCATGGAAGCTGAAAGTAAAATCACAATAAAGTATGGTAAAACGAAGACGACAACGGTGACACTGTAAAGACGGCGTTGTTGTTGTTGTTGCTGTTAACGTTGGTGGCCATGCACAAGCACAAGGACAATGGCAAGGCAGCTGACAGACTTCAGCGCCGTTGTCGCTCGCTTTTTGTCGACGGCGCCATCGTCAATGCTTTAAGTGAGTGTGACACTCACTGTTGTTCAATTGCTTTGAGTTGGCTTACAGCCATGAAGATTTTTAGTTTAGCATACTACCATAGGGCGACCGCAATTTTCTGTATAAACACGCTAAGCGCCGTTGAACTTCACAGTAAAATTAAATCATTTACGTCAAAGCACAACTTGCAAATTATTGTTGAAAATACTTGTTAACCTTAATAAAAAAAACAAAATAAACATTGATGGGTCCTTCAATTAACGCTTTTATTCCAATAACACATTTGTGTATAATTGAAAGTCAGACAAGAAATTTCAAATTGCTCAAAAATGCACAAATCAATAAAAGCAATTGAAAAAGAAGCAACTGCGTTGACGCAGCGCTCTATTATGAGATTTCCCACGCGTCCGAAATGTGCCGAACACAAACGTGCACAGAGGCAAATACAATCACGAACACACACTCACACTGGCCAACAAACAAAAAAAAATCACAACACACACATGGGGTTTTCTTTTTTTGTCATGCAATTGGCTTGGCACTCACCATCAGATCCTCAGGAATGTAAAAATCAGATACTGCTGCCGCCAGGTAGAGCACGGCACGCTCCTGAAATGCTGTCAGGCACTCGCATGCAGCACGTAGCAACCACATATAGTCAACCACACTGGTAAAGTTTATATAGAGTATCATTTGTGTCTCGCGTGCAATCTTATATTTGGCCAAAACGGGCGCAAAAACATCAACCGAATCGGGCTTAACGGTAA
This sequence comes from Phortica okadai, assembly GCA_034638295.1. Classification (NCBI taxonomy): domain Eukaryota; kingdom Metazoa; phylum Arthropoda; class Insecta; order Diptera; family Drosophilidae; genus Phortica; species Phortica okadai. Next base: position 3,167,924 of record CM067849.1, on the reverse strand, counting down.
TTGCCATACTCGTGCTATTGTCGGCAATATCGAGCATATCGAAGAACTGTTGGCCTGTAAAGTGTCGCGTAAAAGGTTCCAGCGATTTAACGCGATGCATAAAGATGACAGCATAATCATTGTCCAGGAAATATTCGGCAGAAGCTGAACCGCGTGTTCCAGCGCTGAAATTGTCCACGAAACGCACAGTATTGTGCTCCAGCGGGACGGTAGTGCCACCTGACTGTAGGGTGAAAGAGAAAAAAAAAATATTTATATGATACGAAACATGTCATTGTATATGAAATCACAAGTTTTGCCGGTCGTCAGAGTCTCAAATCCTCTGGGCAAACTATTAATCAATTTGAGCGTCAGTACACATCGTCAGCATCGTCAACAGCAGTCAACTTCATAAAGCGCCCAAACCGCCCAACGACTAAAATAAATACAACTTTTCGCATTCAACGTCAACGTCATTCGCATTCGCGTTCATATTCGCTTTTGCACACATACATACACACACACATACATATATACATATACACAAAGTCCTTATCAAGCAGGCACATTTATATTTACCGTTACAAGGACGATTCGGTTTTGCAGCTTGTTGTGTCGCTCGCAGAATTCCTTAAGCAGTGAACGATTATCTTCGAAATCGGCTGGTGGCAAGTGGGTATTGTAAAAGTCCTCCCAGTGTGTCATGTTGTAAGCGTCTTTTAAGCCACGTCGAGTTCCTTTGAAAAGTTGGAGGTCGTCTATCCGTCGCTTCCGTTGAACAAGGTGTTCTCGTGTAACGGCAAATGGTATCTGAATATCGGAATTGTTATTGCTGCTAATTGCACCTACTAACAATGTTTATTACTTTGCACACCGACCCCGATCTTTATCGTAGTTTAACTTAACGAACGAACTTTGACTGGCGCGACTTATGACGGAATTCGGTCACTTGCAATTTTAAGCTAATTAACTACAGTATCTTTCGTTTGATTGGTCGCCTCACTCGTACCACACTTGATGAATGTTGACCCACGGTCGAAGATATTAGATTAGAGATAATTAAAAATCAAACAGTATTTAAATTTATAAAACTAGGTCAACTTTTCAATTTAATTAACGATATTTATCATCTACTAGCGGCAACTGTGTGTGTGTGTGACTCTTCGAGACTGTTTTCACTTTGTTATCATTTATCAGGAACACCGAGTAAGTCGTCCGTCCGCCAGGAAGCTCGAAAAAAATCTGAATCCAAATAAGTGTGACCAAACTGGAGGTAAAGGTAAATAGACATAAATAAAATACTAAAAATTCTTATACGAATTATGTCTGTGCTACTCGCACACCTTTTAGAGAGTGTCAGCTGATTTCACAGCTGTAATGATTGTTGTCAATTACTCTTAAACAAAAATAGATGTAATTTTGCAAGGTATTTTAGTAAAAAGGGGTCTTGTTAAGCAACAAAAGCGTTAAAAAAGCTCACTAAAAATATTTCCAAATAAAAATTCGCGGAAAATGCCGTAAAAAATCGTTTAAAAAAAATCAGAATTTACACTATACGTTGATTTGACAGCACATGACTCTATTATGAAACGACACTGCAGTATTGGTTTAGCGTATGTCGCGGTGCATTCGCTGGGGATTTGTCCAGTTCCTCCATTTTAAGGTAATTTGGGAACAGGGTGGCTCGTGTCCATGTTTTCTTATTTTGATTTTGTAATCAACGTTTTATAAATTTAACGTGAGTTTTGTTTTGTCTATTAATATATAAGTTTTTAACTGTTTTTTTCTCATTTAACAATCTACTCACTTAGGCAACAAAGATGTCCGCCACGAAAGTGCTACGCGCTTTACTGCAGGAACTGCGTTCTTCATCGCCTAATGGTTGCATAAAGGATTCCTTGGCGGCACGCTACATACTAGCACAGTATAAGAAGTATTCAACTACCACGGAACAGCTTTGCAAGAAACGCGACGAGGCATTGTTCTTGGGTGAAACCTACTTGACATACTTGAGTAGTTTGCGGCGTTACACCGAGCTGCACAAAGAATATCACGGTCGTGGCGAGCGCAGTGTAAAGGAGACCGCGGACTTGGTGGGCTTCAAACTGCCTACAGATCCAAAGTAAACTATTAGTAACAACATGTAGCAATAGCAGTGCAGTCTAAGACTACGCTTAAATTTTAGGTTGAAAACGAAATAAATTAGCTTAAAGTAGAAGCAATTTTCTGATTTGATTTGCTTTCTTTGCCAAAATCAATGTTGATGCAGTTGAGCGGAATATGATGCCACTTAACGCTTCATCATCAATGCCATTGCTTCATTAAAGTTCTAAGAATACATTTAGAAGCTGTGCGTTCGTGTTGAAAAAAAAAAAAAATATTAATTTTAATTAAAATCAATTGAACGCTACTTGTGACTTACAGAAGACATATTTTGCCAATTTACTCTGCGTAACTTTTGCAATTTCTTCAATCAGTTTCAGTTTGCATATACTTACAAACATATATTTTCTTCACATATTTTTCCCGTTCACTGCAAGCAGTGTTTACTGTAACGCTGCATTGCAATGCCACAAGTGGTCGCTTGGCTGCGCACTTACGCGGAATGCAAATATGCTACGCAAACAGAAAGCGATAACAGGCAGCAGCAATTGTAAGGCTCACAATCATCATCTTCTCATTCTACGCAGGAATTTCTGTGCGCAACAAGTGCAAGCAAGCGTAAGTGGCGGCGGCGGAAGAGGGCGAGTTCTTTGGCATTGCTTAATGTCTGGGTTTGACGTACGTTCTGTTGTCATGATTTCAACTAATCGAAAACAACGCCCACCCCACCCCCCATTGCATCGTCCCAGCAAGCCAATCGAGCCCGTCGGAGCTATAAAAGTTTTATTGTACGCGCATTGTTGCACAATCGCTCATTTATCTTACGGTATAATACAGCCAAGTTCTATAGTAGAATACGTTCGTTCCCGCCACCACACCGCATAATGATGAATGCTTGTAATGTCCGACATCGAATGACAAACAAGAAAGAGTTCAGCGCGCTTTGAACTTATCATCAATTCTTTCATAATTTATTCATTATTGCCAATTCAGAGTCATTTAGTTCTGTGGCTGCGCGTTCTCTTGCATATATGTATGTATGTATCTTCTTTATTTTACACAAAATAGAAATTTTTCAACCATTAGTTTTTATTATTTTTTTTTGGTAAATGTGAATTAAATTGTGCGTTTTTGAAATGTTACGGGGACTGTTCTCAATTTGCGAAGATTTATGCCTTGAAACTACTCGCACGATAAGCGCAGCTAAAAATATATATGAAGTGATATGCTTTTGTTTCGCTTTTCTTTTCGTTTGCATTTTGAAAATCAAACAAAAAATACAAAATAAATAAATATATTTAGATACATTCTATTTCGTTTTGAAATGCGGCCAAAAAGTATCTCACATCATCGTTCATTGTTAGTGCTGATGGCGGGCGAGCCTAATTATTGCCAAATTTGTTTTTATTTTCGTTTTATTTTATTTTTTTTTTTTTTATGTGAATAACGGTAAAACGTGTGAAAATGGCGCAAGTCTGTTGATTTATTTTCAAAATTAGCCATGGAGTGTGCGAGTTTAGTTTATGTTCGCATTAAATCAATTTTATTAGACATTGTGTGCTTAATTTAATAAAGGTGAGAAAGTATCCAATAAGAACAAAATAAAATTTTTCTTTTCGGGAACTGAGATGACTCAATATTATTTTATTTAATTATAGAAATGTAATGTAAGAGCTTTTTCTTTTTTTGAGCGCTTAATTTCATTACATTTAATAAAGTTAGTCAGGATTTGGCGCCAGCAAAGTTTGTTGCTTTTAGCCAACGCCTCCAACCTTTATGGCAAAGGATGCGAGCACTTTTCATTATTCGTTAATAAATTTATTGGCTTACTGTGTGTGTGTGTGTGTGCACTTGCAAAATGCATTTCGAAATTGCATTTGTGCTTGCTGCAATTAATCATTCCTCCCACTCTCCCTCTCTCTCTCTCTCTGACGTGCAATAAATTTCTCCTTTTACTAGTGCTGTCACTTATTTATTACCAAAGCGGGACAGCACATACAGACTCAAGACAAATGCTTCAAAAACCTCATAAAATAGGACTGAATATTCGATTACACCTTCACCCAGCTTACTATAATCTTGTAGAGGCGGCCATTTTGAGCTTAGCTCACTTCAACTATTTTCGAAAATTTTTTCAAAATTCAAATAAAATCTCTCAATGAAACAGCTAAAGTGGCAGCACTGCCTTTAACGCTCTCCTTCCGAATGAGTTGCTCTCTTTGTTGCGCTGTTAAGCTAACAGACTCGAGTCTCTTGTAATGCAAGCAACTTTGAAACCATTTACAATTTGAATTGCATTATGCATAGTGGACTTTGAAGAGAACATAAGTCAGGCCAATACGCAGTTGAAGCATATTTCCCCACCAGCACTAACAGTGCTCTTCAGATTCATTTGGCTCATTAGCGTCAATTTGACACCAACGGTGTCGGATGCAATTGTACCAACAAGCGAGCTTGTTGTTGTTTGTGGTCGACGTTCGAGATAGACGGTTGTGTTTTTATTTGGCGCGCTCAAAGTATCTGTGCTCGTTAGGCATTTTCTGGTTGAAAACGGTAAAAATAAACGAAAATGTCGTGAAGTTTTGTGTGACTTGCGTGCACGTCAAATAAACTAATAATAACAATAAAAATGTTGCTTTCTGCATGTGCGGCTGGAATAAATACACTCCGTGCGAAATGATAAAAATATACATTCAAAATTAAATAAAGATATAAATAACGTTCTCCAGTTGTCGTGCTTAATAACTGTACAAGTCAATTTCAAGTCAAATTGATAGTTTCAGATCAAATTGACAACGGCAATTCTGCCCACGCAATCGAGTGTGCGAAATTTTGTTGCGATCAAAGATTTGCGCATCTTTTTATGTAGCAGCAGCAGCAACAACAACAACATCAGCTTCTTTCGAGATAACTTCTTCAGCTGTTTCGGTCTTAACTTGGTCAATATCGCGCATCATTTTACCTCATTTCGAGTGCGCGTCTGTCTTTCTTTGTTCTTATTGTACATTTTTTCTTATTGGTCTTTTTTAATGTTGTGTTTTTATTGTTATTATTTTTGCTTATCTTTGTTGTTGTTGTTATTGTTGATGCTGATGCTTAACCCGTTTACGTTGCTTATAGCAACAACGAAATCGTAGAGTTTTTATGCTTCAAGTGCAGCGTAAAACATAATGTGTAACTCACAGATACTTTTATGTGTGTGTGTATGAACGCGTTCCTTTAATATCTTTTGACTTTTGTTGTTGTTGTGTTTGTCTTTGTTGTCTTCTGATTTGTGCTGTTGGTCCAATGAGGCATTTATTTTTATCGACACAGCGCGGAAAACAAGTTTTCCTTTGCATAAGCAAACAAAGATACAATTTACAATACCAAGAAAAACAATAGAAATCGAATAAAAATAACAAATTCAATTGTATAAAATTGTTTAAAGAAGAAAAGACAAATCGAAAATAAATAAAGAAATTAATGTAACGCGTAAAATATTTAAATAAGAAAAAGAATTCAAAAAAAAAATATCTGCACAAATAAACAGAGAGAAGTCAATAGAGAATGTGAAAGTTTTTTTTAAACATAAATTCAAGCAACAAAAACAAAAAAAAAAAGCAGAAAGAGAAGAAAAAAAAACCACAAAACTTTTGGCACAACAACAATCTTTATTTTGCTACAACAACGGCGTTTGTTCTCTGCTGCGTGCGTGCGTGTGTGTGTGTGTGCGTGTATATGTGTGAACGTGTGTTGAAAATAATTAAATTTAAGTGGCTGGCGACACACTCAATCTTCAATCTCAACATACATTTGATCATTTGCTCATTTTGCTTGTATTTCACGCCGCCGCCGGCCGACAAACCACAGCAGCAAAGTGAAACAGCTTGTTAAGCAACTGTGTCTGTGTGTGTGTGTGTGCGAAAAATATCTAAAAGTGATTTACTTTGACGAAAAAGAAAAAAATATATATTTATTCCTCTATAAATTTAAAGCAGGCAAAAAGATATAAACAAAATTGTGCAGAAAATCAAGACGCAACAAGTGTTCGACATGTGTCTGCAACAACAGCAACAACGCAGCGAAATGTTTCGAGCGCATTGCGCATAAAAACTTTATGTATCTTAATGTGTGACATTTGACTAAGCGTCGCCAACAATAAATACATAAAAAAAAATCAAAAAAAAAATATAAATACAATAAAAAAATCAACAAACAAAAAAAATAAACATAAAAAATCATAAATTTCGTGAAAAAGCAATGGGCTTCTCATCGGCTCTGCAGGGCCGCGCTGCCCATGAGGCGCTCGTGGTGCGTCAGGACGCCGAATTGCGTCTAATGGAGACCATGAAGCGTTCGATACAACTGAAGGCCAAATGCGACAAAGAGTATGCGCTCAGCTTGGCCGCCGTCGCACAGCAAGGCCTGAAAATCGATCGCGCTGACGAATTGCAAGGTAAGAACTTAAATCAAATCGAAATAAATACTAATAACTACTCATAAAATAAAAAAAAACTGCTTATCGCTGCATGTTTTACAATAATTATTAACAGTTATTTCGTTTGTTAACAATGCCTTGCCGATAAGATTGATAAGTTCATTTTGTTGTTATTGCATTTAACACTTTGGCTGCAGATACATTTCGTATGACTCAGCGGGCCAGGCTTTCACTTTTGTCATGACCAAAACAAAAAAAACAAAAAAAAGAAACTAAAATTTCAATGCATTTAAGAAAATGTCGCAAAGGTTTTTTATTTTTTTTTTTCACATTTTTTTTTATATTTTGTATCTGCGACAATTTGAATTTTTGTATTGCCAAAGGCGTAACGAATTTTTTATTACACTTGTGATAAGCAAAATATTTGAAAAGCAACTCGCATGCGTTTTGTCCACTTTTGGCAGTCTGCCTCAGCGTAAGAAGATACAATATGCGATTGGCATCGCTATTAGTTGGACAACGACGACGAGCAAGTATCATTTACAGTTGTTGTTGTTGTTGTTGTTGCAGCTTATCGCGTGACTGCAATGCATTTTTACAAAATAAATACATGTCTTTTTTTAGATTTGAGACAGCGCAAAAATGATAATGATGACACTGAGTGTCATGGTGGTCTTCAAAAAGGAGTTACAGATACTTCTATCAAGCTGCACAGCTGCACAAATGCAATTGCTGTTAGTGGCGTAATTGTTGCACCATAAATGTAATCGCAACCAAATCCACAAAGCCATTAAAATGTATCTCAGCATTACAATGCCGAATGCATCTAGTTTAACATTACTTTGCTTTGCCGTGGCGTGCTTAGATAATTGCAGTGTGTGTGTGTGTGTGTGTTTGTTTATAGCTCTATGTGCAATTTTCAGTGTCAGTTTCAACCACAAAAATGCTATTTTTGCTTTTTGTTGCCGTTGTTTACTTAGACACGAAAGTGTATCTGACGGATGCTAGCGTCAATTGCGCTCTTCAGCAAAGGCGTAAATTGCAGCAAATTATTTAGTGTGCTTTGTTGATAGTTCAAGTGCAGCTGTTCTAAAGACTTGTAGCTCGTTTTTTGTTTAACTCAATTAAAATAACTTGAGCGTAAACAATTTACCTTGACCATGAACTTGAAAGAAGTCACAACAATGAAATGAATCTTTATTTGACCTTAATATGTATTATAGCTGTAAAATAAAACTCTTTAATACATAAAAAAGCAAACTGAAGAATGAATGCAAGTTTAACGAAGCATAGCGAATGAGATACAAACATAAAATGATGATGAATGTCGGAGGTTTTTTTATTACTGCTCAGATGAAGCTTAAGCATTTGATAATTTTATTAAAAAATAACATAAATTATATAAACTATATAAAAAATAATTAATTACAATATTTTTATGATGAAATATAATTTCATGTTGCTCAAGAGTTATGAAAATAGAAGATACTTTTTTTTAATTAATATTATGCAACATTTGTGTTACTTGCAGGCAGTCTGATCACAAAATCATGGCGTTCCTATATGGACGAAATGGACCAACAGGCCAAACAATTTCGCCTCAATGCCGAACAGCTTGAAGTCGTTTGCGAGAAGCTCGCACATCTTTCACAGGACAAACGCAAGGCACGCAAAGCCTATCAAGAGGAACACGCAAAGGTCGCCGCGCGTCTTCATCATGTAAGTGACCTCGAACTATAAAAGTTGTTCTTTATTGATTTTGTTAGATGAAGAAGAAAAAAAAAAATGCACTGTTGTTGGCCATAAAAGATAACAATCACTTGAAAAAGAAGGCGCGTTGTAAATGCGTGTTTATTCTTTATTTTTATTTGATTTACGACGCAAAATGCGCCAAACAGACAAACAACATTTTCATAGGAAACCAAAACAAAAAAAAAACATATTCTTATTGATTGAGGAATTTGTATATATTTGTATACTCATTAAACACACAAATACCAACACGACCTCTGCGCCAACGACTTTTGTCCCCTTCCCAAGACAACTCTTTCCCTTCCCGTAATCCATTCAGTGCTTCTTCTTGGCTTGTTCATGCTCAAATATAATTACTATTGACGAATTCTTTTTGCCGCTTCATTGACTTACTTGACTTCGACTCTCGCTTCGATGATTATAATCTGAAAATGCTTTGAGCGCCGATAATTTTGAGGCGATTTATGGTTTAAAGAAATGAAAAACACACACACAAAAAACACAAAAACAAAAAAAGTCATTAAGCGGCTTAAATTGTTGGCAAACTTTGTTGAACAACACACGCTGTGAGGTTATCAACCTGTCGCCCAAACAATCTACGCTTCAGCTTGGCTTAGAACTCATTTGGCTTTGTCTTTGTTCGTATTAATTTCAAACCCAACAACATTTCTTATAAACAATGCAATGCGTCGTCGATAAATTCTCGTTGTTATTGACGCAAGTCATCAACAAATCACTAACTCATGTTCAATTTAATGTGAAATTGTATTATATATAAACAATAAATAAAGCGAAAGTCTTAATTTGTTTGTTTTTCAAATGAAAATTGTGCAAAATATGTTGAAATTGAAAACGATTTTTAAAGCAAATAACTAAACTAAGTATTTTAGAGAAAAATCGCTTTGGCCAATCGTTTAAAATAATGTGTTTATCCGATTAGAAAGCAACTCTTGCTGGCCTATCCTGAGCGACAATTGCTTAGCGACGCATTTGTCATGGCTAATCAGCGCAATTAGTTATCTTAAGATGCTTTTCGCTCATTTGCGACTGTCAACATGTAAAATAAGCTTAACGGAAAGTTGGTAATGGACAAAAATTTTCTTCGCTATTTGCAGCAAATGATTAAAAGACTTAGAGAAAATTTGTTGTCAGATATACACAAGTAGACAGATTGTTGTAATTATGTTTTCCCAGCTTTGAGATCTCGGGTAGTGAGAATCTTTGGGATGTCGGTGAATTTCCAAAGTAGTTCTATAAGTTCTTGAACAAATTTTCTTGTGACATTTATAAGATTTTTGAAGATATTAAAAGTGAAATGAGTAGCGTACTAAATGTTCTCTAAAACTTAACTAACTTTATTTTTACAGCAACAAAAAACTAAAATTTGTCGCTGACCCAGAAGTTTATTTTAAGTTTACCCAATTTTTTGCGACAGTTTCATGTATATTTTTTGTCGTGTTAGTTTTTCTTTTCGGTTGGCGTTTTTTTCTTCACATTTATCTTTAAATGTTTCTTTGTTTGTATATTCAGTTTATATAGAATTTGTTTGTGTTATATTTGTAGAAGATGTGAGATGAAATTTGTGCCTTTGATTTTGCATTTTCATCAAATCTATTTGTAGTTTATAAAATGTTTATAATTTTTGTGGCGTGAAAAGTCTTCAAGAAATAAAAATCAAAAATACAAATATGCAGCAAAGCAAAAACAATGAAGGGAAACATGACTCAAAATAGAATATTATAGAACAATAATGTGCGAGACAGAAGCATTTTAGAGAATGTTTTCGACAGTTAGTTTTCAAAACAATGCGCATAATGCTGAACATTGTCATAATCATCAACATTGTCATAACCATCAACGTTGTTGCTGTCATAAACATTTATTGACTGCGCTGTGTCACGTTCTAGTCGTGGGTTGGTTCCATCTTTTTTTAGCTCTTATATAAACTGCTTTTTTGTTTGCCACTTAAATCAATAAAAATACAATTTTCTTTTGTATCTTCTACAATATTTTTTTTTGTGCATATAACGGACAAAGCTTATAAATTATAGTGCAAACATAATTTAATATGAAGCACTACAGAGACGCGAAAAAGTTTCAGCAGTTTATTAGCACAAAAAGAAAAGTTGGGCAGAAGCAAAGACTGAAAAACTTACAAAAGCGCAACAGTGAAAATTCTTGAAATAAATTAAGAAAATAAAAGACTGCAGTTTAAAGAAAGCTGTGCTAAAGAAACGCTCATAAACAACTCAAAAATTCTACTCAAGTTTTTCTCTGCAAGTTACACTCGGCGTAATTTTGCTCATATGAGCACAACGAAGACTTTGGACTTTGAACGTTGTTTGTACGTCGGTTGGTCTTGTTTGCTCATTGAACAAACTGTGGCAATATTGTTTGATTTAATAGAAAAAAAAGGAAAAAAAAAATGGAAGAAAAAAAAAAACGGGATAGAAGTAAAAGCTGAAGTTGGCGCTGTGTGGCAAGGCGTGTTGCAGCTGAAAACAGTTGTGGTGTGCAAGTGCATTGTTGTTGCTGTTGTTGTTGTCGCTGTTATTGCAACATGAAAAATTATGTTGCTGAAGACAAGCTCAACTCAGCTCAGCTCAGCGCAGTTGAGAGTTGAACAGCATGCCGTTTTGCAAAGTGTATGATGAAGAATGTTTTGTAGTAAATTACTTTTATAGACTAAATGAGTTAAAGTAAAAAGAAAAAGAAATAAAAAAGATACATAGTGGCTAGATTGAAGCGGGGGCAGGACAAAAAATGAACGGTTGTAAGTCTATAAAATGCAACCAAGTGAATGCAACACCAACGCGGCATGACGATATGCGAGAGCATGTAACTCGTGCAGCAAGAACAAGTGCCAGCAACAACAACAACAATAACAACAACAACAACGAGCAATGAAGATGCCGTTGTGCTTTAAAGTATCTAAAGTTTAATAAAGTGTCATTTTCAACAATTGCTGCCAATTAAGCACAAGAAGAAGAAGAAGAAGAAGAAGCAGCAGCAAAGAAAATGGGCGCGTTAATGTTGCCACAATTACTGAACATAATTGACAACGATTCGTAAATGTTTTGATGTGCGGCAAGTACAAGTTTTCTTCTTCTTCTTTGTTTATTTTCTTGTCATTTCCGCATTTTCTGCTTAGTTTTTCACATGTCACTGAGATTTCCCTTCATTTTTTCGACATTTGTGTGGCTTCGCTTGCATGTGCCTTGACTCGAGCGTTTGCTACATCATTATTGACATGTTAAATGCAATGAAAAGCGAATGTTGTAAACAACAACAACAACAATGCAACGTAAGAGCATATTTAAGAATGTCGTAGATAAACCGCAGAAAAACAAACGCAAAAAAAACACCTTCTAACAACTCAAAGGCAAAAAAGTTTGTCATATACGACATTGAAATTGATACTGCGACTGCATTGGCTTAATTACAGATACAAAAATAGCAAAAAAGAGAAAAATGTATCGCTTATAGATACAAATACGCATACAAAGACATATCACAGATAGACAAATTCATGTGGTGGCAAAAGCAGAAGAAAAGAAAATATTATATTCTAGATAAGCCGATAAGATATCTAAAGTATTCCAGAGCTGTACGCACACACACGCTCGTGCCTTAGAGCGTGGAACTAAGCGAGAAACAATCGTGTTAGATACATTATACAATCCCCTTACCGCCAATTTGTAGCGCTAGCCAACATATGCCACCCAACACAGATACACACACACACACATTAATGTGGCGTTCTTCATGGCATTTGCCAATGAATAGATACTTTATGCCACTCGAAGTTCATCAGCATCTTCATGCTTGACTATTAATTTACAAAAACAAAACAGAAGAAAAATAAAGAAAGCAGGAATAGGCAGAAATTAATAACTTTCAAAAGGGGAAAGACCGAACTATCCCATATGAGTGGTTGTTCTTGAGAATCCATTAGCATTTATTGCTGCCGCCGCCCCACATATGCCTCAACACTTGAGCGCATTTTATGTTGTAATTTAAACAAATGCATTCACTCAGGCAGTCAGTCAGTCAATCAGAGAGTCATTCACTCATTCAGTCAGTTGGAAAACACTTTTGCAAATAGTTTAAATATTCTTAAGTAAAACCGTTAAACGCCCACAAAATTTAACACAACAAAAAGTGTCGCTTGTAAATTGCAATTTGATTGCGGCATTCATAAAGCTTCAACCCTCCAAGCAGAGACAAGTTTGTTGACTTTGCGACAAGCAAACAAAAAAGTGCAGAAAGAAAATGACAAACAAAAAAAAAAAAGGAAAATAGTCGCAAACATTTGCTCGATTTAACAGTCGACAAAGTTTGGTGGCATTAAGCACAAAATTGTCAAAGTTTTCTTACGCTTTGTTGCATGCAACATTGTGTGTGTGTTGAGTCAGTTGCGCCAACGGTTTGCTGTTGTGCAGGCGCCTTGACTTCACCGAGTCTATCAATGCGAATGTTTTTGTTGTTCTTATTGTTGATAATATCTTTAGTCTGTTTGCTTGCTATTGCAAACGTTCAAATGGCGCGTACATATGTGCAGACAATTGTCAAAAATCTTGAAATCCTTTGAAGCAAGTTAAATGAACAAAGCAATTTGTTGTGGCAAATTATTGGCGTAACAAAACGAGCCAAAACGAGCGTAAGGACATGTTTATGTGGGCGGCAACATTGACGTTTATATGTGTAATTGTTGGTTGTTCGTCGTGGCTTAAAGTTCTTGGAAAACAGCAGAAGTACACACACTCATAGTTTGATCAAAACGTGTTTTGAAAGCCACAAAATTCACCAACAAACACGCGCACGCATTGACTCATAGATACATGTGTCTAATTCAGTATCTATGGCTTGTATTTGTGTGTGAGTGTGTGTGCGACGTCATGTCGAGTTTTGTTAAAATGCGTCCGACTTTCTGTCTGCAAAGTGCGCTCTATGTAATTGCAAAATAATGGCTTTTTGCCGCCGTCGCCGTTTGTGTGACTTCTTTCGGTGAAATCATGTGTCCTTTGCTGCTGCTGCTGACGCCGTCGCCAATGAGGTTGCTCAGCCTGCATTTGTTGAAAATTTCACACTGGTTTCCGTGTCACAAATGTTTATGGCATTATTAACTCAAACCTTGCAAGTCACTAATGCCCTTTTTCATTGCTTTTCTTTTATAGTTTTTATTTTTATACTCTTCACGCAAGTGAATAGTATTATAACTTTGTCCTGAAGTTTGTAACAGCAAGAAGGAGGGGAGGGGGACCCCATAAAATATATATATTCTTGATCAGCTCGACAAGACGAGTTGATATAGCCATGTCCGTCTGTCCGTCTGTCCGTCTGTCTGTGAATATGCTATCTCCTCCCACAGTTTTGAAGATATCGAGCTGAAATTTTGCAGGGAGTCTTCTCTAATGTGTGGTCAAATCATTGGTCGGAACCGGCCATATCGGATTATTGGAACTGGTAGCCCCCATACGAAATGAAGAAGAAAAACAAATTTTAATCGTTATATGGAAAACTTTTTTGTTTTGAAAGATAGAGAGCTGAAATTTCAAACATAGTAGTTTAACATAGTCCGACATAATGCCTGAAAGTTTCATTGAGATCGGGCAACTAGAACTGGTAGCTGCCATACAAAATGAAGAAGAGGAAGAGAAATTAAGATTTAACGTCGTTGTATGGAAAACTTTTTTGTTTTGTATGATAGAGGGCTGAAATTTTCAACTTAGTAGTTCTACATAATCCGACATAATGCCTGAAAGTTTCATTGAGATTGGACATCTGCAACTGGTAGCTCCCATACAAAATGAAGAAGAGGAAGAGAAGCAATATTCACGTCGTTCTATGGAAAACTTTTTTGTTGCTTAACCAATTGACATGAAACTTCACAGTTATGTTCTTGGGGAGGCATTAAAACTATTTAGACAAAAATGGGCATGGTTACGCCCACTTTTACCAAAAATCAATAATTTGCATATCTCCGGCACCCAATGAGCAAAAACAATGAAAATTTGTATGTAGACTAATTAGATGAAGAAAAAATATATTCAGTAAAAAAAATAGGCGTGGCACAAGAAATAAGCGTGAAGAGTATTTAAGCTTCAGCCCTGCTGAAGTTAGCGTCCTTACTGGTTTCTTTTCTTTCCTTGCACGTTCTTTGATTATAGCCTCTTATCTATTGTCATGTTTGTCGACAATGCATTGCATGTCTCAGTTTCGGTTTATGTACGTTGTTTGCTCAGTGCAAAGATGGCGACCGTGACTGTGCAAATGACTTCCGTCAATGGCGTCAGCGTATATTCCGTTTAAGCAAATAACCGCTCTATGCGTGTCTAGCTTTATCTTTTGTTAGGTAATGTATTTTTTTTTTTCTCAGTGTAGCAATAAATGTTGAAATTGGTTTGCAAATTACATTTTTCAAGTGCAATTTTCATGCTTTTAAAAGACCACAACTAAATCAATCAAACGCCTCCCTTGCACACACTACTTAACAACGTCGACACACATGACAAACGACTGACAATGTCAACGCCGGTGACGTCACATGTCCAATGGCAAAGCAATAAAGTCGAAGTCTGAAGTTGCATGCAGGCGTCTTGCATGTCCTTTGTTTGTTTGTGTATCTGCCGGGCGGTCGGCCTTTTGTTATGCTACGTTCAACACGACCCCAGCTACCCCAGTGTGACCAGGGATGAATGTTTTTATGCCGCTTTTTAAATCGATTTGTTCTTGAGAAATTCTTAGATGTCTCAATATTATTGCCTTATGATTTATGTATTGTTTATTAGAAATTATATACGAATTTCAGATTTTATATTTCCTTTTTTATTTTTATAGAAAAACTCTTTTTTGATTGTTACCCAAAATGGGGGAGACTTTGATTTTGTTTGTATCATATTACTTCCTATACATATTTCGTACAATAATGGATCCCTGTTCCGGTTTTATCAAAATTTCATGCCGAAATGTTGCCGGTCGTGCCAAGCTCGATGCGTGACATGCAAGCTGTGCGCTCGACAACCAATTTCCCCAACTCATATACACACACATACTAACGCTGAGTTTAGTTAAAAGGACCTTTTGCAATTTTGCCATTTTCCGACTGCCATTTTGTGTTACTTCGAATTTGTGGTTGAAATGTGGTCGAGCAGCAAATTTTGTGTTGAGTTGTTGATGACGTTAGCTCTAAAGTAGACAGACAGATTGACGGACTTTTTGCTAGACAGGCGACCACTTGCCTTGCCGCCCTAATGCTAAAACTTTGACGTTACGTGCTCGTATTTATTCCCCCCCCTTTGCCCACGCGAAACTAATGCAGCAATAAATAATTAGAGGCGCCAAGCGTTGTAAAAATCCCCATCGAAATGCAGACGACAAACAAATATTTTCGCAATGAACATAAAAAGTGAAATTCTACAGATACAAAAAAACACACACACACACACACATACACATATACACTTGGTTGAAACCAACTTCGCACTTGTTAACTAACCCTGCTTTTTTTTTTTTTTTTTTTGACTACTCTTACACGCGCCTCCCTTGTGAAAGTTTTGCGATTTGTTTTTTTGTTTGCAATTTTTTTTTTCCTTCATTCGTTGTCTGTTTTTGGCAAAATAACTGAGGTGAGGCGGCATGGCATGGTCTGGTTTGCTTGAGTGTTGTGCGGGTGGCAAAACAACTGCTCTGGCATTGCTTCAATTCTCGCCTCCAAGCAATTTTCATACGCTCAACTTGGACGACGCCGTAGCCGCTTTCGTATCGCATCGATTTGAATTGCTTGCGAATAAAATTTTAACGTTAATTTTTGCTAATTTGAATTTTTGCCAAATTGAAAATAAAAACCTCTGCGCTTGGCATGAGGCAAAAAGCAGAAAAAAAGCAGATAAAAACAAAAACTGAAAAAGACAAACAAACAACAGAAAAATTGTTGATATCATCAAATAAAATAAAACGTTTTGCAATTATTTTTTTTCTTTTATTTGTTTCTTGACTTTTGTTTTGCTATTTTTGATTTTCTAATAAGCGTAAAGTATATCACATGGCGTAAAATTGCGTTACGTATACGACGCGTTTGCGCCTTTTGTTTATAGAATTAACTTAAAAGACCTTAACAGCAAAGGTGAATTCTTGGTAATTTAATTAATACG
The DNA here is from genome assembly GCA_034638295.1 of Phortica okadai. NCBI lineage: Eukaryota > Metazoa > Arthropoda > Insecta > Diptera > Drosophilidae > Phortica > Phortica okadai. The sequence continues at coordinate 3,151,517 of CM067849.1, read as the reverse complement.
TAAATTATGTCAAAACATTTTGAAATTGTTGGGAAAAAAAACCTGTCGGCCACTTAAAGAAAAAAATCCCATAAAAGTGTTAATCTTTAATGTGCTTACGTACAAAGCTTTCGTTTTAAAATGCCGACTTAATATTAAATGTCAACTAATTGGCTTCTAGCATGTCACAAGAGTGCAATAAAAGCATAAAGCTCTAGAAATTACGCACCGCATTAAAAAGTCTATAACGAACGACTTTGATTAGCTTTTTTTGTTTTGATTTTTTGCCATGAATCACTTTCTAGTCATACATGACGTTTGTTCTGGGCTATCATGAAATGTGAAACAGAACATAACACAAATAAACAGTTGGTAAAATGTAATATTAGACGCAGCATTTAGAAAGCGTTTAGAAACCATGCAAATGCGAGCTCTGTTCAGGGCGATCAAATACATATACTGAATATGACTTTGAATCGATTATTTGTTTACCTTAATTCCGAAATGAACTTGAGTAAGAGAAAAATACAAATATAAGCAAAAAAAATAGCGTCCAAGTGTTTAGCAAAAGTCAATGAGATGGAAAGTGATTGGCTTGCTGAGTCAAGTCATGTATGTATGCGCGGAGAGGTTGAGGCATGAAAAGGTGACTTTTGCTGGTTGCAACTATGCTGCGGTTATACAAATGTTGGTTTGTTTGGTTCGTTTAGCAATCAGGCGCTGCACTTGCGTCAGAAATAGTAAATGAAAAAAACCCAAAAGACAAATTGGCAACAAAATTGTCAGTGAGAAAAACCCAAACAAGTAAAACTTTTCATTTTCAATACAATGCCGTGACTTATTATCGACTTTTGGTTTTGATGAAAATAATGTTAATAATAAATAAATTCGCACAAATATGCCATTGAACTTTAAGCGTCACGTTGGCCATGATGTTCATGCTCATGTTGCTGCTGCTGCTGACGATGATGATGATGAAGATGATGTTGTTGAAACATCGTAATGAAGCTAAAAGCAATCAGCTAAGAAATCTGAAAATTAACAAGCCAAGTTTTATGTATTTTTTGGCCGAAAACAATCAGCACGACTTGTCTTAAGCGCCGCGCCATATGATGAAGATGACGACGACAACGACAACAGCGACGACGTCAAACGACAGACGACAAACTATAAAAATAAAAAGACATCCGCATTTGCGTTAAATTTTGAGTTTCGCACATGTCAATGGCCACAAATGACTTGTCCAACGACCGACCGACCGACCAAACAAGTGACCAACACCGACGTGATACATTGTCATAAGTAAGCATCGTAAGCGTTTGCAAGCAATGCTGTGCTATGCTGAAAGTCATGAGCGCTGAGTAATGAGACGCGCTTGGAGGTTAGGCCACTTGTCGAATTTGGCAAGACTTGTTCGCTCGCTCGCTCGCTCGCTCGACAGTTGAACTTGTTTGCGTTAACGGATTTGACAGCTTGCCGGATCAACTTGTTGCTGTTGTTGTGTTTGTTGTTAGTAAGAAACGCGTACGCGCGTAAAAAAACCAGACTTGAGCGAGAGTCAGTAACAGCAACAACAGCAACAACAACAGCAGTCGGCAGCGAAAAGTGGAGCAATTCTCGTGGCCAACTTCATTGATTTAAGTCAACGTTGAAGTAGAAGCAGCAGAAGCGAAATACACACCCAGCAAAAACAACTGCGGAAAAGTCGCAAAAGCATTTTGCAATTTTTTAGTTTTATTTCTTTTTTTTTTTTTGCTTATTTTGCAAGATTCTTATTTTTTGCATTTTTTGTTGTTTGCCAATTTTTTTGAGACACAATTTTTTTGAGACACAATTTTTTTTGTATTTTTAAGCAGGCCATCCATTGTCGAATTTGTTTGAAAAACTGTTTGTCGAACAAAAAATCATTTTGCCACAAACTAGTTCAAACATTGTTTGCAAACATCATTTTGCAGGCAATTAATAAATTCTAGCAAAAAATTTTTCGACATTTTATACACGTCTTCACGCTAGGAAAACTTTTTACAAATGAACATTGCCATCCACTGTCAAATTTGTTCGACAAACAAAGCCAAGATAGAATCATTTCTATTTTTCTCGAACAAAACATCAAACACAAAATTTGAAAACGAACACTACCACTAACGACGAATATTTCGTCAAACACAACAAATTCGTCAAACAAATTCGACAATGGATGGCCTGCTTTACTGTCTTTTTGCCTTTTTGCATTTATGTCGTTTTTAGTTTGCTGCAATGGCTTTCTTTATTGCTGTCTTTCATTCATTCGAGCTGAGCTTAGCGCTGTTGATGATGATGCTTTCGACATGTCAGCGTTTAACACACTTTGATTTTTTTTTTTTATACTGTTGGACTGACGTTGCCGACTGCAGATTATGCCACTTGTTGCTGTCGCTGAGTCGTTCGTTTTTTTAAATATTTTTTTCTAGTTTTTTTTTTTTATTTTTGTAATTAAAACGATTTGCGTCAATTATTGCGAAAGAGAAATTCTTAACACGTCTTCGACTTTGGCTTCATTTCGTTCCGTTCCGTTCGAATCGATTTGATTTCGATATCGTGCGCTCAGCTGCGAATTGGCAAGCGGATTTTCAGCTTCTACTTCTGCTTCTTCTACCACTGGAACAACGTGAAAGTTGTCAGCACTTTTCATATGTCGGCTTAGCTTACCATTTGCTGCGTTCAAGCCAAAAGTTACATTCAAGTGAGACGCAAAGTCATTATAATTATTATTATTTGCCAAACGATATTGAATCAATTAATTTTAAAAGCTCATAAATTGTCGCATTTTTGCGAAAGCACAAGCGAAAGTCAATCCAACGTTTTCTATATAAAACTGAGACTTGAAGTTGGTTTATGAATTTGGCTGTAGAAGTTCTTGAGTTCTTGAGAAAAAAAATAATAAAGATTCGTGCGAAACCAACTGATATTTTATTGCAATTATTTGCGTATTAAACCGGTTGAAAAAAATTCCTTTTTCATTTTATTTTTTAGTTTATATGTTAAAATAGAAATAAAATAAATACATGTATCACAGTATAATTTATTAGTTGGTGTCAACGTCAAAAGTTGGTCGCCCTTGAGTTGTCATCGCAGACTGGTACGAAAGAGAGAAAAAAATATTCTATTCGTTTAGCAAAAAAAAAAAAAAAAAAAATGGGAAATTTATCTGAGTTTAAATGTATTCAATATGAGTTTTTTAACAAGTATCGTCATGGTGCTGTGACAAGTATGTGTAGCTGAGGTATCAGAGTTCAACTGCTCTACTATAAACTTTAAACACATTAGTTGAAGATTGCTTTTCGCCAACAGGAAGCCTTCCGTCTTAATTTGAGAATCTTAAGTACTTCATGTCTCTTCAAATATATAATGTCTTAATGAAATATTTGTGTGGTCTATTCTAATCTAATGTTTTTCTATCCAGTATTATTTATAGAACACAAAAATGTTTTATACTTTAATGATTATTGCATGTCGTCGTTGTTGTTGTGTGTAAACATAAGAGGTTACTTTCAATCTGGATACCTCTTTGGTTCGTCTAAAATGCTATTTGTCAAGATAAGGCGTTTTAGGTTGATTGCACACTATAAAAATGCTCGTAAAGGTCTAATATATGTGCATGAGTCATGAGTGCACACTGTCTGGAAGTAGACCAATGCATTATATGCACTCGGATGACACTCGGTTTCTGGGTGGCTTGGCTTTCTACACATCAAGCATTGACTGTATTTTAAGCCATAAACGTGAAGGCAAGTTTTATTGATATCTCACTTAAGTAGATTTCAAATACTCCAAGCGTAATTTCAACAATTCAGTTTAATAATATTAATAATAAAAGAAAAGCAATAATAAAAGAAACTTGTCTTTATTGATGTTTTGCAATTTGAGTTTATTATAAAATTCTCTCTCACTTATGCGATGGCAAATACTTTCCTCACGTCTTCATGTTGTCATGACTCGGCGGTTTTCCATTGTTGTTGTTGTTGTCATTGTTGCGGCTTACAAATGCTAAAAGCAGATTAGCAACGATTTTAACTGCAAAACGTTTAGTTTGACGCTCGCTTTGTGAAACGTTTGCTTTGCCGTGTTGCAAGTTGCAAGTTGCTTACAGGTTTGCATAATACGTATTAGTCGTAAAGTCGAGACAGTTGCCACTTGCCACTTGGCTGTTGTTGTTGTTGTTGTTTCTGCTATTGTTGTTGTTCGAGTATGAAGATTGCAGCACACTTCACTGCCGTGTTGTCATACTTAAAAGTGTAAACCTCTTTGATCTCGCTTAGCGGCTACTTACCCTGCCCCACGTTAGCTGCAGTTGCCTAATCACGTAAACAAAAAAAAAAAAACGAAAATAAAAATCTATCTAAGCGCATGCTCAGACAATTTTCAAGTACAGAGCACGCTGAGTTTCAACAACACGATTCATCTTCGTTTTATGTTTAAGATGTTTTTTCTGATTTTTATTTTTATTTTCTTTTTTTCACTTCGGTCTTCGGTCTTGTATGATTAAATAATAAATACAAAAAACCCTTTTCGTTCAAGAAGTCGTCGCAAAGTAGTCGAACAAGAAGAAGAAGACGCAGCAGCAGACCTTTTGCGTTTTGAACGTTTACGTACACATGACACTCCCTAGCGCTTGTTGCCCCCGACGTTTGTCGGTCAAAATCAAGTAAAATGAGATGAAAAAAAAAAAGAAAAAAAAAGTGAAGAGAAAAAAGAAGTTAAAAAAAAAGTGTACGCGTCTTGCTTTGTCCGTAATTCTGAGAATTGTGGACCAGTTATGAAACGAGTCTACAGCAAAAGGCACAATACACACATACACACACACACGCACACAGATACACACAAGCGCAGATACAGCCTGCGGCAACGTGAGCAACAAGTTCAGCGCTTGCACGTTGCCGTGAGGAACTTTTGTTTGTTGCGCATGCGCGGATCGTAGCGTCGCGTCGCGTCGCATTGAGGCAACAAACACTTTTTATGGCTTTTCGCTTTGAGTTGCGCCTTCGTGTTTTTCTTCTTCTTCTTCGTTTTTTCTTAATTTTTTATTTTATTTTTATTTATTTTTTTTTTTGGTTTGTACGTTTCAAGCTCAGCTCCTTTTTGGTTTTATTGTGTGCATCTTCGAATGTGTGTGTGTGTGTGTGTGTGTGTGTGCGAGTACTTCATCAGCCACGTCTAGGCTATAAAATAAAATTAAGAAAAAAAATACAAAAACCTTACACATTCGCTCAAGTTGTACGCAAGTTTGAACATGTCTTTTAAGCTAGACCGACCCTTCGCTCAATGCTAATTTTCATAAATCAAATAATAAACGCGCGACATGAGTTCCCTTGACATGAAAACTGGCAAATGCAACAACAACAAAGAGCAGAAAATCAAAAAGTGCAGCTGCAACAAAAGCCACAAACAACAACAACAACAACAACAACAACAACAATAGCAATATCAAACACAACAGCAAAAGAGTCAAGAGCCAAAGTGAGTTCAGTCTTTAAGCGACATCGATAAATCGATTTAAGTTGGCCAAATGCGATTTGGCGACATTTGCTGCCACTTCTTCTTCTTCTTCTTCTTGTGCTGCTGCTGCTACTACTACTTCTTTCTGTGTTGTCTATACATCCTAGCCGCCTTGTCTTGCCTTGCCTTGCCTTGCCCTTTGGCAAACTTGCCTTTTGGTCTTGTTCGCTTGCTCACTCGCTCGTCTTTCGTTTTAGGCTCATAAATTTCGTGAGAAACTTTGCGACTGCAAATCGAAATTAAGAAATAAAATATAAAAAATATAAAAAAAAAAAAACAGAAATAATTTATTTATATTGCTAAGGATAACAACATAGAGTCTCAGCCACAGACACAGACATGAACAGGATGCTTTGCGACGTGTCTCGGCAAACATGTTTTGAACAAGTTTCGCTTTGTGCATCACAGCACACACACACACATACACACATATGAGTGTATGTTGGCCCGACATCATGAGGGCAAACTGGTTGCGTGGGTCCGACCTCCCGGAAGCCGATTTCATTTATTGCTTGCTGGCTGCTTTATGCACTTCTACATTTGCTGATTCTCTGCGATTGATTGCCTTTCATGAGCAATATTATTATTTTTTTTTCTTCTTTATGAAATGGAAAGTGAGTGCTTAAAGTCAATCAATATAACAACAAAAAGAACAACCGCTATAAGGCAATTCTATGCAAACACTTTCAAAGTCGAAGCTTTCAAGTCAACTATATATATAAACTTACTAAGCATCGATCAGAGTCAATCAAAGCCAAATAAGCATGTTTATTAACTCTTTGTTTTGAGTTTTTTTTTTGCTGTCTGTCGTTTCTTAAACGAACTTCGATCTTTGTGGCGCGCCTTAAAGAAAGATACATGGAAAAAAAAAAATATAATGAATAAATAAAAATTCATAGTTCATTGAAAATTTGCAATTCATTTATTTTTCGTATATTTTTTTTTCTTCTCTCTTTTGCTTTTATTTGATTTGCCTTGCTTTGAGTTGAAGCGAATTGAAAGTAAGTTGTTGTGAAGCGTGTGTCTTAAAACTAATTTTTATGCAAATCAATTGCCAATCAATTGAAAGTGGCAAATACTTTCATTGATTGAGTAATGAGGCGTGTGAGTGAGCGTTTCATTGTAGGAAACAATCAACTGCAAACACTTTAAACAACCACAAACAAAGCGAGTTGAATGAACTACTTTGACATAATGATCAGCAACCATTATACAATTGGTCACAGCCTTCATGCAATTTTATGACGGAATTTCGCAACGAAAAAAATCTTTGCAAACTAACAAACAAACAATCAATCAATAAACGTGGCTTACCTGCATAAGATACAAAAACATTAACAAAACAACAGCACATTGTATCTAAATACATGAGATCGCACGATTTAGCAATGAATTGTACAAATTAATGCCAATGAAGTGAGATTTTTTTATATATTTTTTTTATTTCACATTCATTGTCATCAAGTCATATTAAAAATTTGTCACAGAATTTAACATGAAAAGTGATTTTTTTTCTTGTTGTCTTGTGCTTGAAGTCAAATTAAGCATGTTTTATTGTTGTTTTTTTTATTATTTTTTTAATTCTCACAATTGTGCGCCGAAATTCAATTAACAATTTAAACATATTTATTTATTAGTGCTTTTTTTTTTTTGCTATTATTTTTTTTTTTCGATTATTATTGTGTTTTGTAAATGAGTCGTTTTTTAAAACAAGCTCGCAGAAAAGTTGGCACTGCTTGGCACAAATATTAGGTCATCGGCGCTTGTCTCTAATCAGCGAGAACTTTTAAATTTCTTGCTGAATTTCAAAGCATATTTTATTAGATGTGTCATCTTGTGGAAGCAGAGAATATCAATTCTCAAAAAACTTATTTATTAGTAGAAAATTGATGTCAACAAAACTACTTTGAGCATGCATTAAATTAGCAGATTTAGCTAAAAGTTGTAAGCTAATTTTTCTTGTTTGACTTAAACTAAGTAAGACAAATAATAAAAACAAACAACAACTGCAAATGCGAAAAAGAAATAAGAAATACGCGTAAATCCGCAAGTGACCCACTTTTGTGAAATCAAGCGTAGCAAAGTCAAGCGTTTTGGCCAAAATGAAAACAACTTTTTAGGCAAATTAGCTGCGGCAACAGCGCCAACAGTGCCGACAGCATCAACCGCCAATAGCTTAACTCGATTTATCAGCAGCTACGAAAATAACGCTAAAAGTTGCTCAACAACTTCTGATCGGATTGGATTGAAAACAGCACAATTCCAAAATGTTTAAAAATAACACCAAACTTGGCAACAACAATAAACATTTGCATTGCGAAGATTTTTATTATTATTTATTTATTTTTTTTTTTGTTTTTTGAATTAAGAAGTTTGTATTAATAACCTAAATTGTGTGAATTTGTGAAATTGATTTAAATACCTGTGCTATTATAATATCATAGTCACAGCCGAATAAGCAAAAATCAAAAGTATGACATACAATTTGAAGTATTTAGATAATTTTTATATTTTGTACCAACAGGTTAGGAGAAATATGTGTGAGAATGAAGAGCTTGAAATTTAATAGATATAATTTGAAGAATTTTTTTATGTATCTTGAACCCGCAGCTAAATGCGAAGGCAATATAGATTGATCTTGAATAAGATATTATTACACTTTATTGTTTTATAGTAAAGTCTCCACTTTATTTTTAACTACCAAGAAGAATTTTGAAAACAATAAAAAAAATAAAAAAAAATTAAACAAAATTTCGTAAAATTTCAACTCGCTTGGAAGGACACACGTTCACTCACGTCAAATTAGGTCAATTGGTTTAAATTATATTACACATTCAAGTATAATAATTCATAAATGAATTCATTCAAACGACAGACAAATGAAAGCGCCGAAAATAAATCAATTCATTTGTGAATTCTGTTTAATTGAAATCAATTTTGTATATTTGTCTTATTCATGTATGTACATTTTTGAAATTCGGCTAAGGTTTTGTTGTTAAATTGTACAAATTGATTTGCTATTGGAATGTTATTTACAACACATCTACCACAAAGCAAATCAAGTCGTATTTCTGTACGTCATTTCCGGTAGGAATTGTTAGTGTCGTATTGTTGAATTTTTCATGAAAAAAGCAAAAAAAAAAAACAAAATTTAATAAAATAAAAGACAAAAAAAAAAAGAACGAAGTATGCAGAAAAGATTCAATCATGGCTTCAACAAAAAAAAAGAAAAAAAAAATCAAGTTGGCCGCCAGAATAAAGTACAACAACAATGCATGAAAAAGAAACTCACTTTACGACTTGATGTAAAGGCAAAGAAAAACAACAACAACAACCACAACAAAAAACCGTCAATTTTACTTCATTGCGCTCAGGTGTTCATGACGAGCAAATGAACGAACCAACAACGAACGAGTGTACTAACAAACGAGTGAACCAAGGAACGAATGTGCGAGCGAGAGGGTGCTCACTGGAGTTGTTGGTGTTTTGTTTATTCGTTTGTTTGTTTGTTTGTTTTTATGGTCACAATTTGAACGTTCGCCGTTAGCATTTGACTGCAGCTGCAAGTTGAGTTGCACTTGCGTCGTTGTTGTATGCATTAGAAACAAAAAAAAAAAAAACTTGTTGGTTGCTTGTCGACAAGTTACGAACCCAGCAACACTTTTCAAGAATCATCATCGTCATTGTCATCATCATCATCATCATCATAATCCTGCAGTGAAAGCCAGAGTTAAATAAAATTATATGAAAAGTTCATTATTTTAACTTGATGTGTATGCAAGTTTTCTTTACGCAACCATTTTGTTTTTGTGTTGTTTGTTTGTTTGTTTTAATGTCGCAAACGTGAGAAAATGTCCAAAAATATTGTTGACAAATCCTGAAATCTGAAATCACAATAACGGTAAACCATGTCAATGCGTCACGAATGCGTAAAACGACAACAACAACAACAACAGTAACCGCAACAATAATAAAAAATGAACGTTCGTGTACTGCAAAACAAAAATATTGTTATAAAAAAAAACTGTAACAAATTAGCTAAAAAGTACAACGGTGAAAAAAAATATATATAATAAATTAAAATAAGAGAAAAAAAAAATAAAATGTAAGCAAGTGAAATTGAAGCTTGACGACTTGTGACGCAATGCAGCAGCCGTCAAAAAAAGAGTAGCGATGAACACGAACACGAATACAAACACAATGAAAACTGTCACACCACAAGGCGGCGGCGGCGGCGTCAACGGCAACGGCAACAACGGCATGGCCCAATAGCGGCTGAAAAATGTTTGGGTTTCTGTGACGCAATCGCAACAAATATTTTACACACGTGCTTGTACGCCGCTAAAGCGTCAACATTTCTTTTTTTATTTTTTATTTCCTTTCTTGTTTTTGTGTGATTTTTTTATTGTTTATTTATTTTTTTTTTTGTTTTGTATGCATAAACAACATTGTGTATATGACAATGAACGTCACTAAATCATGTTCGAACACGTTTTTTTTCTGTTCGTTACAGCTCACTGATGAAGTTGTACGCAAGAAGAGCGAATATCAAAAGCATCTCGAGGGCTACAAAGCACTGCGCACACGCTTCGAGGAGCACTACATCAAGTGTAAGTATACAAGAGTGCTGTGCAGAGGGGCGGGTGGGGCGCATGAAGTACTTTATATGCATGTGTATACTCATTGTTTGTCTATGTTTCTATGTACATGTACAGCCGGTCGCAGTGGTCGCAAATTGGACGATGTACGCGATAAATATCAGAAAGCCTGCCGCAAACTGCATCTCACACACAACGAATACGTGCTCTCTATAACGGAGGCCATTGAAGTGGAAAAAGATTTTCGTACAGTGTTGTTGCCCGGCCTGCTTGAGCATCAACAGTCGGTGCAAGAGAGTTTCATACTATTGTGGAAGAATATATTGCAAGAGGCGTGTCAGCATGGTGATCTTACATCGGATAAGTTTAAAGAGATACAAAATCGCATCGACACTGTCATTAACAGTATTAATCCGAATGAGGAGTATCGGGAGTTTACCGAGAAACACAAGTAAGAGAGAAAAAAAAGAAATATATAAAAAAAACACATTTTTTAACCTTGATCTTAATCTCAGAACCTCGCCGACTACTCCGCTCATTTTTCAATTCGATGATTCACTCATTGAGGATATACCCGGCAAATTGCAATCGAGCACGCTCACTGTTGATAATTTGACCGTTGATTGGCTGCGTTCGCGTCTCAATGAACTGGAGGCCTTCGTTAAGGAAAGCCAAGAGAAACAGGTCAAGATGATTGAACATGTGAATGGCGGCTCACCGGTGGCCAATGGCAGCATTATATCGAATGGCAGCACAACCTCGAATGGTCTGCAATCATGCAAGGATACACAGAAGTAAGTACTCTTTCATTATTGGCTGCCAGCTCAATTAATCACTAATCGCTTTGTTTGTCTTTAGTCGTCAGTCTAAAGATCTGAATGCAATGCGTTGTTCAGAGAAACAAAAGCAAAAGCTCGTGGATATGATCAAGTGTGCATTGAATGAAGTCGGCTGCGAGGAGCTGCCCTCCGGCTGTGATGATCACTTGACGATAGAACAGAATTTCATTGAGAATGGCTTCAATAATGATCAACAGGTTAGTTAGCATTTGAACATTACACTCCGGTGTTGGTTATGAATTGTAGGCGTAGGCAAGCACTAAACTGGGCATCTTGATAATGGTTGGTAGTTGAACCGTTTGGGAATCAATAGTAGTTTAACTTGAAGAACCAAGAAGAGTCTTAAAGTGCAGCAAAATTTGGAATTTAAATCAATGAGATTGGAAAATTATATGGCGTCGAAGATTTTAAACTCTTCTGGCACACAAATATTTAATCTAACAAAGGTTTATTTGTCTCTTATTTACTTACTTACTCTCTTTCTGTCTTTCTCCACTCCCAAAACTATACTTTCTCTTTGATTTCAAACAATTTACTTACATTTTAATAACAAATACGCGAAAAATGTCTGAAAAATGTTCAGAATTCGAACACCTCCACAAGCTCGGCAAGCGTAAGTATAATGAATGAGCTGTGGCGTCGTGGTGGCGTCTTGACGCTCTTACGTGGCCGTCACTTTAAGCGCAAATCGACGCCGCAACCGACAACGCCAACGGCACGCGCACGCAACTCACGGTACTCAAAGTTGCAGCCACGCTCGCAGAGTCTGGGCTCGCTATCGGTAAATAAGAATAGTCCCGCCTATTATGCCCGCTATGAGACAATTTCCACTAACCTGCATCCGTTGCGCATGGCGGCAAGCGTAGAGGCGACCAACGGTCGTGGCCTGCATCGACTCGGCCACGGCGACGATGAGCGTGATGAGGATGAGCCGGAGATAATATTCGTTGGCGTCGCTACGCCTACGCTGCCCAAGCTTAGGCGCACACAGTGTTCGATGTTGTGCTTACGCGAAGAGGACACCGTTGTGTCTGTGTCCTCGCCTGCGCCCATTTCTGTTTCTGTTGTTGTGCCGCCGTTAGCAAATCTAACCGATGCCTGTGCTTTAAGCAAATTTCCAACTAACACTAACAATGATACGACCAATCAGAATCACAACAACAATAACAATATCTATGCTGATCTTGAGCTGTGCGCATCGAAATTCAATGCGGACACGGACAGCATTAAGAGCGGCGAAGTATCCGGCAAGCGTCAACAAATCGAAATTGAGATTAATCGCGTCGATAGCATGTTGAAACCAAAATCAGACGTAGAGGCGACACTGACAGATGATAAAAATGAGTTGTTGGCCACATCAGAGGCGCCAACATCACGGCCACCCACACCGCCACCATTGCCACCCATACAAAATTCCATCGATGCCCATCTTGATCGCATTGATGAGCTAAATCGCGCCTTGGATGATCGCCTGAAGCGTAATTTGCGTCCAGCGCCGGCACAGATCGATCTGGATGCCATTGAATCTGCTGAAGCTTTGAATTTAACGCTTCAAACAAATGGCGAGTGTGATGCAGCGACGCAGGCGAATGCAAAGCGTGCCTCCAGTTCGAGTTCAGATTGTCGCTCAGCCGTTTCGAAGGATAAAGATACACAGGTCTCGTCGAATGGCAAGAAACGTTCATTGTCCTTTTCACAGAAATCCATAACGAATATTTTGACTAACATCAAAGAGTTCTCGAAGAGTCCACTGACACGCATACACAAAGCCACACACACTCACGCACCGGCGGTCAATGAGGACAATGAAATGCCAGTGGTGACTATTACATCCTTAGACGAACCACAAGATCGTACATGCTCCGATGCCGGCTCGGAGCAGACAAACGAGGCGACATCAACATCATGCCAGAGTCATCAGAGTCATACACAAACCGTTAATACGCCAAGTAATCTAACCATCACTAGCACGATCACAACAACAATCACCACAAAAACATCAACAGCATCGACATCGAACTCCGCTAATGCAACGACATCAACAACAACAACGAATCCGTCCAAGGATAATGCATCAAGACTGAAATTTAAAGTGCCAAAGATACAAAAGAAATCGAAAGCCATACGCAATACATTCCGTTCAAAGATCATGAACTTTCAATTGAAGCGCGGCAAACAGTGCAAGACATGCACGAAACGTCGACGCATACATCCGAGCAAGAGTGTCTTTGATTTTGCCAAGGAGTTTAATCTAAGCGCTGAAGAAGCATCGGCCGAGTTCTGTACATGTCCGCCACCGCCGATAATGACGGCAAAAATGATCAACACTGACACAAATACCGAACATAGAGGATTCCGGGAATCGACAAGCTCAGCTGATGCCGAGGATGAGGGCGAGAGCAGCGACGATGTACTGAGCATTAAGGATCATTGCTACTGCGTGCCCAGTCTGGCGGCGAGTGTGAGTAGTGCACATGTTGGCGCAGCCGCAGTGCCTCGACTGTGCCGCTGCAGCATTTGCATCCGTAGACGTATACCCTACGTATCGCATCCGTAGTTTCGCTGCTGCACTCGTATCGCCTTGTATCTCACAATGTGTATCTGAGCCAATGTACATACAGCAAAATGTATCTGAAACCTGCCGATGACGACACACAATGTCATGCAATACACTAAAAATGCTTTAACAAAATTGTTGCATGCACACAACATTTATTTGTTTATAGAAATTTGTTGTTAAGTAGTTTTGTTTTTTTTTTTTTTTATTGCATGTTTTTCGCTTGTTTGTCGCACAAAATCAAACATTTCGCTGTAGTGTAGTGTGTAGTTTAAATAATTGAAAAATAGAAAAACGAAAATGAAAATGAAAATATTTCATGCTGTATTGAGAATGTTCTCTTGCTCAATATTTGGTTTTGGTCGAAAACCGCCGCCGCCGCCGTCGCCGGTGACGCATTTTCGCTGCGGCGCACTTTGCCAAAATATATTTTTAACACAGGGTGGCATTTAAGCAACAATAACAACAACAATATTAAACACACACACAAGTCTATCATAAAGAAGATGGGCGAAAAAAAATTACTTTTCATTAAGTTCAAATTCTTGCGTGCGGCAATCAAATTGAGAACGTGTCTCTTGGCCCATTCGAATTTCTTCTCACACAGTATTGTCAACTGAACTTGCTCACTCTTTCTCATTGTATCTTCTGTCTGTGATCACTTCCGCTCGCAGCTAACCTAAATGAGTACATAACGGACGCCAGCCGCAATTTACTTGATCAGTTTTATTTGGGCAGCTGTTGACGTTATGACAGTTAGCCAAGTTTTCTAGACTTTTAGCATTTCTTGCCGCGTGTGTGTTTTTTTTTAAATTAAACTGAATTATTTTAAACAAAATAACAAAACAATTTGTTAACTGAAGTAAGTCAAATTAAATAACAAGTGAGATACTATGAGCACTTCCGGTCAGAGCAGCAGTAATTCGTCCGTATTCGAGACAATTGTGTTCAGCGGTCGTCCCGTGCCGCCGGCCCGTAAAAAACGGCCCAAATCATTGCTGTTTGTAGGTCAATCGAACCAGGTGATGAGCGATTCTTGACCTTGTCTTAGAGTCTCAATATTTTCATTTAAATTTTGTTTTTATTTTTGTTACTGTAAAATATATTATAAAATATGTTCTTTTACTTTTTATCGTTTTGGAAATGTTTGTTTTTGTGTGTTTTATATTTTTGGCTTTGGTCAATTGCACCTGCACCCACGCATTTCCGCTCCGCCTGCGAAATTACGCTTTAGCTTTAAATATTTAAATATTTAAGAAAAGATTTTATTGCTTTTTTGGTTCTCATATATATTTTGAAATGAATATATGGTATGTTAATTTCTTAATTTGTGCCTTAATGAGCAGCATGCAAACCACAATGCTTCCAACTAATTGCAAAGAATTTCGCCCATGTCAATGAAATTTTGCTAATCTTCAATGCGGATCATTTTTCAGATGTCATTGTCGACAAATCGACCGCTGTATGAGGAGGAATGGTTCCATGGCGTATTGCCGCGTGAAGAAGTCGTACGGCTATTGAATAATGATGGTGATTTTCTAGTGCGTGAAACGATACGCAATGAGGAAAGTCAAATTGTGCTCAGTGTCTGCTGGAATGGTCACAAACACTTCATTGTCCAGACAACGGTCGATGGTCATTTCCGTTTTGAGGGACCGCCGTTTCCGAGCATACAGGAACTCATTATGCATCAGTATCACTCCGAATCGGCGGTGACATCAAAATCGGGCGCAATATTACGTCGACCGGTGTGCCGTGAACGCTGGGAGCTGAGCAACGATGATGTCACATTGCTGGATAAAATTGGCAGGGTAAGTGTTGCGTATATTCTCAAATTTCAAATGATCGACAACACACGCACATACATACATATCTATAGGGCAACTTTGGCGATGTCTACAAGGCCAAGCTGAAGTCTAACAAACAGGATGTCGCTGTCAAAACATGTCGCATGACTTTGCCCGACGAGCAGAAGCGCAAATTCTTGCAGGAAGGTCGCATCCTTAAGCAATACGATCATCCGAATATTGTTAAACTTATTGGCATTTGTGTACAGAAGCAACCAATAATGATTGTCATGGAATTGGTGCCAGGTGAGCAATACACACTATTGGTAGTCAATATACCTAAAACTCAAACAATTTTTTTATTTGTTCAGGTGGTTCGCTGCTCAACTATCTACGCAAAAACTCGAATGTGCTGACTACGCGCCAACAAATGGGCATGTGCAGAGATGCCGCGGCAGGTGAGCAAACACATGACTTCAATGCATGAGAAACTTCTTACTTAACATTCTTACATTTCTCTATCAAAACGCAGGCATGCGCTATTTGGAGTCTAAGAACTGCATACATCGTGATCTCGCTGCGCGCAATTGTCTCGTTGATTTTGAGAATTGTGTGAAAATCTCTGATTTTGGCATGTCGCGTGAGGAAGAGGAGTATATCGGTAAGTCAAACTAGCAGCATTATTTATGACAATTAACAAATAAACATTGTTTTAAATAGTCTCCGATGGCATGAAGCAAATACCCGTAAAATGGACTGCGCCCGAGGCATTGAACTTTGGCAAATACACATCGCTTTGTGACGTTTGGTCGTACGGCATTCTAATGTGGGAAATCTTTTCAAAGGGCGACACACCCTATTCGGGCATGAGTAATTCACGTGCACGTGAACGCATCGATACTGGTAAATTTATTGTATTAAACCCATCATTGATTTGAGATAAATAATTAAATACTGTTTTCACTTACGTACTTAGGTTATCGTATGCCAACGCCGGAAAATACGCCACCGGAGATGTATCGCTTGATGCTCAAGTGCTGGGCCGCTGAGGCAGAGTCGCGTCCGCACTTCGATGAGATCTATAATGTGGTCGATGCGCTAATATTGCGACTCGATAATAGTCACTGATTAAACGCAAACGATCAATTAGACTTAAGTGCTGAGCAAATTTTTGTATTTTCACTTTTAAAGTTAGAAAAGGTCATTGCAACGAATCGTGTATTTATTTGATATTTTATATATTATATGGTATATATACAACAAAAAATTACTATTTATATACATATAACTATATATGTGTGTATTTACATATGTATGTACGTGTCTGAATGCTTAAGTATAAGTATAAATTGTATGTATTTTTTTAATGAATCCTTAATGTGCCAAAAAACAAAAAAAAAAAAAAAAAAAAATGGAAAAAACAAAATCAGAAGCGTATAACAAACAATTTTAGCAACAAATTAGAAGTCAAATCAGCAAATAATTTTTTTTTTGTTTTTTTCAATATTACAAAAAAAGAAGAAGAAAATTACTTAAGAATTCGAAAAAAAAAATAATAAATTCATTATAAGTTTTAATGTTAGTGGTTTACTTTAACTGTTAATTATGAGTTTTATTTTTTTGTTGTAGTAATTGTTGCATAAACCATAAGTTGTTAAGTTCTGTAAATTATTTGTGCTTCATGCAGTTTCTTATGAATTTTAATGAATATTCTTTGGTATGAAGCGTGCACTTGCTTTGAATGAACGAATTTGTTTCCTTTTTTTTTTTCTATACTATTTTTATGATGTACTGATACGAACTTAGATCTATAAGATAAATTGTCAAGCGCGTGTGTCGCCGCTCAACTTGATTATTGTGCTTTGCCACACACATGTATGTATGTATGTGGAGAACATAAAATGTATTAAAAATAAAAACAAAAATTGTGCTAAAAACAAAAATCAACAATTATTAAAATAAATTCAATAAATAATTGAACTTTTAAGCAAATTGTGTGACACATTTTCTTTGACTTTGATCAATGCAATAATTTTGCTGATTTTTAGTTTAATTTCACTTTAAAGTTGGCAAACTGCGCGGCGTGTTGAGACTATTCGCGATAAGGCTTTTGTCGATTGCAAGCGGCAGATCAGAGAATTGCACTTTCGTGTAGAATTTCTTTAGTTCGTTCTTCAGTTGCAGACTGTGCGTCCAGTCGACTGTCTCGCAGATTACTTTAACCTTTAGTGAAGTCAACAAAAAGGTTACAACATTTACAAAATTTCTCTTTACCTTGTTTGCAGTTACAACTTACCTCCACCGTGTAGATATCACGTAGCCAGGCACGTTCATGCATTATATCTTTGATAGATACGCCCAAATTTACTAATATATCACAAAGTTCACTGATGCCACCGGGCCGATCGGTAACCTCGACATTGAACTTGACCAAACGACCTTCGGCCGCCAAGCCGCGCTCCAAGCAGCGACCGAAGACAGTAGTGTCGATGTTGCCGCCGCAGAGTAAGAGCACCACTCTATGTAAGGAAGAATTGATTAGATAATCTCATTCAAATACTTTGAAAACTTAACGCACTTTTTGCCTTTCAGATCATTCAAATGACCGGCCAATATTGCAGCCATGCCGGATGCACCAGCACCCTCGACGACAATCTTCTCCTCCTCGACCAGACGCAATATGGCCAAAGCAATCCACTCCTCACGCACGACAACCATTCTGTCAATCAGCGGCATAGCAGTGGCAAATGCATTGTAGCCCACTTTCGGCACCGCCAGACCATCGGCGAGCGTGTTCTTGATGGGCGTATGCACGGGGCCGTTGTTCTCCATGGCACGTGTAAAACTTGCGCATTTCTCCGATTCAACGCCCTAAAAGTAGAATCATTAGTCAATATATATGTACATGAGACGGACGATTGTATACGCACAATGATCTTTGTTTTCGGCGCCAACGCTTTGATCGCTGTCGCAATGCCGGCAATGAGACCGCCACCCCCCACCGGTATAACCACCGCATCGGGTTCGGACACCTGTTCCAGTATCTCTAGACCGATTGTGCCTTGACCTGCCATTATATGCGGATGATCATAACCGTTTATATAAATCAATTGCTCTTCGCGTGCCATTTTCATGGCCAACGATTTGGCTTCGGCCATATCCTTGCCGTCGACAACAACACGTGCTTGAAAGTTACGGCACTTTTGGATCTTCATGATTGGCGCAGTCTTAGGCATAACCACTGTAACGGGTATATTGAGCTTCCAGCCATGATAGCTCAACGCTTGTGCGTGGTTTCCCAATGAGGCAGAGATGACGCCAACCTTTTTCTGTTCATCTGATAACGACAGCAGTGCGTAACGTGCGCCACGCTCTTTGAAACTAAAAAAAAATAATTATTAATAAAATTATTATGAGTTCTCATTAGGCAATTAAACAATAAACATTCGATATGTCGCGTTTGCCTATCAACAGCTATTTTTGTTCAATTGCGTCTCATAGCCCAACAACAATTGGCAATCAACAATCTCACAACCTACGTTCTATGATAAAATATGCGCACTGTAGACGCGTTAGCAATGAGCTTCTCTTTTTTACATATATTTTTGATAACAGATAGATCATTACAGCGCATCTGTCTGCCGCCATAAGGCGGTGAAGCCCATGACGAATAAAATTGCATGCTTTTAGTATATTACGAGAGCATGTCTTATCAAGTGTCACGGAGATAATGACAAACGAACTTTTCCATAGGTCAATCGCTTATTTAACAATGTCTAATAAAAACTATTGGACTTTCGACTCAAACTTTATGCACTTAAGACGTAAATTCAGTCGTTCGTACACTCACCTGCCCGTGTATTGTAGAAAATCTTTCTTCAGGTACAAATCCATGCCATAAGCCTCCGATGACGTTGAGCGCTTTATGTAAAATTGAATTTGACTATGATATTTTTTAAAGGCATATTATAATTATAATTAATAATACCGGACACGGCGTACGTTCAATGCCGCCTTTAATCATAAAGGCCGCTGATGTGATATCATGAAATGATATTTTCTGTGGATTTTTGGGATCACAAAATGGATCGAGAATGTCTTCTGACTCATCGAGTGTGAAAGACTTCCTTAAGTTGCCATTATGTTTTTCTGTTGGTATAGTAAGCTTCTCTGGAACCACTGTGGCATCACTTGCGCCATTCTGATTTTTATTAGACTTCTGAGACATTTTTTTAATATTCTATATATTTGATGCTAAATACAACCGAATGTTTCAAGCTCTCGTGCACAACTGATCAATAAAACAGACGTTGGTCGTTGTTTCTACGCTTTTGTAGGAAAAGCAAACCCGTAAACGCGACTAATACAATAAACACGGCACGACACATTTGTGATTACGGCGTGTTGCTTTATGATGCTCAACGTGATGTGATGATAATTGTTGTTATTATTTTTATTTTGTTTGTTTAATTTTTTTGCTTTGAGATAACAGCTTCGATTAGAAACAAAGTCAGTAGTCCTAGAAACAAGCGAGAAAGTCGTCTTATTTTGATCTTTTCACCCATTTTGGTCAATTCACAAATAACATGTTTATGTATCACCGTCATTTTGGGCGTCTGTCGATAAGGAATCGAGCATACTTTCGGTTTTTGTGCAGAGTACAAAACAACAGTTGCAAAAAGTAAGCTGACGACATCATTGATAAGACGATACACACCCAATTTTTGGATCGCCTTTGACCGATTCTTATCTAATCTCAGATGTTTTTCTTTTTTGGTAAAATAACAAAATTTAATATGTTGTGAGGCAATAATATAAACAAAGTGATTAGTGGTGAACTAAATATGCATTCAGATAGGTCGAATTTTAGAAAGCCTTGAGAATGTTTTTCAAATTGTGGTCTCATTACACATAATGAACATTTATTTAATTTGTCATTATTGCAATTTAATTAATTATTAACTTTTATTATATCCATTTGGTCAACAACGAATGAATAATATTATAGAAATTTCACATCAAATGCACGAAAACGTATCAAGTTAGATGTATGCAGATATACTATACTAACATAATGTATAGATAGATAAAATATTCAGATAAAAAGATAGGAAAATATTCAATGATCGATGTTTAGTTTGCATTTAAGCATTGAACTCCAACCAACGCGCTGGATTGTGTACCGTTATCTGTTCGACTTGCTCCAAGGTCACGCCACGTGCAAACATGCGTGGCAGAATGTTCATGTGCAGATGATGATATCCATGACCGCCATAAGAGGTCTGCCAGAATAAACAATATTTTGAGACCTTGCCTTGTCATGCGGCCCTAACGGTTTCTACTTACCAGTCGATGTTTCGTGTGTATATCATGGGACATAAGTATTCTATCGACTAAGCCCTCCTCGATGAGACGCAGAAGCATGTCAATGCGTTTACCATCGGAGATCATGTCGGTGCTGGGATTTAGCTGATAGTATGAGGTCTCAGTGCCAAAGAGATCGTATTGTATGTAACAACCCAACTTGGCAAACTCCAGCAGCTGATCGAAGTCATGAATGGTGCCTAAGTAAAAGTTGTTAAAATGCTTAAATTTCAAGGCGATAAAAAAACTTACGATCCAAATGTGACATGACGCACTTATTGGCTCGTCCACCGGCCTCCATGTACAGACGCATTATCTCGAATGGCGCCTCGGCCACACGATGTGGATGCAGCGAGACGCCACAGCCCAAAGCCTCCTGAATTTCGCCGGTGGCGCGTAGAGCACGTTTCTCGAAATCTTCAACAGCGAATAGTTTTCATAATGAGAGAGAGGGATAGAAAATGAGTTGGAACATACCATGCACTGGATAAACGCTGCCCACTTCACCGATGTAGCCGCACTTCACTGGTCCAATGCCGTCGACATTAACGCCCGTAATGATATCCTTCGAGTACAAATCAGTCATTTGCTCTACGGTCATATTGGCATGCGCCTCATCCTGCAGCGCATGCACATAATGTCCTGTGCCCACGACAAAATGCACGCCGGTCGTTTTGGCCAATTCCACTATGAATTCCAGATTGCGTTTGAGTCCATATGAGCTATTCTCAACAATCGTGCCGCCACCAAAACGTTTATACAACAGCACATCCTTCTTGGCGGCTGCTTGGCCATCTTCATCATAAAAGCGTACATTCTCCTTCGAGGAGTATGGATACTGACGTACATAGCCCACGGTCTCTAAGCTGATGCGTTGCTGCAAAAATGATTCAAATTCCTGCGGCGGTTCGCGATAGAAATGCTCAAAATCAAGCCCGACATGTTCGTGCGTGAGCGTACGACCCAACAAATTCGGCGTGATGCTGCCAAGCACTGTGAAGCGTTTGTGTTAATATTATTTTTGTTTTTAACGTAATTAAATTTGCTAATCATATCATAAAGATAGAAGACAGAAAGATAAGGAAGCACAAACAAAGCTTCTACGGCGATGATAAAAATAAAAATACAAAAAAATCGTCTGTGCTACAAAAGCCGCAAAGCGTCGTGTCATATGACATTCGAGCAGAGATGCAAATCAACTCACCAGTCTGTACGACGGGCGTGGTGGAAGAACTCATCTTAATTGATATTGATTTCTCTGTGTTATCAGCAGTCTATGAATAATATTTAACAAAAACCAACAGATTTCAACAAATACCGCTTTATTAAAAACACGACCAAACGCGACGATCTCTGAAGCTCAACTGAATTTAAAGTTGCTGCGATAAAACTCAACGGGCAGCTTCGAGTAGAGAATCTCTGTTTGGTTGTTTATTTGTGTACTTTACTGCTTGCATTAAACAAGTTATAAAATAATATACAACAATGAGCGAATTAGGTGCGCAATAAATAATGCAAAATCTTTATTAGCATAGCGATGCGAATGGATTCTCGAGAATTATTTTGAGTTGCTTGCACTTTCATTAGGAGATTTGAGCAGTGATAACAAAAGAATTACAATAAATAATGCCGGTGCGCTATGAACCTAAAAAACAACTGATTTCAGCCCTATCATATGGGATTCGTAGTCAGCCGCTCTGACTTGAACGAGGTGTAAAAGAGATTGCTGGAAAAAGATTCAGCACGTAACGGCAAAATTTTGAAAAATTCAAACAAACAGTTTTGGTTAGCACTGTTTCGTCACAAGAAATTTATTGACGCTGAAATCCGCACTTATAATCAAAATCCGTTCACTTAAGTGCTTCGAATTTTTGATTATCAATGAGGTAACAAAAAAATCTATATCTTTCAACCATTAGACGACCAATACTTTGTTCTTCATTCGACCGAGATTTTCAATTTGGCTCTCAATAATATCACCGGACTTAAGAAACTTATGCGGCGTAAAGGTAGAACCTGTGCCGGTGGGTGTGCCAGTCAAGATAACATCGCCGGGCAAAAGAGTAACGAAGCTGAAATATATATAGAGATAGTTAATTTCATGTCATATGGAACATAAGCGAGACACACTGAGACAAACGATGTATAATGTAGTCAATTGGGAAGATCATGTTTCGCGTATTGCTGCTTTGACGCTCCTCGCCATTGACATACGTGCGTATCCATAAATTATGTGGATCGGGTATGTGATGTTTGTGCACAATCACTGGACCCAGCGGACAAAACGTGTCCATTGATTTGCTTATTAAATTGGGACAGAAGGCATTCCGTACATTGAAATCGCACGCGGTTATGTCCTGTGCAATCAAATAGCCAAAGACAAAGTCAAAGGCTGATGCGACTGGCACATTTTTAGCTTTTTTGCCAATCACCACGGCCAACTCATTCGCATAGTCGACGCGCTGCAAAAGTTGGCATATTTAATGCTGAGTCGGAACGTAGTGTAGGCAACACACCTTCGCATACCTCGGCATATGTATGCAGCCCAAAGCATGCGTCACGGCTGTGTAGGCTTTCATGAAGAACGATGGTTGCTTGGGCACTGTCACTGGCACCTCCTGCTCCTCACAGTAGTCACGATAGTTATGCTCGACGCCTATGATCTTGTTGGCTTGGAGAATAGGCGGGAGAATGCGTATATTATTGGTGATCGGTATAATGTCCGATTCTTGCATGCTGTTCATGAGCTGTTCCATATCGTAACGCTGAGCAATGAATTCGACCATGTCAGGCGATGCGCAGCAAACATCACTGAGTGGCATCATTTTTGCGCCGTCCTCTGAGACCATGGCGAGATGATGACGATTCTGGATCTCGCCAATGCGTGTGTACTGCACAAAGCGGCATTTTGGCACAGTTGTATCGCTGGAATTGACAGACATGTGGATTCTGGTGTGTTCCGAGTAAAGGAGAGTCAATGCTTACTGCTTCGCTGAGCTTACATATGTGGGTGGGCGAGTTTGTCAACTACTTCCATATTGAATTTGCGCGAAAATTGACTTCGCACAAGGTTTATGGCTGCTCGCATCATCACGTCTGGCTTGATTTGGCGGAATTTTGTTAGTCATTTAGTTCCAACGATTAAATTAAAGGACATAGAAATTAACTACGTATTTTTGCTTTTAATTAATTTTTCAAAATTTTATTTTCTTAAAAAGTATAAAAAAGAAAAACGAAAAGTTATTTAGGCAGACGCCGTAATCGTATTTTGAACTAAAGTTAATGAGGATTTTCATGGCCAACTCGGTAATGAGGCAAAGTGTTAACTGATTAAAATCCAACAACAAAATACGAATTAATGCTGTTGACACGGTAAAACGGTGAAGGGAAAACTAAAAAAATCTGAAAAATGCTAACAAGCATAATGTTGCTTCGAGTTGCACGGGCACTTGGGCTAGGTCAATATGCCAACACACTGCCTTATCAACTGGCACTACAGTTTGAAGAGCATTGTGTCTAACTTTAGTATACTGCATTACCTTTTGCGAAGAATAATTGTGGTTTTACACTAAAATATTCCGGACATCTACCCACCGCCGAATTTTTTGGAGTCGCCCACATTGACCTAGCGCAAGTAATATTTTAATCAAAAAATGGGCATGGAAGCCCTGCTATATAATTACCACATCTCTGAAACCCAATGAGCTTTACTTTTACTTGCTGTACTGCTAGGCAGTACTGCGTACACATGAGCCGCAGTACTGCAGTTCCCTTCTGTAGGAAAACACAAATTTTTGCACATTTCATATTTTCTTTTATTTATTTTTGACAGCAGCTTGCAATATTTTTTTACACATGTTAGTTTTTCGTGTCATAACTGCTGAAATACATAGACATACATACATATAATAACCATTAATTAAATTTGCTTTAAAGTATAATTTTAATTTAATGCACATAATTTTCACTTTTGGATAATTAATAATTTGTGTTAGTAATTTATACATTAGAGATGTTACTCTTGTTTTTTTTTTTATTTCTTTTTGGATCTTGAATTTTCACAAATTGTATCTCTCATCTCCTCACCTCACTTACATT
This sequence comes from Phortica okadai, assembly GCA_034638295.1. Taxonomy (NCBI): domain Eukaryota; kingdom Metazoa; phylum Arthropoda; class Insecta; order Diptera; family Drosophilidae; genus Phortica; species Phortica okadai. Next base: position 3,126,760 of record CM067849.1, on the reverse strand, counting down.
TCATTTTCATTTCTCTTGCATTTTCTGCACTTCGTTCATTGCTTCATTACCATTTTCTTCTTATGCCTTTCATCTTTAGTCTTAACTTAAATTTAAACAATTTGACTAGTTGAATTTTCTTTACACAATTTTTTGTTTTCATTTCATTTGTTTTTGCTTTTTTCACTGCTTTCATTTTCATATTTTATTTATGTTTTGCATTCTTTTTACGCACTTTTTCGAACGGTCTTAATTAATTAATTTCGACGCATTAGCAACTAATTAACATTAATTATAATAAATTTTAGTTTTAAACTTAAACTTAAAAATAAAGGGCTCATCAGGGGAAAAGGACAAAACCTTAAATTGTGTGCAAAAAAATATATTGCGATTAATTTGTGATTTTTTGCTTAAGGATTTTTTTTGAGTATTTTTGTATTAAAATTAAGAAAAGATTTTGGTGCAAATACAGTAAATTTACCAAAGAAAAAAATGTAGATTAAAATTAATTATTATATAATACAATAAAATCAGCTCATAATAAAAAAAATCTATTTACAAATTCCCAACTACTTTTTGTTTTTCTTTTGTGTTACAAATTGGTCCAAAATCTTGGGTACTTAAACACTTGTAAAATGCCTTTAAAGTAATATTGCGACATTGAAAATGTTTTTGTTCAAAATACAAATTTGGCCTAAATTAAGCAAGTAGAAAAATATCAATCTCACAGTTGCACAGTTTCACTAAACTATAAACTTGTTGCATTTGCTCTGCGCTTTTAACACTTTTTACCGTTAAATAATGCTAAAATTTAACCAAAAATAAAATTGTGATGCGCCATTAGAGAGTCTCTGGTTTGAGGGCGGTTGCCGAATTGGACACAGCCGGACTGATCCGTGTCAGGGCGGGATAGGTTGATGCGTTTAACTCGCTTGTGATGTACACAGTTTAAACTTTGCTTTCGGGACCATCGGTGACAATGTGCCTAAAGGCGTAGCGTATTTTGGCCAAATAATGCGCACAGATATGTCCGTAAATCTTGTTGTACCATTCTGGTGTTTTGCCCCTGTAAATATGCAATGGAAAATGTTCACATGTTAGTCACCCGGCTGGGTAAATGAAGTGTGTCCTGTTGAACTTACTTGATGTCGACGCGTGCCAAGTGCATGACACGTGAGCGTCCACTGCCGCAGGGTTCGATGAGATAACGTGAGGCCAACACGACGCCGCGCACAGCGCCGAACATGGGCTTGGCCTTTGCGTGATCGATGGAGGTCTCCACAATGACGCAGGCGCCACGTGGTAAATCTGTTTGCCACGATCTGTTTGAAAGTGCAAAGAGTTAAGATTAAGTTTGATAATCTTAAGATTTGAGGCATTTAACTTACCTCAGCACACAAAAGTCTGTGGTCAGTTGACCGTCCAACGCATACTGAAAGATCTCAGTGCGTTCGTCAAGCTTCTTCACTGTCTGACTCTGCAGTAGATTTGAATCCCAGGAGGCACGCTGCTTAATTATATATTCGAGTACATCGCGTGGCGGTCCTTCGATCTCTGTAATGCAGCGCCATAGACGCAATGGATGGCCATCACCGACCTTCTTGTAGGCGATGTCAACACCAGGTTCTGTCTGCGATGTGATGCTGAACCAGCTGCGAGTTCTGCAATTGCAATTTGGTTAGGATTTGAAGATGTATACATACAAAAACACTTACTTTTCACGACCCTCCTTGATCGTTGCGCTTGTACACTCGTAGAGATAACCACGCCAGTTATGGAATTGCATGCCCTCGCCGAGTGCCTCGAGCGGCACCGGTTTTGATTCTTCCATATAGCCAAAGTTGCATTTGCTTAGCTTGTCTTTGGACGCTGTATAGATCTGTTTGTAGTTCTCGATCATGAAGGACAAACACTCATGGGAGGCCTTTGCCTCTGCGAGCTCCTTAATGTCGGGCATGCCCGAACCTTTGCCGGCCTTGCGACGTGGCGAGGCTGAAACCGATGCGGAACCCGTCGAAATGGACGAATGGAAAATCGATTGGGCAAGACAAACGCCCAAATTATTGCTGGTCATTTGATTCTGTTGCGCATTTGCGGCGACTATGGTAAGGAATTCGAGCAGAACATAGAGAATTTCGCGGTTCTCATCGGGCAGTAGAAGCACAGCACACTGCACGGCATCCAGGCGTACTTCGGGTGGCAAATCTAAAAGGAGGATTAATTTTAAGAATACAGATCCATGAGCAAATGAGATAGTTTGTAACTTACGTTGAAAGATCGCCACAAATGTCTCAGACATTTTGGTGGTCAACAGCGATTCGGGCAACTCGCGGAAGTACTGCTTCAGCATGTCGGCGACATCGTAGGCCTGCTGTGTGTCGAACACATCCATGCACTCAACTGTGGAATCGGCGCATTCGATCAGTTCACGTAGCTTTATGATGCGCGACTTGCCGCCACTTTTGCGGAAGATGCCGATCTGATCGAGCGCGTTCAACTGCAGCCAACGGAAGGCGGCTCGCACTGCCACGGGCAGCGATTGACCACTGCGTTGGAGTATCAGAAGCAGCGGCACACCGAATACTTTCTTATCCTTATAATCGGGCATTTTGATCTTTTTTATGAACTTGGGCAGCTCCCAGTTCCAGCCGGAACGATGTGTCGGACAGTAGCGCTCCATGTGGCCGGTGAGTGTGACCAGTGCCAGTTTGCGTATGATCTGCAATTGGCCAGCGGACATGCCGGCAAATGGTATGCCAGCATCTTGTGCATTGGGATCGATCTTCTGTGTGAAGCATTTACGGAATATCATGTGTGGACGCTCCTCCATCTGGAAGCTGTGCCAGCGCACAACGGGTGTGCTGTGAAATTGAATTAAGTAATACGATGATTGATGGTTAATTAGTTGTCTTTGCTATTCTTAGTTCAATTATCTTATCTTTTCATTATAGATTTTACCTTCTCAAACAACAAAGTGACATTTACTGCCATGTTTACTTACCGTTTTGTGGGTTCCATGTCGTCCGTTGTCTTGTGGTCTTTGCGCGTGGTTGAACGGGAACGGAAACTCGACGAACGAAAACCTTCACGTTTCTTAGGATCCTTGCCGAGATTCAGAGAACCGCCACGTGTAAGTTTCTTGATCTTAACTTCGGTCGTATTGGAATTGGCATCCTTGATCAGCAACTTGCGTCCATGATGGCACTCCGAGTCCGAGTGTGCGCCAATGTCGTCCACTTTGCCCGTACGCTGTAGGAAGCGACGCGCCTTTGATGGCGTCTTGCGGAATGAGAATTTTCCGCCGCCTGTCGATGTCGACTCTTGACTGTCGCTGTAGTACGACGAGGAATCATCGGATTTGCCCTCCTTCAGGTGCGGCATTGGCGTCGAGAAGAAATGCAATGGGCTGGTACGCATCGAGCGCGGCGTTGTGGGTGTGCGTTTTGGACTCGATCGATTCGGGCTCAAGAAGTTCTCGCTGTGCGAGGGCACCTTCAGTTCGTTGCCGAAGAAGGGCGCCTTGGGGAATGTGTGCATCGGACTGACCGCCGATGGCGATGGCGGCGTTGAGTAGACAGCGTCCGGTTTGCGCATACTGCTGCGTTGGCCCAACTGTGTTAAGTCCAACATCTGTGGACCGCTGATGACGACACCTTCGCGATTCTGTCGCTTTCGACGTCGCGACTTAATCGACTCGACGCGTCGTAGGAATGCTTTGGCGCCATCTTTGAAACGTTCGCTGCCCGTGCGACGCAAACGCACACCGCTGCTGTCAGCCGACTCATTCAGCGAGGTATCCGTGGCATCACTCTTGCTGCAAGCGCCACCACCACTGCCGCCACTGACGGCGCTGGGTATCATGAGTGTTATGCCCGCGCCACCCAAATCATAGGTGTCATCATCAAAACGATCGGGACTGGACTCCTTAGATGAGCTCTCCGTCTTCTCGATATTTAGCTTGCCTGCTGGCGGCAGCTCCAAGCCCATTTCGCCGATGCGTGACCAGCGTCTGATGTGCGGTTGGAATGTCCAGTTTTCGCTGAGTGCAAAATTCTCATCGTCCGAGTCCTCCTTTTGCTGTTGGTCAGAAGGGGGAAGATACGAGTTTTATTTTATGGAAAGGGTTCATTGTGGAAGGCTCTTGCTTTGCCTTCGACTGTTGCAAATTGTCACTTACCTGCGGCGTTTGCGGCTTGTGTGTCTGATCCAATCTCATATTCGCACAGCGATTCAATATGCACAAACGTCGATAAAGGGACTGTAATTGATCATTTTCGAGATTTGTGTGATCTTTGGCGACATTCGTCAGGTCAATGGGAAATTGGTGATCTACAAGTGTAAATTTCAGAAAAAGTTAATTAGAAGATATCGCATTTACGCATGACTTAATAATTATTATTTCCTTTTTTTGTTTTGATAAAGTCTTCACCCTTGAATGTTTGAAATTCGCGCTTGATTTGCAAATATTCGCTATCCATCGATTAAGACAAATTCAAAGAAAGTTTAAATGTATTTTTGGTTTGTCTCCAAAAAAAAATTGTCGTCCGTTCGTTTCGACAGCGCGAGAATCTCTAACAAAATGTTTGAGTCGGAAAAAAATGTTTGCAAAACCAGAAATCAGAAGCAACTGCAGCAGCAGCAGCAACAACAACAACACGCCCATGTCATATTACAAAAAAAAAAAAAAAACACAAATCCAATAAGCACCAAGAAAGCAAATCAAAAAAAATATTAATATTACAGATACTTAAAACAAATTTTCGTTGCAAATTTTTCACAAACGATCTTTTTTTTCTTTTTTTGCTCACTTCTTTTCTTTTTATACAAAATTTTCATGTAGGTAATCAAGTTCTTGACGAAGTCGCCGTCGACGACCACACGAAAACTTTTGAAACGCCACACACATGTACACACACACACGAGCACACACAGTCAAACAAAACTGTTATTAGGATTTGCTTAGACAGGAAATATTTGTTTTCCGATTGAACTCGTGTACAAAATGTAACAACAAAAAAAAAAAAAACATATCCAATGGATACAATTTTCAACGAGTATAAATATGATTATTTTGTAGACTGTTTTTATATTCTAATTTAATTTTTAGTGTTGAGATTATTGAACTCGAGCAGAACAAACAGTTTCATCTTCAAGCTCATTAGCTGCGTGCTGATTGCCATTCGTTGGCGGCGCTCGGAAAACTTTCAAGTTTTTCTTTTGCTTTTATTTTCTCTTTTGTTTTTAATAGTTTTGTTTATTGAACACTCAAAAGTATTTATAAATTTCTCGAACTCATTATTTGAGTTTTTTTTTTTTTTTTTGTAATGAAGATTTACATGAAATGCACTTTGATGGCGTTAAATAAACAAATTCCAATTGGGCGTGTAATGAGCACACAAACAAAACAAAACAAAACATGGAGAGAAGAAAAAAAAAAAAAAAAAGAAGGCAAAAACATTTACAAGGCGTATCTCGAAATGTAGTGGCGGCCTGACTGAGATTTTGCATGCAACTTGTTGCAGTAAGCAGCGTCCAATTGTGAAATTGACGTAGGCAAACCGGGTCAATCCACACATACACAGTATCTGTGACTAACCAAGAAGTCATTAACATGACGCAGACACTAAAAACAACATCAAAAACAAATACAAAATCAACAAATATTCAAAATGAGCAAATTGCATGCGAAATTGAGTAAAAGTGCATTCATTGCATTGCATTGCATTGATTAATATAAATTTACGAAAAATTGAATTAATTTTCTTATCGCCATTTATGGCACAAGTATAAGTCTGAGTTGAGCTGAGCTGAGTTGTATTTCAGCTCAGTTCAGTTGGATTTGTGCGCTTGACAAATGAGCGCACATCAGCGACTTGATTAAGTCAATTTAACAAACGCGCTTGCATTGGCTAAGTGTTGGCCAAAGGAGTGGCGGCATGACGGCGCAGAAGCACTTAAGTAATGGACATGAGTGTTGCAAAAAACAAAAAAAAAAGCAGAAGTTCAGTTGAGTTGGTAAGTTAATTTAAAGTGAGCGCAATAATAGAAAGAAAGTTATGCTTTTTCCAACGAATTTATTGTAAAAATGTATTAAATTGAATGAGTGTTAATTTTTGTATTATTTTTACACAAATTACATCAACAGTATTCGCTATCAAAGCTCATTGACATCCCACTTGACACCAACAACGCACAGGCCATTGCACCGTGAATTCTTAAAGAAATCTTTTAATTTATATGATGTGTCGATACGCTGGCACACACACACAATGGCAAGCATAACAAGCGCTGGCAAAGAAATGGGTGTGTCGCCAAAAGTACATAATTCAAATCAAAGGCAAAATTCGACAATGCGATTGTCCGACGACGTTCGTCGCTCGACTCTGTCGGTTTGCATTTAACGCTTGAGGGCAGCGCAGATTGATTATGAGCGGCGCAGCCAAAGGAACAGAATGCCGACTTGTTTCATATTCAAAAGATAAACCAAAAAAACCATGGAAACAAAAAAAAAAAAAAAAAACTGATTTAGTTCGAAAAACCAACGAAAATCTTTGAAAAATTTAAATGCGTGCACAGATAAAAGTTGTTTTTTTTTTGTAAATTTTTACTTGGCGGCATTTGAATTATGAGCGTTCAAAACCAAAAAGCACAAAAAAAAAGAAATAAGGTACCAACAACAACAACAAAAAGTGAATCTGAAACCGAGTCTGCAATTTTGGCGTGGCTCAAGTCGAAATCGAAAAAATCGTGTAGTCGACCTTGAAATATGCGCATTAAGCAACATAAATTCTGCAGCATCTTCGCATTTAATTCGCATGAACATGTATGTATGTACATTCGTTCATGTATCTCAAAGGTACACGGCGGTCGGCAGCAGCAGCAGCAGGAGCAGCAGCAGAGACATGATAAATGCGTATTTTAATGAGTTTTACTTTGCTTGTAAACATTTCTGAGGCTTAAATTTCTTCTTCTGATTGGCAAATAATTTGCCTTTAGGAGATTCTTACACTTATGTTCTTTTTTGTTCAACTTTGCTGAAAGCAGAAGGTGTTGCTGCCCTAAGCAAGTGTTAATTTGAGTTTTGATTTGCCACCAAAACTTGTTTTAAATATTTTTTCATTGTTGCGTATAAAATAGAATATATTTTAAGTTCTGGAGTTCCATTTTATCGTATTAACAGATTTTTTTTGTTCATTGGAATATTTTATAATCATCTTCCATACATTTTACAAACATTTTTTCACTGGCTTAAATTTTATCAAAAACAATTTAAATTTTCGACTTTATGCGAAGGTGGTCCACATAAATTTAACAAGCCACAAATTTTAATTTTTTTTTTCATACATTCAAAAAGCTTTGTCCTTTAGCCTTTGATTATCTTCAAGAATCTCATTTTTTTCGAAACACACAAAAATTCTTTCAATGCCTGACTTGTCCGAGCCAAGGAACTTTGTCAAGTAAAAGAAGCAAAAAGGTTACCAAATGTGTAGAGCGCGTGCGCAACTGCGGCATGAAGCAAGAGGCACGAAAGCGTTTGCAGAGGATGAGAGGTTTGGCAGAGAAGCTGATCACGGAATAAAAAGTGTTTTGTTGCTTTCGTTTTCGCACGAATTCGCTTTCAAAGACTCGCCAAAAAAAAAAAAAAACAATCCAGGCTTGCGTGAATTGTTGTTGTTGTTTTTGTTGTTGTTTTAATTGTTGTCTGGTGGCGTGTTGCAGATATCAAATTTACTTATGCGCGTTGAGCAACATGAACAACTGATATGCCTTTTGCGCTTTGGCACCAAAATTAGTTCAACACGAAAGGTCAATAAACCTCTTTGCTACATTCATTTTTTTGTGTTATCCGCAATCATGTGCCTTATTGTTATTATTCATATTCATTTGTTGTTGTTTTATTCTGTTGCTTTTTTGTAGTTGCGGAAGTAACGCGTGACTTTTGCGGTTTTCTGTGCTGAATATATCTGTAACATGCTTGCTTGTCAGCGAAACAAACTATGACGCAAATGCCGACAACAACATTGAGAGGATTTGGGACAGATAGCAACACACGTATCCTGTTGCAATTTTTTTTGGTTGTTGTTTTTTTTTTTTCTTTATTATATTTCGTCATGTTGAAAGTGAAAGTTCAAGTTTAACGCATCATTAAATAAAATTAATAATCCAATTTAGTACAAACAGCCAAAACAACGTACAACAAAAACATCAAAAATGATATAAAATCCGAAATCTCAACCAACGCAACGTATAATACAGTTATGTGTCAGTGTACGTTAGTGCTTGCGTGCGTCAGATGGTCCATCAAGTACACACGGACATCACTTTAAAAGCGCTTCATGTTCAAGTGCCGCGCCATGTGAGAGCGTATCGAAAAAACACACAACAGAAAACAAAAAGTACAAAACAGCAAAAACAAAATGATACTGAAAGCTTGCCTGCTCAATGACGTTAACGTTGATGTTGACGTCGACGTCATTGTGACTGCCAAGTGTGAGCGAATGAGTGAGCGAAACCATCAATTACGCATCGCAGACGCCTTAAAAAACGTTACATGCGTCGACGTCGTTGTTTTTGTATCTTTTGTGGCCCACAACATTGTTTCATTATGTTTATGGTTGTTGTTGTCGGTTATTGTTGTGCAAATAAGACAGGCCGAGGTGCAGCTCTGCATTGAGTAGCATGTTAAAAGGACTAACAAGGAAGTGCTTTGTAAGTTAAAATGACCTGATGTGCGTAAGAAGGCACTTAGTACATTGTATATTGTGCTTGACTTCAATGACTTTTATCTGTTATGCTGTTATATAATTGTAGATGCGTTTGAGCAACACTTACCTTCATACATTTGCGCATATTGTGGGAAGCCGGCCGCACGCAGCCATTTGCAAGCCTCGACAGCTTCGATTTCTATAATATGAGAAAATGAAAGAGAGAGAGTGAGAATATGATAGAAGTTATATTAAATATGAATGTTAAAGTGTTATATATGTACTTATGTATGTAACAACAAAGTATTAAAAAATATTGCGTATACCACGTGTACAACTAATTGCTATGAAAAGGGGGCAAAAATTTATATATACATATATAAATATAAAAATAAGCTCGCACATAATTGAATTGTAAAACGTGTGGCACTGCATCGAATTAAGGCCCACGCCATAAACATTGAGTGCTCGCATCCTTTCTGACAGGCGCAGCAAATTCAATTCGCTGAAATCCAATTTATATGCGTGTATCTTTTATTTGCTGGTCGCTTCGGTTTGGTTTGCTTTCGTTGGTTGATTTCGCTTATTTTGTTTTCGTTTATTTTTTATGGTTTTGGTTTGGCATTTTTGTGTAAAAAGCGAAATCAAAGTGTCAGGCGTGCATGTCCAATTCACGCGCATTTTGACGGATTATTTTTTACAGACAAAAACACAAAAACAAATCTTATGTAAAAACAGACAGACCTTGATTTTGCCAACGAAAGTAAAAGTTTCCGCATGACTTGTGTAAAATATGAATTTTATGAGTTCATGATTAAGACAGACGATTTTAATTTTACAAAGAAATTTTTTTTTTTCTTATTCTTACTCAAACTTCACAGACGCGTGTGTGCGTTTGCATTTGCTTATGAATTGTTGCCCTTAGCAAAGTCACTGAACTATATGTTAATTTTATCATGCGCCTGCCTCAATAATAGTCAAATCAACGCCATGTGTTGACAGCCCTTTTTGTGCGCATGGAAGACCAAACCCAAAAACCCAAAGCTCAAGACCAAAACCAAAAGCGTAAACAAATCAAAACAAGCAAAAACTTTAACAACAAATGAAGCAAATAAGCAAGGATTTCATTTTATTGGCAACATGCTCAAGTGCGTTGTCAAGCCGTCGTTCGAAATCATCAAACCAAAACCCTTCTTAAATGAGTTGGCATTCAATTTCCCGTGCGCTTTTCCACAAAGGCGCAAGAAAAGTTGTGCTGTGTTGTTGTCGTCGTCGTCGGCTGACATTTTAAATGCTAATTTTTGTTTGAGTGAAAAGAGATTTTCTTTCGACAGTTTCTTTGTTTTGTAGAATATTTCGTTTCAACACAAAAACCAACTTCAATTCAGAAAACGCGCGCGTTTTATTTGCTCATTTTATTTTTTTTGGTATTTTGAACAAGTTTTGCAAAGAAGGGATTTTCTATCGATTTTTAATCAACGTGACGTCGTCTATAACGACACGGGCTTAAAGCGCCTTTCGTCAAATCGCTCGTCCTTCGCCCGTTTCCGACTCAGCGCAAGGCATGAGTTTATGGAAATTATTATTGAATTTTGCAAGCGATTAACTTACAAATACACACACATAGAGACACACACATAGCGACAGCGTCATGCACGTTGAAATGAACGCCGCGACCTGTTGTTGTCTCTTGTGGTTTATTTAAAGCTTGAACGTTTCTTGTTGTTGGTCGTTGCTTTGTGGCTATTTTTGTATGCCTCCAATAAGTATTTAAGCGAAGTGTAACAACTTTTTTTTTACCTTTTTTTCTGCTTTTTATTTTGCTTTAATTGGTTTTGTAATAAGGTCAAAAGCTGCTAAAGTGTTTGTTGTGTCATGTTTAGCTTCGGCGAAGCTAGAAATGCTAAACACAAAAAAATGTGTAGCATACTTTCGGACACTAAGGTTGAATAGAGATACAAATAATTGCAGTTAAAAGGAAAAAATTGTATTTCAAAGGAAAAATTTGTCCTGCAGAAGCAACATTGTTTATATAATAATTGCTAGAAATGCTTTCGATTGAAAATAGAAAAGGACAAATTCCATGAAAATTTTAATTAAAATGCTTAACTTTGGCAGACGAAATTTCTGGCTAATTCGATTTTTAGCATCGAAAATAGTCAAAGATTTCTGAGATGCCTGATTGGAATGTGTCCTAATTGATACTCACTTAAGCTTATTATATCAAACTAATTACAAGGCAAAACTGAAATCCCTTGAGTAATCTAATACATGCTTAAACGCACTCGTCTTGTTCTGTCTTGTCTTGTCTGTGAAACAGCTTCTCGTACAATGCATGCAAAATGAACATATTCATACGTTATTCATACGACGTGTTGAACAAACTGATCTCTGTTAAAAACATGGCTCAACGCAGACACACACACACACTCACCAGTTTGAGACACACACTTGGCAAGCATAAATGTGGTTCAATGCAAATGAAATGAAATTACAATGTTGAAGAACTTTTGTTTAGGCATGACATACATTCACATGTCATGTTGTGTGTGCCACAAGTGTCTGTGTGTGTGTGTGTGTGTGCTGATGTGTGTCACTTGCAAATTTTTCTATAGACACGGTAGTTCACTTAACTCTTCTTGCTTGCCTCGCACAACCAAACCAAACCATCGATCTGGTGAAATTGTGTGAAGGACTTTGGCTTCAAAGTGAAAAGTTTTCAGTTAACACTTTGGCATTATAACGGAAAACCGCTGCGCAAACTTTCAAGTTTTTACCCTTATTGTTTTTGGTGTTTTTGGTGTTTTGTGTAAACTTTTAAAAGCAAAACACAAAAAAAAAGAAGTGTTGCCGCAAAATTTTAATTGAAAATTTAACATAATTATTGTTGAAAATGAATTACACTCAAACACACAATTAACATGCACACAGCACAGCCCTTGGTTGCTTTTCGCTTGTCAAACGTTGTGTTTGTGTTTCTGTGTGTGCGCATTGAAGCGTTAGCAACATGAAAGAGGCGTCATCGATGTCAGTATCATACTCATATTGCTTGTTGCATGTCATACACCCACAATATGTACTAAAGAAGCTAAAGCAATTTTTCTACATCGATAATTTTTACAATGAATTCATTAAATCGCAAGCAAATAAACAACATTTCGCTGTTGACTCATGTACGCATAACGACATGATGTTCATGCTAATGATGAACATCACGAACAACAACCATGACAACGATAACGCAAACGACAACGCGAAGGATAAAATTGCGGTTGCTTGAATTCGCATTTAATACGCTTTTCCGCATTTGCGCATTTCCGTTTTGGTTTTGTTTTCTTTTATTTTTTTTATTTTATTTGATTTTGCTGTACTTTTAATTAGTTGCACACGCTTAGTGCGCAAATGAAATGCTGACATTAACAACACTTTAACGCTGACTAAGCTTGTCGTGTTATTTAAAGTGTTGTCATGGCGACTCAACTTGAAAGTTGAATTGACTTTTAAATGCCGTTTAATAACGACGACGACGACGACAAGCGAGTGACATTTTTTGCCCACCTGTGGCGCCGCAAGTGTGTGCCGCTTAATGGTTTTTGCGTTGCGTTGCGGTTAACATGGCGTATGCGCAATTCAAACAAGTGGCTCGTGTGCTTCATGTCGTTCGTTCGCTCACTTTTAATGAGTTTACGTTTTGCGAAATTAAGTCAACAATGTCAGCAACGTCATTAGGATACAAGTGGTGGCATTTTGTGCAAACACAACAAAATAATAATAAAACATACAGAAGACACAACAAAGCCAAAAACAGCAATAACAATAAAAGTGTCCTTGTTGTGTGCTTTGTGTTGTCGTTGTATTCTTTTTTTTTTGTGCAGTCGTGGCATTTTGGCAATAATTAATTAGAGTGAAGAAAAATAAACGGCCAATCATAAAAATAGCATAATAATTATTAATGATGTGTTTTGCATAACCTAACATTCATTATGCCATCTTCAAGGTCCGAAATTGATTAATATTTGTCAAAGTCGCGTCTTAATTAACTTTTGAAAGCGTTTTTTCATTGTTTTTCCGCCTTAATTGTGCTAGACACCTTTTCCCAAGGCCTATCCTTGCAGCCACACAGATTTCTACCTGCCTTTTTGTTTGTCTTCTAACCTTTTGTTACACTCTACCTGTGTCCTATCAACCTCTTTGTTTTCATACTCTTTGTGTATTTGTTTTACAATCATCTCACACCAAAGTCATTACAGCACACTTTCACAAACGACCGTTGTTTCTTTGCTCATGCTCGCCCTGAAGTCTTTACTGTGTCAATATGTTCACATTTATACAACACTTCAAGGCAACACACTTCAGCTTCTATTACGTGCTGCATTGTTGTTTTTCTTTTAATCGTTTTGACCTCACAATAAATTGTATGGCAAATTTACTTTAAGCTCTCTCAAAGGATGCTCAGTTTGACACTAATGGATTTTAATTAATTTAATATTTACACAAAATGTGCGAACATGCCATGCACTCTCGGATAAGCCGGATATATACTTGAACCACATCCGCTTCGCACGCTCTCTACTCCTGCGTAAATCATTGAACAAGTTTGCTGGCATGTTGTCGCTGTTGTTGTTATTGTTTATGATGGTGTCACCTGCTGTTTCTATTTTAGTTGCGTTGTCTAAATTTTTAATGCAATTTCGTTTGCCCAAAGTTTGCATGAGTGCATCAATTTTCCGCAGAAAGTTTTTACTATAAATTTGTTTAGTTTTACATATAATGCAATTAATTTATTGCAATAAACAATTGAAAAAAAAAATAGATGTATTTTTGCGTATCAGCCTCGTTGTCAGAATCAATTGAAAAGATTTTATTAAAAGTGATTTCTGCTAGAAGTCACTTTTCAACACTTCCGTTTGCGGCATTTGTGTTCACTTGTCTCACTTGATTAATATGAATGCATTTCATTATTATTATTGTTGTTGCGGTTGAGAATTGCGGCTTGTTTATTTTTTTTTTGTCAGTGGGTGTTGTACGTTTGTACAGTTTGTCAGTTTTTCTGCTTTAATTAATTGCTCCTCTTTTACGTTGATGGCCAAATTACGCACGCAAAGCAACAAACGCAATCATTGAAATAACATCAAATGTCATTTGCAACATAAATTCTGCTCAAAAGCTGACAACGACAGCAACAACACTACTCATTTCTTTCTTTTCAATCACCTTGTGGCCGCAAAACAATTTATCAAAGTGTAAATTGAAATTAATTCAAAATAATTAAAAATAAAATGAAAATGTATTTTCAAATTTTTACCAAGTCAGCTTCCTTGCTTAATTAACATATTTAAATAAGTTTAATGCTAAAAATAAATTTTTTTTTTTTTATAATTATTCAATTATAAAGTTGTTAGTGCTCAGCCATGTGTATGTGCGTTTGTTTGTGACAACATTCTGCTCAAATTCCCTTTCCAAAACAGTACTATTTTGCGCTTTTATGAATAAACTCGTTGAATATATGAAAGGCACACATTTTCACTTCACTGCGCACCCAACAATGAAAACACCAAAAGGATCTGGCTATTTTTATTACATCATATGACCGCATTAATTGTATGAGCGTTGTTGTATGAAGTGAGGTCGCGAAGGCAACCAAGCAATCCAAACAACCCAACCAACCCAACAAACATAAAACTCACACAGATACACCAACGCGGCATGCCTTATCAAGTGCCTTTTTGTGTGCTGCAGTGGCAGCAGCATGAATGAAGTGATTTTCAGCCTGCTGTGTGTATGTGTTGATATAATTAGTATGTGAGGATTATTGAATGAATTCAAAGATGGCAAACCCAACGGGACGCAGAACGTCTTCTAACTGCCTTATGGCTGCGTTCTTTAGAATGGAGAATGTCTTCCGATTTCTTCTAATTTCCGATGGCGTTAAACACAGAAATGTCCGCTTTGCGCCATGCATAGAATCTTCCACGTTCGCTTCTAAAAGAAGCAACACTCTCTTCTAAAAGAAGCGACACTCGCGGCAAAAGAAGACACACAGCATGGGTTGTTGTTGTAAAACCGTTGCTGTTATACGTTTGCGTTCGCTGTTATATTTTTTAGTTTGGACACTTTTTTTTTAGTTCGGACACTTTATATATTTAGTTCGGACACTTACCATCCTATTTTGCTTGCATTTGAAGACGCGGGTTCGATTCCCAGCCGGGTCAACAAAAAACATTTTATTTCGTTATTTTTTTTTTTTGTTTTTTAAAAAAAGATGATCATATACAATATAAAAATACAAAACTACTAAAAACTTGCTGTGTTAAAAAAAAAAAAAAATTTTATTATTACTAATTTTCCGACGGTTTTTTAATGTATTTTTTTATATTATAATTTTTTTGCCTTTGTTTATTATTCCTTTTTTCCGTGTTGTTTGGCTTTATATTTTCTATATTGAGAAGTGATACATTGGATAATTAATTATTCAATAAAGGGAAACTTACTTATTTATTGAGTGAATGCCGGCACCAGGACTCGAACCGCGGATCATCGATTCGCAAGCCGCCGCTTAACCGTCGCGGCCATTGAGACTTATAGTAAAAGTGCGCCTAATTATGAATAAGAGCAGAGCCACCCGTCGGCGAAACAAAAAAGTGCGTTTGCCTGTTAGTTCTATTTTTAGCATGGACAACGAACCCTCCCCTAACTCTTCATCCAGAAAGCTGCATTTCGTTTTGTGAAGCCTTCCACACTCGCTGCAAAAAGAAGCGACAGAGCATGTGTTGTTGTTGTAACTTTTCGCTGCTGTTATATTTTGCGTTGTGTTTCTCTGTCATACGACGACGTCGAACGCATACCAACCCCCGCAACCTCTTTGTCTACACTTACGACACCTTCTACTCGCATGGCGGGTAGAATGTGTACGATTTTTTCCCGTTGGGAAGTTAAGTAGCGTTGAGTGCCATGCAATGAGGTCGATGGCTCAAGTGCTCATGTTGTCATGCAAGATAATCAGCATCAGTAGGTCAGATTATTTGCCTTTTTTTCGTTTGAGTTGGAAAACTAAGGCAAAACTTATACACTTACAAAATGTCAACTTAAGGTGAATGATTTGTCCTTCAAGAGTACTCTTGTTGAATTAATAATTTGGGTTTTTTTTGCCTTTCTGAGTAAGAAGGTTTCTTTCTCAACAAGCAAAAGCTTAAAAGTATGCTGCATAAATAATAAAAGCATAATAAAGCATATTTTTTGGCATTTGCTTACAATTCTGTGGAATTCAAATAGTTTGCTATGCCGAATGAACTTTTGCTTTTAATAACATTTATGACAATCTGAAAGTCGCACTAATCCAAGTTTTTAACAAAAGTTTCTCAGAATAAGCCATTTTGTGTTTATCAAGAGAACACTCAATAGCCCACACACACAGCCAACTTTGCTGTAGATACAATATATTTTAAGTTAAATGAAGAGCTACTGAATATTTAATAATATGCAGGCATGTTTTTATAAACAAATAACAGATCATTGCGCTTTTAATGCGATTTTAATGTCAGCGATTGAAATGTATATTTCCTGCTGAGCGTGCGCGAGTATAAAAAACATTCCATGTATACAAAGCCAAAAAATAAAAATAATAAAACAACAAAAAGTGAAAACAAGCACACAAAAACAGGAATCCGTATACGAATCAGACCGAGACGTGAGTAAAAAAAAAAAATAATAAATAAAAAGAAAATACAATAAAAACACAGAAAAGATACACAAAAAAGGTAAAAACACAAAAAATTATTACGAGTATTTTCCAAAACAAAACAAGTGGAAAACAAACAAAACAACAACAATGAGTACAGAAAACAACAACAAGAATTTAAGAGATAAAAAAATATTTTCTTGAGAAAAATTTATGGTTTTTTATTGTTATAGCACAAAAATGGTAAAGAAAGAAATTACAAAAAAAATACATTGAATAAAAAACCTGAAACGCATCTTTTTATATAAATAAATGAAATTTTTTTGGGGCTTAAAAAAATCAGGAGGCGCGTTGCATTCATTAACAAAAATAAAATATTATTTTATTTAATGTGGAATGAAAAAAAAAATTCAAACAAAAGAATTTATTGAAAATTGCAATTTAATTGTTAATTAAAAATACGTGGCACCCTTTAGTCAAGGGGCAGGGCAGCAGCCAGCCGCCAGCAGCTACAACAATAACAACTTGTTGCGCATTCGCATGCCGCATAAATTTTAATTAATAAAAATTGGCTGCGATTTGATAAGTTCAAGCTGTGCGCTTCTATTTGCCAATTGCGGATTTTTATTTGTTTCTAGATAAAAATAGCAAAATTCGCAGTTAAAAATAAAATGCGTCGAAAGAAAGATTGCAGACTAGCAAAGCACTCATTTATGGCGTGTGCCGTGTGCCGTTCCGTTTCTTGTCTCAACGCCAAAGTTGTAAACAAATAACTTTTTTTTTTATAGCTTTCAGATACATTTGCAAGACACATATTAGATGTGTGAATAAATGTGTTGGTTGGCGAAATTATTGAAATACTTTTGTGTGCTCACCTGCAATTTTGCGTTCACGCATTTTACGCCATATTGCTTCGGCCTTACGTTTTGGCCAGTTTTCGAATTTTTGCGAGAAACTGCGAAAGAATTTGTATTCGCGTATTGTGATCGACATGCGACGCTGCATTTTGTTAGAATTGCTTTTCTCTTATATATATGTATATATAAACGAGTTGGCAGCACTAAAATTACTGTTAACTTGACACCGACACTTTCAAAATTCGAGTTCAATGCTTGACAAGCGCACTAAGTGCATAATTTTCAAACATTTTTCTTCAGTTTCACTTTTCAAATTAATTCTTTTTTCAAAATTTTCCAATCAAAACAACACTTTCGTATGTTTTCTATATTTTTTTGAATCCAAATGAACCGTTATATTTGCTATTGCACTGCGCGCGTTTCTTGTTGCGTGAATTTCCGGCAAGCGTATTTCAAATATACATTTATTTTTCAGATTATTTTCGCTGCCTCGTTTTCAATACCGTTTCGAAACGTCTGCGATGAACGGCGCCTGTAAGAGCACTAATGAATTTGCCAACGCGCCATAGGAAAATGGCGAGCAAAATACGAACGAACGAGCAAACCGAGCAACGCCGAGCATGCCAAACAAGCGAAGACGATAGGCTGGCAGTCAGACAGATACAAAGGAGAGCGAGCAAGCAGCAGATGAGCGAGCAAGTGCTGTGGGTGTTAAGCAGGCTGACTATAGCTACAAGGTGATTCAATTTGTGTGTTAGTGCGTGTGTTTGTGTAAAAAAAAAAGAGTTGGAAATATGTTCGCTTGCACGGCTGAATGGTTTGTGTGCCGTTATAATGCCAACACTGTATGAAGGAAGATATGTTGATGTCGTTGCTTCGGCGTTCACACACAAACGCTCGAGGACGAAAGATTTATCAGATTTGCTTATTAGTGGGTTCGGTGGCTAGCCATACCGGCGCTCTCTGTATGTATGTGTGTGTGTGTGTTTGTCTATCTTTCTATCTATCTATCTTTGTTGCTTGGTTGTTGTTGTTCTTCATTAGTTCGGTTTGTCATTAGCGCCGACAGTGTTTGACACGCTTTACTCTGACACTGGCTTAGACCGTAAACTCAACTTAACTCAGCTCAACACAACACAGCACAACTTAACTCAAAAACACACTCAACCGATCAGATCAGAAGGTTGTTTCCTTGCATTTTATCCTGATGAGTTTATAACTTTTATGGCAGGCAATGAAGCGTTGCTGCTTTTTACTATGTGCTTGTGTGTGTGTGAGTGTGTTTATGTGAATTTTATCCTTCTACCTTTATGGCCTGAATGCATGTTCAAATTCATACATGTTTGTCTGTTTGTTATGTCCTTCAATGATGTTGATGGTTCGCTATTCTATACAGTTTGTTGTTGCCATCACTACTACTGTTTCTATAATGTTGTTGTGGTTGTTATTCAAGACTACACCTGTTGATACTTATTGTTGATAGGAAAATATTGCCAGTCGTTTGTTTGGCTATCTTTCACACACACTCAACAGGCGCAGGTACGGCAACTGTTGTGACCGTGTGTGTGTGTGTGTGTGTGTGTGTGCATGTGTTAAAATGTCATAACATGTGTATTTCATATATTCAAGGTTAAACGTTCTGCGTTTTGTGCATGTTGAACATTTTTATAATGATTTATGACATTTAGAATTTAAAGGTGCACAGATGAGTGCGAACGAATGAGCGAACGACTGAACGCGTGCTAATAAAAATGAGAATTTAAGGTGGCGAGACTAATTTTCGTTTGTTTTTATCGGTTTTGAGATCTTTTTGCGGTGCGTGCCTAACATGAAAATAATGTGTTTTTGTTTTCGCATTGAAAAGAAATTCTTTTCTTGGCATTTTGACCGCAAAATGTAACAAATTTTATTTGCGGAAAAGGTTGACATTATATATTATACAAGCGCATATTGATTTTATTTCAAATGAAATTAAATGATGTTCAAAATGTACAAAATAAATGTTGTTTGTTGTAAGAACAAAGCAAACTTTGTCATGTTCTTATAATTGCCCAAAGGACGAAAGTTGCCCAAAGGACTTGCTTCCTTACTTAATTTTACATTTTGTTTGTCTTTGTATATAAGATACATTTGTATCTGTTTTGAACATGTGTCTGATGATGCTTTCGTTCTTTTTTTTGGCATTTATTTGTGATGTTATTTATAGGCAATTAAACATTTACTGCCTGCAAACTAATTTAATAGTATTTAAAGCTTCTTATATCATTTGCAACTCAACACTGACCAACGCAATAATTAAAGCAAACAAAATAATTGAATACTTATTGACAACTCAACTTATGATAAGCCAAACGTATAAAATCGTTGAGCATTTTCGCATGAATTAATTGCATTTCATAGAAAGTTGACATGTGCAAATGCACGTAGTCAACTTCATTCAATCATTCGCAACTGCGACAACTTCATCTATAATGTTGCTGATAATGATGACGATGATGATGATGACAATAACGTTAAAAATATTTATTGCGTGCAAGTATTTTGCTTATGCAATCTGTATTGAAAATAAATCATAAAAATTGCGTGTGATGATGTTGCCAATAAGAAGAAACTTATATTGAATTTCTTTATAAATTGTTTCCGTTTTTTGTTTGCTTTTTTCGTGCCAACGTCGTTTGTTGTGGCCAACTATGGCTATAAAAAAAACAAAAACAACAAAAAGAGGAGCAAAATGCTTTTGAAGTGGCGCTCATTATTTGCACAAAAGTTGCTCTTCGTTGGATAAACACAAGCACGTTTCAGCACAGCTCAGCTCACAGCACAACACATCACCTTACCACACACCTCATTGGCCAATGATTCAAATTGGTTTGCTTCGGCTGACTTGACGTATACGCACACGTGGCGTATGAGTAATGACAGACGTACGAAATTGGCATTTTGGCGCTCTCGGGCACGCAATTGGCCATTGCCGTCATTAGCCGTGTTGCTTAAATAAATATTTTATAAAGAATTGCCAAATAAAGCGCAAAGTACATAAATAAATAAATGAATGAATAAAAATGTATTATTTTTTTTTATATTGTTTGTTTGATGTTTGTACGCTGCCAAGGACAAAGTGACGCCAAATGCGAAATTTCAACAAACTCATGCTGACCTTTACAAGAAGTTCGTTTTGTAAATCGTTTTTGTTATATAAAATTTCACTTTATTACTATTTTAGTGTTGTGTATGTGTGTGTGCGCCTTATAACGTCATCGTTATACGTCATCAACGTTCGGTTGTAAATGATTGTAGTAAGTAAGTAAGGCAAACAATGGCGTCAAGGACAAACTGACAGCGACTTATAACATGTCGCTATGCCACTATTGACGTCATCAAATTTTTGTTAGTTGCCTTTTTGTGGCTTTCGTGTAAAAGGGCTCTGAGCCATTGTACATTTTGTGTTTTATATCGTTTATAGCAACGCCAAAAGAGGCAACGACAGCCAGCAACAGGACTCAGCGAAATTGAACGAGTTTATCGGCAAGCAACAACAAGCGTTGAACTCAAAGCTCGTGTGTTGTGCTTGTTTCAATTGACTTAAATTGCTATTTTGGCCATAACAACACCAACAATAAGAGCAACATCATCATCATCAACGAAATCATCTTCATTTATTTGTTGTTTGGTTGGTTGACTCGTTCATTTGTTCGTTCGTTCGCTCGTTCGTTGGTTCGTTCATTTGCTTACCCGCTGACAGATTGACAGCCATTTTCGGTTTGGTGAATTGAATTGAAGTGTTGACGGAAGTGTTGGAAATTTGCAAAAGAGGCGAGAAAAAAAAAACCGATGAGCAAAGAACATAAAAGTAATTTAAATGACTAAGTGAGTCTCGTATCACACAGTAAGGCCGAATCGCAGGCCAGCGTACAGACGGTCGGACAGTCGCGCATACAGTCAGGCAGGATGATTTTCTTCTCACAGCGCTTTATATTGCATGCACGTATTCATGTTGTTGCTGTATTTGTTGTTGCTGTTTGCTTGTCGCCAATGAAAAGCGCTCTTGATTGCTTTCAATTGTTTGCGTTTGCCTGACCATACATACATACATATTGGGTTCCATGTAAGCTGAGTTACTCACAGTGGGTCAGACAATCGATCTCTGTTCTTGTCTTGTCTTTTGTGCACTCAAATTTGATGAAATTGATTTCTACATTCAAGCTGCTCTTGTTTTATGCAACAATAAATAGTAATTTTAATTATATCTGTGTGATTTTTTTTAGCTTCAGGGTGCTTTTATTTTTTTTAATCGATTTTTATTCGATTTTTGTATCAACAGACTTCAATATTTTAATATTTAAAATTATGTTCTGCAAATTTTTCAAGCTTAAATCCATTTGAAGACTTTCAATAGATTCATGATGTTTTAAACAATTCCCAAATGGATTAATTATGTCTTGTTTGGCAATTTTGGGCAATTCCAAATCATATTCTTAATGCCTTTGATTATAAAATTACATTTAAATTCACCTTGAAAATCTAATTTGTTAATTTAGTATTTTTCTTAAAGTATGTATTATACAAACGCTTAGTGACTTATTTATGAGAATTTATAATTATAGTTATAAGAACGAGCTGATGTATCTACACAAGTATGAGCAGCACGAAACTAACTATTAACTGCTCAACTATAATAACATGCCACTAATTGGCTGGTCGCGCAAAATGTCAGACAGACCACCAACGTTACACTTCTGCTTCTTCTTCTTCGTCTTCGTCTACTCATTTGCTTTCAGTTTTTATCTTTACATTTATTAGCGGAGCTCAACAGACGCAACAACATTATTTAAATAACTCATTTAGCTACGCTTTTATATTGAAATAATAATAATAATAATAATAAAAAAAAAAAAACATGTAATGAAAAGATGCTCGTCAGTTAGAACAAAGACTCACCTGCTAAGTAGCGATCGCTCTGTGAACGAGAATAGCGCAAAGTCTGCTGAGACCAAGTAGAGGATACAGAAGACAGAGTTGAATGACGATGACGACGATGAGGAAGACGTGATGACGTTAATGAAAGGCGCAGCGCAGACAACATCAAAAATAGTAACAAACGAGCGTGAGTGAGCGAGAAAGAGAGAGAGAGAAAAGATAGAGTAGATTAGTATCAGTTGATTAACATGAAATTGACAACATCATTTCCAACCCACCAAATTCTGTGCTGCGAACTCATCACGTTTCCTGTTGCCGCCCTCCTGTTTGAGCAACAATGGCGCCGAATTCGATTTGGTGGTCAACTCCTGCATGCCCAGACTCTCATGGGCGCTGTGCAGTGAAGCGCTACTCGGCGATGGCAACTCATGGAAATGCGTCGGTGAGAGCAACGATTGAAAGGGTTCCTGGCGCAGTGCCAACGACAGCTGAACACGTTCCTTGGCGTTGCGTGGCTGCAAATGATGTAATTTACGCGTCAACGGCGGCAGGCCATGCACATGTGGATGCGCCTGATGCAGTTGTTGGAGCTGCTGCAGTTGTGCTGCCTGCTGATGATGTTGCAATTGTAATGATGATGTGTCAAGTGAATGACTGCGATTCTTTTGCGCACGTCCACCGTTGGCATTGGCATTGCCATTGGCATTGGCATTAGCATTTGTTGGTATCATAATACGTGGCGCTGGACTATATTTGCGTCGCAAGACAACAGGACTTGTATATTGATTGTTGTTATTAAAAGGCTGGGCGGCATTGTAGCTGCGTAGACTGCTGCTGGTGCCGCCACTGGCGCTGCTCGCATCGCCGTCTGTGCAATCCAAGTCGCAATAGCGCAATGTCTCAAATTCATCGTGACACTCATCCTCATCGAGATCGGCATCCAAGTCGAGTTCATCCATGCCAATGTTGTTGCTGCTGCTGCCATCATCGGTGTCATGTTGCCGACGCTGCAATGCTTTGCCTGACTTTTGTTGCTGCTGCTGCGTTGATTGTTGTTTCTGCTGTTGCTGTTGTAGCTCATCGTGCGATTCATTGTTGTCATTATGCGGTTCATCACACAGACTCAGCACTTCAAGCAAATCGGGATCATCGGAGGATGCTACTGAGCTGCTCTTCTGGAATTTCATCTTACGCAAGGCATCCAGACTGCTAACCGATTCATTGTCATTATGCATATGCGTCTTCCAGTGTGACATATCCTTTGGCGGCGTCGCTGTGCCAATGCCACTCTCATTGTTGTCATTGTCCAGGCCCGATGAATCGAGTGAGATGCCCGATTTGCCAGAGCTCAAGACACCGTTTGCCTCCTCACATGCCGACGATGAAGTGGAGCTGGAGTTGGAACAATCATTGACAAATGAGCGTTTATAATTTCATTTAATAAATACAAATAATAAAGTTATTCTCTACTCACTTATTGTCTTCATCGACGGCGCCAACGCTGCGCAATATTGATTCCTCCGATGTCCAGATTGTTGAGGTTGAACCTTTTTTGGTCACATCGCTGCCATGCAACAAGTAGCTAGAGTTGTTGACGTTGCCATTCTTTGCTGATGGGGTCAAGTGTGTTGCGTTTGTGTTGTTGTGTGTTGCCGACAATGTTGACAATGACGTCGTTGGTGGCGGCGTTATGACATTGCGCGATGTCTCGGCATTTAATAATGCCATCTTTGCCGTCAACGTTGGCGACAATCTCGTCGTTGTCGTCGTCGTTGACGTTGCTGTTGCTGTTGCATGATTAATGCGTTCCCGTTTTGGTATTGCCGCCATCGTTGATGCCACCAGCATATTTTTGCTGCTACCGCCACTGTTGCTGTTGCTGTTGCTGCTGCTGCCGTTCGGCGACTCAGCCAGTTGACTGAGCAATGCATTACGTATTGTCTCCATATCGTTTTCCAATTGACGTTGTCGCCTAGATTTCTGCTCACCTGCAATTGTTGCTGCTGCTGCTGCAGCCTTGGCCGCTGCCGCTGCTGACTCTTCGATTTTCAGCACTGTGCCGGCGCTTTGGAAATTTGTCAGATTATGAGCTGT
This sequence comes from Phortica okadai, assembly GCA_034638295.1. Taxonomy (NCBI): domain Eukaryota; kingdom Metazoa; phylum Arthropoda; class Insecta; order Diptera; family Drosophilidae; genus Phortica; species Phortica okadai. The sequence goes on along the minus strand of CM067849.1, from coordinate 3,102,530 downwards.
CTGACGTTGATGCAGCAGCGATGATGATGATGATGGCGATGATGATGAAGACGCGTCCGCATTAAATGTTGCTAAACTGTTGCGATTAACTTTGCCTTGGGGCAATGCGTTTCCATTCGCGCCCGCACCTGTGCCCGGTGCCGACAATGTACGCATATAGGCAACATTCTGACGCGGCGTCGCCGTTGCCGTCGCTTGTCGTTCGCCATTAGCATCGCTGCGTCCGCAATCAAGGTTAAACGATTGCAGTGGAATGGTTGCCTGCAAGGAAACGAACATAAGAATACATATTAAAATATAGTCAGCTTTAATAAAGAGTGCTCTGACGGTCGGTCGGTCGGTCGGTCGGTCGGTCTGCCTGCATGCCTGACAGGCTCAGGTTCAGGCTCAGACTGAACTGAACTGAACTAAAATTATTGCTAAGCGATTGAGACTGTTCCGTAGACTTGACTTGCCATCAAAGATTCTCGTACGTTCTGTTCAGTCCTTTTCCTTTCCTTTTCAGTTTTTTTTTTTTTTTTACATGCATTTTTGTATCTTGTTGCTTTGCTGTGCTATGAAAAGGACCTTGAATGCGTAATGAGCTTCACTTTGCTATTCAAGTTGTTCTTGAGGGTTTTTTTTTTGTTTTTTTTTTTTTTGGGTGTGCGTTTGTAGTCAAGCACAGAGACGAGGTAAAAAAAAAACAGAATTGGTATTTTTAAACGTTGTGTCATGGCACAACAACTTCAACTTCAACATCAACAACAATGCAACAAAATGCCAATTGTATTCTGAATATATTTTCTTATGCAAATCGAAAATTTCGCTGCTGTCCAAAAGTATCTGTTATGCGTGCATTATTGTTGTTGTTATTGCTAAAGCACATCTAGTGGATTTTGAAGTATTCTTTTTTTTTCAAAAAAATAGTTTAAAGAATAAAATTGTTCATTGTATTTTTGATTTATTTTGTGTTGCGTATGAAATGCTGTTTGATTTTTTTTGGGCGGCAAAATTTGCAAGCAAATGAATTCGAAGAAATAAAACCATGTTTATTTCATACCATTTTTTTTAATTCCAAAGAATATTACTGAATTTTAATGCGAATTAAACTGAACTGAAACTGAGTTGGGAGTGCGAAGGAAGTGCAAAAAAATTTGCACTAAAATGTCTGACTGCAATGTGAAGTGAAGCCCTTAATTAAATTCACATAAATGTGAGTACGTGATGAGCTTCATGTAACAAGCACAGCAAGATATTTGTATCTGATATCGTCGTCATGAATGGCAAAAGTGAAAAGTGCAGCAAAGTTGCCAATGCCACAGTGACGGAGTCGGGCACAGGCATGTGAGCAAGGCGCACAAATAGTCGGACAATTGTTGAAAGCAACTTTTAGCGCTCTTAACGAATTTTGTTGGCATTGTCAGTGCGATTCATTAAAGGAAGACAAAGACACGAGTCAACTGCCATTGATCGTTTGCCTTCATTCGTCATAGAGTCGCCCTTATGTCGTTGTTGTTGTTATTGCCACGATTCATGGCTACTTCTAGCCATGAGTCTGCAACAGCTTCAGCAGCAGCAGGAAGCCAAGAGCTGCGCGTTGCACATGCGCTGCTCGTGGCAGAAGCGCGCTGCAGCCGATTGCCGATTGCCTGTTGCGTTTGCCACAAGCCTATGTTGTCAGTTCGTTATGTCAATTGAATTTACAACAAGCCGATTGACAATTTTTTCGCGCTCATTTTTTATTTATTTATAATGTATTTTTTTGCTGTTTGTGAAGATTGCGTAGCAATTCAGGTTGCAGATTAAATGAAAAGCAACGAAAAGGAGAAAAAAGTGCATCGTTTCAGGCGGAAATTGATTTAAATGATTTATTGGCGTGCCGAAAAAAAAAGCAAAGCAGAAATTAAAGATAAAGCAACAAAAATGTGTAATTCAAAGCTGAATGAATGAGTTGAGGCAACGTCGATGACGATGAAGACTGTGGCAGGTTGCAGTTGCCACTTGCCACTTGCCACCTTGTGACTTCAGCAGCCACGTTGATTCCTTTGGGCTTTGCATGCGCACAAAATTATTTCACAAAATTACAAAAGAAAAGAAACAAAAAAAACGAAACGTTGAGCAACATTTTGTTGCTGCTTTGATTTATTTTAGTTTGGTTTGTTTGTCGTCGTTGTTGTTGCTGTTGTTGTTGTGCGCTTTTTTCGAACTGTCGCCATTGGCATTGACTAACTTGACCAACTGGCAGACATTTGCCCATATTTGGCGCATTGAATTCGATCTCTTGTTCGTTTTTTTTTCAACTCAATACGCATTTGTAAACGTTGTCGTAGTCCTTGGGGGCATAAAGCCTCGTCTTGGGTTTCCTTGTACTGATTGGCCGCGGTTTGCTTGTAATTGCACACAGAATGTTATGAATTATTAATAATTTCGTTTGACTTTTTTGCTTCTTTTTTTAGTTTTTTAGTTTTAATTTTACTTGATTTTATACGCGAGCCAATTTCAAGTCAAATGTCGGCCGACTGCCGTGTCTAATTGGTTTTGAAAGCGATATCGTAAAATGGCGGCAATTGAAAATGTAATAAAAAAAATATGCGGAGCAGGAAATAAAAAAAAAACAATCAATTATCACAAAACAAGCGCAACAATTAATTTGAACATGTTTTACATGTGTAGATTGTTGAATGCTACTCCAAGATTATTATTGTTATTAATAATAAAAGATTCTTTGACATAAAAACGACTTTGTTGGTTTTTTTTTTTGGGTTGGCATCGTTTACGATCGTCAACTAATATAATTTTAACGATATTGCCACAGCATGTGACACATTCGATTTCGAGGTTAACGACGAACAATCATCAAATGTGAGAAACGATCAAACGATCAAATTCAAATGATTGCGTGATGTCCGCGGCTCACATGCAGCACAGCTTACCACAAATGTAGCTGCAGGTTGCAGCATGAAAAACCAATTTAAATGCCATAAAAAAAGAACCAAAAATACAACCAACGAAATTAAATGCATTTCTTAGTTCTAAGAAGATGAAAAAAATACCAAAAAATAAAATGAAATGTCAACCGTTAATGAAAAAAGTTCCCATAAAAATTTTATTATTAAAAAAGACAAACACGCACAAACACATATACCAACTCACACGCATAAGTCAGCTTGCTACATGTGCCGTACTGCAAGCAAAGGAGTGAAATGCGCAGTAAATGTTGCTAATTGATCGTAAAAGAACATCAAAAGCCGAAAAGCAACAAAAATTCCGAACAAAAAATGACATGAATTGTACATTTCATTGGCACATTATGTGACGAATGCTTCCTGACAACTTATAAATTCGTTTGCTTCCTCTTCGCCTTCTGTTTTGTATCTCAAAGCTGCTGCGTCTGCAAGTTGACCCAATTCTGGAAGCTTCATGCGTGCAGCTTCATTTCGGCTACTAATGCAGTGAAGATTTCATCAAAAGAAGACAACAACAACAAAAAAATGCACCAAGTTTAAATAAATAAATAAATAAATTTGACTTTAAGCGTTTCTGGCTTGCTGACTGCAAACATTTTTGTAGCCGAGCTGTTGAGCTGATTTGTTATGCACTTTTTTTTCTTTGCTTGTCTTGAATGCTCATGTGTGCTTATCATGCATGCTAAACTTTAGTAAAAATCAAATCTGCAGGACACGCTTTCAAATTGTTGCCTTAAAGCGTTTTTCATTTGGTTTTTTTGCCTTACTGCAGTTCAATAAAGTTTTCAACACTCAAAATTCAATCATGATTTTGCCGCATATCGCAAGAAGCGCGCATCCTTTGCTTGGCGCGTCTTGCGTGCTAAATTCCAATAAGTTTTTGTTTTCTTTATTATTTTTATTTTTATTATAAAATGCATATTAAATTTAATGCGTTTTGCAGATAATAAAAATTACATGAAACTAAATTGTTGGCTAACAGGCAAACCGCGGCCCTTTTCGGTCACACACACATGCATATTTTGACCTAATTTGCGCGCGTGCGTTCACAACTCGCTTTCAGCAGTTGGCGTTGTCCGACCTTCTTAAGTTGAGAACATCTGTTTTTGCTTTACTTTACTTTACTTCACTTCACTTCACTTTAGTTTACTTTCGTTGATGACAGTTTATTGAACTTTTTGCCTGATTTTTGTGTGCTTTGTTTTTGTTTTTGTTTTGTTGTATTTTATTTTGTTTTGATGACCAAGATTCTGCTGACTTTTCTGTGTCAACATTTTGCTTTTTGGCAGGCCAATCACGCACTCGTCTTCATCATCGTCGCCATTGTTGTTGCTGCCACACAATCGTCCTCGTTTAAAAGTTTGCCAACGAATTTGATTTATGTTGCGTTCTTGACTTATAAATCATGGCCCACTGCTGACGATGACGACGATGAACTTCGCACAATTTGCGACTTTATATTGGCAAAAGTTAATTAGCACAACATTGTTTTTGTTGTTGTTTTTATTTTGCTGCATAAGTTTGGCAACTTTCGACAGTTGCGATTTTTATAGTTCATGAACCTTTTCAAATGCCAAAGCATGACGTTTTTATGCTAATTTCATGTGAAATATTTTTCTCACAAAATACATATATATATATATGTATATTTAAAAAAAAAAATGCAACATCAAATTGTAACTAAACCAGCGGGAAATGCGCCAAAGAAAAAAGTCAAGAAAGAGAGAGAGAAAAAAAAATGAAATACTTTTCATGTCATCGTGTCATGTCATGGCATATTTAAGCGAAAAGACAGCAACCAACATGAGTTTCCTGCGCGCGAGCTGCCAAAAAATCACATTGAATTTTATACTATGTGAGTTGCAGTGCAGCAACAGCAACAACAACAACAGCAACTGGCAAACATGTGACACAACTTTGAAAATATTGTAATAAATGCGCAGTGCACACATACACTCACACATACATGTGAGTAGCAACAACCAAAAAAGGCATACATAAAACGCTCGACTTGCAACAGTTGGCTCGACTTGCCAAGACGGAGAGCCAGTCGGACAGCCACCGAAACGACGACTTCGACCTCCATCGACATGTGACAAAATGCTGTGACAAGCAGATGAAGAAGAAGAAGAAGTGCAGCAGCCATAGCCATAGCCAAAAAGCATGCATCAGACTATGAATAGTCAACGTCGTCGGTCGCTATTAAATCTTATGTGCTGAGATCGCACTAAATTCGCGTAATGTTGTCGCGCTTCGATTTATGAAAATGGCATTGGCATTACCATAAATTTTTTACCATATCATGTCATTTGTACGCTGCACAATGGCCTCTGAATTGTGCTGTGGAATAGCGAGCCTTTGTGCCATTGTAGTGTGCACATACGGCAATTCAACATTCGAACTTTGCGTTTGATTTTAATGTTAGAGCGGCGTATGTGCTGTGTGCCACAATGTAACATAGGAGTATTGGACTTGAATTTATTGTTTGCTTGTATTTTCGTTGATCTTAAGATCAACAACCAACTGAAATATTTCTCAATTTGTGTCCTTTGAACCTTGCCTGCCAAAAGAGAATTTCAAAGAGCATGAATGTCTGTAAAGATATGCTCATATTTATTATAGGTTCCTTTAGTTTTTCAAGTCCAACACTTTGGTTCTTCTTCAATGGCATTTCGTGTTAGTATTTTCTAATTTCATGCTATATGCATGGCAATTCATTCAAGCTTGCTTTGACTTAAAAATAGTTTTAATTGCCTGCGGCAAATAAACTACAGAATTGTTTTTTTTTTAATAACACGGAAGACTTACAGACATGCCCCGCCGCATTGCTAATTAAATTCCTGCTGCATATGTGTGTGTGTGTGTCGTTTATTTATGATATGTGTTGAACTAAAGACCCCAAAAATAAAATTGTTTTCTTTGAAAATAGACAAGAAAAAAAAAAAGTATCTGCGCTCGAAATGAAACAATCATTTGATGATGATGAGGTTGATGAGCGCTAAATAAAAATTTATTTGCGTTACAGTTCAAAGTTTAACACTCAAGTGGCACACAATGATCATCATCATCATCATTATTATTATCATTAACGTTGTCATAATAATCATGTTGTTGCTACTACAACTGTTTAAGCACTATTTTTGACTGACTGACTGACCCACCACCCTGCCGCCTCATAGCTCAGCAGAGCACAGCACACCACACAGTGTAGCGCATTCCACACTTTGCTATCAACATGTTGCCGACAACATATGGTCACAGATACAAGTATCTTGTTGTTGTATACTTTAGTCTGCCTGTGCGGCAACGCCAAGCGGAAGCATTCAATATTCTTCGTTCATATTTTCGGCATTCTTTGCGCTCAATTTTTGTTGTTTTGTTGTTACTCTTGCTTTATTTTGTTTTTGGGGGCGGTCTTGCATCTGTTGGGGCGTCGAGTGCCTCAATCGAGAATTATGTGTTGACAACATTGTTTGGATTAAGATTAAATGCCTTTGTTTTAGTTTAGCGAAAGCGCGTATGGCATCTAACCTACATAAACGTTGATGGTATTGTTGTTGTTGCTTCGTTGCTGATGTTGAAATTACATACGTACAACAAACAAGAGATTATTATGGAATTTTCAAAGATATGTGCCCAAAAAGAAGAAGAAGCAATCAAGCTTAGAACGGCATTTGATATGAAATGCGTGTGTTGACATGTATTTAGAATATTCGAGTAAGACAGCGTGAGTGTCATAACTGCATGAGTAGTTGTCAGTGTATGCGTGTATCTATAGGTATATCTGAATTTACTTACATGCTTCTCTGGTTTCAAAACGAGTCCAAACTGTTGCTCATTTTGCTCACTGGCCATGTTGCCAACGCCTTTGCCATAGCGGCTTTGTATCGCTGCCTTTGCCGCTGCCGAGATCAACATCGGTGATGTCCGTGACGTTGGCGATGAGGCCGCCGATGATGCTTTATCTGCGGATGATGACATCAGATTGTCTAAGTCGCGCAGGAATTTGTTTGCCCAAATATTAACTTCAGTTGGTGTGCCAATGCCATCTTGCTGCTCATTTCTATACTGGGACTGGTTGCAAGCAATTGCGTCAAGCGGCGGCGGTGGCAAAGCCCTAAGTTTCTTTATCACCGCTGGCTGTTTGCTTGGCTCAGCTGCGTTGGGCGTGTGCAATTTGCTCAACGTTGTTGCAAGCCGTTCGCCTGTTGCACTGTCAAAGCCGCTATCTGATTCCGTGGAACGCGACAATTCATCACCAGACGCCACTGCAACAACTGGCGACGGCGACACATTGCCAGCTTGCTCATGTTGTTGCTGTAGCTGTTGCTGTTGCTGCTCATGTTGCATGCGTTGCGCTTTACGCAATTCGAATACTTCGTTGATTTCATGCTGCAATTAAAAAGAAGCAAAAACATTTTTCTCTTTTAGTTGTTTGTGTAGTTGTTTATTATGTATGTGTGTGTGTATGTGTGTGTGCGTGCTTGTGTGTAACATCTTCTCAGGTAGACCGTGTTTAGATTGGCTTTAGCAACTCTTAATAAATTTTCTAATATTTTGCTGACGTTTTTTCTTTTTTCTGAATGCGATTGCAAAATTTATTGCCTGTTTGCAAATTGCAGTTGCAGTGCAATAACTTCTTTTAAACACTAATAAATTTGTTGAAATATATTTTTACGATAAAAATTTGATTTTATAACTAATTGCGGCAATATATCTTCAACAGGCGATGAGTGAAGTGCTGCAGGCGTGTCTTTGGTAATTACCAACGTTTTTTTGTTTGGTTTTCTACATCATTATTACTTGTGGCAAGCAACATGTTCATCCGTAACTCAAAGTTTTCATACACACAAAGCTGTCAGTTACAAATCTAGGCGGCTAATTGAAGATATACAAAAGTAATTGCAGATATACATATGTACATGAACCAGTTTAGACCAAGCCAAGTGTATTAATCAAAAAGTTGTGTTGTTTTAAGGTCTTTATAAGCAAGCCAGACATCTAATTTAGTAGAAAACTATGTGAGAGGCGACCACTCTATTATATCTCTATTAAGAAGCTTGTGATAATCACAGCTTTCGAATGACAAATATTTGTTAAATGCTTTTAATGAAAAACAAAGCAAATAAAAATTGATCTTATTTGAAATGACTCTATTTTCTATTTCTTTCACAATGATTTGAATACTTTATGATCGATGTCACCTTTTAATTTCAACAATTGACAGTCAAGAATAGAAAGCCCAACAAACATTTTTCAAACTGCACGAAGAACGTTTTTTTCTCTTCTACTTCTTCTCACACAAAATGTGACAAAGACAAAAAGAAATGAATAGAATGGATAGATAGACAGAAAGACAGACAGACAGACAGACTGACAAGAACGACAAAGACTGATGGCCGGACAGAAAGTACAATCAAAGACAAATAAATTAGAACACGACCACAACGTTTTTTTTTTTTTTTACAACAACAACGGCGACGGCGACGACTTTCAACACGAACAACAAACAATCAACAATAGCAATGCTAGACAAAAGAACAACAAGAACAAAGAAGCAACAACAGCAGCAAAGAAGCAAACACGATAAAAGCAGAAAGCTGAAAGCATACAAAACCAAATGCAAATAAATTGAAATGAAGCAATTTGTTATTTAGATTAAACAACAACTACAACAACAACAACAACAGCAACGATGGCTCTGTCGTCTAAGAAAGAAAAAGCACACAAAAGCTACAAAGACCAAATGAGATGACAACGAGCCGCCTGCGCTGCTGCTGCTGCTGCTGCTGCCAAAGATCAATGATCGCATCCGAGCGCTGCCAAAGGGAGAAATACAACGACCAAAAGGGCCAAACAAGCAACAAATAACAAAAAAAAAAGCTTTTGGGTTCTCGTTCTGCGAACGAATTACTTAATTAAAAACGTGGCTTAAGAGCTGAGCCGCAGTGTGAGCAGGAGGGTCAATAAGACAGAGAGAGAGCAGCGAAAGAGGCTGTGGCATTAATAACGTGGCAAGCTCATTACTCAACAATTGTGTTCGTTGCAAGAGGAACAAACCAAACACAAACACAAACACAACACAAGAACGTGCAACAATTGTAGACAACAATAACAACAACAACAACAACAAGCACATACAGAGACATGGCGATCGAACATTAGCAGGTAATAAATTTGAGAAGAGAGGCTAGAAAAGAACTGAATGCTGTAGCAAGTTGAGCAAACGTTTGCGATGCGATCGAATTTGCTCTAATGTTGCAACCGTGAGGCACAAAGAAAGCGCCACAATTGTTGGCTTGGCTTTGGCTTTTATTGTTGTTGCTGTGGCCGCCGCTGTAAGGCAGCCGTGACTTTATCGCTATTTGATGGACGTGCTGGCAACTCTTTATTATCGTTGTTGTTGTTGCTGTTGTTGCTGTTGAATTTAGCGCATCATTTGTCGTGCGTCAGTGTTGGACTAATTTACTTGCCTCGCATGGCACCTTTTCAACGTCTTCTTCTTCTTCTACTTCATCTGCTACTGTTTTAACTTGTATAAAATTAGAAAAATGTCTCCAGGATATGCTCGTGTGCTCGTACAGCATAACTGACACATACTCATATAATAATAATATTTAATTTCATGCTCAGACGCACAATGCAAACAGCAGCGTCGTAGGTTGCCCCCATGGACTAAACACATGGGTCAGCAAACGCAATCACAATTGCATGGGTGGTCCAACACTTTGCCAGCCGACTGGTCTATTCCCAAAACTGGGAACAATGCTCTGGCTATAAAAACGCGCGTTGCTCACGACAAACTTTCAGTTTCAAAAGAATAACGCACACGAATCTTTCGTTCCTTTTGTGTGAACGCGACGCGATTTGTTAAAATAAGTAGAAAAAAATCCAACCAAGTGCAGCTTGGAAAAAAGTAGAAGAAGAGAAAATTGTTTGTGCATGTGAAGAAAAAACGAAAATTGGCAGACAAAGTTGCTAAACGAGACGACGGCTAAGCCCGGCTAAGCTCGTCGACGCAGCATTTGCTACAAGACGGCCTAAAAACGCTAAAAAAAACAACAAACAACAACAACAAGAAGACAGAGAACACCTGCGACACGCCGCCAACGTCGGCGCTGTCGACGAAGATCGCGCTCGGTGGCAACAACAACAGGCAAACAGACAACAGCATGAGACTCACGCTTGCCTCAGTGCTGTGCGCTTGTCTTGCGATTTATTGCAACAACAGCAACGTCGTCTTATCTTTGCCACCATCGCTTATCGCAAACGCGGTGGCCTTGAGGCAGTTGCAGTTGCAACAGCAGCAGCAGCAACCGCAGCTATGGAAAAAGGATGCACGTATCCTGTACGATGGCAACACTGAGACCGGCAGCAGCAGCAGCAGCAGCAACAACGGTGGCATCAATGCCGATGCACGTCGTCTGATTGCTGATATTTTGCCAGCAAGCAATAACAATGCGCTCTTAAGGCCGACAACAACAACAATGCACAACAAAATGCAATTGGAGCAACAACAACAACACGAGCAACAACAGTTGGCACAAACGAATGTCGCGGATTTTAATCGAAAACGGCTCAAAGAGTATGATTTAGATGCAATGCTTGCCGCAGCAGTCGCCAATGCCAATGTCGACGTCGCTGCTGATGAAGCTGCCGCCGATTTGGCAACGTTTGGCAATGTGGCTGGCAATGTTGTTAGCGGAAGACAATTAATGCCGCAGGAAATTACGCCACAGCTTCGTGCGCTCGACACGCTCAAGTACTTCACGCCCTACAAATATTGGTCCAGACTCTGTCAGGCGGACAAGAATTGCCCAACGGAATATTATCGCGCCATGCTGCCAGACAGGTAAACATGCAATCTGTTATTATTATTATTATTGCACCTTTTTGTTTTTGTTTTTTTTTGTGGTTTTCATATTTGAAAAGGGTTACAGGCTTTGGGGCGCATTCAATCACAGTTCAAGTGCTCAAGGTTGCAGTGAAAGTGTCTGCACTTCAAACTGATAATCGACAAGTGCCTTGCTGTGCTCTGCCCACCAATGGAAGGCTCACTTTCTTCGTGTGTCGTTGCATTCGTTTTGTTTCGATGCAATTTATTTTTCACACAATAATTTATCATTTCTACAGTCAACATTTTTGCTCTGTTTTTCTTTTTTTTTTTTTGTTGGTTTGTGGCATTTCATGTTGTTGTCTTCGGCGCGTAAATCGCGATAAGATTAATTCTTTTAAAACCTTTAATAAATAAAATTGCACAGCGCCAGCGCGCAAAATCGCAAAGGCGCTCAATCAAAAAACTGCGCCGTTAAATGCATCAAAAGCAGCCAAAAGCAAAAGCTGTCCGCATGAACACGCAAAACCAATTAATGGGCGTGAAAATATATTCACAAACAGCAAATAAAACAACAACAAAATCGAAAAAAAAAAACAAAAAAACAATACAAAAGCCGTGTCCATTTAATTTCTGACCGCCACACATGTCCATCTGTGTTCGTGTCCGTCTGCGGCGTCCGCTTTTATTTTATAAATTGTAACTGTCAGCAAATTCATTCGCACTAAAATTAAATACAAAAAAAAAAATTTTATGCTTTTTAGTTTTATTTCATTGACGATAATGAAATTCCACAAGTTTCACTTTTCATTAATTTGTATTTTTTTTTTTTTTCTGTTCCGATTTCGTTGCCGCTCATATGACACTCACTTCCAGATATTTCATATACATAAGTATTTCATATAAAAGTTTGAAGTTACAAATGTTTCATTGCCTTTGCTATAAAATTTCAATCAATTGTTTACTTTTATTTGGAATTTATTGCACATTTGCTGCATGATTGAAGTACTTTATTTTTTTTACACGGTAACTCGCACACTTCGCTTATGTGAAAACTAATCTGTTTCGTGCGATTTCCGTTTAACCAAAGTTATCAAATATTTTGATTGCAATTTCGTTGAAATGACAAAACACAGAAAAACAAACTACAAATAATTCCACTGAAAAAAACCTTGTAATCATTTTATGCAATTGGCAGTTTTGTTGGAAATAACTTTATATGAAAAGCAGTAATTATAGATAAACCTTTTCGTATTTCTCACTTCCTCTCTCATAATTTAATCAGCTGTTTTCAGAATTAATGTATATTTTCTTGTCATTAAATGCAACATAAACTGTGATATCTTCTTATCTTTTCATCTAATCTACCTTTCTGTCTAGCAATAAGTCTATCTATCCAACCAGCTAACCATCTGTCTATCTAGTGACATTTTTGTTACTTAGAATCTCACTTCTACATCGAATATCTCATAGCGAAAGAAAAAAATGATTTATTATTTCTATTTTAAGAAAACTACAAGCTTTTTATATAAATTCGATGTTGATTCAATGCAATTTTGTAGTTTTAAATACAAAGTCATGTCAATATGCCATATATACACAAATAACAAAGCCTAACCTTATAAAAATCGCAACCGTTACACGTGTATAAACGTGCCCCAAGTGATTAGTATGCTGGAGACGTATGCGTCGTGCTTATCAATAAGGTCGACCCTGCACAGTTATCTGACGCACACATGTGACTCACATTTGCACGTCGGTGCCGTTATTATCGAGGCTTTATAATTATTTGCCAATTGGCGCAAAATTGGCGATAATTTTAAAATTCAATTCGCGTCAATTTATTGTGCGCCTATGGCACAAGCAAAGCTTTTTATAGACATAACAAAGACAACAACAACAACAACAACATGTAGCCGTAAACTAAAATCTGATTACAAGCAAAATGATTGTTGTTTGCAAAACTCACTTCTTTTTTTGTTTGCCGATAAGCGTCGCTCAGCAATCGACTGCAAAATGCATCGCAAAGTGAGAAAAACGTAATTTTTTATTATTTTGTTGATCTTTTTTTCTTTTTTGATATAAACGCGAACCGCGCCTCTTTCTGGCGTCCATAATTCTCACTGAATGAAATAAATATGTAGACAAGAACAACCCACACATTATTTCGACCAGTCTGTTGAATAAAATAAAGTCTTTGTTCGCCAGTGTGCGCCTGTCAATGCATTGAAATACAAGTTCTACGCACCCAAAACGACAACAACAACAAAAACAACAGAAACAACAACAAATAAATCTTCAAGAGAGTGCAAGTCAAACGATATGTAATTGAAATCGAGCTGCCCACGCAATCGAAAAGTCACAAAACTACAAAAAAAAGGCATAAAAAATAAAAACTTCCCAAAGTGAACAATCCTTAAAAAGCAGAAAAAATCGCTTCGCTTAGACAATAGGTTAATAGGTGTTGGGCATGTCTGTGCATCAACATGATTAAATTTCATGTGTTTTCTTATTTCCGTTGCAGAAGCCAAGCGGCAGCCTTGCAACGTTGGCAACGTTTCGCGGCAGCCGCGGCTGCTGCTGAAGCTGAAGCCGTCAACGATAGCGCCTTTAGAGCCGCCGACACTGATACTGATGTCGCTGCCAACGAAGACGATGACGACGAAGATGGTGCTGCTGCTGATGACGACAATGACGATGAGGCGAACCACAGGGACAACATTAATGTTGGTGACGATTTTTACGATGAAGACATCAACAATGAAGTTTTTATGCTACTCAGCGGCGAACAAGATCTTACACAATTTCTATACTGGGCCATGGAGTTACTCTATCCCTATAGAAGTTATACAAATCTAAGCGAACATGCCGCAGCGCCCTATCATCCGGGCATGTTCATATGGAAGAAATTGAATCTGTCGGGACATCTGGAGCCGCGGTTGCTGGTCGATGAGCCGCACTACGTGCTCGTGCGACGCGAGAAGCTCAATGATGACTTGCAGTTGAACAGTGAGTTGAGTGTTATAAGTTATGAGGCTCTTGCGCATAATGGAGGCGGTATCGAATGGCAGTGGCGTGTGTGTTGAGACTCGTGTTCAGGGTGTTTGCCATGCTGTGTTTATAAATATTTTTATCGCCACTGATCTGATTACAAAATTGTTTATGGTTATGTTTTTGTTTTTTGTTGCTGTTTGGGTTTGAAATAACTTCATTAAAAATTCATATTGCGTATGCAGGCGAATATAAAATATGTTCAAGGAAAAAAATTAAAATATTGTTATCTTTTTTTATTGTTTTCATGTGTTATTTAATACAAAAAAAAAAAAAAATCATTGCTTCAGTTTCTTGATAAAAAAATTAATATTTGAGCCTTTGATCTATGCAACATGCAATCACGTGCCATAGTGAAGACTTTGGGCATAATTTATAAATTTCTCAACTGACATTTACCTTATGCACTATCACTCTCTCTCTCTCTCTCTCTTTCCACCTCTTATTAGATGGCCAAAGCTATACTGACGATCCTTTCATACCGCCACGCGGTCGCAAACATAATTCGCCCGATCTTGATGCGCTGCTGCGACGTTACGAGACATTTGTGCCGAATCGCGGTAAACGCGATCAAATCAATGATATCTTCAAGTACGATGATCTCTTCTATCCAAATCGTGGCAAGAAAGGGAATCTAGATATTTTAAAGTCACTCAACGATCCCTTCTTTCCGAATCGCGGCAAGAAACAACGTGATATTTATAACGTTGACGATCCATTTTTTCCAAATCGCGGCAAGCGAAAGACAGCCGACAGCGGTAGTGGCAGTGGCAGCAGCAGTTGGTCAGTTAATGATGTTGCTGGCGGTATGCAAGAGCGTAATGTTGCTGACGAAGACAGACACTTGACATGGTTGAATGGCGTAGCGGGCGCACCAACGCAGTTGCCACGCATATTTGGAAAATTAGAGAGAAAATTGCAGCTTCTGCGGCGACAACAACAACAACAACAGCAGCAAGAACAACAGCAACATGTTGCTAATGAAATCAGGCGCAACGTACATGATGATGTTGATGATGACGACGACAATAACAACAACAACAACGATGTCAACAACGATGACAACAATGACGACGTCGATGAGGAGAATATCGGTAGCAACAACAGCAACAACAACAACATTAACGATTGGCCGCAAAGAATGTCAACGCATAAAATTAATGGTTACGATCAATCAGTCAAGCCATCAATGTCAGCAACAGCAATAATGCTGACAACAGCAACTGCTGCAACAGCAACTGATGAGCCAACAGCAACAGCAGCAAATACAATAACAACAAGAACAACAACATCAGCAGCAACAATGAGACATCCATCAAGAATAGTAGATCAACGTATCAGACGCTCGGCTGGAAGCTTGCGTGCATTTGAAAGAGCCGCTAGACTTGCTGCTTCGGCTGCTGCTGCTGCTGCTGCTGCCTCTGCTAATAGATTACATTCGACAAGATCAATGTCAACAAATTCACAACTGCAACGACAACAGCAACGACAACAGCAATCATTGCAACGGCTATGGCAACACTACAACAAGCAGCTGCAACGTCAAACTCATTTTAACAGGCAACAGCAACAACAACAACAACAACAAATACACCACAAGCGTCAACTGTCGCCGCAAGTGCAACAAAACTTACGATTTTTCACAAAACATCATCAGGTGAAATCCAACAATGATCTTGAACCTTTGTTTTGGCGACAGCGACAATTGCAACAGCAACAGCAACGAACACAACCTTGGCAAAAAATGGCAGCCAACGACATGCAACAACACCAATATAAGCGACTGCAACAACAACAACAACAGCCTCCGGAGACGCAATTATCGCCGCGCTTTGCTGCCGTTGACATTGACACTGATTACGACAATTTCGAAATTTAAACTTTCATGTTTCGTATGCGATTTTTTTATAAGATTTTTTTTTTAATTTTTATCTTTTTTTTTCTTATTTATATGGCAAAAAAAATGCGTTTGTTACATTTTTATTTAAAATAAGTTAAGTGTATTTATGCAGTTTTGGCACTCAACGAGTTTTGCACACTAAGTCTTAGTCATAGTCATCTTATGTGGCCGCACGAAGGGTCTCTCTCCCACACAAGCATCTGTATAACTGAATAAATAAATGCAATTGATTTGAAAAATCAAAAAAAAAAAAAAAAAAACTATATCGTATTTTTGTTCTTCATTAAATTCAAGGTAACAACATGAACATTGACTCTGTCTCTGCCTTTAATTATCTTGCTTTAATTTATCGCTAAAGTGCGATCAGCATTCATTGTTCAGCGCATGGCACTAAAATGCAAAACAAAACACTCAACTTGCAGCTGCAACGTGCCACATGCAACACAAACAGCAGCAGGCGTTGCCCAAAGATACAAAGCAGTGATAAGTGCTCGATCACAATCATCAGAACTTTGATTCAAAAGGTCAGGCAGCCGGACAGAGCGACAGACAGACAGTTTATGACCGTCAAGGCTTGCATTACAACAAAAAGCCTTGATGCAATATGCAGATTAATGCCATTGAGCTCTGCCACAACAATTTAAGCCGCTTAAGAAATTATTAACTCTGTGATTAATATCATTGCTATGTCTCTGACTGTTGTTGTTGTTTTTTAGGTCATCATAGACATGTTGTTGAACTATAAAAAATCACTTTGCTGTCATTGCTCGTTGGTGTAACAAAATTTTCCACTTAAAACCAAAAAATTTCTGACATTGACATTGACCAAGTCGCCATCGTCGCCATTCGACCAAAATAAAGAGCGGCGGCGGCACTTAAATACGTCAAAATATTAAGCGGCAAAGTCGCTCGACTTGCCAACATTTTCAACATGAGACTCTCAGTGTAGAGAGAACGGGGAACAACAATGGAAACACAACAAAAAATTATAATTCGAATAAAAACAAATCATTGACCATTGAAGGTCATCACAGTCAGGCGTCTACAATACTACGAAAAAAAAGCGAGAGAGCGAAAAAGAAGATGAAAAATATGTAAAGCAGCTGCGAGTGTAGACGCGATTTTGTTTTTGTCTCGGTTCATTTGAGAAAACAAAGCTTTGCTGGCGTTCGAAACAAAGACAACGAGTGACAAGGCATGCAGACAAGAGTTGAATGCGCGCTGAAGATCAACCGACTGCGGTTCAATGTTTGAAGAAGTGTGTTTGTCAAACTAACTGAAGTTGAGCCGTGAGCGAAGTAAAAGTTCTAAGCCCAACAAACGGACACAAATATGCTTCATAGGCCACTACTTTGACATGCTCATAAAAAAGTGAAATCAATATCATAAAATTTGACTTTATGTTGTTTTCAACAGCTTTCAGCAACTTTTCTGCACAAGTCTTATAAATGGAAAAATTATAAAAAAAAAAAATAAGGAAATATGCCATAAAGATTGCGCAAATTAAATTTTATGTCATTACGACTTTGACTGGCAGCATTAGTGGCAGCGGCAGAGACGATGGTAGCGTTGATGATAAACTAAGAGGCATGTGATATTAAGCTTTTTCAAAAAACGCATGACATTAAGAAAAACGCTTCAATTTTCCCCCCAAAAAAAAAAACGCATTCTATACACACAAAGCAACGTGTGAAATTACGCGCGATTTACAAAAACTTGACTTGAGCGTCAGCAACATATTTGCTCGATTGCCATTTTGTGTCACTTTCATTTGACGTTTGGCAAACCGAAATTGTCAAAATGGAAAGTCAGACGTGCCGCCAAGCCAAAGCCAAAACCAAAGACGATTGCATGAACGAATGACTGCGCACACAGCGTGCAGCAAATTGCTGTTGCAACTGTTGACGATGTAATGGAAAATGTTGCATTACATTTCAGCAACTGTTGCAGTTGCAGTTGAATATTAGGTTGGAGTTTTTTTTTTAAATGTGTGTGTTGTCGGAAAAAATCAACGCATTGTCAACATTGCATATTGGCGTTGACAACAGCAATAGCAGAAACAGCAGCAACAGCAACAACATGCAACTGTAGCAGTTGCAGTGACGTTGGCGGTGGCGGTGGCAGCAACATCGCATCACAGCGAGCGCACCAACAGCAGCTTAATTGCTGTCTGCAATTATGATTGTTAGCCATTTTCGGTTGCCGTTTTTATTTGACTTGTTGCTGGCATGGTAGCAGCAGCAGCAATCAAATCGCTTGACAACGAGTGAAATTTAAAGTTTTGGAGCAAACGCCACCAACAGCAACAACAACAACACCAACAACGTGCAACATTTGTGCCACAACGAAAGAGGTTCACTTTCATTCGATTGCTGAAATATTGCAATGACACTTTTTTTTTGTTTTCGTTTTTCTCGCGTTTTGCGTTTTGTTAGCGTTTTTGTTGGTGTGTGTTGTTTGTTGCATGCGCGCTTTTGTTGATTGTGACTTTGACTTCATTTGGCGTTTGGCGCAATTTCTGGTTTATTGTTTGTCCTCGTCCTCGTCGTCATCGTCATCATTGTCGTCGTTGTTGTTGTCATCATTGACGCCGCCGTTGTCTCTTGCAGCTGCGTTAGCGATTTACGCGCCTACAACAAACGATGTGTAGGCATGGCAGCAATGAGTAGAAAAAAAAAGATACAGCGACAAAATTGGCGACGACAACTCCTTCCAAATTTTTTTTCTATTTTTTTGTGTTAGTTTGTTGTGATTGTTGTTCGTTGGTTCGATCGTTCGTTGTTTGTTTGTTGTTCGACGACGGAGAGTTGACAAAAATAGTAACGCGCTGCCACCTTTTATTGCCTGACTTGCGTTTGACAATTGACGTTTTGCTGTTGTGACAAAAAAACGTCAAATGTTGCTTCTTATTTGCAAATTGGGAAATTCAACTTTCACGCAAATCGACTTAATGAGTAGGCTGCTTTTTGCAGCGATTGTCGTTTGTTTGTTCACTCGTCTGACTGTCTTTGGCTCAGCTCAGACTTATTTTTTGTGACGTTTTTTTCTTTTGTGTGTTAAATGAAGCTAAGCAGCGCCCACATTCATTAACAACAAAATAATTGGCCAGCAATTGGCTTTCGTTGTGGGTTCAAACAACGGTGATCTATGATTTTTTTTAAGGTTTTTCATAAGTTATTTGAATGTAATCGGATATGATTTTTTTTATTTTTGTATTTCACTATTTTTTTTTTATTTTTTGAATGACAGAAAGCGTTGATGATTACTTTGTAGATTTGGCATAAAAAAAAAAGAAAAGTTGAGTTCAATGACCAAGGCTTATGTAATCGGAAGAGTCTTATGGCTTTGAGAGAATGCAAAAAACATGAAGAAGAAACAGAAATTCGTATTTCAATGAAAATGCTGCCTGTATTGATCAAAAGCATTCTTCAGTCGCCAACTTCATGCGTAATTGATGATCATGCAACAACATTTTCTTCCGCATTTTCACTAATTAAAAATCGATAAAAGCGCCACTTTATTATTAATGTCTATTAACTGATTGTGCCATGTATAAATCTGAGATAATATTGATTTTATTTTTTATACTCTTTCAACTCTTTCAACGTTGAAAGATTGATTGATGCATTAAGTTGGCTTATCAAAACTGTTGACGAGTGGCAATTAACGTTGTTGTTGCTGTTGTTGTTTGCCTAAGACGCAAAAAATTTCAAATAAAAAATATACACACAAAAAATTATTGAATGGCAAATGCTGTGATCAAAGATAAAACTAACAAACTAAGCAAGAAAATGCTAATTGATGCAGGAAACTTTGCGCTTTCTTGCAACTGCGCAACAACAAAAAGCAACAACTAAGCAAGCCAGCAAGCGCAGCGAAGAAGCGAGACTGGTTGCAAGTTGGCGTCGTCGGCTTCATCTTCGACTGCAGCGGTGGCAACATGCCGCTCAGCGCAAACGACGACAACGCGTTTTTTTGTTTTTGTGTTATTATTTTTTTTTATGCATGGCTTATGAGCGATGGGAGCAGCTTACAAATTGGGCATAACAGCACAGCTTTTTGTAAAGAAATGTCTTCAGAGCTTCGTTGATGTTCTGTGTCGGAAAATAGGTCAACCAGCGAGCGTCAAGCTGCTGCTGTTGGTACTCGGCACCAACGCGCAGGCACATTATTTGTGGGATAGATACATATACAACATATATAAATTGTATTTTTGTTGTTGTGTGCAAATTAAGCCGCCACTTATGGCAATTTAAGCTGTTTAAACAGCGCTAGTAGTAGGCTGAGGTGTGTTGGAAGCGGTGCGGGGTAAGCGTGTTGCAACCGCAGCACAGATTTAACGCCAATGAATTAAGTGCAAGCATGGCTGTCTCTCTTTTTGATTATGAGCATTGCCTTGAAAAAGAAGTCGCGCAGAAAACCTTAAAAAGAAAGCAGTTGTAAGTTTGCGCGTAGGCTGCCCTCTGACACATGTACTCATCATTAGGCACAGTTTGCCAATGCATAATTTCAATTTAGCAAACGAAAAAAATATATTATGTGTTACTTCACTTATTAGCTGAAAGAGTTTCAAGCCCACGCGATTTTTCTTATAAACCGCGAACCAAAGTTCACAAGCTAACAAACAGAAAGTTGTGTAATAACACACAGAAAAATAAATTAATTTTTTTATTACCAAAACTAATGTGAGCAAAATTTCATAAAAAAAAAAAACAAACCGAAATCGCTTTTAAAACCGCGCGCGTTTTGTTAGCGTTTTTGGCGCGATTTCAATATATAAACGTTTTGTGTACGCGTTTTGTGATTTGCATGCGTTAAGTGTTGTCGACGCATGTTTTATATTTCTATTTTTGCATGTTTTGCCATCATTATTTTGTGCGTGCAACAACTCACAGACATGTGTGAAGCACAGCCATACACTGCCGCCTATTAATGAATGCGGCGTCAACTGCGTGCCACTTCCGCTATTACAACAAATGAAATTCATGCGAAACAGTTATGAAAACAAGCGGCGACACATACATACATGACGACGACATCGCATGATGTTGTTGACGATATTTTGATGGGACACTTTCCGGTGCTGAAACGTTCAAATTTTATGGACAAAAAATGTGAAAAAAAAAAATAATAATAATAAAAACGGACAACTATGAAACTCTGCTGAGTCCAAGCGGTAGAAATTATTTGTTTTTAACACATTGCGTACACACGCATGACAAGTATAACTGAAGAGGGGCGTTGGAAAGAGTCAACGTTCAAAGAAAATAAAAAACAAGTGCAAAATTTATGCAATTGTCTAATGTCACTCAACGACAACAACACCAACGACAAAGAGTGACAGCAAATTCCCACAAGCGTTGGCAGTTTTTCATTTTATTTTTCATTATTTTTTTTATTCAGCTAATTGACAATGTTCGTGCGATTCAATTTTAATCAAAAGCTGACATAAATCATAAATGAAATGTGAAGGCATTTATAAAAGCAAGAAAGAAAAAAAATAAACTACAACAAAAATGTTGTTGTGATAGTAGCAAAAGAAAAACGATAAAAAACAACAACAAATAGTTGTAATAGTGGCCAGGCAGCAAGCGATTACACAACTTACCTTCACTCGTTCGAGATACTCTTCGAGCGCGTAGTAAGGATCCTCGCCATCGTCATCGATCAAGTCAAGACTGTGCGCCAAATCCAGATTGTCCAGTGCGGCTAATTTGCGCTGTGTTTGTGCATCTTTATCGCCATTTTGCAACGTCGACGACGAAGGAGAAGTTGTTGTTGTCGACGACGGCTTATGAGCGCCACTCACATTTGCGCCTAAGAATTTCTTATCAGCTGTCAAGCCAACAGCAGCAGCAGCAGCATCATTGCTTGAAGTTGTTGTTGTTGTTGTATTGTTGTTGTTGCTTCCGTGTTTGTTGCAATCGACTTCATTGCTGGCAGCTGTCAGCAACACAAGCGGTTGACGTCGACTGCGCGGCATGGTTGCACAACCGCGTATAGGTGATGTTGTTGCAATTGCAGTTGCAGTTGTTGTTGTTGTCGTAGCTGTTGCTTCAGCTAGCGATGCTTCATCTTGCTCGGCAGCAACATCACTTAATCCCGATTTGTAGCACGGCTTGTCAGTGTTTGACTTGATTTTTGGCGCAACTGGCGCTGATGTTGCTTCGGGTGTTGTTGTAGCATCACCAACACCAACAGCAGCAGCAGCAGCAATTGCTGTCGTTGCACATTTGCTGTTGCCGTTGATAAGCGTTGATCTGTGTTGTTGTGGTTGTTGTTGCTGCTGCTGTCTGCTGCTAATTGCACATTTCACATCGCTTGTCATGTTCTTTTGATTTTTATTGCACGGATTTTTGGCATATCTGTAGGCATTGTCATGTATGCGCGTTGCTTGTTCTGTAAAGATACAAAAAATAAAATAAAATTATAACATTTATTTTTGATTTCATGTTTGGCTCAATAAAGTTGTCATTGTCGTTGCTTAATTCGCATAATTTGTAAAAATATTTGCGCAATTTTCACAAACAATTGTCGCAATTATTGCCATTGCCGCAATCGCAACATGTTGCAGCGACTCATAAACAATATTTGCGACCGAGTTGCAGGCGCACCATGTTGCCATGTTGCATGCGACACCTCAAAATGCTGCCGCGCCCAAATTTCACGTTTTCTTTATGATTGTTTTTCTTACTTTAAGTTTGCTTATTTTGTAGCTTTTTATCGTTTTTTTTTTTTTTGTTCACATTATATGAAAATGCTTTTCGCTGTTTGCTTTTCTTGTGTGCAGTTTTTGCGCCCCGCCAGCCCCCCCCTCTCGCTTCGAACAGCGCCTCGTCTAGACAGCAACTCTTGTTGTAGTGTTGATGAATGCACGTTTTCATGGTTTTTGGCTTTGTAATGCACAACAGATTTGTGCCACATGTGGCAATAAGTCGCACAACCGATCACCCGCCCGGCTTACTTGCAGCTTTGGTTATTTGCGCATAGCACATGTGATATAAACACATTTAATCCATATGCGCGAACATTTTGTGCGCTAATAACGCCAAATGTGCGCGCATTTAAATTGTCATAAATATCTCTTTTTTTCACTCTCTCGTTTGTTGTTTTTTTCTTGCGGTTTTTCTTTGACATTTTAATCAATTTTGGTATATGAAAATTTTGCTTTTGTCGTTGGCATTTGCTTAAGAAAATCCCTTTTTGACATTTTATTGCATGTAAATTAGGCTTTAAGTCTGCGCTTGAAACTGTTTCTGAAGCCTTAATGACTCTTAATGCCTACAGAAAAAAGTGCGGCCCTTTTGAGCTGTCAGCATTGTTTGTGAGAGTTTTGCATTCAGACAAATTTATGGCAATGATTATTTTATATAAAATTAATTGTTCAAAGCTTTGTATAAAATGTCTTTGGCTTTGAATTAAATTTTCGCATGAAGAAAGACAATGAAAAACTGTTCTTACTTGTTGGAAAAAGCAGCACAACATTAGTTGAGTGATTTATGCTTCATGCTTCATTAACATCAACTCCCATGAAGGGCTTTGAGCTCACCTTCGACTCAGTCGCAACTTCTCTCCTTCTATTGTTCGCTTGAAATGCACAATTCAAATATCGACTCAGCAAAACAAAAACACAAGTTCACTGAAATTTGACCCATAAAAAAAAAAAATAAAATAGGCACAACTTGATTTCTGTTTTGGTTTTTACTTATTTTATTTCTTTGCGCAAATTCAAGTGAAGAAAAACCCACATGCGTTGCATGAAAATCAAACAGAATGCGATATGCGACTTCAAGTGAACTTCAACTGAACCTAAGGCTAACACACACACACACTCACACACTCACATAGATACACAATCACATACAATGTGTTGGTTTGGTTATAAGAGACCGGCATGTGCAGATTGAGTAAACGGTTTTTATAGCTTTGATTTTATTTCATTTCTTTATTTTTTTTGCTTTTATTGCGCATGCGTGCGTTCGATTGAGTTTTGATTAAAATGTCTTGGCGGGCATGGCGACGACTATGCTGGACTGATTGCCGCACTGATGGCGGCAGCATTGGCGACGACTATGTTGCTGCCTGCTGCCTCACCGCCATCGCTGTTGCAATTGCTGCTGGTCAATGTGTGCCCCCGCTACCCGCCACTCGACAAACGAAATCAAATAAAACTAAAAACAAGAAATCTCTAAAAGAAATTCTAAAAATCAACGCGTTACACAATTCATGCGCTGTGCTCGTAAATCACGCGTTCAATTTTTATAGGGGCAACGCTGCTGCTTCTCGTTGTGAAGTTGCACATGGAATTGTTGCTGTTTTTTTTTTTTTGCTATCCCAGCGATTTGCATGGGCGGTGGCTTGCGTTTGTATTAACTCTCGACTATTGAACTGCTTCGTTTCAGACAAAATATTGCAAATCTGTTGCTGTTAATGGCCCAAAGCGGCGACTGTGTGGTCCTCAGCATTGTTTAATGTTATTTGTTTAAAAAAAAATCCGAAAAAATAAACATTTTAATTAAATTATCGAATTCAATGCAACCAATCACATGTCGCGCCAAATAACTCAACATTAAAATGAATGACTTTTTGAAAAATAACTCTTGATTGTTATAAATTTCAATAACAACAATTTGCACTTTATCAATTATTTGCTTTGCTTGAATTGTCTAAAAATTTGCAAAAAAAAAATTTAAAACAAAATTAAATAAATAAATTTTGTTTTTGTTGTTTGGCGCTGTCCGCGGGGCGTGGCACGTTTTATGCTCGCGCATGTTGATTGATTCGGCCGGTTGAGGTCACTCGAATGTGATTAATGGCTTTTTGTTGTCATTCAAGCGTTTGTATTTTCATTTCATTGTTGTTATTATTATTGTTGTTGCTTGCAGTCAAACGGAAGCTGTAAATCACTGGCCTGTTAGCTTATTTAAGCATTTCGATATATTTGTGTTTTTTTTGTTTTTTCAATTTTTTTCGAATTCAATTGAGTTTGGGTAGAATAATTTGAATAAAATAAATTTCCCAAGTTGGCAAGTGTAAATTAACTGATGTTGTTAATAATGAGCTTTGTTTCTCTTCATTATTTAATGCTTGTTTTAATGATTTATATAAAAAACTTACTCAAAATTCGCTTTAAGTCGCAGCGAACTTTCCGCAGCGTCACAATGTCTACGCCGAACTGACCAAAGCAAAGCCAAGCAAACCAAACCGATCCGTCCCGAAGCAAACCACAACAAACGCAACAACAACAAACATCAAAAGGGCAGCGTCATGAAACACCTTCTTTCATTTTTAATATCGCATGACGCATTTCCATTGAACCCTCATTGCGGCAAGGCGTTTACCGCTTGAGCAAACAATATAAGCCAGCATAAAAAGTCGCAGCTAACGAAGCCAGCCAGCCAGCCAGCCAGCCAAGCCAAGCCAGCCAAGCCAAGCCAGCATGAAGATGACGTTGAGCTGTGCGTCATATGACGACTTAACACAGGACAACGTCATCATCATCGTCATCAGCAACATAATCGTTATGATCATTGACATCGACAAGAACATCATTGCTAACAACGAAGTCAACGTCATCATCATCATCGTCATCGTGTTGAGACACACTTCGCTTACGCTTTATACGCTTTCAAGCCTCATTTGCCTATCAAAATGATATAATACTGGCTTATAAGGTAAGCAGCACGATATCGGTTTGTCTGTTTGCTTGGTTGCTTCGTTGGTTGAGGGGCGCGACAACAATGCGGAACGACGCGACGCATGTTGCAAGTACGTGTTTCCTGTCTTTTTGCTGACTGCTTGAATCGAAATGCTGTCACAAACATACAACGTTAAAGAGCAAATCATGTATGTATCTGCAGATATATGTATGTAAGTATATATGTATCTTTTAATATTTAATAAACTTCTTTCTTTATTTTGTTTCTCAGTTAATGCGCGTAAGCAAAGCTATGACGATGAAAATGAGTTTCATTTGCGAATGCGCACAAATCAAATTAAGTGCACTTTGCGCACTCTTTTTTCTTACTCGTTGTTGTTGTAGTTGTTGTAGGGTGTGTTATTGTGCACAGTTCATGCTTACCGACAGCAAAAACAACAAACTTCAACTTCATCATAGTCGCAAACGCGCCGTGTCGCCTTTGATGACGTCGCGACTTTGCCTTCATCATCATCATTAACATCATCATCGACTGCGGCGGCGGTGGCGGCGACGGCAGCTGCACCCAACACCTTTTATGAGGTTTGGCGTCTGCACAAACACACACACACACACACACACTCACACACAGCAACTGTCACTGTCGCTGTCCGTCTCCATTGTAGGTGTTCAGAGTGGCGAGGTCGGGAGCTTGCTCGCTTGCTTGCTTGCTTGCTGACTCTGGCAGACGTGTGCTTGTGCTTATGCTTGCCGCATGCAATTGTTGCATTAATAATATATAAGTAACTATTTT
Source organism: Phortica okadai (assembly GCA_034638295.1). Taxonomy (NCBI): domain Eukaryota; kingdom Metazoa; phylum Arthropoda; class Insecta; order Diptera; family Drosophilidae; genus Phortica; species Phortica okadai. The sequence goes on along the minus strand of CM067849.1, from coordinate 3,076,346 downwards.
TTTTTTCTCTTTTCTTTTCAACTTCTTTTTTTTTTTGGCATTTAATTGATTTGTAATAGGGTCTTTTGTATATATTGAATTGCATTAAAGCGTCAAGTTTTTATACTCAGCATGTTTGTTAACTTTTATTAACGGATACTCGCAAATGCATCATGAATTATTCATTGAATAAATAGTGAAAAAAAAAACTAACAAAATAAAAACAAAAAATAAATAAATAAATTTGATGTTTATTACATTGTCTTTTTTGACTTTTCCCCAATGCGGAAAAGCAAAAATACATAAAAGAAAAAAATTATATTAAATTAGATAGCAAGACACACATACATATATACATAATAATAGTTATAAACACGCCCTTTTAACTTGGCATTTCTTGAACTGAGCTTTTGTTGTTGTTGTTGTGTATTTTCTGTCGGCTGCTTTTGTCTTGCATAAATCAGCGTAAATTTATTTTTAAATGCACTTAATTGGAATGCATTATTTTTATTTTGATATTTTTGAGTTTTGAGTTGAAAACCACAAAAATGAAATAAAAGTTGTTACGCACAGTTTGACTATAAGATAGATCAAAGAGACGAATCGGCATGACTGCATGACTGATTTGAAGCGATCAATATTAAATCAGAATTTACAATAAAAATTAAATTTGAATAATTTTTGATGCTAAAAAGTCTTTTCCAAAAGTTTAAACAGTAATAAAAACTAACAATAATCGTATACAAAATGATATGCACAGTGCTTCTAAAACTGTACTCAGCTGAGCGCAACCCTATGCTTCTAAAATTGTACTAAGATGAACTCAACGCATTGAGTTCAATCACGATTTAAAATTAATTTTAATTTTTATATTGAAATTTATAATTACACGAACAATATTATATATTTTTATTTTTCTGCTTATGAGTCATCTGAATGTGCATGAACACAGTTTTGAGTCATTTAGAACCGGAAATCTTTGAGAGATTGCCAATCCAATATTTGATAAGAGTTTAATGAGTTGAACAAGCGCTTCATAAGAGCAAAGCAAAATGCGAAATTGAATCACAACCAATTGACGACACAGTTTATTTAATTGCCTCAATATCTGATCGTATGAAATTATTTATATCACATACAAGTATCAAAGACACCGAAGATTGCATAGAAGCAATAAAATCTAATCAAGTTTCCAATAATTTCCCATAGCAAAAACTTCTCACGCTTCTGCAGCATCACAATTATGCTAGTAATCCCTAAAATCCGCAAATGACAAATCAATTAATAATGCCGGAATGCAAAACAATAAAAGTGCAAACAAAGTTAGACTAATAAATGGCCAAGCCAAGCATCCTCATTTCTTGCACTTCCGTCTGCAAAAGCGCAACGACAACTGATTATGTTTTGCTCCCAGCGAAGATCATTAACGCGCCAGCGTTTCATTTGATGTGAGAAAAAAGTAAAAACGATAATAATAATAAAGTGTATAAAAAAAAAAAACTCACCATTTCCTGCCGCAAAAGCTGCGATTCGCTCTCTCACCGAACGTCTCGGCTCATTGCATTCATCAATGTTGCTGTTGTTGTTGCTGTTGCTGTTGCCATTGCAGCTGCTGCTGTTGTTGTTGTTGTTGTTGGTGGCGTTGTTGTCGCTTATGTTGTTGCTGTTGTTTGGCAGCAGCACATGTGAGTCATTGCTAGGACTACGCTTCACCATTGTCGTTGTGATCACAGTCTTAAGGCGGGAAGGCGTTGTCGAACGCGTTGTCTGTGCGATTGCGGTTGACTCTGTATCTGTATCTTTGTCTCTATCTCTGTCTTTGTCTTTGTCTACAACAGCGGCAGTTGTTGTTGCTGTCGCTGCTGTCGCTGCTGATGTTGTTGTCAACCCACTCTCGCTCAGTTTACGATTTGAAACAAAGTTTGTAGTTGTTGTTGTTGTTGTTGTTGCTTGTGATGCTGCTGTTGCAGTTATTGTCATTTTATTCTGCTGCTGTTGTTGCCGCTGCTGCTTCTTCGTTGTTGTCGGTGAATCAATTTTCGAGTTGTTGTTGTTGTTGTTCGTTTGTGGCTCGGGTAATTTACAATAATTACAGCTTAGATTATTTTCGTCTGTTGTTGGCGCAATCGAAGTCAAAGAACTCGTTGTCGTTGTTGTTGTGTTTGTTGTAGGTGTTTGTGTGTCGTTTTTGTTGCTTAGTTTATTTTCCTTATTGCTAAATTGATGTTCACTATTGCTAAGTCTTTGGATTTGTTGTTGCTCTGCTTGACGTTGTTGTTGTTGTTGCTTTTGTTGTTGCTCTAATGCGTCGGCAGCAACATTATCATTGTCACTCTCCTGCTTGTTTGTGACAGCGCAATTTTTTCTTATTTCTTGTTGCTTGTACAATTTTTGGGTTAGGCAATCCTCTTTGCTGCTACTGTTGCTGTTGTTGTTGTTGCTGTTGCTGCTATGCTTTTGCCATGCCACTTGTTGTTGCTGTTCGTTTCTATTATTCATTAATTTTACCGCTGCATTTCCGTCGTATTTTGTGTTGCTGTTGTTGCTGTTGTTGCTTTTGTTGCTGCTGTTGCCAATGTTAATATCAATGATATCATCATAATCGTTGTCACAAATATTTGGCTTGCAACTATTGTTGTTGCTGCTGCTGCTGCCGCTATCACTGATTGCGCTTCTATTGCTGGCAAGGCTATTGTTACTCTTGATGCTGCTACAACTCCTGAGGCTGTCGTTCTCACGTGGCACATCATCAATAAACGTAAATTCCTTATCAGCAAAGATATTTCGCGCATGCAATGTGCATTTGCGACTATTCGAGGATGATGACGACGTTGATGATGATGACGTCGACGTCTTCGGTTGCTTGAGCGTGTAGCGCCTTCGATTGGGGCAACAACAAAATTTCGTTGGCTTTGGCGATGTTGGCGATGCTAATGTTGGTATTGGCGGCGTCGCAATGTCAGCCCATTTTTCGATCAATGCAAGATCGCGAGCATTTGACATTGTCGTATAGCCATGGAGAGTTATTCTGCAAAAAAAGAAAACAAATAATAAAAGAAAAAATATTTAATGAAATGTTGACGAAAAAAAAAAAAATAATAAAATTTAATTACAACACACAACAAAAGCGAAAAAAAAATCAATTAACCATGCCACAGCAACAGCAACAACAATGACAACGCATTGCAATTGCCGCACAGCTTAGCTGAGCTCATCTGAAGACAAGACAAGGCAAGTCGAGCTGAGCTGAGTCGCGTGGAGTCAAGTCAAGTCAACTTTTCACCATCATGCGTGCTGGCGCGTGAAAAGCATGAAAAGCGAGAAAAGCTCGTATGCTGCACACAAAGCGAAGACAGCGACAGTTAAATTGAAAAATAAAAGTTTCCTCATTCCTGACTTTGACTCGCTGCCGTTTCGTTTCGTTTCGTTGAAAGCAGATTCGTTGTGCATATCACAGACGAATCAAGCGACAGACAGACCAACAGAAAAATAACAACAAAAAAAAAAACATAGTTATGCATGTGGTAAGGGGAGAAATGGGGATACATATAAACTCGGGCGTGTGCACAACGCCATCTGTGTGTCATGTCAGCAACATGTTTTAATTGCTGCTGTTGACTTCTTGGCCATTTCCATGCTCGATCGCTCGCTTGCTGTCTTAGACGACCATGAGGCGATAAGAGAGACGAAGGCGCTAAGTTTTGCTTTTCATTTTTCATCTTGTTATTGTTGTTGTTGTTGTTGTGCATTTGCATCTTTCGCTTTTCAAATTCATTCATTCATTCATTCATTTAATATGCAATGCAACACTTTCCAATGTCTTTCGCTTAGAAGCGACACTACTTACTTACAAACTAACAACTGACCGCCAAATGTTGCAGTTGTCCTCATCATCATTGGCTTACGTTCGTTGTGCGGCAAAACATGCAACATTGAAAAAATATTTTCGCAAAATATGTCGTTGCATGATTAACTGCCTCGGCGAACTGCATGCGGCCTGATTCATTTAATTGCATTCAACACAAGTGCGGCAGAGTGTCTAATGGAAATTATTGCAAGCGGAAAAACAAGCTGCTGTTGCTTTTGTTGTTGCTGGCTAGCTGGCTAGCTGGCTGGCTGACTGGCTGAGTCTTCTGAATCTCGAGAAAATATCGATTAAATGCCTCGAGGGCACAACACAACAGGTAGTAGCAACTTTTTCATTTTCGGTGTGTTGTCACGCCTCTAATGCGCGCCTGCTCAGCAAACGATCGTCTGACAGTCTGCACGCCCCTTCATATAGCCGACCACCTCCCCTCCGCCTAAGCAACAGTGGAGCAAACATCATTACTTCTTTGGTTTTTTTTTTATTTTTATTATTTACTGTTTTGATGATTAATTCGTTTTTGCCAGCAGGAAAATTAATTCACATGGAAATCAGTTTTTCAACGCGCTTTTAATGCCGCCGCAAAAGTTGACTTGAATTTTCAACTTTTGTTTCTTTTATTTGCATTTATTTTATTATTATTTTTTTTTTTTTGGGTTTTATTTTTTTTTTATGTGTAGCAAGTTGTTATTGTTGTGTTGAGTTTTTTTTATTGGCTTTTGGTGAAGGTTTTTTGTTTTTTTTGTTTTTTTATTTGTTTTAATTTTAAATGCTTGTAAACATACTAAATTAGAAACATTTAAAGTAATTAATTTGAATACTCTTAAATGCAGGCATGCATTTTGCATTTTTAATGAATCTCTTTTCACTTCTTTTGTCAACTTTTATGCATGCAAAACTATAAATATGAAATTATGCTGCAACTCATGTCAACATGTCAAATATTTATTGTTCATTTAAAGACAAACCAATCAACCAACAACAACTGCAAGTTTTGAAATAAATTAACAATAAATTATTTTAATTGTTTTATGAAGTTGTCAAATTACACGCCCACCATCATGGGCCGTTTGCCCATGTGCCACAGGCGAAAATCCAATAAGCAATTATTGCAAAAAAACATAGCAATAAATTAAATAAACAAAGAAAAAAGTCAATAGTTCGTAAAATCAACACAAACACACACACACACACATACACATTAATAATAAATGAACAAATATTGCGATTTGTCAGCGCATGTTTTGTCTTAGCAAAGTCTTTAGCAAAATTTGTGGCAAAAATTCGTCGTCGCAAACTCTTTTTTTTTATTTTCCTTCATATTTAATGTTTTAGCATTTAAGACATTCAAACACAGCTGGCCGGCTGTCTTTCTGTCTGTCTGTCCGTCTGTCTGGTGTTTCTTTGCTTTATTTCAACACGCTTTCAAATCACTTGGCTGTCGGACGCGTGCGCATTTCACGCTAATAAGCTTTTGTCGCTTTGGTAGCTGTTGTTGTCACAGTCGCATGATTGAGTTGAATGCTATTTTTTTTTTGCTGTCTATACATATATATGCATGTGTGTGTTGGCTTAAAATGAAAGGCGTTGAGTACTTCAGCTGAGTTTATTGGTTTCTAATTTCAACGAAAAGTACTGTTCAAAAATGATTGATCTGCGAATGTGAGTTTAAGCTTGAGATACTTTGAATTTTTTGTTCAAAGTTGTCAGAGATGGATGAGTGTCAGTCTCAAGCTTAGATGCTGTCATTGATTGCAGCGATGAAAACCACGCCCTAAGCTATATGGGCGCGTGCTTTTAGAGAATGCGAGAAAGAGAAATTCTAAGACGCATTTCACTTTGAATATTTCTTAATAAGATTCATGGGAATGATCTTTACAACTTTTAAAGTCGCTTGTTGCATACTTTTAGGTCGCCAATACTCAAATACATTCTACAGCAAATTATTGATTGATGTTGTATAATTTAAGCATTAACTTTTAAGTTTGGATTAAAGGCAGCAAAGAAAAATATTTATTAAAAGCTTAAATGCTAACAAAAATATATATTTTTTAGTGTCATTTCTTTAATGCTCAAACTTTCTGTTCAGTTGAGATTTATTTCGACAATAAAACCTTCAAAAAACCATATACAATTACCTATGTCGCTAGACAAATTTAAAACGATTTGTCAATAAACTTTGCGCCAGTTGTAAAAATAAAATATAATTTAAACAAAAAATAAAAAAAAGGAATAAAAAAGAAAAAAAAAACAAAAACCAATATGGTTAAAGTCATAAACCCGAAGTGAAATAATATTACAAATGCGTACCGATTTTAAATTTATAATGATTTATTGCCATAAAAGTCATACGAACATAAATGTACGAAATTAATATTAAAAAGCTGCTAAATCCCGACTTGTGCATAAATTAAAACTCAAGCAGCTGCCTTATGACCATATGAGTATGAGTGTTGACTGGTTAGACTCACGACAAAGTGAGGAGCGAAAGAGGAAGAGCAGTTGAGGTAGCGTGTAAAGTCAAGGCGTTGGAGAAAGGTTAAGAGAGAGGGAGAGAGGGAGAGAGGGAGAGAGGGAGAGAGAGAGAGAGATAACGACGACGCTGACAACAAAGGCCGAAATGTTTGGGTTCAGAAATTGAGGTGAAAAAGTTAAGCCAAAAATCCACAAAGTTAAACTGAGTTAAGGTGAAGAAGTTAACATAAAAATATTAATATAAAAAGTTGAGTAGAAACGTTAAGACGCAAATTAACTCTAAGCTTATTAAAGCCATGTTAAAGAGTTCTCAAAATGGCAAGAATATAGAGAATTAACGTAAGCAAATTAAGAAGAAGAACTCTTCAAAATTAACCCATTAAAGTCTTTGTGTGATTTATGTCTGCAACTCATTTTCGAGTGCAAATCACAACATGTATGCAACAAAATGTATAAAACATTATATTATGTTCATTGTATGCGAAACACGTTTCGCATTGACTTCTTAACGATTTATTTATTAAGTCTAGACACAAATTGATCAATTGTCGCATTTGAGTTGAGCCCAAAAAAAAAAACATATCGACAATTCGCTGCAATTAGCATTTTTTTATGCGCTCTCATTGTATATTAAACATGAAATAGTTTTGCGTCTGACTAAGTTAACTGCATAAAAGTATCTGTGAGCGTGTGTGTGTATTTGTTTGGATTACTCAACTGCACTTTCGAATCAATTAAAGCAGTTTTGTTAAGTAGCTGAGCGCATTTCAATGCCTGCGGATAACATGAATTTTTTTTTTTTTCATCTTCTTCAGCTGTCTATTTATAAAAAGCAAATGAAAATCCAAAAAAAACTCTTTTGTAAAGTTTATCACAGCTTTTAATGCTGCTAAAGATCACAAAAGCTGTCGGACCGTCAGTCACACACTCAGTCGCTCACTCAGTCAGTCAATCAAGTTGGCAAGCAACCAAAGCCAAGTAACCATCAATCAATCATATGCACGAGAAATCAATAAAGCAGCGCATACAAATTGCCGCTGTCTTACTTTGCTTATTGGAGAAAGACAACAGAGAAAAAAATTTTATAAAAATAAAAAAAAAAAATGCCCGATTATGCATAAAATACAAATATCAAAAAAAAAAAAAAAGATATTTCAAGTAAAAAGTAAAATATTCAATAGAAATAAACATGTGAGCGAAAGGAGAGTGCGTTTGGCGTCGGCTGGCCATGTGTGTGTGTGTGTGTGTGTGTGTCGTTAAGCGAAAGCAAAGCTTTGTCTTCGAATGTGCATTAAGGCAGTTGACAGTTGCCTGTTAATCGGTAATGGAAGTTTTGTATGCAACAACGGCATTGGCAACGACATCGACATCAGCATCGACATCAGCATCAGCATCGACATCGGCAGCATCGCAACATCAACGATCCGCAATCGATGGCGAGGCATTTTGTACAATGACTGCAACTGCAAATGCAACGCATTGCGGTCTATTAATGCTGCCCATTAACCTCTGAACTCGGCTTGCGTGCCAATGAGACTCAACTAACCGCTGTTGTTGTATTTTTTAAATTTATTTCTACAGTGGCACGCAAAAATGCGCAGAAGCTAAACGGTTTTCTTATTTACGCCATTTGTTATTTGTTATAAAACAAAGCCGGCATTGGCAATGGAGGGGGGGTTGGACGTGTGATGAGTGCAATGGCAGAGAAAATTTGTTGCCAATTTGTTAGATTTGAAAATGAAATAAATTTAAACACTTAAACACGAAATCGCAGCTCAATTAATTTCCGCAATTCCCACAGCGAGAGAGAAGAAAAAGCGGCTTAAAATCAGCCAAAAAAGCGTGAAAGCAAAAGTGAAGCATTGCAATTAATTTCTTTAAAGCGTGAACTTCTCAGCGCACTTTGACCTTTGTTTGTTTTTTTTTTTTTTTTTTGTTGATTTGGCAAAATAAATGCTTAAAAAACCAATTCAATGCAAAGTATTTAAATATGTGTGTGTGTGTTGAACAAACGAAACGAAACGAGTCAACAGCAGCGTGAACAACAAAAAGACATCAGCAACATTGCAACAAGCAACATTTTGTTGTCGCTCTTGCTTACAGCTTTGAATTTACAAAAAAAAAGGGGGAAAAAAGAAACACAAAAAGCGAAGAACGCTAAGCGGCAATTAATCAAAGCGCTTTTAGGCAAATCGCCAGACTGACTCAAAAGACATTCGGACAAACAAACAAATGCACAAACAAACGAACGAACAAACGAACGAATAAAATGGCTTGCAATGCATGCATTCAATGCAAAAAAGCGTCTACCAAAAATGGCTAAAAAGCGACAAGCAAATGGCCTAAACGACACGTAGACATCAGCGTGCCACATGCCGCAAGCCCCAAGCCGCATGCCGCAACAATGTTGCGCACGCTTGTAGGCGACCATGGCAGACGGACAGACAGACAGACAGGCAGCGTAAGAGACTTGCAACAAATCGCTGAGATACGCGTTGCAGATACTTTTGTGCGCATGCGTCTTTCGCTATTTTGTTTGTTGTTTGCATTTGAAAATCTTTTGATAGCTTAACGAAGAAATATATTTGTATGAAAAAAAAGCAAACATAAAAATAATAAAAGATTGTTTATTAAATACGATTTTGAATGCATTAAGCGTTGTTTGGCTGAGCGCCATGACAGGCTCGGCCGCTCGGCGGTGTTGAAGTCGTTCGATTGCGGTGCTTTTTCGGCTTTGTTAAGCCATTTCAGCTTAACTTATGAGTTTTATCTTTATTTTTTTCTTGCTTATTTTTTGCGTCATTTTTCGTGGATTTCTTAAGCCAATGTCAGCAAGACAAATCATCATGTCAGTCAGTCATGTTTAAAACAAGCGCCAAAGTTTAGTTTAGTAAATCGCATTAGCAAGCAAACTGACTCGACAAATTGACACCTTTGAAAAAGCAAACTGGCAAATGAAATATGCATAAAATTTGCAGAAACAATCATTTTAGTTGTTTGACGAAGATTTGAGTGACTCATGCAGTAAGTTATACAAAGATACATTTGTTATAGATACATTATTAGGTCAGTTTGTGATATTTTGAGAGTTATTTCGAAAATTATGGTTATCTGAGTCACTTGAATTAATAAAAAAACTTGAAAAAATGTATAATTGTAAATTTTAAATATAATTCGAAATTCTTCTTGCACTTCAATGTTAGACTCTCGTATGTGGTGTATGAGCAACTATATAACATAGGACAAATATGTTAGTAGAAATTGTTTCTTTGATTAGTTCATCATTAAAATCATGACATATCAGTTCCATAGTATTATATTTTCATTGACATATATATACAGCATATCGCATATAGAAATATATTTAAATAGAGTTGAAATTTTTTTGTATCTGACAATAAACCAATCTTTCAGCACACAAATTCATGTAACATGCCACATGAACAAACAATATTAAATTAATTGACAACAAATGAACAAACGCAGCAACGCCTCTCATACATTTACAAATAAATACCAAAAAAAAAAAAAAAAATCAAGATAAATACAAAATAATATGAAAAGCAAAAATCAATATTAGTAAAACTGTTTCGATTTCAGGGACAAGGACAAGGACGCACAAAATAAATACATGCGTTCAAAGCAAGTGAAACAAAAATAATCAAAAATAATAATGACAATAAAAATAATAATAGAAATAATATTGATAATGATGCATTTCAGTGTAGTTGTTGCTGTTGTTGTTGTTTTTGTTGTTGCCTTTGAATTGAACGACTTAATTGGGTGTTAGCACTGTCTATGCCTCTATGATTACCGCTACCTTGGCCGCTGCTATTGTTGCTGTTGTTGTTTTTTGACGCTTTTCAAGTTGCTGCTGCTACAACGATTTAACAGCTTGTTAAGTACTTTTGGCACCTGCAGCTATTTATCTAATATACACAGACATGAATTCAACTACCGAACTATTGCGGCATGAGGCGACCGTCGGCAATTGTTTGCATTTCGATGTCAAATGGTCAAATGCAAAAAACCGATGAAAATATAATAATAATAATAATAAAATAACATTTAACAAAAGCGCAAAGGCCAAGCTTAATAAAGCAACAAGATTAACAAGAGGAAATGAGTTATTGAAGTAACCAAAAAAAAAAAAATATCTTTTTGTGTGACTCGTTGTTGTCGTATGAGAAGCGTGTGCTAGAAAATCATTAAGCAGGTTATTGACATGACACAATCCTGAAGCGAATTTTTTTTTTTTTTTTTGTTTTTATTTAGGCGCACCCCTTCTCAAATGCTTGCAAAATGTGCGCTGATACAATAAGTTTGCCTCTTTTTTTTTGTTGTTTTTTTTTTTTTTGTATATTTGAGGTGCGTGTTAAGCGCGCATTTTTCGCTTTTGGCGTCAAACGCATGCGCAGCAATCATTCGCACAACTCACTCACTCACTCACTCGCTCACACTTCATCAGCATAGCTGTTTGTGTTGTGCCAAATCGTCGTTTGTGCCTCAGCACAGCTCAGCTCAGCTTTGGTGTGTGGTGTCAAGATAAAGTTAACTGCGCAATCTGCGAACGCGACTCCGCAAAATACGATAATATAAAATGAAGAGAGAAACACAACAACAACAACGAAAAAAAAAACAACCTGTCAATTTGACAAATGTTGCCGCGCGAGTGATTGTGACATTTTTAGTGAATTCGTAATTAAGTATTCGCATACATGCATAAGTAGCATAAATATAATTCTTCCAGTTGTTAACAACGCCAAGCCAAGCGAAGCCAAGACAAGACAACTCAAATGAAGCCAAGCCAAAACGAAGTTGCTTTTTTTTTTTGTCCAAGTTGTCAGAATGACAAATTGACAAGTTGACTGTGTTTGGCGCATGTTAAATTCAAATCGATCGTCATATGATGATTGCTTGCAATATTTTACGCGTTAAGGTAATTAAAATTGGCCAAAATATGCACACAGACACTCTTGGCCATAGGCTGCGACAGCGGCCGAGGCGCTTTTAAACATGTCAAGGACTTTAAACGACGCACGCATTTCTAATGAGCCACGCCAATGACCAAAGACTTTTAGCGACTTTTTTTCATAAGAAAATTTTACTTACTTATGTCACATAACAACACGTTTGCATAAATGTTTATTACCTGCAAAGAGAAGATACGTTTTTTTTTAGTTATTTGCTATGAAAATTATTTTCAATTTTTTTATTATTAATAAATTTTATATATTCAAGCACCTTTTGCAATAAATGTAGGCCGGGCACATTTTTTTCCACTTTATTAAAATTCAAAACAAACTTTCAATTACTTTCTATTACTTTACAATAACAACAACACTTTTAATAATTTTGTTTGTCAATCACAATAAATATGTATAATTTAAAAAAACAATTCTAAGTCTTTAAGCAATTCATGCGTGCATTCAATAAGCACGCCAATTGATTAATAAATGTTCATTCCCGAAATTAAAAAGGCACTAGTCCCAATAAAGAATCTACGCTGCTTTGTTCTGCTTATTGTTTTTTGTTGTTTTTTATTTTCATCATCATCATCATCTCATATGAGAACTGCAATGCAATGCCAGCATAATTGTACAAGTCGACAAATTCCCATGCTCAATTATGTTGCGGCTTCAAATTCCAATAAAGTTGCAGCTTCGAATATTGTTTCTGTTGTTGTTTTTTTTTGTGGCAATATGCAACAATTTGTTCGACACGCCCGGATGTTTACAACAAAATAAACAAATTCATAAAATAATGCAAAGCCGGGCACAAAATCATTGATTTTTTTTTTTTTTTTTTCGTGTTCGATTGTAACAAATTTTCTTGAATGTTTATTTAAAAAATTATTAGACATGAAACACTTTGCTTTATTGAACGAACGCACCAAAAAAAGAAATGTCTGTGCGCAAGAAAAGAAAATTGTGTAAGCTCTTCATGCACACACATGTATCTATAAATAGTTACAATATCTGATAAAGATCAATACTCATACTCAATGGATAAATGAATAATCAATTGTGCGCTGATCAAAGTCAAAGGCGCGCGCGTGTTGACAGCGGGGAGATTTGTTAAGTTTTGAATAAAATTGTATTCATTTTCAAACTATAAATAGTTTTGATAAATTGGCAACAATTAGGCACCGAGTTCAATGCGTCTTGACCCAATTTTCTTCAACCGTTAGGCTGCTAATTGTTGCAGCGCAAAGTACATGCGTGCGTGAGTGCGTGCGTGAGTCTTTGCATCTTTTACTACGTTGTTTTCATTACTAATGAAGCAAACAATTGTTGACCGCAAGTTGTGCGTTTCACATGCTGATGAATGATATCTTTATATAGTATATACATTATTATAAATATCTCAGTTACGCATTGCAATGATTACAACAGCAACAACAACAGCTACCATGTGTCTCTTATTTTGTCAGCAATTGCATTTTTAATTAAGATTTGATTTAAATGAAAAAAAGGTTTGTGGTTAAGTTTCCTAATGAGTTTCTGGCCTCATTTCCAAAAACTTTGGCTTGTGACTTATGAGAAAATGCTGAAGAACGCATTATTGTAGCAGCAAATATTTTCTATATAAACATTTGTCTTATTAGTAACAATAAAATTTGACCAAAAGCCGCAAAATGAAAACAAATTTGTTTATTTTCAAAATTTGTTTTTGTTTGTTTTTCTCTCTTTTTTGTTGTTGTTGTTATTGTTGGTAAGCATTGTAGATAGAATTGTAACAACTGTCGTGGCATAAATAAAGTTATTATGATTTATGTGCGCAGTCAAACCGAAAACGAAAAAAAAACAAACCTCAACTAAGAATAACAAAAACAGAAAATAAAATATTACAAAATCTCAATTGGTTAAAGCGTTAAACGAAAATGTGCGTGGTTGTTGGCATTTGCATGTCTAGAACCAATAATTCTGTGCGAGCTCTTATGGTATAAGCGATGATATGCAAGCTGAGCTTGAGCGCTCAATTGAGGATGAGTGGAGTGGCACAAGGTGGGCAGATGCAGCTAGCAGGCCTGTATTGAAATTGAATATGCAATTAAAAAACAAAAGGAACAACAAAAAGGCACCCCACACACACACTCACACACACACACACAGTTGAAAAACAGAAATCATTGCAAAAGATAAACGAATATGCAATTGCATTGACTTCAATTGAAAGTTTGCGAAAAATAACTAAAATAAGCTATGAAAAAAAACGATCTTTTTTGCTTTTAGTTTCAAAAGTGTTCAAAATGTACAACTTTGTTTCAAGTGCGGCGCATTTGAATTTATCTTGTTGTTGCAGCAGTGGCAGCAACAGCAAAGTGTTGTATGCGCGATCTTGTCGCACAGATGCAAGCGTTGATTGCGCTGCACGCAAGTTTTAAAACACACACACACACACACACACGAGCATTTTCAGCTTGTATATGTGTATGCAAAAATCGCGTTTATTGATGTTGGCGCTGACTTGCAGCTGAGTCACAAACGCGTTCGCCAAATACACAACAGCCGAGAGATATAGAGAGAGACAGACAAATAGATAGCTGCAAAGACAGACAGACAAAAGCCTCATTAGGCGTGTTGAAGTTGAAAATTGCGCGTTTGCGTTTGAGCGAGCAGTCACTCATATTCATACTCATTCAAACGCACGACTTCGCTCGGCTTGGCTTGGCTTCACTTTGCTTTAGTAAGCTTAGCTTAGGCGCGTTGGCGTTTAAAGCATCATCACCAGCATCATCATCATGATCATCAGCATAATCAACAACCTCATGATCGTGATGTTTAGCTAAGCCGCTCAAACAGCGTCAATTTCAATGCTGTTGTTGTTTTTTTTTCGCCTTCTCTAAAGTGCTGCAAATCGAGCGAATTATGCTATTTGCGTAAATTATTGTCAAGTGTGCAATTGTTGATGGCAAAAACAACACTACTTTGTTGTTGTTGTCTCTCTCATTGCTAGTTAAGTTGCTGTACACGCCGCCGCCATTTGTAGTAATGCAAAAATATGCTCAAACATAATTCATACAAAAAAGTCTCACCACTTAAGCTACGACATTTGACACGTCGATTGGGCGCTTCCTCCATCATAATAATGTAATGGAAAAAACAACATTAAACCGAAAAAAAAAAAAAATCAACTAACAAAAGAAAAACGCACATAAAACACAAATTTTATAGGCATATTTCTTCATTGACCCAATTCTTGTATTGCATGGCGACGACGGCGACGACATAAGTTAAATTAATATTTAATGCTCATATTGCTTATTAAAGTATAAAGTTTTATAACTTGTGCCACTTAAGTGAAGTTCGTTAACTTCAAATTTTTCTTGTCTTGCCAACGCTTTTGTTTTTGTCATTCAACAGCCATTCTGGTTACTTTACAATACATACTTTCATATATATGCAAGCATCATAAAAACCCATAAAAAGATACTTTTTTTTATTATTATTATTATTATTATTATTATTTTGTCTCTCTGTTAGCATCTGTGCGCCCGCGTATTTGCAGAATTTATTAACACGCAGACGCATTTGACCCAGAAAAGTGCCCAGCGTCTCGCGCTCAATTTGCAACAAAAATAAAAAATAATTCTTGAAAATAAAAAATAAGCTGAAATTCACGAAATTTTTGAAAAAAAAAGATATTGAAAAAATTCAAAAAAAAAAAACCAAATGTTTCATTCTGTAACGCGGAAGTGCTGAGCGTCCTTTCAACGCTTATAAATAAAGTTAATGACTCAATTTGTATTGAAATGAAAGCCGAAGAGTTACAACAACAAAAAAACTTCAACTCAAATGAATTTTTGCATACTTGACAGCATGAGAACGAACAATCAGCTTTGGTGCCCCTTTGCCAGCCTGTCATGTTGACCCCTTATGCAATAATTTTTCGCACAAATTGGGCGTCTGTTGTGCGCATTAAGTCGCGCCGAAATGTTGCTTTAATGACACTCAATGTACTCAAACTTAAACTTCAACTTTATAAATTACATAATTTAGTAGTTCTTTGACTCGCACTTCGACGACTTTTGTGCTTCTTTGTTCGTACGACAATTTTGAACCTGTCACCAAAGTAAATACTTCAATAAATATTCCAAAGTGATGCAAATATTCCAAAATGTTTTGCCGGAATTCATATTCAACACAGCTTACGTCAGACTCCAAACACTTGAGTCAAAAAAAAAAATAATATCTTCAAATTTATTGGCATTTTTATCAAATGCTAAATTTCAATGAAATTAAACAGGTTCAACTTGACAAAGAAGTCATGTGTTTTTGTGATTTTTTTTTTGGTTGGAGTTTTTGCTTGTAAGAAGAAAGAATTTTTGTTTGCATAATGGCAAATTCTCTCGCTCAGTCGGTGACGCAGATTTTTTCAATGAGCTAATCAATATAAATATATATATATATTTTTTAAAAATAGCAATTAATGCCAAAAGTGTCAATAGGCCACGTTAATTAAATTTTATTGTTGTCGATAATATTGAAAGAAAATATAAGTAAAAAAAAACTACAGGAAATGCCAACGAAACGCTTAAAAGGTCTCTTTATGCCAATAAAATTTTATTACTTTACAGTTGAATTCGATTGTAGATAAAACAAAAAAAGACTTACGTTGCTTTAAAAAATATTATTTCAAACCAAAAAACACCAAAAATCAAATTTATGCACAGAAGTGGTCATGATAATTAAGTGTTGTGACTTGTTTGTATCTCAACTTTGTATCTCATGCGAGGTCAGCGGCTGCCGTTCTACATTTGGTGGATTGAAAACCGTACCAAAGGGCTTATAACATTTGATTATGTTTCGGTTATACATTTGAGAATGAAACTTGTTCGAAATTTTATTAATGAAATTCCAGTTTAAGCTTTAAGCGAATAAAATTTGGATTTAACTGCTTAAAAATTTTATATGATATGAAATGAAATTTATAAATTAATACAAATCATCGAAAATTAAATGGAAAAAAAATCAATAATATCACTAAAAATACTAATTTGATAAAGAAAATTAAAAGTAGTTTCGAAAATGAATCATTTCGGTTGAGAAGTTTATTGACAAGTTCGAATGATGCTTTTAAAGGGCATTAAATTTATCGTCTGTTTTTTATAAGAATATAAACTTTGTTTTAGTTTTTCTATATTAAAAATGAAAGAAGCAAGAAACTTGTTTACTGACAGAAATGTCTGACTTGTTTAAGTCAGCAGAGTCAACAAAAGTTGTGCTCAACAAAGGATACAAAAGTAGTTTGTTACACATATGTCTGTAGATATATATGCCAATTATAATTGAGTAGACTCATCAACATACTGAGACCGAGACTGAGACTGAGACTGTTTTATGGTAGCACGCAATAAGTGACAGCGACATTATCGCCAATCAAACTCAAATCAATAAATTTATGCTAACGAAGAGCGGCGACAGTAATTAACCCAGTGCATTATTGACCAGTATTCGTCAAGTATGGTATATAGTATGCACGTACTTTGTTTATAAATAAAGACAGAGAAAAGACATTAGCCTTAAGAACACAAACAACAACGATAACGACTACTATAACGATGACAATCATGCATAAAACTAACGACAACGACAATCAAGCGACCGCAACTGAATTGATATGACTGACGACTCTTGTCTGAGGCAGCAACATCATGATGATGCTGCTGATGATGCTGCTGACGATGAGCGGCACTAAAAAAAATTGTATAAAAAAAATGTAAAAAAATAAATAAAAAAAACATTAAATAAATAAGAAAATTAAAAGCGTAACGCATGAAATAAATACAATAATAAAAGTGCGTAGTCGTTGCTGCGATGTTTGTATGCCGAGAAGTAAACAAACTAATTAAAACTGACACTGACAGTTGATGACAATTTACTAAGACACGAGAAGACGACACAGTCGCAAAAAACAACAACATTATGCAGCATGTTGCAGCAGCAAACGGGAGGCCAACTGAAGTCAAAGAAAAAGGGCGCAAAAAAATAAAAGAAAACCATGCAGGGGGCAAGCAAAAGGGTTACAAAGACAGAGAATTTCACCAAAAGAATTTGCAATGTGTGGCAGCAACAACAACAACAACAGCAGCAGCGACGTTTGCGGTGGCGGGCAGCAATGGACATACATATGACAAGACAAGATGAGGCAAGACAAGACAAAGCCTGACAGTGCGTGAATGATTGCCTAAGGCAGAGTATGTTTCTGTGCAATAAAAGCATAAATAGTTAGGCCGTTGCGCTTCAATTGAAATGTTGCATTTGTAATTGACAATGCAAGTAGCAAAATGCCTCAAGTGGCATTTTAAATAAAGGCTTAACTTGTGCCGCCAAGCAGAAGGGTTAAACAGAAGGCAGCGACTTCAAATTGATTTCAACTTTGTTAATGAACAAAAAAAAAAACGAAATAAAATGCAAGCAAATTAATTTGACAATGCAAACAACGCACAAAGCAACATGTTGCGCTCATATGTTGCAAACATGTTGCTAAGGCAGTGAAGGTTTGTTGTTGGTTGAGAAAAATTTTCAAAAATAGCAAATTTAAATCAAAATTTTCAACATGGTGGGTTGAGTTTTTGGCATGCAATCAAGAATGTTGCTGCTGATACATGTTGCACTGTGCGACGACAGTCAGTCTGCGCTGGCGCAGTATTACAACAACACTAAGACAAACAGACGTGGGCATAATTATATGCCTTTTCTTATTGTTTTTGTTTTTAGTTTGTGTTGCTGTCTTTGGCGTTGGCATTTAACATTTAGCAAAATGGAAAAAAACAACAACAACAACAAAAAAGGTGTTTAACTTGAAATTGTTACATTTTTACCTTGCATGCGCTATGGGCAATTTTGTTGTCGTTGTTTTTGTTGTTGCTGTATTTGTCAGTCTACACACAACATTCCACTAATATTTCTGAAACACTTAGGCAACAACAACAATTACTTTTAGCAACAACAACAACATGCGCATAGCTTAAACAAGTGACAATCATAATTTTTCATAACTCAACCGGTTTTTGCTTAAGTTTTTTTTTTTATTTTATTATTTATTATTATTTTGTTTTTGTTTGTAAAAAGCTTGCGGGCTTTTTCATAAATTTTTGTGCTTTTTTTTTTTGTTGCTTTCAGTGCATATTTTACTTTGAGCAACATTGGCCGCAATTGCGCACAAGTGTGTCTTCTCTACAGGCAAGTGTTGTTGTTGTCGTTGTTGTTGCTGTTGTTGCTGTTGTTTTGACGCGTTTCTGGAAACCAAAGTGGTCTTGGCTACTTATAAACTACTCATGTATGTTGCTTTTTCCATTGTTGTTGTTGTTGTTGTAGCTGTTTTGTTTTGTTGCACAAAGACGAATTATGTGGCATGTGTTTTGGTAATTACAAATACATATGCATGAACATATGAACTTTTGCCGATGTCGCGCTATTAGCCTGATTTTTTTCATCTTTTTTTTTATTATTGTTGAAGGCCCTTTCAAGGTAGTTTGCATATTGAAAAGCCGGTTTGGCGTGCAGATCAAAGTGACAAAAAGTCAGCTTCAATGGTTGTGCACTGCAACGGAACGACAAGTGGCTGAAATTTGCTTGTGAAGCGGTCAAATAGACAGAGGAGCTTGAAAACTTTGAAAAAAAAAGCTAACAGAGAGTTTCAAAGATGCTAACACGTGATTTGATTGATATGAAACCTATAGAGCTGTTAGAGATCATCATTCAATCATTCAATTTTAGGCCAAATCAGTTGAGAAACACTACAAGATAAAGTATCTTTTTAAAATAACGCTTATTTTTGATAAACTTTTCCATTTAAATAATTTTCCTTAAAAATCTTGTTGCATTTTCTATATTTTCTGCAGCATGCATGCTTTTCTTTAAGTATGCATTTTCAAGTCAAGCATATCGGCCAAGTACATAAATGATGTCTTGAAGTTATTTTCTCATTACGATTTCAAACTTTCAGTTCAGTGACTTTCAGCCATGCAAACACTTTACACGTCATGAAGCTCTGTCGCAGTCAGCGCCGAGTGGACCTAATTTCTTTTGGCAAATACAGCACAAAGCAACAACAGCAACAACAACAACCAGCATATAAACAACAAAAACTCGTACATAGAAAACTAATTTAATGCAATTACTTTAAGCTGCCAAGTATTCTTTGTTGTTGTTTTTCTTTTCTCTATCTCGCTCACTCACACTCACACTTTGTGGCATGTTCATGGCATGAAACATTAAAGAAAAGCAAATTTTCGCAACAACAGCAACAACAACAACAAGTAGGAAGACAACGAGAACATCAATCATTTGCGTGCAACAACTGGCAGCAGCAACAGCAGCAACAACAACAGCAATGAGAATGCACAGCAATAAGAAAATTGCAACTGTGCAATAACAACAACAATAGACACACACAGACGGGCTGTCAGCCAGCCAGCCAACCAGCCAACCAACCAGCCAGCCAGGCAGCGAGACAACGAGGCTGGGGCTGAGGCAGCGACAGAGCTATGCAGGAAGGCGGGCCGTCAGACAGCAAAAGTGAGGCATAAATTAGCTGCAGGGTCTGTGTTAAGTTTTAATTTTTTGCACTTGCAACAATTTTAATACTTCTGCAATGCAACGCTCACTTGCAACGCTCACTTAACAGCAAAACAATGAGTCAAGTAAAAGTGTTTTTGTTTTTCCCACTTGGCCTCCTCTGTTGCAAGGCAAAAGCAAAATGCTTGCAACGCCCTCATTGCAAAGCACAAGCACTGATCGGATGCGATCGGTATCGCTACTCTTGTCTCGTTTCATGGCTTTTCCTTGAAGCCATATTAATAAAAAAATAAGAAAAGAAAAATAATAATAAAAAAAGATCTAAAACTATTTCATTCTGAACGCTTCAATGCATATTGAAGACACTTTCGCTACTTGTAGCTAAACATATGAGTAACTGTGTATGTGTGTGTTACAAATACATGGCAACGGCGTAATTCTATAAGTATCTGATTGCCATAAGCAAATGAGGCATAGCGACGCATATTTTATTACCAACTTTGACGTGCACTGATCATGTTAATGTTGATGATGATTCATTTCCGTCACACACACACACACACATACACAGATACATGTTTTTGTGCTCATTTCGACTACGTTGAAGTCTTTCAAAATGTTAACAGAAAGCAAAAAAAGTAAAAAACAAAAGCAAAAAGGTTTGAGTTCGCCTGCAGTCGCCACGCTCGCATAATTGGTTTATTTGTAGACCAAGTTTGGTAATTTGCTTTTGCCTTTAAGGTGTTTCCCACTGTATATGCGTATGTGTGTGCAATAACAAGAACAAAAGCCACTCTCACCCACGCGGCTGCTTAAACGTGTTCTGTTGTTTTTGTTGCTCTTATTTCGCATTTATTTGCACAACGCTGGAGGCATGTTTAGCATTTAATGTCACTTTTATGACTTTTCTGGACGATCACGATCAGTCGAAGTCGTCGTAGACAGCAAACATTTATGGCTCAAAAGCAACAGAGACAAACTGAGTCATCATTAACTCAGTCTGATTCATCTTTCGTTTCGTCCATTAGAATTTGTTAATTTAATTTTATTTTTTTTTTTTATTACTCCAGCAAAACATGATCAATAATTTCACGCCAAGCAAAGCGCAAAGTTCAAGGTCAGCTAGACAAAAACGCACAGGTCGTTGTCGGCAAAGGCACACTAAAGATGACATAACTTTCGCATATGTATGTACAATGATTTATGCAAAATTAACACACCATGGACAGACATTCGACATCGCCAACGACACGAAGACTCAACTCTCGACACAACACGATTCGACTTGGTTCGATTGGGCAGGCAGCGTTTTGAGTCGTTTGGCGTTTGGTCTGACAAAGCTTATCTGAAGAAAAAAAAAGGAAGAAGACGCTAAACGACACGCAGGTGGTCAGGGGGGGGGGGGGGGGTCAACATGGCATCGTGGTGGCATCTTGCCAGTGGAGGATGTTGTTGTTGTTGATGGTGGTGGCCAAAAACAGATGCGTGCCTTGACTGAGTTTCAATGCGAGATTCAATGCCTAATATGCATTCTCTCACTCTCTCTCTCTCTCACTCACCTACTCACTCATTCATTCACGCACACGCTTCGTTAGTTGGTTCAGTCAGTTGGCTGGTGTGAGAAAGATATTGATAGTGCAATTAATTATATTCACCTTGCCTGTTTGACAGTAAGCGGTTTTTCTTTCTTTCATTTTCATGATTTTGTCTTATAAGCATTTTTTCAACTTCCCTCCAACCAACAAGAAAAAATCGAAAAAAAAAAAAATATTTCTAAGCGCTTTCGGTCTTTGCCGCAATAAATGAATTATGATCGTTAATATAAAAAATAAAAAAATAAAAAAAAAAATGCCATGCTCGGTATCAATGACCAAATGACATATTAGCGGTCTTAGTGTAAAAGCCAAGATAAGTTGCACTCGTCGTCTTCATCGACAGCGACGTCGTCGTCATTGATGCACTCGCAGCTGGCACGCACACAGACACACACGCATGCAATACAATACAATCGCTTACTCACGCACGCACGCACGCAAGCATGCCACCTCTACTGTCGCCGCTGCCGTCGTCGCTTCATGCAGACACTTTGATTAGAATGAATTTTTCATTTTCAATGCTTTTACACATGTCGTCAACTGACGCTGCTAATCGTTTATTGAACTCAAAGCTAACCGAAACAATAACAAAATATACGCCGCTGAAATATAGAACAAAACCAGCGGGTGTTGCTTATTCTTTAATGCACAACACTTTCAATCGCTTTCAACGGCTTTCAACGGCTGCTTACTGCCTAACTTTTCATTCGTCTTCGATTTCAGTTGCTCCCACTGCGAGTTCTGCTCGAGCAGACTACCGAAATATCATTTGAAAACAGCATGCATGGCAAGCAAATTAGAATTTTTCACTCTTCTTTGCGCCTTCTCATCAGCATCATCATCATCACTGTGATCATTGTGATCATCATTTCAAAAGCTCAGTTGAACCACAGCAGGTCGCGGTTTTTAATGTAAGTCAGTTGGCTGCGAGCTGTAAAAATTATGCCATACAATCTTGTTCCCACACACACCAAAAAAATACAAAAAATACAAAAAAAAAATATGTTAAATTACGTGTATGAGTTTTATGCGCCTGAATTTTTTTTTAAGTGTTGCCTTGACTTCGACTTCGGCTCTGAGTTGAGCTTTAACTTCAACTTCCAAGCGACTCCCACACACATGACTGGTCGGTCGTTCAGTATGGTTTGGTTTGGTTTGGTTTGGTTCAGTTTGGTTCGGTTGGTTTGTCTTGGTTCGTCAGGTAAGTCGCTCGTTTAGCGCATTTGTCACGTCGCCGCAAGCAGAATTTACGATTCCACAGAAGTACGCTTATTTAGAATTATGAAGGCAGCATTTAGATAGCATAAGTCGTACTTACAGCGGTTGTTTTTGTTTTTTTTTTTTCCTCTTTTTGCTTTTCTCTACACGTTTGTCCAAAAGTGCGTCTTAATGGAAATTTTAAGGCCAGTTTGTTCAAGGAAGGTGGGCGAAAGGTTCCGAATGGCAATCAGGACAGAAGGTTAGAAAAGGCAATTAAAAATAGTCTGTTCTTGTAATAAAAAGAGAGAAATATGGCGCAAGAAAAGTTTTGTAGAACTGAAACGGTATATGAGTGTAGTAAATTCAGAGTCAAAGGAAGTTCAACAACTAAGAAATTGAGTACAAATTTGCCATCAGCAAACGTTGTTGAAAAATTGATAAGTTGTTTAAGGAATTGTTAGAAACAAAGTTAGTTAGGTAGCACAAGCGCAGAAGAAAGCGATGAACCACGAGGCATCATATTCAATATAGAAGTCACTTATATTTAAACTCAATACAAGCAAACATAGAACTTGAATTTTTGTTTTTAATCTATGAAACCTTTTGTAAGTTGCAATCACAATCACTTACTGAATCATTTAAAAAAACTTGACCAAATACAATCTTAGGTAAGGAAAAACTTTCCGTTAATACAAAACTTTCCGGTCCCTTAACTTTTGAACGAATCTGATAAGATTGCTTGCATTTATTTTGACGTCAAGTCAATGTGTAGTTTTATCGCACTGACTCAGCGCGCTCAGCTTAGGAACTGAGTAGGCCGCAAAAACATACGAGAAATACAAGTAAAAAGCTGACAACGAATGCATTTTCTTGCGTTCATTGCACTCGCAGACACAGCGAGTGACAAATAAAGCAGAGGCGAAAAGCTTCACGAAAAATAAAGGTGTGAACAAGATATTTTTATTAGATTTTCTATTTGTTAAGAGTGGCAAATATTTATAGTTCGTTGCAAGCGTGAATGCAAAAAAAGGGGAGAGAAAAAAATTAAATAAATAAAACGTGCGTTGACGCTGGCAAAGATTTGCTTGCCTACTGCTTTAATGATGTGAGCTTACAACACCAACAAAAAAAGCTATAAAATGAGGTCCGCTTGCTACTACACACACACACATCTATATAATGGGAAACGCTAACAAGAAGAAACGCAATAAAAGAACAGCAATTTGTGAAAGAATCGCCGGTAATTTTGTGCGCTTTACTTGCAATCAAAGTTTGAAAGTCATGGGCTCAGGCACTGCCTTGAATGCCAATTGCTGCGTTCCAAAGTGAAATTTTTCTTCTTATTTTTATTTTGTTTAATTTTTTTATTTATTTATTTTTGTAACTTTGGTTTGGTTCTTTCATTTACCAAACAATTACATTTAAACTACAAATAGGCCTGCACAAGCACTTTAGATAAGCATCTTAATAGAATTGCCAGTCGGCGTCGGCGTCGTCGTCGTCGTCGTCATCGGCATCGGTATTGGCGAACTGATCGGCATCAGCGTTCAACTTGATCTCACAACTTGAGAGACTCAATTGAAGTCGGCTCAAATGCGAGGGTGGCGTTTATATTGTTTTGCGGGTAAAGCGGCAGAACAACATCAGAACGAACGAAAGAACATAATGATATTTATCAGCAATTCTACAATTTCCATGGGCATCATATTTACAAGTTAATATTTACGCTAACAAGATTTTATTCAACGAGTTTCTACACTGTTCAAAATCTTGTATTAAGATCAAGTCGAACTTGAGGGAAATGCAAGAAGATATATGTATAAAAGCACAAACATACATACATACAAACATATGTATATGTAGATACAATATAAGCAGATATAAAAGAACAGACAAAAGCAGAGACATGAGTAGACAAGCAAAATGCTTGTTAAAGCGCAAAACATGTAGATTTCATTAAAGATATCACACAAAAAAAACTAAGCGTAGATGCAACAACAACAATAACAATCCGAACAAGAATCAAGCGCTGCGGCGACAGTCTGTGGCTTATAGATTTGCAGACTTAAGCTAGACTCAACCGCTGTCTTCTTGCCAACAGTCTCAGTCTCTGCTGTGTGACATGCGCGTATCTGCTGAGAATGTTCCTTTGCTTTTACGCCTGCCGCCTTCACTATGCATGACCGCTGCATTTGCAAGCCCTTCAAGTGGAATAGAGGAGTGCGAATGCGTTGAGTTGTAGATTTTTTTCTTTCTTAAGCTTTGTCTGAAATTCAATTTGCGCGCGCGCACGTTTAGTATTCGATATGATGACCGGCACAACACAACAGAACACAACACTTGCTGCCAAATGCAAATACTGTATGGCGTTGATTTTAGCTTAATATGATGACGATCACAATGGCGATGACGATGATGACGACGACGACGATGGCAATGGCAATGAAGACGACCGTGTCTATGAAGTTAATGCTTGCTGAATTGACCAAGCCCTAAATAGTTGTTTGTGGTAATAAAATGGCAATTAAGTGTCTTTGTGGACGACTGTCTCGAATTGTCGGTCTATCTGTCTCACTGTCTGCCCGTACTATGTCGTTTTGACTATCGGAGTGTATCTGTTTGAGGCGCTATGCTGTGCTATAGCCTCCAGTTATAGGCAAAAGCCGAAAAGATAATCATAAAAATACTTGTTTACGCGTGTAGAACAACTTTATAAGAACGAATGATATGCGCGCCCTCGATTATTGTAGTCAAGTTGCCTGGCTTTGCTGAGCTTTGCTTTGCTTTGACTTGCCCTAACCGGACCTCATTCACAACGATATATTCTTCGTATTAAGGCATTTTGGCTAAACTTTATTTGTTGCTTTGCTTTGTATTTATGTGTTATTTTATGGCTTTAACTTAACGCATAATTTGAGCATAACTAAAGTGCATATTGAATTTTGTGGCACTTTATGATTATTGATTTTGTGTTTAATGTTTATATGGCATTCCACTGGCATTCAAATAGAACACACACAGTCGCACTTTGATCAGCAAAAAAAGAAAAAAAAAGGGAATTTGCTATAAACTCAATTATTGTCACTCAAGCGCCAAAGATTTCGTTCTGCATATCAAGTGCATAAGCAGCCACCAAAAACGCAGCATGAATTCGCATCAAATGTTATCAAGCGAATTGGCCACGCATGCGCAGGCGACAACATGCTGTGCGACTTTAATGAATAGCGCAAATCATAGTGGCATAGAAACATAGCCGAATCACTGAAGGCATAAGCAAAGGCATATATATGTATGTATGACAGATATCGTCATACGATAAACTGACAGCGTGACTTCTGCTTATACTTAAGCCAGCGACGCAGCAAAGCTTCAAATACCGAATTCATTGGAATACTTTGCATGTGACCACAGCAGCTCGCCAGAAATACGCATGAATCATGCACGTGCCCACGCTGGCGTATGAGCAATATTTGAGTTTAGCTTTTATCGTTAAAGCGAAAAGCGCAACTTAAATAGTCATAATTATTATTATTATTTTGTATATTTCTTTTTTTAATTATATTTGTGGTCTTTGCCTTATATGCGCAAGTTGTTTAGCTGTCGGTGCGAAAAACAAAATTATTATTCCATAAGTAAAATTAATAGAATGAATAGAGCGCTGAAAAGTTTTGAATCATTTATGAAATTTCACAAGAATATTTTTTTTTTATATTTCTAGTTAATATTATTTGCTTTTTTTTTAATATGCATTAAAATGTAAACAGCAACCGTACAAGGACAGACAACAACAAGAACAAAGTTGTTTGACAATATCAAGACCAAGTAAATGAATACAAAAACCAAAACATTTACATATTTGCATAAGAATTAGAAATACGAGTACTCGTGGCTACAAGAGGCAAATATCGTACATCGAAATATGTATTTAGAAATCTTAGCTGCTTGTATCGTACAAATAAAGCCTCAAGTGTCGCTTTGTCGCGTTAAATCGCACAAAAATCGTGCTAAACTGCGCACAGCATGAACACCTTTTGTACAACAACATTACCAACAACAACGCCAATAACAACAACAACAACTGAAACGCCACATTAGCAAAGTATTGAACTCGAAACACGTTTTAAATATACATTTTTTTTAGTAATTTTTTCTTATTTTTTCTTATTTTTTTTTTGTTTTTCGTTTTTCAAATTGTTTTTCGTGTATGCTTTTGGCATGTTTTGCGCAAAATACCAGAAAAAAAATATAAAAATAACACAAAAATCCAACTAGAAATCAACAGAAATCAAAGCTAAGACAAACTTAGCATTTTTTGTGGCCATTGACTTGCTTATGAACCAACAAAAACAACAACAAAACAACAACAACACGTATGCTGATTAACATAAAAGATTTGTTTGCTGTTTGCCTTATTGGAAAAACGTTATTTTGAAATCTTTATTGCCATTTTTGTGTCAAACGGCAATGTTGATAAATCGACATGACTGCAGACTTAATTGTTGCGCTTTCGATATGAAATTGATTTGAAAGTTAAGTTTAAAAATAGCAAACTAACTCACCTTTTTGCTCAATTTTCATGCAAAATGCAGATTATTATTGTTTTCTTTCAGCGACACGTTTATTGTTTGCTGCCAACTGCAAATGAGAGAAATGAAAAAAGAAAGAAAGAAAGATGTTATATAAATTTTGCTTTAATGTTTAATTTTCTTATTAAATAATAAACAAATGCAAATGCAAATTTACGTTTTGCATGGCAGATTTTCAAATGCGTTGCAAAAATACACAAAAAAAAAATAAAAACCAAAAACAAATAAGCAAATAAATAAATGAATATCTAAACGAGACGAAAATCGTTAAGCAAATATACAAAAACCGGTAGTAACATGATTTAACTAGTAGCGTATTTGAGCTCACACACACACACACAGACTGAGAGTATTCGCTTTTGTTAATTATACAGCAAAATATCAACAAATTCGTAACAAAATGAGACAAAACAAAGCAGCGAAATGCATAAATTAAACTAAAGTTGTTTTTGGGTATTTCCAACTTGTGGCGAGAGTTGATGAGCGCTTTCAGATTTATCGATTTTGTATGAAAAAAAAAAAAAACATTAGTTCGAATTTAAAATACAATATTTGAATACAAATTCGAAATTTAGAAATTTTTATTTAAATAGAGTTGTCAAGAATTTAAAGAATTGTATATATACCTCTTCGGATGTTTTTTTCATATAAACATTTCTTGCAAATTAAGAATTTTTTCAATTTCTTCTTCTTCAAAAACAAGTGTCAAATTTATTGTATGAAAATTTGCACACAATGAAAGTTCTGTTGATTTAATGCATGTTCGAAATTGAAGATAGTTGAATGATCACTTTACATTGTTGCCTTGACTCAAAAACTTATTGGGAAATCAATCTGTGTAATATTGAAAGTATTTCAAATGCTTCAAAATCAATGTCTTTTCTTTTTTTTTCGACTTATGATGTAAATAAATTCATACAACTTCATTACAAAGTCTTCAACAAAGTTGATTTATTTTGTGTTTTGTTTTTGCTTACATGTCTGACAAGATTCTTTTCTACTTTTACAAGTCACAAGCTTAACATTGACGTAAGTGTTTTGTTCTGTGCACAGTCAACAGCACGGAACCGAACATCATTTGAAACTCAAATGATTGACGTCGACAAGCAACAAATGCAAAAAAAAAAAAAAAAAAAAGTAACAAAAACAAAAGATTAGAATGAAAACAGATACAAAATACAAACATGCTTCAAAGTTGTTCATGGTCAGCAAGTCGACGAAACTGAGAAATGACAGTGCACATCAAGTTGTTTTTTATGTTTTTTTTTTATTCCAAATGGATTTGAAACGACACAACAACAATAACAACGACAAAGAATAACACATGTTTACTGCTTTTACTTTCATTGAAGTTTGCAAAAAAAAATCATACAAACTTTAAGTGTAACTCAAATCAAAGAAGCAGGAGGTGTGGGAAGTTGCACAATTCGTGTGCTAAGTATTGTTAATTATAACTAAATACTTTTAAATTGCCACAATTGTCGGTTTGGCAGTTTAAAAGACAAACCCAGACAGAAGCGTCAAGTGGACAAACGTTCGACGGCTTCAGCTTCAGTGGCTCCATACGACTGAGGCGGCCCTAGCGCTTTGATTAATTATAGACAGCCTGTCATAATTTACATTTCAATGGCGAGAAAAAAAAACCGCTGTTAATTTGCCATAATTGAATAGAAATCATGTTGTTCTTGCTGTGACAGGCAATCACTTTGAGCAACACGCAATCACTTTTGTATGACAAATCGTGCATTCGCCATTGCATGACAGACAGACATACAGATAGACAGCCTACAATGACACGTTTGTGGAATTTTAGTGCAAAAATGGGGGAAAAAAAAGTTTAAAAAGATTTATTTTGGTCACTTTCTCATGCCTGAAAATGAAAGCAACGTCAAGAACGTGTATTTTTTTAACCCAAATGTGACAAAACAACACACTTGAAAACAGTTGACAAAACACACATTGAAAAATATAAATTTAATACGCCAAAAGTTGAAAAAAAACTCAAGTCAAGTCAAGCGGTGAGTTTAAGTGAACGAAGAAAAAAAATAAAATGCTCAGAATTAATCCGCAATAATGATAATGATGATGCGGCGTGCCACTCAAGAGCAGCATGGGGGTAGTATGACTTGGGCTAAAATGCCAAATCATCTAATCAAAAGTAAGAGTTGAAATTGTCTATAAAGCCATTAGAAAATGTATAAAAAAAAATATATAAAAAAGCGTATAAACCAAAGGTAAAGATATAAAAAAATATGTATAAATAAACTTGATTTGCCTTAGGTTTTTTTTTTTCATATTGTTTTTCTTTATTTGTTTTTGTCTTTTTGATATCGCTTCTGCCACTTCTGCACTTCTGTCTCAAGAGGTGAACGCGCGCGCGCGCGCATTAACCCATTTTCCCACTCTCGGCTGCAATTGAGTCAAGTGTTGCGTGCTTTTGGCTTATTGATCAACACGCCACGTGATGCCAGCAAGCTGAAGCTGAAGCTTTGCCCGTTGCCCATTGCCAGTCGCCAGTTTGCCAGTTTGCCACCGTTGGCTTATACACGCTGTACGCTGTTCAATGTTCGGCACGGCGCACAAGTGATTGGCTTGCAGACAGGCCAACTGATTGGGCACTCTTGATGCATTGATGGCGTAGGCCGCAGTGAGGGGCCAGCGCAGTCTTTGCAATGGCATTCATTTCAGCATTTGTTTGCTTTGCTGCTCTTTTTATATATGTATAAATAAGATTATATGACACTACTGACACACCTTTAGCCAAAATAAAAGCCGTCATTTTGCGAGCACATGAAATATTGTCTAAAATAACGAAAGCCACGAACGAAATCATAAAAATCAAACATTTCAATAAGTAAACCCAAACGGTTTGTTGGCCAGAAACGACAAACGAATCAAAGTCAACAGGATTTACAACATTTAATGAGCTTTGCGACACCTGTTAGGTGGTTAGCTGTAAGCGCAATGAGTTGTGGCATTTAATAGATACTTTTGTATATCTATTAAGCAAATTGCATGAAAAATACATGTCGTTCAAGCCAATCAAAACTGTCTGAGCAGAACGAAAACTTTGCCTTGCTTACAAATCATACGTCAATTAAAATTGGCAAACACGTCAATTCGCAGCTGTCAAATTTATTTATTGCTTTGCAGTAAATTATAAGGTTTGGCTTTTCAAACATGCCAAATAAGTTAATAGTCGAAAAGTATAGCTTATTGTGCTGTTAAATTGGCCAAGATATGTGCAAAGATTGTCGAAAATGTCAAAGTTGACAAAGCATTCGTCAATGTTTATATGAATGCAAAGAAAATATATCTCATAGTCGATTCTACTCTCATACTAGAAATATAAATCTCCGCTCTGGCACGAGTTTAATTCACGATATCTTAAGTACTGTGCATAATTTGTATCTTTTTTGTGTAGCATAGAAATCAACTTTCAAATAAATTGAACAGCAACTAATTAAGCATGCCGCCAACGAAACTGAAAATCGAATTCCGAATTCCGAAAAACAAAATCAAAAGTTAATAAAAACAAAACGAGTAAAGAATAAATGAGCGAACGTACGCTGATCGATATTTGTACAAGAAGTCTGGCCGCATAATAAATTTTCACTCCAAATTTATAGCTTTGAACTTGACTGCGACGAATGGTACTCTTGTTCTCTTGATTTTTTTTTTTGTAATTTTTTTTTGGTATTTCTTTCAATAAAATTTCAATACGTTTGACAATTTCGAGCGTTAATTGAATTTTGATACAGTTGCGAACGCGTTTTCACTAAACATACAAAAACAAGACGAACAACAAAAACAATTACAATGAACTGAAAATTGTCTGTTAAAAAAAATGCGTAAGTAAAATGAACTGAAGTTGTTTATGAGTAAAAAAAGAAACAAACCAAACGAGAAAAATCTAAAAAAATTAAAAAATAAAGATCTATGAAAAATTAGAAACTACTTATCAGTTCTTTTTTGATTTACATTTTCTTCGGCTTCTTCTTATATATTTGTTTTTTTTTTTTTTCTTTGCTGCTTTAACGCTTTTTTAGACGCACGAGTGCGCACTGAGTTAAGAAAATGAAATAAATAATAATAGGAAGAAAAAAAACATCTATGCTTTAATCGGGTTAAATGCTTCATTACGCATGCACACAAGCGTTACATATTAACCTAGATATTTATGATTATTTAGTTGAAAATTTGGTAAATTAAAAATGATTTAAACGAGTTACTCGGAAATCAAACAAAAACAAAACTTGATATGAATTCTAATGCGACTGCAATTGGCAGTTGCTTTGAAGAAGCTCACAATGCAACAACAACAACAACAATGAGAAAACTGATTACATAATTGTATGCTTAGCTTTATGCTCTGCTATGGTAATAGATACTTAGCAAAGGAGAGCGTAACTTGAGCGAACATTGAGCGACTGAACACGTTTCTCGACGAATGTACCATTTTCAGTGAAGCGTGCGTAATCATGGCTGGCAAATTGCAATTGTTCACCTCATAGTTGGTTACAGAAGCCGCAACAGCAACAACAGTAACAGCAAAGCCAAGCTGTATGCTGATGATGATACTGGCAATTTTAACGGTTGCTGCTAATGTGTTGCAAGTGGGCAGTGGACAGTGTGTGTGTGTGTGTGTGTGTGTTCATGATGACGATGATGCCATGTAATTTGTTGTTGGCCTGCTAACCTGTTTGATAGAGCAATTTTTTGATTGATGTTGCCACACCATGCATGAAGCATTAAATATTATAATGATTGAGCATATGATTGAGCCAATGATTGAGTGCAAGATAAAGTCAATGATTGAATCAATGCTTTTTTTTCACAAATCATAATACAATAATTGACCTAATTTGGTTGGGAAAATTGTGTCAATCTTTCTATAAGATAATTTGAGTGAGAGATAGCATCTCTGATTGCCATTGACAATACAAGTTGGCAGCCCTTTGTTTGTCAAGTCAAGTCAAGTTCAAGGCGCACAACTACCGCAATGAGCGGTACCTCAGCTTAACATTGACTTTGCCAGCCAGCCAGCCAGCCTGCCTGTCTGACTGTCAGTCTCTTGCCAGCCTGAGTGTATGCGACATTACCGTAAAGATCGCGATCTGAGTTATTATGTACGTCGAGTGGCTTCGTGTTGCGCTTTAAATGCAATACTCGCAAAGCATGAATGAATTAAGCGCATATTATGACATTTTTCTTCTTCTCTACTTTGTTTTTGTTTTTTTTTGAATACTTATACATATATTTGTTTTTTCTTATTTTCAGCTTCTTTACGTGGAACTGTTTCGACTTCGTTGATGGTTTTTGTTTTGCTTGCCGCTTTTTTCTTGTCGTGTGTTTGAGGTAAAAGGGCAACAACCGCGTTGTGCGTTATTTGGAACATTCACAGTCGACTGTGGCAGCATTTATGTATATTGTGCAACTTGTATTCAAAACCAAGTCAGAGGTAAATGCACCGTTTTCAAGTTGCTTCGTTGCTCGGTTGCTCTGTTGCCGTTGCCATGGTCTCAAAATGCACGTCATACTTTCCCACTCATTCGGTCACGTGCAATTCATTTTAATGTTATTGTTGTTATTGTTTTTTTTTTCCATTTTTTCATTTTTTTCTTACACATTTAATATTTGTCGTCGTTGTGAACTTGTTGCTTGACTTTCTCAGCTGTTGTTGAGCTCTGTTGAATTATTTGTTTCTTTAGTCATAACTTTTTTTTTTTCCTTCTTTCACCAAATAATTTTTCTGTTATTTTTATTACTCGAAAATTTATGTTATGTTTCCTTTGGATGTGCAAATAAAAATTAGCTGAAAAAAATCACAACAACAACAAAACAATAAAAATAAAAAATTGTTATTTGCGCACAATTAGGCGTATGTGTAATTTTCTGCTTCTTCTTGCTCAGCTCACTCGACTGCAAACCGCGCCAACAGACAATCGAATATTTGCTGTTATTTTTTGTTTTTTTGGCATTTAGTGGCCAAACAAGAAAATTGTGCAATAACAATTTGCACAAATGGTCATTTTTAGTGTCCATTATTGTATCTAAGCAAAGACAAAAGTCAAGCAAAGTGAATTGAATGGCAAACTGCGATCACTTTGCAGCATTTTTGTACAAATCGAAATGGAAAAGCGGGTTTTGGTATTTTTCCATGGGTGTAAGACAACTTCAACTCAAAAATTAACAGTAAATTCGAGAAAGAACTTTATCAAAAGACAATTGCTTAATTACAAGTTGATGTTGCTTAACTTGCAATCAACAAAGTCGCATCACTTTAAACGCTTAAGTCAAGCCAAGCCAAGACAACTCAATTACTTTACACAAACAACAGCAACAACAACAACAACAAAGCGCAACAATATTAATGAAAATATTGCCTTAATTGAGACAAATGTGCACATTTCAAAGTGATAAAAATTAATAACAAAAATAAATAAGATCAAGATCAAATGTCTTTCAAACTGTCATCGATGTCGTTGTCTTTGCTGTCGTTGTTGTTGTTGTCGTGCATTGCATTTACACACAAACAAACACAAACAAACACACACACACACACACAAAAAAACTGTCGAATTCATTTGTTGTAAAAATAAATAAACCATAAATTGTGCAATCAATAGAGGAGAGAGAGAGGGAGAGAGAGAGAAAAAATAGCTTAAAATATAAAAACTCGCAGTGTCATAAAAATTGTTAACAACAACAACAATGACAGCAATTTCATAAATATCAACAACAACTACACAAAAAAATAACAACAACAGAAACATTTAGTAAACAAAAAAAAAAAAAAAAAAAAATAACAACAAAAACAGCAGCAAAATTGCAGCCAACTAAGCCAAATTTGTTGCATTTGTTGGTGACTCAACGACAAAGCGCCGACAGAAGAACAAAACCATGAAAAAGAAAATTGGAAAAAAACAAAACAAATTTACAACAATTTATCTTTAATAGTTTAGCCTAATGAAGGTTAATAGTTGCTGTATGCGACAATAGCCAAAGTATCTAGAGCTCAAGCCAAATGGCAGCCAATAAGTGAGCGTGTGAGGCGAGCGGGTGGAACACTGGCGGCGGCGGCACGTCTTCCAGGCCAATCAATTGAATGACTTTGAACGCAATAAGTGAAAATTAACAAACAAACACAAACAAAACGGAAGAAAAAAAAAAAGAAATAATGATGCAGAGCACAAAATATAAGTCTTTGAAAAATCTGTAAGATTTGATAATGTCAGCTTTGGCGATTGTTAAGTGACCTACGATATTTTCAACAACTAAGCTAAGCCACTTGTTCATTATTCTTGTGCTTAGTTTGCCTTGAAAATTGTCTCCATATACCTTCTTCTATGAAATACATTTGGCTCTTAGTTAAGTGCCATAGAACAACAGCTGGAAAATCTATAATAATTTTCAAAACTCAGACAAATAATAACTTAAAATCTCCAATGTTCAATATCTGATTTCAAAAGTCAACCTTAGTATTTCACGCACTTATTTTACTTCAAAGTCATTCTGTATATTCTGCTGACGCTATGTAGTGTATCTTGTATCTTGTGTCTAAGTCTAATGAACTTTGTACCTCATAGCTCCTAGGGAGACATGAACATGCACAAGCGCCGTTATATTGTGCACACACACAGACCGTAGAGTTTTAGTGACATTGGCAGATCAGACAGACAGACAAATATACACATATACATACACATGTTGATATGCCACAAACAGCCGACTTAGTGGGGGAGATCAGTTCGCCAAAGTGGCATAAGAAATGTCAACGCAATGCAGCGAAAATGTTTCAAAACTACAACAACAATTGTTATGTTGATGTTGATGATGATGACGATGACGATGACGATGACTACAATGGCAACGCAGCCGACGCAACAATAAAAACACAACAACAACATTAACGAGCGCGTTTGACTGAGCGTAACGAAAGCAATGAGTGAGTGAGCGAGCGAGCGAAATTTGTTGGTAATCTTGTATCTTGTATCTCACATTGCATTTTGCGTGGTTCATCGTTAAATTGAAGAAAACAAAAAATAGAAAAAAAAAAACATATATACAGTTAATAAAACGATCGAATTTCATTAATTGTAAAATAAACTCAAAACCAAAACGGAGTTGAGGAAAAAAGAGAGAAAAAAATCGCAAAACGTTTCGTTTGCCAGAAGAAAACTAAGCGGAAAATGCAGAAATGCGATGAGATATGAGTACGTTTTGTAGTAGTCGTCGACGATGTCGTCGTCGTCGTTATGTGAGAGATCATCATGTGCGTTTTTTGTGTATGTGTGTGTATTTATGTATGTCTGCAACATGTTTACAAAGCGACTTGCATACATATGGTCTGAATATGTTTGTCTGTCTGTCTGTGCGTCTTTCTGTCTGTCTGTCTGTCGCACATTGAATTGTACGAGACGTTAATTTCACTTTAACAAACATTTTTCTTGTTTATGCAGACGACAAACAGACAGACAGACATACAAATAGACAGACAGATAGACAGACATACAGAAACGGTGATCAAAGTATCGATACACGAAAGCGGTACCACCAAGACTGCATAATGCCATATGTATGTATATACAGACAGAGAGAGACAGCTATATAAAGAGACTTATATGTATATATACATATGTACATATAGTTTTGAAATGCGAGTTGATGTCTGTGACAGATCATAGAAATGTGTTGCATTTTTAATCAAAACGATCGATCAAACGGTAGTTTGCTGCTCATATATGTATATCACAAACAGATGGATGGATGGATGGCGGCGTACGGGCAAAAAGACAGACAAGACACATATGGTCGGCCCAAGTGTTGTAGTTGTTTCTGTTATTATGTATTAAGGCTTGAAGCTGCTGCTGCTGTTGCTGCTTGTTGTTTGCTCTTGGTGCGTCTTGTTGTTTGCGAATGCTTTAATTGACATTCGATACGCAACAACAACAATAATAATAATAATAACTAACAACAACAACAACGTCGACAAGATTGTCTATACTCACACTACAGCTGAGCAGCTAAGCTGATGTGTGTGATCGATTGCTGTTGAAATATAAATTCGTTTGGCATTTTTTTTTTTGTTTTTTCTATATTATTTTTGGGGAAGCAAATATTATTGTGTCTGCCCGCTGACAATGGCATAAGTAACTCAATCTCAAGAGGGTGAGGGACGTGACGTTTGCCCAAAGGGTGCGCCTAATGGATTCAATTGTTGTCGATCGCTGCTGAGGTTGCTGCATGATGCACTATTAGTTGGCTCAATGCAAATAATCATTACGTAGATAGTTGCCTCTTGTGTATTGCAGTGTGAAATTTTGTTGTTTGTGGATGTTGATTTTTGGTTCGGGGGTAATTGACCTTCAGGCGTTTTAAGGTTCAAGTAGGGTCGGCATGAATGAAAGATATCGGTAATGGCATAAAATATCGAGTGTGTGTGTAATACAACAATAACATTTAAATGAGGAAAGGATGGTGGGAAATGTGTAGTTGGGTTATCGAAAAGATTTGAATATAATGCACACGATGAAGACATTTACACATAAGATTTGTATTATAAAATATCTCACACACACAAAGTCTGTGTGTATCATCAAATACAAACTTATTTCATTGTAATTTGTAGTCGATAATAACATGCCTCAAGCTTAAAACAATCCGAACGCTAAATGACTTTGTAACTCCATTTCGATTAACGTTTAACTTTAAGCATTTTAAAATACTTTACAGCCTCAAATTACGTAATCGTAACTACCAACGATTCACAGTCTATATCAATCAATTTTATGACTTTATCTCAAGACGAGTTGAGTTCAGTTGAGTCAAGTTGAGTTGGCAATAGCAAAACAAGCCAACTGAACACGTACAAATAAAAAACAAAACGACATTGACCCTGTAACCTTTCGACTACGCACACAGACATATAAACAAACAGATACATACATAACCCTAACGCCTAATAAACACTTATACGCGCTTTAGCACCTTTCTGCGCTGCCTCAATGCCCACAGCGCCGTCACTGCGGCAGCGATCGAGTCACAATCATTCAATCAAAAACGCATTAACGCTTTAACCTTTCTGTCAGCCAAGTTGGCCAAGTTGGCCGTACAGGGCCGGGTCGGGCCGCAGTTAAGATCACGTAAGTAAATAAGTATACGCCGCGTACTTACAGAACAGTCATAGAAATTGTCGGAGGGGAGCGAATAAAGAAAGATGCTTGTACAATAAAATGTTTACAGCCATGATTATGATGATGCTGCACTTTTTCCCAAGAACTTGCCGTCGTCTTCATCGTCGTCGTTATCGTCATTGCAATGCAGCAGGCAAAAAACAAATAGTTGAAAGCAAAGAGTAAAATTATACAAGCCTCGAACAATTTCCATTTCAATACTAAAGAAATTTACTTTTCTTAGAAGTATGTATTTTATGCCTTAACACTTTTGGTTTTTTTTTTTTGTTTCTCATTTGTTTTTGTCTTCTTGTTTGCCGACTTAGTATTTGATCATTTTTATAGCGTCTGCAGCTACTAGAAGTTGAGTTTTGTCTGTGCATTGCGTGTTGCATTAAAAAATATTTATACAGAAAAATAAACTAAGAAAATCTTCAAGGTAAAAGGCAGAGTACAGAGCAGAAGATACAAGTTGTGAAGAAGTAAGGCAGCGACAATCTTGGGCGGCAAGTGTGACTACTAAATTGGCGGTAATTTTAGTTTTCGAACATGGCTTTTATTTAATTTTTGTATTTCTTCTTTTTACTCATTACTTTATTTTTTTTTTTCTTCTCCATAACACGCATGTGCAGTTGGCTAACAGCAACAACACTAACAACAACAGCAATGCCGGCGTTTTGTTTGCGCAGTTGCACACCCGCTGCTGTAAATGAAACACACACACATACACACATCCACATAGATCGAACATACATGCGATGAAATCAAGAAAAGAAGCTTGACTTGGTTCGGCGTCGGTTCGATTCAAGTTGAATTTCAGCTTTGGACCACACCAAGCGTACAGCATATCAGCACAAAGATGAGGCGTGCCGGGACGTGGCAAGCGTATGTATTTCGATTTGACTGTGAGTAGAAATTATCTCGCATTTGCGTTACTTGTATGCTTGTATTATGCAATACAATTGCAGCAACAACAGCAACAGCAGCCAGTCAACATGGCAGACAAGGCAAAAACCAAAGCGTACTGAACTGAGCCACGCCGTTGGCGGCAAAAAATCGTTTGTACGTGCTCAACTCGACTGCCGTAGCGACAACGACCGACATCGACTAATACAAAATAAGACAACAAACGAAATATTATGTTTTTTTGCGACATCAACATTCAATTTCGGATGCTTTGATTTTGAATATGAAAAAAAAAATTGTAAACTTGCCGAAGATTATTATTATTTATTTAATTTTTTAATTTAATTATTAGTTATATGTATATATTTTTTAAAACAAACTCAACTCAATTTATTATCAATCTGTGACTTAAAAAAAATATTGTCATTAAAGCAAGTCTCTCTCTTTCTCTTTCTGTTATAAACACGAAATCAGCTCTATTGTAGATAATCTATAGAACGGTTTAAGTTGAAAGTTTGCATAGTGACTATTTTCTTACTAAGAATTGAAATACTGCACGTAAAATGAAAGATTGTTCCGACAATTTCCAACTAGAAGACTACTTGCATAAAGAGTAATCATAATTTATCCAAGCTCGGGCCACCCAGCGTGCATTGATTATGAGTTTTTATGAAACCCAAAAGACAAACAACAAGAGAAACTGATCTCATACATTTTCACTTTAGATGGTTTATAGTCAAATTTTAATTAGATGTCATGTCAATTAATTATGAGAGAACGTTATGTTGTTAGTTGAGACTTGTTTCACAAGCACAGCACCAAGCGTATCGAGTTCTCATAAATCTGCTTAGATACTCGTATCTTTCTATTTGCTTGTTTCTTTTTTGGTTTTTTTCTTTGGTTTCTTTTCGATGCTCTGGTGCGACCTACGCGCGCGTATTTGTCACTCGATCGTTGCAAGTTGACACGCTGCTGCAGAGAATAAGAATGCGCACGACTTATTTTCAGTCTTCGTTTTTTTTTTTTCTCAAAGCCGCTCCAACTCGCAACATATCGAAACGCTTCGTTGGCTGATTGGCTAGCCACGTCTGTCTGGCCGTCTATACAGATCTATCTGTCTGTCTGTCCGTTTGACTGTCTACTTGATTGGTAAAGCCTACTCGCATCGCAGCTCATGTAAAGCAGCTTTCTGTCAAAGGTGTTTATTTTAAAAAGATGTACAGAGAGCTGCCTGCTCAATGGCTGCTGCCGCTGCTGCAGCTCCAACTGGTGCTGCTGACGACAAATCAATAGCATAACGAATAGAGTAGGCCGCATGTATCTTAAGATTTGCTGCTTGCTTGCTATCCTAGTTCTCTCTGCTCCACAACTAAAGTATCTGTCGCTTATTTGCGATATGTCATGTGTAGGTATTAACAATGCTGACACTTTTAAATCTGTCACATGAATTACGTCTTCAGATTGTGCGTGAATCTTTCGTACGACAAAAAAAAAAAAAAAATGAATAAAAAACAATCTTCTTTTTAATAACTTTGGACGCCATAATGACAACTGCCGACCAACCAAGTCTTTGTGGCATTGGCGCGTCTTTCATATTTCTGACCCTTTTTTTTCATACCTCTTTACTTTGTTTTTGTTTCATCTTTAATATTTTTTCTTCAAATTTAACCGCAAAGCTTAGAAATGCCCACAACGCTGATGTTCACTCTTCAGCAAATGTCTTCAGACAAATATAAAAAAAAAAACCGCAGCATGAGTGCAAAGGTTCAGAAGTATCTTCAAGCTTGATTAACGCTGATCTTCGCAGTCATCAAAGGCTAGACTTGAAAATGTTAACGGTGCTAAAGACGACCGCAACGAAATCGCATTAACTGTTAAGGTCAAGGACTTCAACAGCATGACGTTGTTGATGATTAGTTAACAATTTGGCAACGAAGCAAATGTCTTTGATAGGATAAGACTTAATTGGCTTAACTTTAATTAAAAAATGGCTTAAATTGCTTAATGAGATTAACGTTCTAAGGTGATAAATGGCTTTAAAATTATAAATTTTTCAGTTTCAATATATTATATAATGAAATTATACTTTACAGGCTCTTGATGATGATTATACTCCTATGTTACACAGCGTCACAAGGCACATACGGCACAGCAGTCCGTCAAACTTTGTCACCCAATTTAATATTATATATTTGAGTTTATAATGCACTGATGACACATAACCGAAGGTTGTTGTTAGTTTAACAGTTTAGTTTTCAGTCTATTCTAAAAGTGATGACTATGAAATCATCTGCTCAGCTTTACTCTGTTCTACTCGCTGCCCGCTC
This sequence comes from Phortica okadai, assembly GCA_034638295.1. Lineage (NCBI taxonomy): Eukaryota > Metazoa > Arthropoda > Insecta > Diptera > Drosophilidae > Phortica > Phortica okadai. The sequence continues at coordinate 3,035,712 of CM067849.1, read as the reverse complement.
TACATTATCAACGTTTCAGTGCACAATATGACAAATGTCAATCAAAAAAAAAAAAAAAACACAAAACTGACATCATTTTTCCGCATTAATGCCAAGCGACAGCAATAATTGCGCAAATATAAAACCTCAATCAAAAAACGATTTCTAAACAAAACAAAACAACGCAAACACAAAAAATGAAATTATTCAAATTACAAGTACGCTGAAACGTAATGAAAAATCACATAATTTGCTTTTGAGCTAATTTAATTTGATTTTGTTTTGAAATCGCCAAGCAATTTTAATTTACTTTCAACTCGTTGACTGCCTGAAAATCAAAAGGCATAAAAAACAACAACAAAAACATTATAAACTAAAAAAAAAAAAATTAAATAAACAAGCTTTGCAAAAAATAAAAAAAAGGCAAGAAATGATGTGTTGTGAAAATAATAAATTTAAATGCGAAAATGCAAAGGAAATTCAGTACGAAGAAAATCATTTTAATGTCGTACACAATTGTTGTTGCCTCGCACGTATCTGTATCTGTGCTATTGTTGTTGTTGTTGTTGTTAATGTTGGCAGCTTTCAATGCGAATCCGAATGCGATTTCGAATTTATTTGTTTGATGAAACTGAATGCCAAATCTAATTTATACAAATACAAAGCGTACTTTTGTTGCTCATTGTTAGTTGAGGATTTTGTTATTGTTGTTGTTGTTGTTGCATCTCTGCTATCTCAGTCGCTCATGCATCCTAATGTAAAGTCGCTGACTCGACTGCGCAAAATTTCAATGCCAACTTTGATGCAAATGCAGTTGATTTTTGTTTTCTTACGCTTATTTATTTATTTATTTTTTTTCCTCACTACTTTTGTTGCTATTTTGCAATGTTGATGAGCAATGAGGACAACAGACATATGGGACAGATAGACAGACAGACAGACAGACATACAGAAAGATTGGCGAATATGGACGGTTGGACGAGAGTTGAAACCATGTAACAACAGAGCACAGCACAAGCCAAACTAACAAACACACACACACATAGAGAAACAGTAACAGAAACGACAATGATATACATGCAACATCATCTATGCTGCATCTAACACAAATTGCTTATCTTGTCGCTTGAGCTCAAGTTACACACGAACGAGTCAACTGAGCGCGCAGCGAAACAAAACAAAACCAAACCAAACTAAAGTAAAGCAAAGCAAAGCCAAAGTGAATCAAACTAAGCCAAAGAAACCAAATCAAAGATCGAATGCGCTGCTCAGATGCCAGATGACTTAGACGAAATGTACTATGAAGCCAAAAAGCCTCAAGTGAAAGATCGAAAGCAAAAGAAACTCTGCCTCTGTCTGTGTGTGTGTGTGTGTGTTTCTGTGTGTGATACATTATAGGGGAAGTGAGTGTAGTGATCTCATCGTAAATTACAAATTACACAAAGTCACGATATCAATTTGATGCCTTTGTATCATGTTGTTGCCTCTGTGTGAATATATGTATCTATCTGAGTGTGTGTGTGTGTGTGTGGATTTGCCAGCTAGTCTTGTATTTGTTCATTCATTCGTTGTTATAATTAAATTGTTTTTCTTCTAAGATAAGTCGCTGTTGGTTGATGATCAAAGTTTTTTTCTGTCGGTATTTTAAGTTGTTTTGGTTTTTTGTTGTTGTTTTTTTTTTTTTTTTTTTTGGTACTTGTTACAGGAAATTGATTAATTCATTAATGCTTTGCTTTAATTTGTTGTTTGCCATTTAACTAATGATGTGTGAATTCAATCTTTGCTTGTTGCGGTACAGTGAAGTCTCTGAATTTTATTGCAACTTTTTTCAATGTCTTCTAAGTAAGATTTTACGATTTGTTCAATGATTCAAATTTTATGCCTTTAATTAAGGCAATTCATTAGCAGCGCCACCCTGCGGCGCATGGTGAAAGTTCAACGGGTGGGTGTTGAGTACATGCCGAGATGATGATTTGAAAATTTCATAACTAATCAGAAAGTTGTCTGATACAATTTTAGATTACAAACATTATGAAATGGCAAAGCACAACATGAAATATTATAAACAACAAAAACAACAATGCGACTTAATTGTGTACAGCATTTAAAATTATATAAGGCACATTAATTGCATTTATTATTATAGTTTTGCATAGAGATTTTTTTCCAGATAAAGTGAAGGTAAATTTTGAGCTCAATTTTTATTTTAAAAAAATTCCAAAAGCAAACCAAATAAATACAACTTTTTTTTTTTGCATTGAACACTTTCATGTTTATCAATTGTAAAACTAATCAAATTGCCGTGCCACGCCTCTTTCGAATAACATACGCGCGCATACAATTTCCTCCAATGAAATTCACATTAAAAAGCGCATAAACTAAATTTAAATTCTAACAGAACTTTCTAAAATTGTGGGCGTTTGCCACATGCCCGACCGCAGTCAGTTCTTTAATTAGTTTTCTTCGCGCTTTTGCGGCTTTCGACATTTCATAAAATATGAAGGAAAAGAAAAAAAAAAGATAGAGAAAAGAAGTCTTTTTCATATGCGGCGCTCTTTCATTTTTCACAAAATTTCGTTTAAGATACTGCTGACAGCAGATGCGGTCGTTATTAATAATTTTTGACATTATAAAAGAACAGCTGACAGTTCATCATAATTATCATTATCAACATCATAATCGTCATAATCATTACCATCATCGTCGTCAACACGATCGCCAGCAGCAACAACATGAACAAATCGTTGCGGCGACTCATCGATTCATGATGCTTTTGTGGTTGCATGTTGCTCACTTCGGCATGGCATGTTCATCATTATGTTTATTAACAACAACAACAACATCAACAATATTACGTTGATCATCGTTATCATCATAATGATATTAATTTCTTTGTTTTTTTTTTTTTTCTGTTTTTTTAAATGCATGTTTGCTACTTTATAATGACAGCATTCGAGCTGACATTGATGCTGGTGATGAGCACATCAATTTTAATAAACATTTTTTTTGTTTTGTTATTTTGTTTTTCTTTTAAATGAATGCATTAAGCAAGCATACAAAAATATGTGACTTGTGTCAAATGTATTGAAAACGTATTATTTGTGCAAATATTTGTCGTAAAAAACAAAAATACACAATTGCGCGTCTATTCAAGACCTTAATTAATAAAACAAATATTTTTTGTGCTGCATAGTTTTTTTTTTTTTTTTCTTTGTAATTTATTTTTGCGTCTTATGCAATTTGCATACATAGGAAATTGTCGTAGAAAAAAATCTTGACAACATGTTTTGCTATACAAGTATTTTTGAAAAATTTTTTTATAGTTTTCATTTTTTATTTTGCATAAATTCTTGCACGCAAACACGAATAAGGCGTAAGGCGAATAACAAGCAAATTTGCATGCTCGACATTTGTCGTATTTTTTAATAAAAAATAAAAGTTAATGCACATTTTTTTATCTTTTTTTGCTCAATGCACACATAGAATCGATTTCGTTTTGCATTGTTTGTGCCATGTCACTATAACAGATACAGAAACAGAAACAGAAACTTGTCGCCCATTTGTGTGTGCGCGCACGAATCACGCTCGATCGGTCACGCGTCAGTGGCGGGCGGCTCGCTCACTTTCGTTGCGAACGCGCCCAATGCTGTAGCGCAGCATGTTGTTGCAGCTGCCCCGAAACATTTGACATATTGCAAAATGTTGCACTTGTTTTTGTTTGCTTGCTTGTTGTTTGAGCCAACGTTGTTCGTGTCTTTTACAAAAAGCAAACAGAAAATCAATAAAACAAACAAATAAACAAAGCGTAAAAAACAAGCGACTGAAAAGCGTTGGTGAACAGTTGAAAACAACAACCAAGCCCTTCAACAAAAGCCAAACGACCTTCATGGCCGAACCAGTTTTCTTTTTGTCTTAAATGCAATAATTCGTTGCCATAACTCACAATGAGCAACAAAAACAATAAAAACAAAAAAAGAGTTATTTTATTGCAGTGAAGAAATAAAATCGAATTGGTAATAAAATCCTTAAACAATGCGCCATAAGATACTCGTTCAAGGTCAAAGACAATTGCACCAGCGAAAGGTTAAAATATTAATAATCGATCGATAATTTTATGAACGACCGAACGAACGAACGAACGAACGACATCAACTGCGAAATTTTAAGCGCTTGTCATACAATTTTGTTGTGTTTATTGTGTACTTTAGTCATTACTTTTTGCTTATTTGCCTTTTGTTACTCGTACAATCAAACACAAGCAACAAAGAAGAAGAAAAAATGCTTGAAGAGTAAATAAGGCGAAACGTAGCGAAAAAAAACGCGATAAATGCGCAAAACTGGTAGCAAAATAAATAAAGTATATGTAGATATGAAAGAAAAAACACCGTAAAAAATTACGAAAAATAGTGTACTGGACAGTGAGATTGACGGTTGGCGAGATAACATGTTGAAGCATTTTGCAAATAGCGCAATTTCGGCGTCTTGTGCAAACAGAGGCCAACTTTGTGTATTTCCGATCGAGCGGATGGCTTATCAATGGAAAATCAGCTGGCATTTGATTGAGAAAATGAGGTTAAATGAAGTGTCGAAGCTTGCATAACAGCGCTAAAACATATGTGCAGAGATACAATTACATTCCACACATTTGTTGTAAGAAGATGATATGATAACACTTTCTTGTACCAACTTAGGAGGTTTTGTGCCATTGTTTTGAGTGTGGAATACTCTTATGTCTAGTGAAGCTACATTACACTTAAGAGAGATGGTAAAAAAAAAGTCTTATGTATAGAATCATGTTTATATATATAATAATATAGATAATAATTTCCCGAAAAAAAACTGCAATGAAAATCATAATTTGTCACTCACTCAAGCATTAAAGCAAAACAACAATTAGCACAACATTCTTATCACAACCGAAAACACTTAAAAACAACTTATGTCTGTCAAGTGAAACCTTCAAATTCGCTTAGTTCATAAGCTTAAAAACGACTGATGATCTAATGCTTAACGCTCAGAAACATTTTAATTTTAGTTATGCCTAAAGTGGCATTTGAGTAAAATTTTCTCTGTTCTATAATTGCTGCAATTAAATTTGATATGCTCGCATTGCAATGTATTCTACAAAAAAGTGATAAATAAATCTCTTTCTACAGCAACTTGGTCACTCGGACAGCGCACACCTATCACACTGCCACACAGATCCGGGTGCCTTTCTAAGCCAAAACCAAGCGCGATGCTGATTATCATGGCTAGTAAATCAAAAGTCATAAACAACAAATTGCGCAAAAATATAAAATATTTTTATGAAAAAAAAAAAGAAAACAAAAAACAAAAAAAGGTTCTCAACTTACTCAACACGAAACCAGTTATTAAGAGCAGTCATAAGTATAAAATACAAAACAAAAACAAAAAAATATTATTTCAGGTTTTCATTTTGCAAATATTTTAATTGGCAGTCAAGCGATTCCTCACATGAAATCACATGCGCGTTAATCATTTATTTTTAGCTAATTACGAAGATGTTGCCACTAAAACAACAACAACAAAAACAATTAAAATATTCAATAATAATAATTGCTAATTAAAATGGCTCACACGACTTAGCACAGCAAACTATTTTCACATCACATTAATGAGACAGCACACAAGCAAAAGCTTATCAGCAAAAAATATACAAAAAATATAAACGAGTTGCACCTTTTTTCTATTTTCATTTCTTCCAGTAAAAGTTTGTTAGCGATAGTTCAAGGCTTGTGCGCTATAAAACAACTATTTTTATACAAACAATTACAAATACTATATAAAAATTCATAGAAAGAAAATTGTGCAAGTGTTGGAAAGTTTCAAATGAATTTGTGCAAACTCACCTTAACAAATGAGAAATCGTTTATGTAAAACAGTGCGTATGATTGACGTCGTACAAGGCAATCGCAACACACACACACACACGTGAAAAGCGAAAAAAATATATATAATAGAGAAATTAACAAGGCAGGAATCTGTAAAGAGAAAGAAGAAGAAGAAAGTGTATAGTAATTTTGTATTTTATTTTTGTTGTTTTCTTTAGTTTTTTTTTTTCATTCAACGAAACTATGTTGCAACTACAACTGTAAAATAACAACAAAAATTACATTAACAACGGCATTGATTGCGTGCCCGATACGCATTAAACGCATTTCAGTGGAAAAATATAAAAAAATAAAAAATAAAATTAAGTTTGCTTACAACATTTGCTATTTTAGGCGCGAGGATGACGGCGCGTATACGCAATATACATACATGTGTAGCAAAGCTTATAGCGTTGCAACCAAGTTGAGTTGAGTTGAGTTCAGTTGTTGTTGTTGTTGTTATTTGAAAAAGCATCCAAACGCAACGCAACGCCATGAATGCCCGTCAACGCGCACAGCTGGAAACTTCTAAGTTTATTTAAACAAACAGTAAAAATTCAATGCGCTTTGAACAAATGAAGGCACAAAAATCAAAAAAATCAAAAAATAAATACAATAACAAAAACTAATACTAAAAAAAATGCATTCAACATTAACAGTTCATGCAAAAGTTGTAAACATTTACGAGCACTGACAATCATCGAAAACGCAGCTAATTTTTGTATCTCTATCTGTAACTGCAGCTGTATCTGTATCTGTGCACATGTGTGTGGCAATCTCTGACACTAAACACAGAATAGTACAACATATTTTTTATGATTTCTTTTTTTTGGTTTTTTTTTTATATTGTTTAACAAATAGACAACAGTCGTAACTACTTTTAAGCCTTGTGCCATAAATTAATGCACAAATGTATGACAAAAATGCATTGTTTTATAATTATGATAGTAAGTTTTTTCTTTATTTGGAAAAATCAAATAATAATAAAAATAAATGCATTTCTATTTATGTTTGAACAATGAAAGTGCTTCGATTTGTTGTTATAATACATATTATTATTTTTTTTTTTTTGGTAGTCGCTGTCGCTTGCACTCACTTTTAATGCCAAAGTGTTTATCTTATCACAGCTAATTATGTGATAAGCGCGAACTTTATCATTTATATAAATATCTTTTTTTTCGTGTTTTTTTTTATCGCTTATTTAAAGGCAACTCTATAGAGTTGAAGCAATGTGTGTAGGCAACTTATAGCCAGAATTGTGCTTATCTTTTAGCCAATTTTCTTGTTTTGTTCATTATTTGTGCTCATTCAATATATGGAAATGATGACGTCAGTCTTATACGTAAATTCCTATTAACAAATAAGCAACAATTGGCATATGAGTTGCTTGTATTTGTCTAAGCGTCTAAACATATGTTTTTTCAGTAATAAATACAGTTAATCATTTGGACTCTAATCTACTAAAATGTCATGACAACATTTTTTTTCCAACGTCGTTTTTATTTATTTAACTTTTTCACACTCAAAAGCAAAAGTCGTGACCAAAATGACTGAATTGTTTAAATTTCACTCATATCTTTTATTTAAATAAAGAAAAAAAGATGGAATTTGATTCATTGTCTGACTTAAAGTTGCTTGAATTGTAGCTAAATGCAACTTGATAGTTACAATTACAGAATCATGCCAATTTAGTTGTGTAAATTAACGTATATATATATACTTTTTTCTATTACTTAATTAGCGTATTTTCAAATGCATTGCAGCACTTTCAACTGACTTATGTTGCACTTGCGCAAAAAAGCGTGAAAGCGCTAAACAAAAAGTAATTCAATCTCAACTCATTGTGTGCAGCATGAGTAATGCATGCATGCATGTGTAAATAGAGTCGGGGCAGAGCTAATAAAGACCTTGACTTAATTTTGAGCCGACAAAAGGCGACAACAAACACACACACACACACACACACAAACAGATGCGTACACAAATCACAGCAAAGTGCAACAAAAGGCCATTTGCCGGCGCAACATGCTTAAAATGAAGTCACGAAAGCTTTCTCACGCCTGTTTCAAAGCGCACATTAATAAACGCGAAGAAGAAGAAGAGAAAAAAAACACAGTCTTTGTTCAATCAAAGATTAACTGAAGAAAAAAACGGCGCTACGTTGATTTCTTTGTATTCAATGTCACGAGTAGCACAAACAAGCACAACAATAAGCAGACAACAACAACGACAACGACATTAAGAACAGTTAAAGTAGCAACGACAAAACTAAAACTAACTGATCCCACAATAAATCACTAATTGACTTTGTATCTCATTTCGTTTCGTTTTATGTTTTGTTTGCGCCAATAAATTCTAAAAGGTTCTAACACCTTTCGTTGCAGCATAATTTATGCGATTTCGTAAACATTTCCTTTTGCTTTGTTTCAATAAGGCAACTATAAACAATCAAAAAAAACAACAACAACAAAAACAAAATGTGTTTTTAGTTGATTTTATTGGATTTTTTTTATTTTTCTTTTTTGTTTCTCATATGCAATCATTGCTTTGCCAAATGCGCCAGAGATGCCAACATGAGTTATGACGTTCATATCCGCTTTTGTGCTTTATCTTCTGCTACCTCTTCTTCTTCTTCTTTTTCGACTTGACTCATAAAGCGTATCCCACGATCTGAATATTTATATATACAACACTCATATAAAACTCAGCATTGATTATTATCAAAACAAAGCAATGAAAAAAGAAAACAAAACAAAAAAAATCAGAGCTAATTTGATTTCCTGTTGCTGAGATTTGTTTGCCTTCGTTTGAATGTTGTTGCTACATAATTAAATATTTGTATATATTTGGCTTATTATAATCACGCTAAGCACACAAAGATACACAATTGTAGCTCACAGTAGCCGCGCCCCAAAATATTATAAGCTGCTGTCATTGTTGGTGTCATCCTTCATCAAAATACTCGCTTGTAATTCATTCATGCTTATTTCTGAACTGCGTACTTGATAAATTTCTACAAATTATACACAAAAATTAGCATTTTTTTTTTTGTTTTCGTTGTTAACTTGAACTGTTTAACAAAAATGCCAAAAACGCGCCACAAGTTCATAAAAGTCAAATATGAAAAAAACAAAAAAAAAATAGAGAAGACTTATGAAGTGCTCTAAGCACATGTTCGCACTCAAGCTTAAAGATTTTTGACAGTTTTGTTTTTGTTATCATTGTTTACAGTCAATTTGAAGTATTTTCAAGTACACTGAGCGCAAAGTTTAATCATTTGCATATTAATAATAAAAAAATTTGAACCTCAACAATGAATGCACAACGTTCAAAGCTCACAGCCATTCGCTGAATATTATACAATATCGTATAAAACATGAGCTTTTTATAAATTCAATCAAATAGTAATTTTTTTTCACTGTATTCAATGCTTCCGACGACTTTGAGCTTATAAAAAAATTTACAACAAAGCATAAATTGAATTAATAATCGAAAGGCAAAAAAAAAAAAAAATAATTTTAAATTATTTAAATTGCCCTTTTTTATGAACAAAATTAACTGAAAGAAGCACGAAAACAAAGCGTAATGGCAAAAATTATTTCGATTTCGACTAATTCCCACATTGAGCATACGCCGCGTGTGTCGCAGTTCATAGCTGAGCTCAGCTACCATGCTATAAACGATATACAGTCAATATTCGTTGCTTTTTTTTTGTATCTGTATCTGTATATGTCGCATCGAATGCGCATTTGCATGTAGTTCACACATTGAATGTACCAAAGCGTACCGATCCGATTCGTTTCGATCCAATCGTATCTACGATTGATGACGTCGCACATTTGGTCACATTTGGTGAATTGGTCAACTTAGCAACGAGCGACTGTGGCGGCGGCGGCGTGTGAAGGTAATGCGTTAAAAGTTATCGAAAAGAAATTTTGTATGCCAATCGCAGTTGTCAAATAAAATATAAAGTTTATGTGACAGTTCAACGATTAAAAAATGCATTGAATCTGCGTTTTTATGTCAAATGTAGACGGCAAACGCAGATTAGAAATTGTCGATAGTGCGTGTCAGTATGTGTGTGTGTTTGTTGTTGAAGTGAAGTGATTTGAGGTTCAAATTGAACTAAAAGTCGACAAAACGTTGCTACACGACGCAAGCGCGGCAGGCGCCATTTGCATGAATTAATGAATGAATAAGTGAGTGAGTGAGTGAGTGAAAGAGGGAGCAAGCAAGCAAGCGTGACACTGTGCGTGAGTGAGTTAGCGAAGCGATATGAAACGAAATATTAACGTTAAACGAAAAATATTTAAATGTAAATTAAGTGAAAAATAAGCTAAATATTAAATATAAGTTATTTTAGTGTCTTAAGTAGTGAAAGTGTTGTGTTTGTCGCATACGCCGACCAACGACCGACGACCTGAGTTGACTTGATTCGGTTCGGTTCGATTCCACTCGACACGACTCGTCATGTCACACTCAGACGACAACTTGTCTTGGTTGAGCTTGACTTAATTTGTTTTTGACATTTACATTGTTGTCTCTTTCTTGCACTCCATTGTGTAAAGTGGGTGCGTTGTGGGTACAAAAGCTTAGTTTATGTTATAGTTTAATCATTCATTCATTTGCCAACTATTTGTTGGTAGCGCGTTTTATATAAGCGAAATTTATGATAACTTCATTCAAATGACGTCGATGGAAAAAAACACGCAAACTTGTTTTGACGCAAGCAATTGCCACCACGGCAGCAACACCAACAGCAGCTGCGTCGGCGGCAATGTTGATGACAACAACGATGGTGGCTTCGGCAGCAACGTTGAGCGGCAACGCCCACGCTTTAGAATATGTACTTTCGATGCCAGCACAAAAAGGGCTTATTTTTCAGCACATCATCATCATAATAGTTTTATTTTATATCTTTCTCATTTTCACACACAATCGCTATTGACCCTTGACATATTAACCCTCATCAAACTGGCATTCTACATGCAGGTATGCCACAAAAGGGTAGTTAAAGAACGTCACAGTGTTCAAGGCGAGGTCTTTATCATTGGATAGAATAAAAATAAATTAAAATTTTGTGCAATTAAAACTCCAATAAGGAAAACATAAATAAAAAATAAACCATCATGAGTCAACATGAAAACAATTGGCATGAAATTTCAACTTCTCTACCCGCCTCACTTCCACATTCGATTCATTCATACATTGATGGCTTGCATATAACATAAAATTACCACCATGATCGTTGCTCGCTCGAAGCATTGCACACTGCAACACAACTCGTACGATCTTTGATAAAAACCCTATTCGACAACGGCTGCGATGACAGACAAAGTTGCTCTTGTTATTGTTGTTGTATTGCGGTTTCGACAATTGTCAGTTGTCGGTCGGTCTCAATGTAGAAACCCGTATTTAGCGACAATTAAGAAATCAACGAAAAAAAAACAAAAACAAAAACAAACACAAAATACGATCATTTGAACAAACGAACAGTTTTTCTTAACTATTCGTTTATAATATAATGAAATTGAAACCCTCACCACTCAACAACAACAACAGCAACAACAATGACAATAAAAACAACAACGACTGAGTTGCAAGACCGCCACGAGTCAGACTGTCAAGCAACAAAAGACAGTTTCATTAAAAGCGACAATTTTTGAAAATATATTTCGTCTATTTTTTTTTTTCAATTTTACTCTTCACTCAGAGTTCATTGTAGCATTGCATTTTGGTTCGAGATACCTTCTCAAATGTTGATTCGTTCATTTGTTTGTCATTTGACTTGTAATGCAAATGAACAATTAAATTGTTGCCTGTGCATGCTGAAAATGTCTCTGCTAATCAAAATTGTTCAATCGATTTGAGAGTTTTGTTCGTTTTGCTTTTTGCTTTTTTTTTCTCCTCGTTTTTCAGGAAAAAGCGGCATTTGAATTTGAGTGAAGGTAAGTCGCGTTGCACGAGTAAAGACAACAACTACAAAAATAAAAAAAAAACAAAAACAATAAAACAAAAAGTATCGTAAAATTTAAGTTTCTGCTCAAGGGGAAAATGTAATTAACCTTTGCATAGTTTTGGCAAAAGCTCGAAGTGACGATCATTTAGGTAAGCATAAGAGAGAGATAGAAAGAAGGAATCAGCGGAAAGGAAGAGTAAAATTGTCAATCGAAAGAAAAAGAAAAGTCATTTGCAAAACTTTGCAGAAGCACACAAAGTATTCGATTAGCTTATTTCAAAAATAATGAGAAACGGTTTTTCATTTTCGAGAAACACTTTCGCAAAACGTGAAACATTAAAAGCGTTTTTAAGTTGAACGAAATTGATTTCAAACACAACTTTCATATTTTGTTATGAGTTTATTAAATTTTTTTTTATTAAAACTTGATGAGTGTTAAATTGAAAATAACTTTCAAAAGTTATCAATATTATTTTAGTACATCACAAAAAGTTATAGCACAAAAATAATACATTCTGCAGGGTCACCGAACATTTTATGGCACAAAAAAAACATAGTAATATGTTTAATAAATCAACAAATTTCAAGTCTTAAGCACATGTGACTCAGACTTCAAATCTTTCGTGACTTTTTGAACACCCTTTAAACGCAACCATTAGCAATTATATCTTTCTATCTCCTTACACGCTTCACTTATCACAGTTGGTATCATAAAACGACTTAAGCTTTTATTTTATGCACGCTAATTAGACAAAAACAAATTTGCATATTATTTTGATACAATTTAATGTTATCATTAAATAATTAGTTTCCGCAACAAAGAAGAATATAATTTTTTTAACGAGCAAATGAAGAGCGAATTTCTTGCTATAAAACTCTTTGAAGCGTTTTACGAGTTACGTTGTCTATCGAACCAAAAACAAACATGACCCAATCATTCTAATATAAAAAATATTCATGAAAAAAAAAATACAAACAAAAGCGTTCGATATATGGCACCGATTTTCTTTTAGGCATTAATGAAAACGAATCTCTATTGGGCACAATTGTTGAAGAAAGTTTTAGCTTCAGATTTTCTATATTGCAAATAATTTCATAATGACAATAAACAGAATTTCAATGCAGCTTTGGCAAGAAAATAAAGGAAAAAATAAATAAATTTCTAAATATAAAATTTATCAAGCATGCAGCATAGTAATTTGTTGCATGTTTTGTTGCTGCCGCCAAAAGCAATCGCAACATGCTACAAGCAACTGTGCATTAGAACACCACCAGCAACAGCAGCAACAACAACAACGACAAGTCGTACAACAAATACTGCAACTAATTTATTTTATCTAATGCACTCTTCGACAGTTTTCATATTGGATTTTTTGCTTTTCTTTTTTGGTTGATCATGCAAGCGCGTTCATTTGTATGCGTGCGACTGAGATGGCGCTATACGACAACGTTCAGGTTTATCTATTGCATAAATTAACAGGCAGCTTCAGCATCAGCAGCAGCAGCCACTTTGGCTGGCGAGTTTAGCATCGTGGCCTCCTCTCAGCTTAACTTAACTCAAGTCAAGTCAACTCAACCAAATACAACTAAAAGTCTACTCGTCTCAATGCGAGTTTACTCAGCGTGGCTTGAGTGACTAAGTGGCTTGCCAGCTGGATTTTGACATTAGTTACTGAGCGAGCAAAAATTTATCGCTGTTTAATAGAAGGCATAGAATGCGGCATGCCTCAGAGGTCAGCACGCGTTAAGCGCCATTTGAGAAATAAAAAAAAAAAACCAACAACAAAAAAAAAATGAACAAAGCAACCGATAAAAAAAAACCCAGAAAGAAAACAAATATATTTGCTTATAAGTATTTTTAAGTAACAAAGTTGTTAGTTCAGTGATTCATGGGCATGAGCAACTTTTCAGCTTAACATTCTGAGCACAGTAAAGTTTACCGAAGGCAATCAAAATACTCCATGCACATGTCAATAACAAGCATGCTTTCAATTAAATCAATTTACAATCTTTCTTTCAACTCAATCAACTTTCAACTTCTCAGCGCCAGTTATGCATTTGTACATGTGTTCACTGTACTGAAAGCCTGATTCTATCTGTCTGCGTTGATGTCGCCTCCGTTTAACGCCACACCGCTTAGAACTATCTATATTTGAATAGATTGCGCTGCTAACCTCATTGCAATCTTGACCGTAACCAAGTCAAGTTGAGCACAGTTTGAGAGAGTGTTTGACTGCTGGCAAGGCTTGTTGGCTTGCTGGCGGGCTAGCTGGCTGGCTGGCTTGTTTGTAAAAGTAACTCGTATACATTTGTTAGTCACAAAAGTATACATTTTCAATAGCTTCAAGTGTCTCCGTTTTTCTTTTAAGATTTTTTCTATTTTTTTTTCGGACAACTCTTCTTTGTCCCACTCCTCCCTACTTCCATTGCAACGTTGTATGAGTGAAAAAAAAAAAGAATCTGAAAAAATTGTAAATTGTAAACATGCAGACAAGTGTAATTTAGTTGTTAAACGAAAGACGGCGACTGTGAATGTGATTACTACGACTGCGCTGGCAACTGAACTGAAGTCAGGCCCGCATTTAAAGTGTATGTATGGTAAGCTTGGCTACATGCATAAGCAGCTGCGATAAATAGCAACCGAGTAACGTAGCCAATAAGCCAAAATGTACGTACGTTCGTTTGTATCTCTCTGCCAGTTAGAATGCCGTAGTTTGAAAGTAGTTGTTGCTGTTATTGACATCGTGTTGACTTGTACAAATTGAAATTTTAATCGTAAATTTACTTTTGAAATCAACGCTTTGCCAAAGAGTGTCGCCAACTTGCCTTACCGACTGCTGGACGACCCTGCCCATGCCTCGCCAACAAACAGTCTCATGTATAGAATGAGATTTTTTGCTTCTTACTTTCTTTATAAGTTGCAATGCAGTCGAACTGGTTGCGCCTCAAATGGGCGCAAATCTAACGAGTTGCTCAATCGACATCGTCGACGACAACGTTCTTTTGCCCGTTGCAGCATTCAATGAAAATGTATGAAAAAAATGTATTTATTTAAATTGTAATTAGAGTGTGTTGCGTCGTTCTTGGTTTGGTTTGGTTTGCCTCTGCCACCGCTTGATGTTTCTGTTGGTGTGCCAGGTTTGTCTTTATCGTTTGCTCCATGGTCTTGCATTAAGTTGCATAAAGTTGTCAATTGCTTTATAATTTGCTTGTTAATGTTGTTGATTAGCTTATAAACTGTTTTGTATGTTGGAATTTGTCGAGGAACTTAATTAGTGCCAACAGCTAAGCATTTTAAAGTGTCTGTTTATTTATTCACTTCTTGCTTCCTTCGTACGTTCGTTCAATCGTTTGAAATAACTTCAAGTTAAACAGGCTGTAAAAGTATAATCATTACAAGAAATTGTAGAAGAACACAAATGAACAGCTGTTGCAGCCAAAGTGGTAGAAAAAGAAAATGACGCACAAGTACAACAACAACAACAACAACAACAACAACAACAACATCAATAAGAACAGCAAAGCAAACTAAAAGCGACATGTTTGCTTTATTGTTGTTCGTTTTTCGTATCTTTTTGTTTCAATGTTGTTCTTGTTGCAGTTTTTTTTTTTTTTTTTGTTTTTTTTTTTTGGTGTATGTTTATAAACTGAAAGTCGTTAACCTTCGTTGTAACACATTCATCATAATCATTCACCTTAGCAGCATCAGCAACATGATCACGATGCATGGCAAACATCATAATGAGCTTGAAGTCGTCGACATCGCAGTACGCATGCACACACGCACACCTCAAAACAACAACAACAATATATGCATGTATATGTAGGCAAGACACCAACACTTTAAAGCAAGCAAGAGATGAAAAAGAAGTCGTCTTAATCTTAAACGACGTCTCCATCCATCTCTCAAAGCAGCAGCACAGCCAACAACAAAGACAACAACAACATCAGCTGTTGCAACAGATTCTGTTGTTGTTGTGTTGTTGTTGTTGTGCTTTGCTTACTTAGCCAGTTCGAGTATCTTTTATTTATATTTTCTCTCTGCTTCTTGGCTTGATGCTCGCTGCCGCTGCTGCCGCTGCTACAGCATTTGAAAATCAGCCAACAAAGTTGACGTATTGTCTTAGCAGACTGACGTACTGACGGACTGCGTATAGCATAGCAAACTGCGTGATTCTTTAGCCACAATGAATGAGCCAACGTGCGAGCAATGTGTGTGAGTGTGAGTGAGTGAGAGAACGATCGAGAGTATGAATGAGTAACTGACTCATGAGTGAGTTGCTTGCTGTCTGACTAACTGACTGACTGACTGAATGACTGACTGAGTGTGCGCGTTGCATGCTTGGCCTTTGTAGCCAGCGATCATTTCAATCGCAATGTAGGACGAAAGCATAGCCAAGTTAACTCCAACGCAACTTTTGTTTAGCTACAACAACAATAACAACAGCAACGTCGACGAATAAATAAACAATTGCTGCAGCAAATAACAAATAAGCTTCATACAATATAACAAACAACAACAATTACAAAAAAAAAAAGCTTAAGTCCAAGAAAAAAAGTATCTAAGGAAAAGTATCGGAGTTGTGCGCAACAAGAACATTTTCAGTTGTTAGGCTTTGTGTGTATTAACTTGTATGTCTGTGTGTGTGTGTGTGTGTGTGAGTGTGTTTATGAAGACGTGCACACATTTATCAACGTTAGACGCGCAAAAGCATTTAGGAAATGTCACGCTCGACCCGCAAGCATTTGAAAGTGTCACGTTGAACATTCAACTTTTTTTTTTTTTTTTCGTTCATTTTTTCCAGCTGTCTGTCCTTTTGACCGTATGTGTGTCGTTTGGTATGCGAGTATTTACACAAAGCTAGAACTTAATATGGTGAAAATTGGGCACATGTTTTATTTAGACTTAACACTTTCTTCGAAACAAACAATAACTTAAACCGAAAGAATTATTTTGTACAACGAAGTTGTTCATGATAATTATGATGATTTAGATGATGTTCATTTATCATGATGCTGGCGCTGCTGCAATTGACAAGCAGTAAAGATTTGTCAAGCGGATGTTTACTGTAGAAGAAAGCCTAAGTAAAACTCTTCGTAAATCTTCAACAAATTTACTTAGAATGTGCTAAGCTCTCAATAAAAACTGTTAAGAAATTAGGATTTGATGTTTTTATCTTTATCTTTGCATTTTCCTAGAAATTGTTTAAAAATTGTCAAATCCTTAAGTCAACTACCAAGCCATTCACACCTTTGTCTCATGACTAATCAAATGTGACTTCTACTTAAGCTACCTGAAAATATACCCATATTATAAGATTTCCATACATCATTTTAGTGCTATCAAAACCTCAATCTTTTCTCCAGACATTAAAATTTTACCAGCCTTAAAGAAATATTTTTAATTCATTATTTCTTTGGCACCTTTTGTTTGTTATCTTTCAAACTCCATCTAATGCGCCTCTCCCAAACAATCTAATTGATCAGCGCATGGTTTTATACAATCTGCCAACGCGCACGTAAATCTCATAGCTAACTGACGCTCCCTACAATACAGCTGAGCTATTTGGTGCTGTCAATTTTCGTTTCTGGACAGCGCCTCATTTTATTCCTGTCACTGTTAGCAGAACTAATAGCTAACTACACAAACAAAATGGTAGTGAAGAAAATAAACAAACATACATACAAAAAAAAGAAAAAGAGAGACAACTCAACATTCCTTCAACAACTAATTTCTGCAACGCACAACTGACGCCTGGCCGGCCAGACAGACGACTCAGCAGCAGAAGCAAAAATTCATTTCTGCCCTGTCAAAAGACTGAAGGCGTTGAGCGTTGCCAAGAAGAACGCATGGTCGTCCACACTAATGAAGTAATTCATTGAACCATGTGACGAAGTAATGTGCAACGCCCTGACGCATGCCCGAGCCGCCATCAAAGCCATCAAAACCACCAACAGAACGAACAACAGACCAACCGACCGATCGTCCGCCCTCACTTCGAGCACACTCAATAGCCCAACAACTTCAACTTGCCGCTCATTTAGCCGCACGTTACGCGTCTTTTGTTCTATGCTGTTGTTTGCGACAGCATGTTCATGTTTTTTTTTTTGTTTTCTTTGTTTCATAATCATTTTGCTGTACTTTGTTGCATAGCGACGAGGCCGGCGAGGCATGCCACGACTTGGCTTGGCATGGCATAACGTTTTGGCAAGCACATCTGCTTCCTGGAACGCTGTTAGACGCGTCAGTCAAAGCAGTCAAACAGTCACTCAGTCACTCAGTGTGTAAATGTATGAGGCTAATGTTGTTGTTGTTGTCTGCCACTTGGCTGTTCTATCGTTTGTTGCTTGGGCACATTAGAGATCAGACCGATCTCCTCTTGAGCATCTTTTCCGCATGTGGCATGTGGCGCTGTCTATGCTGCCTGTTGTCAATCATGTTTCGTAGGCAGTACCGCAAGCTTAAATATTGACAGTTACGAACAGCAGGAGTGCGTCTTCTTTGCCGCATTACTTTTGTGCGGAACGTCAACGGAAATTAGCGCATTCTTGCAACGCCTCAATTGGCCAACGACCTTCATTTCGTTTGTGTATGTTTCTTTTCAATTAAATGTCTGTTTGTGTGTGTGTGGCGACAATAATGCTGACCTCACCCTAAAAACAAAAAATCAAAAACCAAAACAACCATCATCATCATTATCAGCGTATTTGCTGCTGCTATTGGATACATTATAGACCTACCCAAAAGTCGCCAGCACAAAATAAAAAAAAATCACTCATACAACTCACTTGCTCACCACTCCTTCCACTGCCAGCGGCATCGACGGTCGCATCGGCATAATAAAATGCCATGCACAATTCCATTATCACTATCATGGCACATGATCAACGGCAGCCAGCCAGCCAGCCAGCCAGCCAGCCAACCAGTCTAAGCTTTGTCCAGTCGCGTCGCATTGAGCCGAACCAAATCGAGTTGAGTTGAGCTGAGCTGAGAATCGACTTGAGTTCAGTTGATTTGAGTTTAGTCTTCTATAAAAGATGCACCGTGCAAACTAAATACAAATGACCAGCATTCTGAGTCCCCTTCACTTGAAAAATGTCTTTGATAATTAAGCGCGCCTCAGACATACGTACATAGACACAGACACAGACACCGATGACTTCAACTTCAACTCGGCACCCAAGTCCAACTCGATCGATCGCTTGCTTGCTCCTTCAATTTAACTCGCTTTACTTCTCTGTAATTCGCCGCCGCCACCGCCGCCGCCGCACAGAGGAGCAAAGCACTCAAAAGCGAGCTTAACATTCTAACAATTCCACTTTCGAAAAGCGAAAGAACTTTATCGTTGGCATAAGTAAATTGCAAACTCTTCTGGTGCATAACTGACCTGGCTGACTAACTGACTGACTGACTGACTGACTGAATGACTGACTGACTGTGCTATCGTCTAAGTCGACTACTTGGCCACATCATTTTAATAGAAATATGCATGCGTGCATATCAGAATCCATTAGTAGCTTTTGTAGAAATAATCAACAATGACACCACAAACAACAAATAAAAGGAGGCAAAAGCAAAAGCAACAACAATGGCAATGCTATCTGCTATATACGAGTACAGAGACCGCATGGCAAGCATGAGTGGCAAGCCAAGCGCCATACAGTCCACCCGTTACGACTGTCAGTCAGTCTCTCTCTCTGTCTCTGTCTCTCCACCATTAGACACTTGCCACTTCACATTGCCATCGTAGCGTAACTATCTGTAAATACAAAGCACAGCTCGTTTGTTAGTCTCTGCTATGAACTTATTTATTTCATTCCATAAAGTTCTACGCGCATCTAATCATTTGTTTTTCAACATTATTCATATCAAACAGAGCGTATCGACAAAAGCATTTTGTAAATAAATATATAATTAAACGACGCTGTGATGATTTGGCGGACGTTCTTTATGCCAGCCAACCAATCGGTCGTCGCGCCGTTGGCCGTTGGTCAAGTCAATTGCACATTATGCTTGAATGCATGAAAGTATCTACAAACCGCAGTTGTTCTACGATTGCATTTATATTCCTTTTTATATTTTTTTTTTTATTTTTCACATGAATATTAATAATATATGCAAGTATTTTACATACTAGTATTGTATTTTTTACATGCAACGATTAAACTTTATCAACGTTCCAATGGTGATTGACTCGCGCGTAAATATTGCATTTATTATACGAACAAACGAAGCAAGTCACAAGTCTGTGTCTGTGTCTGTGTATGTGTGTCCATGTAAATATGCTCACATAAATCATTTTATAAATAAAAATAACCATCAAAATGTGATAAGTACAATTGAAATATTTTTCTTGTTGTTGTTATTATTAATATTATATATGACAGTAGCAACACAAAAGAACGTCATTGTTTTGCAAATATGTTTAACTGCGATGCGGAAAAAGAAATAAACAAAATTGTTGAACTCAAGGGATTTCCTAGAAAATAAATGCCGCACATGAAAGTTCCTTAAATAAAAAATAGAAAAAACGCTTGACTTTATCTTAGCTTAGGGGAAAATACATAAATGTTTGTGAGAAATAAAAAAAATTTCCATAAATCCGTTCCGACATTGATGAGCTGCTTGGTTCTAAAAAAATTCTTTATAAAATATATTTATTATTTTTCAGATTTATTTTCTTTTTGTCGCATGTGCAGATAAGCTTGTTTATAGTTATATACAAAGAAAGCAACTCAACTCTTTGAAAACAACTGCATTTGAAAGTTTGCAAATAAAAGATAAGAGAAAAAATCAGTTCAATAGTAAAGATATATGTATGTTAGTAATAAAATAACTATAAGAGTCCACAATAGATAATGTATAAAACCAAATAACTTTCAGCTAATTTTAGATAGAACTAATTTGGTTTCTTTATCTTTTACTTTACATTGATTTATTTCATCAATATGGAACGCAGAGATAATCGTTTAGTGATTTATATTCGCCTTAAAAAATAATAATAATAAAAACATCACTAAAACAGTTATGATATCAAGCTCTCATCTTACTGACATGACTACTAATACAACACAATCGATTGTTGAAGATAGAAAGCAACATTTGCGACTTTAGCTCATCAAAATTTATTTCACAGTTTTTTATTTAATATGATTGCTCAATTTTATTAACAAAAAGTCAAACTACATAAAAACCCAAAGACATTAAATAAATCTTAAAGACAATATTATGTCAAAAATATCATTTTGTATTATATTTGCCACACATGCCATGATATATGCCTTTGTCTAACGCATAGCATGACTGCACGCTCAGCATTCACCTATAAAATATAAATCTTAAACCGCGAAAGTTCGTGCACAAGGTGCTGTACAAAATAATAACAACAAAATAGAAAATTTTGCGTCAACAACAACATTTGAAATGAAAAAAAAATGAGAAGAATTAAAATTTTGGCAAATGTTCAAGGATGACAAATTCATATACGAAACAAAAGCAACAAATTTAACAAAAGCGCATAAAAAAATTCAAATGAACTAAACTAAATTTAATTTAATAACAAATTGGCATACGAAACATTTTTATAACTCGCACACACACATACAGTGACCAGCAAAGTTAATCATCGTCGGATCAGAGAATCGCCTCCGCTAAATTAGCTTAAGACGTGGCAAATCTTTTCAATGAATGAAACAAAATCTTTTAATATTTAATGACGACAACTATTTTCTTTTTTGATTTTGTTGTTGTCTTGGATGAAATGAAAAATTACTTTCTAATAAGTTCTATGCTTTGTATCTCTTTCGGTTGGCCCCATCGCTATTTGCTTATCAATGTTTTTTGTCTAATTAATTTTTTTTTTGTTTTTGTTGTCAGACTTATTTTCGAACCAGTCTGCCCACGAACGACGGAAAAAGCGTTGAAGAAATATTGGAAACAAGCAACAAAAACAAAAAACACACCAAACTAATTAAGTCACAGCGACATAACGACAAATGCCAATCGGCGGCAAATATAAAAACGAAATCAAACGATGAACCTGCGCCTATCTGACAATAAACATGTAACAAGCGCCATCGCCGAACACTTTAATACCCTACGCTGATATTAAATTGAAAAGTTGAGTTTTTCTTATCAATGAAAACAATAAAAAATTTCAGTTTGATTCAAATATTGAAAGACTTAAAACTAATATTATATATTCAGTACTTTTGACTGTTACAAAGCTCATCATCAAGCCAAAATACCCTTTATTACTACAATAGAACCAACATAGTTATCTGTCGTTTGTGTGGTTAGATACTTAGATGCATAGACTGATATACCCATAAATATCTTACTGAAATGACATTAAGATACGCTCAGCTGGTTTAGGGCCTTCGGTCAAAGCAAAGCAGGAAAACTCGTTATCATTGGTACACGAAAAATCTCTTAATCGGATGATTGAAAAAAAAAAATGAAGAAAAAAAAACAATAAAAATCTACAAAAAAAAAAAAAACCAACAACACTTATTTCTATTAGACTCAACACGTGCTACAACAAAACAATTGAAAATGCTCATAATTTATTTCAGTTTCTTTTATTTTCAGGTTTTTTTTTTTCAAACTGAGAAAAAAAAGTCATTAATCAATGTACAAATCACTGTGAAATATTTAATAAATTTTATTTTTCAAAGAAAAAAATAAACTTTGCGTATTTTAACTTGTATCTTTTAAAGCATTTGCAATTTCAATTACTTTTAAAAACATTAATTGCCAAAATAAATTCACTTATGCAGACAAAATGTAAAAATAAAACAATTTAAAACAAAATAAAAAAAATTCAATAAGAAAACAACAAAAACAAAAAACCAATCAGACAAGCCAAGCAGTCTCAAAGATATTGTTGGAGTTGCCAAGTGGAGGCGAGCAATGAACGTTTAGTTCATTAGCGCCCGCAAGCAACAACAACAACAACAGCAACAATATTGTATAGTGTGCAAAAAAATATTTAAAAATTGAATAAAAACAAAAATACAAACTCAAGTGTCTGCAAAAGCAAATGTAAGGTAATTAAGACTTGTTGGTTCAGGTTTTTTCTATAAAATATTTATATGTACATATACATACATATATATTTTTGTTTTTGGCGAGCATTGTTGTTTTAGCGTATCTAGATACATGCATGTAGGCATGTGTGCCAGTTACTTAAACCGCCTGCATTTGGTTTTTTGACTAAGTTTGAAATATAAAAAAAAAAAAAAATAAATGAATTCACCTCAACCAAAAAATGAAGAAGAAGAAGAAGAAAAAAGCACAGGCGTTGAAAACTTGTTCTACAACTTGTTTTATACACTTTGTGCAAATACCAAAAAACCAATTTGATTGCCAACTAGAATTGCACAAGTTGCACGTTAATCGTAAATATACATTTATATTTTTATGTTGCAGCTACAAAAAAAAAAAAAAACGAGTATCTATGCAAAGATTAACCACTTACATGATATAATCATATTGGCATGCAGTATTTTTTTTTATTGATATTTGTATGAGTCAAAAGTAGAAAAATAATACTAAAAAAAATCATAAAAAATTCACGGAAAATTTCCAATGCATTGGACTGTACTAACTATATGTGCAAGTGAAATACTTTTGTGCTGTGCTTATGAACGCTTATCAGCATCCGCATAAAACTAATAAGAAAACGCGTCTGCGGCTTATCAGCAGCTGCAAAGTGCCAATGCAGAGTGCAATCAACTTTAGCTGCATTGACTTTGCTCAGCGCTTTTCTTTTGCCTTTACTGCACTGACAAATGCTAAAGAACGGACAGTAGAAGAAGTCATCAACGGCGAAAACAATTGATGAGTCAGTTTTGTGACAGGAGGCGATCTACGTACGCCCTAAATGCGTTCACACATGTCTAATTGTTTACGTAAACAGCATGTCCGTTCGTCCAGCTGCGTTAATGACAGCAAGGATTGACTGCTTTGACTTTGTGCCTTGTATGTCAGCCTGCTGCTCAGCCAGCCAGCCAGACGATTGCTTGCCTAACTGATTGACTGAAAAGCGGCCGGCATCAATCAGTCATTTGGCATTGCTTGTCTCTCCGCCTTTAAGTCATTTAAAGCCATGCTAAAACATTTCGCTTAACGGTGGCATTCATAATTTTGACATGTATATGGAAAAAGCAACAAAACACAAAGCGACAACAACAAAAAACAGAAGAAATAATAAAAAATATCGAAGACGAGAACTTTTAATGGACTTTTGAGCTGTCAGAGCGGAAAAAGCATACAACTGTCTAAAAAAGGAAGCAAGAAAAGAATGTGGCAAGCAGGAAAGAGCCAATAGCCAACAGCGAACAACAACAACAACGGCCAACGGCCAACAAGCGTGCAAAAACTTAAAAGTAAATGTTACGCATTGAGGTTTTTGACTCCTGACGCGCTTCGTTGCCATGACTAATTTGTGTTAACACAGATACACACACACACACATACATGCATGCATGCATATATGAAAAGCACATAGAAATTATGAACATGAGCGCCAGCTAAAGAAAATTTTTGTTTGTTTTTTTTTCGTCAAAAGATACATTTTCTTTTTTTTTTTTTGTATATTTTGCTTAGTTTGCAATTTTATGTTCACTTTTTTTTTGTATATTTATTTCTATGCGCTTGTTGACAAAATGTTTCAGCAATAAACATATTTACGTCTATGTTTATCTCACAACATGTGTGTGTGTGTGTGTGTGTGTGTGAGTGAATTGCGTCATCGCCGGCATGTAAAATTGTACACTGTTGCACAAATAATAATAATAATAATAATAAAAAAAGAAAAAGTATCTACATATGTATATATATGTAAGTATATATTGCATTAGTTGAGCGAGCGTCGAATTCGCTGATAGCAATTTTTATGAAAATGCACGTTTGAAAGTTCCAAAGCGCCAAAAGCAACAACACTAAAAGCAAATAAGCAAAACAACGAAAACAAGGAATTCTATTCGATTAACATTGTTTAGTCTTTTGTTGTTGTTTTTGGTTTTATTTCATTTGCATTTGATGGCTGGCCTTTTCTGCACTCTTGATGTCAAATGAGGCGCCAACTTTGCAAAATTAATCACTTCGTAGTACTTTTTTTTTTTTGCAAACATACTTGTACATATATAAATGACTCAAATGTATCGCAAATTCTAATCAAGTACTTTTTTGTGAAGTGTTTATTCTCAATTTCACAACAACACTGTCAGAAATATAATAAAGCAAAAAATGAAGAAAAATACGATTGACAATAATTAATTTCTACATGTTTGAGCCTCAATTAAGCTTAAAGTAGACAAAAAAGGCAACAAACGCCCACACAGCGAAACAACGAGAAATGACACAAAAGACAGACAGAAAATGCACTTCAGCGTACAACGCTCTGAAAAAGATACAACAACAAAGAGGAAAAAAATATACACTAATTTGTAACTATGTATTTATATGAAATCGCATGCTAAATTAATACTATTAAAGCATTAACGAAGACAATAGGAAATGAACAAATCAACAAAAGAAAAACAAAAAAAAAAATAATTAAAAACAAAAACAAATCGGAAAAAATTAAAATACCATTTTTGAAGGCCTTCTACGTGTGCTGCCTACACAAATTCAAGCAAAGCTAACAAAACAATAACAACAAAATAGTAGTAGTAGTAGTAGTAGTAGTAGAAGTTGTTGTTGTTGTTGTTGTCAGTCAGTAACGAACTTGATTTGCATAAGAAATCAAAAAGTTAAAAATAAAATCTAAGATTGAATGAAAAATACAAACAAAAAATTATTAAATAAATATTAAAAGCAGTAAATGATATGCACTATAAAGGCATGCTGCAGTCAGGCATTTGTTGTACACAACAACAACAATAATAGTAATAATATTAACAACAACTACAGCAACAATAAGAACAAAAATGTGGCTTGTGGCACAGAATGCATACTAATTGAAGAACATAAATACCAACATGGCGGATCTAACTCAGTGTATGAAAACAATGAGTCAAACAGAAGACTAGAAATGCTATAAAAAAATACAAGAAAAAAACAACAACAGAAATGCCAAGCAAAAGTGCTTGGAACAGAATTCAATGTTTTTTTTTTTTAAGTAGGCGAAAGCGAATGTTCTCTACAAGACACTGACTTTGATTGATAGAATAATTAGTAATGTTTAAGTCAAGAGATGAGAAGTTCTTTTGTGAAATTTTAATTTCTATTATATATCTTTTCTATAAGTATAAGGCACATGATGAAGAAGAGTTATTCTGCTGAACCATGCATATGAGCATTATTTTTGAGGCAATGTTATTATTCAAGCACAGGTTAGTTGCCTTTTTATTCACTCGTTCAATTAAACATTTTCATTTCCTTTTGTGGCAAATTATTTTCTAATTTTAAGCAACGCTTACAACAACCGCAAGTCAAGCTCATTGACCGTCTAATTACGCACATTACCAATACAAATTCTACAAATTAAGCCAAAAAACATTAAAATAGCAAAAAATAAAAACCGTAAGCCATTCAAAAAGAGCGCCTCACACGACCACAATAAAAATGCGATAAAAAACAGAATGTCTATGATTAAATTTGCGCGCAAATAAAACCAAAAATAAAAACAAAAAAAAAAAATACACTTGTAAATTATCGCTACAACAATAAAATAGCAAAACAAAAAGTAGTTAAAGTCGTAGCACGTCAATTTTTCATTTCCGTTCGAATGCTCACCTTAATTACGCTTAATTTCGAATTCAAAATTTGCGTTTGTTGAATTGCGCTCGCCAAATCACAACTAATTTTGGTTATTGGCAAATTGTATTATGATTACCATGCTAAATCAATGTGCAACACCTGTGCGAAAAAACACGAACGACTCATTAAGTGCTGAAAGGAAGTGCGGCCAAGCGTGAAGCCGTGGCTAGCGTCAGCGCTGGAAAAGAAATACGCCATTAGAAAAGTGACAACTCTGACACTTTGCGGTTTTAAAAGTAAGCAACAACAACAACAACAACGACAGAACAACGCATTAAACATGAAATAAAAATTTTATTTATAATTAGCTTGACTGACAGAGCCAACGTCTCGTATACGTATATATTTATTGCCTGTGAACTTGTTGCGCTGTTTACCAAATAGAATATTATTTTGTTATTTTGTTTTTATTTTTATATGAACATCAAATATGTATGTGACTTAGGCGCCCATTTGGCGCCCTTCAAAAAAAGCGTCGCCGTGCGTTCAAAAACCACGAAAAATCAAATGAAAAAAGATACAAAATAAAACTTGTTTGAAATTTTAGAAATATTTTCAACTTGACATTTATGTTTGTGCGTGTGCATGTGTGTTGGTGTTGTTTTGATACCCAATATTTTTCCATATGCCATAACTGAAACAAAAAGTCAACAGATAATTATGAGCATATTTTCGTATATATTTTCTTATAAGAATTATTGACGCAGACATCGCTCTTTGACAGCATGCGCAATTTTTCAAATATTTCTCAGTTCGATATGAATTTTTCTTGTTTTGTTTTCGATTTAGTCTTGGTTTTTCTGTATTTTTTTTTTGCCGTAAATGAGCGCAGCAAATTATCATTTTAGGGGCTTGGCGAAAGTTTATCAGATCTTCATGCTTATTAGTATTTCAAAAGCGTTTCTATTGACTTACAAAACTTCAACTGAGTATTTCTAAACAGTCTTAAGATGTTAATAAATAAATAAAAAGCAAAAAAATGAAAAAAAGACGAAGTAGAAAAAAATCCATTAGTCAACGATCAATGATTTTGAACAAGTTTGCGCATGTTTACAATTTCACAACATTTGAATTTGTGTTTTATAAACAACAAATTACAAATGAAATCAAATCAAATCAAACGAAAATAACAACAACAATGAAAACAACTACAACGACAAAAAGGTTAATTATGCAGCAAGGGAATTTCATTTTACATTTCCGTCAAAAACCGTCTGACTCAGGGTCCAAGTCAACTTCGATCACATGGAATTGATCGAATGACTTTTTTCGCTCTAACATGAAAATCGTGTTTGTTGTTTTTTCCGCACAACAACAATCACTATGACGACAAATACAACAAAAAACGACAACTTTGTACAATTTCCAACACAATTTTGACAAGCTGACTGACAGTTATTGACAGACAGACAGACAGCCAGTCGGACGGAAAGACAGCCGACAGCCTTTGAGTGAAATGACCAGGTTAACATTTCTGGCTCGATTCTCAGCTCAGCTCAGTCGCCTTGCTTTCCAGCAGCGTCGATTCGTCTGCTTGCAGCATCTGCTTGTGGCATGCTGCGCTTTTGTCTTCACTCAAACTCAGCCTCAGTCTCACTTGTATAAGAGATATGTAGAAAGAAAAGTGCGAGTATTTGAGTTCGTTTAAAGAAAAATCGTTTTCGGGTTTTTAGGTCTAGTTTGTGTGTATTTATCAACGCTGCACGCCGCATCACACATAAATAACTTGGCTAATATTGACAAATTAAATGAAGGTTAATGAGCATTTAATGTGTGAGATCGTTTCAGGTCTGAGTTGAGTTGAAGACAAGTGAAATTCAGGTATTTTTGTTTGCAGCTAAATTTTTCAACATTTTTCAATAACAATTTTAATTTATAGAATTCTTTACATATTTCATCATTTTTTGTTCTTCAAAATAATACAAAGAACTCTTGCCTTTGTCTCAAGTTCCCGTCGAGCATCAATGAACGTGTTAGTAGTGCAGAAAGAAGCCATAAAACTCTAAACTATTTAAACTAACTAAACAAGCCAAGCTCATTTGAAAGTAATTAAGTTCTTTGCTGATTAAAAGTTTTACATTACAAACATATTTGAAAGGCATGAACGAAGGCAAAGGAACGCACGAAGAAACCTTATGTGTGTGACAACTCAAAAGCAAAGAAAACTAGACAGAAACTAAGGAATACATAAGTAAAAAAAAACAATAAGTGGAAAACCCATAAGAAAAGTCAAAGCAGAATGGAGGAAAAGTATTGAGTAAAATTCATGCAAACATATTCGACACATATGTGAATGAATAAGGGCTGGGACCACAGTTCGATACTTTTGGCTTCTCGCCTTTTTATTGTTATTGTTTTCGTTTTTATGTGCAAGAACAACAACATAAAATACACATAACTATAGGAAAAGAATCAAAGAAGTGTTGCGAGGCGTCAGTAGAGAATGTATGAGAGGCAGAGGCAAAGGCAAAGAGGCAACCAAAGTCAGGCAATTCAAAAGTCATTGAGGCGCAAAAGTCAAGCATAAATGAATTTCAACTAAAATGTTGTTGCTCTTGTTGCTTTTCTGACGTTGTTGTTGTTGTTGTTTGTGTGGCATAATTTGGAGAGTTCAATAGCTGAAATAGGCAATCTACAACGTGTGTGTTATTGAGTTTGCCTCAGTATGTGTGCGTGTGTGTGCGTGTGTGTGATGCTGTAATCGACGTTTGATGACCTTACATAGTTATAAATAAATTCATCTACACGCCGCATAAAATTCTAAATTATTTCCTCTCGACTATATTGTTTGAATACGAATGTGAATTGTATTTTTACTTGCTGTCAGTCAGTAAGTCAGTCTGTCTGCCAGTCAGAATATACATTGTTGTCGTTGTTAATCATTAAATAGTTCATAAGGGCAAACATCGTAGGGAAAAAGTCTTCGTGACTGACAATGAAAGATGCTTAGAACGTTTGATGACGTCTTAACATGTTTTTTTCCCGCCATTTAAATTGATTGATAATTATGCATATTTCGTTGACATTTGTGGTGATTTAATGTTCAGTTGAGCTGAGCAGAAGGGTCATGATTGATTCTTTGTTGCATTGACTGCAACCGGAAACATTTATAAAAGAACAAAGTTTGAACTTCTTTTTTTTCAACATTTCCTTAATGAAAAAATAAGACATAAATTGAATAGTTTATTATTATACTTTCCGACTTCTTTCTTTCTACAACACAATGCACAAAAAAAGAGAATATTGAAAAGAATTAATCAAAAGACTTGTTGCACTTTTGCATATGTTGTTCCATTGTGCAAAGTACAAGAAAAAATACGTTATATATAAATAAAACATACAAGAACAACAAGCAAGCAAGCAAAAAAATTGCTGAATTACACTCACGTTGATACAGTATGCGTCACAATTAATCGCACATGGCCGCGTCAACGCGACGCAATTCTAAATTACGCGCACATAAAGAACGCGCGTGCTGCAATGATATGCGCGTCGCCACCGGAAACTTCTCTCAATTTATCAGTTCATTCATTCATTCATACGTTCCTTTAGTCAGCCAGCCCGACCGACAGTCATTTGTGCAATTTGTTCTTGAACAAACTTATGCTTGCATTCCCACTGTTGGAATTTTTTTTTAATTATGCAAATTCACGTCAAACCTTTTTCGGCGAACGGTAGAAAAAAAACAAAAATTCTTAAAAAAATATACTCATGTTATTATAAGGAAACGAACTACAAGAACTGCACAAAGTAAATAAATTGGTGAGTAAAAAAAAAAATATGATTTATGATTTTCTGCAACGACAAACGGAACAAGCAAAGTACAAAACTACAAATGCACTTCAACGAAACTTGTATGCGCTACTGAAGATCTCAAAACAATGCTTGAGTCTGACAAATGAGGAATACCATATATCACTCAAAATTTCTTCTTCTTCTCCTTATCATTTATCATCAATCGGATCACTTAAATAACTTCAACACAATTTTTAAATGCATCGCATTGATCAAGCAATTTTTGTGGCCATAACTCAAAAGCGCATTTGATCATATTTCCGGTATAACTATCTTTGGGCAAAGGGGTAAGTGGAAAAAGGGATAATATTATTGCAGTTGAATTTGTTTACTTGTATCATAATGTTTTTAGTTGTTCTTTAATCAGATTTTCTTATTTTTTGTTATATTTTTAAATTTTTGTTAATGTTGTTTATTTATTTAGTTAGTTTTTTTTTTTAATTTTTGCTGATATGAATCGTGCGTGTGTAACAGTTTACTTGGAGTACATTAAATAGGTTATCACAGATACACAAGCTAAGTGCCCACATTTATACGGATACATAGATACATAGATAGGTGTTTAGTTGGTTTGCTAGAATACGTTCTAGTATAGACAAGATAATGACTACAAAAACACCAACCAACAACAACAACAACAACAACAGCTGTGAGCAATGAAAAGAACTAAGAAAAAGAGAGAAAGAATAAAAACAGAAAGAAAAAGTATCTGAGTCAGTCAGTGAGTGAGTGAGTG
Organism: Phortica okadai; assembly: GCA_034638295.1. Lineage (NCBI taxonomy): Eukaryota > Metazoa > Arthropoda > Insecta > Diptera > Drosophilidae > Phortica > Phortica okadai. The sequence continues at coordinate 3,004,585 of CM067849.1, read as the reverse complement.
AATGAGTGAGGGAATGTGTGTCTGTGAGTAAAAATCAACGACAAACCTAAATGCAACCGGCTTGGCTTGATTTGGCTTTGTTTTGTTTTTGTTTTTTTTTTTTTTGTTCGCCTTACTAAGAGGGAGAGTATCACGAAAGGGGGGAATGGGTGTGTTTGTACATATACGAGTATATGTGACTGACTTAGTTAGCTTAACCGGCGTTGACTAAGCGAAGGTGTTGATAAGTTCATAAATTTTGCTGCCAACTGACACTTACAGAGTGTTTTCATTAGAAGTGAGAATGTGAATGTGGCAAGCCTGATTGACCTGAAAGTTGCATTTCAAACGGTTCTCGAATCTAGATTCATGTAGAAATTGCCAATATCTGATATGCAAATGATCGTTTGAAAAGAGATACATTCTAAGCAAAATATCTTATTTGAAATTTTCTACAACACAAAATTTAAAATTAAATAAAAAAGAAACTTACCGCCAAATCAAATCCGTTTCGGTTCGCTTATTCGATATTCACGTGTTTTAAAGTATGTAGCTTTAAAATTCTTAAATTTTTTTTTTTTTAATTTTTTCTTACACTATTTTCCAAAATTGATAAAAATTTCGCACTTTTCGAATGTAATAGAAAAGAAGGATTAACAACTTTTTCAGTACACTTCTCACATTCAATTTTTCAGAACACCAAATTTTTCTTCATGTAAAATTTTCAAACACTTTTCTATGATTTAAATATTTACCGTTATCAATTTATTTAAGCAACGATTCGTATATGGTTTTGTCGTAAGGTTTTTATGTATATTTTTTTTTTAATTTTTCAATTACAATTTTGTTGTTGTTTAAACAATTTTTAGCTTGTTTTGCTTAGAAAATAACATGTGCGCTCACGTTCCCGTTTCTCTCACGCATTTATGCTACACGCACACGTACGCACTCAACATATATATGTATGTATATATTTTGTTATAATTTTTACGCACTACTGAACCTTTATTTTTGTTGTGGTCAACAACTGCTGTACTTATTTATTTTGTGTTTCGTTTTCGTTGGTAACTATTTTTTTTTTTTTTTTGTTTTGGTTTAAAGAATTCTTAATTCGTTTGCTAAACAATTAATTCGTTTGTTGTTTGCACTGCGATTTCCGCTATTTTTACTTCTGCTGCTTATTTTTTTCTCGTCATCGTCAACGACAACAAAACAAACGTTTTCTTTCATTCGCTTTTCTATCGAAATTCGTTGTCACTTTTTCTCGTCTCATTCACAAAAAATTAACAAACAGAAAAACCGACGACCGCGCGACGTTCTTCCGCATTATACGTCTTTATTCTTCGGGGTGCCGAAACCGTTTCAACCGTTTTCAACCAAAATGCCCAACGAGCACAGATACTTTAAGCGCGCCAAATAAAAACTTTACTTTTCTTCTTCTTCCACTTCTGCCGACGTCGGCCGACACTTTTGTGTCAATTTGGCACTTTTGTGTCAATTTTGAGAGAGCGAATGCTCAAATTCCGATCAGACTTTTCGCAGCAGAAGAGAGTCTGTTGGTAACATGGCCAAAGAGAACATATAATAACGTCTGTTGGTAACATAGCTAAGCACTTGCTGATCTTTTACAGTTAGTAGCAGAAAACTTAAAAGTGTAAAATATAAAAAAGTCAATTCAAAGAGGTGGTTAAAATGTTAATGTTAGACCAGCATACGTTTTCTTAAATACAATTGTAACTTACTTTAGTTCAGTATGAAGAAATTCGCAAATGTAATGATTTTACAGCGACAAAATTGCAGAGAGTTTAATATTTCATGAGAGTCTTGCGTTAGCAGTTTTTTTGATTCACTTGGTTTCAAAATTCTACGTTTTTGTTTGAAATTTAAGTTTTTTAAATGTAATTATTTTTCATAAGTTTTAATTAAAATTTTGCTTGGAATAACGATAGTTTTTGTTTATTTTTTAAATAAACAAAATTTAAATCGTGATTTTTAATTTTCAGTCAATAATTCGAAAATTTTATTGGATGGTTTTGTTAAAATTTTTTAACAATGTATTTGTGAAAAAAAAAAATAAAAATCATATTTGAAATGATATTAATATTGTCATGCCTTAAGTATCAACCGCGTCTAGGCCGACATGTTTCTTTCTGTTTGTTACAGCGCAAAATTAAATTAAAAGTTGCTCTGTTAGTTCGCTGGCTGTTATGTTATTCAGGCGATGTTTTACACTGTCAATGAAAAGTACTGCAGATCGACTCTCTTATGTTAACTGACATTATGTGAAATAGTAGAATGTTAAATTTTTCTGTTATAATAGCGATTTATTTTTAGCGTTTTTCAAGAATGTATTTTTTAATACAAAAAAATAATATTTAATACAAAAAAGTAATTTATTCAAAAATAAGTACATTCATATGTCGATTTTAATGCAACTTGCTAAGCCATCTCTTGAGTGAGTGAAGTAAATTTGGTTACAGAATGACTACCTTCTCTATACTCCCCTCTCATTTTTCTACAATCGTGTGACATTCTTTATGATTTCCACCTTATCTTGTTCAACATCTTTAAAAGCGAAATTCACCTGTGGCTCTTTTACTATTCCCACTCCGCTTATTTCATCACATTCCCTTATGCATCTACTCTGTTGTGTAAATTTACACTTTCAATTGTCAATAGAGATAAGAACGCAAGTTATTTACTTTTTTATGATCTCCGCACTCTGTTCTCCTTATTTCTCGTATCTTTCAGATTTTCGGTCCCTCGCTCGTTGGCACAGCATCCGCTCGCGCTGTTGGACGCTTATCAGTGCATTAAATCTCTTATCAGCGCATTTTAGTGTCTCTCTTATCTGGCAAATGGGAAGTTTGACAAATGCAGCGTCACGTAAAATGCGTGCTGTGTGCGTTTTTCGATAAAGTTTTTCAACATTTTTATTGCGCTTTTTATTGCATAGGCGACGTGATGTGGCAAACCAATAATTGTTGTGGGTTTCGGTTTACCAGGAAAGTACTTATAAAATTGGATTAGCATGTTCAGCAGAGTGTCGGAATAGTTAATTATAACGAACTTAAGTTTGTACTATAGTAAATTAAATTAAGATTAAAAGGAGTTACTGATTTTAATTTTATATCATATTACATATACTCGTATTAAAAATTAAAAAATTAAATTAAATTATTAAACTTATTTGTTTTAAACTGTGCACACATTTTTTTGTTTTTTTGATTATTAATTCATTATTTTCATGAGTTGGGTTATTGGGGCTCTACGGGCTGCCTACAAATTCGTCTTCATTGTCATTCTTCTGAAAATCAAAGAACTCGCAAGATGAAGTCTAACAAGAAAGTGACAAAATTCTTACCTACTAAAGGCTGCCACGTCCAAAATCTACATCCTTGGTAGCGAATTGAAGGTCTTCATAATGATCGATTATAAAGATCTGCTTAACAGCTCACAGTTGTCTGACGGTAAAATAAATATACAACGATTGAAAACTAACAAAATAAAATGTTTTATCTGAACATTTTTAAATTATACTTTGACTTAAATATAAAAGCTGGCTGAGTTCTTTCGTGTGATATCTTTTTATACTTCATGTTTATATGTATATTTTTTACATCAGCCTTGTGCAAAGTTTTACTTCATATCAGGAAATATGTTTTTTAACTCACATATGAGGGTGAAATTTCTATAAATTTCTATGAATAGAATTTTGATTACAACACCTGCAAAGTTCAAGCCAAGACAATCAATCCATCAGGCTTAAAATTGGTTTTGATCTGAAGCCCCAACGCAAGCGTCAAACAAAGCCGCATTTTTTTTTTCCTAATTGTATGTATGTGTGTGTATTTGTGGTTATGTTTGTGTAAAAGAATTAGTTTGGTTTTTATTAGCGTTCACATTCCGTACTCATCTCTGTATTTTTCCAACATTGAAGCAGTCAGTCTTATCAGCGGCGCTGATCAGTTTAGGGCACCCGCGTATTCCTTGCTTTGAAATCGAAACCGTTGTCGGCTGCCTGCCAGTCTATTGTTATGGTATCCATGTGTGTGTGCGTGAGTGTGCATGCGTGAATGCGTCCGTCCTTGGACAAATTCTTGACGCGTTTGTCTGCCTGCTTGCTTGCCTGTTGGTCCCTCCGTCCTTCCGTCAGTCTGTCGCTTTGTCTGCATGTGTTGATCGATAGCGTGCATACTTCTCGTTTTCCATTGAATTCAAAGAGGAGCAAACATACCATTGGCCTTGCCCATTGTCTTGCCATCAGATTCAAATGTGCGTTTGTTTTCGTTATTGAAATGTTTTTGATTTAGTCGAATGCATATCATATTAGTAGTAGGCTTCGATAGTCTGTGACTGTTTTTTATGAGTTGACAATATTTTTATAGAATTATAAATGATTTCAGTTTCAACGAATACAATTTTATTCATGAAGCTGTTATTTCCTTAGTTGTGACTTTAAGTTACTTTAAGAAAATCTTATACGAAACCAAATAGTCCAAAAATTTATAGCTCCTTTACTGGTTTTCATTCACTTTCTCTTTTACTACTATTTTTACACTAAAATCTCCTTTAATTTCACTTTCCTAATAAAATTTCCGTCGCCCTTCTCTTTAAACTAATCGTTTGTCCTATCTTTATGATTGCAGCAATTACTGTTATTTTCCAAGCTTTTGTTGGTGCGTTTCCATTGCCAATTAGTTTTCTCTTCCACTTCGCTATTTGATGTCTTTTTGTTCCATTAATTTTGATAATCCTATTTCATAACACACACACACATACACACTTGGAATGCAACAATATCATAAAACATCTACTTAATGTCCACCAAAAAACGTTTCACTTTGCATTAAAATCGCACAAATTTGCCGGCCCGCAACGAAGCTGAGGCAATTAAACGTTTTATGACACTTGTTTGTTAGGCTCGTTCGGTTTTTTTCGCGGTGAAAATTATCATAAAAATGCCGAAGTGCAACTTACATCCTGTAAATAATAAAATTGTTTGTAGGAAATTTTCATTTAGCGTATATAGTAAAGAAATCAAAAAATTTTCCGCATTTACTGTTTGGTTTAGTTTTCACTTTTTCATAAATTCGTTTTTAATGTTGTTGTGTAATTAAATTTATTGAAAGTAATGCCAATTTGCCAAAATCGATGACCGCACGAAGCTATTAAAATGTGCTTAATCCTGTTAATTAAATGTTGTTTTACACATATAAACATATATGCGGCATAAAGCGTTCATTGGCCGTTGTGACGTTTAACAGCTGCGAAAGTTCGTTGCTTGAGTCTTTTGTTTTGAGTGGTAGTCAAAAGGATAGCTTGTGCAACTTCAACTAAAACACTTTTGAACGCAATTACTTTTTGAGCGTTTTGCAAATTAATCTTTTTTTAATGTATGTTTTAGTTGTTGTTGTTATTGTTATTGTTGTGCAACAACGTGGTGGGCCCACTTGTTGATTTTAAGTTGATTTTTTGCTCAGCTATATTGAATTCAGACTTTCAGTTTGTTCGTAAACATTTGAATGAATCGTTTTATGTTCTCTTTTTAGCTCTTTCTTTATTTTTCCCTTTCTCAGTACTCCAGTTGATTATGTCAATCACGTTTGTTGCTTTTCGGAACGCCTTTAACTTTATTACGCCTCTAATTAATGCCGAACATGTTCAACCGACTTCCTTATGCATTTCATCCTTTTCTTGTGCACTTCCGCTCACACTTAACACATTTAATTTTCTTTTCGTTTTCTTTGTTTGCCGTAACAAAGCAATAAACTCTTTTCAGAAGGCAAGTGGCGTGCCTAAAAGGGCAAAACCAAATCCATAAACCTTGACCTATAACAAAGGCAAGGAAGCAAGTTGATGCCCATGCATAAATTAGCCAAATAATGTGAACATTAAAATGCTTTCAACAAGTAGATAAGTAGCAAATGTCAGAATGAGTCAAATGAGTGATTCATGTTTTTGGTTGGCTGCAAATCAGCTGCAGGACGCGGCAAATATTTGACAAAAACGGTAACATTTATTAGCAGCGTGCAACAACTATTTGAAGACAGCTAGACAGACACAATAACTACCTGACTGTTGTTGGTGTTGTTGCTGTGGATGATGATCGTGCTTATGTTGCTTCAGCAAACAAGTTAGCGCGATTGAGGCAGAACATTGAAGCTGTGTAAATATTTAGAACAAAGGCAAATATGCATGAATGACGACAACGACAACGTCGACTGAGACTGAGACGACGCCGACGACAACGTTGACTTTGCGCAGCTGTAAATGATTTTGGTGCGTTTTATGAAGGTGAGAGACGATGCTGCGCAAACATGTCGTTATGTTACTTCTTACGACTTTGCCGACATCAAAAATTTACGCAATTTGCATTAAAAAGAAGAAAAGAGAAAAAAGCATCTCAAGGTTGACATTTGAAACAATCTTTGTTGATTTCAATTTTACTGTTTCATTTAACAATTTTTGGCCTAAAATGAAACAAAACAAAGCAAAGGCAAAAGCAACAGCAACAAGAAACGTGAACGCTTTGAAGCACATTAACAGTGCCTGCAATAAGTATAGCAACATAAATCAAAATGACAAATGAGCATTGGAGCCAAAATAAAAAGCAAAAGCGACAAAGGCGATGCCACAAACCTCAGTTTTTTTTTCGGTTAAAATGTTTTGTTTAAATAATATTTATTTTTTTGTTGTTGCGTTTTATTGTATGTCCGTCAGTGAGTCTGTCGGTTTGTCTTGCTGTGTTGCTACAAATGTAAAATTCTGCACACGCCGACATGTGTGCAACATAAAACATCGCAAGTGATATATATAAAAACAAACAAAATAAATAAATAAAATACAACAACATGAGCATTGTTATTTCGTTCGACAAAAATAGGTCAGCGGCATTGACTTTTGTTGCGCCGCACCGCCCTGCCGCCCCCGATGCTGCTCCGACAGTCGTTACGCCCTGGCGCTGCCGCAACAATTGCCTGCATTTATTATTGCATTTATTGTATTAAAAGCATTCTGTTTTTTTAATTTCGTTGTGGTTTTTTTCCTCTTTTTTGTGAGTTACTTTTTTGGCAGCTTCGATTTCATTTCGATTCGTTTGGGGTTCGCTTGTTTCGGCGCTGTTTGCGTAGTACTTCGATGTTGCCCCCAGGCGCAGCTTGTTAGCGCTGTTGTTGCAACAACACGCCGGCAACATGTTGCCATGCTTGGTCACTGTTGGTGCGGTTGTGTTTTTTTGTTTTTTATTTTTATTCTTGTAGTTGTTGTTGTTGTTTGTATTCCTCTTGTTTTGGGCTAACAAGCTGTTGCCACATTTTGACGCTTTTTGGATTTATTTGGTCGTACGTAAGCAAGTTTGTTTCGGTTTCGTCATGGATAAGTAACAAACTCACGCTCGTTCACGCTTTGCGCTTTTTGGTTTGATGACAAAAACTACAAAATTGTTTTTAAGTCATTTAACACTTTTGTGTGACAAAAAATTAAAGAAACAAAAAATTCAAACGCTTCTTTTGGCTTTTTAAATCGTTTATTGAAATATGAAATAAAAACTGGCATTGATCATTGTTGAATGGAGTAAGCAAAAACTTTTGTTCTGCGTTCAAAAAACTAACATTAAAATAAAGTCTTATCTAGTCTGCTGTATGTGTCTATGTGGGTCAATGTAACATAAGCATATTCAATATTAAAAATATTTAAAAATTAATATTGCTTCATTTTTTTTAAAACTATGAAACTACCGACAGACAAATCTTGCTACTCGTTCAGTTGTCTTCTTTTTTTATATATCTTCGATTTCAATTTCGAATTCTAAATAAAAATTCTTAAACTGAAAGTTTTACAATCATTTTGCACATTTCATTGCACGAATTTAATGTTAAAAGATGCCTAAAATTCTAACATTTTCCAGCAATGCTTATTTTTCAAGAAATTTACAGAGTGGCAAAACGATATAATCATCTTTTTTCCTTAAGAAATAAGTAAATGGCAAACAAAGTTCAAAAACGCAATGTAAGAAACGAGCAACTCGAAAGAAATTTGCAATATGGGCAAAGCAAGTGAAGTTGATGAAGGCAATGAACATGAACAAGACAACAACGACAACAACGACGACGACGACTATGATGAGGATGAGGATGATGATGTTAATGATGATGGTACTTGTGAAGAAAATCTGGCGATGACAACAATAAAAGCGCGAACGACGACAGCAGCCATAACAGTGGCAAAACAACAACAACAACAACGACAACAAGCACACACAAAGTGATGATGTAAGTCGCAAAACAGACAAAAGCACAAAGCGTTCAACACCAACACCAACAACAACATTTTCATAAATCTTGAAAAGAAAAAAAGCGAAAATGAAAACAAAAAAGAAACAATGCGAAAAATTCTATGAACCATGGCGCAAAATGACAAGAAGAAGAGGAAGAATTTGCATAAAATACGACGCCAAAGTGTCTGGTCAGCATAGATGAAAACGACTGGCAGCCAAGACGTGAGAAGGGGATGGCTGAGGCAAGTGGAGTCGGGCTCGAATGCAATAATTATAATAGCGCGTATAAGTCATAGTTGGCACATAAATCAAAAGTGGCGGAAAAATCATGCTCGCAGCAGCAGCAGCCGCAAATGCAACCGAGTGCAATGAAACGACCTCGTTCGCAACGACCAACGACCGACGACCGAGCTGAAGTTGCCACAATCACTTTGCAGACGCTGCCGCCACCTTTGCTTGCCTCTCGTTGTTGTTGTTGTTGGCTTCTTGCTTTTGTTTTTTCGTTTTTGTGGCTGTTCTTCAACCTGTTTGCTTGCCTCGGCTGGCAGCTTAAAACTTGGTCAGCAGCTGTCATGTCGAGCTTGTGGCAAAGGCAGCAATTGTTGTTGCTGCTGATCATAGCTTGTATGCTTGCATCTTTGTTGCGCTTTTCGCACGCCTGTCTTGCTACTGTTGCCTCTTGTTGTTGCCAGTTGTTGTTGGTATTGCTTTTGTTTACCCGCAAGCACTTTGTGGCATCCGTCTTTGTAATTAGCCACTCATAATTAGCTGTTGCAACAATTCGAGACACAAGTGTTTCACTCTATGTCGCTTTACAACAATTCATTTTATTTGCCTGACACATTTAGAAAGTATTTTTATATTTATTTACTTTTTTCTCGTTATGCATCTTTGAGTTTGTTTGCTTATATCGTACGTAAGGTCAAATCTAATAAGACTTGTTTGCTAATCATTAAAGCGGCGCACAAATCTCAAGCTCACTGAGCCATTAATTAGCTTGGACTTTCCTGTCTGTCCGTCATTAGTCTCTGTGAACATAGGATTCAAGTGCGCGACAGTTGAATGAACTTTTTGTTTTTGAAAATGTTGACAAGAGACATTTGTAAAATGAGTGACTTTGGTCTTGGTTTGCGGCTTGCAAACTTTCTTCAATGCAAACGTATTCTGACCTTCATGTTCGCTCACAGTAACCCATGATTTATGGATATCAAAAACAATACTTGAAGCGTGTTTAATTAGAAAAATAAATTTTTCTATTATTTTATACTCACTCCTGACCGAGCAATCCTATGACAATTACATATAAGTATGATAAGCTTGGGATCATTATAAGCTGATCTTATGTCGATCATTTATTTTCAGAAATCATTAAAATTTGCTTAAATACGATTTTTGTATTAATGACTTAGAAATATTCATTAAACCATGTTTCATGCTGGATTAAAATTCAATATTTTGTATACTCTCCACGTGAGAGGAGAAATACCTCTTTAAATCTGGAAAAACGAATATTTATAGATTATATCTTCTAGCAAAGGAACAATTTATATGATCGGAAATGCTTTTTTCGGTCCCATATACACTTCATAATGAACTTTATTTTCCAATTTACAAAAACCTCAATAGATTATCCACATTAGCAAACGGGATTGCATGTTCTCAATACATTTACTACTTCATTTATTTGTACTGTTGATTTCAACAAACATTTATTTGTGTATATTTATTTATTAAACAATGCAAATGCAAAAACTTAACTAAAAATCAATGCAAAACAAAAATGCTAAAAGCAAAAACTGCAAACTAACCCACTTTTCGTAGCTGAGATTTTAATGTTTGTTTTTCGCGCTGCTCCAACACTCAAAATCACTCAATGCGACTGAGACACAGCTGAAATGAACGTGGCGCGCGTCAGGTGATTCCGAAGTCAAATGGCAACGAGCAACAAGCGAGAGAGCTGAAGGGCGGTGAAAGAAGCGAGTGAAGTGAAGGCGAATTGCGTGTCTGGCAACTATTGATTGTAGTACAACTATGATGCCACCGTCTCAACGACTACGACAACTACAACGACGACCGCGACGTCGACAGTCAAGCGTCGATTGTCGACACAATGATTGCAATCGCAGCAGTTGCAGTTGTCTAGCACAGTCCTTCTCACTCGCTCTCACTGTCTCTCTGTCACCCTCTTGGGCTGCTCGGAGCCGCAGGTGATCACAGGCAGTAAACACGAACAAGGTGGGCTTGGACCAAGGACCGACAAATCTTTGGCACTACTGACACACACAGCTGACTCGAATTAACTTTTACGAGCTGATTGCAATGCTCTGTTGGTTTTGTAGTTATTGCTGTTGCTGTTGTTGTTGTTGTTTTTTCTAATAGTTGGTCAAAAGAATAACTGTGCAATTAAACGTTGAAAAGACTCGTCGAAGTTTCTGACAATTTTGTGTGTGAGAAGCATTAAAATGAATGGCGCCAAGCGACGAAAAGCCATCATTATTCTTTATTTCTTTACCGAAGTTAAGAATACTTTTTATGCTCAGCTTTAAATTTATGCTCAGCGACGCCTCTATTGGCATTGATCGTTGCCACTAAGAATTAAGCGCAACAAAATAAAGCCAAAGTTAGTGGAAACGTTTTATTTGTTGTTTTTTTTTGTTTGTTTGTTTGTTTGTCAAAAACATAATTGGGTTAACGATATGCAAAGCATCCTGCGATTGTGCGCGCGCGCCATTGAAGGCCAAACTCATTTGTTATGCAAGCGTTGGGAATTGAATGAAAACGCTGTCAGCACAGACTTTTGTAGGCTTGACTAGTTTAGAATAAGAATGACTTTGGGGCGTTTGTTGCAACGGTGTCAATAACTCTTATGCATATAAGGCATATAATATGGGCAGAATCTTAAACGAAACTCATTTGTTTCATTTGGTTCACAAATTATCATAGACTGATTGATTTTTGGGGTCTGATCTGAATATTATTAAAAATATTGACCTCTTTTGCGTTAAGTTGACGTATGTTGTCTATGTTATAAGCGTAACTTAGGATAATTTGTTTTGTTTTGACTCAAATGAAAAATTTTCTTCAATTGTTGTTAATATATAAATCGCATGTTTGTTGCACATAAAAATCTTTTTGCAATACAACTAACACTTGATAACTAATGCTCTGCCATAACAACAACAACACTAACAACTTTCAGTTCGCCAGCAACATGGCGTATGCGCAATGCGAAAATTTTCATTGGAAAACATTTCAAAACTGCTTTCAAAACGAAAAAAAAACAAAAACACATTTAAAAATGAACAAAAAAATTATTATTTTTTTAAATAACAACACATGAGGCATGAGTAATGTCAACTGTCCTGTGAGACTGAAATGTTTTTTGTGAAAAATGCTTTCAAAACAAGCACTCCTAATTCACAAATCAACACTTATCGTTGACATATTATCAGTAGAAAAAAAAAATATAAAAAAAAAATAAACCAACAACAACAACAAATATTAAAACCAGATGCCAAAAAAAAAGAAGAAAAAATGAGCAAATCGAATGTGACGCGAGTGTTTTATGTGTGTTTAGTGTATGTTATTGTTGTTGTTGTGTTGTTGTTGTGTTTGCATTTATTGCTGTTTTGTTGTCAGTAACTGTTCATACAGTAGCAACGACAACAGGATGTAAAACACCCGCCACGGAAGATGAGGGCAGCCAAGCCGACATGCAAATGATGAAAATGTTAAGACAAGCAAGCAAACAAACACATGAGGGGGGGCATTAGCCAAATAAGGGGAGAGGTTTCAGCAAAAGCGACCCGACAGACGGACAGACGGACAGACAGATGGTGAGTCAAATGGATAAGCGTACAGCTTAATCACCTACGGGCAGATAAACAGATAGACAAACAGACAGACAGAAAGACCGACAGAGAGACATGTTGGCAGACAGCTGCTGTTGTAGTTTTGGGTGGGGCAGCATGAAGAGTAGCAACATGTTGCAAACACAACGCCAACAACAACAACAACAACAGCAACAACAACGTGTGGCATGCTAATTTCTGTAATCGGCATAACATGAACAAATTTCCATGAGCAACGAGTGAGCGATGTAAAATATATGAAGAAGAAGAAGAAGAAAAGAGGCAACAACAACAAAAAAAAAACAGTAGTCATCGCACCAGGAAAACAGCAGCAACAACAACAACACTTTGCACACATCCCTGCGGTCAGAAGTGGCAGCAGCAACAACAACAACAACAGCAACACCAACAACATAAAGAAGATAGAAAAAGAAAATAATAAAACAAAAGAAAATCGCATAAGTAAATTTATCTTTATTTTTTTTTTTGTTGTTTTTTTATTATTTATTTTTGTAGTGCTTTAGCAAGTTTCCTTGATGTACAGTTACAATAGCAAAGCGCCAAAGTGTCTGTTCAACGCGTCGATTTGAGCGCGATATAACAAATAGCACTAGCACCAGCAACGACAACAACAGCAACAACAACAGCAGCAGCAGTAATAGCAACAGCAGCCAAAGCGGCAGCTACGATGTAGCATAATCTATGAGATACTCTGCATCTTTTTGTCTAACGCTCATTCATATGGCTTCTTTTTGCGGATAAGCAACATCAGCAGTGATGGTGGTGGCGACGGCGGTGGCGAAGAAGACGGCAGTCATTGTTGTTGTTGTTGCCATACCAGCGGCAATCTTACTGCCGGTGTTATGGTGAGCGTGTTCAGGTTGCCGATATTATTGTTATTGTTGTTGTTATTGTTGTTGCTACATTAGATTGTGTGCAATTTTTGGTTTCTTTATTTTTAGTTTGGTTGTTGTTGTTGTTGTTGGCACAGTTGCCGCGGCACCATAACTAATAAAAATTTCAATTTGTACGCTAAACGGTTATTGACGTATTACCGCTTCACTGACTAACAGCAACAACAACAACAACAGTAACAACAGCAATATTTAATGTTATTTGCAACAAAAGTAGCAAAAACGCCTTCAGTTATTGTTTCTTACAGACCAAAAACAACAACAACAGCAACAGCATCAACCAACTTGTCTGACAAAAATCCCAAAACAATGTTTTATTCATGAAATAACACGAGAAGAAGAAGAAAAACAAAACATAAACTAAAATTTGCTGCTTGGCTTTCGCCGAAACTTACACAATTACAGTTACACACACACACATACATACAGATACACACAGCCACACACACAAACGCTAATAGTAAATCAAACACTTTACAGAGAAAAGCGGCGAGCGTTAAAATCTGTAATTGAATTTTAAACTGAAAGTTTTAGTGCAAATATGAGCGTGGTAAAGTCAAGCTTCATACAAACCGACAGACACGCCCATTGCTGCAGCACCAAAGTGGGCGTCTGTATGTCTCTGAGTGTATGTGTGTGCTGAGCTGAGCTGAGCTAAAATTGTTAGTTATTTGTTCGTTTGATCGCCTGTTCGTCGCTTTGATTTTGCACTAAATCGTTGCCGTTTAACTTACAATGACCTCAGTTGACGCAACGCACGGCCACACCTGCGCACACAGCACGCTTCACTCAACCATACTGCCCTCTCTCTCTCTCTCTGTCTCACTCTTCTAATGACAACAATTGCCGTATCCGGCAGCCGTGTCTTAATATCAATTGCTTTGTGCAAAATCTACGCTTGCGCAATTGACGATATCACGCATAATTATAGACACACACACACACATGCACAGTAGCCCCATCATCATCATCATCATCATCATCGGTAATGGGCTTAATTAGACAATTTTAATGTCAATGCGGGTGAGCGTTTGAACAATGACAGGAAATTTAAGACAATTAGATTTGCTTGTCAATGCCTTGAAATAAATTATAAAAATAAAAACAAAAAAATAAAAATCATTAAAAATAAATTTCGTACCAAATTTCAATTGTTTCATCGTTCTTCAATTTTATATTTGGCAAATAAAGAATGATTGAGACAAATGAAACTTATGAAGTTTTCAAAATTCTACAATATTCAGATTTAAATGGCAAATTTTTGAACTAAACTCATCGAGAAAATAACTTCAATTGAGAAAAACAGTTGTGATCAACAGAACAGTCCAATAGATTTCAGAAAGAAAGAGTGAATAGAGAGAGAATAGGTCTGTCATCATTAAATTCATCTCTTAGTTAATATCTAACAAAAATATGCTGAAAGAATAATTGAAGCTCTTGAAAAATTTATTATAAAAAAAGGTAATAAATTCGAGCTCTCAAAACATGATCTCAGTGAATTAAAATCTATTTTGTAACTGCCAAGATAATTTGAGCATTACCGATTAAATTCAAGATATCTCCATCGCTACAATAAATGTTCAATTAAATGCCAAAAACAAACCACAAAAGCCTCAATGAGTGTGTCTCGTACCTTAACAGTTTCGCTTGTGCTTTGCAATTAAGCTGATTAGACTTTAATAAAGTCAAATCAAAAAGCGCCACAGACTTACGACCTTCGCTTCGGGGAAGTTTTGCTATTTGAAACTTTTGCACAGATCAAACTTCAATTGACACCAAAAAAACATAAATTTTCTTGCCAGTTGATTAACTTCCTTAAACGTTTTTGGCTGTGCATGAACATTTTTACATAATTTCGTTAAACGAAAAAAAAAACAAAAAAAAAATACACAAACAAAGTTAAATAACAACAACAACAATAATAACAACACAAGTAACAAACACGAGGCAACACTGACAGCAATAATAACAAATTAGGTCACCCACCGCAGACCGAAAATGCAACAAGCCAAATGATTACGGACCAACTGAAGGACAGACAGTCAGACAGACAGAGCGACAGATGGTTGGACAGACGAGCGACATAAAAGGCTAAACACATCCAAACTGTACATTCTCATAAAGATCACGATTAAATGAGTGCACAATTGGATCAAATTTGCGCGCTCGCGCACTAAGAGAGAGAAAACGGTGCAAATAATAAGAAGACCAGACAAGCCAACAAATAAAGTTCAGATTGTTGTTGCTGTTGTTGTTGTTATTGTTGTTGTTGTTGCAGCAGCAGTATACTAACAAGCCAAGTCAAGCAACAAGCCAGCCAGCCAGCCATCAAGCAAGCAAGCAACATTGAAGCAGCAAGACGGCAACTCTAAGCTGAGCCGATATAACAAGCAGTAAAATGAATGCGTGTGGGTTGCAATGTGACACATACTGTCATTATTATCAGCCAAGCAGCGACAGCAACGACGACGACGACGACGGTGAAGAAAAAAAAAAAATAAAAATATAAAAAAGTTAAAATTATAATAAAATAAAAGCCCAACAAGTTGTTCAAGACAACTAGCAAAGCTGCAGCAGTAACAAAAGCAACAACAACAACAACAACGATATGGTAAAAAAAAATTAAGGCTCATATTACGACTCGTTACAGGAAAACTTTTTTTGTCTTCTTCTTTCGCTCTCTCTGCGCTTCAGCGCTTTCGCAAGAAGGAGGCGTTTATACAAAAGTTTGTATTTATTTATATATATTATTTTCTTTATCTTTATTTTTTTTTTTTGTGTATTTATTTCTTGTAATACATGTGTGTCGTTGTTGCTGTTGTTGTTGATGATCATGTTGATGAGGGAAACTTTAAACGAAAGCAATATTTGTATTATGTAATTCCGCTTTGCGATTCGTATAATCATTGGATTTTTGATATCATACAACATGATCCGATCACATCAACATGCTGCGGCAAGTGATGCATGACTGATCCTTCTCATTGGTTTGATAAAAGCATCGGCTTTCTGTAATGGAAGACTGCAGTGATTGCAATTTTAATGAGATTTGACAAAATTTCTATCAATATTCATATTTCAAATGAGAACTAAGAAAGAAAAAAAGTTTTGACAACAAACACATGATAAATCTCTTAGATCTTGAGTGTTAAGCGAGCGTTCTGTAAGATTATATATCAATTCGATTAAGAGAAACAAATTTCAGTCACTCCAAAAGTATATCAGACTAATAAATGTTGTTGCTAGACTAACAGACTTTTCTGGCCAATCAGATGGAATTCTATTGATATAGAAAAATTATCTTTTTTGCTCCCCTTTGTCGAACATAGCTTAAAACTCTTGTCTGTCTCCACGACAGCAGTCAGAGTTGAAAGAATAAACTTGTAACACATATATCACTACTACAACAACAACAAAATCAGTCTGCCCACAAGATCTCAATTTATTAGAGAGTTCAACTGAGGAATTTTCACAACAAGACATAAGGCATAATTAAGTGCGCTACTCATCAAGCAAATATTTTAGTTGTAAAATCACCGCAATGCTTCTAGAGAAAGTCAATGACAACTCGGACAATAATAACAACAACAACAAGAGCAATAATAAACAACGCGTTGTTAGGTGTAAACTTGGCGAGCACCTCAGTAATGCAATAAATTTTGCACTTGAAAAAGCGAAAAAAAAAGAAAATAAAACAGAAGTGAACATAAAGAAACTGTCACACATAAAAATCTCAAACGGCAATGCGAATAAATGCGACACGAATGTGAATGACTGACGACAACGACAACAACTACAGGAGCAGCAATAACGGTGAAGCAGCAACAGCAACAGCAACTGTTGCTAGTAGCAGTCAATGTTGCATGTCCACTACAATTGCTACCATTTTCAATTTCATTTCAGCGCCGCAGTTTCGCTCTATTTGGCGACACTTCTTTTCGCTTTTTTTTTCTGTTTTTAGTTGTTGTTGGTTTCGTTGTTGTTGTCGTGTTGTTGCACGAAAAGTTGTCTGAGAAAATATTTCACGACTGGTGACAATTTTTCTAACATTCACCGTCGCATTATTTCAAATGAGTTAAGAAAAAAACAAACAAAAAAACAACACAAAACACGGGCCAAGCAACAACAACAACAAGAGTTTTTTTTCTGTGTGGGTTGCAGTGAAAATTTGCACAAATATTTCCTACGAAATGTAAAAGGCAACCGGAAAAACTGAAACGTGAAAATCAAAAAACAAAAAAGACCGAAAAAGAAGTAGAAAAATGTTAATTTACGATTTCAATTTGGACAGAAATGAAATAATTTATGCGCCTTAATTGAGCCAAAAATTGCACGCCTTTAAACAATGACGTCGCTTGACATTCATCACTTCACTTCATCCTTCCTCCATCGAGGACAAGATACAAATTTTGCCATCTTATTGGCCGCCACTGTGTGGAAAAACAACTTCAACTCAATTGCTTTGAACTTCAAAAAAAAAAACAACAAAAATTATGACATGAAAGTCGGTTAGTCACGTCTTTGACTTACTATGAGGGCATATGGGTTTGTTAGCGGTAGGGGAGGGGGCAGGGGGCGGTGAATAAGCTGTTGTGCGCATGCTGTATTTGACACACATTTGTCTAAATTTCAACTGTTGATTTTGAAGCTGAGTTTTTGTTTTTATTTCTGTTTGTTTGTTCACTCATGTCTTTCTTTTATATGCTCGTATATAACTTTGTACATTTCGACTGCAATAATTATGTCTCAAGGTCAGTGCAAGTTAGCGGCTCCGTATCAAAGTTGCTGCAAAGATTTTTATGCAGATAAATAACTCTGTATCTAACTGTGTGTCTGTGTGTCTGTGTGTGCGCGTGTGTGTATGTTTTGTAATATGCGCAACAAAGTAACTTAAGACCCTCATTAATTCTGCGCATTAGCGCAAGGCATGACGTGCGCCTTTTGTCGACTTGATTCATAACTTCTTTTTTTCTCTCACTCACTCATATATACACGTTGATTCACTCAGTCATTGCAGCTTAAATGAACTGAAGCACGACTGATATGAATTTTTCTTAGTTTTGTGTAACCGATTCAAGGGCACACGTTCTATAGTGACTGACCGCCAGCGCATTTCGTACATTTGCTTAGGCCATGCGGCCAAGTTCGCTTCACATGGTAATTTATTTCAATTAGAAACTCTTGTCGCCGTCATTTGTTAAAGCGTGCGGGACTTGAAGTGTTCCAAGCGTCAGCAAACACTTTATTCAATAGAATGATAGACACACAAAAGGCACCAGAAGACCCTTCTTCCTTTAACAACACAAATATAATACAATAAACGAGTTCAATGAACTTACATGTGTGTGAATGTTGTTGCTCGCTTGACGTTGTAAAATATTACATCATTTATTGAAAGCATTTAAAACTTTGCATGCAAGGAAAAAAAATGAATAAAAGCAATATGCAAATTTATGCATAAACTTTCATAACTGCCAAATATAGTAAGTAAAATGAAATCAAGTCAAAGTGAAAGATAATCGAAGCGAGACTAAACTTGTGCCGGACAAGTGAACAAAAGGCTGGAGGAGGAATATTCAGGCGAGATTGTATGGAAATATTTTCAAGAGATATGTATCTTAGATTATCTTGCTGATTGCTTAAATAATGTGTTATATATATAAATATATTAAAAGTTTTGATGAGCTCAGGAAAATATTTTGTACTCTAATAACCATGAATAATTCCTTGTCAATTACTTTGAGTGCTTTCATCTCAGGATTCAATAGACACTTAACTTAACTCTTTTTGACGATAGTCCCGTTCAACTAGTTTTCCAGGCATATCCAAAGCCTTTTACTTGATTCCTTTCCCGATTATCTTCAGTAGACAATCCAATAGTCGCTACAATCAGATTGTCATTGAGTCTTCATACATATTGAGTCTTCATCACAGAGATAAATATCACTAAGCGCACTACTGAGTAATGAAAAATGTATATAGAATGTATAACAAATCGATGTAGCTCAGCTAAATTGCAGTCACACACGCTTATTAACACAAAAGTTCAAGAGATTGCCAAGCAAACTGAAAAATTGCCAAACGTAGATGATGTATGATGCAATATGGCAAAAACAAACTCAAAAACAATCACACACACAGACATAAAGCGACCCAAGACGATGCTCAGTTATGAGCAATCTCAATCGAGCAATCGCAGCTTCAACCTCAGTCGCAGTCGCAGTTGCCGTGGCAGCCGTTGCCATTAATGACGCCAACAACTAAATTTGGACATAATGGTGGTATTATATTAACTTGATTTGGACAACGTTTTGCTG
Source organism: Phortica okadai (assembly GCA_034638295.1). Lineage (NCBI taxonomy): Eukaryota > Metazoa > Arthropoda > Insecta > Diptera > Drosophilidae > Phortica > Phortica okadai. The sequence continues at coordinate 2,985,246 of CM067849.1, read as the reverse complement.
AATTATTATTATTACGCGGAAATGCAATCAACAAAACCAACAACAACAATGCGCAGTAGGGGAAAAAAAAATATTTTACGAGACGGAAAAACAATGAAAATATGTGTGTGGTAATTGTTGATTGCGCTGTAAGCAAACAACACAAGAAGAAGACAAAAAAAAAAAAAATATATTTGAAAGAAAAATTTCATGTTGGTTGCCTAAATAAAGTAGTAGGAGGGCTTGGAGCGCATAACGATAAAAATCGCGCATATGCGAAAGCAAAACAAATCAATCGATATGAATCAATCATTAAACTCTTTGCTGAACATTAATTTATGCGCCAAACAAGAAAGCCATATTGTCTAACTGACTGACGTTAAATCACTTCCTATTAAATTATTTTTGGCATTTAACGAAGAAAAGCAACTTCACGACAATGACGACGACGACGACGATGACGATGATGACGACGACATCAATTACACACGCCAAACTCCTGCAGAAGTGCTGTCGCAGCAGCAGCAGCAGCAGCGGCAGCAGCATTTCAAATCGAGGCGCGGCTCTGTCAGCCTACTGACAATGTTCGACGCCGTCGCCGTCGCCGTAACGTGATTGAGTAATTTCGATTGTCTTGTGGCAGAAGTTTATCAAGCAAATAACATAAACGACATATTGTTGCACTCTCCGTCGCTCACTGGCGCACATTTGGTAAAAGTGCTGTTTGTAATGTCCGTGTGTCACATCACTTTTGGGCTTGGATTGCTCCGCTCAGCTCTGCCAATTATTCGTGGCGCAACAATTTTTAATTATGGTCTGCACGAGTCGCTTTATTAACTAAACTAAATTAAACTGAAAGTGTTTAAAGTACGGCATTAAAATGCGCATTGGCTACTGCGCCATAAATTTCGTTGCATGTTGACTTGTGTTCGCTGTGCCGATTTGACTGGCAACGCCCCGAAGACCGCAACATTGTTGCATGAACTTTTCACTTCGATTTTCGATATTCGGCGCCGAATTTTGGGCTAATAAATAATGCATTTTTATTTAAGTGCTTTTTTTTGTTAAGTAAATAAAAGAAAGAAAAAAAGAAAGTAATGCGTAAATTTGTGCGTGAGTTCAAAAAAAAATTGTTTTTTTGGTTCTTAACAGAAATTTAATTAAGATTACGTATCTTGTTTGAATAGCGTTAAGAACACATTTTTATATATAAGACGATAATTGATTTTTTCAGCCATATTTTCGCTTTTAGTTTTGGTCCTACGATACTTGATTAAATTTTAGAGAACACCTTTTATAAAGTGTCATATTGTGGTCATGTCTACAACTATTGGTCATGTGCTCGAGCTACCCAATCTCTTCAGCCAAACATGCTGCTCAATTCTTCATTACAATTAACTACGCTCAAACCCTTTGCTTGACAAACAGAATACCATTTTAAACGCTCAGTTTAAGTTGGCGGTTTTACAAATTTCAACTGAAAAATTACGACGCCAAACTTGCAAACAGATCTCAGCATGTGGCTTGTAATTCAATATTTCGGTACCATTTTGTAATTAATTTTTTTTTATACTTTTCGCATATTGTTTTATTTATTTACACATTTTTTTGTTCACAATTCGCAAACTGCACTTTTTCATTGCTTATGCAACAATAATAACAACAAACAAAAAACGTAAAGAAAAACGAAGCCTGATCAACATGCCATGCATTTTTTCATGCTTCATATTAAAACAAAAAAATTAAACTAAAAAGTAAATAAACAAAAAAAAACATGCTCAGGTGTCCAGAGAATTAAGTGAAAATTAATGAAATACTGAAACGAATTAATGAAAGTAAACTTGACTTAAAACATTTTTTTGTATCTTTCTTTTTTATGTTGTCTGTTGAAAAGATACAAGGTCAGTGAAAAGAGATAACTAATTGAATGATTAAAAAAACATATTAATTATTAATGATGCGAACATGTCATGTTGTAATCTTTATTACCGTCAACGTGCATCATTTGCGCACAGTGGGCGGTAACGGTGCCGCCCCACCCCCGCCCACTGCCAGCGGCACAATTTAATGATGTGCTAAATTGTTACAAAATAACATATGCGCAACGCATACAAATTATAATAACAACTCAAATCAAAATTACCAAATCAATGTTCATATTGAAAAGAAAGCACGCATACGCCATGTTGTGCGCTCGAAGCGCTTCAAAATAAAGTAGAAGAAGAAAAATGCATTTACAATCAACAAAATCGATACAATTCAAAATAATCTTTCACTCATTCAATCGTTCATTCACACACACTAACGCACACACTCACTGATACATCCATTCATTCAATCATTTATCAAACGATGTGTTTGCATTGAGTTCACATTGATATGTTGTTGATTTGTCTATTGCCGGAAATGTTGTTGTTGTTGCTGTTGTTGTTGATTTGTTTTTCACATTGTTAAACGCCGCACGCGAGTCTTCAATTCGCATGACTCAATGGTTGTATGCCTGGCTGTCTGTATGTCTCTTTTAGTTTGGCTGAGTAACGCGCCCATTGCGTGTCTCTCAGTTCATCTTTAGTCATCGCTGTGCTTTTTTTTTTTGGGGCGTAAATTTTGTAATCCAATTAGCGCTTTTACAACACAAATTAACTATAATTTTTCTACACAATAAATCGATTCTCTTCGATTGAACTACGCATACAACAAACAAACTTTTACTTATCGCATAAAAGTGCGAATGTTTCTACGAATTTTAGTACAGAGCAACTAATGTGTTCGACATTGCGGTAGGCTACGTGAGTGCCAAGTAATTTTATCAGCAAAAGTTTCAATCAACATTAATGAGTTTGTCTGTCAACGAGTGATAAGCAACGACGCGAGTAAATTGTTTGAATACTTTGAGTGTCTGACATGAATGATCTTAAATATATATTTGACATGATATTTTTAAAGTGCTCAAATGCCGCAGCAATCATTAATGTTCTAATTATATCTTTCAAATATCAAAAGTCTTCTTACTGCTTTGCCTTGCCTGTCTTCCACTGTCAAATCATATTGATCAACAAGCAATAATTAGAACTAAAAATAAATAATATTTTTAGCAAACGTCGTGATTGACAAACGTGTTTCACGACTTTGCTTGTCAAAACGTGATTCATAAAATTTAATGTTTTGCAATTTTTAATTTTAATAAATAATAAATATTTTTTTCACCCTCACTTGATTTTAATATTTTGTACACAATGACGTTGCAGCGTCGACTGATGTGCATGTGTTTTGAATGAAATTTTTTAAAATTTTATTTATGCTTTTAGCGCACATGTATTGACGTTAAATGCACGTAAATATGAATTTCCTTTGAAATTAGTAAATTGCTTGCTTATTACACAAATTGGCAACGGAAAAAAATCCAAAAATAAATAAATAAATAAAGAGAAGCCAACTCAGAATGAGCAATGCTGCAAAGCGAAGCAAAGCAATTTGCATAAGAATTAAGTTGGGTGTGCCGTCGGTTTTGGGGTCTCGAGGTGACACACTCTCAGTCTCTGAGATCGCAACTTCGACTTCGAACTCCTCTCTGTCTGTGTCTGCGTCTGAGTCTGTTCCTAATTGATTAATTGCGCAAAACACGATTTTCGATTCGCTTCAATTTGATTGCTCTGCGCACACTGACTAAATGACTGTCTGACTGACGGACTGAGTGACTGCTGACATTGTTTCTTTTTTCTTGGCTTTGATTTCTGCATTTTCTGTTTCTCAGACAATTTGATTTTCATTTTTTTCTGTTTTAATTCCCGAAATGCACAAAAATAAATTACACTCGTTCATGAGTCAGCAACGCTTAAAGTGCACGATTTTTTTGTCTCTTGCTTTGTTCTTCTTTGGCTTCTGTTCTTTTTGTTTGTCAAATTTAATTTATTCAACAATTAGTTTTGCGCTTAATTTGACTTTGATTCGATTGCAAAAGCGACACAAAAATGGTAATTGCAACAAGTTTTTGCTTTTTACAGATTTTGCTGTTTTACTTGAGTTTTATAATAATAAAAAAAGGTGTTGAAATTGACAGCTTTTTGTAATGAGAATACATTTGTTGCGTTTTCATGAGAATTTTTATTAATGTGATACTTAAAATATCATTACGGTTTTTATACAAATTATAATGTTTCTAGAAATTTAAGATATCCAATTTTAGATTCTAAAAACCGAAATTGAAAACTTTGAGAAGTTAAACATTTGTTTGAATTACATGGAAACGGATGTTAGCTGAGTCTTGTAGTCAAAAAAAGGTGAAGATATCTAGAAAATTCTGCTGTCTAGTTTCTTATTGTTCGAATTATCGAAATTCTACTGTCTTTCTTAAGTTAAATGCAATTAGTCATAAATAAATAAACAAATAAAATAAACAATTAAGCGTTGCTTTATAGATAATGAATATAATACGTCCGCAAGTGATTTCCAAACTAAAATGATTCATTAAAAACTATGTTGTGTAGTGTATAATGTATAATATAAATGTTCGAAAAAACAATCAAATAATATTATAAAAAAAAAGAGAGAAAAAAATGGAAAGTGTGAAAAATCTGATAACAGATGCGGTGGCGCTTTTACACTCACACACACACACACACAAACAGATATTTATTACACACAAGCGCCGTGTATAGCCTACCGTACGCCAACAACAACAATAACAACACAAAGTGAGCGCAGATTTGCATGCCTTAGCTATTATTGTTGTAGTAGTTGTTGTTATTGTTGTTTTTATTTGCTGTTATTGCAGGTAAATGAACTTATAATTGGCCAATGTTTTATTATTATTGTTGTTGTTGTCGTCATTGTTGTTGTATTAGTTACTGCATTAGCTTTTTACTGCATGTTGCCAACAGTGCAGCAACATCAACAACAACAGCAACAACAATAACAATGATTAACAACAGCAGCAACAAAATGCAAGTTGATGATGCGTTGATGATTTACATGCGACGGCGTGTGTCTGCGCGAAAGAGACTCACACACACACAGACACGAACACTCACACCGCCATAAATGATTGTGCAACATAAAAATGCAAGTCGAATGTTGAAAGTTAAGCGAAGCGTTTGCCGCTCATTTCATTTGCGATTTATTACGATTTGTCTTGACTGGCAATTTTTTATATTTTTATTGTTTTTGCTGTTGTTGTTTTACGCTTGATCTTTTCGCCCAAAAAGCATTTTTAATTGAATTGTTTCACATGCAAAGCAATTTTTCATCAATGCTTGCTGTATTTATCGAACTGCCAAGCGAAGACAAATAAATGCATTTCTGTTTTTGTTTTTTTTTTGTTATTTTATTTGCATTTTATTTAATTTTTTTTGCATTTTTTGCGGCTGCCGCTTTGTTTAGCCTGCGGTGGTCCATTGTTAAGCTAAGCCAACAGAAAATACAACAAAAAAAAGTTTCTTTATTTCATTGCAATTATCGGCAAGATAAAAATGGGCAGCGACGTACGCTGAAGTTGAGTAATGCGCGCACAGTAGTTGAAATATTTTTGTGCTTGAATTTAACCAAAAAAAGAAATAAAGAAAAAAACAAAAATAACAAAAAAAAAACAAAACGAGAAAGAGGAGAAAAAAATATTGAAATAAAAATGTATATGATAATAAACTTTCACGCCCATTAATTGGCTTCGCGTGTTGCTGCTGCTGCTGCTGTTGGCTTTGTAGTTGTTGTTGCTGTTGCTGTTGCTGTTGCTTATTGCATATATTTTGGTGGCGCTTTGCGATTTTTATAGCATGTAATTCGTCAAAAAAATACTATAATACATTATGCACTGGAAGCCTCAGAAATGCAAGCGAAATGGCAACATAAAAATAAAAATCCGCATTGCAAACAAAAATTTTAAAGTGCAAAAAACAAAAAACAACAAAAAAAAAAAACACTAAAAAAAACATCAAAGCTAAAAAAGACAAGAAAAAAACAATTCGCACAAAAACAAAAGTAAAAACACTTTCACTGCAACCTTGAGCATTGCATTGCATGATGTTGTTGTTTGTTGTTGTTGCTGCTGTTGTTGTTGTTTGTTGCAGCATTTATGAAAATGCAACAAAATGTTGTCTACCTTTGTGAGTGCACGTCAACAACATGCAACACATCCTGTTGTTCCATGCCCCTACCAACAATCGCCCGCAGTCTGTGTGTCTGTCTGTCCAACTGTCCAACTGTCTGTCGTCTTTCCACGCTCAATTAAGCGCATTTGTTTTTGTTGTTATTTTTGTCATTCTGTCTTTGTGCTTGTTCTTCACTTTTCGACATAAAATTTTTGTTAACATTTTTCAATTTGATTACTTCACCAAAAGTAAACTAAAACGAAAGACTTAAGCAACGAACTTGCAGAAATCCTTCCTTATGTGTTTGTCTGTGTGTATTTGAGTGTGTGTGCGTTTTATTATTGATATAATTAAATGCATGATGGCATGTTTCGCGCTCATTTTGCCAAGTCATATATCACGGCATAACAAAAAACATATGTTGGCCAAAAATGCATCGCTTAAAGACCTCCCAAGCGTTGCCAACTTGCGTTACGATGACTTTGGATCTGTTAACTGTCTCATGCAAAATGCATGCCTTGCATTGTACCAAAAACAACAACAACAACGACAATCAGTGACTCTTCCTGCAAGTTTTTTGATTGTATTTTCTGTTGGTGTTGTTTTTGGCTTTTTTATTTTTATTTTCATTTATTTTCTGTTCATTCGTTTCTTGCCCAAACCACTCCACTTTTATTTGTCTTGCCTTGTTGGGTTTGCGTGATTTACGAGCACCAAATGAAATGAATTGTGTAACTTCATTCAAGGGATTTACGACTCGCTTTACTCTGTGACTTTGTGCCTCTGCTCGTTGCTTGGTTCACAGCCTTCACCCCACAGCACCACACGCCCTCAACTTTAAAGCACAGCCTCTGTCCGCTGTCGCTATCTGAGCCCAACTTAGTGCAATGCAAAGACGCTCAGCGTTCATCCGTGACTGTTTATTGGTGCGTTTATATCACAGACTCCGTATCGGACACACGTCGTGGTAATAAAAAAATGAAATTGCCACAATTGACGCGCAAAATATGTTTATAAATTTATATTTTACTTTCATTGCTTACCACAAAGCAAAAGTTCTCATTGAGCACAAAGTTGACCTCGTTTTTTCACAGATACTTCATTGCTTCGTTGCAACGGAAAGCAGCACACGTTGCACATTGTGTTGATTTGCGGTGAAAATATTGCTTAATAACTTAACTGATGAGTTGCAAAGAATGTCTTAATGTATGATATTTTTACAGCGCAATTATTATCAAAACAAAACAAAGTCATTTCCTTTCGCTAATTTCCTTAAATGACTAAGCGAGCAATTAACCAAGTGCAGTATAATCCGCATTGTTGTTCATTAAATTGTGCTTGAATTCGATAAATTTATACTTTCAAATAAGCCAATCAATGTTTGTGTAATTGCGCTTGAGTATGCCGAGAACATTATTTTAGTTAATTCGTGGTATAAAATTAATTGCATAATTACGAAATACGAATGACAAATAAATGATTGACTGTGATTTACAATGATGACATCATTCGCACGGTGAAGGAGTGCGGGTGTGTTGAGTAATGAGGGCGCTTTTTGAGAAGGCCAACAATCAAACTTCATACAGTATGAATACTTTTTCATGATTACTTATTTTTATTTTTTCTAATTAATAAACTATAATGTTTAATCGATATTTCAAATCTCTTAGTTCATAATGCCATTTATGCGTTTATTTTTAGTTTAATATATTCGCTCGTGCAGATAACCTTAATGCCAGTTTAGATATGATTATGACTTCGACTAAGCCTTTAATTGTGTTGAACGTTTAGATTTATTAAAAAATAAAACACAATATGACTTTAATTGACACAAAATAAATCGATTGTATCGGTAAAAACAGCTGTGACACCAAATACGTTTTGCATTCATTGTCCAATTCAAAGCCCGAAGTCAAGCACAAGTTTTCCACACCCAAAATCGTCAACATTTACTTTTTCTCTTTTTTTTTTAGCATTTTATATTTTCAGTTCTATGCAATCGTTGGCATGATTAATTACCACTTCCTATTTTAGCGCCCTTTCAAAAACGAAGGCCTGTTGCGCCTACGCCACAAACCGCGCCTTCTCGCACACAAAAAAAACCAAAAAAAATAAAAAATCATATGACATAAGGCGCGCTTGTTAGTTTCATTAGACAATTTTCAAATAATGTTTTTTAACAAATAAAATGAGAAAAATACAACAACAGCAACAACCAACAACAAGATGTTAGAAAAACGTTTGACATTTTAGCCTTTTATGGCTTTGAAGGCGGTGCGATTGAGAATTTTTGTTTTTGGTTTTCTTCTCTTCTGTTGAATTCATGTCGCAAACGAATACGAATGACCAAAAAAAGCGCGACTTAAAGAAATCAATCAGCCAAAAATCTTTGTTATAAAGGTTAAAATAATGTCGACTCGTTTGTTGGCTAAATCAAAATATGTTCATTAAGAATGTCATTCGTTTGGCTATGAGTTTGCATGCTGAAGCCGTGATTTGAAATGCGTACATGCACAAAGCCGATGGTCAACATGCTTCACGCTTTTTTCACTGCGCTAATACAAAACTTTATGGCACAAATCGCATTTGCTGCTGTCGCACGTTGTGCTGAGGCCAACACTAAGCGGCTCTCACTTTTCTTGCCAGCGAGAACAAAATCAGCTTATGGCGCAAAACAGAATGATGCTGAAGACGGTAGCCAAATGCGTTTTCTATTTTGAAAGGAGAAACTTCTTAACTAAACAACATGCAACAAAGGCAACATTAATAGCAACAACAACAACAACAACAGCAGCGCACATAAAGAAGAGAATTTTTTTATGAAAAGAAGTCGTAAAGTTTGGCATTAATGCTGACAGGCAACGTGGGCTTTAAGCCTTTGGACATGTGCAGTTGTTAAACTAACTGACTGACCAAGCATGGGAGTGACTGACTGACTGACTAAGTGAATGAGCAGTGAGTGAGTGAGTGAGCGAATGAGCATGAAGTGGAAAGTGTTTTTCTGTCTTCTTATTTATGTCCATGCCACATTGTCTTAGGTCAAGGCTTCTCATGCACAAAGCTTTGCTGTAATAACAACATTTTTTTCCACCTTTTGCAGCTTGCATGCTTATTATAATTTTTTTTTCATCATTTTCTGTTATTTTTTTTGTAAATTAATGCACTTCTCTTATTATTGTGGCTGACCTTGTAGGCGCGATTATTGCTAAAAACAGCCAACGACTTTTTTTGCGCCTTCCTGCTTTTTGATTTTGCCAGCCTGCAAGCATGTATTATGCGCTTATGTCTTGTGCTATGGCCATAAGTAGCAAAGGCAGCAAATTATTAACATAAGTCAATTTATATGCTCTATAATCTGTTGCCTACATGATTAAGGCTTCATTGTGTTGTCTTGTCTTTTGGCATTGCATGCAATACGAAAAGCGTCAACGACTCAACAGTTCACTCTCACTTTTCTGACCTAGACGGACCAGCGTGCATTCTTATCTAGATACAGACAGCACGGCATGAAAACTCACTTTCGAAAGAAAAATCGCGCACACTTCACACACGCAAACCGCGAATTGAAAGGTGTCAATTTGCATAGAAAACTAACATACAATTTTCGTTAACAATTTTCATCAATTCAAATAAAATGTAACAAAACAATTGCAATTGACAGAGAATTACATGTAATGTTCATTGAAATGCGTTCCATTTAAATGAAAATGCAAATGAAATGAACTGAACTGAACTGAAAATGTCTTCCTGTCTGTCAGTCCATCTGTCTGTCCAATGGTACGCCTTGTTGTCTTTCGTTACTCTACAGTACATTAATGCACATTTAAGTGTCCACTTTAACGCAAATTGTTGTTGCTGTTGTTATTGTTGATCTCGTTGCGCAATTGTGCGCCTTTCAGCCAATTTCTAACGTTCAATTTCAACGCACACACACTTAAATTCACATACAATTTGGGCACAAATTGTTTCCGCATACACGAAAATGAAAAAAAAAATATATATAAAACAATAACAACAACAAAGTTGCCTTTAATTGTTTCAACAAGTCCATTTTCAAAGCAATTTTCGTTGGTTTTTTTTATATTTTTTATTTTTTTGGTGTAAATGAAATTTGTTTTCAAATCGCCAAAGAAATTGTCTAATTTTGTAATAAACATGATTCTTTTTTTTTCGTTTTATTTAACGAACTTTCATATGCAAAGTTTTGCTCAGAAACAAAAAGCTTAAAAAGCAAAGGTTTGATTGAAAGGAAAAAGGTTTGTAAGCGTTTTACAAAACAAGCAAACAAAAAACAATAACAAAAAATCTTTTGCACGTCAAACGTCGTTTTATTTTTGCCAATTCATTCTGTTTAAAACATTTGTTCGACATTTCAAAGGCATTCAATGCCAATAATATAACATGAGAAATATTTGAAAAGAAAGCATTGAAGTGAAATGCTTTCAACTCGGCCGCAAAAGTCTTAATCAACACGGCTCCGCTGGCCAAGCCGCTTTTTTTTTTTTGTTCGTGCCTTTTGCTTTTTGCGCGTGCGCGGTTGTTGACCTTGTCAGGCAGCGTGAAAAGGGCCGTTTTGGTTTTGTAACTTTTGTTTTTTGTTGTTTATGCCTCCTTTGTGCAGTCGACTCTTTAAGGCGAAATGTTTGACATTTGAAGTTGACTCTTATCGCAGCGACACATGATTTGCCCGATTTGGCGCAATGAGTCAAACCTTAACTTAGTCTTACTTAAAGTCTTTTTTAAGCACAAATTTTGTAGTTGTTGGCCATAAACTAAAAAAAAAAAAAAACGCTTTGAAAGCATTTACTTAAATGGTCATGAAACATTTCACACAAACTCAGTGATTCATTCATTGGCTTACTGAGTGATTTTTTTTTTTGTAACTTTTTAAATGCAACAAACAAGTTGAAACAACATTTAAAACAATTTCCAAAGCAATGCAACAACTCACAGTGCGCACATAACTCTTCATTAGCCATGCCTTGTACAATCATAAACTATAACAAAAGACTTGCTCCGAGAGGCTTCAATAAATTTGCATGAAAAGTGTAGCAAAGTAACAACAACAACTAAAAAAAAAAGAAGTTCATTTAAAAAATATGTGCAAGAAGCTTTGCGCTGACAATAAAGCATGTCAATGTTCTCAAGCTGAACACAAATTTCAACAAAAAAAAAAAAAAAAAACAACAACTTAACAATAACAAAAATATGTTTTGCAAATTCATTTCCGCGAATTTGTTATGATTCACTGAACAAGCAAATCTGTGTGTGTGTTGTAATATTTTTGTACGCCCAGACCGTCCATCTGTCTGTCTGTCTGACTGTCTTGTTTTTTTTACAATGTTTTCTTAATGTTGTTTTTGTTTAACCGAACGTAAAGCTAATAAGATTGCTTTGACTGCTGACATCGAGTGTTTGATAACAATTCATTGAAAAAATCAACAAGCTTTGCTTTTCATTTTGCCTTCTCATTCATTCATTCATTCATGCATTCCATCATTCATTGAAGACATTCACTCAGTTGCTTGTTTGATTATTTTGACAAGTAATGAAAGTTATTAAAACAAGCAAAACAACAAAGACAAATATTATTGCCCGTGCAGCAAACGAAAGACTCAAGCAACGAACTTAATTTGATGTTTGCGTGTTTTTGCATTTGCAACATTTTAACTAATTGCGCATGAACATAGTTTATCACTTTGACAACATCAGTTGACAACAACAACACAGCAACGGCAACAGCAACAACTTCCACCAACAACAGCAACAAAAGTATTTACAAGGAAAACTCATAAGCATTATCATTAACAAAATTATTGTTGTCATCAGCATCGTCATCATCAACGCGACATCGACAACAACAACTAACAACAACAACGATAACAACTACAACAATTGCTAACTGCATCATCCTATACAAAACTGTTGCTATTGTAAGCGACACGCGGCCAGTAGTTGTTGTTGTTGTTTGTTTTTTTATTTATTTTTTTTTTATTTTGGCATAATCAGCAACATTTAATAATTTTCACCGACACCTACGCACGTTCGTTGATTACATTATGTCTGTGTGTGTGTGTGTGTGTGTACACAAGCAACGTTGTTGCTGTGATTATTGTTGTTGTAGCATTGCATGTTGCTGTTGCTGCGACCAAGAGTCAACCTTTAATGTCGCTTTGACGCCTCTTTGAGAAAGTTTTCCAAAATGTTTATACACACACACACACACACACATACACAAATGCAGAAAGCAACGCTAAGTGGCCATCATTAGTTAAGTACATATATAAATAAATTTTCCTTTAAGGATTTTTCAAGATAAATTCACTTTGAAATATGAACAAAGCGCTAATGTGACTTTCAAATTGTCATAATTCATAATAGTAACAACAACAACGACAAAATTATAAATAAAAACAAAAAGTAATTTTGTTGTTTTTTTTTTTCGTTACTGTTTGTTGTTTAACTTTCATTTTTATATGTATGCGTTTATCAAAAGTATGTCAACAAGCGCTCAAAGAGAGTTGAAATTAAAGCTTTAATAAAAGCGAGCAAACGACAGTGCGAATAGATTCAATTAATGAAAATGGCACGATCATAAATTGCAAACTCATTAAAATGCATTTAGTTGAAGTAGCAGCAGCAACAACAGCAACAACGATGTGAGACAAAGCGGTAGCAGCATAAAATTGCTAGCAAACAGGCGTCAAGTTATGTTAATCATCGCTCGAACGGATGTAAAGTGTCTAATGCACGACTGTGGCAGTCAGGCGGACAGACAGACAGACAGACGGATAGACAGACAAGCATGCTGGCAGCAACAGCAGCAGCAACAATTGCTGACTTGTTGCACATGAAATTGAAAGACAATTAACCTGATTAGCGCAGCAGCAGCAGCAACAACTACAGCTACAACAACAACAACAGCTGCAGCAACACACACACATACACTTCATATATCACCATTGACAACATTTGTGGCAACAATATTGTTGCAGCAACAACAACGACAACAGAGCACGTGAGCAATGAGTTTTTGCTACTGCGCATTCCCACATATGCGCGGTGTCATTAATCAAATGCTTTGCTGCTGCTGCTGTTGTTGTTGTTGCACGATTCGTAATTTAGTGGCAATAAATAAAAATTTCAAGTGAAATTGAAATGTTTTGGGCAACTTTGTTAATGTTTGGCAGATATTATTTGTGTCAAGCTCTCAACTATTGCCAACTCACTCGCACTCTCACCATCTTACTCACTCTCTCTCTCTTTGCTCTATCAATGTCGTCAATGAGCTTTTATGACAAATCATGTCAAATCAATGCGATGTCGCACATGACTCATTTGCATCCGAAAAGAAAATAAAATCAAACGATTAATGACTTTTTGCATTTGTAACGATTTTATTTATAAAAACAACGCAGCGGTTGTCAAATGTAGTCGCTAGAGCATATTTAAAAGGCAGCGACAGACAGCTGGACGGACGGCGGCGACTGCGGTGGCCAAATGAACGTCAAATGTTGCACTTTTTGCAATGACTTCTTGTTCAGTTCGATTGATTGTATAAAAAACGAAATAAAAACAAAAGATAAAACAAAGTTTAAATGAAAAAAAAAAACTTGTTAATGAAAAGCAAAGCATAAAAAGCAAAGATGTTCAAACATAAATCAAAAGACTTAAGCGACAAACTTGTGCTTGTGTAATGTGCAATTTATTGCATTTCAAAGCCAAACACGAACGCGTTGGCATATTGAATGAGCCAATTAAATTGTTAAGAAATAACAAGCATTTTATTACAAGCTTAGAACATAAAAATCGCCAGCCAATCGTTGAGCGCGCTTGTGTCACCTTTTGGCCAACATTAAAACGTGGTGAAAGTGTTGGCACTCAAATTGTTAGTTTAATGCCAAACGAAATTGGTTAATGTATTGATTGATTGATTGATTGATTGGCATTCAAAATAATAAAAAAAAAACACAAAAAAGAAGAAGCGAAAAATCAATAAATCGAACATAAATCTAAGGAGCGATAAACCGATGGCTTACAAAATTTTAAGCACTTTTTCGTGTCTTATGAAATTTTTATGAAGTTTGTATAATTTTCTTTCGCTTTAAGACTTTTTGCCATCATTCTTTCTCTTTTCTTCTACATTGATTGATTTCAGCAAACAAATTCCCTTCATTCTGTTGTTGTTCTCTCTCTTTTTCGCTGACGCTGTCATGCATGCAAACGCTAAGGGAAAGCTTTAAATTACAGCAAATTTAATGCAACAAACAACAACATGTGTGCTCGCTCGTCATCAAAATTCAAATGAGTGAAACTTTTCAACAATTAATTCTCTGTTTTTGTTTTTGTTTTTTTTTTCACTCCGCGCTTGTCACACTTCCCTCACTTCCAAAAACAACTGCCGCAACACCTCATAAATTAGAGCAACACTTGTTGTTGTTGTTGTCAGTGTTGTTGTTGTTGCTGCCACACCTGCTGTTATTGCTGCATGCGCGCAATTTTCCAAGCATTTGCACAAGGAAAGAAAAAACTGTTGCACTTTTACGCCAAAGGCGCATGAAAAACTACAGCAAAAACAACAACAACAACAAAAAGAAAAGCAAATTAAAATTAAAATGCAACAATTTTTTTTTCGCACACATCACTTTTTGTTGTTTGTTTTTTTTTTTTTTTTTGTTTTGCCGGAAGATGTTTTTTGCACAAAAGTGTCGGAAAAAACACGAAAAATAATTAAGCGTTGCAGACGAATTAAAAACAATAAAAAAACAACAACGAATGCTATTATTTTGTTTTGGTTTTGTTGTTTCTGTTGTTGTTTTTAGAAAGTCTTAGCATAAAAGTGTGCGATAATTAGTAACGCTTGAGCGAACACAAACCAAAGGCCGCCATAAACTTGACTTTGATTTGGCATCTTGTTTTGATGATCAAGAGCCATAAATATGAAAAACAAAAACAAACGAAAAAAGAAGAAGAAGCAGCAGCAACCCAAAAACAAAGCTTTGATAAATTACAATGTAACGCTTTTGAACAAATTTGATTGTCAAGTTGAGATGACATCATTCTTGACGGCTGACGGTGGCACAATGTCGCCGTCGCCTTCGTCGTCGTCGTTGTCGTTGCCATGTCCAAACGAAATCGCCTTTTTAATCTGCAGTTTTGCATAATTTATCAAATATGGCCAAAAGAGATTTGTCTATGAAATGTTGCTGATTTGGCACACACACACACACACAACTAAGCATACTTTAGTGTGTGTCAAATGGCTTAAAGTAAGAAATCAATCAACTCTTTGACTCACATTTGAAGAGTTAAGCTTCGAATTGCCAAAAATGAAGCTCAACTACAACCAAAAAAAAGCATATTTCTTTTGCTATTCTTATTTGTGACTTGAGAGAGAAAAAAAAAACAAATAGGAAACCGCATGACTTTCTCACACTTAAAACATGCTGAGCAAAGAGTTCATGACACGACACAACTGTAAAAATGGCATGGCTCAGCAAAAGCGCATCGATCAATTGAAAAATAGGAACGAAGAGTTGAGAATACCAAATAAAGTTCAACGTGCAAATGTTCTACAGAGGAAGTATGTAGAAGAAAAGTCAATATTTGCCATCAGCGATAAATCATTTTAATATGCCACACTTACATATATGTATGTACAACAATCATTCAACAGCGGCCGCGTCTAGTCGAGGCAAGGCGCAACAGCCACAAGTTTGTTGTTGTTTTTGTCAATTATCAGTCGCAGCGACGTCGCAGCAGGCAAGGCGTCAGTTTTAATGCATTTTCATGCAGCAACAGCAGGAGGAACCGAATGCAACAAACGTTGGCCGTGCCTTGGTTAACATTAATCAAAGAAATCAAGGAAAAATCATTTCACATGCGACGCAAAATGAACAAAATAACAACAACAACAACGCGGAGCAGAAACATAACGTAACGAAACGAAATGAAGCCAATTGAGGCAATAAAGTTGTTAAGTGAAATGTGTGTTTGCTTCAAATGAAGTCATCCCGGCGTACGAGCATGCCAAATGCTAAATTGATATGTACATGGTTGTCGGCATTGGTTCATTTTTATGCACTGTCAAAGCAAATGCAACTAAATAAATAAACACAAATATAAATAATAAAAATATTAACAACAAATTTAACTAATACAAAATTATGATGATTACACGGAAATGCCGCAATTGCCACATTGAGAAATTGCCACAGACGCGAGCAGACTCTTAGTCTGCTAGTAGTAGAGTGACAGAGGGGGGAAAGGGTAGTGAGTGAGTAAGTTGGAGTGAAAGATTGAGCAGAAGACTATGAGCAAAAAGATACAAAAGAAAAACAATATTGGTGTTGCAACTGTGCGCGGCATGCCGCTGGCAAAATTATCAATTGCATGCAATTTGTTGTAAACGATTTAAAACAACAAAAATAACCAACAAAAAAAAAAAAAAAAATCAGAAAGCAAAGAGAAAAAAATGAAATTACGACAACTGAAAATGATGTTTGTGGGTGCAAGTGCCTCAAGCAGCTACTTGCAACAGTCGCAACAGTTGCAACAGCAACAACAATGCTAAACAACTAAAGCAGCCACAGCAACAACAGCAGCAAAAACGCAACGATTTTGATTTGTGCGCGCATTAAAACGCCGAACTTTTGGCATTTTCGACTAATTTCATTTATTTTTTGGTTTTGTTTTTGTATTTTTTTTGCACACCGCAAGAAATATTCACGGTTTTCTTTTATACATTTTGTTTGTGCAACACCAAAACACAGTAACACAAATATTACAACCGACAGCTAAGCTAAACTTTTAGTGGGTCAGTTTTGTGAGACGCGCTGCCTTTTTGAGCACAAGACACAAAGCTTCAAAGAGACGTCAGCATCAGCAACAGCAACAGCATCATCTTCATCATCATTAATAATGCAATTTCACCAAATGTGCTTCAGCGTTAGAAAGCTAATGTTGATTATTAAGCATTGCTGTCGTTGTTCATTGCTTTATTTAGAAAAATCCATCATCAATTATCCGCCAACAAGTTAATAAGTAGCGGGCGTGCATCGATGCTCGTTGCACTCACAAGTTTGTGCCTTCAGTCTTTCGTTGTGGCACAGCATGCCAAAAAAAAAGCTATGCTTTGTATGTTTGAATTGACGAAAGGTCAATTGGCGGACCATAAGGCGGAAAATAAGTAGTCTGCAACTTTGAAAGCATGTCAGTTATAGCAAAGCATTTATGCTCTTTTCATGCTTAAGATCTTAAATTTGAGCTGGGAAAATGCACTTTTATTTTTCCAAATTTATAAATTTTTCACTACTTAAATTATGTGCAAGAAAATAAAAGTTCTTATTTTCGTTGGACTTCTTCAATGTTCAAGCATTCAGTATAAAAGCAAAATGTTGCTATTAGTCAAGTTCCTGCACTCGTTAAGACTCCTCACAGACTGCTTTCTCCTAAAGGCAAAGTAATAATTTTGCTTAACGCTTTCCGAGCAGCGCATTAAGCACAAGTCAAGACATGTTGCACGAATCGTTGACCATGTTAAGGTTGAAGTTGGCCTTAGTCAAAAACGTCAAACTGTGCGGAAATGGCAAACTCATAGAAAACGAAAAAAGAAGCACAAACATCACTTTAATCACTTTCTTGTGCAAAAGAGAACACAAAGCCAAGAAGGTGAAGTGAAACCTGAGGCAACTCACGTGTAACATTTTAACAGTTTGAAGGATATTTATTAAGCATAAAAATGTTGGTAAATTAAAAATTGTTCGTTGGTCAAAGCAATACTTCCGCAATACATAAATAATACCGTCAATTGTTGAGCGACTCAAGCGCAATAATGACAGATTTAGGTTAATAATGACAGAGTTGCCAAAAATTGCCAAAAATTCAATAAAAAGGCGAGAAAAAAAAAAGACAATTAATAAATCATTAATACGTAACAGAATTAATAACTCAATCAAGAGTCAAGCCAAATCGAAGAGGTGTCAAAGGCAACCCTCATCAATGCAAATATTTGCGTCAAAGCCGCCGCGAGCTTTGTTGGCCGCTTGGGCCATGTCAATTGCTTTCAAAATTATTACAAATAATGTTGTTGTTTAGCCAGCATGAATACAAAAACAGACAAAAACAACAAGAGATAAAAGCAAAAGTAATAAGTGAAGATATCGCACAAATCGCGTTACTTGAGGCATGTGAACATGATCAGCCGCAAAGCGTCGCTGGCGTCGTCGTCGTGTTTCGATATCATGCTGAATAAAACAAAAACAAAATACCGCAAACGTGCGATGTACAAAAAAACGATAAAAAAAACAAAAACAATTTAAACATAAATAAATAAAATCGCGCATTTGTGATCTTAATTTAATAGCAAAGCTAAAGTAAAGCTTGATTTTTCTCATGCATGAAATTCAAGAGTCGCCAGCGCGCAGCAACAACAACAACAATAACATTGCAAGCTGCTAACAAACAAATACCGCAAATTAATTGCAAGTCTAAATGTGATACTTTTATTTATTTAAATATTTCAATTAGTTGGTGTGCGGCGTCGAGGCATCGAATAAGTTTCGTGTAACGCTGTCACATTGCATGAATGCGGCGAGTTCGTGTCTTAAGTCTTTTGTTACATGAACTTTCGCGCCATTCAAACTGTGAAATTGGTTTTTTTTTTTGCTGTTTTTGTTGTTATTTAAAACTTATATTTATGAACTTTAAGCTGCATTCATGCGTGCGACTTATAAGCAATAAAAGCAACTTAATGCCAACAAAGAAGTCATGTGTCAACTCGGCCATGCCAGATCAAAGACATAAACCAATGGGACAGACGGACGGACCAAGGCGCGAATGCTGAAATTGAATTTACAACAAATATTATAGTATTGACATAATTTATGTGACTGATGGTTGCCAAAGGGGGCGAAACGTGATGGCAAACAAAACCCAAAAACCCACAACAAAATCGAAATTGGCATAAAAATCGAAATGAAATTATTAATTCGCAAGAATTTCACTTTTTCAAGCCGTGTTCGAAGGCAGACAATCACGGTGAGAGGTAAGCACATGGAAGACAAAGATGATGGCGACGACGACGACGTTGGTAAACGGCACTTGTGCATTGTTGGCGCAACGGGAAGAGGAACCAAAAAAGAAAAAAAAAAAAAACAAAGTTCAACCCATCAACGACGCATGTCTGTCACCCACGAGAAAAAACCCACTGATGGTGACGGCGACGATGGCGACGGGTGCAACGACGACTATAGCAGTCGAATGAACGAACGTTCGAGCGACCTGCATGGAATATATTTATTGAAATTTGCATTCGCATTTCTTTTTCAACGCATTTTGGCCTAAAATATTGCATCGATTGATCGCAACGCAAGATATTTCAATTAGCGTAAATACATTTTTGTTTTGCTTTTTTTGCTTCGTTTGGCTTTGCAAGGATGAGCGAAAATCGCTGACGTTGCAACGAAAATATTGAAAGAGAAATCGTTGGGCGAAGATGCTGTGGACACTTTTATGCACTGCGCGCAGAATAAATTATTTGATGTCATTTATTATTAAAGCCGCAACGGCGGAAAATACAAACAAACATTAAGCAACAGTGACTCTCAAACTTTTAGTTTACGCACAGTGTATTTGAAAGTCGTAACGCATATTTTTAGCTATTATTTTGTTGGTTTTTCTTGGTCGTTGTTGTTGCTGCAATGCAAATAAAGCGGCGTGTGTGGCAAACGCCGCATATGGTCAAAGTCGTGGCATTTTTATCATTGAGAGCATCGCGAAAATTGACTAAAACAAAAAGGAAAACATTTTCATTGCAACGTTTGAAAGCAAAATTCACACAAACATCAAATCGCGGCGCCGACGCCGCTGGTGGTCACCATAAAAGTACAAAGCTTCTTGTTGTTTTTTTTTTTCTCTCCATTTCATCGTTCGTTTACAAAAATTTTGACTATCGCGCTACGACGCTGAATATCGATTATTGGTAATTTAATTACAAAATACTCAACAATAACAAATATCAGTAAGAAGGCAGTTAGGCGTGCACGCCGCTAATGACGGCCAGCACATTACGGATCCTCGGGCGTTATAACTACTTTAAGTTGTTTCATGCCACGGTATATGATAATCTCCAATTCATTTTTGCTATCCGCAAGCGTATCGTAAACATCGGAGGAGTTTTTTATTTCTTTCTTGTTGATATGCGTCACAATATCGCCGGGTTGCAAGCCGCCACTGTAAGTAATAATGAAGACAAAGAATATTATTTGAAGCACAGATAGTAATAATAAGAAGTAGACTACTTACGTATGCGCCGGCGAACCAACAATCACCTTCCACACGAGCACGCCATGCACAATGTTCGCGGGCATGTTCTGACTTCGCGCACGCAACTCGTACAGTATGTCCGGCGTGAGCGTCAGCATTGTAATGCCCATATAACGCTTCACCGGATAGCCTGTCTTGTAGGTCGAACCCTTTTTCCGTCGTTCGGCCGCACGCTCCAAAAACTTTTTCACATAATCGATGGGTATCGCAAAACTTATGCCAGCTGTCACCTTCATTGAGTTAACACCGATCGCCTCGCCATCTAAATTCACCAGCGGCCCACCGGAGTTGCCAAACGTGATTGCCGCATCCGTTTGCAAATAGTTTATGTCACGATTTCGCAAACCCAACTCCTGCGAGGCACGCTGCGTGGAACTAATGACGCCGGCGGTCACTGTGTTACTCAGCGCCAGCGGACTGCCAAGCGCAACAACCCATTCGCCGGACCGCAATGTTTTACTCTTGCCCAGCTTCATGACCGGCAGGTTGTCAACTTGTATGCGTAATGTCGCCAAATCCGATGTCTGATCTACATCTTCAATGACGGCTGGAAATGTGCGTCCGTCCGAGAGGCGCACTTGCACCATTGTATGAGGTTTGTTTATCACCACATGTGCGTTCGTAAGTATCAAACCGCCGGGTTCGATAATAAAGCCAGAACCGTTCGATGCAGTAATGGGTTGCCCCGTAAAGTAATCGAAATGCCGGGTGTCTTTGATCTCAATGTACACCACCGAATCGGCGCAACTGGCCACAACATCTGCAATAAAATTAAACTCTCGTCGTCGACCGGCGAGTACTGTCTTGGCGTCGACACCCGGCCACCAACGTTCCCATTCGCTGATACCGTACGCAGACAGTAGGCCAGCAGCAAATGGAAACAGCCAGTGAGTCTGTTTACTGCTGCCGCTGCTGCTCTCATTGGAATTGTTGTTGCTTCTTCCATTGCTGTCGTTGCCATTAACGCAGGTCAATTGTCGTCGGCGGTGGAAACGTTGTTGGTGGCGGTGTTGCAGTTGTTTCCACTCCTGATCCTGATGTTGTTGACTATGGCAACTACGATCTCTGTGCACATTCTTTGTTTGGTTGAGTGTGACGGTGTTTGTGGCAGCGGCTCCACTTTTGATGCCCGCCTGCGTGTTACGCAATGCTTGTGTACTGCATCTACTTAACCAAGCTCGGAATATGTGCACATTTTGTAGCGCCATGTGAAAAGTAAATAAACTATTTATTTTTATTCAGCACTTTTGGAAAATTCGGCGAATTTCGGCTTGCTGTGTTTGTTTATTATTTTTTTTTTTTTTAAATGGTCGCATTCAATCATTCTGTCAATAACAGGGGCGGGACTTGAAAATGGAAGAAATCACTTGGCGTATGTTTACCTCAAAATGTCAAGTGACATGAGTTGGTTATTTTTTTGAGCTGTTGCGAACAAGTGTTGATAAGGTTAGCCGGTACAGTGAAGCAAAATTTGTACCGCTTTTTTTGTCAGCACTAAAATTTTGTAGCCGGCTTTGCAATGAACCTACATAACAAACTACGGAAATGAATAGTAATAGTCGATTTCTCACTTGTTCATTTATCACAAAAAAATATTTTTTCATATTTAAACCGTCATAAAGATAAACATAAAGGTTTAATAAAGAAAAAAATATATATATATTCAAATACAAGGCAAAGTGGCAGTATTGGTGGCGCGAAACAAAAACCTGAACTGTCAGTTCCACAGTTCACTATACAACACTGAATAGTTCAGCTGTTTCAGAACTTATCGTTTCGTCAGGGTTGCCAACTTGGGGGGCTTTCCCCCCAAATTTAGTGTGTTTTTGAGTTGAATGTGTTTTTTTTAGGGGTGCTATGTTTTTAGGGGTATTTTTAGGATTTTTTTCTTAAACTTTGTTATTATTATTTGTGTTCACGATCAACTCAGTAACGAGCCATTACTTAATTGCTGTAAGGCGATTTTTTTTTTAATAAAAACGCAAAGAACATCTGGCAACGTTGCAAAGCTCACTCGAGAGCAACAGAATTTTAACAGGGTTAAAGAGTGGTATTGTGAGACCATGATGATTTACAGTGCAGTAAGAGGGGAGAAAACGCGCTGTTAAACCGATAATGGAAATCAAGTGCTGCATGTTCGCTTGAAATTTTTGGTAGCATGAGGTTGTACACCTTCAATTGGTTGAGAAACGCAAACGGGCCATTTGACACAAAAGTGTCACCAACGTCGGCAGAGGGTCGGCAGAAGTGGAAGAACAAGAAAACCTCCCCGATTGGAGATGTGGCTAAAATCGCCAGCGGTGGAAGCGCAACATGCACTTTGTCAATCGAGAAATATGGCAGATATATAACTGTGACACAACAGTGACACAAAACTGACTCGAATCCTCTCTCGCTCACAATTTGATTTCCAACGCGTTGTTTGCCTTATGTTTTTATATAGAACCCCGTCACTTGAACCATAATACATTTACTAAAGGTAGTCTCGTCGGCTATCGATACGTTCGGGTTTTGTTCGTGTGCGTGTGCGTTTTTTGATGAAATTGTCGTTTCGTCGCTGACTACCATTTGTAGTCTTTCCGTCTGTCTGTCGCGGAGAAAAAATTCAATTTTTAGAATGTCGCAAAAATAAAATAATTTACAAAAAATTAGTGCGGTCAATAATTGAGTGTGCATAAAGTACGATAAAATGGAGGTTTTCCAAACGGACACTCATTATATTTTTGTGAAGCGCGATAAAAGCCTTTGGTGGAATCGCACGACATCGGAATTCAACATAAAACCTGGTGAGTTAAGTAATATTAAAAAGTTTTTTGGTGAGTGTTTTTTTCAATTGCCACAATTTGTGAATTGCTTTGATTAATATGCCTGACTCATGCAACTTTCTCAGAATTGCGTAAATCAAACAAAGCGTTTTCGTCTGTTTGCTTTCTTTGTTTTGTCTGTGTTGTTGTTTTTCTAGACGCTGGCCGTTTTTGCGCATTCTGTTTCCCTCTGATTCTCTGTTTATAAACTAACAAACACGTTTTACAAAATTCACTCCGCGTCCCCTGTTGTAAATGTATCATTCATTGTTTTTATTGTAAATCGCGCCTAATGGTCTGCAATGGCTTTTTTTTACCTTTACCCCAGCTTCCAATCGCCCACACATTTATTTGTAACAAAGTTTCGGGGACGTCAGTGGCGCTGCTCCTCTTTGTTTACGTTGTGCATGTGTGTGTATGTGTAGTTGTACAGGGTGTTTCCGGTTAGGCGGCATTTGCTCTTTATACCGCTTCCGAACTGTTTTCGTTTTCATTGTTTTATGTGTAATGTGTTTTTTATTTCATTGGAATAAATAATAAAATTGATTTTACTCAAATTATTGTGTTTATTTTATTTGTTAATCGTTTCTGCTATTGAATAATTCATGTTCGAGAATAAGTTTTATTGTCCTTGTGATGCATGATCATCATGCATTACTTATTCCACAAAAAGCGTGGGCTTGATATTGACGTTATATCATTTCATGCTAAACTCAACAAGCATGCAACAAATAACAGTAATTAATGTTGAATTCTGTTTTTAAAAACTAATCCCGTGTATAAGCAACTCATTAGCTCATGCATGACCTTGCCTGAATTAAGATCTCAGGAGCGCATTCAGTTGTGATTGAATTGTGGGCGTTCACTACGAAAGGTCTTTGAACGATACAAAGAAGGCTAGATATTTCCGTATCATATTATGCAAGGTCTTTATTTGCTGATAAGAAGACAATCATGATTAACAGTCGTGGTCAATATTAATATTATTAAATGAAAAAAATTAGTAATTTTATCGCCAAATGCTTTGGTAAACATTTAAAAGCAGATAAGCTTATTTGTAATTTGCCATAAGCTTTAAAAACGCGTTTCAATTGCTTTGTATGAATTCGAAGCATAAAAATCCAAAAATATCATGTTTTGTGTGAAGCTCTAATAGAACTTATTTTTAGTTTTGCGCGTGACGTAAACTCATTTATCATTCTTTATACATTCCTTTTGCTTGAATCAATCCTGACCACTTTCGCCCACTTTCCGTTACGCTGCTGCTTCTTTTCATAGCTTGTCAAAACGACATTAACGCAAAGCATCTATGGGGAATTCAATAAAAGCGACCAATGTATTTATTTATTTATATTTTGCTTTATTACTTTGACACCTACACATTTTGATAGCAATTCTGTCATTGCCAACGCGCAATTATGGCTTATGGTTTGTTTATTTCGTTTATTTGTTTATTTTTGTCTAATTTTCGTGTTTACTATGCTGAGCCACCTCAGTAAGACACGCAACACTTCGTGTGATACAACAAACCGACCTTTTCTTTGTTCTATGGCCGAGTACTTCTTTTCCACCTGCCACAGCCCACTCAATTAAGCAAACGCACGTGTTGCTTCTAATTTTACTCTCGATTGCATTTCCTCGATATCAATTACAATTTTATATTTTAATCAGAAATAATGTCTGTAATCATTGAAACTTTGCTTGCATAACAAATTATTGAAGTTTCACGTTTATTTCAGAGTATGAGTTTTGTCCCTGACTTTTGACCAAGCTTTGTTGGCGACTTTTGACTTTTAGCGTTTGTTTCGGCGTTGCAGAGATAAATCTTTGTTTCAAGGTCGAAAAGTTTTGGTATAAAAATTGCAAACGATTTTCATTCTTCTATATGTTTAGTTACTTTTGCTACTTAAACGAGAGGATAACATTTGCTAGCAATTTTGCTTTAAACATGACAATAAATTACTGACACAATTCACATACACAAGCGCACACACATTCACACAACACAGTAGTCGAAGCAGAAGCCACACAAAGCGGATCAAGGATAAAGTGTCGTCGACTGCATCCTTTTTATTTTTACTTTTTATTTCATGTTTATCTTTTTTTTTCCAACATTTTTACTTTTCTCAGTGCTTGTTTGCTTTGAGTCGACAGCAAATAAAGTGTCTGCGTATTTTTAGCTATGAAAGTACAGAAAAAAAAGGCAAAGTAAAGAGGAAAACATAATGTTGTCGTTGAAGAGAAGAGGAAGAAGAAAAAACAACGCAGAAAGTGTCGCAAATTGTCGTTAGATAAAAAATTACGCTTTTTACTCTTGCATTCAGTAGCGTTATAAAAATGTGCTCAACCTAGCATAGTGGGTGGATGGGTGGGTATCCGATTGGACGGAGAGGTTCTACTTGTGTCATTATTGAAAAGTGTTTTGCTGTCGTTCTGATTGGATTTCTATAGAAACGACTCAGTGCCGTCATATTTGTCAGCCATTTGATGTGATTTTATCGCACGTTGAGTAATGCAAGCAAAAACAAGTGCAAAACTCAATTACCACAATCAGAAGCGTAGATGCCGACAATGGCACCATTCAAGGCCTTACTGTGCCAGCCGAGAGGAACACTTATAACGAAGGCTGCTGTAATAACAGTAAAGATATTTTAGTTGAGCAGTTTAGCGATGGAAATTTGATGTTGAAAACACAATTTAGAATTAGGAACAGATAGAATTGTAGTTGACTCTTTGTTGAGGCAATTAAAAGTCACAAAACTCGTTACCTTGATTAAATGATAAATAAATATTGTATGATTTCTGCAGAAAAGTGTCTTCGATCTTAACTGCAACCGCACCTGAGCAAAAATATGCTTATATGTATAAACAGTCATGCTTGTTTAATGCTAATATCTCATTGAAGGTTGCGCAATTATTAGCGCCATTAATGAAACGTCGACTTGTTTAATGCGACCCCAAATGGCTCTTAAGCTAAAAGCATATCAAAATGAGCATTCTCCAATGCACGACATGAATTTAGCGTGTGTTTGCGCTCGCAAATGAACAAATATAAAAGCCTTGACAACAGGACATAAACGCAAATGCGAAACTAAACCAAGTCGAGTTGCGTGCAATCGATAATTTATGGCGCAAAGGCACACAAAACGCAAATAAGTGAAAAAATTTAATACTTTATACTCATTGCAGGCTGGGATCTCTCCTCCGTTGATGACATTGAGTGCATCGGTGTGACACATGGCATTGTGGGCGTTATATCGCTGCCAAATGTCTATGAGCCGCATCTTGTGATAGTCAAAGAGGCTACTCCCGTTGGAGTACTCTATCCGCCGCATTTGGTTTACAAAATCAAATCAATTTGTATACTCAGTGCTGACGAGCCAGACTCAACACTGACAGCATGCACAAGGCACTCCAGGTGAGCAAAATCATTATGCAAAAACTATTTTCTATTTGGCATTTTTTATTTATGCGAAATTCTGTCTCGTACATGTTTTTCTCAGAAGCAACAATACCACGCCAACACATTCGGCAACAAATGCCACAACTGGTGGCACTGGCAACGGCGGTGGTGGTGGCAGCACAAAGGCAAAGCTCTTCGAGGGCGCACACTTGATGAATAAAACATGGGGTGCTGTGAAAAGCGCAGGCAACACTATCAAAAATACGACACAACAAGCGGCAGCAATTGCCTCCAATCAGGTCAAGTCAAAAGTGGGCATAAGAGATCCAACGCGCATCGAGAAACGCATTACGGATGAGCTGCATAAGATCTTCGATGACACAGATAGTTTCTACTTTAGTTACGATTGCGATATCACAAACAATTTGCAACGACATGTTGTCGGCGAACAAAATGAGTACGATGAGCGTTTCTTCTGGAACATGCACATGATCAAGGACATTGTCAAGTTGAATGTATGTTGCTGATGTCGAGTAAATGATAACATAAGATATTAATAGACAAATAAACTTGCAGGACAAAACTTGGCTACTGCCGGTCATACAAGGCTTCGTGCAGGTGGAACAATGTGTTGTGGGCAATGAATGCTTTACACTGGCGCTGGTCTCGCGTCGTTCTCGCCATCGTGCCGGTACGCGCTACAAGCGTCGCGGTGTCGATGAGAAGGGCAACTGTGCCAATTATGTCGAGACCGAGCAGATACTCACGTTCCGTCATCATCAGTTGTCGTTGACGCAAGTGCGTGGTTCCGTGCCGATTTATTGGAGTCAGCCAGGCTATAAATATCGGCCACCGGCACGCTTAGATCGTGGTGAATTGGAAACGCAGGAAGCGTTTAATTTGCACTTCTCGAAGGAGCTGTCAATCTATGATGGTGTCTGCATTGTCAATCTCGTCGAGCAGAGTGGCAAAGAGAAATTGATAGGCGATGCTTATGCAAGACATGTGATACAATTGGACAACGAAAAAGTAGTCTACGTGACTTTTGATTTTCACGACTATTGGTGTGTATTTCCATTTACTTAGAAAAGAACTTTACATTAATGCATTTTTCCATTATGAAGCCGAGGTATGCGCTTTGAGAACGTGTCCACATTGATTGAGGCACTTGCACCAGAAGCAGGCGCTATGGTTTTCCACTGGCGCGATCAGCGTGGTGTTATTTGTAATCAACGATCAGTATTTCGCGTTAACTGTATGGACTGTTTGGATCGCACCAATGTCGTACAGACTGCAATCGGTAAAGCCATATTGGAGTCACAATTGGTGAAGTTGGGCTTGGCACCGCCCTATTCGCCCATACCAGAGCAACTTAAGACGCCATTTATGTTGTTGTGGGCGAATAATGGCGATATTATCAGTCGTCAATATGCGGGCACAAACGCTTTGAAGGTAAATAATCAAATCATTTTCTTGAAATATTTACTAATGATTTGTATTCGGTCTCAGGGTGATTATACACGCACCGGTGAACGGAAAATCAGTGGCATGATGAAGGATGGCATGAATTCGGCCAATCGGTGTGTACCAACAACTGCTTTGTTTACTGTTTCTTAATTACTGTTGTGCGCACGCTTTCACTGCTTTATAATCTCGAAATTCCATATCTTTATTTATATTTCTATACTTTTCTGCTTAATTACTTTTTTAATTCTATAAATTTAATGTCCATATGTCAGTTGCAACCAATGCGCGCCAAAAACTCTAAGTACTTAATGAGCTCGTTTCGTTTCTGAGTGTTTGTTATTCCATTTGATCGCTTCAGTTGCTTTGAATCAATCAATTGTTAAGCTCTTTGGTAACTAAAGCCATAAACTTCAATCATTTAGATATTCTTTACGCCAATCTAACTCGAAAAGTATTCATTTCGCATGCTTCTGTTACTAATTTTAAACACTATAACCACAATACGTACGCTTCACCCACCGGTAAGAGGGTAAAGAACAGTTTGCAATTAACTCAACCGCACAGAAGAAAGCGTATTCAATTCGCCACTCAGCCCATTTCGCGTGGGTGAAGGGTATCGGCATTAACTTGGCTTTTTGTTGTGTTTCAATTTCAATTGAAATTTCTTAATGAATCCTCGTACTTATTTATGCCAAAACGTCTTTCGTAGCTTCGTCATACAAAATTTTTACGATTCGTTTCGGCAATGCATAATCCAACTGATGCAGGGTGAACTCAATGCAGCACATGATTTAAAAGAGGATGAAGTATTTAGCACAGTGCTGCAAATACTTTGTGCTACAAGTTCGGCACCAACGCGTGGCTATTATAATGCTGGCGTGCTCGGACCGGAGCTGCAATTGCTGGAAACGATTTTTTACACAAGGTGCGATGGTACCACAAAGAAGGCGTGACTGTTAAGCAGAAATGATGGCGCCGCAGTCGCTGCAACGCAAAACAAAAACAATTTAAAATTTTTATTTGCGCCTATTTTGATACTTTCTTTATTATACATATCATTTCAAAAGGTACTTTGTTGTTTTTCTTTTATTTTGCGTCTGTCTTCTCACACTTTGCTTGCAATAACTTTTCCTCATTTGTGTTTGTCATTCGCATTGACTTTTGGTTAATTTCGCTTTGTGTATTTTCAGTTATTATTTAGCACGTTTTAAGGATTCCTACCGCCAGGCAACCATCGATCTCATGCTTGGTAATCAAGTTTCTCCAGAATCGCTCTCGGCTTTGGGCGGTCAAGCTGCGCCCGATGAAAATGACGCATTAGAGAGCGCGGAGCAAGCCAAAATGCTTGTCGAGGACTGCCGACGTCTCTTGCTTGGCTCAGCTCAGTATCCAGTGGGCGCTTGGGGACTTATCGATGCAGATCCTAGGTACTATACCTTATATAACTTAATATTCATAGCTATTTTTACAAATTTTTAATTCGTTTATTACAGTTCCGGTGATATTAATGAAACCGAAGTCGACAGCGTTTTGTTGCTCACCGATGATTGCTACATTGTTGCCGAATATGATTCACACTTGGATAAGATTGTGCGCTTTGAGAAAGTGCCACTGATCAATGTCAAAATAATTGAATTAGGCATGTATCAACAAACGAAAATATTCCAAGGCTCTGCGCCGGCGATGCTCTGTTTGCGTCTCAATTACAACGTTGACGGTCAAGATGGCTACTTTCACATGTTCCGTTCGGCAAATTTACGTTTCTTCAATAACATGGCGTATGTCATAAAGACACAAGAGGAGCTTAACGAGTCATTAACGTCAATTGTTGAAATGTTTCGCATTGCACTTGAAAATGTTGGCAATACGGATGCACGCTTTCTAACTGGCGGCGTGCTGCAGAGGCGAAAGAGTAAAGTTCCAATGCTTGATGTGCCAAAGGTACTTATTGTAGCTATTACAATCTATATCTTTGTAAAACAAACTAACACTTTGTATATTTTTTAGGGCATGCCACGCAACCTATCCGAATCTCAATTGGTGCAAATCAGTTCGAAGGCACTCTCGAATGTTGCAGGTCAATTCTCCAAATTAGGACAGTCATTTAATCCAGCAAAAGGCCGTACTGGCACAGGTGCTATTGCACAAAAACAACAATCGCCACAACACACAGCCACAATAAATCCTCAAGTGATGCGTCAGCGGCAAGCGTCCATAGACAAAGGCATCGAAGCGGCTGAGAAAGGCGCCACTTTCACTGTGGGCCACCAACGCAATACAAGCAATGGGAGTGGTGGCAGCAGCAATACCGATACCGACGAGCATGACAATAGTCTATACGAACCCGAAGTCGACTCCGATGCAGACTTGGGCATAACAACAAAAACTGCCGCCGGTAAATCAAACTACAATGAGAGCGCCTTCTTGCCATCGGTTGGCATCGTTATGGGCAACAACAATAATACGAATGCCGGGCAAACTCAATCGCCCACATCGTCAGAGGATATGCAACATTTACAGAATAAGGATAGCATGTGTAAGATTGGCGAAGATGTCTTAACTATATCAATAACTTCGGTAACCGACCACGTTACGTTGCCCACGGGCCTGTTGGAGAATGCGCCGCCGGTTCGTGCAATTACACCAAATCCGCTAATTTGTGTCCAAGCGGAACCGGCAATTGAAGCCGTTGAGCAGACGTCGCCATTTTCCAGGTCGGTATTCTATAATTGATGAGCTTGTTTCGCTGTTCGATTGATTAATGGTGATTTTGGTTTGGAATTTATTAGTTTCTTGCGTATTTTTAAATAGTGAATTGTAATTGTTTTAAAGTTAACTCGTATCAAGTTCCATAAACATATATACACCGACATACTCAAACATACGAACACACACAGATATGTATGTACCTTATTATGTAATTATTGTTTTTTGTATTTTGTTTTTCTTAAACGTTTAAATGTTCTTCTTTGCCTTGTTTAATGTTTGTATTTTTAAGTATGCCGCATGAGCTGCATTGGAAAGCTTTTAAAGTTAGTGCAAAAAAAATATCAAATCATATATTAAATGTGCCTCCACGCTATATATTTTGTATTATATTTAATAGTGTATTGCTCAATTTAAATAATAAATAATTAAAGTGCAAAAACAATATTTGACAATGGCGCTGCAAATTGTGTTTATTTTTTTTGAATTTTCAATTATAAAAAAAAACACACAAAACAAATAAATATTTCCCGACTATGAATTCAAATCAAAATACAGCTCGAAAGATCTGCACTTGCCATTGAGCGCTAGCAGCAGCAACAGCAGTGGCGACCTCAACAAACTAAAGCAGTTAACCAGTCCGCTCTCGAAGTTGGCCAAGGGCATGCAAAACATTGGCATGAATTTGGATCCACGCAAGATTGGCAACAAAGTATGTATGCCTCAACTCAACGCTAAACACTTTAATAACTTTCTTTTTCTACTAATTTTTTATTTTAAGGCCGGCGTTCTATCACCTTCCGCCGGCTCTGCTGATAACTCTCCGCCTGGGCCAAGCTGCAGCAATCGTAATCAACTCATTGAACTTTGGGATGTGCATAGCTGTAAAAGCAAATTGATTGCATTATAAATTGGACAAGAATATTGTGAAACATTACGTGATGAAACTACATGCAGTTAATTATATTTTTAAACAATTATTATGTTAAGTATATTTAAAAAAAAAATAATAGAAACTCAGAATGATTCGCCATTGATTAAAACTATGTATGGTAGTCAAATTGAAATTCGCTAATCTTGGCCTATAACCCTATATAGTAATTTGGTGCGCCATCAAGATCGTTGCAATTAATAACAGTTTATAGTAGTTTTTTATTGCTATTTGAATTTTAACATTTGAAACGGATGTCAACGCATGCGACGTGGTCCAGCAAAGTTCTAGGGAATATTATATACAACTTAGCTTTAGCGCTTATACGATATTAACTTCAATTTACACACGTTTAAATACAGCAATATTACTATCTATCTATACACACTTTAGTCGAGTTGTACACGTATTCAAAGTAGACCTTATGTATGTGATTGTTAGCATTTTGGCTTGTCTGTCTATTTCTGTCTACATATTAGTTTATAGTTTCACTCTGTATGATGTTGTCTTCGTTCCATATATTAAATCTGTGTCTATACGAATATTTTATTTAAGTGTAATTTAGTGCAAAAAACTGTTGCGCTTCGAAATAAATTATACATTTAAAAGTACATGTTTGTATGTTCCGGAAGGGCGTCCCATATACTTAATCGATCTCCAAAATTTTAGCTATGACTAAATCGATCTCTAAATTTTATAGTCATACTCTGATCTTAAAATTTCCAGATAGTTGAATACTTCAAAACAAACCGATTCCTAGCAAGTTCCAAGCCGATTTGGAAAATGGCTTAAAGTTGTTTAAATTCTTTTATCATGAGATTACTTTATAATCTTTTGGGTTTAAATTCCTCCACCTTTCTTTTAAAGTAATGTGTGGAAAATAGCAATACGAAAAGAAATAAAAATTAAAGCATCGAAGAAAAAAAAAAATATTTTATAGATCTCAATTTGTTTCATAACATTAGTGATAAATAACTGCAAAGAATTGAGATCGATTGGAATTTGTGATTATTGCTGAATGAGCGTTTTGTTCTTATCTGATAACTAAAAGTTTATTTGGCATGCACGATTGTTGCAATTTTAAACAAAATACAATGATATCAATTATATACGATTTTAGTGCTTACGATATGATAAATTATTATTATTGTATTGCATGGTTAAAGTTAATGAAATATTAATACGATGATATACACGCACACAATAACGATTATACGTAGTTGAGTCACAGACGAAAAAAAAGCAACAAAAGACTTGGCACTTGAACATTTTTTACACGAAGATGACACATTATTGAATTAGTGGAATTTTAAGAATTGAACAATTTTAAATGAAAACAATTAAAACTTCAAATTAACAATAAATCAACGAATTGTATGAAGTAATATTAGCAATACGTATAAATATATACACGCCACCGATTATATTATTACAAAATACATACATACATATATGAATAGTGTGCTTAAAAACGTTATTAAATGCATTAAAAAATAATATTGGCGCTCATAAAAAATTACTTTGTCTTGTCAACCAAAAGACTCAAACATCAAGCGTATTGTGCTGAGGGGTTGAGGGCGGGCAAAAGACCATGAATGTGTCAGAGTCAAGTGTTGCTGCTTGTTTACATAAGTGATAAAAATGGCAACACGCGCGTAGGTCAATCATAAAGCGAACGCAGCAGAAGGAAATCAAAAAGCCATTAAAATGCCATGACCGACCAAGGATAGTTGAAGGATGTGGTCGCATTGGCTCTGTGTGAGTGCGAGCGTGTCGATTATGAATTCGAACTTTTGCATCAGTTTGGCAGCTGATAAGCGCTGCTGTTGCTGCCAGCCAGCCGAACCCCGTTTGGTAGGTCAACGTCATCAACAACTTGGCCAATATCATGCTAATGTCGCTGAGCTTTTGCCACAATTGTTTTTCAATCAAACCGTAATCAATCTTTACTGTTTGTTTAATTAACAATTGTGACATTCAATCGAATGCGGCAGCAGTAAAACTTTGCACGAGTTATTGGTATATATTTTGGATATAAAAAATGGGTAGCAACAAAAAAAAAAGAAGAAAAAGGAAGCAAACGATTTAATGTCTTCCATTGCCTGTGCCCGGTTTATTCACGCCTGATTGGCCGTCATGGATGTCTCCCCCAAACGTATCATTCGCACCCATCTCCAAGTCAAACGTTCGTGGCATCATCCATTTTTCGAACGTCTTAACTTTGTCGATGTCTTTTACGTCCATTAAGTGTGTCTGTGCTAAGACTTGGAAATTGTCTTTTGAATGTTTCAATTACACGCCTTCTTAAGCACAGTTTCCCTTCGGTTCGTTCGTTCTTTTGAGATTGAACGACTATTTCGAATGCTTGCCAGCAATCCTGCAGCGAAGGACATACATACATACTTGAAATACAACAAGGAGCGAATATTTTTCGGATTTTATGCGACAAATAAGAACATTGTGAAGGGGGATATGAAACGAAGTCAGTTAAGTCGTTTTGTGTATTTGGCGTATGTGCACAGAAGTTGGTCTTCTCTCGTAAGCTATGCGTATGTACATAATTTACAGCACCCCTTACCACTTGCCATCCTGCTTACATACTTATTTTACACACTTCTGGAGCTTCCGCTTCCTGCATTTTGAACTTCACACCAATCAAGTTATTTTGCTTAAACACTTTCGACTTAAACCATTAATTTCGAACGCATAGGAAGCAAAGCAACGTAAAGGCAGCCAGTCAGACCGACAGACAGACAACCAACCAGCAATGTTGTAAGTGTATGGATTAGGCAGGGCATCGGTTCAAGGATAATTTTATTGCTAAAAGCGGGTTAAATGTCTGCCACAGCTGAGTGCGCTCGCTTGTCTGGTCCATGAAGCTTCTGTTGTAGCACTGATTGGAATCAAATTTGCTTTATTGCACATATGTTAATTTCGGCTTTAGCATCAGTTTAGTGCCACAAGGAAAGGGGAGATGCTATAAAACGCTGCAAGTTTTTATTTCATTTAATTTTATAGTTTCGTAATTTATCGTGTATTCAAATTGCTAACAATGCGCTTCGAAAACTATGACCAACTATAAAAGTACTTCTTTATAGTTTATTGGAAGTTGTTGGAAGAGGTTTCATCTGGCTTGAGTTGAATAGTGTCATGTCATTTTGTTGCGCTCAGGTTTGTTGTGATAAGAAGCTCATTTTAAAAAGCGGAAGTCGATTAAGCTCTCAGGATTGCTCACAGCTATGAACATAGCTTAAAATTGATTTGTTTAAAGACTATCAGAGTTCGTTAGTTTTTTAATAACTAGTGAAGTTGTATATCCATGCCAAAATAATATATATCACAGCTTTGTCAAACTTCCTATATCAATATTTAATTTTTAATTCAAAATTTTAAGTAAATGATTCCATATTGTAAAAATATTACCAAAATCAAAGTATTTTTGATTATCTTTAAATATTTAAAATTTCTTGATCACAAACAAACAGCTGTAAATGAGCATAAAAACCCATTTAACCAAAACCGGTCATAAAATCGAAGCCAACTGAAATGCCTAAAGAAAGAAAGAAAGAAAAAATGGAATAAATCACTCGCAAAAACCCAAAAATTAAATGATCTGTAAATTGAAGAACATTTTTCAAAACTAAATGCGTATGCAAGTCAGAAATAATGCAAATATGTAATAATGTGTAAAGCAATAACCTTGAGGTCAGAGTGCACACTAAGCCCATTGTATGTCAGTGTGTTCATGTGTGTGTGTGTGTGCGTGTATGTGTGATTACCATAACACTTGAGCAAATTAAATAGAAAATTGCGTTTTTGCAAAATAAATTGCAAAATTTTGAAATTTTATACATAATTGAATTTTTGGTTATTTTGGCATAGAGATTTACATGCAAACAATCACAATCACACACAAACACACATGCATTGAACTGAGGTCAGCGTCATGTCAAGCCGCCCCACCGGCCAACAGTACCAAATCAGTACCGCTCGCCTGCCCTGTGGCAATACACAGTCGAAACCAAATGTCATCTTCAATTTCAAATTCAATTATAAAACAAATTGGTTTGAGTACAAATAAAAACAGTGAATCTCAGCCACAACAGAACTGACCTAACGACTCTACTTCGTTTTGACTCAATTCAACACGATTCAACTCGACATGACACGACACGACACGCCGCTGTGAAATAAACCTAATGAAATGTTAACAAATGACAACAAGCCTGAGTACCTTTGATGATGATGAGGGGAGCGTTGTGCAACGGGCAATGCAATGAATGAAAATAATAAAACCGCAAGGGTGGCACATGTCCACATGTGTCCATGTTGACGGGCCACGTATAGAGCTCAACAAACATGCATCCCCCTTAGGCAAAAGTATCGAATTAGTTTGATGAGATTTATTGGCTCAAATCCCACTTGACCAATGCACACACACACGCTCTCTACAGTTGGCTAAGAAAAGAGACAATTATGGATTAGTAGCATTTGTTTTTGTGCGTTTGTCCTTTTCAGTGTCGACGACAAATCGAATTTGCCGTCGTCTTGCACTTCCGGTCATGTTGGCTGTCCTTGGTGTCAGTTGTCGTAGTGATTTGATTTTTCAACGTAACAGCGACGAGTTATTATGCCTTAACCGATTTTTAAGCTGAATATGGCGATATCATTTACCAAAGGACATTGCCAATGCTCGCTCCACGCTAAGATTATGTAATACACACCCTCCTGGACATAGACACCCATGCACACATCCATACATGATTAGAGTCGAAGGCTGCCCTCTGCTGTTGTGCATGTCAATGTCAACGCATGTCGTTGTTGTTGTTGGTGTCCTTTGGGGAAATTTGTCAGAAAATCAGCAACGTTAAGGTGCCAATTAAGGGCTTTTTAGTATCAATTACAAAATCACATTTTTCCACACCTTTTGCGAGGGTTCACATTACAGCATTCGAGTGGCAAGCAAGCGTGGCGAGTTTATACACGAAAATTATATGGCAACGAGCATGTGTGTGTGCCTATGTGTGTATGTATGTGCGTGATGATGTCCTTTTGGTCATTTG
This sequence comes from Phortica okadai, assembly GCA_034638295.1. Taxonomy (NCBI): domain Eukaryota; kingdom Metazoa; phylum Arthropoda; class Insecta; order Diptera; family Drosophilidae; genus Phortica; species Phortica okadai. The sequence goes on along the minus strand of CM067849.1, from coordinate 2,948,485 downwards.
GGCTGCGAAATTGTTTTGTGGTGATTTTGGATTTGATGTTGTCATGCCGTGATTTATTATCCGCAATGAAGGAAATCGAATATGCCATTAAAGCGTTGAGTGGAGCAGATATATTTAAATATAAATGTTCTTCGAATTTTGTTTTTATATACATGACAGTTGGAGTGCAAAGTTGTTATAACACATGTGCTTATCCTTGTGATATAACATCATTTTCAGCATTTACACACTGGCGATCGCATTTCAACGGAAATAACTTTTTCTCTTTCATAACATAATGGACTGAAAATGTTATATATTAACAAAAAATCTATGTATGCACAGATTGTTATATCTCTATGTTTTTTTTAAGTAATTCTGAAGCCAGTCCTAATCATTGACAGTGTTCAAAATATATCAATTATTTTGGAAAAGATTTTTCTTTTCAAGATTGCAAAGCCTCAAATCCGAGCTACTCAAATTTTCACACATTACTCAAAAGCCAAGACGACGCCACGCCACGCTCCATGAATTATTGCCGCAGCCGAATCAGAGCGCGAGCGCTAATCCCATACCATATTATTACATATTATGTAATGTGACAAAAAAAACAGTGAACAAAAAACTATCACTAATAAGGCAATTAATCAAACTAATTACCAGTGATTAATCATAAACGCAATGTGCGATCTTCTTCGGTTCTGTAGCTGTGATATATCACCACTGTCGTTGACAGTTTAGGTCGAACGACGAGAGTCTTGCGCACGCCCAGCTGTAATATTTTAAAGAAATTTAAAAAAAGATGAAAATCAAAAACCAAAATGGAATTACAAATTCGAACAAATAAATCAACATCCCTCGAAGTCACACGCAATAAAATCATACAACGACAGCTTCAATCGAACTTGTGAGCTAAAAAAAAAAAACACTGGCAGGCGTACACAAGCCCGAAAACCAATTGAACTGAGAATCGGTAAAACAAAAAACCTGAAAAAAAAAACAAAAATCCATCATCTGAAAAGTGTCACTGCCACAATTCGAGTATTCACTTAAATCCTTTCTTCCGTGAATTTCTACGGAAATGTTTTGTATATGCTTAGCATCTCATTGACCCAGAAAGTGGAAAGAAAGGTGTCAGACGGGCGGGTAGCCAAGCAGGCGTAGAATGGCGTAAGTAGCGTGAAAGGCGTCAACTAAGTTAAATCCTTTTGCTCAGACCGCAATCGGGGCAAACGGCAGCGCTAATCAGTTTAAGATGCTGTCAAAGCGCTACAACGCCTCATATGGTTTGCGGATTGACAATGTTAGATGGTTATGGTGATGATGATGTTGACGGTGACGGTGAGAGAAATTTTAATTTGCAATTTGACACCAAGTTGGGTGTTACTTTAGCTATGCTCACGCTCAGTGTCGGTGTAGATTACAAGACGCGGGTTCTTCTGTCTTAGCAAAGAAAGTGACAGCGTAGAAAAAGGCAAAGAAAAGTTCTTGTGACACATGTGGGAAAGTGTGAAGAATTGAATGAGTTGGAATGTGTTAAGATATGAGTTTGAATAAAATTTTACAATATTATGTCAAATTGCAACACAAATTTTGGTTAGTTGAGCTCAAATGCTTTTGAAGTAGTTAGACTTGTGGTGTGGCTGAGAAATAATAAATTATTTGCTAATATTTTTCGAGTAAATCTTAACTATTCTTGTTCAAATATTAATCAGATTTGTGTACAATTCATATACAAAATTATGTCCTTCTTTGTTTAATGATTTTATCTAAACGAAAGGCACTTGAAAAAGTCGACAATAATTACAAAAAAAATATAACTATGAAAATAAAACGAATCTTTGACAATAAAAAATAAATGTTATTTCATTGGCTTTGTTCTTTTGGCAGTTTTTCAACCGCTTTTCACTTGATTTTCATCTCCCCATTTTTATATAAATCAAATAATATTTGTTGCGCGCACAGAACGCAAACAAAGCGAAAAATATTTCTGTGTTGGCTTCCAATAATATTTCATTATTCTTTAACTGTTTTGGTTTTTGTGTGTTTTTTGTTTTTGTTGTTTCTGGCTTTCTGTATTATTCGGCAATTGTGAGCAGCACTTAAAATTAAGCAACAAAATCCCAAAAGACTAAAAGCCAAACAACAAAAGCAAACAGGCGCGCCAGCAACTAACAAATGGCGGAAGTCCTTGGGGATGTTGTGAAACCGGCAGCAACGGAAATACACAAGTGGCTGAAATCGAGCAAGCTGGCGGATGGGGTCGGGCAGCCATTGAAGGTGGAAACCGCAATCATAAAAATAATAACCACATTATTGTGTTTAATAATGAAAAATATCATTTTCGGTCTTGATTTGACTTTTTTGGCGGTTATGGCGTTGGGTGGCCAAGAAAGCACGCCCGCATTCTGGTTGGCGGCTCAAGTGTGCCACCCTTAAATTCGTAAATATTAACTGATGAAACATATTCTCTAAATTACAATCATTATGGCATGGTGATGTTGTTGATGATGATGAGGCTGAGGATGCTGTGCTGAGTTGGATGATGTTGCTTTGGCAAAGGCGGAAGTTAATGTTGATGTTTTTCTTGTGCGAGTGGCTTTTACTTAATTTGTTGCGCCCTCGGCTTGAAAACTTGTTACAAAAACCAGTCGCTGGCATGGCGCGGCATAAAACGCTTACCTGTACTCCTACCAGACTCCTTTCAGGCACTTTCAAAAGTATTCCGCAGAACTGATTACTTGTGTTTGGGTTACGCGCAACCCTCGCTGTTCGCAATATGTTTACGCTTGTTGTATTTTGTGTTGCATAAGCATGGCTGTCAGAATTTGTTGATATTCTTATTGGTTTGTTGACTTTTGAAATTAGTTTTTAATATGCGCAAATATTTTGCATAACATTTTGTGTGGGCTTGAGTTCGCAATACTTCCTACGAAATATAAGTAATAAGTTAAATTTTTAGCTCATCAATAGCATCTTCTTCATATAATAATAAAAAAATAATGCCATATGCCGATTGTCGAGATAACGTACAAATATTTGCTCAGCAACCGAAATGCAATCCACAAAAAACGCCCGCAGTTCTATAAATGTTCTTCAACGCACAAAAAAAAAAAAAAAACGGAGGAAAGCAAAGTGCTCAGATTGCTGCATATTGACATCAATTAAATTGTGAATCAAGTCGACACTCAAACAAACAACGTAATTTACAATAAATGTGTTTGAAATTGTTTAGCCCACAACAACCCTGAGGCCGGGCAAACAAGTTCGATGATATCAGCATCCTTATTTCATTATGCCACCGCCTGGACCCTTTGCTCAGTTGTTTTTTACATTGAGGCATGGCATGTTGCAGCAGCATAGAACTTCATGCGGCAAACACCCTAAGGCGACAGGCAGCCACTGAGGGCTGTGCTGAGTGCTGAGTGCTAAGAGGTCACCAAAATAGTTTTTTGTTACTACTACCCGAAGGTATATGAGTTTTGTATAATGAACAAAACACATTGTAAATTACAAGTGAGAAATACTTTGTTTTTTATGAACATTTATATTTTTTTTGTATACACTGTAAAGAAATTGTTAATGAGTATACAAAGTGAACTGAGAGAAATTTCTTCATTTAAATAATTTCACACTGAGTCTCAGATTGCTTTATTCATTAAATTTTATATATTCAGAATTTCCAGAATTATTTTTTAACCCAATGATCAGAAAAATTTTATTTTATTGCAGTTGTAAATATTATTGTTGCATTTAGACAGAAAAAGTTATCAACAAAACTCGGGAAATCAAAATGCTTCATACTTTAGTACAATTTCTTCATGAACTTCTCTCTTGATCGATTGTAAGAATACTAATTTTGCATTATTGTTGATTTCTCACAGTGTGTGTGCGCAATTGACGCCTATAGCATACTTAAATGGGCAGAGGTAGTACAATATGCAAAGGCAAATTAGCAAAAACCAGCCTCGTAATTTGATTCAAAATGCGGCGTCTATGCTCAAAGTGTCCCCTGACAATTCAATTTACTAGCAAATAAAGTGCAACAAAGGACACAACTTTTAAGACACAACTACACCGCTTACAATAGCAACAACAATGTATGCAACAACAACGATAACAACTGCGACAACAAGAAGAGCACGGCAGCCCAACAGCAACAATAATGAGGCAGACAATAGTAAAATCAGACGTCAGGGTTCATGATGCGCCTCAGCTCAGCTTCAGCTTCAGTCTCCGTCGCCGTTGCCGCCACAGATTCGGCATGCAAGCAACCACCGAAATGGCAACAGCCACAGCTAATTTAATAATTTATCATTTCGCTGCAAGGCAACAACAAAAGATTATTTAAATTTTCGCATTGAGTGCGCCAAGCACAACCTTTTTTTTTTCACCGAGTCGACGACGAAGTTGACATCGAGCAATAATTTAAAAATTTCCACACCCAACACAGCGAACAGCGAATTGCGCAAATGAGCAGTTAGCGCTAAGGTCCTGCGCCAGGATGTGTGTGCGTGTGTGTTTTGGGTTTTCAAATTAAATGATGTGGCAGAATTCAAATTTTTCACAAATTTTACTATTCTGTAATTGGCGCTGCTAATGTGCAAGACTCTGCATAAATTAAGTGCAACGAATTGAACATAATTTAGCAAAAATGTTTGTGCTTTCAGTGCAATAAAAATTGAGAAGTAAAAGGGTTAGAAAAACGTTTTTGAAAATTGTTTACATGCGTTTTTCAAGTGTTTTGGTTGTTAAACTTTTGTATTTTGATTTATTCGGCTTTTTCTGAGTGCAACTCAAACCCTTCAAATCGCTTCGCATAATCAATTTCTGTTGCTGTCAATTTAAATTGAAAAATTGCTCAAGTCCTTTTACAGAAATCAACTTCTTCTCGCAAGAGAAAGGGAGAGAGCGAGTGAGTGAGTGATAGAAAAAATGTCCTTTGCTTTGTTGTTTGGCTGCAACGAGTGCTGTTTGTTGTTGTTGTTGTCGTTGTCCGTTGAAGTGTTTTTCGATATTGATTGCTTTGATTTGTTAACTCAGGCGTCGCCTTTAATCCTTTTGCTTCTTGTTGTTTGTTATTGCGTTTGTTTGTTTATATGCGTGTTTTTTTTTTTTGGGGTATTTTTATACATGTGTTTTTGGACCACATGTGCGTAAATACTTAATACTTGTAGCTTGAATTTTGAAGAAAAATATATATGTATATAAATATAAAAAATAAATCCAGAAAGCTCTTCATACTTGACTTGAGCTTAATTTGTATTTTGTTTGTCTTTTTAGCATATCCTTAATTGCAACTCGTCGTCGTCCTGGCGCACATAAAACAACAACAACAACAACAACAACAATAACAAAACGAAGCTATTGCAATTTATGTTCGTTCTGCGCTTTTGTCCAAAAAATTAATTGCTTTTGCAAATAGAGTTGCGACTGATATGCAAAAGTGGCTAACTTGGCCTTTTCTGTGGTTTGACGTTTTCATTATAGTTAGCCTGCCCGCAAAAAAATGGCGGTGATGATACACTGTGCGGCAGTCGAAATATGTCAGCAAGTTACACTAAGCTTGCCTCCAAAATAACATTGGATTACTTGCGATTTATACATGTAAAAAGGACATGCCAAAAATTAACAAATTTGGGAACAAAATTTGTGAGTCGATTTCGAATAAAACAATTTTTTTCAGTGCAAAACAAAATTTGTTGTATTTTTTCTAAGCCTTTGTGCTAAACTAACAAACATTTTCTGTTTTTTTTTTTTTTTTTTTTTTGCGGGCAACTTTTCAAATCCTTCCTTTAGCTCCTCTTTTTTTTTGTTTTTTTTTCGCTGCTGTTGCGAATATAAATTGAGGCTTTATCAAAGCGCGCGTCAAATCTCGTTTAAATTAATGAGTTTGGTCATTGTTTCAGATCACAACAGCATTTTTCTTCAGCTTGTCGACAAGCAACTGTGAGATGATTTAATTTATGAGCTCCCAAAAAAAAAAAAACAAATGAAGGAAATGCAAAATTTTGCAGCGCTCTCAAGCACACACACACACACTTGTAGTATATGTGCTAAAAACGCCAGCAGAAAAATGCCTTGTGGCAACAACGACAAATTATAAAACATTGTTTCGCACTCTGCTCACAGTTGAGTTCAAATCGATTGAAGCGGTGAGCGGGCGGTGCGGTACGGTGGGGGGTAATGTGCTGCATGGCTTGAAGCCTCAATGAAGCAACATTTTATTGCGGCATCGTTGGCTGATCGTCAAGTGTGTGAAATGAGAAGTTAAGTAGTCGTCAAAAGAAGTTTATGCGACACAGACTCAGAAAGGAGTTAGAGGCGGCCAAGGGGAGCTTCATGAACAGCTTAATTGTGTGTCTTTGCTGGTTTGTGTTAATTAAAATGTTTATCGTGCTGAAGTGTTGATAATAGCGCAAACACACAGACATCTGTCTCACTCTTACACCCACTCGCAGTCTGACTTTGACTGAAAAGTTATTAAACTTATTGTGGCGTGTAATTAGCTGACGAGCTGTCAACAATGCTGCGACAACTTACCAAAGCGCCCAAACCCCATCATACGACAACAACAACAACAACAATATTTGTTGTTTGATAAATCAATCGCGCGACATTGAAGCGGAAATTGAGATACTTTCTTGCCTTCCTTCCTTCCTGTCTGTCTGTCTTTCTCAATGCTTGCCTCGCTATTTTGTCTGTCTGTCTGTTTGTCTGCCTGCCTTGAGGCATCATTTTGTAATTTGCGTTTATTTTTGAGCTCATTATTTGATTGACTTTTGTGCTGTTTGTCCTCAAATTACTTCAGTTGCTGTGCACATCCCCTTTCTCTCACACTCTCTCTCTCTCTCTAAAAGCGACACTAATAATTATAATTTGTGCAACTAATTCGTTTGTGCCGCCATGTTGCAACATAAATTGCGTCTCGCATTACATAAGCGCCATGTTGCATTCGTTATGCTAATTAGAATTTATGTTAGGTGTGCTTTGCTGCAAAGCATTACAAATTCAAAGAGCGACGGCGGCGCCTTTTGACATTTTCGTCGCTTCGATTCATTTTCGGTGACAAAAATTATTATTTGAACTGAGAGCGTAGTACATGTCACTGCATTAGTTGTGGTTGCGTTACAAGATTTGAAAAAAAAAAAAATAAGAATAAAATATCTGCTTTGTCAGCCTATAAAAATGTCCTTGTTGGCCGCTTGCGTCGCTTGTCCATTAATGATTTTAATTGTCAGCGTCCGAAATGAGAAAACTTTTTTCGTCGTTCGCTAATTGAAAAATGCGCCTAAGCTGCTAATTAGCATTTTAAAACAATGTGAAAGTGCAGAAAGCAAAAGCAATAACAAAAACAAACAATGGGAAGACCAACACGTCTCGTCAATTCCAATTAGCAGCATAAATGTTTCAATTACTCATACTTCGATTAAAGTTTTGTTGAGTGTAAAACTTTTATTGCACGAAAACTTTTGCAGTTGTTCATTTAAATGCCCTTTAAATGACCGCTGCTGCAACATCTAATTGCACACACACACACACACACACACATGGCATAAGGTTACATGCATGTAAGAATTTTCGACAAACGCTTTTCTTTCGGCTGCGCTGACGAAATTGTTTCAAAAACTTTTCACACACACACACACACATGCAAAATTTATTTTTTTTAATACATTCACTAACAGCAAGCCTTTTATTACTCGCACACACACACTTACAAGGCGTTTTTTGTAAGGAATTTGTATCCTTTTTACACGCACACACTCAATTAAAACTCAAGTGGGTGGACACAATTTATGCCCAAAACCCCTCGTTTTTTTTTTTTGCTTCCTTACTTTTTAACCTTTTTCCATGCACAGATTTTTTTTTGCTATTTTTATTGTCCCTTTTTTATTTCGGTTTTTTCTTCTTTTTTGCGTTTCTTGCTTGGTTGTGATTTATTTTACTTTATATATATGTATGTATGTATTTTTATATGTTTTTGTGTCTAAAAGTGTGTAAAGTTTAAAGAGCCTTAAGGGATTAAGCTCTCACAAATGTGTTGAAATTCGGTTTTAATGAACAAAAAGGCTGAGCAAGAAGTAAGCAAGAAAGATGCTCAAAGCGAAATTTTCAGCGGTCAGTAACGAGTTTATTGCTATTTAGAGATTCCTTTTTTTCTACTATCCTTCTGTCTTGGTTTCCTTTCTTTGTTGTCTTTCAAGTGACGCGAGTGTTCAAGTGTCGGAAAAATGTGCTCTGGTCGTTGCTTATTGCCTTCTTATTGTCAACGCATCAAAGCGGCGCATTTGCGACGACCACTCGACTCCTGCCAGCTGTGACAATAGCAGCGGCTAAGGATAAGTGACGTAAGCCGCAAATTGTGCTCGAATTGCCTTCTTAATTTAAGAGGAGAGGCTTCGTTTTATTTTTTCGTTTCATTTTTTTTCACTTTTAAGTTATTTATTGAAATTTTTCGTTTTGTTGTAAAGTAGCAGAAGTGTTTATCTTTGAAATTAGCTTAATTTCTCTGAGATTAAAACTCTCTTTTTTTTGGCTTAAGTTCAAGTCAAGTTGTGTTTCAAAGACATGTGTTCATTTGAGGCTGTCAGATATTTATTACCTGTTTATTTAATGGAGTCTTAGCTATTCTCATTGGGCACTCAACTATAGCTCTATTTGAAGTGGCTACTTGACTACTTTGTGCAGCTCAGTCGTGTGCCAGAAGGTTCTCAATTTCAATGTTTTGACAGCTTATTAGTTTTGACAGACAAAGATTGTTTGAAAAAATAATAAAAGGAATTGTCAAGCAAAGGATTCGTATGATATTCTAAAATTAAAATCTTTTATTTTCTGTTTTGCTATATAAAAACATATCACTTTTAAGCTAAGTCATAATGAAGACTATCTTTAGATTATAATATTATTATTACGCTCTTGTTCGATAAAATACAATTCACTTCTCATTCACATCACCAAATTGAATACAAATTTTAACGCCTTAGACAACAGAGCATATTTCTCTTCCTTGTTTTTGCTATTTATGCCACCCAAAGCCAAATTTTATGCAAGTCTGAATACATTTTTACGTTGATATTGTTTTGAGATACTTAAAAAATGTTGCCTGATTGCGTGGTTGGGGTTAGCAAGACTGCATTTAAGCAGATAAAAACAAAGTGCGAGCACATAAAACAAATGACAATAAAAAAAAATAGAATCTCTGAAAATAAGAGAAACTCGTTAAAAAACCAAGAAAACTCAAATACTTGTGAAGTTGTGCGTTTTGAGGGTAAATTATACGTTAGCACATGCTGAATTTCCCAAACTCTACTTAGGCGAGCCGAGACCAACCCAGGACAGTTAACATGTGGCGGAGGTGTGCATTTGTGTCTGTGTGTGTGTGTGTGTGAAAGTTAGCTGATTCTGTTATAAAATACATTTAAAAAAGTAAACTCGGTGGCATTAAAAATAAGTAGATGAAAAGTACATTATCGAATGTAGTGAAGTGTGCGAGTTGCTTTTCTATAAGTACAATTTCAATACGAATGTCAATACTTGATCGAATTTTAATATGGTCTGAGTAACTTCACACTCACTCACTTGCTTACTTACCTTCTTCTCACACTGAAGGACTCGTTTAGTTTATGCATGCTGTACAACTACACTTGACTTGAGTTGAAATATGTACACAAATTCTTTGCTACCCACAACAAAATGAAATATTCAAATACTTACAACAAACTGATTTCTATTTGAATACTTTGTGCGATTTGTTTTCTTGTTGTACGACTTGAATCGCATCGAAACGAAACGAAACGAATTGAATCGAATTGAAGTTGCCTTTGCAGCTTGTTCTTAACTCGCTTAAGTGCGGTTGCAAATGTCAATTGCCAACGAAATGTATACCGAGTCGACGCAAAAGCTTTTTTCCCTCTCAACTGTTTTGCCAATGAACTTAATTTTCTTGCCAATTTCTTTTCCTTGTGGATAAGAGCAACGGGCGGGTCGGCGCTTGGTTGTCGTTGTGGTCCGTTTTTTGGGATACTACAGTTTTATCCAATTGAGAATCGTAGGCGGTACGACAACAAAAAGCTTTGTATATGCAAAGATATGCCAATTGAAACGAATCAAATCGAATCGAGTCGAAAATCGATCTCGTTTTCTTATTTACATTAAAATCTGTTTGCATTCACTTAAAAGGATAAGCAATGTCCTTTTAATGGGTTTCAAATTGAATAAAGGATTAAGTTGTTAGTTTAAAATTGAATTGCGTTTTCTCAAGTGGAAATTGCCTGGTGGCTGACTGACTGCCGGCACCGTTGCCCCGTCTCTCGGTCTGTGTGTCTGTCTGGCTGTCCTGTAAAAGTGTTGGTCGGTTTACGCAAATTGGAATTGGCATAGTGTCAATAGTGTTTGTGTGAAATTGATTTGCTTGTAAATGAAAATCTAGTTTGTCACATTGTTAAAAATGAGACAAATGAAAATGTTCCCAATACATTTTTCATGGCTATAAAAGTTTGCTCAACAATTCGCCATGCAATGACAATAACCATTAAAGGCGAATTTATGAAGTTATTACGATCGAATGGCCGAATCGCAAATATCAACTTAAAATTAACTAATTAGCAACGCTGACACAGAAAAAAGGACATTCATTTAGTATGTTATCATAGTTGAGACAGGAGCGGTTCAAATGTTTTAGGGGCCAAAGAGAGTTTAAAATTTCTGTTGTAGGAAAAGTCATATATAGAAAATCTTCTGGTTTATTAGTAAGGTACTCGAATATCACAAAAGTCGGACTGTTTTATTCAACTTCTATGCTTCAATTCGATTTGGAAAAAATATGCTGATTTGTAGCTTGTTTGAGACAATAACAGTTCCACTCTTTGGGTTCTTTATTACTGATCCAAGTTCATACCCACTAGCTTGACATACCTTCGACCTCGAGTACAGCCCTGATCGCATGTCCTTGCCAGTCGTGCGTATAATGCTCGACCAAAGCACCAATCATGCACTGGTTGGACAAACAATGCCAGCATGACAACTCTGGCCAGCGCAATGTTGCCATTAGCAGCCGCAGCCACAGCCACAGCAGCAGCAGCATCCAGAACGGACGAAGGACAAAAGCATTAACGGCGCGACAATGCAGCGGAAAATACAATGACATCGATGGCTGATAATGACGATGGCCACGCAATCACAAGCATCGAAACTACTACAACACCGTGTAGTAACCCTAAATCAGTAGCGGCGCACAACAACAGTTTGCGCATGAAGCGTGAAGCTGCCGCTGTCAAGCGAGCAATTTTTGCGCGCGTTTCCGGCAATTATTTGGCAATTTTGCGAATGAGCGCAAACATCGAATTTGTATTAGAAATTTTCTATGCTCCTGTATGTGCGTATGTGTGTGTATGTGTGCGTCATTTTATGAGCGTGCAAACAATAAGAATTGTCATAACGACCACATGGGTGAATTTTGTGTCGGTTGATATTGAACAAAGCCATTCAATTCGCATGAATTGAATGCTTGCAAAGTGCACAGACAGGGCAGGTGTTGATTTGATTGCGCTTTTTGTCACATATCATTCAGTCAATTCAGTCAGTCACACAGTTTGCCAGTCGAGTTCGAATAAGCGAAAGAATTCGCGTAAGCGTAAAACTTTAATGAGCAAAATTTCGATTCAATGCCACAGTTGTTGGTAACATCAAAGCCAGCAGACAAGGACAGTGTGAGAGATGGAATTAAGTTGAAACTTTTTGCAACAATAAATGAACAACATGAACATAATAACTCACAAGTTTCTCTGCCTGACTGTGCAAAGCCAACTTATCCTAATTATTTTCATTACCAGCTTCATTTATTTGACTACCTTAGTGGATTATACTCAACTCATCCTTCCAACCCATCTTTGTTACTCACTTGTCTGCTCTTATTGTTGTTGTTGTTGTTGTTGTTCTTTATCGTTTTTATACCCAATGAGTAACTTCTTGCACAGCCATTTTGTTTTAAACTATATATCGTATCTATCTGTCCAGCTGCCCGTCTCCCACTTCTTAATCACCCTCTTTGTTCATTTCTTGGCTTTTGTAGTTTTCTGCTTTGCTGCTGTTGTATATTAAAACAAATTTACTCATTATCATTTGTTTGTGGAGAAACCAAACCGAAGCAATTTACAAAAGTCCTACCATTGGCATTTGTCCTGTCAGCCGCACCAACCGTAGTCATTAGTAAAGCTGGCAAAGTTACATTTTGTCCAACTGTTTGTTTGACTGTATCTCTGTCTGCGTTCACTTTTATCTCAAGACAATTTGTACGCAAATAAATGTAACTATTCTATGGCAAAAATGTATGTCCCGTGGGCATTTGTCGTTGCGATTGAGAAAAATCTAGCGCAACAAATGAATACAACACAGCTGTGGTTGAAGGATGTGTTGTCCTTCGAAGGTAAAAGCAATTGTAGCAAGCTGAAATGCACTTATTTGAAGTCCAATAATGATTTGAGGCGAGTTGAATGACTTTGTATGATGCGACACTTTGTTAGTTAATCTTGTGTCCTTTATATCATTTTTAATTAGATGCTTTTTCTATATTATGCCATGAACACAGAATTTCTTGTTTTATCAAATCTTATTGTCAAAGTCTACAAAGAAAACTTAGTGAAATCTATCAAACTGCATTGTAAAAAGAGATCCTCTGGAACACCCATGGAACTTGAAGCTAAATGATCTGATAGTGATCCAAGAAGCGATATTCTTCAATTGCCGTAAATCAAAATTATATTTTTATTTGTTTAAAATTCTATTTAAATGTGAGAGTAGTTCAGTTTTTAATTGAGAAATCCTTATGTTTCAATTTTAGATACAAATGAGGGTTAATTTTGGTGCAAAGACTTCTTTTTCGAAGCTAACTTTCAAAGATAATTAATCACTTCCCACGGATTGCCACCTGTCAAGCTAACTGAACATTGAAATCCATTACAAATTTGAACGTCTGCACATTTAAAACAAAACTCGAAAAAAACATAACAAAAAACACCGAAAGCCATCAAATGCTGACTGACTGTGAGATTTTTCCATAATTTGCAGTTAATTTTCCGCAAGCGGAACGAAATGAGGCACAAAAAGCATTCAGTCATGTGCTTGGCACTGGCCCAGTGACTCAAGGGCGCAACGAAGGGCACAATGTTGAACAATGTGAACGTGTGCAGCGATTTATTTGGTGAGAAAACATTTACGCACTAATTTCAGACCATGAAGTTTGAATTAATGGAAATACGCACTAAACGCATTACGAGTCGATCTGTTGGACTCTCAAACTGTTGATGCCTGTCTGTGTGTGTGTGTGTGTGTGTGTGTGTGTGTGTGTGTGTGTGTGTGTGTGTGTGTTATCCTTGTGTAACCAGTTGCATGCCAATTGGTTTGCAATTTGGCTCGGCGCTTACTCACAAACAGGGCTGTGTCTATCGGCCGCAAATAGCGCACGCGCCACGCCCGCCAACCGGCAGGGCCAAACGAGCGAACGACCGACACACCGACCGACACGTGTCTCAATTACGCGGTTAACTGCATTCAAATTGAGTTGTTTATACTGCGGGTGGGCGGCAGCCACATTGCCTCACACGCACCAAAAAGGGGGGACGAACGAACAGAGCAACGCGTGTGTCCTGCGGTCGCTACTGATGCTAATGGCGGCAAACTAAATTTGAAGGTGTTTACCCAAAACGGTTACATTTGCATTGTTCAACTATTGTGATGGCTGAGCGGACAGACGGACGTTGTAGTTGTTCGACCGTTCATAGCAGACAATTATGTGTGATCAATATTGATCTTTTTGGTCTTTTAACATATAAAAAAGTTTAATATCCTGAAAGAGAGCATTTGAACATGTCTACAAGCGATACACGTTCACAATGCCAAACACTAATCGACCATAAAAACATCAAAAGCAATTTGAAATACAAAAGCATTTTACAATTTGATTGTGAACAATTTCAAATATTAATAGCTGTAAAACACCAGTAACATATTCGCATGACACCCAACCAATGCCCACCACCCACATAGACACGACTCATCATCATCCGCATCATTGTCATTGCTGAGTTGGACCGATAAAAGTCGTAACATTGTTGTAACAACGCTTCAATATTACATGAGCACAAATTGCAATTTAATCCACAGATGTCACCATTGCGATCGCTGCGAACACCCCTTTTTTTAGGTCTGTTGTTTTGGACTTGACGACACTGAGCGCAAGCACGTGCGCTAAAAACTCGAGCGTCTTCACCCTCACACACACACACACACACACATAAAACATGCGCGAGTGTCAAGTTGAAAAATGGCATTAAAGTCACATTGACAATCATCAAAATGTAATTCAATGTTTGCTCATTAGGACTCATAAGCACCAAGCGTAACGGAATGGTAGACAACAACAAAGCAAACGAGTAGCGAACGCACAAACAAACAGGAGCGCCTTCAAAGGACCTCAAGCCGACCTCAGTTTGCATAGTTTGAAGCCACCCTCACAAACAACAAAAACAACCTCAAAGTCACAAAGCACATGTGATATGGCTTTCTTTCTGCCGCTCCCGCTGCCTCGCTTCAGCATTCCTGCCGCTTGCCTCACCACTTGTCCCTGGTGACACTTTAGTGTTGGAAATTAGAACGACATCGTTTTTGGGCTCAGCCTTTTGTTGCTGTTCTTGTTGTTTGCGCTGCTCTTCATCAATTGCATATCCGCAGCACTTCTATGCCACTGATTACTCGTAATCGAGCTGGGAAATCTGTCATAAAAAATTTGCCCCGCGTGCTTGTGCAGAAGCGCAGAAGGCCACTTGGGACCTTGTTTATGTCAACTTTTCGACCATAATTTATAAATATATATGTATGTTCATGCATTATACGCATATGTGACGCTGAACTCGTATGTCGCGCATAGAAGCGAAATAAAATTTTAATTGTCATTGTCAAAATCGGCAAATATTGTTGAAATCATAAATTCGATTTGACGCATTTACGAATTTATTGTTTGCACAGATTTTGTTTGTTCAAGTTTTTGAAATTGTCAAAGCCTTTGACATCATTGTTTGATGAAGTAATTTTAAAATAATGAAATTTTAAGGGCATCAGTAAAACTTTCTGGTCAATGGCATTGTTGGTTAGAGCACTGAGTATTTAATTAATTTATAAATTAATATTATAAATAGACAGATGAGTTTCTGACTGAGCCATCTTTGCTGCTGCTCTAGCTATGATTCAAGAGAATATGTTCATATGCTGCATAAGGTCACATCATACGGCAGTCTAGCATTCAGACTTTGCAGAAGAGATTGATCTTTCGAGACATGTATAATAAAAAAGCTTTGAAAAAACTATTAAATATTTAAAAGTCTTAAAATTTCAGCAAAAATATGTTATTCCTGAATGATCATTTAAGATATCCTTGTCAATATTTGCAGATCTTTACAATAAATTTAAGAATGTATTAAGAACCTATTACCTTCTTCAATAAAAACTCTTTAAGAGAAATGTTTACTGGCTTCTTTTAATGCCGTCATTGAAAATCTATGAAATTAAATGAAGTAAACTAAGTCGTAATTTTATCTCCCACTCGCAATTAGACATACGATTTAGTAACGCTCACTGGTTGCCTCTCAATAGGAAATAATTACGTACAATGTCGTATACACTAAACTAAATCGCAAAAGCTGTTCACAGCGCTTTGCACAGCACAGCACAGCCCGTCAGCCCACCAAGCAGCGGCAATGCCATCATTCATTCACTCTTTCATGCCACACCCACACAGACACACACACGAGACATTATCATTGCCGTGGCAGAGTAGAGCAGAGGCAGTCAGTTGCGAAATTGTCGCGGGCGTTGGCTGAGGACGCACAGCAATCCAAATTCAATTAAACAAACACAATAAGTTTCGATAAATCCAACTGATAACTAGAAAACTAAATATTCGCATAAAATTTACCAACACTTCAAGTGTGGGACGAAGGACGCGGCACAAGAAGCATTGCCACCACCCGCACAAGCAAAAATTGTAGTGAACAAAAGTCAATGGTGCAGATTAAATGTTGCTCACACCAAAAACGTTGTATGGAAGGGGGAGGACGGGCGTGTCGGAGAGGATTTAGGCGAGACACTTTTATGTTTGATGAGTTGTGTTGCGTTGCATTGCGTCTCGAAGGATATGCGTATGCGTAATCTGCAACAATTCAGGCGCAAAAAAAATTCCAAACACAAAACAAAAAAAAAAATCGTAACGAAAGTGGCTGTGAAAAGTGAAGTTAGTTGCGTGAGTACAACTTAATTGTCTTGTTTGGAAAAAAATAAATAAATACGAATAAAAAACCGAACTTGTTTTTGCCCTTCACCACGCCTTGCGGTTCATTGTTGATTTGCGGGGTGGCGTCAATGAAGGCATTAGGCGAAAACAGCGCATAAACAGGATTTCTTTCTTTTTTCGAAATTCGAAAGCAATTGTCTTGGATTTGTGTTCAGACGCTCGCCTCGCCGGCATTTGGGCACTTCTATTTGGCGGCTTAAGTAGAGAGTGTCGTTAATTTATCGTTTCAGTGATTTGCCTGAGCAGCGTTAAGTGGATTTCTGGTTGGTGACGGCAATCGTAACGAATATGGTTATGCTGATTGACTTGGGGTTGACATTTTTCAACAAAAACATTGTGAAAGTCTGCGCCACCGACAAATGCTATAAAAAAATGCTTGGGAAAGTTGTATCGACAAGATTCTGTTGAAAAGTATTGATTGGTTTGTTGGAAGTAAGCTGTCGTATGAGTTAGTTAATAATTAAGTTAATTTTTTTAGGAACTCATACTATATACTATAAAGAAGCGAAATATCACTGACTCACTCATCTCGAGATCTCGGAACCTATGAGAAAAATTGTTGCTAAGTGATTGCTTGGTAAGTCCAGAAGTGCTGATGGTGGGTGTCGGTTAGTCCATCATATGAAAAAAGTGAATACTCTAAGTGATCTGTGGCCTTTGAGTAATACAATGAAAGGACTATGTGATAAAAGAGAAAAAAGGTTGAAAATTCGTTTTTGTATTTATGGCATTTATATACATATAACGCCATTTTGTAACATGTTATAAGACAATAAATAAATCAATGAATTATTGCATGTGTGATTGAATACTGAAATCTAATGAAATTTTGACAATTAAAACAATTTTAATAACTTTACATATAAGTTAAACCGAATATGCACAAATGATTACGATTATATAAATAAAAGTAAAGTAGTTTTAAATTACAAGAACAAATAAATCCTTTGTTGAGTTAAGAATTTTAGCATGAAAGCTTTTCTGCCAAATGAAGCTTTGTGAGTTTTGAGTTCTATTCAATTATTTAGCAACTTACATTTGCAGAAATTAACACACACACACAAACACACATGAACATGTGCACTAATGCATATACATACATACAGTAATGTAAATACACAGATACATACAAATAGGATTTGGGCGACTAATTGCAAAGTACTTAAGCAAAGATTAAAACAAATGTAAAAGCAAATTTTTCATAAATTATTTAAATAGTTACTAAAGTGAGTACAGTTAAGCAAAGTGGAAGTGTACCGAATCAACACACACACACACACACACACACAAACGCACTTACATGATTAATTGTGTGGGTGCTGATTTCATGTGTGTGTGTCTGTCGCACATTATGTATTTATTTTAATATGCAAATAAATTCCACAACGAGAAAATTCAATTTGCTACGTATGATGATGATGATGATGATAATGATGCTGGTGAGTATGTTGAAAAGGCATTCATGCCCCGCCCACTTAACGTCGTCACCCTTCAATGCCACTGTTATGCATATGAGCTGCTGCCGTTGCCTTTGCTGCATGCGAACTTCAACTGCTGATAGACACGGCATGTGCCGCTGGTATCATGCTCTCATGATCCTTAGCCAGGACCTCAATGCCGCTCCATACAATGCTCAGTGCACACAAACAAAAAGCAACGACGCGTTGTTGATAGGATTTCGTCACTAAACCAAAAAGGATATACAATATTTTTTTTTTCTCCTCTTTTTCGAAGCGTTTATTTTTTCAACTGTGTGTTTGTTTGTTTATTTGTTTTGTCAATTCGAAGTCAGCAATTCGACAGCGTTGTTGAAATAAGTCATCATGAACATTATTATTATTACTATTATCATTATTCGGCTGCGTTCATCAACTGTCATTGGCATGCGTTCAATTTTTGGGGTGACACTAAAAATCTCACACTTCATAGACCAAAAAACAATCACATAAAAAAAAACAATTGAGTGAAAAAATCACTTCATGTATGTTTGTGTGTGAATTTATTCATTTGTTGTCACTTGTCCTGCGCTCGTCCTTACGTACGCAAGCAAATCGGATTAAGCACATTTTCAATTCATCGTTGGCCATGTACAAATGCGAATCAAATTTAAAATTTTACACTTGACTTACTGGCCGACTGCCGTTGTTGTCTCTAAATTTTCACATATCCAATTAGCACAAGTGACCGAGGCGCCGGCAGCGACGTCGACTGCGAATTTTGACATTTTCTAATTAGATTTATGTTAATACAGCAAAAGTTGATTTTTTGTTTTTTTATTTTTTTATTTTTATTATAATTTACATTTATTAAATTTGCTTTTGATTCTCTTTTGAAACTTATGCGCTAAAAATTTATTTAATGCTAGAAATGGCTGACATTATGGCTTATTTGATTATTTGATATTTCATTTAGATTTAATTAAAAAATATTTTACACAGAAACTTATGAGTGTGTGTGAGTGAGACAGCAAAACACAACACAACACTGCGGTAGATCAACATTTATTTACAAGCAAAATAAAGAAAGAAAGAATGAAAAACACTTTGGCAACTTAAAGATTCTTGAAGCAAATTTACAGTTAAATCGTCCTTTGACTATGACACATCACAACAGTTGAGTCTCGGCGCACCCTCGCCCATCATGTGACTCGCCTCATTTACGCATTTCAAGCAATTGCAACAACTTCTGTTGCATCTTGCAATTTTATGAGTGCGAATGACTCAAATGATGCGCGCCAAGTGGATGAAAGTAAGGCCCATAGGGCGGATATGGCACAGCGTGTGGATAGAGCAGACTGCTGGCATAGGCGCCGGGTCCAAAGGAGCCGCCCCCTGGTGGCGGTATGGTGGGACTGTTGACATCCATGCCGGGATTCTGTTTTTTCCATTTGGTGCGACGATTCTGGAACCAGATTTTCACCTAAGGGAAGGAAGAATAAAAGATACAAAAATTATTAGTTACTATCCCGAGACTTGCTTGTCTGTGTGCCACACCCACCTGTGTTTCAGTCAGGCTCAAGCTGAGCGCCAAATTCAAACGCTCACAGACGCTCAGATAGCGTGTCGTCTTGAATTTGTTCTCGAGCGAAACGAGTTGCTCGTAGGTGAAGGCGGTGCGTGCGCGACGTGGCTTGGAGCCGCCACCGCCGCCGCTGCCGCCTTGTGATTTGCCGTCGCGACTGCTGCCCTTCTTCGAGTCGGTCTCACTGCTGGGATCATCAATGTCGCTGCCATCGTCACACATGTCATCATCGACCATGTCATTCAAGTCCTGAGCTGCAAGCGAATTGAGATAAGAGAGATACAAATTTAATTTAATTTCATTTTTTTTTTTGCATAAAGTCAATCAATCAATCATTACGACGACAGGGAGAGAGAAATGGACAATGGACAGTAAATGAAATCAATCACGTGAATGGTCATCAAATGCAATTGATGTGCTTGAATTAATTGAAAAATGATACAAAGCACAAAAATAAAATATATTACGGCACACATGTTGAACGCACATCTGCGCTGCGTTGTGTGGCAGCACACTTCCACATTGGTTGCGACATGCAGCATAACAAACGGAATTCAATTAAGCAATGCTCATAACATATTCAGATTTATGTACATCAACTGGCCAGGCAATGTGTGCTGTATCCATTACCATCACTAATATATCCACTAATCTATTTTTAGCTCTATCAAATGTTGCATAACATGTAATCAATGATACTTTTATAATTATACAATTATGCTGCTTAGAAAAACGCGCTCGGTTACCTCAACAGCCTAAGCTCAGTTAATGCTCAAATAAGCTGCGTCGACAAATAAGACAAAAAATGTGTAAATCTTCAATGTTGAAATCAAATACGACAGCAAATTAAGTCTATAAAGTTTTCTTGTTAACAAATTAACTACAAGACAAAACGATTTACTCGGCAAAAGTAACAAGAGCAGCCGAATTTTCGGTCTATCCTTTTTTGTACTTTCAACCCTTTCTTTGTCAAAGTAAAATCGCTTAAGATTTACCAAATGCACTCAAACAGCAATTTAACAGAGCTGACAACATTTGCCATTTGCACAGCCATGACTACATGGCAGCCAAACATCACGGGCGGGGGTAAAAAAAGGGTAAACGCTCCAAAAGGTCCCCAAAAAAAGTGTCAACCCTAATCAAAGACAGTTGAGTCTGGCGTTTTATTTGCTTGGTTAGAAACACTTTGCTGCGGTTTTGCACGTACGTGCCGCATGTCTGTCTGTCTGTCTGTTGGTTGGTCTATCTGTCTGTCTGCTTGCCTGCCTATAAATATGCAACATGAAATTTTCATTCGTTTATACGCAATAAAATCGCCTACGGCAATTGCATACATCTAAAATGCATGAGCAAATGCGGTAATTGGCCAACAACATCATCATCATCATCATCATCATTATTATCAACATCAACTTCATTATTGTCGTGCTCAGCTCTTGAACTGTTAGCTGCTGTTTGCGTGTAATTAGGTTAGGTGTGTGCTGTGCTCTCTGCTTGTGCGCCTAAAAGTATGCAAATGAAAAGCGCCGCCACTAAATGGCATTTCACTTACGTAGATCAACAAACGCGCACACACACACACACAGCAAAATACGCAAATTATACGAACAGTAAGGGGGTTGGGTGGGGCTGAGAGGTTCAGAGCATAAACAACATTGCGGTAATTAATCAGAAAATTAACATGAACGCTTCATTAAATATTTAACATTTCGCTGACCGTACGCAAATGGCGAATATTGTTGTTGGCAGCGGTTGAATTTAGTGGCGGCAACAACAACAGCAACAGCAACAACAACGATACACGAATGGAGATACGCGCATTTTGCCGCTCAACTTGATTGAATGTCAGTCGGTCGCTCGGTCCTGCTGTTTGTATCTCCATCTGTCCGACAGTCCGACCGTCTGTCTACCTGCACTGCTCGTTTGACTGGTCTAGGCAAATATGCCTGCATCGGCGGCTCTGCAAATCAGTCGACAACTCATGCTGAAAGTCTGTAATTGGTGGTCACACAAGCGCGTTTGTTTAACTTCGCTGCCGTAAAAGTCCTTTCATATGCAAATGAGTTGCATTGGCATTGAAAATCGTATTTGATTGGCGTTTTCGCATTTTGCATTGGTAATGGTCTATGGAGTGTTGGTAGTCACTTTGATATGCACTAATGGTTGTACTTAATGGACTTTGAGTTGCTTTTGAAGTTTTGAAGTTTGCAAAGTTAATTACAAATGTTAAATTGCCATTATAGACAAACAGCATTGCAATGATTGAATTGATTGACGATGATCGAAGGGCAGCATTGATAACAGAAGTGATGAACGATGATGGGAAGAGGTATTAAATGTTGTCAACGATAAAAGTCTTCTTAATAGCTTTCATAATCCACATCGTCATCATTATTACCTCATTATCAATGCAGTTCAGTGCTCTCAAAAAGCTCGTTGAAGTTATACAGCAAATTTTATCTATACGTTTCATTCTATCATATCTGCACAACTTTAAAGTGTATGTTGTTAGATTAAAGCCATCAAGGACAAGTATATTTTATCTCTAAATATTCATAATTTATAAAGAAAGCTAATAACCTTGACTTCGCTTTACGATGTGTTTAAATCTTTGAGCACAGCCTACGCCCAGTCGAAAATTGAATAGGCCAATTGTAAATGTAATTGCACACCAGTAAACACACACACACACACACACACACCACACACATGTACAGTCGCATTTGTCTGCAGGGGCCAGACGTTTAATGCGTGTGTAAATAAGCGCGCAAATGCGCCCACGGCAGACTCAAAGTCAATACGGCGTAACATACACCAAAAGCGACTACAAATAGGCAAAGACTGGTTAAAGTGGCTGACAAACCACAAATGTTGCAACAGAATAGAAACGACATACCAAATATGGCGGTGTGTGCAACATGGCGTATGATTAATGATACCACGCAGACATGGCAACCAATTTGAATGTTATTTGCTCTTCTTTTTCTTTTTTTTTTGCGACTTTTTAAAAATAAGTTTTCGCAATTTGTGAAATGACTTAACGCACTTAATTGTAATTACGGCGAGAACGCAATTTAAGCATCTTTTTTTATGACGAGCGACAAACAACGCCATAAAAATAAGTATATAAATGACTGTGTAGCGAATGTGAAAGAGGGAGAGAGATAGACTGGGGAAAGTGTGTGTGTGTTGAAGAAGCGACTGCAGCGCAATTTAAAACGTAAGTGACCCCCATGGGTGCCACAAGGATATTTAAATTATGAGTGAGAGCAAAGAGCAAGCAGAGCAAGAGATAGCGATAACAGACTTAACAGATAGTAAGGGAAAGAGTGTGAGTGTGTGTGTGTGAGTGCGTGTGTATGTTTTGAGGCGTTCCATGGCTTTGGCTGACTGTACAAACATAACTCGTTGCAGACATTTTAAGCCATAAACTTAATTATGAAATCCGAGTGTTAATTACCAACACACACACAGAGACATCACATACATACCAGTGTAGAGTAAAGAAGATGGAGCGGTTTGTGTGTGGCAAAAGATGGTATAATTTGCAAAATGGCTTATAAATTTCCCAAAAGTTTTACATGACAGAGGCGGAGAGCGGCAAGTGAATCAGTTTGAAACTTCATGGCGCGCATTCATTGTCGCAATCATTATAATCGCATATACTTTGGGCTTGAATGCGTCCCCGAGGAGCATTTGTCGTCTCATTTTGCCATTTTCATAAAATAATAAATGAGCGCTTGGCCATAATTTGCCAGCCATGCCAGGCCAGTCAGCCCAGTCAGTTAGCTAGGCAGGCCAGAGCAGAGGCGAGTAGACGACCGACGGGCAAGTTGGGCGAGTGAATGACAAAATGAGTGCGACATGTAAATGGGCAGCAATAAACGAAAGAAAAATGCATGAAAATTGTCGCAGACATATAAGGAAAATTGTTCTTTACAGTGGTGAGGCAGAGAGAGTGATGGGGGGAACCAAAAAAAAAAAAAAGAAAACTTAATAATTTTGTGCGACAAAAAAAAACAACTCATATTGCTTGACAAAGTCTGCCATAAAAGCCAACATGGCGGCTTGTTATTGTGTGTGTGTGTGTGTGTGTGAGTGTGTGTATGTGAGTGCGGCTTGCGTGTGAGTGAGTGAGTGAGTGAATAAGTAAGCGACTGCGCAAGTAAATTGAGTGCTGAAACGAATAAAAGTTTTCTTTCTTTTTTCTTGCAGCCATTTTACTTTTCGTTGTCGTTGTTATTGTTATTGTTGTTGCTGGTGGTGGTTTCCGGTCTTCAATTCTGTGCTCCCCAACAAAAACAAACACACACCACCCATGTGTTTTTCTTTTTTCTAAAACATTTAGTAAAGGAGAAATGCTTTTGGTTTATTTTCATCATTTAGCTTTGCATGCAAATGTCCTTAAAATTGTTTCTCACAATAATATTGCTTCGTTATCGAATCTTTACAGTGCCAAACATGAATCCAATTAGCATTATATGCACATACACACACACATACATTATGTATTGTTGAAACTTTGCCGGCATAATAATAATTAAGCTAATAAAATCTGTCGCATAATAAATAAGCGACACAAATGTCAGCTCTGCGCATGTCAGATACTCTCACACTGTCCGATTGTCACCACAATTATGACAAGCAGCACAACCAAGTGAAACCGACCAACAACACCAAACTAAAGCTTGTCAGGTGAGCAGATATGTTGTGGCTGAGGCAAACACAATTACATACATGTATGTATGCACGCATACAGACACATAATAAGCTGTGCAATGCACGCGGGGGTGCAATAAAATTAAACTGATTTCGTTCATTTTATGTCCTCCATTGAAGTGACTAATGAATGTGCGGTAATTAAGTACCTTGCTAATTAATGACAACTCCGAAGGCGACAACGACTCGATTATAAGCGACATCAGCATCGGTATGAGCAACTGCAACAGCAACAGCAACAACAATAACAAAAGCGTTGCCAACCAAAATACAAATGTGCAAAACGTTCAAAAGACCAAGCAAGGAGCGAACATGCAAAATATACCAGCATGATGAGCAGTGAAGCGCAGAGGCAGTGAGATGGGCAGAGGCGATCAGGGTAAATCATAATAATGCCAGCAACAACAATGCACAAAAGCTGCGTAAAGCATCATCAACGTAATTATTTCAATCATCATTATCGATGTTGGCTTTGGCGCCTTGCATGTGTGCATGTTTGTATGTGTGTGTGTGTGTGTGCGATTGTCTGCTCATTTCATAGCGTGCTTTTGTGCGCTGTGTTCGACAACGTCTGTGTCTATTTATTTCTGTGTGTATGTGTTGGTGTGTGTGTGTGCGTGTGCGTGTGTGTGTGTTTGTGCGGCCATTCAACGATTTTAAGTGTTGCTGTGCGTTATTGTTGTTGCTGTAGCTGTAGCTGTTGTTGTGTTAACGACTTTCGTAGCGATATAATGACGGCCTCCATTGATGAAGTTAATTGTGTTTTATTAACACAAACAAGTAAGCAAGCACTTATGTATATACAGACACACACCCACACACACACGCACAGAAATAAGCTGCCAAATAGCCAATCAAGCGACCAACGATAACGTGTTGATGATAATGACAAACGCCATTCTTGTTTGTAATTTGCGTGCATAATGAGCGTGCATTTTAAGCGCTTGTTGTTATTGGAATTGTGTGTGTACAACAAAAACAACAACAACAAAAATATAATACAAAAACTATGGCAGGGAAAATAGCATCCTGAAAATTTGTAGTGGAGAGTTTAATAGTGCAAATTATAACAACAACAATAAAGTATATAAATTATTATTTGCTGCTGGGATAGATAATATTATACATACGATACATAGTTTGATTTTCAATCGATTTTAAAATTATTTTAATTCAAAGATTATCCCGAATTACATTCTCGATCCTAAATCGATCCATAATGCCAGTAGTGTTCGAACATTGGAACTTTCACTCATAGTTGCAGACATGCCCCACTGAACTAAAGCGAATTCTTGTCTATCTGCTTTATAAAGGAAATTCATATGTCCATAAGAACAAAATATTCATTGCTATAGTATAATCAACTGTCCTAATAACTTGTCGTTATTTAATTTGAATCAAGCAAGCAAAAGTCGTGATATGAATTTGCATAAGTTTATCTAATTGAAATTCGCCCAACATATTATTTTGTTGCAATAATCATGCTAATCATTTAATCTTCATTATTAGCACAAATTTATATAAGCTTAAATTATTTTACAAATAATTAATATGTGAATAAAGTCAGATTCGGGTTATCAAAGTATATTGTTATGATCAAATGATTTCAAATGAATTCAAATAAATTCTTGCGAAATAACATAACCAATTCGAACAATTCTGGAGCTGAGCTTTCAACGCGTTCTGTTGTTTTGGCACCTTGTTAGCGACGCTTCTTTGCGGCGAAGCGAAGCATGAAAATCAATTAAATTCCAGCAATATTTAGCTACACTGAGAACCGACAAAAAATAAAATTAAAATTGGCAAGAAAAAAAGAAGAAAAAAAAAACAAGTAAAGAACAGAAGAGAAGAAGAGAGAGAGGGCAAACACACAATCATACATACAAAAATTGCTTTTCCAATTAAAACATCAATCAATCAATTAAAACAAATTCCGACAAAATCCAGCTTTGGATTTTTTCTTTCTTCATTTTTATTTTTTTTCTTCTTTTTGTTTGCTTGTGAATATGAGTGCGCAGCGCAGACAGAAGTCTAAAATATTTTCATGGTTGCTTTCGTTTTTTTTTTGTGTTTTTCGAAAAAAGAATGTGCAGAATTTGCTTTTGAAGTTGGCAGCAACCCACACACACACACATGCTCAAACCGTCAATATTACTCATACGCATGGGGGCAGGAAATACAAAAAAAAAAAAATCAGAAAATGGCAACTTCCGCTTGATGCACAAAACTGTTATACCAAAATCAAATCGAAATGAATTGAATCAAATTGAATTGAATTGAAGCGAGTCGAGCTGAGCTGAGTTGAGTTGATTCGTCTGGCATCAAATCAGAACCTGCCATAAAGGTACAACGCACACACACACACACACACACACACACAAATATTGACAAAAATAGGTAGAAAAAAAAGATACAAAACAAAGCGCATGTAAATGTTGGCAGGTAGCAAGAACATGCTCGACTGGTTGTGTGGGTGAGTGTTTGTGTGTGTGTGTGTGTGTGTTGGTTAAGCGCTTTCGATTGCTGAAGGTTGATTTTGTTTTTGGTTTGTCATGACGACCGTCGTTTGATGCGTTGGCATCATAAAGTTTAAAGGTGTATGCAACTTACCCGACATATCCTCGCTTTGCTCCTCATCGAGTCGCTCGTGCATCTCCTCGTCGCGTTCATAATTCCACGCTCGACTGCCACCGCCGATGCCGATGCCGCCACCCATGCCACCCAGGCCGCCATTGAAATGCGCTGAGGGTTGATTTTTGCCCGTGAACTTATTCGGATCCAAAATGTTCTCAACAGAGAAGGCCAAACGTTTGGTCGGCTCCTTTTCGCTGGGCGTTGTGGCGGAGGAGGAGCTTGCATTCGATGTGGGCACAGAGCGTGTCAGATCGACAGGACAAACCTTTAGTTAGAATTAAGTAAATGAAAAATTGATTAATTTTAAATAAATTTTCATTTTTTCTAAAACTGTTTGTGCTAAGTATGAAGCAATGAGGATATTTTGATAAAACTCACCGACGGCGTGCTCTGTGAACCATCATTGCTGTCCTCATCATTGCCGTCGACGTTCAGCTCCTCACTTGTGTCGCTGCGCGCATAATTCGCGGCCGCAATTTGTCTCGAAGTGGCTGCCGCAGCGGCCGCCGCAGCCGCTAAGCCGCCCAATTGTATTCTAAAGCCATAATCACTCAAATCGGCACGCGAATTTGATGCCGTTGAAGTTGCAGAGGATGAGGTTGATGTCGACGCTGAGGCTGAGGCTGAGCCGGACAGACATGCACCCACGGAGACAGCAGCTGCGGCAGCGACGGCGGGCACAGGCATGACCGAAGTCACAGCTGCGGCAGCGGCGGCGGCTGCTGCAACGCCATTACGTGCCACAACCAGTTTAATCCTTTCGAGATCCATTTCATTGGGGCTAACGACATGACCGACGGCTGCCAAGGCGCCCGGATGTGGTGCGAGCAGCAGTGAGGCTGTTGAGGCTGACGATGATGATGACGAGGGTGGCGATGAGAGCAACTGCGGTTGGAGTGTCTGTGGCGGCAGCGGATTGCCATTGGTGTGGGAATGTATTTGATTTGTGGGTGTGGCGACTGGTGATGACAATTGTTGTTGATGTTGATGTTGCTGGTGTTGCTGCTGTTGTTGTTGTTCGGCATGTATTTGAGCCGGTGATGTTGGCGGCGATAGTGGGGAATTGGCAGGCGATGGTGGACTGATGGCGGCGTTGGTGGTCGTGATTGTGGCGCTTGCCGGCAATGGAGGACGCAAATGAAATGCGGCTGGATGATGTGGCAGATGTCCATGATGCAATTGCTGTTGCTGTTGTTGTAGGTGATGATGTTGTTGTTGATGCTGATGATGATGATGATGTTGATGATGATGTTGTGCTGCTGCCGCGGCCAAAAATTGCGGATTTTGTAGCAAATGCGGATGTTGTTGCAACAAGGCGGCATGTGGATGTTGCAATGGCTCTGGACGTGCCAAATGACGCAACTCAAGCAACTTTCTTTGCTGTTGTTGTGGACTATTGAAGCCATTTGGCGATTGTGCGCGTCGATTGTTGTTGTTGTTGTTGTTATTGGTACTGGCATTGTTGTTGTTGACACACTTTTCGGACTTTTCCATATTCTCATCAATGCTGGGACTCAGACGGCTCAACAGATTCGCATCTGTCATTTGCTTTAAGCGTTCAATCGAATAGCGAAAATTCTCATCACTCTTATTGGACACATTCGCATTTGAGCCGCTGCCGGCTTGTATGATAAATTTCGGTATCTTTGGCGATGCACTTGACTTATTCGAATCGTCATTCAGATTATGCTCCGGCGATGTATTCGACTTTGGCGAATCGGGATTCGAATTGGGACTCATGAGGCCAACAGCGGCGGCGGCTGCTGAGGCAACTTGCGTCACAGCGCCGTTATCGCTTGTCTTTGGTGATTGTAGCATCACCATTTTCACAACTGATGATGCTATTTTATTGTTCTTTTGGCTTTTTAGTTTTTTGCACACAAATATTTTAATAATTTTTTTCTTTTGATTTTGGTTTATTGTTGTATTTTTTGTTGGCACACTTATAAACTTATGTCTTATCAGTGCTGAGCACAAGTTGATTTCACTTTCGGTGGGCACACTTCCGTTTGCCGCGTTTTCCGACGCGTGTACTTGTCACTTTGATTGCAGCCAATCGACTGTCACTGATTGCTGAAGCGCTTCAGTGCGTATCTATCTAAACTAAGACGTAATCCTGCTGGCGCTGCTGCCGCTGTGAGTGCCACAAGCAACAAAATAAAACCCGTAATGCGTGCGCCCGGGTCCGAGGGTTGACGAGCGACGAGTTTTTAACGAGTGAGATACTTTCTTAACAATATTTGTATGTTTTTTTTTTTTTTCTGTTCTTCTTTACGTTGCTTTAAGTGTTGGTGCTGCTGCTGCCACTGCGACTGCTTCTGCTACTTTTGCGGTGTTTAACGCGCGCTAATCCAATTGCCATGCCCGTGGCAAGTGAACTAAATGGAAAGTGAACAAATCTGTTGTCTCGTACCCTTGCCGGATGCTGCTGCCGCCGCTTGTGCTGCCGATGAGCGCATATGGTGGTGGTTTCCGTTATTTTTAGCCTAGCAATTGAGCAGTTTTTCATCTTACGCTCAAACTGTGTGAAACACGCCCATTTTGGCAACAGCTGTTCGCCAGCTTATTGGACATTTGAGTGAAAACTGAAGGCTCCTCCTCTGTTGAGTTTATTTGTACACACACACACATATAAGTGTGCCTGTGTGTATGCCAAGTTTGTTCTGTGGCAACTGAGACATGTCAGCAGCATTGAATTTAAAGCAAACGATAAAGGCTTCGTTCGGTGAGGCGTCGCGGGTCGGGAACACTTAAGTCTAAAGGATCAGTAACGAAATCTAATGATTTAATTTGTTTTCCCCTCGTTTAGTTGGCAAATGTAATGGTGTGTTCCAAGTCGACTTTTCATTTTTCCTTTACAACTTTTACACCACACACATCCCTCTCAAAACACACTCACACACACACATGGACATTAAACTTACTTTATATAAAGTATCTCACATATATGACGACATGCCTTCCCTCTTGCTCACACAGTTTGGCCAATATTGCTTTGTTGTGCTTTTGTTGTTATCGTTGTGCTGTTGCCTACTGTCGTCCTGCGTCCTGGGGATGTGAGTAATTGTCAAATTATTTAGCGCAAAATTTGTTTGCTTATACGCTTGGTTGCACAGAAAATGGTGCTCGTTTTAAACCAATTTCTTTTCTTGTCGAGTTCCTTGATCCGTCTCACCTCCCTTGCCCCTGTCCATGTCAGTTTTTCGTTCCGTTCTGGTCTTTTGGCTTTTGTGCTCCTATTTCTCTAGGCAGACACACTCAACTGGCCTTTGCCCAATTTGTGCCGCCCTCCCCCTGTCCATTTGTATTCGCCTTCTTTTTGATTTTTATTTGCCGTACGCTTTATGCCTGGTTTGTTCTTAGTCATATATGCATGAATGCTTTATACTTCTCATCGGCTCGACTCGCCTCGTCTCGTCTTCTTGTTTGCTTGCAACTCGTCTGTTGCTACTTTGGTTGTTGGCGTTGCCGTTGCCAATTCTCGTTGAGCTTAATTGAATTTCAGCCTCGACATGCACATTTCTAGATGATTTTGCTAATTGGTAGCAATGTTGCTCGCACTAATTGGACAGTTCGGTTTATGCGTGGCGTGCCGTGCCATGTTTCAAGAATTGAAGCGAGTAGCGATTTCTTAATAATGACAAAGCGCCAAATGATCTTGTCTAAGCAAGCACAACAACAATGTTCGTTTGTATATAAGAATTTATATAGCATTTTTAAATTTTCTTTACTTGTTGTTCCGCAACACTCACACGCTCTTTTATGCGAGGGAAAAAAAATAAATAAAATGACATAAAAAACATAAAACTTCGTTTAAAAATGAGGCGCAAATTCGTCAAGCTACTTAGCCATGGCAAGCGCAACAACACTTCACTCAACTCAATTTGCATCATCTTCACCCCAAGCCTCATGACATCTCTTTTCCACCGCCATGCAATCTCACAATTTTACTCATGCTTCCTTGTTTGCTGCCTGGCTGGCGCCTGAACTCAGTTGACAGTTGAGTTGAGTTTATTACTACAGCCGTATGTATGTGTGTGTGCAGCACCAACTCTTTCCGCCACCTGACAAGCTAACTCGCTCTTTATCGCACTCATGCACATGCGCTGCGCTCATTGTGATTTTTTTCTTACTTCAGCATCAGCAATTTATTAAATGTTGACAACCGCCCCAATGCCCTACCAACTCTTGGTTAATTTTTTTTGTATTTTTTTTTTTTTGTTCGGTTTTGCACGCGCAACGATGCTCTCGTGCGCAATTTCGCTCTCAATTTGCAGAAATTGTTTAAATTGAACAAAAATTTATATGCGCTTTGCACAGACAATTTAATATCGCATCCAATTTGCGGTTTATGCGCATCGCAAGGTAAGCGACGCTAGGCGGGTGGCCAAAGTAGGGAACATAACCAGAGAGAGAGTGAGTGTGTCTGAACAAGAGAGTGAGTGAGAGTAGAAAAACAAAGGCGCCGAACAAGTGACAATGTTGCCTAGTGTTGGTGTGATGGAGAGTGAGATGAGGAGAGGAGAGCAAGTGGGCAAGAGTGTTGAGCACATCAAGCTGCTTAATGAACTTTAACGGTTGCGGGGGGGAGGCATGTGCAATGTTGGTCTTTGCAGAAGCACAGTCTGTTTTTTATTAATTTTTTTCGATGTTGTTGTATTTGTTTTTGGTTCATTTTATTTTCCGTTTATCATGTCTTGCGTTTATATAAAATTGTGTTGTTGTTTTTGTTGTTGTATGTTTGCCTTCGTTGCTGTCGTTGGCGCTCGTTTACGTTCGTTTGATATTCGTTGCGTCGTTCACTCACTTTTCTATAATTAACCACAAAATGGTGTGTGTGTGAGTGTGTGTATGTAAATGTATCTGTGTGTGTAAAATATCAACAGCAGCAGAAGTCTTAATGAGAAGCTTGTTATGCCTTTTTCGTTTTAATTAGTTTTAAGATGCTTGTTACCAACACCATTCAGCGTACTTGCTTTAATTGGTCCATTGATGAATAAAGTGAGTCTCTGTGTATGTGTGTGTGTGTGTGTGTGTGGATGTGGAGGAAGGCTTGCTTGTTTTGCGGAGCAGTGATATTTTAGTATCAAACACACTGAAGAAAACATGATTTGAATTTTGTTGTATATGCTTAAGATATTTTATTTGCGATTTGAAGAGCTGAGCAAACAAAATTAAAAATTTTACAATTTTCTATTAGATTTTACAAAATTTTAGAATATTGGCTCAAGCTCAAGAAAGTTCTCGGATATATTAAGATTTTTTTTTTTAATGCCTTATATCAGTCAAATCAAGCAAAATATTAATATTTTAATAGTTGTTATTTTGTGGCATCCATAAAAAAGAAGAATCTTCAAAATAGAATTTTCCATTTCTTCTTTGGTTTTTCGTTCAGTGTAATAAGCGTTCAACTCTTTTTACATGCAAAATTAAATGATGCGCATACGCACAGTAAAACCGCAAATTATTTTAATTGCTTGTCTCGTCATTATTCATTATTTAAGTGCTCAAACAGTTACACACACACACACACGCACGCACACACAGACGCACTCTAAAAGATATTTAACTACATGAACACACACACACACATTTGCTTATGT
Source organism: Phortica okadai (assembly GCA_034638295.1). Classification (NCBI taxonomy): domain Eukaryota; kingdom Metazoa; phylum Arthropoda; class Insecta; order Diptera; family Drosophilidae; genus Phortica; species Phortica okadai. Next base: position 2,916,184 of record CM067849.1, on the reverse strand, counting down.
ACAGAATGCGAGGAAAACACACAAAAGCACACCCACGCTCACTCCTTTGTGTGTGTGTATTTGTGAAGTGAAAAGCCGCAGCAGACGCAAGCTGTTGTTAGCACATACACACACACACACATACACATGCACATATGAAGAAACAAACACGTGCAAGCGTCGCTTTTTGTGGAAAAGCGGAAAATTGCTGTCGCCATTTGAGTGCTCAAACACACACACACAAAGACATACTTGCATTCCTATATGCATGTATGCGTATACATATCAAAGAAGCTACACTTGTTTGTGTATATATGTGTATGTGTGTGTGTGAGTGCGCATGTACATTTAATTATTGAAAATAAGTATTAAATGAGTCTCTTGTAAAAATAAATAGCGCATACATAAACACTTGTACACACACACATACACATACTCAAAACTTAATTGCCTTAAATGCCAAGTTGAACAAAAAACCAAAAAAAACAACAAAAAAGAAAATGAAAAAAACATTGAAATTGTATGAAAATCGATAATTTTTTTTTCAACGTTTGTTCAATGAACTCAAATGACGGCGAAGCCAATTTGCTTGCTTCAGCTACTGAACACATTATTGTTGTTGTTATTGTTGTTGTTATTGTTGTTGTTGTTGTAGCTGAAAATCTCTTCTATTTTAATGCGTTCATTCATGCTTTGCATTTTATTGCGGTCAACGAAGTAATTAAGTGTTAATTAAATTATTTTCATTTTGTTATCTCTTCTTTTTTGTTTTGCTTTTTGTGCTTTTTGTTTTTGTTTTAATGCGTTGACTTATCTGCCCAACGTTTGTTTTTGCAAATGGCGGCTGAGCGTTCATTTTGTCACTCGCCATTCGCTATTTGCCGCCTCACCGATGCCTCTTCGACGCTTTCCATTCGCATTGAGCCATGTTAATTAGTCGGCTAATTAGACTAATGAGCGTTCAAAGTTAATACGTAATTATTTGTATTGTTTTGGCTTTAAATTCGCCTAATTTGATTTGTTTGAATTTGCCAAATGCAGCTGCGTTCTTTTTTTTCGCCCAATGCTTTTATCTATAAAGCAATATTAGAGTAGGCATTGAATTAAACATACGTAAAACAATAAGTTTGTCAAATAAAATTTGAATAACTTGAATTCATTGTATGAAAAACACAAAAAGCAATAACAATTTATATTTGTACTTAAAAATAATAAAAAAATAAAAAAAAACATGAAACGCCAATTCTCCCACACGGAGCGAACATTCCGTCAAAATGTAATCGCCTCGGCCATTGAGCGAGCAACAGTTGTATTGAGTAGGAGACCTACTTCGACCTTGAAGTTGAAACCTGTACCATGTAAGTTTTTGATCATCTCCTCTTTTGTTACACAGAGCCACACAGCACATACGGCAGCTTAGCATTTGCTTGTGGCTTTAGCGTTCAGTGCTAGAACGGCGTATGTGTCGTGCAGCGCTGTGTAACATAGCACTTGTTTTTTTTAATCTTAAGCGCATATATGATCCATAATTGAAAGCTGTCGTTTTTTTTTAGCTCTGCATCGGTTTGGTGAAGGGACAATGTTAGAGACCACACCTGGGAAATCTTCCAGCAATTTCAGTGATGCTGGGCGTTTGCCTAAAATTTATATAGGTGAACAGGGCTATTCGCAGACCAATTTTGATCTCAAATACAAGCCTAATGACGATGCTGACATACTGGATAGATACCCGAGCTATCGTCGATTTCATGTACCATAGTAAGGATTCACTTTGATGTTGTTTGTGATTTGTCTCATTGATTATTTGTTGTTTTTCGCTGCTGCAATTGAAGCGACATTATAGCACTTGATCGTTACTCACGCAAGAAGGCCAAATACGATGAGCAATTTCGTCGTGAGATACAATATCTCATCGATTTTCAGTCAACGGCAATTGAGGCATCTTATTTTGTGCGGTGAGTATTGAATGACTTCCAATGCGATACGTTGTTGAATTTGTTTATATAGTGCCATGGCCTATACAACGCTTTGGCCACCGCTGCACACTCAACACGAGTTGGATTACACTTCGAACAACTTATTTCAGTTGTCACCGAAGGAGAAAAGACGTTTGGATTACATTATGACACACGAATTTACATAAGTTATAAGAAGGCTATCGCAAAATTAGTCAACAACAGCAAAACACGAAAAAAATACATAAATAACGATGAACTTATAAGATATTTATATATATCACTGCTGGTATTTTTAATACAAAACAATAAAAAAAATATTACGCATACGTCATGTATTTTTATTCGAAAAACACTCGTTGGCTTAGAGGGGTCAGAGGTGTGGGAGAGGTACAAGATGTATTGACTAAAAGCCAGTCTGTTAATGGCAATTATTTTTCTGGAACAGTTGAAAGTATAAAGTTTATATTTGAGGAAAGTTCGACCATTAATGTTCTGTTCTTCTTATATAAAGAAATTTGAGTTTAAGGTACAAATTAAATTCATATCTGATGAAATAATTCAATCGGACCTTCTTAAAAACAAGTTATAAAAAAAAAAAAATCAAATGAAGTAATTAGAATTGACCTCGAGCCTGCTATTCTTATTCAATTAAAACAAAAAAAAAACTTAAAACGAAAATTTTTTTAAAAAATATTCAATAATCCGGACCATTCAATAGTTGTGACATTGTCATATTTTTTATAGAACAGATCATTCTAAAGTTCTGCTGTTTAAACATTCGAATCACCACAAAATTCTTTTTTTTTTTTTTCTTCAACATTTTTTTTATATCAGCCAAAAAAAAAAAAACCTTTTAACTAAATTTTTCAATCTAATGCCACAAGGTTAGTTCATTGTTGTTGTTGTTTTTCATGTTGTTGTTGTTGTCTGACCATTAGAATTAAAAATTCCGCGCTAATACGCTCGGCAATTTGCAGCTCATTTAAAATTCAAACGCAAATGCCGCCATCAACGTTGCCACCGCCGCCCCCGTTGTCGCTGCCAACTGCCGACGGCGTTCTGCGGCTGCCGTTGGACTCAATGCGTCGCTTTTGAATTCAGGTAATTAGAAAATTTCACGCGCGCGCTCAAATCGTAAAACTGTTGAAACGGAAATGGAAACGTGCTAATTGCAAATTAATTATGCAAGATATTGAACACACAGCGTTGCAAAACAAGCAAAATGGCGTCGCAAGCGGAAACGGAAGCGGCAATGGCAAACGTGATTTGCATTCGAAATGAGCGAATTCCATTCGAGCAAAGCTTTGCTCTTTGCTAATGCAGCAGCGCAATAAGAAAAGTAAGGCAAGGCAAAGTAAAATAAAGTGGAATGAGTGCGCGCAAATGCGAGAAAAGGATTTAATGATAGACAAAACCGCAACTCGTAAATGTAAATTGACTGACTGACTGGCTGACACAAGAACAAGGATGGCATGGTTGAGTGCGATAGCTGAGGTGTGCTTAAGTACGGTCCGCGCTAACAGTGGCAAAATGAAGTTGTTGTTACTGCCACGGTTGTTGTTGTTGTTGTTGTCGTCGTAAACAGCTAAAGTGTTAATTGCCATAAATGGTTGTCATTGTAGCGGTAAACGTTAGTAGATATTTGCATCATTGCGCGCACACTTGCTTGCTCGCACGTACGCTTGCACACACACACACATACATGCAGTACAGCGGCGGCGTCAAACAAGAAACTTAAAACAGAGATACACACACACACACACACAGACATACATGTACAGATACATATGTATATATATTAAGATAACAAGCAAATGCCAAACAGTGGAGGCCATTATCAAAGCTGCCGTCCTCAAAGTTGTTGTTGTTGTTATTATTGTTGCTTTTGCCGCAGCGCAGCGCAAAACCATTAAGCGGCAAACGAGTGAGTTGCACTCGAATGAATGAAATGATCTGCTAAATTATGCACGCGATTTAACCCTCATTTTGCATGGACAAAAAAACATGCCCGCAACAACAAGCACGCGACACTCAATCACACTCATTCACTCACTCACTCATGCTTACATTCATGCAGTCACACACACGTACAATGAGAGTATTGCACACACTCATTGCGCTTGCGCATTGCTTTGAGTGTTTCACTCAATTCACTCGCTCACTCTCACTGACACCGGCAACGCCTCATGCGCTCAACCAATGAGCATTGCGCATCATACATTTGCACTCAAATATTTTTCTCCTTTTATTGTTTTCCACTCGACGTTCACAACTTTTCAATATGGCTGACATTTGTGCTCAAAGCCGTGTCCTGCAATCATTTTTCACTCAACTGCGCTTAACGGCGTTGTTTTTTATTAGTTTTTTTTTTTTATTATTTTCTGCATTAGCGTTTGTGTGTGTGTGTGCTGGTATATTTTGCACCTTTTATTTTGTCATTTGTGTGTAATTTCGTAAAATGTTCGCTACGACATTATCCTGCGTCGTTAGTTGCGCACTGCTCTGCACTGCACTGCTCCATGTACATGTCCCTATGTGTATGTGTGAGTCTGTGTGTGTGTGTGTGTGTCTGTACTCGGGTCACATGCTTAAGTGTCCTCTGGGGTACTCACTTCGTTAACAGAAGTTTCTCGTTTACGCTTTGCTCCGTTTACGGCAATTTTGTCCGGATCATTCTCGCTGATGTTATTGTATTGTTATTGTTGTTGCTTTTGCTTTTTATTCAGTAGTTTTTTTTTTGTTTGTTTATTTTTTTTCTTCTTCATTTTTTGCCATTATTCGCTTCTGTCTGTCGTTGTCATTTTGCGGTTATGTCTCTCAGTTATTTTCATAACTGTAAATTGCTTCAGATATTAAGCTCAAGCAGCATGGTGTCAACGCAAACGCCGTAAAATATGCTATTCTTTTTTTTTTGAAAGAAGTTTTCGTAATCACTGCGCTTAGCTTGTGTGTGTATGAGTGTGTGTGTGTCGGACCCTGGAAATTATATAGTTTAACTGAAGTTGTTAAACTAATGGAACTAACAGAACTTTATCTTTGATCGTTACCTTTGATTTCTTGTGGAACTCATTTTAGAATTAGATATTTTATAAAAAAATTAGGGTGAGAGGAGACTGAATAAGCTTCACGGATTAACATTTATTTCCTGTTGTCTCTCAGTTCTTGAAAAAAAAGTATACCAAATATAAGACCAATGAGATCCGAAATCATATCTTATATCCCCTTACCTTATAAAAGCAACAATACATGATCAAAACGGCTGACAATGCAATTATATTTCATATATGTATAATAAAGTCTTACAGCGTTACTTCTAGGCAAATATATCATATAATATAAATATATCATATAAATTGCTATTAGGATAAGTTATTAAATAAAAATAATTAAAAATCTTTTCACTCATTTCGTTTAAGATTTGTTAATTCCATAAAAAATCTCTCAATTATACACTTTTTGCTAAACACTTCAAAGGCAAATCAAAAATTAAGAAATCACTTTAATATGCTCAAAATTGCGACATAAATTAAACGCGCATAATGCTCATTAAAAAGCCGTAAACGCGCACATACAACAATAAAAACGATGCAAAAACAAAAACCAAAAAGAATTAAAAAACAACTCATAAAACAAAAACCAAAACAAGATCATTTGGCAAAAGATCAAAGAGCAAACGAATTCCGCTCATAATTTAATAGTTTCGTAATCTAATGTGAATTTGTCAAGAAGCAAAAGAGATCAAATCAAGTTGAGCGTAACGATTTGACGTCTTGACAGTCCGTCCGAGTGGACCAAAGCACAACAACAAAAACGCTAATTGGCAATTTTCGAAAATAAGTCATGAAAATACGTAAAGTGAGGAGCATTTGTCGGAGCGGAGTCGCCACACACGCTGCATGGCAAATCGACTTGCTGTAAACGGCCTAAGTGGGCGGAGCGCTTTGCGCAGATTTGTTGCTTGCGCGCCACACAATGATTATATGGTCGAAGGTGGCGGGGGGTGCGTGTGGGGGCGTTGTGCGCAACATGTTGAATGCGTGTATATCTCATTTTGGTTCAACTGCGCGCGCAATTTAATTTGAAATTTATGCGCGAAACGAAATTTGTACGACATTTTTATTGGTTTTTTGTTTGGCTTTCGATTTTTTTTTATTTTCAAATATTTCAGTGCTTCCTTTCGGCAGCTGAGCGTGAGTGAGGAGCACGTGTGCGGAGCTGAGCTAAACGTTGAATGATGTTGGCGCTTTTCGGAGAGTTATTTGCAAATGTGAGCGCTAAATGGCAAATGGCATTAATTTTGAAAGTGTTTTTTAAACATTTCTCATAATTTGTCATCTGATTTTGTTTTTGCTTTATTAGTCAGAATCTGTGCTTATGCTTGGCCTCGTTTTGCGTGTGGGAAGCTCAGCCAATTTGTCTTCATTCGAGCGTTGCATTTTATTCTTGTATTCATTCAAAGCGCTTTATGAGTGTGAAAAATGAAAATGATTTTTGAAAAAAAATCAAATTAATAAGCGAATGTGTGACAGAACGGAAATTCCATGTTTTACGATAAACGAAAATAAAAAAATCATATTTTTGCTTTTTTTTGCTGTTTTTTTAATTAAGAATAAAAATAAGAAATTCGAAAAAGTCTTCTGCTCATACTCAGCAATAATCACTACTGTGGCAAATCTAATGCCATAAGCCAAACAAAAGCATGAAATAAAAATAAATAGCAATAAGAGTAAAGTCGAAAAAAAGCAGAGCAAGTGGCAAAAATATATACTTATGCTGTTGCAATATTAAGCAGTGCTCACACGGGCTTAGATTGTGTAATGAATATTTGATGAGTGTTTTTGCCAAACCTCAACAAACCAAACAGAATCAAGCCAAGTTAAGCCAACCAAACAAAACGAGTCTGAACAGAACCGAAGCGAGAACGAGTGCGAGAATGCGCTAAAAAGCATCGGGCTTAAGCGTGTACTTGTGGTGTGCGGTGAGACAAACGGTCACAAGCGGTGTGATGGTGATGGTCTTCGTAGTGTTTGTGGAGCATCTAAAATACACCACGCTTAATATCTGCAACAATGACAAGAAAAAAACTCTAAGAGATCAAGCTAAACAGATTTTGTGTGCGCTACATGATGATTAACCAAAACCTTTCAAATATTTGGAGTTGTATTCAAATTCACTCTGAAATCGAGTACATATGTTACTATCATTGCTCTTAGATAATCCAAAGTTACTTGGGATAACACATAAAAAGCCAATAGTCCTTAGAGACAAATGGGAATCATGTTCCCAAAAAATTATCATTGAAATTTTTCCCTATTTTTTCTTTTCAAGGTTGGACCGTACAAGTACCAGAGAATTCCCCCGTATCGGTGATTCAGTATCTTCTGCGATACATGCATAAAAACGTTTATGGGTGGGTCCTGATAAATATATCAGAAAGTGCTTTAATTCGACTGAATTAATTCAGCTTAGAAATAATCTTTTGAGTATTTTTGACCACAAATCTCGAAGAGTATAGATGGATGGACTTGAAATTTTCGTATTTACATATATTTAGTATATTTTAAAGTATTTTCATGTTAGATAAATCCTTTTTTTACAAATTCTGCAAACTTGATTTTAATGCAAATATGCTTATGAATATTTTTGCTTTTATTGTAGGTTATAAAATACACTCAAGTACACTGCAATGGCAACTGTTGTACAATGATATCGCTACAATGATATAGCTATTCATTGTTGTTGTTGTTGGCTTCAATTTAACTGCTCTCATTTTTTTGTATTAGAATTTCTCTCTTTATTTCGCTTTTGGGTGATTTTATTCAACAAACCACCCACCCAGGCGCCCAACCAGTTTGAATTCATTTGTATGACTTGGCTCAGAAGCTGTTCTGCTTGTTGTTATTGTTGTTATTATTGTTGGCGAGCAGTGAAGCGCGTTTTCAGTGTTGATGTCAATCCATCATTTATTTTAGCAACATGATTTGTTGTTGTTTGACAACAGCAACAAAAACAACATGAAGAATTGCGGCAAAGCGTGCGACGTGCAACAAATCAAATTGTACAATTGTTGATTTCATTTTTATTGCTTTGTTTTTGTTTTTGGTTATTTTTTTTTTTTTTTTCGTTAAAAGCAGTGAGAAACTGAAATTGCCTTACATTGCCATAAATAAATAATTTTCAAATCAGACACTTTCATTGGCTTTATTAATGCTATGCCATGCAATCACTCCTGATTGTTTCATTTTTGATGTTTTCTTTCTTGTATGTTTTTTTTTTGTTTTTGTGAATATGAACGTTGTATCGTAGAAGGTCAAATGCGAAAATTCGTTATGAGTCTTTAATTGTCTTAATTAGCAGAAAAGAATATAAGAAAAATAATCGATTGATAGATGATTTGCCAGTTATTCCGATAAATATATAAGAAGATGAATGATTTTTTCTTATATGAGTAGTTAGAAAGAAGGATAAATAGTTAAATAAATAGATAGACAGACATATGACAGATAATTTTATATAAACATATGTAGATGATATGTATAGATCGATGATAAGTTTTAAAAAGTTAATGAAATTTCGTTCAAAGATTTTTGGCTTTTAGCAATGAAAAGTAAAAGAATTTTTTTATGAGATTCTTATTTTTTTTTTATTTCTATATTTTTTTACGATTTTGTCAACTTTTGAATCTGAATGACAAAGTGCACCTGCAATCAATTGAATTTTGTATCATTTCTGTTCAACATTTCGTTCACAATTTTACAAGCTCATTAGAACTTGTTGACAACTTTTTCCTCTAATAAGCTGCGAACGCAGACGCTTCGCATAAACGCCTAAATTGAACACGCCAAACTCATTCACATGAATGAGTTCTGAAAATGGTCATAAATGTCAGAGGCACATCATAATAAGCGCATTTCCTCTGCTCACTTCGACAAGCAACTGTAAATATATAAGAACAACAACATCAACAACAACGACGACAACAAAAACTCATTTTGTTCGAAGACAAGACAACCCAGTCAACAATAACTCTATAATCAACATAAAGAAGACAAAAAAAAGGGGAGCAAACAAAGAAGCTTTTAACACTTTCGTTTTGAGGACGCGAGAAGAAATTCAGAAAAGAAGAAGAAGAACAAAAGTTGTTAACATATTTTTAGTGTTATTTTAAAAATTTAAATTGTCGTAATCGTAAATTAATTTCATGGCCCATAAAAACTCGTGCACCGCAAAAACAAAACACACACACACACACGAAATGAAACTGTCCTCTTCATCGACAAGTCAGCGCCAAAGACAACTCATTCTTATTTGATTTTTATAGATTTTTTTTTCATTGTTGTTTGTTGTTGTTGATTTTTTTATTTATATTTCCGTTTGATAAATACGTGGCTTTTTTTATGTGCCGATTGTATGCTGAGTGTGATCAGTTGCGCTTTTGCGTTTTGATTGCCTTCAATGCTGTAAAATTGCCAAAAATCAAATGAGATTTACAACATCAAACAGTGTGAGTCATCTATACAACATTCTGCACAAATATTTCACACATGTTATTTGCTAAATACAAATTTTAATTTAAGATATAATTTTTGAATGTTGCAAACATTAAAAAGCCATAAAAACATTATAATCAACTGAAATTTAATTAGATGCAAAAATAAAGTATAAAACAAAAAAGTACAATAAAAATTTTACAAAATATTTTCGCGCCTCAGAAGCAAAATTATGTCAACAGCTCATAATAATTATGTGTATATTAAAAACAAATGAAAGAGATACAAAATTTGCAATGCTTACAAGAAATTGTAGAAATCATAAATGTTTTTAGCACTTTGAAGACGAGCAAAGCGGAAATGATATGAAAAAGTAAAATTTGGCGACCGGAAATGGGCAGATCAGAATATGTGCGAATTTTACATGACACTTTAAATGAAGAAATAATTGCTAAGAAAAATTCAAATAACAATTAATATTAGAGCTGCAAACATTGACAATGATTTTATTTTAGTTGCGGCGCCACAAGTTTTACAAAATCATACACAGAATCAGTAGAAGAAGAAGAAAGTCATTGAAAAATTTTATTATTTTTATGACAACAAAATTATGATAAATGTATGCAGTAAATACAACTTGTAAATCTGTCACGCGTCACAGTAAATCATCGCATGCCATATTTAGAATTGTGCAGCCAACGAATGTTCATATTCCGGGGGGCGCTGCCGGCATTTTGTCACACTTGAGAAACCAAACGAGAAATCATTGAGATCAACAGATGTGCTAAGTAGCTGATCTGAGAACGCCTCAGTTCGGTTCGATTTTGGCATCGAATATGCATGCATTTGAGGCTTGTTGGGTTGGTCCGCCGATAATCAATGACTGAAAACATGTAATTGGAACTTGGTCCTTTCACGGCCTCTTGTGCATGAGGTGTGCCTTGCGCTGATTTAATGCATGCAAACATTTGTGGAGAGCAGTTTGTCACATCGGATAAATTTTATCAGTCACATCTATAACACTTTTTATTATACAATCTTCAAGTCATCAGACATGCTATAATGGGACCGCCCTTTATGCAAGTCACTATACTAATTAAAATCGCTATCAACATAAACTACAACAATTTCGTACAAATTAATTATGTGCCTTGTTTGTGGGCCCTTCTGGCACCCAAAAGCATAACTCTCAATCGCCTGAGATCAGCACACTGGGGACTCGTTGGAGCTGCGGCTGGGGAAGCACGGATCAGTGTACATCACTCTTGTTGCGCCTCATTGACATGAAGATGAGTTTGGTTACAGTGGCGGATTTGGAGTGGGGCGCATTAAAAGAAAGAAAACTGTTCTATACAAAAGTATAAATAAATTCAGCAAATATTCTATATATCTTTCGCTTACTCTACCGAAATTCTCCTTTCTTTTAATAAAATTAAAGAACGATTGAAAAAACGATTGTGTTGCATTGCTAAGGCGAAATTTACATTTTTTCAACTTTAGTCAGCCTTTCTCTAACCGCTGATCCGTACCTGCTCGAACGCACAGCTCCTACACGCATTTACGCGATCTTAATGACAGCGTCCAACATGTGCCTTTGCAACCAGATGCAGTTGTAAAGTATTCCCAGCGCGTTTGCCTGTTGCTTGAGCAAGGAAGACAAACGGCGGCAATTTCTTTTATGACTGCGCCTCTGCGACGATCGGCAACGCCCGCCCCACCGCTCGCATTGCTGGCTGTCTACTTTGTCGCCTAATAAGTGAAGCGTGAACTAATTGGAATCTGTTGCGGTGACATGTCGTACAAGTTCTTATTACATTGCAATTGAAAAGAAATTATGTCTTAGCTGAGACGAAGAGGCGGCAGCAGAAAGCAGAATGAGTGAAAAATCAAAATCTCTACGAAAGTTTTGTTAGACAAGCACTAAGCAAATACATAATTTAATTAACTTTGAAGCAAGTTGCAACTTTTCCCTCACTCAAGCAGGAATATTGTCACAAAAATCAAGAGAAACAATAACAACAACATGAGCAGAAAGACAAATATTAAATCGAGTTATAGCCAGAAATCCAATGCAAACAAATACGAATACATAAAACAACAATAAATTTCCACTTGAGATGCCTGAAATGCACGCACACACACACGCACACACACACACATGAGTGTATTTGTAAAAAGTAACGTAGCCAATCACATAAAATTTATGATGACTTCGGTGAGATTCATTTCTTGAACGTTGTTGCTGTTGTTGTGTTGGTGCGTGGAAATCGAATTGTGTTGAGTCTATTATGATGACATTGTCAACAGTAAAGCAAACACATGGCGACCGCAATGGGCGAATGTCGCCTGACATTTCTAATGTCATTTTGATTGTGTAATTTAGATTTTATTGCCGCCATCGTTGCAAGATGTGACGACGCCAAACGATGCGAAACGTTGCAACATGATTGTGCCGCTTGATGCCACAACAGGTAGACGCACAACCGCCCACACAAAGATACTGGCGTCGCGAGCTGTGGAGCACGTTTGGGGCATGTATGTATGTCAACTCGTATATCACAACAAGTGCATACTTAGTTCTTGCCTAGCCGGAAGTTGTTAGATTTTATGAGCTGTAGAAACAAGTGGCTTCGCATTTGTCAACGAAATTGGTTTGTTTTGATTCGACTTTACTTTGGCTGCTATCAAAATTTACAGAGTTGTCGTATGGTCGCCACACACATACACATACATAAACACGCAACGATTCGTGACCACGACTAACGGTGCATCAAATTTTGCACTTTTGCACGGCACGGGCGGCTTTTCATTGACTTTGAACTGCACGACAATATCGACAACGACAACGACGACGAGAAAAGAAGGCGAAAATAAATTGCTCAATTATGAAATATTAACTAACGGCGGGCGCTCCGTGCAAGCGCCCAGGGTAGCCTGTTGCCGATTGCCTCGGCCGAGTGTCGGCTACTTTTATGGCAATGCCGAACACGAAACGAGCGCAGAGGGTAAGTTAATTACTCATTTATGTACTTGAAAGTCGGTTGTGGTTAATGAAGAATGTGACTAATTAGGTTTTTAAGTCAGCGTCTTCTTCCACTGATCCCACTCATGCGCAATTCATGAATGAAACGCGCCGCAATCGCAAAGGGAATTAATTGAAAAATTTCCTGTGCCGTTCGAGATCTGATACCGAAAATAGCTCAGGCCTGAGGGCCTATGCGTCGCTCGATGGCGAAGGCGAACACGTGTTGGCGGCGATTGGAGCGCTCAGCTTCGTTATTTGCTGCAACAATTTATTACCTTTCACTCGGTGACATTTTGACATAATATCGAGTTGTTTTCCCTCCGTCCATACGTCCCTGTATCTGTCTGTCTGACTGGCAAACTAGTCCGCCCTGCTACGCGTTATGTTAACAGCCTCAACGCTTCTGACAGTTGAAACTCATCGCTGGCGGCTAATTAGATTATTTGTCAGTGTACGCGTCTATTTTGCTAGTCGCATCATGCCCCCAGCCTCCAAATGCTTGGGCGTGTTTTTGTACTTGTTTGTCCTAAGTCATTTGACGCTTTGGTGAAATGATTTGACATTTTTTCTTATTAACTCCGAATAGGCATGCGTTGAAATTGAGTTGACTTCCGATGAATTGAGGGGTGTTGAGAGGGTTGGCGAGGCTCTGTTGTTTGAGTCGAGCCAAGACGAGGTGTTGAATGCTACTACAACTTTTCGTCAAGTAGTGAGAAGTAACGTTTTCTTAGTTAATTAGATGCTCAATCATTTTAATTGCAAGCAGTTTATTTTATTAGTTTGTGATTTGTTTTTGTTATTTTTCGAAATTAAATGGAAAACTGATCTTGACTAAACGAGTTCGTAGTACGCACGGAAGGTGGTTGAATAACATCTTATTTGATGAAAACACATCATTAGATGTTTGTATCGAAATTTTCAACTAACTATATTCGAAAGGAGTTGAAGAATACTTTAATTGGTTGCTATTTATTTTTATACAATACACAAATAATACATTTCTTATCATAAGCATGTCATAAATGTATTAGGTATTCATGTTATGGTTTGAGTAAGGATTTCTCAACGCAAAGTTGAAAAGATAGCATCCACATTCAATATACTATATGCCAAAAAATTAACTATCATAAGTATTTCCATTTCAATCAAAATTTTTCTTTAAAAATGGAATAAAAATGTGTTTTCAAATGCGAAGTGTGTGAACTGAAAAATAGTTTTTTAAAGATTCAAGAACGATTTATTCCACACTGTTTTATCAAAAACTCAATCAGTACGCCCTCTGTCGGGCAGTTGCTGACTAACATCAATAAATTATAGTATCAAAAATCTAAATTCTTTTATCCGATCTTAACTTATATGCGTATCAATCATTTCGATTGTTTGAATACATTTTTCTTCAAATTGTCAAATTTTCTAAAATCTTTCATAAATAAAACTGAAGATGAAACACACTTAAAATTCCAAACAGATAATAATAACGATACTCAAACAGTTCGCCATCTAGCGGTCAGTAGCTGACTTACAAAAACATCATACAGAAAAAGTTGCAAGTCAAACTGTGTTATCGCATACCAAGCAGTGCAGCAACGCACTGCCTTATGACTGACATCAATACTATCTTATCGACAAGAAAGTCATAGGATGAATGAAACCGTTACATTTCGTATGCTCAACAGTCGACAACAAAATATGCAACACATTTGGCGAGTACAGCAACACAAAAATTTGTTAGTCTGCGAATAATTCGCCTAAAACGCTGCAATGCGACTTAAATGAAAGGAAATTCCATTTGAAGTTTTGCGCCAGGCGCACAGCAATCGAAGCAACGTGCAAAAACGCATTCCAGAGCGGTTGAAATGCCAAAGTCAAACATGAACTGATAAAAACGAAAGTGTTTGTGTGTGTGTGTTTGTCATTTATTTATATGTATTTGTGAGGGGTGTGTTCGAGCGAATTTAAAATTCTTTACGCTCTTTAGGGGTGAGTTTTGACTATTTGAATGTCATAAACAGTGGCGTGTCTACAATGTTGATTAAGACATTTGTGTGATATCTTCCATTGAGAGGAACGCCACTGTCGGCTGGCGGCAACAAAAGAACGCGCTCGACCGCACCACCAGCCCAGTGGGTGGGTTAACAGGCGTTGGTCTTCATAGGTTTTGCGCAAATCCAATAATGCTTGACGAGTGCAACAACAACAATGTGTATGACTTATTACCTAACGGTTTCGCATTGTTGGCTCACACAGGCTGGCAATGGCGATGACGGTGGCGTTGACGTTGATGTTGGCAATTATCGCATTGGCATTCAGGTCTGGCAACACCTACTCAACGTAACGGTCTGTGTTTCTTGTAATTTTCGCCAAGAACCGTTGTCGTCCAACTGACTGACTGACGGACAAATGTACGTAAATGAGACATAAGCAAACGACCAAGCCCAAAGGACGAACCTTGACACGTTCGTTACTTCTTGTCTGCAGCAGCAGCAGCGTGTTAAACGCCGCCACTCGTTGCACGCAAGTGGCACATTACAAAATAGACACGTGTCCATCAGCGGTTTAACCCTTCTTAAGGTAACGCCCAAGGAATACCAGGCGCGAAGAATTGGCAGCAAGATGAGGCGTGTGCGAAACCAATGCGCAGTGCTTGGAGAGGGCGGCGCTCGGTTAGTAAGGCGGAGCGGGCTCAACAGCTGAAAAGTCAAAAAGAGAGTGATAGTAACGGTACAAGCGAGAAAGCATGCGCGAGTGATAGAGTGAGAAAACAAATGTGACAACAAGTACGTTAGACAAATGACGTACTTTTGCGCTGCCTTGCTTCGGTGCTGCCTTTTTAGACTATTTCCGGTCAATTTTTCATTTTTTTTCTAAGAGACTTGTTGGAAAAATTATCAAATATTTAATAACTGAAAATCTATAATTTTTTCAATTGTAATCAATTTTAGGAAAATTTTGTAATTCAAAAAAGCAAGAAACACAAAAAACGAGACGTATGTGCCAATGAAAATCCATGCTAACTTGAGGCAAATTAAAATTGAAAAGCGATCGACTGCTCTGGTTTCGTTGTCGTTCTCGTTTGTGCATTAGCTTGCCGTATGTGTTGTGTAAGTTTCTTGCAAACTTAAGAAATTAATTATTTCTATAGATTTGACAATCCATTTATTAAAGAGGAAAAGAGAGAATGATTATCTGTTAAGCAATTTTAGTAATCTGTCTATGTGTGTGTGTGTATAACCTTATCTATCCTTTTTTTTGTGTTGTCAGCGAAGAAATGGCAGCACTGATTTGCTTATTCACGGCTACGCTACGTCGTCGATGACATAAAAGACTTTGCGTTACCGTTATGTAAGCGTTAGCAGTTGCGAGCGAAATATTTGCACTTTTACAATTACGTCGTAACTAGGCGCAACCTTAGCGTACCAGGCGCACAGCAAATGAAATAGGCGTGTCCGTTACTACGTTGTTACATTGTCGTAGCGTGGTCGTTGTCCTTTGCGCTGTGTCGCTTTGGTGGTTGATTTCTCAACAAGGGCGTGTTTATTATTCATATGCATGTATGTGTGTGTGTGTGTATGTATATTTGTATTAAGTACAAGGACATTTCATAGTAGCAAGCACTTTTGTAGCTTGTTTTTGTTGTTGCTTTGCGAAAATTTGCACATGTTGGCACAGTTGTTTGTGTGAACTACATTCATGTCCTTGGGCGTAACACACACGCAAATCTGCGCACATTATCACGCACACAACACAGAAGAACATGCACCACGCATGCTATGCCATCCTGTACTACAACGCACACACAACACACACACACTCGTCACACATTTGCGCACACTCGCTCAATTTTGCGCCTGTATGCTGCACACATTCTTTCGTGGTAGATTTTCAAACAGGCGTCGAGAATTTTCAGCCAGGATGCTGACTTAACACACACGCATATTTGCATGACAAATTTTCAGCGTGGTCCATGTAGACACAACAAAAACACACACACACACGCGCACGCACACATGTTGCTGCCAAATACAAATACGCATATGTTTTAATACTCCCGTCTGTATTGTTATCGTGGCACGCGTTTAAATGCCAAGGGATGTGCGCGCGTCCTCCATGTTCAGTCAGTTGATGTGCCCGCTTTTTGGTGTGATTGCCACTGGTTCGAAAATAAACTAGAAGAACTTATGTTGGTTTGTGTCAAGGATTATTAGTTGCAATCATTTTTGTAATAGCATTGCAAGCATATCCTTGTGAGCTTTTGTCTGATGTTAGTACAGCCCTAAACCATCTTATAATGCTTTAATTTCAAAGGGTTTGAATCAAAAATTTTGGACTTGTCTTCCTTTGACTGGAATATTTAGGGTATGAGGGTATAGGCCTAGGAATATAAGCCTAGTGAATCGGCACCGGAAAGATAAAAAAATGGTACTTTGGGAATATATTGGTACTTGTTAGATAACAAAATTTTAAAAATTTCAGATCGTAGGTAGGTGGAGGTCAGTGTGTCATAATGACACAGAATGAGTCATAATGACACAGAATGAGTCATAATGACACAGAATGAGTCATAATGACACAGAATGAGTCATAATGACACAAAATGAGTCATAATGACACAGAACAAGTCATAGTGACACAGAATGAGTCATAATGACACAGAATGAGTCATAATGACAAAGAATGACATTAATGACACAGAATGAGTCATAATGAAGAATGAGTCATAAGGACACAGAATGAATCATAAGGACACATACCTTGGAGAGGCCAATGACCTTGGAGAGGCCAATGACCTTGAAGAGGCCAATGAACTTGAAGAGGCCAATGACATTGAGAAGGTCAATGACCTTGGAGAGGCCAATGACCTTGAGAAGGTCAATGACCTTGGAGAGTCCAATGACCTTGAAGAGGCTAATGACCTTGAAAAGGTCAATGACCTTGGAGATGCCAATGACCTTGGAGAGTCAATGACCTTGGAGAGGCCAATGACCTTGAGAAGGTCAATGACCTTGGAGAGTCCAAAGACCTTGAAGAGGCTAATGACCTTGAAAAGGTCAATGACCTTGGAGAGGCCAATGACCTTGAGAAGGTCAATTACCTTGAGAAGGTCAATGACCTTGAAGAGGTCAATGACCTTGAGAGGCCAATGACCTTGAGGATGACCTTGAAGAGTCAATGACCTTGGAGAGGCCAATGACCTTGAGAAGGTCAATGACCTTGAGAGGCCAATGACCTTGAGGATGACCTTGAAGGGGCAAATGACCTTGAGAAGGCCAATGACCTTCAGAAGGTCAATGACCTTGGAGAGGCCAATGACCTTGAGAAAGTCAATGACCTTGAGGATGACCTTGGGGATGACCTTGAAAAGGTCAATGACCTTGAAAAGGTCAATGACCTTGGAGAGGCCAATGACCTTGAGAAGGTCAATGACCTCGAGAAGGCCAATGACCTTGAAGAGGTCAATGACCGTGAAGAGGCCAATGACCTTGAGAAGGTCAACGACCTTGAGGATGACCTTGAGAAGGTCAATGACCTTGAGAAGGCCAATGACCTTGAGAATGTCAATGACCTTGAAGAGGCCAATGACCTTGAAAAGGTCAATGACCTTGAGGATGACCTTGAAGGGGCAAATGACCTTGAGAAGGCCAATGACCTTGAAGAGGCCAATGACCTTGAGGAGGCCAATGACCTTGAAAAGGTCAATGACCTTGAAGAGGTCAATGACCTTGGAGAGGCCAATGACCTTGGAGAGGCCAGTGACCTTGAGAAGGTCAATGACCTTGAGAAGGTCAATGACCTTGGAGAGGCCAATGACCTTGGAGAGGCCAGTGACCTTGAGAAGGTCAATGACCATGGAGAGGCCAGTGACCTTGAGAAGGTCAATGACCTTGAGAAGGTCAATGACCTTGGAGAGGCCAATGACCTTGGAGAGGCCAGTGACCTTGAGAAGGTCAATGACCATGGAGAGGCCAATGACCTTGAGAAGGTCAATGACCTTGAGAATGACCTTGAGGCCAATGGGGCAAATGACCTTGAGAAGGCCAATGACCTTCAGAAGGTCAATGACCTTGGATAGGCCAGTGACCAGAAGGTCAATGACCTTGGAGAGTCCAATGACCTTGAGGAGGCCAATGACCTTGAAGAGGCAAATGACCTTGAGAAGGTCAATGACCTTGAGAAATTCAATGACCTTGAGAAATTCAATGACCTTGAGGCCAATGACCTTGAGGATGACCTTGAAGGGGCAAATGACCTTCAGAAGGTCAATGACCTTGGATAGGCCAGTGACCTTCAGAAGGTCAATGACCTTGGATAGGCCAGTGACCTTGAGAGGCAAATGACCTTGAGGATGACCTTGAAGGGGCAAATGACCTTGAGAAGGTCAATGACCTTGAGAAGGTCAATGACCTTGAGAAGGTCAATGACCTTGAGAAATTCAACGACCTTCAGAAGGTCAATGACCTTGAAAAGGTCAATGACCTTGGGAAATTCAACGACCTTCAGAAGGTCAATGACCTTGGATAGGCCAATGACCTTGAGAAGGTCAATGACCTTGGAGAGTCCAATGACCTTGAAGAGGCTAATGACCTTGAAAAGGTCAATGACCTTGGAGATGCCAATGACCTTGGAGAGTCAATGACCTTGGAGAGGCCAATGACCTTGAGAAGGTCAATGACCTTGGAGAGTCCAAAGACCTTGAAGAGGCTAATGACCTTGAAAAGGTCAATGACCTTGGAGAGGCCAATGACCTTGAGAAGGTCAATTACCTTGAGAAGGTCAATGACCTTGAAGAGGTCAATGACCTTGAGAGGCCAATGACCTTGAGGATGACCTTGAAGAGTCAATGACCTTGGAGAGGCCAATGACCTTGAGAAGGTCAATGACCTTGAGAGGCCAATGACCTTGAGGATGACCTTGAAGGGGCAAATGACCTTGAGAAGGCCAATGACCTTCAGAAGGTCAATGACCTTGGAGAGGCCAATGACCTTGAGAAAGTCAATGACCTTGAGGATGACCTTGGGGATGACCTTGAAAAGGTCAATGACCTTGAAAAGGTCAATGACCTTGGAGAGGCCAATGACCTTGAGAAGGTCAATGACCTCGAGAAGGCCAATGACCTTGAAGAGGTCAATGACCGTGAAGAGGCCAATGACCTTGAGAAGGTCAACGACCTTGAGGATGACCTTGAGAAGGTCAATGACCTTGAGAAGGCCAATGACCTTGAGAATGTCAATGACCTTGAAGAGGCCAATGACCTTGAAAAGGTCAATGACCTTGAGGATGACCTTGAAGGGGCAAATGACCTTGAGAAGGCCAATGACCTTGAAGAGGCCAATGACCTTGAGGAGGCCAATGACCTTGAAAAGGTCAATGACCTTGAAGAGGTCAATGACCTTGGAGAGGCCAATGACCTTGGAGAGGCCAGTGACCTTGAGAAGGTCAATGACCTTGAGAAGGTCAATGACCTTGGAGAGGCCAATGACCTTGGAGAGGCCAGTGACCTTGAGAAGGTCAATGACCATGGAGAGGCCAGTGACCTTGAGAAGGTCAATGACCTTGAGAAGGTCAATGACCTTGGAGAGGCCAATGACCTTGGAGAGGCCAGTGACCTTGAGAAGGTCAATGACCATGGAGAGGCCAATGACCTTGAGAAGGTCAATGACCTTGAGAATGACCTTGAGGCCAATGGGGCAAATGACCTTGAGAAGGCCAATGACCTTCAGAAGGTCAATGACCTTGGATAGGCCAGTGACCAGAAGGTCAATGACCTTGGAGAGTCCAATGACCTTGAGGAGGCCAATGACCTTGAAGAGGCAAATGACCTTGAGAAGGTCAATGACCTTGAGAAATTCAATGACCTTGAGAAATTCAATGACCTTGAGGCCAATGACCTTGAGGATGACCTTGAAGGGGCAAATGACCTTCAGAAGGTCAATGACCTTGGATAGGCCAGTGACCTTCAGAAGGTCAATGACCTTGGATAGGCCAGTGACCTTGAGAGGCAAATGACCTTGAGGATGACCTTGAAGGGGCAAATGACCTTGAGAAGGTCAATGACCTTGAGAAGGTCAATGACCTTGAGAAGGTCAATGACCTTGAGAAATTCAACGACCTTCAGAAGGTCAATGACCTTGAAAAGGTCAATGACCTTGGGAAATTCAACGACCTTCAGAAGGTCAATGACCTTGGATAGGCCAGTGACCTTGAGAGGCCAATGACCTTGAGGATGACCTTGAAGGGGCAAATGACCTTGAGAAGGTCAATGACCTTGGAGAGTCCAATGACCTTGAGGAGGCCAATGACCTTGGAGAGGCCATTGACCTTGAAAAGGTCAATGACCTTGGAGAGGCCAATGACCTTGAGAAGGTCAATGACCTTGAGAGGCCAATGACCTTGAGGATGACCTTGAAGGGGCAAATGACCTTGAGAAGGCCAATGACCTTCAGAAGGTCAATGACCTTGGAGAGGCCAATGACCTTGAGAAAGTCAATGACCTTGAGGATGACCTTGGGGATGACCTTGAAAAGGTCAATGACCTTGGAGAGGCCAATGACCTTGAGAAGGTCAATGACCTTGAGAAGGCCAATGACCTTGAGAATGTCAATGACCTTGAAGAGGCCAATGACCTTGAGGAGGCCAATGACACTGAAAAGGTCAATGACCTTGAAGAGGTCAATGACCTTGAAAAGGTCAATGACCTTGAAGAGGTCAATGACCTTGAAGAGGCCAATGACCTTGAGAAGGTCAATGACCTTGAAAAGGTCCTATGACCTTGAAAAGGTCAATGACCTTGGAGAGGCCAATGACCTTGGAGAGGCCAGTGACCTTGAGAAGGTCAATGACCTTGAGAAGGTCAATGACCTTGGAGAGGCCAATGACCTTGGAGAGGCCAGTGACCTTGAGAAGGTCAATGACCATGGAGAGGCCAATGACCTTGAGAAGGTCAATGACCTTGGAGAGGCCAATGACCTTGAGAAGGCCAATGACCTTGAGGATGTTTGTGTGTCATTATGACTCATTGTGTGTCACTATAATTCATTGTGTGTCATTATGACTCATTGTGTCTCGTAATGACTCATTGTGTGTCATTATGTGTCATTACAATTTATTCTGTGTCATTATAACTTATTCTGTGTCGTTGTGACTCTTTCTGTGTCATCATGACTCATTGTATATCATCATGACTCTTTGTGCGTCATCAAGACGCACAAAGTCACTGACCTCATCGAGGTCAATATGACTCTTTGTGTGACGTTTTGAGTCATTGTGTGTCACTGACCTCCTCAAGGTCATTATGATCCATTGTGCGTCATTATGATCTATTGTGTGTCATTATGACTCATTGTGTGTCATTATGTCTCATTTTGTGTCATTACGACTCATTGAGTGACACTCTATGAGTGTCTTGTAGGGTCTTTAAACGCCTTTTAATGCTTTTGTGAGCATATGAGCGTATCTATTAGTGTCTTGTAGGGTCTTATAACGCCTTCTGATGCTTTTGTGACACACTGACCTCCTCAATTTTACTAAGTCTTGATTAAAATTTCTCGAAAGAATACAATTACTTGGTAGTTTTTATCGTTGACTATCCATAATTCATAGAACCTTGCCAACCCTTTATATTGTTTTTGCAAACAACATACATATAACATAGCTTGCCACAACACAAAACAAAAACAAAATTTTCTTCAATCGACTTTATTTATTCTCTGAACAAAAGAAAAAGCATTTTATACTTTTTGCTTTGAAAATTCATTGTCGTTTTTATTTTTCTATAAATTTGAAATAAAGAAATAAAACACTCATGACAATCACTTTTAATCGAGTTGTAAAATATTTTAGCACAATTAAATTGAAATCACAATTCGTATAAAGCGCTACAAGGCTCAAAAGCTGAGCTTATCGTTCAGACTATTAGCAATTTGCTAAATTGCTTGCAAGATAAGCGTCAACAAAGAAAGGACGTCAACAATTGACGAAATCGCCAATGCAACAAGAACTTAAAATCAACTACTTGTCATTGTGTTCGTTCAGGGTTTATTTATTCCTTTTATTTTCGACAGATAATCAAAAACTTTGAACAGCAACAACACAACACAAAAGCCAAGGTGGCATTCAACAGTGGCAGCAACACACGATGAAGATGATGATGATGATGATGATGCGATGTGATGATGACGACAAAGTCGAAAAGTTGCGTGTTTGCGACAAACTCAAAGGCAGCTTATCATTCATCGATGTTGGACAAAAGCGACGCTGTGTGAGTGCAAATAATATGTGAGCCTCGAGCCTTTGTATGCAATAACAAAAGATGAGATTTTAGATGCAAGGCGAATGAAAATTGCAGGTTTCTCTAATGTATGTTGTGCTGTGATGAGTCGCAGATCGTTGACAGTGACAAGAGCGCAACGAAGAAACAATAAACGAACACTTGAACAGCTGACAGGATTAGAAGCTCTAAAAGGATATCCAGGCATAGAAGCAAACACTTTACAATTAAAGCACAAGCCAACTTGTTCGAGCTAATATTGTCATCCGTTCGTCAGTCCATCCGTCCGTCTGACCATGCTGTGCTAAAACGTAAGTAATAAATTTTATTGTCTAACGCGTTTAACCAACTCACACACACACACACATACAGCAAGTAATGTGTTGTGGCGCTTTTGCTCTTATCTAAAGTCAAAACAATTCTCATATAGTATACAATTTTCAAGCTTGTGTGCTCATTCATTGTCACGTGACATGCCAAGTTGCAATTAGCGTATACAAACTAATTTGCACAGTGAGCGCTGAGATACTCAAAACAGCCGTCGCCAAACTATAACTTCCGGCAGGGGGCTAGAGAGGGGGGACGGACAAGCCAATGAGACCCACCCACATGTTAATTAACAACTTTAGTCAACCACATTTATTTTTTTTATGGTTTTTTTCTTGTTTTGTGGTTGTTTTTTTTTTTGGGCAACTATTTTACTCATCATTTGTACTTAAGTTGAATTTTATTTCGTGAACAATTATGCTAATTTGTTAAAATGTATGCAGTCAAAGTTCGCATGTGTTTGTGTGCGTGTCTGTGTGTATGTGTACAAACGAAAGGAAGAAGTTAATTTTTATGTTGCCATTTTTATTTTATTGTCATAAGTTGCAAACAGTCGCTTTGCTATCTCATTCATACACGCACGCACACAGACTGACACGCACACACACACACACACAAGTTGCCTGTCCAATTAAGTTCGCGTTCGCCATTTAATTATTCTAATTTCCTATGCTGAGTGTCCTGCGCATTATCACCGCCCCACGCCTCTCGCTTCGCTTAATTATTGCGCGTGCCACGCGCGACGACCGATGTCTACGATGACGATGATGACGACAATGAAAATTAGTTTGTTTTGCCGCGACTTTGGCTGAGTATTTGACATGACTTGGCTTGGCTTCACTTTGTTTGGCTTGGCTTGGCTTGGCAGGGACATGACTTGACATGGTCTAGCGTGGCATGGCATGGCATGGCATGGCATGAAAAGCCACACCTTCACCAAATGGCAGCCATTTGTAATTGCTGGCCGCTTTCATACGCTCACTGGGCCGGCGTTATCAAAGTTGTTTGACACCGACATTAATTTGTCTTAGTCGCATTGATGTTACTCGAAACGCAATAAATCTTTTTAAGAAGTTTTCGTTCTCGTTTTTTTTTTTCTTTTGTATATTTTCTGTTGCTTTTACTTTGGTTATACATTAATTAGTTATAACCTCTTGAGCTATTTCAAGAGAAACTCATTTCAAATGCAAAGCCAAATCAAAAGTTTTACAAAATAGAAAAAGAAATCTCATCAAACTTTTTATTTCAGCTCATTTACCTGCTAAGACGCTTTCAAGCGAAGAAAATCAAATCATAAATATGCTAATTTTGTGCTGCAAAAACTTTGGTAAGAAGAAGAAGAAGCAGCAGATTTGAGTTCAGCAAGAAAGTATGTTAAGCTAAGAATGTTGCAGAGAGAGAGACAGAACACAGATATGAAAACGCGCATGCCAAAAACAAATAAGAAAAAAAAAGAGAGATGAATAAATAAATAAGTAAATAAAAACCAATCATAATCTTTATCAACTGAAATGTGAGGGAAATTGCCTGACAACATCATCACCAACTTTTATCCTTAGCGGCATATCAAAGTGTACAACAACAAACAAGCAAAAAAAAAACAAGAGTTGAAATACAAAAAGGGACATGATTGCCACAACATAAGCACGAAGAGGATAATGATGACGCTGACGATGACAACAAAATGTTAACTAAAGAAAATAAAAAGGTATCAAAGTTTTTTTGCGTTGGCATTTTGAAACACCCACGTTGAACCCAAAGCACCTCATCTCTTTTTTGCCTACACACACACACAAGACGGCTTGCTTTCATCTCTCGTTAGCCTTGCCGCGCTACGTTGCGCCGCTTAGTTTAGGCCAGACCAGAACAGTTCATGCCGGGCCGGGCCAGGACATAAGCTCATGCTCATACTCATGCTGCTTAAACAACTTTGATTGCAACATTTTCGCACCAAAGGCAAAATAAAAGCAACAATAATAATAATAACAAAAAAAAAAAAGGAGCAAAAAGTTGCAAAATGCCAAAGAGAAATACAAGAAATCAGCAGACATGAGCGGCGTATGCAGGAAAGCGATAGATAGAGCGTGTTAGAGCAAGAGCGCAAGCAGTAAAACATCAGCAAATGTTAATGCTAATTTTAATATTTTTCGTGACAAGAAAATCTTTAGAGAATTTTTAGCATTTCAGCATTTTATGATTGTGTCAGCATGTCTTTCCAGCCACCTCTCTCTCCTCCGCCCCCGCCGCCAGAGCACATTTGGCGTCCTGCCTTGGCTGGCCTCGTCAAGCCTTGTTTGCTTCTTTACTTGGCTTTTATTTATATTATGCCATCTTCTTTTTTATCTCTTCGCGCTCGCTCACACTCACTGGCTGATTTAGTCGTTGGGCGCGGGGAGCGCGTGTGGTCTTTGCTCTCCTAATTTGCATTCATATACGTGTGTGCTTTGTATTGTGGGTGTGTGTGTGTTGTGTGTTGGTGTTTGTGTGGTCTCATACACACGGCGCTCATATCCTTGAGCGACATGTAATTTTACTTGGCAAATAAAATGCACAAAGTTATTTCTGTGCTTTCTTTCTGTGATGTTTTTTCCTTTTTTTTTTTTTGCTTATTTGTCTTATTTGCTCCTCATTTGCTTTGTGTATTTAATGTGTATGTGTTTGTAAGCTAATTTGTTGCTTCTTTGTGCTTATTGCTTCAATTTAACTTTCATTTAGTTCAATCATTCTCTTGTAAAAGTCGTACAAGTACAGTGATGGTCATAAAAGTGGCAACATTTTGATTTTTGATGTCATGTGAACTATTGGAGCGCATATAAAATGAATTATAAAGTAAAGTATGCTTTTAGGCAGCGAAAATATAATTAAATCATTTTTCAAATATTTAAAATCCATAATTTTTTTATAAAATTTTATGAAATTTTAATTAGAATATTAATTGAATTCTATTCAATAATATAAAATCTTCTGAAGCAAATCAAACTAAAAGCATTTTAATATATGATAGACGCCATTTTGTTTACACGGTACAACATACATTTTGTATGCCATACACGTAGATATAACAACAGAAATCACAAATTAATGTGCAAAAATATTCAGTGAGCAAAGAAAAAACAAAAATTATACATGACAAAAATAAACAAACTGAAAAAATATCGCTAAAAAGCAAAAAAAAGCAAAGACAAATTCAACACGCTGAAACGCAACATTTCATAACAATTTCATATTTATTTCACGCAAACAATATTTTTTCTCATTTATTTTTTCGTGTGCTGTTTTGCATTTTAAATATTTGCACATAAAAAAAATGGAAAAAAAAAAACAAAAAACCAAAGCTATTCTGACAGACTCATTTGTAGCGCCGCCATAGCATTGCATCACACATCCCCTCCGCCATCACCTGCAGCCTAGAAGCCGTCTACGCCCACACACCCAAACAGCCACACAAGTGAGAAAGTATGATGGGCGTCATCGTACATTTACAGGCATCATGACGCGAGTCGAGTCGACTCGACTGCTGACAAAACAAATAAACAAACTTCAGCTTCATAACCGCACATTTGAAGTGCTCTCATAGTGCTTGCAGAGGGGTTGGGGTTGTTTAAGTGGAGTTGAATGGTTTGGTGTGATAAGGACAGATAGTTAGAGGTTGTCGTTGACGACGACATTTTCCATATTTTTGTTGCGCAAGCAGGCAAGTTTTTCTTCACAGCAAATAAAGAAACTCACACGCACACACTAATACACATGCAGACAAGCGCAATTTCAAATTTAATTCGCTCTGCTCAGCACAACTCAGCTCAGCTCAGCACACCACCCACGTAAGTGGCACAAGCGCTCAACTGTCATCTTCTACCGCCAACGCCAGCGCCAGCGCCATCAACACATGCATAACCGCCACCAACACAAATTTCCCCCAAGCCCACCTCACATACACACACACACATTCTTGCGCTTCGTCTGTCAAGTCTTTTGGTAGCCATTTTCTGTTTCATTTTATTACATTTGCTGAGACTTTATCGTCAACGTTTTTTCTTCTTCTTTACTCTTCTTCATATTCAGTGTGTTGGTTTCTTGGCTGCTGAAGTGTATCTTTCTTTTTTTTTTCATATGATATCACCCGCTGCCGTGTCTAAGTCCTCTGCTGCTTATATCGTTGAATTCCTGAAGACATTTTACTTTGCAATTTCCTTACGAGTCGTTAAACATTTCCAGGCTGACACAAAAGTTAACAAAACTAATTTAAAAATTCAAATTTTCTTTCCGTTTTTATATGCGCTGCACTTGGCTTATATGTATTTGTGTTTGCCACTGTCTATGTGTGTATCTGTGTGTGTGTGTTTGGTGGCATTTTGTAGCTTGGTAATTTGTATTCTTGTGGGTTTATTGTTGATACTTTTTCGTCTTCTTCTAAAACTTCCTCTTTATAGTTATTTTGCCTTATTTTTTCTGACATTTTATTTCTTGGCATTTGTACAATGTTCTTAGTAGAATTTTCACATTGATATGCATTTTCATATAAAACGTCGACAAATTCGTTGTAAATTTGACAAAAAAAAGAATACTTCATAAAGAAAATTACACTTTTAGGAATTAAATTGGTTTTGTTTGTGGAATGACAATGTTAATAATGTTGCTCATGATGAAGTTGTTGATAATGATGATAATGAATGTAACCGAAATTTATTCAATGCAAAAAACTTGTTCAATTCCGCAAACTATTTTGCATATTTAATTAAGCCTCAAATCTATGTCGCCTTCGACGACCGACGCATGCAAATTTCATTACTCATTAATATCAATCAAATGATTGATAACACATTTCGTTATTATTAGAACATAATATAGTTGTTTTTGTTGTTATTCAATATAGATTTGACTTTGTTTCGCAAGCGGAAGTGAGATCGAAGTCAATAAAGCGTAAAACAAAACATTTTCGCTCCTGCATATTCAATGGTCTGAGTTCGAGGCGCCATTTAAGGGTTGCGGTGACACATTTTATATTAATAAATCCTTTGACAATTGCTACATTAACGTCAATAAGCCGGCACACAAAAAGCAACATCATCATTAGAATCATCAACATGAATAACAGCTTCGATTTGCTTGTTTCGACATGATGCGACATTTGTTCGACAGCATTTGACTTTCTTTCTATATCTCTCTCTTTTCCTCTCCCCCGGTGCGTGTGCTGTGTTTATTTGTGCGTATCCTTATACCCTTTTTGACTTGTGCTCGTGCTGTTTTCAAAGTTTGTCAATATCCCGGACACTTTGCCTGCTGTTGTCTTTTATAACAATAAAACAACCCACGAAATCGCCCAATCTGTCAAAGTTGAGTTTTCATTGCGCATCGTTCGCCCTTTCGGTGGTAATCAATCAATTTCAAACTTAACTCATTGTCACTCAAGTCTTTCCATTTGATTTTTGTTTCATTATTTGGTAATACTTTTTATTTCGTATTTAAGCAAAGTTGGCTTATCATGTTGATTTTAATAGATTACCGGATACATGACAGCTGAATTTTCTTGTTTTGTTTCATTTTAATAGATCTTTTTGTCTAAATAGACTGCTTTTGCTATGTTTTGATATGGCTAATTTGACATACGAAATACATATATCTTCTCTTGAATATTACAGAGCTCTAAATATAATATAATTCATGATAGAATTGGGATTTTTTATGTTTATAAAAATTGCTATATTATAACTATCTATCTATTATTTCGAATTACCAAAAAAAAAATCACAAATAAAAAACTCTTACAATAGTTAAACGAATAAAAATGTTGTCAAAAAGAATGACACTTGTTATTAACCAATGATGACATGTAATTAAAGTTACGTGAATTAAATACTCAGCCAAACTGTCAGCAAGATATTAATGTAAATTATGCATGGTTAATCCAAATGAAATAAGTACGCTGCAATTTTATATTACGCGTAAATTAAACTCAATTTAACCAAAAAAATAATAACACAAATACGCACGGTCGCGCATAACAATGAAAATTAACCGAAATGACAATAATTTCGCAACAAATTAAAAGCCAATTAACCCATCACCAATGAAAGTCGAGGCGAACTAGCGAGAGGCGGACAGGCGAGTGAGCGAGTCACTGAGTGCAATGACACGCACAGATACATACGCAGTTATACAGATACAAATGCATTTAATTGCATATGAATGTTTGTTTGGCTGTTTGTTTGTCTGTTTTGAGACCTTCAATTATCAAATTAGTGCACATTTTCATATAAACTCATGAAAAATTACATACATAATTGCATAATTTGCGAGTGTAATTAATTTGTCTCCTTTTTTTTGTTTTTGTTTTTTTTTTTTTTGTTCTGTTTTAACAAACAGTCAAACAACTGACAGTTGCCGTCACTGTGGTTAATTAATATGTTCTATGTTGCGTCGACATTGCGAGATACTCAGATGCATTGCGTACGCTGGCTGACTGTCTGACTGACTGACTGACTGACCACTTGAAGTATGTGACGTGAACAACACCCACAAAAAGTGTTTGAACTTTTTGAAAATTTTATTGTAGGCACGCGTGCAGACAGCGAGGGGAGGTACGCATATCAACTATCAAACCATCTAACGACTAATTGCAGACGCTGTCATGTTATCGCATTCGTTGTACTTTATTAAGCACCAAGAACTGCCTGCAATGTGTGCGCCGTCCAAGCACCTCAGTAATAAAAACGTGTGGCATCCCCGTGCTCATCAACCTATTCGTCGCCTGCGCCTTCGACGTTGTCCTGCGTTTGTGTTATGTTAGAAGGAACAACTTCACGTTGATTGTTCGACGACGATTTTATGACTTTGCTACCTGTCTGCTTTCGAACAAACTTGTGGTTTCTTGCTAAAGTGCTGCTGTTGTTGTTGTCTAATATAATTTAATTAAATGCTCTAATTTCTGTGTTATAAAATGCATATGTCCTATACGTTTTTAATAGCAGCAACCCTATTGAAGTCCACCCCATTGTCGTCGATTAGACTTTTTGCTAGATTTTCTTTCACGTGGCACGCAGTAAAATGAAATTTACGAGTTGCTTTTTGTTAATAACGACTTATTGTTATTTAGTTTTATCGCTTAAACATTCTTCTCTTTTTTTTTTTTTTTTGGGAAAAATTCATTTCAAAAAGGTGCATTGACCGTTGTGAAGAGACGAACTGAACGAATGTGTGGGTGAATGTTTGTGTGAGTGAGTGATGAGGAAAATGAGGAAGATGAGCGTCGGACATTCGGCTTGGTTGGTTGGAAAGGACACATGCGTGTTAATCTCTAATTTGCTGTATACTCATTTAATTTCATTTCAGTTTTTCCATTTGACTTTCATTCATACATATTCATAATGCGCGCGTGTATGTTGCCTTTTTAGATACACTGTAGAAAATTTCATTGAGAAATTGGCTTCAAATGCCAATAATAGGAATTATTTCTTAGGCCACAAGCTATTAATGCTCCAATTGGCATACGATATATACAATTCTATCTTTTATAGAATTGTTGTAGATTACTTTAACTGAAGTCACAAATTTTTTTCAGTGTAGCAACGAGTCACTTTTACTGACATTCGTTTTTTATTTTAATTGACGAACTCAGCATGTTTTTAATTCTCGCTGTTTCATATCTAAAGTTGTTATTTCCCATTTTAATAGCTTCGAGTCGAACTCACCTCACCTCACTTCACTGCCACTGTGATCCGCTTAGCACAGTTCGAATTCATTATGAAAATGTTCGTATGCTTTGACCTTTTCCCTGCAGTCAGACAAAGGCGAAGGCGAGTCCTTTTTGGATACCTCATGCGCTTCTTTCATCATCATCGCATTTATTTAGTTTCGACAGTTTTCATTTAATTTTTTGGCTTTTTAGATAAAACATTTGTGCTCATTAGCATATAAAAAGTGTATGTGTGTATGTATGTGTGTTTGTTTGTCTGCGTTATTATACAATTTTATTTTTGGCTTTTCGTATTTATTGCATATTCATCATTTTAATTGCTTGTTTATTCGAAATGACTCGATAAGGCTTTTAAGGTTATTAGGTGGCTAACATCAGTGGCAGCGAGCATGTTTAACGACTATAAAATGTGACCAAAAATTCAAGTCGAATAGCAAAACAAAAAAAAAAAAATGTTCTCTTGGCTTGTAGTCAAGCTGCGTGGAGCCTTGTGCAATTTTATTTCATGTGCCAACGCATTCAACTGTGAATGGCGTCAATCGAAGCACAAATGCGTTGCGCAATCAGGTGCGGCTATGATAGAGGAGGGGTGCGGGTTAGCGCGGTTCAAAGGACACAGCAAAATAAATGAAAAACATGTAACATAACAACAGATACAAAAACAGAAACAGAAACAAGTGAACTAAAGATAAATTCAAGTCGGTATATGATTACTTTTCTTTATCTTTTTCTTTTAACGAGTATGGGTCGGTTGAGTGACGGGAGCGCAAGTAGAATATTGTCAATGGCAAAGCGCAAAGAAATTACTTTTCGAACGAATGAACGAATCTAAATAAAAAAGTGATCAAATACAAGACGAAAATGTGAGAAAGCAGCAGTAAAAGCAAACTTGAAACATTCTCGATTTACAAATGAATGAACAAAGCTCCAGAGCAAAGTAAAATGTGTAATGCAAGATGAAAGACAGTCGAAGAAGGTCCTTTTTGTTGCGTTGAAGGTGACAATATGCAGTCAAGTCACAAAACAAAAGACTTACAATGCACAAAACAAATTTTTATTGAGCTCTTTTACATTTTTTGCATTCTCTTACTTAAATTTAAATCTTTGACTTTGAGTTTGAGTTTGCCACGGCGCCATTCTCCACTTTTCATTGAGCTCTTTTAAGTTTTTTTCGCCTTTCTCTTGTTTTAATTTTAATCTTTCAGTTTGCCATGGCTTTACTCAACTACTCAATATTTTCGAGGTCTTCTACAATTTCCCCGTCTCCTGCCATATTTAGGTTTGCCATTGCTCCATTCATCCTCCCAATTAATATAAGCTGCAAAATAAACACAAAACTTGTAATGTTTTTATTTTAATTAAAGTAGCAAAAAGAACTTCACTCACCTCTTGCATTGCCGCACGAATATGCCTGCAACATGCACAAGTTGCCAAACCTAAGATTCTCTATGGCATCAGTGCCATTGTCGGTCTTATAAGGGAAATCTGCATTGACTGGTCTGTAAATCTCAGTGCAAAATTCGGGACAATAATTCGCACAATCTTCTTCTTCGACCACTTCAAGCGCTGACATTAAATACAATTATTATATATGAGTAGCATTGTACTAATTTCAAAACTCACGTTCTAGATCTTGATTTATGCGTGAACAATCCTCCATTGCAAGATTGCAACCATTTTGTATCGGCCGACAAATGCCATCGCTGAGTGTCCATATAAGGTTCTGGAAGTAAGGACTACAACGGAAAAGTATTGTGCAACGTTTCGGTGCCTCCGTTGTTGGTGTCACTGTTGTTGTTGTTGCACTCAAATGTTCCATCAGATAGAAAATTATAAAGGCTATTAATATAATTTTACTCATTGTGATTGTTTAAATAATGTTTATATCATGAAACTGCTTTGACTCTCAAGCTATAACTGAACTTTTGATTGGAAAATATTGAATATTTATAGCCAAAATTGAGAACGTTGTATTATTTACACAGTTGTTAGTTATTTTTGAGTTTATCGTACAAAACGAATTCTTTCGATCATTTTTGTTAACCAAAATACCCGAATTTTTTTACAGATTCCAATTTATACATTACAAATTAATATTTTGACAAGTTTACATTAGCCAAAAGATTCAAGTAATAATAATAATTTACAAATTTTGTTTCAAAGTCACGTATGTGACACTGAGCATTCAAGGGAACAAGACCTAAACACGTTCATGCGAGCATGCATGTGCATAAATGCCAATGCAGTTAATGTAAAATTGAAAC
The DNA here is from genome assembly GCA_034638295.1 of Phortica okadai. Classification (NCBI taxonomy): domain Eukaryota; kingdom Metazoa; phylum Arthropoda; class Insecta; order Diptera; family Drosophilidae; genus Phortica; species Phortica okadai. The sequence goes on along the minus strand of CM067849.1, from coordinate 2,883,184 downwards.
ATGTTGCCAAAAAATCGTGCGTTATCAGTTATAAACTTTGACCCAACTCTCAATGAATTTTCAGATATTATTGAATCACTTTTTATTTGTACTTAAGTACCTATAATCAATAAAGAATATCCACGCAATATCAGATCTTCAACAATTACAAATACCATCTGTCTTTCTGTCTGTCTCTTTATATTCAATCTAATCACTCAGTAGTAATGCTTGAATTAGTTTCATCGTTTGTCAATTGGGTCATATCAAAGCATAAATGGAAGTATTTCAAGTCTTCAACTTTATTAGAGCACAATGATGATCTATGGTAACATCATATTCAAAAACTAGTGTTACTCTGTTGGAACTCTACACTAATGAGGCATTTGTATGCATATGATATTCTTGTATTTATAAGAAAAACCAAAATATATTCAAACTGTGTTTATAAAATAATTACAATCTTTCTCTCTCTCTTTCATCTCTCCATTACATCATCACAGCATCAGTCAAAGCAATTCAAGTTGACTGCAATAATTTTAACATAAAATCATATTGAAAAGCCAGAAAAACTCGCTCATTAAAAAGGATAATTCGCTAGCAAAGCACAATGAACATAAAAACAAAAAAAAAAAAAAAAAATCAAATAAAATAAAAGGGGCGAAGGAAAAAGTGTTTTGGGTAAGCAACAAAAGCGCATAAAATTATAAGAGTTGAACAAGTTGTTTAACGTTGCGGCTCAAAATGAAAATGTCACATTAATAATTATTACACCTTTTTGAGTGTCGTTAAAGTTGAGAGTGACTGTTGTTGTTGTTGTCGGTGCTGCTATTGCTGCTGTTGTTATTGTTATGGCATGGCGTGGCAGAGTCATAAAGTAATTACACGCAGTTGTCATTAGCGCATTAGAAATGTGGCGAAGCGACGAGACTCGACTTGAGGCAAATGCCGGTACAACAACCGCAACAACAACAACAACAAAACACAATTAACCCTTTCTCGTTTTTTTTTTGCAGTCAAAAATAAAAAAAATAAAACAACAACCAAACATGTCAAGCGCTAAACACTTCCTTTTGTCGCTGTCAGGACTAAACACAACACAACACAACACAACTCACGTTCATTGGCCAACTTGTTTCGCTTGCCAAGTAATAATAAAATAATAATAAAAAAGCGAAAGACAAATAACAAAAAAGTGTCATCATTTTTAACCCAAAAACCAAACAAAAAAAAAAATAATTCGCCTCGCCTTGCCTTGTCTTATCGCAATGCATTGCAAAGCCAACTTAACTCAATTCAATGCGACTGAAGTTGGTTGGAAGAGATAAATCCTGACGGATTTCGTATGTAATTACTTCAATTAAACCATCTGTGACAATTGCCGCAACCGAACATGAAATTCAACTTTACTTTTAAAATTCCCAATTGAGTTGATGCGCATTATCGCGCTGAATGTTGAGCTGAACAGAAGCGAACAAGCAACTGAGTGACTGAGCCAGTTGCGTTGCAGCGTAGTGAAGCGAATCCCAATACACAAGAACCCAAAGCTGTAGCAGAACCCAAACCACCCTACTTAGCACAAAGTAGCAACAATTTATCTGACGTTGTCATAAGAGATACTTTACCTTTTAGCTTTTGCCTTTCGCATTACCGATTTCACCGTCACTTGTTGGGTATTTTTTTTTCACTCGTTTTTCGTTTTCTCTTTTAATGGGGTGACATTTATGGCACTTTATCATATCAAAAGTCAATAAGAGGCAAGCAAGTGTCTTAAGTTGTGTTGAATTGTATCATTGTATTTTTTCTCGCCGGCAGATTTATTTATTCTTTTCCACAATTTTGCTCATCTTCTTCTGTTTTATATAGCTTTTTTTTATAGCTCCTTAAGAAAATCGCAATGCGATAAAAATGAAATTTTAAAATTTATGTGATATACTCTGCTTGAATCTTATATTTCTTTTTTTTCGTATCGTCTTTTCGTTGGTTTTACTTTGAAATTGAAGCATGCTAATGCGGCTCAGCCTGGCAGCGCCTTGAAGTATGCTAAGCTTTTTGTGTTATGACAAGCGACGACATTTGAAATGCTGCTTAAGATTTGTTAAGTAGAAAAGCGCGTAACTGCGCGAAATTGTAGAAAGGCATTAGGCAAAATGTATCCCGTAGGATTTTCTCATTTGAATGCGAGCTACAATTGGGTCGTTTATATGAGCGTACGCGTGTGTGTGTATGTGTGTATGTTTGTTGCTGAGTAGGCGCCGTTTTGGGATTAATTTAGCCAAAGCAGGCATTACTTAAGTCAGTTAGTTTATTGCCTTCGCTTAATGACGTAATTAACAGCGTTGAAAAGTAGCTCAGCGCCAGCACTCAACAGTTTTGTTAGTCGCTGTACTGATCGCATCGATAAGCGGCAGCAAGTCGACATCACTTTTTTTTTTTTGTCTTTTTATGTGAGCTTGCAAAATCATTCAGCGCATTTTTACAACATTGTAAACACAACACGCATCGCCACGCTTTTTGGCCATACATTGGACAAAGTTTTTTTCTTTGTTATTTTTTTTTTATATATTTTTTTTTATTTGCCCCTCGAAAAGTTACTTTGCGTGTTACAAGACGGGCACGAAATACAAAAGGGGCGCCGTCGCTGTCGGTGCGAAATAAGCAAGCACGATAAAGAGAACAGAAAAAACAGCTACGTTCATTAACTTTTGCTTGTTACCACATTTTTCAATTATGGCCATTTCCTGCGCTTGCAGTTTCGGTCAAGTTGCATGCGCTAAATGAAGAATTATTGCATTTTAATTTGAACGGCACCGACCCGGCAGCAAAATATGCTAAACTTGTTTGCAATTTAACTCAATGTGTATGTTTGTGTTGACAGGCGGCATGAAGTAGTAGTTTTGCACTTTGTTATTGCAGTGTGGGAGACGGCAAAGCGCCCACAAAGTTGCAGCTGTGTTGAGAACATGCCAACAAATCTAATAAAATGTTCGCGCTTATCTCAAATGCCAACACGCCACAAATGCCAAGCTAATGAACTATTACTACAACAACATCATATAATATTTTTAAAAACAACATGATATAAAACAAAAACAATAAACTATAAACGAGCCAAAATGCGTTAAACAGTGTTAATTAGTTGCTTAGGCGAAGTCACAACTCAACTCAAACTCAACTCAAACTCAAATTTTTGGCTTAACGGTTTTCATTAAAATAATTGACTTGGAATTGTCCACCACCGAGTTGGTGAAAAAGGTGCACAAATTTTGGCCTAACAAAATTTATTGTTAAAAGCCGCTAATGAATTATTTACAGCTTGTGTTGTTGCCGTTTTCTATCTTCTTGCCCATTCTCGTCGCTCATCATGCGTGTTGACTCGTAATCCTCCTTTTTTTTGGCCGCTCGGCATTTTTGACCAACTCATGTGTATGTGTGTGTGTTGGCATATCTCAACCAGTTCACACCCTTAATTAACTGTCTGCGTGCGCGTGTTGCAACATTTAGTAGCCTCTCACAACGTTTGTTTTACTTTCGTTTTTTCACTTTTTTTTGGTTCTGCTTTTGGCGCTTAAGTGTGAAGCATTGCGTGTTTTTTATATTTAAATAGTGAGTTCCAAAGGCCAACTGGTTTTAACCAAGTTATCAAGCATTTATACGGTTCCGGTTTTTGTTAAGTGTTTGACGGAACTTTGATTTCAACACAACGTTATGCTTTGTTTAAGAAAATAGTCTCAAATTAAGGAATGTATCGTATGAATGGTAAAGAAAAATTTGTACTCAGCTATAATAGAAAGTTGAGCTCAGATAAGCAACTACAAGGACTAACACCTAACTAAAATCTTCATCACAACAAGTAAGCGCACAATGTTGTTGGCCAATTAGAATTGGTTTAAGAAACCACCACGAGAAAGTGCTAAAAGTGTCAAGTGCCAAAGCCATAAATTCCAAAAAGAATCAGAGCACAATAACCAAACCGAAATCAGTTGGCTAAAGACGTTAATAGCAACAAAATGGAGAGGGGAGAAAATGCTGCAAAATCATGTTGTTGATAATAATGAAGTTCATGCTGTTTTTGCCACTGTTGATGATGCCAATGTTGGCAATGATGATGATGATGATAATGACGACAGCTCATTGGGCCCCAGGGATTATACAATTTCAATAAATATTTCACTGCATTAAGTTTTTGGCTGTTGTTGCTGAGTACGAGAGGAGAGAGAGAAAATTGCTTTTGTTTTGCGGCCATTGGCACTTTTCTTATTATAAGTCTTGTTGTTGTTGTGGCCCTTCTATTAAATGTTCGGCCATTATCATTTTTAGCATTTAGAGCTCTTTGTTGTTGTAACTCCATTAAGCTGCAAACGCATTTGGATTGGTCGGCATTAACTCTCAACGATGACCAGACTAATTGAACGCTTCGGTGTGCTTAGTGCTTTTCTTACTCCAAAAAAAAAAAAAAAAAACTTTCTGTTTTTCTGTTTGCTGGAATTTGTTTTTGTTTTTACTCGTTTCATTTCTATTGATTCACTGAATTCTCTGACACGATAAGACAACAAGAGTTGGTTTCGTTTTGTTTTTGTGTGTCGCTCCCAAGTGTCGATTGCAACGACAAATCGAAAACGATTCAAGTATAATGGAAGTTGCACATACAAACCTAAGAAGCCGCACGCAAAACAGACGCCAATGCACAAAAGTTGAGAGTCAATGCTGAGTCAACAGTGATAGTTGCAACTACTACATGTTGCAAGCGACAAAAGATGCCGCAGAAGCTGAATTGTGAAGCTGCTCGCATTGATTGCCACCTTCTTTGTGCAATGCCTTACATGAGCCAATGCAATGGCACACATGATAGGGGCAAAACAGACAGACGCCAACTCACATACTGTAAGGCCAAGCAGCAAGCCAAGTTGATTGCTTTTGCTCACTCACCGCCTCCTAACTGCAGTCTTAGACGTAGACGCAGATGCAAAACCAGGGATCGGAACTATCGTTATAAGAGTCGAAGAAGTTTTATGGAAGTTTTGAAATTAATTTAATTAATTTTGATTTATTAGAAGCTAATTAAGCTACCAAATGAGAAGAAATAGAATAAAAATTTTTAAATATTTGTATAAAAAATAATTAAATAATTTTTAAATAAGATTTATGTAATCATTTCCAAAATTTCGATATGATTCTAAGCTCTCAAATTATGAGAAGTTCAATTGAAGCTCTTGCACCACATTCAGCTTCAATTACACAATCAACTCCAACAGTCCCTGGTGCAAACACACTTTTTTGGTTAATAGACCAGACAGAGCGTTAGAAAGACAGAAAGTCAGGCAGGCAAACAGACTGACAGACAGCTTAGTTAAGTGAAAAAGAGACTCTTTTACGTTGCTTCCTTTTCTACTGCGGTTGCTGATTCTTTCATTTTCTGACAATAAATTTCCATTTTCTTGGTAAATCGCTTGTCGTTGTTGTTGCTTGTGGTGATGCTGCCACAGTGGTTGCACTTGCTGTAATGTTAGTAAAAATGCGCTTTGCTATTTTGCGCTCATCGTCTTTGTTAAGTTGGTGTCGATTGCTTCTTGATTGTACAAACAGACACACACACACATATGTGTATATACACACACTTGGCATACACACATGTAGTGCATTTTTGCAGCAGAATGTTTTCGGTTTCAATGCCTTCACTCCACCGCTTGTTTGCGGCACTCATTTCATTGTCTTTATTTCAGTGCTTTGCAATTGCTCACAAGTTATCCCATGTGGAAATATTCTTTGTCTAACACAAAAACCAACAAACAAAACAAATGCAAAAAAAATATAACAAGAAAATGAAAAACTCAGCAAAATTGAAATGATTGCCGAGCATATTCAAACACAATAAACGCAATTCATCATGTGGGAGCGCACAAACAAAAAAGTGCCAAAGTGCTTTGCGCAGCCAACGTAATTCAAATGATTAAAATGTGAATTCGCATGATTGATGACTATAAAAAATGTATATTGTGAATCATTCATATTAATTTTATGAAGGCAGAAACAAGTGAGCATTTATAATGTTCTTGTTCTATATCTTTATGTTTATATCCCTAACGCTCTAATGACAAACTCAACTCTTCGCTGGCTTAACTTGTACATTTGTATTTAAGCATGTGTAAAAGAGATCTACAGAAAGATAATTATGCTAATTCTACAGTATCATTAGGTGGCCCTTAAAGCCACTTAAGCCTAACAATCAAGGCTGCAAGCTCCGAAGAGAAATCGTTCCAAAACAAAGTATACAAGATTTTCCATCATGTGAACCAAATCAGTTTGTCAGCAAGAGGAAATTCTTTAAATTTTCCCATACATACTCAACACTGCGCCACTCAATTATGAAACTACTTTATTAAACATTAATGCAATTAGAACCACAAGCACGGAACTCAACTTCTCTTTGTTCACTATCATGCACCTGAAAAAAAGGAAACAAAACCGAAAAAAAATATGCATCCAGATACTTCAACTCACACAAAAGTCACTTGAAATCCTCTTGAAGTGGGCACTCAACGTCGAAAAACATATTTCACGGTACAAGTCACGCCATTAACCCTCAGCCAACTGTAACAAGTCACTAAGTATATATTTGTACAAAATATTTATAGCAAATCTAAACAATTAGGAAACCAAACAAAACGGATATAGATACTTGTCCTTGCAACGGCGTCGACGACGGCGATGGCACGTGTCGCGCATGCGGAAAATAATTATCACACGCTCGTCAATACGTTGCCCGCCCCGATGCAAGATGTGGCAAAATGTGGGCGCGTGCATGTAAAATGTTTGGTCTTTAGTCAAATAAATACTTTGCAGCACATTGAAGAAACAACCCCATTAGATGCAAAATTCCATTTCCAGTTTTAGGCACTTGAAGTTGAGCTCAGAGTTTGCAACAATGTTTTCAAGCTCACGCTAATTGTTTGTAATATGTAATAAGTGGGCGTGTCACATTTTCGGTTGATTGCATTTCACATGGCAACAACAACTTGTAAAGTGAGCTGCGACGTGTGTCGTTGTCAAAAAGCCTCTCATCATACGATAAACTCTCTCAGCGATTTCAGATTCTTCTGTAATGCACTTTTCCCAACTAAGCCGATAATTGGTACTTGATAGTTTGTATCTTTATTTGACAACATCGTGTAGCCTTTTGAGTGCTTTAAGACCGATTGGATTAGCACACATTTATTATAATAATTATTATATAGAGCGGTGCTTCAAAGAATGTTTAATGTTAGACCAAATTATTCGGATTTAAGTGCTGAGATAACACTTAACTTTTTGCGATGCCAAAAAGTATGCTGTAAAACAACATAATCGCAAATTTCATATGACGTTTTTGTAGCTTATAATAAATCAAAATTTTTTCCAACAAATTTCACATTTCTGCCTTAGATCAATACTAATTAGTGACATAAAGCATAATGAAATATGTTTATTAATTAAAAAATCGAAAATGTATATGAAAAGACAACAAAACTTTAAATCCACTAAAATACCCCAAAAAAAAGGAATATAACAAGTCTCTACTAAACTCAAAATTCATGAAAAAAATTCGTAATAAAAATTCTGCGGTGAATGAATATGAATTATTATTGGTCTGTCAAGCGTACAAAGCCAGTCGCAAAACCGAACAAAAATCATACAAAAAATGAACTATTATGCTCAAAAAAAATATGCAATGAAAAATGCACTTTTTGTTTCTGTTTGGCATATGTCAACGAACGGCATAAATGAATATGGAATGCCAGCCTAGGCCAAGCCTCGAAAGAATGAGTGAGCGCCCAAAAACTCTAAATAATTTTTAGGGGCATTCAGCGCTATGACAACGTGTTTTTTTGTTCTTTATTTTTTATATGTATGGATGTGCATATGTATCTTCTTCTAACATGTTTCAATTTGGCGTCTATCAAAGCAAGTCCACACGTACATAAATCAAATCCGTATTCATTCATTCATTTATTCACTCATACCAACCAAACCACCATGCCCGTGATGATGCTAAAAGCTAAAGGATCTTGTTTTCTCATGTAGCAACTTCTGTAGTCCTGTTTTTTATTTTTTCGGTTTTTGTTTGTCGGCGGGGATTTCATTCGTTTGCCTACCAGCTACCGGTTGACTGCCATTTTTTTGTGCGCGGCTCATGTATGCGTCTCCTGCCTTCGAACTGTCAGCGAAAATTTTGAAAAATGGCAAAATGCCATTGACGAAAGCAGCAGCCAACAGAGTGAAGCCTCCAGACACCCAACCAAGCCGGCTTGCAACAAAAAAAAGAACCAAAAAAGTCAACAAGAGAAATTGCCAAAACTTACACGATTCGAGCGCACCAACAAACAAAACAAAAATGAAGAAAGAAGAAGACATTTGAAATGGCGCCATGCCATGCCGCGTTACTGCCTAAAACCTAAACCTAAAAAACTGTTTTGCAAAAGTATCAAACGTGTCGGTTTACAATATCCCAAAGCGAAAAATCATGTACGAATATTTTTTTTTTTTTTTTTTTGTGTTACTTTCTGACTCTGTGAATTTATTTGCCTTAGTTTGCAATTCTTGGTCGTTGTTTATTATTTTTTAGACTTTTTTATCCAATGCTTGCAAAAAATTTTGCATTCGCTGATTAATTGAAGCATGAGCTGACACACTCACATGTGCAGGATGAGCATTTGCGATGTCCTTTTTTTCATTGGTGGTTGATGGCATCATCAACATTTGATACTTATTTGCGGTTTAATTTTGTTGCTTAGTTTTGGTTTGACTATAAATGAAAGCTTACATTGCGGACATGTTAATTAAAACTAACTAACTTCATTTGTTCCGTATTTTTGTGAAAAAAAATGTTAATGAATTTTGAAATAGATCATTATAAATCCACATTTTAAAAATTTTTACTTATTGTTCACATTTTTATAAAACAAATCATTTTGAAAGCCGTCTAAATATACCATTATGAATTATGAATATTAATGATAATATTTGCGCTTTGAAGTATGCTACACTTTACCATTAAAATCTATTGGTGATGGAAAATGGTCATAGAATTCTATATAACGGTATTCCCTTACCTCTAAAATAGAATTTCTTTAGCAAAGTTCAATGGATTTAACTTGTTAAAAATTAAAACTTCTCTCGTACCAAACAACACTCAGGCAAACCAACAACCAACAACTTCCGCTGTCACCACAACAAGAAGTTAAAACAATGCATTACAAGCAATTCAAAGAAACGCGAGCAAAACGCTTTGAAAGAGCATCCAAATGAATTGGCAGCGAATGACAAGAAAATTACACCATTTTCGCCAAAGGCTTTTGCACAGCATTTCAATAGACCTGCCACAGATACAACGACAACGGCAGTTGCAGCAGTCACGACCAGACAAGGATATTGCGAGCGGGTAAGAAAAACAAAAAAAAAAGAAAAAACAGAAAAGCACAAAACGCGTTTTTATTATTTTTTGTGCTTTTCATGCTTTCTTTTTGAGCGCTTTGTTTTTCTTTTTTTTTATGCGACTTTCTATGTTAGGCTCTACCTTGGTGAATCTATTATGACAGCGCTGCATTGTTTGCCAGGATTACCGCTAACATTACATGCCCCCTTGCAACGCCCACGAGCGCAACATTTTGTTGTTTTTTTTTCATTTTTTTTTTTTTTGTTAATGGATTTCAACGCGTAAAAAATGTGCACAAACTGGTAGGGAAACAATGTGAAAAACGCGTATTGAAGTGAAGAATTCGCACTCTCAACATGATGATGATGACGTCGGTACCGTTGCTAAAGCCATGATGGGTGTGAGCGGCGCGGAAAAAAGCAACTGAGCAGCTTGTGAATGTGAATGGTGCGGCTTGATAGACACAGTTTTAGACTGAAGCTTTTTGAACATGCATTTGAAAGGCAGCTCATGGCATTTGTCTTGCGCGTACTCTGAATGGCTTTACAGCACATGTATGACTGTGTGTGTGTGTGTGTGTGTGAATGTTTTTGTGCTAAGACTGGGCAAATTTTGTTATATGACTATGTCAGCAAAGCTGGCTGTGAATAAAAAAAGAAATGTGGCTGAGTCTGAGGCGGTCGCTTGTCAATTTGGCCAAAGTGGTTTTTCAGTTGCTTTAGCGCGAAAAAAAGAATGCAATTTATGTGGCAAGTGTGATTGAAGCAGCTGGCAGATGGACAGACATCGCTGTACATTGTTGCCAATTGCAGTTGTGCGCATTTTAATCACTTAAGATGCTTGCAGATTGCCTCTGCTGCACAGAGAGATGAGCTATGTATGTGTGAATCTTGCTTTCTATTTACTTAATGACAGTGAAAAGTGGCACGAAAATAGTCGCCTTGTGGCTTGCCACTTCCAATATTACAGCGTCTCTTGGCGACATTGCGAAACGGACGCTTTAACACTTCCGCTAGAGTAACGCGCAAAACACTTGAGCTAACAACGCGAGCGTCTTGAGTACTCACAACGTCTAAGTAGGTCTTGAGTACCTTCGTTGTGTTCATCTTCTCATCATGATCAAAATGGCTTGTGGCTTTTAACTTGATTGCAGCGCTACTTTAATTTCGCTAAAAACAACTTGCCACACATTAACAGACACACTCACACACACATTGACACATGCGCAAACACAGCCGGAGTCACACGGACAAGGCCGCATTTAGGTCTATAATTATACGCCCTCATGGCACATGCTCAATCTTTTGTCTAACCAAAATCATTTTACTTTTAACGCAGCAGTTTAACAATAGAAAATTTGCATTTACAGTTGTGCCATTGAATTGGAACTCTTTTCTTGTTATTCTTACACAACTCTTATTCAGACAATTGCCGCTGAGGCGCAGCTGTTCCTTTTTTTCTCATCATCAGAACTCACGACGACTCCCAACACACGACTCACTTTTAAATCGTTTTCATTGCAAGCAACAAAAAAAGGACAAAAAATATCATCTTCTTCTTCTCAAAGCTCATATGAAAAGGCAAACCAGCGAAAAAAAAATATAATCAAAAAGCACTTGAATAATGCTTTGATAACTTTTATTCATTATTCTTGGCGGAGCGACATCAATCAAAGCATGCTGGCGAAATCAAAATGTCATATTGAATGGTTTGAATCAATGCTATTTTTTTTTTTTTCATCTTTTCTTCTTTTTGTTAACGAAAGCCTTTTGTCTGGCTTACACCCTCAATGTCTTCGTTTTTTGCGCATTTTTGGTCTTACTTTTTTTTTAGTTTATAAATGGTTTTAAGGTAAAATTTTCGACTGATATAAAATCGTAATCTTATTTAGAACACTGCTATATATAAATTATTGACGTTATATCTATGCCAAAAGTAACTGCAAAAGCTTATATCTCCTAAACTTAAAAAAAATAGAAGAAGACTTGTTTGTAGAATTGCTTTGTAGAACAGTTAAAATATTTCCAAAGGAATAAAGGTTTGGTCTTTGAGGTTTTCTGAAGAGTATTACAATATGAAATACAAGGGTCTGACAAAGCAAGTTAAATTAAAAAGTCAAGATTATTGAACATCAATAACACAACAACATTAACAATACAACAAAAATTTCACACCTACTCCGAAACAAAACCTTTCCTTTTATCAATAAATCTTTGCACTAATCGCAAAGTGCATTCAATCAAAGTACTAATTAATTAAACAAACCTAAAACCAAAAGCAATGCAATATGCCACAAGCTGTCAGTATATCAATACACAAATTAATTAATTTCCAATTTCCAATTTTCGAACAAGAACATGCCAACAATACAACAATGCATTGGCGCAACAATGTTGGTAATGATAATCTTATCCAGCAAATGTCCAATCAGTGAAATTAATTGACCAAGTATGTACGTAACGAGCAGGCGAAAGGCAACCCCAAAGTCAGACGGGCGCTCACTTTTGACTAAAGAAAATGAGTTGTGAGTGGCTGCAGCAGTTACAGCAGTAGCAGCAGTAGAAGGATGTGTGTAAAACGATATGTAAGGATGGGTAATGTTGACAGGGGGCGCAGCGCGACGCCAACCGCAAGAATTATAACAAGTTTACACGTTATTGCGGCATAAGTCAGACTCCAATTGGATGACAGAGTGGTAAAGTCGTGTGTGTCAGCGTAGAAAATGCACATCACTCGTCTACGTTGCAACATATGTCGCAAAACAGAAACAAACAAACAAACAGTAACACCACAGGGTTGCAATAGATAAAGTTGGAGTTTGAGTCCGCCCACGCAATCAAATGATTCTGAATCATTAGGTTTTTTAACATGCAATGCATTTGTTTTTGTTGTTGCGTTGCCGTTGCCGTTGCCGTTTTGGGGTGGCATGAATTCCCGCTGCTATTATTGAGACATTTAGCTGAACTTCGTCGAGTTCATTATAATCCACTCTGTTGGCCACTCACACTTACGAATGCTTTGAAATTCCCTCGAGCAAAATCGCTAAAGCGTTTCGAAGAAGGAAACGAGGTAATGGTGCTGCATATTGCTTGTGCTCTGCCTCGTCCCATTCCGTGCTCTCTTCTATTCGACACTCTATTATTAAATGCACTTTTAATCTGGCCTGTCTTTCGCTTTTACATTTTCACCCTCAAACGACGATTATCACCCTTAAATGGTACTTTACACACAGACAAAAGTGCACAAAACACACACAGGCACACACATACGGACACAGAACCTGACGGACTTTCAATAGCATGAAATTGAACCAAACCAAACCATACCGAGCTGAATCAATCCGAGTTGAACTGAACTTGAAAAGAATCGAGCTGAAATGAGTTGAGCTGAGCTGAGTCGAGTCGAGTCGAGTCGAGCAATGCATGAAATGAAGTGCCTTGTCGAGTGAGTGGCGCACATCAACGCTCATCTCACACTTTACTCTTGATTCCTGTCGTGACTGGAATCTGTCCTTCCTCTCCCCCTTCCCACTTGAAGGCACATACAATACACAGTCATTCAGTATACTTGTTGGTCTTTGTTTGTTTAACTTTTATTCGATTTTTTTTTGTGCTTTTCTTGTTAATTGGTCACCATGAAAGAAAAAGAAATCAAAAGTTTGGTTCCATTTAATTAAGCCCTAAAGGGTGAGTCAAGAAAAGACAAAACTGAACTGGTTTGCTGCTGAAAAATTTGAATCATATACTTATTTTTTTGGATTTGTTAAGTATTGACTCGAATTGAGAACATTATAAAAATTATATATTAAAAATAAACTTCAAACAAAGAAATGAGTACAAATTACTTTCCTCATTAGAAAAATACATACATACAAAACGTTATCCCAGATATAATATCTTTATAATATCGTTATCCCAGATAATTTCCGATAACTTTCTCAGTTCTCTACAAGCTTTCAATATGAATAAAACTGGCATCCTGTGTTTCTGTTTGTAATCAAATGAATACTTTGCAACCGTTAAATTCGAATGGTGTCAATTAAATGAATATGTGCTAAACGTATAAACCATTTTTGAACAACAACATGACCAACCCAAAAACCCAACTGACAAACAACTTCAACAAACTCAACGGGCGCAATTACATGCCGCACAGTTGGGTGTCCTTGTAAGTCCAGATCAGACCTCAAATACAGCAAAGACAACAACAACAACAATAACAGAAGCTGAGTCAGTAGCCAGAGGGGTGAAGACATCATTGTATATACGTAACAGAAATTTCGCCTGATGGCAATACTGACAGCATCGGTAGCATCGATAAAAGATGAGACGAGGCGCGACGAAACGAGACGAGACAAGTTGAGTACCAAACGTAGCAGATAGATATGAAATGGCCTTGGTGCAGTTGGGTTACTCTGCAGTACATTTAAAGAGCACATAATTGGTCTGTAATCTATTTTTGACAGATTGAATTTCGCTTTTATCTTGATTTTGTTTTGACTGACTTGGTTTGTGTTGCTGTAATTGGGTTGTACCCACCCGTTTGCCTTTGATTTATCTGATGTATGTATGTGTACGTGTGCTATTATCTGGGGGGTGAAGATTTCTCTAAGTGGGGAGTATATAAAACACACCATACATCATAATCAACATTAACAACATCATCATTGTCATCATTCGAGCAACATCAGTTTTAATATGATAAGTGGGGTGCTTGCCTCGGGGTTGTTTTCTACTCGTTTAGCTATTTTTTTTTGCTTCCATTATTGGGTGCGCAAAAATCAGCTATAATCAGTTAAATGTCAATTTATGCGGTTGAAAATTGGTAATTTTAAACCACGAAGATGTGTCGACAGATAAATTTGTTAACTGAGCTTGAGCGTTGGAATTTCTTCAACTTATTTTCTTTTGATTTTTGTTTTTATTATGTGCTATGAATGAGCTAAGCATATATTTATGCAGAGGTCAATTGTTTTGCATTTATAATGTAATCTGATTTTGTATTTTTATATTTATCGACAGATAAATTTGTTAACTGAGCTTGAGCGTTGGAATTTCTTGAACTTATATTCTTTTGATTTTTGTTTTTATTATGTGCTATGAATGAGCTAAGCATATATTTATGCAGAGGTCAAGTGTTTTGCATTTATAATGTAATCTGATTTTGTATTTTTATATTTCATATGCCTTTGGGATTTGAAAAAGTGCTAAACTGTGATAATTTTTGAAATATTAGCATAATTCTTAGGCATTGTTGTGTAACGACAGAAGTATCTGTCAAAATGCAAAAGCAAAACTGAAGTGCAAATCATCATTTTGGCATTTCCGTTGATGGTTAATTCTTCAATTTCACAGCTCGACGATTTTCGGTGATGATTTATGAAGCGCAAGTCTTTTTCAGAATTTTTTGTTTCTTAGCATACTTCTAGGGCGCAGCAAATGAATGTATTTGTATTGCGTCGTTCTAGTAATTCGAAATTCAGCTGTTATTCTTTTAGTCCCCTTCGATTGAGTTAAAAAGTCACTTGCGAAAATTGTGCTCAAAAAGCGTCTAACCTGTAATTTTCACACCATCACCTCTTACACATATTTATATGTACAAACACATTCATTGACTCACCCTTCCGCTGCCTTTGCCGCTGTCCCTTTACAATCAATTGTTGCCTGCAATCAGTTTGTTTTTTTGTTACTTCATTTGCAATTCCATTAAATGTCGCTCGTCACTGGGCGTGTTGCAAAACGCCCGTTGGCGACAATTTTAATAAATATGTTATTTTTTTTATTCGTTATTCCATTCCTTTCTCAACCGGGTGAGCTATGTTAAGAGCCCCGCCTTCACTCGGTTGGTGTTTATTCGAATTGTCGACCGGCTATGATACCCACTTGCCTTTAACCAAATAAAATCGTCACACAAACAAACTTCAATTTTTGTTCAATTCTGTATTGCAATTAAAATGATTTCATTCACATAACCTCCAGCTGAGCTTACCTCGTGTTCAGCTATGGCAACCGATTGAGCAATGAAATTATTTATGTTACCCTTTTTTTTATAGAGTTTTTCGTTAAGCCAAAGATGGTTGCAAAATTAAGTTAGCTCAATGTTGAGTCGATGAGACTAGCATATAAAATAGAAGAAACATTAACCCCTTTGGAATAGTTGCGTTAAAGCAAGACATTTGATCATCTTCTTTGCATGAAATAGATCTCGAACTTTGGACTTTATATAATTTTTGATGTAGTCCTCTGTAACTTAATTTGAACTTGTGTTTTTTCAGCTTCTTTTCTCCTTATTGATCAAATAAGTAATATTTGCGTATTGCAAGAATCGCTTGATTCAATAAAGAGACACCTTTCCTATATTTCCTAAAACTTCAACAGAATATGACTATAAATAAGTAAAGATTGCAAATTCTTTGAATTCCATTACAACTCCCACGTTAATCAAGCAGAAGCCAGTAGAAAAGTAACATGACTCTTCATCTTAAATGTTAATACATATTATTATAAAACATTTCCATTGAAAAAATCATATTACCCAGACAGAAGTTCAATCTTCATTTATAATTTCTTCAATAAGACTTAAGCATTCACTTAATTTACTTAATTAACAAACGTTTGCCGTTTCTTTTGCCAAGGTAATAAGATGACTTTAGCACTCACTCACACACTCAAACACGTACATTCACCTCAATTTACGAACAGTCGCAGTGCAATGGCAAAAACAAGCAACAACATTTCATTTTCCGGTGTCGCACTGCGATAAAAAAATGAAGAAAAAAATTAAAAATAAAAAAAAAAACTCAACCATGACAAAAGGGAAGTTTATTTGGCCGCAGGCTAAATGACATTAAATTACACAATCACAACAGTAACTCAACAAGAACAACAAGAACAACTACAATGTTGGGCATGACTGATGATTCAGCTCAGCTCAGCTTCTCGCATTGCACTGATTTGCGCAGTTCTCAGAAAAGCGTTTTACAACAAATTACACACTGTATCCTGTGCATATCCTGGGAGCGCATTTTTCAACATTGTTGATTTCCTGTCAGCCATGACGTTGACGATGATAATGGTCATGACGACGATGACGATGATGATGACGACGGCGCATATAATTTGTAGGTACACAAACGCAATTGTCGCTATAGTTGTTGTTGTTGTTGTTGTTCGTTGCTGCTACTTGCAATGCATTGCATGAAATTATCGCCAGCAAAACCAAAGCAACAACAATGCCGATACTGTTGATGAGGCAATGATGATGATGATGATGAGAACGATGAGAACAACGACGACATCGACAATAACGCCGGCATCGAATAACAAACACTTTCATGCGATTTTATTGTTATTCAATTGAATTCGAATGCAGAAATGAAAAAGGCATTTTAGCCAAGGCAACGAGCGACGATTCAGTGTATGTGCTTGTATGTGTGTGAGAATTGTCGCCTAAAACAGGAAATGCCTTGTTATCCTTTAGCGCGTAATATGAAGCGCGCGCGTCGCTCCTCCTAAATTAGCTCAAATGAGACATGGCCTCAATTTGCACTTTTTGGTTTTGTTGTTTGTTATTTATTTTTTTTTTTTCTTTATTATTTCTGTTTTTTTTTTCTCTTGTTTAAGGTTTTGTAGTTTTAAGCAAGTTGATTTCAATTACGTTGCTTTTGTTGTCGTTAATAGTTGAGCGAATGTCGTTGTGTATATGTATGTGGTTTATATGGTTTTATGCCTGTATCTGTGTGCGTGTGTGGCTGTGTGAGTGCATAGCAAATGCTTGTAATATGAGCACTTTGTTTGTTTGCCGCCTCATGTTCTTTTGGCACTGTTATTGCATTAATTTTCGACAATATGGCGCGTAATGAGCTGGAATTTGATTATGTTCACCAAACGCTCGTTTATTTGTCCGTCCCGCCGTCTGTCCATATGTCTCTCTGTCCTCCTCTATGTATGTTTGTTTGTGCAATCGCCCTTGCTGTTTGCTATTGTGCATAATTACAGGTAAATATCATTTTGCAGCGCACATTCAACATTAATTTTATGTTTTTTGCCTTCAAATCAATTCAATTTCATGCAATTTCATTTGAAATGCGATTTTTTTGTATGCTTGTTGTGGCAACTTAATTAGAATAATCCACAAAAAGTAAGCAAATAAAAAATATTTGATTTATGACAACTTGTAACAAACATTAACAGTGACAGTGATGAGTCTACAACAATAACAACCCTGACCTGTCTCTAACGCCTGCTTGTCTGACCGCTTCGCTGTCTGTTCGCCTATGACCAAAACTGGACGCAATGCAATAAACATAAAATAAAAACCGCAACTGCTAAAAAATAAATGTCAAACAAAAGGTTATCATAAAAAAAGAGAACTACAATAGACATGAGCACATATGACCACATAATGACAAGCATAATGTTGATGATGGCGCGCAAGGACAACGCATAAACACACTCACACACATATCACATGCGAAAAAAAAAACTGAAGTAGAAAAGAATAAAAATAAATGTGCTAAATGGATAATAAAACACACGCCACACATGACAGACACACACACACGTTTAAAGAGACAAACTAATGGACTTGCACACAGAGAGAAACAGGACATACATTTAGTTCATATTGTTGTGTCACAAAGTATCCTTTTTAAGCGTAATTTAACCGTTGTACGCCCGTTGTACTTAATTGAAACGTAAAAAAAGAAAAACAAAAACAACAAATAAAACTGAAAGCAACCGCAATAAAAAAAATCGCCTAAAATTGCACAAGCACACAAACCTTCCTTCCTTCACTTATTGTTCAAGTGCGTTTATTGTATTTTATGTTGGGCATAGTCACACACACACACACACACACACGGACAAAGAGATGAGCAGTGAAAGTGCAATAAAAGATAAAATATAAAAAAAATTGCGTTGACGGCTTTGACAGCTAAAAGAACATTCATTGAAACGTCAGGTTGTGCAATAATGCGAAATTATTACAAGCGTCCATAAAATATCAAATTACAAGACGAGCATTGAGCAAATGAAACAGCTGCACTTTGTATCTGCATTGACGAAGGACTGCCCTTGACTTCATGTCGGAATTTAATGCTCAGGAAGAGAGCAAAGAGACCTTGTGCATAACATACAAAGAAGGTCAGGGAATATTGCTTAAAAAATGTTTCTACGAATTGTAAAAATTTCCAACTGTTTGTTGATTTTTCATTGTATGCCAAAAATCGTATAAATTTAACACTTCTCTTATATTCAAGCCTAAGCCTTAAAATATTTTTTCAATAACATCTCAAGATCCAACAGATTAATCAAGAAAACAATTTTATTTTCAAAGACAATAACTCATACTCATTTGAATTTAAGTTTCAAAACCAAACTCTTGTCTTAAATTACCCAAAATCAACAACAACAAAATTTCGCTAAATCGCAGGCAGACAGTTGCCATATATGATGTCAGACGTTGCCATTTTAGCGTAGAATTGTTTCCCTTTCAACTTATCCGGCGCAACTAAAAAGCGCGCTAAAAACTTTTAATACCAATTAGCTTAAGTACACTCACTTTTACTCAAACACATTAAACTGAACTCACAAACTCACACACAAACACACAGAGAAAAAGAGACAGAGATAAACAAATTTCGCGCGTTTAGTAAAGCGTATACCAAAAACAAAAAGGGAATTATATAAATACATACATATACATATAAATAAGATACACATATAGAACATACGCACAGATACAGATATATGTATGTAGATACACATATGTATCTGTGTAAGCTTAAGAAAAGAACAAAACGAAAAAAAATGGAAGTAAGCGCACATATTGTATTTGCAAGCTAATTAAGAAATTACTGCAGGCAAAAACCAACGCCAACACACTCACACATATGTATATAGATACACATACTCACAGATACACACACACACATGTGCTCGGCACACAAAAAAAGACACAAAATTGCTGCCAAAAAGCATATTTTTCCGCCCAGACATCATTTCCATATGCACAATCAAAAAGCAACAACAATAAATTTAAAAAAAAATATATAAATAAAAAAAATTGGCCATTATATTTTATTTGTGGCCCAAAAAGGAAAAAAGAACACCAACAAGACTAAGAAAACGAAAAAATATTTTATTTAAATTCGTTGCTTTTGTTAATGTTAATGTTGCTGCTGTTGTTGTTGTTGCTGTTGTTGCTGTTGCATGCACTCTGAGTTGCTGCAGTGGCAGTTGCATGCAACATATCCCTTTGTCCCCAACCAATGGGCCTTCTGTTATGCCCTTTCCCCCTTCTACCAATGACTGTAACTTTTTTATTTTTATAATTTTGCTACAATTTTCAAGCATTTTACGAAATGAATTGAAATTTTTACTTTTCTCTTTTTATTTCCTTGATTTTTTGTGTATTCTTTTTATTTTATTTTCGTTTCGTTTTTTTTTTTTTTTTTATACGTTAAGCAGCCAAGCCATAAAATCCATTCATGCGCTTAAATAAAATGCTCGAGCACTTGACTGCATCCATACAAAAATTGCGCATGCTGAATTCACATTCAAAAAATAATAATACGACAAAAAAAGAACCAAAACTGAGAGCAGTAAAAAAAAGAATCGGAACAAGAAAAGATATTTGAAAAAATTGCCGCATAAAAGGTCCTAATTTGGTGAGTCGGCTTTCAGAATTATGTTTGTATAAATGTATGTATGTAAGTATGAGTGTGTGTGTGTGTGAGTGGAAAAGAGAATGAAGAAAAACCCTTTATTTTTTGTTGTTGTTCGACTGCAGACTTAAGTCGAGCCGAGCCGAGCCAAGTCAAGTCTGTGAAAAATGTTGCCAACATTCAAATTTCAAATTAATTTTGTTGCACACAACACGAAATACGCCGCGCCGCCATCTTTCGTCCGGACTTGCCATCATTTTGCATCCGCTTAACAAATAAAATATTTATTTTGCCTTTTCTTTGCTCATGCCAACATTTTGCTTATTACGTTAAGTGTATCAAATGGAAATAAGCCAAATTTTTTATTGTTGTGCTTTGTGCGGCGTAAATTTGCATTCATCTGCTTGCCAAGGCAATATTATGAAATATTTGTGGATATTAAGGCTGCTGAAGAACGATTTTAAAACTAATTTTATTTATGAACTTAAAATTGATTCGATTTATTTTTTGATACAAAACGTTTCCTTTTAATATACAAAAAAAACGTTTAATTTTTTCTTTGACTCAAAATTACTTCGAATTTGACCTTTACGAAATAACTTCATCCAACAGAGATCATTCATATTTCGATGACTTTGAGACCAAACAATTTTAATATTTATTTTTCTCTTGAGTTTTACGATAGATCATCATCTATCTATGATATCAACAAAGTAAGATACTTCAAGAACTTTGCAGAACAGAATTTTCATTAATGTTTTTTATTTCCGGTCAAATATCCTTTCTTTCAGCAATAACACAGATATATATCGATGGTTGTTTAGAATTCCATAAAAGGTCTTCTTTGAGAATGGACTTTGATACTTAACTATATGCCATATAAGACATTTTAATATGTTCTTTCTAAGGTTCAAACAAATTTAACAGCATAATTGACTGTTGCGAAAGTTTACTCAACAACCATAGAACAATTTAATTATTGTTTATATAAATATCAACTTTTTCAGTTATCTCTCACGCTAAAAATTTACCATTAACACAAATGTTGATTGTTACATATACATAGGTATGAACACATACAAACAAAAATGAATGCGTTCATTTGCAACTAAAACGATTCTTACACGTTAAACAACGAAAAAATTCGCGCTTAAACGCCTATTTTAACATAAAACCCTCAAAGGCATTGAAACAGGAGTATGTATTTTTATTGCGGTAACAATTTATGTTTTTGCGGCAGACAAAATGCCAACAAATATGAGCACAAATGCAACACGAATAACAAAAGCAACAACAAGGACATCAGTACCGACAACAAAAACAAAAGCAATAACAAGCAGATGGAAAAAAAATAAATAAATATAAATAAATATTGGAACGTTTATATTTGCAATTTAACACGATGGGCAAAGTGCTGTGAAGTAGTTGGCAACGCGGAATTTGCATCAAATCACATGCTCGTGGAGCCAACGAGATATGAAAATAGCTGAGGGGCAAGCACAATCACAACAACAACAGCAACAACAAACAAAACAACATGTATTGCATAAAATGCGAAATAAAATATGAAATGGGCGCACATCGCTAAATTGCAACAAGCTGAACAATAAACGGAAACTTAAACCGGCTGCAGCAGCAATTGTTGCAGTTGGCATTATTGTTGCCGATGCCAACGCATTGTGAGGCGCATATGCCGCATTGTTTTCAACATTGTTGCAACATGAGTCCACACACACCCACACACACACATCGCATGTATTTGCGTTGGCAATTAATCGTAAATAAGCGTTTTGCACCATTGTTTCACAGCTTTTTGTGGCGGCGAGCAAAAACCGCAGAAAAAAACACGGCTAAATTAAAAAAATAGAAATATATACATATATATAAAACAACAACAAGAACAACGAGGCAAATAAACGTTTAAATAAGGCAAACAAACAAAATAGAAAAAGTGGGCGAAATAAAAAAATAAAAGACTTGTGCCAAGTTCAGTTGTTTTGTCAAGTGCCCGCCATTTTGTTCTTGTTTCGTTTTAGTATCCTTTTATTGTTCAACCTCCAGACTTGAAATGACCCAGAAACTTTGCTTACTTCGAGAAGTCTTTAAAATAACTTTTGTCTGAACAAAAAAAAAAAAAAAATTTTAATTTTAGTTTAAAAAATATTATGTATCAAGCAGAAGATCCATTAACATAATTCCGATGGCGACTTCTATACGGCACCATAAATTAAAAATAAACAATCAAATTTATATTATTTTATAGGATTTATTTATTATTTTTTATAAGCATTTTTATTATTATCATATAATTTTTTTTTTCTTGATCTTGTTTTCGGATATGAACTGTTAACATTTATTACATAATAATTTAACTAATTACTATAAATATGAAATTTGTTGTTCGCAAAATTTTATGTTTTTATACTTTTCACTTATGTGAAATAGTATATTAACTTTGTTTTTTTTATAATTAAAATATCTTTTGGCTTTACAGTTGGAAGCTTAATGAAATTATTTTGGATTACAAGTGGAAATTTTTATCGGTTATAATACAAAAAGTATATCGTTTTCTTTATTGGCGTAGTGAAATCAGATTTAGCACTCAAGATCGAAATGTCTATCATGCAATACTGTTACTTATACCAAACGGAAAACGCAGCGAAGCGAAGAAATCATATGTAAAAAGTATAGATTCATAGCGATAACTAAAATTAGCTAATTATATAAGTATTTACAGAAGAGAGTCTTATAGAAAAATACACTTAAAGCAATTGAACATTTAAGAATATTGAGCAAGTGACATTTACAACTTGGTTACTAAATTTAAATTTAAATTACGAAAGTTGCAATAAGATTTATTTATTTTTTTTTTACGCTGTACACAATTTGACTTTTTTCCAACTTCTTTTAAAGTTACAAAGATTAAACAAAAACTTAGACGGTAAATTTGACGACGAGGACAACATTGTTTTCAACTATTTACAGGGCTAGGAACGAACTAGTTTTGGTATGAATATAAAAAGTGTACATCATAATCATAATCGATTCGGTATTGAACCGGCAGCTGTGACTTCCGTTTTTTTTGTTTTTTATTCTTTAAAACTTTTCTTCAACCTTTGCGTGGCAAAATGTACGGTGAAACCAATTTGGCAAAGTGTCGAGTGATACTGGGACGATGTGACCTTGATGCGTTTTGCATTTAACGCGCACAGCCCACGGCAACGATGGCATTGACCTTGCTTACCTCTGAGACTGACGTGGATGGCGCTGAGGGCGGCGAATGTGTTGCATTTGTGGCATTACAATCGGGCGTGATCGATGCGGCCGTCAATGAGGATGGCATATGTGGCGAAGGTAATGCATGCTCATCGTCGTCATCATCACCGTCTGCCTCAACATCGATGGCAGTGTCGTCATCCGGTTCGGAGTCCAACATTGCCGCCATAGGTGAGCGCAGATTGGCAGGTGTGCGTGCTGGTGGTGGCGGCTGCTGCTGCTGCTGATGCTGATGCTGCTGATGTTGCAGCTGTGGCATTGGCAAAGACGACTGCAGCGCGGAGTGCGTATGCAACATGCTTGACTTCAACAGCGACATTGGACTGGCACCGCCATTGACGGCACCAGCGCCCACTGCCGCTAGGCACCCCACGCCCTATACGAGCGACGACAGCGGTGGACGCGGCGGGCTCGTGTTGCGTGCAGCTGCCGCGGCATAGTATTGCATCGGATGATGATGTGGTGGCGGTGGCGGCACAAAGCCAGCCGTTGAGCCATCGTGATAGAGCACTGGCACGCGTACCAGACGCTGAGCGGCGTGTGCCATGTTCGCCATGTTGGCTGCCTCCAGTTCGGCGGCCAGTTGACGTTTCCACTTGTTGCGACGATTCTGAAACCAAATTTTCACTTGCGTCTCGGTGAGGCGCAACGAAGCGGCGAGACCGGCACGTTCCGAACTGCTGAGATAACGTTTCAAATCGAATGTGGACTCCAATTGAAAGACTTGCGCCCGTGAGAAAACTGTGCGTGTCTTCTTCTTGCGTTTCGACTGATTGCCATCGCCATGCGGTGAAGAACTATCTGAAGGACCATCGGTGCCGTCGTCCTCCTCAATGATTTCCTCGCCATCATCATCGGATTCATTGGAGCTGGTGGGCTGGTGTTGTTGTTGTTGCTGTAGCAAGTAACTGGCGCTGGCATGATGATGACTAAGCGCAGCGCCGAGACTGCTGGCGAGTACAACGCCACCGACGCTGCTGCCGCTGCTGCTTGTGGGCGTGCTGGGCTGGTGTGGATGATGTGTAAGCTGTTGTGGATGCTGTTGATGTGCATGATTATGATGCGGATGATGGTGATGATGAAGATGTTGTTGCTGTTGCTGCTGCTGCTGCTGTTGATGGTGGTAGCTGGCAAGCGGTGAGGGTGACTTTGTGCCATTGCCGTTGACGGCAGTCGAGGCGGCGCTGCTGTTGCTGCCGTTGCCACTGTTGTTGTTGTTGTTGCTGTTGATGTTATTGCCGGCGCTGCCGCTGTGATTCGGACTGAGCGAAGTGGGCGATGGAGGATTCTCTGTGGTATTTGTGGAAGAACTGTCTGCAAAGAGAGAGCGCGCAAATGGAGAAGAGAGCGAGGCATTAGTAGTTGTTGCAAACTTTATTTCTATGTGTGTGTGTGTGAATGTTTAATTTAACTACACTTAAGGGTGTTTTCTGCCGCTATGCTTGTATATGTCTGTCTGTCTGTCTGTATATCTGCACAGATTTAATCAGCGGCACTTAACCTCACACTTGTCTCTGCTGTATTTTACTTTAATTCTTTACTTTTTCTCATTGCTTTACGTCTTCTTCTTCTATTGCTACTATTTTTTTTTTTCAACAACTTTGCGAGTTGAAAGCGCAGACGCGGTGAGCAAGAACTCACAATTCGTCCAACCATTTTGCTGAGTTTTTGTATCTGTGTGTGTGTGTGTGTGTGTATCTATGTTCGTACGCTTTGGTCTGTGTTAAATTACCATTTAAAATGGCTGTCAGTCAGTTTGGTCGATTTTCTTTTATTGAGCTTTTAGTTTTCGCAACTCGTTTGAAAAGTTTAAATTGCTTTAATTTACATGAAATGGATTAAGGCAAAAAGCTTTTGATTTACTCGATTTGCTACGCTTTTCATTCCTTTTATACATATATATATTTTTTTTCTATGCTTTTCTTTTTACGATTTTCATTTTATTTACCACTTCGACACAGCCGAGTGGAATGAGACACGCTTGCAAGCAAATGCCGGAAACTTTGTGTGTGGCAAAAGTACAAAAGTGGACAAGTTTTTCTTTTTTAGTTTTTTATTTAAATTTCTTTTTGTACTTTGAATTAGTCACAGTTGGAATTTTTGCAGTTTCTTGCTCTGCTAAGCCACACAAGCGCTGAAAACTATTCGCTTAGTTAGCAAATTCCATTAAGCGTTAATCATTTGCAGAACCGGCACAAAACTTAAGGCCAATTTACATGAACAAATTCAATTGCAAGTGACTTAATGCAATAGGCCAATTAAATGGGCTTAAACTGTTTTACTGCCTAACTGCCTCGCTGCCATTGTTCCTACTGTTGGCACCTTTGTTATTGCTGTTGTTGTTGTTGCGCGACAATTTGCACAAAAGTGCAAGTAACTCGATACTCGATTACAAATTGCAATTAATTGAAAATAGCGATTATTGCACAACTTGACAAACAGTTACGTTCGCTTACCGTTAGATAGCGAAACATTCTTGTCTACAACATTGTACTTAGATACATTTCCTTTCGCCTGGCTATGTCTGTGTGCTCGCGTGTGTGTGTGTGTGGGTGTCTATTGTCCGTAGGCATTTTGTAGCCATTTGCACAATTCATTGCATTCGAATGCCGCTAAGACAATTTGCTTTGAGCTCGCTTAACATTCTCGCGGGTATTAAAGTGAAAACTAATTAAGAAAACATTTGAAAAATTTTGCCAACCTGCAGAAAATTCTTTGTATTTTTTTCTCCCCTTTCTACGTAGTTGTTGTTGTTGTTGTTGGCTTGGCAAAGCTTTTGTAAGAATTTTCTTTTGTTCTCTTTTTTTTAGGTTAAGTCTACGTGTGTGTGCACGCATATGGAAAATTCATTTACATGTTTGAGAAGCACTTTAAATCATTGAGATGGAAATTTTATTTTTATGTGTTGCGATACTGATCTATATAATAATTTCTTTATATATATTCATATACTTCTTAAGGATTCACGTTGTCAAAGATTTGTGTTAAATTGTCTACATATTATAAAATAAAATAAAAATATTGTCTTAAATATGATCTGAAATCATCCTCAATATATTAACATCTATGAATATAACTATCTTCATATCAATATATTAATACAAAATACTTTTCAATATGTTCATCTATTTTTCTCCTTACAAAACATTCTCAAATCCCATACAGTCTGATAATGATAAATGTGGTATCTTCAAATATTACTCAAAAACCTTATTTCTTTGTCTTTTCTATGACTAAACACACTTTCCTTGTTGTGCTTAACTACTCATGTGTACAACACTTGACACTCTTTAACATAATTAAGTTAAAATTGTAACAGTTGATATCATTGAGCTACACTTACCATGTGTCGGACTATGGAATGGCATACGTTGCGGTGCCCATGGCCAGCCGGGCGGGCAGAGGGCGGCATAGCGACCAGCCAAGGCGCCCCATTGCGATATGAAACCCAATCTAAAAGCATTAAACAAAGAAATTAAGTTAATAAACACACACACACATACAAACATATTTACAAATTGTTAGTCAGTTAATTGCATGAGAAGAGAAATCAAAGTTTGAAACTAAAACAAATGAAACCAAAACAAGAAACACATAAGACAACTTTTTGTATAAACATTAACCTCATTAGGCGCATAAGTGTGTGTTATATACAATATATATATGTACATATATTATATAGAGACATACGAATCAATAGTGAAACACTAACGTCGTCGGCTTCAATTTTCGATATGCGTGCACTTAACGCAAAAGTTTTGCAAACACAAGCAAGGAAATAAAATGCGTGGAATGGCAAAAGATGGCAAAAGACGACGAAAGAAAGAAGCAAAGAAAATCAGCCAAGTAAAAATGAAAGAACAAGTGAAAGATGAAACGAAGTGGCTGCTTAAACGACCCTTAACTGCTTAGCAACCCCCTTCGAGGCGGCAACCGAAGCAGCTGTTGCAAATTTGCCCCCCAAAACGCGCCAAACCTCGCAAATGCGGGCGGAAGTGAATGTTGTTAGGAAGATGGAAGATGGCCGGGCCACGTAGACATTGGCAGTTGTTGTTGTTGTTACACACATAACTTTGTTAAGTTCGCTAACTTAAAAGCATCTTTAGAAACACATTTTATTTATTTATGGCAGACACAAGCGCTGCCAGAAATTGAAGTGATTTACTGGGGTGTGTGTGTGTGTGTGTGTGTGTGTAGTTGGGGTATTTGAATTTGAGTTAAGGTAAAAGACGTTAAATCATTGCCTCAAGTCAAATCATTCAAGCGTCTTTTAATGTATGAGCACTGACGCAGCTAATTGGCATGATGAAACGGGCGTGTCGTGCTGCCCAAGCAGCAGAGCTGAGCATAAGTGAGTTTTGATAGACATTTAAAGCATTACTTTTTTTTTTAAATAAGTAGCTAAGCTTGATTTGCTTCAAACTTTTCCCACAAATCTTAACTAACCGAAAATGAAGCTCTCCCACAACCTTAGCTGACCACTGCCAACAACAACAACAACAATGCTTAGTGCTTGCACCCCACTTAAGTAGCATTTTGCTGTTGTCATTTTCGCCAGACTTTTGTTACAACAGACTTGAATGCATACAAATGTGTTAACCCTTTTGACCGCTTGCATTGTCAGTGAACCATGCATAAATGTCTTTGTCACATTTAGCCGTGATTTTGTTTGTTTTGCACTTACACACACACACACACACACCCCCACCCACTCAATTTCGCTTCGCAAGTCGAGACAAAATGCATGCATGACATTAACATTTACAAATGACCTTTTACGTTCTTCGTTTTGGCCAAGTTCGCACCGCACGAAAATAAATCAATATACAGAAAAACGTTTAGTTTTAGCCGCGCTCAGCTGAACGATATATATGTTTGTAATTTCTTGTTTTTTTCTCAACCGCAATGAATTTTCAATTAAATTTTCACAAGTCTAAGTCGTCGTCGTCGCCGTGGTTGTCTGGCGTTGAAAATGCCTTCGAAGCTTTACGCGCAGAATTATGACATTTGCTTGGCTTCCGGCTGTCAAGCCGCAGCGTTTCTAATAGGCTTCATGTTTACATCGTCAATTTAAAGTAAGTTGTTTTCTGGTTTTCCTCTCTCTCTCTCTCTCATTTACGTTAAGCAAGCGATACAAAAACAAAAGACAAGTCTTAAAAAGCTCAGCTCAAATTACACAAATCATATTGCTTAACAATGAGTTATTACCTCAATCATGTTGGCTAATTAAGACCGCTTGGGCCACAACAAACGCTACAAATGCCGTCAAATGAAACAGCTTGTAGTCATTTGCTGTACTAATTATTTAAATCAAAGGACATTCATCTTCCGGCTACCCACGCCACGCCCTCCAACTGCCGCTCGCCTACCTAATTTTTCTTGCTGCTTGTAATAAAGACGAAATTTATTTGCTTGCGGCTGCCGCAACGTTTGGCGCGGCCATCGTCGTCCTTCAAGTCATCATTTTTGGCGTTTTCGAAAATTTCATTGGTGTCATTTTTGTGGCGGAAATGCGGCCTGCGCCATTTTGTGCGCGACCGGTCGAATAACGCGCGTGGCTTGGGGCGTTATTAGAAGTTATTAGGGGGTGACATTTGTTAGGTACTTGGGGTTGAAGTCTATTTTAAGAACTCTGCAGGAAAAATAACACAGGTCAACAGGATACATTTAAGTGAGATGTCAAAAGAAATGACAAGATATCTTGATTTTTTTTATTTTCTTTGATGTTTCACGCAAATTTGTTAATTTAAAATGTCAAAATTATTAGAAATTACTCTCGAGATCACAGAAAGTATCAAAATTTGGGAGATTATTGACTATCAATAAAGCTTAGCATTCTTTTTGGGAGCCTGGACTTATAATAAATATACGAAAATTCAAAATATGTCAAATATCTTTCATCTCCCTTGAAATTTCTCATGCCTTGCTATTGCCCATTGTCATCATCATCATCAACAGCTGCTGGTCACTTAAGCCAAGCCCAAATTAAATCGCATTTAATAAATTAAGCCCGAAAATGAAATGAAATCTCATTCACACAAATGACATTATTCAATCAATTTGAATACGAGACCCGCTTGTCGTTTGCCGCTTGCGTCGCCAGTCAAGCGTTAAAGATCCCTTTCGGCGCAATGCTAATTGGCTACTCTAGGCGCTACTTTGGCATTGTGCGAGCATGAATACGTTTTTGACATTTTCATGTTTTAAGTGTCAACACGCTGCGAATGCGAAATGTTTTCACGCATGTGCGGGCCATGCTCAAAAACCGCAAAGTTGTATAAATATTGAGTTGAATTTGTGATCGGTCTGCCACTGTTGCAACTTCTGTTGACTTACACTTGACTGCACACGCTGGCTGGCTGACTAGCTGACGGGCTGGTAGGGAGGCAGTCGCGGAGTGTAGTGAAGCGTTGCGTTGTTGTAACCTTTTCTGTCATTAAACCGGATTAGTGGCGAAAATATTATCATAACTACTCTGTGTGTGTGTGTGTGTGTGTATGAGTGTTTCTGACAATTCAGGCATTGAGTGCATATTATGAGCTAATAATTTGCCAGGATTTCGCTTGCGTGCTCAATAGGTGTGCCAACGCTAAGCCACTTGAAATTTGTGACATTTGGCAGGATTTTTCTTATTTGTTCACGTTGAATGCGTTTGCAGATACTTATTTGTGAAAATCTGTTCGCTGTAATTTTACAGGATTTCATTAGATTTGTTAAAAGGAAACACATAACGAAATAAGCTAAAGAAGATCTTCAAAATTAATAAATAAATATGGAACTGCCAAAAAAACGAAAGCAAAATCATTTTACATATAAAAGCACATGGCACCTTTCGAAATCATATAAAACTTCATATAGAATGCTAAATTTTTAACACATTGACTAAATCAGAAGCCTCTCGTATGCGCCCAAAAGCATGCCGCACCATAATCAATGAAAAGAAACCCACGCAACATGTGCACGTGCCTAAAAATACGATATCAACGCAAACTCAAACTCAACAATCAACGAACCAACAATTAGAAACCACAAAAGTCACTGGCGTAATAAAAATATGTTACACACACACACACGCATGCACACACACACTCAGTGACACGCTTCATAAAGATTTTAATCGACGAGAGCGAATATGTTTTCAATAAACTGCAACATTTTACTCGCACGATGACAAAACAAATTTGCGACAGCAAAAAAAGGAAGAGAAAATAAAAAAAAAGAATTATACCAAAAAGGCAGCAAATCAGCTAACGATAAGCATCATGAGTCAAATTCCCAATTGTCATATGACGACGTCGACAACGAGAACGAGCATGACAATGATGATGATGACGATGATGATAATATCCAACAAAAGCATTGCTTCGAAAAAAAATCAGAAAAAATAAAAGAGAAAAGAATATATCTAGATACAAATGCTGACTGCGCTAACGTACGCTAAGTGGTGAACAAATCAAAAGCAATTTTCCACTAAATGCTTGCGCGTTAATCCCTTTTGATAGATAAGATTATTATTTTATATGCGCGTTCATTCATACATGTATTTGTTCATTCACTCATTCATTCATGCATTCATACATACAAATGTGCTCGACTAGAAAGGACAAATGCAATTGGATTGTAATTAAAGGCGGACGCATTACTGACTGTGATAAAAGGACGACAAAAAACAATGAATCAAATGTTGAAGCAGAAGAAGTAGAAAAAAAGCACAGCTCAGACACCCTTCATAGATGATTTAATATTTAAGATTTCGACACTACAAGCCTATCAAATTACCTTATGTACTTGTTTGAGTTCACATTGTCCTTAAACTTTCGGATAACTCTAATGAGAAAAAAATAATTTCATGTGCTTGAAATACTAATTAAAAATTTGTCAGTTAAAGCGCGCATTTTCATGTGCTGTCAAAATACGAACTCATTAATTATGCCACGCCCATTTGTAAAAATCGTGAAATGCATGTCAGCCGAAGAAAGTAAACCCAAAATTAAACGATCACTCAGCATTTTAGTTGTATTTGCTTTTGCATTAATCACAAGCAAACGAAGGGGAAGTTAATAAAGAAGAATATGATGATGATAAACTGATAAGCATGTCAAATACGCAGTTGGATATGTCAGTATAAGCGCCAAAGAGCGGCAACGATCAACACAACGAACAACGAGCAGCGTCAACTGCAGGACAAGCGAGGGAAAGAGGGGAACTTAATTGGCACTTGGCTGGCTTGTTGTTGTATGTATGAATGTCTACAAGGCAAGACTCCTGCACAAAGCGGCTGGCAAAGTGAAGTGTGCGCCTTGTGGCACGATCGATGCTTATCTGCGCACCACGTCGATCACTTGGCCGAACAGACACACAGACAGACAGACAGACGGACATGCTTTTGGTCGTACCTTTGGTTGGTGGCTCGTGCACGCGTAATGAAATGAAAATGATCATTATTAAAACTTTAAAATGTCAAGCGTGCAGACTTTGGCACTTAGAACGTGCGCCCCTTACAAAAATAACAAAAGTACAACATTTTTTTTATGACTTTTTTTCTTTTTTTTTTAATTCAACACATTCGTTAATCGCTCATTTCGTAATTTGATCTTTGATTATGCATTTAAATGCAGGTTAAATGTGCGCGCTTTCAGCTCCCCTACCCTCCCCGAACATTATTTGGAATTTATTAATGAACTGGTCACTCACTTGGCATCGATATAGGTCAGTTGTTTGCACTTTGTGAGGGTTCATTCATTGAGCTCCTTTGTCACTCACTCAGTCACTCAGTCAGTCAGTCAGTTTTGCATTTATTATCTTTTCTTAGCATATTGCAAAGTGCTTTGTTGCTGCATTGAATTTCATTCAACTGCTGGTACTTTCGCTAAATGACGTAATCGGATATTTTAATTGCAAAAAAAAAATAACGTAAATGAAGAGCCGAAAGGAACATAAATTGCGTTTTTATCGATTTTCATGCATACATTTCATCATTGCATTTCAATGCGTGTCAATCGATATGACAGCGTAATCGATGGTTTATAATTTTTGCATTTTGTTTGGCAAGAAAATGATAAATTTTTAATTTATTTTAACTAAAATTTTCAAGAACTTTACATTTTCAATGATATAAAAAATATTTTCATAGCTCATAATTAAAAATCTTCTATTTCATAATAAAATTATCAATAAACATTTGCAGATGAATCTTGAAAAACGATTCTCTCAGCAAAAAAAAGACAAAAGAAGAGACCAAAAATAAATAATCTTCAATCTTAAAAACCTCTCAAATGTTCATTAAAAGTTCGATGCAATTCGAGCTCATCACTTTGATTCTCATTCTAATATTTCAGTCAACTAATTTTGCAATATTATCGCACAGCACTTCAACTTAAACCAGACCATTTAACTGAGCACTTAAGGTTTCCTATAACATTTCAAGAAATACACAAATCAAACACTTAAAAGACACAGTAGCAAAATTAGCCAAGCAACAACAATTTTAAGGACAAATTGTTTTCGCTGAAATGTTGAGCAGCTTCTTTGCATCACCTTCAGATCAGGCAAGAGAAGAGATAAAGCCGCAGGAATTCTTTTGTTTCAACAAAATGCAGATTATACAAAAATGACACAATTCTTTTTGTACAAAGGAGCGAGAAAAAAAGGACACACACAAAAACACGAACAGGTGAATTCGATGCCGAGCTCGAGCACAAATATGACTTTTTGGTCTTAAGAGCGACAAGAAGAAGAGTCTTTGATTTAAAGGTTGTCGAAATCTGAGTTAGACTCACCTTGATAGCATTGCGGCATCTTGAGGACCGGCCGTGCCAGCGCCAGCTTGCGGCAAATGCGGTATGGGCGTGATCAATGCGCCATTCTTTTTCGTTGGCTCATTGCGACTTAGTATGCTCGAGATGGAGAAGCTGGTGAAACCGTTGCTGCCGGTGGAAACTTTGTTGCCATTACTCGCACCGCCACCACTCGCATTCTGACTGCTGCCGTTGCTGTCGCTGTTCAACACGCTCGTATTGTTATTAAGCATTTTGCTGTTGTTATTGTTGTTGTTATTATTGTTGCCCACCGCCGTGAGTTCTTCGTTTGAGCCACGTTCCGGTGACTTAGGCGCCATGGCGCCCATCGGTGGCGGACTATTCAAACGATCGACTGCATGCTGTGTGACCAATGAAGCAGGCGTTACTGCATGTTGTAGTAGCGCAGCTGGATGTGCCGCCGCTGCTGCTGCTGCTGCTGCCGCCGGATGTACTGATGGATGCAAATGATGACTGAACGTGTGTAGCGCATGATGCAAAGCCACAGGATGACCGCTAAGTGTGCTCAAATGATGCTGCAAATGATGATGCAACACTGTAGGCGGCACTGCGCCCACCAGCGCAGCGGCTGCAGCGCCACCGACGCCGCCATTCGGACTGTGATAATGATTTGTGCTCGATGTCGGCGTGCCGGCGGCAGTTGTTGGCGTTGATGTGGTCGTCGGCGTTGGCGGTGTACTGCCGGCTGAGTGGGCGGGCGAGCAGGCACTACGCAAGGCGGGACTGTCGCGTCCAATGCCGCCGCCACCGGCACCGCCGGGACTTGGCTCTGGACTCGACACGACACTAATGTCGACTTCAGCTTCGGAGGAAGACATTCTGTTTGCTGTTCTTATTGCCGCTTTTGTTCAAAATTTACTTGATTGTTTCTTTGTTGCCAAATTGCAACGATTCACAATTTATTTTATGCTTATAAATATGCAACACTTTTTTCAACGTTTCTTCTTTCGTTCACTTTTTTAAAACATTTTCATTCTCATTGCGTCTTTTTTTTCACGAAATTTATTATTAATTTGTTTGTTGTTGTTTTTATTTTTATTAATTTTCGTAACTTCACTCTTTCAGTTTATCAACGTATTCTATTTGCCACGCATTCTATGCTCAAACACCCGCAATTTTCTAACCGTTCGAGACGTCCTCACCGTTTGATCAACGATTCGCATTTAAATTTCAAATTTCAGTTAAAAGGCCAAAAGTCCTCGTCGACAGCGACAGCCAAGACCAAACACATCTAAATGTGTATTAGTGTGCGTGCGTGTGTGTGTGTGTGTGTGTATAGAACGATCGTTTAGTGTTTTTATTGTTCTGTCGCTAGATTTTTAACCCCCTTGTGCCTTGAGTGTGTGTGTGTGTGTGTGTGTCGACGTCTTTCTTTCGTTTATTCGTAACTGAACTAAACTGAACTGAACCGAACTGAGAGCGTATCTCAATTCTGTGTCTGTCGTTCAACGCGCGCTCAACTCAACTGAACTGAAACTGAAACTCTGACTGAGGTGGTTGGTTGAAATTCTTTTGGTCTTTGCGCTAAATGGTTTTTCACAAGTTTACAGAAATTTACACACACACACACACAGACACGCACACAAACAAGTGCATGAAAAAACTGCTACCCCTAGCCAACCACTCGTCTCACTCGTCTGTCGTTCGGTCCATTCAAAGGCTGTTGTCGCTGTTGGGCGTTTGTTTGCAAAAATTTTCCACTTAGGGTTGAGTCTCACCGTCTTTGTCATCGTTGTCTGCAAAGTGTGCGAGCAGTGCAGCATGCCAACGATGTTGCACTGCTCACTCGTTGGCATTGTTTCGCATTCCGATTTTCCATGCCGTTTTTTGTTGGTTTTTTTATTGTATTGTTTTGTTTATACGCTGTTTGTGCCACAATTGCGCTGCAACCGCAAACGAACACTTTATTTCTGTCTTGGCTATGGTTTTTTTTTGTTATTAAAATTTCGACGACGTCGCCAGACAAAAATTTGCTAGCAATCAAAGCAAATTTTAACATGTACTTAATTTTTCGTCTCTTTCTTCTTGTTTGAGCGCTAAAGTGGCGAATCAACAACCGAAAAATGAAAAAAGGAAAGGAAAATAAGGATTCAAATCTCAGACAAAGGCAAGAAACACTTTGGCATGGAACTGCTTTGACAATCATGCTCCCAACAAGCCCATCAGTGGAGGCATTGATTGGAAACGATATCACATCAATCATTGATTCTATAGTAAGGTCAAGTTATGCTTTGAACTTGCACAAATGTTTCAAATATTAAAATAAGTTTTGCATGCAAAATTGTTTGCAAATTGTTGGTAGAAAAGTTTTGACATTTTGACTTTGAGTTAAATAAATGATAGTTTTATTTATTAATTGTTGTTAGCTCAAAGGATTTGCAAGGAAAACTTAATTTCAGCCTGAAGTTTACAAGCGTTTTTTACAAAACTGATCATATATTTTTAATCATGTCCAAAATCAATTTGAATGTTGGTCTCTTTAGGAGTTTTTGAATTCTCCTGAGGACGGAATTGAAAGAAATCCGAGATTTTTGCCTAATAAATATATTTATGGATATATATAAACCTCAACTTCAACTTTGATCGAAATTTGAACCGTTTAAAGTCTGATAAAAATATACTTTTCCGAAAAAAAATATCAACAAATTCGCCACAAGTCAAAATTACGCGGCATCAACAATTCAAAACGACATGAACAACTGTTCCAATTCCAAATTGTAACACGTCAAACGAGAAACGATAAGAATGACACAACAACCCCTAACGGAACCCACAACGACTGCGAGAGCAACAACAACAACAAAGAGCATAGAATATGCTATCGGCCATTTTTACAAAAACAACAACGTCTGCAAAATGTTTTTGCAGAAAACAAGCGAGAAAGAGAGACAGTGAGAGCGTATGACAGAGAAGAGCATGTATGAGTAACACAATGTGCAAGCGAGAAAGCAAGCTCAACAGTCAAAAGGGATGCAAACATGAATTGTAATTTTAAATGCTTTCGCTTTTAATGAGCAGCAGCTGCAGCAGCGTTGGCAGAGTGAGTGGGTGGCTGGTTGACAGACAGACGTTGACGGCAGCGAGAGAGAGCGAGGTTGTGAGACAGCGAGACAACCACGAAACATTCAAAAAGTGTTGCAAACAATTTACAGAAAACAAAAGCAATTATAGCGTAAAATCAAAAGCAAAGCAACAAGAAGAAAAACAAACAAATAAAAAAAACAAAAATCAAAAATAAAAGAGAGCAAAGTGCGCACAGTGTAGATGAGATGTGTGTGTGCGTGTGTGTGTGATGGGGCGTGTCCTATAAATGCAACCAATGAACGCAAAGTTCTCCAACTGTTAACTGTTTTAACGGTAAAACAAACAAGCCGCTACAGCAGCAGCGCCAGCAGACCGTCGGCGAAGCACACATACGCCGCATTTTCCACTTGTGGCATTCAATGGCAAAGACAAAGTTGATGCTGCTGCCTGGTGCCTGCTGCTGCCAACAGGA
Source organism: Phortica okadai (assembly GCA_034638295.1). Lineage (NCBI taxonomy): Eukaryota > Metazoa > Arthropoda > Insecta > Diptera > Drosophilidae > Phortica > Phortica okadai. The sequence goes on along the minus strand of CM067849.1, from coordinate 2,846,537 downwards.
GGCGAGGCAGCAACAAACTGAAGTCGAATGCGTAGAAATTCATGCGCAATTACATTTATCCTGTTTAGAAGATTGCTTTCTGTGTGCGAGTCTCATAAGTGCTCAGTTCAACTCGCCTACTCTGACTCCAACGCTGTTGCTCTTGCTCCTGATGTCGCTGCTGCTCCCTTCACCTTGTAAGTTTTTCACGCACAGAACGATGACGACGATGATGATGATGTTGGCGTGGATGACTTGTCGAGTCTGCTGGCTCGGCTCGTTTTTACCGTTGTTACACATTTTTCTGTAATTTCCTTTTGCCTTTTCTTACTTACTCACTTGTTTTTTTCTTCATGTATTTCATTTATTTATTTTTTTTTTATTTCCTTAGCTTTGATTCGTTTTCATGTAAGTTGCATGCAATGCTTTTACATTCGCTCTCCGCCCTTAATGCTTATGGGTGTGCGTCTGTCTATGTCTGTCTTTGTGTGTGAGTGTGTGTGTGTTCCTGTTTAAGTGTGTCTGTGCCGCATAGTTCAAAAAGGTGTTGACACTTAGGCGTTGCCCCACTTTAATTTTATCTGAATGCACAAATGGAAATTTCGTTACTATGCTTTGTTTCCCCCATGACTGTTGAAGGCCTTCGCACTTTGACTTTCAATAAACTGCTGGCAAGCGAACGGAGCGGTGGAAAGAGGCGGAGGATGTGGTATGACTTGAGATAGCATGAGTCGGCATTGGCTATGGAATGTTTGGAAGCTGTTTTAGTTTGTGTTTGCGGTCTTAAGAAACTTTTACTTACATATACATGTAGTTCAAATTGTCTGATCAAATTGAACGATTAATTTGTCGCTTTAAAGCAAATTTCTTGCGGGATTATTGAAATTGAAATGCCATAGAAGTTTTTTAATAAATATTTTGAAGATGTTTTATATAAATTATGCGTTTTAAAACATACAAATTAAATACAAATACAAATTAAGACTGTAAAACATACAAAAAATTTCGGAAATTTTATCAACAGCACTCTCATTAAACCCATTCATCATCAACATATTATCTCAACTTGCTCATCAGGAACCCTTTTAGCGTAGAAGGCAATTTGATTTTTCTCCAGGCTCATTACTTTTAAATTGCACACTAAAACGTAACACGAACGAGTGAATAAACCAACCAACAAACAACTAACAAACCAACTGAGATGCTTTTAGCGTTTAGCATTCCACAGAGTTGCCTCATTCACAGAATAATTAACCAAACGAAGCCACATTTCGTATATGCTTAACAAATCTGCAAACAAATTCATTCGTTGACCATTAAACTTAGCCACAAACGCAAACGGGCAACACTAATAGACAAACAACTAGACAAGATGCACACAGATACACACACTAACAGACAGATGGACAGACTGACAGACAGCCATGCAGACTAACTGGTACGGCGAATGAGAGTGTAACAAAAACCATTAAGAAAGTGCTTTGCAAACGCAACCACAACCAACAGCACTGTTGAGAACACCATGCCATGCCATGCCGAGCCATGCCATGTGGCAATGCCTCAACCGAAGCCCCTACAGTTGCCCACAAACTAAATGAGAAAAGCTTTGAACATTTAAAAGAAATAACAAACTGTTCAACTGTCGGACAAAACGATTCCACAACAAATTGCACTGCAATAAAAGAGAATGAAAGAATGAACGAACGAACGAACGAATAAATAGAATGGAGTGGAATGGCATGGCATGGTAAGTGGCATAGAAAAGGCGGGGAATGGCAAGGAAGTGGTAATGGAAAGCTCAGGCGAAATTGAGTGACTAAAGAAAGGAAACGGAAACGGAAGAGTAAACAAGAAAAATCAACGGAAATGAAATGAATATGTTTAGTAGACGCCAGCACACACACACATACATGAACGCACACATACATGCACACATTGAGAGCGAACTAATTGACGAACGAGCAATCGGGGAGTTGCAATTTTCATTGACTCCACTTTAGACAGTGTCGACGGCATACGAATGTGACCCTTGAACCTCGATATGCGAACATGTGAGCACCTACCGGCTGGGCGGTTCACAGGGATGCTGACTGACTGGCTTAGAGAGTGTGTGTATTTGATGTCTGATGTTTGTAAACGTACAAGTTTGAGAAATGTTGAGGGTCAACAACTGAAATTATTTACTTATATCGCTTTTTGCTTTTGCTTTTAACTTCACTTTGTTGTTATTGTTGGTGTGTCGATTTGGTTTGCGGTTCAGTGTTATTTTAATGGTTGACTTTGCATCGGTTTCTTTGATTTTAACTTAGACTCATGTATGTGTGATAAAATGTTTATATTTCGTTGAATTTTTAGATTATTGCCAGGCGCAAATCAAGCAAATCTCAAATATATAAACATTATATATGACTTTCTTTGCAAGTGTTGAACTATTTTAGAACTTAAACTGTTTTATACGAATGTATGTATATTATTCTTTTCTCATAAATATTATTTCAGTAAAACATTCTATAAATATTGCTGAATTCAAGAAAAATAAGTTTCTATTTCGAAAAGTTGTCTATTTTGTTATAGAAACTTTATTTATTAATCAATTTTTGCGCCCGCAGCCAGTGAAGCACCCTCAATCCGTCACTGATCATTGACACTAACGAAGAAGTTTAAATTTTTCATCATTCTTGCGTTCTTTTACCTACACACTTTATTTTAACTCATATTCCTTTTTGTTTTTTGTATTTTAACAATTTATTTATCTTTGCTCGACTTAACTGCAATTAATTTGCAATTTAAGTTTTGCCAAAAAGGTTTGTGCAAATGATTCAATTGCGAATGCGTCAACAACATGAACTTGCTGAACTTTCGACATGCGATAAACTTCTCCGAAGAAATAATAAAAATAAATTAAATTTTATTGCAACTAGAAGTTGTTTTCATTAATAGATTGCAAAAAGTGCTCGAGTCTCGGTAAATTTCGGTCGCTTTGCTTTTAAAAAAAAAAGTCTAAATAAAAGAGAAGCAGAAAATATAAATTTTTTTCCACAAAAAAACTAAAAGAACATAATTTGTGGCCACACAAATGAGCTAATGACTGAATGAATGAGCAAATAAATAAGCGAATGAATGGGTGAGTGAGTGAGTGAGTGAGTCGGTGACTGAGTGAATGAATTGTGTCTAAAATGCGCTTTCAAAACGAATTCATTTTGAAACATTTTCATGCCGTGCCAAAATGGAGTTTGTCTGGCCATTATGTTCATACAACTGGGCTCGGTTTTTGTTTGTGGTTTTTTTTTTCGAAATCGTTTCATTTTTTCTTTAGCAATCTATCAAAATCATGAATAGAAATACCAAAAAACAATAGCTTATAAAAATATGTTTTTATGTGACTTGGTTCTTTTTTTCATTCTTTTATTTCCGCGCTTTGTTTGCTTTGTTATACACGCGAACAAAAACGCAACTTTACCCCCGCGCGCGACACTCGCCTCTGCCACATGCAACACACACACACACACACACACACACGCCCACAACCGCCATAAATAACGCTTTACGCTTTGATTTAAATAAATTGTATTGCGATTTGCAATATTTTATCATTTCCTTTGTGTCTTCCACACTCGCTCGCCCTTCCGCTCTATGTATGTGTATGTGTGTGTGTGTGTGTATGCTTTGTACCTTTCCGCATGTGTATGCGTAAAAGTGTCGTTGTCATCTGATTGGTTTGCATATTTTTAGGGGCCATCAATAAATTTTATGCCAAAGACGTTTTTGTCGTAAACTTTACACACATTTAAAGCTCATCAATGCGCAACGAAGAACGCGAATAATAAAAAACAAAAACAAATATTTTTATAGCCAATTTTTGTTTGTGGCTTTGTTATAAGCTTTTGTTGTAAATCAAGCTTACAATTGAAGTTGAATTTAAATTAAAATAAAATGCGTACAAAAACAAAATTCTAAGCAAAATAAAATGGTAAAATTATTTAAAGAACTCAAGCAGCAAACAAAACTATCATGCTCAAATTGTTTCTCTCTGTGTGTGTGTGTGTGTGTGTGTGTGTGTGTGTGTGAAAACTAGACAAACAACAACAATCAAATGCATAGAATAAAATTTTACCGTTTTAATTTTAAGCAATTATTTTATATTATTAACAATAGAAATCGATAAAGCAAAAAGACGGGCCACCAACATCAACAACAACAACAATTACAATTACAACAACAATAGCAAGCAAATAAACAAACATGAAAAGGACTTTGCGGCAAACAGAGGCAAGTCCAATTGTATCGGCTGAAGTGGTGTGTGTGTGTGTTCGCCGCCAACAGTATAAAATTACCAATTTGCAATAAAAAGCAAAATACAAAAACACAATCACAGATAAAGATACAAATACAAATACAAATGCAGTTCATGCTCATGTCCTTCGTGGCGTGCATGAAGTGTTTTGTAGGCGAGTCATGTGTGGCAAACAAAAAGCAAAAAAAGTTCCTAGCATTCGGTGAAGAAGAGTTGCAAGAGTCCTGTTGAATTCGATTGTTAAGCGTATCCTTTTTGTCCCAGCAATCGACAACAACATTATTATTATTGTCATTGTTAACATTGTGTCTATTGTGCGTCATAATGATGTAGCCAATGACTGCTAATAATATGTTGCTGACAAGCTATGACATTGATTGATGACAAAAAGTTAACAAAACTTATTTGACCGCCAATAATTTTCATAAACTTAATTTTACTGCATGCACATCAAGCATACGCCATGTTTAACACACAAAAATCGAAAGATCGATCGTTAAGTCGACTTTCTTTGGAACAATAGCGATCAATAGTTGTGCGCGATCAAATCAAAAGCCTCGTTGATTAATCCGTGTCAGCTAATTCGATCAATTTCCAGGTGACTTACACACAAAAGGCAAAAATGTTTAGCGAAAGTTTCAAATTCGCTATTTTTGGCACAAAAAGGATAAAGGACATGAAAACACACACACACTCACACGCACACATATGAAGTGAGGTGCACAGGCAGACAGACAACAAAGGCAACATGCCGGCAAACAACAAAACAGCAAAACAACAAAAAAGAATGGAGGAAAATTGCCGTTTAAGGCGTTGAATTGGCGTTGTAAAATAATATTTTCTTTAACAACGACAACAACAAGATCAACGACGACATCAACAACAACAACGACAACGATGATGATAACATTTGCAAAGCATGAAGAGGGTTGAGGCGAGGTTTGAGCATCGTCTTTAATGCTGCAAGCAAAAAAAAAAAAGATGAAAAAATACGAATACAAATATAATCTTAATCAAAGTGAAGCAAAGCGAAACAAGCATCAATAGTAGCGACGGCAAAACACACAATAAACACGCCGTTAAGTCTTAATTATTTTATAAAGGCTACAAAAACAACACACACACATACACACACGAATCAAAGCAGAGACAGAGACAGCGGCAAAAACAGCAGGATAACAGGACAAGAAGACCGCCTGGTGTGACGGCTATCATTGCGGTTGCTGCAACGCATTACACTTGCGTGAATTCAAGGCGAAAATCAACACACAGTCAAACAAAGCCAAGGACAAGAACATAGCCGAAAACGTAGGATGGACATGCTCACACCGCTTGTCAAGACAATTCGTCGTTGTTGGTGTTGTTTCATTCATGTCGCAGCGCTAATAGCTCGACAAGTCTAAATTGCCTCTTAAGGATATCCGCTTGATGTTACTTGCACGTCGTTCGTTCGTTCGTTAGTTCGTTCGCGACAACATGCAACGCGTCTATGCGAAATATCAATTTGTCGCCACATCATAAAAAACCGCAATAAAATTACCTTCTTGCCGTTGCTTTTGCTTTCTTTCTGGCACTCTTGTATTTATTTAACTAACGCCACAAATCCCACATTCAATTTTGCACTGCTTTGTGCGCAAAATCCCCAAAGGAATCGTGTATGTCCTGCATTCGCACCGCACCGCACTCCAGTCCAATGCCATTGTCTGTCTCTATCTTATCCAATTCACAAACACAAAGCACTCGAAAGTCGTAAATGGCAAATGCAATTCGCATTCGCGCATTTTACGACTTTGTTGGACTCAAAGTACAAAAGACTTTCGCATTGCTAACAGTTGGCATAACACTTTGCGGCGGCGGTGGTGGCGTTGGCAAGCGCTGACAAGGGGGCGGTGGGGAGTGGCTGACACTTGGTTTATAGCATTTATTTTAGTATCTGAATTTATATGGCAATGTAAACGTTGAGACAATAATCATGAATGCCACTAGTGAAATCATAAAGCAAATAATGAAAACCAATTCAATTATTTTCTTTTTTCCCTTTGTGTGCATGTGTGTGTGTGTAAATATTTTGTTATCAAAAAAGAAAATAAAATTATTATAATTTTTTTCATTTTTTGTTTTTTACTAATCATAACAATTATGTTATTATTGTTGTTGTTGATTAGTTTTTGTTTTATTTTTATTTTGAGAGTTCATTGACGGTGATTTTTAATATCAAGCTGAAAATAGGTTTAAAGAACAGCACTGAAATCTTCATTGCTTCTCAAAGAACTTTTCATTTTTCCTCAAATGTAAATTCTTGCAAATTACTTCAATGAAAATTTGAACTGTTGTGCAAAATATTCATATTAATTAGCTGCTACCAAGATATGTCGAAAAGAGAAATACTTCATTTCATTGCTGACCATTTAGGCTCAAAAAAATTTAAATTCAATGATTTCAAATGTTTCAGTTCACTTAACTCAACTCAAAACACACAAAATTAACAATGGCAACATTTTTTTATTTGCAAACATGATCAAACGTACTGATAAAATACGCTCAGCACAAACAAATGAGCACAGCATGAGACTGCAGATAGATACGTACAGATACACGCTGAGCAAAAGATATCAAATGCAATTTTAATTGGCATTTCTCTCAGCGCATAAACAAAGCACAACAACAACAACAAATAAAAGAATCTGAAGCGAAGAATAAATATGAAAATGAAAATTTAATTGTAATCCAATTTGTTGTCGACAAGAAAGCAACACAAAATAAGCCGAAAATCAACGAAACAGTAGCAGTGAGCATACGAACCCAAGGCATGAGATCACGAATCAGCTTAAACTGATACGGCGGCAACGATATTGCACCCTTTTTGGCAGAAGCTGAAGCCGAAGTCGACGCATTTGCATCTAAGCAACAGAGAGCTGAGGCGGTCTTAGAAACCGTCTGAGCGGAGATTTTCGCAAGCGTTTATATTAGAGCTGGCCTGGCGCCAGACAAATCAAGCAGAAACTATAATGCAAGCCTCGCAAAGTGCTGATCTTTTGCCTGTAGTGCAGTTTGTCTTTCAATTATGTGCTTAAGATTTTTAGTGACTATCATCATTTACTTGTACTTGCGAGCGGAGATACTTGAAATGAGATCACCAAGTGAGCAATTAAACTTCATGATTTCAATATTTGATAAACAGCAACGAGCTTAGCGAAGCAGAGCGAACGGCGTGCGGCATTTGCCCTTTTGTGTTGTGTGCTCATTTATGAATATCCTTGTCAGCATTAATTTGTCCCAAAACAAAGAAAGCAAACAGGAAAAAAAATACAGTAGCAACAAATAACCGAAATCAAATTAATCAAAATGAGATCGTGAGATTCTTATCAATCATAAAAATATATGTACTTACAAAAAGTGGCAATCAAGCGTGAAATTTTACGGTGGCAACGCAAATGAGCGAAAGGCGTGCGCGGGGCGGCGTAATGCGTATAATTATGATAAAAATTACAAACATGCAAACAAATAAGTAAATAAGCAAATGAGTGAGCATGTTAAAAGCCACACACACACACGCACACACACACAGAAGCACGTGCAGGCACTCGCAATGTCAAGGATACGTTAAGGATATGTACGCCTAATGGCGATAGTTTGCATGCGGACGGACAGACATAACAATTTTATGGTTTCTGATCTGATTCTGTGATTTTGAGCGTGTAAACTTGTTAAATGTGACACACATGCACACGCACACGCATACGCATATTGTCCTATTACCCTTTGTAAATTCAGCCAACGTACGGCCGCCCCTCAAAGTAGCAAAGAAACTATGCCGGCCCAACCCTTTTGTTGTTGCTGATTTTTTTGGGCATTTTGGTAAACGCTTCACTTTCATTTGAATTTTGCTTCACGTGTTTCATTTGATTATGCTGTCATACAATAATAAAGTTGTTCAAGAGTATTTTATAGGCATATGTCCTTTGTTGCCTTGCCTGCGTCTGTATGTATCTGAGTGTGGCTTTTGTTATATCACACAGGATTAGGCATAATGAAGTGTTTTAATGCGTTTATAGCAACACAAACACACACACACACACGCAGCGCACCCAACTTTTGTTGAGATACTTTTATTTTACTTTACTTTATAATTGGAAAAGTCGCGTTTGGTATACGTTGCATTTGTTTAATGTAATTTAGCTCTATGATATCATTATTTAACCATTAATTAAGGATTTTCATTATTAATAGCGATGTCATGGCATGCATTGGGTCGACCAATGCCTAAAAGCAATTTTAAACAATGTATTTATATTCATTTAATTGTAAAATGTTATTTAGTGCGTATTATTGCTTTCAATTAATTGACACACAGACTTAATTTGCTATTTTAATTAACACTCAAACAGAAATTGTTAACAACTTAACTTAGGTAACTTAATAAGGTCGGATAGCAAATTAACCTGAACTTTATCTTAGCTTGAAATCAAAGTATTTTAAAACCGATAAAGTTTCAGATAATTCGTTGAATAAACAATTTAAGCAACAATTGTATTGTAAAATTTATCAAAAAATTTATTACAAATGCAAAAAATAGCATTTGTAAACATTAAATTCAAACTTTAAGTTCGTTAAATAAAGTTGTATCTATCAGCTTAGACGCATACTTTTTCTCATTGTCAGAACTTGCATTGTTGTCTTTTAGTTCATCTTCTCTAACTTATACATATGTATGTATACCAAGCATTAGATATTTTTTTAATCATAAGTTTTGTGAAAACATTATTTTTGAGTTATTAAAAGATTAACAAGCATTTCTATAATAATTTTAAATATTCTATTAAACAGCTGTACGATTTGCCTGCTGCTAGCTTTTGAGCTAGTTCTTGCAATATTGTTTGTTGTTGAAGCTCCCAAAACTTTTTGATTCCAAATTTGGTGTATCAAAATTGACCTCGAGCCTGCTAATCATTTTTGAATTCTATTTTTTAATTTTCTCTTATATTTTTGCCTCAACAAATAGTAAATTTTTAATCACAAAATTGCAAATAATTTAGTAGCTAATTTTGAACAATTTATTCAAAGAATATTATCACAAAAATAAATACAAAAACAACACGATTTTATCATTGTTTTTATTGTATGCAATGTGTAAATGAGCTGTGAGGCAGATGGGTTATACGCAAATGCATCTTTTTGCATATATTTGCGCTTGTGCATATATGTATGTATCTGTGCGTGTATCTGTGGTGTACAAATGTGCGTATTGAATATAAAAATGGCGTGAAAACGTTTGCTGATGACTTTGTTGTATTTGTTATTGTTTTTGCATGTTGTGTTATTGTTGCTGTTGTGTCTATTGTTGTTGTTGTTGTTGTTATTGTTGTTGTTGCTGTTATTGTTGTTGTTGTTGGTATTGAATACGCGTTTACGTTTGCCACTTTATTTGCATTTATAAAAATCGCTTTCGACCATCAATAATAATTGCTCTGATTTAAATTTTAATGGCAATCGATGCTATACAGTTATACAAGCGCACACACGCACACACACACATTAATATAAACATACGAACATATGTAGATACATACATATGTACATGCATATTGAAAGCATTGCAGATGTTTTTGTGTTAATTTATATTTATTGCAATTGAAAATTATTTGCGGTCGATTCTCGTTGCTTCGATGCTTTGAACAACTAAAATGCATTTGCACTGAGTGGATTTTGTGCAATTGTGTAAAGTGAAAATTGCATGGATGAATGCGTTTTAGTCCTTTACAAATGCCCCACACACACACACACACACACACACCCATCAACCCGGCAAGGTGGCAAATGTTTCGTCATATCTCCACTACTCACTTCAGTCAAATGTTGGCAATTTTAATTTGATTTAAATACAAATTGCTTTTTATTTGTTCGTCGGCGACATCAACAACAACTTTATTTTTGTTGCTGTTGTTGTTACTGATTTTACAAAGCAATCGCAACAATTCAATCACTTTGATGTTGCCCACAAACAACGACAGCAGTACTTCAACCCTCTACACTACCCTACGACTTTTATCAACGCCTAACGCCCACTGCCACACCCCCCCACTCACCTCTAACAACACTCAAATTGAATGTTATCAACGCTTGTCTCATTCAATGCAAACATTCAAACAGTCAGTCAGTCAGACAGTACGTCGCACCGCCTGCCACGCCCCCTTATACAACTACCAATGAAAAAGTAATTTCTTTAATGGTTTTTGCACTGACATGAAAAATTCTGCTTACGCCGGTGCCCCGTACCCCATTGCCCTCGCCAACGACAGCCATGAAAAAATAAATAAAAGAAAAGGTGAAAAGTTACAAAAATTGTGCGCACAAATGAAAGGAATAAATTTTTATTTTATTTTTTTTTTTTTTATTATATTTTATGTTCGTTGGCCAAAAGAAATGAAGCGAGTAAATCATTGCAAAATGTATGAAAATAAATAAATAAATAAATGTAAAAATAAATAAAGAAAAAAAGAACGCCGCGACGAAGGACTTCCGGTCAAAGGCGCTGCTGCTGCGGTGCTCAGACAAATTTGAAATGAATTATAGACAAACACATTTCGTTTTATTTAAATTGTTTGCAATTTTCTTGCCTCTTGATTTGCTCAGATTTACATACCTTTTTTTTTCATAGATCTCTTAGGATTTTGAATCGAGGTTCAAATGGTGTGATGAGGCGTGGCGAGCGTCTTCATTTGGCAGCTGGTTTCATTATATTTGCAGCACGTGTAAACTCATTATTCAAAAAGATTAACAATAATTGCGCCTGATCCTTGAGCTATGAACTTGATAAGCGATCTTCGCATTTGTGCGTTATTTACAAATATTATTATTTTTTTTTTTTAAATTTTTGTATTTGATTTGCATTGAATCGGACTTGTCTATGCTTAAAAACACAGATGGATTTTGTAGTTTTTTGTTCCACTAAGAAGAACTGAATGAGACCTCTTATCACATGCTCAATAAATATAGAAAGAAGACTATATATCATGCCATCTCTTTTACATTAGCTTAGTAAAATTCTTCTGTAAAATATCATAGTGAGCTGAATTGCATATTGAACTCATCAGGTCTATATAATCACTCCAGTACTCAAATATATCACCAGCTTATCAATGATACAGTAAAATTGGTCCGCAGATAATTACCTCAACTTGAACCTAAGACAAAAATGTTCTTCTCATAACCCCAAATGTCTATCTTTCTATCACTTGGTAAATCTCTCACAAAACGCCTTTTTAGGATGCCGAAAAATGATGCAACTTGTGATATTTCGCACTGCTTTTTGCTTTCACACGCAATATTCTTCAAATGAATGTGATATTTTTCGACAACAAGGCTATCGAGTGACGATCTTGAAAGCAAAAGACATGCCATTTATTTTACACACTTTCTCAATTAACTTGCGACAAATTTCTCGAATTTCTCAACGTTAGATGACAAAAGTGTTAAAAGGCCAATACGATACGATATCGAAATCACAGTACAGACCAAGAGATACAGGCCAACAACGAACGACGCAACGATATGAATCACATTAGTCCTCATTAGGCTTAAGACGCAAGATTTGCATCAGGATTGCCGGCTTAGGAGACAACGCAAGGCGGGTGCACAAGTACCTACTTGAGAAAGCAACAAAGAGAGTGACCTAGTGCAACAGAGAGGACAATCAAACAAAAATGAACAAAAACCGAATTGGAACAATTCGAGCAAAGATGGGAGAGATGAGTGAAAGAATCTGTACTGAAACAATGATCGGAACTCAAGTGTAAGCCGCATTGACAATTGTAACGGCGCGGCAGCAGGACGAAAACAGGACACGCACAATGAAGAAGTGCTCGGGCGCAAATAAATCAAACAACAACAGCAACAACAACAATACGTTGTAAGGTAAGCAGATTTTGCGTTAATATGACGACATCTGTTTTGTCAATTGTCGCCTGCGTGCGTCCGTATGTGCGTGTGTGCGTGAGTGCGTGATCCTGCGTGTGAACTCATTTAAGGTGCCTAACAACAAACAAACACTTGAGCCGATCCGCCGGTCGCTTTATGAGCAAATCTGTTTGGAAAACAATTTCGCTTTACGAATTTGTTTTCGTTGAAAATTATGCAAAACTGTCAAACAAAGCAAAGAAAGCAGAGAAAGCCGCCAGGACACACACTGAAAGCCATAGTCCCTTACAGACGACTCACAGTCTGCTGTGTTCTGTGGTGGGACAAGTGAATTTTGTGCAATTTCACGTTGCTATGTGTTCCTCTAACTCATCCCATTTGCCACATTACGCATACGCCGCCAAGTACGCGCCACAATTGAGAGCCGTCGAGCCATTGGCATGGGTCTGTGGTGCCTAGTGGTAGAGGGGGCGCGGTGCGATGGCAGTCATTAAAAGGAAATATTCATTGAAACGCCCAAAAGCAAAATAACGCATAAATTGCGAACCAAATTTGGTGTTGAGTTCTCTCTCACGCACGCACGCACGAACGCTCTCACATACATATACAAATACACACCGAATAAACCGCAATGTTTAGCCGATAGTCCACCCCCGCAGCATACAACAGCTCCCCTTTGACAATGCTTTTGTACATTTACAAACACATAATTACGAAATTACTTAATGTGCCGCAAAATAGAAGGAAAAAAACCTCCCAACGGGCAAACACTTTGCGCGTAATTTGGCCAAAATTACAAACGGAAAAGCGGCAAAATTGTAAAAACGTCAAAATGTGCTGTGTCTGTTATCAAGAGCGTGAAGCGCCAAGACTGTACACAGGCGCGGTCAAGCGGTTATTTCCGTCAAGGCCCCGAACCTATAAAGTTCGGGGAGAGCATATTTCATCAAACCAGCCAACAATAATTAAGACAAAACTCACAATTGTCATGACAACAACATAACTGACAATATGAGAACTTTACCTCTTTATTTTACTCTGTGTTCATCATATGATTTGGCAAGGAATTCGACAATAGATTTTTTAAGATGAAAATCGCCAAATGTTGTATAAACGGACGTCCATAAATTACGTGAGTTTTTTTTTCTAGAAATTTAGACCCTCCCCCTTTTGGTGAGATTTATTGAGATTTTGCTTAAAATTTTGAAAAAAAAAAAAACAATTTTTTTACTAATGGACTAAGAAGTTCACATGAGATGTGCGATGATTCCCCCTTTCCATAGGTAAGATTTTGTGATATTTTACTGAATCTCACTCCCCTATGTTTATCACACGTAATTAATGGAAGTCAGCCAACCTATGTTCGTGTATATTTCAAGATTGAGTTCTCTCTTTATTTGAATTATACTTCAATATTATATTTAAGCTACTTCTTCATTAATTCGTTATTAAGCAATTGTGAGCACTATGATAATCTAAGCCAAATGCGCTCCTGGCCTGGCATATATTAGCACTGCCCCTGCCTGTTGCCGTAGAATGTGCGCACTGTGGGCGGGTTTTGTGTAATTGCAAACATGGGAATTGCCTAATTGCGTCGAGAAGAAAAGTGCTTTGCCGTTTGTGCGCGCCCAACCCCACGGTTGAGTCGAAATGTTGAACAGCCGCCAACACGTGAGCCCCAAGAACATAAACCAACGACGCCATTGCCCAAGCGAAAATGGCGGCATGCGTGCCTGCGTGCGTGTGTGTGTGTGTGTGTGTGTCTGTTTTAAGTACTTTAAGTACTTAGCCCACTTCAGCAGCGAAAACTTATTAAAGATGAACCAGAAAGAAACACAAATCACAAAAACAAAAAGGAAAACGCTTTGTGCATTTTCAGGACGCGAGCGGGTGTCCTCAGATCATTCAGTCAGATGTTTTGCCAACATTATCCCAAAAATACTTTTAAATATGCAAAATCCGAGTAAAAACGTGTGTGTCTTGTATGCAAAACAAAGCAGTGAACACGGCAACAACGCCTTCGATCGTTGCCTGATTGGCTATAAGACAATGAATGCGATCTTTATTGTCTTGCCAACATGCCAACAGATCTCTGTGTGTGTGTTTGTCTCTCCTACAAAGGCATCAAGATCAAGAGCCATGCGCACGCGCATTTCTGCGCCGCTTTGTCTGCCGATGAGCCAAGAACAGCACCTCTCGTTTCCATCTTCACATCTCTTTGTGTTAATCATGTGAGCCGATTTTGGGCATTAATAGATTAAGATGCACAAACACACACACACATGCACACATAAGTATGTACATGCCCACATGAACGCTTTGATAGCCGCGCGGCTAGAAAGGACAACAAATAAAGAAATTCTGCGTTTTTGTTTTGTTCTCCTGGACTCAGATAAACCACGAATATGTTCATAAAAGCAGTACATCCAACTTTATGCACGTTATTACAACTACTGCGCAGTACAACACTTGCTCAAATGATACGAAAAATTTAGAATTACTTCTATTTTCGTTTTTTTTTAAATTGTTTTTTGTTTTATTTTTATCGTTTTAATTTATAAAAAAAAATTTGAGTAATGCCTCCAAAACTTCGGTGACGAACGTAAAACGGTTTGCTTTAATTTTTACAGTTTTAAATACATTGGGGTTTATTTTCGGTTTTAGAGTCATTGACCATCTTTTTTAACCGAGTGTCGACCGTGAGTACCTAAATATGTACTCGGTAACGAAAAAACGAAAAAATGTCCAAATGACCAATTTGGCAACACTTTCAACAACAGCAACAGATGTTATTGCTAGAAATTGTTTACCTTTTGCTTTATTCAACTGGCAATATTCAATTATTCCATTTAGAGCAACTCAATTATTAATACAATGGCCGCTAATATCGGAGGATCCTGTGATGTTGACCAACTATTGAAAAAGGCCATAAAACTGCTTCATTCAAGCCATCCCAATTCCGCTGCCGAACTACGCCTCATGCTTGACGAAGCCATCAAGGTTCGTTATGGTCCAGAAAAAATGCTCTCAAGCACACTTACAGCGCGTCTTATCGAAGAAGAAGCAAATTTTCCGGGACGTGCTGTAACTCCACTGCCGCAGCCACCCATGGCTGCATCATCTAGTGCTGATGAGATTATTAACTTGACACACTCGCCGGCAAAAACCATATCGGACTCTCCCGATACCATACAAGACTCTGATGATGGCATGAGCGGTGCCGGTATTGCGGTTATTAATACAGCTGAAGTGGATGATGGTAATTTGAAAGAATTTGGTGATTTGAATTGCTGCGTTTGCGGTGAAATGGTTTTCACAGCTACAAATCGTCTTATTGAGTGCTCCAAATGTGGCACACTCTATCACCAGGAATGTCATAAGCCGCCTATTACGGAAGAGGAGGCTTCTGAGGATCATGAGCATAGTTGGCAGTGCGATACATGCACGAATAAACCATCGACAAGTAAAGCCGCCGGCCTTGTATCAATGCAAGTTGATGAACCGATACCGCTCGTCAGCAAAGCCAAATCATCGGTGGCCTCTTCACGTTCATCCACATCTTCGAATTCATCGTCACCGTTTTATAAGCCTGAACACAGTACGTCAACGACTGGTAACAGCAGCGGTAGCAGTAGCAAACATGGACATAAAAGTTCATCATCGTCATCAACGAAATCACATAAAGAGGATCGACAAAGTAGTAACAAACCGAGTGTCAGTACAACTACTGCTATTAACGTAATTAGCACTACGGAGAAACACACCACCACAGGTATAGCTACAAGTTCGTCATCATCAAAACGTTCGCATTCTGGCAAGAGCTCTTCCAAGACATCATCGTCGAAACACCACGAAAGCAGCTCCAGCAGCAGCGGTAAACGTCGATCAAACAAGTGACTTTAAATTTGTTTTTTTTATCTTGGTAATGTGACAAGTTTAATATTTCCTTTTGTCAGGAATATAGTAATTGAAAGTATAAACGAAAAAAATAATATAAAAAATAAATATTCATAAAAATTTTAAATGCGATTCATGGATACATTATTTCTTATATTTTCTAAGGGTGACTGCAGGTGTTGCTGGACTACCCGATAAAGAATCTTCAGTGCTGGGCAGTTTGCGGACTTTTACACGTGTCACCGGTGTATTATCATCGCCATTCGCTGTTCCGTTGCTTTTAACACTAACTTCCGGCTGAGGCGTCTGCGAACCAACTTTTTGATCCACTTTTGCTGCCTTCTTCTTACGTTTAACATTGACTATTACGTTGGCATCCATACTGACATCGAGCTCGAAATTAAACTCGTAAGTTTTTTTGGAACTTGGATTAGGCGTTAAGCTGTCATTGATAACTGTTTTACCGGGCCGTGATGATCGCATTGAAATTGCCGGACTGAAATTGATTTTGGCACTGGCACCAGGCGTCACTCTTGGCGAACTACGTAACGCACGAGCTGCTGAATGGCTGCCTGAGGGCGTTTCTCGCCCTTTTTGCTTTTTTTGTGGCGGTGGTGATTGCGGAGTCGTAGACGTACGCTTTTTTGGCGATTTCGGAGATCGTGAAGCTGCTCTCATATTAAGAACACGTGGCGATACTTTTAACGCTGGTGAAACAATTTGTTTTACACGAGTGGCTTTAGCGGGCGGCGTTACAGCAACGGTTTTAAGAGTTTTGGATGTCAGTGTCCGTTTTGCCGGGACCCGTTTCGGTTCAAACATAACATCATCATGATCATCATCACTCGCGCATATATCTTCAGATGAGGAATTAACCAATACGTTCTTATCAAGTTTACTGAGGCCTTTACCGGCGGCAACTGCTGGAGATTTACTAGTGTCTGGTACGCCAACATAGCTGTTATTGTTGCTTGTCGATTTGAACTTGAAGTCCAGATCGCCACTGTGCGCCAACTTCATTTGTTTGAGCCCGTTTAAGAAGATGTTACGGCACTTGTCATAGTCGGGTGTTTCGTTATACGTCATTTTGGCCACGTACTTCATAAATTCGGCAAGAGGCACTATTAAATGAAAACAATCAGTAAAAAACTATTTGTGACCTACAATATACATAATACTCAGTTTTCTACAGTTACTTACCTGGCACACCTTTCGGAAAGAGTTTCTTAAGTTCTGTGGTCACATTTGCCATGAATGCTTCTTTAGCACTTTGGGCTTTAGTGGGTGGCGTTAGTTGTTTTTCACGAACCCATGGCAATGTCCCTCCGATCCACTCAATGAGATTATAGCCCAGAATTTCCAAATCCGCACGCATAGTTGCTACACCTTGATGCGCGTCTCGAGACGTATATTCAATCGTGCCGTTGTGCATTTTCTTAGGATCTGGCTTAAATTCTTTAGTTGTATAATGCGATGCCAAACCATAGTCCACAAGGTACGCTTGCGCAGCACCACCTTTACCCAAGCCGAGCAGTATGTTAGCGGCCTTTAGATCTGCATGTACGTAACCACAAGAATGCACAAACTCGTATACATCCAACATTTGTATAGCCAGGCGATAGGCAGTTCCTTCCGGCAAACGACCATTTGCTTTAATATGTTTCGCCACATCACTTCCATATCGCGGCATCACTATGAATCGATGTTTCTGTCCATTTATATCTGCGGAGCCATTGCCCAACATATATGGCATTCCTAAAGACTTTACGCCATGTGTGCGCTTAAATTTCTCAATATCCTCACGTCGTGCATTTCGCATATAAAAATGCATCTCTACAAACAACGGTCCGTTTCCATGGGGTTCCTGAATGAAATGGTATCGAATTACATAGGAAATGCAGCAAAACAAATTCGCGTTTTAACTTACACATTTAACTACGTAGTCAAAGGCCTTCTCACCAACCTTACAAGCTGAATAAATCTCACCGAAACCGCCAGTGCCAATCGATGGACCTATGCGCCATTGCACTTTAGCCAGATCCACCAATACTGTGCCTTCATCTATCTTCTCCGGCATGGAGTAGAGTTTACTGTTCTTTTTGGCACCAGCGGCTGCTTTTTTAGCAGCTGGCGCAGCTCCAGCTTTTGTTTTAACTACACGAGGCATAACTACTTTAATTCTTCACGAGGCAATTTCGAATGTTTATTTCAAAAAAACAAAAATAAATTAACTGAAGAGGCGCGCGAAATTCGCCTCAAGCCTCGAGCACCATTTTGCCATTCACAATGAGCGTTAACATTAGCGTCGTGGATAGAGTTGATATACCAACTGCAATTTGGGCACAATTATATAAATTTCCTGTGTTGCTTTAAATAAACAGCGATTGACAATAAACGACCAAATAATGTTTAAAATATCTAATAACAAATTTCACTGGAAAATAATAAAAACTACAAAAATACAAATTTTGTTTGCCGCAACTCTACCACTCGGCGTCTTTTCTTCTTCCTCTTCCGTGAAGACTCACTATTTAGTTGCTTTGACAACAATTTCAACAAATGAAAATAGAATATTCAAGTGGCTGATGACCTCAAATATTTGAAGCAAACATATGCGCAGCCAAGATTTTAAGAAGTCGGCTGCTCTTCTTCTTCCCTGATTTCGAGACGCAAATGTATCACTTTCGACGCACAAATGGCCCTTTTACTGACACGCCAGCTTACTCTCTTATGTGCTGTGTATCGCGTCTTCTTTTCATTCGTCATTCGTAAAAAAAACTTGAATTGGTTCGGACGTGACTTGTGTTAAAGGCAAAATCAAGATAAATATTTAATAGTCGCAATTAATATAAACGGGGATCATTCCACAAAATCTGTTTGTGTTCGGTTTTAACTTTTAATTTAATCTAAAACATACAAGAGAAATGGTAATTGAATTTGGCATCAATAATGAAGGATTTGCACATAAGAAAAACTAGCTAGCAGCACAAGCTGCCATAAGAATTCTGACGTTTGCCGATTTTGTATTGCGCGTGCTTCGTCGTCGTTGAGCTGAAGCAGAACCAGTGGCAGTAGCAGAAGCAGCAGCAACAACAATGGCAACTGAAGCTTTGCTATAAAATACTTAAAAACATGGCGAAATAATAGGCACCGTGAAGTAATCGCCGCACTGAAAAAATCAAATAAAAGCAAAAAGTATTTGTGCTGTAAGCGCCAATTTCGCGTTCGTGTCTAACCTCAAATGTTTGGCGCGGTGAACTTTATAATAGAATTAATTGTATATGCTATGTTTATCTATAACGTGTGTGTGTGTATATGTATTTCATAAATTGTATGTTTTCTTTTGAAACATAGGCTGGTGGCAAAGCAGGCAAAGATTCCGGAAAAGCGAAGGCTAAAGCAGTTTCGCGGTCAGCAAGAGCTGGTCTTCAGGTGAGTTCAGAATTTCAGTTACAACAAAAATAAACACTTCGTTACAAGAACAACAATAAACGCGCGCGCACGCATTGCGCCTGCCCATTGAGTTTGGCGCCTTTTTTATTTTGTCTTTTTCGTAAACAGGGTGTTTGATTATTTGTTGTTGATATTGCTAATTACATATTTTTTAAATATATAAATTTTTATTTATTTTTTTTTTTTCTAGTTTCCCGTTGGTCGTATTCATCGTCATTTAAAGAGTCGTACGACATCGCATGGACGTGTTGGTGCCACCGCTGCTGTTTACTCCGCAGCAATATTGGAATATTTGACTGCCGAAGTAAGTATAACCACTTTATGTCACCCCAATCCTCACACGCATCAATAAGTTTCCCGCTCGAATTAGTTTTTCCGTAACATAAAAACATAAATTGCTGTTCGACAGCGTTAAAAAATTTTACGCGGCAAACTATTTTTTTCTGTATTCCTCTTTGTGCGCTTATTCGTTTGCACAGCACGGTTTGTTTACATGTGTGTGTGTGTGTTTTTGTGTGGCTGGCTGTACTTTGTTGTTGTTTTCGATTCTGTGGCGTCGTTTGCGCGCCATTTTCGTACTCAAACGAAAGAAATGGAAAATACTTTTCAACTTTCAATTTTATGTTAAATTAAAAAAAAAAAAAAAAAAGTATTCAAGATAAGCGATCAAAATCAATGCTGACGTTATTTTGTCTGTTTTGTATATGTGTGCCGTTGAATATATATTTTTTTCTATCTTGAACTCTAATCCGTTACTTAAAATTTACATTATTATTTGTAATCGTTTTGCAGGTGTTAGAATTGGCTGGTAATGCGTCCAAGGATCTCAAAGTAAAGCGTATTACGCCGCGTCACTTGCAGTTGGCCATTCGTGGTGACGAGGAGTTAGACAGTCTTATCAAAGCAACCATTGCCGGTGGCGGTGTCATACCGCATATTCACAAGTCGTTAATCGGTAAAAAGGAGGACAATGTGCAAGATCCACAGCGCAAGAATACCGTTATACTGTCGCAAGGGTATTAATTAAATACTGTATACGCCCAGACGACGGATCTATGCAAAACTGAAACAAAAAGTGTTTAACGACAATTTGCTTACATATATAATGATTATGATGATTGTTATAATGTAATTAATCTTAATTATAAAATTTACGTATTTTCTCTAACGCATAATTTACAAATAAATAAAAACAAAAAATTATACAAAATAAAAAAATAAAGTAAGAAACGGTCATGTCTTCTTATTCATGTTTTATGCGCAGTATGCATTTTGATTAAGTTGGCAGCGCCTCCTATTAACAACCGCGAAAGATTTAACGGCAAAATTATAAAACGCTGTATTAAGCATTGCAGAGGATTCAATACCCTTCACGCCCTGTTTTCATCATTATTGATTTTGTCTAAGTAGTAAAGTGGGCATCTTTTTGATCAACATAGTTTTCATGCCTTCCTCTGAAATTTCAAGTCAATTGATGAAGAAACAAAAATGTTTTCCATACTTAATTTTACTTCCTTTCCTCATGGAAGGGGATTACATACCGAGAGAGACATGGCTACATCAACTCGGCTTGAGCTGATGAAGCATATACGTTATGACAACGTATAAAAGAAAGAAAACAAGTAAAATTTCAACATGGAAATTTATTAATTTCAATGGCACTTTAATGTGATATTTATATTTGCTGTTGTAAAAAAAACTTTATTAAATTTATGTATCAATCGAAATGTTGATTAAAATCGAAAATTACAAAGCACTCAGCCGAGCAAGTGTGGCACTGCCTTTTGCACGTCATCGCAACGCTCCTTCAAATCGTCCTGTATGGTACAAGAGACAAACATTTAATCTACCAATCTGCTATTTTTGTAGCAATAAACATACCTCTTCCAGTTCAAGACAAGCGCCCCACTCAATCAAAGTGATGCGATGATCGTCATTGGAGTCGCATGATTTCAGGAAGGGTGCAATACAATGTTCCAGACTGACCAAAGGTGCGCGGATGGGGAAGAGCTCGTGACGAGAAACAGAACGATCAGTATCACCATCCAAATCGCACCATTTCCAAACGGCAGCATTAGCCCAGCGACGCGTGTTGTTTGTCTCGGCCTCGATTTCCATTTGCATGTAATGTTCGGTAAGCTCGTCACGTTCGGCCAAATCGCGCATAACGTTGAAGAGCCAATCGCGCATGCGACGTGGGAAGTCCTTCATGTCTTCCTCAGAGCATTCCTAGAGCAAGCAAAAGCATTTTGCTATGTTGCGCATACCAATCGATATTCGTTGAAAATTACCTGTTGTTGATGGCACACGCCATAATAGTCAATGTGCAAATGGCTATTTGAGGGGTCACGGCAACCGGCTGCTTTATCGTCGCACCAGCAGCGCTGCTGGTAGACAGCACAATCGGATGGCCATGTCTCATTCTTGTTCGTACAGACATGACGACGCAAATCGGTCTCTTCTGGACACTCTGGAATGCACACGCACTCGGGCTTATCACCAGTCAATTGACAAATGCGACCGGCGCCGCAGTGCATCCTTTCGCATGGATCGACTGTGTGATAATGTTTGTGTATGTCAAATATATTGCGTCTAAAGTCGAGAATATGAAAACTCACCTTCAATGACGGGATTCAATATGTTATTTTGGATTTCAGCCAATTTGCTAGCAATCTCATTTTCACGTTGAATATCTTTGTTCTGTCAAAGGAAAGTATGTATTTGTAAATTATTCAAGAACATTCCCATATATAATTTACTACCAACCAAATTCTTCTCTTCCAATAGTCGCAAAATCTCCTCATCATTCTCATCTAAATCCAAGTCAGCGAAATCATCGGGTAATTCAACCGAATCTTCAGCGCGAATTTGCGTAAGCGCCAACAGGCCCAACAGGAGTACGAACCAAGCGCACTTCATCTTTGCCAAGTAACTAACAAGCTATAACTAAAAATAAAAACTTATACGTTATAGCCAAAGCATCACTAAATTTAATCTCTCTAATCGCGTATATTTTTTAGGGTCAAACAAAATTGCTTTTGAAATTGATAAACAGCCGAAAAATGGCCTTCATATTTGTGTTGCCTTATCAAAGTCGACGCTAAATTTCGACGCAAATTAAGTCGAAAAATATCAAAGATGCTTCTCAGACAGAAGAAAGACACTTAGCAGCTGCTCGGCTCAATCCGGTAACTGTACTGTATAATTTAACGGCTTATGCGCAACCCTTAAAGTTAAGGATAACTAAAGACAAAGAAAACTGCTACGCTAAATGGCATAAATTACAAAATGTGCCTAGGTCAAAAGGTCATATTTCGCACGCAAGGCAAACGTTTAAGTTTGTTGCAAGCATCTTTCTTTCTCGAACAGTGATTTTCATTGTTTGCACTGTGATTCTCAGCATCTCTGGCATACATGATACATACATACATGTAAGAAACAACATTTTGTAGATACAATTTGTTTTCTTTTTTAGCGAAAAACCGCAAGCATGTTGAACATGTGTTGTTTTAGATAGAGATCAAAGTGTTTTTGCTTAGAATCTTTCAAACTGAAAAAACAATTCGTATATTTTCAAGAATTTGTTTAAAAATTGGCTTCAATTACAAAAAAATAACATCTTAAATCTATAGAAACGTTCTACGATCATATTTAGTCAATTAATATTAACCTTTTTGCTCTCAAATACATGATTTTATGTAATATATTTTTAAAAAACTAAGTCAAATTGTTTTTAAAGACATCATACATCTTAATCAGTTCATGCTTCATATAAAGAAAAACGCTCATGCTCATTCAATGTTGAAGTGCTTATCATGTCTCGCATTTCTTATCAGGAGCTTCCGTTTGTTCATCTCAGCTTAGTCTCAAGACGTCGACGACTGGATTTTTCATTTAATCACCAAATATGAAAAAAATAAAAATGTCGCCATTGGCTAGCGAAACTTGCGCAATCCGACAGAGTTCAGATTTCATTGGCATACATAGATACTTTTTTTTTAATATATATAAATATGTGTTACATTTATATATTTTTTTTTTTGAATAATTTCCTAGAATTTTTGTTATTTCAGCCCACCAATGCTGAACATGAATGATGATGCCATCGTGCGAAGTTTGTACATTTGCTTTATTTATGCATTTTTGTGTTCTTTGTTTCGGTTGCACTTTAATTATACAGACCGATATGGCAAATGACGTGATGCTGTGTGTGTATATGTTGTACATATGAATGTGCAGTTATGTTAAACATGCATGTATGCATATTACAGATACACTCGCTGATGAACTATGTATAATATATGGTTGAATTACACTGAGCGAAACTGTTGCACATTGCACTGTGAAGCAATCGAGGTGGTTAAGCAAAAACTACCATTGGAAACAAAATATTTTATTTGTAATAAAGAATTTTTACAAATAAAATGTTAAAAAATCACGTAAAGGACTTCTTGTTAATAGAGTGTCTTGAATTAAAACAATTTTTATATTGATCTCCATCTCAGTTCAACTTCAGTTGCTTGATATTTTTAAAACAACTGACCTTGCCTCAAATAAATAAAATGAAAATTGTGTCATTTAAAAAAATAAATCAACGCTAATTTTTGAGAACAAACACTTTCAGCATAATTGATTGGCCGCTAGCAAAAAAATTAAGTTCAATTAACTTCGATGAGAGGCAACGAATTGAAGACGACAATGCGAACACTGAAGAAGCGCTAAAGCTGAACTTGAACTAGAAGTGCGACTGAGATTTTAAGCACATATCTTTAAAATTTTTCTAACTAACAATGTAATAATGAAAATTTATGATCTTGCCAACTTCTTTCAAGCATTTTTGAAGTCACTACAAAAAAATTTTTTTTTTTAACGCAATAATGAAAAACACAAAATGTTCATGTATTTTGATTGTATACTCACTAAAAATAGTTTCCTGTTGCACTCAATTACTTAAAATTATAAACAATGAAATTTTAATCCCAGAGAGACAAGTGCACACACGTATCCAGCCAATCAACGACTGAATGAGTGATCCAGACAAGCCACGACAAACCAACCGACCAATTTTCTAACCGAAACTTTGAGAGAGAGCGCAAAAACGAAACAATTGGGCTGAGCGACGAATCACTTGTTCGGTATTATGTGTGTATGGCAACGGAGGAGCGTATTATGCTGCTGATATCAGTCCAGTACGCTGGAGCTCAAATCAAATACACAATCGTACATATATAAATGCTTCTATATAAACATTCATTCAGGAAGCAACACTCACACAATTTGAGAGCTGTGCTCTTGCGCTACTTTTCAAAACGATTACTACGAACATTGATAATAAAAAGACTTTTTTTTAATTCTATATTATAAAAATTAGATTTTTATTGAACTTTGGTATTTGAAGGCATATGTTTAACTTACCCACACAGGATTCGAGAGATTAGTTCACTTACCAGCACTTTTGGTGGGCCAAACTCGTTTAGAAGATTTTATATTTGATTGAAATGGTTAAAATTAATAATATAATTACTCAACTTAAGCGATATAATCGCTATTAACTAAAAGGCACTAGTTTACTAAAGAAATCCATGCTTAAAGCTATTTAAAAACACATAGTGTTCGACGTCTGTAGCAAAATTGAATATCATCAATATGTGAATATCAAAAGCTCTGCCAAAAAAACATGTAATTTGACACGTATGTGAAATATTTTAGAATTGTTTCTAAATTTAACTTCAATACTAAGGTTTGTTAATTTCGAAAAAGAGAGTTTCTAATACTGAAAAATGCTATAAAAAGAGTTGATTTGACTTGAAATAAAAAAAATACACATAATGAAAGACTTTTCGAATTGCTTCGTGTCCTTTTTTTCAAACGTTTTAGTATAGTGTGATTGTAAAGAATATCTTGTTGAAAGTTTTATAAATACTAACATCGAATTGCATACATATTGATTCATTTAAATATAAAAGCTAAATGCAATAATTAACTTACATAAGACTCAATTAAACAGCATTTACCTTCATTTAAGCAGAAATACCTCGATTATAAATAAATGCATACATGTGGGAGTTTTAAACGTTATTTTATTTTATAATAATAAAAAATAAATGTTTCATATTAAAATTGCAATGATCAATTATTATGAAAAAATGCCATATGAAAATGTGTTCGCTCCTTTAATTGCAAAAATGCTTGTCATAGAAATCACATTTTAATATGAAGGTTCTCATCATCATTAAAGTTATTAATATAAAGGCATTTCTATAAAATTTATGTGGTTGTATCTGAAATACTTTTAGTGATTTCAGAAACGGCCATATAAATACAACGAAAATAAACGATCTAAGTATAACTTAAGTTAATTTAACAGTTCAAACGTTTCTGTTAATTTTGTAGTTCATAATCATATAAATTCTTAGAATGCAATTTCTATAGGTCTGTTTTATATAAATATATGTATATATAAATGTATTTACTCTTTGTTTTTATTTTTTTTGTTTTTTTTTTTTGTGGTTTATACTTTGAGAGACTTACATTAACATGAATGGGTTACGTAGTCAGTCATACTGAGTATAAACTAAGCAAATATACATTGTTTATTTATAAGATGTCCTCAAGACTTTTCAGGCATAGAAACCTCATTTAGTTGATGTACATAATTTGTAGTTTTAAAAACGTTAACTTTTGTTTTTTCTTGACTTATTTTTGTTTTCGTTTTCTAATTTCTAAAATATTAAAACTTGCAGCTGTAAATATAGTTTACAATTTAAACCTTTTCTTTAAACATACAAAAAAAAAACTTAATATGTTTCGTAAAGTAACATAAAAGAGAGAAAAAAAAAAATTAAAAATAATTAGGGGTCATACATAGCTCATTATTAATATTATGTAAATATGTGTATAACATTATTTTAGAATATTTGCTGCCATTTACCACTTAAATTTTATTCGATAATACATATGCATATTAATATATATATATATATATATATATGTATAAATATTTAATTATAACTGAATCAAATGTGCATGATGTATATTAAAATATTTATGTCCTCAATGTCTGGTTTCTAGAGACAAGTAGAGTAAAAAGTCCTGTTTTAGTTACGTACTAAGCGATTCATATAGATACTTATATGCGATCTTATAATCTGTGTTCTTTGTGTTGCACAAATGTATCTAAATTAAAGAGAATGTAAAGCATTAGTATGAAATAAGTAACATATGTAAAGAATATGATAAATATTTATATATACAAGTAAAGGAATTGCACCCACACACCTACGCGGCCCTACTAACTACTTAGGCTTAATGACTCACTTATAGCGAAGCTAGAGAAGGGTTGTTGGCAATAGAACGTGTAACTTACCTTAAATGTATTGGTTTGGCTGAGTTTGGGCCCGATCCAAAAGTGAATTTAACGTCGAAATTTGTTTGGTACTGCTGAGCCAGTGCCGTTAGGAACCGGCTTCGGCACTGGGCCAGGCACAGATCCATTGACGGACGGTGGCGGACCGGAATTGTAGCCTGGATAGGCTGTTGACGGCTGAGGTTGACCATTACTGGCTGTAAATACCCAAAAGTCATTTTTCAAGAAGTCGTGCACTTCAATAGCTTATTAAAAATACTCACTATAGCTATTGTTGGGTGGTGCGCTGTACGGATTCATGCGATTTCCGTTTATGTTGTTATGTTTTGTTGGACCACCGCCATAGTTTTGCTGATAACCGCTGCCAAAGTTTGGTGGAGGGACCTGTTGTTGCTGCTGTGGCGGCGCCTGTTGCTGCTGTGATGGTGGCGGTTGTTGCGGTGGTGGCTGTGACGGCATAGCGCCGTTACCGACAGCTCCCGGTGGTCCAGGTACGGGCTGTGCGGCTGACGGCGGCATATTCCAGTTACCCGCTACTGGTGGTGCAGACATAGGTGGTCCACGTGGTGGTGGCACTGCAGCAGTGGGTGGCACTTGTGGCGGTCCTACCGGCGGCGGGCATCCCCATTGATTTGGCTGCCATTGTGGTGCCGGCGCAGGTGGTGCATTCCAGCCGTTTTGCGCAGGCGGATAACTCCAAGCATTCATTTGCGGTGGAGGCTGTTGATAGTACTGCTGTGGCATTGCAGGCGGTGGACCCCAGTAATTGTAGTTTGGTGGTGGAGCGTTCATGGGCGGCGGTGGTTGATGTTGTGGCTGGTAAGGCGGCATCACCTGTTGTTGCGGAGCCGCTGGCGGTTGACGATATCCACCGTTTGGTTGATTTGGTCCATTTGGACCAGTTTTATTTTGATGCAAATTATTCAACGGATTACCAACGGTTCCATTCTGTTGTGATTTGTCCTTCTTTTCAAGATTGTATATAGATTTCTTGACATCGACAAGCACATATTTAATAGAATGTTGTTTTTGTACTGCAATGTTACAATAGAACTTTTTGTTATCAAGTACTCAAGTTATCAAGTAAATACTTACATATTGCTTTATCTACAGCATCATAGTCATCGAATTCAATAAAGGCAAAACCACGACGTTTGCCAGTGGTTTTGTCGGTCAACAACTTTACCGACAGAACGTGTCCGAACTGTGTAAAATACTCGTGTAGACATTCCTCATCATGGTTATCTTTTAGGCCGCCGACGAACAATTTCTTTACCGAAATGTTCGTTTCACGTGATTCGCGTTCTGGACGGGGCAGTGCCCTTTTGGCCTCAACCGTTCTATATTATAACATACGAATAATTTTTTTTTTAAATATAAATACAATCAATATTTATGTAATCTTACAAAAAGTACAAAAATACCATGTTTTTAATTTTCACTGAAACTTACTTGCCATCGATGACATGGGGACGGTTCTCTTGTGCTTTGTCAACCATACTCGATTTTGTGTATGTGATAAAACCGAACCCCCGTGAACGCTTTGTGTTTGCGTCCCGCATGACAACAACGTCAACGACTTTGCCCCACTGGCCATAGAACGACTTGAGACTATCTTCTGTGGTGTAGGGAGCCAAGCCGCCGATGAATAACTTTCGCAAGTGTTCCAGTTCACAAATATCCTACTCAAACAAAAATTGTTGAATTGTTGATTAAATCAATAAACGATATATGGTGTACAGCCAGGATGCCACACTTACATCATCGTCAGCAGTTATATCGATTTTTGGCATTTGATCACTCTCGTCCTCACGCTCTTTTTTTATATCCGCCATTGTTCGGTTACTCCAAAATTGACAACTGCGGAAAATATAAAAAATTCTTCACAATTTCCCGAAAATTATCAACTTTTTCACGCACACACGCACAGTCAAACGATTTTCCAAGAAATGACTAATTAACGCTTTAATTTTCTCGGCGTTTATTGGTTGAACTCCTTGAGTTTGGAAATGCCTGAGTCTTATTTTTGTGGAAATGGCAGCACTGTCTACTATGCGATTTCTGATAAGTAATCTTATCGATAATTGACCGATAGCGATAACTGAAAATGAAACCGATTTTTTTTATGTTCAATTGACGCAAAAGTGTCGCAAAAGAGAAAGAAGAAGACAGCAAAAGTGAAGAAAACTACTACAAATCCCCAACGAATGCAAGGGACATACGCTAATCCAATACTGCAAAATCGTTTCATAATAGAGTCATAACAGAGTCATCGGTGTTGTATATTGATAATTTATCAAAACAAATTGAAACTTTTCTTCTCCCGTCGGCACAAATTGATAAAAACTATATTACGTTTCCGGGAAATTGTTAAATTATTAAAATCAAATCAACAGTTTCATTAAATTAATGAAGTGTGTCGAATCAAAGTGAGTTATTGGTTGATGTACTATTAGTACGGCTTTTTTTTCGGCCAAGAAAAAAAAATTTGCGTTGAATAACAATTCGCAGCAACAACTAAACAACAACGTTACAAAAAAGAATTTTAAAAATGAAAATTCATTCACATGCTTACAAATAATGTTTTATTATGCAAATAATGCCTAAAGTTAGTTTATCAGTTAAAGCTCAATTAAGTTGTAATAAAATACATAAAAGTACTGGGTAATTGTTAACACGAATTGATCAGTGGTGGTGGCAGCGGCGGCTGTGATGGCGGAGCGCTTCCGGCATTCCCAGCACCGCCGTTACCGGCCGTATTTGAGTGAATGTGCGTGTGCCTGTGGTACAAGCGCCGACGCTCATCAATGTCAACGTAATTAACTGCCGCATTATTTATGACCGATGACGCGTTATCCTTTTGCTGTTGCTGTTGTTGTTGTTGCTGCTGGTGATAGTAGCCTGTGTGCAAACTGGTCAACATTGCGTTCGTTGGTGCCGCTTGCAGTGCTACTGACGATGACGGCGGCGGCGGCGGCAGAGCTGGTGGCGCATAACTCGTTGCCTGTCCCATTATTGTGCTCATAAAACCATTGGCCACGACAAAATTTCTGTAATTAATTAAAGGCAGTAAAAGAAATTCAGTCAAATTGGTTGCGTGTATTGTAAAATTAATTTCGTGTTAATTTTATGTGCGACATCAATTTGAAAGCCGACATATAACGAAGCTCACCTGTAATGTTGATCAATTTGAGCCTTCTCAATGCGTTTGTCCTTTGCGCGTCGATTCTGAAACCAAATCTTTATTTGCGTCTCCGTCAGTTGTAGCGTTTCGGCAAGTTCAAAACGACGGCTACGTGAAATATACTCATTCCGATGAAATTCAACCTCAAGGCGCAGTGTCTGCTCCGTACTGAATGTAGTGCGTTGTCTACGTTGTCGTCCTTCTTTACGACGCCGACGTGCCACTGTTGAGATGAAAAAGGATTAAGTCCGATATATTACAGTTTACACATCATGATTGGTGTGAATTTTTGAGCTTAATACCACATGAAATCATGTTGAACAAGCATCACTCAATCGAGAAACACAATTGAGATGTTAGCATGAAATTAATCTTACAATAATGCGTAACTATCAACCCTCTCCGGCCCACTTCTCCTCGCCGTATCATACACAAACAAACACTCATGCGTTCATTTATCAAAAGCCATTTGTAAACGCTTAAAAAATGATTTAATAACGCAACAAACCAAACAAAATGTAATAAAATATAATCGCGTGCATGCTTGTTAAACAATAAAAAACAAAAAACATGGAAAAAAAAGGAAGATAGAAAACGAGACTCATAGATAAACAAATAATTAACTAGCCCATTACAGTCCACCCTCCCAGCACCATAATCGTTCGTTTGCCCGCTCGTTTGCTTGCGTTCTGAGCGAGCATTATCAAACTGCATTTAGTCAGCCTTAGCAGTCGACCAAATGTTTGGCTAACTGTGGCTGATGCCACTCTGCATTCCACAACCTCGTCTCTCACTCCGCTAGTTACTGTCTCATGCCGTCGACTGATCCGGGAATTTTCACACAATGCGCACAGCTGTTTGCATTGTTTGCATCTCTCAGCTAGCATCAGGCGCGGATTAGGGTGAAGCAAAGTAGTTGGCTGACTAAATGCGGTTTGTTTTTTTTTTTTTTTGTAAAAGCATACAAATAATTTTGGTTTGGCGTGTAGAATATGAATTTTGAAGAAACATACTGGTCGAACGGACCAGACAGGCTACCAACTTATGCTTTCTCTTTACTCATTTGTCATTTGCAATAAAAAAGGTTGTGCTATCTTCCCTTTTGCGCCCTTCTCTGCCAACCCTTTGTCCGCTCCTGTCTAACATGTTAACGTGCTCTCATCTCCTCATCACAAACATTTGTATTCTATCATCTCGTCGTTTACACTTGTCCTTCCTACCACGATGGCATTTTATTCATACAAGTCCGTTAAATGGCTTTAATTGAGGCGTGAGTCTTATTTTTTTTTTTGGCAAATCCTTGAAAGAAAAGCTGAAAAGTTGACAGTGCGTGAAATATTTACCTCTCAACACACAATCCCACACCCACAAACATACCGTTAACCCTAGTTGATGATAGAAAATGTATATGATTCTCTGTCTCTCTCGTGTTTTGTTCTTTTAAGCTTTTACAAGTGCTGAAATCACGTTTGTAATCCGATCCCATTCAACTTGCATTTACAGCAAGTGTTCATCCTGCTGCAAACGTTTTTTAGGTTTCCTGTTAAGCTCAATTACAATGTTAATTTTTTACTAATGATTTTGCGAGTTTGTTGCATTTTTCTTTTTTTTTTTTTCCTAAATCTTTTCCTTTGTCAGAGTTTTTCTTCACGCATGTCTTCCAAATGAGTTTGGCCACAAAAGCGTAAAGCGAAAGTACCACAAAGAAAGGTAAAACAAAAAAAAAAAAGACCGAAAAAAAATTGAACTTTCACACTCGAATGAGTTTTAATTTTTTCTGCTACTTATTACACATTCTCCTTATGCTGCGCCTTCGACAATAACTTGTAGAAAAAATACAACAAAAAAATGTACTTCGATTTTATTTTCATATGCGCGCATACATTTTGATATTCAATCGCTTTTTTCATGATTTCAATAAGAAAAAGTTTTTTTTTTTTCAAGTTCCTTTCGTTGCTATTCCGGAACTAAATTTTTTCTGCAACTCTTAGGATTAAGTCAGACGCGCACACCTGTTTGTCATTACAAAGTGTGTGAAAGTTTGACACTTCCTTAGCAAATAGTTTTTTTTAAATCAAATCCTGTTTAACCTTATTTTTTCCTTTGTTGCAGTAATGTTTTCCCCACTTAACTTGCGCAGCTGCGCTCGTTGCACTTCATTTCTAAGAACACAACTGATCGCAGCGCAATCGACACGCTGCATAACGCAAGACCCTAACGACATTGAGGTGCCAAAACTATAATGTGCATATCTATTACAGTATCTAAATTATATGTATGTAAATCATTGACAGATACCACCAGAGCCAACAACTTGCTGCATGTCGGGTTGTGCGAATTGTGTATGGATCGAGTACGCACTGTCGCTGTCAAAACTATTCGAGCACAATGATGAGCGCGCAACGAATATTGTGCTCTCGAAAATAACGGATCCCAATTTGAAGGCGTTTTTGTCTATTGAATTACGCTATCTCAATGTGTTACGCGAAAAAGAAGCTTCAAATGAAGAGGGAGCAAAGAAATGAGGCTGGCAAAGGTACAAAATTATAGATAGAATTTTAGTTGTCATATTTATAGTGATTAAAGTTTAGAAATAAACTGTAAATAAAATGTTTAGTTCACTTTTGTTAAGAACATAAAAAAACTTGTTTTATTTTCACGCAACAATCACAGAACAATCTTTGATGAAGAAGGTGGCCAAGGGATTATGAAAAGTTATTTGTGATGTCAATTGTTAAGAAGGATCAATCATTGTACTATCTGCATACTAAAATAACTCACAGATAGAAGGTATGAATAGAAGCTAGAAAAGTCAGAGCGGATTACTACGTATTTCACATAGAATAATAAAAAATCACATCTTGAATTTTGTTTGAGGATGTGTGAATGCAAAATGGGTTATATTTCCCGACGAAGAATATGTAATTCATGACCTTCTTCTTCAATGATAATTATGATTAAAACAATTATTTCATTGAGTAATTGACACAAAATGAATCGATATAACGTTATAAGCTCACAAATTTAAAATATTACTCACAGAAAGCTGATAGTCCCGCCGTGAAATGAGGATCGCCGGGAAATCCGAAAGGCAACGCGCTTGAAACTGTCGGAGCTGTGAGGTAATTGCCGCGCTTATTGTAATCCGTTTGTAATGGCGGCGGCGCGTACAGGTCATAGTCCATGGTTGTGCTATTGGTAACACGTTCATCACTAATCGAAATATCCGGCGAAGAAATACTGCCGCCGTCGCTTTGATAAGTCGTATCACATGCGGTTGTAGGCGGCGTGCTACTGTGCTCGACATTCACAACACTCGCCGATACTGATGGATTGTCTTGTAAGCGCGTGCTTTGGTCAACGCTGGACACGGGTCCATTACGCTCAAGATGACCATAGAGACGTTCGAAAAACTGACGCGGCGATGACGGACACGGACGCACGCCAGCGGACACAATTCGCGGACTGTGTTTGCCACCGACGGTTGGCGTTTGGTGTTGGTGTAATGGCTGATGGAGCTGCTGTTGACTGAGTGGAAGCATTTTCGTAACTAAATTGTAAAATTATGTGTGAGTTGGTATTTATGGTGTAGGGCAGTGTGCCAGGACCTCAAGTGAAGCGTTTTATCACTTGCTAATTGGAATGACGACAACGATCGACTACTTCCGTTCGGTGGCCGCGCTTTACTGTGATGCTTCCGACGACGTTTGCTTCCTGTCTGTCTGCCTCTGCCGACAGGATTAACACAAGAGTGGTCAGCGTCGTCGTCGACGTCATAACGACACCTACAACAACTATGTTTGCGTGCTGCATTATCAACGTCACAAAAGGACGCAGCGACAATTTTGCGCAACATTAAAATGATAATCAAATGTGCCTATGTAAAAAAAATTAGGCAAAGCTATAGAAAAAAAGAGTGAACTTGTCTGCTCAGTAACAACACCTGTGCACGTTTCTGATTGGCTGAGCGCATCACAGGACCTTGCAACCCCTAAAGCATGCAAAGTGCTGGGGTAGCTACACTGCCAGCAAGATTATAGTTAATGTACTGCACTTTTTATTGAATTTCCTATATAGCCGTCGCAACACATATTATTTACAGTGTATCGTAGGGCTATCGACTGTGCTTAGCCACGCCTACATGATAATTTGGAAGTAAGATTTACGATTATTTCAACCACCGCGCCAGGACAATTCGAAATAGACCAGCGTTTTTCAACACGACATTCAAAAAGCTCAAGGACTTTTGTAAATATTGGCATACGCTTCAAACATCTCCATTAAACATACACCAGTTTAATATAAAACTGTTAAGAAGAATTTTATTTTGAAAACCGTGGCTTGCAGTTAGAAGAATGCTTTTTCTTCCTTTCTTATTTAGACAAATAAATAGTAATTAAATTTCAATAAAAAACGTTGTCAGCATTTAAATAATAACGACAGTTTTAAAAGCTTTCGGTATACAGAAGCAAAGCTTTTGTGTTACAGAATTTTAACAAGGCTAAAGAGAGGAATTGAGAGACCCTTATCTTTTACAACGCTGTTAAACCGATAATGGAAATCAAGTGCCGCATGTTCGCTTGAAATTTTAGGTAGCATGAGGTGGTACACCTTCAATTGGTTGAGAAACGCAAATGGGCCATTTGACACAAAAGTGTCGCCGAAAATTAAAGATTTTGTCCAATTGGATTCCAACCACATACGTTTCTTAGAAGCGCGGTAGCGAGCAGTCAAAAAACGCTCTCCTGACTTTCGCCGGCAAAAAAATAAAATTTCGATTGGGTTCTTAGATCTTGCGTTATGTGTGCAAAGCGCGCGTGGTACGAAAACATTTGTAAGTGTGTATGTGAAAGCTGCAATTGAATAACGTGTTCAAAAAATAGATTACCACCATACGTATACGTGTTATGAGCACAAGACAGT
The DNA here is from genome assembly GCA_034638295.1 of Phortica okadai. Taxonomy (NCBI): domain Eukaryota; kingdom Metazoa; phylum Arthropoda; class Insecta; order Diptera; family Drosophilidae; genus Phortica; species Phortica okadai. The sequence continues at coordinate 2,811,524 of CM067849.1, read as the reverse complement.
GTGCAAGTGAAATAAGTGTGTATAGAGGAAGTTAGACAACGTAAGAAAGTGAATAAGAAAAATGTCAAACAATCGTAGAAGAGTGCGTACAATTGATTACGTCGTTTTGCAAAAACTTCATGAACAGCACAAACAACAACAACTACAACAACAAGATCAAACAGACGATGGTGAAACATTAAAATACGCAGACTATGATGATGATGAGAAACGTGATAGCCAACAGCAGCAGCCATCAGTACCAACAACAATAACAACGTCAACTGATGCGGCATTGAAGCGTGAGCTTAGCAATGATGATGAAGAGAGGTGAGCGGTGTAGAAAAATGAGAAAAAGAAAAGCACAAACATGCCGACAGCAGCTGTAACAGTTGAAAGAGCGCTTGAATAACTACATCTATATGAGTGTGCGTCTGTGTGTGTGTGTGTTAACGTGCGCTTGTGAGCGCGCGCATTTCAAAATTCTATTAAGTAAAAGTAAACAAGCATGCATGCAACTTTGGGTTTTCGCCTTTTGAAACGTGTTTTTTCTGTTATAAAGGTTTTTTGTGATAATTTTTTCACGACGTACGTTGACAAACGAGTTGAAGCGGATTTTTCGTTTTGTGTTTTCGGTGTTTTCGATGTTTTTGCTGTGTCTGAACAAATTTTCGGTAAACGTTGCAATATTTTTATATTTTATTTTTTGTTCTTGCCAACATTTTGTCAAAATGTAAATTACCTTTTCGTTTTAAAATTCTGTTTCACATTTTTCATACTTTTTTTTTTATCTGAATCTTACTGCCAAGATATTTATTGATAACCATGCGTCGCTTCCTCTCCGTCCGTCCGTTCGTCTGTCAGTCTGTCTGTCTCTCTTGCTCTTTGATAAGAAACCATGAAGGCGATTCATTTGTTTGCTTTAATATTTTGCGTGCTATAAAAATTTTCGTTTGCGTTTTAGCGTTTGTCATGTCTTTTGTGGACAATGAGTAAAACATTTTCATAGAATTTCCCCTGTCAGTTGGTCATTAGGGTGAGCATTTATTTAAAATACAAATATGATTTTTTTTAGCATATATTTCAAAGAAATACTTTTCTCAAATGAAAAAAAAAATCGAATATTTAAGTTGCTATTGAAATGATGACACCTTTCGATGTCTTTAGTTAACCAGTTTTGTTGTTGTCATTATTTTTTTTTTTTTGTTGTCTGGTTTGATTGGAAGCAAATGTTGATGTTGTTGTTGTTGTTGTTGGGGTCTACGGTCTTTACGCTTAATACGTGTTTGCATCTTACGCTTTTGTAACCTCTTTCGTTATACATTTTTGTTGTTGTTGTTTGGGATTTTTCGCTTTTCATTTGTTTTGAAATTCAATTTGCTTTCTTCTACCAAAAATTCAATGTTTTTTTTCTATTGGCGTTTGTTAAAATTTCTCTGCACGTACAACAGCTAATACCATTTCCTCCTGCTGTTTTTTTTTTGTTATTTTTTTATAATTATGAAATTTTCGAATCAAATTAAAAAGCAATTACGCCTAAGCCATTCAACATTTAAAAAAAAAAAAACAAAAAAAGGGGTAAAAAAATGAAATTGAACATAAATAAAAAGTACTTATACATAGTCCAATTAGCGACTCCCTTCATGCACTTGACCTCGGCTACAAACTTACTTAATCGTTCAAGCAGCGTTGTTCCTCACTCTTCACAATGCCCCTGCACTGTACTATCAATTATGTACATACTAACATATCATTTTGATTGTTTATTAGAGACATTCTTTAAACATTTTTCATTCTTTTAGCGCAATTGTTGTCTATCTTTGAAAAAGTATTTCTGATAACAGCAAAAGTAAAACAAAAAACAATAATTAATAAGTAACGAAATGATTTTTGATGGCATGCAAAAGTTATGACGAATAATGAAGGTGCAAAATGGAGGGGGAAAAAAATAATCATAAAAAAGCATTTCCGTAATTGCTCCCATTCTGTTTTACCGTGTTTTTCTCTACGTTGCCAACAGGCCCGCTCCACCCGTCGTCCACAAACCGGCCATAAGTAAATTTTTGCTGATTTATGAATTTTCAACAAATAATGTTTTCTGTTTTATTGTATTTTGTTTTAATAATTTGTTTAAATAGCGGAACACAAGAAAGGTAATAACTAAATAAACAAAAAAAAAAATAGTGTTGATTATGAACAAGTTGGCTTTTCTCAATTGTCTTGTACACTACGCGAAATGTTTGGGTTCTTCGATTCTTCTAGTGTTCTATTTTTGTAATGTAAGAATTGAAAACCTTCTTTATGAAGAAAAATGTTTAGTATTTTTTTTGTAAAGATTATAATTCCATTAAAGTATTCATAAAATTTAAATGAAGAAATCCAAGATTAGTAAATTTACATGTTTATAAGCATAAAACATAAACTCCAAGGTTGTTTATGAAAATGATAAGAGCGTTAAACTTATATCGCTTCATTCATGCCAAGCGTTGGCTGTGACTCATTTGGGCTTTTTGTATGAATTATATATGTAGGGTATTAGCGGCCTTTACAACACACATAAAATTAACTTTATTTGATTACAAATTACACGTAAACATTGCAACACAAACACACACATAGTTTTAATAATTTAAATAAAAACTAAAAAATTTCTCACATACAGTTGTGGTCAAAAAATTAGTAGTTATTTTAATAAGCATGTTTAATCTCTTTGATTTTCCGAATTGGTTTCATAATTCATAATGTCCAAAATGATACTGTAGTCTTAAGATCTCTAAGGGAGGTTAATAAAACTGTTATCGCTCGCCAAACTATTTTAAATGATAACAAATTAAAAGTACGTGAACATCATTTATGTAAGTTTTTTTTTCAAAAATGTAGGATTATGTTCGAGTAGCTATTTTTTTGTTTATTAACCAGAATGCACGCACTTGATTGACTCTCTTAGCTTGGTTCCACTTGACTTCGCCAACGAGCACCTCAAAACGTGTGCGCTCGCACGCTCACTCTTTGGTACACGCGATCAGTCGCGCTGAATTTCGCCGTAGAAAACCGAAGAAGTAGAAAACCATGTTGAGCTTTTCAGAATTCGCTCTCTGTTGAGCATAGTGCGCAAGAGATATGGCGCGCGCTCAGATTCGTCATGGCGGCAGTTCGCAAGTTTAGTTAGTTTACCGTTTTCCGCGGAACGCTTCAGTTCGGTTTTGCCGGTTCTTTGCACTATAGTGATGTGATGTACTGTGTTGTTGACTCGTGCCTTTGACTCGGCGTACTTTGTGCTTTCCGCGCCGCAAATATATTTTATAGCATATAAATTTTGTATGAACACTCGCATATGGTATATAGTATAAACGCGCTGCTTCGCGTATCTTTAAGTGCTAATAAACGTGCGGAACCCTTTGCCCCTTCTCAATACGTTTTAGTACTAAGCAGCGAAGAGCGCAAATTCAATCTATTTCATTCAAATGATGAAATATGAAAATTCTCTAATGTCTTTGCTGTTTGTGCGGCATAAATATTTGTTTGCTACATTTTGTGTTTTAATAAAACAATGCAGTAACTAATTGAATAAGCAACAACAACTATAATAATTTATCGGATTGAACATGCACTAAAATGTTCAAAGCCAATCAACAAGAGTATCTCTAAGCTTGTTGGGGGAGTCACTGTCGCACAGCGCGTACATACAAAACGAAGCCAGCGTCTGAATGCTCGTATGAGTATCGCTTACTCACTCCCATTTAACCGCGCTTACATAAAGTTCCATTGTAATTAAAATGTATACATATATATACATATATTTTATTTTTCTGTGCGGATATTTTTTTTCTTCTCTGAACTTGTTGCTTTTGTGCAACATGTGATTTATTGGTGTACATTGGCTCCAGCTCAGAATTGTGACGACGTCGAATTGTGAACAATTATTTATAAATTTCTTGAATGTGTAATTTTGTGAATGTTTTTAGTTTGTTTTTTTTTTTTTTTTTGTATGCAATTACTTTGTTGTGCATCGCAAACAACTAAGAAATTTAAATAAAAGTCAAGCGACGATAAGAATTTAGAGCTGGGCATCTGATTAAAGTGCAATATTCAAGGAATTGAGAAAAGCCAAAAAATGCCACGCAAAAAGTAAGTCAAGTCAATGCTAATCAATATGCAATTGTATCGAAACAAAATTCGGCATTGTTGGTCAAAGTTACATCATTTTATATGCGTGTGCATTACAATGATGAAATTGTATAGTCAAGCCGGTCAAAATATCAGTAATTTGCCATATGCCGTTGATTTTCGGAAACAAATTTTTTTTTTTTTTTTATTTTTATTTTGGTTCAAGCTGTCAATCACAATTGTCATTTAATGAAATGCAAATACGTTTACTTTGTTAATAATTAAAGCATAATTATAGGCGTGACAAGCAGGTGTCGCCGACAGAGCGCTCGCCCAACTCTTATCATGCGAATTCGTTCCGCCGATAAGATAAGAACTAAAACAACGAGCTGTAACTGCGTCTGTAATTATTATCAAATTATTGTCGCAAATCAAATGATAATTACAGCAAAAAAAAGAAAGTATAAACAAAATAGCGGTAGCATAGACCCACAAGCAAGGTCAATAAATAAAAAAAAAGTGTATAATAAAACTAAAAATAAAATCTTTACGCTTCATATTACATATATTTTATTTATAAGAGCATATGAGCAATTGACATGCAAAACTAACTAACTGATTTCTTAGGAATTAACTCTGACCGATTGCTTTAAATAATATCTATAATTTTTGCAGAGTCGAGTTTCGTGTGAAAACTTCGCCACGTCCAACGCCGCAAATGGCGTCACGCGTTGTCGAAGATTCTGACACAATGCATCCGGATGATGTGCTCGCGGACCGATATGCCGATTTTGGTACAACGCCACCGCGTACACGCATGAAGATCAAGAATCGTGACTGGGAACGTAAACAGAAGGCGCATGCTGTCGCCTCAGTGGGATCGTAAGTGATATTACTTATTGAAATTTGTTGCTTTTCAAGTCATTTAATTTTTCGCTTACAGTATTGCAGATGCGACGCCAGGCATGCCCAAGAAGGGCAGCTCACGTATGGCACGATCACGTGTGCTTCGGCGCAATACAATGGACTGTGCCATTTTGAATGAAATGTTTGTCAATGAGGAGAATAAACGCACCGACAAACGTTTACAGTCTTTATTACGGGATTCAGAGCGTGAAATGAAGAATTCCATGATAAGTGGTGCTATTGTTGGTGGCCCCACTGTAACGGCAGCGATCAATGGCAGCAACAGTAGCAGCGTCTATCCAACACGTGGCAGTAGTTTCAATGAGAGCACCAACAATCTAGAATCGCTTGACAAGTGCCCGCCACTTAGTTCAGAAATAACGGTACCGTTGCGCATTGCATCGAAAGTTGTTGAATCCTGTAATCGCTATAGATGCGTTTCATCGCGACCGATCGGTTGTCGCTCATCGGCGCCGCCAACTGCATTCGGGCCGATACATTTCCGTATGGATGCAAAGTCAACGCCGGGTCTTAATAAACGTAAAGATTTCCATGAGACATTTGCGAATCTTATTAAACTTGGCAGTAGCGTTGATCGTCAGGATGCGAAATTATCGCAGGAGGAACATACTTGGCAGACCGAACTGAAGGATCTCATCTGGCTGGAGCTGCAAGCGTGGCAGGCCGATCGCACGTTGGAGCAACAGGACAAGTATCTGTTTGAAGCGCGTCAGGTCGTCTCCGATTTGCTTACACAGATCATCAACTATAAATTTCAGCCGCGCTACAGGCGTGAGCTTAGTCAGCTGAGCATGGACAGCGGCATCAATTCGGACAGCAATACAAGTTGTAAGTGCTTCAAGTCGATGTACAATTATGCAAGACCATCTCAAATACATTCCTCTTCCACCATTTAGCACCGCAACCGAGTAAAGTATGTCATGGTTGTATGTCATTGTACTGCAAAGACTGCATGGAACAGCAGGAAATTGCATTGCGTGAGGTCGAGGATTTGTTGACTCGTCTCGAGGCGGCGGAGGCACTTTATCCCTCTTCACAGGCCATGGGCGCACTGCATCCGATCTACAAGTCACAGAGCTTTATCGGACGTATCAAGTCTATGTGTCTGTGGTATAACATAACCAAACAGAATAAGCTCAAGTTGAGCATACTGGGCAAAATTCTGGCTCGGTGAGTAATAATATTAATTATAAAAAGAGAAGAAAAAAATTAAAAACTAAACAAATTTTTTTTTTTTTTAATTGATAGCTTACAAGGCGAAAAGTTTTCATGGCCCGTGCAGACCTCGTGCATTGCCTCAGACAGCGGCAATTCCTCATCGACTTCTGTTATAGAAAATGATGATTCAGCTGTAAATTCGTTGGATTCAACAAAACCGCCAAGTTTTGGTCTACGTAAGCCCTCAAATGTAACGCCATGTAAGGTGCATTTCATGTTGAACGATAGCGCAGCGCCGATGCCAGGTGAAACCTCAAGCAGTAATGAGTAAGCAACGATAAGCAATTCGAACATTTAATAATTATAATTATTCGTCCTCATGAATGTCACACGCAGATCTACCTCAACGGAGATCAGCCAAATGTCAGCGGAGTGTCACAGTGCGCATTTGCGCAAAGGATCCATGCACGATATCAACATATTCAGCGTTGAGCCGCTGGGCACATTCGGCAGTCATGCCAATGGCGAACAATCTTCTGCGTTATACAGGTATGCATAAGATAACACACTTCGACGCTAATCAATGTTAATGTCTCGGTTTTTTTGAATTGTAGAAAATTTATTGAAAATGTCTTAAAGAGTCGCGGTCTTGCCAAATCGCTTGCCTTCCTGCACAAACTGCACAACGTGGTGCTTTACAAGGCGCATATAGCGCTAGAGAAACCGGGCACCGAGGATTATGATTTTGAGACTGAAGTCATTGAGCAGGATGTACCGCGCATGGATCCAGAAATTAGTAATGAACAGATTATTGAATTGCGTACTTACGGCTATTGGAGCGAGGAGGCACAATCGATCAATCTGCCATCGTATATACCGACATTTGTGTTTCTCAGCGGTATACCGTTGCAGTTCATGCACGAGTTTCTACGCATGCGTCTCGAAACGCGGCCAGTCAAGCCGAATCCACTCAGTTTGGAGCAATTGATGAAGGAGTTGCGTGAGGGCTTGACCCTGGCGCTGACACATCGTGAACGTTATCAACGTCATATAACCACGGCACTGGTGGAGTATGAGTCGGAGCTGGAGGGCTACATTAGTATATTGAATCATTATGATGCGACTGTGCGTAAGGTCTTTGAGGTAAGTGAATTGGACTTAAGTGCTTTGACTTGAACAACAGTTGATTGCTTAAATATTTAATAGCTCTATCTGGACTATATTGATCAACTTGTTTTGGTGGCTGTGCCCGAGAACAATCAAAAGTCGGTCTTGGAAAAGGAATGGATGTTTACGAAACTTGTTAGTCCCATGATCAAAGGCATGCATACATTGGCCTCGAAGAAATTCTGTGTCATTATCAGTAAACTTTTACGCAAGATATCCGAACGTTTGGTTCGTCGCTCCGAGGAGTTGGATACACAGATATCGGATACGGCACAAAACGATGAATCGGAACTAAAGTGGCAGCTACTCACAATTTGCCGTGAAACACAGTCGCTCTTTACATGCGAACGTGAGTGTTCAATTAAGGTATTATTTTTTGCGAAAACCTTCTCACGCGATGTCGAGACGACGGACTTTCATCGTGAGCACTATGAGCATGATGTGGCCAATCATCAGCAGGATTTCATTTGCTCGGACGTGAAGGAAGCATTTAAATTATTGCAACAGGACGTACTCGATGTGCGCACAAAGCTAACAAAAATTATCGAACGCGTACAGGATCGATGTTGTCCAGCGAATATGGCCGATTTGGATGAACAGGATAGACTGGCTGTGCTCTCACGTACACGTGAGATTCTTCATCAGGGCTATAAGTTTGGGTTTGAGTATCACAAGGATGTGATACGTCTCTTTGAGCAGCGCATTATGTGTAACAAGGATGTTGCACACAAGGCGGATTTGTCATTAGGAATTATTGCCTTTGCCAAAATGTGGATGCAATTCGTGACGGAACGTTGTGAGCGCGGACGTGGCATGCGACCACGTTGGGCCTCACAGGGCCTGGAGTTCCTTATACTCGCCTGTGATCCGCAAATAACACAGCATTTGGATGAGTGTCAATTCGAGGAGCTGAAACAACAAATGGATCGTTGCATTTCGCATGTAATTGGCATCACTTCAGAGCCGGAGAAAGTCGCACGCAAGAAAGCTTCACCACGCACACGGAAGACGTCTTCACCAGCGACAAGTCGTTCGCGTACGCCTACACGTACGCCCATGTCGGCGGGCATTATTGTCAATCCAAATACGCCGCCGCTGCAATCGCCACAGTACAACAAACTGCTGCATCCGCAATTTAGTCTCAAGGAAGAAGTACTACAGCAGGCAACAGCGACTGGTTACGGCTTAGTGGACACAACCGATTATGTGGAGGCGCCACATGGTGATGCCAATGCGTCAGGCAGTGGTGACTTACGCATACTTGTGCCGCAGAATATCACAGCCGCTACGAAGTCTGTCTCACCAAGCAGTTCGGTAGAGACGCCGTTGGCGATGCGCCAGGAGCGCGTACGTGATGCTGTTAATCGACTTGACTTGGAACTCGAAGAAAAATTGCGCGAGCGTAATCTCATTGGTCAAGTGAAGGCGCTCAACTCATGTGACAAAATACAGATACGTGCACGCAGTGTACACTTCCGTTGGCATCGGGGCATCAAGATTGGTCAAGGTCGCTTCGGCAAGGTGTACACGGCAGTGAACAATAACACCGGCGAGCTGATGGCCATGAAGGAAATCGCGATACAGCCGGGCGAGACGCGAGCGCTAAAGAATGTTGCCGAGGAACTTAAGATACTTGAAGGTATCAAGCATGAGAATCTTGTGCGTTACTACGGCATTGAAGTGCATAGAGTAAGTAGTGTTGGGCATCTATAAAGCAGAAGTATACTTAATTATATTTTTTTGTTATAGGAGGAGCTTTTAATCTTTATGGAGCTCTGTTCCGAGGGCACACTGGAATCTTTAGTGGAACTTACTGGCGGCGGCCTGCCGGAGGGTCTAACACGCCGCTTCACTGCGCAGCTGTTGTCTGGCGTCGCCGAACTACACAAGCATGGCATCGTGCATCGCGATATAAAGACTGCAAACATATTCTTAGTCGATGGCAGTAACAGCTTGAAACTAGGCGATTTCGGTTCAGCTGTAAAGATCCAAGCGCACACAACTGTGCCCGGCGAGCTGCAAGGCTATGTTGGCACTCAGGGTAAGTTCACTTATAAGCCAGCAATTATGTTAGCGATTATGCTCAATATTTGTTTACAGCTTATATGGCGCCAGAGGTTTTCACGAAGACAAACAGTGACGGCCATGGTCGTGCGGCCGATATTTGGTCTGTGGGCTGTGTCGTTGTTGAATTAGCTTCAGGCAAGGTAAGTAGTTATTGATCATAAATGAATTTGAATATATTTGTTAATTAATTAAAATTTTTTGTTCTTATCACAGCGTCCTTGGGCACAATTTGATTCCAATTTTCAAATAATGTTTAAAGTGGGCATGGGTGAGAAACCGGAGACGCCGGAATCGCTTTCTCAGGAGGGTCATGACTTTGTCGAATACTGTTTGCAGCACGATCCAAAGTTACGTAAGACTGCAATTGAGCTGTTAGATCATAACTTTTGCAAGGTACTTTTCCACACCGTCATGCAAACGTTTATAAATTTTATTTAAATAATGTTTTACTTTACATTTTCAGTATGGCCGTGCTGAATATTGTAGCGTGGATAAACTTCAGGAACCGGAACGTCGCAGTTTCCGACGTCATTTAGTGCGTAGTTAGTTTACATAATTAGTACACATATGAACGTACATATACGTATAAATTTGATAAGCTATAACTGTATTATTTAAAAAAAAACGCTTTTATAATTCTATCACTCTGTCAAAGTTTCCTTTTTATCTGTAATTATATCCAAACTTGTGTAATTTCAAATTTGAAGTGGATAAGATGTAAGCACTTGAAAGTGGTTATGAAATGTATTGCGCTGCTTATACGTTTGCTTGAACGTTCAAATAAAACTAAAATCGTAAAAAAATAAACTATTAAAAAACGAAAACAACCGTACTTGTAACTTTTGCAAAAACCTATTGTAAGTAATTAAATCTAATGAGAAGTGAATAGAGTTGAGAAGATTATTCCTTCTATTCTACCTGCGAATTTTCGAAAATTTTAGGATTTGTCATATCCACAACCCAACCAACAATAACTTATGTGTTGATTTGCAACTGATCATTTCGATCGATCATTTGATCTTGATCCTGCTTTAGTCCCTTAAAGATAACCAATATTATAGTACCCTATAGTAGAAATAAAAAGTAGTTGTAATGTTCCACAATAGTTGTTGTTTTAATGTTGAACCATAAAAAATATTTTTAAATCATTTGCATTTGTTTAAAATATTTTTTTTGAGAATTCGGAAAACGAGTCAGGATTCACGCCTACAGTTTACGTAGTGCCATAGAGTGGAAACGATGTGCTGACTGATGGTGGTGGTACAGCTGTGGATGCAATGGGTGGTCCATCGTCAGTAGGGGCATCTGGAGCAGTAGGTACTTCCGTTGGTACAGTTGGATACAGTGTTGCAGCACAATGGCTGCCAGACACCAACAGCATTAATGCAATGCATAGGCTAAGGATGATGCTAAGAACTATTCCAAAATCAAAAGTTAATAAATGTTAGTTGAAATGTAAAGAAGCTAACTTACATTTCATGTTGTTAGTTGAAGAAACAAATTTTCAAACTGAGCATTTAAAAACTTGCTTAGCGTCTTTTATTCAATTAAAATGCTCAGCGGCACATTTGTAAATAAAATTTAATTAAGCGATATGCTAATCAAATGATTAAGTGTTTTATCATTCCAAGAATATTTATCAATAGCGTTATCAATAGCAACATTGAACTTAAGTCTGTATAGTTTTATTATTAATTTGGTTTTTATATATTTTTTTTATTAAAAGTAAATAATAAAATACAGTAATTTTGTGAGTGTTAACGCATATATTTAGGGTCATACATATTTCCGATTAAATAACATACAACAAACAGGAAACAAACAAAACATAACAGTTCGTTAGGACATTATTAATTTCAGGTTTATCCAACTCTGATTGTGTTAAACTAACAATTTTTTAAAACTTTTATATGTGAGGCAGACATACTTATTTACGATAGCAACAATGAACACAGTAACTATGTACGAGTAATCCGAAACACTCTATGTTTTAGTTCATAATTTCATAACACATATTCATATACTCGCAAGTATATAAATTGATACGTATGTATTTATATATTGGGTATATATATTTTATTTTTTTGGTAGAACGCTGTATGTAGACGAAGACAGAACGACAATATTTCTAGACAACAAAATAAAAATTGACCGATTTTAGTTTAAAAGTCAAAGTTTTTTGATTGCCATTGAAATTATGTCGCACTGTACATTCTTGATTAACTCTTTCACAACTACATTTTTTTTTTATTTATTAAATACTTTTACATTTAAAACATTTGATATATTATTTACTTTATATATTTGGTTGTTTTTTTTTAATAAATTTCGTTTTAATCTTTCGGTTTTGTATAAATTTATTGATATGTATTGTTTCACTTCAAGTCTATTTTATGTGTTACATATTTACATATATAATTTTAATTATATATATATGTATATGTATGTATATAGGTATATTTTTTAAAAATTAATTATTTCCAATACAATTTGCTAATATATTTCTCCAAAAGCATTTTTTTTTTTGTAATGATGTATGAGTATATATTTTTAATAGAACTTTTATCACTACAAGCGCACAGAAATACAACACACATGAACAATCACTAAGAAAATTCGAATAGTATTTTGAATAGAGCTAAGCAACATAATTATATAACAGTAACAATTTCGATATACTTGTATATCTATATAAATCTGTATAATTTGAATAAGCATAGTGAAACGATTCTTAACTTAAAATTATTCGTTACTTTTTGTTTTTGTTAAATTCATTTATTTTTCAATTTGAAAGCATTGTATACTTTTAGGAGCGGATTTTCTGTTGAGATTGAATTTTTTCGATTTTTTTGCTAAAATTAACTGAGTTACAATCATAAATTCTTACACTATATTGCATACATACACCTGTTCGTTAAAGCGTTTTACTTAAGTGCGAAACACGTCTGACAAATTTTTGGGTCTGTTCAGTTTGTTTGATTTCATTTAAAAATACTTTTAACGTATAACAAAATTTAAATTAAAATTACGCGAAAATAACTTTAAACAGAATATTAAATCGTATAATTTTTTTCTTTGTGCTATGGGTTTGATTCACTTGAACAGACGACTCTTTGTGAATGCACAAAATTTCCTTTTACTCTAAAATTTGAATTGGCTTATTGACTTTGCTAACTGTTACTAACTCATATAACGATTTGTAATTGACTAGATTCAATATCCGTTGTCGATAACAATAACAATAAAATTCAAAGTATAACAAATGAAAGTTGATGGTTTGTTTTTTCAAGTTCAATTGATTTCTTATGGCGGTGGTAGGTTGTATAATTATTATTATGATTAAGATTGTTCTAATATCTTAACGAAACGCTCTAAAACCATCAAAAATCTCTAACATTAATATACATAGTTAACTACGTTCCAGTTGAATATAATTTGTTTCTTTGCTAAATTTTGTTGTTGTTTTTTTTTTAAGGTACATTTACTGATATGTATAAATTTTTTGCTTTGCTTTGTTGCCTTCAATTAATTATCCAAGAGATCACGCATAATATCCAACGAATCTTGTAGTGATTTGGCATAACGTGATGCGCTTGTATCCTCACATGAGTAGAATGCCGATACGCAGAACACAATCTGATCGGGATGCGGGTTATAGGAACAGCCGTACCCACGTGGCGTCACCGGTCCATAGCCCATAAAGCTGTCTGTGCTGCATGCGACCTTTTTGTGTTTTGATTGTGACGGAATTGAAAAGTTTTCAGTTTTCCAATTAGCATTAGTCAGTTTAAAACCTTTACTAGCCGCTACTAAGAGTGCTGAGCCTGTTTGGTGAAAGTACATAAATTTTGTGCTCGTGCTGTGCTGAACTAAGATTAGTCGATTAAGCAATGTGCAAGAGAAGTGCTTGGTAGAATAGTGCAAAAAAAGTGCTTTGAGAGTGCCAATATAGTTGTGTAAGTTGGGTCACGCTTGTACCTGACTAGTTGATAGCAAAAAACATTGCGAAATTTTATAAGATTCGTCGGTGAAGAGTTCATGTAATTCACCGTTGACCTCACGACTGGCCTCGCGAAGACCAAGCAAGGGTATATCGATGCCATTGCCGAGTATGTTCTGGACCATAACCTCAGTTTGACGTGCCACGGCGCAGCGAAAGAGCTCACGCAAATGATCTTTCTATTGTGTATAAAAAATGGAAAATATATATATCTTCTTGTAAATATTTAAAGTCTCATGACTTACGCTATAAATGCTGAATTTAACCTTACGCGCATCTTCCTCTTCTTCGCGATCACTTTCCAGTGGAACATTGGCTCCCTCATCCTGACACATGGCTTTGGCCCACTCGAGTGCTTCAGTACTGGCCGAGCGTATGCAATCGACACGCCCCTTAAATAATGCATGCGTGTATGTAAATTGCTAGCTCCTTAAACCAAACATTGATACTTACATGTAGGAAACGCCTTGTGGAAGCACTTTCATAAGTGGCCACCAAATGACCATAGAGCCTGAATGTGCATAAATCCACAATTAGTTGGAATAGATTTAATTTTATTAAATACAATACTCACTTGAAGTATGCCAATTGTAAAGAAAGTTGTATATAAACATCCGGACTGACTTGACAGGACTTGATAAAGTTTTTGCCGTAGGCCTTGTACCGATACACATAGAAGTCGAGATCGTCGATGGCTCTATGAGTGTGTTTTAAAATATAAGTTAAATTTAATGTAAATTTTGTATTCTTGGTGCTTCACAACTTACTTATCAACTGTTAGGGCGGCTTGGGTGAAACGCTGCTTAATCTCATGAACAACATCCCACTCAAGGCGCTCAGGCGGCGGTAAATGATGCTGTGGCACGCCATTATCATCGGCCGGATGTTCGACAATGCTTTTGTATATCTTCTCCAACAGCTGCACTACAGCGATGCCTTCCGATGTGGAATGCTCGTAGCAAAGACCCCAAGTGCCATCGGTGCAAATGATAATCTGGCCAATTAATTTATAAGCACTTTGTTTATTTAACCAACAATCAGTGATTACTCACCTGCATTGTTTTATCAAACCAACGATTAGCTGAATTATATTCACTGCCACCACCGTGTATCATCTCATGTGCCATGTTCGTCTCATCGCGATCGCCAGCTTTATGTACGGTGGGTGTGGCACCAGTAAAACCACGTGCATTAAAGTTCGTGGCAAGCGGCTCATCGAGACAGAGTACCACCAGTGCCGTTTCAATTAATTCAAAGTTACGGGGATTGCGCTCCAACAGCTTGAGGCGATCACGTGCCCAGCGTGGCCGCGTTTCGGCAGTGAGCAAACCGATCGGCGGTGGGCGTGCCGATAGACATGGCGCATCACTTAACACATAGAGTATCTGTGAAGCGATTTCACTCTCGGACAACTTACCACGATCATTCGCCTGCAAGACAACACAGTACATTTGATTGCGACAGATGACGATCACATGTTGATCCTCGGCGATCTTCTGTGGCAAATATTGTGAATCGCGTTCAACGCCCGGACGCCGACAGGAGCCAAGCAAACGATAATATTGGGCCATGCAAAGCGGCTGATTCTTTTCGCGTGATGCGGCGCGCTCCTGTGGCAGATTGCCACTATCCAACAACTCCTTGTGCAACATGATGCCGTTCAGTATGCCTGCCGCAAAATGTGCAACATCGTGCACAGTCTTGAAGCGTTGCGTCGGCATAACCATGCCCGGATTCGAGTTGATGGGCAGAGGGATGCGTACATCCATATACATATCGTTCAGCCAATAATAGTAGGCCTGTGAGTTTTTATATGAGTGTGTGTAAAGAAACATGGTATTTACATTAATTGTAACAATTTAGTAAACAAAAAATGATGGTTATTCATTAATATTTCATGGGAAATCCGTCAATCGCACATACATACGTTGTGGAAACTATTAAACTCAATTATTTATTGAATTTCCTAAATATGTTTTCGGTTCATTGCCAAAGATATATCGATTCTTATCATCATTCGCCGAAATATTTTCTCTTTTGTTGTATTTATTTTTTATCATGCATTTTAACTTGTTGTCATCAAACGATGAACAAAAACATTAAATTGATAAAGAATACAAAAAAAAAAAAAAAATCTTGTAGTATAAATATTGCCATCAGTTGTAAAAATCAAACAGTATATCAGTTTCATCTTTGCCTAACGGATACCATTACTCTAGTAAACGGACTAGCAACAAGCAAAAGCATGAAAGGTAATTATCATAAACAGGATCAATTGTCAGCAAGAGCATTAAATCAAACCCAATTGTGATCCTTGCATTAACCTTATACTTCTTTGTGTGTTTTTTGAAGTGATTGCACTGACACTCTGCCTGGCGGCGTTGGCACAGGCACGCGTTAGCTATCGTTTACAGTGTACTAGCGAAGAGGTCGGAATACGCTGGCCAAGCTATCAGAGCAACTCTGAGTACTATGTGTGCCAAACTGTCGGTGGTCAACAGATGACCGCATATTGTAATGCCGGCGAACTTTTCACTTTCGTTCTTCAGGAGTGTAGCAAGCCCAGCAAGTTTATACCACCACCACCAATTGAAGTCTTGCCTACTGCTGCCCCCATTACAATTCAAGGCAATGGTTATCAGCATTTCAGTCATTATCCAAAACCTCAGCATATCGACAGCTTAGTTCATAAGCCCAAACCCGATACTTTGAGCCAAAACGGAAATGATTTTAACTTACATCCGCCAATTGTAACCGCTGATGGACAGCAAATACAACAATGGCCAGAAATGCCGCCCCAGACTCAACAACTTGTAGATCCAGCTGTACCAGCCATACCAGCCGTACCAGCCATACCAGCCATACCAGCTGTACCAGCCATACCTGGCGTACCAGCCATACCAGCTTTACCAGCCCAACCAGCAGTACCAGAAGTGCCTACACCAACAAAACAGACCGTGCTTCTGCCACCAACACCAGCACCGACACCACCAAATGTACCAGTGGTGCCACCAAAGCCAGTCGCCAGTAACAAGCCAACTGCACCACAGCCTTCTCCAGCTAAAAAACCCGAAATTCCAAAGGCACCAACAGTCAAGAAACCGGCAGTCTCCAAAGCTCCTACAGCTAAGAAACCCAGTCCACCGGCCGCTGCAGCTAAGAAGCCAACACCCGCTAAGGCTGGCAAGAAGCCTGTTGTGCAAGCCAAAGCTTAATCTATGGCCGATGATTAGTTCAAATTTACATTACATTTGACAATGTATTATTTTTATCAAGCGGAATTTCTTTGCAATTTATATATGGACAATTAAAATATCTATACAACAGCCAACATAGAGATTTTTCTTTGAAGGGGTTATTTGATTTTTTTAATGAATGAGTCGGCAATTCAGAGAAGCTTAAATTATTTAAGAGATCAAAAAGTTGTTAGTAAAGTAATTTGATGCCTTGCCTGAAGCTATCCCGATCAAATGAAACTATAATTATTTACAATTTTAATAATTCAACAAAAAGTTCTCAACGTGGAAGTTTTTGGAAAAAAAAGTTTATAATTGAATCTTTGTGAATTTCACTTTATATATTAGTTTAATAATTACAATTGATAGTGATAAAGATAAGATAAGAAGTTGATAATTATTGAAAATTATTGATCATCTTCAGACAAGATGTTGTGCACAATACGAGAACAAATTAGTGACGAGTTTTAATTAGCTTTTAATAAAGAGTAATTAGATTTCATTTTTGGTTTTTCTTTCATATTTCATTTGCTACTAAATCGTTGAAAATGTTTTTAGGTGTTATCGAATTCATTTCTCGATAATACTTTTTGTTATCTTGAGCTTCATGTCAATGATAATTTTCTCAGTTGAACACGACTAATTCGTATTTGTTAAACAACAACAAAGCTGATATTTCGACAATACTAAGCTAAAAGAATTAATTAAAATTTCGAAGCCAATGTGTGTGATTAAAGTTGCATAAAAACTGGCTGCTGTTTCAGTAGAAGTCAGTGGTTTTTGACTAGCCTTCCTTGAAAGACAACAATTACAATGGCATCAGGTAAAGTATTGAGCAATGTTGGGTTTTTAAAATATTAGTTATAATTTTCGTTTAAGTGCTATCGATCTTCGTCCTATGCTTGGCTGTGGTCAGCAACGTGCATGCCGATTGTGTCATTCCCGTGTACACTGAAGCTTTGACTCCTAACTGTTATTCTACCAACAATCGTGTGAAGCTACCCAATTACGAGAATGTTTCAGAGTATTGGATCTGTGATTCGAATGGTGATCCAGAACTGGTGGCTTGTCCTAGCGGCACCTACTTTACTTACCCATTGCAAACGTGCACAGATTGCGACAATTTTATACCAGCAGTAAATTGTTCTTATTTAACTATACCAAATAAGCCGGAGTGCCAAGCTATCGATAGCAGTAGTACGTCTTCAACAGCACCAGACACTACTGCCAGTGAAAGTTCGACTGCCAGTGAAAGTTCGACTTCCAACCAACCAACAACCGCAAATCCAACAACTAATAACTATCCTACTCCGAAATATCCAACTGTTAGCACTTCTGCAGCAGATACCTCTTCCACATCGACAGCAACCACCACTACTGCTGGCAGCTCTACAACGACTACTGCAGCTTCTGGGGACACCACCACTACTGGCAGCTCTACAACTACTACTGGAACTTCTGGGGATAGTTCTACCACAACGACTTCTGGTGCTTCGGACGGTACTTCCACCACAACGACTACTGGATCTACAACAACCACAACGGAAGGCCCAGTAACTGTAACCGGTCCTGAGACGCCACGCCCAACTCTGGCACCCGGTGTAGAAGGCCCAGAAACTCCAGCACCGACAGAGCCAGTTTATCCAGATACACCACCCACTGATTAAGTACTACTTTATCATGAATCAGCTTACATTCAATGATTGATTCTTCGATTGATTTAAAATGAAATGTTTTGGCAAATAAAATACTTTTATGCTTCAAAGTCGTTTAGTGTATCTATCGAGTTGTTTACTTTGTTGCACAGCTTACCCAATTATCCTCGGCTTCACGCTTATCGACAAGATATTGATGCAATGTAAAACCAGGGCCATTGGGTGCAGTGAACTGCTTGATGATCGCCTTCGTTCGCTCCAGTTGTGCTGGCGTGGTGATGGGCTCCAATGCACGGACATAGTCAGTCATAGTCTGTTCTAGCGGTGGGACAGGTACCTTTGGAAGTGTCTGCAATAATTTAAAAACAAAAAAAACATTTTTTTTTAGTTTGTATAATATTTAAATTTAAAAATGAAATACATAAACAATAACATAGAGCTTAGCTAAGCGTCACGAAGGCCCACAGTTATGTTGAATTGTGCTTGGAGGAGAGAGAACAGCTGGATGTGCAACTGAGTTCTCTCAACATGCACAATAATCTTATTACAATTCAAATGGAAAATCGAATTTTTTGTACACGCTTTCCGTTGCTACGTGTCTCTTATAAAATAACAACAAATACAATAACAAAGAAAGTATTCCCTAAGGCATAAAAATTTCAATTCGAAAAAGGTTTTACAAAAAAAGTATGCGTCTGACATTTGGTGTATTCATACTTGTGTATGTGTGTGTGTGTGACTTTCATGTTGCCTTTTGTCAATGTCTGTGCTTGAAATGTTATTTTAGAGTTGTTTCCTTTTGCTCTACACATGCAGTATGTCAGGGTATATTAAATTTGCTTGAGAGCAAAACTATATAACGCTTAGAAAGAGAGGAACAATACCTCAAAAACTTTGTATATACATATGTATATTCTTAATCAGGATGACAATAGAAGTCGATTGAGCCTTGTTCGTTCGATCAAGTTTGAATGGTTTTCTGCCATGCCCACTACTTCCGTGTTTGAAGGTCATAACATTGTCGAGTATACCGACTATATCGTCCTTGCTGATTTTTTCGTTAGCATTGTGCTGGTAGTTTTTGTTGTTAATTCCCCAAGAGCGCAACACATTCAGTTATTTTTAACATTTTGCGCATATAAAATAGAAAATTAACTTGAACTTTCATTCTTTCACAGCCAACACTTTTTTTGACATCTCACACTGCATCATTTAAATTGTTTTGATATTGTAGACAAATCAAAGGATGAGTTTTTGCGTTCTTCATTAATTTTTTTTATATTACAAACATGAAGAAATTTCTACATTTCTACAAAATTCACATGGGACACTAGTTCAGAATAGCACTTGATTGCATTGTCGGTCTTCAACTTATTGATGGAAGTTTTTGTAAAAATATTGCAAAATTATTTCCATTTCCTTTTTTATATTTGTTTGACATTGATAAATCAACATTAAAATTTTTTGTTTGCTCTGTGGGCCCTCACACCTATCTTTAATCAGCTTTAGACTCATGTTCAATTCAAGCTGCCACGGTGACAGCAACCCCGCACAAAAAAGTCAATGCATTCGTTCCTATGGAAATTCAACTGTCACCGTTTACGTCGTCTTCGTTTCGAGACATTGGCTTTTTGGCTTGTTTGATGAATGGAATCGTTAAAGCGTTGGGGGAAAAAGTCTGCACAAACGTTTTCCTTTATTTGCATTTGTAATTATAACAAACAGGATTAGACCTGTGCCGAGTATTTGTAAAGGACTGCGTAAGTTTGTCTTTGGTGTTACTGAATGTACTGAATGTACTGTCTGTGGAAATCTACAGTAACATCAACAAAGTTGCTTTAATCTGAAATGCTACAAGTAAATATTGATTTGTGCTGTTTTCATTCTGTCTGTACTTTCGTGTGGTACATTAAAGACTTTAAATTATTAATGTTATCAACATTTTTATAATGACAACTGATTCAGTTACTCACGTCAGGAAATCCATATTCGTCGACCGATTCTGCAGTGGAAAGCCATTTTTTCGGTATGGAGAGTATGGAATCTTTCCAACCTGAAAATCAAATTTGAATGATATTTCGTTAATAAATTTATAAATATTTTTTAAATTTTGATTAAAGAAAGTATTATTATAGTATGTGGTATTATATTTAATTTGAAAATAAATAAAATATAGGCAACTTTACGAAAACGTGCTTCATGACATTTTTTTTTACTTAAATTAGCGAATTACTATGCGTCTTCAGTTCAAATACAACAACTGTTAATTAGGGTCAACAAAACATCATACACGTGATCAACTCAGAACGAATGAGGTCAGCTTAGTCGGTCGGTTAATTAAGAAAAACAAACTAATTGCAGGTGAATGAATACGCATTTCTGCAAAAGTTTTCTATGTTGTTTAATTAAAACTAAATGAACGCATTTCAACAAAGTTTTAATTGGCTTCTTCTTCTTTTTTAATAAATTTTCATGCATATTCGTAGCAGAAAAAAAATTGACGGTTCTCTTTCATTGCTAAGTGGTAAAGTCAGTTAATGTCACTCAAATAGCAATGTCAGCTTCTTTTGAATTCTTTACATGTACAAAAGTAAAAAAAGGGATTAAGAAAAAAAAAACACATGTCTGATCAACTTCTCTTATTGTGCTTCCGTTCGATATCTCACAGCAATGTCCTGTGCACATTTTGGCCTTTAAATTTGCTCAGTCATGCTACTTATTTGAGTGTGTAAGTGCTTCCGGTTAGGCTTATAGATAGCTATTCTCTGAATGACACTCGGGTATCAGCAATTTCCGGTTGTCTTGCAAAAGCGTGCACTCGAAAATTATGAAGCATTAGTAAACTTTAAATTAAAGACCATTAAGCTTGTTAAATTGTCGTTTTGCATTCAATTTGTGTGTCGTCCCACTTGTGCTGCATACTTTTGTGCGTTTGACAGGGCGGAAATATCGAAATACAAATAGCAAAGTTATTTTAAAATTACATTTCCGTTTTTATTAAGGTAAATTGCAATAAAATAATATGAATATTAATACGCTTTTCTAAAAACAAACAACAATGACTTTTTTTATGTTGAAGTGCACTTCAACATTGCTGTCGCTTAGGTCGGCTGACTAAGTAAGCTATTAGATACCTTTGACAATAAAATAATTTTATTAATAAAAACGTTTTATCTCCTTTCTTATGCGCATATGCGTTGTGAAGGTTTGTTGTTGTTTTTGACGGCGTTGACAATCAAGCTAAAAGCGCAAACGAGCCTGGATTGTGGTAAGGATTCATCCGCACACGCGCCGCCATACAATAATGTCAAATTTAATGCAATTTATTAACCTTTTTTCATTATCTCTTGCTCACTCTTTTCACGTATATTTCCCTTACTTTCGCTCAACAAGCGTAACCGAGGTAATCATACAATGAAGTCACGTGGCATCAATTTGAGTGTCCGCAACTTCTTCTCATCTTTTGTTGCCCGCTTTGGTGGTCCTTTTGTTTATTAGTCACTTTTTATCCCTCTATCTCTTTCATACTCACTGACTGTCAGTACTGCTTGCAACAACAATGCACAGACAACATTAACCGCAACTTGTTACGGTGTTGGTTCAGTTGGAATTGATGTTGGGGTTAGATTGTCTAATGAGATTTTAGACTAACAACAACTTAAAGCGACAACGGAACGACACAGAAAAATGTTTCCTTAAGCTGGCAAATAATAATAAATTGAGTTTGCTTGATAATATGCAAGCGTCGCGTCGTTGGTAGCGGAGTGTGGCATTGTGTAATTCAAATTAAGTAATTAAAATCCGTTTTGATGTGGATTCTTGCACAGTTACATCGTAGATTAGCTTATGTACAATGACAAAGTGCTCTTGGTAAATGACTTCATTTAAGACACCGTATTGAAATTAAAGAGCAAACATTTTTGTTTATTTCAACTCCAATAATATTATTTCCAATACATTGTGCTTTTAAATTCAGATTAATTACAGCGAAGATTAACATTAATGTTTCATAACCATTTCAGTTCTGAAAAGCTCACGCAACAATCTTGTGCATTTAATACACTAGAAGTGAATTAGAGCAGCAAAGACCTCTTCAATCAGAAAAAGAAACGTGCCCTTTGGCGAACTTAGTGATTATATATTTTATGGATCATTCCAAATATAGATTTCAGATTTTTTCCTTTTTTGCTGAAGAATTTTATGCCATTTTAAATAAGATTAATTTAATTATAATTAAAATAATTATTTTTATACATTCTATAAATTATCAATTTTTTTTGCTGCTCTCCTATCGACACGGCCAGCTTATATAGTGGAATGGCCCATAAGAGCTTCTACCTACCACTTGCCCTATGCAATTACTAGCGTAATTATATTTCTGGCACTTGCTTCATACGTATACATATAACTATTTATGTACACACACATTCACCTGTATTCTGGACAACTTCAACTGGACGTGTTTGACACTTGTCGGTGTGAGCTGCCAAGGTAAATATAGTTCTATACACAGACAGGTTGAATATATAAATATATGTAGATGCATATACATACTTGTTCTTAAGAGTTATTATAAATGTGAGGTGTGGCATTTGAAAATGTCAACCCTTGGCGTGTAGTTTAATAGTAAATGAGATACGAGCAAGATAAAATTCAACTTGGACAAGAAAAAAGTTACTTATATACATATGTATATATGTATATGAAAAATGTGATGGCATTAAATCGATATTTGTATGCATTTAGTGTGAAATTCTTTCAACGCCTTTGAATAATAATATGATATACGGCATTCACTTCGGCATGATTTATGCATTATCCAATTTTCCAATTGATTGATTGATTGATAACATTGATTTTGACAGACAACGCACTTGGCAAACGTCCCTTGACACACATACATATGTACCTACACTAACACATACAAATACGATACGATATCATATAGGCCAATTTCCGTTTCCGCTTATGTCTGCAAATTGTTTCTTCTTACTTTGTCTGAATGTGCGTGTATTTGGGGGTTGTGTGTTTGAGTTGAAAAATCGCACATTATCAGAGACGTTCGTCAGTTATAATTTGCTGAGCTGTCACTTTGAGTCTGACATTTTCACTCATCATAATAATGGTGCTTGTTATATTCAAAATTGCTACTGCAAATCTTGATTATTTTTATTTATTCATTCCTATTTTGTTACGATTTAATGTGTACACATTAACAAGTGTCAATCTCGATTATTCTATATTTGTATCTCAGTGTTTTAATAAGTGGTTATTCGGCTCAATAGAATTGTTACTTTTCAAGAAAAAATACCTAATAAGAAGACAAAAGAGAAAAAAAACATATGCTAATAAATCGAAAATGAGAAATTATCAACATTATTACACTTCCGTTGCCTCAAAGCCTCACGCCCAATTCAAATGTGTTGCTATTAAATGCGTCAATAATAAACCAAAGCGGAACATTATTAAGCTACAAAAATCACGCTTGATTGCATTGTGAAAAACACCCCATCGAATTCAAAAAATCCAAAAAAAAAAGGGAAAAAAAAGACATAGACAGACAGAAAACGGCTGGCGTCTGTCATCTCTCACTCTTCATTACATGCACGTTGCAAAGCGATAAAATTGTAATCCTTAGCGAAAAATAATGTTGCTGATTCCAATTTGGCAAGAGTCAAAGACAACCAGATCCCCTCTACTCCAACGCCCAAAAAACATGCTCTCATCATTAGTGGCAGACGCGGAACGAACAAAGCTAAACAGATGCTAACTGAAAATAACCAAAGCAAATGAAGGAGAAGAATTTAAAAAGGCGCAACAGCAACAGCAACAACAACCAACACAACAAATCCCAGCACTTTGGCATGCGTTTCACGCTACCGCATGGCATGATGTCGACGGGTGTTTCTGGTCCCTGTTTGTTCTAACAAGCTGAGAATCGACCGACCCCAAAGATGGTAAACACAACCACAGCATAGCGCCCAACTGGTGTTGGTACCGGGTCGAGCCATCGTCATCGTCATCACTGTTCTGGGGTCATAATATTGTCGAACGAGGTTGTTGTTAAGGCTTTATTTTGTTGTCCGCATCTACAGCCACACTTTAAGCGCTCGCGTTCGTTGTTATGCATTGCCATTTAAACATTCATTCATACATTCACTCACTCACTCATTGCTTCATTCGTTCAGCTCATTTTGGGGGTTGCGTTTGTTACTGGCGTGTTGCCTTATACATTGCCTTGCCTTTGCCTTGGCCGCACGCAGCACACAGCGCTCAGCACACGAATTGAGCCGTAAATCCTTTACGGCATTAGCGCTGACACAATAACTTTTTACTGCCACCACTGCCAAGATTGCCACAAAGACTCGTTGTACTTTCTTTACAAGCCGACATTTCCAAAAGCGTTTACGACTGGCACGCAATTGTTCTTTTCTACCTTTTTTGCGCTCTTTTCGTTCATTTATTTTGTGACGACGTGTCCTTTGAATGCTTTAAATCCCGAAATGACGTGCCAATGCAGACGACGACAACTCGACAAGAAGAAAAATTCAAGAAAAGAGAAAGCAGCACATGAAAATTGCTTACGTCCAAGAGCATTGTTAACGCAGATTTGCTGATTTATTTTAACTGTTCAAAAGCAGGCGACGGCTAAAATTATGCGGTTGAGTTGTGTACAAAACGTAAAGAGAAAATTAAGCAATAAAAAACTCGCTCCAATTAACTACGTCATTGAGGCAAACAAATATTTGTAATTGTTCGCGTGAAACAAGCGGAAATTGGAAAATTGATTTCGCATTGTGCGAATTCTTCATTAATGAGCGCTTTTGTGGGCGGTCTGATTACGTGGGTGTGGCCAGTTGCTAGCCAAGAATCGCTCGACTCGATGTTGGAAAAAGTTTGCTTTTGTCCAATTATGACGGAAAATATAAAAGAAGCGATCCGAACAACAATAGAAACATTTTTATTTTTGTTAAACTACGAAAATTCAATTAAGTAGAGAAACATTTCAAATGTAATTATTTCAATTGAAAAGAAATATATTCTTCATATAATTTGTTATAATAAAGTCTGAAGTGCTTATAACACTCAAACGAACAGAAATTTTGTGAAAGCTGAAATTTTTATTTTGAACCACATTTCCAAACTTTCTAATTTTTATGATATGAACAGAAGAGAAATTTAAGATTATCGTCGAATAATTTAAAAAAACGTATAGTTTTATATACATATATATAGCTATGATAAGGCTTACAGTAATATTGCATTTAATACATTTCAATTTAATATCCATTGTAAGTTTCTAATGCTCATTGTTGGACATTTCCTTATAAAAATCCGTCTACATGCAATGTCAGGAAACGGAAGCCATTCGATGAAATCACGTCCGCCACAACAAAGACATGCCAAGAATTTTCGACATACATACATATATTCGTACATTCTACATTTACACATTGATGAACGTGTTTCATCTGACGTTGTCTTTGGACACGTTACCTTATCCCCCTTACTGACACACCCACACCTATGCCCCTCACACCACAACGACAGACGCCCCTTGCACACGTACACAATTCAACTTCATTTGATGTTCGTGACGCACACACAAAATTCTTAATGGAAATTGCAAACATAAAATAATTTTCAACACGGCTGCCCGACTAAATTTCTAGCCATGGGGCCATATACACGCACACACTTACAGACATGTATTGCCGTACACATATGTACGTTCGTTTACGCACATGCGACAGGAAATTTACACAGCATCAACGGCAAATGCAGGGGACCAACATAAGCAAATAGACTGACAAGAATGCCTTTTGGGCTTAGACCCGTTTTCGATTTGTATGTCCGTCCACCCATCCAACCGTCTGCCTAGTGTAGCTAATGCAGGGTTTAAAGGTCGCCAACGGCCTTGTTTGCCTCAAAGTTTTAATGTTGAAACCACCACCAATGACAACTTCGAAATATGTAGCATAACTTGCGGCGCAGGTTAATCAAAATCGAGCGCTTTATAAACTTCCGCTGAAAGGTAGGGAGAACTTTGTAGCGGTTTTATGTGTAGCCAACGATGAAGGGGAACAAATTACCAACTTTCGAAAGGCAGATAAAACTTTGTTTTTTTTTCGAAAATGGCTTTAGTGCGAATACTGCATTTTCATTAACTAATTAATGTCAATCCAGATTGAGTTGAATAACATAACAAATAAAGAAAAGAGTTCAGTTTTTTTTATGGTTAACAATTATATTTCAATAGTATTTGTTTTATATGTATTTATGCATGTGTTTGTGTCTCATCTTCTCCGTCAGCCTACTTCTCAATTCATACATATTGCGTTGCTATTTCATAATTTGACATGCCATGTTTTTTTTTTTATTTCTTTCCGTATGCATAATTTTATTTATTTATGTTTTTAATTCTTTTTTATAATTTTCATTTGCGACACATATTTTTGTATGAGTTGTAGATGCATGATATATTTATTGAGTATGATTTGTGTTTATCTCGTTATTAATTTGCTTTTTTTCGTTTAAAATTTTAAAATAATATTTAAATGCGCTGCAATTTTTATGAAATCAACGTTATAATTTCAACTAGTTTTGAAAATATATTTGAAACACACGAATACATTTTTTTTTGTTTTTCTGGTTTTTAGTCAAGTAATCTAACTATTTTGTTTGGTTTTTAAGTTAATGATATACATTTTTTTATTTCATCAACGCAATTTTAGAACAGAGACTTGGAAAGGTTTTTAATATATAGAAGTTAGAGTAGAGGGTTTAATAGGTTTACAGTTATCAGAACTCAGCAATTTTGAGTGCAACACATATATTATTTTATATACTTATATGCAATTTATTAAATTTTTTTTTTTCAATTTAAAATTTGTATTTTATTTATTTTTTGCTTTTTTCTCACATTAAAACTTTAACGAAAACAATCACAAAATAAATAAAAGTTCAACTATGTAAACTATTGCAACAAATTGTTTGCTTGAAACCAACCAAGAACTTTTGTTAACTAGTGTAAGTATCCATGAGTATATACAACACAGACTTATTGGGTAAACAACTACATTCAGTAATTATTTTAATCAGAACTTATCATAGTAAACGAATAAACTAATAATAAAACAAAACTCACAAATTCTAAAAACTTTTTGTTATGATTTCTTTTTACGATTTTTTGTTGTTTTCTTTTTAATTTTTTTTTTTGTTTTTAATTTTGGGTTTTATTCGAATTTTTATATTATAATAATATATTTGAACAGCTAATTTATTATTTATTTTCTTATAATTTTATTTTATAATTATTTATGTTATTTTTATTTTTGTATTCATTCATTTATATGTATATATGTATTTGTTTAATTGAATTTGCAATTTCCATCTAAAGTTCATTTTAGACTTTTTCATATGTACATGATTTGCTTTTTTCGATATTACACATTGCCGGCTCTGCTATTCATATAAGTGATTTATGCAATAATTTATTTATATATTTTTTATATATATGATCTTAGTTAATTATAGCGCTTATTA
This sequence comes from Phortica okadai, assembly GCA_034638295.1. Classification (NCBI taxonomy): domain Eukaryota; kingdom Metazoa; phylum Arthropoda; class Insecta; order Diptera; family Drosophilidae; genus Phortica; species Phortica okadai. The sequence goes on along the minus strand of CM067849.1, from coordinate 2,783,682 downwards.
ATAGTTATTACAATTAACACTTTCATATTGTACGAATTTCAATGATTTTTCGATTAGGTTCATTTTCGACTTTTTCTTTTTTATTATTTATATTATTTTCATGATAAGTGATGATCGGAACTGGAAGAATTTTCATAAGTTAAATTAATGTTAATTGATGTTTAGTTGTGTTGATTATGTATTTTTTTTTAAATTTATTTAATTCACAAAAAAAATAAAAATATCAAAACAAAAAGATGGCTAAGAAAAAAATCTTTCTGAAAATCAATTAAAATAAAAAATTGAACAAAAATTTGTTTTCACCTAATGGATTTCATGTAACGATGTTAGTTTATTAATTATTGTAAAAAAAATGTTCTAAAAAATTTTACATTGTCCAATCATATGAAGAATGTATTGAAAATTTATTTATTCTTGATTTATTTAATAAGTCCAATTACTGATTTTTTTTCCAAATTTGCAAATTTTGAAATACTTTAAATTTTTGTGATATATTTTGTGTTCTAATTATTTTATGTTTTGTAAGTTGTCAGTTCGGTTTTTATTACTTTCACAAATTAATATCGGTTCGTTTCTGACAAACGTCTTTATGTACTTCCATTTTTTTCGTAATTTGTTTAAACTTATTTAAATATTGCTTCTAGGAGTTTCTGTATTTGTTTATATTTTTTATTCATTTAGTTATTTTTTTTTTGTTTTCAATTATAATTTGTGTGTACATTTCAAAGTATAAATACTTAATTTTTGTAGAATCATAATCAATTTTACATCATTTTGAATTCTGCTATATAAGTATCTATGTAGATATAAATATTTAAGTCATTTTCGATTAATTACATGCTTTTCATTTTTATATATATATATAATATATATGGATATATATATTACTTTTTAAATTTTTTCATATATATATTTTTTTCTTCATTTTCTAAACGTTTTCACGTCGACTGATACACTTTCACTTTTAATTGATACTTTTGATGGGAGATTTTTTCATGCGATTTTTTTGTTAATGTACTTTGTTTTATATACTCTATATATATGTATATGTATGTTTTCTATGTATGTGTATATACCGCTATGTGTATTTGAATAAACTAAAAACGGAAAACGTTTTGTTTCGAAAGTACTAAACAGAAATGTTGCTTTGTAGTTGTGTACTAAAGTCTTATATACGTAATAGAAGTTGCTTTTTTTGTATAAATGTACTTGTGTGTACACATAGAAAGCCTTCGATTAGTTATGTTTGTTTTCTTTTGCTTTTTTAAAATGGCCGTTTTACTGATATGTTTACGGAAATTTAACATGTTCAAGTTATTTTGTTTTTGGTTTTTTTTGCTTGTTTTAATTACTTTAAATATTAATTTTTTGATAAAAATAGATTTTGTGTCTTTCATTAATATACAATTTAAACATTATCGAATTGCTATATTGACACCTAGGTATATAAAAATTTGAATATGATTATGTTATTATATGAAGTGTATAATATACGCAGAAAACTGCTTTCGCAAACTTTGTTGGTTGGTGCAATTGAAACGAAACGAATTGAACTGTTTTCGTTTTTGTCTTTAGTTAATTATTACATACGTTTTTATGCATTTCATTACAATAGCAATATAAGGTACAACGCTATGTATGTATATACGATTAGCTTTATGGCCGCAGGCAATCCGAGCGCCGAACGTGCATACATAAAGTCATGCAAATTATAATTGATTGGTAGGTAAATATTATACGAAAATTCTAACATTTTTTCATTTATATACAATATTAATTTTTTGTTAAAATTTTGTTGTTTTGTTTTTAAATAAAATTCTCAATACAATACAATATTTTATTCAAGTACATTAATAGAAAATATGACGCGATCGTGTATAATACACAACAATAAAAATTTGCATTAAAATTGTTTTGTTTTTGTTTGTTTTTGCATAAATAGTACACATTGATATATATATATGAATAAGTATATAGTATGTATAGAACTATATTTATTCGATATTGAATTAAATATTAGTTGATTTACTTAACGTATAGCAATATTTAATATCACTTTTGGTAATTTTAACAGGCGAGTCATTGCGACTCTGATATGTATCGTTACCTTGGTTGTGTCTTATGTAAGATAAAACGTTTTGCGATGTCATACGTTACGACAAACAGTCAGTTTGAATTTTGATATTTGACCGTTGCCGTTTCGCTGTGCATCAAATAAAATGGTTTTCTTTTCAGAATAAAAAACTCATATAGCGTCCAGCTAATAAAGCCCAAGAGAACGCCCCAACGATGCAGCAATGACACCCGAATGGTTTTTAAGTGCAACTTGTGATATGTCTGCGATATTGATGTCATTACTCGAAAAAATTGCATCACTGTGACATGTCCAATGGGTATGCCGAACGCCACTTAATTGCTATATTTATTTATCTAATTTCTTTTTATATTCTATCGATAATGCTTTGGTTTTTCTAGCTTATGTAGATGTGGTTTCACGCTGGTTTGTTTGTTTGAATTATTCAACAAAGTTCCACAAAATACACTCGCGAATGGATCATGATAGAATATCATATGAGGAAATAACATTAAGGCTTTGAAGATTCATGCAAAGAATGTTCATATTAGACACAGGATATCTAACAAGAATTGCCAATATATAGACATATCACTACTGTGTACGAATATTTCATTAAATCCATTAATGTTAACTTTTTATAAATTTCAACTTCAGCGAAGAATTCTTGTCATGGCCTATTGTGAGTGTACTTTGCCAAACTCTAACGATTTCTTCAACTCGATTTTGATAACATGAAGCAAATTTAGATTCTTCGTAATATTGGCATAAGCATTATTTTCCATTGTTTGTAGTTTTACTTTTAAGTTAAGACAATTATTTTGAAAAGTACCTGATAAGTAATTTTAATTTGTTCGTCCGTTGCCATTACAAGCTGAACCACATCGATAGTTGAATCAATATTATTTTACTTTCACTGTTGTTATTGTTATTATTTTAATATTTTATTTTAACATTGAAAGCAGCGCTATTTTGTCCGCTTATATTGTATATATATATATATATATATTCATGTATATATGTATTGTATAATAGCATATAGATATATTTGTAAATTTATCTGTATAAACGCGTGTATAATACAAAATCGTGCTTCAATTGTTTCAACTGACAATTGATTTAACTAAATTTATATCTGCGCTTCAATCAAATGCTTCTTTTGTTATTTAGTTATAGTGTACGTACCACTTTTCTTTCAATTGGCCTAACTTACATTTTCAATATTATTTTTATCATATTTTTTATTTAATTATTTGTTTTTTTTATATTAATACAATAACCACAACAATTAACGAAAAGTGTCAGCGATTCGATCAAAGATATATAAACAAAAATAAATGAACGCAATTCTTGTGTAAGACAACATTTTAAAATCCTTGCCTGAAGGGATTCGCTGGACCGGCTGGCGCAGCACGAGTTCCGCCGCTTTGTTGCTGTGGTTGTTGTGGCTGTTGCGGTTGTTGGAATGGATTTACGACACGTTGTTGTGTATAACTTCCACCCTGTTCCTGATAGCCGGGTTGATACTGCTGTTGATAACCGACACCTCCGCCACTCTGCTGATAGCCCGCATCCTGAGGCTGATAATCATAATTCTGCTCATCCATATTTGTTTCCTGCTCCTGCTGATACTGTTGTCCATATTCCAGATGGTTCTTAAATTCACCTTCGACTGGTTTCTGATCGTGCATAACATAAGTTTGATACTCTTTATTCGGTGGATCCTGCATAAGTATATTCGCTTCGTTCTCAAACGGCTTAAAGTCATAAATGTTACGTAATTTGCGCAACACCGGCACGTAGGCTAAATTGGCGAAGGCAATCAAGAAATTGAGCGCCGTAAAGCCAATCGCTTCCACTATGCCACCAGCGATAATTGGGCCCACAGCGTAAGCGATCGAATATGAAATGTCAGCAATGGCATAAATACTGCCATAGACAGACACATAACGTACGTCGACGAGGTAGCCAAGCGTAGGCAGTAGAGCTGTATCGATGAGCGCGATGCCAAAGCAAATCACACATATGGGCAACATAAGCATCTGATATGAAGTGGAGAATGGTATGATAAAACAAGACAGACCCTCCAGGGCTAAGCCGCCGGCAGCCATCAACCATTGATGTTGCGGATATTTTCTAGCCATTTTGACCGTTATCACGACACCCAAGACGTGCGGAAAGAAGGCGGGCAACCAAACCATGCCAATCTTCCAATTCTCTGTGGTCAAATTATCTTCCATCCAGAGTGATATCGTCGGTTCGAGAAAGGCCAAAGCGACATTGGACATGGTTAGAGCGCCCGCGCATACAGCAATATAAGGATCCATTAGTAAACGCCAAATCGGTATGATTTGTTGTTGCACCTCTTTGCTCTGCTTGATTTGATCCTTAAACGGCTTCATGACCAACAACAGCATTAGACCATCGAGTAGACAAACCAATGCCAATATAAGGAACGGTACCTCCTTGCCGGCAAACTGATAAAGCGCACCGCCGAAAGGTGGCGCCACCAGACAACCAAAACTAATGAATGCCAGTGCAATGCCCAACGCCTGTGAACGTTCATTCTCTTCGGTGAAACGATCGGCAATCATAGCCAAGCCAGAAGTATCGGCAAACGCCGAGCCGGCACCTTGCAGTGAACGCGCAAAGAATAGCACGCTGTAGCTGCTGCCGCAGGCAAAGACCGCAGTCGAAAAGAACATAATCGTCAGGCCGATCATCATCGGTATATCGTAACCGATTTTGTCAATCAGACCGCCCGAAAACGGATTCACCATAAGCTGCACAATCGCCTTTGAGGCGAATAGAATGCCCGTGGCCGAGTCCTGACCATGATGATCATGATGCACGGGTATCAGTTTGCCCGTAACATTGTCACGCAGTGGCGGCGGTGTTGGACCATCGTCAAAGCTGCCAATTTCGCGCAGATAATCGGGTATAATCGGCACTATGACCATATACAGCATATTGTCGAGCAGCAAAGCAATCGAAACGATCACTAAAATCAGACGACGCTGATTCACCGGCTCCTGTATCTTCTCCCAGACGATGTCCTTCACCTCACGTATCTCCAGGTTAATCAAAGGTATTTGGAATGAGGCCATTGTGGTTGTTTTTCTTTATATTTAGGATACTTGATTCTGAGGTCTGCTTGTGTTGCGTTCTAAATTTTCACTTCCTTCCTTCTTTACTTTTCGAATTCTCTGGTTTTTGTTTTTGTTTATCTTTTCTTTTTCCTTTTGTGGTTGCTCAATTGTGCTCAAATTTGACAACGTTTTTACGAGTTTTTTTTTTCTGGCTATCTCTTTCGTAGTCCTTTGCTTAGTTCTTGTTGCACTAATACTATCCAAAATGTATATTTTGCAAAATAAAATGTTGAAAACTCATTTTTTTCTCGAAACTTTTATAGTTTTCCGCTCGTAAAGTTTGCATGAGAATCAAAAAACTTCCGTTTTACTAATTGTTGTTGTTGTTTAAGCGCTGATTCTTCTTTTTCAATGCTCTTGTTGGTGGTGCTACACTAAATCGTTTTGCTGTTGTTTTTGTGTATTTATATTGGGGCACATGCTATGAGCTCCTTGGCTTGGCTTGTATGTGTAAGTCTCAGTTGTTGTTGGCCTTCATTTGTTTCGGCATTTTTTCGTACATTTAAGCGTGTGTGTATTCAACCAGCGAACAACCTTTAACGACACAGAAACAAGATTTCGTTAGTGTTTTTTTTTTCTATTTTTTTTTTTTAATCAATTTCTTTTTTATTGCATTTTGTTAATAAATTATTGTTCAAGCTACTTTTCGTTCAACGATTTTTTTTTTTTTTTTGTAAATAAAAAATCAAGTTACAATTTTATGATTGAAATGTTGTTTCTGTGTGGCAAAAGGATGTCCTGCTGAAAATTACGCTTTATTGCTTTTCATTAATACAATTAATTCGTTTAATCTCTATGATTAAATGCATTTTTTTCTCAACATTTAATAATTTTTTTGATCATAATTTGTTATGAAATTTAATAAATATTTAATTTTGTAATGTCTTTTGTATTATTTTGCTTTGCTATCGACACACATTTCAATCATAAAACGAATACTACGCTTGCATATAATTATATAAGTAATTAAATGTTCAATAATTGTTTTTCAAATATGCTTTGATTAACAAAAGTGGGCCAAATACAAATACAAATGCACATATGTACGAGTATATGTTTGTTCAATAATTATGTTAATATGTACTCAAGAGAAATTACAATAGTATTTATATATGTATCTCGTGTATTGCTAATGTAATTCAATGAGTTTGTGTATATACTGAAAATCAGCTTACAGTCAACTGGCAAACACGTGTATATCTTTTAAATGCCGTATATAATGATTACAAATCGAAACACACTCACACACACAAGCACATAGCTGTTATGCAACACCTTTGCCACCCCTCTTGAATCTAACGAATGCGGCTTGTATAATTATAATTACAACTTGGCCTGTACCGTTTCATGGACAAAAGGCTAGAATTTTCAATGGGTCCCGGTCCGGCTCTGCACCCGCCTTTGTCGTCATACTAAACAAAAGCAAAAGCAACAGCAACAACAACAACAACACGTTAAAAAGGACCACTTCAATAGCACGCAATCCACAATGAGGAGCATGACTCGTGCCCCATGCTACTTCAGGCAGCCCTCTTCCCATTTTGAAGAGTCCGTACAGTTACTTCTTTTATATATATTTTTCATTTTGTTGGTTTTCTTTTCGGTTTGTTTCGTTTCGTCATGGAAGCAGAAAATATTGTGTGTATTTCGTCATTAAAATTTCATGAACATGTCGTGCGTCGACCGTCTGCCCGTAGTGGGCGTGTTGCACCAGCACTTGGGCAAACACTCGACCCCGACACACACACACACACACACACACACTGACAAACAACACTTGAGTCAATTACTTGTTTTTCTTTCATTTTTTCCCTAGTCCTGTTTTTAAGGAACTTACTTTAATTTTGTGAACATTTTCCTTTATTTTTTTTCTTTTTTATATGTTTTCATAGTTAAAGCTTTGCATTCCTCATACCTTCCAAACAGGTGACTGTGTTCGTTTGATTGTGGTGGTTGTTTCTTTTTTCATGTTCTTTTCTCCTGTTGCAAATTCTTCAGTCAAGTGCAGAAACGTGTTCATACATGAAATATTAATTTGAATAATTTCAAATATTATAACAACTTTCAGCGTAACAATCAAAAGCGAAAGTCAAGCTTCAAGGCTGATGTTTTTATGTGCCAATTTATTTTTATGCTTCTATAATTTTATTGATTTTTTGTTTGGCAATTTGGCGCTTACACCTGTTCTTGTTCCCAAAACTCTATATTAAAGTTGCACTAACCACCATCAAACTATCTCTTTCGCACTAATTTCACATCAAAGCATTGAGTAAATTTCGTTTCTTTGAATTCAAAGCCTATAAAGGTCGTTCAAATGTTAAGCTATCGGATTTTTTTTTTATATTTTTTTTCTATGGTTTCGTTACGTCGAATTTGCCCCCGCCGCTAGACCGGCCCCATCATTATGCCCTCTAGGACGGTGAGTTATGTGTATGTATGTATGTGCGATGAGTTTGCTTTGCTTTTCAAAACGTTTGCTTTACATTAAGAATGTTCTTTGACGCAGTGTTTTTTTTTTGGCCCTGTTTGTTGGTTTTCATATCGTCTCATATACCCTCAGGCGCTCAAGCGTTTGACTCATGCCGCTACTGTATTATCCTTGAGCGCTTTATTTGGTTTCCTTTTCATGTTTACGTTCTGAATTTGTTAGTGCGCCAACATTGTTAGTGCTCAATGCATCTTTAGTGTAGTTTTTTTATAAGAAAACAATTCTAGTATTGTCTAGAAGTCTTTTCTATATTTATCTACGTTGTGCGTTAATTAAAAATGTTGCTTTTGAAAATGATTAAGTATTTCGCTTTTTATCTGCGCACACATGTTTGTCTAATCGAAAATTCACATGAAATAAACAAATTCAATTTAGCGTTCATTAATAATTCATAAACGTGCAAAGAAATCCTGTCATGAGGTAAGCCAAATACATAAATACAAACAAACATTGTAAGTAAGAATGAAATGGCAAAGTGGTAAAATGAGCTCATAAGGGATGAAGTTGCGTATTCGCTATATTTAGCATAAGTTTACCTTTGCCGTACATACATGCATACATAAATGAAAGGTAAATGTGAAAGAAAACAGCATGAAGCGCTTTATAAGGGCAACATAATTATAAATTAATGGCAGCTTAGAAACGAAAATGTGTTCTTTTTTTTGAGGATTTTCTTATGTAAATGATATGAAAATCTTTCTTTTTTTTTGTTATAAGATTCTAATTTATGGGAAATACACATGACTCCGCCGGAAATGAAGACGTCAAGTCAAGCTGAGCGGTTAGAAATGCCACAATGTATGAAGCGTCGATTAAAGAGCATGTCTTCTATATATAATATTATAAGAACACTCTTTTACAGCACGAAATCTTTTACTACATCATTGAATACTCAAAGGTAATTGAAAATAAAAACATTTATTGAATTAATTTTTAAATAAACACATTTCTCCAATTCCATTACCATCATCTCGAACGTGTTGTAAAACAAAATCTCTATGCAAATCCTCTTATTCATTGCTACAAGTATTGCAGCATTTTCAAAATGTGTTTCATTCATCTCTTATTCAAACAGAAATGTTTTAAGCTTAAAGTAAGCAAAATTCGATTGAAAGTTCTTAGTTGGAATTCAATTGAAATTGCTAACGTACAAACAGGATTCTCAGAACTATAAAAGTGCTTTCAATTCGTCTCACATTTAAGTGCTCTTTTGTGAGTTGTTGGTCGCTTTTGTCTATGTTCAAATCAAATTTCGCATGCAATTTGAGTCATGTGCTATCAATGTCTGTGTGTGGGTAGCAGCTGAATGCAAGAAATAAAACTGGCCTTGAGATAGTATGTTTTGTTTATTCGCTCATATAAAAACTTTTTGCAAAGTAAATAAACGAGTATACCGTTACACGAATTCATGTTACATAAACTTATACAAAATGCATGAGTACAGTTGGCTTCCTGCGCTGACCTGCGACCGGGCTTGGGAAAGTGCACAGCAGTTGAGCTGCTCAGAACAGACGCCATTATAGCGTCATTTCTTATGCGTAGCCTGTGAGAGTATAATTTATTTCATAATATTTTGTATATATCTTTTTTTTTTTTTCTTTGCTAAGGTAAAATTTCACTCATTCAGTTAGTCTATCTGTCCATCTGTCTGTCTGTTTGTCTCTCCCCCTTTCACTTCATCACTATGCCACTCTTACTTTGTCTATCACTCTGCGCTTGTCTGTATGTCCCTTTGTAATCCTGCGCTCAGTTGGGGACTTGAGGTAATCAGCGTAAAATGAAATTTCACCGTATTTTTGGCGAAGGGTAAATTTACTTTTGCATTTTGAATGAGCGACGCCGTGAAGCAATGGAAAAAACAAATACCAAAAGTACAAAAAACATGAAATGAAAATGTTGCAGTAGCGAAACGAAACGAAACGAAAAGTTTGCCATGGCGCAGTGAATTTTTTTTTTTTTTCTCATTTCCGTTGTTTTGACATTTGACGTTTGTTTCGGTTGATTTTGGCATTGCTGACGCGCACACGATTGCCTGCTGTGTGTATGTGTGTGTGTGTCAGCACGTCGTCTATTTGCCTCTTGCTGTTTGTATGTGTGGCAGTATGCCAACAAAGCAAAGTACGTAAAATTCCATTTGTTAGTTAAGATAAATGAAATATACTCGTGTATTTGATCAAGTCATAATATTTTCACAAACTCAGCTTATTTTACAAGGCTCACACGCACACACATGACAAGAGGCGCTCAAAGTTCGCGATAGCTTCACGCCTTGAGCAGCGGCTTTGTTTGAAAATAAAATAAATTTAACTTGCCACAAGTGTTGTAAGCCGCTTTGTTCAAGTGTATGTCGACAAGGCGCAAAACAAGTAACAACACAAAAGGGGTGGCATTGAGCATTATCCTTGTGTCAGCTCACACACCCCCCACACACAACCCACACAACTCAACAGAACAACCGACGCTCATTGAGGCGTGCAAATATTTATTACAAAAATTAGCCAAAGCTAATTTTTCTTTTGCGCTTAATTTAACGGTTTCGCCACTAAAATAAATGTTCGGCCCAATGTCCTTATCTACATGTGTCTAAGTATGTGTGTGTGTGTGACCCGTTCGAGTGGCTGCCGTAATGACAAATGAGTTGGAAGCAATTTGTGCACTAATGGGCTTACATAATTACACTTATTTTGCTCGATAGTGTGGCGCTTTGTTCCAGTATCGACGTTGGCTTCGATGTCGCTGACGACGCCTTTCCAGCTTCACCTTGAGCGTTAACACTTTAGTTTTCTAGACTGTTTTGTGTCTTATATTTGCTTTTGTTTTCTTTCTTTCTTTACGATTTGCTTATTTCAACCCTTTTTTCTTCTTTGCTATTGTTAACACTTCATCGATTAACATAACCCGGCCTTTTGTGCGCTTTAGCCTTAACCCTCTTTTGTCTTCTCAGTGTGAGAGCGCTTGAAAACGCATACAACAACAACAACAACAACAAAAAAATTGTCAAGTTTCCGTTTCTTTTTAATTTAAGCAGGCGCATAGGTTGCGAACTCAAGTGCTTCTATAAACGGACAAAGAGACAGACCGACAGAGAGACATGAGTGACGTATGCATTTCAAGTTTAATTGTTTTGCATTTGCTCAATGGTTTTATTCCAATTTTCTATATAATTGTGACCTTTTCCAATTGCTTTGTGGCTTTTGTATTGATTTCAAGTGAGCAATTAGTGTTGTAAAGTGGGTTAGCTTAATTGCGGTTTAATGTTTCAAGTATTCTGTTGGCCCTTTTTATAATGTCATTTTTTTTCAAGTTAAGTCTTTATGGAACTTTTTTACAACTTTCTATTTTTGCTAATTACTTTCAAATTGACTTATGTGCGTGCAAAAATCAAACGAAAATTTTGAAAGTCTCATTAAAACCCATTTTTTTTTTGCTCAAAAGACCCAAAGCTAAACCAATTTAGAACTCTGAAATTGGTTGGCACTTTAAGTGTTCCAAAATGAGGCTTAGAAAATTTATGCAAAATTTTAAATCCATGTACATTAGCCGTGAAACGTGTTGTATATACAAATTTCTCTTCTTTTTTTTTGGTTGTTTTATTTTTTCGGCTTAACAAAATGTCTTTTATGCTACACTACCCTCAGCGCACGTTATCAATGCCCATGGGATGTGACGTTGAAGCACTCAGCGCTTGAAATGGCAACCCAAAGATAACCGCGGGCTAATAACAGACGCTCAACACGATAATGCTTACATTCTATTGTATTACCATAAAAATAAAAGTGAAAGCAAAAATAAAAAGGAGAACCGAATTTTTTCCCCGAAACACTTAAAAACTTGCTGAGCTGTAATGTGTTTTTGTGCTACTGTTTTTACAACACCAACAACAACAAGGGGCGTATACGTAACAAAAGTCCTCAAGGAAGTGGCAAAAATTTACTAGCAACGAGCAGTTCCCAACGCTGCTGGCAGCTTGTATTATAAATCTTAACATTAAAGGGGCGTGTCGCATTCTGTAGAGAAACGTATGAGATTATTTAGTTGTTAACGCATTTCATTTTGCTTTGTTTGCCTTACACACACGTTGGCAGCATTAAAGTATGCTATAATATACATTTGGCCGTTTATTGTAAATGTTGTATATTTTTTTTTTCTTTTATTGACAATTTCACGCAAAATGTTTGCGCATTTTTTGCACGCACCAAATTGATTTGCACATAAATTTCATTTACTTAGAAATTGTTTCTTACATTCATTTAAGTTTTGGGCGTTATTTCTAATAAAGTTGCTCAATGCCAAAGTTGCCATAAATAACATTTTAACACATTTTTATACATTTTCACATACACACACACACACATGTGTCGTTATATGATTGTGTATTTGTGTGCATCCCTTTCGAAATTAAAGTAAGCCCACGAGACCAGTTAATTTACGTTTTGTACGCACTTTTCTGTAGCATGCTTTTAGGGAAACTTTTCCATACACACACCTAAGGATATAATTAGCATTGAGTGAGTTTTATGCCGCCTTTTTTCTCTATGTATACATTTTTGCGCATTTCTTCGACAAAGTTTGTTTTTTTGTTTGTTTTGGTTAATTTAAATTGAATGTTTGTACTTGTCTGGTCTTTTTTTGTACTTTCGCTTTGTGTGTTTTAACGAAACAAATAAAAGCTAAGTCAAGAAAGTTATAAAAAAAGGACAAAAAGTTATTGCAAATGTTAACATTTGCAGCGTACCCGTTTGTTGGGTCTGGTTTGGCTGCAGGGGGTTGCAGGTTGCCAATGCCAATGCCAATCAACGACACCATCAGCGACAGCCTGATGAAGACAACGACGACGACTTTTGCTGCCTGTCATAGTCAGCGTCAGCGCCAGGGCATTCGGTCTGAACCGTTTGTCTGTCAGTCTGGCTGTTTCGCATGTCCGTCCTTCTGCCTGCTTGCCTGCCTTTCTGCTTCACCCTAGGGGCATGAACATTATCAGACAGCATCAAGACAAATGCGTTACTTGTTTCAAAGCAACATTTTGCCACCCCAAATCGACATCATATCGCTTTGTCATATTGCTCGCCCCCTTTGTGCACGGTTTTATGTCAGCTTCTTCTTTATGGCATATCCTTTTCTATGCCTTGTTTTTTGTTTTTGTATTTTGCCTCTTTAACGATGCCTCGCTCCTCGCTTGTTTTGACATGAAACCGCATCAAGATACAAATGCGTATACAAGCAAACAATATAATGACTACCGTGGTTGTTGTTATTGTTGTTGGTATTATTTTTGTTTTTATCCTACAGCATCGTTTCCTTGTGAAATTTATATTTATTGCCTTTGTTATGCGGCAAGCGAAAATTGTCGAACAAAAGCAGGTGAATCGTGTTTCTAAGACAAAAAAAAAATTTATCGCAAAACGTTTTTTTTTCTTCTTTCTTTTTATTATTTTTTCTTCTACTCAGCCACTAAACGTTGTTGCTATAAACTTTGTTGGCCTTTCTAACGCTCATGAGGCGCAAGCGTTGAGCTAACAAAAAATTTACGTTAGTTTGTTCAGTTTGTTTTATGCGTAACGACAAATTGCCCTGTTCTCGATAATATGATAATGAAAACGCAATTTAATTAGATTTGAAATTTAATAACGCCAAGACAAGTTAATTTTGTGCTGTGTTAAGAACCTGACGTCGTCAACTCACTGCCAGATCACACCATTAGACAAATTTACGGTTGACGCAATTAAGCGGTGTTGTCTGATTCATAGTTGTTGCTAACTGAACCGTTATCGTCAATTCTAGCAAAATATTGAACCGCAAAGTGCTTAAAAGAAAGATTACAGTCGGATCTCATTTAACATGGTTAATTTGTTCATGAAAAATTCGTGGTAAACGAAACTGTGTAAACTGTTGTGATTACGCGGTAGTATTTCGAAAAGTTTAAGTTGCAAAATTATAAGAAATTGTAAATTGCATCAAGTTTGTTTAACAAAGATAAAAAATTAAGTGAGAGTTTGAAGCAAAGCATTTTCTAAAAGTTTTACTTGTGCATATCTTTCTGATAATAACAGAAAAAAAAAAAAAATTTGGTTTTTACATGAGAGTTGGTTGGAATTCTTCACGAGTGGTTGCAATATATTTGCTTCAGTTGGTTGGCCACGAATTTTTAATGTAATAAAAGTATTTCATTTACTTTATTCATAACAAAAATTGTAAACAAGTTAAAAAAACTATGAGAATGAAATTGTTTGTATAATTACATTTGTCAGCATCACGAATAATTTCAGTGATTGATTGCAATTTGAAAACTACTTCAATTATTGTTAAATTATATGAACACTTATCAGCTTCGTTATTCTTACTTTTTCGTGCACACTTTGACAAACAACATCATTTTTAACAATTTCGAAATTGATTGTTTCTCCAGAAATGATAAATTAGCTGACAATTTGTAATTGACGACAAATTTTTCTATTTCCTTTGATTATGTTCAACAATCAGCAAATTAATTTTTTTCTGTTATCAACGTTGATTGATTCTGTTATTTGTACAACATTTTATCGTTTGTTCAAGCATGACGCATATAAATAGTCAACGTTTTTATAAGATTTTATTCATTCTGTGAAATAAACTTAAGCGATCGAGTTGTACTTCACTTGCAGAATGTTCTATTGATTTGAAAAAGTATTTGGATGAAAAAATAGTTCTAGAGAAATCAAAGATGATTTGAAAATATTTCCTTATACCTTGCATAATACATCATTAAAGAACTTTTCTAATCAGTATCCATTCAAATAGACTTCTTCGATTTATTGCGATCCCAACGATCAAAGAATAATAATATCGATTAATCCCAAAAGAGAACTAGAAACGTTTTTTCCATACATTGATCATTTAACTAAGAGAATATTCTTAACAAACTAATTATATTATATTCAGTCATGGTTAATTATTTCATTGTAATAGGAAGGTTAAGTAATTTCATGTTTAATGACATAATTCCTCGACATTTGAACATTCAACGAAATTTGTTATGTAAGAATCGAGCGCTTGTGGTTTTGTCCTAGCCACAGTTGAACCTAAAATGTTCCATTCCATGTTGTTCCACAATGGCTGAATAGGTTACCACACATATACAAATTCACGCACATACACACAAACACACACACACACACGAAGTTGTATACAAGCGAGAGCCCGAAAAAAATGTCTACACTCTAAGAAAATAAATGATAGAAATTTTTCTTTATTTGTTTCTTCACTTTGTATTGAAGTTACTAAAACGAGCATCATTTTGATCGACGACAAATACACATGATATCATGATAGACTACTAAGTAACGAAAAATACATACATGCTAACTTATAAGTTTCGAGTACTCACCAGTATCGCTCGGTGTGATATTGCTGAGGCGATGTGTTAGGAAACCGCGTAAGTTAGAGACAACGCGCTGTGGCGAATTTGGACCGCTGCCGATGGAGAAGCTACGCAATTTTGAGAACAGTGCGGCGGATTCTCCAGCACCAGTGCCAGCACTGCCTGCGGCGCTGCTGCTGCTGGCTCCTGCTCCTTCGTTGGACGCCACTGTTACGTTGAGTTGCGTGCCTTACAAAAGTTTCCAGCGACTTCTTTGCAATTTGCTAACAAACAAAACACACACACTCACGCACACAAAAGCACTTGGCACGCGTTAAAAATTTATTTTATTGGCTAACAAAATCTTTCTTACTTTTGTGTGTAGAATATTTATTTTTTTTTTTTTATAACTGTTTTGTTAGTTTTGCTATGTCACAAATTCGCCACAAATCGAAAAAGTTTCTCACGCACACGCACAATTTTCCTTTTATTTTTTTTGGCTTGCGCTCTCCACTGCAGTTCGACGAAAAACCGAAATAATTATTTGAACTTTTTCTTGGAATTCCGCTTAACACGTTGCAAATTAAATTTTAAAAATTTTTTTGTTGGTTTTCGTTTATGGATATGATATCTTTGCGCTATATTTTCAACGTTGGTCTAAAGCGAGAAAAGTCCTGCACACATTCACGGAAACACTCGCTCACTGACTAACTGACTGACTGACTGAATCAAGAAATTTTTTTGTTAATTTTTAATATTTTGTGTTTTTTTTATGAACAAAAAAATTTACGACTTGACGCGAACAGCATGCGTCGTCGTCGTCCAGGCAGGAGCAAAGGTAACTTCTGTCTGGCAGCCAGCAATGTTCGCACACAGAGCGTTGAGCATTGTGTTGAGCTCGAGTGAAATGCCGTATACATGTGTATACCGTTATTTCTCGGTATTCAGCCTGGAATGTCAGTGTCGCACTAACACAAGCAGCATATACGCCCAACGCCACCCACCCGACAAACTGCTGAACCAAGACGTGCGCTTTCCATGGCGCAAGGTGCGCTTCTGATGGTCGAGACGTTGTTGCGACAACGGCGGGTAGTTGTATGAGTATACGTGTGCATGTATGTGTATGAGTGTGCCAGCTGAATGATTGAGGCAGCTGGCTTACGTTTCGTTTGTCACACGATGGCTGTGTGTGTCTGTGTGTGTATGTGTGTGTATGTGTGTGTATGTGTGTGTGAGCAGGACATTTGTGCCAACGCATGCGCAGCAGATATCAACAGTGCTCATCATGTTATCGCGTCCATCCAATTGGCTTGATTCGGCCTGAGCTGACACTTTTCCCATGCACATTATATTCGCCTACTTGAGCACATTTGAATATTTTACTTTGAACTATTTTCTTTCATTTTATGTTTCTTTTTCTTCTTTGCTACTCGACTTCACTTTTCCCCAAAAATGCCAGCACACGAAAGGAAAATCAATTTTCTTACCTGGCTAAGTGATATTCCCGCTGTTTTTGATTTTTTGTTGCATACTCTTAGGGGTTTTTGAGTTTATATAATGATATTTTTATATGCGCGCATACATAAAGATATAAGTTCTATATAAGGTATATAAGCAACAAAAAGTTTGTCTTTTAGTTGTGGTCTCCATTTTTTGTTACTTTACGCACAGCCAACTTGTTAATAGTAATTTAAATAATTTACTGCAAACAAAAGTTTACTTTTGTAATTGTTTGCCGTCAAATAAGAAACTTTGTCTCGATTGTTTCAATAAATTAGCAAATACTCTGCCTCAGTTTTTTGCTAATGGCATAAAAATGTATTTGATTTTATTTATTTTTTTTCAAATAAATTATACTCTTCAACTCGACCAACGCAATAATTTCTGTTAAAGATAAAAAAGGCATAATCGTCAAACAAATCGTTCGACAATAAAAAGCTAAAAAAAAAATGGCAATTTGCAAAATTGCTTCAAGTCTAACACACAATAAAACTGATTAATATCTGCTGACAGCACTGCATCAGATTCAGATACATTTACAAAATTCTGCCTCAAGTGTATCTCAAAGTATGTGTGTGTTCGTGTGGGTGTTCTTACAGGTCGTATCTCTGGTCTTTATACTTGCTTTTTTTATTGTTGCGTTTCTACCCTAAATTGCACTAGAAATGTCACACAATTTGCCAATTTCTTTGTCGTTTGTCACTTGACGGACATTTCCGTAATTTATCAAGATTCAACTTGCGGTCATGACTTGAAATTAAACATTCAAGTGACGTCTCTTTCATTTGTGTCTCTTTGTTTGGTGTATAATTTAACAAGCAATATTTAATATTTAATGAAATAAGTTTAAGTGAACAACTTAAAGCTCATCTAACAACTTTCTTTGATTCACAAGACTTCTTAATTTATAAGAATATTCACTAAAAAAAATTATATATAATCTTCCTTCATATTCAATGTTTCAAGAATTTTATAGAAAAATCTTGACTGGAATTGATTTTGATTTTAAATTTGGTTGCTTAATTGATCTATTTAAAATGAAAAAGTTTAACTATTCTAAATAAAAGAATAATTGAGATCATTATAGAGAATAATATTCTAGTTGGTCTATATAAATAGTATGAGAATATAAAGAATACCATACAAACCCATAGATCACTTAGCATGTTGAAAAACTATAGTTTACAATAAATGATGTATAGCCTAGGCTTTAATTTGAGAACTTCACAATAATTATATCATATTTATTACAACATTTCAGCTCAGCATTTTATAAGAAAGTTGAAATTTCATTTCCTTCCTCAGTGTAAGAACTTGTAATTAAACTTTCATTGGTTTAAGCGACGCTGAAGATAATTAAAAGTCAATTATAGTACAGTTTATGTCTGCCTTTGTGTCAACATAAATCGTCTACTCAATATTTACACTAAGAAAATTGTGCATGAAAATTAACTCGTATTGTGAGTGCGCTGTGTTCTTACCTCGATAAACGATCGATGAGCAAACTAAATGTTTACCGAAATAGAAGGTGTGTAGAAGCGCCTCGGGTGTGCGTGCCGAAAAGTATACACCAAATACAACATATCCAACAGAAATAAATAAGCCAATGTACATATTGTGGGTGTGTTGCGTTGCGTTGCGTTCGGCCGTGCCGTGCCATGTTATTTAGTTTAGCTTAGTTTAGAGCAACTACGACCAAGACTGGCACATTTAAAGTCTAAGCTACACGAAGCGAGGTTAATGTAACTTATTGCCTAAAGTGGTTGAAAACAAGGTTATTCGAAAATTTTCACAAACGCAAAAAATACAAAAAAAAAAAAACGGCATTTGAAACACGAAAGAAATGCGCTAGAAAAAGACGCTGATGGAACTTTTTTTTTGTTTTTATGGTAACTAAAACAAAAGCCTCAACTCATCGAAATACGACCGTCAAGCACGCAAATGGACGTAAGACATGTGAACAGGAAGTTGGCGTTCAGGGCGCGGCGAAGCGTCTGAAGAAAGAATAAGACAAAGTAAACCCAAAAATAAAAAACCTTAAATTGCTTTAAAGAAATATATCAGTAAATATTTGCCCATTGAACTTTGTCATGTGATAAATTATGAATTTGTTTCCTTTTGTTTTTATTTTTATATCTCGTTTGTTGTTGCAAAGTATTTATTTATTACACTGCCGCGTCGCACATGGCCAATAAATTCAAGTAATTAATTTCAATGCCAAACAGGCAAGCAAAATTGAAATTTGACACTGAAGGTGAACTAAAGTCAACGATGACAAAGACGTTGCTGTTACGTTGCCTGTCGTGTCGTGTCGTGTAGCTACTTCAGTGTGACAATAAAAAGCGCTTTAGCGACAGACAGCCGGAAAGCTGCGTTGTAAAAAAGGCACAGAGTTAATTACAAGAGCCAACAACGAAATTACAATAAAAAGCACAAAGATGTTTGCGTTTGAGTGAAAGCATCAAAACCAGAATATGAAATTCAATTCGAATTTACATGACCATAATGTTTATTTTCAATTATAAATTTCACTTGTGGCAGACAATAACGACCTAAAGCATGAACAAATGAGCGTACGAAGGTTGCTAAGAACCGTGCAGATACTTCAGTTACACGCGCATAATAATGATAACGAAACGTGTACGCCTTTTGGCAATTAATGTAAAAAAAAAAAACAAAAAATAACAACAACAAAAACCAAAATAAATGAAACACAGAAAAGTATTGTAACATACATATAACAACCACCAAAACCGACACCCACACACACACAGACACATCGAAAATGCTCATGAGCACACCGTAGGCAAAAAAAAAATGGTATCTGGGTGAGTGAGCGTTTCTTGGTTGTAAGTTTGCAAAGGTAAAAATAACAAGGCAAACAAGGCAACATGAAACGTGCCCGAGTACTATCGATTTTCGTGTATATTTTTGAATATACGAGTATTTGACTGAGGCACAAGCATTGCTTTTTTGAAGCTGTCGCGGCTGAGACTGCAGCAGAGAAGCAGAAAACCAGAAACAGATGATGATGATGATGATGATGGGGTTGAAAACAGCAGGCAGACAGTTTGCTTGTGACTTGGTTTTAAATTACGCATACGCCGTGTCGTCTGCTTCTTGTTAATCGAATTGCCTGCGCTACGGTCGTAAATATCTGTAGTCAAAATTTGAGACATGTGTGCATGTATTATGAATATGAATCTTTTTTTTCACTCTTCTCTTTTATCTTATTTGTTACTCTTGTGGCTTTACGTTTGCTCATCGCCCATCGCAGTATCATCAACACCACCAGCCGACTTTATTATATACGACGAGGTCATGCACGTTGCTACTTCATCACAATTACGCGTTGCCATGGCATTTTCAATTGTTATCAGATGTTGCACCTTACAACCACATGCCACATCCAGATGATATCATGCTGTGTATCTCTCCACGCTGCTGCTGGTGCTGCTTCTGCTGCTTTTGTTGTTGGCCACGCTGCTTGTGTGCGACATGCAATATAATTGTATTCATTCGCTCGTTCAGTCAGTCGTGTGCTTTCTCCGAGCACAAGGTAAAATGGATCGAATAGCAATTTGTAGTCAAAGCTCAAATTTCTCATTAAATGGCTTGGAAAAAAAAAATAAATAAGATAAACTGAGTACTTAATGCACGTGAAGCAGCATAAGGCATGAGCTTCAGTCCTACACAAATTAAAAGTTTCTTCTAGTGGACAAGAGCCAAGCAGTAACAAGATGCGCTATTAGTTTGAAGCAAAAGCTGATTTAAGCTCGTTTTCAAAGTTTTTATTTACTTTTCTTTTTGATATTTTAAGGCAAAAGTTTTAAAGGCCAGCCTTAGGTAAAGTCTTTCTGGTATCAAAGTTTTCTTTTAGAGGCTTATGTGCTTATTAAAGAAGGGCGAAAGGGTTCAATTGCGCTATTCGAAGAATCAAATATTTTATATTTGCGGTTTTTGTAAAACTTTACGAACAGTAAATTGCGGCCTACGACATCTTCATCATCGTCAAAGTTAAAAGTAACTTGAAGCAAAAACAAGCAAAACATTTCTCAATTCCAATCAACTGTGGATTTGAACTGAAGTTGAAGAATTAACATTTTTCATTTATTGCAAAGTGTTGACTTGCTCAGCTTTTTTTTTACAAATGCCTAAATTAAAGTAGCCTGAAAGTATGCTTTACATAATTTCTATAAACATTTTTTACAATTACTTTAGCATAATTTTTGGCAGTCATAAAATTTAATGTGCTTAATTTTAATTTCTTACAACTTTTTAGCCATTGAATTAATGCCATTAAATACAAATAATACAAATATGGAACTCAGACGTATATAACACATCACTTCAACTTATTAGTTACAAAGTTTGAAAAGGAAAATTATATTCTTCCATTTGTAATATCATTAATATAAATGAAGAAACGTTTTATGGCCAACTAAATCCACAATAAGTCAAATAAGAAAGTTCAAGAGCAAATTTACTGAAATATAATCGAAAACGTACACTTATTTGCATAATAACAGACCAATCAATTTGCATAATCTAATGGGCAATATAATAAATAACGCATTACATTGCCAAGACAAACAAAAGAAAAGCTGAAACAATAAAAATAATGAAATTGTGCAAACTAAATAATATCAATGAAATTGAAATTAAGACGCTTTGCGAATGAGTATGATGCAGAGGTCCTACAGAGCAAGCAAAAGCATAGTAAAGTGCAAAGATGTGGATTAAATAGAACAAGCAGGTCTTAACATAAAATAGGAGCAAGTGTGAGTGAGATAGAATATGGAAGACGCATACAGACGCTTATATTCATACATATAAACAAAGGCACACACACATATACAGAAGAAACGTCGAAATGGGAACAGGAATGCGGCACACATCAACAAACTAAATGACAAACCAACTGAAAGGGAGAGAAATTCGATTGAGAAATTCCAACGCACATCCGTCTGCCAATACATACACATAACACACACACACGCACACACACACATAAGTTCCTATTTAAAGAGAAAACATTCACAGACACACACAAACTTACAGATAGCAAAACCACATATACGAAATGGGTAAAAGACGCTTGAGTGGTGGAATTTATAATTCACTATATGAAGCAGCAAAACGAAGAACAGCGCAATCGAATTCGCTGAAAACCAAAATGGCTGCCGAAAGTGTTGATGTGCGACGACCAAAAAAAAAAAAAAAAAGATGGCAGTCGTCAATGGCAAATCAAAGTAGCGGAGAGACGATGAGCAAAAAAAATACTTCATACAACATGGCGTATCAGTGATATTAGTTAGTAGAGCTTTCAGAATACAATGTTGCTGCAATCAATAAACTCTTTCGTGACGTTGTTTGCTTTTTTGTTTTTCTTTTTGTTCACCCTTTTTTGTTTTCAACAAACACTCACCCACACACACGCACACACACTTAAAACCATACATGTTTAAGCATGCATGGGTGTGAAAAATTAATTGCAACTGTCAGAAAAAGTGTTGTGCACCACAATAACAACAACAACAACTACAACAATAATATTAACAATGTCAACGGGGCCAACACACATTTGTATGTGCATTTATATGTACGTATGTATGTATCTATGTGGGTACAAGTGTACACTTTGTGATACAAAGGCAAGTGTAAAAGGCAACAAAGTGGAAAACGTCATGGCAGTCATTTGAGTGTACTTGCATGCGTGTATTTTAATACACAAGCATATGAGTATATGTGTGTATATGTGTGTATATGTGTGTATATGCAATGTTAAATCGAAAATGCAACTTTTGACATTTTGATGACCTTACTTAAGTAACCAACAACAACAACCACAACAACTATGACGACAACAACGAGAATACTGACTATATATGTATATACACATACATACATATATGAATATATAAGTCGAATAGCAAAAATGAAACAAAAAAAAAATATGAATAATGTTTTCTGTTCGCACTTTTGTACATGCACATAGATACAAACATTGAGGTGCACAAAAATATCGCTGTTGTTATTGTTTTAACTGTAGTTGTTGTTATTGTTGTTGTTGTCGTTACTGACAGTCGCTTGTATGAGGTAACCTAAATTTATGTGTTACTGTGAAACGTTTTGGCAAAAATGAAACATGTTCCATCAAAGTCTCAAAATGTTCCCACTCAAAAGGCAACCGAAAAAGGATACTTACAAATAAAACTGTATTCAGCAGAAATTTCAGCTCTACTCTGCTCTGTTCAGCTTTGCTTTTCTTTGCCCATATTAAACATGGCTGCGTGGGAGTGGCCTTGTCACAAATACCATCAACAACATATTCACATGCATACACACAGACACATGCACAATGACACAATGTTTTCCTCTTAATATAATTAGTGGGCGGAGCTGAGAGTATTGCTAAATATTGTTGTTGTTTGATACGACAAAAGCGAACACAAAGCGGATGAACTCTTTCCAATACAGAAAAGACACACATGTTTGCATGTATGCGATTTCCAGTCACTCACCGAATACGCTCGACACACAACACGGTCGTACTTCCAGTTATTCATTATCAGCTGTTGACGTTTGCTGTTTCTCCACTTATGAGCTTTTTGAAGGGGAACATTTTCTTTGAGGTGCAAATGTTTTTTAAATTGCATTTTACATTCGTTTTTTTGTTGTTTTTGTATATAAAAGTAGATGTGCACATTATACGAATTCATGGCATTTCAATTAATTATGTATTGAGTGGCATGGCACAATAGTTTGAGTGAAGTGAAAAAGATTTACAATGAGATAAAAGCACAACGAGATAGAAACATGTCTGCATATAAAGCAATTTGATTAATTTATTTGATTAGGTTCGATTTAAAATTCAGGAAAAGTTTATGTTAATTTGAATTTGTGCTTGACCGAAATCAACTTAACTTTAAATTGGACTTGACAAACGAAAAGGTAAAGATAGTTTAGTTTACTCTGATTAGAGTAAGTAAGTTATCGTTTATTTCAAATTCTTGTGAAATGTGTGTGAACTTAATTTATTCATGGTAAAAATGGTAAAAGTCAAACAACATTCTCAATTACTGTTAAAATTGACAGAATAAACGAAGTAGCTGCTTAAAAGTATGCTATTATTTTGAATTTTTATAAAAAAATATTGTAGCATTAAATTGAGAGCACAAGATGAACCAATAAATCTGCATTAAAAGGTACCTAAAAGCATGCAATTATTTTTATTAACACAAAGTAAGAAAAAACAATTTTTTTTAACATCATCCATCTTAAGATATTTTATTCAAAAGTGTCAAGTAAAAAGAGTTCAACATTTCGTTAAGTTAAATTTATCTGCACACATTTTTCATACTCAACCTGCAAAACTATAAAGGACACAAGCCCATTGACCTGACAACCAGGATTGTGGAAGCATAGTGATGACATTTAAATATTTAATGAATTGAAATTGCAAACTGACAGTTTTTTACTTTCACGCAACGTTCATTAAATAATATATGACAATAAAAATATATCAAAGGCATAACAAAACTTTCGTAAATCTGCTAAAAGTGTGAATAAAGCAAAAGTTAATGTTTGTTTAATGCCATAAAAGACAAACAAGTGTTACGTCCGCAGTTCGTTTTTCGCGGATTTACGCTTCAAGCCAACTGTCACAGTTCGCTTTCAAGTGTAATTTTCAATTTAAATTGATAAAGTGGCGTCAACCGTCATGACAAATTATTCACAAAAAAAAAAGGTTACAAAAAACTGATGAAGGTTTTTCGCAATGACGTCAGAGTTTCGAAGCAACAACAACAATATTCTTGATGATGCTCAACTGAAACTGGTAATGAACTTTGACCTATGCGAATAAAATGTAGCGTACATTTCCATTAGTGGGCGTACAGTAAAATGCCGCTTGTATCTTTGAGTTGCTCATACAGATTAGTATCATAAAAAGGTCATTAGGACGAGGCAGCTGTGGTTTAATTCGCTACTTTGTCTTTTGTCTTTTCGCTGCCTCATGAAAAATTGTGTACATTTCTTTGAGTTTTAGCATTGTTAGATGACATATAAATTTGTGTCTTACCTCTGTTGACAGTTTTCATTCGTTCTTTCACTTTGTTTTATAAGACAAATCACTCAGTCATGCTGACAATCAATCAATCAAGAATAGCGACAGGTAAGCAAAGTACATGTATGCTTTGTGTATTCATTTCGAAATAAGTTTAGATTTTTCATTACCAATTGCATATTATTTGTTGACTTAAATTTTTGAGCTTTAATAAAAAATTGTGCACAAATGTTGAAATTTGCCATTCGTGTTGCAATTAAAAATCAATTGCTGCAATTGACATTCAAAAAGCTCAAACACAAATAAAGCATCAATAATTTTGCTGTCGTTGTCATTGTAATTATGACTTTAAATGCTCAAATATTACAATTTCAATAATGAGACAACAAATAAAACATAAAAAGAAGTTCACTTCAAGTGCGCAACTTGTTTTGAAATGAGATTTAAATCATTATTATTGAAAAGTCTTAGCAAAATCAGTTCAATGTCAACTATTGCAATAAATGAAACTATATTTTAAATGTAAACGTTTTATGTTTAAGCAATAATGATTTACAAATTGCAGGTCGGTTGGCGAAAAAAAAGCGGCAGCTTTGAGTGCGTCACTTCAAACATTTCAAAGCTGTTCAGCTTTGATTGCTTTGTGTTTATTTATTTTCTTTTTTTTTTTCTTCCCATTTTTCAAATCAGCTGCTCAACTTAACCCACAAAAAAGGTAAGAAAATAAACTCTCTTTGTAGGCGGCCATCAAAAAACCATCAAATAAATAAAAAATGTGAAGAGATTATGAAGCAACGTAAAAAGCGCAATTAAAGCCTTTCGATAGCGACGTCTGGGGCAACTGACTGATTTTGACTTGTTTGTGTGAAATTTATAACCGCAATTTTCATGTTTTTCCAACAATTTATATACAAAGTCATTGCCATGTCATTACGACCGTAACACAAACACAGACAAATGGCGTTTGATAAGTAATGATAGGCTTTCGTTTCGTATTCAGCATTGACATGATTTCTGAGGAGTAACGATATTGATTTTTTTGGTATAAATCTTTTATGAAGTTTATATTGCTTCAAAAACTGATGGTCTATGACCAAGCAAAGGTTAATAAAAGAAGGAGAACGATATCCAAGCCATTTATGAAAGCACAATCTTTCTTTACTTTTTTCAATTTATAAAAACAAATATAATGGTAGAAATTTCATTTTAGTTATTTCAAAAGAATCTGAAATTTCTTAAATTGTTGAAGAATCAACTATAAACAATCTTAATGCTTATATCATTACATAACAAAGTGTAGGCGCTGCAGATATTTTCTTACGAATGAAACCAAACGAAAATTTCAAATGCCACAAAAAAATACAACGAAAACTCAAAAAAACAACAACCTGATATTGATGAACACTCGAATTGTGTGTAGCAATACAACATGTATAAATTGTTGTTTCAAGTGCATCACGTAATGAATTTTATTGAAGTACTTTTCACTTTCGAAGCGTTGTCAAATATCTAAAATGTATTTTCATTTTGGTTGGAGGGCAAAAATAACATAAACAGAAACAGAAACAAAAAAAAATAAAGCAGCGAAGGCGTCTGACAAGTATCACATTTATTACTTTCCATTATACGAATTGCACTCAAAAGAGCAAATAAAATAGAGAAATAAAAATAAAAAAAGCACACAAAATAACTTAAAAAACAAAATGTAATAAAATAAATTTTTCACGCTGTGGTTGAGCTTTTATCAAATGTACAAATTTGGAGCATGTGAAGAAATTAAAGTGTCGGTCGACCAATGTCGAATCAACGTGTGTAAGTTGCTACAAGACGCGAGGTGCCAGACACAATGATATATTGAACGGAGCACTGTGAGTGATGTGAGACATGAGCTTGGCGGTTAGACGATTGCTCCCACCGCTTGGCAGGTGTTAGATAACAACAAGACCGGCAAAAAAGGCCTAAGCGAACAGCCTAATTTTTGGGTTATCATTCGAATATCGTGCTGTGCCGACGCATTTCGATATGACAACGAATTTTCAATGTCAGTTGCGTGTCTTGAGCATTGAACTCAACGGCAGCGAACATATGAGGAAATTGTCTGTTGTCGCTGGCAGTTTGTTTTAATTAAAATCTTCAGCTTATTGCTGCTGCTGTTTTGAACACATGATGAAAATTTGTAACAACAACAACAGCGGCAACACCAAACACTTCCAGCCAACTAAGTCCAACAAATTGTCACACAAAAATTCACTAATGTATTGTGAGATTTAATAAACGTCCAACAAAATAAAAATAAACTTTTCTAATTAATTTAGTTTTGTTCTGACAGCAAATTTGGCAACTAAACTACGACATGTGCGATTTCAATGATTTCCGTTGGCACATTGCCCGTCTCACAAAAGTTCTTTGGTTTTCACCTTCCTTTCGGTTTTATCGCCGGATATTCTGTGAACTGTCGACAAATATTAAAACAATACGACAAACAATAAAAGAAACAAACAAAAACTGAATGGGAAAAGTCATTTTTTTTGCGAAAAGCAACAGACATCGCTGAAATATTATATGTGGAATTTCTGCTGGAGAAAAACGATTCGTTCGACTTGAACTATTATAACAAGTACAAGTACGAACTTGAAATAATAATTCGTTGCTCTTCACTAAAAACAATACTCTCCAAAACTTACACTGAAATTATAAGATGGTACCACTTCAAGCCAAACAAAGAACGTTCAAAGAATAACAAAGAATACCATATACAAAAGAATTACAACTGACCAAAAGCATGCTACGAAAGTTTCCTAAAAACCTAGAAAATCACTGCATACTTTTAAGCAGCTTTCAACAACTTTTTCCTTACACTTTCCAGCAAAGAGACAAAAATTGACAGAAACTGACAACGAATTTGTATGCAACGCGCCAAATTCCTTAGGGCATGATTCATCGATTTTCTGTAATAAAAACTTGATGCTTGTCATCGACTGTAGTGACACATTTTCATCTACCATACACCAAAACACATACATACATACATATGTAAGTATATCATTTTATGGCTGTCTTATTTTTGTGTGAAATTTTTACGCCAAATTTATTACATTTTATCTTTTACTCTTTCTTTATTCATTTACACAGTCATGTCCTGAGCCCACTTTATTTTGTGTATGGCTCAATCCATTTCCATTCCTCCCAGATGACGCACTTCTGCTCATTCTCCATGAAGGCATAATTGTCCGGACACTGAATGTAATCGGCTTTCTCCTTGCCCTCAGCACAGACCCAGTAATGCGTGGGATCATTAATGTCACGGAATTTGCGTTCGTGATCGTCAACAATCTCACAATTAGGTTCGGCGTAGATATCCTGTCCGTTATAGGCGCATGCCAAGGCAATGAAGCCAATCACGAGTAGACCAAAGAATACAACTGCGATGACACATATACATAAATATATAAATTAATACATTTTAAATGAAAGTTTTTTTGCCGCCAACCTTTTTGCATTTTCAATCAAGAATTTCTGCAAACAAATTTGTTAGCAATTTTTCGTTAATGTTGCACTTTTTATAGAAAATAGTAGGAATGAAATTCTTATCATGAGACAAATAAAAACACTCAAAAAACTCATTGATAAAAATCAAAAAAATTTACAACACAGACGATGAAAGATTGTTTGAGTTATTTATTTTGTTTTTATTTTTTTTTTTTGCTTTCTTGGAATTTCTGTTTATGTAATCAATGATGATGACTGCGCCAAAAAAAAAAAAAAAAAAATTAATAAAAGAAGAAAAGAAAAATGAAAATGAAAATCCTAATAAGTTCATTTACTATAAGCGTAGACGCTTAATTGTTTAATGAGCAGAAAAGCCAACTCATGCGCGTAACCAGCCAACATCAACAACAATTACAATAATACAACCGACCAAGTCGTCAATTGGGCCACTGAAGTAATAATCATCGACTGGCCAACGTCATAACCATGGTCAGCAGCAGCAGGGGCAAGTGTGGCGGAAGAGGTTGTTGTAGTAACGCTGTCGGCGCGTCAGCGTAATCAACGCTTATAAATAAACGTTTGTAAGGCATTATCATTGCTGGCAGCCAAAACAACAACAACAACTACAACAAAAATCTTACAACAAACAAACATCGACACGCATCATTAACGTAGTTTGCTGCTGATTGGCAACAGTTTTTTATTTTTTCTCTATTATCTTTCAATCTTTTTCCCAACTCCCCAAATTTCAAGCGACGCTTTCAACGCAAAGCGACGCGGAAATTGTTGTAATTACTTTTTAACATTTTGTAACGAATTGTTTAACTTTGTTTTTTTTTTCAAATTATTTTTATTTTTAGGTTTTTTTTGGCAAACAAAGCAAGCCAAAAAATAAAATTTATGAAAAGGGTGAAATTGAAATCAATATTGTCAATCTGTGAAAAAACTCGTTCATTTATAAGTCAAACGTGCTTATCTATTCACAACAATAATAAAAAAAAACGAAATAAAGACAGACTTGTAAAATACTATCGCATTTTTGCATTATGTCATATGAACGCGATACTTTCATCCGACACTTTGCCAGCCGTGGCGGCCGTGAAATTGTGTTGGTCAGAAATTCAACTGGCAACATTTTCAGAACAACAATGCCAAGGCGTAAGGCCGGTTTTTTTGTCCAATCAATTTTGCCATTAGTCACCTTGGCACGCAATGCTGTACGCGATCTGGATCCGTCAAATGATTTGACATTTCTTCGCATGCGTTCCGACATACGCGAGATTATGGTGTCTGCCGACAAGCATGTAACCTTAATAGTCATACAGAATTTCGAGTATAAGCCTCGTACACGCAATTATTAATCACAAAGAAAGAGAATGTTAACCAAAGAAAAAAGAAAGAAAGAAAAATGAAGAAGTAAGAGCATCCGGCCTAACATAAACAATGATGTGCATATGTGTCTGTGTGTGGGTGTTTGATCGTCGCCGAGTTCAAGACTCATTAGTAAAGAACAATATTGCAATAAGTTAAAATACAAAATTAATATATTTTTACGTTCATTAATAAAAATGTTTTATTTATTATGTTGTATTTTTTTCTTGCTAGAAATTTTTATCATTATTGTACATTTTGCTTATCAAAACATTACTATTTGATTAATATCAGTAAATTTTCGCTACGCGCGTGTCTACTTGCTTCGACTTGTATTTCTTTTTTCTATGTTTTTATTATTTCTAAGTCACTATAAAAGCTGCATGACCATGATATGTCACACACATCATTGTCAATTTTGGTGCAATGAAATTTGGTACTTAATATTCATTCTGCTTTATTTTTAATACAAATTCACATAAACAACACATTTTCTTTTTACAGTTATTGTCGTTTGTGTTGTTCTTGTTGCCGTTGTTGCAGCCTCGACCGGTAACGGTCGCTCAGGTTGTCGCGATGAATCGGAGGTGGGCCAAACTTATCCACACCATTTCGATCCCTCAAAGTATTGGTTGTGCGAGACGTTAGGCGAATCCGCTAAGGAAGTCGACTGCCCGAAAGACATGGCTTATATGCACTTGCTGAAGGAGTGCATTCCATGGTCCAGTTGGATCTGGAAGAAGCCGGAATTCCCACCTACCTTGGCTGAAGAAAAGTGAAGCATGTTTAAAACTAAATAAAAAAGGAAAAGCAAAAACAAAACGTCTTTCTTTTCATTTATTTTTTATCAAGGGTAGTTCAATTTAATGATGGATAAAATGATTGAGATGATTCGTGAACATAATGTATTATTATTATTTTTTTTTTTTTCAATTACACATAAACAGTAGTTGTTACACACCACCTAGATCTTATGTCATTTACAATTGTACAAACATTTTTTTTTATAATTTGCTCAGCATACTGCTGATTATGTCAACTGCCTAACATAGAGCTCATGTATCTAGCAATTATGGGCAATTAACTCATTTTACAATCAATAATTGCCACCAACAAAAATATATATGTATATTCTCCTAAAATCATAAAGAAAATGCAACATCAAAATCAAACAAAAAAAAATAGACTGCACAATTATAACTGTTTATTTATATAAGGCCATAAAAACTACACAAGACAAAATTATAGCGTTCAAAATTATATTATTTTTAATAGGATTTCTATCTTACACTCGCGCCTCTTGAATCGAATTCACCATAGACAATTTAAGCTGTCGTTGCAAACATAAACCAAACAAATTATAAAGTGATAATTACACAACAAAAATTGAAAAACAAAATATTCGCAATATCATCAATCATTGGTCAATCTTAACTTTTCTGAAGGCAAATATTACAAATTTGGCTGAAAAACCATAAGACGACTTACGCCAAGGTTCCCTAAGGGATCGCATTGTGGGCGCTTATCAATGCACAAAAAAACAAAATAATTTGTTTTTTTTGAAAAAATAAAAAGCTCACGACAGCAACACTTGAGCTACATTCATATAATTTTAAGAAAGAAACCGAAAACAAATCCCCAACGGCGCTCAAAGCAATAGTTGAAGATGCTCACACATTTTGGCGCGCTCAAGCACAGCTACAACAACTCAAGCAGCGCCGCCGGCAGTGATGACACCAACAACGTAGCAGATGCGCGTGTGGCGCATGCGCAAACGCAATTCGTAAGTTCAAATCGAGCAAAGCACTTGTCTATGCTTTTGCTATGCTTTGATTTTGCTTTGCTCTTCACTGCGCCGAGCAAAGCTGAGCTGCTCAACTCTGCACTCTGCTTTACGTTGCCGCTTTTGAAGATCTTCAATGAGCCGAATTGAGCTGAGAGTGCATTCGAAATTATGTAAAATTGTAGTAGATTTGAACTCGAAACCGTAGCAAAACGCAAAAGCAAAGCTTTGAAGAAGACACCAAAAGACGCTTCGGTTTTTTGTGTATAAAAATGCATGCGACGCACCAAGTTCATTGTAGTTTACATTTGACTATCGGTACATCGACATACGTCAATTCATAAAAATAAACTCATCATCCTTCTGGCGTATTCGTTTGTCATTGGAAGTTATCGGTTAGTGTAAATCAAACGTTGTAAACATTTTTGTTTTTGCCAAAGGACATTGAAAGGCAATAAATAAAAAAATAAATATATGAAGTGTGTGCTAAAAATAAGCAAAACTTAAATAACATTAAAATTTTTTTATAAAAAAAATATTTAAATCGGATAAAAAATTTTAAAATATCACAAATTTTGAACAAAACTGAGTTAAATATGTGTAGGCTTCATGAAGCCGAGGAAAATCACTTGTTAGTTCGAATGATTTGAAAACTCTTAGAGTTCATTTGACTCAGTAAACGTGAAAGTTTTTATTTATTTGGTTTAATTTTAAGCAAATTTTGTAAACCAAACTTTAGAAGACAACAACTAATTTAGAATTCTTTGAGAGTTTCAGCAAAGTTTCTTTGACACTTAACTGAATGAACTTGATAGAACAGAAAAATGATTGTAAAAAAGAAAGTTTTCATTACTGCAATCAAAATCCACTTTTAGTTATTTGTAATTTATACTCTCGTTAATGAAGATCTTGTAATTTTTTAACACACTTTTATTGATTTCAGTAATTATTTTTCATAATATACTTCAGTCTTTTTTCCCTGACTAATCGCCGTTGACCTAAAAAGCTACAAGACATAAACAAAGACCAAAAAATTATGTGGAAAATCGCAACAGAATTACTATTTTTAATCCAACCATTAAAGTTTTCCAACTATATTATAACATTTTGTAGTCTTCATATCTAATTTTAATTTTGAATTCGTTTCAATTTTTCTGTTACACTTACTTGTGTAAGGAAATCTGCCAATTAGGCACACTAAGCGCACGAAATGTTGACCAGCTCCAACATGGATGTAAAACATAATTAAGTTTAGGTCATAAAGCAATCAAAACATGCACAACCATGAAACTATCATGTAGCAAACAAAAAGAAAAGTGTAAAAACTATAAAAAAGAGAGAAGGCATCAAAAAATATATATGTATATATAGAAAAATAAAACAGAAGCGAAATTTTCGTAAATCGAAGTGAAAAAATAAAAACATTTAAGCGCTTTCGTTTTAAACCAACATGGTAACCCGAACAAAAACAATTGCCACCAAAGAAAAAAAGTTCAGTAAGTTTTTGCCCAAAAAAAAGGAAAAACCCACACATGATGACGATTATGTGGCGAAAAGGGTTGAGTGGCGACATTGTCAATGATGTTGAGAATGATGGTCGTCGTTTCTTGTTGATGTTTTCGCCCATGTGGGTAATGTAATAGTTTGAGCGGCAACAAGACTTGACAAGACAATTTTTCACTAGTTGGCTGTGCTTATGCAACTCAACACAATGTCATGGAAAGCGTTATATAGCCTTTCGAGTCGCGGCAGCGGCAAAGATAAGCTACTGATATATTACTGGACTTTTTGTCGGCCTTAAGTTTTATGTGGCACGCGCATAGCCTTAAGGAAGTTTATTTCTTAAGCGCAAATTCAATTTTGACGCTTTGGCCTAAAGTCTTTCAGTTTTTCAAGTGATTTAAACCGCTGGTAAAACTCCTTAATAAAGACAGAAACGATTTCGATTATGACATAATTAAATGCCACAAACAGTTGCAAGCGCAAGTTTAAATTATGATTTCTTGCTGCTTAATTAATTTTATGCAAAATAAAAAAACAGCAACAACAATGCAAAAGGCAGAAAAAAATCAATTAAATATTTCAACATCATAAAGTTGACTGCCTCAGCAGCAGCAAACGTTTTGAACTTCGCAAATAGTTCGACACGGCTCGTGGCGCACATACCAATAACGTTCGAAGATTGGCTTGATGGTTCTTGGCATTGACAGCGTTTAAAGTGGCCGAAGCAAACGCTGCCATAAAAAGAAGATTGATGAGCTAAAAGCAGCGACAGCCACAAAAGCGGTTGCGGCTGCGGCCGAAAATGATGTTGAAGTCGATCGATGTTAGTTGAAAACATTTCTTGGTCATAGCCAGGGGCATGCAACATTGGTCAGCCAATGCAAAAAAAAAACAAAAAAAAAATTAATAAATGAAGACAAAAAGTTGCAAATTATGCAACATTAGCGTAATTTATTGCAAATTTTACTTTCTTTGCATAATTTTTTTTTTTTTATATTTTTCATAATTTCTTTTTTTACGCTTTCAGCATTTTGATACATTTGCATTAGCCGCAACAGCAGCCGAGAAGATGAGATTGACCCGAGTAACAGCAACGCCAATGGTATGTTTATGCTATCGGCATAGATTTCACACTATTTCCTCATTTGCGCTTGCACACTCTTATTTGTATCTTTAACGACGCATCTTTCTCTTTCTCTCATTTCTCTGTCGTCACAGCTTTTTTGCATTGCTGCCGTGTTGAGTCTGAGCGCCATTGCGGAATCCGCCAAGCGTGAAGCACCATTGAGCAATAGCTATTCGGCACCACCGTCGCGTCCATCATCAAAGTATGGTGCTCCGGCTAGCTCGTATCTGCCACCAGCATCGGGACCCGCGCCTTCATACAACTCTCACTCATCTGCATCTTCGTCTAGCTATGCACCAAGTGCGCCATCTGGTGGCCCATATGCTAGTGCGCCTGCCTCTCGACCATCGAGTTCTTATGGTGCCCCGCCAGTCAGCCGACCATCGTCCAGCTATGGAGCACCCGCACCCTCTTCTAGTTACGGTCCTCCAGCAGGTGTTGTCAGCCGACCAAGCTCTAGCTACGGACCACCAAAGCGTCAACAGCAGTCACCGCGTCACCCACCTTCATCCAGCTATGGACCACCCAAATCGAGCTATGGTCCACCAAGAGCTCCATCCTCCAGTTATGGTCCACCAAAATCGGCACCACCATCTTCGAGCTATGGCGTGCCCTCTCCTAGCTATGGAGCACCGAAAATATCGCAGCCTTCTTCGTCTTATGGTGCCCCCAAAGCGCCTTCTTCTAGCTATGGTCCACCAAAAACATCACAACCCACTAACTCGTATTTACCACCATCTAAGCCATCTAGCTCGTATGGCGCACCGAAGCCATCGTCGTCTTACGGAGCTCCGAGTGTAAACAGCTTCTCCGCTGCACCATCTTCAAGCTATGGTGCTCCAGCTAAATCGCCAAGCAGTTCGTATGGCGCTCCAGCCCCATCGTCTTCATACGGCGCACCAGCATCTGCTCCTTCCTCAAGCTACGGTGCTCCTGCTCAAACTCCTTCTTCTTCATATGGCGCACCAGCACCTGCTCCATCTTCAAGCTATGGTGCTCCTGCTCAAACTCCTTCATCTTCATACGGCGCACCAGCACCTGCTCCATCTTCTAGCTACGGCGCTCCTGCTCAAACTCCTTCATCTTCATACGGCGCACCAGCACCTGCTCCATCTTCTAGCTACGGCGCTCCTGCTCAGACTCCATCTTCTTCTTACGGCGCACCGGCACCATCTTCAAGCTATGGTGCACCCGCTCCCGCTCCTTCATCTAAATATGGTGCTCCAGCTTCCGTACCATCATCTTCGTATGGCGCACCAGCTTCCGTTCCATCATCTTCATATGGCGCACCAGCTTCAACTCCTTCATCTAAATACGGCGCTCCTGCAGCCGCTCCGTCATCTTCTTATGGTGCTCCCGCTCCGTCATCTTCGTATGGAGCTCCTGCATCCGCACCATCATCGTCATATGGAGCACCAGCATCTCCTCCATCTTCCTCATATGGAGCACCTGCTTCTGTCCCATCTTCCTCTTATGGTGCACCTGCTTCCAAACCATCGTCCTCTTATGGCGCACCTTCTTCAAGCAGTTCATCGGGCAGTTACTCATCGTCTTTTGTGCCTTCTCAGGCACCTTCCGTCACTTATGGTGCTCCTTCGTCTTCGTACTCCTCATCAAGCGCTGGTGCTAGCTCTAGTGATGGCGGTTACTCGTCCGGCCCCTCAACCTCTTATGGCGCACCTGCTCAAACACCATCATCGACCTACGGCGCTCCATCATCGGGCCCATCATCTACCTATGGTGCTCCAGCTCAAACACCGTCTTCATCTTATGGCGCACCCGCCTCAGCTCCGTCCTCAACTTATGGCGCTCCATCGGGACCATCCTCTTCATATGACGCACCTGCTCCCTCATCCAGCTACGGTGCTCCATCCGATTCCTCCAGCATTGGAGGTTACTCCTCTGGTCCCGCTACCTCATACAGCGCTCCATCACAACCCTCCTCCACCTACGGTGCACCAAGCGTAAGCTCATCAAGCTCAGCTAGCAGCAGCAGTAGCAGCTATTCTACCGGTCCCTCTTCATCGTACAATGCACCTACCGGCAGCGGTAGTTCCTCTTCATCCGGTGGTTATCCTTCAGGTCCTTCTTCATCCTATGATGCACCTGCGGATAATTTGGATGACGGTTATGCCTACCAAGGCCCAAGCAGCAACAACGTGCCTGATACCATTCCCCAAACCTATTCTTCCGACGGTGGCTACAATTACAATAACAACAAGAAGAAGTGAAACAGTGAGGTACACACACACACACGCCCATATTCACATACATGAAAAGTGAAAAACGCACTCTCAACAACCATTCATTGACGCCATTTTAATTCATTCAAAGCAAATGCAAAAACAAAAACTTAATCAACTTCTTATTAGTCAAAATGTAAATTATTCCATTACGAACTTTCATTTACCCTTAACTCTTCTTCGTTTCACATACAAAATGTTTAGCAATAATTTTTTTTTAGCCTTAAAACTTTGTTTATAATAAAAGAAAAAAAATATTACAAAAAAAAATACCCAAATATCCTCTTCTTCATATCAGATAACTTCACTTTCGCTACATGTGTGTTATGCTAAATTGCAATGACAGTTAAACAAGCAACAACAACAACAACAACTACAGACAGCATCAACACAAATACAATCGGCATGACATTTGAAGGTTTAAACATTGAAATTTTTGCCATATGCAAATTTTTTTTCTGTTTCATTTTCAATGTATCTAAAATGTTAAAAATACCGGATATTAACTGCAACAACAACAACAACAACCACAATAACATTTGTGCATAATTAACAACAACAACAACAACAACCGCAGTCAGCTACAGCAGTACCTTATGACAAGCACAATGCGTTTATGACACTGCTCAAGATTATCTCTTTGGCTCTGTCTTTGTCTTTATTTTTGCTATTGTTATTGTTGTTATTATTGTTATTATTATGATTATCATTGCTGACGTGCGCACGCATTCAAGTGTCCAATTGCAAATTGCAATCATACTCTTTTCTTAAAGCAACACTCAAGTTTGTTACTAATTAAAATGACGTACAATTTAATTACAACTCTTTATGCAGCAAATATGACAATATTGACCTCGTTTGTGCTCATAAAATATTTGAAGATGTGCGCAAAGATAAAAAAGAACAAAAAAGACGAAAAGCTCACTTTGTCTGTTATTGCCATCGCGTTAATTTGAATAACTTTGAATGTTACTTTAAATGTTTAATTCTTTTTCTATTTTATATAAGCCGGTAAAGTGGTTCACACAATTGTAACGCATTACCGCAAGTCCATGCCATTGTCCCGCATCTCTGGCCGCTGCTCATCAAACGTGTGTGAATAAGTTTGACATCAACATTCATTGTGTACATTGCAATTGCAGATCGCGCGACATCATCAACATTGGTGCTGTCGCATCTTCAGCCAGCCAACCAGTCAGCTAGTCAGCCAGTATGCTGAAGATTCTTCTGTGACTACCGCACTACCAAATAACCTGAATTTTTATTATGAGAAATTTCCGCTTGCGATAATGCCATTGTTTCATTCAATTGCCATTAAGATGCTTTGTTTGCTATTGGAAAGCTAATTGGTAAACTAAGTACAGATTACACAAGTCGCGCTTGTCTTTTTTTTTTGTTTTGTTTATTTATTTCTTGTTATTTAAATAATATACTTTTAATATGTCGAAATATTGTCTAGTTTTTTGTTTACCGAATAGGCAATGAAGAAATGAGTTGGTCTGTGAAGAGCTTTGGCATATGACCAGTATCATAAGACCGATTGATCTCAAGCATTCAAGATTTGATCTTAATGAATCACTAATCTAATAATATCCTGTTACTCCCTTGCACTACAAATTACTACAAAATATATTTCCGCAAGACAGATAAGCCAGAATATCTGCTACGTAAGTTCATCTTACTTCAAATTATCCGGATCTTACCTAAATTCCGTTCACACATACCGAAATTATTCGTTGCTTCTGTTGCCCCAAATCAAATACGCGTTTTCATCAACAAAGAAACCATTTTAATATATGTTATTTATTAAATACTTTTGCTTCTTTCACTATATTTAAACATTGATATGTATTTTGTTACATCGTTTTCATATTTTTTTTTCGCATCTTTTTCGATTTCTTCGACGTATTTCGATAACATAAAGCCAATAAAGTATATAATCATGTTGCTAATTGTACCTAAAGAGTATACACAGTAAATTAGATTATAATTTTTTTTAATTTTCATTTACAAATCAATTCAGCAATAACAATAAACTTAATAATTCATTTCATTTATGAAATACTTTGTACTAGAAGCGTAACAAAAAAGAAACAACTAAGAACAAAGAAATTAATACATTTTATTGTAATTTTTATATAAAAATATTTGGTGGTTTTTGTTGTTGTTAGTAAACTTTAAACAATACTTTTTGCAAACTTTTTTTAGTATTTGTCCTTCTTATATTTTCGATAATATTGAAAAATAACAATTGATATGAATAAACACACAGAGATATTCGCTCAAATGACAAAAATCGTTAGTCAATTTAACATTTAGAATATAATTATGTATCTTGTTTTATAGTTTAAAACCGTATTTAAGTATTTGTATCTTGTATATTTGCATTAAAACATTAAATTTAGAACATGTAAACCTCAATACAACAACATATGAGGCTCAATCAAAAAGCAGTCAACATTTTATTCAAGGATTTTAAATGTTTAAGTTTTGAATTAATTTCATTAAAGTATTACATCTTTTTAGAGTTTCTTTTTTAAGTTTCATTTTTGCTTGTAACATAGAACATTAACAAACCACTTAAATAGATCCATCAATACATAAGTGAATTTTTGAATAAAACCAATTTTCAAAGTGTAATCATAAATATTGAGTTTTACTTTTTTCAAATTAGTATACCTATAAGCAAAACACTTCTTAAATCAATTTGCTTCATGCTAATGACTTCGTACCTTTTTGTAGTTAAGCGATTTTTAGCTAGAAATTTTCTTTAGATTGAACAACATTTCAAGATCAATGGCTTTCAACGTTGTGTTCAATTGCTGCGGGTTGCCTAAAATTTCGCCAGGTTACAATTTAATGCTCAATGATATTTGCTTGTGAGGTACTACAAGATTTTGCCTATTTTAATCGCTCGTATTTCAATCTTTATGTATTTTTAATTTTTTGTTTTCTTGTTTAGTTTAGCTTTTTGTTAATTTGTGGTACACTCTTTAAGAGCAACTATCGATTTACACTAATATTAACATACAATATATAATTTACATAATATATACTCTTTTTTTTTGCTATTTATATATGTATATATTTTTTTGACCATGTATATTTTGTATATATTTATATATTTTTTGTATATATATGTTTTCATAGGTATATTTTTTTCTTATACTTAAGGTTAAAATGATATGTTTTCGATATATTTTCATAGTCATAAATGTTGTTTTTATTTTTTGTTTATTTTTTTTTTTTTTGGTAATCATTATAATCAGTTATTTTTTGATATGTTTCGTTTCTTAGTTGATTTTGTTTTTTTTTTTTTTGTTTCTGTTTTAACATAAATGATATGTAATTAATTGCAGTTTTATGTTTTTGTTGTTTAATAGTTCAATGGAAGGACACATGATTGGTTTTTCGATGCCGCCT
The DNA here is from genome assembly GCA_034638295.1 of Phortica okadai. Taxonomy (NCBI): domain Eukaryota; kingdom Metazoa; phylum Arthropoda; class Insecta; order Diptera; family Drosophilidae; genus Phortica; species Phortica okadai. The sequence continues at coordinate 2,744,129 of CM067849.1, read as the reverse complement.
TTTGCCGACAATAATAATATCATTCATTATTGCTTATAACTTTCGCTCAAAACAGTTGCTAACATAAAATTATTGCAGACTCAGTTTTACTTTCAAGGTAATGACATGAATTCACTAATATAAAATAGTTCGTTTTTCTGGTTTTCTTCAGCTGTTTTTGTTTTTGTTTAAAATGTTTGCCGTTGATTAAATACACATTTTTACACAGCTACAACTACACACGTATTTTTGTATATAATCAAGTACTTGGTGCTGTTGTATACCGCTAAGTGAGTTCCTTGTCTAACTTTTTTGTTTTAAGTTTCTTGTTTTTGTTTTATTTGTTTAAGTTGCTGATGTAATTGTTGTTGTACGTAGCATAGTTAAGAGTCCTTCAAATGCATTTGATATGTTTATGTTTTGTCTGCTTAACTAACAGGTTATAATGTTAAACACTTATTATAATTTTTTTATGTAACATTTATACACGGATATGTTGCTTTTATGATAACTTTTTGCACTAATATTGTAGGTTTCAGACACAGAGTTAGAAAGTTTTAGCAAATAAATTCGAAATTAAAAAAAAACAATTTCAATAAAAGTTGTTTTTTATGAAATATGTTTAAAGTTAGCATGGGCTGCCAAAAAGTATGCTGTACTTTTTTGCGAAAGCATTTTTTCGGAGTACCCTTGGCATTTAATTCCTTTGAAAATTATTTACCATTTCTGTGCCTAAAACCTAATAAAGATAAGCTAACACGCTACTTGAAGCAAAAGTAATTCTTACTAAAAAAAAAACATTCATTTCAGCTTTTAGCTTAAACAATAAAAAAGTAAAAATTTTTAACAAAATATACTATTATAAATAATATTAGATTCTGTAATCATTTCTTTGTTCGCATTTACCTGAGCACTTAATGTGTTTCTTCGACAAGAACAGTTTCACCTTTTAAGCTAATTCCAAACCAAAACAGCTTTGGGGGAAACAATGTTACATAAGCTGGGACAATACTACGACGGAATATTTTTTTTTTATCTTTTGGGTTTTCTTTGAAACACTTGTTGTTTACTTTTGAATATTACTTTTATGGTGTGAGCGTATTTTGAATACATAATTCTACTTGATGTGAAGCATCTTTCTTTGTCATTGATTTTTGTGTCCATATTTGAAACTGTTTAGTTTTGAGTACCTGTTTTAGTTTATTTAGAAGGCAGTATTGTCTTGCTCAGCCGTTGGCACAGCCATGCCCGTTGGATTGCCACCAACGCCGATACCGCCGCCACCGCCACCACCGCTGCCCGTTGCATTGCTTATCATTTTCTTAACTTGTGCCTGCGCCGTCTCCTGATTCATGCGACGTGCCTCGGCCACAGGTAAATCATCATCGGACTCGAGCGCTGGATTAATGCGACCGTTACGCTCATCTTTGCCAGCCATTGTAGCAGCACCATAGGAACGCTGCAGTGGGCCAGCCATAACGGAGAGCTGCTCACCGGATTCGGACGGCTCACCGACTCTTTGTACATCTTCAGGTATATTGACGACACAACGGAAATAATCATAGCTTGGTGGCAATTTGCCCGACTCGAACATCATTCTGAAAAACGTGGTATAAATTATTCATGTACATCAACTAGAGACTTCACTTGAGCTTGAGTACTCACTTGGACCACCAAGAAACGAAAATCAACGTGCAGAGACTCATGATCATTGCCATTGTGCGGAACGGAAACAGCTGTGTTTGTGTTTCCGCATCATAGCCGGGGTAATGAAACAACGCCGGCAGGCCGAGCATTGCCTCACCGCCCGAGAGACGTATGAAGAGCGCCACAATGTAGGCGGCAAGGCTGCCATAAGTGTTGCAGTGTTTTTTGAAGTGCACAACCATCAGCAGTTGCGGAAACAGTATGACGTAGACAAGATCCGAACACATTGACCTGTCACAACAAAATGAAAATGTCAAAAATGCCAATAAAACAAAAAAAAAACGACAATTTCATAATTAAAGGCACGCACGAAGCAACTCACCAAAGGCCGTAAATGGAGGGTATGGTTAGTGCCATTATGGTGGAGAGTATGCCAACGACAATTATCGCAACGCGCATTACCCAAATGATTTCCATTTCGGAAGCCTTCTGACGGAAAATCAATTTGTAAACATTGCGTGCGAACATTGAAGCGGCCGAGAGCACCGAGGAATCTGCGGAGGACATAACGGCAGCCGACACCGCGCCCAAACCGAAGAAAGACACAAAGTCCGGCGTTAGATATTGTAATACCATTGGCAAAATCATGCTGGTCTGGTCCACAGTGAGTGGATAAGGACCCTTGTAATCGGTTTCATTCCAAGCTGTAATAGAAAATAATTTAGCCAACCAATTTTCAAGCCAATTTAATTTACATACGTGTCGCTTTGGCAATTGCGCCGATCAGCACCGGTGGGATAGCCATGAGTATACAACCCGCAGCTGCAACATAGGAGAGAACTTGTGCACGACCTGCTGTCTTGCTGGAGAGCACACGCTGGAAATACACCTGCCACGGTATGCCGCCAAAGACGAGCAACAGACCGTAGTCTATGTAGAACCAACGTTGATTCGGCTCGACGTGACCAATCCAATCAACATCCATGGACGACAGACTCTTGACATGATCGTTGGCCCACGCAAATGGTATACACATCCAGAGGCCAATGAAGATGCAGAAAAGTTGTATAACATCAGTATAGGCGACCGAATAGAGACCGCCAAAAAGCGTATAGAAGATAGCAATGCATGATGAGAGTATCACCGATGTGCGATGATCCATATCAATGATGACGGATAGCGTAGCGCCTAGCGCAGCAAGTATGCCAGCTGCCCAGAATACCTCGCCGCATAGTGCTGGCAAAAAGAGCAGACCGCCCATACGCTCGCCGAAGGAATCCTGTAGCGGATCCAACATGGTGATGTAGCCCTGTTTTCGCATTGGATTGGCAAAGAAGATGCCACCTTTAGTGTGCAATGAAAACAAATTATTATTTGTATAAATCAAACAATCAATCATTCAATCAAACAGCAATGAAAGACACTCACCAAAGACCAAACTAAGCGCATAGCCAAAGGGCGCTTGACACCAGACCAAGCCCGATGTGTAAATTGCCTCCGCCGTTCCATTTATGTAACCGCCGCCAACCCAAGTTGCTGCAAAGTTTACAAATCATAAGCGATTCATATTGCTTAACTAACTTTGATTAATTACCCGTCATTGTGAAGATGCCAACGAAGAGACCAATCGAACGGCCAGCCAACATGACCTCCTCTTCGGAATCATTGCCCGCCTGTTTCTTGCGACCAGCCCAAATGCCCACAATCAAAATGAGCAAATAGAAGAGCACAATGCTCACCACGCCGGCAATGTTAATCATTTTGTTTTTATTTTTGTTTTTGTCGATCTGTCGTATTGGTGCTCTTCACTTAATTGCCTACTTTCAGGCGCTACTTTTGGGATTTGTTGCTCGTACAACTTTCAACGTTGACCTTCAAGTGTCTAACTGTCTGTCTGACTCTCTCACTTCCTCGGTCTACTTTAGTTCAACCAAATCTCGTCTATTAGCTTTTGTTAATGAGTTTTTCGATTGTTTGAGTTTACGTAGTGTACAACAACTCTTTTGTTTATGTAGTGCGGTCATTAAAATTAATATGCTACTAATACTTTCTGCTGTCTACGTCTTCATCAGTTTGTTTACAAAATCAGCAAGAAATTGTGCTGAAATTAAAAGTTGAAAGTTATATTGACATTGGTTTATACAAACAAATTAAGTTTATTTTTATGATTTCATTAAGTTGCAATTATTATTCATAAAAAATGTTAGACAAAAAATGAGGTGACAAAGTTCAATTGAATGGAAGTTTTTTTTTTTTAATTGCGCTAATTGACTTGATTCAATCAATAATGCAGTATTTCGAACCCCACTACTTAATGGGTTTATTTACATTAAAAATTTATAGCAAAAATACATTTTGAACTTGTCCTTTATTAATGCTTCAATTTTGATTGAGATAAAAATTGAAATATGAGCACACATTTGTTGACCTTTGCCTAGGGACCTTCAACTTTGCACAGTGGTTGTCATTATTTTATTGCAGGTAAGGCACGCAAATTAAAAGCACAAAAGCATTTAATTCAAGGCTTATATAGAAATCTTAGAATAAGTTTTGTTCGCTACTAAAAACAAGTACTAAAGCAAAGTTTCATTCATCACTTAAACAAAAGTTGAACTTCTGAACTTTCAAAACTCAAAGAAAATTTTCGCAGCATACTTTTAGCCAGCTTAAGAATATTTTGTAGCTAATAATCGCTTAACTAAGCTTAGTGACCTTTGTGCAAGGATAAGTCAAGCCCAGTCTGCATCAAGGACGTTTAAACATAATGGCTAAATTAAAAGTGTTCTTGATAATTGAACGTAATTAACTCGCTGCATTTTAAAATGCTTTCACACTAAATCACATTTGTGCTTTGAAAGTAGTTCGTAGCTTCGAGCGCGGGTAGGGAGCTCTATTTCGCTATTAATGCAAAAAGCGCACGTTTGCAAGGCGTTCATGCGTGCTGCTCATTCAATTAAATGCTGTCAGATTTATGGCGCAATATGAAACGACGCTGAATTTATGTTGTCATTATCGTTTTGGTGTAGAACAACTCAGCACATGAAAATAAAAAATTATATAACTACAACAACACTTTGCACTCAAAGTAAAGTTATAAATCTGAAAATCGATTAAGAAGTGCTTTTTTACGACGCACACTTGTCCGAGCTAACTGCTAACAAACTATACATGTATATATAGTTATTTAAAAATTAGCACTAATACAGGTGAGCAGTAGATAAGCAATTGCGTGTGTGTGTGTGTGCGTTTGTGTTCGTTTCATTCACAAAATTCGCAAACTAATTTCGTCTGAGGCGTCAAAAAACCGCAAACGATAAAAAAGCATTGCTTGCTTTTAGGCAACGCTATTGGAAAACACGCTCAACTGAGCGGAAGTCTATAAAAGCCAGCAAGAGACAGAGAGAGAGAATGACTGCAAAAAGGGACGAAAAGAAAAAGCACATCAATCGCCTACACACAGGCACACAGGTTAATGCCAACTTAACTTGAGCATGCTTCAGAGGCTCGCACAGTGCGCAGGTTTAGTGAGTGGTGGTATTGGCTTCAAATGCGTGGGAGTAACTTGAGTGAGTGTAGTTCAAATAGGGATAGAAAGAGGATTTTACCTACACATACCTTTCTTTCGCAAGTTCAATTGCTTCTTCCTTCTTTCTTTTTATTGTACGCTCGAGCGTTTGTTCTTTGCAACGACGTCAACAAGCGCCAATCAAAATCAAGTGCAGGCTAAACTTATGCAACATTTCAGCTATTCATTTATTTATACATTTTATTTCCCTACAATTTCACTTGAAGCACAATCACAGTCGTATTACAACAATTACAACAACAACTTTAACAATAACAATAACTCATACGATACACACACATACACACGCGAACGGCGAACTTTGTCTTTAGTTAGTTTGTTAGCTAATTAGTAACAATAGTTTGTTTAATAGGAATACAAGTTTTTAGTATTTGAATGCATGGACTTTATACTATCAATTAGGTTTGTGAATTATTTGCGCGACTCAATGACTTTGTGGCTTGATTGCCTATTGGCTGCAGCAGTCGCCCCAACGCAATGACGTCTTCTGAGACGGACTGTTTCGCGTTTTAAAACGTAACCCGCACATGTGCGCCACTAGATAAACAAACCCGTTGACGACGCATTAAAAACAACTGCATTTGAATGAAAATGTTCCACAGAATTATATAATCGAAACACACACGAAAACCACGAAACTTTATAAAATGAAATGTTTACGAAAATGTTTGTTTATTTTATTTCCTTCGGCAATTTTTATTTCTTGAGCTCAACAGACGCGTTTTACACCACAAAAGCGCTTGCTACGTACTGACAAGTTCACATGCGACGCATAAAATTATGCTATGCTTTATTTTCCAAAACGTCGTGCGACTGCTTCCCAAATAGAGACTCTATTTTATGCGTGTGTGCGTGCGAGCATGGAAATTACTCAAAAGAGAGCGCGAATGTTCATTTGTTGTCTACGATAAACGCACAGGTGCACGATTTCCGTTCGTTTTTTTTTTTTTCCTAGTGTGTTGTATTTTTTAAATGTTCAATTTTCCATGAAATCTAACGTCTCAAAGGGCATTAAATGGCGTCGAGTGGCGTTTTATGTATGAACATAGATTAAATTAACGTTTTTTTTAAATGTCACGTTAAATGAAATTAATAAAATTTATTTATTTTTTTTTTATTTTTAATATTTTAATTTATTTCTTCCTCTATAATACGCTTTGGCCTTATTTAAAAGTAAAACAAATTATTTAATGTGTTCGTTCGGTTGTGTTTGCCGTTATCCGTGCTAACGGTTTCAATGGCAAAACGTTAACTGACTTACAACGCTTGGAAAATCAAGTGGCAAGGCGACTGTCAACAATTTTTCTGTATGTGTGCAGGAATTTGATTAAAGTTCATTTCACCCCGCGACCGCTTACTTGGCTGGAAACCTTCGACTGGAAAGCGTTCATCATACATTGAGTGTTGGGGTTTGGAAAGTTGTTTTGAAGGGGTACGTTTTTGTTTATTAAGGGGAAAAAAGCTTTGGAAGGTTTGTGTACGGAGGAGAAGTATTTTCAAAAATACAACTTTACGAAGCCGAAACAAAAGATACTTAATTTTTATATTTGTTATTATTTTTTTTTTTTTATTTTACAAATGAGTCTAATAACCATATTTCTGATTTAACTCAGTCATACCATCGCCAGTTTGATTGGCAGGTGGCAACCATTTCGCATATTTCTCACTGTCCTCATGCTCTGCCAACTCATCGAGATCCTGCCGCTGCTTGCTCAAACGCTGGCGAGCGCGTTGCCGGCGTTTACGGTTGGCAGCTTCTTCATTTTGCGCGTCCGCATTCGACAAATCATTCACGGTTGCACTCTCACTGCTAATTGCCGTAAATGTTTCTGCCTTCGTCTTACTTATGTCTTGCCCATCAGCCGTCTCGTCTTCAGGTGTAGTGTCATGCTCTGTTGTTTTGATAATATCACCTTCAACTGACTTTGTTTCTTGTACTGGTTGGTTTTCGTCACTTGTTGTTTGCGGTTTGTCCACAATGACTTTGTTTACTTTAGGCGTCTTTTCTTCACTGACAATATCCTTTTTCACCACTTCTGGTTCATCTTCTTCCATCTCTTCTTCGTCAGATCCAAACGCTCTACTTTTGCTCATAACTGTTTTAGTGTGCATTGCCGCATCCGATTTAACAACTTTAAACTTGCTAAATTGATTTCGTTTTCCAATCATTGGCAACTGCTTCTTATTTATTGACACTTTGTCTGTCTTGTCAACATCACTACCTGTTGCCGTTACAAAAGGCATGGCAGTTGGTTTCGCTATTTTAATCAGACGCTGCACTTTTTGTTGCTCTGCCTTCAAACGTTGTTGTTCAAGCTGAAATAAATACAATATTTAAGACAAATCTTAAATGATGTTGTCGCATAAAATACTCACGCGCAATTTCTTGATTTCTGTCTTGTCCAATTGTGGTACATCTTCGTTTAATGTATCCATGAAGTTATCCAAATCATCGCTTGCACTTTGCTGCTGGGCTTCCACATCTTTTAAACGCTGTTGCTTAGCCTGATATTCGCCAATGTTCGATTCCACCTGTTGCAGTTGAGACATAAGCTCTTCTGATTGTTTGAGCTGTAAAATAAAATTTATCAATTTTGTGTCATCATATCATTGAAACTATACTCACCAAGTCATCATACGTCAGCGTAACACTAGCACCTGAGTTAGCCATGCGCTGTTTCTTACGTGCAACATCGCCTGTACGGTCCCAAAATTCATCATCATCGGAGTCATTGCCCTTCGTCTGTTGCTTGCGTTTTTGTGGCTCTTGATTGGCCTGCCGCAGTACACCGTGACGATCTAGAATGCGACAAGCTTCCAGGGCACATTGCACTACACAATCTTTTTTGCGACCCTTGTGCACCACCTCTGTTATTATTGGTCGACCATTTGAGTCATCTAGTGGTAACTCCACACGGCATACAAATGACCCAGTCGACATTTCATCGCATTTGTACTCCAATTGCAGACCTTCTCGTTCAAAGTAACCTCGCAACGTTTTCTTTGGATCGTCAAGGTATAGTTCTTCATTGTTGGTACTCGCATAGGGATTGTGTGTCAAATCTGTCTCTTCGTCAGCATCTTCACCCATACCCCAACTAACGCCTTCGTTTCTCTCACGTTCCTCGGCTTCCAACGCTTTTCGTTCGGCTTCGGCCACTGCTTCAGCTGCTTTTTGTTCACGCTGTGCACGTATCTCTGTCACTGTCAATTCTGACTCTGGTTCCTCATCCTCAGCTGGTCCTTGCAATATATATGAACGCGTGCTTGCACCAAGTTTCAACATGTGTCCCACACGCACCCTTATGTAAACGTTGGGCGGCACACGTTGCTTGTTCAAGAAAGTACCATGTGTACTGTTTAGATCGTATAAGTACCAACCCTCTGGTTGATTATTCTTGTTGGCCTCCTCTTTATTATCTTCCTCTTCCTCGGTATCCAGATTTTTATCTAACTTTGGTTTGTACTGTAAAACGGCGTGATATCGAGAAATTGTGGGATGTGCCATTTCCACATCATTGTCCCGCAATCTGCCAAAAGTCCATATCGGCTGTACTTGCAATTCTTTAACCTCGTCAATAATCTGTCCAGACTTGAGAACCTCAAATCTGTAGTTTATGTCTTTCGGCGGTGGCGCCGACCATTTCGGCACTTTGTATGGGCAACCACTAGTCTTTGGGGGTTCTGTTGTTGTACTGGGAGCAACTACTTCAATGGCGCTTTCCTTTTTGTGCGCTTCAACTTTTATAGCAGCGGCACCTGGTAATTCCGGCACTTTAAAATCATCCATTTTTGCAAAATCTAAAAAAAAAAAAAACCGCCGGCCAGCTGGTGCGGCCGTCTTTCTGTGTCAATTGACGCAAAAGTGTCGGAAAAGCGAAAGAAGAAGACAGCAAAAGTGGAAGAAGAATAATAATATAACAGAATGCAAGCAACAGTCTGGACTTAACAGAAGCAAGAACGAGATGGCACTTGATTCCCGATTTGCATCTCTCCCCCCTCTAGATGAGATTTTCTGAGACTTTGTTGAACAGGGGGTGTTCCCGCGGAATTTATGGACATGCCCTAAAGGGTTCGATGGCTAAGTCAAGTGGCCAGCCGGAAGCACCAACCCAACATGGCTGGATGACAATTTAGCTATTCACATCGCCTATGGAACTTAGCACAAACAACAAATCATTAAATGCCCAATTTGGCAACGCTGCTTTAGAATATCTGGCTTGGATTGGCACAACAGGTGCTCGTTAGCGCATTTTGCGAGTTGTTGTTGCCGGTTTGAATTTATAAAAAAAAAACATTGGATCTGTGGATTTGGTCTCCAACAGAAATACGAAAGATATATTTTCTATATGCTTTCCTGAATTAGTTCACTCTTCCTTTATACTCATATCGAATGAAAGGATAAATTGCTGGCAAATGGCTTTCTCACAATCTTTTGAATTTGGCAACAGTACATTTCTGAATCTGGAAGCAGCAGCCAAAAAAGCCGCTGGTTTGGATATAATCCAGGAATCACCACCATCCAATGGTCATGGTATCAAAGCAGTATCTTTTCTGAGTAAGTCTCGAGGAAACAGACATAAAAACGCAAGTTCAAGTTCGACGGAATGTAATACAGATAATTCTCGACGACGTTTTCGCAAGAGCAAGTCGGACACGACTCTTGAACCAAAGAAACAACAAATGGATGAAGCAAAGAATACAAATTATTCGGACTTTTTCCGCAGTGACTTTTCACTCACGAATAAAGACGTACAGTCGAGGAGCGCGAAGACTGAAGAATCTGTTCTACGAGTGTCACAAATTGAGGCAGCATTTAATGAACCCTTTGAAAACTCTGAACAAAACGGCGCTATCTCAATATTTGAAGCACCCATATGCTCTGAGGATGTAAGAAGTCTAATTGAAACGGAAGCTGAAACAGATAAATTCGGAACAGAAAACTCATTTAGCATAAATTCATCAGACGCTGCATGTTCAGAAGATATTCAAAATCTTGATACAAGTTGCTTTGTGTGCCCCGCTCGCGACATCGAAGCTTCCCAACAGTTAGCCAAGGACCTGACACAGAGCCGTTGTATTTTAGAGTTGGTATCGGAACAAGCTTCAACAAAATCTAAGAAAAATAACTCTACATCGGAAAAAAGTCTTAGTTGTATGTCCCCAGAACAGCTTAAGTGGTCAACCACCTTATCGACTGTGCCGAATGTGGTTGTATCTCAGAAGGAAGGAGAAACACCGGCGACTACTGCAGACATTGAAGAACTTAAATCAATCTCGGCATGGAATCTTCCGCACAGTGTTCTGAAAGAGTACGAAAAGAAAGGCGTCAAAAAAATGTTTGATTGGCAGGTTGCTTGTCTACGCAATCCTAAAGTGATTTTTGAGCATTGTAATCTAGTTTACTCAGCTCCCACGTCCGCGGGAAAAACGCTTGTAAGCGAGATTCTTCTTTTGAAAACCGTGATAGAACGTGGCAAGAAGGTTCTCCTCATACTGCCCTTCATTTCAGTGGTGCGCGAGAAGATGTTTTACTTGCAAGATCTGCTTACACCAGCAGGGTACCGTGTTGAAGGCTTCTTTGGTGGTTACACACCACCAGGTGGCTTTGAAAGCATACATGTTGCAATTTGTACCATTGAAAAGGCTAACTCCATAGTAAATAAGTTGATGGAACAAGGTAAACTTGATGAAATCGGTACGGTTGTGGTTGATGAGGTACATCTTATATCCGATCCGGGACGAGGTTATATACTCGAATTATTACTGGCCAAAATTCTTTACATGTCACGCAAGTATGGTCTACAGATACAAGTCATCACTATGTCGGCCACTTTGGCCAATGTTGAGCTACTAAAACAATGGCTGGACGCAGAACTCTTCATTACGGATTTTCGACCGGTAGCGTTACAGGAAATGATCAAAATTGGCACTAAGATCTATGACAATAAAATGCGTTTTATACGCGACGTCACTAAACCATTAGACAATGAGGACTATGCATTTCCAGCACTTGGAAACGATTCCGATCACGTGGCACAACTTTGTATTGAGACTATTCTACAGAGTTGTTCCGTTATTGTATTTTGTCCATCCAAAGATTGGTGTGAAAATCTAGCTGTACAACTCGCAAGCGCTATCGTTGCACTGGGCAAGTCCGGTACAGAACTAGGACAACGCCTACGTGCACAAATAAATCGTGAAGCAATTGAAGACGTCAAAAAACAGCTTCGCGATATACCAACAGGTGTGACATTAGTTTCAAATAGTGGCTTTGATTGATACATTTCAATATTTCTTTAATAAGTTATAATCTGGCAGGACTCGATTCGGTGCTGGAGAAAACGGTCTCCCTTGGTTGTGCTTTTCATCATGCTGGTTTAACCACCGAAGAGCGTGACATTATTGAAGCTAGTTTTAAATCGTGTGCTCTCAAAGTGATTGTCGCAACAAGCACGCTTAGCTCAGGTAATAATGAAATTCATCACTTAGACTATAAAGCCACTAACGCGATGTTTCTTTAGGTGTCAATCTTCCAGCACGCCGTGTGCTCATACGGTCGCCACTCTTTGGTGGCAAACAAATGAGTTCACTCACTTATCGCCAAATGATTGGACGTGCTGGTCGTACGGGAAAAGATACGCTTGGTGAATCAATATTAATTTGCACGGAAAGCAATGCACGTGTGGGTCGTGAATTGATCACAGCAGATCTTCAACCTATATCCTCATGTTTGGAAATGGACAGCAGCGTAATTAAGATTCATAATACTTAAGAATTCTTTATGACCTTAGGTATTTGAAAATTTCAGACGCACCTTAAACGCGCGCTACTCGAGGTAATCTCATCTGGTGTTGCTGCCAGCAAAGCCGACATTGAGTGCTTCGTACAATGTACCTTGTTAAATGCGCAGAAGCAATTGTGTCAAAAGGAGAAGGAAAATAGCGTTGATGATGATGCTGCTTATATCAATGATGCGCTCGATTTTTTGATTGAATATGAATTCGTGCGCCTCCAAAAGCATGAAGAAACCGAAGAAGAAAACTATGTAGCCACGCGTCTCGGCTTGGCTTGTTTGGGTGAGTTGCTTTCAGCACAAAACGATTGACTGAGTTTAAATTCTCTGATGTCAGCTTCTTCGATGCCACCATCTGATGGTCTTCTACTATTTGCGGAACTCCAAAAATCACGTCGCTGCTTCGTACTGGAGTCTGAGTTGCATGCTGTCTATTTGGTAACGCCATATTCCGTGTGCTATCAACTTCAAAATTTGGACTGGCTACTCTATCTCGATATGTGGGAGAAATTATCGCCAGCGATGAAAAAGGTTGGCGAGCTGGTTGGCGTTAAAGAGTCTTTTTTGGTCCGTGCAATGCGTGGCCAAAGCAAACCGGACTATAAATTATTGCAGATACATAAACGGTAAGTTGTGAAAATGTTGTAGAAATTATTTATTAATTACTTTCAAAGTAGATTCTACACGGCCCTTGCACTGCAAGAATTGGTCAATGAGACGCCTATAAACGTTGTTGCACACAAATTCAAATGCACGCGTGGCATTTTGCAGAGTCTACAACAGATGTCGTCCACATTTGCCGGTATCGTGACAGCGTTCTGCACTTCATTGCAATGGTCAACCTTGACATTGATCGTATCCCAATTCAAGGAACGTTTATATTTTGGCATACACCGGGATCTCATCGACCTGATGCGTCTGCCTGACTTGACGCATAAACGCGCTCGTGCGCTTTTCGATGGCGGCATTACAAGTTTGATTGAATTGGCCAATTCGGATAGTTTTAGCATTGAGAAAATACTTTACAATTCTTTAAGTTTCGATTCAAACAAACAACTTGAACATGAGAATGAGTACGAGACGGAGCAACGTAAAACGGCGCGAAACTTCTTTATTACTGGCAAAGAGGGCATGACAGTGCCGGAGGCAGCAAAGCTTCTAGTGCAAGAAGCGCGTCAATTTGTGCAATATGAGATAGGTGTCGGCAACATCAAATGGACTCAAGAAACTTGTGATCAAGGAGATGACGACGAAATGCATATGTCGTGTGAGGACGAGCAGATTAGAATAACAAAACGAAAGCTCAAGTCAAATGGTGTATCAGAAAGTGTAGAGAGCATTGAATCAGCTGCAAAAGTTAAAATAAGTGAGAAAGCTATTGACAATCTCAAAACTTCAAGTAACAAAATGATGGAAGCTCCGAAAGAAGTGATTTCGCAAACAATAAATGGAAAGAACGTGAAGAATTCAATGGTAGAGAAAATAAATGGAGCCATTGAACAAAAGATTTCACTTTTACCAAAAGAAAATGGAATTAAATCAAAACATAGTAATTTGAAAGGACAAACTGATTTGGTAAATGAAAGAGTAAGCATTTTTGAAAAGGAAAACAAGCATATTGAAACCAAGAATGCAGATAAAAAAGACAATGAAATTGGCAAACAGAGCATAAAACAAAGCGCAATGGAAGATGCTACCGAATCCGCCAAAAAAAGTATGAAAAACGAACAAACAGTTGAAAATGTGAATAATCCAAAGAACGACGCAGCAATTAAGGATGCATTTAAGCAGTCAGAAAAGGCTGTTAATCCAATCAAAAGCTCAAGCACAATAGGTCACGACAAACCCAGCACAAGTGCGGCAGCACGTAAAGAACTTATGCAGAAACAAATAGAGCAACGACGATTGGAAGCGCTTAAAAGAATAAACAAAAAGCGTGCTGAAATGGAACAGGCGCGACAATTGAAGCCTGACAGTGGCGACCCACAAACACCAGGAACAAGTAAAAATGTAGTTCGTGACACACACAAGGCAACACAAAATAAAGAGAATATTGACAAAAACAATACGTCCACACAGTTTAAGTCGCCGGCTGAAAAAGAGTTGAGAATTCCGCGCAAAACCTTAAAGGAGCGTCATTGCGTACAGGAAAACGCCACGCCCACTTCCAAGTCAAAGTCTAATACACCAACATCGAAAAACAATGAAGATAACACACCAAAAATGCCACGACGCAGTCCACGCAATCATACATCATCGGATGCCAGCGCAAAGTCAAACAAAACAAATGAAATTGATCTCTTCATGGACGACGACTCCTTCATGCTGAACACTGGCGTCACAGCGGCCATGACAGCAGCAGAGCAGAAAACATGCAAAGCAATTGAAACATCCCCAGCAAGTAGTCAACAGACAACAGACGAAGATGAAATACCAAGTTCACAACAAATGGCAGAGCCTGCAGAACGATCAAGCAGTAATGCCCAAACGCCACATGGCTCTCGTTTTCTGCAACGCACACAACGTACACAGCAGCGCTTAGCGAGTCCAAAAGTGCCACAAACGAAACGTGCAAGTCCTAAGGCAGTAGCACCTTGTATTAGTGCTGAGCCAAGCAGTTCAACTATTGAGCTCTCCGATATGTCATTAGAAAACTCGTTAATAAAGAATCCACTGCAGTTGAACTCATCCCATATACTAAGCTGTTCGAAGGTGGACACGGAGGCTGCCAGTTTCAAAAGTATTGAAATTATAGATATTTGCGGGCAAGAGGAAGTATTCAAAGGCGCCATTAAGGAATTGTTGGCAGCCAAACGTTTCGGTTGCAGTATTGGTCTTCAGCAGCAAGCAGCAAAACGAAAGCCAATGATTGGCGCCAATCTGCTTATCAACCAGGCGGCAGCCGCTGAAATGCAGCCAAATAAATCGTTGCTCTTTCATCTCGATGACACAAGTTTTGTGACAGGCGTGGCATTTAGTATTAGTGAAAATATCGTCTACTACATGAATCTGCAAGAAGATGAGGAGTTTGGACAAACTTGCAAACACATAAATACGCCAACGAAATTAAAATATTTACGCTTGTTGCTGAGCACAGAGAACACAACAGTACTAATGCATGATGCGAAGGAACAGCTAAAAGTGTTGGCCCGTGCCTTACCGGATATCAACACATTGGGCGTGAAACTGGAAGATCCCAAAGTGGCTAACTGGCTGTTGCAGCCAGATAAGATGCTCAGTTTTGAGAACATGGTAAATGACTGAGACGTAAACAAAAAATGTTACTGTTAATTAATAAATACATTTGTGTGCAGTGTCAACAATTCGCGCCGGAATGCTTGGGTCTTGTAAATCTCTGCGGAACAGGACGTCGCTGTTACAGCAGTTATGGCCTGGATGCTAATAATGCTATATTAGCAAAGTTGAGGTGAGTTTCAACGAAGACTAACTCTACGAATAAATTAATGTGAAATTTTCTCTTACAGATGCTCGATTGAAGCTTGTGTTACGGTGCACATACTCAAAGGTCAAATCGAGAATCTGGAACGCATTGGCGCTGGCGAATTACACAAGTTTTTCGTCGAACTAGAAATGCCCATTCAATCTTCACTATGCCAAATGGAATTAATTGGGTTTCCGGTACGAGAATCGAAATTGCAGGGACTCTTTCAACAAATGGTGGAAGTGATGAAGAAATTAGAGTTAAAAATTTATGAAACAAACGGCGCACGTTTCAATCTGGGCTCAGCAACGGCCGTGGCGAAAGTTGTCGGTTTGCATCGCAAGCCAAGCGGTCGGGTAAGCACGTCGCGTCAAATACTGGAGAAACTCGATTCTCCAATTTCGCAATTGATCATCACGTATCGCAAACTGAGTGTCACTCTTACAAAAAATATACAACCGCTGTTGAAATGTGTGCAGCTTCAACGCATACATGGACAAAGCATTACTTTCACGGCCACGGGTCGCATATCAATGACGGAACCTAATTTGCAAAATGTTGCCAAAGACTTTGACGTTCAGTGCGGCGCCGAAAAGTTGACCATATCCTGTCGCAGCGCCTTTACGCCAGCGAATGTGAAACATTGTCTCATCTCTGCTGACTTTTGCCAGCTGGAAATGCGCATATTGGCACATCTGTCACAGGATTCAGCATTGCTAGAAGTTATGAAGTCGGAGCGTGACGTATTTGTGGCAATTGCAGCGCGTTGGAATAAGGTAGCAGAGGATGCTGTCTCTGAGCAGCTACGTAATGGCACGAAGCAAATTTGCTATGGCATTGTCTACGGCATGGGCATGCGCAGCCTAGCCGAGTCACTCAAATGTACCGAACAGGAGGCAAGCTATGTTTCCCAGCAGTTTCATGCGACCTATCCGGGTATACGGTAAGTTTTATGCAAAGTTATGTACAAAGTTTCGAGTTTCTTAATTGTTATTACTTTAATTGCAGCGCTTATACCGATAAAGTTATAAAATTTGCACGCAATAATGGATACATCGAGACGATCACGGGCCGGCGCCGCTATTTAGACCACATCAACAGTGGCGAGCCACAGATGAAAAGTAATGTTCTTTAATTTAATTACTTAGCTTGTTATACAAATTTTTACTCGTAGGTCAAGCTGAACGGCAAGCTATGAACTCGACGATTCAAGGCTCCGCCGCCGACATTGCCAAAAGTGCGATTTTGCGCATGGAAAAGAACATTACAAAATATCGTGAGAAATTGGGTATTGATGCACATGGAGTTAGTTTGGTGTTGCATCTGCATGATGAACTTATATTCGAGGTGACAACGGAAAAGGCACGTAAAATCGCAAAAGTACTCAAACTGAGCATGGAAAGTTGCGTGAAGTTGAATGTGCCGCTCAAGGTGAAACTAAAAATTGGTAAAAGCTGGGGTGAATTATCAGAAGTACAAATCTGATGAAAATTTTTAAACTTTATTCATTCTGAATTATCGCTTAATTGTAAATGTTTGTTATTGATTATACAAAATTAATTATTTGGTTCCTTTACAAACCCTCCTTTTGTGCCCATTCTGTCCATGAACCGGCATAGGCTTTAGCGCTGTAAAATTTGTGTTTTATAATTTAATTATTGTATTAAATGAGTCTTTCTTTCAACACAAAATACTTACTTTGTAAAACCTTCTTTTTTTGCTGCCGTCGCAGCACGTTGGGCGCGGCCGCCGGCTTTGCAGCTAAAAATGATTGTGGCGCTCTTATCAGGCTTAGCGCGCCCGTACTGTTTTTCGAAATCAGCCGATGTTTGATTTAGTGCCGCTTCCAGTTGAGGCACTAAATAAGGTGTGAATGTTGTTTTTTTAGTATTTAATTTAAGATTTCTTTGAAAAAGCTTACATGGAATGTTAATGCTTGCCGGTAGTGTGCCGGTTTCATCAATTTCATCCTTGTTGCGCACATCAATCAAATACTGCTCGGGATGATTGGGCACATCTTTTACCTCCTCGTAGGTTGCCATTGTTCAAATACTGATTGTCTACTGACGATTGTTTTTAAACGAACAAGTTGTCGTTAAAGATAAAGTAAATCGGTAATCCTTAATAATTGACAAGCTTTGGTGTTGCAAGGTGGTTATTTGGCTGTTAGTGATGAATCGACATGTTTTCATTTTGACGCATATGCGAAACTTTTGACACTGGTTTCACTGAAACGGTCTGCTTTCAATCAACTTTTGTTTTATGTGCTCTGTATTGCAACGCATCATAGACGTACCTAATGTTCAATCATTTTCAAAGATTTTATTATTTAAAATTAATTCAATCTCATTTAAATTCACAAATCAAATAGAATAATGGGTTCTCCTTGAACTTTTGGTAATACTGACATGAAGTCTCTTCCTCTTTATTACAATTAGTTAATCAATACAATCACTTCCTCCATAATTAGTTTTAACTTGAAATGATACAAGAATCAGAATCTTTATTTAAATAAATTTGTTTTTATTAAATATCTACACAAATCATACTTCTTTTACATTTTTTGTTTTCACTAAATAATTTAAAAGCATTAATTTAAGGCAATCATATGCATCGTAAATAAACAAAAATAATTAAATTGCACAATTTATTTGCACACAGCAAAAATTCATCAAGAAAATAGTTATATTATTAATATATTCTTTTAGTTATTTGTCTGCACATTTACAACGCAAAAATGAAGATAATTACATAATTATTATTATTCATTTTGTTTTTGTGTAATTCATATTCACACTTTCAGTTTGCACCTTTTCAAGGACATTATCATAATATGATTCAATATCAGTTAATTTCATAATCAAGACACGCTTTACAACAAATTGAAAATACAATCCTTCTTTTCTTTGTTTTTATTACATTTCTCTTAACACTTACTTTACTTTAATAAAAAAGAAATGGGTGGTCTCATAGTGGGCGTGTTTCTATTTATATTTATTTTTGTATATGAGTTAATTTGTTGTTCGTAAGCAAAAGGCATTCCTCTATGTGTGTTTGTGTGTGTGTAAGTTTGTATATTAATCTTAATTTTTTTTACCTAATATGCAAAATTCCCAAAAATATGTTTTGATTTTTATATTTTTTACTTATTTTTAAGTGTATTTTGTTACATTTTCATGCAAGTTTTGTGTAAGCGATACTTAATTTTTTTAAATCTCTTTAAAATATGATACAAAGATAAAAATTTTCTTTTCATATTTGTTTTGTTTTGTTCAAAAGGAAAACCATAAATTATACAAAGAAAATAAGAAAATCTAAAGAAGGAAATCAAAGAAAAACAAACTAACGAAAATCAACACGGGAAAATCTGTGTACGTGCAATCATATATACACACATCCAGTGCGGTGGCGTAGGCCCATTTGTGGCTAATAGTGTTCGAACAGACGGCGGTGTTTAGGCGGGGGGCGAAGCAAGTGTGACATAATGACGATACCAAGCTGCTGCTTTATGTCTTTACTGCAACGTCATTGTTGTAGTTGTCGTCTTTATCTTCTTGTGTTTTTGATATAGTATACAGGAAATTGTTGCTAAATGTTGTCTGCCAAATGTTTTACATACGCTTTGACGGTGGTACTAAATGTTCAGGCAGGACATTGGGCAGCTCACAGCCTTCCAATTTAACATTGATTAAGTGCAAGGCGAGCGCAAACTCATCTGAATCGAGGAAGCCATCGCCATCAATATCAGACAATTTCCATATTTTACTAAGCACCGAATTTGGTAATTTCGATTTAATAAGTTCCTGTTTGGCAGCTGTTAAAAAAAGAAATATTTTTTTTTTTTAGTTTTTTAAGATAAATTATTTTGATTTTCAATAACTTACTTGCGCCTGATATTTTGCCATCAACGGGACCAAGTCCATTGAAGATGGTGTCTGTGCGTTCTTTATCCTTTTTGCAAATCCAATCGTGCTCGCCGTAGCCTGCATCGATGCCCTCGCCCTTCATGTAACCGAACGGCGAGACTGTGTCGTCGATGACACCCTCGAAGGCGCCACCTGCAAAATGCAACATAAATCAAACAAATTCATTTAGTTTATTGTTCAACAAGCACAAGAAAATTTAAGAAAAAAAATAATAAATAAACTAGAAATATTGTAGTATACGGCAGATATGCCACGAGTCTGAACGGCTTTGGCTCTGTTCTGGCTCTGGTAAAAAGGAAAAAAAAAAACAACATCGCATTCAATTAGCCACAATTAAAGCCTTCAACTCGTGTTTATGCGCCAATGTGCGCCAATTCTTACTACTTATGGCAATTGCAACAAGTGTACACAATAATTGCCGCATATAGTCAGCTATGTGTGTGTGTGTGTGTATGTTTATTGTTGCATCTCGTGCGCGTTTTCATAAAGTGAAATGCCACGCAGCGTCGTCGTCGTCGTCCTCATAGACTTTGTCTACTTAAGTACTTGTCTACCTACTTTACCTTAGCTTCATGCACACGAGTATAATATAAACAAACCATGCTCCCTCCGACCCACTCAAGTTTCCGCTTCATGCAACAATCACACACGCACACACACACATACACATTCATATACAGAATGCACCGGCCGCCAGTTGTCGCCAGTCAATTGCTAGATTACAACAATTGCATCGCTTTTTGGTGTTGGCGCGCGTCTGATCTTCATTCAATAACCATTTTTTTTTTTTTGCTTTTTTTATGTTTAGTAAATTGTTTAGCTCCGAAATTGTTGCTTTGAACTTTGTTTGCCTGAGTATTTATAGCATTTTAAAGACACGCAACGCTTACATTAATTACACCATGTTCATCAAGATTGCCAACTTTGTAGCCAAAAAAATGTTGCTGTTGCCGCAGGCAGCCCAGTAAGCCATTTAAACGCTTTAAGCACGTTTGCTTTAATGACATTCTGACCGGACTTGATGGAGTCGTGGCAACCTCAATTGGAGCAGAATCAACTTCAACCTCAGCTGCAGCTACGACTATTTCATCTTCCAAAAATAACATTAGAGTGAAAAACAAACACAAACAAAAAAAATTGGGAAAGAGAAGATAAGAACAGGAAAGAGAAGAGAGTAGAACGCTTTAAAGTGGCACATCAAAATTTTTTTGCAATTTCATTCGACAATAAAAAAAATAAATTATACAAAAATAAACACGATTTTACGGGAATTGAATTTTTTTTTTTTTTTATATTTAAATGATGTGCGAGAAATGACTGAGGAAATGCCATGACTTGAACATGAACAGAAGCCCAAGCAAATACAAATTAGACCAACATTGTCAATAAGATATTCACAAACCAGAAGACAAGAGTACAAACAACAATAACATCAATAGACATTAGTCATAAGTGTTTTTTTTTTTTTTTTGGTTTTTGATATATGAAGATCGTGTCTTTATATGACAATCTCTATGTGCGTATGTGTGTGTGTGCTAATTTTTTAGCGACATAATGCTAAACATGTGATATACATATATTTCAATTTTCGTCTCTTTCTGTTTGCTATTTCATAGATAAAAAAAACATTGCCAGTTGTGGGTTGGACTAAAAACCAAAAAACAAACAAGAATCAACAACAGCAAACAACTTGAAAACAGTTAAAACATTTGATAAGCACGTACATAGTCGTAAATAATAATAATAATGAGCATGTGTGCGCCTCATCATTTAAACAAGTGTGTTAAGCGTAAAAAAAAAATAAAACGGAGAGAAAAAAAAAATTCAAGCGCATAAAATTGCATAACGCGTGACTGTGAAGTTCAGTTAGAACAAGTTCTGAAAAGATCTCAAGTTCAGTTCTAACTTGTTTTTTAGCATAATGTAATATGAACAGCGATCTTTGAACCAAAATGTTGCTTAGCTGAGTTTGTAGACAGCTAAGATTATTCGTTAATAAATGGCTATGAGTTATCGAAGTATCTCAATCAAAATCAAGTCTGATTAAATAAACGGTCAATAAATTCTTTTTATATTGATAATTAATGAGAATTGACATGACAGAATCATACAAAATTAAACAATCTTACAGATAACTGAAAAAATAAACTAATCAATCTCAACGTAGAATGTTTATATCATTCTAACATAGATAGATATAGAACTTTATTAATGTAAGACTGATTGATAACATCTGTGATATTTTAATTTCGATATGCACTAAAATCATCCTTCAATATCTGACCAAAATCAAGTGTCTTCGATTAAGACGAACAGTGAGAGGTTAATGAACGCCTGTCACTCTATAAATGAACTTGTCGAACTTGAAACAAGAGCAAAGCCAAACCAAAAAATAAAGCAAATTTACAAAAGGCATTGTCATGATTGAAAGATAGCGAGAGAGAAGCAATTAGAAGGCATCGTTTATAAGTACATGTATACAAAATGCATCTTACAACAAATAAAGAAAATCTAAAACAACAACAATTGACATGACGCCAAGACAAAGACGGAAATAAATTAAGAGTAAATAAAATCGAAATGAATTCTTACAATGAATTAGCACTGATTGAATGAGCAGTTCTTGACTTTGATTTACTTTTGCTTTATCATTTATCACCACATTGGCGCACACACACACACACATGCAAACACTGCAAACACAGATAGCCTGTTTGATATGTAAACTGTTTTTGTTTCGCTTTCATGCGCTTTGACAAAAACTTTTTCCTTTATTTCAGTTTTTTTTTTTGTTTCGCTTCGATTTTGAGTTCATTCACATTAACGTTTGAATTTCAGTTTTAATGCGGGCAGGACCGGACAGAGCAACTTGTTTCCAACATTTTTCATGTTTCAAGTCGAAAATTTCATACTTATCGCTTTTAGAGAAGCATCGAATTCTTGTAAGTTGACAAGTTGCTGCTCAGTTTACAAGCTTCTTTTTTGAAGCATGAGTCAAACAAGAACAAAATAATGAGTCAATGACTTTTAATTTACTTTTTTTTTTGCAACAGGCGGTTGCACTTACGAAGGTCTTTCAAAAAAAAAAATAAATAAATAAATGCGTTAATTTCTGAGCACATATCACTTTCAAAAATTTAAAAAGCATTTAAGCAGAATTTAATTAACTTAACCACTTGAGAAAACAATTTCCTTTTTATGCACTAAAAAATATATATATGACAAACAAAAAAATTTAAGAATGAATACCAAACTTTCTATGAAAACTTATGGCAAAAAATTCAGACATTCATATATAAACACAACAAACAAAATAATCTTGAGAAATTCAAAATAAATGCTTTCTTCCTGCGTTTATCTACACTACATACGACATACACAAATTCTTATAGATCATTCAGTTTTTTTTTTTTTTTGTATATATTATAAATACAACGCCATAGTGTTCATTTGAAATTTCACTCAACGGCGACGACACTCAATGCTGAATGGCAATCAAAAAAGCGCCAAACAGACGCGCATACGAATAGGCAGAAGGACAGACGAACATATGGATCGACTATATAAATTGTTTGGAGCTTAAACAACAACAAAAAAACATTTGGTAAGCAGCTTAGCCTAAGTCCAGCAATTTTGATCGTTTCAATCAGACAGACCACACGCCCAAAGTCACTCAGTCAGTGATGCACATTTAACTAGCAAACAAATTGATAAGCGACACAGTCGGCGTCATCATCATCATCGTCGTCGTCATGATCATGATCATCGCCAACGCCATCGTTTGCAATTTTTTCGCGCCATTTTCATTTAGCGCACACGGCGAGGCGAACCAAACCGTACATCGGAAAAGCAGCCAAGCCAAGTGTGCTGAGTGAGCACTTAATGGGCGAGCGTTTTGTGTGGGCGTACAGATTCAGACATATGTAAAAATCTTCTTTTGTATTTGCATAGACAAACGAGTATCTCAAAGATTTGTTTGCACTAATCAAAGTTGATAAACGAAAAATGTCTAATAGAAAGTTGCAATGTCACGAGCGTATGCAAAAAGACGCTCAAAAAACCTTTCTTTTTTAATGAAATTATTTAATTTATGATAATTTTAATTACTATGCACGTTTTCGCGCGTAATCATCAGTCAACGACGCTTGATGAAATTTTGTGACCAATTTTGTAGGCGTTATTCCGGCACACACACATACACAATGCTCAGCTTGGTAAATCAGTCACAACTATTTAAAACATTATCATACTAGATACGTGACAAGCCACCACCCCAAAAAGTTCGAGAGCACAATCTATAATTAAACTCTTTGTCGAAATATTATAGCATTTGTTTATATTGAAATGTATCATAAGTTTTCGCTTTTCTGCGTGATCTGCTTCTTCTTTTCGCATTTTGTTTAACTATATTAATACAGTGACCGTCAAAACATATCAAAAGAAATGCGCCGAAATGTGTAAATTTTGTGGAAGTCATATATGATATACAGGGTGCGGTAGTAACCTATTATAAGCATGAAAAGTCTGACATCATAATGTGCGCCATAAAATTACGAAAATTATTCCTATAAAAATCGTTTTTTAACAGAATTGTTTTAAAGTTTTCATTCGTTTTAAAAGAAATTGTTTGTCGCTTCAAAAATGGAAAGATCTTATTCGATCTTGTTATATTTCATTCTCAGTTCAATTCTTAAGTTTAAAAAAGGAAATCTGGTATATAAAGTAATTAATCAATCAACGATTAATATATATAAAATACACTGTCAAATATATAATTTGCATTTTTTCGGAATGTTTTAAAAATTTGAAATAATTACCAAAAAGGTCACAATTGTCGCACCCTGCACTTTATTCTGAAAGAAACAACAACACCGATAAAGTGTCGAGACTATTTGTACAGCATTTTTGCACTCGGCATAAAGTTTATTCATTTTGTTTATTTTATTTAAACATATTTTTCGGTTTATTTGTTTTATTAGTTGAAAATATTTCGATAAGAATGTATTATTGCTGACTGAGCGTTTTGACAATTAAAACAAATACGAGAAGAGGCGAAAATTCCAAATAAAACTTGCTACCAATAACTCAAGAAATAATTGGGGTACGCATGAAACTAGTTGAGAACGCCAAATTCAGAACAGACTTTATGAACACTTTCACATTTTTCTCCCAAAAGCAGACAATTGGATCTTGGTTAAGATTCTTTTTGGTTAAAGAAAGGTGGAAAGTAAAAAATTACACATGAACAGTCAAAACATCTCAAGTTCAGAATTTCGTGAACCGTGCACATTTTTAACAAGTCGGAACTTTATTTGAATGTCATGTGAACGTGATTGTTGACTCAAATTAGTCAGCTAATGTACACTTCTTTTCTTTATCTTATAATTTAGGTTTAAGTAGTTAGTTGACAAACTCAAATTAAGGGCTTTAATAATATGACGGCATAATAAAATACAAGTTAATGTTGGACAGCGAAGCACGATATGAAAACTACCAATGACAAAAACAACAACGACAGAAAGTCTGACACATAAACAATTTATAAAGTGAATAAAGCACAGCTGTCTGACACTAAAAGTAAAGAAAATGGGACATCAAATACCGAAAAATGCTTTATTGGAACAAACTTTTGAAGACCTTAAATCAAGCGCCACGAAGCGATGTGCCGAGGTGAGCCAAATAAATAAAACGTGTGAGAGTCAAACATGTTGTAATCAATAAGAAGGAAATAAGTTGAATGAAAGTGCAAAGTTTAGCGCAAATAATATGTACTTTATCAAAAAGGCTAAAAATAAAAAAAAAATGTAATAAAAGTCATGATTTCATGCTCTAATTTAAAAGCGCACAAATTACACACCAACAAACCTAATCGATAGTTTAGTTTTAGTGAAGCATTTCCTTCATTTTTATTTTATTTTTTTAACGTTTTTGTTTTTTTTTTTTTTCAAGTTTTTAGTCATTTGGTCATTTGTTCACTGAAACAATGTTATGCTCAATTCATTCACTTGTCACTCTCTTCATGTCCGCCTTCACTCCACTAAAACATTTTTTTTATTATACAAAAACAAAAAATGCGCTCAAGTGTGAAATACTTTTTTTTGGTATGTGCCAGTTTGTGTGCATGTGTGTGTGTGCGAGTTTGTGTGCATTTGAAGTACATACAAATGACAAATGAGTCATACAATGAAAACGGCAGCAACTGAAAATAGTAGCAACAACTTGTTTGAGCCACGAGTACAACCAACAAGCCAAAATACTCAATTATATCGAAAATGATGTATACATATATGTATGTATAAGTACATTTGTGTGAGTATGTGTGTGTTTACCATTGACGCGTCTGTTGGCTCAAATAATGCTGACATCAGTAATGAACTCAACAAATATTATCACCCATATGCGAGTTCGTACACGTCATAAGCGCAATTTTTTTATATTTTTTGTAAAAAAAAACAATATTTTTCCCTTTTTAGCGGCAACACAAACAATCGCAAAATGACGGTTTCTTCTACTGTGTAATATTTTTATTTATTATTATTATTTTTTTTTTTTTGTCTTAAGTTGACAATTAGACGCTACAATATCTTATCAAAGTACAACATCGTCTTCTGATATGAATTCGTTTAAGTAGAACAACTCAATTCATTTAAAAAATTGTTTTTTTTTTTTTTTTCATTTTTGCTCTGTTGCTATTTACTTAGACTTGGGCGCAAATTATTTAGAGACCTCGTTTTTTTTTTTTTATTATTATATTTTTTTTCTGCCAAGGTGTGTGCGCTGCTCATTCATCTATTTGAGTTTTCAATTTGCTTAAACCATATCAGAAGTGTTAGAGCGAGTGAGAAAGAATAACTTGGGTGCAGCTTATCAGCGTTAGCGGCAGTCTTATCACTATGCGTATGTACATGAATATAGACAAACAAATACTTATGAAATTCTTCCAAGAGCAAAAAAGCTTATGTAACGAAACGCTCAACATATACCAAGAATAAATTGCATAGAAACTGAAATGTAACTTTGAATTTAAACAGAAATCTGTAAAGAAGTTACGCACGCATTTAAATTGATAGCAAATTTTCAATTGCGTCAGTTGCATGTGATCGATCCAACAAACAAACAAACAAACAAATTTCATTGAATCTTGTTGAAAATGTATGGCGAATTCATTGGTTTTTCATTTAATTACTCAAAACTAATTGACTATGGCAAACCAAACAATTATATTTGTATTTCATGACTAGTTTTGGTTAGATATTTCTAATTGTAGAAGTATTAGTTACTCTCACTCAAGCAGTTACACTTTAAAACCGTCAGTCAGACAGCCAGTTAGTCAAGCAGTTAGTATGTTGGACGGAGCGACAGTCATATAGACAGTTATAACTCGTTTTATACAATTTCGCATATTTGCTAACTGGGTCAGACGCTTTTAACTTGGCTTGCTAACTTCATCTGCCAAATGCTCATTGTTGCGAAAAATTTCTTATTTCGCTTTTACTCGTTTTCCTTTCATGTTGTTTATTTTTATATTTTGCTTCTTTTGTATGCTTTGTTTTTTTTTACATGAAAATAAAAACGACACGTTTGAAACTCAAAAGCGGATTTTAATTAGCTCAACATTAGAAAACTGATAAGTCAAAACGTTGACGTCGCAGTCGCGATTGCCGCCGCTGTGACTGATGACAACAATTCAACCGAATTGGCATTACGAGTTTCAATAAATAAACTATGAAGCATTAAAACAAATATATATGTATATGTAGCTATAAAAAAAAAATCACATAAGCAAACGGAAGTCATGTAAGTGAAGTCACATTAATGTTGTTGTATCTAGATAAATACTCTGAACAAGTGCAGCGACTGCAGCGACTCAGTGCGATAGGCAAGTGACAAATTGAATGACAATGGCTTTGATTGCATAGCAACAACACAGTGCATTGTAATGAGTGAGTTAATCTTAAACAGATGAGCGACCAGACAAATTACCTTCAATTTCTATGCACAATAAATAGCGCAAGGTCACAGTGAGGGAAAAGACAGCAGAGAGAGTTAGAGAGAGAGAGAGAGAGGGTGGGAGTGTTTGTATAATTAAAATCTGCTATTAAATCAACATTTGTAAGCTTACCCTTCACCACCGGCTCTGAGACAAGTGTCATTTCCTCCTGTGGTATCATTTCCATTAGTCGCGCAATATCCTTTGCCAACATATTATCCACAATATCGAGCAGATGCGGTTTCAGTGAATGGAACTTGGTAAAGTCCTGATGCTGTAGCACGTCTTGCATTTTCTTAATGTCGGGGAAATCGCCCGGCGATATTGAATGTTCACGCTGTATGCGATCATAGATCTGACCAAGATTCTTAATTAAATCCTTCTTTTTACTATCCTTGCCGAAAACGGAAGGCATATCCTTGCGCAGTTCGGATATTATGAACGCATGTACTTTTGCAAGACGCGCTCGCTTAATCAAATCATTGAGTTTGCGTAGCGCGGCATTGCGTGGCAGTGATTGCAAATCGCGGAAGAGATCCTGCTCTTCATCTTCGAACAGGCGACGATTCGCATCGAAGCGTAGTGGTTGATCCCAGAATGAGCCAATATAGACGCGTGCCACTTCCGGCGTTTGTAGCACCTTGCCCAGTGACCACATGAGGGCGCCATAAACACGCATCAGTTGCTGATGATCGATCATGTCCGCTTTATTGAGTATAATACGTATTTTGTCATCGTGACCTTTGAGCGCTTCAATCGAACGTCTAAACTCATCAGATATGTCCAATTTATGTGCGTCGAATAGGAGTATGATGCGATCGACACGCTCTGCGAACCATTCCAGTACACCAGTGAAATCGTAACCGCGATCGATACGTTGTTTCTCGCCGGACAGAATGCCGGGCGTGTCTACAATGGAGATGGCCTGGAGCACAGGTGAGCCGACGCTGGAGCATTGGAAGCGATTCAGAAAAGCGTTGCCGTATTTGGAGAGCGGGCGAAACTGTTTTTTCGGATCGACAACAAGCGCATTACCGGGTATAACGCCCTCCTTCTCGTCATACATGACCGCAATGAAGCGATCTGTCGTCGGCTCGGGGCCAATGCGTATGCCGGGGAAATCGCGCTCCAACAGGTAACGTATAAATGTCGTCTTGCCGGTCGAGTATTGACCAACGAGCAAAATCATTGGCTTTGCATCGAAATCGGGATCCTCCAGTTTCGGCGAGTGAAAGTCATGAAACTGGTAGTGCTCCTCCAGGGGCAGCAATTTGCTGCGGTAGATCTTTTTCAGCTCACCGATGACATTCTCAACGACTTCTTGCGTATTTTTCTCACGTTTCAAGAAACTAAACATTTTCACAATTAACAAAGCACTGTTTCAACGCAAATTATTCAATCGTATAAAAAATATAGAAAATTTATATATATATATTAATAAACTAATTATTACACTATTTCGAAATATATATACAGTTTCCAACTTTTTCTTATTTTTCTTTCTTTTTTTTCGACCGAGTTTCGCGTCCGCCCCTTCAATGATTCACTCACAACTGATTACAACACTAACAACACTGACTGTTGCCAACCTTCAAAACTTGTTGTCGCTAAAACTCCAACCGAAAACCCATAAATAAATGATGTTGTAAACAGACAGAAGAGGTGAAAAGAAGCTCATTAAAAATGTTTCTAAATGAAAATACGCGGAAAAACCCGTCAAAATATGTAAAACAATTCAGAATTTACGCTGATCGGTGATTTGACAACTCTACGTCGGGAGAGAATTCGTACTCTCCCGTGTCATTTTTTTGTGACACGACATTGGAGTATTGATTAAGCGCATGTTACGCTACTTCCGCTGGCGATTTTAGCCATACCTTCACTCCGAGGTCTTTTTAAAACCGGGATTTTTTCTTCTTCTTCCACTTCTGCCGACACTCTATTGACTCTCTCGTGTCAGCTTGGCCCGTTATCGTTTCTCGCCCAATGGCAATGTTAATTCAAATTGTCAATTGCGATTTTTTTAATGTACGAATTTAATTCGGATTCAACTAGATGAGATGAAGAATTTTTAAAAACATCACAGATTTTTCAGTCTCTGAAAAAATACCATGTATTGCCAATTATTCTGAAGCATACACTTTTCTATTTTTCTATTACGAAAACCTCACTAAAAATATTTCCAATTTAAAATACGCGGAAAAGGCCGTGAAAATTCGTAAAACAATACATACTTACGACTTCTGATGATTTGACAACTCTGTGTCGTGAGAGAGTTCCTACTCCCGCATGACTCTATGCAGAAGTGTCAACATTGGCGCAATAGTGTCATGGCAGACACTGCAGTATTGGTTTGGCGTATGTAGCGCTGCATAGGCTGGATATGTGTCTCGTTTAATTAATTGGCCACCAGGGCTTCGTTTGCCCAAAATCATCAGGCGGATTCCATTTTTAAATTACCATCACGATTTTATTCGGGGATTTTGTTAACGATAATTTCTGGCGATAGAATGCTTTCTTACACAATTGGTGATCACAAATTTAAACAAGAATGATTGAAATGAATGGTCGATTTTACGACTAAATGAGAGCATTGAGCCTGAGGGATGTAAGTTTTTTCTGTTAGTTTAAAGACGGTGAAATTAGAACAGCAACGATGAAACCCATCTACATGTCAAATAAACACATCCGATAGTGAAGCAGACAATATTTCCGTTATTTTTAAAGTGCAATTCAGCGTTTTATTCAAAGATCGTGCGAAATACTTATATACTACTT
Organism: Phortica okadai; assembly: GCA_034638295.1. Classification (NCBI taxonomy): domain Eukaryota; kingdom Metazoa; phylum Arthropoda; class Insecta; order Diptera; family Drosophilidae; genus Phortica; species Phortica okadai. Next base: position 2,713,985 of record CM067849.1, on the reverse strand, counting down.
AATACTTTTAGTACTCTTTTTACTTTGCACTTATAAGCTAAATAGCATCAATTAATAGTAACTTGTTTCTGGATACATTTGATTGAAGTTGTTCGGTAGCACATAAATATCTTCCGGTCTTCCATTGAATACGAATGGACGCTTCAGCGATGTCATCTTCGAATCGTGCTGCGGTGGTGCCATTGAGGCCAAGCCGAAACTCTGCGGTGACATAAAACCAGGACCTGCACTGGGCGCTGCAACAGGACGATAAGGATTGCTGGGCGTGGGAGGTCGTGTACCATAGCCGCCATTGAAGTGTGGATATTGTGTTGACGATGCCATATCATTGCCAGAAGCGCCGCCCATTTGATATATGCCAGACGGCTTGCCATTGGCGAGAAAGTTAACTGGCAAATTGAAGACCGAACCGAATGATGAGAATGTCGGCATTGGCTGATAGGTAAGCAACGGCGAGAAACCATTACCAAATGGACTCGGATTCATGTTCGGTACGAACATGTACGGTGTGGGCGGCAAACGCACATAGTAAATGGGCGAATTGGGGCGTTGAAATGAACTGCTCGCGCCGCCAGGACGACGACCACCCGCTGCGGCACGTGACATGACCATATCCTCCAAATCATTTGTGCCATCGCTGCCGGCCTCATAAGCTGGATAGAACATCTCTGGCGCCAGATAGAGCGGAAATGGTATAAACACGGGCTGAGCGTAACCAATGAATGGCAAGAACTTCGGCATTGGCATGGCCATTGCTGGAGCTGGCGGCGGCAATGCGTGTTCAAAGGGATTGCGTGGCATTGCGGGCGGACCATTGTGCATGCCAAAGGAATTCCAGGGGTATTTCATTGAGCTTGGCAAACGTGATTCCGGGCGCATTTCGTTCAGTAATTGATAAGGATCATTTAGTTCATCATCGATGTGTTGTGTGTTCTTTAAAGCTTCGACGGTAACGTCATTTTGTTCGCTGTCGTGTACATATTGTGTTGCCTGCACCTGTTGTTGTTGTTGTTGTTGTTGTTGTTGGTTCAGCTTGGTGTGTTGTTGTGCACGTGCATCTTGTTGTTGTTGCTGTCCATTGGCATGTACTGGTTGTTGTTGTTGCGTTTGAAGATTTGCTTGTTTCTTAATCAATTGCGGTAAATTTGCAGCCGAAATTTGTTGCAAAAAAATACAAAGTAGGCAAATAAACAAGAAACGTTTTTGTTGTGTATTGAAGGACATTTTGTCGATACTGATTTGTTGTAACTGCAAGAAAATAATTAGAACAAATGTATAGTTTAACAATGAGAACACAACACGTTGTTATATAATAACAAAAAAAAAGTTTTTTAGCACAAATAATAAATAAATCAATTATCAACGATTATGTGATCGCATTAAAACAACGTTATTTTCTATTACTTTGCACTTTTTTTATTATTTCCTTGTTTGCGCTTTGAACTTGGCTTAAATCGTTGATTTTGCATATATAAATTAATGCAAAACGTTATTGAGGACGTTCCATCTTGACTTACTTGGCACTTGTGTGTGTAAATATACACGCGTTATTTGAAATAAGCAAAGCTTTGAGCTTGAGCGACAAACAAACAATCTGCAAAATAGCGCAGAACCAAACGCGCGACTTGTCGAAACGAAAATGATGCCATTCGCGCTCAGAATCGCTGCTTTATATGACGATGGCACAATCAGAACACAGTAGCAGCAGAAGCAGCAACAAGAACAAGACAGCGGCCAACGCAAACAGCTGCAGGCATGCGCGGCGCATGCGCAAATTGTATGAAGAAGCGACGTTGAAATAGCAGCATTGCGTCTAAGGCAAGCAAAAGTATCTTTGAACATGAAATAATTTGCAAAACTGAATATTAAAAAAAAGCACAGCAATAAAAAAAATGTATTTAATTAATATTATTTATAAATTGTTTACATTGACTAACAAAACGCGCAGTACTGCGCAGTCAAACGATCAAAGCTCAAAAGTACATGTTTATATTAACACACATACATGAGCCATTTGTATATGTATGTGAGTGTTGTTTTTTATAACGTTAATTGTAAGAGTCGCTCAGTTAAATGTCAATGGCCCTTAACACATGGCGTTGATGGTGCCGCCGCCTACCAAAAGGCATTCTAACATAGAAGGTGCCACTTTAGCATTTTTTGCATGCAATTGCTGCATTTTGATTAGACAACAACAACAGTCACAACAACAACAACAACAATGTTAATAAAATGTAATTTTTTCATTTGCCTAATGAGTATCACAGCACTGCTCAAAGTCTTAGAGCAATAATCTTCTGCTTAAGCACTTTCACCAGACATTTGTGGGCGTGCAACATAAACGCGAGTCTCGACAAGATCAAATAAAAGCACCAACCCCAACAAAAACAACAACATTTACACGAATTTCGTTGAGTGAGGAGGACTCGGATCACCTTGAAGTTGAGTTAGTTTTAATTGGTCATAATTGTACGCGATTGCATCTGCATTTCGCTGCTAATTGCCTCTGTGGCTGTGTGTGTGTCTGTGTGTGTGTGTGTAAAAGTGTGAGTATCTCATATCAGCACACAATTATGTAACAGATATGAATGAGCTTAGACGCGTATCAAGATGCATATAATTTTTATGATATTTGAGCAGGTTTTTCAAATCATGACTTTTCGTGTTTAATAAAGCAAATGAAATAAAATACTTCCTACTACGTAACAAGCAAGGGAACGATTTTTATTGAGATATAGTCTAAAGTAATTTTATGCTTTTTATGCTTTCTCACTTAAAGATCTTGAAAGAGGTATTATAAAAAAAAATCAAACTGGAAAAAAGTAAAATTTACAATTTCAAAAAAAAATACGTTTTTGTTGCATTTTGATTGACATGTTGACTTAAAGCTGAAAGTATTAACTTATTTCTGTTCAACTTCGGCGTGAGGCACAAACAGATGCGAACAAATTATGCAAAAATGATTAAGCAACATAATAAATTTAAATTACTCAACTAATTAAGTGTCTATTAAGTTGAGTACGCATGTGTGTATGTATGTGTGTGTGTGTGAGCGTGTTAGATGTGTCTTAGGGCAACAACTGCATAGATACAAATGCCAACAACCAAGCAGGCACGACCACGCACTTCATTTGCAGATGCAAAGATACACGATGCAGATTGCCGACAGCAACAACAATATTACCAAACAGGAGGAGTGGCATTGTGCATGTTGTTATTGTTGTTGTCATCGTTGTTGTCGTCGTCGTCGTTATTGATATTAAGGCAAAGGAACGTTTGCGCCATTAGACTATTTGTTTTAGGCCGAACAACGGACGCGAATTTTAACTGCACTCAACTTCACTTAGCTCAGCGCAATCCAACGCAATGTTGTTGCAGCTTAAAGCTTGGAGCTCGTGCCAACTGCGCGCCTGCGTGGCTCAACGTAATTAGCCTTGGAATGTCCTTGTGCACGTGACATGTTGCAAGCAAAAACAACAAACAACAACAACAACAAAAATAAATAAATAAATAGAAAAATAGAAAAAAAAATCGAAATAAAAATGCAGAAAATAAATAAATAAGCCAAAGTGTTGCTTAACCAAAGACCACAACAACAGCAGCAATAACAACAACAACAACAATAACGACGCACATGACGACAGCTAAGCTAAAAATAACCAAAATCAAGAATTGTTAACTTCTCCTCTGGCGCAATCAACTTGGTTGACATTGGCCGCGTGCCTTTTTGCGGCAACGCATTTAACGAGCGTTGCTGGAATGGGTGTTGAAGTTATTTCAGTTATCCTGCTGCGTAAACAAGTCACTAGCCACATTGATAAGGTTCATTAACACCCAACACCTACCGATGTGTCCAATAGTTTGTTACCTTCTGCTATGCTGACTGACTGACTAACCAAACAACCAGCAGGCAGGCAGACAGGCATGAAGTGAAGCGGCCGAGGCAGCAACAGCTTTCAATATTGAATCATCATCAACAGCATGAGCATCACCAACAACAACAGCAAACAACAACAGCAAAGCATTTAAATGAAAACCACTTTTATTTTTTATTAACAAAAATAATGTTAAAAAACATAAAGCGAGAGTGAGAGAGATAAAAGAATCGAAAAAAAAACATTGTTCTGTGATTTTACTGATTTTTTATTTTTTTATTTATTTATTTACTGCAAGAGGAATCCAACGTCGATGAAGAGGAAGCTCACAAATAAGAGACAAAAAACTGGGTCAACGGTGGCACGACTAAACGCTTTGACTTACGCTCGAATACTTGAGCAAATATCGTTGTTCTTGTTATTGCTGGCTGGTGTTGATGTTGTTGCTACTGCTGTTGCTGCTGCTGCTGCTGCCATTGTTGGTGTTCTTATTGGCTTTGCACGCCATTGTGGCATAAATTAATATTTAAAGACCCTTTTCGGCGACGCACTTGAAGTGATTTAAAATTTTGTTTAAACAATGATCGCTTATGGACAGACCGACAGACAGACAAACAAGTCTATTCAACTCAAGTAAACTCACACAAATACATATACCTAGAACGTGCTTGAACGCAGTTGTGTTTTCTTGATACGATTCTGCACACTTTCTTTAAGTATGAGAACACTGAGCAATAAATCAAAAAGACATTTTGTTATCATTTTTTATAACTGTTTTTCCCTTGACGAGCTAGCTGACTTAGAAGTTTTTTGCAATAACTTTTCTCTTACTACTATACAGGTTGATTATATTATTGAATTTTATCTTGTCGTTTCCTTTAACGAGCTCACTTATCATTGACATATCACTCAATAATTTATTATAGCCAGCAGCATATTGAAAATAGTATTGAATATGACGTCAATGCCTGTATTGAATTAACTTATATTTTGCTGTTCAATATACGTAATTATTTTGTCTTAGAACACTTTCTACCTTTTGAATTCATAAAACTCATGTGAAACTAGAATTTAGTATGACGAGGTGGCCGAGTGGTTAAGGCGTTGGACTGCTAATCCAATGTGCTCTGCACGCGTGGGTTCGAATCCCATCCTCGTCGCATAAATTTTTTCTTTTTTATTACTTAATGAGTTGTTTTAAACAATATTTTTCCGAATTTGGCATAATTCCTTTAATAACTTTAACTAAAAATAATAAACAAATAGAAATCAAAAAATTTAAAATATACTTGGTCTAAGCGCTAAACTGCAGTCTAGCATTCGCACAAGCCCATCACTTTGGCAAATTTTGAACGCTCAACTGACGTATGTGACATGTAGTCCAACCTTACATATGGCCCATTTACTATTAAACATAGTTAAGAACATTTCTGGTTAGGTTTTGTCACCACCTTTCACACCAATCAAAACACAGATTCACACGTTCAACTTATAATACCCTTCCGTTCGAGTAAGGGGTTAATTAAACTTGAAAATGAAAAAAATTCACTCGACGAGGATGGGATTCGAACCCACGCGTGCAGAGCACATTGGATTAGCAGTCCAACGCCTTAACCTCTCGGCCACCTCGTCACATGTTCAACCGGCAAATATTTTCTCATTTTTTTACGCAGCATTATCACTGATAACGCAGTGTTTGACAATTCTATTGCAGTTAAAGCAGTTTCACTTATAGATATGAAAGTTTGGTGCCTTTTTTAGTAAACTGAAGCAATCGAGAAGAACGATAAGATTTGTATTTTTTAAATCAACAAGCAAATAACGAAAACAACTAATTTTGTTGTAAAAAAAATAAATTAAATAAAATTATCGTTATATATTTAAAGAATTCAAAAATATTAAAGCATTTGTAATAACTTGCTTAATTTCAAGAAAACGGAAGAGGATATTTCCTGAAAGCCTGCCACTACGTCGTTTGCCCAGTTAATTTACTTTATTTTTTTTTTTTTTGTATTATTATTTCACTTTTTTTTTATTACCATGCAACAAGTAAAAATACCAAGAATTAAATATGGAACATTAAAAAAAATAACCAAAAAAACTTTTTCGACACAAGCCAGAGTTAAGAAAACTGTTTACACAAATTCTGAGAATATTATTGGTGACAGACAACAACAACAATACTTTTGCAACTCTGCATATTTTGCTAATAAACACGCTGGTTTTAAATATCAAAGGTTTTCATGAAACAAACTACTGATTTGTCAAAGTCAGTCTCCCTCTCTCTCTTCTCTCTCCCTCTTTCAATTGTTGAAGTTCTAAGCCGTTTCTTAGTTCCAAGATATAAAAATACGATTCGACGAGGATGGGATTCGAACCCACGCGTGCAGAGCACATTGGATTAGCAGTCCAACGCCTTAACCTCTCGGCCACCTCGTCGCTTTCTTCTTAATTCTTTCCCAAGCCAAGAATTTTACCAATAACTTTCTTTTCATTTTAATTCTCTACTCATCACTCCATTCTTTTAATTAATGGCACGATACATGACAATTATTTTGTCTTATCATTCATTTCCAAGTTTTTATGTTCTCAATAGGTGGAACTCGTCGATAAGTTTAAGATAAAAGTGAGGAATTAGATTGACCTTTGCTCTAGACGGACATCTCCCGATATTCGACAATGACATTGGAACCGTTATTGTCCGTTCTGGTTGCTTAATTACGCTTTACATGCAATGTTCACATTTGTCCGATTACAGTGTAAAAACTCATTAGATCATTTTTAAGCTTTTCTTTTAAAAGTTTAAGATTCTTTTTTTTTTTATTTTTTGATTTGTCTGCTCTGTTCGATTGCCAAAAGTTTGTATGTATGTTTCTTTATGTTCGAAATATTCGTAAGAAAAATGTTAGCAAATTCATTGGAATTTTCGCTACACTACTAAGCTGGAATTGGTTTCTTACGAAATCAGTCGAAATGTTCTTTTACAAATTGTATTATTCTACACTCAACTCATTTAAGTATTTGCTTTACAAAACGACAACACACCAAAAAATCGAACCTTCAGATTATGTTTTTATAGTCAGCATTGAATATCCGCTTTTGTTACTGAAATATAAGAATCTATTTTGAAAACTTACAGACAATTTGTGATAAGTATGTATATATGTGTTCCTATCAAGCCCTGTATTACCGTATTTTAAAAAAATATAGTATTAGTAAGTTAAAAAATAAACTCAATCAGCGTTTGAATCTGAGGTCTATCAAAAAATATAAGGTGCTATAAAATTAACTAAAAAAACCGGAGTCTCTAACTGTTTTCAATGAACACGTAATATAATAAAAATGAAGTCCGAACGTCTATAAGAAACGACGAGGATGGGATTCGAACCCACGCGTGCAGAGCACATTGGATTAGCAGTCCAACGCCTTAACCTCTCGGCCACCTCGTCATGTTGCTAGCTCGCCGCTTAAATAATGGTTTTGGCTGTATGCAATCAAGCAACATGTCAAGTATATTCTGCAACATTTTTTGAATGTTTATAAACATTTTCAGGCGATAATAACTGATACACACTTCTCTATCATATGAACACTGTATTACCATCTACAATAATGCAGTGTTATCGGTGTTGTCTGTTATACATGATTTGGTCACGTTGAGCACAACGACGAGGTGGCCGAGAGGTTAAGGCGTTGGACTGCTAATCCAATGTGCTCTGCACGCGTGGGTTCGAATCCCATCCTCGTCGACTTCTATTTTTCTTATTTTTTATTTTTTTTCTTACTTTAAAGATGTCAAATTTGTATTTTTAAGCAGCTGAACTTTAATTGCTTTGGTTATTATTCCTTGTATAATATATTTCTTATTTGTGTGTCAGTCGCGAGAAGCGGACACACAACTATTTCAATTTTAAGACTTATTTTTAGAGTGTGTTAGACTTGAGGTTAAAGTGATAAAAATATTCTTTTAACAGAATCCACGACTTACTTTCAACTTTTTCGCCTTTAAAGTGATTTTAATCTTTCAATTGAATTGCGCTTTTATTGGCGCTTTAAAGAAAAACAAAAAAAAAAGATAAACTGATAACGTGAAGTAGCGACGATGGCGTCGTGGCTAATGACCAAAGTTGATAAGTTGTTGGTGGTCGGCAAAGCGACAAGTTCAACTAAACCGGCATTTCTTTTAATATTTGTATTTGCGTGTGTGTGTGTGTGTGTGTGTGTGTGTGTATGAGTGTGTGTAGCTCGATAAAATCATTTTATGTGTGCGCTGTGTTGGAGGACCGGCAAACGAGGCAGTTTTAAAACCGGCAAGTTTTGTAAAAAGACTTCACGAGAAGTCAGGTTTATTGACATTGACCGTGAAACAAGAAGAAGCGTCACGCAGCCGCCTAGAATCAATTGAAAAACGCTTGAGCCAAGGTCAGTTCGCCAATCATTTCGTATTGCAAAATTGTTGTTCTTTTCTTTTCTTTCCCTTTTTTTTTTTTGCAAATTTAAAACTTTTTTTGTTGTATTTTTTGTTGCTGTCTTGTTTACGCGTGTTTTTGATTTCATTTCATTTCGTTTGCTTTTCCACAAAGATTAAACATACATATTTCGAACTATTAACTTGCTTACGTAGCATTTAACCGCAAGAAAAAAACAATTTGAAATAATTGTTTCAGATAATTGACGCAACAATAAAAAGTCAAGCGCACCAAATAGACAAAAAAAAAATAACAAAACAAAAGTAAAAACCATCACGCTACTAAATGAAAAAAAAAAAAAAAAATGAAAAACGATAAGAAATAAAAATAAAAAAAAAACAAATTCGCCTTTCGCTGTTGATGTTGATGTCGTTGTCGCTTTTGTCTCTGTCTCTGTATCTGTCTCCAGGTCTGCCTCTAGCACTAGCACTGCCGCCAGCTCTGTCGCAGTTAGTGTTGATTTTGTTTTAAGTTCTCCTTTCTTTATGCTATCATTTAACGTTGCTTCAGTTCAATTTCATTGCCGTTTTGCCATTTAACCAACATCAATTGGCTAATTAAACTACCATTACTAACTAACTAAAACAAACAAGCGCCATGCGTCTTATCTACAACAACATTTATTTAGCGCACTTCGATTGAGGCATCTTGAATGCGAAAGCGCATAAAGAATTTTTTAAATGCGTGCAAATTTGTGCGCTTCAACTTTATTGCTGCTCATAAACAAGCTGAAGAAGAAGCAGCAGCAGCAGAAATATAAAAGTTGTGCGATTTACTTAATTTTTACAAGAGTCAAGGCAGTCAGGCGGGCGGTTGGTTAGTTGTATGCTCTGTTTTTGCTATTGCTATTGTTGTTGTTGTTGTTTTATTTGGCTTGTAAAAGGAAAGTTTCATGATGTGTGCAAATAAATGTAATGAGATTTGAAATATAGTTTCTGCTTTTCGTTTCCTTTCTAATAAGACATAAAACAATAAAAAAGAAAAGCAAAATTTACAATTAATCAGTCAGGCAGTCAGTCATATAAGGTAAGTGTAAATAACATGCGTGTTGCACTTTAGCACGCGTTAACAACATTAAGTTGAGTTCGTTGCCTAAGTCTTTTGTTTTGTTACAATTAACTCTTTCACTCGCCAACAATAAATGTTTTACATAAACATGTTGCAATGCACTTCCATAAAGTTCACTGCCACATTGTTAAGTGGTCTTATATATGTATGTATGTATTATGCATATGCCATCATGATAATGATGCTAATGATGATGATTATGACATAATGCTCAGTTAACAATACTTTCATTAGACACAACTCTTTCACCGGTAGCAAAAGGCAAAGGCAAAGGCAATGGCAATGGCAATAACGTGTTGACACAAGAAATTAGCTTTAATGATGCAGTCATCATTACATTTATTTGTCTTTAACGGCTTTTTGGCTTGCAAACCAGTTGACTGTTGACTGCTTGCATAGTTTTTGGGCTTTAGTACAAATGTACATACATATATATGTATCTAGATACAGTTGTAATTTGTCGCTCGCACGCTTATCTTACAAATGTGCAACGTAAGTGTGAACACAACATATTTGTTAGTGTTATGCAAACCGGTCGCAATGATGATTCATGTCGATTAGATGCGCCATTAAAAGTCTGCCTATAATTGCCAACCATTATGCTGCACTCTGACTTTGACTCTGACTCAGCATTAGCAACAACACAATTCTAATCAGCGTCAAACAAGTTGTAAATTGTTAAAACAACAACAAATTTGCCATGCATTGGCAGCTGTATTTATACAAGTTTTTTTTTCTTGTTTTTTGATTTATTTATGCATAATTTTGCACACATGGCAAGTGCAAAGCAAACAAGCGTCACCCACATTTGTTCTTATATAAACTTTGTTTGTTTAACAGTGTTTTTATCTTTCCCAAATAGCATAATTAATGAAAATTCCACAATTAAGTGATTATTCAATCTGCAGACCAACTCAGAGCAAACCAAACCAAACTACAAAAAATGCGCAAGTTCAACAAACTTTCAGATATGTAAGTGCGATCAGACAAGCGACTGATTCATGCGACCACCTTCACAAATCGCGATCGCGTTAAATGTGCTTAAATATCGCGACGACTAAAACAAAAAAAAAAAATACAAAAAAAAAAAAAAGACAAGCACGAACAAAAAAATAAGCAAAAAAAAAATAAATATCTGCAAGTGAACGGCCGACGCCTTTTGTTTCATTTCGTATCAAAAATTTTACCAAAAAAAAATTAATAAAAAAAAAACTAAAGACAAAAGAAAAGACGCAACTTATGCAATGCCAAATGATTTTTTGTCTTTGTGACCGTCTGAGCCGCCTTTGCCGATTGCATCGTGCACAGCACACACACACACACACAGGCACACACAAACGAATCATGATGGATTTGCTTGAATTCTTTTCACTTTGCACTTAACCGATGACTGCGCTGCGCTGAGCTGAGCTGTGCATTGCATTGCATTGATTGCCATGAATCAGGTCATAGACTGGCTAAACGATTGCTCTGTCGTTTGGTCGTCGCTTTGGTCGATAAGTCGCTTAGTCTGCCCAATTATGACTTTCGAAGAAGAAAGTAAAATATTATTGAAAGGAAAAAAAAACGAAAATAAACACAAAAATAAAACAATAATGCAACGACGACAATAAGCGCGTATTTGCACTTTGTGAAAGTGCCAAAAAAGGTTAAACGGATTCGTCTGATATTGACTTTGAATCATAGGTTTGCCAACATAAGGTTTAATGACATTTCTAGTTCAGTAGGGCAAGTCAAAAACCAAGAAAAAAAAAATACAACAAAATAAATAAAAACAAATTATAAATAAAACAAAAATCAAAAAAAAAAAAATTCCGACCTCACACGCAAACTGCTTATTAAGTTAACAAGCAACGTTAATAAGTTTTCAATCATGCAACAACAACCAACCAACCAACCAACCAACCAAAGGCGCCAATAATATGCAACAAATTGAAATAAGCATACTTAGTTCGATATTTCTTTAAGATTTTTGCCGCGTGCCATTTGCCGACTGTCAGCCTAACTAAGCGCCTGTCAATTTGTATCTACAACTTTATATTTGTCTGGATTTTCCACCGGCCGCAAACGGGCTGCTGCAATTTGACCGCATCATTGTTGTCGTAGGTTCATTTGTAACTAATTTGTGCATAAAAACGTAAGAAGAAGAAGTAAAGCTATCAGGCATAACTCGTTGCTCTAAAGTAAAATGATATCACATGTCGAACCAAAAGCAAGCGAAATGTATCCGATTTCCTGCCACAACATAGCATAGCCATAAAATTGCTGAACTTGGCAAGGTTGTTGCAAACGAACGCATCGAACTTCAACACACAGACAGACAATTGTACAATGCACTGTCTGTCTGTCTGTCTGTCTGTATCAGATTCATCAACGTCATCATCAGCAGTAAAAGCATTTTTAGCTTGCAATATTTATCAACGGCTAATACAAGCAAATGCTAAGCTGTGCAATTCGGTAGGATTGACTTATGTTGTCAATAAAAAGTTTACAAATCGTATTAAATACACTTTTACTGCTCAGCCAAGTGGAGCGCTTTATTGTCACCACCGCTACCAACAACATCACTAGCAGCAGCACCATCATCAGCAACAGCAACAGCCACAGCGCCAAGTAATCTCAGTCATCTCGATTGTTGTTGCTGCTGCAGATTTTTAGTTAGACTCGTGTTGGCCAACGTTGCCTGGTCGTCAGTGTCAATGTGTGTGTGTTTTGTGTGTGTGCCCGGCAGCATGTCATGTTCATCATCACCTGTTCAATTCGTTAAACAAATATGTACATGCATATACCTCCGAGCAAGCAACATAAAACCAAAAAAATGCAAGAGGCAAGCAATAAACGCACAACACAGGAAATTGTAGTATGAAATAGGCGAAGCAGAAGCAGAAGCAACAACACTAACAACAATAACAGCAACCATAACCAACAAACAGTAAGTTAGATTTAAAACAATGATGTCGATATGCATATGAGTTGTTGGCAGCAGCAGCCAAAGCAGCAACAGCAACAGCAGCAACACGCTCAGTTGACCGGCGCTGACGTCGTGCCATCGACGTCAGTTTGGTATGGAATTTTTAGTGTCACTGCCAAGCTAGTCAGCGCCCAAGCTAAGCTAAGCTAAGCCAAGCTAAGCGCCCCATCATGCCAAATGAAAGACCTCACAGTTGTTGTGTGTTGCTATTGCTGCTATTGCAACGATGATGCTTCTATGAGCTGACGATGGCGCACATACACACACACACACATACACACCTTAGCAACGCTTTTGCCGGCAAACACTCAAGACAAACGCGCTGTCGTTATGATTGTCGTTGCTGCTACCGCTCACTTGTTTCGCTCACTTTGCTCCCAATCGCCAGCCACTCACTGATTTTCTGCTGCTGCTGTTGCTGCTGTCGCTGCCGCTGCTGTCATTGCCGCTGCCGCTGCCGCTACTGCTGCTGTTGGCCTATAGTGATTTTTGTTTTAAGCAAAACAAATTACAGTCACAAATCTCATTTACTTGCCGCCATTCGAGGCGTACACATCAACAACGCGCCAAGGCTAAGAAAACTTAATAAATATATTAAATTTGACTCAAAGCCGGCTTTATTCGCAATCGCTGAGTTACAAAAAAAAAAAAAAAACAAGAAATTACAAAAAAAAAAACGTGTTGAGCCTTTTCTTACTGTCGTCTCGTCAGATTTCACAGTTCTTTTGCCAATCAAGTGTGAAATTGCTTGCGTAAATATTTAAAGTGTGTGTTCATTACTTCATTCGTGTGTGTGTGTGCATATGCTGTAAAGAAGGACAATCAAATTAAAACTGTTGTGGCTAAGCGCAGACACTGCCAAAGTGAGTCAAGTGTGACGAAAAGGAATTTATTAAGTTTAATTACTATTTAAGCGACGTTGAAGTTCATTGAAATCGCAGAACGAAACGAAAAAAAATAAATAAATAACCAAGTAAGTCGTTTGCTGGCAAAGCATTAAGTTTATTAAGACAAGTTCGTTGCTTGTGTCTTTTGTATTATAATTAACATGCTCAGTTGAAACTCTTCTGACAAGTTGGCAATGAAGATCCTTTAAAAATATATATTGAAAGTAAACAAGTTCGTTGCTTAAGTCTTTTGTTTAATTAACTAAAATTTGAAATCATTTTCATTTTTACTTTTAATTATTTTTTAATCAAAAATAAACAATATCATCAAACAAGCAACAAGCTTTCAATTCATAAGAATCAAGTTCGTTGCCTCAGTCTTTTGTTTTGCCAACAGTTGTTGTTGTTGCTGCTGTTTTTGTGTTTATGCTCGGAACACACGCAGTCTTTGCACAATTGAACAAGCTCCAATATTAATGAACTTGTTGACAGTAATGTAATAAATACTTTCAAAAACAAACAATATGATATATTAGCTTTTTGCAACGGCCTTGAACCATTATTGTTTTTTCTGCTTCTTCCACTGCTGCTTCATATACATGCGATTTTTTTGTTGCTTTTTGCCAACTGCTGTGAACAATTAGGCAAGTTAATCAAGACATGGCGCATATTACATGAAGACATTAACGAAAAATTGGCAAACACAAAAAAAAAAAACAAAGTATTCTGCACGCTATCATTATCAACTAATCAATCAGTCTGACCGCCAATTATGATTTCACTTTAGCATGCAAAAGCATGCAAATTACGCCACCACAGACGTCAAAAACTTAAATATTCGCGCTCTGATAAACGCGAATATATATTTTTTTTTGTTTTTTCTAACATATTTTTTTTGCTCGCCTTTTGTTTTCGGTTTAATAAAAGAAGTCGAGCACAGCTTCTTATATGGCGTACAAAGAGCAAACGCCAACAACAAAAATTACGCTTATACAAATTTGCACAAATAAAAGCAAAGACAATGTTAGGCAAGGGCGGAGCGGCCGGCGTAGTAAAGACATAAAGAAAATCTGTTGCTGACACGCGCAGAACAAATTCTTACGACAAAGAAAAGCATTTTTTTTTCGGTTTTGTTTTTGTTTTGGTGTCCAGCAACGAAATTGTAATTAATGCTAGGTAATAATTACAAAAAAAAAAAAAGAAGAAGAAGCAGAAAAAACAAGTGAACAAAATTTGAGCGAAAAAAAATTCGACCAAGTGACGCTGCGGGCGCTCTAAGGCGGCTCAAAGGGTTTCTATATTACTGTTTTTTTTTTGCAATTTTTTCTCATTGTTTGTGTGCATGTGTGTGTGTGTGTGCTGTTCTGCTTGAAGTGAGTTATGACTGCGGCGCTCATATTTCACGACACAGTTTGCTTAAATAGCCACAAAGCTCATGTTAGAACAAAGCGCTGAGAACTTTCTTTCATTTATCTTCGAATGAGTATCTTGATTTTTTTTTTCTTTATTTATTTGTCTGTTTTTGTTTTTCTTTATGTCTTCTTTTTTTTTGAGTATTTTTTTTTACCTCTGTATTATCGTTTTAATTTGACAACAAGCATAATGCCACCGCCTCATGCCTTGCGGCAATTTTGCTGCCCCAATCAGTTGAACACCATTTTCAGACAACTGATTTGCATACAAAAGCGCGGCAGCAAAAACTTCTATTATTGACTATCGATGAATTTTTAAACAGTTCGCTTTACATGTGTCTGTCTGTCTGTCTGTCTGTCCAGCTGTCTGTTTATCTTTGCGCTTGCCTGTGTGCGTGTGGTCGTCGCTTTTCTATGATTTATAGCACTGAGTCAAAGGAAAAAACAAAAAAAAAAAAAAAAAAACCAAGAAACAAAACAAAAAATACCATTTAAGTCGGTTGTTATTAAATGCTTAAATTGTTTACATAGGCGCGGAAAACGGGCAACGCCCATTAGCTTTACTTGTTAGCTGAAATTAATTTAAGCCGTTTTTAATGATAATCATTTAGCTATGCTCATTAATTAATCGAGCGTTGAAAATGCTGTTGTTGCTTTCGCGCTCAAAGCGGCAAACTTATGACAGCTCATTTGGGATTTAGTTTTTTTCTTTGGTTTTGGATTTTTTCTTGTTTCGTTTTATTATTATTGATTTTTTATTATTACTATTATACTTTAATTAACCACTAAGAGTTTCATCTGGTTTCGTTCCTTCTTCAGATACAATAATTGCCACTTATCAAAGTTTTGGCACTAAAATTGGTCCTTTTTTCATAATTTTTCTGCTGAACTAATTTAAAAAATTATGTTTGCATTAATAAGATTTAAATTGATCCTTTTGTTTAAAAATAGTCACTTTTTTAAATGACCATGATTTCAACAAACAAATGGCATTTTGTGTATCTTCCTTGTCTGTCCGACTGTCTCTGTGCGTTTCAACAATTGCGTGCATTAAACACTTTAATTTTAAAATCACAACAACAATGATTGAATTAATTTTTAAGCTCTTTTCACAGCCTTTTTAATGCGTTGTGAGAATTTCAAAAGTTTTCTTTAAACATTTTGCTTAAAATGTAACGCTTTGTTGCGCACCGTCGATTTTTTTGTTTTTGTTGTTGTTTTTATTTGGCTAAATATGCTTAAATTACACGCACATGACTTGGCAGAAAGTATTTTTATTTATTTTGTTTTTTGTTTTTTTCTTTTTTTCTTTTTTTTCTACACCAACGTTTATAAAACAATTCACGCGTTTTTTCTGCACACGCACGCGAATTCATCAATCAAATCGACATTCAGCACAATTATTCAGACTAATAATCATAGATAAATCGCATTAAATACGACAAGCCAAACATGTTTCCAAAAAAAAAAAAAAAACCATTAAAAAGTGTTTGACATCTGTTGAAAAGTCATTTGCAAAAATTACTTTCTATTTGACATGAACATTGAAGGCCAAAGCAACAAAGATGACTTGAGCAGAGCGAGGCTAAAAATTTTGTTGCTGAAATTTTCCCAATGAATAATAAACTTCTATCAATTTATCATTGCCTACTAATACAAATTAATTATTTTTAACTACCCAGCATGCCATCACCACCGCAACACAGCACAAACACTTTGCTACGACTGCTCCTGATCGTCTGCCTGACGCAACTCGTGCCGGTTCAGGCCTACGTGCTGGACAACAGGCCACACACAAGCAGTCTGGCCATTGCTGCCGATACGTTGCCACAAACGGGTCACGCTAAGCTCGCCTCACAGCTCATTATGCAGAGCCCGTCACTGGACAACATCTACAAAGAGCTGGTGGTCACATCGAAGCCGTTGAATTTACGCAAATACAAAAATGGCTCGAAGACAAAGAAGACGAAAAAAGATTCGAAAATATATTACATACCCATACCACCGCTGCCATATCGTTATATACCCGGCATCGGCTATGACTATCAGCCCATGAAGATCAAGCCCATCTTGCAGGAGGCCACCAAGCAGCACCACCATCAGCAGCAGCAGCCGCAACAACAAGCGCAAGCTCAACCGCAAGCGGCTGTGCCTGTGAAAAAGCAGCCATCCAGCTATAATTACATCGATCGTCTGTCGAATGTGGAGAGCAAAATCATACGACTACAGTCGCCGCACCACAACAAGGAGTACTTCTTCAACGGTCGTCCATTCCGGCTGCAGGTGGCACATGCGCATCCCAATCGGCGACACGACCAGCTGACGCCATACAATCTCAAATCCAAGTTTTATTTCAATAAAAATATAATTTATTAATTCTTCTTAGCTAATTTTCGTATGTTTTATTTATGAGTTCGCTAATCATCGCTTGGGCTTTATAAATTATGGGCTTAGGGTGTCGAACAGTGGCTTTGCCGCAAAATTAAGTTGTTTGCGGTGGGAATTTAGAATTTTAAATTAGGACAATTTTAATTCCCCAATCTTAAATTAACTGTTGTTGTTGTTGCTTTCACTTTTACACATAGGAAAAATGCAAAAACCAAAAACAAATGGTAAGAGGAAATAAAATTGACAAAAACCAAAATTGCGTGAGAATTTATCGAACGTGGAAATTAGTTCAATCAGAGTATCGACATTTGTGCCGTTATTTGTAGTCGTTTGGATACCGTTGCCAAAGCATCGCTTGGACGCCGACAACGCCCCACAACGTACAACAACATCAGCAACAGCAACAGTAATAGTAATAGTAACGGCACCTAGCAGCGAAAAATTTATTGAACAAATGAAACTCGATTGAATTGTCAGAAATATCTTTTTCCTATGAAAAAGTTATAAAGTTTTGCGCTTTAAATATTATTAAACAATTAAATAATTAAATTTTACAAAAGCAGCAGAAAATTACTTGTCGAAACGTGAAAACAGAGTGAGAGAGATAGACAAACAAGCAAATATGAGTCGTGATATAGGCACCGACGCCTCACACGTGCACTGCGTGGAATTGAATGTGCCGCCAGCACAACGGCCACGGAAGCGTGCATCATGCATATGGCCGAAACCGCCGGAACCGATACCGGAGATTGTGTGCGAGGAGACAGTGACCGACATCATCAATGTAACGGTAAAATTTCGTCTAAGCGAGGCGCAGATTATTGCACGCGTCTATCCGAACTGCATGAACATGGCCGAACTGAAGCAGGACATTGGACGCAAATTCGAAGTTGATCCAAAGTTGATTGTATTGAAACAAAATGACCGTGTTCTATGCGATGCCGTAGCGATCTATAATACGTTGGCTGATGACTTTGGCATACATGAAATTCAACTTGAATTGGATGTTGGTGAAAATGCGAATAATCCGAATCCGCCAAAGTTGGACTTGAATGTCTATTATGAGTAAGAAAGACTATTGTAGTTGGGATTTTTATCAGTCACGTTAGAGTTTTGTATTCCTATTAGCAAATATCGTTTGCCGGATTTTATAACCGTGTATATTGCGGCCGAGGACACCGAGGATGGCCAACCAAAGAGCATCATTGTCGAAATTGAGGATCAATCGATTGAGAAACCTTTTCTTTGTGGCTACAAAGACAAGCGCACAGGTGAGTTTCACATTTGCTGCCAAAGTTGGACACATACTAAAGTCAATAATATAAGGCAAGGAGTTCTTGAACGCCTTCACGCAGACGGGTCCGTATTTTGATAAAAGGAAGTATCGACGTTATCGTTCACGTGATACACAAACTCACGAATACAAAGAAAATACTTTGGTAAAGTAAAAACTTTAAAATATACTTCAATCACACTCATATTCCTCCATCCACTCATACCCAACAGAACACGGGACATGAGCAAACCACACAATGTTTCCTTGATGGCAACAATGTACTATATACTTCCACGGCCACGGATTACATCATCATACCGGGCAAGTATACCTCCCATGCACAAATGGTGCGCGCTGAACGTAAATTGGAGAAAATTTTGCTCATACAACGCAATTGGCGACGTTGGATACTTTGGAAGTATATACATAAATGCGCCCGGGAATATCGTCGGCTCGTGCGCAATCGTGAGGATGAGGAGAAGCGTTTTAAGGAGTGCGTGGAAGAACGCACCGAACGACATGCACGCGTCAAGCAATTTCCGCGCACGAAAGATGATTTTGATATATTGATCAGTGAAGTGGCCAAGTGGAAACGTGCCGAGCTGAAGCGCATCGCCAGCATGTACGACGGTCCGGCGCGTATTGCCGAAGTGAATATCCTGCTGGACAAGGAGATACAATTGATAAATGGCATCGAGCGTCAACAACGTTTGGTCTATGAGGCAATGGAGGACTTTCGCAAAGAGAAACTGTTAACTGAGTTGGGCAAACCGATCACATGGATTGGCTATAAAGGTCGGGCTTTTCATAGTATTCGACTTGGTGTGCTTAAAGTTGCTCCTTACAGATACTAAAATTCACTTGGATTTATTGCGTACACAACGCGTGCGCTTTTTGACCGAAGTCTATAAGGATTTGTGCAAGCCGCTGCCCAAAGAGGAACGTTTAGAGTTATTACGCAAAATTATGGTGATAATAATGGACGAAGCGTGTTATCCAGATTTTCCTGAAGTATTATTTTTGGTATTTAATGAATTTTTTTAACATCTACTTCGGTTTTAGCTCTTTGATCTGTTGGATCGCGAGAAGAATTTGTTGCTTTATGCAAAGTCTGCCGATGTGGAGATACTGCGCAAGCGTCAGGAAATACTTTTCTATAATTTAATACTTTTTCAAAAGGCCGAAAAACAGAAACGTAAAAGGCAACTTTTAGCTAAAAATTACTTAGATTAATTTCGTATTTGTTGTTGCTTCTCTTTAGGTATACCCTCGCGCATGTGCATTGTCTGCAAGAAGGTAAAGCCGTATGCTCAGTTCGCCATACGCACACGACAGAGTCATGTGGATACATGCAAGCATTGCTACTATCTGAAGAGCTCCAGTGAAAACACTTCCTATCAGTCGATCTTGAGGTGCATACAACGCGATGAGCGCAAACGTCGTTGCACAACTTCTTTCGCTTTTGTGCTGCAACAGGATGATGTGCGTCTGATCATCGATCAGATCTGGCATGGTCACTCAATACTGAGCAAAACTGAGGACATCAGTCTATTGCGGTAAGGTATATAGTAATTATTTAAAAGTTCTATTGAACATAGCAGATGCTTTTGCAACAGTTTGCCCCGGTGGAATATTGCGGATGACTGGTCACCGTGGAATTGTGTGTGCCTAACGGAGAAGGAGGCTCGCGATCATTATAAAATCGAGGATATCGAAAAGGTGTACGACGCAAAGCTGATACTGGAAGTGGGCAATCGACATATGTTGGCACGCAGCTTATTCCACACCTTAGCTGAGGTGGCCACTGAATTCCAAGAGACTGGCCAATGGTTCAAAGTGGGCATGAATAAGCAACGCTCTAGCAACTTAAATGAGAAATAACTTGTTTATTTTATATTGTCTTACTATGGCTTACATATATTTTAATGAAAATCAAAAGTTTATTCACATTGAAGCAATTAAAGGAAGAAAATCACATTTGAAATTCACGTTCTCACAGTCGCAATGGTGTGGCTATATCCTGTTAAAGTAGTCGATCCAACATATTTAAAACTTATTTGCCACATTGTTTTTTCTGGAAAACCCCAAATCTCTAGAGGAACTTGACATATTTCCCATTGTACTTTCTAGCGAACGATATATCTATTCAGATGCTAGAAACTCGCTAAAGGAAAATTAAGTAGGATTTGGTTTAACAAAATAGACAATGTACATTTTACTTAAAACTTTTAGTTTGTTTTGGTTTGGTTTTACAAAAAAATGTTAGCAGAGGGCATAATATTAAACTAAACAAAGAAGAGTGTTGCAGGTTTAACGGTGTTCCAATTAGTTTAAAATAAACTAAAACTGAATTTATTTACTAGTTATAACCGACTTGAACTTCGCCTCCAAATACTGAACGCGTTTAAGTAGTTTGTCGCTGGTGCTGAATTCATTGTAGGGCACTGGTATTACTTTGTAGCCGCTCTTCTCAAGCAGATCGAACGTGAGGTTCGTTATGCCGCTCGCCGAGCGGTGTGTGCCATGGCAGATATCGTGGAAATCAACAACCATAAGTGCAACCCTAAAATCAAATGAAAAAGACATGTCTCCAAATACTTAAAAAGTAAAGATTTTAAGAATACGCACTTGATTGCATTTGGATTGTCATTGTCCAGTGGCAGGGGGTTTCGTTTCGCATCAAAGTAACAAAGCGCATCTGTTTAAAATTGAAATTATTAATAAAATAACAATAAACAGCAATTGCCAAATTTATACCAATAAGGAAACCCATTTTACTGTCGACTAGGCTCTTTACATGATTGCTCGAAGGCAGTAGACTTTTTAGCGCATCGAGCATGCCATTCAGTATTATCTGTTTTGATTTTGTGTGCGCCATTGGCACATCGTAGATAACACTGTCAGCAGGCAATAATGCACCTTTGTATCCCTCGGCCAATAACTGCGCATAACTATTAAGATTAAGAAGCTTCATTTTGGAAGTAGGCGACAAACCGCTTTTCTCAGCTAACAATTTTTGGGCAAAGTCCGTGCTGAAATATAAAATTTATATATTTACAATAAGAAACTTTTGATTTTTGTAATTAACTCACTGCAGCACGGATTCCAATTGACCAGATTCAACTAATCCAAGCATCGTCAAAGACCAAACATAATTTAACCAATCGACACTTTTTGTGAAGTCATCACGCACAATTGACTTGGTCAGGTTTTTGCGCACATCTTCAAGATTTGCGCTTTTAAAACTTAACAGAGCCGATGTTTGAAAATACGCGCTGAGATCTTGGGGTCGACTGATTTCGGTATTCTTTAGCAACCATTGCGTGAGAGCCTCAAGAATGTCTATAAATAGTAAAATTTAATAAGAATATGTTGATAATGAGAAAATACTTATTATACACTCACCCAAGTCACGATAACGCAATATACCCAAACTTGTCACTATGGAACCAACCACTGCCGATTTTTCTGTGTTCTTTGGCAATGCTAACTGCACATCCGAACACACCTTTGCGCTCAACACGGAGTCTTGAAAGTTTAACATTGCCATTGCGTACAAAACATCTGCACATTGTTTTAAATCCAATTGCTCTGTGGAACTGCTAATGTTGTAAGCAAGCGAACGCAACAGCGGCGTACTACGTCGTTTTCGTTGCGCCAACGTGCTCATCACCTTCACCATCTGCGGTAGACTTATGCTAGCAATGAGTTTGGCTGCCTCATCATCGCCTGCTACACCCAACACCGTGTTAAGATCATCTGTTCGAAAGCCAGATATCCGCTTTGTGCCGGAGTTGTTATTATTCTCATTGTTGTTCTTTCCGTTTTTAGGCACTGTACGGCCCAACATACGGCATGTACGCAAGAATCGTGAATCATTTTCAAACTCTGATATCTTTACTCGGTTGATTGTGGTCCACTCGGCGAGTATTGATACTATTTTAAGAGCATGCTTACGCGAAAAAGAGGAATTGTTTTCCGTTATTGACAATAGGCCATTAACAGTTTTTGCATTTATGATTCGCTCGTCAGTATTATTGATACTGTCTGCAGTGATGTTTTTATTCGATGAAGCGATGGATGGCGTCTCATTTTTTAGTGACTCGAATGCTGCTGCCACCATTGTACCTACAAGGATTTATATACATTTTAGCATTAGTCTTTCAACTTCGTAAACTGTTATACTTTTATGCTTTTTGATGTTAGTTGTTGAGTCCTCAGTGGCTGTTACCGGCACCGGTTCCTTCGAATCCGTGCCAGCACCGGAATTATTTTGAGCAGCCACGACCGAGGCGACAGGTCTAGCGCTGCTACTGTAGGCGGCACGACGAAACAAGTGCGTAGTTACGCTGCCAGCAAAACGTTGTAAGCCCAGCATGTTGTTCCAGCTATTTATGTATGACTCGTGCTAGTTTATGTGGAGTTCTTCCAGCTGTAAGATTCAAAAGTTTACATAACCTTTTTGTTTACATTCTTACAAACGAAAACTGAATGAAACTAGCAATTAATTTGCACGACACCTGTTGCGCTTGAAACAGTAGCTCATGCTCTATAGGCCGCCATTCAAATTTCTTAGTAAGGTTGTGGATTTATTGTTAAATTTAATTACATTTTCGAATCGGAAGGCTGAAAATCCACACGGTGCACCTGAAATGACGGCAGCGGCAATCTGTCATCAACACAGTGTTGGACAATGACATGCAATTGTGGTGGCAGTGGTATGAAATAATATGATGTTCCAAGTCCGGAACATTTTTTTAAATTTATCTCTTTTTTAATTGAAAGATGTCCAGTAATGTCTAAGTAATTTTTAAGCTAATCGGTAAAATATTTTTCAGGTTGCCATATTTCGGTTGCATTCGCATTTGTTCAGCCCTGTCCACATACACACTCAACATACACATTATTGCACTCTACAACACTGCAGAAGACGACAGCTCACCGAAATTCAGCAATTTTTGCTGTCTTTCTTCCAAATTTTCGTTTTCATTTAAATTTTCCAGCTTTTGTTGTTTATTTAATAAGTGTAAAGTGTAACCGAGTTCAGTACGCAGATAACTTAATTCGAAAAACACTTAATCTGTGAATGCATAAGAAATTAAGAGTGAAAAACATTGAACAATTTAGCAGTTCTGTGTGGAAAATTACAAAGCAGAAATCGTACAAAAAAATTGTGGCAAAATGGTTGATAAATTCATAAGTATGTGGAAGGTCCGCGAATTGGCTGACAAAGTGTAAGTATTGGCCATAAACAGGCTCAAGAAATGCAATTAGCAACTTTCAATTAAACCACACAACACGACTTTGGGCGTAGTATACCACACACAGTCGACTGCGTGCCATTGCACAAAATAAATCAAATTTGGGCAGACACTACCGAACAGACAAGTGCTTTTGTACACACCCCCTTTGGGCCCCCACTGCATGCATTGTACATACAGGTGCCGCGTTAAGCACTAAGGCAATTCAATAGCAAAAGTGATGGTGGCGGCGACGGAAATGGGCCAAAGCCGACCTGAAAATGAAATACTTTTATTTTCATTATTTATGGAATGGCATTTTTTTTTTGTCTGTGCCATGCCGTACTGTGCTGTGCCAGATTATCACACATATGTATATATGTACGTTTGTTTGTAGTTCTGTTTTACTAGTTTGCACTGCGCTCTTTTAAACCCCGTTGGCCTTCAAGGTTGTCCATCATTGTTTAAGTGTTTCGTGATTTTTCCACTTTGTTTTATCTAAATTTCTGTTGAATAACATTTGTTTATTTTGTCCGGAACAATTGCAATAATAATTAATTTATAATAATATGAGTTGTATAACGTTACAATATATACAAGTGGAAATCCACTCCAGAAATACAATATTATACACTGCCCAATTAGCACCTGCCTTCGTCAGCGCATACTACGCTATTCATTCACCACTTCCCACGCGATTGAGGCCGCTAATTTACCGTTTGCTGCTTCAATGCTCATTCAAGTTTGCTTACAAAAATTTATTCTGTATACTTGAGCACACTTCCGAATGCTCGAATGACGTGCTTATAATTTGTAATTATGCTTATTGATTTACATATGATTTTCTTAAATAATTTTCAAAGCTCTGAGTTGATTTCCTACACTTTCAATATGTCTATCGCAACGTGTTCACACCACGGTTGACATGCACCCATGTTTGTTTAGCAAATTCTTATCATTCAAGCGATAACATCAAACAATTATCACTTATAACAGTGTATTTGTCAATCATTTGTCCAGCAAAAATGGGTTTTTAAACAATTTTTGATTGAATTTCTGTGTTAATTAACATGTCTTATTTATTGTCTAGGTTGAAATGTTATTAATCTTTGCTTTCATAATTTATTAAATTTCTGTAGCACCAATGTCGTAATGAACTACACCGAAATCGAGGGGAAAGTGCGTGAAGCAACTAACGATGATCCATGGGGACCGACAGGTCCATTGATGCAGGAATTGGCACATGCGACATTTTCTTATGAAACATTTCCGGAGGTTATGTCTATGCTCTGGAAACGCATGTTGCAGGACAATAAGACAAATTGGCGTAGAACTTATAAGGTATGTCGCGACGATATTATCAATGTGTTCAATCAAATATTAAGAATTATTCATCTTTGGCTTACAGAGCTTACTTCTCTTGAACTATTTGGTACGAAATGGTTCCGAACGGGTTGTTACGTCATCACGCGAACATATCTATGATTTACGTTCGCTTGAGAACTACACATTCACTGATGAGGGTGGCAAAGATCAGGGTATTAATGTTAGACATAAGGTTAGAGAGCTTATAGACTTCATACAGGACGATGAACGACTGCGTGATGAGCGTAAAAAGGCGAAAAAGAACAAGGACAAATACATTGGCATGAGCAGCGACGCAATGGGCATGCGTAGTGGCGGTGGTTATGGCGGTTACTCTGGCGGCGGCGGTGGTAGCGCTGGCAGCGGCTATAATGACAGTGATTATCGTACATCGTCGCGTGGTGATAATTGGTGTATGTTATTTATAAAATTAACGAATCAAAATATTTTCAATAATAGGCTAATTTGTTATTTTAGACTCAGATGCCCGAACGGGTGATCGCTATGAGGATGAGGATACTCATTACGATGGCGAAAAAGAGGGTTCCGACAGTGATTCACCCAGTCCAAGGTACGTATACATGAAAATATAGTTTGCGGTGTGAGAAATTTTAAAACCTAACAATTCTGTACTTTTTTTAGACGCAATTATCGGTACAATGACCGAGCAAGCCCAGCTGAAATAGCCAACGAAGCAAAACCGCAAAACATCAATATGAACATACGTCCGAAATCGGTGTCAAGCGTTTCAAATGCGGCCGCTGCTGTCACAGTTACAAAGCAACCTGCCGCTAAAGTTGGCACCAAAAAAATTGACATGGGTGCTGCTGCTAACTATGGCAAAATGTCAGCAAAAGCCGCCGGCATACATTCGCCCACGCATCGCGATACACCAACAGGCAGTGGTGCTGATGATCTAATGGGCAGTGATTCGCCAAACAATAACAACAATCAATCGAAAAATACCAACAACAACAATAACAATGATCTTATCGATGATCTATTTAAGACATGTCCATCGCCACCAACAACACGAACGAGTGGCGAACAGACACTTAACAGCGCTGCGATAATTAATGATGACGATGACTTCAATCCACGTGCCGCCGATACACAACAACCGGAATTTGGTGATTTTACATCTGCATTTGGTAATGCGGCAGTTGAACCACCATCGACTGGCATTGCTACTGGCGTTAATGATGAATTTGCCGATTTTGCTGCATTCCAAGGCAATACAAATACAAATTCGACATCCTCTCACATAGCAGGCGGTTTGGATGGCAATCTACTGACCACAGCTACGCCTGCTAACGATGCCTTTGACCTCTTTAATGCTGCTTCAACGCCAAGTGCTGCATCTGCTTTGGGCGTTTCCAGTGGCACGACAACCGCCACCGATCTGCTAGCTGGTCTCGGCGATCTTTCGATACATCAAAGCATGCCAATGGGTGAGTACTACTTTAAACACACATATATTTATGGTTGATTTACTTAACATAAACTATACTGCGTCCAAAAATCGAATGAGAATTTCCGTAATTGTAAATGAAGCGTTGAAAATATCGGCTGAAGTTGCAAATAGTTTTTGAATTGATCAATTTAGGTAGAATTGTTATAGTGTATTTAAAGTGTATCGGATTGCATAGAATGCGCTTCAACTCTGTTCTATTATAAAAAAAAAAAACTATTATCTCTCTGTCTCTCTCAACAAATCTCAAAACATAATTCATTACGCCAACATTTTCCAATTGGATGCACACGTTCTTTCACTTTCAGTTGGTGGCGGCGTTACGCAATCGCACGTACCGGAATGTGTAACAAGTGCATTGAAAAAAGCAATCGCACAGCTTCAAACAATGCCAAAAGTTGTATGCGCCGCTGACACTGATGTCATAGTCAGCATTATACAAAACTTGCACAAAACGGGCGCACTGCCCGGCTACATGACTGCGGAGAAGATTATCGGTCTCGATCGAGACAGCATACAATGGCCGCAAATAACAAATAATTTATTTGCTGATCTTTTAAAGAATCTCACAAAACTTTTCAATCAATCATGGCCGGAGCCAAAACAAGATCATGTGATTGTCAATCTCTTTAAAATGGACTACAGCTTTGGCTATATCAGTGAATCATTTTTTGCGCTCCATCAACAACTGCCGAAATTACCCGAGCGAATGACGGACATGCTAAGCGCTTTGGTTGAGGATGAACAATTGTTGGCCATCAGTTTCTTGCATATTGCACGCGAACGAGCCGATTTGTTGAAAATCTACGAGCGTACCATAAATGTGTTGCCGGAACGACGTGTGGAAGAGCTGGACGCTAATATAGCCGAATATTTTCAAATGTTGATTGCATTGCCGAATATTATAGCCAATCGTTTGGGCAAACAAATGCCGGTTTTCTATATGGCCGCAAATTATAGTAAAATGTTATTGCGTCACTTTTTAAAGGCGCTGCACTTCATTTGCCAATGCGAGGAGTTTGATTGTTTTAATCTAACCATCTTTAGCCAATTGCTGACGCGCATCATAAACAATTACTATGGCACGGATAATGAAACATTGCTAGCATTTTTGCAAATACTCGAAGATTATGCGCACGCAGGTCATGCACGTACACTTGTGCAACGCATAACAAATCAGCTGGATGCGAATGCTAGTTGCAAGCTAGCATTGTGTGCCATCAACGGTCAATTAAATCTGTACCTGTTGCTCGGCAGTGAGGCACTTAAAATGGATACTTGGCGTTTTTGTTTGCTACAAAAAATACCAATACAACGTGCTCCGGTCACGAATGAAGCGCTGGCAACGTTGGTACAATATTTGAATCTATCGGACATGCAAATGGTACAAGAACTGTTTGACACGTTGCTGGGCATTTGGTCGCGACGCATTTCGCTGCAAAAACTGACGGCACAAGAGCACCTCAGCATTTGTAAATTGTTGATACTTTGCGGACGCAGTTTGTATACGCTAAAAAGTGGCGCCTCGAACAACGAGAGTTGTGAACAATTGCAACATGAACACAAACGTTTATTGCATACGGGATTTAGTTGTCACCTTGAGTCGCCAGATACTTTGCAACGATATATTGGCATGAAAACTGTTGAATTGCTGTACAATTGCATGGAGCCAGAAGAAAGTAAAGAAGAAGAACGTTTGCGTTTTGATTATCGTACAATGATGACGTCAACAAAACATTCTGAGTTATTTAAAGAACTTGACGAATTGCAAAACTTTGAGAAAGTGAATAAAGAAACTATTGCAAAGCCAAATGAAGAAACGGTATTGGCACGCTTGGCAACACATATCGAGCAATTTATGTGTGATGCTGACAAAGCTACTCCTATCGAACAAGATGCTTGCATGTCGGCCATTGAAGAAACCAAGTCACATGACGTACCAACCACAACCGCTTCAGAATCAAGAACAGAGCAAACAATGCAATTAGATTCAGATGATGATGATCTAACGCCCTACGACATGTCCAATGACATTACAACAACATTCGAAAAACGACCAAAATTTTTGCTCGATTTACTTAATCTACTCAGCACAAAAGTGGAAAACTATCAAGTATTTGAGGCTGCCATGACCACGGCAGAGCATTTGATACGCACTCAACTGGCTCAGTACGATACCAAATTGGCTGTCGATCTTATGCAATTGTTCATTGCGCTGGACATGCAATACTATTTCGAAAACTTTGAACGTACAAAATTCCAATGTTGCATTGCCATCTGTGTTGCACATCCGAATGCATGTGCGGAGTATTTGTGCCGTGAATTTCACACGGACAACACCTGTTATAATGCAAATACACGCATTATAATGCTACAAATACTAGCAGCAGCAGCCAAAGAGCTTGCCGGCATCGAGACCAACGATAGTGTTGCATCTGAGGAACCAGAGGATACGTTGAAAGAAATAATGCCGCCGAGCGCTAAACAACCGCGTAAATTTCACTTTGAAACGGATGAAACGCATACGGCACGGGTAGCGGCTGCCGCACAGCGAGTAATACGTGAGCGTCTTAAGGCGAAAACAAAACGTTTCGCTAGCAAAGCCAAAGTCCAAACTGAAGGCAAAACAAATCGTTTCCATGCCGTTGCCGGCACTTTCTTCTTTGCTTTGGTGCGCGGCGCACGGACGCAACAAATGTTGTATGTTAAATATGAACGTATTATGCATGACATTGACACAATGCTGTTGGTGAATCTATTGCATACGTTGGCCACAATTGTAATGTGCGCACAGAATTGTCCACTGTTGACGGTCATGACACGTGAAGTCTTCGAATTGTGTGCCTTTGTGCGTTTCAGTGCTGAGTCACGTGTGCGTGCCGCAACGCTTGAATTGATTGGTGTCACTTTGGTGACAACGCCGCCACATGTGTTGGCAACGCATTTCGATGAATCGCTCAGTGAGGTGCAACGTTGGCTGGAAGAGTACACCAAATCGCCATTGATTGGCGGTGAAACGTCGGACGAGTGTCGCGAATTGGCTGAGCAAATACTCGGCACTTGTTATAAGATCTTAAGCAGTACTATTATTAGCGAGGATGCTTAAATGGCTTTCTAATTTAACTTTAAGTTGTGCATAAGAAATACAATTTCGCTTCAATGAATAAAATTTATGCTTTGGCTTTATAAAAAAAAAAGAAAGCTTTGAAAAAAATGAATGAGATTCTTTTTGTTTAGTTGACTAGGCAACACAATTAAAACCAACAACAACAGAAGGCATAGGATACTACAACACACTTATTAAACATTTTATTATACAAATTCATAAATTTGTTCTTTAATAATTGATTTTTCACTTTTCTTTTCTGTGTAATTCTTTTCGGCGCACACAAATTTTTGGATTTAATTTTCCTTTTTTTTGATGTTTCATCATTGTACATAATTTAATACCAATCAACTGCGACAACAACAACAACAATGTTAACGCAAACAAACAAATAAATAAATAAATAATAAAAAAGCATTTCTCAATATACCGGGCATAGTCAATGTACCACCACGGACGCACTAGGTAAACCAATAACTGTTTCAAACAATCAAATATAGTCAAGTCAAGCCAAGCCGTATGATGATCATGTTGGCGGCAAAAGCAATAATAATATTTCTATCAAATGCACACTTTGAGTTTTATATGCTGCTAAAATTTATAATTTCTAGCTATTTTGAATATAAAAAGACACACACACACACATAAACATGTAATTCACATATACACCACACATACACATACATAGTAGACGCACAGTACTGTTGTCTCAACTGCAATGCTTTAAAATCTAAAAACAAAACTATTACTATAATTGTAGAAATAATTTAAAAAAATATTTTTATTGATACATTTTGCTTTAATCCTTTACAGACAATGCGCTGCCACCTATAGCAAACAGTTTGCTACAACCGATGTCCACTACTATCAACAACAACAACAACAACAATAATGGCGCTGCCGGCATTAACAATGGCACTGCCAGTGCCATGGCACCACAAAATGTTGGCGCCACATGGTCGGGCAATTTGAAAGCTGGCAATTTAAATATTGATTTGGATAATCTGTTGGCGAGTAAAGTGGGCAAATCGAATGCGCCAGCGCTATCAATGAATGCCTTGAAAACACAAAGTCCTGCAAAGAGCAGCACTAGCAACAACAACAACAACAATCCATTAAGCGTACAAACACCCATTTTTGGCGCTACATTTCCAAGCAGCGGCATTTCACCATTAACAAGTCCAGCAACAGGAACATTTTTTGGTGCAACGCAAAACATTCCAATACAACCTCAGCAGCAGCAACAACAACAACAGTTTGCCAATTTTGGCGCTTTTCCGGCGCCGCAACAACAACAAAGCAATAATAACAACAATATATCCGCATCTGCATTTGATCTGTTCCAATGATATTTAATAGCTTAGACAATTTTCTTTACTTTTTCGTTCTGTTCGTTGAGCTCGTCGAGCTGATCTGATGTGTATGTTTTCAATCGATGTCGATAACAATAATTATGATTTTGTATATCTCCGCTGATACGCTCCACTCCCACAACACGTTCCACGACTTCTTTGCATCATTTGCTTTTCAAAATTTACAATAATTTCAATACAAAATTGTTTATTAGTATTTTAAAGGCAACATTTTTTTTATTATTATATTTTCTTTTTTGTTGAGTCTATTGCAAAATGCACTTATGTATGTAATAATTATTATAATTGTATAATTAAAGCTTATCTTATATAATATCTTAGCTCAAATTCTTTTTTTTTTTTTGTTTTTCTTTTTAAACTTTGCTTTTTTGTTACTTGGCTTATACATAAATAAAATAAAAAATTTCATGTTACTCCGTCCTCATGTCCTTGGAATTTAAACGTTTGAAGACGAAAAAAAAAGATTTACACTTACAAAAAAACAAATTGTAGATAACAGAGGTTGTACTCAAGTTGTAAAAAAAAAAAAAAACGAAAAACACTTTATTCAAAAATATGCCAGCTTTGATATTTTACAATAGCAACAAGTTTGTTTATTTTGTTCATTTCGTTGTTTAAGTTTTGTTGAACCTTTCATATCGTATTGTCAAGTTGTTTTTGCTGTGAAACTTTACTAATTATACAAATTGCATTTTTAATGAAATAAACAATAAACAATTACATAAAGAATTAGCACAGTGACGTGCCGACAACGATTCGTATAGAATTTTCAAATCAACACGAAGCGTAATCACGTCAATTTGTTCAATTAGTGAGTTGCATTAGTTCGTTTACAATTATTGATTAATCATAAATAAAATGGTGTTGGTTCGCATAACTATTTCTTGTAAGTAAAAACAAACAATTATAATAATAATAAATAATAATGACATTAAAAATTATGTATTTGTTGCGAACAAGCGCAAGTCTTATGTAAAACGAAAACAGAGCTTAAAATTGAAAGTTATTTTATGGTTCGAATTTGTTTGATAAGAAAAAGTAAAACATTCTTAACTATTACTTTACAAAAATGTCAATTTGTTTACTTTATTTCATATAAAAATGAATGAAAGCTTTAAGATTATGCTAATTTATTATCTAATGAATTCGGTTTTGAATCTTCTTCATTTATATCAAGACCATTTCCAGCATAATTTTTCTAAAACTTCAACTCGCGTGCAATATAATTTACTTTACTATCTTTGAGCATTTTTCTGTAAATAAATATATAATTTAAAACAAAAACAAACGCCCCACGATTTTTTGGACAAACGTGCTCACATTTGACAAACGGTCGATCAGTCGTTTGTCGAACTTCTTGGACCAGTTCCAACAATAAAGCAAATTAATCAAACTTCTTTAAAGAGTTTAACATTAAACGCAATAAATTGTATTTAAATATAAACTTATTTGTCAGTAAAAATATTGATTAAGTCGAACGATAAAAAACAAATCGTGATCTAATGTTAACGATGAGCGTGTTAATGAATTTTGTGTCGTATTTTTGTAGTGTTTATGAGTTCCATAAGTATTTTTGTGACAATGACACTTCAAGTTAATTGTTAGAGAAATGAATACGTATTAATAAATCATACGATAGTTTAAGCAAATGAATGCAATGTAAAATATAATAAAAATCGATAAGTAAAAACAAAAAAATATTTCTCGGGATTCTTGACTTTATTTAAACAGTAATCAATCAACAAATGAAATACATTTTGTTTATGTACAATCATCCTGAGGTAAAACGTCTAAAATGACATTTTATTAGTACTAAAACTAAAGCATAGAATTGGAAAAAATAGTAAAATTTGCAACTTAAAGCTAGAATATAGCGCAATGAAAATTATTACTCCTCTTCGTTCTTATTTTTATTCTTCTTCTTTTTCTTCTTCTTCTTGGGCTCACCATCACCATTTGCAACTTCAGCCTCTCCCGAAAGCTCTTCAGCTTGTACGCCATTGCCATTACCATTTGCCTCGATCTCTTCCTCATTCTTGCGTTTCTTCTTCTTGTTCTTCTTTTTCAACGTTTGAGCATCAGCGGTCTCTTGACCAGCGGCTTCAATCGCTTCCTTCATTACTTCAATGTTCTTACGTGGCACTTCACCCGATTCGTAGAACTTCAAGCGATCTTCAACTTGTTGCTTCAACGTTTCACCAAACACTGCCGTTGGCTGTTCCAGGAAACAATCGATGCGCGACGCAATTGAACATTTGTTAGCAAGGAAACGTGAAATGCGTCCCTTGTTCTTTAAGCCAGCACGTCCAATAAACGTTGAATGATAGATCAAACCATATTTGGGTGTGTTGGAACGCGTTTTGAGCGCACGGAAGAGCGCTTTTTCGGCGCCTAGAATTTGTACTGTAGATGCGGGGTACTTGGCCAAATTGGTCAGACTGCCGGCATGTGATATAAGGCGAGCACCCACTTGATCTCCGATAAGTGATTGCAGATTTGGTGCTACTAACTCCATTTTGTTGTGCAAGTACGTTGACAAATTTTTACGATATTCCGAAAGTTTGACAACACGTTCAGCAAACATTTCAATGTTAATTAGATCCACAACGGATATGTCCATGCCCATTGACATCTTGGCTGCATCAATGATTGCTTGCGCTTTAGACGTGTCTTTGACAATCTCTTCAAGTTCTTCGAGCTTGTCCTGTGTTAACGATTTGCGATCTTTAATGAACTTGGCTGACTTGGCGAAAAGATAGTTGTCGGGCACAATTTTCACCAACTCTGGGAAGTGGTATGAGTACCACTCACGTATACGCATCGAGAATGTGTTCACATCTTTATCCAATTGATCTAGTAGCGCAATCGATTGTATGATCATGTTATCTGAACGATGTACATTGAACTTGACTTTGGCACGTGAGTAGCTGTGGCCAAGACCAAGTTGTGCAACGCCAGCCGATTTATCGGTGAAACCTTTAAAATACAATTGACTTTATTATATGAAACATTTTAGCCAGTGATAATCATACACACCTTTTACAAGTTTATGAAAGTGAAAACGTATGCCACGCAGCAACTCTGGAACGACACCAAAATGACTGCACTGCACACCCACAGCCTCTGTGATGGCCGCACCTAGCTTTGCATCACCAATGCCCAATGTACACTTCTTCTTCTTCAACTTAGAGAAGATATCATCAAGGAATACTAGTAAATCTTGTGGCACAATGCCTTCAGAAATTGCATTGATATTCTCCAGCGCAGAAATGGCTGTTTTGAAGGGTGCAAAGCCAAACAGTTTCACTATTGAACTAAATTTGGCCAAATCCGTTACGGAGGACTCAACCTGCGGCAGGAACATGGATACCTCCTCGAACTCCTTGACGGAGAAGAGCGAGTAACCAGCCGCATGCTCATATAGCACGTAGAGACTCGACTAAAATAGAAAATGGCCGTGAATAAGCAACACCAATATAAATTTAGAAGCGTGGTGGCGCTCCGCTGGGGTAAGGTTAGCTGAATAAACGATTAGTTCATTTATTCAGCATTTTTCCAAAAATAAATCACTTAATCTTTAGCTTATCAAGTTGCAAGCACTTACCATATTTATTCAATAAATATGTCGCGCTTTTTAATAAACAATTTCAATTATTTCAAAACCTCCACGCGCTAGTTCAATATTTTCAAAAACACGTGTGAAGGCACTGGTAGTGCGAACGCGCTTTTCCAACACGTTCAGCTGGTAGAGTGCTGCAAAATCGCGTATTGAGCAGGCCATCCACAGTCGAATTTGTTCGACGAACGTGTTTGGTTTGACGAACATGCTCGTCGTTGATGGTAGTGTTCGTGTCCAAATTTCATGTTGGACGTTTTGTTCGAGAAAAACAGAAATAAGATTATAAAAATAAAACATAAGAAATAATGCATGATAAGTTTTCTTTTCGCTACAATTATTTGATGTTGACAGTTCAAAATTTTTAAGCAAATGATGCTCGCTACGAATATATTCGTCGTTAGTGGCAAATTGTAATTTTGTTCGACGAACAGTTCGTCAAACAAAAACGAATGTGGATTGCCTGCTGAACTGTTCGCTTGACAACATTGGTTTTTTCTGTCACCAATTCTCTTCTGCTGTTTTTCATCTGATTTTGGAAGTGTACCAACTTATGTCACTTGACATTCAAACCGAACATACGTCAAGTGACTTCATGACTGTAAAATTTAACAGCACTGTTAGTGCCCGTTTATGCGGCGTTTTTCTATGCTTTCTTTCGCTCTTTCAAGTCCCGTCTCTTTCTCGCATCTGCTATTAACAGAAAATACGGAGTGTTACTAACATTGCTGGCGAACAACAACAGTTTGCGGAGTGTCATACAGCGCGTATCTGTCACTAGAGCTGGGAAACTATCGATGGTGGTGCCATTCGATATTTTCGATGGTTTGGGAACGAATATTCGATACTATCGATAGTATCGTTTTTGTGCGGCTCTTTATAAAAATTTAAATTATAAGCAATTTCGAATGTATATTTCATATATTTTGTGCTTAATCCTATGACTACAACTAAAAATATAAGAGATCAAAATTAATATAATATTTCAGTATGAAATAAAGGACAAAAAAAAAATAAGGTACTACGTGTTTTATACGTGTTTTTTTTTAGAGCCTCCACCAACCTTCAATTTAAGCTAACCTAGAATGCAGTTTTATTAGTAGAGATATAATATTTAATTTTTTGGCTTTTTCTTACCCAAATTCTTGAAACCAAACCTCGTGTTCTGTGCTAATGTAAGTGATGTGAAAATTGACCAGCACCATCGATAGTGACAAAATATTATCGATAGTGGCTCAGAGAGGTAAATATTCGATACCTCGATAGTGCCATCGATTTTTTCCCAGCTCTATCTGTCAGATCTGTCAATAATTTCTCACATTCAAGAATTTCTCTTCTGCTGTTTTTCATCTGTCGACAATCTCAAGAAAAAAGTCGCCGAATAGCAACTTTAACAAAATGGACTTTTTGTTGTAAGTATGAATTAAATAAATGGGAAATCAATCGCCACAGATTTGTTTTCGTAAACCTTCGTACATACCTGCCGCCCGCACCTCTCTGACCGTCTTGACCAATTTCTTTGTCTACTTTCTGAAGAGGTGTGGGGGCGGAGAGAAAACAAGTGTATTGTCTACAATAATTTATTTTTTTTGTTGTCTTTGTAGTGGCTCTCGATCCAGTAAAACATTCAAACCCAAAAAGAATATACCCGAGGGTACACATCAATATGATCTCATGAAACATGCCGCGGCCACACTGGGTTCTGGTAATCTACGCAATGCTGTGGCACTACCAGATGGCGAGGATCTTAACGAATGGGTAGCAGTCAATAGTGAGTAATGAAAATTATATCTCAATTACTCAGAAATTAATCAGCTTTCATTTATTTTAGCTGTCGACTTTTTTAATCAAATAAACATGCTTTACGGGACTATTACGGAATTCTGCACCGAAGAGAGTTGTGGCATTATGTCGGCAGGTCCCAAATACGAATACCACTGGGCTGATGGTCAGACCGTTAAGAAACCCATCAAATGTAGTGCACCCAAATATATTGATTACCTAATGACTTGGGTACAGGATCAACTCGATGATGAAACGCTGTTTCCATCAAAGATCGGCATACCTTTTCCGAAGAATTTTCAAGCAATTGCCAAGACCATATTAAAACGTCTCTTCCGCGTCTACGCCCACATATACCATCAGCATTTCTCTGAAGTTGTAACACTCGGCGAGGAAGCCCACTTGAATACGTCCTTCAAACACTTTATTTTCTTTGTGCAAGAATTCAATCTCATCGAACGCCGTGAACTGGCGCCATTGCAAGAACTCATCGATAAGTTGACTGCTAAAGATGATCGGCAAATATAGGATTCACTGCAAGTAGGCATCGGAAACGGTGCCGGTAGCAGTGGCGGAGGTGGTGTAGCTGTCAGCGCGGGCAGCATGCAACTGGATTTGTGATGGAAATTCGAGCATGTGTAAACGATGTTGGTGAGCGGAAATGAGTGATTTGCATCTGGCAAAGTGTTTGGGGGGGATTGACATAATAATTAAAAAGTCTTCAGTTTAGTTTTTCAGTTATTATTAATTTATAAAAAAAACGTAGCTAAATTTCGTAGTATTTAAGTTGCTCTAATCGTTGATTTCTTCACTGCTTTTCATGCCGTTTACGTTTTTGTTAATTTTTATTGGGGGAACCTAATATTTTTTATATGTGACTCGTAATTATAAGGAACTACATATACCGATTAAATATATATATTTATATAAATGTATGTAAGCTTAAATGTTCAACAGTAATTACACGATTGCTGATATTGTTTAAATGTTTCGCCTCATTTTATGACTTCTTAATTTTTGTTTTTCATGTTAAAGAAATCAAATTACTATAAATAGTTCCATGGTCTAATCTAATTGACGCCCATACCCTACTGTATCACCTCCACCATACATAAAAGCTTTGAATGATTGTACAATTGCATGCTTACAATTAACTGCATTTAATCGAATTAAGCTCTTGTAACATTCTCATTTTATGGTCGTTTTTTAAGAGTGTATTAAGGGAACTGACGGGCCCAACTGACGATAATTATAGACTTGATAAAAACTTTTTGATACGGAATTTTATACAAAAATAAACAAATGACAAGTATTCGTAAATGTTTATTACAAACATCATTGCACTATATTTAAAAATCTCTCTATCACTACCAAAAACACACACAAAGTAATATTTACAGAGTGAAGAGATATACAAGTGTATAAAAAAAACAATATATTCATATATATTTATACAATAATGCAAAACTGATAAGGCAATAAATTAGTTTATACATACATGTATGCTGGACCGAAACCTTAACTTATAAGAAAAATAAGAACACAGCAATGATATTGTAAAGGAAAAGTAAACAAAAAATAGCATAAACAAAACGAAATCATTTCGTATAATAATTCGGCCGCGTTGTCAGCAAATGAGACATTATGAAATGAAAATAAAGACTCTGCATAAGAATTTATAATATGTAAAACATAACACGACTAAATAATATTAATAAATTCGTCTAATTCTACACACAAACCATTATCAATATAAATAATTAATCACTCGTCTGAGAAGGCTTATCTTGAAGCCATTGGGAACGGTGTTGCATGACGACTTATCGCAATATTTCATTGCTCTCTTGACACACTCAAACACATTAAACAATTATTAATTTCACAGCTGCATGCTTGATTTACTTAATAATGCTCTTGTACTTCTCCTGCTCTACATAGAAGTCAATATTTTGCTCGACAAGTCGTTGCCATTTAAGCGCTAACTCTTTGTAGCTTAAGCCTTTGCCGCCTAAATCCTTTGGCAGATTCTCAGCCTGCACTGCAGTGCCCTGGCGGCTTACACTAACGCGTGATCGTATCTTGGGCGTCATAAATAAACTAGACGATAAAAAAATTAATGTTAAAAAAATTGTTTGGATTTTCTATTAAAATTGTACGCACCGAAATGTATTCAGAAAGATGTTCACGTGCATTGGTGCATTGATGAATTCCAATGTTTTCGGCTGACATGGATAAGCGGTCCAGCTTTCGACAGAGCGTTTAATTAACTTTGGATTTAGTTGCAGTGCATGACCCAATTGCACGCCATTCATGTCAAATATGGCGACAATGCCGCAAGCACAATTCTCGGGTTCAAATTTCAACAGCAAATCAAGTATCATTTTGCTAACCTGTTTGTTCGTTGAAATGGTATAATTAAAGCAAATTAACTTGTTTTGTTTGTTCAATCCACGCATTTTATACCTTAAAAACATTATTTTGCGTGTGCAATTTAGGATCATGTGCAGCGGTGCGTATTATTACCACTTTGCGACCACCCTCGTCTACGCCGTCAACGGGTAGAAAAACGCCCAGCGTCAACAGCTCTTGCAACTCGGGTAGCATCGGATCACGATTGGCAAACCATTCCGTGCGTTCGGCACGCATTTGATAGAAGCTATAATGTAGAATGTAAATAATATTTCGCAACAAAGCATTGAATTTAGCACACGGCCACTCACGCTTTTATTTTCTTCTTTGTTCGCTCGACGTCGTACTTGCAGGTACGCAGAAAAAACTGTAGATTTTGATGATCTTTGCAACCATTTATCTGCGGATTATCATGCAACCAATCTGCCAATTCCAACACTTGTGCATGTACTTTTTCGGGATCATTGTTTACAGATGACACTTTTTTGGAGCTACGCGACCACATATTGAGCGAAAATATTCAACGACTCAACTTGACGAGACGCGAACTGGTTATGATATGCAATCGCACAGCGCTCACTGGCTACTCATGTCGCAATTGCTGAGAACGTCGAATCGACAAAGCAATTTGACAGTAACGATAAGCGTGCTGAAACTTTTTGTTTGTTGTGCGTATATTGGAAGTAGAGAAAGCGTTGAAAAAAGGTCGGACAATGTATTGCAATTTCAATCCGATTGTTTTCATTTTTAGCCAACAAGAACAACAGTTTGCCTTGACAGTGACATTATCGGCTTGTGGCAGGTGTAACAATTGCAACAATTTATAAATGGCGTAATTTGTGCAATGTTTGGGAAAATCGCTAAATGCTGAGCATGCGTTTGTTTTATTGAATTGGATTAGCTGTTGGCGTTGTTTATCAACACAAAAATAATTGTGTGGAAACAAAGAAAAGAGAGTGGGGGACAGAAAACCATTCGTGTATGCTTGACAAAATGGCTAATGAACTGTTTTCTACTGTTTTGTTTTACTATCTTAAAGAGTGGTTAGTGAATAACGTTCTTAAGAAATTCAATTTAAAAAAACACCGTTTATATCATGGGAGCATGTAGGTCTTCTAATAGTATGAACCAGGCAATTATGCAATTTCGAATTGCTCATCAATTCGAAATTGCTCATGAATTCGAAATTGCATAATTTACAGCCAAGTCGGTTGTTTTACCGAAATTTGAAAACCGAATATTTGATTTGGGCTAGGTCAATGTGGATGACTCCACCAAATTTGTAGGTGGGTAGTCAAAATGGAAGCAGGGCTCATAATGTTCCGTAAAAATGTCAAAATTTTGGACAAAATGATTGAAGGTTTTCTAAACTTTGGCAAGCAATTGGAGATTTGTGACCGTTACCAACCACCTCCATAACGCTAAAATCATTCAGTGATCGCCAAAGCCTTTTAATCGTCAGCGGCTTTCATCATTTAACCTCTAAAGTCTCTTAAAATACTTAAATAATTCAAAATTATAATCAATTAATTTAATAAATTTAAAAATTGAATGGAACGGAATTGGGCCAATTAAAAAGGTTGAAACATTATGGCTAGCTCAACGTCGCTTCGAGTTGCACGTGCACTTGAGCTAAGTCAATGTGGGTGACTCCCCCAAATTCGGAAGGTATCAGAGTCTTGTAGCGACATCGTAAGTACGAAGAGCTTTGCAACACTAAGTGAATTGACACTTTTTCAAATTTAGTTTTGACACTGCAACTCTACATTGGCCTGGCCTATGTCGCGGTGCATTCCTTGGTATATGTGCCGTAACCTTAAAAAAATGTATATTCCCTACACCCCTTTCGAAAAAAGAAGAAGAAAGTAAAAACGTGAGTTATTTTTATTTAATTTTGTTTGTTTTGTTGGCCTTGATGTTGTACAATGTGATAAAAAGTTACAACTGCCGCCGTTGTTAGCGGTACATATGTTTACGTTCACCGTAAGTGAATTTCGAGCGTCAAGCTCATCATCGATACCCTTGCAGTATTCATAGGCATTACTTGCCCGCCATTCATAGCTTCAGATCCTGAGTGGACTGAGCAATCGTACGCCGACTGAAGAAAAAAAAAACATATTAATGAACCGGCGTTCTGGCTGGGACGAAATAAGACGAAAAGTATACGTTTTCTAGTTTTCGCTTAGTTTTAGTTTAGTTTAGAAAAGAATAAACAATTTATAATCTATCCAAACCGCCATTTGCTGGCAACATCAAGTCATTTCTAGACTCACAGACGTCGATTTTTGATCAATTTTGTCAATTTATATATGACAGAATTGCATTCAGCAGCATCTACGAATACAAATTGAATAATTTTGTTAATAGAAATGGAGGACGGTGACGATTGTGTCATACAAAATGTAAATCTGAAATGTAATGTCTGCGGCGAAACCGAATTCAACGTTCGCGAAGGCTTCTACTATTGTCTGGAATGCGGCACCAAACAGGACCAAGTGCGCGCCATTGAAGTGGACCAAGAAGAAGCGTTTATTGAAGGCCAGTTTGCTGTAAAGCACAAAATACAAAAGAAGGCTGTAGACCATGGTAAGGAGTGTTAATTGTTAGACAATAAATTATTACTTATTCGCTCCTTGCAGTTGAGTTGACTTCGTGGGAGTGTTACAATTACATATTGCGCGGTATGGTCGAGGAGCTTTTGAACTTTGGCGCGAAAGAAGAGCTTAAACGGACCGTGCTGCAGGTGTGGGCAGCTTACCTACGGCGCAATGAAGTCGCCTTCTTTAACAAGAAGAAAACGGCAATGCCAAAGCTAGGCATTCGTTATTATCAGCGGTAAGATTTAGAATAAAGTATTCTCTTTTACTATTACAATATTCGTGCAATTCTAGAGATGCGCTGGCAATTTACAATCACAAAGCCAAGAAACGCAAAAGAAGAGTTCGAACCAGAGATGTTTTAAGTGGTGACGAGGAGAGGAGGTCAAAACGTGCGTTCAAAAAATCCAAAGTAATATTAAAACGCCAGTTTTTTTTGTGTTTTATTCAAGTTTCTTTCTAAGCATTTTCATAGTTAAATAGATATGTTTGAAAAAATTTAAGAAACGGATAAATCAGAAAGAATATGATTGATTGTGGCTGGGAGCCTTCATTAGTTGTATTATCATTAACCACGGCGTCGGTTTGCTCTGATGTACCATATTGTTTTACGTCCGGCGGTATTGTAAATGGCCGAACTTCTCCCGAAATATCGCCTTGTGCAAACCCAAAGCTTAAACAAAAAAGTAAAAGTAGAGTCAAAGATGTGAAGGTTTTCATCTTTTAGAAAATCACAGAATAGTCAGTATTGCAAAAGGAAACTTCTTATATACATTTTATCGCACTGGCACTAATTACTTGTGCAATTAGTGGCAATTTATGGTATCAATAATCTTAAGTTGTTTTAATGAGCTTCTTTCTTATTACAGCGAAAATTGGATGAGTCCGCTTACTCGGCGTATTCTGCCGGCACTTCACAGACTGATATGACATATGAGTCAATTCACACCGATGATGGATCCTCATTAGATACGTTAAACACCCAAGCCGTACAAATGAGTTATTCCACAGCGGCACGTAAGGCCTTAAAAAAAGTAATGCCATTACGTCATTTGCATAAACATGAATCGGATCCTGATGGTTCATTGAAGTGCCACAAAGTCAGGCCGAAAAGTCGCAGCATAAATCAGTTCACAATGCGGTTTGGTACCATGAACATTAAGCAAGTGTATGCGATTTTAGGCATTGCACTAAACGTTATTGGCGACGATATTCAGTTGAGTGATTTGCAGCGCTTCATTGCCGAAGAACACATCTCGGTACGCAATGTTCTTCAGTATCTTCCTGAGAATGTTCGTGAACGTGGACGGAAATTACTTTTCGATATC
Organism: Phortica okadai; assembly: GCA_034638295.1. Taxonomy (NCBI): domain Eukaryota; kingdom Metazoa; phylum Arthropoda; class Insecta; order Diptera; family Drosophilidae; genus Phortica; species Phortica okadai. The sequence goes on along the minus strand of CM067849.1, from coordinate 2,671,352 downwards.
GATTTTAATTTCTTTGACGACAAATATAGTGACAAGGTAGTTTTATTAAAAGTCTATTGAGTCTTTAAATTCTTAATTTTTGTTTTGTATTACAGGTAATGCGCGACCACATTTGTGTGCTGGCGCGTGGCATACCAATTACGGGTTTCCAGATGCCCAACATGATTGAACTGACAAGGCGCTATGTTTCCGATCTAAACTTGCCGCCGGACTTTTCGGATTTCGTTGAGCGCTTAATTATTGTATTGCCACCAGAAATGAATACGCGTACCCCTCATCAGTATCCCCACTATGAAGCACGTGCAATGGCCTACATTGTATTTGTTGCGAAATCTCTTTTTGGCTTAGATGGCAAAAAGGAGCAGCTGATTTCGGAATCAGCTGCGGAGCTAAATAAAAAATTGACTTTTTTAAAGACGACAACAAATGCCGGTCTAAATGGACGTCACCAGCCGTTGATATTCGTATGGAGCGAGTGGTTGGAATACGTAGAAATGCGTAAATTGTTTGTGTCACGTTATAACGTTGCCTATAGTCGACAGTTTAAAGAGGAGCCGGATACAGATATTCTGATAAAAGATCTAATAGAAAAAGAACGACTCCAAAAAGAAGACGATCATAATCATCGAGAAGTCAGCAGCGGAAAAATGCAAAAGACACAAGGAAATATTAAACGCATTTTTGATGAATTTTTAGCTGATTCCAGCTTAGAAGATAAAACGACATACATTAATTTTCAACCAAGTCTAACGCCATCGAGCAACTATCTCAAACGACTTATACTACACGCCGACACAACGGACGATGGACAGATCACAATTCCAGAAATTCTACGCGTCGATCACACGCAACGTAGTTTAATGCCCTTTATAAATGCCACATCGCTAGGCGCATATTTGAAAGCTTGCGACTTTGAGCTTTATGTAGAGGAGTTAGAATGCCGAGAGGATCGCAAATGTGTTGGTATATTTCGCAGCAATATGTATAATCAACAATACACCGGCAGTCGTATTCTAAAAGCCATGACAGATGTGACGCATGAAGAGTGGATGAAGGAGATTAAGAAAAATGAAACGTATCGTAACATAGGTTTAATATTTAAGAAAAACCTGGATCAGTACAACAGTATGTACATGCATAAACTGGAAAAGGTGGCTAAAGAGAGGACTGCACATTTGGTCAAGGCTTCAAAGGACTTCGATAGTTTAATCAAGCAAAAGGTAAATATTTTTTTATATTGTTGTGAAAACAAATATTTTAAATTTGCTTATTGTCGAACAGAATTCCAGCGGCGCAAACAATGATATTAAAAAGAACAAGTCGGTGCAAAATGACGCCAAACTAAATAAATTAACTTCAATAGAGGCTTTCTCTGACGATAATATGACTCCACTTAAGGCTGAATTGTCCAGACCACGGCGTAATTTAGATTCCGAGGATTTGCAGAAAAACAACAGAGACGATGAAAGCTTTATTCGCCGCCAGCCAGATGAATCTGATTCTAGCAATTCTGATAGAATTTTGACGTTGCGGCGATCGAATTTTGACTACTGGACACTATTTGGCCAAACTGCTGTATTTCTTAATGAGCACAAACAGGATGTATTTGACAAATTGCCGGCATCCTGCAGTTGGTTACTGGAAGTGTGTGCGAATATGATTGGTGTTCATTGGTTTGTCGTTTACGAACAACTGATGATCATTGAAATGATGTTTATACATGGCATTGAGAACTTTGAGGACCATGGAAGTTGTCTACGTTATACTTTAAATAATCCAGTAAAAGATATTAATACGCTGATCAGAAGTTTCCGAGAGATGTGGTAGATAACTGATGTAATTATTTTGTTTTATTGTCATATGAAATGAAGAAGCTTTTACACTTTGTTTAACAATTTCATTACTTGTTTTATGTTTTAAAATAAGCAATTAAATGAGCATAAAAACTAATTTAATATGCAAATGAGCAGCATGTAATTGTTTGTAAAATAAGAAGTGTCGACTGGCGTCAGCAAGCTATCAATTAATAGTGTGTGTGGCTGTAAGTTGAGAGTGCACGGCATTGAAAGTGCTAAGCGCACTGCAATCGAGAATGCACGACTTTGCAATGCTCTGCACTTTCAACTCCCTGTGGGTGGGGCGTTGTACAAAAGTAATATGCTCGTGCCATATTATAAAGGGTATAAAAACAATGATTACGCTCAATTTTGTTGTAATAACACAGAGTGAATTATTGAGAGACAGTGAGAGAGAACAAACAAACTCGCCGGCTGAGCAGACAAGTGCATGTCGGTGTGGCTCGTTTCTGTGAATTGAGCGTAAGATACAAATACAACTGTCGAAAAAAGCGTGTAGCTCACACACACGTACAGTGAATTGAGCACTTCTTGCCAATTTGTATCCGTTTAAAATGCGTTATTTTGTTTTTGCGGCGTTTTTTCAAAAAGTTTAAATCATTTTCTTTGGCACCGCGTTTGAGTTAACAACGGAAATGAAAACGAGCGGCAGCGTGTTGAAAAATCACGCATCAGTGTGCGTGCATGTGTGTGCGCGCGTGTAATTTAAAACGAAAGTAATTAACTAATTATTTGTGTCATCAATTTGGGTTTTTGGTGTGTCCAAAATTGAATTGGCACAGTGTAAAAAAATAATGTCAATTGTGCCCACTGTACGTGATGCAAACACAAATACCGTTAACATTTTGACAGCTGCATCAAGCAACAACAATAAGAAGCCAGCAAAAGGCAAATAAAAAAAGTAAAATGCGCAAAAGGAATTTCACTTGTTGCGCTCATAAAGGAATTCTTCTTCAACGCTAAGAAAAAACAAATTGTGCCAAACTTTTTAAACAAAAGTAAAAAAAAATCATCAATAAATTGAAAAACGATAAAAATTCAGTTTAAATATTTAAAAGATCAAAACAACGCGTGTGTTTTTGTTTAAAATAAGAATTTTTAATTAACGATAAATAAAATAAACGCAGAAAACACAAAAAAAACAACTAAAAACAAGCAGATTATTTTTTAAGAAATTCATACGAGAAGTTGAGTCATTTTTTTGTGGTTTTCCTTTGGTGGTTCGGTAAGTTTTATGTTTTTATATTTTTGTTTATTTTATTTTGTTATAAATATTTATGCAAAAATCTATAGAAATGCTAATAATCAAGGTCGCTTGAGGCGGCGAATTCTGACTTGCGGTTTGGCCCTTGAATGATAGAAGAAGAAGCAATATGAGTATAATTCCAGCTAATTTGAAATCGGAGAAGCTTCAAGCCCTAAACACATTCATGGCTTAAATTCATGACCAACAACAACAATGATAGAGATAAACATTGTTAATTGAGTTCGCTATTTGTTGAACATTTTGAAAACAAAGTTATTTTCATTGACAAGTGTAATTTATTACCATATATTTTATTACAAGTGTCATTAAAACAAACATACAAATCGAAATTTTATAATTCATAATCAATATCAATTGATTTATAACTTTTGCATCACTTTTTTATTAGCGATTACGTAGTTTATCTAAAATGATTGGTTTTTGGCCCAGACTTTGTAAAGATTTTCGAATAATCAGCAGAAGAGATTGGAGAAATGAAGGCTACTGGCAGCAGAATATCTCCTTAACTATTCATGAATCCGTAGAGCACTTGAACTGTTTATACACCCGTAGTTTGTAAAATGGAAAAACGTTTTGAACTTTACACTGCCGATACACTTGTTTGAAGATTGATAGGTACTTAAAAAGAAGATTGATACTTATTTATATAATCATTTTGCATATTTGTACAGGTGTGCAGGTGTATGTGTGTGTATGTGTGTGTGCGCTGCTGCTGTTCTTGATGCTGTGTCTGTTACTTGGCTTTGGCTTTGGTACGCTCGCGTCTGATCACTGTCATGTGCGGTTTTTGAGGTTAACAAGATTGAGGCGGCATTGTTCACTCATTCCATCATTCATTCATTCATTCAAGATACGCTATTTTTTGTGTGTTTCACATAGTCATGTCTATTTGTTGTTTTTAACTTATTTGTCTTTGTTTTTATTGCTTTTCGTAAAAACAAAACTTGTATATTCCAAAATGTATTTTCGTTTGTTGTTGTTGTTTTAGCATTCCAAATTAATTACAACATTTTATCAAACAACATCGAATGTCGCGGTTTTCATACATATTCTCCAACTAATGCCAAAAAATATTTATTCACGCGAATTGTACAAATAAATAAATTGTTGCAATTTGTTTGCATTTAAAACTCATTTACATGCTGACCGAACCAACCGCACCTTCCACTTGTATGCTCTATGTATCTATGTATGTATGTATGTCAGAAGGTGTGCATTATTTAGTTGAATCTGTCAATATAGATTTTTTTAATATTTGTCACTGATAATTAGGTTAGCAGCTTTTGTTGAAGCACTCAAAACAACAACAACAACAAAAACAATTCATTTATCAAAATTGCAGATTAGCGAAAATCAAATTTATTAACCTATATGCATAACTATCTAGCTAACATATAATTGAGTCACATATGTAGATAGATAGATAACTTCCGAACGTGCTCATTAGATTAATGACAGGCATTTGTCAATAAGACAAAGGAAAAAAAAAAAAACTTAACAACCTTCATTAGTTGTGATTTGTTTTGCTTTTGATCGATAGACAGTTTGATAGAGTATTTATATCTAAGCATTTAGATACTATTAAACGATCGTTTGTATATATTTAAATACGATTGGTTGTTGATAAGAACTTTTGCACTTGTCAGGAATCGAAATTTTATTTATCTAACTTGAATTGACATGCAAAAGTTTGCCATAACCGAAATCAGACAGTCAGACAGACAGACGACACCGCCGACGCATACAAATGTCACTCAATGCTATAAGTAAGATGAAGGACAGCAACGAAAAGTATCTGTCAGTTTGCCAGTATATTTGGCAGTTTTACTCCTGGTCTGCGCTGCTTTGCTATCTGGCTTTCTTTATAACTATGTATGTATGTATGTCTGTCTGTGATGGACAGAAAATGGTAACGCATTGTCGATAAAATATTCAAGAGGAAAAAGAATAAAAGAAAGACAAGTGAAGCCAAAAGGTACGAGTATATTGTACGTGTGTATTTGTTGCTTAAAATAAACAAATCTATAAAAATAAATGGCTGTTGTTGTGGTTGTTGTAGCTGCTACCAAAGTGAACCAATTAAAAGTAACCGTAACCGAGCTGTGACAAGGAATCCGCCCAGCAGCGCCAAAAATAAGCAACATCAGGTTTTGGCAGCTGAGCGTTGCGGTCGCTAGTTGCCATAGACAGAGATACAGACAGTCAGACAGACAGACAAATGATATCGTCATCATCATCATCATCATCATCATCAACATCAACAACATCAGTCTCAGTCTCATTGACTTCAATGGCTGGCGTTGGGCGGATTTGATTTGGAGTGCACGCACCCCCAACAACCTCGTTGGCTTTGTTCATTCGTTTATTTGCTTGCTTACTCACTGGCTGACTGCCTGACTGATGGACAGACGGACAGACAGACAGACTGACTGCTGTTGATGATGTCACATTTTCGCCATCTCGTGCAGCATTCGCACACGTGCAAATAACTTAAACATTAGTCAAGTAGATTTAAAAATAAATGCTTGAAAAGTATTTTTATATAAGAATAAAGTGTAAAATTGCCACAAAATTTGCATAGTAAGCGAAAGGCTGACTGAAAGAAGCTGAGTTCAAAAAGCATAAACTGAAAAAAAGTAGAAAAATCGCCTACGATTGCTTTAATTTTTTTGTTCATAACTTTTTTATTTATTCATTCGTATCAGAATTTGTCTTAGTTTGCATAATTTTAGGCCGTTGTAGCTTATGAATGAAGATTTTATGCGCTGTCATTCTTTATTAAGTCTTTGATATTATTTGCCTTGGAAAACTTCAAAATTATATCAGATTAACAGAAAATGATGTGAAAAGCAATAAAAAAAAAATTGAGGGCATCTTCATAAAAGCGTTAATATCGATTTATGATTATGTTGCTTGGTGTGTAAGGAGAGCAACAAGCGCTGATAAGAGCTAAAAATACTTTGTTTTTCTTTTAGTTCTTTTGACAAATTGAAATATTTCTCAAAATTTTGCATTAATATTTCCACATGCATTATGTGTGTATGTATTTACTATTGGTAGTGGAAATATTCAAATAATTCGCCCTCAAATAATTCAGCTAACTTCTGAAAAATATTCCCCAACTTTTCCGATTGAAGGCCTAACCCGTATTTTGCATCAAAACATTTTTAACTTTTATGATGATGTTTTTACCAACTTTGGGCTAATTGTCTGCAACGTTATCACCATAATCAAGAACGATTTGCTGATAATGGCAAATGGGCTTGGATAAAATACACAATAGAAAAAACAAACTAAACGTAAAACAAGCGTTTGTTGGGCGTGTTGTTGTTAATTTGTTTTTATTAAATTGCATATTTATTTCTTTAAATATAGCACTTTGTTATTGGACAATTTTAAATAAATTAATTAAAGAAGAACCAAAAACTTTGTTCAAATTCCTTCCTTGTTGACCTAAAAATAGATTTCAAATCTTTTTTGACCGCCTTCGTCAACAAAATAAATTTGTTAATTCAATCGATTCGACAAAAGTTTTTAATTATTTTGAGAAGATTCAACTTCCGTTTGTCAAATTGTATGTTTTCTTTATTTTTCGAGGCAATTACAAAATTTCAAAACATTTTCAAATGTCTGCAGTTTCAAAAACGTGCACAGTGAAAACTCGCTAACAAGAATTGTTTTGATAGAACTAACGACATTTTCTGCTCAAAGTCTGTGAACTTGCTTGGCCTCGTTAGATAGTTCAGTTCACTTGTATCTCTCACTCTGTGGCAAGTTGCACATATGTAGATCCGTCTCAACTCAACTAATTTACTGTATTTGCATGACTTTCTAGTGCATTTGTTTATTTTAGTTTGCAATGTTATTTTTGTTTATGTTTTTGTCGTCAACTTTTTACGACAACATCTGCTGTTTCTTCTTCTTCTTCTTAAACAACTACAAACGACTCAATTTATATTTGTTGTTTTTGTTTTTTTATGCGCATTTCCTATTTTCTTGTTGACCGTTTTGTTATTCTTCTTCTTACTTGTCATTGCATTATTGAGACATTTGTTTGTGCAAAATTTTCACCGTTTTTCATTTCCAAACAAGAAAAAAAAAACAAATTAAAGGTGCAACATCATCATCATCATTCATTCATTCATTCGTTCATTGTCACAGACACGAGACTTTTCTAATTTACTTGCTATATAATTTGCTTTATAATTTTTGTTCAAGCATTGAACACGTTTCACGCCCCACCATTATTGCACCTGACTGACTGACTGACGTACACTGGCCAACAAAAATGTGTGTGGCGCAGCGCGGCGTGCCTCAATCAATGTCCATTCGTAATTGGCTTAAGTTTGTTTGTTTCAGTTGTTTTCTTCTTCTTCTTCTTTTTCTTTGTCTTTGTTTCATGCGTATTGTTTTTACAATTAGTCATAGCCATTTTACATACACTTGTCGTACCAAAGATGGACCCTGTTGATTTCAGCAAGCCACCAAAGCAGCCCTGCCTATGAGTCTAAGTGAGAAGGAGATGTGTTAGTGAGGGAGACCAAAGATATGGCAAGCATTGTGACATTGAACGTGGTGGAATTTCAAACGGAATATTGTTGTTGTTTTTGTTTTTCACATATCCGGATTGTTGGAAGTGTGTGAAAATTTAAGCTTTTGAGTGGAAGTTTTCAATCAATGTTTTTTTTTTTCGATAAGTGAAGGGGTGGGGCACTGTCGAGCATATGTGTGCTTGTGCATTTTTAAAAAATGCAAATTTCACTGCACTTTCCGGCATTATGCATACACGTGGATATCCAAAACAAAAAACGGTACTTTTGCTTAATTTTTCGTAATTTGCACGTGCTGCCATATTTGTCAATTTCTTTTTATTATTTCGAAATCATAAAGAATTTTATAGTAATGTTATTTTTGCTTATAAAATAGGAAATAAATAATAATAAATAAATTTGAATTTAAATTTGCAAATTGAGCGGAAAATTATGAGCAATAAAATATTAATACATATTGTTATTATAGTCAAAATATCAAAGCTATTAAAATTGGGTCATAAAATGTTACTTTTGTGAAATAATACAAAAGACAACTTTTTTGTTTTGGCGCATTTTTATTGTATGTACATATAAGTTAAGATGATTTGGCCACGCCTTTCTGACTGTCTGCACTCGTATTAATTAATAATTCACACAAAGTCTAACAAATTTTAAATTGAATTTACACTTGACTTAGTTGAGACTAATGCAAAAAATATACATATACAAATATATATAAAATTCAACAACAGATGGTAAACGAGTTCAACTTTTATCTAGCATAATTAACAAAGTCAACAAAAACAACAAAATAACAAAAAAGAAGAAGAATTTATTTACTCAAAAAATTTGTAAAAATTTACGTAAACGAAATGTTTGTCAGAAAAACAATTCAACAGAATTGATGATGAATTATTATCAACAAGACGAAGAGAGAAAAAGAAGATTAAACGATAATAAATAAATAACGCGCAAAGCAGGTGTTAATTTCTTAACAAATTTACTGTGCGAAAGACTGAGATAGACAACGATTGAGCGAGGAGCACAGAGGTATTAAGTGCTAATTTGAAAATTTAAAGTCAACTTTGAGTTTTGCTGAGCGATGCTGATGATAATATAGAAACAAAAGTCTCATGACCATAGAGCCAAAGTATGTCCAGCAATCTGGCAACTTCTGTTGGTGGTTTCTAATTATTTAAAAATTAATTAATTAATTAATTATTATATTTATTTTTCATTTTAGCGCCTCAAAGCTTCAAAATTGATTCTAAAATTAATAAAGTTCTTAACGAAAACAACAACAACGATACAAACAACAGAGTTGAATACAACAAAAATAATATATTTGTTAATAATAACAACGGCACTGATCGCACGAATAACAACAACAGTATGGGTCGTTGGGGCAGACAAAGTCCTGTGCTGGAACCACCGGAACCACAACCGCCGCCACCAATACCACCACGACAATTTATGCGTCAATCGAGCATCACGAAGATTGGCAACATGCTGAACACGGCAATTAGCATGAATGGCACAAAAAAACCGCAAAGTAAGTAAAACTTTTCATTTCATTCAAATTGCATATGTTGGTCAACGAATGATTTTTCTGAGTGTATTAAACGTTATGAAATACGACTCTGTTCGACTGTAAGTGTTGCAAAGCAGCAGTGCTGTGACTGATACTGCGCAACGCCGTTCGTATTGGCATTTTAGCGGCCTGAAACTGTAACGTTTTCCAACTCATGACACTTGATATTTTTTTTATTCTGTAAAAAGTGTTTATTTTTGGCCAATTAATTTAAAAATGGCTTCAAATCTTGGCGCCACAGAAACTAAAATTCCCGAAAAATTAAATAATTCGAATAATGATTTTCTAGAAATTGTATGGTTTTTAGAGGTTTTTGGTTTGTGTTTAGGGGGAAACAGTTTTGGAAGTTGGTGACACTGCAGTCAGATCTGACGATATTCTCAAGATTCAAGAAAAAGTCGCCGAATAGAAAGCGATTCTCGAATTTGCATCAATTTTTTACTGTCATTTTGACTATTAACATTAGAGGTTTCATATAATTATCAATATGAGGTTTACAGAAATAAATATTGAATTAACCCATGCCTGGAGTAATTGAAGAGAACATATCACAGTTTCTGCCATTTTCTTCGGTTTCCTTGGCAATGGCTGACACTTTAGCGACGTTATGACACTTCTGCGTACATTGTCATGTTTGATTCTTTGCCAACAGTGTTGCCAAATTGGCCACTTTTAAGCCGTTTATAGCGACTTTTCAGACTCGACGGCAAAAAAAAAATATCTCACAGTTTGGCCAGTAGAGAGAATCTTTTTAGCCATATAAACAAAAAAGAAGCAGGCATTTTTATAGCTTTTTGTCTTTTATAAACAGCCAATATTAATTATGAACTGGTTGAAAACAGCAAATTTTGCTTCTGGAAAATAGGCAACACTGCTCGCCTAACCGTTTGACGGAATTCGTGAAATCGCGAATTTGCAACAAATTTTTTTACTTCCATTTTTACTTTGATAAAACGTAATAAAAACGCCAATATAATTTATTTATGTTAGTTAAAACTAAAAAGTATCGCGCCTGAGCAATAATCGTGTAATTACATAATTTCAAATAGTTGAAACAAAGTGCGTGAACGTGTTGAAAAAGTTGCCGCAAGCTGCAAAAAAAAAAAAAAACGAAAACGAGAAAAAAATTGCGAACGACGAAGCAGTGCAGTAAAAGAGGCGGCAAAAAGTCAAGAAGAAGAGCGTAGAGCAGAATCGCAGCAATAGTTTTTTTTTCGTTTTAATTTCGTCGCTGTCTTTGCTATATTTTGTGTGTGTTCTTTCCCACTCACTCCGTCTGTCGTTTGGTCTTTGCTGTGTTTTACATATTTGATTTGTCATACGAGCATGAAAGGCGAAGCGTTACGATGCGCGACTCGAGTGCAAAAATGTTTAGTTTAAAAAAGTAAATTGCAAATTATTTACATATTGGTCTCGGTGTTTTATATAAATGGCATATTGATTGTGCACGCGTCGCGTCATAATTTTAAAACAAAAAATAAAAAAGTGAAGTCACGCGGTACCAACACAAAGCCGACGTCTGAGCTTAAAGCAATATAGTTTTAAAAAAAAAAGTGTGTTTCGGTTTGCAATTGTTGTACCAAAAGCAGACAAGGCGTCAGTTTAAATAAATAAATTGTGTAAAACAAGTTAACAAGAGAGGCAAGAGGTGGCATTTTGAAGGTTAGAGTTTGTCTGCCCCTCAGCTGCCCGCCAACTGCTTTTGTCATCGTTGTCGAAGCAACGCAACGCGAAAACGCCAGAAAAGCAAATCGGTTTTTTTTTTTTTTTTGCTCACAAAGTGCACAAAATCAACACAAAAAAAAATATTTTGTTTATTTACGTCTTTTTCCTTCACAGCGTATTATAAACATTTTGCTAATAATATATAAAAAGAAATTAAGAAAACCAATATTAAACAAACAATTGTTAAAATATAATAAAATCGTGAAAAAAATTATTTTAGTTCCCATTTGGCACAACCACCGGCTGCACTCGCACTCGTTTACTTACTCTCTCTCTTTCTCTCCATCACAAATACACACTCTCTGTCTCCCGCGCTCTTTCATACACATGAAAATCAAACACAACAACGGCGTTTAGCAAAAAGCAAAGGAAGAAAAGAAAAGTGAAAAAGTGCAAATTCCCTTACGCCGCAGTCGTTTTCCTATTGTGTGAGACGTGCTTAAGTTGTTGTTATTCCAAATAAAGTAAAACAAAAAAAAAAAACAGCGTAGAAGAAACAAAATCTGAGAGAGAGAGAAAAAAAAAATCAAAGTACAATAACAAGAAAAAAGAACAAACATCAAACGCGCAGACAAAAGCAGCAGTAGCAGCAGCAACAGAAACAGCAGAATAAAAATAAGAAGAAGTAGAACAAAAGCTGCAGCAGAACAGCACACCAAAAAGTAAAACGAAGTAATTTTTTGTTTTATTTCTGTTGTTTTCGCATAACAACTTTTCGAATCGAATCCTGCCTTTAAATACCCGCGACCCTCGCTCGTTCAAAAGTGTCGTTGCCCTTGTTCCTGCCTAAACGACCGCTGCCGCCTTCGTCGTCAGATTTAACGTTTGATCCGCGTAGCAGATAAAAAGAAATCGCCCGCCCTCTTCGACTCCTACACCTTTGTGTGCATTTGGTTAGTTGTTGTTGTTGATGTTCCTGTTATTCTGATCATTATTATCGCCGATTTTGTGGTCGTCGTCGTCGTTGCCGTCGCCGTCATCATCATCATTATTATAGTTGTCATTGTTGTTGCTGCTATTTCTGCTGTTGGCGTTGTTGTTATAATTATTCTCGTGAGCTGCTCACCGCAAACTGTTAAAATTGTCATGGCCGGTAAGTTCTCAATTTGTTTTTTTTTTTTTTTTTGTGTCGCTCCTTTATTCATTCGTTTTACTTTTGTTTGTTTTTTATTTCTGTTGATTTTCTTCTTTTTTTTCTGGTTGAATATTTTGTTTTGTATTTTTTGTTCACTTCATTTTAATGCAAACATTTTTTCAATTGTATTTAAAAGATAAATTGCGTTTGTTTTACAACTGATTAGTTTAGTTTCTGATAATCGTCTAACTTGATATATTTGCAGAATTAGTCATGATAGTTAATTGATAAAAATCATTCGGCGAATATAACTATGGAAAATCCCAAAGATTCTTTTTATTTTTGTTTTAAAATTTTTACTACAGATAATTAAAACGCCATACAGAAACATTAACTACAATATAATAATTATAGTTAATTCAATAATAATAATTAAAGTTAATTAGTGGCAAATAGATGTTTGTGTTACGTAAGCAATTGCATGCTCAATGACAAATGACAAAAGCAAACAATCTCTCACCGATAATGTCTCATGCTCGTATGTGCGTAGGAACGTTTCAATCTGTCTAATCTTCTAAGTTGCAAGTACTATAAACGACTTTCAACTTATCTTATTCACTCTCACTTCTAATAAAAATAAATTATAGACGCTTTAAATTTCATTTCAGATATCATTGTGTCGTTAAGTTTCTGAGTCATAATAAGATAATAAAACAACAAAAGAAATTTGTTTTTTAAGAACAGAAATACACTCTTAGCCAAGTTGCATTAAAATTTTAGATTTTTTATAATATTTAATAATGAAAAAAAAAAAAAAAAAAAAAAACAACAGCTCTGCTTGAAAGTATGCTATACTATTTGCTTTCCTAAAAATTTAGGTTTTTGCGAATTTTTAAGACTTTAAAATTGACTTTTCAACATTATTGCGTACGAAACAAAGAGAAATCAAATTTATCATATGTAATTTGTTAACGTAATGCGTTGACTTTGAACTGTTTCAACGATCTGACATTGATCTGGACACGCACACACACACACACACGCATTGCTGACTGGCCTCGTTAAAGTATGTGTTTCCTTCCTTATTGCTGCCTTATATAATTTGCATTTGCATTTTTCAACTTGTTTTTTGTTTACATTTGGCTTTGCAACAGCAACGAAACTTATAATTAAATCATAAACAATTGCACAAACAAATGAAAAGCAGCAAATAAACTAACAAATAATATAAGCAAATATTGACATTGCTATAGATACAACTAAAGATACTTTTTGTTTGTGTTTTATGAACGTACTCTACGTGTAAATTGCGATAAAAACAAAAAATGTGGCCGGCATAGTTTATACTTATGTATATACATGTGTATATTGACATTGTATCTAGCGATGAAATTTTGCACGTCTGAGAAACGAACAGATCTGTCTATCTGTCTAACCAACTGACTGATCGCGAACATTTACCTCAATGGGCGGTGTGTTTTGTATTTGAATTTTTAATTTATTTCAAATATCAAAAGCAAACGGAATTTGATTTCTTTGTCATACGTTTGTATCTTTGTTGTTCTTGTTCTTTTTTTTTTTTTGTATGCTATTTTTATTGAAATCGTGCAGAAAAGAAAAATGATGAAAAGACAAAACAAAAAAAAAAAAAATATTAAAGGTGAAAAAAAAGTTTTTCTCAACGGTTGGGCGGGGCGTGCCATGCCTAATATTGTCGCACATACTGTCTGTTTCGCCACACTTTCCTCAACGTCTCTTGCTTACAGTTGTTGGTGATTGTGGGTGGTTGGGTGAGATGTGGGCTGTTAAATATTGGCGGCTCTGTATTCGACTGGTACCTGACTTTTTTTCGACTGAGAACAAACTAACAACCCACCGACCGACCGACAAAATCGCGTGGTTATGTTAAATAATTGTGTCAATATTTCGTTGTGCGCCATTTTCAGTTCGCATGATTTTCTGTTTTTTTGTATAAAATCAATTTTATGTGCACTCAATACACCATGATTTTGCAATTAGGTATTTAAAATATAAAATAAATATTAACCAAAAAAGAAAAGTAAATAAATATAATCGCACACAATTGTTGAGAGTTGTTTTTCATATTATTTAGTAACATTATATACATTCGTAGTTGTGTGTGTGTGTGTGTTTGTGTAGGTAATTAAAAATTAACGCTTGGAAAAAAAAAAAACTGGTTTTTTGTATTTGGTCAAACAGCAAAATAAAATGCAATGCAAAAAAAATAATGTTGGAAAATTCTCGGAGCAATAAACGTACGAACAAAGTTGCCTTGACCCGAAAACGCCAATCCTGCATTAGTGTGTGCATGTGTTGTGTACATGTGTGCTAAGTGAGCTTGAGTGTTGTCAGGCGGCCGGTTTTTTTTTATAATTATAAAATTACACACACACACACGCACACATACGTATGCACGCACAGATTTATGCGCAAAGCATGCACTTTCACTTTTGCCTTTAAGCTGCGCTTGTGTGGGCAGCACTCAAGCCCATCATCTTACCAGCGCGCTCGGTCGGTTGTTCTGCTCTTCTCATCCTTGCTTTGTTGCACACTGCACACATACAAACAAGTTCAATGACTTGACTGCAGCAGCAGCTTTGGGGCCGCCACTTTTGGCTTGCTGTGTGCTGTTCTATCTCAGAATGATGTAAAATGAAGAACACGAAGAAGCAGAAGAGCATAAAAGCCACAAAACTTTATTTGTATGAGTTAGAATTTTTTTTTTTTTTTGCAATTTTTTATTTTTGTTTTATCTTGTATAACTTTGACAAAACAGCAGTCGCAACATAAAATCCGTTTTGTTGCACACAATGTGTAACGTGACATGCCGAGGGGAGGCGGAGAGATTTGACTCGGCTATGTCTGCCAATTTCTGGCAACGTCGGCGTCAATCAATTTATGTGACGTAGTATAAATAATGAGGTCAGAAGTGGCATAGAAAAAAAAAGAGACAGATACTTTTTTTTATAAATTGGTTGAAATGACGACAAGAAAACCAAAATAAGGAAAAACAGAATTGATACCAAAAGCAAATTTACTTTGCGTTTTTGACGCTGAAATCCAACCAAAGCCGCCCGGCTTCGATTTTTGTCCTTTTAGGAATATTGAAAAGAGGAAAAAGAAAATTTGCCGCCGTCAACGAACGTCATCATTGACATACAACAAAAAATGGCGTCATTAGCAAATATTTAAACTAAGAGTAAAAAAAAACACAAATTTTTATATATAAAACGGACGTCATTTGTTTGATATACAAAAGGGTGCAGCCTGCTATTGACGATAGTCCTTTAGCACGAGGCAAAACGGCGTCATGTCACATAGAATCAACACAGATGTAACAAGTTTAAGAAGAGGCTGGTTGCACTTAAGTAGAATATTTTATAGATATGTCGTAAAAAGGATATTAGATATTTTAGCATTGCTGACACATTGCATTACTATTTGTACTTGAAAGCAAGCTAATATTGTTATTATTATATTCTTTGTTGTTGTAGGTAATGGAGAAGCGTCCTGGTGCTTCTCACAGATCAAAGGCGCCTTAGATGATGATGTCACGGATGCAGATATTATATCCTGCGTTGAGTTCAACCATGACGGCGAACTGTTGGCCACAGGCGATAAAGGCGGACGTGTCGTCATCTTTCAGGTATGTGTTGTTTTCTACTAAATAATTAGTTAAGTTTCATTAAATTTTTATTAATTTATTTATTTTTTATAAATAATATAGCGTGATCCCGCCTCGAAAACCGCTAATCCACGACGCGGTGAATATAATGTCTATTCGACATTCCAATCGCACGAGCCTGAATTTGATTATCTCAAATCATTAGAAATTGAAGAGAAAATCAATAAAATCCGATGGTTACGACGAAAAAATCCCGTACACTTCCTGCTTTCAACAAACGATAAAACGGTTAAATTGTGGAAGGTCAGCGAACGTGATAAGTCCTTTGAGGGTTATAATACCAAAGAGGAGAATGGCATAATACGGGATCCACAGAATGTGACCGCCCTGAGAGTTCCTTCAGTTAAGCAAATACCATTAATGGTTGAGGCATCACCACGTCGTACATTCGCCAATGCACATACCTATCACATTAATTCGATTAGTGTTAATTCGGATCAAGAGACTTATTTGTCGGCGGATGATTTACGCATTAATCTGTGGCATCTTGAGGTTGTCAATCAAAGTTTTAATATTGTTGACATAAAGCCAACCAATATGGAGGAACTGACCGAGGTCATTACAGCGGCCGAATTCCATCCGACCGAGTGCAATGTGTTCGTCTACTCCAGTTCGAAGGGCACAATACGCTTATGTGATATGCGGTCGTCGGCGCTATGCGACCGACATAGCAAACAATTTGAAGAGCCAGAGAATCCAACAAATCGCAGTTTCTTTAGTGAGATTATCAGCTCGATAAGTGACGTTAAGCTGAGCAATTCTGGACGTTATATGATCTCTAGAGATTATCTGAGTATTAAAGTATGGGATTTGCACATGGAGACAAAGCCAATTGAAACGTATCCGGTATGTTTAATATGTCTTTTATGTTTATTTTGAAAATTTTTTAATATGTTTTCATGCATTCTTTTAGGTACATGAATATTTGCGCGCCAAACTATGCTCGTTGTACGAGAATGATTGCATTTTCGATAAGTTCGAATGCTGTTGGAATGGCAAAGATTCATCGATAATGACTGGCAGTTATAATAACTTTTTCCGCGTATTCGATCGTAATTCGAAAAAGGATGTCACATTGGAAGCGTCACGTGACATTATCAAACCGAAAACGGTGCTAAAGCCGCGTAAAGTTTGCACTGGTGGCAAACGGAAAAAGGATGAGATTAGCGTTGATTGTCTCGATTTTAATAAGAAAATACTGCATACGGCCTGGCATCCGCAAGAGAATATTATAGCTGTTGCAGCAACCAACAATTTGTTTATATTTCAGGATAAATTTTAGCTAACGCTCTATTTAATAACACCATCACTAAAACTACAACTAACAACTCCAACAACAAAAACAACAACAACACTATTTCTATACTATCTACTGTCACTTTCTGTCAAATTACAAAAGCAACAGCAACAACAAACACAAAAACAAAAACAATCTAATTATAATTTCATAAATTACTATTACTATTTTAATTATCAAGCATTATTGTATAACATTAGCTGCATAAAAATTTTGTTTACATACATAATTATCGATTATTGTTAGCGTTTATATTTAGTGTTATATTACATACAAGAAGCCCCGTTAAACTATCATTTTGTTTTTGGCATTAGTCAAGTTCTCTCACATACACACCACCCACACACACAATCTTCACACCCATGCATAGTGACTGAACACAGAAATATCCGTTTATCTATTAAAGTTAACCAAATAAAAATTTTCTTTTAATTTCTTGCCTCTTCCAAAACATACACACAGTCACACAAATACTTGTTTAAAACAAAAATTTCCTTTTTTGTCTTTTTGTTAATGCTAATTAAGCATAAAATGCGGCAAATGAAGAATACAGTAGCCTACACACCACATAGATACAAATATATATATATAGTTATGTACACATAGAGTAACAAACATACACACACACACATACATATATACATACACTCATAAAGGCCATAGCAAAAAGCTTTTTACATATTTTCCTTAGTTTATACTTTAACATCAGCAGCAAAAACGGCAGAAGAAGAAGAAGCAAAAGTACGAACATGAAAGTTAATTTTTTGTAGCGTATTTAAAAATAAAAAACGATACAAATTTATTTTTTATATATATTAAAGTAAATAAAAAAAGTATTTGTATAATTTATAAAAAAAAAATAATAATTATGCAACACAAATTGTTAAAATGAAAAGAAAAACCTTTAAAACAAAAACAAAATATTTTACTTGCAATTTTTTTTGTTGTTTTTAATACATTTTAGTTCTTTTGTATATTTTGCATGTTCAGATTAGTTTTTTTAGGCGGCACACTTGATTAAAATGAGTTAAGTTACGTGCTTACAGAAACTTCATTCCATAAAAACTGTAAAAAAAACAACAATTTTTAATATTTTTTGTTATCTTTTGTTAATTCAATAATCTCGTCAAAATGCATGCATTTTTTTATAAGAACCAGAAAAACAAAATAGGTAAAAAACAGAAAGAAAAAGGGAAATTTAAATTATATTATATAAAAGAAAAAAAAAAAAACAACTAAATTTAATGCTCATTCAACGCCTTTAATTCATTAAGTCAAAAATAAATGTTTAAAATTAATAATAATTAAAAAAAAAAAAACAGTTGTGTTAAGTTAATGGAAAATCATATTTTCGTGTTCTCAGTCGTTTAATTTGTGTTATTGAAAAAAAAAAATAAATAAATAAAAGCAACCAATATGTAAAACAAATTGAAAAGACAAAAAAAAAAATGATTAATAATAAAAAAGAAAAAAAAAATATTTGTACGTCACTATTGTAAGTAAATTATGTAATTTTAAATGAGTTTAGACTACCTTCCGCTGCCCTCAAAGTGCTACAAATGAGCGAAATGTGTTTAAGAGAGAATAACGTAAACAAAACAAAAACAAAAAGTGCTTTATGCTTTTCTACATATGATTTACTATTTTTTTATATACATATTATACATTAAAAAATATACAAATTAAATGAGAAACAGTTGCATGAGACGATGTTAGAACGATGCGAGAGCAGTTAAAGAATAAGAAGATGGGCGTGAAGTGACGAAGCAAAGAATCGAGCAGCACGCGTGTGAGCGAATGAGTGAGTCTTGTGCTCGCTCTTCCTCCTCCCTCCTTAGGTAACTTAGTTATTAAATGCATAATTAATGTTTAAAAAATACAGTAAAATAAATAATTAAAACAAATAATTGAAAACTTAATTGAAACAGTAAATTTAAAGCGCAAGTAAAACATTAAAGCAACACCCAAGAGAGAAAACATAATAAATACCTTAAAAATAATTATTATCATTAATTAAAAAAAAGTAATTAATTTAAAACACAAATAAAGTAAAAAACAAACAAATCGTTACACAGTGCTTCTTAATAGCAAAAAAATTAAAAAATAAAGTGAAAATTTGCGTAAAAAGTTAATTTTGTCATGTTAAAAAAGTCTCGTTAAGCCTACAAATAATTATTTAATTAATTAAGCGTAAATTTTTTTGTGAGAAGGATGTACATTGCTACAGTTGTCTATCATTAAAAAAAAGAAAAAAACATAATTATATTTTTTGCTTTTTATTTTCATTTTTTATTTAATACATTTATTTTTAGCTGCCGCTTTTCGCGTACCAAATGAGCAAACAATCTCCAGTAGAAATAGAACGCAGAAGAACATTTAGTTTTAAGCCAAGTTTGAGATCAAGAATAAAAAGAAGAAGAAATATATGTAAAACAACAAATATATTTTTTTGTGCATAGCGCGCCTCTTTGTACATAAATAAATCAAAACAGAATTTGCATTAAAAATATAAAAGAGAATAATTCATAAAATGAAAGCGTAAAGAATAAATAAAAACAACAAAAGTAATTTATAAATTTAAGTAAAAATGCAATTAATTTGTGTTGAAAACATAATTAAAAAATTGCTAAAAATTAAAAACAAATACAAATAATAAACAAATTAAGACAAAAAAAAAATATAAAATTAGTTTTGCAAGCAAAAATAGTTACGGAAAGAGAAAAAGAAGATAAAAAGAGAAGTGTTAAGCGAAGAGCGCAAGAAGTTAAGAGAACGAAATGAGCGTTCGTGCAAACGAAGAGATTTAAGACGAAAAATAAAAAATCTAAGCAAAAAAATTATCACAAATTTGTTTTTATTTACAAACTATTTAAAATAATTAATTTGAGGTTATGTTGTATCGTTGTTAGGATTTTAAAGAAGTGTTCCGTTCAATTTCTCAAACGGTGGAACATGGTGGAAACGGTTAGCGTTCCAAACGTTTGCACAGCTTAAGCCAAAAAACCAAGACTCAAAACGTTCGTTCGTTCGCTTGTTTGCTCAGTTGTGCCAAGCGGCGAGCGAGTGAGGTTCAAAAAATACTGATATAAAACTTGGCTTGAATCGCGGCACAAAACAGGTTGTGCGTTGCCTTTTTTTCGCGTTTCTTTTTGTACCTTTTTCTTCCGTTGTGTTGTTATTGTTAATTGTCTGCGATTTCTTATGCTCGATGACGAAACGACCTTCTTAAAGCCAATTGGAAACGATACGAATACGAAACACGGCGTTGTTGTTGTCGCCTCTGCTGTGCTGACCACTGCACAGAAAGTGAATCATTTTGCGTGTTCGCGAAAAAAATACCACTAAAATGCATAAAGAGAAAATAGTTTCTGGAAAAACCAAAATGATTCAAATATATTAAAACCAAAAATAAAAGAAGAAAATAAACATTAAAGTTAACACTGCGTGTGTGCATGCGTACGTTTTATAACTGTTAATACCTGTACACGTATTCAACAATAACCAACTACCAACAACAACAACAAATAAGAAGTGTAAAAAGAAGAAAAGGAAAAAAACCTCATTGAAATGCTTTTGTTTGCTGCGCATGCGCATTGCGCACAATTGAGACATTTTTCCGTGGCGTTTTTAACGTTTTTCCTGCTTGGCTTCTGTTTACCAGCGTTAAACTGTAAGTACATACATTTGGTTGTTGTTGTTGTTTTCTTCTAGCAAGAAGTTAAACTGGTTCCGTAGCTACCATAAAAAAAACATGAAATAGAAAACTAGTGCAAAAATAAAAAACAACAACAAACAAATAAATAAAAAACTCAAACAAAAGAAAGCGAAATTCCAATTTACAACGTTCACTTTCATGTGGAACTGGTGAAACTAGTATTTCCAATTGTCTTAACACTTGATTAGTGATTGGATTAAAATTGCGGTGTGAGCGGCTAGACGAGTGTTTTTGTTTTTGTAATTTGAGCTTCACGATTATGGTAAACATTAACTGTAAATCAATGAAGTGCGGTGATTTGACATTGACAAGAGTTTGTCATTGATTTCAATAAAACGGCTTGGCAATAACAACATTTCTATTGATATATTGAAAGAAATAAATCCATGAATGTGTGATTTTCATAACTAATAAACAATTTATATTCTTAACTTTATTCAGCTGCCGCTGAGGACGATGAGGATGGTCCATATCAAGGCAAATACTTGGGCAAACTCAACTCATATCATCATCAGGTAAACTTCTTCAATTTTTATTTTAATAACTCCCAAAATCACACTGCGTATATTACAAAGGTCTCTGGTGACATTTATGCAGTCAACGAGTACACATTTTTGATTGTGGGTTTCAACTACGATGGCAACGGTGCGGATACATTTTTCTGGTCCGGCGCTAGCAATCGACCGGGACCACAAGGTTTCATAGTGCCCGATGAGTATGGCAAGTAAGTAATTAATTAATTGAAATTTTTATCATATTTATTTATTAACAAACAACAACAACATCTATGCAGAACGAACATACTCGATCGTTATCATAATAAAGATTTCACGTTGACGTTGCCCGATCGCAAGAAAATCACCGAAATCAAATGGCTGGCGGTCTATGATCTCAACAGTCAGAATAACTTTGGCGATGTCTATATACCCGAGGAGTTTGAGCCGCCACGTCCACAATTTGGCGGCACATTTTCAAAGCGCAGTCATAATGTGAGCAGCAGCGGAGTTGAGATTGTCGATTCGAAGACAATTCACTTGAAGGACTTCACCTATGATGGTCTCGGCAAACGTACATTCTTCTGGACTGGCGTCGGCGCACAACCATCGAGCAGAGGCAGTAAAATACCGGATGAACGTGGCTAGTGAGTGTGCTGCAGTACATATATATTTTGCGTGTATATTAATTGATTCCACTTCTTTGTTAGTCTTGATCCCATACGAAAGTACAACAAAGAGACAATTGTGCTTGAGTTGCCTGGCGATAAAACTATCTTCGACATTGATTGGATCAGTGTATTTGATTTGGCGGACAATGAGAATTTTGGACATGTTTTGATTGCTGACAATTTGAACGTGCCACCATCGCTGGTCAAGATTACGCCCTATGAATTCGCATTGCCCAATTGCCGGCAATTGCATAAGGATCTGCAAGTTTCGTGGGAGGTCTTTGGTCCGCAAATCACGCTACAATTGTCGGGTCAAGTCGGTGCAAACGATTATATGTCATTTGGTCTGTCGGGTTCCGATACATCAAGTCAAATGATTGGCGCAGATGTTGTGGTGGCTTATATAGATAGCATACGTGGCTATTCTGTGGACTATAATATAACGTCGCTAGCGCCGGTAAGTCTAAGCACAGTACGACAATCTTTAATATTATAGCATCAAATTTCTGCTACCTTTTGCCAGTGTGTACAAGTTCTTGGTCAGAATAAGGGCGTTTGTCGTGATGATGTTGTTGGCGGCTTGGACAGTTTCCAATTGAACACTTACAGCCGCAAAGATGGCATTAACACAATCACCTTCCGACGCACGCTTATCTCATCGGATCATGGCGATAAGGAGATACGCTTGGATAAGAGCAATTATGTCGTTTGGGCTTTAGGTCCTCTCGACTCAAATAATGAGCCTGCCTATCACACGTTCTATCCAAAAAGTGACATACTTATTGATTTCAATACAACGGAGCCTGTCAATGATTGTTTTAGTTTTACGAAAGGTGTCATGCCGCCGGTGCAGGTGTGGGAACGTGTACGCATACGTGACCCGTGAGTAATTAACATGACTTTTGCATTAATTATTGTTTAAATTTGAATTCTCTCTCAACAACAACAGAACGCTCCGCACATTCAATGCCTATTTGGGTCCCTCGGGCGGTTTGCGTGGCTATCAAGGCTTAACAGCACATGTCTCCAGCGGTCTAGCTTGGTATATTAATGGCTACTTGATCCCAGAGCTTTACTTAAAGCGTGGCCTAACATATTCATTTAAAGTATGTGGAATTCTAGTCAATATGCGCAGTTATATTTAAACATCTTCTGTTCAATAGGTACGGGGCGGCAATAATCCACATTCGCCAGAATACTATCATCCACTCGTGATTACCGATGAGCCACAAGGCGGTTTTGATCGTCTCAGCGATGCGAAACAAAGCGAGATACGCGTACTTGCCGGCGTTGAATTCACACGTCGCGGCCGACCAAAACCCACAGCTGCTGGTCCACTTTGCCTGTCACGTTATCCGGCCAACTATGATCGTCGTTTGGATGATGATTTCCCAAGTTTTAAGAAATTCAATCGTTCCTTGCTGACCACCTGCACCGATGAACCACCAGCTGTGCTTGAAATCACACCGAATATCACATGGCCCGATACTGTCTACTATAATTCATTCACGCACGCAAATATGGGCTGGAAGATACACATTGTAGATAGCTATACGAGCTTACGTACAAATGCGTGTCGTGGCCTAAGCGCCGCCACTTGGCATTACGTATTGGTAATTGCTTCAATTGTTTGGTTCATGCGTTGATTGCGTATACTTGACTGTCACACATACATATTTCGTTTAATAAACCAATTGAGTCACACGTTATAGTTTAAGCATAGTATGTTAGTAATGATACAAGAAAATAAATAAACTATGTAACTTTGAACAACTGTTATTAAAATAGTTATACTTTAATTATTCAGTGAATCAGATTTGTGTTTTTTTTTTTTGCATAAGTATGTATAATTTTATAGTTAATTACAGACACGCACAGACAAAATCAGTTGCAGTTGAAAATTTCGTTTTCTCTCTCTTCTGTTTGTTAACAACGTTTGTGATGTGTTTTAAAATACAATACGACTAAAATACTAAATATGTATGTATGCATGTATGTATATATAATCATAATATACATATATTTATGTATGTGTATAAAGTTCATTGGCTTCAATACGTACGTATATATACTATATATTTATATAGATGTATATTTGTATATATATGTGTATATGTATATATATATATGCTTCAACAATAACTATTATTTTTTTTTTTTAATAATATACTTTTTTTTTTACTTTTTGAGTATTCATCATTATATTGAAATTTTTGCACTTATTTACTAAGTAAAGTTGTCATTGCGCATAAATGTTTTCGCTAAATTTATATTATTTATTAATTTAATTATTTTGTAATATATAATTTTAATATCACTTTTGTAAAATATTCGCATTTGCAATTTTGTTTATTCAAAATATTGCATCAAAATTGTAATTGCTCATAAAACAAAAACAAAATTTTACACTGGTTTAAATTTAGAAAAAGTTTCATAGTTTGTGTATATGTGTTTGATCTTGTAAGTATCTGTAACGGTAAATATGATTTTCTTTTTGTGTAGTGCGCTAGTTTTTGTTTACCTGTGAGTGTGTTTATTTATGTTTGTGGGTGTGTATATGTAAAAAATATTGAAACGGTTTACAGCTTAAGTAAAACGAAAAAGAAGAAACAAAAAACTAAGCAAACAAAGCGATTGGGCGGAAGGGGACTAGTACCAAACGTATACATATATAGTAGCGTTGATTCCTATTCAAGTAGTATACATAAAACAATTCAAATTAAAAACTTAAAAACTGTCTGTATCTATAAGTATTAAGTAGTTCACTTAGGGCTCATGTTGCTGTACAAATTGCTCCAGATGCTTGGGTAATTGATTGTGATATGGAATTCTATGTTTACTGATTACTGTGGCAGCGAGACATTTTAAACTTATATAATTGAGTATCGGTATGCAGTTGGTGGGATTGCTGGCAATTAGCTGATAGGGTCGCTCATCCAAACGATTAGGTTGATCTACATCCGCACCGTACTTGAGCAGTTGTTCAGTGATCTGCAATAAATCATTGTACATCTATAATTCAAATGTTTAATTAGTTACACACCTCATTTCTGTAATTGTACGGTTGGCAGGCTACATGCAACGGCGTCGATTTTGTTTCATTCTTTGAGTTAACATCAATGCCGCATTCAATAAGAAATTTGATGACTTGCGCATTGGGAAATACATTTTTCTGCATTTGAATAAACACAAGTATCGATTAGTATGCTAATAAAATTCTCAAAACAATACAATCACTATAAGTTATAACACACCGTATTATCCTCCGTAATGTAGCCGCTCTTTATCACATTTAAACGTGACACGCAAAGATGTAGTAACGTATCAGCGGTTATGGCGCTGCGTAGATTTGTCGTTACCACCAAGTCACGCACGGTTGTGTACGTTAACTGACGTTGCGTTGCATCTTGGACGGTATTAAGGAGTAAGTATATAAGATGTGCCAAACACTTAAGTATCCGATCAAAATTCTCTTGCTGTCGACGAAATACTGGACGCACTTTTAATAATTGTTGCGCCTCAATCACACTGTCGGCAAGCAAACGAAATACACCATAAACATCATTGAACAACGGCACATGATCACGTTGATTAGCATTTCCAATTGCCGCTGCTTCGACAACATCACCGCCAGCAAGTGCTGCAGCCTCTCCGCCGTTCTCCATCAGTTGCTCGTTGCTGCCATTTCGCGGTGTATTGTTGTTGCTATTATGACGCATATGCAAATCCAACATGAGACGCACTAGGGCCTGTGCCGCAAAGCAACTTTCGAAATGCAATACTGACCAATGAGTCACACGTACTTCGAGCAGAAAACGCCATAGATCAATACAACGCTGCAACTGCAATGCATCCGCATACGATGCACCACGAAAAGTTAGCCGAAAGAGCATATCTTTGTGCTTGATACCCAAAATACGTTCACATATTAGTAGACTTTGTATACGCATAGCATCCATATCGGTGGCGATATTATCAAGCTCTTCAAGTGTACCAAATTCGACAGCATTCTCGTAGGCGTGACGACGTGGCACGCGTGGACGTTTTTCTAGTAAGTAAAGGCAAAATTA
Organism: Phortica okadai; assembly: GCA_034638295.1. Lineage (NCBI taxonomy): Eukaryota > Metazoa > Arthropoda > Insecta > Diptera > Drosophilidae > Phortica > Phortica okadai. The sequence continues at coordinate 2,645,353 of CM067849.1, read as the reverse complement.
TTAGATACTTTTGGTAAATCTTACGTTTGATATAAACTTACCAATGAAGGGTACATGCGATGCGCGTATATGATGTGCCATGCGCCAGTGTAGTATAGCAACCCGTGATTCGTTGTGTTCGTCCAGAAACGTCGAACCGATCAGTTCATGTGCTTCGGCCACACGCTCCGGCGTATATTCTAAATTCGTCTTCAAGTAGTCGAATATCTGATGAGCGCCCTTAAGGCATGCCGTGCGTAATGCATCGTCGCCATAACGACTTTTAGCATAAGGATTAGCACCATGTTGGAGTAACATTTTCGTAGTTTCCAGTCTGTGTTCCTGCACAGCATAGTGCAATGCAGTCATGTCTTGAATATCCTTGGCATTAACATCAGCGCCTTTGCGCACCAAATACAAGCAAAGCTGTACCGATTGTACTGAGTTGATGAGACATGTGCCGCCATTGATGTTAGGTTTTTTAATATCAGCACCGTGCTCGACTAGAAATTGTACTGAAATTGGTAATGGATTAGTGCTCAAATATGTCTTTTGCTTTAAGTAGTGCAAGCTTACCAATTTCAATGTGCGTCATATAGCAGGCGCTGCGAACGGGCGTCGAACCTGAATCGGACATTGCATTTATATCGGCACCAACGCGTACTAGATACTTGACCATCGACAGTTTGCCCACGACAACTGCACACCATAGTGGCGTAACAAAATGTATGCTGTTATCCTCGGGCACCTCAAACTGCCCACGCTGTTCGATGTCAGCATCACAAACTGTAATCAAGTACTCGGCGACTGGCACACAGCCACGTTTACATGCAATAAACAGAGGCGCACAACCATTTCGCATCTTCTTGACTACCTCGCGACGGAATTCGCGCGAGTGTCTGAAAAGTAATTAAAATCATTATTGTTTTTTTTTTGTATTTTATTTTGTACATGTTTCTTGTTTTGCAACCAGCACATATACACGACCTAAATAACACAGTTTAATGGGGTTTGTAATCAAATATGAGCACGTGCTGGACTAATCACCGTTTGGAGAGAGAAAAAATCATTAGACTTTAATTCTACATTCAATTGAATGTACGGCAGAAAAATAATTGCTGATAACGCGCGACAAGTTCAATGACGCTCTCACAGCAAACATTGACTGTGTAGTAATTTGCCAACTTATCGCCAATTGTTAACGGAAGAACAATAGACGGAAAAAAGCAAGAGATAGTTTAACAAAATGATATTTCTATTACTTTTCGATTATGTTGTCTGTAAACTTTGATCGGTTATGATGTACATATATACTACATACTTTTCCAGCTCATGTCGCAGGTGCCTGGACAGCACGGAATCTTCTCTGCAACGTCTGCATTCTTCAATGAGGGAGAGGTTCAATTTGCTTATTTCGTGTTTCTCATTGGACGTGCGCTCATATCGTACGTCCTTGGCTTTATTTTCAACCTTTGTGCACATTTCCTGGGCAATGTCTCATTGCTCAATGCGTTAACAGCTAAGTAAATGATGCCACCTGCAACTACGACGTCACTATTCGACTCAATGAAACTTTTTATATATTTTGCCTTGTAAACTTGAATTATTGTCCTAAATGGGTTTAATCGCCCAGGCGTGGCAGTGTTTTTTTTAATTTTTCGTTTTTTCCTTGTTGTCTCTTAGGGTTTGCTCCTTCCTCTCGTTTTCGTTTACACTTTAACACTTTGTTACACTAGAATTTTGCAAATCAAAAACAGTAGAACAGAACAATTTCAAATGCCAATTATTATAGTACTTTCTGCAATTTTTTTATATTTTTTTTTTTGTATTTAAATAATCTAAAATTAATAAAAAGACGTCCCGAAAGGCTGCTGAAGATTCATGAATGTAGAGGTGGAGAATCGTCGATGCCAACATCGAAGTCATCGATGTTTTCAAAACATGACTCTATTATGAAACGACACTGCAGTATTGGTTTAGCGTATGCCACGTATCATTCCCTGGGAATTTGTCTTGTTTCCCTTTTTCTAGGTCCAATCTTCTTTTTCGCTTTTGCGTCACTGTTGCGTCAATTTGGACCGTTTCGCCCAACAACATCTGAGTGTGACAAAATTGCCATTCTGAGTGAAACAAAGAACATGTGATGCGTGACGTTTGCCAGCACTGCAGAATTTAGGCGTCGGATGCGATCGGCGGCATATATAAATATTTAAAAAATTCGTTGCAAAAGTAGATAACAAAAAATAAATAATATATTCAAATGGCGACGTCAATGGATTGGGGCAATGACGAGTTCAAGAAATTTAATGTGCTTGAGAGACATCGTATAGAGAGTTTTCAAGATTGGCCCTATGATGAGAACGTTCCGTGTAGCATTACAAAGGTAAGTGGACTTTTGCTGGCGCTGCGTAGAGTAATTGGACAATAATGGTACACCTCTATGTATGACCGCCCTGCAGATGGCCGAGGCTGGTTTTTATTGGACAGGTAATCAGCGAGAAAACGACACAGCGACATGCTTTGTCTGTCGCAAGACTCTCGATGGCTGGGAGGCTGACGACGACCCTTGGAAGGAGCACAAGAAACATGCTCCGCAGTGCGAGTTTGTCAAGTACGGAGTGGCTGAGAAGGATTTGACGGTATTTAATTAGGTGCACATATTGATATTGCCAATGGAGGTTAATGTTAAATGTTTTTACAGGTTGAGCAATTTCTTAAAATAACAGGGGTCGTTGTCAAGAATCAGATGCGCGCTGATGTAAATCGTGCTAAATTACGATTGGAAAAAGAGAGCCAAAAAGAAATGGATGCATTTTTGAAAAAATAGAATTATTTTAGTTAAGTTTGTTAAAATATTTAAAAGTAAATAAAATTTGGTATATTTTTTTTTGTATTTTCGCGGTTTTGTCATTGTGTTTATATTATTTGTGAATGGCATTTTCGGCTGTCAACTTTTTGTTTGTGTTCAATAGCCGCGAATTTGTTTAAATAAAATGTTGAAACGAAAATTAAAGCAGAAAATTGGAGCAATTGATGACGCAACTAAATCAAAACAGGTTGCTAATGGTTTGCACTCGGTGACACACAGCCAGAACGAAGCAGAGCCTTTGGTGACTTCAACGCTATTCTCAAAGCCGCTCTGGCTGAGTTTCTTTGAGATTGAGTGCATTTTGAATTTGCAGCTGCAGGAATTAGGTACGCCGATTGGAATTGATTGCATTTATAATCCGATTGAATATGCGGCTAGTATACATTGTGCTTATCTTAGGCGTTATCTTGGTGGAAGAAAGAAATTGGTATTCGTTGGTATGAACCCTGGGCCAAATGGAATGAATCAGACAGGCGTAAGTTTTAATCATCTTTCTTTTGTCTAGTTCTAAATGCATATCGTGATTCGCAGGTTCCATTTGGAAACATTCGCACAGTTCGCGAACTTATGGAACTATGTGGTGATGTTGGTCAACCACCAAAATTGCATCCAAAGCGACCGGTAAATGGGATGATGTGTAAAATCGAAGAACCAAGTGGTGTGCGACTTTGGAACTTGTTTAAGCAGCTTGCAAATGAATCGCTTGACATATTTTCGCAACAATGTTTTGTGCACAGCTTTTGCCCTTTGGCATTTTTCGATACCGCAGGCAAGAATATCACACCGAGTGAGCTCAAGGTAAGTTTAGATGACAATAAAATGTGTCCGATATAATGTAATTTTTTTTATAGGGCGAACTGAAACTTAAAATTCGGGATTTGTGTTTGTCTGCGTTGGATAAGCAGTTATTTCTGCTCCAGCCGGAAGTAGTTGTAGCTGTTGGCGATTATGTATTTACAGCTCTAAAGAAATCTTCCTATTGCAAAGAACGAGTAAAAACTTTACGTATGCCACATCCAAGTCCTCGAGCAGTAAATAATCATAATTGGGTAGAGAAAGCAAGAGAATTTATTTTACAACATGATCTGCTTAAATATCTAAGAAATGAGGTCGTTTCGGCATAAACGTCATACCAACAAAGCATTTATTTTTGTAATGATAATTTATTGTTAAAGTAAAAGTAGCTGTTATTCCAAATTTACAAGTAAATTTATTTTAAAACGCAACAGTTTGCCAGTCACTGTACAGTCAATGATTCCAAATACAGAGTGGACTGCAGTATGTTCTCGAAGACACGCCACAAACTTGTAGTATTTAAACGTTGAAATTGAATATTTGCGTGTCGAAAATGGCGCAGTTGTGTCTAAAAAAGATGAAGAAGAAAACATAAACAAAAACCAGGTGGTCGTAGTTCATAATTAAAAGTTTATAGTTAAATAAACAAGACCATGGAGGTATTCATGGCTGAAGCATTTGTTGAAGCACGCCGTGCATTGAATGCAGGGGAAGTGCCAGTTGGTTGTGTGTTTGTTTGGCGCAACGAAGTCATAGCACGCGGCGGTAATTTGGTCAATGCCACAAAAAATGCGACACGACATGCTGAGTTCATTTGCATTGATCAGACTTTGGAGTATTGTCGTACGCATGGTCTACAGCAAGAGCAGATCTTTCCTGAAATAAGCGTCGTTGTGACAGTGGAGCCATGCATTATGTGTGCCGCAGCGTTGCATGCTCTCGGTGTTAAGGAGGTACTTTATGGCTGTGAAAACGATCGTTTTGGCGGCAAAACAGTTGTCAATGTAGCAGAAGTAGTAGATAAGCAAATATGTATTAAAGGCGGCATACGTGCATCGGAGGCTATGGCGCTGCTCAAAGAGTTTTATCAGGGCGAAAATCCTTCAGCACCAGTTGCAAAAAGCAAAAGGTAATTTTTTACTACTTGAGCTAGTTCACAAATGCATATTGCAGCACACTACAAAACTTCTAGGACTCGTTTTCAAATGCAAATTGCATTTGTGAATTAACGCTCTTGTTTAGCAGGATTTTATTTGCATTAATTAGACAACTAGCGCATTTCAAACCGATCGTTAATCTTGTTCCAAACCGACGGATGATAACATTAGTTAATTTCCGGCTAATTATTAGTTTACTCGTAGTTTAAGAAGCATTGTTCCTAAAGGTAGCATTCAGGGAACAATGGCTCTAAAACTGTTGTCTGTTATTTTGGGTTGAGTATTAACTTTTTATAACTTGGCAGCACTTCCAGAGATACCATTTTTTCAACTGTTTATGGCAATATTTTTGAATGTTGATTTAAAATAAATGACACAACTTTCTCTCCCAAACATTGCTTATTAAATTTATTGCTTTATTTTATTATGAACAGACCCAAAATAATGGCGTACAAAAAGCGATTGATTGATCGCTTTGCTTAATAAGAATTTCACATAAATACAGTGCAAATACAATTAAGCTTAATTTACTAAGACTGGCATTACAAGTTATATATGTCGAATTATTTATATTAACTGTCAATAAATACCGTCACCATTGATGAACTGCGATGTTTCATCAATTATACCCAAAATTAATGTTACAATAAACTAATTCTACGCTAAATACAATAAACTAATTGTTTCTCGTTGGCACGTTGTCATTTACTCCGCAAGCGCTCAAATCAATCGAGTGTTCGCGATTTTTATGGCGCCTGCGCAGTAAATAATTATCGCGGCTCTTAACTATTGTGACTAAAAATAAACGTACAAATAAACACTGCTTAGAACTTCAGACTGCGACGTCTGTTGCCGATGTTTACCCACTCAAGCGGTATGTCACTGCGCACAGCATCAAATCTGGTAGGGACGCAGTTCATCAGTTTGTGGGCACGTTCACAGCGTCGACTCACTGACCAATAGGCGAATCCTTGTGGACAACGATAAATTTGACCCTCCAATTGTGCGGTCTGCGTGGAGTAATCACACTTGATGAATAGTTGACTACATTCGTCGTTGTTAAGCGCAAAGTGTCCCACGTCGGGGCAAAGTGGTGCTGTAGATCGTATTTGTACCTAAAAAAAAAAGATTCGATAAATATATAATAATTCATTGTAATTGATCTTGATCACTTACCATATGCAATCGTCGTACTTCCTCATCGTAGAATGCTCTACGTGTCATGGCCTTCTCTAAGCAGTTGTCACCCTGTGCAGGCTTATCGCAGCGGGTTGACTCCTCGTGATACACTGTGCCATTGGGACACTCGAATGCTACAATGCTCAAATCGTTGCTATCGGACTTCTCTGTACACTGATAAAACATGTCGCACCTTTTGGGATGACGTCGGAATCCTGTTGGACAGGCGTAAAGGTTTTGACCTACTGTCACTGGTGGACATGGTACAGTACCATTGTTGGCGGGTTGTGGTTTGGATGTTGGTTTTGTGGGTTGAGTTGTGGTGGTCACGACAGCAGCTGTACTGCCCGTGGTTGTAGTTTCTATTGGTTGCGGTTGATTTGTTGGTACTGTGGTTTGAGATGTAGTTGTTTCGATGGCCGCCGTGCTACCAATAGTTGTCGTTTCTATTGGCGTTGAAGTTTGAGTTGTGCTCTCCGGAGGTGCTGTTGTTGTTACTGCTGTTGTAGTGCCTACAGTGGTCGTTGGCGATGCCTGCGTTGTTGGTGGCGGCGCGTTGGTTGTTGCTGGTTGTTCAGTTGAAGTATCTGATGGTTGTGATGTCGTAGTTGCTGGTGGCTTGCCAGTTGTGTTAATGATTGCTTCAGTTGTGCTCGGTGATGATGCTGTTGTGGTTTCTTGTGGTGTTCCCGGTGGCGACGTTGTTCCACTGACAGAAGAACAGTTGCCGCTAACTTGATCAGCGTAGTTGCAAGTCTCTACTGATGTATCCCAAACGGTTCCATTAGCACAACGGAAACTATATATTTGGTAAACGCCATTCTTTTTTGTATCCACACATCGGTAATAACGATTGCAATCTTCTGGATCGAGGAAGAAACCTTCATTTGTGCAATTATGATTGATTGGTTCTGTCGTCGTGGTTGGATATTCTCCGGTTGTTGTTGTCGGATACTCTGTAGACGGTTGATAGCCTGGCATCGATGTTGTAGTCTCTATCGTTGTTGGTTTAGTTGGCGACAAAGGAGTCGTAGTAGGTTTCGTTGGATACTCCGTTGTTGTGGGCTTTGTTGGGTACTCTGTAGTAGTTGGTTTGGATGTTGATGTAGGCTTAGTAGGATATTCCGTGGTTGTTGGTTTCGTTGGATAGTCTGTTGTCGTAGGTTTTGTAGGGTTTTCAGTTGTAGTTGGCTTGGCTGGATACTCGGTAGTAGTGGGTTTTGATGGTGAATCTGTTGTTGGTTGGTAGCCAGGCATAGTAGTCGTATCCATCGGATTTGCTGTTGTTTCTGGACTCTCAGTCTGCCCTGCACAGCGATCTATATTGCCAGCATAGTCACAAGTCTGTTTTTCTTCACTCCAACCCGTGCCTTTGGCGCACATGAATTCGTGTTTAGTGTATTTATCACCATCTCTTATACAACGGTAAAATTTACGACAGTTGTCGGGATCGGCCATAAATCCTTCACCTCCGCATTGCTTACCAGGAGGCAAGTTGGGTACAGGAGTAGTTGAAATAATTTCTGTTGTTGTTGGTAATATTGTTGAAGGTAAAATCGTTGTCGGGGAATTTGTAGTTGGCGAATTTGTAGTTGGTTGGCTTGTAGTTGGTGGATTTGTAGTTGGTGAATTTGTAGTTGGTTGGCTTGTAGTTGGTTGGCTTGAAGTTGGTTGACTTGTAGTTGGAGGATTTGTAGGTGGTAGATTTGTAGTAGGTGGACTTGTAGTTGGTGAATTTGTAGTCGGTTGATTTGTAGTTGGTTGATTTGTTGTTGGTTGATTTGTTGTTGGCGGTACTGTAGATGGTGGAATTGTTGTTGGTAGATTTGTGGTTTGTGGTATACTCGTTGTGGTTGGGTTTGTTGGTGTTGTGGATGGTTGTGTGGTTTGTGTAGTTGTTGGGCCAGTTGTGGGACCCACTGTTGTGTCGGGAGATGAGGTACCTGTTGGCCAGTTTGTTGTTGGTTCTCCTGATACTGTTGTGGATTCTGGTGGTTCTACTTGACCAGCACATCGTTCAACATTGCCTGCATAGTCACAAGTTTGCTTATCTTCGCTCCAACCAGTACCTTTTCCACACATAAACTCGTTCCTTGAGTAGCCTCCATCGCCATTTCTAACACAACGATAGAATTTGCGACAATTATCAGGATCAGCCATAAATCCTTCACTATTGCATGTTTTGCCAGGTGGTAAATTTGGTATCGGTGTTGTACTTGTTGTTGGTAAAGTTGTCGCCTCAGTGGCGCTTGAATCAGTGGTACTCGTGGGTTTTGTGCCACTTGTAGTTGTTTCAATTGGTCCTGACTGAGTACTGCTAGGTATTGTGGTTGTTTCGTATTTATTCGTAGTGGCTGGTTGGGTTCCCTGATTCCATGATTGAGTTGTTGAATCGTCACCTGATACAGTTGAGCTTTCCACACGACATCTTGGATCCTGTACAGCCGAAGGGTGGTTACAACTTTCGATTTCTGCATCCCAAACAGTATCATTTGCGCATTTGAAAACATGTTTGTCAAAGCTACCCTTTCCGTTGTCAACGCATCTATAAAACTTTTGGCAGTCTTCATCATCACCAAAGAAACCTTCTTGGATGCATTTAGCATTGGAGGAAATAGGTTTAGCTGGTGTTATGGTTGTGCTGGGTTGCCATGTTGTTGTTGGCGTCAATGTAGAAGTCGGTGTTTGGGTAGTTGGCCTTGCTGTTGCGGTGGCACTTGTTGTAGGCCATGTGGTTGATGATGCAGGCTTAGACGTTGAACCAGAGCCGGGTTCCTTACCAGACTCAGTCGTCCCTGTTGAAGAGCTTTCTGGTCGTTGTGTAGCTGTCGAACCAGTATTCGTATTACACATTTCTAGATCATGGTTGCATGTTTGCAATTGTTGATCCCATACTGTTCCATCGCCACACTTAAAGGGATATTGAGTAAATCCACCTTTTCCATTACTCACACAGCGATAGAATTTGGTACAATCCTGTGGATCACCTGCAAAACCGTCTTCCTTGCAAATTCCTTCGACGATTGTGGGCTTAGCAGTGGTTTGTCCACCTGTTCCTGGTTTTTGTGTAGAACTGGATGGTGGCGGTATTGGCTTAGCACTTGTTGGTTTTGTGGACTGTGCTGGCCTTTCTGTTGTTACAGGAGTTTGGCCGGAAGGCGTTGGCCTTACTGTCGAAGAAGTTCCATTTCCACAATTTTTGTTTTTTACTGCCCAAGCATGATTACAAGCTTCAATTTCAATATCCCAAACAGTGCCCGGTCCGCAAGTAAATGGAACCTTGTCAAAGCCACCTTTGCCATTATCAACACAACGATAGAACTTTGTGCAGTCGTTTTCATCACCAACAAACTGTGTATTGGCATCACAATTTCCAGATGGCTTGGATTGAGATCCTTGGCTAGTACCTGAACCTTGTTGTTGGTTGTTGCTAGATGATGATGAAGAACTCGAGCTTTGATTATTAGATGATGAGGAAGAAGACTGATTGTTATTTGAAGTGGAAGATGATGCAGATCCTTGGTTGTTTGATGAGGACGATCCTTGGTTATTAGAAGATGACGATCCTTGGTTACTTGATGAAGATGATCCCTGATTGTTAGATGAAGAAGTTCCCTGATTGCTTGTTGAAGAAGAGCTTTGGTTATTGGAAGACGTCGATCCTTGGTTATTTGATGAAGATGATCCCTGATTGTTAGAAGAAGAGGAACTTTGGTTTCCTGATGAAGACGATCCTTGATTATTAGATGAAGAAGTTGATCCTTGGTTGCCTGATGAAGTGGAACCTTGATTGTTAGATGAAGAAGTTCCCTGATTGTTTGTTGACGAAGAGCCTTGGTTACTTGAAGATGACGATCCTTGGTTACTTGATGAAGATGATCCCTGATTGTTAGATGAAGAGGTACTTTGGTTGCCTGATGAAGACGATGATCCTTGATTGCTGGATGACGCAGATCCCTGATTGCTAGATGAAGAAGTTCCTTGATTGTTTGTTGACGAAGAACCTTGGTTATTGGAAGATGATGATCCTTGGTTAGATGAAGAGGAACCTTGGTTACCTGATGAAGAACTTTGGTTGCCTGATGAAGATGATTCTTGATTATTAGATGAAGACGATGATCCTTGGTTGCTTGTTGAAGTTGATCCCTGATTGTTAGAAGACGATCCTTGGCTGTTAGATGATGATGAACCCTGGTTATTTGAAGAAGAAGATCCTTGATTTGTAGTGGAAGATCCTTGGTTATTAGATGAAGAGGTTCCTTGACTGCTTTGTGAAGAGCTTGACCCAGACTGATTCGAGCTACTTTGGTTTTGTGAGTTGGAAGATGAAGAGGAACCTTGATTAGATGAACTACTGCTACTCATTGTACAATTTAGATTTTGTACTGTCGATGGATGATTGCAACTATTAGAATATGGATCCCAAACTGTGCCAGGTGGACAGCTGAAGGATACTTTATTGTAACCACCTTTTCCATTATCAACACATCTATAGAATTTTGAACAATTCTGTTTATCCGCAAGGAATGTGTTTTCACTTTCACAATTTTCTGCAGGCTTAATCGGTGTCTGGCTGTTATTTTGTGATGTTTGATTAGAGTTAGATGATGAAGATCCTTGATTGCTCGACGAATTTGCTGATTGATTGCTTGATGAGGAACCCTGACTGGTACTGCTTTGATTTTGGGAATTGGATGATCCTTGGTTGCTGGAAGAAGTAGAACCCTGATTATTTGATGAAGACGAGGAAGATCCTTGATTGCTGTTTCCACTTTGGCTAGAACCACTTTGATTTTGCGAGCTAGATGAGGATCCTTGGGTATTTGATTGATTGCTTCCACTTTGGTTAGAAGAGGATCCTTGGCTGTTGGATGAGGAAGACCCTTGATTGTTCGATGATCCCTGATTGCTTGATGACGATGAGCCTTGATTGTTGGATGAGGATGAACCTTGTTGTTGATTATTTGATGATGATCCTTGATTGTTTGAAGACGAGGAACTTTGATTATTAGATGACGACGACCCCTGGTTGTTTGAAGTCGATCCTTGATTGCTTGATGAAGATGATCCTTGATTGTTAGATGAAGATGACGTTGATCCCTGATTACTTGATGATGAGGAGCCTTGGTTGTTGGATGAGGATGATCCTTGTTGTTGATTATTTGATGAAGATGATCCTTGTTGTTGATTATTTGATGAAGATGATCCTTGATTGCTTGAAGACGACGACCCCTGGTTGTTTGAAGTCGACGATCCTTGATTGTTTGATGAAGATGATCCCTGATTAGATGATGAAGTCCCTTGGTTGTTACTTGAAGCTTGATTGTTAGACGAGGACGAACTGGAACCACTTGCCATGGCTTTACATTCTTCCTTTTGTACGTCTGTTGGATGATTACAGCCTTTGGAAACACCATCCCAAACAGTACCAGGGGCGCAGTCAAATGATATTTTATCATAGCCACCTTTGCCATTGTCAACACAACGATAAAAGCGAGCACAATCCTTTTTATCGGGTAAATAAGTTTCTGTATCTTGACAGTTACCATCAGGATTTGAAGGTTTTTGAGTTGTCGTTTGTCCAGAATTTGAAGAAGACGATGATCCCTGATTGTTTGACGCAGACGTTTGGTTAGTTGAAGATGAACCCTGGTTACTCGCAGATTGATTGCTTGAGGAACTTTGATTGTTTGAGGATCCTTGATTGCTTGAAGATCCCTGACTACTTGAGGAGCCCTGGTTGCTTGAAGACTCTTGATTGTTAGAAGACCCTTCGTTGCTTGAAGATCCCTGGTTACTTGTAGATCCCTGGTTACTTGTAGATCCCTGGTTGCTGGAAGATCCTTGGTTACTTGAAGATTCCTGGTTACTTGAAGATCCCTGGTTGCTAGAAGTTCCCTGATTGCTGGAGGAGCTCTGATTGCTTGAAGATCCCTGATTGCTTGAAGATCCCTGGGTGTTTGAAGATCCCTGGTTACTTGAAGATCCCTGGTTACTAGAAGATCCCTGGTTGCTAGAAGTTCCCTGATTGCTGGAAGAGCTCTGATTGCTTGAAGATCCCTGGTTGCTTGTAGATCCCTGGTTGCTTGAAGATCCCTGGTTGCTTGAAGACTCTTGATTGCTAGAAGACTCTTGGTTGCTAGAAGATCCCTGGTTGTTTGTAGATCCCTGGTTGCTTGAAGACCCTTGGTTACTTGAAGATTCCTGGTTACTAGAAGATCCCTGGTTGCTAGAAGTTCCCTGATTGCTGGAGGAGCTCTGATTGCTTGAAGATCCCTGATTGCTTGAAGATCCCTGGTTGCTTGAAGATCCCTGGTTGTTTGTAGATCCCTGGTTACTTGAAGATCCTTGGTTACTTGAAGATTCCTGGTTACTAGAAGATCCCTGGTTGCTAGAAGTTCCCTGATTGCTGGAAGAGCTCTGATTGCTTGAAGATCCCTGGTTGCTTGAAGATCCCTGGCTACTTGAAGACCCTTGGTTGCTAGAAGATCCCTGATTGCTGGAAGAGCCTTGGTTACTTGAAGATTCCTGGTTGCTTGAAGAGCCTTGATTATTTGATGATTGATTATTATTTTGATTATTTGATGATTGATTGCTCGTAGAGGAGTTTTGATTATTGCCAGATTGATTGTTAGATGTCGAATTATTCGATTGTTGGTTTGAAGATATATTGCTCCCTTGATTGGTGCTTTCATTATTTGATGATGAAGACGATACAATTTTACACTTATTTTTTTGATCTTCCGTTGGTAAATCGCAAACCTTGTTTTCTTGATTCCAAACTGTACCAGGACCACAAGTAAAGGGAACCTTTTCCAAGCTACCCTCACTATCATATCGACACCGGTAAAACTTTGCGCAATCGTCCTTATCAGGAATGTAAGTGTTGTCATCGTTACATTCAGAAGAACCAGATTGGGATTGATTGGAACTATTGGAACTCTGATTTTGATTATTTGAATTTTCATTGTTAGAACCTTGATTGGTGGAACTTTGATTACTGTTCGAACTCTGACTATTGCTTGAGCTATTAGATCCTTGATTATTTGATTGATTACTGGCGCTACTTTGATTGTTATTATTGTTTTGGTTACTGTTACTCGAACTTTGGGTGTTGGTGCTTTGATTGTTATTCGATGATTGGTTGTTCGAGTTGGAATTGGAATTGCCAGAACTTTCATTAGATGATTGGTTATTATTTGAAGATTGATTATTATTCGACGATTGATTGTTGTTGGATGATTGATTACTGTTGTTGCTTTGATTATTCGCACTTTCATTGCTAGATGATGTTGAGTTCGTTGATTGTTGATTACTACTTGAAGTCGATGACGTAATTGAGGAACTTTCTGTACTGCTTGATTGTGTACTTGACTGCTGTTGATTTGATGAAGAGTTCGATGATGATGATGAAGAACTAGAGTTCGACGAACTTGAACTTGTCGAGCTTTGATGACTGTTACTTGAAGATGATGATGAAGTTGAATTTTGATAGCTTGTTTCCGATGATTGCGTTGATGTCTGCTCAGCATATGAGTCTTTTAGTACATCATCGGGCTGATTGTGGCAGCCGCCATTAGCACGTACATTGGACACGTGGTTGCATGATTGCATCACTTCATCCCAGGCCGTGCCTTGCGAACAACGAAAGCCAATTTTGTTGTAGTTGCGACCATTTGAGATACAACGATAAAATACGGTACAGTCATCGGGATCACTCATAAATCCATCATCTTCACACGGTGGTCCATCCTCACCAGAGCCGGCTGAACGTAATGAAGATGAGGTGGAGAAGGATATAACCGAGACGCCATTCAAACCGGTGAGGCCATATTTCGCCGCAGCTGCGCCGGCAGCGGTTGTGACATCACCATTAAATGGCGCATTATTGTCGTTATTGACGAGGCCATCATACATCAGTTGGCTATCAGCATCAGCTAAAGCTGAAGTGGCATGACCATAGGTAGGCGCTTCGCCAGTTTCCGTATCAATTTCATTCATATAGTGTGCACATTCCTCACGGCCTGCCAACATTGGTGGCATACACAATTTTAGTGCGCGCGAGAAAATAGTTCCCTCCTTGCAGGCCAGCATATACGGTTTAATGTAGTCGTTTGTTTTCATCTCGCAACGGTAGTAGATTTGGCAGTCGTAATCATCGGCGTAGAGACCAGCTCCTGGGCAGGAGAAGGCCATAGGCAGGGCATCGTATGAGTTGGAGGCGGCGTAGATTGATGAAGATGAAATGTCTGCAATAAAAGTCAAGTGATATACGTTTTAGTTGGACAGTTAAATGTGTAAATTAATTATGGCGGAAAATGGTTGGCGACGTTGACACTAATAATGATGTTGATAATGTTGACGATGATGACGATGATGACGATGATGACAACAGCAGGACAAACAAAATTGGCTCTTTTGAAGTTTGTCAAATTAAATGGTTTTGATAATAACGAGAAGCAAGACAAAGAGATGTTGAAGTAATGCATATGTGTGTATGATTTGGCTCTCATACAATATTATATTTGATCATTATTTAAGTATATGTGTGTATGATTTGGCTCTCATACAATATTATATTTGATCATTATTTAAGTTAATTTCAAAGTCTGACACTGGAACTGAATCATTGAATCATTGAACTGAAACGTTACCAAACCAAATCGAAACTGCATCGCACTTCCGTTTCGCGTTGAAAAAAATTTGGCGGATTTCATTGCGTTTACATTCGTTGGTGCTGTCAAAATGAAATTGATAATTTATTGTCATTCAATTTCAGTTGAGCTGCTGACTTTATTTCTGTTCATTTTTGTTTTTTGTTTCCATTTTTTGTTTCTTTGTTTTGTCACAATAAATTTAAATGCATTTATGGCTCTCACAACGGAACAAATTCATTTTCAAAATGAAATGTGTGTCGTATTCATTTTTGCTGTTGACGTTGTTGTAATCTGGTCATGTTTTTTGGCCATGTCTGCCTGATTGTCCGTTTGTCTGTGTATAGAGTTGCCAGCAATGTTTCGGCTGATTTATTTTTTGTGAGCCCAACTTTAAATCCTTATTGCTGTGCTTTTTGTTGTTCTCCTTCTTCTTTTTGCGCTTATGTAGTAGGCAAATTATGTTTCATTCTATTTGAGTGCTGTGTATGTGTGTGTTTGTTTGTAAAAAAAAAAAAACTGCATATATATCAACAATTTCCTTATTTCATAGGCCAACCGCCATGTACACACATAAATTTATCAGACGCGTATTTTTATTAGTGCATGTAAGCCTCAATTTAAAAATTGCTATGCTTTATGGCTTGTGTTCGTGTTGTTTGTGTTATTCGAGTAGGATTTTTTGCCTTTAAATATTACAATTTATTGTATAAATTGCTTATTTAATGGCTATAAAATTTAATTATCCTTGTCGTGATTTTTCTTTACATAAATATACATATATATATATGTGTGTGTAGACAATGCTTATAAGTCAAAAGTATTTAAACTTCATACGGAATTTCTTTTTATAATTTTGAATTCAGAATTTTTGTGCATAAAAGAATTAAGAAAAAATCATAATATTAGAAATAATGCTAGGTGGATGATGATAGAATTTAGAGACAAAAAAAAAAAAATAATCCGAAACAATTTTTTCCTGATTCTATTTGTTTTGTTCTATAGAAATATTCTCCTTAAGGTCTAATCAAATCTTTTATACAGATTGAGTTTATGTAAAGTTTCTAATTAATTTTGTAGTGTCATTCAAATTCTGTACACTTATCACTTTATTATATTAAATTTTGCACTCATATTTTTACAAATTCACTTTCCGTCACTTATTATTTAGTTATTAGAGACCGTTTTTCGGTCTCATGCCATAACCGTCAATGAAAACCACAATGAACTCACACACAAAAATATCTGTCCTTGGCAGCTCAGCCAAAAATTGACCATTTTAGTATTTTAATTATACATGATGTGTACTTTATAACTTATGCGAAGCGAAAGGAACCAAATGACCGCAAAACCAACCGCAAATTCGCTATTACACAGGCAGGCAGCCAGCAGTCAGGCAAGCAGGCAGTTGAGCTTGAGTCCCTTACACAAACAAATGCCAGTTCGTCTATTCGACAGTATGTCCGTCTGTTCGGGCGAACGCAACCACAGTACCAAACCAAAATTGAACGCCAGTGGGAATGTGGGACATACAACTAACTTTGTCCATTGTAAAACTCAAAATCATGCCAAAAATTTTGTGCATTAAAAAATTGTTCAATTTTTAAACAATTTAAAACAGCGTTAGCCTCTAAAATGATGTTATAAAAACGTTTGACACTAGTTGGTGGTGTCAGTTCATATTTTGGCCGAAAAATCAGTGTAAAATTCAACACTACAATCAGTAATTTTTGAGTGTTGCCTACATGAGTAATTAAATATTTATTGAGTGCATAGATTTTAGTGCAATAAACGCTACAAATCCTTATTGGACGTTTATTGTTCAATGGCCGTACATTCACATTGTGTGTGAGCTGTGAGCTGTCCATGTTTATATGCATGTTTTATGTCACTATAATGGCCTGGTCCGGCAATTAAGTTTGGTTCGTTGACCAAAAATTTTCCCTAAATTGTAAGTGAATGCAAAATATATTTTAGCACAGTTGGTTGGTGCCGTGTTTGTGGGATGTGAGCGAGGGTGGTGGGTCAGTAAAATAAGCACCGTGTAGGGCAACATACCGAACACACTGGGGACTCGTCAGCAACGTCCTTTTGGCGTGCTTTTTATATATATGGTAAATAGTTATGTTGAAAATTTAAATTCTAATTTGATAAATTGAAAATATTTTATAAAGTATTTTACTTGACTCTGTGTAGTTACATCATTTTTGGACACTTTAATTGGTACATTATGTGTGTAAGCAAATGAAAAGAAGTTGGTCTGCGGGGAGGGGGGAGGGAGGGAGGTTTGCAATGCAAATATTTCTCGTTTATGCAAAATATTGTTTTGGGACTTTTTACTGCTATTTGTTTGGTCTTTTATTTGTTTTCTTTTGTCGTTGTTGTTGTTGTAAGCATTCTTACTGTCATGTTATTGTTGTTGTTTAGGGATTTTGTGTAATATAAGGAAAGCAATATTTAAGTTTTGTATAAAATTTTCATAAACTTAATTAGTTGACCAATTTGTTTTTAGTTGAAACAATATGCATACTCATGCTTGTTTGTGTGTGTATTGTTTTATTTTTATTTGATTGTCCAAAGGCTACGAAATTTGAAGTACCATTCATGCTTGAATTAATATTTTACCTTGGCTTTCAAAACTTATATCTTGAATTATTGTAAGTGAGCTTGCCAAATTTTATAAATCATTTAATTTATAGCTCTACACATTTAGTTTAAGCGTTGTATATTGCATCTTGTATTTAGCTCTGATGCAATGAAATTTTAAACCTCAAAAAGGCTTGAGAGATATGAAGCTACTCTAAAACACTTTCGACCTTGTATTTGAATTTAATGTAATATCCTAAAATATTTTTCTCTTTTTCAGATTTTTAGTAATAAACCTCAAGTCTATGCTCTAATCTATGATACTAAGGGTAAGTTAAAAATAACTTTTTATTATCAACAAAAACCAAAACCGGTTAACTTAACCTATCATGCCAATGCCCTTTACCAATTTGCTATATCGACTGACTGTCGTTTCCCACTTTGCGTTCGTCCAACATTTCAAAAAACCATCCAGCAAAAATGCGAAGAACATAACATAATATAACTGAACAGAAGAGAAAACACAGCTAACAAATTCAAATGTCAGTTTTAATTTAGAAGCATTTGCCATGATGTAAAATAAGATGTGCTGCTTTGGCTGCAACGCGTTTGCTGCGTGCCATGCCACTTGGTTGCAAATATCATATTTGATTTGCCAGCGACAACGGCAACAGCAGCAGCAATAGCAAAGGCAATGTTGGCCCACTTGGTCATAGCCATAGACTCAACAACAAACAATAACTATGCTGTATTGTTGTTGTTTTTGTTATTGTTGGTTATGTCATGTTGGCTGTTGTGTTGTTGTTGCGCTTATTTGATGTTGAACAACGGAACGTGTTGCTGTTAAAAGTCATCATGTAGCGATGTTCCGTTGTTGCCTTTGCTGTTTGCGTCATCTTGAATGTCCTTTTTTTTTTGTTTTTTTTTTTGTTTAATGCGCTAACATATACACACACACATACATTTGTTATATACTACATTCCTACTCGCTTGCCAGTTTGCCGGCTTGTTGTTTTGCTATTTATTTATAACCAAGAGCTACTTAAATTACATTCGCTTTACATTTTCGAGTAGAAAAATGACCAACAAGAATGTAATTCAATTTATTATTACGAATGACAATTTTGCTTGTCTCTTCTTCATTTTTTGGTTTTTTTTTTTTTTTGAGTGTGTGCCTTCTTATACAACAACATTTAAGTCTCAGAAAACTCAGTCTAAGATAATATGACAGTTGAGTGCATGTTGAGTAGCGAATTTAAAGAATTTTTAATATTTCTTGAGTCTGGCAATATTAGACGAATTATAGGCAAAGAGAGAGCAAGAGCTCAAGTAGAAGAATGAGTGGAAGATAGTAGTATGAAGAGAGAAATAACATCGTCAAATGGCATCTGCTTTTATTTGAACACTTGCTTCAATTTTTGAATTTCGCGCTTTGTTGCACTCGAATGACTTCAACATTGACCATCGGCAATATTTTTTTTGTTATATTTTTTTTGATTTTTTTTTTGGTTTGTTATGTAGATGTGACCTTAGCTGTGAATGTGTGCAATCACGCACGCTCACGACGCTGACAAACTGTGGGTGTAGTATATACGTTGCTCATACGCCATGTGATAGAAGCGAATCACGTTATGCGCACCAAGTTTCTCCATTTCAACTCTTCTCAGTGTACTTGTATTTTTTTTTTTTAATTTCTTTTTAGCTTTTCTTTTTAGATACTCCTCATTTTTTTTTACCAACTCAACTCGCTTGACATTTTTGTCATGACTTTCAACTACTTTGTGCATGTTTGATTTATTTGCAAGCATTTTCGAATTGGTTTAATTTTTTTTTTCTGCATAAAACTTAATTTACAAAACTGTCTGCAATGCGATATTGATAAATGTATGCAACTAACGCGCTTTACTTTGCTAAACGTCAAGTCATGCATTTAATATTACAAGAAATTTTTAAATAAAAACGTTGAAAACAGTTGCTATATTAAAATTTCAATCATTTACATTTACATTTTTGTTTTTGCATTTAGCTTTTTGTTTAAATGACTTGACTTTTGACGATGTTCGGTCTTGTCCCTTGACGCTCGTCATTTGCCATGCAATCCTCTTTGGTAGTCAGTCGTCAACATTCTTATTAGCAAATTAAACATAAAACGTTTCCAACTTCGTTGTCATAATTTTCATTTCGTTATGTTCTTCGTTCAATTAAACTACATTAAATTCAATTATAAATAACACAAGGCGACATTTTCAGTTAACATTATTTTAATATGTATCTCTTGTTGTTTCTTTGCCATGATGACCCAACCTACTTGTTTAGTTTAGTAAGTGATGTGCAAATATTAAGTAAAAAAGATAATTTCTTTTGCAAAATTTAATTCTTGTAACATTTTCAAAGTAAATTTGATCAGACTAATAGAAAAAAGTATCGATACCAGTTTAATAAGCACTAAAGTAACTTGAATTTTCCATTATTATCAACTAAAATTTCAAAATAAAGTATCGATTCGGCATTCTATTACTTGAAATTTAATTGTATAGCACTAATTGTATCTACAAGATATCGGCACATCTCTACCTATTAACATCCTATATAGGAAACATCATTGCTTTTGCCAGCAACAGCTCCTTAGGTCGTTTAAGACGAAAATCTTAGAGAAACTGACTTTTATTATTGCTTTCACTCATTCTGCATTATTGAACAATATTTGACATACCCAGCGAGCATACAACGACAAGCATTTTGCCGACACAATCAAGCCAAGGAAGCTTGCGCAAACGAGTTAGTCACTTCGTGTAATTAAGTTAAATATTTAATTTAATTGCACACAACTATTATGTGTACTTTCATAAGCACAAAGAAAGCGTTGAGTTTCGCTCGAGCGAAGATATTTCGTTGTGCTGGCTGGCAACTGGGAGCGGTTAACTACTTCACAAAATGTCGTTAGGTTTGAAAAAATATATATATTTATATTTATTTTGTATTACTTTTTTTTTATGCAGCCTAGTCAGGTCAACAAACTTGAAGGTCACAACAGCAACTGTCCTTCAGTTACACACAGAGCGAGATGAGCCTTTGTCGTTGGGTTACACAACTGGCCCTGATTAGGTTTTTGTTTATTTATTTCTTTTTTATTTTTCTTTCTATAAAGGTTTGATATTGTCTGCTTTTGTCGGAAATCAAACCGGCCATGAAAAGTCAAGCAAAATCAAGTAAATGCAAGTCCCTCTTACACAAACTAAAGTTTACTCAAGGCAAATATTTACGCATGTCGATACAGCATTCATTTAAACACATACACACAGTTGGATGTAAGAAATGCCATAGAATTTAATTATTATGTCCTGAGCAAGCAATATGCGTATAACAAAAGTTCAGCTATTGAATACCCTGTGCTGCTTCTTGCAGTCGTACACCATGTTGAGAGCGCAAATCAACTTCATGCTGTTCAAACAAATTTAACTCATTGTCTTAGACCTGTTCATAGCAGTTAAACTCATACTACATCACATCACATCATATGACACGACACTGCAATCAAACTACACCAAAGACAAGCTGATTGCTTGCCACTTGTGGTAGTTGTTGCTACTGGTGTTTGGCTATTGGCAGCAACATTAGTAGTTGCTTGTGTTATATGTAATTGGTGTGGCATGACGTGCCATGTTGAGTTAAGACAAAAAAAAAAAAGATACATTCAAAGGCACCTATTGATTCGCCCACCTGAAACTATTGCCAAAGAAAGCCAAACCGCGCACATTCGTTCATTACTTGTAGAATGCAAGTTAAAGTTGTCGGCCTTTGCTTGCTTGCAAATCAATTGTTCTCGTTTCGAGTTCATTTTGTATTAAGTTGCCTTACATATCGCGTAGTATATCGTTGGCAGTTTTAATAGTTCTAGTTTGTGTTGTTGTTTGAATTGGTTTTATTCTTTGACTATTGTTGCAGCTTAATTGGAAATACACTCCTGTTGGCTTTCTCATTAAGCGTGTATGTGTGTTTTAGGTATATGTATGTATATGTGTGTATGTGTAACTTTGTTTTAATTGAAATTGATTGCAATAGCTTGGAGTTATGTATTTTCGCTGTGTTGAAGTGTTGTAGAAAAGTTTGTTTTCTATCTAAGAATATGTTACACTTTTCATGAAAATTACTTAAGACTTCGGCAACAAGATGTTTAATTGCGCAGTACATACTTTTTTGTAAAACTTTATAGAGTTTTTCCAAGACAAAGCAACTCTGATCGTTAAATGATATATTTTGTTAAAATAATTGTTTTAATATTTATACATGTGTCTTGAGTAGGTAAGTTTGAGAAATAATTATGAAAAAATTGTTTTAAATTATTTTCCTATATAAAATTAACTATTAAATATTTACAAACTGCACGAAAGTATGCTATATTTTATTATTTTTTTAAGATTTTTAGTTTTGTTTGCTATATTGCTATATTTTATTTTTTTTTTTAGGATTTTTAGTTTTTTTTTGGAAAATTTAAGTTATTTAAATGATCTGTTGCTAAGAATAATACAAGATCAAGCTTCGACTGAACGTTGGTCATGCAACTTTGTATCTTTCAGTACTTCAAACTGCTTAGATTAGTTATTCAAATTTCGATTTATAGCATATGTGATCTTCTTGTGTGTCATCTTATCAACCTGAGCATTGTGGTTTCCACTGGAACTGACTTTTACTTTGTGCTGCTGTTAGCTAAATGTGCTCCACGAATCTACGTTGTTAGCTAACTAAACACGGGCAAGTGAAAAGCGAAAAACGTGGCCAACTGTGTCTGTTTGATAATGTCAGCAGGTTTAGTGAAGTCAACCGAAGTCGGACAGTTGTGACAGCACGGTCAAACCGATGACTGTTTGGTTGGTGAAATGAAATGCAATGCAATGAAACGGCAACTAGTTGCGATGACATCAATGAAGTAACGGCAACAAATTAAAATCTGAGCTCTGTGAATGTCTATGTGAGTGCGTCAACTGTTAACGAGTATACTGTGAGTTGGCTGCTAAGGTCAAACCTCTATGCGAGTTTTGTCACTTGAAAAATACAAATTTACTGTCAACATTATGAGACATGTGACAAAGTGTTTAAGTGTAAGAAGTTGAAGGTTGAATAAAGTTCGAAGGAAAGACTAATCTACTTTGTTGCCTCTTAATGATTGCAGTTTTTTTTTTTAGTGTCTTTTTCTTTGCAAATATTAATTAACTTCTTTAGAACGTTAAGACCAAAAACACATCTTTGTATAAAATCAAATACCAAAACTAATTGAAAACGATCAGTAACATGAACGCGAACAAATTGCCCAGATGTCGGTGATCAAGAGCCAGAATCAGTGATACTTCAAGGCAATTACACAGAAGCGCAAAAGGCAAGCGACTTTAACAGGCGTAATAATAAAAGCAAAAGCAAATAAAGCAACGCTTAACTTAAGTAGACACTTAGTTGGCATTAAAACGCCCTCAGCTGGCCAGTAAATCTTGACAAAACATTGTGCTCCTCACACTCTAACAAGGCATGCAAGTCTCTTAGCCACGATCAGTGGAACGATCGTATGAACGTCATTGAAATAAACAATGTGCAAACGAGCGGCGTAAGCGCAACTCATACAAATAATAGAGTGATCGTGGTTCGTGGTGTGAACAATGTTGAGCGGCAGCTGCGCTCAGACACTAAAGGCACAAACACCTTTTGCTTTGGCTCTCATCGAGCTAGCCGGCTGTCAGTTCTAATCTAAATAAGCGATTTGTCTGGCGCATTCTTAGCCTTAACTAGTACAGAGCCCTGGCATGCAGTTGATCAGACCTTGTGTTTGTTTGTATCGCGTGTTGTTGCCACAAGCTCATGCAACTTCATCGTCACTGACTGGCGATTTGCGTAAGTCGATAGTTTGCCTACTAGCTTTGGTAAATAATAATTTGTATAATTTACTAGGAAACTTTCAACGCGCATCACTTTTTTTTTTTTGCTGTTTTGGAATTTATTGCCGCACTCAAGCCAGATTTATGTAAGGAGCAGTCAGGCCAAGTAGTGTGCAATTTTTGCCAGCCGGTTGTCATTGCATTGTTGTCGTTATTTTGTGGCATTTGTTGTAGGCATTCTGCAGTGCATGAGCATGTGTGTGTGTGTTGCGGTATAAATAATTAACACGTGGATAGTTGGCACTTTGACTCGCTTGGATTTTGCCATGACAGTCATGACAGAATGTTGAGTTTCGTGTAACTCGTTTGAAATCAAGAGAAAATTCTTTAGAAATGTATTAAAAATATGTTGCTTGAAAGAAAAATTTGTGAAAAGATTATTCAATTTATTAAAGGTTTGAGTGCCAAGTAAAATTGCTTAAATAATGATATTACTTAATTGTTTCATCAATTTAATTTTGAACTTTTTAAATAAAATTCTATGCAAATTTGTCTTTCACAACGTTCTGTGGCATCTGTAAAAAGCCAGCAAAATATTAAAGCATATTTTTAACACGTGCAACAATTTGCTTTTTTCATTTTAATTTTTTAGTCATGTAAAAACCAAGTGCCATAATATGAAACAAATTTGAAAAAATAAAAAAAATAGTCATTCGAAGTCATTCAGGATGATGTACAGAAACCACGCTGACCAATTTCCCTAGCAAACGTCTGTCAAATGCCAAAAGGGAGCGGAGGAAACATGAAACTATAATAAAAATATTAAATGCTTTGAAAAAATATTTTTTCAAAATAGATTGAAATTTATAAATTTTGATGACAAAAATAAAAAAAAAAGAAATGCCACGCGCGCAACAAAATGTGAACGGCGATGGTAAAAATTTTACTGCAATAGATTTAATATTGGAATTTCACTCGATTCAGTTTGGTATTTTTTGCTTTTTATGAAATTGATTTGTTTATCGTTTTATTGTATTTTTTTTATGACTGTTTTTATTTTTAATATTTTTATACTATTTTCATGACGAGGCGCGTATGTCAACGCGCTTTGTTGGTCAGCGATTTTGGCTTGATAGAATAGTTTTGACTTGCTCTTGTTTTTCTTTATTCAATTTGTGTACTCTGTACTCCATTGTAGTAGGGCTTGCTAGTTTTATGTAAATCTATAGAACCTCAAGACTCATGGTATATGTACATATATGGCTGTGTGAACGTCTAGTCTGGATTCCGCAAAAAAATTGAATACAGCTCTGCTACCTCACGATACAAAGCAATATGGTTTGAGAGAACTGAGAAGCAACAAATTCAACTAAACAAAATGGTTATCATGATTACTCTGATACAGAAGAATTAAGATAAAATATTAATTAAATATTAAAGAAATAATTTTAAACAGAGAAGTGCTTTCTTGTAGGATATTTCAAATTCGAGTTTGACTGCTTCAATATAAAAATTTGTTTGGATGAATTTTTTTATTTTTAAATTTTATTTTGTATTTTTTGTGAACATATTTTTGAGTGTTCTGCAATTTTTGTGTATGTCTAAAATGGATTATTTTAGTTTGCAATGGCGGTGTTTTTAGTAAATTTTTTTTTTGATAGAATGATAAAAATATCATGCTCGATATATTGTTTTGCATGATTTGCATTTTGATTGTAATTTTTTTTATTGTTTATTTTTGTTGTTGTTGTGTAGTAACATGGCTTAAATTACACATTTTTAAGGTGACTTTTAATGACACAACTTGTAGTAATACAATCGATTTCATTTGTTTATTTATATTTTTGTTTATTACGCAAATTCAATCAACTGTCAATAGTTTATAAGACCTTTATTTGCATTAACAGTTGAGAAAAAAAAAAAAACATATGCGTAATCAAATTTTGACACGTCCCTTTGTATTATCATTTTATATGTGAAATAACATTTAATTATGTTTTTAATGAAACATAAAATTAAAAAAAATAATTTTGCAAAAATCGTTTGCTATTTCGCCAAATTAAAATTTATTTTATAGCAGTTGAAAAATATGAATTTGACAGGTAATTATTTTGTTCAATAAGCTGTGAGCGAAATAATTTGACAACTTGTATTTAAGCGCTGTGAGTTTATTTGTTCATTTGTTTAATGTATAGAATTTAAAAATATTTTTTATTTTTTGTTTTTTCTTTGCCATTTAATTAAAATTGATTGCTTACCGTTTGTATAGGCCGTCTGTGCTACACCGATGCACACTGAGCATAGCAACAACACAAAGCTGAGCTTTAGCGACACCATTTTGTTGCGCGTCGAACGCGCCATTTTATTTATATTTTGTTTGGCGCACTCTGTGTGCTTATTAATGCTGAAAGTAATGAGAAAATGTAAATGAAAATTTTTGGTTTAAAAGTCAATTTTATTATAAAATATATAATGTGTCATTTATTTACTGAACTCGTTACGTTAGCTCTATTTTGACAGTTAATTGCAGTGCTGTCAACTCATGCACAAATAACGGCAACACAAACAGCAACAACAACAACAACAGTAACAAAAGCAATCATTGGCGCAATAAATGCAAAACATTTACTTTCAATTAACAGAAATCATAGTAATATAGACTTGATAATTTTTCGCGTCATAAGTTTCAAATCAATTTCACTAATTAGTTGAATTGCAACAACTCAAACCAAAAAGCATTGCCAGTGCCAACGCCAACGCCAACGCCAAAGCAATCAAAATGCCAAGTTGTGTGACTAACAGTAAGTGTTTGTATGAGTGTAACACATTTGCGGCATTACTCATGCGCTGTTTGCTGTAACTACTCAACTATTTTCAAGACTTTGGTAAAGAAAAAATAAAAAATAAAGAAAATAAAACTTTCTAGAAAAACACTTGTTCTTCTCCATTTCGCCACTTATAATATGCTTGTTTTTTTTCTCTCTCTTTCACTCCTTAAGGCTAGTTTGTCTAGCGCTTCGTTCTCGTTGTCATCATCGTGTCGTGGCCTTCATTTTGTGAAAATTGCACAAATCCCATTTAATAAGTTAATTGTTATGCTGCACTTTCTTGCTTGCCAACCTTTCGTCTTGGCCTCGAAGCTTTTCCCGTTTCCGTTTCCCTTTTCATAATTTTTTTTTTTTTTTGTTTTTTTTTCTTCCGTTGTTCTTTGCCAATTTCAGCTCGAGGCGTTCGTGCGTCCATTGGTTCTTCCTTTCATTTGTTTGCCGTGAATTCATGATTATTATCGTTTTTCTGGTGCTATTACGCGATTTTGCTTTATTTAAACATGATTGTTACTTTTGTATTTGCATGACTTTTCGCTTTTTTTTTTGTTTTTTGTAATTATTTTACTAAGTTCTGTTGACTGTCAACTTAAAGTAAATTGAAGTAGATACTTCTACTTCATATAAATGTCAACTTCAGTTCTAAGTTTCTTATTTTACTGTGTTTTGCCTGCTGTGTTTTATAGTCTTTGCTGCATTGCTAGTACTTCTACTTTGCTGCTGCTGCTGGTGCTGCAAGAACACTTCAACTTAAACGACAACTACCAAAGCCAACTTCCGTTTTTGTCATCGTTGTCGTTTCATACTCATTTCCATTGTTGTCGTTGTCGACAATGTCGTCGTCATTGCAGTCGTTGTCGTTTCTTACTGCTGACTTTGTGTCAACTTCTTAATTATAGTTTTTTTTTTTTGTTACTTTTTTTGTTTTTTATTTCGTTCAACTTTCAATCGTATGACAGTGTTGCGAACTCATTGAAGGTTTGAAAATAATTTTAATTAAAAAAAAAAAATTGCAATGAATCGTATTGGTAGAACTTTTAGTAAAGTCTCATAAAGTAAGTGAACCTTTCCAGTAACAAACATTCTAATATTTTTATCGAACTTGAGTCTATTTATTGTGTATGGTTTTCTCTTCATACAGCATATCTATAAGTGCCAAAGTACTTTCATATTCAACGCTTCTAGATACAATTGAAGCCACTGTGCGTTATGCGCACAGCATGCAACAGAAATTCTATTAACCTAAGAAATTATGAGAAATGAAAACTTATTACAAGAAGTCATTAAGATGCAAAGCATTAAAAACTTAAAAGTTTAACTGGAAATGAGAAAAAATGTCATCGTCACCGTCAGCGTCACCGTCAGACAAAGCAACGCTAAAATTTCAAACACGAAAGAAAGGTTGGCAGCGCTTTTGTATCGCAGCTTGATGCAATGTATTAGTGCATACATAATTGTTAATGAATATATTTTCGTGCAAAGTTCGGATAGCATATAAAAAAAAAAAGTATGAAAAAATGAGTTCTGTGATAAAAACAAAGCCAAAAGTGTTTGAAAAGTTTTAATTAGATTTAACATTTCGCTATTGTTAACAATTACTTTAAACAAAAGCCAAATTTTGCATGTGTGTGTGTGTGAAGTTTGATTGTAAAAGTTTTAATTTTTTATAAAAATTGTAAGCCTTCGTCTTTTAGTATTGTTTTTTGTTTGACTTAAATCTTTAATATTGCATTGTCTTTGCTTATGTGCAAACATGTTTAATCATGCATTTTAAAAAGCGTAATTTCAATCAATGATCAACGTAAACAAGGCGAAAATTGACAACAACTTACGAACGAGCAAGTCATGTTGGCACTACATTAAATTGCATATAAAATGCCAAAAAGATACATAAAAGAAAGTAACAAAAAAACAAAAAAAAAGAACATGTATGTAGAAGAATGCATTTTTAATAACATTGCGACATTTTATCAGTCATTTGCCATCTCATTATGTTGTCTTCGAACGGTCGTTTGCGCATGTTAACAGCGCACAACAAAGGAAGCTCGTCAAGAGTGGCAGCGAGTGAGCGGTCGAGTGTAAGAGAAGGTGAGTACCATGACTGCATTTTAAAAGCGTTATTGCTGCCATTTGAGCTGCCGCTGCCGCTGCTGCTCTGGCTGTTGTGTCGTTGATTGAGTTTTACATACTTTTAATTGACATCATGTAATGAAATTCAATTTATACACGCCATTAATAGTAATTCATGTTGATGTAACTCAGTTGCAGATATGTACTTGCAATGACTGCTGTAGATATGTACATGCGCTCATGTAACTCTCTCTTTGACGCACGCTACTTAAATATCTTTCTATCTGTCGCTGACTGCCTGTCTCTCCGCCTACCTGTCTTACTGTTTGACAACGTGTCAATAAAGTGCAGTCAAATGCATTATTTTCTGCATTTTGAAGTAAAAACAAGTATCTGTGCATGCGTCAGCCAGTAAAGCGTTGGAACGGTAATGCAATAATGTTTAAATTATTATATCACTAAAAGTTTAAAGTATTTAAAACGTTTTAATTACGACCTTGACATTGTCGCAAAAACAAAAGATACAAAAAATTCAAATGCCTTCAAGACAGACAAGTTATTTTTGCTTTTCATTGAATAAAAATCACACGCAACCGGTTTGTAAAAACTTGTTTTTCTGCATAAAAATGGAAAAAAAAATAATTAACTTTTTGCGACTATTTGATTTGTTATTTGGCAACTGCTAAAAGTCGCGTGCCGTGCACAAAAGTTGAATCACCTTTTGTTTTATGCAAATTTAAATCGTGTATAATAAAATTAATGTTTCACTTCAAATCAAATTAAAATGTCTACAAATACTTGTAATGAACTGCGGTCAAGCATTTTAATTATGTCTGAGATTAATTGACTTTTCATTGCTTGTTCATTTCATTCTTTTTTTTCTTGGTTTTGTTGATCCTTTTTTTGTGCGTTCTTGCACGCAAAATAATTTGACAAACATAATTACGTGACAATTTGGCATATTTTGTTGATGTCAGAAAATCAAATACATTAAAAAACAACAGCAACAGTAAAATCATTTATTTGAATGCAAAATTAATTACATTGTACGCTTTTGGCGAGTTTGCCGGGCTTTTGGGAGCAATCACGGCTTGTTTGGCCACAAGAAAATGTCATTAAAAAAATGTTTCTGTTCATGGCAAAATCCCAAATAATATTTTTTCAAGCACATGAGGCAGTATGAGACATTTTTTTTTATTTTATTCCGAAACACACTGAAAATTGAAAACGAAAACAAAATATTGTACAAGACTGATAGAGAGTTGAAAATATTTCTTTCCCTACGCTCTTCATTCTTAACTATCCATCTTATTTCTTGCTTTTACTTAAGTCTGTCAAGCGTATTAAAAATCAAGTTCAAACATAAAACATTTGCTAAGAACATGAACAAACGCTTTTATCAAACCAATTCCAACTCCAAAAAAAAAAAAAAAACCAAGGAAGGGAAAAAAAGGACAATCAGTCGCGACATTTTACGCAAAGATATTCTGTTCGCCCCACCAAAGAGCAAACAAATAAACCAAATGCCAACGCAGTGGACGAATAACGAACAACGAAAAAAATCTGTTTAACTTTGAAAAATTAAAATCCACTCGGGTCATGTCGCCGCAATTTGAAAACATTTTTCAACGGCCAAATAATAATAAAGTCCCCAATGTCAGCTGGGAATTATAATCTGTTTGTGCACGTTGCCTTAGATGGGTTCGCTGAAAAGTCCTTGGTGTCTGGGCTTGCCAAAAGGGCGGCCTGTCGATTCAAATGTTTGCATTGTCGCTTTTTGTTGTCATTTATGCTGTTGTTGTTGTTGCTGTTGTTGTTGCTGGTCGGTCACACCGCACACAGCTTGCTTGATTTGTATTCCGTTGAGCAGGGCGTGTCTTTTGGTACTTGATGCTCATTTGCAGTGCGTATCGCTTTGGCCTTTATACATTTTCCTTTTTATTTTTGTTTTTTTTTTTTAGTTGTTTTGTCGCTTTTTGACTAAATGAATCGTAAATTTGCAGCAATTACGCGGCTAAATATACATAAAATAAATTTGCATGCGATTATTTTGCGTAAAAGTGTAAAACGCATCACGCATTTTGTTGGTTTGCCGATTTTTGTTGTGCTTAAATGAGTTCTAATTAACTTTGAATTGTTTGTTTTTGAAGTTTATTATGCGAAACTGAATTGAAAATTGAGATATGTATGTTGAATTAAATGGCATTGATTACATTTGTTGCTTACAGCATAATTGCTGCCAAAAAGTAGACAATTGATTTTTTTATTACATTTATTTCATGTTAGAAGCAGTAATAATTTGCTTGAGAAGATTAATTTGGTGTTTTTATGTCAAATTGATAATAATTAATATTAAGTTTCTTGCAATTTTCAATACATTGAAGTAAAGTTTTAAAAAAATACTACTGCATACTTTCAGGGAGCAGTTGTTGGCTTTAAGTAGTTTTCAATGAGATTTAGAGATAAATTTTATAACTTAATTATAAACAAATTTAATTTTGAAATGCCTATGAACTATTAAGTCAATCTCATTTCACGATATCAGCAGAACGGCGTTAAAGCTTTGCATGATATTTGTGCCCCTTTTTTGTCACCCCCTTTCTTATATTTGACGGTATTTGAGATGCATAGCCAAGCTGAAAAGCATTTGTTCTTGAATCGTTACCAATTCACCTACGCACAAACATAACTCAAATTTTGCGTCATGTCAACGGCGTGTGGCGTGTTTGTAGAGCGGGTAAGCTACTGATATACAACAGCTGCTAATGTGTTAATGATGACGATAATGTAGACAATACTATCAGCACCAGAAGCAGCAACAACAACAACAATACCAACACAAAAAAAAAAAGAAGAACGGCAGCAACTGCCAACACCAGAACGATAACAACAACAACAATAACATTTAATAAGTACAAAAATGTTTTATGCGACTACATGATTATCATCGCCATCGCCATCGTCAGCGTCATCAGCTCAGCGTTCATGTTTGTTCAGTCGTAGCGTTGCCGTATGATAAATGGCCAAAAATGGCAAAAGTACAACGAAATGTAACATTATTTTTTTCTTTTGCATTAATATATATGTACATATAAATGTATGTATAAAAAAAGCATTTCAAAGACATCGTCATCATCGTCGTTGTTGTTGTCGTAGACGTTACTTTTTTGTTGTTGGTTTTTCTCATTTTTAAAGGGGGTGTGCGTTTCAAAGCTGCTTATGTAGTAAACAAATTTCGTGTATCTTTTTTCCCCCTTGCTATCTTTATTTGATTTTTTTTTTTGGACTTATATCTCTTTGTCTTTTGTACACGCCTTAGCAACTACATTAGTACTAGTTAAGCTACTCAAAGACTTACATTGAAAAGCTGTTGGAATTTAGCTTTACTTCTTTTTTTATTTTTACGTATGTTTATGTATGTGTATGCCTCATACTTGTATTATTCGTCTTGCTTAACTAGAAAACAATAATAATAATAAAAACAAAATGTTTTCAGTTGTCGCGTTTACCTTTTTTTTTTTTTTGCTTAACAAAAAGAATGATTTTATATTTTACAACGCTATAAAGTAACATTTCAAAACGTTTAAAACATGCTTGACATTCGTTGATCTATGCAAGAAAGTAGAGCAAGACAAATAACGCGCATACGCCACATTGTCCAAGCAAATAAGAAAACTGTCACAGTCGTCGCTTTTACGCTTTATTTTGCCACCCGTCGTTTCATTTAGTTGTGTGCGTGGCGGCTTTGCTTCTCTGCTGCTTTGCTGCTGCCACTTAATAGGCAAAGTTGGCATTTGGTTGCAAATTCCATGAGATTTAGTACAATTTCATTTACTTTCTGTCTTGGCATTTAGTGAGATTTGTACGCAGGAGTTTCTTAAACTTGTCATGCTGTTCGTTCGTTCGTTCGTTCCTTCGGTGGTTCATTCATTCGTTTGTTCGTTCATTTATTTGACTGCCACTCATGCCGCTCGTCTCTTGTTAAGTAAGTTTATCCTAGTTTGCGTTGAAGCTGCGGCAGGAAATCTGCTCATTTGACGCAGATTTGTTGAACACTTGCAGTAAAACTTTGGTTTTTTTGTTGCTTTATTTTTTAAATGGCATTTAGATTTACTCGACTTTTTACATATTTTTTTCTTTCATTTTTCATACCCTTTGTTTTTCTTCATGTCTATGCTATCTGCCATTTTTGGCTGTCAGGTTTGCAAACGTTTCTCGTTTTGGCTTCTATTTCGTTATTTGCATTTTGTTTTTGCCTTTTTTGCATTTTTAAATCTTTTTGCGTTATTTAAAAGTTTCGCATTTAATGATGTAAATTTCTGTTGTGTTTTGTGCGTGTCGGTTTGCTTTGCTGAAAGTTGCTGTGGCAAACAATTTTGTTTGTGTGTGTTCGTTTGCTTTCTAAAGGCATGAACACACTGTGGCCTTATTACAGCAACACTTGTCAACTCCGTTGGTTGCTTTGATGTTCTACTTCTAATTTTTGTAGATGTTTTGTTGTGGTTTGACATACATATACAGTTATCGCTGTTTATTTCAGTGTTCTTGCATTTCTTTTGTTTTAATTAGTCTGACTTTTGTATAATATTTTGCATTGAAATGTATTTTTTTTGGCTTATGCTTTGTTTTTATTGTAATTATTCGAAAATTTTAATATTAAAGTTAAGCGAATATCCTTCTTCTCGTATAATAACAAAACGCTTCATATTAAATATTCTGTTTTTTATTTAATTTTAAAAAAACTGTCTTTAATTTAATGTCATTTTAATTTTTGCAGTTTTTAATTTGAGATATTTTAATAAATATAACAACACTGCAAGCTGATTATTGTATTATTTTTTGTTTATTGTGAAAACAATTATTTAATTAACTTGTTAAAAAAAAAACAATAACAAAAACAAAACTGAAAATAATGAGTCAAAGCGCTTATTAAAAAAAAGGTACAAAAAAAGACATTGTCATGTAATTTAAAAGGTTTTATTTAACATTAAAGACCATAAAGAAGACAAAACAAACAGACAAACCAACAAAACAAGCACAAAAAAAGTCACAAATTTAAATACATTTTGCGTTAATGATGCGCGCTTTTAATTATAAATCGCGCGCGTAAATTTTGTCTAAAATTTTCTTTATTTTTTATTTTTATTTAACACTGAAGTCAACTTTTTGATGTCAATCAGTCAAGCGTTTAAGGAGCACATTTGAAGAAGAAGAAGAAGCAGTCAACAAAACAGCCAAAAGAATTCAAATTAGGCAACTCTGGCTGACAACGCGTGTGTTTCAACTTTTCTAACGCGTGTTTTTTGTAGCATACTTTTTGTTGTTATTATTTTTTGGCTTCTTTGGACTCTAATGAATGCATAATGAATCATGACTTTTTTGCTTTATAAATTTAAAAAAAAAAAAAAGAGAAAGCATTCTGTGAAAAACTGAGGCGTTTAATAAGCGTAAAACTTGGTCGGGCGTTATTTTTTGTCATGCTAGTTTTGTCTACTTGTTTTGCCAATTTGATTTGCTGCTCTTTAGGCAGCTTTTCGTTGATTGACAGCTTTCGTTTGTTTATTCTTCTTCTGTTTTTTTGTTGTCTTGTTGAAATGTTTGAAATGTGACAAGGGTGCAGTTTAGGCTATTTTGCTTGTGCTTATCGTGTGTCCTGTTTTTGGCGGTTTTGTGTTTTTTCTATTTTTTATCTGTCGAAACTTTTCGCTATCATTTTGCTTCGGTGTTTTTTCTGCAATTTTCTATTTTGTTAGCGAAGTGAGTCGCTTTAAGTGACATTTGGCTGTCAATTTGAGTAGCTCAGGCGACTGAAAAATGGTTTTTCACGCTAAAGTCTACCTGCTCTTTTTTTTTTTTTGATTCATTTAAGTTGACAGTTTTTCGTGTTATCTACTCGAGCGTAAGTATTTCCTGTATCTTTTGACTTGTCAGCTATTTAACATATGCCATGTGCAAATACACAAAAAAAAGGACAAAAAAAACTTTACTTAGCCTTTACTTTGTCTATTTAAAGTTGTTGCTTTTTTGTGCTTGTTGTTGTTGTTTTTGTCTTACAGTTGAAATGTTAAATTCCATTTCTCATGTCTTTCATGCTATCTGCGAATACAACTTCACTACACTTACACGAATTCCAGCGTTTCCATATGCATGTGTATGTGTTTGTGTGTGTGTGCGCGTTTGAATTTTTCATACATACTTTCTGCCAGCCTTATGTGTACATGTGCGCCTGCCTTGCCTTGCCTTCAATGCCTTGTTGCACGTACGTTGGCAACAACTTAATAAGTTGCATGTTTCGCACTGACGCTATAACTCATTTATATCGGAAGGCGCTATTATTATTGCGGATGGACGGACGGCAAGCAAGCAGGACACATGGAAATTCTTCTTCTACATTCATTTATACTTTAAATAAATGTGGGTGCAGTGCCTTCAACATGTTTCTGTTTGTGTCTCTGTTTGTGCTGTTTTATTGTTTTATTCTTGCGCCTTCTCTCAGTCGCGCACAGTTGTCAATTTGCATGACAAGCTGGAATTTTATATTTATTAGGTTTACACTTCTCTCTTTTTGTCATGTCTTCTTTTTTTTTTTTTTTGTACTCATTGTGTTGTTTTTCTTCTTATTGTTTTACACAATTGCTGTTCTTTGCACTCTTGTCTTCATTTGCAGCATTTTCCTGGCTACTCCAAGCGAGTAAAATTGTTGCACGGAAATATTTTATGTACACAGGGTGACATGTTGTTTAATTAGCAACTTGTAGAGTCATGTAAGTTATTATTTGATTTTAATTTAATTAATAATCTAATATATTATTATAATAATATAAAAGTTATGAGTTCAAAGAGGTAAGCAAGTTTTTATAGTGATTTTAGACAAGCCTTAAGAAAATTCTTGAAAAGTCTTATAGTATTGCTCTCATTGCTGTTTTCGGCTTTGCTAGTTTTATTGCCATGTAAGCCAGTGTCGCGTACACCGGCAATCTCATTAGTCGTCCAAAGATTAGTTTGGCTTTGGCTTGTTATAATTAAGAGGCGAACACTTTGGTGCTTAAGTCGCATTGTTGTGTTTGATTAGAAAGCCTCCCCTCCTTCTACACTTGTGCTAAGTGTCCGAATATAAAATTTAATGGCACATGAAAAGATTTTGTAAATAACAACCCTCAAAATAATTATTCTTTCGCTAACAGACAAATTTGCAGAACGTGCGAAAATTTCAACACTTTCACTAATTGAGCATGACATGAAATGAACATTTGAGGGTGGGAGAGTGCGCAAACATACAAACATACAAAAACTACCTGTGTCAGCTTCAATTAGGCGGCAAATACTTACAGCACGAACAAAAAAAAAAAAAAAAATAAATAAAACAAATCTGTCAACCAAAAATGCTCAGCAATAAGCAAAGAAGGGGGATGACAAAAAAAAAAAAAAAAAAGCTAACACTCAATAACAATTGTACACTGATTTGTTTGAAGAGCTAACGACAAGCAATCGAACTAAACGACGGAAGTGGACTAAGCGTGCTAATGACAGATTGTGCCGACATGTATATCCCTTCTACAAACAATAGTGACTACAACAATAAAAACAACAACTACCACTGTTTATCTGAATTTTTATACACACATACAAATATATGTGTATATAAAAAAAAAAAAATAATGTGCCCAACGCCCAACAAAGCGCAACAAAATAAAAGTAAAAACAAGTTGGCAACATCAGACAACAACAAAAGCAACAATGATGATGGCGTTTGTCAAAATTGACATTTCGCATGTTGATATAAAAAAAAAAAAAAAATTATTTTTTGCTTTATCAATGATACACGAGCAACAACAGCAATGCGTGGAGGTGTGAAGAGTGCGGAGATCATAGAGTGAGACAAATAAAACAAAAAATGCGCAATCATTTGAAATTGTTGTAGTTGTTGTATTTGTATTAGTGTTGGTTTACATAACAACAACAAATACAACAACTGGAACAACAAGCGATTTATTGAGACGGCTGCGTGACATACACACCAGCCATCATACACGCACACACACACATGCACTCATACATATGCACATTCATACAGATACATATACACATAGGTCGTTTGTGTGATATTGTTTCGTGGTTGTTGTTGTTGTAGTTGTATTTTTTTTTCTTTTTGTATTCTGCTGTCGAAGCGGAAACTCACTTTCGGATAAGGAAGTGACATTTTTGATATTGTTGTTGTTGTTGTCGTTGTGATTTTTGATTTGTTGAGGTGTGCTTTGTGCTAGTATATGTGGGCTGACATGTATGTATATGCATGTATGTGTTTCTGTGTGCATTCGAGTGTATTTTTCGCTTGGCGTCCTTTTAATTTTTTTCTATTTGTTCTTTTGCTTTTTTTTTCTATCTTTAAATAGAAATGAAAGTCACAAAGGCATTTCAATGTGTGGGTATGTGTGTGTGTGTGTGTGTGTGTTGCGTTGTTCAAATAAAATCAATTGCTATGAATTTTCCAGCGCTTCTATTTTTTTTTTCTTCTGTTTGTTTTCGCCCTCATCATTCCCAAAGACAAACACACGCTACCACAACTACTCATATACTTGACACGACTTTCTCATTGAATTTGTTCATTCACATTTCATTTGCGCGCGCCAAACATGAGCTTTTTTTTTTCTTATTGTACTTTCGTTTATTTTTTTTTTTTTGTTTCCTTATTGGCAATTTTTTTTTCATCAATTTTTTTTTTTTTTTTGTACATTGAGGCTTTTGTGCGCGAACCGTGATTTGTCAAGGTCATAAAAATATTAGCTTCCGTTTGTTGTTGTAGTTGTTGTGTTTTGTGTGTGATTTGTTGCTTGATTAGTTGCAAAAAAAAAAAAAAAATGAAATGAAAGAAAACTTTTTTTTTGACATATTACTAAGAAAAAACTGTTCAAACATTTGTATATAAAGATATATTGATTAATATTTGTCAAGTCAGTTAACTTGTCATGAAAGTTTTTATATTAAAAATGATGCCGCAAATTGGTTAACCTTTGTGCCGACCACTTCAATTCACTATTCACTAACAATGCCTTGACAAGTTTGTTAGTTCTTTTTATTCATGCTGCCAACTTAGTTAAATTCATATTTGTGACTGTTGTGCAATGTTTGTTTTATTCAAAGACGACAAATTGCAGTCAAAAAGTCAGTTGAGCTCAGTCAACAATCATGAATGTCAAGCAGACATTGTCAAGACAGCTAAGAGCATGTCTGAGCATCATGCCATGAATGTCGACTAACAGAGCGGGTGAGTTGGTGTAAGCGGCAAAAGACAGTGACAGAATAGCATAAGAGCGTGCAAGCCAACATCAAAAGCCTTCAGACACAAAATGTTCTTTAATAAAAGCAAAGAAAATGCAAAAATATGAAAACGAAAAAAAAAAGGCAAAAAGTTCGAAACAGAAATGAAAAACTCAACAATTGCAACGAAAGGTTGCGAAACGCTTGAATTGCCCAAATAAGCAAAGAAAGTAAAGAAAGTAAAAATATTTTCTCTAGCGAAGCGAAAAAATTCTGTCGCAACGTTTAAGGGACCCCCAATGAAATGAAGTTAGAGCCGTTGTGAGTGCCAAGGAAGAAGAAGAGAGAGTTAGCGTGGGTATAAGAAGAGGAGAAGACATACAACGAAAATTAACGCGCATTATTCGTAAAAGCAACGTTTGTAATAATTTAAACTTTAATAAACACTTTTTTTATAATAATAAAACAATTTAACATATGGTCCTTCGAGCCGGATCTAGCTCGTAGTGCAGAAATACAGTCCACACATAATAAAATCTTAACATAAAAAAAAAGTGCGTCAAAATGTGGCAGTGGAGTGAGCTGCAAATTAAAAAACTTGACGAATGGAAATCGCTGGAATTGCGTGATGTTCATTTTGCAATATTCGGTCAATATGTGACTGATAATCTGGTCAAGCGACAACTTCGAATGTTCCAGGGCCTTGCATTGAATGAAGGTGAAAAGTTGGAACATGCACAGACCATTGTCAAAGAATTAAGCGAAAATGCCTTATTGCGCATCTGCAATTTTCTTGACATTAACACTGGTGAAAGCTGGACAAAAGATAAAATAGCTTCAAATATTGTGAACGCTATATCTTACCCCGGAGCCGCCAAAAGTGTTAATGGGTCAGTCTCTTCAATGGAGGAGCAACTATTGGTGCAACAACAAATCGAAGGCTTGTGTGCAGAAATATTGAAAATCACAAAGCAACGATGCGATAAAGAAAAAAGTTTATTACAACACAAATGTCGGCTGAACGAATTAGAAAACGATGTCGACAGTGAAAACACAAACGAAATTGCAAAATTACGAATGGAAATGGAAGCGTTAACGTTGGAGGTACAGGTTCTTCAAGCGGAAGAATCAGCATTGGTGAGTAAACGAGATGTGCTCAAAACCAAAGCTAATGTGGTACAATGTTTGTCTTCAAAAACTTCCGAGAAATCGGGAAACTTATCAGCCGCAAGGTCTAACCGGGTGTCGGAGTGGGTTGAAGCTCAAGACGGCCAATCTGAGTACCATAGTGTACATGAGCAGCGAAATCAAATGGCACTTCCAGTTGCTATAACACAAATGATGTCTAGACAAATGTGCGAAGGCAAAAATTTGGAATTCGACGGATCGTCCGCGTTGGCTTGGAAACATTTCATAATGGAATTTGAATCAACCAGCAAAAGATGTGGATTCTCCGAAGAAGAAAATGTCTATCGTCTGGCAAAATCATTAAAAGGTGCTGCAAGGGGAAAGGTTGAGCTACTACTTATATCTGCCAAAAATACGTCGAAGATAATTTCAATCTTAAACAAAGCGTATGGCGGAGCCGAAAACATCGCATTGGAATTGGTGACGAAAGCTCAGAGAGTTAAAAATGTATCTGAAAATAGCGACTTCGAAGATTTCAACTGTGTCGTCCAAAATATAAGTTCAGCATTGGAATTTACGGACAAAACACTTGTTGATACACAACGATTACTAGCCATGATGGTTGAAAAGCTATCAGAAAACTACAAACGTGACTGGGTTACCTTTTTAAAGAAAAAAAATATACTTCCATCATCCTGCAAGTTCAGATTATTCGCCGAATGGGTGAATACACAAGCTGACTTAGAGCAAGATGTGTCGTATTTCAAAAAGGTGATGTCAGTAAATAGATTAACAACAACAAACTCGAGTTATTCACCAAAAGATGAACCGATTGAACAAAAGAAAATAAAAGTAAAAATAGCATGTCCAATTTGTAATGAAGAAAAACATTCATTAGATAAATGTAATTTATTTCTAAAGTCAGAAGTAAAGAAACGATGGGACATGGCGAACAGGCACAAAGCATGTTATTGCTGCCTAAAGTTTCATAAAAGCAATCAATGCAACGGCAGAGAGATTTGCAACATTGACAATTGTCAAAAGTACCATCACCATCTTTTGCACAAACGACAAATGAACATTGCTACAACAACACAAAATTTTAGTGGTTGTTCAGTTCAGTCAAAAAAGATTGCAATGCTAAAACTGATCCCTATCAAAATACACGGTCCTAAATCGTCAATGGAAATAGTTGCTTTTCTAGACGAAGGAAGCACATCAACACTAATGGATTTGAGCGTGGCTCGAAAAATCGGTTTAAAAGGCAAAAATGAGCCATTTTGCTTCAACTGGACAAACGGTGTATACAGATACGATCCAAAGGCGGAAATGACACAAATTTCAATAAGTGATTGCAATGGCAATAAACACGAATTGAATGATGTCTGGCTTATTAATGAATTAAAATTGCCATCACAACAAATTGATTATGAAAAAATGTCTCAAGTGTCAAACTTCATAAATCTAAAAAAACTGCAAAATAAGCAACCAACGATATTGATCGGACAGAGACATGCAAATTTGATTACAACGCGATCAGCTATCAACATTAATGAAAATGGGCCCATATTATCCAAAACCAAACTAGGTTGGGTTTTACATGGACCAATCGAGACACAGTTTAGTGAAACGCACTACACTTGTTGTCAAATCGATGAAGACAATCTGAACCAACTGATAAAAAGACAATTTACCATTGAAAACTTTGGAGTTTGCGCAGTAACGACTGACAAAACTAAGTCAATGGAAGATAAACTGGCTTTAGAGAAAGCTAAAACGTCAATATCAAAAGTTGGTAAATGTTATGAAATCGGATTGCCTTGGAAAGACGAAAATATAAAACTACCTGATAGCAGACCAATGGCAGAGCAACGACTAAAATGCTTGGAGAGAAAACTATTGAGAAACAAATCAACAGCACAAGGTTATCAACAAGAAATCCAAAAACTACTTCAAAACGGCTACGCACGGAAGTTGGAAAACTTAAATATGATGACATCCAATAAGCTTTGGTTTCTACCACACTTTGCAGTGTTAAACCCAAACAAGCCAGGTAAAATTAGATTGGTCTTTGATGCAGCAGCGGAGTGTAATGGCACTTCACTTAACAAAAATCTGCTAACCGGTCCTGATTGGTCAACAAGCATCGTGGGAATTCTAATGAGATTTCGAATACACAAAATTGCGTTTGTTGCTGATATTCGGGAGATGTTCAACCAAGTCAAGATTACAGATGACGATACTGCATCACAGTGTTTTCTGTGGAGAGACTTAAATATGAACAAAGAACCAACAGTTTATCAAATGAAGGCCATGTTGTTTGGCACAACATCATCCCCTTTTTTGGCACAATTTGTAAAAAATCACAATGCCGAAATGTATAAGGTTAACGAACCAGAAGCAGTCAAATCAATAGTAGAAAATCATTACGTCGATGACTACTTAGACTGCAAACCAACAGTGGAAGAAGCTGTTAAAATAATACAAGCCGTGATTAGCATTCACAAAGAGGCTGGCTTTGAACTAAGACAATTTCTGTCCAATAGCCCAGAAGTATTAAAACAGTTGCCACAAAATCTACGCTCAAATAATACAGTCGCGATGTTCGGCGACAAGACTGACGTCAATCAAAAAGTTCTTGGCGTATTGTGGGACGCAAAAAATGATATCTTCACGTATTCAACTAAAACAATGCATCGAGTAAATGAAGACATTCTCAGCGGAAAAATAATTCCAACAAAGAGAAAGATGTTGTCTGCGGTTAACTCAATATATGATCCACTGGGCCTAGTGACGCCAGTTACCATCAAAGGGCGAATACTCATGCGAGATGTATGGGAAGCCAAAATTGGATGGGACGACGTCCTAAAAGGTGACTTAATTCATAAGTGGCAGCAATGGCTAAAGGTTGTAAAGACAATCGAAGAGGTTAAGATTCCGAGATGCATTTCAAAAAGAATAAACACTTCAAATAAAATCGAATTGCACGTGTTTAATGATGCAAGCAGCAAGGCCTACTCATCAGCGGCATATCTGAGATGCTGTTACGAACAAAATGGTTCAGAAAAGTTTGATGTGGCGCTTATTGCATCAAAGGCGAGGGTGTCGCCATTGAAACACTTAACGATTCCGAAATTGGAAACTTTGGCAGCAGTACTGGGTTGTCGACTAGCAGAAGTGATTCAACATGAAATGCAGATTGAAATTGATCAACGCTACTTTTGGACGGATTCGAGAACAGTCTTAGCCTGGATTAAAAGCGAAAACAGACTACAAACGTTTGTCGCAAATCGAATTGGCGAGATATGCGAAAAATCAAAGGTTGAAGAGTGGTACTGGGTATCAACAAAGAACAACATCGCCGATGTCATCACACGAGACAACATTGCAACACATAAAACAAGCAGATGGCTTGTTGGACCAGAATTTCTTCAAATGGCAGAAGCGAATTGGCCGAAACCTGATGAACATCCAACGGGAGATCATCGAGAAGAAAACAATGTGGTTATGACAATTCAACAAGAGGAGCATTCATTCCGTATACTGCTGAAAAGAATTTCAAGTCTCAACAAACTGATAAGAAGCACTGCGTGGGTAAAAAGGTTTATCGACAACGCACGTAAAAAAACGGTTGAGCAATCGAAAGCAGTTGGACTTGAGGCAAATGAAATTGAATGGGCAATGACTGTGTGGTACAAAATCGTGCAACAGGAATCGTTTCCGAATGACCTGCAAAAACTACAAAGAAAACAACCATCGTCTGCGCAACGACTTACTAAGTACAGCGTTTATTTAGATGAAAATAAGGTTTTGCGAGTTGCAGGAAGGCTAGAGAGAGCCAAAGAAGTTTCTTGTATGACAAAAAATCCGATCGTACTAGAAGGTAATCATCAGTTTACCAAAATGTTGGTATACGACATGCACAAACAGGCACAACATACTGGCACGCAAGTAGTAGTGCACCGATTCAAGAATCAATATTGGATGCCAAAAATGACGCGCATGATAAAAAAGGTGATTAACAATTGTGTTCGATGTAAGCGAATGAAAGCTAAACCTATGCAACCAAATATGGGTTGGCTACCAGCTGAAAGGTTTTATACGCATGCCAAACCATTCACTGCAACTGGCATTGATTACTTTGGACCTTTCTATGTGAAAGATGGGCGTACAACGAGGTCAGCAAAATCATTCCGCAAACGCTATGGCGTAATATTTACGTGCCTGACAACAAGAGCAATTCATATTGAAATAGCGC
Source organism: Phortica okadai (assembly GCA_034638295.1). Classification (NCBI taxonomy): domain Eukaryota; kingdom Metazoa; phylum Arthropoda; class Insecta; order Diptera; family Drosophilidae; genus Phortica; species Phortica okadai. The sequence continues at coordinate 2,602,731 of CM067849.1, read as the reverse complement.
ATACGCTGAGTACTGATTCGTGTATCCAAGCAATAAGAAGAATGATGGCTCGACGTGGCACAATAAAAACTATCTGGTCAGATAATGGGACCAACTTTCGCGGAGCTGCGCGAGAACTAATGGAAGCACTGGAAGAGCTCAACGAACAATGTGTTGCCTCGATATTGGCAACAAAAGGTGTTGAATGGAAGTTTATTCCGGCAAGTGCACCTAATTTTGGTGGATGCTGGGAACGACTAGTAGGTTGTTTCAAAAGGGCAATTGAAGCAGTCATGTCAGTAAATGCGAACCCAAATGACGAAACACTACAAACAGTCTTTTGTGAAGCAGAGAACCTCGTCAACAGTCGACCGTATCTTCTAGAGTCAGATGATCCCGACGACGGAATTGGTTTCTGTCCAAACGATATTTGCATTCAACAAAGCGGAGCAATTGAGATTCCAGGCCAGTTTATGAACGTTTCAAAAGAAAAGCGCGTTTGGAGAGTGTCTCAATATTTGATTGACGCGTTCTGGAAGCGATTCATAAAAGAATATGTACCAACACTTCTCAATAGACAAAAATGGCATCGAGACGTCGAAAACATCAAAGAGGGCGATATTGTTGTAATGAACGACAACGTGCCACGAGGTGAATGGCCATTGGGCTATGTGGAGAAAGTTTTCCCTGGAGAAGATGGAGTAGTACGAGTGGTAGAACTACGCACGGCAAAAAACACTTATAGGCGACCTGTCAACCGCTTATGCCGATTGGGTGTTGAACGCTACGACAAAGAGGATCGTGCTGGGAGTCAGCACTAGGGGGCGGAATATGTCGCAACGTTTAAGGGACCCCCAATGAAATGAAGTTAGAGCCGTTGTGAGTGCCAAGGAAGAAGAAGAGAGAGTTAGCGTGGGTATAAGAAGAGGAGAAGACATACAACGAAAATTAACGCGCATTATTCGTAAAAGCAACGTTTGTAATAATTTAAACTTTAATAAACACTTTTTTTATAATAATAAAACAATTTAACAAATTCTGTTTGGCGTAAAGTGAGTGACGCAGAGCGAGTAAAAAAGACAACGATTATTATTTTCTTGAAATTATAAGTTGAATTTTTTGAAATATTCGTGGGAATTCAACAGAAAGCTTACTTGTTTGATTTGACTCATTAAAATTTCAACTAAACAAAAACACATTTAATATTTAAATAATATAAAAATAGTTGAACATGTTGTATGAGTTATTTTTTCATACATGTCTCTAAGTACAACAGCACAAAAAAAAAACAAACTTAATATCAAAACAATGTGTAAAAAACTATGCTGAAATGCAAAAAGACTTTAACACTGCTGTCAGTTAACAGCTTCCTTGCTAAGGGAGCTCTCTTTATACTCCTTGCTTGCCCTGCATAAGTGACGACTGTTACATGTCGGCAAGCTGAACTTTGACGGATGATAACCGAGCTGCATAGGTCAAAAATATGTCAAAACATCAAAAACCCTTCACACAGAACCACACACACGCACACGCACACACTCACACATACCTAGAAATCATATTACGTATACGCAAGGACGCGTAGTCAGCAGTCAGCAGTCAACTTGCAACTGCTGCTGTGCATAAAAAAGGTGAGTGAAAAAAAGAAAACAAAGAGTAACGGTATTTATGTCATGGTTAAGTTTATCTGCCACAAAAATTCCTTGCATTACGGTTACTGCCTGCTGATGCTGTTGCTGCTGTTGCTGCAGCTTTTTGTGGCAATAGCTCAACACCTGACTTGAGTTATGTTTAGAGAACTTCTCAAGCACGAATGCGAATGCGAATGCTTCAAGCGTTTTGTACAATGCACAATGCACGGCAATGTGCCACGCCCATTCAACGTGCCTACACTGAATGTAATTTTTCTTCTTTTCTTTCACTTCTTTATTTTTCGGTTGTTATTCTTACAACAGTTTTTTTTTCTTCTAACTCAACTGTTTTTCTTGTCTTTCTTATTATTTTTACTTGTACAATTTTTGTATATATGTGCGTGTGTGTGCGTTTGTGTTTGTGTATGTTGGTTTTCAGCACACTTGAGGTGTGAATTGTTGTTGCTGTTGATGACGTAAGTCTTCTGCATAGATTTCATAAACGCTTTACAGCACTAAAAACAATAGATAAACACTTGAAGCTACTGCCAGGACCGAACATAAACTTTGCTTGGGTGTAGCTAACAACTTATCTTTTCGCTCATATTGTCTGTCCGCCCAACTGCCATACCCCGCCGCCGTTCACATGCCACATCAACACAAGTTTGTTGTTATTTATACTTACTTGGTTGTGCCACCCACTTGTAAGTAGATTTTTGCTACTTTATACAACTTAATTTCTCTAGATTTCATTTTTGGCTTGTGTAAACTCAAAATGAATTGTCTTCTTGTCTTGTCTATCTTGTCTCTTCTCATGTCAGCTATCTCATTCGCACTTGCATTTACATGGATTGTTTCTTATTTGGCCTTTGTTTGCTTAATTTTTCTTTTTTTCTTGTGTTTTGCATTGAAATTTTCGTACTGAAATACTTTCTAACCTGTGGGGCATTTGAAAATTTAGTTTTATTGTTTGTTTTTGTGTTTGTGTGTTGGTTGGTTGGTTGGTTTGTTTGCTTGTTTCTTTGTTTGTTGAAAAACAAGTGTCTTGAATGCTTAATAAGAATTTTTGCCTTTTGCTGTATTTACAACTTATGTCCTGTCTTAGTTATTGTTATTCTTAGTGTTGTTGTTGTTCTTGTTGTTAGTATTGTCTTCGTTGTTCTTGACTGCGTGTTGGGTGTGGTCATTTTGCTATAGCCATTATTGCTTATGGTCAGTATTTATTGCCAAAGTGTTCATTAAAATTAAGTTTTGAAAATTTATGTTGAATGGATTTGTTTAAATGCTTGAACGCTTTTAGAGAAGAGTCTTCAATTCAATTGGAATGTTTAAATTATTTTAGATATTTTAATAACTTTTTAATTTCACTTTTTGTTCAATTACACAGTTCAACAAGAAAGGTTTCTTTCAGTGGATAGAGAAGTATAAACTGAATTTGAGTGTTATAAATTTTCATTTAAGAACATAAAAGAATAGAGTAGTATTCTTCATTCGATGCTTTAAAGAGATTATAGGGTGGCTTGTATAATCTTGCCTTGCATGATCGATCGAAGCTGAGTTCGTGTGTTGATGATTTATTTGTGTGTTTGTATCGAAAGATAACTGTCAGAAAGTTTATAAAGTGAGTTTTTTTGAGTGGCTTATAAAAAAGGATTTTTATTTGAAATGAAAAATGTTCGATTTTTTTATTTGATTATTATTGTCCTTTTGTTGATTTTAGTATTTTGAGCTCTGTTATAAAATTTCGAAACTATTAAACATTTTCAAAACAATTAAATGTTATACAAATGATGTAAAATAAATAACAATAACAATAACATAACATAGCATGTTATTTTCATTCTGTTCTAAGGTGGCAAAACGTATGAATATGAAAAACCAAAATAAATATTAAATAAACTTTTGGTAATAATTTATGGCAAATATAAATTTTTCAATACACTAACCACAAAATCAACAAACTGTATTTAGAAATTTACGCAAAAATTTAATTAAAAAAAAATTTTTTTTTTTCTTGTTCTGTTTATACGTTTTGCAATTGTTTTCATTACTGTTATTGTTGTTGTTGTTTAGCTGTAGTTTATTTGCATTTTAAAATGTAAATATTTGTGCATTGCTTGGATGTTGTTGTTATTGTTATTGTTGTTGATGCTACTGCTATTTCTCTATTTGATTTTGTTATAAATACTTATATGGAATGAATCATGCATCAATGGTGGCCACCATGTGTATCCATTTCATTTTCGAAAAAGCATATTAGAAATGATTTCCTTTGATAGATGACTGTAAGTGAGCATGTGTGTGGGTATGTGTGTGTAAGTGTGTGAGTTAAAACCAATAAAATATCATGCAAATATTTTGAATTGTCAATAATTGTCTCGTTGTTGAGTTGAATCCTATTACCTTTATACATAAATATATATGTATATGTGTGAATGTTGGTCAAGTTCCGTTTGAAAACGGAAGTGCGTATTTAAGGGTACGTGTGTGCGCTTGTGTGTTTATTCGTGTATGTGCACGTGATGTTGATTTTGTTGATTGGCTTTTGTGCGTGCAACTCACTCATGTATTTATAAAAATATATATGTATATAAATATATACGTTTGTTCACTCGAAATGTCAACAATAATTGTCAATGCTCGTTATGTCAGTTATTGAGTACATTCATACACACATACACGCACACACAAACATGAAATTAACTCACCTCAACACATTCTATGCTGCTTTCACACAACTGAAATTGAGTTTCATATTGAAAAACGCTATTTGTGATTTAAAAATAAAATATTTTTCTTTAAAACACTTTTATGTGTTTTATTTAGTTAAAAATTTAATTACATTTTCAAGTATTACAAACAGTAAAAAATATAATATATATTCATACCAATTTCAGTGCACTTCGTTGTATTTTAACTGAAATAGAAACAAATGTATTCAAATTAAAACATTTTTTTTTAATTTATTTTTTTAATTTAAAATAAAATGTAAATAAAACGTAAAACTTCTCTTTTATTATTGTATGTAAAATCAACAGATTTTTATTACAAATGACAACATGCTTCACACTCATATTTCTTATTAATGTCCTTGTGTAAATGTATGTGTATGGCGATGTGTGGTTTTAAGTTCATTAAATCAAATTATTTTAGTTTTGCTCATTGTTAATTATTATGCAAGTCTTAAGCAAATTTACTAACCGAAATTCACATTAGAAAGCACTCAATCATAAATTACATTTGATTCTTTCAAATTATTTAATTGAATACCTTTTAGAATGCCAGAGCAAAATACAAGTTTTAGCTTGATTTGTGTAATACAGTGTAGAATACTTGTAGAGCATAAAATTCAGTAAATTAATTTCATTAACTGTTATATTATGGATGCTGAAGTTGAATTTGTGTACATTAAGTGGTTACTTTTAATTAAAGCTGTGTTAAGCATGCATAGGCGTGAAGTAGGGCATGACCACACGAGTCTACCTACCGAATTTCAAGTTTGTAGCTCTTGAAGTTCTTGAGAATTGGGCAGTTGGACTTGGCATGGTTAGTTTTGTTAATGAATTTAATAATTTCTTAAGCATTTATGAGCTTAACAAGAATGATGATTATGATTAATTTTTAAATCGAAACATTTAAAATTTATTTTGTATTTTTATCAAAATTTCCAGCACCAACATGTGCAAAGTTTGGCAATCTATGCAAAGGTAACAATGATGCTCAAAGCGTATATGGAAAAACTATGAATTAATGCAATCAAAATAAATTGAAATGTTATTTTGTGCGAATATTTTCACATATTATGTTATGTTGCGAACCATTGAAATTGCTAATTGAGATAAGTATTGTATTTAGATAACTTTAAGTGGTTATTTTTGCCAAATGCTTCAGTGAAGCATTTAAAACCACAAATATGAAATTTTTACAAAAATTTGAAACTTTAACAAAATATGAATTATTAATTTCAATTCATGTACAGCTGCATGAGTTTTAATTAGGTTGCTACAGACATTTAAATTCAGTCAAATCAAACGAGCATAAAAAATACAAAAAAAACAATAAAAAAATGGAGCAAAAAAGAACAACAACAACACAATATTCTATTTGCAAGCTTAAAATGTTATTTTAATGAATTACAAATTAGAATATTTCCGCTTTTGCGCATAATTTCCGCTTAATGAAAATACAATTTGCTTAATTGGTAAATACATTTGAAACGCATAAAGTGCAAAAGGCATACAATGAACAATTAGAGCAACAACAATAACAACAAAAAACAATTAAACCATGCAATTTAATTTATTTTGCATAAATAAATAAAATAATATAATAAATCTAAAATTATATTTGCTTATTTGTTAATTTTTTATTTATTTCTTTTTATTTTTGTAGATCTTTAAATTTTTGCATGAATTGAAATTTGCTTTGCTTATGAACTCAACAACAAGTCTTCTACTCATGGCGCTACAGCATGCATAGTTGCCTGTGTGTGTTTTTGTATTTTTTGCTATTGTTATTCTTTCCGTTGTTCACGTACTCGTTAATGGACTAAACGCAATGTTGCATTGATTTCCGCTTCACTTTATACGCGCGAAAAATGCTTGGCACAACATGCGAGAAACCCATAAAAAATTATCAGCCACGAAAATTTCTAGTTGCGTTGAGCCAGGAATGTTTGCCGGGCGGGAGGTAGAAAAATAGATACATAGATAGATAGATAGATAGTCAAGGAGACACTCAGGCACGCACGTTGGAACGAAGTTGTTTAGCTTTGTGTGTGCCTCAAATTTTTTTTATTTTTTTTGTTGTTGTTCTACCATTTTGCTGCTCGTTGCACTGTTAACTCGACGCAGTCATGGAAAATGTTTGTTCTAAGCAACAAATGCAAATTGTTTTTCGTTTTTTTTTTTGTTTTGTGTACAAGTTTTTTTCTAGTTTGTATATTTTGTGTACGCGAACTTTAAGGATGCTTGTTTTGGGCTTTTGTTTTGTTTAATAGTTGTTCAAAACGTTGTTCACACTTATGCATACATACATACATATGCGATGGACGATGTAGCAATGAATGAATAACTTGCCCGGGTATGTGTTTATGATCGAAACAGCAGCTGCAAAATATGCAGATTTTGTATGGCAAAGTCTAATAAGAAGTGAGCTTAACAGAACACATATCACTAACAAGAGCGGTCATAAAGCGAAATATTTGCGCATAAACGTCAAAATAAACGAAAATGAAATGCTGCTTGCAACATGCTGCACGACAATTATTTTGTATGGTAACATGCGAAATAATCATTTCGGTATGAGTGTGTAAAGAAATGAGCAAGAAGACGTATAACAATAAGAGCAAAAACAACAACAACAACAATAAAAATACAATAAATATAAAAATGAGTTTGGCTTGTTAACATATTCGCGCACTTGCAGCGTATAAAAACAACAAAAATATATACGCATGTGTGTATATAGTACAATATGTGTATAAGGAGCAGCCAAAAAGTATGCAATAAAGTGGCAGCACAAGTAATAATAATGGTCTGGGTGACGGCAAGCAACAGCAGCAACAGCGGCAGCAGTATGAGTGTGCCGAGTGAAGAGCAGTTGCCCAACACTGCGTTTACACAGCAATTCACACGTTAATATATTTTTTATGACCATAAAAATCATACTACATAAAATGGCGCGCCCTGAAGTAGGCAACAGCATCAGCAGCAGGAGCAATAGCAAATTAAAGGAGAAAAGAAAGTGGCAGCAGTGGCAAACGCAGCATGGGAAATGCTTTCAATGAAGTAAAAATCAATTTTATAGTTTTATATTTAACTTGTTTTGTTTTTTTCGCCATTTTTTTCTTTTTTTCCCCACTTACAAAAAGCAAAAGTTGATGTTTTTGGCACAGTTTTACGTGAATTACCAGCATAGAACGTTTTAACCGAAAAAATGGCTTTGTTCTGCTTACGTACGTGCATACGCTTCAATCAAGCCTCAAGTGTCCTTTTATTGAACGAAAGCGAGGCTAACAAGCAAACAAGCATGTGAGCATGTAAGCAAGCAAACGAGCGTATAGCAAAGCTGGCAGGCAGTCAGGCAGGCAAGTGTAAAACTTTGCACATAAAACGTTAAACGTCAGTAGTACCCCCTAAAAATATGCAATAAAATGTGCATATGAAAAACTTTTCATATAAGCCGTAGCCGCAAAGTGTTTGTAATTGCTTGCTTGCGACCAAGCTCAATAATGAAATTCTTTACCGCACAACCAAATATCATATACATACATACATACACGTATACATCGTGATATATGAACAGTTACCGCCGGAAACAATTTAATATTGGCACAATTTTGTACACAGAATTTTAATAAGCAATATAGTGAGTGAGTGTCTTTTAATTAAAATCGATGCTCAACCATATTGGTTTATTAAAAAGTCAAAATGTTGCTCACACTAAGCACACATACACATACACATACAGAGGCATACATGCATTTGCAGCAAACATGTTGATACTGTGAATGCAATAATTAAAATCCCCAAAATGAACTTGTCATACACAACATTCATTCATATTTAGCAGAAGCTTACAAATGACAGTAATGTCAAATACAAATACAAAATTTGAATACACATATTTCCACACAGATATCACGTGAAGTCAACGAAGGTGCACATTTAGCTAAAAACTGTTATTATAAAAGTCATCTTTGGTCAAATGTCAACAAGCTGTCAATGATAGTTTTGCCAAAGAGACAGAGAGAGAGACAAACACACTGGCATATGCAATGTTAATCCAACTGTTGCCAATTGGTAAAGCCATATGAGAGTGACGCTGATGACGCAGACAGCTGATGACAATTGCATTTACGTTTGTTCATTTGGGAATAGAATGCGGTAAGCGACATGACTTCATAAAAAAAGCGATAGTTTTTGCGCTCAATGGTGTTTTAATATGGCTAAGAATATGGTATGAAGGTATATGAGGTGTCGTATGCATTTATGTATGCCAATGTGCTTTGATTTTTGCTATAAAGATAATAAATTCTGTCAAATATTATTTTACTAATGATAATATTAGAAAAGCTGACTATATCACTACTTTCTATTTCATAGTGTTGCCTAAGCATCATCTTCAACTTTCATTCATCTTTCAACTACATTGACTTTCATTGTCATAGGAATTTATGTCTTTGCTGCCATGTGAAATTTTTTACTTGCTACGATTGACAACTCTCGAAGTTAACTTTGTTTTTACCTTGTCAGTTGAGTCTCTCGTGTGCTATCATGTTTAACAACATGTTTACGATTTTTATATTCACACGACTCTGGCGATATGAATTTTCTTGGCAATTCTGGCAGCTAAATGCATTTGAAATATGTTTATTTTATACAAGTCTGACCAAACTCTTCTTTCCTTACTCGTTGCCATCGTTGCTCTACATATTTTGCTTCACCTCGACATAAAACTTTGGTTTTGTCTCGCTTTTCAACTGTCAACTGTGAAATTCATACATATTTAAATCCCACTCGAGGCGCTCTTCGCGTTTTGAATTGCGCAAAAATATTGTGCATGTGCCTGTATTGTTATTATTGTAGTTGTTTGTAGCACTGAAACTCAATTCAAATTCAAATTCGTCCTTTTCGTTCATTCATTCGTTCGTTCATTTGTTCGTTCGTTGGCATTCGAACAATTTGGTTTCGATATGCTTATTCATGCAAAGCATGCTTCAAATAAATAATACTTTACTTTTTTTTCACACCATTTTTGTTATTGAATGCACTAACGGCAACAACAGCAACAGCAAAAACAACAACTAAAGTGTGCACTGCAATATTATTATATTTTCATATTTTGTTTCTTTTTTTTTGGTGTTGTTGTTGTTGTAGAACACTTTGCAAAAATGAAAATGAAAATGAGATACAAAAAAATCTCTAAATTGTGTGGCAGCGGATTTTGTTGTCGTTATTGGCATTGATGTTGGCTTTTCAAGCTTTGTTGTTATTTTTTGCAATTTTTATGAAGTGCAATTGTGTAAAATAAATTTCATTTCGTTTTATATGTGTGTGAGTGTGTGTTATTGCTGTGCATTGCAATATGTGAAATAAATAGTTGTTGAAATAAAAATTGTTGCAATTCAATTTTATTGGCACCTGCCTTTGTACGATTTCCAATGTTTATAGCTTGTTCGGCTTAGCGTAAACTTTTCTCATTAGTTAATTGAATGAAATTAGCTTAACAAGTTTGTATGCGTTTTAGAAAAGTGGATTAGTTGTTAGTTAAACTGATTGTACAATCTAAAAAAAGGTTTAATTTTCAATTAAAGCATATGTTTTTTTGAATGGGTTTTTGTCAACTGATTTTCCAGGTGCAAGGTACTTGTGCATATTTCATTTTTATTTCCTTGAAATTTTTGCAAAAGAATTCGGGAGAATTTAGAGAGCAAATTTTCATTCACCAATCAAATCAATTGTTTTTTTTTTTTGGGTGTTAATTTTATTTTCCACATTTTCATAAATATTTTTGTCTTTTATTATATGAATTTGTCATGCAGTAAATATTATTATGACTTGTCATGTGCACTCGATAGCGACCATTATGTTCAGTTGCTCTAATATCAATTGATAAGCTTAAATTTGATTATTTGTTAGATTTATTTTGTTTTTGATTTTTTTTTAAAGAACAGAATTGTTGAATTCGCAGATTTTTGGTAATGTTGTTTTTGCATTGTAGTTTGTTGCGAATAATTATTGTTGTGCACGATTGCTGCATTTGTCTGTGTGTGTGTGTGGTGGGTTGTCTAATTCAAAAGCAATTTCAACATGCAAATTGCATTCACATAAAGCAAAAGCATAACATTCATTTATAAAACCAAATTAAAGAAATTCTATTAAATTTTTAAATTATTTATTTGATTATCTGTTTTCTACATTTATGTTGTTTGAAAAATATGCAGAAAACATTTTATTTTTAAATTTAAAATATATTTTTTTTAAGTTTTGACAAACATGTTTTCATTTTAATTGTTCTTAACTCTTCACTGACGCTTTGGCGTGTTGTTAATCAATTGTTTAAAGTCAATTGCATTCAATGCACAGTGCGCGAAATTGTTTAATCGTTTAAACGTAAAAAAAGGCACATTTTTTATTTGGAATTGTATAAATTCACGCATCCTTTTTGTTGTGTCATCAGCTACGACTATGTCGGCGTCGGCAACATCAGTTGTTGTTTGATCATTTTGCATGCAGCGACAAACCGAAAAAGGACATTCATGTATGGTCATGAATTGACGGCTCGGTTGAGTGACTAACCACGCGCGTATGTGTGTTCGTGTGTGAATTTATACACAGACCTCAAACCGACAACCGACCAAAAATGTTGCAAAAAAAAAAACCAAACAAACAAATAACAAAAAACGATGAAAACATTTAAAATAATAGCAAAAATGTCAATGTAAAACCGTCAAAAAAAAAAAAAAAAAAACAAACGAATCCAACACTTTTTACGGAAACGTCAAAATGAACGGAAATTGGCTTAAAAGTGACAACGACGCAGCGGGTGGCAGGGACTAGTGGCAGTAGCTAAAGTGCATAAATATTGTCAACTTGCAAAATGAAACAATGCATTTGACTTGCATGTAAAACATTCAAATCTACAACAACAACAGCTACAACAGCAATGATTCTGGCAATGTCAACAGTGAATATAACCGCAACAATAACAACAATGACAACAAGAACAATTGAAATGTTGAAAGTGGAATCATATATTATATAGAAAATAACGGTAAACTGTATGTAAAATGTTTGTCAGAATATTGAAAAGATAAATATTATGAAGTTGCCTTTTGTGGTAACATGAAATTATTTAAAATATTTCTCGATTAGTTTTTCATAAAATAATAATTTCAATTTATATGTGTGGGAATCTTCTATATTTACTTTGGAAACATCTTTAGAAATTTGATGTATATCAAAAATGTGCTTTAGGTATCAATAAACAGAATTTTATGTTAGAAACACAATGAGCAAATATTAAAAATAATTTCCTTGACAAATTGTTTGTAAGTTGGAACAATTTATTTAAGTTTGAAGGTAAAAATTCTTAAACTTTCTTAAGGATTGGTTGCACGCTACACTACTAAAACATAAATAATAAGTGAAAGAAGGAACAAATGAAATTTCATTCTATACAACAATGAAATGATTAGAATTATTGACTCATTGCCCCCTCATAACTTTCCATATGCGAATTTAAATAAAAGTTTCACATTAAAACTTTTCTAATTTTTGTGATTTTTTGTGATTTTGTGTTTTTAATTTGGAATGTTTTTGGTTTATGCTTTTTATTTCAGAACGAATTTGATCGAACCATTTTTGTTTCTTTTTTAATTGTCCTCAACATCATTGAGTCGTTTGGCTTCTGTGGTCAACTTTTGGTGGTGATTTTGCATTGTTTCGGTTTGGTTTGAGTTTTTCTCGTTGTTTTTGGTGTATTTTTGTTAAGCGTTCAGTATTAACTTTTTACACGCTACAAGCTTTACATTCATTTTGTGGCCAAGCGAATTGACCGAACGAGCTCAGTGGCGGTGAAGGCGGAGGTTTGCTCAACGGTTTGGCTTGTAGTTTTATTGGTAAAAAATGACAGTACAAAAAAAATTATAATTTTTTGTCAATGCTCGTTTCAATGCTCTGCCAAAAATAACAATAGTGAGTATACGCTCTGTTGACCGTTGTAAATATGACTTTATATGTTTCGCCTTCGGCTTAATGTATTTGCCATTTGAAGGCAAAGGTAATGAAAAAAGGGAAAAATTTTAAACGAATAATAAAAAAAAAAAGAAGCAAAGTGAAACAATTTGAATCATGACTATAAAAGATGTGCAAAATTGCAAATGATTGGCGTCAGGAAATTGAATTTGAATAAAATCAAGTGAATTCATTTTCATTTTCGCTTCATTTTGCCATAGTCATGTTGTTTTTTAGCTTTGTTGCAAAACTGTTTGTGCTTTTGCATATGTTTATATGGCTATGTGTGACTGTGCTTGTATTTACTCATGCACATCACATTCACACTTGTGCGCTCCTCATTGCCAGAGCCACGTGTGTATATTTGTTTCGTTTCGTTTCCTCCATTTCCACTTCCGTTTCCTTTTTCTAAACAAACTTTTTTCTTTTTCTTTTTTTTTTGCCATTTTTGCACCAATTTCATTTTGCTGCTATTTGTTTAGCTACTTTTATCAGTATGTTCGTCAGTCTATCTGTCTTTTTTGCCACTTTGTCGGTCTGTTGGTCTGTCTGCCTGTCTGTCTTTCTGCTCTTTACTTTTTCGCTATGTAAATAAGCGAAAATTGTTTTGCTTGCACAGGTGCGCTATGACTTTGTTGCGCTCTCCCGCTCACTCGCCATTAACGCCAATGACTTGTTGATTTTACAACTTTTCCAATTGAATGCAATGTACTGCACATACATATGTATATATATTTTTTTGATTATTTGTTGCATTTCTACTACCAATTCAAGTTAGTTGAAAGCAGCTTCGAATTCCCATGACGCTTAGAGCAACGTTGACAGCGCTTGACGTATATTTCCATTTTGCCATGACTGAGTTCCGAGAAATCTGACTTAACTGTTAACAAGCAACAAAAAATAAAAAAGCAACGCCAAAAAAAAAGGACACAAATAAGGTGCAAGCAAAATGTATCAGCGAACGTTGACAAACACGACTAAGGATATCATGATCAGATGAGAGACAGTAACAGCAACAGGAAGAAAAATAGCAACAGCAGCAACATCTCGAGCAAATCCATGCACGACGTCAGTGCTCGTGAGACATTCGGCCTGCTTAGCCAGTTTGCTAGCAAAGGCACGTACGAGTGTTTTGCTGTCTTTGGTTCCGTTGCTGCACGTAAATTGCAACGCGACGGGATATCGGGATATTCGAAACGAAAACGAAAAATTGTAGCACAGCACAAGGCGTTCGCGTCTATGCTATTGTTGGCGCTCGTCGTCGTCTAAATAGAAATAGAAGCGCAAATAAATATGCTTACGTATGGTTTGGTTTTTTTCATTGTGTGTCGCTGTGTGTGTGTGTGTGGAAACCACAAATGGATAACGTTGCCGTTGACATAAACATAAACACACACACATGTACATATTCGAACATGGGCGTTCATGCATGCAGCGAGGACACAGTGAAGCATCATGTTTACACGGGCACGCAAAATACTTTTGAAAATTGAAAAATGTGCGCGCGCGTTTTGAAAAATTTTTCAATTTCTTGTTTTTGTTATGTTTTCTTTTTTCTATTTGTTACACTTTTGTATAGAAAAAAAAACACACACACACACATACTAACGCAAACACTTATGTAAGTGGAAAATACATTTTCATGCGGAATTCAATTTTTTAGCAAATGCTTTTGTGTGTGTGTGCAACTTGTTTATGAAGCAAGAATATTTATTTTTCGTTCGTTTTTTGGTTTTTTTTTTCTATAAAAAAATAATAAAAAAATAAATATTCACATTGGCGTCAAACAGTCGTCATGTCATGTCGTCATGCTGCTTTGGTAAATGCACAGCGTCTTTTGTCATCATCGTCGTCGTTGTTGTCGTCGCCAACGTCATCGTCATCGTGCTCAGCAATATTTGTTAGCGCGTGTTGGTCGGGGTTGATGATTGGCTGGTTACGCTGTGTGTGTGTGTTGCACTCTAACCTAACACTTGACACTTAATGTGCATCATTGCAAATGCAGCTGACATTTTCAAGCCACTTTCATTCTTATTATTGCTGTTGTTGCTGTTGCTGTTGCTGTTCTTGTTGCAAGCGCTCAAAGCAAAGTTGCTTGAATTGGCGTCGTCGCTGTTATTGATGTTGCTATTGCTGCTGTTCGTAAATAAAAATCAAATAAAATTTGCGAAGCCATTCAGGCAAAGCCGTCAATGACAGCAGCGTGTAAAATAGCAACAACCAATAATGTTGTCAGCTGCAGAGCTAACAAAAAATATTAAAAAAATACAACAAATATTATTTTGTTGCATTTTATGTTAAGGAGTTTTTCAGGTTTCTACAAGTCAAAAGGTAGCTTAGCTAACTGAGTGCGGTTTGCTTTGCCAATACAAGTCAAACATACAAATATACAAGTCAGTCAAGGCTCAAACCAAACCTTAATTCAATGATTTTGGTATGAAAAATTTAACAAAACAAAAATTAACTTCCATTTTTTTGCCTCAAATTCAATTCTGGTAATTTTTTTCTTCCACTCAAGCAATCGCTTGCAACACATTGTGCCGAACTTTGGCCAACTGATGCCGTCTAACATTATACAATATATCAATAACTTAGTCAAAACTCTCGGACCGAGAAACAATGACTTTGAGCATAATTCATACTTAACTTACCGAAACAGTTTCCGGCGCGTCGAAATTTTTTCTTCTTCTTTTTGTTATAATAGTTTTTCGAGTGCTCGTTCCTGTAGTTGTCCAAATGGTCGTACTCGTGCTCGTATTAGTCCTTGTCGCGCGCAAACACACACACACACACACACAAACTACAATGAGAAAGAAGAAAAATAAGTAAATATAATTTAGTTGACTTGCTTTGAGTTGTGAGGCGGCGATTTAAACTTGTCTGCTTATTGCATTTGCTTGCACGATTTTTGACCAAGCTCAACTTTTCAAACAACAACAACAATAACAACAGCTGATATAACAAGAAAAAAACAAAAAAAGTGCCAGCATGATATTCGAGTTTTGAGTATGCTTCATAAAATAAAATTTAATTTATGTTTATGTCGAGTAAAAGCGAACAATGTTGACTGAGGCGGTGACTGAAACTAACGAAATGGTTTACCCAAAAAACAAAAAAAAAACAAAAAATAGTATTATAGAAGAAGAAGAAGAGCAATGCAGTCGCGCGCGCATTCATAAAAGTTTCAAAAGCAGGAAACAGGCAAACGAGGGCACAGCGCATAATTCAACATCGAGTGCAATGTTGGTTAGAAAATATTTGATAGGAGTAAAGCAACAGCGGGAGCAATAACGGTAACGTCAACGGCAACGACAGCGCACAGGACGCCATTACCGCTGCCGTTGTTGTTTGTTTTTGTTCGACGTTCTTATTGCGTCTTTGTTGCTTTGGTTCGTTTGCAGCTGTTGCTGTTGTTGTTGTTGTTATTGCCGCGGTTGCTGCTGCTGCTGCTGTAAACAGTTTACGCCTATTTTATGCCTATACAAGTAACTAAGGCCAACGACAAGGGACACCAACAACGACAACGACAACGTTGACAATACGAATGCGTCCGGATATGCAGTGGCATACAAACGCGACTTCCGGTTTTGCGGCGTTGTGGCCTGGAACTACTATGTTGCATAGAGCGCACAATTTCAGCGACAAGAATGTGTTTACAGTTAGGGGTACAACAAAAACAAAAAAAATGTTTCTTTTTTTTTTGGTTTGTTTTCCATTTTTGGGCGCAAACAAGTTACAAAGCTGAAAGTTTCTGTTTAGCATGATTTTGAGCAAAATCAATTGGTTGCATGATTTGTCCTTACGAGTGCTGTCCAAAAAGTCATGAAACAGACGCCGCCGGAAGTTGTCTGCATGCGTGTCGTTTGAGTGAAGCAGTCGCCGTACCCACAGTGGCAGCGAAGAGCTAACAATATTTTCAAATATATATTTGTTTGTTTTACTTTTTGTAAAAACGCAAAAAAGATAGTGCAAAGAAGCTACTTCAACTGTAACGACTTAGAGAAGCGCCATAAACAATGTCTAAGTTACTGTTTACGACACAAAGATGGCGCCACTTCCGTTTTGCGTTGTATGTTCATGTGGTGCTGCGGCTGCGGCTGCCATTGCTACTGCTACTGCAACGATGTGCGACATGAGGCAGTGTCGTCAAGTTGTTTTGCACTCTTTGATATTCTTAAAAAAAGCATGCAAAACAAAGTCGAATAGCAACAACTCGCAACAAGGAGAAGAAGATGCTATGCAGCATGGCAAAGTGGCGTTAAAATAGCTTTCATTTTGGCACTTTTTGAAGTCAAAACCGGCAGTCACACAAACACTCGCTTGTTTTTTTTATTCCCTTCAACTTCTCACCGCCATCAGTAGCTGTCAACTGCGTGTCTGTCTTTTTTGCGCTACCTTCTTCCGTCAACTGTTTTTCACTCTTCCACTATCTCCCTCTCTTTACCACACCTAAGTAACAACACTACCTTTGGCAGCGCCCGCTGTCTTGTCTCAGCATTCACCTTCTTGAACGCTTGCTCTGTCAAGTGCGTTGTGGGAATACGCGCGTTTTAGCCTTGCCTTGCTCTGACTTGGCTCGGCTTGGCTCGTCGGAGTCGCTTCCGCTGCGGCCGTCGTCGTCGTCGTCGTCTTTGCTCTTGCTTCAGCAAATCGTTGCGTTGAAGCATTACGCGCACAAAACGCTCAAGGGCGCACTTTTCGTGCAAAGATTTGGCAAAGCTCTTCTTCAATAGACTTTCAGTACTGTTTTTTTTTTCTTTTGGTCGTTGTCCTAGCTGCGACCACATTTGCGGTGCTTCGATAGCATCCTTTTCACTCATTTCACTTTATTTCTTGTGCTCTTCGTTCTGTACAATCTTCAAGCGTCGTCTTGTGCTGTTGTTGTCTTGTCTCATTTCAACTCATTGCGTCTTGTTGTCTTCGCTCTCGGGGATTTGCTCTTTGCTTAACGTTTTTCAATTAAGTTATTGAGTTAGTTGTGCTGCGTGTTGTGCGCTCTGTGTTAAAGGATTTCAATTTGATTTCATTTCGACTAGTCGTAAAATTGATTACGGCAAACAACAACTACAACAACAAACACAGCAACTTGCTCACCATAATAGCAACAACAATGAAAAAACAAAAAAAAAAAAAAAAACAACAATGGGCACTGATTTTAATTGAATTTGCGCAAAATACACAAGCAAGAAAATCGTGAAAAATATAAAAAAAAAATAGGAAAAATGAAAAAAATTAGATTAAACGTGAAAATGATCGCATTGGCAATTATGGCCGCCAGCAGTAAACTTAATTAAAGTGAATGCGTGGGTTTTCACTTGGCAAATTTAATGTTTTTCAATTGATTTTTAGCTTTAATTCAATTGAATTCAATGGATTTTCCATGCAAGTTTGAATTTGGCCTAAACAACAGAATATTAAATATTTTTTTTTTTATTTTGTTTAAGTAACTTTGTATTTGCATTTCTGTGTGCAATAAATTTGTTTTAAAAAAATAATTTTTGTTTGGTGTTCATTGTCAATAGAAGCACTCATCAAATTGTAAATACTCAGTCAGTTTAAAGAACGTTCTTTTGTTCTCAATGCACATACATTTTAATATCAATTTTTTTATAATATTTGTAGACAGAATAAAAGGTTTGAAAATTTTTTAAGAAAAAATAAAAAAAAAGAGAGTGCGAGAAAGTGGTAGAGTATCTAAGGAAAGTATATTGTTTGAAAGTTTTAATTGGTCTTGTTTACTTATTTGCACTTGTTTCGTGAGTTTTGTTTTAGAAGAACTTTCTACTTTTACGTACGTATACATTGCAAGCACTTTATTTAAAACAAGCTTTTACAACTTTCAAGCTGTTATTTACTTTGCATGCCAATGTTTCAAAAGGATTGAAATATTGTTCATTTTTTTTGCAGGTATATGACATGTTAATATAGAAAACTTGTTTCCTTTATTTTTTAATATTTGCGCGTAATATAAAACGCAGTGAAAGCCATGACAAACAACAATTTGTTGCCAAAGAGTTTAATTAATAATTTCATAAATATGAGAGAGTAAGCATGACATAAATGGTCACACAAAAATATGCGAAAATAAAATAGTTGCTTATTGAAGTGCATTTGTTTGCAACAACAAAGCAAACAAACTCAATTTGTAATTGATGCGAACGTTTGGCAGCAATTTCGAATGCATTTTCGAAAAAGCAATTAAAAAGAAATTGCCAGTAAAAGTTGAAAGTACACAAGTGTCGAGACAAAAGGAGACACACACAGGAGTGTATAAAATTGGCAGACTAGCAATAAATGAAATGAAATCAAGCGCATTGAAAAGAATTGCAAATGGGGAATTCTTAAAGACAACAATCAGATTAGATGCGTATGCGTAGCCAAACGAAATTATTAATATTTATGCCAATTGGCAATACGAGTAGTACTCGTATTTGGTAAGATTACAAAGACTTGTTAGCCCAAAGGAAACAGCACATTTGAATTGTAATTACTTTATTGCTTTGCAATTTGACTGAGAATGACTAAGGAATACTTAATTATAATTTTTGGGCGAAAAATTCAAGCAGAGACTAAGACTCAAAACAATTTCAAGTGATACAATACAATGCACAGTCTTTGAGACAGACAGCACAAGTGAGCGAAAGTGAGACAGAGAGAGATAGTGAATGTGTACAATACATGCATAGATGACTCTAACAATAGAGAATGGAAAATATATTTTGACATTTTTGTGAATGCCAACGTGTGCGTCTAAAAGTATGCAACTGAAATATAATCAAAGCTTGCAAAAGGTTGAGATTTTGCAAAAATGAGAAAAATAGAAGTGATAGAAAGCATACGAATGAAGTGCAAATAAAGATAAAAGAAGACAGCAAGTCTAACGTATAGGATATTTGTACAGGACATTGTAACAGAGACTGCTAGCCAGTCAGCCAGTCAGGCAGATAGACAGACAAGCAGTTATGTAACAAAGAATGCAAGTGTGGCAAGCATTTTGAGTGCCTTTCGTAGATTTGCGCGTTTGGTTGTGTGTATTTGGCCGCATTTTTGCACGGCAGCTGTGTGCGTGTGTATGCCACATGTATGTATGTGTGTGCCTGTGATATTTGGTGCTGGTCATTCATAAATATTTTAAAAGCAATTTCTGTTTTTCAGTTCTTGTTTTTATTTGGTGTGCAAAAAAATTGTTTCAAGTAAAAATATGAACAAGAATTCGTAGCAGAATTTTAGGCAGGCAGTAAGTAAGGCAATAAGTATGAGAGAGACAGGTATAACCTGCGTGTGGTTTTGCATTAAGCAATTGCATTATTTTTAAGTCATGAATATTTTTGCATTGCAATATTAAATTATTAATGCAAATGATTTTTCTTGTTTTGATTTTTGCTAAACCAAGTGGCTTATATGTATCAATATGCCTAACCAGACACATGCTGAGCGAGAGAGAGAGAGAGAGAGTGTGTGTGTGGTTGTTGTTATGTGTGTAATTGCATTAAAAAATTATTTTACTTTTGTATGAGCATTTCGCATTTCGCACCTCAATGCTTGCATGGCAATTGCCAATAATCTCAGCTGTAGTTACAGTTTTACAGCGTGCCTGTGTGCGTGTATGCGTGAGTGTGTCTGATATATGTTTCATTTTTATGAAGTAATTTGTTGCAAGAACACAATCATGATCAACATTGTTGTGTTGCTATTGTCGTTTATACGTTGCTGTGTTGTTCTTGTTGTGGTGTTGTATTGCTGCTTTCGACTTGTGTTATTGAACGTTGACCGTCAGTTTGTGGATGTCTGATTGAAGCTTGTCGCTTGTTGCAGTTCGTTTTGCCACACTTAAATGTTTTATGAGCTGTTACGACCAATGGCAACATTGTGTGCCATACAGGTGCCTGATGTTTGTGTGATATATGCCTTCATAATTGTGCACAATGTTTGCTTTTAGTATATTTTAGGCGTTTTTTTTTTTTGTTTGTTTTCCAAAAAGTTCAATGCTCTTTGTGGTATTAGTCACTGGCCGTTACATGTGTTTCCGAAAGGAAATCGTGCGCTTCAATTTTTAATGTCAATTTTGCACACAAATCCGATGAAGTTACCAATACAGACGCATATTTTTTTCAAACAAAATTTTTCATCAAATCCTTAAAGTATGCTGTAAATTTTTTAAGCTACGTTGAGGCGGAGTTACTTAAAAATTTTTATAGTGCTTTCGTATTGTTATTTCCACCAATTACTGATAAGTTTTCGTTTTCAATAAAACCCAAGCACTATGACACTTTCTATACTAATAACAAGTCGTTGATCTTCAATGCAGCTTGAAAGTATTCAATGTCATATATCATTACTTGCTTTGCTTGCTTTTCAATTGTCAAAGAAAACTATTTAAATAGCTCAAAAACAGCGTCAACTGGATGATATTCGCTCTTAGGAAGTTTCGTTCGTCTATTCATTTTTTGACTCAACTTCAAATGTAATTGTGTGGAAATGTCAACAAGATAGTTAACTGCATTTGAAATGCGTATGCGTGTGTGTGTGCGCACATTTTCTACTTTGACGGTTCATATTTTTCATAGAGCATATACTCTATGTACATATGTGCGTTTGTATAAGTGTGAGCATATCTGTGTGTAATACTCATTTCCTGTATGCGCTTCTTTTTATATATTTTTTTTTTATTTTTGTATGCTTTGCAGCGCTTCGTTCTCGTTCGAGTAGCGTTGTAAAATATCACAAAAGCAAACGATTGTCGTTGTCAAAATGACAGCAGAACGTTTTGTACAAAACTTAAGTTTCAAAAACACAAACACACACATACATAACTACATGTATGTACACACATATTTGGGTAGAATTACTATAAAAAGAGAAGGCAAGAAAGCATGATAATGAGAGTAAGTGAGATAGAAGCCTTTTGCCATTGCAGGCATGACATGTTATGTCATCTGCAAGCAAAGCTAAGCAAAAGAAAAGATGATGACGAGAATAGTTGATGTAGATGAGCTCTACTTCGTATTTTCTATATATTTTTGCCAAACACACGCACACACACTCACACTCACGTCCAACAACAATGTCGTGCATACTCAAAAGCACGCACACGCTTACGCTCACTTAGAGACTTGTAGTGTGCAACAAAAGCGTGCGTAAGGCACATTCATTTTGCCCTCATAAATAAATGGTTTATATATATTTATAGTCAAGCATTTCTTGCAGACTAGATTTGCGTTACATGTATTTGAATGACTTACTTTAATTTTATATAATCAAAAATTAACTGGAAAATCGTTAGTCGTTGAAGATCTTTTAATGATGCTCCTCAGTTTTTTACGTCCTCTCGAACAGTGTCCAAGTATGTGGTCATGTCGCTGTTCATTATTAGTTTGGACATCTGATCAAAATTAAAAATAAACCACTAATAACCCACTATAAGATTTAAATATGTAAATTTTTAAAACATATTTAAATTTTGTAGTAATAGTCTTAGCTTCTTCTTCAAATTTTTCATGTTTGTAGCGCTTTTTACTAACGTTTTAGCCGAAAACTAAATCCTTTACTTAACAATAATGAAACTGCTAAGCGTGAAGTGAACTTCGCTACTGCCATATCCTTTCGCACTTCACTTCAAAGCCGAGTCCTTGCTACTTCACAGCGCCTGGCCAAGCAACGGCTTCGTTGCCTGTTCAAGTTGATGCTTTAGTGAGGTAATGACGTGTATGAGCAACTATTATGCAATACTTAAAAAGTATAAAGACAACTTTATGCACATTTTTAGTAATTGTTGTTGTTGTTGTTGCACGTCATGTCACTGCGCTTGTTTGGAATTTTCTTTTTTACATAAGTTTGTAAAATAATTAAAAATTAAGGTAAAACTGAAATATATACAAAATTTCTCAAAATTTTCACTTAAAAATTTTAATTATTAAAGCACAAATTATGCTTAATTTTCATCATATTAAGCTGCATTTCATTATACATATTATTTAAAATATTTTATGTTGCATAAATTTGAAAATTTTGCAAAATTTCTCAACTGCTATCATAAAATTTGGTCTGAATTGTTTGTCTGTTTATATGGAAACCAAAGAAAAAATGTATTTTTCCAAAAGTGAGTCGAAAAAAAGGCTTATTTGCATTTCATACATTTAATGGGGATTTAAGTCATTAGGCTACAAGTTTGCATTAAGCAATGTTGGCTTATTGTTGTTGCCAAGTTTTAAAATTGGACAAACTAAAATGGCAAAAAAGTGATAAAGAGTGAGGTAGGGCTTATGTATGTTCAGTTTGGAGTATGCTAAGCCTTCTGACTTTGCCATTGCTGTGAAGCATGACGATAACTCATGTTGCCGCCACAGTTTTTTTTTTGTTTTGTATTTTTTTTTTTGTTTCTATTCGGTCAAGTTGAGTCGAGTCGAGTCAAGTTGAGTTGTGTTGAGTTAAGTTGAATTGAGTGCTTCGTTGTACTTCCTCGAAATGTTGCTCATTGCATATGTGATTTGGTTATGTGTTTGCTGTTGTTGTTGTTTTTGTTATTGTTTTCAACTGCGTTGAGCAGTGCATCATGCACTTTTGAAGCAACCAGCAATGAATATTCTTGTTAGCAATGCAAAACGTTGATCGCATTCATACTGTGTTATGATTGTGCAAGTCTATGCGATTGTCTGGCTATCCGAACATCTGTCTGTCTGTCTGCTTGTCTAACTGACTACATCCAGCCACCGATACCACACATATGAACGCTCTGTTTGTATAACTTTATTTATGCATACTGCAAACGCATATTTTCCTAATGCCGTTGCCTTCCGCCATTTGCATTAGAGTTGATCGCTTTTTTTAACCTCTCTGTCTGTTTCTGCTCCTTCATACGCTGTCTCACTCATACGCTTGAGCTTTGGTTAGCTTTTAATGGCAATTAAAGCATTTATGAAAATTTTCGTATGCGGATCTCTTTTGAAAATGATTTTTGCTTTGCCTTGCAGAAAATTTTAAACTCAGACATTGCCAATTAACATTTTTAAGTTCTGAGACGATTTATCAGAGTCATAACAATATTTCATTCATTCAGTGCATGTGTATGTGTGCGTATGCGTTTCGGGTTGCAGCCAAAACGCTTTCAAGTTGACGCTTATGCTGATTTACTGTTAGTGCCAAAGGCACCAGCAAGAACATTGACAAATTTGTTTTTGTTGCTTGTTTATTTTTTATTAGTATTTTTTTTTTTTTGTTTAAAGAATATTGTACATTTTAAATATCAATAAATCATATTGAAAATATTTGCTTGATTACTTTTATTATTTTTTTTTTATAGTTTATTTTATTTTTATTTGTTGAGCTTTATATTTAGTAGTGTCATAAAGCAAGTTAAGCTAGTTTATGGCTCATAAGCCATACTCAAAGCATAGCGGTAAAACGTCATTAAATATAAATCAGCATAGTGAGGGTTAGTGAGTTAGATTGGGGCGCAAAAGTAATGATATAAAATGCATTAGCTTTGACTATGGGAATACAAGATCTCTTTACTAACTATAGCGATTATTTAAAGCCACAAAAACTAATACTAAATCAACGCCAAGTGGAAAAATGAAAATTAATGTCGGACGCGCACCCTCTTGGTACTTATTGCACTCATTGCTGGCGGCCACATTAGTACGTATTGAGCTTGCTTAGTGGTCTGTTCAACATTGTAGCAACTCCTCGGGCTGCCAATCTGCTTGCCAGCGACAAAAGTCACAATAATTTTGTTTGGATTTTTATAGCGAACTGCGCTGCTGATCATTAAAACCAATTGGCCTGAGTCGCGGCTTGCCTGACGGTTTGTGGTCAATGCCATTAGCACACTTGTCGCTGCCAATTGGCTGCGTTGCGCTTTGACTGTGGTTTTGTTTTTATTTGTGTTTATTTTCTCTTGTTTATTTTTTTAAGTGCATTCATTGTGGCATGCTGTTTTGCGCCATTTTTGGTTAAGTCTTGCCATAAAATAAACTTGCACCGCGTGTTGATAAGCTTGTTGATGCTGAGCAACATCATGTTGATGACTTATGGACATTCTTTTCATATTTTTCATTGGCGAATTTTATGGTTGCCATATTGTCTGTTAAAATTATTTTTACTTACAATATATGAATATCTTTTACAAGATCTTGTTTGCCTAAGGAAACTGATAATCATATATACAAAAAAGAACATAATGAAGTCGAAAACCAATCAATTTTCAACTGAAATTTATTATGTTTTAAGGCACAATTTTATGGTAGATTTCAATCGAATGCCTTTAATCGATTAAATCAATCGCCTTTGAACGTTGCCGTGGCTGCCTCGCTTTTGCAATAACATTATCTTTCAGCACAGCCACCAACTCGGCATACCTATGATAAGATTTATGTGGCAAGCAACAAAACAATGCAACACCTCACCATGGCACGCATTATATTCAATTTTCAATTTCCACACCTGGTGGCAACACTACTCACAGCATGTTTAGCTGAGGGTCTGTGGACTTGAGGAGAGTATAATTATCTGCACTAAAATAGCAAAGCAGCCGTAAGAGATGCGCGTCGCATCAAAGCAAAGCAAAGCAAAGCAAAGCAAAACACAGCAAAATAAAGAGGCGAGTCAGCAAAGGCAGAACTGAACAATAAAATCGCCCCAAATTGCTTTGTTCAGGCATTTGTTAATTTATTGGTCAAAGCACAGGCATTGACTGGGGATGTCTAAAAGGCATGGCAAAAACAAATGTGCAACGCTTAATCGATACGTGAGATGCTCAGCCTCGGCAGCAACGAGACAGGTTGAGGCAATCAGTTGCTTTTCAAGGTCGTTTCTGGCAAACAATGAACAAGCAGGAGGTGAAGCAGCAGCAACAGCAGAAGAAGAAGATAGAGATGTGTAAGTGGATGAAGATAAAGTTGCTATTGCAGTCACAGCTCAAGGCAATATTTCTGCTTCAATTCTCTTGCTTCTACTCACTTTTCTACTACTTAGGCGACTCGTCTTGTCGGCGATAGTAAATTTATGCATTTTTTTAATATTTTTTGTGCATTGCACATCAAGACAGATAGGTATCTTTTTTAAACATTGGCAAAAGAAGTTATAAAAATTATTATTATTTGTGTTTTTGTTTTTGTGTTTGTGTTTGTGCGTTTGGTGTTAATGCAGGGAAATTGCTGCTGGGTAATTGTCAGTAATTGCATGAACATTGTGTGGCAGGCTTATGTGACCATGGTAACACCCAAAACGCATAAAGGACACGCACAGCTTGTAATTGGGATAAGTGAAGGGAGCAGTTGAAGAGCGAGATAGACTCTGTTCGATAGTAAAAGCGGCTAAAGTAAGACAGCGTTACAGATAGAGATAGAGAGAGAGAGAGAGTGAGTGTGAGTGAGTGAGGTTGCATTAAGTACAGCAATTACCCTGGTTTATAACTATACTGTATGTTGATGGCTACTTTAGTTACAATGTGAGCTCATTAATGCAACAGCAACGGCAACAACAACAACATCAACCGAACAACAGCAGATACTACAGCATAAACGAGCTCACAATTTACGCTTAACATCTACATGTATGTATATGCCCGGAGCAATGCAGTAGAGGCATTCTCATTGATTGTGAGGTGGAGAAAGAGATAGCATAGTGTAGAAAATAAATCATAGCTTCGGGTTGACCATTTTGTTGAAAGATTGTCAAGTAATTGGATTGGCATTCAGACCAAGTGTTGACAATGCTTTAGACCGCAAACTGTGTGTGGTTATTTATATACACACTAATAACAAGAAAGGTTCAAGACTAAAAACTAAAAAAATAAAAAAAAGCAGGAAGGAGGAAGAAAGGATAACCACGATTGTCATAATTGTGGTCCAAAGTGAGACCCACACACACACACACACACACACACAAAGGCAACCATTATTATCTCTCAAACTCCTTTGTTTCTGTCTATCCTTTTGTACTTGGCCAGCATTCACTTAAATTGACGCTTTAAGTTCGAAACCAAAAGTCTTTACACATCGTTAACTTTGTATTGTTGCCATAGAAGAAGTGTTGTTGGCATATCTTTTAAATTTTATACTATAAATGTGGGGAAAAATTTGTAGTTGCATGATGTACGATTTGCTTTTATTCTCCTTCTACTTTTTCCTTTTTTGTTTGACAGACAAATTGCGAAGTCTTTAGAATTTGTTGGTATTTTTTTTCTTGTTTTTTGTTGGTCCGTCAGTGTGCAACAGGATTAAAAATGCGCTACTTACGCCCACATGCGCATTTCGTACTTATATAAGCTGCGACTGCTGTGGCATACTCTACCCTTCATAACGTTTGGCGAGACCAGCATATAATGAAAACCGCAATTTTATGGCAACACATCCCATTGTGTTCTTAGCTCGATTTTTAAAGGCTTTTAAATCCTTTTTGCATTGATTTCACTTTTGTATCTTTTTGCTTACGCATAACACACAAACATACTCACACACACACTCACACATACAAAGACACATCCAAACATATTTTAATAAAATTTTTGTGTGTTTCCATTGGTATTTGGGTTATGGGATATTTAAGGCGTGCCGCCGCAGTTTGCTTCGTTGGCCTCACTCCTTTGCTCCTTCGCTCCTTTTGATTGTATCAAGATATAAACGATAAATTGTGCGTGAAAGGTTTTCACTTTGGCTTTGATTGAGTTTTACGCCGATTCTTATTTGATTTTTTCTTCTTTTTTTTTTTTTTTGTTGCGTTTCATGGAAAATGGGCTTAGCATTGGGTTCGGCCTTAAGAGCCGTTTTAGTTGAATGAAGTTTTTATTCTTCATTCTTTGTCAGAATTGCTCATAAAAATGTTGTTAAATATTGCAATATTGGTGAATATTGTTTTTTTTCGTCTGCTTTTATTTATATATATATTATATTTATAGTTGGATTTTGAGAATTGTGAGAGAAAGAGGGTTCAAACAAATATTAACAAATATTGTTCTTTAAAATTAAATAATTCTATTAATATAAACTAAGAACTAAGACTTTTAATACTTGAGGTTTTCTGATTTGAAAATTGTAATTTGAAGTTTGTTTAATAACAATTTGAAAGCCTTTGAAGAACTTGTATTCAGCATATTTTTTACATATTAACTAAAACTTCAAGTTTTTCAATATCTGAGATCAAAGCACTGTTGTAGTATACTTGTCTGATTAGCAGTTGATACAACAAGACGACTAAAGCTTTCTTAGAAACCACTTAAGCATTTTGAGATAATAAGCTTAAATCGCCAAATCACAGAAATTCAATGAAAGTTCTTTAAACAAATCAAGCTTAAGCGGCCTAAGGTGGCTAATAACTACTAACCCAGAACAAGAAACAGAAAAAAACAACAAAAACAAAATAAATAAACATAGAAAACAAAGCACAAAATGAAAACTTGTGCTAAAGAAACACTCAGCAATGCTTGGCAACAAATAAGAAACAAATAAGCTTAACATGGGATTGTGTCGCAAACACATTTGCCTCTCTACCACCACTACCACTACTACAACTAAAATTTCAATGGCAACAACAACAATAGCATAAACAAAAGTACTCGAAAAAGTAGATAAACGCCCAAACAGCAACAACAAACAAATCGCTTGATGACTACAAACACGACAACGTAATACAATTTATGTAACGACTACTTAGAGTAACCCAACATGAAAATGACGAAGAAGCAGCAGCAACAACAACAGCAACAACAATAGCAACAAAAGTAGCAGTACAAGAAGATTGAAGCACACAAATTACCATAAAATTTACATAAAAGTTTCCGTGTAAAATTTATTTAAAACAAATAAAAATAAAAATAAAAAAATGAGGAAAAAAATAATAAAAAGGCAAAGATCTACAAAGAAGCAAACAAAGTGAAGAGAGTATCCTTCTTTTACTTATGTACAATACAAATACCGGAAGCTGAGAGGTTGTCATGCAGAGCTATAAACATAAACTACCGGCAAATAACAGCAATAGGCAACAGCAATTGGCAACAGGTGTAGGCCGTAACTGTAGCCAAGAAACAGAAGATAGAAGGCGACCGAGCGAGTAAGTTAAGGCAAGGCGTGAGCTTCATGACTTGTGTATGAATGTACTGAGTTTTGTGGCATGTAACACTAATAAAGCTACAACAACATGAACAACATTAAAAAAACCGATGAACTTTTGCTTAGATATAACCAATTCTATCTTTTTGTACCATGTCGTATCATACACTCTCTATACCTCAATCTACCTCACTCTACATCACTCTACCTCATTCTACCACACTCTACCTCTATACTTATCTACTCCTCTACCTCTCTCTCTCATTCTTCTATAGCAAAATTTACGTTTAGTGCCAAAAGAAGCAAAAAATATCCCAAAATATTGGCAAACAAGCAAATTGCTGCAACATGACAGGACAAAAGGGTTTTACAGTACAATGCGTTTGAAAGTCAAACGCTTTTGTTTTGGGCGTGGCAGGAAAAGGAAACTGAACACAGCTGTTGCTGTTAGTACAACAATAGCAATCGAACCGGAAGTGGAAGTGAAAATGTGCGTTTCTAAATTTGTGGTAGAAAAGAACAGTAAAAAAATGAAAAAAAAAATAGCGCCTGCATGCCAAATGAAGCAAAAAGTCGACAATTTAACGGTCGCTCATGGGCTAATCTGTGGTATACAAAACGACGACATGCCTGCCTGGCTGCCATGTGTAGACCATAATATTTGAGTAGCATATATATTTTTCGTACCATTTCTATATACAAATGTGCATAGATACGAAAGCCAATAAGTAGAAGGATTGAAAAGAGTTTTGCTTTGACGTCAAGCCTTTGCACTGTCACATGACTTTAGCAGCGGTCTGCCTGTACTTGTACAAGTGTCATTTTTATGTCGCTCTGGTGCTGCTTAGCGGAAGTGTTGTGTGTGTCAAGCGTTTTGTTCTGTCTAGCGTTTGTCACTTTTGCAAAAAGGATTGTAGATAGCGGCACATAGATTTGTTCAAACGTGCCTGGCGCACAAGTACAAGTATACTGCATGTGAATGCGTCTTTGGGGAAATCTTCAAAGTTTGTCCGAAAGCGTACAAGTTGTACGCAACGGTTAGCATATGCCGAACTATTGGATTTCTTTAAAAGAGCAAAATACTACAGTAGCACATCGATACTAACGACCAATTTGAAATGTTATTGCATTTTTTCAATCAAATGTATCAACTCTTCTGTTTGTACTGTAAAAATTCTCAGTCAAGTGTAAAGAAAATCTTTTTTTTTTAATCTTTCGTCACACGAGTTCCGATTTGGTAATCTCATTAGCATAAACATATGTCTGAAACTGCAATAGAATCCTTAAAGAATTTCAAGTATGCTGCTTGTGACTAAAGCCAAACAACAAAGAGTAGAAAAAGAGATTCGTTGCTAAATGAAGAGGTAATTATGCACTTAACTGCAGCGGCAGCATAAAAGTTTCTAGGCTAATAATGGCACAAACGTTGGCCATTTAAGCCGCTTGGCAAACATCAAATGTACTTATTGAACGAGTCAACCAATATAAGCCTACCGATTCAACGACAACGTAACCATGTGCCATGTTTTGTACGTTGACTAGAACTGTGGAACGACGAACGAATAACAACGAACAACGCTGTCGAGCCGCACAAACCAAATGTGGCAGCCTCAATGTTGTTCTCGTCGTCGTTGTCGTAGTCATCGTCATCGTCATCGACTGACTCATAACAAGTAGCACTCACAATATCCAACGTGGACATAGTATTCGTTACGATACGGAACGATACAATAGTACATTGCGATGTGATGCGTTTCATTGGCGCTGTATTGCAATTCGATTTGTTTCGGAACGTTTGAAGGAAAACTTAAAACAGAGTGAATATTGCCAATTGGTTGGCAACATGTAAGCGAGGAGGGGGGCGAGGCGGAGGGCACAGCGTTCATTCAAAAATGTTTGTCGCTTTAACAACAAAATTATACGATAGCAAAAAGCTGAAATGTTGTCCCAAGCATGTCGCCAATGCCAGAACGATACGACATTTTAGTTGATGGTAGAAAAGTAGGCAATCAGTAGACTACCATAGTGATAGCAAGTAGCGGGGGGAGGGGAAGGGTTTTAGTAGGGTAATCCAACAGTCAATGTCTCTCTGTCTGTCTGTGTCATGTGTTGCCAACTATTACTGGACTGGCTGGCTGGCAGGTTAGTTGCCTGACTATCGACTGACTGACTGACTGACTGACTGAATGCTTGCCTGCCTGCCTGCTTGCTTGTCTTGTCGTCTGCCAGCCTGGCTGCCTGTCCTTTATGTCTGACTATGCTGTATATCGATATAAGGTATTACCTGCTAAACTGTTTGGCAGCCGCTTCAATGGCAACTTCAACATCGGCATGAGCATCACAGGTAGAATGTCAAACAGTTTCACAATTGTTTCGAAATTGTCTCTCGTGCAAATGCAATTTTCTTCAATTTCATTTTGTTGGCCAACGTTTATGCCATGCAGACAGTAAACAGGCAAGCAAGCATTTAAGGGGCGTGACTTGGCGGGCATGACGTATCTAAAAGTCTTTAATCTATTACATAAAACGAGTGGCAGATTTGTTGCTCTTACCATGCTTCTCTATCTAACCAATCTTCTATTTTGCTTTCCCTTTACGCTACACCTTTAGTGCTAGCATGACATTTAAGTTATTTGCTTTGTATCTGCTTGCGCTGGCATTGCTGTTCGTTTGTATTGGGCTTGAGTTGAAAAGTCATATTGAATTTGCTTTCATGTTAAACGTTCGTACAAGTTAATGATGAGATTCGATTAAGCACTTTACTGAATTACATTTTATGTTAACATTTTTGGCGTGATAAACATTATTTGTGGTATTTTACAAGAGCTTCCGGGTCTTTATACTTTTATACAAAGCGTCAGGACTTTAACTTGTTTGTTGTGTAAGGTTTTTTTCTATAATTTAATTCAATTTCGAAATGAAAACTGTCAATCAAATGTACGTTGATATCATCATTGTTCAATAATATCAAACATACACCGACAATTCTGTTTTCAGCTGCTTCTATGCGTCTTTTGTACTTGATCGCCTACAGGCACACTTTAACAATCATCAGTAAAGTTCAATAATCTTGCCAATTTGTACAAAAGAAGAACGGTTAATAATATGGCCAATTATTTTGTTGTGTTATTTAAACTATGCAAAGTACATTCTTAAAGCTTTATGTACATTTATTTTTCGCACCTCTTGAAAAATCAATTAAAAAAGCATAAAATCGAATAATACGTAACCACATTAAAGTGTAACACTTTGGCGGCGAATTTAACCGCACAAAAATAATAAACCCGAAAGAAAAAAACGCATTGAAATATCATGCTGAGTCATGCAACACGCACACGTTCGCGCGTGTGGCTGTGTGTGGCAACGTTGGCGGTGTTGGTGGTGTTGGTGGCGTTCAAGCTAAAACCGCATAAAAAAATCATGAACAAAAAAAGCATTAAACGCATTATCACAACTTCATAAAAATAATAATAATAATGAAACTGAATACCGGCAGCAGGAACAACAACAAATATATGTGTATGTACAATAACCACGACACAGCGTACAAGCATAAGAAGCAGACAAAAAAGACTTTGGCTTACAAAAAGAAAAAAAAAACTGGTTGCAAAAAAGCGTCACTTACACTTGCTAACTTAAACACTTGCTTGCAACATTTGCTGCCGCATGTGCTTAGCTTGAAGTACAAACATTCTTTGGCTCTCAGTCGGTTTGTCTGTCTGTTCTTTTACATATGACTTTCAATTAAGCGCTTTAAAAACGCATTAGCAGCCTTACACACATGGCTGTGTGCGTGCATGTTGTTGATTGCCTTTGATGGCGTTAAATGCTTTCATAATCATCGATTATATCATTTGATTTTATAGTGCTGACATGTTTGACAATGACTTGCCAAGTTGTTTTACTTTCCTTTGCTTGTTCACTTTCCTTACGCCTGCCTTGATCGCTCCCTTTCAGCACTATATAAACAAATTAGTGCGTGCCTCATTAAGTTCAAGTTGAAGTTTAATTACATAATTTAAATAGATTTTCATATGAGAGAGCTCATTGTGTTTGTTTGTTTGTAAGGCATTGTCTGTCATATGCGCTCCATGTTTGTTGTACTTCAATAGAATAACATTACTTACACATACACACTCTCTTTTCCCCCCTCGCTGACAAACTCTTAGCCAAACATGGCATGGCAATTTTCATTGCGTTTCTGTTAAAATTATTCGCCAATTGTTTGCTTTACGCTTCGTTAATTTCCACTTGGCGTTTTACAAGATGAATAGAAGACAAAAAAAAAAAAAAACAACTACAACAACAGTAACAATATGAAAATCGTCATTGGCAACTGCAAATTTTGAATCTGTTTGCATTAATTTTTTTTTTGTTTTTTCCAAATTGATTTCTGAAATGATGCCAAAGTCAAGCGTGTATTTTTTCATCATATTAGATCTTTATGCTCGTTGGTCGTTGCTACATATATTTGTTGTTTTTTTTTTTATTTCATTTATTTATGATTATTTTACCTTTTTTATTTTTGTATTTTCTTCGTGCTTGCTTGATGAAATTATTATTTGCTTGTTAGATTTATTGTTCTTATTTGCTTTTGATTTGTTGCTGATGTTATTCATTTCTTCTTCTAATTTTTGTTGTTGTTGCTTGTCGTTTGTGACATGCGACAGCAATCTTCATTGTTGTTGTTGTTGTGCTTGTTGAACTTTTTATGAATTTTATTTGATTTATTTTCGCAGTTATTCAAATAATCTCTTGTTGTCTGTTCTGGACAAGTTCAATGACTTCTTCTATGGCTCGGCGGCGTCGGCGCAATAATTACTTTCTTATTGAATTTAAAGCTGTCAGAAGTGCGATTGTAAAAAATAACAAGTTTTGTTTGCTTGAAATAATCATGCTTCTCACTCTTAGTTACATTTGGCGACTTTTACAAGCAATTTTAATTACTTTTTGATTTCTCACTGCTGACATAAGCTTGTGTTGAGCTTTGATATAATTAAAGTTATATTTATATTACCTTAAAAAGATGTATGAAGCTATAAAAAGCGCAAAATAAAATTTTAGTAACCAAAATTCTGTTAGTTTATTCGTGCGAAATCTTTAAGGAAATTCCAGAAATTTTATTGAAGCAAAAAAGCAACAACAAAGTTGATTTGACCTAAATATGATTCATTTGGGATACTGACTCATGCACAAAGCAAATCTTCTAACAATAACGGTTCATATAAGAATGTCGGCGTGTAAAATCAAGTTTGTTTTGTGTGTGATGAATTTGAGCAATTGGATATCGTAGCTGACTTGATATAAGTAAATTTTGCATTGACTTGTTAATAAATCAGCTAGCAAACTCGAGCACTGATTTCCAACTTGAAAAAATTTGTGCTAATAAGAATATCACAAACGATAAACTGTTCATATATCATAAATAAATCTCTCTCGCTTTTGCATTTGAATTTCAAACGTGCTTATTAAATATTTTAGAAAACGAATCTATGCCTAACAATTAATTTACATAAAATTAAAATGCAAATTAGCCGTAAAGAAAATAAAAAATGAAAAAAAAAATCGAAAAAAATGTAAATAAGACCGCAGTGTGGTATGAAAAAAAAAAATGTTATGATATTATTTACACATTCAAGTATAAGCACTCAGCAACGCCCAACGAAAGCAACTAAGGAATTTGAGATTCGTAGTAACCCAGAGAAGACCCAAATTGGTAGAACACAATATACAATATACGAAACAGAAAAAAAAAACGAATCTCACACTTGTTTGCCTGCCTAACTGACAAATGAAGCGCCTGCTTATTGGCAGATAATTGACATATAAAATTAGCATAATTTTTTTGGGTCTTAACCGTGAAGTGAAGCAACTGAACTCAACTCAAAGCAAAGGCAAAGGCGGTGGCGCTGGCCAAGCCGTCTATAGCGGGTGGAGATTGTTGAAGTAATGATGGAATGAGAAGTAGTTGAAGCACAAGTGTAGGCGGGCGACACATCACATTGGCACACATTTGCAAGCCAGCTAGCAAGCAAGAAGACGAAGAAATCATTCAGCATAATTTCACTTTCCTGTTCGCTTTCGTTTCACATATAAAATAATAATAAGAGAGAGAGAGAGCGAGGGAAAAAACAACAACAGTGACTGAAGTTATTATTAAAATTTGTACGTTTTCGCAAAAGACCCAAAATTCTGGGCGCAGTTGGCCCAATTTGTGCGTGTGCGTTTCAGCTTGTTTTTTATCATTTAGATTTTTATTTTGAATTCGAGCTTGTGGCAAATCGAAATTTGCGCCGCAATGTGTGGAATTTAAATTAACAATTTTTCATTTCGATTTTTTTTTATTTTTTTTTGCTTGTATATTCTGTTTGCCGCTTGAGTTGGCCAAATTAAGTAACGTGCCGTCGCATTCATTGTCTGTCTGAGAGTATGTGGTTTGGTTAAATTGAAAACATTTTTTTGTGGATCTTGTATCTTCCTCAAGATTTATATCTATGCAAAAATTGTTCAAAAAATAAAAAAACAAGAAATAGATGATGCAGACAAAGTTGACATGATTTCATTCATGTTATTTGATATTTTTCCACACTTTGTATTAATGTGTTTGTGTGGGAAATTTTTGTCATTTTAAAAATAAATGCAAATTGTTTTTTTTCTTCCGTTTGTTTGTTGGGCACGTGTTTGGTTATTAGTTTGCCTCTGTTTGGCTCGATGATGATGGTTGCCAACGCCTTTTAAGTAGGTCAACGCACGAATTTGTTCTAAGCCACAAAACAACAACACGTCGTATGCGTAATTTATGCAAAATGCAAAATGAATTTGTCATATTTTGCGTTTAAAAGCGCTCATGATAAGTGGTTAAGAAATTTTGTTTGTTTTGAAAACGCTTTAACCAAAATTGTATGATTATGTTGATTGTTTTTTTGCGAGAATTTTTTTTTTTTTTTATTAATTTTTTTTATAAACCTAATTTGATTTGATGATAAATAAGTAAGTGTTTGTAACAAATGCCTTGCTTAGTGCTCAACAATGTCATGTTTTAGAGCTAATTATGCATTAATAATTTAACTTGTTGTTAAACACACAAATTAAACTCAACTAAAGTTCATAAATCAAGCGAACGCATCAAGATTGACATCGTGACAAGCAAAAGCGCGAAAGCGACGACGATGGCAACGGCAAAGGCAACAGAAGTCAAGCACCTTGACAGACAAGTAACGCTGTCAAACGGACAGGACAGACAGACAGACATTGAATGCTTTAATGAAATTCACGCAGTCAGCGTTGCAAAAAGGATATCATATTTGTTAAGTAGCGAGTGCGCTGGACATGCTTCATTACTTCACTTTGGCAACTTTCGCTGTGCTTCGTTTGTGCGGACGGACGGACGGACGGATAGACGGACGTTTATCTTGGCGCCATCATTCAAGGCCATTCACTTGTCGTCGTTCCCTGGCCATGCCGCACCGTTTGATTAATGTACGTCCAACGGACAGCAACATAAATTGACGCGAATGTCAAATATTCGCTGACAAAGCTTACGTCAATGTGCGAGCGAGAAGTAAAACGTCAAATTGCTATCACCGAGCGCTGGAAAAAACTGAAGTTGGCTTCTGCAAGCGGCAAACTGCACTTGAAGCCACTTTGGCACTTGGCACTTTATGCAATCGCCATTGCTTTCGACGCTCTTTGTCACACCGCTTTTAAGTTCTTCTGTTGCCCTCCATTTGCTTTTCCCTTTTTTGGTTTACTTCTTCTCTCTCTTTTGCTGTGTGACATTTCGCAAATATTTCGCATTGTGACAAACAATTTAATTTATGAAAATCGCTGTTCAAAAACAATATTTAAGCGTATAAGAATGCTAACAACCACAACAACAACAATAACTTCGATAAAAAGTACACGAAGAACAACAGATAAATTGACAAAGTGCCACAGAACAACCAATAAGCATAAAATGCGCAAAAACAAGTATAAGTAAGTAAGTAAGTAAAAAAAAAAAGTGAGCAACATGAAAATGGCAGCGTCACAAAATATTTCAACTTGACTTGAGTCCTGTGATTTACTTGTTATTTTTTTTTTTTGCTTGCATTTTCTTCTTCTTCGTCTCCTACGTTTTCTTCCGTCGGTTTTGACACTTGAGTGCCCGAGTTGAGATCAGTTGAGTTGTTGGAAGTTTGCACAACGAATCAAATTTAAATTTCTTGATTGTCCGCTCAAGTGGCGGCGTTCAACG
The DNA here is from genome assembly GCA_034638295.1 of Phortica okadai. Taxonomy (NCBI): domain Eukaryota; kingdom Metazoa; phylum Arthropoda; class Insecta; order Diptera; family Drosophilidae; genus Phortica; species Phortica okadai. The sequence continues at coordinate 2,566,100 of CM067849.1, read as the reverse complement.
GTGAAGGCCAACACTTTTGGGTCTTATGCCGTCCTACCGTTTCTACAAGATCTCGTTTACAATGCGGCATTTGGTTAGTTCGTTCATTCGTTCGTTCGCTTGTCGATTGAGAAATCCGATTTCTCACTGCACAGCGCTCTTCTACACTTGTTTAGCTTGCTTTTTACATTTATATATGTATCTATGTATAGATATTTTAAGGCGCGCGCACAGATCCTTTTGTTGTTCACACTCAGTTCAGCGCTCGGGCTCAGTCTCAGGCTCAGTTCAGAGTGAATGCGATTTTCGCATAATAATAATTTGGCCGACGTGCTCGGAATTGATGTAACGACAGTCAGATTTACAACAAAAAAAAAAAAAAAATAAGAGAAAAAAATTGAAAATAAGTCAGACAGAAAGTCAGTTGGACAGACGATTGGTATGTAATTCGAGTGACATGGCGGCGACAGCAGCCCAAGTCAAAAACTTTGGTCATCTTCTTCTTTTTTTAATTCAGGCTTTTGCTTGATTTTGTTTTTATCAATGCAGTGTTTTGTAAAAAATTGACTAAGTGAGTGAGTGACAGACAGACAGAGAGACAGATGGACGGACGGACAAATGTTGGGTATGAGGCCTAGATGAATGAATGGTTGGAAGGCCGAACTGAGTGAGCGATTGAGCAAAGTGTCGTCGTCGTTATCTGACGTTGTTCTTTTAGTAAACAAAAAAAATAAAAAAATAGAATGAGAAAAAAAAGAAAACTTTGATTCGATTCGACGATTCTATGCGCGTTGAATGTGTTAAATGGAGCAAAAAGTGTTTTGTCGCGAACAATGGCGTCAATTAAACTTTACATTCTTGTTGTTGCTCTCGTAGTCCTTGTTGTTGTTGTTGTTGTTATTGCTGTTGTTGATGTCGATGTTGCTTTTAGTGTAGTCGTTGTTGTTGTGTGCGGGCGCCTGTGTCTGTGGCAAGGAGGTGTGTGCAAGGATCTGCATTTACATTTTAGTCTTTATTTTTTTGTTTTTGATTTTTTTAAGTTTTGAGTTTTTAAGTGGCATTTTTTTGTTGTTGTTGTGTGGCTTGTTGATAACAATAAAAGTCTATTAAAGCGTTCAACTTTAATGGTACTATTTTGGTTTCTGCGCATTCGCTTTTGATGTATTTGATTGACTGTGGCAAGAAGCTGAGTTGGCTTTGCTTAATTTGCTGAACATGTTGAAAAGATAAGCTTCTTGGATTTGTTGTTAAAGACACTTGAAGATGTTGTTGATTTCAAGTTTTAATTGTTTTATATTTCGCCACTCTTAAAAAAGTTGTTTGTTCGATGTATTTTTTGGCAAATTGATTATAAATTAGAGTTTTGTGCCTAAATATTCTTTCTCCTTACTTAAACGAGAGTTAAGAACATTTTTTTTTTTTGCAAGAATATCTTTAAAGATTTTCGGATATTCAATTTAAATTATCGGATTTAAATTTTAATTCAAGTTTGTTTCCTTAACAGAAGAGTTGGGTTCAAAGTCATTGTTTTCGAAGATTAAATCATAGTTTTTTTAGATTGGAGTTATTTGCTTGTATTGTTTTGTTGTTTGTGATATTCCTCAGATTTAAAAAGAAAAAATATAATTTAAGATATTTAAAGGGCACTTCAATATTGAACAAACACACAATAAGAAATGTTTTGTACAATTCTAAGCAAATCAAATTTCAAAAAAAAATTTTCAAACGCAAATATTTTTAAAGGAAAGAAGAATTACAAAAAAAATCACTCACCGTTAAAATTTTAACACAATGAACACTTTTTTTTATTCTATATATGAAAAACAAAGTTTCAATTCTTTTCACTCAGACACAAATTTTGTTTTTGTAGAATTTTTTTATATTTTAAGAATTTTGTTTTTAAAATTTTCTATTTTTCGTTTAAATATTTGATAGAATTTACTAACAAATATCACTTAACACATTCTTCATAGTTTACGATTTTTAGTCCAATTTTTTTATCTCAAAATAAAGTAAACTGCGCATGTCCTTGATGCAGGATGCGTTTTTTAACGAACTCTTGATTTTTTGTATATTGATTAGAGCGACTGAGACGCTCTCGAGCAGAGCACACACGAACCGGACACAAATGTTGCTAAATGCGGCGCTGCGTCAGGTTCTTATATACCCTCGCGAAATCAGATTGGTCAGAATGAAAAAGCCAGAAGAATGACAGCAGCAGCAGCAGCGCAGCAGCAGCAGAGAAGAATTTGCAGAAGAAGTCCAGAATGCCGACAACGATGACGACAATGATGTTGATCATGCAGCAGTGGCAAGAACGGCAGCAGAAGTAGCAGAAGCAGCAACAACAACAGCAAGCTCAACTTGGCTCTGCTCTGTTCGTTGCGACGTCGCGTTTTACAATGATTCTGATTCTGACTGCTCGTTTATTTAGCTCACATTGAATTCATTCAATTGGCGATGCGCGCAGGGCTCGCAAAAAAACAAAACAAAACAACAAAAATGCGCCAGCAGATCAGCAACAGCAAGAGCAGCAGTTGACGCCGACGCTGACGCAACAGCAAAGGGAACTGCGCAGTTGACCAATGCTTTGCTGTTGTCGCGCTGCCTGTAATGAAAGCCAAGTCAAGCCGAGTTGAGTTAAGTTCTGCTCTGCTCTTAGCATAAATTGTAATTCAACATTGTCGACGCTGCTCTGCTGCTGCCGCTGCTGTCGACGCTCAATTTCAATTTCAGCGCTTTTTGCGAATTCTCAACGTTGTATTTGTTCTTGTAATTTTGTTTTTTCGCTTTTTCGTCTCCCTTACTCTACTAACTTTGTTTGTTTTTTATTTTTTGGCCAAGTGCGGCTTTCATTGCCATGGATTCTCTTACAGCTGGCATGCTCTCTCACTCTCTCACTTCATTTAAGCTTAAGCTTTCTTTGAATTGGTTAAGTTCTACTCAACGTGAACGCTTTGCCAAATTCTCACAGCTGTTTTTTGTTTATTTTCAGCATGTTGTTGTCGTGTTGTTGTTATTGTTGTTGTAGCTTGCTTCGTGATTTATTGCGGGAAATATTTTGGTTATTGTTTGCCGCGCTCAGTAAATAAATTGAAATGTATCTGCCACAGGTGATTCACAAATGCAATTAACTTGAGTTAAAGGTTCGTCATATTTAACTCATAACTGACTGCAAGTTGCAGTTCATTGGCTTTAAAACGCAACGCTTTTGACGGCTTTTACAGAAGAGTAAAAAAAAAAAAACACCAAAGAAGACAAACAAAAATTTATATCGACAGAAATGTTTCAATTTATAAGCATTGCTTGATGCTTTTTTATCATTCCGACACACACACACACATACTCGCACACCTACTATCAAATATCTTTGGCAAAAGCGAAAAAAGCCAATTTGCAATATTGGCGCGTTGAACGTGCAACGACATTGTCAATGTTGCTTCTAACATAAGCATGCCAAATTGAAAGAAATCCCTTTTGCTGCAATAAACATAAAGATAAAAAATTATCTCTGAATTGGAAAGGAAAAAAAAAAAAACGCATAAAAATCAGAAAATTAATTTGCTGAAATTTACGCAACATAACGGCCGGAAAGGCAAGCAAGAGGATTTTGAAATTTTATTGAAGTTTTTTTTATGAGTACATCAAAAAATGGCGAAAGTAAAAAAAAAATCAACAGATTAAATTTTGTTCGATGATAACGCAACAACGTATTCCAATAAGCAAATAGAGTGCGTACGCGATTTAGGCATGAAAATACATGTATCTTTGTATCTAAGACACTTCAACTAGCGCAGGTGTTGCATGCGCACAGTGGTCGACTTCTATATGTATGTTTGTGTGTGCCATGTGGGGGCGAGCAGTTTGATGGCGCCAATGTCAACGACAGCAGGTGGTAAGCAACAACTTAGGGCATACTCTTGTCGTCACCGTTACCGTCGCCGACACCATCAGCACCATCAACATCTCCCTGACATTGTTATTGTTCTTTACGCGCGTACGTGATTTGCATTTGTGAATTGAGCGCGTCACGATATGCCACGTAACGCCATGTCTTCCTCAAGCGTTACTCAAATGATACTCTTCGAGTGTAGCTCTTTCGCTGCCTTAGACGCCGCTTCCTCTTCACCACTCTTCTGCCATCAACATATGAGGAAGGTCTTTGCGCGTCTCCTTGTGTTGAGCGAGCGGCAGTTGTCTTTGCGCAAATGCTAAAATAATAAATTGTTTCGAATTATTGGCACTTTGGTACTTTGCTCTGATAAAAAAGAAGGCGAAACGCAAAAGCCATCATCGTCGTTCTCATCATCATCATTATCATCACTGTAGTGATCATCATTATCATCATTGTCATTGCTTGGTTGGGTAATAACAATAATAATGCGTTGTGCGCACAGCATCACCTCAGACCGCAGGCAGGCAGCAAGCAACTCGTCATCTTCTTCTTCATCATCTTGCCACGCACTCTTCACACTCGTGTCCTTGCTTGTGTCCTTGTGCTAAGTCGCTGATAAGAATGTGTTAAGTCGCTGTTGTTGCGTTTTTATATTCGGTCGCGTGTCTCATAAAAATGAAAGCAACAAAAAAATGGAAAATAATATTATTTTCAATAAGCATGCATTAAATTATCATAATGCGCGCATTTTCAATATTTTCACGCATTAAAAATGTTGAACTTGCGCCACACTCGTGCTCAAGCGTTTCTGGGTTCTTGCTCTAATAGGCCTGTTGGAAATAAAATAATTTTGAAATTCTATTTTGACTGCTTTAGTCTTTTGCAGATTTGTTCTGTTTAATATTTTGGATTCTTTTAAATTGTGCCCTTGGGCGTTGTTTTGTGCTCAGCCGTCGCATTTTTATTAATTTTGGCTGAATTTTTGTGTTAAACAGAAATATTTGGCGGCATCGTTTTCAAATGTGTGCTTTGGTAGTTGACAACAATTTTCTTGTGGTGGCTTGAAGAAATTTTACGAATTTAAATTGAAAAATGAAGATAACATGATTTTTTTTTTCTGCCTTAGGAAAGAAGTTTGGCTTTTTTTAAGGCTTATCTGGACTTTGTCCGATTTATGTTCGATGCATAAGCTTACAGATGCATTTATGTAAGATAAGACTTCAATAAGGATTATTCAGCTCAGATTTTCGGCGTAGTTTAATATATATTTTGATTTCAAGTTTATTCTAATTGATTTTTTAACATTGAAATACAAATCCAGAATTTATCTTGATGATAAGAATCCTGATGACTCCTGTGCAACTCTCTTGACAATGTTAACTTTCCTTAGAAATCAGATCTTCGAAGATCTTAGCCAAGCTAACTGATTGCCCTAAAAAATGCACAAATATAATTTAAGTTTTTTTTTTTACATATTTCCCTTGATTTTTTGTTTCATCTTCATCATTTTCAAGAATCAATTAATGTTGAGTTCAATATTTACAGAGTCGCTTATAATTTTGTAATAATTTATTGCATTTTTAATGAGTTTCGTGTTTGCAGAGTATATCATCAGCAAAAGAACCTTTTTCCTTATTGATGGCCATGACTCAGAGGTTAAGCTTGCAGACAGCAACAAACGAGCGGCAACATTTTTAAAACAAATGTGTGATTAAGCAACACACAAATAAAAGAACACCGAAAGAACAAAAAGGGATAAAAATGTCTAGGTACTGTTAAGTAAACTTTTATGTTTTCGTTGTAAAATTATGATGAAACAATAAAAAACTGCGCAGCAAGCAACAAAAAAAAAAAAAAGAGATGCAAGAGAGCAAAGCAAATAATAACAATAATAATAATAAAAACCGCAAAATAACACAGATGCGTTGTCATGATCATGAGCCCGATCACATTTGAAGTTGATTTTTGCATTAACATAACAAAATTCATAAGGTTTTGGCTGTCTCCTTTGGCCAAGCTACGAGCAATACAAAAAAAACAAAAAAAAAAATGGCAATAACGCAGAGGTGTAAGACATAAAAAAAATCAAAACAAAAATGTCGTGGAAAAAAACATAAAAACACCCTCAAGAACTTTCACCGTGCAATCAATAGAAAGTTCTGCGAATTTCATTAAAAAGCCGCCACCGCCGCTGCCGACGCGGACGGCGACGCCACCGCGTCGTTAAGCAAATTTGGTCAAGAACAAGTCTTGGCCAAGAATGAATACGAATTGAATATAAACGGCCTTCTCCTTTGGTCATAAATGTTTGCAAGTCAAGTCATTAAAAGTAAAGCTGTGGCAAATAAAGACCACAAAAAATTGAAATGAACTGAAAAAATATATAAAAAAAAAATATATGTATAAAAAAAAAAAAAAAAAATCGACTACAGAATTTCATTAAGACGAGACGTGCTGCTATTATGCTATCAGCGTGGGTTGTTAATCACTTTTTACTTTATTGTTTTTGTATTTTTTTTTTTTTGTCTCTCTTCAAGCCAATTGACAGTTGTCTATGCTTGTTGAAAGCTCTTCACCTTCCCTGCCAAGAGGGTAAGCGAGACAAAAACCCCGAGCCGTGTGCCAGTGACCGAGTAGCAGCAACATTTCTTTTGTTAATTTCTTTTGATGGTTTTTTTTTGGTTTTTGTTTTTATTGTTAAGCTTGTCAAGTCTGGCAATTGCTCATAAAACGAATCGACAAAAAAAAATTTCAGCCTGTGCCACAAAAATGTTTTGAATTCAAAAATTCCAAACTGTCGGTCGCGCAGAAGCAGACTCAGTATGAAGCAGCAGCGCACCGAGCCATGAGACATGCCCGAAAAGTGCTTCTGTTTCATGTATCTGGTAATTTATTACTTATTCATTATAAGAAGCTGAGTGTTGTTGTTTGCTCATTGAACTTGTGTTCTTGTCTGAGTTCTTCGACAGTTAAACGGTAAAAACTGGTTTCGAATTGAAATTTTTTAGAAGCGATTTGATTTTGTTTTTATTGTTTTATTTATTTATTTATTTTTTTGGTTTGGGTGTTCGAACAAGTTGTTGATGCTGAAATTGCCTAATCCGGAGTTGTGTTTTTTAAGCAAAAATTAAGTTTACATAAAAGAAAGAAATACAAAAATAACAAATTAAACAAATGCAGGAAGCAAAACTGTGCTAATTTGCGCAATACGATAAATCAGATTAATTTACATAGGTAGAGAGTTTAGCGACTTGTATTGTTTTGTTTGATTTGAATTCGAGTTAAAAAGTTCCAAGAAGCGTCACTGACACTTTCGCGATCTTACAAACGTAAGCTGAAATCTCTACTAAGTCGGCTAATTGGCTGACAACAAGAAAAATCACGAATTCGATTTTTCAATGCTGATAAGGCTGAGTCAGCTGCTTTCTACGGCCCAAGATTTTAAAGGTGTGTGTTTGTGTGTGTGTGTCTCGCTCTGCCAAAGATATCATGACAGTTTTATTTATATTATGAGTTGCGCGCTACTATGTCAGGCATAGTTTTGCATAAATTTCATTCTATTCTATTTTTTTTTTTAACATTTTCTGTTTTTTTTTTTATTATTTTTTTATTTTTGAAACTTGTCTGTTCATTGTCCGAGCAACTTGATTTTAGTCAGTCTGTTGCCGTTCCTTAATTAAGCATTTTTCGTTCATTAAACGCTGTCAGCGCCTGTTCAATTTCTGTTCTCTTTTTGTGTAATTAATAAACATAAAATATTATGTCGCATTTATGCAAATTTTGTAATTGGCAAAATGATTTCTTCATTTTGAGTCGTGAGTTGTTGGTTTCGCTGACTGACTGACTGCCTGCCTGCCTGCCAGTCAGCCTGCCTCATCATTAACTCAGTTGAGTCTTACGCTGGCAATCATTATGTAAAAACAGCTGCCAACATTCTACTTTTCTCATTTTATGCTTTTCGCTGTCTCTTTCTCTATTATTTTAGCATTAATTTATTCACATTGAAGAAATTTGCATTTAAATCGAGCGCATGATTCTTTTGCTTTGCTGAATATTGAATATTCTCGATACTTTTTCTCTCTGATTTGGTTTTTTTTTATTCCTTTTCTACTCTTTGTTTGAGTTTTGATATTATTCTTTCTTTTCCTTACTCTTCACTCTTTGCTTACTTTTACTTTTCAATAAATTATGATTTTTGTGAAAATATTTGATTTTTTTTTATCGAATTATGCAAACTTTTTGCTTGATTTATGATTTTGAGTGAGTCGACGAAGGAAGAGAGTCGTAGAACTCTTGGTTTGTTTAAAAAGTGTAAATTTTTGTTGATTTGTTGAACAAACATTGCTATTATTGAGTACAACGATGAGAACTCTAATTAAAACTCTTTTTAGGCACGCCTTCAGTTGTTGTTCTTTAAAGTCAACTTTATATCCTGATTAATCTTAAAATTTCAGTTTCATTTCAGAAAGTGCTTTTGTTGCCTCTACTCTAAGCCTTTGTTTGCTGACGAAAGGTCTAAGCCAGTTAGTCAGTCAGCCAACAATGACCTTCCTTTCTATAACACACACACACATTGTAAAACCCATCAGATTATTACTTAACGCAAAGTCAACTTTACTATCAAATGCTGAAATCGGTGTAGAAAAAAAAAGAAGAAATACGCTGTGAGTTGCTCAATAAAATTACAGTAATTTCTTACAAGAGGCCTAACCAAACCGCAGATTCACAGATACAGATACACAAGTAAGATATCATAAAATCTAAATATAGACACAAAAATACCAATAATAATTGTTGTTGTTTTGTTGTGCGTTTCTCTTTCTTTGTATAGTAGATACTTTTGATATTTAGCTTGTGCTGTGTAGCTTTTAAACCAAAGGCTATGCGAAGGCCAAACACCATCAAAGGCTGTCCAAGAAATAGCACAGGATAATTAGCACAAAAGCGTTTTGTAAGTAAAGAGCGGCAGCACATAGTAAATTTTCGAAAGGCAGAGAGAGGAAGATGAAGAAAAGCCCATAAAAAGCATGTTGCGCTTGACTTGTGCTAAATTTAGAACTTGAAGTTGCAAAGTGTTGATAGTTGCAGCATTGTTGGCGGCGCACAGACGCAACAAAACAAGTAAGTAGTCACAGTCTGTGCTAGAGTCTGTTGCCGATATCTGGTTTCAGGCATTTCCGCAACAGACAGCGGCTAACTAAATTTGCCAAGTTAGTGACCATTGGCTGGCCTCTCCTATCCTATGCTGTGCTGTATTATATTTGCATTTATTTCCACCTCTATATCAGTTATGTTTTTTGACTTTTCACTATGATCACTTCAACGTCATACACACAAAATTGCGTTTGACTATTTAACTCAACTAGTTTGATGACAAGTTGACCTGGTCGACTGTATTCAACGCTTGGACTGCCATCAGGCATAACGCAAATGATGCTGTCAACCAAAATCCAATTGGCGTTTGTGGCAACAAGCATGAAAATTAACACTGCATGTCAAATGTGTCGCACATTTTCATAAAAGTAAATTCAAATGCCTGTCGTCGCCGCCGTCGTTCACACTGCGATTGTCCCCTGTGTCATTAGCAGCACTCAGTGTTTCACTCATTCCTGGCACATTAGGCCAACAAGCGTCATAATATCGTAATATCAAAATGTCGTAACACTTTACGTCTCACATTGCCTTTACATCATAGCAAATTCAATTCCAATTTCAATTTCAATTCAACTCAGCTCAACTCCACTGAGTTGTGTTTGCTCTGCTCAGCTTGGCTTGCACACATTTCATTGCTGGTCGCCCGTCCAGTTTGGCTCAACTTTGTCATTTTGCTGCTTTTTGTGTGTGTGTGTGTATCTGTGTGTGTCTGTGTTGGTGTTGTGTAGAACGTTTTGCACCATTTTGTGTGGCAAATGTCATAAAATCGTATTTTATGTACATTAAATGCAAATCTTATTTGAATATGCTTTTTGACATTGGCTTAGCCATGTGTATATGAATATGTATGTTTGTGTGTGTCTGTGTTTTTATGTGTGTAAAGCTTTTTTGTTGTCCTTGCCGCTTAACTCGTTTTTTTAATAGCGTTTAAAGATTTTAAAGCTTATCAGATTTTCTTATTTATATGTTTTTTTTATATATATTTTTTTTTATTTCTCTCTTTTCCATTTTATTGCTTGTTTTTGATTTGGTCAATCTCAATAATAAAACTGCCAAGCAAATCTTTTTTTTAGAATTTATGCAAACATTAATGGGAATTATTACTTTACAAGTAAGCAAAGTTTTATTTTTTTGTGCTATTTCTGCCAAGTTTAAAACTCATTTATTATTTCGCGAGCATGACATGTTCATGCAAAGCCAAAAAGGGCAAAAATGCGCTTATATAATTTTCCAAAAATGTGTGTGTGTGTGTATGTTTGTGTGTGTTTTGCTTACCGCGTCATTTATTAAATTAAATCATAACATTCATGTGTACATACATAGATAGCTGTGTGTGACCATAAGTAGAAATTATGACACATGACATGCACACACACACTCACACTCACACATACTTACTAATTCATACACTTGCTGCATAATCGCACGTTTGCCTCACCTTGTCTGACTTCATTAATTAAAGCTTTTCAGAACTCGCGTGCTTAAACAGATTGTGGCATTTATTTTTCTATGAGTGTGTGTGTGTGTGTGTTAAACAAACGGTTTATCTAATCAAAATTTGCTGGAAAAAGGTGCGTCCTTTGAATACACATCCAAACGGACGCCCTGTGGTATACTTAATTATTTTATTAGTCGCTCTGCTTACATAACTTTCTTTACTAGTTGCATGTCTTTGACGTTTCATAAAGAAAATATTAAATTTGTTTATTTTATCGTTTTGTTTATTTTTGTTTCAACGATAAATATAAATTTTGAGAAATTTTGCATTGATGGATTTGTTATGCAACTCAGTTTCTTGCTCGGCTTAAGGCAATTGTTCGTGCATGTATATGCTTTATTCTTTATGCAGTCGATGTCTCGTATTTCACATTTCATATTCCCTTTGAACTCGACGAATAAATGTTAAAAAGTAATACTTGTTTTTCTGTATTGTTATTATTGGCATTATTATCGTTGTTTTTGTTGCTGTAATGCATGACAGAAATACACTAAACTGCAGATACAATTTTTCAGTCTATCGGTCGTACAGGTTTTCGTCTTTTTGAATACCCATTCTTAACCCTTAACCTTAACCTTAGAAATAAAGTAAAGGAGAGAAATTTAACAAAATATGTCTATAAGAAATTCACCATCATAATATGTATATAAAAAGAATCTCACCCATGTGAGGAGCTCTGAATTAATACAATAATACTGGACTGAATTGAGTAATCTATCTTTCATTTATCGCATGTTTTCTAGAAAGATCAATCTTATAGAGATATTTGGAGATATTAAATTTTGTATAATTTTATTTATTATTTCCATTATTTGTTTATGTAATTTTTATTATATATTTTGTAATTTAGTTTTCTAACCAAGTAACAATAATCAAGTCCTAGAATGTTTAATTTGTAAAGCCATTTAAAGTGGTCTATTTTTATAACCAAATAATGTTGTCCAGTGTTATTGCTGTACTTAATGCTTTATGAAAAAGGAGAATTCATTACATTTCATGCATGTTTTTGTTTTTTTCTGTTCTTTTTTTCTTTTTTTTTCAATTTAATGACATCATTTGTATGGTTCGTGCGCTGGACCCTTACGGACAATCACACACTCACATATACACTTGTATACACTTGTATACACATACACACACTTGAACACTCATTTACTTGCTCACTCACTCACTCACTATGGACAGTTATAATTTCGTAATGTATTTTTTTTTATTTTTTATATTTTATTATATCATTATTTTCATTACTGTATTATGAGATGTTGTTGCTGTTGTTGTTGTTGTTGTTGAAAGTGATATGAGTTGTCTTTGCATGTCCAACAGGAGTTTTCATATACACAAGGACAAAACTTGTTTAATGTTTGTTATAGTTGTTGGTGTTGTTGTTCGTATATTTTTAACATTAAAATACTTTTTACTGTGTATAATAATAATTCAACAAAATAAATTAATGCTATCATTGTGCGTCTCATGTTACTTGCATGTTGCCACGCCCCTCTTTGTTGTTTAATGATGCTTGACTGACTTTGAACACATACATACCTACAAACATACATATATATATATAAAGGGAAGGCTAAAACCCCAAGCACATATTTGAAACTATTCGGACAAATGTCATTAAAATAATTAAAAAGTTTGCCTCGTTATGTGATATGTGTATTTCTCTTTTATTTTTGCTACTTTGTACATCATATTTTATACAGAAAGCGTCATTTTTTTGAAATGTCAAAGAACAAAAAATAAAAATAAAAAAAATTGCCAAGTTGAGTCATCATTGAACAGAAATTTGATATAAATTTGCTTAACATGAATTTAAGACATTTTATTGAAGATTTGTATATTTTATTTTTCGGAACATTTTTCTTTATTACGAAAACATATAAAATATTCAATTTATGAGAATTGGGTCAGTCAAATGAAAAGAGGAAGTTGTTTTATAAATACCGCTTAGCAATGATTGTCACTTCATGTGATAATAAAGTAATTGATTTGCGGCGATTTTTGGCATTTATCATGTGCGGCTTAAAACGATTTGAAGAGAAATGACAAAAAAAAAATTCGTTGCTTGCGAAACACAAAAAGCTTTAAAATTATGCAAGAAATTGATAAGTAAAAACAGTTATAAATAAGACAAACATCGAAACCAAACGAACAAAAGATATTCGCTTGAAGTTGCACTTGGCCTCAGCAGTTGAGTTGAGTTGAGTTGAGTTTTCTTCGGGGTCGTTGAATTCTGACGAAGGCGCTTCACATGCTGTTGTGCAACTTTGGATTGTCCTGTGAGTGTTGTGCAGGCTTTTTGTATTAATAATGACAACACGAATGACAGAACACAAAAACATAAACAAGAAAAATAAAACACAAAAATGAAGTGTCAAGTTAAATGGAAGCGCATTGAAGAAGCGCCTTGACTTATTTCACTGTTGTTTTTGGTTTTTTTACTTTTGATTTTTATTTTATTTTCATTTTTTTTTTTTTTTTGCTTTACAAATGATTCTTGTTTGTCTTTATTTTGTTGCTGCCGGTTGGCATCATCAGCAACTGAAGAATGATGTTGCATTTAAATGGCTTTTGTTATTGTTGATGTTGTTGCTAAGTTGTTGTTGTTGTTATTGTGTTGTCGCGTCATTACAACAATGCAAAAAACAAGTGTTATTACATGAGAAACATTAGCTTAGTCAGGACAACAGGATGACGCTTTAGACAACGTTGAACTCTGCCAGCGCACAGACAGTCTGACATTTGTATGTGTATTGTAACAACAGCAACAGCAACAACAATGACAATTACATCAACAACAACAACAACAACAGCTGGAAAAGGATTAGGTAGAAGTCTAAAGCTGTGCTTCAATGCCTCGAGCAATTCTTAAGACTAATCAGCGTAAGGACAGTGCACATAGCTATCGCAATACACTGAGAAAATTTAATATTTTAAGTGCAATTATTGTTGGCAAGCATTAACAATATTTCCTGCTTCTTTTTACAGTGTATTAATGCTAATTAAGAACTGAGTTTCTGCGCAAATGTTTTTGCGTTTTTGTTGTAGTATTATTTTTATTATTTTTGTAAAACGTTCGCTCACTTCTTCATCTTCATCTTCTTCCTCAGCTTCTTGTCATTAACGCTCAAAGGTAAGCAGCTTGTGACATTTTGCTCATTAAGTTGCGTAAATCAAATAAAAAATAAAGAGCAAATTTACATAATTTACGTGCGTGTTTTTGATAAGAAATTTGTTAATAAATAAGAAGAGATGTACCAATAAACAAAGATAAACACACACACACTTATAAAACTGACATTGGCATATTAAAATGAAAAAAATACTTATAAATTGATTTACTTATTTTAACCGTTTGACAATATTTGCTCTCCTTCATCGAACATATTTTGTTGTCAAATGCAGTTTTTGATCGAAAAGGTTCAAGTCTTTAGGAATGACAAGCCAAAGAAAAAAAAAAAGAAATCAAATCGGCCATGTTGTACAAATAATTGATGAGACCATCAGCTTAGACAAAAGCGCGCTCATGCGTTGCCACGCCCATTGGTCAATGTCCCAGCGTATTTGTCCAACATGAATGACTGCGTCGCTGTGTAGCTGTGTGTGTATGTGTGTGAGTTCGTGTAGCATGTCTCGTGCTCGTTACCTGATTGTAATGTTTGGCCATAAGTTTTGCCTTTTGCACATCACAAGGCATAAACAAGCTAAATCAAGTCAAATGCGCGCATAAATCTTCTTGAATGCTTCATGCAAATTTTCTGATGACAATGCCAACGTCGTCGTCGTCGTCATCGTCATTGTTGTTGCTGTTGTTGTCAACCAAACAGCCGATCCACCCACTCAACAGCAACACAGTAGGATGTCGGTAGCAGGCAATACTGTCTGTTTGTCTGTCTCATTCGCTCATCCTCCGTGGTGTTGGCAGGTGCATATGCCTGGCGTAAATGACTGACTGAGTGCTGACTTTGAGTCTCCTTGTCTTTTTTGTTGTTTTTTTTTTTTTTTTTTTTGTGTTTCGCTTCTTTCCTTTTAGTCTTCTTGTTTGTTGTTGTCTTTTTTTTTTTTTTTTGCTGCTGTTGTTTGGACGCAGACATTCTGCTTTTGGCAATTTGCGTTATTTCTCAGTGTGTATGAGTGTGTGTGTGTGTATTTTTTTTGCCATTAACAATACACCAAAACAACGTGAATATCAAACAACAGCAACAACAACAGCAACAACAACAACTACAACAACACTGTCAACACCTTAATAAATTGTTAAAATTAACTTTCTTGCTGCTTCTTTTATCTATTTTATTAGTTTCTTATGTTTTTTGTTGCCTTTTTTTTATTTTGTTGCTTTGCTTTTAAATCACTTTAATGCGTTCAGTGCCGTTAGCAAGAAAATCGCACGAGCAACAAAGGGAAATAAAATACAGGAACAAAAAAAAAAAAAACGAATTCTGCACACAATAATTTATTTATCAACTTAACTTGATTCATGTCACACCGCCACTCGTTAAGTGAGTAACAAAAAGTAATAAACCAAAATAAATATTTTTTTTTAAGTTTTAAAAATATCATATTCAATTCTTATTGAAGCATGTGGCAAAGCTGCTTTGCGCTAATTGACGACTACGAATGACAATTCATGCTCGCCCACGCCAACATTAATTGTCAACGCTAAGCATATTTAAATGTAATTTTCTACCACTCTTTTATTTTTTATTATTTTTTTTAATGTAAATATTTTTTTTTTACTTTTCTGCACACTGCAGCAGTATTTCCATGCCACAGAGCATATTTAATGAATTCAATTAAGCGAATTGTAATTGAAATCTGCGCATAATTAAATCCCACCAACGGTGACAACAACAACGCGAATTGTTAAAGACTTTAGCGTAGACATTGTCTGACTAATTGCAACAAACGTCACGACGCGACGTCTGAAGATATGTCAGTCTCACTCACTGTCCAAGGGAACTGACATTCATGCATTTGCTCATTCATGGTGCGCATTGCGCAGCATTTGCTTCTAATATGAAAATGAAATCAATTTGCAACATGTTGCAGTATTAGTGAAGATAACAAAATTTGCCAAGACGATGGTGGCAAGTTGCATCATAAGTAGAAAAAAAAAATAGTTATTATACTACATTGCGCTAATGAAGCGCTTCAGTTGTCGTCAGTGGCGGCAGTTGTGCTAATGATTTGATAAATTTTTTACCGAAAATGGTCAGAAATTAATTACAGACGAGCCTCCTTAAATTTGAATACTCGAAAGTCTCTCTAAGGGGCAGAAATTTATTATTCTCTACTGTTTGCATAAAATACTCTAAAACTCAGAGACTCTCTAACTCGAAATTAATGTGTTTTGATTAACTCTTAAGTCAAGAAAGATAGAAATTTTAAGAATAATTAAAGTATTGACAAAATTTTACCTTTGAAAGAACATAAACTTGGGAGATCTGTCCAGATTCCATGTCACAGATAAATCGTTGTAAGTCAATATTTTTTTTCACATGACTCTTTAAGTCGGAGTCTCGATCTTAAGTTCTTCGACAAGTCCTTAACTTGAAATATGTAAACTTTCCCTTGAAATTCGAGTTAAAGAGACCCAACTGTATTTTATATGAAGCTCAAACTTGCATGTTTCATTTTATTCACATTCATTGTAATTAAATTTTTGCTCATTTCAATAAAATTTCAATCTTGGCATTGATGCCATTTAAGTTTTCATCTCGTTGCTGTTTGATTGAACAAGCAAGCCAATTTGAAGTCACTTCAATAAATTTTCTCAATGGGATTTAATACATCAAATACCATTGAACAGCGAAGCTTGACAAATACATTGCAGCATTTACATTGATTTTAAATTATTAATGAGCGCAATTTCATAAAGTTAACCCGTTAGTTGTGCGCCACTGGTGAACGCATCCTTTGCTTTCACCCATACACTCACACAATTGCTGCTTCATAAAATTGGAATTTTTTTTTTGATTGTGCAAAGCTTAGCAGCGATTTTGCGTAAACTGAGTTGGTTGGGTTTTCAATTCAGTAGCCTGCGTTGCCTGCCAAGCAAATCAACTTAAAATGAGCAGCATCACTAGACACATTTCATGGCCGATCTTTGAGCTATTCTTCTTTTTGTTTTTGCTTTTCTTTTACATCTTAGGGTTGTTTGTGTTGTACTAACGCTGCATGATAGTTAGTAAAGACAACAGCGAGCATTGAGTGTCGCATCAGCGACAGCGACAGCAGCTTAAGACAAATTGACAACTCAAAGTTATGTAATCCGTTGACGTCGACATTGTCGCATCAACTGCCATGGCGGCTGTCAGGCCAGCCAGGATAACCAAACGACCGACCAATCGACCGTCCGACGATGGCGTTTGTGTTGTTGACTGGTAGCAGTTGACAGCAGCGCTAATCTGATTTGCATTGCTCAGTTGTGCTTACGTTGTTCGATGGCACAGTGAACTGCGCTAACGTTACGCATTACGTTGCTATTACGTCTTTACCGTTTGCATTCGCTTGGCTTGAGTCTTACATTGAACTACGATCCAATTGTCGATTTATTTTGCCAATATTTGCATTTATCCGCTTTATGTAATTCGAACTGTCAATGATACACAGATAAGTATAATGTTGGCGTGCCATTTTTGTCAATCAGGGGCGTGTTTTTTACTCATGATTGCTTTGTTTAATCACAGCAATTATGATTGATGACATAGTCTTTAAGCTTTAAAGTTTGACTCAAACCAAAATTTCTTTTGGTCGAATTAATTTACGGCGATTATGAATTGTTTTTATTATCTGAAAGTAAGAACATATAGTTATGACCATGATCGTTTTAAAATTAATAAGCTCAGACTCAACCTTAACCTCAGAAATTGTGTCGTTGGTTAAGTTCAAAATGCTTTTCTGCTAGAACACCACTAGATGAACTTTTTATAAGCTGAGGAAACGTTCTACTAATTCCAGCAGTTAACTATCTCAGTTGATTTCAACTTTGTTCGTTGATCTTCTTACTATTCTACTGACACAACAAATTTAGTTGCTTCAAACTTTTTTGGCTTTGCTTAAAGTCTTTCAATCAGATGCTTAAGTAAAAATTTCAGTTACTCAATTTGTTCTAATAACTCATTGTTTGTTTAATAAGCTTATTGTAAACTAAGTTTCATAACTTTTGCTGTCCTGATTTGTGCACAGACTTTCAAATAATATTTTCTCTACACCGACACACTTCGAGTCCTTTTTGGCTGAATTTTTCTTCTTCTTTTTTTTTTTTTCAAAATCAAAATTGTTTTCACAACTCATAAACGCTTCGACAAAACTCATTTCCACTTTATGCGATTGCATACTTCAAACCGCTTGCAGGAAATAACTGCAATGAATTGGAAGAAACTGGGGAAAAAACTGGGTTAAACAAACAAAACTTTATGGCTGGGAACCGACCACGCAGTGATTCTCTTTTGTGCCTCATTGACACTGTACGGCATTCAATTTGTTCTTTCTTTCTGGGTGTTTCTTTTAGTCAACAAAAAGAAAAAAGACTCAAAATTCGGCAGAATCGCACATACACTTGAAGGAAGTAAGCAAGTATGAAGCACAAACAAACCAATAAGACTCAAGTGTTGTTCAACTCAACTGCGCTATGAGCAGCAATGAAAAAGACGACCAAAAAACGAAAAAAAAAAGAAACAGCAAAAATGTTTGCATAATTTTACACTTTACAATTTTGACGTTGGCATGGGCGAATCTGAAACTGGGTTCTGTAAATACCAATGAGAGAGCATGTTGAACGAGCATCGAGCATCAGGCAAAGTGTAAAAGAAGTTGTGTCAATGCGACATAATGCAAACAAGAACTACAACCTTTAGACATGAGAGAGCACATTGCGAATATCAACTGAATTTGGATGATTATTTGCTTCTTCTTTTTTTTTTTGGTTTTTTGTTTTATTACAATTTTTTCTATCTTATTTTTTGACGATAACTGAAGCTCTGCTTGATTTTGAAATTCTCGCACGTTTTTGGCGCGTATCTGAAAACAGCGACGACGACGACAGCGACGGTGATGATGACAACGACGTCGTAAGCAGCGACGCTTTGCTTCTTGGCTGTTGGCTGTGTTGGTGGCGGCATAGCAATGTTCGTCTGCTTGCCCCTCAAGCTGCTCAGCGTTGTGACGACGCGTCGTCAACCGTGGCTTCATAAATTCGTCATTTTATTCAAAATTTCACATTCACTGACAATTTCATTGGCTTGACTTGTTTTGACTCGACTCTACGCGAGTCTTGAGTCGTCTCGATACGACTCGGCTCAATTGACAGGCCCAACTCGCTGCCAGCCAGTCAGCCTGCGTTGCTGGCCTGCCTTGTCTTGCTGCGTGTTTGCTCTTTTGTTCTTATTTTCATTCGTTTATATTTTTAGCATTGTGTGTTCTTATTGTTGCTGTTGTTTTTGATGAAAGCAACAAAAAGACAATTTTGCGCATTTGTTTTTTATGTGTTATACATATTCTTATTAGCTTTTTGTTGTTATTGTTATTGTTGTTGTTGGTTGTCGTATCTCAGTGACTGTTTATTTAATTTTTTTTTTTGTTTTTTTTTTTTATATAATTCTACGTGCACATTTTGTGGGTGAGAGTTGTTCAACAGGAACCTTGGTACGACATTATTCTTGTTAAGTGGGTCAGTAAAACGCGTCAACACATTGTCAAAAGTATCGCGCACAAACACACATACACTCACACTCACATTTAGTAACAGATACGCAGATACTCACATGCAGCTGCGCACCTGCAAACAGGCAACATTTAAATATAAATGCTATAAAAATGTTATTTACACGATTTTGAAAAGAGAAAGTCTGCCAGTCCGTCTGTCTGTCCAGTGTGTCTGTCTGTCTGTCTGGCAGTCCGTTAGGGCGCGGATTCTTTTCATTCTGTTTCTGGTGGTTTACTTTCGCATTTATGTTTATGGTCGTTACGCTGCCTTTCATTCTCTTCGTTGCCTTGTTCTTCGGTGTGGGTGTGGATGTGTGTGTGTTGTGTGTGAATGTGAATTTTGTTGTATTATTGCCAAAATAACACGATTTATGTGCCATTTTCACATGTAATTGCAAATTTGAACGAAGCTACAAGCGCCCTTCTCATAAGCGTGAGAATGTTCTGGTGTTTCTTATCTCAATGGGAAATCATTTGGAAAGATTTGTTGAAATTTTTATTATTTATTATTTTATTATATTTGCGTGAAAATTAGAAGCTTTCTAAAGTGACAAGTTTTTTATTTGAATACAATTTTGTCTGAGAAAAATAAATAATTATTTGAAAGTTTCTGTTTAGAATAGAAAATGAAGGATACCTTTTTTGTAAATAAGATACATGTCTCAGTAATGGAACATGTGCGATTTGTGCTTCTAGCTGATAGCAAAATCTTCATTCATTTTAATTTGACTTTTAATAAACATAAAGTTATGTTATGGTTTTTCGTCAGGCTTTTAATAAAAACATAATGTAGTTGGAATAACAAATTTTTCAAGTCTTCATTCAAAAACCAATTGAATTTTCACTAGTAATTTTATATTCTTGTAACCCACTTTGTTTCTAATGTTGTATCATAGACACTTCCATTAAAATAGGTAAAAAAAAAACAAATTTTTTTGAGTGATTTTTCCTGCACGCACAGAAGCATTTCACTGAGCAAATAATATGCTACTCAGTCAGTCAGTCAAATGAAAAACAAAAAAAAAAAAAAAATTTATGCATGAATTTATGTTTGTAAAAAAACAAAAAATCAACAATAAGAGAGACAGAAAACAACAAAACATAGAATAATGTGACAAGGATCACTTGAGTGGAGAACATGCCGCAAAAATTGACAAGATGACATTAGCAAGTGACAAGTTACGAATCCAAACAAGTTGAATTGTCGGCACAGAAAGCAGAGTTCAGCATGCTGGCAACTCAATTCAAAACTAGAAAATGCGACATGAGAAATTGTTATTGTACATGTACACACATACACATACAGTAAAACAGACAGACATGCAATAAAACCACAAAACGATTTTAAACAATTACGTGAGCGGCATAAAATTTTAGATTTATGAACTACATGACAACGACAACAACAATAACAAATAACAAAAACAAGTAGAAGAACGAAAGACAAAAAAAAAAAAATGATAATAGAAGAAGTCGTGACTATGATTGAGTTCTGTAAAGTGTTTTGAGCCTAAGTTGGTCAGTTTCATGCATGTTGCAACAACTCACAACAACTGTGCAACAAATGCGGTTAACAAGTGCATTAGGCTTATTATAGACGATGGCAGTAAGCAGCATGCAATTGATTGACACACAGACAGGCAGACAAACTGGCTAACTGACTGAGTAAGTGAGTGTCTATGACGTGTCACATATGCGTGCACATGGCGCCAGTCAACAACTTCGATTCGCTTTCACTCATTTTACTGTCATCGATGGCACAAAACACGTTAGAGTTATTAACTTGATGAAGGTGTAAATAAAATAAAGTTGTCAATTTTGTGGTTACTGATTGGATAAAGGAAAATGAAAAAGCAAAAAAGCAACAAAACGAAATTACAAAATGTGTTCATAAATGTTCGATTGAGTGTGTTCTGTTAGCTGTAAGTGTTGTTGCATAATATCGTATGCTGGCATGTGTGCCTCGATGCGAAAACTGTGCAATGTGCATATCAAATTTTGTTTGCGGTTAGACTAATTGGATTGGTTTTCATTTACTTGTATGTTTAAAATGTTTATGCATGTGTAAATGTGCCGGTGCTGCACGTGCCATAGCTTATTTTTATTGGTTGTTGGCTTCATATTTTTTTGTTTTTGTTCTCATCATTGGCATATCATGCAAGTTGTTTACTTCTCATTAGGTCAATGTGAATTTTCGCTCGCTGGCAAATGGTTATCAAAAGATTTTATGTTCATATTTACCAAAATACTCACTACAATAATTGAAAAATAACAACAAAATTAGAAACATATACATGTAAGCAAGAAATAAAGTATGTTCTTTGTGAAATATACAATACGTAGTAGCTCAGTAAGTAGTTCCGAACTAACGAATATACTAGTTCATTGGTAACCAGTACTAGTTTCACTTGAAGCTTCTTTGCCGACTTTCAGACTTGTGATATTTCATAAAATTTCATATTTATTTGAAAAATATTCGTACAGATTGTTTGGCTTATACATTACCTTTGCCTACTTTAAATACTAGATCCAAATTCGATAGTTGAGAACTAGTTTACTAACAGGGTTGGTCAAAATTCTTCTAGAGTTTCTCTGAATTCGTCAAATAACGAGTTCTAATGCTAGCGAAAATGGGACAATTGAAATATGATCTTTAAGCTTTATTTTTTTTATCATTGATAGATCTTTATTGTTAGTTATTGTTATATATGGCGAAACATATTTGCTTATTGTTCGCTCAGAATGTGATTGGTGTGCTGAATTTTGTCTGTTAATCTATTTAAAGTTATTCAGTCATGAAGTTATTCGAAGCATGAGTATATTTCTAAAAACAAATATTTTTAAAATTTCGCTCCTACAATGTTTCTGCCTAAATACATGTCAAGAAGTTATGATGGAGCTACTTGTTTTTTGTTATTAAATCTTTTTTGCTTTCTCTAGCGCTTCCTCTTTCCCAGCGATTTTTCAGTATGCAAAATGCGTTCAGCGACGCGCCTGTGAAAATTGGAGCAAAGTAAGTCAAAGTCATTTCGGCTTGGCATCTGCACAAAAGCCAACAAAGCGCAAAAATTTATATTATATTTTTATTAACCGTTTAGTGCTTCTTTTTATTTATTTATTTGAGTTTTTTTTGTTCTTTGGACTTGCCACTGACAGCGAAGACGTCTAATTAGCATGCAAGGCCAGCGTTGCACTGTACCCGCATTTATGACGCTCACTGTTGTACCACTCCGCTCGTCTCCCCTCGCCAAGTGTCAGTCAGCCTGTTCACTTATTAAGTACAAAATTATAAAAGAACCTTTGTGCGGCATTTTTCGGACAATAAATGTCGCAATTTTTATATTTTAAAGCAAAGCAAAACAAAAACAAAAAAGTGCTTTCAAATTCAAAAAAATGCTTTTGAAATTTTTGATGCAAAAATGATGTTGATTGTACTTATTGTGCTTGTGCTTGTTTTTGTTAATTTGTTTTGTTGTTTTTGTTGTTGTATTTTGTGTCAGAAAAAGTGTGCAGTTGACTTACTTTGTGCGAATGATTTTTATGGACACGTCGTTGAAATTTGATGGGCGAGTTAAGTTAACAAAGAATTATAATGACATAATTATGATTGTGTTGTATTATTAAATTTAAAAACGCATTTAAATAAATGGAAATGTGTGCCTTTTACTTAAAACAGATAAACACTTTCGAAAGGCATATATATGTAATTTCAAAGCTATCAAAAGCAGCTGAGCAAGTGCGTCAGCTTGTCAACTTGTTGGCTTACAGAGAAAATCATTTTGTGAGGTCAGTTTTTATTATTATTTTTTAATTGAATTATATCGAAATTCACAACAGCTGCTTGAAAGTATGCTAAGTAAAATGAGTGCTTATAATGGAACTCAATTAAAAGATGCTTGCATACTCTTAGGCAACTATTATCTTTAGTTAAAGCATATTATTAAGCTAAATCGATGAGAAATTGGCACAAAACATATACTCAAAATTGTTGCTTAACAACTTGCAATTTATCTTCATGTGCTCAGGTGTAATTAGCGATTTTTGACTTTGACTTATATGTACATGTGTGTGTGGCTTGGTGACGATACAAATTGATTTCAGCTTCATTGCGTCATTGTGCAAACAAATCCTGACAACCTGTCAACCATGTGTCAACGGTCAACGTCGTTTCAATCTCACCGACCTGTGTCACTAATTACGTTTGCTATAAATACTTCGGTCGTGTCCTGCACTAGTGTTGCCAGTGTTGTCGTCTGCCAGCTGTTGATTGCTTAACTCTTGTGTGGCATATGGTCGCCTCTGACCTGGTCTGGCTCAGACGTTGCTTTATCCATTACCACAGTCATTAATCTAATGAGCTGATGTGAGCCACAGCAGCGGCTGTTGCTGTCGTCTCTCCTCAACTCAACTCTACTCAACTCAACGCATCTCAATTCGTATCGAATTGTAGTCACTTCCTTGAGCCTTTCATGAGTCCTTTTGTATGTCTCACATATCGTGCATTGCGGCTTGTCCAGTGACTGAGCGCGCATAGTTAACTCTGTTGGCCATTTCGAGCTGGAAGAGTCTCTGACAAATGTGTCAATAGATATTGCCAGCTGATAATAAATACCAACAGTTTTTCACATTGCACTTTGTCGATTTTTCTTTTATTTTTGCTCGTTTTTTTTTTCAAGTGTTTTCTATTTCGCTTGCCAAGTGATTTCGCTTTCGTCTTCGGTCTCGCTTTGCGGTAATTAGTTAGCGTCATTAACACGTGATAATCTGCACAAAGCGCAACTTGTATAATTAATTTTGTGCAGCAACAACAACAATTTCTAAAAGGCAATGAAAACCAACGCACGTGCTGCAAGACATGCCATAAATATGATAGGTTGTGCTGTTGGCCGTAGACTTAGTTTGTGGCTGTGCGCTTCTATCTTACAAGATTTTAATCGCATTTCGTTGGTATTCAACTACAAAGCCTGAAGCCTAACCGCAAATGGTTTGAAAATTGTGCATTATTAATTAACATTATGCAATAACGTAGTATGCCAATCAATGTAACTAATTTCATTTAGTTGGCTTGCATTGCATTGTCATGATCTTATTAGCGATGCTGGCATTATTATGGCTTGAGCGCCGCCTTGCAATTTCTTGATAATTACATGTATCTGTGTGGGTGGCCTCATCTTATTTCATTTCTTAGTGCAATCTACACTTCACTGTCATTAATAATAGCAACAATGCTTTACATAATTTCGTGCATTTCTTAAACATTTGTAATTACTTTAATAGGTAAAAAAAAAGAGAGCAAATCTTGTATTCTTTGTAATAAATAAAGTTTTTTAGTTACAGCAGATTTCAGTTGAAACTTTGTTGATTTCTAACCCAGTTTTTGCTTTTAAACATTCCAAAATTATCGCCTTGACAGACATTTACCCATACACTGCAACGCGTCCTTCCGCTGTCTTCGTTTGTCGATGCACTCTTTGTACGGACGACTGACGGAAAATTTGCAAAATTGTTTGCGCTTTCAAGCGCCAAAATGCATTGAAGAAACTTTTGTGTCTCTTTTGAAATATATTTTGTCGCCGAAAGCATTTCTTTAATTTAGTTTTGATTCAAATTTTGTTATTTAGGAATTTGATGTTGTTTTTTTTTTTCTTTTACAGTTTGTGTTTGTACTCATTTCCATGCTGATGTTGTTGCTGTTGTTTAGTTGTTGTTGTTTATCTCAAGTTTTGGCCGCCTTTAAAACTTATTTCTACACTTTGTTTTTGCGAAAAACAAAAGTGCAAATTACTGTTAAAGTTTTCTATTTCATTCGAGTCTCTTCTGTTTCAGTCTCAGTCTTTGTCTCAGTATTAGTTTCTTCCCTCTCTCTGTTAGTTGGTTAGCCATTTTACGCCAGTTGCTCTTGCTTCGTGCATGTTTTTCTGTCAAAGTTTTGAGCATTTCCTGTTTTGAACGCTTACAGCAGCGGTGGCAGCAGCAGCAGCAGCCGAATTCAGCTTCATCTCAAAGGCATTTCCGGTGTTTACTGCTGACAATGAGAAAAGCACACATTTTGTGCATTTTCTAGTTGAATTTGTTTGCTAAACTTTGTTGTTTCATTTTAAATGGTTTTGTTTTTTGAAGATTGTTAAGTTATTTTTGTTGGAGTTTGGGAATTTTGTATTTATAATTTGGTTATAAACTTTAAATAAATTAAGTTTTATTATTACATCTTTTTTATATACATTTTTTAAATACTTTAAGTTTGTTTTTTTGGATTCCTAATGTCTTAATGAACTTATTATTTGGTCCAGTTCATATAAAG
Source organism: Phortica okadai (assembly GCA_034638295.1). Lineage (NCBI taxonomy): Eukaryota > Metazoa > Arthropoda > Insecta > Diptera > Drosophilidae > Phortica > Phortica okadai. The sequence goes on along the minus strand of CM067849.1, from coordinate 2,540,561 downwards.
TTTCAATATATGGTAAGTCTGGTAGTATTTTGTTATATTTAATATATGTGTGAGAGAGCAGAGTCTGTGTTCGACACAAAAACGGAAAAGATCGATCCCACGAGAGGTAAAGAATTAGAAAAGCGTTGAGTGATTCTTTGCTATCAAGATAAGTGATAGAGGCAAGAATAGAAGTTTAATTGGGCAATTTTAAGCTATGTTTTGATAGCTGTCCTAACAAAAATTTTAGCAAGCGGATTTGTAGATTCCGAACTTCAAGATCGTAGTGTAAAGTGAAGTTCCTGACATATCATTGTCACTTGTTATGAATAATGAAAAAATAATGAATTGCCTCTAATTGTTTCAATTAGTTTTCCACAAACAAAACCAAAATTCATGTCTCAACAGCGAAACGAAGTTAAAAAAAAAAAAGTTCTGTCCTTCGCCATGTTCCGAACACTCAAAACAAAGTTGTGCTTTTTAAAAACAATTACGAGCAACTAACTAATGAAGAAACATTTAAAAAATAAAAGTTTTGCATTTGAGTTGTTTTCGAACGAAGCAAAAATGAAACGTTTGGCCATTTTCAAGTAAGTATGAGCGCACAAAGAACTCATTTAAGCGCTCAACGACCAACCGTAAGACAGTTAGAAAAGGAAAGAGACAGATTGTGTGTCAGTGTGTGTGTGTATTTGTAGGCAAAGCAGCTGCAATAAACGTTGATTATAAGCAAAAAGTGGCAGACAAGTGAAAACGATTTGCAAAAAGTTTTGCGCGCGTTGCTTTTTCTTATAAGAGAGTTACTGTTGTTGTTGTTGTTATTGTTATTTTTGTAAGATTTCTTGTTCTTGTTATTCGGCTTAAGTTTCTTCTTGTTGGACGCGTTGTACATGAATAAGCAATTAAAAAGTTGTTATTAAAATTATTATGCAAAAAATGTTTTACAAAATTCGTAATGAAACTTGAAAAGGAGCTTGGCAGCAAAAAGGATGCACCAACATTGGACAGCAATTTCACAGCGTTTATAAAACGCTTAAAATGGACAAACGAAAGCAAAACGAATTACAAAAGTGCATTAAAGATACAAGTATAAACACGACAAGAGTTTTAACTGACTGTGCATATAAGATGCAGGGTGAAGCGGAGTGTAAGGATAAAAAGCGCTTAAGTTTATATCAATTAGAATAATAAGTTGTAATGTTGCACAAATACAATTGTGCACGCGTGTCACTTCGAATGCAGCGAGTGTCCTTGCAACAGCATGAAGAGTTTAAAGAAACAGAGTGGAAAAAAAATGAAAGAGAATATCTAAAAAGATGCAAAATGTGAAAGTGAAGTGCAATGAAAACAGCAACGAATAAATAAGACAATAAACAAATTTGTCAAAATGCATTTTAAGCGAACGAGTCAAAAAAAAAAAAGACAAACAAAAACAAATAAAGTGAGTAGAAAAAATAAAACAATTGAAAATGACTGCGAATGTACAGAAATGCGTGTATTTATTTAGAACTCAGCGTAATGTCGAATCCGTTGGCATAGTGTGGATGACAGAGGCGTACAAAAAAAAAAAAAAAAAAAAAACTATACGGAAGTCAAACTGACAGTCAAACTGGTCGGAGATGTTAGTGAGCATTGGAGGCAGCCAACATGTCAATGCCGTGTCAGCAGCTGTTGCTGAAACATACGTCCATGCTTCGGCTTTAAGAGCGGTGTGGCTGTGACCACTTTGAACTGACAGGATGCGCGTTGGGCCGTGCTACGCTGAACTGTGCTAAGTTGAGTTGCCTTTCGGCATATCCTTGCTGCTGCAGCACGGCTCATTTAGCAAACGTCGTTAACCTTCGCAATGCGTTTGTTTAGCTTTCAGTTTCACTTTACGTTTGTTTTTGTTAGCTTTCACATTTTTTTTTTGTTATTTTTTTTTTGTTATTTTTTGTTTTTGTTTGCTTCTGTTTATAGTTCAACGGTCATTTGCTGCGAGCGTTTTGTGCGCTGGTCCTTCCTGTCGAATGTGTTGCTGTTGTTGTTGTTTTTAAATTCGCATTCGTTTGTGCTACTTTCGAGTTTGGTTTGGTTTATTCTAATTAGTGGAAAAATAGTTGCCATTACGGTTGTGGCTTGGCATATAACCGCGAGCGCTCTGACAATGATAGAAAAAAGGGTTGCCGAGTTGAGAGAGAGAAAAAAAAAACACAAAGAATCAAAACCGAGTAGAAAAACAAAAAAAAAGGTAATTTAACAAGTTACAGAAAAGGACATGTTGCTGAGTAGGGTCGTTGTCTGTTGTCCTTTGCACTCATTTGCCACACACACACACACACACATGTATACGCACGCATTCACACTTAAAAAAAACATGTATGCGTAATGAGCGCATGATTCTCTTATACATACATACATACATATATGTGTATGTGTGTCCTTTTTGGCTGCAGGACTTTTACGATTCATTTTCGTAAAATAACAATTAAATGTTTTCTTAATGGTCTCAATGCTTTGCAATGCGTTATGGCTTAGTTGTGTTGCCAACAACAACACAATATCAACAACAATAACAATTACAAAAATAACGAGTACATCATGAATGTTTCTTTTCAGCGTTTTGTTGTTGTTGTGGGTTTTTGGTTATTATCCTTGCTGTTTTTGTGGTTGCTCTTGTTGCTTTTGCAGATACTATAAAAATAATTGGTATGCAAATATATAAGTTGAATTACGCCATATACATTTATTGTTGTTTATCTATGTATGTGTATTTGTGTGTGTTAATTTCTTGATATTCACAGCTTCTTGTCGCTATGGTTTATTTGATTAAAGTAAAAGATAATATTTAAAGCTCAAACATCTTTATTTGATTTAATCGTGCGCTTGTATGAAGCTTAAATATTTTAGAGAAGTAAAAAGTAATTCAAACATTGTCTCAAAATGCACGAAAGGTTGAATTCTGGCTCCTACATATATATATGTGTTAAATCTGAGAAGTAGAAAGTTCAAGGTCTCTTAAAATGAAACATAAAAGAATATAAACAAAATTATATTATCCTAAGTAGCACATAACAACAGGGCACAAACCGCAGTCAATCATACGATTACATATTTCGAGCTCGATCCTAAAAGTAGGCAACAAAAATACGGTATTGGTTTTTCAACAGTGCATTTTGGTTAAAATTTTCATAAAATTTGAAATTTAATTAATTTGCTCTTTTTACTTTTGTGTTGGCAGCAATTGAATTGAAGTCAGAATTGTACAGAGGCAAATTATTTGCTTTGCGAACCAATTGAGATTTAACGTAACTAAACATTCCGGAGTATCTGTTCTTGTTCTTATTTGAATAGTGTTTTGTTTATTCATTGCGATCGTTAACTGTTTGCCTTGCAAATGAAAACCAACAAAAAGGAAAAAACAAAACGTTCAAAACCCAAATTATTTTTGTGTTCACCTCACAGTTATGCTCTGCGACAAGTAAAACGCATGTAAGTGGCAAACAATGACATACGTTCGACATGCCAACCCATATTGTTTGCCACTGAGACATGTGCTGTTGTTTACGTGTGGGTTCTTATGCGAGAAGCTGTTTATGCACACGTTTGCGCCGGCAAGTATGCAACATATGCCAAACGTTTTGCCATGCTTCAAGATGAGTCGTCGAGCGTTGAGCAGCAGCAGCAGCAGTAGCAGAAGCAGAAGCAGCAGCAATTTTGTTGATTTCCGGTGAAAAATAAACTTTCAAGGATATGCAAACTTTTGCATCCTTAAGCAAATTTCATGAATTAATATTTTTGACTATGACCACACACACACACACACATATGCATGTGCATGTATATATGTTTATGTAAGTTTGCTCTCTTGCAGCCATTTTTCATGCAACGGTGCGAAATAATATTTTTAAGAGCATTTCAGAAAAAAGAGGGTTAAAAAAATTACTAAAAAAAGAAGAGAAGATAAACTTGTTTTGCTCGCTTTTTGCACTTTGGCCACCTTTTTAGCTTGGCGTAACTTTTGAAGTTTTTGCTTTTCCTTTTTTTTATTTATTTATTCCATTTTTTTTTTTGTCTATTTATTTTGCAGATTTCTATTATACACACACACACTTAAAAACCCACATGTCATGCACGAGACTCTAAGGTGCAAATGTTTGAGGGTCTCATGTGTGTGTGTGTATTTGCATTGCCCCAAAATGCGCCTGACGCATTCACTTAAATTGCATTCAGTTAAAAAATATTTTACAGCTAAAGTAATTAATTTGAAAACCCAAAAGAGTTGCGGTGAAATTTGATTTTTATTTTTTTTTTTCTCAACATGTTTGTTTTTGTTGCCTGTGCCTTTGCTACTGCCTTGCCTTTGCCTCTGCCAGTTTTGCCTTTCACTCACTTTGCTTTGGCAGTTTAATTTCTCGATGTTGTCGCTGTCGCTGTCAAATTGTTGTTTTTGTTCTGCTTAGCCGCAATTTTTGGTTTTTGCCACTGATTTCAAGTGGTTTGCTGTGCCATTTTCTCATTTGCCACTCGGCTCCTTTTCCGCTACTCAAGTCACACGAGTTCGCATTTATCAGAACTTTATTTCACAAAAATTTCAGCTTTCTCGCTTTACTTGAAGCTGCTTTTCACTCTCCTTTGGGCCAAAGTGTTTCTGTCTGTCTATTCATCTGTGCAACCGTCTATCTCTCTATCTAACTGCTCGTACATTCTCGCACATTTTGTGTACTGAAATACGAATACAATTTCAAGGATTTCGTCATACAAGACAGGCTTGTGAGTGTCGTTTGGCTCCTCTGCTTTTTGCTATTGAAATTTTCTGCTAATGAAGTGTGATTGAAATTTTGTTAATTTGCTCAAGTGCTTGTGGTGGTTGAAATACTTATGCTACATGCACACTCATCCTCACACATTTACATACATACATTTGTCTGTTGTATGTTTGAGAGCTTGAGTGTGTATGATCAGCACTTGTTTGACTTCATACTTACACATGTTGATAGAATTTCATAAGATTTATTTAATTGAAGGCAAGCTTGTCATGCGTGTAGATGTTTTTGTTAGTCTTTACCTTGAAGTGCTTCTTCCTTTTCTTTCCGCTATACTTGCACATACATATACTAATATATATGTAGAAATGTATTTCTATTTTTGTTGCTAAATACTTAAAATGCCTTCAATTAATTACGACAAACTTTTCCTTTTCTCATTTTTATTATTTTGTATCTTCTATCATCTTGTGCTATTCTTTTGCTTTACTAAAAAATTTTCTACTTAAATGAAGAAATTTTTCAAGTTCTTTTTACTATGCTGCCAAACATTTGATTGTTTTTGGTTATATTTTATAAGTATGTGACTTTAGGCTGAATTCTTAAAAGAAGACATGTGCTTGCGGTCTGTTTCTTTAGTTACTTGAATTCCTTGAATTTTCGAAAGTGAGTGAGTCGCTGCTTTGATGTTATAAGTAAAAGTTGCTGATAAATGCAATGTGTCCTTAGGATAATGAAATGATCTGTTGGTACTTTAAAGTTTGTGCTAGAAGTACAAAATTTAAAATGCAAAACTCATTGCTCTCCAATTCACAAAAAAGGACAAACAAAATTTGTAAAAATTGTCTTTATTTATTTCTTAAGGTACTGTAAAAAAAACAACAACAAATTAAAGCGCATAACAAAAAACAATTACAACAAAAATGCAAAAAAAAAAAAATAGTAAACAAAAAGGGAACCGCAACGAATCGCAACGACCATGGCATTATAACGGAAATTAAGTTGTTGAGCAGCACTGAGCCTGGTCAAAAGGACACAAAGTAAGCGTCGAAGTCTGTTGGCACCGGCGGTGGTGCGATGCGCTTACCAAAAGCATCGACAGAGGCAAGACATCGAGCCAGTCGGCAATGTTGGTGGTGGTCATTGTTTACGGTTAAATACGATGAATCCGGAAGCGTAGTTTCGAATACAAGTAAAAATCAAGTTGGTTGCTAGTCGAACAAGCTGCGGTTCGAGCATCAGGCGCAGGAAGTTGATGCGCGGTTTAAGTAGCACAAGCACAAAGTCGCAAAGTCGAGTGCTGTGAAGGACACAAATGCTACAAAAAAGAAGAAAAGAGAATTCGAGAATTTGTGGCCTTTTCTTGCGCTTCTTGAAATGTTAGTTTTATTTTTTTTTGTTATTTATTTTATAACTAAATAAGCCGTTTTCGAGTCAGTTTGGCGGAACTGTTCTACTTAAGCGACTTCCTGCGGATTTTTTGAGTTGTTGTTTTGGACTTTTTGTGGCAACTTATTAGATTTAGTCGCTCGCGTATATTTTGTTTTATTTTTTTGGGTTGATTTTTTTTTTGGCATTAGTTTAGCTTTTACTGAAATGCAATAAGTACTCAAGAACGAGCGTCAAATTAAATCGAATTTCAAGTCGAACCAAATTAAATTCAAACCAAGTTGATATTTATTAATTTTATTGGGAGGAAGTCGCTTCTGCTATTTTTTTTTGGATTTTATTTTTGTATATCTTGCAGTATAATGTTGCGCGCCGCATACAAAATTGTTAACAATGTCGTTGGGGCAAATAAAGCGCTCGGTTTTTGTTTTTTTGGACAAAGTTCTGTACGCATTCCAATTGCGGATGCGTACGTTTGTTTGTATTTGTAACGGACAATAATAAATGGCAAAGGCATTAAGTAAAGAGTGGCTAGCGGCGCCAGACCATTGCAACGTAGTACAGCTCAGTACGGCTCTGCTCAATCCAAGCGAAGCCAAGTTAAGCAGTGCTCAGTTCAGCACAGTACTGCACAGCACAGCACAGTACTGCGTAAACCAAAGGTTAGCCATTGGGCACAGCCAATGCACTGCAATCATTGTCGAATGCCACAAAGAGTAAACAACATGATGCAGCTCTCTTTCTTTCGTTGATACGTTCATTCGTTCGTTCTCATTCTCACACTTTCATTGTGAATCTTTTCATTCATTCGAAGCATTGCATTTTCTGCTCCCTTTCACACTTTTCGTACAATTTGTACGTGCATTGCTGCCGGCACTGTTTTCATTTGAGTTGAAGTGAGTGATTGTGTGCAAGTGAGTGAGTGAGATGGTCTGTCCTTGTTACATTTTAGGCAATGACGTTTGGCTGCGTATATCTGTATGTATGTGTGAGCGTTCGTTACTTGCGTAACGGTTAATTCATGCGTGCAAATGCGGTTCAAACGTTTATGATGTGGTAAATGCCGAAATTGACGCAGTCAACGTCATTGTTGTTGTTGTTTTTGTTTTTGTTGTTGCCGTTCTTACTGCAGTCGTTGTCGCGTCGGCTGCATTTAAATTTCAGTGAGCACTTAAACTGCGCCGGGTCAATAGAAATGTTGTTCGCATCAGGTACAACAATGTCGCACACATGAACTGCAACTGCCACAATTAGGCATTCAGCTTGTGAATTTCATGTTGACAGACAAAGTAACGATTGTTGTCGTCGTCGTCGACGTTGTGACAACTTTTGTTGTTATTTGTGAAATGTTGCAAGCAAAGCAGTCGGCAATGCCACAACACGTTGCAACTACAAATGTGCAGCAGCTGATGCTAAGTGACGCATATGTTGCACACGTATATTGTCTAAAAGGATTTCGGCAAGTCACTTGTGACGTGTGAAGTTGCTCAGAAGTCTGTGAGCATTAATTTACGCATCAATCGAAACTTATTCAAGTATTTATTAGCTTTAATATTTATCGTTGTTGTACTGCTTAAATTGAAATGAAAAATTTGTTACTCTTATTGACCAAAAATTAGTACTCTAACTGTGTTGTCTTGCTTAGTTGACTAAACAACAAATCAACTCAATGTTCTTACAAAAGTTATGGTTTGTCTTGTCAAGTTCAATGACCTCACAGTCCAAGCAAATCTCAACAGTTGATCTTAGCTTGGCTTATGTAAATATTTGTAACAGTTTCTTTGCCGTTAACATTGCTTTCGTTAGTTATATTGCGTCGCTTCATAATTTTATGTGCTTTTTGTTTCTTTTTTTGCGCCGTTGACACTTACGTAATAACTGTCAACACGTAACATTTTAAATGCACGACACACACATACACATATGCCGCCAACTGAAAAACCGTTGCTGCGGTAAGTTTAAGCTTCGCCTGGCCGCTGTCCATTGTCCGCGTGTATCTCTTAATATCGTTCGCTCATTCGTTCGTTCAGTGAACTGAAGTGCAGTTCAGTTACAGACTCCGCTGGCGTAGCTGTTCATTTGTGAGTCATATCAATGCGTCGGCTGCCACTCAAATATGTTGATGTTGTGCATGATGACGACAGCAACACTCAGCATGTTGTTGTTGTTCATGATGATGATGATGATAATATTTGTTTGTTGTTGCACGTTTTATACTGAAAGTCAGAGAATGCGTTGTCGACAATCAGTGGCCACAAACAGGTGTCAACATGAGCACGTGTAAAATGTATAAATATGAAACCATTTGAGCGCATTTTCAGTCCCTTGACTGTTAATTGTTTAAACATTGTTTCCTCAACTTTAAATTCAAAACAACCACATGCCTATACGCCCACACACATACACAAAAACAACACAGACACACACACACACACACATGTTGAAAATGTTTTGTCAGCAATTAAAGTATTTAGCGCAGCAGTTGGCAACTTTTTTGTTGCCACAAACGAGTCGAGCTGTGTGCCATGTTGTGCTGCATTTGGGCCATGTTGTTGGGCCATGTTTGTGCCACAGCATTTTGTGCCTATTATGTTACCGTTAGATGCTTGAACCTGAGTTTGAATCAAATTAAATGTTGGAGTTGGAGTTGAGGCTGTTGTTGTTGTTTGTGTTGTTGTTGAGGCTGTGCTCGAGTCTTGTCTGTTAATTCAATATCCTTTCGGCTTGTGCTGCACTTGTTGTAGCCTTAATGCTATTGTTGTTGTTGTGAGTTGCCATTGTTGCTTGTTTGTTAATGTTCTGTCTGCCTTTGCCAACATTGTAGTCAATGTTTTTGTTGTTGTTTCAGTTGTACAGATTCTTGTTAATTTGCTTTGTTTAGGTTTTCTTGTTTTCAGCCTTTTTGCTGTCGTTGATTTTGGTTGATGTTTAATTAACTAAAATAGAGCATTTAATTGTTAGTTTAACACAAATTAAAAGTTTATTTTATAGTTTCAATAGTTTCAATTACAAATGAGATCAGAGATTTTTTAAACTCTAATTAAATCTCTTGACGTTATTTTAACATTCCGTTAAATAACTTAAAAAACCCGCAATTTAAATTTTTACTATCCCGAAAATTCCTACCTATCTATATGTCTACTTCTCTATTTTTATATTTATCGCTTGAAAGATAATTGCATCGATTTAATGTGTTGATATATCTTACCATTTATCTCTCTGTGATCCTAACTAAATATTTGTCATTGTTTCTAATTATCTTTTAAATAATGAATTTATTGCCCACCTATATGTAAATACATGTATTTTTTGTTGTTCTCTATGCTTTTTATTCATATTTATTTGTCATATCATTTTCGTTTTATTAATTATTAAGCCATTACTTGCCCAATTTGCTTTTGTATTTATCATATCGAAAACTTTCACAAATAATAAATTCAATTGTAATCAATAACCGTTTTTTGTTGATTTAAATATTTAAATTTAAATTTTGTTAAACAATTAAGCGCACATACATATATGTATTTACTCTAAAATTCATAATTTGTCTAAATTCCAAACCACAAGTGATATTATTGTATTTGATATAAACACAAAATTCACTTTAATTACCGAGACTAATGACAAATTTCAATAATAATATTAAAAATATTTGAAAATTAACAAAATCGAAAAATTATGCCTCAATGAGCTCCACTGAATCGCTTTGCAATTGTAAATGAGTAATGTGTAAAAAATGCATTAATTTTTAATAAAAATTTCCATAAAAGCAAAATAAAATAAAGGAAATTAAATAAATATTTGTCACATGTAACGTTCACCTTTACCCTCAACGCACCAGCCTGCCCCACCACGCCGTATTCCTATCAATGCCTTCCCTGGAGGCGTAACCCATTGGTTAATAAATCACATGAGTGATTTTCATTTTATGGCCAACATGGCAACTGTTTCGCTTTACATTTCATTTTACGTTTATTAAATAACATAAAATTTTTAATAACAAATTTGAACTGTCGTTTTAGGCTTGTTGCAGCAATGCTATGAAAATAATAAATGCACACTTTTTGGCGTAATTAGTTTGATTTTAATGTTGTTTTGTTTGTGCGTTCGTTTTTGCAAGGGTTATATTAGTTTTGTGCACATGTATGGAACATGATGAAGAATTTATACATGTTAAGAACAAAACGGATAATTATTGAGTGACTTAATCAGGCTTCAAGTTTACTACGTTCATTGTTTTATACAGTGTTGGGCAATGGTTGAAAGTCTAGATGTCTGAGACGGAGAAGGAGAATGGAATTTCAAACGAAGCATATTCCAAATGGGGTTTTCTTTTATTTGACAGATTAAATAAAAAAAAAACAACGCAAGTCTAAAGGGTATTTTAAAGTCATGTGTTGTGTTTTATTGTGAAATAATGTTGCTAGTTATTTATTTATTTTAAATTTTTGGTACTAAAATTTTATTATTATTTCTGCTAATTTCGGTTGCAATTTGTTTGTTATTTAAATGAATGAATAATAAAAAAAAAATGAGCACATAAAAAGGAAAACGCATAATTAATTAAATATTTGCGGCAACTATACCAACAATAACAACAACTGCAAAATTGACAGCATTACCGTTATGCCTATCGTGCATATAAAATAATATAATTCATTAACGAAATTTAGAGATAATTATTTGTTCATGCTCTTGATTTGCAATTATATATAAATTTTATTTACTTTTTTAATAAAAAAAAATATTTTATATGACATTTTATGATATAATAAAAAATTAATTTATATTTCAATAGAACTGAATTGTGCATACTAATCATACATTTGTGTGTGTGAGTGTGTTTGAGTGGTTTCTATTAACACATCTTGTTGTGTTCATCTCTTTTTTGTTTGACTGATTTTTGCGGTTTCTCATCGACAAATATATTTGTATAATAATTTGCGATATTGTTACTAATATGAGATTGGAAAAAAATGAGATAAAAAAAAGGTTATCGAATTTGAAATTAATGCGCAAATAAATTTGATTTATATGACGTGTTCTAATGAAGTGCTATTGTTGCCAACGCATGCCAAATACAAACATATGCACGCTCGCACACACACAGTATTATATAAAATATCAATTGAAATATTTTAATGTTCATTTGTCATACACTTGTGTTGAATGCATATGATGTTGATTCGGCGCCTAATAATATGCAATGAAATTTTTACTGTCACATGAAATTTCATTACGCACAGATCAGCTCAGCTATGTCAGCGGCATATGATAACTTATCAAAAATTCATAACGTTATAGATTGTGTTGGCAACTGCCGCAGCCGAACGCTTATCCAACCACAATTTGCCACAATTCGCTAAAGAAAATTGCAAGTGGTATTCAATTGGCATTCGTTTGAAATGCTAACGAAGCGATTGTATTCAAAGTGCACAGATATATCATATGCGTATGTTTTTCTGAGCATGTTACTATGAGTGTGCGTGTGAGTGTTCATATGGTTGTATAGAACAGAAACATAAAAAGTATTTTGCTTGTCTGTCTGTCGGTCTGTCTGTACCGAATGGTTGACCAAGCGAGCTGAGCGCTCAGCGACTTCAATTTCAATACATTTTCAATTCGAAATCAATATGTCATCAATAGAAATGCCATTGCGGTCAAATCGTCATCAGCATTGATAAAGCTTTGTGAACGTAGAGTTGGATATGGTCACAGGTCGTCGGTTGAATTTTGTTCGAAGGTTTGAGTTAAGTTCGCTTCATATTCATTCGATTTCACCCACTTCTTTTCTGTCTTTTGTACATTTCCTTTTACGTATAATTTTTTTTTTTTTTTCTGTATGTGTGTTGAATGTTAATCGCAGCAATTTCTTGATTTAACTTGTCGTGGTCAAAAGTAGCAAGTTGTATGAAGTTTATCGCGTATAATATGTGATGGCTACAGTATTTGTTGCACAGCTATTAAAAGCAAATATACGTGAGCTTTACTACTCAATAACTAAAATCCAGGTAATGAGTCGCCATGTTTTTTTTTAATTTTTGTTTTTCTATTTAAATTTAAAAAAAAATGTTAATTACATGTTTAAAATGCACAAAAAGATAAGTATTTTGCTTTGACAAATTTTTTAGCTGTTATTTCATGTAATCACACATACATATATGTATGTAATATAGACATATATTTGTATGTAAGCGTATACTTTATCAACATTTTATGTATTTTTCCGAAATTTCCTCTAAATGTACAAATTTGAACATTAATGCTGCTGCATAAATCATTTTCTTTTTGTGTTGTATTTTTTGTTTGTGTTTAATTTTTTTTCGAGCAATTTCAATTGCAAAAATTTGCAAAAATAAAAGCAAGTTTGGCGTATAAGAAAGCATGAGATGAGTTGGCTTGGGTGAGCTGTGTTGTTGCTTAGAAATAACAGAAAAAAAGAAGCCGGAAATGCTTTTGCAAACGGCGTCAGTGTGTGTAAACTGAAATAGAATCAAAGTCGTTGCGCGAAATCTATAAAAATAAAGTACAGAAGGAAAGCGTTGAAATGTTGAATGTTCCGATTTTGTTTCACTCTTCTACTTCTTCGACTTCTTTTATATCGTTTTGTTGGCAATTGGCCAATACGCGAAAATGTATGCCAAAAAGAAAACAAAATTTACACACAAAACAGAGAAATGCTTAAGTGAAGGTGAACAACAAACGATGAAGTAGAAGGAAAAGTCATATAGCTAAGAGAGAGAGAGAATGAGTAGTGTGCCGAGCTGAACAGAGTAGCGCCGCCACAAAAAGCGGAAACGGAAATCGGAAACTGAAACTGCGTTGTGCAATCGTGCAAAATAATGCAGAGCCATAGTGTGAGTTAGAATGCCAAAGAAGCCAAGAACACAAAACACAAAACCAGTAAGTATGAAACAAATAAGTTGAAACGAAACAAAATGGCCTGAAAGAAGGAAAATGCGAGTCCGCAGCCAATAGTCGGCAGTAACGTCGCCAACACTCTTAAGCATAAAGGCGACATTTACAGTGTTGCAATTTATTGCGTTGGCCTTCGCCATCGCCATCGTCATCGTTGTCGTCGACGTTGTCGTTCTCTTCATCGTCGATATCTTTGTCGACGCTTAGCGTTCAACACTTTGTGTTGACAACACCAACATCAACCCCAAGTCCAAGTCTAAAGATTTACCCAAAAAAATAAAATGAAATAAAATAAAAATGGTTTCGCACTAGGCAAGCCAAAGGCCTTATTTTCTTGCTCGCGTTAAAGTTTCTGGCTAATTGATTTTGTGATTTTATCTTTTAAGGGGGGACATCACAGTAGCACACAAATAAATTAGTATATTTTCAGGACTTTATTTTGGCTGAATAAAAGTATCAATCGAAAATCTGTAAATTAGGATTTGTAGCCATACTAAAAAAGAACCAAAATGTAATTTTTCCAAAAAAAAAATATTAAAAAATGGCGGCTGCGCAGAATATGTCCCAAGGCGCCTATTTTTTGATTGCCGAAAACATAACATAAGCAAATCTTTACCGATCGACTTGAAATTTTGTAAACAGCTTCGAAATGTCGCCCTCCACGGAGCTACGTAGGGGTTTTTCGATATATGGCTTAGTTTTTTTTATAGACGATTTTATGTCATATTTTTTTGTTAAAAATTTAATTTTTTTGTTTCAAACATGCGCCATTTTGTTAAACATCAAAATATCGAAAAACCCCTACGTAGCTCCGTGGAGGAAGACATTTCGAAGCTGTTTACAAAATTTCAAGTCGATCGGTAAAGATTTGCTCGAGTTATGTTTTCGGCAATCAAAAAATAGGCGCCTTAGGACATATGCTGCGCAGCCGCCGTTTTTTATTTATTTAATATTTTTTTTTTTGGAAAAATTACATTTTGTTGTTTTTTAGTATGGCTATAAAACCTAATTTACAGATTTTCGATTTATACTTTTATTCAGCCAAAATAAATTCCTGAAAATATATCAATTTATTTGAGTGCTACTGTGATGTCCCCCCTTAATGACTTTTTCGCTTTGAAAATTACTAAAAGCATTTGCGCAAGTCCCTTTTTGCCATCTTCGAACAGTTGCAGTCACTTTCAGCAGAGGCCTTCGCATTGTCTATGCCTGTGATGTAAGTAATTGTGTTTATTTGTGTGTGTTTTTGTTCCTGCATCTGTATGGATGAGTACAATAATTATGTGCGGTCATTTGAGTTTAATTACATTATTTGGCGTTGATTTTGCTCTTCAGAAATGCTTATAGATAACATGTTGAAAGTATGCAATAGAAATTTTAATATTTTTTAATATCGTGAACCGTTCAACCTACAAGTATGCAACATTTTATTCTTAATTACTCAAAAAAATACCAAAATTCGAACCGAGAATTGTTGTTGGTATCACTGCACAGTGGTCCCGCCCGTAGGCCAAAAATAAAAAAACCAAAGTCAAAATTTTTACTTTAAATGTATCAATTCTTATTTATAATTGGTCTAGCTATTTGAATTTATTCATCTTTTTGTTTTGCTCTATCTGTCCTCTTCAATAATAGCACCGAAAGAGAGAACATGATATTCATTTAGTATTGCAGCATAAGCAACGTGCAAGGGAAGCTCTCCGTAGAAAATTTATTTTACTTATTTAAAACAAGTTTTTGTGCAATCGAAGTGATTAATATTATAAATAAAGGTATTAACTTTCTTTTTACAACAAAAAGTATATGTAGTATGTGTTGTGTTTTGTGTAAATCATTATTGTATTTAGTACATAATTGTGAACGTTCTTAGTTTCTCTTTTCTGTGTTTGGTTAGAGTTTTAGTTGTGAAGGGGTTCTTGGGGTTGAACAAATCTTTTTGTATAATATTCTTAAGCATTTTAAGAATATAAGAAAGTTTAATTCAAGTGCCGTAAGGTGCCGTGCGGCTTGCAATATAAGAAAAGGTAACCTAACCTCAATTTTAAAAAAATCACGTGCAAAACTTCTTATCATTAAATATCCGTGGTACTACTTTTCTGCATCGGTCCATAAAGTGTTATTACATGGTCCTGCCATTATAAAAAATTGTTTATCTCAATTGGAGAGCTTTCTGAGGAAGCTGAAGAGGCAAAAAATAAAGACATTAAATTATTTAGGCTAAACCAAACGCGGAAAATTTCAAGGGGTTTTCCGGAAATAACTCGTTTTACACTGGTTGTTCCTATGGCAGCTATAACCTATAGTATCCAGATAAAATTAAAAACAAAAGTTTTTCATATAAAAACTGAATATCAGACCGATTGTTTATATGGCAGCTATATGATATAGTTGTCCGATCTGGCTGATTTTTACACATTATCTTAGGATAAATATAAAAAAATTTTGTGCCAAGTTTCAAGTCCCTACCTCAACTAGAAGTATTTTTGGCCGTTCTCCCCATACAAGCCGGACCACTGTGCACTGATAGCAATAAAGAAGATTTTTTTCGAACTTTTCTAGTTCGAAATATTTCAATGTTACATAAGAACACATCAAACAAACGCTGCTATTCACACTTGGACTCTACATAACATAGATCCGGGGAAGTCCAAGTCAACTGCAAGTCAACACCAAGACACGCTTTCCTACCGTAGCTAATAATTGTGCAAGCTAAATTTTTTCATATTTATCAATTGTATTTGCCTTGTTAAGCGTTTTCAACACGCTTCAAGTCAAATTTTAAACGTATTTGATATTTAGTATAGCGCGATCAAATATAGTAGAATTGTGCATAGAGCGAAAATGTGGAGATTGTATATATTAATGTGTTTGTCTATACCAGTTGTCGTCACTCAGAATGGAAAAGGGATATTGATTAACATGAACAATGAAGTTAACACTCTTCTAAACGATATTGGGGGCAATGTTACAACAAAGACTTTACCTAGCCCCGTTGCAAGAACACGTTCTGGTAAATTAGTCATGAGGCGTACATTCGATGTGGAGACAAAGGACGAACAGTATGTAAGATTCTATAAGAAAATCAAAAATTGCCGCGAGGCGTCTGAATCTGGAATATATCAAATAAATCTACCGCGCTTTAAGAAAATGGTGCAAGTACGTTGCGAGTCGAAATTTTTGAAAGGTGGTTGGATAGTCATACAACGGCGTTTAGAGGGCCTTGAGGATTTTTATCGACCATGGAGGGATTATAAGTATGGTTTTGGTGAACTGGAACAAGAGTTCTGGTATGGTCTTGAGAAAGTATATGCTTTGACAAACAACTATCGTTATGAATTGATAATTGTTATGGAGAATAGAGATGGCAGTCGAGGATTTGCAAAATATGATCATTTTGTTATTGGACCGGAAACAAAACAATATAAATTGGAACGTTTGGGCAGTTTTACTGGCAATATTGGCAATAGCTTAATGTATCATTTGGGACAAAAATTTTCCACTTATGACAGTAAGAATGATGGTAACAATTTTGAAAACTGCGCTATGTCGTTTCAAGGAGCCTGGTGGTATCGTAATTGCTATACAAGGTATGAATAAGTACAATCTTTTTCAAATTATGACTTCGAAATTATTAAATTTTGATTTGATTTTGACTTTTATTCACATTTCAGTAATCTTAATGGCAAATATCCAACCGATTTTGATACAAATTGTAAAAAATGCATCAGATGGAATACATTTTTACCTGATGTGCCACTGAAGTATATTCAAATGATGATACGCACGAGTGAAGAACGAAGTTGGGATGAATAAATTAGTTTAATAATGGTTGTGTAATGCGTATAAAACATTGTTAATAATTAGTTGCAATTGGATGGAAAATGGTTATACAAAGGTTTCGTAATGCGGATAAAACATTATTAATTATTGTAATTAGTTTTACTTGATTCAAATAATTTCACATGATATGAAGAACACACTATAAAAACCTGTAAAAATGTCTTTCGAATAAATTTGGTTAGTTTAAAATGATAAAATTGAAATTCTTACTGATTGCTTTATGTTTAAGCGTTATATATTTCACTTGTTTTACGGTGAGCTTAACTCTGATTATATGTTTTCATTGTGTTTATTTATTTTTTGTCCTTGATTTCATTGACATGAGGACAGGAAGCAAAGGAGGCAAATGGATTTCGTAGACCACGGGTAAAGAGACCGAAAGTAAATGTAAATGTTGATGCTACTTTTAACGTGGGTGGTGGGTCGAGTCCGGCGCCTATGAGACGAGGATAATCAGTGATATTATCAAAAATAGTTATTTTAAGTGATGTTATATAACAGCGAAGAACCAAGTTGGAACGAATAAATTAATTAAATGCGGAAAAAACATTGTTAATAATTAGTTTTACTTAATTCATATAATTTCACCTGATGTGAAGAACACACTATAAATACCGTCCTGAAAAAATGCCATTCGAATAAATTTGTTTAGTTTGAAATAATGAAGTTGAAATTGTTACTGATCGCTTTATGTTTAAGCGTTATATATTTCAGTTGTTTAACGGTGAGCTTAACTATGATTATATTTTTTAATTGTATTTATTTACTTTTTGTTTTTCATTTCATTGACATGAGGACAGGAGGGAATGAAACCACCTAAAAAGTCAAGTAAACCGAAAGTAAACATAAATGTTGATGCTACTCTTAATATTGGGGGTGGTTCGACGGAAGCGCCACCTGCGAAACGAGGATAATCAGTGACCGAGAGCAAGAATATTATCCAAAAGAGTTATTTTAGGTAATGATATAACTATAACAGCGAAGAACCAAGTTGGAACGAATAAAATAATTAAATGAACGCTTGGTAATGCGGAAAAAACATTGTTAATAATTAGTTTTGCTTAATTTACGTAAATTCAGATGCAGTGAAGAACAGATTATAAATTGCCGCGATATTTTTGACAATAAAACGTTTTTTTTTATCAAATTTGTTATATTTTTATCAAATTTTGTATAGAAAATCTATAGGCTTTAAAAAAGATGTTGACTACTGCTGGAACCTGAGAAGATTTATTCCTGAATGTCATTTCAATAGACAAGCAAAAAAAAGAGAAAAAACTTAATTAAGCATAGTAAGCACAAGCGAAAAACGAAGATTTCATTAAAAAATGCTTATATAAAGGTTTCGTAATGCGAAAAAAACATTGTTAATAATTAGTTTTACTTAATTCATATAATTTCACCTGATGTGAAGAACACACTATAAATACCGTCCTGAAAAAATTCCCTTCGAATAAATTTGTTTAGTTTGAAATAATGAAGTTGAAATTGTTACTGATCGCTTTATGTTTAAGCGTTATATATTTCAGTTCTTTTACGGTGAGATAAATCTTTTTTTGTTTTTTTATTGCGTTTATTTACTTTTTGTTTTTGATTTCATTGACATGAGGACAGGAGGGAATGAAACCACCTAAAAAGTCAAAAAAACCGAAAGTAAATATAAATGTTGATGCTACTTTTAATTTTGGGGGCGGTGCGACGGGCGGTGCGACGGAAGCGCCACCTGTGAAACGAGGATAATCAGTGACCGAGCGTAAGAATATTGTAAGAAAGATGTTACCTAACAGCGAAGAACCAAGTTGAAACGAATAAATTAATTAAATGAACGCTTCGCAATGCTAAAAAAAACATTAATAATTTGTTTTGCTTATATAAAATTATTTAACGTCAACTGAAGAACACACGGAAAAACTGTCGTTCATTCATTCGAATAATTTTGATCAAAGTGGAATGACGATATTAAAATGGCTACTGATCGCTTTATGTTTAAGCGTCATACTTTACGTCTCTGATAATTCGGTGGGTATAACGCTGATTATATACTTAGAGTGTGTTTATTGACCATTTTTGTTTCATTGACATGTGGACAGGCGAAACCTCATTTTAGTTTATTGGCAAGTGGTCTGAGAATTGGTATGAGAGCTGTACGCATAGCCCACACAGCACGGAGAGTAAATAAGGTAGTAAACAAAAAAGTAAATAAAAAACCAAATACCAAGACCAAGCCCAAGAAAGAGGAAAAGAAGGATCAGAATTCAGATGGTGGAGAAGAGACGGAGGAGAGTAACGATACCAATGTACCCGTTGCTAAAAAAAATGCTACGCCCAAGTCATAAATGCGGAAACCATTGCTTGTTGTTAGTTTTGCTTTATTAAAACAATTTTACGATTTATTTCGAATAAAAAGTGAACTGTCATAGTAAATATGTGTTCTCGTTTTCTGTTTAAGCGTCATACGTTTCGTCTCTGATATTTCGATGGGTTTAACTCTGAGGCGAGAGGCAAAATAACTTCTTAATTTGAACTAAAAGTATGAAGAGATCGATCGTAGAAGACAAAAGTAAACTCAAATGTCAAAATTGTTGTAAACATCAACCTCACACATAACCTTACCATATCAATAGAAAATCAAGTGATCGAGCGCAAGGACATTATCAAAAAGCGTTATTTTAAGTGATGATGCATAACAGCGAAGAACAAAATCGGAACGAATAAATTAATTAAATGAACGCTTCTTAATGCTAAAAAAAAACATTTTTAATAATTTGTTTTGCTTAATTAAAATAATTAACATCAACTGAAGAACACATGAAAAAACTGTCGGTTATTCATTCGAACAATTTTGTTCAAAGTGGAATGACGAAATTAAAATGGTTACTGATCGCTTTATATTTAAGCGTCACACTTTTCATCTTTGATAATTTGGTGGGTATAATGCTGATTATATACTTAGAGTGTATTTATTGATCCTTTTTAATTTGCATTGACATGAGAACAGGCGAAACCCAGTGTAAGTTTATTTGCACATGGTATGAAACGTTTTAGACCTGGACGCTTAATCCATCGAATGCGGAAAGCAAATAAAAAAGGAAATAAAGATCCAAAAACCACGCCCAAACCAAAGAATGAGAAGGGTCAAATTGCAACAACAGGTCAAATAGAAACGCTACAAAAAAACGATATCAATATATCCGTTAAAGAAGCTGAAAATAAGGATTCCAAGGAATAAATGCGGAAATATATTGCTTGTTGTAAATTTTGCTTGATTAAAACAATTTGACTTATGTTTTCCACTGTTAATTTGTTCAAAGTGAAATGGCAATGTCAAAGTGTTGTCGTTTTCTGTTGAAGCGTCACATTTCGTCACTGATATTTCGGTTGGTTTAACTCTTAATATTTTAATTTGCAATGAAACTTCAAATTTTGAACTTGACCACTTGGGCGAGAATGAAGGTGTAACGTGTGATTCTTTATCGTTTGAGTAAACCATTTTTAACATATGATTTCTCTTAAAACTGTGATGATGATTACGCCAGCCAAAAAAGTCAATTGGCAAGATTAATTTGCTATGCTATTATGCAAATCTCCTAAGTTGAGTTGGCTTGATATTGTTTCTAACCATTAAAATGCAGTAAACTGTAAAAATTTCAAATATATAAATGTTTTTCGTCATGCAGTAATTCATCGTGTAAATGAAGTTAAAATTTTATTTGCAACGGTATTAGCTGTCAAAGCATATAGTTTTTCAACATTTTGTGTTTGGTGATTTGACGAAAATGTTGAGAGTTTTTTTGTTTGGTGCAACGTTTTTAACTTTGGGGTACAACGCAGCTCAAGTAGGTTAAGATAAGTTTGGTTTTTAATTTTTTTAGTTTTTATTTCACTTTTAACAAAAGCAATAAATATCAAAACACAGGAAAGTTCATTATTACTTGAACCGACTGGTGATATAAAATATGTGGTTGAAAAATCCATAATTGGGTCAACAATAAATTCATCAGATCAACCTAAAGTGCCTCAAAAACTGAAAAATGAAGATGTGGTTGAGCTTTCCATCACTGAGTCAACAAAACAATCATCTGATCAATCTAAGGTAACTCAAAAACTTAAGCTTTCCGAAACTAGTGGTGATAAAAAAAATGTGGTTGAATTTTCCATAAATGAATCAAAAAAGAATGCATCTGATCAACCTAAACTGACTCAAAAGCTTAAACTTTCCGAAACTAGTGGTGATAAAAAAAATGTGGTTGATAAAGATGTGGTTGAGCTTTCCATCACTGAGTCAACAAAACAATCTTCTGATCAATCTGAAGTAACTCAAAAACTTAAACTTTCCGAAACTGGTGGTGATAAAAACAATTTGGTTGATAAAGATGTGGTTGAGCTTTCCATCACTGAGTCAACAAAACAATCATCTGATCAATCTAAAGTAACTCAAAAACTTAAACTATCCGAAACTAGTGGTAATAAAAAAAATGTGGTTGAACTTTACATAAATGGGTCAACAAAAAATGAATCTGATCAACCTAAAGTGACTCAAAAACTTAAACTTTCCGAAACTAGTGGTCATAAAAAAAATGTGGTTGAACTTTCCATAAATGGGTCAACAAAGAATGCATCTGATCAACCTAAAGTGACTCAAAAACTTAAACTTTCCGAAACTAGTGGTGATAAAAAAAATGTGGTTGAACTTTCCATAAATGGGTCAACAAAGAATGCATCTGATCAACCCAATGCGACTCGCAATTACAAAATAAGCGCACGCACTTTTGACCAAGAAGAGAAAGAAGAAGATCTTGTTGTATATTATAAAAGAATTTGTGATTGTCGTGAGGCTACCAGATCAGGCATTTATCAGATAAAAATACAAGGTATAAACAATTTGGTGCAAGTGCGTTGTGAAAATAGATATTTGCGCGGCGGCTGGATAATAATACAACAAAGGAATAACGGCCGAGTGGATTTCTTTCGGTCGTGGAATGACTACAAGCACGGTTTTGGCAATTTGGAAGGGGAATTTTGGTATGGTCTGGAAAAAATTCACCTACTGACCCATAATTCACAATATGAACTGATAATCGTTATTGAAAACTTTGATGGAGTAACTTCGTACATAAAATATGATCATTTCATAGTTGGGCCAGAACGGAGCAATTATAAATTACAGAGCTTAGGTGTATTCAGCGGCGAGGGCGGCGATTCATTACTTTATCATCTGGGTTTCGGTTTTACCACGTATGACAGAAAATGTGATTTGAAAAGTGATGAGAATTGTGCGATATTATATCACAGCGCTTGGTGGTTTAACAAATGCTATCAAAGGTGAGTTGGTTGCTGTACATATTCATATGTATATTTTTGTATTTCTTTATTGATTTTTTTTCAATTATTTTTATCTTAGTAATTTGAATGGCAGATATCCGAATTTGTGGGAACGTAAGTCCAAATGCGTTGCATGTATGGCCTGGAATTCATTTCTTTCTGACTCACCGTTGAAGTCAACAAAAATGATGATACGCACGAGTGAAGGATCTGAGAACTGGGAAGACTAATATTCCGTTAAGAATTATTGAGAAAACGATGTGTTTTATGATTTCGAAATAATATTTCAATAAATAGCTTCTTCACATCGATTGTATGAAATTTCTTAAAATATCTTATGACTTTATTGAAGGTGAGCTCTCAGCTCGCATTGGGTTTGCTCCATTGACATTTACATTCAAAAGGCTGGTGCTGTAAAAATGGGATACATTTGGAAGAACTAGAAAAGTATGTATACGAATTTTTGATGTTTTTTGTTTATTTTAGCTTTTATTCAATACATTTACATATACATTCACATCATATACAAACGTTGCGTAAATATTATTTTACAAATTATGTTTTTTTTTTTTTTGGATTAATTAGTTTCTGTTAAATTAATATTATTTTTAGCTTTTAGCCTTCTTATTATGTTGGGTTGATTAAATTTATTAATTTTTGGTTGTTTTTGAACAATTTTACTTTTTTTTCATACTTTGTTTTTACTATTTGTTTGCTTTCATCTAAATTGGCATAACAACTTCATTATAAACGCCATCATTATCAGCGTCACATTTATTATCTTTTTTTTCAGTTTTGTTTTATTTTTTGTAGTTGAACAGTTTACTATAAATTTTTTTGTTTTATTATGTCTCATTACTTATTACTTTGTAAACATTTTAAATGCATAAATAATATTATTATTATTTAATCGCGTTTCCAGCAACATAATTTTTTAATTAATTAATTAATTCATTTATTTATTCATTGGTTTTATTTAACTGTCTTATTTATATATTTCTTTTTGTTTCTGTTTTTTATTTATCAATAATAAGCAAATATTTACAAGTTATTATTATTATTTTATTGTTAATAACAAATATCGAACAGACAGACACACATGAATTCATTATGCTACGCTTTACTCACTATGAGAATATCGCTTAAGTTTAATGTAAACATTTTGTTTTTGTTTTCGGTTTTGCCATTTTTGTTTTGCTGTTTTGTTTTTTTAAAGTCAAGCAGCAGATTTTCTTGTTTTTCTTATTTAATTTGAATATGAGTTTCTCGCTTGGATTTTTACTCTCTATCTTATGTCGGCTGACGCACTCTGCACATTGTTCTGGAATGCTATTTTCAGTGGTGAGGAAAGGCTGAGCCCCGTTAAGCTGAGTGCCAAAAACCAAATCAGAAGCCAAGAGTGTCGATTTGCTGTAAATGTTGTCATTGCTGCCGATGTGGCGAAGTAAGTTTCGAAAAAGTTCCGTATACCCGAACCGGATGAGAGCGTAACTGTAATGTGAAAAATATTTGATCCAAATTATTCACAAGATTGTCTTAATACTCTATATTTATATGGCATAAATCTACAAAATTTGTATTGTATGCTTTCAGAAAATCTTTTTGGGAATGAATAAACTTTCTTTGTCTGTCGGACGTTCCTTTTTTTATTTATTAATTTATTTTTTTAAATATTACAAACGTTACCGTTGTTGCATTAAGGAAAGTGTCTATCAGCTTTTAATGCAAAATGGCATCAACAAATACATTGTTACGCCTTGTGCCCATTTCTTTGTCTTTACTATTGATGTTGCCACTCAAGTTCTCTGCTGCTAAAAGGCACAAATAAAAAAAAAATAGTACGTATGTATACATATGTATTGCTATATATGTATATGTATATATCGACACACATTCGCACATACTTTGTTGCTGGTTTTCATGTTAATTTTTTCCTTTCATCTGATTTCGAAGTTCTTGTGTCCGTGTCCGTGTGCGTGTCAGTATAAGTGTGGGTGTGTGCAAACAAACTGCAGGATATCAAACACAAAGTGAGTGAGCGCAACGTTGATGTCCTTTGGGCGCCATTTTTTCTACTTTGTGCCATGTCTTGGTTTCTTTGCTTTATCCTTTTTTATTACATTTCTTTTTTGTTATTTTTTTTCCGATTATTTTTTGTTTTTGTGATTTGGTTGTTTGTTTGTTGTGCCATTTTTTGGCACTTTCTGTTTAACTTTTCTATGCTCGCTGCTACTTTTCTTGTTCGTTGTTTGTTATCCTGTTTATTTTCATTATTTTTGCTCCTTTCTTTTGCCTGTCTTTGAAAGATAAACGATGAAAAAAAAAAGTACAACGGACAAAGTAGTAGAGTGTTGGGTTTACTTAAAAATCAGAAATTTGTACCTGATTTTTGTTGACTTTTATTTTATATTTTGTTTTTTTTTTTTTTTTGGAGACTTGTGCTGGTTTTTCCCGCAGGACAAACAAAAAAGGTTATTGAGACTACAAAAAGCGACACGTGTTCTTTTGTCATTTGATGCTTGTGCCAATTTTATATGTACATTTATTAGCAGAAAATAAAAATAGAAGAAATAAATTTGAAATAAGTTGCGCAACTATAAGTTTTGCATTGCTCATTTGCCAACAGTGGAGAGACATTTCGTTCAGCGTGTTGTGCTGGCATTAATTTTAGCGCTACTAACAGACAAATCCCCATAACTCGAACATTAAACAAATGAAATATTTATCTTGTCACAATTTACTTAAAAGGATTAAAAATGCATTTATCATTTTCAGCAGCAACAACAACAGCGACGGCAGCAGCAAAATGAAATGCTTTAGCGTAAACATTATGTCACTGCCCGCCATCGTCCAACCCTCTTTAATGCCCGTATAGATGACATTTGTATTTCTTTGCAGTTTTTTTTTGTTTTTGTATTGTTTTCGGTTGTGCATCCACAACAACACAATTGTGCTAAACAGCAATTGTGCAAATGCATAAGTAATATTTCAACAGTCATAGACCAAGCCAAATAGAAAAAAAAAGAAAGTTCTGTCGTACATAAATTTAACGCCTTTAACTCACCTCTGGCTGGCACTGGATCCTTCTGCGGTGTACCCAATTCGATTTCCTTGTACTCTTGATATAAATCGCCAATTTGTGCTGTGCAACGTAGTATAAGCGCGCCACCAACGGCGATGCCGTTACCATTGCCGCTGCCGACGCCTGCGTTAAGCGCATTGTTGCCGTGCACTGAGGAAGCTGTTGCAAAGTGCACCGCCTGCAATTGCACTTTGAGGCTGAGGCGCGATGCTATGGTGTTGTCAACGGTTCTGATATATTGCGTTTCCTCGGAGTTAACCTGCAAATGTACAACAAGAGCAGAGTGATATTGGTGGCTTAGTTAAGTAGCGTTCTATAGCTGGATGACAGTGACTTAGTAAGTAAGAAACTCATTAGTAACGTGAGCGTGCGTGCTTAGTTAAATTAATGATTTAAGTTTTTCAGTAATAAAAAATGTTAAATTTAGTTTGTTAAATTTAATACATGTATGAGTTGATAGGTTAATAAAAAGCTTTGTTGCTTCAGCGAATTATTTTTAATGTTTTGATTATTTAATAGTTTCTTGGAATATTTTTTATATTCAATAATTACTCATGAAAATATTAAAATTGTTTTAATTAAAAGTAAAAATATTTCATACAAATTCGCACTTTATAATGTCAGCCCAAAACTATGCAATGATTTTTTGCAAAAGTAATGATATGAATTCTTTTTTGTATTGGTTAAATTTTCATATAAGCGAACGTTGCATATAAGCAATCGTCAGAATGTAAGTTTCAGAATATATTCTGTAAGCTTATCAGCAACTAAATGAATGCATTTTATTTTTGATCATATTAAAAAATTCCATATGACAATAAGCAATATTTTCATATAACCAATATGGCTTATTAACGATATTTAAGTCTCTTAATATGATTTCTACATTCTTTTTTTTTTTGGCCAAATATTTTTCAGATGTTGACCAAATATGTTTGGCCACTATTATTTGGAAGTTGGAAAGCACTCCTGCCGTTCAATGCCATCAACAAAAACCGAGCACTGCAACTGATTTTCTTTCCGTTTCCGGTTGTTGGTCAACATCACAAACAGAAAAGAAGAACAAAAAAAAAATAAAATAAAATTGTAGTAAAACGAGAGGCGGTTGCCAAAAAACACAGTAACTAAAAAAGAAGAAAAAAACTTGCACTGTGGTCAAAGTGGATATGAATTGCAATTTGTCTGATGGTTATTGCAGTGTAGTTGTTGGTTTGGTTGTTATTGTTACTGGAACTGTTACTGTTACTGTTGCCACTTTTGTTGTGTACAACAAGCAGCGTGGGGCCATTTCAGCAATGCCAACAGGGGAGACGTATGTGAATACTAAAATATTGTATGTAGGGTGACAACATCGGATACTGCAAGCGAACAGGAAACGGCATGACATATTTTGTTGTTGCTGTTGCTGCACTTGTGCTCTTGTTGCAGTTGTTATTTTTTAAGCAAGTTTTCAGTTATGTGAAAAAGTACACACACATGTATACATGTATATACGTATGTATATATATAAAAACGGACGAAAACGCAGACTCATGCACGCATACACGCACGCACGCACGAGCTCACTTACATGCTTCGTTTGCTACTTTGCACATGTCCAGCATTTTGAGAATTGCTTAACGTGACTGCATATGTTAAAGTGTTTCTATGTGTGTGTGTGTGTGTATGTTGGTTATGTTGTTGCAATTGTTGTCGACTTTACCAGCCTTTATCACTATTGTTTTTGCTGACCTCAAGGTAACGGTTTTTTTTTTTTAATGTTATATAAACAGTTTATTTGCATATCACTTCATGTTTTTTTCCATTCGCTTTTCACTTATTCCCACATTTGTGGCAAAAGTTGTTATCAACACTTTGTTTACATTTGTCTGTATGTGTGCGTATGCGTGCGTGTGTGTATCGTTTTTATTTCCGCTATGACACCACAAAGTTCTACAAAACAAACACGCCTGGCTTACTTTTCATAACTCCTATTTTGATCATTTTGTTTGATGAAAATACTTTTTTCTCATATTGATATCATTTTAAAGTAGTCAGCACATTTAGTTTAGTTTAAAGACGCCAATTTCGACTTCAAAACATTTAGGCGAGACACTTCACAATCACAATCCTTTTTCAAGCTTTCATTATGTCAACAAAACGTTAAATTGCCTTTTTTTAATTTTCTTTCTCTCTTTTATAAACAACTTAAGCACAGTCAGCGATTTGAAACGCTCAGGCGCTTAGGCTCGGTGGAATTTCCGTTTGCTGTGCGCCTCTAGGTATGCTAAGTATATTTTGTGCCCCTTGTGTTTCAGGCAGTGCTTATATATGTGTATCTGGGTGCGACAATTTAATGCTGCGTAATTTACGACAATACTCTAAAGACAAAAATCGCTTTAATTAAGCACATTAAAAAACTGACTGTGAGACACACACACACATTCAAACGAAGAATTTCTTGCTGCGTGTTTGCCTTTAAGTCAGTTTTTGCGCCCTTTTTTGCTGTTTTATTTTTAAGTAGTCTGCAAAGCGCCTGAAAAGCATGTCGTATACGTAATATTTCCGTGGTGAATAAGCAGCTGAGTTTTCTTTTAGCTTAGCAACAGCATTTCACCCGTCTCTGGGCTCTTATTCGCCCTAAAACGGCGTGTCATTGCTTTGGTTTCGATGCGCTTTAAATTATGCATATTATTTAAGATATTATATTTAAATCCGCAAGGCTGCATTAAAATAATATATGCGCATATTTGACAATTAACATTGTGAAGTGTGTTAATTTTCTCAGCCAGCCTAAATTATGCAGAGAAAAGATTTGCTTGTGTTATGTTTTCCTTGCATGCTTTTGTTAACACTTAAAATTAATACAGTGAATAAATGATTTGTTGAAATTTGTCACTTTGATTGTTATTTGAAGCTGCATTAAACATGAGGTTGCCTAAAACTATTTTATTACGATTATCATTGCAGTTTGCATGGCAATTATTTAAATATGCAAAAATGCAATTAGTTTATGCATTATAAACGCAACTTATAAATGCAATTATTATCATGAAGATTTAAGATGAAAATTTTTTTTTTTTTTATTATATTTGAATTTTAAACAAAAGTCTTGCAGCATATTAGTTTTAAAAGTATATATTTGATTTGAGTTTAGTTAAATAAATTTTATTTAATTGTGTGTCTTTTAAATTGCGAAATCAGTTAACTACTACTGCCAAAAAGTATGCTACGTAATTTTTTTTTGATCTAGAGCTTTCATTCTTTTTCCATCATTAGTTGTTCTTTGTAAATTTCTTCTTATTAAAGATAATGGAAAAAAAAAACATTTATTTATTGAATTTTTCAATAAATCCCGTTAACATTTACGAAAATTGATTATAACACGATTTTTTTTAACACAATAATTCAATTCGCAATCATTTTACTCAGCACTTTAAGCGCTCCTAAGAAGTTACACAAAAATTCTCTTTAACACGCGCAAAAACTTTGCCAAAGAAGATAACGAAGAAGAAGGCCAAACCAACAAAAATAAAACGAAGACATACAAAACTTATTTGCGCAAAGAAACCATTTATCAAAAATCGATTTTCAGTGAGGGTAGCAAAAAAAGACAACGTGGGATAAACTAATCCCATGATCTACGAAAATTTCATTTTGAGCTACTTTTCCATTAATATGACAAAAACTTTTAACAAATTATGTTAGTCGTTAACTTTTTGCTGGAGCACTCACACACACACACACACACACACACACTGATATAGACAGACATAAGTACATACAAACACATATGATTTCTGCCTGTTCATGCTTAACACTTTAGCTTTATTTATTTCTGTTATTATTTTTTGTTTTGTTTGCTTGTGTATATTTCATAAGAAAGCGCAAAAAAACAAAACTTTTTGGTAAACACTCTCGCGTTTATTTCACATTTCAACCTCGACTTTCAAGACAGCAAGACTCTAGGGAGCGCATGCTTCAAAATCAAACAAGAACTTATACAAACGACGGACTATGACGAAGACGGTGCCTACACAATGCCCACGCATATGCCCTAAAACCCAAAAGCACGTCCACACGCTCATGCCCTAGCGCCAGATGCCTGCCCTGCACCTACAATATCTCAAGCATGAATTAGTAAAGCTGTGCAACAAAAGCATTTCGTGTTTGTCTGCCGCCGCAGCTTGTCATTTGCCATCGTCTTCGTTGCCATTTCCGTTTCCTGCCGCCATGTCCGTGAATATTGTGGCTGCGGCAGCATCAGTAGCGACTGCTTTGTTTCATGTTCGGCGATGTGTTGGCATAAGTCGACATTTTGGACTTTACTACTTTATTAAGAAATCATTAATTTTTCTTCATTTTTTTGGTTTTTTGTTTTTGTTTTTTTTTTTTTTTTGGAAATGTAACATCTTCTTTCAGCGCTAGTTTATTAAGCATGTTGAAAAATATTTTATGGCAGTTTTATGAAGTTTCATACGTTTGACTCATGTCTGCTCGTCCTCTCTTGCCTTTCTTTCGACCAAAACTTGCTTAACTGTCATTTGAAGTAAAAGTTTCACTGTTGGATTTTATTAGCAATTTGGTTTTTCTTTCTTTCGTTCTGCCTTTTTTCAGTTGCCTTTAGTCTTGCTTTTTTGGCTTATTGCTTAGCTTTGCCTCACTGCTTTGACTTTTGGCCCTTGTCCACGCGCACGTGCATTTGGGTCAATGGCGTTCTTTTCTTCATTTCATTTCAAGTTGGCCTTTTGTTTGACTTAGCGCGTCTTGACGCTCTTTATTAGTTATGCATTGATTGGCAAATTTATTAACTTTCAGTCGAAAGTAGCGAAAAGTTTTTTTTTTTCTCATCATACATGTTTTTTTTCTGACTTGCTGTCTGAAGTTGGGCAACGCTTATGAAATTGTTTTGGTTAGTCAAGAGCGACGAAGAATTTTGTTAACCTTTAACCATAAAAACCAAGAAAACGAAAAGATATTTTTCTAATTTAAAGACGCAGAAAAACTACTATAATTTAATAGGAAAAGTAAATAGGCGCATTAGCTTGAATAGCGGGCATTGATTGCAGTGCCTCTGCCAGCATAAACTCAGCGCATAAAATTTTATGTGCGTCTCTGTTATGTGAGTACAGAGCATAGCACTCCTTTCGTTGTAAGTGTAGGCATGTGTGGCCATGGGGTGCGAAGATAGCCTTGGTTGACATTCAGTCGGTCCTTTGTCTTGGCTGTCATATAAGTTGGTCTGATGTTTCTTCTGTCTCTCATACGCATAGACTTGAGATAAAATATTTTAGCTGCCTGCATGAAATCGTCAAGCAGTCGAAAAAAAAAGAGAAACAAAAAACTCAAACAAGTCGTCGTGAGTTGAAGGGTGTGGTGTGTAGATGGCAGTGTTGTTAGATCTATAAGTTTATATATATTACATGCACATCATATAAAAATTTATGAAGCGTTTAATAAGTTTTCTTCTTGTTGGTTCCATTGTCACTTGTATGACAATGTGCGTTTTCGCTTTTCCTCTATTGTAGGGGAATTTATTTGAACAGGTTCGGTTCAATGTTCGTTTTTTTGAGTGTGCGCGTTTTTTTTTTTTTTTAAATACAATTGATTGATCATTTGATTCATTGTTAGAGCAAATCTTCAGAAAAGTTATGAATTTTGTCATTGTTTTCATTACATAATAGTAGTATGTACTTTGTCAGTATATTTGTTGCCTATAATTCAATGCATGCCTGAGTCCGCTCCTGCATAACGTGTTTACTTTGACAGGCAACGCCAAGTGCGAAATGTCTCGTAAATTCATTGAAAAGTGTTGCCACAGCGTTTTGTTTACTTTGCTCTTGCTACGAAATGAGTAATTTATTTTATGAAAGTCAGAGAAGAAATAATTTCCTTGCTATTTCGATAACTCGCTATTCATAGAATTTGGATGAAGATGCCTATTTCTACACTGGTCATATACTTTATCGAATTCATGAGCTGTGTTCATTTTTTTGCTTCTGTTACTTCATCTTTGACTGGTGGCTTCTATGTATTTTTTTATATGACATGATTAATCATGCACGGAAGCATGAACCTTTCCAGTTGTGCTCAAGTTGGTTTAACCGTATCAACATTCATTTTCGCCCACGCCTTAAGGTCAGTTTGCGCGTGGTAGATTTCATTTTAAAATTATGCTTTGCTTTTATAACCGCCAACGGCGTGAAAAACTTGATTTATGCAGCTGATTGTGGATTGTACGTATAATACAGTAAAGGCAAAGAATGGACGAAGGATTGTCCAAAAGTATTGAAAGACAGAAAGAAATAAAAGTAGCAAAAAAAAAAAAAATCAAATAATAAGAAAATGTCTCAAATGACTAATGATTCGTTGCATGTATTTTATATTCATATGCGCGCATCTGTATATGTGTGTGTGTGCACAGTTAGCCGCGTATGACTTTTGGCAATTTTGTATGATGACATTTGATAAATGACATTTTTGGCCTTTTTACTTTATTACTTTCTCATACGCATTCGACATATGCTAACCTTGTAAAGTGTCCAAACTCAAATCTTGAATTTATGTGCTTCAATTTTTAAGACAAAATGGTAAAAGAAAAGGAGTTTGAACGTCTAAGCCTTCTGCCATATAAAACACGTGTCCCATTGTGCTTGAGGGTAGGAAAAAAAAATAACAAATGAAAAGCCAAAAAAAAAAACAAAAACAAAACGGAAGCAGGCTAATCTTATCTTCATTATTTTTTACACTGAGATTTCCTAATAAATTACCAAAAGCTTAATCTTGTCGGAAGTACTAAGACAGACAGACTGGCAAAGGCAAAAATAAAAACGATGCCAAAGCAAAGCAAGACGTAACCCAAGATTTTGCCTTAAATTGTTACATCAAATTTTAATTAACAATTGAGCGTAGCAAAGGAGTTGGTTTGGTGGTTTTCAAATGACTGCAACCATAAAGGGATGCTTTTGACTTAGTGAGGCTTTCTAACTTGACTTTGATTAAATTATATCATATTCATAAATAAACGACAAATTTTTAGGCACGCACTCAGCTCAGCTCAACTCGACTCGTCTCAACATAACTGAAACCAACTCAACTTAACTCATATGACAGCTTAGCTCGAATCTGTTTGCTTTGACTGTGCGAGTGTGGCCTCAAATGGCATTGCGTAGCAAGCGGATTCAACTAAATTTTCCACAAGGAATAGCTGCATAAGAGCCACAAGCACATGTGTGTGTGTGTGTTTGTGTGCTTTGCAACCACCACTCATGTATGGCAAAAGGCGTTTATGCTTAGAATACGCTTGTTAAGCAAAAGGCTTAAATTGTAATGTGTAATTATAAAGGATTTACGGCACTAATAAATAAGTCAAAGCTGTTTAATTAGGACGAAATATGATAGACAGTAGCGAAAGACATATGTCGAAAGATATGATAAAAAGTCGAGGTCGAGCCCGTAGTAAAATAACGACGATGTTTTAATTATGTATATATTTTGTTATATCCTTACAGTTGGTTTGTTATCTAACAAAACATGTTGGATAGACAAGGCGTCAAAGTGCGAATTAATTTGACAGTTGCTTTGATTGTACAAGACCAGCATAAATAAATTGTTGAATGCTCATCGAACTACAATTGTGTACAATACACAACGCACAAACACTAACAGCAAACAGCAAACACCAACAACAACAGAGTGAAACATTAATTAGCAATTAATGAGACTTTGAATTGTGTAAACTCATTAATGAGCATATGCACACATTGATCGAATTTCGATCGAATTTCGTTGAGCTTATGTAATAATGTACAAGTGAATTTGCTTGCGGCCCAACATGTCGTATTATGAATTTCATAATGCACATTGCGCATACGCCGTGTCGCAAGTATGTAAGCAACCAAGCAAGTGGGTAAGCATGCAGTTTGGCCATCAGGCAGTCAGCCAGAGAGGCATGCACAGTTTGGTAAACAGACAGGATGTTTACTTACCGGTATATTGTTAATGCTGAAACGTAACTCGGCGCGTGGTCGCGAGGGCGGTGTGCTGCAATTGGCGCGTAGTACATCGCCGGGCTCGTAACGTGTATGTTCCGTGAATAGCTGCGGGCGTTTCTCCGGAAATTCTACAACGAGAAATTGTTTATAAGTGAATGCAGTATGAGTGAATGGGATGTTTCTGCTTAAGCACTTTGAATGTGTACAACACGTACAACTAATTATAAATAGCATGTATTTGTATCTATGGGCATGTCTGTGTGTCTGTGTATGAATGTGTGTGTGTGCTTAAGCGACAAAACTAGAAATCGCTTGAAGCACAAATTTTGTACACTTGACAGTTCGTGCTCAAAACACGGCGCAATCAGTCGCTGAACTTTACAGTATGCAGCCTGTTTAAATATCCTCCGGCTCATAAACTTGACGTTGAATGTTGTAATAATGATGATGATGATGTTGATGATAATGTTGATGAGCACAATGTCGATGTTGATGATGCTCTTGTTGGCGAAAAAAATGTATCTTTTCTGTTTGTGTTTCCTACATTACCTATTCAGTTGAGTATTTTGTTTGTTTGTTGTTTTCTTGACTTTTTCATACACGTCTTCTTGTACACTACAGTTTATTTTTCTTAAGTCATTGCTTGGCTATGTCACATGCTTTAAATTCGACTGTAGCTCATAACAATTTCGGTCTCATCTGGTCAAAAACTCATACCTTCAAGTTCAAGCTGCTCTGTCTGTTTATTTATTTTTATATACACATATGAATATGATGCTTTCTTTACACTAAGCTGCTTTTTAATTGCGTGTGCGAGTGACTGAGAAGATGATTGCAACTTCTTCTTTTACAATGTAGTCGGCAACCAAAAGCAAAAAGTAGAAAATGTTGCTTTTTTGCGTAACAATTAATGTCTGATATGAATTTTTTGCCGCTGGTCAACATTCATCTAAGCCTGACGCCTTTGGACAACGTCATTGTGTCTTTCTGTTCTTAAAAACACTAGCTCACGCTTGGCTCACAAAATCTTCAAATAATTGGTAGTGCGACAGATATCTGTTTATAAGTTGATTTCGAGTAAAAGGCATTGAAAAGAATGAAATGCTTGCTGCTTTGTTACAAATTGTTGTGCAGCATTTTATTTTTCTATTGTAAATTTTGTTCCACTGCACTTCGCATTAAGGACAACGGACGCTTGTGAATCTTCTTGTTGAACAAACAACTCATGATGTTAAATCAGCGCTTTGTGTATGCCAACAGAAGTCGCTTGCTTATTGTTCTCACTGTTCGAGCAACTTAACTTGCGCTAAGAAACTCTAATGAGGCAACTTGTGCCACTTAGCCATGTTGTTGTGCGGCATTGTTCGTTTGTTTTTCGCATTAGAGCAGCAGCCAAGGGCTTTGTTTGGCTGTCAAGCTCAACTGATAATGCAAATTGAAATCCACGTTAATTGTTTGCTTAAGTGTTTTGTGCTTTGGCAAATTAAATTAAACTCGACTATGACTTTGACTTTAACTCACCTACAACCTGCATTTGGGCATAGGCCATGGCTGTAACATAAAGTGGCGCATCTGCAGTGACCTCGCAGCTAAAGTTGCCCGATTGACTGAAACTGACGTTGCGTAGCACAACTTGTGTCGCATTTGAAGCGGCGTCCTGTAAAAGGAATTGTTTGAGAGGAAATGAAAACTTTTTGTTGAGCAAAGAAATATGAACTTACATCAACTCGTATGCTTGGATATGGAAAGACCTTTGTGTTTGGATATTCACCCGGCGTGTAGCGATAGAATTCATATTGACCGCGATAGAATTTGATTGAGTAGAGTGGTGCACCTTCAAGACGATAATCGCAACGCAGGGCAACTGATTGGCCACGACGTACGGCGGGCGGTTCGATAAGCAGGTTTACATTAGTCAGTGCCGCATGTGTGGCATCTGAAAGAGTTGGGGAGAAAAAAAAATATGAGAGAAATGACAAAATAAAGTTATCAGATAACATAATTGCTTCCTTCAGAGTGTTTGTGTGTGACAGTTTCGGCAAAAAAGCTTTTAGCGCAAACCAAGTCATCACGATCGATCAGGCATCAAGTTGCACATTAAAAACAAACCAATTTTGTTACGTATACACATGAACAATAACATAAAATGGCAAGAATACGTTGCACTTGCAACTGTCACTGCTGTTGTTGTTGTTGTTATTGCTGTTACTGCTGCTGTTGCACGCTTGTGTCACATAAATCCAATGGATTAAAACGTGCCACAATGCGGCACTCAGCTTCACGTCATCTGGCCAAAAGGATATACGCTCAAGCTTAAAAAACATTTCTGTGCTGGGCGCGGGTCAAAGTGTGATGCATGCCGAACGATGACAAGGCGGACGCGCCTCTTTTTTTTTGCCGTGGTAATGGCGAATACAAACACAACAAACATGAGACAAAAAAGAAATAAAAATTGAAAAAAAAAAATTGGAAAAAAAAATTTTTCTCTTTAAAAAAATAAATTAAAAAAAAAATTAAAATTGCCAACAGGCGAAAAGTGTTTTCCTATTTGGCTGAGTAATGGCGATCAGCGCGGTATAAATGACACACGTCGTCGTCGTCGACGGTCGAGCAACGGCAGTCTGAATGAACGGCGCCATATCGCAGAGGCATAAAAACTGTAAAACAAATAAGTGAACGTGCCATGAGTGGCAGGCGGCAGCAACACGCCCATTAAAGGCTTTAAACTTGACAATAAAAAGTTTGCTTTTAATGCATTTCAAACGAGTGCAAAAAGCGCAGCTTACTTTATTTTTTAACCCCTTATTTTTTTTTTTTTTTTTGTTCTGTTGGGCGTTTGTAGGCGTGCATATGAGCGCATGAAGGCTTAAAGTCAAACTGCTTTAATGGCTGAGCTGCAAAGTTTTGGTCGCTGGTGTGTTGTACAAAACGCAAGGGCGTGTGAGGGAGTGCGACACATGCAAAGTGACTACATCAAAAAGCAATTTTCCATTTGTGTTGCTTTTACTCGATTTTATTTTGTGCTTCTATTGTTTTTGCGACTATTTTTGGTTTTCCTTATTCTTTTTTTTTTTTTCTACTCATATGTTTTTCGCTTTATTTCCTTACCGCTCTTGTTGCGCTTTCATAAACTGACACAAATCGTTTAAGCCGCCTTACAAGAAGTTGTAAAACATTTTTTCTTTCTTTTTTTGCCTTGTTTGTTTTTTTGTTTTTGTTGACGCTTGTCGCCTGCTATGATTCAACGGTGCTCAGTTGAGCTCAGTACGCAACGCAACTCGGCTTAGCTCAGCTTGTCTCAACTCAGCTCCACTCAACTTGCCATCCAATGATTTTTTTTTTGTCGTTTTGTCTTTTGTTTTACAAACAGAAATCTTGATAGCATGCAATAACATCAATGTCGCAGGCAATCTGCCGCACTGCCTGAGCTTGCGCCATCAGTTGTCTTGCCACACCACAGCAACCAAAATGTCGTCTACTTAATCGACTGGCTGACTGAATGACTGACTGAGTGCTTGCCTGCCTGACTGCCTGCCTGGCTACAACGTTGACAAGCAGAGCCTGACGCAAGGACTTCACTTCACATGGCTTGATTTCTCTACTCTTCGTTGCTTGAAATCTCCAATGTCGACGTCGTCGTCATCATCATCGTCATCATCATCGTCATCATCATCGTTGACGTTTTCGTTGTCGTCGGATACATTGTCGTCAAGCCTAAAGCTTGCTCATATGTGTTTGGGGAAGTGTAATATCCGTTTCTATGTGTATGTGTGTATTGCATTACATCCAGTCTTTTAGTTCACTCAGTCAGTTGCCTATGCTCGTTTTTTGCTCAACCTACTTCGTTATACTTTCGCCTTTTTTTTTTTACGTCATCCAGTCTAAAAGTCATTCACTCACTCAGTCAGTCAATCCTTTACGCAGGCTATCAGTCAAATCGTTACGCAGTGAATTTGATTGTTGCGTCTACTTTCATTTTGAGTTTCTTATCGGCTTTGCTTGTGTTAAAGTTCTAGTTTTTTTTTTTTTTTATAGACTTCATTAAGTGAATAGTGTAAGAAATTTGTCATGGAACTTGTTTGCAATGAACGAGAAATCAATGTCGCTTATTTAATATCTTTTATTGATCAGCAGTTCGACTATGAGTTCAAACATTTTGTTGGAGTAATCAATTTAAGAGTTTTTAAATTGTATTACATCAAGAGGCAACTAAATAATAGAAACTGCAATGGAAATGTCAGTAACTATAACTGAAATGTTATTACATTTTTGTGAATCAATCAATTTGCAAACTTACTTATCAGATAGTAACTGAGATCTGTGCTTGATTAATGACAAATGAATATTCTGTTATATTTGTCGAACTTGTAAAAATGCATTAATGTTTTGTGGCAAAGAATAGGTTCCAGAATTGAACGCATTGTTTTCAAATAATATTTTTTGTCAATCAATTCTCCCATATGGAAACAAAATTTAAAATTCTTCAACTGAAGTTGCTTGAATGTCTTCTTTGCTTTGCATTAATTTTGTTATTAGTTCGGCAGCTGTCAAAACTCAATTTTTTTTTTTTTTTCTATTTTAACTAAAAGTAATAAATCATTTGCAAGCAGCGACACATAGCTGCACCAAGTGTAATGCGACGTTTTCTTATGTTTTTGTCTGACTTGAACACACGAGAGAAAAATAAAGCAAAATAAACAAATGAAAAGAAAATAATAAGAAAAATGTTGAAAAAAAAATATAAATTTTATGAAATATTTCATAAAGTGTGCGCCATTACACTCGCACTAACTTATAAAAATAAATAAAACGACGACAAAGGAAGTCAAAAAAGGGAGAAAAGAAAGAAAACAAAAAAAAAAAAAAAATCCGAGTGCGGCAAAAGCGGTAAAGTGAAATATTTGCAGCTGTGATCATAAAACGTTTATTGACTGCAAAATTCAATATTTCATGTATTCAATATTATGACAATATGCAGTAAAACTCGTTGCAAGTGCCATTTGCATTAGTGTCTGTGTGTGTCTGTCTGACTATAACACATGGTTGCACACACACAGATACACACATACACACACCGGTGCTAACACAAAAAAAAAATGTACAGTTACAAGCGTCGTGCTCTCATAACTTGTTTAACCCACGCCTGAATTTACTGCTTTTTACACACAACGCTCACATTTTCGAGTTCATTCAGTGCATTGACTATCATAAAATGCAGATACTTTTATCAGCACTTCACTTGCCTCGGCTTAGATATGCGCTACTTGCAACTGTATGACATTGTAATGCTTCCCCTCTCACTCTCAGTCTGTGTCTGTGCATGTGTGCGTGCTTTTGTGTTTATGTCTCTATCTTTGCATGTGATAATTTATTGCTAATATTTTTATATTGTGGCATTCACATACGCATTCGCAACTATGCCACAAAAATAAAATTCGCTCATGCATTTTGTCTACTCGAACTTGTCTCTTATATGCTGCAATCTTGAGTCAGAGTCGGCATCTGCTATATTAGTATTGTAGTATCTCTGTCTGTGACTTAGTCTGAGTTGTCGTCGCTACCATTTATTGTCTGCCACCGGTCTCCGGCTCCTGTCGACAATATATACTGATACTGATGCTTAGCCATCCTGTTGCTGCTTTTTGGAGCATGATGCATAATAATTTTTCATAAATTTGCCTGCATTCGTAAAGTTTGCTGCGTGACTTTTTAGTTGTTTTGTATATATGTATGTCTGTATATACGTTCGACTAGTTTATGACTATTTTATGTGTTTGTCTGTTGTTGGTTTCTATGTCTGTCCGTTTGTTTGTTTTATTTATGTTTGGCTTGTTTCAATAAATGAATGCAATTTATATGGTCGAGTTATAGGTTCAATATGGCGTCTTGCACTTAAATTAAGCAAAGGAAAGTTTGAAAATGAATTCAACAAAACCAACTGTTAGCACTTTAAGCCAACAACAACAAGCACAACTTGTTAGCGAAAGATTAGTAAAGCCAAAGACATTAAAGTATAAAATTTTGAATATTGGAATGACGTATGTGCTAAGCACATAAAAGTAACTTAAAGCCCAAAATTTATAAGTTGCATTTTGAAGCATTTAACAATTTATAATGTTTAGTTTCGCTATTTTGCTATGATAAAAGATCTGTCGGATATCGTAATTTGTAAACCAATATTTGCACAGTTAATTTGTTCAATAGCAACATCATGGCATCATCATGTAATTAAGCGTAACTAAATAAGCAAATAAACATGGCCATGCATTGCTGATGGTATTTTCTGCCGACCAACTGTGAGCCCTTGGCATAAACGAATAATTGCTGCCATTTGTGCCGATAATTTGCGGTATTTATGTTAATTATTGGAATATTTACCATGCAACCAACACCAAAACACAAGAACAACAAAAAAATCGCTTTGAAAAATCGCAAAATTTACATTTACGCGAGCAACAATTTTTTTTTTCTATCAGCTTAGTCCGCAAAATTGTTTAACAAGCGTTGCAAATTGTGCACAATTTTTTTTTTCGCTTTTAATGTCATTAAAAAAAACACACACAAAAAAAGATACATAAATAGCAAAAACATTGCAACAAATTATGTAAATATATCTATTGCGCTCTCATTTTTAGTGTTGATAAATGCGCTTGGCAAAAGTTTTGTCCTGCAAACTTCTCTGTGCAAATATTTGCATAATTTGCGTTACGACAAATTCTTCTTCGCCATTTTGGTCAGTTGATACCATTCTCGGAATATATTTGAATAAGTGACATTTTTGCAACAAATTGAGGCTGTCAACTTCATCGTTTTGTTGTATTTTTTTTTTTACTTTTTCTTATTTTATTTTGTTGTTTTTGTTTGCCGAAATAAAGTTTGAGATTTGTTTTAGTGTCGGCAATTCATGCAGTGCAGGTGAAGGTGAATTGACTTCATGCAGACAATTCCAAAAGTGTCAAACACAGTAAAAGTTTTTTTTTTTCGCTTCAAAACTTTGTCATCATCATCAACGACATAGTCATGATTAACATTTCAATTGTATGTACGAGTATGTGCCGACCGCAGAATGTTGGACAAGTTGGCCAAGCTGATTGCGACATTCATGAAAATGAATTGGAAAAATGAAAGAGATTGTTAGAATAATGCAAAAAAAAAAAGTTGAACTAAATTAAACACACATTTTGGTTGACATTTTGACGTGAGGGGGTGTGAGTATTTTCGTTCGCTTTGGCTTAGTTTCAAGTGTTTAATGAAGTTTAATGTTTTTGATTTGTTGACAGTTGTTGTTGTTTGGGCCATGAATATCCTTAAACAAATACATATCTATTGAGACATTCCAAAAAAAATTCGTTTAATTTAAATATTTTAATTTTTGCTGACTAAAAGTATGCTACATTTTCTAGAGATTATTAAGATTTCTCTTTTGTGCTGACTAAAAGTATGCTACATTTTCTAAAACTTTTAAAACATTGTCGAGCAGGCTTGCAAACTATAATGTTACATTTATATATATTCTAAGTGGAAAAAAGCCAACAAATATTTGTATATCACATTAGCACTCTTGCCAAAACCAATTTACAAGCTCTCTTCGAAAACATTATGCCACATTATTAATCAAAGCGATTGCGGTCGATTTGTTTGCCACATTCAACACTTTTCAAACCGAAAAAATAACAAAAATATTCATGCCACTCAACGCAAATAAATATTTTTACATATTTTCTTATTTCACGCATTTATATAAAAAAAATACAAAAAAAAAACTAAGAACGCAAAAATAAATGTTATTTTTTCAGCTTTCCTTAAGTGTGTGAGTGGCCCAAAGTGTTGCATAAAATTTCCATACAAACACCATTAAAAGCTAAGCAAAAATATTATAATTTCATTAGTTATTTTCCCTTTTGCTTCGTCTCCCTCTCGACGCACTTCCGGCTGACTTCATGCGTTTCACTACCTCTCCCTTTGTCAATGATAAATTATGAAATATTATCCCAATGGCAAACATTTTCTTTTCTGTTTTTTTTTATATCTCTTTTTTTTTTTTTGTTTTGTTTTGAAGTGTACATTTGCCTTGGTTCTATTTATTTTTTGTATTCGTTTTTTTTCCTGCTTCTACGACTTTTGCTTGCGGACAAGATAAAGTTTTATTTAACAAACATACTGAAAACTGAAAGTGAAGAGAAGCAAGAAAAAGACAAGAAAATATGCGCACGTATCCTTTTTGCAAAATCTTCGTTCGTTCGTTCATTTTATATTGAACGGTTAACAGTATTTTGTTGTTGTTGTTTTTTATTTATGCTTTGTTGTTTCTTTTTTTTTTTTCGTTTGGTAAACAGTCATCAATAAGATTTCGAACAGGATGTGTGCTATAAGTTTGTGTATGTGTGTGCATGCATATCCTTTGGTTAAGTTGCGTGTGTGTTTGCTTTTTGCATAAGCATCAAAGTAAATAAAAAATGATGTTTTTGTATATGTGTGGTAGTGTGTTGTGTGTAGTCGGGCAATGATTTTCATACAACAAATCAATTATGCTGATATTTTATGCAGTGTTGACCGACCATCTTGTTTATGAAATGAATATGTTTGCTTTAAGTATGGCAAAGAAGGTAAGTAACTAAGTAAGTTTGTCTGAGTTAAAATGAAAATCTTCTTGCCATGAAACTATTGTATTTATCATATTATTCGATAAGCAAACTTATTGAAGTAATATTAATAAAGATTTTCTACCCCAAAAATGATCACAAAAGGAATATGCACTTGATTAAATTTTGGCTTAATTTTGTGTGCGTTGTTGTAAGAGCGTAAAATTCGACTGAATTATACACAAATAGACATACATACGTAGCCTACGTAGACATTTCCCACTGGCTGCACACGCATAGCATACTTTTTGGCGCACACAAACCATTGATAACAAATCGAATGAATGAAGTTTGAATTTAGTATGAATTTAGACCGAAAATAAACGATGGAGAAAACCTTTTGTAATTAAATGACTGCGGGGCGCCGACAACAGCCTCAGCCGCATAGCCACAAGGGTCAAACAATGCTGACGGCAATGTCTGTGTGCCTGTGTGGTTGTGTGTGTGTGTGATTAAATGAGTGCTTCTGTTGTTGAAAGGCTTTCACACTAGCCAAACTGGCGAATATGAGCTCCATATGCGTTAGTTGTTCTTGTATCTGATGTTGCATGCACTGTTTTAGACAAGTATGTTAAATAAATTTGCCAAAATGAATGTAATTAGCATCGACTGAGAGAAAAATTCACATAAGAGTGCGCAAGAGAGAGCGAAAGAGCATTCTTGTGAAGTTGCACGTAAGCAAGTGCAACGCGAACATTTGCGGCAAACCTCAACTTTCACACATGCCAGCAGACATGCGAAGGCATTCATTTGTATGTGCGCGAATTTTGCGGCTTTTTTGGGTGTAAGAGCGTTAAATATTTTCATTGATTGTATTTGGCATGCAAGTCGTAAAAACACAGACACGCACACATCGACGCTCGCACAGATTTCATGGCTGACCATTTGCCTCACGTATTTACATACAATTTTCCATGCTGACACCTGCCATGGTGCTCATGGCTCATTAGCCTTGTGGCAACTTGGCTACAACAACAACGTCATGCATCTTCGCATTAACATGGCAGAGTGACCATTGTCCTTTGATAGTCTTTACTCACAGACATTCTTTAGCATTTTTGCTGTTTGCCAGCTACACTTGATCGAGCGTTGCTTCGTTCTTCGTGGCACTTCTTTCGTGTCTGCGTGCATGTGT
This sequence comes from Phortica okadai, assembly GCA_034638295.1. Classification (NCBI taxonomy): domain Eukaryota; kingdom Metazoa; phylum Arthropoda; class Insecta; order Diptera; family Drosophilidae; genus Phortica; species Phortica okadai. The sequence goes on along the minus strand of CM067849.1, from coordinate 2,497,536 downwards.
CTGATTAATTTTAATCTTGCCCATAATGTTGGTTATTATTTATAGTGAGATGATTGCTTATGTATGTCTTGTTACAACATTTATTCAAGTGTGAAATATGAAGTGTTGAAATCTCTTTCTCATCTCCGTGCCAACTAACCAACCAAACCGTTGTTTGATAAACATATTTCTCAATGTTGGACGTTGGGCATTTAAGTGGCCATGTTGCAGACATTTGTGCAACTTCATTATGCTTTGTCCCTGGACGACAATCTATCAACAATCTTTGTAGCTGAACCTATCAATACAAAAGTGTTTGTAGTCTGCAAGTCCAATTTCGTTCAATGTAGTTGTCCTTAGTTCCCCAAGCAGACAATGCCCAGTGGATTCAGTTGTTTGAGTCTGTTTTGCCTCTCGTTCTCTCTTGCAACCTCAAATGTTTTCAAATTAATTGCGGCTTCGTTGCGTTTCATGTTTATATTTTAAATTAATTATAAATATTTGTCTATCGTGATTAGTCATCTATGTGTGTCGGTGTATCTGTGTGTCTGTGTGTGTGTGTGTGGCCATGAAGACGGGCATGTTGGCTTGACTGTGGGTTTGAATTGGTGTGGCGTAGTTTTCGGGCAAGGTTTTCTTACTCGGTAAGCAACTTTGTCGTTTTCGGGGTCGATTTTCATTTTCTTTTGCCTTTTCTCGTTTTTCATGCTCAGTGCTTCAGCGCTGAGCTCAACTTAATTGATTTTAGTTTACTTTAGCTGAGCTATTTCAATTATTTGTTTACTGCTGTTTTCATTGGAAAATGAGCACATTGCGTTTGCTTGGTGTAGAATTTTCATGCTGAATTCGTGAAATTTTCGTAAATTCAATACAAGATTTAATGAAGCTTTAAGTTACCTACAAGTTTTCGATGCATAGAATGAGCAAAATAACTTTGTTCAGGTAAATAAAATTAAATTCAATTGAAGCGTATTCCAATTCATTTAAAAGAAGTAGAGTCGACCGTTTGAAGCACACAATTCGGTTGCTTTATACTAATGATTTGTTAGAGTTTAATGGATTTCTCATATATGTAAGAAAACAGTATTCAATAAGGGTCTCAAACATGATCAATTAACCACAATAAATGAAAACTGCCTTAAGTACTCAGAGGAGTTTGAAGAAAGTGAAAGGTGAGGGAGTATGGCGAACTTTTAAGGTGTCCCAGTGGAATCTCTCATGCAATTTGCTGAATTCAGCAATAATTTAACTGAAATGCTCTATCACTTAGAAAAGACCTGAGAGATTAGAGTAGTAGTGAGTTAATTAAAAAGAGAAAAGTTTATTATAATTCGTGTTTTTGGGTATTTTATTTGATGCAGTACTTTTATATGAGGTTGAGTCATTAAGATCATAAATTGTTGTTGAACTTAAGTTGATCTTAAAAAAGATACAAACTTTTAAAGCATTTAAACAACTTTATTCTCTATGCTTAACACGAATGTTATTACAAAACTGTGAGTTTATATTGTTGCCGTTTGCTGCATCAAATGAATGTTGTTGAACAAGTGACAATAAATTGGCTTGTCTTAACAACGTTGTCTCTATCTAAAAGGTAGTTTTTGTCGAAGGTAAAGCAAAGAGAAAGAGAGAAAAAAGAGCACACAATTTGTTGAATTTTATTGCTGCGATGTTGAACAAAAATAAACGTTTGACTTCAATTGCATTTCTTAGAAATTGCATCAAATAGTTTTTGTGCGCATTTACTCAACTGATTTTTTTTTTTTTTTTTGCTTTTATTGCAATGGACTTAAATTGATGGCAGCATCAATTGCTAAACGAAATAATCAGCAAAAAACACACACAGACACACACACACAAATACATGAGCGCAGTTGCTTCTGCTGATTTCGATGTTGTTATTTTTGCTGTTGCATACTTTGTGGCGCGCGCTCTGCCAAAGTTAATTTCTGGTTTTAACTGGCACAACGACAAGAAGAACGCCAAAATCAAATGGAATTATAAAGAAACCTAACACAACAACAAAAAACATTCAGAAAATGCCAACATTTTAAATGAAAAACATGAGTCAATTTATATTTTCCTGAACGTTTTGTGGTTTTTTTTTTTGCTTTTCTTTTCTTTCTCTTCACCATTACTTTTTACTTCTTGCCACAAGTAAAATTTCGCAGTGTTTTTCCTTGCCGCTCAGTCGCTATTTTAGCAACATTTTCCTGTTGTTGTTGTTAGTGTTTTGTATTTTTTTTAGTTGTGTGCTATTAGCGCGAAGCTGGCAAAGGATAAAACACAACCACCCACACACATGGGTGTAGTTGTCGTATGCATCATCATCAACATTGTTGTTGCTGTTGTTGTTGGTTGGCAGCTTTGGTAGCTTGATATAAAAGTTTAACCAAGTCAAGCCAAACACTTATGTACGTTCGCTTCAAATGCGCCGAAAAACGAACCAACGAACCAACCAACGAACCATCCAGCCATCCATCCATCCATCTATCTATCCGTTCAACAAACCAGCCAACCATTCATGCATTCATTCAGCCAACCATCCATCTATCCATCAGCTCATTCACTCATTCATTCATTCATACATGTTACGCGCATTCTATTCATGACTCCGCCCGCAATTTGTTGCTACATATTTTTGTTGTGTATGTTTTATTTTTCAAGTTTTTTTGGCTTAAGTTTTTTCGACTTGCCCGCGCTGCTAAATTTAATTCACATGTGTGTTTATACACACATATATTTGCTTTTACGTGTTTTTTTGGTGCCATGCACAAAAATCTGCACAAAAATGCAAGCAAATTCATCTTGATTTGTGTTGCAGTTGTTGTGTTTTTTTCTTCTGTCATTTTTTTTACACTTATTTTCTTACTTGTCTTCCTTTTGGCGTTTTCTTTTTTTTTTGTTTGTTGTACTTGATTTTTGCTACCAACTAATGTGTTGTGCGCATTACTGCGTCTTTACTGCGCTTTACACACTCAAATGCCAAGTTGTCCTATCGCTTAAATCAGACATAACACAACTCATTTAGCTTAAAGTCATATATACATATAACTTTTATTGCTTTGTCAATGTGTTGGTTGGCTTTTAATGAAAGTGCGCAAAGTTTAAATACAACTTTCTTGTATCTTTTTGAAATGAAAAATAAAAAAAAAAAGAAGATATCCTTTTGACTTTTCTTCTAGTATATTCTTGTACTCACCACAAAAGACGCCAAGCAGTAATGTTGTAATAAAAAGCCATTGCAATAGTTTGTGCACGGTGTTGTTGTAGTTGTTGTTGTTGCTGTTGCCACTACAATTGTTGTCACATTGAAATTGTTGTTGTTGCTGATTTGAAGACTGCATTTCACTATGGCAACAGCAACCACTCAAATTTGTTGTCATTGTTGCTGATGTTGTTGTTGTTGTTATGGTTGATGTTTGTGTTGTTGCAGCATTGTTGTTGAACATATTGCAGGCGGCATTGTTATTGTAACAGTTTTTCTTATTTTGCAACTGCTTCAACTTCAACTTCTTCTTCTTGTTCATGTTCTTCAACTGTGCATTGTTGCAAATCATTTCCGCATCGCTTAAAGTTGTCATATTGTTCGCTTGTTGTAGTTGTGCTGGTTGCTGTTGTTGTTGCTGTCGCTTTGCCTTTATCAACAACGTCATTAGGTGTGCTCCTATCTCTGTTGCAAGTTGATGGTTTCGTTGCTTCAACTGCTTCAACCGCGCGCTGTCTGTCTGTCTGTCTGACGTATTGTCTCTATGTTGCTTTTGCTTTTTAGTTTATTTTTTTTTTTTGTTGCCAACTTAACACTAATTAAGTGTTAAAAGGAGCAACGAAATGGTAGACAGAAAGCGAAGTAGTACAAAAAAGAAAATCCTTGTTTTATTTACGCACGTAAGAGTTTGGTGTGTGTGTATGCGTGGAGGGGGAAGGAGTGTTGTAGTTGTCTTTAGCTAGAAAGCAGTGCGAAAATTCAAATATTTGTTTTTGTTTTCTTTTGTTTGTTTTTGTTGAAGTTATTATTATTTTTTGCACTTTGTTTATTTTTTTTTTGTTTTTTCTTCACTGATTTTTGAAAATAACTGTATTCGCGGTATCTCCACTGATTTGCGGTAAAAATACTCACAACACACGCTCAGTCAAGCATTAGCATCTAATGCGATTTTTTTGTGATTATTTGTTTTTGTGTTTTATTTTGCTTACGTTTCGTATAATATGAATAAAAAGAAACGCGCACGCACGAACATCAAGTGTCAAACGATGGCATCCGCTCACGAACGCGACCCGGAACCGACAAACAAGCGAGTGAGAATGCCCGATGTGAACGATGAGCACGAAGTCACAAAACGTAACGAAACGAAATGTTGTCGCTGCCGCTGCCGCAGTGACGACGACGACGACGACGTCAACAGCAATAACAACACAACACAACACAACAACAACGACTGCGATGATGCTTTTCTACTTTGGTGTCTTGCCTTGCTATTATCGTCTTCACTGCTCTATCAATGTGACGTTGGCGTCTGCGTTTGCTTGCTTGCTTGCCTCTTCTCGTCGACGTCTCTTTGCGTGTTGTTGTTGTTGTTTATGGTATTCGTGGCTTTTATGTTGCTGCGTGTGTTTGTGTAGCTGAGCAAGCACAACATAAACGTTTGCATTGGCAGCATTTGCCATGCAACATGTTGCCTGGAAGAAACAGCATTTAGTCTAATGTTGCAGCAACATGTGTGTTGGTTTGAATTTTCCGCGTAAAATTTTTATGTGCCTCAGTTAATGACGCTGCCAAAGTGTCTTCATTTGTTGCTGTAAGTAAAAAATAAAAATCAGAAATTAAGTTGTTGAAAATATTATTACAGGCAACTCAAAAGGAGAGCAGAACTTTCTTTTATTTTTGTTTTTATTTTTTTGAACAAAAATAAATTATGTTGTATAATTTTCAAGCAGTCAGCATTGACTCAAAAGTGGAGCGAAAAATTTGTCACAAGTCACGCACCAATGATTTATGTGTGTGTGCGTGTGAGTCTGTCATACTAACCCTTGCAGCCGTCAATTTGCTGCAACAACATTGTAGCATGCAGCATCAAATTGTTTTCTAATTGGAAGGCAGAACAAAAAAAAACAAAAACAACAACAGAAAAAAGGCAAATCATTTGCTTTGCATAATTTATGACATGTCATTTGTCTGCGCTTAATTTTGGTTTGCCAAATGTGCCGGAAACGCATAACCAAATCCTTTAATCGCGCTGTTGCACTCGCACATTTGCCGCACTCTTCACGGGCAGCATTCAGACTTTCTTTTGTTTGTTAAGCAAGCAAGCGCTTTGGATGAATCTCACTACTCCTCAACTCAACTCAGCTCATCTCATCCCATTTCCACTCCACTCAGCTTAGCTCAGCTCAGCTCGGCTTCGATCGTTTCATTGCAATTTTGCTCGTTGGCCTCTCAATGAGAATTGCTTTGTTTATATTGTTGTTGTTTGCTTTGTTTGGCATTCATGTTGTTTGTCACATTGTTGCCAGAGTTGCCTAACTCTTTTTTGCACTCATGTCCCCCCTTTTTTTTGCTGCTATTGTTTGTGGCGCAGTCGATTTCAGATTGAGTTGCTTAGAACGCTTTTGCCGCTCTATGTAAACTGATTGCTTCTGGCGCTTGTTTCCGTGGCTCCCTCACCCTCACCCTCTCCCTCTTCACGCTCTTTGTGTTTGCGTAAAATTATGCAAGTTAGCAAAACTCAACGGAATTGTGCTTTGGTCCTGACTTGTTGCAATCGTTTGGGGTCCAACCAACCGACCGGCCGACCAATCGACAGGAAGTCGATCCCAATCAGTGCAACATGAATGCGTCATTTGAATGCAAACGCAAATGACTGAGTTGCTTTATTAGTTGACTCTTGTTGTTGTTAGTAATTGTTTGTTGTTGTTGTCCATTGTTCTGTTGTAAGTGTTAAACAATGAAGTTGATTTTTCTGCCTTAACTTCCTGCAACAAACGCACAAGACAATGCCTCATATACAACATTTTATTTCCCCTTTTGGGCATCTATTTTAACGCCCTTCTTCGTTGGCTGTCGAGTCAAATTGTCGCACACGTTAAGCTAAAATTAGCTGGCTTCCTCTTGTCACCTCACTCTCTCACTCACACATTCACGGGCCTCGCATTTTCATTGTCATGTTGCAACAAGCGTCACTCATTTTTCAATATGCATTTTTTTCTTCCTCCGTCGTTTCCTCTGTTTGTATTTTCTCTCACTTTTTACGTGCTTTTTGCCCCCTTCTGGCTGTCTGTCTGTGTTGTTGTTGTTTTTGTTTTTTTTTTGTCGATTTTGCCAGCGATGCATTTTATTAATTTGTTTGTCATATTTTTACGCTTGTTTATTGATAAAAATGTGCGCGCAGCCGCTGCAACAGGCAACCCTCCCCCGGCCCCTCTCAGTCACCACCATCAGCAAATCACCCGTCTCTGTCGCTGCTGTCGCTGACGGCTGGCAACATGCGTCTTCGTTAATATCTCATTGTTGTTGTTGTAAACATGTGTTGCATGCTTGTTCACATTGTTGTTGTTGTTGTTATTATTCACGTTGTTTTGTGTAATTGTTATTGTTGCCGCTTTTGTTGCTTGTTTTTTGTTTTTGGGTCTGTCAATTTTGTTTTTTTTTGTTGTTCTTCTTTTTTTTTGGTTAAATAAAATATCATTTGTGTAATTGTTGTTGTCTGTTGTGTGAAATATTTTGAATTGAGTTTTGCCGCTGTTGTTGTTGCAGTATGTTGCTAAGCCCGCGGGCTTGGCGTCAGCAGTGGCAGTGGCAGCGACGTCGACAGCGACTTTGTGTCTGGCATGGATGAGCGTGTGGAAGCATGTTGAGTGCTTCCTTTGGTTTGTTTGTTGTTGTTGTTGTTGGCATTTTTTTTTTTTTGTGTAAACAAATTATTATGAATGATAATTTTTGTTGCTCATTTTTCATAATTTTGAATTTTGTATTTTTTTTTTTTTTGTTGTATTTTCATTATTGAAATGTTGCTTATTGTTTTGACAGTTTTGATTGTTGTTTTTGTTGTTGTTGTTTTGGTTTATTGCTTGTGTGTTATTATTTGTATATTGTTGTGTTGTGTGGCGCATTAAACATGATTGCCGCAATTAATAAATGACATTTTGTGATTTTTGTTTACATTTAATTTTTTGATTTTTTTTTTTGACAGATTTATTAATTAAAAAAAACCAATGATTTATTAAAATTGATTGCAACTAAAATTTATAAACCACAAACGTTAAATTTATGCCGCTGATTTCGTCCTTTGTCGACCTTCATGTCAAACATGTTGTTTGATTTACAGCTGTCAGCTCAGCCGCATAGAAGATACATACATCAGCTCAAGCAGCCGCGCCTTGCTGACATTTTGCCTTTAATGCTGCTATACACATGTTTATACATATACAAATACATCTACATATATGTATGTATTTTTTGCCTTTCATTTGGCTGTCATTGTCAAAGTGTCAGCAGCAAGAGAAAATGCCAAAGATTTGTCACAAGTACGCATATGAGAAGACAAATACTTAACAGCTACAAGTGTAATTAAAATGTGCCAAGCACACACATACACACACACACATACACTCACTCATGCACAAATAGATACATTTCAAGTGAAAGCTCAATCACAGAAATATACTCATTGCTTTGTCTGCCTTTCAGTCCGTCTGTCTGTACGTCTTTCTGCCCTTCTGTCTGTCACTGCAATTGCTGGCAAACAAAGAAATTTGTCGCAAAAATCTGCTTAGAATTTTACGCGTTTTCAGCGTTGTTTCATTTAATTAAAAGCAGATTAGCAATGCGCGTGCAAAGACTTCTCTCAGTCACAGTTACAGTCACAGCAAAAACAAAGCAAAAGATACAAAAAAAGTACGCAAAATATGTTTGACAATAAGTGAATTATTCTCTGTGTAGATGTGTGTGTGTTTTATATACACATAAATGTGTGTGCGTGTTCATTAAATAAAGCTTAAATTAACTTCTGTTTTACATGCAACCATCGACCAACTAATGATGTCAATTGTGTTTTCCCAAGAATTGCCATTGAAGTAACACAGTATTGTCATGGCGGCGGTGGGCGTGGCCGAAGTTCTGTTAGGTAATTCTATGATGGTGTGAGCATACTTGACTGCGTGATTTTTATACAAATGTAAAAATAATAAAAAAGAGAAATAAAATAATTTAAATATAGACAAAAATATTTCAAAGAGAGACTTAAAATTTGAATGCGAAATTAGTAATAAACTTTTTGTCTAAGAACGGCCTAAATTGATGATGTCTTGCGTACCTGAGCCTCAATCAGTAAAAGTAAATGTGAAAAATTTTTAAATTTTATTTATAATTAAGCATCTTATTGTAGCTCTCATTTTTCTATTCATAATTTTCTTAACGATTGTTTTGTTGTATTATGAGTCATGTGTATGGCACGCAAATATCGACATTACATTTGACTTGGGTAATGTGAGTTTCCAACCCTTCAAAACCAATCACCTTGCTCATACTGTCTCTATTTTTTCCATTTTCTCCAGTCTAGCTTATAGGTCAGCAGTTTGTTGGGTGAGAATTTAATTTGTTGTAGTCAAAATTGTTGTAATTTTCATTATTCCGCTTTGTGCCATGCACTTGCTGGAATATGCTTAGCATGAATTTACGGTCTGAGCAGAAAACTAATAGAAATCAAGCTATAGAGCTTAGAAGAAGTAAAGTTTTGATTCTTTCGCTTGGGTAATTTTAATTCTCTTGTTCTTAGCAAACTAATAATTCTCCCCAGAGTATACTGAGAGTACTCAAAATATGCTTTTAATGATTCAGTTCTTTGGTGTTGAGTCAGTAACCTTTTTGCTCAAATCGAGTTTTAGGCTTGCTGGACTGGACTTTTATGAGAATGTAGAAGTGAAGTGCCTATCACAGCATCAACTGTCATGATTTGCAATAAGCATTTGCTTTGCAAGCAGTCGCTTTGATAATCAGCAATACATCTTCTTCAGCTTTGACATGCACCTGAATGATATAATTAGCACATGATAAATGTTAGCCACTGAATAAATGTTTGTTACACAATTCATTTGCCCACAACTTACTAAATAACTCATCAAGGCGCTGAACTCCAAAAAAAAAGGAAAAGAAAAAATGCATTTTGTCAACTAACTTCAGGAAAAAAAAGTCATTAGCGCTTAATGAGCGACGCTCAACAAATTTCAATGACTTCACTTGCAGCAACAACAACAACAACAACAGCAACAACTACTTCAACATCTCTTATGGTTTATTCGCCACTACTTGAGCCAAGTGAGAATTTTGTGGATATTTTTTCATTTTTTGTTACTTCTTTGGTTTTTGAGTTATTTTTTGTTTACGTTTTTGTTCATGTTTGTTTATCTTTTTCGTTGTTTTTGTTTTGTATCTTTTTGTGTCTTTTTTTTTTGCGTTTTTATTTAATGCTGAGTTGTGCCACACTTGGCATGGCGAATGACACTCATGTGCGCTCGTTACTCGCCACATCAGTCACTCTTCACTTGACACATTTCACTCGCCGCACGCTCATGGCTGCGAGAGCAGGACACATAGCACGTAAGCGACTAACAGCGCTACTTACAAAAACAACAACAACAACAACAACAACAGCAACAGACGCACACTTGACAACGTTAGTTGCAACACACTCGCATTGAAGTTGCATTAAGCAAGAGCACACACACAGCAGCGGCAGCAGAGGAAGCAGCAGCAGCGACGTCTGTGACTTGTTGCCCTTCATCATTTGCGCTGTTGATCTTTGTACGTACATACGTATTTGTCAACCAAGTAACGAGCTACAGGCCAGAAGACACTGCAGAAGCAGCAAAAAAAATAAAAAAAAAAACAACAAATGTATCTAGATACATCTTTATAAATAGCATTGAAGGCAGCACGCGCACACACAAACAAACAAGGAGGGTTGCAAACTGTCGTCTTCGCACTTCACACACACACACACAGTTGCAATAATTAGCTGCAACTGATAAGCAAGAATGTTTTATGATATCTCTGCTGAGCACACACACACACACACACACACACACACGCTCACGCACACCGGAAGCCAGGTGAGCAATGTGAGCTTATTTTTGGCTAAGCAATGTTAATAAATATATACATGTACTACGAACAGTCAATCAATCTGCAACTGTTCATTCGCACAATCTCATCATAAATCTGTCTGGTAATGCATAAAAATTGCTCCCCACACACACACTCACACACGTGTATGTGTAAAATACAAAAGCAGAGAACTTCACACTTGTTGACACATTTTAGCACATAATCCAAAATGAAATCTAGACATGAATCGCTCTGAGCTTCCTGGCGGACGACAACGACAACGACGACGACGACGATGATGACGACCACTCAGTCAACAGTGCAGCGACACAGTCAAAAGAACGAATGAACGAACGTTAAGTGTCAGACAAACAGGCAGAGGGATGGACTGATAGACAGACAGATCTGCAGCAACATGCCATCAGACAACAATTTAATTACCAACTCACACTGCTCAGCAGCAGCAGCAGCGTTGCACTCAAAGTGTCGTCGCAGCAAACAAGGGCCAACAGGCAACTTCATGCTAAAGGTGTTGCCACCTATAATGTTCGCACCACGTCAAAGATTTTCACATCAGCTTAATTACCTCAGCAGATACGAGAATATCATAGCGCGTTATATTGCAATGCCGGGGAGTGAGAGGGGCAGCAGTAGCACGCATTGGTCTGCATGTGGGTTTATTGCTAGGCTGTTGCCTGCTGCCTGCTGCCGTTGTATAATATACGAGGCGCAGATACACACAATCTATAGCAGATACATGTGTGATAGTCTACCCCAAAATGTGCGCGCTTTGACGTGTGTGATGACGATGATGATGGTGATGGTGCTGCCGCAGCGTGGTTTATTTTAAATCCGCCGCAAAGTCACTGCGACATATGTTAAATGAGCTGATGGTGGTCTGCAACCAAAAAAGAGAAAATAAAGAAACAAAAAAAAAAAAAAACGCGAACTTTGTGCATTTGTGAGTTGGAGAAGAAGAAGAATAAACTGCTCTATTACCATCACGCGCCATCAAACGCCTACAGCGTTCATCAACGTCATCAACACGCTTCGTTGACAATTTGCTTCTTCTTCTGCTCCTTCTGCTTGTCTTGTGTTTTTGTTGTTGTCTTTAATGCCTCCGCAAACGCATATTTAATAATATTTTCGCACTTAATTGCCATAAAATGCATTTAAAAAACAATTTTTATATTAAATTCGCTTGAAAATTGATTTTTTTCCTCCTTCTTCGTCTTTTGCTCTCAGCGCAGCTTAACTCAGCATTAACCAAAGGCGAGCATGTCCACTGCCAGCCTTCGGCATGCATGCGTGTATGTCCGTCTTGCCGCAAGCGTTTGTCCATCGGTTCGTTTGTCATTACTGTCAGTCTGTCAGTCAGTCTGTCTGTTCGTCTGTCCATTTCTCAAAGTCTTTTTTGCATGAATGGATTTTATTCATAATTGTTTGTTTTAATTTCTTCTCATATTGTCTGCGCAAAATGAGGCGCTTGACTTTGAATCTTTCTTTAATTAAATGCAATTCTGTTGAAATCGTTTTGTATCTCATGAATGCTTTTTCATTGTTTGCATTTTCATTGTAAAAATTGTGCATATTATAGCGCAAATATAAAGTAAAATATATGAAATGAAGGCATTTAATAAAATGAAAACATAATTTGTTTTTCCTTCTTGGCAGAGCAAAACTTTTGCCATGTACATATCTTTTGTGTTTTATAATGTTCAGTTCATCGATTTTGAGTTATTTTAAACATGTTTGATTAGTGTATATCATTTTCATTAGCCATTTTCACTTGACATTACTTGACATGATTTGCTCCTTGAGAATTTTGAACTCAATTTGTTTTCTATCAACGCTTATTGCTATACAAAGCCAATCAAACAATCACTGAAGTCTTGCCCAATAGAAGGAAATTTCTGCTTTAAACTGAAGGTGTGTACACTTAAATCAGTCATTGTAGTCTTCAAGTTACATGTAAGTGACAATTCTCAAAGGCATCACCTTTCAAATGCGAATTAACGCAAGAAAGTATTTTCATTTACTCAGCATTGTCTTCAAATTATGCTTACAACATATAAAGTTGTTTAACCTAAAATGTCTTGAACGAAATTTTCATTTAAATTTAATAAAGTTCATATACATTTTCAAATAAAAGATACTTTAATCTTCAACATTCATGCACTGTTTGGTCGCTTTGTGTGCGCACACGAAACAATAATGAATATTATTTTATATCATTATAACATGCAACATTAAAGCGCTTTTAATTTTGCAGCAACACAAAATGAAGAACAAAATCCAATTGTATTAAAAGCTTTGCTATGCCTATGCCACAACACATCAGAACGGTCAAAGTTCAAATTAAATTCAAAGCGTAACCAATTTCACAAAAAGCCCATGTGGAAGAGGATGAAGGAAAAGAAAAAAAATACAAAATATTTTCATAATAATTTTAATGCAATTAACTTAAGATTTAAGCTAAGCAGCGCGACGACAGCATCGATGAGTCGGAATGAAAGTCGCTAATGTGGAGGAGTGGCGAGTCGCTCGACAAACCGAGATCATTTTGTGGTTGAGAGATTTTTCAGCCCGGGGCAATGGCAATGGCAGTGGCCGTGTCAGCGGCGGTTGACTGTGCTCGGTCCTCGGTCGTTTTGGGTCGCGGCATATCTGACGTTGCGTAGCAGACTTTCAAGTAATTAAATTGAAATTTCAATACGCAAAAGCAAACCATGCCAAACCGAAGCAGCAACAACAATAATAGCAACAACAAATAAGTGTATGAGTGCTCATTGCAAATATGCGAGCAGCTGTTTTAAAGCCCAGCCTCATTTTAACCAAACATTGGTGCTTTCAACGCCCTGAGGCATGCGAGCTGAGGCTCTCATACGCATTCATTTGGCTTGCCTTGGCTTGGCTTGGCTTTTGCTGTCCTGCCTGATTGATGTTGATTTTTTCTTCGTTCTGAGCTGTGTTTCCTTTTTTTTTTTCGTGTTTTTGCCACCGTTTGCTGATTTATAATCCGTGGCCGAAATTGCGCGAAATTAAAGTGTAATTTATGTGCGTGCGTTTGCTTTGCTGGCTGCCGGCTGCCGTCTGCCGAAGGACGTGCTATCATCATATTGCATAAGGACGCGCGGACCGAAATGCGACACAAAGATATCTGTGTCTGTGTCTGTGTGTGTGTGTCATAATGTACTTGTATTTAACATTTCATTCGCACTTTACTGTGACTGCGACTGCGTTTGGCTTTGACTATGGCTCTGGCTCTGGCTCTGGTCGCATCACTGCCTCGATCGCGTTTAGGTCTGGTTGCTTTCTTTTTTCAATCTACTTGAGCGTGCCACGACCTCTCAATGCGCTTGGCATGTTTGTTAAGTGTATGCAAAATATGCGTAACTTGGTTTAATGTTGCTTGGCCACCTTTCATGTGACCCCGTATGCTTTTGCTTTTGTCGCTGCCTCTGTCTGCCGTCTAACACGCTTCGACTGCCACAAGTGTTAATTTGTATCAGTGTGTGTGTGCAGAAACTTTGCTCATTTCATTTTAGCTGCTTGCCACTCGAGTTATTTAAATTGCGCATGTTAAAGCAGATACACAGATACATATATACATACATCTACCAATGCATATACGTATTAACGTAAGACAAGAAGGCAAGACAAAAAAAAAACAACTACAACAACTGATAAAATATGTTAATTGTCCGCAGGCGTTGCGTTCACACCAATTTACATGCTTGTCTGCTTTGCGCATTGCTCCGCGTTCTTTTCCTCAAGCTCTCCCTTCCTTTGATTTCACCGTTTTTCACTTCTTTGTTACCTTTGTTGTTGCGTGAAATTGTCACAAAGTTGAAAGGTTAAGTTTACTTTCATATGCGCGTAAATTTCGCTCACGGCTTTTTAATTATGTTTATTGTGTGTGTCTTTATTTTTTTCGCTTTTTCGCTTTATGCTTTAATTCTTTCTTTATTACTTTATGCATGTAAACTTTCACCTTTCACATGCGCTTAAGCGCATATTTATTTTTTATTGCCGCATTCTAGGCGCTCGCCTTCCTAAATCGCATTTACATACATATAATTATATAAAAGCATTTAAATGCTCATGCATACATAAATCGCTGCTTCAGCAGTTTAAAGATGGTGAGGGTATGAGAAGAGGGGCGAGTGCAAGTTCCGTTATCATTATGAGCACGCCCACTACGCCCATAATATTTATGTGACGCAGTCTGTTTGGCAGTCATGAGACATTAACTGAAATTAGTTGCGACCATTTCGGATTACCAACATTTAATTAACCTAATTCAACTTCACTTGACTCGGCCTCAATTTCAGTTTGACCAAACGGCACGAAGGCGGGCGGTGAGGCAGAGGGCGGTCAGAGAGCCTCGTTTACGTTCACGTTTATGTTTGCCGTTTGGCGTTTAGCATTTGGTTAATAAACAACATTGGTTTGAGTGGAAGCGTTCTCATTCAGTCAGTGAGTGAGTCGGCGAGCCAGCCAGCCAGCCAGCCAGCCACAGTAGCCAGCGGTGTTGAGCGTTTGATTGCGGCAGCAGCAGCAGCAGCAACGGCAGCGTCGGTGGCTTGTGTGGTGCTGACGGCTGCTGCTGCGTCAATTGTCCTTTTCGGTTTGCGTATTCGATTGTTTGTTTGTGTTTGCCAATTGGCGATTGCTGCACGGCTTTTGGGAATTTGTTGATCTCCGACGCTGTCGCCACTTCAGTGTGTTGACCTGTCTGTCTGCGCTTGTAAATGTATCTCATTGTCTGTGCGTGTGTTTGTTTTGTTTATGTTGCATTGCATGTCATTAGGCGAACAAATTAAAGTGTTCTCTCGATAATATGTTCGTATTTAAGTATGCCAAGGGGACTGAACCACAAAGCATAATAAATTTTGTCAAGCTAAATGAAGGAAATTGTCTCAAAGTGCGTTGAAATGTTCAGCATGTTTGCTGAAACAGCTCACAAGTGCTTGAAGCATATTCAAGTTGAGAACATGTAAGCAATTCTTTGGGTGGCTATTGGGCTTATTATGTATCTTCAGCATTTATTTATGCTTTCATTGGCTTAAATTATTTAAATATTAAATTAAAATAAATTTGCTTTCATTTTCTTGTAAACATTTCCAAACACTTTGACTTAACGCTTCTTAGAATTCTTTTGAGTTTGCCTTCGTTAACGCTTTTCACTTTTATTTTTCATTACCTACGTGCTTCTATCATTTCTCAAGCTTATCTTGCTTTCAAGTCAACTTTTCTACTATTTTGCCACCTAATGTTTTACATCTTCCGTCTCGTTTACGCACATTATTCATGTTTGCCACAAAATATGTTTTTGGCATTCTGTTGTGAAACTTTTAACAAGCAAAGTCTTAAAATAATCATTGCTAATAATAAATATTTAACATAAAATTTTGCTTTGCTTGTAACAACAATAGCAACAACAATAACTCTGACTGGCTCTTAAATGTTCAACACAAAGTTTTGGCGCACTTTTCCCTCCTCTGTCTTGCCGTGCTCAAGCTGTTCTCACCTCATGGCAATTGGCACCTGCTGCACGCTTCTAAATAGTTTGTCTGATTTGCTGTGCTGTGCTTGTGTGCCTTAGTTGTGTAAGAATATGCCATACACTCACACACACACACATGAAAGTGTTGTGCAAATTTATGAAAATTACTAAAATTATTTCCAAGCAAAGTTGTGTAAGCGAAATAAAGCTTGTTGTAAGTCTCACACACGCTCATAAGTCTTCGTATTTAGTTACAACTATTTTGCTGCTTCTAAGTTTGAATTTTCTCACTGCTGATTTACGTTAATTAGTAAGGACTTTGTGCAAATTGTCAAACTTTATCATTACTTTACAAATATTTTAGAATTTATTCACTTGAATCTTCTACTTTATTGACGTATGAGAAGACCATCTGTAAATGTGCCAATAAAGGTGAAAACAATCACAGCACATGAGAACATTTTGCACAAAATCAAATCAACTTAAATTGTAACGAATCGCAATCGCATTGAAATGAATCGGCATTGAGTAGAAATCGATGTGAATACGTTTTTACGTTAACGCTTGAACGAAGTTCGACTCAAACACACAGATACCGTATGCCATATGCCGTAGACCCATTGACCCAAATGTTCTTGATAACCTTGTTCTAACTTGTGTAGATTTGTATATGTGTTTGTGTACAATTGGCATTTGCATTGGTTGGTGGCGCATTTGGCAGTCAAGCGATATGCTATCTTATCTACTATTGAGTTTTGGTTGCGGTCACTGCCAGCGCTCAGTCAGGTCGTGTGTCTGGTCAAACGTTATTAATGCCAATTTGTTCTATATGCGAATATATGAACATGTTTCTGTTTGTATGTGTTTAATTTTGTTATGCAAAAGCTTACATAATCAAATGGTTGCCACAAGAAACCAATAATAACAATAATAAAAACAACAACAACAACAGCAAATATTGCTAAAACTTGGCAACATAAGCAACATTTTGTTGACTTCGAGCAAAGTCGATGACTCGATTCGACTTGAATTCAACTTGACTTGACTTAAAAGTCGTTATTATGTTTGCCTCGTTTTCCTGTACAACTCTACTTATGTGTGTATGTGTGTGTGCGTTTGTATTTCCTTCCTTCCTGTTTTGACGTTTCGCTTTGTTGACTCAATTTCCGTATTTAATGACCCGTTGCCAAATATGCCTGAATTTTGCAACCAATTTCAAAAGTGTCGACCTTCGTTGCAGACTTTTCTGAATGTATTTGTGTATGTGAGTGTGTGTGTGGTTTTGATTGTATGTGTATAATGTGGTCCTTGTATTTGTATAGTTTATGCTTAAGTCAGTTTAGGCAATTGAAGGCCAAGACAATTTTTGGTTACTATTTAAACTATTTTATGTTGCATACCCTAAGGAGTAGGTTTCTTTTAGAGATGTGATAGTTTTTAGTTTTTCTTATTTAAAACAATATTTTAATAAATGCATAAATCATTGTATTTTCTTTTATACAAATAATCAAATTATGCTATAAAAACATGCTTAATGATCAAAAGCTAAGCCAATGCTGAGCCACTCAAGTGTTGAAGCTTTATCATTATCACACATACATGTAAATACATTTGTATGAGGCTATTAAGTCTTCGCAACATACGCATAAGGAACAATGAAGTGTCGACAATAACAAAAGACTCATAAGAATGCGCATAACATCGCGTTGAATCGAAAACACGAAATACGATACACAATTATTGCTTAATCCTTGGCAATAATCAAATGTTATAACCTTCAATGAGCTCGATGAACTTAAACAAAGCGAAAAAGGAGACGACGACATTGGTGAAGAAGGGAATTACAGTGTATTTGTGTGTGTGTTAGAGACTGTAAAGGCAGCGAAGAAAAGTGTTGTTGTTTGTTGGTCAAGGAACAAAGGCAGGCGTCTGGCGCGTTGTAGCAGCAATGTTGAAAATACTAACTTTGATTATGGCGCATAAATGTTTTTTAACTACAAATACAAACAAAAATACAAAAAAATATAAGAAAAAAAAAAAACATATCTACACATACATTTACTAATAAAAGTCAAAATCGGATTGTGGGTAGCGGTCCATGTGTGTGTGTGTGTGTGAGTTTGTGTATTCGAAATCGAATGAAAACACATAAACAACAATAAACACGCTTGTTTCGCTATTGACCATATTATTAAAAAGGATACAGGATAAACGATCTATTAGGTGGCGTTCGGTCACCGTCACACACACAAGCTTTGTTGTGGTTGTTGTTGTCGTTGTTGCTGTTGCTGTTGAGCTCTTTAAAGCGTGTATGGCATACGCAAAAGGGCTTTTGTTTATTGTTGTTCATGCAAGAGTGTGTGTGTGATGTTTTTCCAATCCTTTTCGTTCTACTTAAGGTTTCTTTTATTTCCATTCTTTACTTCTGTTTGCCTCCGTCCTGCTTACAACGACTTTGCAAATAAAGTTTTTATTATGGCTATTTGTAGCCTTTTTCATTTCTCTCGTCGCTCCTAAGCCCGCTCCTGCTCTGCCCTCCACCAGCGCTTATATTCTCTTGTCTTGTGCATTCGCTTTTATATTGCCTAATAGTGGTTTTAAGGACGCTTTGATTTAAAAATATGTATTATCCTTCCATTTTTGTGTTTTTTTTTTCCCTACTCCCCGAGACATTTTTCGCATACAAAAGGATACATGTTTCCTTTTTTTTCGTTTCCTCTCTTTTATATATGGCATATAGACGACAGTCTTGCGTCCATTTGAGCTATAAAAAGAGGCTGAAAAGTAGCGTTGCGAACGTATGTGAACGTGGTCGCTTGTAAGGCATAATTTCAACAACAATAACGAAGGCTTTTGTGTGGCTGCTTAGCCGATATGCTCTTTTCTTTGATTGTTGGTGAGAAGTGTGGTGAGGAATGGCGGGCGTAACTGACGGAGATTATTATGAGTTGGATTTGTGTCTTAAAGGCGAAGACGTGCTGCAATAAACGTTAAACATTTCAACAAATTTTCATTTAATTTTTGATAATGGTCAACAATTTGATTGCGTATACGCCGTGTACATTGCTCAGTATGATGAAGTTGGTCATGAAAATGTTATCGATGATGTTGATGATTATGAGGCTCGTTAATTTTAATATTGTTTGGTTTTATTACAAAAAAGCGTGGCCAGAAATGAGAAATGAAAAATGAGTGAAACAATTAAACAAAATGTGAAATTTATTAAGCAAAATGTAGAAGTTCTCTCGATAAAAATATAATTGTAATTAATTTAATTTGTTTATTTATTAATACATGAGCATTGTATATTTCACATTAAAGACAACAATTTACATTATTGTTCTTGTTTTTTATTGCTACAAAGTGAATAAATAAAGCAAAAAGTTATACAAAGTTTTGAAAAACCAAAAGTTTCTCTTTGATATGAATATGATTTTCTATCAACGTTTATTATCAAGCATAAAAATATGAAAAACTCAAAGAAAACTAAAATTCGTAGATAAAAATAAGAAGACCAAAAAATAAAGCATTTTTCGATCAAAACAAAACTATTAGAAATCATGGCAAAAATTTATGCACTTTATGTGATTATGAATTCGATCAATGTACGAAACGGAAGGCAAGACAACAAGTTACGATTATTTGTAACAGTTCATAAAACACAGAGTCAGACAGTGCCGTGACCGGGGGACCGGGACAGGGCGACGACATTGACGAGCAAGCGATAATGTTGATGATGATGATGTGGACGACGACTGCGACCACAACATTAATAAATATGGGCAGCAACAATCCATGCCCACGCCCATGACCATGGCCATGCTCACATTGTACAAAGCAACGCTGGAAATTGTCAACTCGTTGTCAGAGTTAAACAATATGAAACTGAAACTTAATAAAGAAGCAAAAACAAATTGACAAACATCAGACCAACGCACACTCATAATACACTAACCCTGCGTGAGTGTGTGTGTGAGTGAGTGTGTGGGAGCGCCGATTAGATACATTCGAAATAATGTTGGCAACATTGTTTGTCGTTGGATTGTCGCTTGTTTGTTTCACATTTGCAAATAAATTTACATTTTTATCGAAAAAGTTTGAGTTTCGTTGATTGCCGCTCGCTTGTGTTTGTACGCCAAAGAGCGGAAATATCAAAATAAATCTTCTGCACACACACACACAAACACGCAATCGGTTTACACAGACGCATACATATACACACGCCTATATGTATAATTGTATGCAATGAAACAAAAACAGAAACTTCAATTTGCGACTTTTAATGGCATCATCATTGACTCAATCAGCGAAAGTTTCGCATTCGTTTGCTTCATTCATGTCATTTCTATACATATATGTTGTTATTTAAATGTGAGTCTGTTAGTGTGGGTATGTGTATTTTTTTTATGATTTAAAGGATGTTTGATTTGTGTTGTCCTTGTCGTTGTTTCTGTGATTGTTGTTGTTATATTTTGTGTGTAAATCGATACATGTTTTTATTGCAATACAACATGTAATTTGTTTGCTCACTCTTCCGGTTCGCCGTGATTGACTTTACGCAAATAAGTGACAGAAAAACAAAACCAGTATAAAAACAAAGTGGAATGCAATCAAATATTGTATATACATATATGTGTTCTTGAACGATGTCCGTGTCATGTGTACTTTGTTGGCGTCGCACATTCCAACATTATTTTATTTCAATGTGAGATGTTTGCATATCGAATGCGCTTAAGTGCTGAAGGTTTTAATAATTCATTTGTTTTAGTTTTGTATTTATTATTTATGGCATGCAATTTAGTTGGACTTAATGCAAAATGCTTTAAGGAATAAAAGTCATTTTTATTTATTTTGAAAAATTTATATTTTCTTTCCTTCATATAAAAGTTGTACAATTATAAATTCCTATTGAATTGCATAGATTTATTTTTTAACAAGTTCTTGCCGCTGAAAAGTATGCTTCATGACATCGTTAGAGTTTTCTTGAAATTTTTGTAGCATACTTTTGAGCAGCTATGATTTTATATTGCATAGTAACCAACTATTGGCAACGAGTAAAGTGTTTGGTTTTGCTTTTTTGCTTTGCTTGGCTCATCGTACTAACAACTTTTACGCTTTTGATGCAATCTTGATCTACCCCAGTTTATTTTCGTTGCCTAACCTATTTTTACGCTACCAGGTTGGCATACACGCAACTCTTACTTAAACAATTTGATGAACTCATTTTGACTTTTCATGCGTGTCAAAGCAACTCATTCACTCGCTCACGCACTCACTCACTGACTCATGCATACCTTTGGGCCTCAATTCATGCACAGACATGCTCTAATTTATAGTCCAGTAGAAGTGAATGTAGACAGAATGGGCGGCTTTGTCTCAACTCAACTCAACTCGACTCGACTCGTTTTGACTTTCTTTCAACATTGCAAAGTTATTTCGAATTTATGTTGTATGGTATATGCTCGTTTCGCTTTGGCCTGTGCGGTACGGTGGTCTGCTGTGCTAAGCAACGTCGTAAATTTTGACTGACACGCCTTTGGAATTTGTTTGAAAGGCAACATAATTTTTGACACTTGCTGAAAGCGTATGTTTCAAAAAGCCCAAAACCAAAAACTAAAGCTTGGCCAACCAAAGCCAAATGAAGGCTTAGTGTGTGCCTTGCGTGCGGCATTTTTGCTAATATGCTTGGGCGTGTCTGTGGGCGTTCTTTTGGGTTTGTCTAAACAATAACAAATGCAAAAAAAAGGGAAAGAAAATAGAAAAAAGAATCTTTTATCAAAGCAGAGAAATTTCATAACAATGAAACTATAGCTCGCAGTTATAGCGCTTTTATGTTTATGAGCTGACTTTGGCACTTTGATGTGCGTTGTGTTGCCTCATTCTACGCAACGACTGGCACATAGATTTGCATGTTGGTCTTGCTGTAAAGCTTAGTGGTCGCTAAGCTCTTAACAAATCATGCGTGCTCATGACTCGATCGATCTCTCGGCTTGCCTGTGAGTGCGACCAATGCACGAAAACAATGGGTGCTGCTGCTATAGTTGATTTTGCTGCTGCTCCACAAAGATATTAAACACACTCATGCATGCATAATCCCAGCAAAACTCGCGGCAACGTGCAGCACTATCAGTAGCTAGCAAAGCAGCCCCAAGCAAAAGATGTTACCGAAGGCGAAGTGTCTTTAGCAATGTGGGGGACAAAACAAAACAAAAAAAAAATGTAATAAGAAAAAAGTGAAACACATGTGTGTTTAAGCACGTATGCGGATGTTCGCCAGCACTAACAGCGACGTCAGCAGCAGCAGCAACATCATGAGCATCGACTCAACTGTCGGCTTATGCAGTCTATAACTTTTGTTTTCTTCACTTTTTTTACTTTATATGTGTATGACTTCTTCTTCAGCTACGTCTTGTGCTTGTTCATTTGCTTTTCTACATGCAACATACGTGTACGGGTACAAATCATAAATGCTGTTGAGCTATGGAGGACGTAGCGTGGCGCACGTTTGCATATGCATAGTGCTTACATCGGTGCGTATGAGTAATGTAGATAAGACACGATATTTCTTTCATTTTGTTTTTGTTTTGTTATGCGCTCTGCTCAAGCGCAAAATAAACTTTCGATCTTCGTTGCTGCAACACGCTTGACAACTGCTACGACAACGTCCGTCGCTGACGCTGTGGCAAAGTGTCTGTGTGTGTGTGTGTCTGAGTATCCCTTTTTGTTTTTGTTGTTTTAGTTTGTGTCTTATTTCATTGCGTCGCAATTTTTGTTTCGTTAGTTTTTTCAACTCTTTCTTTATGAGTTTTGTGCGCTGTTACTTTTAGCTTCCTCGCTGCCATTTTAACTACGGCAATGTGTGCGTGTGTGTGTGTGTGTCTTTTTTTTAGTACAACCCTTCTGCTTTTTTATGTATATTTTTTTTTGTTTTGCATACCCTTTGCCTCGTTCTGTGTTTGGTTGCCGCTGTGGGCGAACGTGTTGTATAAGTTATTGACTGCTTTGGCGCACGTACGCAGCATTTGTTGTTTGTTGTGTTAGTCTTAAGTGCTTTTGCTGGCGTTGTTGTTGTAAACTGCAGCGCACTTCATACCAATGCATTCCAAAGTTTGTTTTTGTTTTTTTCTTGTCATAGTTTTTTGTTGCTCATTTGCCATTCGCGTGAATTTACTTTTACATTTTTCTTTTTTCTATTTTCGGTTTGGTGTTTGTTCATCTTGTATGTTGTCTGCTCTTTACTTGCTAGTGTGAATTTAAATTAAAACTTCGGCATTTTACATTTATCCTTGACTTTATGACTTTCAAGTTATGCTATCAAGTCGCAGAGCGCACTAAACTCACTTTATTCTTTTTTTTTTTGTTGCTCACTTACACAATGCATGCGTGTGTGTGTGGTGTAGGGGTGTGTTTGAGTCTTTTTGGATTTTGTGGTTGTAAAATGAAAACGTTTCAAAGTTGTTGTATAGTTCTTTTGAAATTAACTTTCTTTTTATAACTTTTCAAAGTTTAGCACTGAGCTAAGCTCATCAGCAGCTTCGTCTACGGCTTTGGCTTTGGCTTTGGTTTCGACTTTTGTTTTCTCATTTTCTTCTTCTTTTATTTTGTTTGCTGTTCTTATACTTTGTCAAATCTTCTTGCAACTTGTTTTTGCTTTGACTTACTTATGGTAAATCCATCATCAAGTTAATTTTCTCTCATAAAATCTGCAGTCAAATAATCAAATTTAATGCAGCACAAAATAAAAAAATGCAAACTACTCTTTTGATAGTAAAATGAATGTTTGAAATGTAATTAAAAGTAAAGAATAAAACACACATGACTGGCCAACAGACACGCTCATTTGCCTTATTTTCAAGATTTTTACACACACAAGCAAATATTTCTATTACATTATTTTGGACAACATTTCCGAAACACACACCTATAAGCGCACACACACACACATGCAAATATATGCAAGCACTAAGCGGAAAAAAAGAGTCTAAATTGCGAGCCTCACTTATTTCATGGGTGAGCGTGTATCTGTGAGGGTGTGTGTGTTTGTTGGTGTGGCGAGTTTTGGTTACCTTTATATTTTTTTTTTTCTTCTTACTTTGCAAATTATTTACATTTTTCTTTCAACATGTGTGCGCTAAAATGTAAAATGCTTATTTGAATATTTTATAAATTTTTCATATGCGCGTTTTTCTTCTTCATTTTTTTTCCACTTTCGTTGCATAAAAACAAAAAGTAAATGAAAAAATAATTTTTTCACACATTCTTAGCGCATACTTTTAGGGTGTTGAGCATGTGTGTTATGTTTGTTGCTGTTGCTGTTGCTGATGTTGCTGCTGTAAGTGCTGTGAGTTGGCTTGGAAACTTTTGTATAAAGAACGAGGGCGAAAAAAAAAAAAAACGTATACGCAACGTTTGCCACACACACATTACCAAAGGCCAACTTGAAGC
This sequence comes from Phortica okadai, assembly GCA_034638295.1. Classification (NCBI taxonomy): domain Eukaryota; kingdom Metazoa; phylum Arthropoda; class Insecta; order Diptera; family Drosophilidae; genus Phortica; species Phortica okadai. The sequence goes on along the minus strand of CM067849.1, from coordinate 2,473,501 downwards.
ACTTGAGGTGAGACTTGCAATGTGCTTCTCTTTCTTTTTCTTTCGCATTTTGGCATTTGGCTGTGTTTTGTTTCACCTTTGGCGACTGCCGTGTGCAAATGAATGTCAAAACGCGTCATTCTGCATACCTTATGCACTTGTGCTGTTGCTGTTCTGTGGCTTACATTTTTTTGTTGTTGCATGCAAGGCTGTTTTCATTTAAATGTTTTAAAGTTCGTGAAAAATATGTTGGTTTAATAATAATTCCAATTTTTTGTTTATTTATATTGCATTCAATGCTTTAAAGTCGTCATTTACTTCTAACATTTGATCAAATTTAAATGCGCTCCTTTTGCTTGGTGCTCTTATCAAAGCATCAAATAAAAAGCAGAGAAAGGCAGAAGATAAATTCAAATGGAATCAAAAAACATAAAAGTTTAATACAGTGAAAACTTTTCATGTCAAGCAGTTCAACACCTTTGGCTTTAAAAGCTTTGCTTGCTTTGCTTTCAATTTTTTCGTCTTTGATAGCACGAAAAATATTGCATGCTTTTAGGGTGCGCTCAATAGTGAGGCCAAAGCCACTAAAACAAAAGGAAGCAAAACAACAAGCACAACACCAACAAAAAAAAAAGGGTTCGAGTTGAAATCAATTTCCTGTCTGTTTGTCTGTATGTATGTCTGCCTGACACTGCGTGAGAGTGTGTGCGTACATGTGTGTTTCTGTAGTTATTTTGCGTAGCAATAAAAGTCAAAAGACAAACGGCAAACTAACTTTTGAAGAACAACGTCAGTTGTGAGGCAATGAAACTCGAAAGTTTGTTCAACTTTCACCTTCGTGTTGTAACAAACGCCGCAAAGAAAAGTGAAACGAATGAAATGTTCGTCTTGTGCGGTGAAAGTCAATAAAAAAAAGTGTTTTTGTTTTTGTTAAATCATTTTTTTTTTTTTCCTTTTCTTATGTCATTTTATAGCTTTTATTATATGGAACGCACATCAAACTGAATCATTCATGTTGTCAATTTGAAAGTTTGACAAACAGTTGAGTGTTGAACGTCGGTGCGTGTCTCAGCGTAATGACAAATGCTTTCACTGATTAGTGGCACTTGTTGACACAATAAACTTTGCATTATTATATTTTTGTGCTGCTTTGCTTTGCTTTGACAAAAGTTTATAGTCAAATGCTCACAAACTTCAAACATTTGGTCCAATGAACGAACACAAGTTGTGCTGATTTCGCTTATCAAGGCATGCCTTAAGCCTTGTTTTGCATATCAGCATACATATATAAGAATTTATGACCTCGTTTTTTATATGCAAGTTCAACATGCTTATCGAGCAGCATGAAGTAACACATGCGTGCAGAAACTTTCATGAAAGCAGTCAAATAAAATAAAATCATACAAATTGCGCATCTTACCTTGTTAGCGTGCTTAAGCACAGAAAGCATGACAAAAAAAAAATAAAATAAAATAAAAAAAATATAGCAAGAAGAAGAAGACGAAAAGTAACAAAGTTTTGCTATTTTCTGTTTTTTTTTTTCTTCGCTTTTATTTGAAAAATTGTCAGAGTGGCGCAACTTTCGCTTTATTTGTTTATTTCTATTTTTCTTTTCTTATTCTGCTACTGTTGTTGTGTGTTGTTTTTATTTTTATTTTCTTCTTCATCACTTGTTTCTCTGCCTGTCATGGCACTTTTCTACGATTGCATGTCGTCGAAGTTTGCTTGAGCTGAGTTAAAATGCTATGAGACAAGGCAACAGGAAACGTGCGCTACACAAATGAGTTGTTGCTACTGTTGTTGTTATTATATTTGACTTTGTTGCTTTTTGTTGCGATTTTCTTGTTTTTGTTTTCTTTTTTCGCTCGTCTACAATTCAACAATTCATGTAAATTGCTTAATTTATTAGACTTTTTTACGGTTTTTGTAGCGCTTCACTCGACGCCTGCCTCTGCCTTTGCCCCACCCCCCGACCAACCCGCTGTGCCTTGTGTCCAACGGCTTGCCGCTTTGGGTTGTCTGACTTTTTCTTGTTTTCTTTGGCAGCTTAAGTATTTTGTTTTGATTTCTTTTGCTGTAACAATTTCACTGATTTCGCTTTTGTTTTTGCTCGTTTTCTGTTGCTTTGTCTTTGCCGGCTTATTTCAATTTTCACAATGCCTCCGACTGACTTTTTTTCTTTCTCTTCTTCTGCCGTGCTTTGCTATGAAAATCGTGTTGTTGTTGAAAAGTTTTGTTTTGCGATTTCATTGTTAATTCTTTTTTTTATTCTTTTATTTTTTTTGCTTCGGTTTCGTGTTGCTTAAAATTTGTTATCTTAATTCATGTCATTTGTTTGAGCTTAAATTATTGTGCGTAATTTTGTTGTTCGTTTTTAATTTGCCTCACGCATTGTGCATGCACTGAAAGAAAAAACGACAACGTCGTCTGCCGGCGCTTAGACAATTTTTGCAGCTTGAAACTTTTAATGTGATATATTAACGCATTTAAAATGATTTGCTGCGCTCGTTTTGCTCCTGGATATTTTGTACTTTATTATTAGTCAAAGAAACGTGGTTGTTTGTGAAAATTGTTTGTGCAAATTGGCGTATGAGTAATTTATGTTGTCACCAGCAAAGTGTGTGTGTGTGTGTGTGTGTGTGTGTGTGTGTGCTGAGCAAAATAACACGTATTAGCGCAAGTGGCATGTAACTGGCACTTAAGGTTGAGCCAACAGCGCGTATGCTTAACTAATTGCACGCTGTGTTATTAATATAACGTATACGCCGCGTGCGTCACTGTGGAAGTCAAATGGCCATATATGTAAATTAAAACTATCATGATTGCCAGTTGCTTGCAACGCATTATTTCTTCCTCTTCTTTTTCCTTTCTTTTGTGTTTTGTTTTTGCAGTTTTTGACTTGACTCGACTTGTCTGACTTCATGCTCATATTTTACTTGGCAATCTTTTGGTTTGTTTTCCATTACACATTTCCGCAATGAAAAGTAATATCGTCGTATGAATAATGCAACACAAAATGAAATGTGCCACAGCAGCAAAGTGTAAAATCAGCGGCACACAAATATACTCATGCATAAAACTGGGTTACAAGTTGCATGGCAGAACTTTAAACTTGATGGAATGACGTGCAATGAAAGTAACGCGATGCATTGCAACCCAAGGCGATTCAACTTGTTCGTCTGCTGACTTTTTAACTGGTTTCTCACTGTTGCTATTTCATGCATAAAATGTCTGAACCAAAATGAAATTAATGTGCATACATACCGCCCTGTGTGGCAAGCGTGGCAGTCAGGCAGTCAGGCAAGTTCAACTTTATGTTGCCCTTGTTGATGTTAAAATGAAGAACTTGAATTTAGTGTTGCAGACTTTTCGACGCTTTGCTTGTGCTTAATTTTATTTTTTTTTGTATTTACTTTTGCGTAATTTGCACACTTTTAATTAACAACTTTTGTTTATTTTGCTTTATTTTTATTTAGTTTTTTTTAATTATTTTGATTTTTCTTAATATTGTTTACTTTATAACGCACGTAACTCAAACGCGATATGATTTGAAAATTGTATTTTAATGGCAAACTGTAGTTTTGAAGCACCTGCACCTGCGCCTTCATTTAACCGTTTCTGGCAACTGATGAAACGCAACGCCAAAGCGGCACATCAAAGCTGCTGCTGCTGCTTTTGCTTCTGCTGTTGCTGCCAATGCTGCGAACGCTTTGGTGCCGTGCACTCGGGCCGTAGAGTAACAAAATATGAAAAAAAAATACAAGCAATAAGAGGAAGCAGCAGCAAATATTTGCAATGAGCATGCGAATTCGAAAATTTCACGCTCCTTTCGGTCGAGTTCGAAATGCGAATTCGAATTGCTCTTCTTGCTCTTAATTCGGCATATTCGAAATGGCGTTTTATATTCTAAGGCTTTGCGCTCTTTCGTTCTCTATCGCTCTTTATGTCAATGCTGAGCTCTCAGACTCTCTTTCTCTCTCTCTGTTGGCTTTGGCGTATAACAGTTTAATGCTGTTGTGCTTTGACTGTCTGTCAGTTGATGTTTTATGCTGCTGTGCTTTCACAAATTGACGTTATTGTTGTTGTTGTTGTTCATGGTGTTTTCTGCTTTGTTGTACGTTATATTGTTGTTAGTGTTATTGCTGTTGTTGCCGCCGCTGCCGCTGCTGTTGTCGTTGTTCACAACATGAAACTGTGTCATTAGGTGCATTTGTTTTCCATGTTGCATGCAACCATCTGTGTGTGCAACCAAGCTAAGCCACAGCACACCAACCAAGCCACCCAAGCCACTCAAACCAGCCACATTACTCAGACTTTTGTGCACTTGTCTTCGTCTAAACACTTGAAATCTTTGAGTCTGTTTTATTACTCATCATTTTCAAACTAAATACTTACAATTATGTTGCCTTGTGTTTTTGTGTGCGTGTGCGTGTGCATGTGAGTGCACGTGTGTGCGTATGTAACTCATTAGTTGAACTTTATCATGCATCGTATGATTTTTTTCTTACATATGTATGAATTTCCTTTGTCGCCATTAACCGCTAATGCTTTTCTTCTTCTTCAGCTGCTTCGCGATTTGTTAACTATTCGTGAATGGCGTCGTTAATGATGTAAACGTTCCAAGTCAAGTGTCACTCTGTGATATTCTTCTTCTTTTTCGTTTTTCCCCCCCATTTTTTTGTAGCTGCTACATGGTATTTATGCGTTTTTTAATTAGCCTGAAGTGAGTTGACGCCTTTTTGAGTGTCATATGCCGGCAACACGGTCACAGTTTTGTGTCATGCATGACAAAAATAATACCAACTATAAAAAAAAACACTAACAACAAATACAAACAAAAGAAGACACGAGCTGACATGGCACTAATCATGCTGACAGTTGCAACATCAGCAACAACAACAACAACGCACACACACAAAATTAAATGTAACAAAAAAAAATATATATATATACATTGGGGAGTAACTATAAAAATCGCATGCGATTTTAATGAATGCCAGCAAGCATACAATTTATATACACTATGTGTGTGTGTGTGTATGTGTGTAAGGCAAAAATGCCGCAAGCAGAACAACTAATTTAACCTGCCTGCTTGCTTGCCTTGACTGCATGCTTGCTACATTATAATTACACACACACACACACATACAAACAGAGAGGACGAGTGAAAGCAACAAAGAAACAAAGGACAACTAAATACGTAAAAGGAACAGTCAAAATGTGGAAAATGATGCGCACGTGACATCCTGACTGGCCTCAACAATACTGAACTCATTCACGTGGCGATTTTTGTCGCAACGCAAGCACATGGCAACCTGTCAGCCAAGCCGGTCCAGAAGCCAAGGCAAGGCAAGCCAAACAGTGAGCTGCGAATGAATTGTGTTGCGATGAGTTGAGTTAAGGCACCAACGACAAAGACAATGGCGAAAATGAGTTCAGCAAAATGCCAACAAAAAAAAAGTGAAATAAAAAAGCAAAAATAAAGAAACTTCAGCGCGCAACAAAAGCAAAGCCAAAGTGCAAAAAGTCAGTAGACCAACGTCAACTGATCAAAGCAGCGCTAAAAATAACAAAGCACCAAAAAAAAAAACAACAAAAAAGCACAAAACTAAAATAAGCGAAAAAGTCAGCCATGAGAAAAGGACATGCGGTAAAAAAGGAACAAAAAAAGGACACACGCTTCCTGCCCACGCCAACTTTTTTTTTGTGCTTCTTCTACATTCTTTTTGTATGTTTTTTTTTTTTTTTTTTAATGCGCTTCATTTCGTTTTTAGAAAATTATGAGTTGAGTTGAGTCGCAAAATGTTGCTCAGCTTTTATTTTTGATTGTTGTAGTTTTTTTTTGCAAAATTCTCCTTTCTTTTTTTGCACACTTTTTCATTACTTTCGCTTGGCGCATAAAAAATTCAAACTGTGTGAAAATGTTCGCAAAACGGAAACGCGGCGCATTGAAGAAAATTAGTCGAGAGCGCGCTTACTCGTCGGAAAATAATAAAAACTGAAGTGTAAATTTACTTCCGTCAAATTGTCTGTGTGCGTGTCAGTGTGTGTGTGTGTGTGTGTGCTTGAGTCGAGTCGAGTTGAGCTTGAGCGCTCAGCTTGAGCATGGACATCAAGATGGACGTGAACATGGACTTAGCCATGGTTTTAGAACCGCCAGGTGATTTTCTATAGACAAAGTTGACTTGACTTGGCTTGACTTCGTTTCGTTTCGCTTCACTTTGCTTGCCATCGCACGCATACACACACACACTTTTCTAATTAAGCGTACGTGCTGCTGTCAGTTGGTATTACAATGTGGCAGCAAAAGCAGCAGAGGGTGAGACAAACAAAAAGAAGGTGAAAACAAGTCATGAGTACAACTAAGAAAAGCAGTTGGTAAGTTGGCAAAGAAGAAAGAAAAAAAAAGCTTAATGCATGCTTGGCAAGTCAGTAAGCGAGTGAATAAATGAGCAAGTGGCCAAAGGAAGCCATGCATGTGTAAGTCTCCCTCTATATCTGTGCGTGGGAGTGAGGGTGGGTGAGTGTGCCGTTGACAATAGTTTTAATTGAAAAACGTGTAAGTGTATAGGATTGTATTCGTGTGTTTGTGTGTGTGCTTAACTGTGAAGAAAATTATGTTTAACAGTAAATTGACGCAATGCAAGAAGAAGAACAAGATGAAGAAATAGTAAAGAAAATAAAAGAAAAGAAATGAAAACGAAAAAAAAGTTTCAATAAATTTTGAAACAAGAAATGCTAACAATTTGTGGCAACATGTGTTGAGTGTTGCAGTGAGCTGTTCTTGTCGTCGTTGTTGTTGTTGTTGTTGTAGTTGAGTAAAGCAAGCACAGTGCAATTTCTATGACAGCGCGTGGCAAACGGAATGCGCTGTGAGGTGAATGAAGCGCGCGCATTTAAGGCAACGCAAAGTTGCAAACGTTGGCAAAATAATTCCTTTTTTTTTCTACTTCTTCTCTTGGCTCTCTTCTGTTTTTGTGCTTTTTGACTTTTGCTTTGGAGTGCGCTTTATATGAGTGTGTGTGTGTGTGTGTATGTGTTCTTGCAGCTCGTTTGGCCTTTCAACGGCTTTGCGCGCTTGAACTTCTTACGCTGCCATGATTTTTTCGTGATTTTTGAGTTCTTTTTTTGTTTGGTTTTCTTATTAGAATTTGTTATTTTTTTCTTGTTTGTGCAATGCCGCGCTTGACCAACGTGCAACAACACATGCTTTCGAAAGGCCGCACTCGAGACAAGTGCAAGTCAAGTCGTAATGTCGACAACGTCGTCGTCGTCGTCGTTCTTTTCCATCGTCCGAATTTTAGTTTTTTCTCTTAGTTTGTTTTCTTTTGATTTTATTGCAGTTGAATTGAGTTGAGTTGAGCTGTGTTGAGCTGAATTGAGTTGTCAGGCGGCTTAGCACTTTGGCTGTCCGTCCGACTGTTTGTCTGTCTGCCTGCCTGCCTTCAAATTGCACAATTGCTGCTTGCGCTTTTGCTGCTATTAGAAGTGCTTTTCTTTTGCTTGCCACAAAAACGATTTGTTTTCTTTACTTTGCTATTTGCTTTACTTGTTGTTCTTACTTAAGGCTAAGTTGGAATTTTCTTTTGAACTCATTTTTTTTTTCTTTTTTTTTTGGTATTTTTGTTAGATTATTTCTTACGTCTTTGCTTTTCATTGGGCATTTTGGCTATTAAAGCAAATCGTTGTGCTTTAAAATTTTAATGTTTTGTATTATTGTACTTGAATAAAATTGAGTGAATGAGATAATGACTTCATCTGCATTTATTTACATATAATTTTTACGACAATTTACTTTATTTAACACATGCCAAGTTGAATGCTTGAATATATCACTTTGCTGTCACCATGTGAGGCAGTGGCGGCTGGGCTGGAGCATGAGAAAGAAACTTATGCAATGCTTAAAAGTTTCGCATGAAGCAAGTTGAGTTGATTTGCGTATTTGCGCTATAAATAAATGTCGCCGGTGTCGTGCAATCAACGACAACGACAATAGCAATGGCAACTCAACTCGATTCGCACACAGACAGAGGTAAACACACACACACACACATGCATAGAAGCAATTTTCTTAATTTGCAGCAAGCGAAAATTTACTACTGATATTACAGACATGCCACAGTCAAAGTGTATATTTGCCTGCCCTGGCGTATTAAACGAATAGGGCAAGAAAATGAAATCACGCATACGCCACCGGTAACCGAAAACCTTTCCGTTAAGTTAAGTTGTGCGCTGTTGATGCACTTACACACACACACACACACACACACACACACACACACACGCACGCATGCACGCACGCACACACACAAACATGAATCAGAGCAATGCAAACTCGACTAAACTTAATGCAACTGAGTTATAACTTTTCTCTATCTTTTTCCTCTTTTGTCTCTCTCTCTCACACACTCTCACTCACTCTATCATTCTCGCTGTCTTTCGTACACTTGCATTATTTGCATTTGTGTATGTGTATGTGTGTATATTGTGTAATCAACGTTGTGGAAAATCGCTTAAGATGCTCGAAAAGTTTTACTTGCTCAGAGAAAATTTTGCATCAGCCGTCAGTCAACAGTTTCACAGTTTTTTCTTTGCTATCTGTTTTTTTTCTTCCTCTTTCTCCTTTTGGTTTTCTTTTCACTGTGTGGTCTGTAACTGTAAGTTTGTCCTTTCGCCTTCAACATGTAATTATCGCTATCGTTGCGTCTTGACTGACATTTTGCTTTGCCTTCGCCTTTGCCTTTACCTTTGCCTTTCATTTCGGTCTTACCTTAGATACAATCGGCGGCTTGTGTCACCGCTTTCAATCGAGACGACAAAAGTTCGTTAGGCGTAAGTTTTTCAATTTTGTGATATGTTTTCTTTACGCTTTTCGAAAGTTTTTGCATCTTGTTATTTAATTCGTAACGTATTTCACTTCACCTTTGAGGTTTTTAATCATCGATTGTGTAGATTTAACTCTTCGGTGTTGCAAACAACTTTAATGCATCTTTGATGGTCAATATTTTAATCAGCCTTGACAATAATTACTTTGACAACAATTTTTATTTCTGTTTATTTTACGCACAAGTAAAAATTGAGAAGTGTAAAAGGACAACTTTTCGAATGAAACTTGTTAATAATTTGCGCGTAAAAAAAAAAAAAATCAACAATTTTTGAAATCACTGAAGAAAAAAAATTAAAGAAAAAAACCCAAATGAGCAATGGATAAAAAAAAATGGAAAATTGGCTTATTAAAAAGTCGATAGAAAATTTTCTTTAGCACTGTTTGAATTGCGCTAATTAGAAAAGTTGCCTTTTTTCGCCTCAATCGAGGAACGCCAAACCGAAATCGTGCCACGCCAACAGCTCATTTGAAGGCAACGCGGCAACGCTCATCATCAACATCAACATCGAACCCAACACTTAACGCAACATTGACGCTAATAGAGTCAGCGTCTTCTGCTTTTGCTTTTGCTTAAACCCGTACAGCCAGACCCGCCTTAACCCGCGACCGCCTCACCGGCCTGCGGCATTCGCTTTCGCAGACTTTGCAATGAGTTTCAAATTGTCTGCGCAGCATTTTCTGCTTTTCGCTTAAAAGAAATGACTGAAAAATGAAGAAAAATATAGGCACGCGTTTGCAAAAAAAAAAGAAGAGTTAAAGAAACTCAAGAAAAAAAAAGTGAAATAAAAAATCAAAAGCGAAAAATTACGGTTCACTTAATTTGCATTTAATTACAAAGTTCTACAATGTCAGAAGTTGTACACCAAAAAAAGAAAACACAACAAAAAAAAGGACACAAAATTATAGAAAAAGTAACATAAAAAGCAAACAAGCAAAGGAAATTCGACAAACGAGTATCGCTCAAGTTGGCTTTGGCAATCGATGCGACCAATTGACTGACGCCGATGGCCAGCAGCGCGCACTGCTTTAGCTAAGCTAATATTTGCACAGACAAGCCAAGAGTTGCGAGCGCAAGCGGCATGAAGTTGATGAAGCCCAACAAAATCTTTGTAAGCATAAACTGCTTATTGCAGTTAAAGTGCTTTGCCTATCATTATTTTCTTTTTTTTGTTTTGCACTAAGACGCGCATAAGCCGCAATGCTCATACGACGCGTGTGTCGTTGCCAAAATCTGCTTAGTTAGGCAAACACACTTAAAAGATTAAAAGTCATTTGTGAGCGCGCCGCGCACACACACACAAAAGTTGTCAAACTCGAAGCGATTTGCGGCAATGATAGCATTGTAAAAATAATCAAAAAGTGCCCTCAAATATATTGAAAAAGTTTTTCGCGTACGCATTTTTCATTAGAAAATGCTTAAATAAAAGTGAACAGAACAAAAAAGAAAAACAAAATAAAGAAAAACAACAAGTAAACGCAGTCGGCAGCAAATTTTTTTTTTTTTTTTCTCATTTTCTCAATTTACTTTATTGCAAAAGTGAAGCCACAACAAATTACTACAAAATGAAAATGGCAAAGTTTAGCCCATGTTACCCCCACTTATTTTTTTCGGGGGGCGCTGTGTTGTGTTTGTGTGGCATGCTCATGTTATCAGCAATATTTGTGTATCAAAAATTCAAGTGACGTGCGTGAATTTCCGGATTTTAAGCACGTTCTACGCGCACGCCGCGTCCTGCGCTCATGCCCACGTATACGCATTGTCCTTGCTTTACTTGCTGATGTTGCGTGCTGTAAGCACAGGAATAAAAAATGAAAGAAAAACACAGAAAAGCGAACGAAATATAAATAAAATCCATTAAATGAAAAGAGCGAATTATGTGCATATTGCGCAACATAAAAAGCGAAATGAAATGTTTTATGTTGCAACTTAAATGAAGTTTCATTGAAGTTTTGATTGATATATTGATCGCGTACTTGACTCGCATTACGTTGTATTTTTATGACATGGATTAAACGTGTGCGCATACAAGTTGTCCTTTTTCGATTTTTTTTGCCTTTTCACATTTAAAAATCAAACAGGAATGACGTCATCCTGCATACTCGACAATATAATAACCTGCACTCATGGGTTGTATTGAAAGTTTACCATTTTTTAAGAGGTAATGATCATGAACAATATAATTGAAGAACCTCTATACTATATAAACCCTCACATTAAATTTTTTTATGGTAGTTTTTTACAAACATAATATAATCTTGACAGACACAGTTCGTAGGGTATTCAAATAATCCAAAATAATAGGCGATTTCGTTAGTGATTCGGTCATGTTCAAGAATTCATGCCTTTGAATTGCAATTGAGTGAAATTGTTGAATATTTGCAAAGTATTTATGTGAATCTTTTATGAAAGGTTTCTAAAAGTATGCAATAAAATTTGATTGCAATTGATATGAATGGAAAGTGGTTATTTTAGCGCATTTCAATTGCTGAGTCATATACACTCATTTAATATTTGTTGATATGTGATAAATTTATTTATAATTTTTATGCTTTTGCTTAATTTTTAAAAGAGACTTCAGTTTGTCAAAAAATAAAAAAAAAAAATCACTAATGCCTCAAAGTATGCTGTTATTTTTTGCAACTCACCAAATGCACTTGTTCGGTATCATTCTTAAAGTTATAAGGATAGACAAATATATATCCTAATCTCGAAACAACGAAGGCAGGAAGGTTGAGGACTGTCTTAGCCTTGAAATTATTTATTTCGAAATTTCTGGAAAGCAAAATAGATTCATTTTTCAACAGTTTTCTCAAAAGTGTTTAAATTTTCTTTTTAAGGTAAGTCTATCATTTCATTGCCTTTCATATTTGATTGTGGAAAGCTTTTTTTTTCTCTTCAAAATAAGAAATGAAAATAAATCAAAACCAAATAATGTCATATTATACTTGAAATCGCTCAACGACCTCAATTACTTAAGTCTGGTGTACCTTTTTTTTACTTTAGTTGTTGCTGTTATTTACATTTTTTAGAGTTGATCGCTTCAGAAATCAGCATTCTTATTAAAAAATGAAACGAAGCGAGCTTGATTAGCCAAATTGACATAAATTAAAAGCGTTGTCAAGACAACATTTCAATCAAAGTCAAGCCTTGTGCTAACTCGGGTGTGGTTGAAAACGAAAAGACAAGAAACTAATTTGTATAAAATGAGACTGGGTACTGTGTTGCACGCCCAGCATCACGCCCGAAAGCGGGCACAACAGTTGATTATACAAAAACATGCTAATTATGTCGTTTTAATAAAGGCGGTGAAAAAAAAAAAAGTCAAGTTTAAGTCTAACATTGTTGGCAATGCGTCAAAGCATGTTAGGAGCAGATTCAGGCAGCGGAGACGGCAACGGTGTGTCTCAATGTTGCCTTTGAAGTGTGTGCGCAAGAGTGCGTTTCAAGAGACTATGTGAGTGTGTGAGAAATAATGTATGCGTGTAGGAAAACATGTTGTCTTTGTATGTGAATGATAATTTCTACAGTAATTATATTAACAAATGCCAAAGGCGCAATAACAACAACAACAACATCAGCCATTACAAAAAACATTTTCGCGTCGTCGTTCTTACACATGAAGTAAGCGAAAACTAAGTAAAACTTACCACGACTAATTGACATAATTACGCAAACAAACGCATATTAACATATATACACACACACATACACACACACACACACCCACAAATTGGTATCTTATTACATTTTAACTTTGTTAGTCGAATATGTCCTCGGGTAACAATTTCATGTTTCGCTTTTGTCCTTTCGTTTGTTGTTTTTTGTTCGCTGTTCGTTTTCTTTTTGTTTTTCTTTCCGTTTGGAAATTTGTCACATACAACATAAACACAAACCAAATTAAATGACAATTTTAATAGGATTATAAATATGCTGTTGTTGTTGTTTATGCATGTCATGTTCAAATTTAAATAATATATTGCAAAGAGAAAAAATTATGCCAGGAGAGCATAATATTTTAAAACAAATGTCGTTCGTCAGCGTCGAACATGCGCGCATTTTGTGTTGTCCTGCGGCCATGTCCTGTGACACAAGCACACGCATTGCTAATATGTCAAAAGGCTTATTTTAAAAGCGATTAAATTATTCATTCAGTTCTAAAATATGTAATATTTCTATGAGCATTTTAACAGAGGTAAATAAAATGACGGAAAGTTTAAATCGAATTAATTGATGGAATTAAATTGTTTGTCATTTTCTGCAATCGCCATTAAGCTGCTTATTTTAATAAAATATCGTTATTTTGCAGACTTTTTGCATCTTTCAATGTTGTATTTATTTTCGCAAAAGAGTTTTTTTTTTTTTTTGCTTTAACGACAGCTAATTTGACAGACTTATCATAAAAGTTTTTGCTATTAGTTTTGAAAGTACTTTGACCTAATCTAAAAAAATTCACCACACAGAGAAACTGAATGTTTGATTTTGTGTTGGAAATATAGACAATTAATTTTTTGATCAAAAACTATTAACTTCTACCACTCAATTGCAAAGAGCAACAACGACAACGAGGAATTCCTCATGAGTTCAATAAAGTATTTTTAAAGCAGATAAGTTCAATGCATAATAAATTTTTAATGAATCATTCAATTTGCATAAGTAAAGAAGTTGTTTTTTTTTAATTTATATAAAAATATTTATAAGCTTTTATTTACCACAAGCAATTTTATGTATTTGTCATGAAATTTTTACTGAGCTTCTTCTTCAAATACTCGACAGAAACGTTGATAATGATGCGTAGTAGTAAATACAAAAAATTTAATAATAACGAATATAAACATAAAATTAAAAAAGACAAAAACATATATAAATAACAATGATTGTTGTTATTAATAATTTTTATTTTAATGATTCAATTCAATCCATTGCATTGTAAGAGATTTTTTTTAATTTTTCATTTTATTTACGATCATTCAAAATGAGTTGCTTGATAAAATAAATCGCATTTGATTGAAGGAACGAACGAGCGCCAAGAAGGCACAACATTTTACTGCAAAAAGGACATTTAACATGAAGGACACGTTCATGCTGTTAATAATTAATTTTTGCGCTTAGGTTCTTTTTTTCGTTGTTGTTTTTTGCTTCCAGTTTTATTGCGTGTTGTTGTTACTGAGAACACTGACATGCTTCAATGTGTACGTGAAGTCGTTGTCGTTGTCGTCATTCATTCAGCCAGTTCGTCCGTCTGTCCGTCAGACAGTCAGTAAAGTTACCTAAGCATAAAGTTAGAAAAAATATTGCATAATAAAAAGGGCAAAGGGGTGTGGCATATTGGCCTGCCTAGACAGGCTTTTTATAAGCTGTCAATTTGTTGCTCTTCCGACGCTCGTCATAGCGCGGGGCGAGGGCGTTGGAATGTAGGCAAAGTTGCCTGCAGTTAATTCATGTCTTCCGGCATTGGTTGTGAACGTGTGAGCGGCGCACGTACAACAGCAACAAACAACAAAAGCGGCTATAACAACAACAACAACAACAACAACAGCTTTAATATTAACAACTTTTTATATGCACTTGTACATGTGTATTTATGCGTCAGTAATGCCAACAACATTTCTTAACGCATCTAATAACGTACGTCGAAGTTCTTAGATGTGTCTGCCATTTGTGCCGTCTCGACTCGACTCGACTCGACTGTTGACGTTGCTGCTTTTTCAGCATTTGTTTTGATGCTTTTTCGCACGCAGCAGCAGCAGTAGCAGCAGCTAATACGCCTGGGAATATGCCACAAAAACACACACACACACACTGGCCGCCCACCCGCCTGCACGTACAATAACAAACTGACGTAAAGGTGCTTTTTGTAGTCATAAATGTGAACACCCACACGCATGTATCTTGTATCTAATACCTCAGTTCTGTAGACTTTCAACGTTTTTGCACACCGTCGGCTTTTTGTGTGTGTGTGTGTGTGTCGCTCACACTGTGAAAACGCATAAAACAGCATAATTTGTCAGCATGAGCACGGCGAATGCGCCGTCAGAATAACAATGAAGCCTTGTACGTTTTTTTCTTCCACTCTTTCTTTTCGAAAACATGATGACGACAACATTGGCAAAGCAATTGAAAAACAAAAAAATATTTCGCATGAGCAACTTAAAACACTTAGCAAGCAGTCGGTATAAGCTTGTAGCGACTGAACTGACTGAACTGACTGACTGATTGACTAAGCGAATGAGTGCAAGGAGTTGGCAATGGCGTCCAGCAACTTGAAGCATTTTGCATATGCAACGCAAAAACTTTTTAATGAGCAAATTTTCTAAAAAAAAAAGTAAAAAAAAACTTGATTGGAAAATTCATTTTTTGCTATAGACATTGGTCTCTAGACATACCAGCTGAGACGGCAACGAATAAGAGTCATTGCAGCTCATTGCCAGCAAAAATTGAAATGAAAATCACGAAAGCACTTTTAATTATCAAAGCAATAAGTACGCAACACATGCGCGCCCATATGGCAGCCATTAGCAGTCAGACAGAATATGCCGCACACGCCATGCCACACGACTTAACGCCAAACTCTTTGCCAATACGCAGTCTCACTCAAGCCTGAAGTATGGCTGAGTCTGCTTGAAGCAAAGCAGACATACAAATGCGTGTGTGTGTGTGTGTGTGTTGGTTAAGTGAAATTTCCAAATAATTGTTAGACATGCCATGCCACACTCGCTTGGCGCGGCTCGACTCGACTTGCTTTGCCTTCAGTTTATGTCGCACAGCGTTTGTATTCATGCGTTGAGCTAATTTATATTCATTTAATTATGCTGCCTAATGTTGTTTTTGTTCTTTTGTTGTATTATTATTTTTTTTGTTTTTTATTCTAAAGAAAGATGCGCGCTAAGTACTAACAACAATAACAACAACAGCAAAGGCGACAAATAAGAAAATCAGTTGTTTGGTTTGTTGTTGTTGTTGTCTGTCTGTCGGTCTTTACTCACATTAATAAAGCATATAAACTAAATACAATTAAAAGTAATAAACTTCTTGCTCAGCTTGCGCTGCTTTTTCTTCTTCTTATAATGTTATGTGTGTGTGCTTCTTCTTCTGCTATGTCTTCTATGCCTTCTGTCATTATTATTTCTTCTTTTTGTATTCGTTTTTGTTTTCGCTTTTCGCTTGAACTAATGCTTTTTATTTAATTTACTTGGCTTTTACTTCATTTAGTTGAAGTTAGCGTAAATGCGTGTAGGTTTGTATGTGTGTGTGTGTGTGAGTTGGTTTTTACATATACACATGTCAATGTTAGTGTGTCTGTCTTTCTTTTGGCTGTCTGAATGCTGTATGCTTTCTTCTTATTGCAAGTGTGCGTTGTATTTTTTTTGATAAAACTTAATTTTGCTTTGAAGTTAAATAAAATCTACTTTCGGACGTTTTTGCGCAGACAGAAAATTTCGCTGCACTGTTATTGCATTAAGAAAATTCAGTTGTTTCAACATTTAAGCTAGCCAAAAAAATAATATAGAAAATAATAAAAAGAAAATGATGAATTTCGCATTGCTTTGCAATTCATGTTACATGCAATTTTGACGCTGTGCAACAGATATAGAACTAATTACAGAAATCAGCATGAGAAGACGTCATGTGCAGCTCAGCTCTGCTGCGAGCGAAGAAGAAAACAAACAGCAATTAATATTTGATGACGCCTTGAGTTGCCAGTGAGATACATGCCAACGCTCAGACTGCTTCGCCTGTTGTTGGCTGTTGATATGATGCTTGAACATGATGTTGAGAGCAAAACAACAACAATAAAATCAAAATTATTGTGTGCAATATTTTTTGCAAACAACAACAATAACAACAACGACAGCAACAGGAACGAATAACAAAAGAAACAGCAACGAAAGCATAATGAGAAACGTTAACAATAAATAAAGCTCTGCATTTAACACAGACTTGTGTGTGTGTGTGTGTGAGTGCAATGTGCGTGATTTCAATATATTTAAATTGCAAAGCTTTGTCAACACTTCACGTGAGCTGACGAGTATTGCCGTGTCACGTTGTACAGCACAGATTTGCATTTCTTTGTCACTCATGCAGCCTCGGAGTCATCATCAGCGTCTGCGACAGTGATGACTTCAACGATTTATACAAATCCAAATGATTCGATATATTTTATTCAAAAAGCCTTCTGCCATTGTCGCATAAGCAACAGTCATTTTGGAACATGACGAACATTTCAAATGCACGTTTTTGATTTGAGCACTTACGTGGCATCAACATCAACAACGACATCGATGAAGATGACATTTTGATTGAGTCACTGGCGTTGATGGCTTTTTTTGATTTTGGAAATTAAATTTTTCATTCATTCCTTTCTTATATTAAATGTCCTAAATGGCAAAGAATTTTTACTCCAGTACTCCAATCAATGAAAGCAAGAAAGTACTTCTAAATGTTTCTTTTTTATTTTAATACTTTATTTTTCATTTTATTATAAAAAAGTTTGATATTTAAAATAGTTATTTTAAATATTATCAACTTATTATCAATTGAGCAAAATGAACATCAGTTGATAAACAGAAAAATTGTTCAAACCATTAAATTTTAATTATTTTTTCCCCTCATAATACTCACTAAACTAAATATGATTTATTTATATATTTTTCAACATTATTCATTAAAATTGCGTTTTTTTTTATCGCACAACAAAAGCACAACTCTGTGCACATTCAAAATGATGACAATTATTTCGCATTCTAAATAATTGAAGCATTTTTTCATTCAATTGATTTTTTTGTGGATTTTAATTTGTTATGTTTATTTTGTTAATAGGTTATAAGAGCATTTCAACACTTAAATAACAACAAAATTTGAGCACTTTAAACTTGTTATGTATAACAACGAAATAATATTTTCAACATAACATTTTAATTGCATTTCATATTTGCCAATAATTTTATATTAACAACAAAAAATTTAACCAAAACACCATTTTCTATATTGCCTGACAAAATGTCTGACTTTCGTCCGAATTTCGCGTTAATGTGGCATTGAATGAATTTTGCTGTGGGCACATGCATTAATTATTGTAGTCTATGACTCGTTGAGTTTAGTCTGGCATTGATTTTTGACATTTCATTATGCGACCGACTCATAAATTTATAATCATTATAATTTTGTTGGTAACGTATCGATTTTAGATAAAATTATTTTGTTCAATCATTTATGCAAACAAAATATAATTTGAGCTCATAAAACGTATAAAAGCAAAAAAGACGAGTCATAAATGTTGTCACACTCATGTGCTTATGTGCATGTATGCGAGCGTGTGTCTACAGTTATTTTTACAAGGCCGCGGCATGGTAGGCCGTCTAGACACTTGAACTTTTACTTAACTAACTTATTTGTTAGCAAAGTTTTGATTTCTTTAAATATTTTATTTACTTGTTTAGCAAATTTTCTTTAAAAATATTTTTTGCAAAAAGAAAAACTCCAGAAAAATATGTACATAT
This sequence comes from Phortica okadai, assembly GCA_034638295.1. Classification (NCBI taxonomy): domain Eukaryota; kingdom Metazoa; phylum Arthropoda; class Insecta; order Diptera; family Drosophilidae; genus Phortica; species Phortica okadai. The sequence continues at coordinate 2,455,137 of CM067849.1, read as the reverse complement.
GATGAACTACCTTTATAATCCTCTTAAAAATAAGACACACAACACTTTTTGAATGTTAAACTCTTTGCTATAAACAAAGTAAATAATTCAAATCGCTTCGGCATTGATTGCAAAATATTGTGTCTGAGCAATGCTTGAAATGCTCGCATGCATGCATGCATTCTTTTGTCGTGTCAATCATACAAATATCAACTTTCACACACCCATTTCTACATTCTTGTTCGCCATTAATGTATGTGTCAATGTACGTTCATATGTATATGCATGTGTCTCTCTTCTTGTCTTTCCTGTGAAATTGTCTTTGATCTTTGATAGATTTATCTATGTGTTTACTTTGCAAGTGTTGATGAAAAAATATTTACATTACTTTTATTCAATCTACACAACTTTTTGTGTCTGTAACGATGATACATTTTACTTCTGACTCAATATTTAATGAAAGTGTTAAGTTTCGTTGAAGTGAACAAAACAGCTTTTAAGAAATTTTAAATAAAATTTTTTTATAATATATTTAGGCTTTAATTTAACTGCTTGTTTGAAGTAAGATAAACGATTGTTTAATATTTCAATTTGTTATCTTGTTTCACCTTTTCTCTTTCTATATATATATATACATAAGTCGACCTTGCCACGTCCCATTTGGCAGTCTCAAGCAACATATTTCTCAGCATTATCTAAAATGAGCTAACAAATTTGAGGTCTCGCATGTAAATCTTAATATTTTTTTTTCTTCTTTTTTTTTTACTCGATTTGTTTTTTCTTCATTTCACTTTGATTTGTGTGTCAGTTTAACTCACGATGCCACGTTTCGGTTCGTTTGAGATTTGTTGTTTCGAGTCAATGCGCCTCAAGCTGTTAACCCAAATAATTATGGCTTCATTAAGTTGATGTGTATGTATTATTCTTATTGTACTTGATCTACTGCCAACATTGATAAGAAAAACAAAATATTTGCGGTTGAATCAAGTCAATAGTTGCAAATTAATTGGCAGCACGAGCAGAAGGAGCACAAATAGGACCACCCACTGAAAAATTATTTAAATAAATTAATGTTTTTTGGGGCAAAGCCCAAAAAAGGTGAAATGCAATTTAACGCTAGAGACCACGAAATGTTTATGGCATCATAACTGATAATAGGCAACAGATATACGCAAACACATTCAGTTACAATTCGAGCCTTGCTTGCTGTGGCTCAGTTGTCTGTTCTCGGTTGAGTCAAAGCGGCCTAAACAAACTGTGCCAATTACAACTTTTGTCATGGTTAGGCAAGTATTTGAGCATGAGCACGTATCATGGTTCGAGGCTGCAAAACTTGTATAATCTGTGGCCCTCAAAAGCTTGTTTGGCTTTCACCTACACTATTATTTTTAATGGTTAAACATTAGAGAACAGTATAGCTACAACAACAACAATAACAACAATGACAACAAGAAAATTTCAAACTAGCATTGCACATAAAAATAAATAACAACAAATTGGCAGTGCTAATGTTTAGTTTGCGGCAACAAGGCCTAAAATATGCGAAAAAACCAAAGTCGAAAACTGCAAAAAAAACACACATACACGCACACACACAAAAAATAAAAACAAAACAACAAAAATAAAAAAACGAGTAATGGCGAAAAATTTTTGTCAGAAGCCTTTGAGACCTTTTGGCTATTTTATAATTAGACCCAAACCAGGCCTAACAAAAAACGAGTAACAACAAAACAAAAAAGAAACTAAAAGTATATGTATGTATGTATATATAAACATCAACAACAACAGCAACAACAACAAGCGTAAAAGTTTTGCAAACAACTTAAGTTAAGCGCTGCCAACGTGAAACGCTTAGTAAGAGTGGCGACAGGTGGACTGAGCTATGGTCCCCTCTGCTATGCTCTGCTATGCTATGTTGAGCTCTGCTGCGGCAATCTGTGTTGAGTTAAGGTCGTCACGGCCTTTCCAATTCCACACACACACACACGCTTGTAACATGGCATACGCCCAAAGGTGTTTGCTACGTAAATTTGTGGCAAATAATGGCGCAACATATGCCGAAAAGTTTTTGCATGCTTGGCTGCGCCTAAATGAGTTCAGTGCTTGCCACTTGCGCCCAAAAGGCTGCAATAGCAACAAAAAACCAAAAGTCACACATGCACAAACACACACACACACACTCACATACCAAATCGAGCGCATTTTAAACTACTAATTGGCTGTGGTAGATTTCCTGGTATTTGCCTTTGATTGAACAAAAAAATAAATAAATGAAAAAATACGGAAACAAAAAAGTTGTGTTGAGAAATGTGAGTATTTCATCTTGTTTACTTGCTTGCTTGCTTGCTCTGCTGCATCAATATTTAACCAGAAATGCCAGAGTTCATTTGTTGAAATATTCTCTAAGCAAAAAGAGAGGAAATAACAGAAATAAGGTAAAATTAAAGTTCATTTTCATTTTGCTACTGCTGGCACATTGCTTCGATTGTCGACTGACGAACTAATACCGAATGGAAACTTCATTAGTTTCTAATTAGCATAACTGTCAACGTTCATGACGGACTTCGGCCACAGTCGGTCACCGTTTGATGAAGTTTGATGTACAAATGTAAAATCGAGAAATATTGTAAAATTTTTTGCTGGTTTTTGTTGTTGTTGTTGGTTGGGCTGCCATTTTTGTGGTTTGTGTAATGTTTGTGTTGATTATTAGATATATGACATATTTACTTGTTTTACGGTTTTTAATCAAAAGTTGCTGCCCAAAAGTATGCTGTGTTTTTTGTCAAACATGGTCTTTGACAGCATAATTTTGGGTTTGTTGGCTTGATGCTTTGTAATTGCCTTTTGCGTCAAATATTTGAAATATTTTGTGCGTATAAAATTGATATGAATGAATGAACAAATGAATGATAGTCTAAAAATGTTTGATTTCGTAAGACAAATGTAAAACTTACTTCAATTTTAAAATTTTCGATTGTCATTCGAAAACACACATCTTTTTCCATCTCAATTGAATTTGATCTTGACAAATAATTCACTATCAAACTTATTTTACGTTAACTTTGGAATTGCTCAAAACTAATCTCGGCTTGAATTTATCACAATTTATGCTTCAAATCAAATGAATTTCAAATTTAACTTTCAATTTCAATCATTCTCAGTTGAGCTGAGCTGAGCTGAATTTATTTGCACTTGCTTCACTTTCCAGCTAAATAATTTAACAAATGCATTTCGACAATCTGCACGCATTTCAAGTAATAATGAGTCGTAATTTGAGGGTAGAAGCGCACACGCTTCAATTTTATTTGCGTAAGCTGTGCGAGCACCTTGACAGACTCTGTCAATCCGGCAATAAGTCAGTCAGTCAGTGACTGAAACAGTCGGTTAGTTAGTTGTTTAGTGAGACTTGTACTCAGTCAGTCACTTACTTGCACATTCGAGCAACGATAAAAATCAAAGTTGTACAAGAGTTATGGCGGGTTTGGTTGACGCATGAAGGGTAAAACGCTGCTAACACTTAAATGTATGAAATTCATCAAGTGTGTCAAAATTGCTGTAAAAGCTCAACGCTCGTTCATTCGTTCGCTTCTGATGGCGTAATGCAACAAAATGGAAAATGAAAATAAAGTTGCTCACAAGGATAATGCGCATAAGACTGTAAGTGTAGACGAAGTCAAAGGCACAAACGCTGACGTCGACATTCACATACACACACACACACATACGCCCCCTCTTGTATACGGCATCGAAGTCCGCTGTGGCAACCTAGTCACTGCTAGCTGCGGGATTGTGTATAAATTGCAACATTTCATCAAGTGCTGGTGATTACTTACAGCAACTGCATGCGGATGGTTGTTGGAGGTGATGTTGGTGGAGTTCGTTTTACAGGTGAAAGCGCACCGCATCGAACGAACGCGAAGAAAGCGTGTGAGCGGGATAGCAAGTGTATGCTTAGTTGTGCTATGGAATTGCAAGGATTTGCAGGAGCAAAAGCGCATTAAATTACAAAATTTCATTTTTTGTTGTTGCTTGCATTGGCAAATGAAAAGACTGCTTAGTCAAGGTGTTGTTACTGAAGCTTTTCTCATTTGCAGAAACTCAATTTGAAAAACCAGTAAGGGCGGTATAGTCGAGTATACTCGACAATATAATACCCTGCACACATGGTAGGCGGTCCCACACCCTCAATCTACAAAAACATATTGATCTGACGTCGCCTATTCAAATAGTGTTCAAAATATCAAGAAAACCGGGCAAAAAATGTGGATTTTACGAAAAATTTAAGTTTGTAGGCCTCTGAGGGGTAGCCATCAAAGGGAGGGGAAATTTGTGGTATGCAGTTTTTAAGATGTATTATCACTGAGCTTGTATACAAAATTTCAGGTTCATACCTTTGTTAGTTTTGGAGATATTGCTTTTTATAGAAAACAACTGGGGGAGGGGAAATGAAGAGGAGGGGGAAAAATTGTGGTATGCAGTTTTGTAGTGCTACTTATACTGAGTCTACATACCGACTTTAATGTTTCTATCTCTTTGGATGTTCGAGTTATAGCGTTTTAAAAAAGTGGGCGGTGCTGGATGGGCGGGAAGGAGTGGGCGTGGCACAAAACCGTTCAAACTTGATCTGCTGCCGAGCATCACAAGTCTACCCTCCAAATTTGAAGTCTCTAGCTATTATAGTTTCTGAGAACCATTGGTGAATACGGACGGACAGACGGACGGACGGACGGACGGACGGACAGACGGACGGACATGGCTTAATCAATTTCTCTTGTCATCCTGATCAAGAATATATATACTTTATATAGTCGCAAGTGAATATTTCTGTGCGTTACATACATTTCGCTCAAACAAACACAATATACCCCGATACACAGTATGTGTACAGGGTATAAAAATTGAGAAAAAAAACATATACAATAAATAATAATAACTAAAATTCTTAAGAGTCAAAGCACTTAATTTGTTGCGTATGTTAAATTATTTTAAAAATTTGCTTAAGTGAAAGATAATCAACAATTTGCATATGTATGTGTGTATGTGAGTGCTTCGAGTGCAATTGATAATTTATTGTGTAATTTTTGCGTTTCATTTGCGAAAATTTCGATTTTCTTCTCAATTAGACAACGGCAAAACTTTGACTATTTATCTTCGTTAGGTTGAGCTGAGTCGAGTGTCTTTACCGACGACTTTGTCATTGTCTTTGGCGGCGTTGCAAATGCCATCAACACCACCATCGTCGTCGTCGTCATTGCGCTCACTCGTTGTTGACAGCTGTGTGTGTGTGTATGTATTGATGTATGTGCGTTTGTATGAGTATGTGTGCATCACTAATTTGTTTACGCATATTAAGAACATAACACGCATGGCGCACATTGCCTACTGCTACCCACACAAGTAGTATGTCGGCATGACTTCTCGAATGCTTTGAAAACTTTTGAAGTTTAGATAAAATTTGCGTGTATTTCACTTTGACGCTAATAAAAAGTAAATAAGCACAAATACAAAAACAACTTGCAAAGTGGCGTGTGTGTGTGAGGGAGTGAAAGAAAGAGAGCGAGTTTGCTGTTAAAAGAGATGGCAACATATTCTATTAATTGCTAATTTACAAAGCAAATAATTAATGTATTTTGCTTGTCTGCAGGCAAGAACTTAAATAAAAATAACAACAAAATATTTACATACATTTGCAAAAGGAAAATAAACATAGAAACACACACACACACACATACACCCACAAATAGATGACTTACATATGGTTTTTTATCTCATTCATTTCCGGTTCAAACACCCGCTCGTAGGCACACATTTTACATTACGCCACATTGGTAATGGCCCAGTCATATGATCAATACGAGCGCTGAAAACAGAAGAAAAAAAAAAACAGAAATAAAACTTTTGTCAAGTAAAAACAACAAAGGACATTTTTCGTAGAACTTTGCCTGCTTTTCTTCTAGCACATACACATGCACAGACACTATGCTTCGTTTTATTTGTATTGCGGCAGCCAAAAATTGTAGTCCTCAAACCGTTGTGTGGCCTGAAGTGACTGCAGACGTTAACCGCTTTGATTTATATTACTTGATATATCGTTTGTTTTCGATCGGCAGTTGTAATTCATCTTCTGCTACTGCCGACTCTGTTGCTGTTGCTGTTTCTGTTATTCCTGCTGTGGTCCTGTGCAACATATCCTTGTATCTAAAAGAAGAACTGCCACTGTCGTTACTGTTTGCCGGTAGTTCTGTGTGTGTTTATGTCGAACATATACATATACATCTGCATTTTGCTTTTGTGGTCTATGGTGTATTTGATTTGCAATCATTTATCAAGTTCTCCTACTGACTTTGAAGTCGTTTCAACGTTTAGCATGTGTATGTGTGTTTGCTTGGGTGAGCATCTCTTTCAGCTCTCAATGGCAGTTGATGAACGTGTCTGTTTTGCTGTTTCTGAAGTTTTGCAACTGATGCTAGTCACATATGTGTGCAGTTTTGTGGCAAATGATGATTAGGCCGCCTGACTGAAGTGACTTTTTTTGTAACCAAAGATATTCATTCAAATCCTTGTGGTGTTGGGTGAGGCAAGGTGAATTTTGAGCTTAGTGGCAGTCACTTAAATTTCTGTATGCATTGGACAATTCTTGAGCACTAGGCACAGGTGCTTAAAAGTAGGCAATGCTATTTTGTTTTTATCATTAAACGGATATTGTTAAAGCGAAGCACACTTTTTAGAGATTTGCTGCAAAATACTTTTTTTTGATCCGGTTATGTTGAATAATTAAAGTGCAAGCCATAAATCAACAAACTCCGACAGTATATAGTATACTTTTAAGCAGCAAAAGCATATCATAAGTTTAAATAAGTCACCAATTTAAGTCTATTAAATATCAAAATTACACAAGTATTAAAAACGTTCATGGACTTTAATAAGCCAAACAATGCTTGCTTGATTTTCGAATAAACAATATTTTATTTGTTGCTTCTTCGCCTTAAAACATTCGCAATGACGCGATAATCGTTTTATTGTGTGACTCGTAAATCCACATTTGATTTATCACCTCGATTTTCGTTTTTATTTATCAAATTATTTGCTGGTTGACCTTTTTTATGGCGTCTGCCATCAGCGAACACACACACTCGCACAGCTATCCATACGCATATAAGGTCATATATCCTTATTGAGTGTTGCTGGCGTTGCTGCTTTTCTTCCGGTTCGTCCTGTTTCTGTTTTCTGTTTCTTGCCGCCTTTGCTCACGCCTCAAGACACTCGCACTTTGCTATTGGATTGTATGAATTACGCTGGGATTTGTTGAAGTGAATTATGAAAAGTGTGCATAAAATATCATACATCATATAAATAATCTGTTTGACATTATTTCCAGAGCTCGATTAACTCAAAATTTGGTCGAGCCTCAGGCTAAGCAGGCAGTCTTAATCGCTGCTCTCCGTGCGCTCTTTAACTAAACGAGTAAGCGTGGAATCTTAAAACCGAAAGACGAAAAAAAGAGTGATTCTAAAATGAGTTCATTAATGAAGCAATTTAATTACCGAAAAAAGGTCAACATGGCTGACAGCTGCCATTAACATATTCTAACCGTTTTGGGCTGCAAACCGCTGCGAGTGTTCAATTTGCGACCTTTTCCAAGCGCCTAATTTGCAAAAATTTGGCACTTTCATTTGAGAGGTTTGAGTCTGGCGGAGCTAATAAGCAATGACAGAGTCCTGTAATTATCGGCTTTAATGCAAAAAAAAAAAGTCGTATCAAATAATTGTGAAAAAAAGCCACAAGTTGAAAGGGTATTATTCAGATTTGAACTAATAAAAATGCAATTAGAATTTTGATTTGTAAAATGATTATGGGAGAATACAATTTTTCTTTTTACTGTTGGTTTGTAAGTTCATGTTAAGGCCATCAATTTTTGTTCGAATTTTTTTTCCTTTCTCTGTTCAGTTATTTTTTTTCAATCATGTTTTTTTTTTATCGTGTGCACATTTGTGTGAGTATATTCATATTCCCATAGCTCAGTTTTCGTTTGCATTCGTTTGCTTACAATATGCAGTTGCAATATCCTCAAAGCTATTTCCGGTTGTTATTCAATGTTGCTGTTGTTGCTTTTGTGTGCTAAAACGGAAATAACAATACGCCATGCAGTCAGAGACACACTCATACATACACAAACAGAAACACCAATGCCAATACCAATATCAAAGCCGATATTGCACATTTCGACAGCGGACTGAAGCACGCATAGCAGGAGGGATAACATTTTTCATAAGCACCAAAGAAAACTTTTAAAAATATCAGCATGAAATTCTTTTTGAATTGAAAGTTTTTTTTTACCCTTTTTCTTGCGCTTCAACACACTTCTTGTAGTCTTTACTTTATGTTAGATTTGCAATGAAAAAAATATATTGAAAAGTGTTTCTGCATGAATCATTTTCAAGGCATTTAAGTCATTTGAGAAGATTTCTGTTTTGATCGTCGTCTTTTAGTTCCTTCAATCTCACTTATAGTTATCATAGACCACAAGAGCTTCTTTGTTGGTCAATAAATATGAAGTTTTATTGCATTTCAATTATTCTTTTCAAACGCTGATCTTTTTAGTCATCCATACAGGGTTTTAAAAAATCGTGTATGCTCATTTACACTGCTCTAAGCTGTTTTGTACATTGCTACACATACCAAAACAGATTACACATGCGAAGAATCTCAATTGAATCACATATATTTTAATTTAATTAGCGGAATTCGTTCAATTCGACGAAATTGTTTGTAAAACAAATGTAATTAAATTGTTGCATGTGTTTGCTATTCTTTCATTATATATTATTTTATGTTTGGTTTAGTTTTTCGTATTTTTAATTTGGCAAACTCGCAGCAATAATATTATTTTTTTCGAACAAATTAAAATCAAAGTATGCGAAAAGTTTCTACTATGAAAGTGAAAGCAAATTATTGCAAACTTGTGAGCACAATAATTGCACATTTTCACCTTGAACTTTCAACTTTGATTAATGCCACAAATTTGTGGAGCATAGTTTTTGTTTTGAATATATTTTTGTATTTATTTCTTAAAATTGCTCAATTGATATTTAACTGTATTGCGTAAGGGCGCTCAGCAGAACAGACCAAAAGATACCGAACCAGAAACAGAAGCCTGGCGTGAAGAATATTGAGTAAAATAATTATAGAAAAGGAAAACAAAAAAAAAAAAATAAATAAATTGTGTGCAAAAGTTTTCAACTAATTTGGACGCGTGTCAAAAACTTGTGCCGTAGCGGAGCGTGTAAATTGCATAGAAGTGGACTGGGGCCGGGGGCTGAGGCGGGCGGTAGGTGTAGAATGGATGTGGTTCGAAGTGGTGATGGCAGCTGGCATTTTGGCGCCAGTCAACCATTTTGCTAATTGTCTGCATTTATCAAGCGTAACAAGACGGCGGAAACGGAAGTAGAAAAGGCAGAGGCAGCGGCAGTGGCAGCAAAACAAAATGGCCGCACAAAAACAAGAACCAAAAAAATAAAAACAGTAAATAAATGAAAATTTCAAAAAAAAAAAAAAAAAACAACAACTGAAATGACATCGCATAACAATTATTTTGCAATATACAAAATAATTTTATCTTTGCAGAACATCAACAATTTTTAAACAAGCAATTCTTTTTTTTTTGTTATTGGTTGTTGTTGTTGTTATCGTTGGCGCCATTATTATTTTTAATAAAATTAAAACAAAACTGGTCCGAATGGCGAAAAATTGGCAACATTATTTAACAATTGCGCTAAAATTATTGTTTTATTAGCTGTGTAAGTGTTCGCAAAAGCTGACAAAGATAAGCATTGAGGACTGTGTGCGAACGTAGAGAGATGAGGGTTGCACTCAGCTGTGATTTATTGTTGCACTTTTGATTTTTTTTTCCACTTTTTTTTCTTGTTACTCAGCTTATTGCGAGAATAAAGAAATGAAAAAAAAAATCAAAAAACTTTTGTGCGCATTTGTCGCACATACGTGGCGAACGCACATCTGTATGTGTGAATATGTTTATCTGATATTACTTTGTTTGTGTTTGTGTATGTGTGTGTACTAATTTCAGTTGAGTTTAATAAATTTTCCACTGCAGCACATGCGTAACGTAATGTTACAGCTAAAGTTTTCGTAGTAGTTTTTGCTTTTAATTTCATGTTTGGCAATCGTTGCACTCACATAAATTTCGCTTACACTTGACAACATGGCGTATACTCATTGCCACATGACCCCATACTGCTCAACTGCCTGAAGACATTATTTTTACATGGTTTTCTGTTTCGACCCCTACTGTACGTAAGTAAGTGTAACGCAAAATAAAATCAGAGCGTAATTTATGGGCAATTCTATAATAAATTAATTGCAGCTGATTTGATTGAGATTTTAAGCAAATTACTTTGTAATAAGTTTGTAGAAGAGTTGAGGCAACCCTTTGAACGTTTATTAATTGTTGAAAAACTTTGCTTAGTGTTTCGATTGAATTTGAAATAAAAATAATATTAAATCATATCAGAAGCTATCATAATTTTTTTTTTAGTTCAAACAATTCAATTTGTTATTGAAAGATATCTTTATTTTTTTAAGTAAATTGAAATATGCTAATCCAAAAAATGTATAAAGCTTTTAATTGAGAACTAAACTCACAAATGTTTCGCAACTTGTTCACATGTTCATCGTTTTCATATTGCCATGTTAAATGTCATCAAACCCAAAACAAATTATAACAAATTCAAAGATATTAGTATTTAATAAGCTTAATACAAGTCACTCAACGCAAAGCAACTTGTCGATCACACACATCAAATCAAATAACGACTAAGTCAATGCAATTGAATCTTGAAATTATTCAACAGAATTCATTGCACATGGTAATCGTATTAATTCTGATATCTGTATATGTATATTCATAGTAATGCCATAAATGTTATTAGAATGTTTGTAATTTTTGCTTTATGACTTAAGCCAATTAGCTGAAGCTGAAAATGCATGCCAAAATCGAGTTTCTTTGGCGCAGCAATGCTTACGTAACAAAAGTTGTGCAACGGTGACACTTGGGCAAGAACTTCATGCTATCTTCAATGGCCGAAGACATAAATTATCAATGCTTACAGTGGCAAGAAACGTACACTTTAATGTATTTTGCTTTAATTTATATTGCGAACTACTTTTTGTGCCACTTAAAATGAGATAAAGCGCAACGTTGACTTTTATGTAAATGAATTCAATTCAATATGCAAGATAAAAAAAAATAATAAATACAAAAACAAAAAATGTACAGAGCTCGATGCGAGACTGCGACAGTTGTAATTGTATATGGCCAGAAGGAGCGCCAAATGAACAGTAAGCAAAAAAATTTAACACGAATTAGCCTGAAAGTATGCAACAGCAACAGCAAGGGCACACAGCACTGGCAGCACTGGTAAGCAAATGGCAAACGGAAACGGATGCAATAAAATATGCGCACAACTGCCAAGAGAAACTAAAGCAAAAGCAACTGAAATAGAAACAGAAACAGAAACAAGCGACTTGAAAATCTATGGCAAAAACTCACAAGTAAGAAAATGTTAAAAAAAAGCAAAGAAATAAATAAAATTAAAAAAAAAAGGTATTTGGCTGCCTTTCAAAGTGCAAGAAGAAGCAGGAATGTGTACTGAGGTAAGAGTAAGGCATATATCTATACTTTTTTTGTCCAAAAGTAGACTAGCTAAGTTGCATCAAAGTTGCTCAAAGGCACTGAGTGAGGTCAGCGGCAGCATGAGCACAAGCTTTGTTAATAAATTTGATTGTCTTTTCATTTTATTCTCTCTTTTCACTTTTTGTTCAGCATAGACTTACAAGTCCTGACACTTGCTTGCTTTGTACAATACATGAGGATTATGCAAATCAAACGAAATGAGTGCTTTGTGCTAAATATAAATATCAAATATATACACTCACATGCATTCATATATGGTATGCAAATAGTTATTTTCCCTCTATTTAACACATCATAATGTTGTTGTTTTATATTCATTCACACATGCACATACACACGCAAACGTTGGTTTTGACAATATGAATACTTAAGTATGACTTTCGTTGTGCCATATTTGGTTTGTATGTGTGTGAATGGCAGCCTGTTTATGTTAAAGTTCACTGTGAGCCTGCTCGATTTACTTTGGCCCGGTTTGTTTGCAAAATTTACTTGTCATTGTTGAAAATAATGAATAAAAGATGAGTTCATTGTTTTCGGTTAAGTCGCTGATGTTACTTGCCAATGACCTGTGTACGCGTTAGTGTGTGAATGAGTTTAGATTTAGTAATAGTGCTAATTACACCGAACGACAAGTTTTTTGGTGTAAAGAATCGAAAGAACTTACTAAAAGTATTAAGTATGAGTATTTTAAAAACACTTCTTCATAAATTTGCATTTTCTGTAGCATACTTTTTGTCTTTTTGTTAAAAAATTAAATTTTTTTTTTTAATTTTAAGAAACAAAAACTGAATAGGCTAATAAATAATTGCTCATAAGCTTAAAACATTGATTTGCGCTTAATTGGCGATCTCTTTACAACAAACAACAATTTGGGCAAAAAACATGTGCACAAAAGTATGCTACACATACAATATCTAAATAGTGAGCCAAAAAGTCATGTTATTTGCCTTAATCCCACGTCGTATTGTGCGTCTAAAATCTTCAACAATTTGATAAGGTGACAAAGTCCACTTAAAAAGAAAAACACAAAAACGAAACACAATTTAAATGCAAGCAATTTTAAAACGTTTTGCCAGCTCATTTCAAACGAATAACGAATTAGACAAACATCAAGTGAAAACAAAACAGTACAAAACAGAATACAACTGAGTACCTCAATTTGAGTCAGAGTCGATGCCGGAACGTTAGCGTGAGTGGCTAAGGTACGAAAAGCTGCCATCGACGCAATTAAGTAACTTGGAAAATGACACTAAAGCTTTTATCTTATTACCAAATCCCAAAGCAAAACAAACAAACACAAAAATTGTAACAAAATACAAACAAAACAAAAAAACCGTCTAACGGACTTACGAACTGACTGACTGACTGTCAAACGGCAATGCTAACTTAAGTCAATGTGAGCAGACAAAAACAAAAAAAACGAAATCAAGAAAATCATCCAGAAAATACAAAAAGCAACATGAAAAAGACCCACACAGGACATAGAAAAGGCATAAAGCGCATTACATTGTTTTCATGCGCTTATTTAATGATGTCATTTTGCCGTCTTGGCCTATTTTCGCTTACATTTCTTCTTCTTATCTTTTTTTTTTGCTGCTCTTTTTTCAACTGCTGCACGGCCAGGTAGGTGACCATAAAGGCATAAATATGAGAGCATTTCAAGATAACCTTAATTAAAGTCATTTCCTTTTTCCTTTGGCGTGAATAAGTTGAAATTAAATTTACGCCAAAAAAGAAAAGGATCTTGTGGCTTCTGACGCTCACGCTTATGCTGCCACTGCTAGTGCCAATGGGCACACATATACACGCACAATCATGGATACGAAAAATGCTAGCACAATGACCTGAAATACGCACAAGAGACGCGACCACGCGCAGCAAAGGGTTAAAGGCGTGCGACCATTAACATGAAATTTTTAACAGCAGCCACAAACGTAAACGAGTAGACAAAGACAACAATGATGGTGGTTGATGAAGGTGTGGGTGGCGGTGGTTAGTGAAGTAGTGAAGTAGGAAGCTGTAGCGATGCCACAAGGATTTCTTTCTATTGTTTAACGGTTGAATCCTTGAGCAGGGTTTTGAGTGTCTTCACTGTTACTTGTGCTGCTGATGTTGCTTCTACTGCCGCTACCGCTGCAGTAATTCCGTTATTTTCATTCGTTCATCCGCTCGTTCATGCCCTCCCTTTCAATCGTACAACGCTGGGCAGAAACAAAAACAAAAAAAATAGCAAAGAGAAAGAAAATGTTGCTCGTCGCCGAACCCTTTGCATCTTCATATTATATGTTTTTTCGCGCACTTCCCTTTGCTTTGTTCGAATTTCTTTAATCCGACGCGTATGTCCTTGCAGCACATCCTTTTTGCCTGTGCTCAGTACTTTTATTTTATACTTTGTTTTGTATGCTGTAAATACGTGTATATTTATACTATATATAGAACAACAACAACAGCAAAGACAGCAACAATACGAACAACAAGCGCCATAACAAGCACAACACGATGGCGTTGGTGTCAAGCAAAACAACGCCCGCGCTTCTTGCCAATGCCTTTGCCCTTTTTTTTTTGTTTTCTTGTTTTCATTTTTCTTTTTGTTTTGCGCTCAACATTGCGTATATCCTTTTGCTGATGGCCGTGTGCGAGAGCGCGAATGCAATGCACAGGAAGCGTTTATTTATCGCATTTTTATGTGAAATAAACGATTCGGAATTGGGTTCGTAAAACATTAATTTTATTGTGGGAAATTGAGATTGCAAAACAAAGCTATCAGTCGCAAGACCAAGCTACAAACTCAACCAACCACCCGAACCACTCCTACGCACTGCTCATGTCAGCTGTGCTCAGCCCAACTCAGCTTTGCTCATCTGCTGCCTTCAGTTAAGTCATGCTATTTTACGCTCTTCACGTCTTTTCGTTTCGTCTCGGTTGGTTTTCGTTTGGTTTACTTCGTTTTGTAAATCTCGCGTAAAATTTATTGCGTATGCGTTGCGTTTCCGCAATTATAAATGAAAAAGCGAACAAGTTTATTAGTAATTATTTGATTTAACTCTGTCACAAAACGTACGAAAATAAATACAAAATTCAAATGATTTCACATCATAGACTTATATACTCTACGCATAATATTTGGGGCTTAACAATTATGGAGAGTTCAAACAGATTGAGTGATGATTGAAAGCGGCTTGAGTTACTATTCTGGGTTAATCTGTTCTAAAATAAAAATGGATTAAATTATGTCGTTGTGGGATCGCCAATAAATTTCAATTTATAAGGGATTATATGGGTTTCCCACGAGAAAAGAAGACCTATAAAAATTTGATGAAGATCGGTTCAGTAGTTTTCGACCCAACGGATATTGAAAATAGAGATTCGTGAAGACCACTGAGCTTCTCAATACTCTATCTCCTAAACTTTTACTCCGATCGTCTTGGACATTATACTACACATGTCAAATTGACCATCCGCATTACTATTCCATAAAAAAAATCGATTTTTTGAAACTCCCAAACCTTTATAGCCCCTTAAGATCATACTGTCGAATATACCCTAGTTTTTATTATTTACGTTTTAGTATTTAGTTCATTAATACATCGATTTAATGCGCTATACAGAATCGTGCGAAACCAATTGATTGTTTCACACAACATAGAGCGTATGAGAATTCGTTTTTCATTATTGTGAAAGTGACTTGTTGGCACAACAAGAGCAAAAACGTTAAAAAAAATCAGTGCCAACTATAACCACGACACTGACAAAGATTTGTGTGTTCATACACACAGAGACATGAGGAGAGCGTTTCTAGCCGTTTTGCTGGCAGTATGCCTCTATGGTGTGGGCAACGATGCAGCGCCAGCGATCGCTGAACACGCTCCAAAAACAACACACCTACGAGCAGTTCCCGCTGCTAGATCAACTGTTCTATTTACTCCGGTATCCCATTCGGGGCACTCAGCTGTGTTAGGTAGGACAGCTGTGAAGAGAGTTACTCACACCGATAAGATACCACACACGATTAGAGCACGAACAGTGAAGCATTCAACACCGTTATCCCATTCGGGACACTCAGCTGTGTCAGGTAGGACAGCTGCCAAGAGAGTTATTCACCCCGAAACGAAACCACACACGATTAGAGCACGAACAGTGAAACATTCAACACCGCCCAAAAAATCATTGCCACACAAAATATCAGCGCGGACAATTGATGCGCCAGCAGCTGAAGGTGATGCAGCGGCTGCTCCGACAGTTGATGCTCCAGCAGCTGAAGGTGATGCTGGGGCTCGTGCGGCAGGTGATGCTCCAGCAGCTGAAGGTGATGCTCCAGCAGCTGAAGGTGACGCTCCAGCAGCTGAAGGTGCTGCTCCAGCAGCTGAAGGTGCTGCTCCAGCAGTTGAAGGTGCTGCTCCAGCAGCTGAAGGTGATGCTCCAGCAGCTGAAGGTGACGCTCCAGCAGCTGAAGGTGCTGCTCCAGCAGTTGAAGGTGCTGCTCCGGCAGCTGAAGGTGACGCTCCGGCAGCTGAAGGTGACGCTCCAGCAGCTGAAGGTGACGCTCCAGCTGCTGAAGGTGACGCTCCAGCTGCTGAAGGTGACGCTCCAGCAGCTGAAGGTGATGCTCCAGCAGCTGAAGGTGACGCTCCAGCAGCTGAAGGTGATGCTCCAGCAGCTGAAGGTGATGCTCCAGCAGCTGATGGAGAAGTCCCCGCAGCTGATGGAGAAGCCCCCGCAGCTGATGGTGAAGCTCCAGCAGCTGATGGTGAAGCTCCAGCAGCTGATGGTGAAGCTCCAGCAGCTGATGGTGAAGCTCCAGCAGCTGGTGGTGAAGCTCCAGCAGCTGATGGTGAAGCTCCAGCAGCTGCTGGTGATGCTCCAGCAGCTGCTGGTGATGCAGCGGCTCCTGGAACTCAAGGACCATGTCAACCCGGTCAGGTGCTTACAAAGAATAAAGGTTGCCAGAATAACGATGCGCTTATCGAACGTATTTTATTGCGTACATGGATGGCTGAGGATATTTCTGAGGTTCGTCAGAGAGGTATACCCGTGGAAAAGTGTAAACACGGTGAAATACTCACCTCCCTCGGTTGCGTTGAAATGAAGAAAAAGCATGAAGGCACTTATAAGACACTGCGTACAGGTAGACGTGCAGCTGTTGTCCCCCAACATCTTGCCCTGGAAGCTCTGCCGAAAGTTGCTAAGAAGAGATCACAACCGCAAGTAATCGGAGAATATTTAAGCGAGGAAACCGAATCAAATGACAAACCTAAAATTATACAAAAGAGAACACGAGAGCGTATCTACGGTCATAATAGGCGGCGAATGTTTGTATATTTGCCGGGTCGTCTGTTGCAGAGCACACGAAATTGTCGACCCTATGAGGTGCTTGGCCGTAACAAACGCTGTATCAAGAAGAAGGGACCCACCGGTTATTACAGACATAAAGAGCACGTCTATCATGAGCAACGACGACATCGACACAGAGGTAGAAAAGCAGCGAAAATCGAATGAAATTTCTATGCTAATAATTAATAAATTTCCTTTGGGCGGATGCGCGACTTACTTTACTTCACTTGTAATTAAAGTTTTCTGATATGTTCTTCTTTGTGCGATTTCTATTTTTTGTCTAAATCACTTATTGATGAATCATGAATCAATCTCATTTCCTGTCCTCAACTTTTCGCTAAAGTCTTCTCCAATTGACCTGATTAACTTAAGCACACATTAAATATACAAAAGGCTTTAATAGCAAATACAATACAACATTTGCTCAATCAATTATTCAGTTTATGCATTAGTTCCGTTCCTATTTTTTTCCCCTTTTTTGTGGATTATTAGCATGTCTTGCAGATTAAAGTATTTTATGTAATTTGGTGGGCCTGAAAAACATGTGTTTAAATCAAAATTCATGCCAGGCTCGTTTGGATTCGCTCAAATGTGTATTTTCTTTATGTTTGTCCTCAATCACTGTCATTTTGGTTTATGTTGCGTTCCGCATAACGAAATGCTGAAAAATTAAAACATTAAAAGTTGAAACTGCGCCCATTTGAGAAACTGAGGCTTCGTACATTTAAATGTGTCACATTTTTATAAATGTCAAACAATCAAAAAGTCACATGTCTCCAAGCGCAAACAACTTTCGCTGCTGAAATTATGTAAATTTTCTTAAATTTGTTGCGATTTGTTTTTTTCTTATGTTGATTTCATTTATTTTGACTTGTTGTTTTTGTTGTTTATCTTCGTATTTTTGTTTAATGTTTTTTTTTATGTCTGGCAGCATTTTTGAGCAACGCATATAAAGATATAACATGAAACCGTGATCATATGAGTCGAGCAGGCGTGAGGAAAACAATCTTGTGAATGAGTCTCAATTCGATTTGAAAGACTTTGTTTTATGAGGCTCTTGTACAACCTTATAAAATTAAAATCTACCAAGTGTAAGAGTGACTCATTGTTAACATATAATAAATATTTTTATGGACTTTTTTTTAGAATAAAAAATATTTCCGAGATAATATATATTTTTACATTAAATTAAGTGAATTACTTATTTAAAATTTATTTTGCTATAACTTTTAGTTTTGTAACAAACTTTTGTCAAATTTTTCTTCGAAACATTAAATTTTAGTTTTATAAGTGCTTGGCAACACCATTTAATCCTCTAAATCTCTCATTCTCAGCTAATTAAATAAATATGTGTTACTCACACCAAACACACCAATTAAAGCCAATCAAAATTTAAAATCTAATTAAAGCAACTTCTTCGACAACCAAGCACTTGAAGACGCATAAAAACCCAATTAGTTTTGCACAAAGTCATTGACAAAGGATTAATCAAAATCACGCACTGAAAGCCGAAAAGGGCCTGCGGGCCTAAAAATTATGTAACTATGTGCTTATGTATGTAAACTTCAAGTGTAAGAGTGTTTGTGTTTTTGTTGGTGTTGTGAATATTGTCTATTTAAGAACTTTGCATGTGTTTATGATATGCGTATATTATATATTATTATGGCGTTTTATAATGTGTGAGGAAAGCTTAACGCTCAGAAGCATCACAATTAAGCGGGATTTGCGCCTCAAGGATATTAATTGGGTATACGCGATGAAAAGTGCGTGCAGAACGGCCACAATTTGGGCGTATTCAACAAACTTAATTAGTTTGGTTTGCTCCGCTCCGGTTCGGTTCGGTTTGGTCTTAGATTAAGCATAAGTAAGAAACTTTAAAGTAGTTTCCTTGCAATGCGGGATTATTGCTCAGTTGTCGTCTGTTATGGTGGTTGGCGTTGTCGGTGGCAACACTTGAAAACATTTAGCTGACCTTAAAGCACATCGTCATGACATCAGCAAACATGATGAATAGTTGGCCATAATTATAGTGCAGTTTCATGCTCAGCTGAAAGAAGTCACACGTGGCTGACTTCTGGGGCTTTGAATGTTTGTGCCTTTGTTCCTGTGCGTGTGTGTGTTTTTGTGTATGTGGCCTCAGCGGATATACATGAAGTGTGAACATGTATTTGTGTTTGTTTCCTTTTGTAGCAGCACATAACTATTTTGACGCCTACACACACACATGCATGAGTTGTGTTAAGATTTACCACATGCAGCGCACGCTACATTAATCATATTCACCGTTAATTAGCAATTAATAACGTTTAGAAACTGTAAATTTATTGCCTGCTGCTATTTTGCTGCCGCTCAAACGTTAAACGCAAAACGCAAACCAAACCCATACTCAGTGCTCAATGCTCAACTTAACTCAACTCAACTCGACACGACTCGAGTTGACTCGATTTGCCCGAAATTCAGTTGAAATTTCAAACCATAAATTATGCTTAACTTATCACATGGTCGACGCGTTACTCTGCCCCGTGTGACATCACGCCGATTCACGCCCCCGCTCAGTCATTCTTCAGCCATTGTGCTTCAGGTTTGGTTCAACTTCAACGCCATCACATTTCGTTGCCCGTTTGTTTGTTAGTTTGTATGTGTGTGTGTGTGTAAAATGTACGCCACAGCGTTTAAACGATTAAAGCTCATCAAAAAACCCAAATCCATGAATAATGTGCACTGATTACAAATTATAAGCCAGTCGTTGACGTTATTGTTGCCATTGCCAAAAATAAAACTATGAAAAGAAAAAAATTGATATGAAAAATATATTTTGCATTATATTTAGTTTATCACATAAAAACTTTCGTTTGCTTTACTTATCTTTTGTTTTGTTTCACAAACAGAGTTTTGTTGTTTTATTTGCTTCTTCTTTGTCTTTGGCTTTGTCTGCTGACATTGTGAGACATAGTTCACAGTAATATGTTTGTATTTGTATATATGTATGTACGTATGCAAATATGTCACATGACATTTGTTATAAAATGCAATTTCCTTACGATTGGCATTGGCCTCCGGCTTCAATAGAGAAGACAAGAAAATTTATTAAATATTGTTTTTCATTTTCTGTTATTTGCATTTTTCTTGAATGGAAAATTTTATTTAACAATTTCCAATTGAAGTTGATATGCAAAGCAATATTATATTATATTTTAGAAAAAAAAAAACTTTTGCTTGCCAAGCTTTGCTTATAAATAAAATGTGCTGTGAATTCTGTGAGGCGCCAAATGTTGTACAAGTTTCCTTCAGTCTACTCAGTTTAGTTCTCGCAAAGCAAATGAAAACCAATTATAAGTGAAGGCAAGAAGTTTACTCTTGATTGAGTTTTATTTTAAACAAATAAGTTTTCAAGTTGCGCCAAACGAGTTAATTCGAATAAAGTTGATCGAACAGACTTTGTGCGCAAACAACATTATTATTTGCATTAATAGTGAACTCATTTCATACAACTATGAAATTGACAAGTTTACTAAGATGTTGATATTTGATGCTGAGCGCCAATCACAGACGTCGCTGCATTTAAGCTGCCACAACCTGCAAATGAAGCCTTGACAATTAAATTGTCAAAAACAAATAAAGTCAAATATATTGAGCGATATATTAACAATTTAATTTGCTTTCGTCAATTCGGCATTTCATATACGTATGAATAATATTTCGGCATTCATCAATTTAATGATAATAAGATTATGTTAGATTCATCACAATTTTTAATCCATATATGTATCGAAATTTACAAATAAGCTAAGTCAAAAATAATTTTGTTC
Source organism: Phortica okadai (assembly GCA_034638295.1). Taxonomy (NCBI): domain Eukaryota; kingdom Metazoa; phylum Arthropoda; class Insecta; order Diptera; family Drosophilidae; genus Phortica; species Phortica okadai. The sequence continues at coordinate 2,434,308 of CM067849.1, read as the reverse complement.
GCTTGCACATTTCTACAGTCAATGAAACCTTCTTCCTTTTCAATATTATTGACGTATATGGTGTGTACCAAAATGAAAAGAATTTTTCTTCAATATAAATGAAAAATGTATATCTTTTTTTTTTTGCAATATGACAAAGGAAAATATGTAAATGCAACTGTGTGTGTGTGTGTGTGTAAATACATATGGTAAAAATCTAGTCATTGTCGCTTATGCAACTGTTTCATGTTGAAAATATCGTACATATTGCAGTTTGTCATAATATGAGTACGCATAACGCTTGAATGCATGAAATATTGAATTCAACTGTCAAAACTCAGTAAACGATTTACGTGAGCAGCTGCAATTGAAATAAAACTCTGTCATGTATCTTTTTTGTTCCCCCCTTCCCTCTCGCTTTATAAAGATTGCAAGTATTGCAAAAATTTGATAGAGTAAAGTGAAATAGTTTCCATCAGGCCAATGTGAACTAAAAATAGAAATGTTTGCCTTGAAAAGTCATTTTTTTTCGACTTTATGCTTTTCAAAGTATCAATTTGTATTTAGTACAGTAGAAACTGGATTCATGGACATCTAAACTAAAACATCAAAACTTTTGTCTAAAAATAATGACTTTGAAATATATATATATATATCAATATTAGAGGTATTTTTATCAGTATTTAAGAAAAATATTCTTTATTTTAGGCAGCAGATTTGAAAGATAGCACAATAATCAATACTTTCCCAATCTTTATTCAATTAATTTCAACGTAGTAAACAGTAAAACAATGTTAGGCAAGTTTCAAGATCAAATTCATCGAATGTTGCAAATATCGCGGAGTGTAAGAAATGCTTTGCAAGAATCGAGTGTCAACTGTATGTTTTGGCTTGTTATAAAAAATAAATTCCAAAAGTTCTATGCTCAAGTAGCGCACAATTCTTGAAAAGTTTTCATAAACAAGTATTTTCACAAAAATTTCCAATTGTCATTGCGTTAAAAATATATCAAATTAGGTTAATTATGTTGTTTGCTGGCAGTTCATAAATTCTAAACTCTGTGTAAGATTTTCGAAAAAAAATGCCAATAAAAATACTCAAGGCAGCACATACACACACAATAACTCACGAACAACATGCTGCGTTGTTCATTTCAACTCACGCCCTTCGATCTGGCTCGGCGCTACTGTGCTTTTCATTGATTTATGTGCATCACACAGAGAAACGCGTGAAATTGCTTTCTAATCGAAAACTAAACGAAATGTCACATTCTGTCTGCAAAGTTCACTAATCACACGCATAGACGCGCTTGCAGATACTTTTGTATCTACAACTGTGTGTCTGTTTGTATGTGCATATATCAGCCTGACTCTGTGTGTCTCTATCTTTTGCTTAAACTGTTTGTTTGTGTGAACGCATAGAAAATCAACTCAAAATTCATTTGATACACTTGAGTTGTTTAAATGCGTGAAAATGAGATTTCCAAATGATGCAAAAAAAAAAGAAGAAACATTTAGTAGATGCGAAGAAATAAGATAGAGAACGCGAAATGAAATGTTGAAACGCATTCGAGCTAAGCTGACATAAATTAGCAAGAAAATAAGTGTCGCCCGACCGCAGATCAAGAGCAAATTGAGAAAGCACGCCAACACTAACGGCAAATGCCGCCATAAATTTCAAAGGCAATCGAAATAAATCAGCGGCGAAGTAGCAAGTTCGCCGGCGCAGGTTCAGCGCAAATTAGCGACTTCTGCGGGCTTAACATTGCCAGCGGCGGCGCTGGCGATTTAAATATAATTTTTGTTAGAAATTTGTTTGCCATGTTGGTTGGCTGGCTGGCTGGCTGGTTGGTTGGTTGCTTGGGTACATTTATTGAGTGGTGATTTAATGTGCGATTTATGCGGTCATGCACCTGTTCGACAAAGCGCTGCGGTCGCCGATCGCCGGCCGCTTTAGACGCGTGTGTGCGTGCGTGAGTGCTCGATTGTGGCACATGTCAAATTGCACTTGACGCATGTTCATTTGCTCATTTGACTTTGGTTGTTTTTTTTATTTTTGTTGTTATTTTATTTTGTTTTTTTGTTTAATGCATGCGCTGTCATTATGGCAACATGTTCAAAAATCGTACGCTTGATAATGCCGCGCACTTGTTCGATTTACAACATTTTGTAGCACGCTTCAAATGGCAATTACAAACATTTACGCAAAATTTGCCATTGTTGGCAGTGTTGTTGTTGCTGGTGCTAGTGCTGTTGCTGCAGTCGTTGTCATTGACATGAAAGTGGCATCATCGCGCCACTTGTCAAGTCAAGTTTGTCTGACTCAGTTGAGCATGTCATTCAATAAAATGTTGGCGTAGGCGTAAGCACACGAGCATGTGTTTCACAGTTTCAATTAAAAAAAAAATATATATAAAAACACATACGCAAATGTTCGGTTACTACTGCCAAATTGCAACAAAACCAATATTAACATGTTTACTGCAAATATAATATTTCCGATATAGTTTACATTTACAGCAAGTTTGTCAATTGAAGCTATGTTTATTATTAAATGTGATCACTTCAATAATGCTACGCCTTTCGTCTTGCCCGCCTTCTTTCCTGCCTGTCTTGTCTGCCCGTCAATTCATTTAACTCAACTATTTCCATCTACACACATTCATAAGTAAAATTTCCAACTTTGTTGATTTTCACTGCACAAGTTTTCAATTTTGAATGAATGTGTGTGTGCGTGTTAGTGTGTATTTGTATTTGCATTTGCATCTGCTACGAATCGTGCTGATTTCTTGTTTACCCAAAACTTTCAACTCAAATAATCACATCAAATCACACATGATATAATTGCTTACAAAATGTTTGCCAAATTGCTTGTGTGCTGTTCAAATGTGGGCGTCGTTAAGGTTTATTCCATTTGAATTTATGGCGTTTAAATGCTATATTTAAAACCACAATTTTGATTTGGGTTTATACTTGTACAAATACTCTGCACAGCAAGCGTCAAGCCAAGCGGAATCCGCTGTTGAAGTTGAACAGAATTAGTATCTTGTTTCTGGCGTTTAAATTGTTTTATTGCGTTCTAAAGTCAATGCAGAATGACAGATTTAGGACTTTAAGATAAAATTTGTGGCATTAATAATGTTGAGGATTAGTACATTAGTACGAAAATAAGTATAATCTTAAAGATAATCGAAATGATGTTGAAAATAAAGTTTTTCTTTAATGAAATATTTATTATTTTGATGAACGTACTTCGTTATGCTTAAGAGACTTTTCTCAGCGTTATTCAACGACTTAAATACAAAATTTGTTGGAAGAACTATGAAGCACCGTAAGATAGCCATGAACCTTATGTAAAAAATGATCTATAAATATGTGAATATAAAGATGAGTGTTTGAACGGTCTGCTGTGGTAGTGAAGAGTAAATCTGTAGAAGATTGAATAAGCTTAAAACGAAGAAGGTGAAATATATCTCCAAAAACTCGAAAAGATATCTTTGGAGAAGGTTTAATCGATCTTAGAGGAAAGTGATCAGAGTTTGGCTAATGATATTATACAGAAACTGAGTAAAATGTAATAGCATATTACTTTATATTGAAATAATTTTAATCCACCAATGAGTCACAATATTAAACATTCATTTTGTAAACAGTAAAGAAACAACTTCAACACTTTTATGGTTTGTTCGAATATAAATCGTATATTTTTTAGTAATTAAAAAAAGCTTAAATTTAATGCATAAAAAGTAAAACACTCAAATTCCACTTAACAATTTACTGTACTTTACTGCAACAAAAGCAAATGTTAATTAATTATTATTATTATTTTGTTTTTATTTTGTGATTTTAACAAATTAATTTCATTCATAAAGTAATTTAATTTTCATTGCTGTTTTTGTGTGTGTTTTGAGTGTCGCATCTTCAAGCGAAACTCTTTTTGATTTGTTTATTTTTACGTGAATTTTTTTTTACGTTTATACACTGTTTTTTTTTTGTACTGTATGTTGGTGTGTGTGTTTTTAATCTCAGCATAAATCGCTGTTTACGTACGTAATTAAGTTACCACATTAAATGTGTTGATGATGTTAACACAAATTTATTTATCATAATATTTACAAGCGTTAAAACGTTTGTTTTTTCGTATTTTCGTATTTTTCGTTTTTAATGACACTCAAGCGCGGCAATTGTTCGACACCCAAGCACACAGCCAGCCTCTACATTACCAAACAAACATTAATGTGGCTGGTAAAAAGCAACAAAACACAAAAAAAAAAAAGAATAATAAATTTTATAAATGAAAAATAAGTACATGTAGAAAAATCAACAAAAGGCAGGCATTTAAAAAATAATAAAGCAATCAATTAAGCGCAGACAAGCGCAAACAAACAAGGCACACATTTACATACACTTCTCATGTCATGGAATACAATAAAAATGTTTAAAATTTTGTTTTTATACACTGATTAATTTTTTTTCTCTCCTTTTCTTCTGTAATAAAAAGGAGTAGTTATTAGGAAATGAGTAGGTGGCAAACCACTTGACATATAGCAATAAAGTTACGCATACACCCCGTGAATCCTGTAAGACAATAAACGAAGACATTGAAAATAACAGCAAAAACAACATGGCAAAGAAAGTCGAGAGAAATGTTTCATTTTTTTTTTTTTTTTTTTTTTTTGGTTCTCTAGCAAGCGCTTGCACACACAACACTGAAATGTCATATGAATGAGCAGCAGATTGGACAGACAAATGGACAGAAGTAAAAGCCAAGAAATAAAATAAAACGAAGTGAAGCCAAAACAAGTCAAACGAAACGGAAAAACACCTCAGTCATTGTATGTATGTATGTGTTTTTGTGATGCTTACCGCCATTTGGCTTCCATCAAACACGCACACACACACACTCATACACAGTGATATTCCTAGCTCGTCTTGGCTTCACTCTTGTCGCAGTCAGTTGGTCTCGTTTTGTTTCTGGTTTCATTTAATGGCCAACATCAGGCAATGGCAACGGCAGCAGGAGCCAAAGATGTTCCAAATACATGCGTACGTACGATTGTATGCGTGTATGTGTGTGTGTGTGCGTAGCTGTGAGTTACTCGTCATGCCATTATGAGAGCGTCATTCGGCAGTTGCTTTAGTCTGTGGCCATTGCGCGTTCCTCGCTGCTCGTTGCTCAGTTCCGCAAGCGTGTCGTGTAGATAATGTTGATGATTTTGATGTCGTGTCATTTGAAAGCGTTATGCGTGACGAAACGGAAGCTCTTAAAAAGGACAATGAATAGTCCTGTTCAACATATACACACATACAAATACATATAGAGAAGGAAATACAAGGCAAAGGACAACAACGACAACGAAGCATGGAACATTAAAGTAGACCTCATGGTTGTAAATTTGACTGTTTTATATGCCATGGACACGCCCAGCGCATTTGACTGCCACTCAGCTTGCTTGCTTGCCTCACAAAAAGGCCACATTATTTTAATTAGGCGCAGCATTATGTGGCAGCCAAACACTTACACATACACACATATAATAGATGGCGCTACAATAGCAGAACGCAGGACATGAGCGCGACAACAAAATTTCATTGAAAAGATGTAATAGCAACGGCGATGGCGATGGCGATGGCGCTGTCGACTAAAAACATATACAAGTAACTAAGTGATTGTTTCGCATTCACAATTGCCTCTTCATTATGCTTACATATAACAGGAAAATAGAAAACAAAAAACCAAAAAAAAAAATGGAAAATATAATGAAAAACACCAAATATTTAGAACGCCAAAAACAGAACAAAGAAAATTTAATTAAGCATACGCACTGTTGTTTTAATCTATTGCAATAATTTTGCTGTGGCAAAATTCAATGAATTTTTAATAAGCAAAGCAATTTGCATATGCGAAATACAAGCGCACACACACACACACACACACACAAACATATCAAACAAAAACAAATGGCACATGGCTGAATGGACAGACAGACAGACAGACAGAAGCACGGACACATAGTCCGTCTGTCTGTCTGTTTGTTTGTTTGTTTATTTGAATGTCTGACTGACACAGTCAGAGCTGAAGTCAAAGAGACAAACAATATACATATATACTCGTACATACATACATATGTGCTCGTATATTCGCCGACAATTTTGACAGCAAAATATGGCGCATGTTCATTTGAATAATTTACAGTATAATTTTCCGAAATGCACGCACGACGGCAGTCAGCCTGACAGATAGCAAAGCGAATGTGCAAAAATATTGTTGTTGGTTTTTTCAGCATTTCTTTTTTTTTGGTTAATAATTTGAAAAACGAGTAAGGAAATCCTTTATAACAACACGACATATGCGTGATATTTATTTGAATTCTTACTTATAGTATGTGTGTTGTTTTGTTTACACAACCGCACAAACACAACAAAATGATTGCCTTATCGATGCTTTAGCTAAAGTCAGCTAAATAGTGTCCGCAATCAATTTGGTAAGACGCCTGTTGACGACTTGGACATATTGGCATTGACTTTTGCGTTGGCGTTCGCATTGTAGATGACAATGACAAAGAGAAAAGCGAAAAGATGCCGCAAACATAAAAAATGATGCTTCGAATCAAAGGCGATGGCTAAGTCAATACGTCAAATCAAGACGATGGGCACACACGATGCGAGTATATTGTCTGTTAGAGTGAGAGCAACAAAAAAAAAAAAAAAGGTTAACAAATAAGTGTGCGTGTGTTTGCTGTTGAAATCTGTATATCATTTGAATTGATTGCTTAAAATTGTTTGACAAACGCAGACGCACGCGCCAATTGGCTATGACAAACAGGCATGATGAGTTGAGTGCGGCTAAGCTAATCTTAGTTGAGAAGCGATGAGTTGATTTGAGGCTGAGTTCAAGCATAAGGCTCTGTCTATATGCGTGTGTGTGTTTGAACTATCAATATTTCAATATTTTTTTGTATTTTTGATGATGAAAATATTTCATGCTACACTAAATAAACAACACGATATTGAATCAGTATGTGTTTGGCTGACAATATTGATAAATAGGAACAAAAAAATTAAATTTTCCCACAAAACGAAAACTTGAAAATGGCGTCAACATTTAGCACATTCTAAAATGTTGAGTGAACGGCGCAATGCTTTGAAAAAAAAGACTCTTTCAACCAACGCAAGTGTGCAAAGCGCGCGCGTCTCAAACGATTTTCCGCAACGTTGACTGAACGCGCACGAGCTTCGAGAATCGAGTTCGTTGAAACAAGACCATGACAGCGAAATAAAATTCAGCCTGAAGGTATTTCACGCTAGCAAAAGTGTCTATGCCAGACGCAAAGTGTCGACTTCTTCGCACCCGAAATGCCAACACAAAATTTTTTTTGCTTTCTTTTCTTTTTGTTTTGGCAAAGCAGAGACTTTGCCAAAGACTTTCAACGACGACGATGATGACGATGATGAGGTTGAAAATCTGCCGAGACGACAGCGATAGCAATGCTGTAACTGTAAGCCGTTGACTTCTATTTACAGTCATATGATGCATTTGTGTTCTTGTCGTCGTAGAAGAGACGGTAGTAACATACACTCACACATACATATATATGCTTCCTTCGAGACCGACAATAGCGGAAATATGTTTACCATGGCAAATGTAACATTGACAACATGTGAGTGTGTGTGTGTGTGTGTGTGCGTATGCGACAATGCGACATTTCAACGTCATGGAATTTATACGCCATTTTGTTAAATTAACGAAGTGAAAATTTACGCTTACAGCAATGCCGGCACACACACACGCACTCACACACTCACACACATAGTGATTCACACAGTTGCATACACTTTCAATTAGCCAAATGCCAGACATGCTTAAACGCTCACACGCCCACTTGACTTGACTTGACCGTTTAGTCTTGCCATAAGCTCTGCGTTTCTGCCTGCCTTCATTACTACCGCCAACTGCTCAGCGCCTTTCTTTATGTCAATTTACTGTCGCAATTAGTGAGCGCATTCTTTGGTTAATGCTCAATGCAGGTGACACACTTTCTTTGCGAGTGGCCAAGCAGGCTAATGTTTAATTTCCTTCACCTCATCGTCGTAATGCTCTTCCTCAACGCCAACGTCTGGCTGTATAACAAAAGACTTTAATGCGCTGATTTTGCACTTTCGTTGCACATTTTTGCGCGAGGCTTTTGTTTTATGACTGCGTTGTGCTTTTCGTTTTGCGCTTTGTCCTGTCATTGTCCTGTTGGATAGGATTCTTGTGCATTCAGTTTTACCTGCTCGCCTGCACAATCTGAATTGGTTGTCACGTACAACTCATTCGTCACATTTTTTTGTTCTTTTTGTCTGCACTTTTGCTCACGATTTTTCTATTACTTCGCTTTCTTTTAGTTCTGATTTCTTTTTTTTTTTGTTTTGTATTTCTTTCTTACTAACTTTTTTTTCTGTTATTACTTCTCTTTCACTCAGAAGCACACGTTGCTCATACGCCATATTGTACGCGAAGGCAACGTCATCATTGTCATAATTATTGATGTGCGCTATGCAGGCATGCCTTACTCTCTCAACACATTTGTCATGCTTTACAATTTATGTATTTGAACACGCGGAAATTGCGTTGCTCTAAGCCTTTTTTTCACTTCTTCTTGTGCCTTCTTCACATGTCACACGCACAATATTATTTATTTCGATTGCCGTGCCGTGCGCACAAACAAGCCAAACCCAAGAAATATTAGTGGTCAAAGTTAACTTTAATTAGGTTTAAACCAACAAAAAATCTTTGTTATAAAGAGCAAAAGAAAAGGCAAAAAAGGATATTCAAACAGCATCGTTAATAGCCCAAGACAAGTGCACGAAGTAAAAGTTACAATGGTTTTTGGGTCAAAACTAATTTCGGCAACGTATCACAGTCGACCACAACAACCGCAATACATAACACGAATCTTTACTTAAAAAGGACAGAACAGACACACGTACGCACGGCCTAAGGACGTAGGGATTTACTCTGTTTTCGAATTTGTGTGCGAAAACATTTTTGCGCTTTTGGGGCAATCAAAAGCTACAACTGCAAAATGTGCCCCAAAGCGAGAGCAAGGAGCACGAACTGTGCTCAAACTTGTAAGTATCTTACACTCATTTATTGTTGTTGTTAGCTGCCTTCTGCAAAGGACAACATAATATCAAGTTGGTCTAAAATGACAACTCATGTCATAGTTTCAAGCAACCGCAAAGTAAATTGTTTTAATTATACTATTTTGTTGAAGGAATACTTCGTTTTTTTTGTAGATTTTCTCAACATCTATTTTATTCACAACTCTTTTCATAGTTGATTGCTAGACGTCAATCAGTAAAATAAATCAAAAATAATTTCATTTCATTGCATTATTTTTCATTTAATTACACATTTGTTGAGCAACTCACTTGAAAAGCGTTCGACAATGCTGTCGATAATGATCTGTTTGTGGCTTCACATTCAATTTATAAGTTTTCAATTAAATAAAAAGTCAAATGCACTGAAGCGACCAACATAAATGTAGACCACATGAGTGAAATGCGCTTCCCTTGGCTGTCAAAGTACAACTTCTATGGCCGCCATTCAGCACGATGAGGTCGCTGTGTTGATAATGACTACGCCGATTGCGTCAGATAAATCATATAATTGATTTTTTCAATGGCTGACTTTGTTTCATGATTTCATTATTGCCTGCCAACGTCAATGATGCTGCGCTCATTTTGATTTATGCGTTCTGTTTCGCTGCCATTGTTTTTGTATTACCCATAATGATTAGAAGGCTTTTGTTCGACGATATTGAGTTTGAACTAAATAAACTGAAATTTAATTACGTAAAGAGAATTGAAGCTCGGCATGGTTCAACCAAATTTATCATTCCAAAACCAAACCTCGAGTTTTATTTTTTTGCAGATTTTGGCATCAAATCTGCCTGATTAGTTTAACGAAAGTGGAACATATTTACAAAAGTTTCAAATTATATTTTCAATATTTTAGTTTTTATTTATGTTAAATAAAATTTGTTTTCTCAATTTTGTAGCTTGAAGCTTAACACTTTCTATACGCTCAAGCGATTCTCTCTGATTAATGCTCGGATAAACTGAAGCGCTTTCAAATCGATAACAAAAAGAGGAAAAATCAACTCTCTACTAATACAAGCTCGAATTGGAACAACAATGGTTGCAACTATCAACAATTTGTGCAAACAAAATGAAAATTGCAACCAACTGCTTAACTGCAGCTGAGTATTGAGTCACGCCCGTCGTCACCCAAACGCCATGCCATGCAACGTTGGCAACTGCCCCGTCAACTTGCAACACAAAGAGGAAACGCTTGATTTGCTTTTTGAAATGTATTTCTGTGCTTTGTTTTGTTGATACATATAGACATTTTTTTTTTTTGTTCAATTTTAATTCTATTTTATTGCAACATTTGCCACAGTTCTGGCACAACAACAAATACGATTACTACAATGAGAACGTACAACAATTTGTATTTGCGCAACAATTTAGTATATTTTAATACAATGTTTGTGATTTTGTTGTTTCTCCTTTTATTGTTTTTTGTTTTTGTTTTTCAGTTGGTTTTCGTTTTGTACAATTTGAAATTTCGCTTTACTTTTATAATTTATCTCTCATGATTTGCGTTCGCCACATTCTTGCCGCGCTCGTGTCTGTTGAATTGAATTGTTCGCTGGTGCCCCAAGTGAAACTAACAAAGTTGATATTATGCCAAGTGCAATTAGTTTTTGATTGCGCGTTAAGCAACTGCCACTGCAACTGCAACAGCAACTACTGCCATTGCCCGCATTGTGGCCTCACACAACTTATACTACGCATCACGCTGCTTCTCTCCTCTTGCTCACACACACACACACACACACACACACACATCCTGTTCTGGCTCTGCTGCAACTGGCAACTTGCAACCGCAGCGCAAATTTCTGCTCGCTTGGCACTAAAACTCATCGACTTTGCTGCGCGCATCAATTGTTAAAAAATAAAAAAATAAAAAAAACTAAAGTTTATGCAACGAATTGTTGCACTTGTGTGTTATGCAACAAAAAAGGCAAACTCACAGTCTCTCTACAATCTCCAATTTATCTCTTTGGCATTAAACGCAAATCATTAAATGCAAAAAAATGTTTTCCAGCTGAACTTAACAAAGCAAAATTCGAAAACATTTTCCAACAAAATTTATTTAAAAGTTGTTTTGCGTTTCTGATTTGTTTTGGCTTGGCCTAAATCAAACAATGTAAGGTGCTTGTTCCCGTACGTGTGTGTGTGCATGTGTGTGTGTTCTTTTTGTGCATACATGCATATCGGTTTGTGTTATTGTATGCCTTTGTGCATGTGTTTGTATGTATGTGTGCTGGTGTTTAGTGTTGCCTCTTCATGTTGCAAACAGGAAATGGAAAATTTTATTTACCTTGATACTCTCGCACTCATTTGTTGCTCGAATGCTTTTTGCTAAATTAAATTCCTGTCTTCTCCTTTGCTTTACTTTACTCTACTCTGACTCACATATTCCAATTTTCTGTTTATTCTCATTTAGCTTCGTTTTTCATTATTTTGCGCGCTGTGCCCTAAAATTGTTTTGTTAATAATAAAGAAGCATATATGTACTGATTTTCTTGATTTCGAGCGACTCACTCTCTCTCTTTCTCTTGTGAGTTCTTTCTTAACAAATATGTTGAATTGAAATTTAAATTAAATCAAATCTCATTTCATTAAGTGAGCCATTCACTTGTTCATGCTTGACGCGCATTTATTTTCTTGGAGCGTTTTTTTTTTTTTGTCAAAGCAAGGCAAAAGTAGGAGAATAAAAAAACACCAAATACACAATTGTGTTTTTAAAAAATTATATTTAGATTACGTAAATCAATTTTATATAAATTGCAATACAAATCGTATATGAAAACTCGAGTTTTGAAAAAAATTCTAATATTAATTTTAATATTCTTCTTTTGTCTTTTTAACACTTTTTTCAACTGTCAATGAGGCTTTCTACCGACCAACCTCTAGTCCAGAAACTTCATTATCAAAATGTTTTGCATGCTTCTGAGCTGTAAGTTAAAATGTAAAGTACAATGCAAATGATTACCAGCTGCATGGTTTCGATCACTTTAGGCAATTTTGGAATTCTTTATTTAAATAAAAAGAAAAACATTAAAATTGCAAATTTGAAAACTTTCAAACGGCAATGCAACTTTGACATCGACTTCCCTTGGATAATTACGAATTTTATCAAATAGATTGTAGTTGATAGAATGCCCAACTCATCTTATTTGTATCAATTGAAGAACGCTTGAGGCCACTTTATGAAGTTTTGTATGCATTTAATTAAATTTCGAGCATTTGAATTTTACATTTTTGTTTTATTTATAATTTTTGAAAAAAAAAAGTACGCAACACTAACGAAATTTCAACAAATACATTGACAACAAACAGAATTCATTAAGTTGTAAATTGCAAAATAAATAGAAACTTTTGTTAGAATAAATTAATTGCTTTCGAACATTTGTGTGCCTTGTCAGTTAAACATGTGATTGCTCCTAGCGTATTTTTGATTCAGTCAGGCAAGTGAAAAAACTCACATATGTATAAATAAATGTTTGTATCTGAAGACAACATATACTTTTGTTGATGAGAAGAAAAAGAAAGCATTTAATTTGAAATTTAATCATTAAATATGTATAATATTAATAACAAAGGTAAAAATGTCATTTCCAGATAATAATTAAAATCTCTGTCAAAGTATTATATGTTATATCAGATTTTGTTGTTCTTGACAATTAAACTATTGTTTAAGCAAAACTTAAGCATGATAAAGAATTCAGGCGGCGTGTTAATGAAATGCGCTGAGAATGACGACAATTTCATTCAATTTTAAGCATTTCTATTAACTGTAACAACTTGGTGAAACTAGAATTGAAATAAAAAGCCAACTGGCAAACAATTTGGCCAATTTGGCGTTGTTGAAACAATGCAGTAGACGGCGAAAGAACTTACAAAGCAACGCAAAGCCACAAATGCTGAAAATGGACACAAAAAAATACAACAAAAAAAATGTCACAAACACACACACACATACAGACAAACACATGCATTGCAGGAAGGCAGAAAATCTTTTTTTAGCTTTAGTTGTTCTGCTGCGACTGTTTGTATCGTTGTTGCTGCTGTTGCTGCCTTTTTAATGTTGCTAGTTTTTCGTATAAAGAAATTAACCCAAAACAAAAATAAAAATACAAAAAAAAAAAAAAAAACAATATTCAAACAAAACAAAAACAATGAAAGGCAGCAAATAATTGCAAGCAGACATGCAAAAACAACAAAAATAAAATTAATAAAAATAAAGGCAAACAAGAAGAGCACAAGAAGAGAATTGCACGAATTTGAAACTGTTTTGCGTTTGTAAAACTTTTAAGTGGAAACGAGCATTTAATCCTGTTTAGTGCGCAGCGAGCGAATGAGCGAGCGAGTGAGCGTGTCCTGGACCATTTTATAGTTGCTTTTATTGTTGTTATTATTGTGTTTGCTGTTGTTGTTGAAGTTGCTTTGGCGTTTCAGGCGCGACGCGCTGTGCCTCACTGGTTTGTTGACTGCCAAGGCTGCGCTTGGCTCAGTGAGCGTAGCAAATGACAACGACAAAGGGTGAAGCAAAAGCAACAACAGCAACGGCACAAACAACAACTAAATCCAAACAAAAAAAAAAATGCGAGAAAAGGATTTAAATGCAATACAAATGCTAAAATTCTTGTTGTTATTGTTGTTGCCATGCGGTTGCAGCAGTGCTTTAACTAAATTGCGGCTAAGCTCGGCCAAGTTGCAACTTTAACTTCAACTCCGCCGCCAACAACAAACGACCAAGCAACCGACAGACCGAGCAACCAACTGACGAATGTGAGTCTGCCACTTGCCACGCCCATTTGGATACAAGTAACGTCGTGGTGCATGGCGCGTAAACACTCAAACAATTAAAACTAAAAATGCCGCAAAGTTTTTGCATTACTTTTGCGTTCATGGCGATGATGATGATAATGATGATGATGATCACAAAGATAGTCATGATGTTGTTGCTGTTAAGTTGTTATTGTTGTGTTGTTATTTGTTGTTAGTTAAGGCTGAGCTTTGGTTTTAATTTAGCCTCTTCGCCTCTGGTAAGAAATGCAATGTAAATGCGAAGTTTTTCTTTTATTATTTTTTTCCACCTTTTTTAGACGATTATTTTATTTTTATATATTTTTTTTTTTCTAAATTCTTTATATGCCACCTTTATAACGAACATTTGTGGAAGTATTTTCATTTGTTTTTGTATGTTTTGCACTCATTTTTTGCATCTTAGCCAAAAGCTGTTTACTGCAATGCAATAGAAAATGCTTTGGCACATTTTGTTTTTCGCTAAGCTTTTCATTTCCTCAAAATCTTCAAATACTTTTTACGCTCAAAGTAATTTTGCAAGCGCGCTTACATGAAATTACACAAAAAACTGCGAAGAGAAAACAACAAAAATCATAAAAAATAAAACGACCCAAAAAGAACTATTTTCAAACTCAAGCAAAACTACCGAAAATTCATGTTTTTCTGCCAATATGTTTTTTTGTTTTTCAACGATTATTCGTTTTTACTTGAATTTCCATATTTTTGTGTTTTTTTTTTTGCAGTCACTCACTTTGCTTAGCCTTACTAACTATTTTTGATTCACTTGTGAGCCGAATAACCTTTTTTTTTTGCAGCTTGAGCACTCAACACGTAAAACGAGCATTTTTTGCTTCAATTGAGCTATCAATTTGAGATTCGTTTTGATTGTATATTTTCTGAGGTATATTTGAGGCAAGCATGGCAATAAATGCCCACGGCGTATGCCACTTGCAATTGCAACAACGAAAATTCAAAAAAAAAAATCTTTGTTAATGAAATTTTTGAAGTCTTCACTTTGGTGCGTCATTTCAGCAACATGTCATTAAGATACATTTAAATGAAAAGTACAAAAAAAAAAGAAAATTATTTAAGAAATTCGAATTAAATTAACTCAACTTGCGCTCTTGTGTAATACATAAGTCGCTGCAATTAAGCGCAGACAAAGAAACAATTTTAAATGAATTTTAACTGAAAGCGTCTGTAAATTCATGTGTACTTGTAATGAACGCAAGTTGCCAGCCAACAGAAGCCAAAATGTATTTATTTCAGCTTAAATGCCAATTTACACTCGCCAGCAAAAAAACAAAAATGCAATGCAAACAAGAAGTCAGACGCAATCAGCGAAATAATAGCGTCCAGTGTGCTGTGTCCTTGTTTTTTTTTTTTTGTCAGGACTTCACTTTATTTTTTGCGTTGTGTGTGAGTTTTAAGCCTTATACACATTTTGTCTCGCTCTCGCCGCTCAAATAAGTTAAAATTAACATAAAAATTGCAAAAATTCTATAACATTTTTAAATGAGCTTGTCAGTTGGAGTTGTCATGTGCGCATTTTGTATTTATTTTGATAAAAAAAAATTATGCTTCACACATCAAACGTCAAATATAACGGTGTAAACTTTATCCATTTGCGCAGTCGAATGCCTTGACATGATCCTTGCCACGGATCCCACGTTGTATGCGTTTTACTGACCTACTTTTCTCACGCAGCTCCACAGAATTAATTTCCGCTAATACAAAAATCGGAAATTGAATATGAAAGTCGGTAAATTGTGCGCTTAATTATGACTTCAATTAAAAGATGCATAAAACTTTGGTTTCTACTCAGCTTCAATGTAACATTTCCTACATTATACACACTCACGCATACTGCTTTTTTGTCAACTGAATACATCATCATTATCGTGCCTCAACGCTTAGCTTAGTTAGAAAATATGGGGAAGCATGTTTACTTGTTGTTTATTATTTGTAGTTGTGTAAATTGTTGCAAAAGTGCACATCATCATTTCGTTGAATGAAACATACACATGCCACGCCCACAGCGCTCGACTGTTTATTTATTTATTTCATTATTTATTGTGCCATAATAGCAACGTGACTCATGAAATGGTTTCAAGTCTTACGACTGGAAAAATGATAACGCAAACACTTGCAAAAGCAACAAAGCACGCGCTTATAGACGATAAAGAAGCTATGATGTACGGATGGACGGACGGACTGTCGGTGTGAATGTATAGAAAGCAATGAAGAAGAGTGAGAAAATAAATTGCATAAAATTGCAACTCATGTTTTTCGCTTGTATTGCGCCTAACCTTGAACGCTTCGTTACCTGCATTAAGAAAGCAGCATGCATGTTGGTTGGGTGTGGCAGGGGGGGACAGCAAGGTCTGTTGATGGTCGTTAGTGTAGTAGTGGTGAACTGACGAAGTGTACGAGCGAGCGTGTTCATTGACATGTGCGCGGTGTGCTCAAGATATAAATTCAAAAGGAAAATGTCGGAAAAACTTAAATCGAATTTTCTTAATTTTCAGCTTTCTTTTTTTTTTTTTTTTGTTTTCACCAACATGCTGTTGAAACAAGCGAAGTATACATCTGAACAACACCAACAACAACATCGATAACGAAATGTTGAAACTTTCTGGAGCCAAATATGAAATTTTCCCATACATTCATATGTGTAAAGCAATTGTAATACAAAACTTAAAAGGAAATTGTGAAATTCATTAAAACTTTTGCAATTACGACAACTGAAAAACGTTAATTATTTTTCCTGTTTGAAGCAAGCCAGTCGGCAATGAATGCAACTAAATGAAATATGTGAAGAAAAAGGCGAAGAAAAAGTAAAGAAAAAAAACCATAATTTCAAAGGAAATTGAAAGCAACAAATAATGCACGACAAATGCTTTCTTGAAATTCAATTGAGATTGGCTTCATTTAATTGTTCAAACACTTTTCAGCTTCTAAGCCTTCTTAATGGTAAGTAAGTATTTGTACATTTGAGACGACATTATTAATAATGATGATTTCATTATTACATTATCAAAATGACATATTGAACGTGTCTATTTGTTGCTTCATCATTGTACAATACACATGCTGAAGGTCGCACATGTGTTCTGCATGCATAGTTTTAAGTTGATTAGACTGACATACATACATATGTGTAGCTTGATTGTCTCTTTGAAAGACAAGTCAATAATCTAATGACAACTACTTCAGTTTATAGCTAATGACTGTGTCCTAGAAGACAGTCAGTTGTAAGAGAGATATAACGAAAGGAAGTGTGAGAGAGAGGGACAATGTGAAATGGCTGTCATCGAAACATTTCTATTGAATTTTGAAAAAGACTTTGATTCTATTATTTGCATTTCATTTTAATGTCAATCGAATTTGTTTAATTAAAAACACTAACACACATACGCACTTACATGCATAATTGAACTTGAATATTTGGGCTAACAATAAACTTAAAGTAAAGATTGAGTGAGTCAATTCAAAGGAATTTGAGTTTATTTGGTCATGGTCTGACTTGGTCATTGTCTGATTGAATTAGCGTGCGATAAACGCATTCAGCATTCAATGCTCTGCTCTGCTCTGAAACGCAATGACTTAGCGTAGCACGTAAATTAGTCTTGGCAATTATGTTTACCTACATCTAATTAGCTTAATTGAAATTGAACAAAAGCCACGTACAAATAACGACAACAAATGGTTACGTTTGTTGGTGTTTGCGTGTGTGTGTGTGTGCGGCAGTGGTTTGGTTTTAGTCAACGCTAAGGCTGAACACAGCTTAAATTACGCACTCTTAAGCACACACACGCACACCCACATACACACATACATGAACACATATACGCGTATTCGAATTGGTTAACTTACGTTAGATGAATATATTTGGTCATCTGCACAATGTCGTTTGATTGTTGATACTATTTGATTGTTGTTGTTGTATGCGTTGGCGGCAACGTCAATGACTTCGTGCTTATTGTATTATTATGCCATGATTAGCAAATATGCAATGAGACTGACCGACAAAGAACGTCGGCAATGCGAACGTGAAACGTGCATACGAATAAAATTTGCGTATTTCGTTTTATTTACATTAAAGCTTTATACAAATTGTCTGTTGATTTTTGTGCTTCGGTGTGTCTGTGGCTATATGTATGTGTGTTTGTGTGTGTGCATGTGTATGTATAAAAATGTGGTTTCGCTTTGTCGTATGTGCGCATTTGTTTATTGGCTTTTTAACATTAGCACGTTTGCCCTTTTGCATATGCAATGCTTTTTTCCATTTACAAACCTTTGTGTATATAAATTTGCAAATTTCGCTTTTCTAATTTCAACATTTTTGTTTTTTTGTAAATGCATTTTTTTGTCGTTGTTTGTAGTTTATCTTGTCTAGTTTCATATTTATATATTTTTAATTTGAAAAAAAAAAAAAAAATCTGACACGCCCGTCAGCTATGTATGTCGGAAAAATGTTTGTCTCATGTTATTTGAAACTTTGTTTTTATGATATTTTATAATTTTTTGTTTGCATTTGCAATTTGTTGGCTAAAAATTTATTTGATATTTATGCAATCATGGAAATTTACACAACTAAAAAAAAAAAACAAACAAACAAGAATTAAAAAAAAATAATAATAAATTAAATTGAACATTTGCAAGTTGTTGTAAAAAACTGTTTTTGCGCTTTCATTGCCTTTTGTTGAATATTCGGTGTTCTTTTTTTTTTACATTAGCTTATTTTTAAGTGCTTGTGATTGATTGCCTGTAAAACGTTTTATGCGCTGCGATAAATTTTTATCGATAGTCAAGCGCAAAATAAATCAGAGCATAGACGTTGTCGCCATCAATCGAAAAAAAAATAGAAAACAGACCAGAAACTCATAGAAAATAAAATATCTTCACTATCAACCGAAAGCATCGGCAACGGCATCAGCATGAACACAACTTAAAGCGCTCATCATTGCTATCAGTCGGCAATCAAGACGCTTCCCTACTCACGCTCAACTTGAGGGTCACGTTCAACTTTGACTCAGCCGAAAAGCGAAAACTTCATTAGGAAAGGTCATGCACCGAGCCAAACAATGCCATAAACGAAGCCGAAACGTACGAAAACTTAGTTGATTATTTGTTTTAATAAAATTTCATACGCACACACACACACATACACTTGCGGAAAGTTGTGTCCTTTTTGGATAGCAAACATACATACATGTGCTTACTGCTGGGCAATGTCCAGACATTTTTATAAACACGCATCTTGAGAAATGAAACATCAAAGCGCCCACTCACGCCCATCTCTTTCTATCTCTTAGTCTTTTTTCATACTCTACTTACTTTGGCCAAATTGTTATATGACTCAATAACCCAAAAAAGGACTTGGTCTTGGACTTGTGCTCAATGTTGGTCTTGAAGACGACATCGACATCGAACTCGCCTTCTGCGCACTTTGCAGCAAATTAGATTTCGCAACTTAAACTTTTCTATAACTTTACACTCATGTAGAACTTAAGCCTTTTTCGTGTAGTTTTGTGAAAATTTCTTATTAAATTAGCCACTTGCGTAGTCAGCTCAGTCTTCGTGTGTGAGTATGGGTACTTTTGAGTAACGCTGTAATTTTGACGGAGAACGCTAGAAATTTTAAAAAGTTTTTTAACCCAAGTTGGACATTGAGTGTTGAGTAGCGCTGTACAAAATTATGATGGAAACTTTACTCAAAATTGAATACTTAATTGAGTTGTCGTTTTGTGTGAGAGCATTTTTGGTACGTGTTGGATTTTGAAGTTGATTGCACATGACATGACAAGATTGTAAAAGCGCTGACTTCGATAAGAAGTTATAGTGAAGAAACTTTACATTAAAAAAAATTAAATATTATTTTGTTTGAGCTTTCACATAACCCAAAAGTTTGCCCAAAAGTTACTGTGAATGTAATTATAATATAAAAATTAGTAAACGAATTTTGTTAGTTCAATCGTATATAAAAAAAACACAAATGTCTTACCAATTATTAAACCATTCAATTCCCCTTTGAAGGCGAAATAATGCAGCATACTTTTTAAAACTCAAATTGAGCATTTAGAAAATATTTACACAATTCTCAAGTGTTGACCACAAAATTTGACAACAAAACCAAAAGTTGCATGCCACAACACACAAAGTCACACAATTCATGCCACAAGAATTATCATTTACCAGACTTTGATATCAAATCCGTGCTACGCTTTGACATCCCTTGGCTTTTGTTGTTGTTGTTATTGCTGCTGCTGTTTATTGTAAGTAAAAGTTTTCATACAGCAAACATATTTTTGTGTCGACAAATGATCTCCGCACGCAGACTGTTTTTTGCTTCTTATTGCCTTTGGCAAGCGGCCAGTCACTAATAGTGTGCTCCGAAGGCAACCGCACAGCACAGAAGTACAAGTACATTAGTTTGAATGTGTAAGCGTGCAGTGACATAAGGACCTTGCGCTGATGCCTGACTGCTCAAGCACAATTTGGCTGCAACTGCTTGGAAAATTACACATATCCTTTGTGGCTAAGATTTCTTCTTGAATTTTTTTCTTTTTATTTATTTTTATTTGTTGGCAAAGTCAAAAGTTATACACTAAAAATTCAGTTGAATTGAAATTAAAATTTTATTCAACTCATATTGATTTTATTCTCTAGTCTAATTAATGCACAAAATAATGACAATAATGCTCGCACACTTAACCCAAAACTCAAAATAGCAAAATGTCGAACTCAACAACAACAATAGCACGCCCACACACACAGACACACAGACTCATATAAAATCATAATAACGCCAACGCATCTAATCAGGCGTTAACTGGCAAATGATGTCAAGAGCACTCGAATTTGCACGCTCGCTGATGCTGTCGAAGTCAAATTTTGAGGTAACGTAATTTGATGCCAAAAAGTGCTCATCTGATTGACAGTCAGCTGAATGAGTTTGAATGTACAACCGCAGGATTCTTGCAGGCTTAAAGGCGTGCGCTTTAAAATTTAATTTAAGCTGCTAAGAGTCAAAAATGTTGCTTCAACTTTTAACTCTTGCAGTAAAGAAACAAAATAAATAAATAAATAAGAAAAAAAAATACGAAATATAAAAAAGCAAAATACAAGAAGCAAATTCTCGTGCCACATAATATTTTATGCTGATAAATTGCCTTTTTTATTGCATTTGCGTTTGAGCGAAAACATTTTCGGCGTAGGTCAGTGGTCTTCGACCAGGCAACGATGCCAGATTGCCGACGCTAGCACACACACATACACACATAAATATATATACATATATACAAAAGAAATTGAGGCAATTTTTATGTTTGGTTCGGTTCGGTTCGGTTCGACTCGGCTCGGTTCAGTTAAGTTTGGTCCCATGAACCTTTCTGCCACGCCACTTTACTTTACTTGACTCGTTTGTTATGTTGCTGATGTTTGATTATTATGTTTGATGGCATTTTTGGCTTGCTTTGATGAATGATGCGTTGCCCTTTTCCTGACATCAGTCAGCAACAATTCAACAATGATTTAAGCGCTTTTTTTTTGTTGTTTTGCCACTAAACTTTATAGAAGACTAAACTTTGCAAGTTGCTTAAACATTTCAATTGTTTCGCCAACATTAACATTGAAATTACGCGCACAAAAGCACTTACAGTAAAAATGAAAAGCAAATGAAGAACATACAAAAACAATTCAATTTGCATGACCAAAGCGACAAAGTGAAAGCTCCAACACACGCGTCGCTTTGACTGCTCATGCCATTACCGGCGTCTGTCGCTTAGAAACGCTCAAATGACTTCTTTCTTTCCTTTGAACATTGCTCACTAACCGACTAAACGAAAAAATAACAAACCACATTGCTGAAAGTGCACAAAAAGGGGCGTGGTGGTGTGTTTTACAAGCCAGAAACACGTAAAATAATAGAAAAGCAAACGTAAAAATTCTTATTGCAATCATGTGATTTTTTTGTGCAATTTTTTAAACAAGCGGAATTTTTTCGTTCAATGAATCTTGTTTGTGTGCTCACTAAAAGTAGCAACCAATCAAATAAATGCTTTTTGCTAATTGCTACAACCTCAATCGTATACTTTTTTGCTCTCTTGTCCACCTTCTTTGTAACATATATATGTACATTTTATGCCAGAACACACACAATTAATTTGAGGCGTTTTCATGCATTTCTCTTTTTGTTGCGGCCACTTGAACTTAACAAGAGTTATAAAAAAGTCGAAAAACAGAGATTTTATTAAATGTAGGTCGTAAAATATATAAAAAAAGAAGACGCTTAACAAGTACAACACTTGATTTGATTTTTTCTACTTTATAATAATATAAATAATATATAATAGTCTGAAATTTTTGCTGTGATTCATTTTGTTCTCCACTCACTGCAATCTAATTCATTTTATTATCAGTCCTTCAACAGCAATTTCCGTGCAGCCTACAATAATAAACATAATTTTAAATTACCGTTAAAAGCGCGACGACAACAACACGAAGACGACGAAGAAGCATTTCAGGCACTTCCGTTGCCTTTACACACACACACACATACACCTTCAGCCTACCACAGCTGATGCCGCGACTCGTGCGACCACTTTGCACACGCATCATGCTGTAAAATTTTTATTTCTCTCATATTTTTCTTAAACCAACGCTGGCAGCAAAAGGCAAAAAAAAAAAAAAAAAAAAAAACAACAAACAGCTGTAGAAAATATCATGCTTGGTAGCCTCTAAGTAATAATAGCGCATAAATTGAGGCTTATGACCATCGTTCATTAGAGCAGGACATTGGGGCCAAGTCTGTCTTCGTGCAAATAAAATTAAATTGTTAGCAGCTAATTTTTCTAAGCACTCGTTCTGTGATACATGATGCAATTCATCAAATCACCTCCTGGGCATAATTTGTATATCATAAATAAAGTATTAAACGGCAATCAATTGATTTGCCATACCGACAACGACATAACGCAAAAGTCATAACAACACACAACAGACAGACAAAAGACAGACAAGAGGCAACGTCAAAAACAGTCATAAATATCAAATAACATAATAAACGCATGGCGTCCGATGTGAATAAAAGAAATCATCAAAAATGTTCCAAAAAAAAAACAAAAAAAAATTCAGACACAAAAATAAACTTCTTCTAAAAACAATTGTCTAATATTAGAGCTCCGTCGACCTTGACGTCGTCATCGTCGCTGTTGCCGCCATTTTGTGCTTTAGCCGTTTTCATTTGTTTGTTATTAGCACAGCTTTGGACGTCGCGTCGGCTCGACTCGACTTGAGTTCACTCAAATAGACAGTTTCGTTTTGTTTTGTTATATTTGTTGTCTTGTTGTTAGCTAGTCTGGTCTCCTGTGGTTGCTTGCTTATATTGTTGTATTCACGACTAGTTACCAATTCCAAGGACATGGCATCCATCCTGTCACAAGGATGGGCAATTAGTTATTGCTGCCAGCATGGCATATCATTTTGAGTGCTTTATGTAGTTAATAAGAAGCTCATTCATCATTTTGTCTGTGAATTGTCACCTGGACAGGCACTAGGTATGCTTACTTCTATTCTGTACACTCGTTTTTTTTTTTTCATTTTGTTGCTTTGCTAATATCAAAAACTTATTTTCAAATGCGATCTTAACTGAATTAAATGTCGTTTCTTAAATAATTGTGACTTTTCGAATGAATCTATAAATCAATATAGAGAACCAACGAATAAATGGTATAAAAAAATTATGTTCACAGGATAGTACACTTTATGGCAGTCTATTTGACAGAATGTACGCCAGTTGAAAGATATTTTTCCAAGAAAATAAAACAATAATAAAAGTTAAAATTAAACTACTAAAATAATAGACAAGAGACACGATATGTGCAGTAGTCAGGGCAATAAACTCAACTATTATCCAAGCTTTAATACAAACAAACACACACACCCACGCATATCTCCGACTATAACAAGACACAAATGATTATTGTAGCAATTTGTGCAGTTTTATTTGAGCTCTTCAATCGATACAAACAAAATAAGCTCAAACAATTCGCTTGGCTCATGTTAGCCGTTTTTTTTTAAATGCTAAAGATTTATTTTCGTTCATATATTTCGCTAGAAGCTTCCTCAACACCCAGAGCATGATCAACAGTAGAAGCATCAAAGAGAAAGAAAGCGGAAGCAGTGAAAACATTTCATTTCGAATTGAGTGAATTTATTAAGCCACAGAAACGTGACTTGCATAGCAAAAATGCTAAAAACTTTGAATGCCAAATTAATAAGCTGCATAAAAGTATCACTCATACGCAGTGTGTGCCAGAGGCAAAACAAAACATAGCAAACTGTATCGATAGCAAGGATGCAGATACAAACTAAAGTGACACTGAAGTTGAGCATAAACAAAAAAAATCATTAAAATAAAAAATGTTTTTAAATTTCAATTATACCATAAATATTCTTCAATGAGTTTTCGAAAAAATAATTTCAATTTATTATTATTTTTTTTTTTTGGTTATTGCTTACAACAAGGTGCCTCTTGAAGTAATGCTTTTATGCATGAAACTTATAGTATGAAAATGAAATAATTTTCATTGCATTACAACGCCGAAAAATTTCATATATGTTATGATCATGTTTGCAAATTTATTTGAGTTTTATTTAACTTTTATTATTTTCGCAAAAACAAATGAAAATAACAAACTCCAAGTGCCCAACAAATTAACTAAAAGTGAAGGTAATGCGTTGAATTTCAATCTTCAGCAGCTTAAATTATATTACAAAATTACTTAGTTGTTGCTAAAAATGCAAATTTGTTGCATTTTAAAGATGCACTCAAAAAATGTTTCTCAACAGATTTTGGTTATTTTGTAAAGTTTAAAAAATAATTTATTAAAAATCATATTGAAGCATACAAAGTTTTGTCTTCGCTTCGGTTGAATTGAGTTGCAAACCAATTAAATCATGTTAAATTGCATACAAAAGATGCTTTGTTTTTGTTTTACAGATTGGCTTTTGTGCACATTTTTGTGCATTCAAAATTAAATAGTGTAAAATACAGAAATTGTTTTTGTGCAATTGCTTGAAGCAGACGTGATTGCTTTACTTTTGAAAATGTATTTGATTATGCAAACGACGTATACTTAATATTTTTGCTTAAACATTTTATTGCTGCTTTGCAAAGCCATTTTTGTTGCTCTGTACTATTTTGTTGTGTTATTTTATTTTGTGTTTTTGCAATGAGCGCGCGCCTTTTATGTAAATCAGAACGAATTATAAGCACCAAATGAGCCAACACTAAAAGTGCTCCGTGCACGGCAATGGAATGTTAATGCGTAATACACTTAAAAAAGAAGAAGAAGAAAAACGGTGGCAACCATTTATATATTCATTTATTTGCTGAGCACTGTCGACGTCGACATCGCTGTTGCGAGCTGTGCTAAGTGCAGCACTTGAGTCACCTTTGGCAGACGACTTGCCTCGCTGCTTTACCGCCGCTTTCAACAAGTGTTTGCTCGACCTTGCTCAACTGAAGAGACGCGTCAAGTCGAGCAGATACAGGAAAAAAAATAAAAAATAAACTAAATAAATGAAATAAACACGAAGGGTGCTTAAAAAGCAGCAAGCGGCAGCAGTCGGCCAACAACCACAATTGCTAATAGTCCGTGCAAATATTAAGTTGTGGTTTGGCTCAATTGGCTTACTGAGGTTCTTTTTTTTTTATACACGTTTTCATTCATTTCAATGGGCACACCAAAGTGCTGATGTGAGACCTTGGTGTGACGCATTCACTGAATTGCGGCGTAGAATTGCGGTATTGCGGTAGTGTTGCCAAAAGTATGCAGCAAAATGTTTATTAACATATAAAGCATTCAAATGGGCCAATGTTGAAGGTTGAAAATTAATTCAACCTTCCAAGTTGGAACAAAAGCGAAATAAATTCATTTAATAATATTATTTCTAAGCTTTTTCAGAAACAAAATAAATCCAAAGCATGTTAAACTTTAATAAGACTTCCGAATTGTTCACTGACTTATAATAAATATTAATGCATTAAACATATGATGATGACTTGTGATAATAACTATTGTTTCCACATCCTCATTGCAACGTGAGGCAACAGCAAACACCGAAAGCGCCTGCTGATATGCAACATTTTTCATCAGCATAAACTCGTATGCATTTTTCTCGCAGCCAATCATATGTTTATATATTCATGTGTGTTGCCATCATGCTGGTGATGAGTAATTGACCTCAGCGACAAATTCCACAGTGAATATTTGGCAACGCTCAGTCGCATGAAACGTGACAACATTGACTTGCCACACGCACTCAACTTTCATGCAACGCATGCAATTTCTTTAATTAAAAAAGAAAGGGGTTAACTAAGTTTTGCTGCAGCTTTCATTTACCTGTCTGTCTGTCCTCCTTGCTGATGCGAATTTCCGCTTCATTCGTTTTTGTGCAACGCAAGGTATTTTGATTAAATTTTCGTTGTGAAAACTTCAGTTTGTCGAAAATTGAATTCTGTAATCTTAGCTACTTGCTTCAACAACCTACTTGCTTTGGTAAACGCGATACAACAACAACACGATGAGTACAAAAATTTAAGCGAATTATTTTTTATTGACCGGCTTGTATTTCTTACTAAAGTTTACTTTAAAGACTGCACTGATACTCGAAGCAGAGCGACAGCCATGATGACACAAATCCTTGCTATAAATAAGCATCATGTTGGCATTGCCGTGAGCGTTTTGTTAACGCAATAATTTCTTGTGAAAATGCTGTCAGTTATTTCGCTGAAAATTTAATGCGACACACATGCCACAACACACACACATACATATATACATATATAGACACAACAAACGAGTGACAATCAGCCTTGCGTAAAATCTGCTTAAGCTCATTTGAAGCTTTGACATGTTAGTTGAAAATTAAAGCGTTTCGCGGTAAAATTAACTGTCGAATTTTACATTACTTAAATAGACTTGAGACGACGAGGGCTGTGTTGCCATTTGTTAGCTGTCGTAATACAAATCTTCTTGTTTATTTGCAAAAATAGAATGTAATATTTTGTTTTGTTGCTTTTAAGAATTTAAATGCGCCTGCATAATTTATATACTCATAGACAAACATGCACAAAAGACTTTAAATGGAGCCTGCAGCTATTTTCACTCTAGCATACAAATTTACATTTATAATGCAACACAAGACAAACATTGAGTTGAATGCTTTTGCACTTGTGTCTGTAAATGTTTGTTAGTGCGAGTGTTGGCATGTGTTTGTGGCACAATTTCACAGAAACACCTTCATCGTCAACGTCGTTGCAAGCAGCAAGTGAAGAAAAACGAAGCGAAAGCGATATGAAATACAAACAACAACACAGATACACTTTTTTTTTTTTGCAAAGCACTTGTAGTTGGCGCACAATAAAGTGTGCTATACAAAACCAAAAACTACAAAGAAGCACAGCAGAAAAAAAATGGAAAAACAAAAAGAACCAAAGCGAAAACGTTGCAAAAAGCAACACTGTTTTTTAGGGCAAGATACGTTGCCATGCAGCGCCGAAAAAAAACAACAACAAAAAAAACAAGAAACTGTTGCAAGCGTCTTTTGCCAAAGGCGGCAGCTCATGCCGCAGCCGCAAGCTTTGAGCTATGGCAGCACATCAGAATACGCCGTGTCGAGCGCGTTGGTGGGGAGTGCGTTGTACAGAACCTTAAGCACTTGTAGCACTTGGAAGCCTAGTGCGCTTAAATATTCAACAGTATACTTCACTAAGCACACACACACACACATACAGACATACACATACCCAGCCATCTATACACGTTTATATGCAGTGAGTGGCAAAACTGTCTCGAATTCTCTATGTTCGGACGTTTGTTAGTTGCTTTATGAATTGCATTTGCAAAATTTTTTTAGCACTTTTAAGTATGCACAGCTTTAGCACAAGCGGCATTTTTTAAGTTAAAAACAGCAGCAACAACAACAACAATAATATGATAAGAGAAAAGAAGTTTTCTTTGAACAGTTGTAAGTCAAAGTGACAACGTTAAATAACTGGCATCACTCATACGACATGGCTTACCGTCTTTAAAAGCGTTATGAGTTTGAATTCACTACTTGATTGTTTTTTTTACTTTTTCTTTATTTATTATAAAACACAAGACAGATAAAAAATGTCTAATAGCAAATGCACAAATCACAATGTCCATATTGAGCGCTTTGTCAATCAGCTATCGTCTTTCACACCTTTCAATTTTGCGCCCTCAAGTGACGGCTCATTTCCGTTGCAGTTTGTTATCGCTTCCGTTCGCGCCAACAGACAACAATTTCCGTTGTGCCAAACACGCAAACGTCGCGTGCCTTCTTCAAATTGCAAAGCTAACACTAAGGGGCCAAGTCTAATGAAATACTTGTCATCGTAGACAGCCAAGTGAGGCGGAAGGCGGAAGCGCTTCGCCCTTACGATTCAATTTTAGACGTAACATTACCATTACATTAAAGCCATAAAACAAAAACACGAACAAAAAGAGCCTTAAAAAGGCACACACAAACAGCAACAACAACAACATCAATAACAAAGCCAACTAAATTATCGTATAAACTGTTTTCGAGGTGCTAAAGCAGAACAAACGCATTCATTTTTACCCCTCATGTTACGTCCAACCAACGAAACCTACAGAAAGCATGTTTTGCCACTCACTCGACTATAAAACTAAAACAGAAAACATTTGCCAAATGCGGTGAATGAGAAGCGCACAGGCAAAAGGGCTTCGTTCGGCTTTGAAAGGATTAGACAGGACATGCATGCATGGTGCCAGTGCTGCTGATGTTGATACTGATGCCGTCGCTGCTGCTGCTGCTCTTTCACTTGCTGTCATCTGTGCGTGTAAATGTGTATAGTCTACTTTTCGGCTGTTACTGCTAAAGCTGCCTTTTTGTTGTTATTCGCTATTTGTATTTGATGGCATGTGTGTATGTGTGTGTATGTGTGTGTATGTGTGTGTGCTTTCAGACTGCAATTTGGTCAAATGTATTTTGTTCTTTGCTTCTATTGTTTCTTGCTGTTTTCAGGGCTGAACAGAGTTGTCATGTTGTTGTTTTTTTTTTTTTTTTAGTTACGAATTTCGTTGTATGCCAAATAAATGCAAACATTTTCCGTTTGTCGAAACAATGGAAGCGTTAAATAGCAAAAGGCTTAAATTGTTCTTAGGCAATGCAAGCCCTAAGTGCAATTTTAAACAGAAAAGTGCCAAAATGTTTAATCCAAGCCGACCAAAGTAGAATATTTTCAATTGTGCTTTACGCATTTATGCACATATTATAATAAATTATTAACAAATAAAAGCATGTAAACAGTAAGTTATTCTACTTTGATTTAAAAACAATGACCGTGAGTAAAGCTTAGCATACTTTCGGGTGAGAAAATAATTTAAAATAAGTTATTTATCGTAAAGAATATGGAATGCTAATGTATTTTTTAGCACATCATTTATTTATTTAGTTCTTTATAAGCTTCAATGCAATATTACACAAAAGAAACTATTATAATCGTTTCGAAAATATTATAGCTGCCAAAAAGTAGACTATTATTAATGCTGTTTTACCTGACCAGTTATAGAAAATAGTTGAAACCGCATACTAAACAACTTGACACTTAATTTAAGTCAAGCTAATAAATCTATACATTTCAGCTGTTCTTCAATGTTTATACTTCACTGAGCATTGAACATTGAAATTGAAGCATACTTTTCGGCATGCTTAAGATTGCAACTTTAAATCTTCAACGTAATTCATATTTATTGAAGCACACAACAATAAGAATTGGCAATTGTTGAACTGAAAAACAAACCGCAAAACAAGAAAATATAAATATAAACACATTCAACCAACAACAAACTATTCTGTGCATACCAAAGCTATCAAATATTTATTAGGTATGTCAACGTTGTTGCTGTCATCGTACCAATGCTGCTCACCGCTATGGCAGCACGTTGCAGCGTGGCTCTCTATCGGACTGCGAACAACTCGAACTGTCGCTATATCCTCATTCATTTCCCTAGACGAGTGTCACTGTTTCGTTCGCTACTGGCTTTTTCACTTTACCAAGCCGATACAAATATATATATATATATGTATGAAGCTGCTTCGATGCCGCAACAAACAGAAAATTCATATTTATGTTGATGCCGCATACAAAATAGGAATATAGACAACTCAACTCAACTCAATTCAACGGAAATCTCGCAGGAAATACGCATAAAAATTGCAAAATAAAATTAAAGTTAACAAAGCGAATGCCACGCGGGTTTGAGTCATGCATTTCAACAGCATCTGTGCTCGTTGTTTTGCTATTGAAACTGATTTACTTGAAGAAGCGAAAAAATAAAATAAAAAAATGAATAAATAAAATAAAAAAAACGAAAAGCAAGAAAAAATCATCATAGTTTGGGTAATGGATTTTCAATTGAATTATGTAATGTGCGCTTATGACAGTAATGAATGCTTTAATCAGCAAAGAGAAAAAATAATACGATTTATGTTAAGGTTGGCATGGTGAATGTCACAAATGTGTTGTTGTTGTAGTTGTTGTTGTGATATGTGTATCTTAAGTAAGCCGCTAAGCGCACAATACAAAAGGGCAGCGCACAATTCAACAACGATATATGACAAAGCAAAAATGCTGCGAAAATATCTGCTGCTTCTTCTTCGTTTCTTTGCCGTCAACGCACCGAAATAACTACAACATGACAACACATGCTCACACGCGTTATATGCTTGTGTAGTCGTATCTGTATCTGTGTGGGTGTAAGTGCATGCGAGCGTGTTGTGATCATAATCCAAAACGTACAAAAATTCCGAGCACTTCATGTGTGAAGCACTTTTCACATGCGATTTGTGTTGAAAGGCGTCAAGAGACATTATTTAAAGGTGACATGCGACACAAGATCTCATCGCACTCGAGTTGTGTTGAGCAGCAGCAGCGGCGCAGAGTCAAGCAGACGAGAGGAGAGGAGAGTCAGAGTCAGAGCCAAAGTCAAAACAACGTGGCCATGCTACGTAATGCATGCGCATACCCCCATGCCCTCTCCCCCCATGTCTTGTTTAGGGCTATGTGTGTGCTATGGAGATGCCGTGCTCTTCGTTAGTGCGTTCTTGGAGGTTCGTTGGTCTGGTCCATGGCTCTTGTGTGTTGAGTGTCATTCGCATGCGAGAAAAACTTTACGTACGACCTGAGTCAGGTAGCGCATTTACCGCTCACAAAGGTCACTTAGCCAACAAACTGGTGAGCGTGTGTTGCGTGCTTTACTTTTGCTATCAAATGTATGGCATGATGTCTGCCCATCTTAATGTGTGTGAGTGTGCGTTCTATGTGTTTGTGCTCATGTCAACTTGAGTTAAACCAGCTTGGGGCTACTTGTGTGCATAATAGTTGTTTTTCTTTTTTATTTTTTTTGTTTGCTCTTTGTTGTTTTTCTGACATTCGCCCCGCATCAAGTCGCCATGCCTCAGGCGGTACTGCTGCAAGGCATGCTTCGCCGCGTCCAAGATGAGACAAGGCGTGGTGTAGCATGTATTGCATGTTGCATGTATGTGATGTGATGTAATGTAGGTGATGGCGAAGGCTAAATGCTTGTGGCATGCGCTGCTTTTAACGCGAATTTAACGTGACTTTTGCTGTGTGCGCGTCATGCTGTCATGCTTTAAGTCAAATCGATGCCTAATTGTTTGCCATGTTGAGGTTGTTCGTGTTGTTGTTGCTGTTGTTGTTGTTGCTTTGGTGTGCTGCCAAATGACTTTTCTGTGTGCTTGTATTGCTTCTGCTTCAACGCTCAAAGTGGCAATTGATTAGCATAGCTTCAGCAGTGCCGCACGACAATGCATTTTGCTTTGATGCGTGCGGCAACGTTTCATTGACGGCGCTGCAATGGCAAAATTTGCATGCGGTAACCTCAAAACATAAACGAGCAAAGCAGAACAGTACAGAACACCACCAACAACAACAACTTTAGTAGTTGCTTTGAACAACAGACAATGTATGCCAACAACGTGTTGGGAAATTAACATAACTTTGGTCACACACACTCGCATAGACATTTCAAAACTTAGTAAAGGATATAATAGTGACAAAATAAACGAGTGTGAAAGAGAGAGAGAGAGAGAGAGAGAGCGAGAGTGTGAGTGAAGAAATTTATATGAGCTAATAGAAAGCGACAACCTTTTGAAATTGTCAGTCAGCCTATGCAACATCTTCTCTTACCTTCTACTTGACTCCTCTCCTCTTGACTAGCTTACCTTACGCTTCGTTCCCCTTTGATGTCATGCAACTGATAAGAAAATTGGCACAAAGTGACAAAGTGTTTATTGCTCATGGCCATTTACTGCCAGTTGTTGTAATTTTCTACACCACAAAGCTGCCATTTCAGTGAGCACGCACACACACGCACATATTTGAACCCACTTTATCATGGATGCATGTTGTTGTTTGCAGTTTGCAAGAAAATTGCAGTTAAAGTGTCGCCCATTATAACGTTGCTTGTTTCTGTTGCTACTGTTGCAAACACAAACACACACACACACTATCATGCAAACTCATTTTTTTTTTCAGAACCTCTTCTTGCTCTTTTATTATTATTATCATCTGAGCGCATGCTCTTTTGCGCTTAATCTGCATTACGCATACGCTCCGTTGCACATTTATTAAAAATGCAATAAAATCAGTAACGGCAGCGAAAGCAACAACAACAACAACAACAACGTTAAGAAAAATGTTCCATTTAATGAAAAAGTGTTTCAATTATGAGTTTTCTTTACTTTTTTTCCGCATTTTCACTTCTCATCATTTAACCACCAACCCACCCCCTTTAAACATTTATACAGGCATCAGCAGCATCTGCATCAGCATCAGATTCAATATTTGCGTCAGCAATAAACACAGTCTTGTTATACATTTGCGTAACAGTTCTCAGTCTGCAGCGTAAGTTCGTCATTATTATTGCACACACACACACATGCACACATGTACAAATAAAACGCATTTTTCCTATATTTCGCACAAAAGTTGAATTGTTTTGTCAACAACATTTCAAAATATCCGCGCACATTTGCCGAGATTTGAGTATGCTTGCACTTTGGTCGCAACCAAAGGCTGCACCGCCCACCGCCCATCGACCACCGTTGGTGCCCATTGCCGTCGCCAATGCAACAACAGTTCCACTGACATTTCAAACGAATACTTTTTATGCTTACATATTTTTTTTTTTCCATTTGAAATCATTGCAATTGATACCAGAGTTGGCTTGCCCATTGTGTGTGTGGGTGGTTAAGTGTGTGTGTGTGTAGCGATTGACGTGCTGGCACTGAGCTTGGCTGTGGAGATTGTAGCTATGCGTCAAGTCATCGCCAGTGTATACATATTGATTTGCATTTCCGCTCGTAAATCGTTTGTTAGATTGCATTGCAGTTTATGGCACTTGTTTCCGCTTTCGATATTGCAACAAAATAAACCGTTTCGCTCTGTTACTCTGTTACTGTGTGCAACAACAGCAACAACAATAACAGCAATGGCATCATTCTATAAATCCATCGAACCGTTTGTTAAATTACATAGTTTGCATATTATTTGCGCTCTCTCTTTCTTTCTTCCTCCCTTTCTCTCTCTTTCTGTTTTGACAACGCACTGTGAACATAATCATAAAATGGTGGTTTTAGTAACGAATTTCTGTGCTTTTGTTGTATTAATGGACATTTGAATTGGCTCACGGTCATCCTGCGTCATTGACAAATGTATAAAAATTTACATAGAAATCAATGACAACTTGTATTAATAAAAAATACAAATACTCGTTCAAAATAATAACAACAATGCTTAATTCGTTCTATAATATCACGAAAAAATTTTTAATTAATAACTAAATTTGGAATATGAAAAAAAAATCGGCAAAAAAAAAACAAAAATATTCACCTTATGTATGAATAATGTTTTAAGCAATAGCTGCAAGCTCATATTGAATAGATTTGCTTGGAACATCAAATTAAGAGTAACTGTAGTATAAAGTTCTAATATTCAATGTAATGAATACTCTACTTTTTCAGATCATTTCTCATATGCACAACTTTTATAAACCTTTCAAGCGACAGTTCAGTTTAAGAGGTGTTGAATTAATTTTTTTGTCTGTTCACTAAAAAAAAACTCACGCTGACCGCAACGTAATAAAATTTATTAAAATAAGCTCAATTATTAAAATACTTAAATGCCGCGTGCCAAAACGAACTAAAACTTTAACCACAAATTTCCGCTTTTAGAATTTCGCAAACATTTCGAAGCTGTGCATTCACGCCATCATCTTAACTTCAGCGTCTCTGTGTGTGAGTGTGAGTGCGAGTGCGAGTGCGAGTGACTCCAACATGACGGCGGACATCAACGCAGCCGTTGTTGGTGTCGTCAGAGTACGAAGTCGCGCAGCAAGCATGAACACGCCCCCAAAATTTTCGCGTGTTTTTATTTAATTTACCATATTATAACATGGACGCTTTTGTCTTCCTTCGTTGGCATAGCTCAGTTGGGCGCTTTTGCATATAACTTTTTTTGTTTTTTCTTTTGCTTTGTTTTGTTTTATTCTAGTATAGTTCACTAATTTGGCTTGGTTCACCAAATGCTTTTAACATAATTAGTTTCAACTTTCTGACCATGTTTCGTTTTTGTTCGTTGGCCTGGTTAGTGTTGCGTTGCAGCAGCAACAACTGTTTCGTCATTACTATTGTTGTTGTTGTTTGTGTCGTTCGACGCTCGCTCGGACAATGGCTTTGTTCGCGTCACACCTCCCAGCGTCGCATTGCTCTCATTTTAATTGTTGAAAATAGTAAAAACGTGCATTTCATGTTGGATATTTTCGATGGTGTGATATAAGATACGCTAAAATGTTGAAAATGGGGGCGCATACATTTTTATATAATAAATTTTTGCGATTTTGATAAGAAATAATATTACGTATACGTAATATTAATAAAAATCTATAAGAAGCTATAATTGAACTTTAACGAAATGGAAATTTCTTTGTGAAAACTTTTGTAAATAAAAGCAAGTAAGTAAAGTTCATAAAAAGAAACACAAACAACAATAAAACTAAAGAAATCGTAAAACAAAATCAGAAATAAATCACCAAAAGAACACACTCACACACACTTAATCAAAGAACATCAATGAAGCAATCAAATTTCCTTTTACAATTTTCATACTCATGCCATTTTGTTATGCTGTCACTTCCTTTATCTTTCTTTCACTTCCTGCCACTTCCCATGCACCTACACAATCACAACACTCTTTTCATTCATTCAAATCCGTTATAATTTCCACGTATGTCATATATGCCTAACGCTGTACGGCATACTAAATAAACCGTAATCGTAACCGTTTCGTGCGACCATGCCATAAATTTGCCCAAAAAAAAAAAAAAATAAAGCGAAAAATAGCTCACACAAACGGAAACGGATGTTAAAATTGAGCTCATTAAGCGAAATTTATGCGGCAAAAATATGCTGCGCGATATGAATAAAAAAAAAACAAAATGCCAAATCGAACTGAAGCAAAATTCTACAGAAATGAACTAAATCGAACACAATCAAGCAGAAAGAGAACGAAAAAAAAAAAAATTGAGCATGAATCAAAGCTCGACAAACAAACAAACAACATCATTATCAACGACAAACAACGCATTAGTTACATTTGTGTGCGTGTATGTTCACGTCTTTGTATACATACATACATACATGCATACATATGTGTGTGTTTGATGGCAAAACTTTTTTACCAACCATTAACATGTTTTGAAAACTGCAAAACTCACAGCATACTCAAACATGTTCACATCCTTCAGTCGGTCGGTTGGCCTGTCTGTCCTTCCTTCTTTCCGTCCGTCAGTCTCTCGTTCGGTCCAACGTTCGATCGCTCTGGCTTAACTGTAATAAGTATGCCTTTGATTTGATGCTTAGCGATTCGACTTGATTCTATACGATTTGATATGACGACGCATAAATGTTTTTAAATTGCTTAAAATGAAGGAAAACATCAAATATACAACATAAACACACACACACGCACACATAGAAAATAGCAAAATGGCGCGCATAAAACTGAGACGTGCAAGTTTGGCGCAAAAAAAGCCGAGCGAAATAAATAAAGAATGAATGAAAAAAGTTTCGTCTTTGCCAATTTATTAACCCATCAAAGTCATAGTTAATTTCAAATAAGTAACGATTTACAACAATTTATAGCAAAGAGTCAAACATGAAATGAAATCATTGCAATTGCGTTATAAAAATAAAAAGATTTTAATTTAGCAAATAAATTTGTTTTTTCTACAAACTCAAAAAATAAAATAAGAGGAAAAAAAAACACCAATATAAATTACAGCAACAGTGCGCAAAAAAGGGTTAAAACCAAGCTCGATATCTAGATAAATTTGTTTGCCTGCCTGCCTGTCAGGCCTGTGTGTTAGTGTGTATGTGTGTGTGTGTATTTTAGGGCATGAGTCCTGCCGAACTTGGTCCTTTGAACTCGCCACGCACTCAAATTCATTTTATCGCTTTTCAATCCTTTACCAAATAAAGATTTTATTAGTTTACATCATCGCTGCCACGTGTTAACATGATTTGCTTGTAAAAGCAGCGAAACCAACCAAAAACAAAAAAAAAAAAAAGAATCACAAAAAAAATGGCTAAAAAGACAAAATCTGCGCGGCACGAATTGATTTGATCCATATAGAAAACAAAAAAAAAATAAAAATTAAATCAAAAAATAAGGAGAGAAAGAAAGATAGAAGAAAAAAAAAAAAGGTTTCCTCTTTCTGGCTGTGAACTTTTGTGTTGGCGTAGCTTACACACACTCAGTATCTAGATACAAATTTGACACTATGCTGGAAAGTTGTGCGTGTTAATACCTTAGTTACAGAAAGACTTACATACACAGTTGCCTATTAGCCAAGGAAATATCTGAGGTTCAAGCAAATAATTGCTCAGCTGTACTTCGATGAAAATTATATAAGCATTTGCTTAAAAAAAAATTGTATTTTTCAATGCTCAGCAACTGACTGCAAGTTTTATGTAATCAAATAAAGTCAACTATGCAAGAAAAAAAAAAAAAAAAATTTTGAAAAAAAAAAATATAGAAATAGTAAGAAAGAAAGAGAAAGACTGACAAAAAGAGCAACCACACTGAAAAGAATATTTTGTGGTTGGAATTTCTGGGCTTCGGACGCTTAGACCGACAGACCGATGCATTGAAACGAAGCAAATATGTCCATTGCAATGAAAAATTAAATAAAAATCAGTCGAGAGTGAAATGAAAAACGAAATGAAAGCATTTAAAAGGTGTGCGTGTGCGTGTGTTAGTGTCTGTATTTGTGTTGACTACAGACCGACCGATTGTAAGAAAGGATTTGCTGCTTGAATTGTTCTAAATGCGAAGTGCAGAATTTTTATATATGCAAGCATATTCTTTGAGATTTTTGCAAATTTGCATTATTCTTAATAAAATGTAGGCAAGAAAAACATAGGCAAGAGTCAGAATTATATCAAAGCAAATACATACACATGGAGTTAAAACCATGTATAAATCATTTATTTGCAAATATGCATATTAAATATGCTATAAATTTATAGCAAGCTCAAGCTCAGAACAAAACCAAGCTAAATTGAACGAAGCCAAAGTCCAGGCAAAAAGCACAGCAATAACAATTCATGAATTTAGCTTATGCCTGGCTTGGAAATTTTAGCAAAATTCAAATACAAACATCCAAGAGAACGCACAAACACACACCCGCACATCTGCACACGCATACAAGTGCAAAGGCTTATATGCAGAAGGCTTTGTTTGCCACCGCTCGCTGCGTCACTTTGG
The DNA here is from genome assembly GCA_034638295.1 of Phortica okadai. NCBI lineage: Eukaryota > Metazoa > Arthropoda > Insecta > Diptera > Drosophilidae > Phortica > Phortica okadai. Next base: position 2,396,499 of record CM067849.1, on the reverse strand, counting down.
GGCAACACAATTTGTTGTTCTGTCTTTTCTCTCTTTCTGTCTCTCTCACACACACACGCAGTCTGTCTAGCCCTGGCCGCGCTTTGTGCTCTTCTTGCATATGCATTGCTATTTGCAACAACTTTTAAGGGCAACAAAAATTATGTTCGTAAATATTTAAACACTTCTATTTATTTTGCTTAACGCTTTAAGTGCGAACTTTAATAGCTTTGTTTGCTCAACATTTAATTTTATTTAAATTTTCTTTTTCTTTACTTTACTTGACTTTCCTTTGTGTTTCTTCTCTGCTGTGGCAAAGTTCATTTTGCTGAAAGAAACTTTAAATGAATTTCGGTTTTAACGGCGCTAAAAGAATGAAACTTCACATTCAGCTGTTTTATCCACAGACGTTTTCAAATGAGTTTAGCCACGTAGTCGGTATTGTTGCCGCTCTTTCTGCCTTCCCTCTCGCATTTTTTTCTCGTTTTGCCACGCTTTTGCCTCTTGAACATTTCAACTTGGAAATTATGTTAAGTGGTTGCACTCAAGTTTCATACAATTAACTTTAATTTAGACTTTTGCCACTCCAAACAAGTTCAACGACAGCTAAGAGGGGACAAAAGGCCACAATAATTGCAACATACACGCCCATTTGCAGTTGGCGGGCGTGGTTGTTTAATATGAAATGCATTTCGAATATCTGTTGGTACAGTCGCCTTTTTTTATTTTCAAAAATAAACTTTTTGTTGGTGAATTTTAATGAACTTCCAAGTGAATGAGCGAGGCATCAAAAGAGCTGCCTGAAAGTATGCTCTGAAAATTAATTTGTGTCTTCTGCAGTTGTTCTGTTTGTATTAGAAGAATATTTCACAATTTTAAGCTAGTTTTTATTCACATTTTGCTAAATACAAGTTCGAATTATAATTGAAACAATAATACAGATGATTCTTTATGATCTCTCTGCTTATCTAAAATAACAAAATGAAAATAACTTTTATTTAAACAATATTTTCTTTTGAATCTAACTTTATTCAGAGCTTATGTTGAGAAAAAAAAACAATACGAAACATTTTGAATAATTTTATAATATTTGAAAACTGCAAAAGTTTTCGTTTTTATTTACTTATTCTTAAATAAGAAACATGCTTTGGTCTCAAATCAACCCCTCATGCATGACACAATACACTCTGTCTAGATAATTTAGATTAAGGCGACTACGGCACCAATGAGTGCTAAGAACGTGATCGACTTATACACAAAGATATTATTATGCAATTTCAATTCAGAAGCGGCTCAAACTAATAACAAAGCAGCGCAAAGAAAAACAAAAACAACATTTCATTTTATGCATAAACTTTGCAAAAATAAATTTCATGAAAATTGTTTGAAAAAAATGAACAAATAATAATAACATAAAATACAAGTCCGAACTCAATTTTATTTGGATTAAAAGTTTTGTATTTATTTATATTTTTTTTTTTGAATTTTTATAGCTAATTTGATTAGATTTGATTTCGATTTGTGTTGGTGTATGTGTGTGGAATTTCATAAAAATAGAGTTGCATAAAGAACAAAGCATTGAGACTAAGCAACTAAGATTGATGGCACTGCAGTAATTTCACAACAAGTGCAAGCAAATGATGATGAATTAATCAAAAAACTTTCACATGTATCTTCATCAAGCCAACTTCAATATGACTTGAGACAAGACTCTACGAGTTACATTGCGTTAAGTTGAGTTATTCAAAGCCTTTGTCGAGTTAAATTCATAGGAAAGGCGTAAGCAAAGAGTAAAGGCAAATAAGCAACGATGAAAAAAAATTAAGAGGACGAAAAAAATGTGTTCATAACTGCACATGTTCATTTCATGGTAAAATTAAATTATACGAAAAAGTTTACTGCAGCAAAATTTCAGTGCTCACTACTGCATAATTCATTTACAATAAGGCGAAGTAAAATGAATGAATGAATGAATGACTGAACTAAGGAACGTACGAACGAACGAATATTTCGATATGACTTGCACTGAACTTCTGCAGAAATTTTGTGCGCAAATTAAATTATGTTGCCTGGCAACATTTTGCCCACGAACTTGCTCTGCCCATGCACAGAACCAATTGGCATAGCCAAAGACCCAAATACGCTGCTGGCTGGGTAGGGTGGCATGGAACTAAGTATAAAGTTAAGTTCGCCTCAAGTTTTAGTTGTCGTAGACTATGGCGTGTTGTACTAGTTGCAAAAGAAATAATTTTTAAGTTTATTACAACATTTGGACAAGCATATTCTTAGGCAACGCGGCCGAATGACTCAGCAGACGAGCAGACAAGCGAATGACTGAATGACTCAAAGTGAATAAAAAACTTTTTTTGGCTCATGCTCTGCTCGTTGACCAACACCCTTCGAAAATTGCTCATTTTATGTGTTGAAGTTGATGATGTTGTTGTTGATGTTGACTTTGGCGTTAATCTTCTTGTAAGTGCGAACGAATCTGAAAGTTATGTTTAAGTTGAAGTGTCATTTGTAGTTTGAAGAAAAAGTTTTGTTTTTATGCTTTACGACAAAAAAGAAGAAAAAAATTTAATAGTTGCAAATCAAATCTTCCATTTCTGCAAAAGACCAAACACAAATAATAAACAACAATGGCTTTTTAAAAACATTTTGAGCTACCATTAAACTTTCTCGGTTGTTCTCAAACAGCTTCATAATGCAAGTGCCTTATGTTCCGTTGCATTGACTGACAACATAGCATATTCTTAATTTACACGCTCGCCAAATTACGATTGACATTTTTCAATTAATGAACATTAAATTGGCTTTGCTTATTTAACAGACTTCGAGACTGCTTGTGCTACTACCCAATTTTTAAATATTTTATGAAAATTTCTGCCAAAAAGCCCAAAAGAGCACTTGCTTTCTTGCACGGCTCAAGTTTTAAGTGTATCAGCCAAGTGACCAAAGCAAACAACTCAGATGCTTCAGTATTTATTCATGAATGAAACACTTTCTTAACTGCACGCGGCCAACGGTCATCGGACACATACACTTCATCAATCGCGATGCGATGCAGTGCGGTGTGACGCAACCAAGCCAAACCGAAGCGAAACGAAACGAGGTTGCACATGCTGCGTGCACCCGCAGAAATGACAGAAATTGTGAAAAGTGGACAAGTGGCGCAGCGTGCAAAGACAAATGTTCGACTATCTGACTGACTGAGTGACCAACTGACTGACGGAGTGAGTGACGGACAGCCACGCCCACGCAAATGATGCTTTAAAGTATGCCAAATTGGTTCCTTCGATGCTGTTGTTGTTATTGTTGTTATTGTTATTGTTGCTGCTGCTGTCGCTTTTCCTGCTGCTTTTCACTCGATTGCACATTCGTGCTTGCCACAGTCAATTTTTATTGTTATTTTATTTTTTCATTTCATTTCATTTTACTTCTTTTTTTTTTTGTTTTTTGTCTTTTTTTTTTGTTAATTTTCAGTGGAAATATGATAAAAGTGCGCAGTACACTTGTACATATTTAAAAGTGTTGCAGCTCATTGTTGTTATTATTGTTATTGTTGTTGTTGATGTTGCAATGCCGCATGGTCTTGGATTGGTCAATGGGCGCGTTGCACGCTCGTTTGGTAAATTGCATGAAAGAATTGCGGTGTCAATTTAAATGAGTACTGTTTTTCGCCCCCAGGGTAGCGCGATATGCCTTCACATTGCGTTTATTATTTATGATGCGCATCATGTTTCATTGCTGTTTTCTTATTCCCTTTTTTTTTGGGCTTCGACAATCGTGCGACTCTCAGTGACAGTTTATTAACCGCATGTAAAAATAACTGACACCCCAAATGGCATTCAGAGAAGAAGAAGAGGCGAACTTTCACAACTTTAACATTTTGGCTTAAATATTCTTTGTTGTATTTGGCGATGATGTCGCGTAAACAATTTAATATTGTTTATGTTTGTATTGTGTCTGGAATTGCATTCGCGTTCGCATGCGTGTTGCATTTTATCCTTCGGCGCATTAATGAGCGCATTCATTCACTTAGTCATTCATGCAAAATAAATGCGCATTTTCGTTAATAACGCTTCATCAGCGGCAAGCAGTAAGCCTTGTTCAAACACGAACACGCACACACAGACGCACACACACGTGCTTAAATGCACACAATCAGTATCAATTCCTTGATAAAATGCACGCATATCCGGCATCCTGAAAAATATCAGTATGACGCGTATCGAACGCATAAATATTGATGACACGCAAAAATTTAATTACTTCATAATCAAAAAAAAATAAAAAAAAAGCAAAAAAAGTATTTGAGAGAAAGAAAAAGCGATAAAATGCAAACGGTAAAAAAATTTCACAATAATGAAATACAAACAAAACACACACACAAACACACGTGCAGCATAAAACTATGCGTGGGTGGTTTGTAAACTCTCACATAGCGTATTGCATTAATGCAACTCCAACAGTCGCTGTAAGTTGATATTATTTTAAAATAGGCTTGTAAGGTTCAAATAGTATAGGCAAACCGATGGAGATACTGCTATATTAATAACAAAAGAGAGGTTCAAATTTTGGTAAGAAGTTCATTGACAATCTCGTAAAACTCCCTCGTGCTGCAACGAAAGAAAACTGCAATTATTGTCATTATTATTATGGTTGTGTTGATGACAACAATTGTTACTTTCATGCATACCTGTTGTCATTGACATCGTTGTCGCTTTTGATTGCATTTAAATATTTTGCAATGCACATTAGTTTGGTCGATTGCATTTATTAAGAACAAAATTAATTTTCTGCAACGTTTGTCATTTATAATTGCCAATTATTTAATTGCAAGGCATACAGGAGGTTTTAATATCGCAAAAGTCTTAAACTTACATCGATGGCTTACTTATCACTCAAGATTTTCAACATGAAGTGCCATTGTTGAGGTCATAAACCTTCAATCAAGCTATTTTGTTATCGCAACGTCGCACAACTTCACACGCTCTATGCTCCAGACAATGCAAACAAAGGATACATTCTTTGACTTCACTGCTACATCATTGATTTAATACACTATACACAGTGAACGCTTCAAGAGCGCTGCTAACCATAAATTTGATATGAATCAATGATAGCAATTTAGCTGACGGCAGTCAACAGCTCAACTCAACTGAGCTCAGTACAGTTCAGCACAACAGAGCTTAGCGTAGCTCAGTGAGAAAGTCAAACAGAACAGCAAACAAGTCAAAGGAACGTATTCTTTGTTGCAGTAAAACACACAACAAAAGGTGTTTGGTTATGGCATGTGATTGGTTGCCAAACGACGAACGACGCAAGTGAGTAATCAGAAACCATTGAATAAACAGTAAACGTATCAATAAACACAAAATCACAGAACTGTCTCAGGACGATGTCAAGAAGCAGTCCTTAAAACTGCGTGCGTGTGTGTGTGTGTCTTGGCTGCTCATAAAAATGCTCATAAATGCACGTCGCATTTTCTTCCTCTTTTCCTCGCTTCCTCTCTGGCATTGTGAGTGTGTTTGTTCGTCAATATCATAAATAAATCAATTTGTAATTCGATATGCGCAACTAATTGATTTTAATTGTTCACTGCGGTCTGTCAAATTTAATTTAACGCTATGAAAATTTATTAAAAAAATATTTGCGAGTTATGAAAATTATTAAATATATATTCATGTACAGTACAATCATAATAATAATGTTGCCACGCGCTCATAATTATGCTAAGCATTTTACTAATGTTATCAAATCGAACATTTTGCGCGCCTGTTCATTAATTAGCCGTCACCGAAATTTTGTAGCAACGGACACGATGCGCCATGTTGTCAGAGCATTTCGCGTAAAATAATAATTTATCAACATCATCAAAAACAACAACAACAACAACAAAAACAAAATAATCACCATCATCATCAAAAACATTAACATCAACTAAAGCAACGCCAACGACAACAAATAACATCGCCAGCAACGACACCCGAGCGCTGAGCAACAGCAACAGTTGAGAACAGTGGACTGCAAAAAAAGAAAAAAAATGGTGTCCTTTTTCATATCATTGCCACTTCCTGCTGTGCATGTTCGCATTAGGCTAATTAGAGTTAATGAAATTTTCAAAACCATGCGCGCCAAACTACAATTTCACAAAAACATTTTACATTTGCCGAGTTTCTAAATTAGAATGTAATGTTTCGTTGAACGAGTGCATAAAAAACAAGTAAAATTTGCGCAAATTATTGAAATTCATTTTGACAGCACTCATTCCCTCACAAATATCTTTCTTGTTGGTTTTTATTATTGTTTTTTATCACCCCGTTCAATATTGTTTACAACTTGTTTTTGCTTGCTGATGTTGAATGAAGCTGCATTATGCTTGTTTGGCTGACACTTTCATACAGCCAAATATCGTTGCAATTGCACGAAATATTAAAAGCAATGAAGATTACGATAAACCACTAACAAAAATCATTCAAATGATTGAAAAAACATTATATATTTACTTCAAATTCAGAAAAAAAATGTATATATTAACAAAAGCTTTAAAAGCAAAAAAAAAAAAAAAACTAAACAAGAAAAATAGTCTTTTCGAAAAGTTTCAAAAGAAAAAAAAAAACTCAGGCGTAACCAAATGCGCTTCAATAATTTTAAAAGCGCACAAATAAAACTTAACTAAAAAATAAAAATAAATAAAATACAATCAACCAAAACGAATTCGAGTTATGCACAAACAAATTGTCTTCCTTTTTTTTTTTTTGGCTACATTTATTTTCACACTTTTCTTACTTTGCACAATGAATTCGCTAAGAATGAAGGGGATGGCAAACAGCGCACGGTTTATTCAACTGTGGCAACTCTGCACAATGCCATGGCGTCTTCTTTTTGTTAGTCGTTTGTTGCTTTCTTGCTTCCGTGGTTTGCTGCGCACATTGTTTGATCCATTCAGTTGCAGTACTGCTGCTTTTTCATCAACAACTTTATTGTTGCGTTCATTTTTTCTTCCTGTTCTGATTTTTTGAGCTTTTGCCGTTTCGGAAACGTAAACCGGAAATATGAAAATTTGTTCACACCAGAAAACTTTGTTAAACCGTTGAAGAAGCTTGTCAAAAAAAAAAAAACGAAAACAATAAATGTTGAAAACAGGTTACGTGTTCTATTCAGTAAATAACAACAAAGACACTTCGACGCCAAGCTGTCTTACCAGATGCAACGTTGGTGCGAGCAGCGATGCAGCAACTCAGAGTTGCCGGAGGTCTTAAGAAAATGCTATTGATATTTTCTGAATGCAATAGAAGTTGAGTATTCAGAATGTCAATTGACATGTTGTTAACTATTAACAGAGGCATACTGTTAACAGAGGTATTTTGTAAACTATTAACAGAGGCATTCTGTTGACAGAGGCATTCTGTTAATAGTTAACAGAGAAATTATGTTAATAGTTAGTAGAGACATCCAGTTAACAGTTAACAGAGACATTCTGTTAATAGTTAAGGAAGAGATTCGTCGAAATATGTTGATGAGACAATTTGAATTAAAATTTATGGAAAAATTCAGCCATCATTGCGATAATAAACTTCTCTGATATTAAAGAAAGAATAAACGTTCATTTTCATTTTAAAATTAACATTTCTTTATTCACTTTCATCCTATGTCATTTTACATTTAAATTTTAAGTATTTTATAATAATATTTTACACAGATTTTTCGCTTTGGTTTTAAATCAAACATATTCTTGGCGTTAAATATTGTTTAAATTTTTATTTATTCATTTATTTATATTGTAATTATTTTTTGTTTTATATAATGCATTTTTGCATTTCACACACATTTAAAAGTTGACTTAGTTTGTGAATTCAACATTTATGAAGTTTTACGTTTCAGTTTTTTTTTCCACTATTATTTTATTATTTCTATTTGTTTTTCATTATGTAATTATTCAGATCGATGTGCGAACTTAAGAAAAATTTAATGTTTATTTGAATAAAACCAGAAAAAATTCAAATAAAAAAATCAAAGCTTTCTTTTTTTATGTATGTTTAATGTCCTTAGCATAAAAATATGAAATAAAATTAAACTGATTTCCTCACTATAATGTCATACATAATATCATAATAATTAACCTAATTTAACATATACTTAATTTAGTTATCTTTGAGATAACAAGCGGCGTTGTCTACAGCGCAGCTGACGTGGCGCCTCAGCAGCAACTTCGGTGGCGACAGCATCGGAATGCGTTTCGGGAGTTTTGTTGTTGCGTGGCAATGAAGGAGGAGACGATGACAGAGGCGACAATAACAGCCGAAGACTGTTTATGGCGGCCATTAGAGCTAGAAGTGCTGTGGCAACGACTGCCGCTGCAGTGCGACTATAAGCGAGCAGAGCAGCGCTAAGCAGCATACAGACCGAGGATGCAGCCGATGCATGTTGCCCGGGCGCAGCAGAGAAATACGAGCTGAAGAAGTTTTTCATGCTCGATCCGGAAGAAAGCGTCACTGTGCCAGCGAACAAAAGAACGAACGAATGAACGACAGGAAACGGAAAGAGTCAAAGAATGAAAGAAAGAAAGATATACATAAAATGTATGAATGAATATTTTGTATGTTATTTGATAAAATGTTAAATAAAATAAAAATCATACGTAAGAAACGTAAACCAAAAATGCATTTGTAATGTAAGTCAATACAAAATGGAATACACACCTCTGGCGGGCACAGGATCCTTTTGTGGCGTGCCCAATTCAATTTCCTTATACTCCTGATACAATTCACCAATTTGTGCTGTGCAACGCAAAACCAAGCCGCCGCCAGTGCTGCTGCCGCTGCCGCCATGATTGCCGCCATGTCCGTAGCCGTGCACAGAGTTCAACATTTGACCGTAGCCGGGACTACCGGTGCCGGAGTAAATGTTCAACGGATTCACGCTCGAAAAGTGCACGCCCTGCAGTTGTAGCTTCAAACTGATACTCGATGCAATCAGATTATCGATGGTGCGCATGTATTGCGTTTCAGCGTTGGTGACCTGGAAACAACAATGAAGCGTATTAAAAACAATTGCATTAAGGGTTGAATGAGCGTATAAGTGAGTGAATGTGTGCCAATTGTTATATGCATAGGGCAAATGCTGTATCCTGTTCAGAGTCTGAACAAGTTTGTGAATTCGACAAGTTGCAAAACTTATTGAACGCGTCACTTTGTCACACTTGCATATTTCAACTTAAAACTATAAAAAAAACATATGCGCGGATGCCAGTTAAATAAACTAAGGGAGCGAAAGAGTCAAGAAAGAATTTAAAAAAAAAAAATTGCCAAAATTTCTTTTTTGGCAAATGTTTTACTTAAGGAAGGCATATGACAAAAAAACGAAAAAAAAAAAAATACGAAACGTGCTGTAAAACTTTTTCTTGGCACAAAGCGAGGCCGTCACAAAACTTATGTCGCCAAAACGAATACACAGAGCGTAAGATACATACATTTGGTAGATACTTTGACAAAGATACTTGCGCGCACAATTGCATTTGTAACTGTAAGCGAATGATGTATCAAAGAACTTTATCTGTGTTAATGTAATGCAGCAAAAAGCAATTCTCAAAAAAGAACTTAAGAAGCAAGCAAAAGTCGGCGACGCGACGTCGTCATACAAGCGTTAAAAAAAAGCATAAATAGAAATAGTAAAAGAAAAAGAAGGAGGAAAAGAGAACATGTTATATTTTTTGCCTTTCTTGTTGTTTGTGTATCTTAGCAGTTGTTATGGTTGTTGTTGTTGCTGTTATTGTTGGTGCACTCAAGTCGGAACAACAAAATCCAAACGACGGATGCAAAATGTTCACAATTGCACACATTAGTGGCTGATGAGAGGAGCAACGAGCACGTTCAACACATGCAAACAACATACAGTATAGAGTAAAGAAAAGAAAAGGAAAGCAGAACATAACCGAAGTACAAAAAGAAATACACACACACCCGCTCATACATAGGCAGACAGACACACACACACACACACACACACACACACATACACAAACAAAGGCACTTTGATATAAGTCGCTTGCTTGCTTGCTTCCATTGCTTTGCCTTCATTCTTCGCTGACGCTTTTTGAACGAAGCAGCATCTTTTTATGCATTTCTGCTTTGTTGCGCTTTTGCTACGACGTCGCCAACAACTTTACCGTCCTCGTCGACATCGTCGTCGTCATCGTCATAGTCGTAGTCGTCTTTATTGGTCGTTCATATATTTTTTATATTTTTACTTTATTTTAGTTTTTATACATATTTATTTCTTTTTTGCACATTTTTTTGCCATTCTTATAGTTTTCAATATCCATTCGCATATGTATGTATATATGTTTGTGTCTGTCCGTCCGTCTGTGTGTGTGAGTGTATGTGTGTGGCACTGTGCGTTTGCGGAGTAAAGTCCACTTTATTTGAGCTCTAAGACGCTTAAACTTGCATTTGGCTTAAATGCTGGCAACTCTTTCATGCGAAAACAGCTTTTATGCTTAATGGCAGTTATTTAGTGCAATTCACTGTAAAATTGTTGCCATTGGGGAATTTACAACTTATTTCTATTTTTTTTTTCCTGTTCTTATATCTTTTTTGTGTTTCTTTTATGTATGGTTTTTTTTTTTTTTATTATAATTCTACTCATCGTCAGCTCTTTGTTCACACACTCGTTTGCTGATTTTCTCACACTCTATTTTAATGCAATCTCCATGTGTGTGTGTGTGTGTGTGTGCGTGAGTGTATTTGTGAAAAGGATTTACGCTTAAATAAATATATTTTATACTCCAACCAAGAAAAACAAAAAAAAAACATTTCAAAATGCATACGAATATTTTGTGTGTTAGTTTAAAGTTTAGTTTTTAAACAAAATTAAATTTTTATTTGCAGAGAACATGTCCGACATGTTTTTAAGTTTCCATGCAAAATAACAACTGAAAATTATTTTTTCTTAACAAAACTAAAATATCCATAAATAATAAAAATCTATGCTAGTATCAAAAGAGGTCTTATTTTCCATATTATTCAGTGGGTTATTAAAATTTTATGAAATAGAAAATTTTCAAGAAACTAACTTAAAATTTTCAAGATTCTTCTTCTTATCATAATTCATATTGCTTATTGCTAAAATTGTATTTTTCGATAGAATCTTTTTGTATCATTCCGTCAGATTGTTATTAATTCAATACAAATAATAAATTATGTTTCTTTTGTACAAATTGAACTATTAAATAATACAATTCTCATTCATACATAAATAAAAAAACTAACAAAATTCCGTGTTACATCATAAATTATCATATGCATATGTAAATTACCTAAGTAAATACAATTCTAACTGATTGCAGTCTATTCGAAAATTATTCTATCCTTCGCAAATATTCAATTCATTTCTATGACTTCCTTCTGCATTGGTATTATAGCAACACACACAACTTCCGTGCACTGTGCGGTGTCCTGGCAACCCAATACAGGCGCCATGTTGATGGTAAAAAAAAAACAACTAAACTATCGATAGCAAATAAATAACCGGAAATAACTATTATGGCTATCTAAAGAACAATACCGAATAGGAGAGGAACAAATAAAAAACAAAAACAAATAAGAAACTGCAACTTGGCAACGTTTATCAAATGTAGTATGTAATGCCTCAGCTTCAGTCTTCGTTGCCGCTCCCGCTCCGGGCAGCAGACCAACAAACCGCTGCGTTTTTCAATTTTACGCTAAATTTGGCAAGACGAGCACTTCGATAAATCTCCATTAAGGCTCATGAAATTTATCGTGCAGAGCAACAAAAATGTTATACTCCGCTTTTAAATTTTCTTTTAGGCATTTTACTTTTTAGGCCAAATAAATGCATTTCAAGCACAAATTAAAAGTACATTTTAAACTTCAAATGCAACTCGACAGCAATTTTTTGGCCATGCCAATATTTATGTGTGTCTGTTTCTATGTATGAATGTGTTTCTATGTGTGCGTGCATGTGTATGTCGTAAAACATTTTCTTGTGGCACGACAAGTTGAAAATATGTTACCAAGCCTCGTCTAGGTTTTGGCTTATTTCCGTTTTACGACTAAGTAGGTGTGTGTGAGAGCGTATCAGATGATGAAAGCGATAGAAAGTCATAGAGAGAGAGAGAGAGAGAGAGAATGTTGCGTAAATGACACGCAGCAGTTATTAATTGGCAATTTACATGCCAAATGATTAATGTTTGCAGCTTTCTGCTTCCGTTTTTGAAGTAGAAGTTAGCACACACGCACACACACACACCTTTCTACATGTGTATGTGGCTTTGATGTATGTATCTGTGTGCATGCAAATTACGCTTGTGGCATTTTACCGCAAAAACTTTGTCAACAGTAAAGTTCTTGAGCACACCTAACACGTTTGCCAAACCATCTTCTCCCCACGGCATAACCAACCTTTTCGCCCATATGAGCCGACGGCAACTAACCGATATTTTACAATTGCTGCTTGTCAAGTTTTTCGGTTGCCGTTGCCGTTGCCATTGCCGTAGTCATCGTCGACGTCGTCTTCGCTGCTTTCTCACATACCAACAATTTCACGCTGACGCACACGCCCACGCCCACGCACACAAGCAACATGCATTAACACAATGTTATAGCAAACGAAATGTAACGGAAGTGTATATGCCGCATGCTTGAGTGCATATGTGTTTGAAATCATATGTCTACGAGTTTGTCACAAATGTGTGTGTGCGTGTGTGTGTGTGTGTGCGTGTTTGTTGATTTGCACAGCATGAAATATTCATTTGTTTCCTGTGATCGGCAATTGTAATATATCTTCCTCTTGTGGTATCGCCTTCAACTCAATTTTTGTCATAGTCATTTTGCTAGTGTCTTCCTTTGCTTACTTCGGTTATTGCCAAACTCGTTTGCAACCATCGATACTCTGCATGTATGTATGTGTGTGTGTGTGCTGAGTCGTTCTTAGGTGCGCTTTGAAATTTTGCGGTGCAAATGATTTCCATTCATTTATCATATTAACTGCTTTGGTCTCAAGCAAAGACAACCAAACATTTTTTCAGTTGATTGCTTGTGTGTTCTCTGTGTAGTATGTGAATTACTGTGTGGGCGTACAAAAGTACCGTAACACATCTTGATGAAGGAATGAAAGTTATTTTAAATGTTAAGTAGAAAAAACAAAATTAAAGTGACTCGAATACTTTAAAATTTTCAGCAATTTTCAACTTTTTAAATCATGAATCCATGAGAAAATAAATTAAATTACGCAAGCCAATGATGTCGCATCTACCTCCGCAAAAAGTAGAAGAAATCTTTGGCCAAAATTATTATTATTTATTACTTTTATAAAGAAGCAAAGCAGATTTAAAACAATAACATTGATTTACGTTAAACAGAATTAAAGAAACAATTTTCAAGCCAATAAATATAGATTTTATTACCGCCAAACAACAAAAATCATTAAATTGCTACATGCTCAACACACTCAAAAAAAAATCCAGAGGCACTTTTATATCAAAAGGTACTGAACCACATACACAAGCACTTGAGCATTGTACTTAAAGGCATATGTGTGTGTGTGTATGCATTTGGACAACCTGTTACCAAAAAGCTGGCAGATGTACACAATCACCAGCCTTGGCCATTTAAAACTGCTCTTGACATCTTGACTCGTGTGGAAGAGCAATACACACGGCTTCGTTTCACTGCAATAAGCCGCTTGTAGCTTCGGACAGTTCGCCAGTGTTTAATACGGGCCGCTTGACTATTTGTGCGCATAATGGCCAAAAAAAAACAACAACAAAAACAAGCATGAGTGGCAAAGCGTGGCTTAACTGAACGGGACAATGTGAGACAGACATGTAAACTCATTCGTATAGCGATGACAAGCATTTACTTGCAAAGAGTCACTCCATTGTCTGTACACTGGCCGACACTCCGAAAAGTGCTAAAAGTATATACATACAACAACTAGGTATATATATAAGTATATAATATATAAAAGCTTTGTAGATACATGTAGGTAGACATTTTCATGCATATTCATAAAATTGCAGCAGTGCTTTCACAGCGTCAGCGAACAAGTCGTGACAGGCCTGGCAGTCATGGCAGGCGCACCAAAAGTGAAAATACCCAAAATGACAGCAGCTGAAAATATTCAGCTGTGCTGCTAAAAAGCCAAGAAAAAGCCCAAAAAATGTAAGGAAAAAGTACGAGTATGTATGTATAAAAGTATATAACTACAAATATCAGAGGCGAGAACATCGTCAGCTTTGTTAAGTGAAAGGGGACATTGTGTTCGGCTTGCTTTGGCTCAGACAAAAGGCGTGACGACGTCGCGGCGCGTCGCATCACATGGCTTTCAACAGAAATGCCGCCCGTTTGCCGCTACTTACTTGCCACAAGTCATCGTCAGCATTGTTGTGGTTGGTCTTGTTGGTGTAGTTGTTGTTGTTGTTATTGTTAATGCTGTTGTTATTGTGCGGCATAGAAATCTATTATAAAAGACGAGCAGAAAACGGACACAGCTGCATGTACATTGTTAATATTACAATACACCAAACATTCCAGCTCCGCTCAGCACGTCTCGTTGCTTTGCATTGAGTGTGAAATTACTCATACCACACGTTGCACCAATGGCCAGGCCACGACAATGACGATGAAGGCGCTTACCAGCTGAGACCAGTGGCGGAGCAATGGCATAGCCGTCTAACAATAGAGGCAGTGCGACTGACGGAGGGACAAAGAAACAGTCAGATGCTTGTTAGGCACAATTTTCGGACAAAAAAAAAATGCGGAAAAAAATGGCTGCGCTTTACTTTCATTCATTTCCGCTTTTACTTTTGCTCTTTTCATGTCTTGGCTTACTTCCGCCTCAGACCGTTGCACAGCCGAAAGCAAATTTCCCATACAAATAAATCCTTTTCTAATATTTTTCATGTATTTACACATTTTGTTTTGCTTTTTTTTATATTTTATTTTTTCCTTTCCTTCATTTTATATGTGTGCAAAATACCACAACTGACGTACAACATTAAAGCCATGTCAGAGCACATTTCCATTTTCATTACTCACACAAAATATTTTTTGGCATATGAAAATGTTGTCGCTGTGCCTTTATTTTTTGTGTGTGTGTGTGTGAGTGTACGGCCTTCATCAACCGTTGCCGCTTTCAACACTAAAATAAAGACGTGCGCACACAAAACTCAAAGGCAAAGTGTGCAATTTTCTTGTTTTCTTTTTGAGCGAGTTTATTTTTATTTTTCATTTAATTTTTTTTTTCTGTTTGTTTATGTCACGGGCTTTCGTCTGACCCACTGTCAGCACAAATTAAAAAGAAAAGCCTTTAAAAATGTTTTGCCTTTTATTTTCAACAAGATTCGCTTTTTGTATAAAGCAAAAGTGGCAAAAAGTGTTTTATTATAAAATGTTTCTTGTTTTTGCTATTCGTTACTTTGTTTGTGTACTTACCACCATGTTGTTAATGAAGAACTTGAGTTCGGCACGAGGTCGCGATGGTGGTGTGGTGCAATTAGCGCGCAGCACATCGCCAGGCTCATAGCGTGTGTGTTCGGTGAACAACGTTGGTCGCTTCTCGGGTAATTCTGTAAAAAAAGAAAGTAAAAAAAATATTACGTTAGTCCTTCTTATCAAATCGCACTTATCTTAATGCTATAAGTCAGTGCTTTAGATTATGCACGCCCACTTACTATGACTGTCACGGCCTTACAAAAACAAAAAATATAAACCAATGCAAAAAAAAATCAACCTGTCGACCAAGTGGCGTCTCAACTTTTTAATTAAGTCAAAAATGCAAAAAGCAACGCCAACAAAAGTGTAACTAATGAAGAAAGTAATTTCCATGACAAAGGCAAATTTCATTTCTTCGTTCGTTCATTCATTCTTTGGTTCATTCATTCATTAGTCGGTTGGTTGTCGACTTTGGTTAGCCGTGAGAAATCCTGTCGGTTGGGTCATTTGCTTACTGACTTGTTGTGCTGTGCTTGCAACCGCTTGAGGCATACTTCAAGCGACTTCATTTATTCATTCAAGTTTTTTTTTTTTTTTGTTTCTTCTGCCATCTTGACACGTCAGCTGCTTAGTTAAGCGCAGGCGTTTCAAACATATTTTTTTCATACAATTTTTTCGTGTTTTTTGAAGACCCTCGAAAATTCAAAAGAAGCCTCTGTGCTAGAGTGCGACAGCGTGTGAAGGAATGAGAGTAAAAAATAAAAAAAAAAAATTAAATAAAACCAGTAATAAACAAACTAGGCTCACTTCTTAATGAGGGTCAGTTTTAGTGGCACTTTCACATTTTCGCCTTTCAAATTCAAGTACCAACAATTTTCGCTTGTGGCTGTCATATTTTTTCGTTGTCGGTCTTTTGACCTTTGCGCGCTCTGCATAAACTGCTAATGTCATTAAGTTATTAAAGGCCAGCAAAAGTTTGGCATTCAGCGTGTAATTCAGTAAATCTGCGGAAATTCCGAATTTCTGTCGAAGCAAGTTTGTCACCTCACGACAGGGTCGGGCATGCAATGTAACTGTGACTGTGACTTAATGAAACCATGAATTAGCATAACTTGGCCTCATCGTTGTCGACATCGAGCAAAGCCAAACGGCATACAATTCAAGCGGCAGACAATCATAAGAACATCCTACTCGTTCTCGTTCTCGTCGTTGGCGTTGTCGTTGCCATTGCCACTGCCGTCGTCTTGGCATTTGTTGAAGGCGCCCGCAAGGACAAAAGTGTTTGTTTTATGTGCTCAACTTTGCTTGCTTTTGTTTGCTTATACGCTGTTATTATCTCGACTTGAGTCGACTTGACTCAGTTCATACTTTGATTCGACTCGCTTGCCGCAATCTGATTGCCACTTGAGCTCATTAACACACGATTTAACGGACAGAATTATTTACGTATACGCAATATTTTTTCTGTTTACCACACACACACATATGCACACATATTATATTAGATTCTGTTCAGCTTACACATTTTATTATAAATAATCTTAAAGTTGTGGCTTTTTCCTGCTTTAATACAGTTACATGAAGAAATAACGTATACGTCATGAGCGCCGGTGAATTTTTTGGAAATTTATTTCATTGAAACGAAAAGAATGTAAGACTTAATTCTCTAACAGACATGGTCATAACATGTGCAGGATATAAAAAAAGATATGTTTTCTAGCAGTTGTCTGCCTTCAGCAAGCGGCTTGATGAATGTATTTGACGCCTTTTAAATCCTCTTGTGTAAGTTTTACGCCCATTTTGTACATTTTAACGTATTGTCGTTTATCTTGTTTACTTGTTTTTATTTTTTATTTATTTGTTTTTGCAATTTTTTTTGTTTTTTCGTGCCCTTTGCACGCCCAGTAAATTAATGATGAAACTAATTTTCATTTACAATATTTCAACTGTCACTGGCCGTGGAAAGCTTTAATTCAATCTAATAAACTTCACAGTTGAGCAGCGTGTCGAGTTAATACCCCAAAGTGTTGTTAGGCTCATCACTGACATTATTGTCCTTGAACCAGGCCTATGACGCCTGAATGCCTGACTGCCAGGCTGCCTTTGCTTTGCTTTTGCAAATGCCTGCCAGTCTTTCAACAACATATCATAAATTTAAACAATATCATTAAAGGCTAAATCCCTTGATGCCAGTTACAGCAAAAGCGGCCAATTAAATGAACTAAACGCTGCGTTAAATAAACAATAGCAAAGCTATACCAGCCAAAAGCTCGCTAAGAAGTTAAGCGTATACTTTCTGTATGCGTATGTGAGTGAGTGAGTTGGTGAGTTAGTGAGAGTGCGAAAAAGAGATAGAGTTTATGGGTGAGTGGGTTATAAAAATACAAACACATACAAACATTTCGAGTCACGCTGTGAGGCATGTCTAAATACATATTTAATGTTGAAATGCTGACAGTCAAACAGTCGTTTGTGCAAGAGCGGTTGACGGGACGTGCAACGGTAACTAACGCTCACTGACACAGACAACGAATGAGTGAGTGAGTGGGTGAGCCAATAAGCGAGTAAGTGAGTCACGGCAACTGTGCTACTTTATGCGCTTATAAAAAGCAGACACGCTGGCAAACAGGCTAACGAAAGCAGTAAGCAGCTAAAGGCTGTTAGTCTATCGTCTGTTGCCTGTGCTATTTGCAGGAAATGAAATAAAAATCAGCCACTAAAGTAGAATTTAGCTGTCAGAGCGAATTTCTCCATATTTAATACCAAACGGATATAAAGATTAACTACAGTGGTGCGCTCGCGTCGCGCATGTTAGTCAAAGTCGATGCTGCCATTACTGATTTCATGTGCTTACTTATGGCTGACTGTATGTGTGTGTGTGTGTTTGTGTGTGTGCGCGCAAACAAAAAAAAACCAAAGCACATACAAACATACCCACACATATATAGAGAGTTGTAAACTAGTTTGGCTTGGGTACAGACATACGCTTCCGCTTCCGTTACTGCCAACGCGCAACGTCGACTTCGTTGCGACCCACTAACCCCAACACAAGTGGCAGCAATTGTTGCTGGTTGCCTGCCACTTATTGGCATTGCTTTTAGCTTATGCCCGTGCTGCTGCTGCTGCTGTTAATACAAACACACATACACTTATATATAGAATTTTTTTTCATGCGCTTGTTACTTTAACAATCCTCCTCTACTCTCCTCATTGCTTTTGCTTTCCATTTTTTTTTTCCACTGGCATCATTTGCCACTTGATGCTTGATTTAACCCATGATTGCCATCGGCGTCACTTGAGTTTGTCATTGATGTGGCAGCGCTGCGCTCATGCTTATCCTCATTCTGTCCATTATCCTCGCCCTTCCCCTTGCGGCATGCTCATCCCTTTAGTCATTTGCTGTTCGTATTTAAAATTGCTTTAATAATTGTATGGATTTTTTTTTGTTGTTCTTTCTTTTTTTTGTTTGCCGCTTGCTATTTTTAAATACACACACAGCTGGCAGGCAACTTCCTTTAATCCTTACTTCTCAACGTTCTACACGCAATGCACACACACATTTAAAATTCATGAATGCGTAAAACGCGCATCAAGGTGAAGACACCTGAGTGAGCACAGCCAAAAGCGTAAGTGGGCAGGAGCGCAAAAAAGCGAGTGAGAAATTTTAAGCATGAAATTGAGGTGACATTGTGAAAGGCTGATGAGTGCTGGCAAAGTGAAAATCAGACGGTTAGACAGACAGAGAGACAGACAGCCGCCATTGCTGTCAGCAGTTCACTTTGGCTGTGTCTGCTTATCGCTTATCTCATGTTGGTTACGTAACGCAGATTTTACTTAATGCCGCAACGCTGCCTTGCACGCTGCCATGCCATCCAATGACCTGTTAATGGCATAATTGACAGTGCGCAATCTTTGGCAAATGTTCAGTTGAGCGTTATCATTTGCAGCAGCCGAAAGTAAACAACGTGTATTGCGTAAGTAGCCAAATTCACTGACAGCGCTCGCAAGTATGCAATGAAATTTTAAATTTATATTTTCTAGCTTGAGCTTGAGCTTCATTTCACCAACTTTACTACTTCAAATTAATACTATTGAAAAAAAGTTGCGCGTATTTCTATTTAGTCTAAGGATTCTTGACCACGCATAACATGAAAAATAAATTTTTTAATTCAACTAAAACTTATAAGAAACTAAAGTTTATTACAAAAATCGTTTATACCTTTAAAAGCAACTCTTGGCAAACTAATCTTAAAAGTTACTAATTGACGGTACCGTGGTAAATCAAAGTTACTTGCAAGGCTTTCATTATACTTGCCAAGCTTATACAAGAATTAACTTTCCACCTCGCTTACGCAACTAACGTCCCTTAACGTTGTCTAATCAGATTACTTACCCACAACTTGCATCATGCCAATCGCTGTTGCGGTCGAGAAAAGCGGCGCATCGGCAGTCACCTCACAGCTAAAGTTGCCCGATAAGCCGAAGCCAACGTTGCGTATGAGTACTTGTGTAGCATTCGAGCTGGTTACCTGTTGAGTAGCAGATAAGCGTGAGTAAGTTCATTTAGCTTAAATGAAATTTAATTGAATTAAGAATGCTAAGGCAGCAAAAGCAACTTGAATTTTCAACGCAGACATGTTAAATGTAATTCACATCAACATCGACAACGACAACGACCGCGGCTTGAAATCAACTTTCACAATCAAATCGATAAAATAAAATGCAAAAATAAAAAATTATATTGAAAGAGAACTTAAGTAATTGCAAAAAGCCAAAGGACGACAACAACGACGACGCCATTATGCCGACTAATGCACAAAAACGGGTGAAAAAATATATAAAAAAAAAAATTAAAAGAAAGAACACTTAAATTTATTAAATCAATGCCGCCAAACCGCAGCCGCCGCAGCTGCAGGTAAGCAGACAAACACACACACACACAAGCAAATGAAAAGTTTGCTGCCAAATCAACGTTATCAAAACTATTGAAAATGACAAAAAATAAGCGAAACTTTAGTTTGGTCAACGTCATTGAATGCAACGGCAACGGCAGCGACAACAACAACAACGGTAACGACTCCGGCAGCTGCAGGACAACGTTGAATGCTGTGTAACTTTGCCTCGTCAGTAAGGATAAACTTTTTCAATAATCTCGGCAAGTTAAAAATGCCAACCAAGAGCATTTGGGCAAAAAGGCACCGCGTTGTGTGCGATTGAGGTTGATGAATGCATAAATTGAACGAAAGCAACGTGCAACGTGGTACACTGCTGATGGAGCTCGGTCGCGCCAACCGCTGCAAGTCAAGTCGCTGCTGGCAAATTCAAATGAAAAAATTTTTGCACGCAATTGAGATAAACTTGGGCAAGTGAAAACAAAACAAATACAATGGAATTCATACAGTCAGCAGGTGGAAACTGTTTGGTAACAGGTGCTGCACCAACTGAACTAAATCGAATCGAATCGAATCGTAACCGTCAAGCAACTCCTACTGAACCGATTCAAGTCGATTCGATTCGATTCGACTCGACTCAACGCGATGTGATGCGATTCGGGTTAACTCAACTTAATTCAGCATAGCTCAGCAGCTCAGTTCGTTACGTTGTTTGGGGGGTGTGGGAGGTCGGTACTTTTGTGGCGGCTTTGTGAAACCGCCAATAACAATAAAACTGCCAAACTGAATGAATATGCATGAGTGGGCGAACGAATGGGCAAAGGCAATTGCAGTTGGAGTTGGCACGTAAAGTATGAGAGTTAAAATAAATATCGCTGCACTCAGTGAGCGCGCAATTACAATATGCAGCGGTGCGGTGCGGTGACGGCAGGGGGCGTGAGTATTCGACAATAGCAGAATGTACGTTCAGGTATACATTTTGCATTTAACAAGTTAACTAGTTTTGACGTCAAATACTTTAAGCCCAACGAAAATGGTGCACAAAAAGTGAAGAGAAAAAGAAAATATATATATACATATATATAGGTGGGTAGGTAATGGCACAGTGACTGCAAATTGTATGCGCACATTGGGCAAAGTTTTATTTCGTGAATGAATTTAATGGTTTTTTCACTTTTTTAAGTAAAATCCTCATACGGTTTTAGCCAACATGTGATGGTCGTTGTTGTTGTGTTTGTTTTGAAAAAAAGCGCTGGAAAATATTGCAATATGCTAAGCGAGTATAAAAACCCCAAGCAAAATATGTTAACAAAAAAGGGAGCAATTTTTTTTTTTTTTTGGTTTCTCTTTCTTCTTTTACTTTGCCACTATCCTTAAAACAACACTGGCTTAAAATAGTGAACGCTCAAAGGATTTGCCTTTGGTTGCGGCCCAATTTTTTTCCACTTTTTATTTCATTTTTTTCCGTAAATTTTTCATACTTACATCAACATGTATGCCCGGGAATGGAAAAACTTTTGTATTTGGAAACTCGCCAGGTGTATAACGATAAAATTCCAATTGACCACGATAGAACTTTGCCGAATAGAGTGGCGCCTTTTCGAGATCATATTCGCAGCGTAGTACCGCATGTTGGCCACGTCGTACAGCCGGTGGCTCAATGATTAAATTGACATTCCGTAGTGCGCCCTCAACGAGTTCTGTAAAAGATACAAAAGCGTTTGAATGAGTGAAAATCTCGTATGTCTGATGGTCGGGTAGAGTGTGTCGGTGGCATACACAGATGCGTATGCGTTTAATTGAGTTGGCTTAAATGAAATTTTAAAATATTGATTTTTTTTCCCACATTTAAGTTTTTTGTCAGTCGTTCGGTCGTGGTAATATTGCATAAAATCGTTTATTGTTTATAAAATGTTCAACTGCTCAACTTAACTTGTTTTTATAAAGTAAATATTTTTTTTTCTTTTTTAATTTTAATTTTTTCAACTTGTTATTTACACAGTTAACTGACATATTTGTTATTATTTCACTTTTTTAAGTATCGTCAACAATTTTTTATGCGTGCTTGTTTTAATTAAAATAATTCTTATTTAGCTTTGTCATATGGCAGAAATTTTTGGTTTGTTTGACACAAAAAAATATATATATATATATTGTTTTTCCAAGAACCCGATCCGGCTGACATTGAAGCTTGAACATGTATGTTTTTTTCATGCATTGAAGGTGTGAAATAACTTTGTTATTTAAATCATTGCAGTTGTTTGATATTAAAACGGGCTTACAAACAATTTAAATGGGACTTTTTGATATTTGAGCTGCCTAAAAGTATGCAATAGCAACAAAGGTTTAATGCCAGTCAACAATCAAAGCACATCACGGAGCTTAAAACATTTAAGTTAAGTATTATCTAATTTTTAAAATGCACGTCCGAATGAATTTATCACTCAATTCAACTGAAATGTTCATAACTGAGGCACTCAATAGCAAGCGTGTTCATTAAACCATGTTGGCAAATGCGCTTACCAACTACCAAATTTCTAGCACGCCAAAATGTCCAAACTGAATGTATGTATGTTTTAATGAATGAAACGTGGAATAACAAGAACAACAACAACAACAACTGAACTAATCCAAAATGTAGAACACAATTAGCAGCAAATCAAATTAACTGCCAGCCGAACACATTCGAATGCGAATGAAGTCGTTGATGAAATGCACGAACAGCAACACTAAAGCGGATATGCCAAGCAAAGTCGCTGGCGATTGTGTCGAGAGGTTCGAACGATGACCAAGCAATGACAATGCTAATTACGAAATGTGTACTGAAATGTGCAAACCAATTGTGGAAAATACTGTGCCAAATGCAACAAAAACGAGAGGAAGAAGAAGAAAAGCATGGAAGAAAAAAAATTGAAAATAGAAAATAAGTAAAAATCTGTTGAAAAGCAAATCATAAAATACGCGAGCTCTGGTCAAAAGTTCCATTAGAAAGCCATGAATGGTATTTACAAGCATTTGCGATGCATTGCTGCGTTGCGATGCCGCATCAGCGATAAGAGCACGCCCGAGTGCACTGCATAGCAAAATAAGAAAGGATGTCAGACCAGAGACGTTTGGCGGTGGCGGTGGCAGTGGGCAACCAAAGCAAATAGCTGTGCGCGATGCGAGCATTGAGATAACAGGAAATGGGCACGAACGCTTTTGCGCCAAATAAACTAAACTGACTGATGTTGTGATGGACCAGGGGTCAACGGGGGAAGGGGGGATTGACGGTGAGTAGTTTTGAGCTGCTTGCAAATAAACCTGCAATTTATGCACTCAAAATTGCGTATACGACGCCGTGTATGTACAAGCAAGTTCAGGCCACTGAATCAAGCTCAAGTGAGCAAATACGAATGCAAAGAGGTTGAGATAAAACACACAAACACACACACACACTTTAAAAAAACGTACAAAAAAAAAAAACGAAAAGAAACTAAAACGAATACATAAACCTAAAAGTAGAAAAAGGATTGAAAATACAAACGAACGCGCGAAATAAATACACAAATAAATGAAAGCAACCTGAGTTTATGTGTATTTGTGTATTTTTTTTTTATGAAATCAAAAGCAGCATAGAGAAAAAGACGATATGAAAGCTGAAAATAGAAAAATGTGTGTACTTCTGTCTCCATTGACATTGCAAGCACACAAAAACAGACTCACATCCACTCACACAGACACACGTACACACACAAATAGTGTCAACTGAGTTCTTTTATTCGCTTTTACACTAGTGTAGTTCTTCTTCTTCTTCTTCTTTTCCCCAGTTGTTGTATCATAATATTTGCGCTGTTATCCTTTTTGTTTTATTTGCTTAGCGCTTCTGTGCAAAGAAAGACTATCATGAGACGATGCTCGACTGCAGAGCAACACTGGTAACAACAACAACAACCAGAAACGATGAACGAACTGTGTGAACGTGCAGCAAGGACATCATCGTTTGCAAAGGACTAACCAACAGCAACAGCAGCCGCTCAAGCACAGCATCGTCTCTCTCAACTACTACACTCAGATTAATGTTTGTTATTATTTTTTCATTTATCGCATATTTTTGTTTACACTGCCATTCGCAGTGGGAACATAAGACAACAACGCAAAAAAACAACACCAACAAAAAGCAACAATAAAAAAAAAACCTACTGATGCAGAAAAATAGAATTTCTATTATTTTTCTTTATAAAGTTTTTTTTTTATTATTTTTTTTTTTTGTTATGTTTCTTTGTTTAGGCAGGTTAGATAGGTCGGTAAGTAAGTAAAGTATTTCATTATTTCTCTTAGCAATTTGAAAGTGTTCTCAGATGATCGTTGTCACATTAAAAGTTGGAAGAATTTCAATTTTGCCAGAGGAACCTTATTTTATGCTTTAACTAATAAAAATAAATATTCTAGATTGCACTTATAATACCATTATAAAATGAATATGTAAAAACAATGTATTTAATTTTAATTTTACAAGATTATCCAGATCTTTGAGTCTCATAAAGACAGACTTGTGTCTTCAGACTTGTTTCTGCTATTTACCTTGAAAAAATTTCTATTTTGACATGAGTAAAAAATAATTAAATTCTACGAAATAAAACTCATTGAAAATTGTTTAATTCTTTATTTTTGATAAATAAATTAAAAAAAAAACAATTTTCCCCACTTTCTTCATTTTTAATTCAAATAAACGCAATGTTTATGTCTGCTAAAATGCTTAATAGAATTCTTCAAATTGTCAAAACGTATTTGATGATGATAATGTGGCGGTTTAAATATTTACGGCCGTCAAGTCAAGGCACAACAGCAACAGGCACACACACACACACACACATTCATACATATCTGATGGAAGCAAATTTATCAGTATTTGCATTTGCCTTGTATTATGAATGGAAAGTCTTGAACGAACAACCAAACAAACAAACAAATAAACAAAGAGCGAAAGCAACAAAGTATGTAATATATTGTATTGTTTGGTATTTAATAGGCTTTTGTTACAAATTCAAATGAAAATTGTTACTTGCATGTGGCTTCGACGAGTATCCGCAGTAGGCAATTGTGTGTGTATGTGTGTGTGGTTGCCAACATATTGAAAGATTTATCATGCAAGGAGCGTTCAAGTGTACGAACCGACAACACGTTGGGCAGGCAGGCAATCAGGCTGGCACAAGAACATAGACTCAGACAGCAATGTTTGCTTAAATGAACCATTGGGAAAGCTGCAAAGCTCACAAGCATGCAAACACCCACGATAACATAAATACATATACATACGTATACATGTATATACATACGTCTGTTTATCGAAACGGGCAATGAGCAAAATGACGACATGCATTGAAATACAAATTGCTGAAGAAGTTTAGCAAGGAGAATGAAGATTCTAAGCAATAGAAACAGCTACAGTAATGTACACACATACACATACAAGCATATACAAACGATAATGTTGACATAAGGGCACACGAGCGCACATAAGTATGCTTCATATAATGGAATTTCTAATAACTGTTTTGTGTTTACTACTTGAACTAAGTTGGTGTTGAGGTTGTTGTCGTCGTTGCCGTTATTGTTGTTGTTGTTGTTGCATTTTAGCTTTTGCTGCCGTTGCTGCGGCTGCTGCTTCTTCTGCCAATTGAAGTTGTCGTCGGTAATCGTAAAGTTTGTGGTCAAGCCACCTTTAAAATTTGTACACGACAACATTGCAGCTTGCAATAATGCCGCTTCTGTGTACGCATGCATGCATGTGTGTTTGTGTGTGTGTGTGAGTAAATATGCTGCTACGCCTGCCCAATCCAGATAAGCACAATAAACGTGCAGAACAGTTTATTTGCTTACGTTTACGTGCCTGAAATTGTGCACGACATTAAACATGAAACGAAAACAACAAAACAGAAACTGAAAATGAAAATGAATATGAAAAATTCAAAAGCAAAACAACTTAGCAACAAGTATAGAAACAAGCGTTCTGCTTTTTGCTTCTCTAACAACACACACAC
The DNA here is from genome assembly GCA_034638295.1 of Phortica okadai. Lineage (NCBI taxonomy): Eukaryota > Metazoa > Arthropoda > Insecta > Diptera > Drosophilidae > Phortica > Phortica okadai. Next base: position 2,370,147 of record CM067849.1, on the reverse strand, counting down.
ACACACACACTTCATCAAGCAATCCAAAAATTGAAACAAAAAAAATGGGTTTGGTCTGAACCGCAATTTAATTAACATAAAAAACGTAAAAACTCACACAATTCAAAGCCATAAATCAAAAGTTCTATACACACGGAAAACCAACACACACACACACATATAAAGCATATACATAAACTCAACCAAAGGCACTTCTTTGATAGCATTTCTGCTGATGCAGCTGTTTGTAAAAAAAAAGGGTTAAAAACTTGCAACATTTTTTGCTCTTTAACTGTGTGTGGTATGCGAGTGCAACAACAACTACAAAAACAATAAAACGAAAAAAAAAACGCAACAACATTTTGACGTTAACATAGAAAAAAGACCACTTGAACAAAAAAAAGACAATTCGTCGGGACTCCTTTTTTTTCCTGCACAAAGTTCGCTTTTTACAACTGTGCGCCACGCTACGATTTATCTCATTTCCAACTGGCAAAAAATGAGCAAAAGAAAAACGAGCTACATAGATAAATGTTTGCAACATAATTTTAGTGCTTTTTGCTGTAAGGGCGCGGCATTTTGTGCGTCACACCTCAAAGCGTTCAACGCGACACTGACCATTAAGAAAGAAACAAAAAAAAATACGCTAAAAAGAATACCCAGACTTATAATCAAAAGTAAGAAGAAGAAAAAAAGGAGCAACAAAGCATTTCCTGCTTAAATAAGTTGTCGCCTGGGTTGGGCTCATAATTAATTTTCGTTATGATTTTTGCTTGTTCCTACAAATCATTTGAAGTTAAATTTTCCATTTATTTTTTTACTCTTTTTTTTGTAATTTTTTAGGTTGGGCGCCTAAATATTGTCGTTGCGCATGTTTGTTCGATATGAATTGTAAAGGAAACCTTTCGGTGGTTGATTTAATTTTATGCCTTTGACTCATTTAACAAACTTAACATTTGTAGGCAGAACATTTGTCTTTCCTTTACGAAACCAATAACAAAGGAAAACAAAGAATTTTACTGGAACATAAAATATCTTGTTCATGTGTCAACACATCCGTCTATTCAAACGCAATACGGAGTACAGATTTCCGAAACGTTTCTAAATGTTTATCATTCGATAACCGTATTTCTTAATGGACACTTTATCAAATGGTCTGACTTTGATCAATTCTGCGCACATTGACAACTTTTGCTTTAACTTGGTTGCCTTTCAAGTTCAGCTCAGCTCAGTTCGGCTACACTTGACTTGTGCAAAGGTATCAGCACAGTAAACGCTATCAAGTAAATAAATAAATAACAGCATGAAAGCCAATAAAGAAAAAAGCACACACACACATACACACACACAAAAATTCAATACGAGTCGAAAAATAAGAAAAATTATGCTTTTACTGAAATTGACCAGAAAAGAAGCAAAGAAATTCAGCAAATAAAACAAAACTTGCAATCGATCAATTTAACTTTGTTGATTTTGTGTGTTGTATGTTGTTTAGTGTTGAGAAAAGCGAGCGAAAAACAAGACAAAGAAACAAAATAAACTAAACAAAACTAAAGACAAGCAAGCGAAAACAACTAAGCACAAAACAAATTTTGAAACTTTTCCAATGAAGCTCAAGTAAAAAGTCAACGCGCCAAAAGGCGAAACACGAATCAAAGGTGCGTGAGGGCGATGGTTGATGTGGCAACTAAAACTATGCCAAAATAGCAAAAAAAAAAACGTATAAAGCAGAAGGAGAGGCGACTAACTTTTCAATTTAGTATCACTTGCGGTTTCGGTGGCGGACCTGGCGGCGTTGAACTAAGTAAAACGAGCCAGTGAGGAAGCCAACGAGCAACGACAAAAAACAAGCAATTCCCACATTGACGCAACACGGCCAGATTGAAAAACAATAAACAAAATGGTGAAACAAAAAAAAAAATCGAATGGAAAAAAATGCAACGCAAGGTAGAATAAAATAGAAGCAACAAAAAAAAAGGAAGTTGTAATAGTGATGGTAGGAAAAACATCAAAAGAAATATTGTGAAAACAGCGTGAAAATTGTTTACCCAGTAGGTAAGTTTGCTTGTTTTAGTGACTCCCCCCATGTCTTCGGGTGTAGGGCTGGCTGTGTAGTATGAACAGTTGTAGTGTTATTGATGTTGAGGTTGTTGAAGTTGTTGGATTTACTTGTGTAGTGAATGTGTGTCCAAGGCAGCTGCAACAAAAAAGCAGCAACAACAACATTCGTTATTGAACAGAACACAAACAATGCGCAAGATAGAAGCAATAGCGATGAAAGCCAGTCGTCGAGTATAATCATAAAATGGCGTCAAACTCATATAAGCAAAGACACACACATGCTTATGCATGCACACAGAAGCAGCGATAAGTAGAACTTAGCATGAGTCTCGTGTTGTGTGTAAACAAATTGTGCTGGCCACGGGTGGTGCCGGCATTAGCACTGCATTGTGTTCGACTGTGTGAGGTGTGCACGAAAAACACACACAGAAAAACATTGAAAAAGACAAAGAAGGCCATCTATGGCACTTGTAAGCTGCTCAACTATCAAAGCACTTAGCAAATCGAACAAATATGTGACTTAGCAAAAAGTTGTTACAGCTCAGCTCAGCTTGGGATGGAACGGAACGGCAGTGCGATGTGTTGCCATGCAGTCAAGATGTTTGCTTACCAGATTTATAAACATTTTCGATTTTGCTTTATTTTTTTTTACATTTTCAAGACACACATACTAGTACACAAACACCACAAATACACATTCAGTTACAGGTTGTGTACGCGTGTTTCCCTGGCATTAAGTGCCCCTGAGAGTATGCAACGATTCGTTTTTTTTTGCGTTACTTTGCATTGCTTTGAAGGCCTGAAGTTATATTTCTGCGTGTTCAACTGCATGTGTGAGTGTGTGTAGATGAGTTTACATTTCCGTAACAAGCAAAAGTTTTATTTTTTTTATTTTTGTTGTTGTTATCGCAACATAGCAAGTTGCAATCCAATAAGAAATTGCGGTTTAGTGCAGTTTACGCAAGTTTCGCTTTACATTTGCCAATTGGAAAGTTGCATTACTTTTGCTTTCAAGTATTGCAGCACTAACAGAAAATTTACTGTATGAACAAGAAAAAAAAAGCATTGAATCAACGTAAATAATAATTGCCATTGTTAAGTTGCCTAACGAAGCACTTCAGAAATAACACGTATACGCCACGTTTATGGCCAACATCGCAGTGCGCGGCTTGAACTCAGTGTAAAGCCCGCAAGTCATTAGGGTCAATGGGCAAAAATTAATTTTACAAGCTGCAAATGAAGAAAGTACAGCAAAAAAAAAAAACAACAAAATTAATGAAAAAAGCAAGCAAATTAATAAATAATAAAAACGAAATTCGTTTTGTGTACGCGCCTACGGAACGAACGAAAAACATGAAAATAATACAAAAATTGGGGAAAAGCAAAAATAATGTACATTGAAAAAAATGCGAAAAAAAAATTCGTAAAAAAAAATTGTTATAAAAATGAGAAAAAATGTGCAAAAAATTCAAACAACTCCCAGCGGTAATGAATTACTCGCAGCTGGCATCAACAACAACATCAACAACAACGACTGAGAAGCAAAAATACAAAAAAAATATAAAAAAAATCAACATAAAGAAACAGAAAAATAAAAAAAAATGAAAATGAAAACAATTTTATTTTATTTGCCTCATGAGAGATTTTCTGCAACCAAAATAAAAGAAAAACCAAAAAAAAAAAAAAAAATGATGAAAAAATATTGTAGCAAACAAATTCATGTCGGCTCAGTTGTCGGTTTCGACAAGTCCCCATCATTTCCGCTGCTGCTGCTGCTGGCCCAACGCAGCGCAATACGACCCACACGCAACGCAACGCACTTACTCGCCCGCTCACTCACGCACGCACTCACGCACGCACGGCGCCAGCGTTGATTCATTGTACCTCGACTACTACTGACTGCTGCAGCCTAAAGCCGCAAATTATGTGTCATTATTTTTAAGGGTATAGCAGCATGAAATGTGACCCAAATAAGACATAAAATTTTGAGTAGCTTGTTAGGCTATGTAAAGCATCCTGTTTACACTCTCAGCTCGCCTTGAATGCAGAGATGAGCCAGCCGAGCCGTGACGAGCCGCAACAAGGGTCCTCAAGTTGAGCATAAGGTCGGCCAGCATGAATAATGCGACGCATTTGTTGACAAATTACTTAAAAATTGCGTTAATAAAATTTCTCCGAAATTGAGTTGTTGATTGGTTGGCAATTATTTTGCTTGTGTATGAGTCTGAGTAGATGAATGAGCGCAGAAAGTTTATGAATACAAAAGAAATGTCAAAATCATGCTTTGTTTATTCGTTGGTGAAAGGTCAAATGATGGCGCACTGAAGATGTAATAAAAAAAAGGTTTAGCGAAGAATAAGTGAAATAATACAATAAAAAAGTAGTTGTGAATGAAAGCAAATAAATGAATAGAATATCTTCGAGAAAATGTTCATTACTTAAAGAAAATTTCAAAGTCAATTCAACATCACAATGATTAAACAACTTTCACAAGCGTGTGATGTTAGACTACTATTATATATTTAAACATCACTTTTAATTAGATGAGCTCAAGAGCTAATATAAAACATTTCTTGGTTCAAGCTCCGAAAAACATAATTTGTAATTAATTATGATCATTTTACCTTCAACATATATTTATAACGAGCACCGAAACAACAATAATTATATTTTATGTTCACATAAAGTAAAAACTTGTTTGCAAATTAAAAATAACTAATTATTTACACCACTAAATTTGAGCCAAACAAAAAAAAAATTATAACTTAAAACAAACATTGTCTTGCGCTTAATAAAGCTTGCACCATTTGTGGAGTTTTTACTCAGACACACATACATAGATACGCACAGACAGACAACGAAGAGAAAGCAAAGTAAGTTTATAACAAAAGAACGTAATTATAATAATGAATATCCTTTCGGAAAATGTAACATGAACTGTTCCATGCCACACATAAGCCGAGCCCAACACACACACATGAGCACTCCAGCACAGCCATTTTTGTTGCTATGCGCTTGTGGTTTAATTTTGTGTTTTAGAAAATTAATCTGGACTATATTTTAAACAGAAATATGCTCTGCTGCAGACCAACTGCAGAACAACATACAAAAACAAAATCTCTGATGAAGTCGCCTTAATGCAAGCAAAGTGAATGAGTAAAGCAGAGTTGCCAACGCATACATACACAATCACTTGCATTTGAAGATAACAACTTTTGTTAGGCGTCCAGTCGGTCAGTTGCTAATTTCACATGTGCCTTTTTTTGTTTTGGTTTTCAGTCTGATGACGATGACTATGACTTTGGCCACAAAAACCACTGCCTCCTCTTTTCCAATGCTCAACCTACGCTCTTAATACAGATCTATGATATATGTTTGTATGTTTATCCGGAATTTGCTTGTTTATTGTTAACTTTTTCTTTGATTTATACACAAATTGAAGTTGAACTTGTTGGTTGGCATTCGACTGTATTTCGAGTTATCATTTGTACAAAAAGCGCGCACCAATTCATGTTTTTGTCCTTGCTGAAACGAGACAACGAGCATGGCAGAGAGAGAGAGAGAGAGACAGACTCGGTCAGATACAGAATTTTAATTAAGTTACAGACAGCAACAAACAAACAAACAAACAAGCAAGCAAAGCAATTCATGCGATACAAAGCTAGAAATATTTTTACAATTCCATCTGCATATGATCAATGTTCGTTTTTTGTTGAACCGCGTTGCAGCCTCGCAAGCATCCGCTCAATGCATCGTGCTAGCATATTACATAACGGTTATTTCGCCTTGAGCCTTATTAGCCAGTTTGTTCCATTTTGTATGTTTGACTTCGCTTTGGTTTGAAATTGAAAATTTTATGCAATTACGATTTTTCTTTGAAATTTTTCAGTTTGTTTGCTATTTTGTTTCAATGTCCTTTTTGGCGCTAGCGTATATTTTTTTCATTTATTGTTGTTTTTTTTTTTTTTTTTGTTTCACTACTTGCGGCATTTTTTCTCATTTTGTAGTTGAAGCTAATTTTTCAATTTTTACGTGACTTATGTGCCTTGTAGTCATGTTGTACAAAGGGCCACACAATATTGAAATTAAACAATTATCATTTTTTAAAAAAATTTGTTTTGGAAGCAAACATTCACACATCAATAACTCATTTACTTAATTACAGCAATTAAATATTTTTCAACTAAGCACACATCAAAGTGTTAATTATCAAAAGAACTTGCGCCTCAACATTGTGTTCATTTAAACAAATGCCAAATAAATAATATAGCAGCATATTGTGCGCACATGCAAGTTTCATTGCTTTGCTTACTTAGTCAAAAATCTACTGTCTGTTTGTATAAGTTAATTATAAGCAAATGTATTCGTTGATCAATGCATTGCACAAAGAAATCATTATTATACACACACACACACGAACACACACAGAGAGGCACACACATGTACGCCAAAACTTTGGATTATTTAATTCATACACGAGCCGTGACCGCCGCACAATTGTTTGCATGCTATAATTGTATTGATGGCAACACACAAGCTGCACATAGATACGATACGCTGCGATACGATACACAAATACAATTCGCTTGACAAACCAAACAAAATAATTACAAATTGCATTAATAATAAACAAACGTGTTCGCATTTTCCCATCATCGGCGGCGGCGGCCAAATTTGACTTCCGCCTGCTATTCGCAGCATGTGTATCTGTGTGTGTATGAGTGTCTGTGTGTGAGAAAGTGTGTGTGTCATTTTTAGCGGTTATTTTGTTGTTGGTTATGTTTTTGTCATTACTGTTGTTGTTGTTGTTGTTGTTGTTGTTGTTGTTGTTGTTGTTGTTGTTGTTGTTGTTGTTCTTGTTGTTGTTCTTGTTGCAATAATTGCATTTCACAATTTACTTCCAAAAATTTATTTGTGGCATTTTTGGCATATTTGGCGCACCATTTGGCATTTGGCTGCCACCTTGACCGCCCACCGCCCACCAACCGCAATGCCGCCCGCATTGTCAAACATTCTGATTGCGTCATTTGCTTGTTATTTTTGTACTGTCATATGCGCTGGGGCGTGGGCGTGTGGGGGCATGGTTGCATGTACTTTTGAAATTTATATTGTTTTTAATTTATTTGCGTTGTCAATTTTTGGGTTTTTGTAATTTTCCATTAATGTTTGAAAATATTATTATATATGTTATTTTTATATTTTATATAAATTAAATATATTTTATATTCGTTTATTTTCACATTTTTTGCAAAGAATATATTAAATTAAGCCGGTTTCAAAATTAATATTTAATGTTGTTTGCTAAATTGCCAAAATTCATAGAAATAAAAACCAAAAAAAAAAACAGAAAAAAAATAAATCGAGCAGAAATTCCAATTAGAAGTTACTAATGTTACATAACTCAAACCATGTCTGCATAACAAATCCACAAAAATATTCTGAAGAAAAAAAATACATTTTATCTCTCATCTTTAATGTGTCACTCTAGTAAATCACTAATTAGCAATGGAAAAATAACAAAATACTAAAAGTCGCTTCTGGCCTTGTCACTCAACGTGATGTCGACAAACACACACACACACATACAAATAAAAGACAATTTGAGTACTCAATAAGTATTACAAGCCAATTAAACACATACAATTACAAAACACTCAGAAAACAAATGTGTACGCAACTCAGATACACGATACAAGATACTTTCACCATGCCATACAATGGCGAAGAGTCTGAGACATTGAAGAAAACAACACAGAACAACACTAAGCAATCACAACAATACTTTACACGACGAACCATAAAACTGACGCTGTAAACGAAACGAAATGAAATGTATGTACGAAAGAATGAATGAATGGAAAAAGAAACCGTATCAAAGTCGTAAAATAAGAAGAAAGTGTTTTACAAAAACACAAAACAAGCAAAGAAACATCTCACACAGTCAGTCGAAGAAGTCACAGATCCAGATACAGATACAGTAACAAAGCAAAAGGGTAGTAGAAGAAGTCTGAGTATCTATAGATACTTGAAGATGTGCATTGTTGATGGAAAATTAAAAGGATGCCACACAATTGACACTTAAAATGAAATTGAACAAAATGACATTTAAAACAACACTTTGCAATAATAAAATACAAATAAAGAAGAGCAACGAAACAAACAACTTGATTGAAAATAGGCTGACACTTGAATATGATGAAAACGCGCGAGTGACACACTCAAGCATACACAGATACACGGTCACACAAGACAAGACAAAGTGACGAAGGAACGCATGAACGAACGAGGAACGAAGCCACTTGAGTTTGTGCGGCAAAACAATAAAGACGAGTGAGTTAGTTAGCGAAAGAGTTTGTGTGTGTTTTTTTTTTTTATTATTAACGAAAAATGTAACACGAATGAACACAAACACACACACATATGCAGATACATGCTATAACTATTGAGATACTCATTATATGCTTCGATATTCAATGTGCCTATCGATGACAGACAGCGACGGTGGTGTCGTTGATGGCAAGAAAACAAGAGCCAACACTCAGACAGACTCTTTGAGTACGACAGACAGACTGACTAACTAAGAGACGGACAAACGCGAAGACACCCCCGCATGAATGCCGCAACCCCAGACAATTTGAGTGCATTGTTATGTGGCATTAACCCTTAGCTGTCGATTTGGCGCCTGTGTTGACGTTGATTATGCTGATGACGAAGGCGAAGACAACGATGTCATCGATTGTTTTTGCTGTTGTTGTTATAGTCATTGGCGTTCTTAGCGTCATTGGTATCATGAACGCTTGTAGACACTTTTAATAGCTTGTACTCTCACACTGTCGTCATCATAATAGGTGCAGCACCAGTCACAAGCTGCAGCTGCTTATTTTGTTTGCTTCAAGCACGCTCAATGCTAATATTCTTCATGAGCTGCCACTTCACTGCACTACACTACTCTCCTCTCCACGACTTCTGCTCGACACGACTACACAATTTTGTTTAATGACGGAAATTCATTAACGGAAATCCCTGTTTGTGTTGCCCGAGCTAATGGACTTCCCTGTTCGCAGTTGCTTTGCTTAGCGCTTGTTTTCGAGTATCGTGCAAAAGTGTGAAACTTCAACTTGTGTGTGTGTGTGTAAATATTCTTGGAGCGTTGATAACCGTGACAAGTTGGTTGGAAAAGGGGTGTGTATGTGTTTAATCGTTTCTTTAAGTTTTCGCTATTATGATGAAAGGTCTTTGAGCCACTGCTATATAATTAAAGAAAAACAGAAGAAACACTGTGCTTCATTATAAATACTTACAAGCTATGAGTTTCTACTCTATGGATATGGATCAACTTTACAAAAACTTTCTTTTAGCCATAGATATAAAAATAGAGAGTATAAGATTGGTGAGTGTATCTTTGTATAGGTATCTTTATGCTCTAAAGAGCATCATTTAACTATTTTTATTATTTTTTTAAATATGACATCTCATTTAAGTCTCAAGAAAAATTTTTCAATAATGAATAGCTTTATGTTACAAAGGGCTAGTTGCCACATACGTCTTCTTAAGCATTCAAATCGCTTTGAATTTAAAGTGAAGGTTTTTAATTTGTATATATATTATATATTTTCAATTTTACATAAAGCATTTTCGTTTGCTTGCCTAAAACACTGTCAATGACGTCATTTCAATGTTCCCGACTTAATTACTTGTATTAAGTCAACTTAATTAACTAAAGACAAAATACAAAAACGCAGCGTAACTCACCAATGCTCGCCAGTATAAAGAGCGCCAAGACAATGAAAGGCATTCTTTGTCGATTGCAAACAGGCCTCAAGTCACTTTGTGAAGTGTTTGCGTTTCGTTGCCCTTTGACATTCCGACCCTGCTGACGCTCGAGCAGCCGTTGTCTGTGACTTGAGTTCTCCTTCATACTTTGCGATATTTGTTGTTGCATGATCAAATTTAAATTTTTCCAAGATGTATTTTGCGCTTTCGTATTGTTTTCAAACATTTCAATTTCACTTGGCATAACCAAAACGTTGCGCACGACTTTCCGAACAGACTAAACACATTCGATTGTGCAGAAAACTCGTCATTCAAAAAGCAATTAAATGTTTATGAAATCGCCGCGAATTGGCTGCAGCTTGTCTGCGAAATGTGTTTATGAAAAATTACAAATTGATTTTCGCGTCAGATTTTCCGCAGTCGATGTCTGCGGTCGTTTTCAAGTGGCAAAGACGGAAAGGCAAAATCTTTGTTTTTTTTTGTATTTTTGATTTCAACTATTTTGCATGTGGCGCGGTTCGCAAGCAGTCGGTTGAGTTGTTTGTGCAACTCATAAATAAATGTCTTATTTTGTATGCGTACATGCGGCCACGCCTACTTTGCGCATACAACTGCCCACTTGCCAACTAATAAGCCGTCATTTGCTGGCATAATTAATAATTTCCTGTTTCACACGTTTGCGCTGAAAAATGTTCTAATTGAATTTTGTGGTTGCCAACTTTTGAATTTTCTGTTTGATTCTTATTTGATTTTCTTTATTTTTATTTGTATGATTTTGTTGTTTTGCTTCGCTAATTTTGTTGTTGTTTTGTTTATGATTTGTTTTGAGTTGTTTGATGCTTTTTAAAGTTTTAAGTTTATTTAAAAACTTTCTTTGATTTCAATAGATTTTGGTTGTTGCTCTTTTTTATATTTTTCAAACTTTATAATTTTTGTTAAATTATTTATGTTTTTACAACTTTGCTTTGTACATTTTTCTTTGATTTCTTGTCTTATTTTGTTTTTAAGTTAAATGTTTTTAGAGTTTCTGTAAAGAAGTATATTTTGCACGACCTTTTTTTTCGATTTATGCACAAATTCTTTGTAAATTTTTTGTTTTGTTTATTGTTGCCGTAATTTTTTTATGACGTTCATAAAAATAACTTTTGATTACGTTTTAAATGCTGCGAAATGCAATTTTCTCTTTTCTTCTTCTTCTCACAGTCGGTCGCTCTAATTTGTTGCGCCAAATGGTTTCATTGCATGGCCGCCGATTGGGAATGCTCATGTGCTAAATGGCATTTTACAACTGTTGCCGGAAGTCAACTGCAAATAGAATAATAAATACGAACATGATTTTCATTTTTGTTGTTGTTGTTTAATGAGTTCAAGATATGCAAACGAGTTGTTTAAGAAATGCAACAAATTTACTAATTGATCGATGAAATTTGTAGTCACAAAAATTATAATTGATTAATAAAAAAGGCGATGATCGTTTACAGTGAAACCTATGACAATCAAGCAGACTTGCGATCGTCATGACTAGTTTTGAAAGGTGTTCTCTTGTCTCAATCAATTTTCATAGTTTGAAATTTGCCAAACGCTCTTATTTATTCCTTGTTAAAATTTTTACTGTACCTTGATCAACATTTTTATTATAAACATTCGAAAGCAAATGTTTTTATTCGAATATTATGGTGATAAAATCAAAATAATAAAATATTTGTTTATTCGAAATTGTTATTTTCAACATTAACATTTATAAACAAAACAAATTCTTAAAAATCACTTTTTTTCCGGCAAAACAATAAAAATTCTTCTCACTGCCAAATCACACAACATTTTTTGGCAAGTCACAATTGGCTTCAACAAATGATTATTCCATTTTGCAGCTTTGAAATTATTTATTTGACCTTCATTATCACTACTAGACTCATTGTTTTTGAAGATCTTCGAACCGGCAAATGCAAAGTCAGCAACAACACGACACGACACGGCATGCACGTCACACACATACAAAGCTTGACAAACGACAAACATGTTTAGCGCAAGCCGCAGCAGAGGCAGCACGGATCCCAACATCAAAATCAAAACACCCTAAAAAAATAAACACACGCTTCCAGTTTTACATTTACTGGAAATGTTGTGCAACATGCAGACAGCAACAAAAACAGAAACCAACAAAAGCAGCGCAACACATTAGAAACTGCAACATTGTTGAGCAACATAAGCGGCAGTAAATGTTACTAGCGTACAACAGCAACATGTTGAAAATGTGTAATAAAAAAATATAAATATAAAACAAATCAAAAACATCAAAAAGAAAACAAAAAGGATTAAAATGTTTATACAATGCAAAATAAACACATTCATAAATGTTTTTTGTCGCTTTTCATTTCGAAAGCTGATTAAAAATGCATTTTGCACTGTTGCTGCTAATGATGATGATGACGATGATGATGATGATGATGTGAGTGGTGATGGTGTTGTTAATAATGACAACAGCAACAACGACGATGCTCTTGCACTTCTATGTCTGATTGTTGTTGCCTTGTTATTGTTGTGTACACAAGTGTCATGCGCCTTTTTAACCTTATGCATGCACAAATGAGTTGCAAGAGTGCCACTCATGCCATGCCTTGCCACACACCAATTGAAGTTGCAACATACAAAACATACAAACGACTGGCAGGCGGGCAGGAAGACGTGCAGCCACTTTGCTTTGCTGCTTGGCTTATTTGTTTATTTGTTTGTTTGCAACAAGCTGTGTGCTGCCTTGCCTTGCCAGCTTGCTTGAATGTCATGTGTATGTGTATATGTTGTGCTCGTGTTTATTTAAGTTTCAATTACTTTGCAGCATCATTCATAAACAGCGCAACATGCAACCCCAAAAATCCAACGTCAGACTTCATGCATTCCATTCGCTTTGGCAGCTGTCATCTTTTTGCTCAGACACTTCAAAACTGATTGGCATGTATTCAAGCGAATTGTTTGTTTGCACTACCAACACCCTCCACACTTCTGCATAGAGTACTTTGCCACTCATTTGGCAACGATCAGCTGAAGCAATATGAAAATCAAAGTTACAAACGAAAACTGTGACAAATGTGCGGTTGAGCATATGAGCACAGAGGAAAACACTTCAATTGAAACTGAACAAAGGTCATGACTAACAAGAGCTGTGATCAAAGAAAGCTCTCAAAAAAAATATACAATAATAAATGTGAATGAAGTTTCTTTGATTACTTAATTGTGCTCTAACATAACTTTTTCTTTAGCCGCCCATCACTTTTGTACAAAAAACAAGTTACGCTCACAAGTGATTGATGTACTGTGTGACATGCAAGACACTGATTTTCTATGCTTCACACATTATTACAATCCTTTAATGCTTGCATCTCTCCAACCACAAACCACAAGCCGAATGCTTGCCACAACTTGAGCTGTTTATGTTTTATTGCACCTCAACATGGATGCAGCAGCACGTGTTAAATGTAACTTAGTTTTATGAAAGTGTTTATGGCGCAACGAGCCAAAACAACATCATAATTAAACTAAAAACATGAGGCTTCAACAGAAAAACGCATAAAAATGAAACAATTAAAACGACGACAAAAACAAACCCAGCCCAAGCCAACATGTACAAAGGATGAAAGACGTGTTGCATTCAAGGCCATTAACAGTGTTTGCCATCAGACAATTTTACACAGCGTCAACTTCATTGATATGATTATATGCAAATTATGTATATGTGTGTTGGTTTGTACATGTCTTTGACATCGTAGAACTCATTTTGAACATATTTGCATGTAAAACATGCTCAGACATTACTTCAAATGCTTCGCACACCACCTTCTCTTGAACAACTTTTCCACCAGCACTTGAACAGACTTTGACAGTTTCCGGTTAACACATGCTTTGACGTACACCTTCGCTCCATTTAATTAAAAATACGCTCAAACGCTTTATTAAATCAGAATTGTTCTTCACACAGACAGACGTACATACTCACTGATGTAGCATCATAATAATGATAAAGTATTTTTAGTTTTTTTTTTTTAACATGACTTTGTTGCAATAGAATTTCAATGCCAATGTTGCATGCTACATTCCAATTGGTTTTCTATTTTTAATGCAAATATCTCACAATGGTTATTTTTTTCTTACCACATATTCATTGTACAACATTTTTTTATTATATATACATTTTTTTTTGCAATTTTCCTCGTAGAAAATCAAGAGGAAAATCATATGCGCATATTTATGCTTATGCCTGTGCGTCTTGTGCATAACTTTGGCTTTTGCTAACAATACAAATTCTAATTAGAATTTTCTGCTGCTTTGACAATTCTGCGTTGGCAGTTTTTTATGGTGTGTGAAAATCTTTATGCGTATTTTCTCCATTTTGTGTTTATACAATAAAAAGAAATGACAATAAATATAAAATGATTTGATTCTGTGTTGATTTTTGTCATAAAATGTCATATGATTTTCACGACAATGAATAACAATCAATGTTAATAACACATTTGAATGACAATGTCACATTTGAGTTGCTCATGTAATTTAACCTAAAATCATGTTCAATAGACAAGCTAACGGAAATGAACATTTGATTAGAATGAAGCACATATGAGTCTGTTTAAATGAGCGTGTCTGAGCGACAAACTTAAAGTCTATGCGTGCTTGAGACAGAATTGTTACAAACTTAGCAAAGAAGCACTTAACTAAGCATTAAAACTTTTACTTAACTTGAGGTGTCAAACTCAATTCTAAAACAAAAAAAAAAAAAAAAAAACTTTTATATTTCAACAAAGGTTATTTCATTGAATCTTCTAACTAAACAATATTGAATACAAAATAAAATTGAAATCTTCTTAAAAGTCTTAGAACTTTGAAATTGATTTGTTGAAAACTTTTATACCCAAACTTATAACTTGTGTTATTAGTTTGTTGAAAGTATCTATGTGTGTATATCAGACTGAAATATGCAATTTAGCTGATGAGTAGCATGCTTTGTGTACAAAGATACGCGCGAGAATTCCAAAACGCTTTCAAGTGACCGCAAACTATGTAGAAAAGATACTTTGAGCGAAATTAAACGCAATGCGGCGCGTTTGAAATGCCGCAAACACGTACGGCAACACATAAAAACAATAATTATAATTTTGCATAAGCAAAACCGCAAACTAAACTCAATTAAAAGCACATGCAGTGTGGGGGGCAAGGCGGCTGTTGCCTCAGAGGTTTGGCAGTTGAGTCATTTGCAGTCAAAGTCATTGCAGAATTCAGTTGGCTGAACTTGTCAGTGCTTAGCTCAGGCGCAGTGCTAGACTGTTGATAGCTTTCATTAAAAATTAGCAGAACATTGGGTTGACTGCGCGCCATGCATCAAGAGCTAAGGGTGTGTGTGTGTGGGGCAGGGGCAGTAAAAACCTGTTAGAGGCAAAATGAAATCCTTAGCATATTAATCAGCATCGCAATATGGCTGAGTATGAGTAATGAGCAGGTAAGGTGAGATAGTCGAAAAGGCGGGGAAAGAGTGGCATAGTGAGACGAAGAATGACGACCACGTGTGAGTAACGGTAAATGCGCCAAATGCTTCGAGTGCTAGACGCCAACAAGCATACAAACGACATACACATGCCGAATTGTGTGCGTGTGTGTGTATGGGTGTGTGTGCAAGTGCTCAGGCACGTATCTAAGCAAATGCATTTGCAAGCTTAGCAGCTCAACTCAACTCGAATGAGTTCCTAACGGGTGCGAGCTTGGTTCGTTTTCACTAGGGTTGCCATTGTGCCGTAACACACCATGGGTGAATGTGTGTATGTGTGAACAACTAACAAAAAAAGGAAAAACAAAAACAAAAAAGAGAAAAGAGAAAAGAAAAGCGCGCTGGGAAAATTGTGTCAAGCTTGCGCTTTTCAACTACGCGATTTTTATCGTTTGCAGTTTAGTTTTTCTTGTTTTTGTTTTTGGGCGTTTTTTTTTTTTTTTTTGTTTGTTTTTATTATGTTTGTTTTTTTCTACCTTATGTTTTATTTGTTTCTTTTTTTTTTCATATATTTTTCGCGCGTCAAGCGTCAAAGTGCGCAATATCTACGCTACACTTGAACACTTTATTCATATTCATATTCACAGACGGCGTCATGCCATTACACATACATACATATATGTATATGTATCTATGTTTGTGTGTGCATACACACAAATAAATAACCATATGGACGCAGCTTATATTTTTATTTTCGTTTCGATGTCTGTCTGCCTGTGGGTGTGTGCGAGCTTGTGTGTTATAATGAGCAAATATTAATTATACGCATGTTAAATGCGGTTAATTGCTGTTAAAGCGCAACAAAAAAAAAAAAAAAAAAAAAAAAACAGATACGTATGTATCTACATGTATGTATATATAAATAGCACAAATACTTTACTGTAATCAGAAATATAATTTTTATATTTCTGTAATGAATACGCATAATGAAGTTAATTCAAAAGTTCACCAGTTGCACTATTAATTTCTGTATTTAACTGTAAAATGAAAAAGGCTTTAAGTAAAATTTCAAGTACACTTCGTATGTACTTATGACTCAGAATTCGCAGATACCATTACAGTAAACAGCACTAGTTCCCGCAGGTTAATATCACTCGGGACCGTACGAATATTATTTTATACTTTTGTGACAAATGCCGGCAGGAAAAGAATCCCACGTGAGTTTTCATTGTTATTAATATTCGTAGATGAAGTATACTTTTCAATTTGTTTGTATGTTAAATATTTTCTTTAAACATGTCAATTAGACAATGCAGCAATGTTTGCTTCATGAAGTAACTTCATGAGTAACTTTAGATGATATGTATCAATAGTCTGGACAATAATTCAGTCAAAAATTCAAGTATTGACTGTGTTCACTTTTCTAACAATCTAAATAAATCTTTACAACTTCCTCAATACATTTTCACTTACTACATTTTTTACGAATCGATTTATCATCATCATGCCAACCAAACAACATTATTAAGCAAACCAATACAACTTAAATTAAAAAAATGTATTCAATTTTCATTTTTTAAAGTTATCGTTTCGCTAATATTTCACTTTTCATGTCACTTCACAGCAAACAAACGCCGCGCTGTCGTCGGCATCATAAACTTCCTGGCATTGTAGGGGGTGTGCTCACCCCAAATGTCACACCCGTACACGGCTATCGAATTACATGACTATATTTACAACTTGTGAACTGCTCATATTGCGTTGCCCGTCTTCATAATTGTATTTACCTTTACAGCTTCGACACGTGCGACCCCAAACAATAAATCACAAAAAGCAAAGCGAAAAAAAAACGAACAGAAAACGCCAACAATAACAGCAAAAATATGGTCACAGGAGGCAAATCGCTTCACTGAACGAAGAAGCAATCAGAAATGAACTTGTTGTAGAAAAGAAATGAGAGAAAAGAGAAAAGAAGCACAGTGACCCAAAAATATGAACGCGCATTACATGCCATTACACTTTGCCGTGTGCTTGTTGAAATCAATGTTCAATATATTTACAACAACGACAACGACAACGACTACGATAACAATAGCAACAACAACAATAACAACAACACCAACAATAAAATCCCAGATGATGAAACGCAAAGCGTACGAACAAACAAACAAACAAACATTATTCATATAGTGTTTCTTTTGAAAGTCTCAAGCATGAAATTTTGCTCAGTGTTGCCGCTGACAACTGCGTCGATGACAACATTGACGTCGAGAACGACAACAACAACGAACCACTAAAAGATTCAATTGAAAATTGTGTGTGTTGGTTGGCAATTTAATTTCTTTTGTTATTGGCAACGCATCGCCTCAAACTGCTCTGTTTTCTTCCTGACACGCCTCTCCCCTTCATTAACCAGCAGCTGATGTTGCTGTTAACTACAAAGAGAACACCAAAAACAGAAGCAACAGCAGGAGAACTAAAAGCAGTCTTCAGTCGTCATTATCATCATCATCATCATGAACATCATCACCGCTAGCATCAGCCGCAGTAACATCGTTGCTATTGTCATCATTGTTGTTGTACAACTACTTGCTGTGTTGCCACATGAAAATTGTTAACTTTATATTGGTACAAGGACAATGAAAACTTGGTTTTTCCGGTACACAAAATTAAACAAACAATGACAAGACAAGAATTGTGCACAAAGAAAGCATAAACGAACCTAAAAGTAAAAAGGAACCATAAGAAGCACAAAAATTCAATGAACGCTCACAGTCAACAACAACACCAGACTAACACTCACTCGCTCAGCAATGACGATGCGGATGCTGACACTGATGGTGATGGTGATGGTGATGTTGATGCTGATGATGTTATGTCAGTGCTGTTAAGCAAGTAAGTCGACGACGACGACGACGCGATGGCAATGGCGACACTTCAGAAGCTGTGAAAGCGGAAGTGTAAAGCACAGCAGGCGTTGAATCCTTCACATAATGAAATCATTATAACGCACAAAACATAAAGGCAGCGCCAGCAACAGCAGCAGCAACGGCAGCAGTAACGCAAACGTGAGTAGCATGTCGGCTTAGATATGTTGGGGCATTGGGGCAATATAAGATGTGGCACAAGGTCGAGCATGATGAACATTTTAAAGAAAAACACACAAAAAACGAAAATTTTAACCCGCTGATGCCCTCTTCTTCTGCTGCTGCTGCCGTTGCTGTCGTGCTTGTTTTTGCCTCTAAAACAATTGACCCAACGTCACTGTCGTCGTGCATAAGAAAAGGCAAGAAAATACAAAGAATAAACTTGATTTTGGTTATGGTTTTTGGTATGATTTAAAACTTGGTTTTTTGGTTTGGTTACGGTTTGATTTTGTACTTAGCAAGACTGAGTTGAACAAGCAAACCAGATGATGTCGAACTTAAAAGGCAGAAATTGTGAGAAAAAAAAAAAGAGAGTGCAAGAAGAAGAAAGAGCTAAAAACATGAAACCGCATGAAACAAATGTTGTCGTTTGTTTTATGCTGCCATGCGCCGACTTGAGTTGCGTTGAGTCGTCTTGACCCAATAAGAAAGCAATACTGAAACCACTTCAAGCACTGAGTAACAACAGCAACAACAATTCGAAAACTTTTCTTGACTTTATTGCCTTTTTGGTGTTTTTGCTCTCTTTTATTTTTGTGTTTTTGTGCTGAATTTTGCTGTTGTGTTGTGTTGGCCAAAGCTTTGCCTTACAGTACGACGACGACAACTGTTTGACGGAAGCCTTGTGTTTCCGGCAAATTGTCGGAAATGGCATTTTGAGAAACAGTCAAGTCACACAATATGATAAGAAGAAAAGGCCTGCGTACAAGAACAATTTTACAACGAAAAACGAAACAAGTTGGCAGCGCCACAAGCGGAAATGGTTACGTTGACTACCAAAAAATTCCAACTTGAAAATTTCAAACACAATCAATCAAATTAAGCGCAAAATTCTATTTAAGGCAATCAGCAAAAGTGTCAATCGATACGTGTGAAAGCAACTGTGAGATAGATTGATCAGTGAATGTGCCAGTGAGTGAGTATTAGTGTAAACACGCACTTAGTTAGCGCAATCCATGCAATGAGTGCAAAAGTGCCAAAACACTTAATAGATATTACTCAAGTCCTGCTTGTTGTTGCTGTTGCTGTTGCTGTTACTTAAATCGAGTTGCTGTCGTTCGTGCTGTCATAAGTTGCTATCAATTGCATACTTGGGATAAATAGATTTCAATGACACAATAAACTTAATGCCAAGTCTGAGACAGAGCCAAGACACACGGCATTTGCACAAAATGTCAGCCCGTGACTCGCCTGTAGTCGAGCAATCACGTTCAAGCCAAATCGAACCAAGCCGAGTTGAGCTAAGCAGAGTAGAGGCATACTATGCTAAGGGCAGTCAGGCTCGTTGGAGAGCAACCAACAGCAAATCACTTGAGTGTCATGTCCGCATGAATTTCTAAAGAACGAAATCATTTATCGAGTTGATTTTGTTGTGCGCAGACTTAAATTGCTGTATACAAAAGATGAAGTCAAAGATGATGGCAATGCCAACAGCAGAGAAGCGGAAGAGTGTGTGTGTGTGTGTGTGGCACATTTTATGGAAAATTACTATATTCAGTCAGCTGAGTGGATTGATTGACTGACTGACTGACTGACTGACTGAATGAATGACTAAGTGATTGAGTGACAAAGTGAGCAAAGTAGATGACTGTAAGTCAAATGATGAAGGCGAAGAAGAAGCAGAAGGACGTAGCGTTTTTATACCATCACCATAAAATGTCAACAGTTCGACAGTCAGCTTCTGTTGTCTCGTCAGCAGTTCAGTTGAGTGAAATTGTTGGTTTCACGCTATCAACATGCCAACACACCGACACGCCCAGTTGCCGTGTCTTTTTTTTTGTTGCTGTTGTTGACATTTGACGTGTCGCATCGTGTTGCGTTGCGCAAGGAAGCTGTAATTTATGCTAAGGAAGTTTTGAGCAGCTTTAAGTTGATTATCGGTTAGCGATTTCCGTGTATAAACCAAGACCGAAATATGACACACGCCATTATCGAAGACTTGTGATTAACTGTGTGAGTAAATTGTTTCTAAATCCTTCAGAACTTGAAAAGAAAAATTCCAAAAACTTAAAAAAAAAATGTTTAATTCCCTATTTATCTTGCATTATTGTATAACTTCTTTTTTAAGCTATCAACTCTTAATTATTTTTTGGCCCCTCTTATTCAACTGTAACCTCTTATCAAACCCCTTAAGTACACATTTAAATTGCCCTCACTTTTCAGGTGTCTAATCTTGAATGCATAAAATTATACGCGGCAATAAATTTCACATCACACCCAAGACAAGAGTTCAAAGTGCCACGTTATGCATGCAACTCATAAATTAAACGACATAAAGAAAAAAGTTATGACACATATTATTACTTTTTTTTTACACGTTTAAATGCTCAAATATTTCATTGGTACCAAGTATACAAAATTAAATGCCAGTGTTGTTTATTAAAGCGACACAAGACATTTTCTCGCTGCCCGAGGGCAATAAGCAAAAACATGACAAAAACAAATACAAACTCAGACTCATGTGTGCACAAATTAAGGCAAACACATACACACACGCCTACGCAACATATCACTTGTGCGTTAACTTGTAAAGTAAGTCAGAAGTGGTGCAGTTTTTATGAAGTTTGTATACCCTGCAAGGAAGTAGATCACTCAACTAATAGCAAAAAGGTGAAGTACAACTAAATGCATCCAAGTAGATCATAGCAATTTATTATAAAACATTCTCTCAGGATTGTTTTTAAGCTAACTTCATTAACATTTGCCCGTCTGCTTTAGTTCGAGGTTGTTGTTTTTTCAAGTGTATGAATAACATGTCTATTCGAATGAGCAAATCTAAAATGCATACTATGTTTTAGACAGCAGTAAATTATTTTTTATAAATATTAGATTATGACATACATTTAATTCATAATAATTTCTGCTTCTTCTTAAACTTTTTTCAATTCCTAAATTAAGGCTAAACTCGTCTCGTGCTCAGACTTGTCTTGACTGAAGTATAGAACTCATGTCTGCAGCCGTGTGAGTATGTGCATATAAATGAGAATTTCAGCACTAAACAATTTGTATGTGTGTGTTGTTGTTGTTGTTGGAAGCATTCATTAAAATTTTATTACTCGTCTTTTTTCGTTTTTATTTTTTAATTTATGCTAAGAGATAAAAGCATTTCATGAAACTTCTGCTCTTCGTTGTGTTTTACTTGCTTTGAGGGACAACACCCTCTTTTAATACACTTTTAAAAACAAATAAGCAAACGAGTAAATAAGATTGCAAGGAAAAGATTTTTTTTTGTCTTTCTTTCTACTTTCTACACCGAAAATGCTTAAATGAAAATCATCACAAGTGCAAGCAATAAAGATAATAAATACACACACACACACGTTTCCACAAAACCAAAGCAATTTAAGAAGATAATTTTGTAAAGGTTCACACAACTGCACAAATATTTAAGAATTGCATAGCATGTCTACAGGCGTTAGAAAGGATCTTTTGCAATTGCTTTAAAATCATTTACATAAAAGTAGTAGCCCAAAAAAAAAACGTATAATTGGGGAAGAGTGAGCAGTAAAAGGGAGAAAAAACATGCTCGAGTAAAACTTGCCAAAAGTGCTTAAATATATTTTTTGCTTATGCAAATTTTGTGCAACATAAATAAGCAGAAAAACAAGATACTCATGTTGGATGCCACAACCGTCTCGGTGTGTGTGTGTGCGTGTGTGAGTAAAACCGCAGAGCCTCACACATGTGTGTGTGTTTGGAAATGTTTTTGCATTGGCATATTTGTGTATAGCGTAAATTTTCTTTAATTAGTGCAGCCTCTGCTTTCATGCTGAAAAGTATGCAACAAATTTCGCAGCTCAAGTGAGCGCATGGCGCCCACCTGCGTCTCTGCTACGCATGTGTGTATAAGTGTGCATACAATTTTGCATAGAAATGTGTCTTCATGTGGTTGGCTCTCAATGTGTGTGTGTGTGTGTGTGTGTGTCTATCTTGCTTGCTTGCTGTAAATTTTATTGCGCCAACATAATTGCGGTGACGCCTGAGCTCTGCTCGAGTGCAAACTTTGGCACATTGCCGCAGGTGCAAAGTCCGATGTGCGTCTTTGTTAGTGTTCATGAGTGTATTCGAGTGTGTTCGTGTACATATCTAAGTCTAAGCAATGCAACCGCAAGAAGAAAATTCAACTAAAGTTTAAAGGAAACAAACGAAGCAAGCAATAAACTTGCATTTGCATAGCTTGTATGCGCGTGTGTGTGTGGTTTGGAAATTAAGCAAATATTTTAAGTGTTGTACTTGCGTCAGAAAGTATGCTCTAGCAATTCACTATGCAACAACAATATAACAGCAGCAGCATCAGCGGTACATCGTCTATAGACAATACTACAAAAGCATTAGTGTGCGCACTCGGCTGCAAATTTTCAGTCTGCATTATTCAAATTACTTCAATTAGTGCATAATTCAAAAGTTATTCATGGATTTGTATGCTCGCGATTTGCTTGAAACGCCATGCTTGGAAAATGATGTGAAGAGTGCGCTTAGCTTGCTAACATGTTGCTTGACGTAATTAAAGCACATTCGGCTATCGGCTTATAAAAAATATAGAGTTTTTCAAGGTTTTATTATTAAGTTTCAAGAATAACCACAAAATCTGTGAACCCTTGTACAGTGAAAGAAAAAACCGGCAAGCATTTAATGCGTCACTCAAGAAAACTTATAAATTTGATGACGAAAGTTGTACATTGTTTTGATGTTTATTCTTTTTATTTTTCTTTACAATTTTTCGAGTTTTTTTTTTTTTTGGGTTATTGTGTTCACACGCTTGCTCATGAAACAATTCGCAATTTTTAACTGCTGCTGCAGCAATTTAAGTTTGCAAAACTTTTACTTTTTTCGCTTGCTATTCAATACATTTTTTCTTAAGCCACTCCTCCGCTCGCTTTGCTTTTCAACCCAATGCCGTTTACAATGACTTTGTGGTTAGTTCTTCTACCCACTTTTCTACTCATGCCTTTTTTTTACACTTTTTCACAGCGACCTCTAAAACTATGCTGCTGCAAATATCCGCGTTATTTTTAACTCTACCATCTCTCTCTCAAACATACCACCAACTCCGTCTATTTCTCACTGTTTTATATTTATTTTCCCACATTCCTGACTCTTTCCAGCTTACCACAGCCTGAGTAAGAGATAAAAGTTAGCAAGTTTATTAAAAAACAAAAAAATAAAACGGACACCAGCAATAGGAAGCGTCAAAAGGAAGAAAAAAAAAATAGATGCGAAGTACGCGCGTTGACAGTCGACATCTGACAAATACTTTTACTAACTTACTCAATATAATTTACCGATTTTTTTTTTCGTATTTCTTTTCAAGCCATTTTTTGGCTCTATCTCTTTCACTTTGCTTACGCTCTTCAAACATTATTCATTGGCCAACTTATGTTGGCAGTTTTGCGTGCTCTGCTTGTTGTTTGTTTGCCAGCGCAAACGCAAAACTTGTAGTTAGGCAACTTTTTTTTCCCCCTTATTATATTTAACTTGTTTTTATGTTATTTCTTACTTTTTTTTAACTATTTTTATTGTTTTTATCTTTGACCCAGAAAGGCGACGAAGTGTTTGCTTGAGGGGATCGCTGGTTTTACTGCTTAGTGTGCGTTAAGCAAACCTTTTGAAGCAACGAGCTTGTTTATGCGTTAACTTTAGAAAATGTTTGCATTTATTTGATGTTGTTTTTCTTTGAAGCTTTTGACGTGAGCTCAGGTGTTGCTTTCATTCATTAACAGTTTTTATCTCTTTTATATTATAACTATATTCAAAATCTCCTTTTTCTGCTTCAAATTCTTAACTTTAACATAATTCTTTTTGTGATTTGACGCCGCTATTCAATTCAATAAATCAAATGACGAACATCTACTCATGAACTTGACTTGTCGTAAATCTGCCAAATGATTAACAATAAAAATCCAATAAACCAAGAGAGATTCAATTCGCACAATACTCATCCCAGCTGCAACTAATTAAAACACAAAATACTTACAGCGCAAAAAGAATAATGAAAATAACTCATAAAATTACGGAAATTCATAAAAAATGTAGCAAAATTGAAATAAAAATAAAATTACATATACGCCCCAGTGAATATTTAATCATGACACTGAAAAGCATGCTATATTTTTTTCCTTTTCCGTCTTTTACGAATTGCTCGTTGTATGTGTTTGTTTTTTTTTTTTTTTTTTTTTTGTTTTGCATAACAATTTTAGCATGCGAAACAAAAGAGAACGCAAAATGAAATCTTAGAAGACCATTTGAAAAATATAAAAATTGCGTTAATTTTTCAACAATACTCTTCACACCCACAACACAAGTCGTGTATGCCGGCAGTTGGTCAAAAGCGTTGTTCCTTTCTTTTACACATTTTTCAAGTACGCATTTAACATGAATTTTTCAAAGGCGCTAAAAATTATAAATAAAATCTGCACGAATGACGTAGTCAAGAGCACTGTGAGTGCTGTTGTTATTGTTGTAAAAGTTGTGCTTGCTGCTGCTTAGCATAAATGCCTACAACCACGCCTCAAAACATTACTGAGTGTAAATAATTTTTCACTGTGTCTAATGACCAACTCGTGTACAATAGCTGGACTGAGGAAATTTGGTTTGTTGTTCGAGGCAGAAAATTGGCCCCAAAAATAATAGAGAAGAAGTGAAATGCTTTGCTGCACAACAACAAGAGCAACAACATTAACTACAACAACAACAATAACATGATGATAGAAGGCAACATTTAATGATGACATGAATTCATCATGACAAGAATAACGCTCAAAGGCGGCCTTGAATGTTCTTCAACAGTGGCACTCGTTGCCGCTCTGAAATTTTTAAATAAAATAACACTGACACACACACACACACTCACTCACTCACGCACACACCAACGAATACAAAACTGTAGCCACATGAAGAAACAGTGACTTGTACGCTAATTTTATGCGCCTTTGTGATTTTTATGTTGCCTACTTTGCGGCGCTGCTTTTGCATTTTCGTTGTCCATCGTTTGCGTTGCTTTTAACAAGCATCATGCGTCCTGGCACGCCTCCATCATATTGTATGTCCTGTTGCTGTTCGTTGTTTGTTGTTCCTACAACGCCCCCGCGCCACCCCACATTGGACACACCCGGCGGTCATGTTGTTGATGTGTAGCCTCTGTTTTGCCTACTACCGAAATGAAAACTTTGCGGCTGCCAGAGTTGCCTTTCGTCCTGCTTGCCTGCCTGACAGCCCGCTTGCCGTACGTCGCTTCTGTTTTCACTGTTGTCATTAGCGTTAATAGTCATCACTGCTTGCGACGAGCAACAAAAAAAAAAATTGTTTTTTTTTTCCACTTCTTCTTTTACGTTCGTTCTTCCGCCTCTTTTACGCTGTGACTTGTTTGTTCACGTTGTCATCGACATTGTCGTCGCTGTTATTGTTGGTCGTTGGTTTCTCGTTCCCCTTCCCCCTCCCCCCAGCACTTTGACTCGTCCTTCGCTTGCGTTCACTGAGTCGTTTCGCATTTGCTTTTTTTAGTTGCTGTGGGAGTTTTGTTACTTTTAATGAGCGAGGCGTGCATCCTTTTGTAGTATCTCATTAAGTTTTGTGGTTTTTACGGTACGATTTTTGCCTTTGCCTTGCTTTCTCGTGCGTTCTCTTACGCAATTTCTTTCATGCTTTTTCGACTTTTATTTTACGTTTTCGTGCCTTTTTATCTCAATGCTACTTCTGCTCTTAATGATCGCATACGCATTTCATGATATTTTTCATAATTTACTTCATGCATTTTTGCCACATGCTACTTACTTACATAACATCAAAAGTGCTCATGTAAAAATTTTCCTTTTCGAATTAAATAAACGAAATGATGCTTTTATACTCATAAAGCGACAAAATATGTGTCTTAATTGTTGTAAGTACGTAAAAATTAAAGGCTTCAACTAAATACTTACTTAATTAACCAATATACATATTAAATAAAGAGATGAGAAATTAATTTTCCTGTGAAATCAGTAGCCTGGTGCGACCTCAAGCCAAATATCATAGTTTGCCTTCTGTGCTCTACCAATAACCTATCATAGCTTTCACCAAACGTCCCTTTTTATGCATATCCGAAGGAACTTCATCACTTCAATTCACTTTTATTTCTCCAAAACTTTCAAAATTTAATAAACTTTATTATTTATTGATTTTGTTTAACAAAAATATTAAATTTTTTGCTTAGGAACATTTTGTAGTAAATCAATTTAAAGTCTAATGTAAAAGAAGACTAATAAGAAGACTTAAAATGGTCAAGAACAATTTTTTGGATTTACCGAATGAAATTCAATACAATTTTGTACCTCAAACCAAATATTTTTCTTCAAAACATTTGTTTTATTTACTTTGCTTGGCTTGTTTACGGCAAGCAGGAAGCATATTTTTCATAACTTCCGTTTTATCTCTTCATTTACCAAATTTATATTTTATTCATCTGAATATTTACTTGATTCATGTAGCTGGCAAGCAATACACAATCAATCAAACTGACAGACAAGCCGCATATACATACATAATACATAAATCTATGTCAAATACAGTTAACGAAACTAACTCAACACTAATAAAGCCAATAAAAACGCGATTAGCATTCTAATGAAATATGATGTGACAAAAAGTCGCTCACGCCCTCCGCCCAACGCCTCACAATAAATTGCTTTGTCTTCTTCTCAACAGCGCACAAGAAATATGCGCCCTAATGTATGCAATGCAATTATAACATACGTAATAACATTTTATTTGACGCCAGAGCTTCTTTTTCTTCAGCAACTTTGGTAAGGAGAAGAAAACCCACAACAACAAAATTGTCGAAATATTGATTGCAATGCAAAAGTTTTACTTCTCAATGCCATTTTGTTATTTTTGTTGTTGTTGTCGTTATAAGTATTATTTTGTTTTTGGATTTTTGCTTTTATGCCATAAAAATGTAAATTTTTATTGTGCCATGCTTCTGCAAGATTTATTGTATTAAATGCTGAGGTGGTCGCGCCATTGAAAAAGGCATCGGAAAATTGCTGATGCGCCGATTTTACACACACACATGGCCACATACATACATATATCAAAGGTGCACAATAGACGAAATTTTATTTCATTTCATCGCGTTACATTTTGCGACCAAAAAAGTCGTTCGACAGCCATTTGTTGTTACGAGTATTGAAGTTGTTGCTGTTGTTGTCTGCCGTTGAAGTAAAAGTGTGTGAAATTTTTTGTTGTTGTTGAATTTTTTATATTTTTTTATGTAGATATTTATTATCCTTGCTAACTGTTTTTATGATTCGATTTGATGATTGTTTCGGTTACGACGTTGACAAAACCGAAAAGAAAATAAAAAAAAAAAAAAATAATAACAAAGAGTCTGCCAACTCTCCAAGGACAACACACAAACGCACAATGGCATTTAAGCTAAGCAAAAAAATATTTTATATGTGCGATGCTTAAAAGTGTCGATTTATGGCAAGTCCTTCGACTCGAACAAAAACCAAAATATTATTTCATAAATAATACGCCATTTTTTCACCCTCCATGTTTTTGTTTTGGTTTTTTGTCCAGACAGAAATATATGCCATTAATTTTGCTTTAAAGTAACAAAATTTAACAATTTTTGCTTTCTCTCTCACTGACTTGCTCTAACAGCCAACAATTGTTGCGTTTCATATAATACTTTAATTGTGCTGAACCGCCTGCAATTTAATCGAAATTCTAAAAATAAAACAATTCATTTCGCTTTTATGTTCCTCTTCAAAGTTCTTTTGTATCTTTTGTAAAGAAATTTTGCTATAAATTTAAAATACCACTTGAGTAACGCAAATGCAATAAATATGTGCGTAAAAGCATGATTTAATGAATTTTCTAAGGCTTTCCGGCAATAACATAATTTAATTTGTGCGCCGCCAACAACACAAGCGACAACAACAACAACACGAATAAAATCAACGTGCCGAAATCGAGATAAGCAGAGTAAGAGTCTTACAAACGATGTGGGCGGTGGAGGGGCAGCAATCGAGTAGGACTGGAAGGACGCATCATTAAAACGTCAAGAATCCAAAAAGTGCGCAAATCTCGCATAATTTAATAACGTCAAAAGTGGTAGCAAAGTAAAAGAACTTTTTCTTGTTTCGTCTTGTCTTGTCTTGTCTCAGCTTGACTTGAATTCCGTTTGCTTTCGCTTTTGCTTTGCTTTGCTGCCTTTATAAGTGCCAACATAATAAAAATTTCAGCCTTCGAAAGCATAAAGATGGTAAAGTTAGCGGAAGCTGTCGACAGACGTAGGCTAATCTATGTGTATGTGCCAACGTGTATACATCTGTTTATGTGTGTGTGTAAGTGTGTCTAATTCTAGCTACGTTGCTGTCTTACTGTCTATGTTGTCGCCACTGTTGAAAATCCAAAAGCTTTCATATTTCAACGTAAGCTTGACTCCATTAAAGTCAACATTATGAATTTTAATTTTGAAATTTTATGTCTTTTTCGGCGACATAATCCGTGTGTCAATTAACTTGCAGCAGCAGCAGCCATAGCAGGAGGGAACTGCCTACCACCAATTGGCGCTGCCAACACCCACGCCAATCCGACTAATCCAAACGCACGCTCAGCCTTCAGAACAATGTCGCCTTCTGCCGCACATCCTTTAAATTAGACGTTGCTGTTTTTTCAAGTCGATTAAACGTGTTCTTTGCTTCAACTAATACAGCATATGTCTTTACTATACGCACGACTTTTTTTCATTAAAATTGTCTTTAAAATTGTTTCGTTGCTTTTTATTCAAATACATTTTCATTCTCTTTAAAATTGCAGTTGCCACTTGACTTGACTCGACTTCAGGCTTTGATTTTCACCAATTGACATTTTTGTATTTGTCAGTTGTGTGCAGGCAAGTCGACAGTTGCTTTTATTATTGTGTGTGTAGTTTTGTAAAAAATTGCAGAGGAGGAGGAGCTGAAGCAGTGCAAGTACTTCTGCAATGCAAATAGTTTTCTTGGCAAGCACTTGTCTAAGCAATGATGTTCGAAATCGTCTTACAAGTGCAATGTCAATTTGTACGTTGTGGATTAGTTAAGGGCAGGATTCAACGTCAAAGATTTCCAGTTGGAATTTGCAAAAATATTTCTACAACAGCAGATGTTTGCCATTGTGTGATGACTTGCTGAGTGTTATGAATATGAAAAGGATTTTCTGTTTGTGTTTTTTTACATATAACAAGCGTACAACTATGTATGTATTATGGGGGAAAACTAAGTTGGATCTAAGAAGCACTTTAAATTGTAATATGGTATTTTGAAAAATTGTTGCTTTTGTTGCTTTAAGAGATAGACACCTTTATTGAAAGGACCACAAAATAAGCTAGAAGATTATTTATGGTAACTTATGGATTAAGCTTAAACAAGAGTTCAAAACAAAGGTTAAAGACGTGACAGAAAAACAACTTTAAATATTACTTTTGCTTATCAAAAGAATTATTTATGCAAAAAGTGTGAAAAATATTCTCAAAGCTCACAAGATAAATTTCATTCACTACACATAAAATCATAATGGAATTGTCTTAAACATTTTGTATCCTCACTTTGGCCACTAAAATTTTGTTCAACGATTTTCCACTACAAAGCCAAAACATAGCAATGAGCGCCGCAGGCACACTTAAGTCTACGAAAAAAAAAATCATTACTAGCCAACTTTTGGCACTCAAAAAGTGCTTAAATTGTACTTAAAAATTAAACAAAAATTTTCTACGACCAACAACTTCAAACTTTAATTGTACATAAACAGCAAAAATGTATTTTTCTACCATTTTTTTTTTTTTGCCGCAGAATTTTCTTTTAATTTTTTTTTTTTTCGTTTTTCATAAACATTTTGACTTTTTTGGTATCGTTTCAACAATGGCCAAACTTTTTTTTAGTGCGCAATTATGGCAATCAAAGTAACATTTAGCAAAATTTCAACGCACTTCAAGTAAAGCAAAACATAGTAAAAGCAAATAGCGTGGGCAACAAAAATAAAGTGGCATGGGCGTGGCAAACTGAGGGAAGACAGAAACTTTGCACTTTGCCATGAATAAATATTTCAGTGGAAAGCTGATTGAATTTTCTGATTGATTTATTTTACAGACGACGAGCCACGCAGAACTTTTGTTGTGCAAAAAAGAAAAAAAAACAATGAAGCGAGAAAAGAAAGAAAATTTTCACGCACACAATAACGTCAAAATAATAATAGCAAAAATAGGAAAAAGAAATAAAAAACAAAAACAACAAGTGAACTAAAAAGTACGGGAACTAAAAAAAAATGTAGCTTGCTTTCAGGCTTGTAGAAAACACTAACAGCAGCAAATGGCAGCAAATACTTCACAAGTTGTGCTTTTTTACTTCAAGTATTTACTGCTGACTTTATTCCCTACTCTATATCACACCCACTGTATCTTTGGTACGCGCTTTCGCTCTTTGTTTTGTAATCCCATGGCCCCAGCTGAGGGACAATCGCCGCAATGCAAACTCTTCAAATAAAATCAACGGCAACGCCAATGCCAATGCCGACGACATTGCCGACAATGTTGGCATTCCTGCTGAGCGATGTTGAACTGAGCTGCGCTGAGTTGAGCTAAGTTAAGTTTAGCTGAGCAGCAACTTCAAATTGAATTTATTTCATAACATTAAACATTTCTACTACATGCTGGCCATTTTCTTTGATGGTGGCCAGCAACTCTATTAAACTTTTCAAGACATTAGGCGCGTTGAGTCAAGTTTAGTTCAGGCATTTTAATGTTCTTATCACTGAGCTCGCCTTTTGGCATACAAAAATAAGGCGCACACACACAGTCTCAGTGTCTCTGTCATTAGTCATAAATCATTTTGTTGACTGTGTGTGAGTTGTAGAGGGCTTTGACTTTGTCTCTCTCTTTCTCTCTGCCCATGAAATGCCCGTTTGGCTGTCTGTCTGACTGTTGTGGCTGTTATCGTTAATCCGTGCATTAAATTTGGCTTAAACTTTCATTTATTTCGAAATTATTCCTACACTAATTTGTATTTGTTTTTTTTCTCTTTCTTTTCCCCTTTTTTTGCTCTCTTTCACTCTGTTTCCTGTTAGCCCAACTCAGACTCACAACTGTCGCCTGACGATTTCCGGTTTGCCATGCTTATTTCCGCTCGCACTCAGCCGCACTTACTCGCAACAATCTTCTCTAATTCGGCTCAACCATCGATTTGCTAGTTGTTCTGGTTTCTGGTACATATTTGAAATTGTGTTTTTGTTGATGTTGCTGTTGCTGTTGCTGTTGTTGTGTGTGTCGTTTTTTGGTTTAAGGCTTGTTTCTACATTTTACGCCACACCCGAGAGTTAATGATTTTGTTTGCTTGTTTGTCGTAAACTCAAAATTGAAATTTATTTTTCATGTTCTTTGGTAATTCAGCTGTTTTTGGTATTTCGAAAGGATTTAAGTATTTCTAGTTTTATTTTGTTTATTGTTGTTGTTGTTGCTACATTTGCCATCAACTGTTCGTTTGTTGAGGTCGTAAATTTTACAAAATAAATTCGGTTTTGCTTATAGAAGCGTAAAAATCTTTAATGAATACAAACTCTCGAGTTGGTCGAATAAGTATTAAAACAGCTTTGACCAAGTGAATTGCACTCCGGTTAAGTGCAACAAATAGTTTTCAAACAAGATAAAATAATTGTGGTCGGCTTGTTTTAATCTCTTAACTACATATTTGTTTGAAGAATTTAGAATTTGAGAAATATTTAATACAAAAATTCTTAGCAACTGTAATTCTTCAATCTGAAAAAATTTTCTTTTCTCTTTAAATATTTTTTTCATTCGACCTTAAAATTATTTTGAAAATAGATAAGGTAAGCAAACAACAAGCAATTTATAACCTGTGAAATCAATTAAAAGTTCTAATTAATTAAAAAGCTAACACTTTCTCAAGTATTTAACAATTTTCTCAATATTTATGCTTAAGAATATATTTTGAACTGATTTGAACTCACTCAGTTTTTATAGAGATTTTTGCAGATAATTGCTACACTGCAGTAATAATTTTTCAACAGAAGAAGAATAATTGACTTCTATAAATGAAAGCAAAAAGCGAACGAATTAACTTCCACTAACCTCAGACAACAAGGATTAACTTGCGGGCACTTTGACATGACTTTTAATACATATGATTGCTGCTGAAATATTATTGCACAACCACAACAATAAAAACAACAACAACAAAATCAAAGACATGTTACGCGTACAAATCGTTTATAATTTGTTATTTTGCAAACGATGCACAACGGAATCGCAAACGAAAGCGGAAACGGAAGCGGAAGCATCAAAGAAACGCACAAGCACTTCAAGTGTGTAGTGTAAAAATTCTAAATTTGCTGCGGGTCCTGTTACTCCGGCTGCTGTTGCTGACTGTGTACAAAAATATATAGCGCTGAAATTTTATTGCACACTTGATAATTTTTGCAATAATTCAAGCAAACTAATCACCACATAAATAATCTTAAGCAGGATAAGAACAGCAGCAAGGATAACAAAACTATGCGAAGGAACATGGCATGCATGGGATTGAAGTGTGTGTGGCAATAATTACAGCGACGAGTATCGCAACTCGTTAAGCCAAAATCGACAGTTTCACTTTAAGCTTAAAACTCTGAGTAAACAAACAAGCGCGAAAAAAGGGGTGAACATGATAAAACAAAGTGCTGAACTGCAAGAAAGAAGAAGAGGAAAAAATGGACATAAAGAAATGGGGATTTTGAAATGGGAAAATCCATAAAATTAGCTCTCAATATGCAAGCAAAAGTTGTTGGCAGCTGCTACCAAGCCGCAAGACTCGCACACGCGCTCGTTCGTATATTCATTCATTCATTCATTGAATGAGCTGCTGTGCAAAGCGGCAGACAGCGGCAGCAGAGGAGCAGCAGGAGCACTGACTGGCTGCAGCATCCATGAAGTTATTTTTTTTTTTTGTTTTTCTCCACACAAAATGTAGGTTATATACACTGAATACAAGCGTCTGCCGTACGTGTATATTTGTATACAAGTGTGTGTTTGTGTGTGTGTGTAATTACGTATACGCAGCGTAGCTGAAACTGAGGCTGACTTGTCTTGGTTGCTGTGCCGTGCCATGGCGTGCGATATACTCGTAATCAGAGCAAGAAAATGCCGCAACAAAGTAAGAAAATTATGTTTGTGTTGTCAGCAGCTAGAGAAACAAGTAAATGACTGAACGCAGCATGTACAAATTTTGCTCGCTTTTATTTCGTACGCCATTATTTTTTTGCCTTTTCTTTTTTGGGTTTTTATTTTTTCTTTTTTATATTTTGTCTCTATCGCAACAAGAAAACTTTAACACACAAAGCTTAAATTTAAAAAATTTACCAGATTTATTTTGATTTCTGCAGAAATGTGAGCCACAAATAGATTTTAGTTGATATTTTGATTGGTTTTGATTTTGATTATGATATTTTGCGCTTGTTTATACATTCATTTAAACTTTAGTTATTAAAGTACGAATTTCTAATGTTTTATATTTATTTTTGTTAATTTATTGTTCACAATAATCTTTATATTAACACATCGCATATAATACGCACTGAGAAAAAAGTGAAAACGCTAAAAAGCGTCAAATGAAGTCACACAAGTCTGAGTATATTCGCAGCAGCAAAGCACACACGAAAATCCGAGTCACACTTTCACTGCCAAACCGACCGTTAAATACAACGTTCGCAACGCATCTACTGACACATTCGGCTGCGATCTCGAAGATATGCCAAGCCAGCGCACACACACCGCTGCTAACACGGAGGCTGTCTCAATACACGAACCGATTGCTGATGAAACGAACGCACGCGGGCACGCACGCATGCAGGCACGAAGCAACGTACGAGCGCACGACAAGGCACGACAGGACGAATGCGCGACACAGATACACAACAAATACTCAAGTGTGCGCTACTCAGACAAACATTTGCGTTGCGCTCATTTCGTTTATTCGTTCAGCTTCGCAAGCGTTCGTTTTTCGAAAATGTATAACTGTAACTCACGAAGAGCGGTTTCATCATCGCCATCGCACGGTGTCGTGTTTCGCACAAGGAGCGCGCTAATGACAGTTTTAAGAGTTGCCGCAGGCTAACTTGATGTGAGAGCGGCACATAAAAGCGGTTAACTGTGGTCATGGCTAAGAGCGTGTTATGTGAAAGCGCTCAGCTGTTCGGCATTGTCGTATAACAGTTTCATGTCATATTTATGACTTTATCAGAGAAATGTAAAATAAAACTTTATGCTTACAAATAAAAATGTACTTGTTTATAGCAAATTTTTACAATATTTTACTCAAAATCTGCTTAGATGAAAATCTTCTCAATGAAAACATTTAAATACTTTAACCGTTATTTGTTTATCAACAGCTGATTTCACATGCAGTTGAAACATGCGCAGTGATAAAAATGTTTACAAATACTGGGAAGAAAAGCCAAAAATTCACGAATCAAGCTCAATTTTCGTTTAGCCTACGAACATATCTGTTAAGTATGAAAATATTCTGCATTGATATAGCTTTGATATTGCAATAGCTTTTATTCGAAATTCGATCTTTACAAACTTGTTAACATAGTCATAAAAAAATGTTAAAAATTAGTCTTTTTATTGATCTATATATCATAATACACAAATGGTATCTATTGCAGAAGATTATACTAATTTACATTAATATTATTTTCATTGAATCCTTAATAAATCATGCTATTAGATTAGAATAATTCCTAATATGATATACCAAAATGAACTGAAAATTACTTTATGGCAAACAAACTCTATTCAATCCTAATCAAATATGCCTTACTGACTGCTTAAACCAATAAAATATGACCAACAGTGTCTCTTCATCGCACCCAAACGTCCAATTACAGATTTGTGAACTATAAAATCAACTCAAGAGCGCACAGTCGACGAAATTGGCCGCCAGGCGAACACTTTATTAGCGAAGAAGACCGAACAAGAAGCTCAGCTAATGCATATTAACATCAATCAAACCACAACACAAATAATTTGTAACGCCGGCGAGCTACAAATGCCTGCAAATACCTTTTCCAAAAAAATACAACAAAAAGAAAACAAGTCAAAAGCATAAAGAGTATTTTGTGCGTTGAATCATCATCATCATCATCGAATGGCGTCGATGGCGGCCTCATCATTTGTACGGCACAAATCCAGCGACACAACATGGGCTAAACAATTCGGTAATTTGTGGCAGCTGGAACCGACTGAGACTGTGCCAGCAGCCGTTGTCATGGCTTGGTCCGACCAATTGGTATGCCAGCAACGATGCTGTTGCCGACTGTTGTTGCTGCCATTGGTCATTGAGAGCGTACCAGCAGCAACACTAACGATGAATGTCCTTAAAGCCAAAATAAATAAAAATATACACAAAAAAAATGAGAAAAAAAATGAGAAAAAAAGCAAAACGAAAAGAGCAAAAATGGAATGAAAAACAAACAAAATGATAGCGTTATAAAAATATAGTTGAGCGCCACTCAAACTGATGATGATGACGATGACGACGTCAATGTCGATGACTGACCACGGCGGCGGCGAATACACCAATGGCGAATTTTTGTTAACTTTTTCGTTAAATGAAATCAATTCACAAGTCACGTTGTCGCTGGACAATAAATACATCAGAGTCTATTTAATAAAATCATGATGTGCACTTTGGCTGCTTCTTATGCGCGTATGTATGTATGTATACAACACACACACATACACATATATATACATAGTTACACCCTTCGAAAGATAGTCGTTGAATCGCTATATCGATTTGAGATTGTAAATAAAGTTTGCTCATTGGGATTCCAATCGCTTGCACACAGACATATGGTGGCAACATTGGTCGGTATGAAGTTGACTGTATCCGCTATCTGTATACATATATCAATTGCAGGATACAAGTTAAATCAAAATATATAAAAACAACGACTAACAGCGGCGATTTTTGTGCTTCTGATATTTGCTTTAGCGTTGCGCGCGGTCATCATCATCAGTAGCAACAGCAGCAGCAGCAATAGAAGTAACAGCAACGCTAGCAACATGTTCGTATTGATCTTCAAATACTCCCACGGGCAAAGTTTTGCTTTCAATGTGTTTGCTTAGTTAGCGCAGCACACACTCACAAATACAAATACACACTCACTCATACACATTCAGTGGCAATCATACTATGGACTCATTTCAACTCGATGCTTTTGCACATTCATTTTTATTTTGTTTAGTGGTCGCAGTTTCTTTTCTGCTTTGGCCAGTGAGATTTTTGGTAATATTTTTTTTTTTTTTTTGGTTTTTGATTTCGTTAGTTTGCAAAAATTTGTTGATGCTTGCCAAAAAATTTGAGTAACAACATCAGCTGCATAACAAATGATAACCTGTTTGCTCACCGCACTTAGCTTGGGACCCGTTGATTTTTGCTTGTTAGTATGTGTGTTTGTGTGTGCGTGTGTATATATTAGTAAGCGGATGTGGCAACGGCGAATTAATGCAGCGTTAAATCAAATTCAATCAACTTAGTTGGTGGTTGTGATGTGGTAGAATTTTATTTATTTATTTTTTTTTTTTTTTTTTGCTCTATTAACAAATGCTCACTGATGAGTGGCTAATCAACTGAACTCATTTATTAAGTTGAAGGTAGCAGAGAGCAAATTAAATGATGATTTGATTTGTGTAATTTTATTTCTTGACAGGTAATTACACTTACACATGCCCAAAAGTATGCAATAAATTTAAAAGCTGCTAAAAATTATTTTATCGAAAGTTAGAGCATAATTTTAGGCAGCACATTGTAAAAATAAAATATTACTAATTCATCAAAATGCATTTAGACAGTTTAATGTCACTCATCAGATAAATTAAGCAACAGTTTCATACAAATCATCATTTCAATCAAAATAAGAAAATAAACTGACTTGAAAAACAACAAAGACACATCAAGTTAACTAACTAATTAGACTTGTACAGAAATTGTTCAGTGTTTCATTGGTTTATTACCTTCGACACTAATTGGTTGCCATAGAATGTATTTGTGTCGAAACTGTTGGCATTGAAATGCATTGAAAACTGCAATCGATCGCCATTTGTTAACAATTTCGTAAAGTTTCAAATTTAAACAACAAACTATAAACAAAAAACGAGTGATGAATATAAAAAAAAGAACAGTTTGAAAAATATCAAAGAAATGGAAGACGAAGAAGACAACATTTTGTATTCACTATTATTTCTTTCGATTAATTTTATTTTTTCTTTGTAAATTTTCCTTTGTTCGTTAGTTGCTTTTCCATCTTCTTTAGTCTTCACTTTTCTTTACTTTTTTTTTTGTTCCTTTCTATTTTTATCTTTCAACTTGAATTGTGCTTGTTAGGATTTTCTCTTGTAGAATATTGTTTTGTTCTCGTTGTTGTTGTAGTTGTTATTGTATGTTTGGCTCGTTTTACGCTCGCTTGTGAAATAATGACTATACATTAAGTATACGTAGGGGAGTATTAGTTTTTCTTATTTTCAGTGTTTGTGTGCGTACGTGTGTGCATGTTTGTGCAAGCTCGTATACACAAAGCAAGTGAAATGTCAACAAATGACGTCAGAAATATGATGCAAATGGTTCATGTAAGTGGTTCTTACGCTTCATCTGCAATATGCGTTTAACATTTATAAAGGACACAACCAGAAAGAAGACAAGCAACAAGAACAAAAATTAAGAAAAATGTTGCTTGTAAACATGGAATAAACCGTACACAATATCTGTTTCATGTACTACGTTTTATTGTTGTTGTTATTGTATTTTTTTTTTTTCCATCGCTTTTGTTACTATTTGCTGAGTAGTCGCTTTATTAGCCTTCAAGCCTGGCATTCAGTTCAGTTTGAAATCACGCATACGCCTCGTTAGTACAAAACAATTAAAGTCAAGAATACGTTGTTTATTCCATCGCACTCATTTCGCCCGGCACGAAAGCCAAGCGCTTTCAATTAGGTGTCTTGTACACAATTTTTACACAACGACTTCAACATTACGTATACGTCCCACTGCACTGCTCGCCATTGCACAAGCAACGATTTTAAACTCAGTTCGCATTTAATTTGCGCTTAAACATGCTAACTGCATTCCAAGCGCGTCGTCATCATTGTTGTGTGTTTTTCTCTCCACTTCCCACCCGCTGCCGCTGCTGCTCTTGTTGCCTTCGGTGCTGTTACGCGTTGATTTACAAGGACAAGAAAAGACAAAAGGCGCAGATTGTCAAGCGATTTGTTGTTTTTGGCTTTTATATTGTTGTTGTTGTTATACCTGTGGGAGAAAGCATGTGCACGATTGAATTCTCGAAATGCCAGACTGGCAGCAACGTCAGCAATTGACAAAGGACTGTTAGCATCGCGAGCAGGTGTTGGTGACGAAGAGATTAAGTCGATTGAAAATACGCCCAGAAAGCTTTAAGCAGTAGAATGAAACCAAGAGAATATTTCAAAATTAAGCAAAAAATGAATATAAAGACTGAAGAGTTAATCAACAAAAGAAGAACAAAAACAATGTGGACGGTAAGAAGAAGAAATAAAAGAAAGAGAAACAACGCACAAGAAAAACAAAGTCAAAAGAAAGTACAGTGAAGAATAGAATAATGCAACAAGAAACACAGAGAGAGAGAGAGAGGGAGAAGAGAACTCACCGACGCTTGCAATTACAATTGCCAACAGTAATTAACTGCTTATCTAATGTGCGCCTGAAATGCTGCTTCAATTGTTGAAATTAAAAAGTATTTAACGCGCGTTGAAAAACACAAACTTAAATTATTTCCACTACATTACGAGTACAAAAAAATTGTTTCAAATTAATTAAATTTGTAACACACACCTACAAAAAAAAAACCACAAAAAAGGAGATACAAAAACCAAAAAACAATCTCAATTAAAACAAAAATAATAAAATAAAAATAATAACAAAAAAAAAAACCAATTACGCGTAAAAATTTATCGCTTGCGCACAATTCGTGCAGAAAAAATTGTATATTTATTTATTATTTCAATTTTGAAGCACATTTCATGAGCCACAGCGCAGTCAAGTGCCAACACAGAGGCTGAGCTTGAGGCCGAGGCTGAGGCTGAGCCTGATGGAGAGGTGTAGCCACGCCTCACTATTTTTTTGCTTTTGTTTTTTTGTGTGCAGCAATTAACTAAATGACAACAGACTTTTAGCTAATTTGGCATGGCGTCAAAAATGCTGTCGTCGTCGTCGACGCAGACGTTGACGTCGCTGCCCATGTTGTCCAACATTGTCGCACTGACCGCTTTAGTTGACTTCTCTATTTTTTTGTCTCCTCGCTTCGAGTTCGCCGACGTGATGCTTTTATATATTTGGCGCCAATGAGACATTTGTTTAATATATCTGCATTTTTCACAAAAGTGCGACAAATTCAAAGTGACAAAACATACAACAATGTATATTGTATAAGTATAATAATAAAACAGAAAGTTGTAAAACAAAACTGAAAAAATAAAAAAGTATTTGATTGTTTTGCATATTTGCAACAGACTTTTGGCTTTGTGCTTATTCATGCATGCCGTTAAGCTTGTTTATTTACCGTTATTGCGCTGTGCGTGACCAATTTAGTGTAAAAAATATTAAATGTATCTATTACAAGCTCATGCTTATGCATTATTATTTTAATCGGCGCAAAAAGTCATGCTTAGCAACGAGTTTATTTTTAATAGTAAGCGAAATCGAATATAATCTGTTTAATAGCAATTTGTCAGTTTTGCTGAACTAATGTAACTCGATACGTAAAGCAAAAAGACAAAATGCATGATGCCGCAAGGCATTCACAAATTGTGAAAGCTTTAAGTTAATATTGAAGATGTATAAATGTTGATACAAACTTCTTAAATCTCTCCAATCGTTGACTCTTTAATGGAAAAAGATATATAAATTTTTGGCTTGAAGAACTACAATGTCAGAATAGTACTTGTTATGTATCTCAAAATAGAAAAGTTAGTTTCTAGATCTAGATGAAATTTACCATATAAAGTTTAACATAATTTTTTTACTTAAACCATGTTTTGTTTAAATAATTGATGTAGAAAATTACCAAAACAGAACTTTAATAACGACCAAAGATGCAAGTTCGTTATTTTTTGCCCCTTTTTCATTGCTGTCTTTTGTTCCAATGTTAGTTTTTGTTTTTGTTTATTTTGCACTCAGCTTACATTGACTGGCAACATTGTTTGGTTGGTGACCGGTGCGATTTCTTATCTCTGAGTAGCATGAACCACAATGCCTTTGTTCAAACCAATATTCCTGCAAATGGCATGCCAAAACCGAAGAACAAAAACGAGAAGAAAAAAAATAAATAGCAAG
The DNA here is from genome assembly GCA_034638295.1 of Phortica okadai. Lineage (NCBI taxonomy): Eukaryota > Metazoa > Arthropoda > Insecta > Diptera > Drosophilidae > Phortica > Phortica okadai. The sequence goes on along the minus strand of CM067849.1, from coordinate 2,329,339 downwards.
AGAAGACCAACGTTGCAATATGGTCGGAGATGACAACACACAATTTGCTTTAATGTTGCAGAAAACAAAATGCTTAGAATGAACATTCAACGTGCTGTGCCTCATAATAATCCACGCGTTCTTTCAATGCGCTTATCTTAGGGGTTATAATGCTAAATAATCTGGTCTTATATTACGCAGAGCTGCACTTAAATTTCACACTTGAATAAACAACTTCAACTTGGCAAACACGCAAGCACACACACACACACACACACACACACACACACGCACACACTTTTACTCATTCAAGCAAGAACTATTTTCGCAATGTGTATTCTATTGGCCTACTTTTAGGCATGCATGGTAAAAATACAAGCTCCAACACACACACACGTATACGAAATAACAATGAACGAGACATAAACATATGTGCATGCAAATACATAAATTGAAGAATGCGCTGGTCTAGCAACTCTACCAACACACACACACACACATACACTAAGCCATGTACCGCTTATGGGGTGTTTTTGTGTGTATGTGTGTGTGTGTACATAACGCTTTAAGTGTTTTTACTTGCCTTAATTCGCATAATTAATTTTGTTAGTAAACTCATGGTTAGCATTCTGTTATTGTTGTTGTTATTATTGTTGTTGTTGTTGCTGTTGTAAGTGCCGCCAACGCAAACTATTGAAATAATTTGTTTGTTTAACTGTTATGTTAAACCCATTTCGATGCCAATCGATTTTAGTATTGTTTGTTTTTATTAAAAAAAAAAATTATTTTTTTTTGTTCGTTTTCTTTGCTTGTGTGCACGCATACATACATACATGCAATTCTGACTATTCAGAGATGCATGTTCGTTGAATTTGCACCATTATCGTTGCATACTTTGCGGCGCTGTTTCAGGCAACACAGGTAATTGCACTCATGTTCCGCAAACACAATGCTTCGTTCATTTGAGTCAGTTTGCGCATAAACATGCACACACACACACAAGAGCACCTCCATTTACACAGCACACACACACACACAAACACATGAAGTTCAGGCGCTTGTCTGTGTTTGTGCATTTTGTGTACGAGTCAGAATAGCGCTCGAGGTGTTTATTTGGTTTGCTTTATTATTTGCATTCAAGCTTCGCTCCGCATTCACACACACATACACACACGCACACCAATTAACGGCCACTTAAATTTTGTTTATGCCACGTTTAACAACACTTTAATAATCGCAATTTCACATAGCCAACACAACAGCAACAAGAGCATCAGCCAAAAAAAAAATCTAATCAAATGAATAATTATCACTCATACGCCACCAACATAAATCAATAATTTCTATCAAAGCGATTTAGTCCTGATTCGATTCAGTACACTTTGCCCAAAAAATTCGCCTCCGTTCGAGTTCTAAACCGCATGAAATTGGCAATTAATCATTCATTTTGTCAGCTGTTTAGCAAAGTTAGCGAATTATTATGAATACCTCTTTGCGGCCACGTTTGATGTTAATTAATTGTCAGGTAAATAACGTTTCACACCTCTCTCTACTTCACTCGTCCTTGCTAATTGTGCGCTCATACTTGACGTCGCACAACAACTAATTTATTCATTGTGCGCAGTTAAGCAAAAAAAGATTGTAATTAGTTTCTTTGTTGCTCGTTTGTTGCGTTCCAACACTGAAACTGAAGCTGAAAGCCGAAAATGTCGAGCATTGCCTTTGGCATTTGTTGTAGTTTTCATATAGAAGTATTTAACATAATTTTTCATGCATTTTTGCACATCAAAACAAAATTAATTGCATTAAACGAACTTTGCGACTGATACTGTTACTGTTACTGATACAGATACACAGATACACAGATACACAGATACTTGGCATCAAATTAATGAGTCTAATTTACTTTGGTCAACTCAATTAATCAGCGGGCGCGCCTAATGAGCATTCAACTCGTTTGGTTGCCACCTTGCAGTCATGTTGTGGCAAATGTTGCCGACTCAGCTAAAAAAACACAAAAAATAACAAAATTTTGCTGATAAGCATTTATCAAACTTTAAAATATATTAACAAAATAATTTTTTAGCTATGAGTGTAAAAAGTTCTCTATAACACACATACTTATGCAAGTTTTTATTTAAATTTTTATAAATTATATCATATGACAAAAATGATCACTTTTAAAACGCTAATGACAATTTTTACTATTTATAGAAAATTTCGTTCTTGAAATTTCCAACCGAAATGATTTACAACACTGCAACAAGCATTAATCAATTGCGCAAACGCTCACCGCGCAACGAAACCACCAAAAGTATTTTAATTAAATTTAAAAAAAATAATAATAAAATAAAAAATAAACAAAACGATTATGTTGCATACCAAAGTGAAAACTATATTAAAAATAAAAGTGCAAATATTTACATATGGATTTATGCATTTAAAGAGCGCTCAATGTTTTCCAAGCCGCGCGCGAAACGTGCGTTTCAAAAATGGCGACAAGGATTTTTTAATTAAATGAAATTATATTAAAATATAGGCAATAATGGCAAACAAGTCGTTTTTTTTTAGCTGTTGTTGTGTCTCTGTTTTTGTATCTGTCGTTTGAAAGTTTTTAATTAATGACGTTACTGGCGCCTTTCACGCAAAGCTTTGTGTGACAAATGCCACGCCAGCGTGACAAAAAAACCACGTGTGTTTAACCAAAATAAAAATAAAAAATAAAAAAACAACAACGACAAATAATAAAATTTTTTAAAATAATTTATTGAAAAATCGTGCATTAAAACCTGTTGAAAAAAAAAAAATACCAAATAAGGATTAATGAAGCGTGATGCGTTGCGATAAAGTTTTGCGCCTCCGTTTCAAATTAAGCCGATCAGTAAATTTACGCATTAAATGCAATGTGAAAACCTCAAAAAACAACAACAACAACGCAAACAAACAGACACATTTACATATATATAACATATAACATATAAGTGGTTCGAGTACATTAAATGCAACTTTAATGATTCGCAGCAAACCAAAATGACCGCACAAAATGAGCGACCCCATACATATATGTATATGTATATGTGCGATAGAGGAAAAGAGAGAGAGAAAGGCTGAGAAAGTGCGACAGAATGATGACAATGAGCCCGTCAGAACATTGATAACATTCACAACTGCATTTCAACTAAGCTCACAGCTCGCCTTCGCTATCTCTCTCTCTCTCTCTTTGTCTATATTCCTTCCTTTTCTCTATATCTGCCTCTGTGTCACTCAAGCAGAGCGAATTATATGCGCCTGGCACACTTCACACTAAATGCATAAATTAAATGCAGTACAAGTCTTGACTCAAGTCAAGGCGACTCAAGTTGACTTCTAATTGCCACATTTACTGTCACATTTAGTGGATTTACATGTTCAGACATTTGATACTATTATATTTGAAAAGGACATAAAGGACACTGAATGCTAACAGCACTGAATGTGTGCGGCAAGTGGCAAACGTTGTGGTTGTGTTGCCTACGAAAGGCTTCTAAAGCAAAAAAAAAAAAGAATATGAAAAACTTTTTTGTGTTTTTTTTTTGTTTTATTAATCATTGGCGGTTATTATCCTTGCGTTTATGCAAATTAGTAATTGTAATTAGCGCAATGCTTCCAGAGTCCATAAAATGCATGTAAAAGTTGTTCGGCAATAGAATTAAATGATGATGTCATTCTGCATTGCATATCATTGCAACTTTTGCAATTATTTTGTTCAGTCAGTATTTAAAGTAGTTTTAGATATTTATTATATTAAAAATACAGTGGAAAAAATTAAAATTTTAATTTAATTTTAATTGATTTTATTTTTTAAATATAATTTTATAAACATTTTCTCCGAGAGTCTCCTGAATTTACGCTCAGAAATTAGTGATAAAACATGTGCTTTTAATATTTTTAATAACACGTATACGACCTGTTTTTTATTCAATAATGAATTTTCAAAACATTATTAATTGGAATATTACGTATACGTCGCATTGCACATCATGTGTCAAGTATTTGAAATCATTTTCACGCAAAATTTTTGACATTTTATGCATAATACGATAATTTATGCTTATATCGTATTTGAATAGAGGAATGTAGCTCAGAGCAGATGCCAAAATAATACAAAAAACAAACATGAGAACAGTCGTACATCATTCTGATCGTTAAGGCTATAATTTAACATTACAACAATAATACAAGCAACAACAGCAACGGCTACAAACAATGGACAAAGCACAATAGCAACATTATAAACAAAAGCAACAAAAGAGACCCGAATGTGAATATGAGTAAAAAATAACGTATTATAGAAGAGAGATGGTGAAGAGAAGTGGAGCCGGTGGAGAGAACAATAAATGCGTGGTACATTTAAAAACAATAACAATAAACACTCATAAAGCTCATTGGCAGAACACACAAACGGACAAAAGGACAGACAGATAGGCAGGACAGCCAGTGCGATACAGTCATGTCAAATATCCTGTTAGCACACCAACACACACACACACACACACACAAGAGTAGTCCAATGCACAGCATTAATTTCAATAACATTTAATACGCCACACAAGCGTAAAAAAGTATCGCACGCGATATAAACAAAAAAAATAATAATAATAATACAATTAAAAAAGAGTAAAACAAAAACATCAACGAAAATTAAGAAACTTTTATATAAAGTGATGTCAATTGTTTTTTTTTTTTTTTCATTATTTTATTGTTTCATTTTACATTTTCGCAATTATGTGTGAAACCTGCGTATAATTAATTTACTTGTACGCTGTTTAAGTCATAAATGTCACATTATTTAATTTCAAGTTGTTGCATTGTGGGCGACAACAGCAACAGTGCAGATACATTCGACATGGCAAGCGAATCGACTCGAATCGAATGCAGTCTTTGCTCATTTTGACTCTGGCTTGTACATGTTAACGACGTCATGAATGTTTGTTTTCATTTTATTATTCATTTTTTTTTTGTTTTTGTAGCATGAATGTCTTTATATGCAATACACACACACAGGAATATTTCTACATGGTCGATTGTGTTCGTCCGTGCGTCGTCCTTGTATTTTGTAAGTTTATAATTTTAATTGTTTTGTGGTTTTCAGTACAATTGGATTTTATTAAATTTGCAGTAAGTTTTAAATTCAGTTAAGCTATTAAAACTCAATTCGTGCATGCTGAGCGCTTTCAAACTGACGCAGGTAGACCGAACGAATGACAGAAGAACAGGCAGGCGTACAGACTTGCGGTGAAGCTAGCAAACAACAAGTGACATATGCACAACATTAAATAATTCGTTTAAAAAATTGTGACAAACATATTGAGGCAAGAAAAACAAAGAAGGCAATCAAAAGAAATTAATTTCTTAATCTGATCAATGAACAACTTAAGCGCGCGGCATGCTCTTAAAATTCATAGAAGCTCATACAATTGCAATTGATTGAAAAACTGACAATTTTATATAAAACAAATTGATTTTAAACAAGCTTTTGTTGCTTAAACGAAAAGTACTTAAATATTTCAACATGCACAAAACAGCATAATTAATGGCAAAACAAATACGAGTTAATTATAGCATAATTACCTATAAAAAGGAATGGAAGAAACAAAGCAAAAAAAAAAAAACCAACGACCAAAGCGAATGTTAAGAGGCACAGGAAGCAAAGCAAAAAGAACTTCATTGCCAATTGCCGCTGCCACTTCACTCCACTCGACTTAAGTTGCATAAATAGTTAGTCGCGTGTTTCATGCAACGAGGAAGAAAAAAAAGAAAAAAACACAACAATAATAATAAAATGGCAGCAGCACAGAGTGTAAAACATTATTAAGTGTAAAATATTTATTTGCAGCATACTTTTCTGCAAGGCTCCACCGCCATAAGAAGCATGTCGAAGCAAAGAGAGTGGATGAAATGGCGAAAAGCAAAAGAACGAACAATTAGTGCAACGACGCCACTAGTTAAATATGTAAATGCCTTGCATTTGCTGCAAGGCAAAACAACTTGCCTCACTTGGCTGCCTTCATGTATTTTGCTAGCTGACTTGGTAGCTTCGTTGCCTGCCAGCCAGCCTGACTCACAGTCGAAATGCGATGATTTAATGGCCAGAGGCACGACGAGTTCGCATAATAAACAAGGCTCAGCGAAAATTATAAATAAGCACTGTTTGTGAGCGTCGAGTGCAACAAGTGCTGGCAATAAGTAGTTGAGTACGTTTGGTTATAAAAAAGAGGTTTACTTATGTGAGTTACACATATAAATTATGGGCAGTTATGAACTAAATACGAACTTGCTTAAACACGCTAAATGCTTTTAAATAAGTATAAAAAAAAACACCCTAAATAACTTAATAGGCATCATCATCATCGTAGCCATAATAATCATCATCGTCGGCGCCTTTGTTTAACATGTCCTTAAGCGATGCTTCCGGCTCGGGCTCAGCATCGGCAGCGACGTCCTCATCGTCGGCAATATCAGCGTCATCCTCATCGATGTCATCTGAGTTAAGACAAACATTATTAAAGGTAAGAACTAAATTATTTACAACAAATACAAACCATTCTCTATGATTACGGCCTCCGCTTTGGGTGTTTCATCCACGACGGGCAAACCCATTTCCAGTTTTGGACGTTTGGCACTTGCACCGCCAACAGCATAAGCAGCTTTGGTGCGTCTGTAAGCAAAGAATTTGAGAATAATATTGACAATTCGGCAAGCATTAACTTACCCATTTTTCAGCTTGATTGGTCCATCTTCCAATATGACTGGCAAATCCTTAAGATCGACAACCTCAGCGGTAATTGTTGGCGTCGCGGCATTGCTGCTACTGGCTTCGGATTTTTGCGGCAAAATACCCTCGGTCAATGTACGAAGTATATCATAATTAATCTTACTTGAGATTTTCTTCTCTTGCAACATTTTCTCAATGGCTTCGCCGGCCGTCGATGAGGGCCCAATAAGTTTTTTTCGTGGCTTGCGTTTTTTCTTCTCCGGTTTGCCCTCCTCACGCTCCTTGGCCAAGCGTTCTTCACGCTCTTTTCGTGTTTTCAAATACTCAGCATTGAGCGCATTCCAAAGTGTATCCTTTGTATCGGCCTCATCCTGCGTGAGCACATATTGATCCAATTCAGCATCGTCCATGTCATCGAAATAGAGATCATCGATTACGGATTTATTTTCACGTTCCACGTGCTCCAAATCGCTTTGTGTGACACGACACATGGCTTCAATATCGGGCCGTAGACCTTCGATAACAACCTTTTGGTGCACAGTTCCTGTTCTGCCGGTGGCATTTTGTTCGTCATTCAAGCATTCTTTGATAGCTGCCAAATTGGATTGTTCGATAAAGTTAGCTGAATCGGCAGCTTCGACAACATCGTCGACAGCTTCCTCTTCGTTTGCGGGCAACTCTGATTTGTTGCCGTTTGGCAAATTGTTAATGCGTTTGAGCATCGAATTAGTTGTCTTGTCGAGATCCTTTTCAAGATAGGCGTCAATCTCTTTTTGCAACTCAGACAGCTCTTGTTCCCCAATCTATGTAATAGATAGAAACAATGATAAATATTAAGAGTAAGCAAATAAAAGTCTAAAAAGAATATCTTACATCTTTTATGCGCTCACGATCCTTTTTGCGTGCCGCTTTAAATGAAGGCGGATCCTGTTCGCGCTCCAAATCTACAGTCATAAACTCCTCCAATGTCAGTCCACTTGATGGCGTATCCGCAAATTCTGAGAGACGCTTGCGTAGCGTTGACTCATGTATTTTGACCACGCCCACAATATCGATTATTGTGCGACTGAACTCATGCATGCGTGCGGCAATCAAAAGTGCTGTTGGAAAAAATAAATATTCAATAAGATTTATCTTAGATCAGCTCATGTTTGACTTGCCAGCGCCACAAAGTCCTGTCGGTCTGCGTCCGGAATGTATAGAATCCTTTTTCATACGTTGAACTATACGCAAAGCAGTCATGGAGACTTCATGTGTCTTGGGACCCAATTGTAGACGATTGGCAAAACGCATGATGTACAAGCAAGGATCTAAAAAAAAAGTTAATTTAGTTAACAAGCAAAAATGAAAAAAATTTTAAACAGGTCAACAGCGAAGGTTATATTAAACCATCACAGATAAAAATAAAAAAACAAACAAAAATCACATGGATTCTTCAACTTTCAATTAGTATAACATGTTTTTATTGCAGCTTTCATTAAAAAAAAAAAAAAAAAAAACCAAAAGAAGAAGCAGAAGTTGAATCGACGCTGACCTTGAATACGCAGCAAGCAGCAAAGTGAACGCGCGCCGCCGCCAATGAATATTGAACAAGGCATCGTCCGAATGTCTGTCCGACGCTGTACAACGGCCGAAATCTTGAACCCGATCTTGTGTAAAACACAACCACTACAACAACAACAACCACGTAAGCCAACACGCATAGCAATTTACAACAGCAACAACAATAACAACAACAACGGCGTTGATGTTAACTGCAGCTTCAGTTCAAAAAACCAGACCAACTGGCAGCTGTTCGTTTGCCCAAAATTTATCGCATGCTTTTAAAGCTGCGCAGGCAGAAATCGCATGCGATTTCTTTTTTTTTACAAATGTTTTTTTTTTCTCTATTTCAATTTATTTAAAAATGATTTCCATGCTGTTGACTACCAGACATTATTTAACACAAGACGTTTTAATTACCGCCGTCGCTTGAACATGACCTAATTTAATGAAATTTGGTTTAAGATTTGTGCTTAATGGCGATTTGCAAATTTTGTTCTCCTTTATGCAAGCTAAAAGTGCACTCAAGGCGAAATGTATTCATGTTGTTTTTGTATTTTTCATTTTTTTTACTTCTTTTTTTTTTTGGGGTTTTATTTTTTCTTCGACGCTCGTTGACAAATACTAATTAGCACTAAGCAAGTCAATAAATTTTCACGCAAACATGAACGCAACGCATTAAAAGCACATTAGCAAATATTTTCGTCTTACAAACACCGAAAAAAACAACAATAACAAAAAAAAATAGAAGATAAATAAAACAAATCTTTAACTAAACTCTTTTTGTCTAATATTGAACGCAAGTATTAACTAAAACAGCCTTGCGCACAGTGACATCAACGACTCAGCGGACAGACATGGCCAAACAGACAAAACAGCAACAAAAAATATATTAAAAACCAATATGAATTCGCATTAGTTCTTTGCACGGTTATCAGTTACGCATGCGGCACAGTTGAACCCAAATGAACTGAAAATGAACATAAACATGAACTTAAACTAAAAAAAAAAAAAAAGCAACGTGTGTAAATCAAAATTAAATTGACTGCGTGCGTCAGTCATGGCTGCAAATACTTAACCAAACATTCGATGAGTGCAAAAGAAATAGACTGCGGCGACAAGTGATTGACTGAGTGAGTGAGTGAGTGAGAGAGATTGTAGTAAAATAGCACGTGATTAAATACTTTCGAGATTTGCACGTTGAAGTGTTGGTACACGTTTAAAATGGCGTCATTTGACAGCGTACAAAAAAAAAACTTTCAATTTCATTTTCAGACGCCGACATCGACACACTTCAAGATATTTGAGAAATGATGTTACTTTAAGTGAATTAATAGCAGTAGTGAACATGATGATGATGATGATGATAAAAAATACTCAAAAAAAAAACATTCTATGCTCTAAAATTACAGTTGAAGTGCTTGAGTAACTGTCAGACTGACTCGACAGCGTTGAAATGAGCTGAGCAAAGGTTTTTTTTTTCATTTATTTCTTTTGCTGCAGCAGCAGCAGCATAAGGTTGCTGATGATGATGATGACTTGCACAGAAGTTTTGGCAACAACACTTGACACACTTCCGCAGTTGTTGTTGACGTTGTTCAACACTGTGCGCCTTTTACTAATACGCGATAATCACAACGGCAACAAATATTAAACTGTCCACAACGGTTGTTGCAAGTGTAGTATTTATTAAAGCAATTGTTACATAATAGTTGTTGTTTTCTTTTTTTTTTTTGCTTCGTTTTCCCTTTTGCACTTGAAAATTGATGTCATTTTGACCCACGCACATAAAACTGACTGGAGGCGTCGCAGATATTTTATTTGCACGCTTCTTTAAGCACACAACAATAACAACAACAACAATAATAATAGTAACTGCCACTAATGGCTTCTTGATGCTGACACTTACAAGCAGACAGACAGACAAAAATACTTTAAAAACATATTGTTTAAACAAAATATTATTTTTTAATTACATGTTGCTTTTTTTGTCTATGAGTTTTAAAGATTTTACGTTATTTATAACAACAATTACAAAAACAACAACAACAATAATAGAATGAACAAAAAAAACAGTAACTGACGCCCATTGTCGATTGTTTGTTGCTTCAAGTGTCGCTTTGAGATTTTTAAAACTGAAAGTAATTTTCGTTAATGTCGGGAATGGGAAAATCTTAAACAATAATTAAGCACATTTCACATAATTTATGACTATTATGTAATTGCGGATTGAAAATATTTTAATTTCAATATTTGTGTTGTTTAGTTAAAACACACCCTTTTTTTGTAACCCTGACATTTGTACTCAAATAAATCCGTGCGATACAAATTTTTGACGTCATAGATCTTTTTGCTAATTTTATTTGTAGATATATTATTTGTCATGTGTTAAATAATGCAAATCTATAGACTTCTACCTTAGTATAAAAGACTAACCTTTTAGAGAGAGAGAGAAAGAGAACTGACAAAGTAAATTTTAAAATTATTTTCAACCCAAAATCAAATAAAAAACTCAAATTTTCATATAGACGATGAGAAATCCAATACATAGTATAAGATTATTGCCCAAAACAAACTTGCCTTTACGAGGGTAAGCAAATTAAAGCTCAAAATTCTTCGTGCTCAACAAGCGAACAAAACAAATCGTTGTCACATAATGCAAAATACCATAAAAAAGGTTGCCAACAAATTGAAAACAAATTACAGACAAACTAACTAACTAACGAGCAAACAAACAAAATAAAGTAAACAATAAAAAAAACTAACGTTGCCTAGAAAATTTAAGAAAACTAATTGTATAAATAAACTCAAAACAGCAAAACAGCTGAGTGCAAAGTTGTAAAAAAAAACCCACAAAAATTACGAGCGCTGGGCGCCAATAAAACCAGTCTTAGGGCAATCAAAAGACAGTCAAAAAAACACATATCGCATGCGAGTAAAAAAGTCACAGCATGCAAACTGAGACAAGTCAACTGAGCAGAGCTCAAGGCATCCCAATAGCTCCAACAACAACAATAGGCACAACAACAACAAGTCAAGAGGAAAAAAAAAAGCCGACGACATCGACTACGACAACACCAACAACAACAACAGCTTCGATGAATGACGACCACCTGAAATTGGCGACGCGATGAGAAGCTCAGCTCATAACGTACTCGTACGTTGACTCGAGCACATCTCAGCTCAATTGAACGCGCGACGAACGCCTTCGAAAATCAACACAACTCAATTCGACTTTCAACGTTGTTCAACGCATTCACGCATGCGCAAAGTGTCTAAAAAGTGTAAATATTAGTTTTTTTAAGAACAGCAAATCAATTACAAAAAAAAAGCCGGCTTGGATTGTGCGCCATACAAGTACAATTGTTGTTTTTGTAACATATATACATATATTTTTTTTTTTTACGTGTTTAAAATAAACAAAAAGTTTGCACTTTTGCCGGTTATTGTTGTTTGTTTAGAGCGCACGCGAATAAAAAACGGTTATAAAAAAAACTAAAACTACTGAAAATGTAATTAATTAAGAAAGGAAAAAATTCAAATCTGTAATTAATTGAGTAAACAATGCTACAAAATAAAACGTAGAAAAAAAAGCACCTTATACTGCATTTGTTCATAACTGCAAAATGTACGGAAACTCATTAACAAAAATAACACAAAATACAAACAAACAAATAAAAACTTTGTACATTAAAAATCAATCAAGAATTCGCTTTTTCATCGTTCGCATTTGTTGCTATTCTACATGTTTATTTTGTTGTTTTTGCAAAACGCTTCAAAAACACGGCAACTCTAAATTAATCCAATGATCTGCAAACTGTTAGATTAATTGAGCTGTCAGCTACTTAAGAAAACATTGAGAGTTGCTTGGTCCGTTGACTTGTGTTTGACTAAAATCTTAAAGAGAAATAAACTCAAAAGAAGTTCAAATTAGCAAGTTATAGTGGCCTTCAATAAATACGATTCGATAGTAATCAAAATATCATGAGTTCTGCATCAAAAGAATAAATACATATTACTTCCTCTTACAAAGAGCTATCATGTCAAGAAAAAATTACTTCTGATAGTCTTAAATATAGCTGAAAGAAAAAAACTATTCCCAAAAAAAACTGACCTTACGATCAAATAATATAAATAACGCCCACATAAAAAATCACTCGCCGTCGAATTTCAAGAAAAATACCCTGCAAAAGAGTAAAAAGCAACACATCAAGTTGACAATAAGAGAACTTGTTCTTCTATCAAACAAAAAATTTAAATATTATAAAAAGAGCTTCAATCAATATACCAAAAACTGGTTCCAAATTCGGCATGAATAGAAAAAAAAACCCAAAATAAAAAATAGACAGCTTATTGTTTAACACAAATCGAGCAAAATAAACAAAATACCTACTGAAATAAGCATGCTAAAATGTTAAGATAAGAAAAGAAAAAACCATAATCAAGATACCAAAATGACAGGTGTACCAAAAAACAGTCAAAAAATCTAATGACAAAGAGTAAAATATTTGACTAATCATCGAAGTAAATCGCATTAAAGATTTCATAACAGAAAAGCAAAACAAAAAGATAAAGTACTGCAAAATTTAAGCAAGTCATTGGTAAAGTTCGCGTGAACGGAGCAGTGTCCGTTAAAAAATACCACAAAAACACTTGAGTATTCCAGTTTGAAAATGCAACACATTAGTCAAAAGGTTAATGCAGAAAATTTATACAAAAGTCCAAAAATTAAAACGTTTTGGAATAATTAAATTACGACTTTTTAACTTTAATTTTAATATTCAAACAAAAATTTCAAATTCAACACAATTGAATGTAATAATTGTTGTTGAATTGAAAGCGCTAAAAATAGAATTTTTTTTTTTTTACAAAGGAATACTCTTCGAATAAAAAAAGCATACTTGTTTCGAAAATAAAACTTGTTCGAATTCAAATTCGAAGTAAAGAAATGACTACAAATTTTATTCTAAAACAAAAAATATATAAATTGCACAGAAATTAAATTTTTGTTGAAAAATAGCACAACTAACAAAGTTCGACATACTGATTTACTGACCAATTGAGTTCAGCAGTCACCTAGACAAATTGTTCATTAATCTTGGGTTTTACAAGTCATTAGTATTTTTTGCCTCACTAAATGCAGCAGCATGACAAAACCAGAAATTAGTAAACAATAAAAAAGTCATTAATGTCGATAAAGTTAACAACGAATTCAACATTTTGACGCGCTGCCAAAAGGGCTACAAAAAAAAAAACACATATTGCACAACCAAGCACAACAACAAAAACAACTCGATCGAGCGGGCGCAACATTTAAATTATGATTATAACATGTGAAAAATCATAAAGTCAGTTGGAAAAAAACCAAAAAATAACAACAAAAAAGGAATAGTACACATATGCAGAAACTCAGAGAAGTCAAGTCGAACGAGCGCGCATAATTAAAGCGTAATCAACAAATCAGCACCTTTAACACCTTCCTTCATGCGAGCGATTTCATGGCTTAGATTTGTTGCAATTGGCAACGGCGGGCTACGCTTCAAGCGAAGGGCATGTTGACCGCTTGAGCTGAACTATTATTGTTGTTGTTGACGTTGGTGAGCTGACTGGCACAGTAACATAAATCAAAAGTGGCGAAACTTGTGCAAAACTATTGTACATGTAAATATAAATTGAAATAAAACAAAACAAAAGAAATAAACAACAAAAAAGTACAATATATACTGCAAAAAAAAAAAAAACTTTTCATCAAATGTTATGGAAATGAAATCAAAAGTGTTGCGGCGACAGCAACAACAACTTAATCAAAGTCGCCCGAGTACGACGCGAGTTCACTTGAGGCGGAACTTAATTGGGTCTTCTTGACTTGCAAATAGACAAAAATAAACAACGAACGAAAAAAGATACAAAAACAAAAATTGCATATGTGCATAAAATAAATCGAAAACGCATGCAGAAAATTAAACAAGCTAAATAAGTATGGCAAAAAACAAAACCAGTAAGAAGCTTTCTTCGACCTTGCCGAAGACTGAATACTCTTAAAGGTTTTTTTTTTTTTTTTATATCACTCCCATTTTTTCTCATTTCTCGTTAGTTCTTGATTTCGGCTATAAGTGGGCGGAGTGCCATGCCCTTTCTAGGGAACTAACTAAGCACTAAGAAGTTTCAAGTATGTTATTTAATAGAGAAAAGAACTAATTTTTCATAAAAGAATTTAAAAATTTTCAAGAACTCTCGATTGAAGGTCGAAACATGGTGTTGCTAAAATAACTTAAGTTTAGATATGCCAGACGACAATCTATCCACTTCTATTTTACAGTTTTTCATACAAAAACTAAAATTTTTGTAATTTTCTTTTTGTTGCATATTTGGACTGCTTCGAATAATAGTTCCAGTAGAACACGTCTTCTCATATGTAACATTGTATTTTAGCAGATGTCTCCTTCTATGTGTTACAAACTTCATGACAAAGTTATAATATCTTTCATTGCGTGAAGAAGAGTAAAAAGAGAGAAAAAGTCAAATAAAATTAAATAAACAAAACGAATTAAAAAATTAAATAAAATTATATATAATGAAGTGTGCATAAAACAATGCAGAAACGTATGCTAAACGTGACACGATTTTTAACTAATTATAGAAAAAAAAAAAAAGATAGAAGAAGCAGAAAAATAGTTATAATAAGCAAAAGGCACAACTAAATTTTATTTTAATGAGACGCGCAAACTTTTGACAGCTCGTGGTGAGCATGATGATGATGATAATGAGCATTGCATTAGCTTAGGAAGCGCGCTTTGGCAATAATCTTTGAGCGTGAAATACATATCTAAAAATACACAACACAGACAAATAAAAAAGAAAAAAAACAAAGACAAAAATTGAAAAACATTCAAAGACGCTTTAAATTCCGTAGAAATATTAAAACTAAATCTGCCGGAAACGTTCAACGCATACAAATTTATGGCATGCCAATTGTTTTTCAATTTCAAAGTATGTTATGACAACTCTGGCATGCGCTACACGGCAACCATCCAGACAGGCGACGTGTGTGTAGTGTGCACAGAGAATGCTAAAAGCGCCCAAAAACGTTCACGACGTCATCGTTTCGGGGCGTGTAAGCCCATTTTTCATTCAGCTGCCACCAAAGTTGCAAGCAGATACAAAAAATAGATATATAAATTTCATTGATATGCCAATCAGCTCTTTGCATACTCTCTGGATTGCTCATTGGTTTAAGCGTGCGAGTTTTGTCTATTACATAACCTCAAACACAGCTCACGTTTCGCTATGAAACAACGACAAACGAAAGAGTCGCGATAATGAATTGATTTCGTCGATTTGACTTCACCAATTTGAATATTGTAAATCAAAATTGAGCATCAACGATTGTAAATTTGATCGTTTGATAGGTTGTTTTGCTTGCGGCTTGAATATTTTTAAATGCAGAAGTCTCTGGAAGTGTGAACTATTTTTCAAGGTTTTCTTCTTTCTTTCTTTTTTTTTGAAGAAATTTGAATAACGAAGTTGACTGTAAGGTTTTTTTTTTTTCGTGACGGCTTCGGAAAGATCATAAAACTGTTCAAGAAAATTCAAGAATTTTAAATTCAAAGATCAAAGTCCTCAGTTGCACTAATGAATAATTTTTCGATGCTTTAAACTGAACTTAGTAACCAATATCTAATACGTCAAATAGTTTAAAATACACAAATTGATATATGATTGAAAAAAAAAAAATTATATTTTATTTTTTAAATAGTGAACTTCCGGTACATAATACAATTTTAACTTGTGCTTTGCCTTAAATTCATTTCCGAGCAATTCAGGCCAACTAGCAGATATATGAGCCAAGCCAAGCCAATGAATCACGGTGATCATTTCAAAATGCCAACATTGGCGTAGTCAAAAGACAAGCGTAAAAAGATAAAACAATAAAAATGCAATTATATTAGATTACCGATTACAACATGCGAATCGACACCAAATGCAGACACGGAAAAACAAAAAAAAAAAAAACATAAAACAAAACAAAAAATATAATGAGCAACATAAATGGAAAAATGACGCACTGTAAACACTTACGAACATATGTATGTGGATGTACATAGACGTACTTCCTGTACAACAACTCACTCTAATAAAATAATATTAAATACAAAAACAACAAGAAAACAATTGTAACCGCAGCGGAGTGTGCGTGCGTGCCGCAAATGAGAGTGGAAGTGAAAGTGAATGTGAAGTGAATCTTTGGCGAAGTTTTGCGTTGGCGCAACAAGTTTTATTTATTTATTTGTATTATTTTTATTTTATTTTTTATTTACATCAGCTGCTTAACCGGCGAATTCAAGTGCAAATTATTGTGTTTAGAGAAAACGAGAAAGAGCGTACGAGTTGAAGAGAGACAATGTTATTATCATAATTATTATATAACTTTAAAGCATTTCGTGACTTAAATGTAAATAAAGAAAAGAGAAGCCACAATACAAAAACAAAAGTGATAAAAGTGTGTACAAGAATCACACACAAATAAAATACATATTAAAATAAGAATAAAATGTTAACAAATCCGCCTAAGTCAATGCCATATGACCGAAGATGATCGAAGCCTTTGCCCATCACTTGAGCAGTCAATTGGGACGTCATATTTTCTACTGGGCAACAGACTACAGTGATTGTCACGCCTCTAGTGGCCCGACAACGTCATCATCATCATCATCATCGTCGTCATCAACGTCAACGCCAAAGTACGGTTTCAATCTGAGGCTAGCCGAATTAATCAATAAATTTCATGGCCCACTTGAACGCGGCGTTCAGGTGTTGGACCATCTGTTGACGCTAGAAGAAGACGACTTCGCCGGTCACTGGGGCAGTGCTTATGCGCATAACTATGAGCCGGAATATGCAAACGGAAGTCGTGAACAAGAGGCACAGGGCAATCAACAAGTTCTAAATTCGAATAGTAAGTATCTTTAATGTAGTTTGTATTGTAATCAATAGCAACCTAGGAAATAAAATGCATTGATAGACAAAACAAAAGAAGAAGTTCGTAAAAAAAAAACAAAAACAAAACAACAACGAAATGAATGTAAAGGTCAACAACATTTTTTGAAGAGTGTAAACTGAGACGAAAACTGGTTTCAATGATTTGTACCAAAATAAAAACAAAAATTAGCTTCGACGACAATGCAAAGAAAATCACGTTAAAGAAATAAACAAAACCTTCAAAAACAAACAATGATAGCAACTAAAGTCAATAGCGGCATCGACGGATTTGACTTCAGCGGCATAATTTCAAGTTCAAATCTTTTCTACGCGAGCCACACACATACGCACGTACACACTCAAATGCTAAACTGCAAATAAATGTGTGAAAAATAAATAAAGCAACTAGCAGTTAATAGATTAACTATAAAGATAGTTGTTAGTTGCATTAAAATCTGTGGTCAAGTTGAAATGAATCAAAATCAAGGTTATTTTGTATAGCAAAGGAAGTTTTATGACCATGTAATTAAAGCTATTAGTTACAATATTAACCTAATTTGGTTTATTAACACTTTTGTCTAGTAAATTTGTCAAAAATCGTGACTTTTAAATTATAAGTTTAAAACATAACTGTTCCCTGCTAACAAAAAAAAACTCAATTTTACGCATTTATACGCAAGGTGGTATTTTTTAAGCACACTTTATGGTAGGTGCGTTAGGTACCGTTTTCTGGTATATACCACTTTCAATACAACTGGTCACCCTGTCCGTTAATTATTTGTATTTGTTTTATGGATGCACTTCTTTTTTTAGGCGTAGTTGCGTCATTTCGACCCACAAAATTCTTTCACAGACACACTTGTTTTCTTCATTGAATAATGAAATAGCCCACCACCTGTGTGATTTCAATTGAACATAAGACTAGCCAGCACATTCTTGCTTTGTCGTACTTCTTCTTTACAAAGACACACAATTTAGTGTCTTTTGACACAATTTTCGATACATGAAACAGGAGTATTGAAATGGCCCATGTCGTATAGTATTGCAAGCGAACATATGCGCAGCTAGTTCTGATTCTTTCGTCTTTGTCGAGTGGACGGACAAACGAGCGACTGCGTTTTTGTTTGTCTCCGTTTTTTTCTTTTGTTTTGTTGTTGTTGATAGCGAAAATTTTCAATTTGATACGCGAACACAACAAAAACGTACAAATTCCAAAAAATAATAAACAAAAGTATTAATATGCGTTTCAATAGCTACAAATTTGATGCACTTTGTATAAAGTAGCTTAAGTTCAAGTCGAAAAAAAAGGAATTTCAAGTTTTTCGAAGTGCGAATTTTAACTTAAAGAGAAAAAACTACAAACAAATAAATCAAAGTTTATGCTCAGTTTTAAGTTGAGACGTGTTTAGTTGAGTGTTGTTTGATCGTTCATTTCGTGTGCGTCATGGCCAGCGGCAGCGGTAGCAACAGTAATAATAACAATAATAATAGCAGTGGTGCTAACAATTCGTCAACGGCAGCGGCCAGACTAGCCTTAAAAAACACGGCAGCGGCAACAACAACTTCGTCTTCAGTTCGACGCAATCAGGAATCCATGTCGCATTCACAAATGAATGGTGGTGGTGGTGGTGGTGGCGGTGGCCATGGTTGGTTAAATGGTAAGGCAGAATGAAGATATCGTATGATAGGGCGCCAGAATCACAAGAGGGTTAGGGTAGGTAACCGTGACGCCACAAAGCTGATGGGTAAAAGTTGGGGCAACCGCACAGACACAGTCAGACAAACAAACAGAAAACATGCTGGTAGACGGGCGGGTACACAGGCTGGCAGTTTGTCTGTGTTTTATTGATTTTTCTCCCGTCCCGGCTTATGCGCAGAGAAGACGCACGGACAGAGACAACGACAATTTTCGTGTTATATAGCGCGCTTTGCGGATTTATAATATTTTTGTTTTGTGTTGTTTTCTGTTTCTTCTGCTCGCTCTGCGGTCGCTCGGTCTATTTTTGGTAGCTCCACTTTTTAGTTGATTTCTTTTTAATAAAATACCAAAAACGAAACAAAATAAAAAAAAAGGGGGAACGCAGCAAAGACACACGAGCTGCGTTTTTGGGGCCTTTGCATTCGCGCGCTCATTTTTATTTATTATGCGACGACGGAAGTGGCAGCTGACAACGACGCCGTACGATTGCAGCTGACATAAAAATAGCCGATGAGAAAAAGCATTCCTGCTACACCTTTTAGACTGAGCTGAGTGTGCCTTGTTTAAATGCTGCAACGCATACTGGACTCTTTCGAGCACTTTGGTACTGGGATATACAACTAATACGGATAATAACTTAACAATTCTTACTAGACTAAAATCAAAACATTATTAATATGAGTTAAATTTTGCCACTTTATCTATATTTCTTACAGTGGAGACGCTCAACAACGGCAACGGTTTACTACTCTCACCGCCGCACAACAATTCGGGCCATCATCAACAGCAGCTGCCGCATCAGCAACGCAGTGGCACAGTCGCCGGCAGTGGTTCTGCAGTCGCTGCAGCTGTCATTGGTCCGCCCAGTGGCGGTGCTAGCGGCGCTAGCGATCACAATATACAAATCACGCAACCGATAAGCGCACCCTCATCCCCACTGGCTTCGCCAGGCGCACTTGGCAGTCCTACATCGTTTTGCTTGCCTTCGAGTTCGATTGCCGCAACGCCCGGTGGTAGCGGCAGCGGTTCCTATGTTTGTACAGCTGGCAATTCACAGCATTATGCTGCAACCGCTGGCGCATCAAATGCCGCGGACACAGCGGATCCAAATTGGCAGGCAACAAAGGCAACTGTGCTCGAACGCAACGCAGCCATGTTCAACAACGAACTCATGTCTGATGTCAAATTCGTTGTTGGCGGTGATTTCGGTAAGATTTGTCGCTTCGTTTCAAGTCTGTCTAATTATAAATTTTTCGTTTTTAATTAATGTTGCAACAGATACGGTGCAAACGATACCCGCACACAAATATATACTAGCCACGGGCAGTTCGGTATTCTATGCCATGTTCTATGGCGGTCTAGCGGAGAATAAACAGGAAATCAAAGTGCCTGATGTGGAACCATCAGCCTTTTTAACATTATTAAGGTAACTAATAAATAACTTATTTGAAGAATAATTTTCAACTAATTTTGATCTGTTCCTTTTTAACAATATCAGATATCTCTATTGTGATGAAATTCAACTGGAACCTGATAATATTTTGGCCACGCTCTACGCTGCCAAAAAGTATATTGTGCCACATTTAGCGCGCGCCTGTGTTAATTATCTTGAGGTCAAATTAACGGCAAAAAACGCCTGTCTACTTCTCAGTCAATCGCGTCTTTTCGAGGAGCCCGAACTGATGCAGCGTTGCTGGGAAGTAATCGACGCGCAGGCCGAAATGGCGATTAAATCTGAGGACTTTGTCGACATTGATCTTAAAACATTCGAATCGATATTATCACGAGAGACACTCAACTGCAAAGAGATACATCTATTCGAGGCAGCACTTAACTGGGCCTTGAATGCATGTCAAAAAATGGGCGTTGATGTGACACCGCAAAATAAGCGCAACGTGCTTGGTCAGGCACTGCATTTAATACGCATTCCAACCATGACTCTCGAGGAATTTGCCAACGGCGTTGCACAAACGGGCATACTAACATCGCAGGAGACAATCGACACATTCTTGCACTTTACGGCCAAATCAAAACCTAGTCTCGGCTATCCGACACGTGCACGTGCCGGTTTGAAGACTCAAGTCTGTCATCGTTTTCAATCGTGTGCGTATCGTTCGAATCAATGGCGCTACCGGGGTCGTTGTGATTCTATACAATTTTCAGTGGATCGCAGGTAAATAATCACAAACTACTTAACGAAAGTCAAAGATTATAACAAAAATTTCTTTTATCAGAATCTTTATTGTCGGTTTTGGCCTTTACGGTTCATCGACAGGCGCTGCCAATTACAATGTGAAAATCGAACTAAAACGGCTTGGTCGTACACTGGCTGAGAACGACACGAAGTTTTTCTCGGACGGTTCCAGCAATACGTTCCACGTTTTCTTCGAGAATCCTATTCAAATTGAGCCAGAATGCTATTACACCGCCTCGGTCATACTCGACGGCAACGAGTTGAGCTTCTTCGGTCAGGAAGGTATGTCCGAGGTGCTTATGGGCAACGTGACATTCCAGTTTCAATGCTCATCGGAAAGCACTAACGGCACCGGCGTTCAAGGTGGCCAAATACCCGAACTGATATTCTATGGACCGACAATAGTCACAGCGCTCAACTCGCCCACAAATTCACTTAGTCCAACACCGATTGGTGGTGGTGGCCCAGGTGCATCAGTTACTGGCAATGGCATTGGCAATTCAGATGATTTGCTTGTCACCAGTGGCGGTAGCAATGGCAGCGGTGATGGCACTACAAGCACCTGATGCTTGGCAAGTGGCATTGAATGGCCTATTGGCGTAGGTGGAGGTGGCATTGGTGATGCAATTGGTGGCAATTTTGGGCACATGGCGTCGCATAAACGAACCAATAAGCAACCACAACAGCAACAAAGAAATTCATGGGTTTTCAATACACAACAACAACAAACACAAAGCAAATTCGAATTCTAAGAAATCCTATCCCTCATCCCCTTCTATATATACAAACTATATAATAATAGTAGTCTTGATTAGTTTAGTCTTAGTCCTCTAAAAATAAATACCTACATAAAATAACTTAAATAGTGCGAAAGTAACTTGAAAAAATGCAATGAAGTCTGTTGAATTATATTTCAAATCAAAAACGAAAATATCATTGCTAAATATTTCGGCAGCTAAGCAAAAGAATCGCGTCTTATTAAAAAAAAAATCATATGCAGTTGAAGAACGTTCCAAACACGCAGTAAAGACATGCATTACGAAGGGCAATCAGAGTATCTATAGTAAACATTCTAAATTCTAAGTGGGAATAGTAAGTGGCGGCAGAACAAATTTTAGAGCGCATTATATTGTCTACAGATTTAATAATAGAACACAAATAGACATATTTATATACATATATATATATATATAAAAATATAAATCAATATTTTTTTCTTCATATAAAAAATGAATTCTCGTACATTATATAAACGTTGGCAGGTTGAATATTGAACAGTTGAAGCGTTTTAAACACTTATTAGCAAACAAGTAATCATAAAAATAACTCAAATTTCCAAGTAAACTCTTAATCGGTATAAACATTTAAAGTTTGGCATTTAAGATACGTTCGATAGTTTGTATACGCAAAATAAAATACTTTAGACTTGTATTCGTATATATACATATATTCATGAAATTAGTAGAGAATATTTTATTCAAATCTTATATTGCAGATATTGATAAAGGGAAAATATCTATAATATGGAACAACAAAAATTTTTAAGCTATTATATCAACAACTATCATATTCCATTTTGTACTTTTATGCTAAGTTGCTTCTAAGTTTGCTCTAAAA
This sequence comes from Phortica okadai, assembly GCA_034638295.1. NCBI lineage: Eukaryota > Metazoa > Arthropoda > Insecta > Diptera > Drosophilidae > Phortica > Phortica okadai. The sequence goes on along the minus strand of CM067849.1, from coordinate 2,306,575 downwards.
CAAAAAACTAAGTTTTAATCAAATCTACCCTATCACCTACGCTGCACTGCTCAAAAAAGTTTAATTTTATCGAGTCTAAGTTTTGAAATTGTACTGAATATTCTTGTTTACTTTTATATTATGCTTTTTCTTTTAATAATTTTGCTTTATGATTACTGATAAATAAACGATTTATAGAATCTTTGAATTTTATTTCAATAATGATGAAAAGAAAACCTTACTATTGTAAGAGGAAAGCAAACACAAGAGGACCCACAAATGTTGAGTGAAATATGCTCAGGTAAGGAGAAGATAATGCACAAGACGGAAAAATATTGTCTGGTTTAAAGCTCCAAGTAAAATTAAAATAAAGGTACTGCCGAAGCTATTCGCCTTCATAGTTTGATTTAAGAAAAAAGACATATTTCACTTACCCACAGATGGAACATTGATGCAAAGTGCATGCGAGAGCTTTAAATATGTCCGACCGAGCTCATATGAGCAAATTTGTTGCACGTCGCTAATATCAATAAGTAAATCTATTAAAAGACAAAGAAATATTAGTAAAACATTTATACTGTGATGTGCTGGTTATACATACGCGATGTTCCCTCAGTGCGGCAGGTCATATACACGCAAGCTGCATAGATGTGTGTGCTTTTGCGACCGCGAGTTAAGTGCCTCATCAGTGCCATCTTAAAAAAGTTGAGAGCCGTGTCGATATAGTGCTGTGTCAATTGTAGCTGATGACACAAATGGGTTATCTCTTTTTTGGCTTTTTTAATGGTCACTTCGCGAGACTCAGTGCCAGAGCCGACTTGAAATTTGCCATAGTTTGTGGCACCACCTGTCGATTCGGCCGATACGAACTGACCGATAGCTGATGCGCCATGACCGACCTCCTCGAATTGTACCTCAGAGACAATGAGGGAATCCTCGAGTACGGAACCACAATTTGTGCAAACTGAAAGCAATACATAATTATAGAACTTCGAATAAATTCCTAAAAAGTGGAAATTTAAGTCGCACCTCTGTCACCACGGGCATTGTCTTCTTCGATTTCATTAGAGCCGCAGTTGCGACATTTCAGACCCGACGACATGGCGTCGTTTATGCTTTTTTAATCCTCTTCTTCGTTTCGCGTTAATATAATCTTTTGACACACAATTTTAAGTCAAACACATTAAAACAAAACAACATTTCAATGTGACTCTATTATGAAACGACTGTGCAGTATTGGTTTAGCGTATATCCCTTGCATTTGTTGCGGATTTGTTACCTGCCTTAAATTTAAGGCAATTTTCGAAACACGGTATTCTTCTTCTTCTTCCGCTTTTGCTGTCTTCTTCTTCCGCTTTTGCGACACTTTTGTGTCAATTGACACTTTTGTGTCAAAAATATTCAAGCTGTTTCGGTATGGAACTGCCAACTTGTTATAAATTATAAGTGTGTTTGAAAAATTCAATGATGTGCGTTTGTATGCAAATATACAGTAGATCAAACAAATTGGATGAAAGGTAAACCTCAAGCCAGATCGAGTTTGCGAGTTCGTCGTGGAAAAGATCTAAATTTCATGTAGGAACCACAAGTTATTTAATGGCAATAAAACCCTTATTAAAAACTGTCTTTTTTAATCTAATACAAATTGGAAAAGTCTTATCAAAATAGATACAATATGGTTTTTGTAGAGTTTGTTGACCCAGCAAAAATATTCTTTTCTAAGAAAATGCAATGCGAAATATAGAGAGACAATAAGTCCGCTTATCGAATCCAGAAATAAATAATCATTGTTTACAAACAAGCAACAAAATCTCATTGAGCCAACGACATTTACTTATCACATTAATTAGCACACACATACATAAAGACATATAAAAAAGTTAAACAAATACCAGTCAAAGGAGCATGACACACACTATACAATGAATATTTACGTTCCACTTATCAACTACGTGCCTCCACCGACGTCAATGGCTTCCGATCAAACACCACTCAAAGCTGTACTCCATAGTATTCCGCGGGCGTCACCTTATGTGGGCCGCCGTAAAAGTCTAGTACGAAAATATTTTCAATCTCAAGTTCACAGAGATAAAATGTATGCGCCTTTAACCAGTTGACGGCCGCCGGATGGCGAGTTTTGAAGGCGGCCAATGCAGCTGGATAGGTTTTAGATTTTTTATCGAGCTGAGCGATGAAAAACTCATTGGTGACAAAGAAGAATTTTGAAATCAAAGTCCACTTACCTCGTGCACCTGTCCACTGATTATAGTGCGTGCACATGTTGGTTCCATGGGATCCTTGCCATCACGTTGACAATTTAATGGTTGCTCATCGGTAAACAAAAATGTAACTTTATTTGCTTTGTGAATGTCAGGACCCGTAAAATCCAAATCAGTTAACATAAAACGTATTCTACCGGAAGAGCCACCTTGTTCGTCACTGTCGTCAATCGAAATAATATTGACCATGGGATAGCCCAACACATCCTTATTCGTTGAAATTGTACCCACGGAGGCCCAATTGGCCTGATGGACAAGAGTGCGTGCCACCTTGGCATGGTCCTGACGCAATTGTCGTTTATACTCGGCAATCACGCGTGCATCTTCCAGCGCCGAATATGCCTTACAATGAGCCAGGCACGCCAGTAGTAATAACAACGGAAGGAAACTTTTCTGTTGCATTTTTTAACGGCTATAACGGTACTCGATAACTTCTTTTAAACGCAAATGTTGAGTACTGACAAGTAAAGTGCGCGCTCGCGCTGCTTTTATATTTATTCAGCGCCTCAATCGATTGCCTTCGCAGTGTTTGCTGTGTGGATAAAGTACATGAGTAACTGGTGCATTGATTAAGCATATTTAATTAATGATACACTTGTACGCGACGAGCGCCACCATTTTGTAAGTAGCACTCAAACACAAAGTACGCGATCTTTGTTGAAAAGAGTGATTGTCATTAAGCATTTTTTCAATTGTTTCCTTTGTCATTTAGTCAAAGGCAGAACCTCTTGCTCACACTTTTCACACTAAACAAACTTAATTACCGTTAAGCTAATTTCAATATCAAGCTAGTGAAAATGATTGTCATCCAAATCATCTTAATGTATTGAATTGTTACTATGGTTGAAAATGACGCACTTTGGAACAAAGAATTCCTCGACTTGTGTTCTCTCTGTCTCTCAACGCGCATTTAGAACCAAATGGTTCGTTAACTAGAAGTTCATATCGTTAACCATTTCAGCTCACACTTACCTGATCACTCACCGGAGCAAAAATATCTGTTTGTTGAAAAATTTTCAGAAAGTTTCCTCTTCTACTTTTAAATCTGTATTTTATTTTATTGCGCAGCTCTCGACGTTAATCAGCGGAATCTTTGTTTACTATCTGGGCTGGCTTTCATTTCTTCATTTGTTTTTGTTTGCAAAAACTCAGTTTCGTTTTTGTTCACTCTTATCGAAATACATACATATTCTCGCAGTTGTTTGCGAATGAGCGATCTGAGAGAGCAAAGAACACTAACAAAACAAAACAACAGGTGTACTCACATTTAAACACATATATATGTATGTATGTTACATAGAAAACATAAGCTGAGTGTGAGATTTTATAAAAGATTACCCTACAAACATTTAGAGGAAAAATCACTAGCCCCTTTCTTTTGTAGAATTGATGAGCGCTATAAAGACGACGTCGTTTTCGTATCTTCCAAATGTTTCACAATCGACTTATTGACAAAATGTTTGCGGGGTACTCTCTTTCTCTTCGTTCCTTGTTCTAATGCTAAGCGACGTCTACACGTTGAAATGCTGAATGAAAACTTTTCAAGTCCATTCTAAATGCACTTGAATCATCAATTTATCATTCAATCACGCCTCGTCAATGTCAAATTTTTATTTTTTTCGATGTTAAAATCTATTTTCACCTTCATTTTAATTTTGTTTAAATAAAAAAAACCTTCCAACAATTTCATTTTGTTCATATTTATTTGTTTTTTTTTAAGAATACTTTAAATATTGTGTCTCATTATTATATAATTTATATCATTTAGGAATTTTCATACAGCTCATTTTATATATTATAACATTTTTACTGTTTTTTTTTTTATTGATACATTTTTATTAACACAATTATTGTTTTTAATGCAGGTTACACAAAGTGTCATTTTTTTTATTCTTACTTGAATTTGAAGTGTATTTTTTTTTTGGAATCTCTCTTGATTTTTCTTTATATTTTTGTATTATTTTTAATTTTTGTTTCAGGTGTGCGAAAGTTCAGTGTTGATTTTGTATTCTTGTTTCATTTGTTTGTACCGCGTGTGTTTCTTTGTATAAGAAGTTTGTATTGTTTTTTTTTTTTTAATTTATTTTTATTATTATTTTAATGTTGCACATTAAATATTTCGTTAAATTATTTAAACTCTTATTTCGTTGATAATTCCTATTTAGTTATTTTTTCTTTCTCTGTTTAAAGCCCATGCACTTTTTGAGTTGTGCTAAAAAGTTTCGAGTTTCTCGTAAGAAAGTTGAAGTTTTGTTTAAAAAAAAAGGAAATTATATTTACTTTTTCTTCTGGGCTGAGTTAAAAAGTTTGTTGTGTTTTGTTTCAAGTTTTTGCAAAATACTACCCACAATTTTCGTAAGCAGACTTTTTGGGGTTCAAGTCTGCTTATTTGGGGTTTTTAAAATCATGTTCGAATTTTCATTTGCTTCGACACAAAAAAATATAAATTTTTATGTTGATTAGTTCAACTACAACATTTATGTATTTATGTAAATATGTTTTCTTTTTGTTTATGTGCGTTTTGTGTTGTTTTATATATATATATATATATATATAATTTTTGTTTATTATTTATATAACATATATAAATATCGATGATTATGATAACTAAATGCATTAAAATCATATATATTTTTCAAATTTTTTTTTTGTTTTATATTATACATTTTGTTCTTCCTTGTTGTTTAACATTTACACTAATTTTACACACAGTTTTAAACTTTTTATGTTAATTTCATTAATTATTCATAGTTTAATGCTATAACTAACATATAAAACTTTTGTTTAGTTTTCTGTTTTGTTTTTTTTTTTTTCTCACATTTAAAAAACACATTGAATTTTAATTTTTTTGTTTCTTTTTTTAATACTTTCTTGTTTAATGATCGCGTATGCTTATACAAAATACAACTAATTTTTAATTATAATTTTTATGTATATTTTTCATATATATTTTAAACAATTCCTTGGCGTGTGAGTTGAATCTCCATTTTTTTTTAGTTTATCATATTTTTTCTTTTTTTATGAAGCTTATTTTGCTTACTTTTACTTGTGTTTAGATTGTTCTGTTGACAGAATATTAACTAAAAATGTTTTCTTTTTGTTTTAAATTTTCATTAACAATAAATAAAAATGTGAAATCGAAGTTTTACAAAAATTTAAAGCTTTCTTGTCGTTTTTCTTGAAGCATTTTATGATAATCTCGTATCCATTTTCGGCTTGACTAGAATATTTTATACAATAAAATTTTAACAATAATAACAAAAGAACCTTTTGGATAGTTTTTTGTTTGTTTTTTTTTTTTTAACTAAAAAAAAATAGAATAAAGGTAAGCATACTTTTGAATGGATTTGTGACCATCATGAGGATATTTACTAACACCTCTAATACTTGGGTATATTTTGCAGTTCGCAAAGCTTAAAATGAAATTAAATTTGAATAAAAACAATACGAACAAATAAAAGTAACTTGAACATTAATGACATAATTGCATAAACGGGCAGTTCAATTAATGTTGACTTAACTTAGCAATATGTTGCTTAGCGCGTTTTGTGCACATTTTATTTTTCTCTTTTACTTAACTGTTTAAAGCTATCATTTCACTCTGTCACACATTCCGACCAGCAGCAACAGGTACGAACGCCGGATGTGCACCACCACCATTCGCAGCGCACCGTGCACGAATCTCAGCTGAGCGTGCACCTGCATTCCCGGTTTTGTTAGCGTCGCTCCGAATGTTCCGACCGTGACGAACGCTCTTGTTGTTGTTGATGTCGTTGTTGTTGCTGTTCCCGTTGCGTCTGCGCCACAGTTTGCAGCTCGAACTGATAGTAACAGTCCCTGCCCACATAAACTGTACGCCAGACGCCATCCACATCTCACATCTGTCGGTACGGCGAATGCATCTTCAGCCATTGCAGCACCAATGATGGACCGCCAGCTTGTATTTCAGGCGGTATTGTGCCAAGCGGACATTTGTCGATGTTCAAGTATTTTAGGTTCTGACATAATGCTAACTCGTACGGCAGCTTCTCGAGACACGGATTCTGATTAATGTATAAGTTCTCTAGATTTTCTAGCGAACCGATTTCCTCGGGCAGAAACTGTAGATTATTCTCGCTTACCGAAAGATGTGTCAGATTGCTTAGATGGCCAATGGTGCGTGGCAGTATCGTGATCTGATTCGTCTGTAGTATAAGCTTCTGTAGCTCATGCAACAGGCCAATCTCATTGGGCAGTACCTCGATACGATTTTCTTCCAGGTCGAGTATGCGCAATTTGCGCAAATTGCCAATTGTGTTTGGTATCTTTTTGAGCATGTTGTTCGACAATATGAGTATCTCCAAATTTTGCAAATTCATTATGTCATCGGGCAGCTTCTGTAATGCATTTGTGGCTAAATTTAATTCAACCATATGCACCCAGGTGCCGACATCAAGCGGCAACGCTGTCAATGCATTCTCCTTCATGTTGAGCTTGGTTAGGCCTTTAGCCCGCGAGAATATACCATAGGGTATCTTATCGATGCGATTATGTTCCAGATTTATGCTATACACGTTAGTAAACTGTGCGGGACCGCCTGTTGGATAACTTGTAAATGAATTACGTGACAGCGTGATAGTTGTCAGTGAACTCAGGCTTGCGAGCAGTCCATCCGGCAATTGTGTTATGCCATTGCCCTCCACATTAAACTCATCCATGCATTTACAGTTCTTTAGCGTGGCAGGTATCGTTGTCAGACGATTATAACGCATGCCCAAACGCACCAACGACTTAAGATTACCAATGCTATCGGGTATGTCAAGCAGTTCATTATGCTGCAAGTCCAGCGCACTTAAATTCACACAATTGCCAATGTCGTCGGGCAAATGTTCTAGATGATTGTGTGAGACATCAAGCGTAGTGAGATTGATCAATGCGCCAATTGCGCCTCCCAATTCGCGTATCTTATTCTCGCGCAGACTGAGCATCGTCAGATTAACCAGATTGCGCAGATCGTCGGCGACGTGCGTGATCCGATTGAAGCGCAAATAGAGTGTCGTCAATGTGCGCAGTCGATAGATAACGGGCGGTATTTCGGCGAGTTTGTTGTGACGCAGATCGAGCACCTTCAGCTGTTTGCAGTTCTGAAGCGAATCCGGCAGCGATGTTAATGAATTTTCATTGAGCGCAAGATTACGTAAATTCACGAGACAGCCGATCTCGACCGGTAGTTGACCGATTTTGTTGCTGTACAAATAGAGTTCAGTGAGATGGACGCATTCCTTCACAGTTGTCGGTATGACCGTAATGGACGATTTGCTGAGATCCAAGCGTTTGATGCCTACAAGGAAAATGATATTATTATTTGTTTATTTAATTGATTGTTTTGATAAGCTTACCCTCATCTCTACAGCGTTGCAATGCCTTAATCACATCCTGATCTGCCTGTATCGGCTTGCTTTTCTTTGTTGTTGGTTTCGGTTTATTCGATTCAGGGTGCTTTACGGTCACCACTTTTGGGCGTGTTTCGGGTGGCATATCGTTGTTGTTTGTGTTGCCGCTGCCGCCGTTTGTCTGATTATGATTATCGCCCGGACTGCCAATGTTACTGCCACCGCCACCGCCTCCACCCCCGCTAGAGCCGAAGCAATGCGTTGTTAGTACACTTCCACCGCCGCCACCACTGCCGCTTGTGCCTGGAGCGGTCGTTGACGCTCCGTTACCGCTTTCCGCTTGTCCGGTCGATGATAGCGATGTTGTCGATGCCGTTGCACCAGCGGAGGAACACAAGTTCATAATTTTTCCCAGTGTAGCGGTCGGCGGCGACAATTTGTTGCCCAAATTGAATGTTTATCAAGGCTGATTGCCTTCAGTTTTCGTAAGCTTTGTCTTTGTTGATTCACCGCGTGTTGTATCGTTCAACGTTGTTGATCTGCAAATGACAAATAACTACATAGAATTATTAATGCAACTTTAAAATGCTTGATTATTGAAATGAGTACGTCAAAGGCATTAAATTCAATTGTACATTATCGTTTTTATCGTCGTCGTCTTCGTTGATTTAGTTGTTTTTGTTGTTGTTTTTATTATTGTTGTCGCCGTCTCGGTTCGTGCGTCACAACTCATTCAACGGATGACATTTTCTCCTCTCATATCCTACAAAAACAGAACAAAAATAAAATAAAATCCCAACCAACCCAACGTCGATATTTATTCAATTGCTCGTCTGTCCGACGTCCGTTTCTTTTTCTTCTTTACTTTGCGCGTCTGTTTTGCCTCATTAAAATGCTCCAAGTGCGTTCCACAAGTTGCCCATAAAGTTATACTCGTTGCGAGCTTCACGCAAATCAATACAGCGACTCTGTTAATGTCATTCCAGCCATTGCCGTCATCAGTGCATAATTCTTAAAGTGATGACGACTTACGGCAACAACAACGACTCGCGACAACAACGCACGCTGACCGACCTAGACAAATTGCTTTACAATTCACACGTCATACTTGTCCGCCAACACTTTAAACCCGCACACTTTCTCACCCCCACCCTGCTCACTGCAGGGTGGTCGACATTGTACCTCTTAATTATTCATAATTAATTTAATAATATACAAAAGGGCATGAAAATTCCTTAAGTGCGCTCGAGCTTGTGCTAGCTACTTGTGTGGACATGACAACCTTTGACAAATGTCAAGGTTGTTTTGACATTGGCATTAGCCAAGTTTGTCATTCGGCTGCAGTGCATCCTGCCATGTCTTCTGCCATACTTGACGAGGACAATGCAGACGTCGACGCCGCTAACGTCTGCTTAGACTTTAATATCAGTTATTGCATAATATAAGGTCAAAGGGTTTTCAATTGTGTTCTATTCGCAAATGTGGTCACGTTGATTAATTGTGTTCCAGGAATTTTAGCTCCTCTGTTGGGAAATGATATGTTCAACAGAAATTCTGACCCTTTTTTCTTGTTGAAATGTGAATGCATAATTGGCTTTTTTCATGAAATCTATACTGTTTTATATTACTATACTAGTGTTTGTTGTTATACAAGGATAACTAACCGACCACACACACAACGAATGTAATTCGAGTGTGTTTCGAATATTAGTATCAGATTTCAAGGCAGGTACAGTGGATTCTAACTGACAACAATTGAGATACATTTATGCTTATGAAATTGTCAACATTAGCGATTCGTTACGATGCAGCAAAAAATAAAAGCCATGTAATGTTGTTGTAAAGGAATTGGCAAGCGAGGAAACTCTCACAGTGTCAAGTTTCAGGACTTTGTATGCAAGGACTATCGTAACCAACATACGCGTGTGAAGTTTAAAGAAAATCTTTAAGCAACAAGAGTTTTATGCAATAACAAGTACAAAATTGAATCATCGAGCAAACAATGAATTTTTTACTTTCATTTGTTTTTGTTGATAATATTGATCTAGACGAAAAATACTTTCGCGCATAGCGAATCGACTAAGACCAGAAACAATCAGCAAAAAAAAATAAAAAATAATAATAATAATAAATAAAAAACCCAACCCACTGTGAACTATCAAGAAGCTTAGTTGAAGAGGGTGAGTAGTGAAGGCAATGGGGGTCACAACGAAAAAAAAAGACAAAAACAAAAATGGACAAAAACAAAGAATGTGAATGAAGCAGCGCAAAAACAACAAACAAGAATTTATCGCATGATTATTTTATTTATTTATTTCTATTTTTTTTTTTTTTTTTAATTGTTGCTGCTGCTTTATGATTTAATCTAGGGTGGGGACAACACAAAGTAGACGAGAACAACAACAAAGGCGCTACAGTAAGGAAAGTAGCCGTCATAAACATTGGTTTAAGAGTTTAAAAAAGCAGGACCTGCCCAATTTTAAAACAAATTATACAAATTACAAGAATTAAAAACAATAATGCGAAAAAATTGTCGCTTTTTGCAATATTAGAGAATTTCTGCACTCATTTTTATGTTAATTGGTCTCTGCGTTGTTGTTGCTTTTTATCTTTGCATAATGGTTTTTGTTTATGCTTTGCTCTTTAATTCTTGATTTTTTTTTGTAATAATTGTTCGGAGAGGAATACAATCTGTCGTTCGAGTAATTTTAATTTTTATTTGTTGATTTGTTTCTGTTCTTTAGGTCACTTATTGAACTATTGTTACGCTAGTTGTTGTTTGTTTTTTTTTTCTTGTTAATTTTATTTGCATTATGCAGATTTGAATTGTTTATTCCACTGTTAACATGTTTTGACACATCATTTGTTGTTATTAATTTTTGCGGCAAATTACGTTAATTTGCTACGCGATACGCGCTACTCGAAGCTGAAAACAAAATAAAACGAGCCATACGTTAACTTGTGTGTAATGACATCGATATGAACACAATAGCCACCGCGCAGTAAAAAGTGCTGCAATATGCTTAATTCGACATAAGATTACTTTCTTGAACGCAAGCAACGGACGAATTCATTATGTTTCTGTACCAACGCGACAAATGAAAACAAACGCAACAATTGAGACCAGTGTTGCCAAATCAGTCATTTTCCGACTACGGGTACGATCGAATCACTAGAAATTCAGGCTCGACCAGTAACTTAATAACGTTTGAAAACTTTAACAGCCACTTATTTGTTATTCGTGTTCTTCTTAATGCTTTAAATCTCGGGCCAACTTTAAAAAGGGACTGTATTTTCGCATGAACTTTTTATTCGTTATTCGGTCACCCTTCTCAAATTAAACAATTACATTGGAAAATTAGAATCCAAATATCCCTGTTTGCAACGACTACTCCTTTCTTTCCAACCTGCACCAAACAGTGTTCCAGTTTTTTTGTTGGCATGATTTTTAGTGAGCTTCTTTTTTAGCTATTTTCTTTTTTTGAAACTGCCATTTATTGCTTATGATCTGGCTGAGTACAGGCGCTTTCGATTCCGAAAAGTTGGCAACGCTGATCAGATCACTTGTTGTTGCCACACCGACCGATCTAACGACCTGTCATATTTTAGCTTATTTTAAAATTTTTGAATCTTTTGAAATTTTATTGAAAAATATTTGACTCAAAATTAAATTTTTATCGCTATAGTGATCGCTTCAAAGTATTGAAGGGAAAGGAAGGTAAAAAGGGACGGTCTTAGTAAGCGCTAGCGTCTGTACATACAATATGCCACAACTACAAGATTTTGGCCTAGGTCACGATAGATTTATAAAAGATTGCTGTGGGTGTCAGAGAGGGAGAAACTGAAGTGCTCAGTTCGAATGTTTATAATTAAAATATAAATTAAAATGCAATGCAAATAATGAAGAATAACAAATTGACAGATGCGCAATATGCAACACAAACAAAATCAAACATATAGAACACAATATAACATCATCATCATCATCTCATCCTCAGTAAAAGAACCTGCTAACAATTTTCACATATACACATACACACGCATACGTTATATTGTTATACATAATTTATGTGACTACGTTCAGGAACAATGTTATGTTCCGCAGCAAAAGTTATTTAATTCTTTTTAAGTAATACAATTTTTACCAAAAACTTACCTGAATTACAATTTTTATTTAGTAGTCGCAAATATTGAGTATAAAAAGTAATTAAATACTTTTGAACTTTAGTTAAACGATTTGTACTTTGTATAGAGAATTATTGCTGCGTTTTTTTTCGTCGTCTCCACAGTTACTCGAAACAGAAATTCAATGCAAAGACTTTTGAACAAATAATAAGCAAATTATACTTTTAAAAAGTACGAGGAGAGCAGTTCTGATAATAAATAGAATATATGTAAGTAGGTTGAAATTTTACAGGTAGCAAATATTTCGGTTGTTGCAGATTTTAAAAAAAGTTACGTGAACAACGAACGAACAACGACGACGACAGGATACTGAATATATTTTTACTGCTGGCATCAAGTAGAGACAATGACGAATGATTGCGCAAGCGCGAGAATTGTCAAATAAAGGCAAGTGTTGTTAGCAAAGTACTAAAAAATGGCGAAGAAAACATGCAATACAACCGGAGTCAGAGAATGCTACCATTTTGGGGTTTTCTAAATAAATTTGGCCTTTTCGAACTATACCGCCGGAAAACTAATGAAAAATCTCCTTTCCTTTCCCTTTTATTTAATTACGTAAGACGATTTTTTAAAATTTAGTATTAGTAACTACTAAATTTTCGAGAGAATCAAACAAATCCTTTAATCAATTCTTGTTGACTAATTTTTACAATTACTGAAAAATTGAGTAAAACGTGGCATTTGAAAGGATGGCGTCTACATCCGTGCACAATTTTTCTAATTCGCCTAGACTCAAATTAATGAAAATTAAAATGTACAATTAAAAAAAAAAAACAAAATTAATTGCTTCAAGATTTCCGAAACTTTTGCGAGACATGCGGCCGTATAATGTTCAGCGACTGTCTTCTGTACTTGAAAATAAGTTTTTTTTTGCTTTGTTTCAAAGCATAAGTATTTATATCTTCCACTTTTTGACACTCTTCAATGACAACACCTGACCAAGGTCCAAAGTATCTAAATAATCTTCACAGTTCACTCCATTGAAGTGGTATTAGTTTGTTGTTGTTTTTACAAATTTACATAACTAAGTATTTTTAACTTTGTATACAGAATTGATTAGTTTCAATTTGATTTGATTGGATTTGCTTTATGTAAGAAAGTTTTCTTTAGCTTAGATCTTTTATATTTGGCTAGTTTCATCCAAATTTCTAACTAAATAAGAACGTTTTCATAATCGCCAAGATAAGACACTGAACTAAAATTATTCAAGATGAGGTTTTTCATACTTGCTTGCACTTTGTTATTGGCATTTTTAAGCCCCATCAAGCCAACAAATGGGGACTTTGCACATATGGGTTCGAATGGCATCGCTATTTTTGAAACACGTTCGCGTATTTCACGTAGCAGAGGCGCTGCAAACGTTAATGCCAAAAATAGGAAAAAAAATACACATGTCCGAGGCTCTCTCCAAAAGAAATTTAGGACGAACATTTGCACATCCGTATCCTGTAATATAGGTACTTATTACTCCTGTGAATCGTGCGCATATGTATACAGGAAGTGTGAATTGGAGCCACAATTCTCAGATCCCGTCTGCGCAGCATCTTGGGGTGAGCATTATTTCAATACGGCTTCAGCCTCTTCTATGTTGGATATGCATAAATTAGTATGTGGGAATAAAAACCGTGAGTTGAACTGTCATTGTCAGAAATATTTTTCGTAACAAAGTGCTTCACATTTCAGGCTATGAATTTTTTTGGAAAGTAGATCGTGATTTTATAAGTATGTATGAAAATGGAAAGCAATGGGACGCATGCTTGAATTCCGTTCATGATGCAATACCATATCCGTGGCCCGAGGCAAATTAATCAGATGGGTACGAATTCATAAAATTATTAAATTTTAATTTTAACGAGCCAATGTTAATAATCTTCTGTAATTTGTCATTTGTCCACCTTGAAATTTTAATTTTGTTTGCTTTATCTGTAAAAGCTTTTCTTTAAGTAATGCGTTGTTTCAATTGAACTTTATAACTGTTTATAATGTTAGTTGGCAGGTTTGAGGCGAGAATAATCATGTTGGGCCAATTTGTGTTACAAAAAGTCTGGGAAACTTGCAACCAATTCAAAAACAGCGATGTCATCCGAACCCATATATATAATGTCCCCATCCGTTGGCTTGAAGGGATTTAAAAATGACAATAACAAAGTCAAAGCAAGTATGGAAAATTTTATCTTACATAATTTTAGTTTAGTTTTCTTTTCTTCGTGATTACGAAAACGTCTTTATTTAGTTAGAAGTTTGGATTAAACTAGCCAAATAGAAAAGTTTAGAAAACAGGAAAATTTTCTTACATAAAGCAAATCCAATCAAATCAAATTGAAATCAATCAATTCAGTATACTTAGTTATGTAAATTTGTACATTCCAAATAACTAACAAGAGCAAATTAATGCGACTTGATTGGAATTAACTGTGAAGGTTATTCATATACTTTGCACTTTGGTCAGGTGTTCTGTTGAAGAGTGCGGGATATAAATACTTAGCCTTTTCTTTGTGGTTAATTAAAAAGCAAACTATAATTATTTTTTACTTCTTTTATTAAGAATGTTGAAATATAAAATTATAATATAAATTTTTCTTAAATGTGAAAAATCTATTTAAATCTCGCTTTTGTCTTTGAGTATTACGAATTGTCGGTCATTCATTGTAACTTAAGCGAGTTCCAGTCATTTTTTCACACATGGACATTTGCCAGCCGTAGGTTCACCAATATAGGCTAAAAAAGGAATTTCATCATTTGAAAAAGACTTTCCTGACATTACGAATTTTACTCACGAATAGCTTTCCAACATGCATAGCTATCCAAAGAACAACGATTTGCGAATTCAATCGTATCATTGGTAATTGTTGTATTTGTGTTCGGAAATTCTGCGCAGACCGGCGCATATTGCAGTGTACAAAACTTCGGACAACTTTGCAAACAGTTCCTACGAGTTGTGCTCACCATTTCTACGGACAGAAATGTGAAGTAAATGATCATCATTCCTTAAAAATTTTTTATAGTATATGTTTATACTGACCACACTCGCATCTAGACAGTCTTCGGCAATTTTCATGTGCAAAATAACAGGGATTTTGAAAGACGCGACAGACACCATCGACAATACTCCAAACGTAGTCTCTATCATCAATACGACAGACGGGCAGAAGAATATTTGCGCAATTGTTATCGCATCCAAGGCCCCGGGAAGCATTTATTGCGAAAAATGCGAGGAGTAAAGCAAGGCTGATTTTCAACATATTCGCCAAGTTGTCACTTGTTGAATTTAAATTTAATTTGTATGACCTTAATTATATAGCAAATCTCTCTGCCGTTCCTGCTTTACAATAGTAAGCGAATCTGTTTAGTCGCTTCGGCATGATTATTTTAGTTATCAATATAAATTTAAATTTGTACACGTAGTTGTGTTTTGTCACATTGCTCATTTGTCACGTTTATATTTCAATTGGATACATTGTTGGTTTAATCAAAATATTTTAAATGACTGTTAAACTTTTTAAAATAAACGTTAAAAAATATATGTATTTTAGAAGATGGAAACGTTCTTTATTGAAAAAAGAGCTCGCGGTGTTAATTGGCATAACAATTTAGTTTGTGAGCTTTAATACAGCATTTATCTTAAGTCGTATGTGACATATAACCTATTAACCCTTATAGAAAGAGTTCACCCAAATTTATTTTGGCCGATACTATTGCCAAAATGTTAGTGGCTCCAATACATTCCAGGTGGATCAATATCCGAAGTCCTACGACGCGTGAGTTGGTTTGAATTCGCAATAGTCATCATAGGTGCTGATATATCGATACTGATATCCACGCCAGTTGAGTCTAAGGGAATATTGTCAATAATACTCCTTTGGCGGGGACTCCGCCTTTGATAACTTGTAGAACCACGCGTTCTACGTGAAACGCGCCGACGTCCTTCACGCACAGTTATGCCATCGGGACCCATACGTACAGTGTTCATTGACTCTATGAGGCCTATGAATAACAACAAAAAACACCATGTAAATACGGAATGTCTCATCTTGAAAAAAGATTTTCGTTTTCTTTTTTTTTTTTTTGATTACTACAACGATGTTATTAAATTAGAAGTTGGGATGAAACTAACCAAGATAGAAAATTTTAGAAAACACGTAGACTTTCTTACATAAATCAAATCAAAAGGAAACGAATCAATTATTTACGATGTATCAAATCAAATCTCGTTAATGTAATTTCTGTATTCCATAAAAATAAAAACAAAAGCGGGAATAAACAAATATTGTTATTTGAATGAAAAGAAAGGTTTCCCATGTTTTTATGGTCTTTGTTAGGTGTGCAAAGGATGACAATTAATTGAAGTGAAACAATGAAGAGCATTAACAAGTACCAGAATTATTTTTCGCTTTTTATTTCTAGTATTTTTGTAACAACAAATATGATTGGTTATGATTAATTACACAATGAAGGAAAATAAATAATATACATACTTACTTACTTACATATATGCATTGTTGCTTTTGATCTGCGTTAAGTTTAATTTCGATGTTTTTGTGTTTGCACAGCTTAAATATTGTTTAATAAAATAAAAATGCATGTTTTTGTAGTGATGTCTTCATTGAAATGTGAGTCTTATATAAGCGTCACCAATGTCTCCATAAGTATGAAGTCCAAGGCTTGCAATCACAACTTCAAGACTAAATTAAACTTAAGATCGCCAAAATCAAAATGAAGACCTGCTTCGTAATTGCTTGCGTTTTGCTTGCCTATGTGACACTGGGTTCAGCAGATGATGATGAACGTTGTCCCTCGGCATGTACCAGAGAGTTGAGACCGGTCTGTGGTGAAACCATTAGTAATGGCAAACGAATCACATGCACTCTTAGCAACCGCTGTGAATTAAAACGACTCAGCTGCCGCAGCAATTTGAGTGAGTGTTCCGATTGAATTTTGAGATGAATGAAAATAACTTTGAATTTCAATTTTTAGAATGGCGTAAAATTTCCGACCGCAGGTGTCCCAATCCATCAGGATGTTGTAAACGTTTGTTGGCCGCCGGTTAAGTTGCTTTCATTAAATTAAAAATAAAATATATTTAAAAAAAAAAATGCGTTTTTTTAGTGATGTTTCTTCTCAATACTAATGATGGCAAAAAATAATGCAAATAATTTTAATTAACTGAAGTTCAAATTCAAATTTCGGGCGTAAAACCTGTCGCACAATTGCCAGTTTCTTGCGCACAGCTGCCGGGGCGCGAGAGTGTCCAAGCTATTAAATACATTTTTAATGTTAGTATCTTCAATATGCGAGCTTTTTGATCTGACTTACTCTGCCCGGTGCGACAAGCATATACACTCATCTCACATTGGTTCCTGAATGTGCAGAAAACTATCCCCCTTGGTGTTGTCGACTGACCGCAAACTGGCAGAATTACTTGCGGACAAAAACCAGAACAGGGCTGAGCTAATGCGTTGCGGCATAGTGTGAAGGCAATAAGAACTATGAGAATTTTCATCGAAAATTATTGTGGATCAACTGTGCACGGTTTAATTTCACGTTCTCCATTTATAGTGTCGATTTGATAATGATACAATTAAATTGTATTATCAAAAAATCGTTACAACTGCTGGATTTTGTATTAAATGAGGACGTTCATTGTTTGTTATTGTAAACAATTTTTAAATATCATTGTAAAAATAAAATATATTTTTGTATTTTTATGTTCTTTAAGTTTGCAAATCAAACTCATACTAAATTTAAGTGCGATTGTTGTTATTATTTGGAAGATGTAATTTGCATATTCAAGAGCAAAAATTAAATGTTGATTAATATGTATTAATGTGAAAATAAAAAAATCACTGTGTTGTCGACTGGCATTGACCATTCTCGGGCTCACCAATGTAGGCTGCAAAAGAATTTTCCTCATTAAATTTAAATAAATACAAACAAATTCAGCTCACCTATGGCATTACGACACGCATAGATATTCAAAAAACAACGATTTTGGAATTCTTCCATACGATAGTCGTTGGCGATTGTCGTATTTGTGTTCGGGAACATTGCGCAAACGGGCGCATAAATCTCAGGACAAAGATCGGGACAACTTTGCATACAATTTTCAGGACTTGTGCTTACCATTGCTGCATTGTAAATGTTTTTGGTAAACGATTGCTGTAAATAATAATGTTCGATATACTAACCGCACTCACATCTGCACGAGCGTTGATAATTCTCGGCTGAAAAATAACAACTATTTTGAAAGATGCGACAGACGCCTTCGACAACACTCCAAACGTAATCTTCCTCTTCAATACGACAAACGAATAACCGTCGAAAGAGTGCACAATTAGAATTGCATCCAGAACCGCAGGTCACTTTTAATGTGCAAATGCCGAGGAGTAGAATAACAATGGCTTTCATCATATTTTCCTCGTATTCTGTTGTTACTTGTGTTTGGTTGTAATTCAAATTGTTTTCAATTTATTGAAAGCCAACAATTTTATAGTAAATGTTTAAGCCACAGCTGTGCTAATAGTCAATGAGTTCATCAGTTTAAGCACATTGATGAGTACCCTTTTAAATTGAAATGAATTAAATCACGTATGATTATGTTTTCGTAATTTGTTTGTTATTTTTTTGTTCTGTATAAAATGTCATGTTTTAAAGATCTTAAAATTGGATCAATTGTATTTTCGAATTGAAATTAATCATTTTATTTATTATTTTTATGTGCATATTTGTATCTTCATATTATCTCTAAATTATTGACGATATTTTGTAGAAAAAAGTAACCGAACAATTTGCTCATATTAAAAAAAAAGAACAATAAAAAATCAATAGTAACTTTACTCGACAGTATTCTTTGTTATTGGTGTTGATATATTGGCCAGGGTTGGTATATCGGCTGTGGTTGGTGAGTACATCAACGGATCGAACCAGTGTGTTTCGTTTGTATCATTGTTATCTTTAGAGATATCTAAAAAAACATCCTTCGTATGGTTTAAATAGGAATTTTCATCAAACTCCTCAGTATCGATGTCGCTGTTTGGTGTGGAAGGGAAAAAATCTTTAAATTCCTCAGGTCGGACTGCGATACATGATGTGGAGAGAAATAAGTCATTAGACTTCTCAAGACCAATCGCGGTTTGTAAGCTTGAATTTCCAAATTCAACAAATGCCATGGAATCGTTAGTGATATCTGATCTATTATCATAATAGTCTTCCAGCCTCTCATCGTTAATGATATGAAAGCTGGAATCAGAACAGTTTTCACATATTTCAGGTTTGATGGTGATTTGAATGCTGGAATCCGAAGAGTCATTAAAATTCTCATTATCGATGTTGAAACGTGAGATGGATTTGGAAGAGTCCTCAAACTTCGCAGCGTCGATGATGACATATTTTCTGGTTGAATGAGAGTTGTTGTAGTTTTCACTATTGACGGTGGTACACTCAGTCTCTTCAAGACTTGTGTCGATACTTTGTGTAGAAATGGTAAAGTAGCTGGGTTCATTAGAAGAACTGGCGTTATGCAAGCTTAGATTGTCAGAACTATCAAATTCCCTTGTAGAATTATAAGAGTCCATAAAGATTTCTGAACTGATGGTAATGTGACAACTGAAATCGGAACAGTTGACAGGCTTCTCAGGTTCGAGGGTGTTAAGCAAGCTAGAATTAGAAGAGCCATTTAAAATCTCTTGATTGATGGCAATATTTTGTCTAGTTAAAGAGGCATGGTCAATCTTCTCATGAGCAATGACGGTGGAGCTTGTTTCCTCGTGATTAATTAAGACATGCGGTATGGTTGTCGAAACGAGGTGGGACAGTATAGGATGGATAGGTCTTTGTGCCCTGGAGGGTATATTATTAGAACTACTTTTATGTAGAGACAGGTAGCGGCGACGATTGTATCCCACTGTTTTTTGTCTATTCATTCTTCGATGAGTACTACTCCTTCTACCATTTGGAAGGTAACTTCGACGATGTGGACCACTTCTTTTTTTTCTACGCCGTTTTAGATTTGAGAATACCATTTCAATGTCTTCTTTGTCTACGTGCTGCACATCCATGGCATTCACATTTAAATTACCAGTTGTAGATATGACGACAGTGTGAAGTTCCGGGCTTTTGAAGTCATTGTAATCCATTTGTACTAACTCACGACACGGATGACCATTTACTTCGCCGTAGCCTAAAAGTGGCAATACCAGTAACAATGTTACTAGAGATGGTCTCATGTAATTTTGTTTTTTTGGTTTTTTTCTTGTTTCCGAGTGATTTCATTGAAAATTTTGACCAAAATGTCACAAAAAACTCAAGCTCTTTGATCATTTTCTTTAAAACATTCTTTAAGCTCTGTTTACATTAGAGATACTATAATAAATATGAAATAAATATATAAAAACAATAATGAATTATACTAAAAAAATTAAACAAAAACAAGAATAGCGGAAGCGCAGAACAGTTATAGCCATATTTGTAGCAAATCTTCGTCACTGATGTGCTCGCAGGCTTGTTTGGCAATGATTTTATAATCTGTCGAAATAATACTTTTATTTTACTAGTCACAATAAATTGAAAACTTTATTCACGAACCAACCTGCTTGATATTTGCAATTGTAGATTCTCATAATGCACGCGCTGGCAAATGTTCTGAAGCAGCCTTTGTAGAGTGCACAGACGACATCGTAATAGACAGGACACACATCCGGACACTTCTTCACACCCAATACACAATCTGCTTAATAAAACAGATTATTATTTCATGTCATAAAAAATATAATTCAAGTCAAATAACCATTCAAAGCGCCGATCTTTGACGTAAACAATAAGAATAATAGTAAAGTTAACACTGGTTTTGTAAATTTGGAAGTGAAATGCATTTTGAACTGTTTTCGTACCGTTTTCGTTGCAAACTGAAAGTGAGTTGACTGTGCTTTAAACCTTCTTCAGAAGTAAATCGTTGATTTCCGTATTTTTTTAAAATATCATACCCGTGGATCTTCTTCAGGTTGCAATAAATTAAAAAATAATAAAAATCGTTCGGGTTCTTAAACTTTACATGTTGTATTTTTAGCTATATTTCGTTGCTGGCGATTATTGTGTTGACGAAAAGATGCCTAAAAGTATGCAAAAGATTTTTCGATTTCAAGTGAACTTTTAATTTTATGCAAATTTAATTTAATTTCCTTTTGGTTTTCAAAGTGAACTCTTTGTTGGTTAATTGTTGGTTATAATTTCAAGAAAAATAGTATAATCATTTATTTAATGTTACGAATACTTTAAACGAAACAATTGCGAGTTTGAAATAGGCATCGACCATCGTGTAAGTGTCGCCAAGCTGGAATGCATATTTTATATTGTTAAAAGGCAATAGTAATGATCACTTTGGCACAACTTACCGCGATCCAAGTTGCAACGCAACTGACAACGATTGGTGAAAGTGCATAGAAAAGTAATATTATCGTTTCCTCTCGAATAGCCGCAAACTGGACCCATTTGCGGCGGACAAAACATTGGGCAGAGCTGAGCCATGGCAAGGCTGGACAGCGTAAAAGCGATCAGAATTACGAAAATTTTCATCGCAAAAGCTTGATATGATGTTCTTAATGTCTCTGATTAAAATTGCTCAATACTTAATTTTTTTCAACTTGGTAATATTTTAGTGATACTTACTTACGACAGTTCGAGTTATTATTGAAATAAGCACAAAACAAGTGCAGTATATTCAATAAACAACAATTGTTAATATCAGCAAGAAAAAAACACTTGTTTTTAACAATTGTTTGACATAGGTATGCATACAATGATTGACTGACGCATTTGTTGATTTTAACATAAACTAAAACACAGATTTTTTGTTTTCATTATGTTTTCATCAATAACATTGTGAAATTACATATGACTTATCCGGACCACTATATAAACCGTTGAAAGTATGAATTGCACGCTTTAAGTAAAGGAAAAGTTTTGAAATTGTCCCAAGATGAAAGTATTCGGCATTCTGTTTTTGACACTGCTTATTTTTGCCACCTTAGCTGAGTCGAGGTGGGCTCAGCGTTGTAGACGTGTCTGTCCACGCATTTATTCTCCCGTATGTGGCGAATTGAATCGCGAAGGCAAAATTATCCGTTGTACAATTGCTAACAAGTGTGAATTGGAGCGTATCGGCTGCGTGAATAATCAAGGTATTGACAATGCTACAATTGTAATTTTTGTAATCATTTAAATTCTTTTAGATTGGCGTATTGTTCGCGAGGACGAGTGCAAACGTTCCTCGGCCAGGTGTCGTTCGCTCATAAGTGGCTGACATAAATTTATCTCTACAAATGAAAATTAATTAATAGTTTAAAAAACTGTCATTCTTTATAAAAAATGCACTTCATTAGACTTTAAATGAAGCATAAATTGTAAAAAAAATCATGGTAGAAATCGGGTTTCAATAAAAAGTAAAGCAAAAACAGCTTGTCCTACTCTAATTTTTATACCCTGTACACATAGTGTAATATATAAGTGCTCTATGTCATGGTATAATACCAGCACACATACGGCACTTCAATATTTACTCATACGCTTTTCTGTTTCTCAGTTCGATCCTAACCGCTTTCTGTGTGCTTTAATATATAAGTGCTCTATGTTATGGTATAATACCAGCGGACATACGGCACTTCAATATTTACTTATACGCTTTACCATTTCTCAGTTTGATCCTAACCGATTTCTGTGTGCTTTAATATATAAGTGCTCTATGTCATGGTATAATGCCAGCGGACATACGGCACTTCAATATTTACCCATACGCTTTTCTATCTCTCAGTTCGATACTAAACGCTTTAATATATAAGTGCTCTATGTTATGGTATAATACCAGCAGACATACGGCACTTCAATATTTACTCATACAATATATTTCTCAGTTCGATACTAAACGCTTTAATATATAAGTGCTCTATGTTATGGTATAATACCAGCAAACATACGGCACTTCAATATTTACTTATACCCATTACCATTTCTCAGTTTGATCCTAACCGATTTCTGTGTGCTTTAATATATAAGTGCTCTATGTCATGGTATAATACCAGCAGACATACGGCACTTCAATATTTACTCATACGCTTTTCTATTTCTCAGTTCGATCCTGAACGCTTTAATATATAAGTGGTCTATGTTATGGTATAATACCAGCGGACATACGGCACTTCAATATTTACTTATACTCTTTACCATTTGATCCATTTGATCCTAACCGATTTCTGTGTGCTTTAATATATAAGTGCTCTATGTCATGGTATAATACCAGCAGACATACGGCACTTCAATATTTACTTATGCGTTTTTCCATTTCTCAGTTCGATCCTAACCGATTTCTGTGTGCTTTAATATATAAGTGCTCTATGTCATGGTATAATGCCAGCGGACATACGGCACTTCAATATTTACTTATACTCTTTACCATTTCTCAGTTTGATCCGAACCGATTTCTGTGTGCTTTAATATATAAGTGCTCTATGTCATGGTATAATACCAGCAGACATACGGCACTTCAATATTTACTTATGCGTTTTTCCATTTCTCAGTTCGATCCTAACCGATTTCTGTGTGCTTTAATATATAAGTGCTCTATGTTATGGTATAATACCAGCAGACATACGGCTTTTCAATATTTACTCATACCCTCTATTTCTCAGTTCGATACTAAACGCTTTAATATATAAGTGCTCTATGTTTTGGTATAATACCAGCGGACATACGGCTTTTCAATATTTACTCATACCCTCTATTTCTCAGTTCGATACTAAACGCTTTAATATATAAGTGCTCTATGTTTTGGTATAATACCAGCGGACATACGGCACTTCAATATTTACTCATACCCTTTTCTATTTCTCAGTTCGATTCTAACCGCTTTCTACGTGCTTTAATATATAAGTGCTCTATGTTATGGTTTAATACCAGCGGACATACGGCACTTCAATATTTACTTATGCGTTTTTCCATTTCTCAGTTTGATCCTAACCGATTTCTGTGTGCTTTAATATATAAGTGCTCTATGTTATGGTATAATACCAGCGGACATACGGCACTTCAATATTTACTTATACTCTTTACCATTTCTCAGTTCGATCCAAACCGATTTCTGTGTGCTTTAATATATAAGTGCTCTATGTTATGGTATAATACCAGCAAACATACGGCACTTCAATATTTACTCATACGCTTTTTATACCGTGTACACATAGTGTATCAGGGTATATTGGGTTTGTTTGAATGAAATGTATGAAACGTACAGAAGGAGGGGAGGGGGACCCCAAAAAGTATATATATTCTTGATCAGGACGACAAGAGAAATTGATTCAGCTGTATGTCTGTCCGTCTGTCCGTCCGTCCTCACCAACGGTTCTCGGAATCTATAAGAGCTAGAGACTTGAAATTTGGAGGGTAGACTCGTGATGCTCGGCAGCAGATCAATTTTATTTTTTTTTTGCCACGCCCACTCCATCCCGCCCATTCAGCCCCACCCACTTTTTTAAATCGCTATAACTTAAACATCCAAAGAGAAATACACATTTTTTGACCGATTTTCTTGATATTTTCAACACTATTTGAATAGGCGACGTCAGATCAGTATTTTTTTGTAGATTGAGGCGCACCGCCTATCATGTGTACAGGGTAGTATATAGTCGAGAATAGTCGACTATACCGCCCTTACTGGTTTTTATAATAATATTAACAAGAATATTATTTTTGAGTTTTTAGTAGAATGAGTTATTGAGTAGAAGAATGAAAGAAAATTCATAAATATACATACATATATGTTTATGCATATGTATTTTAAATAAGTGCAAAAACGCTAACAAACTGAAAAAGCCGTTCATTGTTGGTGAAGTGTAAAAATCTATGAATGAGTACGCAAACACATGTCTAAATGACGGCATACATAAACAAGTCACTTGACGATTTTGTGAGCGAATTTAACGCATCGATACAGAGCGATCATTCGGCGTCTCGATTGCCACACTTTTTGCACTTGCTACCAGACATTTAAGCCGTCGCTGCCACAACTTAAAATAGTTAAATAGTTTTATCAGCCAACAACAACACTAATTAATGTGCCTCAACCAACGACCAACGCTGCAACGTTGCCTGTAATTGCGGCAGTGCAGTTAAATGCTGCCGAAGGACGTTTCAGGCTGTCTGATATTTATGCATTTTTAATCGTGCGTGTCTCAAACTAGCAGAACCTCAATTTTCTTCAAACGATTACAAAATTGTTGTCATTTTATTTTTATTTTTTTTATTAACGGTGTTGTTTTGGGTTTTAAAACAGGCGTCATTGCAATTTTTGACAGTTAACAAGCTTTGACATAAAAATGTTCAATAATAAGCATGATTTTTGTTGTTGTTTTGTGTTTACTGCTGAAACAGTTGTTGTTTGTTTGAAAACAAACTTTTTTTTGTTTACGTATAGACTTGACTTATTTGTATTTCGTGTGTGGTTCATTTTTCACAGACGGCAAACGCACTTGAAATGTTCTCTTTATTAGAACAGAATTGTGTGCTTATTATTTGTTGTTCTTTTTTCACAAATAAAGTGTGCCGTATCCGGAACAAACTATTTTTTTTTGTTCCGGTGGCTAACCTTGTGCGTAGCATTTAGGCCGAAGAGCTAAAATTATAGTATGTATTTGCAAATTAGTTCAGAGCATTTTAAGTCGTTTTATCAACAAGCAATGCCAAGTATTAATATTTATGTTTGATATCATTGAATGGATTGACAGCATTAGAACAACTGTTTTGGTATTTTACAAATATCTTTTAATCAATCATATTTTATAAGAATTTTGCTGACCTATATAATGTAAGTGCTTAGTTGATTTGAACTCATTCAAATAATCAGAGCCAGCAGATAAGTGGCGATATTATTTTAAATAAAATGCTAAAATCATTACTTTTATTTGCGCTAATCTCGGGCACTTGTGGAGATATTGTGCGCATACCGCTAGTCATTAATGAAAAATTTGAACGTACACTGGACAATATAATAGCCGAAAGATCCTTTGTCTATAATAGATACAATACGTTGAGATCAATTTCATCACCCACTACCGCCACGGAAAATCTTAAGAATACATTGAATCGTCAATATACGGGCATGATCTCGATCGGTACGCCTGAACAGAAGTTTTCAATGCTCTTTGACACGGGCTCCTCGGACCTTTGGGTGCCCTCGAGCAGTTGTAGTAACAAAAGCTGTAAACGCCATAACAAATATTATTCGAGCAGATCGAGCACTTATAAAGAAATTGGGACACGAGTGTCTATTGCTTATGGCTCGGGAAGCGCAGTAGGTTTCTTTTCGCAGGA
This sequence comes from Phortica okadai, assembly GCA_034638295.1. Classification (NCBI taxonomy): domain Eukaryota; kingdom Metazoa; phylum Arthropoda; class Insecta; order Diptera; family Drosophilidae; genus Phortica; species Phortica okadai. The sequence continues at coordinate 2,280,408 of CM067849.1, read as the reverse complement.
TACCGTCACCGTTGCGGGCCTAAGCGTTCAGAATCAACGATTTATCGAAGCAACACAACCGAAAGGAGCTATCTTTGTGACTGCAAAATTTGCTGGTATTTTGGGTATGGCTTATCAGTCAATTGCCGCAAATAAAGCTACACCCATATTTCAAAATATGTGCGAGCAGCAGCTCGTGGATCAATGTATCTTTTCATTTTATTTGACAACCAAGGGCACATCGAAAAATGGCGGTGAGATATTACTGGGCGGCATTGACAACAGTAAATACACTGGCCAAATCACATGGGCACCAGTCACGAAGCAGGCTTACTGGCAGATAAAAGCGGATGCAATTTTCATGGGCAGAAAGCGTATGGTCAGCAATGTTCAAGTTATTATCGACACTGGCACAACTCAGATTGCAATGCCAAACAAGTGGTACCTAAAATTCAATAAGATGATCGGTGCCCGTGCGACTAAGAGTGGTGACTACTTGGTGAATTGCAAAAAGGTTTCGCAATTACCGAATTTTAGAGTTCAAATTTCTGGTAAGAACTTCTACTTGAAGCCAAGTGAGTACATAGAAAAGGTAAAGGGCAGACGGAGGACATTTTGTTATTCCAGCTTTATTAGCTTGAATATGAATCTCTGGATTCTTGGTGATGTCTTTATTGGACGTTACTATTCCATATTTGATATGGACAATAATCGTGTTGGTTTGGCGCCTGCCATTAATCGTAATTGAGAAAATAGTTTTAAGTTTTCAGAGCTTTTAGGATAATTTGTAATTTAAATCATTATTATTGTTTATTTTAACCAATTCAGTATAATTTTAAGCAACTAGATTTTAGATCTTTCTCTAATATAACAATCATTTTTGGAATTAACATAATATAAAAAAAAAAAAAAAAAAATTATAAATTTGAATATTTTTTTGTGATATTGCTTATTTGAAGTTGTCAAAATGAAGCCGACACCAAATACTAATTAATAGGCTTTTAATACTAGCTTAACTGTCGGTGGCAATTGCGCTTTCAAACGCACCAATCGAACGTTTAAGGCCATTACATTAAATGTTTATGCATTTTGAATTAAGGCTCCATTGAAGCTTATATTTTTCTAACGATTACAAAATTGTCTAAGTTTATTTATTTCTGTTTTTCAGTTTCAAAAGCCTATAAGAGTTGACAATAAAGTTTTGTAATCATTATTGACATAGGCGTTTTATATAAAAAGTTGAATAATACTGAGTTGTTTATACGCCGTTTTAAAATAAGTTACTTGTCGAATCATGTGTGCTAAGCGTGTCAGAAATTTCTTTCATTTTTTTTGCTAGGGTAAATATGTGTGTATATCGTTTATACAGTTTGACAGTGTACAAAAATAGAATTATATTTTTAAATCAGTAATGAAGGTTAAGCCTGAAGCTTTGAAGAAATGTGGAACAATGTATGTCTTCATTTCTATTGCTTAATTTAAAAAAATGGCTTAAGGAAATCTTTTAAAATGACTCTAGAAGAGTTGAGTAATGTTTTTTTTTTTAGAAATTATTTGCCCTAGCAACCGCATACATATTTATATTATTAAAATTTGCAAAATTTCGGCAATACCAAGTGCAAAACATCTGTTTTATTAAAATCTAAAATAAATAAACAATATTTTGAAACTCACCTTTGCTTTATAAAAGTACCTGCCAAGTGATATGAGCCATTAGAAGTTTGAAAATTGTGGAGTTTGCAAGAACTCACACAGAAAAAATAAAACAAGTCGGCTGTCCATATTACGAATATGATTAAGTCGCTGGTTATAATCGGCCTCATTGTGTGCGTGGGAGCCGATTTGGTGCGTGTACCATTAAACTTTACTGAGAACTTTAGCCGATCAAGAAGTGATGTACTAGTGGAGAAGTCTATTCTTCGTAGTAAATACAACCTGGCGGCCAGTACAGGCGCCAAGGAACAGTTAATGAATACACGTAACCTGGAATATACTGGAAAAATTACGATTGGAACACCGCCCCAACTATTCCGTGTGCTCTTCGACACTGGCTCTTCGAACACTTGGGTACCATCAAGCGATTGTCCAAAGAGCAATCGCGCCTGTCGTAATCATAACAAATATAATTCGAAAAAATCGAGCACTTATAAGAAAGTCGGCACAGCGATGTCCATTGCTTATGGAACGGGTAGCGTCACCGGTTTTATTTCGGAAGATACGCTACGCGTTGCTGGTCTAGTTGTCAAGAATCAAGAGTTCGGCGAGGTCTTGCAAGAACCCGGCAGTACGTTCGTTCATGCTAATTTTGCTGGTTTACTGGGCTTAGGTTTTGAGTCAATTGCCGTGGATAAAGTGAAGCCTGTCTTCGAGAACATGTGCGAACAAAAAGTTGTGGAACATTGTTTGTTCTCCTTCTACTTATCAAGTAGTGGTACATCAAAGAAAGGCGGTGAATTAATATTTGGGGGCAAGGATGAGAGTAAATACAATGGAGCACTCACATGGGTACCAGTCTCTAAAGAGGGTTACTGGCAGTTCCAATTGGGAGGCGTTTTTGTTGGCGGCAAACGTATAAGTGGTTCCGCACAGGCAATCGCTGACACGGGCACTTCACTCATTGGAACACCGACGAACGTTTACAAGGAGATCAATAGGAAAATCGGAGGTCGTGCGACCTCTAGCGGCGAGTACATTGTAAGCTGCGGTAAAACATCTGAACTACCGATTGTAAGCTTTGAAATTGGTGGCAAGAAATTTAAACTCGAACCAAAAGATTACATAATGAAGGTTCAAGGCAAGAAACAGACTTATTGCATGCTACCTTTCATTGAGGCAGGCACTCCATTCTGGATATTAGGTGATGTCTTCTTACGAAAATTTTACTCTGTCTTCGATTACGACAACAAACGCATCGGTTTCGCGCCATCTATTAATGCTTAAAGTAACGTTTTTTTCTTGTATATTAATTGTTATATTTTGAATGTCTTTTGTCAATTTATTTGTAGTGTATAGAAAATTCTTAAAGACCAATTAATTAATTTGATACAATTGCAGCAATTAGTTTATTTTTTTTTTTTAATTTAATGGACACATGTGTTTTCCAATACAATTGTGCAAATGCAATTTGGTAGACTGAAGACTGATAAGCCGAAGCGTTGACTTCAAGCAGAAAAAATAATTTTTTGCCATCAGTTATACACATAAATTAGTAATGATTAGACTTTTAAGGCTGCTGACGTTAGTGATATTTGTCAATGCTCGAGTTGTGCGTGTTCCGTTGCTTCGTTGTAAAAAAGTAAATGAAATAATGTTTTTAAACATTAAATATCGCAGCCAAATTAATCAACAAGACTCTTATCAGTTATTAAGAAATGTACGAAACACACTGAGCTATGTCGGTGAATTACAGATCGGTACGCCACCGCAAACCTTTAAAGTTCTCTTTGATACCGGCTCCCATATCTCATGGCTGCCTTCAGTTAAATGCAATAAAATATGTGCTCCATCGTCGGTTGCAAAATATAATTCTTCTCTATCAAAAACGTATAGTGAAGTAGGAGAACCATTTAATGCAATTTTTCGTGCCGGCATCGTTTCCGGTTTCTACTCGCAGGATACAATAACGCTCAGTAATCTTAGAGTGCCTGAGCAAATCTTTGGTGAGGCAATTTCATTGCCTGCGCGAATTTTTGCGAAATCAAGTTTTGACGGTATTATTGGTTTGGCATTTCGCATTGTCGATAATGAGTATGATACATTCCTGGAGCACATGTGCCGCATAAAGTTGCTGCGGCACTGCGTTGTTTCCTTCTACTTGACAAGTGTTGGCGGCGAAGCGCTTTTCGGCGGAATCGATGCTAATAAATATATCGGTTCATTAATTTCAATACCACTTTTGAAATTCGGTTTCTGGCATTTTGAATTGCAGAGCATCTTTATGGGCGGTACGCGTTGCAGCGGAGCTGCTGAAGCTATTGCTGACACAGGTACTACATTAATTGTCGCGCCATACAGAGCATATTTGGCCATTAATAAGTTGATCGGTGGTGTGGTCAATCAGCAGGGCTATTATGTGGTCGATTGTGAACGTGTGCCTGAGCTGCCAAGTGTGAAGTTTCTCATCGGCAGTGCTACATTCTTGCTACGTGGAAAACAATACATTGTAGAGCAAGAGCCGGTAAAAGTAAACAGAACGTCTGTTTGCTACTCAGGCTTTGTAACAATGGGTCAGAGTTTTTGGGTATTGGGTGAGATATTTTTAAGTAATTTTTACACTGTTTTTGATATGGATAACGGTCGTATTGGTTTGGCAAGATTAAGTCCAGACTTAAGTATGAGTTAAGTTCAAGTATATGCATAAAACAATAAAAAATAGATTATTGGTCGACTGACATTATTATCGGAAATTAAAAAAAAAAAATTTTGAACAATTTTGAAAAGAAAATTAGATAAGCATTAATGCGTTAAAAGAAGTTTTAGTTATATTTTACGATAAAATTAATAATAAAAAAAAAAAAGTATTGTTTGTATGATTATTTTAACTTTTTTCAATGCAGTAATTCATTTGAGTCATTGCCTTAAAAAATTGAAAATAAATAACATTTGTGCAGTTGTTATTTCTTTTTTTAATTTGGTCAAGTCTGACTTAAAATGGCAATCATAAAATTATTTATTACATATAAAGTCAGTTGTGCCTTGTACTTCGTCCAAGTGAGATTATTAAATCACTTCCAACTTGAAAACGTTATAAGAATGCTGAAAGTACAAATTTTACTTATATTCGTATTTTTAGCTGTCGATGCTAAAATCATTCGAATACCTTTGAAACGACTTGCGCGCAGCGAGATGCCAGTAACGCAACTGAATAGTGAAGTGAGACTGATAAAACTGAAATATCATCGACTCAGCAATAGTTCATACACAAGAGTGCCCTTAAAACAATTATTTAATATGCAATATTTTGCCAATATTACAATCGGCACGCCACCACAGCGTTTTATCATGCTTTTCGATACTGGATCATCGGTCACATGGGTGCCGTCATCGAAGTGTCCTCTGGCAAATTTGGCTTGTCAACTGCACTCACGCTATGACGCTAAAGCTTCAAGCACTTATGTAGACAAAGGTTATGCGTTCAATTTGACCTATGGCACTGGCAGCGTGGCCGGTTTTTACTCACAGGACACAATGACAATTGGTGAGCTCACTGTTTTAAATCAATGCTTTGGTGAGGTCTTACATCAATCGATGGATGTCTTTCTACAAGCCTCCTTTGAAGGCATTGTGGGTCTTGCATTTCAACATTCTTTGTCGGGTGGAAAAACACTCATTCAAAACATGTGCGAACAACATTTGATCGAGTTTTGTATGTTCTCATTTTATCTAACATCACACGATGAGGATGATTTGAACTCGAATGATGGCGGTGAACTGATTTTAGGTGGCCTTGATCTAGACAGATTTACGGGACCTATGACATTTGTGCCGATAGTAAAAGTCGGCTACTGGCAGTTTATTGTGCAGAGCGTCTTTGTGGGCGATACACGTTACAGCGGCGTTTTTGAAGCAGTCGCCGACACTGGCACTTCATTTATTGTGGCGCCTGCTGAGATGTATCGCATGATCAATCAACGTCTTGGTGGCTGGCGAACCCAAAGCGGTTATTATGCTGTTTTGTGTAAAGACATTCCAAAGCTGCCGAATTTTATGTTTTATATTGGTGGCAGTGTTTTTGTTCTACGGCCCACAGATTACATTGTTATGATGTCTGATCTGAGTTCACAATTATGTTACTCAAGTTTAGTCAGCATTGATTCGGATCTTTGGATTTTCGGTGATGTGTTTCTGTCGCGTATCTATACTGTTTATGATATGGACAACCGACGTATTGGATTTGGCAGGGCTAAGAGGAAATCGGTTTCAAAAAATATGCGCTTAAAAGTATACTAGAAACTGCTTACAATTGTTGCTTTGTTTGCAGCATACTTTCAAACAGCTAATTGGCTTATTTATTTGAAAAATTAAGTTTCAGAACAACGCCACTGAATAATGATTTGAAGCCATTTTATTACTATTATCGAAAAAAAAACAATCTATATGTTGTGTCAATAAATACTTTGTTATTACTCTACTTTTCAAATTAACCAATTTTGCGAAACAAAAAAAAAAAAAAATAATAAACGTTAGAAATTGAATTTTTGATTGTATTATTATTTGCTGTTAACTTTGTTGACTTCTGATATTGACATTAGTCTGGCAAAACAATTGTCGCGTTCAACATGTGCTATGACGTGGAAATTTTCGGTTCAATTGTGTCATTTGATATAAAAATGTGTTAAAATAAATCTGGCAATTAGTTGTAGTATCATTTTTGGCTCGCTTGGAACAATAATCCCTTTTCCAGCAATATGTACAAGGTGCTTAGTCTACTCGTTTTTGGCTTAGCCTTAGCTAATGCACGACTTATTCGTGTGCCTATGCGGTTTTTTCCTGGCTTTCAAAAGACTAACCATCATATACAAGCCGAGAAATCGTTTTTGGCACGCAAGTACAATCTAGAAACATCGGATACGTCGGGCAAAGAAACACTAGACAATAGTATGAACATGGCCTACGCCGGTGAAATTACCATCGGTACTCCGGGTCAGCCATTTAGAGTGCTCTTTGATACGGGCTCCTCTAATGTCTGGGTACCATCGAAAAACTGTGCCAAATCGAATAAGGCCTGCCAGCGGCACAACAAATACGATTCGTCGGCTTCGAGTACCTACGTCGCGGTTGGCGATGACTTTAGCATTACCTATGGCAGTGGCAGTTTGGATGGCTATCTATCGCAGGACACAGTCACCGTTGCTGGTTTAGCCGTAAAGAATCAAATTTTTGGTGAGGCTGTAGATGAACCCGGCAGCACTTTTCTTACTGCTAATTTTGCGGGCATTGTTGGCCTTGGCTTCCGTTCCTTGGCTGAGAATAATGTTGAGACACTGTTCGACAATATGTGTGAACAAAACTTAGTACCGAAATGTGAGTTCTCTTTCTATTTGGATCGTCAAGGTACTTCACGCAATGGCGGTGAGGTTATCTTCGGTGGCGTTGATGAAAGTAAATATGTCGGACAATTAACATATGTGCCTGTCACGCGTGCCGCTTACTGGCAGTTCACACTAGACGCAGTAGGTGTTGGCGGCAGGCGTATACTTGGCTCACAACAAGCTATTGCCGACACGGGCACTTCACTGCTTGTGGCGCCACCACGCGCATATTTGTTAATCAACAAGTTAATCGGTGGTCGTCGCACTGAAAGTGGCGAGTACATTGTCGGATGCAACAACTTGTCAAGCTTACCAAACATTGCCCTTGTTATTGGTGGCCGAAGATTTGTGTTGCGCCCGAAGGATTACATTGTTGAATTGCATGAAAATGGCAGAAAGATTTGCATGTCTGGTATTACCACAATGAATAGTAATTTATGGATATTGGGTGATATTTTTATTGGTCGTTTTTACACTCTCTTTGATGTGACAAATCAACGGATTGGCTTTGCACCGTCAGCGAGTAGCTGAAGTGAAACTTTATAAAATTGGAACAATTCGGGTATTTTTTTCATTAAAAGAATTTCAGCAATAAAATTATGTATGAATGAAAACAAAAAAAGAATTTTTTTATCTTACGAATTATATTTAATGAACTGAGCAACTAAAGGAATGCTTTCCGGAATAAAGTATCAACTCTTTTGAAACAAAATTCTTAACAAAGACAACGAAAAGCTTTTCATAGCAAGCAGGAAGCATTTCTGGCTTCTTTTCTTGATATTTGGTCTATTCATTGGTCAAAGGAATTCCTGTTTTTTCGACTTATAAAAGGCGATCAACATGTCAGTGCTGGATATAAACCAAGTGGAGTTAGTTCTCATCGCACACAAAAAACTTTAAGTAATTTGATTTTAACTCTACCTCAAAATACAAATATGAAAGTAATCGCTGTACTCCTCATCACAATCTTGGCGCTTTCGGCTTTAGTGGAAGCGACGCCCAGACGTGACTGTCCGCCATGCGTGCCCACAAAGAAGCCTGTCTGTGCAAGACTCTGCCGCACTCAAGTACGTTGCACATTTGCCAATGCATGTGAGGCAAGGAAAATGAGATGTCTCAAAAATGAACGTGAGTAGTTGTATGAGCGTAAAGTTTTTCAATTTAGTTCATAATTGTTGTTTTTACAGAATGGATTTTGGAGGGTCAAGGCAAGTGTAAAGATGAATCGTCTTCATGCCAGCGTCGACTGAGTTTTTAACTTAGCAATTATTTAAATATAAATGTAAATTTATAATGCAAATAAACATAAATAAAATTATAACAATTAATTTAACGCTCTTTCCTGTACTGTTCAAACATATCATTAAAAGGCGAACTTGAAAATACCGTGAATGTTTCAGTTTAGTATGTTTTTTATTTACAAAATTTTCCAACAAAATAAAACAAAATCATGATTAACTGATGACTTTTTACAACTAACACGCCAACTTGAACAATAATTGCGCAGATCAGTTCCGTTGAACACAAAAATAGTTGAGTCACTAACTGCAATTAACTTAGTTTTGATGATATAAAACTAAAATTTGTGAGCTAGCAAATCGAAGTGAGTAATTTGTGGTGCAGAAGCTCGGTCGTCTAATAATTTAATACAATAATTTATTTTTTTTTAAAAATGTTACTCAATTGCGTTTTGATTTTCTGTTGTTTTGGCATTGGACAAACGTTTTGTTGTTTCTTTAACGCACGATTAGCGCGCTGCAACATTGCCTATCGATGCTCGGATGAGGAGAACCTTTCCTGGGCCACTAATGGCAAAAGTTGTTTTCTATTTCGCAACGCTTGTGTTCTCGCTAATCAGAATTGTGCGCGTCGAAATGCATTCGCCCAAGGTTTGAGTTTTGAAAGCTGCAATTGCTGATCATATTTCATAACATTGGATAATTTCTTTTCAGTTTTAAACACAATCAGCAAATCTGATTGTCAGCTTATGTGCAAGAATGTTTGTCCTTCAGTAAGGCAACCTTTGTGTGCTACTTATGAAGGTGTCTATCGCACATTTGCAAATAATTGTGAACTGCAAAATTATGTTTGCAATGAGGGAAAACGTGAGTTGTATGAAGTTGAAGTTTTTATTTAATATAATTATGCAGCAATATTCGTTACGCTGCAATTATTATATTTTTATAGATGCTATAAATATTTCATTTTTTCCAGCCTTTTCGTTGGTTCACAATGGCGCTTGTGATGATGCTCTGACTGTCAGAGTGAACAAAATTGCCGCTTGATATTCTCTGACATTTATTATACACATTAATAAATAATCTTTGCCAACTTTTCCAGAACAACTTGTCAAGAAACCAGTTTTAAGGGATTTTTAATGTTAAGTTTCGAAAAGATCTATTTTAAAATTATATGCATCTTCTAACTGTACTCTTATGACATAAGTTTTATTATACACAATAATTCGACAGATTACGTTATTCCAAATGAGTCAATATAAATATGTATGCTAAAAACATTTTTATTTTTTATACCTTTTTCGCAAATTCGAATGGGAATTCTAATAGCTGCAATAACCAACTTTTTGTTATCACTTGTTTAATTATTAATGTAAAAATAAATTAATGTAAAGCTGCAATATTTATTTACACAGCTGTTTCTTTTTGTGTTTTTATTAAAAAACGATTATGTAATAATAATCTCATTGCATATCAGATGATAGCCTAAGTCAGCAAAGCCACCTTTATGTTAAACTTTTGACAGAGTCTATCGCACATTTGCAAAGTTATATTTGCAAAGGAAACACGTGAGATGAATAAAATTTAAGCGACCAAGGCCGTTCGTATTGAAAAATAAAGAAATTACAAAAATTAAAGTAATAATAATTTCGATTGTAATAAAACGTTATGTGATTTTAAAAGTTATAACAGCAAAAAATTTTGCAATTTCCATTTAATATTTTATTTCATACAATGTTTTTTGAACTTACTATTTTATTATTTCAAAAACAAAGAAAATGTTTTCATACGCTAACGAGGGCCGAGAAAGCGTCAACAAGTACAGTTAATTTTGATGTGAAGCTTTTCAAATCAATATTAATCAAAAGCTTTTTGGTGTGAATAATAATAAAAATTGAAAAATGCGTTCTTCAGTGCACATAATGACGCACTGAGACACGAATAGTTGCATTAAAAATTAATTGCATGTAATACAACAGAATTTTCAACAAAAGCTTTTCAATAACAACAAAAATTAATTATTATTTGACATGTGTTAATTGCGTGCTTTTCGAAAGTTTACAAACTTTATTTCTACTAAATTATGATTAAATGTCGTAGCTGTTGCTCAGAACTTTTTCATTTTGCTATAAAAGTAACTGAGTTACGACAAAAATTTATTCAACACAATAAATTTAAAGTAACACAGAACATTTAAAACGCTTTGCGATGTGTAAACTCATTATTGCTTCTATGCTGATTTTTTGTTTAATCAGCAGTATAAGCACGCACCGAACTGCTCAGTCACAGCACAGTCAATGTCAGGGAGAGCCCCGTTGCTCCAATGTGGAGAACGTAGTGTGGGCCACCGACAATCAAACTTGCTATGTTTTTCTTAATTCGTGTTTATTGCTTACAGAAAATTGTTCTCGCTTAAGAAACAAGCTGCCAGGTAAGTTAAAAGTTCCTTATATAAAAACCATTTATAACTGAAAAATGTATCCAACAGCTCTTAAAACAGTGTCCAAGGAAAAGTGTCAACCTCTATGTCCAACAATGTGCACAATGCAGTATGATCCAGTCTGTGCGGAGTACCGTGGCCAACGTCGTGAATTTGGCAATAGTTGTCAACTTGGTGTGCACATTTGCCTAAGTGGCGAAGGTAAGCTTACTTCAACTGATAGGTACATTTGCTCAGTCAATTTACTTCTTTTTTTTACAGTTTATCAGTTTCTGTTCCGAGGCGAGTGCCAACCACAAAATATTAATTAAATAATAACAAACACACGAGAATACAAAGTAAAATTTATATAGAGAACGTTGACTTGCTTTGCTAAACACAGCTGTGTTTTCTTTGTTTATATAACTTTTATTTAAGAGAAAAGCAGCATGTGTAACAATAAAAATGTACTTATGTATAATTAAATACATTATAGTATATGAAAACGCATAAGTTATTTTGCTTTGCTTGCTTACAAAAAATGTGTTGTTTTTAAGGTAAAAACATGTCTTATTGTCTTATATATGTATGTCAATTACTATTGTGTTATGTTAATACATATGTATATAATAATATATTAATTTCCTGATAGAGATTTAGTCGACATTAGGTGGAAAATAATTTTAATTTATAAACAAAATTGTTGGCGTTGAAATTAATTTCGACTGATCCGCTAAAAAGATTGTCAGTATTTGTGTATGAACATATCAACTGTTGTGTGCTACTTATGGGCAGCATAAGAACAGCTGCAATAATAAAACAATCGAATCTGATTGAATGTAGTTTAATATAAAATAATATAAAACAAAAGATTTTCAATATTGAAAGTCGCAGCTTGTGCTCAGAACATTCATATTTTGCTATAAAAATAAAATAATCAATGTAAAATTTTAATTATTTACAATAAATTTTTTACTGATATACAAAATTTAAAGCGCCTTGCAATGTTAAGACTTCAAATTGCTTTTATTATGATTTTTTGTTTAATTGGCAATATAAGCACACGCGGAACAACTCAATTGCCCGGTCAGTGTCTAGCACAAGTTCTCTGCACCAATGAGGAGATCATAACGTGGACTACTGACGGCCGACGTTGCATAGTTTTACTCAACCCATGTTGGTTGCGCAATGCAAACTGTGCTCGTAAGAGACGCAAGGAGCCATGTAAGTTACACGTTTTCTAAATGAAAACCTTCATAACTAAGAATTATATCCAACAGTGCTTAGAGTAGTGCCAAGGCCACAATGTCAACGCCTTTGTCCTACAATATGCACACTTCAGTATGAACCTGTCTGTGCGGAGTATCGTGGCCAACGTCGGAGTTTTGGAAATATATGTCAATTAAATGTGCACATTTGTCAAACTGGCCAATGTAAGTTTTTTTACACTTATCGCAGATATTTTAAATTAAACAAATACTTTATTTTTCTTATAGTTTATCAATATTTGCGCCCAGGCAATTGCTAAAAGAACAGCAAGCATAACAATAATAATTACATTTATAAGTGCTTGTGCGAATATTATTTTTATTAATACAATCAATGAGTTGATTATGTGATTTTTTCACATTTTTGCACGTTAATTAAATTAATTTATAAATTAAATTGATAAATCAGCAAACAAATATTAAAGTTTTTTAAAAATATTCTCAAAACTCACTTGACGCTTGTTGTTATTGTCTTGCTTGTATGACCTCTTCTCTCACACAAGCTTTAACGACTTTCTTCAAATTTGTTTTCTAATTAGTTGATTTAATAGAGATTTACTCGACAACTAATAAAAAAAAAAAATTCATTGAAATATAAAATGTTTAATTGTTTTACATTTTCCTTTCAAGTCTGAGTTCGTGTGTTGCATGCAACCAATTTAAAAAGCAGTTGCAATTTGTTGTTGTTGTAGTTGTTTATTATAGATTTCATGGCACATATAAATGAGCGGCAGTAATAAATTCTTATTAGGCTAACCGGCGGCGCCTGTGCCATGCTGCCAGTGTCAATGGTCCAAGCCTCAAATGGTCAGAAAACGCAAGCGCAATTGGTGAAAAAAAAATGAAAAAAAAAGCTAACTGTCAACGAATTGCTTGTGTAGCGGGCGAGGTCTGATATATACAATTTGATAACGAAAAACATGTCATACTTGTTGTTGCGGAATGGTCTTGCGTAACAAATTGCATTGAAATGTGCGCCAAAAGAGCGTTCGCCGCTAAGCAACAAACACAAATGCTCATAAATTAGAGACAAGCTTTTAGTGGACTACTGGGTAACTTAAGTAGGTATTGAAGAAATTCGAATGTAAAAACAACAAATATTTAACTTTCAATGTTGTTTTGATGTTTCAAGTATTCAGGTATTCAATAAACGTGAGGAATCCTGAACTGAAATGCCAAGCAATGAAATATGTTAAATATGTTTAAAAGCATTGCAATTTTTTGTTAGACTTTGACATAAAAACACGTAAACTTTATACTAAAATTTGTGCTGAATGAATTGTCAAAAAATATGAATTTATGAAAATTGCAAAACACTTGCAGCGGTCAACAAACTTGCTGACTTCGTTAAGTATAAAGTAGGCAGACAAATTACACTTGCATGCAGTATAATTTCTGAAGTGAAAGCTTTAAGTATGCATTTGACATTAATTCTTTTCAGCTTGATTGCCTTGTGCCTGCAGGCAATGGCACAGGAGTTAATCGCGCCCGTTTGTCAGAACAGATGCGATCGTCGCGTAAAATGCGCAACAACGCCAAATTGTAATTTGAGCATAACAGATGGCGAAAAGTGCATAAAGGTGCCCAATACTTGTGTGCTCGAACAAATGAACTGTCAGGATGTAAAAAGTAAGACCACAAAAGGTATTCTTTACATTCACTCAACATTTTTTTTAACACACTTACAGCTTGGAAAGAAGTCAGCTCGGTGACATGTAACAGGATCAACAAAAATCGTTGCCCGCGTCGACGTGGCTAAGCATGAATTTGGAGCGCAATGCATTACTATATGAACAAAACCATAGAAAAAGAAAATGTAACACTTTTTTTGTTTTGGCTGCTTTAATAAATATTTGCAGACATTTTTAGTTAATTGGCATATAGTAAACTTCATTAAACATCTTTGAGTGTTGGGCATTAAAGCCCATTAAAAGTGAAAAAGAAAAACAACTTCGAATTGAAGTTAATAAACATGACTGCGTGAATATGAGCAATATTATGAATATACAAAAGACAACAAAAAAATTATATGAATTATGTGCCAATTATGCTTGACCCTCGCAATTTTTGGTTACTTACTGACAATAGATACGACAACCGATGTTGCTGTTGACGCGGGGCAAGCAAAGATAATTTCATTTTTATCTGTTTTTGTTTTTTTTTTTCTTAAATGCAGCTCAAGGCCAAAAATCACGAGTACGCGCAATTGCTCTTTCATTTAGATTTCCTCTTTGTGATTTCGCTTGAATGAAATGAAATGAAAAGACAAAAAAAAAAAAAACCCGAAAACAAAAAAAAAAAATGAAACAATTTCATACAATTTTATATAATAAACAGTTAAAGCGTAACATGAAATCCAAATTCAAAGCAAAATTTTTTTTTGGTCGCATTTTATGCGTTTGCATTCGCAACGCTTTGGGTGGACTATTTTTTTTTTTTTTTTTATTTCTTTACTTTGGCATATGACGAATCAGTTTTGTTTTGTATTTGTTCGTCGTTCCCACACCCAATGCGCGCATACACACATGTGTCTGCAGCTGATTTGTAAAAATTGTAAGCCATAATAATAAAAAAACCAGTAAGGGAGCTATTTTCAGCTTTGCTGAAACTTATATACTCTTGCAAGCATTTGGAAAATCCGTTTTATAGTTTTTCTAATAAGAATCTTATAAGTTTATAAAGACAAAGGGGCATAGCCCCGCCCATTTTCTAACTTGTTTTCAAGAGTACAATGCAATCATTCTACACTTCATTTTACGATTTTCTATCCCGTCTGCTTATAGATAAATTACATTTTTAAGTTTTTCTCTATATGGGCGGTGCCACGCCCTTATGTCCGATTCTTATGAAACTTTGTAATAAGGTCAAGGATGCTTAAAAACGCGTAACTGCAAGGTTTCATTTGTTTATAGTTGAAAACAAAAAAGTTTTTCTAACAAAAACCGAATTTTTTACCGATTGTTCCTATGGGAGCTATATGCTATATTTATCCGATCTTCACCAATTTTGCAGTGTGTCTTTATTTACGTCTAAGATGTTCTTGTGCAAAAAATCGAGGCGATAGCTTTAAAATCAAAGAGTTTATTGAGCAAAAACCTCATTTTTGACCGATCGTTCCTATGGCAGCTACATATAAACTGCCTGCAAGGAAAAGAAAATTTTCTGCGTTTAAATTTTTTTGCTAACTTAAAAACTCTGGGAGGAGTTCGCATTGAAACAGACAGACAGACAGACAGACGGACAGACGGACAGACGGACATGGCTATTTGAACTCGTCTCGTCGTGCTGATCAAGAATATATATACTTTATATAGTCGCAGATGTCTCCTTCTCTGCGTTGCAAACTTCACGACAAAGTTAATATACTCTTGCAAGAGTATAAAAATTTCCAATCGAATCAAACTAAATAAAAATACCGCTTCAACTGCTTCAGCTCGTTTCGTTATGTCTTTAATTTATTTGATTTAAATTTTTTATTCACCATTTGGCAGTCGCGGTGCGTAGCTAAGCTCATTGAACGCTTAAAGCGACATGATTGTGGTAGGGGAATGGTATTGTTTTTTTTTTTTGTGCTTTTTTTACAATTGGCTTTTAATCAGATTAGGCAGAGCAGTTTCGTTCGGGTGAAATTTGCAATGTGCGGAAATAATGTTTTTATAATAAATTTTTCAAAATATTACACTAAATACAACAAGAAGCACGATTGAAATAAAAAAATTATATTTCAAAATTTACGCTGACAGTCAACAATTTTTGTTTTTCCAGATTTCGCATAAAAAGTTTAGAGCTTACAAACGTGCAAGATTTCATTTGTTTCGATTATTACTTATAAAGAAACAAGTCTTATTTAATTTGGCATAAATTCGCAATGAAGTCAAAAGTGTAACAAAATGGATTTTTGCATTTGAAAGTGAAAACAACAAGAACAACAACAACAACAATAATAATAATACAACAGCAATATCGTAAGTCACAAAATTAAAAGTAGTGCTAACTAAGCGCAGACACGTCGTATGAGTGCTGCCAACGTCATGCTAATTGTTATGCATACGCAGCGTGGCGCTCAAACATGAGTCATGACGTTGCATACTCGCACACATACATACGCATTGCGTGCAACATTAAACGCGCAACATGAGTGTTAACAGAACTGCAGGCCAAAGACGACAGCAACAGTGTTGACACGCACGCACGCACTCACGCACGCACGCACAAATCTTTAATTAAATTTCGTCTTGTTGCTCATTTTTTATTATTAATTAAAGATTTATCGGAAAAAAAAGAATTTGTAGAATAATTTGCTTAACTAGCAAAACATTCAATTTTGTAAAAAACAAAATCTTTAAGAAAAAAAAAAGAATATAAAACAAATCATTGCACAATCGATCAATTCCGAGCAAGTTTTCTATTGATAGAGCAGAAAAATACCAATTTGACATTTTAAATTGTGCTAAAACAACAACAACTACAACAACAACAGCAACAAAATACATAAAACCGAAAAGTGAACGCATGAAATTATTCAATGCGTTGTAAAAATTTGTAGCGCTCATGTTTTCTACTAAAGCTTTACATGAAGTCGAAACAAACTAATCAAAAAAAAAAATAACAAAAAAAAGAGATAAAAATAAAATCAAGAAATAATAAAGTCTTGCAAGGTTGTTGTCAGACGGCGTCGCCATCGCCACCAGCAGCGCCAAGCCATTGCAGATCGGCCAATACGGCGGCTTTAACTTAATTAAGATGCTTTTATGTTCTGCGGCTTTGCCAACAATCGAACGCGCTGTGCTTGTGGCACTCATTGGACTTGGCAACGTGCGCCCATTTGTGGCCGCAGTTCAGTGCCGTTGGAATCGTTCTTGTTTATTATTATTATTAGTATTATTTTTGCTTATATTTGTATTTCTTTTTTCATTGATTCGTTGTGCCATATTTCATTAGAAGGCGCGCAATTAAGTTTAATATGTGTTTCAATTTAAGTTGAATCGATTAGCTTAGATTAATCTACCGTACCTAATTTAACTGCATTATTTTCAGCAACGTACAAAAAATTTTTGCTATCAACTTATTTAAATGCAAAATTTATAGTCAAATTTTGTTTAGCAAATGCAATGACAATCATAAATATCAATTAGCATGTAATAACATGAGCAAGCAACGAAACAACTTCCAAACGCACAAGAAAATCAAAAAAAAAATTAAAGCACGCATTTTTTAAAACATGCGAGAAAAATGTTTTTCAATAATTTAGTCATTTTTCGTGCCAAATTTTTGTCAATTGAAAAAATAAATGTTAGACAAAATTAAAAACAAAAAGACTTAAGTGAAAAATTCATTTCAATTTTAGTAAAAAATGCCGATAAGTTCAAGCAAAAATTATGCAAAATTGTTATGCCAAAAATTGCATATAAAATGCGACACGCACCAAAATAAAACTGTAAACGCTGTAAATATACAAAAAAAAATTATGCATTTTAATTCACCAAATTTTTAAACGCCTTAAGCGTAAAAAAAGAAACTGCAAAAACAAAAAAATAAAAATAGTAACCAAAAGAACGAAACAACTTTTCAAAATGCGTGGCAAAGTCAGTCAGCGAGTTGAGAGTTGTTGTTTTTGGTTGGAGTCGGTTGGCAAATGTTGTGGTCGCTGCATGCGTTTGACAAAAGCCAACGGCCTCAAAATCGATCTTAAGCCAATCAAATGTAAAAAATCAACAAAAAAAAATATCGCAAAAAATTGTTTGTGTAAATTCAAATTAATTTCAATTTCATTTGAGTTTGACATTTTCTTGCTTTTGGCTTATTGCATTTTATTTTTGTATATCCTAAAGGTTTTGTTACCGTTTGGCAATTGAAATTAATTGTCTTGTTTGAGCTTTTGAAGTTTTAGAGCCTTGGCAGACAGTGACAAATATTAATAATAAATATTAAAATCGAAGTCCAATCAATACATTTTTTTCACTTAAATTAAGATGAGGAATACTTCAGAGGCAACTGTAGTATTTTTATGGACATGATTTGATTTTTATTATTATTTTATACTTATTATATATTAACATTAATTTAATAACGCGCCATTCATTAAACGTAAGACTTAAGCAACGAACTCAAACCAAGAAAAACACTCAAGCAGAAATTCACCACAGCGTCAGTGATTTTAACTCAAAACTTCACTCAAGCGTTTGTTTTCTGAACATACAACATAGCTACGCACGCAGTCGTTGTGAAGCTGCTGTCAAAGCCGGCTTTGTGGGCGAGCGTTGATAAACGACAACAACTACAACGAGCGGTTGACTTTGGTGTCGCCGTTGGCTACTCGTTGCTTGCTGCCACTCAGGCACGTCTGCTGCAAAGTGAACGCATTCGTTGAGTTGCCGGCAATTTTTTGGTTTTTCTTCAACAGCATTTGGCCAAAGTGTTCAGTTAATTGTTGGCTATAAGCCGAGTCGGTTGTTAAGCGCGGCAAATCAGAAACGAAAATACAATCGTCGTGTTGTGCAGTGTAATATTTGTTTTGAATTGAAGCCTGGCTTGTAAGTGTCATTACTTCATAACTACCAAAAAGGAAAAACAAGTGAAATATTAATCGGATTTTCGCTGTTTCGGACAAAGAATCATTTCGAAAAAAACAAATATTGTGTTTTGTGCAAAAAAAATTTACAAAGGGAAAGTGTAACAAAAAAATTTTCTAAACTTAAAAAAATCAACAAAGTATGACAGCCACAAATAAATAATAAAAAAAGTGCTGAAGACGAAAGACTTAAGCAACAAACTTGTAGCAAAAGCAATTGACAATTGCGGCAGCAGCCAATACAAAACTTAAGGCGCAAATAATTAAGGCCAAGTTAAGAAGAAACTTTAATTGTACGTTGTCGTTGTCGTTATCGCTTGTGTTTGTTTGTCTCTTGCCATAATTGGATTAGTTTGCAGAAAACAAAAATAAAACATAATAAAAACAAAAACAAAAACGGAAGACATTCTGCAACAAGTGCTGACGAATAGTGTCAACACCAAAATGATTCTAAGGTATGTAATTTATTTTTTTTTTTGGTCATTTCGTTGTTGAGTTACTGATTTTGTTGCTGCCTACTCAAAATAAAAGATAATGAGCTAAACAATAATTTTTATATGACGGAAATGTTAGCTTTTCTCATCTTTTTACTGTGTGCTTTGCTCTCGAAGATCTTTTCTTAGAAATTAACAAGCATATGCTATAAAATCATTAAAAAAACGAGCTTCTTCTTTTTTTGGTTTGTTTTATGTAATTTGCCGCTGACAACTTTCTGTTGACACTTTTCTCGATGCTTCGCCGCGTCATTTAACTTATTGAAATCGTCGCTGCTGCTTCGCCTTTGCGTTGTGCTGCTGACACACATTTGACTGCGTGGCATGCCTTTTTTGTTTTTATTTGTTTCTTTGTTTTGTTCTTACGCATTCTCGAGTATTTCACTTAAGTTTAAATACACTCATTTGTATGCGAAGGGCTTGTGTGTGTTTCAACTGTTTTGCGCATAGCGCAGTGAATTAACATTTTATGAGTTTGTTGGCCTCTGTTGCAGGCCACAATGTCTAAATATTATTCTTTATGTGTTTTAATAATTAACAATTTAATATGCAGCGCAACTGTAGGCGAGCGACAAATTTCTACATTTCCTTACTAAGCAACCATACAAAAGACTTAAGCAACGAACCTCTTCAACTGCAATTTAAAAAAAAAATCTTATCAGCTCAGTTCAGCCACCAAAAACGCACAGCTTAAAAGTGAAACACAACATAATTTGCATTTTAAAATATATAAATTTTAATAAATGCTAATTTGCTTTTTTATTTTATATTAGTTAAACGACTAATTTATACAAATCCAGCATTGAAATTAATGAGTTGCTATCTTTGCCTTTTCCCTGCAGCGAGCAATAAATAAAAATAAAAAAAAAAATCTCTGTGTGCTTTACGTAGTTTTGTAATCAGTGAGGTGTGAATTTTCCTTTCGTTCCTATGTGCAGCACAAGGCCGTTTAATTCAATTAATTTAAGCAAATTGACTGAAACGGCGATTAAAAAGCGCTCAGACGCAATTTGACGCAACTTTAAATGTTTCAACTTACTGAAAAGATAATTTACATTAAAAAAAATATATATTTCTGAATGAGTTGCTACCAAAACCTGTCAAACTCAGTTGAGTTTCCGCCCATGACTTAATGTTGAAGTTTTAGTTTATTAATTCAGGCACGGAAATCATGACTGTTGAAAGTTTTAAACATTTTTAAGCTGATCGATTTGAAAACTTTGATTATTATGCATGCGTATTAATTATTATTACAACCTTTAGGCTTAGGCATAGGCGAGTGCCTAATTTTAATCTTAAGTAAGCTTATGAGATTAATATCACCAGTCACCATGAAACGTTAGAGTCACAAGCCAAGAAATTTGCACTTTGTGCCCTGACAATGAAGGTCAACGGGGCGTGTGATAAATGCAATTACAAAGTGATATTGATATCGAACATAAGCAGGCACAGATTATTGAAAAATGCTTATACATTTGCTTAAGCCAAAGATCAAGGCGAATACCATTTTGACCGACAGCACAGAGCCAAAGTTGAACGAGTGTCTATTAATTTCACAAAGCTACAATGAATAACATAAATCAAAATGCATTCGGTTTATATTTAACTAAAAAAACTTAACGGTTAACGGATAAATCAACAGCAGCAACGGAAAAATTATACGTTCACACCTTAATAATGTCTGCAATAAGCAAATAACATGACTGGCTGGCATGGCTGAAGTCGTTGTCGTTGTTGACGTTGTGACTATTGTGATTTTAATGCCTTTGGTTGTTAATTTACAACAAACATTAGCGCCAAGTTGTTAATTGTCTGATTTGGTAGCTGAACATCGCTCACTGATGTTGCTGCTGATGTTGTTCTAATGAAGTTATAAAAATAGCAAAACAATAGTAACGAAAAAATGAGGGCGTATTGAGGTCATTAACATTTGGGTTGGTTTTACTTTATTGTTGTCCTGTCTTCGATTGTGTAACGCGTAGAAAAAACTATAATTTGCAATTGTTTGAGCGCTTGAAAGAAATGAAATCAACAGCAACAAATAAACAAACAAACAAACAGAAGTAATTCAAGTCAATTGAAACTAAAGCAAAGCAAAGTGTATTTCATGTTCAACCAGTTATTTTATGCACTTTCTCTACTGACAGCAACGGCGCATCAAATGCAACGAAATGCGAAACAAGTCAAAGTCGATTTCCTGTATTGAAATGTACATGAGTGCGATTGCAAGTTGCGGAGATGTGCCACGAGGCACAGACACAATGCAATCCGGTTCTGTTACCTGTTATTTTTCTTAACTGTTATAAAATAAATTCATAATTACATATACACAGAGCAACATCAACTTGCAACCTGCAACTCAGACTGACTCAGTCAAAGATTTACTTGTGGTTTATTTCTGAAGTTGTTGCAAAGGCGGACGACATCTCTTGGCTTGGTGAATTTGTGTCAAGGCTGTTTTCGCTTTAAAAGTGCTTTCCCATGTGTGTGTGTGTGTATGTGTGAAGTTGCAATATGTATGTATGCACTTGCTCAGGATAATTAATGACAAAGCACTAAATTGCTGCTGCCATTTCGCATCCGGTGGCAATGGTTATCGCTGCATAAATCATTTCATGCTGAAATTTAGAGCAGCAAAGGCGAATCTCTGGCAAGAAAAGAGACAACTATACAAAAACTTAATGCGAATCGATATAGGAAAAGTGCGTACGTGTTAATGTGCTTGGGGCGGTCAAGTGAACGTGATTGATTTTTATCAGTTGCTGTTGGTGCAAAAATTTATATAAAATTAGCGATTATTTGAAAAAGACCAAAAAAAGCTGATTTTTTTAAATCAAATTTCAATTTAATTTCTTGATAATTTGTCAAGTTTGATTTTTTAATATAGATTATTTAAAATGGAGTATAAAATTCATTAGATAAATTAGTTTTTATCAAGAGACTTTCGAACCAAACGTTTTTAAAGACTTTATTGCCATCGAATTTAATAATGTTAACTTAATAGACGCGAATAATGATAGCTTTTCGTCAATTTGGTCTAAAATATTTCAATATTTTTAATGTTTTTTACTACAAAATCGGAAAATTGAAGCAACAAACCAAAATTCGACAATTATTTTCATTTGCGCTGAAAATAAGTCCAAATTATTTCATGTTTGTATTGCACAGCGAGCCGCAAGTGAATGTTGGTCAATAACAACATTCACTTTTGGCTTCCTCAATGGAATTAAAGTCGTTGTTTTCAGCTTGAAGATAGTTCAAAGCGCATCTTCGATTTGCAGCATCAGCATGAAAAAAAGCAGATTATGACAAAATCATTTCACTTTCAATGCTTCAGAAATATAAAAGTGTATAAACTGTCATGTGAACTTGCGCCCGCAGCTTGATGGGTCTGTCAGTTGTAAGCTTTAAAATTAATATTTTTTAATTTCATTTAATGTTTATTGTTGGCTTATGAAATGTATTGACTTTAAGTGCCCCACGCGCACAATACTTAATCACAAAATGTGTATTATTTTTATTATTTTTACTTTTTTACTTTGTTGTTTTTGATTTTTTTTTTGTTTCGTTTTGAACAAATGAAAGTTTGGCAAAGTGTTGATCGCGCAGTCAACGAGACACGCATAGGGCGTAATTACGAAATTTGTACTCGGCTAGCGAAAGTGATTTATTAATACTCAAACGATTGCCCAAAACTATGTGCGATGCGTGGGAAAGTGAAAAGTCTAAAATTTCTAAATTACTTGTACTCAAATCAAATTACTCAGCTCGAAAATTCAAAGCATACATACATACATATGTATATCAATAATTTTAATCAAAGACGTTTTAATTAAATGCAAATACATAGAGAAAAATTAAAATGCAACAAGCGTGTCTCATAATGAAATCAAAATGCTTTAAAGTAAAAAAGTAAAAAAAATAGACAGAAAATAACAACAACAAAGTCATGAAAATGATCGAGTTTAACAGTAAAAACGTGAGAGTCACACTAACCTGAAAAAAAATATTTCATTTGCAGTTGGCTTACATTTTGTTGTTGCCATTTTTCAAAAATTATTATGTATGCTTGCCAAATGAGCAGCAGCAACAACAACACAAAAACAACAGTTGTTTGCCGCTGGCAGTCACTAAGATGCAACATGTGCAACGCACAAGACGACACCAACAAATCGACAGCAATAAATACTCTGTTCGAGGGGGCAGGAAGCACACAGAAACTTGTTAAATACTTTTGATTCAGCAGCTTTGTTGCATCATCTATCATTGATGTGCATGCGGCGATGCTCAAACTTGATGGTTTCCATGAGCAAATCGTTTGATTTGTGGTGAAAGGCAAACAGTTCTTTGATAATAAAACAATTTTTTCGGACATAAAGTGAGCTCAATATTTAAGAACAAGTTATATTTATATATCTACATGTTTAAACCGCTAAGAATATAAACTTTGTTCCTGCACAAATTGTGATTGACTTCATTAAAGCGTCTCTCGTTTTAGACTGAAATAGTCGAACATTAATAGCAACAAAATCTTGACAGCTATAAAAGCACAACATTTGATTTATGACGTCTTTACTATATTTAGTTGATTAAATAAGTAGAAAAAAAGAACAATTTGTTTATTCGCCTTAGAGCGAACTTCATGTGTGCAACTTTGTGCCCAACTGCAGCCGCTATAGTATTACCCGACCATTGATTGCCTAAGAAAGTCAAGGCGGTCGACTTATCACGTCTGTTAAAGCACAAATTCAATAATAAATCTAATCAAGTCGGCGAGTTAAATGAACCGATAGACAAAAGTTGTTTGGCAGCGCAATGCCATACAAGAATTCATACTGTTAGACGGCAAAAATTTGATTTATAAGTTGTATCAGGCCGCCAGAATGAGGCAGATGCAGATATGTATGTGTTGCAGTGAAGCATAAAAGACAAGTAACTGTTTCATGTGTTTGTTGTTGTTTGCATTTTGGACATTTTTGTATTCTGACATTGAATATTTGTTTGATAATGTGGGCTTAAAGCGCATTTTGTGCGCAATTAGTCTCAGCTATGACGATAAAAATAAACGTGTTGATAATAATATTTGCTTAGGCTGGGAATTAAATGCTTTTTTTTTTGGTTTTTGCATAAATTTGTACAAATTTGAAATACTAATTAATAGTTAAAAATCGCCTGTTTGGTGTCTAAAACACGCAAGCGTTTTTGTACATGAAAACTTCATTTGGCTTAAGTTGTATTTTTTTATTGGATTTTTTTTTTCTTCAATTTTTTCAATTCAACAAGTAGTCGCTAACAAGACTTTGTGTTTATCGTGTTAGGTATGATTAATGTGCACTGCAAGTGGCTTAGATTTCAGGTCTTTGGCAGAGCCAAAAGATTGAACGCGTGTCAGTCGAAACTGATATCGATCGTCGTACATGTCTGGGTCACATACATGTGCGCTGTGCTCTGAGGCGGTGTGGGCACACAAGTGACTGCCGAACACACACACACAGATGCACAAGTTTGCTGATTTTTATCGCAAGCCGACTGACACTTTAGGCAACTCACTTTTTATATTACTTATAAAATCACAGCTGCTGTTGTGCGTGTTTTTTTTTGGGTCAAATGCTATGCTTGCGAAAACATTTCATAATGGGCAAACTTCAATGCAAGTAATATCGAAGCGTTTAATAATTGTGGCTATTGCGTATGGACTGAATAACGGTTAAAGCCAATTTATGCTTTAATAAAGCACATAAAAACATCACATTAAATAAAATTTGCAAAATTCCGTAATGTTTATCATTTAACTGTGTACAGCGTGAGCATGTGTTGAAATCAAGCGTAATGAATGAAATTATACAAAAAAAAATTGAAAAAAAATCGAATGCAATACAAGTTCTCATGCGGATGTTTTGCTTGTTGAACATTATGACGACAAGTAACAACAACACTAACAACAATTGTGGCGGCAGCAATTGAAAAGCAATAAAAAATCAATTAAGAAATCGCTAACAGCATCAAGCGACAGAACGACAGACTGTGTCAGTCGAAGAAACAACAATGAGCAAACCCACAAACAAACAAGCAACAAACAGTGGCAAAACAAAACGACAGCCAAAGTGGCTTGCATTGTGCAAAAAACGTGTGCTACAATTGAAGCAAAGAGGCAATGCACAAAGCCAACCGACAAACAGGCAGACAGACAGACAGACAGATAATCGGACAGACAGTCAGACTGATAGGTTGGAGAAACAAAAACAAAAAACAACAACAAAACGGCGCTTAGAACGTGCAGACACTCATATAAATCGCACATATGTGCCTCTAATGACAATGCTGCATGCAACATTTTGTTGCACGTTTTTCTAACTTTGTTTTTTTCAATTTTTTGTTTTATTTTCGTTTGCGCTTTTAAGTCAAAAATGGAGTGATGAGAATGTTAATGTTGTTGCAATTGCGAAATTGCATAAAAAGCAAAAAAAAAAAGGAAAACAAAAAAAACAATTTCTCATATTGATTTATCGCGAAACTGAAGACTTAAGCAACGAACTTGTTGCTTGCTACTGTGGCAAAGAAAATGAGTACACGAGTAATTAATATTAATTACACAGCATACATCAAACGTAGTATTATGATTCGAAAGTGCGATTGAAGCGAACGTTGCACATCTCTCAAAACTTGAAATGAAATTTTAACTCAAGAAACAAAAAAAAAAATAACTATGACATATTTCAACACCTTTTTGTTTTTATTTCTTGAAAGCACGTCGAGCTTATCGTACTTGTAATGAAATGAAGTAGTAGCTTCAGTTGAAGCTGGAAAGACAAAAGATTCAAAAGATCAACAAACCAAGACGCGCATAGTTAATGAGCTGTTGTCGTCTTTCGAGGCACGGCACTCGCTCCGGCTAACGGTCGCTGCAGTTGCTACGTGTTACAATAGCTATAGATGACATAAGTTGTGAATGCGATAGTGTTCATCATCAGAGCCAGCAGCAGCATCATCAACAATAACAACAACAGCATCATCATCATCATCATCACACGTATGCATGTAAGATGTCTGCATGCGGCATGATATCATTAAATAAGTATAAATATGTACAAGTTGAGTTCAGTTCAGTTGCTTTATGTCGTTTTCAATATGAAAACAATGCTTTTGATCTGCTCTTTTTACACTCTTCCTACACTGTTGCTGCTTCTACTACTTCAACCGCAAGAAGCGAAGAGTTGACGACGCAGAAGTGACAGTCTCACATGCGCAATTATCATAGAAACAGTATGGTTTTTATGTCGGCATACGATTAGCAAATGTCAAAGCAAATTGTTTCTACCATCATTACTTAATGTTATATATTTTTTTATTTTTTTTTTTATTTTTGCATTTTGTGTTTAGTTTCTTGGCTGGTACAGATTTTTCCAGCGCATTGTTATATTTTAACGAGCATTAGAAGCAAGTTAAGTTCTTTAGGGTTATCGTGATCTGTTGGCAACGCTTGAATAAAATTTATTAAACATTTTGTAGTTATAATTTTATACCTTCGAGCAGTTCATATATGTACGTTACACCCTGTGGTGCATTTGGTCACATTTATGCTTATATAGAAATGTCGTCCTGGGTGTGTTGTCGGACGATCGCCGATAGCCGCTCGAAATAAGGCAGCAGCGCATAAATCTTGTACGCTTTTGTAACTTGTTAACTAAAGTTGTGTTAAAAGTCAATGCTTGAAGCTGTGCAAACTTAATGCCAACAAGAAACGTGTCATCGCGCAAATATACATATCTACATGCCACATAAGCGCAACTCATCAGACCAAGTAAGACATTTTTGCACATAAAAGGCGCTAAGTTGGTCATATTTGCATAAGGCTGGCAAGACCAACGAGCAGCTAAAAGCAACAAGCGAACCGTTGAAGCGCAACTCTTGTCGGCAGCATGCGGAACATTTTCACTTGCTTCGTTTTGTGGCCTACAACACACATACATACGCACATACAGTGTCTAAAATAGGCGCAACATGTAAATTGGCGTTCAAATGGGCGCAAGTAAATTTGCATTAGATAAGCATTTTGAGTGTTGTATTACTTTTTATCTTTATTTTGTGTACAAGTGCGAATTTTCAATAGTGAAGGCGTATATGGGACATTCCAAGAGAGTTGCTAATAAGCCATTCGAAATTTATTGAAAATTTAGAAAGAAATTTTGAAATAGAAAAGAAACAAATCAAATATAATCAATAAAATGTTGAAAAGCAGAAATAGAAACTTAAATATTAGTGGACGTCTATAAATTACGTGAGGTTTTTTTCCAGAAATTTAGACCCCTCCCCCTTCTTGGTGACAAACCCTTCCTTCTGTATTCCATATTAGATTTTGCTTAAAATTTTGAAAAAAATTGTAAATTAATGGACTAAAAAGCTCACATGAGATATCCGATCAACCCTCTCCCTCTAGATGACACCTGGTGAAATTTGGCTGAACAAGGGGGGTTCAGCATAATTTTATTTCTCATAGTTTATGGACGTCCCCTTAGAACTTTTAGGGTTATAACAGATATGTGATATCCAATCAAACTAAAAAATGCCAAAAATCTGCACTTAAGTTACCTTGGCTTACTTAATTTTAGCGCCTTGACCAATTGCATAGAAGTTTTTGGTTACTTTGAAAAATAACGACCATGAAATCTAACGACGATTAAGTGCCACTATAAAACTGTGTATGTCACTTGGGTTGGAATAGCCCATGTGCCTGCATATTGCAGTAGAAGGCGTGTACAAAAATTAATTGGCATGCGTTTTTGTTTCTGCCACCAATTCGTTTTTGTTTTTGTTTATCTGCGAAGTCAGGTGTAAAATATATTATAGCAAACACAAAAAAAGCCAATAAAATCACAATCAAAATCAATTTCAAATACATTATTTCGATTTTCAGCTCTTTGATACACATAAATTTACAAGAAGGACAACGTGCCTTTCACATTCATGTGTTGTTTTTTTTTTTTTTGGTTTTGGTTTTTATTTGTCTGCGATATCATGCCGCGTCGCGCCGCTTAGACAGAAAACTCTGAATTTTTTTAAGGTTGCAAATGTGAGTGAATTAATTGTAATCGACGCGTTTTTGTTTCTTTTTTTTCGTTTCAAATTCGATTTGCGAGTGCGTGTTGCGCACTTTTCTGTGTCACTTTCGGAATTCAAGTAGAAGAACAACAAAATACACACAAAGACAAGAGTCAGCACGTTATTTGTCAATTAGCTGCACAAACATGCATTTGTCAAACGACTTTGCAACGACGAAGTTGAAATGAAGTCGAAGTCGATGTCGATGTTGTTGCCGTAACCGTAACCAGCGTGCAAATTTGTATGCGCGCGTGGCCAAAGGCGTGGCCGCCGTTAAGAAACAAATTAAATGTTTACGCTGTTGTTCATACGACATGTTCGACTCTCAGTCTGCTTGTCCGTCATGCTCTGAGCGCTGTGTAGGCGCACCAGTGTGGCAAGTTTACGCATGTGCGACTCGCTGCATGCTGCATTCTAATTGCTCAATCATAAACGTTGCTTTCACATCCGTTAACGAGTTTGGTTTAAGGTCTATAAAAATTCTTAATCAAGCTACTCATTTGAAGGCTTCTTTTTTATGCTAAATGAGGTTATAAACATTTTAGAGTTTTTGTTAAATGCAATTTTGGTAAATTTTTTTTTTATTTTTTATTTGGGCATTTGTTCATGAGCAATTTGTAGAAACATTAAAGTAAATTACATTTTTGATGCCTTAACAATTATCAAGTCAAATGAGCTTGACGACCTTTGGTCAGTCTTACGTATCCAATAAAGTGGCATTTGATTTAAGTTTAATGCCAAAAATGGAAATCCAATTTACGTAGCGTCATCATTATTATCATAATCATCATTGAGTGGCCCACGAGTGCTCTTGATAACGAAAGTGAAAGGATCATCACGTGAGTAGTTATTACATAAAAGAAAAAACGCCAACAATAAACAACAAATATCTTTCAAGTGCGCTTTATAAAAAGAAAAAGTAAAGTAATAGTAAATTACAAGGAGAAAAAAATAAAAAAAATACTATAGAAAAGTAATAAGCTTTAAACAAATAATAATCAAGCAAGGCAACAAATCAAATTAATGCTCTTTGCGCTATATGAAACGCCACTTTCACCTTTGATAAGTTAAAAAGCAAAAACAAAAAACAAAACACAAAAAAAGGCTGCTAAAATGGCGCAACAAATTATAACAAAAGCACTTGATGGCGTCGCGCTCGTTGCCCTTTTGTGGCCACAAACAAAAATGACTTGTAAACTTTTTCAACAATGCCAAAGTAGCAATCAATTATATTAGTTACTTAAAGCTATTGGCATGTGAGGTCGTTCATTGATGAGTTCGGCTCATTGTTGCCGATTGCTAATAAATGAAATTGGCAGCAACTGTAGTTGGCCAACTGTAGTGAATAATTAACACTCAGCACACATGATGTTTGAATGAATTATGGCAAATTAGTTTTTTTTTTTTTTCATTTATTTTCACTCAACACAGAAGAGAAATTTTTAATCTATTTTCTTTCATTTCCTTTACAGAATATTTCTATTGTGTTTGACATTGGCACAAGTGCCACGGCCGGGACACGCCCAGTTTCAACATTTTGGCGCCCAACTGAATACGCAGCATGGCAATGATTGTGCGCTGCTGCTCGCCGGCAATGGACGCTCATCGGTGTACGACTACAATGTGAATTTATTCCGTGGCACGCTGTAAGTACTTTAAAGCCAATAAAAGTGTTGAATTCTTTTTTTTTTTTTTTGGTTGACAAAATTGCATGAAATTGGTTTGACACACATAACTAAACATTTTTGAATGCTCTCAGTTGACAGTCATAAATCTTCGTACATATTGTGCAATGCCAAAAACAATTGCCATCGATTTGTAATGCTTCTTGACACCCGTGACAATCAATGTGGCTTCGATTTGAAAATATTTGTTGCTGAACCTTTGTGCGAATTTCATTGTAATTGTTTTTTGAGTTGAATACGTTCAAAATTATTTTGTTTGCCTTTAAGTTGAGCTGAACTAGTAATGAACATTTCGGAAAAATCTGTCAATGAAAAAAAGTAAGCTAAGAAATATTAAAAAGTTAATGATTAAAAAATAACTCCTATGTTAAACTGAGCTATGGAAGACATACAACAGTCTCTCATTCCAACTTTGTCTTTGAATTCAATTGAAGCCCGATAAGATATTAGAAATAATCTTCTGTCTGGTTCCAAGCGCTCATTACAATAGGTTCCCATATATCACTAAATATAATAAAATACACACATATTGTTTTTTACGCCGTCAAGCTAAATGTTAATTATGTTATCACTAATTGATACCTTTAAGTGTTTGCAGTTGACACATTTGTGGTGGTGTCATGCTCTGCCAACAACAAATGTCTTATTGATATCTAAACAACCTAAGTAGACAACTTGACGTCTATTAAAGCCATTTATATTTTAATAATGAGCATTTATTAATAAATAATAAATCTTTATTAATAATAAGCCGCAAATGTATTTTCCGCTTGATTAACTTGCCAACAAAAAACGAACCAACGCGGCAAAAAACATTTGCCACAACAACAACAAACAACGAATATGGCACGTTGCCTTTCAACAAAGCTTATTGAAGTACGCGATTTTTTGTTGGCCTCGCCAACAGCATCATGTGATGTTGTTCGACATGATGATATGGTGATATGCTGGCATTGCAACAACAAAGACTGAGTGAACAAACTGAACGAATGCATCAAATCACAACGCTTTGTATCACATGACGTTAGACAAGCTTCGACAAAAATAACTCAATGCAAGCCGCAATTTGAAAAGCGTTAAGTTTAAAGCAAAACAAAACATACAAGATAAATACGAAAAAAAAAAATAAACATATTCAAATGTAAAGCAAAAAACCGCGGCTGCTGCTAAAATTACATCACTGGCTGAGGTCGCTGGCAGCTTGATGCCAACAAACCAAACACAATTCAGAAGGCAAAAAATAAATAATTTTTTTGAACTCTTCGCATTAAAAAACTTAAATAATACACCTGCGCTAAAGTCGTTACTTTTTTAATTTTTTTTGGTTTCTTTGCATTGATTTAAAGTTGACTTTGAAATCAAAGACACGACGTGAGTTGTCAAAAGTTGTTCGGACAGTTGGCCGACAGTTGCTGCACAGCTTGAATTATGCACTGAGCTCAATAATGATGTACGCTTTGACTTAAATGTCATTGCTTTATAAAGCATTTCGTTTCGTTTCGATTTTTGTCTATGTTCAAATCTTTAAGAATCTTGGCCACGCAATTGAAGAATTTGGCTGAACTGCGTTGCACAAACGACAGAAAGAAAACGCGTCACGATTTTGGAAAACAAAAACAAAACCAAAAGAACAAGTAAATTGCTTAAAGTAGCAAAAATGCATTACGCAAGCGTTGCCCTATTGGCAAATGAACTTTGTGTTTAGGCACAGTTTTTGAGTTCTTTTTTTTTTTTTTTTGAGCTTATAATTGTTAGTTCGCTTTTAATGACTTGATGTTTTTCACGAGTCAAATTTCAATTTGTGCTGCACAACTTCACTGTTGCGTTGCGAAAATTGTGCACTTTTAACGCTGTCATTACTAAATCATCGCGCATATGCGTTTTTTGAAAGCATTTTTATGCAAAGCACAGCAACAAAGTTTTCGTCTTTTTTTCAATTTTTTTCCGTCTGTTCATTTTGTAGTTGTTGTCAATTGTAGCTTAAAGTATCGTTTTACGTTTTACGTTTGTTTTTTCGGCCATGCGTAAATGAAGTAGCCGCAAGTTGTGGCGAGTTGCGCCATAAAATTGAAATTTCATGAACGACGAATTTTATGTACGCGCCGCCGCAACAGATAAGCACGTTTTAAAATTTTATGGATTGCCTACACGCTTTTGCAATTATTTTGATAAACGCTTTAATGTTCGCTGATTGGCACAGTGGTGCGAAAGTTATTGAATTTCTTAACAATTTTGCACTACACACTTGTCAGACGAGACATTATAAAAAAAATTACGTATACGCACCACTGTCTCATGCGGCATAGAAAAACTATATGTTTGTAATAGTAATGCACTTCTGCAACAGGAAATGTTGTTTGCATGCAGCTGACTTGGCTAAAGGCGCACCTGATCTACAAGCATATCGATGGCAAGCTGCATAAGAGTCTTGATATCGCACAGCGCACCCTGTAAAATGAGCCATGCCATGCCCAATTTGCCAATATACGCACATGCTTTTACTTTGAACGACATTTACTTTCCTTTGGCTGTGCTTGGTACACAATCAGGATAAGCGAAAAGCTAAAAGTTGCGTGCAACTGTGTCGGCCAACTTTTCTTAGCAGCAGGCGCACATTGAACTTTGCGGCGCACAACTTATGAAAAGTGCAAAAAAAACGTAAAAATTCAATTAAGAAAAAAACTAAAAGTTACAAAAATGACAAACAACTTGAACAACATTTGCGCATGCCCAATGATATGAAATGCCTGCCAACTGGTTAAACCCGTAAAATGTTTTTGTGTTTATTACATTTAGTGCACGACAACAACGCACAAATCAAGTACAGTAATGTTGCTTCAACCCCCGCCCCCCGTAGTCTATATTGAAATGGCGGAAAATCAATTGCAGACGTCATGAGACAAATTTCAAATGCGAGCAAGTTCGTGAAAAATGTCGTCTGAAAAGCGGTCGCCATTTTTGTTGTGTTTGTCGCTTGGCAACGAATTCTGTTTGACTAAACCACCCACCGCACCACCTCTTTCGCACCTAAGGCATGTCAACGCCGCGGTTGGGCTCTGCAAAACTTGTTGTAATTACTTAATACGCATTGTTAACAAGAAAAAAAACAACAACAAAAATTGTTGTCAAATGCGTTTTGCAGTTGTGGTTTGGCTTTGATGTCTTTGGTGTTCGCGTTTTGGTTACTTTTGACACGCGTCTCATTTCGTGTTGGTCATGTTGTAGTTTGCACCATTTTTTTTTTGGCGTTTCTTTGCCGCAATTAAGGAAGTTTTCAACTCAACTCGAAATGTTGCGTGTCGCACCTTAAATTTTGGCGTTTCCCGCTGCGTTTGTAAAGCAAAAATTTTTGCGTGTAAGCAATTCTTTTTTTTTCGGCGGTTTTTGTTTAATTAAAAATTGGCAAAATAAACTTCGTTGTTGCTGTTGTACGTATCGCTTTACGATTTATTGAATTTTCTACGATGCAAATTTATATACTTATATATATTTGTGTGTGTACAGCTGCAATGTTTAAATAGTACATTTTTATTTCCTGTTTCGTCACATGATCTTTATGTTACTGCTGACTTAATAATTTCCGAACCTGTTTAATCATATTCCGCGCCAATTGTGAGACTAACAACGCCGGGTTCCACAAAAGTCTGATGATACCATTTATTAGTGTCGAGTACAACTTTAAAGATTGCAATGTCAAGAAAATAGAAAGAGACAAGTGTATTTGATAGCACTTACTCATATCACCCTGCTTGACTACCACATCGAAGCGTTTGCACTGCAGATAACACTCGGGCGGTGGCACGAGCAGCCAGCGTTTACTGCCCGCAAGTTGTGCCTGCCACGAAGGCAAGCGCACGTTGTCGATCTGTAAAAAAGAAAAACTGAAATCAAATTCTCATTGTCCACCTTATTACCTACATGCATATGTGCACCGAGGCCCGCCGTGCCTATGAAAAACCAATCTACAGCATTATTTTCAGCGCTGGCTGGTAAAAAGTATGGTCGTCCATAATGACGGCGAAACTCTTCGGCCGTTTCGGAATTGCAATTGCTCCAGCCAAAGTACCAGGGCGCCTCGCCAGCTGCCAAATTAACACGTGCCGCTGGCATGTCGAGCGCTTCGTAAATGTCCTTGAAGCCGGTTTTGTAAGGCAAGAATTGACAGTCAAGTATTTTCTGTTTACGCTTGGCATTTTTGTAGACATCACGGAAATACCAATAATCAAATTTCTGGTAGAGAAATTGTTATTGATCAGTAAAGATAAATTATGAATTATTCTTGGATTTAGATAATTTACTGTTAAAGCGGTCCAATTTTTGGTTGCATCTTCTACAATGACAGGTGCGCCACTATAGGCATACTTCGACTCGAATTCGTCGCTGCTGATGCCATGGACTCGATCAACTTGTTCAATGTTAGCGCAAAAGTCACAATGCTCCGGCGGACGAAGAGCATAGCTGATGGCTCGTGGCAATTCCAGAGCACAACGCTTCAGACCAAAATTAAATAGGATTTAACAAACTTAAAAAATCAGCAAACAGCTTGAAAGCAGGCTACAGTTTATGGTTAGCTTATTAAAACAAAAATTATAGCATACTTTTTTGCATTTCTCATCTCTTAGAGACAATTTAATAAAAAATCCTTTGCAAATGTATCAGTTCCGAACTAAAAACATGTCGCTTACCCTTGTCTGAAGTTTGTTGTAATAATAACGTGTACAATACAAGATTACACCAAGTGATACCAACAATTTTATGAAATTTGTATTTTTATTCGATTTACACATCTTTGAGTCTTTTAAATGTCGCTGCACTGCATTTATTTTATTTAAGTCAATATTCTTTTCACTGCATTGCTGCAAAATGCGTTGCAAGCGTTGCTGTGCGAGCTCCATG
Organism: Phortica okadai; assembly: GCA_034638295.1. NCBI lineage: Eukaryota > Metazoa > Arthropoda > Insecta > Diptera > Drosophilidae > Phortica > Phortica okadai. The sequence continues at coordinate 2,245,728 of CM067849.1, read as the reverse complement.
ACTGAGGAAATATTCTGAAATTCCGATAAAAAGATGGAGCACGAACGAACCGAACCGTTGCGCAGCTCAAACAGCACTGTGTATGGAATCCTTTAAGGATTTAAGACCGCAACGTGGCGAAGCAATGCCATTTGCGCACATTGAACGCATTCGATTGGCAATAATTTGATTATCAGCTTGGGCGCAGCTGTGGTAAGAAGAATGTTTGTGTGTGTGAAGTAATTGATAAGAAGCAAATTGATTGTTGAGTATATTAAATAATTTTCACTTTTCTTTTATTCACTTAGCAATCCTTATACGGGCGACAACACTTGCATCACATATGACGCTGTAAATTCGGCCTACTTGGATGCCCGCAAGAGAATTCGTAAGTGGAAATCCATAGTGTTTATATATAATTTTTTTGCAAAAAAAAAAAAAAAAATCGATTTATAATCGACACTGATATCTTTTCCCCGCAGATGTTGCACAGCCTAAGTCAGACTGGAAGCCTGAGGAGATCGCCACAGTTGGCGAATTGCTGCTGGACATTTCGATACAACTTGCGCGCACGTAAGTCGTTTGCAAGCCAAACTCTAACATACTTGTATAACACTAAACAAAATAGGCCTTACAGCGTGTTTATAGAGAAAAAAAAAAACGATTTTCATTAAATCACAGCGGACACGCCCACAACATAAATTGCCAAAATTACGCCTCCAAATTGTACATTTACAATTTATTGCCTGGAGTTTTGAATTTGTTGGCACACATATGTGTATGAGTGTGTGCACATACTGACTGCCTTCAAGGTTCGTCTAGAATTTGAAAGTATTTTTTGAGAGTATTTTTTTTGTATTTTGTATTTTTGGCCAATCAAACATGCGAGATATTCAGTCACTTTGAAAGCATTAATGGCATTATGCATAAAAATGTTGATTCCACGGATATTCAGCTTACTCATTCATGAAAGGATCGACGGAATGATTGATATGCGCACACATTAACGGTCTCTGCTTGATGCCAAAGTGTAAATGCGTTTATGACACGTTTTTTTTTTACTTTTACTCTTGATGAACTCGATTTTCATCTATTCGGTGACTTAATAATTTATGCGATGCAAAAACCAAACAGATGCCAACAGCTTGTCAGGCTATTAAACTGCAAAGCACAACGCAAAGTAAACAAATATTATGCAATCGAATGCGATATGCAATCGCAAATGAAAGAGGATGCTGCACTCGAAAAACTAAAATTTCCAGTTTCAGTTGCACATGCTGTTGTTGTTGTTGCGTGTTGCATGCCAAACTGTTGCATGTTTTTTGGTAATTTTTAAAAATCAAAACAAAAAAAAAAAAAAAAACAAACACGATGTAGGTAAGTGTGCTGCAGTCACTGTGTGGCATACAAATGAATCGTCTGCCTTGAGTGTTGTTGCTTTCACTTGTGCACCACATGGCTTTGAAATTGTTTGCAATTCAAATAATGCAACAAAGAATGTATTTTCATCAATTGAAATGAGATTGTATAAACGATAATTGCGCTTAGTATGGTAGGTAATTTAAGGGGCGTGATTAATTTTTTTCTTTCCGCTTTGCTTAACTCCATGTCCATGGCAACCTTCATTTAGCTGCAATTTTTTGTTGGTATGCCATCAAAGCCAAACGACTGTGAAATTTAACAACTTTTTGTTTGGCAAGCATTTACACTCGCTGCATTTTCACACAGTTGAAGTTGAGATTTTCCGCAATTTTCACGCTTTTCTGCTGTGGTTGTACTCAAGTAGAAACGATTCAAACAAGTCTAGTTTTTATCAAAGTCAGGAAGTTAACTAAGTTCAAAATTTATTGTGTTTTTGTTTTTCTCTTTTTCTCTATTGGGTAAAGTTCAAGGAAATTTAATTTTTTGAGATAATAAGAGCGCTTGACAGCTTGTTTTGAAGTTGTGGTTTATTTCATGAGAAAATATAATAATAAGTAATAGAAAATGTGCTTGTATAAAATCAAAAACAAGTCTTAATATTCATTTATCTTTATAGAGTCAAAAATAGTTCAAAAACGTATTTTAAAATCATTTGTGATATTTATTTCATGCTGACTTGTTCCTTGTTCTTTGTACTTGTACGTTACATATGACAATTTGAAAGGCAAAATTAGTTAATGTTTAACCTTTTTTCATAAATCATTCATATTTTAATCAATTTAAAAAATCAGTCATATTTTTTTGGTGCAACTGCTATAAACATGTACTCTCCTTACCTGAATTTGTGGCGCGTCTAAATTCGCCAAACTGTCAACGAATGTCAAAATTAGTCAATCGTTTTTCTTCTCTTTTTTTTTTTTAATATATGTCAACGTTGACAGACACGACATTTACAATGACCATTTCGGGTTCATATTTTGTTTTTCGATTTTATGCGCGTTAATTGCATTTTTTGCACTTATCTGTAAAGCACAAAGTTAAAGTAAACTGGGCTAATACGTTAATTTTTCGCAATTTTTCAAAAAAATCTCACTTAAGCGGAATTGAATTAAGTCTTAAGAAGTGGTCGGCGTTAGATTCAACAGACTGAAGCAGACAGACAGGAAACCCAACTGTTGACTCGAAGTCGACAGTGACTGCGTACAAGAAACGGACACAGACGTCGCATAATTGGCAAAGCGTATGAAACAAATGTATTGCGATTGGCTTTTAGTTTATTTCATACCGCGACTAATTGCGCACAGTTGTCGACGCACATACATGAAATGAAACTTCAACTATGTGAAAAACGCCGGCGAGCGACCAAAGTTGGCGTCACACGCTCGTTCACGTTGCCAAAGCACTTAGACCATAGACTTGTCAAACGGCAAACAAGAGCTGCCACAAAGTGGCTAATTGGCTAAATTTTGTAAATTCTAAATTTTTGTTTTATTTTCATTATATTGAATAACAGTTATGGCTTGTCGTATGAGGAAATCGAAAAGGGTTTGCCCACCATTGATACATCAAAGACGTTGATACGTGAAGTCTGTCCGCCCTTCTTTGCCGGCGTCGAGTGTCGACCGGGCAAATATCGACGCTTCGATGGTCTGTGCAACAATATTGAGCATCCTACGTGGGGCGCCACCAATTCGCCGTTCCAGCGTCTGATCGGACCACTTTACTCCGATGGCATTAATGCGCCACGTTTGTCTGTGACGGGTCGTGATTTACCTTTGTCACGTGTCGTATCACGCACTATGCATCCCGATGACGGCTATCATGATCACGCCGGCACTGTGATGGTCATCGCTTGGGGTCAATTTATGGATCATGATTTCACATTGACTGGCACGCCATTAGGTAAGTAGAGCTGAGTTCATTGTACGGTGTGCATAACATTTTTTCACTATCACTTTCTTTGTCTCACACTCAGATCCCGTCAACCGTAACGATCCAGAGGAGTGTTGCATGCGACCATTACATCTGAAGCATCCATATTGTAATGAGATACGTATACCCGAAGATGATTATTTCTATCGTTTGTTTAATGTCAAGTGCATTGATTTCGTGCGCGGTTTTCCATCACCGCGACCGGGCTGCCGTTTGGGTAAGTGCGACCTACTTCATGCTTCGTGTCATTCATTCACCAATTGCAGCAGCATGGTAGCGAAGGCGTTGCATGTGTTGAAATTTCAATTCGTTGCAACATGTTGCGCCTACGTACACACATTCATATAGATATATTTAAATGTAAACTTGAACATGTTTGACAGCCGCTTTGATTTTGCCAAAAAGCTTTGTAGGCGTAGTCTTTGTCGTGTCTAGGCTGTCTTAATTCAAGCTCTTGATAAATGTGCTCAACTCAACGCTCAGTAGCTACATGCATTCATTTGCCATTCTCATCAAGCTTAATAACTGATATTTTTTTGTTATTTATTGTCTCATTAGGTTCACGTCAACAGTTCAACACACTGACAGGCGTCATCGATGCGAATACGGTTTATGGCGTCAAGGAAGCCTTTGCCCGTAAACTGCGTACCGGCTATGGTGGTCTCATGCGCATGAATCCTGTTTTCCAGGAATATGGCTTGAAAGATTTGCTGCCACTTAAGCTCGACATACCGGATGAGGGCTGCACGCGTCCCAATAAGAGCATGTACTGTTTCGAAGGCGGTGAGATACGCGTCAATGAGCAACTTGTGCTTACATGCATGCACACATTGATGGCACGCGAACATAATCGCTTGGCGACGGGTCTTGCGCAGCTTAACAAGCATTGGGATGATGAGACACTCTTCCAGGAAGCGCGACGCATTAACATTGCCATCGTGCAGCATGTCACATATAATGAGTTTCTGCCCATTTTACTTGGCAAAGAGATTATGGAAAAGTTCGGCTTAGTGTTGCAGAAAGACGGCTACTGGGATGGCTATGATCCGACTGTAAATCCTGGCATCATTGACTCCTTTGCGGGCGCTGCCTTCCGTTTTGGTCATTCGTTGCTGCCCACAGCCGTTGAGCGTTGGTCTAAGGCGCATAAGTTTATTGCCTCAAAGCGTCTATCAGATTTGATACGTCGGCCATATGATTTGTATCGTGCCGGCGTTTTGGATGAGTACTTCATGGGTTTGATGAATCAAGTGGCACAGGCAATGGATGACTCAATTACACAGGAGGTGACCAATCATTTGTTCAAAAAGGAAGGTGCTCGCTTCGGCATGGACTTGGTCTCATTCAATATGCAACGTGGCCGTGAATTCGGTATACCTGGCTACATGGAATTCCGTAAGTTCTGCGGCCTACCGACATCTAATACTTGGGATGAAATGTTTGGCTCTATGCCGAATGAGACTATCTTGCGTTACGAGAGCATATTTGAGTAAGTTTTAAAATTTTTATTACTGAGTTTTAATGTCAATTAATATGATCCTTATTATAGACATCCTGCTGACATTGATTTGTGGTCTGGCGGCGTATCCGAGAAACCATTGCCTGGCTCAATGTTGGGTCCCACCTTTGCATGTGTCATTGCCACTCAGATGAGCTATCTTAGACGCGGCGATCGTTTCTGGTATGAATTGCCCAATCAGCCATCGTCGTTTACACCAGAACAACTACAAGAAATACGCAAAGCGAAATTGTCACGTTTGATTTGCGATAATACGGATTTGATTGATACTGTGCAAATCTATCCCATGGTGTTGCCCGATCATGAAATGTAAGTTCTTGCTTTACTCAATTACATCACAGTTATTTCTTTATGATCTCTCTTGTTATACAGCAATCCACGTGTGCCATGCAAGAGTGGCGTCATACCGTCAATCGATCTGACAAAATGGGCTGAGTTTGGTGGTTCCGACATTGGCTCACCAGTTTATGTAAGTTAAACATTATCTGTTTTGCAAATTTATACTAATTTTATGCTTTCTTTACAGAATTATCTGAATGAAATACCCGATACCTTGCTGCATTTTAGAAAGTAGTTTCACTTCCGAATTTATAATGGTTACAAGCGAAAACACTCTCATGAACGCATTTAGCATTTTGGCATATTCAAGTATTATTTAAAGTGAATATTATTCAATATCAATACTTCTCCACAAAATTCCTCTCACAACTTAATTTTTTCACGCTTTCCAACTCTTAGTCAGCGTCTTAACCATTCTGATCAAATTATCCTCTTATCAAACACTAGTCTTGCTCTACCTAATGAAAATGTTAAAACTTTCCTATGGATTTCATATTACAGATTTCATACATGTTTCATATAATTTTTTTCGAAATTTTTTTTGTTTAAAATTGAATGTCTTATTTTTTGTTTTATCGAACACATTTATGTATATATCATCTCTACTTCTAAATAGCAAAAATCAAGATGTAAAAGGTTTTCATGCCAGTGCAAATAAAATTGAAAACTTTTGCGTTGATATAATAATTATAAAGTATGATACAAGTTGTTGTAAGTTTCCAGTGTATGTGAAGATTTTTTTAAATAAAATAAATAAATAAAAAAAAAATGTTTTGTTTAACATTTATAACTATTAAGCCAGAGATTGGTTAAAAATAAAATATTTGTCGACGAGACTTATTATTTTTTTATTCAAGATAAAAGAATAAAGCTCAAGAACAAATCAAAGTTACCATCAAAGCCTCATGATCAAAATTTATCGAAAGAGCTTCAATATCTTGAAATGAAATACAAATTAGAATAGTCTCAATTTATAATTTTTTATTAATTTATTTGTTTATACTATTTTTGATGTATTTTTGATATTTAAATTAGCTTAAAATAAATAAATTTTTTGCTAGGAACTTTTTGTACTACCGCACTAAAGCAAAACTCATTAAAAAATTATGACTTTTGCCTAAATTAAAAACTATGAAAATAGCCTGAGTTCATTTTGTATAGCGCCAAGGTTTACCAGCGGCACGCATTTGGCTGCTGGCCAAGACAAAAAACCAAACTGAGTGCGAAACGCATTGACCCAAAAACGCTGAAGAATGCGTCACAAGCCGAAGATCAAATCACATCATCACCATTATTATTATTATCGTCATCATCATCAATATCAACATAAATTCTTTCAGCGTGCATCATCAACATCATTAGTAGTGGTTGTTTAGGCCAAAGTATTGAAATAGGGCGCATAAAGTGCAAGTTCCTCACAATCGGGCAGAGCCTTGCCTTTGAATTTGAGACAGGCATCAGCGCAAGAATGAGTACCGAAGTAGTCGCCAAAGAGTTTTCGGCACTGCATGCAATTATTCAGGCACATCTGTATGAAATCGATTCCGCCCATGGGATCTGTGTGTGAAAAAAATATATTTTAAAACATTTTCAAATGTGTTGTTTTATCATTGTGAAGACTTACCAAAACGTTTGCCATAATTGCCAATGGATGGCAAAGCGCTGCTAAGCTCAAACTGACTCAGGAGCACAAATACGGCAATGCAAAGGACAATCGACTTCTTAGCGAACATTTTATTACTGCAATTGTTTAAATATTTAATGAAAAAAAAAACTTCTGACACGCCCACACAAATACGTAGAGAAACAGAAAACGCGTTGTTGAACCGTTGCGTTGCTTTGTTAAGTGCGAAATAATTAAAAAATCACGTTTGACTTTTTATTTTATAGGCAAATTTTAAGCAAAAAAACAAAAAAAAAAAAACCATATAAAATAAAAACAGTGAATACAACAAAAAAATATCGATGCGTGAATGAAGACTGAAAAAAGCACCAAAGCCGGTCTCAGCCAAAGTTAAGCTTAGCTGTTGTGTTGTGAGCTGCGCGTTGTTGTTATTAGCGTTGTTGCTGTGGTACGTCACGACAGTCAGATTGGCGGCAGTCTGAACAACGAACAAATCAATGAGCAAACATTGCCAGCTGACGATTTACGCAGATTCTTTGTTTGTCTCTTTTTTTGGCTGGTTTGATAACTTTGTTTGAGCGATTCGTATGAGCTAAAAAGTTTATTTAAAGTTGTAGACTCTCTGAGTTGGTTTTGGTAATACGATTCCATAATATATCATAAACATTTTTTAAAGATGTTGGGTAATCTAATGAATCTGTAATTTCGAGTTTTGGTAAGTCAAGGAAGAAGCTTTTCAAGAAGAAAGCACATCTTGATTAGGTTTCACAAATCTACTTTCAGTTGAAAAAAGAAAATTAATAGCTTGATCCAACGTATGATTTTTTTTCTGTAACGATAGTTTTCAACTAAAATCATCATAAATGTTCAATGTTCCACTCCCTGGTTTGTTTAAATGTAAACAACGACATTAATTGAATTATAATTAATAACTTATGACAGTTCGGAAAGGTTTGTTGTAAAAAAAAAGATCAAAATACATGACAACTAAAGAACAAGTTCATTATGAAATGAAGAATTTTACAAGTAGGAAAACACAAAAATAGCGGCGAATGGAAAAATTCCCCTCTTAATATAGAAAGCAAAAAATAAACAGAGGAACAGAAAAAGTTCACCTTAATGACAACACAAAGAAATTATATCAAACGAAGTTGCTCTTCATAGTATCGTCGGGTCTGACTTCCTGTTCTCGCTGCACTGAAATCATGTCAACGACAGCAGCAATCGATAGTCTCAGTCGCAATCGCAATCGAGACAGCGTATTAAGATGCAAATTTCAGCGTGCTACCTGCCATTAATTAATGACGTTTTTATTGCAATTATTGCGCACTTTTTGCCATTCTTCCACATGGGCCAAGCCAACCGGACGCGACAGTTGTGCTTTGCTGTTGTTGTTGAACTTTTGTTGTCAACTGGTTTTTGCGCCCCTCTTTGTCACATTTCACAGCGCTTTTATTTGTTTACATTTTTTCAAATATATGCAAAATATGACTGAAATTCAATAAAATGCTCAATAAAAACACAATCAGTAAACAAAACCGAAAATGTTCTTTTGAGTTTTAAAAAATATCAGCTGTTTTAGTCGCGCTTAGCGTGAGAATGTCTTAAGTTATGTAAATTATATGCCAACAATTTATAAACAAACAATTTAAAAAATCAAAATTGCTCAGTTTCAATAAATTTTATGCACGTTTTCAAACTCACAACACGCGCCAAATATGAAACGAGATTTTTTTTTAATGCGACCGACGTCACTGTTCAGCGCTTTGACTATAAGCTCTGATCAATTCAGTTTAAAGTTGTTTTGTGGGCGTTTTATTTATATTTTTTTGTGTTTTGTTTGCTTATTAATTTTGCGTAAGTACTATTGGTAATTGCAAAAAATTTTTTATGACGTCAAGAGTTATTGTTTGTTGCTAAGTGACTTACGGTTTTTGGTTAGTTGGGTTTTTTGTTGTTATAGACTTTTGTTTGTTTCGCACTTGGATCTTTCAATTGCGCACGTATGTTTGCAAAAAACTTGTTCTGAACACTGCTGACAATCTGCAAAGTTCTTGACGCTTTTATAGTCTGCGTCTTTGTCAATGCGTGTACAACTTGAAGTAGCTCGTCAATTAATTATCTTATGCAGATAATTGTATTAAACCAGCGGTACTTCCGTTTTGCGCGACTACTTGAGTGCTTTACGCTGTGGGTGAGCGTTTCTTCGAAAGATTTTTAATTGGAAACTTTATTAAAAGAAGAGTTTATTGTGGGGTAGCTGCTTCAGACAATTTCAGATTTGATTCAACAGAACGGTTTCTACATACAATGTATTGACGGTGTGGTGGTAGAAGCTTGTGAATTTGACTGATTGTTGTCAATCAAAATTATGCTCAATGCAGGTAATTAAATTAAAAGGTAATTTAATTAAAAGCTAATTTAACTCGGACACTTAAACTTTCTTAAATGTAAGACTCTGCACTCTATTCCTCATTCAAAAAGTAAAGCAACAATAACTTTCACATAAGTAAAAAGGTATAAATAATTTAGCCACAATTTATTTACAGAGTTTCAATACAGTATCCATATAAATTTAAAATTATTTTGAAAATTATCTGAAAATTATCAACAAGTAATTTTGAATTAAATTAAACAAGTTCAAACATAGCGTTTTTTTCATTATCGCGTTTTTTATTGATTATCGATAGTGACAACCACGCCACTCGTGTTACATAACTCAGGTGCGTTTACAATATCATTGTCGCTAATACCACTTCTTACGTGGGGATGAATGGCAGACTCACGGTTTTTTTTTTAATTTTTACCAATTACTAACCGTTTTTTCATTGTTGACATTAACGTTAAAATTGCCATTTTTCCGTGAAAGGCTCGAAAGTACTTCTCATTACGAGTGCCTCCATCAGAACCCATAAGGGCCTAACAAAGACAATGTAAGAATTTTAAGTCTCTTTTCTTCTTAATTACTAAAAACAATGTTATTTAATCAAAAGTTTAGACAAAACTAACTAAATTTAAAACACGAAAACTTTGTTACATAAGAGCAAATCTAATCGCAGTCATTATCTATAATGCGATGTCAAATATATACTTTTTTTGGACAAAATTTCAACCGAGTGAAAATCAATTGGATACTTTAGAATTTTATCCAAAGTAAAATCAAATTTATTTATTTAATGAGCATATACATTTTACGAAATATTTCAATTGCATGAAATTTTGTCCTTGCATGAATTCAACAACATGCAACATAAAGGTAAATGTTTAACAAAACTTTGGTCAGGGTGCCAGTACTTGTCCCAAGGAGTTCGCTTTTTATTGTCAGGTATCCTTTGAGTTAAGATTGCGTTCTTAGGTGCCGATATATCGATACTGATATCCACGCCAGTTGAGTCTATGGGAATAGTGTCAATACTACTCCTTCTGCGAGGACTGCGCCTTTGATAATTGAAAGGACGGCGAAGAAATTGTATCTTATTTGGATCCCATAAGACTTCTTTATTGCCTTCATTAACGTTCGATGATCTACGTGAAATGCCCGAAGGTGCTTCATATATAGTGATGCCATCCGAACCCATATGTACAATGTCATCTGTTGGCTCGGTGGTGCCAAAAAATGGCAATAACAAAGACAATGTTAGTACGGAAGATTTCATCATGAATAATGACATTTTTTTTCTTCCTGTCTTCAATAAAAAGTGTTATTCACTCAAAAGTTTGGATAAAACATAGTAAATATAAAATTTAAGAAAAAAGGAAAATTTTGTTACATAAGAGCAAATCGAATCGCAGTAATAATCTATATCCAATCAACAAAGCGATGTCAAATATACACTTATTTTACACAGAATTTTGACCGAGCAAACCTGCTAATCTGGACAAATCAATTGGATACATTATAATTAGATACAAAGCATAGTGTATCTGAAAACATATGGTGCTTCGAAAAAGCTTCAAATTTTGGCATATACATTGTTGAATATGAATACCAACAGATGGCGGTAGCGTTGCATCAACGCTTTATGGTGGTTGAAGTCTTTGGAGAAATACAAACTTGAACTCATAATGACAGTGCAGTACTGCAGAATACATAAGCAGTACTGCATGTTATATGAACAGCACTGAACAATTTTTGCTCTATATTATTTATTAACGAATTACATTTATTTAATTATTTGTTCAGTTCCTTTTACAGCGAAGTCATTTGGTAACTGAAAATTCGACAAAGTTACCTACGTGGCGATACTGTGCATAAATTGAATAAATTTTTATTTTTGAAGTAATTACATATAAAAACTCGATTATCGCAAACACAACTTTACACCACCGAAACACGAATGCTACTGATCGTTGTGCGAAAAACCACCACCAGTTCGTTATTGGACGACGTTTTAATTGCTAAGATCACATATGTTAGACACTTGCCCACCAGCACATACCACACTTTAGTGCTAACAAAAATATATGAATTCTCGAACCGGGTGTCCCTAGATAGTTTTGCGAAGTGAATGAAAAATTTATTGTGTAAATGTAGCAAATTTTCAAAATTTGTGTCTGGCCACGCGAAACTTGAAGCAAATTAATTTTGTCATCAGTCATCCAGCGATTATCGTTGTGAAAGGTTGTGTGCACGGAAGTTGACGGATTTCGTCCATCCATGCAAATGCCACGTTTTACGTAATTGTCAACAAAAAATAAACAATTTCAACAACTCTTCCCACAATTTATACATTTAAAACCGCTGTGAAAATTCATGCATAAATTGAATAAATTTTTATTTTTGAAGTTATTACATACAATAGATAGCACACATATTTTTATATGAATGTTCATTACTTAACTAATTAGTGTCCTCCCGCGATATGTAAAGCTGTACTCTTACCTTCCAGTCATTGTAAATAGCTACTTTTAGGTCAAACCGGTAATCGCCACTGGGCAAAGGCATCCACTTTAGCATATCATCATCAAAAACCATATCTTTTATGATAAGATCATGCTAATAAATAAAGTTATTACTGGTTTAATAAAGTAACTAAACATAAAATACGAACATTGTAGGGGCATGTGTGATTCATATTTGAATATTTTGCCATAGCATTTAGAAAGATGCCGTGGAATGATAATATATTCCTTTTGCTCTTCATAAACTCACAAAAATCTGTTGATGTATTGTATAAAAAAGGTCGATAGCCACTGAACTTCCGATGCAGACTTAAATTTATCTTAAATAAGATAATAACTTGTTGCATTGTTCATACATATTCGAGCAAGAAAACAAACTCACAGAAGTATTTGTAACTGGTTTAAATAATTTGGTATATACTTGAACACCAATAATTCCACGACCGATGACTTTTAAGCGACATTCCGTGAAATCAACAAAGCTCTTGTCAAACACTTCACACTTAATGTTTGTGAACCTTGATCGGCAACGACAGTACCGGAAACCGGTGCTTAAAAGCACGACAAGTAATATTCCCGGACAATAGAACATTTTATAGAGAGATTTAAGAACGTTATGAGCTCACGCACATTTAATATAGTCATAAATTTAGATTTTTACTGAACAAAAAAGATGTAATTATTTTTACGGGCTACGATTCGATAATAGTGCACTGATATTCTCGTTATTTTAGAAAAAAAAATCACTAAGGAATTGCAGTCGAGAGTGTTCGACAACAGCATACCCTGTACCTTCGTTTGGTAATGACTGTTAAAGGGCGTTGCCCCGCCCCTCCCATTTTTTCTATCGAAACAGATTTCATTTATATTAAATATGACGTGTACCAATTTTAACTATTCTTGACACGGTGATTCCGGAAATAAATATACTCTTAGTACACTCTATTAAGCATTTTAATATTTTTCAAATTTGATGTTCCTATCTCAAGAGATAGACGAGAAAATACAAATTTTTTAATATCTTTTACCTTTATATCCCTTATACCTTATGGGATCTGCGATGCGCATAAAACTAATATACCCTTGTACCATAAGATGTAGGGTATACAAATAAGTCATTAAATTGTTAAGTTCATACTTTTTATAATGATTTTTTCAACAAGAGTAGCAGTCAGATTTTTTAATGGAAGATAATTATTGTATTCATAATTTCTGTTTTCAGTTGAATTTTGAAAGCGAACTTTGCCATTTCATAGCAAAATTTTTTAATCTATTTACAAAAGTGTAGGTTGCTCTTTTATTTCTCGAGAAATGGAAACAAAAAATATTTTTTCGTAATCATAATACCAATTTATAACTTCTCTATTAGCTTATGTCCTCGCGCAAAATGTAAAGCTGTACTCTCGCCTTCCAGTCATTGTACGCAGCCACTTTCAGATCAAACTTGTATTCGCCACTTGGCAAAGGCATCCACTTTAGCATATCATCATTAAAAACAAGATCTTTTATGGTAAGATCATGCTAATAAATTAAGTTATTACTGGTTTAATAAAGTAACTAAACATAAAATACGAACATTGTAGGGGCATGTGTGATTCATATTTGAATATTTAGCTAGAGCATTTAGAAAGATGCCGTCGAATGATAATGTATTCCTTTTGCTCTTCATAAACTCACAAAAATTAGTAGTTGTATTGTATAGAAAAGGTCGAAAACCACTAAATTTGCGATACAGGCATAAATTAGCCTTAAAGTAAACAAATTATATGCACAAATATAAATATATTAGCATCAATGATTCGTATGAAATACTTACAGAAACATTTGTAACCGGTAACTGAAAAAGTTTGATGGACAATTGCAAACCAATAATGCCACGACCCATGACTTTCAAACGACATTCCTTGAAATCAACAAAGCTCTTGTCAAACACTTCACACTTAAAGTTTGTGAACCTTGATTTGGCATGACAGTGATTAAAAAACAGGCTTATAAGTACGACTATTAATGTTGCCGAACAATAGAACATTTTATAGAGAGGCTAAAGAACGTTATGAGCTCATGCTTTGAAAACATAAACGTTTTTCAATATTTTTCCAACAAAATAGAAATAATTATTGTTACGGTTTACGGGTTAATAAAGGTGTAATTATGTTCTTGTTATTTCGGCAGTTACACTTTTGTCAACATATTATAATTTTATCTGTATCTATTTATGTAATTTGTTGTTTTTTTTTTTTTTTGTTAACTAAATTCAAATCATCTCTTCATCATCTTCGTCATTTCAGGTTGAGGTTTCACTTCTATATCAAGTGAATCCAAATTTTTTATGAGAGCATGTAAGTCAGTAAATGTATTTGGAAGAATTGTTTGGTATCGGCGTTAAGTATCGTGGAATTTGGCGTTGGGTGAATTGACATTAATTATAAACTTTAATCCTGATGTCAGTGCATAAAAAATAAAAAATGTATGTATCTCAGACGCGTTGCAGTTGTGTATAAAGATTTTTGTTTTTCCATTTTGCTTTTGTTTCAAATAAAATAGTTAAGCTGCTTCACATTCAAGTTTGGCGCCTGTTAAAATCGAAATGAAGCTTATTTGATTGTATCTGACAGCCAAGCAGGTACGCGCAATCATTTTGCATCTGTTGGAGCATATCGTTGCGAATGTGTGTTAACCAAACAAATTGATATATTTTAATGATTGGAAGACTTGTATTTGTTATAAGTTAAATTCTTTTCACTTTGTTAACAACTCTTGATTATACCAACTGACAAATTTCAACTTTGTTTTACGTTACAACAAAAGGTTTTTATATTGAAGCGAGTATTATTTTTTATTAAGGCATTGTGGCACGATAAGAGTATTTCAATTCTTTTAACTCTTGGCTTGCCCTCAGCAATAACAAAAGAATATACCAAATAACAATAACGAAATTTTTGTTTTTGCATTTCCTCACAACCTTTATTACAAGCAATTAAATATTATTTTAATTGCTTGAATGCAAACTCATTCTTTTGATTGCAGTCACGCACCAGTGCCACGGCCAGAGGCTAAATGGCAGCACTTTGTGGCAAGTAAGTAGTAAAGCGACTGTTGACTTTGTCTGTAGTCGCGGAACAGGCTGACCTGGTGTCGCAAGTCCACTTGAGGGTAGTGCGCTACCACAACGTCTTGCGCCTGTAGTTTGAAAAAAAAAAAAAAAAAAAAAAAAAAAAAACACAAAAGGCTAAGTGACGCTCAGCAGTGCGCCAGACAACAAAAGTTGCAACATGACACAACTGAAAGAGAAGGCCATGGCATGAAATCACCGAAATGCTCACTTTTAGTTGTGGTAGAGATAATGCGACAAAAACAACAAACAAATTTATCATATCAAATTGACAGCTTTGGTTGTTGTTCTCTGTTTTGTCTTACTCTAAAGTGAGCCCATATTAGATTACATGTTTAATTAATTGTAAATGATTTAACCCCGAAAATATTTTTAGCTCATCGCCTTAAATAGACACCAACAAAATATAATTAAATTGAAAACTGAAACTTCTCATTTAACGCTTCATTTGCGCTTTAGATTACTTCAAAGCAATAAAGTAGTACGAAAAAAAAAAACTAAAGGGTTTTAACACTAAATAACAGCATGGGACATGAAGTATGAGTGAGTGAAAATCGTTAAGGGCTGCTTGGCGTATACGCAACTTCATTAAAGTGTTAAAATATGCTGAGCTGCTTAAATTTCTCGAAGCAAGCGAAACGAAATGAAACGAAGTGAAGTGAAAACTGTTAATCCATGAACTAATTTTATTTTAATACCCTTTTACATACACATAAACCAACCCAGCCACACGCACAGACCTACACTCATGCATATACATATACAAAAACAAATGCCTTCGCCAATTCCTAATTATTTTAGAGTGTTTTACTTTGCTTGAGGGTTGCTACTGCCAAAGGTCTTGAATTTCACTTAAATCCCACCAACTGCAATTAAAGAAAATGTCGAAAGCAAAAGAAAATATAAAAAAATAGAAAAGAAATGCTGACGGCGCATTAAGCAGTTAAGCAAGAAGTTAAAGTCGAAGACGAACAAAAACAAACAACAAAAAAAAGGGTTAATCGACCTGTGGCTTGTCTTGGATATTGTAATTATCAACGCGATTCGGAGCAACGACAACGGCAAAATACTTTCAAAGTCAGTGACGTGTGAAATGCGCTTTTGTCGCGTCATTTCTTATGCATCTTTATTACGTTCAGCAATATCCTTTATCCTTTGTGTCAACGAGTAAGCGTGTTTGTGTATGTTTTTATGATATTACTTTTTTTTTAACTCTCTCATTGCGGCGTGACAAGCACACAAGTAACGACACTTCATGCATTCATTGCATTCTGCTTGGCTTCGTTTATTCCCGGCGACCCCACACTTTGTACTTCACGACTACACTTCACTTCTCTCATTCTCACATACATATGTATGTATGCATTGCATTTGCTCGTCATCGTTAATTCGTTTTGTAACATCGAAATCAGTGGCTTGCTGAAAACTTAAAAAAATAACGAGATAATTAAAAGGTTCCCCGCAGTTATTTTGCGCAATGATGCCAATGTTTTTGCTCCCGAATCTCCCCTTACCGCTCTCAGCGTGGCACAACTTAAGTGGCTCTTCGCTCTTTCCAACAGTCAGACACTTGGCATGCGACGCATCGCGTTTCAGCATTGCTGTTAATCCTGTTTTTGTTTTGCTGATCCTATTTTGAGTCCTGTACTGTTGTTCCTGTTGATTGTTTGTATGTTTAATGAGCACAATTTGGTTTCGCATTTGCATTATTTTGTCAACGACATTTCTGATTTCATTTGTTTTGTTCTGGTTTATCACACGCTGTGTTTGAAAATCATTTCACATAAAAACTAATTTGCGCGCATTGTTTGTGATAATTTTGACTGGTTTGAAGGTTTACTTTGAATCGTTTGAAGGAATTTTATACTTATCATTTCTGCTTCCTTCCACCTTACTTTTGATGAAACGATGACAAATATTGAACTTTGTATGTAATAAATTACTTTATCATTAAAATCGACTATCAAAAACTGTTTGTGCCAACTCTTTGTTTAACATTTTTTTTTTTAATTTCTGAATATTTTTTCCTCTTCAGAACTCATTAAACGTTTTCCAAGCTAACTGTCATTTTATCTTGATTACCATAACTTTTAATTATTCATAATCATGACATACATACATTGTTTTGTAATTCGAATGTACTCATATGTAACTGAAAAACTAATTATTGTATAAATGTATGTATTGTAAAATACAAACGATCTTATCTTTAGCCAAAAATTTCATATTAATTTTGTGGGCATTAATTATGTCTGTCTATTTATCACAGCTTCATTAGCTTTGCCTTTCTTTTATTTTTCAATATTCATATTTAAAATATTTAATATTTTTTTTTTTTGCTTTTATTTGATGCGGCAGAAAGTAGAAGTGAAAATAATATATACTTTTTGTTTACTTTATTTAAGTTTTTATCACTTACACTGATCTGCTTTGTTTTATTAAATTTATGTAAAATTAAAAATGTATATTCAATATTTTCGCCGTTGAACTTTTCATGCTGGCAAAAAGTTAAAAATTAATTAATATAATAAAATCAAAGTTGACAAAAAGCGAATGCGACATGAATTTGCAAGCCTAATTAAATTTCATGTTGTGCTTTATCACAGTTCAAACTTTATTATGGTCAAAATATTAAATATAAAAAACAAAACTCACACACACAAAGCCTAAACGAATAAAAAAAAAATACGTACGAAATTACAAATTATTTATTTTGCATAATTAGTGCGTATTTATTATAATTAAGCCAATAATGAACTAATGACCTGCTACTGATTAGAGTTGACATCATTCGTTTGCCCCATTTGGCACACATAGCCTCATGCTTTCGATCGTTCGGTGACATACAATGTGTTCATTGCACAGGTGCGCTGATTTTGTGTCATGAGTTCAATGCCATCGTTGATTTTATATAGACGGCAACACAGTTGTATCTAAACCACTTAGAAGCACACACACACACACCCTTATACACACCATTGAGTGCATTAGTGTGTGTGTCTGCGAAACATAAGCTGGAATTTGGGGCAGTTGTGTTGCAAGAGCATAAAATGCAAAATATGCCAAGCGCACAATTTGACGACTGCTGATGAACATCAACATTGACTGCAGCAACAACACCAACACCAACACCAAAAACGACTGCGACAAGAGCTGAAAAAGGTTTGCCAATGCCGCAACGAATTTTGAGTGAATGAGACTCGCATGGACAACAAAATGCGTTGATGTGACTCGTTCACTGAGTGTATGAATGTCAGTAGGCGAGTGTGTCCTGTCAATGTTCGTTTGGCCATTTTTGTCCAAAAGACTAAAACAAGCAAGTGTGTCAAACTGGTCTCACTGCACTTTGACGGACATTAAAGAGATCAACATGAAAACGATGCTAAAGTTACTTACTTAAATAGTCTTTTTTTTTTGTTTTTGTTTTTTTGTGTTGCTTTCAAAGTTACTCAAATGCTGCTGCTGTGCTTCTATGTATGTATTATACGTTTTCATCATCGTTTCATATTGACTTAATACTTATTAAAGTTGTTGAAAAAGTTCAAAGCAAATATTTGATTGCCACTTAACTGCAACTTGAAAAGCTTTTAGCACGGATTAAATAACACTTTGTGCTGACTAACAAAAAAATCTCTTTTTTAAAATAAATCACATAAAACAAATTTTTTTTAGTTTTTATTAAAAGTAAATAGTTATAAATCGCAATTATTGCAATCAAGCATAAAATACAAAATAAACATAGCACACAAAAGTAAATCTTGTTACTTGAAACAGTGCAAGCGTCTGCACAAAGGCATCGATGTGTAGAAGACAAACATACATACATACACATGAATGTATCTGTTGGTTTTGTGTTATATTTCATAGAATTTATTGCTGTAAATGCTAATGCATAATGAGCAAGTTGCCGTTGTTGGTTGTGTTCAACAAACAGCATACATATAACAGCAACAACAACGACTATTACAACAGCTAACAGCCAACAAACAATAGCAAAGAGCAACACAAATTAAACGTAATCAAACGCAATTCCATAATGACAGCCGTGAGTCTTCATTTGTAAAATTAAATCTATGTGCTCAAAAACAGACACGCTCATAGACACACTTACACACTCAAACGCGCAACAACATGCATTCATACATTTTCATGTATAGGTGGAAGTAAAGCCATCATTGGATAATTACAACGGTGTTCTGCTCACACATGCAAATAATAATGCAATCCTAAATCGGGTGTAGCGAAAATCTCTTTTCGATTGAATTAAATAAAAAAGGATATGTAATAATCAACACAATTTTATTATTTCTTAATTTATTGCTAGAAATTGTATTTTCAAAATATATTATATAAATTCATATATAAAATATGAAGTTATTTAGTCTTCATTTGATTTGTAATTGATTTTATGGTTGTTTTATAAAATAATTGGAAAGTGCTTCTATTTTGATTAAATAATAAATATTTGCAAATTCACTTTATATTTAAAACTCCATAGTTGATGCTGTCTTCGAGTAAGAGATTTACAAAACTACTCAATTTTCAATTCACCCCAATTACGAGTATGTACATGCCGCAGTTGGCGTGAAAATGACGTTGCAGATTTAGATACTTACTATTTAGATTTGCGTAAATATTTAGATACAGTAATGTTGTATTTGCTGTTTGTTATTCAAATCATTTGTTGAATTTCATATTAAAATGCAAATTTTCAAGTGAAAAATAAATACTAAGAATCATTTGAAAAGCACTTTATGTTTAATTAAAAGTAAATAGAGTTTCGTCTTTGTAATGTGCAATTAAACAATAAATGATTTAATCTTTAATTTATTTATATTTAACATATTATCATGTATAATATTCAAAATATTTTAATAAAATATTAAATTCAACTTTGTTTTTTTAAGTTTTTTTTTTATAGAAAGTGGTCCAATCTTATCCCCCTTCCGTACTTTCCTAAGATTAATATAATTTTTTTTAAAATAAATACTTTATTTAACTTTGACTATTTTCAACTACTTAAAAACCCGCATTGTGTTGTGTAAAGGCTAGACAAGAATGATTTAGTGAGTTAGTGAGTGAATTGGCAAATATTTCGGTGGTTGGCTGAATGAGCGAAGGGACAGCATTTTGACGTAGGTCGTGTCTGAAACGAGTTGAAACGACATGATTATAAATGCTGAGGCTACAACTTGTCAACAACTTTTCGCAAAATGATTTCACTTTATTGTCATCATTGTCTGGCGCAACTTGTTTATTCTTTTCAGTGTTTTCGCCTTTTTTATTTTTCTTGTTATTTTCTTTTGTTGCCTTTTAATTTTGCCTGTTGACTATAATTATCATTGTTGTTATACTTTTTACGGCTTGCAGCTTTGTGTGAAATGAACAATATCTTATAATTACAGACATCAAAGGCAGAAAATTGTTTGGCTACAAAAATAATCATAGCATAACTCACGGCGCAACTACTGCGCGGATCGATCGATACTATCTGTGAGTGCTTTAAAGTGTTTTTAAAACATTTTTGCAGGTGTTTTATGCGGAAACTTAGAAGATGCCTAAAGTAGCACACTAGATTTTGTTGGCCATTCGTGCGCATTAAGTTTTTTTTTTTTTTTCACTAAAAGATTTTTATTTGAGTTTTCACTTACAGCGTAGCAATGGCGGTGGGCTATGGCGGCTCAGCCTGAACGTAAATTCTTAAGTGTTTCTCGCTTGAAAGCCATTTGGCAGTTGTTTGCTTTCATTCTTTTAGAGCACCTTGAAATGGGACCGCGCAAAGAACCAAAAGAAAAAAAGGAAAAAAATGAAGCGAGGAAAAAAAAAAGCGAGGTAAAACTTTCTGACGGGCTGCCGGGCTACTTTTATGATTATTGCTTTTCTCGCTTCATGGCCTTCACCGTCAACGCCAACGCCAACGCCGAGGGCGACGTCGACGTCTTGTCATACTTGTCTTGTGTCTATTTTCAATGAAGCGGCTGAATACGTGCTTTAATGGTTATTTTAAACATTGTTTTTGTTTTTTTTTTCATCTTTTTTTGTTCATCATTTTTATTTTGAAATATATATTAATTTTTTTTCTTTCTGCACGCGCGGCATTTCGACAAAGACAATGAAATAAGTTTCTCTTTTGATTAAGCAGCGTCATAAATTTTGATGTCACATTTTATTAGCGTGAAAAGCGCGTTGGAAAATTTAAAAGCTTATCGAAATAATAAATGCACGGAAATGGCAAACCAAAAATGCATTGCCAATAGCAGTCAATATTTGAATTTCGATTCGGGTTTTCGTCCTTTTTTTTGTACTATTCGTTTTTTGCTTTTTTTGTCTCTCAAACAGATTTTTCGAATACTGTAGCCGCAGGTATTGAATCAATATGCAACGCTGTATTGCAACTGTGTGCGTGTGTTAGATTCGTTAACGGAAGCAGCATAAATATGAATTTATGTGTATCTATGTCGATGTGTTTCTGAGTGTGTCTGTGCGGCTTCCTGTGAGGCATACGTTCTCGAAAATAGTTTTCATCGTTTTGTGCGAAAAATGAATTTTTTTGAAAATGTTTTGCAGCTATTTTGTGCTACAGCAAGTGTGAGAGCAGTGGCAGCGTCAGCGACAGCAGCACTCGTTTAATTTAAGGCTCATTTTCAACAGTTGCTGTAAGCGGAAGAAAATATGTATGTAAACAGAAAAAAAGTAACTGTAAAGAGTATAAAATGAGTGTAAGTAGAAGTAAGCCTGGCTGAGGCGTCTGACAGGTTTACAAACCTGTAGACAGCTGCCGCCTCTAAGTGCATACAACATGAGTGCATTTTACTTTGTCTAATTGTAAAATAAATAAATGAGATAGGAAAACCAAAAAAAAAAAAATAAAACACACACAAGTGCCAAAGCGTAAAGTAAATGAAAAATTGTGCTGCTAACCACACACTTATCATTAATGTGAGGGAAATGAAAAAAAAAACAAAAAATAAAACAAAAAATAAAAATAAAAACAAATAATGAAAACCACATAACGCCCAAGCTACAATATGCATACATATGTGTGTGTGTGCATGTGATTTATGCATGAACAAAACACTCAACACATAAACAAACGTACGTGTGCGCGTATTCATCAGTATACTATAGCTGAGCGAACGCACACGTGCAAGCGGCAAGCAGTGTGACGTAAAAATGTCAAATATTATAAATCAAAGTGACATACATTCGTGTGCGGTCGAAGCACGGACGAGGTAACAAGCACACTCACACACACACCATAAAAAAAACTTGCAAAAAATCATATAACATTCAATGCGAAAAGGGTTTACCTTTGTCCTTGTTACTTTTATTATTGTGGTTTCTGTTGTTGTTGTTGCCACTTTTGTTGTTGTTTCTGTTGAGTGTTCACAACATCCGTTTCATGGTCTCATTGCCATCTTAAGCAATTCGCAAGCACTTGAGAAGACATGATATAACCGCCAAGTGCGAAAGGCTGTTTTAGATACTAAAATATATGAACACCTACGATAAGACTCACTGTATTGTGGCAGCGTTGAGCTACGCCCAAACCCAACAGTAATAAAAAAATGTATGTTGCATTCAGAGCATTTGCTGAGAGTTTCTTCTTACCTTCACAACCGGCCATGTTTTTTACGTTGCAATGAAACAATTCTTATGTTCGTTTGTTGCTTATTTTCCTTTTTTTTCATATCCTTTTGAATGGTTTCGTCCTGCCGCATTTTATATAAAGTGACTACCATAATATGAAAAGTTGACTGCTTTCACTCGACTACTGTATCTTTGAGTACTCAAATACATTATTTCCTTTATCTTACACACTCTCTCTTACTTACTTTCTCACCATCGCACGTCTTTACATGTATTTTTACCGTGCCTTTATATGCAGTTCGTTGGTCGTTGTTGCTTGTGTCAGATTGGCAACAATGAAAAATCTGACAGACACAATGACTGTAACTTTATTGTTTAAGAACTACAAAAGTGGTTTGTGTACACACCTTTACACAAATACCAACAAACACACATACACAAATAAAAGCAGCTGTGACCAAAACCTCAAGTAATTTCAATTTAGATAAATCTCAATTTTAATTAAGTGTTTGGCATGCACTTGAGCTTTACTTGAGCGCATTAAAATTATGAATTAATTGTTCTTACTTTTATAAGTATAAATGAAGTGCAGAAAATAATAAAGAAGCGAGTAAATCAAAATTCAAAGCGTACAAATTTAAGCATTCACATGGCTTGCAGCTGTGAAATTTATGGGCAGGAAATATGCGCATAAATTGGTTCTGTAGAAGCAAGGAAAGACACACCAATACATGCCAACAAACACAAATCACATGTGCATGAAGGCAAGCATAAACTAAAATGGCGGCGCTAAGTTCCATTAAAGTTGTTGTTGTTGTTGTTGTTTACACTGATTTATTGCATTTGATATGTCTTCGTGTTTTTATCGTTTTTTTGTTGTTTTCACTCTGTTTTTTTTTCTTCTTTTCTTGCGTATAAATGAAAGGATTTTGATTCAATCTGTTTACCATTTTATTTGTACTTTTCCTTCTAATAACATTTGATATTTATTTATGTAAGCGGCACAACACACCTGAGCTTTTGAAATCGAATCTTAATGCCGACGCAGCGACAAAATGTGTTGCATAACTTAAGGCGTTGCTGTTTGTAATAAAAATAATAATAATGACATGTCCCAAAGCATAACATAACGTTTGTGCTGCAAGCAAGCTTAACATATTTTTATACTCTTGCAAGAGTATATTAACTTTGTCGTGAAGTTTGCAACGCAGAGAAGGAGACATCTCCGACTATATAAAGTATATATATTCTTGATCAGCACGACGAGACGAGTTCAAATAGCCATGTCCGTCTGTCCGTCTGTCCGTCTGTCTGTCTGTCTGTCTGTCCGTCTGTCCGTCTGTCTGTCTGTCTGTTTCAATGCGAACTCCTCCCAGAGTTTTGAAGTTAGCAAAAAAATTTAAACGCAGAAAATTTTCTTTTCCTTGCAGGCAGTTTATATGTAGAAACCAGCTTGATCGGAATATTATAGCATATAGCTGCCATAGGAACGATCGGTCAAAAATGAGGTTTTTGCTCAATAAACTCTTTGATTTCAAAGCTATCGCCTCGATTTTTTGCACAAGAACATCTTGGATGTAAATAAAGACACACTGCAAAATTGGTGAAGATCGGATAAATATAGCATATAGCTCCCATAGGAACAATCGGTTAAAAATTCGGTTTTTGTTAGAAAAACTTTTTTGTTTTCAACTATAAACAAATGAAACCTTGCAGTTACGCGTTTTTAAGAATCCTTGACCATATTACAAAGTTTCGTAAGAATCGGACATAAGGGCGTGGCACCGCCCATATAGAGAAAAACTTAAAAATGTGATAGAAAATCGTAAAATGAAGTGTAGAATGATTGCATTGTACTCTTCAAAACAAGTTAGAAAATGGGCGGGGCTATGCCCCTTTATCTTTATAAACTTATAAGATTCTTATTAGAAAAACTATAAAACGGATTTTCCAAATGCTTGCAAGAGTATATAAGTTTCAGCAAAGCTGAAAATAGCTCCCTTACTGGTTTTATTGCTGACATTATGCCACAACGATGTTGTTGTTGCTATTGTCGTTGTTGATATTGTCAACGTGCACACCGCGCTCGAAATCATCATCGCCAGAATTCGTGTTATTTAACCCCTTTTTTCGCTTGCAGTCAGTCAGACAGACGGACAGACTTAACTTGTTGTGCCACAAGCCATTTGCTTCACAAATTAATATTGTATTTTATGTGCGCGTTGAGCATTTACTCAAGTGTCAAGTGAGAATTTTCCTTCTTCGATGACGCTCGTCAGATTTATTGATAAGTTACCAGAGGCGAAGATATATATTCACACATTTTTTTATTGATGCTTAAATTGTAATTAAAGCTTCTTCAAAATACAAAAAGTTAAATTTGTTTTCTTTTTTTGCATAATTAATACAAGTTTATTGCTTCGTTTCAATTAATTGTCAGTGATTTTTAACCCGAATAGAATTTATTGCTTAAAGCGATAAAATGATAATCGTGTTTTATAAAACGTCTGCTTTCAACACATTTCCACTGCGAATTTCACGTCTGTTTCGTTTCTTTGTATTTTAACATCGCTTTCACCATCTTCTACAGCTCGTTTCTGGCTAATAAAATTTGCGAAAGCTCTGCCAGTGTGTATGCTATTGCTAGCCAGCAAGGCAGCAGCCAGTCAACCATCTACCAACACTCGACAGATGCTGCCCATTCGCTTGCTAACAAAATAATAATTCACTAAAACAAAACCTTATAAAATAGGAAGAGGCCAACAAAGCCAAAATAAAGAAAAAAAAATAATAATAAAACAAAAAAACAAATTGTAAGGCGAAACAAGCGCAAAAAAGTTCAAACGGCGCGAATAAAACAACAACAAAAAAGCACAAAACACAAAAAAAGAGGAAAAGTTTTTGGCGTGAAATTTGAATAAAACGCAAATTGAATAAAACGCCGCCATTCAAGCGCAAAAAATTCAGTTCGTGATAGAACCTTAAAGCAATTTTATTTGCTTTTATTTTTTTCCATTTTTTTTTTGTTTTATAATAGAAACTTTTCCTTTTTTTGCATGTTACATTTCATTCGACATAAAACAGTGTAAGCAAAACAGAAGAAGAGGAAGATGTAAAAACTGAAAGCCGCAAGTGACTGCTTGTTGGGCAGGGGCAGGAAGAACAAGCTGGCGGTGTAGGCTCTGTTGTCGGCGTAAAGCAATCGGCCAAGAAAATGGCGGCAAATAAATGTTTATTGCCCCAAAGTAAATTCAATAATGCGAATGAGCGTAAATTTCTTAATTAAATTGATATGGCAAAGCGTGTAAATGTGTTGAAATTTTTTTCGATTAAGTAAATCGATTTGCTTAAGTGGATTTTTCATTTTGTTTGTTTGTTTGTTTCTTTCAATGCTGAATGAGCATGTTTGCATAAATCCGTTTTAGGTAAGACAATCGAACTGTTGTAACCTAATGGCAAACTACAAAATTTTATTTCTAAGCAATTCACATGGAAAATGAGACCAATTTTTTTTCTATTTTTAATCTCATTCGCCGAACTCAAGAACCTTTACACAATCACGAGCAATGAAAATACAAAGAACATTCTTATAACTTTACAGCGAGGAACAAATTAAAATCTTGAGTGTCCAAGATATTCTCGCCTTAAGAGGATATCGTGAAAGTTAACAAAGTAGTCTTAGATAAGCAGTGGCTTTTTTTAGGGAAGTTTTACTGTAATAAATATACTTTTTTTTAGATATAAAACTAAATAATTTTATATTGCTCAAATTTATTTACAATTAAAATATATTTTTACGGTTTGTGCATTTAATGATTACGAATACTTACTCAACATTGATGAAAATGAATAATTGAATGCAACACCTCAACTATGTAACAACAAAAACAATTTGCTTTTTAGACATAAAATAAGTTATTATAAACTTTCATTTCATATAAGCAAAACAGCTCAAATATTCAATATGAAGCTTTAAAGCAAATTTATGTGAATTTTCATTATTCTTGAATTCATGCAAGCATAAAAATTAATTAAATGCATTTATGAATAACAAAATTTTGCAATGACAGCAACAAAGGCAAAATAACAACTAACAAGAATGACGAAGACAAGTTGTCATTAGAAAATATGACATAAAATGTTGTATAAATTTTGTTATTATTCGTAGAAAATTCATACGCATAAAGTAAACTTCAGCAACTGAAGAAGGCCAAAAGTGTATCAAATAACAGATGCAAATAAATAGTTGCAGGCGTAACGGTGAAGGGCATTGTATAGGGTTACGGTCTAACATATAAATATATACATGTGAATATATTCATACACACGCATGCATGTATGCAAAATTAAACTTGAGGGCATAGAATATAGTAGCAAATACAAACAATGTGTAGACAATGTCCTTAGACATTTACCTGTGATATTTTGCGCAAAATGCCAAAGGACAACAAACATTGCTCTCACAGTTGCTCCTATTGTTGTTGCTCTTCATATTGTCAGCACACACACATCTAATATACACACACACATTGAAGTAAATGTATGTATGTATTTGTGTGTATGTCTGTTTGGATAAGTCCTCTTGGGTTATACAATCATGTTGGCCGTTGAAAATTGATTTTGTTGTTAAAGAAGACAACACTGGACAAAGCATTTCATCAACTCTTCATGATGTATTATGTGTTTGCATGTGTGCGTTTACTTGTCATATAAAATAATATCAGTTCACCTTTCAAGCCACACACACACACACAAATATACATAAAAACCCAATTGAAAAGTTTTGAATTTTATATGTTGCAATACAATACCTTTAAGCCTTTGCTTATAAACAAGAAAAACAAAAATAAACTGAGAAACTTCAATATAACAGGATATTAATAGTTTACCTTTTTTGTATTTTATTTGAATGCCGACTGATTGATTTGATATTTGTAAAGGTTTCTTATTTAAAATATTATACAATACAAAACTAGAAGTCATTAGAGCGTAAAACTTGTATCTTTGATTTACAAATATTAACCCATTCCTTTATCACAATCTATTTTTACTAGCCCTTTTGAGAAGATTAAGCCAGCATAACTTTCATGCTTAACTTAAGCATAAAATAGCAATAAAGTTTCTACTATCATATTACATTTTCTAATTGTGCACAATTCGAGCATTTGAAATTTATAATGAACTTTGTTTGGAAACCTTTGAAGGCTTATGGCATATAAACAAATATTTAGAAAGCAGCTGGCATTCAGCGGAGTTTATAATGTTTTGAAATTAACGAGAAGACTATCAAATGCTTAATATTTAAAAATATACGCAAATACTTTAAAAAAATATATAGATATATTTTCAAAGCGTATTCAATCTTCGCGAAGGCTAAATTTCACTTTTCTTTTTTATCTGCAATGAAGCCTCACTGTCAACGAGTATATTTTTTATCCTTTTTGTGTAAAGCGCTTTTGATCTCGTCGTTTGTGTGCTTCTTTAGTTACATTTTAATAAGAAAAGCTTACATTTTTTTTCTCCTTTTTTGGTTCGTGTCCCCAAGCAGCACAAAAAGGACAAATACTTTGCATATTTCAATGAAATTGTTTTGTTGCTCGACATTTGATGTCATTTGTGAATGAGTTATTTTTCCGGTCAACTCAATCCCTTTTCTATTTTAGTTCTTTGAGTAAACTTTTATTTTTACTAACTTTATGCTTGTCACTTTGATCCAATTAGGTCAAAAAATATGCAAACCCCTTGAACAAGATGGCATTAAACAACGTCCTTTGCCGCACTCAATGACGAATGTCATTTAATGCATAACACGACTGAAATTCGTCGTTGTTGTCAGAAAGAATAAAGTTGCTAATTGAACATCAGCCGTGCTGTGAGCATCATTGGCGGCCAAAATGGCGGAGCGTTGAATTTCAAATGAAGCCAATTGCAGCGAATTGTATAAGTCTTTGAGATGGAAAAAAATCGCTATGTGTGTGTGAGTATGTAAGTTGACATAATCGCGCACAAGCGACCTGAACTAACAACGATTTTTGATGTTCACTCATACACACGCTGCCTCACACACTCACACAGTCTGGCTATTTGTCTACCTACCTGGCAGTCTGTCTATCGGTGTGACTGTTGCTGACATTAATCCACTTTTTTGTTACTGCCACTGCCATCTCACGTTACCTTTTCATGCAACTTAATTGAATGCTAAAAGCCGTGCTCAAACGAACATGACTTTGTCTGTCCTACTGTCCGCCTGTCTATCCTGATACTGCTTCCCCAATGTCGTCCCAATTCATATGTCACTGACACAGTTTGCTATTATTTACTTGCAATTTGAATTGGCTAACATTGCCTTTAGTTGATATTTGTATATGCAAAGAAAGAAACAAAAATATAAAATTTCTCAGTATTAACTTTAATATTTAAATAGTGTAAAGCGCAAAATGAAAGATATAATTAATTATGGAATAAGCGCCCAACCAGCTAATTGTCGTCATTTAAATACATCACCGCGCTCAAATAAACTAATTAACTTGGCTACAAGTAACTATTTCGACCGAATGAACTGACCTTTCAGGCGTAAATCTTACGGTTAACCTCATTAACATTACAAACATAAACTAACAAATTTTGCGGTAGCGTATTTTGCTGCGCTGTTGAGTTACAAGCCACATATTAGCATTACCTACAATTTTCTTTGTCTTGCTATTGCAAAGTACACGTAAATACACACACACACACACACTCAAATAATTAGTTTCTCTGTGCTATGTATGTGTATTTAAGTCCATGTATTAACATAATTTATGCGAACCTAAGACAAAAGCATAAACTTATGTGCAACGACATACAAAGGCAGGAGGCTGAGTCAAAGGCACAAGCCGATGCACTAATTGTAATTTTGGAAATTATGCAAATCTGTTTTTGTACATGTGTGTGTGTGTGTAAACGTGTATTGTATTTTATACAATGCAGCTGTGCAGTAATGGTTTTGCCATATAATTAATATTTAATGACATGTCTTTTCAAAATATAACAACAAATTCATTTGTAGTGATTAGGAGAGGAAAATGAAAGCTTTCAAGAATTTACAAATTATATGCTGAGTAAACAAGTAAAGTTACTACAGTGTAGTGCTTTCTGCTATTGTTAAATAAACACAATTAAGGAAAGGCTTTGCAATAATGAAAGCAAGAATTTACTTAGTAGAGTTGTTTACTCACAAGCGTTGTTCATTTGTGATACTTTGATTATAACTAAGATTATATGCTCATTCCCTTAGGCATAGTTTAAAACAAACCGAATTTATTGCTAATACAAACAGAAACAACAGTTAAACAATCAAACTCAAATATTACTTTTAATAATCATTAAAAGCTGCCAAAAAGTATGCTATATTTTTATATCAATACAAAATTTCAAAAAGAGAGCTTTATATATTCTCAGTCATACGAATCAAAGTAATGAGCAGCTCAGCACGAAATAATTATCAGCATTCCTACCAACATCTTGTCGTCTTACTTGTGTGCGCAAGAAGTCGTATTCATGTCAAAAGTTAATAGATACTAAAAGACTTACAACATGAAAACGTTTCATAGTCAAAATGTCACAAACAATATTCGAACTTAAGCCAAACTTGTAGAACAGACTTAAGTCAACTACGCGAATGCGTCTGTCGTACGCATTACTAAATAAATAAGCACATGTCCGGAACTTTCTATAGAAAACTTGTGTTGAACTTAAGTGAAAAGGGACGTCATTTCTACAGTCCACATGCAAGGTTGCATAATGCACGCACACGTGTTGCAAGTTTACCAGACAACTGACAAAAGAAAAAGTAAAAAATGCCAACGCGCCAAAAAGTATGCAAAGTAACTCAGACACATGATAAGGTGGTGTGGCGACGATGACAAAAACGATTGCAAAGATTTCGAAAGTTTTCAATTAAGTTCGTCTGCTTTTGTATAAGTTTGCACAAGGCACAGACCAACATGTGAAACATGTTACAAGCGAAAGTAATTTAAATGATCATGAAAATTTGTACAAAAGCTGAAAAATTTTTGGAACTTTGCCCACGCAAATATTACATGTTGCACTTGGGCTTAAAACTTGCCAAATAAGCACAATTTGAGGCTTGTTGGCACGCTTTTGCGGCATAAGTCATGATATTTAGAAGACTGTCAATTTGCTAGTTTCATCAAAAGAAAGCTGCGCAACAAATAATTTATTAAAGCAATATTAAGTCTTTTTAAAAGCAAAAAACTTAAAAATGTACAAAAGAACATAGTTAAATGCATTAAAAGTCATACTGCGTCAAGTGACGCGCTCAAGCGTTAAAAAAGAAGTTCGCTGTGCTCGACAAACATTGACTTGAGCGACAGGGCAGCCAAGTAGTCAAGTAGCCAAGCCAGCTAAGCAAAGATGTAGAAAAATAAGTTGAGTCAAGTATGAAATGAAGACTTTATTAACTCAACAGCAGCAGCAACAACATAGAATATGCAAAACTGCAACTGCATAACGAGTCGAGTAGATTAAAGACACTGAAAGCCACTCAAAGTCAACTTAACTTGACTTAACTTAACTCTTTGCTTACTTTCTTTACTACTTCTCTTTTCATATCTTTTTCCATTTTTTTTTTTTTTAAGTTTTCATTTACCAACACAGCTGCACTGGCTCATCAATGGCATACAAAAAAAACTGCCACACCAACTTTAAGTCGTACTTCACGCCATACGCTCATGGCTCGCTTCAACTTGCCGTTTAGTATAACTTTTGCCAAAACTTTTGTAACAATACCCGCGACTGTTAACTATCGAACTATCAATAGCCGCCAAGCAAAGTTTTTCTCGCAAGCTGCTTAAGTAGTTGAGCTTGCACTCGATATTGATTCACTTCATTCTGCTGTGACTTGATGCGATTTTACAGTGACTGAAATTCATTTTCAAGACTTGTGCAAATAACATAAAAGTAGCCACAAAACTTTTGCACTCGAATGCGTTGATCCTTTATTATTTATCTAATAAAATTGAAAATGCAATCGCATAAAAAATATTTGCATACACAAAGACGATGAGTAACCAAATTTATGCGTTCGTTGTATAAGTGAAAATTCATTCATGTATATGTATATATATATTTTTTATTGCTCACGCACGTCCAACACAGAATGTTGCCTCAATGCAATAATTTATGTTGCTCGGTCTGTCAGTCTTTGCTGCTTCTACATCTTTCGCGCAATTTTATTTGCTTTGCAACATTTTATTGGCATTTTCAGTTGAACATTGGCGCTAATTTATTACAACTGACGAGTCGTAAATCGTGTCCACGTCGAACTTCCACACTGCGCAACTTAACTGTACCGAACTGTGCTAAAAATCGACTTGGCACAATACGAAAAGTTCCAAAGTGCTTACAGTACGATTCAACGCGCATGTTTATTTATGTTACACCAATGTTTTGTATTGACAAAAACAAATTTGATTTTTTTTTTTTTTTTTCGTTTTATTAAAAATTTAAATTTTCATTTCACTCAAAGTACTTTCTTTAATATACCAATTAATGACAACAACAGCAACTCAAGCAAAATGTTGTCGTTATTGACAACCAAACATTTTTCGTGTAATGACTTTAGCACTCGGTCAATGCGTATTAATTGGTATTTTAATTAGGTGTCAACTTGTGAAAGTTAGACTGCGAGAAAAGTTAAATTGAGCTTGCAAGTTGAAGTGGCAGCATGAAAGAACAACTCAAGAAGGCAAGGTGGAAATTCAATACACACAAAATAAATAATAATAAAATAAAACTAAAATTTGAAAATATGTTTAGCCTTTGAAGCAACTTGAAGGTTCCATTCAAAGGTTTAATTCACTTTGACAATATTAACAAAAAATTCTTCAGAATTCTTGATGAGCTGTGAAATAATATCTCGCGAAATATATTTCCTATAATAATTCGAGTTCACTTGTCAAAGTTCACTCACATTGCAATTTGTTTTATTTTTTTTTTGTTCACCTAAAAGTATGCTAGTTTGTTTCGTTTGGCTTATGCACTTAGCAATTCCTTAAATCATACACCAAAATCGCTTAATGAACTTAGCGCAATCTAAACAAATAATGCCGCAAGTAGATAAATTTTACTAAAAAGTGTTTCCTTTGTTTTTAGATTGTATATATATTTTTTTTATCAACCATTTTTACAACGAAAACGTTTTAGTTTTGCAGTCAAGCTGCGCTGCACACATACACAGAGGCATGAGCTTCATTTGCTAAATTGATGCGACTTGGGCAAATGTGAATACGCCACACACAAACACACACACACACACATACTTAATGCAACTGAACGTAACGAAAGGAAATGCTTATGGTTGGCAGAAAAAACCGCAACCAAATAAAATTCAATCTGTGAAATGCTTTTCTTGCATTTTATGCTGACAATCTACAAACATAAGAACGAAGCGTGTACGCCAACGAGGAAACGAGCAAGTGAGAGAGAGAGTGAGCGAGCGAATGAAACACACACCAAGTTAAAAAGCACTCAACAAACACAAACACATATGAACATAAGCATTCAGCAACTACAAATATACTCAAATACGAACAGATAGATAGACCGACAGACAGAGACAGGCGAACGGATAAATAGATGAATGAACGGCTGGGCGGCTGCTTGCAATTGAAGGAGTCAACGACGATGAAGTAGGAGCGTTAGACAGCTTCAACTCCATCGACGGTGGCAACGTCGCATTATTGGATGATTTATTGACGTCGATATGCTTAGTTTAGCAGCGACTGCTATTGCGGCTGTCGCGGTGTGTGTATGTGTGTGTGTGTGTGTATATTCCATTTGGATTTGCTGCTAGTTTGCTGGAGTGAAACCGACAGGCGACACACCATAGTCGACAGTCGCATTCGGTGGCAAAATCGTTGCGTTGACGATGACATAACGTTGCATTTTAGTTGTGCGCTGATAAGCATGCTATACTATTTTTTTTGGTGGTATATTCGTTGCTATCTGCTCATGTCTGTTTGTATTAGTCGTTGTTGGCATATGTACAACACAAATGAAAAAGAAGAAATGCACGACATAAGCCTCATTATGCGCTGACAACCCCATTGAACTGCTGCACTACATGCGTTTGTCAAATGTTGCCGCTTCATTATTGTTCGGGCACGAATTCACCATTTGCCATTTACCATTTGCCATTTTAGCACAAATTCAATTTCCCAAAACGGAAAACAACGTATTGTGCTAATAAATATTGCTGACTAAGAAATGCATGCAATATCGAATAGTCATAAATTTTATAATATATTTATAAATAGTGCTGACCTCATAACTTTTTCTTCTACATATTTTTAGATATGTCAATAATTAAACAAAACCATTAATAACAACGAAAATATAATAAATAAAAATTGTACATAAAATGTTTGAATTATAAGAAAATCAAAAGCAACAAAACAAGCAACTTCATTTGTAGCACTTCATGCACGAAATAACATTAGAACTTGTACACAAAGTTGTTGCTGAAGCTGAATTGGCTGCAATTTGTGCGCGCTTGTTCTCAGTTGACGCACAGGAAATCTTCAATGCACAGTCATGCTGTCGATACACCAACACACATGTGTACTGACACACTTTGAGCTACAGATGACTTGCAATTGCAAAGCATCGTCTGTCTTTGGTTTGCTGTAAATGTATATTTTCTAATACATTTTTTAGTAAGTTTTCATGCGAACATCCGTTGCCAAATATTTACTTCCGTCAAATCAACAAATTCTTACACACACACACACACACACACACTTGATGACAACTTGATGCAATAGAATTGACATTCAGACATTTAAGCCAAGTCGCCAACTTCTGTACATGTGACAGTAAGCTAACTTACACACTGCCACTGCGTCGCTTTGTTACTTTTGGCAACAATATAAAGAAAAATATGTTCAAATTGCACTCTGGCACAACATTGAAACTCACAAAACGGAAATGCACACTTGTGCTTTGCCTAAGCCGTACATATATACACACACACACGCATTGTCAGCAAACCGGAAATCGCCTATGGTGCTTCAAAGCCCAAAGCTTTGGGCAAACCAAACAAAACTTTCTATTGTTATATTTTTTGCATGAAAAATTTATGAAATTTTAAAGTTTCAATTACGATTTAATTTCCGCCTACTTTTATGCAACGAGGCTGCAAATAAAATTGAACTGAAAAAAAGAATTGCCTTGCATAATTTGCAACATAATATTTTATAATCGCATTATGATGTAAATGGGATAATACACGCATGCCAAATAGTTATCAACATTTTACAACGTGAATTCATTGAGACGCAAATTTGTGTAATGACGCCAACGTCATATTTAAGCCCATTCAAGCGTGCACAGTCGAACGATGTTAGCCTAATTGAACAGAAGTTTTCACTGTGTGCGTTGAAAGCTGCTTTTACATAAAACTCTCACACATGTATATACTATGTATCTATCTATTCAACTGTATATCGAAGGCATATAAAATAACGATTAAGTTGATATCGAACCTATGGTAATATCAATGACTATGGTAAGAAAAGCGTTTGAGCAGCTTTTGTAAGTTGGTGTAAATGGCAACAAATAAAACTCATGCACATAATAAATTTTCTGTGTTTTCTGTGAAATGAACGTGCGCTGGCGGCCAAAGTGCAGACTTCAGATCAACGTGAAAAGCACTTACCTTGATTGCGTAACTTTATTTCAGCTGTTTTACTGATTTGTGCACAAACACGCATACACACAGTTACACAGATACAGAGACAGATATGGTTACATATACAAACGCATACACAGCAACTAAGTGTAAATGTATGTATCTTGTTGTAATGCTCTCAATAATGCCGATGGCAAATGCAATGCAACAAATAGAAAACAGCATCAACAACAGCAAAACGTGTCTTAAACAGATTCAATTTTGTACGTTCGCCATGTTAGTTAGTTAGCACTGTTCCTTTCATATACACAACCACACACAAGAATACATACATGTTTCTAATGTTGTGTTGTCTGCTTGAAAAATAGATATTTGGCAATTTGGCTTAGTTATGAAACGCTTCAATGAACTTTAGAGTTAGTTAGTTGGTTAGTTAGAAAAGTTCGAAAATCGAATTTCAAGTCTATGAAAACATTTTCAATGAAACGAAAAGTTTCATCAATAGATTTTTAGTTGGCACTAAAAAAAAAAAAAGACAAACAATGTTAAAACCAAAACTTTAAAGTTGTTTTCCATTAGCAAAAAAAAAAAAAAACCAGTAAGGACGTTATCTTCAGCAAGGCTGAAGCTATAATACTTTTCACTTTGTGTCACTATAAAAAAAACTAAATGAATAGTTTTCATGCATCCCTAACAACATAACTGTAATGTTTCAAGTCAATTCGTTAAAAAACAAAAAATTTTTCCATACAACGGTTCAAGTTTTGCGATAAGTGGGCGTAGCCATGCCCACATTTGGTCAAAATAGTTTTTATTCCTCCCTAAGAGCACAACTGCAAAGTTTCAAGTCAATTGGTTAAAAAACAAAATAGTTTTCCATACAACGGATAAATTTTTGCTATAAGTGGGCTTGGCTACGCCCACTTTTGGTCAAAATAGTTTTCATTCCTCTCTAAGAACATAACTGTAAAGTTTCAAGTCAATTGGTTAAAAAACAAAAAAGTTTTCCATACAAAGTGTCAATTTTCGCTATAAGTGGGCGTGGCTACGCCCACTTTTAGTCAAAATAGTTTTCATTCCTCCCTAAGAACATAACTGTAAAGTTTCAAGTCAATTGGTTAAACAACAAGAAAGTTTTCCATACAAAGGGTCAAGTTAAGCTATAAGTGGGCGTGGCCACGCCCACTTTTGATCAAAATAGTTTTCATTCCTCCCTAAGAGCATAACTGCAAAGTTTCAAGTCAATTGGTTAAAAAACAAAAAAGTTTTCCATACAACGGGTAAATTTTCGCTATAAGTGGGCGTGGCTACGCCCACTTTTGGTCAAAATAGTTTTCATTCCTCTCTAAGAACATAACTGTAAAGTTTCAAGTCAATTGGTTAAAAAACAAAAAAGTTTTCCATACAAAGGGTCAATTTTCGCTATAAGTGGGCGTGGCTACGCGTGGTTACGCCCACTTTTGGTCAAAATAGTTTTCATTCCTCCCTAAGAACATAACTGTAAAGTTTCAAGTCAATTGGTTAAAAAACAAGAAAGTTTTCCATACAAAGGGTCAAGTTAAGCTATAAGTGGGCGTGGCCACGCCCACTTTTGATCAAAATAGTTTTCATTCCTCCCTAAGAGCATAACTGCAAAATTTTAAGTCAATTGGTTAAAAAACAAAAAAGTTTTCCATACAACGGGTAAATTTTCGCTATAAGTGGGCGTGGCTACGCGTGGTTACGCCCACTTTTGGTCAAAATAGTTTTCATTCCTCCCTAAGAACATAACTTTAAAATTTCAAGTCAATTGGTTAAGAAACAAAAAAGTT
Organism: Phortica okadai; assembly: GCA_034638295.1. Lineage (NCBI taxonomy): Eukaryota > Metazoa > Arthropoda > Insecta > Diptera > Drosophilidae > Phortica > Phortica okadai. Next base: position 2,208,807 of record CM067849.1, on the reverse strand, counting down.
TTCCATACAACGACGTGAATATGACTTCTCTTCCTCTTCTTCATTGTGTATGGGAGCTACCAGTTCCAGATGTCCAATCTCAATGAAACTTTCAGGCATGTAGTCGGACCATGTAAAACAACTATGTTTAAAATTTCAGCACTCTATTGTACAAAACAAAAAAGTTTTCCATACAACGATTCAAGTTTTGTTCACTTTTCTTCTTCTTTTCGTATGGGAGCTACCTGTTCCAATAATCCGATCATGCTGGTTCCGACGAATGATTCATCGTAATAAATTCTAAGACTCTGTGCAAAGTTTCAGCTCGATAGCTTCAAAACTGAGGGACTAGTTTGCATACATACAGACAGACAGACAGACAGACAGACAGACGGACAGACGGACATGGCTAAATCAACTCGTCTTGTCGTCCTGATCAAGAATATATATACTTTATATAGTCGGAAATTAATATTTCGATCTGTTACAAATTCCGTGACAAAGTTAATATACTATTTCACATAAGTGAAAAGTATAAAAAATCAGTTGCTAATCGAGAAGTTTATATGATAAAGATTTCCAGAAAAGTATATATCTATGTGATTTTAGATAAATGTTCCGTTTAATTGATTGCTTGAGACATTTCCTAGAAATTTATCTTTATCGACTCACAAACTTATTAGTTTAGAATAAGTTCTGCAGATCCTAAAGATATCTTGAACCAAGGACTTCAAAACTACGAGCTTTAAACACAGTTTTTCTAAACTCTTAAGAGAAAGGTACAATTTTATTGCACCGTGCTGCTTGTAAATCAGCCGAACGTAAATCCATTCAGTTTAACGCACAACAGAACATGGCGCACTTCAGCCCACCAGCCCATCGGCATACTAAACACTTAACGTTCACGCCTTGTCGCATTTCCCAATTGAAACGGAAGTACAGAGCAAAAAACGAAAGCTAATCATTTTATCGTTAACGCGCGACTGCGGAAAACTAAATGCCAATGACGATGAGTAGCTGAACGTTAAGTCGTGTGAAAAATAGTTTCGATTGCGCGGAAGCACGCTGCAACACGCACACAAACTTACATAAATATGTATGTCTGTAGATACATAACAAATCCAACGTTGTATTAGCTTGCAAATCGAAGCTGCTGCTGCTGCTTCAACATTAATACGATTTTAATGCATTGATTTCATTGTAGCCAATTGATGATTCACATAGACACACACATACATATATGCACACGAGGTTGGCAAAAGGATATAGAGTGCGAGTACTTTGCCAAAGCTGAAATGCATATTTAAGTAAGCACAAACTGGCAGATTGCATGCTATTTTGACACATTAATGCACACGATGTTAGGCATGCCAATGGCGCATATTGAAGGCAGAATAATTGCTTGCAGCAACTACCTATACTATGCTCTAATCAAATCAAGAGAAATAGGCAAACTACACTCTTGTTTAATTAGTCTGATTAAAGTAGGTTGCATGACGAACATTAGCAGCTGCATTAATAAGCACAGCGGCTAATAATTTGCAAGTGCTTGGTTGATATTTAGGCAAATCGGCAGGCATTGGCTATTGGCTATAGACAAAGCCAAAGGATTAAGCTCAATTTAAATTGCATATGGAAATCATTTCACTTGCAGATGTGTTGCTGAGTGTCTACACAACTGTCATTGGACGAAATTTATGCAATTTACAATGCCGAGAGTCTTTGATTTGAATGCTCAGAAATGTCAATTTCAGAAATACAACACACACACACAATCAAACATGCATTCTTTGCCTCTGGCTGACAGTTAACATGGCAATTTGACATGCAAATGACTTATATGAATTTCTTTAAGAGCTTATATGCATTGTTGCTTCTGCAATTAACGCATTAATTTCAATTGTCATTTGCCATTTGCATTTGCATATTCTTATTCATTTTTTAATCTTTTTTGTTTCAATTCAAATCAAATTAGCATGAATGCATATAAAACAGACATTCACATTATGTCAAATGCCAATTAGCAACGCTTTGACAATCATTTGAACGATTTTGCTTTCTACCCGTTTCTAATGCCATGAGTGTTGCATTTAAATATTGCATCGCATTTTCGAAATTTATTTGCTTGTCATCTATCTGTGATTTTGTATCGCTCGTTGACGACATTTGCAATTCCAATTTGTCTAAACTTTGTATCGTTTATTTGTATCCTTTCTTCTCTGTTTCTATTGCTTCAGACTGCTTGACTGCTTGACTACTTGCACGCTTGCTCGCCTGCCAGTCCGAGTGCTTCACTGTCATTTTGCATTTCCGTCTTGACTTTGGCAATTTTGTCCATTTTCTATTGACAGACATTTTCCTTTTGATGAAAGTAGCTATGAATTTCCATTTCCTGTTTTATATGCCACTGCTTTCGAAATGCACTCAAGCGTAAAAAGTGCTTTCAACTTGTTTTATTCTATCATTTCTTCTTTGATTTTTTTATATATACATATATATTTTTTTTTGTCGTATCTTTTCGTTCACTTGCTGCTCGCTTGCTACTCTGTGTGCTCAACTCTGATTAGATTTTTATGCTCATGAATTTTCATTTCCTTCCTTTTATGCTTTAGTGTTGAGCGTTTTTCATGCGTTTTCCCAAGTGTCTTTGTGTCGATTTCACTATTTCCTTTCTTTTTTGCCGATCCTTTTCTTTGTTGTCAACGAAATAGCTTGAAAACTAATAAATAAAATATTGAGCTATTGTGCAATGCATTGAGTATTGCCTACACATTCATATACTGACGTATCAGAGTAATTTGTCATATTGGTCAATAGAAGCTGCCACTGTGGAATTTCCTGTAAGCTTAGCTCAATATGATTGCTTAATGTGCTGAAATAAATTGCTAGCTTTTGCATTGCTAAAACATTTAACGAGATTTTTGTCTTATGACTCATGAATTTTGTGCTGATTTGAAGATTATTGATTGAGAATTTTATAGTAAAAAATATAATTAGTCTTAATTAAATAAAATGTAATTAAAATAAGCAATTATTAAATGTGTAGCATACTTTTAGGCAGGTAGTTTTTATTTAAAGCAAACATATTTCAATTGATTTTTTATAATTAACGATTTTTGTTGCCATAATCAACTAAAAGCTATTTGCACGATTTAATGAAGCTAAACATTTAAACTCATCATGTAAATTCTACTTTTCTGTATTATGTTTTTGCTTTTTTTTTTTGGTAAACAACATTTTGTAAAGGTTTTAAAATGAATAATAATTAAAATAAAATCCAAACACACAGCCATGACAGCAGTCGCAGTCGCAGTACAAGTACTTACTTAATGCCTTAATTGCATGATAAACACTTCATTATGATATTAAAATTTAAATCTAAATTGCGCGACGCGGCACGAAAACATTGCGAGGCATGCTCAAACCGCAGCGCAATTGCTGGCAAAGCTTTTGCCAGTGTAGACCGGAGGCTGCTTATGGCGCTTTAAAAACCGCTTTCCTGCTTAACGTCAACCACAATAAGGGTACCGAGCGCATGAGATACTTATACAGTTGCATGCACACAGACATACACATGTGAAAAAGAAAATACAAGCACATAAAGACAGCCAGACAGACACAAAGCCAACTTAACATAATGAGCATGTTGCTGTTGCCAATGCCGAACTCACTCTACGGCAAATCGGAATGCAGACATGCTGCGTAGACAGACAACGATGGCAACGACAACGACAACGAGAACAACATTGGACGAGTAAATGCCAAAATGGGACAGATAGAATAGAATAGAATAGAATAAAACAGAACTGACTGAAAGCTCACTTACAGCTGCTTTGGCTGCTTTAGTTGAGCTTGGGTTTTAGGAAACATGCTTGCCACATATGCTGCACTTAATGGCATTTGCTGTGGCCTAGACGCTCACATCCAATGTTGCCTCATCACGGCCACTGCCACTACCACGATTGCCTGCTGCAGCCATGCTCCATGCTCCATGCTGTGCACGCTTAGCCAGTTGTTGACGTACTTCAGCATTGAAGTTTGTTTGAAGTTTGAGGTTTGCTCACACTCCTTCTGTTCTAAAAAAAAAAGAAAAAAATCCAAGAAAAAAAGCCATGTTACAACCCCTCTTTTGTTCAACAAAGAAAGAAATGAAAGACAAAAAAATAAAAAAAACGAGTAAAAATGAGCGAAGAGAAAAAGAATAAAGCAGAAGTGTTGCAAATACAAACAAGTGCAATTCATGTGGGACTCACTTAAATAAAGTGCTTTTGCATTGCCTAAGAATGACTAAAGAAGAAGAACAAGAGATACCTTTTTAAAGGATGCTGGAAACCGGATGCAGCAGGCGTTACAAACAACTCTTTCCCGCTCTCTGAATGTATCTCTATCTCTGTTTTTAGCACACCTTGCTGATTTCTCTGTGTATGAGGTGTGTCTGTGTGTGTGTATGTGTTTGTGGCACACCCCCTACTTTTTACGCTATTACGGCATGAATTGCATGTGTTTGCTTTATACTGTCATTATTTGAATTATAACAGGTCGACGCTGCATGCAACTTTAATGCGCAGTAAATGGCAACAGGAGAGCGATTTTAAGCGTTTGTGGCAATTTTCGACTGTGTACTTAAATGAAAATAGCAAAAAATAGTTTTTTATTTCAATTTATTTAATTTTTTTTTCGCTTTCTCTCTTTAGTATATGTTAGATAATTTAAACAGAAAAACACACAAACACACACAGAAATGTAAAACGTTTTTAAGCGCTCATTTATTTTTATCATTTATTTAACAATAGTTGTATGCTCGAGCAACCAATTGGGAATTGACTCCTACATCATGCCGCATAGACAAACATGCCACTGTTAAGCCCTCAATAATAGACTAAAAGCCGCCCACTTCATTTAATTTGCAATTGAAAAATCTACACTTTGCCACATAGTTCAATGTTGTGTCCCGTTGCTTTTGTGCAATATAAAATTGTGCCAGGCATGTTCTCAATAAAAGACAACAACAATCAGCTATTTTACGCAATTTTTTAGTGCCAACTTTAGCATGAATGACTGAACTGAACTGAAGTGAACAAAACTGAACTGAACTGAACTAAGCTAAAGTGAATGAGTAAATGAATGAATGAACGAATGATATCGTAGCACTTTTCCACACTCGAATCATGTTCATAGTCTGGTTTTCTGCTTTTTGTTATTGTATTTGTATATCGTTTTGTACTCCTTTTTGCATATTGACTGCGCATGGCTTTGTTTTTGTGCATTGATTGTGCCACAAAATGTTGCAAAAAGAAGTAAAGTGCCAGAGTACGTTTAAGCATGCAGCTTTAACTAAAGAAATATGCATGTGCTTGGCATTCTTGCATTGTTGTTGAACAATAGATAAATGCAAGAAAGAAAGACTTTGAAAAAAACAAAAAAAAAAAAATATTACAAAAGAAGTATGAAAAGACTTTGCTTAAATCGCATGATGAATATAAACTGATTCGACTGGAATGAGAGATGCAATTGAGTGAAAAACAACAATTGAATTTTCAACAAAGATTTTTAGCATTTTTAACAGGCAAATGAAATGTGATACTAATTTGAACTTGTTTTTGTAGTTTTGCTTTAATTAAACGCAAACAAAGTTTCATTGAACAATTATACAAAGCAAGCAATGTTTTGTATTAAAACGATAGCTTTGTGGAAAATATGTAATAATAGAAAATTGACTTTAAAAAATTGTTGCTTAGTTTGGAAACTCGATTAATATTTACGAAGTTAATCAACATTATTGAACCAATGAACAGAAAGTTGCTTTAGAAATTATAATTGAGTTTGTAGGAGGAATATTTCCCGCAACTATCTTCAAAATACGTTAATAAATTCAATATTGTTTCTCACCTAAACAAAATGTAAATTTTCTATGAAATTTTCACGCCTTTTTTGGTTACAAGTTAATTGAGCTTTGACCACATTTTCAGCTTCAAGCATTAATTAAAATAAATAAAATACTAAACTCAACTTTACTTCCGTTTTTTTTTTCACATCTAAATTGCTTCCTATTTCATTTGCATACACTTTATTTTTAAGTGAATTTTACACTTAAAATCAAAGATTTTCATTTAAACAATTATATTTTTGCATAAATCAAAATTGAAATCTTTTGTCTTTTGCCAATTTAAGGCAAAGCATAAACAAAGCAACAACAAATTTACTTACCTCTACTAATTTGAAAATTTTAATTAAAATCACCACAAGAGTTAACACACATACACACATGCATTGTACATATATTGTCTTGGAGCTTACGGAAAGGCATGGCCTATCTTTGTGACTTTAACTAACAAACAACTTGAGCGCTATTTGATACAACCGATGTGTGTATGTACGTATGTAATAAATACATATATTTAAATGCATATACTTGTATAAGCAAGTCTGAGTGTGTGTGTTTGCATAATGTGCAAATGCAACGTTAGACATTCGCATTTAATTTTCATGAGTCAAAAGCATTTGTAGATAATGTCTCCTTTTCTATCGTGTGTGTTTGTATGTACATATGTGCTTGTGTGCTTGTGTACTTGTGTGCAACTAAGGCCAATAGGCTGCGCATGGTATACATTGACGACGATGGACGATGGTAATGACCAAACGACAGAACCAAGCAACTAACCACAAGCAACATGAGTCTAATATAGGCCGAACTTTAGAATGTCCCGTTCGTCCTTTTATCATTCACATGCTGTGTTACTGTGCTGTTGTTGCTGTTGCTGTTGGTGTCCTGCGGCCATTAATGTATACTGCAGCTTATCTTCATGCGTGCGTGCTTGTTTCCATCGCCATGTGCATGTGTTTGTTTTTGACTGTGTATGTGTGTACTTGTATTTATTGTCTGGTAGATCTCAACAACATACACGAGTGCATCATGTTCTACTAACCTTTTGAACATTTTGCAATTTTAGGTTTTGAATTTGCTTAAATTGCATTATTGCCATTGTTGTTGGTTGTTCTTTGTTGGTTGGTTATCCTTGTGTTGGCCCTCAAATTATCATTTTCACTAACTCACGCCACCAATCAACACAGCTTTCTATACACAAATGTGACACAAAAGCTTTATTTTGTATGTCGTTCTGATTTTGCACACGTTAACTAATTGAAATCGATTTTGTGGTCAACAATTTCAGTGCAAATAACAGCTTAAGACACTCTCGACAGCAAAGTGCCTTAAAATGAGTTGCTTATTAATCCCAGTTGATTTTCTTTTCGTATAGAAGCATTGAAAATCATTATTGTTTCTTGTTTCTTGCCTTTGGCTTTGCTTTTGTTTGCTGTATGCCATTAGAAGCTTGCATTTGGCTTATAAGCTGTATTGATTTTACGTTTTTTTCTCTCTCTCATAGGCAAAAATGTTAATGCAGCAAGCAAACAAAGCATACAATAACTGCAGCTGCTTTATGCTATAAATGCGTGTGAGAGAGTGCGATTTCTTTTTTTTTTTGGCTATAAGGCCTATGCTTGAAAGGTTTTTTGTTGCTGTCATTAAGCTGTTAGAATGCTTCTTTAAACTGAAATCTACTTTACACTTGAGTCACTCTAAGTTTTTTTTTTTTTGTTCTTTGACTATCTTTCTATCTCTCTCTTTATAAGTTCATATACAACTTGAACAACACCAAAAATGCGTTTGACCTGAATTATGCCAAAAATGTACACTTCACAAGGCTTGTGCATAAATCACACTAACAGCGTTTGGTACACAAAATGTTGTTAGCAATTTTCAGCTTTATTTGTTTTTGCATAGATGCACACATGATTTGCACAAATGCATTCAAATCCGATTAATAAGCTGTTGTTGTTTTTGTTTTGTGCTTTAAAAAAATCATATTAAGGCAGTAGAATTTGATGGCATATTAGAGAAGTAGTTCAGAGACCTAATAATCGATCTAAAACCATAAAATTTGTGTTTTTCAAGTTGCAAGATCTTTTTTATTTCATCTTATTTTCTTTATATGAATAAATTTGTAAATAAATGTGTGTTTTGATTATTTACTCATTTACTTCCAAATTATAACATCAAATCCAATTTTAAACCTTTTGACTTAGCACAAAGCTTATTGCAATGGTTGCTCAGAGACCACATACTAATTACATGTCGCCTAAAAGCATGCAATATCTAGTTATCCGCAAGCAATTTCAACCAAGCAAAGTTCATTAACTTGAAGCCGCCCACGATTTGTATTGAACGACATACGACATACAAAATCCAACCAAAATGTTGTTTGCTTAGCACACAGAATTGCAAAATACTCGTAAGCAAACTGTAATTCGACTTGACTTTAATCGACTTTCCCTCGACAACACAAGCCAACTGAGTCTGACTGTCTACCGCACACGCATACGTACACACTTGTGCATACATACATTCAAGCATAATGCTTGACTATCATTTCAAGTATCGAAAACGACTTCGAACCACCTACACAAAAAAAAAAATAAAAAATACCAAAAAAAAGTAGGAAAAAGTTCAAAAGTTAACATATCGAAAACTGACAAAGTTCGAATGAGGAAATAAACATGTACACTCCAAATACTTACACATTCGTATCTTGGCCGCAATGTAATTTTAATGCATCAAAGGCGTGCTGTGGTTGCAGGCACACACACAACACATCTTCTAACTCAACTCCTCAAATTCAACTGTAAGACTTCTAACCAGCATTTGGAATGTATCGGAATTTGTATGTGGGCACACATACACACTGCTGTGCTGCTTTATGTGTGCTCAACATGCAGCACTGTTTGTCCGCTTGCAAAGCAACTCACCAAGCAAGCCAGCAAGCAAGTGAATAGTTTTAATCAAAGCTCTGAGTCAAACCGACTTTTGATTGCATGGTTTTGGCATTTGCCGATTTATATTTGACTGTGGTCTGTCCACGAAAATGCTCCAACAATTCCAATCGTCAATTGTCGACGCTTGACTTATGCAAATATTATCACAAGTGCACGCATGATTTTTAATTAAATTAACTCCACTTTTGGTTTTACTATTTGCTTTTTTATTTATATTTAATTATTTTGTATTTATTTAAGTTTTGTTTGTTGTTTTCAAAGAATTTTTTTTCGAAATGTATTTTTTTTTTTTTTTTCGTTTACCTAAGGTACAGTACAATTTTATTGATGATTATCTATTTTAATTAAATTTTATATGCAATTATTAAATCATCTTTTTGTTTTTTTTTTTTTAAACCAAATAAAATTTGTAAATTCATTTATACTTAATATTTTTTATTTCAATTGTATTCTTTTTTATTTTACAAAATCTGCATTAAAAAGGCAAATTTAACAAATCATCCTCATTCGGTTGGGAAAGTGTTTGTAATTCATGACTGAATAATTATAAATGCATTAACTTTTTTAATTAACAAAAATGTTATCACAAAGAATTATAAATTTATTTATAGATTAGAAAAAGCTGGAAAAAGTACATTTGCCAACTGCTTACTTTATGTTTATTTATATTTAAATGTCTTCAAACTGTTTGGATTTAAGAATAGTGAATTAAAATAATCTGGAAGACGCTGTTAAGTCTGCACTAGTCAACCCTTGCTCATTAAATTTATAGAACATTAAGTGATTTAATTCTTCATAAATGTCGTTGTGATAAAGTTGTTATCACTGCTCCAAAAGTAATAATCACTCAGTGTTTTTATAACCTTCATGTGATAATTTTAAAAACCAAAAGTCAGTGAAAGAAAATAAAATCCTCAATTGCAAATGTACTTTTTCCAACTATTTATTTTTATAGAGTTTCTTCAGTTTAAGTAAACACATTCTGTGCTTAGTAAATGCTCTCGAAAATGCACATTTTACACATGATTATTTTTTTATGATAAAGTCTTTTAGCTTACAAAACTAACACGTATGCACACACTTAAAATTCAACGTTTTATGTTACTTTCTTTTTGTTTTTGAGTATTTGTATCTTTTTTTTTTTTAGTGAATTCAATTTTCGTTTATTCTGCTTTGCTGTCAGTTTGAGACGATTAAATGCAATTAGCTGCTTTTGTAAATAGTTGAACTAGATTAGTTTAAGTTTTGAGTTTCAATTTCTTATATCTTTTTTTTTTTTTTGTATTACTTCTTAAATGCAATAAGATTTTTTTTTTGTTTTTTTACTATTTCGTTTATTTTTCAAGTAACTTAAACATGTATCGTGAATTCTTGGCGTTCCTGTTCCTTCTTCTCGTGATACCTACAAGCAAATGCGCCTATACAAAACATACATTGATATATAAAAGGGATGAGGAGCAGAAGGATGGTGTATGTGTGTAAAGGTGTGCTATACAACTAAAAAATGAATAAGAACTTACCTAGCCAACAGTGAGGTTAGCTCCTCGCGATCCAACTTGGCCAATTGTCCGTCGGTGTTTTCCATCACGCGTTGCACCTCCAAGTCCAATGCACGCTGCTCACGATCGCACTCCGTTTCGCTTAATTCGCGTGAATCAGTAAAACCCGACGGCGGACGAAAACCCAAATCGCCAATGCCAACATTAACGCCAACGCCATTGGCCATGGCCGCAATTGAGGCGGCTATCGAGGCCGCCGTCTCTGTGTTAACCTCACTGTCTAAACTGTAGTGTGTCAAGGATGTATGAAATATAAAAAATTGTTTATAAAAATAACAATTTCAAACAAATTAAAATACTTCTAAGTCTACCCCCCAAACTACCGAAAGCGTTGACCCCCAACCATTAAGCGCTACTTGTGTGTGCTGTTGCTCCTTTTTTTATATTTTTGTTGTTTTTTTTTTTTTGTAAATTTTGTTTGGAAAAGTTTTTAGGGTTTAGGTACCTGAACTACCTGTTGTTACTTCCAGGGCATTTACGTCGCTCCAACGTCTGATGCTCATGTTTGGCAATGCCTGACTGCTGTTGTTGTTGTTGTTGCTGCTGCTGCTGCAGCTGTTGCTGTGCCTGTTTGCGGCTACGATGTGCCGCACGTTTATCCATAATGATGCCACGACCACCAGCGGCGCCCGGAATGCCTTCGCCACCAGCCACCAATTGACGCGCCAAGATGCGCCGCTCAACGGGTGAACCTTGATCATTGTTCGACTCAGTGCTCGAATCCGGTCGAAACATATCTGTAAAATAGTATGGGTTGGGTGTTGCATAGCCAAGGCTGCCAATGCTACGCCCATGCACACTGCCATACGCACCTACAACCGCACGTCCGTCATTGCCGCGCGTCGTCGACTTGCAAGGAACTCTGTACGTGGGCATATTTGAGAATTCAGTGCTCGGACTGATGCTCGTATCCGACTCCGATTCACAATGCTGCCCAGCAATGACACCAACACTAACGCCCACACCAGCGCCACTACCATTGCTGACGCCAGCGCCAACGCCGACGCCGACACCGCTGCTGCCGGCACTGCTGCTGGCGCTCTTGTTGCCGCCACGGCTGCCAGCCGATTTTTTCGAATGTGCCGACTGTGAGCCCGCAACAATGGTCATTGATTTGCTCAGTGTCGATTCATCTGTCAGTGAATCTAATTATAGCGTACGACATAAAGTTCATGTAAACCAAATCTCGGACTACTCACCATCGGTATTGTAGTAGCGTTGTTTGTGCCAACTTGACTTGGATTTTACATGCCCGAAGGCTGCGCTGGGCAACAGCGGATACGCTGTCGCATTGAGATTTTCACCCTCCGGATGACCAAATGTCTTAAATTGCATTGTATAATCCATGGGTGAACGTTCGCCAACGCCACGTGTTGGCGTTTTGGCAGGCGCGCCTGTGCCTGTGCGACCGCCATTGACGCTAAATGTCGCATACGGCGAAATCTCGTACATCTCTGTGCCAAGTAAAAATATGTGTAGGTGGAAATAACATTGACCGAAATGCAAAGAAAAACTTTTAGTTGACGTTGCAATTGTCGTAAGATAGTACTAAACATTTTAATTATATCAAAGCTCACGTACAACGTTCTTCTTTGCGCTATGCTTTGACTAATTTGTTCCGGCTTAGTTGACAAACACAAATACACACACATATACATACATACTCGTATAAGGTATATCCTTTCTTACCTGATTCATTGCCTTTGTCCACAGTCTTCACAGGCGATGCACTGTAAACTTGCTGATTGCGTCGATTGTCATGATTCTCCTTGTAGTCGCCGGGCAAGGCGCGTGACTCATAGCCTTCGGTCATGGGCCCGCACAGCGTGCGTCGATGTTTAATTGTCAAAGCACTGCAAGTAGAGTAACATGAGCTGGTGTAACACAGTCAATATATACAAGCCATGACACAATTGTGTCATCAGTGTGCCAATGCGACGGCTGTAATTAAATTTCTTAGATTGCGCTGACAAACGCCGTCAGTTGCTTGGACTAATTAATAACTAATTGCCATTTTTTTCTATTTTTTACTCTCTCAGTCTCTTTTACAATTTTTCTCCACTTTATTCACACTCCATCAAACTTAAATCATTTCTGTACCCATGGCAATAAATTCTTAATTAACATTTTCTAAACCCTGGTCGCAATTACCGTTAAAGCATTCGTCCCTATGCCCACCATCGGCAGGCTTGTTTACTTACATCGTTATGATGGTCACCATAATGATGATGACAACAATTAGCGTTGAGTACCAATCACCAGTGGTTGGATTTGTCGCATTTATCAGATTGTTCATCAAATCGTTTTCCGATGGGAAAACAGCGGGCGGTGGTATTGTAACGCCATCAATGTTCGTTGTACTGAAATGATAGTGCTCGGTGGTTTTGCCCGCATCGTTGGTCGCTGAGATGCGCAGTTGATACCATTTGGCAGGCAGAAAATCACAGAATATTAAATTCTCACGATTCTCTTCGGCATTTGAAATGTCAGATGTCACAACGGTCCAGCGTACATCGCCTGCATTTTGCGGCATGTCATGAAAGAGAATTCACAAAAATAAAAAAAAATGTATTACAAATTATTCATCATACGCAGTGTTGTACGGCAGTGAATTCGTTATAAAAAAATCGTTTTTCCCTTTTGGCACTGAAATGCAAATTTGGTTTTAGAATTTAGTTATGAATATAAGCATTCGTTAAAATTGATTGCTGCCTAAAAGTTAAGCGATATGAGTTGAAATATGTAAACTTGATCAACGAACAGAGCTCAATTTAATTTTAATACAATTTAAAAGTATTTTTTTCTAGTATCAGACACATAATGAAGCTTATGTTTTATATTAAATATATATAATATTAAAACTATTTTACGCTTTAATTGAAGATTGTTCTTCATGCTTGTTTGAGCAATTAAACATATTGGTTGAGATTTAATTTAAACAAGTTGTCAAATACAATAAATATTTATTTTAATATTGTATTTTGTATGTTCGCTTTAATCAATGCCATAGTATTTTGCTGACTTTTCACAAAAACAAAACTAAAACTAACAAAAAAAAAATAACTAATTTAATTTATTTTTAATTTTAAACTAATTATGCGCCGCAAAAGACAACTAAACAAAAAACCGAACACATTTAAATACACTGAAAAGAAAAACAATTGCAAAATAAATAGAGTGCATTGAAAATCAATGCGCATTGCAGCACGGAAATGTTATTATTTGTACAACTAATCAAATGTGGCACTGTCGAATGCACAACGAACAACAAACTAAAAATAACTCACCGAGCGGTCGATGTTCGATGGAGAAATGATGTATTGAGCAGCCGCCGTTGTTCCATGTTGACAATTTTAAATTAACGCACGTTGAATTGGTCGCAATTAGTTCATTGCCGTTTGGCGCCTGTGAGGCTGCAATGGTCAAATGAACGAAATCACATTATAAAACACACACAGCCATACATGCATATATAATCGGACAAAACACATTACCATATAAATGGATGGCAGGCAATAAACGTACTCACTCACTCGCTCACTCACATGAGCAAAATAGCGTTGGAGTATGAGTAAGGAAATTGCAATGTAGGTGAATGTAAGGAGTATCTGTGAGTGAGTGAGTGAGTGAGTGGTTTGTTGTTAGTGGTTGTGCATGCATGCATGTGTGTGTGTGTGTGTGTGTGTGTAGCTCAGGTGCGTAAGTGGCTTTTGTGGTCAGTAGCAATTTTAATGAATCAGTTTTTCTATATGCATGTGTCTGTGTGTGTGTGTCTGTCTGTGTGTGCACTATTACTACGACTAGCATGCAGTGAGACATGATGTTACACAAAATGCGGTTTTCGGATTTTAATGAGTGCAATGTAAGCGCACTGAGCTTATGTCCAGTCGACTGTGATTGCGTAAGTTCAAAATACATACAAAAATAAAAGCAACAAAAACGCATTCATTTATTCATTCACTCATTCACTCACTCAGTGACTCATTTCGTATGCTGTCAATGTTCAAGCGGTCATATATACAGTGACGAACAGACAGACAGACTGACTGACTGACAGACATGTCAGCAGGTACAACTAAAAGGCGTCAACGCCATGCATACCTTTGCCCTTTGTCCAGACATTAATTTCCTCACTGGACACGCCATCCCCGACAATGTTGTGCCCTGACATTTTTATAATGTACTGATTTCCGCACTTCAGGCCCGTTATCGTATATGCGTTATTCTCGGGCATCAATTCGGTCTCCGACCATGTCTCGCCCGAGACACGATACGCTATCGTATAGCCCTGCAACGGTGCACCCCCATCGTCCGGTGGATCCCAACTGACACGTATACTATCGGCGGAAGCATACTGTACGATGATTTGTGGTGCATTGGGCGGCTTCATGGCAATCACCTGATATTGGATTTCATCACTGCCAAAGAGATTGTTCGCTGTGCAAGTATAATTTCCGGACAGGCTGCCTTCAACGCCTGTAAGAGACATGAGACAACACAAAATGTTGCAATTAGTTACAAAAAATAATAATAATGTTGTTGTTGTTGTTGCGTTGAACAAAGTTGAAAATTTTTCATTAAGTCATTTTTAATGAGAATTTTTTTGTCTTACGATGTATTTTTAAATTGCCATCATGGGTGACCTCATAGAAAGGACTAAAGGTGACAGGACGATCACGCGTTAGCCAACGTGCGCGTGGCGTTGGATTGCCAACGGCAAGGCACTCCAAGACCAAACTGGTGCCGACGGCTTTGCGTACAAGTTGACCGAACGAGGCAATGCGTGCGGGCGCTTTATGTGGCAAAGAAAGAGAGAGAGAGAGAGATAGCATGTGTGTATACTGTGCGACAAAAATGCTGTCAATAACGATAAATGTTTGCGTTGCAAAAACCGACACGCAGCGTTATTAAAATGCTGCGGTTAATGTGGCGGCGACTGTTGCACGTACGCCGACACGTATGCAACATTTAGTGGCACGTACAAATATTTTAATTAAAATGCGTTAAATAAATGCACAGAAAAATCTGTTTTAATGTGACCATGAAATTAAATTAAAAGTTTAAACAACACACTTTCGCCAAATGCAATGCAAACAAACAAACAAATGCCAACCAATTCACGTTGCAATATTGCAACATATAGCATACAGCAGCTGACGGACTTACCACGCGTGTTTGTGGCCTGTGCCACTACCGAGGTCGGTTCACCTTCGCCAACGGATGTCGATGCTGATACCCAAAATTCGTACATTTGATTTTCGGCAAGGCTGCGCGCCTCAAATGTCACTGGATAGCCGGACTCATCAACGCGCACCATGTGTGCTAGGAAATAGAAGGGTTAGAAAAAAAGTATATAATGTGGAGAGAGAGAGTTAGAGCGCAAATAGTTAGTGTAATAAATAAGATTAGTGAATCACAACCAAAGTGAATTTTTAATTGAAATGTGAAATAAATTAAAAAGTAAAAACGAAAAAAATAAAACCGAAAAATAAATAAATAGAATGCAATCCGAAGCACTTTAGCAACCCTTAGTGCCAATTTAAATATTTCATTAGACTGTGCTACTTTTCAAAAATCATTTACTACGTTTTTTTTTTTTTTTTTACACAATTTTTTTTCGTACTCACATTTCGCTTGGCCCTTGCGTCCCGCCTCGCGCGCATACACCGTGTAATGCGAAATGATGCCATTGCGATTTTTCGGCGGCAGCCATGAAATTAAAATCGAATCAGCCGTCAAGGCAGCCGCCTTCACCGCGGCTGGCGCGTCAGGCACATCGTCCTCGGTTTGGCAATATAACGGTTGACTGGCCAAACCGTCGCCGGTTGCGGTATAGGCGAGCACGCGCAGCGAATAGTTGGTCGCTTTGTGCAGCGTATGCAGATACGTTTCGAGGTTTGAGGTACGCTTCACCTCCATTTTGGCGGCAAAGTCAACTGTATTGTATGCAAGTAAATAAGAAGAAGCATGAATTGTGTGAAATTGATTCAAACCGTTGAGAAATTAATTAGCAAAATGACTTCGTAATTGGTTGTTCAATACTTCTATTCTTCTGCATGGATTCTGTAAGCTTTTGCTTTCAATATTAATTAGTTTGCCGCGCCATTGTTTGCTAAACTCGTTTAGTTTCAGTGTATATTGGATTTTTATTCACTTCAAACTTCATTTATCACAAACTTTCTATAAGTTTATCACTTCTCCATCTCCACTTATTACAGCACTTATTGATTTTAAGAGGTTGCGTTCTTCTTCTTCCATCAACTCAGCTCAATTTGACTGAAATTAACTTGACATATTCAGAATAAATAGCAACACTGTCATGCGTTTCGTTTAAGCTTGTCAATAACCTTTCGGCATTTTGTATAGAACCCTCGCTCGATTGCTATTTTCAACATTTTTGTTATTATATATCAATGCGAAAATTGTCAGCACATAAAATCGACACTCATTACACACGCCGTTGAACCCGGCGACAGCAAGCAATAAACTCAGTTTTGCGCGCTTTTCACGTTGCCACAATACATTTTTCAATACATTTTCCACTTGCTCTTTACCAAATAATCACACACACTCACATTGTGTCACGGATATACGCGTGTGTGTGTATGTGTGTGTGTGTTTAACTCTAATATCAACAAAATCAACGCCAACGATGACGATGACGAGACGACGCGTCGAGTGGCATCGATTGGTGCATTCTGGCGGCGACGCGTTGAGTAGCATCAAGCGTGCTAAACTAAACCGCAAAGATTGCACAATCTTTATAACGAAAATCAAACTGTAAAATGCGATTTTTTTTTTTTTATGTTTAGTTTTTATATTTGGTTTTTTTTTTTTAACAAATTTTTTTATATTTTTTTATTATTGTTATCTTTTATAGACTCACAGCATTGAGCAAGTAAAGGAAATGCAGTAAAATCGATACGTACTTAGATGCCGAGATCGACAAACATACTCGACAACGAGTTTATAGAAGTACTAGATAGATTTTGCTTCATTTTTTGTGTTTCTTTTTTTTTTTTACATTTATTAAAAAATTCATACTCACCCTGATTCACAATCGGGCGATATAAAATTTTATAGCCCTGAATTATGCCACCATGAAATTGCAATGGCGGCTCCAGCCACGATATCTTCAAGCTCTGCGATGAGAGCGCAGTGCAGTTAGCATGCTCCGGCGCTGCTTCGGGTACTGTGTTGTGTTGTTGCGTTGCGTTGCGTTATAATGCGGATAAGGTTAAAATGTGTATAGAGTTAGGAAGAGTAGTAAAAGAGAATGTTCTATTATAGTAAGTTTGCATATAAGCAATATTCTTTTTCACTACATTTTTTTGTATCTTTTGACATTTTTTTTTTTATTTTTTGGGGTGAATGTAACGTGTTGAGTGTGTGCAAACACTATCGACAATGACGGCAACGGCAACAACAACGATGATGTCGACGATGTTAAGTATGTCAACATTAAGATAACAATTTTCACAGATGCGACCAGGAAGCAACTTGCACACACACACATACTTCTACACAAAGCAATACTTACCGCCCTCCGCCGTTGTGCCAAAGATGGCAGCACTCCATGGACCCGAACCGAAACTGTTGAGCGCTCGCACTGTGACCGCATAGCGCGTGTATTTGCGGAGGCCGCGCAAAGTTGCCTTTGTGGTCGCCCAACCACTTACAATCACCGACTTGAGTGAATTATTAACGACGCTAATGTAGTTGATGTTCTGCTTCTCCTCGCTGCAATTCACTGTATACCCAATGAGTTCGCCATTCCAAGATTCACGTGGCGGTATCTTAAAAACAAAGAGCAACCAAAGTGATGATAAGCGAAATGCCATTAAATATTGAAAGCTTGGTTAGAGTTAAGTTAAGTTGAAATAAAAAAGAAATAATTTCTTGCATGATTTTCAACAATTGAGTTTTAAAGCAATTTGCTCTGACTTGAAGCTCACCTGCCACGTCACAATCAACTCGCTTTCGCCGCCCGTCTGCACTTGCACGTTCGATGGCGCCTCTGTGGGCGCCTCCTCTTGTGTCTTGAGCAGTATGGGTTCGGTGAATGCGCTGCGCTCGATTTCGTTGATGGCCTGCATACGTATAAGAAATGTGGTGGCCGGCATTAAGCCCGCAACGATTGCGTTCTCACGTAAGTCGCTGTCGTAGCTGTTGACAGCGTGTGCAGCAGAACGAACGAACGAACACGACAGTTGAGTGAAACACATGAAAAGAGTATGAAATAAGAGCAAATAAAATTGTACATTTATCTATCTTTTTTCAGTTTTTTTATCTTCTTTTAGTGAGTTAGTCAAAGCAAACCACACCTTTTGCTAATGCTTGTCGACGGCAAACTGACATTAATGACGCTCAGCCCGTTCCAATCGCCGCCGGCAACACCAAGCGCGGCATGCGATTGCAGATACTTCAGCGATTGATATTGCACCAGATAGCTGAGCACCGGCGAATTGCCATCGAATGGACGACGCCACGATAATTTCACTGTACGCGAACCAACCTCAAAGACTTCGAGATTGGCAGGCGTATCCGGACGTTCCTGTACCGCAAGGTGTATAACTTGCTCAGCACGACCGTACGGATTCTCGGCAATGCATTTGTACATGCCCGAATCGTGACGATCTGAATGCGCGATTGTCAGCTGTGAGTCGACGCCCTTTTCGGTTTTCATTTCAGCGATGCTAAAGCGAAAATTATTCAGATCGATGCGTCCGTTGTTGTGTGTCCAACCGATGGTGATGGGCTCATCGCCTTTGGCGTGACAATCTAAGGTGACGGGATCATTGCGACGTGAGGATATATTTCTAGCTGGTTGCTCGAAGCGTGCCGGTTCTATGATTGCAATTGAAGTTGTGTTAAGACTTATGTCGGACCTTAGTTGAGTATAACAAACCATTGACATTAATGCGTATGATTTTCTTCAAGCCAGCGCCGATTTCATTCGCTGCCTGACACATGTAGTAGCCCTCATCATTGTCCGTTGCTAGATTAAGCACCAACGAATGATTACGCATGCTGAGTGGCTTAAAATCCTTTGAAGCTTTGCCTGTAATGAAAGCATAATTGATTTTCGTTTTTATTTCTTCTTTCTATTATTTTATTTGCTTGTGCACTGTCACTGTCACTGCTGCCGGTGTTGGCTAATTAAACTAATTGCGAAAGTTCTGCTTTGCTGCTAATTAATATGCTTGGAATTCTATGCTTTACTTTGCTTGCCATACTCCCCAACTCTCACTTTCCCCCCTATTAGGCTATTACTCCCTTGTTGCTTGATATTTTTTCATGCTAAATAATATGAAGCGCAGAAACTACTGATGCCAATAACAGCATTTGTGCCTTTGCCTTTGTCTTTGTCATTTTGTTTGCCTGCCTGACTGACTGACTGCTTGTCTTACAACAAGACAATTTAACCCATCAAACATTAATGAACTCGCCTTTTAGCATTAAGTTGCCAACTTCCGCTTGACTTTCAGCTCAACAAGACGTAGATGAAGATGATGATGATGCTGAAGCAGAAGCAGAAGAAATAGACAAAGCAAAGGCAGCAAACGCTATATAAAAAGTTGTCCCTGCTGTGCTGACAGGCATATCGTAAGAACAACAAAGCCAAACTCAAACAGTCTAAGGTAGAATTACTATTAAAACTGAAACTAAAATAGAAAGCTTACCTTGTCCTTTGAACCAGGTAATAGCTGGAATCGGATATCCTTCCGCTTCGCAATTTATCGATATTGTATTGCCGAGCATAATGGCCGTGTCCATGGGCTCGTAGGACCAACGCGGCGCAACTGAAACGTGACCGAAAAAGTATTGCATAAAATAAGCAAAAACAACAACAAAAGAAAACAAAACAAAACGAAACACCAAATCAGCAAAGGAAAAGGGATAACAAAGTGTATGAGAAAGTAAACAAGAGCATTAACGAATTTTTTATTTAGCACAAAAGTTGCCGCTCGAAATCTCATGAACACGTTTTCGTTCTTTCTTTCGCAATCCAACGTGATTTATTTGCAAAAGGATAATACAGCATACTTTGCTGCAAACACACACACAGACATGCTCACTTACCGCGCACTTGCAACTCCGCTGTGTAGTTCACCTTGGCGGCCGCATTGCTTGCGTAGCACGTGTACTTGCCGCTGTGCTTTGCACTGATATCCTTGAAGACCAACAGCGAATAAAACTCCTCCTTTTTCTCAGTAATCTGGAAAATTGAAAAAGAAAAAAACAAAAAAAACGAAAGAAAAAAGGAAATTGTAAAAAAATGCGAAACAGCAAGAAAGTTGTAAATTTGCGCGTATAACAACTTCGACACTTTGTAGCCGGTTGCTTGAACCGGACAAAAAAAAAAAAACACAGTAAATACGATACTAACCAACACAAATAACAAAAAATATTGCATTTTCAGTGGATTTTTTATATTGTAAAAGTTTCGTAAGGACGCAGACTGACAGACAGACAGACAAGTTGTGCTAGCGCTTACCTGCAGACTGCTCGGTATAAGCACATCGTCCTTTTTCCAACTGAAATAGATGGGCATATCACCAGAGGATACCGCGCAGGTGATTTGTGCGCGGCCGCCCTCCTGTAGATTTTTCGGAAACTTAAAGGCCTCGATGACGGGCGGACCTGAGTTGGAGAAAATGAATGAAAAAAATAGAAGACAATTCAAAACGTAAAATTAGACTGAAGTAGCAAAAAATGGCAAAGTTCGAGTTTAAGCGGAAATGAGTATCGTACAAATGACAATAAGAAAACGGACAAGAGAAAAAACCCAAATGAAAAACGTTCGCTTTCGACATAAATGCGACAGTGAAATGACAACGAATTGACATATTGTGACCGAGCGACCAACTGCCAGCCACGCCCACACAACTTACTATTCACATTCAATTGCATATCGCGTCGCGCCTCCTCGCCTGCACGACTGCGCACAATGCATGTGTAGAGGCCTTGATCTCTTGTCGGTTCGACATTCTTGATGAGCAGAAAGCCGCCCTCCTGCACGCCCGCCAGCGCATAATGCTTGTCTGCAAGAGTGAAATTTTATAGTTTTTGTTACTGAAAAACAAAACCAAAAAAAAAAAAAAAAAAACGAAAAGGAAAAGGAAAAGTAGAAAGCTTTTAATCAATTTGTCTTACTTGTTGTCAACTCTTGATGTCCTTTCTCCCATCTTATTTGCTCGATTGGATAACCGGAAAATGGGCAATGTACAATTATATCCTCGCCGGCAACGGCTTTGATGGCGCCAATAGCGCGCACATAAGGTGGTCCTGTCAGACAAAAAAAAATATGTATTCTCATTTAAAGCTATAAAATACTCGTACATAATTAAACAATTTTATAGCAATTTAAATATCATATTGTCTGTTTGTAGCATTTTAAATTTGTTGCCAATGCTGAATGCTATTAATGCAATGCGGCTGTGTCCTTCATACTGTTTTATCGTCGCACAAAATGCACATAAATTACTCATTTATAATTAAGCGCAGCATTTATTTATTGTGGTTTATGTACTTAAATGTGCACTTAAACACAAACAGAAACACAAATAAATGCATAAACAACATGCTTGGCCATTGAGGCGACATAGCAGAGATAAACAAAAGCGCATTCATATTAATAGTTCTAAAGTTGATCATTTTTATCGGTCTCGATTTTTTTTTGTTTTTAAATACAAATTTTGCCATAATTTTCCGATTGAGTAATTATCTTTTGATTGCATAAGCACAAATGACGCATACAAATTAGTGCTGATTTATGATCAAAATGTTTAGTGTTGTTCTTAGTCAATAGAAATTCAGTGTATTAAAATCCTTTATCATTACCAGGCATAAAAGCAACATCAGTTTATTATTACTTTTCTTTTTTGTCATAATCGCTTTGGATTAAGTAAATATTTGTGCTTTTATTAAGCCAATTTTCTCATAACGCATATTCATCCATCATGTGACGAGCGCACAGTTCGTATGATTAATATGCATACTGATGTTGGGGCCAAAACATAATGCGTTCTTAATAAATTAACCTTTACAGCATGACCGTAAATAAAGAGCACACAGCGCGACAGGAAATTACTTTTTCAGTCAACCATATAAGAAGTATACAATTTCGTAGAACTCAACTTGAAGTCGTTTAACTCATGCTTTAAGCCGAAATCAGTGGAAAGTTCTGAGACAAAGATAAAATGAAAACTGCAAGAACATTAAGTAAGATAAGTCTTCCTATTTAAGTAAACATAAATTGATTTTCAATTCTCGGACAAGTCAAAATGAGTAAACATTTTTAATATTTATGCAATCATTTATATTACCGTGTACTTAAACCTTTGTTCGATGAGTTTTCAATTTAATTTTTGATTTTTTATTGAGCAATACCAATTGAAAATGGACCAGACTAATAAATTTTGTCAATGTTTGAATTACATTACTTTTTCATGACGGCCAAAACGAAATTCTGTGAGCCAGTGTAAAATATAATACATAAAAACTTTAGTCTTTTTAATGTCAAATCTATCAAAACGGCATTATAATATTTGCACATTTTCTCCTTTTTTTTTTTAATAATGCTTAAAGCGTTATATACATATTATTACATTTTTTTGCCATTGCCAATTTAGCCATGATGTTGCCGCATGCCGCATGCCGCATGCCAAGTTCACAATTTTCATGTTTGCAGTTTATAGTCTGATGTGACAGTGATTATAATCCGGCGCAGGCTTGTTAGCATTCATCGGATAGCTGTTTTATGTAGCAGAATCAATGAATCGCATGGAATGCCATGGCATCGCAACGTATCGCATCGTATGACATCACGGCGGGTATGAATATGGCATGAGCGACAGCGAAACAAAGCAGACAACAGTGAAGTCAGTCGGTAAGCCGGTAAAGAAGGCAGCCAGGCAGGCAGGCAGCCACTGAGCTGGCAAGGACAATGCCAGCGGGGCCAACATAGTCGATTTCCAGCTTTGAGCGCAACGAAGCATTTTATGCTGAATGAGTTTTTCACCGCTCAGATACATTTTCTGCTTTCTTCTCTTTTTGTGGGTTTCGTTTTTTATGTTTTGTCGCACACGAACCAAGGCGACCTTTTCTCTTTTTTTTTTTCTCTGTGTAAACAGACAGGCAAACTTTGCTGCCTTCTTGCATTATTTTTATTTTTTTGCTGGCTCCTTTTTCAAAGAATACAAAAGATGTCATGCTTGTTGCCTTGACGATATTTCCAATCAATGTTCGTTAGTATGACAACGTCGATGAAGACGACGACAACATGACTATGATGATGAAGATGATGTGAAGTATCGAAATTCGCTTCAATGTGTCCTCACTGAATGCCTACATTTTTCTTATTTATGCGAATTGCTAAGAAAAAAAGCATCAAATGGCTGACATGCTGCCCGCCCGCTTGTCTTTCTTTAAATTGCTTAAAATGAAGGTCGTCTTTGTCAACATTGTCTTCATCGTCATCGTCATCGTCATCATCATCAACATCAACATAATCATCATCGTGTTCGTCTGCATCATTGTGCACAGTATCATCATTATTATAGCATTATTTTACTTAGCTCATGCATTGAATAAACTCAGATAATTGATTTTGCTTTTGTGCTGCTTCCATAGTTATGCGACACCCGCACACAAACCAATTATATAATACAATAGCTTTCAACTTACCGTAGACATTCAAGCGAGCCGAATGCTCAATGCTGCCCATAGTATTTGTTGCTACGCACTTGTAGAGACCGCCATCGTCGGGACGCACATGTGAGATATTCAAATGACTTATGACATCGCCTGACATATCGACAAATTGCCCGATTGCGAATCGATGATGCAGTGAGACGTCCATAATGGGCTGTGAGTCGAGCAGCCAAGCGAACTGTGCAATAACGCCAACATCATCAACGTCATCGTCAGCGTCAGCGTAAACAGGTTAGCAAGAATATGTAAAAATAGTAACAAGAGAAAGAGCAAAAGAGAGAGAAAGTGAGTAAGTGAGTGAGTGAAGTAACTAAACAGGAAATTGCAAAATCGCCACATAATTTTGCGCTTAATCAGCATTTGCTAGCGTACGTTTTTCGATAGCTTCGAGTGTCTGTTGATGTCTGCCAGCTGCCAGTCTGCTGCTCAACACTCTCATAATAATCATAAAAAATCGCTAAAGGGTTTTTGGTTATGGCAAAGGATTTTTTACTTACTTGCGGTGGCGGTGAACCGCTCGCGGAGCACTTAAGCGATATTAATGGTCCCGGGCGAACATTTTGTTCGATGAATGTGTAAATCAATTCGGGCACTGTGTCTGCAGGACGTGCATGAAAAATACACAAAAAAAAAAAAGAAACGAACATATTGAGTGAATGTGAATGTAAGAAAGGCAGCAACAAAAAAAACAAGATGTTCCATCGTTATGTATGCAATAAGATTTTTCTTTTTTTCTCACATTCTGCTTGTTCATGCAACCATTGGAACATTTTTCATATTTCCTGCGACGTTAACATTTCTATATGTGTTCGTGTGTGTGTGTGTGCGAAGTTTACAGTCTGTCTGTCTTACTTACCGCCTAACTTCAGCTCGGCCATGGCTTGAGCGCTTGCCTTTTGATTCGCGACGAGACACTGATAGACGCCACGGTCGCGTCGTCCAACATTTTGCACCATCAGCGAAGTTTTTGACAAAAAGCGTACACTGTGTCATAAATTGCAATATATAATAAAAAGAGAAGTAATGTTTCATAAAAATGTTGAGATTAAGTTGATTCAAAAGCATGACGTTGGCGGTTGCATTGCTTTGCGCCTATAAACCGCTTATAGGCAAGCTCAATGGAGGCATTAAAGATTTAAAAATTTCAACAAAAGTGTTGAAAAAAATTCGTATTCGTTTAAAAAAATCGTTCAAAATCTTTACTAACAATTTTCGCCTCAGAGTATGCTACAAAATTATTGTTATGCTTGCTTCTCTGCCCTCGACACTTTTACTATGTTTATATGCTTATGTATGTACATGTGTATATGCTTGATGTTATGTGTGTGTGTGTGTGTGTCTGTCTATACATATATACACATGTATGTATGTGTGCTTGTTTAGTCGTGTGTATTTGTCCATTTTCCTTTTGCTCATTCAAGCGCAATTTGTTATTTATTTTATTAGGATAAACGTAAAAATTTCTGCTTGATTTGTTATTCTGATTCGGTTTGCTTTGCTCTCTACTATATTGTGTTTGTTATTTTCTTCTTTTTCTACTCATTTTGCTTTGAACGTATGCGACCAACAGCTGTTGTTGCCATAGACAAGTAAGTATAACAAACACAAACACAGTCACATATCTATGTATGAAAAAAAGGTCATTCTTTGTATTTGTTTCTTTTTTCTCTATGTGTGTGTGCTCATCTGAGTATGTGTGTGTGTGTTTGTTTAGTTTCTGTATAAGTTTTTACACTCCAACTATGACGGAACTTTTTCTATGCCGCCCTCAGTCCGCCCTTTTTTTATGTTATGCTGATTTCATGTAATTTGCATTGTATTAGCCAAGTTGTACGCACTTAACCCATTCAAGCGTAAAAAAGATGCTCAGCTACAAAAGACTACAATCAGCATAAAATTATGTTCTTTTTTACATATTTTTTTCTTTCTCCTTTTTTTGTTTTATATTTTCACATAACATTTCCTGTGCAAGTTTCATAAATTTGAAGTGTTCATTATTATAACATGTCATTTTATATTTTCATCATTATTTACACTTTTCTGTTTGTAATTTGTACTTTTTTTCTCGTCTGATTGTCAATTATTCGACCTTTCAACTTCATTAAAAGTATGCAAAACACTGCAAAGCTTTTAAACAATCAACTAACAGACGAAACGACAGACAAATGAACGCAGACGGAAAAAAATATGCTCTTGTTCAATAAGAGTCAAGCACAACAACAACAAAAATGTGTATGTGAATAAATATATTGTTCAATAAACGAAAATCCTGCAAATAAGCAACAAATGAAAGCGCAAATCTCTCATACACACATCAATAATAATCACAATAAAACAACTTCACTTTTTTTTTTGTTTTGCATTTTTCAACAGTTACGCTAACAAAAAATGTACAACAAAAACGACAGGATGCTTTTTTGTCTGTTTTACTTTTTTTTTTACTTTGCTGTTGATGCGCAAAAACATTTCTTTTTTTATGAAGTGAAACCTTCTGGTTTAAAATAAAAATACAAAAAAAAGCCAAAAGCGAAAAAAAAAAATGAAAATCGAAACTGAAATTCAGCCGAAATCCAGCCTTTAGTCCAAAGCACAGTGTGACGAAAGTTATATTTTCGCAATCATATTTTTTCATATTTCCAAAATTGTAAATTCTATTGAATAAAATAGAACAATTCTAGTCGAGTGAGTTAATAACCATTAAAAAGAGAGATAGAGCTTGAATAGCCTTCATAAGACAATAAATCAAAAATCCCTTAAATCCTGCTGAATGACCATACAACAAGCACTAATGAGGAAATAATAGGAAAAAAAAAATATTCTTAGGGTATAAACTTACTGCAGAAGAACTGCACTTCTTGAAGGTATCTAATTTTGGTAGAAATTTTGATAAAAAAATGTTAACAAATCAAGAAATCACAATGACCAGCACCACAACTATTAATTGCATGCCACTGTGCTCAACTCATGTGCACTTTGGACAATGTACTGTTATATGACGGGATTTTTAGCTGCAACTGTTGTTCTTTTCACATTGTCGTTTTGTTTTTTTTTTTTTTTCTTTCTTGAATCACGTTATTTCGTCTGTTTCATGACCTCGCCACAGCTCAGGCATCACTATGCAACACACGCCTGTCCCGCTGCTTTTTTTTTTTTTTTTGTATAGCTCTACTTACTTATCCCGTCCCGTTGTGAGTGCATTATTCGGCTCGAGAGGTTTGCCATTGTGCAGCCATTCGATGGCATCGATCGCTGAACCCGTTGTCGAACAATTGAAAATTGCTATTCCGCCTGAATTGACAATCTGTACTTGCGGCAATATATGCACAGACACATACGAATTCACAATCAGACGAATTTCAATACGCTGCTCGCCAAATTGATTCGATGCCTGGCAAATCTGTATTGTATGTGTGTTTGAATTTGTAACAAAGGCATGCAAAAATATTCATATTTAATAAAGTTGAACCTACATATGTATAAGTATGAGTATGATTAGCTAAAACTTACCCATTTGCCAGCATCACGTTCATCGGCATTCTTAATGAGCAGCAGCGTGCGTGAGAGTATGACACGTTGCGATGATGGTATCGGATACAAAGCAGCTGAATCCGAGACGCGATACCAACTGCAAAGTGATAAAAGTAGCTGAGTAACTGTAACTGAATTTAATAATAGCTTTTCAAGTGTATTATCTGCCAGTTAATATTTACGCCCAACCGAAACAGAACAAAAAACAGATAAAAACTCACACAGATACACAGTTAGAAGATACGAAAAACGTAATCAATGAACAACGCTTAACTTGTAATCCGCAAACTGATTTGCGGTTTATGATTTGCCACTTTTATTTCACTTCACTTCACTTCACTCTGCTACGCTTTGTGCCTTCGACACAACGGCGGGAAATTTTTGAATGCGAGACACGTCGCAAGTTCAACGCATGAACTTATGCTAAACAAAATTATCGCATTTCGTTCGCATTTATCGTAATGCGAATATCAACAAACAGAGAAACAAACAAACAAACACAACCGCAGGCAAGGCAGTTCGTGTAGCATGGGCGTTGCAAAGGGGGCGTGGATTGAAATTCTGAGACAGATTTTGTTCAACGTTTGGTTGTGTATTTGTGTGTGGGCGGCATTGAGCACGCTTAAAAGTATCTCAAGTATTTCAACGTTTCATTTGTTTATGCAAAAGTTTGTCGTTATAAGTTGAACTGTTGTTGTTTTTTTTTTAGCTATTGCTGTTCTTGCCTCACTCACGCAGGATACATGTTTAGAGAATTCACTTGCTTTGCTGTCACGTTGAAAAAAGCACAGCTCAATTTTATTTTATTTTTCTTTTTTTTGAACTGAGCGCGCATTTGTAAGTCCATGAAATTTTAATAAGCTGTTCTAAGTGAAACAGACTGTTAAATTATTGTGCTTATTATACCTGTTTAAAACAGCCACTCAGTGAAGATACTCTAATCGCTTTCCGTTGATGTTGTGACGTTGTTGGCGGCACAAAAGGTTCTCTGTGTTGTGTCATTGGTTATATCAATTTACTGTTGTTGTTTATTTTTCTTTCTACAATACTTGCTTTCTACTCGTATTTGCTTAATTAAGATTGTCATGCTTGATTGTCAGGCGTGTGTACATGCATGACTTTTGTCTGCTCACTTCTGTGTCTGACTTTTATGCCTTTATTTGCCATTTTGATGTCTGAGGACACACTTGTCTCATTGCTGCGGCAAAAAGTTCGCCAAGTGTATTTTGTATATACACACACACACACACACACACACATACACACACAATGCCAAGTTATTGGTAAACAAGTTGTTGTTTTGCTATTGTACATTTGTTTGGCTTGCTGAGTTATTGGCTTACAAATTTAATCATTATTATGGAAAATTGCTACGGTTTGTTTTTGTGTAAAAGTCGACGATGTGTGATTTAATGGCAGAGTTTAATAATAGCTTGTTTTATGTCGACAATAATGCTTGTTTGCATAAAGTTAGCTCAAGTATTTGGCTAAATATTCCTTTAATGGATTTTCCACTAAACTTTATTTACTAACAACTGAACGATGTTAAATTCTTGTACCTGCGCTCATGCTCAACACATTGAAATTTATCTTGTACATGCTCAGACAGAACACGCACATACAAGCACTTAAAACTATACAACGACAACTGCTATATGGTTTTATTGAAGCACTAAGTATACGCCTCAAAATCGAGTAAAATTGGCGCGCCACATAATTAACACTAAAACAGCATCCCGAATATGCGATAAAATGTTCCCCATGGCAAACATTCAACTGCACTTAAGTGATGTGTGCGTGCAGATATTTTATTGCCAACAAAAACAGAATGTACAATAAAAGTGCCTACGGACAAGACAAGACAACACACTCGCACACACACTGACACAGTGTGAAGAGACACACACAGACAGGACAATGAAACATTTAGGTTTTTAGTAGTATCTATGCTCAGGAACTAGATGTAAATAGTGCGTGTGTCAGATAACAACTTGAGTCATTAAAATGACTGTCATGTGTTGCGTGCTGTGTGCTGCGTCTGTAGAAATATCGCAATTAGCGTAAAAAGCATACTTACGTGAATATGGGAAACGGATTGCCTTGAATATTGCAAGGCAGATGCACATCGTTGCCGCGTTCGACATGTATCTCCATTAAAGGTTTTTGTGTTGTGCGCGGCGCTTGATTTTTTGTTAGTTCTAAAAAAGTAAAAGAGTAAACAAGAGCAGTAAAAAAAATTGTTGATTTATATTGCATAAAGTTTATATTACCTTTCACTTTCAACGTTATGGCATCGCTGTGTTGTCGTTCGCCGCTCAGCGTATTCGTTACAAGGCAAGCGAACTTGACCAGGCTGTCCTCAGTGCGCACGGAGCGTATGTAGAGATCGCCGGAAGCAGAAAGCACAACGTAACGACCAGCTGCAGGATATACGAAAAGGAAGACCATAAAAAATCAACACCCACGCAAGCACAAAATCAAAACGAGCAAATCCGAAAAGAAAAACCAAAAAAGATTAACAAAACAAAACAAAAAATCGAATGTCAGGTATGCGATTGAATGCACAAGCCAACAGCAAACAATGTTGCATAGGGAAAGCGCATGCAACAACAACAACAATTCGTTTTTTTTTTGGCAGTTATGGCACACATTTTTACCAATACTCGAAAATGTCGCACACAGCTAGAAATTGACTCCATTTCATATTTGCTTTCTTATTTTTCTTTCATCTGAACAATGATGTTGATAGCAACAACAAAATAAAATACAATAACCGGAACCGGAAGTTGTCTACACATAGAAAATACTCCAGTTGCAGCATAAACAACGTGAGTCGTACAGATGCTGCATACACAAACAATTGACATACATACATACATAAAATGTGGCAACACTCACCGACATCCGACAGATCCGGCAACAATATCTCCTCGCCACGCTGCCAACTGGCGACGCGCACATACGGTCGCACATATTCCGGTACAGCGCACTTAATCAACGCCGAATTGCCCAAATAGACTTCGGTATTTTCCACGTGCACATGAAATTGTCGACGTACAACTGTAAAGACAAACAAAAAACAGACAAAAATGAGCAAAGAAGACATAAAAGAAAAAAGGGCAACGATAGCGAAAGAAAAGATACAAATAGTAGAGAGCAATTGGGCAATGGGAAATGATATAAATGAAATATTGGCAGGGTATGATTGTATGTGTGTTGGTGCTAAAAATTAGTACGCTGAAAGCATATGAGTGTGTGTGAGTGTGTCTGATATGGCAAATAAAACGCTTTTGCCACTTGCTATTTTTTGTCCGCTTCTTACTTAAACCAATAAAGTTCAAGCTGTAAGAGTGTTCCGTTGATGAATCGCAGCATGAGCAACCGACACTGAGCACACAAAACGAAAATAGTAGTAAAAAATTTAAATGAATAAAAATGCTTGAAATCATCATGCATTGCGCAGGAAAAGCCAAACTGAGACGGACTGAGATAGTCAAGCTCACAGATGGATAAAGATAGAACGTGTAAAGGAAAGAAGAAAAGCACACTATGCATAATAAATACAACAAAAGCAACAAAAAAGTACAAACAAAAAAAAAAAAACGAAAGAAAAAATAGTAAAAATGATACTCATGAAAATGCAAAGTGTAAATATTGAATGAGATTTTAAGCGACTATCATGCATCGTCGGTTTTATTTTTATTGCCACTGCCAGTGTTGTTATGGCAGACGATCGACCATAGGTTGAGTGCGAGTTGATTTTGGTGATGAACAAAGTAAAAAAAAAAATCAAAAAAAAACAAAAACAGTCGAAACAGACTTCATTCGAAATGTAACGAAATGCAATGAACGAACGAAATGCGTTGATTTAATTTCGAGGTCAATTGGTACACAAATTAACAAATTGATGGCAAGAGCACAGCACCACTAACAGCACAAAAGCAACAACAAAAACAAGTGAAAACGAAAATTCATATAAATAAGTTTTAAAAGCAACAAATTGTAAAGTAAAGTAGCAATCGAAAAATCGTACAACAGTAAGTCTTTGTTTTAATGCGCAATTAAAATGCGAAAATTGTAAATATGCTTTAAAATGCACTTTTATAGGCTTTCGTTGCTTCGTTCGTTCGTTCGTTTGGTTCGTTTGCTAGGTCAGTCAGTCAGTTAGACTGACTGTGTTCGCGCTTTGTTTTAAAATTCAATTAACATACAGACTTTGCTTACGACTTCAAGTTGGTCGTTGCTGGCTTGTTGCAAGGCATAATGAGCCGAATTTTGAGTTTGCGCTGGCCTCATTCGTTTGTGTCTCTTTGGCTACGTATTTGACTTGTAAATGAGTAAGATTGCTTAATACAAATTACTAAATTTCAGTTTTTTAATTAAAATACGAAAACAGAAGTAAATGACAGTTACAAATTATGAAAAATAAATGTTTAAAAATATTTTTTTTGAGCAAGAAAATAACGAACTGAGAAAAATCACAGCATACTTTTGTGCAGTTGCAATTTTATTTAAACAAAAAAGAATTGAATAAATTAGACAGAACATCGCATGTGATATTATTGACAAAATATTGAATATCACATTTCGCATGCGATTTTTTGTATGGAAAATCACATGCGATAACATTGATAGAAAATCGTATGCGATCATTTTATATAAGTCGCATGCGACAATTTTGATATAAATCGCATGCGACAATTTTCTATCTAAATTTATCACATATGACATGAAAGTAGCATTCGATATTTTTTGATAGAAAATCGATATTTTTTTAATGGAAAATCGCATGCGATATTTTTTTAATGGAAAATCGCATGCGATATTTTTTTAATGGAAAATCGCATGAAATAGTTCTCTGACATATCACATCTGACATTTCGCATATGACATATCACATCTGACATATCACATCTGACATATCACATCTGAAATATCACATCTGACATATCACATCTGACATATCACATCTGACATGTCGCATATGACATATCACAACTGACATTTTGCATATGACATATCACATCTGA
Source organism: Phortica okadai (assembly GCA_034638295.1). NCBI lineage: Eukaryota > Metazoa > Arthropoda > Insecta > Diptera > Drosophilidae > Phortica > Phortica okadai. The sequence goes on along the minus strand of CM067849.1, from coordinate 2,176,160 downwards.
CATTTCGCATATATCACATCTGACATGTCGCATATGACATATCACATCTGACATTTCGCATATGACATATCACATCTGACATGTCGCATATGACATATCACATCTGACATATCAAATCTGACATCTCACATCTGACGTGTCATATCTGACATGTCACATCTGACATATCGCATATGACATGTCGCATATGACATATCGCATATGACATATCGCATATGACATATCACATATGACATGTCACATATGACATATCACATCTGACATATCGCATATGACATGTCGCATATGACATATCGCATATGACATATCGCATATGACATATCGCATATGACATATCGCATATGACATATCGCATATGACATGTCGCATATGACATATCGCATATGACATATCGCATATGACATATCGCATATGACATATCGCATATGACATATCGCATATGACATATCGCATATAACATATCACATATGACATGTCACATATGACATATCACATCTGACATATCGCATATGACATGTCGCATATGACATATCGCATATGACATATCGCATATAACATATCACATATGACATGTCACATATGACATATCACATCTGACATATCGCATATGACATGTCGCATATGACATATCGCATATGACATATCACATATGACATGTCACATATGACATGTCACATATGACATGTCACATATGACATATCGCATATGACATGTCGCGTTATTAGAGCAAAATTTGTGGTTCTTTAATGCCAATAAATAAAAATAATTTCTCCTATGATTCATTTTAATTGATATTCGACGTAATCCTTGTTGCGCTTTATTTTAAACAATCATGCCCAATCAGGAATGTGAATTGCAACAGATTTAAACTAAAGCTTGAAAGCAGCCAAGAATAGCGCACGCCAAGCTCATTCTGCAAATAAATTCCATGCCAATTTTCAATGTTATAAATGTGTCTGCACGCGAGATACAAAGGATAACAAAATATATTGTATGCCACAATAGCAGAGTACAACGAAAGTAATTCTTTAACAGAAAAGGCATTTATCTTACGCTCGAACAAGTTTCAATTGCATAGTCGCGTGTATTTTGCAATGACATGAAAAAAAAACAAAAATAAAAATCACCAAAACAACTAAAACGCAAAAAGTATAAAATCTACAAAAATATAAAAAAGAAATAAGTTGAATGGCGGAAAACGTGCACAGCTTGAAAATGTCAGTAATGCGAAATTTTTTTTTTTTTTTTTTTAACAAGCGTGTATCTTGCAACAATTGCCAATATGTAAGGGTGTGTGTGTGTAGATATAGCTATGAAGCTGTGTATGCAAATGCTCACCTGCCTGCACCTGTACGTTGCGACTGAGTATCGTGCCAGCTTCGTTTGTTGCACGACAACGGTATGTTGCCTCATGTACATCTGTACGATAATATTGCGCCAAAAATGGTGGAAAATACAAAGTGCCATTGCCAGATATTTTTCTACATAAAAGAGGAAGAGACAATTTTTTTCACATACATATATACAGTTATATAGGTTATTATATGCTTGACAAATAAATAATATGAAAACAAGTTGTTATTTGTTTACAAAATATTAGAGTGAAATGTACAAAAGTGCACATAAATAAAAGGAAGAACAAAAATATTACAAAAATAAAATAGTATGCTTTTTGGCAGCCAAGTATATGTCATCATTTTTACACATGTGTCAACTGCCTGCAATTGAATAAAAATGAACGCTTTAAATTGTTATTAAAAACGCACTAAGAAGACACAATACAATCATCATTTCAAAAGAAAATGTTTAAGTGACTGCAATTTGTTTATGTCTTTTCCATGTTCAAACCAAGCAAGTCAAGTATACCAACCCACAAGACAGTAGCATCAGCAGAAGCGTCATTTTAAATAAGCTTAGCAGGAGCAGCAGCATCACCAGCATTTGCTAAGCGAACCGACAACGTTGATGGTGACAAGAATATTGCAGCTGAATGATGACACAGACGTCTAGGACGACAAGGACGTAGCGACGCTGCACGTAGTTGGTGTCTATCTGCACGTCACTTTAGCTCAGCTATGCTCTTTAGCAGCTTAAAATAAATTTCCTTTCATTTCTTTGCTGTCGAGTCCGAGTTCATTTTAACTTTTGTTGTTTTTTGCTTTTAAAATCGCTTCTTTTCTCTTCTATCGTTTCGTGTCTATGTCGGCTTATAACAACTTGGCATCACGTACGTGAATAACATTTCATTTTTAGTGCCGAAAATGATTTTAATATATTTGCTTTCTTCTTGTTTTACGTTTATTCAATTTTTGCTCTCAAATTTTATGATTTTATTATCTAGAAAGAATGTTTTAGACACCTTTCTATAGAACCTTCTTATCTTCAAAATAGTTGAAGCACTTAATTAAAAATATTACACATACCACAAGTAAGCCAAGACTTTGATGTTATGTGGTAAAAACGACAACGACAACGGCAACCACAAGCTTCAATTATGTTAAATGAATGACATTAACACATGAACTGCTGCACATTTAAGTGCAATACGCCAACACTTCACGACCGCACACACACACATTCACAGCCATTCAAAACTTCTTCATTCGCATATCCTTTGCAACTTCTTACGCATTGTTTTCAACTGTCACTTATTCATGTTCTGCGTCAAATGAATATGTTTGTAGGTTGGTTCTTTTTTTCATGTTTTTTCTTACTTGTATTCTTTATTCATAATACGGCAAACACTTGGCTTTATGCCTTTCTGAAATGTTACTTTGCCTTGCGCACTCATTCATTCACTCACTTACTCTCACACTTACCCAGTCACTGCTTTTGTTTCCATTCTTGCAATGTTTCTTTTTCCATTTTTTTTGTTTCTTTTTTGCGTTTTTGTGGCAACATCAACGCGCCACAACATTGATTTTGACAGGTTTCGCGTACTTGTGCTTATTTCTCTTTTATTTCTCTGCCAAAGTAAAACATCTTCTTTTCTTTTCTTATGGCATGTTGTTTTTGTTTATGCTTTGCTTGTTGCAGACAAGCATAACTCATAATTCATAAAGTTGAGTGCTGCCCGGTATTGTGTCTAGTTGGTTTTTGTTTACTTTGTAACGGTTTTCTCCTTTATATATTTATGTTTTTTTTTTTCTAAACTCTTTCATGGTCGTTGGCTTAGGCCCAGCGTGTCTCAATGCAGTTGCGATAATACGAAAAAATGCTCAACCGCTTGAAGAGATATGACTTGGTTTTTTGTTTTGCACGCATTTTCTTCGGAATTCAACATTTATGTATTCCAAGCCGAATTTCATATATCTGCTTATGTATAATTTTTTCTTCGAAAACATGAAATTTCCAAAATCTTTTTATTTGCTTTTAATCAAAACAATTTTATTCCATTCACAGCATGGTAACTTTTTCAATAATTCAATCAAAAGTAACTTCAGTGCGTTCAGCAATAACACCGAATCAACTTTCAATTGAATTTCAAGTGGATTTGCACAACAAAGTCAATTATAAGCAAATAATTCGTATTATTATTTCACTAAACCACTGCAACAAATAAGCGAGGATCAACTTTAGCAATACTAATTAAAAACTTTGCCACACAAAGTGCAGGAAAACAACATCATCAACTTCCGCTGGCACATACGCGCCAACCACATGCGCACAGACGATGTCGTTACCGTTACCGTTTCCTTTGTCGTTGTCGTCATCTTCATCGTCATCCTCATCCTCATCATCATCATCATAACACACAACAAATAAACTTTTCGAAAGCAATTTAAAGCACAACACAAACACAACTCCGAAAAAAAGTGAACTAAAAATAAAAAAAAAACAAGTGAAACATATGAAAATTAATAAAAAACAAACTTTAATACTTGCTTGGAAAAGTTTAAATAACAAAAAATACAAAAAATTAAAAACTAGAAGCCGCAACAATGTGACTCTGCCAACCAGATACTTTGGCTGCCTTATGAGCATGTGTAGGGCGACTGCTAACCGCAAGGAATGCCAAAAACTATTCGTATGACTATGTGTGTGTGCAAGTGTATGAGTACTCACCTAAGGCCAGGCACCTGCGTGGCTTGGGTGCCATCGCGCAGCACCCAGGACACAACTGGCGGCGGATTGCCGTGCGCTGTGCAGCTAACTTGTGTGCCGGTATCGTTGCTAAACAGCAAGCGAGCGTTTGGCTCCTGCAGGAAGGTGGGCACGCGTAAGCCGCTTGTGGCTTTTGTCACCGACGGCAGCAATGACAGTGTGGCTGACAATAAAAGGATAATGTGCGCGCCAGTTGAGCCAAAATTAGCTAAAAGTTACAAAGAGTACAAAGACAACAAAATTAAAGATATAAGCAAATGAATAAAATCTGTTTTATAGTTTCGAGCATATTTAATGAGCAATAATAACATTTTATAACACTTATATGTCTGTGTGTATGTGTTTGTGTTTGTGCTATAACATGAATGCGGTTAATTTGCGGTTTTTGGACGGTTGCTTTTGCCGCTAGCATGCACATAAGTTTCTCTCTGTTAAAGGTTGCACTTGACTATTATGTTAACATTGCAAACACAAACACAAACAGCAAATGAAACACACACACGCATTCAGCCAGAGACACTCACGTGCATATAGCACATGGTATATGCGCCCAAAAGTGCACTCACTTTTTGGCTCAAGTGGTATTTTTGTGTGTGTTTTTGCAGTGCTGTTTTTGCTGTTGTTTTTGTTGTTTTAATTTTTGTTTTATTTGTTGTTGTTGTTGCTACTGCTTGCTTGTGTGTGTTTATGAGTTGTTTGTTGTACTCATCGTCATATTCATATCATCCTCACTCATATTTAGTTTAAGTTGTTATTAACAGCAACAACAACAACTACAACAACAAGTAATGTAAAGTTAATATTTTTCAAGCATCATGTAAAACACGCTTAATATACACACACACACACATACATATATACGTACCTTTTGCCTTGAACACATGCACTAAAACACACATTTCGTTGCATGTGTTGAATGTGAATATGTTTCTTTTAGTTTGATATAATGATTTTGTTTATATTTGTTTTCTATTTATTTAGTTTTGTTTTTAGTTTGTTATATTATTATTTTAGTTTGTTCTTTTTCTATTTTTCGAAATTTTGTTGCAAGTTTCAAGTTTAGTTTTTGATATTTTTCCTTGTTGCGTCGAAAAATTCAATTATTGAAGTTGAGCCAAAAGTTGTTTGCTTTCCTGAGTTATTCTGTAAAAGAATACAGATTGTTATTAAAATTTTTAATTGCCAAATATTGTAAATGTTTTTATTAATTAGTTAAATAAAAATTTTAAATATAATTATTCATCAAAATTTTTTCTATATTGCTCTTGAATATTTTATTATTTATATATCATTTGTAATGAAAAAATGTGAAAATTGAATTAAAATCAGATTTATAGGCCCAGATAGATAGACGAACTTAATAATGTAAACTAGTCTCATTGTGCTGATCAAGAATATACATATATACTTTATATAGTCGGTGATATCTCTGCATTTCAAACTTCATGAAAAAGTTAATATACTCATTTTGCAAGTGTATAAAAACAAATGTTGAACGATAATTCAAAGAAAGAAAGTTGCAAATATGAACACACGTTTATGCCATAACTGGCTTAAAGTGTATCATAAAACACAATCATATCACAACTTCAGTAACTAAGCCAAAGCAAATAATATTGTCATGTGACAAAGCGTCTGACACACAACCAACATTTTGCAAATGTCGCCGCCGGCAATAAACTAAATTAAAATAACAATCGAAGCACAATGGAAATAAAAACTACAAAGCACAAAAGCCGCAACAGACACAATGAAACCCACGCACACACACAGAGAGAGACATACTGATACCAGACACAAGCAGAAGCATACACACACTCACATACACAATGAAAATAATAACAATAATAATATCGTAATAACGCAACAAAATAACAAATGCCGCTAAACACTTCACTAAGCGTCAAATTTGCTGGCAGACGACAATTTATGACAGAACAAAGCCGAAGTGCGAAAAGGATGTGCACGCAAGGATATACGCGACGATGGTGACGACGATGACGACGACGACGATGATGATGATGATGATACCGACAACACACCAACAGTTACAACAGCAACAACAACAACACTGAAAACAAATGAAGCCAAGCAAACGAGTCAGGCGACAAACGACAGTTGAGGCGTCGAGTACGCTGAGAAACACAAGCAATTTAAAAAGTACGACAGCAAAAAAAGGAAAAAAAAATATGAAAACTCATTAAAAATGAAAGCAACACACACGCAAAGGCAACGCGTGGTGGGGGAAGACAGACATACAGACAGACACCGACAAGAAAAAATAGCTGCGAGCAAAATTTCAACAAAAGACGAAACTGTATAAACAAATCATTTTAAATTCTCAATTAAACGTAAACATCACAAGTTGAGTTGAGCTCAGTTCAGTTCAGTTCAGATGAGATGAGTTGCGTTAAGTTGCGCTGGCGACAAGTCAAAGTGATGCTGAGTGTGCGGCAGGCGTTTTAAATAGGTGTCAAATAACAAATACACAGCAAAAGTGTGAGAATAAAATGAGCGCGCCTTCGAGACCCATAGAGACACATTAACCCCTAGTCTACTACTGCCCTCTGATGTCCTTTGACACCCATACAAACGCATTTACATATACATATACATTTGCCTTAATGGGTGTCATGATGATGTTGATTTAGTCGCTGCTTGAGTGAATTGCTTACTGAATTTGCCTATTTTTCGAGACTGACTTATAAAAATATCAACAATTTCAAGTTTTTTTTTAGAAAAAAATTCAGTCTGTCAGTCAGCACGGAACGCTAGTTGAACTTCCGGTTTGTGCGTGTTTGAGTTAGTAACGTCACAGCGTCTGAAAAGTCCTCGACCTCAAAAAATAAGTTTGAAGCGAGTTCTGTATATTTCTATGCTTAGTTGATGTTAGCACTTCTTGTCATATATTTTGCATCATTTTTTGTATGCTGCTCCTGTGTCTGTATATTCATGCTGTTTACAATATACAAATAAAACTTAATGATGGCAAAAGTCATTCATTTCGTATTCAGTCTCATAAATACTCGTTAAATGTATTTGCAAAGCGCTGACTTGACTCAACTCAACTCAACCCGATGTTGCTGCTCTTCACTGCTTCTGTTTCGTGTCGAAAATTGCATTGCATACACACACACACACACACGCATACACACCCTCTCATACATATACACGCATATACATGAATTTATGAATTTTTTGCTTGCTATGAGAGTTTTGCACATATTTGCTTTGCATACATCATACATCATATACCATAAACACTCGTACATATAATGCTACCCTTTCTTTCATTTCTACTCTTGATGATTTATTGTATGCTCGTTGGCTTTTTTTTTTTTGCGTAATTACTATGTCGAAACTGCGAACTTGACATGGTTTTTTGTTGTAGTTGAAAGCAAATGTTGTATTTTTATTTGTTCATTATTAGAAAGTGTGAAAGGTTTTTGTGCTTAATGTATGATAATATGCGCTAATGGTGAAAAACAAATTCTGAACAAAGCACAATTCAGTTTAATTTTATTGCACAAAACATGTATACAAACATGTCTTTTGAAAAGTTTTACCAACATCAAACAACAAAGTCTAAAAGTATGCTGCCAAACATTTATTAAAAACAAAAAAATCAATTTTCCGATTTTGACTGAAATTTTTGAGTGTTTTTTTTTTTTTAAACCTTTATCAGTTACAGTAAACAATAAAAAACATTTAGTGTTTAAGCTGAGCAAATACGCTCGCATGGAATTTGAGAAGCTTTTATTGTACGAAAATGAAAACTAAAACAATGGCCGGTATTAGTTCGATTCTTCATGTTTCGAAATATTTTGTGTTAGTTAAATAAAAAACTAAAAGTTAACAAAAGCATGAATGATTTGCACATGGGAAAGCATTACAAATTGTTGATGTATAGTTAGTTTGTTGTTTGTGTGAAAGGAATTTTCCAAGCGACCACAAAAGTTATCATGTTAAAATGGGAGAATTGTTATCAATAATAAAATAATTACATGTAGATTAAACATGCTGATCTTAAACTTTGAAGTTATCCTCATATAGCCTAGTATTTTTCAATAATTTCATCGTCAAAGCATGACAGCTGCACAAATAACAAAGTGTAAATCACAAGCAGTATTTAGGCAATGGCAAAGAACACCAAGGACTGTCAAATAGCTTTAGGAAGTTACTTGAATGCTAATAACACCTTTGAGAAAGCACTTGAAAATAATTATAACACGTATAGCAAAAAAACAACAACATGCTAATCATACATCAACTTGAAATTTTACGTTAAGGCATCAACACACCACCGACGCACACACACACACACAGACACAAAGAAATGTTGCATAATGAAAATGCATTCAACTGATAAATAACTGGACCTAAGCCCAGCATGTGCATGCGTGTATGTGTGTATGGGTGTAATTTCTTCATATGAGTGTGCAAATAAGTAGCTTTGTGTGTGTGGAAGTGTATTTGCGCGCCTTGAGAGCTCCGAAGTGTTTGTACAGTATTAAAGCCTTAAGTGCCGCTGCTATGCGCCGTCAGCTGCAAGTAATACTAAAGCACACACACACACACACACATGCATGTGCTCACTCTTTACTGCCACAGTTTTATAGTCGCACTCTTTCTCTCTTTTGCAGCTTTCATTTCTAGTGCTTTGTGTATATGCTTTAAATGCATTCATGCGTTCATTGCGAAGTATTATTTTTTTTATTTTCAGATTCAAACTCACACACACTCAAGTTACCGGAAAAGTTCAACTTATCGTCCTGCTCGACGTCATGTAATAATTTTTCTTTTGAGCTGAGCTGTTGAATCGTTTTAATGGTCGTCACCTCATCATTTTGTTTGCTTCGCACCTTTTGCCTTTGTACAAATACTGTTGCATACTGTTGTGCGGCTGCATTCAGGCATTAGGTACATTCAAAAGTACTTTACACATGCATTGCATATGCAAAACGGATATATTGTTGTTGTTATTGTTGTTAGGAAGTATTTAGACGAAGCGTTAAAGCAATTCGCTTCATTTTTTTTTGTATTTTCATTTCTGTTTAAAGGCTTTAAAACATGGAAACCATTTATCGCACTTCACTCTGTGCCCTGTGTTTGAGTACTCCGGTTTGAACGTGCTTTTAATCCATACATCTAAAAACAATAGATCCATTTTGCACTTTGCAAAGTGCAATGCGTTGCACAATGTAAATGCGAGCACTGAGCGAGGCCAAGTCGGGTCGAATTGAGTTATGGCAAGGACAGCCAAGCAAGCCGCATTAACAGAGTGAACGGAAATAACGACAGCTAACAAGCCGACTGTGGTAATAGAAATTGTTAGCGAATTCTTGCCTTCAAACACATCCAAATGCAACTTACTCATCTTGGCCGACAACCCGACGGCCCATTTTGCACAAAGTCGCGCTCCATTCACATAATAACACAGCCGCCGCACAAACAAAGCCAGCAAGGCAAATGTCCTGGACCAGCTTTCAGACCAAAGTGACGACAATGATGATGACGATGACGACGATGAGGACGAGGACGACATTTGGCGACTCCGGCAAGTGTTAGAAGTAGCAGGAAATGCAAGGCACCTGCCTAATAATATTTACAATGTCTGCAAGCCATTAGCGTTGAGCAAAGAACGCCAAAGTAGATAAAAAAAAAGAAACTGCATCAAACCTACCAACAACAACAACAAGCATAACAACAAAAGCAACATCGCAACAGGATGCAATATTGCGGTAAGCGGTGAAGAGACTGCCAGAACGTGTGCTAAATCACTCGCTTGGCGCGCATACAAATGTTTAGGCACCTTTTGTGTTGCCTCAATGCAAAGCGAAATATTTTCAACAAAAAATTCCAAGAAATAAAAACAACTAAGTCAGTTGAAAAACGAGAATAAGTTGTGCAAAATACATTGGAGGAAAATATAATATGAAAAGTTGCCATTGTTGTGTGTCTTCGGCCGCAGGGACTAAGCGAGGTATTCGACATTCCTCGTCTGACGCTCCTCTCGCCTCTCATCATCATTACAAATGCTATGCCGTTACTGCTTTGCGTCGCTTTGCATTGTCTCGTTGAACATTGAGCGTTGAACGTTGATGTTGCACAGCGCTGAGCTGAACTGAGCTGAGCTGAACTACGTTGCACAGCGCTGCGGCGTCTCTTGACACTCATCCGCTCTGGAGTGCTATTGTTCTTGATTTTCATGTTGTTGTTCGTATTGTTAGTGTTGTTGCTGCTGTTGATATTGTCATTGTTGTAGTGGGTTTTATTATATTTTCGACAAAAAAACAAAAAAAAAAAACGTGAGGCTTAAAAAGTTGAACTAAGTGCAGCTTCAAATAAATTTAATTGGTACATTTGCCTTAAGGTTATTAAAGGATTTGTTGTCGACTATTTTGCATGTTCGTTAATGGCAAATGAAACTTAACTCGGATTTATTATTGCAAAATAAACTGTGGAGTGTATAAAACAGTGAAACAGAGAGAATTTGATGAAGGTTGACGCAACAAAAAAAAAACCTTAAGCTGCAAATAAACAAAAAGGTTTTCTTTAAAGCTTTTTATACTAAAAAAAAAATTTATTTTATTAGTACATAACTTTAAATTAGCTCAATATATAATGATTTCAAAGCCGTTTTCGCAAAAGGCCAAAATTCTAAAATTACAGCAGCAGTAGTTTATACAAAAATTACAGCATACTTTTTGGCAGCAATGTGAGCTTCGAAAGCAATTAACTTGCAAGCCCATTACATACGAGCTAAGCTACGAAAAGGTTTAGCTTACAGTAGACCCAAGCACTTAAAGCTTCAGCTTCAGCCGTAACTGTCAATTAAAATGAACACTTTCCAACGACCCGAGCTATCGAGTACAACCCAAACTTGTGTCAGACCTAAACAAAAACAGAAACTAATTCCAATGAAAAGTAATTTCCATACGGACCGGAAAAGCATTGATATGCCAACTGATTAAAATTTAATAACAAAATACTGTAATACTTTTGAAAGCTGTTTTTCCGGCTTTGTTTTTCGCTTATCGCACATGCATAATTCAACAGTTCGTTAGAGCAGCAACGAAGATAAGTACGAAAAATCGAAAAACTAAACAGACAAGATGAAAAAATAATATAAAAACAAAACACAAGACAACAAACAAACAACAAATTCATTCGGGGAAATTACCTCGTTATCTTTAGCCGCAGAACAGCAAAACGAAATGCAAGCAATAAAATGCAATGCAATGCGAGCCAAAAGAAAAATACGAATGAAAATTGTCTGTGGCGTCTGTGGCATAAAATTGTGATTTTATTATTTTTGGCAGTTTGCCCACAGCGATTTATAAAGCGTAACGAAGCGCATTAGATGCGAACATAAATACACAAGCACACACACACACAAATACACACTCATATGCATACACTAACACAAACAGAAACAGAGAAAAACACGTAGACAGGACAATGAGGAGGAAGTTGAATAGGACGATTTTTACGATTGGTTTATCAAACGCGATTTGCCGAATGTAGATATTACACATACGCCATGTGACACAGCAGTGCGACGTCAGCGAGGGCGAAGCCATTAGCAGTCGTTATATGTAAGTCGTAAAAAAGTGTAGCATATTTCTCGGCAGTGCGTCGCATGCAACAATTGTGGTTAACTGCGTTCGTTCGTTTGCTTGTTTTTTTTGGACAATTTTTATGAGTGTTCACACCGACAACACACACACACACACATGAACCGCAACCGTTGCCAAAACGTACTTGGTCATAAATTATACGCGTTGACTTTGCACAGACCAACAATTTTTATGCACTGACAATGTAGTAATCTTCATTCTCTTTTTTTTTACAAATGTACTTTTTGATTTTGCTTGTTTGCCATTTTTATGATATGTTTTTTAATTTGCGGCACGATTTTTCGCTATTGTTGCCGCAATTTTATCGCGCTTCGATAATTGTCTCTCACATACTTCACTTCACTTTCAATACGTTTCAATTTCCTTTTGCAACGTCTGTTACTTTTGCTTTTTCGTATTTTTTTGATTTATTTGTTGTTTTTTTCAATCTTTGTTTTTTGCTTTCACATTTCTATTTTTTTTTTTCAACACATTTATTTGCCACTTTGCTGGCTTCTGCTTTCACTCAATAAATTTCCATGCTGCAGTCTATTAAAATTTTTTCACTTGGCTGCCTTCAACAACCGGAAAGGAATGAACGAACGAACAGAAAAAAAAACATTAAAAAAAAACTGAAAAAAATGAATAAAAAAAAAGGAGAAATTTGCATTTTGCGCGCGCCTAAAAAGCAGCTTGCCTTTTTTATGTGCCATGCAAAGTCACGCGCTCGAAATTGAAATTTCACACCTTTTTAGACCGGAGATTTTGGCCACTTTTCACACGTCAATTTCTTTGTCTACTCTTTTGTTGTTGTTGTACCATTTTTTTTTTCTTTGTCTTTTTGTTCTTGTTTCTCGTCTTTGATGCCGTTGGCCTGTTTTGCATTGCTTTATCCAGCTCGCCTTTTCTTATTATGTTGATTCAGCTTTTTATCACATTTTTTTGTTCCTTTGCTTTGCTTCGTAGGCGGCATTAAAAAAAATGGCATAACGACTTTTTTTCTGTTTTTTTTTTTTATTTTTTCGCCTTTTTGGCTTTTGTGCGTTGCCTACTTACAGGCTTTGTGCAGCTTTCGGCAATGCGTCGGAAATTATTTCACCTTTTATTCAATTTACTTTATTCAAAGGCACACAAACACTTACAATCTCACACATACACATACTCGCACATACACGTGACACTAAAATGTAACTGAACCGAGGTTAACCTTTGTTTGTGTCTGCCCCCCAGTAATGGACGCCAGCACAGCATCCGCTTCCTGCTCATGCCATTTAACTATCAGCGACCAAAATGAAACAAAAACGGCAACAGAGTAGCTGAAATCCACTTTTGTTACATTTTTTATGATGGCAAACCAACGCACACACACATGTATGTATATATATATATGTACGTGCCGAAAAAATAACCCGTAAAGTCAGCGTAAGCCACAATAAAACCGACATACACATATGCTGTGTGTGTGTGTGTGCGTGTACTTCCGCTTAGGCATCGATTGCTGCCAAATGTCAGCAAATGAAATACTGTTGCATAGTTTTAGGCAAACAACATGTATATGTGTACAGCCTACACATATTGATTGGTTCATTCACACGTACACACACACACACACGCTTATACAAATAAATATACAAATACAAAATACAAACACACACACACACATACAACTATCACTATTAATTGTACCGCTTGACTCGCCCAACTGCCATCGTCCTCAAAGCATACAATTCACATGCATTAATGCTTTACCCATTAAATCTTAAACCAGTCAGTATGAGAGATATACACACACACATACACTCACATTGAAAGCAGCAACTTTACTTGCACTATGACATTACAACTACAACTAAGCACACAACTAAAATTTTTGCCAACTTTGCCGTTTGTTGTTGTTTATTTATTTTTTTTTTTTTTTGGTTTTGTCTTGTCTTTATTTTCGGTTGCTTTACTATCCGCTAAACACGTCCAAACAGTTCGAAACGCCGGCTATGACTGAAATCTAAAAACATTTTCGGCTTTGTCGTATCATCCTTGACGTCAACGTTAACGCCGAAGTCGCAGTCGACGTTAGCATCGTTCACACACAAACACAGAATCACGACACACGAGACACACACACTCACACATATGCGGATTTGAGCGCTTAACCGTTAGCGTTACCATTCGCGTTGCTATCCAGTTTGCAACTGTTGCAAGTTGGTTTTTGTTAGTTGCTGCCAACTGCTGCCAACTGCTGCTGCTGCTATCGTCTTTGGCCATCAACAACAGCAACAACAAATGCTCACCAGATTGTCATTGCTTCTATGCTTCTCTTTTCGCGTATGTATGTATGTGTGTGTGTTTGTTGTGTGTGATGCGCTGCGTTTTCTCTCTTTGCTATCTGTCTATAAGTCTAGCGCTGTTTTGGTCTGCACTCATGTTCTCTCTTTCATTTGTGCACGTGTGCGCAACGCTCTCACTCTACATTAGCAGCGCTCTTACTTTTTACCCGCTGGCGGTTTGGCACACAGTTGTACTTGTTGTGCCTTGTTGTTGATGTTATCAGCGTGATTAATTTTAAAAGCTCAGTTTATACTTATTATCTGAATTTGTAATAAGTTTCAATGACAGATCATATTAAAAAATATTTTTTAAGGTTTTTATTTTTTTGATAATTATAATTTTAACTGTAATGAGCCATCAGGCTATAAAATATTGTTGTAAAAAATTTAAAAATAAAAGGTTTCTCATATCTTTTTTATTGCCGTGCAATTCTTTTTTTTTTTTATTTATTAAAAATCATTATTGAATTCCAAAGTATAAAAAAGTGTTATTGAAATATTTTAATATTTTTTTTTTTACAATGCATTTTATTATATTAATTATTTTTATACCAATTTCTTTAAATTTTATATATATTGAAACTGTATTACATCAAAAATAAGCGCCCAAAAATTTATATATGCAAATAAAAACCAATATGATTCTGACAAAATTTGGCGCGTAAACAAAGTCAACTTTTTTAAGCCTAACCCTTCCTTTAAAACGCATATTTGTTTGTTTACCGTTTTTTATGACGTCGTCGTGCACGTGTTGCTTCAAAATGGAGCCTTGCGCTCTCAACCTCATTGAAACGCATGCGCGCTCTTTACGCTCTTAAATTATTCAATACGCTCTTTGTCGCTTCGCTATTTTAAAACACATTTTAAAAGCAAAAACAACTAAAACTGACCTACGACAAGAGCCAAGCACTGAACTGTGCACGGCATTCAACTGCTTTCATTTGTATTTGTCACAATTGTTTCAGTGTGTTTTATACAAAAAACGCCGGTTAAGCGATATTCTTTTTTTTTTTCAAATAAAAGAATGGTGTGATGAACACACACACGCTTACGCATAGTGACAGAGTGTGTGTGATAGAGCGAGCGAGACAGAGAGAGAAACAAGTGTCAAACCACATTATCATTTCCATAAATCATGCTTAATTCAAAATGTTATTTCCATTTCGGCATCAGCAGTGGCTTTTGTAACTGCCACTGCTGCAATTCGAATTGCGGTTTTGATATCCAGCATGGCTGAGCGAGTTGTAACTCTTCACTCGCACGAGTGTACTTTGTTAATGCGAAATGAATATTCATGTAGAAATAGTTGCTCATCTCTTATGCATGCATCAAGCATACTTCAAGTGCCAAATTGTGTGTTCTGCCAAAAAATGTTTGCCTCGTTTTGATTAATTAACTCAAGTTCAGTTTGATTTTAGCCTCTTAACTTTCCTTTTTGCTTTCTTTCCTTCATTCACTCCTATGAATATGCTGGCTTGATTATGTGAATTGATGAGCTCAGTCGAAATGAACTTTTACGGAAATAGAAATAATCATGATGGTATGCACAGTCCATACGTTAATTCGACATGTTTTGGATGAATGTTGGTAGAAGAAATTTGAATAAAGATAACAAAAACTAGGTAAATAAAAGAGCTAATAAATAATAGTATTTATATCGAACTCAACTAACGAAAATAGTAAAGTCCTCAGAACAAAGAGGAGGCATGCCAAATTTAATATTTTGAAGATAAGTACTTAATATAATCAAACTCAAATAAATTTAAACACAAATGACAATCATTTATTATGATGAATTAGTATTAAATACATTTTTTTGAGCGAATTATTCAACTCAAGAATAATTACACATGAGTTGGCGCCTTTAAACTCATAACATAAGTCATCCATAGCCTCAAGAACAACAATAAAATCTCATAACCATAAAAGAAACATAGGCAAAGCAACACATTAATAACAAAGACACACATGCATTATTAACATTATCTAAACGGAGAATAATTAAATTTAAAGCATTGCCAAAGTGAAATATTAGCAGCCGTAAGCAAAAAACTCCAACACGAACATTAAACTAAGGCCAAAAAAAAATGAAAAAGAGAAAGGACGAAGACTTGAAGACACAAAGATATGAAGACATGAAGACACGAAGAAAAACAATCAACTAAGCCAAAAGCTGAGCCTGTCACTGAAACGCACAGCAAGACAACAAACGAGCTTCCTTGCTCCAAGGAGCAGCAGCATAATAAAGTAAATAACAACAACAACAAAAGAAAACAAAGCACATTATTCTTGGAGAGTAGAAAGCAAGCCAAAAACAAACGCCCACAAATTCAAACGCCCATTTTGCTCGTCGCTAATGTGGGGTTTAAGGTTTGGTTTTTTATAATAATAGTTGTTTAATGTTAAAGTTTGATTAAGTAATACAAATACATAGATTAAAACAAGTTAAGTTAAGTGGACCGTCTGTCCTTTGTCGCCGAGAGCGGACCGTCTGTCCTTTGTCGCCGATAGCGGACCGTCTGTCCTACGTCGAATGTTTTAGCCGCGGTCGTCGTTCGCGGAACTTCGCAATTGCTTTCTCGTCAAATGTCAACTGCTTCTCGGTTGATCGCCAAATATCAACTGATGATCTTCGATGCTTCTGCGTTGACCATCGAATGTCAACTCCTCGTCGGTTGATCGTCAAGTCTCAACTGTCTCGTTTTTGTCGTTGTCTAGGTTCTTCTTCTTCTTCTACTTATGGTCAAGGTGACCATTTATTGTGCACTAAACGCACCAATCCCACATTCGGCCATACTGACTAAACATTCGCCTCGAATGTTTCGGCCTGGTTGTCGTCATCGTCATCCTGTGAGTACGTTGACCAAGGCTTTAAATACTCGGCACATGTTGATGTGTTTTTCGGTCCCTCGTTGTTGCCTACTTTTTGCACATCGTATGCGTTGTTGTGTTTAACTTTTACGATTTGATATGGTCCCAAAAACTTAGGCTTAAGTTTTAGACCACCACCAAACTGAGTTCGCTTCACAGCCACCAAATCTCCAACATCATACCGTCTAGCTGCTTTACGCCGAAGGTTGTAAGTCTTTCTGTTTTCGTCTTGTACTTTCGCAATCTGTGATTTTGCTTTTGTACGTAGATCATTTCGGTCATTGTCAAATGCGGTCTTCATCTCTTTGTCAATTATTTCTTGCAGTTGGTGATCTTCTGGCGTGCGCATTCTTACACCTATCATCAACTCAAAAGGGGTTGAATCAATACTTCGTGTAAACGTTGAGTTGATTGCTTGTTGCACTTTGTTTACATGCTTATACCATTTTGAAGGGTCATCAGTGCTCAATTTGGAAAGTACTGAAATGATGATCGCGTTCAGCCTTTCAACTTGTCCATTTACTCTCGGTAGCCCAGTCGTTGTTTTCACCAATTTAATTTTTTCGTTGTCGCAGTATTTAACAAGCTCTTGAGCAGTAAACGCAGAACCTCTGTCGGATATTATAATAGCCGGATTACCAAATACTGCGCTTTGACTACTCAGTTTTGCGATGACTTCGTTTGCGGTTGTAGATTTTGTCGGATACAGCCAACAAAACTTCGTAAATGAGTCGATTACGGCAAAAATATGTTTGTAGTCTTTATGCGTCGATTCTAACGGTCCCAAAAAGTCAACATGGTATGTGTGTAAAGGTACATCTCCTTTTTGCAGTGGGTGCAGCCAACCCTCGTGTTTACCTTTTTTACGACTACTCATAATACACGGAATACAACATTCAATATGCTTTCGAATCTTGTCTTCAATTTGTGGTATGAAGTATTCCTTGCAAATCAATTCTTTCGTCTTTTTCTCTGCGAAATGCCCTTTCTCATGTGCGCTGCTGATAATTTGTTTCTGCATGCCGGCCGGAACGACAATTAGTTCTGCATCATTCACCAACTTGTGCAGGATACCCGCTTTAAGAAAGTAGCCGTCGTACATCGATTCGCCAACGCTGATGACTTCCTTGATAGCTTTTATTTTCTCATCGTGGTTCTGTGCGTTTTGTATGCCAATTCTTACACTGTCATCAGTTATCGTCATAACAGGGTATCTGCTAAGTGCGTCAACATGCCTCATTCGTGTGCCAGAGCGATGCTCTACTGTATAGTGGTAGTCTTGGAGGAATAAAATCCAACGAGCTACTCGCGTGCACAGACTTTGCTTTTCTAACGTTTTGGCAAAAGCGTTGCAATCTGTCACGAGCTTAAACTGGATCCCTAAAAGATAGACTCTAAATTTAGTTAAAGCTTCGATGACTGCCAATATCTCAAGTTCGTAGCTGGTAAATTTACGCTGCGCATCGGACGTCTTTCTGGACATGAAGTATACTGGGTGTAGTTGATTATCATCAGGCGATTTTTGCATTAAAATGGCTCCGAATCCATCGATCGATGCATCTGTGTGTACTTCAGTCTCGTATGATTGGTTGTATATGCTCAATACAGGGTCTTCCGTCAATATCTTCTTTAGATTACTCACCGCACATTCTTCCTCTAGAGTGATTTTAAACTTCGCCTTCTTCTTAGTTAACTCAGTAAGCGGTCTTGCGATGCATGCGTAATTTTGAATAAATTTCCTAAAATATCCTGTTAAACCCAGAAAACTTTCCATTTGCTTCAGCGTTTGTGGCATCTTGAATTTGGATACGGCTTCAATTTTTTCTGGCGAAGGGTATATCTTTTCGTTTTCTATAATGTGGCCCAGAAATTGTATTCGAGTATTCAAAAAGTAGCATTTCTTCATGTTGAGCTCCAATCCGTAGTCTTTGCAAGTTTGGATGACTTCTTTCAAGTTGTGGACAGCTTCATTTTCGTCTTTTGCTGGTATGATTATATCGTCGACGTAAGGTAAGGCAACTCCTCTTCTCTGTAGTTGTCTAAATATCGCATTAACGTGTCGTTGAAAAACGCCAGGAGAATTCGAAAAACCAAATGGCACTCTTCTGAATTGGTACTGACCCGTTTGTGTCACGAATGACGTGTACTTCCTACTCTGCTCAGACACCGGTACGTGGAAGAATCCATTTTTCAAATCAATAGTGCTATACAACTTTGCACCCTGCAGTCTATCTAACTGGTCATCCACAAGTGGTAGGGGAAACTGGTCTTTCACTACGACCTTGTTTATTCTTCGAAAATCTACACATAACCTCGATGAGCCATCCCGTTTCTTAACCAACACAATCGGACTTGTAAATTCTGATGTTGATTCTTCAATTATGCCGTTATGAAGCCATTCTTCGATTTGTTGTTCAACGATGTTTGCTTCTGTGAATGCTAATCTTCGCGGTCGCGAAAATACTGGGGTTTCGTCTGTTAGTATTATACGCATTTCAACATTCGTCGTCTTAACTTTCATTGGTTCATATTGTGAAATAAGTTTATACACCTCGTTTTTGGCTTGTACACTCGCTGTTTCGTTTATATGAAACTTTACGTCGTCATCAACAGCTTCAATTTTCATCATATTATTTTCTTCGTTCGCGTCATTTACTGCTTTACGCACTTTCACACCTTTTGCATTAAATATAATTTCGGCCTGCGTACCCAATTCTTCACCGATTACCAACTTTACATCAAGACATCTAACTGGAACTACATGAAAATCCAATAAGAATTCGTCGTCGTCAATGCAAACGTGTTCTTCGAAATGCCCGTATGGTTTTATTTTATTCGCGTTGCGATCATTTCCAAAACCAATAAGTGTTATATTGCTGTTTTTTAACTTCGGCTTGTTCATTTCACCATACAAATCTTCTCGAATTAGGCAGTATTTGCTTCCCGTGTCAAACAAAGCTAAGCACTTTTTGTCTCTGATGCACACTTCTTTGTTTGTTAAATCATTTCCCGACTTCACATTACGCGTATTCGTTTTTAGTTCTTCGGTTTTCTCGTTGGTCTGACAATCTTTAGAGATGTGTCCAAATCGATGACACTTATAACACTTTCTGCCTTTATCTTTGTTCTGACAGTTGTTCGACAAATGCCCTTTTTCTCCACAGTTATAACAGTTTACTTCTTTTTTGGCATTTTTGTTCACACTCACTTTTTTGTCTTTTGAACTTATTTCAGCGCCTTTTATTTTGTCGTTCTCACTTCGTTTTTCTTTGTCACTCATTGTTTTGTAGCATTTTAATTTGTTTTTAAATTCACTCAAATCTTTTGCGTTGTATAAAATCGTTTTGTTTGAAATTTTGTCATCTACGCCGTCTATAACGTATTGCATCAATGCGTCGTCTGAAATTTGTCCTCGCGTGGCAATGCTTTTTAGTCTATAAAAATATTCAAACACACACTCGTTTCTATCGCGTTTGCTTCGAGAAAGTTCATCATGTATTTGCTTGCTGCTCACTTTTGCTTCAAATTCGCTAAGCAATGCTTTCTTCAGAATGATCCACGACGTTATACCTCTTTCGCTTTGCACGAACAGTTTCGCGATTCCTAATAATGACTTCTTTGCAAACACCAATTTTTGTAACTCGCTCCAATACATAAGTGTCGCCTGTTCTTCAAATTCTTCTATCCAAGTTTCCACCGAAATAACGTTTGTTCCGTCGAATTTGCGTATGCTGTCTTCAATGTCTCGAAAATTCATATCGAATCGTGGAGTAACGGCTCCATTAACTTCGTTGTAGACACCAATGTTGTTGTTTCTGCTATTGTCGCTATGCATATTCACGTCGCTTCTGTTTTGCGTTCTAACTCTCGTTGTTGTTGTTGCCACAGTTGAATTGTGCAAACTTCGTTGTTCTATTTCTTCGAATTCGTCGTTTGATTCGTCGTCTACTTCGTCGTCTGAGGCTTCTGTATTCGACGCCAGCAGCGTCTGCTTTTGTAAATTATTAAAAATGTGTACCATCAAATTTTGTACATTATACGCTATGCGTAATACACCACATATCGAAACTAAGTCTGCCTGTGTTAAATTTGCTTCCACGAATCGCTTCTTTGCTGCAAATTTTTCGTCAGTTTCGGCGAAGTCAAATCCCGAAAATTCTCGTAGTCGCTGTCGATTACTTCTGTCTCCCTCTTGCTCGAAAACGAACATATGTAGAGCTTTGATACTCTCTCTTTTGCTTGAGCGCAGACTCGAGCTTATTAAATCGTTTAATGTATGCATCGTTGTTGCAAAAAAATTTAATTTTTATTTTGCCAAACTCCTCAATTTTTAATATTGTTCACCGTATTTTGTTCTTGTTTAATCGCACTATCACTTCACTCAATTACTTAATCTTTCACTCACGGACGAGCGCCCAAAATGTGGGGTTTAAGGTTTGGTTTTTTATAATAATAGTTGTTTAATGTTAAAGTTTGATTAAGTAATACAAATACATAGATTAAAACAAGTTAAGTTAAGTGGACCGTCTGTCCTTTGTCGCCGAGAGCGGACCGTCTGTCCTTTGTCGCCGATAGCGGACCGTCTGTCCTACGTCGAATGTTTTAGCCGCGGTCGTCGTTCGCGGAACTTCGCAATTGCTTTCTCGTCAAATGTCAACTGCTTCTCGGTTGATCGCCAAATATCAACTGATGATCTTCGATGCTTCTGCGTTGACCATCGAATGTCAACTCCTCGTCGGTTGATCGTCAAGTCTCAACTGTCTCGTTTTTGTCGTTGTCTAGGTTCTTCTTCTTCTTCTACTTATGGTCAAGGTGACCATTTATTGTGCACTAAACGCACCAATCCCACACTAATACAAATGACGGTAGCCATTTATGCAAAGCTCTTAAATAAATTACAAAATTGTAATAATTTGGCGCGCATCATCAGCATTTTCCTGTGTGTGTGTTAGTGGATTTGTCTGTGTGCTCCAGCCACATGATATTGTAGCATAGACTAAGCACATTTTTTCGCTTGTTTCCTATCATTAGACAAGATAAACTTTGCTCCCGGGCAAAAGCAGCATCAATTTTACTAAAGCTTATCAGGCGGCCTAATTTTATTTATAGACGCGCGCGCACAGCCACACTTAAGACATTTTGTGGCTTCGCAAATTTACCGAAAGCAACAAATTGAGTTAAAATTGTGCGCTAAATTAATTTTAAACATTTTTTGGTAAGAGAAACTGTTGATAAACGAATCAACAGTGAACGTAGACGCATCATTTACAAAAGTGCCATTAAAAAATAATTACAACGTAAACAATAAAAACCAAAATAAGCAAAATTATTATTAAATAAAATAGCAAGAAAACAACAGGAAACGGAACGTAGAACAGAAAGTGTGGGCGAGTGTGCATAAACAAGCGTCAATGATATGCTTAACTTTGTCCGCAACTTAACTATTAACGGGGGGCGCACACACACAGCAACAAAAACAATGATGAAGCTGACGCTGTTGAAAGTGTTGCCATAGCAAAAACAAAAAAAATAACTTTTGCAAGCGCCCAAGGACGCAAAGAAGAAGAAAGTTTGTGCATAGCTGAGTGCAACCACAACTCGACACCCACAAATGAGTTTGAGAGTGGCGGGCATGAAGAGCGAGAAAGTGAAGCAAAACTAACAACATATCGTAATAAAAGCAGTGTGCAACAAGCTTCAAACAACAGTTATAACAACAACAACAACAACAGCTACAACTAAAACGCAATAAGGAAACCACATCATTATCATGAGCAGCAAGAAATGAAACTGCGGTTTGGCTGCTGAGAAGAAACGAAGGCAAGCCAGCAGTCAAGCAGTCGAGCAGTGAAGCAGGCGAGGCATTGAGCTTGCTGCAAAACGGGCACAAAGACCAAAACCAAAACTGTCTGCCACATTGCGGCATTCTGTCTGTCCTTCTCTCTGCCTGAGTTTGTGTGCTTGTGTACAGCATGCCTTTTTCATTGCCTCGCGTTGCTCTTGTTTTGTAAGGCAACAATTTAATAAGCGTTTTATTATATTAAAAACACATAGACACGCTCACACCCACACACACCCACACACACACATAAAGCACCCACACAAACTACAGAGAGACACGAACTTAACCAAGCGCAAAGTTTGCAACTCGCACCCGAAAAGTACTTAAAAGCGCGCGTAAATGAGTGTTGCCACCATTTGCTGTTGCCACTTGTTGCCACTCATTGTGGCCAACGCGACTTCCGTTGTGTATGTGTTAATTGTTTTAACGTAAATGTTGTTGCATAATTTTAGGCAACTTTTCAACTTTGGCCATGGCATAGGCATTAAAACATTTTGCGTTATATACAGTGAAGTGAATTTAATTTCATTGTTTGGTCGCTTTAGGCATTGCTTTATTAAAAATAATAAACTAAACATTCTTAAAGCTTTAAAAGGCACTGATTTATGATCTCAGTTAGTCAGGCTGAAGAAGAAAAAAGAAGTGTTTCGTTCTGTCGAGCCAACCAACTGGAAAATTGTGCTCGTATACGAGTTTTTCACGCGCAAATTGTGGCCAATTTAAAAATGCAACGTTTGCTAAATCTTTAAGTTGTAACATTTCGCACAGACTTGTGTCGGTCTGCGTGTCGTACTTCACAACTTCTTTTACAGGTGCGGTTCAACTAAAAGATGACTTCTTTTACTGTTGATGTCATACAACCAACAGATTATGGACCTGATGATTTCTTATGACAGAATTATTCTCAATCAATCATATGAAATTGAGGCCCAATTATCTTCTCACTTAATGAAGCTCTAGAATATAATTAAAATAGATTTTTTTTTTCATTTGATTCAAGATTTTCGTAATTTATTGAAAACCTCAGCCATTTTTTTGTTATTTTTTGAAGCTACTTACATGCCATATTTCAGCTTCATCTCAGTTACAACCGCGCCTGTGTCGTTCTCGTTTGTGGCATCGTTGACATTTTTCATGTCATCTTGAAATTTTCGCTTTGGTCAGCAGTTGAAGTATGCGGTAAGTTGCACTTTTTTTTTGTTACTTCCGTCCCTTTTGATAACATGCTTTTCGTTTGCCTTTTCACTTGGCATATAGCAATACTTATAAAGGCTGAGGAACGGCACATATAACACATACGTCAGGTAAGCCAATATGTGTC
The DNA here is from genome assembly GCA_034638295.1 of Phortica okadai. Lineage (NCBI taxonomy): Eukaryota > Metazoa > Arthropoda > Insecta > Diptera > Drosophilidae > Phortica > Phortica okadai. Next base: position 2,152,079 of record CM067849.1, on the reverse strand, counting down.
TGTGTATTATAGTTGTCATTGTGCGCTGTAAGTTTCCTAAGTAAACGTTCTCTTGTATAAAATTTATTCAAAAGTTGTCAGTATTCACATTGCTTACATTTGAGCACATGCGGCGTATGAGTAATTTTCTGATTTCACTCGCTCGAAGGCAAAATAAAATCATTTTCGGTTTATTGTTCTGTTTTATTACTCTTTTTGTGGTCATTTAATTCATAAATGACATGTAATATGTTAAACGCATAAATCATTAACTTGGCGCTGATTCAAGGCCATAATCCGTTATAAAAACCGAGAAAAAAAGAGAGCGAAACATAATTAAATTACATAAACTTTCATTGTTAATGCCGCGGCATAATTTATATTTACTTATTTTTATTGCAATTAATATTTTATCTGCGTGTCAACGCTTTGATTCCACGCGCGCACGTTGCCAATTCCATTACGTATACGCCACGTACGCATTTAAATCTAATTTCAAGTCTGACAGAGTCTTACTTGCGTCACAATTTCCGTCACTTGAACAATTTTATTATAAAAATTATAAAAGATTTTTTTTTTTTTTCGTACATTTATATATGCACAACACTTCGTTGATATTCAAATCACTCAAAAGAGCTAAACGGCAAATGACACTTGAAAAAGTTTATTCAACATAGCGATAACGCACAACGGGGCTCACTGACGCCGACATGCAGCGTTGCTTTACGGTTGCTACTGCTCCTACTCTGCTGATAATAATAATGTCAAAATCCAATGGCAAATGATGATGAAAGCGAACATAACTGCAAACTGATAATAATAAATGACAACTATAAGTAAGTAGGTAATGACAGAGCGACATGATGGCGCCTGTCAGACTGACTGTGCTGTCAACGAGTCCTCAGCATCAGCGTGAGCAGTGACAGTGTCAGCAAAGGATTTGCACTGTGCATAAGGGCACATTTCCATGCTGGGTCCAAGTTGAGTAGCTGTAAATTGTGTCTTACTGCCAGCATTAGTTTCAACTTATGCTATGCAATTCAAGCACTTGCGTGTGTATACTTGGGCGTGTGAGTGTGTGTATTTATTTGTGTTTGAGATGAATTGTAAATGACATATAAGTGGCCTTTAATGATTTCAAACATATGTCAAGTGATATGAGTACTTGTTTGAATAAGCAAATGTCATTTGCAAAACAAGATAAAAATCATTCAAAGTAGAATTATGTGGGAAATAAGATTAATATTAGAGCATACAACATTTAAGATTCTTGCTTTAAATACAACATTGAATAATATTAATTACTTTTCTAGACAAAACTTCACATTTGAACATCTTTAGCACAATCGTACCTAGTTCAGATACGCCGACTTTATATGCCTTGCATAGCAGCCTAATTATTATGGCAGCCCATTAGTAAAAACCAATAAAAAAACATTTTAAACCATTAATTGCGCATATTTTTGGTCAGAAGAAAATGATACTGTATGCTTGGAATGCACAATATAAATAAAAAATAAATCCAATTATGTCGAAGCACGTATTTTCCATTAAGCAAACAGACTCAGCACATACCACAAGCCGCCGCACACACACACACACATGCATTTATGCAAACAAAACGACAGCAAGCGATAGCATATGTATATGTATACACATGCACACGCATATAAGTTCAGTCATCAGCAGCAGGTCATGCATACGAATACGCCAAGGTAGTGGCCTCATAACAATAACGCAGACTGATCAATTTCCTCTTCTTTTTTTTTCTTTTAAACATAATGAATGTGAATTTTTTTAACAATTAAGGCACATCATTGATGCGTTGCCGTACTGTCATTAAGAACAAGCTGAAACTGAGTTTCGTGCTTGGGCAACTGTACGGGCCAAATTGAAAATACATACCTACATACATAGTAGTTTGTTGCACAAACTTAAGCAAGTGAAATCTGTACCGAAACGCAAACGAAGCGAATTCATGTTTCAGCTTAGCACACTTGACATTTCAATTTCCGCACTCAGCATAAAACAAAAACTTACGAAAAACTGAGACTGAAAGCAAAACAAAAAGGAAATACAAGTATAACAAAAAACAAAAAAAAAAAAAATAAATAAATGAAAAACAAAAAATGAATGGAAAAGAATGGAATGGAAAAGAAAGACCACTTGAGTGAGTTACTTTCAATTATGGAGTCAGGACACTGGCGTATACTGTTGCTGCTGCTCCTGCTGTTAGTGATGCCTCTGCCACGGCGGCTCCTGTCATTGTGCCTTGCTTTTAAGCATCTTTTTTGAAAATGATACTCGCCAACGTCACCCTTTCATTCACTCTACGTTTTGTTTTTATTTGATTTTCTTTTTTGCTTTTTTTGAGCTGCCACTTCCTTTCTAGCTTGCCCGACCGGTTCCCACTCTTGCTGTTTGGTCACAGTCTATTCACATTTCACGCTTTGTTGGCAGCGTGAAACTGCACTATATTATATCTACAGGATTCTTAGTAAACTTACAATAGCGAGCACGCCAACCAACGCTGAAAGGATATTGTCAGAAATGAAATAGAAACAAAAAAAAAGTGGAAGAAGAAATAAAAAAAAACGGTAGCATTGCCAAAGTGCCCAGAAGGGTTCACTGTGGTGCTTAATAAAAATAATATCAGGTGTCATTGTTATTGTTCCGAATAAGGCTACTTTTGTGGCACTCAAGTTTTATTTTTTTTTATGCTACCGCTCGCGTGTTTCAAACCCCAGTGAAGTACCACCTTCAAACTGCCATTGTCGTGCATAAGTGCAACTCAAGTGGCACTAAGCCTGACAAAGCCTTTGAAGAAATCAAACGTGACACGACCAGAACTAAGCCCGTGAGTTGTCAACATAACGCACAATCTAAAAGTTAAAGACGAATAAAATTTTCATTTAACAACGCGCTAACTTATTTTCTAACGAAAGAACGCTCGAAGAGATGAACATTTTTCCGCCATCACAATCGCAAATAAGTTTAAATTATGCTAATTTACTTTTATCGCTTCGCCGACAAAGTCAATTTAATTTTAATTTTCAACGCATTCACTTTAGTTGTGTCTTCTTCGTGCTCTTCTTTTTCGTTTTATTCGATCTTTTGCTTTTTTTTTTTTGTTTTGAGTTTCTTTTAACGTTATGTTCTTATTTCATTTTCAACGCTTTTTCAATTTTTCTCCGTCTGCATTTTCATGAGAAATAATTTAATTTGCCTTTTCCACTTTGGCGTCCACTTTGCAAACTTTTTCCATTCATTTTACTCGCTCTCACTATTGGTATATGTATGTGTATGTGTTTGTGCATTGTGCTTGGGTGTATGTGTATCATTTGGAAATTCAAAGCTCGTGCTCTGCTTTGCTCTACTTTATTTCCTCGTTGCTCTAGACTTTTTTTTTATGATTATTGAATAGCATAGGGAAATGGCGTTGGGGTCAACAAGGTGTCAGATTCATTTTGCAAAAGACAACGCAGAACTGAAAATGGATTTGAAAGCAGTTCTTTTTTTTTTTTGCAGCGCTGCGAGACTTATGAGACTTGATGGTAGCTTCCCAGCAAAGACGGTTTTGCTCACGATTTATAATTATTATATTTATTTGTGCATTTGTTTTATAAATCATTTGACATTATATTTTGTTCAAAAAGATTAAGAATATCACTTTAAAATTAATTTAAAAAAAGATTTATTTTGTTGTGACAATCAAAGAATTAGTCAAACAAGAAATTCATATCCGAAACTCTTGACTCAGACAATTATTAAACTTGTGATCAAAATGTTCTTAAATAATAATATTAAAACAAATATTGGTTATATTTGTTTACTTATTTAAACGTGTTTTATGTTTACTCATATCAGCAGTAGCGACATTTGTTTGTATAAACCTTAAAACATGAGCTCGTGCTGACGACGTCTCAGTCAATGAACGCAGTTATTTAAACAAAATTATTCAGCAAAAAATATGAGCTTTGAAAGCAGCTAATAAAAGTTAATTTGTTAAGAATTCAGCGACATTAGACTCGAACCCCAACTGGAACTTAAGAATTGTCAACAAGAATAGAATTTCTTCCTATCTTAAAATGTACTTTATCTTAATTCTACATGAATCTCAACTTAGAATTAAAATAATTTCCACAATTAATTAATAAAAATTATGGAATTGTTGAAATTGTTATTTCATAAAGTTTATTTAAGAGACCTATATTCAATCGTCAGCTAAAAATAGCCGCACGAAATAAATAATACAGTTCATGACTTCATTACGGAAGATAAAAATAAGCAAGCATGACCGTACAATCAATGAACTTCGACATATTCAATACGCTGGTATACGACTTTAAAAAGATATAAAAGCTCAGCTCAACTACCGAAGAAGTCAGTTACTTAATACATCGCTGAAGTGGATTGAACAATTCTCTACTTGAAGTAAAATCGGAAAATGTTGAGGGATCGTGTCTTTTTATACGTAATAGTCATTTTGGCTATCTGCATAGCGGAATGTAAGTAGCAAAGTATAAAAGTTAATTAAAAATTTTTATCTCTACTATCCTGGATTTCGACACAGCCGTTAGTACAGGTGAACCGCCCTGTTCAAAACTTAGAGATTCTGGACCAGTTTGTGCGCGACAAACATTTCCATGTGGTACATGCGATAAAACTTTTCCCAGCTTAGAACATTTGATCTGGTACAACGCTTATCATAACTCGAGTAAGTCATATTATTTTTTAAAAGTGCAACAATAATATTACAATTCTTTTTAAGAATTTGTTGTTATCCATTCTGGTAAATGTTGTCCTGAATGGAAAAAGAAGAATTGTGGCAAACACAATACCCCGTTAATAACCACAACAACGAAACGACAACCTACATTGCCAACACGTCCGCTATCCACTAAGAAACCAACCAAACCAGCTTCATCAACAAAGAAAGCTCCTACAATAAAATCCACCACTCCAGAAACTTGCCATCCTACAACAACCAAAAAACCTATTACAACGAAGCACCCTACTCAGAGTCCTTGCGACCCCACATCATCAAAAGCAACTAAAAAGTCTTCCACAACAAAGACAACAACAGTAGCACCTTGCAAGCCTACAACATCACATACAACTAAAAAGACTACTCAAAAGACTACCCAAAAGACAACCAAGAAGACTACTCAGAAGACTACTCAGAAGACAACCAAGAAGGCTCCCACAGTAAAGACAACAACTGTAAGACCATGCGAAACTACTCCGAAACCATGTGAACCTACTCCGGCACCATGCGAGCCAACGCCAATATCATCAACAAAGAAGACTCCGACATCAAAGTCAACCACTCCGGCACCATGCGAAACTACTCCCAAACCATGTGAACCCACTCCGCCAACAACTGATCCTACTCCCAAGCCATGCGATCCTACTCCGGCACCAACTGAGCCTTCTCCCAAACCATGCGATCCTACTCCGGCTCCATCTGATCCTACTCCCAAGCCATGCGAGCCTACTCCGGCACCAACTGAACCTTCTCCCAAACCATGCGATCCTACTCCAGCACCAACTGAACCTACTCCCAAGCCATGCGAGCCTACTCCGGCACCATGCGAGCCAACGCCAATATCATCAACAAAAAAGACTCCCACATCAAAGTCAACCACTCCGGCACCATGCGAACCTACTCCGGCACCAACCGACCCTACTCCCAAGCCATGCGATCCTACTCCGGCACCAACTGATCCTACTCCCAAGCCATGCGATCCTACTCCGGCACCAACTGAGCTTAGTCCCAAGCCATGCGATCCTACTCCGGCACCAACTGACCCTACTCCCAAGCCATGCGATCCTACTCCGGCACCAACTGATCCTACTCCCAAGCCATGCGATCCTACTCCGGCACCAACTGAGCCTACTCCCAAACCATGCGATCCTACTCCGGCACCAACTGAACCTACACCCAAGCCATGCAATCCTACTCCGGCACCAACTGAACCTACTCCCAAGCCTTGCGAACCCACTCCGGCACCATGCGAGCCAACTCCAATATCATCAACAAAGAAGACTCCCACATCAAAGTCAACCACTGTAGCACCATGCGAGTCAACATCATCGACAACTAAGAAGACTCCCACAACGAAGGAAACACCATCGACAACTAAGAAGACTTCCACAACGAAGGAAACACCATCGACAACTAAGAAGACTACCACAACCACTCCGGCACCATGCGAGTCAACATCATCGACAACTAAGAAGACTCCCACAACGAAGGAAACACCATCAACAACTAAGAAGACTACCACAACCACTCCGGCACCATGCGAGTCAACATCATCGACAACTAAGAAGACTCCCACAACGAAGGAAACACCATCAACAACTAAGAAGACTACCACAACCACTCCGGCACCATGCGAGTCAACATCATCGACAACTAAGAAGACTCCCACAACGAAGGAAACAACATCGACAACTAAGAAGACTACCACAACCACTCCGGCACCATGCGAGTCAACATCATCGACAACTAAGAAAACTCCCACAACGACGGAAACACCATCAACAACTAAGAAGACTACCACAACCACTCCGGCACCATGCGAGTCAACATCATCGACAACTAAGAAGACTCCCACAACGAAGGAAACAACATCGACAACTAAGAAGACTACCACAACCACTCCTGCACCATGCGAGTCAACACCATCGACAACTAAGAAGACTTCCACAACGAAGGAAACACCATCGACAACTAAGAAGACTACCACAACCACTCCTGCACCATGCGAGTCAACACCATCGACAACTAAGAAGACTACCGCAACCACTCCTGCACCATGCGAGTCAACATCATCGACAACTAAGAAGACTCCCACAACGAAGGAAACACCATCAACAACTAAGAAGACTACCACAACCACTCCGGCACCATGCGAGTCAACATCATCGACAACTAAGAAGACTACCACAACGAAGGAAACACCATCGACAACTAAGAAGACTACCACAACCACTCCGGCACCATGTGAGTCAACACCATCGACAACTAAGAAGACTTCCACAACGAAGGAAACACCATCGACAACTAAGAAGACTACCACAACCACTCCTGCACCATGCGAGTCAACACCATCGACAACTAAGAAGACTACCGCAACCACTCCTGCACCATGCGAGTCAACATCATCGACAACTAAGAAGACTTCCACGACGAAGGAAACACCATCGACAACTAAGAAGACTACCACAACCACTCCGGCACCATGCGAATCAACATCATCGACAACTAAGAAGACTCCTTCAACCACTCCGGCACCAACAACTAAGAAGACTTCCACAACGAAGGCAACAACTCCGGCACCGTGCGAGCCAACAACAACAAAGTCAACGACAGTGAGACCCACTGATCCCCATTGCGGTTGTCCTCTTTAAGATGATATTTTAAAGTAATGTAGTTCAGATCATCAATGATCTGTTATGTTTTTATTTAACACAATGAATTATTTTTAATTGTTAGTTATTATATTTGTTATTATCTTTTGTTATATAATAAAATATTGTTTATATGGATATATTTATTTTTATTGGTGAATGAGTATTATTTTTTATTTCAGACATTCTAGACTCTGAAAGTTTTTATTATATTATCATAATGAATAAAATGAAAAATATATTGGCAAAGATTTAGCAGAGAAATATATTTAATTTCGTTTATATTTTTATATAATTTTTTTTTTACAATTCCGCAAATTTTTTAAAGCGTAAACCAATAAAATGACAGTCTTGAGAGTGTCACGTGTAGCAACTTAAACGAGCTGCACGTAAGTCACATTCAAACGCGACTAATGTGAACAGAAAGAGTGCGAATGTGTGTTGACAGAGTTGGTTTGAAATATTTTGGCAGACACCAAAACAAAATCCAAAAAATAGAAGCGAATAAAAGAGCGACTATGTGATAAAGAGAGGATAGCAGTTTGAGAAGTTCTACAAGAAATAAAAGAAGTTATTGCTCGGCACGCATCATGCACGCCATTCTTTTCTATTAAATGTCGCACACGAATTTTCTGAGTTTATTGCAATTTACTGACACTGAACGTGACATATGAGGAGTACGTTACGCACTGAACTGAGAATCAACAAGAAAGGCAAACCACGCAGATACACATCCACACACAATCAAGCGTGATGCTGACAAATTTTTTCGATATTGCTGGCTTTAATTTTTCGAAAATATCTTTCAATAAATAACACTAATGATAAATACTATATATTCCTGATTTCTATTTTAAAACGAATCTCATTTTCCTGCTTTAACGCCCTAATGTTTGCTTTGAAGTATCGAAGTAAAGTTATAAACTGATGAACAATTTATTTAATTAAATGTTTTATCGGCATTGAGGAATTTGAAGGGAAATAAGCTTAATTCACTGGACCTTTAGTAGATAATAATGAACTTAATACACATAAATCACAAAGCAGAATTTCGTGACATTATTGATATTTCGATATTCTCAAGAATGTTTGCAAAGTTCTCAATTTATTTTGTTTATTTTGCTGAGTCATGAGTTATGAGACTGAACCAGCACAAGTAGGCAAACACACAGACGCATTGAGGATGTGTTTGCCGTGGCTAGTTTCACAAATAAAGCAACATGCATTGCTTTGCTGAGATTGGCATGAAATCCTTTCATATATGGTATGGTTTGACAGCATTAAGGCGCATCCCTCGCCTTGAACCGCCTTGCCATGTTTTAGAAACTAAACTGAACATACATATGCTGGTCAAATGTGTATGTAGTTAACTAAAACAGGATTACATAGCAGGCAAGTAACGCAAAGTAACGCAACGCCAAGCATGAACGTCCATCATAATCTTTGTCAATATGGCTTATATCAAGCGAGCGTCAGATAATCATTTATATTTATTTATTATCGATTTAATTTATGTTGTCATAGTAAATGAGTAGCAAAACGTGTTTGTCTCTCTATACATGTTTTTAAAGAGTGTTGAATAAGTTATAAATATTTCATATTTTCCACCTTTTAGCTAACACATTGCTCAACTTAATATAACGTGCCTAAGGCTGTTCACTAAATGCGCGACTAATAGCTGAACAAAAATTCTTAAACGAAATGAAACGAGCTGAGCCATTAAGAACTCTATTATATGGCGACAAAAACACATTTCACATTTGTAGACAAACGACACAAAAAAACAAACAAACAAAAAATAACAGATATGAAACTAAGCCAACAACGACTATGTTAGGCTATGTTAATAAAGAAAAAAAAATTGAAAAAAAATATATTCCCAAAAGTGTCGCCAGGCCACAAGCAAATAATGCCAGAAAAACGTGTGAATGCAGTGGAATAAAACGAATAACGAAGACAAACACACTGCGCCACTGGACACCAACAACAAACTGCATGTGAGTAGAACACGAAAAACCAAATGTGGGAAAAAAAAAATCATATAGCACTAAAATATAATCCTTGCGGACATGACCGTGTCACAGACAGACAAGAACACTCTGTGAGGAAACGATTATGACACATTTCGGTTAAAGGCTAACATAACTCATTATTTTCGTGAGTTGCCAAAAAGTAGGCACCTGTTTTCTATAAGCAAAATCGTTAGGTATAACTGTGAATTGAAGTCAACATAAAATTTTAGCCGTGAGTGTACCGACAGACACAAAACATGTACACAATCTGACAAGAATGAACGTGCGATGTGACCAACAAAAAGAGAAAGAAATACGAAGAAATGCGCGTTGGTTGTCAGGTCCATATGTCATACGTGATAAATTTTATATTAGTTTCTTTTATTTGTTTATTTTTGTTCTTATTTTTGTTCTTATTTTTTTTTTTGTAATTTTAGCTTCTAGTTACTGAATTTTTCTGTGTTTTTTTTGTTATATAAAATAAAAGAATGCTCCAAAAAGTATGCTACAGTTAAGTGAAATAGTTATAAAGAGTCTGGCTCGTTTCGTTAGCTTTTAAACGCAACTCTCCACCTCACTTTGAATCAGCATGTAGGCATTTTGCACTAAATTGAAATACTTTTTACGACTTCCGGTGTTTGCCACACACGTCACACACACACACAAGTGCATGACATGAGAAGGAGTCGTGTTTGTGCGTTCTTTTATACTTTGCGCCCCTTCTGCTTTTGTCGCTACTTAACTTATATGGCAAACAACAAGAATAACAAAAAATTACTGACAAATAACTGTTGTCGTTTGGCTTCACATATTGTAAGGGAGAAAGTAGCAGAGTGAACAACATTTACTCACACATACACATACACACACATGCTGACAATGTGCGATATGTCTTCGTTTCCGTTTGTGCTGCCATTTCCTTTTGATATTCTCGCTTTGGCATTTTCATTTATAAAATCTTTTTTGGTTTCTATTTTTTTATTGTGTTGTTTGTTATTTTTATTAGTCTTTTTTTTTTTTGTATTTGCTTTGAGTTGAAGTCTTCTGCCATGCTCATACGAGCATGCTGATCATATGAATTGAGTTTGGTTTTGTGCTTTGCTGTGAGTAAATTGATTGAAATGACCAAAAGCGGAAGTTCATCGTCATTGTCATCGCCATTGCTATCGTCGACTATGGCGCTAGCATTGTCGACGTCGTTCGCAATAGCGCTCATACATACAAGAAAGAAACAAAATAATGATAAACCGAAGAGCAAAAAAAAAGCGAGTATTTCTGCTTTTCGACTTAGTTTATTGCTGGCCATTTTGTCAGTGCTTTACTCAACGCTTTATCAGTTAAGTTGTTGTTCTGTTTTGTTTTTTTTTTTTCGTTTATTATTGTTGCTATCTCTTCATGTGCTTTTGTACGAAATTTATCTTCTGCTATTGTGTCCAATTTTCATGATTGCTATTTTGGCTATTGATGTACAAAGCTTGTGTGTATCGCCTTTTGTTGTTGTCATTGTTGCCTTTGTTTGTTTCCAACTTAGTTCGTGAGGAGAAAGAACATTATCATTAGCAGTAGGAGCTGAGTGGACACGTCCAATCATAGGCGAACAACAATTACACTTGTCAACAAACAATTTGGTCTTGAGTATTATTAATTATTATTAAAAAATTATGATAATTTAATATTCTACTTATGACACATGAGTATGTGTATAAAAATACTTTCATTTATTTCATTTTTTTTTTTTTTTTTTGCTTTATTATTCCTAAGACATACGAGGTTGTTAGTGTTCCTCTTTATAATCTTCTTATCTGTTCATTCAGCCCAAAAGGGCGCGCCGGCTAGCAGATAGGCTAGCTTTATCTTAATTATTTCATGATCTCCATAAATTTTCTATGAATTTGAAAATCAGCTGAATTGAAGCATACTTTTAGGCTTTGTGCTCTTATAGCCATACCATGTAGGTCAGTGTTGAGCTTCGCATTATTGTCGTAAACTAAACAGAAATTAGTAGACAGTTTCATTTTTTCTTGACTTTACTTGAATGTAGCTGATTTTGGCTTAATTTGTTGGTGAATTTATTGTGTTTGATTTTGTTTTTATGTTCTCCTTTCTCTCACTTTCTCTGTATTGTATTTTCTTTCTTTTCTGCTGTGCGCACAAAAGATTTGACGAAATTAATTAAACTTGTGTGCTCAGTAGTAATCTGTATAGCTTGTGTGTTGTTACTAAGGATTTTGTTATTTTTTTATTTTCTATCCAGTGTACTAAATCATTGATTTGCTACATATAATCTTTGACCTTAGGGCAATATTCTTTTAGCCTTATTGCTGGCCCAACTGAACCAGCCAAACTCATAAATTAAAAATACAAGAATCACAGTTGGCTAACACTTAACATCATCAGTGCTTATGCAAATACAACATTAAGTTCTAAAATCAACAGAAGGCACAAATTGTAAGAGACAACATTGGCGTCGCTGGCACGCCCACAATGTTTCATTCCAAAAAAAAAAAAAGAAAACGACGCACAGTCAAAACCAAACATCGACCTCGTTTCATGCTGCCGTCTCTGCAGACACATTGAAAATTGCTACAACTAAATACAAAAATAATGTTAAAACTTTATCGTTTGCTTGCTGGCAATGCTCTTCGTTAGTTCATCATACGCCCCGTTGGCAGTTCGCACGCCGATAGCGGTTTTTGTAAGCGGATAAGCCAAGCAAAGTAGTGCCTACGCTGTGCATAGTTGCGACGGCAGAGTTGCCAAGATGAAGTGCAGTATAAAACTATAAAAAAATAAAATACAAAAAGCCGGATAATGGGAAAGCGGCAAAAGAAAATCGGAACGGAAAACTCAATTGAAAAGTTTGCTGTTCATTTCCGACGGCAACGAGTGGCAGGAAACAGGAGGTGTTGCAAGCGGAAGTGCATTTGAATCTAATATGGCGTTCAGTGTTCCGTTATGAACCGACACTATTGCGTCTACCATTGCCATTTGTAGGGAACAACATGGAACAGATATTAAGAGTAAACTTAGTCCGCCAATTACAATATTTGCTTTGTACCTTATGCCTTCACTTTGTCGAACTCAACACTAAACAACAATTTTTTTTTTCCTAGTTGACTGAAATAAAAATTGGAACTTTTCCTTACATCTATGTATTTTTGACTTTGGATTTAGTATTCAAGAATATCTATAATTTTTTCACGGTTTTCTTTCTTAGAGTTAAAATCTTCGTGAACATATATTGCAGCATACTTTTGCGCAGCTCTATAACTTATCAATGTCACTACATGGAAATATAGACAAAGGTCTTTTCATATCATTATTTATAAGACTCATAGCTGCCAAAAAGTATGCTTAACATTTCAGTAAATGATAATTACGTACTTTCGGCATATTTGAACATATTTTGTTTGAACATATCAAAAAATCAAAAACCAAACATTTAAGGCCAAAACTGATAACAGTTTCCTTTCATGCCAAAGTCCTTCGTTACCATAATATCTGATCGCTGTCTATGGCAGAACATTAATTTTCTGTGGGCCTGTGTAAACATTGACAATCTCGTTCGACTCATGCTTGGCTCGGCTCGTATTGTAGAGGCGTGCAACGTTGTCGTCGTCGTTGTTGTTGCATAAATTAACTTGCCCTTTTTAGCGCTTTTTGTTCTTTTTACTCCTTTTTCTAGTTTTTTTTCTGTTACATTTCTATCTGCTTCTTTTTTTTCTTCTTGTACTTATTTTATTATCGCATTTGCCGTTTGCTTCAGCTGTGCCGCTTCGTCGTTGTCGCAAAGCAGCACATGATAATTTAAAAACTTTTCATAATTTTACTTTTCAACACAGACTGGCAACAACGAGAGACCATTAACGATACCACCAACAACAATAACGACAACAAAAACTGCAACAAGAATTGTACCGTTGGCTGTGGCATATAAGCAAGGATACACAAAATGGCGCATGCAACAAGTGTGCTCAGCAATTTGTGGCACTTTAACTTGCTACTTTGCATATTTCCGCGTTGTCATTAACATAATAATAATTTTCATGTTTGCCAGCGACATTGTGCCAAACAAAATGAAATTTTTTCATAGCATACTTACAAGCTTTTTCATAAAAACAATCACTTTTCATAGAATAGATAAAAGAAGTAAATTAAAAATGACATTAGTTATATAAATTTCACAAAATTGTGCGCACGGCATTCATAAATGTCCGTCAAATGATTTGTCGTGCGACGAAGTCTAGAGCAATCGTAAGTACTTGACTAGAACCTCTGCTGCTGTGGCTGCTGCTATGTCTGATGGCCATCACATTGCTGACCACATGCCCGCAAGCCACTCAAGTTAATTTAATGCGAAGTGTAGCTGCCGCCGCCACAAGAAAAGCACAACACAATATCATAAGCGACACTTAAAAATGGTCGACGAGCATAGCAGACGCAGACGTGTCAGGCGGAGCTGAAGCTGAACTTAACTTGACTTGACTTGGCCATCATTGTGAACGAGTGTGAGTATGTGTGTGAGCCTGCGTCATTTGCCACTTATATAAGAGTGCCACGTGCAGTTTTTTTTTTCATTTTACTTCTTACTTGCTTTTCCTTGTGCTTTTCATCTAGTTTGCTCATAATTTGTTCAAGTTATGCCCCGACGGTCATGACTGACGCTACTCATGCTGGTTTGTATACTGTTGTGCTTGTTTTTGTTGTAGTTGTATTGCGGCTTATGTGGAGTTAATGTTTCATGATGTGACGCAAGTTGCAAGCGACTTTTATGTGTCCTTATATTATGTTGGCTGCAAGCACATTCATATGTATTTTCCTTCCTTTATTTCAATATATTTTTTTTGTTATTGTTTTTTTTCCATATTCTTTTTCCTTGCTGGCTATCAAATGTCTAACATTTTCAACATGAGCTGACACTTTTATTAATTTTCTCTTTTTTTCGTTTTTATTCGTCTAATTTATGTGCTACTGTAGCAACTGTCGAACATATATACACATAATTCAATCAACAATTAGTCGAAACTTGCGCAGTTCATAATTCAAAATTAGCAGACATCAAAATTCATGACGTCAGTTGGGATTCGAAAGTGCAGTTAAGCGCATGAAGACCGGAAAAAAGCAATTTATGATTGCAAATGTAATTATCAACACTGAGCGAAAAGACATGCAAGCAACTACAATAAAAAAAAAATATTGCTGCCAAAAATTATGCTAAATATTATTAAATAAGACTAAAACATAATGTAGCATACTTTCAGGGTTTTATATAATTTGCGCTGTACTTTTTTGCTGACTGTGTACTTGCTCAGTTACTTTTAAGTTGACAACTTGCGAACCAATGCGCGCAGAAACAAGCAAATAAAGTTCATTAGCATACAGAATTGTACAATTTACAAGCACAGATGACATAAAGGACAACGTTGAGCGTTATTTTAGCCAGCGTCAAAGCAAATGATGCACAGCTCAGCGAAGTTTGGTTCATAAGGCGAGCCAACCAATGAGCAAGCAAGCGAACCGTTGTTGTTGTGGCAACTGAGGCAGCTGTGAGACAGCAATTCGACTCAACATGACCGAACGCTATGCAACTTTTGGGCGTTGACAAACTGAATTTACGACATGGTCCGTCGTGTGTTGTGCATTCTACTCGTATATCCATTTAGCATAGCACTAATGTCATGACAGTACGTTAGCTGATGACATTCGTTGCCGCCATAAAGGATAACTCGTTAGAATGCTTTTAATTATGCGCGTATGTGTGACAAGGCAAATACATAACTTCTTTCTTTTTTTTTTTTGTTTTTTGCAATTTACAGCAATGACTGAAATTTATGTAAATTTGTTTTTACATCAAATTGCTTGCAGAGCTGTAAATGTAGCGAATCTTACACGTACAGACAGACGTATGTATTTAAATATTAGCATTTTTATTTTAGTTGTTTTTTATTACAGATACATGCGCTCGCCTTTCTATCTATCAAATCGTTGATTGAACTGAATCGTATCGAAATGTGAACATAACGAAATACAATATTGCAAATTTATGGCTTTGTTGCTTTTGCATTTATCCTTTTTTGTCGATTGTCTCACTCAACCTTTTCCCTTACTCGTTCGCGCACACACACGCACACACACACACACACACGCATTAACTGTGCCATTTCCAATTTGATAGCAGCTGATGTCCATTTGATTATGCACGATTGGCGTATATATTATTGCCGTTGACTACAGTGGCAACTGGCTATAAACAACGTTCATGTTTATTATATGTATTTGCAGAATATCCTGCTGTGCCAAAGTTTGTGCCTTTTATACAATAATCTATAGCATACTTTTGCGCTGCTTGCGTGCGGAATTAAGTTTATGTTTTATCGTTTATTACCAACGAAATAAGCAAACAACAAGAAAAAGAACAGCCAAAAACAACAACAACAACAACGTATATATAAAAGTATATTGCTTACATAATTTAACAAACATTTCCATTTTTACTTTAGCATGTGTGTGTTTGAATGTGTGCAAGTGTGTGTGTGTGTGTGTGTGTGTGTGTGTGTGTGCGTGTGCTTGTGCGTGTTTGCGTTTATCGACTACACGACTGTTGGTCAATGCTGTTGGATGAGCTGCTTCCTTTTTCAGTTTACTCGTCTTTTAGCCATCATCAATGAGCCATGGTTAATGATTATTGCATTTGTTATTTTTATGCGTGTATTTATTTAGACGCTTATCTTTTGCGCTCTTTCGGGCACATGAGCAAGTAACAACAAAAAGACAAAATACGCTTCATGTAACTTTTATGGCTGATTTTTGTGCCTAATTTTAGTTAAGCATGTCAGGACATTAATTTCTGGCGTTGAACAGATGTGTGTACAAGAAGAAATAAATCAAAATGGCTTAAAGCAAAATGAAAATTGTTTGTAAGTAAGTAAAATGCATTTGATACTTGCAAGCATTGCAAATACAAAAATAGTACTTGGCTTCCAAAAAAAAAAAACAAAAACAAAGCGTCAGCAAAATAACGCAAGTCAATAAAGTTTACATTTTTATGTGTTACTGCAATTGAAGGAAACCTTTTAGGCGAACAGCGTAGATAATCCGCAAGCTGAAGTCATAAGTCCAAACTGCATTAACAGAATTGAAAGCAGAATGACACACACACACACACACACACACACATATATAAATAGACAAGCACACAGATACTGCCAACATTGTCGCCATAAAGTTGCAAAGAAGCAACAAATGTGCAAAAAAGCATTAAAGCACATACAAAATGGCGCTACTTCCGCTTGGCTGTTGACCGACGGAAATAACTTTTTTCCAATTGTGCGTTCGCAATAAAAATGAAAAAGAAACGAACTTAAAAAAAAAAAACTGAAAATAAAATAAATATATGAAGAAAGGATAGTCAAGTTGTCACTGTCAGTGAAAAATTCAGTTGCTGTTGCTGTTGTTGTTGTTGTAGTTTGTGCTTTTCCTCTTTTTTGTTGGTTTTGATTTTTAATAAAGTTGTTACTGTCATCAGTTGATGTTGTGCTTGTTGTTCTTGTAGTTTATGTTGCTTTTGTTACTTCGTTGCTGTCATCGTTATTTTTCTCACAAAATTGGCTTAAACAGTTGAAGTTCAACTAACAGCAAAGTTCTGCACACAAATAATAAAATACACAAAAAACCAACAACAGGACATAAAAAGAAACTACAACAAAAAATTTTTAAAAAGTTTCACGCTGTGTCAAAACTTTTACATGGCGCACAGTCGCTGATGCTGTTGCTGTCGGCTAAGGGGCGCCAGAGGGCGTGCGGCAAGCTGTGAATGACGAAAAAGTGAATTTGTTGTTGTTCGCCTGAAGCAACATGAACTTGAATTCATGCTAGTTAAATTAAGATGCTTAGAACCTGAAAATTCATCATTGACCAACGAAGCAAAAAAAAAAAAAAGAGAAAGCATCAAAGTGAAAAGCATTGTAAAGAACAGAAGTGTTCAATGAAAACAAAACAAAAACAAACAAACAAAAAAAATAAACAAATTAATGAAAACATTTTTAAGGCGGTTTTGTGGATTTTTGAAAATTAATTTTATAAATTGAATAGATTATACAGTATACTATCGAAAAAGTACTTCGAAGTGTTCCAGTTGTGATTAACTTTTCTTCAAAAACAAAATGTGATTGTGTTTTAAGAACAAATTTTTTTAATTTTTTACACAAAGATTTTGAAATTGGACGTAGAAATGAAATCCTTGTTTAATTTTTAAGGATATATTCTATATTTGAAGACGATCAAGTTTGTTCCGATCATAAATTCAATTTCATTTTTAAAAACCCTCAGCAGTCATGGTGATATTTTCAAACAGATAGAATTTGTGAAACCAACACATGTGAATGAAATTGAGATACATATTTTCTTTCCGTATCTGAATAGTACAAAAAAAAATAAATGAGAAATGAACATTGACTTAATAAAACATTTAACGATTTTCTACTTAAAAAGTTTTTTTTAATAGTTTCTTTTAAACACCATTATTATAATTATACTTAGGCATTTCGCTGATTTCAAACTTTAATTGACAAATTTGAAATCTTTTCGCTGTTTGTTGATTTTCTGCTGATATCACAAATTTTGCGTTGATCGCCAAATCTTTCAAATAAAGTAAAAACAAACCAAAAGAAAATATTTCAGCAAATGTGTAACAAAGTTTGTCTACGCATTATTATAACAGTTGAGTTTACTCTAAGCAGAATATATAGTACATAATTCAACGCAACTGCAATAAAATTCTATTAGACGCAGCCAAGTCAGCCAAACATTGCATTGAAATATCGCTTATATGGAAAGTGTCGAGTCAGCGTCCATTTAAAGAAACGTAGTAAGCTAATGAATAATTACACGCTGTAATTATTTACAAATATTTCATTTCATTTATTATTATTATTATTTTTTCTTATCTTTTGTTTTTAAATATTATTTATACGCTATGTAATTATATAACAACACTTTGCATTTTCTTTTTTTTTTGCATATTACTTTCATTATTTAAAATAAGACGTACTCGAAAGCCGATTTGACGCCCCTTTGCCATATAAACGGCTATTGGAGCGACAAATCCGACAATAACAATATGCACGAATTTAAACGAAAGTTGATATCTGACGACGTAAGCACTTTGAATTTTGCATTTGCAAAATAATAAATTTGGAAATAATTTTTTGGAATAATTTGTGAAACGTTATTTTTCTCACAATTCGCACGATTCATTGCAGCCCTTTCGTGCGTTGGTTCGTTCTATTCCTGATTTAAATTTTTAATAATATAATTCACGATGAGCGCAAATATTGCAAAGCAGATAATAATAACGAGATTCGAGTACACCGACTGCCAATTCATGTAGGAATTCCTAGAACTGTTAGCCCCTACAAGACCACCATTGGCATTAATCGCTTGTGCTGCAGCTGAGATCGCTTCGTCCGCTCCACCGGCAGTGGTGTCCAAAGCATTGACATTCCCATTGGCAAATCCATTCCGTGTATTATTATTGTCTGTTCCTGTTGCACCAGCTGCTGCTACTGCTGTATTTGCCGCTGACGCGCCCGTCGTTGGTTGCTTTATGTTCTGCAATCGATTCTTGATTTCCTCGACAATCTCAGGGAAAAGTTCACAGAAATTTGGATTCTTTAGATTAAATGCAAGCGATTTTCTGGCAAACAGTTGTTTCTCATAATTGCTTGACTCAATGGCGCCCAGCGTGGGTGTGCTCTCAAGCTGTAAAACCAAACAAAACTTCATATATCTCATGTATTTGCAACATATGAACTACATACCATAAAGCTTAATAGCCCAGTCAATATAGTGCCAACACACCATGTTGGATTCCATGTATCTGGATGAAAATCTGTTGATGCAATAAATTTTTATAAATACATAAAATAAACTATTACACAAGACAATCTAACAAACCTGATATACTGAGGCACAGCCGTGTGTTTGTCTTGAAGCGTCCGTTAGGCGTCAACATATATATTGAGGGCGGCTTGAATGGGAATTCACGCGGGAACAGCAATGTGCCGTGATAGTAGCCCCCGTAGTAAGGCGAATTTTCAGGTCCTTTGACGCAATAATGCCATTCGAGTATATTATTGGGCAACGGCTCGGCTGTAATGTACGGCAAGGGATCACGCTTGAGACGCATGTAGTCCTGCTTCATGCGTGACACGGCTGTGGGTTGTTTTCGACCGCCGCCGGCTGACGACGTTGAACCGGACGACATCCTAATTCAGATAAAATTTTCGGGAAACTAAAAAAAAATAAAACGAGATTTAGTAATATTTTCTCAAAACCCAAAAGCGGTTTTGTTTCGACAATAAGCAAACGTATGCATATTTATTTTTGCACAAAATCAATTAGATAACGATAAGAGTCTGCCACCATTCATTTAGGCACACGTGTACCTGTCGGTGCGTTGCCGCCGACTAGATTTACATTTTGATAAATTGTCAAGTTTTCTTTTTTGATGTATTTGCATACAAATTTGTTTGCTTGCTTTCTTTTAAAACAAAACCCTCAAATAATGCAGTATGTATTAATACTAACCCAAAAACAGCCTTGAATTTACTAGCACTCAGAACGTCAGTTTGCTTCTCAATTTTACATTAATTCTAATGTTTACTTTTTGGTTTGATTGTTTTTCTACGTATTTATGTGACTGCCTTAACTAAACAGATAATTTGTTTAATAATACGATTGGAATACGCACATAGATATGTTTGTATGACGGCAATGAATTCGACACGACGGCGTCGCGGTGATATCGATGATGGTATCTATGGCCACCCTGATATTGCAGCGCTACTTCTCCAGAAAAATTAGCGACAACAAAAACAACAAACGAGGAAATATATTTCTACGCGTAAATTGTTGTCGAGGGGCATCAATCAAGGGCAGGCAGACGGCTGACAATGGCAAAATATATTTTAGCCTTTATCTGATTCGTTGTGTTTGTGGTATACCCCGTCACGTCTCCACGTTGCAAAATGGCATCTAACAATTTTGTTGCAAAAATGTAATACTTCAGTTGGTTTTTAGTTTGGTGTATTCCTCGTTTTTTGTTGATTTAAAAAATTTTAATAAATATTTTTTACTTTTTCTTCTTCTTCTTTTTGGTTCTGAAACAGTGGTGCCACTTCTTCGAAAATGGAAAGATCAGATTAAAATAACACGCAAACTTTAGGACATCTCCCATTTTGCCATATTTTCCTATTTTTAATTCATTTGTGTTATAACTTAATAAATATTAGATTATGACAAGCATTTGGGGCTAATACAAACTAATGGTGTTAAATGCCCTATTGAAATATGTTTAACTATCGTTATCGGTTATGAAATTGTTTTTGAGCTGTTTTTTTTAGAGTGACCATTTTTTCAAACTTCAAAAAATTCGCTATTTTGAATTTTGAAATTTATGGTTTGAATGATTTATTACAGCGAATATCATTATCATTGTAATGTTGGGATTGCTCACAACATAATCAGGTTGAGCTTGTTCACAAATGCAAACTCTCTAACTTTCTTTTCATATTTGGAAAGCTGCTTAGCCAACTGTTACAGTTACTATTTTTACTTCTATAAAATGGCATATTTGTTTACCCCGTCTCTTTAAAAAAATCTTTCACTTTAATCATACTACTATACAAATCCTCTTTGAGATTTGACATCAATCATGAAAGTATGTACATATGTATGTAAAGAACAAGCGATAAGATAATTACTGATAAGGTTTTCGAAAAACAAAGTTGATAGAGTTTATTAGAAATACAAACATCAATACAAGGCAAAATGACGACATCGATTTTTATGTATTACAAAAATAAACGACGAAGACTTGCCAATAAACATGTTTGATAAATGGACGAAAAACGCAACAAACTTTAGATTTTAATAGTTTCCCTTCAATACGACAGAAAATGTAAATAAACAATGTGAACTGAAAGCACGATCGAGTAAGTTACTGAGTAAGCCGCTTCACAAATGGACATTAAATTGAAGTGATAAAGTTGTTGAAAACCATATGCACAATAATGAATCTCTCGTCAGTTTTGTTGTTGTTTGAGAGTACAAGTATTACGCTGTTAAACCTTATCAGTTGGCTGACCGAGCAGCCGTGTCGGACTGGAAAGCAACCGCGAACAATCAAATAACAAATACCACAGCTCAGTTCAGTGCGTCTTTTGAAACAAAGCGTTAGTCACAGAAGTTGCTTTGTAAATTTAGGTAGCTCTGAACACAGAAATCCGTTTGAAAATAAATCTGTAATCAATCGTTCAGTGCAGTTTAAAGAGATGACACAGTTGGGAAGTATTGGTTTCCTTGGCGGTGGCAAAATAGCACAAGCTATGGCAAAGGGTTTCCTGGCAGGCGGTAAGCATGCAAGCAGTACAAAGTATGATGAAATTACATAAATTTTATATTAAAATATATTTGCAGGCCTAACAAGAACAGACGCCATGATTGCGAGTGTTCATCCTGCCGATACCGCTTCGAAGGTCGCCTTTGAGAAACTTGGAGTTAGAACAATAACGGAGAACAAGCCGGTGGTTGAAAATTCCGATCACATATTCGTCTCAGTCAAGCCATTTGTTGTGCCAAGTGTGTTGACTGAGATAAAATCATTGAGCGCAAACAAACTGTTTCTATCCGTCGCCATGGGCATAACCATCAAGACACTGGAGGAAAACCTATCATCACAGGCAAGAGTCATACGCGTCATGCCAAATACGCCGGCGCTGGTGATGTCTGGCTGCTCGGTTTTTGCGCGTGGCAGCAAAGCCACCGATGAGGATGCAACAATTACAGATCGTCTACTCAAATCGATTGGCACCAGCGAGGAAGTCGATGAATCACTTTTGGATCCGATCACCGCACTTAGTGGCAGCGGTCCAGCATACGTTTTTGTTATGATTGAGGCACTTGCCGATGGTGGCGTTCATATGGGTTTGCCGCGTGGTTTGGCTTATAGACTGGCAGCGCAGACGGTGTTGGGTGCCGGACACATGGTGCGGGATAGCGGCGTGCATCCCGGACAATTGAAAGATGACGTGACAAGTCCGGCTGGTTCGACAGCTGCTGGATTGCGACAACTTGAGTTATCAGGTAGGTTAAATATTTTTAAATGTTTAATCACTTTGCTTATCGCACGTTTGTTTTTGTTTTTATATTGCAGGTTTTCGAGCTGCCGTTGCGGGCGCCGTGGAAAAGGCAACGCTGCGTTGTCGTGAGATCTCGAAAGAATAATTTTCATACTTGTAAGATTACATTTGTGTGTTGTGTAAAATGTTGCGTTTATTAAATTTGATTCAATAAGTTTAGAACTTTTTGCGTTTTTTAGCGCGCGATAACTCATTGAGTTCACCCTGCTGGACAGCGGCCTCCTGGTAGATGCGTTTGACTTTCTCGTGACGTTCCTTATCGCTGCAAAGAGAAAAATACAAAACAAACAATGTAAACAAATTGACAAACAAATAAGCAAACACATAACTTAGATTAGATAAAGCGATCAAAGTGTAGATCTATAATTAGACGACAATCAATGGCCTTTTTACTCACCTCTGCAATTGTTGTTTCAAACGAATATCTTGCACGAATGCTGTATCACGTCGTATCTCACGCATAGCGCCCTTCTTTTCACGCTTGATTTTCGTTAAGAGCTTGGCGCGTTCTTCCTTCTCCTTTGACATCTTCGGCCGACGTTTGTCATCGTATACGGTCTCAATACGTGGCTCAAGTAGTCGCAAAGCCTTTGGCTTCTTTTCAGGCGGCACCAGTTTCTTAAGCGGCTTTTGTGCCACCTGTTGAAGAGTTGCCAACGCTGCATCGTAATGAACACGAATATAATCGGGATATGCTTGCAGTGGCAATCGTTCAAGTATTGGTATAAAATTCATGGCCAGATAATTGGAACCAATGTGTTCACTGACATTTTCCACAGCGTCCTTAATTAACTGCAGACTCATATTTAAAGCACGTATTTTAAAATCTAACGAGAAAGTCGTCATTACAAGATCCTCGCTGAGCAGTCGTTGTTCCGGCACTGTCTTGTTCTCCTCAGCTTCCGCAATAGTAAGCAGTTTGTTCATTGTTCCCGTACTTTCGAATGGCGGTACAATTTTAACTATTTCCATGGGCCGCTTCGGAACACTTAGATAAACAATACCAAGCAAAAAATTTAAAACAGATGGCAGAAAACGTTTCGAACGCTGGCCGAATTCCAAAGCGACTGTGACAATAAACAATCCGATGGCAATGTCTTGTCGTGAACGTACACGTGCACGGGATAGAATATGTTGCATAAAAATATAGGTGGGCGTTGCTATTGGATGCCGAAAATCTGATGTACTGTACAAGTTCGCCACAAGTTTAAAGTAAATAACAGTCTCAAGTGGTGGAAAGACGCGTGGATTTTTGTTGTATTCTGTGTACTTCTCCTTAATTACGTCGAGCAGCGTGTTCGACATACGATCCGGATTCAGATGCACCAGATCATAGAGCAGCGGCATAAAACCATTTAGTATGCGAAAGTGCAGTTGGATATTCTCTTGTGTAGCATCGGCGAACAGTTCATTGATGTATTGCATAAGAAAGGCGAATAGTTTGACAACATGCTCACGATTCACACCGTCCAGCTTTGGATGATTGCATTTAATCAGACGCTCAATGATAATCTGTTGATCTTCAGGCGTATGCTTGTCAATGAGCGACAAGAAATCCTCATAAGTTTTTGGCATTTTTATTGTGTAGGGAATATTCGTCGTAGATGGTTTTGTGGATGTTGTTTCCTCCGATGATCTTTTTGTTTTTTTCTTTACTTCTTCTTTTTCTACTGGCACACTTTCTTCACCTTCGTCTTCTGTGTCAGTCACTTTAAGATCACTTAAATCATCTGCATCATCATCCTCACTGCCTGAGTCTTCATCGCTTTCATCATCTTCATTACTATTATCAGAAGCTTGATCGCTTGCGTCTTCATTATCGATATCTTTCTTTGCTTCATTATTATTAACTTTTCCACCCAAATTGCCTTCCAAGTCATACGCCAATGTTTCATCATCTTCTGCATCCCCACCTAAAAAGTAGCCATCGTCTAAGTCATCAGCAGACCTGTGCTTGGTTTGCTTGTTGTTTTCATCTCCTTCGTCATCAGCACGCATACGTCGCAAACGATCGTTTTCCAGTCGTTCCAAACGTTCACGTTCCTGTTTGGCCTGTTCTTCAGCTGTCAATAGCTTATCAGCTACTGAACCTCTTGGCTCAAATATCATTTCCTTGAGCAGCTTATCGTAATCATCTGGCGGTGGCTTTGTTTTATTTTCATCTTTGTTGACTTTGCCAACCAACGATACTAATTCTTTGTAGTCAGCATCAAGTTTCTCAGTCAACGTGTGTACTTCATCTTTCTCTTTAGCAATCTCCATTTTGCGTCTTTTTTGTTCCTGAATCATTTCCTCGATTGCCGATTTGCGATCCTTTTCACCGCTATCTTCACCTCCAAAGTTGGCCACCTCCGTGAAATCAGCTATAAAGAAATATTAATTGTTTAGATATGGACCCAAACATTTTGTAGGCTCACATACCGTCCAAGCGTTCATCATCCAATCCCTCGTCGTCAGATCGCTCATCACGAAATTGTTCAATATCCTCCAGTGTCTGACCACGATGTGTGAGCAGTTCATCATCATTCAGATTAAATTTAGAAGCTTTGTTTTGTTGCTTAATCTGTGACAGTTGATCAGCTAAGAAGCGAGCATTCATTACGGACTCCGTCAACTGATCGCCGGTCAGATTTCTTCCAATTCGGTTGTCTAAAAACCTGTTGGTTTTGTGCTTCTGTAAAAACTCTTTTCCAAGGGTTTCGCTACGCTTCTTTAGAGCTTTGGCTCGTGACACACCTGGTAAACCTTTGTCGTGTTTGCACGTCCGGCCCAATATCTGAAATTTTTCCTTGTTTACGTGCACTTCGAAGGGATTCATCTTCTTTGAGGTTGCCGGCGTTGCGTTTGCAAACGGATTTGTCGATGGCACCGACTTTTTTGCGTGAACTACATCTGACTTGGCCTTTTTATTTTTGTAACCCATTTTGTTTAAATATAAATATATGTCCTCTCAAAATTTAGCAATTCAGCCTAAACGCGCCGTCAAACAAAACATAAACAGATGCACGTGTATGAATGTAATCGATAACAATAATATTACGCCTGGGTAGTGGATCGATTCCATAGTCATATCGTTCATTTATTTGATTAGTCGGAACTAAAAAAATTATTATTTTTCGATTCTGGAGAAACTATCACGTAATTCTCTTTTGATCCAATCTACTTAAAAATATGATAATTTTATTATTATTAGCAATACATCAACATTAACAGTAGTAATTGAACAATCAGTTGCTTCATATCTGACTTGCTTTGAAAAGGTTTTCATATGTTTTTACGCAAATTTGCGTTTCTAAATCGATACATCTCCAAATTTCGGAGTCCGAAACTCGTTATACATTTTGCTTTATTCAGATTCATTATTGCACAGTTCGATAACAATAATCTTGATAGTTTTGCTTGAATAATCACACATCACTAATGACAGTATCTTTTAGTGTGTTTTGTCATCGCTGTCGCCATTTTGCATTTTGTCGGCGAAAAAGTTTTTTTTCTTCGCGAGCGTGTAATTTGTTTTATTTAATATAATTTATGTGCTATAAAAAATAAATTTAATAAAGTCGCACAGCTTCATTTAGTTGAAATAAATAAATAAAATGAGTGCAACACCGCCGGAGTTGTTGCAAGCTCACGCCGAACTCTACGGCAGTGCGGCCGGCAGCAACGATAACGATTTTAGTAGGACGCGTGAGAAGGAGCCTCGTTCGCACTCACGTTCACGTGACAACGGGGGACGTGACAAAGAAAGAGAACGCGAGCGTGAAAAGGATCGGGATAAGAGACGAAGGTATGCATGTTATATAATTGAAAAAAAAAATGTTTTTCAACTTACTAAATTTTATTGCAATGCAGGGATCGTGGTGATCGAGAAAGTCGAGAACGCGACCGCGATAATCGACGACGTGATAGCCGGGAACGCGAACGTGAACGAGAATCTAGATCACGCCGTAGTCGTTCACGTAACAACGATGATTACGACAGTCGCCGGCGAAGACGTTCGCGCAGTCGTAAACGTGACCGAGAATCCCGTTCGAGACGTAGTGGCTCTAGGAATCGTGGTGCCACCAGCACCGGTGGCGCCGATGACTATGATAACCGCCGCCGAAGACGCTCACGCAGTCGTAGTTATGAACGACGCCGACGGGACCAGAGTCGTGAAAGAGATCGTCATCGTAACAGTCGCGAACGTAGTAGCCGTGATTGTGAACCTAACTTTGCCGATCGTCTTATCGACAAAGATATGCGTTTAGAGCCAATTAAAGAAGAGACGCGTGAACCACGTTTTGATTTAACGCAAACTATACAAGAACTTATGAATAATCCAGCATCGACAAAGAATTTTGCAGCACTTTTTAATAGCACCAACAGCAATGATTCGATAAGCAATGGTCCCTCGGAAAATTCAAGTAAGAGACTTCTTGTTTTTTTGTATGACTTGAACATTGTAACTCTAAATTTTTGCATTATTTATACAGTGGATGATTCTGATCGCAAACGGAAGCGTCGCACACGTTGGGGTGGCACCGAGAATGATAAAACTTTTATACCGGGCATGCCGACTATTTTGCCGTCAACATTAGACCCGACACAACAAGAGGCCTATTTAGGTAATTGCAGAAAATCGCTTACTATTCATATCTTGAATTTATTTTAAGTAAGGTTTAAGTTAGTTATAATCTGAAAAATAATCGAAAACTTATGCCAAGAACAACACAGCCACAAATAATATTCTAGTTCACGAGTTCGGGCGTGCTAATGATATATCGGGCACCTTGTACACAGGCACAGACGTTATCATCGAATGAGTTCACTCGGGCAAAACGTAAAACCAAACTTTTTTTTCTAAAGAACGAAAAATAACCATTTATCGTTTTCTTTGAAGGGTTTCCAGTGACACGACAGACACATGGGCTTTGCTCTAAATTATCAAAAACGAAAGAAAAATAAAAACTAAAAGAACAATCTTTCCACCTAATCGTTCTCAATAATCATTAAACTAATATAATGCACAAAATTCTTAAATAGGCTAGGTTCGTTTGTAGAAGGCGTCGTCGGTCTCTGCTACGAAAAATGTGAAGAAGTGAAATGGTTTCTTGCTAATGAGTACATTTTTTTACAGGGCTTAATCTAAAGTAACACAAAACCATTACATATTTTTTTTTTGTTTTCTCTTATAAAATTTAGACAATTTATAATTTAATTTTAACTCTTTACTAATGTCGAGGATTGCACTCGATTCTCTTTCTTTTTCTTTAACCTGTTATATTTGCAGTTCAATTTCAAATAGAGGAGATCAGCCGGAAGCTACGCACTGGAGACCTCGGTATACCACAGAATCCCGAAGAAAGGTTTGCTACAGTTTATCTACATACAAAAGTCTTCATATAACTACTTGTCAAGTCTTAAATGAGCTTTATTTTATTAAAATATCAACAACAGTGAAGGGATGACGAAACAAAAGTGTTTACCGAAGCAGGTTTAAGTGTTCTACACCAAAAAGAACGAAGATTGTATCGAACAAAATTCCATGTATTTATTGAAATGTACCTGTACTCTTTTCGGTGATGACTTTATATGTTTTTAAACTATAATTTGCATGACTTAATTAAGCAATTAATTAATTTTCGTTAAGAAAACAAAACCCAAAAGGGTCCAGGTAAAAAAAAAAAAAACTAAAGATATAATTGCACATATTGGATTGACAAAGATTTAAGAGGTTTATGTAATATTAATATTAGTTATAGCAAATAGTGGGTACGTTATTGTTAAGCACATACATAACTCGGTTGTGGGTTGTTGGTGCGCCTACTTGCTTGAGCTGCAGCAAGGTCTAAGTTTTTGTAAATGTTTTACTTATAAGGCTCACTACTGCCATAATCAAATAATCCAAGTTTTCTTTCCCTTACAAAAGAAAAAAAAACTAAGTTATAGGTTGCGCTTCTTGTGCTGAAATGGTGTCAAGGATCAAGGCGATCCAACCAGTTAAATGCGGAGACTTTAATTACAAACGCAAGTTTGAATTTTAAATTGAAGTTTGAATTTAACTTTACCAGTTAAACTTTTTAATAATAGCAGATTTTCTTTTTCCCCACACGAGCTGAAAATAATCATAGCACTTCAAAAGATTCTATGTCTAGTTTGGGACACGCTACGGCTAACTTTGCGAGACGCCAGCAATAAAAGTCCAAAGGCCAAACAAAGTTCCATTAATAAACCAAATGAGTTAATGAAATAATTAATCAAAATTCTTCTTTTTACCCCCAGCGTTAATCGAATAACTATTAAAAAAAAAAAGAAACAATTAACTTTTATTAGCTAATCATTATTAATTTGAAAAAATTTCAGGTTAAACTTAAAAAAAAAAAATTAAAGCATTTTAGGCATATAGTTGAATTATTATTTATTAGAGATTAAGTTCATTTTCCGGCGCTTAGCGCTCGATTTGGCACACATTTTGTTATAGCACTTTGCTTTTTTGTTCCGTTCGCAGATCACCTTCACCGGAGCCAATATACAGTTCTGATGGTAAACGCTTAAATACACGTGAGTTCCGCTATCGCAAGCGGCTAGAAGAGCAGCGACATCAATTGATACTCAAAATGCAGACTGTAAATCCAGAATTCAAGCCGCCGGCGGATTACAAGTAACTATTGTGAAAGTGTGCGTAAATAACTTGTAGCTTATTGGATTTCTTTGTTTATAGACCGCCTGTAACGCGTGTAAGCGACAAGGTACTTATACCGCAAGAGCAGCATCCGGACATTAATTTTGTTGGTCTGTTGATTGGTCCGCGTGGTAATACACTCAAAGCCATGGAGAAAGAGACTGGCGCAAAGATAATCATTCGCGGTAAAGGTTCTGTAAAAGAGGGTAAAGTCGGTCGAAAGGATGGACAACCGTTGCCCGGTGAAGATGAACCGTTGCACGCGTTCATTACAGCACCAAATCCGGAAGCGGTCAAGAAGGCTGTGGAGAAAATCAAAGACGTCATCCGTCAGGGCATTGAAGTACCCGAAGGCCATAATGATTTGCGTCGCATGCAACTGCGTGAGTTGGCTCAATTAAATGGTACCCTACGGGAGAACGATGTACAACGTTGCTCCTGTGGTTCTACGGATCACAAGTCATGGCAGTGTCCAGACAAGCCGATTATCACAAATACGATTGTGTGTACATCATGCGGCGGCGCTGGTCATTTGACAAAGGATTGTCGCAGCAAACGACCAGGTCAAGGCGGCCCCGGTAGTATGGGCGCAGCCGAAGACACACAAGCTAAAATCGACGAAGAGTATATGAGTCTGATGGCCGAACTTGGTGAAGGTCCACCACCATCCGCACAGAAATCAACGACACCAGATCCTTTGGCTCAAGCGCATGTTAATCGTGGATACAGTATATTCGACAAGAAACCCGCACAGATGCAGGCTATTCAAGCAGCACCACCGCCAGTCAGCGGCGCAATGGGTGCAGTGCCGGGTTCAACGCATCCACCGCCGCCATTACCCGGCTGGGGTGCGCCATTGCCACCTGTCTCTGGATCAGCTGGAGCAAATGGTAATGGTCTAGGAGTATCGCCTTATGTGCCAGCACCGCCAGTGCCTGCTGCTCAGCCGCCTCCTCCAATGCCGCCGCCTACACCGATGATGCCATGGATGGGTTCTCCACAACCGCCAATTCCCGGTGGTGAACCAATGAACCCACCCATTCCAGGTACTTCACTTCCACCACCACCGCCTCCAGGTACTATGCCACCACTTTTGCCGCCTGGTACAGGCAATGCGCCGATGCCACCATGGCCAGGAGCTTCAAGCAGCAGCATTATGCCACCAGGCTATGGTAGTTGGAACGCGGGCTATCCGCCACCACCACCCCCATGTGCGCCACCACCTCCGGGGATTGGTAATCTGACGCAACCGCCGCCTCCGCCGCCACCATCGAATTAAATGGTTTGGACTATTTTAGCTGAGGCAGTCGCACACACACATAGACATGCATATACGTATTCTCGCAATTACAAGCAAATAACTGAATTTGCTCCTTCAATTATAATGTAGTTTCTTAGAGTAATAACGTATTATCTTAATGCAAATATCGCTTTTGTCAAATTTTACAAACTTAAATTTTGTAATTTATGCTTTTATTCTGCTAATTGAAAAGAAAAAAAAAATAATAAAACCCGTTTGACGAATCGTAAACGTCTTAAGACTGTCTTTTAGTGTAATTCTTTAATTCACAATAGGCCGTAAAGCTGCGTAGAAGTTTAATAAAAACTAGAAAAAGAAATCATTGCTTGGCAATGATCCCAAGTTTTGTTGATCCAATTTTCGTTACGAAAAAAAACTTAGCCATGTTTGCTGAAGTACTTCTTCGACTCTTCAACATCCGGCTTAATGGTTGCAGGATTTGATTCTGGATTCCAGTTGGCCGGACAGACTTCACCGTGCTCTTCAACAAACTGGAACGCCTTAATTAGCCGCAGGACCTCATCAACTGAACGGCCAACGGGCAGATCATTGATTGAGTATTGACGTAGCACGCCTTTTGGATCAATAATAAAAGTGCCACGTAGCGAAATGCCGTCGTTCTCGAGCAACACATCGTAGTCCGCTGATATCTTCTTTGTGATGTCCGACAACAATGGGTAGTTGAGCTTGCCTACGCCGCCATTCTTCCGAGCGATATTGCACCAGGAGAGATGGCTGAAATGCGAGTCAACAGAGACGCCAACAACTTCAGCATTGATATCTTGGAATTCTTTGATACGTTCGCTAAATGCAACGATCTCCGTTGGGCAAACGAATGTACTATAAGTAAAAATCATTTGACATGTAACAATCACTTGATAAAATGTATTCAGAGTGTGAAACTCACAAATCTAGCGGATAGAAGAACAACACAAGATATTTGCCTTTGTAGTCTTCAAGTTTGATCTCTTGAAAATCGCCATCAATCACAGCTAAACCCTTAAAATCCGGCGCTGGTTTTTGAACGCGTACAGTACAAAGAGGTGTACCTTTATATGGGTTATATGAAAGAATATGTCATCCATTAATAAAAATCAATGCATACGTATGATAGTTGCTATTTATAGCATAACACAGCGTTCACTACTTACTTTGATGCAGTAATCGTTTAAATGCCGCGCACTGTGCCTGATCTGCAACACGCCTGCCGAGCAGCGGCACCTGTAAAGCATATTAAACATGAATTGACAGAATTGTGTATCATTGTTGTTGTTTGAAGGTTTCGTATTAGAAACAATTACGTAATGTTTCATGTTCATCCTAATAAACAACCAATTAACTATTAAATAAAACTTAAAAATAAGAAAACCTTACATTACGCAAAAGAGTACGTCCAACGAATGACATTTTCAAGTTTAATTTGTTTTAAAGTTCAAACTTGCTTGAAGAAGTGGTTAAGAAGTTTAACCGGCAGAAGAAGCAAAAACAAAAAGGTCTCGCAAACGAGAATAAATGGAGGAACAAGACAGATCCCCACCGAATACAGGGCGACATACGTCAAGCCAATACTGCACTGGCTTTCTACTGATGCACCAACAGAGTTGTCAAGAGTAATTAATTATTCGCAGTATGCCTTTTGTTTTTGATAACAACTAATTGACAGCAAATAATAATCCCTACCTTTCCCACCACCAACGCACACTGATTATAAAAAATAAGACATATAATTATGTCGAAGCCTTAAAAATTACATATTCCTCGACCAACCAAGTATCACAACGATACATCGATTGCACAAAAAAGGAAACGATGTTTTCGCAAATACTAAAGAATCGATTTTTTTTTTGCTTCTAAATTACTTATTTCACGATTCGAAAGATCGTTATCTACTTTATATATGGGTTCTTACTGTATGAGTTGGTCATTTCGACTTCCGGCTGAAGTCGACTAGTACGCTTGAATGCTAGTGTGATAGCACAAAATCTTATACAAATATTGCAGAGTTTTTGAGTAAATTTCGGCATTTCATATACAAAATACAATATTTCAAGCAAAACTGTTAAAAGTGGCAGCACTTGCTACCTGCTTCTTTTCGGCCAAGTTTACGAAAATTGCAGCGCATATAACTTGTGCATTTGTTATTGCTGCTCTCTTGCGTTATTAGTCACGGGTCCGCGCTCGCGTTTAACCAGTTAATTGTCACTTATCGCGCTCGTAAAAGCATTGATAAGCAAATCTTTGAAAAATCGAAGCAACAACAAGACTAAACCTGGTCAAAAAGCAATGGTGAAAAAGTGTTAAAACTTGATAAGAACAAAACATTTACGGGCTATTGTTCAAGTGAAAAACTGCGTTGCTGTTATTAAAGCTACAATTGCTTTGTGCGACAAGAGTAAATAGTCAAAAATAAAATTCAAAAACAAAAGAAAAACAAAGTAGTAACTGTGAAGAAACCGATTTTAAATTCTAAAGGAAAAAATCTATGTAAAGACTTCAAATTGTTGAGATTAGTAAGAAGTGCAAAATAAGCGAAAAATGATGAATGTCGCCAATTTGGCGCCGGTAGTCGCGTCATTTTTCTTGTTTATCTGCGGTGCGATGTCTGAATCGGATCCTTTGGTATGTACACCTACTAAAAAATACGTTAAAACAACAAAGACAATAGCAACAACAAGTATCTCACAATAGATTTGTTTGTTTTTATAATTAACGTTGTTGTTGTCTTTGTTGCAATTTAGCTTCGGTTTTTTTTGTTGTTGTCTGGTACTTCTATTGGACTTTTGTTTTTGTTGTACAATCAATCAGGTTAGCCTAATGTGCCCTGCAGTTGTACGTTCAGTTTGGCTATATCAATATGCGAGATGCGGTTGGTTCATCAGCTGTTGCTTACCTTATCTCTTTACAACACTACCGTTCGCAACCACTTGTTAACACTGTCCGTTATATTTTGATTTTGTTTTTCCAGGTCTTTTCGACAAAAGAATGCGTGTTAGACGAACCAGTACAAGGATACAAGTTTGATTTTAATACTTTGCACTCTGACACCGCACATCAGGCCAAAAGCGATAAGGGTGATATATTTGATTTTAATTTTTGCGGCAATTTGACACGCAACTGTGCGAATGAATCCAATGTGGCTGCGTGCTTGAAGAAGGGTGACAAGGAATATGTGTTGGGTAAGCAAAACTCATGGAAATAATTAAAATATAAAAAAAATAATTTAATAAACATTTCATGTAGGACGCCAGCATGAGTTACACTACTCCAATGGCAGAATGTCATTTAACTACACGGGCGGCGAAAACTGCACAAGTGGAACGGGCAAATTCCAGTTGCATGTTATTCTCGATTGTGATTATACACTGGATCCGTCGCAAACACATGTCATCTCTTATGTGTGTATTGAGTTTAAAGTAACAAGATTTTGAATTATTTTAATGTTTTATTAAAAAATTTATAGGCTGACGGTGACTGCTCCTACTACATAAAATATGAGACGCCATTTGCTTGCCTACCTGAGCCCGAATCTACAAAATCAAACAATTGCAGCGTTCGTGATGCGCAAACAGGTCACACATTTGATTTGATATCACTGAGTGACGTTAACTATCGCACTACCGATCGCCAAGGTAATTTCTTTGTGCTTAATGTGTGCAAACCAGTGCTCTATGGAATGAATGCTATGTGTCCAGCGGGAAGCAGCATATGCTTTTATCAACCAAAGATAGCAGACTACAAGAAACGGTTAGTATTTTGCTGACATCGACAATGCAACGTAATTAATTTATATAAATTATCAGCTTTTTAGACTACGGTACAGCTCAATCGAAGCCAGTTTTTGAAAACGGCGTTCTTCAGATACGTCACACATCGCCAACGTCGTGCAATGCAACAATGAACTACACGAGCATCATTTCCTTTCATTGCGATAAGTTTGTTAAGGTACTTACGATGACTGGTGACTCGTTTCCGGTCAACATACATTATAATATTTATTCTTCTTTTTAATTAAATTATTCTCTTCTCAACATTTTGCACATGTACACAGAATGCCCATCCGGAATTCGTAGGCCTGCATGGCTGTACATATGAATTCACCTTCGTGACGCCGTTAGCCTGCAACGACTTGCCACCTTGCACGACCGTTACTCATGGCAATGAAATGTACGTTTGCATTTTTATAATTATCAGTTGTTTTAATGTTACTTAAATATTTCTTCTCTACCACAGTTTGGATCTCAGTCCGCTTGGCAAGTTGGCACCGGTTAACTTATCCAAGAATAATATCGATTACACATTCGCCGTGTGTGCCAAGGCCGGTAAACCTTGTTTTGAAAATAACGGTAAGTCTGGTCATTTGCTGACTGCTGAAATATTAATGAAGTTTTTAAGTGGTGGCATTTGCAACTGCAGCTGTGCATGTGCGGTCTGTGTTGTTGTCAAATAGAAAGATGCCGCATAATTAAAAATGTTTGCCTTCTGTGGCGGCTTTAAACGGCATTTTGTATTCGGCTGAGATATGATTGTAAATTGCAATTTATAAATGCACAACAAATACAAAAATAATGCTTAAAACATGTTAAAACCCAAGTTGCAGCATAAATCAACATAATGTGCGAGCATTTTAAAGGGCATAAGCGGTAAAAAAGAAAAAACCAAAAAAAAATGAACGTTTCAACGCGCCAATAAGCCTATAAAGTATAACGCACACTCGTACACACGAGCCTACCACACACACACAAACACACACACACAAACATGCACAACAACATACACATGCAGATGTTTGTACGAAATAACTCTGGAAAACAGTTTGGAATAAATGATGATTTTTATTGCTTTTCCGGTCGAGCGACGAAAGCCAATAATCAGGATGCCAAGGCAGCAGGACCTTGTGCACAACGCGTGAGCCGCGCATTGGCTTTGGCCACTTGGCATTAATGCGCTCATGTGGCTATGTGTATATACACACATACATATACATTTTTGTATGTGGGTGTGCAAGAAAACTGTGCGGCATTTAAATTTAAGCGCGCACCAAAAAAAGAAAAAAAAAGAAATATAAATAAAAGGCAAGAAAAACGGTATAAATGAATTGCCCAAAAACAGAAGTTTTGCATTACGTATACGCCGCATGGGCACTTACAATTTATACATGTATGTATGTATATTTGCCCAGCACATACAAATGTTGATATTTCAGTATTCAAATGCATAACTCAGTATGTAAAGAAAAGACAAAAACAACAACAACAAAATAAGAAGGATCACTAGTAAAAATAAAAGCGAAGAAAAAAAGAAAATCACATGCGCAGCACATGAATTCAATTTTAGTTTGCTAGTCAGGTTCGCGAGGCAACGTCAGCCAACAACTCGCAACTTTCGCGTTCGTGTCCGCCGTTCAGAGCGTTGTTCATTTCAGCATGCTGCTACGTTGACTGTTTCTATGGCGCCCCAAGTGCTGCATTACAAATCCTGATTCAGGCGTGCACAAAATACATACACATAGACATACATACATAAATGCTCATGGCAACGCATATCCGGTGTCACAAAAAACTTCGCGCCATTGCTGCCGGGTGTCGGCTGCTCTATGTTGCATACCGCCCACTGTCCGCCGCCTGTCGTCTGTCGCTAACAATGCCTGAGCCTAAGCAAATAAATAAGCGCTTTTGACTATTTGGTCGTTGCCTGTTTTTGATGCTATACACGAAAATTTCATTTGTTAGGCAAATACAATACGCAGACAACAAACATTATGCATGCATATATGTATGTGTGTAGATTTATTTGTTTTTTTTTTTTTTGTTTGTTTGTTTGTTTATTTCTCTTCTCGTGTTGTTTTTGCTATGTGTCGCTTGTGCTGACAGTTGCAGGCGTTTCGCTTTCGTGGCCGCCATATTGTTTACATATACATTCATTCGTATATGAAACGACCGTGTGGCAATGACAGTAGAACGATAACGATAACAATAACAAAAACAACAATGACGAACGCAACGTCGACGTCGACAGCGCTGTTGGCTGCAACACAAATACTTCGCTGCTGTTTGTGGTTTCGATTAATTGTTTTTGTTATTGTATTATTTTGGCTTTTAATTTCTATTTTTCAACTATTCGACTTCAATTGCAAATAACATTTCTGCATAAATAAGTTCGACTTGTTTTATTATTGTGCTATTGTTGTTGTTTTTTTAAAATGTTGTTGCTGTTATTAGTCATGCTTGCCGCATTTCATAGCCACGACAGTCACGTCTATTAGGCATTGATGAAATATGCAAAATTTTATAAGTTTTTTGTTGATTTAAATTTTTTTTATAGATATTTTAATATACATTAAATTGTTTTTTTATACAAATTATGCAAAATTTCCGTGAGTCCGCTTTAGTTGAAATTTGTTAAAATTCTTCCTTTCATTTTGTTTGCCGTGTGCATAGACATTATCCGCAGCTGTGTTGATTATAGTTTACTATTTTGTTGCTTTTTATTGTTATTAAAAATGAAAATTTCAAGAACGCTTAAAATTTGCCTGCACCTGTTCTTGTTTTGTACAATGGATGTGCAATAAGCAGAGATAAAATTGTATTAAAACCTCTTTTAAGCTTTCTTATGTCAGCAGATTGTCTGTCTCTCTCGCTCTCTCAGAAGTTTTCCAAAAAAATTGTTCTTTTGCACCACTTTTCACTCTTTCAAGCTCTTTAACTAACTGACTTACAGTTTTCTATAAGCTTTATGTATTTTCAAAGGCCGCACACTTGCTTGAGGGTTTATCCACATGGTTTGTTATATTGTAACCGCAATTTGCGCCTGCAAAATGTTTCAATACGTACTCAAAATACTCTTTAATACAAAAAAGAAAAAAAATTTAAAAAAAAAGTCCTAAAAGTTTCAGACATTTGATTGAGCATGAGTCGTCGGCAATCGGCGCGCCGCCATTGCTATGAGTGCCACTTGAATAGCATAAAATTTTTCCATTCACTTTACCTTGTTTGGGTCATTGGGGCGTATGATAAACCAATATGCGGGCGCATTCAAACGTGCATTTTGTCAATTGGCTTGCAATACGCACGCACACACACACATATATAAAGACGAAACAAAACCACATAAAAAAATATGCAAAGCATGAAAAAATAGCAATAAAAGTAATTGGAAAAAATGCATGCAATTCATTGCATATTTTGTTGTCTATAAAATATGCAATACTTTCGTTAGTAACATACCTGCTTGTGTCCCTTCCCCTCGTCTTCAGTCCATGCAACTTTCAGTGACTTTCGGCAGCCACAATTGTTGCATAGCCTTTGTTGTCATATTCATAAATTTCAGTTCAATAGTTGATTTTTATTATTATTATTTGCAGACTTTCACACTTTTTTATAAACAACTCTTTTACTCTTTATGCACTCAACAATTTGCTGGCGGAATTTTTCAATTTACTTTTGCACTTTACTTTACTTATTTATAATATATATTTTGTTTTTATATATGTATGGATATTTTTTTTTCTGTTTTTTGTTTAGTACATTTGCCTGCAGCTGTTTTATATAAAAAAAATCCTTTTTCTTACTCATTCATTGCCTTACATTGCGCATCTATCCTTACTTCATTCTGTTCGTCTGTCTGTCTGTCCGCCTATCTTATTTGAAGTAGCTTCTAAATCGTTTATATTTGTTTTAGTCATTTTCTTGCATTTATTTTGCTTTTGTATTATATTTCTTTTTTTTTCTCAGTGTTATTATTGAAATTCAATTTGCTTCGGTTGCTTGTCTTGCCTTACTTGCTTGCCATTGCTTCTTCTTGCCATCTTCCTGCCCCTTCACAGCGTCCCTTGCGTTTTTATTTCATTTCAATCGCCTGTCAATGCTCGTTGTTGTTTTTTTTTTTGTATCTTTGCCGCTTCACATTTTTATTATCAGTAACGTCATCGAAGTGATTCTTTTAAATTGTTTATTTTTTTTTTGGTTGTATGTATCTGTGTGTGTGAGTGTACTGCTTTACCCTTCGCTGAAATTTATACAATTTATTGTGTGTTTTTCTTGATTGTGTCCTCTTTTTTTTGCCGTTTTTATTTTATCTCAATGTTCTGCTCGCCTTGACTTTATGGCATGCCGCATGCTTCATGGTTATAAGCAATCAGTTTTGTACGCCTTAGGCTTATAAGATTGAAAACGTTGAAATTGAATTGAATTTGTCGTTGCGGCGTTGTTATTTCAGATACACATACGAGATTGCGTCTTTAAATGTTTGCCAAATGCCATCAAACAAACCACTTCCGGCCTCGGTCACTTGACAACTTCCGCAATTACATTTGCGTTCGAATAGAAACGAATGAGTATGTTTTTTTTTATCAAACGACACTTTGCCACCTGGCAAGCAATTTAAATTTGCTAACATATTGATAAGTGCAATCAGACAGAGGCAGAGACAAAGACAGAGCAATGACCACACCCATACAATTGCCCATGTGCTGACTCTCTGTCTGCCTGTCTCTGTCATTGACTGTGTCAGCGTCAATGTGTGTGTGCTTCAGGTACAGTCACGCAAATCTACTAAGTCATTTATCAATTTAGTTGACAGTCAATTTCTTTTCGATTTGAAAGGGCAAACCAAATTGGCTTGGCTTGTTGCTTCCCTTTTTTTTCTATTCTTTTTTTTTATTATTTGGTTTTACCTTTTTTTGTAGTTGTTTGCATGTTGTTGGTCACATGTCCTTACCGTCTACAGCAAAAACAAAAAAAAAAAGAATTTACAAAATAAAATAGTATTTCCATTGGACAAAAACTTGTACAACAATGCCACCAATAGCTGCATATGTTAGTCAAATCGAAATGATTTTTCAATTGCACTCAATCAAAGTCATGTCAATGAAATAAATTGTAGAGCTGTGTTGGTTGTTGTCCTTTGGTTTAGTCGAAATATGCAATGCAACAAGGTGTGCGACGTCTCACATTCGTATAAGAGACTATTACCAAGTAGTTTTTTTATTTTTTTTTGCCAAAGCAATGCTAATTGGCTTTAAGGCGCCATCTGTGTCTAAGTGGTGAAATAATTTCAGATATAATTTGTTTCCATCTTTCTTTTTGGTCTCAAAAGTTTTAATATTAGATTTGCTTGATTTCTATTGGTTATGATTGATTTCTATGAGGTTGATTGGTAGCAGAAGCTTATCAAAAAACATTCTGCACGTGAACAAAGACAGTTTATTTAGAAGTCTCTGAAGTAATAAGTGTGTAGCTAAAATTTGAATCATTGCTTAAAACCAAGCAGAGTATTAAATCATCAACAGCAAGGACGTAGCAAACTTTATGCCACATTTTTGTTTGCCTTATTTGAAAAAGCGAGAGACAGAGAGGATATTTTGAAAGCCAATTTAAATTCAGCAATAAAGTCTGAAAAAAATAACCTGAAATGCATTGCACTGAGATCATGTCTTCAATTATTTTGGCATTACAGATGAGCAAAGCATTTTTAAAAAGACATTTTGTAAAAAGAGAAAAGACAAAAAAGCTATCAAAACTGTCAACTGCACAAGGCTGGAGCACAAAACAATTAATTTCTCGTTTAATTGACTGCCACTGAAGTGACCGAAAAGGAAAAGTTAGGCCAGCACAGACTGACACAACGACAGACGGACTGAGAGACAGACAGATAGGAGAAGAGACAAAAAAAAGCTAAAGTGACAAAGTAACAGTAACAAGAGCAACAGCGCCTTTTGTATGTTGGCAGCCATTAGCTGTGCGCGTCAGAGCCATCAATCCCGGCCGGGGCAAATTCAGCTTTGCTCAGCTCAACTCAAATCAACTGAGCTCGACTCAATTCAACTCGATTGGACACGACAAAAGCCTAATGCCTGAATGCGTGTGCCAAATTCTACTAACTCACTTTTGTTGAATGTCTTTGTTTCCTCTTTTCCAGTTTTTTTTTGCCATACTTTGTCCATTTTGGTATACAAAAATTTTGGCAAATTTCGTTCGTCATGTATTTGTACAAATTTTCGCTTTTGTTTTTGTCTTTTGTAGGTGCATGTCTCACGCAAAATGGCATACAGATGAGCCTTGGCAATGCCAATACGCATTTACGTTTCAATCAGAGCGGTTCACCATATTTACTCTATACGGATGGCGGTCCATGCACAACATCCAAGGACAACACATATTGGTCGACAAAAATTGAATTTGTCTGTGCGAACAATGCGACCAAAGATAATGGCACAGGCGATAGTGCAAAATCGTCGGCCATGCATGCAACGAAAATAATTGAAGATTCCAATTGTCAGTTGTTAATACAATATCAGACGCCGTTAGCCTGCCAAGAGCAGATAAAGTGCCAAGCCAAAGCCAATGTTGAGCATTCGGAAGATGGCACCGGCGAGGAATTGGTCGATTTAACGCCATTGATTAGTGCAACGAGCAACTATGAAGCTAAAGTTGATATGCCGAAGAGTGGAAAACAGCAAGTCTCCAAAACGACCAAGGTAAGTCAATGTGATGATGATGATGTCGATGTTGATAAGCACATGTTGCACACAGTCGGAATGTTTTTGTAGCCTATGATTTCCCAAGTGTGTCACTGTTCCGATTGTGCCAACTTGTATTTTCAGTTGAGCTTAGCAACGCTTTACCATATGTACTAATTTATACTCTTTTTTTCATTTTCTTGTTTTCAACAGTTCTATCTGAATGTGTGCCGTCCATTAGTGCCGGTATACCAGTTAGGCTGCGCTGGCGGATCGGCAGCTTGCATGGCAGATGGCGCCACAGGCGCACCGGAGCTGGAGCATGTAAGTACCTAAGCTGCTTATTTCCCTCGGCTTTTGTGATTAGTGCGAAAAAGTCAAAAAACGAATTGTTTCCAGCTCAGACTCAGGCTGTGGCTGCATTTGCTTACACAGCCTCGGTTGCTGTTTGCCCAATTTGTATGCTTTTGAAATGAAAAGTTTTTGTTATTGTTTTGTTGCTCAAATTCAATGCTGTTGGTGTCTGTGATAGGCGTCCAAATGCTTTTTTAACGTTGGTTTTGACATTCGACTTTGTTTAAATCAATTTTGTACTTTCCTTAAATACTCTGATTTGCAATGCTCAAAAGGTTTTTGGTCGTTTACGTTTGCTACAAAGTTTTAAAAGCAATTTGTGTGCTGTCCTGAGCCAATAAAGTTTGCAAAATGCTTTTAACAGCTTAATTTTTTTTTAAATGATAATCAAATTTCGTTTGAAAAAGTGGAAAAAAAACATTTTATTGAAGTTCCAATGGACTAACAATTATATATACTTTTTAATAATCTCAAAATTAAAAAAAAAAAAGATTTTGTTTTTAGAAAACGATAAAAACTAATAACTAACAAAACACATTCTTTTGTTCAAATATTTCCGTCTTGATTAACTATAAGGTTGGCGATAAGCGTGCTCCACAACATATCGGGTATTCCCTAGACGTGAGAAAAAAAAAAAATCCAAGAACTTCTACTAATAAATGAAGGCAGCATACGCTAAAAGCAGCAATTGCTGTTAGTTTCATATAAAATTACAAACTGTGTGTGTGTTCTTGAGAGAGAAGAAAGAAAGCGAAAGCACAAGATGCGATACGTTAACTAGAAGCGCATATGGCACACTTCCGTTTGTTGTTGTTGTTGTCGTTGTTGTACTCTAGAACGTTGTCGTCGTTTTTATCATACCCGACGTCAACCTCATAGTTATCGTATGCGCTTGAAGGCAACGTTGTTTGTCGTGGCATACGCGTGGCGTACAAATACACAGACATACGCACATCCATGCATGCATACACGTATACTAAACGAGTTTATCACATTTCCACAAATTTCCCTGGAGCAAAACATTGTTGAAGTTGATAAAAATAAACACGTACACGCGAATCAGCACAACACATAAGAGAAGAGCAAACGACAGGAGAAGCGCCAAGTGCAGAGTGAAGCCAAGCGTATTGTAACAAGCTGAAAGTGGCGGAATATGGTGCGCCGTTTTGTATGCAACGCAAAATATATTTCTTCAAAAAAAAAAAAATAATAAAAATAAAAATATAAATAATAAAACAAAAACCAACCGAAATAAATAAATGAAGAAGAAGCAGCAGCAGCAGTAGAAGTAAAGCAAACATTAATAAATAAAAAAAAAAATGAAATTGTTGTAAAAACACGAATAGCGGAAGGAAATGGCAAAATGCGGAAGCAAAAATGTGTAAAAGCTGCTTTTAGCAAAGCGTTGCTGCATGCAATGCCACTGAACAACAACAGCAATATGTGTGATTGTGTTGTTGTTGCCACTGGTGACGCGTAGACGACAACACAATGGCAGCGTTGTTGACGTTGGCGACGTGTGTTGCAAACATTTCCGTTGCATTTGCTTGCAATAAATGCAAAATGTAACGATTAAATGCATTTTGCGTTGCATACCTTTAAGCGCTGATGGCTTTAACCGGACTCAGGCTTATAAGTATTCAAAAAGTGGAAAGCAAAAAATTGAAAAAGAAATTTTAAGTAGAAATAATAAAAGCCAAGCCAGCACATGTGTGTTGTGTGTGACTTCATTTCTTGTTTGATACCTTTTTTTTTTTGGTGCACAAACACTCACACATGCACGCACACAGAGACACAGATTGCCAGCTCGTCGTTCACGTTGCCGGAAACGGAAATGTGCATAAAGGCAACGGCTGAACCGCCCTCAAATGTATGCATTAGTTTACATGCCACTCATCATGTGCAGCGGCAACAACAGCCACGGCCTTCAATATGCTGCATACTTTTCGGCGCATTGTATTTCGAATATTTTTTTTTTTTTTATTTGACGTATTTTGCTGCTTGCGCATTCTCAATGCAAACGCATGCCGCGCATATTCTTTCATATCCTTTACCGTTTCACCTTTTTTTTTTTTTTTTTTTTTTTTGCTCTTGCTGTTGCATTGCTTATGCATAAATAGCTCGAACATTTGCACGCCTGCCTGACTGCTGGCTTGCTTGTCACGTATTCGCCTACGTATTTTTTTTTTTTTTTTTGTCATCTTATCCTTTTTTGTTGCATGACATTTTGTGCGCCTTTCGATTTTTGATTTTCTTCTTGCCTTCCGTTTTCACTTGTTTTTGTCGTTTTACATGTCCCCGTCGTCCTCGCAGTCGTCCTGTTTTCCATTGCCATTGCTGGCGGCAAAATTGCTTTGGCAGTGCGTGACTTCTAATGTCAACCCGTCGTA
This sequence comes from Phortica okadai, assembly GCA_034638295.1. NCBI lineage: Eukaryota > Metazoa > Arthropoda > Insecta > Diptera > Drosophilidae > Phortica > Phortica okadai. The sequence goes on along the minus strand of CM067849.1, from coordinate 2,108,306 downwards.
TACGTGCTGCATTCATTTATGCGATCGTCTTCATTGTCGTTTGACTTCTTTTGGCCTTCGAATTTCACAAATTTCCGTGCAATTTTTGTGCTTGAGTTTCTCAACCGAGTTCTTTCATTTATATAGCATACTTTCATGCGTTGCATTCTAAACGTGTGCACTCCATGTTCACTTGTGTGTTTCATTATGAATATTTTTGCATGCAAGTTGGTTGACATTTAATTTTTGAGGATTTTTTTTCTTTCAACTGAAATTGTTATGAATAAATTACAATTTTTTTTTTCTTCAAAATCTACAAGACTGATAGATCAAATAAGTATTATAGACTATGAAAACAAGTCAATATTTTTCGCTGACATCAAAATTGCTTAGTCACACTACTAATTCTCTCTGCCCATGCTGCTTCTCCTACTGCTCCTCATAGCAGTTAGACAAATTTCACGCCCACTTAATAAAAATGACTTCCTTATGAAAATTTCCTGCTCTTAATAGACATGATTTCCGTTGTTGTGGGCCACGCAACGAATTAATAAAATAAAATTACTTAAATTATTGAGCAAACAAGCAAGTGAACCGTGCTGGCCTAACTTGACCTGAGCCATCACTTAGAGTGACACGCACACTCACACACACACACGGCTCTATTGTGCTTATTATGCCTATTTTTGTCTGAGTGTCTGTCTGACTGTCTATTTGTTTGTAGTGGTGGTCAAGCTTTAAAACTTCCAAGCTCGCGATTATGTGTGTGTGCATGTGTGTGTGTGTTTGCTCATGTGTCTGCCGTCTACATATTCAACAATGATCCGACTTTATGCCATTGCCTCTGCTTGACTAAGTCATGACAAAAGGCGCCGCAGGACATTACTAAAGTGTTCACGCTCCATCAGTTGCTCTGTTGTCTGTCTGTCTGCTTGTCTGTCTGTCTATGCTTGTTTCGGCTTCTTTTCTTACATTTTTTTTTGCCTTTCTTCCTTCCTTGTTTGTTTCTTTGTTTGTTTGTAAGTCGGACGTTGGTCGTCCGTCGTTTTGTCTGCGCCGTTGGCATGTCCTTTGCGAGTTAAAGTTAAAATGCTGAACTTGCACAAATCTTTATACTTTATACTTTTTTGAACTTAAGGATTTATCTATTATTGTATTTTGTCTCCCACTTTTGCCCCTCCCTCCCTCTCTCTCTCTCTCACTCTGTCGCTCTTTCAACATGTTTAGTGTCTTGTTTTTGAACAGATTTCTCGTTAAGTTTACTTTTCTATGGTTTTTGTTTACTTTTTTTCTCAGATTAAGTTTGCTGCAAACAATTAAGTTGTCCTTTTGTTGTGTTTGTTTTTGTTGCCGTTGTTGTTGTTATGTTTTGTTGGCCTTAAAACAAAAAACTTTTCGTAAAATTCGCTTATTTTGTTGTGTTGCGAATACGATAAAAAGTTTTTCAATAAATTTTTTTTGTTGCCACAAGTTTGCTTTTCTTTAATTCTTCTTTTTCTTCATTTTAATGCATTTTATTTAATATATTTTTTTCATTTTGCATAGTTTGATCCTCTTTTGTTTAATGAGTTTTTAGCCAAACACTTTGAATGTTTATTCCTATGTCATGTCGCACATTGCAAGCTGTTAATAACACATTTGCTCAAAATTCAACTTGATAACGTCGGTCGTCGTGCAACAAGAACAACAAGCGCAATAAACAAAAACCGCAACTCACTTGCATTGCATACTAAGTGCAGAGTTTTGGTCAAAACAAGCATATTCTATTGCTGCTTCTGCTTCTGGTGCTGTTGCTGCTCCTGCTCCTAATACGTTAAAGATGAGCGACAACATGTGCTGCCATTGCTACTTTCTGACCCTCACAGCATAAATCTTTTTGCAAACACAGTATTGATGATGCTGATGCTGTTCTTGTTGGTGTTGGCTTAGGTGCAGCTGCTTGGGGATTAGTTGACCGCACCCGTTGGCTGTCTGCTTGGCTAGACACTGGACTTGTTACTAAGCTTGGCGTAGCTGATTGAATATGTTAGTACTGTTCGTATGTGGCTTGGTCTGCAGATGCTGCTGCTGCTGCTTGTTATTAGTATCGATGACGTTGCGCACTTGCCACACGTTGCACATTAAATTGTCGTTTCAATATAAATTTGTGTCTCTGTGTGTTCACTGAGTGCTGCATGCATGTGTTTGTGTGTGTTTGGGGCTTTGTGGTTGTTGTTGTCTGTTATCGATGCTTGCCACAGTCGAAGCAGCAAGAGCAGCCAACCAACCTTGCTCCATATGCACAACTTGCATTATTTAAAAACGAAAACAAAAAACAAAAAAAAGATAGTTTATCTTTAACAAATACAGAAGCATGAACTAACAGATTTGTCGTGTGCTTGCTGCTTCAGCACTTTTTAGCAAGGATTTGTTGCAATTTATTTGCTCTCAAATATGTACATGTACTTAGCACCAAACTTCAGTCACTCTATATGCTTGGTTATTTGTTTTTAATAATGCTACCATTTGCCTTGCAGAGTTTGGGTTTCCCGTTGGCCTCACTCGTTGCCATTAATCGCACTGCCGCCGAGTTGCGCTACCTTGGTGGTGATCCATGCCCCAGTGACAATACCACGCAGTTGTCAGCGCGCATTGAATTTAACTGTGATATGGCTGCTGGACGTGTAAGTATTAATGCTGCTTGTGACATTAAAAATAACTCAATTACAAAAAAAAATATATATATATATATGAAAAATTATATCATCATCAAATATCATATCATTTTTAGCACACCATTTAACAAATATTTGCGAAAAACAAATAAAATTATATTATTAAAATTGCTTTGTCGACCGTGGGTGAAGGAAAAACAGAAAACATTGAAAATTCAAATAATTTAATATTTCAACTTCAATATTATAGCATACTTTTCAGCAGTAAAATTATTTTTTTCGCTAAAAAATGTTTTTTGTTTTGTAGGCCTGTGTAACAATTGGCAACAGACTTTAATTTTTACGCCATTTGCATGTTGGCCATATGCCAACATACAACATGCAATGACAGAAGCACTAGCGACGCCATTTTGTATGACAATACGCCGCCATGTTGTGTGTCTGTTGATTGCAATTGTTGTTGCAGTTATTTTTCAGGGTTTTTACTTCTGTTTGTGTTGTTGTTATTGCAATCGTTGTATCATCGCATTGTGGTTACGTTTACGTACCACAAATTCATTAGTATTTTTCATGGCCATGCATGAAATGCAGCGTGCATACATACATACATACATACAATCCTGCATTACATGTCTACGTGCTACAAATTGATTATATGCCGCAATGATTGAATTTTTATGCAATCTCTCTTTGCCAGGGTTCGCCCGTATTGCGCGGCATCGATGACGATTGTCACTATCGTTTCGTCTGGCCGACAAGTGTCATCTGTCCGCCCCATATGTGCAGTTATAACGAGGACACATGCGAAATCAAACAGGATGAATTGAACTTGGTCTACAGTCTGCGTAATGCGTCCTATGCAAAGGATGGCAAAGTTTCGGTAAGTCATCGTCGTTGTACTTTACACAGCATTCGTTATTTTCCATTTCCATTACAATTTTTAATTGATAAAATTTTCGTACACATTTGCAGATAACGCACAATAATAAAAGCTTTGATTTAAATCTGTGTGGTCCGTACCGCAAACCGGTGACCGATTACTCGCAGGGCACGGTAAACATCTTCTTTAGCGAGAAAGGACCGTGTGTTGATGGTAAGTACTAAGCAAAAACAGTAATTTGTTTTCTTTTTAATTTAATTTCCATAAAACTTATCTGTTGACATTTCCGTTGGCGTTATCGTTGACCGTTCTAGTGCTCATTTCCGCATACGTAACACGCGCATTTCCGGTTTAGTTTTGAATGGGTTTCGGACTTTTTTTTTTCTTTTAATCTTGAATTTAAAATATCGCAAATCGTATTAGAATTGGCAATTGGCCCAAAGCCACTTTTGTTGTATGCTTATCAACTTCCTGCCTGCCTGTATGAATGAAAAAGAGAGCGAAAAGTCAGCAAGCAGTGCACTCTAGGATGTTATCACTCTACTTAAAAAAGTTGTAGCATACTTTTTGGCTACCCTTTTTTTTTCTTTTGCTTTCTTTTTAATACATGTATTTTTCCTGCCACTTTGGAAAGCACAAAAATAGAAAAATTGTCACTGCGACATTTTACGCTTGTTCGCCATTTTTTTTTTTATTTCTTTACCTTTTTTCTTACATTTCCGTTTTGATTTCTTTTTTCTTTTTGTTCCTTTTTACTGCTTTAAAATATCAGCGCTTGCATGCAAAGGCGGCAACGGAAGTTGTTGATCTAGAAAGTGTCACCGCTAAAGGAAAGAGAGAGCGAAAAAAAAATATATAAGGAAATGGAAATTATATAAAAAGTGTGGCATAGAAGGCAAAAACACACTCAATGCGATAATTCGGCTTGGCACTTCTGCAGTCGCTCTTATCCTTAATTCATTTTTTTTCGCTTCTGCATGCTTGCGGTCTATGAATATTTAAAATCGCGCCAATGTTGAAGAAACAGTGGGAAAGCGTGTTGTGTGTGTGTGAGAGTGCCTGTGGGTGGTTGAGTGGTCTGTGTATGAGTTGGAACGGAAACGAAAAAAACGCAGTGCTTTCTTTGGCAGCTGGAGACACATGCCGCCAACGCTTAAGCATTGCATTTAAGAAGTCAATTTCTTGCATTTGTCTTCGATGTTTTTGTGTTCTTTTTTTCGCAAAGTTCTTTGTCTATTTGCTGCTTTGACTTCATGTCGACATGACAATGAGTACTCTCTACTTATTATGGCGCTTTTGCAATTTAATTAAAGTGTCGATGACAACAGTGGCTTTGTTGTTGCCTACGCTAATGTCATTGAAAGAGGTGAGCTTCTGCATGTTGAGTTCTTGACATGAGTGTCATTGCGATTTGTTGACTATTAAGTATTTAAATTATTTAAATAAATTAAAAATTTTTAATTGCAATTGCAAACTTTCTATTAAATAAATAGAAAAATAAAATATTTGTTTTAACAAATTGCATTTAAATGAACGAAAAATTTAATCTTGTTCAAGTTTATTGTTTGTTTTAAATATTTTTTTTATAATTTTAATTTTAATAAAAAAATATTTGACATTTCTGTCTGTCAATCATTTTCATTAAAAACAATGGAAACACTGAACAAAAAGTATGCAAACATTTTAAAATGCTTTGATCTGACAACATGTTTTCAACTCGCCAACATTTCTAACACAACTATTTTTGCTGCCAACACCATAAACATTTTATTCACAAGGCACACACACACACACAAATTCAGACAGACAGACAGACGGAGACACGTACAATCTGTAGGCGACAATCGGACAATTTTAATATGCCCAGTGACAGTTGCCTTAGGCAATGAAAAACCGACAAGAGTAACTACACAAATAACAGCAACAACTATAGCAACAACAACAGCAATAATAATACAATAAAAAGCAAACATTTTGCTGCAAATCAAGCCTTGGTTGCCACTGCCGTTGTCACCGTTGCTCTTATTATTATTATTGTTGTTGTTGTTGTAGCAGTAGCTGTTGTTGCCAGCAATTGTGCCACATGCTGATGCCTTAAGTTGGATTTTGTATTGTGATTGAGGATTATTTTAGAGCTTAGCTTGTCGTGTGTCTCATGCGCTTCTTCACTTGCCTTTTGTTTCGTAGCTAACCAACAAAAACAACAACATCAACAACAAAAATAATAATAATAATAATTTTTGAGTGATAATTATTTTTGGCTTTCATTTGATAACTTTTTAGTGTGACCAACAACAACATCAACAACAACAAAACGAGCATTTGTGTTTTTTATTTATAATTGTTTTTTATTGTTGTTCCTTTTTTGTTCTGTGGTTGTTGTTGATGATGGCCTTGTCTTAACATTAGGATTATTGCCTTTGTTGTTTTTTTTTTTTTTGGAACAATTAAAAGTCACTCGTGTTGTTTGTTGAATTGCTGCTTATCTTTATTGTACACATTCACTTTTATTGGCTAATTTATTTAACTTTTATTTTGCAGGCACTGTCAACGTTCAGATGCGTTTGATTTGCAGCAATGAAATGGAAACTGTTGCCACATTCAGTGATGTAAGTGTGTGAGATTTTAATAATGTTATATTGCTATTAATTTGCAAATGCCAAACAAAAGGAATGTGTGTGTGTGTGTGTGTTTGTGTGTGAAAAAGCGCAAACGACGGCTTTACAAAGTGAAGCAATATTCGAAAGCATAATATTGAAAGAGTGAATGAGTAAGGTAGTGCGACAGAGCAAGACTGTTAATATCCGACCAGGCTGGAAGGCAAGAATATGACAAACAGGAGAAAAAAAAAAATAACAAAAGGAAAAAAGAAGAAGAGAAGCCATTTTAAATAACTTGGAAATGTGCAACAATGTTTACATTGCCTTCGCCTTTGCCTTTACATTGACATGTTGCCGTCTTTGTATACATTTGTGGTTGCTACCTCCTCTTCGCTCTTCATCTCCTACCACACTTTTTTCTGCTACGCTTACCTGTGGCTGTGCTGTCACTCAATAGCTTTTGTATTGGTCTTTGCGCTTACGTGGTATTTTCTACCTTTCTTTTCACTTAAAAGGGGCAAAAAAAAAAAAAACAAACTCTTTCAAACGTTCATTCAAGCGCTGCTAGTATCGCGCTTAGTGAATATGTTGTCTGTAGGTGTGTGGTTGTGGTATTTTTTTTTTTTATGTGTGTATTTGTGTGTCTCAGAGGTCACATTATATGCGAGGGTTTTTTTCTTGCTTTTCCTCCCTTTTTTTATACTTATACATTTTGCCAGCCTCAGCAAAGTCACCGCTTCAAAGGAAAAATGAAAGAAATCTTTTTGCACGCACACACACACCTACACAGAGAAGGGATACAAAAACACAAAAAATATGCCATGAAAAGGAGTAAAAGCCATAGCAGGTGTCCTGTGTCATTATGCTCAGTTGAAGTAAAAACAAAACAAAAAAAAAAAGAGATGTAGAAAAAACGAAGCTAAAAGCCACAACACAATCTTCTTTGACATTTTATTGTTGTTTTTTAAACTCAACGTCGTCGTACATTTTGTGTATGCCTTTTGTTGGCTGGCAATGCTTAAATTTGCGCGTTACTTTAGCAACAAAGATAGAGAGAGAGAAGAAGAAAAAAAATTATAGTAATAATAACGAAGAAAATGTAGCCCATGGCTTTTTTTTAAACATTTGCTTCACTTTTGTTGTCAATTTGAGCTTAGCTGTCAACTATTTCTGTTTTCCTCAACTTAAAGTCTTCATTCTTTTACATTTTGTCAAGCATCTTATAACAAAACGCTACGTTCTGTATCAGAGACTTAACATGCAACTAAAGTGATTGACATCGCCTTCATTGGAGTGAACAGAATAGTTTATTTATAGTTTTTTTCATAACCTAAAGCTTACAAGTAGTTGAGTTGTTGCTTTTCTTAGAGAAACATTTCAGATTGTCGAACGTTTGTTTGTCAGTTGTTGAATATATCTCTGAATATTTGTTAGTATACAGTTTGCTGTGTTGTTGCTTGAATATTTGAATTTTATACTTTTTGCTCCAGAATTATTTCAATTTGACTTGATTGCATCTCATATACAAACAAACACAGCGGAAACACACACATATATATATATATATATATATGTTTTTGCATAATACACACAGCAGTTCTAATCAATTTTCGACAAAAGTGTGCGTTTGTGTTTATAAGATACTCTTAGCTGCCAAGATATTCATTTACTCATACTCAACAGACATGCACACACACAGATACAAAGTGAGTAACATAGATAAAAGCAAGCATGGCTTTGCGAGTGCCTTTGCGGTTGAGCTTAACCTAATTAAGAGCAAAATTATCTTATGCCTTGAAAGCTTGTGGCAAGACATACAAGTGCGTACATGAGGTATATAAACACAACACAACACACACACACGAACACAATTTACTGTTGATAAATTAATGCATACGGATTATATCTTATAAAGCGCAAATACGTACAAGTCTTTCTCACTCACAATTCTTGTATGTTTACATATGTATGTGTGTATGTGTGTGAGTGTGTGTTTAGATATTGCGGCAAGTTGGCAATTTAGTTGAATTGCTTTGTTCTTTGTTAGTTTAATTAGTGCATGGATATGATATTCAACAAATCTTAAACAATGCATTGTAATTAGTTTAGCTTTTTGCGTTTGCATACTTTCAGGCGCTTTTAGTTGTTTGTATAATTGACAAAAAGAAAACCAAAAAAAAGAATGCAAACAAACAATGTATTGAATGATTTTCGCTTCAAGCGATTAATCGCTATTGACTTCTGCCTCAGCCGCATGCTATCAATACTATCAATCATTAAGAGCAGCAACTAAATATGCCACAAGCATGCTATTTAACCTCTCATACTCGGAGTGGATTAACACACACATGCACAGATTAATGCCATGCTATTATTGATTACCATTTATGCCTGCAAGTGCGCTGCATGGTACTTTACAATTCAAACGGCAATCAGATGTATTACGTTGCATTGCATTGTGTTGCATTATGATATTGAAGTGCCCCAGATGCATTGTTGCTGCTGCTGCTGCTAATGCATTAGTCAACTTCTAACCGATGCTGTTAAGTGATTACAACGTGTAATGTCGTACTAATCGATGGAAGCAAAATTGCAGTCTTGTTTGATGTGTTTGAAAATCATAGCATGCTTTTAAGCAGCAGACAAAAATGACAGTTTTCCTTTTTGGTTGTTATTTTTTCTTTTTTCGATTACTAATCGTTATATTCTTGTAATTGATGCTCTTGTTTGTGATTGCTGTCAATTAGAACTCGCTTGGAGATGTTTGACGAAAAAAAAAGAAGGGAAATCATCCATAACCACAGTTTTCGACTATAAAAACATCAACATCAAACATTTCCCGTACTAATTAGTCGTTATATGTATTGGTAGACTGCGTAGGTGTGTATTAGTTTCATGTGTGCGTGAACTTTATTAGCACAATGCCAAAACTAGTGCAATTAGTGCTGGAGGTTATTTGGTTTGTTGCTCAAATATGTGTATGCCAGTTACACGAGGCAGAGACCACAAAATTTGACGCCACCGTGCGCTCTCTCCTCTCGCCTCACTATTCCTCGACATGCAACTCAATTCTATTACGCAAAAATGGCAACAATTTCAGGTTTTGTGTACAAGTTGCTGTATTTTTTTTTTGTTAAGTGCACGTTTGTTTTACCCTGAAAATATTTGCTTAACCATTTTGTTGCCTACTTTTAGGCGAGTGCTATTTTTATTTTGTTTATTGCTTTGTATTTGAGTATTTTTTTCTTTTACCGCCATATCCAACGTCAACAACAACGAGAACATTGACCATTGCCATCATTATAATGAGTCGAGTGTACTCTTCAAGCGTTCCAATGACGACAGTGTGTCGAATGGCCATGGCGTTGCGGTATAGTGCAGTGTGGTGTGGTTGGCTTGTGCATTATGTTTGGCGCAAACTAATTGACCCAAATTTAAACCGCTTGACAAATAGCTGCTGGTTATTTGCCACCTCATTGGCACTGTCGATGACGCTGCCGCTGGGGTCGATGTGCTACGCATGAGTGGCGATAGCATATTTGAATTTGTCCTTGTACGCGTCATGCTTAATGCCAGGATCAACCGCTGACTTGTTTTTCTTTCGCTCTCATTAATTGTTCGTTTACTATTTTTAAATGGCACGTGATTTTCATGTTTGTTCACCCATATATGATATGAGTGTGAGAGTTGTGTGTGCTTAACATGTTTCAAGCTTCATTAAATTTAACATATTACGCTTGTTACATATTTTGTATGCCGGCTATTAAAGCTTAATGTCGGAAGTTCGTGTGAGTAGTTGGAGCGTTTATACAAAGTCTTTACTACAAGTACGGCATCATTTCGGCAATTAAGCACTGATGTTAATCGGCAAGTTTGTGTAAATTAAAGACATATTATACAAAAACACATGTTCGATTTGGAGGAACGACATAAACACTCATGTATAAAAAAGAAAACATTTAGAATAACAAAGATTATTAAAATGACTTGACATATTTTTAAACTTGAAGAAGCAGACCTTTTAGTTATTATAATTTATATAAAATTTTCTGTTTTTTAATTTTGTATTTTATAGCATACTTTTGAACAGACAATATAGCTAAAGTTCTTAATTGCAAATAAATTATTTATTTTAAAAAAATTCCGAAAAAGTTAAAACAATTCTTCAGTAGACTTTATAGAAATATTTTGAACTCCTTTGTACAACCAATACTTCAAAAAGCATTTTAAGTGCTATGCATGCATTATTGCCAATGGAAAAATAAAAATCCTTTATTTTCGCTACGTAATTTTGCAACTGAGAAAAACCACATAAAGAAATAAAGAACTCCGTAGCGAATGGAATATTTTCGCCACAAAACAAGAGCAGAGCCAAAACAAAAAAAAAAAGAAATTGTTCGCCACTTCTTTTAACAGAACATTTACGCTTAAATTGTTTGAATTGTTGTCTGCGTGCAATGCTGAAGTGAAGCAAAGACCAAACCAAAAAAGAAAAAAAAATACAAATAAAGAAACAAATAAATAAATAAAATAAAACAATGAAATCTATAAAAAGAAAAAAAGAATACTGTTGGCAAAAAAAAACCATATCTTTGGTGAAAACGAAAATTGTGTTTTCAAGTGAAGTTTCCATCTTTTCTTTGTTGTTTTTGTATGTACATATGCAATGCAATGGCAAACTGAGGCGATGAATTGCAGTGCGAATAAAGTTGCAACCCTTGAACTGAAGGCACAAACTTGGCGAGTTGCGAGTCGTGTGAGCGTGCAAGACAATCTTTCGTGTCGTGCCAAGGATAACGACGTACATTGGCAATGGCAGAGCAACAATAACATAACAGTATCAAAGTTAAGGAAAATTAGCGATTCAATGAAATGGGATTTTAAATGGCTACAAACTTTTAAATGTGTCGTCATGTTTTCGTGTCTGTCGCTGTTTCCGTGCTCGACACGATTTGGCTTGGTACGCGCATGTTGCTTTTGGTGCTCTGATGGCGCCAAATGTTTTTGCTGTTTTGGCGTTTGTAACACCGCCATTGCCACTCGAAGCAACAAAACTTTTCAGTTTTATTTTCTATGCAATGTGTGCTTTTTATTTATTTCATTGTTTTTTTTTTTTTTACTTCTGTAGTCGGAAGTTATAATTTTACAAATTTTTGCGTGCAAAGAAAAATAGAATTATTTATTGTATTTTAATATTTGCTAAAATTATATATATTTTGGTCATTTACTTGCAGGACGCGCAGTGTAATTTGCTGTATGAGCAGCGCACGTCAGATATCTGCAGTTTCTTGGGTCTCGAAGTGCCATCGAAAAAACCGCAAACAACTGTTAAACCACAAGTGACAACCACGGCGCCGGAAAGCGGCAAAGCCAGCAACGATAAACAGCAGAGCGAGCAGATTGTGGCGCCGGCGCCAAATGCAGGTTCCATTGGTGGTGCGTAGCATTTTGATTGGTTTTTACGTCAAACACAACATGAATTCGATATATCGATGGTTAATCATTTTATTTATTTATTCTCCTTGTTTGTTTGTCATTTACAGCCATACTCGCTGCCATACTCTCGCTGACGGCCGTTGTTGCCTGCGTGGGTGTGATTGCCTTCTCGCCGGAGCGTCGTGGCAGATTACTACGTATTTTCCGTCGCAGCTCATCTGCTGTAAGATATTCAAGGGTACTGTTTTAATATATAAAAAAATTGGCTGCTTGTTCTTTGTTATTGAGGTTCGCGCACTGGTTGTGTCATGATTCTCTTTCTATGTCGTCTACTGCACTTAAATTATGTCTCTCTCTTAAGTATAATGTTGAAAATATTTGCTAAAATGTTCTATTCCATCTCTTTTTTTTTTTTCTTTTTCCCTTTGTTTTGTTTTTGTATAACAGGTACGTTCAAATGAGGAGGCAAATTTGCTGCTCGAACCGAATGGCGAATTTACGGATAGTGATGATGATATGTTGCTTTAGGCCATGCCCTCAATTAACTCATTATTGTGTCAAAGATAAACGTTTGGCATATAGGAGCGCGCACTGATTTTTTTAATCGTCATAGGATAATGTAAAAGTTAAACAGTAACGCAACTAAAGACAAGTTAAATATTTTAGAGTTTGAACCCCAATGAACGAAACACCAAAGACAAAATGAAACTGATTGTGAGTAAAACATAAAAAAAAAAAAACAAAAAATTTAGAAAAAAGTCAAGTTAAGTAAGTAGCATGTGTTACGTACGACTGTACAATACAAAGTTGTATAGGCCAAACTTATATAAATTCATACATATATACATATATATATAAAACTATAAAAAATGAAAAGAAAAAAAAACCTATATATAGTAATCTATATTTTATATACTTATTAATCCAAAAGAATTGCAAAAGACAATTTAAGTCAAACAATTTCATGTTTCAAGTATTTTGTGTAACTTTTGGACTTTGGCGCCACTTAAACAGACGCTTTCAATGTGATCTAACAGTCAGTTGTCGCTTATACGATTTAACTTAACAACTTAAACAAAAAAACATAAACCAAAGCAAATAAAAAAGAAACGAGTAAGTTATTTTCAGTGTCCTCATAAAAAAAAACTATTTTCTCTTAAAAATTTCACTTGTAAACCATCATTACAGCATATAAACAATATTTAAAACTAAAATTTATTTTTGTTCCTTCTAAATGTATTATTATGCGGAATGCAATTAATTCCAAATTGAAAAAGGCTAAATGTACTTAACAACATTTTTATGTTTTATATTTTAATTCAAAACTGCATAAATTTTAACTTTGTAATGTATTTAAGCATACTTATGTATTTGCAAGCGATATTAAAGACGTATAAAAAGAAAAAAGAAAACGATTTTTTATTGAAATAAGCTGTGTCTGATTTGGCTTTAAATGTAAAGGTTGAAAATCAAGAATCCGCAATTACAGTTGAGACTTAAGTTCATATTCAACACTTTATCGAATTGGAGACAACAAAAAATTGGCTCAAGCATTAAAGGGTAAGTCGAAGTAATATTTAATGTCTTAATTGAATTATGTGCCAAGAAAAATGAATTAGAAAGTCAAACTAATTTGCATGCCATAAAATTAACAAATGATTTCTAAAGTTGAATTTGAAATTGACATGAAATTTATGGAATTTTACACGCCGTTCAATAAATCAAAAACGTTCTGTATTATATAATCGCGATAAATCTGCCAGAAGCATGACATTGCATAAATCGCGTCTCGGTGGGCGTTAAATGCCAGTTGGGTTGACTGCAATTTGCCCTATTAAGCGTTGCTCTAATAACATTAAATCATAATGCAAAGAAGCTTCTTCGCTTAAAACAAAGCAGATTATTTTAGCACTCACACAGACACACGTATGTATGGTATGCATGTGGCTGTCTTTCATACAAATATCCTGCAGCTAAGAAGCAACAATAAATTCTCGATTATTAATAAGTCAGCTACTCTTTGATTTCGAATTGTTTATATTTGTTTATGTGCAATTACTAAAAGGCTTTACTGCTCCTACCATGAAATATTTAAGTTTCAAATGTTTTACCTTCAGCAATCCAACAATAAGTTATCTTGACCAAAATTCAACCAATCCCAGAAGCAAAAATTCAATTCATTTATTTTTAAAATATATACTTTTATTTTGTTGTTGTTTAAATTACGCATTCTTGCCGTATAATTACATTAAGTTATGTTTGTTTGTGTATGTATTGTGTATGCATTATGTATAGTAGTATGTCTATGTCTATAGGTACCTTAGGCAATAAATAATGTATGTATGTCGTATGTACTTATGTGTATGCTTGTATGTATATGTATTCATAGTATAGATTTAGAGTCATAGAGCATGATTTGATATTTCGTGAATTACGATATTTACGTTACGAGTTTGTTTACACATACATATACATATTTCATTTATATTTATGTATATATTTATAACTATTTATGTATGGTAATATGTATGTATGTAACACTAAGAACAGTTGAATGATGTATGCATGTAAATAGTTGTATGCCTTGATTTGATGATGAACTGTGAAGTTTTGCTGCCACAGTCCATTTTTTTTTGGATGAATACGAGTATGTACAGCATGAATTCTAATTAAAATGCTTTCGCATATAAGAGTTCGAGTTTTGCTACTTTTTTTTTATATATATATATTGAATGTACATACATATTCATTACTTTTTAATTACATTACTAATAGCAATTTTTTTGTTATATTTTATTATTATAATTTTAATATATTTTCAATACATACATCATACATACATAGAAGGCATTTGTTCTTGAATACAATTTTCATGTGTTTTTTTTTTTTTTATTTCCACTTATCTTTTTTTTTGTTGTAGTAATTTACATTTATTAAAAAATTATTTGCTAATATTTGGATATTGTTGTAATGTATTGCATTATTTAATTATTTTTTTTTTATTTTATTTCGAGTGTGTGAAAAGCAACAAAAAAAGGGGGAAAATTATGAAAAAAGTCTCGTTTTTTATGTCATCTAAAGCTCATTTTAGTTTTTTGTTCAACGAATTTTTAACGCTTGAGATTCAAAGTTGTTCAGTTTTGTATTTTCTATGATAAAATTGTGTGTTCATATTTTTTAAAGAAGCTTAAAACTAAAATTACATGTAATTTTGTTTTCTGTTTTTTTTTTTAAACTTTATTTTTTGTTTTATTGTTAAAACTAATTAAATTTATTTTGAGCTTTCATTTGCTTTGCATTTAGCTGCATACAATTTATATATATTCAAATTAGCAGTGCTGAGAAAAAAAACTAAATAGAAATTAATTTCAAATTTTTACGTTGAAAATATTAAAAAAAAAAAAATTAATAAATTGAGATTTATGTTTTACAAATTAAAGTCTAAAAGAAGGCCACAATGAAATCTTTAAGAATAATTATTTTTTGTTTATGTATAATTAAAGTTTAAAATAATTTCCTTAATTAATAAAAAACTATGCTAAAAGAAGTTTTTACAACGCATTATTAAATTTTAATTTTTTTTTTTTTTTTTTTGTCATTTGGCGTTGCGTCAAAATGTTCTTGAATCTACATAGAATTATGTAAATGCATTTAACTTGCATTTGTGGAATTTGTGTTGGTCATCCGTATAAGTTGCCATATGCAGTGGCAGCAGACACGCGACCAACGTGCGAAGGATTGGCAAGTGTGTGTGCATATGAGCGTGAACTGAATTGAGAGCTGATGTTGGAATTGGCTGGGAGTGAGTGTGTGGGTTCAGCATGCTCAACGGAAAAGGAGATTGTCGTCGAACTGAAACATCTCCGCCTTCTCCCAATTCTATACATCACTTTGCTTTGCATTCGTGTTGATGATAAAGGCGCCATTGATGTGTCCATTGCCGACCTTGGCGTTGCCATTGGCCGAGCCGTTTGTGCTTGCATAGTAGGTGGGCAGTATATTTTTGCCATTGGCGATCATGATGGCAGTGTGTGCTGTGCCGCCGTTCAGATGTGCCACCAGTGGATTCTTTGTGGCCTCTGCTGGTGGTGTCGTTAATGCTGGTGGCGTCACTGGTGATGGTTTAATCAATTCAAGTTTATCATCCGTTGAACCCTTCAAGGCTGTCTTCACCAAGCCGCCGCCAACAACACCGTTGCCAATATTCCGGCTACGTTGTTTGGGATGTGGCAGAGCATAACGCAACTTATCCCAGAACCATGGATCGCCCCACTTCAAGTAAGTGTTCATCTTGAGATAGGCTTGCAGTTCCTTGTCCAATTTCTCAACGTTGCCAATGTCGCCATAGATTATGACAATGACGCGTGCACGACCCTCATTCAATGCCGCCATATGTGCCATACGGAATTCCATGCGCGCCCATTCCGAGACAATAAAGTTCTGTGATAGAAGAATAATCGTACGTCTCGATTCGTCGACAGAGCGTACAATCTGTTCGGGTATGAAACCACCTACGGGCCAATCACGTTCATGCAGGCATAGTTTATACGGTATGGGACCGTGTTCGAGCTGTGGCACCAGATGATCGATCAGAAATTGTTCATCTTTGTGTGAATATGAAATGAAGGCATCGTATTTCTTATCTTTGTCCAATTCCTCTTCCGTGACAAACCACAGGCAGAGATTATGCGCAAACAGCCAGATTTTGATCTCCTGTTGATATTTATAGTACAAGGCGGCCGTGATGCCAATGAGAAAGCCGAAGAGTGAAATGATAATCGCTATTGCAACGATGAACACCTTATCGCCGGCACAGATGTCATTCACCGAGAGATCTTCCATTTTGGTGGGCATTTCAGCGTCCATGCAGTACATCTCATTGCGATCGTCAATTTGCTTGTAGTTTGTCTGCGTGAAAAGTAGCAAGTCCTTCGTGTCGCACTTGCAACGCCAAGGATTGTTCGAGAGTCGCAACGAGTTCATCGGCATGGTTTTATTCAGGAAGTTGAGCACAGAGGCGTTGAGCGCTTGTATTTGATTGTTGCGCAAGTCAAGATAACGCAGACCAAGTGGCAGCTGCTCAACAGCCAGTTCCGTGAGATTGTTGCCCGACACATGCAACTTGGTGACATTTGCATAACCGATTTCATCGCCACGCGGCAAACGAGTCACGCGATTGTTCTCAATGTGCAACTCTGTGGCATGCAACTGCAATGTGCTCAGCGCCGGCAATTGTGGCACACGCGTCAAGTTGCCATTGGAGCAATTGACTAACAGTACTTTGCCAAAGCTACGCTTCCAGCACTCACAGCCACGCGGACAACGTGGCGCTTGCGGATCATCAGAGGCATCGATGGGACAGAGCAGATCAACGGGCTTGACTGTGTGCGCCGAACGTCCATGCATATTCTCAGGCTTATCGCAACGTAGATTATCCGTGTTCATGCGTATTTTCTCAGCATTGAGCGTGGCATATTCACCGCGCAGGAATTGCACAAAGTGCAACATATGACAATCACAGTGCAGGGGATTATCGTTGAGATCAACCGAGAATGAGGTGCCGCTGGGCAAGGGATCGAGTACGAGACCAATGTTCTGGAAGTCAATGTGTCGTATTTGATTGTGTGTTAGATTCAGTTCAACGTCACGTTTCGTTAGGAACTGCAAGTCGGAGAAGGTCAGTGAGGTGAGTTTGTTGTAGCTGAGATCGAAGTTCTTCAGTTCAAGCAAATGGAATTTCCAGTCTTCAAATATGAACATTATTGAATTGTTGCGCAAATTGAGCGATTGCAATTTGGATAGACCACGGAAGGGTGAGTATTGATCGTCGCCATTCGGTGCATAGCCATCGAGCACGCCGTGCATTGGCTCGCTCAGATCGATCAGATTGTGCTCCATATCGATGTGCATCAGCTTGCCGGTGTTCACGAAAGCATTGGGATTGATTGTGGTCAGGCGATTGTTGTTCAGCACCAACGACTCCAAGTTGGTAAGCGAACTGAAGATCTCACTGTGAAAATAAAAAAAAAAAAATTCAAGTTGGTTAAGCGTTTTATATATTATATTATATTATATTCTTTTAGATCTTAAGTGATAATAATTTTTTTAAATAGCTTACCTTGAGATTTCTGTGAGTAAATTATCGCCCAAATTGAGCACAACCAAGTGACGCGTGTTCAGGAAGAGCTCATTAGGCAGTGTTGTCAGTCGATTGCGTCGCAAGTCAATGCTCAAGAGTTCCGTTTGATCCGTAAGCAATGAGCCCGGCAACGTTGACAGATGATTATTGATCATGGTAATGTTCGTGATGGCCACCGAATTCTGCAACAGATCACCGGGCAGCTTTTCCAGATCACACGAAATCCATAATTCCTTCAATTGTGGCAAGTCGGCAAACAATAGCGACGGCAGTGATTTCAATGGTATGCGATTATTCATCAGACGCACCTTGACCAGATTTTTATTGTGTGTGAAGAGACCCTCAGGCAGCTTGCGGAAACGATTTGCATTCAGATTGATGACGTTCAGATTGGTCAAACGTGAGAACACATCCGGCTGCAGATACTCAATGCCATTCGTGCTCAAATCTAAATCCAATACGGAGGTGGCACCCTCAAAGGCGTATTTACTAAGATTACGCAATTGATTGCTCCACAGATTCAAATGTTTCAGCTTGTGCAGATTACGGAAAATACCCGGTGGCAAATCCTCAAGATTATTGTGTGCCAATTCGAGAAAGTCAAGATTCTCCAGATTGGCAAAGAGCTCCGCCGGCAGATGTTTAATGTTCGAACGTATATCGAGCCATGTGAGATTACGCAGATCGCTGAGCAGGTCGGCGGGCAGATGTGTTAGACCGCTCGTAGTGAAGCGCAAACGACGCAGATGATGCAGACGTTCGAGATGTGTACGCATCAGATTCACGCCCAAATTATTGCTCTCGAAGATAAGCGACGTAACATTCTGTATGCCCAGATGATCGAGTATGCCCGCAATGGGCGTATTATCGGGCAGCGGACATTGCTGTATCTGCACGTTTGTGCTATTGCCGATGCGCATTGATGGCAGTTGTTTGTACTCACGCGCATCGCCGATATTGCATTCGATTTGCACATGATTGCCTGGTCGTATGAATAACTTGAATTTCGGTATGTTGGAATTAATCGGACATTCGATCTCGAAGTCGGCCAGCACCGATGAGCAGAGACATTGTGTGTTGGCAGTGAGTTCGTTGCAGTCATCACGCCGGAAATAGGCGTGTCCACAATGTTGCTGTAGCTGTGCACAGACCAAGAGCAGGAGAAAAGCATAGCATACTGTTCGGCTGTGCGGCCCTTGTCTGACTATCATGTTGGTTGCTTGTTTACGTTGTTGTTGCCAAGCGTCGATTGTGTTGCTGTCGTGCAGTTGTTGTGCTTGTTTAAATCTGCAAAAAAATAGAACGGAAATCCAAGTTTAAAATACATAAAAAAATCATTGCATAAGCGCGAGCGTTTTTCTTTTTTCTATTACATAAAAAAGCATTGGATTATTGTTCTATTTATGCGGTTACATAACATTTTCGTAACGATAACTCTAAATCACCACAACTTCCGCATTTTTCACATTTTGATTTATCTTTTGTTTTGCTTAAAACTAAAAAAGAAAAAATATACTATATATATACTCTGCGGGAAACGCCTGACAATGTCATCCGCACAATGGCAAAGACAACGTAAAAAGTCATTTGTTGCCAACATTCAAGCGGAAATAACCTGATTACGCAATATTAACATGAAACGTGCACGGAAAATTGATTTGTGAATTGTAATTAAATTAATAATATCTTCACTCACATCTTTGACTTCTTTATGAATTGTTCATGTTTCACAAATGTCATTTCATTGTTTATAATTGTCATGACGCAATTCTGTTTAAACCAAATGACAAGACGATGATGAAGCAAGGGAAATAAATAATGGAAATATGATTAATTGAAAGAAAAACTGACAAATGAAAAAGTGAAAAAGAATTAAGAGTGAGAGAGAGAGAGAAAAAGAAACGTGCAATGACAAAAGTTAATTACATATATTGTATGGCAAAGAAAAGCTTAAAAAAATATTTTAAAAAACAGTATGATAGGTAATTACTGCTTTTAAGGTTTCATGGTGAGATTACAAAGTGAAAAATATAATTGCTAAAGTTTTAAGGCGAAACAAATAACTATTTAAAGCAAAACTTAATGCTTCCTAAAAGTATGCTATACAATTTTTCAACTGACATTTATTGTGCTCGTTTTGATTAATGATCAGCTTAAGTTAAACTAAACTTTCAACTTTCTTGCACAATTCTGTGCTTGAAACAGTAAAAACTAAAAAAAAAAAATAATTTGCTTACAATTTTTATGTTGCCTTTAATCTAACAACTTGTTGTTATGTCATGTTGTATGCATATGTTTAACCCTGCCAAGCCCTGCAAAACAATTCAACACAATCTTGGCAACACGTACTCATGTTTATTGTAAATTATTCATACGCCATGTGTTGCCAACTCAGATCACGAAAGCGCGACATTGATATAAAAAGTTAATTAACGAATAAGAAAAAAAAAAAAAATGTGTTACCTTTAAAAAACGAAATATGCACAATGAAAATTTTGATTATTTTTTGTCAATGTGAAGTATGCTAATATAACGTCTCCTTCTGCTGACAGTCAATGCATGACATTTATTTTAATTAATAACACGTATACGCAATGCGTGACTGTGAAAGAGTTAAAAAAACAGCTGTGAAAAAAAAAACGCTTTTCACATGCTTGCATATTAAATACAGAAATTATTGTATGCTTTTGTGCGCTAGAGAGTAAAACTCTTAAAAATAAAGAGCTGAGCAGTTTAATTGTTTTTTTTTTATGATGAATTATATTTTTTCATGTGCTTTGCTTTGCAATAATTTGAAAAGTTTTTGTTTGACAGGCAGTGCTCTTTAATAGTGTGAGTCTGTGTGTGTAAATATGTATGCGCGTGTTTAGCTTTTGATTACAGTTCTAATGTCACAAACACACGTTTAAAGTGCACGAGCTGCGAAAGTGTCGACTTTGTTGGCCACGTTGGCGGTGTCAGCTTGCATGTTACATTTTTTACCATTGTTGTTATTTTTAATTTTGTTTTGTAGGTGTGCGATATGCGTCCGTGTGTGTGAGTGTGTACGTGTTTGCTTTGTGGTGTAATTATGGTCAGGGTTCGTAAAGTATTCTTGCTAAGTGCATGCATGCATATGTGACTCTTGACTATATTTGAATATGTGTGTGCTTGTGTGTGTCATTTCCGTTGGCTTTTTAATGAATTTGTCAAGCGTTGAGTACTTAATAATTATGATGTTATTGTCGTTGTTGCATATTTTTTCTGGCTCGCGCACTTGTCTGTAATTTCTCGTCATTGAAATCATTTCAAAATGTCATTAAAATTATTACTGTAATTGTTTTGTCGCCTGCTGTTTTTTTTTAAATTTATTTCTATTTTTATTTCATGTGCCGTTGCTTTTGTGCCGCGAGCAATGTCAAAATTGTATGCTGACAATTAAATTGTACACCATTTTCAGAAATTCATTTTCAAAGAATTCAATTAAAACTTTGCTTTCATCATCGTCATGAATCTTCAGTTGCGCCTTTGCTTATTTCATTTTGAAAACAGTTTTGCGCTTATTTTCGTTTATTTTTTTTTTGCTGTTTTTTTTTGAGCCACACTGTCAGCCACACCGCCAAAGCGCCCGAAACGATGCTTAAGTGAAATAAATTTTCCGCTGTTGACAGCCTTTTTGAAGAAGTTTTCGGCTTACTAATTGAATTATGACAAGTAGTAATTGATTTTGTGCGAAATTTAATGCATAATTCTGTTTTTTTTTTGGGTGTTTTTCCTATGAGCGTCGAATTAGAGCAAAGCTAATTAGTTGAAATGTGCATGTGTGTATTTTATAGTCGACTTTAAGGCATCCCATCAAAACTTTTATGCTTATCAAATGCCCATTTGACGAGCATTTTCAGGGTATATGATTCACATGAATCTAACTCCATTTCTATACGAAAACACATATGGGGCGCCGATTTTTTCATCGTTTTTGTTGTTAAACAAACACGTTGAACGTTCGATTTGTTCGGATATATGTTCGACTGTTAATGTTTGACTGTTACTGTTTGACTGTTATTACACGGCTGTTACTATTCTGTTATTTGCAGTACTTTTAGCTCTGCTGTTGCTGTACTGTTCGAATTTAAAATCAATTAAAAAAATGTTCATTTCTTCAAATTAATTTTATTTTAATAATTATAACAGAATAATAATTCATAAATGAAGTAGTATTATTATTTGGTCATCAACTCCCTATCGGGAGTCTGAAGCACAAATTCCTCCACGCGTCTATGTTTTGGGCTCGTCTTCGCCAGGTGATAACACCAATTGTAGAGTGGGCTTCCATCACCTAGTCTTGCCAACACATCCTAGCTCGTCCTCTCCTCCCCTTCCCGACAATCTCCGCATCAAATACCTCACGAGCCGGAGTGACTTCTTCCATACGTGCGATGTGACCCAGCCAGCAAAGTCTATGAAGTTTTATTCCATTGACTACGTCAGCATCATTGAATAATTTATTTTTTATTTGAAATGACATCTAACGCTTTGGTTGTTATTATTATTCCTAATATTCAAATTAAAGCAAAGTAGAAATATTTCGTCCGTCCATTTTTGCTTTTCTGTTATATCAAATACGAAGCCTTGAAGTTGGTGTGTTTTTAGTTTTTACACAAAAGCATTCAATCAGCCTTCAGACTAGCATTCAGTTCATGTCTAAGTTGGAAACAAAATTTGTAGTTTTTCATTTTTACACAAAAGCATTCAATCAGCCTTCAGACTAGCATTCAGTTCATGCCTAAGTTGGGAACAAAATTTGTTGTTTTTCGTTTACACACAATAGCATTCAATCTGCCTTCAGACAAGCATCCAGTTCATGTCGATGTTTCTAACATAATATGTTGTTTTTTGATAAACATCCAGTTCAAATGCCGAGGCGCATTCAGTGTAGGCCATGAATGTGTAACATCCATTGATGCTGAATCGAAGTTGTGAATTTGTCACCATGATCCCAAAAATTTTGCTGGGATAAATTTAAAATAAACAACACACACACACATACATCAACTTAGACAAATTGCGACCAAAATAAACAATTTTCATGCATAATTTTCGGTCAATATGATTTTATGAAATGTTTGTATTCATTTATTTGTGCTGTGCTGGTCTGGTCTGACATTTTACGTAAACTATGCAAAAATATGCAATAATAAAACCAAATATTGCAAATCTGTGTGTGTGTGTGTTTCTATTTATGATTGTTTTTGCTTGTAGTTTTATAGTGATAATTGCATACACTTGTACACAGCTGCTGCTGCTGCTGCAATCAATTCGAGTATTTATACATGATTGCAACTTGTTTTCAAAGCAAATAATATGATGACATACAAAATTCATGCTTTTGTCAAACAAAAGGTTATTAATTTTTAAGTGTTTGTTTATACATTTTACATTTTACCCAATTGGATTCATTTTGTGGCTTTCGCAGGTTTCCAATAAAAACGACAAATCAAAACAAATTTAAGTAACAGCATACAACAATTGAAAATTTTGCTTTCATGTTGTGCTGAGCATAAAGAGTAATAATAGAAAAAAACTATAAAAAAAAGACGCTTTATTACAAATTGATCTTGTCTAAAGCTTTTGCTGCCAAAAAGTATGCAATAAATAAATGCAATAAAATTGTAAATCATATTCATGTCATGCCCACAGCAAGACACGCTATTTTCCTGTTGTAAAATGTGAGCTACAAATATGTTTTCCATTGTTTAAACAATAATATTTTCAATAATAATATTTTTCCAATCAATTGTCTTCAAATGTCAATGAAATTTCATTCAGCTGTAGAAATAAATTGTAAACGATTTATGGCTTTGGCTACGCATGTGTTGACTTCAATGCATAAACACAAAATGTGTAATATTTACTTTCGGCATTTTCTGAACATAAATGAGACATTAATATGCACTTAACTAAATCGTTTCGTTGCTTTCATGCCTGAGTTGTTTGCGTAAATAAACAAAAGCCGAAGTTGAACAAAAAGTAAACAATTTGAATATATATTCGTGTGAAAAGTTTAATGTTATTAAGCTGAAATTGCTTTTAAAACAAATTACTTTAAATTGAAAAGGTTTAACAGACTTGCGTGTTGCAAAGCAAAATGTCTAGCATACTTATGTGCGCAAAAATCTAAGCACACTGCTGCCAATTGATTTCAGGCAACTTAATGCAAACGTGTGTGTGTGTTTGTGCCAGTTACCCATTTTTACACATATACACACACTAATTTACTTACACACACATACACACACATACATATACAGCAAAGGTTGAAGTGCAAAACTTGACGCTAATTTTCAAGCGTGACACCTCAAGCAGCACTCACACAACATGGCAGCAAACGAGATGCTGTACACCTGAGTGTGTGTGTGTGTGTGTGGGTGAGTTTGTCTGTGTGCAACTGAGCGCCTAATGAGCGTCTAGAAAAGTTTTAGCGAGAATTTCAAGCACGTAACCGCGACATCATGTTGTGTTGAGTTGAGTCGTGTCAACTTATATGTTTTTGCTGTTGTAGTTTTTGTTGTTGTTTAGTGTGTGTGGTTTAGCAAAAATGTAGTGACGTTAGATGAGTAGAAAATGTTTGTTGTTGGCAACAGCCTATGCAAAAGTTATAATTAAAAAATAATTCCATGCAGCATCATAAGAAAAAAACGTCATAAGCGGCAAAAATTTCAACATCTGAATATGCCAATAAGCACAACAGTCACGCCAGTTTTAACTCATGCTGTCAGATTTAATTATTCAACGAGCATAACGTCTAAAACTGAGGGGTTGAATGTCTCAGTAGGTGAGTGAGCGTCTAAGCAGGTGTGTGTGTGTGTGCTTAAGTGTGAATGAAGAAAATATGTTGAAAATTGCTGCGCATTGTTAATAAAAGGTTATATGGGGCGGCGATGGGCAAAGCTCAATGCGTTATGCTACACATTTTTCACACATGCCAACATTGAACTTCACCTCATGCTCTCATCACAAATTCGTTTTCGTTTTCATTCAAGCTCTTGCCATCTTTCGCTTTCACACTAATCGCATGGCCGCAACGCATACAAATTTGTATGTTTGAGTGCGCATTTTTGCACTCACGTGCTTTCTTCCGGAATGTAATGGTACTAAATTCATTAGAAGCACTAAATTACAACCACGGGAGCATGTTGGGTTTGTGCCTACCTAACTGTTTGTCTCACCGACTGCTTAGATTTTTATTATGCCACACATATACATAATTTGTGTGTGCATGTGTATGTGTATGTGTGTGCATGCTATTTAATAGTCACACCACCCGCAGCAACAACGACAACAACAAAATTGGCTTTCACATGCCTGTGGCGCATTTTATTACTGCGATTCCCACATGTCGTCAGTAACGTCGTCGCCCTCATCGTCATCGCCTTCATCGTCGTCATCGTCATTCTGCTTTGATATTTAATGCTCAGCTCTTCATGGCTGTCTGCTGAATTAAGTGCCAAGTGCTATGTGAGCTCATATACCTTTTTTATAACATAACATTTTTTCTTTCTTTTTTGTTTTCTTGCCACACTGTAAGAGATTTTAAGTTTATTGCGTTCTTGATTAAGCAAGACATTGCCTTGTATATGGCTGTATGTGGTTCATTTACTTGCCACTGACATAATGTTCAGCTTCGATGTAATAACCAAAGCACAATGCTTAAAACAGCTTTAAGTTATTTAAGACACAATTGACTTAATTAAAAAAATAGAAATAATACTTCTCTACCATTTTTCTTGTACTTTTCATATTATTTATATATAAATATTCCCTATTTTTTTCAGTTATTCATCGTAAGGCATTCTTCTTTACGTTAAAATTGTAAACTTCTGTTTTTTCTTTGACTTTGCCTTTATAAAACTTATTGTTTGTGTTTAAAAAAACATTAAAGTTTTCCTCACTCGCAAGAAATCAATTAAGTGCTGAATTTTTAATTTGTGCCTCAAAAGAAATAAACAAAAACAAGAAAAAAAAAAATGTACCGAAAAAATATAAATTTTTCTGTTTGCCAAACATACAAAAACAAAAAGAAAAGCATGAAAAAAAAAATGAAGAAAACAAAATGTGCACAAAGCCATCAATCAACTTGACTAATTACGAAAATTTTGCGCACTGAAAGCATTTTCATGTTGGCAACAACAACACAAACTTTGGAAACGAAAATTGGCAAACGAAACGCAAAGAGGCCATCAAGTCATGCAGGCCCAAGCAAGCTCAGCTGGCGAGCCAGCAACTAGGAACTAACACAAGCCCATTGGCACAAGCTCATGTCTCAAGCTTGTCTATTCGCATGTCTGGCTTGTACGCTCAATGCCAACGTTGGTGCCGAAGACGACGTCGACGACGACGACGACATCGTAGCAAATTGAAAAATCTACAAGTTGTTTAACAATTTCTTATTAAAAACTTACAAAAGCAACAAAAGTTCGCAACGCGTTTCAAGAAGTGTGCTAACTTCGCCTTTATCAAAATAACAAAAAAAAAGAAAATTTTGAAAAATAAAAAAAGAGGTCATTGAGTATTGTGTAGAACGCGGTGTGTTGCAGTTCGAATAGTTCGAGTGGCCATGTAGTTTGATTGTTAAGAACTTCAAGCACTTCTTTGCTCTACACTGCTCTACTCGACTCTGCTTTACTTGCTTTGCTCTGCTGTGGTTTAGTTTAGTTTTCTTAGTTTTGCTTTCTTGGTTTAGTTTCATTTCGTTTCGTTTCTTATTGCACACATTTTGGTTTTATTTTTTGCTTTTTTGCTTTTCGTACATGTGTGGCGTATTTTAAGTAAGTCGGTTTGGCTAAAATGTCTGTTTGTGTATGCGTGTGTGGTTACATAAAACGTTGGCAATCTTTCGACACAAACTTCGTAAAGTTTTCCTATGTGTTTTGTATTTCTTTTTCCCATGCCAATTCCTTTTTTTTTCGACTCTTTTTGGTTTGCGTGTCTAGCCAAAAAAATGTTTATAACATCGAAACGTACTTGTTAGCCACGAAATGCACGAGTGTGTGTGCGTTTGTGTGTGTGTGTTTTGGTCTGCGTTAAGCAACTTGAGCATTGAGAGTTGCACAGCTCTTGTGCAAATAACATTTCGCAAGTGCTTTGCAAAAATTTGTAATATTCTTGCTTTTTATCATATTTTTTTTCTCTCTGCCAAAATTTTTGTTGCTTTTCGATGCAGTGCAACTCAACGCAACACAGCACAACACAACGCAACTTCACGCCACTCCAAGTCAACTCGACTGGAGTCGACTCAATTTGATTTGCTTTGCCGTGCTTTGCTTTGCTTTACACTTGGCTTTGCATTCAGTCTGCATTCTTAGCTATTCAATTATACGCATATAAATCAATCTGTTTTCCTTTTTTTTTTTTCATGATTTTTTGGGTGTTTTTTTGTTTTTTTTTTTTTGTTTTTGGTCTGCGTTGCATCAGTGAACTTTATGCAGTATTAAATATTTATTGTACACGAGTTGCCGGAAGTTGAACGTATGCGTTTTAATATGAACGAAATTGCCCGAAAGTATTTGCTTATTGTTCTAGCAAAACAAACCAAAAATTGCAAGAAAAATATTTCATTTTTTGGCTTTAAATCCTATTTGCAAAATGTTGAAAAGCACAAAAGTTTGCTGTAAATATGATTTATTTAAAACAATTAGCAGATATGGACTTACTTTTAATACAAGTCTTTGATTGTTGTGCTTAAGCAGCAATTGCCAACTAGTAAATGCATTAAATACACAATTGCATAGACCATTTAAGCTTATTGATTGATACAAAAAAAGCCATGTTCTTAATGTTCTTTTGAAACACTCTTAAGCGCCAAGCTTAAGCAAAAAGCCAAGCCAAGATTGTGTATTATGACAAATCAAATGAAGCTAACAAATCCATTATTTATTCTAAGCCGATTTCGTTAGACCAAATCTGCTTACATCACTCGTTTGTCATGCCTTTGATGTGTTAATAACAAACTTGTACTATCATCATCATCAACATCATCATCATCAGCACAACCCACCGACACCCACGTTATTCGCATGGAAATTGAAACTATTCCTAGCACTTGAATGAAAATGCCAACCACAAAAGCAAAAAATAAAATAAAAATGAGTGAAAAAAACCGCCAGTCATGCACGTTGAACGCATTAAGCTGATTAAATGCTAAGCAGCACAAAACCTGCTTTGCGGCAAACTTGAGGTAATCATGAAAGGCAACTGTTTGCCACAAATTTGTACGCTGCATTTCATTATGTAGAAAAGTACACTAAACTACGCGCATTTGTGTGTAGACAGTATCAAGTGTTTGTCTGTTTGTATAAAAGTAATACTAATTGGCTTAATAACTGACTAATGAATGTTGTTATAAACAAAAAGATAACCTTTAGTTTTGGATCTAAATAGTGCTGGCATTAGCTCAACTCAAACATAAAAGATAATTTATACACATACATAAATAGCAAAAAATAACAAGCTATAATAAAGAAAGAACACTAAAGGATGTTATATGTGCTGTTAAAATCTAATTTAACTTGTCAACCTTTATGTTATATTCATAAACATAAAGTTGAGCATAAAACAAGTTTTATAGCACTTTAAAGTGCATAAGAAAATATAAAAAAATGTTGATTCAGCGTTGAATATATACAAGTAATTTATGATGCTTACACACACGCACATATAGAGGCAATGAATGCCTAAGCATTTGCAATGCATTAAAAACTAATTAGCAAATTAATTAAGTACGTTTTCACGCGCACAAATTACGTATACGCAATATGAAAATGATTAACAACATTCTGCTGAGTCATGTGTTTGCCATGCCTCATTTCATTTTGCCATTTGCCATATACATACACAGATATATGCGTATAAGCAAACAGCAAAGCATATCTTTAATGAAAATGTAATAATAATAAAGACTTTTATGTCTGTAACGCCCCAAACATTAAGAAATAATTCTTTGCTTGGCATAGAGCCCAGACAAAGTCAAGTGTAAATTCATAACAGTAATTTCTTTGTCTGTGTTCAGTAAAGCGAAAAACTTGCAGTTTCAAGTTCTAATTGTTTAAAGTGTTAATTTTGTTGAACGCATTGAAATTTGCAAATGAAAAAAACTGCAAAGAATTTGTAAAGTTCTTAAGTCGATTTAATTATTTATCGCTTGAAAGGAATTAAGCGTCTTTACGCGTCTGTTTCTGTGTGTGTATGAGCTACGAAAATTGACTTATCATGCACGTGTTATTAACACTTAAGTATGCTACTTGTCTTTTCTTGTTTTGCTCATACAAGTTTCTTCATCTGTCTGCTGATATTTTAATGCAAAAGTTGTGCGTCTCCAATTCTTATGACACGTGCCAAAGTAAAGGCTTAAATGACTTGTTTTTGTAACTTCCTATGTGTCAGTCTTGTTTTCTACTTATCTCATTTGCTAATCACCAAAGCGATTTGTCTTCATTTCTGCCTTTTTTGCTCTGCTATGAATTTTTTGCAATCTTTCTATTTTTTTTTTTTCATACTTAACAATATAAACTCTTATAATGCTTTGCATTGTATAATTTTGTTGTGCAAAATTCGCGCATGAATAAATAAATTAATCAGTGAAAACTCATGCCTTCAGCTTCTTAGCTTTGAAAACTTTTCTTTATCTTTGTGTTCCCTTTTGTTGTTCGTTGCATCTTTATGAGTTGTTTTTTTTTTGTTAGCATATGCAAAGTAGCAAAAATTTCAGTTGCTAGCAAAAAAACAAACACACATAAGCAAAAAGCGAAGAAGAAGAGTAGACACTAATGAGTTCAACAAAGAAAAAAATGTAAAATCTCATAGAAACTTCAAAGTCGGCAACATTCATGATCTGCGCATCTTTCTCTACTTCATGGCTCTTTATCATTTGGCTTTAGCGTTGGCGTTGGCGTTGGCGTTGTTGTTGTTGCTGCAGTACTACTTGAAGTTGCTTTTTGCACTCTTTTTAGCATAATAGACGTCGCCATTGTGCTGAGCGAACAAAGAAAACTTGCAATGCCGACGCAATGTCGTTAAAGAAAAGTTCAAGTATTGATGGCATTCAAGCGAAGGCAAACGAGTCTTGAAGCGCCTTAATTTGATGAGATGTTTAGAGAGAGAGAGCGATAGAGAGAGAAGACAGTTGGTGTGAGAAGTTGTGGGACGCTGAATGTGTTTGCATTGTTTTGTTTGTTTGTTGTTGTTGGCTTGTTTGGTGGGTGTTTGCATTGTTCCATTAATGTGAAAGGCTTGACATAAGTTTTTTTTGCTACTTTAATTATGTGTGTGACTGCGCTTTCTTTGCAAGCCGTGGCTGCTTTTTTGGCAGAGAGATTTTCATTTCAAATAACAACATTAATGAAGACATTTCATTGACATAAGAAGTAAGTATTTTGCAATGTTCGTTGCCTTAAGCCAGTAACAATTTATTACTTTTATATATACTTATATGTTGCTCAACTGCCAACAAATACAATTGAAATGTCTGTAAGTGAAATTGATTTTGTAATTTAGTTTATATTTGCTTTAAATGTATGACAAAATAATTAAATTTATGTATGTGCCAATCATTGAAAGTTGTTGGAAGAAATTATTAAATTTGATTAGCTTCAAATGCATTCATGCTTATAGAAAAGCTAATCATGAGCAACATTATAACTTTAATTAAGTCAATTCAAACAAATAATATATGTTTTTAAATATGTGTGCGTGTCCTTTGCCTCTGCTATGCTTTGCAGATTTAATTGCAAACCTTGTTAGTTTAAGCATTCAAAAGCAGCCAAGCTTGGCATTAATTCTATGTTTAGCACGCGTGTCATGCGCGCATGAAGATACTCTTACGTTAAACAAGCTAAACAACAACAATAGCAACAACAGCAGTGAACCAAAACAAACAAAGAAAGAAACGAACATATGAACGCAAAATAGCGCACATCCTGCCAGCCAACATTGACTCTACGCCCAATGCTTCAACGCCAGAAGTGTGTATCTTTTTATTTTTTTACTCAAGACAACTTCTCTGCTGCGGCAAGTGCAAAGTCTATGCCAGTAGCTGCTGTAGTAATAGTGAAAATGGAAACCAAGTGTAAATATAGACACAAGTTAAATAAAACGCAAATATAAAATGCGTTCTGCCCTCATCCGCTCTCAAGCCGCTATCAGCACAGTCATCGCTAAGTTGAGGTCGTTGCGAGTCGTGCGCGCAAATGAGCTTGTCACTTGTTTTAGCATTTAAGCCCAGAGCTAAGGTTGCCAAGAGAAACGCATAAAAAAAACATATAAAAAAAGGGGGCAAAAAGTAAGCGAGGTATGCAGACAAGCAGGTCCGAGAGAGCAAGCAAAGGCGACCCTCGAGCATTGCATAGTTAATGGCAAATAATATAGAGCATACCTTCATACATAAATACATATATTTGTACATACATATATATATATCGTACGTATGAGAATATGAGCGTATTTGGCTCATGAGCTGAGTGCGTTGAGCAGCCAAAGATTGTCAAGGGACGCACGCGCGCATTCACGTACACTTCAATTATTATGCGAAGACCTTAACAGAGCTGTGCTGTGCTCAGTGCTGAACAGAGCGTCAAGTCTATAGGGACTGGTTTTACTTAACCAACTGCCCGCACTCACCGTGCGTCGCTCTTGCTGCAGCAACAACGATTTCTGATCATGATGTGTGTAACTTTTGGTTCATTCGTTTGTTTGTTTGTTCGTTGCTTGGTTGGTCGCCCGCTTGCTTGCTTGCTTGCTTAGTTAGTTTGCTGTTTATTTGTTTGTTTGCTAGCTTGCTTGCTTGCTCTTGGCGCTTGTTGCGTTTATTTCTTGTGGTCGAGTTCTCACACGTTTTGCCTTTTGCGGCATCGGTTTTTTTTTCTACCTTTACTGCAACTTCTGCTTATTTGCTACAATCATCACTATCACTTGACTGACTGGTCATAATTTGAGCTTCATTTCATGCTGCTTCATTTGGTAGTCTTTGCAACTTCGTTCTAGTTTGTCTTTTGTCGCTTAAAATGTAAGTCACGTTGGCATTTTTGCTTTGGCCTCTTCGTGTTTGTTTCACTTTAAATGCCTTAAATAGCAGCGTGTTGCGCCCTTTGATAGCTTCAGCTCATTTTTGCCACTTAAAGCACACAAATTATACATTTTCACATTGGTTAAAGTCTTGTTTATGGTCACATATTCTACAATCAAGTTATTGTGGCTTTTTTCTTGCTTTTTTTGCGTGCTGTAAAATGTTTGTAGCACAAGCTTTGACCAACGCAAATAAAGCAAAATTAATTTACGTTTTTTTTTTTTTTTTGTTATTTTTTATGCTAAATAGTTTTGCTAATCAAACAGGAAACCAAAGCGAGTTGAAAAAAGTTACAAAATATACATGATGGCGCCGTTACTGCAGCCACGAACAACCAAAAAATATTCATGAAGCGTGTAATTAAAAGGATATGCGAAAACAGACATCACACACATCATGTGAGAAAACTTTTCAGTTATCACACAAAAACAAACATGTGTGTTTCCACACCAAAAAAAGGAAGTACTCAAACGTAGTCATGTCGCTGATAAAAGACGTCGTCTAGCAATTTACATAGCTGTGCAAATGGACATAGCTGAAGGCACACAAACACACACACGCACATAGATACTTGCAAACATCATCAACATTTTAAATATTTACGCATTTGTGTTTGGTTTTGTGCTCTTCTCGTTGCCAGCTTTGATGCTGCGTGTGTATTAAAGCATCTTTTGCCGTGTATGCACTATAATTGTATGTGTGTATGGAAATTTTTGTTTTTATGCTTTCTAATTTGGTTGCTTGTTATTATTTTTCTATGTTTGGCCATGTTTATTTTTATTTTTATTTGTTGCAATTAGTGACATGATGCGTAAAATTAACACGCATCAATTTTGCTGAATTTGCTGAAATCAACATTTTTCAAAATAAGGTTTATTTTTTATTTATTTTGCATTTTCACTTCAGCGTTGAGCCCAATGGAATTTACAGACAAGCAAACAAAAAATAAATAAATTAAATCGACATAATATAAACACGTTGTATACGTAATTTTAATGTTGAAATTACACACATGTCTACAAGTATGTGTGTGTATGTTTTTATGTTGCCATTTCCGTTTGCTATACATACTAATACAAATATGCAGAAGGGCAGAGAGCGTTGGAGTATCTAACAGATCGATCGACATTCTGTCTGATAGATAGACAGACAAACAAACAAACGGAAAACCACACAACCGATTTCATGCTGTGGTTGTACGTGCATGTGTACGTGCATGTGTACGTGCATGTGTACGTGTGAGTGTGTTTGTGTGTTCAATAAATAAAAATGGCGTCAGTTATGAATGCTATCGTGGACTCTGAAGCGTTGCGCGTTTGCCAAACCGGAAGTGTCAACGTCGCCCACATTGTCGACATGATTATTTGCATATTCTTTTTGTTGTTGTTTCTTTTGCCGACGTCGCTTATTAAATTAAATGCAAATAAATTTTTTAATCGAAAATCGTTTAATTCAGCTCAGAATAAATGTGATAATGTCTGCAATGTTGGCTTGGCTTTCATGGAACTTTTATCTTTTATTGCGCATTGCACTCGTTTCATAATGATTAAGTTTTAAAAAATAACAAAAAGCTCATTATTTCAATTTATATCGCACAGACGTGCAACACACACACACAGACACAAAGACAATAAAGTCAAAGACCAAGCAAAAGTCGAAGTGTGCGAGCGAAAAAGAAATATTGTGCACAGAGAGTAAACAAAATGCATTACATTAAAAATAAAATAAAATCTGTTGCATACTTTTTTGGGTCATACAAGGCAGTGCCAAATTGTCCAGCACATACATACATGAAAAGAGGAAATAAAACAACAAAAATAATAATAAACACAAAAAAAAAAAAAAACAAACACAATCTGTGTGAAAATTGAAAAATTAATAAAAAAAAAAATAACAAAAGCGAGAAAAAAAGTCAATAAAAAACAGACAATAAAATTGGCAACAAAAACAAGAAGAATTACATGGCGAAGGAAATTAACATGCGATGTGATTTCATTTCATTTCGTGCCTTGCTGCCTTTTACGCTTTATGGCCATTAAAAGTGAGCGAGTGTAAAAAGAAATATTTTTTTTTTTTCTTTGTTTTCTTTGGCATAAAAAAATTAATGTTGCCGTAAAAATGCGTAAATTCGTTAAGTGCATCTTTTTTTTTGTTTTTTTTGGTTCCCATTTTGCCATGCAGAAAATGACAACAGACGTTTTAAAGTTTAATGCTTTAGTTTGAATTTTTTTTTTTATTGTTGCTTTTGTTGCTGCGCTCCAGCAAGACAGAGTCATTAATTTGGCGTATTGTATTTTATCTTTATCATTAATAATGAATTGCTGCAGTCTGCCGACAATCATCATGCCAAGTTATACTATAAAATATGCCAATTTGCTATGAACTAAACGCATACAAGCAAAAATTATCATTTCAATTTGTGCGTGTCAAAATTAAAGTCTTTTTTTAAATTTTACATTTATTTTGATTAATTTTTAATACTTCATTAGTGTCAAAAATAAAATAACAAAGAATAATTCTGTTGCATTTACTCGTATGTTAAGCTAATGCAACATTATTGCAGTGTCCTTTGCACTGCATCTGTTATCCTGTCACAACTAATTGGCGAACGGTCATTTACACTTCATCATTGAGTTCATAATGCAAATGTTAAATTATTTACATTTTAAATTTTGCAAATGCATTTTTGTTTTGTTCATAAGCTTTTGCATAATTAAGCATGCAAATGTGTTAGAGATGAGCTTTTTGTTAATTACCATATAATTATATATACGATATTATAAAACAAAACAAAACAATGCGACAACAACTTTGTTTATTATACGATTTGTCAACATTTTAAAATAATAGTTTTAAATTTCTTTTTTTTTTCTGATTTTTTGTGGCTTATTTTTAATTTATTATTTTTAAATTTGTTGTTGGTTTTAATTCAGACACGTCAACTTTGCGCACAATTAGTCTAATTGCGTATTTAAATTGGCGAATTATTTTTGTAAATTATTCATACAATAAATACGTTGAAAATGATTAAATTAATGACAAAAATTTTACAAAAATAAAAAAGAAAATGATTGAAAAATCAAAAAATTTAATGACATTTGCAAAATTGAAAATGATGATGCTTCAGTCAATAATGTTGTTGCTTTTAGTCAGTGAAATATAAAATTAATTAATTTATTTTAACTACTTTATTGCATATAAAAATACGAAAAAACTTGTAATTTGTAACAAATTAATTTCATTTATGCACACTACACTTAAATGTATACGAGAAGTATCGCATACAAGGTTTAAGTAGTCATAGAACCACACTAACCATAGAAGACAGATAGTTAGATAATTCGTTTAAGGAACAAAATGTGAATTCTACACTATCGTATGTTATATGTGGCTCTATGCAACATAGGACAACAAGTAGCGTACCAAAAAGTCGGAAATTTCGTTAATTTTATTTGTAGAACAATATTTTTTATCCATATGCACTGAGTTTTAAAAAAAAAATTTACAAAAAATTGAAAAAAAATACCAACAAGTTAAAATAACATGAAAAATACAACATACAAATTTTAATTAAATTTTTTCAACGCTTTGACATTCGGGACGAAAACATGTAATTTGTCTGCATCAAAGGCAACACTGGCAATAACACAACAACATCAACATCAACATCAACAACAACAACAACAACTACAATATCAATTACAACAAGTCCAGAGAGCAACGCAAAATTGTGTTGAGACCAACAAAATTTGTTTCAAGACCAAACCGCACACAGAATATGTTAAATTGCACTGCAGTGGCTCGCACAACAAACAAACTCACTCACACACACACATACACTGCGCTATTTTTTTGCATCTTTCAGCTAGCATGCATATGTGTGTGTGTGAGGATATTAATGGTTGTTGAAAGTTGCCTTTGTTGCTTATATACGAGTATGCCACACATGCATTAAAATGTTGCGACGTTCAAGCAGTTCTCTTCTTCTTTTTTTTTCTATATTTTTGTTGTATCTTTTTTCTCACAACTGGCGTTGCTATTGTTGCCAATGTCTGGCAAGTGTTCGTGTTGTTTTTCGCCAACAGTTGACATTTTAAGAGTTGCTGCCACATTGCATTTCACATGAATTCGCACATATGAAAACGAGCGAAAAGAATAAAAAATATAAAATAAAAAAAAAAAAAATAAAATAAGAGGAGCTGTAAAAACAGAGCTGTGTAGATGTTTGTTTGTGGCAACACTTTAGATTTTCTCGCTCTTGCTTCTTCATTGCTTATTCTATTCTTTTTTGTTGTAGCTTCATTTCTGTGACCGCGTCTGTCGCAAGTTATGAACTCTTGACAGCGATTTTATTCCATTTTCTTTTGTTTAAAAGAAAATATATATAAATTCAATGTCATTTTTAAGTTGTGTAGGGTTTTTTTTAGGTTATAGTTCGTGGTTGTGTTTAGTGAGGTTGTGCTGAGTGGTTTATTTAACTTGTCTATCTTCAATCACGGCAGCAGTAAATAATAATAATCAACAACTTATATCATTTCTCTGGGTTTCTGCCGACTTTTGCTACACATATTTTTTTAATAATTTTCGCATAAATTATTTACTGCTGATAAAATGATAACAAATCCCATATAAGCATAAAAGTTTCGTGTTCCAAACCATGTAATCAGAAAGGTGTGCTCTTAATTACTGAACTTTTAATATTTTAAATATTTAATTTTGTTTCGTACTCTTTTCCATATTTTAACGAATTTCAGTTGATTAACAAAATAATTAGTTGCTGAGCACAACAACATGCAGCCGCATTAAAACGTCAACTATTATTATAATTATTATTTTTAATCCGCGTTTTAATTAAAGTTTAAAATATGTTTATTTTTTCCTTGTTGATTTGCTGTAAGCCTGAATTTTTTTCACATTTTTTTTAAAGTTATTATTTTTAATGTTGGTTTTTGCTGCTAATTTGTTTGTTTGTTTATTTATTTGCGCGCAGTAAACTAATATTTTAACTCACCGGTTTTTTTTTTTTTTGTTATTGCGTGTATGGAAAAACTGCGTCTGTTTTTTTTTTGTGTTATTAAAGCAAACGTTTTAAGCCCTCAATTGCTGTTGCGCATTTTTAATGTATATTCAAGTAATTATCTGCAAAAGAAAAAAATGTACAGGAAAATGTTATAAATATGCAAATGTGTTGAAATAATCATAAAAAAATGGCGACAAAATAAAAAAAACAGTTATGCCAAGTGCAGCATTGAGTGGGCGTGTTGGTTATTTAAATTTACAGTTGTCTTGTTTTTGTTGGCTTGCTAGCATTTTAAGCATGTTATTATACTAATTATGTAATGCATATTTGTATATTCATATGTGTATACTGTGCTCTTGTTAATTTGTACATAAATATGCATGTACGTGGCATATAAACACTTGTAAATACTCAACGATGCGTCGTCAACGACAACAGCAGCAGCAACAACAAAGCTGACAAAGTTGCTTTGTGGCATGTTGTGCGCACTTAATTTAATTAAGTTTTCTGCCACTTAAGCTCGTAAATTTTTCTTAGCAAGCTCATAAATTGCAAACAATTTGCAAGCCAAGTGCAAAAATGTTGCCTCAAGTGTTGCCACTGCACAGTTGCCGCCGTCGACGCCACCGCTGCCACCTCAGGCAACGCAGACTTTTGATTTGAAGTTCACAACCCTGCGTTGTGAATGTTGCTACTTAAATATGATAATAACGACGCTGATGTTGATGCTGATGCTAATGATGATGATTGTGACTGGCAGTTGAAATTATAAAAAATGTTAATTACTGCGGTCAAGTGTCAACTCAACTCAACTCAGCACAACTCAACTCATCTGGAGAGCAATGCGTGCAAATTCTAAGGGTTAATTTTGTGTTGAATTGTTATACGTCTTGTGTTTATGTAGAATTCATGAAATTGTAAAATTTTATGTAATCTTATTTGTACGAAGATTTTCTAGCAATGCCAATATATGCTAAGAGCTTACAAGTCAATTCCCAATGCATAAATTGCATTATTATTTTGCATAATCAAAGTATAATTTTGTTAGAAAATCGATTAAAGTTTCTATTATGTCAAGACAGTTGCAGTTGTAAGTTCGCATCAGCAGCTTGCTGGTTTACTTTAAGTAAAGCAGTTGAGTGATAAATTTTTTATGAATTTTATTTAAAATCAAAATAATCGATTTGGTTGAGCAATTTTTATTGCATTGCCAAAAGTAAATTTTTATTGGCAAAATTATTTATTGTGCAGTCAAATGATGGTAAACTGAAAGCAGTTTGAGTAATATTCTTTTCTATTCAAATGTATCTTTTATGTAAAAATATAGAAATGTTCTTTGGTTATTTATTTTATGTGCCATGCTGTGCGCTTCCTTCTTCGTTTATTGTGAACTCTTCACTTTAAATTTAATTGCACAAGCAGCCACTTTTTAAGCACGCCCACGCATACCTATAAGCACTTCTGGATGCATAAAAAATATGATATTCTCCTGTTTTATTGTCGTAATTATCTTTTACATTACTTTTCATTCACTCATTCATTCATCTATTCATTCAGTCATTCATTAATTTGCATTATTTTGCGGCAATGTGTATTATGTTGCATATTGTTGTTGATGTTGTTGTTGTTGCTATGGCTGTTAATGTCTCATTCTAAATGCATGCATATCCCATGCATGTCATGTATCTGTGTGCATCAGAATGGAAATCACACACCCTTTGCTGTCGGTTGCCATTTTTATGCTACTCATTTTATTTTCCATGCGGTTTTGCCTGAAAAACGCCAACAACAAAAGCCGCATTTGCTAATGTTTTTTAACTGATTTCATATCCACACAAAAGTGGCACAACGGATGTGTTTGTCTGCTCTGTATGCCTCTGTATTCCTCTGTCTAACTGTCTGTCTGTCTGTCAGTCTGTTTATGTTTTTGTGTATCTAAAAGTCTTCTATTGAATTTCATAATGAGCTGTGTTTAGTTACCCTCTTTGAACAACGAACCTCAATGGATGCGCTTATTAAGCGTGTTCTGCATAACTCAATGCCTGTTTCTTTTCATGCATTTTTTTCATCACACACTCTGCTCCTTTTGTTTTAGTCTGTAAAAATGCAAATTATGAAAAGCAGTAAAATTTTACACTTAACAATTTGATTTGCACTTTGAATTTAATAAATGGTTTGTGATTTAACTGTTAAATGTTGTGTCCTTTATAGATGCTTCAAAATTTGGCAATAAAAGTACAAAAAATTTCCAGAAAAATACAAATAATTTAAAAATTAGTTTTTAGATGATTTCAAGAAAAATTTAATTTAATTTCAAAGACAAAAATTGATCGGAAAAATTTATATTAGAAATCATTCAACAAATTATTTAATTCGAAATATGATTTATTATACTTAAAAATGAAAAATACCTCTTGAGTAGCCTAATCAGATTTCCGGTATTTTCGCTCAGTGTACTTGGCGTTATGCATGCACCCACTGCTCTTAACTCTATTCGCATTATGCATGCATATTGTATATATTCTTTTATGAGATATATAATTACAATTTACACATTTTATTTCATTTTAGACATGTATTTCTTCTACAGCAACAACTACCAACACACACTCACTCACACACACAGAGGCACCGCATGCAGACGGTTAAGCGGGTTTTTCGCTATTATGTTGCTAATAATTTATTTGAATATGTATTTGGGTTGCAAAGTTTTTTTTCTGCAGTCAACGACTGTGCTTAAAACCAAAAACATACAAATACACATACATATACACGACAACTTGCCTTGTGTTGTATCTGCACTTGTTTGTACGTATGTGCATAGATACTTTTTCTATTGTCTTTATCTTTATCTTTGTCTTCTGTTTGTGTTTCAGTTTCTTTTCTTTCTGTTGTTGTTTTTGGTACACATTTTTTCCGCTTGAATATTTATAAAGTGCAAAATTGTAATTACTTCAATTGCAGAGCTAACTGTAACTCCCGAACCACTCACCACTCACCACCACTCGCCATTGCCACTCAACACTTTGCTGCATGCCCCACCGTCGCGTCAAGTTACATCACGTTACCTCTCTGTCTCTGTCGGCCACTCATATATTCTTTTGTTTATGTATCTTTTGGCTACTAATTTGCGCTTCGTTGCGCGCGTTCATGTTGCATGCCGAGTCGTGCTTAACCGAACTCAACTCAACTCCACTCTGCTCAACACAGCACAGCTCAGTTCGGCACTATTCACTTAAGCATATTGTTGTTGTTGTTGTTTTAGTTGCTGTTGTCGTTTTTAACTTTTGTTTTCTGTTTTCATCTTCATTGTATGTTTTCACCTCCTCATGCTTGCCCCACCCTCAATATGGCAATTTCAGCAGCTTTAATGACGACAGCAACAACAATAATAAATGCAACTATTTAAAAAGACCAACAACAACAACAACAACAAACAAAGAACTTAATTGGTGCAGAAATTTTGTTGCTTGTTACTCATTTCGTACTTTGTTCTACATACGTATATGTATGTAGTATGATTTGTATCTTTGTTTTTATTTCGACAAACATTAAAATGTTCCCAATTTACAATCACTGCTTCAATGAATTTGTTTTTGGTTTTGTTCTGTCTGTGTGTGTGTGTGTCATTCCAACTTTGAAGCTTTACAAGTGCATAAAATTCATTGACTTCATTCTAACCACAAATGGCATGCAGAGCAATGAACCAGGAAAATATATGTATGTATCTATGTATATATCGAAGTATCTATGCTTCTATGCTTTAAACGCTTTGTGCCCATTGTTGGCAATAGCAATAGTGGTTGTTGTTGTTATTGTTGTTTAGTCTCGGTTACTAAGAATGAGCTTAATTACCTTTTGTGGTCTGAAAAGCAAAGGCAAAAAGAAAATCTCACGTGTGGCAAGCAACAACTTTTAGTCGTAGAAAGTGTGCGTTTTTGCAAGATTTTTTTCCATTGATTTTTCTAACTATACTTTAGTTTGCTTTTGTATTTGTATTTGTGTTTGTGTTACAAAGCCAAGTAAGTTAGTAAGTAAGTGAGGTGAGTAAAGTAAGCAGGAAGCGTTTTTCTTTTGTGGCTTGTTGTAACCCAAGTCAAAGTCAAAGACTTAACCTGCTTTCATAATTTATTCGACGCTTAAATGCGTCAAGCATAAATCATATTTCATTAAATCAGTTGAAGTTTGCAAAGAAAAAGCATAAAAAAAAATCTTTAAAAAAACAAGAAACAAAAACATGCAAAAAACAACAATAAAACTTATGATTTAAATAGCCCTGAATTGAATTTCGTGTGTTGTTTGTGTTATTCGACCAACCTTTCTTTATTTCTGCCAGAATTCGAACTTCAAGGCTTGTCACTTTGTCGCTTTCTTTTAGCGATTCTTTTTCGCATGCGTGCAAAATAAACTTTAATTTTTTTGTATTTTTTTTTTCGTATTTTTACATTTAACGCTTGTTGTTGTTTCTTCTTTGGCAAGGGTTTTGCTTCAATGGCATATTAACTTCTCCTTATGCCTTTACTTTTTTACAACGTTATATCTCAAGTTAATTGCGTGATTTACGAATGACCCATAAACATGGCATGGTGGAAGCAGAAGCATTTCAGTATTGCGGTCAAATAAAAGCATAAAAGTAAACTTGAACTTTGTCGATTTACGAGCGAAGAACTTCGATCGCAGTTCAGATTACTTTTAACTTTGGTACGGCATGTGATTAAAACTTGCCGTGCAAAGTAAGCAAATTACGACTGTGTGAGCGAAAAAGGGAGACTCAAACGTCTTGATAGTATTATGAGAAGTTAAGGCAACACCAACATAGTTTTTTTTATTTTCTTGCTACTTCTATTAAAGCATTGAGATGAATGAAATGACTACTGAATCAACAGAACAAAAAGAAAAACAGCTGAGCAAAAAAATGTGAACTAAAACTTTTGCAATCAAGAGCGACCATAAATATTTGCAAAGCGCTACAAATACACTCAGATGTAATGAAAGATAGACTGACTGACAGATTGAGTGTATGTCTGAGAGGTTGAGTGCATGGGCAAGGGAGGGAGGTTGGTTATAGTTGTAGGAACTCATTACGTACATCATTACAACAAAGTAGAAAACGGAAATTTGCAAATGCTTTAAATTATCAGCCATGTTGTGTTCATGTTGGCAATGCAATGGCGGCAAATGTGTGTGTGTGTGTGTGTGATAAAGGAGCTGAAGTGTTCGACGCGAAAAACAGTTGATGCTGACTGCTGTGAGGATGGAAACAAAACAAAACAATATATATATATATATTATATACATAATGTCAACTTTTATTTTATATGCTGACAATTTCTCATTATAAAAATTACAGCACAAGAACAACAACCACAACAACATAGCGCAGAGTGCACAAGCAGAGCCTAGAAGAGTAAACCAGCGACAGTTGGTATTAAAAACAACGACAGACAGACTGGCGGAAAGACTCGCTGAGTAAGTGACAAATGGAGGCACGCGACGACTGAGCGAATGAGCGAGCGCAGATTTCAACTAACAGATAAACGTACTGACAAAACGCAACGACAAACAAGTCGCTGAATAAATGTCAACTGTCAGCGTTGAAAATTTGTTTGCAGACAAACATTAAAAACGAAAATGATAAAATAAAAATCCAGACTCATGCAACTAAAGCCAAAGCGAGAAAGCGCAAGCGGCTCTGTATATGAGTGAGTGGGAAGGCGCTCAGCAACAGGAATTTCAACTGACGCTCAGAATGACTACAAAGCTTGATGGCATCAGAGATAGTGGGAAATGGCTGAAGCGTAAGTAAGAATAAAAAACACAAAAACAAAAACAAAGAATTGTTAATGTGAGTGTAGAAAATTATTACTTGCTCTTGTTTACATTTTTTTCTTATATATTTAGTTGTGTATTGTTGTTGTTGTTGTGGCGCACTTTGGCAAGCTTTTTATACAAACTTATTGTTGTTTCTATACAAGAATATTTATAAATATATTTTTTTTCTTTGTCAAAAAGTTCGTTAAAAGGCATACAGCCAAGAAAAGTCATCAAGTTTAAATGGATTCTTTACTCTCTTTTCCCTCTTTTATGCTGTGTTTTAAAGCACTTTGTTTTATATTATTGGTGATAAAAGTTTTTTTCAAATTATTTGAATATGAAGTGTGCGCTGTTGACTTATTTACTTAATGGTTTTTACAAATTGTACTCGTAATGTTTGTCATGCACAAAAGCAGATTGCTTGTGTCTATAGACAATCATAGGGTAAATGATAATTTGGTAGCTGTAATATAATATTATTTCTAGTCAATTGTTGTTTTTGTTAGTTGAGATAAATAATTTTGCTTGTGCTACTAATTATAGCATACTTTTGTGCAGCTGAATTTTATTTAATTATTTTTTCTTGTATATTTTTCATATTATTATTGCTGAAATAATAACAAGTCGTTGAATTTCACAATTTTATAGCTTCAAGCTCTGCTTTCAATTACAAAAGTTAAACAAAAATTTTACCTATTAAATTTAGGCAACTGAGCAATTCT
Organism: Phortica okadai; assembly: GCA_034638295.1. NCBI lineage: Eukaryota > Metazoa > Arthropoda > Insecta > Diptera > Drosophilidae > Phortica > Phortica okadai. The sequence continues at coordinate 2,064,967 of CM067849.1, read as the reverse complement.
TTTGTTGTTTATTTAAACAAAAGTCAAACTGAGTAACAATTTTTGTATGCAATTTGGTATAATTTAAGCAACTTTATCCTTTGGCATGCAAAATTTTAAAAGTTTTTAACGAACACACACACACACACACACACACATGAACACATACATTCTGAATTGCAGACATGCTTTTCGACACACACTAACATACACGATTGTAACTAATTTGATAGCAAAACTTTACACATTGTAATGATTTAATTTTAAACAAGCAGCAAAACAAAAAAAAAACTAACAATAAAATTTGCAACAAAAAAAAAGCAAAAATCAAATTGTCGTTGAAGGCAAAAAAGTGAACGAGTAAAAGGAAATTCTTACAAAATGATTGCATAGTTAAAATAGTAAATTTAAGTCGGCGAAAGTCGCCTGAGTGTTAAAACAATCTAAAATATGTGTTTAAGCAAAATGCTGCAATTAAATGAAAACGTTGCAATGCAAAGACGCGACCAGAAGAAAATTTTTGCCACTTTGACATGCAAATGCACTTTAATTGATGATGACGATGGTGATGACGATGGTGGTGGTGGGCTCGAAAGTAATCCGCTGTGGCCGCAAACCAGTAATTTTGTGACTCAGTTTGTGGCATGAGCGAAACGAATGTACAAATGTATAAAGCAAGGGAAAGAGATGAGAAGGGATAGAAATTTTTAAACAACGCTGACATGCAAAAACTTGAAAGGCGCTCAGCTTGTGGCCAGACTGAGACTTAACCCTTTTGCTGGGCGAGTATAAGAGTATAAGCCTTGAAGTCAATGGCCGTTGTGTTGGCTGGTTTGATTTTCTGTTTTTTTTTTTCTCTTTTTTTTTTTGATTGCGCGCGCAAAAGGAATTTGTTTTGCCTTATCATGGCCCAAGCACACACACATACTTACATACACAGACATTTTGCGTTGTGCATGGCAGGCAAGCGAAGCCGTTAAAATATTTATGCTCATGTCTGTGCCAAAACTGATTGAGCAGTTTGAATTGTGTGTCAGTGTATGTGTGCGTCTGTGTGTTTATATGTGTTTTTCGACGCCGTTAAAAGCGCAACGCGTTTAACGATTTATCGCAATGCTGCAAATGGAGAAAAGTTAAGCGTTAGAAACATGCGCTGGCATTCATGTAAGCAAGTAAGTGTGTATGTGTGTGTGAGTGTGCATGGTTAAATTTAATGGCATTCTCGTGTCTGTGTGCGACTTCCGGCGGAAGTTTGCATGTTTCAGTATCATTGAAAGCATCGAAAACGCGCTAAAATATATGAAAAGCGAACAAAACACAAACAACAAAAAAAGAAAAAAAAAAAAAAATACAAAAAAAATGTGTACGAGTTATTTGTGTTTGTTTATGATCTATGCGATTATGTATGTATATGTGAGTATCTGTGTGTATGTTTAGCTTAAGTCATGTGTAACAGTAAATGCCACGCTTATTGTTGTTGTTGTTGTTGATGTTGTTCTCTTTATAACTCTGCCCAAAAGTCGATAACATGTCATTCATTTACAGCGTGTGTGCTTAATGTCTTCATTTAACACAACATTGTAGGCGTGTCTTTAATGTTTTGTTTAGCGCATGAAAAAAGAGAAAAAAAATAATGATTGGCCAAGTTAATGCGCCGTGAGGGGAGGGTGAGAACTTTAATATAATTGGAATTAGCATTAATTTTAGTTATAAACCAAAAAATTTCTTGACATAATCAAAACGGCTTGGCCTGTAATCAACATAATACGCGGAGGAGGCAATAATAAACGAAAAAAAACCAAAACTATATGATTATAGCTAAAGGAAATTTCATTACTCAAACTTATGCCTTAATGCGTCGCATAATAAATATTCTATGCACGCACTTTTCAAATAAACCAATAGCAATGCATGAATTCTTTCATTATTTCACTCACTCACTCAATCACACAGACATTCTTCCATTCATTCATTCATTGAGTTAGCACTCTTGTCGACAGCAACTTTTGTGCGTAAAAGTGTCGATTAGTGACTAAATTTGCAGAACGAAAGTCGAATCACATTAGTAGTCATCAAAGTAGAAGGCATAATGAACGGAAATAAGTTGAAGTTGTAGCAGCAACAACAGCGATGGCAGCAGGCAAGTCAAGCCACATAAAACACGATCAACAATAAACTCAACTGAATGGTTTACCATTTCATAGCAAGAGGAGGATTGGCGAGGGGAGACGTGCAGAGTCTGAATAAAAAGCCTTCGCTACTAATTCATGTGCTTACGTTCTCATGTTGTTTGGTAACAAAGTTGTTGTTAGGTCGTTTTGTCGTTTCATTGCTGTTGTTGTTGTTGTTTGTTTTTTCACCCAACTACAACTGAGAATTGTCACGCACACATTTTCGCAAAGCGTCAAGTAATCGCATGTGTCAGTTACTGTGTGTGTGTGTGTGTGTGTGTGTGAGTGAATGACCAAGCGTCCGAGCGAACGAGAAAAACGCATTTTGAAAGTCGCGAAGTGAAATTGAGTTGTGCTTCAGGTCGGTAGACAAGTTGACCCAAGCATTGCTCAACGAGACATGTTGAGTTCATGTCAATTGATATAGAACGGTCAAATGCACAATATAACCGCACACACACACAACACACGCAAACCTAATGAAGCATGCTCGTCGGTCATAATAGACTTACACTCATGCCATAGTAGACGTCAATTTTGTCAAGCATTGCAAAAATTTAAGCCAGCAAAGTAGCTTTCTGTGCTGGTTGGTGTGTGTGTTGATTGGTTGAGTGGGTAAGGCCATGGGTGTGTGTGTGTGTGCGTGGCAAACTTAGCTAATTTCTCAATCAAGCAACAGCGATAAAACGGTGCCTGCAAAATGCTCTAATTGCGCATTTGGTCACTTGACCTAAAGTCAAATGTACTTCATCACGTTACTTAAAGGCACTTAGTATGTACATATACACATAACAAAGTATATACTACAATATATACAAAGTGAAGCCATGTAGAACTGAAGCTGAACTTTTATAGTTAACTATGAAAAAAAGTTGTAGTTATATTATATATAAGTACTATGAAAAAATACAAGACAATTTGATTAAAATCTGATGCACATTTCTGATTTAAAAAAGTATCTTTTATAAGCTTTTAGTAATTTTATTTTGTTTTTGTGACTTGTCAACGCCAAAATACAAAATTGGTATGAAATATTGTGGCGCAGTTGTTATTTTTGTTGCAACCCTTTACATTTTTTGCGGCACATCGAACTTTTTTAAACAGTTTATTTGTTTTTTTTTGTTTTTGTTGCACATATCAAAATAAGTAATTTTGCTCACATCACAAAAAAGTTCAACAAAAACAAAACAAAAAAAAATTTTCTGGTGTTGGTAACATTACACAGCAGTTTGTAGCCCTGAAAAAAACTTTATAAAAAAAAAAAAAATCACATGCAAGAAGTTTCACATAAATCGCGGTTGTTGGCGTAAAAAAAAAAAAAAGAAAAAAATGGGAGGCACAAATGTGTAGCATACACGAAGGCGCGACCGTTGGTTGCTACAGTAGCACAAAAATGCAATTTACATACTTTGAAGGCACAGATCGAGTATAGACGTGTCGCTATTGAGGCGAAAACTTTTTGCATGCCAGCGACCACAAAACTACAAACAAACACACACACACTCATACACATACAAAGACAACCAGACAGACGTTGAAAGTTTGCTTGGTGCGAGTAATGCCAAGAGCTTGCGTTAGAAAAACGAGCAGACGAACAGAAGAGTTGCTGTAATGACAGCTCAAAAGGGCAACAAAGCACTAAAGTAGTAGAAATTACCGCAGGATATTCAAATTTCCACACACACACACACAGACACGAAGCTCAATTCGGCGCGTCGCGGTGCCAGGACCTGTGACTACAACTGAGTTAAACGTTCTACACATGCAACCAACCAACCAACCAACCAACAAACAAACTAACGAACAAATAGAAAAAAAAATACAGTTAAACAAGCAACAAAAGAATTATTACAAAACTTGCCATGGTTTGAGTCTGAGCACTCTGCTTGCTCTTCCAGTCGTTCATTGGCTCATATGGCGGCAGCCGATAACAATCGAATACTTGCATTGCATGTTAACACATGCAAATTGAAATGTCTAAATCATGCACATTGCAAATTTTTTTCATGCTTGCAAAGCAACAACAATAACAACAACAAAAGCAAATGCGATTTTGCGCAGGCAAATATAAAAGTTCAACATCTAAAATGAAAATCATACATAAATAACTCAAATCGTTATTTAATTGCTGGCCCAGTCGGCGGCGACAGCGATTCTGGCCGACAGCAGAAGACTAATGTTCATCGACATTAAATGTGTTTAAAGCTTTAAAACGTTTAAACACAAAATGACGTTCGTTAGCGGCTTTCGTGCGGCGGACTAAGTGAATAAAAGCGCCTGAGCATGGTCCGTGTAGTCTAGTGTATAGTGAAACATTTAAACCTCAAAAGTGAATACACTCGCAATGTAATGAAATACTTGGCATATTTACTATGTACACAAGTAATTAATTATAGTCGCAACATCATTTATCAGGATATGATGGCACAAGGACACGCTCAAGTGTCACTCACTTATACATTCATGCACAGCAACACATACATACAGACATAGTATATAATGTAGAAAACATAGTCTTTACGCTAAACGTTTTGCTTTCGTTGAATTTTGGTCACGACGTGCTTAAACCTCATACAAACACTTAAGTCGAGTGTCGCTATGAAAAATGATGATTTCCATACAAGGCATGACTTATGTGAACCTTTTCAGTAGTCGTTGAGTGATTACTCAAGTTGTCAGGATAATAAAGTTAGAAGCTTTTGCCAACTTTAACGTGACTTATGTATATAAATACAGTTTTACTTATACACAAAGCGACAAAGGGAACTCAATTAAATTAACTATAAAAAAATATTTGTTAAATCAAATAATGTTTTAATTTTAATTAAAATAAAAAAAAAAGTCTCTCAACAATGTTGGTATTTCATTTAAAAATATTGAATACAAATTATGCATAATTTTCATTAATATAAGTAACACTGAGCTACATGAAATTATTTTTCAAAAAGAAAAAATCACAAAGCGAATTATAGTTTGTTGAACTTCGTTCTTCAATAAGCTGAAACATTTTTTAAGAGTTTTCATTCAATGGCATATCTTAGGAAGACTCAGAATGATATAATAAAATAAGCTGCTTAAAAGTATGCTATGATTTTGTAGTGCCATTTAAATAAAGAATTTTTCTTTCAAATAATCGTTTTTTTTTCATATTCAGAACTTGTTGTGCTGTGTTGCTACCTGTCCGACTTCGTTAACAGCGCTAGAGTGCACATTATAATTATGAACAACAACAAAAAAAGGAATAACGACATAAGCCGGGCGTAGACAATGCGATAACTGCCTCCTGATTAATTTCCAAGCAATTAATTAAAATGAATTGTATTGTATAATGAGGCTACAAGAAAGAAAAAAAAAGCAGAAATGGCATTAAATGCCGATAATATTATTTCATTTTGTTTATTGTCAACAAATACTTTTCATAATTGTCAGCCATTGAAATTGATGAAATGCTGATACAAAAGCACATAAAATATTAAATAATGTTTACAGAAAAACAAAATAAAAAAAAAAAATGTGTATAATAAAAATAAAACACAAAAGAAAGTCGTTGGCAAAGCGGCGGGAAAGGTGTGACACGCTGCACAGATTGTTGTTGACACAAATGTCACAAAATGAACGAACAAGACAAAATGGCGGGGCGGGGCGGAAAGTAAAAGAAGGAAATTGATGGCAGTTGAGTAGAAAGTCGTAGGCAAAGTAATAATTATGCTGTCCACAAGTTTGTCAAACACTCACCTCACAACGGGTGAGCGTGTCAAGCTGAGTTACTCGCACAAAGAGCAGAAAACACAAACGAAAACAAAAAAAAAATCTTCATGAAGCAAATCAATTTCGTGTTGACCAAGGCATGCATTAATGTTTCATCAACTTTTCGAATATTGGAGGACAAACAAACGAGCTCAGCATGCTGATGACGACGACATTGACGTTGATGGCATTGGCATGAGGTGAGACTTTGTTGTTAAGCTGTTGCCATAACCAAACCGCCTCAAAGTATGCTGTAATAATAGTGCTGGCACGTACAGCAAAGAAACAATAAAAACAAAAAAAAAAAACACAAAATACCAACAACGAGAAGAAAATGGAGCTCAAACAAAGTCATGTGTAATAAAAATTCATAAAATCAGATTTCAATATCGATTTCATGATGCCAAACACTAAAAGGGCCAAACACTGACTGCGAGCATAAGAGCAGCAGGAGGCGATGAGACAAGACAAGAGAGAAACACGTTGGAAGGAGTGCAGTTACTTGAGGCAAACGACGTAGACTAGACATACATAAGTACAAGATACGATTGCAGTCTGAACGTCGACTTCATGTCGATTTATTAAGTTTGTATTGCATTTCAAGTTGTTTGTCGACGCTGACGCTGGCGTTGGCGATGCCATCGACCACGACTACTATGCAATCAAGTTCGCAAAATAAACCACGATAGGAGGAGTTTGCTGTAGAGTATTATTCTGCATCAAATTTCCGAGAACGTAAATCAAAATGCATAAATTTGATTGCTTATGTCTCGGTGAATGGCTTCAAGCGACATTGATTTATGAGCGAACGTGTGGGCGTGTCGACTTTGTCGTCTTTGTCGACTCTATCGTCGTTGACCGCCATCAAACGAGCGCAAACAAATAATAAGCGCAATAATGATTGTGTTTGTCATAAGCAGGAACGGATTTTGTCGTCCTTGTTGCTGTTGTTGTTGTATTGGTCCCTTTTTTTATGAAGTCTATTTTTACACATGCGTGCGTTCGTCACCCTTTGTTGGCTGTTTTTTCCTTTGTACGATATTTTTTCTTTCGCTCATCTATTTTATGCGGAAATAAACACACTTGAAAGCAACACAATTACGCCTCTATTCCGGCCTAAAACGAGCTAAGCAGGATATGAGCCAAACGACCCCTGAGTATGGTATATGTGTAAGGGCGTGCATGTATATATTTTAGTTGTGTCCTTTGGCATATTAATAAATACGAAAAAATATGTGAGCGAATGTGTGTATAAATATACAATATATGCGTTGATTTAGCGCGCCACAGCGCAACTTGCGCAAAAAAAAAAAAATAATAAATAAGAATATAAATAAGCATATAATAAAGTGCTTGAAGGCAACGTATGCAATACATATTTGTTTATGCGTGCGTGTGTGTGTGAGTATTTCCTTAGACATCAATGCAAGAAAATAAACTAAGAAGTAAGAATTATTTATTTGCACATTCACTCAACTGAAGCTGCTCGTATGTATCTGTGTGTGTGTATGCGTATGTGTTTACGTACGTGTATCTTTTGCTGTTTCGCTTGCACAACGTAAACAGCTTTAAGCTAACGTGTTCAAGTGTGTGTATGTGTGTTTGCTTGTTACTCCTGATACAGCACTATATCTAAAATAAGCAAGTAAGAAAAAAAAAATGGCATAAATCGCTATAACGACGTTTATGACATTAAAAGCAGCAAAAGCTGCGTAAGAATCTTGTAGCCAAACAATTCGTTGTAGTGAAGTGCTTTGAAATTGAAGTGGCAACGTCGTCAACAATTCCTCAAATGAAGACATAAAAGCGAATCTTCAAGAGCAAATGTTGCTCATTGAAGCCGTTGAACGACGTCAAAAGCAGCACGCGTTCCATTGCGGCTCAGCGTTATTGCAGACTAAAACAACAATACACAGGAGCGTCTCAAAGGTTTACTTTTGTTTTTAGTTTCTCAATATTTTCTATACTTACATTTAAAGTTTATTGCTAGACTATCCTATGTCTTGTATGGTGCATTGGAACATATGCCCATATGACTCTCTTCTCTTACATACATATAATTTGACCCATCCTGAGCTTTAATATTTCATAACTTTTGTTCTTTTCAGCTTGTTTAGCATTCCAATTTGCCATTAATCTTCCAAGTTACTCATTATTCTCCTTTCAGTACAATAATTTTGCGTTAGTCCGCTTTGATTTTATTTCTCATTCTTTTCTTTCTAAACAAAGACTAATTTATATGGTTTTAATAACATTTATTTCCTTAATTCATAGTACTGATTTATGACCGTTTCGACTTTTGCTAATAATGTTGCTAATATTACAATTATGTATTGCAGATTAATTATTTCAAAGGCGCATTTGTCCTTGTGTTGATTTCAAAGTTTGTTAAATTAATATTTTAAAATGATTATATAAATTAAACGGTCTTGTTATCACCCTTAACCGCTCCTGTCAGCATGAGCTTAGCTGCATACGTATAACATATTCCTAAGCCCTTCACTGACTGTTGTGCACATTCTATATTTTTAAGCATTTTTTTTCTACACATATTCCCAGCTACAGTGCAATGTTTATTATTTATTTTATAAATAGTCTTAAGCAGAGCTTACTGTCAGCTGCCAGCCACCAGCCGCGACACTGACAGCATTTCTTATCCCCCTTTTTGTTCGCGCAGCATCAATTTACACTCACTCATACTCATACTTAGAAGCACGCACACATATTCATTTCCGCTTTTTATATTTCCTTTCTTTTTATTATTATTTTTTTTTTTCTTTAATCAAAACACGCTCACAGCTCACAACAAGTGCTTGGCACATGGACTGATAAATTCTAAAGCATTTTCACAGGCTCTGCGACTTTCACAACTGTCAGGCTTGCCAAGTCATTTGTCGCCTGAAACGCGCACATGTGATTATCTCATATTTTATTTCACTTTTTCTCTTTTTTTTTTTCTTCTCCTTTACGAATTTTCGCATTTGCCGTGCAGCAAATTTGATGCGTATGAGTGATATTATGATTATAATACACTTTTTTATGAGTGTTGCCTGGCGCCATTTTGTGTGTGTCTGTGTGTGTGTGTGTGTGTGTTTATTAATGCAGCTTTTGGCAATTTATTGCGTTGATAGCAGATAAGCATTTGATGAGGTTTTATATTAAATTTTTTCGCTTTTAACGAGCATTTTCGGTATTTTCATGTTTAATGCTCGCGCCCGAAACGCTGCTGTATTTTTTTTTTTTTTTTGATTCCTTTGAGCAAATTAAGCACAGACTGAGTCTTCTGTAAGCCGCTTAGTCGCACATCAAAGCGTTGCGGCAACAACAAAATCAGCAGCAGCAGCAGCAAAATCAACTCACAAAATTAATGTCAATCGGCAACAGATTTTCTGATACTTATCTGCACTCGTGTGTTTTTCAAGCTCAATCAAATTGTTAACAAATAAGCATTAAAAATTAATTTAAATTTAAAAATCAAAATATGCTTGAATTTTATTTTTATATTTTCAATAAGTAAAGCAGGCCATCCATTGTCGAATTTGTTTGACGAATTTGTTGTGTTTGACGAAATATTCGTCGTTAGTGGTAGTGTTCGTTTTCAAATTTTGTGTTTGATGTTTTGTTCGAGAAAAATAGAAATGATTCTATCTTGGCTTTGTTTGTCGAACAAATTTGACAGTGGATGGCAAAATGTTTTTTTGTTCGACAAACAGTTTTTCAAACAAATTCGACAATGGATGGCCTGCTTAACCTCAACTTTTGTCTGATGATTTGTACAAAAATCATCCATTCAACAAAATTGTATTTTTTTCCAAAACATTTTATATATTTTTGAAAACTTCATCACTGGTCTATAAAAACATGTTATGCATATTTAAAATTTGTTTTGATTTTAAAAAAATAATAAAAAACAAAAACATGGCGCGTTTAAGCTTGAAGGACGAGGGGCGTTTGAGACATGGTAAATGTAAATTTGCGAATGAAAAAGTTTTCATTGGTGGACTTTTTATGAATTTTCATTGCAAAAACATTTAAATTGACATATTTCTATGTTTTGCATTCTATGTTGTTAAACTAAAACATATTTTATAGAATATATTTTTAATATTTTCAATTTAGCAGCAATAAAAAATAAGAATTTTGTATAGAAAAATACTGCAACGACAAAAGTTTTGAATTAAAGTTTTAATAATCAAAAAAATGATCAAAAGTGTTGGGAATTTGCACATACCTTGATTCATATGAAAAATAAAATTTTATTTTTTTATTTTAAAAAACTAAAAGAGAGAAGAAGAGTAACAAAGCACATGATTTAAAAAAAATCTTCTAAATTTTTTAGACCAATTTTATTTTTAAGCAAAATTTATTACTTCATTCAGTGTAATATAAAGTTCTAACTTAATACATACCAAATTTGAAAATTCAATTTGTATTCGTTTGTTGTTTCGACAAAAATCTGCAAAAGAAAAGAAAACGTTTAAGTAATATAATATAATTTTTAGTAAACATGATATTTTTCATATTAATTTACAAATTTTTTGACATTTTAATTGTAAATTCCTTTTATAATAATAAAACACACACATATACAGATACATACATATAAAAACAGTACGAAGAAAATTCAATTAAGAAGCAATACAACAATGAAATGAGAAAACAAACTGAAAGATGCTTTCAACCAATTTGACTTGAAGCACAAAAGTCAAAATAATGTAATGTAATAAGGTTGAATTAATATTTTAAAATATAAATTGCTTGAAGCACACATGAGATACTTTAACCACAAGCAATTTAAATATGAAATGAAGATGAGAAATATGCGCACACACGCTCACAAAATACGCAATCACATACGTACGCACGCACGCATACATAAATATAAGCAAACACATACACAGGCATACAAATATGTTTATATTTTAATAACAAAACTGAGACCAAAGTCAAAAGCAAAGCAAAATATTGCAAAATGGTAGCCAGACATGGAGAGAGAGAGAGTTAGAGAGATACAAACAGACAGAAAGGTTAGAAGGAAGTCTAAAAGGTAAAAGAAGAAAGTTAAACCAAGCCAAATACTTATATGTATTTGTGTAAGTGTATGTGTGTGTGTGTGTTTGGAGCTGAATGCTTGTGCGGTTGGCTTTATGCGTTTGTTGAATATATCGTTGATGTCAAGTCAAATAAATTTAATAACGCATACAGCATAAAAACGCACAAACGCAGACAGGCATAAGAAATTACATACGCACACTCACACACACATACGTGCAGACAGACGGGCAGGCAGAGAGACTGGCAGTCAGCCAAACAAATACCCAAGCAGCCAGCAAGCTCAAGCAAGCCAGCCAGCAGCTGACAGAAGACGAATTAGGCTGCGTTGAGAATGAGAAGGCTTGGTTGAGATTTGAGACTTTGCCTTCGCTCTGTGCAAATGCCAGCAAACAGATGTTTGTCTGTGTGTGTGTGTGTTCCATCAAAAAAAAAAAAAAAAAAATACAATTTGCTTGTTGTATCATAAAAAAGAATTGGTTACTCATTTATTTGTATATTACACACAAAGCCAAGAAATATTTAATTTCTGGATTTTTTTTTTCTCTTCTAATTTTTCTATATTTTGATTTATTTCATATTTTCGTGACTCTTCTCATTTCATTCCGTTACGCTTTTGACTTCAAAAAGTTATATACATTTGTATGTATGTGTTTGAGTGTAACATATTTGCTTGCATACTTTTGTGCGCTTCGCTAAGCATGCTGATTATTTACACTTTTAAGCACTTTACCAAATTGGCCATAAATATTTGTTGGCATCAAACTGCGACACATGTGATGCTGCTATAATGGCATATCCCCAACAAGCACACAGGACCCAACTCTCATTTACTCACATACATAGCCAGAAGCAGCATTCACATATTTCCTCACGCCTCTCTGGCTGCTTTATGATTTGCTCATGTGTTGCGTCGTAAAAGTCCTTTTATTTCATCTCTTTTTTTTTTTTTTTTTTGTTGACACTTTTTTTTTTGTTTTTATACGCTGATAGTGACACATCTTGAATTTACACTTCATTTGACATTACCCGGTGCGTAAATTATACGTACAAATAAAATGGAAGCAACAACAAGAATACAAAACAAAAAATAAAATAAAAAGGGCGAAAAATTATCGAGCTGCCATTAACCTTTGCTTCAACTGTTTATATATGTATGTGTGTGTGTGTGTGTGTGTTGTTTCCCTATTTTCACGTAGCGCGTGTCCTTTTAGTTTACTTGTTTGAGAATTTAATAACTTTTTCAACTTTTTTTTTTGTTTGCTGCACTTCCCCTTCACTTCCGCCCTCACAGCACATAACTTTACTCGAAAACGTTTTCGTGTCTCACTTGAGCATGTTCAAAAGTGTGGCTCAACAAACTCACCTAAACTTGACTCGTTGCTACAAACAATTTTTTTTTATTCTTTTCATTTTTTTTCAAATTTTTATTTTTTACTGCCGTTGTTGGTCACTTTGAGGTTAAAAACTCTTTTCAGCATAAATGCAAATACTTTAGCAAAGTTATTCCCCTAACGCAGTTGTTGTTATTGCTTTGGGTGTTGGTGTTGTTGTTGTTGTTGATGATATTGTTGTTGTTATTCAGATTTTTGCATGTTTGAACAATTTTCGTTTTAGGAATTATGCTGAGCTCGTTCGGTTCGGTTGGGCCGTGGTTTATCTGACTGAGGTATGCCATTGCCCAGTGTGAAAACGTTTTGAAAATGTGGTCAACCCAAATGTATTTCGTAGAGATTTTCTTGTTTACTATTTTTTTTTTATAAAAAGAAATATTTTTTTATTTGATTGCTACAATCTGAAACTGTACTCAAAGTGTATGAAGGATGTCAAGTGTGCCAAACTAAACTAAAAACTGAAAGTTTTTACGTTAATGCAAATATTTACATAGTCACGAAACTGTTATCGTTGCTCTCAGTTTGCTTATTGGAAAATTGTTAAATGAAAACTTTTTTAGATGAAACACAAAGTTTGCCTCGATAAAATAAAATAATTTCATATCGGACAACACTTTTAAAACTAATAAAAGTGTATTGAGCTTAAAAATCTTTAAAAATCAAAGATAATAGTTTAGTTTAGTTTAGTATGAGTGTATATTAAATTAAGAACAGCTTTCATTTATTTTTCAATATTAAACTAAAAATTTATGTTATAAATGCAAAATTTTATGTCTCTTTTGAAATAAATTTGTAATGTTTAAAGCATTTATTAGCATTAAATAATTGCTGCCTAAAAGCATGCAACGAAGTGCACATGCAATACCTTTTAAATATTTTGGCTTCACACTTTTGTGTTTTTGATTTTATTGATTTAATTGATGTTATTAGGTAGAAAAAATTAGATAATTGTTATTCAACCAGATTAAAGTTGAGCTGCTTATGATAAAATCAAACGAACAATAGAAAAACAACAACAATTTAAATCGCATTGCGCTTATTAAATAAGCTGAATAGGGGCGCCAAACACACATACATACTTATGGTTAAGTGGCATGCCAGATCATTAATTCTAACCGAGTTGAGTGTCAAAAGACAAGCTCGCATTGTATTGCATCACACACACACACACACACACTTGAGTCGATTATGCTAACGCAGCAATTCAAGTAGCTTAAAGGCGGTCGTGTCAGCCATTCACACACACATACATACGCATGTTCAAATGCCAGTGTTCATGTGTATCGAAAACCCATCAATTACATAGTTAAAGTCAATTGAATGCAATCAAAGGTTTTCGCATGGTTTTGAAGTCGCCTCTTTATGGACATGATGGATTGCGAATCATTGATAGTTTTTTTTTTTTTTTTTTTTTCTTTTCAATAAAACACAAAGCAAAAAAAAAATATCAAACCCTTTGCAGAGCTTTGTGAAGTTTTTCTTCGGAGTTGCACAAAAAGTATTAGCAAGGCAAACAACACAGCATCAAGTAACAAGCTCTTGGGCACTATGAATATGTATGTATGCGGCAATTTACGTGTATCTCAATGCGCTGCAAGTCAATTCACTTTTGTTGAATTGTTGCTTGTTAAGTTGTTTCGTTAGGCTGCAATGTTGTATGTTGTTTTTTGCTTTTTGTGCAACACAAATCAAGCGAACAATTGTGGGAAAGGTTAAGGAAAAAGAGTCATAGATATAGTGTGTATATGGCATTGTCATGGGAAAATATATGTATGTATGCATGTTGCAAACATTGTAAGAAAATTGTTGTTGTCAAGAAATAAGAAAAAAAAAACTTTGAGATTAATCTTCAATCTTACTCAATGTCAGGCAAACTGACTGCAATTTTATGCACTCAAGCGCAAACTGCGCCATAATCAATAATTAAAGTCACCTCTTGATCGAGATAACAACCTTTAACACACACGCACAGAAATGCATGTGCATGCGTTTGCACAGAAAACCATTCAGAAGGCTTTATATCAACAAATCTATGTCAACTCATCTCAACGTCAGTTTGTATTCGTTTTTATTTTTTTTTTTTGTCTTCATACAGATCTTGTATGCTTTTCAGCGTTGCGCAAATATTTCACATTCATGACAGTTATAAATCTGCTTTTGATTGCACTTAATACTTGTCGCAGCCAGCGAATGATGCCGAGAAAGATATCTCTCTCAAAAAATACAAAAAAATATCATGCAAACAGTTGAAAAATTCATAATAATTCAACATGTGTGCAGTCATTCAAATCTCTCGTGCGTGTGTGTGTTTGTGTATCTGCACGCTTCACTTTCATATGTTGTAAAAGTATCTGCGTTACCTTTGTTAGTGGCATGCATCAAGAATGAAGCACGATGAAGCAAGCAAGTAAAAAACAACGCGTATCTTAAGGGAAATCTCATTTCATTTGAACATATGTACACAGACAGAGCGACAGACAGACGGAGAGACAGAGAGAGACCGACAGTGTGGCATTTATAAAGCCAGAATAACAGCCAGTCAAACATATATTTCACTTCTGCCACTCTTCATTTGAGCTTCACTCAGCTCACAGCTCACAGCTCATCTCAGCTCAGTTATTTTCTATCTGCGCCTTTCATTCATGACAATTTTTAAATCTTTCTTTGCTTTTGCAGCAAAAATTTCAATGAGTTTGTTTGCTGCCAAACGATTTCTGTTATTCTCAAGTCACATTCTAATCTTGCTTTACTTTGATTTCGGTTTATGTTCGGTTTGAGTTTTGCCACCTTTTGCCGCAAAAATTTATCGTTTAGCAAAATCTTAAATCCCTTTCAGCAAATATTTTTCCCTTTTTATACTTATATACAAAATGCTTGGCTTGGCTGTGCGTTGGTTTCTCATTCAACGAATTATCATTTCATTTGTGACATGAATGAAGAGAATAAATAAAAAGCAAAAAAAATTACTTGATAAAGTGTAAAAGTTGCTTTAGATCTCTGCATGCTGATAAATTTCTTGTTTGACATGAAAACGCTTAAAGGAACAAAAAAAATGTGAGAAACAAAGAATATAAAAAATGTGATTTTATCTATGAAAAAGTGTTAAGTTTGATAAACGCAGATAGAAGTGTCTGAAGCATGGTGTCGAGGGCGCCTTGAGTATGCTTTGAAAAGGTGCTGTGCTATGTTGATTGTATATGCTTGAAGGACTTTTCCATCGACAATAAGCAACTCGATGTGCATGCGAACAAAATCTTCATGCAGCTATGATTTTTCCAAAAGATTTAAGACAAGACTAAGCAATTGTTCATCTATCTAACCATCTACCTACTATCTTTGTATTTAAACATCTATAATCATTTGTTTTGAAGGTTACCGAATTTTGTTGCGCCGAATACAAAGACTCGACATTTATCGCTTAAGCAAATCACGTGCCTTGTTTTGCACCAACAAAGCAATGCTAATTTCAACATTTCAAAAGAGTTTAAATCTTTTCGCATAAAAACCTCTAATGCTGAAACCACTGACTTATGTATTTAGCACCCAACCATGTTTGCCTCAAGTCATGTCTCGTCTTGTCTCAACTCAACTCAACTCAAGTTGCGTTCCTTCTCATTTGCTGTACATGCCTTTGGGCTTTTTATCTCGTTACATCGGCTTAAAGCGTCTTGTTAACAGTTCGCAAAAAACTTTTTCAAATATATTTACAAATTGGTTTCGCCTTTAACCGCAAAAATGTACGAATTGTTGTTTTTACGCTTGGCACACACACACAAACGTACAACGCCGTGAAGTATGCTGCGTAAGAGATGGCAAGAAGAAGATGTGTAAAAACAAAACCCGCTAAAAAGTGTGCAAAATCGACACAGCAAAGCAAACAACGTTAATACCAAGAAATCCACGAAAACTTTATGTGACACACAAATACATACAAATTCACACACACACACACACACACACTCATACACACAGAGGGACTCAGGAAGAAGCCATCAGAGGCATTCTGTTACACTAAAAGCGAAAAACCAAAATCCAATTGGAATTTACAAGCGACTTTTTTACTTCCGCGCTTATTGTTGTTGCTCTTGTTGTTATTGTTGCTGTTGTTGTTATTCTTACTGTTGCTGACAAACAAAGTTGAACAACATTTTTGACGTTTCGCTCATTCGTTTATTTTGGGTTTGCCTCCATTTTTCGTTACTCTTTCGATTTGTTTTTGTTTTGTTTTCTTTTCTTTTTTTTTTGTCGCTTCCTGATTTTTTTTTTTTTTCTTTTTTTCACTTCGAAGCTCAACCTCAAGACGCTTGTTTAACAGGAGTTAAACAGCAACTCTGACGCCCCGTTTTATGCTACACCTTTTCTTTATTTTTATTTATTCATTTTTCTCCCCTTTTTTTCCATTTCATTTTCAGTGTTGTTTTCGCGTCACTGCCGCGTCAGTTTGATTTGCATAGCTTTGAGCGTTTGTGATAACTTTTTGATGTTTTACGACTGTCATGACAGACGGGCGGTTGAACAGACACACACACACACACAGTCAGAGAGAAGGCGAGGGCGAGACATGTTGTTTGCCTTTACATAAACTTATCGAAATTTATAAAATTTTTGTTCTGTTTGTGTTCATTTTTTGTCTTTTTGATTTAGCGTGGGTTTATTTTCGCGCTTGTCAAACGGCAGCAGAAAGGATATGCGCCTCGCTGGTTTGCCTTTGGTCCGTTGGCATTGTGAGTGATGGCCTAAGTCACTGTGTGAGTGAGTGAGTGTGCCAAATAAAGCAAGTTCTTTTTCTCGTTGCTTCAACCAACTTCAACGTTGTTCATTTGCATAAAAATGTTAACGCATATTTTATTTATACACATAAATATACAATATAAATATATTGTTGTTGTTGTTTTTTTTTATTATTATTTTATATTTTTTTTTAAAGGTTTAGCGGCCGCAGGCGACAAGGAAAACTGTCAGAAATTCAATATGTTTGCTAACCGCGAGCCAAACAAACAAAAAGAAGAAGAAAAGCAAAAAAACGCGTCAATCAAATTTGACGCGAATGAAGAAGAAAACAACAACAACAGTAATAAGAACAACAAAAGCAAACAAATATTTTATTATATTAGAATACAAACATACACCAAATTGAATTTGTTTGCTGCTTGTGTTTGCTTGTCTTATATATGTGTGTGTGCGTGTGTCTTGGTCCTTGTCACAATTGTTGGCCGCAAGCTTTGCATTTGATTTGTTTGCTTTTAATACCAGTTTATTTTCTCTTTTCCTTCGCCTTCTATTTGACACTCTTTCTGTCTTCAATTTTAAGTAAAAAAAATGCAAAATTGTTTTATGTTTTTTTTTTGCCAATAAGCAAATAAAATTCAACGCGTCTCCGCGCGCGTGTAATGATTTGACATTTAAGAAAATGTTTAGAAATAAAACCAAAAAAAAAGGAAACAAATTCGCTAAAATTAATTGAAATTTTTTGTTGCTTTAAAGGACATAAAAAAAGAAAAAATAAAAAAATAAGCACGACCCGAGCAAAAGTTCAGCAAAACTGTCGAACCCAAAAGCAAAAAAAAAAAAAAAGCAGAAATCGAAAAAAAATCAGCAACATGAATGTAAGCGCAGATGAAGAAGAAGAAGCTTTTCAATTACTGAAAAATGAAAATAGAAAGTCAATGATTTGATTGAATCAAATTGAAACGCGCATTGAAATTGTTTGTGTTATGTTTTTTTTTCTTCTCTTTTTGGTTTTTGTTATTTCTTTTTTTTTGGCAATTAAGGCAAAGCTGCCAATGCCATTTCCATTGCCGATGCGAATTCGTAATGCGGATATCGTTGTTGTTGTTGTTATTGTTGTATTTCTTGTTGCTTTTGTATTAAGGACTTTCGTCTTTAAGTAAGCAAGTCACGATTTTCGATTTGCTTTGCAATGTTTCGTTTTTAAGACGCACGCGGCCTCAACTGTATTTAGTTCTATATATTTATTTATACACACACACACACACACGCATTTGAAGACCCATATGTGTGTATAAGTCTTATAAATACTCACACATAACACACATGTTGTAAAACAGGAGCGTTTGAGATTGATTAAGCGCATTTTACGATGAGAATTTGAAAGGTCATAGAATATTTTCTTAAGGACAAACTCCTATAGGAAAATTGTTAATAAAAAAATGTTTATAAGAAAAGTCAATTAATTAAAATTTCGTACAAGTAAAAAAATTATGAAAAAAAATTCTTGCTTAATATTGACGCCCTCTAACACCCTGCGCCTCTTAAACGCACCTGTTTGAAAAATAAATTTTAAAAGAATTCGTATGCAATGTGTGTACACGTGCTCCCCCAACCTCTCTCTCCCTCCCCGCTCACAAGAAACCTAAGAAATGCTCAACATCTTCAAATGCTTCGTTCTTTCTTTTTTCGCACAATTTCTCATACATATTCCACAAGTTTGCTTTTGCTATGCTTGGCTTTGCTTTGCTTTACTTTCCCTTTACAATTTTGCGGCTGTGCGCTCTTAATTTAATTTATTTTGCTATTTATTGGCATTCACTTTGCTTCATCAGCATCAGTAGACTTCTGTCCTGCCCTTCTCCTCACTAAGCCATCGTCAGCTTCCTTTACAGTTGCCGTTTTGAAACGAAGCGTCGTCTGAGAAAATGTCATGTGCGCGCGCGTTTGCTTTCTTAGCTCATTAATTTGCTATTTTATTTGCAAACATCAATCGACTTTCATTTAAGAATTTTAAACTCATCAGCGACATACCAAACTACACACATACACACACACAGTCATAAACACACACATAGATACAGACAACGTCAGCTTTGTCTTGACTGAGTCAGTTTGCTTCTGAGCCGGAAAAGCTTTTGGCCTAAAGTTGAAGTAATTTTCCCCATTTTAACGTTAAATTTTATGCAATTCACGTTTGGGCTTTTTCCTTTATCGTCAACGTCATCGTTGCTCATTATCGGCAACATCTTGTTCATTGCCATCATCATCAGCAGCGGCAACTTCAGCAGCAACAACAACAACTGTTTGATTTTTTTAAGAGCAAAATTTCTCAGCACAGTTTAAAATCATCTTGTCTGCTTTGATGATAATTGAAAAGAAATTACGAGAGGCATTTGGGCGTTTGACTTGACTATTTTTCTTCTTTTTTACTTTCCTCCCCGCTTTGTTTTCATTTTCATTTTGAGTTTTTCTTTGTATTTGTCTTTTTCATAGTCATTTTTGCCTTTCAAAGACCTTTATTCTTTAGCTTTTCCAATTTAACTTGCTCGAAGATTATTGAGCATGAAATTTACGTTTCATTTTGAAATGGCAATGAAATAGCAAAAAATTTTCTCCATATTAAAACTTTTACATATAAAATGATTTGTTTTTGTCATGTGTATGAAATATGAGCATGATAATATGGTCAGCAAAATACATATAGATAGGTATGTGTGGAGAAGAAGTCGTCGTTGTGAAAAGCATTCAAATGAAGAGCAAAAACTGAAAGCCAACGAAAAGTATAAAAAGTAGAAGATATAAAAAGAAAGCCTCACATAAATCAAACTAAAAGAATCCATTACTTTTGCGCTGGTCAACTTTTTTGGGTTTAAAAATGTTGTTTTTGGTTTTCTCTTCATTCTTTTTCGTTGAATGCTTTTTTTTTTTTTGGGAAAGCTGAGAAAATTGGATATAAAATGGCATAAACATGCAAAAGATGTTTATATGTTGAAAGCGCAAATTCACACACATACATACATACATGTATCGACACACACAAGCATAAGTTATACATTCAAATAGCACATAGCTCAGGCTCAGGTAAGCTTTTATCCTTTTTCATATTTGAAAGGAATCCTTCACTAGAAGCTCATAAAAATCCAACTTGAATTTTAATTCAAAAATATTTTCGCATCCAAAAAAAAGAAAAAAACAAAGCATGAATGGAAAAAAAAGAAAGAAATGAAATGAAACTAAAGATGAAAAAGATGCCATTCGGTTGGTTCATTTTCGAGCAATCTAACTTGCATACGTATGAATATATATCACTTGAGCATTTAACTCAAAGCTGTTCCCACGCATGTGTATATGTGTGTGTACGTGTCCTGTTTGTGGCATACACACTCACACAGACAGCACAACTGAACGTCATACTCATCATCATCATCTATTGTAATTGCTTGCTTGCTTGGTTGTTGGCTTGTCTGCGTCTCTTGGCATGGGAAACTTTTTGTATCTTGCATACAATTCATGCTCATGCTGGCTTAATGCTCATAAATAAAACAGAAATACAAAAATACACACGTACATACATACAAACATATATAAAAGCCAAAGCCAAGCCAAAAACGTAAGCGAAATGAAACCAAACTCAAACATAGTCAAACTGAGTTAAAGGCGAATTCAATTGAAGTTGCTCATTGCGGGTATCAAAAGGATATCTTTTTTTGTTTGTGCGTCCTTGTGTGTGTCTCTGTGTGTGTTTGTGTCTGTGTGCGCCAGGATGTGGCATGATTTAGCTTAAGTGGATTATTTTTGTTTTCTGCATATTTATGTTGAATATCTCTGCTGTGCTTCACTTACTGCTTGTTGTTGCTTTTGTTGTTGTACAGGAGTGACAGGAAACGACAGCAAATAATAGTTTTGTTGTTTTTGTTTTTTTGTTTTTGTGCTTTGAATTGCGCACTTGTCTTACTTACATGGAAATCACTTGAAAGCGCTCGTCTGTCTGTAAGTAGATTTAAGAAGAAGAAGAAGAAGAAGTGGATGAGCATCATTAAAATTTAATGAATATAATGTTTAAGGTAACTAAGCAGTGATTAATTTCAATTGCTGCGTCATTTTTCTTGCTTTTTTTGTTGTTTTTGTTGTTATTGCAAATTCATCATTGCAAGTTAAACATAAATTGAGATACAAGTTTAAGAACATTATGCAAAAAAAATTTTCATTATTATTTGTTTGTTTTCTTTTGTTGCTGTTGTTGTTGTTATTAAAATGGCAAATAGCAAAGCAAAAAAAATTATAGCGAAAAAAGCAAAAGATGAGAAAAATGGCTTTCGTTATCTTTTAATTAATTTCTTGTTTGCGCAAAACAAATTGCACAAGCAAAGAGCGAAAAAAACTTTTATTGTTTGCCATGTTTTTGTTGTTATTTTTTCTTACTTTTTTTGCTCGTCTTTAGCACTTTTCATTTTATTTACGTAGAAATGCCGGAAAATGAGAAATTCTGTTTGACAGTTTGCATGAAAGTCTAATGAAAAATGCATCGCCGAGTGCGCGTCCTTTTTTATCTTCTCTCTTCTTATTACGGCTTTTGTTTGGCCTTCAGTGACTGTCAAAGTAATTATGCAACTTGTCATTATTTGTAATTATTACAAACTGAGTTGATTTATTATGAATAATGATTTATTCATCTTGATTTGCAAAGCAATTCAAAGCTTTTAACATTAAATTGGCATATGTTATACCAGACACATTGTAACATAGGCGTTTTTCACATATAACTCAAGTCTTTCGTAGCTCTAAATTAAAATACTAAAATTCTACTTAAATTATACAATAAATTAAAAAAAAAAAAGTTACTTAATATGCTAAATATTAATATTTCTTAACTTCGCATTTATCTCACACAAAAAAGCTAAAGAAATTTTTTAACATTTGCATTCATAATTACCACATTTGTATAACAAACGATTTCTAACAAAATTTCCAAGCTTTGAAAGCGAAAAAAAAAGACATAATTTTCACACGCCTCATTCATAAATACTTTCAGAAAAGACTAGACATGACAGAGGAGGTGGAACTCCAACGACTGCACGCTTATTAACATAATCAAATAGACAACAAAAAAATCCATTTATTTTGTTAGCCATGCCGCAAGCAAGACTAACCAAAAATAGTAACAGCAAATAAGAAAAGAAAAAACCAATAATAACAACAAAGACAAGAATAAGTCATAATAAACTTAATATATAATAATAGCAGCAAGAAATTTCATTATTCAGCAACGTTTTTTTATGAAGAAGAAGAGAAGAAAATCGAAGAAAAAACCAAAACACGATAATAATCAAATTCAACTAATTGAATTATTAGACATGGCAGCATTTTGATGAAGCCTGCTTCACGCCTCACACAAGCCTTGCTTGCTTGCTGGCTGGCTGGCTGGCTTGTCGACTTGCTTTCATGTAAGTCACTTTACTGTTAACCGAACATTTGTTGCAATAACGGCGCATGCGCAGCACCAATGTTGCATGTTGCGGTAACAACTTGCAACACAGACCGTCGGCACACATGCTGCTGCAATCATGTTGACCTCATTACATTTGACTAAGCCGCACATAAATATTTCCTTGTATATAATCGCATATGAATAGAGTTGCATAGCTAAGCTTCAAGTGGCATAGTAAAGAGTGATGGGAGTGAGTGAAAGAGTTAACCAAAACCAGTCTTAATTGAGCTTCAAAAAGCCGCAAAGCACTTTTGGCTCAGCGCAGCTATTAAAAGCAACTTCTGGCCAAAAAAAAAAAAGGAAAAATTCAGACATGACAATAGATTTTTTATTCTTTTTGTATTTTATGCGATTTATTTGAATGATTTATGTTAATAAGTTGGGATTTTTTCTTCGCTCTCTCTCATTCTGTTTTTATTTTTTTTCGAAGCTTTCTTCAATTCATTTGTAGTTTTAATAACTTTGGCGGCAATCGACGTAAATTAGGTTCAAGTTCATTAAACTGGAATTTCTTATCTGCTTGAACAACTTTTTCTTCTTTTGGATTCTTTTTTTTTTGTGACTCGCTGATCATAAATTAAGTATGCGCAACGTGAACTATAAAAAAATAAAATATCACAAAGAAATGATGATAAGTAAGTAAGAAAGCAGAGGCGCAAAGAATATTTTTTAAAAACTTTATTTTATTGACCGTGACTGTGACTGTGTTGACTTTGATGTCTGCGTGTGCGTTTGATATTTAATAGCCAAGGCAACAACAACAACAACAATCGATGAATCAGCTTTTGTTAAGACTTAAGTAATAATTATTTATTACCGTTGCTTGATTGAAGTGCTTGTGATGGTTTTATGAAATTGGAGTTATGGCAAACATTTGTAACTGACCATTTGAACGAACATGTGATTCAATCTACACATGAATTGTTAATAAACACAACAACAAAAATAATAACATGAAAATGTCTTTGTCTGTCGCCCACTTCAGTTGACAACACACAAATCCAGCATTTTTTGTGCATGTTTATTAATAACAGCAATTAACAATCAAATTAATAATGTCACAAAAATATCCTAAAATGAAATACAAATCAGACAATCGGCCCGACAGAAGCAGCCGAAGAAAAATCAATACGACATGAACACCCACATGAAGTAAGACAACCTTTCATTAGTTTCCATTTTTTTATTACATTATTTATGCATTTTTGTTGCTTCTCTTTTTTTTGTGTAATTAACACAAAAGCATATTTTATATTATAAAATGGCGGTGAAAATCATTTGACCAACATAATCAATGCTTCGAAAAAAAAACAATTTTTATGTTTATTAACATTTGTTTTTATATGTTTTAATGTTGTTTGTTTTGTTGTTTTTATCACTTGATCAATGGAAATTTTGTTGGCTTGCAATGTGTGCGGTCGGTCAACAAGTCAGATTTCTATCGTTCGTTGCTTTTTATGTGCAACGTGTCGCATGCGTAATGTCGTCGTTTCCGCTCTAATCACCACCGCATCCACTGTCCACCGTCTGGCTTCGTGTCCATCATTATTCAATAGTGGTTATCTTATGCGTTATTGTGACCACGAAAATCAATCTGTTTGTTGAGTCACATGTGGGTGGATGAGTTGGTTGGTTGCTTGTCTGTCTGTCTGTCTGTCTGTTATTTAGTGCCAGTTACCGTTATACACGGCGCTGTAGTTTTAATGACGCTCAAGCATTTGTATGTGGTTTGAATAATATTTCCATCTATTGATTTATAGTATATGTGAGCACGCGCGGAGTGTACATGTAAGTCTGTCTGTGTGTGTGTGTGTCACTGATTTCGACAACAACGAATATATTTTTCTGACATATACAAAAATGACATTTTCAAAATGGCTGTAAATAACAAAATAACAAAGAAGAAAATCGCAGTAAAAGTCATGAAAAAAAAAATAATAAAAAAAAAACAAAATAAATATAACAAAATAAAACAACAACATGGCTCACATGCCAACGTATGTTCTGTGCCGTTCTGTTCTGTTCTGCCATGTCAAATGTATAAAAATGGATTGACACATTTGACTTTATGCTGATTGCTATATAATTTGACATCTCTGTGTGAATGTCTGTGTGTATTGTGTGTGTGTGTGTGTGCAAGGCTACGCAAAATGTTGGCCATTAAAAATGGTTGTCAATTCGCTGCCGGCCTATTGAATTTTTCAATGGAAAACGAAAATTGAACGGACATGTTTTGGTTCTCTCTTACATACATTTTATGGCCAATGGCTTTGAGGGCTTTGGCAATTGTGTGCAAAATGCGACTTACATCAACAATTCTTTAATAATTTAAACAATAAACCATGTAATTGTCATATTAAAGGGCAATTTTTTAGGAGACAAACAGCAATGAATTGTAATACAAGACGAAATTATCAAATAAAAGAACTTTTGGGAATTCCGGATTCTAAGAGAACGTCTTCAACAACAAAGGAGCTATAGTTTCAGAGATCTCATGATGAGTCAGTATTATTTTGCTTATATACACATCAGGGAAAGTTCTTATAACCGGATAATCAGCATTAAAGTCCGGTTATTGGAATGTTCGGTTACCGGAAGGCATTTTGTAAGATTGCGTCAATGATATTTGTCCGGTTATGAGAACAGTCCGCTTTGAGGGCTGTCCGTAATGGAAGTTTTCACTGTATGTAGAACTGTGGAGCACTGTGTACTACACGAGAATAGCTCTGATGCATACTTTTTTTCTAATGAAAGTTCTTAACCGCAAATGTGACGCAAAATGCAAATCTTTCGTGTATTTTGGAAAAAACGTACAAATGATTCAATTAATTAATAATTGTTTCCATCAAATACGCAAAGACATTCCAAACAGACAACGAATTATAATCACAATTCTTTCTATTGATAATAATTACCTTTTAAATCAACAAATTCGTCTTTATACATCATAATTTGTAGGCGCTTAGATAAGTTATCGACTTTGGTTTTAAAAATAAAAATCATATTCTTTGATGAAAAACCATTTAACATTTACCAACTAAAAGATGTTTAATTTCATGGTTACCAAAGACATGCATGACCAGCAATTGGGCGCTGGAAAACGACTTAAGAATGAATTCTCCGAATTTCAATGACCGACGGAAATTGTGCATTAAGCAAGTCACCCTCGAATGCTTTTTTCGTTGAGTGCTCAACTGCAATATTTACAATAATTGCATGTTTTGCGCAGGAAAGGTGTTGAATAGACGATAAAAGCCTGAACTCAAACGCACTTACATACATATGAGCATAACCCAAAAAAAAAAACCCACGCATTTCAAAATATTCTCAGGCACATGAGCGTGGGTGTGACAGAGACAAGGAGAAAGGTAAACGAAAATGCATGCATCAAAGCAATTTTGCTATCAGCGCTTAGGCATCAATTCGGTTGAGTCAAGTGTGAGACGGCGACGGCGACGCCGACGGCAACTGATGGGCATGCAATGCAGACGTCAAAACGTGTAAGAAGAAGAAATATTTCTCAAGACAAGCACCACACGAGAGCGTCGCTGCCGCTGACTGTTTATCAGTGATGCAAAGACAGGTAAAATGACAATGAAAATACAATGCGTGTGACGAAAAGAGCGCAAACGACTAAGAGAGTCAAATTGAGTGTACGTTTGTGTGCTTATGTGAGTTGTCGAAAAGAAACAACAACAATTGCTCTTCACTCATTTAGTTAAGTCAGTCAAGCAAGCAAGTAAGTAAGTAAGCAAGTAAGGAGACCGTTTGTCAATCAGTTGGTTGCGCATGACGAATTTTTTTCATGTTTGCTATTGTTGTTGTTTGTGTTTGCGTTGTTGATAACCTTTTGCGACAATGTCCATCGTGTCGGCTTTAGTTTTTATCATAAAATGCTCATCAATTATGGCAACGACTTTGCGTGGTATTTTTGTAAAGTTGAAAAAAGAAAAAAAATTTAAAAACAAAACAAAGTAACGTCTAGATATACAAACAAAAACAACAACAAAAACCATTTCGACGTTCGTCTTAAAACGCAATCAAGCAGCTTAAATATTTTTTTTTAATTCTCTTGCCTTTTTTTTGACAATTGTTTGTTGTTGTTGTTGCTACTTTGCTTTCTTTTCGCTCTTTTGTTTTTGTATACAAAGTCTGTGAAAATGTTGTTGCGCGCTTATGATTTAATTTGGTCAACGAAACAAAAGAAAACAAGAAGAAGAAGAAGAATGCTTCTAGGAAATGACATAATCATTGAAGTTGGCTTAAAATTTAATTACATGCAAGTGCCATTAACTAAAAACCATTCAAAAGGGCGGAGATGGAGAGAAGAGAGGGGGAGAGAAAAGCCGAGCAAATCACCTGCGGCAGTGCGCTCATTATGTGTGTGCGATACCAAGACCCTAATGAAGTCCAAATATTTAGCGGCACATTAATATAAAGTAAAGCAACAACAACAGCAACCAAATAGAACACGAGTGTGGGAAAACGCAACAAAAGAAGCCGAAAATACATAAAGAAAGCTTTTTTTTTCTCTCTCTCTTTTATGCTAATGACATACGCTTTTATCTTGTTTGATAACGCACGAACCAAAAAATACAACAAAAGTACCAAAAAAAGACTGGCTGACTCAACTCTAAGCTAAGCTGACCAACAAAACCAACAAAAGAATGGAAAAAATACAAAAAAAAAAAACTAAAAGAAAATTAAAAATAAATTTTTTTTTTTCTGTGTGCGCTTGAAACCTTCTGTTGTCGCCGTTGCTCTCTCACCGCTGAGCCTCGCCAAAAGGTGCCACACTGCCGCTGACCCTAATCATTTTCGCCCACTCTCACACACATACACATATACAAGCGTAAATCTAAACTTTGCGCTTGGCTTGACTATCATGGCCATGAACATAGCGCCCACAGGATAAAACCAAACAAGAAAAAAAAAAGAAATAAAAAAAAATATTCAAAACGTTGCATTAATTTATGTGTAATTTTTTTTTTGTAAATTTTTTTTATATGCCTTGTTACTTGCCACTGTCGTTGTTGTTGCTGCTGCTTTAATTAAATTTTTCTACCTTAGCACCATCAACCCCTCTTACTCACACACACACACACAGCTACACTCTGTTTGCCTTTACCCATGCTAATGTCTCCATTTAGACGCGTTAAACATTACTTTTTTTTCTTGTTTCTTGCTCCTTGCGTTGGCACTTTTATCAACGAATTTCCATTTGAAAATGAGAAAATATGCTTCAACCACGGCCTAGCGTTGACGCACATGCCGGAACATGCTCTACTTAGCCACTAATTGGCCACTGGTGTTTTAGCAGCCGACGTCGACGTCATAGGCAAATGATTTGTGGTTAATTTAGTAACTTGATGTACAAGGCAAGTAGAGTAAGACAGCAACAACAACAAAAGGAATAATTATGAATCACTACAACGCTTCATGTTTAACATTTTAATAAGTATATTTAATATCGATTTCCACGCACAGCAACAACAACAACAATGCCGTTAATAACAAAGGCAGTTAATTAAGACTTTGCGTACATGTGAGGCTGTACACAGGTGCAAACGACGGCAAACGGAAGAGAGAGCGGCGGAATCGGAGCACACGCAATAGACATAAGAGAGCAGAAACGGCAGCCGCAGCAGCACAACAACAACAATAATCGTGCAGCAGCACTGTTGTTGGCAAAGGCCGAGGAACGTACGCGATTGCATGAGAAGGACCGTGAGGGAGAGTGAGAGGCAACTAAGACCAATGTTCAGGTGTCTTTGCTTGCTTGCTTGCCTTTGGCTTTTGTTTGCAACGCGCCTTTGTTTGTCTCCCTCCATCACCATCTCACTCGCTCGCTCGACCGCTGTGTCACTTCGTTCGTTTGTTCTTGTTTTTTTTTTTTCTTCTTTATTATTTGAACATGTCGCAGGCAATGCACAATTTTCAGCATGTAAGAAGAAGAAGAAGAAGCGGCACTTTTCATTATATATAAACGTATGTGTGTGTGTGTGTGTGTGTGTGTATTGTCGTTAAGCTGGGTTCGTGAAATAAAGAAAAACTCAACAAATGAAAAACATACAATGAAGTTATAAAATATGTTTGTGTGCCAAGAACACAAGTCAGAAAGTCGCCCGCATGACAACAAAATCGGCGCAGGTACAAAAAGCAACAACAACAATAACATAAGCAGAAGATACTAACAAGTCAAAGCAAAGCCAACAAAACAAAACTAAAAAGTCTTTTATTTGTTGTTGTTTTTGGTTTGTTTTCTATTTATTTATACATTTGATAAAATTAATAACATTTCTTTGACTACTAAGCTCTGTACTTCATTGTGTTACTCATGGCGCTAAGTAAAAGGAAATACCTTTGATTTGGAAAACAACAACAAAGAAACACAAATTGAAAAAAACTACTAAGTAAAAAGATTTACAACTACTAATTTTAAGTCCGTGTCGTTTAAGTCAAAAGTTCTGGGATTTTTATGGTTTAGGAAACATTTCTATGGCTTCTGCGAAAAAAATATGTGAAATGCAATTAATTACAATATTTAAAATTAATAATACTGAACAAACAATAACGAACAAGCACACACACACACACACACATGCCTATAATTGCTTAATCACGCTGACTAAAATATTATATTACAGCGCTTTGTGTCAGTGAAGAGAATACGTAAGAAAATAATGAAAATCACTAACAAGATACAAAAAAAATTACAGAAAAGATACAAAAGATATGCAAAAGATTCGATATCGAATCGAACAGTTGAGCGAACTCGCAACAAGTCAAGCTTTGCGTAAGAATGTAAATACAAAACTGAAGAGCGCAAAGAGAGAGAGAGATTGTTGATGAGTCATGACCATAGAAAAATCAACAACAGCAACAATAACAACATGCGCCAAAGGCGAGAAAAAAAGCTTAAAAGCCAAACGGCAAAAAATATTCAAGCGATGTTAATTATTTCAAATGATTTGCGCCAACAACAAAGAAAAGATACAAAAAAGTATCGGCAATTATAGATTCAAGTCTTTAAGCGCGACTCAAAGTCATTCGAGGCAAAATATTGCACAATGACAGCTAAAAATTCACAAAGGTCCAACACGCCCACGCAGACACGCAACATGAATAAATTGCGTAGACAAAAATGATGAAAACAAAAAGATACAATATACAAAACAAAGCAAAAGCCGCCAACAACAACAATTTAGCAAATAAAAACATTTGACAGTTATTAATTTTTATTAAAAGTCACAATGAATTTTGTTCAATCAAAAAAAATATAAAAATTATTATATTTTAATCAAAGATGAAAGCGCAAAAAATGTGCCAAACAAAAGCAAATGCCAGCAAGATACAAAGATACTTTATATCAACTTCAATGTCTTAAAGACTTTCTGTTTTTTTTTGACATTTTCCCCCATTTTCTTTCCACAATTGTTGTTTGCTTTCATCGGCGCAAAATAACAACTTGATCATTATCATCATTGTATCTTCATGCGCAAGATATCTTCAACAATCAGCAGCTTCATTTCTGTCGGTTGGCAAAAGTTGTTAGACTGTTAAATGACTTCCGCTGTTGGCCATCAACAAACTGCCAAAAACACACAAGTGCTTTTGTCCTAATAAGTATCTGCAATTGTTGTTGTTGTTGTTTTTGTCTCTCAGCTTCAATCCGTGTCTTTGATCTTGAGCTTAGTTGACCTAAATTGTTTTGACATATTTTCTTTTTCTTCTTGCTTAAATATAAAAAAAATTCGCTAAGCCATAAATTAAGTAAGAAGAAGTAGCAGCAGAAAAACATAATGAGTGTCTAAGAATTTGCGTGTTTAAATGCTTTTTTTAGTGGGTTAAGCTAAGATTGTTTATGTTTTTATCTTCAATTTCTTTCTTTCTTCTTTTTCGTTTTCTAAATTTGGCGAAAATAAGTTAAAAGCATGAAAAATGCGCCAAAGATATAAACTTAATGTAATAGATACAATCAAATGACCAAAGCGGCTTAAGTGGCAAATGAACTAAACTTTGTTTCTACATCTACAACAACAATAATAATAATAAATTGTTAATAAAAGAAGCACTTAACGGTTAACAAGACACACTTTACTGCTAATAGAACTATTTTTCTTTTCTATTTAGAATTTAAAGAAGCATTTAACCTACACTCGTCGCTCATAAAACGCTCAACAGTTGTTATATAAAAAATAGAAACTCATTAAAACAACAAACTATCAACGCTCTCAATCATTGATGAGCGATTAAGCCATCGATTTGTTGCAAAGGCCATAAAATTGTTAATGACTTTCTTCCAGTGCATTGAAAAAAAACAACAAATTAGTTAATCTATAGAAAAACAAAGAAAAAACCCTTCTAGAATGACAGAGTGCAACCCGATAACCCTTCAACTTTCCAGCACTGCAACGCTTATCGCTCTGACAAAGCTGATCAACGTTATCGGCCAACAATTCTAAAGAAATTACAAACAATTTAGAATGCATTTGAGCACAAATGACGCTCAGACTTTAAACAAAAACAAGTTGCCTGAAAGACATTTAAATATATTAAACAAATGACAGAAAAAAAACTTACAAAACGTGTTGTATTGTAAAGTTTTTTAAACAATAATGAATAAACTAAAAACGAGTATGAAAAAAATAACACAGAATTCCCCAAAGCGTTATTAAATCAATGAAAATCAACAACAAATAAACCAAAGTGCAGAAGCAGAAAAAAAAACCTGTTGCGCGAATCTTGAAAATAAACAAAAAAAAAAAAAAAAACATATAAGTATAATCAGAAAATAATCATTAACATTTCAAACTGGTTTGGTTGTTGCTTTTAAATCGAAACCAAATGAAATGAGCGAAAAAATCACACAAAATACAAAAACAATTGAGTTTGTTGGCTTCAACATTATGGCTTAAAAGATTCACATTTGTTTGATATAAAACTTAAGTTGGCTAAATCGGAAAAACCCGAAAAGGTCATTTGAATGCCACAAAAAGCGTTTGTTGTTTTTGTGTGATTGGCAAAAGTAATGAAAATGAGATAAACGTCATTCGATTTGGGTCAATAAGCAGAAATAATGAAAAACCATGAAAAATTGTAAAGCAAAGTAGACAAAATGAACAAGACAATAATGTAGAATTGACAAGAAATGTCAAAAAGCAAATGCAAAGACAGAGAGACAGAAAGACAAGTGTCAAAGGCAAGTGTAAAAATTGTTATGAGAAATTACAACGGTAATTTTAACAAGGAAGCAAAATAGCAAGTTGTTGTTGTTACTGCTTTTGAGCTGTTGCTGTTGCTGTTGCTCGTGTTAATTGTGGCTGCCGTTGTTGTTGTTTTTTTTTCACTTCAGTTGTTGCACTTTAGTAAAATATGCACGCGCAAAAAAGCCCGCAAATTAAATGCGTAATTATTGAAAACAAAAAACAACAACTAAACACACGGAAGAGCGAGTAAAATAAAAATGCAAAAGGCAACGACAAAGCTCAGCTTAGCTTAGCTTTTGCCTAAGCCAGAGTGAGACAAATGTAGAAGGCGTGCGGCTTAACAAAAGCAATTGGCAAATGCAAACAGAAACAGAAACAAAAACAGAAATAAAAGCAAAGCCAAAAAATTCAAGATGACGACAGAAAAAAAAAACACAATTGTTGAAGAAGAAGAAAATCCGACAGGCTGGAAAAAATGTTGTTCAGGTTCAGTGGAAAAAAGTATTAAGTAAAATACAAAAGTAATGAATAAATTAAATACCGTTTTTTTTTCCGCGCTGCTAATGATGATATTGCTGATGATGATGATGACGCTTGTAATTGTTGTTTGATCTCTTTTGCACTCTCACAAACTCACTTGCAATTAGATGAGTTAGTTTTGTTGTTGTTGTTGTTGTTGTTGTTCTTGTAATTTAGTTTAAAAACATGTTTTACATTTAACATTCCACACGCATGTAAAATTGTATTGTTGTTTTTGGTTTTTGTTTCTTTTCGCTTTGTAAGTTTTTTTTTTTTGCGTCTCTTTTTGAGTTGATTGTTGTTTTTTTTTCTGTTTTCTTTGCTTTTATTTATACGCTTAAACGTTAAGTAAAACACTTGCGTCTTGTTTGGTTTGAATTTTGTTGTTTTTCTTCTTTTTTTTTTTTAATAATTCTGTTAACGCTTTTGTTTAATTTGCCCGCTTTATTTTTATTATTTTTGTTGTTGTTACACTTTCACGCACGCATTTGCATTTAATTGCTCAACTTTATTTGCTTAACATTATTTTGCCATGTGTATTGTACGTAATGTAGATTTTATTATTATTTTTTTTTTAATTTTATTTTATTTTGCATTTATTTTCAACGCTTCAGTTGTGCCAAAAAGCCGACGAACGTTCAATTTTCATACACAAAATATTAAGCAAGTTTTTTCTATTATTAATAAAATTCAGTCCGCACGCTCGACGCGCACCCAACGAGACTCAAATAAACTTTGAGAGCGCACTTTTTGTGAACTGGCCGCTTGGCTAAGTGAGCTCACTTCGGAAAACACGCTACCTGCCATGAGCGTCGTGAGCCATCAGAGCGCACGGGGTTCGTTAGTCATTCAGCATGCTCGATCCCTTGCATACGCCTGTGTCTGCAGCAAATAAACAAACTCCAAATACTGGTTTGTGTCGGTTTACTCACAGCATAAAGACACCCTCAACATACAACGAAGCACTGCCTTTAAACGAAAATATGCTCTAAGTTGCCACACAAATCCCTTTAACATTTGACATTTCATTACTTAAACTCACCGCACAACACAAGAGCATAAAAAGTGGTAACAGTTTCATGTGAGCGCGCAACAAATCGCATGCGTTTATTTCTTACTTGTAAAAATAATATCGCATGCGATATATTTGCGTTGCTTAGAAAACTCACTCATACAGGTTTTTGAATTTGTGTGTGTGTATGTGTGATTGCATGCAATGACAAGTGCAAGAGAGCAAAAGAGCGTGCATGCTTCAGAGTCAGAGAGCGTGTTTATTGCGTGTGTTGTTTTTGTTGCAATTGCTAAAATGCCGGTAGTGACAAAAAAAAAAAGTTGCAGTTTTTGTTCTTTTTGTTTGTTTTAGCTTTCAAAGCATATGTGCGCATAAGTGTGGCTTACACGTTAGTCATTTACATACTTACATATATTGAACAATCTTATTTCCTTTCAATGTGCGAGCATTTAACATAATTGAGTCGTTATTGTTGTTGTTGTTTATGTCGTTGATTGCTGTTGTTGTGCACCGTGACGCACCTGATGATTTTGTTCTATTTGTTGTTGTTGTTTGTTGTGGAAAAAGGTGCAATTTTAATAGAAAAAAAAATTCTTTAATGATTTAATTATATGATGTGCTATAATTTGTGCTAAAGTTGCTATAAAAATGACAGAAAATATTTTTTTATTCTTCAATTGAAAAATGTATGTAATTAATTCTAATTATGTTCATAAAGTTTAATAATAAAATATGATTATCACTTCACATCTCAAATTGTTTAGATTTTTTTTCTCATTCCATTTGTTTGTCTTCTTATTTTGCTCCTCATTTGTTGTTGCATCTTCAGCACCTGCAACACACATCAATTTATGTTCATTGTTTATGTGTTTTCGAATTCATTTGCAACGAAAAAAAAGAAAATATATGTATTTAATTTAACATAGGTTGTTAAATAAATAGTGCAACAAATGAATTTCGTACGTGCCACAAATGCTAAGCACACCAAACGCAACAACAGATACAGAGATACACAGATACATTCGTACAGCCTGATTGCCTGCGCAGCTATAAAATCGTTGCCGAGATTTTCCACGCCGCCGATGAGCCGAAGCAACCACGACACGCAAAGCCATAAATTTGACATTCAATAAACTAATAGCAATTTGTATCTGAAGGCATAAGATTGTCAAATTCAATGGCATTCTTATTCGGACACACTTCTTATTGTTGTTGTTGTTGTGGAGTTAATTTGAAATGCGTCAAAGAAAAGTCGAAATCAAATGAAATCCTTGTGACACTTTTATAACACACGCACGCGCACTCACGCACGCACGCACGTATTCACGCACACATCATCATAAAGTTAACGATCTAAAGACAATCATTTTACGCTTGTTTGTATGTGTGCGTGAGTGTGTGTGTGTGTGGCGATAAATATCTCGTTTAGTAATGTTTATCGTTGAGCAAACACCTTAATTAACTTTCTTTCACATACGGCATCATTATTCCCCTTCCCCTTCCTTCTCACTCTTCTGTCAACGACAATAAGACACTTCTATCCCATCTCTTCCTCCTTCTCTTTTATTTCTTCATCTCATTTATTTGGCTTCGCTAGTTTAACTTTGATATTTATTAGGGTTATTTCGAATATCACAAGTCGCTGTCATTTTCATGTGTCTTGTTGTTGTTTCAGTCGTTGTTGGTGGCATTCCGTTTGCTCAGGCCATATAAAGCACGTCCTTTACGCTCCTTCTAGATAGAAATCTACCTGTTCATTTTCGTTCGTTCGGTTCGAGAACGTGTTAATTTTTGTGTATTTATCTTTCTGCCTCAAGTTGTATAAAGAAAGAAATTCCAATTAAGTGTTTTGCCTTCAGCAGATGCGGCATAACAATGTAGACGCGTTTAACTAAGTTATAACCTGTCACACACACTCACACATACACCTATATCTGTGTCTGCTTTTGAGCTCGCCTAATGTAAAAGTATCTCAAATGCTTATCTATCAGCTTTGTTTGCTTTTTCTGCTGTTGCTGCTCTTTTCTATTACAATATTTTACAAACGTGGGAAATGCAAATGTCGACTTTTGTCTTTGACAACAACAATAGGAACAAATATATACACACCATAGAGCGAAGAAAAAACCATTGAATTACTAACTGCATTTCAAGTGCATATCTCCCTTTCTATTTTTGCCAGTCTTGTCTCTGAGCTCCGTTGCCTTTTGTTGGCATTCATATTCGTATTTGCGCCTTTTGTTTCATAATTTTGTCATTCGATATTGTTGATGTTGTTGGTGTTTGTGTTGTTGTTGGCTTTCGGTAGCGCTCTTCTGGTTTTTGTTTGTCATAATAAGCGTCGAAATACACGCTTCAAGTGCCAACGAACATGAATCCGATTTGCCATTGATGAAATGTGAATGCGAACCAATTTTGTATGCGCCTTCATTCACTCACTCAGTCATTCATTCATTCAGTCATTTATACGCCCTCTCACTCACTCTGCCCTGCATGCATTCGGCATTTGTTCAACCTGCACATGTGCGGCACATGTTCGCTCATTTGCCTTCTGCGGAAGTTGCCTTCGTTGCTTTTGTTGTTATTATTGTTGCAGTTGTTGTTGTTGTTGTTGTGGCTGCTGATATCGTGTTGCCGCCAAGCGTGCTCCGTGCAGATTTTCGCGTTTGTTAATCTTGTAAATTTACATTCTGTTCGAATTTGTTTCCTGTTTTCATTTGTGGGATTATACTTCATTATGCTCGTTGTTGAAGAACATAATCTTTTGTTCAATGTGTTGCATCAACAAGCACAAGTAGCGAAATTAAAGTCCGTCTTGACAAGAAGAACTTGCTTGGTTTTCTCTGACATGCAAAGCTGTGATATTTTATCACATCACTGAGCAGCGGGGGAAATATTAATGAATTTATGAAGAAAAAAATTTATTTTTAACTCATTTTGTAAATAAAATGTTCATTTATAAGATAAAAAGCAAAGGCTTTGAGTAGAAAATGAGACTTCCTTTTGAAAAAGAGTCGAAAATTTCAAGATTATCGCAGAAGTCGAATATGTTCCAGAGCTGAGACTTGTGCTTTTCCAAAAACTGTTCGAATTTGTGTCTCCTTTTCAAATTAATCTGTTTTCTAGTCTACATAATCACACCTTCCTCTATAAGCTTGCCTTGAATGTCTTACTTTGCTAATGATTCTTCATAAATCAAATCTGCCAATGAATTCTCGCTTTGCATACAACAAAAGCGCTGATTTTCTATGCTTTATAGTTGGTTCTGCTTCAAGACATAAGCGCATTAAGACTTCTTGCCACACACACACACACACACAGCAGGCACCTGAACTCTTTAAAGCCAACAAAGACCTATTTTTCTATTTCTCCAACAGTAGTAAACATGATATTCTACTCTTGTTTACACAAGCTATCAAAACTATCACAGCCATCAATCATCTCAGTGTGGCAGCCTTGTCTCGCCAACGCTTGCCAGCTGAAAACTCTTTCAACTTTTCGTTCAACATTCACCTTCGGCGGCGCTTCACATTTGTGCTCATTAAAAGCATTAAGAAGAACATATATTTTCAGAAAAACAAACACGAAATGGTGTTGCATCATTAAGCGCATGCAACATGCCGCATTTCTATGCATCAAATGCATTTCCTTTATGATGAAAAATGACGACTAAAGATCAAAATGCGTCGAGTATAAACAAAAGAAGCAGAAACATAAAATTAATTTTACAAAAAAATTTATTAATTTTAATTGTGTGTCTGGAATCGTGCGTGAATCAAAGCGACGCGTGAAGAGCAGAGCAGAGCACGTAAGGTAAACAGCAACTCAGCAGACTTGTATCTGTGTGCCCCCGTGTGTTTGTGGGGTAGGGGCGTGAGTTGTGGGGCGCATCGTTTGGCAGACAGCACAAATCCCCGTTGACATAATTTGCGACACATGTGTGTGAATTGAGCGTGCAACACGAGTCGCGTCCATGTTGCTTATAGGAAGATGCTTCAAATGAAAAGTAAAGTAAAAATAAGCGAAAGATACACGTGCGTGCAACACACACACATACACACACATACATTGGTGCAACATGCGCTGCCACATTATCTCGTGTACTGTATTTAAAGCGACCCCAACTGCTGCTGTTGTTGTTGTTGTTGTTGTTGTTATTGCCCCAAGCTTAAATTTGACGACAATTAATTTCAATTGCGCGTTTTGCGTTAATCGCTTCGCGCGCTCCTTGTTGGCGACTTAAAAATTCAAAGCAAAAACAACAACAATTCTCATGAAAAAGCAACCAAACATTTCCATTTGCCTCACGCCAGCATTGTTGTTGCCTTCAATGCCCGCCTTGCCAGACATGCAACATGCATATTGTTTTTTTTTTTTTATTTTATCAGCTTCAACATTTCGCTGTCCGTCTGCCTGTATTCCTTCTGTTTTGTCTGTATTTTAGTAGTATTTTTTTTACTTGCGCTGTTTTGAGATTAAAAATATATAAGTGACAGCACACCAAAAGGAAAATGTCAAGTTCAAGAGTCATTACAGCTGCTTGACTTGACGAGTGAAAAACGCACGAGTAGAGCCAACGAACGAATGAACGAACCAATGCAAGTTTCTTTGCGTGTGTGTGTGTGTGTGTTGAAGTAAGAAAGCATCACAGAGTGAATGAGTCAATGCAAGCAGCAACAACAACGATTGTGACTACGGAGTGAACGCATGAACACATGGCCCCCATGACCAAACAACAACTGCAATTGATATTTGTCGCGCACACAAACAAACGTACAGCTTCTCTTGTCTCGTTCTTGTACTCTGCTGTGTTGTCGTTGTCGCTGTCAGTGCTGCTGCTGCGTACATGCTGTCAGTGCTGCTTATGCCTCAGAAGTGGATTAACTTTGACGTTTATGACATTTAGCTGCAACTTTGCTCAGCTTAAAGTATTTTAATTGATTTAGTGTGCGGCATCAAACACGAGCAAGAGGGGCGCGTTGAAAAAAAAAAAATAAAAATAATAATGAAAATGAATAAAGAAAATGTTATAAGAAGAGGGTTGCATGTCTGCCCGGGCTGCCCATCCTTCAAGTAGGGTATTAACAACTGTAATAAGAAGATTTTTTAATGCATTTCTCGAGTTACGTGTGCAAGAATTTATGAAAAGAAATCACTTTTACGTATTTTATGAAATGAATCGTGTTGTCATTAATCGTGTCGAGTTGAGTTGAGCTCCTGTGGTTGTTTTTGTTGTTGTTGTTGTTGTTGTTGTTTGTTCGAAAATATACTTATAATTAAATATGCATGCCGTAGTCGCTTACGGCTTATCGATAGGCCAGCATAAATCAATGCGGCACGTGCGTGATTGCTGCTGCTTCTGCTGCTGTTCTTTGATTGTTGTAGTTGTAGTTTGAGTTGTTGTTGCTGCATCTTTTGCTGCAGCTTCTTTTGATGTCGCTGTCAATGCACTTGGTAGTTCATTTAACATATCTGTGGCCATTGCATTTACAGTTAAGTGCACTCGAAACGAAAAAATCACGTAAAGTTAAGCGAAGCCTTCTGTGCATGTGTTTGCAACATGCCAATATGTTTTTGTTGTTTTATTGCAGTTTTTTTTTTTATCAGCGGCGATCAACTTTACTCTGCCGAATGGCAACGAACCTGAGCTCAGTTCAGTTCAGTTGAGTTGAGTTCTGTTGAGCATTTTGTGGCTTTCGTCCTTATGCACTGCTTTCATATATTTCCGTGTCGCTCTGTGTGAGTGTCTGTGTGTGTGTTTTCATGCACGTGTTTACGTGTCCTGCACGTTTTGCGACAAAGTCACGTATTTTCCAGGTAATTTACGTTGGCGAAACTGTTGCCGTTGCCGAATTTGTTGTTTTTGTTCTCTCAACGCTTTTTTTGTTTTGTCTTTCTTATTTGTCCTTTTTTTTTATCAATTTTTTACAGCCATTGTTGTTGTTGTTTTTCTTTTATGTTACCTTTGCTTTGCTTCAAATGCGTTTTTTGGCCTTTGCTGTTATCCTTGTCCGTGTGCCTTTCAGCCAACTTCTGGTTACTTTTGTATGATTTGCCGCGCTTCGAGTGCGAATGCAATGAAATGTGCATTACGTGACTTGATTCACATTTTGTTGGCATTGTTGTTGCTTTTGTTGTTTGCCGGCGAAATTAATCAAAAAAAAGGTTATTTCAACGTACGGAAAAATCACACATTTCAATTAAAAAGGAAAACTTTGCACATGTATTTGCACAGCGCAACAGCCAGCAACAGACATGATCTCTGACGTGCAGACAAACAACAATTCAAAAGAATTAAAACTTTCGATAGCCGAGCACTTAAAAATTGTTCTAAAAAGCTTTTAACTTAAAATAAAGTGGATTTTGCAATTAAATTGATATTGGTTTTGGTTTTCTTTAATATTGTTTCTGCACCAAAGGCATTAACGATACGAGCGTAGTAGCAGATCAGCGCAAATGTCATGAAAGTGTTAATCATTAAAGCCAAATTGATTCAAACTAAATTCTCAAACAGTTAAGGGGACATCTATAAACTACGTGAGGTTTTTTTCTCGGAATTTAGACCCCTTCCCCCTCTTGGTGTGATTTATTGAGATTTTGACGAGCCCCCCACTGTATCTCACATGAGATTTTGATTAAAATATTGAAAAAAATTTTAAATTAATGGACTATAAAGTTCACATGAGATGTCCGATGAATCCCACTCCCCCTAAGTGAGATTTGGTGAGATTTTGCTGAACCCCTCTCCCCTAATTTTATCTCACGTAATTTGTGGCCGTGCCCTAAGAACATATTTTTGTTGTTAGAATATTAAACAAATTGCTATGAAGTCCTTGACTTTGCAATAATTGCAACGCATAAAAAGTGAAAGAAATAAATCAATGCAATAAAATCAACTGCACGTGAGTTGTATCTGAAGTTTTTATGTGTTAAATTAGCATAACGCACATGTACACACCCACACACACACACACAGATACACAGATACACGCTTGAACTTGTACAAATCAAATCCTTGCTCAATCGATCCAGCAAATGCAATGAAAACTACTCAAACTTTTAATAGGTCATTAAAATAAATTAATTATTTATGAGGCACTTGTGTGTGTGTGTGTGTGGGTGTGTGGGTGTGTGTAGTGAAGCGCACTGAGAGCGCTGCGTAGCAGAGCATTTTAGTTTTGCTATGAAGCTCGTTTTTTATTATAGCTTATTAATTTTTAAAAGCAGCAATAAGCTTAACAGAGAGACAAGCACACACACACACACACACATGCATGTGCATATGTTCATAGCGCTGAGTAGATTTCATGTTATTGCATACGCGACTAAATACGCGCGCAGCTTATAAAAGATTTAACTGCCAACACACACACACACACACACATACACACTGTTGTTTGGTTGGGGTTTTCGTAATGGCAAGGATATTGCTTTGGATTGGTTTGCGCTTTTGTTGCATTGCATTGAATTGGTTTCCAATGCAAAGTCAAGTCAGTCATTCAAGTCATGCCATAGGCTAGGTGAGGTGTGGTGAGGCGCGACGAGACGTGGCAAGACCATGAACCTTAATAAAATATTTAAACAATCAAACTGTGCAAATGTGCAGTAAATATGTGAAGTACATTTTGCACCTGCCCCAAAGTAAAGCACACACACACACACACGCACACTCACTCCACTCAACACATTCAACCACTCACACACACACACTCATGCAAGCAATTTCAATATTGGCAACCTTATTTAGTAGTTTCCGCTTCCGTTTGACTCAATGGCAAAAACAAGGACTCAGGACTCGGCAAACGGGACTCGGCAAACGGGACTCTGGAGCAACAGAACTTGTGCACGCTTCCTTAAGCTTTTGTACGTGCTGTTGTAGCATTTATTCGCACGCTCAACGCCCTTCCTCCCATTCAGCCACCCACACCCCTCCGCAGGCACACACACCACTGCACACGCTGGCTGACTGACGAGTTGCTTGTTAAAGTTTAATGCATTTAACAGTTGCACGCTCATTGTGCCACAACAACAGCAACAACAACAACAAGCACTACAGCAATGAGAAGAGCAAATTGGAAAACGTTTTGTTTCCATCAAAGCGGGCAAAGCCCATAAATGAGGGGGAGCAGCAAATGACTTGGCAAGAAGAAAAGACTAACATGTGCGCTATTGACACGATAACTCAGCTTGTATCTTCTTTTCTACACAACACAACAGCGTGCACAATGCAAAATTGCTTTGCGATTGTGTTGCTGTAGTGTATTGCGTAGGGTATAAGTGGTTTTAAATTAATGTTTGTAACATTATTGGCTGAGAAGTTGATATAGAAAGTAATTAAATCAAATTAAATGATAACAATGATTAAAATACTTGGAAATCTTCTTGATATCTTGGCTCTAGAACGAGTAAAAAGACAACTTGAAGCTAAAAACTTTCACTATAGCGTCTAAGAACTTCATTCTGACCAAAAAATGTGCTTGCTTTCCTTTTTGTTTATAATTTATTTTCTTGAAATTAAGACTCCACAAAAGTCTGTCTGTCTGTCTGTCTATCTATGTACGTATTTGTCTCAAGTGTCTGTTGTCTTGTATATTTTCAACGCTGTTTTCTTCATTTTCATTGTCCTGGCATGCATCCTTGTTGTCTCATTGTATATGCTCGGCTCTAAAACTGAGCAAAAATAACAATTGACGGTGGCCAAGCAAACAAATGAACGACCAAAGGCACCAAATAACCTACCACACTCATTGAGGTCAATATATACGTTTGTCTTGCGGTGACATTAGTGTCGAATAACGTGCAACGTCCGACTGTGACTGACTCACACACACACTGGTGACACACTTCACATTTACATTTACATTGACTCAACGACAACGACAGTCAGGATACACACTGT
This sequence comes from Phortica okadai, assembly GCA_034638295.1. NCBI lineage: Eukaryota > Metazoa > Arthropoda > Insecta > Diptera > Drosophilidae > Phortica > Phortica okadai. The sequence continues at coordinate 2,022,766 of CM067849.1, read as the reverse complement.
GCGCGCAGGATAATCCACATGGGGAACATTTTACTTGCTACGCTTTTTAGTGCTTGACCAAAATTGCTACTCTTATTGCTGCTACGGTCTTTCGATTTTCTTACTGAATGCTGCCACATGCTGCGTCGCACACACACACTCACACACACACACACATAGAAATACGTGTAATACGTTCAATGATTTTGCTATTTTTAAGTCATTTCATTCACAGTCGAATTCTCAGCTCGGTCAATGGACTTTGAAGATTTCACATGCCTCAAACTACTTCAGTCAACTTCAGTGAGTCTTTCTGTCTGTCAGTCAGTCAGTCAGTTAGACTGTTAGACTGTCTTTGGCAGGTTCGACAATGCGACTGTGTGCGCTTGTCCAGCTTGTTTTACTTGCTTCGATAACTGAAATTTAACAATTTTGTTTTATGTTGACACATTTTTCCATTTGGCTGATTTTCATTTTGCTTTCCACAACAACAGCAACAACAACATTTTTAATCTGCTAATGGCTTTTATGGCAAACTAAACTCGCACAGCATTCAGCTTATTATACAAGCAACTTTCTTCTGCTCGAACTGAACCATAAGTACGACAAATTATGCTTTATGTCTCTGTCTGTGTGTGTGTTTGTGTGTGTGTGTGCTGCTACTGTTGCTGATTGCTAATTTTATGCTCGAGTGTCGCATTTATAGTGAAATGTCTTATCAACAAGCAGAATTTGCTCATGCCAAAAGCAGCAGCAGCAGCAGTGAAAAAAAAAACAATATTCATTTGATTTGTCGTGCAATCATTGAAATCATTGAAAAAAAGAATCACATAAATCGCAAATCAGAGTTGAGCAACGCAAATGTATAGAATTTTTAAGATTTTCAGCAAAGCGGAAACGGAAACAGAAACAGATATTCAGCATGCTCAAGCAGCGGAAATGATTTATTAAAAAATTGCTGCAGTAAAGCAAACAACGGTAAAAACGAACAAAAAACACAAACAAAAGAGCGAAAAAAACAAAAAAAAAAAAAAGAAATGTCAATGGCAAACAATAAATTGAGGCCGTTGCAGCAACGAAGCAACTGAAAAGCAATTTGTGGCAAATCTGCGCAATTATTTTGTGGCATCTTTTATATCATTTTTTTGTATACTTTCTTCTTCTCCTTCTTCTCCTTCGCTTGGCAACAACTTTCATTCATTCTGTCATTACTCATTTGCATGCAATTTCTTATGAGTTATACACGTATTTGATGTTGCCGCAGGTTCATGCAACAAATGATTTCGTTGCAATGTTGGAAAGTGGATTTTCCAATTAAATTTTATCAATTATGTAAACGCATTCGTATTAATTATGCTCTGATTCGATTTTCCTTATCCTTACTTACTTACTTACTTACTTATGTATTGCATATGAATTTATATGAATATGAGTTATTCATTACATGTATCTGTTAGTTTCATGTATGTGTAAGTATCTGTTACCGCATGCCACATGCTTTCACTCAACTGCCACCACATTGCTAAGCTGCTGAGCTGCCAAACACTCATCTTTACGTCGGTCGGTCGGTCGGTTTGTTCGGTAGCTCGCTATGTTTGACTCCTTGCCTCCATGCACAAAAATCAATTAGTCGGAAGCGTATTTATCATTAATTATACTTTAGGTAAGTACCAAAAACAACAACAACAGAAGCTATGAACAATTCCCTCAATCTCATCAATGCTCACTCACTCCCACTAACAGAAACTAACAGAAAGTCTGCACACATGCCGTGAGCATTTCCGTGTTTTCGTTTTCATCTTCAGTTTTTTTTTTTTTGTTTGTTGTTTTTTTAATTGCTCGTTTTTTTGTCTCGTTTTTTGTTGTTGTTTCTTTTCTTGCTTTTCACGCTTTAAGTTTACAAAACAAATCGCAGTGATAACTCAAGTGCTTCAAGTGTACCAAATAAAAAAACATCAAGTTTTATTATAAAAAAAAAATGGAATGGAATGGAAATTTTTCAATAAATGAGTTTTTATTATATATCAAAGGACTTACAGTACATTTTCAAAATGAGACACTCAGTCACAGCGTTTGTAGTTATGTCAGTTTAAATTAATTAATTTCGTTTAAAAGAAATCGAAAATAATCTCTTGCATTGAAGGTTTATAATCAAAATTCATTCAATTTTTGAAAAATGACAACAAATTCAACTTCAAAGTCATTTCACAGAAAAGTGCAACACTTCGTGAGAGTAAGTATTTGAGATACTTATTAAGCTGCCGACGTCTACCCAAAAAATCCCCCCTTTTCACCACACCGTCCATTATATGCATCAATGTAGCCTTAAAAGTAAAGAATCTGATTTTAAAACGTTTTTCTGAAAATCCGAATTCAACTCACGAATATAGTTCATGCATACGTGACCTTTCAAAGCGCACCAATTGCCAAAATTTTTGGAGGTTTCTCCATTTTTGTCCTTGAATGTTGCACAGACGGGCCAGTAATTAAGGGGACATATTCCTGTAGACATAAATGCGTAATAAATAGACACCGTTCATTATAATATTTGACATACTGACCATACCAGTCTTTACACATATCATTCACAAAGCTGCATGTTTTGCAAATCTCATCGAAACTATTCCAACCTCCTTCTTTCTCTTTGAGACGACAGAACTCGGGATACAGGTTTGCACATTGTTCTTTGACCCGATCGCCATCCTTCGATCTCATGCTGGTTAAGTCTGGGCTAAGGTTATCTACATTGGGCACTTTTGGTGCCGATATATCTATACTAATATCTACTCCATCCGTGCTATATGTCTTAGGAGCAACATTAATAGCATTGTCGTTAATATTATTTCTTTTCAGAGACTTTCGCTTCTGATTACTGAAAGAAGAACGGCGTTTCCGTTTCCGTTTCGTATTTGAAAACAGAACGCTTGCTTCATCGTTACCGATCAAATCACCATTTCTGCCTGAAACACTTGAATGCATTTCCCGAACAGTGATGCCATCGGCGCCCATATGTACAATATCCATTTCTGTTGACTCTCTAAACCCTGAAACTTGCAACAAAAAACAAAATGTAAGTGCAGAAAGTCTCATCTTGAGTAATGACTTTTCTCTTCTTTTCTTCTTGATTAGTAAAACATCGTTGTGTATAAAAGGTTCAGATAAGACTAACTAAATAGAAAACTTAAGAAAAAAAGAAAAGTTTCATATTTAAAGCAAATCAAATCAAATTAAATTGAAACGAAGCAATTATTTACATCGAATAAAAATATTTTATTTAAATTTCTGTGTCATAAAGAAGCAACAACAATAACAAAGGCAGGAACGAACACTTACGATCTTGGTCTGGTTGTGGAAGTAAGCGTGTTTAGTCAATAGTTCAATAGTGTGGCCTTTTCTTTGCAAGGCTTCCCAAAAGAGACTGACAGACAGTGATAGATAGAATGAAAACTTAATAGATTTAGTTTTAAAAATGGACGTGGCAATGGCCTAAAGTAGTTTCTTACAATTAAAGGTAAAGAATGAATCAAACTTCAACTACAGTTTTGTTAACTTTAAATTTAAAAATCAATAAACATAAATATTAAACCACAATGCATATTTTACATTTGTTCAATTAAAATTACAATGATTTGCCATCAATTGAATAAACTTGCATTCATCCTTTATCACACTCACACACACGCAGATACGCAGACAGTTTACAATTAATGCTTATTTCGTCTAAGTTGATTTAAATATAAAGCTGAAAATAGAATTTCATATGCACAAACTGAGATATTTACGCTTGAGTGAATGCCACAAACTTGTATCAGCAAAAAGCAAGTCAAGCGGGCATAAATTGTCATGCCAGACTTCCATTCAGCTTAGCTGCATTCATAAGGCATAAAACATAAAACGAGCTAATAAATTTGACTATAATCCGACATTGTTGCACTAAGTACTTTGCATATTTATAGAACGAAGACAAGAGTAACGAGTAACGGCAGCAGACAGATGAGCAAGTCGGCGACGGCGACGGCGTCAAAGGTTTCTCATATGCATAAATGCAAAAAGTAAATGAAGATGAGGTCGTGCGGTGTGTGCATGGAAAATGAGCAAAAATAGTTAGTGACACGAATCCTGGCGACAAACAACAGCGTGTCCTGCCCGCCTTACCAACCGATCGAGCGGCCGACTGACTGACTGACTGAGTGAGTAACGCTTGCTGACAAATAGGTCATAAGCACAGGAAAGAAAGAAAGAAAGAAAAGGATGACAGTCTGCTTTGACTTGCTTGTTTGTCGGTTGCTGTCTCGGTGGCTTTTCTTTTTGTTTCTTTGTCTGACTGTCTGTCTGTATGGTTAACGGTAACCGCATGTGAAAACTGAACATCCGTTGACACAAACATTTGCCAAGAGTTTACACAAGAAAAGCACATTCGAGTTAAGTTGAGTCGAGTTGAGTTGAGTTGAGTTAAGAAAACCAAAAGCAGTTAAAGTATTCAAATGAGCAATGAACGAACATATGTATGAACAAACGAAGAATGCAATGAGCGCATGAATAAATGACAGAGTTAAGCATTGACTGACTGAGTGAGTGAGTGAGTCAGTGAGTGAGTGAGCGACTAACAAAAGCGACTTGAGGCATTGGCAAAGGGACTAACATGTGTCATCTAGGTGAATCGAAGACAAAGGATAACGTCGACGACCTGAATATTCTTGGTTATCTGTCACGCCCGCTCGCTTGTAACAACCGACCGACTGACTGTCACACACAAACAAGCACACACACACACACACTACGATGTTGTCAGTATGCTGAACTTTTGAACTATTTCCGTTTCCTGCCAAGTGTCGCCAAGTTGTTGGTAAGTTGAAATTTGCAGCTGAGTTTGCACTCTTTATACGCAAAGTCAAAGTGTTTCACACAGACACACACACACACACACATATACACGTAAGATGTACACATGTGGGCAACTCATGTCGTTGTCGTGTTGCTACGAAAATGAGCTGTACGGCAAATGCAGCTGTCAAGTGTTGCTGACATCGCAAATGCGTGCATGCAACACACTCACACACACACGCACACGCACACTGAGACTTGCGAAATTTCTTGAACGCTTTGCTTTTGGCAGCCACAAAGTGAATGACTAAATTAATCGCACACATGATTTTCACACATGATTTCTACTTTGTGATTTATTTTTGGTTATATAACTTTGACTTACTTGCGCACAAAATGAAAATCTTATGCATTTGATGTCGCCGTCACAAACAAAACTCAACTTACTTTTCAAGCAAGTCTTGTCAGCAACATTTGTCTAATGGTTTTTGCATTTTGAATTCTAAAATATCAAATACTTTGTCGTCGTCAGTAGCAGCAAAAGCTGCTCAGCATAATCAAAAAGCAACTATCAGCGACATCCTAACAACGACTTTGCCTTCAGCTTCATTTTCAGCTTCAGCTTCAGATTCATCTTCAACTACAGCAACGTCTTCATCTTTGATTTCACTTCGTTTGAGTCATTTTTAGTTTTTTTTTTTGGGTTGTCTCTTTCCGCTTGCCACTCGCTTCGTTACGCATACGCCGTGTTATCTGTTGCTTCCTGTGGTCCTTGTCGCACATCCGCCCAACCGGTTTCCTGTCATGCTGGCAAACTTTTCATCTTCATACATATAACGCCAACTACTTACTCTCAGCTCCATGATTTTCAAGCTTGAGCCGAAAACTTTGTTGATGCTGTATAATGATTAGCAGCTTTAAATTGAAAATGAAAACTAGTCTACTAGTAAAATGCATCCCTTCCCCGCTTCGACATTTTCAGCAACTTTTGCTCATGGCAAGACGGCAATTTTCGTTGCTTTGTGCTTTTCATTTTGCCAGGCATTAACTTGGCTACTTAGTTTTAGCCAGTGTGTCTGTGTGATTGAATATATATTAGACTTAGCTGCGTATTGTTGTCGTCTTTAAGGCGATTTTGGTTTATTTCCGTATGAGAAGTTGTTCATTAAACGCAAGACAAAGTTTCAAATGCAAATCGTTGACAAAAACTTTGAGTGTTTGGCTTGAGATAGGAAAGTAGAATTTTCAGCTTGAACTGTGATTCAACTTAAAGTGTGCGCACAAGAATCAATAATACAGTTTAGCAACATTGTGGGCATCGCATTGAGAGGGTTAAAGGAAGACATACATAAATCAGTCTAAGCGCTCATGTGCTTGTAGATTCTTGAATAAGCAAGCAGTCAATTAGCACAAATTTTAAGCAGGCCTAAGATACTTTGCATTTTTAGCCGTTAGTAAATTCACAGGTTGCTTTGAATTAGTACATATACATGTATGAGCGTCTTAACTGCTAAGTGGCTTGTAAGCTTTTAAGATAAATCTGAGTTGAAAGTTAAAATAGAAATGTTTATTAAATTCAAATATTAAAGGAAAGTTCATCAAATGCTTGTAAGTTTAATAAGTGTAGCCTAAAAGTATGCTACACCGTTTGTTGTATTTTAATAGAGATCTCGAGTGCGTCAAAAGACTCAAACTTTATTCATGCTGCCTTATATGCAGAAAAAAATCTGTCAAATTAAGCGTTAGAGTTGAAGTTTTAGGACTTTTAAGAATACATACTCCTATGTTACGTAGTGACAGACAGCACATAGGCCAATCTAGCATTAAGATGAAAGCGAAATTTCAAATGCTAGGCAATTTAAAGCCTAAAAATTTCATTACATGTTCGCCTGTGTAAGTACAATGATTCACACACACACACGCACACATATACAGCTACTTATAAAGTCATTTGATAGCTTGAAAAATTTACTTCTACTACATTTCATGTGCGCATTATGAAACTATTAAAAAAGAACGCATATTTTTTATTAAACTAACATGGCAAGCTGAAGGCGAATTAAAGAGCAACGTGCCACGGCATGGCGCCATCACAATGGCCTACTTTGTAGATTCATTTGCGGTGATAAGAGTCATGTCTGCCACACACATATTTGCTCCACTTTCATGCGCTAGCAACACGCCACTGATTGCGTCCTTTTCTATTGCCAACATCTTGGCTACGACAGTGTTGCCACACACGCACACACACACATACATATAGAGCGCACACATACGCAAAGCACAGGCGTCTTTTAAAAAACTTCTTAGGTTGCTGTCGCTTTTCATGCTCATCAGGCAGACCGTCTCATATTGTTAGATACAAGATACTGAGATGCTTTGCTGTCCGCTATGTTCATTGCTTCGTTGCTTCGTTTCAAAAATTGTTATTTTTAGTACGTTGTCCTACGTTACCGCAATCAAAATTGTTACTTTCTAAGCCAATATGTTTTATGATGTATGAAATTTGATGTTGCGATAACATTTTACACACTCGACTGCACTTTATGCCATGCCCGAGCCGAGCCGAGCAATGTTCCAGCTCTAACATAGCCAGGCAGCAGGCAGTGAAGCAATATGTGCGCCTGCAGCCTTCAACAAATGCTGAGTCGATGTGAAATTTTCGTTACTGTTAAAATGATTTAAAATCTTTACTTTTCTCCTTTTTTTTTCTTGCCATTTTATTTTCTGTGTTCCGTGTATATTTCAAAAGTAATTGGCGTAAATAGCGTTAAGCGGCTTTTAGGCATATGTCGAATTTAAACGAATCGCTCTGATTTGGTCTCTTTTTTACACACAAACACACAGGTGTGTATTTCTTGCATTGGTGTTAGTGTAAGTGCTCACTAAAAACGACTAAATTTTGCATTCAAATGTAAAATGTCAATTTGTATCGTCTTTTTGTTTCATGGTCTTTTTTTATTTTTTGTTACTTTGACCATTTTGCATCTTTGCTGATGCAAAACCCGATGCCGTTTGCCTGGCAGCTGTTTGAATGTTTATGTTGGTCCATGTGTGTATGTGTGTCTGTGTGTGTGTTTGCATACCACTTAGAGCGCTGCAAATAAAAACCAAAACCATTTCAAGTATAATGCAGCACTCTTTTTCTTGTTGCAGCACTTTTCCGCCCTTGTCAATTGTCAAATGGCATTTTTTCCGAGTCATGCGTTTTCCATGCCATTTTCAAGTTTTATGTATTTTAATCTTTGTTTTAGGCATTTTATGCTAAGCTTTTTCTAGTTTTTCGTTTTTTTTTTTTTGCTCTCAATGCTCACATTTTGTGTTTTTTATCGCAGTTGCACTCGAAACAAAGCAAATCTGCTCGTTTGGCTTTGCGAAAAACTTTTTAAGTGCAATTTGTTTTTTATGCTCTTATTATTTTTTTTTTATGCTCTCTATTTCCTCTTTGTTTTTGTGGGTTTTGCTATTTGGTTGCATATTTATGATGCAAAAAATGGCATTGTTACAATGACTGCCATTTGTGAATATGCGCCTACATGTATGCTGCAAAAAATTTTAAAGCGCAATTTTTCTAATGGCGTTGCTTCTGTTTTAATTAAGATTCTTTAATTGTAACTGTTTTCAGATCATACAATTAGATAAATAAATATAAATATAAAAATAAATTGCAGTAGACTGATTTGATGATCAATTTTCAGCGCTAAACTGACGTATGTGGCATGTATTCCCTTGGACCATAAGCCAATTCATTATTGAAAAAATTGTGAATTCTGTGGTGCACCGACTAACACTCTTGATTAAGATATCTTTTAAAAACCTGTTTGGGAGCTATTTATTCTACAAAGAATTTCGATAGTTTTAACCTGAATTGCAAACCGCACAAGCCAAACGACACATGGTCATAAAAAGTCAGTGAGAAATGTGTAATTTTCTCGCACATTCTCCGCCTATTTTATTCACTTTACTAACAATACTTTACGCGTCTTATTTGCCTCAATTCAGTTGTGCTTGTAGGCTTTGTGTTGACGCTTTCAACTTGCCTGACACTTTGCCACACAAGCCATCATTAATGCCACTAACAACAACACTCTCCGCAACAACAATAACAAACAACAACAACGAGCAAAAACGAACGTAATTTGAACCATTGAAAAGTGTTGCCTTTGCCGTCAGTTTGCATTGAAGGCTTTTAATGGTTGCATCTCGTATCTCTGGCATGAATTTAGGTCACAGCAACGAAGGGGCGCGCTACTACTTCGTGGCATATGTCATGGCACTCGTTGGCATCCAATGGCATACAATTTGGCCCTTACCGCTTACAAATGTCCATTCAATTGCCTACGATGCTTTTGCACGCTTTTGTTGAACGAACGCTTCGATTGCATCGAATGCCGCCGCATTAATAAACAATTTGCCACGCTTTTGCAAAATTGTCGAAGCTGTCTAAACCGATTTGCGCACGCTCACTGAATTGCTGGCACATGCTCGGCCATTTTCTGCACTTCCTCAACTCGCTTCATCTGGCCACACTATTACATTGTGGGCATTCATGGTGTGTGTGTTCTTGTGTGTTGTTTGCTATTTCTTTGCTCGCTTATTTTGGCCAATAGCCAAATGGCAAATTGTTTATTTTACATTTAAGCAGATTAAAACCAACCAAGTGAGGTTGCAATTTTTTTGTTCTCTTTTTTTGCTGAGGCAAAATCCCATCAGGTCATGTCACTGTCAATCAAAGGCTTCACTTTACGTGTGTTTTTTGCTTGTTGACAGTATCGAATTTTCTTTTTTTTTTTTCATGGTTTTTATTTTGAAAATTGGTTGCTGACATATCAAATTTTTTACTGGTCAACGGTTTCGTGTGCAATTTGTTCGAGCAATGAATTTTACCACAATGATTTACATAAGCTTCAATTCTTTTTGTTTCGATATTTTTTTTTTCAGTGTTGATAAAAATGACAAGTTGCAAACATACATGAGTACATCAAATATTACTGACCTCGACTAAGTGATATTAAAGTGTCCACACATACATGTGGGTTGGTTTGGTTAGCTACTCTTTTTTTGCTCCATCCGATTGTGTTTGTATTATTTTAATTGTATTTGTTTACAACTCATCAGCTTATATCATTGATTGTCTGAATATCTTTCGTAAAAAAGTCATGACTTCCTTATAAATGAATTTCTGATCATTATTATTGTACGATTTTCTTACCAACAGAATTTAAGGGTATAGGGTAGTATTTGATATTTCCAATGACAATAGAAGAGTTAAAATTTTATAATTTGGAATTGAAGAATTTTTGGGATTCGTCGTGTCACGAAGATTCTTTAATTGATACAAAGATCTCAACTCAAAACACTTGTCATCTGTCGTTCTATAGAACAGACTGAAACGAAGGCTTTAGGGAAGTCTTCTTTGAAGATCGAAATTTTTTATAAAAATTAAAATAGATTTTTAGTTATTTTTTTTAATACTTTCATTTTATTTTATTTTTAAAATTATCGAATTAAAATTTTTCTTTTTATCTTTTATTCAGCAAAAATATGTAAAAAAGTTTCACCAAAAATAATTATTGTATTTGCGCTAATTGAAAGAGGTCGACATGACAAAAAAAAAAAGAAACATTCAAACCAAAAATTGCAACCAAAAACGTTGGCCAGCTTTGCTAATTTGCCATTAAAATTTATTTGCGGTAAACAATTTAATGAAAACTATTGAAAATTTTTTGCTAAAAAAGTGCTTTGAGCAAATTTTGCGGTCGTTGCGGTTGCCATGCAATAAGCAAATGCCAAAATGCAATTGGCCAATGCAAAATGCATTCAATATTGTTGTTTTGTTAATTGTCCTTGTTGTTTTGCTTGTTTTAATAATCGTTTTTATTTTGTTTTCTCGGTCGAAGTAAAATTCTAACAAAACCACAATTCAACGCAATTTGGTCGCTGGCGGTCGCACACTGTTGGCTAAAACAAAAACTAAAAATGAAAAAAAAATAACAAATAACATTTATTTCGGCTGTGGGGACACTTACACACCCCTACTACTTGTATAGACTGTTTCCTTAGGGTGACTACATTCGCCTCCTGTCTGATTTGGAACTAGAGGTACGGTTTTATTTCAAATGAACGATGTCTCGCCCAAAGGTGCGATTTTTAGGTTCTCTTAAATTTATATCCATTTATATATTGCTATATGGTATAGCAGTGCAATTGGATAGACAGATAAGACAAGCTTGGTTCGCTGAACTCGATTCATCGAGCTGATCAGCAATGCCATCTGCAAATTTTATGACAAAGTTGATATACACTTGTGCAAGTGTTGTTCTTGTTGTTGTTGCTATGTTCTATAAAATTTTTAACTGCTGTTTTTAATTCACAAGTGGAAGCTCAAAATTAAAGTTGAAATGTAATTACAGTTATTCAATTTGGCCATCAAAGTGCAAAACGCAAAAAGTACAAAAGCAAAAGTCAAAAGTCAAAAAATGCTGATGATCACGTTCAGCCAAGCGTGCACACGTTTTCGGTTCTCCAATCAATTTCGTCTCTTGGTATGTCCGCATATGAATTGTTTATATTTGAAAATATTTTTTTTGGTATTTTTTTCAAAAATTGATTTTTAATTGAATTGAGAAAAAACTAAAATTTCTTACATAAAGCAAATCGAATTATTTTAAATTGAAATGAAGCTATTATTTATATGGAATGATAATATTTCTGTCAATCTATTTATTGAAATCATGGTTAGACCCAAAAAAATAAAATAAAAAAAACCCACATTCTTACGTGATTCTTTTTATTTTGAAACCAAAGCTTCTGTTTCCTTTGGGACACCCTTTAATTAAAGTAATTTGAACATCGGTGTTTTTATTTTTCTTTTCTCTGTGTTTTTAACAAATGTAATTATATAAAAATGACATTTTAATTGCAACAAAAACGAAACTCATCGAAATTAATTTAATTATCATTTGTGTTGTCATTGTTGCATTGCATTGCATTGCTCTGCTCTGTATTTAGTTGTTATGTTGCATGCCGCATTTGATGTGACAGCTCGTTGGCAATTAACGTTGCATTGTCAGTATGCAGCGGCTGCGCATGCATTTTTGTGCCTCACTTATTAATTACAAGCCGACAGCATCGTCACAACATTCGAGTTCGTTGCATTTTGTAATATTTCATTTCATTTGAATATAATTGAATTAATTAAATCGTAACAAATGTGCGTTCATCTGCATATAATGAAAGAACAAAAACAAAAAAACAAAAACAAAAATAAAATTATTGCGAGAAATATTTGTAATGAGCATCATCATGCGAAAACAGCGTGTGAATAATTTTCATTATTCGCGTTGCAATGAAATTTTGCACAATTTGAATGCGCGACGATTAAGCGTATTATTGTGCAAGCAACGAGCATCAAATAATTAAAACAAAACAAAACGAAAAAAAAGAATAATTATTCAAAATTTTATTATTTAATTTGGTTTAAATAATCGCTGTCATGTATGTATACCACATGTGTGCTCATTAGTTGGCCAAATGATTGATTTACTGTTTTGATACTCATACGACATGTGTTGCCGCAGCGCATTTATATTTCAAATTAAGTTTGTAAATAATTAATAATTATTATAATTATTCATAAATAACTGCAAAACTTATTTGTATATCAATTATATTTGATATATTCAAAATGATTGAATGATTTTCATTAGAATGGCTTTGAATTGCAGATTAGTATAATATTAAATGAATATTGGTAGCAAGTAAGTACAATAATATTGTTTGGAAAATTTCATTTCGATTTAAAACAAATAATTGCGAAAAAATTTAGTCTGTAGAGAATAAGCACGCTTGAAGTCCACCATCGAACTGACTTCTTTTTCATATTCTAAATCTAAATCAGTCTTATAATTAATTGGATGATGTTTGGTGGTGGATCATTACTCAAAGTAAGAAAAAAAATTATCCTAGATCACAAGAACCAATCTCATAACTTTTGTTTGTTATAATAGTTTGAGAAAACAATCATATTAAAATACATTTTCAGCTTATTACTTATAATTATATATCAACAACAAAATAAAAACAATTTACGTCAAAAATGCCTCATGTCCAATTGTGTGAAATACAAACGTGTAGAGTGTGAACGAAAATCATAAGAAAGAAAATTAATTAAAACAAGCCTATCAAAGATAAACGAAACCAGAGCTTTCAAAATGAAGTGTCATGTCATTGAAGAATTCATGCATACATACATAAAATTAAATGTGCACAAACTCAACCACACACACACACACACACATACACAGCAACCACAACACTTTATTCATTTAATTTCCGTTTTATGAATATTTATCTTGGTTATATTTTTATTTTTTTTTTATATTTTTTGTGCCATGCAACAAGAACAGGAAATCATTTTTGCTTAATTGCTTTTAAAATGTTTTAAGCATGCAAGTGTGAGTGAATGAGTGTGTGTATGTATGAGTGAGTGAGATGAAAAGAAATGAAGAGATAGCAAAAGGAACAGACAGTCTGCCTTTAACGGGCGAAGACTTAGCGCACATTGGCAGAAAGTTGTGTGTGAACACATGCAACATTTGTTGCAAGCAATTTACTTTAACATAATCATATTAAATTTTCTCCACCTATACAATTTAGTTGTTGTTGCTGTTGCTATTACTGTTGTTGCATGCAGACACATGACGCTATTAGTTTGTATGTATGTAAGTGTATGTATCTGTCTATAGCTGCGAGCGTAAAATTACACTTAAAAGCCGCACCCGCACACACACATACATAAATATATATACACATATGTGTATGAACACGTGTAGAGACCGCCCATGTTTTCAAGCCATCATCAAGGAACGACCAAATGAACGAACCAACATCGTTCGTATGTATGTATGTATGTAGGTAAGCGTCTGAGCAATGTTTATGCACATCTTCTACCATTTGCCTTCGTCTTTTTTCGCTCATGCATGTAAGCATGTTGCCTACTTTGAGGCGTTTGCTTGTTTTCTTCAGCTCAAACTCAATGGATGTTGTTGCTGTTATGTTGTTGGTGTTGTTGTTATTATTGTTTTGCTTGTTTTTTTTTTCAACTTTTTTTTATGTTTTAACATGCCTGTCTATGAGGTGTTGTCGGTCGTTGGCTTTTTTACTTGCCGCCAACGATGACGACGTCGAGGCCAAATGGGCGTTTTTATTTTATTTTATTTTTTTTTATATCATTTATTTTAGTTTCATTTTATCTTATATTGCCTTTGCCTTTGCCTTGCCTTCAATTTAACTACCGAGAGGCGTTCAAATTACATACTTGCACACAGACACTGAGACTTCGCTTACGTGCAATATTTTTAAATTATTTTCTTCATTTTGCAGTGTGCCACATGAATTGCTATTAGAGAAGAAACGCTAAATGCTAATTTAAATACTAATTAAGTAAAAACTCATTTTAAAAGAACTCGACATCATACTAAGTGCTTTGAAATTGCCTTGTTCATATTTTTTCAGCTCATATACTTCTTGCCTTATATTATTATTATTATTTTCTGTCTTGTTTTCTCCGCTGCTCAATAGTATTTTTTTTTTTTTGTAGTTAACGCCTGTCAGACATACTCAATGCTGCTTATTATGTTGCCGTCTGTCTAGTAATTTCCTATTGCAAGTTTTTTTTTTTTCTGTCGCTCCTTTATTAGATTTTGTTCGCCTTTGACTTTTCGTTGGCAGTCGCACAGCTGCTGCTGCTGTTGCTGCCGCCGTCGTTGATTCCTGGCAACGTGTGCCGGCCGGCCTGCTGTGCAAGTTGTATTATGTTTGCTTCTTCGACTTTGGTCTTATTAAATGTGTATTTAATTCCACTTTAGTGCATTTTCTTTCTTCGTACTCAGTTAACCTGCACAAGTCTATTGGCCTTTTGAAAAATAACTTTTAAATGGTTTGAATTTCATGAAGTTAAGAATTCTAAGAAAATTACACATTAGTCTGCTTCAGTGAGGGGAAAAAAATGCAAAGAAATGTTTTCACATTTGTTTAAAAACTTTTAGAAATGATTAAAGTTATTAAACAAAATTCAATATTCAAAAGTGGAAAATAAGTCAAGAAGTTATCTAAATGCAGCGTCATCATCATTTTGAGGTTGTTCGGAAATATTTCAGCATTTCTTAGATATTAATAAATTTAAATCAAGCTTTAATATATTATTATTGGCACATTTTAAAACAAATAATTTTAAATTTACTAAATTTGCTTCAACATCGATTTTTTTAAGTCTTTCTTTGAAGTTTATGTAAAATTCAATGCCATGATTTTTTTCAGACAAGTAAAAAACACTATAGAGAAAGAAAAGAGTAGAATGAATGGAGCAGGAGTGATGCTTTGTTCCTCCTTTCTTTCAACTCTTCCTTCTTTCTTTAGTACTTCTCACTATTTCTTTCACCTTACCTTCAAGTTGTTCAAAGGTGTGAATGCTTTTAATGAAAGTCTGCAGAGCTCAAATATTTGCCAGACAAATTCTTATTCTTTTTGCTCGCATATGTGTGTGTGTGTGTGTGTGTCAATCTGTGTGCTTCCAATTATGGTGTGCAAAGTTTAATTAAAACTAACACCGACAAACCAATAATATTATTTTTTAATTTGCCAAGTCAAACAAGCGGCAAAATAAATAAACTAAAGAAAGTAAAGGCTTACTTGGATTTCGGAAAAATTCAAGATGAAGTTTAAAAATTTTGCTGTGTTACTTCTCATTTAAAGCTTCAAACGAGCTCTCATAGTGCGTGTCTGTCTGTGGCTTCTAATAAGTATTTTTGTGTGTGCATATGCTGCCCGAAAAGTATGCAACATTCGTTTAGTTTTAATATATAAATTTGCAAAATTCATATTTTATTTATTTTTTATTTATTTTGCATGCATGGTCTCTATTTTTGTAGGAAATTTAATTGGTTGCGCTAACAAAATTACTTTTTCCACATGAGCACATTTGGCAACGCATTTCAAATAACTGCACATGGTGCTGGTTGTATTTTTATCTTTGCTCTGGCTTTTGGTCTGAAAAGGCAAAACACAAAAAATAACCAAAGTTCAATTAAAAAATTAAAAACGAAATTTTATTTATTTAAAATAAATTGAAAATATTCTATAATTGCGAAATTTTTATATATCAATTTTTTTTTTTGTTTTTATAATTATATTTACTAAAAGGATTCTTGTGTTAACAGCTCATTTGGCCGACAAAGGCATAGGCGCGCTCTCGGCCATATATAACACAATTCGTTACAATTTTTGTTTTTCACATTTCTTTTAATTTTTGTGGTTTGCGGGTGTATGTGCGTGCGTTGGCATTTTGCATGCAATTATTTGTTTTTGTTTTATTTTTGTTGTTGTTGGTATTTTCTGTTGTCGCTTACACATTAACATTTATTGCAGTTTATTGAAAAATTGGCGGTTTGCTCTTCGCATCTGACTGCAGTAGCAGTAAATTGTGCTCGTTAAGCTTTTAATTTTACGCAGGAGGACAACAACACTATTGAAATTTTTTTTTTTTTTTAAATATATTACAGGCCTGTATAAAAGCCTTAATATCCTTGTGCGCACGAAAGCACGCTACAAAAATTAAGTCGTTAATATGTTGTTTATCATGTGCACACACACACACTTATAAAGCGACTCACATGGAAGTTTATACAAAGAACAGCTGTGTTTGTAAATGTTAATTACATGATTTATGTACATAAATGCATTGAGCTTGATTTATGAAATTAATTAAAAACGGATTTAAACGCATGCAACATTTTGCACAAATATGCTCAACGGTCGCGCGATTTTTAAACAAACAAATAATTGAACAAATCAACAAATTTATATATTTAATGAGTGCATTGACAAAGTCAAGAATTCGGTAAACATACTTAATTCGAAATTTAAGTTAATCAGAGTTACACAAACACACACTCATACATAATTATGCACACTTACATGAGCGCAAACTAATACCAATGCAATTAAATCGCTAATGACATTATCACTTACTGTTGCTGCTGCTATTGTTGTTGTTGTTGCTGCTGTTGTCATCTGCCAACTGACTGCATACAATATTGGCAACACTTGCGGCATTTGTGTCGTTGTCTGATGATGACTAACTGAATTATTGTGCCACAAACAACTCAAATAACAACAACTTTCATAATGACAATATTATTTTATTAATGCCGACAGCATGCACGAGACAAACAAATGAAATAGACAGACAGAGCGACAGGCAAACGGACAAACGAGCATGTCTGCTTCACTACACATCACATACATACATATACAAAACGCATAATAGACAATGACAGTTTATATGAATGCGAATGAAAGAGAGAACGTGTGCGAGCGTCAGCTGGCGAAAGCACAAAGCGCACAGAACAATGTGTGTGTGTCTGAAGGCAAGCAGCTCTACAGACCAAGAGAGAGGGAGTGAGAGAAAGGCAGTCAGGCAGGCAAACTATTAAATGAATGATACATAAAACGAATGAAGGAAATAACGAGTAAACAATTCTCTGTAAGCATAACTAAATGTAACTGATTACAATTGCTGTGTGTGTGTGTGTGTGTGTGTGAGTCTTCACAACACTAACTATTTTATTAGTATGACAACGCATAGCAATTTCGCTTACTCGTTATTGACTCTTTCGTTCACTCGTTCGTTCGTTCGTTTGTTCATTCTTACGCTTGCTCACTCGCACACTTGCAGTTAACCAGACTCGCTGTAATTTATGCGTCTACCAACACTTATACACTACTGCCGTTGCTGTTGTTGTTGTTGTTGATTTTGCTGCTGAATTACTTTATTAGTCTAATTAAAACAACACTTATAAGTACAGCGCGCTTGGGCGCAAGGCAAACTACAATTAATGAAATTAGCAAAAGTGTTTCATATTTCAAATGGCGAAGTTTACGCTAATGCGCCAAGCAGCACTCATAAATTTTCTACAACAACAACGACAACACAAAGCAAACAAATATAATAATTATGAGAAATAATTTTTTTTTTTTCTTTTTTTTTTTTATATTAACGCATTTAATGCTCATAGCTTAATTACAAATGAAAGTTGGCTGTGCTCAAATTTAAAACTAATAAAATATTTTTTGGTACGCAAAATTCAAAAAATGATTTTTTTTTGGTTATTTTGTTGTTGCTATGGTTTTATTCATCACGTTTCAGTTGGCTAATGCCCACGGAAAATTGAAATGAATTCTAAATCCTTACAAAAACCAAGCAAACAGCATTGAACATGCTCCTCTATGGTCGGTTGGTTGAGGTTAGAAGGAGCTGTGGTAAGTGGAATGCACTGCAACAGCTTAAAATATAAAAGCAGCAATGTGTATGTGAGTGTGTGTGTGTGTATTTGCTCTTTATGCATGTTGATTTATACAGAGAGATGAAAAAATATGTTGTGAAAAATACTCATATGAAAAACGCTCACATAAAACACTGATGCAAGCTTAAAACAAAACGCGCCGCTGATGTGGCATAGCAAAATGCCAGTTTTGTTGTTGTTACTGTTGTTGTTGTTGGACTTTGGGTTTTTATGGTGTCATACGACAATAACAAAGCAAATAATAATAACAACCATGAACGCCACAACGCTGCAACACCTGAACTACAAAGCAAACAACAATGCCGCTCGTGTTGTTGGCTGACGTCGATGATGGCGGTGCTGATGGTGCTGTTGGTGCTGTTGGTGTTGGTGGTGTTGGCTGCGGCAATGTCGACCGTGAAAGCGAATATTTTGCAATCGTGCAACATGCGGCATTATATCCTGCGGATTATAAACGTGCGCGATAAAATCCCCAACTGTCAGGCAGTTTTTATTTCATTTCTGCCCCTGTGTAAGCATGACTTCATGTGAGGGTGAACCCGCATACATGCATGTGTGTGTTTACTCATACACATCCATGCATATATAAGTCTATATTTATTAAAAAGCGAATACAAAGAACAAAAGCATGCAAAAAGCATGAAAGCCATGTTGGGTATTATTTTAGTCCTGAAATAGATTACTGCCATATGATATACACTTTCGTGCATTTCTGTGTGTGTGTGTGTGTGTATGGATGACTGCGTGCTGCGCATATGTGGCGCTTATTAAATATTTATAGTGCCATCAATGCATCTAGATAAAATCCAAAAACTAAAACGGGTTATCGATACAAAAAAGAAACTATCAAACAATGAGAACTTTTATGCCTATGCATAATTGAAGTAGTACAAAAAACTTGACTTTAGTGCAATTGATTAGAAACAATTTTGGTTTTCAACGAAAGTTTTTAGCTCAAACTCAATTGATACTCTCTCGAATCAAACTTTGTAGAATAAATCGTATAAGTTGATACAAAAATCTTTGAATTTTTACTAGATAAAAAGCCACAAAATATTATAAGAAAAGAATACATATATGTTATTTGAGTTTCATTTTAAAAATTGGAGTTCCGATATATGTATGTAAGTAATTGTTTCGTTTCAATTTAATTTGATTTGATTTGCTTTATATAAGAAAGTTTTAATTTTTTTTTCAAGTTTTCTGCTTGATTAGTCTTATCTGAGCCTTTTATACACAACGTTGTTTTAGTAGTCAAGAAGAAAAGAAGAGAAAAATCATTACTCAAAATGAGACTTTCTGCACTAACATTGTATTTTTTGTTGCAAGTTTCAGGCATTATAGACTCAACCGAAGTGGATATTGTACACATGGGCGCCGATGGCATCACTGTTCGAGAAATGCATTCAAGTATTTCAGGCAGAAATGGTGATTTGATCGGTAACGATGAAGTAAACTTTCGGTTTTCAAATACGAAAGGGAAACGGAAACGCCGTCCTTCTTTCAGTAATCAGAAGCGAAGGTCTCTGAAAAGAAATAATTTTGCTACGGCTCCTAACTCATATAGAACGGATGGAGTAGATATTAGTATAGACGTATCGGCACCAAAAGCATCCAATGTAGATAAACTTAACCCAGGCTTAATTAGAAAGCGATCGGCGAAGGTCGATCATTTTAAAGAATTATGTTCAAAACTGTATCCCGAATCCTGTGGGAAGAAAAAAAGAAGTTGGAGTAGTATCGATGAAATTTGCGACATCTGCATTTTATTAGAAGAGTGCCCAAAAAGGAAACGTTAGTATATCAAATATTATAATGAACGGTGTTTATTTATTAAGCATTTACGTCTACAGAGAATTGCAAAAAAGTCGAGCCCACCTGTGCATCATTTAAAATCAATGATGAAAACATTGCAGTATCTTTTTTAGATAAGTGTGCAATGGAACACTATGCATGTTTAACAGCTACTCGTGAGTTGAATTCGTATTGTCAGAAAACTGTTTTAAAACCAAATTCTTTACTTTACAGCCTATTTCGACGTATATAATAGAAGATGTGGTGAACCTGAACCTACACCTAAAACTACACCTTTTCCTAACTATTCTGCTATTATGGATCAACTCAAAAATATACAAAAATGGGGCCCCGCTATTTTCTAGATTTGGGGTATGGCACCGTCTACCGTGTGTGCTGGATATTACAATGTCGAGTATAGTCGACTATATCGCCCTTACTTGTTTGTTTATGATTTTTTACTGTGGTTGATAAAAAACAAAACCAACAAAACAACCTAACTAACTTAGTTGATCCTATTGATTTTGATTTGCATACAAATGAGAAGAGCACAAAACAAGTAACAAAGCCATGCAGACTGGCAAACAGGCTGACAGCAGAGGAACGTGTGTGTGTGTGTGTGAGCAGCGAAGTGGTAAGAGGAGCAACGCAAAGCAAAACTTAAGCAGTGCGATTGGCAAAAGCAAAGATGGCGAACAAAAATATGCAAACACAGTGAGTGTGACAGAGAGAGAGAGAGAGAGAGAGCAAAGCAAAAGCAAAGCAAAAGCAAAGCTCACAAAACGAGTTAAGTCGTCTAAGCAGAAGTGAAGAGTGACTCAAGCCGTGTGTTTGCGAAAGCGAAGGCAGGAAGTATATGAGTGAGATGGACAGAGAGAGAGGGAGAGGCAGGTGGAAACTGATTGTGCTCGTGTTGTGCGTTATTGCTTTGGTATGCGCGGGCAAAAAAAATGGCGAGATTCGAAAAAGCAAAAAGAAAACAACAAAATTAAAAGTGTTTAACATGTGTACAACCTAATCCTGTGGACTTAAGCTTCTTATGGTGCGGCATTAAATTTCAATTTAAGCTTCTCTCTTAAGCGGCATTCGTGTGTGTGTGTGTGTGCAACTGTGCGACGAAGCGACGAAGTGCGAATGCTTTTGAAACAATTAGCATGACGTTTAATTGTTTTTGTGGCAGTAGAATTTTTAATGGAAAAAAAACTTAAAAGAATTTACACAACTCAGACACATCGACGTCGTCTCGACATATCGTAGCCCATATGCATATGTGTACATGTCTGTAACACACACATACACACACTTCTTCAATTTCAGTGAAATACACTTTTTTTATGCGTCTCTTCAACGACTCGTTGTGTGCATGTGTTTTTGTATATGTGTGATAATATAAAGCTGTGTGCGTGTGTTTGCGTGTGTTCGCTTTGCCATATTTCATTTCATTCTCAACAATTGTGAGCCGCTGTGCTCATATTTTTCCCACGTTTCGCTTTTAATTTTGTGCAAATATTTTTTAATAAAGAACATTTCATTGCATACTTCGCAGCGCAACCCAACCAACAAAGCAGTGCCCCACCATGTATGGGTAGAAAATTCAGCACATCATATCACTTGCACATTTTAATTTCCTTAAATATTTGATTATGCAACGAAAAAAAGCATATGACAGCATACGAATGCTGATGGACACATTTTAAGCGTCTCATTCAGTCCGGCCGCCCCACTCAGTTGCCAAAACAACACCAACAACAACACGTAAGATGTAAGATGTGCCAGCGTGAATTTCAATTAAGATTAATACGCTTATGTAACGCACACACACACAGCGTCGTTTTTGCCTTCTTATCTTTATATACAAGCAAAGATACTTCACATTGCACGAAAGCTCTTGTGTTTTACCAGCTTCTGTTGCCACAGCCACTCTGTCGCTGGTGTGCTCATGCTTTACTCATGCGCTGCGGTTTTTGCGCTCGGTTGCATTTTGGTAAAATTGCAGCTGCAGGTATGAAGTACAAAAAAAAATTTATTCGGTTGCATGTATGGCGGCACTTAAGCCGGAAATTGGCCTGCGATGCGTGTAAAACAATGTAAATGAAATAAAATCAACGAACAAACCAAAAATAAAACAAAAAAAAAAATAGTAAAACAAAAGTACAAAAATAAAAAAAAAAGTATTGTTTTATATAAGTAAAAAAAAAAAGTATTGCATTGCTTCAGCTTCTTCGAACGTGCTGCTCAAATAATGATAAGCATAAGTAGCTGCCTCATGTACATAATGCCCAACACACCGCCCCCCCCAAACGAATGGCAGAAAGCCGTCTGCGTTGTTACCGATTTGAAAGCAAAACTGGTAAATATTTTTATTTAAGTTAATAATGTTGGTTTTTCATTGTTTATCTTTGCTTTGGCTCGCTCGATGCTCTGTCTTAACGTTGACTTGTCTGCAATGCAATGCACACACACACACATACACACACACACTCATACACAAACTTCCGTTTCCGCTTGCAACTAACGCCAGCGCTTCCTTCATTTGCTCATTCACTGTCTCTACTGCATATAATTCAAAATGTTACTGCAGTCAGTTTGCTGTGGTTTTCATCACAGTGCTTTAGTTTGTTTGTTCATTAGTCGCTCAAAAGCGAAGAAGAAGAAGACAAAAAAAAAAACCACAACACAGAAGCTAAATAAAAGCAAAGATAGAAGCCAGTCGTGAGTTGATACTGGCGCAAGTGTTTTATGCGGTTGCAAATAAATTGTGTGGCGCTTCTTTTGCTCTTGCCTTCTTTTCACCCCTTTGCACAACTATAAGCAACATTTTTCATAAAAATTTGCGCAACAGCAACAGCCAAGCCAAGCCGAGGCAAGCAAAGCAACCGAGTTATATAAATTTAGTGCGGCTATTTAGCAACATTCCACCTCAAACAAAAACAAAAAAAGGCATACTTGCTTAAGCGCTCTGTGCTTTCATCTGTTAGCCTTTCCTTTTTGTCTTCCTTTGGTTTTTTGCCATTTATCTCACATCAACATCATTAATAAAATCCAAGCGGCTGCACAAAAGTTTTGGTGTGATTTGCATGCCACACAAATATTTTCATCATGTCCTTTTTCACGCTCAAAACTTTTGCAAACAAAATGTAGATTAAAAGACAAAAAAAAAACATCCTTCTAACACAAAACAATTAACAGCAAAATACTTGTGCTGTAATTAATATTAATTTAAATAACGTTTTATTATTTTATGCTTGAACTCTTTGCGAACATATTTCTTAATTAAGCAAATTTATGATGTTTTGTTATGTGACACGCGGCCATTTCTTTCTTTGTCTTAGCTGTCCTTGCTAACTTTGCTGAGCCAACGACTTTCACTTTGATATCTTTGCAGTCTGCTGATTTTCGTACTTTTTTTTTTCTTTTTGTTCTTTTGAGATTTATTAAAACTCGTGTAGAACTTTCGTAAATTGCCTCAATAAAAATTTACATAAGAATACATCGTGCCTGGCTGTCTGCCTATGAGTCCCCGTTCGTTTTCAAGTTTCTTTTTTGTATGCATAATTTTTTCATAAGCCAAAGGCCAATGTGCGTTGTCCTTTTGCTTGGCTTAATATTGTGTCGCTTCATTTTGGCTAAAAAGCTCAAAGGAACAAATGGCAAGCTTTTTTTGTGTTTTTTTGTTTTTGTCTCTCTGTAGACCTTCAGACAGTTTGCATAATTTCATGCTCTGTTCTTTTGGGTAAATTTGGCTAATGTTTAAATGAAATGTTTGTCGGAAGTCTAATTTGTTTGACTCTCTCTTGCTATCTCTAGCTCAAGGTCTGTCTCACAGTTGGTAGAGTTCAATTTGTGTGTATTGAAGCAAAATCAAAGTTAATATTATTATAATCATATTGTAGGTACATTGAATTTATTAATTAGACATCATCAGTTTGATTGCTTTAAAGCGCTCAAATAGTTTTGTTATAGACAAATATTCATTTAGTGAACTTAATCAAGCGTTTATTATTAATTTGCATTTTCTTGCAATGTCTTCATAATTCATATTTGTGCTTAACCAAATGAAAAGAGGAAATGTATTTCATACAATTCAAATAATGTTTAACTAAC
Source organism: Phortica okadai (assembly GCA_034638295.1). Lineage (NCBI taxonomy): Eukaryota > Metazoa > Arthropoda > Insecta > Diptera > Drosophilidae > Phortica > Phortica okadai. The sequence goes on along the minus strand of CM067849.1, from coordinate 1,998,701 downwards.
GACAACGTTACAACATTGTGGTTAATTAGAAGTTAAAGAAATTATTGCATGAATGCTAACGAAATTAATTGAATCATGTTTGCTTTGTATTCAATATTATGTATTATGTATTGTATGATTCTTGACTGCTGCTAATAACAGCAAAATAATATCTAATTGTCAAATATACAGGCAAGGCAAGTAAAGGCCAACCAAACACGTCAGCAGCAGCAGCATCAGCACAAACATCAAACAAACACACACACATACACACGCGTCCTATCAAAACATTATTCTGCTACGCTCTTTGCATGTTTAATAGCCGCTCAATGTTGCAGGATATTCATATTAATCGAATGCTTGTATCACAAACGCACACGCTTCGCAGCTGAGTTTGCAAATGTTGATGGTGAGATGACGATAATGTTAATGAAAATGATAATAATGATGCGTTGCAGTAAAGCGTTCACAATTAATTGCACAAAATTATGCAACATATTATCTTAAAATTGAACTGTGGCCTCTCACTCACACTTCTGCTCATTTTCAAGTAATCACAAGTCCTTCGTAAGCAATAAACATTCACACACATGTACACATACACTAACATTAATGCATATGCCCTAGCAATGATGATGTCTATACTGTGCGCCATTGTTTGTAGATGGCGAAGCAATTTCATGTGCATGTGTCTCGTTGTGTGTTTGTGTTTGTGTGTGCGCATGATTAAACATGCCACGCTGTTTGTTAAACTGACCGTCTGTCTGTCTGCCTGTCTGGCATTATAACTACCTTCGTATACGCAACTCAATTTGTCGCTAAGGTGTCTTTGGTGCATGAAAGTCATCAACTGTTTTGCATATTTAATGCAAATTTCAACAATTTCAACAAATTTAATGCAACACTTAAATGATCTCTATTATTATTATATAATTTGAAAAACATTCAAGTTTTCACTGACTTAAAGACTTCACTCTACTTTACTTTCATTGTAAATAATTTGATTACTAATTGCAAAATCAATTGATGGCCGTCTGTCTGTGCTTGTGTCCAAAATTGTTGGAAATTTGTGGGCATATTTTTGCATATTTGAATGATTGTCGTCAGCTGCTTGTTTGTCTGCCGAACTGCCTGTCTGTCTGATGGTTTTCTGCCTGTCTGACTGAGGCTTGATGATAAACGCGTCGCAATAAATTTTAAATGTCTGGCAATAAATGGAAATTCTTTTTTTGTTTTTATAGCATCAAGTCAGAATGCCATCAAATTATTTTATTATTCATCAATTTATTTTTTGCTGTTTTTCCTGTTGCTTTGTCGCTTTTTCTTGTGCTTCATGTAAGCCCTGTGGATTTAAGCAATCGTTAGAAATTAAATGCAAAAGAAAAGCCCAAAAAAAAAAGTATTTTCGAACAATAATAAATGTTAAGCCAAATAAACAATTCATTGTAAATAAAATTGATTTTTCTTTTATATTATTTTTATTACTTTCATTTGCTTTTGAATAAGGTAAAAATTGCTGTGCTAAGCACTGATTAAAGTTAGCAAAGGATTTTATTTATGGCACAACAACAGCAAAAAAAAAGAAAGAAAAAAGGACGCAAAAGGAATTTCAAATTGATTAAATTAACGAAAAGTAATGGAAAATTGTGAAAAAGCAAGGTTGGCGGCAACTAATGAGCCAAATGTGCGCGACCATTAGTGAAACATATTGCGCGATTTAGTTGGCCAAAAACCAAAAGGAAAAACCTTTCATAAAAAGGGAGGGGGCGAATAAAAATATTGCAAAGAATGCCAACGTTTACCTTAATTTTTGGTCTATTCAATGCTCACACCCACGCACACACACACACACGCACACACACAAGTCAACTATGTCAGGCCTTTAGGTCAAAAGGACATGCTAACCACCTGCCTACCACTTTGCGTTACCTTTTTTACACTCCATCTGCGTCGCTCGTTCCTCTTTCTTTACCTTTCCCTCACTTTTCTTCTTCTTGCCTCTTTTGTGCTCTTTCACTGCTGGTGGCAGTGGTAATTGCTCCCAGGAGCGCTGTAGCTACTTAGACATTTTTGCGGTCTGTTCAAAATACTTTTTTTCTACACCATTTTTTTTTTTTTTTGCCAACATTTATTTATAGCTCACATGGCAAAGCGATAACGGCAAAAAAAAAGAAAATATGGGAAAAAATACTTGTCTGGCAGCCAACGGAAATTAGTGTGCGCACAAAAGTTGGCAACACTAAATTTCGTTAAAGCAAAAACATACACACACACACTCATATGCATGTGAGTGTGCCGAACTTTAAAGTTGCTAATTTAATTGCTTCAAACTTTTCAAATCTTTGAACAAATTTAAAACTAAAAAATAGAAAAAATACTAAGCAGCTCAACTTTCTTTCTAAAACGAAAACACACAAAAAAAAAAACAAATGATTGAGAGTTCTACTAAATGTGCACAAAATATCCTTTGGATTGCTTAAATCTTCAGACTGCAGCATACATACAAGCGGCCAACGAAAGCCGAAAGCTGAGAAGCAAGTGTGTTGAAGAGGTTAAAGTCATGAAGAGCAGAAGAAGATCAAGAAAGTTGTACATTTTCACAACTCAATTTTACGCTCACACAGACAAATAGAAAAAGGTCACACTACAAATAAATAGTTAAGCAGCTAAGGATAAGTCGAGTGTTTGCAGGATACAATAAGCCAAATGAACGCTCACACACACACACGCACACACACGCACACAAAGAAATCAACACAAAAGCCTTGTAATGGCAAAGGTGTAACGATGAGCTTCTATACACTTTTGTCAATAGCCGACTAAAAAAAAAAAGCCAAAAACAAAAACAAAATTATATGTCTTGCTAAGAAGCAAAAGAAAAGAAGCTGAATCACAATTTTGGTTCCAAAGTTGCCTAAAAGGTTCACAACTGGGTTAAGTGTAAGCCAATTGACCTTCATGGCGAGCGGACTAAACGCCCCAAGGAGCAAAGTGTTTATACAGGCACATGGCCCACACACACAAGCTGAAGAAGAAGAAGCAGAAAACGAAAAAAAAAACAAATATAAACATTAACACAACTTGTCACTTTTGCCAGCTGACAATTGCACGCTGTGCCGTCGCTGTCGCTGTCGCTGCTGACACCTCTGTCGCCTGCTGTGATTTACTGCTCACACATACACACACACACGCAGACACACTCATGTGATTACTTTGTAATTAGCGCAACCACAGCAGTTTTCCGAATGGTCAACTTGCGCTACATATGAGATTATCCAAGGCTTATTAAGCGTATCGATTGTCAATTGCAAATTGCTTGACCAACAATGGCTGAGCGAGCAAAAGCAGCAGCGTCAGCAACATTAAGTGTCGTCGTTAATTACGATGTGTGTAAAAGCTTTTATTGCTTGTGCATAATAAATGACTTTTGCTGACGACACTTGAATAATACAGTCTAAGCACAACATGTTGTATACGCAACGTGCAAAATATCAAGACAACAGCAACAATGCACATGTGCCTAAATTAGAGCATTAATAATGCAACAAAAAAATAACAACAAAAAAAAAAAAATATTGAGCACAGCAATACATGCACGCACACAGATACACATACATATATAAAAGTGCTGCCTAAAAGTAGACTGACAAAGTTACGAATATGTGAGAAATTTGCACAAGCTTTGCTTCATACTTCAATTAGTGCAAAAATGCTCAAGTGCTGCTTAAGTGAGTGTGCATGTGCTGTTGTCTCTGTGTGTGTATGTGTGTGTGTGTCTTTGTCGCATGCACGTCGCATTCTTATTAAGTAAAGTATTCAGTTCTCGTTTGTCAATGTTGCTTGCATGCATAACGAGTTGCCAAGCCAAGCCGAGTGAAGTACTGCAACACTTCAAGAACAACAGTAACGGCAACAACAACAATGCACAAAAAAGCTCGTTTAATTGTTACGCTTTGTAAGATATTTTGTATCTTGCATGGTCACAGCCAAAGCATGAATAAGACTAACGAAAATGGCAAACAAAAGAAAGAAAATGAGTAGTGCGCCTAAGGTTATACAATGTTCTACTTTAAAAACAAAACTTGGCCGTAGGTTTATATATTGTCTTTGTTTGGCTTCTTTTGTTGTTTGCTATTTGTTTATTTGTTTTTGTTTTTTCGCTTTTCAATTGTATTCTTGTCTTTGTTGAATTGTGCTAAGAATTACAAAGAACACTGATTTAAATTTTAATTGTAGAAGGTGAGATATAAGCTTTTGAAGTTACCTTAAGGCAAAAAAAAAATTATGTCAACTTTGGACCCTCTACGGCTTCTCCTTTAGAAGATATTAACGATTTAAGTTTTTGAAAATTCAAATCTCTATTACTCAAAAACTATAATAGATAGAGCATCGGTTTATTCGGCAAAAATGTAGTGTTCGATGTCTATTTTAATTTGTGTGGTCATTCAGCCTCCTATCTTTTCTGGTTTAGGAGATATAAGCTTTTGAAGTTACCTTAAGGCAAAAAAAAAAATAATGTCAACTTTGGACCCTCTACGGCTTCTCCTTTAGAAGATATGAACGATTTAAGTTTTTGAAAATTCAAATCTCTATTACTCAAAAACTATAATAGATAGAGCATCGGTTTATTCGGCAAAAATGTAGTGTTCGATGTCTATTTTAATTTGCGTGGTCATTCAGCCTCCTATCTTTTCTGGTTTAGGAGATAAAAGCTTTTGAAGTTACCTTAAGGCAAAAAAAAATTATGTCAACTTTGGACCCTCTACGGCTTCTCCTTTAGAAGATATTAACGATTTAAGTTTTTGAAAATTCAAATCTCTATTACTCAAAAACTATAATAGATAGAGCATCAAATTAAAATAGACATCGAACACTACATTTTTGCCGAATAAACCGATGCTCTATCTATTATAGTTTTTGAGTAATAGAGATTTGAAACTTCAAAAACTTAAATCGTTCATAACTTCTAAAGGAGAAGCCGTAGAGGGTCCAAAGTTGACATAATTTTTTTTTGCCTTAAGGTAACTTCAAAAGCTTATATCTCCTAAACCAGAAAAGATAGGAGGCTGAGTGACCACGCAAATTAAAATAGACATCGAACACTACATTTTTGCCGAATAAACCGATGCTCTATCTATTATAGTTTTTGAGTAATAGAGATTTGAAACTTCAAAAACTTAAATCGTTCATATCTTCTAAAGGAGAAGCCGTAGAGGGTCCAAAGTTGACATAATTTTTTTTTGCCTTAAGGTAACTTCAAAAGCTTATATCTCCTAAACCAGAAAAGATAGGAGGCTGAATGACCACGCAAATTAAAATAGACATCGAACACTACACTGCTGAATGACCACGCAAATTAAAATAGACATCGAACACTACATTTTTGCCGAATAAACCGATGCTCTATCTATTATAGTTTTTGAGTAATAGAGATTTGAAACTTCAAAAACTTAAATCGTTCATAACTTCTAAAGGAGAAGCCGTAGAGGGTCCAAAGTTGACATAATTTTTTTTTGCCTTAAGGTAACTTCAAAAGCTTTTATCTCCTAAACCAGAAAAGATAGGAGGCTGAATGACCACGCAAATTAAAATAGACATCGAACACTACATTTTTGCCGAATAAACCGATGCTCTATCTATTATAGTTTTTGAGTAATAGAGATTTGAATTTTCAAAAACTTAAATCGTTAATATCTTCTAAAGGAGAAGCCGTAGAGGGTCCAAAGTTGACATAATTTCATTCAGCCTCCTATCTTTTCTGGTTTAGGAGAAATAAGCTTTTGAAGTTACCTTAAGGCAAAAAAAAATTATGTCAACTTTGGACCCTCTACGGCTTCTCCTTTAGAAGTTATGAACGATTTAAGTTTTTGAAGTTTCAAATCTCTATTACTCAAAAACTATAATAGATAGAGCATCGGTTTATTCGGCAAAAATGTAGTGTTCGATGTCTATTTTAATTTGCGTGGTCATTCAGCCTCCTATCTTTTCTGGTTTAGGAGTTTTAAGCTTTTGAAGTTACCTTAAGGCAAAAAAAAATTATGTCAACTTTGGACCCTCTACGGCTTCTCCTTTAGAAGTTATGAACGATTTAAGTTTTTGAAGTTTCAAATCTCTATTACTCAAAAACTATAATAGATAGAGCATCGGTTTATTCGGCAAAAATGTAGTGTTCGATGTCTATTTTAATTTGCGTGGTCATTCAGCCTCCTATCTTTTCTGGTTTAGGAGATAAAAGCTTTTGAAGTTACCTTAAGGCAAAAAAAAATTATGTCAACTTTGGACCCTCTACGGCTTCTCCTTTAGAAGTTATGAACGATTTAAGTTTTTGAAGTTTCAAATCTCTATTACTCAAAAACTATAATAGATAGAGCATCGGTTTATTCGGCAAAAATGTAGTGTTCGATGTCTATTTTAATTTGCGTGGTCATTCAGCCTCCTATCTTTTCTGGTTTAGGAGATATAAGCTTTTGAAGTTACCTTAAGGCAAAAAAAAATTATGTCAACTTTGGACCCTCTACGGCTTCTCCTTTAGAAGTTATGAACGATTTAAGTTTTTGAAGTTTCAAATCTCTATTACTCAAAAACTATAATAGATAGAGTATCGGTTTATTCGGCAAAAATGTAGTGTTCGATGTCTATTTTAATTTGCGTGGTCATTCAGCCTCCTATCTTTTCTGGTTTAGGAGATATAAGCTTTTGAAGTTACCTTAAGGCAAAAAAAAATTATGTCAACTTTGGACCCTCTACGGCTTCTCCTTTAGAAGTTATGAACGATTTAAGTTTTTGAAGTTTCAAATCTCTATTACTCAAAAACTATAATAGATAGAGCATCGGCTTATTCGGCAAAAATGTAGTGTTCGATGTCTATTTTAATTTGCGTGGTCATTCAGCCTCCTATCTTTTCTGGTTTAAAAGATATAAGCTTTTGAAGTTACCTTAAGGCAAAAAAAAATTATGTCAACTTTGGACCCTCTACGGCTTCTCCTTTAGAAGTTATGAACGATTTAAGTTTTTGAAGTTTCAAATCTCTATTACTCAAAAACTATAATAGATAGAGCATCGGTTTATTCGGCAAAAATGTAGTGTTCGATGTCTATTTTAATTTGCGTGGTCATTCAGCCTCCTATCTTTTCGGGTTTAAAAGATATAAGCTTTTGAAGTTACCTTAAGGCAAAAAAAATTTATGTCAACTTTGGACCCTCTACGGCTTCTCCTTTAGAAGTTATGAACGATTTAAGTTTTTGAAGTTTCAAATCTCTATTACTCAAAAACTATAATAGATAGAGCATCGGTTTATTCGGCAAAAATGTAGTGTTCGATGTCTATTTTAATTTGCGTGGTCATTCAGCCTCCTATCTTTTCTGGTTTAGGAGATATAAGCTTTTGAAGTTACCTTAAGGCAAAAAAAAATTATGTCAACTTTGGACCCTCTACGGCTTCTCCTTTAGAAGTTATGAACGATTTAAGTTTTTGAAGTTTCAAATCTCTATTACTCAAAAACTATAATAGATAGAACATCGGTTTATTCGGCAAAAATGTAGTGTTCGATGTCTATTTTAATTTGCGTGGTCATTCAGCCTCCTATCTTTTCTATCCTATCTATTACTCAAAAACTATAATAGATAGAGCATCGGTTTATTCGGCAAAAATGTAGTGTTCGATGTCTATTTTAATTTGCGTGGTCATTCAGCCTCCTATCTTTTCTATCCTATCTATTACTCAAAAACTATAATAGATAGAGCATCGGCTTATTCGGCAAAAATGTAGTGTTCGATGTCTATTTTAATTTGCGTGGTCATTCAGCCTCCTATCTTTTCTGGTTTAGGAGATATAAGCTTTTGAAGTTACCTTAAGGCAAAAAAAATTTATGTCAACTTTGGACCCTCTACGGCTTCTCCTTTAGAAGTTATGAACGATTTAAGTTTTTGAAGTTTCAAATCTCTATTACTCAAAAACTATAATAGATAGAGTATCGGTTTATTCGGCAAAAATGTAGTGTTCGATGTCTATTTTAATTTGCGTGGTCATTCAGCCTCCTATCTTTTCTGGTTTAGGAGATATAAGCTTTTGAAGTTACCTTAAGGCAAAAAAAATTTATGTCAACTTTGGACCCTCTACGGCTTCTCCTTTAGAAGTTATGAACGATTTAAGTTTTTGAAGTTTCAAATCTCTATTACTCAAAAACTATAATAGATAGAGCATCGGTTTATTCGGCAAAAATGTAGTGTTCGATGTCTATTTTAATTTGCGTGGTCATTCAGCCTCCTATCTTTTCGGGTTTAAAAGATATAAGCTTTTGAAGTTACCTTAAGGCAAAAAAAAATTATGTCAACTTTGGACCCTCTACGGCTTCTCCTTTAGAAGTTATGAACGATTTAAGTTTTTGAAGTTTCAAATCTCTATTACTCAAAAACTATAATAGATAGAGCATCGGTTTATTCGGCAAAAATGTAGTGTTCGATGTCTATTTTAATTTGCGTGGTCATTCAGCCTCCTATCTTTTCTGGTTTAGGAGATATAAGCTTTTGAAGTTACCTTAAGGCAAAAAAAAATTATGTCAACTTTGGACCCTCTACGGCTTCTCCTTTAGAAGTTATGAACGATTTAAGTTTTTGAAGTTTCAAATCTCTATTACTCAAAAACTATAATAGATAGAGCATCGGCTTATTCGGCAAAAATGTAGTGTTCGATGTCTATTTTAATTTGCGTGGTCATTCAGCCTCCTATCTTTTCGGGTTTAAAAGATATAAGCTTTTGAAGTTACCTTAAGGCAAAAAAAAATTATGTCAACTTTGGACCCTCTACGGCTTCTCCTTTAGAAGTTATGAACGATTTAAGTTTTTGAAGTTTCAAATCTCTATTACTCAAAAACTATAATAGATAGAGCATCGGTTTATTCGGCAAAAATGTAGTGTTCGATGTCTATTTTAATTTGCGTGGTCATTCAGCCTCCTATCTTTTCTGGTTTAGGAGATATAAGCTTTTGAAGTTACCTTAAGGCAAAAAAAAATTATGTCAACTTTGGACCCTCTACGGCTTCTCCTTTAGAAGTTATGAACGATTTAAGTTTTTGAAGTTTCAAATCTCTATTACTCAAAAACTATAATAGATAGAGCATCGGCTTATTCGGCAAAAATGTAGTGTTCGATGTCTATTTTAATTTGCGTGGTCATTCAGCCTCCTATCTTTTCTGGTTTAGGAGATATAAGCTTTTGAAGTTACCTTAAGGCAAAAAAAATTTATGTCAACTTTGGACCCTCTACGGCTTCTCCTTTAGAAGTTATGAACGATTTAAGTTTTTGAAGTTTCAAATCTCTATTACTCAAAAACTATAATAGATAGAGCATCGGTTTATTCGGCAAAAATGTAGTGTTCGATGTCTATTTTAATTTGCGTGGTCATTCAGCCTCCTATCTTTTCGGGTTTAAAAGATATAAGCTTTTGAAGTTACCTTAAGGCAAAAAAAAATTATGTCAACTTTGGACCCTCTACGGCTTCTCCTTTAGAAGTTATGAACGATTTAAGTTTTTGAAGTTTCAAATCTCTATTACTCAAAAACTATAATAGATAGAGCATCGGTTTATTCGGCAAAAATGTAGTGTTCGATGTCTATTTTAATTTGCGTGGTCATTCAGCCTCCTATCTTTTCTGGTTTAGGAGATATAAGCTTTTGAAGTTACCTTAAGGCAAAAAAAAATTATGTCAACTTTGGACCCTCTACGGCTTCTCCTTTAGAAGTTATGAACGATTTAAGTTTTTGAAGTTTCAAATCTCTATTACTCAAAAACTATAATAGATAGAGCATCGGTTTATTCGGCAAAAATGTAGTGTTCGATGTCTATTTTAATTTGCGTGGTCATTCAGCCTCCTATCTTTTCTGGTTTAGGAGATATAAGCTTTTGAAGTTACCTTAAGGCAAAAAAAATTTATGTCAACTTTGGACCCTCTACGGCTTCTCCTTTAGAAGTTATGAACGATTTAAGTTTTTGAAGTTTCAAATCTCTATTACTCAAAAACTATAATAGATAGAGCATCGGTTTATTCGGCAAAAATGTAGTGTTCGATGTCTATTTTAATTTGCGTGGTCATTCAGCCTCCTATCTTTTCTGGTTTAGGAGATATAAGCTTTTGAAGTTACCTTAAGGCAAAAAAAATTTATGTCAACTTTGGACCCTCTACGGCTTCTCCTTTAGAAGTTATGAACGATTTAAGTTTTTGAAGTTTCAAATCTCTATTACTCAAAAACTATAATAGATAGAGCATCGGTTTATTCGGCAAAAATGTAGTGTTCGATGTCTATTTTAATTTGCGTGGTCATTCAGCCTCCTATCTTTTCTGGTTTAGGAGATATAAGCTTTTGAAGTTACCTTAAGGCAAAAAAAATTTATGTCAACTTTGGACCCTCTACGGCTTCTCCTTTAGAAGTTATGAACGATTTAAGTTTTTGAAGTTTCAAATCTCTATTACTCAAAAACTATAATAGATAGAGCATCGGTTTATTCGGCAAAAATGTAGTGTTCGATGTCTATTTTAATTTGCGTGGTCATTCAGCCTCCTATCTTTTCGGGTTTAAAAGATATAAGCTTTTGAAGTTACCTTAAGGCCAAACAAAATTATGTCAACTTTGGACCCTCTACGGCTTCTCCTTTAGAAGTTATGAACGATTTAAGTTTTTGAAGTTTCAAATCTCTATTACTCAAAAACTATAATAGATAGAGCATCGGTTTATTCGGCAAAAATGTAGTGTTCGATGTCTATTTTAATTTGCGTGGTCATTCAGCCTCCTATCTTTTCGGGTTTAAAAGATATAAGCTTTTGAAGTTACCTTAAGGCCAAAAAAAATTATGTCAACTTTGGACCCTCTACGGCTTCTCCTTTAGAAGTTATGAACGATTTAAGTTTTTGAAGTTTCAAATCTCTATTACTCAAAAACTATAATAGATAGAGCATCGGTTTATTCGGCAAAAATGTAGTGTTCGATGTCTATTTTAATTTGCGTGGTCATTCAGCCTCCTATCTTTTCTGGTTTAGGAGATATAAGCTTTTGAAGTTACCTTAAGGCAAAAAAAATTTATGTCAACTTTGGACCCTCTACGGCTTCTCCTTTAGAAGTTATGAACGATTTAAGTTTTTGAAGTTTCAAATCTCTATTACTCAAAAACTATAATAGATAGAGCATCGGTTTATTCGGCAAAAATGTAGTGTTCGATGTCTATTTTAATTTGCGTGGTCATTCAGCCTCCTATCTTTTCTGGTTTAGGAGATATAAGCTTTTGAAGTTACCTTAAGGCAAAAAAAATTTATGTCAACTTTGGACCCTCTACGGCTTCTCCTTTAGAAGTTATGAACGATTTAAGTTTTTGAAGTTTCAAATCTCTATTACTCAAAAACTATAATAGATAGAGCATCGGTTTATTCGGCAAAAATGTAGTGTTCGATGTCTATTTTAATTTGCGTGGTCATTCAGCCTCCTATCTTTTCGGGTTTAAAAGATATAAGCTTTTGAAGTTACCTTAAGGCCAAAAAAAATTATGTCAACTTTGGACCCTCTACGGCTTCTCCTTTAGAAGTTATGAACGATTTAAGTTTTTGAAGTTTCAAATCTCTATTACTCAAAAACTATAATAGATAGAGCATCGGTTTATTCGGCAAAAATGTAGTGTTCGATGTCCATTTTAATTTGCGTGGTCATTCAGCCTCCTATCTTTTCTGGTTTAGGAGATATAAGCTTTTGAAGTTACCTTAAGGCAAAAAAAATTTATGTCAACTTTGGACCCTCTACGGCTTCTCCTTTAGAAGTTATGAACGATTTAAGTTTTTGAAGTTTCAAATCTCTATTACTCAAAAACTATAATAGATAGAGCATCGGTTTATTCGGCAAAAATGTAGTGTTCGATGTCTATTTTAATTTGCGTGGTCATTCAGCCTCCTATCTTTTCTGGTTTAGGAGATATAAGCTTTTGAAGTTACCTTAAGGCAAAAAAAAATTATGTCAACTTTGGACCCTCTACGGCTTCTCCTTTAGAAGTTATGAACGATTTAAGTTTTTGAAGTTTCAAATCTCTATTACTCAAAAACTATAATAGATAGAGCATCGGTTTATTCGGCAAAAATGTAGTGTTCGATGTCTATTTTAATTTGCGTGGTCATTCAGCCTCCTATCTTTTCTGGTTTAGGAGATATAAGCTTTTGAAGTTACCTTAAGGCAAAAAAAAATTATGTCAACTTTGGACCCTCTACGGCTTCTCCTTTAGAAGTTATGAACGATTTAAGTTTTTGAAGTTTCAAATCTCTATTACTCAAAAACTATAATAGATAGAGCATCGGTTTATTCGGCAAAAATGTAGTGTTCGATGTCTATTTTAATTTGCGTGGTCATTCAGCCTCCTATCTTTTCGGGTTTAAAAGATATAAGCTTTTGAAGTTACCTTAAGGCCAAACAAAATTATGTCAACTTTGGACCCTCTACGGCTTCTCCTTTAGAAGTTATGAACGATTTAAGTTTTTGAAGTTTCAAATCTCTATTACTCAAAAACTATAATAGATAGAGCATCGGTTTATTCGGCAAAAATGTAGTGTTCGATGTCTATTTTAATTTGCGTGGTCATTCAGCCTCCTATCTTTTCGGGTTTAAAAGATATAAGCTTTTGAAGTTACCTTAAGGCCAAAAAAAATTATGTCAACTTTGGACCCTCTACGGCTTCTCCTTTAGAAGTTATGAACGATTTAAGTTTTTGAAGTTTCAAATCTCTATTACTCAAAAACTATAATAGATAGAGCATCGGTTTATTCGGCAAAAATGTAGTGTTCGATGTCTATTTTAATTTGCGTGGTCATTCAGCCTCCTATCTTTTCTGGTTTAGGAGATATAAGCTTTTGAAGTTACCTTAAGGCAAAAAAAATTTATGTCAACTTTGGACCCTCTACGGCTTCTCCTTTAGAAGTTATGAACGATTTAAGTTTTTGAAGTTTCAAATCTCTATTACTCAAAAACTATAATAGATAGAGCATCGGTTTATTCGGCAAAAATGTAGTGTTCGATGTCTATTTTAATTTGCGTGGTCATTCAGCCTCCTATCTTTTCTGGTTTAGGAGATATAAGCTTTTGAAGTTACCTTAAGGCAAAAAAAAATTATGTCAACTTTGGACCCTCTACGGCTTCTCCTTTAGAAGTTATGAACGATTTAAGTTTTTGAAGTTTCAAATCTCTATTACTCAAAAACTATAATAGATAGAGCATCGGTTTATTCGGCAAAAATGTAGTGTTCGATGTCTATTTTAATTTGCGTGGTCATTCAGCCTCCTATCTTTTCGGGTTTAAAAGATATAAGCTTTTGAAGTTACCTTAAGGCCAAAAAAAATTATGTCAACTTTGGACCCTCTACGGCTTCTCCTTTAGAAGTTATGAACGATTTAAGTTTTTGAAGTTTCAAATCTCTATTACTCAAAAACTATAATAGATAGAGCATCGGTTTATTCGGCAAAAATGTAGTGTTCGATGTCTACTTTAATTTGCGTGGTCATTCAGCCTCCTATCTTTTCTGGTTTAGGAGATATAAGCTTTTGAAGTTACCTTAAGGCAAAAAAAAATTATGTCAACTTTGGACCCTCTACGGCTTCTCCTTTAGAAGTTATGAACGATTTAAGTTTTTGAAGTTTCAAATCTCTATTACTCAAAAACTATAATAGATAGAGCATCGGTTTATTCGGCAAAAATGTAGTGTTCGATGTCTATTTTAATTTGCGTGGTCATTCAGCCTCCTATCTTTTCTGGTTTAGGAGATATAAGCTTTTGAAGTTACCTTAAGGCAAAAAAAATTTATGTCAACTTTGGACCCTCTACGGCTTCTCCTTTAGAAGTTATGAACGATTTAAGTTTTTGAAGTTTCAAATCTCTATTACTCAAAAACTATAATAGATAGAGCATCGGTTTATTCGGCAAAAATGTAGTGTTCGATGTCTATTTTAATTTGCGTGGTCATTCAGCCTCCTATCTTTTCGGGTTTAAAAGATATAAGCTTTTGAAGTTACCTTAAGGCCAAAAAAAATTATGTCAACTTTGGACCCTCTACGGCTTCTCCTTTAGAAGTTATGAACGATTTAAGTTTTTGAAGTTTCAAATCTCTATTACTCAAAAACTATAATAGATAGAGCATCGGTTTATTCGGATAGAGCATACGGCTTCTCCTTTAGAAGTTATGAACGATTTAAGTTTTTGAAGTTTCAAGTCTCTATTACTCAAAAACTATAATAGATAGAGCATCGGTTTATTCGGCAAAAATGTAGTGTTCGATGTCTATTTTAATTTGCGTGGTCATTCAGCCTCCTATCTTTTCTGGTTTAGGAGATATAAGCTTTTGAAGTTACCTTAAGGCAAAAAAAATTTATGTCAACTTTGGACCCTCTACGGCTTCTCCTTTAGAAGTTATGAACGATTTAAGTTTTTGAAGTTTCAAATCTCTATTACTCAAAAACTATAATAGATAGAGCATCGGTTTATTCGGCAAAAATGTAGTGTTCGATGTCTATTTTAATTTGCGTGGTCATTCAGCCTCCTATCTTTTCGGGTTTAAAAGATATAAGCTTTTGAAGTTACCTTAAGGCCAAAAAAAATTATGTCAACTTTGGACCCTCTACGGCTTCTCCTTTAGAAGATATGAACGATTTAAGTTTTTGAAGTTTCAAATCTCTACTACTCAAAAACTATAATAGATAGAGCATCGATTTATTCGGCAAAAATGTAGTGTTCGATGTCTATTTTAATTTGCGTGGTCATTCAGCCTCCTATCTTTTCTGGTTTAGGAGATATAAGCTTTTGAAGTTACCTTAAGGCAAAAAAAAATTATGTCAACTTTGGACCCTCTACGGCTTCTCCTTTAGAAGTTATGAACGATTTAAGTTTTTGAAGTTTCAAATCTCTATTACTCAAAAACTATAATAGATAGAGCATCGGTTTATTCGGCAAAAATGTAGTGTTCGATGTCTATTTTAATTTGCGTGGTCATTCAGCCTCCTATCTTTTCTGGTTTAGGAGATATAAGCTTTTGAAGTTACCTTAAGGCAAAAAAAATTATGTCAACTTTGGACCCTCTACGGCTTCTCCTTTAGAAGTTATGAACTATTTAAGTTTTTGAAGTTTCAAATCTCTATTACTCAAAAACTATAATAGATAGAGCATCGGTTTATTCGGCAAAAATGTAGTGTTCGATGTCTATTTTAATTTGCGTGGTCATTCAGCCTCCTATCTTTTCTGGTTTGGGAGATATAAGCTTTTGAAGTTACCTTAAGGCAAAAAAAAATTATGTCAACTTTGGACCCTCTACGGCTTCTCCTTTAGAAGTTATGAACGATTTAAGTTTTTGAAGTTTCAAATCTCTATTACTCAAAAACTATAATAGATAGAGCATCGGCTTATTCGGCAAAAATGTAGTGTTCGATGTCTATTTTAATTTGCGTGGTCATTCAGCCTCCTATCTTTTCTGATTTAGGAGATATAAGCTTTTGAAGTTACCTTAAGGCAAAAAAAATTTATGTCAACTTTGGACCCTCTACGGCTTCTCCTTTAGAAGTTATGAACGATTTAAGTTTTTTAAGTTTCAAATCTCTATTACTCAAAAACTATAATAGATAGAGCATCGGTTTATTCGGCAAAAATGTAGTGTTCGATGTCTATTTTAATTTGCGTGGTCATTCAGCCTCCTATCTTTTCTGGTTTAGGAGATATAAGCTTTTGAAGTTACCTTAAGGCAAAAAAAAATTATGTCAACTTTGGACCCTCTACGGCTTCTCCTTTAGAAGTTATGAACTATTTAAGTTTTTGAAGTTTCAAATCTCTATTACTCAAAAACTATAATAGATAGAGCATCGGTTTATTCGGCAAAAATGTAGTGTTCGATGTCTATTTTAATTTGCGTGGTCATTCAGCCTCCTATCTTTTCTGGTTTAGGAGATATAAGCTTTTGAAGTTACCTTAAGGCAAAAAAAAATTATGTCAACTTTGGACCCTCTACGGCTTCTCCTTTAGAAGTTATGAACGATTTAAGTTTTTGAAGTTTCAAATCTCTATTACTCAAAAACTATAATAGATAGAGCATCGGCTTATTCGGCAAAAATGTAGTGTTCGATGTCTATTTTAATTTGCGTGGTCATTCAGCCTCCTATCTTTTCGGGTTTAAAAGATATAAGCTTTTGAAGTTACCTTAAGGCAAAAAAAAATTATGTCAACTTTGGACCCTCTACGGCTTCTCCTTTAGAAGTTATGAACGATTTAAGTTTTTGAAGTTTCAAATCTCTATTACTCAAAAACTATAATAGATAGAGCATCGGTTTATTCGGCAAAAATGTAGTGTTCGATGTCTATTTTAATTTGCGTGGTCATTCAGCCTCCTATCTTTTCTGGTTTAGGAGATATAAGCTTTTGAAGTTACCTTAAGGCAAAAAAAAATTATGTCAACTTTGGACCCTCTACGGCTTCTCCTTTAGAAGTTATGAACGATTTAAGTTTTTGAAGTTTCAAATCTCTATTACTCAAAAACTATAATAGATAGAGCATCGGCTTATTCGGCAAAAATGTAGTGTTCGATGTCTATTTTAATTTGCGTGGTCATTCAGCCTCCTATCTTTTCTGGTTTAGGAGATATAAGCTTTTGAAGTTACCTTAAGGCAAAAAAAATTTATGTCAACTTTGGACCCTCTACGGCTTCTCCTTTAGAAGTTATGAACGATTTAAGTTTTTGAAGTTTCAAATCTCTATTACTCAAAAACTATAATAGATAGAGCATCGGTTTATTCGGCAAAAATGTAGTGTTCGATGTCTATTTTAATTTGCGTGGTCATTCAGCCTCCTATCTTTTCGGGTTTAAAAGATATAAGCTTTTGAAGTTACCTTAAGGCAAAAAAAAATTATGTCAACTTTGGACCCTCTACGGCTTCTCCTTTAGAAGTTATGAACGATTTAAGTTTTTGAAGTTTCAAATCTCTATTACTCAAAAACTATAATAGATAGAGCATCGGTTTATTCGGCAAAAATGTAGTGTTCGATGTCTATTTTAATTTGCGTGGTCATTCAGCCTCCTATCTTTTCTGGTTTAGGAGATATAAGCTTTTGAAGTTACCTTAAGGCAAAAAAAAATTATGTCAACTTTGGACCCTCTACGGCTTCTCCTTTAGAAGTTATGAACGATTTAAGTTTTTGAAGTTTCAAATCTCTATTACTCAAAAACTATAATAGATAGAGCATCGGTTTATTCGGCAAAAATGTAGTGTTCGATGTCTATTTTAATTTGCGTGGCCATTCAGCCTCCTATCTTTTCTGGTTTAGGAGATATACGCTTTTGAAGTTACCTTAAGGCAAAAAAAAATTATGTCAACTTTGGACCCTCTACGGCTTCTCCTTTAGAAGTTATGAACGATTTAAGTTTTTGAAGTTTCAAATCTCTATTACTCAAAAACTATAATAGATAGAGCATCGGTTTATTCGGCAAAAATGTAGTGTTCGATGTCTATTTTAATTTGCGTGGTCATTCAGCCTCCTATCTTTTCTGGTTTAGGAGATATAAGCTTTTGAAGTTACCTTAAGGCAAAAAAAATTTATGTCAACTTTGGACCCTCTACGGCTTCTCCTTTAGAAGTTATGAACGATTTAAGTTTTTGAAGTTTCAAATCTCTATTACTCAAAAACTATAATAGATAGAGCATCGGTTTATTCGGCAAAAATGTAGTGTTCGATGTCTATTTTAATTTGCGTGGTCATTCAGCCTCCTATCTTTTCGGGTTTAAAAGATATAAGCTTTTGAAGTTACCTTAAGGCCAAAAAAAATTATGTCAACTTTGGACCCTCTACGGCTTCTCCTTTAGAAGTTATGAACGATTTAAGTTTTTGAAGTTTCAAATCTCTATTACTCAAAAACTATAATAGATAGAGCATCGGTTTATTCGGCAAAAATGTAGTGTTCGATGTCTATTTTAATTTGCGTGGTCATTCAGCCTCCTATTTTTTCTGGTTTAGGAGATATAAGCTTTTGAAGTTACCTTAAGGCCAAAAAAAATTATGTCAACTTTGGACCCTCTACGGCTTCTCCTTTAGAAGTTATGAACGATTTAAGTTTTTGAAGTTTCAAATCTCTATTACTCAAAAACTATAATAGATAGAGCATCGGTTTATTCGGCAAAAATGTAGTGTTCGATGTCTATTTTAATTTGCGTGGTCATTCAGCCTCCTATCTTTTCTGGTTTAGGAGATATAAGCTTTTGAAGTTACCTTAAGGCCAAAAAAAATTATGTCAACTTTGGACCCTCTACGGCTTCTCCTTTAGAAGTTATGAACGATTTAAGTTTTTGAAGTTTCAAATCTCTATTACTCAAAAACTATAATAGATAGAGCATCGGTTTATTCGGCAAAAATGTAGTGTTCGATGTCTATTTTAATTTGCGTGGTCATTCAGCCTCCTATCTTTTCTGGTTTAGGAGATATAAGCTTTTGAAGTTACCTTAAGGCAAAAAAAAATTATGTCAACTTTGGACCCTCTACGGCTTCTCCTTTAGAAGTTATGAACGATTTAAGTTTTTGAAGTTTCAAATCTCTATTACTCAAAAACTATAATAGATAGAGCATCGGTTTATTCGGCAAAAATGTAGTGTTCGATGTCTATTTTAATTTGCGTGGTCATTCAGCCTCCTATCTTTTCTGGTTTAGGAGATATAAGCTTTTGAAGTTACCTTAAGGCAAAAAAAATTTATGTCAACTTTGGACCCTCTACGGCTTCTCCTTTAGAAGTTATGAACGATTTAAGTTTTTGAAGTTTCAAATCTCTATTACTCAAAAACTATAATAGATAGAGCATCGGTTTATTCGGCAAAAATGTAGTGTTCGATGTCTATTTTAATTTGCGTGGTCATTCAGCCTCCTATCTTTTCTGGTTTAGGAGATATAAGCTTTTGAAGTTACCTTAAGGCCAAAAAAAATTATGTCAACTTTGGACCCTCTACGGCTTCTCCTTTAGAAGTTATGAACGATTTAAGTTTTTGAAGTTTCAAATCTCTATTACTCAAAAACTATAATAGATAGAGCATCGGTTTATTCGGCAAAAATGTAGTGTTCGATGTCTATTTTAATTTGCGTGGTCATTCAGCCTCCTATCTTTTCTGGTTTAGGAGATATAAGCTTTTGAAGTTACCTTAAGGCAAAAAAAAATTATGTCAACTTTGGACCCTCTACGGCTTCTCCTTTAGAAGTTATGAACGATTTAAGTTTTTGAAGTTTCAAATCTCTATTACTCAAAAACTATAATAGATAGAGCATCGGTTTATTCGGCAAAAATGTAGTGTTCGATGTCTATTTTAATTTGCGTGGTCATTCAGCCTCCTATCTTTTCTGGTTTAGGAGATATAAGCTTTTGAAGTTACCTTAAGGCAAAAAAAATTTATGTCAACTTTGGACCCTCTACGGCTTCTCCTTTAGAAGTTATGAACGATTTAAGTTTTTGAAGTTTCAAATCTCTATTACTCAAAAACTATAATAGATAGAGCATCGGTTTATTCGGCAAAAATGTAGTGTTCGATGTCTATTTTAATTTGCGTGGTCATTCAGCCTCCTATCTTTTCTGGTTTAGGAGATATAAGCTTTTGAAGTTACCTTAAGGCCAAAAAAAATTATGTCAACTTTGGACCCTCTACGGCTTCTCCTTTAGAAGTTATGAACGATTTAAGTTTTTGAAGTTTCAAATCTCTATTACTCAAAAACTATAATAGATAGAGCATCGGTTTATTCGGCAAAAATGTAGTGTTCGATGTCTATTTTAATTTGCGTGGTCATTCAGCCTCCTATCTTTTCTGGTTTAGGAGATATAAGCTTTTGAAGTTACCTTAAGGCAAAAAAAAATTATGTCAACTTTGGACCCTCTACGGCTTCTCCTTTAGAAGTTATGAACGATTTAAGTTTTTGAAGTTTCAAATCTCTATTACTCAAAAACTATAATAGATAGAGCATCGGTTTATTCGGCAAAAATGTAGTGTTCGATGTTTTTTTTTAATTTGCGTGGTCATTCAGCCTCCTATCTTTTCTGGTTTAGGAGATATAAGCTTTTGAAGTTACCTTAAGGCAAAAAAAAATTATGTCAACTTTGGACCCTCTACGGCTTCTCCTTTAGAAGATATGAACGATTTAAGTTTTTGAAGTTTCAAATCTCTATTACTCAAAAACTATAATAGATAGAGCATCGAAAAATTATGTCAACTTTGGACCCTCTACGGCTTCTCCTTTAGAAGTTATGAACGAATTAAGTTTTTGAAGTTTCAAATCTCTATTACTCAAAAACTATAATAGATAGAGCATCGGTTTATTCGGCAAAAATGTAGTGTTCGATGTCTATTTTAATTTGCGTGGTCATTCAGCCTCCTATCTTTTCTGGTTTAGGAGATATAAGCTTTTGAAGTTACCTTAAGGCAAAAAAAATTTATGTCAACTTTGGACCCTCTACGGCTTCTCCTTTAGAAGATATGAACGATTTAAGTTTTTGAAGTTTCAAATCTCTATTACTCAAAAACTATAATAGATAGAGCATCGGTTTATTCGGCAAAAATGTAGTGTTCGATGTCTATTTTAATTTGCGTGGTCATTCAGCCTCCTATCTTTCCTGGTTTAAAAGATATAAGCTTTTGAAGTTACCTAAAGGCAAAAAAAAATTATGTCAACTTTGGACCCTCTACGGCTTCTCCTTTAGAAGATATGAACGATTTAAGTTTTTGAAGTTTCAAATCTCTATTACTCAAAAACTATAATAGATAGAGCATCGGTTTATTCGGCAAAAATGTAGTGTTCGATGTCTATTTTAATTTGCGTGGTCATTCAGCCTCCTATCTTTTATGGTTTAGGAGATATAAGCTTTTGAAGTTACCTTAAGGCAAAAAAAAATTATGTCAACTTTGGACCCTCTACGGCTTCTCCTTTAGAAGTTATGAACGATTTAAGTTTTTGAAGTTTCAAATCTCTATTACTCAAAAACTATAATAGATAGAGCATCGGTTTATTCGGCAAAAATGTAGTGTTCGATGTCTATTTTAATTTGCGTGGTCATTCAGCCTCCTATCTTTCCTGGTTTAAAAGATATAAGCTTTTGAAGTTACCTAAAGGCAAAAAAAAATTATGTCAACTTTGGACCCTCTACGGCTTCTCCTTTAGAAGATATGAACGATTTAAGTTTTTGAAGTTTCAAATCTCTATTACTCAAAAACTATAATAGATAGAGCATCGGTTTATTCGGCAAAAATGTAGTGTTCGATGTCTATTTTAATTTGCGTGGTCATTCAGCCTCCTATCTTTTATGGTTTAGGAGATATAAGCTTTTGAAGTTACCTTAAGGCAAAAAAAAATTATGTCAACTTTGGACCCTCTACGGCTTCTCCTTTAGAAGATATGAACGATTTAAGTTTTTGAAGTTTCAAATCTCTAATACTCAAAAACTATAATAGATAGAGCATCGGTTTATTCGGCAAAAATGTAGTGTTCGATGTCTATTTTAATTTGCGTGGTCATTCAGCCTCCTATCTTTTCTGGTTTAGGAGATATAAGCTTTTGAAGTTACCTTAAGGCAAAAAAAAATTATGTCAACTTTGGACCCTCTACGGCTTCTCCTTTAGAAGATATGAACGATTTAAGTTTTTGAAGTTTCAAATCTCTATTACTCAAAAACTATAATAGATAGAGCATCGGTTTATTCGGCAAAAATGTAGTGTTCGATGTCTATTTTAATTTGCGTGGTCATTCAGCCTCCTATCTTTTCTGGTTTAGGAGATATAAGCTTTTGAAGTTACCTTAAGGCAAAAAAAAATTATGTCAACTTTGGACCCTCTACGGCTTCTCGTTTAGAAGATATGAACGATTTACGTTTTTGAAGTTTCAAATCTCTATTACTCAAAAACTATAATAGATAGAGCATCGGTTTATTCGGCAAAAATGTAGTGTTCGATGTCTATTTTAATTTGCGTGGTCATTCAGCCTCCTATCTTTTCTGGTTTAGGAGATATAAGCTTTTGAAGTTACCTTAAGGCAAAAAAAAATTATGTCAACTTTGGACCCTCTACGCCTTCTCCTTTAGAAGATATGAACGATTTAAGTTTTTGAAGTTTCAAATCTCTACTACTCAAAAACTATAATAGATAGAGCATCGATTTATTCGGCAAAAATGTAGTGTTCGATGTCTATTTTAATTTGCGTGGTCATTCAGCCTCCTATCTTTTCTGGTTTAGGAGATATACGCTTTTGAAGTTACCTAAAGGCAAATAAAAATTATGTCAACTTTGGACCCTCTACGGCTTCTCCTTTAGAAGATATGAACGATTTAAGTTTTTGAAGTTTCAAATCTCTACTACTCAAAAACTATAATAGATAGAGCATCGATTTATTCGGCAAAAATGTAGTGTTCGATGTCTATTTTAATTTGCGTGGTCATTCAGCCTCCTATCTTTCCTGGTTTAAAAGATATAAGCTTTTGAAGTTACCTTAGGGCAAAAAAAAACCAGTAAGGGCGGTATAGTTGAGTATTCTCAACTATATAATTAAACTATATAGTTAAACTTTCGCCGACAGCAAAAGCAGTGTACCACGATATGGTTTGTGTATTTGCTAAGGTAAGGCAGGGCTCAGACTGCAATGTTGCCATTAGATGGCTCTTTAGTACGGATTTTGTTACAAAGCATTGCTGCAAATATTTTGTTTGTTGGTCTTTGCGGGGAATGTGGTAGTTTGTTGTATGCAGTTTTAAAAAGGTATGTTAATTGAGTTTGCATACAAAATTTCAGCATTGTAGTTTTTATACTTTAGGAGATACAGCAATTTTAAGAAAAAAATGACATTTGATTGTGCTCGATGGGCGGGAAGGAATGGGCGTGGCAAAAAAAAAAGGTGAGATATTTTGAATACGAATATAAAATCAACTGCAAGTGGGACATTCAACACATAATCATTTTTAGAAGCCTCAACAGCTCGGTAAAACATCCAATGATTTGAGTATAAGAAGCAAACGAAGCATGGCAACCAATTTTGCGATACTGCTACCGACCAATCCTTCAATATAAGTCTATATTCATTAGCTACAATGTTCCCACTACGAATATGAGTTTATTTAACAGAGAAAAAGGAAATAAACTTATCAAGCCTAACCGCACCTGTTCCAATCTTGACACGCTTTTGAAAACCACACACAAAGCACACAAAATAGACACATTTGTTGCTGTTTCAGCGAACAAAGCAAAGCATTTAAATAAACCAACCGTACAAGTAATAAAAAAAATAAATAAAGGAATAGAAAAACTGTTTGCTTGAACGCCGCAGGACATCATTTATTGTGCTTTTTATAAACATGCACGCCGGGACATCGAAAGGTGTGTTAGTGTGTGTGTTTTTGGGACAGCCAAGACATAAGTAGAAAGGCACAGCATGCATAAATTTGTCGCTGTCAACAAATTTGAATTTGAATAAGTTAAAGCAAGAAATATGCCTCATGATTTATTTCACAAAATGGTAATGAGTATTTGCCTATGTCACAGTGTAAGTGTGTGTGTGTTTGCCTAACTAACAAGGCAGACATTGTCTAATGTTATATTCTTCAACACTCAGCTGTACAAAATTATTTTGCCATAAATTGCAGCTTACAACATGTAAGCCAGGCCGCTCATATGCAATCAACGCGCGCAGTTAATGACTTCATTTGATACTGGCCAAAATGTCGGACCATGGCACATCGACTGCGCTGGCAATCAGCGCAAAAGTGTGAAGAAACCATCCCTTGTACATATATATACATGGCAAAAGGGTCAAATATGCTTGTTTAATAACTGACATGGCATAATAAGCACATTGTTTGAGTTCGCTGAGCGTGTTTAAAAAAGCGCACCAACGAACGAGCGAACGAATGAATGTATATGTGAATGAGTGAACGATAAAATCTAAAATGTTGTTACGAAACTTGTTCAATTAATGCGGGCATCAAAATTGACTGACTCGCTCAGTCAGCTAGTGCAAACGAGCAAGGGAACCGTAAGTGTGTGAGTAAGTGAATGAGTATAATATTCAAAATTGCCTCTTGTAATACTCATATGCCATCATACACACTCAGACACACGCACACTCACACACCGGTCAGCGGTCAGCTAATAATAAAATTAAGTGCACGCCACAAAGTATGCAACGCATTACATATTTGGTAGCAAACTTTAATTGAAGCCTCAAAATGATTTTTATGAGCACGCAAAACAATTTTCCTTCAGCCAACATTATTTTTAGTTTCATAGTCAGGTGTGTGTGTATATATGCCACGCCTAATACGCCCACGCGTTCATTGTATGTGTGAAATTTTTATTTTTTTTTTTTCACATTTTATTTTTGAATACTTTTTGGTTATGTTTTTGAAACAATTTTAAACTTGTAACACGCTGTCAAAATATTTTACAACCAAATGCTCTTTAACTGCCACAATATGTTGAGGCGTGGCTTACATATACAAACAAACAAGCGTACACAAACATGCTGTTTTGATGTATGAAAATGACTTTACTTCATCATCATGCACGCGCATATAATGCCACCGAGTGTGTGTGTGTGTGTGTGTGTGTGTATGTTTACTTGTGTTTGTGAAAATTGCTTTTGCGTAAATTTATGTAAATTTCGTTAGGCAAATGTTGCGTTTACGTCAAACTTACATCGATCTCTACACATACACACACATATACAAAAAATCAACACATGTATACTTGTTAGCAACAAAAGTTTTAAGCTATACTTTTAGGCGCTTGAGTGTCTTATTTTTGCATAAAAAAACGCTGACAAACAAGCAAATTCACACAAATACTTAGACGCATAGAAAATTTAAATGAATTAACAACAAAAATAATAATGCCGAAGTATAACATTTAACACACAAACACTTAAATAGAAAGGAAAAAAGTGCCATTGGCATTAGTTAATCAATATGTGGGCAAGAGTTAAAAGTGTTGTTGTGAAAAGCAAATGCTTTGAATTACTTAAACGATAAATAGTTGAAATATTTAATTGCCACTTGACGAATTTTGCTTAGCAAAGTAGCAGAAGAAGAAAAACACAACACTAATAGAAACACAAACATGAAAATTTATATTAAAAAAAAAACTTGCATAAACAAGAGCTTCATATACAACACACACATGTGTTTAAAAATGAAATTTGTTTCGTTTAAACGGAAGTGGCAACAACGGAAGTGGCATTCACAGCAGCAGTAGCAGCAGCAGCAGCGACTGAGGCAATGACAGAGACAGAGGCAAAGGCAGCAGCTGTGTAAGCGTCTTTTAGCAAAGCCAAGGGGTAAATGTGTGTGTGCTTATGAGTGTGTGTGTGTGTGTGTCTTTCTTCAACTCTAGACAAATAAATTTAATAACATAAGTTCACACACTCACACATGCCGATAAAAAAAGCCAAGCAGCATGAAAAAAATGAAATAAAATTGTATACATGAAAAAGCAAGCAAACAGCGGCAAGTTGTTTATGTATGTATGTATGAGTGTGTGTGTGCGTGTAGAAGAAGATGAAGCAGCATCAGCAGCAGCAGCGGCAGCAGCAGTAAAGCAAACATTTTCCATTCAACTTAAAATTGTTTACAAAATAATGTGAAAATGGCAGCCAGCATGTGTTGCATGTGTGTCAAAATGGCGATAAATGTTACGCGTGCGATTTACCAAACCAACCAAACGAGCAACCAACCAAGTAAGTAAGAACGCATAAAAGAGCTAGCACGACCGCCTGGCAACTCTGGCTGTCAGCTCACATTTAACGCACATTCAATGGCATTTTTTCTTCATCTCCTGTTTTTTTTTTTTTTTTTTGCATGGCAGCAGAGACGTTGGCTGCGTGTAATACACATACATAAATAATGATTACTATGCGCGCTTTACGATGCTCCTTTATTTTTAAATTGCTTAAAAAATATATATATAAATAAATAAAAACAGCTTCATAAAAGCATAAAAACGCGCACATGAAAATGCCTTGATTAAGAAATATTGCTGCACATGCCAGCGAATTTTTCTTCACTAATTCGATGTATATAATTATGGCCACGAGCGTTTGGAATGTGTGAACTATCGTACTGAAGCCTCTTTTGAATGCGTCAATGACAAATATTAACGAAGTGAAATGCACTGAGAGCAGAGAATGAGTAATGCAAGTCAAAAAGTCATTAATTCTGTTAGACATATTATTTTATTTTAAATATTTTATATTTGCTTTAGCTTATTTGTCTTAAAAATCGTTTAAAACTTACTAGCAAACTCTTAAAAGTATGCTATGTTTGTTTTAATTTTATTTACAAGCTCTTAAAAGTATGCTTTGATATTTTAAATAATCAGTCTTTTACTCAACACAACCATAAGTAGTAATTATATGAACATATCTTTTAAGTAATAATACAGTTTCCTTAAAAAATTATTTTAAGTGCAAACAAAACTTCAATTTGAAGTGAATTACATACAACCTCCTCCTTCATGCAACACCACCGAATTTTCATTAAAACTTATGTCAATAACTAATGCACTCACTGATTATATTTGAAGTGACATCAACTCAAGTGAGTACATTTTTGTTATGACATCAAAACGTTTTGGCGTTCATACTTCAAGCAACAACAACAATAACAACAACAAAAACATTGAAACCAAAATATTGCAATATGACAGCATGCTGGCGAAACTTTCAAATAATGCGCTAAAATAATGCAAAGTCATATGTGCTTAAAACTTTACGCTAAATTAATCCGATGTGGTGGCAACGACAATAACGACAACAACAGCAACAACTAAAACAACAACAGTCAGAGCAACAAAAGTAGCAACAAGAGAACAATAATAACAACAGGAGTAATAACAGCAGGAGACGACAAAATGATACCTAATACACACACATACACACACACACACATACACACACGCAATACCACACTGACAGTCGACTTACAAGAGCAGAGATGGAAAGCCACGTTCGACTTCTAAGAAAAGTTCACAAAATGTTGCAAGTTTCAGCAACATTTGAAATTTGAACACTTTGCACAACAACAATTCCAACAACAAGGATAGTGCCAACACTCACATCAACAACAACAACAACCACACTGACTTATACGTGTTAAAACGGTGCATGCAACATCTGTTGTGCAACAAAACGAGAGGAAGTACATAAACACACACAAACAAACACACACACACACACTCATGTTATTAGTTGGAGTGCAATGCGAGACATCAACTTACAACGTGCTTTTGTTACAGTTGTTTGAGAAGGTGTCCGTGTGTGAGTGTCTGTGTGTGTGTAGCATATCGCTTTTGCATCTGAAATGCTACTCTTTCTGCCGTTGCCACACAACGCATTTGTCCGTGGCAAACTTAAATTTGCAACATACTCAAAAGTCAATTGCATTTACTCGCTTTCTTTCAATGAAAGCCACAGTACATTTTGCCAAGTCACTCACGCATTACTCGCATCGCTTGCCAACGCTCTCCAACGCCGTTTCCACACTTAGACATTCGTTGCAAATAAAATATTAAAAATTGAATTTATTTCAACCGCACACCACAACTAAAGGTTAGCTCAACTATTGTTCAAATGCAGCAACAACGACGACATCAACAATAAAAACAGCAAAAAAAAAAATAGAATAAAAAAAGTCCCTAAGTGCTAAAACCAAAACTCAACCACAGCCGCTGTCGCCACCGACACCGCCACCGCCATCACCGCCAACGCCATCACCGCCAACGCAATTGCCGCAAGGCTGTCACCAACGCTCAGCTCAGCGCAGCTGAAGCCATTCAACGTCAGGCGCGTCAAGTGCGATGATGCTGCCATGCCAGTCAACTTAGCACAGAAGTACTTTCCGGTATCAGTTGGCAACATCATCAGCAACAACAGCAACAGCAGCCGACAGAGCAGAGTTGCCAACGTGTCGAGCGTGTTTAGTGAGTTTTGCAACAAGCGCGAATTGCCATGTTTGAATTGCTCAAGTTGATGTTAATTGGCCTTGCCTTGCTCGCGTGCAATTTGCCACCGCTTCAAGGATTTCAAGAATGATATATAAAAGTGTTTTAATATTTTCATGTCTTCAGCAAAAACAAAAACTTTCTACAAACATAAAAAAAAGTATATTTTTGCTTCAACGCTTAAACAACTTCGGTAATCGTTGTTTTAATAAATCCATAAAACGCTAATTGCACAAATTTAGCGTAATGTGCACACAAATTAATTGACTTGTACCAATTTAGCGCAATATTTATTAAATATGAAATTAATTTACTGCACATAATTACATTGACGTCAATCAGGACGGCGAATATGCCAAAATGTCGACGCGTTTCATTTGTGCGAAAATTTCTCCGCAAATTGTTATTAATTTACCAATTTTGGAATACATCGAAAGCGTAGAACAAACGTTTGCATTGTCTGTCATTTGCATGGATTTTAATTGCTCACAATTGTTTATTTGCGCATTGTGTGTAAATTAAATTACATTTTCATAAATCATATTTTATATTTATTATTTATATTTCATTATAAAGTAAATATTCATTCGACGCAAGTGAAATCTGTCAGAGTCGCATGATCGTGTTTTGAATTATTCAATTGTATTAAATTGATTGGAAATGATAGGCTTCAAAAGTGGAAAAAGTTACAATCATAAATGCATAGAACATTGAAATATACATACATTTATTTTTAAGAGTAAGTCAAACATGATATTTATACTGCGTATAAGATAATTACATCAAACTTATTTCAACACAAGTATAAAAATTAAGTTAAAATTATAATTATTGGAAAATCTAAGAATTTCAGGATTGATTATCATGCTCTTACATCATTATAAAACACCATTTTAATGTCACTAATAGTTGTTTGTCTTGAAAATTCATTTCAAATGTCACCTAATAATGTCCAAGCTTAAATTTGATCCTCCCTAAGATAGCTTGCTGTTCAAGCTCTTGTTAAACTTAAATATTACTTGACTTGTAAAAATGTCTTTGCCATTCATTATTAGCGCTTCTTTGACATACTAAACTTCTTCGCTCAGCACGTCGCATTAAACTGAAGAAAAAATTTCAATAAGAGCAACACAAAAACAAAAAGTGAGTGGGGTAGGTAGAATGTCGCATAAAAACAAACGGCATGTTTGTAAATGTAATTGAAGAATTGCCATTTAGCAACACGCTTCGAACATGAAGTGTGAAATGAAATTGTGATGTTTACCTGATGTCAGCACCTTGTCAACTTGTGTACGACCACACCCATCTTCCAACTGCCATTCATTTTGTTTTTCTTTTCTTTTTTTGTTTTGCTTGTCATTGTTCTGCTTTTTGCTGTTGCTCTCTTGCTTTCTTTTTTTTATGACTTTGCTTTCAATCTCGTAAGTTAGGAGATTTCCAACTCGTGCAGCGCTTTATAGTTAGTAGTTGCTCTCATTTTACACTGTTTACCTTCACTCGACTGAGCGAGAAGTCTGACGATGACGATGACGGTGACGACTGATGTCGATGTCGATGCTGATGCTGATGCCGACATGTTTGCCCAAATCCAACTGCATGTGAAAAACGTGCTTCATTTGCAAAAGTTTTGTTTTACAGTTATTTTTGCTTCTGTTCTTTTCTTTTCTGTTTTTTTCTTTTTCCTTGTTCTTGTACTCGTTTTGTGTTGCCATTTTCATTTTGCCAACCATTCATGTTGAGTACGTGCATGGCTCATAGTCGAAATGCCTTTTGTTTACATTTCATTTGGCAGAAGTGAAATACAATATTTGATGCCTGTTAATCTATCGAATTGTAAGAGAGGCTGCAAAAATGTGTTGAGAAAAAAAAAATACGCAAACACACACTGACAGAGAAACAAAAGGCTTCGCTGGCGGTTATAATTAAGCGCTGAGCACATGAGCTACTTAGGCTTAACCTTTCTGAGCCATTAAGTCAATGTGGCACGGCATTTTGGCTTACGAAAGAGATTTCATTCTTTCTTTATGTTTATTTTTTTTTTGTTTTTTGCCAACTTGGCATACTTCAAGCATGGCCATTAACATTAATTACTTTTTGAATCGAAAAACGAAAACACAAACGCAAAAAAAGGTACGAATCATCATCTTTGTTGTGTCAGCGACAATGAGACCCTTGTCAAATGGCATATTAAAGCAGACACAAAGTTATATAAATCGAAAACGGGTGCACACACACACAGGCAACGCATATGCAGACCAATATGAGGCTATGAAAAGTGCGTAATTAGCTTAATTGCAAATTCAAAGGCTTTGAAAACTGTGCCCGACACCTGACAACGCACACAACCCACGCTCAACTTGGCCAAGTTGCCGACAATTGTGGAGCAGTGTCAATTGTTCGCATACACAAAAGTATTTAAAATTTTATGCTGACATTTAAGTTTGTATTCATAACAAAAGTTTAACCGTTTTTCTCTTTTTTATCTTTTGCATTGAATTCAATTAAAAATAACTTTCAATTGTTGTTGTCAACCTGCTGCAGATGGCAGAGGCACAACCTTCGAACGAATGCTACACAAATTTTGCGCTTTGCCAAAACAATTTTGTCTTTGTTGCTTTTGCTATTGAATCGATATTGTTGCTATTGTTGTTTTTCAGTTTGGCATCACCGTTGTTGTTATTGTTGTTGTTGTTGCTGTTGGCAGCTAGTTTGACGCTACACAAGAATAATTTTCTGCCTTCAGTTTCAGCATTTTCTCTTGTCGGTCTTATTTTATTTATTTATTCTTTGTTTTTGTATTTTTTTTTGTTTGTCGCTTGCCTGTCACAGCCTTAAAATTGCGAACCTTAACAAAATTCTATGAATAAATTTATGTATTTACCGCACAAACTTTTTGACAGCGGTCAACATTTTGGCAATTTATTGCACAAATTAATTATGACAAATTAATCAGGCGACAGTGCAAAAAGTTCAAAACAAGCCTCATTTTTGTCAACTCATTTTGCAAAAACAACAAAAAAATGAAATATTTTAAACAAAGTATAAAAGTCATTTTCGATTGCCCAACTACTTAATATGCAACAATGCACAGCGTTGACATCATCAGCTTTTTATATAAAATGTAAGGAAAAAAAATTGCTCTTAAGCAGTAAAAGTTCTTATAACGCGCTTTGCGTGACTTTGCAAAGTCCTTTTGCATTCCATAATCTATTTTTTCTTTTTTTTTTCAAATATGCTTTTCAATATATTTTTTTGCTATTTGTTTTTTTGCTGTCACATTTTCTTATTGACTTTTGGCCTTCATTTCGAATCGTTGCGTTTCCTCTTCTTCTTGTATTATTTCTGCTTTTCTGTGCATGCAATTTTGTCATGCTCAGCACTTTTCAACATTGACAATCGACGACGCATGACATTCAAGTTTTTTTTTTTTTTTTTTTTTTTTTTCTTTATTATTCTTAAGATATACGAGGTTATTAGTGTTCCTCTTTATACTCTTATTATCTGTTAATTCAGCCCAAAAGGGCGCGCCGGCTAGCTGATAGTCTAGCTTTATCTTTTATAGACATAAAACAATTAACAATTAACAACAAACAATAAATAATTAACAATAACAATAACAATATCACAAATAACAATCACAGTTGATAACATCAAGACCTTCGAGTCCTTGGACGTCGCGTCATCAGTTCTCTCGGTTGTCGCCTTTTTAATCTCATTGGAGGGGCTTCTCTTGCCAGAACCCTCGCCAGTCTATTTCTATGGCTCACAAGCCTGTCATTGTATCGACTAGAATGCTTATTCAACTCGTCAAATACCGTTGTCATCTTCAAATCCCTATGTAACACCGTGTTGCGAATATACCACTCACAACCGGTAATCAGACGCAACATTCGGTTTTGTGCCACCTGTACTCGCTTTATCTGGCTATCACATGTGATCCCCCAGATTTGGCACCCATACCTCCAAATCGGCGCGATAATTTGCTTGTATATAGTCACCTTGTTGGCGAGTGACAATTTACTTCTCGAGTTGAGTAACCAAAAGTTTTTAGCCGTCGCAGCTCGTACGCGTACTCTGATTGCCGTTACATGCTTAGTGAAAGTAAGTCTGCGATCCAAAATGACGCCGAGATACTTAGCCGAGTCGGCCTGAAGCACGGGATTGCCCTCTATTGAAATGGCAGGCGGAGTTCTCCTTCTCAAGGTGAAGCACACGTTAGCCGACTTGTCGCTGTTGATGCCAATGTTCCAGCGCTTCGCCCATTGCGCGACATTCAAGTGACTTCACTTTACTTTACTTCACGACGCTTTATTTTATTTGATTTTTTGCTTTTTTTTAACACACTTTGCTGCTTTTAAAACTTTTCATTGCATACCCAACAGGCGCACTTGTGCACAATTCATAGTGTCATTCATGTATAAAATATTGCTGCAGCTTAAGAAAAAAATTGCTTTCGTGCGCGCTTTAAATTAAAGTTGTTGTCGTAAACAACAAAAGAAACGAAAGAAAATAAAAATAAGTCTTTTCATGTACGCTGTGAAATTCTTTGCTTACGACACTTAATTGACTTGTGGCACTCTTGACCAACAATAAGTCAACTCAAATAAGCAACAAGCGTGTGCCACATAAAAAGAAAAAAAAACAACTGTCAATGCCAAGTAAAGAAAACTACAATACATGTTACAATGAGCACAAGAACAACGAAAATGAGAAAAATAAAATATTTTTCGGCATTCTTTTACCCACGTCGCCAAACACAAAACAAAAATAAAAATACCAAAAAATAAAAAAAAAAAACAAACACTCGAAAAGTTTTCTTTCTTAAGCCGCACATGTTCACAACTAAGAGTACATGGGGCAAAACTTTTACAACATTTCTCGCACACACGCTATTTTCATTCGCCTAACGCTATGCTTTATTATTTTCTATACTTTTTTTCGTCAGTTTTTGCACGTTTCTGCTTTATTACGTACATTTGGTTTTTTTATGTGCAGTCCAAAAGACATTTTACCGACTAAAGTTGACCACGAAAACTAGACACAGTTGCAAATACACACACACACACATGTACACATAAATAGCGCCATTGAAAGGCACGCTCACGTAGTTGCATGAAATTGTATACTTCATTTCGAAGTTTGTGCGAAATTAAGTAATGTTGGTTGTCTGTTTTTTTCGTTTTGTTTATCTGTTTGTCTGTGTTTGCCAGCGACAACTTAACGACTTAATATTAGAGAAATGTTGCCACAAGTCAAACTGCAAAACAAACAGTGACAGTTGAAGTGAAGCGTGCCATACGCCGAGGACATAAATCAATTTGCCAACGAGCTTTATTACGATAAATACCAACAATGACAACCAAGTATTAAGCACAGCAGAGCTCAGCACACAGAGCAGCAAGAAAATGACAAGATTACGCAACAATAGTTTTGCAACTTAAATTTTGTATTGTTGCAAGCACATCGTACATTGTACAACGTACCTGAAGCCGAAGTGAAATGCATGCAAAAATGCTCTTTTTGGCTTCCTTGTGGTTGTTGCACACAAGTGTAGTTTTAGGTCAAGTGTGTTGTCTGTCTGTCTGTCGGTCGGTCTGACTGTCTGTGCAACTGCTTAGCCAACTGTCACTACTCGTGTGTCGCAACCAAACTTCAACACTTTGACAATATTTTTACATGCTAGATTAGCATTATAAAAGTTTTTATCACTTAAGCTTATAGCAAAAAAAAATTAAGCCAAAAAACAATATAATGCAACATTAACATAGAAAATGTTTTGTATACTTTATTGCTTTCAACACACACACACAGTTTACAAAAACCACATTGACTTGCTTCGATTTTGTTTGTTTACTTTAGACAGAGCAAGCAGAAGAGCAAATGAGCTGCAGACATGCACAGCAGAACTCATATGGGGCCAAGTAGTCATATGTGTTTTGCAACTAAAAGCGTACATGTTTTTAGTGAAAACAACTTTGGTGTCGTGATTTATGAGCGTTTCAACTTTGCCACCTTATCGGTAAAAAGTTTTGTAAGCGCGTTTTTTTTTTCTCAACCCGCAAAAGGGTCGTAAACCAAAAGATGATGAAGGCGAAGGCGAGTAAAGAGTTCAAGCATGACATAAGGACTTATGGCAGCCATGAAGGTAACTGTGCTGGTTGTTGTTGCTACTACTGACTTCCAGTGATGACGCAGGTAAAGCATTTTTTAATATGCATATAGAAAAGTTGCACGTTATGAACATAAAATGCAAAACATTTTATCGAGTTATGCTTTCAGCTATGCTGATAAGAGCAAAACTGTACACAAGTGTGTGTGCATATGTGTGTTTTTAAACGCTCGTTAAAGCTATTGATAAACTAGCATGGTATAAATGTTATTGATGGCACAAATAGTTTTGTTCCCAACTTGAAAGCCATTCAAGATAACATTGCAAAGCAAAGCAATGACTTGTTAAGAAAAAGTTATTTATTTGTTTATATTTTAATGGTTTTGTAATCAAATTACAATTTATGTTTGCCAAAGCTATAAATTTTTCATTTTTAATCGCTTGGAAAAGTGAAACGTAGCCAAAAAGTATGCTATACTTTTAAATCACGCTTACTTTTGATGTTTTGGAAGTTGAAAATCGTTGAAATAAATGGAAAACTAGTTTAAAAAGCTAACAATTTCATTTAAGGCACAAATGTTTTATTTGTTTTGAACAATTAAATAAAATTTGAGTGTTTTTAACAAGAATTTCAAGTACTTTAAAGTGCATCTTTAATTAAAGCCATTCGACAACTAATTGTTTCTTGACATTGAAATAAGTTTTCACACAGAAGTTCGTTTAATACAAATGCAAACGCATTAAACTTAAATTATTATGTAATTTTCATAAATATTTACAAAATGATTTCGCACATAAATAAAACACAAAATGACCAAATTTTGTGCGCAATACGACACCAAGCAACAAAGTCAATGCAATAATGTTCAAATATTATATAATCATAAATAAAATATCAAATTAACACCAGAAACACACGCATACGAAACGAGCAAACAACAAGGACAAACTGCTCACACATACAATGCGTTAGAATGAGACGACAAGAATATGCAAAATGCTTTAATATTCACAAATAATACAATATTTAAATTATTTATTATGCCATTATAAACATAAACAAAAGCAAACTAACAAAAGCACCAACAATAACAATGAGTAGCAAAAAAAAAAATATAAATAGAAATACAAATACAAAAATCTATTGAAAATGCAAGCATTTTACACAAATTTGATTTTCAAAAACCACAAAATTTGAACAAAAATTTTATTTCACCAACAGAGATATTCATGCTGTGTTCAGCTATCCTTTTCGCACATGCACGGCACGACTGAGACACCTCCTGCCGCTGCCTGCTTTGGCACAAAATATTTTCATACATTTCGCTTGCATATTTTGTGGTTAAAAACTGTTAAATATTTAAAACTAATTTTCAACACAAGTCACAGACAGGCGAATATTTCGTGCAAATTTATTTATTATGCACTCAAAAGTGAATTCAGTTAAGGCAAATGAACGTGGCACAGTGCGGGTGCACAACTAATTTTGTTATGCAAATTAACTTTGCTAAGCTTACAAAACTAGCGGACGAAATTTTGATTAAATTGACTTGATAGTTTAAATTTGTATTGCATAAACGCTAAGCGCTTATTAGACTTGTTTACTTGACGCAATGCAAAGATACATTCCTCATGTTGTTGTTCGTACAAGCAATTGAAGACGTTGAGAGAAGACATAGTGCAACAAAAGTGTATATAAAAGGCTTGTCTATGACTAAGTATCAATTTGCAATGCCTTACAACAATATATTTTAGCTAAATAGATGTCATTGTGGCAAGGCTTCTTCTTCTTCTGCTGCTTGCCAACACCATTGCCCATAAGAGCGACGCTTGTGGCGCCTCAAGGGTTTGTTTCATTGAAAATGCTGCACAATGGTTGTTATTATTATTATGATTAGAACTCTTCTTGTTGCTATTGACAATATTTCTGTGGAAAACAACATTTTTCCGTAAACAACTTTTCAAATGATTTCCGCTTTAAGCGGAAACTCGTTGTCGACTCAGTGGATTGCCACAGCGTGCGGCACCCACAATAACTTAGCTGCCATTGCCTTTGCCATTTCATTTTATTTACGCGCCAACGAAGAAATAAATAGAAATTGCTAACAAATAAATTCAACAAAGTCACACACACACAATGACAACGAGTGAAGGAAATGGGAAGAAATGTAAAAGAAATAAATTGCACGTTAGTTGAAAGGTGAAAATTGCTGCAGTAAATTTAATTAATGATTTATGCAAAAGCCAAAAATAGAGAAGAAAAAAAAGGACGAATCTAAACCAAAAAATCGTAAAATTTTATTCATTGTCAGTGCTTAACATGTCCATACTGCTTAAGCATAATCGTTGCCATTGAACATATTTTTGCTTTTTATCTTTCATGCAATTTGGAAAATTGCTATTTTGGCTTAACCAAAAATTGCTTTGGCATTGAGCACGCACGTGTTATAAGCTCATTTCAATGCATTTTGCATTTGTAATTTTTTTCTTCTTTTTTTTTTTTTTGTTCGTTTTTCCTTAAGTTTTTGCATTGCAAAGTGGATTTTCTTGTCTGCAGTTTTCAACATGGATTATACATAAAATTTCATACATTTTGCTGTGCATGTATGTACATGTGTTGCATACTTTTATGCGCAAATGACTTAAAGTGGTTTTCAAAGCGCAAATAAGAAAATTCATGCACAATTCAACTTAATTAAGTTCTTGCTGATGTTGTTTGCTGTGCCTTTGTTGCCTTACCCTTTTGAAATAAAATTTACAATTGCGCTTGACCAATGCAAATATAACGTTTTAATTTAATTAATCACAAATACGCACAGATGCTTTTAGTCTTGTATTTCCTTTATATTACACATTTGTTTGCACACTTAATTGTATAAACGCATTTTTCGCTGCTTTGGCTTGTTGAATTTTCTGTTTCATTTGTTGTAATTTTTTTGTTTGTTAAATCAAATAAACTTTAAATTAACTACCTTAAATTATTGGTTGCCTTAATGAGTAGTAATGAAACACAAAGTCGGAAAAACAGTTATTTTTCATGCGCAAACAAGACAAGCACAAAAACGCCGCATTGCGTATACGCCATGTTTTTACGCCTACAATGCTCATTGTGTGCACAAAGGCAGTTGTTGAAGTAAAAGACAAAAAAGAGTGAACTGAACAGTGTGCGACATGCAGTCGGTTGCAACTTGCAGCAAGTGTCATCATTTGTTGTCATTTATCACAATCATGTGGCATTGTAGCATGCATGGGCGCACACACACATACATTCGTGTTGTGCTGAAAAGTATACCGAAATTGTTAAGCAGCTGCGGAAGCACAGAGACAACAGTTAAGCAGACAAATAACCGAATACAAATGGAAGTTTTCCATTTCAGCAGTTGCAGACCACACATGCATGTTGCAAACTGTGCGGAGGAAGTTGATGGCAACTCTATAATGTCATATGTCTGACCGAAAATGCTCTTTACAATAAATTGTAATATTTCACTTTATTAATTGATTGATAGTCTTGATATTCAATGTTTTGATTGACGTGCCTAAAATTATGCAACATTTTTTTCACAAAAAATTTTTATCTTTTTTATTGATTACTGAATACATTTAATATTCAAGAAAATGCATTATTTCGAAATATTACTTGCATAAATCTTTATTTTCCTTAAAAATTTCTTGTTCGAAGAAAAAAATTATTTTCAAGACTCGATTTAATAACATTATTTATGTTTTCAATGAATTTAGTTGATTGCCTGTCAATTAAAAGGCAATCACTTAGCAAGTCTTAATATAAATGCAAAGGCCGAAAAGTATGCTACACACACATCTTAAGCCAATTAGAATGTTATGCAAAATTTGGCAATAAATTTGTCTTAAACTCATGTTACTTTAATTATACACAGGAGACTTCTTGTCTCCACACGCACACACACATGTACACATAAATTGTCTTGTGTATCACATAAATATATTAAATAACTTTCGTAAAGGCTGATTTGAGTCATTCATTGCATGATGCGTTAATTTATGACTCTTCCAACGTAAATTTATAGCCAATCTTAATAAGAAAAATGTAATATACTTGTGTGTATGTGTATGTCGTTTTACACGTATGTTGCTTACATTAACTCAGCTGCAGTTTTTACTACTCATTTTTCTGTGCTATTATTTTTTGTCGCCTAACTTATGGCGCAGTTGCATAAAAAACATGTAAACTGTCATAATAGTCACAAAAGAAAATTACAATGCATAAAAACACACAAATAAATTGCAGTGAAGCATCAAGCATAGAAAGAAATGAACAAATGCATGCATTTGTATATATGTGGGTGTGCATCTGTATGCGCAGTACTGCGTGCCTGTGCAAAATAGTTGTGTTTATTTATTGTTGTCCTTTTATTATAACTCATTTGTTTGTTTGTTTTTTTTTTTTTTGCGTGTGCTCATTTTGATGTTGGTTTTTATGTATGAACATTCAGTAACAAAAATACAATCGCCCACAAACATTAAACACACACATACACACTCATCAGCACACACAAGCATATGCAGCAGCATACGAGTTTTGAACAAGAACAAGAGTACAAGTGAAAACAAGGATAATAATTGCTTGTAATCTAACCGCAAATGTAACATTGGCACGTTTATGGCCATAAATGTGTAAATTTATATCTATGTGTGTGTGCATATGTGAGTGTAAGCAATTGCATTTGTCATTGCTTGCAGTTGTGCATTTGTGCTAATTTATTTTCTGCTCTCTTTTCATATGCAACATTAATTCATGTGACTGTACGACAACATGCCCATTGCAATTGACATCATTATTGTTTTTATTGTTTGTTTTGTGTTAATGACAACAAATATATGAACATACGCGCTCAGTGAAGAAAGCACAGACGAATGTCTGCTGACAGCTTATTCGGTAAAAAAAGAAAGAAAAAACAAACCATTGCATAAAACTATGCGCAACTTTGCCGTTTATGATCTTTCATTTAATGTCTTTCGCTGTCGCTGTTACTTTCTTGTGCACGTAATTAATTAGAAATTTGCATTAATCAAAATTCAGCATGAAGACAGTTTAATGAAAAAACTTTTGCCATTATTGCAGTGACACTGAATGCAAATTATGTGCATGACTCATGCATTTTCAGTCTCTTTCATGCTTTGCTGATTTATTGCCTGCTTAAAGTTGAAAATTACTTTGCTATATTAAAACACATAACAACTTTCGTATAATCATGGCAAAATTTAAAACCGAAACTGAATTTTAAAAGCCAAAAATATATAAATTTAACTAAATATTGATTGCTGCTAATGAACTTGCAATATTTGTGTAATTTTTTTTTTTCCTCATTCTTCATGCATCAACTAATGAAGCCTTAAGGCAAATGAAATCAAGCTAGCACTTGTACACAGACTGCTCATAAATAAATCTATAAAATGCTTAGACAACACTCAATAACACTAAATTTATGGCGTTGTATGTGTGAGTGGTGAGAGTTAAAATGTTTGTCTGCCTGAGTTCGACTTCATTGATTGCACACTCACACACACACATACATACTTATTTTCCATTTATTTGTTGCCGTAAGCAAAACTCATTTTGTGTCCATAAATTGTTGCTTAGCAGCCGTGCATGTGTATGTGTGTATTGCAACCACAGTTGAAGCAACAGTGCGGCAGCAACTACATGAAAAGCTAGTGAAACAACAGTTTTAAAAGATTTCATCACTTTAACCTTTACACAAGACACATATCGAGTGACCACTTTGCCCAACTCAATACGTATTCGAAGCTACAGAGGATACGAGAGCCATGGACAATGTGTACGAGCAAATTTGTGCACTTGCATTATGCAAATTTTTTCCGACAAAAAATAGAGAAGAAACACGATACTGCAGGCAATTTGAGGTATGTTAAATGCAACACATGCAAATTCAGCAAAACCCTTGTCGAATCAACAGCATCCTACAGCACTGAGACGTACATCAGTTTGAGTTATTGTGGTTGTCAGGCACAAAATTGGTCAAGTGTATGCCTGTCATAATGGCTAAGCAAAGATTTACATTGTACCTTGGATATTCAACATTGAACATTGCACATTTGGACATTGAACATTGAAAATATGAAATTTCAATTGAGATAAAGCTTGGACTCAACATGGTCACAGTAATTGAAAGATTGTCCTTTGACAATACCCAATTGAGACTTATCTTCGCTTTATTTCTATGGATAGTTTAGCAGAGATTGTTGTGTTTAAAGCTTAAAGCGACAAAATATTTGCATCGATGTTTTGCTCATTAAATTTCTTGCCCGCAAGCCAAAACTAAATTCGCGTCACATCAATGCACAGCGCAGTGCAGTACAGTGCAGCGCAAATGAATAGGGTCGACGCCGCTTGACGGTTGAGTGTTTTACGCTTATGATTTCATTTCTGATTATTATTTGTTTTCTTTTTTATTTTTGTATTATTTTTTTTTTTCGCTGCAATTTTAATGAGATTCTTACGCTTTCACTGCCATGACATCTGTTATAATCGTTGACGTTTGCCAGGGTTTTTTGCAATTAAGTGCGAAAGTTCATACGCTTGCATGCGCGCTGCACTAATTGCAAGGGCGAATTGTGTGTTGAGAGGAGTGTTGATTGTGAGGGCGGTGCACGCGGAACAAGGACGTGGATAAGAAGATGCAATGGTTTTAATTTAAATTGTTTAAGAAGTGCTTAGCTTGTATTTATAGTTGAGGATAAGGGTCGACAGCAGCAGCAACAACAACGACAACAGTTTGTGCGCAATCAAGTCCGACAAATTATAATTATGCTGATTAAGCAAATTAACCATAACAACAACAACAATAGCTACATGTATCTAGTTGGCGCATGCAATAATAATTTGTATTGAATTTGCAATTAGTGCCTGCTTGTAATTGCGCCTTAAAGTATGCTCTTCACTTAAGGCAATGCAATCGAAGTCTTGGATTTAATGTGAAATTGTTTCAGTGATTAAATCAATCGGTGATACTGCAATCATCTCAAATATGAGTGATTTTATTATCTTCATTTACTCATTTGCTATTTAAGTTCTTTCAATATTTTACGTATGAAATCAAATGCTTCATTATTTGGGCAACAGTCAAGAGGTTTTTTTATTAAAAATCTTATAATTATTTTCAAAAATGAAGAGTTTCCAAAAAAACTGACTCGACACAAGATGCTCTTATTGAGATACTGCTTTGATTCAACGTTATGTTCAGACGGAAAATGGTCGAGACATAAGAGACTCTGTCAAAAGTATTGCTAGCTTTACTTCAACGTGCTTCACTCAACATAGAAAAGGCAATGCTGTCGAGTAGTACATCCGAACCTTTCTACACAAACAACACATGCTCATTTTGATGTTTTTGGTTGCCAGCCTCATGATTCGATTACGCCTATGTGTGTATATATATATGTATGTCATTGCAGCGATGCAGCATGCAACGTAATTCAATATTGTATGAATGACAGCACTGATGACGCTGTCACCGCCTTCTTCGCCGCCGTCCTTGTGGCCAATGAATTACTCAACGATATTGAAAATTGGCGTGTGCTTTTGAGCCATCGGCAAATTCAATCTGTTAATTTGTGCGCTGTGGCAACATAGAAAATAGATTTGTATGCTTTCTCGCTGCTTTTTTTTTTTTTGTTTTGTCGTTGTTTCATTGGAAAGAGAAAAAAAAATATTTGAAATTACATAAAAACCACAAATGGATTGATATGCATTACATGTACAATGTGGAATTGCTTTGGTTCAGTTTGGTGCGGTTCGTTTCGGTTTGATTCGGCTCGGCTCAGCGCAGCGCAACTCAATTCGAGTTCACATTGGTTTGAATTTTACAAACATTTCCAGAGAAGTCGCCGATGCCGATGACGAAGCCGACGCGTTCGCCAACGCTGACGGTGCTGATTGATTGCCTCACATGCCAATTGAAATTCCGTTGGTGTGCATTTTAATCAGTCTGAAAGCAAATGGAGTGAAGTTCGCTCAGTTGATTCTTTTTTATTTTCATTTTTTTCTTCCGTTTCGAAGCCGCTTCAGTTTTCTTTTTTCTAATTCTACTATTTTTCTATTTATTTTCAGTTTATTTTTCAATCAATTTTCATTCAATCCCAAGTGTATGGCATTTGATTGATTAGTTATTAAAAAAATACATTTTGGTTCTGCTTTCATTGCAGATTTTTCTGATTTCAGTTAAACTACTGATTACATAAGTAAAAAAAAAATAAAACGCCTTAATTAGCAAATTTCGTGTTGCACTTCACCTGCGTTTTCATTTGTTGTTGTTGTTTTTTTTTC
Organism: Phortica okadai; assembly: GCA_034638295.1. NCBI lineage: Eukaryota > Metazoa > Arthropoda > Insecta > Diptera > Drosophilidae > Phortica > Phortica okadai. The sequence goes on along the minus strand of CM067849.1, from coordinate 1,956,291 downwards.
GCATATGAAAAATGAAAAATAAAAAAATGACGCCATGACACCGGAAAATGTTCACAAGCAGCATAACAACAAAAGCAACAACAACAATGCCAGATAACGGACAATGGCATTGCATTTCCGTGGCCATGCCAAAAGTAAAAAAGAAGAAGAAAAAAAAAACAAAATGGCAAAATTGAAAAGAAGACAGCGAGAAAACAAGCCACTGAATGAAATGGTGAAAATGAAAACTATTTTTCCGCTTTTCCATTCATTTTTGTTTGCGTTGTCTTACGTTTTTTTTAACATTTCGCTTTTCTTTTTTTATTTTTTGGTATCTTTTATGCGCTTTTAGTACGTTTTGCGCGTTTCGTGTTTCAAATAAAGGCAAAACAGAGAAAAGGAAACTCAAAGCGCAAAAACTAAAACTAAAAAAATGACATATCCTCTCTGCCATTGCACTGAAACAACAACAGAAAAAGCGAATGATAACGTAGGCGCCCACTATAATAACGATGATAGTGATGATGATGATGATGATGTTGGTGTTGAGAACGTTGCAAACGATGACAAGTTTGAAGGTAAACTACAAAGCCTGGCCTAAGGCTTGTTTTTCATGCGCTAAGCTCATTTTACTATTGCAAAGCGAGACAGCCAAATGAAAAACGCCCAGCAACAACAACAACTATACTAACAACAAGCACTAACAAATCGCAATGAAAATAAACAAGCTGACTTAGGTTCTGAAGCTAATAAGACATGAAAGGCAAGTAAAGTCAAAAACGTCGCTAAAGGATTTTTCGTATGAAAATGGAAATGGAAATGAAGTAAAAGCATTAACAAGCACTCGCACACACACACACACACACAATAACAGTTAGAAATGCGATAATATACAATTGGGTAAACTATTTTGCAAACCGGATATGAAAACAATTTATTTACGACGAGAATGTTTTGAATGAAAGACAGGACGAGCGAAGGACGTCATCAGCAGCGGCTGTGGCAGCACAAAAGCTTAAATGAAGAGCGACAAGCATTAAACGGGTCTGGACCATTGCCGACTTGACTGCTGTGTTGCAGCAAGCACATTGTTCATTTATTTTCAAGTGCTACTGACAAATCTGCTGTCACTGGCTTTAAATAAATGGAGATGAAAGGATGTAAGACAGCATCATGAGCAACAACAGCAGCAGCAGCATCATCAGTGTTTAGCAACGATGAAAAACAGCAACAATGCCAACAAAAACAACAACAGTACACAGACATGGCTTGAAATGTTGTGTTGCTTTTAAAGTTGAAAGCGAGTGAATGATTAAGCGTTGAACGCAAAGGAAGCATATAAATATCCGCTTTACAATAATCCAGTCAAATTCTATTAAAAACTGGGTGTGTGTCCGAGATATAATAATTATAATCAAATGGCACATAAATGGATTTTTATGATGACAGTTATGAAGACGAAAATTTAATAGCAACGCTTCAAAAAAGTTAACTAAGAGCAGAGAGACACAAACAAAAACAAGAAAAATAAAGGACCGACAAGTCAAACTTTGTTGAAGGAAGACAGAACAGTTAAATAACAGAGCGAAGAAGAAGAAGAAGTAGTAGTGAAAAAAAATATGATTGTGTAAGTTTTCAGTTTTATTTCTGACCAAACAACAACAAGACACGCCCACAGTGTTGTTGTTGTTGTTATTGTTGTTGTTATTAGTTGTTATATGAAGCAAACTGACTGGCAAGCCGTTTTTGTGCATAATATTTTGTTGACTACTTTTAGGAGCGCGTAGACAAAGATAAGCGTCGCACGTTCGTACGCTCGCTTGACTCACAGAAAAAACAATAACAACAATAACAACAACAATTGTTGGTCACAATGGCAAACGAAAGAGACGAAAATTCAATTTGGTTTTTATGCATAACAACGAGTTTGCTTTATCCTTTCTCTCTCTACTGTTATCTCTTTTCAACGCATCTTTTACTGTACTATTTTTTTTTTTTTTTTTATTATTTATTATCTTTATTTTTTTTTTTGGTTTTCTATTCAAACTCCATTGTTGAGTTTTATATAAAAGCTTTATGCTGCTTTTTGTTTTTTTTTTTTTTGCCCCTATTTTAGTGCTGCTGTTTTATTATGCAGTAAGTTGAGGCTAAGAACTGCAGTAAAATGAAATTAAGTCAACTGACAAGGCCTACGCTCCAGCAACACGAAGCGTTGTGCTTGTGCCTATTATGAGTCGCATTAAATTCAACAAAACAATGTTAGCAGTTGCTGCATGACAGCTTTCAAGTTGAGCAGTCCCTCGCGTCGGAGCAACGATGATGCAAAAATATTTCACTTGCAACAAACTATTGCTTGGCATATGATGGCAATGCTTGGCAGGATGTCCGCTGTCGCATGTGCTGGTATGTGGCACACACACATACACACACACACACAGGAAGCGCACACAAAGGCAATCATGACGGCACAGGAAGCACAAAGCGCAAATATGAGCGCATGCCGGACGATAAAAACCTTAAAAAAATAAAAAAAAAGAATAGGGAATGTTTTGCAACAAAAGCTGACAGAGCGTTGCAAAGTGTCCTCGCTCACTTGACTTAAACTGCAAAATTGAGTGAGTTCTTTGTTAACTCTAAAATTCTATTCAGATGAAAACTTGAAAACTACGTTTAACACTTGTTTATATATAAAATATTCTAGAGTTCACTTCATCTTTTAGATAAAGATATGATTTTTTATATCAACAACAATTTCCACTCAAAAATAACTTAGAATATGACGAAATGAAAACAAAACTTATCCCAATATTTAAGCATTATTATCTCGAATTGTTAATCATTAAAAGTTTTAATTCTGCCTAACCAAAGCAACATTAAGAAATTGTTAAGCATCAAACTTTTCAAAACATTAGTTAAGAACAGAAAATTCAAGCTCAAATTAACAATTTCAAATTCGGCAATTGAACAACTTAAAGTCAAAATTTGGCACGCACCCACACCAACACTCATTAGCGCGATTACAGTGGGCCACACTTCAAAGCTCAATACTAATTACCGAAAAGTACGCCAACGCCATAAATTTAACTGTCTTGGCTACCAAAAAAACCAAAAAAAAAAGGCAAAAACAATAAACCAAAAAACCAACAACGTCGAAAATTTCAACGAATATCGGCAACCAACATTTTGCCGGCTGACGCTGACGTTGAAAGCGCTGAAAAGTTTATTTGCTATGAAAATAAAATAATATCGATTATTAGCACGCGCTCGCTTAGCAAAAACTTTTCGGCAAATTTAAAGCTTACAAAAACAACGACAATGGGAACAATGAGCTACAACAACAAGGCAAAAAACAATGAAAATAACAATAAGGATCAAACAAGAAGCTGCATGAGCTAAACGAACGAAACGAGACGGCAAACGACGAGCAATATTCGAAACCCAATTAAAGAAATTCATACCGCCTCAACTATTGGCCACCAGCTGCGACTGTATTGAAAATGGCTACGCTCGCCTGCTGTGCGTGCCAACAACGCAACAAAAACAACAACAACGACAACGACAACAAAAGCTGAGGCAAAAAATGAAACAATAAATTCATGGAAACGCAGGTAAGCATGTTGGAGCGGAAGCGGATATTTTGTAAGCAGCGTCAAAGGCAGCACAGTTGGTGTCTGAAAATATTTTTCAAATCAACAGAACCCAAAGCAACAAAAAGTAAAAACCAAAAAAAAATAAAGTAACAAAAACACGCTAACCTTTTCGTGAAAATGCCTCAATTATTAGGCAACAAACAGCGGAAAAGCGCGAAAAAAAAAAATTTTAAAAGAAAACAAGCGAAAAACGCGCACGGAAGTCGCAGCTTGTTGGGCTTTATTTGCCATGACGACGATGAATTGAGTTAAATTGAGTTGAGTTGCGTTGAGTTAAGGCAAACGAACAGAACACACTTTAAGCTCAGTCAACGTTCGCATACAAATATATTCAAATGAGCTGCAGCTGTGCTCGTGCTTAAGAGGCTGCTGGCAGCTGATTAGGCCAAGTCTTTGTAATACTCGTAGTGCCACCATTCGAAAATAGTCGACCAACCAACCAGTAAACAATGGCAAGAAGATAAGCGCATTACAGACATTTTCGTAGTTTAATGAGCATTAACGCGCCGGCCAAATACAATTTGGCTTTATGAAAGATAACGGATTGACGACTTGAAGAGCTTGGCACAAGAAAAGCAAGTTAGGAAAACACAAACAAAGCAAGTGATCGAAGTTAGTCGTAAGCCACAGATTTGAGATTTTATATTCATTGTTATGATTTTGTGACGCTTATGATTCGTGGTGTGCTTATTCTGTGCAGAACAGCAAACCGGAATGGTGGATTGAGGACATTCTTTGGTCAGGTTAAACTATGCAATTGATTATACAACAAAATGATGACTTTTGGTACTTTTTTATGTCACATCAATCAATAAAAGTGACTTGAATCTGTCACAGTTTAAAAAAGAATTCGAATCGAAGAGATTATATAGCTGGTTATATTCTGTCATTTCTTATCTGTCTCAATCTCTCATTCCTCTGTCTAATTTAACATTTTTTCAGCCTTTGCAAGTTACTTTCTAATTCCTCCATTTCTTAAACCATTTACTTTCATAGAAATATCCCAAAATTTAAGCAACCAACAAATTTTGCATTTAATTAAATAATTTGAGTGCAAATCTTACCATAAAGTTCACTAATTCTGTGCGGCTTATCAAGGCATTAAGTAAGCTCCTTATTGACACTAACAGTATCAGAGTTGTTGTTGTTGTATACATGGTATTAGCATTGCTGCGATGTTGTTAAACGCATTCAAGTAGCTTAAGTCGTTGATTACCTGCAACACGCCCAATCAAATGACGGGTGGCACGTAACAAACCAAAGGGAAAAACAAAAACAATTCGCATTTCAGCGAGCTTCAATATTTTTCAACGTCGTAGTCGTCGCAGTCGTCATCATCGATTGTCGACAATTTATTGTTTACATGCAATCAACGGCATACTAAAAAGGGACTCGAGCAAATGAAATGTAATCAAGCGAGCGCGAAAAACACCCAAAAATAGCAACAACAACAGCAACACGAACAATGATTGGACTCTAACTAATCAAAGGCGAGAAAAAGTATAGAGCAATAAATTTGTTACTAGCGAAAGGTGAAAATTACTTGTATAAACATGGCTAATGATTTATTTGCTCAATGAACAAAAAAAAACGAAGTCAAGGACAAAAAAATAAGTAATTGAATTAGCAGAGCGATAAAAATGCAAGTTAAAGTAACTTTCAAGCCAAATCTGAGCTGCCATTACGATCGAATACTAAAACGTTTTTGATTACAAAATCAATAGAAACAACGACGAGTAAACGATGCTGCGCTTGGCACAACATTGGAACTTGGCCAAGGCATAAAGCAGCTTTCGAGCATCAATAACATTAGTGTATGTAACCATAATACCAAAGGGATTTCACTTGATATGCCAGCCAAAGTCAAATGACAAGATGCCGCTGACAAGAGTCCAGGCTGAATGGCTGAAAGAATGCGTTGCATTGGCTGACATCAACTTAATGCAATAATTGAAAATGCAAGTTTAAAGTTCAACTTAACATAAAATTCGACTGCAGACGACAGCATAAAATACAACAGTTTGTGGCAAAGGACAATCGCATTCAAGCATAAAAGTAGCTTAAGAGTAACTCTGGATTCAGTGAGTGAGTGAGTGAGTGAATGAGTGACTGAATAACTGAATGAGTAAGTTAGTGAGTGAGTAAGCGAAATCGCAATAAAGTGTAAGCTTGATGGCATTCTTGAGTGCTGGTCGACGATTACGAGCAGAAAAGAAAAAAAACGCTTGTGTAAAAAAATATAGCACAAGTCATAAGCATTATTTGCGCAAAAATTACCGTTAACGAGGTGACTTCTTTCGCAGCGCGCCAACAAAATAACTTTTTTCTCTTTATATTTTTCATATTTTTTTATATATTTTTTTTTTTTGCATTATTTGTATTCTTTTCAGCAGCAACAACCGAGCGGAAACGGAAGCAAAAGCGGCAACAGCAACTGTAGCAGCAGCAGTAGCAGAAGCGCGTGCGGAAGTACACTTGAGGCAAGTTTGTGGCGAAATTGCACTTGACTTAAATGCCAATTAGGCGCGTTGTGCAACAGCAACGTTGGCAAAGCAACGACAGCTAATGTTGTGTAAATAGTTGTGCTAATAAAAATGCGCAAAATTATGTTAACAGCGACACAAATGACAGAAATAATATGAAGAATCATGAACGTCAGCGCACTTTGAACATTTAAGCGACAATAGAGAACAGCAACACTTGACAAATTAATTGCAGTGCCTATTAAATAGCAACGCACAGCATTGAATGAGATTTCAAGTTTGCTTTTAATTAAATTTTCAGCGAAAGTGCCACGCAAACACACACACACACACAGAGAGAAAGCTGAGTGGACTTTATAGTGGATATGAGTGCAGTACACGTTTGTGCGTAATTGAATTCTATAGCCTTGAGTGCAACAACAACGACAATAAAACCAATAACAATATTTGTTCTTTGCGGACAACTGTCAGGAACACTCACACACACACACAAAGTCTTCTTATATTACTGCTCGCACATATGCGGCGTAATTCGATTAAATTTGGCTGTTGTTATGTACATATACCATCGAATATATATGTGTGTGTATGAGTGTACACATGAGTGTGAAAGAAACCCAAAACCATAACATACAAAACATACAGCAAATCCTATTAGCGCAGTTGGCCAAAATTTAATTATGAAATCTCATTTTTGCGCGCCTAACACTATGCAATGTCTGCATTTAACGTTGTCGCCGTGCCTTTTATGACCGTACAAATGTGCATTGCATATTTTATGGCTTCAAATTGTGCTTTGCTTATTTTTTCTTGCTTTCTTTCTTTCTCGCTCTGCCCAACCAAATTTACACACATTGCATGGCGCTTAACAAAAAACATAAATTGCAGCACTTAAATAAAACGCGTACAATAAAAGTGTTGCATACTTTAGAGCTGTGTGCAATTGCATGGCACAAGCTAAGCTTCTGTGTCGTTGAGCCAAATATCGTTTTGCCTAACATAAAATACTTTTCCAATTTCATCGATAAAATCTTTGGTCACATTGAGCATTCCCGTTCGATTCTTTGCGGCCAACAACAACAACGACATTTTTTATGAGCTTGAAATGCAGTTGCAAAATAATAAAAAAAAAGACTTAATAAACTAAACTTGTTAAGAAATTTTGTTTAATATTAAAATAGTGAAAATATGAAATAAACTGTTTGACACGATGGCTCTGCGTCATCTTCATCTAAGCAACTATTTTGAAACTAGTTAAGCCATGGCAAAGTTATGCCTCAACCACTCAATGCCGTAGGCCACTCCTAACCCGTCTCGCCGAGCGTCTGTGATGCACGCATGCCGAGCGCACATTTTTCACAAAATTATAGCAAGTGGAAAAGTTTTGGTCGCCGCACATTCTTCTTTTTGCACAAGCGCTTCACGACTTTTTGCAAGGATTCGCTTTTTTTTTGCTCTTTTTAAATACGTTTGTTGTATCAAATAAGAATGAAAAAAAAATCGTATACATATACGAGCATAATAAAGGGGTGTGGGTAACATAAAAGCAAAACTTTTTATTTCTGCAACTTTTTCAATTTGAAATAAACTTTGGAATTTGCACTGCAAAATATTTTTATTCATAACAAAGTAGCGTGTCAGAAAAAAAAAAAAAAAACAAAAAAAAAAAATCAAATAAAATGCCATAAAAAGAAGCGTTAAAAAATTTTGCCACACAAAAAATTTTTGCATAAATTTGCGAAAAATGTTTTAGGCCACAATAAATTTTTATATAAAAATATGATCATGCATTACAAACTAATTTAAATTTTGTGTGAAGTACAATAAAATTTTCAAGCAAATGAATAGCATTAAGAAAAAATTTAATGGAAAAAAATTTGCTTTGTGCAAACAAAGAGTTTTTCAATTAAGTGTTTCGCAATTTATGCATTTTTGCTAACAAATTTATGCATTCGGCTCAACCAACTTTAATTGCATTTTTAGGCAGCACATTTTTTTAATTTACTTGCCATGTTTTTTGTGCGCAAACTCAACTACTTGAACGAATCATAAAGTATATTTTCAAGTTAAACAAATGAGAAACCATATTCATATGACGACAGTCAAATAGACGTATACGTAATAAAAAATATTTTCATACAAAAAAAGAAGCCACTAACGTCATCATAGTCAAATAGAATAATATTTGAACAAAAGTTACTTTCATACAAATTTATTCTACTTTAACTAACAAAAACTTGATTCTTAGTTACTGCACAGGATTGGCATTGAAAGAAATAACGTGCAGTCAACTGAACGTAAATTGAAATGCAAATTTTAATGAGTTTGTCAGATAATGCCGTAAAAAGTAATGACAAGCAGAGTACACTGCGCGTATAAAAGCACTAGAGAAATAAAATAAAGTAACTCACCACACAGAAACACAATTTGATGAGTGTATTGAAGGCAGTCGAGCTTCGATAATATTATTAAAAGAATTATCAATTAATTTGATATTTTTGTTTTAATTTTCCGCAGTGTACTTATGCAAATCAACATTCACTCAATGGACTCCTTTGAGCAACAACTTCAAGGACTGGCTGGTAGTGCGCGTGTACAAGTGTACATTTTTAATTAAGCACTTAATTTAACGTGTTGCATTTAAATGCATTTAAAACGAACTGAACAAAGAACATCAACAGCAACTCGACTATTTAAGTTTTAATATAATTTTATGGAATCGACTGCGACAAATTGTTGTTTTAAGTATTTTAAACTCAAAATATTTTTAAACAATTAGCAAATAAAACAGTAAATGTTCAATGAATGCTCTTCATTGATAATTGAAACGAATTACAGTTTTTTATTTTATTTAATCGTCATTTAATTTTTAATAATAATTCACAATTTTGTACTGTCTAGCAAAGTAGTCCAACTGCTGCGCTCAGCTAAGCGCAAGAGTAACTTGGCTTAGCAAACTAACTAACAAATAACATAAAACATAAAAGCAGCAAACAAATTATCAAGCAACAAACAAACTACTTTATGGAACTGAAAAGTGTTAAATGAAAACCCCGAGGCAACCCACAGCAAGTAACTAATTTCAAACTCAGCATTTAATCAACGACAAACTTTACAATTTAACTATAAATATTTTTTTGAATTGTTGTTTTGTTTATCAAAGTTGTTGAAATTAACGACACTCTGTGTATGAAGATACTCAAATTATGTTGACTACGTAGTTAAGGCAACGCAATGACAACAATAATAACAACAACAACGAACTGGCCAACATTAAGAACACGGGGGACATTCAAACTGAACGCATAAATCTGCTTAAATGAGCCGATTCATAAAATATGAGTGTAATTAATGTCAGAACAAGCAGAGACACAAACACAATCACAGGCAGAGGCAAAGGCACAGGCACAGGTGAAATATGTACAAAGAAAAGGTAAAACAACAAATCCACTTAGTGCTTACAACTTAATGCAAATGTCCTTTGCGTCAGCATCTCACACACACACACACACACTGTGTACGTTTGCTTGAGTCACACACACTTTGCTATATCATCATTTGCTGCTCTATTTAATTTTATTTCAAACGAGATTCTCATGCCATTTTGAGTACTAATGCAAAAGCAACCAAGCAAATCGTAACATTAAAAGTAATTTCCATTGTGCAAATCCTTATTTAAATGTCAAACGCACACACACACATACACACAGAGCATGCTGAGTGCAGGCGTATAAAGGATAAGTGAGCAACATCGTCAAACCGTAGAGCTGTAAATGTAAATGGATATTAAAATCTCTGCCTTTTTTAATGTGTTAAAAATGCCGATTTTAACCTTTTTGTTCTGAATACTAGAAAAAAAAAAACAAGCAGCAAACTCAACTCAATTCCATACGACTCAACTCGAGAACGACTTGAAGTCTCTACTCTACTCTACTCGACTCGAGTTGGCTGGATTTGAACTCAGCACGGCTCGTCTTGCTTGGTGCTTTCATTTTATATGCGTCTTTTGAAATTTTACACGCTGTCAGCGTCTTTTTTCGGCATACACGTACATTTGTAATTGGAAAATGCAAATAATGCGCAGCGGGAGCCCAAAGAAAAGCACAATCAGAATGAAACAAAACAATAGAAGGGAAGTGAACTGAACTGAGCTGAAGATGAGAAGTGATGTGTTAAGAGCTGTGGTATAGTATTGAAGATGAATGAAGAGAAAGCTAAGAAAATTGTATCTTGTATCTGAAGCTTAAAGCATTTGTTGTAGTTTGTTGTTTTTGATTTTGTTGTTGCTGTTGTTGTTTAGATTGAGTAACAATCAAATCTGCGAGTCTACGCGTGCTTCATTAAGCATAAAATTAAAGCGCACATGTGTGATTGAATCAGTGTATCAATGTATGTGTGTGTACGGCTGTGTCGATAACAAGTTGAGCTGAACTTTATTTCATTCCGAACATTATTTATTTATTTTCAATTTGAGAAACATTCAAACCGCCTACACATTCACACATACATACCTACCGGCACACCCTCACACACTTATGAAACGCGCGTTTAGTCAATGCCCTCGAAATATTTGAAATTTTCGTGGCGTTTAGTGCGTGTGACATTTGAATTTGAATTGCAATTGAAATTTGCACACATTTGCATAATTCTAGTGCGTGCAAAAGTATGCGTATGCGTATGCCTATGTGTGTGTGTGAACAACGTGACGTATGCGTGTTGAACACTTGATGTATGTACGTTTTTGAGATTGACATTTAGAGTTGATGAGTTGACGGCATCATCGATGGTTGGGCGGATGGATTGGGTTGTGGCTGTGGCGTAAACTGTTTCACGCCTTTGCTTAGGCTCAATTCAATTCAGGCACATTTGACAGCTTTGTATACTAATTGGAATTTTGCAGAGCCTCAAAGAACGACCGTAAATTTTGAATGACAGCGTTGAAATGAACTTTTAAGCAAGTTTGTGCAAAAAAAAGAAAAACAAAAAATCAACATAAACAACCTAAAAAAACATAAAAGTTCAACACAACTTAAGTTGGAAAGTTCAAAGTGATATAAAGTTCAAATTTGATGTTGGGAAAAAGAATGCTATAATGAAGAAAAAATGCCCACGAAATTCATGCAATGCATTTTAAATTATGTACATAAAATTTATTTAACCATTTTGTTGTTTTTTTTTCTTCTTAGTCGCCCTTTTCGGTTTTGTTTTAGTTGTTTTTTTTCTTATTTGTTAATTGCAAAAATTAGCGTTTGGGGTTAACTTGATGAAAAGCGTTCAAAATTAATACAAAAAAAAAAGAAAGATTATGTCTGAAAAAGTAACGTGTGCACAATTGTGAGCAGAAAACTTTTACGGTCGCATTTATTAAAAACTTTATACATAAAGAAAGAAAAAAAAATTAAAATGTCTGAAGTTATGTTTTATAAGCAGAACAATAAAGAAAAAATGCTCCCAAAGCAAAAATCTGTTTAAAACATCAAAAAGAAAAAAAATGTATACTTGTACATACATATATCAATGTCTGTCAGTTAAAGTGAATGCCTGGCAAACTGTCGTAGACCATACGAACTACGATGACGTCAACGATGTCGACAAACAGCTGCGCTTGACATGCGTTAGCCCCTTGGCAATATTTCTTTACCAAATAAAAATCCTTAAAGTTATGACACACACACACACATACACATACACACATCGAAATGCGAAAAAGTTGTACGCTTTGCATGCAAACGAAAGCAAAGTGGGAAAAAAGAAAGTCAACGGCAGTAAGGGCAGCAATATGAGCGACAAAGTCTGACAACGCTTTGGGAATTAACAGTAATGAAAAGCGCAAGAAGAAGAAGCAGAAAAAAAACGGTAACAAATTTGAAATTTTTCAAAATATATGCGAACGACACATTGGAGACGTCAAGTTTGCATATAAATTGCGACATACGTAAGAAATCTGCAAACTTTCTTGACAATATTTAAAACCTAAAGACATGTCACGAATAGAAGTAAAGTTAATTTAAAATTCTCAAATAAATAACAATTTTTAATACATGCTCTTAGTTACTCTTTGTATGCTCAAACTCTTTTTCACAACTAAAGAAAATTTTGTTGCGGGCCTACGTCGCGTATGAGTGATGTTCATAGTCAAAGGTCCTATGTCGATGTTGTGGCATATGAACCGAATTACAAATTCTCTAATACAGATTTCCAGGCACACACTCATGCAGCTTAGCAGCATAGTGATGCTCCTGCTGCTGCTGCTGCCGATGATGATGATGATGATGATGCTCTTGCTGCTATGGTTGCTACAACTGCTAGAGTCAAAGCATGCCGGAAATCCGTCCCAAGTGTCGTTTGTGTCGCATTGAATTTATTGGAATTTCTTATGCTATCTTTCATTTGTACGTATCTTCGTTCTGTGTTCAGAATTCTAGCTAAAAATACAATATTTTATTGAACAGAACTGAACACAACTCTGGGCAACGTTCGATGTTGTCTTAGTTTAATGCTGGCTGCTTTGCTCACTGACTGGCTGGCAGGCAAGCAAGCAATTTTGTTAATGCGTCGCTATACGGCAGGGGTTGACAAGCAATTGGAATGGTCATGGCCAGCATAGATAGTCCAGACAAACATAAATATAATATGAGTTTCATCTGACGTTACCATGTTGTCGCAACGACTACACAACCCTCCACACATCCCGCATTATATACACTGCATGAGCATGGATATCGTTGTTATTGTTGTTGTTTTTGTTGATGTTGCTGACGATGATACTCTGAACCGCAATAATGTTTTATTTATAAAAGGTTAATAGTTCAATAGTTACAGTTGTGTATCTGTGTGTGATATTTATGATTATCTGCTTGTTTACTTATTTTGTTTCACGCTGTTTTGCTTAACACGAACGAAGCACACTTTCAGGCATACATGCTTGCTTAAACGTTGCCCTCTTGTGCATTCCTTTTTTTTTCATTTTATTATTTTATTTTAAATTAAATTAAAAGCAAATAATTCTTAATTTTCTCAACGCGCAACCTGTTGGGACTTTTCTCAACTTTTTGCTTGCCAACACGTTCACATTTTAGTTGCTTACCTTTCTAATAGCCACAAAGCTGAGTTTTTATGCGAAAGGCAAAATAACACAAAACAAAAAAACAGAAACAAAAGACAGAAAAACGCCAAAGTGTAATAATAATAATAAAATATCGATTATTAGCACGCGGTTGTTGGTTCAGCTGCTGGCTTCTGCTCTTGCTCGTGCATAGCTGCTGTCTGCTGTGGTCTTCATTGTTGTTGTTGTTGTACTTGTTTTTGCTTTGCTCGCCACCAAGTCAAGATAAAAACGTTGCAAACATTTAAGCATCGTCGTTTCGCCACGTTTCTGGCGTATTTTGTCTCAGCTTCGAAACTGTTTGTACTCTGCTGCCCGATTGCCCCACGGCGCTAAGCTGTCAGTGCTTTGGCCAAGAACAGTGGACTATGACAATAACAGCAGGAGCGTGTGGAACTTTAACGAAGGTAAGGTATCAGCTTATAAAGTAAATAGATTAATAAATAGATTAACGAACCCCTCCCTCTGTATCTCATATGAGATTTTGCTTAAAATTTTGAAAAAAAATTGTAAATTACTGGTTCTAAAAATTTATGATGAAGTTCACATGAGATGTGATAAACCCCCCTCACCCTAGGTGAGACTTTACTGAGCCCTGTCCTTCCCTAATTTTATATCTCCTTAAAAATGAAACACTTTTTGGCCCTGAATCTTTCAAACTGAACTAATTTAATTTTTGATAAATCTATCGCCCAATAGCAGCCAACTTCAAGTCCGCTACTGCGTGCAAATATTTCGCTTCTAATGAAAACAATTTTGCATTGTTGTGCGTTGAGTCAGGTAAAAGTTTTCTTTGCCGTTCGACTGTTTTGTGTCCCAAGGTAATTAGCCTCACCGCTTGTACAAAGCCATCGATATATAAACCCAAACTCGAACTTCAACTTTCACACAGTCAGACAGACAGACATACTTGCTGACTGCAAAACAGTGAGTGGTCGAAAAGATAATTGAAACTCAGTTGTGAGTCAAGAAAAACTGTCACAAACAAATTTGTGGCTAATATTTTCAAAAATAATATTTTTAGCACAAAATAACAATTTCCATTTGGTCAACCATTTGGAAAACTAAAATGTCAAATGCACAAGAAGACGAAAATGAAATTTACTTCGCACACACACACACACACAGACATACATAGAATAGCATAACAATGTTAGTGTGGTCAGACTGCGCCTTCCGTAAAATTTGCATAATAAACATATCTTTATGGCAATGTGAACGACTCAGCGGAGCATAAAATTAGAGACAGAGAAAAGGTCCTACAGTCAAGCAGCCAACATGGCCAATGACGACGTTTCGTGCTGGTCTGGTCGGATCTGTATTCGACTGGTCTGCTTTGTGACAGGAAAGGCACACAGGTAAAGTTAAGAAAATTAAATATAATTTTACAATTGTGCAAACATAAAATGAAACGAGAAGTAAACAGCGTAAATCTCACTGAGATTTCATACAACATTCATAAATAACTAAAAAAAAAAGAAAGCAACTTGCACGCAAAACTCAAACAAAATAAATTTATAATAATTTTACAGTCTTTTTATACATATAACATTCTTACTGCCACAGGGAAGGTATAAATTTCATGGAAAATAATACCTAAACTGCATTCGAATAAATCATAAATAATAGAGGAAGAAAGAAATGAAAAATGAGTGAAAATATGGCAAGAAGACGCAAGCAGGCAACACAAGCTGTCAACGGCTGCCAGAATGCAAGTAGCAAAAGTGCAACTTATGTGTTATGGCAACGTGGTCAAATCAGCGGAGCGATTAAGTAGCAAAAATGCCAAAGGAAGCGGCAGAAGCGCAGCGCAGATAATGACTGAGGCCAGTAAGGACGACAGTGAGTGAGTAAGCAAATAAGTAGCATGTGCCTTATGACCATGAACGTTTGCATGAATAGCGGCTTTAAGCTAAAGACAGTTGAGAGAGAAAAAACATCGATAACTTTTAAGTGGTCTTGCTTAGCACAGCTCCAATGACTCATGCGCCGCAACGTTGGCGTCAATTCTGTCCGTTCACATGTCCAAGCGACTGGCAGCCCGAGGTAAACGCACGATTCTTAGTCTACAAAATTACAAAACTCGTTATGCAATTTATATAAGCTTAGCTAAAGGCGCTAGTCTAGTTGGCTCGCTCACTTCGTTCATCGGTTGGCTGGTTGGTTGGTTGGTTTGTTAGTTGGCTGGCACGTTGACTCCGCTGCCTGGCTGGCTGTCTGCATGCGTGTTGCTGTTGTTGTCTTTAGCCAAAAAAAAAAAATAAAAAATAAAGTAAAGCAGTGCAAGATACACTCTAAAAGGCTCTTAGCTGCATGCATTATGTAACTTTTGTTTAGTGCTGCGTACAAACGTGGCCAAAGCATTCATTTTTCTTCTTCACTGCGCAGACTAAGCAACACAAAAATGAGTGCAAACAAAAAAAAATAAAATACATCGCTTTTGGCGCAGTTTAAACAAAGAATTTACTTTACTTGCTTTTATTTTTTTGCTCCTCTTTACAAAATTTGCTTACATATTTTATACACGCGAAATTAAATTTTCTCAAAACTATATTTTTATAGCTTAAATGCAAGAAAAAAGAAAATTACTTAAATGCCGCAAAGTTTTGAGATTCCTTATAAAACAGCTTGCAGGTCATAAACACAAAACCGCACGCAGGTTGCTAAAATGATCATTAATCATTGGCGATAGCGGCGCATATGACGCCGTTGATGAAGATGATGAAGGTGAAGTAGACACAAATGGAAACGAAGAGGACGACTATGGCACTGGCAATGGCGTCCGTATGTCCTTTTACACATTCGCGCGCCAAAAAGTTTTACAACCTAACGCCAGGTCAGAGCGCATTAACTTGCAAAACCACTTGCGAAAACCAAGCACAAAGTATGTGTGTATGTGTGTGTGTGAGTGTGATAACATCAACTTTGTAATGGGCGCAGAATAAGCGAAACGACCAGAGACAAACAGACAGACAGACAGTCATGCTCAAACGCATAGCAGACAAGCCGAGCGGCAGTCAGACCGACCGAGAGTGAGGGCGTCAGACATGTTAAGTCTGATGTGAATACGCGTGCAGCAATGCTCAGCTTGAAGCCTCAGCGGCATTCACACCCCAGCCGCCGACACCAACAACATACAGATTCGTAACAAATTTGAAAAATGGCGTAAAGTTTTATTGTCGTCGCCGACGGTGACATACGAGCCGCAATGCCACCGCACAAGAATTCATATTTTTCAACGTGGCACGTTACAAATGTTTTACGTCATCAAAACTTTATACTTTTAAGATGAACTACATGCCATAAAAAGGAACAACAACAATGAATGAATGTCGAAAAAAAGCAAAGGCAAACTTTGCCATTTGCGGTTGCGAGCTTTAACACGCTTCACTTTGCTTCACATTACATTACTTTGCTTTGCCATTTCTTTTTCAGTTTATCTGTTTTTTGTTTTTTTTTTTCGTCTTTTTCGATGATATATGATCTAATTATGAGTTATGGCTTTTGTTACAATTGCACAATAATTTTATGTTAGGCATTTAAATCGTGCGCTTTGCTAATAAATCAAAATTAAAAAGCCGTCAAAAGCAAATTTATTGAGCGAATTTTAGAGCAAACGTTTTGTACGCTTGAACGCTCTTCAATGCAATAAGCCGCTTAGAAACAGCTGTTCAATACACACACACGCACGCACGCACACAGTGAAACGGCCGCATTTGACTGTCGATATTGGCCAAATTATACAAATCATTGTTGAAAGTGTAAAAGGCACAAAGCGCAAAAAGAGTTAACCAAAATAAAGCAAATATGTCAAAAACTTGTTTCACGAAGTCCTTGCTTAAATGCTCTTTGAAATACCGGTTCTATTATCACACATAGCAAAACACTTCGTCCAAATAATGGTAACAGTTTTTGGCAAAAGAGAAGCTTGGCAAACATTTTAAGAGTTGGCAGTGCAACAAACGCATGCGCCTGAATTTCTCTGCTCTTCGCTGTTTGTCAAAACAATTTCAAGTCATCAGACACAATTTGAATGCCGACAATGATGATGCTACAAATTGCCAACAAATTCTGAAGTTGACTTTTAAAAACCAATAGAAGTTGAACAATAAAATATTCTCGTATCAATTGCAAGCAAAGAAGCTACAACAATGATTGCTACAGCATATGATTGTAGCATACTTTTATGCAGCAAATTAATTAAAATTTTGTTGCGTTAAATTTTCGCACAAAACTTTTATTCACAAAGCTTGCTTAATAGTTAAAAAACAATTGCATTCGACGATTGAAATTTATTATGCAAAAAATGCATTGAAATATGAAGACAAAGAAAACAAGTTAAAAATTACAAAAATTGTAAACTTTTTACGCCATTTGCGCAGATTTTGGTCATTAGCGCACATAAAAGTTTCCTTATAGTTTCGGCTTATTGTTTTTTTTTTGTTTTTGTTGTTTCGTATTTCTGGCGCTGCTCAACGCTTTTTAATGGTCAAAAAGTTTTAACATCTTCTCTTAGTTGTTCTTTTTTTTGTTGTCGTTCTCTGTTTATTGTTTATGCATTGAAGCGTAAATTTTATGAACTTTTCATTGTTCCGGCTTGTTACTAAAGCACAAAACTTGGCCAAGGCGACGCGGCAGCAGCCGTTCCAAAACTTTATTTGATTTTACGCGCCGACATTTTGTTTCTTTTTTTTAGTTTGTCTTTATTTTGTTTTTATTGCGTGAAAAGAATGCACTTTAATTTTTGTGCCGTACAAATAAAATAAAATAAGCTCAGCGCTCGCCAGAAAACAATACAACGCTGAGCGATGTTTATTGTCGCAAATGTTACGTAAAAGTTTACGTAAAACTTTTTGGCCACTGCAATGACAGCTGACAAGAAGTTCGTAAAACCGCCGGAGCAGCGAGAATGCTGTTTAATTTGGCCGAAAAACGCGCCAAACTCGCGCACAGGCAAACGGACAGGCAGACGGACAGACAGACTCAAAAAAAAAAAAAAGAGACAAATGAAAATAATTTTACAAAATCTAAAATCTGCGGCAAATGTAACACAATTCAAGATGAGCGTGGACTTGACGGCTTTGTCGTCTGACATTTCAGTGTCAGACACACACACACACACATACAATCAGACACAGACAAACGTAAGGACACAATGCAGAGTGACATTGGACTATGTCTGCTACCTAATTTCTCACCAACTGCCGCTGCCCGTCGCAACCTAAGCTGCTGCTGCCCTTTAGAAAAGTTTTACGTTTTTTTCCGGCTTTTGTTAAAATGTAACAATGAAACAGAAAGCGCAAAGTTTTACTTCAAAGTCATCTTGTTAACATTTATTTTCCGGAGTTTTCTTTTCGTTATTTCCTTTTAGATATTCTCTTCTTGTTGTTTCTCTTTTCTTTTCTTTTCTTTTCTTCTTTTTTTCATTTTATGCTTAAGTTGAAAGAAAAGTTTGCAAAGGGACATTTCCATTTCGCAATATAGCCGCCGTAAACTGCTCGTGAGCGAAGCAACAACAAAGAAATTGCAAAAAAAAAGCAAGAAAAACATAAGCACGCAAAAATAATACCATGCTAAAATAAAAATCAAGCAAAGCTGTGCAAGCTCCTTTTTACTTCATTCAAACTTGTTTTAAACTTTGCAGCCATGAAAATGGATGCCTGTCAAAGTTTCCTTTTTTTTTCTTTCTTTTCGTTCGGCTTTTTAGCATAAATGTTGGCCGAGGCACTTCATGCTACTAAACAAGGCACGCCAGAATGACAATACATTACAATAAATACGCCCCAAAAAGTATGCAACACATTTTAAATCAGCATTTACACACACACAGCCGCCATTGCTTATTTTAACAGTCTGGCATTTATTTTTTCTATTTTGTTTTGTTGTCTCTTGTTTCTTGTTGTCATTGTTATTGTTGTTATTCTTACAAACGTTGACATCAATCCTTTATTTTAACAACAACGAGTCAACCATTTGTTGACAGTCAAATTTGTCCTTGTGCATTTTTCACTATTTACACAGCATAGATTTCCTCACGCGCATCTACAAGCATACACACATATGTATATATACATAAACACATACAAACACAGTTGTACAGCAACCGAAACAAAATTCGAGAGCAAAGCAGAAAATTGCTCTAAACATATTTGCGAAAAGCATATATTTGATGACATAATAAATTGTTGCAAATGTCGGAACGAAAAACAATGTCTCACATATTTTTCACCATTTTTCGTTATTCTGCTTTTGATTCTAACATTTTCGTTTCGTTTCTTTTCTTTTTTTTGCTCTCATTTTTCCACTTTGCAATCACAGCCATTTTTGAGCAAGCGTGTGAAATATTTTCAGCTGCCAAAGTGAAGTGTAAATATGCCCAAGTACCAAGTACGGCTTCCATTTAAGTTGAGGACAAAAACAACGTCGTCGTCGACGTCGTTACCGGCCTCCATGACTGCCTGCGTGCCTGCCTGCTTGTCACAGTTGGTTTAAATATAAATGGAGCGTATGGCGTATAACATGTTTTTGGTTGAAATTTCATTTTTTTTTTTTTGTTTGTTATTTTTAGTAAGTATTTTTTAGTGTAAAATACTAAAGAAATGACAGAAAATGTTTAAAGTTGTCGTCGCATGAATAATGGTTAACAGTTTTAAAAAGTTTTCCAAATTGTTTGAGCCAAGTATTTTGAATATAAATGGAAAAGTTGCGATGAACGTTTAGAAAACTGATTCTTTTTAATATGATATACTAAAAGTATGCTATTGTGAGTTGAAGTCTACTTTCGAGTGTTTTGGTAAACATATTTCATACTTTACCATAAGATAAAGTATGAAAATATACAAAAATGCGTCACATCACAACTAACGTGTCTCTGAAAGAAAATCTACATAAAGAATACAGCATACTTTTGAGCATTTCGCTCGAATTTGTCACGAAAACTTACGTAAAACCAATTTATGCAAATAAAACATAAAAAATAAAAGTTTATTCGATTGGCAATTTTGGAACTTTGTTTAAATAAAACTTTTCACCGCAAAATATGATTAAAACTTTATGCAGCAAATATTTGCCATGAACTCAGACAAGCCAATGAATTTTCAACATTTTTGTCGACTAGAGACCAAAAGAAAGGAACTTCAATTGGCAACACACAAACGACAAGCACAAACAATGCCAAACGTATTTATTTAATTTACAAAAAAAAAAACAAATTTTAAAACTAAAACAAGAACATTAAATTATGCACAACGCAACTTTTACAAAAAAAAGTATATACCATACACAAAATTACATAACAATGATGCCAAAGTTAACGCAATAAGAACGAATGACATTGTAGACGACAAATATGACATTGTGCCAATTTTGTCAGTTGACTGCCACCTACGAAGACGCAATTACGAAGACAATGTGGGCGAACCAGTTTTCTATAAATGTATAAGTCATTTTTGACTGCCGCAAAATACAATTTCATGAGTGACAAAATGTTCACGCATTTACATAAAACTCAACTTTGTCTGGTATTGCGTATGGCAAATGTAGGCGAAAAGCAGCATATGAGTGATGCGATAGAACGAGAGAGAAAAAAAATTTAAAAAACAACATCAACAAAGCCAAAAAGCTACAAGATGAATTCAAGTTTCTTTTCTAAGAAATTCTTTCCTTTCTTCTATTTTCATTTATGTTGTTTTTCTTTTTTCTTGCGTATTTTATTTTTATTACATTTTTTTGTATCAAGATATTTTGCATTGAAGTCAATGTGTGTTTGCTTGTGTGTGAGTGTGTTTGTATGAGTAGCAAATACACTTAAAAAGTAATAAAATATTTTATTGCAACGCAGCGCTGCAAAGTATGCTGCAAAGAATATGCAAAAACATTCAAGTGCCTTTTGCGAAAACGTGAGCGTATGAAAAAAATGGCGCAACCAAGAGTGAGATAGAAGGAATGTCAGCGATGTGAGTGAATTAAATTTGTACAAACAAAATGAAAACGTGCTATTGCATAAAATAAAAATTTGTTATATGTGCTTGTGCTACTCTTACGCCTGTTTGTATACAAGTCCGTGTGTGGGTGTGTGTGTGGGTGCATCATAAATGTTAATAAAATTGTCGAAATATTTTCATACTTTCATAAGCAGAGCCAACAGCACAACACATAGCCAGCAATATTTAGCTGAGCACAAAAGTATGCCACATTTATTTTGTGATGTTAATAAACATTTCGGTTTTTTTACTTACTATTTTTTACTACTCATATATTTTGGCTTAAATCAAGTAGTTTTCTAAGCTCGTAATGTTTTTTTTCTGTACTTCATTGCGTAATTTAATATTCATATTTTTCGATTTATTTTATATACATGATATCTTATTTTTTATTCTTTGCCTTTAATACAGATTTGAGTTTCTCATCCTGCGATTTTTCTAATCAATTATAAATACATTGCGGTTTATAAAATAACGCAAACCACAAAAACAACAACAACAACAACACTTCAACACGAAGCTAATTTTATATACTCATGCAGCCTCCTCAGCTTAAGGCAAAACCACAACTCAAGTTGCCACTTGATTGTAATATGCGACTCATAGTGCCACTTTGGCTTCACCCACTTAACTTGTTATGTGCGTGTATGTGTGTGTCAACATCTATACATTTAAAACGCCCCGTTCAACGCCTTGAACGCTGCTTCATTCTTTATGCTATGGCATGTTCATTTTTGTTCTATACGTCTTCGGAGTTCATCAATCAAATCACGGCTGTTAGTCATTCAGTCATGTGATTTGATTGATTCACATTGAATGCTCCTGTGTCGCAACCGCATAGATGTATAAGTATATGTGTACATAGAACACCCACGCACACACACACATACACATGCATGCATTAATAATAAGCTAGAAAATAAATGCCTCGACTTCAATGTCTTACATTGTCACTCGCGGTGTGGAACGATGACGGTGACAATAATCGCAACCACCACCTCGTACATTTCATCTGAAAGCTTCGTCTAATGTTTATACAACGTCAACCAGAAAGTTTCAACCACAGCTGCCACTTACATTGATTCTATAAACGAACGAACCATTACCGATTTCAACTCCTTGCCTGTATCGGTAGAGTACCTTCCTGCCTGCCTGCCTGTCTGTCTGTCTATCTAACCTTCCTCTAACTCACAACTTTTTGCTATTACTTGTTTGTCTGTTTGCTTTCCTGCCAGACTAAACACACCCAACAACACACACTGGCGCAAAAATGTTTGTTGGGTGTGTCAGTTCATGTCATTTTCCGTCCTTAACGCAACGCTCGCACTGCGCGCAGCGTGACTTCGCCTGTCATTTACAGCATTTTATGGAAATTCAAGCACAGCATTTGCACTTGTCTCGCATCGCGTAACGAAAGGATCACAAACGTTTGCTTCAACTCCATTGCCTCTACCGTTGCCGCCTTCTTTTGCTATTGTGAATTGCTTGTGGGAAATATCGTGTTCGAAAATCGATAATCGCTGCATTGCACTCACTGCAAGTGACTTGGCAACGTTCAATAAACATTTAACATGTGTGACAATCGCAATACGCCCAAACGCCCACGTCCTCACATCAGATCGGATCGGTTCGCACATCCATTGTACCAGCGACGCCTGCCGTCATTTACAAGTCACTTCAGCGCACACATAAAGCTACTTAACAACAGCGTGACACATACTAATATGCATTCTTAGCTCGCTTGTAAGCGGCAATGAAATATATACAAATTCGCAGCCTTAAATTGCTGCATTGCGCTGACAATATCGACAGCAGTAATGCTGAATTGTTGAATTGAATAAGCGACGTTTTTACAATAAGAATTTGTTAAAAATACACTGCGTAAAAGTATGCTACATTTAATGCATACCACTTTTTAATGCCTTTTATGGTATACTCTAAAACAGCAAGGAATTGTCATGGCTCTTTCGAAACTGTGATAATTCAAAATCATATCATATTTGTCTTAAAGTTAACTGCTTTTTACTTCAATCATGTCAACCACAGTTTTTCCATAGTTTCCTTTATTGCTTAGGATAAAATTTCATTAAAACTTCGAATTTCTGCATTTGTCAATATGAACAATTTGACACAGGACACTTCATTATGTCGTCACCAGCACAATGACCTTAAAAAACTAATAGTTTTCACAACTAACTGTGACAAGTAGTCAAATTCCTTGACATCCGATCCTACACACTACCACACATGTACTACATGTGCCCCTTGTGTGCTTTTAAAATAAAAAATTCTTACGTCAGTAAAATTGGCCAATTTTATGTTCAATCAATATCACAAAACAAAAAAAAAAAAATAAAATGGAAAGAAAAAGAAAACGAGAAGCGAATCGTAGCTTGGTTGAAGTCAGCATGTTGTACGTGTTCGTTACTGCCACAATTTATTTTATATTCATGCAACATTAACATGGATTTTTATTAGTATCATTTTGAAAAGGGTTGCTAACTAATAAAACTGTATCGAATCGAATCGAGCCGAACCGAACGGAACCAAATGCCAACCCCAACCCCAGCCACAAGCAAACAAACACGCCATACATAACGTGTAGATATTCATTTATTTTATGTTGAGCAACTAAAGGTAGTAAAAGGTAGACAACGTCCTTTAGACCCCAGAACTCAGTCAGTGTGATAGTGTTGGCCTATGGCAGCTGCAGTGTACGTGACTTTTGCCCTTTTTGTGCTTAACGTACGTCAGACAGGCAGACAAACAAATCAATACATGCTTGATTGACACTTTGCATTTAAGATACGTTATGAAATGGATGGTGTAGCAGCAGAGGCAACAACTTGATAAAATTGGCTAACAAAACGGCACGCAGTCAGGCAATTTTGAAGGCGGTCAACGGTGATTTGCTTGTTGAAAGTTTATTAAACTTATTTTAAATAACATGAAACAACTTGTCAAGTAAACGAAAACCAAAAACGGAAAAAAAGGATAAAAACAGGAAGTATAAAAGTAGCAACAAACAACAAGTGTCACACAAAATGTAAGTTTACTGTTTTCAAACGTAGAAAAGCGCACGTTTTGTCTTAGTCAGCAGCTTGCTCGGTTACCTCACGCCGTTCCAACACATCGCATCGCATTGCATAGCATCACGTTTCAACCACTTTTCGACCATAATTACAGCCAAGAGCAATTTGCAAACACTTGATGCTGGCAATTAAAAAGTTGAACGTTCTTTACGCCTTTTTTATGTTCGCACTGGCCAACTGCTCAACCTCGTCCTCGTCGCCATCGTCGTTGTTGTTGTCGCTCTCATCGTTAGCGTCGTCAAATGTGTCGGTCTAAGGCGGCAAATGTCTAAATTGGCCACGTTGGCCAATTCAAGTTGCGCGCACTTTTTTTTTAACGCTTTCAGGGCCTGCAAGTGTAATTAATTAGTTTTCAATTTTACTGCTAAATATGCATAATTTATGTGCTTTTGACTTTGCTACACTTCAGTTGAACGTTTATTTTGCTTGAAGTTTTTTTTTATTTTATTTTTTTTGCTACTGGTTCTCTTCAGCTCTGGGCGCATTCATTTGCTGGCGAAAGTGTACAACAAGCAATAATAAAATTTACTGCACATTTCGCATTGCTATCGTTTTGCTTCTTTTTCACTTTTATGTTCTACCTACAGACATTATTTTTATACTCTTTGCTGCAATTTCTGTGCAATTTCTCTGCAATTTGTGCTACAATTACTTTGTTACACTTTGGCGTCGCCTGTGCTGCTCCGTTGCTCTGCACTTCCTACTTCGTTACAAAACATTTCCGTTACACATAGCAAAAAACAAAAAAAAAACCAGAAAATCTAAAAAAAAAATATTATTTCCTTGTGGTTTTGCGTCGCCTTTTGTTTCTCAACAGAATTGCAGAAGAAGCAGACAAAAAAAGACAGCCAGAAATGAAACAAATCTTTTACTTTAATGTTTCCGTTATCTGCTTTTTTTCTTTGGTTTTGTTTTGTCCTCTGCCTGAGAGTTAATCGCTTGACATTGCATACTTTTAGGGTCGCTGTGGGCACGTCACGTGTCGCTGACATTTTGTTGCGTTTTGAGAGCGCATAACGGAAGTGTCGTAAAAAATGCGCATTTATTAACATGAAATAGCCAAGGCATTACTTTATATTGAGAATTAGAACATTTTCTTCTTACTTTTGTGATGAGTTTTATTAAAGCTTTAAAGCCAAATACAAGTTAAAGATCGTCGTACATTGCATGACACAATAAACCGGCAAACGGAAGCGTTATCACTACATCCGTTTGGCTGCAAGGGCAAAAGTCCAATTCTGCCACCTATGTGCGCACTTCAAACAAACCAACAACAACAACAACGACATACGTTACAGTACATCAACAAAGTCCGCACTTCATACAACTTCCGGCGGAAGTGTGTATTTAGTCGCATGTAAAGTTAGCGAACCTGTCCTTCTCAATTGTTGCTGCTGCTGCTGCTGCGAACGAACTTAACAAAGCGTTTGCTGAAATTTTTCACAAAATGAAATATAGAAATGTCGTATTTAATAAATCATTTCTACAAATTCAACCTTAATACTTGTCGACAATGTTGCCGCGCACATTTCCGTTTCCGTCTCGCGTACCCCAACATTGTATAACTGTAGTTGGTTGTTGTTACTGTTGTTGTTGCTCTTGCTGAAATTGTTGTGTTTACTTTGTGCATAAATACACATAAAGATACACATTTTCAAGCCCGCTGCCGTTTTGTTGAGTTCTTTTCATTTTATTTTATTTTTTATTTTATTTTGTCTCCTTTTTTTTTTGGATTTTGTGCCTCCTCATGACAGCTGACATAATTAATTAGCCTCAGTATTTCCCAGCGCTGCGTCGCTGTTAACCTGCGCTTTTACACCGCAAGGCGGACGCGCTTTGCTTTCGGTACCGTCCCCCTTATGTTGGCAAAGTCGTTGCCACTTGACAAACGTGCGCACACACACACATACACACAATGAGTGTGCTTGACAGCTGGCATAAAAACGCAAAACGGTAATTGGATGACTTTAATTAGATAAATTCATACCGTGCATAAGACTCGCTGACATGTTGACACTGATGCGCTGCGTGTTCTTTTATTTGCAGCGGGTGTGCGCGGGTGTCGGCAGTGACCGAAGGCGCGGTTATACCGAGCGAGCACTTAATACGCGCAATGACCACCAATTTAATGTTTGTCATTAATATTGGTTTGCCTGGCATGTCAAAGTAAGCAAAACTTTTCGCTTAAGTAAGAAAAATAACAAAGTTAAAATTATATTGCATAGTTCGCGGCGCAACTGATTTCACTTGAAAGAAGTTTTGTTAATAATGTTGATTAATTTTTCACATATTTGAAGTAACGTTCTATAGTTTCTTGAGTAAGAAATACAATTTTATAAAAATATACTAAAGTTCTACGTGCATCAAATGATTTATATAAAAACTAATATTTGCTTTCAGCATAAATCTTTGCCAATTTTAGTCTTTTTATGTCAAGTTTCATTTGAGGCACGTTCTTCAAACACTTTTTTTTTATATTTGAAACTAAAAATAGTTTGTCAGTTCTGTTGCACTTGTGTGACGTTGCCAATATATAAAGTTCAACAAGCGAAATTAATCCAAAAATAAAACGGACACCATAAAAACAAAACCAGAAAAGTAAAACGTTTAAAATAAGTTTATCCAAAAGCATCGTTCACTGTCAGACCAAACACACACACACACACACACACACACACGCTTGCCACCAACCAATAAGAACAAAAACAAATAACAAACACTAACAACAATGATGACAACACTTTTCAATTAAGACGGACGAATCGCAACAACAACAAGAAGTCCTATAACAACAATGATTGCAAACTTTACACCCTCAACTCATAGCAATACACACTCTCAATGCTGTGAGCTTCGTATTGGCTGTATTTACAGTCAACAACAACAACGGCAATAAGTGTAGAAATACAAAAAAAAAAAAACAAAAACAAAAACAAGTAGCAATCGATAACAGAATTATTGTCTCACTTGCAACACAATGAAGAATCGACAGAGAAATGCGTAGATGAGTGTGGAAGTCTCTCTCACTTCCATACTCAGGATAGAGGAGGAAAAGAGCGATAAGCTCCTAGAGGATTTATGTGCAAATTAAATGAAGCAATGCGTTATGAGTTATCATCGTGCGTAGCACTTTTGATTTATGATAGTTTATTGCAAGTGCATTGACTGTTCTCACTGCCACTCACATAAATTAATAGCACGCATACACACACTTATACACAGAGCAACAGAGAGGCAGAGAGAGACAGAAAGGCTTATGAATCGACAAAGAATATCGACAAATAGAAATAAGTTTCATTATTTTCATATTGCAACACATTTGCCAACCGCTGTGACTTTGCTTAACTTGAACACACAAAATGAATCACACACACAAACACACTTCACACACACACACTTCACACATACACATACACACACACTCAAAGAGGAAAGCTAGTTGCATGTTGCAGTTAATGCAAATGTGACAAATGTTTTACAGTTGGTTGCCTTGTGTTGACTCTGTGAAAAACACCTGTAAATGGTTTTGCCACATGCACACGAATGCACACACACAGACACCCACACACATGCAATTGGAGTGTTGCCACATATATGTACATATATATACTATAACAATATGTGTGTTTGAGTATATTTTACGCACATTTCGCCATCGTTCCAACTGCAGTGCTGATGACGATGGTGATGATGATAATGATGTTGTCGTCCTTGCACTGGTTTCATGTTCGCTGCATCTGTATTTGCTCGTTGCATCACCAACTGCTGCCAACTGCCAATGTAGCTAATATTTTTTTTTCACTCCATGCCAAGGGTTTTTCTATTTGTGCGTTTTATTTATGCATTTTTGAAAACATTTGGGACACTTATAATTTGTTTGCCGGCATGAGCTGTGTGCGCATTAATTAAAAGCGTGTTTTTATGCGCAAATACGTGCTGCATTCGGTCGACGTGTTTGCCTAATTAAGGCCCAAAGGGATTTGTATTTTAAATCGTGCATTAAATATGTGCAAATGAACATTTTGAAGGCCGTGAGTACAATGCGTAATTAATGTATTCTACTCTGCCTATCTATACGCCTACTTGAATGTCCGGTAAAGAATTACATTTCTAGTCAGTAATTTAAAAGCAATAAGCTTTCTTTAGGCATCCCAAAAGACTCATACTTTTAAATCTGGTTCAGTAAAGATATATTAATGGAAATGAAATATGTGTAGAGTTAAAAGTCGAAGAAAAATATTAAATACTCTTATGTTACACAGATTTACAGTGCACATACGACATTTAAACATCTGAACTTATCTTAAGAAATTTATCTGAAGTAGTTGTCGACTAAAATGCTTACACAAGTTATAAACGATAATCAAATGTGATAGAAATAACGGATTGCACTTAGCTATCTTCTCTTTACAATTCAAAGTATTATCTTATTTACATCAACAACAACAGACATGAAAACACGTCTCTACAGATAAAATTAAACATTGAACATTTTCCAATCAACACTTAAATTAAACATCTCAATTGAGTCTTACTTTAATACACTTGCGCAAATTCAGTCGTGCCGAAAGTGGCGTTTAAGCACCGAACTCGAAATTTACGTCACACAGACACACACTGGCACACCCAATGCACAACCATGCGTATATAGATGCAATTTTCCAATAGCTAGATGAACGTTAAGCACGTTTGATGCTGCAACATGCACGAAAAACGCGTTGGATCAATATTATTGCGCCTGTGGCGTGAATGCGGCAACAGTCAAGGCAATAACAGAACACACACTCACACGCACACACATGCATTCAACACTTGTATTTGCTTGCAATCAAAGTGCACAAAAGCGTTATCATCTCGAGCGTTCCACATTTTTGAAATGACTGCGGGCCATGCGCGCATATTTTCTACCAACAAACGGGTCGGCGGCCGACGGAGGCGGGCAAACAGACTGGGTCCGTGAAATTTGATGCAGGCGCGTGTAATTTTAACTGAATAAGTGTCAAATGATGGCATATTTTCCACGTGCCTTGTATTATAAATTCAATAAAATTGAAGATCGGCCGCAAAAAGCCAATTGAGCGTTTATGCAAATGCCAAAGCCAACGCCAGCGTCAACTTGAACGCCCAAATGGCTAAAGGTTAAATATGGCAAATGTGGCATATGCGGCGTATGCGCAATTTCGTTGATTTCATATGAAAGTGGCGGCAGCAAATTCAATGTAAACGCAATCAAGCGACGACGTGCCCAAAGTTCATGTCGGCACAATAAATCGTTAAGCACAATAAAAAGTAAGCGGGCAAAAGTAATGTGCACTTAGAGCAAAGCAATTAACGAAACATTTATCGTCTGGCGAATGTATTGAAAATGCTCACGTTACATAACACAGACATCGATAGCGACAACAGTTGCAAAGGCAAACGCAATAGCAATGGCAATGGTGCTGATGATGATGATGATAATGGTGATGATGATGGTGCTGCTGATGAGAACAAGTAGAAGCATTTTGTAGCTTCAAGGGTCAATTGCCAATTGGATAATTATTTTCACTGATTCCGCTATCTAGATACATGTATATGTGTATATGTGTGTATGTGTGTGTGTCTGGCTAAGTAATCGCACTTTATGAACGTGCAAGTATGCCAACTGGCCTTCGAGTGTTATTTAGCGGATTTTCACTTAACGATAGAAATCGTAAGCGTGAGCGTGAGCTTGAGCGTGAGCGTGAGTGGTAGCATGAGCATTGTATAAAAGTAAAGTGCTAAAAAGCAGAAATAGCGTTAATTGCATTGAAAGCAATACAAGCAATACGATGTGAATCGACAGCAACGACGACGGCAATGTCGACAACAAGAAGCAGAAGAAGAAGCGATGTACAGCGCCTTTGGCCAACGTTAAAAGTATTCTATACACATACATACATACATACGACTCTGCTACTTCCGGTCCGCCATTTAACGACGATGCGTGTTTTTCGTTTGTTGTCTTTTCGCAATGCGATATAATAAATTACTTGTTTCAATTGAAATGTGCTAAGCAGTAACAAAAACAGCACAGAACACATACACAACAATAACAACAACAACATTAGCAGTGAAAGAAAAATACATTTAATTGAATGTTTTTGCACAGATAAAAGAGAAAAATAATGAGAACTGTTTTCACTTACTGTGTTTGTATCTATTTTCATTTTATTTTCAATTAAAATAAAGCGTAAATCGTAAACAAGTAATTAATATTGTGCATACGACGCGTAGGATTTGAACTTGATTTATATGAAAAGTGATTATTTTGCCTTCATGGCTTTCGTATAGTTGTCGAACTCATATTACATTGAATCTGCAAATGAAATGTAATTTCCTATATCAGCTCTGGCATGTTTGAGTTATAACTACAAATGAAACAACACAATATGAAGAACACACATCAAAGACAAACAGTGGAAAATGAAGAAAAAACGTTGCAAAGATGTAAAGGTGGTTTTGCGTTAAAAGGTAGAAAGCTTTATCACAAAGTAAAACAAAAAAAAAAGTGCGCATCAAAGCTTCTGCATTAAAATGCATTAAAAAGGAAGTTGAAAAGGAAGCCGTGTAATGTACACAGACACACACAGACACAAGCACACAGTCAGCAACAAATACACAAGAGTAAAAGCGCCAAGCGGAAAGGTCCTTCCTTTCATTGCGCTCATTCTTCCTTTAGTTTTCCTTTTTTTCAACATTGTTCTTTCATTTTTTAACCCTTTTTTTGCATCATTCAACTTATAACCAACACGTTTGCCGGGGCTGAGTGAAGAGCTCTGCAGCACGTCACCCATTCATATGCAACACATGCGGCTGCACAAATCACTTGCATGCTTTTGTGACCATTTTCTTTTGCCTCTTTCTCTACTTTGTTCTTTTTGTCTAGCTCTTAAAAAAGTTTGTACGTTTCAGCAATGAGCATCGAATTTGTAAGTTGTCGATGGAAAAACTTTAACTTTAGTCGATGCTCATCTCTAAAAGCTATTTTTAGTTATGTAGGAGGTATTTTTAGTTAACTAAAATAAAATTTCTTCTTCATTCACTCTTATATTCTTACATATACGATATTTTATCATTGTTATTAGACCACAAAAAATCGATTGAAAATTTGTCGATTATTTTAAGACAAAAATTAAAAGAAAAGTTGACAAAATTCGTCTAATTGAACATTCAGAATAACGACGCTTTGACCAACTTTCAACACGACTGCCTTATGTAGCCGAATGGCCTTTTATCACATATGTCTACTCATCATTAAGCAGATTTTTTTGAAACAAATCATCTTTCATACAATAGCAAATATTTATATCATCGGTTACATCTGTTTGAAGAGTTGTATACAAAGATATACAGATAAACATGTCAAATTTATATATAACAACTCTTCGCTTTGTCAGCGGTTCAAAATGATTAATCAGAACATAGAAAGAATCATCATAACATAATGAAATCATTTGTTTTCCGTACTCCGCACTCGTTGAATTGCCATAATATTATTCTGACAATGTGACGAACGATGCTCATCACCAATTCAATGGTTGGATTTTTTTGTTGTAGTTTGAGACTTTTCTATTGCACGGCGGATAGCATAAATATTACTCAAGTGAATGAGTTATGGTCCATTTGTCTTCATAAGCGAAATGCGAGCAAAATGGAAAACAAGCAAAAAAAAAAAGTGAATCGAATTGAGTTGCAATTTATCGTTGTCTATGCGACTACGTGAGAGTGGCCATAATAACCGTGGCAGTGATGGTGATGATAATAACTAACTGTGATGGTAATGGCGATAACAACGGTGTGCACGGATATGACAACGTTGATGATGATATCAATGGTGATGACGATGATGATGATAATGGTAATGATGACTGACACTTGTCTGCGGAAATCAAAATCAGTACTCGCTTGATTTCAAATTAATTGAAACATGATTGAAAACGTGCCGCGTTTGATTGGATATAATCTTATCTCATCTCAGGGCGGCGCAGACGCCAATAAATTAAACAACAAAAAAAAAAATGAAATGCTGACGAATTTAGAGTACAAAGTTTATTGTTCAAAGGCACAGAAAAATTAATAAAAATTGAAAATTTCATAAAGCGAGATTACAAGTAGAAAAACAGTTGCCAGACCATCAATAGGCAACTATCGTAGTGGCGCACATTCGAGTCAAAGCGCAGTCAAAAACAGATTAACTGCGACAAATAACGTGCTTTGTTTATATTGAGTGTGAGTGTGTGTGTGTGTGTGTGTGTGTGTGCATTATTATCACAACGCGCAATCAATAGAAGGCCTCACAGTTCATGTGGCGACGCCACAACGGCCATTCGGCGCAACCGACAATTTCGGCTTGCACAAAACCTCGACCAACGGCACAGTTCAACAGCGATGGCTCAGCATTTGCCATTGGGCACATATAGAATTTATGCGGATCGGCAACGGCCCACGGCTGCTGCATGTGGTCGATATCACAGATAAATGACTGAGACTGAGACTGAGTCTGCATTGCATCGGCAGTGCTTGCCACCTGCGTCACAGGCGACTCATCATGCACGATGCATGCCGGCCACTGTTCGTATGGTATGCAGCCAGTGTAGCCGAGACCATTGAAAAATCCACGTCCCTCGGGACAGCGCAATGGCAATGCTGTTTGGCTTGCCGCATCACAAATGTAGAATATGCTTGGATCCGGATCGCCCCACATGTCTGTCGGATGTTTGCATGCGGTAGTGTTGGTGTTCGTGTTGTTGTTGCTGTTGCTGTTGCTGTTGCGCGTGTCGGTTGCGGCCATAGCAAGTGACTTTGTTGTTGTTACTGTTGCAAGCTCTGCTGGTGCTGCTCTCACCGCTTCAACCGCACACAAAATGCCAACAATGAACGAAACATTGCATATATTTTTCATTAACAATTTCAACATTTTATAAAAGTACATGTGTGTGTGAGTTTTTTTTTTTTTTTTTTTAAGTATTATTTTTCACTTTTTCAACATATATAGAGCAGCCTGTCTATAGCTCTTTATTGCCTCTTCAACTATGCTCTGTGCCACTGTATACGCAATGATTTTCTCATAAGCAAAAGTTAATAAATTTATTATTGTTTGTTTATTTCGCTCGTCGTTCGCTTTTATGGCTTTTTCAAAATTGACTGATTGATGTGTCCCCATTGCCTTTGGTTTTTATAGTCATTGCAGTCATTTATTTCAGTCTGATAACTGTCGTGCGCCTCATATCGACATCGGCACAAATAAAGCGTATTCGCTGAAATTTTTTACCCGGCAGCGCGCGACCAAAATAAATTCATGACGTTGCAGCATTTGTTATATGCTGACAACATTTATTTTGGCATATGGTAAACAATCGAGTTGTTTTTTTTTTTGTCTAAAATTGATAAGATAAAAATTTTTAAATTTTTTTATGCTTACAATATTTGTACCCTTTTTCATTGACGAGACCAACTTTTTCATTACATTGCATTCGTCAAACTGATTTCATTTGTCAATATTGGAAATTACACAAATTTGGAAATTTCTGTGACTCATCTTAAATGACTTGTCTGTCGTACAAACTGTACTCCGATAAAAATAGTCTTAGTACAAATGTCATGACTTCAAAGCACTTAAATACAGCTGATGTGAGTGTCTTAAAATAACATTGGGAGCAACACTTTTCAAAAAGTTAATCAAATTTCATATCAATTCGTATTTTTAATTTTAAATTAGTATACAAAGAATTGGTAATGAAAAACGTTCGATTTTGGCTTGGCATTTTTTCTTATCGCTGGCATGTGTGAAACTTAACTGATCAAGAGTCAATCTAAGCAATGGCAGGGGTTCCCAAATGTCTGCTTATTGTTTGTTTTAATAATATGAATTCAAAAGTTCAGATATAAGTTTTAATTTGTACACTGAAATTAAATATTGTGCATAAAGATCTGTTAATGAAACAAGTATTATGTTACACAGGGCTGCAGTGCACATAGAGCAGCTTAGCACTCAAACTTTATTATAAAGTTTTACTTAAATTTTGTATAAGAAATTCTAATGAATATTTTCATACATCATTCATTTTATTCCAACATATTTGTGTTTCTTATCTTACGTATGCAGTTTGATGTAAAGAGAGCTAAGTAATTATGATCTAGTCACTTATCTTCTCATCTTCGTTAAATGCTGTACAACTTACAACTGATGAGGAAGTGCAGCCAAACGGAGCACTAACAATGTTCAGGCTTATTTGCCTGAGCGCTTTCACACTCTAATAGCGCAAAAGAGTCTCACCTGCTTAGGGCTAAAAGTTTCTACAATCAGCTTACTTACCGACTTACCCGATAAAGCTTAAAGCCAACAAAAAGTTTTTTTTTTTATTTTTTTTTATTTTAGTCTTGTTGTCGGCACAGAAGCAGCAGTGGCAGATGACTTTTTGCACAGACTTTTGTTGATAAGACAGAAAGTCAATTTGGCTTTATGCGCGTCTACACAAGCACACCTGGGCACCAAGGCGTACGATATGCCTACATATAACCTGTGTTAAAAGTTGGAGTCAAAGTTTGTGAAAACTTCTTTCATTTCATGCCAATCGATGAACAACTTTAAGACTTCAGCATAGACACGACACAACGAAATTCAATTAAAACTTTAAACCTCAGGCGTTTCACAAGTACAATACAAGAAGTCAGGCAGAGAAACAGACAGACAGACAGATGAACATACAAGGTCAATAAACAAGTCAGTTTGTTTGGCAATGTTAAAAAATATTGTTACAGGCAATAAAATCATGACCGTTGTCGTGAAATTCTTGGAAAATTTCAAAGCGCGCATCACGTTTCAAGAGCGCACATTAAGTATGCCAGATAATTGATAGCATCTTCATTAGGGCAGTGAAAAGAAATCAATGTGAAGCATGTACTTGAGATAAGCTGAGGCAATAATAAAGGAAATTAAGCTAAAACTGATTTGTTTGATTTGTTTTTAATGGCGCGCATATCAGCGACGATAAGACGACGACAATGCGTAAAAAACAATTAACACAGGCAAGTTGTCAATACCAGCAGCAGCAGACAAATAGAGATAATAACAACTGAGAAATTAATTAACCAAAACTTATAAAATGCTTCAGTGCGTCATGAAAAACCGTTAGTTAAATTTTTTCACTCAAGGCGCGTAAGACAAAAATTCATTTTCAATAAACGAAAAACACAACGCGACATGTTGAAAGGTGCGTCACATATACATATATATATTTTTATTGCTTACCTTTTACAATGCAAACAAACGCAAACAAAGGATTACATTGAACCACAACAACAACATTTACAGGACTCTTATTGATTGCCGCTGCGATTTCGGTTGCCAGCGCTGCTGCACTCTCACGTGCCGTTCCCGACGATACAACGGAATGTCTGTACGAGAATCAATTGTGGGGCGGTGAAGATCCGCGTGCCATTTACTTCTGTAACGATGGTGTCGTCTATCAGGATGCTTGCCGGACGAATTATTACTTTGTACGTAACGCAACCGTCACGGGTTGCATACCAGCTGCGAAAATGGATCCAAATTGCCTTAATACGCTCGATACCACAGTCGTTTGCGAGGGTGAGAGTCTTACACAGCCACAGGGTAGCCGCAATCCGGGCCAATTCTATCTTTGCCCCAGCGAGAATGCCAGCCCTGTGCTGCTCAGCTGTCCGGATGGCAAAGGCTTCCTCAATGTTGATGGCTATCTTGGCTGCTTCGAGTGGTCCATGTGGCGTCAATTACGCAATTGTGCGGCATAAAAAATACATATTATTATTTTAAATAACCTTGTGTAAGTGTGTGTGAAAACAACAACAACAACTACAGCAAGAAAACAAAAATTTCAAAAGTGCAAAATAATTTTAATTATTATTAAATTTCGTTAAATCATTTATTATTTTGTGACAGTAATTTGATTAATCCGTTCGAAACTTCATTAAATGGCGGTGACTGTGGCGAGCAAACTGTTTTGGCTTAAATATGACAAATTTTGACATTAATCACATTTTAATGCTGAAATTAATTGATTTTGTGTGTTTTTGATTAGCTTTAACAATATTTTGCGTTTATCATAATTACAACGAATTCTTAATTGATGAGCTAAAAAGTTGACATTTACAAGCCGCTAAGCATGAACATTGCACAGATCTCATTGCGTTTATTAATTAATAAAATGCGTCTACAAAAAAAAAAGACTTAATGAAA
Source organism: Phortica okadai (assembly GCA_034638295.1). Taxonomy (NCBI): domain Eukaryota; kingdom Metazoa; phylum Arthropoda; class Insecta; order Diptera; family Drosophilidae; genus Phortica; species Phortica okadai. The sequence goes on along the minus strand of CM067849.1, from coordinate 1,919,762 downwards.
TTGTCAGTAAGGTTGCCACACATATAAAATTCATGAAATTGCTTAGTGGCACACATTGTCACTCACATGCTTGACACAAATCGCTGAGTCACACAGTAAGCACTTGATTGTCGTATTTGTTATTCAGTAAACTCAGTTTTTGCTATGAGAAAATGATGATAAATCAACTGAATTGTCAACTCTGACGGACTGCTGGCAATGCTTATGTGAGTAAACAAAAATGGTAGCCTACTTTTGTGCGTCGGTCAGCATATGACAAATTATGAGTAAGCAATAATTTCAGCAACAACAGAAAATCTTTCTAGCCAATAATGCCAAGCAATGCAAATACAAATCTAAAGCAAAGCAATGTTACAACAAAACTGTATAAATAAAACAACACTTCGCCGGCAATGCAAAGCGCAAACGTCAACACACCTGTATCGCTCTCTGTGTGGGTGTGTATCTGTGTGAGTTTGTGTAGCCACAAACCAATTGTCACCACAAACTTTTGCACAACAGTCTAAACAACAACAAAAACTAGAACCACAACAGTAACGAAAGTAAAGCGAACCACGAGTATTGCCAAAAGTCCTGCAGGGCCAAAACAAACGAACTTACACATGCACAACAAGTTCAAAATGAGTTAAAAGTTCGCAATGCACACGGTGTATGTATCTCACACCCACACAAACTTACAACGGCGTTGCAAGGTAAATGTAAGTTTGACTGCGGTGGCGAACATTGCCGTTGGTATCTATAATGCATTGCATTCGGTACGTAGCGCAGACAAAGTGTCACTGACACGGAAATGCGACGCTATGAGACCCCAAATGAGTTAGACAGGAAATTGCATTATTTGTCTTGTTTGGTATTGCGGCAAAAAAACAAAACCAAACGAAAGCAAAAAAAAGTAAAGTAATGACAAACAAAAGCAACAAACGAGCCTGACATACATGTAGATAGACATACAGACAGACAGACAGAGAGAAAGATTCAAAGGGACATACAAAATCGCCTTGCACAATAACAATAACAAAAAAAAAGAAGAAAAAAAACAGGACAACTGAGCGCTGAGCGAACGTTACAAGTACAAGTATAACACATGAAATTTAAACGCTAAAGTCAGAGCAATTTTTCTGCTCCATTTCCGTTCATCTGCCCAATGGGCTTCGCATAACACGAAAAAACCAAACAAACACACACAGTCACAAAAACAAATGCACATGCATGCATGCAAACACACAAATGCATGTGTGGGTGTATGTGTGTGTCCCTGCCTTGTTACTGCATGCATCGCTGCTTTTGTTGGTTTATATGTAGTCTCTTTTTTTTATAGTGTATCTTTCATGTACGATTTAAGCATCGTTGGTCATTTTTATATTGTTTTTGCTTTTTTTCTTTTTTGTTTTCGTTCTTTTAATTGCAGTTTTCTTACAGCAGACACCCGTCGTTCTTGCTCTCTTATTATACTCACTGTTATTTGCTCGTATCTTCAGCTAACAAAACTCATACACACACACACGTTTCAAAAAAATGACTAAAGGGATTTTAAAGCACAAATGTCGTACGTTATCATCAGTCAGATACTCATTGCAGTCTTGTTAAGCTCAGCAGACGTGCTCTGGTCGTTACTTCGAGTGCTTGTGCATGTGTGTGTGTGTGTGGCACAGATTTAATTGAGTTTGCAATTGTTTTGTGGCTGCCGAGTATAAATTAAAAAGTACTCGAATGAAACGACAAACGAAAAGGGGAAGATTTTTATTAGAAAATTAACTAAAGCTTTGCTGAAGTCCTACGAAAAAAGGCCAAACGTTTAAAATATAACATTTTCTATGATCGTATTTCTGTTTTTTTTTATTTTTTTGTTGGCCTATATTAACGCTGACTGCCAGACGCACTCACACTTTGCTTTGCAATTACTAAATCAGACGGCAGTCAAGCACTCGGCAACACCGTTAAATGCACAACTTCCGTTTACTGTTTGTTGCCCGTTTGCCTGCACTTCCGTTAGCAGACTCAACGAACCGAACTGGACACAACCTGAACTAAGGCGCCAAAACAAGCAAAAAAGAAGAGTCAAAGTGTGTAGCAGGAAATCAAGTTGAGTCTACTTCACTCAGCTCATCGTTGTAGTTGTTAGTTTAATTAAGTTTGTATGTTGTGGCGCAAAAACGTAAATTAAGTTTGCTCAACAACAGCAACGACAACGACGACGACGACGACTACGATCACCAAAGCAAAGCACAAACATACAAACAGACCGACAGTCAAAAGGGCCAACAGACAGTCTGAGTCGTACGCATGCACATAAAGACAGAGACCGGAAAACGTGCCGCATAAAATATGCCACAAACGTTGCTCAACTAGAAAATGGCTTTTCTCTGAAGTACTTTTCTTGCATTCTTTGCTTTACGCTTACATCTTTATAAAATTAGTTAGACATACTGTGGCAGCAGCAGCAGCAGTAATAAAAGTAGTGCCACTGACACGCCTCTTTAATGTCGAGTGTCAGTGAGCGAACGCGAATATGAACGTGGACGTGGGCAAATAAGCGTGCATTGCCATATTAGCGCATCATCGAAGGCATGCGCGCCTAATTGAATAAGTTTTGCAGAATCTGTCGTAAAAAAATTCCAACAAAAACACACATACTTGTACTTACATAAAAACATGAGCTTACTTTTTATTCATAGTCTTTGCTCTGAGTGGGATTTTGTAACATTGTGAAAGTCATAATAAAGTACTGAAAAAGTTTGACTTGATGGAAAAACTTAAGGTGGGTAGTTTGATTTATTTTCAAATTAATTTATTTTTAGTATATTTGAAGAAATAAACTTTCAGTGGTAGCCAAAAAGTATGCTCCAATATATTGTATATATTGACCTTTCGTTTCACAACAAAATCAGTTGCAAAGACCAAATTATGATATTTGAAGAAGTTTGAAATGAATTATTGTTTTATTTGACACATTTTCATAAAACTTTTTGAAGTCTGAACTATATGAAGCCACCCACGTTGTCGACCATCAAAAGCGAAGGAAAGAAAACCAAATCAGTACCAAATATGAAGGACAATTTACACAGCATTGCTTTTAAACGCGTTTGCAGTAACACTTCAAAAAGCAGTCAAAGTCGTAAACTGACAGCCTGACCGTTTGACCGCCCACCTGTGCCACCATAATTGGCCTTTCACTCGAGTGCAGTTTTGAGTAGTTACGCCATAGAGTAAAACGCCAACATAAAGTGTGCGCCGAGATATGCAAGGCATGCACACTTAACTCAAATGCCAACCAACTCACCAACTAGCCAACCAACAACATCAACGTCAACGGCCCTGGCCTAGGCTGAGGCTGCGGCCGAGGCAGCCGGGGGTCAGTTCCAACAAAATTTGTGGCATTGCCAACACTCGAAAGCTGAACCAATGAACTCATGGACACAAGAACGAACCGAACCGAACGAGCGAACGAACGAGGGTGTAAGAAAAAAAACCACTTAGGGCAACAACTTGAAGTGAACGTGTTGCAGGCGCAAAGTTGCCGCATTTTGAATGATTTTCGACTTGGTCGTGCTTTGCGACGCGTATTTTGCGCTTGACTTGTTAAATGCTACACAGCAGCCAGCACCGTTACAATGTGCAAATTGATGTGGGCGGTGGGCATGGCACTTGCTTTATGTGCACAAAACTTTATTTTCACAAGAATTCTTATATTTCTTTTACTATTTCTCGTTATTTTTTTTTCTGCTGTCTTTGCTATTTTGCAGAAATGCATGAAAGTATGCAACAAAAATATTGCAATTTTCTCACACACACTTCTTCAACAATCAATGTTGCTTCGTGACAGGCACAGAAAGTGTTTTCGCTTGTTTCATTCTTATATTTATTTGTCATTTCTTTTTATATGATTTTATTTTATTTTATTTTTTTGGTTTCAAATCAAATGCAAAAATCGCATTAGAATTGCACGAAATTGTTCAGAAAGGCAGGCAACAACAACAACAGTAAATTCAATTGATTTTTCAAGTCTTGAAATCACTTCAACGCCTTCAATTTCAATTTCCGCCAACAAATTTCAATTTTGGTCTATTGAAATTGTGCATGATTCTTGTTGTTGTTGTGATTACAATGATTGCTTTTGTTGTAACGACAACAAACGACAACAATGATATTCTATCTAAGCATGTTGTTGGGCACAGGTGTGTCATTTACTAGGTTAGTTGGCTGTGAGTGAGCGTGTCTCTAATAGTATCACACTTTAACATATTTTATATGTTTATCTTGATTTACATAAGCACATAGACACGCACAGGCACACGCATACTAACAAAACAAAACAAATGCACATAAACCACACCTTTTGCTTCAACCTCCTTTCACTCACACTCAAAAAATGGAAACACTTAAGCATGCCCTTAGTCCTGTACGCCTTTTATCTATCATCCTGTATATCTGATGAGCGCATACTCTATCTGTATCTGTGTATCTCACTTCGTATATGTGCGTGTGTTAGTGTGTGACACAACAGCGATTTATGCAAATTTGTTTACCGTTTCTGCTTTATTTCATTTTATTCTTAGTTGTTATACTATGGTTTTGTTGTTGTTGTTGTTGTAACCCAAGGTGTGCTTTTCTTTTTTTCTGCAATGTTTTTTTGTTTTTGTTTTCGTTATTGCGTAACCTGCTTTCGCCACCATTTGCAAATAAAGTTGTTTGCCAACAAGAACATTGAAAAATCGAATATGTTAAACAGTTTTGCATAAAAATTGCAACGTTGCACTTGGCAAAATACTACAAACGAACCAACAACAACAACAAATGGAGTGAATTGGTGATGAACAAAGTGTTATTTTTTTCTTTTTCTTCTTCTTTCTGGATGTATGGTTGTGGCTTCAAAATAATAGAAGGTTCTTATGAAACTAAATTGGTTCGAGAGCACTTGTTATTCAAACTTTAAATGATTGTGTCCAGCGCTTGTAGCACACACAAGAGCTTGGCTGTCATTGTTGTAGAAATTTTAATACAAATCAAGATTGAGCAAAATACACTAAACTACATAGAATTAAAATGATTGCTCTTTTTATCGCTCACAATTGAACATTAGTAACAATTTAGTTATTGATGACAGTAAAAGTCACAAGTATTCGATCTTGATATCAAATGGCCTTTGATCATGTAATAAGCAACTCTGAGACACCAAATCAAGAGCAATCTAACATGAAATGTTGATTGTTCAATTATTTTGCGTGTTTCCTTATATGAGACATGTCACTTGCACGTGTAGAGAAGCTTTTTCATTGTTTGACCAACCAGTTTATCTTCAAGTTTATACTTCAACCATCAAATTTTAAACTAAGCGAAAATCATCATACTTTAATCGATCACTAATTCATACATTGAACAAACAAGCAAGCTGATTTTATGACGAATTTGTGCCTTAAAGACATATCAATAACACAAACAACAACAATGTTGATTAAAGTCATTTTAAATTTCACTTTCGAAAGTCAAAGCGCAAGCAACAATTGCTGAATAAACAAAATAATGCAACGCCAGTGATGCGAGAACAATTAAGCAATTTACGCGAACAGTCAAAAGAGTTGAAAGTGGATTTGTATTGTATTATTGGCGCTGTTGCTGATGGCTCGGCTCATTTTGCCGACATCAACCGCAGCCATCGAAGGCGATTTGCTACACACACACCGTCACACAAAGACTCACACACACACACACACAGGCAGAGGAAACCACGCACAACGCCACTTCAAAATGAGTTTCTGCTCGGCATTTCGTTGGTCAACACGGTCAGCATTGTTTGTTGGCGGCTTTATGCGAGCAAACAACAATTTGCCGAAATTAGACCAGAATGGCTTCGACGCAAGCTGTGGAACAACAAGAGACAATATTGCATGCAAAAGGTTTGCAAGCGTGAACATTATACGATGCTGAGTGCACACAAACTGTTCGGTTCTTTGTAGCATGCATTAAGGCGCTTTTAATACCAACGAAACGCACAATGCCGAACGCTGACAGTCACAACAACAACAACAACAACAACCGCTTTACGTAAAATATTTAAAATTCATTTTTTGTTTTCATTTATTTTTCGTTTTTTGTTTTGTTTTCTGTTTTGTTTTTCTCTCGAATTTTATTTCTTTTGTTCTCAAGTTAATTGAAATTGCGCATGCAACGCAAAGAAAGCCAAGCACGTGCGTTTATCTTTTGCTCTTCGACTGTCAGTACATGATTTTTAATTATCCGGTCGCGTTGTCTGCGCCACCATTCCGGCTCCGGCTGCGGCACACTCTACCACTGCCGCCCAGCCTCAAGTTGATTGGGTTGGCAAAGTTTTTCGACACTGCGCCGGACACCTTGACACGTTGCCCGCATGCCCGGCACGCAACAGTTGCGGAAATGCTGATTCACTTTGGCCACCATTTTAATTCTGAGCTCAGCAGCGACCCTGGCATCGGCATGGCGTTACATGTGTGTGAAAGAACTTCTGTAAGCAGATTTAAATTGCGCGATTGTTATTTCAACATTGTGCGCAACCGAAATAAAAATATGCATGTGTGCGCGTAAAAAAGTAAAGGTGCATTAAAAGTAGTCTGGATTTGAAAGGCGGATTTATGTAAGCACGCCGCAAACAAGCTTCAAACTAAATGAAAATCCGCTCAACTATATTCAAAGTTTTCAGACTCATTACTCATACTCATATACATACTCATATTACTCAGGATGAATGAAGCTCATTAAAGAGCTAAAAGGTTCTTATTACTAATAAGATAGTCATGAGAAGTAATTTCAGTCTTTAACAAACTGAAAAAAAAAGGCTTAAAAGTATGCAACATTTTTAGAATAAAAAAAAAATTGTCGCGTCAAGTCTTCTTGTGAAAAAGTGTTGCACATTTTTAGGTGTTTTGTTGAATAAAAAAATTGTTTAGACATATTCCAACATTTAGTTGATAGAACCATTAATGCGCAGCCCAATTTTCAAAAATGCTTCCAATTTATAAAATAAACTCGCCTCAGGTAAAACAAACAAATTTAAAATTCCAAAAATAATTTTCTTTGATAATTTGCAAATGCCTTAAAACTATTTTTACTATTTAACAAACATTTAATGTGTGCAGCCGCAGAACATTGCAAGGCGAAACAAAAAAAGAATAAATCACAAAAAAATCAAAAAATGCTAACAAATATTTCAATAAATCTAAAGTTTGCATGCCAATGGCATTTGAAATAGTTGCAAAATATTTGCCAAAATACAGCAAATGTTTAAGCAAATCAGTGTCAATGACAGAAGGTGAACAAATGCTCAGACATGGCAACCGAACTGTCGAATCGGGGCACGCTTTAATGGTGCGCATTAATAACTTCATTTAATTTATGTGCGAACAATAACACTAACACTAACAACAACAACAATAACAATTACAAGACACGTACATTGTCTGGCCGAACAATGCAGAAATTTTGTAAACGGCAAAAGCGCAGCAAAGGCAGAGAAAATACACGCAACGGCAAAATGAGCAATCGCCGTGACTGCCAGAGGTCGAGACAGCGTGTTGCTGTAAAATGATACCGAGCGACTCGAATAGACATTGTCTGCCTACCTATGTGTGTGTGTGTCCTCTGTCATTGTGGTTGCATCTTTGCTATCTTTGCAGCGGCGGCGGCAACGGCAGTGGCAATTACTCAAGCGCAAGCAGACCTAAACTGGCTTAAGGCAATAAGCCATTGCGCCAAGCCTGACAAAAACGTAAATTATGCTTCAAGTCGACTGTACTCTTGGCCAACAAGACGGCCCAAAAGTGCAACAAAACGGTCTCTATGTGTGCTGTGTAGGTGTGTCCCACTATGACTCCGACCAGCCGAAAATTTGTTAGCCAGAAATGCCTTTGAGCTCTGTTTTGAATTAATTAGCATTGTTCACCGTTCGTTCGTACGTCGGCTTGATCGCTCCTTGTTGCGGTTGCGCTGAGCTATTTCCGGTGAGTGAAGCTATCACTTACATGGCCTTTTGCCTCAGCATTTTCGCGCATAATTTACAGTTCGCTTGACAACGGCATAGCAACGTTAAGTATTGATGGAAATTTTGCTAAGCAAACACGACAACAACAATAAGTCTGAAGCGGAAGCGTTGTCATAAACATTTTGTTGTTGTTAAATAAGCCAATAAAAAGATGTTTTTCACTTTTTCAACAGATTGTTTACAACAGCTAACGAAATTTTTATCACATAGGCAAATATTTGTCAATTCTCGCAGATTGCAACGCTATCATTAAATGAATTAAGTATACGCCAAGTGTAATTATTACAAGCCAAATCATCTTTATCTCTGCTCTGTTACTATAAAAGCGCTTGCAAGGCCTTCACATAGGTCAGTAGCGAAAACGTTCATTCAGTGAACTTAATCAAAACGCCGAAAATATGAAATTCTACATTTGCATTTGCTTCTTCTTCTTTGCCATTTTGGCTGCGAGCGCCGCGCCCAACTATGTCAAGCCCACTGGCCAGCCCGGCTGTCAGACGGAGGAGGAGATCGCAACCGTTTACTATCGTCACTTCTATCTGAAGAACAGTTATTGGGTCTGCTCGGTGCAGGGTGAGCCAGCCACCTTGGCCACCTGTCCGCCGCTCTCCGGTTGGCTGGATGATGCAAAGGCCTGTGTGCCTTGGGCACAATGGTACTGGACACCAACTGCAGCGCCACCTAGTGAGCCGGTAGTCAACGCAAGCGTGCCAGTATGAAGATTTAACAAAAATTCCGTATACGCAATGTTATTATCTTGCATGAAAAACAAACATTGAATAAATTACAAAGCAATAAATATTTTCATCTTTTTTTATAATAATTTTAAATATTATTTGTTGCACAATTTTATTGCATTTTCAACACTTATTGTTTCGCCATTTTTTTCTGCCGTCATATAGAACTAAATCCCTTTGCTGCCTACTTTCTGACTGACTGACAGACATGAGTTTGACATCAGACTCAAAGCGACACGAAAACGAAAAAAGTGACATGCAGCAAATGAATCAAACTTTTTTCGCCAACATTTCATTGACATTTATGGCTGCATTTCATTTTATACCATTTTGTTTACTCATTTTTCAGTTGCTTTTTCAACACTTTATGTAAAGTTTTTTACTTTTTTTTCTTTTGTCTTTGTTGTTCGGTGCCGCATTTTGATTTACGACAAACGTTTGACAAACAACGCACAACGGCTCCATTTTCAATGTTCGTTGAAAGGATGTCAGAAGAGGACAAATATGAAAAATGTTTAAATAAATTGTTGAATCCAAGAGCAAAGGCTTTGATTTTTTTAAAACATGTAGGGTATTTTATTTTAAAACACTTTTTATTTAGTTGAGTTGAAAGATTTTTAAATTAGTATAAGTGAAACTTTTCTCAAATCCAAAACTAAAATTAGACTGTTTATATTTTTCAGTAAACTACACTGTCAAGAACAAAAAATAACTAGAACACTGAATTATGCACAGTGTATTGCATTGCTTTGTTGATTTTAATGCATTTTAAATTTGATGTTCGACGACTTGCGGCTCTGCTTGTCCCACCTCGACAGCCGACTCGTCGGGCACATAGCCTGCCGGTCGGCTAAGCGGCTCGGGTGCCGGCGCCCATTGCCAGCTCAGCCAAGGCACACAAGCTCTCTGCTCCTGACTGAAGGCGCGATTGTCCGGACAGCGTCGGAGTTCTGCACGACGGCCAGGCGAGGAGCAAAGCCAGAACTTGGTGGGATCGTTAAAGTGCCGGTAAACGTTGCCCGTTTCGCCCTGTGTCTGACAGCCGGGCTCGCCATTGTCCAAGGTGGCGCTCGCAAAGGCGACCGAAAGCAAAACAAATAAAACTGTTTAAAAAAAAAAACAATGAAAATGAGCTCTTATGTTGTGCATTGTTACTCACCGAAAGCGTGCATCGTAAAAGAAGTTCGAAACAACTCTAAATGACAGCGTCCCACTTGCGACATTCTTATATAGGACAGCTTATCAATGACACATACTCAAGCTACAGAAGATTATCGGTCAATTGAGTGTAAAGTTATTGACTGCACTCGATAAAAAGAAGAAGAATATGAAGAAGGCGGTGAGAAAGAAAGAAAACACTTCAAATACGGTGAATTCGCCCAATGTAATCAGCACAAGATAGCAAAATGAAGGTCAGAAATGCACAAAGCTTGTTTAACAATTTCGAAAATTAACTGTCAAGCGAAAGAGAAATGCTAAGAATGCACAAACAGACAGTAAGACGGAAAGACAGACAGACCGACACACGGACAGACATACAGTATTTCATTCCTTTTGAGTTGCGCACATTTTACGCCATTTTTCAATTCAATTGCAACCAATTGGATTGGATTTTTCTGCACTCAAACGCCCACACAGCCACACGCCCACTTCTTAAGATGCGGTCAGAGAAAGGAGTTACTTCGTGCTCTTCGATTTTATTGCATACTGACAGGGGCATCTTGTTTCCTGCGTGCACGTGTTATACATTTTTTTTATTTCGTGTAAAAATATTTGTTCGTTGTTTCAAAATGTCAATGCTGAAACTTTCTCACTGACCAAGACACAGCAAATAAGATTAATGTATAATAACGACTGATTTACTTTTTATTGACTAGATACAAAAATATCCAATTTTCAATAAAAGTAGATTCGTCCGAAAAATGGCTGAGTTGGCATATATTAATTTATTTTTAATAAAATTGTCAATAAATACAATGGGCCACCCTTTAAAATATGTATGCAACTGCACACTGTATTTTTGAATTAGCCCAGACGTATTCTGTATTACTCGAACACATGAATATTTTCACTTCCGTTAGCCGCGCTCGGAGTAAGCAAGTTTTAACATATAATTATCTCAAGTTTAGGGTGTCTAAGCGAACACATACATCAAAAAGAGATTGTAAAAAGGAGCAACTCTCATCGTATAGCATGACGAGTGAGTTTATTGAACATTTGAGTACCTGAGTGCAATTCTTCTAACTAACGGTCAAAAAATGACAAGAGTTATATGCACAAAAAGGCTTTTTGGACCAAAAATGAACTTGCGAGGAAAAATGTCGAGTCTCGACCAAAGTGCCATCATTCCATGGCAGTTTTTATAAGAGAGAACCAACTGTCTCTGTTAGCGGCATATTAGACGAACCGGCTGTATGAGCCAATGTTCGGTGAATCTTGAAACATTTTGGTAAGGAAGAGAATACTTGTAGTCTATTTCAAGTAGAAAACATTTGGAAAAAATGGAATTTGTAATAAAAAAACAAGCAAATGGACGTGTGCACATGAAACACAGTTATGTTATGTTCCAACAGACTGTTGCTTTCCTAACACCATTATATTGCCGAATGTGTTCATGTACACACGGAAAACTTGAGAGATTGCATAATTTACAATACACTCAGCAATATTTCGGTTGGCAGCACTTGTCACTTGCTGTTTTTCGCTAAATACGGCCGGCAGACGGCGCGCACGACTAAAAATTAGAAAAATTGTACAAATTTTTGCTACTTATTATTATTAATTTAATAAGCTTTACCCGGGGTTAAGCCTGTTTCGCGTTGTTTTTACAAAACTTAAGTGTGCAGCATTGAAACTGAACGTTTAAATTGTATTGCAAGTGCTGGCGTGTTTGTGTGTATGAGTGTGCGTGGTCAGCGCACCTTTTTTTCGCATAGTTTTGATTGTGCAAAAGACATCGGCGACAGCGGCATCGGTCGACGACTTGAAATACAGCGGCGAAGCAACGAACAAGCCAAATGCGGTGTCCAAACTGAACTCAGTAATAACAATAATAAACGCGTTGATTTCCACGTCTTCGCGGTATTCAAAACAATATAGTCGTTATGGCCACGCAACTGGATCCCAATGTCAAGGACGATCTGAAAACGCAATTTGTAACGCGTGAGGGCACATACCGACTGCTGACGCTATCGGAATACTCACGGCCCAATCGTGTTGGCTACAGCAACAACCAGAATGCGCCGCAAGTGCGTGTGTCAATAGTGACATTGCCCAATCCAGGTGGCAGTGGTGTTGCCAACAATGAAGTGAATTCACGTACAAGTGCAACGCCCCCTACGTTGGGCGCAACAACAGTGACTGTGGGTGCCAGCAACAGTAGTAATAGTCGAGCAGCCGGTGTAGGCACCACGGCAGCTTTTACTACAGGCAGCGGTACTGGCAACGGCAGTGGCGATGCCAGTTCTATGCAAACACTTGGCCATAACAGCCATCAATCAGCGATAGCGCCAGCGTCTGGCAACAACTATGGCGTGCCAGCGTCGATGGATGCACGACTCGGTGCCGGCATTTCCATGCATTCAATGATGAATGGCGCAAATGGCACTGATCAAAATGGCTTAGCGAGTCAAATCTATGGCGGTGATCGTATATGCTTTAATTTCGGCCGTGAACTCTACGTATACGCCTTTCGAGGCGTCAAAAAGGTGAGCCAAATCGCACAGCTTTGCCGAATCTTGACTAATTTGCAGAGCTTTCCATGAATTTCGTTTTCTTTCGATATCTTATCAATGTATTCGTTTTATTAGGCTGCCTTTATACAACGCTTGCTCGACCACAAAACGCTTATCACTCTCATTAGCATTTTCGCGGTGTACATTTTACACGCGCACAGCTCAAAAAAAAAAAAATGAAAATATTGCATAGGACGCCAATTAGTATTAGCAAAACAGTGATTCCCAGACCCAACAACAATGCACAAAGTGCACTTAATTTGCTCTATTTTACGACTACGAAGATGGCGGTGATGATGATGCTATTGTTGTGGTTGTTGTTGATCAACTCGCTTGTTTAGCCATTTATTCATTTGCTTAGCGCAACCGTTCCAGTCCCCAGAACATGTGTCTCTTTCACTTGACGTTGACTATAACAAATAACAAAACAAAATAAAAAAGCACATGCCCCTCAACCCGAGCACAATAATTTTCAACTCAATTCAATTTGTTTCAATTGATTGTTGCTTCTATTGCCGCCGTTTTAAGCATCAGCTGGTTGCCTTGGATTCGGCTTTCTTCTATCTCTCTCTCTCTCTCTGCCGTTTACTGCGTTCCAGTCTTTGCTGATTTCATTCTTATATGTACATTCATACATTTGAGCTTTGTCATAATTATAACCAGCACAGTTAATGCTCATCGCACAAATTTGCTATGACTCTCAACGTTGTCAGCCTTGATCACTTCACGGCTATGTGTTAGCTGATTTCTCAATGAATTCGACACGCTCTATATTGGCAAACAGCGTGTTTAGCATATTGTTTGTATTTGTCGCCTCTGCGATCACAAATGCATGCGAACTTTTCACCTATTATGGTCAAAATGTCGAAGCCACGTCAGTCCTTCTTGAACAGAGTACGAAATTCGATACTAATCGCTTTTAGTTACTTCACTTCCGTACTTGTTAGCTGCTACAAGCTGTTAATTATTTGGTTTATATGCTAAAAAAAAAACATACGCTAATTTGCTTAGCTCTAGATAAAAATGAACAGGTGCGACAGCGGGCAAAATATTTGTTGTCAAACAAACAATATTTGATTCCAAGTTATCTTAGATAGTTGTTACTTAGTTTCCCGATCTCAACTATGGTTGGAATTGTTAGCTTGCTACTGCTTTAATGGCACCCGTGATGCGCTACTGACTTTTAACCAAATGTGCGAAAAAGTTTGTCACGCGTTCCGTTTGGCAAAATTTTAGACGTCTCTGATTTATACTCGCATTATAATGTAGTATGTATATATCTTTTTTGTTTTGTTGTGTTTTTCTTTTTTTTGAATAATTTATTTCCTGCGCTGATGCGCTCTTACTGATGATGATGATAATAGAGACGATTGTGTCGACCATAATGACTATTGTTGCGTAAGAGTTCGGTTCAGTGGGACATATGTAATAGTAAAGAGCAAATGGAGAAAAATGAGTAAGCGAGCGAGCGAGCGAACGAACACACGAACGAGCGACGAGTGTGTAGCGCATTGTTGTTGCCGGCAAAGTTGATATGAAATTTTGAATGAAATTTTTTATGTCGATGACAGCTGCGTGGTGGGAGGACAATGTCAGTGACGCTGAAATGCTTCAGTTACTGTGACTCTGCACCTTTGTTGCTAATTTTGTGTGCTTACATTTCACAATTTTGCTTTTCTTTTCGCTTTTCCATGCAATGTCATTGCTTTAGAATAACAAAAACACAAGAGCACAAATTGCGAATGTGAAACAAGTGCGCCACTTTGTGACTAGTAACTAAAAGATACACTTACGCACGCTTATGGCGTATTAAAATATTTTCCGTCGCGTCATGTACTAAGACTGACACTCCTGTTTGTTTTTTATTATGCATTACAGGCCACCGAGCTGAGCAAACCGATCGATAAGAAATTCTACAAAGGCACGAATCCGAGCTGTCATGATTTCAATGCAACAGTTGCCACGCCCACCGGTGCGCCATTGCTTGTGGGTTTCACAACTGGACAAATTCAGCTTGTATCACCACAACCGGGACCACGAGAATTGCGAAAACTCTTTAATGAGGAGGTGAGTCTGCAACAAATATAAGACAGTTAATAGAATATAAATAATTTCATTTGTTTTTCTCATTTTTGTAGCGTCTCATCGACAAGACCAAAGTGACATGCCTAAAGTGGCTACCAAACTCGCCGAATTTGTTTTTGGCCTCACATGCCTCGGGACATTTATATCTATATAACGAGGATTTGCCTTGCACCGCCGCCGCGCCCAATTATCAACCCTTCAAAGTGGGCGACGGTTTTACGATATTCACCTGCAAATCAAAGTCAACACGTAATCCGCTCTACAAATGGGTCTTCAGCACTGACAATTGCTGCATCAATGAGTTTTCATTTTCGCCTTGCGGCTCCAATTTGGCCATAGTATCACAAGATGGTTTTTTACGAGTTTTTCACTACGACACAATGGAGCTGTTGGGCATTGCACGTTCCTATTTCGGTGGTTTTCTGTGCGTGTGTTGGTCACCGGATGGCAAGTACATTGTAGTCGGCGGCGAAGATGATTTAGTTACGGTATGGTCACTGCATGAACGACGTGTTGTCGCACGCGGCCAGGGTCATCGTTCATGGGTGTCCGTTGTGGCTTTTGATCCATTTACGACATCGTATACGAATTGGGATGGCGGTGATTTCTCAGATGATGAGAATCAAATGAACGAGTATGCAGCGCCACGTGAGGCACGTTTCTCAGGCGATTCAGCGGCTGGCAATGGTTTCGAGATCGGTTTTGATAAAAACTCAACACCGCTGCACACGCGGCAGGCGCGACCACAGTCGGCATCGTTTCGTTCGGATGCCTCTTCAACAGCGCTGGCACCAGACAAATTGGCGATCAGCTATCGACTGGGTTCGGTTAGTCAGGATACACAAATCTGCCTCTGGGACATAACCGAAGATGTGCTGCGGCATCCACTGTCGTTGCGTCAACGCGTCAACAGCACCAATTTGAATGACACAAGTTACATGAATGGCGGCATCGACGCGGATGGCGTCAAACTCATACGTCCCATAGCAATTGGCAATGCCAACGCGAATAGCAACAATACAGGTTCCTCTTCTTTTGTCATCAGTCCCACGAAGGATACGACAAATGCCGAGCATAGCAACAGTAGCTCCAGTAAATTCTCAACAGCTAATTGTACGATTTCATCACAATCGTCAAATGCGAATACGCCGCCCGATGAGTCGGACGTAGCGGGCGCCACCGGAGCTAATGTTACGGCAGCCACGACAACAGCAAACGCAGCGTCAATAGTGACGACTGCGCCTTTGACAACAACAACGTCCAAGGAAAAAAACAATAAATCACACTCAACGGGCAACACGATCAAATTTCCCAACTGTATCAGTGCCACAAAATCTGATTCAATTGATGGAAATAACAGCACAGGCGTCGTTAATGTTAAAGGCAGTTCTTCAAACTTTTCAACGTCTGGCTACAATAGCAAAACCTCAAACAGTTCGACCAAGTCCTCAGAGTCCAGTTCGGGTCTCTCAGCGCTTAATAGCCTAACGCAACGACTTTCAAATTTAAGTTTCCTGAGCAGTTCTGACAAAAAATCGGCCACTATAAGCAGCGGCACACTGGACGGTACCACCGGTTCGCATCGTAATCATCGCAAAGCAATGAGCCTGCTGAAATCCTACAACCATCATCACCACAATCATAACAGCACCAGCGGCAGCAGCAGCATAACCAGCAATCATAATCAATCGAATTTTGCCAATTCGACGGCGCTTGAACTGAGCGGCAACAGTTTCGGTTCACTTAAACTGGGCAAAACATCGCATCATGCATCACTGACGGCAGCCAGTGCGGTGTCGATTACATCATACGATCCAATGAAACTAATTGGCACGCCGGCATGTCCACGCTTCGATGAGTGTCCGCTGCTTGAGCCACTTGTGTGTAAGAAAATCGCACACGAACGGCTGACGGCATTGATCTTTCGCGAGGACTGCTTTCTTACAGCGTGCCAGGATGGATTCATCTATACGTGGGCGCGGCCTGGTTACGCAACGGTGAGTGTCTTATTTAAATAATGTAATGATTGTATTTAAAGTATTTCCATACAGAATGTCGCCCAGCATCTATCGCCGAATCAAGCAGCGCCGACCGGCGGTACAGTAATATAGTTCGATAGAGTCAACATACTCAATTATCAACGGAATCTGATTAAGCACCTACAAAGCCATGACGGCGATGATGAGGATAAGCAAAAGTTGAAAGCGGAATAGTCGAGACTGTTGGTGAATTAGATTTTTTTTTAGTTACCTAAAGTTTTTTTTTTTTATTATTTTCCTTTTTTAGTACGAAAAATATAATTTAAAAAAAAGGAAATAAAGAATTAATTAAGCTGGTGATGAACTTTAAACTGACAAACCATAAAATATGTTTTAGCTGATTTTGTATTCCAAGTGTAATTAGCCTGAATGAGTTTATTGTATACAAAAAACAAAAAAAAAACGAATAAGCAAGAATAACTAAAACACATTTATATACACATAAATGCATATGATAACTACTACAACTAATTATTTTTTAGTATTGTGAATTTGTTAAAAACAAAGGAAGACAGATAGCGTGAGAGAGAGAAATTAAATAAGAGATAAAAAATTACGATTAATAAACAATATAAAAACAAACAAGACAACAAAACAAACAAAATATAAGAATGCTGTAGTAAGAAAAAATGAAATCGATATAAATAATATTTGTAAGTTTAGACAAATAGCAAAAAAGAAAATATAATCAAATGCCACACAAGAATTCAAACAGAAACAGGAAACGTTAAAAGTACTGATGAAAATGCCAGACTCAACTAAATTTCAAACAGACGTAAAAATTTATAAGCTTATTAAATAAACAACAACAAAAACAAAAAAAAAAAAAACAACCAACAGTAATTAACATAAAAACTAGAAGCAAGCCGAACGTGTGAAACACGTGTGCCGCAGGAGGCGAACCCATGAGAAATTAAATTGGCAAAATTCCACAATTTTATGTTTATTTATTTTTTTTTTTTTTCAAATCATATCATAAACGTTGCCGATATTCGCTTTTGCTGTTAAATTTTATAATGTAGTAGTATTGTATATAGACTTGTATTATAATATTTTGTAATTTTATTAATTTGTTAAGCAATTGTTATGGTATTGAATTTTCAAAATTTTAACTGGTCTCAAAAAAACAAAAAAAAAAACGAAAGCGAAATTTGATAGTAAATTGTGTAGAAACTGCAAGTTTTTTTATACATAAAACAAATTTGTTCACGAATCTCAAAAAAATGATGTATTGATAAATGAAACCAACAAACAAAAATGTCAAAATTGTCAAAAACCAAAGATTTCAAAAATGAATTTGATGAAATTTTTAAAGTCTTGTGATTTCAAAATTGAAAATGTTTTCAGCAACTGGCTTTAATGAACAATTTCTAAAATTTAATTCAAACCAGAATGCTTGACATTAACAACCATAACAATTCCACTTCCTAAGTAATTTTTTGCCTTATGCTTGTTTCAATTAATTAGAAAAATGTATGAACTAAAAAGCAAGTAAAAAATAAAAGTTCCAACAAATGAAAAATATTAATTTAATGTTAAATAAAAGGAGAAATTTGCATGTTTGAAAAAAGAAGTAAATTAAAAAATTTAAATAAAACACCAACGAAAAGCAATAAGAGATTCAAATACAACTTAAAAAAAAAAAAATAACACACACACAATCATTTTTGTTTGAAATCGAAAATTATGGCAACATTAATTTTAAAAACACGTATAAACTATAATTATGATTTAACATAATAGCCAAAACATCGCGTTTTCAGTTTGTCATTATTAATTTGTTATTTATGCGTAGAATTTGTTAGTAAGTTTTATTTCGAATTAATTATAAACCGCATTAAATATTAAATCTTTCTGCTGCGTTTATTGATTTTAAACTTTGTCCAACAAACCTTAACCACTAAGTGTAAAATAAAAACATTAAAAAATAAAAAATTAAAATTCAAAACGACGCCAAGAAACAAAAAAAAAATTGTTTGGCAAACTAAATTAAAGTGTGAAGATCAACGGCAAATCGGAAAGACGATTAAAAGTTAGAATGTATTAAAGAAAAATATATTTTATAAACTAAGTTAAAAAAAGATGAAATGCAATAGTTAAATTAAAACAAAAAGCAAAAAAAAAACACTATTCAGCGTCATTTGCAGCAGAAGAGACTAAAAATTTCAATAAAGATTATTAAAAAAAATATGTATATACTATCGTACATTTGAATTTCTTTAAAGATTCGTTTAAGGTTTTATTTTATAAATGTTCGTTTTTTTTAACAAAATATCAATCAATCTTTATAAGCTTCACCGACGTGGAAAAAATGTACATCGTTAAAAAATTCATAATTAAACAGTTTAGCGATTTACACCAAAAATATACTGTAATAATTTCATTCTAATTGGCCGCAAAACGATCACTTAAGATGTCAATGCTAAGAGACGCCGGCTGGTAGAGATGCTTGGATAGCAAGAATGAGAATAACGCCTGACCGCCGACCACAAGAAAGAGAAAATAGTGCTTTCTCTTGCGACCGCCACTGTAGTCAAATTGCTGCGGATTACCATAAGGATCGTAGTTGATGGGACCACTGGGTGCGGTGGGCGAGCTATCCTGCATCACTTTGGTGCGCAAGGTTCGCATCTAAAAATCACATGAAGCATTAAAAAGATTATCGATACAATACACGTGGAATACATACCAAAAAGAATCCAAACGCAATACTCGTGTACGCCAGTGCACCATAGTACCCCGCACGATAGAATATTGTACTAACCAAAAGACTAGCGACAATGTTTACATATTTATAACCGGTAAATGCGAGTAAGTCGAGAGTTTTCAAACTGGTCTTTACATTCATGACATATAGCGTAATTGAGTAGATGACCATCTCGAAAATGCTATAAGCCAATGCACTAGATGCCTGTATACCGAGCTGTTCGGGCGAGAAGCGTTTCTGTATGCCAAGCAGAAGGCCGGCTACAACAACATACGTTATATAGCCCATTGTGGGAAGATAAAGGTCCGGCGCATTGATGTCGTACCGTGGTTGCACGGGATGTTCTTGATCGTATTTAAGCGACCAGTCCTGAGAAGAAAACAAAACTTAATAATAAGTTAGACAAATTACATGTTATTTCGAACTGCTTACCCTGTGCAGGAATGGAAAGAAAAGCAGACGCAGCTTACGACCTACATAAGCATTGTCCACTGCAAAATAGTACTTAAGCTTAGCTACCGGCACCCATTTCTCAAACTGATTCTCAACCAATTGTTTGCCTTGATCTGCCAAGCGCTGACCATACTGCATGGCCATGTCCTGCACAATTGGTTGCTGGAACATTGCAAATTGTCCTGCATTTCCCGCTGCACCCGGTTGTTGTGGTGCTGCAAAGCCAAATGGTGATGGCGCCTGTCCAGGCAATGGCGCACCAGCATACGATGACTGTGAGTTTGTTGTTTGAGTAGGCGGCACTGAGTAACCATAGCTCTGTGGCACTTGTTGTGACTGCGGCACTTGTCCAACATTATTGTAATTGCCGTAAGTATTCGGCTGCGGTGCAGCACTGCCATACATATTTGGATTTAACATGCCCGGATTATCAACCGACGGCTGCATATAAGGTGTATTCATCATCGGCGCAGCTGTTGTGCCCATTGCGTTCACATCGCGAACATGTTGAACCTTCCGACCGGGACCTTGTGCTATATATAAACGTCAGTGAATTTACATTAGTTGTGCTCAATCTAAGATTTGGCTTGGAAGATGAAAGTCAAGGAAATAGCAAGACACAATTTCAACACAAACACAAAACATCTGTTAGTAATTGGAACGGAACTAACTAAGCGATAAGAAAGAAAGCAACATTCACATAACTCGAGACACTTGGAGTCGTTCAAAGTTTGCCGGAAGAGAGCAGCGGCAGCGTCTTTGTGTATACTTGCGTATTTCCTGTTCCTTACAATGTTCCCACTTACGATTCCGCATCCCAGCATTTGGATTGTAATTCATCGTTCAAAATTGACAATTTGTCTGAGCCTCACTTGTCTGAGATGCTTTCAAATTGAAATTGTTTCACAAAATTTGAGGGAACACATCATCATTTGATGAAAGTGCTGCCACTGTTATAGTTTGACAAATATCACTATGAATAAATGAATGACAAAAGTTAGGAAGAAGCTTTTGGGCGCGCTATTTGAAATTTTCAAACATTTAATAGTTTTACTAACTTACATTTTCATAAGAAGAAGAAAAAGCTGTTTTAATTGCTTACAAACTTTGCTTCATGAAGCTACATTAAATGTTCAACCAACATGCTTAATTGCGTTGTAACCAATTTAATGATTGTATATGAATGTATGAGTGTATATAAAAAATTGAAACATTGTCAGCGATGCCAGTATACTAATTGCAAGCCCAGGTTGCTGTTGAACCAGTCATCAACACCTATTTTATGAAAATTCTTTAAAATCTGCTCAGTCAATAATTAATATGGGAGAAAAACTAGATTGTATCATTTTTGGAGCTACAGGCTTTTCTGGAAAATATACTGTTTTTGAAGCGGCGTCTGTGCTAAAGGACCTTCGATGGGGAATTGCTGGCCGGAACAAAGAGAAACTTCAAGTAGTGCTCAAGGACATGGGAGCTAAGGCAAACAAAGACATTTCAAGCACGCCGATTGTAATTGCTGACGTCAACGATCAAAACTCCTTGCTCGAGATGGCGAAACGAGCTCGCGTCATTGTTAACACATGTGGCCCTTATCGTTTGTTTGGTGAGCCGGTTGTACGTGCCTGCATTGAGGCGGGAACACATCATGTGGACATAAGCGGTGAGTCCCAGTACATGGAACTAATGCAATTAAAATACAATAAACAAGCTCAGGAACGCGGCGTGTACATTGTCAGTGCATGTGGCTTTGATTCCATTCCGGCTGATATGGGTGTAGTCTTTGCTGAAAAGAATTTCGATGGCGTGGTGAACTCGGTTGAGTCAATCTTTCAGCCCGGTGAAAGAGGAGATGGCGGTGGTGGAGCTGTCTTTAACTATGGCACATGGGAAAGCGCGGTCCATTTCATGGGACAATCTAATGAGCTACGTAATATACGACGACAATTGTATCCCCAAGATTTGCCAAAATTTCTTCCCGTGCACAAAAATCGTTACATCTTTCGATCAAGGGAAGCAAACAGCATCTGCTTGCCTTTTACTGATCCTGATCGTTCTGTTGTCATGCGGACACAACGTTTTCTCTACGAAACGGATAATAAGCGTCCCGTACAAATACATTCCTACATTGCAGTAGGATCCTGGTTCAGGGCTATTGCAATAATATTTGTTGCTGCAATTTTTGGTGCTTTCTCATTGTGTACATTTGGAAGAAAACTTTTACTTCAACATCCTAAATTTTTTTCATTCGGTTTTGTTACACGCGAGGGTCCCACAGAGGCAAGAATGGAGCAAATCTATTTCAACACGATGATAAAGGCAAGCGGCTGGTTGGAATCTGAGCGATTACCCCAAGCTTCTGATCAATACTTGCAGCCACCAAGGAAAACATTAGTCGTTCAGGTGTCTGGTCCAAATCCCGCCTACGGTTCGACTTGTGTAGCGGTGCTCTGCACAGCCATTACCATTTTAAAAGACAAAGCTAAAATGCCTGGAAATGGCGGTGTTTTGCCACCTGGTGCAGCTTTCTCAAAGACGAGTCTCATTGACGAACTGGGAAAGCACGAACACGGCATGAAATTCAGAATATTGAGCAAAAACTGATTTTAATATCAATCATATTATCATTTTTCTATTATTCAATATTGTTGTTTTTTGGTGTTGGAAATATAAATTAATCACCTTTTTTCGATAATTATTATTATTATTACAAAGAATTGTCATCTTTTTGCAGTGTAGCAGAAATTAGCTGCTTGTTTACTACAACTATTTTAAGATGCACTTGACAATTCCGCTGAAAACCTGTTTTTTTGAATCCAAACAATGGGCATTGTACGGATACACTTGTTGCCTCGAACAAGCTGTTGCTTAACTAGCGCAGTGCATAATTGAATTCTAAAAACCAGTAGTTATTTTTTTCTTCTTCTTTCCGTTAAGACACACAAAACTCATTCAGAAGAAGACTCGGTTGAATGTGGCCACAATTTTTCCTTACAAGATGATGCAGCTCTGACTGATCTGTGATCGATAAGTAAAGTAATGTACTACCGCGATTCTCATAAACTAGAGCCGATAGGGGAGCATATTTGGGTCTAAAATTTACTCCCCAAAATGAATGCCGGCCAGTGTTATCGGTAGTAATGTGCATAAATAGTACTAGTAAGTATTTTCTGTGTCAGTACAACATTCGCTAGCACAGATTTCGGTTGAAAGTGCTGAAACTTTATTATAATAGTTACATTAAATTAATAATTATAAAGTGACATGGCAGAAAAACTCGATGTCATAATTTTCGGTGCTACCGGCTTCACCGGAAAGTATACCGTTTTTGAAGCCACTTCTGTACTAAATAATTTGCGATGGGGAATTGCCGGCCGCAATAAGGAAAAACTTCAAGCTGTGCTCAAGGACATGGGCGCTAAGGCTGGAAAAGATCTTTCGAACACTCCCATTTTAATTGCTGATGTAAATGATCAGGCATCTCTGCTCGAAATGGCGAAAAGAACTCGGATTGTAGTTAATACATGCGGTCCCTATCGCTTCTTTGGCGAGGCAGTTGTGCGTGCTTGCATTGAAGCTGGCACACACCACGTCGACGTGAGCGGTGAAACACAGTACATAGAGTCGATGCAATTGAAATATAATAAACAAGCTTCGGAGCGCGGCGTTTATATCGTCAGCGCCTGTGGATTTGAGTCGATTCCGGTAGAGATGGGTCTGGTATTTGCTGAAAAAAATTTTGATGGCGTCGTTAACTCTGTTGAGACGTTTCTCGAGAATGGTACAACGGACGTTGACCAAGGAGGAGCTGGCATACACTATGGTACCTGGGAAAGCGCTGTCTATGGCTTGGGACATTTCCATGAGTTACATGATATACGCAAAAAATTGTATCCCCAAGCAATTCAGACTTTTTATCCTGTGCTCAGACAACGTCTACCGTTCTTCCGTTCGAAAGAAATCAACAGCATTTGCTTACCTTTTCCAAGCCCTGATATTGATGTCGTTAGGCGGTCGCAACGTTTTCTTTATGAAACTGAAAAGAAACGACCAATTCAGATCCAATCTTATATTGGGTTTGGATCTTGGCTTGCAGCTGCTATTGTTGTTTTTGTAGCAATAATTTTCGGCATTTTATCAAGATTTAAATTGGGCAGACAACTGTTGCTCAAAAACCCGAAGCTTTTTTCTTTCGGCTTTGTTTCCCATGAAGGCCCAACGGAGGCAAAAATGGAGGCTACTTACTTTAACCTGATAATGAAGGCACGCGGTTGGCCCACATCGCAACGGCTGTCTGAGGTCACTGACCAGTACTTGGAGCCACCCAAAAAGACATTGACGGTCAAAGTTTCGGGTCCTAATCCCGGCTACGGCTCTACATGTGTTGCTCTTCTCTGCGCAGCAAAGACTATTTTAAATGAAAATGATAAAATGCCTGGTAATGGAGGTGTGCTACCTCCCGGAGCTGCGTTCTCAAAAACAGGCCTTATCAGCGAACTTGAGAAGCACGAACATGGTATCAAGTTTGAAATCCTTGCCAGCAAGTAAAACATGAACCATCATTAGATTGCTATAGTAAATTATACATTTATAATTTCATTCTATCATTTTAAATAGGAAATAATAATTTTCATCACAATGAATTTGCTTCTTTCATTGATTAGAACGTTCACCTGCATCTCAAAAACCAAACACTTGTGCATTCTTTAAATCAGGTGTACAGCTATTTCGTTTTTTTCTTGGATTGGCAAAATCTGATAAGAAATGCCATTCATGCTGACTGACAAATTTTCGTAGAAGAAGAGCCGATTTCAGTGTGACCGCTGCACTGCTTGTTTAACTTTCAATCTCGACGGTTATTGAGTACATATTGACTGTCGGTATTGAATGCTGAATCACTCAGCGATATTGCGTTTTATCTATAAAGTTAATACTACAAGGGCAAAGCACTGATCACGGTTCAAAGTACTTAAATTTATTTACATATATGCTATAAGTAAGATTCAGTTTTAATAACTATTAATTGATTTTACAACGAACAGCTGAAATAAGATCAACGACAGATATGGCAGACAAACTGGATGTCATAATTTTCGGTGCTACCGGCTTTACCGGAAAGTATACCGTTTTTGAAGCCACATCTGTGCTCAAGGATTTGCGATGGGGAATTGCTGGCCGGAATAAGGCAAAACTTCAAGCTGTGCTGAAGGATATGGGCGCTAAGGCTGACAAAGATCTTTCGAACACACCTATTATAATTGCTGACGTTAAAGGGGAATTGTCGCTGCTCAAAATGGCAGAGCGAGCTCGAATTATAGTAAATACATGCGGTCCTTATCGCTTCTTTGGCGATCCAGTTGTACGTGCTTGCATTGAAGCAGGCACACACCACGTGGACGTAAGCGGTGAGCCACAGTATATGGAATTAATGCAACTGAAATATAGTAAGCAAGCGGCAGAGCGTGGAGTGTATGTAGTCAGCGCCTGTGGATTTGATTCGATTCCGGCTGATATGGGTGTAGTGTTTGTTGAAAAGAATTTTGATGGCGTGGTGAATTCGGTTGAGACATTTATCAAGACCGGTGTTAAGGGCGGCAGTAGTGATGGTGGTGCCGGCATACACTATGGTACCTGGGAAAGCGCTGTCTATGGTTTAGCCCATTCCAATGAGTTACGTGATATACGCCGTAAATTGTATCCGCAACCACTACAAAAATTTTATCCAGTACTCGAAAATCGACCCCTTTTCTTCCGTTCGGAAGAAGCTAACAGCGTTTGCCTACCATTCCCTGGCTCTGATCGTTCTGTTGTCATGCGATCGCAACGCTTTCTTTATGAAACTGATAACAAGCGACCCATACAGATGCACGCTTATATTGCTTTTAGGTCTTGGTTAGCTGCTGCCGTTGTTGCTTTCATTGCAACAATTTTTGGAATTTTCTCGAAATACAAGTTAGGCAGAATACTCTTGTTAAAGTACCCAACATTTTTCTCGTTCGGGTTTGTTTCTCATGAGGGTCCATCCGAAGCAAAAATGGAACGAACTTACTTTAACATGATAATGAAGGCTCGCGGTTGGCCCAAATCGGAGCGTTTGTCTGAGGTCACTGACCAGTACATGGAGCCACCCACAAAGACATTGATGGTCAAGGTTTCTGGTCCCAATCCTGGTTATGGCTCTACATGCGTTGCTCTTCTTTGCGCAGCCAAGACGATTCTGAAGGAGAGTGATAAGATGCCTGGCACTGGCGGTGTGCTGCCTCCTGGAGCTGCATTCTCAAAAACTGGTCTCATCAGCGAACTTGAGAAACACGAACACGGCATGAAGTTTGAAATCTTAGCCAACAAATAATTATTATTCCATAATCGTATGTTTGAAATAACAAAAAAAAAAGGTACACATACATACGTAAAACGTATATAATTAACATTTTTTTTTTTTTTATTAACAAAAAATAAAGTATATATGTATGTAAAAATCATGTATTAATGTTTTCCATTATCAGCCAATTGTTTTCTAAGCTTCGCCTGAACTTCCAAAGGAAACAATTTCAGTTCATTTGCCGCGCAAGGAAGACAATAGGTCCGAGAATAGAAAAAACTACAGGAGCCATCCTTGCAAACCGACTGTGTACATTTAGAGCAAGGAGCGCCGATAGCAATGTAGTACTCTGGTTTTGATTGCCAACGTGGTGGAGGAGGCTGAAAGGGATCACGCATGACAAAAGTGTCTTCGATGAATTGCATGCCCTGCGCAAATGGTGGTGTCTGACCTAAGTAGTGTACCATTTCATGCATGCCACAATTTTTACAACAAAACTCAATTTGCGGAATACGATCATCATCTATTTGTTCTACTTCGGTGGCCGCCTGCTCATTTGGCAATTGAAGACGTGCGATTTCAGCAGCTTCATTTGAAATGTTGAGTGTCAGGTCATCCAAATCCTGATTGTTGCATTCTACTTCGATTTGAGTACGACTGCCACTCGGTTGGATGAGTGAAACAGAGTCTGTCATGACTGAAATGGTACAATGGAAATGTAATTGTGGAATAAAACAACATAGCCGTGAAGTGTTCACTACTAATTTCATATCGTGAATAACAATAGCCAAAATAAATTAATCAAACAATTACACTAAAAGTAAAAGAACAAATTTCCAGTCCATACGTTCAGTTCTTCACGTTTATCCCCTTGATGTTGTTACTATCCCATTTAAGATGTATTTTTATTTCCACCGCTTTCTATTTTTTTGTTTTCATCGTCGTTTGAGTTAGGTTTTGGTCATTCCAACATGCTTATTCGTTTCTTGTGTGGCAAATCATTAGGCCACCAATTTGGCTTCTCCGCATAACATCGTTCACCGTCAACAGTAAGCTCTTGTTGACCATTAATCACCTGCTCTATACGCAGCAATGCAATTGCGCGATCCTTTGATTGTCCGAAAACTGTGCCTAACTTAGCGCCGGCTACAGATTTAACAGTATGTGGTGTATTTACTGATGAAGTCAGACGTAAGGGCATGTATCGCTTGCGTATAACGCCAGAGTGGTGCACACGTGCTGTAAGTTCTTGGCCGATGTAACAACTCTTATTAAAACTCACAGCGTTAAGGAAATCTCCATTGGCCTCCAAAGGAAAGCATTTACCAGGCGGCAAC
Source organism: Phortica okadai (assembly GCA_034638295.1). Classification (NCBI taxonomy): domain Eukaryota; kingdom Metazoa; phylum Arthropoda; class Insecta; order Diptera; family Drosophilidae; genus Phortica; species Phortica okadai. Next base: position 1,892,340 of record CM067849.1, on the reverse strand, counting down.
TCGTTTACGCCCTCACCAACGCCTTGTCTGTAACGCATTAGACGATAGTTGTTATTCTCGGTTTCGGGGATTGCATTGGACTCATTGTTTCGCCAAAAACTTTTAACAAGTTTTGCCCAGGACATGCCAGCAGGTGCCAACACTCGTGTACCAAGGGTGGGTAGGCGTGGATCCGGTGCAATAAAAAGCTCTGGTGAATCCGTCATTCCATCAAGATTACAGCGCTTATTCTCACTAAAGATCACCCATGGCACGTACTCGTCGTCTACTGGATCAATATCGATTTTTCGACGTACACGGAATGTGCGCAAATGGCGACGAAATTCAGGTGATGCATCTTTATCGCATTCCAGCAAATATGTTTCCGGATCATTGGTGCGGTATATAATAGTGTCGTACAGAACACGTCCACCTTTGTTTAGAAACATCGCATATATAGAGTTGGGCCCCTCGGGTGGCAATAGACGTGCGACATCATTTGTGACAAGTCCTTGCAGGAATGGTACAACTTCGGGACCCTTAACACGTATAAGCTCACGATTCACCAAAGGTTCAAGTGTGAATGTTTGGCCATGACCTTTTACAAGAGTTTTGGAGAAGTGGCGTGCAAAGCACTGAGCCAGACGCAAAATCTTTACGTTTTTACAAATATTCATTCTAAAGGGATAAAACAGTGCAGGTATACGCAACAAGATTACGTTAAGTAAGCAAACTCATTTTTTACCTTCACTTTACTGATCTTGTATTTGTTTGCTTTTGGGACTGTTGCTACATTTAACGCGGCAGCACACCGTGTCTAATATTTGAAAAAGAAAATTTCCGGACTGCAAGTTTATTTCGAAAATAATTGTAACAATACAATTTTTGAACGAATAATTGAATTTGACAGCGAGTGACATCAGCTGAGATCAGTAACGAGTAGTTGATAGCAGGTGTTTTACTGTCATTTTTTATTTAACGGAAAAACAAAAAAAAAAAAAAAACAGCCAATTCAAAAAATTGATTTATTAAAATTTTTGTAAAAAAGCAAAATTATTTTGGCTTAGGCGCAATTTTTTTGGCTAGATTTTGTAACGCCCCGCTAACTTTCTTCTTCTTCTGGATTTTCTTAACGCCGTCTGTCTTCACTCCACGGAATTCGGATTTCTTCTTCTTAGCCGGTGATGTTGATTTCTCGGCATTGCCATTGCTCTGTGCTTTCTTGTCAATGCGCTTCTGTTCGCCGGTCTTCTTTGTTTTTTTTTGTGTTTTGGTTCCGGCTGCAGCGGATTCGGCATCACGCGCTGCCTTGGCACCCAGTTTCTTAACCGAATACCTTTCCACGTGTATAGGGCGGTCGTCAAGTACAGTTTCATTTAATTCGATCGCCAAACCTACTGCGTCAGGTGCTTTGAAGCAAACATATGCAACGCCTTTGCAACCCTTCTCGCCATCCTGCAGGCAACGAATGTATTCGATGTCACCGCAGCTTGAAAATATTTCACGCAGCTTGTCCTCTGTCGCAGCTAAAATGAAATTTTTCAATGAAGTACTACGTGGACAACCGGCTTCTATAATTCAATTATACTTACAATATTTCAAATTTCCTACAAATATCGTTCGTTTTGCGTCACTTTCAGCAGCATTTATTGATTCTTTTGATGAGCGTGTTACACGCAGAATATGATCTTTGAACTCAGTACCATTGAGCGCCAGTGCTTGGTCAACCTTTTCTTTGCTTTCTAGAACTACATAGGCATTTAAAGAACCAGCCTCCTTTCGCTGTTTATGCTTAAATAAAACCTTCCCTCCCGCTGTACGTAAGCGAATAGACTTAGCACCGCCATATGGTTCTAGAAGTCGTACCAATTGCACGCGTTTAGTGTTTACTGGCAAGTTACCTATAAAGACTGTTGATGCTTCGGCTTCAGGATCCCTCTCCTTTGGTACTGCAATTGAAAATTTTATTAATCTCCACGTTTTAAGATACAATGACGACATACACACCTCTATCCTTCTTGTCGTTCGCAACAGCTTTGGCTTTTTTTGATGCAATCTTTTTTTGTTTCTTGGATGGGCTTTCATTTGATGTGGTCTTGGCTTCTACGACAGCGCCTGGTTTTGTTTTCTTGGTTTTGTCACTATTTTTAGTTACCTTGGCATTTTTTTTTGCCGATGGTCCATTAGTTGCGGGCTTAACTTCGCCTGATGCCTTTGGTCCAGGTTCATTCTTCTTCTCCTTTTTTTTAAGCTTCTGTGCCAATTTCTTAGCCTTCTTCTTTTGAATTTTAGCCAAGTCTTTTTCAGACAGCGTGGTCGACTTGCTCAACTCAGTTTTGGGAGTTTCCTTCACAACTGCTTTGACTGCTTCTTTATTCTTCTGAACATCAGGAGTGGACTTTTTCTTTTTTACTTTCCCATCCTTCACTACCTTTTCTTCGCTTTTTGGCGGTTTTAATTCAAGATTTTTATTTTTCGGCATGTCTCTTCTACTTCCTCTTCACGTGTTGATAGTTTGTTAAACTTCCTTACACTGTACGTATGTCGATGTTCAGCACTGACGTGCACTCCGACTATTGTATCGAGCATTGATCAACACTAAAAAGACCCATAAAATTCAAAGAAATTACGCGGAATTTCACAACAAAGCGGGACGCATTTGAACCATTTTAAAAACAACCACAATGAGTGAGCCAGTTGAATTTGGGTCGTTAGGGAGCGTTAAGATTGATCCTGACAATTACAATATAGAACCCGGCTCAGAGGAAAACGAATCAAGTGGAAGAAAGAGAAAACTGCCACCTTGGATGGATATTTCCACTAAAGAAAATACAAATGGAAACAAACAAGATGATTCCGACGAAAATAGCAAACGCAGCAAATCGGATGAGCACGAAGCTCATCAAGATGACTCAGATTCCGGGACTACATTGTCAATAAAAAAGGAACCCGACACCCCTGATAGTAATGACACAATTAAGCAAGAGGAGAGTGATCAAAATAATGATACAAATAATCCAGTTGTAAAAGTTGAACCCGTTGACAATGATGAACCGTCAGCGTCCACAAATCCTGTTAATAATAATGGTGATGAACCACCCGTAGCTGTGAAAGTTGAAGTTGTCGATAATGCCTCCAGCGCTGAGCGGCCATCGTGTCGCTTTGGTATTAAATGCTACAGGTTGATAACTGCTATTAGTTAACATATTAAAAATTACAATTTGATAAAATTTAGAGCTAATTTAATTCATCGCCGGGAAGAAGCACATCCCGGTGACAGCGACTATCGCCGACCGGAGTATCCAAAGCCAGCGGAAGGAACACCGGATTGTCCGTTCGGCAGCACTTGCTATCGTCGCAATCCGTTACATTTTCGCGATTACGCACATCCTCCTGATAGTAAGTATGAAGTTATTTAAAACTTATATTTAAAATTGCAGACTACAAATAATGTAATTAGCCCATGTATATTGTCCACCCCCAGCTAATGGCCAAGTAAACAATAGGAACAATCAAATACAACTGCAGCAAAGGTCCCGTCAGCGAAACAATCCAAATAATAACCGACAGAATGATCCATTCGATAGCGACTCTGAGTTGGATTTACCCCAAGACCCCTTCTTCGACGATGACGAAGGTTCCGATTATATGCCAAGCGATGTTGAAGATGAAGGAGTTGAAACTGATCTCGAAGCAGAGGAGTAGTATTATATTTGCGTTATGTATATGTAATTATCCATAGTTTTTAATAAAACGATTATTTTTTTAAAACAAAATATGTTTTTCATTAAAAGCACAAGTCAATAGAAACCTTCATCCACATCTTCTGATGGTTTCTGATCGAAGACGGCGCCCCACTTAGCTGCCTCGCTTCCACGCACTTTCACATTATAGCAGACATTTTCAGCTTTTAGCACACTTTGACGCATGGTTGTAATCTTTCGCCATAGTTCACGTGCCCGTGGACAGTTTAAGCTAATATAACTAAAACGGCAACCAATGATAAAACTGCAAATGTTTTAAGCTTAGTAGGCTTCAACTTACCCCATGTAAAATTGCTGCAATACCTTACAAGTAACTAGACATGTCTCTGTCTCACCACTTCCCAGAGAATTGATACAGCGACGCATTAACTCTCCAGTTAAATCCGAAAGGCCAAGTATATACTCTGTAGGATCAATGAAGAACTGGAATTTCACTGGTTCAGCAGGTTGTGTATTTTCTTCATCGGTTTCACTTTCAGCAACCTTTGTTGGCGTTTCATACTGCATAGCTGCTTGCAACGACTTCCAATCAGAGACCACAATATCTTTGTTGCTAGGTTCTTCACTTTTTAAGTATTCCATGAATGTAAATGCTTCGACGAATTCTTGCAGGCCGGCCGAGTATGCATTTCGAAATTGATAGACATCCTGGTCTTTGAGCTCATTTGCCACAGCTCGAAAGTTAACTTCGATTAGCTTATTAAGACGTTGTTCAGCATCATTTATAATTTTCTGTCTGTCCTTGCGTGAATCAATGGAATGAAGCAGAAATATAATGCGCTTTGATTCAATTGTGATATCCCGGCTTAATTTGACAATCCGTTCATGTCGATCATGTTTGTTGTCCAGTTCATGAGCATAAAGTTTGAACGCCGCGGCAACTGGGCTGTTTTCGTCATCCAAATCTTTCTTGCGAAAATTACGTGGAGCCATTTTTATAGATAGTCCTTGTTGATTAACCGTACTTTTTAAAAAAGTCCTTTTAAAAAATAGAAACAAAATTTGTTGTCACAAGAAGCAGACAAGAAGAAGCAGAGAACGGCACCTCTCTTATGTCTGCGTTTAATTATCGGCGCATGAGGCATTTCAATTTTGACAAGAACGATTCGTTACAGCTTCAGATAACGCCTACAAATATAGCAAACTTTTTTTTTTTGAGTAATCGTGTGTCAGGTGGCGACTGCCGATGGCGAGGAAAAGTATACCGTGGCAGTTTTTATTTTGTTGATCTAAAATGCATGATTCCACGGATAATTCAAGACTAGCTCGTGCAGCTGGTGGCACAAGCACAGCCGAAAGGCTCTGCTTTGACAAGAGCGAATTCATGAAGGTTTGTCAATCGTCAAAATTACTTAGTCTTTCATTAAATAAAATAACTGCATTTCATACAGGCGAATTTCTCTGTGGATGAATTTTTGCACAAAAACCGCAATGTGTCAAGCTTGGAATTATTACGTGATAATCTTGGTCTTTACCTGAAGGGCTTACGTGCGTCTATGATCGATTTAATCAATGAAGATTACGCCGATTTCGTTAGTCTGTCTGCTAACCTTGTTGGTTTAGATCAGTCTATTGTGACTATACAACACCCACTGGAGCAGTTTCGCGATGACATCGAAAGCATACACAGTCTAATTGAGGAAAACGTGTCAGAGATACGCTCCCAATTGGCACAGAAACAGCAGTTACGTGAGTTAAAAAGGAATTTACAGAGTTTGAAAAAAGTGTACCAAACTATTGAAAAGTTGGGTGATTTACTAACGCGCAAGTTAAATGGCGAACAGCCAATGGAGGCCATCGACTTAGAACGAGCGTCACTAGATTTAATTCAGTTGAAGTTTAACGAAAAATACTGTTCCACATATTTAAGTAAGGAACAAGTGACTCAAATCGAACATCTTGATTCTGAGGTACAACGGAAGCTGCGCATATTTTTCAATGAGTCTCTAAAAGGTGCAAGCAGCGTTAGTTCAGAGCAACTAGAACGTTGCCTACGCATATATATTACGCTTGGCGCATGCGATGCTGCGGAGCGTGTATTCCGTGAGGATGTTGTTGCCCCATACATGAGTGGTGTTATTTCGGAGCAACAATTGCAAAATTCACCGCAGGGTCTAGCTGGAATTTACAGCAAGATTCTTAATTTTATATCATTGCATATGACGGACATACTCCGCCTGACACAATACTCGGACAAATTGCGCGGCTTCAATTTTGTGGTAAACAGTTATTGGGCGGACGTAGAAACACGTCTTGAGTTACACATGAGCTCTATATTTGCCCCCGGCAATTCTGAAATCTTCTATGCCAAGTACAAATGCACTCGAGATTTCATGAGTAAAATTGAAGAATTGCTTTCCAGTGGCGGCAATGATGAAGGCAAGCGAGAATTCAGGCAGCACAAGCAAACAAAAAGTTTTCAGGCACGTTGGAATCTGCCTGTATACTTTCAGATTTGTTTTCAGGTATTGTATTTACAGTTATTCTATTTTCCAACTGTACTAACTTTTTCACATTTGTAGGAAATTGCTGGCCAATTCGAAGGCAAATTATCACCATTGCTTTGCGAGGATATTTTAGACAAGAATACTAAAGGCGACAAGTTCTCTCTATTGCCTTTCAATGCAGCGGACAAGGCCATTGAACGCTGTTGGGCCGAGGGTGTTTATCTAGCTGAAGTGTTTCCAAAGTTCTACAAACTTAATACGCAAATTATACTACGCCTTAGTCGATGGATTAATGATGTGTTGCAATATCTAAACACCAATAGCAACAAACAAAAGGAGAAGAACAATAAAACTCAAATATTTATTGCACTCCACTCCGACATTCGGAAATTTGAAAACACATTGCCCGCTCTACAACAACAAATACTAAAAATTGTGCCACAAGACAAACACAATGCAATGTTAAATGATGCCGTTAATAGGTCATTTGCCGACATATCGGACATGCTCAATGGACACCTCTCACACATACAAGATGCATTAGTGCAACTGTTAATTGCCGAAAGTGGAGCTGAGAATGTACGGCAAGTCAATGATTTGCCCCGTTTATACCGTAAGACCAATCGCGACGTGCCGACTCGTTGTTCTGGATATGTCGAACAAATGCTAAGGCCGGTAAAACTATTTGCCACGCAGTATGAAAATCAATTAGGCGTGTTAGTAGTTGAGCAAATACTTGGACAGGTCTTTAACATCATCACGCAAGAGTAAGTACTAAAAAAAATGTATAGTTTTTTGATCTGCTGTAACATTTTTGACATTTCACTTTTTTTTAGTTACTACCAAGTCGTGTCCGAAGTGCTGACGTCTGTGCAAAAGACTGAAGAGTCACTAAGGCGTCTGCGCAACTTAAAGGGTAGTTCGGCACCAACACAATCGTCAAGTGGCATCTCCGACGATGATAAGATACGTTTACAACTGCGCGTTGATGTGATTGCATGGACGGATGAACTGGCTAAGTTGAACTTTATGCCAGAACAAATCGCTAAGTTGGTTGAACTGAACGTAATGGTTGAGGAAACTACCAAATTAAAGGAGCGCGATTAATTTTAAAATATGTTCTCACTTTATTAGCATTGACTTATTCAATAGTTAGGCACGCTTTTTTTTAAAGGCTCTTTCTATAAATGTATGCCTTAATTAACATTGTATATAACTATTTTTAAGTATATAAAATATTTATTTATATATATGTATATTATTTAAATGCATCAATTATTCACGTTCGTTACATTTTTTTCGATTGAGTTCTTTTGCATTAATCGCTGTTGGAGTAGAAGAAATGTAATAGAAAAACTTTGTTAGCTTGCCGGAATTCATGATAAATGATAAGTGGAATGTAACAAATTTAGTGAGGATGGATCTGAAATACTGCAAGCAGGATTTGCAAGACAAACAACAAAGCAATAAAGATTCAAAGGCAAATAGAAAGGAAAAAATGTATACAATTAACCTTAACTAATCAAGCGTTCAATAACGAAAAATAAAAAAATATTAAGCAGGCGCATAGCACAATAGCATGACATGGGCATGAAAAACTATTGTCTACATTACAGTTTCAGTTCTTCGGTGTCGGGCAGCTTGTTGAAGAATGATTGCACATGTTCCTCAGTGACCGCCGCCAAGGTAGCTGGCTGCCATTGCGGTTTTTGATCCTTGTCCACCAAAAGAGCACGCACGCCCTCTTTAAAGTCACTATTCTCCAAATGGCGAACGGCCAGGCGATACTCCATAATCAAACACTGCGGCAATGATAATTGTGCGCCCAATTCCAACTGGCGGAAAGTAACCTTCAATGAAGTGGGCGACATCTTATCGAGCGTCTAAAAAACAAAAAATCATTGCATTAATAATATGATTCAGTAAATGTATGCAATGTTTGTTGATTGCCAGTGACTCGCATGGTTCTGTTAATTAATATTCATTTCGATATGGCATCGTACTGCGATTTTTTGACGCTAATTGCGAACAGAAGCAAAGTGCTTTCAAGTACTTTAAATATTTATGCGTACGCGCTTCTTTTCACGCTCGGTTCCAATGTCGTGCGACAACGCCGCTGACGTGTTTCGCCTAATCGCTTTAGCGCGCTTAACACATCAAATGTGTTCTCTTCTCTGCGAGCTTTTTATAGTACTAGAGTCGTAAGTAAACAATCAAAGTTGATAAGCAACTCACCGTCAACGTCTTGTTTGCCCAATCGCTGCCATCATTCTTAAGATTTTGGAATATGCCCTCAACATTCTCTGCACCGAAGCACTTATTGATCTGCGGCAGAACTGGCTGCAACACGAATGATTTATCGCTAGGCGCATGGAATTTCTTCAATAGATCTGGTACATCATCCGCATCAGGGCAGTTGAGTAATGCAGCCTCAAGGTCAGGAATTTGGCTACTATCACAGTAATGCGTTGCAATGCCCGCTTTGAAAACGTCCTCCCCTCTTAGTCTATAACCAGTCAATCCCAAATAGAGGCCCAATTTTCCTTGCAAACGCGGTAAAAAGTAGGAGCCACCCACATCGGGAAATAGTCCAATGGCCGTTTCGGGCATAGCGAAGAGCGTACGTTCTGTAGCAACGCGATACTTACCATGGACGCTGAGACCAACGCCTCCACCCATAGTAACGCCGTCAATAAGCGCAACGTAGGGTATTTTATAATTAGCAATTAGCGCATTTGTTGTGTACTCTTCACGGAAAAAGTTCTTTGAATCGTCTGTCGGACCCGCTTCGACTAATGCACGTACATCGCCGCCGGCGCAGAACGCCTTATCACCGGTGCCCTTGATTATCATTATGGATTTGGATTTCTCACATTTTTTCAGATGTTTGTAGATTTTTCGCACCATATCTAAATTGATAGCGTTAAGCGCTTTGGGACGATTAAGTATTATCATGCCCTTCGACGAAGATTCTGTGGCCAACACAGAGCCCGCGGAGGACATGTAACGTGGGGAAAACGTTGACTTGGCATTAGTCGAGGCTGCAAGCAGGGGAAGTGTGCGATTGCCGAAGGCGTAAACGATTCTTTGGATTGGATGATGCTGTAAGAAGATAAAGTTTCTGATGAGCTATTTTTGAATCGGCTACCATGATCAAGAAGACTTTGAACCCTTGTTACACTGATTTCTACGTAACTTACCATTTTTCCGCGTTTTTATTTCGCGCTGTCTTTCAAGTTCAACGAGTTGCGCAATCAAACCGCGAGCGAGCAACAGACAAGTAGAACTGTGAGTGGGGCCACAATTGACTGAGTATCCAATCGACGTTTCGTTTCTCGCTGATTATCGGTGTTTCCCTTTTGCTTGTTTGTTTGTTTTTGTTGGCATTCTCTTTTCATGGTGCTTTGTTATTGTCCGCCGCTACTCTTCTCACCGAAACCAGTTTAGAAATTAATGATAAAGAAGTCTTATCAACAAGGTTACTTTTTTTTAGATTGCCCAATTTAATTTGAAAATCTTGTTGCAAACGTGATGTATACGTAACGTAAATTCGTACATGTTTGTATTTTACGAATTTAAATAAGTGGGTGTGAGGCTGTGCCAATTAGACTTTAGTGCAACTCTGTGTTCAACAGCTGGAAAAATGCAAACGGGCCAAATTGACGCAAAAGTATCGCAAAAGTGAAAGAAGAAGAGCGGACCCCCATGCGAAAATTACCTATAAATGGAGGAACAAGACAAATCCTGATGGAATGCAGCGTGACATAAGCTAAAGCAATACTGCAGGGTCGTTTCATAATAGAGTCTTATCTTATCACACAAAAATTCTTTGTACATTTAATTATTTAATCTAATTAAACTCCCCCTTGATAGCAGTTATCAGTAAACAAATAAATGGTGAGTAAACAGGAAAATTAGTGCGCACCTTTCATGAGTCAGTTTAGGAATAGAGCTTATTAGAAACGCAAGTGTGCTCAACATGCAAACACACGAAATAATTGCAAACTTAAAAAAATTTTCACGCAAACAGATGAACTATGATGAGCTGCTTTCCAAGTTGACGATTGACAGGTTGCCATCGGTACAGGATGACGCCATTGAGGAGGAACAAGCGGCGCAAATACAAACAGTGCCACGTTCAGCAGCCGTATTAGGAGTATCGCCAACAAGTGCAGCCACATCTAGTAATCGTGCAACTCAACCAAAGCCAACTGAATCAACAACCCCGCAACGTAAAATATCAACTTCGTCACGTTTCATGAGCGCTTTCACGCAATTCTACAATAGCAGCACGACTCCATCTACTAGCAGTAATCACCACCATGAGACCAACGATGAAAATGCTGACTTGGCTGCAAATCGCACACCCACAAAGGGTATGGAATCGAAACTTCTGTCGATGTGGCACAATGTCAAGTATGGTTGGAATGGCAAAATTCGTTCGAGTTTCTCAAAGGAGCAGCCCGTGTGGCTACTTGGACGTTGCTATCATAGGCGGTATACGCCTCCTGTTACAATGGAAAACTCAACAGAATTTCCTGGGAACGACACGTCACCAGATAATGCGACCTCTGCGTATGATACAATACAATCAGCAGTGGCGCCAGTGTATCCAACGCTGAATCCACACCAAGTAGACGAAATAGTAGTGCCTCAAGAGCTCGGCACGGATGCAGCTGAAAATCAAGTTGCAGAGAGTACTTGGGAGGAGGGTATTGAGGGATTTAGACGTGATTTCTTTAGCCGTATCTGGATGACTTATCGTCACGAGTTTCCGATTATGAATGGCTCCAACTACACATCAGATTGCGGCTGGGGTTGCATGTTGCGCAGTGGACAAATGTTAATGTCGCAGGGCCTTATTTGCCATTTTTTGGGAAGAAGTTGGCGCTATGATCCAGAGTCGCAATTGCATTCAACCTATGAAGATAATACACACAAGAAAATTATTAAATGGTTTGGTGACAGCTCTTCAAAAAGCAGTCCATTCTCCATACATGCACTGGTGCGCTTGGGTGAGCAGCTAGGAAAGAAACCCGGAGACTGGTATGGTCCGGCTTCGGTGTCCTACCTTTTGAAGTAAAATATAACTTCAAGTTTTTCTATTTGAAAAAATTTCATAAGTCAATTTTTTTATAGACATGCATTGGAGAATGCGTCTCAGGAGAACGCGGATTTTGACAATATCGCAGTTTATGTAGCCAGAGATTGTACAAGTAAGTTGAAAATAATTTCTATTCAATAATGAGAAGCCTATATTAAAATATATATTTTTATTTATCTAGTATACATGCAGGATATTGAAGAGTTATGCTGCATACCAGAACCAAGGCCCAAACCAAATGTACCCTGGCAAATGAACCGCAACAACGATGCCCCCGCTCCTCAAAAGCCAGAGTCACAACATTGGAAATCGCTGATTGTACTGATACCACTTCGCCTGGGCACTGATAAATTGAATCCAGTGTACGCACATTGTTTAAAGCTATTGCTTAGCACGGAATATTGCATTGGAATAATAGGTGGTCGACCAAAGCATTCACTTTATTTTATTGGATTTCAAGAAGACAAACTTATACATCTCGATCCGCATTACTGTCAGGAAATGGTTGATGTGAATCAAGAGAATTTCTCATTGCAGACTTTCCACTGTAAATCACCGCGAAAAATCAAATTAGCTAAGATGGATCCCAGTTGTTGCATTGGATTTTACTGTGCAACCAAAACGGATTTCGATAATTTCATCGAAGGCGTACAACTCGTGAGTAAACTTATTATTTTATACCTCTATTCTTTACTTTCAATGACACATTTTTATATAAACAGTATCTACATCCCATGCGCTGTGCCTCGGGCGCCACCCTGGATAAACCATCGGCAACTGGTTGCAGTGGGTCATATTTACAGCAACAACAGGCTAACGCCGAGTACATTGAAATGAATTATCCGTTGTTTACTTTCTCTCGTGGCCGCTGTTTAGACAATGCGTGCGATGAAATGAGTGATTCATTGTACAAGCCGTTGCAACGGCAAGTTGCCCAACTGAGCCAGGAGCTGTCTATGCTATCGATGCCCAGCGTACCTTACAACAGTTGCGATTACAATGACGATAGCGAAAGCGAGGAGTTTGTCTTGCTCTAATATGTTATGCTTACCGGCTGCCTTTCAATCAAAAGCGAATCTAGTTTTAAGTCTCTCATAACATAAACAACGTTATCTTTAACTTATAAGTAACTGTGTTAAACTCAAGCCAAGCGCCACTAACCTGATCGAATCCAAACTGCAGCCACTTCCCACTGTGTTATGTTGTTTTATTAAGTAGACTCAATCGTCGTACACTCACCGCCCGACGTTGTATCTCAAAATCAAAGACTTGATTTAATACTTTTCATTTTTTATTATTTTACGTGTAGGTATTTTCATCGCTTTGGAACGCAATTTGTGAATCATATTTTTATCGTAAATTAATTAACTAAACCAAACTATCTTATCTGTGAGTATGAGTTTATACGTTCGGTCGACTGGTACATCAATCAAGCGTTGCCATCAACCTTGGCTGATGACCATTTGCTATTCCTAAATCATTTATGGTATTAATTTCATTTAGCTTAAGTTTATTGATATTTTATTTTTTTTGTATAAAGTACACGTAAATTGTTTCGTTTACTTTGGTGCAAATGTAGTCGTAGTTGTTTATCTCGAAAGTATTGATAGACTTTTAAAAGAAACTTAGACTAATTGCGCTAATTTATAAATTGTTCATCATTGTCATCCTTTAAGTGCTAATGTATATAAAATAAATTCAATAAATAATTATTGCTTAACATAAATAGGAATAATAAATACTTAAAATTCAGTCATCCTACACTTTATACATGTATATATGTACGTAAATATGTATGTACTTAAGTTGGAGCACCATTTTCACGTGCGATACGCTGTCGTAGTTTAGTTAGATTCTCCTGTGCCGTAGTCGCACGGGTGGGATTGAGTTTTATTGCCAGCTCGTAGGTTACAATGGCGGCCGCAATTTTGTTCCAGCGATGATAGAGTACGCCAAGATTTGTGTGGTATAACATATTGTGTGGTTTTAGCTCGATAACTCGTTTGTAGAGCGTTTCCGCTTCCACGTAGTGTTTGAGTTTACCAAATACATTCGCACGTATGAACATAATTGTTGGCTCATTTGGCAAATGCATTAACGCTTGCGCAGATAGACGCAGCACATCATCGTACAAACCACGATTGTCCAGCATTGTGAGTATATTGGCCCAAGCTTTAGGCTGGCGGGGATTTAGTGCGACAGCATGCTGCCAATGTTGTAGTGCCTCAGTATAGCGTTTCTGGTCTAAATAAAGATTACCCATATTGTAATAGCAGACGGCATAGTTTTTTCGATATTTCAGCGCCATTTCATAGCTCACAAGCGCTTCATTGTACGATTTTCGCGCGGATTGTACAATTCCTAGATTCATCCATGCAACCGAAAAATTTGGCATAATTTTCAACGCCTCTCTAATGTATTCTTCAGCAGTTTCTAACTGTCCATGCTCACGGTAGAGGTTTCCGAGATTCATTAGCGCCGATTCGTATCTGGGATGTAGTTCTATGGCTTTGTGGTAATGACGAAAGGCTTTGTCGATTTCCAATCGATCTGTGGCTAGACGTGCAATGTTATAGTGTACCTTTGCATTGTTGGGACATACATTAAGTGCAGATGCGAAGAGTTGTTCCTCATCTAGCCACTCAGATGCGCGTTGGCGTGTGCGTAGCAAAAAGCATGTAAAAACCAACATTAATAGTCCTTTGAGCAGTGTGCGCAGCCAATGAGTATTTTCGACTGTTTTGTAACAGTAAAGGAAACCATATGCGGTCAACAGACAATAACCAATCGATGGCACATACAGCACACGCTCGGCAATGACAAACCCGACTTTAATAAAACCAGCAGCGGGCAAAAATGGTATAACCATAAGACCTAGTCCTGTCACCAAGCCCACACAACGCTTAAAGTTTGAACAAGCAACTGTGATAAATGAATAAAATGCGAACACTGCCTGTAGGCGTAAATCCCAAACGTTTGTCACGAGCTTAATGCAGCCCAGAGCCCAATCAAAGCTGAGCCACTGAGGGCACACTAGCAGCCAAAAATTCATCACATACAGGTAGTGCTGCGACAGTACACGAGTTAATGGCTGTTCATCGTATGCAACGGGATTGTCGACAGGCTTAAACTGGGCGCCTTCAAAATTCTGCCACCATAGTCGACTCACCACCAGAATTACGGTCGCCAGTGCAAGCGAGATGTAACGCCAGGCGATGAGCAGTTTTAATTGCAATTTAAATGGATGTAAATAGTACTCACGTCGCATGTAGTCGATAAAGGCGCATGCCAATGGTATTGTTACGGCTGTTTCCTTAAAGAGTAGACCAGCTGCCGTTAGTAACACCACTGTACCCACATGAGTAGTGCCATCAATACTGTCGTCGCATAATGTGAGCAGCAGACAGAGTAAGTATAGTAGGCAAAACATGAGCTCCGCCCTGCCAACTACACCGGCAACAGCCTCCGTATGTACGGGATGCACAGCGAATAATGCCGCTGCTATGGTGGCCAAGCGCTCGCTGTCTATGATTTCTGAAACATCTAGCGAGCGCAGGAGTCGCCACACTAGCAACGTGTTGATGCAGTGCAGCAGCAGATTCAGTAGCTTCATGTGTGCCGCTTGTAAACCCAAGCAGGCATACTCAAAATGGAACATAAGCGTTGTTAGTGGCCGGTACGATTTATGTGAGTCAGTGCTATCCAACGGTGAACCCCAGAAGTCATTATGAAATATGCCAGTCCAGTTTGTAGGTAGAGTTGTAACATCCTTGTTCTTCACAATGGCAACGGTGTCATCGAATACAAATCTAGCACCACTTAGGGCGTGGTGATAACTAGCCAGACACAATAGTACCAATATCGTCTGGCAGAGAAGACCACGGAGTGCGTCGTTCCGATGTACTACAGACGCAAGGTAATCCGCGGGGATTCCTCTCATTTTAAATTTTTTGTTTACAAATTCCGACGGTCGACTATGATCTCAGAAAAGTACTAAAAGTTGACATCGTTTATGGGGACACTTAGTGTAACTTATTATTTGCGGTGTTCACGCATTTGTCGTTAACCTATAAGTCTATGAAAAGTTAAATTGCCAACAACAAAATGCACAGGCCAAATTTTCATAGAGTTTCATAGACCCCGAGGCATGTTGTTAGTTAACCTATGGAAGTATGAAAATATGAAAATGGCGATATTTAGTTATTTTTTATGGTAAAGTGGCTGTACTTTCGGAAGAATTTAATTTTAAAATGACGTACGTTATTCTGTCACCTTACTTAACATAAACCATCACATTGCCAATTTCACTCCATATAACTACCTTTGTAAAGAATACTCTTATGTTAGAAACAATCACACAACACATACAACTTTTGCATCAAAATGCAGATTTTGGCTCTTCGACTTCGTCACTGGATGGCACAATTGTATATCAACATTGTCGTCCATAAATTCATCCAATGTTTACTCAATTTCTCCCTCAAGACCTAGACAGGTGTACAATTTTACTACAATTAGTTAATTAATTCTATGTTCATGCATAAATAAAAATATTTCCCTCCAAGAAACTAAATTACGCACATAAACTGATTTATTTAATATTCAGTCAAATGATTTGTAACGTTTTTTCGTGTTATTTTAAATTTATTTCAATTATTTCGCTCAATTGGCGCAATTAAATTTTTTTTGTTTATATAAGAAGAAGAGAACTCACAACTTTAACGAGACGGTCAAAAAAAAAGTGTTCACGCATTTTCGTCGTTAACGTTCATATTTCCATACATTCATAGGTTAACGACAAATGCGTGAACACCGCAATTGTTATTTTTGCTTACCGTGCGTATAAATGGGGTAACACATTTTTTCAAAACTTTGTCGTTATTGTCATTAAATTTAAAAGCAATTTATCCCAGAATTTGATGTTGTGTTTCATTTTGGTCAACTTCCTATTTACTTTTTATTATTTTAAATTTTAAAAATAGGTACGTTTTAATTGAAATAAGTTGGCAACTTCTGCTTTATCGCGAAGAGGAAGAGGAAGAGAAAAACGCAAAAAGCGTGCACCACATTTTCTGAAAAATCGTCGGAAAATCAGTCAAAATTTGTAAATTTTTGTAACAATTATCGCCACTCCAGATAAATTTTTTAACGAAATCACAATGCCAACAAGAACAGACACGACAGAGAGCAACGCCGATGAAGAGTCGCCCCAACAGGATGATAGTACAACAGTTTCCGGATTCAAAAGTGTGGATGATTTCACAAAGGTATGGATTTGATTAAAGTTTAATAATCTTTCGTAAATAAAAGTGGCTTATAATCTTTAGCATGCATTCCGGACTGTTGTAACCGCCACTAGAGCCGCTAATGCATTTCCGCAGGGAGCGTCAAGGGATTTGTATTGTGCGTACCCCACATATGGAAAGATCATTGATCATCAGTCCCAACGTGTGATGGGACTGATATCGAAAGTGCTCAAGGCACACAATGTAAAAGGCAACTTACAAGGGTTCGTACTGTTTAAAAATTGTCGCTTAAGTGGTAGTTAAAGTAAATTTTCTTGAACGCAGATGTCTTTTAGATGAACAATTTGAGAAGGTACAGGAGTGCAATGACATAATATTTGAGCGATTGGGCACTAATCTGGACATAAAAGCTGGATTGCGGCTAAAGCAACGTCATTCTCAGGTTGTAGTTGAAACAGAAATAAGTTCACCGTCAGATAAAAGCGAAAATCCAACAACAAATGCCGGAAGTTGGAACAAAACCACAACTCCAACGAGAAGCTCAATGTCAGCTCGGTTAATTGCCGCTAAAAATATTGAAAGACCTCAGGCTAAATTTAAAGTTCCTGTGGATAACAGTCCACTTGTGCCGTTTGTGCCTAAACTTAAAGAAAAACCAAATTCACTGAAGCCCCTAGCAATACTACCGGAGTACGATGATGACGGTAATGTTATTTCTTACTTGCATCCATACGAATTCGAACTACTCAAGTTTGAACCAGCACCATCACAATTAAATCGGAAAACTCCAATTAAACCAAAATCATTGGAAGAAACCACCTTGCTATACGTCGATACCGTTAGCAAACTGCAGCAAGCGCTTGAGGAATTGCGACTGGCAAACGAAATTGCAATTGATGTCGAACATCACTCCTACCGCACGTTTATGGGTATAACCTGTCTAGTA
Organism: Phortica okadai; assembly: GCA_034638295.1. Lineage (NCBI taxonomy): Eukaryota > Metazoa > Arthropoda > Insecta > Diptera > Drosophilidae > Phortica > Phortica okadai. Next base: position 1,874,854 of record CM067849.1, on the reverse strand, counting down.
CAGATGTCGACACGTGAAAAGGATTATATATTCGATTCGATCGCATTACGGGAAGACATGCATGTGCTTAACGAGGTGCTGACGAATCCAAAAATCATAAAAATACTTCATGGTGCTGATTTGGATGTAGAATGGCTTCAGAGAGATTTATCGATATACATTGTTAACATGTTTGATACCCACAAGGCAGCGAGAGCATTAAACTTGGCAAGAGTGTCGCTTGCATTTCTTTTGAAAAACTACGTTAACATCGATGCCGATAAATCGTTTCAGTTGGCTGATTGGCGGATGCGTCCGTTGCCAGAGGAGCTTGTGGCATATGCTCGGCAGGATACACATTATTTGATTTATATATACGAATTGGTTACAAATGAATTACTTGATATCGATAACGGAAAACCCAATACATTACGCGCTGTCTATCAGCAAAGCACTGATGTTTGTAAAAAGCGTTATGTAAAGCCTCATATAGGGGAAGACTCGCATTTGAATTTACTACGAAAATCGAATCGCGTCTTCGACAATCGTCAGCTAACCGCTTTTCGTGATATATTTCGATGGCGCGATGAAACTGCTCGCTTGGACGATGAAAGTTACGGCTACGTGCTGCCAAATCACATGATGTTGCAGATTGCCGAAAGCCTGCCCCGTGAGATGCAAGGCATTTTGGCTTGCTGCAATCCAATACCGCCGCCAGTGCGTCAACAGCTTCATAAATTGCATGAGATCATTTTGAGGGCTCGTGATCAGCCATTGGTAAAGGTTGGTACGGTTATAAATAAGCAATATTCAATCATTATACTCATTCTTTACTCTACCACAGCCTATATTGGATTCACAGCATGTATCACGCGCTACCCTGCTCGAATCAAAGGTTTACAGTAAGAAACTTTACTGTCCACACGATTTGTCGCATATGGAAGAACTTCGTGATGATTTACCTACATTGCTTGACTTAAGTAATCCTAATAGTAACAATATAAAACAGGACGCATCCCGACCTCCACTGCTAGTAACTGTTCCTGCAATGTCCTTATTCAAAAAGCCGCCGAATTCAGAGTTCGACGAACTTTACAGGGACTTCCAGAGAGCAGAACTTAGATTTAAGAGAATGCCTTACAAGCGTTATATGGCAATTTTACCTTTTGTTGAGAAAGAAAAACGCGAAGAGGCATTGCGTCAGCATAACGAAATGAAGAAACGGCAATTGTGTCCAGCAGCGTTAATGAACGTGGTGAAGGGCGAGCAAAATGATGTAAATGAAAACAGTAATACAGAGCCAGATATATACAGCTTGCCATTGAAAGAACAACTCAAACGTAAATACCAAGTTACTCCAAGCAAAGAGACACATGAAAGTCCGAAATATGGAAAACGTATCAAGTCCAATGCACCGCAAGAAAAGACACCAACGGACGACAAACTGAAATTCAACAATTTACCGGACGTAAAAGGCAAGAACAAGACAAATCAAAATGCTACTAATGAAATGGCAGATAACCAGCCAAGTTCCTCGTCTAAACGAAACACTTCTGCGCAAGATAACTCTCAGACAGCAGCGGTAAATGTCACGGAGATTATGGATGACAGTGATGAAGGTCCTAATGAGCAGCCTGTAGGCAAACAAGAACCAATAACCAATCGTCCCAAGGCAAATCAAAAACGCAACAATAACAAGAAATTCAAGGCCAAAGCGCGACTACACGTTCAATCATCCAATAGACCAGTGTCAATGCCAGCAAATAATGGCAATTTTGATTATGGACAAGTTGACTTTAGGAAATTCAAGGGTGGTGCACAAAGAGCACGTGGCAACGAAGTTAAATCACAGTTCCAAGGCAGGGTAAGTCGGTTATTGACGTTCAATGGATTTCACTTGTAAGAATATTGTTTATTTATTTCCAGAACCAACCGCATAAGGCACGTAACAAGCAGTTCAATAAATTATTTACGTTTAGTAACGTAAAAGGTAATAAAAAGTAAATATTTTAGTACGTCTACTTTTATGAATGAAAAGTAGGAGATGGTTTGGTTATAAATGACGCCATTAAAGTCAATAATTTTGTATACAGTCTGTTTTCTTTATTGGGATTTAACATTACTATATTTATGTACATTGAATCATTTCTATAACTAAAAGTAACAACTTGCAGAGTCGACTACAGTGTCTTGAACATTTTGTCTCCCTCCTTGTCCATGCAGTACTCCACAACCGCGTATATCACAAGAAGGCGTCTTTCGACACCGCGTTTGTGCTTGTCCGTTATCAGTGGATACAGTAAGTCATGCTTGGAAAGTCGATCTACAAGCTCAGTCAGCACACCGCCGGAAAAGACTTGCAGTCGTTCCCACGTTGATTTTCGCAGTCTGTAATTGTTTTTATTAATTGGCTAATTAATATTATACTTTAAAACTTACAAGCAACACTGGTATAGCGGTGCCAATATATCTAGGTGATCCTTGTTGGGATTGCCAAAGGATTTTCCATTGTCGACAAGAACTAAACGCTCCTCTCTTGTCTCATAGTGGTGTCGGTCGCCGTTTTGCATTAAGTAGTCGAAAATGGATGCATCAATTAGATCCAGGAGGCGAATTGTCTCCATTTTGTTCTTGAGCGATCTGAAATAGCGCAAAGTTGTCATTTGGTATCTATTTCAAAATATACGAAATTTCACTTACTTGCAGTAAGTCATGTCATCCTCCCACGGCGCGCGTTTATCATCTTTATAAGTGCGCTGCCACGGTGATCTACGTTTTGCGAGCGTGCCCGGTATAATATAAATGAATACGCCTTCGATATTGTTTTGGTTGTCTCCACAAACCGTTTCTTCCTCATTACAGTAATGACATTTACCGTACAGACAATAAGTCGCATTACTTTCTTCACTTGGCTCACTGATTGTCATTGTATTCTGTAATTCGGTGTCGCCCTTGTCGTAGATTTCTGTTTTTAAGTTCACAACGCGACCCACAACAATTGGTGTCCAACGGAAATCAAGAACGGCACCTAAATAAAATGCATAAACTTCGGCGATGTGACGATCCTTGCCGGCATAAACGGGACCTTCTATGGCAATGTCACGAGGGTACCACTGCGGCTTGAATATAACCTTTTGCTGGTTGGATAAACGTATGAGCAGTTTCAGCTGTGTGCCACGTGCTAGATTCGAAACCTTTGTGATTGGTTCTAAACGCAATGTTTGAAGCAGTTGACCCATAGATGAGTCGTACAGCGGATAGATTTCGTTCTCGCTTGGCCACTGAAATCAAATGACATAAATACAGATGTCGTAATAAAAACAAATGCGCGACATTACCCAATTTGCAATGTCCCACAGCACTGATGCGTTCTCGTACTGCGCTGGTTTGTAGTTCTTTAGTAGTTTGTTGCGATACATAAAGAAGCGCGGATTTCGATTGAGATAAGCCGGCTTTAGATGCCTGATTTTGTGTCTTATCATGCTTTCCAATGCGCGCACGCTCGAAAGTTGATTCTCCTCGGCATTAAGGTAGTACATGAAATAGAAATTTGCTCCGACAACCAACAAGAGAAGGCTGACAAGAGCGACGACAATGATGACAGTGCGTTTGTTCATGGCTGCCAAATTTTGTTACGTTATCTTATAGCTCGAACTGAGTCCAACGTTGATGTACTTTAGGTGCAACCTTTTGGTATGCGTTTGTCATCTGCTGCGCGCCAAATTCAAATGACTATCTTGCCCAGGCGGCTCTTGTGTAATTAGTGTGCTGTGAGACCTTTTTGGCGGAAGTGTTGTTGTAGATGTCGTAGTCGCTGCGACTGAGCCAGCAACCAATTGTATTGTTGTGCTTGTTCGCTGTCGCTTCATTTGAGGAACGCTTGCTGCTGTCGCTGCCAATGTGCTAACAACAACGAGTGCAGCGTCGCACAGTATAATTGGCAACGCGTCGCTGATCTCTCGTTGTGCACCGCCTCGAATTTTTTTCTTACTTGACTTGATTAATTATGAATTCTTTTTTAACCTTTAACTTTCCTTTTTTACTGATTCCCTTTCTGGCACATTGTGGCACACGTTTCCTTCGATACTGTCGTTTATTGCTTCTTGGCCGTTGTTGCAGCAACATGCGAACGAACTACAATTGTTGTTGGTTGGGCTATACTAATGCTTTCGCTGCTGTGGTCTAGGGAGTGTACGCTTTATTTTTAATTTCGTATTCTTTAAAATAATTACGGATGTTTTGTTCTTGTTAAATTATTGCTCAATTTAAGCAAATGATTTTCTGCAAGCGGCTTTCTGGCTGCCAGACACGTCATGTGCGCCTGCATCTGTTCGCATCATTCCATTGTTGTAGTTATTGTATGCGCGAATTTATTAAATTGTCATTTCGGTCTTGAACACACATGTGTATATGCAATGATAAGTTGCCAACGGATTTGGCGTTTGTATGGCAATGGGTCACTTTGTCGGTGCGGATTCTAAATCGAAATTGAAATTGACTGAATACTACTTTTGTCAAGATGACATCAGTTTCTTAAAGAATCGGAAATTGGTTCAGCATTTGAATGTTGTTCTGATTACTTATTATTAGTCTATTGACTGATTACGCACCAATCAATTGTTGGCAGTGATACTCGGGTTCAGTGCCACTTGTGATGTTTTTAATCTTGTAAATCTACTACAAGTGGCGTACGACTGTGCTACTTGGCGCGTTTCGTTAACTCACTAAAAATAAAATTCGCACACTATTAGTAATTGAGCTAATTATCTATACGAGTTCTAAATAAACCAGCACCACCGCATGTTCGCACTTCCGTGGCCAAAATGATTCTAATCGCCGTTGTTTTGTTGCTGTTGAACGTGTGCATAGCGCGGCCAAATAGTATTATTTCATTTACCGGCCATTTTACCCGGCAAATTTCCGTTGTAATTTAGCGAGGAATGACGGTACCTTGCAATGCAATTGCGGCGTGCTTTTTCTCCTTATGCTTAATTATTGAATGCGGCTATAAATCTATTTAAAAGTAAACAAAAGTATTTATAGAGGATTGTTTCTCAGAGAATTGTTACTCGTTAATAACGATTTGATCAAAACAAAATAAATATGTGGAAGCAACAACAACTAAGCTCGGGGATGCATTGTGAAAACTTTTAGTCATCACGGTATCAGTGAAAGAGGCGCCAAAAAGCAAAATCAGACAAAACGAGTAACTAATAATGCTGAATTAATAATATTATTGTTTATTTTTTTTAGTTAAACAGTTTTTGTGTAATAATTATACAGTATGATTTTAAAATAATAAAATATGAACATGAATAGGTGAATCTTCAAATATTTTTCATCCCTGGTGAGCACATGTTCTCAATGCAGGGCTGCCTATCTGCGCCAATGCAAAAGCACACTTATTTAGTTTTAATCTTAAAGTGCTTTATGTGCGTATATATGTTTGCAGACATAAGATTATCTATTATTTTCTGATATAACGGCGGAATATTTTTTTCAAACTTTGAAGCTTGTACTTCTGGATCGATCAATAGGATATGTGTTTTTTTATAATTTCCAATTGAAAACGAAGCGACGTTACCGCCACTACATTTAAATTTGAGCATCATGCTTTGACAGCACTTTTTAAATTGTATGGTAGCTCAGCTAGAAAAAGCTTTGCAGCTCCTAACCGAAATTTGAAATTCAATCTAGCTGAAACTGGTTTCCTTTGAGTTTTGACACTGTCTTCTTTGTAATATTTTTGTAACATCTGCCTGATTGTACTTGATTTGTACAATTCTTACAAGAAATCAAAATTCATCACTTGCACAGTCATATCATGAATAATTGAATTAAACAAACAATATTACGAGTAATGTACTGAGCAGTGAATTGCCTCACAAGCTCGCACACACAGACAGACACACACATACATGAGGGTAGCGAGCACACATTCACACATACGCCACCATTTATGAAATAATAAACACGAAACAAATTACAAACGCCCAGAAGTCATTGTTACCAGAAAGACCCAGTGGTCTCTCATGGGTGGCAACGGTTTGGCGTTCGTTCTTACGTCACATTTCCAGCCAACTACAGTTCTACCCATTCCAATGTCGACACACATAATGTTTGGCTGTTGAGTGTCCCGCACATACATATTTGTTCCTTTCGCGCCAGAAGAAAAGAAAAGTACTAAATTAGCACTCTTTTATATTTGCGGTTCGTACGTTGTGTGAGTTCATGTATGTGCGGTTGGATGTGTATGTGTGTGTGTGTGTGCATGCGTGAGAGTTGGGCTTAAGCGGGTGTGCCCAATGGAGCAGAACGAGTGCTTTGACGGTGTGAGAAGGCGTAGTTGGAAATAGGGAAACCAACAAATGATAACGGCACTTGTGCAAACAACAATAAAGGATAAAAAGCACGAAAATCGAGTAAATGAAAGAAATAATGGCGGCAAATGTAACTGTAATATACGCACACACGCTTGCCAAGTACGCAAACAAGCACATACGAGCTTTGAAATGCGTTTGCAAACAACAAACAAAACGAAACAAAACAGAAACAAAACATAAACAAAACAAACACGTTTTTGTTCGTGTTCAAGTAACAAAATGCAAAAGTAAGCCAAAGTGGCACGTTAAAGTAAGCCAACGTTCTGAATTTCCGCCACAGTAACATGGCAACAAAATTGAAATTCTGTGTGAGTTTTGTGTTGTGTTGTGTCATGTGTTATTTTAAAATGTATTATTAAATTTTAATTTTAAAGTTTTTGTCATAAAATGCAATTTCTTATATGAATTTCTATATGTTTTTCTTTCAAAACTATTTTAATATTCATAACTTTAGTTGCGTTCAAGAGCACACAACTTTTGTAAGAGTCTTAATTAACTGTTAATATTAATTAATTAGCCAAGTTTTTGTTTTTTGTCAATTAAGTGACGAAGCCATTGCCATACGTCTGTCATTTCACGTAATTTCAGTAGCCAAATTCTAATTAATATCACTTAACAAATTGCGTCGCGCTCACAAAGCTCCCCGGCTTGCACAAAACACCAAAAACAGTTTCAATTATCAGCAAATTGCGTATAAATTGTTATTGCCACTTACAAACATACTTAAATGCGCAAAAAGATACACAGACACACACAAACACACATCGATAAGTGGCAGCACAACGCAATACAAACGAACAACAACAATACAATACAAAAAAACATTGAGTGACTTTTTTCGGCTTAAGAGGCAAAGCAACCCTGGCCGCCCGCCCGCCGGCAACAAACGTTGTGTTCATGTGTCATAAAATGCCTAAAATGCTCAAACAGCACATGACCAAAAAAAAACAACGAATAAAAACAACAAATATGCAACTAAAAACCGCATGGACCGCAGAAAAGTATGAAATGTAATCGCCGGAAATGAAAATGTTTGCAATAAAACCGAGACTCTGTCGAAGCTGACCGAGTGCGCTTGCGAGAAAGAGATAGAAAAGACAGTTGGTTGTCCCAAAAGCGGAAATGCGATAAAGATTATTTTTGGTATTTGGTTACAATTGCAATTTACACTACGGCGGCATTTAAGCCCGTAGTCGTGGTCGTAGCCTGCTTCCGGCCTAGCCTTTAATGACTGTACAAAGCACAAAAGGCCACAGAGCATAAAACATGAGAGTCTTACAGAAACACCAGCAACAACAACAACGGGAAAATCAATTATACGCACCTACCATGATTGTTTGTACGGTGTGTTGCACTCACGCACGCACGCCCGCACGCACTTTTACATGTCTCATATTGCCTTATCTGTGCCCTCACACACACACACACACACGACTCATGTGTGCGGCTTTTGGCCATGTTGTTTGCATTAATTACTCATACGTTGTGACTTCCGTCTTGGCCTCCGCCGCTATCTGCTCTCAGCACTCTGCCACTCTTCATGGTGTCCTTTTATGACAGCACACAGACAGACATTTAATGCGGCACGCATTAAGGCACACGCTCGTTGGCATTAACTTTTTTGCGCCGTTCCAGCCACTGATTAATTGGCCGCCATTTCCCTGCATACAGTTATTATAGAGGCGCACCGCAGCGTCAGACAATTGTGTCAAGGGGCGGGGCATGAGCATGACCTTATTTCTGCTGCCGCAAAAAAGAAGAAAAAGAAGAAAAAACGATGTGCTAATTTCGATTGTTTCCCATTTCAGGCAGCTTTTCAACGCTTGTTGCTTCAATGACGCTAAAAAATGATTAATTACAATTTAATTTGTATCGCATTTGTCTGCCACTGGCTTTGGGTATGTCTCTGTGTCTGTGTGTGTGTGTATTTGCATTTAGCGTTGTGTGCGCTTGACGATTCCTAAGTGAGATTCATTTAATTAATTGTTTTTTGCATTTCTTTTGTTTGCTTTTCGTTTCGACTTTTTTGCTGTTGTGTTTGTGTTTGGTTTTGTGTGTGTGTGTGTGTGTGTGCGCATTTCTCATTTGAATTGAATCATTAATAAAGGCACTGAAAAGCGCCAATACAATACAAAAAAAAAGGTTCGCTTTAGTAAAACAACAAAACAACAAAATAAGTAAAGTTGAAAAACCAACAAATAATAAAAAAAATTATGCTAATTTTGTAAATTTGCCTTTTGGCATTTCTCAGACGACTTTTTATTATTTTTTTATCGGTCTGAGCTCAAGCTAATGAGTCGGCAAGCATGTTGAATGTGTTTCGTCAGTCGAATGCGATGCGATAAAGCTGATTAACTTAAACTAACCCGGCTCAGTCGGTTTACGTTTGTAGTACGTTTTTTTTTTTTTGTAATACATATACATACAATTCAAACAGTGCAGAAACTCAATGCCAAAACACTTGAGGCTCTGTTGAAAGAAAGCATTCGCCCTGAAGTATGCAATGCTTTATGCGCTCTATGTTACCGCCAAAAAAACAAAAAAAAAACACGTACATGTGTATATGAAACGCAATGTAAACAAAAATTTATAAACAAACACCCACGTAGCACAAAAATTGTCGTAAAAGCTTCTCCGGCTGCTTGAGCACAACGTAAACGAGCGTTGTTAGTTGTTGGGGGACGGCAATGTAAAGCTTTCGACAACACACTGCCACAACAAAGAAGCACCCAAGCAAGGATAAACAAAACAGTTGCGTAGCGCACCGAACCGAAGCGAAGTACGGAGCAGAGGAGAGCAGCGACGAAGGGTGAATGTGCGCTCTCTCGCACATGTTTTGGCTCGCTCACTTGACGCGCTGCTGCTGCTGCTTCTTCTGATTCTCTTGCCTTTTGTCTAAATGGAGCAACAGTTAAACATAGCAATACGCAATGCTGTGCGCAACACGGCAACCCTGACATTGTATTTGCTCTTTTGGTATGCTCGACTCTCTCACTCTCTCTCTCTCTCACCGACGATGGCTCCTGGCGCAACAGTTAGAGCAACCTCTGTCTGTGTGTGTGTGTGTGTGTGTGTGTGTGTTGGTGACCCCGCGCTATTGTAGAGTGAGTGTGTCCATTTTGTACCTGAAATTTAGCCAGTTTGTCCAGACAGGGAGCAATAGCTTTGCCAGCGCTTTCAAATGAGTCAGTCAGTGGGCCAATGTGGCCTGAAGTTGCCCCTGTGCGTGTGTGTGTATGTGTGTGTGATGGGGCGCTCGTGCTGGCTTGAGTGTGTTTGTGTGTGTGTGTGTGTGCTGGCACCCAGGACATCGCACTGTTTGTTGCTGGCTGCTGCGACAGCATCTCAGCGACTGCGACAGCCGCTGCTGATGTTGCTGCTGCTGTTGCTGCTGCTTTGGCTAGCCAGAGTTTCAGTGCCTGGATTGTTGTTGCCGAGTTTAGTTGATTTGCGTGCGTCGCTGCGCGAATTTCGCGTTAATATTGTTACAAACATTTCAATGATATTTTTTTTTGCTTGTTTGAATATAAATTTCTGACTCGTATTGCAAGCAGTCAACGGCGTGTGACTCGGCTCGTTTAACATTTGTGTGACAATTGTGTTTTTTACATATTTAATATAATAAAAATTTGAAAAGCAAAAAAAAAGATACATGCAATCTCAGTTGCAGTGCATGAATCAATGTAAACTGCCGTGTGAAATATACAAACGCACTTTGTTGTTGTTGGTGTATGAAATATGCAAGCGTTTAATTTGTGCACAATTAGCCAAGAGGTATGTGATTATTTAATTTATTTATTTTGTATTTTTTTTGTGCTTTTATTGGCTCTGTTTTTTTTGTGTAGTCGTATACGCAATTAAATTTGCACAATTTCCAGCTCACGCATCGCTGCATATTCATTTTACGCACGGCAAAATATTTTCATTTCGTATCCTTTATTATTATCTGTTTTGCTTTTATCTGCGCTTACGTTCAATTTCCGTTCCGTGCGTTGCCACCATTGACCCGCTTTGGAATCTCAATATTTCGTCTTCTTTTTTTCTTCCACTTTTATGTACATTTGCGCTACTTTATTATGCTGTGCTGTGCGACGAGTTACGCACAAAGCAAAAGCAACGACAGAAGAAAAAAAAAAAACAACAACAACACAAACACACAAAAAAGGGAAAAACCGAAAATTACAAGTTATTGAGTTGCAAACATGCTCCTGCGCGTATGCTATGCTTTTTTTTTTTGCTTTGTTTTGTTTTCTTGTTGCTGTTGCTGCGATAATTCTGTGGTTTGTAATGTTTTCTTCAATACGCATAGCTAAAATAACAAAAGCGTGCATGCCGCGTCCCTGACTTGACAGCCAGCCAGACAGACAAGCAGTCAGTCATTCATTCAGACCAAACGAACGACCGACCGACCGCCTGCCAATCTGTCTGCCTTTAAGCAAAAACATCTGTGTGAAAAGCGTTTTTACGTTATACGATGCTATATAATAACCAACAGGCAGCATGCGTCGAGGTCCTTGGCACCCTCCAGACATGCTGTCGTCTGTTATTAGAAAAAATGAATAAAGAAAACAACAACAATATCATATAAAACAGCTTTTTGTCTGTCTGTCTGTTTGTCTGTCGCAGCAAAGTATTTCGTTTACGAGCGCCTGAGTGTGTGTGTGCGTAAAAGAGATGGAACGTGTGTGAGTAATGCTTAACAGTGTTGCCATGTCTATCAAATTTACAGTCACTTAAGACGGCACATAAAATCTTTTTAGCAAAAATTTTAACTTTATGAATTATACATTTTTTGGGTTTTTATTTTTTTTGCGATTTTATAGATTTTTTTTTTATTTTTACTTGAAAAAAAGTCTCTTATTTTGCTTTTAAATGTATGTAAATAACATAAATCTACAAAAACCTTATTATTTTATATGGTTTTACTACTTTTTTGCGCTGGTCATTGGCTACTACTTATTTAAGCACAACACACACACATACACATACACACAGACACAGACATACGTATTCATTAAGGAACAAACTCACTAAAATGGTTCGTAACTCGCAACACGTTGCCATTAATGCATGTTTCCCTTGACACTTGTGAGCCAATAAACTTGAAAAAGAGCAACAGTTGCCGCAATACACGCACGCAAGTACATGTATGTATGTATGAGTGCCAGCATACATTCGTGTACGAGCACAAAAACCGAATTCATGCACGAAAGTCGTACGGATGAACGATGTTAATAAAAAAAACAACGTTGACGTCGCTGTCACTGCTGACGTCGACTTCGTGCGCTGTTGGCTGTTGCTGGTTATTATGCTGAGTCGGCATTTTGGACTCGCATAACGCAGTTGTCCTTTGTCGTGGTCGCTTCGTGTGCGCGCATGACTTTCTCCAGTGACTGACTTATTATCATTCATAAATATTTCGTGCTTAGAGCAACAGTGCCAACAACACAACAACGTTATTATCATTGTCGGTGTCGACGCCGTTGTGTAGACGAACAGTTCGCTAAGCCGTTGCGTGTGCGCTCACCGGTGATATCTGAAACGTTGCTAATTTGTGCGTATATGTCGAAGCGTGTGTGTGTGCGTATGTGTCTGTTGATATGTTAATTTCCGCCGTGGTTGTCATAGCATAACAGCCGTGTACGTTACAGCTTCAAACAATTAAATTCGTTTTTTTTTTCTTCTGAAAGTTTTAATTTTCGTTTCGTTTTTGTTTTTGAAGCGTTTTTAATTCCTTGCGTGCTACATTCGTAACAGAGACGTAAAGTAATTGTTGAAAAAACCGAAAAAATTATTAAAAAAATTACACTTAAAGAAACGAGTGCGTGCGTGTGTGTGTGTGTGAGCGAGCGAGCGCTCTGACTAAGCGTTAAAACTTTTAATTGTGTACGTATATTTTTCATTGAAAAAGTTTCTCACCGTTATTATTTATTCATGAAGTCGTACTCATTTTCATTCAATGCCTTTAACTTTAACTTTCATAGCATTTCTGCCTAAAGTTCTGACTGCCATTTGCATTTGGCGGCTGTCACAACAGCAACAACAATAGCGCCGGAAAAAGTAACGCACGGCAAAGAAGAAAAAAATAAAAAAAAAAAGAAAGGATAACAAACATAAAAATAATAATTTCTCGTCTTTTGTGCTTTGTGCCGCTTGTGCGGATTACATTTTGCCTCATTACAGGCGCGCGCACACAATCAGTTGATTAAAATCGCTTCGAGTCTGTCTGTCTGTCTGTTTGTCTGTCTGTGCGCGAATGTGTAAATGAATTTTTCAGTTTTTATTTTATTTCTTTCATTCTTATTACTCAAACGAGTGTTATAAGCAAACAGATTTGATCGTTAATAAAATATTTAATGTTCTTTATGCTCAACAATAATTGTATTATGCTAAGCTTTATATAAAAGCACTGATAAAGAGGCTATAAAAAGCACATTCGCGTATATCGGCATAGATGAAAAGGTACATTGTTTGCTACTCTTCTATGTGTCAGAACAAATGCTCATGTGACAGTGGAGGCAAAAGCGGAAATCTCCTTTACAAATATGTTTCTAATCTAAAAAAATGTCTTTTATGTAAGATTTCGTTTACAAAATGTGAGTAAAATATTACCAGAACTGATTGGAAATATACTCTTTATATGAAATTGGAACTGTTCTGTGGCTTTCAAGAATTCAGTTTTTTATTTTGAGGCAAAAAAAATTGAACACTAAAAAATCAATACTTTCATGAAATTTTGTAATTCTTAATAAATCAAAAGTAAAATTGATACAACAACATTAAAATAAAACATAAGGAGTTGTGATATATTCAATAATGATATATTATTATTTGTGTACAAATGAAGTTCTTTGCCAAACAAGAATTTAATTTGCAGTAAAAACAACTTCTGCGCGTATTTTTTGTCTTTCTTGTACGCTTGTTTTATGTCCTCGTGCTCAAGTCCCACAAGTATATCGTTTAAAGCCTTCTGCTAGGATGCCCCTAAAATTATGCCACAAATTTTGTTGCCTGCCATGGCAAAGTAGACGGTATTCCCTTAAGAATGTTAGCGTCACAGAAATAAAGGGGAGGCGAAGGAAAGGTGACGGCGCGTCTTTTGAAAGTTTTTCCGAATGGAAAGTTTGTGCGTTCGTTTACTACATAATCGATCACATCATTAATTACGCACTAATTACATGGGCCGAATGGCATACAAAGTCTAACCAGGCGTATGCACACTCACGCATAGGCACATTTACTCACACTCTTGCCTGTGTATGTAATTGAGTAGTATGAATTTGTTTCTTGGTATAAGAATGTGTCTGTGTGTGTGAGTTTGTGTGTATTAATTAAGTCTTTGCTAGACAAATGAAATAATAAATTTGTTTGCTGCTAAAAAGTTGCAAAAAACTACAAAGCCACACAAAATAACAGTACATATCAGTGTGTGAGTCTGTGGTTTAACACGTATACGTCATGTGTTCCATCATTAATTAAAGATATTTGCTTTTGTTTATTTTTAGTCGTATTTTGAATGTGCAAATCAACAACAAAAAATTTTAGCAAAATGAAAGAGAATTTTCAACACACTTGAATTTCTTTTGAATTTTGCATATTCAGATACAAATGCAACAATACTGAGTAAGAGTGATCAACTTGTTTTGTATCTCGTGCGCGTTTGATTCATGGAAAATTCTGTTTTTCATATCTATTTTTAGCTGTGCTTGTTTTTGTTATTTTGTTATTTTTTTTTTTTGCGATTTTTTAGGCCGAGTCTAATTTCAAACACAAATTTGATTGCGGTTTTGACGTCAATGCTCGGCACTTGAAACCTTTCACATGCATTGCCAACTTTTGGCTTATGTGCCACAAGCTAAACATCAACAACAACAAAAAGTTGCAAATTTTTGCTCAGCTTAGCAAAGTTAAATGCTAAAATAATGAAGAACCCAACACCAACAAACATATTGCAGATACATGTGTGTTTACTTTTAACCGGAGCCGGAAATGTTCATGTCGTCCATTTTGCTACATTTATTATCATTTTGAATAACATAAAACATTTGCAAAAATTATTCAATTTAAAATTTTTTTCGTAGAATTACAATTATTCCATTTTCAAATAATTTTCGCTTTTCGTTTTAATTTCATTTACGTTGTTGACCAACGATTAGTAACGCTCAAATGTATGCAATGGAAATTTTCTGTTTATAAATATACATTTTCGCTCGAAATCATTTTCAATGCGGCAACTTTGTTTTCTCTATTAAAAGTTATTATTATTAATTTTTGCTTTCATGTTTCAAAAAGAATATTGTGAAAAATATGTCACGTATACGCCAACGAATTTAATATATGTATGTATAAACAAAATATACAATACAATGTGTAAAAATTTGTGCTGCGACATTTTAGCTTACATTGTTGACTGACGACATGTTGAATATGCAAAAGACAGCAAAAATAATGCTATTTTTTTTATATATTGTGCAGGAGTAATAATAAAATACGGCAACAAACACACACACACACATATGCGCGCAAACAAAGAAATTAAAAACAGGAAAAAAAAAACTTTCAGCGCATCAAAAAAAATTTATGTACAAAAAACTTTATACTTTGATATAAAATAATCAAATTGTCACAATGTCACGGCCTCCATGCTCAAGCCAGACCAAGCTCTCCATATGTGTGTGGGCACATATGTGTGTGTGGGTGTGTGCATGTGTGTGTTGGTTATTTAAATGTGGTTGTGAATTTTGTTTGTTTTGCGTACAGAGACAAACTGAAGTTATTTTCAAAAGTTGACGCATTTTCAAATAAATCTTGCTTAAATAAACTTCAATTTTTATTTTATTTCTTTTATTTTTTGACAGCCCATATCGAAATTCAATACGCGGCGTATGCGTAATGTTGTTAAATTTTGATCTTTGCATATTTTATGTCTTGCGTGGAACTGTTTTACACATTGAACTTTATTTATTATTTATTGGGATTTTTTCTGTTATTGCAATTGAATATTTTATGAGCATTTCTGGTTTTCTTAGGCGTTGAAAAAGTTGTTGGGCGAAGAAAGGGAGCGGCAAAGTTCCGCATTTGAAAAATAACTAAGAAATTATACAGAAACTCGTTAATGTTTAATGACTCATGTAAAAAACGCGCTTCATAATAATATTTTCTTCATACATCAAAATTCTCAAAAAAAAAAAATTGTCTTGAAGTATAAAATTACTTTGAATGCTCATTTGTTTGTCTGCTTGTGAGACAGTGAATTCTCCCTTAGACAACACCCATAGCGCCAGTGACTTTGACCGGTCTCGAGAGTTTCGGACGACAGAGGGCGCTGTCTGCAAATAAAGCCTTCTTTGATATCTTTTGATTTTCTGCATTTTTTTGCTGTTCCGTTTTTAATAATGACTTTCATATGAATACATTCAAGTGTTTTTTATTGTCATCGTCGATGCCAATAATAAAGTTACCTATGATGAAATTTTTATGCATTTACAAAGCATCTGAAAAGCTCTTTGCGTATCCGCTTGATTGGTTTTAATAAAAAACAAAAAAAAAATGGTACTTCTTTGTTAAAGCCTCGACTGGTATTTCATTTATTAAAACCAATGACGAGCCTGTCAGCAGCAAGGCACAAAAGCGTTGCATACACAGGACCATTAAATTACACATTTTTTCCCTTTCATGATTATTTTTTTTTCTTCTTCTTTGAGTTACAAAACATTTTTGCGCCGAGATTTTTTTGCCCGATGCGTGTTTTTTATTTGCTTGCTCTTTATGCTTTCATCTCGGTCACTCCAGTTCGACCGCTCATAAATCAAAATCAAGGCTGATACGCAAACAAAGCGCAAAATCAAGACGACAATGTTTATGGGCGGTGAGGGCGCGCGGGCGTGGCGCAGGCGGTTCAAAGCACATGTTTTCGAATCAATTAAATTGTGTATTAAAGCGATAAATTCAAAAACGATTTCGATTCACATGAAAAATACACACACACACACACACATACAGACATACACATGCATGAATAAACACAGTGTGGCAGGCAGACAGCGGCTGACTGACTGACTGACTGGCAGTCTGTCACAGATACATGCCATTAGATACTGGCGCGTGGTTTAGAAAAGCCGACAAGTTGCTGCAGCCAATGTCATTTCGAACGATTAAGCAAACATAAAAAGGCTTAAAAGTTCACCGTTCATGCTCATCCGCCCGCAGAGCAGCACGGCAAAATCACAGAGCAGTGAAGAGGCAAAGTGGGCTGTTTGATGACACAAAGTGCAGAACAAAAACAAAAATAAAAACAAAAACAAAAACAAAAAATTACATGTGTATGGAAGAGAATAAAAACAACGGTGAAAAAGAAATATGCACACACAACTTAAGAGATTACTTACGGATACGGAAAGCATCAATCTTTAAATGTCACTGAGCACAGACGATTTTGCACACGTTGGCCGACGGGAGGGGCAGTGAGAGCGAGAGAGAAGAAGAAATGCCACTAAGCTGCCAACTGAACTCACGCTGAGACATGTATAATGTACGTGTGAGTGTGTGTGTGTGTGTGTGAGCGAGAAAGAAAAGAAATCGCATCATAAATCCATGTCAGATTAGAGAAGTATTGCTGCCTTCAAAAAGAAATAAAAAATATATAACTTAAACTGTGAAAGAATCAAGAGAAAAGCTGAGCTGATGTATTGGCGCACGCCGCGTTGTTGTTGTTGTTGGCCATGGCTTACGGCTGTTGTTGTTGTTGCCGTTGCCGCTGCGGTTGATGAGCCGCTGAGCGATGAGTTTTAAGTCAAATTCAAATTGATTGTTTAACGCATTTCAAATCAATCAAAAGCTCGTTTTTTTCCTCTGGTGCGTCTAAGCAAAGCAGCTGCGCGCCCCTGTGTAATGTTAAATTAGTTAAATAACAATTGAAATTAGGCAAATGACGGCCCCGATGTCGATAAAATGTTAAAACAATTATCGTAAATTATGTGTGCTTGGATATTTGAGCGCATAGAGATAAGAATCGTTTGCATGAGAATCAATTAGAGAGTAAAGGCGCAAATTGCGGCAAACAACAAATTGAATTAAGCGTGCCACACACACACACGCACACATGCATGAGCACAAACAAATGAGCCGCATTATGTGTGAGGGAGTAAACGGAAGGCGTTGATTGTTTGGGAGCACCGCAAACTCATATTTATAAAAACATTAGAGCAGCATGAAGGACACGGCAACAGCAGCCAAACGGCCAGCTGAGCAGTGAGCAAGTGCGGTGGCGGTTGAGTGACAGAATGACAAAAAAAAAAAACAAACAAAAAACCAGCCATGTTGCTTAATAAAAAAAATGAAAATTCAATTTGTGGCATTTTTGTCTTGTTGCTCACTAATGATTAAATCGATATATTTCTTTGTTTATCTCTCTCTCACTCGCTCTCTGTTAAGCAGCATGGGTCGTTTGATAATGTATGGCGACGATAGTTGACGTCCTTTGATGCTGGCAGACTCATGTAATCAAAGCGTGTAGTTGAAAGATTGCTACACATTTATATTTATATAAGATACTTAAGAAGTAAATATAAACAATGAAATAACGGTACAAAAGAAAAAATACCTGGAAAAGCGAACTGTCTGCCTTAGCAAGTCGAGAGTTGCAAAAGAAATGCGCGATGAATCTTCTCGGAATGTTTGAAATTGTGCAACTTACTTAAATATTATTAAAAGAATTCTCTGAAAAACATAATTATTCGAAGCTCCTTGTGCACTGCACGTGGCAAAGTGCGATGCTTTGCTATTAATTATCAGCTTGTATATGTTAATTGAAATGAGTTGTGCAAACAAAGCATTATTTGCTTCTCATAGTTATACAAATTTAGTACGAATTGACTGTGTTAAGTAAGAGTAAGCCACAAGTAAATTTACAACACACACAGACACAGAGTTGCAGAGAAGCGTTGCAGATGGGCAAGTGAGGCGAGTAAAGGTAAGCGTGCAACGGAGCGTATACGAAATATTGCAACAATTTGGTATAACCGGAAATTGTTGTTACTTTTAGTGGCACAAATATAGTCTCTCACACACACACACACACACACACACATAGATGGAACGACAAAGTGAAGCGCTTGCATCATTGTATGCGGCAAGTCGAGCATCGTGGGTGGCCAATGTGGCAACATGCCAAAATGGCAACAACGTGGGTTGTTGTTAAGCGTCGTTTTCATTTCGTTTAATCGCCATTTAAGCTTTGTGGCGCAACAATTGTTGAAGCGTAATTAATGCGATTTGGGATATGTTTCCATCGATTGGCTATAAGCGCTAACAAATAGATACATGTACATAAGTATCTGTGTGTGTCTATTTGTGTGTCTTGTGTGTGTTCGTTTGGCCTTAAACACATTTGTGCATGTTCAGGTTTGGTTTTTTTTAAATAATGCTGTCGGTCATCAAATTTTTATTAGCTTTTTTTATACTTTCTTCAAAAAATAAGTGTAACACGCTAAAAGTAGACAAGTAAATAAATAAATTTCGATTTTTTTTTGGCACAACAAATCGAAAACATTTCACGAACACAAATTGCGTACATAAAAAAAGTTTTAAATGAATTGTCCAACCGAATTGCTGCCCTAACTGCGCCCAAAGCATAGGCAAAGTAACATGTGGCCAAGTCTGACTGACTGACTTACACAGAGTGTTGACCGACACGTGCTAAGGCTGACACACTGCCATGCCTCACACACTGACACTCACACTAGCACACAAGCACATTCATAAACTTATACGCATTCAGAGAAATGAATGAACTTGTCTAGTGAGTAAGAGATCCAGCCAGCGAGCAAATGTAATAAAGTAGGGAAGCTGAGCACTGAGTGGATAATATAAATTTCACTTAAAACTTGACATGCATAGTAATGACAAAGAAACAGGTTACCCAACAAAAAGAAGCTAAGAAAAACGAAAAGAAAACTATTAAAGCATGAAGAAATGAAGGAATGAAAGCGGCAAGTCATGCAAAGTGCGCCAAAAGTTGAATATACTTGAGGACGCGTTCAGTCTTCGTTGCAGACGCCTTCAACTCGGCTTGAAGCCAACAACCTTAACTTCAAATATTTACAGTCTTGAAATCCATGAAATTTATCATTGTGTATGTGTGAATATATACATATATATATGTGTGTGTGTGTGTGAGGCATACAAAAGTGGCTGAAGGAAAAAAAAGGCACAACTATATTAAAGTAGAAAGTAAGGCGCAAAACCACAGTGGCTTCAGAGGAGCGCTGTGAAAAGGAGAGCAGAGTTGAGGAAGGCACTGGAGGAGAGTTGAGGAAGGCACTGCTCTGATTAAGAGGGAGTAGCGGACCGGAGAGAGTTGAGAGAGAGGAGGCATAGAACACAATTCAACTGAACTCAACTCAACTTGACTCAATTCAAGTTGACTTGGCTCGACTGCCAGCTTGGCTGCCATGACTGTTTATCTTTGGCTGTAAAAGCGGTTTGGCGGCAAAGCGGCAAAGCATCATTTGACAACTGTTTGCAATGCAAATGTGGGTCAAAGCACATTTACATTAGTCATGTTCTTGCGGCAGGGATTTTTGTCTTTCAGTCTCCCTGTCTGTCTGTTGGTTTGTATATTTGTTTGTTTGTTCTTTGTGCGTCGCCCACGACCGCGGGCAGAGCGTGAGCCGAAATGAACACAAATGAATATGTTTGAAAATCTGTTTGTCATTGTCAATTGCTTGCAATTCTTAACGTTTAAGATTTGTGACAAGCCTAAGCTGATTTGATTATGCTAAGTTAGCATAATAAGAGCGTCGACCTTGTATATATTTTCAAGCATATATGAATAGTAATTTCAAGAATTTTCCACATAAATTCAAACAACAGCAAATAAACGATGAAAAAATGCTGACATCTTAACTAACTAAGTTTAAATCAACACAATCGACTCGGCGTTAAATTGTTTGCCATGTTTATTATCTTGCTCGTGCTTGTGCACGACGGCTCGTATGTGGAAGACATATGTATTTATGTATGTACATATGTATATAGCTTGTGGCAGACTCACAGATGTTGCCATGACATGTGTAATTGTAATTGCTGACGACGCGAGGCGTGTATTGCTCTGCTTAGAGTTGAACACAGGTTAACAGACGTTGGGTATGTTGGTTTTGTATGTGTACATACACATAAACATACATACATGCATATAAAGGGTGTGCCAAAATATATTTTACTCAATAATTAAAATTGTATGCCGAATTGTCATATGTGCTTTGTATTCCTATAAAACATAGGAGTATACATTATTGATTTTTTCGTTTAATTTCTAAAAATCTTCAACTGTGAGCACATATTGACGTATGTACTGTATGAGTCTGTGTGACATAGGAGTATATAATATTATGATAGTTTATTTTTCAAAACCTTGCACCCTTTATATGCCAGTCCATGTGTGTGTGTGTGTGTATGCTTTTGTTTAGTTATGCGTAAGCAAACTGTTGACTGTTTGAACGACAAGTTACAATGTTTTGTAGTTCGAGCAATAAATACAACAACAGTAACTAAAATGACAACGAGCATTTGACACTAACAAGTCAGTTGCTTAAAGCTTTAACGCAATCATACAAACTCACACAAACTCACACACACACTCACACTGACACATATACAAGTGCATAGGGTAATCGAATTTACATAGCTGCAGGCATGTTTGCGTATCTCTCAGATATCTTAGTTCTGACACAGTGTACATTGTGTACTTCCTTCCTTACTAGCTTCCTTCCTTCCTTCCTGACTGCCCTTATTTCCTACCATTTGTGCGCTCTGCTTCAGCACTCTCCATGGCCCGCTTAGACAAAAGCCGCGTTCGATAAAATATATTTATTTTTTTTTGCTCGCCGTTAAGTTTGTCGTTAAGTTCACATGTTCGACCGTAAATTCAATGTTTTTTTTTTGTTTTAGTTATCCTCTGTACACACACACAAACACACAGAGAGTGAGAGAGCGTAACCATAAATGGGCCACAAGCCATAAGCCTAGGACCAAGCTCCGCGCCCATTATGGTTGTCGGTGAGTTTCGAGCTTGTCGGGGCGCGCTTGACTTTATTGTTAGACAGTGAAATGTTTGATGTTTTCTATTTGTTTATTACTTATTCATGCGTTTATTTGTTGTACTTGTCGCTGTCGCTGTTGTACTACACGGTTTTGTTGTTGTTGTTGTTGTCGTTGTTGTCACTGTTTGAATCGCTTGCCTGACATTTAGTCCATTAAAGTAAAACGTTTTACTTGTCCAACATGTCGTATGCGCAATGTGCTTAAATTTTTCACTATTTGCCATAGGAAAGACAAGCGAAACAAAGCACGTGTAAGTGATAGACAGCCAAGGCAGAGGGTTGGTTGAGCAGCGTGTTCGCAAGTGTTTGTTGTTACATAAAAAGAATAACGGCGAATGAAATAAAAATATTATATTTAACGTTATTTTCTTTCAACCTTTTTTGTTTATTTCTTTTCTTTTTAATAGTTTATTGATTTCTTTAATAAGAAAATGAATTAAGTATACGTTTTGTTTGTTGTTTCTTACAATACAATTGTTGCGAGACGATTGAAGTTCATTTATGTGCTACATGACATCATCGAAACAACAACAAGAAGTGACAAACAAAAGGCGACGTGGACGCATAAGCATTTCAAAGACCGACGAACAACGCTTATGATTAATGCGCATGTGGTTGTTGAATTGAATTGAATTGAATTGCTCTCAAGCGTGAGGGAAAGCTTCATTAAAAATGCATAATGCGTGAATTGCTGTAGCGGGCGCGGGGGTAGTGTGTTGTGAAGGGCAACGATGCATGCGCGTGTGCAGCTTATGGCTTGAACACAGCAAAGAAATTGCTGAAAGACAGAATCAAAAAGGAGCGCGTCATCAGCAGGAAAAGCAAAAACGAAGAACGCTTAATTACATTTTCACTGCACGAAAGCATCTTTTCACACATGCGAATTCATCCATCAACATTCTCATCAGCGCCATCATCATCAACAGCATCATCATCGTCAGCATCATCATTACAGACGGCGTCATCATGAGCAGCAGTGACTGCGGCAAAGCAGCCAACAACAATGCAAGGACCTTGCTGCGCTCAATGATTTCTATAGCAGGAGTTGGCAAGGGCGAGGACGTCGTTCTGTTGTACCACACATATATATGTATGTGTCTGTGTGTGTGTGTGTTAATGTGTGTGTCACATTACAAACGCTTACTTCGATGTCGTTGTCGCTGATATCGAATGTCGCACGACTGCCTACGATTTTTTTGCCTTCAGTCTTGTTTTTTTGCTTTCTGATTGTTTGTTTGTCTGTCTGTGTGTCGTTCTGTTGCTTCGCCTGACATTTCAAGTGACACACACATACACCAACGCGATATCATTTTACATTGCTTTCGCTTTTGCAGCACCTCGCAATCGCGTTTCACATCCTTGCGTAACTTTATGACGTTTTCAATTTTCAGTTTCATTTTATGCTCACTGACGCCGCCATCATTGCCGCCCTTAACACACCACCAAGCCGACAACAACTACCTGACATTCTAGTCAGCTTTTAAATTGCTTCAATGCTCATTGTTCGTCTGTTCTTTTTATAGACTCCTTTTTGCACTCTTTGCCGCTGCTACTTCAGCCTCGTGTCACTATTGTCGACGCTTCGCTTCCGCTTCCGTTTCGGCATTTTTTTGTTCTGCTCCATTGTGTCTTTCAATGTGCACATGTTGCTTCTAAAATAGCATCATATATATGAGTGTACGTCTGTGTGAGCCTTCTGTAGTCAAGAGTTGACAATGCCAAACGGCAAAGTAACAACAGACACACTATCAGACCTCAACTCATATAGTCTCGTTCTCGTCCTTCTATGTCGCATTGTGTGTATTTTATCTATGTGTGTGTGTGTGTGTGTGTGATTGTGTGCTCTTTCAGTTGGCATGCAACAGTTTGGACGCCATTGTCATTTAAATGTCTTTTGAGTGTCTCGTTGGTGTTATAACTTTCAGTCCTTCATTTCGTTCCCTTATTTTTTCTCGCTGTTTGCCTTTGTACTTATAACTAACTCAGCTGATGATCGTTGAGTACATTAACAATGCGATGAAGGTTGTCATCGACCAATGTTGTGCGTTAAAATGACAGAATTGCATCTCTCTGTCTCTCTCTCGCTCTAATCTCGCCCTCTTTTGTTTGCACAATTGCACAGATTCGCACAATTCAAATATGTTTACATATATTTTGTTGTTGCTTTTCCTGTTTTTTTTTTTTTTCATTTTTTATCTCAGTTTTTGTGATTGTTTTGATAAAATTATAATTCAATTTGATGAGAGTTCAGCATGGCATTTGTTTCCTGTCGTGAATTTTTGTATCTGTGTATTTTGCGCATGTATATGTGTATGTGTGTATGTGTTCGTTTATTGTTCTAACCAACCATGCATAAACTTCACCGCAGATTAACTTATGTTTGTGTATTTGAAAGTGTTTCTAGCGCATGTGTAAAATTCAATTAAGAATTTTACAGCTTTTAGTGTATTTGTGTGTGTGTTTGTGTAAATGTTCACGCTTGGTTGAACGCCATTTTATTATTTTAAGAATTTTATTATTTTCCCTTAAACGATTTTTATCGATTTGCACATATTTCGTTTTTGTATTAAATGATTTATAAATGCCAATAAAGGTAAAACTTTAAGTCTTACAAGATATCCTTCGTTAAATTAATAAAGGACAATTTTTTTATGAAAATGAACGGTTGTCCAAGCCAAAGAGTGATTTAGTGGTGTGAAATGGGCAATGGGTAAAATTAGGATGTCAGTTTGACGTTTGAGACTTCGCTGTGATTGAGCGATTGTCAAATGTTGGGCAAGCGGATAAGCATCGCTCAGATAACGGAAAGTCTGTTGGGAATTGAGTGAAGGAACGCTTTGAAAAACTTCTCAAGCTCCCAAGCAAGGAGAAGGCATTGAAAAGGGGAACGTTCTTCACCATCATCAATTAGATTTACTTAAAAGAAAATATTTTTGAATACTTTTTCTATTATAAATTAAGTTACGAGTTAAGAATAAATCGCTCTTCAAATTAAAGTTCCACATGGAGTGTATTTAATTTCCATCATAGCCGAAGATGAATCTATTTATAACTGTTGCAAATACTGTTTAAAAATGTAAAGCACATGACAGACGTTTCCATTCAATTGATTAATGGTTTTTGTACACTTTTCAGGAACGCTTTGAAAATGCCAACGATTTTTGCAATTGTCGCCAATTAAGGAAATAGACAGACCGAAAATCTGTCAATCAGTTTCGCGAGCAGGTCATAAAGTCGCAACTAAGTAAAGTCCTAACAACGTGCAACCTGCAACGTGAAGGCAAGGCGGCGGGCAAAGAGCGAAGAGCAACGAAGAAGAAGAAGAAGTGAAAGCACTTAAACTTGTGACCGAAGCACGCAAAAGCAGTAAACGTGAAAACATGTCGAGTGGTCGCAGTGCAAGGCTCCCGCCCACGCCGAATGCCGCCCACAATAACAAACATCGCATGACCGCCGGTAGCCTGGCCGAGCAGAATAGCAACAATGTGCTGCTACAGCAATACAATAACAGCAGCAGCGTCGTTGGCAGCGGCGTCGGCAGCAGCAGCACAATGATGGCAGCCAGTACAGGCACCGCCAGTGGCATTGGCCTCGGTGGCGGCGGTGGCATGAGCGTTGGCAGCGGTCTAAGCATGGGCAGCGCCGTTGGTGGCAACATCGGCATTGGCATGATGAGCATGGGCAGCGGCAGCACGAGCACAACCGATTCAGCGACAGACAGCATACCCGGCGAGACGGTCGATGTGCTGGGCCCAGAGCTGGCGGTGGCCACGTCACAGGTGCTCGAGAATCTGTCAGAGAACGAACGCAAGATGATCATTGAGGTGCTCAATCGCGATGAAAGTGTGCGACAGCGCGATGCAACGCGCATTATGTGAGTATCTTTTGCACATTTCTATACATGATTCTATATACATTATCAAACGATTCACAAAACATCGATTTTGAATGTTAAGCACTTAGAATGTTTTCGCATTTCGCTTTACGCGCGCACATGTTGCAGTCGCGTCTAGTCATCCATCTTATGGTAGTTGTGTGAGCACTTTATGCTTGAGCACTTCTCGCTAAGCACCTGTCCCGAAAAGCACTCTGCACCCAACAAACTGTCATGCATGTTGTGCACGCGTTGCCGTATTTCCGGTTGCGACTGTCACAGCTTCCGGTTGGCTGTCATGTGTCTTTGCTGAAAGGCAACCGCATGAATAACGCATTAAATGAATACTCATGGCAAATTGTTTGCCTTTCTTTTGAGATTATGTCTTCGACATAGTCGTTACTTCTTCTCTTCCCTACCCGGCACCTCAACCGAGCAAAGTTAAGCGCCGCCATTGTCAGTTTCACACTTTTGAGAACGCCTTACTTTGCACTTGTCCTTTGAGCCTTCTTAGTGCCGCTTAGCATGTATTTTATGACCCAATGCCACTGAGCACGACTTTAGCTTGGCTTAGATAACATTCTGTGGCTGTTTTTTTATGCTGCTTCCTTACTATGCCACTGTCTGTGTGTTTGTGTGCTTATCGGTGCAATTTTGTTCATACAATTTCATTACTTCGTGCCCTCTTGCTCATCTACGTATTTTTAATGCGTCAATCGCGCACATAAAAATGCTCAGCAGAAAAAAAAATACAAGAAAGATATAAAAAAATAAAAAAAAACAAGTTTTCGTTTGAAATTGATTTTTCATTTAAATGTTAAATTTTATTGCGCGCATTAAAAACTGTCACAATTTGAGTTTATTGGCGTTACAAGTTTTTCATTTTAGCTTCGCTCGCCTTGGCTGCTGTTGATTTATTCATTAGCAAATGTTTTGTTTTCCTTGATTTTCTCAGCGTGCTAAAAATAACGTTTTTGTTTGCAAATTTTCTTTTCCTCACAGTTGATTTAAGTGCAGCCAAGAAGTATGCAATGCTTATCGTTGATATAAAATTTCTTTTTTGTTGTTTTTCGGATTGTTTTTGATAGTGTGCAAACATTTCGAAGAAATTCGTTGATGCTATAAAATTTAATGCGATTTTTATCGCACAACTCGGAAATTACACACAGAAAATTCATAAATTAAGAACTAGGCAACAATATATCGCCATAATGACCTAATAAATTCGCCTAAACTTGATCTAGACGTAAATTCATTAAGGCTTAAGTATGTCGTTTCTAAGCACTTGATTGCTTAATCATGTTCATGCGTGCCATTGTTGGCAGTGTGACAAAATGCGTGTAGCGTGTAGCGTGCAGCGGGCGGCATTGACGACAGGATGCCCGAAATGGTTAGCGAAGCGAGTCCGTGTGATATGAAAGGCATTCAAGCGCAATCGCATTCAAACGTAACGAAACAAAAGGATACGGATAGGAAACGACATGAAATGAATGCGATGTCACGTTAAGAGGCATAAACTTAAAACGGAAACGGAAGCGGAAATAGCAAAATTGAAAAACGTCTGCGTTGGAAATGGTCAACACTAATGTGTAGCATACTTCACAGCAGCAAAAACGAAAACAAAGGCAAACAGTTGGCAACTCAATGTGACCAACGTGGCGTTACCACATGTTGTTTCGCCGTCATCAAAATGGCATTGGCCGAGCGAAGGCAGCGCGCCATGTGGGCTGTCCATGTATTTTCGTCCTTGTTGTTGTTGTGTGCTGGCGCCTTTTTTTTTACTTTGTTTGCTGCTGTTGATTTCATAATGTCAGCAAATCGAGTAAAGCGTCAATAATGACGCTGACGCCCACATTAGCAAACAATGGGCGAGATTATTGTGTGTGTCTGAGTGTGTGTGTATGTGTGTGAGAAGTGTTTGTTTGCGTGGGTTTGTCATTTTCGCGTTTCCCCATCGTTAAATTGATGCCAAAATAATTGTCAAGTGTGAGTTTTTTGTTTTACTTTCATTTCGCTTATATAAATTTTATTAGGCATTCAAGCTTTGTAATTAATTTTATGCTGAGTTTCATGTTACGCACACAAATACAATGCGTAAATATTTATCTTGAGTTAAGTATCTCAGCTCAGTTGAGAGTTACGGCCAATAAAGTTTTCATGCCTCAAGCGTTTTCGATTTGTTTGAATTTCATTAAATCAGAACTCACTTTGATTTAGTCAGTGAAGCATTCTAATTCACACTCTCTTGCGCTTTGTGTGTATTTGTTGTAATTTTTGTTGTCATTTTCGTTTTAATTTACTTTACACTTCTAACACTTCCTTACTTGGCTGCAAGGAAAGCTTTAAAGATTCTGTCTATTGCAAGACATCCTGCCTTTTTTTGTAAGTGAACATTATGTTGTGATAGAAAAGTTTGCTTTTGAATTGCACGCCACACAGCGTTGCATTTATTACCGTTGCCATGCAAGCACTTAGACAGTTACACAAGGCAAACCGCTTTGCTTGCACACGTGCCGCAATTTGAGTTGTTTGAATGGCGCTCGTTCTTCATACTTCAATGTTAACCGACAATTTTCCTGCTGCTGCTTCGACTGCTGTACCCTGACACTTTATTAAAGTTCAGCACAGCTCACTTGTTGTCACAACCCTGAGGTCGCTGCCAGTCATTGCCACCGCTCCTGCCACTGTCACTGCCACTGTCACTGAATGAAGATGTACACCAGCTTCTTCTTCTTAGCTTGTTTGTGCGTCTGTTTATGTCTCATTCGCACAGCCGCTTTACGGTTTATCCATCTCACTTGCATTTTTTATTTTTTTTTTTACAACGTGGCTTAAATTTGTGTTGTTTTTGTTTTTCTAGTCGCTCGTTGAACTTTTTCCGCTTCTCGACGACATTCTGCTCTGCATTTTTCGCTTCTAATGTTGATGATTACTTTTAATTATAAGTTCGCTGCTAGGCTGCGAATGCGCAGTCAAGGACAACTTATGCCTTATACATGCACAGACATCTTTTCAGCAATTTTTATTTTTTTTTTTCTCCTTCGCCCTTATCACCCTGCCTCTGTCAAGTGACACGATTGGCGAGTGTGGCGCGTGTGGCATTTGTGTCATTCACATTTGCTTAGGTCGGCGGTTGCTGTTGTTGCTGCTGTTGCTGCTGCTGCGCGTTTATGCCTCTAATTGGCATCATTGAGCGTCGTCGCAACGAAAAACTTCATTATCATACATTAACATTATTATCGCCGCCATTGTCGTGTCATTTAAGTGGCAAATATTTCGGCTGCCTTCGTCGGACAAGAAAACTTTGCCAGTCTTGGAATTTTGGTAGTTTTGCAGCATTTTGCACCTGTTTGGCTGCCAGCGAGCTGCTGAAAACTTTACGAGCAATGCCGCTGGCAAAATGGTGTCTCTGCCATTACGGTTAATTTACAGTTGCTTTTGTTTTACGATTATGTCAACTGTTCGTTGTTATTTTTGGCCAACAGGCATAGCCAAAAAATTCAAGAAATTTGTTGAAATGAATTTGTTGTTGTTTTTTGTGTTTTATCATTAAAAAAATATCAAAGTTTTGCTATGAAGCGCTTTTAATTTGGCGCACTTTGGTGCCTGGCAAATGTCATAACTAATTAGTTGGCCGAAAATGTGTAAACTTGTATCTTACTTGCTTCAATGCTGTTCTGGGACTAAGAGACTTCGAACACAACATATTCATTTGCATACAAGCGTTGAACCAAATGTCAAACATTGTTGGTTTTGGTCGCCCCGGTCTGCCGCCTCATGCATATATGTATTAAATTAATAAAAGCATCACTTAATGTTGTTGTTGTGCCGCTCATAAAATGTCATTAAGCTTGACTTGTGTTTACTGCATGTGTGTATGTATAAATCCGACGAGAATTGTGGCAATGATGTGGCAACACTGCAACGTTAATATTTAATTTAATTACTTTAATTAAAGTGCCATTACCCAATTACATAATAGTACGCACACATGTAAGATCAAAGGTCACCACTGCAGTTAATTCTGTGCAGCCTCACAACACTCAACGAACAACAACACAACAATAACGATAACAACCACAAAACACATTTAATACAGTCACATGTGCATTCATAGCGGCAACTTTGCCGACGATGTTGAAGACTGTAACTAAAAAGCGGCAAAATATAAATTATAATTGCATTAATTTGCCGAGAACATATTAAAAAGCGACACATACAATTTAAATTTAGTTATGACGTTTAAAAAGCGTGTGAAAGTATCTCACGGTTGGTGAAATTGAATGAAAATGCGAGAAAATCTACGATCGGATAAGAAAAAGAACCTTCACACACACACAGACACATACGGACACACACAGCGTCATTAAATGAAAGCCGACGACAGTCGTGCTCATTAAAGGTTCATTAATGATTCCTCGAAATTTTCATTACTCTCAAAAATAATAAAAATGCGTGACTTTCTGCATGCAATACAATTCTTTCAATTGGCGATCGTTTGAAAAAAAACAATTCTAAAGTTTTACAGCTTTACGTTTATTTCTTTGCAATTAAATAAATAATTACGTTGAGCAAAGCAAAACGGCATATTTGTTCAGCAAATAACAAAAGTGGCAGCACTTGTAGACAACACGATCGACGCGCAGTGCGCTCACCTGTTGCTTTTCAACCGGTTTCAATTCGGTTTCAATCTTGGTAGTTTCGTTTGGTGGCTAGCAAATCTCAGCGCGCGTTCGACCGCTCATTCAACGAACGCGTTTCAACGAGTACGCACGCGGCTGAGCGTTTATCGCACGCGTAACTTTCGTGTGTCCGACTGATCTAAAGCGTGTGTCTGTGTTTGTACAAGTGCATGTGTGTATTTGAGTGTATGTGTGTGATGAAGATTGCCGGTTTGAGATTTCTTCTACCTGTGCCTCGATCTATACGTATAAGTCAATGTGTTATTTTGTCTTCTTTATACATACACACAGAAAAGAAAAAAAATCAACAAAGGTATCTGACAGATACCACGCAGTACCTTCAAGCGCTTTTAATCAGTTTTAAAAAGAAAGCAACACGAAACGCCTTTAATTAAGCAACGAAAATGAAATAATTTTTTAAGCAACACAACGAATTTCAAGAATTTTATTGCGATTAATGCGATATTAGCGAAATAGCTAAGTGTAAGAGATAAATAAAAAAATAAAAAAAATTACAACAAAACAAATTAAAAAAATTTACGCGAAAAAAGTGTGCAAAAAAGATACGAAATTGAAGTTAAAAAAAAAAACAAAAATAAAAAATTGTAAAACACTGAAAATCAAACGAGTTAAAAGTTAATAAAATAAGAAAAACCTTACGAAATCTAATAAGAAAACGTTCGAACGTCAGCGCAACTGATTACGTTGCAGATACTTAGATACAGGCGGCGGACATAAACAAACAGTGGAAAAAATAAAGGTAATGCTTACATCATGAAAGTATCTGCTATAATTGTTAAGAAATTGCGCTTGAGTACGTGCAGCGCGAAGGCGGCAGCAGCGACGTCGGCAGCGCCAAGCACGGATTCGCTGAGTTCTTGGCATTCGTTGTAACGGTTTCAATTTGCTTATTTATGTGTAAAATTCATTTAAGCGATAAGCAAACAAAGCACCTGTTGCCACTTAAATTTACAAGAAAAACATAAAATAAAAAAATTAAAAAAAAAAAAAAATCCCAAAAAAGAAGAGTAACAAAACATATCTGTGTGTGAGCGAAAGCTTAGCTAAGCATTTTTGTTCAAATTTTTTGTCAGCCTGTCTTCTTCTTCTTGTTTTTGGCATTGCTTGGCATCAACAAGATAAGTGCTTCTGTTTGTTTTTGTCAACAGACTTTTAGCAAAGATACAACTCTCACACACACACACACACATGCGGTGTAGCATATCCTCTTTATACTTGTATGTGTGTAAATGCGTTGAAAGCATTCTTGCCGCGCCTTTTGTTTGCGCTTTGCCTTTCAAGCTAATTTTTATTCAATTCAATGCGTTTCATTTGTATATATGTATCTCTCCGACAAACGGCAAACTTCTCATGCCAATGGAGTTCACTTCATTCTTATGCTTTGTGTGTCGCTTCAAGAACTTCTTCAATACTTCTTGCTGCAACATTGACACTTTTATTTCTTGCTCGTATTTCTTTTGCCACTTTTGTTGTTCCTTTTTGGCAAACTTTTCGCTTGAGTTGTTGTTGTTGTTGTTGGCAGGCAGGCAGCTTGTTGAAGTTACGCATTATCGTATTGTGCATAATAACTTAAATTGTTTCTAACAATAAAAGGCAACAACAAAGGAAAGAAAGCAAAAAGAAAAATAAAAAATAAAAAAAGAAGATACAATGAACTTTTTCGCATCGATTAACAATTTAAAGCACAGAAATTTATATTGAAAATTTGCATTATGATTAATGTATCTGTATCTGTGTAGAAATGTATCTATTATTGCTGCTAATAGCAACGTCACATTTATGAAATCATTGAGATTTGCATTTTGCTCTGTGGTCATCCGAGTGCTTTGTGTGGGTGATTTATAAGGCATGAGTAATGCTAACATGAGCATTGCTGTGTGTGTGTGTGTGTGTGTGTACGTGTTTGATGTACGAATGGGCAATTATTCTCTTTGCTTACTCAATCACTGTTGAGTCGTTGCTGAATAAAGGTAACAGCAAATGCGGTCTTGAGTTGGCAACTCCAATTAGCACATTCGATGCGTATCTAGATTGATGGAACTCATGCAATTTTTGGCACTTGTATGTTGTGCACAAACATGAATAATCAAAGCACTTGAGTTACTCAGCTCAAATTTGTACTTTTCCATTTATCAAATAGAAGAAAAAAATACAAATTTGAAAATTTATGCTTGTCTGCAAAAAATACAAAAATAAAATGGATTGAGAGATGTTTTCTGGCTTATATTCTTGGCTCGATGCATTGATGAAACATTCGTGGCAGTTCATTAATCATTTATGTGCACGTGTGTGTGTGTGTGTTTCACTTTAACAAAAACACACATAAAAGTCATTAAATTTTCATTTCCATATCATAAAATAGCTTTTAATGCTTTTATTTTTTTATACAGATTTCAACTTTCGCAGATACTTTATCTGCATTTGCATGCACAATTAATTACAATTAATATACACGCGTCTCTTATTGTCTTTTCAATCAAAAGATTCGTTATTAATTTTAATAATTTAATCAAATTCAAAAGTTGCCCGAAATGTCAACGCATTTAGAGCGAAATTTCTGCCATCAACGGGCGCCAAAAGATGGCAATAAAGTTGAGAACGAACGCAAAAAAGTTTTTGTGTTGAAAAGAAATATTTGCAAAGACTTTAATTAAGCCAAATGCAAATCAACTTAACTGTAGTTTAACGACAGCGCGCACTAAAATGAAATTTACAAGACGGACAGTCGGAAAAAACAAAAAAAACTTATAAATAAAGCAGAATTGGAGCAAGAGCAAGTGGCGCGCGGCAGATACAAAGCAACAGCTACAAATACAGATAGAGATTGAGATACAAAAGGCAGGCAAAGTCTGCTTTTGATTTAATAAATTTCACAATGACGATAAACTTAATGACGTTGGCTATAATCGTAATAATAATAATCATAATGATGATTATGCTGATGATGATGATGGGTTTGGTTAATCATACACTAAAAGCGCGCATAACTTGAACTTAATCAAGAGAAAATGTGCCTTTGCTGGGCTCTCCATTAAATACTTGAGCAAGCTGAAAGTTTTATGAGAATTATTATTATTATTTTGATGTATTTTTTTTGTATTTTTTTTGTATTTCCTTTACAAAGTGTACAATCAACTAGAAAAATGTTGTTTAAGTAAATGTTAAATAAGCTCAAACGAGCGCATTTTCCTTCTAACCGTGGCTGGCTTGTTTGGCTAAGTAGCTACCAACTTTGTAATTGAATTAGCCCCAGAAAAGTCAAAACAACAAATCAACGCAACTGAGTTGAGCCGAGCCGAGTCGAGCCAAGCTGAGCTGAGCTATAATTATGGACAAATTAACGCTTTGATGAATTAATTGTTAGCTCACAAAATTGGACAGCATAAATGAGGCAACAACAATAATAACAATAGAAACAACAAGTGCTTATTATACTCGCTTTTGGTCAACAAAAAAGTAACTCAAATCGATCAAATGTTGCTATTCGAGCCACTTGAATAGTACAAACAACAATAAGCGTTTATTTGACGTATTTTATAAGTGATTTTTTGTTTTTTTTTCCGACGCTTTTGAACTTTTTGTTGAACTGTTTTTCACATTAAATGAATTGAAATCGTTGTGTAAAATGAGGCTGATCGCAATCACAGTCAAGTAACACGATCGCGCGATCAAGTTTAACGTCGAAACCAAAATTGGCTGACGCTGGCGTTGATGACAACAACAGCAACAACAACTACAACAACAACAACAACGACGGGAAAAGCCATCGTGACCCACTCTGTGTATACAATACATGGCATATATTATAGTCATACATATATGATTCAGCAACGGAAATATTGTATCTGCAACCTTTTTTTTATTATTTTAACAGTCTTGTTTTTCTCTCCTTCTTCTTAGCCATGTCGTATGCGCAAGAATATGAACTCCAACGACAAAGAAGTCGTATGCGAAATTGCAGCAAAAATTGGTCCATAATATTTTTTTTTATTTTATTTTTGCGGTAGATACTTTGCTCGCTGTTGTTGTTGTTGCTGTTGTTGAAGTTGTTGACGTCTTGGCTTGGAATTCGAAATTTGTTTTGAATCGTTTTCGTTTCGTTTGATAGCTGAACAATTCGTGTGTTCGCCATAAGCGGCGTGCATTAAAAGTCGCCGCCATTCTTGACGCTGCCAACGCAGATGAACAATTTCGAATGAAAAAAAAAAAAATACAAAAAAATAAAAATAATAAAAAAACAAAAATATTTATTAATTTCTTGCGACAACTCATTCGATCGTATTCAATATGCATGACAACAACAAAATGCTCTTTAATTGTATTTGTAGCGAGATACTTGTTGACGCTGCTGTTGTTGTTGCTGTTGTTGTGTTGTAAACAGAAACTGGTTTTCAGACGCCGATGACGACGTTGTTGTTCTTGTTGTCGTTCTTGTTGTTGTTGTTGTTGTTGTCGTTGCCATTGCCGTCGCCGTCGTTCAAGATGACAATTATATTTAAATGCAGACTTTGAGGTGTGTTGACCAAGTTGCTCTTGTTGTTGTTGCAGGCCATAAAAAAAAAATAAAATAAGAATGAATGGTGGAAAAAAAAGTACCCTGCTGCGCTTCTTAATTTTTATGGCCCTTTTTAACGTCCCAACAAAGCAAAAATACATTCACAGAAGACTTTTAAGCTCGAACACTAACGAGATTCTTGCCACGAAGTTGGTTCATTATGCACTTAGATACGAGACTAGATACAATCACTAGATACAGATATGTGTGTGTGTGTGTGTGTGTTTATCTGTGTGGGTTGCTGTCGTCGTTTATGTTAATCCAACGCGCCTTTAACGTGTTTGATCAAAATCTTTTGTTGCATTCTTGTCTCTTTTGACTTTGTCTAACGTTCTTTGGTTTTTTTTTGTATTCTTCATAGTATCTACAATAATTTTCTTCTTCTTCTGCTTATGCTTATGCTGTTTCACTATTTTGTTTGTTTGTTTGTGTGTGTGTGTTGTTGTTGTTGCTGCAGTTGAAATGTTTGCGCTCGTGTGCCCATTTTTGATTAGCATGCTGGCATTTTCCCTGTTCGCCAATGATTTCCGCAACGGGTTTTGCACTGGCTGTAACTGACAGTCAGACAGACATACTGACAGTCGGTTTGTCTATCTATCTGTCCGTCCGTCTGTCTGTGACTCACTAACGAATGCACTGAAACGCATTTTCCCTTTGCTGAATATGCAATTCTTCGCTTCTTGTTTTCCACTCTTCGTGTTTTAACTTTGCCTTTATTGTAATTACTTTTCAACATTGTTGGTCTGTACGCTCGGCATTGCTGTTGTTGTTGTTTTCAGTTTTGCTGTATCTTTCTGGCATTGCCTTTTTTGGTCGTCGTCGTTGCCCAGTGACTTGTCTCTAGCCTCACTTGAAGTCGATTCGGTTTGGCAGCTGAGTTGGCTTGGTTTGTTTTGGCTTTTCTTTATAACCTCTTCTTCCTCCTTTTTTTGCCTTCGACAAAGTAATTCTTGTTAGCATTTGATGTGAATTTTAAATATTTGTGCACGCAAACATCAAGAATTCATCTCAAATAATCTGCTCTTCAAATTAACTGCCATGATTGAGCTTTTTTCCTTTTCTTTTTTTTTTTTTCCTTTCTCATCTGCTTTATTAAATTTCTATTTGAAGTTTTTAACTGTCGAACATGAAATGGCAAAATTTCTTATGAATGCAACAACAATAACAACAACAACAACAACAAAATAACACATGCCCGAAGGAGAAATGTGCTAAAGACAGATACACTCACACAGACACAAGATACAAGATACAAGACACAAGCGTGTTCAAGTTTATTGTAAAGTGGCAACTTCAGCCACTTGTAGACAACTCAAAGTGCTTTTCCTGCTTTTTGTTTTTGGACAAAGTAGAATAAGCGAAGCGCCAACAAGGCAACAAACAGCAACAACAGCAAGTGGGTGGTTGGCTGCCTGAGGGACGG
Source organism: Phortica okadai (assembly GCA_034638295.1). Lineage (NCBI taxonomy): Eukaryota > Metazoa > Arthropoda > Insecta > Diptera > Drosophilidae > Phortica > Phortica okadai. The sequence continues at coordinate 1,838,836 of CM067849.1, read as the reverse complement.
TGGTAGTGAGCTGGCCAAGAGTGGAACGGCAAGTATTTGCGCGACTTTGAACGCTCAGCTGTAGCAAGCACATAATCTTCAAGGGGGAAAGTTTGGCAACTCAACACCAACATACCAACACACTTACACACACACACACAGTTGTACAGAATGCCCGAAGCTATATTCGAATGGATACAACAAAGTCCAGCAGCAGACTCGACCTGGCTTGGCTTGGCTTGCTTCGGCTTTGCTTTGCTTTGCTTCATGTTGTGGTTGCCTTTTGCGTTAGTGACTTTAGTTTTTAAGCATGTCTATGCTGTTGTTGTTGTTGTTGCTGGTTAATTCTCATTCCCCGACTGCTTAAGCCAAAAAAAAAGCAGATTTGTTTTCGCCAAGTTGAGCTCAAAGCTTTCAAAGTTTCAGCAGAGGATTTTCAAAACAAGAATTATGAAATTAAAGTTTTGGCCAAATGAAGAAAAAAGAAGGAAAAAACTTCGGGTGAAAGCAAAAGTGCAATAGAAAGAAAGAAAGAAAGAAACATCTTAAATACAATTTGAGTGAACAAAAAGTTGCAACAAATGTACGAAATTTTATTGCTTGGCAGCATGGAAGGAAATGTTTATAGCTTGGCAACCGGTTCGGGTCGAGGCACGGACGCATGGGCGTAAGGAAAGTGCGACAAAACCTGACCTGGTGCATTTTGTTGTTGTTGTTGGTGTTGTGTTGCACTGAGTAAAAGTGAATTTCGTGAAGTTTTCATTTATGCATGCATGCATCGAAGCAAGCAAGCATCACTTTGAGCGTTTTTCACGCCAGTAACCGAAAAAGAAAAAAAAACATGAGAAAAACGCCACCATTAAAATGTTAGCCATCGGTAGTGCAATGCGAGAAGGGGAGGGGCAATGGTGGGGTGCTGTGTCAATGTGCAACGAAACATGAAACGTCAACATGACCGAAGAGTCGTACAAACGCCAACAAGCTGCAACAACAAAGTCATCATTAATGCCACAATTTTACATTTGAACAGGGCAGTTGTTGTTGTTGTTGGTGTTATTGCCATTGGTGAAAGGGCGTGCATCGTTTGGGCGGACATGCAAATGGAAAAGTGCAAAAGTGCCAAACGAAATGGAAGGAAAAAAAAAACAACTTGCAAAGTAATTTCACATTAGCATATACCAATTGAGTGCGCTCTCTCTCTCTCTGTCTCACTCACTCACACACACACACACACACTCCCTCATTCATGCCGCCTGTCGCTTTGCTTGCCATGTCCGAACGGTCAACGGCAACACGTGAGTTGAAAACTGATTTCACGGCAGATTCGTCTCACTCATTTGCCATTCATGCATTCGCTTTGTTGTTGTTGTTGTTGCTGCCGCAAATAGTGTTGTATTACATTTTTCACTTTGCTAGTTAAGTACTTTTTTGTTGTTGTTGTTGTTGTTGTCGTTTTTTGATGATTTACAAGGCACTTACGTAAAAATAGGCAACAATTTTTCATTACTTGTTGGCATTTTGATAAAAATTTTTTGAAAAATTTAACAAACTTACGGCAATCATGACTGACATTATTCATGTGCTGACAGCCTGCAACAACACACATACACAGGCACTCAAAGATAATTGCAGTTGCAAAATATTGCAGATTGAGGAAGGAACTTTTTGCAAAGCCTTAAATTGTTCTCACTTTCAGAAAATTGTAAGCAAAAAAATAAAAAAAAAATGTCATTCTTAGTGCTCTCACACACACACGCACATGCATGCAAACTAAGTGCTGCAATAACAATAACAACAATGAAATTTGTCCAACTTGCGTACTTTCATAGTTGACTGACTGACTGTCGGACGGACGGACAGACTGAAAGACTTACTGCCTGTTGCAATTGTTGCTTTTTGCACAAACTTTTCAAAACTTTTCTGCTTCTTCTTCTTATTGAGCGTCGTCATTTTATTACTTTTCATTTTCACAGACGAGTGAATTAAATAACGTTAAAAAGCAGCAGCAGCAGAAGAAGAAGAAGAAGCAGTAGAAAACTGTTTTCTGTCAATTTAAGCGCAGCGAATGAGCTTTGTTTTTTTTTCTATTTATTTATTTATTTTTGTAGTTGCTTTACTGAATTTGTTACGCATAACTGTCAATGTTTCTTATTTTTTTTTTTTTGTTTCTTTCTTTTTTCTGTCACAAACATTTAACTGTTTATCGTTTCACGTTTACTCAGCCACGGCGCACTTCAAAATCACATTAGACAACATTCACTTTTGTGCTTCGCAGCTGTGCGCAACTAACAACAAGCAATCGATTCCACTAATTGTACAATTGTTCATTTCTTCGTCCGTCCGACCGTCTATTAGCCTGACCAGACGTTCCAGCAACAGTAACAAAGCTGCGTAATTATTGCTGCAACTGTTGCCTTCACTAATGTCTTCAGCCGCACAAGCCCTTTTTACTTATTACGCTTTCTGTTCTGCCATTGCACGATTATCAACAACAACAACAACAACGTAATTATTGTCATCAACATGAACATAATCGTCACTGGTTGCCATGGCCATAGTCATGAACATCATCTTGTATCTGCAACAGACTCTCATTGCTTTGTCTTGTTGCTTATTGTGAAAACAAAAAAATCTGTTTTCTGTGTGACACATTTTCTGCTTATTTATAAAGTATCTACATGTGTGTGTGCGTAACAATAAAAGCTTGCTTCAAGTCAAGAGTTGCTTTAAATTCATGTCTATTTTCCTTTATACAAATTTACATTTTTCAATTGAATTGGACATGCTTTGCTTTCGGTTGTATACGTAATATAAATAATGTTAGAAATCAGAGAAATTTTTAGTTGGAAAATGCAAAACTAACAAATCAAAAAGAACCAACAAAATCACTTTGCATATTATTATGTATTGATTGAAATATGGCAAAATGCTGAAAGGCGATGCGTTGAAACAAACGATTTCCTAAGAAAATCCTACCATAAACATTGATATCGTTTTTGAGAATCAGTAGAACAGTAGCAGAAACCTTCACCTACGCCAACAACAACAACAACAGCAACAACAAAGTTAAAGAAATGAAATGAAATCAAATCAAACTGAATTGTTTCGTTCGAACGCAACATGAATTTTAATTAAATTGTTTGCTTTACTCGATGCTCGTCGCTCGTTGTCATTCGACATTTAGAAGCGTGGGCGTTCAATGTTATTGTTGTTGTTGTTGTGGCACAAAGTTACAACACTTTTGCGCGGCGCTCAAGCAAAATTCAATTACATAATTATGCAGCCGCAGGAGATCGTCGAACGGCGTTGGCGATGGCGCTGACGATGACAATGTTAAACGGTCAAAATGTGAGCCCGAGCAGAGATAAATGCAAACCATTTCAATCAGTGAGTGAGTCAGTCAGTCCGTCAGTCAGTCAATCGTTCAGGCCACTCAAACTACTCAGACTACTCAGTGGGCTGTCGTTGTATCCGTGAGTATTTAATCGAATCCAGTGACAATTTTGCTTCATTTCCATTAGTCCTAATTGGTAATTTTCCAATTACCGTTGACGGTTTTTCCTTTTTGCTTTTTCCTTTCCACTTGATAGCGAATTGTAACTGAAATTTGAGTAGCATACTTTGCGGCAGCTTATCAGATATCAAAATCGTTTTGTGTGTGTGTCTGTGTGTTTGTGTGCGTAAGTGCTTGGCTATTTTACACACATGCCCACACACATGGGCTTCATTGATTCACCTGATCACTCATTCTCAGTTTTGTCGCTCAAAATGCAAATTTGTCCGATTTTGTGGTTTGAGCAAATTGGTATTTTTATGCGTTTTTGTTTGTGTTTGCCTGTGTGTTTGAAAAATGTTTTCTCATCTGAAATTGATCAACATTTTGGCATTATAAAATTGCAAATAAAAAAATGTTATGCACAGAAACGAAGTATCTTCTTCTTGTTGCACACACGCATACAATTTTTCATGTTTGACAACATGTATGATGAGTATGAAAGCAACAATAAAACCAACAATAAAACCAACAACAACAACCACACCACTGACAAAGAGTCTGTCATCGCACTGTATGCACTCATTTATTCAACTGTCAAGAGACTTTGCTTTGTATATAGTATGTGTGTACATGCGTATAAGAGTGTTAGCATGCTTGTATCTAGATACATTCGGTCTTTGCAAACGCCACAAGAGGCCTCCTTTGAATTTCTAAGCTCTCGTCTCGACATCATGCAACACAACTCACAACTCAGGTCGGATTTAAGCATAGAAACTATCAAGCAGTTCACTCTTTTGAATGCTTTCAGTGTTTCTATCTCACTCGGACACACACACACACACACACACATGTGGCTGTGGTTTGACTCGCTTGTTTGTGTGTGTGTGTGTGATGTTTTGTGTGCCTTGGGCTTTTGCCTGAGTTGTCATCGGATTTTACCTTAGCTAACTTGTAAATTTACTGTAAAATTATATTTGACATGATTCACTTTTGCTTTTGAAATATTTATTCATGGCAGCAACTCAGCATCTCAGCATCTTAGCATCTTTCAACATCTATGTAATTCGCACACTTGAGTATTGCAGTGCAAGCGAGCGAGTGAGCGAGTGAGTATGTATGAGTATGAATGAATGATTAACTTTGCGCTTGAGAAGTTCGCATTTCATTACTTTTGGGCACAAATTGATTTTCTAATTAGACGATGAAAGACATGCTTATATCGCATTGAAATTTAATTGGGTCAAGCATTTTTAATTGCCACAATTATGCGAGAGCAAATGTATAATTCTATATTTAAATAAGTATAAATGGAATGCAAACCGAGCATGAAATTTTCAAACATTTGCTTTTATTATTATGAGTGTGTGTGTTATTACAACAAACCAACCAACCAAAAACTCATTTTCAATTGTTTGTTTTGAATGTCAGCGTGAAAAAACAAAAAAAACTATCAATGGAAATTTCGCAAATATAATTAGCAAAACTTTTGTATTTTGCATATGATTGACACTTTTTTGCTTTTAATACGCTTAATGGAAATGTTGTTTAAATAAAATAAAAATTAAAAAAAAAATCTTATTAAAAATACATGAGATAATGCTATGCTTAAGGCATGTATAGATCCTGAAAAAAAATGCATTAAAATTTGATTTTAAACAAAAATTTCAAGGCTTTTATGCATTGGAACCTTCAGGATTTCCGTTCCTCAAATTGAAGAAACCATTAAACACATTGTATTTAATATATAAAGTTCTCAGATAACTTCATGTCCTAAATGTTTCAACACTTTGCCTAAATTTCAACCGAAATTAACTAAAAAAGTTTAAAAGAAGGTTTTTTTTTCCTAGAAAAAAGGCAAATCACAGAGACAGTCTGAGCGAGAAGGTCATAGTGCAAATTATGTTTTTTTTTGCTTGAGCTGATCATATCTTATATACCTAGAGGTATATACATAATTCTATTTGAACGTTACACACACACACATTTGCCCTTGTGCTAAAGGGTATAGAATGGCATAGGATAGTATTGTAGGTTAAGAGAGGATGTGAAAATCGATATGAAGCAGCTTAGTGGTCGTGGCCGATGATGGCTGCAAGGACAAGCTAACATTTGTGGACATTTGAGAAAAACTTTTAATTCAGTAGCCATAAAGGGTTAAGCAGACTCCGAAATATAAACGCCCCTCCCCCACGGTCATTGCGGTTAAGTTTTGAGCGTTGAATTGAGCACGTTCACGGTTTAACAGCTCTTGGCCATAATTCAATGCCAACGGAACGGAGACGTAATCAGTACAAGTCAAGTCAGGAATTATGATATCACATTTCCATATTTCGTGTTTGTCACACACACACACACATACAGACACACAGGCAGAGTGAGAGCGATAAGAGTAACAAATGCGCGCGTTGAGCGTGTAAACAGCGTATTACATAATCAAATTTTATGGCAATTCATCATCATCACCGCTCGTTCATTCGTTCGTAGAAACATAAGCGAATTACTTAAAATTCTCAAGTGCAGTCAATTAATTGAACATTGTCACGCTTTTGGGAGGAAATGGACAAAATAAATTGAAATGGCAGAAACAAAAACAACAACCAAAAACCAGAAAAATAAATTGGATTGAAGTTGTTATAAGTATAAGTGAGTATATGAAAAAGAGTCACCGATACTTACGGTACTTTGTGACCAAAAATGGTACGCTTTTGGACGCAAGTCAATAACCTTAGAACACGCCAGCCGAACGAGCGCAAAGTGAGTAACATTCAAAAGAGGCCAAAATGAATAAATAATATAAAAATGGCATACCAATTGCCGACTCACGCACGCACGCACGCACGTACAACTGTACAATATTATTGCTGGTGGGTGTGGACGACATGATAGAAGGCGTTGCTGTGGGTGGGGGGCGGTGGTGGAGTGTTGGCCATTGGAAAAGGCATGAGCGACGTTAACGCTTGAAGCGAATTTGTGACTTTTCCGCTATTTGACGCTTTGCTGGGACCAAAAAAAGCAGTCGTCGACTCTTGTTAAGCCGGGCATGGCAGACGGCAATGGCGACGGCGAAATTCATGAGCGTCGAAACTATTTTACACCTTTTTGTTTGCCTCTTCTTCTGCTTCAGCTGCTACGTTTTTATGATTCTGTGTACCTCAACGCACACTTATTCATGCGGCAGACTCGACTTGACTTCACTTCACTTATTGTTGACTTTACTTGAGGTGCGTAACGCATTCCATTTCCCTTTGCACCTTGACTGCCATCACTTCTGCCACAGAGTTGCCCTTTCGCCAGACAATTTCCAGTGAAGGCAACCGAAGCGAAGAGGGAGAAAGAGCGAAAAAAAGACTCGACTTCAATGCAGACACTTGCAATAAATTTTTAATAACATCAACCAAGGCATTTTATATCGAAAAAAAAAGAAAAAATAAATTCTTCACGTAGACTTTCGTCCGGAAAATGTGCGAAACTCTTCATTCATTCAACACCTACGCTCTCCTCACCGCACTTCGCCTAAACTTTTGGCCTCATGTTGGTTTATTTCATTAGTGTTGTTGCTTCTTTTTCTCTCTGCTTTTTGTTTTTTTTTTTTGTATGATGGATACAAGTTTTTGGCCTTTCATTTAGTTGTGTTGCTGCTGCGGCTTTTTGTTTGTTTTGTTGTAAATGTTTTCATAACTTTTATTTTACGCCTTTCAATAAATTTATTTTCTTTCGTTTTTGGTAGCATCAAAGTGGTTAAAATTGCGAAAAGTGGGCGTAAATTGTGAACTTAAGTCGGACAACGTGACTAACATGTCAATATATTCTTTTTTCTGCCCTCATGCATGTAAAGTTTGATTTTGCGCATATGTGCGTGCGTGTGTGTGTGTGTGTGTGTAGTTATTCTATATTTTGCTATTTGAATAACGTATACGTATTGACACCATTAGATGAAACTCTGCAAGACCAAAACAACAAAAGGAAGAGGGGAGGGGGGGAGGTCGAAAAAAGTTGTAGATTTTCTCATAAAATTGTCGACTTTTCACTTTCCATGCTGACCTTTGACCGGGTTTTGCTTTTAATGGCACATTTCCAGTCGCTTGGCTCACACACACACACACACACACACACACACACGCACAGACACTCGGTTGTCGTTGCTGTTTGCAGAGTAAAATATACTTTTGTATCGAATTTGTTGATTGACCTCTGTGCATTTAAGGCATCGAAGCGTGCTCATATGTAAGTCGTCCGTTGGTATTGATTTTGTTTAGTTTGGTTTACATGTGGGATTTATCAAATATTAACAACAATGAAATAGAAACAAAACAACACACACACACACGCACACACACACACATACACATGAAGAAAAAAAGGAACTTGCATGGCACAGAAGTAAATAGAAAAAAAAATAGTAAATATTATTGTAGGAAAGTGTAGCGAGCTGAGTCGATAAGGCCGACTGACGCGTTGTTGTTGTTATTGGCTTAAATACAGTTTTGACTTATTTTGTTGACCGCAATTTGATAGAAAAAAAACAAAACAACAACTCACACATGAAAAAAACCAATTGAAATTTACGTTTGTACACTGTCCAACATGACGCTTGTTTTAATAAGATATTTTTGTGTTGGGCAAGCTAGGTAATTGTTGTTGTTGTTGTGGGCGTTAAACAAGTTGTTATTATTGTTGTTGTTCGCCATTTATTATTCATAGAAAAATAAAAAACGACATGACAAGCAAATAACGCTGTTTTTCTTGTTGTTGTTATTGTTGTTGTGTGAAAACCAACAATTTGACAAAATAACATTTAATTTATGTCGTTTTTCTTTAATTAACTTTGAAGCGTTTTATTTTTCGCTTTTGTATTATTTGTGTTGTTGAACTTTACGAACAACAAAAAAAAAAAGAAGCTTTTAATTTGTTTGGAAAACTTTTCGCTTAAATATTTTTATCACTTAATTAACACACACAAAAAAAAAGGACAATCTAAAAGGCAAATGAAGTTTAGGCCATAAAACACTCAACTGCCAATAACGACAAAAGACAAGCGAAGCCAATAAGAAAAAAAGAGAGAGAAAAAAAGCAAAGAATAAAAGCATTAAAAGACAATTGACAACTTCCGACATTTTGTCAACGATTCGCAAAAGGAAAGAAAGGCGACAACGACAACAGCAACGACAAACTAATTTGAATGTCAGCAAAAATCGCATAGAATTGTTTTTGCACGCGCTTGCAAAGCAAACATAAACACTGCAAAATCAACAAGCCAAATCATGCAAGTGTAAGAGAGACAGAGAAGGAGAGATACGCGTCGATTAACTGTTATTTAGTCTATGCCTAACATGGCAGCCACGATTTCCGTTCGTTGACGTTGCTCGTGCTTGTTGTTGTTGCTGTTGTTGCTGTTGTTTAAACAGCTACAAGTATTTTTACCGGAAAGGAAAGTCAATTCAAGTAAATTGAAGACTTTGAAGGAGTGAAAAACATAGAAATGTATGAACGACGAGCCGACTGTCTGTCTTGCTGTCTCCCTGCTTGGCTGTCTGTTCATAGAGAGAAGTAATTGAAACTACAAATTGATGATTTGTTTGATTTTTGAAAAAGAAATCACGAGACAGCCACGACTTGGCTGTAATTTAACGCTCGAGTGGCTCAGTTAAGTCAACAAGCGTTGAGCAGAGCTCTGTAGCTCTGTGCCCTGCCCAGCCTTTGCCCAGTCAATGTCTTGTTGTTCTTGCTTGAAGTTGTTCCTTGAAGCATTTGTCGTTTTTTTTTTTGCTTTTATTTATTATTTTTTTGTCGACTACAAACAAACAAAAGTAGTTTACAAAGCATTACAGAACGCTTAGAATTCAATAAGCGGCGAGCAGAGGCGCCGAGGTCGGAGGGTCATTTGTTCGTTCGTTCGTTTTGGTGACTGAAGTCCAACGTGGGCGTGTGAATTGCTCAATTTAGCTTCTTTTTTTTCAGCTCCTTCTGCTTTGCTTTCCTTGTTAGAAAATGTTTGGCAATTTTTTTGTTGTTGTTGTTTCATCTGTCGTTGTCGTTTTGACATGCCGCCTTAACGTCATCACGGGTCGCTCACGCTGACGCCAACGCCGACGCTGTCACGGTCGCTGTCACTGTTGTTTGTTATTGGCTTACTAAGAAAAAAAGCTAAATGAAATAAAGCAGCTAAGAATAAAGCTTATGGTTGTAATTTCTGTGATAAGTTTCTTTGCTTCATTCTTATTTTTTTTTTCCCATATCTTATTTGTATTTGTGCTTGCGCGCTTTTCATTTGTTGTGTGTTGAAGTTGTTGGCTGAGCATGATAAACGTCATTTCGCTTGTCTGGCGAGCGAGCGAGCAAGCGTTGAATTATGTTCGCGGCCTCAGGTGTGCGGGTAAGCAGAACATGCTGTGTGCCTCTCTCTCTATATGTGTGTGTGTGGCTCTACTTTGGCCCAAAATAAATGGTGGCAATTTCCTAGCTGAGTTGTTGTTTGAGTGTTTCTGTCGCTTTGTCGCTTTATTTATTTATTTATTTGTTTGCTGAAAAAGTGACAAAATATAACGACCTTGTACCTTATGTTTGCGCTCAGCCCACAGTGGGCGGTCCAACCAAATGTCGCTCTGTCTGTCTGTCTGTCTGTTTGTTTGCCTGCTGGTCGCTTTTCATTTTGCAACGCTCATTTGTATCATTCACTGTCCTTGTTGTTCACGTTTTCCTTTGAATATGACAGATTCCATAGTTGCCAACACATCTCCGAGTTTTTTTTTATATTCTTCCTCTTCCTCCTCCTTTTTTAGCTTGCCACTTGCCAACAAGAATGACAGCGGCAAAAAAAGTTTAAAGTCAGATAAATTTATATGCGAATGTTTGTAAAATTTATGCAATTTTCCATTTGATTCGTTCGCTCGTCTCTGCCCGCCACTCACTACGCTCACCCACACACACAACGCTACCCTATCAGCATCATTGGTGTCGTCGTTGCCAATGCTGCCTTTTGCAGCGTTGTAAGCTTGTGCGTATTGCTTGAGGCTCGTTTATTAAATAATGCAAATGAGCTTTTCATCGTTGAGAGGGCGGAAAGCCGTTTGTACGGTCGGACGGAGAGACGGTCGGTCGGTCGGTGGCATGTATTTTGCTTATGTATTTAATATAAATATTCATAGCTTTGCTCAATGATGCAGTTTTTTGTTTGTTGTTGTTTTTTTCTGTTTTTTTTTTAATGAAAATTCATGCAGAATAAAATGTTTGTTACATCAAAATAAATGTGCATACTTTCAGGCGCATATGGCGTATACGCAATATTTGCATACCTGCTAGAATGTTATTGATTTTATTTTAGTTGTTGAGCTTGTTTAAAAGTTTGCACAAACACAACAAAAACTTAATCTCATTTAAGTTTAAAAACAACAATAACAACAACATCATATTACAAGCCTAAGCCAATGGCAGTTTCTTAGCCCACCACCCCCCACCCCGCTTTACAGCCATCGAGCGCAACGAACCCAAGCGAGACACAGATGAGCATTAATTTGCAAAGCGTTTGTTTTTAATTTATATCTGCACAAGTATTACTTTGTGTAATATAAAACTTTCCATTTTTGTTTTTTTAAACTTCGCGGGAGAGGGAGGGGAAGGTAGAAAGGGTGAGCCAAAGAGAGCAAGGCACTGACCGAGCATCATGTTACTTCAAGTCCGTCCGCCCATATGAGCCATGGCAAGTTTGATGGCGCGTCGTTCTGCTTTGGAGTAATTATGCAAATGTGGTCGCAGTTGATAAAGGCGACACGGACGCAAGGACGAACGCTAAATGAGCAAAAAGGCAGCAAAAAGGCGAGCGAAAAGCGTGCGAACCCTCATCAATGTGCCGGCTTGGCGGTGACTTGATAGCCTTGTTATCGGCACGTTGTGTCATGCTTGTCAAATCGCTGTTCGGAACATGGCAAGGAGCCAAACGGATAATGTCAACCTTTTTGTCGCCCAAACTGTTTTTCAATCACTTTCATGAACTTTCATCTGTTGTTTTTTTTTTTGGTTTTCTGGTGACCCCGCACATTTAAGGTGAACTCATTAAAATTGCGCATACGCCACGTTTAAATTATTATTATTATATTTTTCTGTTGAAACGCTTGAGTAATAAATGCCATGAGCTTTATTTTTTATTAAATTTCGCATAATCACGTAATTTTGAAATAAGCACACTAAAAAGTACTTGAAATACGAACTGGCACTTTGGCATAATGAACAACCGTCAGCTAAACGGCATTTAAATGTGTGAGGCGCCACGAGGACATGCAATGTCCTCTTTATATACACATATATATAATTATACAAGCAGCCGTGTTTGAGGTTGGTCAAGGGAGGGCGGTGAGAATCGTTGAAAGAGCATTTCGTTGTCGTAATAAAAATTAAAAATATAAAAAGTAAAAATAAAGTGAAAATTGTAACATGAAAAGCTTCAACTAATATGGTAATGTAAGACAAGCTGTATGTGTGTGTGGGTGTATTGTACAAAATGGCTGCTGGTGTAGGTGTGAGCACGAACGTGCGTGCATGCGTGCGTGATTAAGTTAAAGTTTGCGTGAAAGTATTTAAAATTGTTGTTTGTGTGTGTGTGTGGGAAATGAAGTTTCTTATTTAATATAAAAGCACATTTAAATGACAGGAAATGACCTTTCTGTTAGTCGCATTAAAACACTCTAATTTACATTAAAAATTACAGCAAAAAAGATGGAAATGTAAAGCGGAAACGGAAGTCAAAACAGCAACAATGGCAATGACAACCAACAATCAAAGCCAAAAGTTGACAACGCAAAGTCATGGCAACGTTTTTGGCGACCGCCAAGCCAAATGCTCATTGTCCTTCAGCGTTCTCAAAATCATACTTTTTTCGCCTAAATTATTAATACGTTTCCGCTTCTGACGATTTTCTACTTTTTCGCTATTAAAACCATAAATCAGAAGCCATGACGAGCGACGGTTTGGGACGGAGGGGGGGCAGCCCAACCGCAAAAGCACTCGAAATAAACAAAGCAAGCACACGACAAATAGCTCTGTTGCTTTGAGGGGTGGGGTGCGGTGAGGGGCATGGAGACCATGTGGCATTTTCACATTCCTGGCAAGCTGAACAATTCTTGTAATTTTGGATGATTTGTTTGCCGTGTTGCTCCTATTGTGGTTGTTGTTGTTGTTGTGGCTTGAATTATGTGACGCAACAGCTTGAGCAATGTTCCATTGCCGGAGCCGCCACAGGCATGGCGTCACAGCCAAGGCCGACAGCTCGACAGCTTGAGGGCTTGACTCATGTGAACATCTGCCAAGGTGGTTTTTGGGGTGTTTTGAAATGATACACGGCGTTGGCGTTATTAAGTGGCAACACTCTTCTTGCTCAAGCTGAGACGAGAAGCGCCGAAAAAGGACATTTGGCAAAACTTTTAGCACTCTGTCGGCAAAGTTTTTGGCCAAACACTTTTACGGCGTTGATGCTGAGGCTGTTGTTGTTGCTGTAGCTAATTATAAATCATCCATTAACTGTAGAATGTTGGCTTACACTTGAGGTCTGCACTTAAAACGTCGTGGCTTTTGAACTTTCAAAAAAGTAGTAGCAGTAGTAGTAGTAGTGATGGTGGTAGAAGAAGAAGAGAGGCCAAACATCTGAAAATTTATAGCTATTTAGTGCTAAACAGCGTCACGATGTACATTTTGGACATAATGGCTTATTATGATTATTAATTCATAACCAAGAGCAGCCAACAACAGCAACAATAATGAGCACAAGAAGTGAGCGTGTTCAACACAAAAATACAGAGCACTTAAATAACAGCAACTGACACAACACACGCTTGCTAAGAGAGAGAGAGACAGAGAGTGAGATGGGGAGGGATATAGAGCGCGATAAGGTTGGCAAGTACTTGTAGAAGTGTATGAGATATGAGTGAGCGAAGCGGTTGCAAATATCCTTGAAGTAAACTAAGCTTTGTTTGTTTGACAGGATGAGCGGTTTATGTGTTAGTCACGCTTGAACACGTTTATTTGTATTGCTCAGTAAGTGCGTGTGTGTGCGTGTGTTGGTTACTGTAAGCCAAGCTAATAAAACATTGGCCAGCGATGAAAGCCGCTGTAAGGACAGGTGAAGGAGCTTTGATGCTTACGCATTAAGCGGTTGCTTGAGTAAATTTACTTATGTGCGTGTGCGTATGTGTGTGTGTGCGTGTGCGTGCTTGTTTGCTGCTCCTTGCTTTGTTGACCAATAAAAAGCGCCCAAATTCAAATAAAAATGTAATTAAAAATAGTTGTTGGTTGTAGGCGAAGCCTGGTTTAAGTGTTTTTGTGTGTCCTTATGTACTATGTGTATATGTGTGTGTGTGTGTGTGAAAAAATAGAAGAAAATTCTTGGTAACATAAACCAAAAAATTCCACTACAGATTTTTATGCGCTTTGCGTGACCTCTTATAAAGCACATGCCGCACTCATGTTCACATGCAAACCGCACACACACACACACACACACTCACACACCGTTACACAAATTATACTTTGTACGTAGATACAAGATACTCTGGAGGAGCGGAGCAACATGAGCGTGTGTGTGTGTGTGAGCCTCTGGCTGCCTGTCGACAATGTTGTTTTACGACAATCACCCTTTACTTCCCCTCACCCCCCTCACCGTTTGTACCGTTAGTTGTTTATATTTTACATGCAGATTCGTGCACCTGAGCCAAAGCTTCAGCTCCTACTTCAGCCTCAGCTCCAATTTCTGCCTTAACTCTCAGCTATGTCCGTCCCGAGACTTGCCAAATTATATATATGTTTGTAACATTTTGTGGTGATGTTGGGCACTTCGTGTGTTCATGTTGTTTTGACATTTGTTTGCAGCTTTTATTACAGATTTTATTAGAATTTTAACTCATTTACCTTTGTTGCGACATAAATTTAGTCTTAATAGCCAACGACACCGCACACCGCACACCCTTGCCCTCGCACAGCTATTAAAATGAGCTCGTGTGCTTTGCTATTCTCTTACTAACAATTAAATTCTTGGCTCTTACATGAAAATTTGTCGAAATGTAAGATTTTAATATGATTTGAATTGAAAATTTACTATGAATTTCTTAAGTAAAATTTTCACTCAATTATTTATTCGATCGTAAAATGTCCACAATACACAAAGCCGATTGGGTTTGTGCTTTGTGCTTCTGCAGCAGTTTCTTTTGAAAGTGTATAGCATATAAAATTTTATTCGTTATTTCGGTTAAGGCAACCGTTGGCACACGATTCCCAAAGGTTTCGTATTGTATTAATTTTTAGAGTTATTTTTATTACTATTTTAAAATGAAATTTATTTGAATAGTTTTAATTCGTTGTTGGATTACAAATGAAATAAAAGTTAATTAAAACTTTCAATTCGTTGAAATTTATATATGACCCTGAAAGTATGCAATGCTTTATGTTCTACTCTGCCTTGTAATGAAATTCTCGGCCATTTGAAGCGCATTGAGTTTTCTGGCATTTTTTCTCATATAATTCACTTTTCATTGTGATTACGCAATATGACATTAAACACACAGAAATTGAAGACCAAAAAAACACTTTTAATAATGAAATAAGAATTTGTTTTGACACCAATAAAAGGACAAATTGTTTGGCACATTTTATACATTATACAAAAACAAAAACAATGAATATAAATTCAATTAAAACGAAATAAACTAATGCGTAAACGTTTTTCTTTTTGTCTTTTTTCATCTGTATTCTCTCTCTTTCTTTCTCACACTCTGCATTACATGTCTCTACCACTCGTTTACTAATCAAACTAAAAAAAAAACACGTGAAACTCATTATTAAATATATAAAACAAAAAAAAAAAAAAACAACAACAACAATATTACATGATCACAATGTTTAAAAATCAAATCAAACATGTATGAATGATGATGATGATGATGTTGGGGATGATGATGATGATGCAGGCTTTTGCGAGCAGAATTATATGCGCTCAGACGCAAAGGCGCTCTTAAAATTGGCGCAGGAGCGTCTGATGGCACTACACAACAACAACAACAACAGCTACAACAACAACAAATGAATTCATTACAACAACAGCCGCAACAACAACTTGAACAAGAACAGCTCGAACACAACAACCACAACCTACACGAATCGAATCGACATTGTGCGCGCTGCAACATCGAATTGGGCCGCATTACAAACCGTGGCGCACCCTGTCGTGTATGCAAGCTGCGCGTGTGCAAAGCCTGTCGTGAATTTACCACACGCACCACGGACTGGGTGTGCGTTGTGTGCCACAAGCAAATGTAAGTTTTGGCCAACGCTAACAAACAAACCAACAAACCAACAAACAATCAAACAAGAACAACAAATACAAAAAACCACACACACACATAACAAAATGCACAAATGAACAACAACAAATTCAACTAAAAATATATATCAGATACAAAGTGTTCGTTGCAACGCGTAATGCTTTCATGATGGGCGGTTTGGCATGAGGTTTGTTTGATCACATTGTTGCATTTGTTTTCACAAAAGTTGTTAGTTTGCTCGCTCTCGTATACAACTGACAAACGAAACAATCATAGAAACATACACACACACACACACACACAGATACAGATACAGATACATTGACATTGCTGTTTTGTTATTTTAGCAACATTGTTCCGCATCCTTGAAGCGTTTTCACATTACATTTTGTTCAGTTTATTTTCGTTTCGTTTATATTCTTCTTTGGCTGTCATTTCGATTTGTTGCCTCAAGTGAAGTGACACTTATGTGCGCCATTCGCAGCGGCAAGCTTCCACATCCTGCCTAACCGGCTGCCAGTCACCTTTTCGTTCATTCGTCCTGCCTTCCGCCTGCCACTTCTTTGCTTCATTTTCATTACATTTTGTTCATTTTTTTGTTAGTTTGTTTGTTTGTTTGTTTGTTTGTGTTATGTCTCTTGTTCTTCTTCTTGTTGCTCTTGTCCTGTCAGCAAAATGTCATTTGATGCAACTCAATGTTTTATGTGTCAGCTATCACTTGTTTTTCCCTTTCAACTTGCCTTCCCCCCCTTCACCCGCCCGCGCGCTCATCAGTCACTTGACGTTGACATTCATGTTTTGTTGTTGCTATTGTTGTTGTTACTTTGTGTACTTTTTGTTTATTATTTTAAGCCTTTTGTTACTTTTGCCTTTGTTATTTTCAGTTTCCATTTCAGTTTTGTTGTTCATTCTTTTGTACTCTTCATGTTGCGATACATTTTTCATTATGTTTTCTCTGTCAATGTGTTAACGCTTTTTTTGTTTGGCTCAAATATGTTGGCAATATTCAATTTATAATCTCAAAAAAAAAAAAAAAAGAAACAACAATTTAAATTGATTACTTTCTGTTTGTGTAATCAACACAGCGCCTTTGAGGCTTTGATTTAATGCCATGTTACTCATACGACACGTGTTTTAATTAATGTTTATCCCGTTGCTTAATCATGCCAACGACTGCAATTTAATTGGCTTCGATAATGACGTCACAAGTCAGCTAAGCCGTTGTAGAGCATCATTTGTGAATTTGCACAGAGTTAGTGGCTTTATATAACAAGCCTTGTCTCCAAAATAGCACAAGATTATGCTAAGTGTTTGAGCTTATTTCATGTGCATACATATGTATGAATGTGTAATTAGAGCAGGTGGCATGACTTCATCACGTTGAGAGGAACTGAATTTGCAAAGCATAAATATTATTGCGTGTTTTAACACATAAAGCGATTTCATTTAAAAAAAGTAAGACAATCATTAAAAACATACGAGTGCAAAGGTGATAATAATAATAATGATGATGATGATGGCTTTGCCCACACGTCTTGTGCTCATCTCGCAACACTTCAGCTCACCTTGCCTCGACACAAGCAAGAGTTCAGTGTTAATTGCCAAGCCCAAAAAATACAAATACAACTGAGCCACGCTGGGCCAGTCAAGGCCTTGAGCCCACTAGTAAGTCAGTTGATGTTCAGTCAGTCAGTAATCGCAGAGACGTCTTTGATGAGCAAATTGCTTTGCTTTGCTTTGGACGTTGGTGCAGACTCATTAAATGCGTGCCAATTCAAATTGAAGTATCGTTTGTAGTACTTAAGTAAAAGAATAAAAAAAAGCACAACAAATATGCAAATGTCGCTCAATTTGATTGCCACAAATACAAAATGTATATACATACATACATACATACATATTTAAGCCATGGCACAATTCTCGACAAGAATTTGCGATGCGCCCACGCTGTAGGTGGCCTCAAGCTGCAACTGCCATACTACACACACACTAACAGTTGACAATGGAACACAGATTCGCACACACACACACAGACACACAAACAATGCATACAGATTGACAGCAGCAGCAGCAGCAGCCAAGAATCGAAACCAAATTTGGTAGCCGACGGCAATGGAAGTCGCTCATTGATGGTGTCGCTGTTGACGACGACGACGACAATGATGATGGCGATGATGGTGACGGTGGCGTTGGCTCAAGCCAACACCTCAAGGCGTAGGCAAAAAAAGTCGTCACCCACCAGCACAGCAAATCAATTGCCAATGTGTCTTCTCCTCCAGACTGAGTACGTTTGATTGGAATTCTCATATAAACCAACTGTCAATGTTGCTTGCTCATTGCACGCGCGCTGCTTAGGCGTACCTCTCTCTCTCTCACTCTCTCGATAGCGCACTTTTTGGTCGTAGAGACGTGTGTGTGTGTGAGTATCGCTGTCGTTGCTGTTGAATTGTCGTCTAACATTGCGTTCAGCTGCCAACGGCAGTCAGTCTTGAGCAGCAAGTCACACAGTCAATCAGCCAGTCAGTCAGTCTTTAAGACTGTCTCTCTGTCAGTTAGTGGGTTACTAGCAATCAACCATAGTTAGATTTCTTTTCTATTGCTATTCTCTTCAAGTTGTCTCATGGCTAAGGCCGTGGCGACTCGACGCGTACAAACATGTTTCCTGAGATATTCTTTTTCAAATGGAATTGTTTTGCATTTTGTTGCCGTTGCAGGGAAATACAAGCCGCCAGCGGCGAGTGGCTCAAGGACTCTTATATGCTGGGCTCCAGCGGTGCCGTTGATCATCTACCGACCAGTGACGTGCTGAGGAAGAGCATACGACGTTCTTGGACAATATCGAGTAAGTAAAATGATTGTATTATCCGATTACTTAAAGTAATTTCTGGCACATTTTAGATCCCGAAGACGATCCTAATAATCCGAATGCACAAAACTCTGTCGGCGATAATCTTTATCCGCAGCAGCAGAACTTAATCGAGGCACAGTCCGCCGGCAGTTATCCCTCGCTGCATCATCAGTATTCGGCGCAGCGCAGTCATCCGGCTGTGAATTATAATACCGGCAGCGCCATAGGCATCAGTGGCATTGGCGCGGGACCCACGCCCACTGCCACTGTTACGCCCACCAAGTATCACGTAAACGCTCAGCGACGCGTATTGCGTCAATCGACATTGCCAAGCACGCTGAACAACGATCCCGCGCTTAGCGGCAGCGGCGCTAACTTGGCCAACTACAATTCTGTGAACCTGACGGCGCCGACATCGCCGCATCAGATGCAGAAGAGTCCTCTCTATCCGAGCGCTTATAACAGCGACGACATAATACACATGAATATAAACGAATGTGACAACTATATGCAACAAACACAACAACAACAAATACCAATAAATATCCAAGCAGAAACCCCATCGATGCAACAGGAGACGACACAGCCAAGCAATATTGTCACGCCCACACACCACCGCCTACAAGTAAGTACCTGTACATAGTGTGTTTGATGCTCGATATTAGATGTTATTTCATTTCCAGGTACGACGACAATCAACGCTTCCGGCAAATCCGTGCCAAGCGCCCATGTATATGTCAACATCACCGAATCGCGTCTACAGTCGTTCCCCGGAACGTTCGCCCGGTGAACAGCGTTATCCGCCATTCATGCGTCAAACTTCATTTCCGTGTAACATTTCAATGGAGCAGCCAACGCCCGGCGCCCAAATACAATTGGGCTCAACGCCGCCCACAGCCTTTGGCACACCTTCGCCCCATCATCGCGCCAAGCTACTGCCCACCGCGGCTAACTATCAGCAAACACAGCCGCCACTCAACTATGAGACTCAAACGACGGTCACAGCGGCCGGCGAGGATGTGGAATACGCACAAGCAATGCCAAAACCGCGCATGACGCGTCAGGCAACGCTACCCAATCCCGATCAGCATCTCAAGCTGCTGCCCACCTCGCCACCGAAACGTCAAACGTCGCCACAATTTCGTCGCTCGCCGGAATTCATGCGTCAGCAGACGTTGCCCAATCCCGAAGCGTTCAGCGGCAATTCGCTCACCGTGCATCCGCCACCCGGTCTACCTAATTCCAATTCCCAGGGCAAATTCATGCCAATCTCGCCGCGCGCCAAGCAAAACTTTCTCTTCCCTAACGTGCAGAATCCGCGTCAGTTTCTCTCACAGCAAAACGTGCCCGCGGTGGGCATTAACGAACTGGGCAGCACCACTGTCGTCAACACCACGGCCGGCGAGCAATATTCGAGCAGCCAGAGCGTAAATATACACTCACGCGATCCGCACGCCAAGATGATCAAAGTGCGCAGTCATAGCAACGAGGAATATTCGAACTCGAAGACACTTCATCCGGAAAATCGACGCCTGTTGCCAGAAATTCCAACTAATCGCGCTTCCAGGTGAGTCTTTGCAACAAGAATAACCTTAAGTGAGAAACTTAAACATTTCTACTAAACTTTTAGCCGTTCGCCAAGTCGTCTGGTGCGGCAAGATTGCCTGAAAGAGGACCGCAGTCACGAGACACATGGTTCGCGTACTTTTGGAGAAGCCAAACAGCAATTCCATCAATTCCAAGATGTCTCCGAAGAGGTTGAGAACCGCCCCGAGTATGTGGACTACTTCGGCGACAGCACTACGAGCTTCCTCGAGTCCGACGAAGTACAGTACGAGAAGCGTTACAATGCCGGCTTCAGCAGCGAGCCGCGCATTATCTACAATGATGGCTCCGACGATGGCAGCAGCAGCTACAACCAACAATACCAGCGACCCATGGTGTACAGCGCTGAGAACATGATGGCAGGCCACGAGCCTAACTATGGCGGCTATTATGGTGGCATGGACACCGGCCATGGCATTCAACAATCATTGACCGCCAGCGGTTTAAGCATGGCGAGTGGCGGCGCATTGCCGCGCACACCACAGATGCACAATCGCATGCGACGGCGTCAATCACGTGAACTACAAATGCAATTGGAGGAATACGCACAATCAATTGGTGGGGCAACGCAGGCGGACAACAATGCTGCCGCAGCCAATGCCACAAACGGCACAGAGGAGAAACAAGAGCGTCGCAAACCAGAACAGATGCGCTCAGTGTCAGAGGACTCGGGTGTCAAGCCGAATGCACCCAAACCTGTTACCAGGCGCTCATTCTCTCACCCCGAAAAAGATACTCAGGTGAGTTGTACCATTACTGAATGAATGTTAGAAGCTTTCGTTATTTAACGAATTCATTCACTTAGCCACCAAAGAAAGTCGAACCCACAAAGATACCCAGCCCACGGCCACTTGCCGATATCATAGACAGAGCGCGAGCTAACTCGAAAATTCCAACACCCAGACGCCGCAGTAGCCGAGCTGGTATTGGCGATCTGGAAGAGGGTAAGTTACGAACATTTTCTATTCACATTCTTGCTTTTACTAGAAAAAGTTTCACCAAGTTGTACAAAATGCAATGCAACGCACGTAACAATGGTAGTATCGTATCTAATGCACGCTCCTTTTGCACCCACCTCCTTAGGCCACCACAAGCCCCACATGTTCCTGCGTAGAAATACCGATTTATCTTTGAGTTTAAATAGAACGCCACTTCCTGTCGTCACAGGCAACAATGCAGAACAAGAACAAGAACAAAGGGATGACGCGAAAGCCCCCGAGCAAAAGGAATCAAGCAGCAATGACACAAAGGACCAACACGAAAAGGTCAATGAGAATGGCAAAAATGATGCTGAAGCGAACGCGGCAAATGACGACGAAGACGCTGCAAAGGTAAGCAAACGAGTAGGTTGTGCCATAAGAAGGCTCTGAAAGCCGAGCTGACGAAATAAAATAAAAAACTTGGTCGATTTTCTGGGTAACTGAGTCGAATACTAGATACACTATACCATCCTATGTTTTTTAATTTTGTTTTTTTAAATCTATGAAAAGAAAATAAATTTTGGTTAAATTGGACTTTCAAAAAGGAAATAATGAAATAACAATTCATTAAATAAATGAATCTGCATTGACTTGTTAACGAAATGTGACTGTTGTCCTATGCACAAGCATCAGCTCAAAAGTAGTACGCGCTTTAAACTTGTTTAGCAGAGTATCAATTAACAACAAAGCACGCAAACCGAAAGGAGAAAGTTAAACAGTGAACCAAAGTGGACGTAATTACAAACAACCCAAACCAAACCGGTGGCGATGTGCCCCCATGTTTGTACTATTTACTTATTTACTCAACTGGACTCTTCTCTAACATTTCAGACGCATACCAGCACGCTTGGCGAACAAGAGATCCAAAATGCAGTGGAGGCCGCCGCTGTCATTTTCAAGAAGGTCGTGCTCCAGCGTCGCAAAGAGAAGCTGGCCGCTGAAGAGGGTAAGTGACCGTTTGTACCGTTAGTTAACTTAGTACCTTAATTAGTTGTAGCTAACAAATTGAACTGCTCTCAAAGGTGTTGGTTTCTGCTATGTAGGGTTTCGACCTTCGTCTAATTTAGTGTAATTAATTAAGGACTCTTTTTGTTGCATTTTCCCTAATTTCGCTTTTCCGCTTTGGTCACTTTCATTCGCGACAAGCATTTTTAACAGTTGTTAACAATTTTCACCATCAGATACACACACACATCAAATTTAAAAAAAACAATTTTTTTTTATCCAAAAAGTATGCTACGCTTTTATATTTTCGACAAGTTTTGTGCGGGCATTTTTCTTTGAATAAGTTTTGGGTTATCCCCAGCGATATCACTTGAAATTAACCGCATTTTTATAATCTAGAAACTATTCACACTTTTCTCAGCTACACACTTAACGCACATTTCAACAATGTTTGTTGTTTTTGTTTTTCTCGGGAGCATTGCGGAAGTTTTCGGCACAGATACACAAACACGTACGCGTGGGCTTCGTTCCATTGGGCATTGGGCACACCATCATAAAAATGAAGTAAACTGTCTTAGCCCGTAAAGGTTTTCTCCGGCAATACGCAAATATTCGACATATTCTGACTATGCCAAGCGTCTTTTTGTGGTCTTTTATTATGCTTTTGTTATGTTTTAATTTTTATTTATGTGCCTCTGTTTATCTCCCTCTCTATCTGAAAAGTCCTCATATACAACAACAGCGCCCTAAAGTAGGCAAACATACAAGAAAAAAAAAAAACGTACATGGCAAGGCTAACGAAAAAAATTCCCTTAATCTTATCTCGCATACCTTTTGTGTTGATTCAGCTCGCTGAGCCTCGACTGGGCCGCAAATTTAGGCAGTGGCGAGCATTAAAGACCAAGTTTCCCCAAGCTGATACGGCTTTTGAAAAGCCTATCACGGCCACTGTGATGATGAAAAGATGAATGGCGCAAACGTTTGTCGGCGGGTCCGGGGGATATACAAGTGTTTGCTTTGCGGCTGCGAGCGATTTTGTATATTAAAGCCAAGTGCGTGTGAGACAATGTTTGTTTATGTTAGAGTGTTATTCGGCGTGTATGTATATGTGTGTGTGTGTGTGTATATTTGTGTGGGCGCACCAGTTTGGGTTATTAAACGTGTGGGCGCTTGTGTAGCAAACATTTGTGGGCAGCGACATATCAACAATTTAAAGCTCTCTTGAAGAAAAATATTTAATGTTTGGTGTTGGGTTGAAAAGAAAAACTTTTCCTAATTGTTATCTGTGTTTAGTGTCGTACTAACAACAAACTAAAGTAAAAAATAAAATGAAATAATGCCGGTGACTAACAAATCCATAAAATGGTGATGGTCTTTAAAGCCAACAAAGCAAAAATGCAATTAACTTGATCCAACGCGTATTCGCAGCGAACGCCTTATCGGACGGTTGTGACACATTGGAGAGCTCCTCGGAATTGGAATTTAAATCAATCACAATTAATCATCAGCAATATAATGTCGATGCAGATGAGTTCAAGTTGGTGTTTCTCAACTCCGACTATTCCTCGTCCAGCAAAGAGGAGGACGATGAGGCCGATGACGATGAAGAGCCCTATCCGGAGAGCTGTTCGAGCGCCTCATCGTCGCGCAATTGTCACAGTCTGATGAGCAATATAGACGATTGTGATTGGGACTACTTTGAGCCCTCAATGCTGTCGAATGCAGCCACGGCGACCACAACGACAATCACTATGCAGCAGGTGCGCTACTCTCCCACACAATCACCACAACGTGAGCGTCGCAGATCCAGTGACAGCACCGCCTCACCGCTCGACTCGCCACCGCTGTTGTATCGCAAGCAGTTGCGTAGTTATTGCACAAAGATACGCGAAAGCGATACTGGCACCGACGAGGAGATACTCATGCAGGGCGAAAGCTCATCGCAAACAAGCTCCGATGGCTATACGCGTAATCATCAGCCGCAGCAACAGCAGCTGTCACAACAACAGCAACTGAGCATGAAAGCGCGCATCAAATCGCGTTTTCTAAATAAGGAACATAAAAACCACCACTATCATCACCAACAGTTCCACCACCACCACCACCGGCATGGCTCACCCAAGCTGTCCGACGGCAGTTGCCTTGGCAACCGCTCTGCGACCAACGCCATGCCGGGTGCAGTGAACTTCTGCAGCTGTGGTGGCAAACGTGAGTCGCCCTCGACTGCCGGCTCAGCGTCAGCAGCAACATTACCACTGCAGCCGCAATACGTGCCCATACCGGTGCCAGTGCCGATACCCGTGCCTATGGCCGCTTTTCAGAATTGGCAACAACCGGCGTCGGTGGCGACAGTTGACTTGGCCGGTCTCGGAGCCGGCGAAAAGGATGAGAATTTGTGTGCTTCGCTGCAGCAGCTATGGAGCGCTGCTGCCTCAGCCGGTGGCACGCAGCAGGGCAACTTACAAGCGGCCGCCGCAGCCGCTGCTGTCGTTGCGGCGTATTCGAATGCAGCTGCAAGCAATTACCAACAACAATTCGCTGTGAATCGTGGTAGCTTGGCCTGCGCCGGTTTTAAGTCATCTGCGCCAGAACTGAGCGTCAGCGCAGCAGCAGCAGCAACGTCGTCGTCAACGTCACTGATGACGCAGTCGCATTGCTCGACAGCGTCGTCAACGTCGGGCTATGGCACAACAACCGGCGGTGGTAGTTTAGAAACGCTTGCCGGTTTCGGTCTCGGCTTCGGTTTTGGCGACTTTAACAATCCGAACAAGTTTAAAGCAACGAACCAACGCTGCCAACGCCAGCAGCAGCAGCAACAACAGCAGCAATGGCAACATGAGTGTGACGCAGCTACGCCAACATCACTTTCGAGCCAACAGTCGTCGCGTTTAAGTCGTGAAGCGGACGAGCCGCAACGCGTATCGAATGTTTTATCGGAGACAGACGGAAACGCAGTAACGCCCACTAACACAACGGAATTGTGTAATAGCGACAGCAAAAACAACAACTACAACAACGAAAACGATAAGTACAAAGCATGCGTCTCTGCTGATAAGCCATACATAAATCAAACAATTCAAGAATTTCAAACAATAAAGGGAGATATAGAAAATACAACAGAAACAGAAACAAATTTTGTTGAAACAAAGCAAACGGCATGTGAAAATGTTGTTTTACCTAAAAAACTATCGATAGCAAAAGCAAAATCAGCAGCAGCAGCACAAGCACAAGCACCGCCAGCACTAACAACAACAACAACTACTAAAGTAATAACGAAAATAGCAGCAACAACGTCATCGACGACGCCAGCTATCAAGGCAAAGACAAGCCAAACTCACCTGGCAAGTATAGACCATAAACCCAGCGGCTGCGAAACGGCACAAAGCAAGCGCAAAAATAAACAAGAAAATGAGAAAGAAGTAAAAGAAGAAGAGGAAGCAGTAGCAAAAGCAAAAAAGACACAGACAGACAGTGAATATTGTATTCGGACGAATGAAGTACCAAGTACGAATGTGAGTGCGACGAATGCGAATGCGATTGCGATTGCAACGATTACTCCTGCGGCCAAAACTAGTTTCACAAATACTAAAACAACAGGGACGGCAATATCAAGTACAATAACAACAACAGCGAAAACGGCGACGACGACGACAACGTCGGCAGAAACGCCAACGGCTGTTAAACGCCAATGCGCCCACAGTGACCAAATTCAACAAGAACAACAACAGCAACAACAACAACAGCAATATCATGAAACGGCAAATGTCGCAGCGAATTCAGGCAAAGGCGCAGACGAAACCGCAGCAGCAGCAGCATCAACAGCAACCGTCGCCGCAGTAAATGCAAAACTATTAGAGCAAATTTGTTGCACTTGTATGACTGCCAACGTCAAAGGCAACGTCAACGTTAACGTCAACAGCGGCAGCGACTGCGACTGCGATAACATTACAAAGCAAAGAGAGAAAAATGCCGACAGCGCGACTGCAACCAGCATAGTAGAAAGCTCCAATGAGAAATTTACGATGTCATCGGCGGCAGTTTACAGCGAGACAGTGGCAAAGGCGAAGGTAAAAATTTCGGCTAAAAAAGAACTGACTCAGAGCCAAGTTATAAATAAAAGCTCAATGCCAGCAATTGGCAATAAATCGAGAGTGAAGTGTAAAGGCAGCGATGATGATACAACGGATCAGCCCGATGAGGTAGTAAATCCCACAGTGTTGGGCTATCTTGAGAGTGAGGAACGTGCTTATGCCACGAGTGATACTTCGGCAGCTTCAAGCACGGCGGAGGAAGATGAAGTCAGTGCTTCAGAGACGGATCAACGTCAGTCACCGAAAGAGAAGAAGCGACGCGCAGTGGAACGCAGCTATAATGTGGCAGCTGTGGGAGAAGATGATGTGCTGCCGGCCGTAATGCCGGAATCCGAATTGGACATGGACAGTGCAACGACCAGTTCGACCAGCTCCAGCTCAGAGTCCGTTGACTCCGATGATACGGGCACTATAGCCGATCGGCGGCCTAAGAAGCGACGGTTCAATAAAGTTTACGTTGTGAATCGTAATGCGGGACCGCGTATACGTCGTGGCGGTGGCGGTGCTGGTGCATACGTTGGTGGTTCATCCACAGAGAATGATTCGCTATCATCATCCGATGCAAATCTGGAGGATAGCTCGGATAATGATACAGATACCGAGCGCACTGATTGTGGCATTGTGCTGAACTATGTTAAATCAATCGATGAGAATGAGGAGAAACTGTGCGCTCAAGATGTTGACAGTGACGGCGTGAGCATAGAGGAGCGGGACAGTGACAATGCGAATGACGCTGAAAGTGAACGTGCGGTTGAAAAACGTGCGACGAGTAATTCAAGCGAGCGCGAACTTCTCAATTGCATTGTTGTCGTTGGTGGCATCACGGATGACGATAATGGCGCCGTAGTGCTAAGTGCAGTCCGGCCGCTCAGTGAGGCGGCTATGCAAACGCTGCCAACTGGTGCCAGCAGCAACACTGGCACAATTAGCAAGAAAGTGGCAAAAACAACGCGTTGCCAAACATCAACGCAATCAAAACAAACAATTAACAATGAGCTTTCGCAGCAATCAGAGCAATTAAATACGCTGCAAGAAGAAGCAGACAACGCAGCCGCGGAGCAGACCGAAACAGAGCAGAGAAGTACGCGACGCGCATCGGTGATCGTTGACAACAACAACGACAACGCTGCGGCAACGCAACGTATTGAACTTGAAATGGACACACAGGACGCCTGTGAGGAACTACACAGTATCTCTAATGATGTTAATCGTCTGTTGGCTTTGCATAAGCAAAATTCGGAATTAGAGTTGAAATTGCAGCGACTGCGACGCGGCGTTGCCGAGATTAATGAGGATTATCTGATGCCGGCGTCGTGTCAGGATGACAGCCCAGGCGTTACGCTGTCCAATGCTGAAATCGGCAAATTTCAAGCTGAAACTGACATTTCAGCTTGTGGGGGTGCTACGGTGAAGCAGTATGAATGCACTAAAAATAGCAAACATGTTGGAAATGAGCAAATTGCACTAAGCAAATTGCAAGCGCATGAAAATGCATTTGCAAATAAAGCGCAAACTGGTGAGGAAACATTAGCAACAACAGCAATAAAACCAACAACAACAACAACAACAACAAAAGATACGACGAGTTATATGGAAATACCAGTCGACGCTAAGGAACGCTTCGCTGAACAAAAACAGCAGGTAACAGAAGGGAAAAAAACCGAAGACGAAGACGTTTCTAGTAGCGTTCAAATAGTAGTCGGCGGTGGCATATGCGATTCCGAGAAACCCACGAGTTCTAATGATGACTTGCAGCGGGAACAACAACAACGACAGCGGCAGCGGCAGCGAGAGAAGCCAACACAAATGACGCCAGGTGTAATACAAGACGTTCAAGAAAACGTAGAGACAGAGATAGAGGCAAAAAAACAACAACATAATCATAAAGTTAATTATGCTCAAAATGACGATAATGACGTTAGCTGCGAAAGAGCATGTGAAGGAAAAACCGGCGATAAAACAGAGCGCACATTTGTGCTTGTGAGCGACAACATTACCTGTCAAGCAAGACAGGTAACTGAAAGCAGCAAAAGCAAAAGCAATAGCAGCGACGCAAAACAACAACAACAACAAAGCACAGCTGGACAAACTGAAATAATGGCTAACAACAATATTAATGAAGGGTTAGACGAGGGGGCGTCAAAGGTGTGCAGCGATGCATACGAAATAATGAGCGAGCCGCAAACGATTACTGACTACTTTTTGGACTCACTGGAAATGAGCAATGCCAGTAGTTACTCTAACTACTTCCACCACCAACAACCACAAAGCCCAATGATAACAAAAACCTCAACGGCAGCACTACCAACAAAAACAAAAGCAGCAGCAGCAGAGACAACAAAGAGCACCGAAATTGAGCAAACACATAAAACACTTGAGCCAACGCAGGTAGAAACAACAACAGCAAACAAAATCAGTGAAGCCTTGAAGTTACTGAGCGAGATCGAGTCGCTCTCACCTGCAGTAGTCTCTCAAAATACGAAACCATTATTGCTACCTGTTGCCGAAGTTAACAAAGTCGATCGCAGTGCGCGAGAAACAAACACGAAGTTAATGGAGTCGCCGTCGACGTCGGGTGAAACGAATGTGAGTTTTAGTGCTAGGGAGAGTGTGAGTGCGAGCATTGGCAAATTGTTTGCTAACAACGTGAGCGGAGAAACATTCGTGAATGAGATGTTAAACATTGTGGACGTTGGCGATTCATCGCGCGCGGAACAACACGTTGTCGTCATTGACACAACAACGGCTTCCCCTCGAACGTCTCGTACTATGATTGACGTAGAGAGCCGCGGTAATAATAAGCAAAACGGTAACGGTTTTAGTGATGGTGACGACGTGCATGTTTATAAAAGTGTATATGGCACCAGTGAAGAGAATCATAACAAAAACCTAGTGAATTATAACAACGATTTCGATAAAATATTTGGTAGTTTTGGTGGACAAACCTCAAACGCGAATAATAGAAATAAAAATGAAGCTACAAGAGGCGCACCTGCTGACGGCGCTGCACCCGTCACAGTGCACGCTTCACCCAATTCACTTTCAGCCAAATACCGAAGTCTAGTAATGATTACAAAAGAGAATAACAATGAAAGTGCAACAATAACAACGACAACAACAGCAACAGCAACAACTTCAAATACAGCAGCGAGTGATGGTGTGAGTGCTAACGTCATAAAACTTGATTACGAAATGTCAAATGCAGACAAAAAAACCTCAGAGACAAGACAAAGGCCAGAAAACAGAAAACTTGCCCAGAACATCGACAAAAACGACGTCAATTGTGAAGAACATGAACGCGAAAGCAGCGTCGACGGTGATGATTCACCAAGTGCGTGTTTAAGCCAAAAAACAATGAGTGGCCGTGCCGAGCGCTTCAATGTGACGTACGCGAGTGGTTATGGCGGTTTAGAACGCGACGTATATTCCGATGATTCCGCTGACCCCGCGGCCGCGCACGGTCTTGAGGATGGGCTTGCCGACGATGACTCTTGGGTTGAAGAGCTCAGTCAACATGGCGATGAAATGGTCGACGACACAACGCCAACCGCATCAGATTCGGACGGTAATGGCGACGGTGATACTGTTTTGGCCAATGGCATGTTCATCGATCGAGAGGAGGAATTGCGTGGCTATCATCGTTCAGCAATTGATTTCACTTTGCATACAATTGTTGAAGAGAGCTGCGAGGAAAGCGAAGTCGCTTCTTCACGTGCCGATAATGAGGAGTTCGATGATTTTGAGGATGGTGAACGCAGACGCCAACGTACACTGCAGCACCATCATCGCCTATCGGCCTCCGAGCTGGAAAAGTATTTCTTCTTTGGCTTGGGTGATGGCAAAGTGATGAGCTCTATTGATACACGTGGTGACGATACTGCCTCTGAGGTGAGCAGCGAATGTTCAGAGGGTTTGGACTCGCTCGGACCAGAGGATGAGGCTACATTGGATTCGGGCAACAGTGCTGCTGATCTGGCTTCATCGCGCCTAGAGAAATATTTCCTATCCGGTTTCATGGGCTTTAATGCGGTCGAAAAGAATGAGTCGGACGAAAGCGGTAGCGTGGGCAGTGACAGCGAAGGTCGGCCCAGTCCAAGTCAACGTCGAAAGCGTTTAGTGCGTGCTCGTGGCACTCCACGTTCGCACAACTCTTCGCTCGATAATTTACTTGTAGACACACAGGTGGCTAACGATTCGCTTGAGAGCACGGTACTTGCTGGTGATAAGTTGGATTCGTCTGAGTCTGAGGCTTGCGATGATACAGTTATACACGTGGTCAGTGCAGGTGAACGTGCTTCAGATGGTTCTTCTTCGGATACGATAAAACGCAAGAAACAGATGCGTAAACGACATGATTCATTGGACGAGAAGAAACTGTATGATGCCGCAGACGACGTTGCTAAGCTGGCGACAGCGTCTGGCAATTCGGCCGAATGTCGGACGCCGACGCCTGGTTCTATGAGTAGCGCACAAGCAAAGCGGCAGCAACATCATAGCCGTGATAGTGGATTCGTCGGTAGCAACGATGATCTGCTGAAAACGCCAGAGTCCGAGCAAAGCAACAGCAACATCGGCGTCACTAGTTTGTTCCTGCCAACGCGCAACAAGTCACCAACAGCGCTGGAGCAAATAAGCGAAGACAAGGAGGTCAACGCATTGTCACAAATTTCGGATGGCAATACTTTGGCTATACCAGAGTTGCGATTGTCCAAAGCTGATGACATGCCCTCCGGCTCAATGTCAAACGAAAGCGCCACCAGACGACCGAGCCTGCCGCCCGCTACTAATGCTTCCAACTTGGTGCGAAAAGATAGTTTTAATAACTGGAGTTCCGATGAGGAGACCAACCTGATGATGTCAAAAATGCGACAATTCTTTAAAACATTGATTGTTGCAACAGCGAATGCGCAAAGTAATGCCAGTAATTCTAGCAAATCCACAACGCCCAATCAGACCACACCAATATCGATGCGACGCATGAAGTCGACTCGGCCAGCTCAGTTGGCATATTTCGAGAACGAACTGACGCGTCTAATGAAAACGGTGCCGGGCATTAACGACGAACAGGTGCGCGAAATTGTGGAGTACCTGAGCAGCGAGGACACCTGGTCCGATTCGTATGACTCCTCTGACTACACCAGCTCCGATTTAGAGGGCAGTAATCGACACAAGGGCGAACTCAAAGCGCAAATATCTGAAAGCTGTCAGCAAATAATCAACAAGTTTGATATTGACGTGGAGGGTGATCGCGGTGACGGCGGCCTGCTTGATGAAACGCATGGCTTGAACCCCGACACCGCCCTAGTATACCAGAAGTTGGTCGCGTCATTCTCGAAAATTGCTGTGGGAAATGCAAACAATGCAGTGCCAGCCGAACGTGTTGATACGACAAGAAACACACAAAATGAAGCCAGCACCAGTGCGAGTGCCGCTCCCATTGCCAGCACAAGTGCCACTGCCAGTGTAAGCGGAAATCGTATACAAAAAACAGTCGAAGAGGATCAAATATCGAACGGAAGTACTAACAGTACAGAACGCTCGCCACAGCTGTTTGCCAAAGTGATGCAACACATTGGTGCACGACTCGTCGCCCTCATGCATGAAGTCAGCAGCGGCAACGATTCTCACGGCACTAACTCACCTACGCAGACACATCGACACCATCATCATCACAAGCGCTTGCAGGCTAAGATATCGGCCACAACGACCGAAGACGAAGAAGAGGAGGATCGGCAACAAGAGCAAGATCTAGCAAAGCGCAGCCAACAGCTGTTGCATCCTGCGAGCGCGGCACATCAGTACATACAACAGCATGCCTACTATCACCAACAACAACAACTGAAACTGCGTCGGCAGCAGGAGGACGACGCGAGCAGTTTGGCACGCAGCAAATCACATGATCTCCTACTCGATTCATCGAGTGTCACCGCCAGTGTTGGCAATGCAAACAACGCCACATATGTCGGCGTCGGTGGCAATACGAATCAGACGCAACGTCCGCATCATCATCAGTCGAGCAGCGGTGTCAGTGATACCGCGGGCGAAGAATGCGGCGTTGCCAGTGATTATGAGCGCTTCTCGTGGCGCGGCAGTTTTGAATCGGCATTACTGGCTAATGGCGACTCCAGAACGAAACTCAGTCAGCTCGATCGCGACAACTCGTCGTCTGCGTCCGCTTTGGCCGTTGCAAAGCGTCGTTCGGCAGGTGATCTGTTGTTCAACCACAAAAGTCTGAGCCGCGAACAATTGGATCGCGTACGCTCGTGCGGCAGCATCGGTGGCGGTGATGAGCACCATCACCAGTTGGAAGCCTCACCGGCCAAGCCGTGGCTTTCATCCTGCGATTCAAAGGATGTTCGTCGTTCCAGTGTGCCCGATGCTATTTACGAATCCGACGATACATCGGACGATGATGCCGCTGCATTTGGCGGCGCACGTTCAACGCTGCCGCGTAGCTTAGTCGGTGTCACGCAAGTGGCAAGTACGAATTCATTGCCACGCCTGCCCACGACCAGCGCGGGTGCGGCCACCGCAGGTGGTGGTAATGCAACCGCAATGCTTACCTCCACGCCCATAACAAAGTCGCAAAGTGCCCTTAACTACACACCCACGAACACGAGCACGAATAGCGCGAAGAGCGCGCGTTACCGCTCGCCCGGTCTGGCGGCTCGTGCTGCTTCCAGCGCTAAGAAGACAGGCGCCACTTTGGGGTTGCAACAGTTCTTATACTCGAAACGCGATGCACGAAAACGTTTGAATATGTCCGCGGGTGAGTTTTTTTATAATTTTTTTTTTTCGCTTTATTTTAATTATTTTAGTCGACTATAATTTTTGTCTCTCCTTGTTTTGCATTTGAATACTCTTCACATATTGACGGGTCACTGAGCTTTGTCATTAGATTGGTAACAAAAATCTTTATATATTCACATTTAGGGGACGTCCATAAATGACGTGAGATAAAATTTGGGGAGGGGTGTTTAACGAAATCTCACATAAGGGAAGGGGGCTTAATCGGACATCTCAAGTGAAGTTTTTATTCCACCAAGGAGGGGTCTAAATTTCGAAAAAAAAACCTCACGTAATCTATGGACGTTCCCTTATAATTCTATGTGAAGAGCATCAAACTTTCGGCACAACTGAAATTTATATATTTTTTTTTGTATTTAGCTTATTTTGGTTGTCCATTTTATTTTTTGTCTTATCGTTTATTTGATTTTTCAACGAACCCAACCCAAAAATAAATGGCTTGCAACCAAAAGACAAAAAATCAAGGCACGTGTAGTCGAATTCAAACCAAATCCAACTGAATTTATGAAATACTTTCGAAGAGTTTAAGGCAACTGTAAAATGTATATTGGCCAAATATTTTCACTTGGTTAACAAAGTTAAACATTTTCTTAGTCGACAAAAATTCCAACCGTGAACTTGGAATGCGAAGAACGTGTTACAAACAACGCTCGCTTATCGGCCACACACACAACCCTCACCTCGCACGCCTTCTACACTGTAAACTTTTACGCAGTTTCACACTTAACCCATTCATATTACGCTAAGTCAACGCTGATGATGATGATGATGATGTTGGCGGCGGCGTTATAGCATTGGTCAGCATTTCGTTTGCTATTTTAACCAAAAGTAAACTCAATCAAGGTCAATTAACTGTATCCATATTAAGCCTTTCGCATTCAGTCACCACTTCCCCGCTCCACATCACAATTTTCGAGTGGTTATCGATGCGCTATTAGAGCGCCGAGTCAAGCCGAGCCGAGCTGACTGACTGACTGACTGAAGTTTGTAAACAGTTGTTTGTTGAGATGTTTAGTTGCCGGCGGGGGCGTCCAGTGGTCCATTGTTGGCGCCGTGCGGGACGGTTGGGCTTGGGTTTGACGGTATTGCGTGCGTGGGTGAAGCTGTCGTTCTTTGAACTCAACTGTATTTGCGCAGCTTTTCGTAATTTTGTTGTTGTCTTCATTTTTTTATCCGCTGCGGTAATTTGCGAAAATAAAAGTGGAATTATTGAAAAGTCGCAATGCGGCATTGATTGCGAAACTTTTGACTTTGATGAAGTGTTTATTTGTGTATTTCCTGTATTTATTTGCCATTTATTAAGCTATTCTTTGGTTGAAGTTTGTATGTTGGTTAGTGTGAGCGAGCGTATCTGATTATGTAGGAATTGGTAAGCGACGATTTAGCGTGTTTTACGTTATGCCAAAATGTATGTTTACAACACGCAATTGTTGTTGTTGTTGCTAAAGCCAATTAATGTTTTTTTTTTTATATTTGGTTTGTACATTTACAATTGTCGGAAATTGTTTACATTTCCTGCATATAAAATTATTGTTTTGTAGTTTTGCCACCCATTAAAGCGGCTATCATGGCACCCTGTTTTCCAGCAATGTCATCAAACAGCCTAACTGATGCAATGTGTGAGTGTGTGTGTGAGTGAGTGTGTGTACATTCATGAGTACGTCTGTTCGGAGTATATCTAATTAAATTAACCTTTTGGCCTCGCGTTCGTTCGTCGCTGTCATTTTATAGAAGCGTGCCATACTGGTTGACCGCTCATTTCTCCCTTTCTAACCAACGCGATTCTCAGAATCATTCCAATCGACATTTCAGTATTTTTTTTGTTAATATTAATTGTATTTTCATTGACTGCTCTCCTCCCTTTTGCCAACGCAAAGCGGCAAGTTCAATATTTAAATTAATAAACTTAGATTTCTCTGGCGCTTCTTTCTGCTTCGCTTGTGGCACACAGCCGAGCGGTCGCACAGTCGCTCAACGCGTTCAACACTGTCCGATCCGGTCCGATCCGTTACGAAAAGCTCTGAGAAAATCTCATGCTAAATAAGAAATTATTGTAAATTCATGCCGTGTGCCGTGTACTGTGTACTGTGTGTGTGCTGAGTGCTTGAAGTGAAAGTGATTCTTCGAATACGGCCCGCTGCCTTCATCAACCGTTTAATTCGGCGCATACTTTTGTATATTTTTGGTTTGAATACGCTTGGCGGAAGCGAAACGCTCCAAACGAACAAAAAATATAAATAAAAATAAACAAAACTTATTCGCATTATGAATATTATCTCAACTGAAGCGAACATGTTTCGCTCACTCAGCGCCGGCATTTGTCAACAGTTCGTGACTCTTGGCCTCGACTTATAACTTTACTAGCTGATTTGCCAATCAGCTCAACTCTTATGCAGTCCGTCCGTCTTTTTGTTGTTTGATTTCGTTTATTTTTTTTATACAATTTATCGCACGTTTGCCAACCCAGAACCCATAAAGTCCAACATACCTGTGTGTGATAATCTGTTATATTGTGTGGGAATTTCACTGCCACAATTCTGCACAAACAAGTCATTGACTCAAAAATGTGCAGTGCTTTTTTTTTATCAATGTATAAACAGATAAAGTCACAGGGGTCAAGAAAAATACACTTTTGCTACTTATTTTCTTAAGAAATGTGGAAAAATTCAAGTATTTGCTAAGAAAATATTTACGACACTTACGCAATAGCAATCAATAATAGTTTTTTTAAAGTTATTGTTATATAATTTTATGTGCAGATCGGCAAGTGCTTCCAAAGAGCTCTTAATCATTGCTTCTGATTTAGGTTACCTTACATGAAGTTAAATGCCAAACTTTTGCTTTTGCTTTCAAAATTTGTTATTTCAGTAGAAAATGTTATAATTTTTGTGCTTATCAAAGCAAATATCGCCGCCAATCAATAAATTTTATTAAACCCTTTAATCGATTTCTTATCACATATTGTTGTTGATGGAAATCATGAAATATCAAACCGAAAAATGTTTCGTATGAATCATACTTTCTAAAGTGGGCGTGGAACAGTTTTGAAAACGACATAATTGCACTGAAATCGACAACTTTGTACAATTCACAGAAAAATTACTTGAATTGCAATTGTATTTTGTCTTGTCTGGCCTGCTCTGACATGCCATTGTGATGAAATAGCAAAAGAAACGGCGACAAAAACAAATAATAAAAAACAAAATACAACAAAATAATGCTTAACTCACTTTCGAAAACTGCCAATTAAATGTGTAATTGAAATAATGAAAAAAGTGACGCGTTTAATTAATCAGAAGACAAAGAAATCGCAAGATGGTCAGTACGATCCGTTTGCCACTGTTGGCGGCGGCGGCGGCGATGCTTACAGCGGTCGCAGAGGCGTCAAGTCGCCAGCAAAGCAGCAAATCGCACGCGTGCACAACTATGGCAAATTTGGACCTGGAACCCCAACAACAGCAGCAACGGCAACAACAAAGACCGCCAAGCCAAATGGTGATGGCAATATTCAATACGCTGCCTTGAACCACATGCGTCACAGCGGCAGCAACGGCAGCGATGCCGGCGCTGCAGCGCTGCTCAAGGAGAAGCAGCGACGCAAGCGTTTGCGCAAATGGCAACGCTATTTGGGTCGCCATTGGGCGTGGTGTCCCGTTAGTTGTTGGCGTGTGCGCAGTCGAAAACGGCAACGCGATTACACCAACTATTGGAAGCCACAAGCGCCAGCAAAGAAGTCGACGCGCCTGCCACGTTGGTCGGCGCTGTGGTGTTGCCGCAAGCACAGCAGCTATCAGTATGACTCTGAGGAGGATGACGACATCGATGCCAAATTCGCCGCCTACATTGTCGAAATGAAACAACGCGATAATGCAACAGCCGTCAGCATGGCGCCATCGCCATCATCGCTGCCCGCAAATTCAAGTATGCCCAACACCAACAACACTGCACTAGAATCAGACTTAAATGTAGACTTAGTTGAGGCGATTGCGACAAGTTCAATCGAAGCTTTGATACCAAAGACCACAAAAGATGTCTTGTCCCATCACGTTGAGCTAAATCTTGTCCCAAACAATCCAACCGCCAATCCACGTTGGTCGTATGCCTCGAGTACGTCTTCGGCACTTTTCCACTGTCCGACGCGTCGACGTCGGCAGAGCGAGTCGAAAGCGCAGCGTCGTGCTTGGACATGGGATGATAGTTTGCGTTCGAATTCGGATCGTTTTCTAGAAACGCTCGAAGAAGACTTGAGCAACGCCATCGGTGGCAATGCGCAGCGCAGGCCGCCTCTGCATGTCGCCTTCGAGCTTGACATACGAGGTAGGCCGCAACCACACGCTCTCTTGCCACTGTCTGCCTGCCTGCCTGCATGTGCGCACCCTTCGGAGCTAAGCTAAGCTAACGTTTAAGTGCACACTTCCCGACGTCTTTGACCATGTCGAAATTTTAAACACGAAACTCAATCAGGCCATTGTGGCCATAATCGTTTCTCGCTTTCATAAAAAGAAAACAAAAAGAAAAATCTAAAACGACTTAATTGTTTGGAAACTATTTCAGCAACGAGTTTAGTCTAATATGTATTTCTGTAAATGTATCGAATGAGTAGTCATTAAATATAATTAAATGCATGAGCTCGCATTGTGATTTGAATTCAATTATTAATCATTTGTTTTTCTTTACGATTTTGTACGCTTTCAGAAGAGGCAAGAGTCGCTGCCGATGAGCTCAGTCGTTCGCCCGTGATTGGCAACCGCAATGATCCCGCCTCCAGTCCAATACAGTCGCGCGGTTCTGGCGCCAGCGAATCATGGCCAGCACAATCGGACGAGGATATCGATCGCTTGGTCGCAATGCATCAGAATCGCAGCAGTTTGAGTTCCTTAGGCGTAAGTTTCCACAATCAAAACAAAGCAAGAACGTTGAAAAGAAAGCCAACTCGATTATCAAACACACAGGTACGCTCCGAGTCGATGGCCAGCGTGTACTCTGGCGCAGGCGAGGGTCGCTATGGCACGGTGGTGGTCAAAGGCCAAGTTGAGTTTGCCATGCAGTACAATTACAAGCTCGGTGCCTTGGAGATACATGTTGTGCGTTGTAAAGATCTGGCCGCTGTTGATACCAAACGCAACCGCAGCGATCCTTATGTGAAGGTAAGTTGGGATATATCACTTGGTGGCACAATTTCTAATTATTTTTCGCTTTTCATTGCAGGTTTATTTGTTGCCAGACAAGACCAAGGCAGGCAAACGCAAGACCAAAGTCAAAAAGCACACACTCAATCCCATATTCGATGAGACGATGCGCTTCCAGACGCCCATTTCGAGCTTGGAGTCACGCACGCTATGGCTGACCGTCTGGCATTCGGACATGTTTGGCCGCAATGATTTCCTCGGTGAAGTGAGCGTCAATCTGCAGGGCAGAGTCTTCGATAATCCCCAATCGCAGTGGTATCTTTTGCAAGAGCGCGTAAGTACATCAAGTCTTAGCTGACCCTGTATTCTTACTAATATGCATTGTTTCCTACGCTATAGAGCGAACCATTTGACGAGGTAGCCACCTATCGCGGCGATATTGTGGTTGGCCTGAAGTTCATACCGCCGGAGAATGTCAGATCAGCGGCATTCTCACGTGGCTCCACAGCCACTGGCAGCAGCTCAAATTTGCGCAAATTCGGTGGCAGCATCAAATCGGTGACCTCGAAATCGGATCGTTCGGCGCGTGGTGGCCAACTGCACGTGCTGGTCAAGGAGGCTAAACATCTGAGTCCCATTAAGACCAATGGCACATGTGATGCCTTCTGTAAGAGGTAAGTTTCTCTCATAACCAACTCTTTGTTTCAATAATTCACTAAATTCAAATGATTTCAGTTATTTGTTGCCGGATCGCACACGGAGCTCTAAACAGAAGACACCCGTTGTAAAACGTTCATTGAATCCCACTTGGAATTATACATTTGTCTATGAGGATGTCTCATTGGAAGACTTGTCTGAGCGTGCTTTAGAATTAACTGTTTGGGATCATGATCGTTTGGCGAGCAATGAATTCGTGGGCGGCATACGCTTCTCTTTAGGCACAGGTGAGTGCTTAGCTCCTGGAGCTACCACGCCAACTTGAAATATATAATTAATGAATGATATTTTTTAGGCAAAAGTTACGGACGCCAGGTGGAATGGATGGATGCCACCGGCAAGGAACTTTCACTCTGGCAGAATATGCTCGATCGTCCCAATTTCTGGGTCGAAGGCAGTCTCGTTTTAAGATCGACATTGGACGGTATACGCGCCATGCCATAAATCCCTCTACTATTACGAAGTAGTACGTCATTAATGCGTTATAGCTCTGAAAGAGTGTTCTACATATGTCGCTCAAGTGGACGGACAATGTGTGAAGCGTTTTGTATAGCAAATTTACAAAATTAATTTATTGTATTGTATTAACGTCGAACGGCAGCAAAACAAAAACAAATACAAATACGTCGTACGTCTTTAAGTCCTGTGTTAATCGATGACAATTTGTGAAAAGCATTATTAGCCTTTTAAGTGAAATGAAAACAAAACAAAAACAAAATATTATCACAGCAAATTAGCAAAAAAAAAAAGAAAAACAAAAAAAGTTGTGTTGCGTTACGAGTTACAATTGTATTACATAACAAATTATTATTGCACTCTCTCAATTAAGCGTGTTTGAATATATTAACAGTTACAATTACAATTACGATAACGATTATGATTACGATTAATCACAGTACCGTTAGTAGAAAGTTAGTAAATATTTACGAGAAATTTTTGAACAAACAAAATAAAAACAGTAATGATATAAAATTACAAAAACAAACAAATGTTAAACGATTGCGCGAATTAGAACGATTTTTAATACTCGAATAATAATATTAGAAAACGAAAAGAAGATTATCAATTTTGGAACAAAGCTTATCAAAGTAGAGCATAGCCGACAACTTGTTTTTTTTTTTCAAAAAGTTGCTTATAAATGATGGCAAAATACTTTCGAAAAAAACAATAATTAAAAACGTTAATGCTTTATTGCATCTTCATGAAAAAATTGTCAATAAAATACGAAACTTAAACAATTGTATTAAATCAAAAGTTGATTTTGTGAATTTAAATAATGA
The DNA here is from genome assembly GCA_034638295.1 of Phortica okadai. NCBI lineage: Eukaryota > Metazoa > Arthropoda > Insecta > Diptera > Drosophilidae > Phortica > Phortica okadai. The sequence continues at coordinate 1,798,657 of CM067849.1, read as the reverse complement.
TTGAAATGAAAAAAATTGCAATTTGCATAATGTATGCATTAAAAGAAGAAAAAAATAATTAATTAAATTCTCTTTTTTTTTTTTTTTGTTTATACACAACTACCAGGCATAATTATATATACATAAAAGTAGATTAAGACTCGCTCGTTAAGATTAAAACAACTAAAATAATCGCATAAAATAATAATTATAATAATAAAAAAAAGTATTTTCTTACTTAATTTTTATTTCTTGTTTTATTTAATTATCTCTTTTGCTTTTACGTACTTATTCAATTGCCTTTTACTTATAACAGTTTTTGGTTTCTACAAACTTTCATACGAACATTTGTCTTTTTTGTTGATCTCAAAAAGCTTCTTTTGCATATAGTTAAAGATTCTTATGCCACTTAGAGGCATTAGGCATTTAGATATAGACATAGTAAACTTTATAACCGAGTGCATATCAATCTGCAAATGCATGTGCAAATAAGTGCAAATATTAAAGCTTGTTACTTGAAAATATATACATACATACATATATAACTTAATTAACTAAGTATCTAAGCCCACCATAAGCTCATATGAAACAAAATGATCAAGCCAATCGACTCTTTCGATGCGTACTTTATCATTGTTGAATTTTTCTAAGATTTCTCTTCATAAAAAAAGCAAAAAAAAAAATACAAATACAAAACGATAAATAAATAGAAAAAATATTATATAAAAACAAAAAATGTTGTAAAATACAAACGAATCTTATGAACGCTTTTGGTGTAAGTTTATCAAAGACGATGATAAAAATTTATAAAATGTTTTTTTACATAAAAAGAAAAAAAAAAATTATGATGAAAAAAGGATATTGCTGAATCACTCGTTGCCTAAATACCGCTTGTCTTTTATACTCGATGTTTTCGATTCAAGAACAAAAATTTTGTGAAATGATTATGACACATTCATAGAAGCAGATACAATAAAGCGCAAATATTGCAAATAGAGAAGGTATTTAGTGAAAAAATAATTAAAATAAAATACTCTTGTACAGGCACTCACACACACACACACAAACATACACATACCAACATACATAATCACATATTTACATATATTAAGATACAGATACTTAGTTACAAGCCAAAAGAAATATAAATAGTTGGCATAGTTTTAAGACAACATACAAAGAAGCAGAAGCAAGCAAAAAAAAAATAGCTTGTAATAAAAAAATGTTTAGTTTTTTTGTGACATTTTGTAGGCATTTATTATTGCATGAAAACAAAAGAAAAACAAAACAAAAATGCAACAAAGCGACTCGAACTCAAAGATTTCGATTGCATATTTTCGAAAAACTTCTTTGCTCTTTACAAACACACAGATGCACATACATATATACATATTTTTCTATACTTTTGTATACAGAGGATTGAGCGAAATAAGAAAAAAAAAAAAAACAAATAATAAATAAGTTGAAGCCAATTACCTTTGATCCCTTGAAAAAAAACAAAAATGAAAACGAAAAAAAAAACACAGTATTAAAAACCAACCTCGAACTTTTCACTGATATGGTGCTATACTTACTGTAGACGCGAGTCGGTCACGCCCAAATATTGTACGTTGCCCACTCGCCCTCGTCTTGTAACTCTTTACACCTTTTGTTGTGCTCGTATTTGTATCATGAGATTCGAATTTCGATATTTGACTCTTGAACTCTTGTACTAAGGACAGCTAATGTTGATTATATACATTTGTAGTTTTAAGCAGCAAAAAAAAAAAAAAAAAAACGTAGTGAAAATGTTGATTTAGCTGAGTAGCAAAAAAAGTAATAATAATAATAATAATTATAAAAATAAAAATAAAAAAACCTCTCAAAAGATGTAAAACCCACGGCCATGCGATTTCCTTGCGCGCCGTTGGGAAGTATTTTATACAGCCCAAGTTGCATAAACACATACAAATCTATATACATTATTATATATGATATATATATAAAGATTTGCGTTACGTTATTGAGCAATTTTCACAAGTAAAAGAAAAAACAAATAAAATTAAAATAAAAATTAATCTTTAAGCATTTATTTAGACTAAGTAAATGAAAAATATCGTTTCTATGATATGATTTCCTTTGTGGTTCTTATGGTTAATACATGTTTCTGCAACATGTAGAATACAAAACAAATCTTTAATCTTTATCTGCAAAATATACTGAAAAAACAAACATTCATAAATGCATATTTACACACACACAAAAACTATTATAGAACCTGTCGTTTCAAATGTTCAAACTTTTATTAAAGCTCTGAAAAATCCTCTCAGTGTAATTTTTAAGACTCTCTTATCACAAATATGAATAAAACATATGATAAAACTAAAAAGAAAAAAACAAAAACAAAAGCGTTACAATTGCGATTGAAGTTATTTGAACGAGTCGACTCATGCGACTCGATTCAATTAGCATTTAAGTCTAACTAAGAAATTTTTGCATTTTGCAATCGCACACAAAAAAATAATAATAAAAACAAAAAATAAGAGTAAAACAAATTACAAACCGTTAGAAAGCAATCTAGACTCCTAAACGCTTTTGATTTTCGAAGTGACGCCGCATTTCCGGTTTACAAAATGGCGCATTTGTGCCCAACCGGAAGTGTGGTATTGCAAAGGATTTGAAATGAAATGAAACGAAATGGAAAGAAACGGAACGGAAAGAAATGCATGAAATGAAATTATGTTAATGTCGGTGATCTATGCTGTAAACAATTGTGAAGATATCAATCAAATAAAGCAAAATTTCTCTACTGATTACTTTCGAAACTCAAATTTAAATGATTTTCTTATTTGTCTCTCTCACACTCACGCTCTTTCATTAATCAAGATATAATTTATTTCTCTAAATTTGTGCATTTATCGTTACAGCCTTGTCAGCCTCTAATAAAGATTCTATTTGTTGTTTGGTCTCCATTTCCACATCGGAGTCGGCGCGCTCACGATTGCCTTGCAAACAGGGAAAGTCGAACATGCGCTCACCAACGCCAAACAGTTCGCCTTCTTCGACGGTCTTTGGCAGGTTTCTGTTTAAAAAGAATTCATTTAATTTAGGCAATGATTTACTATAGCTTTGCATACTTATTGAGCGTCTCCGGCAGCAACAGGCAAACATATGAGCCCATAAAGAATAAAGCGCCCAGCATAATGGGCGGCGCAGCCTTCATAAAATTGCCCAACAACAAGACATACGGCGAGAGAAATGAGGCGGCGAAGCCAACGACATGCACCGCGGCCACGCCTCGACCACGCACGCTCGTCGGTATCAGTTCGACCGCATAGAGTGAACCTGAGTTGTACGAAATGCCAACACCGAAGCGTGCTGCCAATGAGAGACAGACGAGGGCCAAGTTTCGTTGGCCGCTTTTCTGGTAGGCAATAATCAGACCCGAGGTTATTGTAAAAATGCCAGCCAAGAACATGGAACCTGAGGCCATCGCTTTGCGACCGATGCGATCCTGAAGCAATATCGCTAGAACGCTTGATGGGATCACCATCAGACCGTTCAGCGAGAGCATCATAATGGGAGATATGCCCATGCCTTCGACATTACGGGCGACAGCATCATAACAGAGCGTTATTACAATGCTGCGATAGAATGTAGAAATGGGCTAAAATAAGACATCATATTTCGAGACCGTTGCTCGATGATAACTTACGATTTGAAGAAGAGTATCAAGGTTATTTTGCGCATGCGTGGAGTTTTCAACATGTCGCTCAACTTGGCCGTCTGCTTGCCTTTGGTGCGCTGCCGCTCCTCACTCTTTTCCTTACAGTGTTCCCGAAATTTCTGAAAATCACTCTCGGGCACATCGCGTCCATTGAACTTGGCGACGCGCTTCAGACGTCGAATAGCGCCATCGATGTTGTCGCGTGTGATGAGCCATTGAGCGCTCTCCTGCATCGCAAAGTAGAAGAAAATCACCAGCAGCACGGGCAGTGAAGTGTACACGAGATAGCGCTTCCAGTCGCCAGCCAGCACGGCTATCCATGGCGTGCCAACAAGCGCCAGGCTGTAGAAGGTGGCCGAACAAATGTTTATGGAGAAAGATCGTTTCGATGGCGTCACATACTCCAATACTGATCGAAGGGACTTTTTAACATATTTCGGATGATTAGCGGCATTTCAACTTACCAATGATCTGCATCAGATAATAGTTACTGTCGGCCGCTAGACCAGAGAGAAAACGACACGCCGAGAAATCAAGAACATCCTTTGCGAATATTGTCGCAAAATCTCCAAAACAAGCGCACATATTGCAGGCGATCAACGATGGCAGACGGCCGATGCGATCGGATAGCATGCCGAAGGCAAGTGAGCCCACGAGTGAGCCAATGAAGAACAACGATTGACCAACACGAGCCTTGTACGCCTTCTGGCAGACCCAATTCAACTGCAAGCATAAACAGCCCATGAGTGAGATGAAAAAAACGATCATTACTCTCAACGCTCGTCTCAAACTACCTAAGCTAGAGTATCCTTCTATAAGGCCATAATAAATTATGTTCTGTAAAAAATCACACCATTTAAACCATACTATTTCAAAGAATTCATAAGTGCTTCTTTCATAATAATTTAGTTAAGACCGATTTCCAAGTAGTGACTCACTCACGTTCGTTGATAACGTACTCACGCTTGTTGATAGCGTGAATCTTCAGACGTTTTTTCGCCGTTTGGTGTCACCTGCATGTTGCCTTATAAATAATAAATCTTTCTGAGTAATTACAAATTAAAAAGTACATGATAATTGGCGACCTATCGATTTCGAATCTCTATTGCTTTTAGCCAATATCAGTGATAAGCTGCCTGACTATAAAAAGACCTCATGTTGGGCACAAGTTATCAAAGTAGAAGAATACTTCAAACTGTAAACATGAAAGAGTTCCTTGTGATTTGCTTGGTCATTGCCACTGCTGCCTTGGGCGTCTCTGCTGGACCGATATGGGAAGGTAACATCGACGGGCGTATTATCAATGGTAGCTCGGCCACGGACCAACAAGCTCTCTACCAGGTGGTTATCAATACCTACAGCGAGACACAAAATTGGTGGTGCGGCGGTTCTATTATTAACAAGACTTGGCTTATGACCTCAGCCGATTGTATTCATGGGTAATTTACGCTTTTTTTGGTCGTCGTTTATAATTGATCTATAATGCCAATTCCAATTCCAGAGCGACTAATATAACCGTCTACTATGGCAGTAACAAGTTAGAGGATTGGAACATACGCACGATTATTACACCAACCTACGCGAACGTAATTGTGCATCCGCATTTCAATCCCGACACGCTAGTGAACAACATTGGCCTTATCCGAACAGCAGTTTTCTTTTACAACGAGGCTACCAAAGTCGAATTGCCAGCCGCCGATGCCCCCAGCGATTTTAATTACGCGGGCATGCGTGCTGAGTTTACCGGTTGGGGCGCTACCAAGGAAGGCAATGAAACGCACTCAGACTCCCTGAGGAATGCCACCTATGAGGTGCTGCCCATGGAGAGTTGTCGCAGCGCTTATGGCGCAAACGTCGCCAATGAGGATGTCATTTGTGTAGCAACGCCGAATAATACAGGACCCTGTGTGGGCGACAGCGGCAGTCCGTTGATACTGCACGACGCTGGGCGCCGGGTTCAGATCGGTATTATGTCCTTCTGGCGCTTCCAGGATTGCGCGCAGAGCCCAATAGCCGGTCTTACGCGAGTGAGCAGCCACTTGGACTGGATACAGGTAACAACTTCAAAGTGGCGGTAGATATTTTATAGTCGACTAACCAAAACTGAGATGTGAACTGCTTCGAAACGAAATTTCTGCTTCTTTCGAGCGTGAAAATTTGAAGTTGTCGATGAAAATCATAAAAAACTTGTTCGGTTTATATCCCCTTTTGTTTAGTGAATGTAAAATATTTAATCAAAATATATAAATTAAAGAATTTTATGCAGCAAATCGCTTCGCAAGTTTTTTCGCTTCTATAACTAAACACGCTTGCTCAAGTAAAATTTATATATAGTGTGGAAAATATTATTGATTGTTCAAGATTACCATAAACTAGATTGAAAATCATAGCATACTTTCGGCGGTCATAATCAGTAGCCCGATATGTGTGTCTATGCAAAAATGTACCTCAGTATTCATGCTTTTATAGCCATAATCATAGTTGTAAATCCAACGCTCGCAACGCTCCGCACTTGCCGTCCAAGCGTCGTCGTCACCGGTTTCATTCAAACGTGTACACGATGGCTCCGAAAAGTTTGAATAGATCGCAGCAATCTCTTCATATGTTTTTGTTGCTATTCGCTCGTGGTAACACCAGTGATCGGGCAAAAAGCTTATCACAGTCTGACTGAAGTAGTGGATACCAGTGATTATATTGATAAAGCCGAAAAGCAACAATAACATGAACTGATAACGATTAAAATCGCCACATTTGATGAGCATTTGATCGAAATCCATGCTCACGCTCTTTGATTGCAACGATGCTGATTTGAACTGAGAACGTGTTTCTAATGTAATGTCACAGTTCTTTACACACACACACACACATACACAATTTTTTTTTATTTTTTTATTTATTTGTTTAGCGCTCTTTGTCGCTCTAAACAAGCGACCGCCGACAGACGCTTTTGCTGCTTTCGCTCATAAACTTTCTTTTCTGCAATTACTGTAAGCAATTTACATTTAACGCACACACACACAAGAAAAAAACAAAAAATAAATAAATAACGAAAAGAAGAAACTATTAGAAACTCGAAAAATTCACAGAGCGCTCATTATAATCCACAAAAAAAAAAAGCACGCGTCTGTTGCTATCAACGGCCAACAACTGTTTAATGAACAAGGCAGCAAACTCAGTCGCGCAGACATAAGACAAAATTTGTGAATATGATTTCATATGTCGCGGGCATAAAAGACGCTAATAGCCCAACAACAATAACAACAACAACAAAGCGCAAAAAAAACAACAACTACAAATGAATGTGTTGCTATCAACACAGCGACGACGTTATCAGAGTGTTTGCGCTGATTCCTCATTGCTTTGCTCTGCTCTGCTCAGCTCTGTTTAGCTGTGTGGAGCGCGTTCCAAATGATTTGATAAGCTGTCAATATAAGAAGTAAAGGGTGACGTATTCAAAGCTTACGCTCGTTTAGTTTAATCATTTTGCTTTTTGTTTTATTATTTTTTTTTATTTTTATTTTGCTTTATTCTCTCAATAATGTCTTCTTTTAATATTATTATATTATATGTAATCGTTAGAGTAGACCTAAGTAATTTGATTTGTTGTACAATTATAATTTATATTTTATAAATGTAGTAAACGTAGAATATATATGCAGTAACATCATCATCATCATCATCATCATCATCATCATATACATAATAATAATAATCTAGATACAATATTTCTCTTTTGTTTTTATCTTTTATTTTTGTTTTTTGTTTAATAATATATGTATATATACAAACATATGCATGTGTGTGGTTGTGTGTATTTTAACACAAAATTACCATATAAATTGGACAAACTTGAATGTTTTCTTCTTATTCTTCTCCTCCATCTGATTACTCAAGTATTATTAAGTCTAAAGAAAAACTCACAGTTTCAACTTATGCACTAAACAAGACCGAAATAATTTTACTTCTTAATTAAGATAAATTTTATACTCATTTTTTATCTTCTTTGATGTAGTTTTCTTTTTTTTTAAATTAGACAAACATAATACAAATAAATACATGTGCAATGTGTGTTTTTGTTGCTTTACAGCGCGCGCACACACACGCACAGAAAACAATAAATGACCCATTTTGTTTATTCTTTTTATAATTAGAAAAAAAACACAATTATTTAAGTGTCTAAAAAATTGTTGTTTTTTTGTTATTGTTTAGCGTTCATTTTATGAATCAATTGTTTTTGTCGTCATGTCACATCGACGAATTCGCGTTTTATTGCTCTACTAAAGACTAGTTTAATTAATTCTTCTTTGCTACAAATAACATTTACTGTTTTTTTATTTTTAGTTTTTTTTTTCAGCTACGATTTTTTTTTTTTTTTTTTTTCTTCTAACTGTTTATTGCTCATACAACTTGTTAACCTTGAAAATGCTGTTGTGCCTTGAACGAAGGAAAATCTTGCTTTGAAAGCTCACCAAAAAAATGTTTGCACGTGAAAGAGTTACGCGCACCAGCAAACACAAACAAAGACACACGCATACATACTTATACAAACACGCTACAATAACAAAGCAATTTAACAGGTTTGGAACTGAGTACCGCAAAATAGTTGACAATATTATGGAAGAAAAATTGCTGTGCTGACGCTTACTCACAAATACATGCACATGTGTGTGAATATTTGTTTTTGTTTGTTTTCTTAACTATCAACCAAATCAGCTTTCAACTGCAAATCTTATGCACACTCAAGGCTATCGTAAAACTGTTCCTCATTATCTTCTTCGTGATCATCAACTTGCTCATCAGCTGAGTCATCGACGCTGTACTCGATCAGTGATGAGCCAGCGTACGATAACATGCTGTCCAATTCGTGCTGCACATGGTGCACACGAAATGCGGCCGCCGCGTATTCAGCATCAGCCGCCGCTGCCAGCGAATTTGTCTGCGGTGCTGCCGTAAACCAAATCGATTCAGCATGTTCATCACAAACAGCACTAGATGATGTGACAGCAGCCGTTGCAACCCTGCTCGTGGGCATGTATTCGCTGAAGCTCTTGTTCAGCTGACCATCAATCGAATCGCTATAACCATAATCAAAGGTGACCAGCAAATTATCACTGCCACAATCCATTGACTCGGGCGATGTGTAATCCGTGTAGTTTGAATCGTAGGCAGTCTCCTCCGACTCATCCTGCTCGGCAATGATGTCATGCTTCTCATTCATATAAATATTGCTGTCGGCATTTGTGTGATTGACATGTTGATTTCGTTTTGACATGGAAGTTGGTATGGTTTGCCAGAGTTGCCAATGCTTGTTTTTGCTATTGTCGCTGTCAATATAGCAGTTTGATTTATAAGCTTGGCTCATCAAACTCTGCAATTGTAACAGCCAAAAAGAAAAGAAGGGAAAACAAATATTGCAAAGAGCAAAAGATAAAAATGAGTTTTAATAGTTAAAAAAAATATAATAATTTTAATTTTTTGGTTATTGTTTTTGTTAAGCGTGCTTGAATTGTTCGCCATTTTGCAATGCCGGTGCAGAAGCACGAACAACCCAAAAAAAAATTAAAAATATAATATAATTTATATTACAGCAATAAATTAGGAACACGTAATATTTATTAAAAGGATTAGCCATAATTTAAACCTCAACCTTTCAAAGTTAGACACACGGAAATAAATTTACAATTGGGCAGCAAATAATCATCAATTATCGCACGCAACATTCGATCGATTGTGAGTGTCAGCAAAAGAACGAGAAAGAGCGAGAGAGTCAGACTACGATACCAACTCGCACTGAAGTGTGGAGTGCATACTTACTTAAATTATCATTTCAATATTTATTATGATTTTTATTATCACTTTATTTTTGTTTTAAACTAAACCATTAGAAAGTATTTCAATTACTGTTTTTGTGTAACTTGTCAGAGGTTAAGGTGCTGCTACGCGACATTCGAGGAAATCATTGGAATTTAGTGCTAAGGTATACAAAAAGAGGCGAGAACCCGTGAATTAAGAGAGGAGTAATGAAAAGGTAACTAAAAACTAAAGAAATAAAAAAAAACTAAATGTAATAAAACCAAAAAAGAATTGTAACGCTTTCGGTAATAATTCTTGAACAGTTTAGTTGTGTAAAATTAAAGCAAAAACTTACGCGAATTGACAATTTGCTGCCGTGGCTGACGGACGACGACTTTTGACATGTCAGATCTAAAATGTAAATGCCGCATTGAGCTGAGCTGAGCCGAGAAGATGATCACAGAAGCTTCGAGGTACGCGGCAATCCGTGTGCACTCCATTTTGCAGGGGGGTAGTAGAGTAGTTTCAGGGGGGACATTTGACTCGACTCGATATTTCTTTTTTCTTCTTTTAGGTATTTTTTTTTACATTTGTGTTTAGTTGTTAGCACGGATATTCATGAGCATGCATCTGTATAATATTCATCATCATTTTCGTTATATACGAGTTGAGATGCGTTACCAAAGTCACACCAACATCATCATCATCATCTTCATTCTACTACGTATGAGTTTGTGTGAATGAATGTGTGTGAGTGTGGGTGTTTGTTTGTTTGTATGTGTGTGAGAGTCTTTTAATTTATTCCTTGTTTAATTTTGCTTTTTTTTTAGCGCTTGGTTACTTTAATTTTTTTCGTAGTAGTCTTTTGGGCGTATGGATTTTTTTTTTTTTTTTTGATGATGGGTCATGGTTTACAAGGATAATTTTGAAGGAATTTTACATATGAGCGTATGACATAAAGACGGGGAGTTTTTTTTTTTTTATTTATGTGTGAAACAAGTAGACAACATACATGGGAGTAAAGAGAGGAGAAAAAAAATAAATATTACAGCATTAGATACATTTTGTCTCAAAAGTAGCAGCGTTAACAGATAGTTTGCTTAATAATTGCTTATTATTTTCAATTATTTTTTTTTTTTTTTTTGGGTTGTACTTGAGCGGTTAACTTTGGCTTTTGGTTAGTGAAGCAGTTTTTTGATAATTACATTTTTTGTTTATTTTGCGTTTTTGTATTATTTAAATTCTGAGTGTGTTGTTTATAGAAAGTTTTTGTGTACGGTTGTGCAATGCTCATGGCCTGATTATGATGAATGAGTATGAATGCGCGCCGACAACTGAAACTGCTAAATTTTGTATGCAAAATAATGGTGAGGAACAAAAGAAAGAATGAAAAAAAAAAAATCAAACTAATAACGAACACTTTTAAGGCTTTTTTGGCTTTGGCTCACCACAATGAGAAGTCTCGTTGATTTTACGTGTGGAACACTTCAAGATACAATTTATTACTAGCAGCGAGAAAACGGGCACAAGTCTTTAATCTTAGTTACAAATAAATTACATTTTTGTTGATTTTTTTGATATTTTTTTTTTTGTTTTTTTTGTTTTGCTTCGTTCTCTAATGTGTAATAATGCAATAAAAAGTTCTATGTTAAATTATAGTATTATTAACAAACAGAAATTAAAAGAAATACTTTTAAAGTATATCAACACCGCAAATATCTCGAGAACTGCAAACAGCAATGACTGAGTTAGACAAACATTAAATATACAATGATATCGACATTAAGCGATAACTTTGGATTAACCATTGAAGACATAAAATTATTTCATCAATAATAAGTTTTGATGCCTTTTGCAGTCACTCGAATTTGGCAGTTGCAAATGATAGATTACAAAAAAGAAAAGTAATTCACTTTTTAAACATTTTAGTTTTTTCTTTTTTGTTTTTTTTTTTTTCTTTGTAATGACTAAGTTAATTATGTCGTTTATAAATTTAAATGTCTATGTATTCATGTATGTATATGTATATGTATGTGTGCATGTAATTGTATTGCATGTTGCTAAAAATGAAACTTTTACTTATTTGTATGTTTATGTTTTTGATTAATGCGCAAAAATATTTACAATCGTCTTGTTTTACAAAGGCAAAAGTGTAAAAACAAAAAAAAAACAGCTAATTATTCAATGAGGCATTCATTGATGTACTGCGAGCGAGCGCATTACGTGTATGTAAATACATGTGTCAGTATTCGTAACAGCGTGTATGTGTTTGTGTAGGCAATTATATGTTTGAAAAATTGTAATTAATGTTTAATAACATTGCAGTTTTGCATCTTTTTTTTTCTTCTACTCATTGCATATTATTATTGTTAGTATTTCTTTTGTTTGCAATCGTCTTGCATTTGCATAGTTGCCAGTGCAGTAGCTTTCACTGTGCTGCCAACTGAACTGTAACGTATTGCGCGTGGCCGCCAGTCAGTGTCAATGAAGCGGCAGCGCACAAACGAAAGAGAGGCAATGAATGTCTGGTGTTTTTTTTATTTTCAGTGATTTGCATTATTGAAGTTTTTGATGCAAAATGCAATGTTGACAGTCGAAGGCGCGTTGTAGCGCATAATGACAAAATGAAGTTTGCCTTTTGATATTTTGTTTTTGTCTTTGACAGTGTTGCTCAGTGACGCGAATAATTCGTGTTGCATACATGCAAACATGCAATTTACAATTTGGCATTGAAATATGTATGTATGTATACTTGATTGAGATAATTAGTTAATGAACGATGATGTTAACATGAGTCCTTGGTTACTAAAATTGTTGTTGTTCTCTATTTTTTTTTTTGTTTTAACAGCTCCTCGACTAAATGTATGTATGCATGTTTGTTTGTTTGTTGGTATGTACGAGTATGTACTGATTTGGTTGGTTGGTTGATTGATTGATTGTTTGTTTTTGTTTGATTGGTTAATTGTAACAATAAATATTATTATATTTATACTGAAGATAGATAAAGATAAGTATTCATGTTCGCTTGTAGGCAATTATTCAATTATTGAGTTCATTAATTGTTTAATTAATTATTATTCATTTTAAGCCAACCCAAAAAAGTCGATTTGAAATTGCGTACCTTGCCACTGTCACTGTCGCTGGCGAAGTGACCGCCATTGGCGCTGCCGCTGCTATTGCTGCTGCCGGTCGTATTGAGTTCGTGCGTAACGGCGGCAGCGGCGGCGGCTGCGGCAGCATTTTGATGCTCTTGCGCTAGACGACCGCCAGCAACGGATGCGCTGCTAAAGCGTCGCGCAATGCTTTGAGCAGCGCTCGTACGCTCTGCAGCGACCGCGACCGATGTTGCGTTTGTATTAACGCTGCCGCCGTTGACACGTCGCAGAAACTGTTGTGTGCCGTTATGCGGCTGCGTGGAAAAGCTACTCGAGCTGAGGTGTAAATCTTTACGCAATGCAGAATTGAATTGTGCCGCGATTGAGCTCGTTTTGGACGCGCCACCAGTGTTGCCAACCAAATAGCTGTTGTTAGGCGAATTAGTCGTGGTGACGTGGGCTTGGCCGCTATATGTCGTGCTTGTGCTTGTGCTCGTGCTGTTGTTGCTGCTGATGTTGTTGCTAAGGTGCTGTTGTGCACGCGATAGAGAGTCCAAGTGACGAACACGTGACGTGAGCGACTCACGTTTTGGTTTCGGCAGCGGTGAATTATGTAGAACTCTCTGGGACGGATTTGTTGCTGTTGTTGTTACTGTTTTGTGTATACTATTGCCGGCATTCGACGAGGAATATGGCGTCGTGGCCAACGGTATGGAGGATGACGTCGAGCTGCGACTTGTATTCGTGCTCAGCGAATTGTTTGATGTGTCTTTGCGTATGCTTTGTGCGGAATCGGCGCGTTTAAGGCTGTTCGGTGACTTACCCGACAGCAGATTGCCTGTGCTGCGACTGAGCGACGATCTGCTCGAGCCGTACGATGTGCTCGACGTATTCACCGAAGGCGGCGAACGGCCAGCGGTCGTGGGTCGACCCGTAGGCGGTTTGCCGGCAAAGTAAGCCGCCGCTTTGCTGCCCGGCAATGGAATTTTACTGGGTTTGCTGCTTGCGGCGCTCGTGAATTTCTTGAACGCATGCTGATGATTGCGCGGCGTCTGTTCGAACGGACTAATGCCGCCAACGCTGGTGCTCATCAGACGTCCGGTCACCGTCTTGCTGGTTATAAGTTTGCTATCGTTAGCGCTGCCACCGCTGCTGTCCTGCGTCATGTCATGCTCGTGCGCGGACTCAGTGCTGCTGCTATGCTGCTGCACCTCATCCATGGGCAGATGCACCATTGCCTTCATGCTGGGCGTCGAGATTTGCGTTGTTGTTGGCGGCGCTATCGTTTGCGTGGCATTCGAAATCGGTGTGCTTGAGCGTGTCTCCACGCTGAATGGCGCATCCAGTACCGAACTGTTGCCGCCACGCCTACTCAACATTAATGTCGTCGAGGCCGAGGAGCGATTGGTTTCGTAATCATTTTGCGAATGCATATACGAATTCGCCAGCGGCGTCGACGTGTGTATGCGTGACTCGAGTACGCGTAGCTGCGCTTTGGTGCCCTCCAGCTCGATGTTCTTCTCCTCCAGTTGAAAGCGCAAGTCCTCAACGTCTTCCTTGCTTTTATCCAGTCTTTTGACTAAGTGCGTCTTCATTTTGGTCGACGACTCCAGTTTCTGCATCAATACCTGTCGTAAAAAAGGTCTCGGATTAGGACTAACCGGCAAAGCAAACAATTGTTTAATTACCTGATTCTGTACGGTCAATGTAAGCAGGTGACGCTGTAGCTCAAGCACATTTGTCTCCAGCAGAATGGCGGAGAAGCGTTTTGAATCTGTGATGCGACTTTTGGCATTTCGCGCGCCCGGTGTGCTCACAATGCCGTCCAAACGGCCCAGCCCAGACTGCTGTTGCCTTTTGTTATCACTGCTTGGGCTTTGATGGAATGCTAAGTGTTCATCATTGCTGCCGCTGGGCTCCGGCGCGTGCACCGACTGCTGTTGCTGCTGGTGTTGCTCGATGACAACCGGCTGGAATGTGTTGAGGCGTCGCTGCAGTTGACCGCTTTCCAATTGCGACGAAGCGCTGCCGGTTGAGAGCACCGTCGTGGCCGATGATAAGAAATTGCGCTGACTCGAGTAATCTGACTGACTGCTGCAATGGCATGAGATCGGAGACAATTAGGCGTCTGTTGGCGGTCTGATAATAAACAAAGCGACTTACCTGGATGAACTTTTGCTTTGATGCTGTTGTTGCACCTGCAATTGTTGCACACGTGAGCTGAGCTCCAATTTCTGTGCCATCGCTAGTTTAAGCTGCTCTTCGAGATCCTTTTTCACGCTTATCAACTCCTCCACTTGATCACTCATCTTGGCGGCCTTGATGCGGCCCGTCAATGTCTCCGCTTCCATTTCGGCCAACTTGTCGAGCAAACGATCACGTTCGCGTCTCAATTGCCGTATGTCCTCGCGGTTGATGCGCTCGACATGCTCACGGAACGTTTTCGGCGTCAGACCTGTTGCCGCCGTTGACTTGGCGGTCGCACTGTCCTCCAAAGTCTTATCATTGCCGCTCGTCGCCGTTACCGTCACATCATTGCTACTGCGCAACTGCTCACGCTCGTAGGTCTGTAGCTGTTCGACTTCCTCGCGTAAGCGATTCGATTTGCGGTGTATGACATCGAGTAGATTGAGTAGCTCATCATCCGATTCGGCACAGCAAAGGCGTTTGGATGCTATGGCAACCTGGACGTCAAAGAAGATTAATATATATATTTATTTTCAGCTGAAGCAAAGCCGACTTACCGTCATAGCACCATTAGTTGAGGACGCACTATGACCTTCCTTGGAGGAACTGGTCTCCGTTGAGAAGCCGGAGTCCTGCACAACGCTGCCGTTGTTGTTTTCTCCGCTCTTTGGCTCTTTTTTGCCGCTATGCGAGTTGCTTCGACTGCGCGTCAGCGACGACGATGATAGTTCAGCGGCAACGACGCCGGCGCCACTGCCACCGCTGCCGGTTGCAGTTGGGCCCGCCGCCGCTGCTGCTGTGGACGGTTCCTTGTGCAGCAGTTTGCGTTTCGGATGTATGCCAGGCTCCCATTCGCGTCTGTCAATTGTTATGAATATATAAAAATTATGTATTTTGTTTAATATTAAAAAAAACCCACCTGGAAGCTAGCGAAGTGCTGGAAATGCCACCACCCGTCAATGTATTCGCACTGGACACAGACTGATTGCCAACTGAGTTGTTGCCACCGCCGCCGCCGTTGCCACTGACGCCACCGCTGACGCCGACGATGCTGCTGCCAATCGCTGCCGTCGATGCTGTGGACGATGTCATCGATGCCATCTTGTGCTTGAGATCGGGGAATGTCTCGATCACCAGATCTCGAAACTCCAACAGTGCGCCAACCTCATGCTGCAGCTCCTGCAGCGATTTGGTCTGTTCGCTGTGTATATGATGATGACTGCTGCTGTGATGCAGTGGATAATTGTTGCTGTACACCGAATGATGGCTCAGCAGATGATGATGGTGATGATTCAGATTAAGATGATGCGGATATGTTATGCCACCGGCTGCACCGACAACCACTGCCGTGGGCAGTACGCCCACACCGCCACTTGTCGTTGATGTCGTCACAGCGGTTAGAGCGTGTGGATGCACGCTGCCGCTCATTGGCAGGCATTCCATCGGTACCAATGCCAGGCCACCTGAACGTAGATTACTGCTGTTGTTGTTGCTACTGCCGCTGCAATTGATGCCGTTGCTGTTGCCTTTGTAGTGTTGATTGCTTGGGCCATGCGCAAGCTCAAAGCCGTCATTCTGCAAAAGGATATCAAATTAAAGTTACAATCATTTTACTGTCAACTTTTGTTCAACATTATTTGAAAGCAAGTTTTAATTGTGAATCGTTTTAGTTATTCATCGATTTTAAGTGTTCCAAAATGATCGAACCTGTTCGCTTTGACATGTCAAATCACACTTAAAGTCTGGGACGAATAATATTAACGCAAGTCAAATCTCTGCCTCTGCTCTGAGATTCAAAGCTCTACAATGTTGATTAATGACATGTGTGCAACAACAACTTGTGTTGCAAGTGCTACATTTTTGTTGTTGTACACCTTTCTCAATATAAATGAATGCATTCAAGTAATTATTCTCGTTGTCTGTCAGTGCATATTTTGCGAACTGAACTGAACTAGTTTTTTATAGCGAAAAAAAAATAAAAAATATCTTCAAAACATTCGCGCTGCGATTTTGTTTTCATTTGGCGTCTACAACAAATATATTTAAATGTTGCAATTGTCCGATGACATGCTCAAACCGCACCCAATATAAACTAGAGACTCAATTAAAGCCAACTCATTTATTGATCTTTTTATGGCGCAAAAGTCGCCCAATGAAAATATCATAATGAAAATCATTTCAAAAATGGAATTCACAAATTCACAATTTTCATTGTACAGTGGGACCTCAATTATCCGCGATTCGGTTAACCGATAATCTTTCTTTCGATCTGAAGAATTTAATAAAGATGAATTAAACATTCTGAAAAGCACTTTAAAAGAAACAATACATGGATCCAGTGCATTACTGGTCTTCCTGAGAACACTGGCTGTTCCGATATTACAGAACAAGATTTTATAGAAGTTTATCGAATTCAAGGAAAGCTTCTCAACCAAAATATAAAATCAAAAATGCAGAGTTTGTCTCCACTAACCAGAATGCTTTCGTTTCCAACCATCCCGGATAATCCAAGTCCAAGTGTATTATAGTGTACCTTAATATTATTATAACTGAACCAAAATTTTTGTTATTCCTCTTTTTTTTTATAGCCTATTTCATGTTTCGTTTTTATTGATGTTCAATTGCTGACAATCATTGCGTTTGTCTGCACGGCACAAATGACACAAATTATACAACTCACTGATGAACTGTAACTGTAATAACATCATGTGTGTGTAGAACACAGAGTATGACACATGTTAGACAGTTGAATAAAGAAGCAGACTCAGTATAAGAAGAAGCAGTGATAAAAGCGGGACACGCCGGTCGGACAATGCAAGTTTTTACAAAGTCTCAAAACGAAAATGATGTCAAGCTGCGCTTATGACTGACATGCATCACTCACAACACACACACACACACGCACACACATGCTCAGTTAATGCACTTTTAAATGTCAACATTGCGCATTCGACCCGTTGACTCGCTTTCACTCATAAGCATATCAGCTCATGCTTTGTGCCGCTTTGCTTTGCTTTGCTTGACTTTTATTTGAGCCGACATACTAAAATTGATTGATATTTTTTTTTCTATTTATTCATAACTCTCTTTGTTTTTATTTTCTCTCTTATTGCACTTTGTTGCTTCTGCTACTTATTTTTGTTTGCAAACGTAACTTTTTCTCATGACATCTTCGACGTGCTCATGCTTAACGTCATCCTTGTCATATATAACACAACTGACATGTCATAAGTTAAAAGAAATGGTAAAAAAAAATATAAAAGAAAGCAGCAAACAATAGCTAAACAACAACACAAAAGTATTACACAAAACTATCGATCAAACAAAATGTCATGCCGTCCGTTATTAAAATTCAACCAAAGAATGAACTAAACTTAGCTAACGTTGTCTTGCCCTCACTCCATCTCTCTCTCGCACTCGTTTGCTTTGTTGTTTGCGACATGGCATCGCATAAATTCAACATGTGAATGAACTGTTTGGAACGACAAAGTTTCGCAATAATTTAATATGTAAGCACAGCCAAGAAAACAAATCACCATCATTATTGACTGCAAATTTGCGATCAAGCGTTAAATTCAACCTCAATTTTGTTTCGCTTGACTGTGAAGCGTTGAAAAATGTTAAAAAAAAAAAAATGCACTAAAAAATAACAAAACTAATTATATAAATAAAAAAAAATTACATTAATAGTTGAAGGAAACATGCAGCACTACAATATTGCGCAATGTGCCATGTCTGCTTAATTGCAACTGCAGAAGAAGAAGAAGCAGAAGCAGAAAAACAATTGTATTTGTTTAAAACATATTTTTTTATTACTATTATTATTATTATACGTACGTCATGCATAGCACAAAAATATGATAATAATAAATAAAAATAAATTTCGTTCCCAGTCGAAAAATAATAATAAAAATGTATCTAGATTTGTGTGTGTGTAATTATAGATGAAAAAGCATTGTCACAAACACGAAATGAAGCTCCCAATGGCGATGGCTACGGCACTCAATGCCAGTGTAGGGTATGGTGGGGTGGTGTGGTGTGGTGTGGGGTAGGGGAGTATAGCAGACGACGCATGACAATTGAAGTTGTAGCTGAGACAGAAGCTCTGAGCTGCACTCAGTTTTATTGTTGTAATTAATTTCACATTTATTTCTCTTTATACATGTTTTAATTAGTTTGGCCCAAATGGGCGAATGGCCTCCGAAGCCTCCAACTGAATGAATGCGCTGTGTCAATGTAACTTTACGCTTGAAATGACAACAAACGAGTTGGTCAAGTGATCAAATTATCAGATACACAGATACAAACGCAAGCCGCACTCATTTGTTTGAGTAAATGTATAAGCGATTCAAGTTCTTTCGTCTGTCTGACTAATTGAAGTATTAAGTAACGCGTGAGCGAACAAAATGACATTCAAGCTGAAAAAAAAGCCAACTTCTAACAGCAAGTAATGTCATATGTCTGTGCGTGTGTGTGTATGTGTTTATATTTAAGCAAGTGTTTTCTACAACATTCAAGAAAAGTTGGTATAAAAATAAAAAAAATTCTATGACGTTTCGTTCGCCTCGTCGAGTCATTGATCCTCAGCCACAGCAACAACAAACAATGCCCTAAAGCAAAAAATCTGTGAGCGTTGAAATGAGTGAGCGAGCGAGCGACTGAAACAAGTTCGCACACTTTACACGTCATTGCAATGCAAAGTAACTGTCAGATACAAATTTACACGTTCAATAACATTCGCACAGATCGTTGGGCATTTTTTTAATGCGAATTGCTTTCAAAGTTTAGATTTTTTGTTGTCAGATGAATGGATTTCAGCAGAATTTCAACTTCATTTCGCTTAGAAGACAATTTAAATCATACTTCATTGATTTGTTCATAAACAACATCAACTTTTAAAGAGTATTTTGAACGTAAATTATCATAAATAAAAAACCGTTTAATGAATTAAATTGCTGAGGCTTCATTTTATAGAGGAAAGATTAAAGAACAAATGTCATTAGAGGAATACAAAAATGGCAACGAAGTTAATTAAATAAAATACTCTTAAAAAAGCGGGGGTGTTTTTTATTTATTTATTTTTAAAACGGCAAAAAAAAGACAGTAAAAGTAATCAATAAAGCGGCTCACTTATTTTATATATGTATGAACGTTAAGAAGACAATGAGACGGACATGTAACGGGGTTGCCGTGCCTTTGCGTGGTATCGCACCGATTTTAAAGCAACAACAATAACAATAACAACAAAAAGAATCCGTCAGTTTGATCGATTTTTCGTGAGTGGAAGTGCAATAAAAAGCAGATAACGTCGAAAGAAGCTTCCTCCTACTCTTCTAAGCCTTCAGAGAAGACAAGACAAACCGGCAGACTTGGCCTACACACACACACAATAACAACTACAACAACAGCACGTTTCTCGAGTCGTCTCGACACGTTGCCTCACCTTAACCATCTTTGAATCATGACTTTGTTGAATTGTTTCGCTTTTCTTAACTGATTCTTCTTCAACGAATATTTTTTTCTTTTTTTTTTTTCTCCAACGTTGTCGTTTATTTCTTTGTTGTTTCCTTTATTGTTATTATTTTAAAAGCTTATTTTGCCGCTTCTTTTTGGATTTTTGCTCTAACATCTTCAGCTACAAACATGATTTCATAAGCGAAGCGTTGCTGATTTGCTTTGCTTCGTTGGTTTTTTTGGTTTTGGTTTTGTTTGTTCGATTATTTTTTTAATTGAAGTTTCACATGACATGCAATTTCATTAGACTTTCAGAACGATTTCTTACATTTCTTTGTGCAAATTCAAGTGTGTGCACTTTAAATAAATTATTATTATTATTATTTTTTGCATGGCCTGCTTTTGCGCTTCGAGTGTGTTGCGAGTGTTTGTCGGACTACTTGAGACGCCTTTTTTAGTCTATGATTTGCAAAAATTGCCGTTAATGAACATGACGAAAGTTGGCAAAGACGCGCCTCATAACTTCCAAGACATGACGCGCGTCGAATTGAATTTGCGCTGCCAATAGGATGGCTCATAAATTAGAAAAAATTTCATATGCAATGCGTTGCTTTCATCGCTCAAATGAATGTTGTACAAGGAAGCAAATTATAGTAATATTTCAAGTGCCCAATATTCATTAATTACTGCCAAGAGGCCCAAAAGGCACACACACACACACACACACACACATGCATGTGCATTGCCGTTTAGACCAAACCCAACTCTCTCTTGGCTATCCGTCTGTCTGTCTGTCAGTCTGTCGCTGAGCCGTTGCAAATCGAAATGACTAACCGAAAATTTTCAATTTTCAATGAGTTACTACCAATTACAACAACATTAAATAAGAGATTTAATGTTGGCGTTTGTTGCGTTGCCGATTTGATAGTCGTTGTTGTTGTTGCTGTTGTTGTTGTTGTCGACGAGGTTTGGCATGTGTGACGTAATGCTTTGAATTGCGTTATTATAAAAAAGACAATTGTTGTATACCACGCCAGCAACAACAACTACGGCCAACAAACAGCGACAATTGCAACACTAACAACAACAACAACAAAAATTGAGTTTACTCCAAAAATGGCTTTGAATTGAATGAAAATTATGTTTAAAAGGTGCGTTTGAATAGATTTTTTTTAACATTATAACTGATTTTTGTTGTTGTTGTTATTTTTGTTGAATACATTTTTCTGCTTTTGCTTAACAAATTTGCGCCTAAATGCGCACAACAACAACAACAACAGCAGCAGCAGATATGTGGCAACACCGGCAGCACAAACAACAACAATTGTCTTTCATTACAACAAATAAAAACATTGTTGTTATTGTACTAATGTCAGTAAATGTTGTAATTGAATTTAAAGTCGAAATAAACCAAAAATAACAACAACAAAGAAACAACAAAAATGAAAAAAAAAAGTGTTGCAATAAATTTGTATCTCTTTATTATTGTTGTTAATGTTGTTGTATGAGACATGGCTTAACGAGCATTTGTTGTTGTTGTTTTTGTTTCTAATGTTTTTTTTTTTTGTTGTTTTTTTTTTACACATATTTTTCTTATTTTAATTGAGTAAATCATTTTTAAGTTGATTATTAATGTTCAAAAATGCTTTCGTGCTTCAATTTGAGAAATTATCATTATTATTTTTGTGTTGTTGTTGTTGGTGTTTTTGTACAGTTAATCGCCTCAACACTTGTTTAAATATTAGTTTTTAGACATTTTGTTGTTTTTGTTGCCTTGTTTTCGTAGACATAATTAAAGCACTTTAAAAAATGACAGCCACCTCTGAGCTCATGCAATATGCTCATGTTTCTTCAGTTAGTTGAAGGCTAAAACAATTTTTGTTTTCAACGCCAAAAGCAGACAAAATGGCGTCGGCCAACACACGCTCAAACAGCATCCCATCCGGACTACGACGTTGCCGGAAAATGTTCATCATTAGTTAACAAACATAATTAAATAAAATTATAAAAATAAAAAATAAAACTCAGTTTCATTAATAATTGTCAGCATTTTCTCAGACATCTATAAAGCCAAATAAGTCAAATGTCATACAAACGACATCATAATACAAAAGTCATCAGTCAACAACAACAATAGCAACAACAACCCACTCAAATAACCATCAAACCATTTACGAAGTCGTATAATTTGTTTGCTCGGTTATATATAAAAAAAAAAGCCGATTCAATTCAATTGAAAATCGATTTGAAAACATGCATTTTCACAAGCCTTCAACGCTTCGATTCAATGCAATTCCAAAACCGTTTCGTATCAAAAGCAAAGCAATCGAATTATGTAAATTTTTTCCCATTGGCTTGTCTGACGACAATCAAATTGATGAGTTCAAAACGCTGCAAGCGAACCGCCGCTGGCTTAGGCTATAGCTGCCATATTAGGCAAGTTGTCGCGCACACCATTTTTGGCGAAGTTCGAATGAGAATTGCACGCTTGAAATTGTTGGCATTCATTATTGTTGTTGGCTGGCAATCGTATGAGAGATCTCGTTGGCGCGACAAAGCAGGCAAGTGAGTGAGTGAGTGAAAGAGAGATCGATCGACAAAAAGGCTCATTTAGTTTAAGGCCTCTCATAAATTTTTATGCAATTATTGCAGTTATATATAAATTTTTCGCACTTGATTGGCCTCACGTGCCATTGGACACAATTGTAATTCATGATGTGTCTGTGGCATTTGGCTGAAACGTGTGCCGTTGCTTTTGGCTTCATCTCACAGCCAACCAAGTCTCGGACAGACCAACAGACAGCCAGAGAGACTGACTGACTCACTAACTGGCTTCGTCGTTTAAGGGGATTTCATTTTATTTAATATTTTTTGGTTGTCTGCTGTTTGTTGCATGTGGGATTGTTTGTTTTATTTCTGTTTTTGTTGTTGCCTTTCTTTTGTGCATATAAACAAAACAAGCAAAAACAAGATCAGTTTTGCATTCGCCTTAAGCTGGAAAAGCCCACATGCGTGTGTGATTCATCTGTGGCGCGAGTCAAACATTCAGCGGCCACACAACATACACTGCAAGAAATTTTCTACAAAAAATTGTTACAACAAAACAAAAGCAACCAACAGTTTCCCACAGCAGCTTCTTCAACATCATCAACGACTTCATCATCATCATCATCGTCAGCGGCACGCCCACAGCAGACGCGTTCGCCTAACGCCCATTTGACTTTACGCCTTTACAAAGCCTCGCAGGCAAAACGATTAATTAAGCGTTTTTTTGTATCTTCTTTATTTTCATTTATAGTTTATTTTAGGCTTGCAAGTCTCATAAAGTGCCAAACTTGGTCAAATTCAACGCTCATCATCAATTATGGCTTAAGCGCTTTTGGCCATTTTGCTGTGAAAAGCCAAAAGTGTCTTTAAACAACAACAACAACAACGAACATTAAATCCCTCAGGCTCTCCTCTCCACTCTGCTCTGCTAATCGTTATACACACCACATCACAGCTCAGCTCAGCTCAGTTGGGCTCAATTTGATTTGATCTTGCGCTATTTTGACTCACAGCTGCCAATTTCATTTTTTGCATTTTGGCCAATAATAATTTGAATAAAGCAGATCCAATTTGCGCACGTCGACACAACATACAACGCCGCTTTATTATTATGTTTGCCACGCTTTATTTTTATGCATTTTGCTCGATCTTCAATACATGCTCAGCTCTACTCTGCTCAGCTCTGTCTGATAATTTCCTTTAACGTTTATTTCCTCGCTTGTTCGCTCACTCATTCGTTCGTTCGTTCGTTATGACAAAGTGAAAGTTCGCTTTTGAAATGTAGCAAACACAAACAAACAAACATACAAACAAACAGTCAAGCCAAGCCAGCAAACAAACCAACGAAGCCAACAAACAAAGGCAAAGCTCGACTTGACTTCGAGTCAACATTGCCGTTTTGTTAAGTTTATCATGTGTGTGCTTTGTTTTTGTTTCTGTTTTCTGTTTCTATTTTACAACGCTCGCAAAATGAAGACAGATAGGGAGATACTTAGAAAGAAAGCAAGCAAGCAAGCAAGCAACTCGCAATCGTGTCAGAGATCAACTCGACGTGCTGATAAAAATTTGTCATATTGTCTTCGCTGCTGCGTTGTTGCTTTGCCATTTATTTTATAGTATTTTATTTTATTTGTCTTTTGACTGATTTTTTTTTTTCAGTCAATTTTGTATCTTTTTTTACGCGCTTCACACTTGAAGTGTTTCAGTTTCGTTACACAATCACTTTTGCGTAATTAGTCGAATGACTTTTATGAGCTTCACTTTAAGAGACTTGAGTTTTATTTTTTTCCTATTTATTGCCGCCCTTTTGCTGTTGTTGTTGTTGTTGGTTCGGCTCAGATCAGGTGTTCAGGCACAGCCAATGAGCATGCTCAATGACTCAATGTGCAAACACTTATCTAAGCAAACAAACAAACGCCAACTATTCATGTGTCTGTATCTATGAGTATCTGATAGCGCTGGCAATTGTTTATCGGCTGATAAGCCTGCGCCGCTTCAGGCATATTAAATGCGCCATTTAAGCGAAAATAGCGAAAAATAATCAAGTGCCTGGCAAAGCGTTGCAAAGTGGGCGCAGTTCATTGCATGCTGAACAAAAAGCTGCCTCAAACATCAAGCCATGCTCCGTGGCATTTCGGCTTTGCTGGCAAAAAAAAATAGCAAAAAAAAAAAAAAAATTTGCTAAAAGTGAAACCGGATATGTGCCGATTGACAGTTTGGCAGCAGCAGAGCGCAACGCGTCAGTAATCAATCGAATGAGCGATTGAACGTATAATGTTTTTTTCGTTCGAAGAGAGGCTGAAGCCAACGACGATGCCAACGACCGATGCTTTCATACAAGTGCAATGAAGAGTGATGATGATAATGATAATGATGATGATTTTGTTGATGATGGGAAAAAAGCAACAAGCCCTTAAACGCACAAAATGCCAGCATGAAAGCAAAAGCTCTGTGAAAAGGCATTGACTTATTCTAATCAAATGTTGTAGGGCGTGGCATACAGCACAATCGCGTCGACAGCGACGTCGGCAGCGACAGCGACAGCACTTGAAGCAATCATTTCACAGTTGCTCATGTAAACAGTTTGTGGGCAACATTCAAAAAGTGATTAATTTTTGTTGCACACAGATACACACACACATGCACATTGCCTTACATACAAAATGAATTGAAGTTGCAAACGGAAAGCGTAAATAAACAAATTTTCAGAGCCATCAAAATGAAATAATGAAAATGCATTTTTGCTGCTTTTGAACTCATTTACAATTTCAATGCAGATAAAGCCTTTTGTTGTTGTTGTTGCTTGGTTTTTTTTTTTTTATTGCGTAATCAGCACAACAAATTTCCTGTTTAAAAACTAATTACCCCAAAAAAAAATTAAATAAAAGAAAGCCCAACAATTATGCACCAAAGCGAGCAATCGAGTCAAGTCAAGTCAAGTAAAGCCAAATTAACGATCGAATTCATTATTAACTTGGTTAGCACATCATTATGTATGTTACGTAGACACTCTTACATGTGTGTGTGTGTGTGTGTGTGTTGTAATATGCGTTTTATGCATTAAACAAATTAGTTTATATTTTAATTGCCGCCGATTCTGCCGCGCCTTTTTCATGCTCACCTCACCAAGGCGCCTTCACCAACAGCCATGATCAGCATTGCTTACATCATTGTCTTCATCATCATCATCACAATCATCATCACGATTAGCATGCCTGAACGCGTCGTTGACCAATGCCAATTTTCACTCTCAAAGCGTCAACAATTTCCGTTTCTTCTTTGTTTTTCTCTATTTTTTACGCTTTGCAAAAAGTTGCTCATGTCCTTTGGGCATTGTCACACACACACACACACACACAGAGCTCGCTGTCTTTGACATGTACATGGCCAACGGCACACCTTCGTTTGGTCACTGACCACCAGTCAGCAATGACCATCGCCCCGCCACCCCAGCCAACACATACGCTTCCCTCCTTTACACCTTCTTTCAGCCAATATAGATTATTTTATTGTTGTATTTTCAATAATGTTGAACGCTTTTTTCTTTCCTTTCCTTTCCTTTCATTTCCTTCACGACAAATCGCCGTCGCTCGCAGCTCAGACTTGTTAATGTGTTAATGGCAAACAGTCGAGCAGTCCAGAGCTTTTCCCTTAGGCTCTCCAACCGTCCGTCCGTCCGTTAGTTCGACACGCAAATATAATTCTTATGAACGTCGCCAATAAGCAATTTGATAGCATCGCGTTAATCATATTGTTTGCCTCGCTTATTAATGGCCAACGCTTTATCGATTTATTGAACAAAGTAATCAAACTTCGGTTTAAGATACAATCAACAAATTGGCTGCTTAAGGATTGCAGACAATTAGACATGCTTACAGATTGTTTGCTTGGTTGGTTGCTTGTATAGATGACTGTTCGTCAGCATGTCCAATTCGGTTAAAGTCTCATTTCAGCATATGCCAAAGCAAAAATAGCTTCCGGTAATTATAATTAATTATATTTAATTTAAGTTGCAAAAAACAACAAAACGAAAATTGAATAAAACAACCAAGTTAGCAAAAAATATAATAAATAAAAGCAAAAAAAAAAAATATTCAAGGTTAGTCAGGAAATTAAATAATAAGAATGCAAAAACAAAATTCGCAAAAATAAAAAAATAAACTTTTTCTGAACTCAACTTAAATTTGCATAATAAAAAGCTGAGCAAATAAAATAAAAAAAAAAATAAATAATTTACTCCTTGCCTTCGACGTCATCGAACACACACTCAAAAAACGATTAAATCGAACGTTTTCAGCACAAAATGGCGGCCAAAGTAATCGAACGTTATACAGAAAAAGTAAAAAAAACAAAACGTATAAAAACTCGTAACTGACATTTAACAATTATCGCATCGCAGCACGAAAAACTGGGTTTGGGGCGAGGGGTGTTGAGGCGAAAAAAAATCAAACCAAACAAACAACAACTTTTCACTTTTCGCAACGGAAAATGTCACTCAAAGTCAATGGAAAACTATCGACCAAACTTTTTATAAAATAAAAAAACGCCCCAAGCTGCTTGAGCCCCCCTCCCCACGCCTCAGCCATGGCGATAACATGCGTCAACGAAACAACAACAAAAACAACATCATAAAGCAGAGCAGCGCAAGTTAATAATTGTTCGAAAAATGAATGACGAATGAAAATAAGATTTATTGAAATTTGCTGCCGGTCAAAAATTGTAAAGAAAACTTTACTTTCTTTCTCTTTCTGACACCTCTTTTATTGCCGCTTGCAACAATTAGGTTGCAGACAACAAACAATGCACTCAAAGGTATGACTAAGTGCATGTATGGGGGGTGAAGGTGTGGGGTAAAGACATGTATGATGGCAACATTTATGGCTCGTTTTGGTTTTTGAGTGACTATGAAACGCGTTTTGTGCCACTTTTATGCGAAAGTGAAATTGATAGGCAGACGACAACGACAGCAGCAGCAACAACAACAACAATCAGCCAGCCAGCATAAGTGAGTGTCGTGTGTCGATGTGCCCCGCCGAATCGCTTCCCTCGGCTGGTTAGCCGCTCTGTAGTAAAACAAACCGGCTTGCCGTCAACCAAAGGGCGCTAATGACAAAACTAAAGCAATAACAAAATATGACAACTTCTTTGTCATGAAAAAGAAACTAAACTCGGATCTCTACACAAGGCAACGCAAGTGAAAGAAAAGTGAAAATGTGCTAAAAGCGCATGTAAAAGCAAAGAACAAACAAACAAACAAACAGAAAAGCAGACAAACAAAGTATTAAAAATAACACAAAGAAAGCACAAGTGGGCGTGGCACATTATGAAACATAAATACAAAGAAAAGAAAAAAAAATATGACTAAATAAATAAATAAATAACTTGAAGCTGTTTCTATCAGCAATTCATGTACGTTTGCATTTTTCCCATGCCATAATTGGCCTTGAGTATCTTTAAGCGTAAAACACAGCTTACGACAACACTAACAACAACAACAATAGACACTTCCAACAATATGACAAGAACAACATGAAGCAAAGACAACTCAAGCTCAGCTCGGCTTGGCTTGCCTAAGACAAAGCAAAGCAAAAACGCTTCAGGCAACAACTAAAAATAGTTAAACGTACGTAAGCGAGGTAGAAAAAAAAACCAGCTGCGTCTTTATACATTTTTTTTGTCTTTTTTTATAATTAATAGTTATTAAATATTCTGTGCTGTGCCGCCTCACCTTTCCCACACTTCAGGCCAACGTTGGTGGCGGCGCGCGACGTGAGTCATGGCAGCAATGAAAGCTCCTCACGGATTGGCAACGGCGCCCACTGAAGATGTTTGTCAATGAGGACAATGACGACAACGACGATTGTTGCCAATTTGGCGACAACTTTACAGCAACAACAAGAGTCTTCGCGTGGCTTCTTCATTGTGCAATTATTGTTGCTGTTGACTCAATTGAAGCCAAGCCAAGCCAAGGCAAGGCAGCTGAGCGTTTGCGGCTGAGACAAGATTAGGCCAGACGAGAGACCAAAAGCCATATTTTTGCGCCTTTCAAACTTTGATTAAGCACATTTCATTTTTTTTTTTTTCATTTTTGATTGCTTAAGCAAAGGTAATAACAACAACAACAACAAGACACAGACAGACCACAAACAAAGAGGCGTCTTTTGCAGCTGTTGTTAGGATGTCTTTTTTATTTATTATTATTTTTTTTTTTGTAATATTTTATTGTTAAGGAACGAAAGCGAACAAAAAAACCAACCATAAAACAACACTTTTTGCTTTGTTGTTGTACGATCGATTGTTATTATTATTATTATTATTGCTGTTGTTGTTGCTTTTGTTTGTTTTAGTTTGGTTGTTGGTTGCTTGGTTTCGATCGCTTCAATTTGCGACAAGACAATGACCTTTTAACCACCGATGAGTGGCTAAGTGTTTCAATGTAACTAACACTGTGTGTGTGTGTGTTTGTATATGTGTGTGTAATACTCAACTTGATTTGCTTAGTTTGCTGATTTGTTGGATTATAAAAAAAGAAAAATGACCGCGCGCGTTTTCAATTAAAAATGCACACTTTTGCTTTGATAGCAACACGTTTTTTCTTCTTCTTCGTCTACCACTACGCTACATTGTTTTTCTTGTCGGTATTGCTATTGTTGTTGCTAATATTGTTGTGTCGTGATTAGCAGTGGCAACAATTTTGCATTGTTATTTAAACTATGAATTAATTGTGCAAGTCAGTTCAACACGCTGCTTATACCAACCCCTCACCGCCCACCCCCCTTCATCAAACACACTCAATAGTCGTGGCATTTTAGCATGCAATCACTAGTTGTTGTTATTGTTGTTTCATTTTATCTATTTACATTTATCATACGTCATGTTGAACAATCAATTTAAATTTGTAATTAATAAATTTTTATTCGATACGTAGATTGTAATTCAATGACGTTTGATGTTTTCTTTTCTTTTCCTTTGTTTTTGTTTTGTTAATGTTTATTTTTAGTTACATGATTTTTACAAGAACTGAACATGTGCTGTGTGCGCCTTTGACTCATGCCACAACATGAGTCGGCAACGTCATAAGAAATATGAAGCCAAGAAAACTCAAAGAAAAAACAAATTTCAGATAAGTTTCAATGAAATAAGTTCAATTGCGTTAATGCGCTATGTAAAGGCCATCAAAGGAGGGCATCAAAGCAACAACAACAACAACAAAAGTACAGAAAATAACTTGATTTTTTTGGATTGTTATAAGAAATTCGTTTTCATTGAGTGAAAATATTTGAAATTGCTTCATTTTTTGTGATCTCTTATTTGTTGTTGTTCGGTTGATTTTGTTGTTGTTGTATTGCGCATTTTGTTAGACATTAATTTGCATTCGCAGCGCTGTGAGCTGTGCCAAATGCCAACGACACAGGGAAATTTTATACGCTGACCTTTGCAAAAGTCTTACAAGGTGAAATTTACGTTTTTTTTATTTTTTTAAACTTTTTTTTACAAAATATAAATTTTGTTTTTTTATATAAACTTTTATTTATATAACAAAAAGCCCGCATTGTTGACACACAGCAAAAAAAAAAATGTTCAGTCTTCTTCTTTAAATTCAATGCACGACTGACGTATTTTTTTTTTGTATTTTAATCAAATTATATTTTAATAAAAATTCGGCTAATGAAACTTTGTTGCCATATGTGTGTGTGTGTGTGTGTGTGTGTCACGTCGTCACATACCTCTGCCACCTGCACAAGTATCTCAGGCAGGGCTTCGTTGCGATTTTAATGCCACAATCGTGTTTAATTTTATACTTTGGCCTGTTAATTAACACCTTAATTTTTTCCTTTTGTATTTTGATGAAGCTCTTAATTATGGCAACAATAAAAACAACAACAATGATGACGATGAATACGTGATGACATTTTTTTTTTTTTTTTTTGGTTTGCTTTTGTTTTGTTTTTGGTCACACAACAAAAGTAATGAGAATTCTTTGCTGTTTTATATTAATTTTCTTTTATTTTATTATTGTTTTATTACAGTATGGCTACTAATAATAAATAATGTTTATGTATGCAAACTAATGAGCAAGAAGAACCTGTCAAAGTCATGTCAGCAATGCACGCTTCATGCTCGAGCTGAGTTTCAGTTTAGTTCAACAAACTCGAACTTAAAACCAAATCAAAGACAAACCGCCAATGATGACGACGTCGATCGACCAACCAACCAACCGATCGACAATGACGTGAACGCTGATGATGAGCGACAAATTGTCAAAGAGTGACCAATGGCACAACACTTTGATTGCTTAGTTATAAACATGAGGCAAAAGTTATTATTATGGACGGCACAACACCAACAACAACAACAATAGCGACAATCATTTTCATCATTGGCGCTGCATTGAACACTTCTCTAATTGTGACCAAGACGACAGCGGCGGCGGCAACGACTCAAGAGCAAAGTCAACGACAACAAAATACCTTTTTTTTTGTCTGTCCGTCTGTCTGTCTACGAAGCGACACTTGAACGAACAGCAACAAAAGGGCGAATTGTCGTTGCATTTGCCGACCGCAACACTTTCATTTCAGACTCAGACAAAGCAACGCAGCGCAGCGCTTCACTGAAGCGAGCTTGATAAACCACAACGACAACGACGATTGGGCGAAAGGGCGAAAGGGTCCTTCTAGTCACCGCGACCAATCCAAAGTCTCTCGCCCCGAAGATGTTGGTGGTCGATCGCATTTTGCAAACGGTCGAATGAACTTTATGCAATGCAAAAAGGGCCGCACATGTAATCGAAGACAGACTTACTTTTATAGTTGCTAACCAAATGAACACGTGCAACACATGTGGCAATCCAACACACATTTTTATAAACTTTGAAATTATTAACAAACATAAAAATATAATTGTCGGCTTGATTAGTTGTTTGTCTCAAAAAAAATGAGAAAATAAAAGTGACTTCTTTTGGCGCTTATATAAAAAATAAAATGCTTATTAATGTTTAATTAACAGAAATTAAACCATATTCGAAAGTCGAAAAGACAGACAGATAGACAGACAGATAGACAGACAGCTGAACGACACTTTCAGTGGACAGAGGCAACTTGCAACGCAGATGGTGACGCTTGCAATCGTCGCTTTGAAGGTGAAATGAAGGCCAGCAACACTTTCGCTACTTCGACTTGCTCAACTGCCTGACGAATTGACGAATTGAGACTGATGGATGGACAGACAGACAGAGAGACAGACAAATAGAGAGACGGAAAGTCATACGGTTGGACAATAAAGTTGTGCAGCGCAGTGAAAATATTAATTTCATCATTAAAAGAAATAATAATAACAATATTTTTATTAGCGACGACGAAGACGACGACGACGACGACGACTTTCATAAATTGCATTTAGATTTGTGGCAACAGATAACAAAAAGCACACAAAAAACCAACAGCAGCTGCAATCAGAGCAAAGCAAGCCAAACACTCAATGCAAGTAAGGCAGCGGTGAGGGGGAAGCGGGATCGGTGGCGCTTGAATGCTGCGCTCCGCATTGTTTTCATATTTTACGCAACTCACGCAGTTTTTTTTGTTGTTTTTAGTGTACCATATAATGCAATTAATTAAATCATAAAAGCGCACATAAACACACACGCACACCCATTAAATTTGGTTACGAGCGTTGAGTTTGGCTCGGCTTCACTTTCATTTCAATACGAGGCTCAAAGTCTGTGAAATTGGGTGAAAAAAAAGTCTATAAACACCAAAAGAGGTGTGTTATAAGTTTATTGTTGTAGCTGCCAAGCCGATTTAAGTCATTTTTAAATTTCAATTTCAAGAACATTTTTTTAATCATGAATAGTCTTATGTCACAAGGGAGTACATGGCACATAAGGCAACTTAGCATTAAAAATTTTATAAATTAAACATTTATCTTAGAGTCGTCATTTTGCGTGTACTAGACTGCTGTATGTGGCTTATTGCGCTTTGGAATATAAGCTTATTAAAACTTTTTTTTACTAATTTTGATTTTTTTATTATTTTTAAAAATATAATTTTTCCTTCAAAGTCATATGACAAATTTATTGTATTTGTCAGATTTCACAACAGCACAGCTGTAGAAAAATACAAAAACCAACTTGTGGCTTCAGCTTTCAATGACGCTCATCAAATTTCATATCATTCTCATCTCAACGTCAATAAAAACAGATGAAAAAAAAATATATACACAAAAAATAAGTAGACTGGTCTTGATTGTTCGCGCTCGTATGACAACTCTCAAGTGGCTTCGTTTTGTTTTTTGTTTTAATATTTTTTATAGATTTCGCGTGTTGCTCTAAAAACGCAGAGAGAAAGAGTGCGAGAGTGACTGAGACAGGAGAGAGAGAGAGGGACATAAGCGCAGCACGTAGACAACTTTTATAGAAAACAGATTTAAATGATTACGCAATATTTCTCAGAAGTTGTATGGAAATAAAACCAAAACCGAAAAAAAAAAATAGAGTGAAAAACTATTATTTTTTTTCTTTCCGCCTATTTTAGTTCCGCCAAAGCTCAGCATAAACTTTAATTGCTTGCGCAGCAACGATTTTCATAAAAGGTCACGGTTAAATTAGCGCGGTTCAGAAATGCTTTGTAGATACAACAATTGCAACAAAAACAACAAGTACTTAGTACAGTCAAGCCGAGGAGGAGAAGAGACAATGAGTGTTGGAAATAACTTTACAGCCCTTTGGCAATTGTACAACTTTGAAACGCATGTAAAAAGAAGAAGAAGAAGAAGCTGAAAAACTTTAACCAAAAAGATTTTTCGCCTTTTTAACAATTTAAAAAATTTTATTTTGGCATTCGTTCAGCGCACATCAGTTGGCCCAAAGCCAAACAGCAACATTACAAATATAAACTAACAAAATATCTCACTTTCTATTTTGGCAACGATGATGTATGTAAATAAGTATTATAGGCATAACTACATATATACGAAAAGTAACGCAAATCATTGACTTGTGTTAATAAAATTACAATTATATTGCTAACAACAACAGCAAACAACAAACAACAAATAAGATACAATAACAAGAAGTTGAAAAAAACAAAATTATTCAAAACTTTTTTGCTTCTGTTTGACATTTGTCATGTAATTAAGTCTTTGCCTAATTAGTTTGTGCTTAGCTGCCTTCAGCAGTGTGGGCGAATGTCTGAGCGTCCGACGACCACTGGCGTTTGCTGTGGACGGACATATAGACAGACAGACGGACACTGGCGTCGCCTTGTTGCCATTTGGTATTAAGTGCTTTCGAGCGCACGCTTCGACCTTACGTATCGTATGACAAATGCTATGTTGTTCTTAGCCAACAGACAGACAGACAGACTGACTGATGGACAGACGCGACCGTTTTTGCATTTGTGTTATGCAAATATTTCGAAATCCGTTGACATGCACGGCAACGACGAAATCAATACGGATTATTGGCTTACAAAAGAGCAACAACGACTTGATTGAAATAAGTAAATTAAATAACTACAAAATGAAAGGCTCAAGGGCTTGTCTTAAATCATTTAGACATAATTTGCCGGCCGGATTCGGACGATTTTGTACATTACACGTACATGTCAAACAATATAAATACATTCACCTCGACCCTGAGACACATTTACAAAGAAACAAATGTTTTACACAATCAAGAGCGCCACAAATGTCCGAACGACACTCGGCTGACACTTGGCACTCATAAAGGTATTTAGACTTGACACTGTTTCTGTTTTTTTTTACCGTAGTTGTTTGCGCGCTTATTTTAGCCCTGTTAAAATGCAACAAAGTTCAAACAAAGAATCAAATCGGAGCAAAAATATGCTACGACAAACAAAAAACAAAAATCTTTCTGCTTCAACTAATGAGCAAACGAAGAAAAAAACAAAAAAATAACTATTATTTCCTCAAGGTTCATGACTTTATTAAATTGCCTTGTTCAGCGCCGCTCACCAACCAACGACGACGACGACTCTCGCCACTGGCCGCTATGCCATGCCATGCCAGATAGTGAGCGGCTGACTCGCTCACAAGTAAGCGTTTGTCTAAGCTCAACTCATACGCTTCTGCCATCGAAAATAAGTCAATTAAATAGCAAAAAAAGACCCAAAAAGAACAAGAATTAGATTGGCCGAAAGACGTCGATGACTTTTGACTCTGCGCTGCGCTGCGAGTCTTGTCTTGAGTCATCAGCGAAGCTTTGTTCATTCTGATTCCGACTGATTCCGGCAATTTGCGCTTTGCGTTCTTTTTCGCGCTCAAAGCAATTTCAGTCAAAATTAATTTAAATTTTGTTGTTCTTTTTGGCTTTTAATACTTTCGAGCTTCTTTGCGTTTTGCTTGTTTCGTGTTTTGTGTTTTTTTTGTTTCATGTTTTTGGCTTGTTGCCTTGCGGCAAGAAGAAGTTGTGCTCTGCTAATGACTTTTTTGTTTTTTTTTTTCTCTCTCAACTTTTATATAACTATTTCGCTTAAAATTGGCTTCATTAAAATGTAGCAAACGTATAAATACTTGTTGTTTAAGCAATTATTTTACAACACTTTCAAATGTGTGCATTGCAACAATTTGTATCTCATGTCAATCAGAAGCTCAGCGCAGCAATTGTCGTAACTGTTGGCGTACTCCACCCAGGCGCTGTAATCGTTCGTTGTAATGTGTAATCAAGTAAATGAGTTCATTAATCAACGTTTAGTTTATCTGCTTTGTACATATAATATACCTTCAGGCCTTGGCCCAGACCCAAGCCTCAGTCTCAGCCTCAGACACAAGCCCATCTGACTATGAATGTTGCTAACGCCTAAGCTATTTTTTTTTTGCTACTAATTAGCCATTAACTGTTTTTGGCGCAGAAGTACCAACAACAACAACAACAGTTGTTAGTTACAGCGCGCTTTGAAGGCTGCTCGGTGCGTGGCATGACATTAGGCCGCATTTTTTAGTGTTTTCTGTTTTAAAGTAAAAACAATTTAATTAACTAATGTCGCAAAAACAAAGCAAAAACATAAAACAAAGCAAAGCCAAAAAAAATTTTAAAAATAAATGATAAACAAAACATGTAATTAAATTATGATTACATGTTATTGAATTGTTTAGTTGAAATTTAATTAATCCTAATGAAATGTTATACACAAATAATAATTAAAAGACAAGTTTAAACAATAAGCAAACAAAAGATACTTTTAAATAATGGCAGATGAGATAAAACATAAGCTTAACAAAAATATCTAAGATTACCTTGAAATTAAAGCATCTTTTTTCTATCACACAATTGTCGCTTCCCTCACATAAAAATGCAGTTTAAAATATAAGAAACTCGTCGCTTTTTAGGTTCAACTATTAATAATTCAATGTGAGAATCATCATCAACATTATCATCACAAAGATAGAAGTGAAAAAATGCTGCCTAATTAGTTTTTATGCATTTAAAGCGCGTTCGACGTCGACAAGTGCGACGACGTGAGCTGAAGACAAAAACAAAAACAACAACGACAGCATAAATATACAAAAACCTGTTAAACTGTCGTCATTGATTAGGCTACAAAACCAACAACAACAACCACAACCGAAACAAGGCTGCCAACACATGTATAGATACATATATATTTGCAGTTGGCCAACACCAAAATGTGCAAGCCATCATGTATTGCAGTGTCACCAACAGCCAAGTGTATTCGTATACGGCAAAGAACATGTGTAGGGGAGCCAGAGAAATAGAAAAACCTCAACAAGGCTTGGCGCAAATGAGGACGACAGACGACGCGTCGATCGATAAATTCAAGCTTAGTAACTAAAAAATTACCAATAAAAAAAATATATACCAAATATACTTGTACAAATACACTTGTATGTACAGACGTGTTCGAAATAGTAAGAATAAAAGACGTTCAAACTAAACTCGCTCTCTGGACTGAATTTTTGGACGATCTTATTTTGTTAAATTGGCGTTTTTGTTGAGTTCAGTGAAAAATCCAACATATTAGCTTTACTATAAAGTCCCACATAGACTCTTAAATTTAATATGATGTCGTCCCCTATCGTAATATCGGATGTATCCCAACTAGAGATGTCAATTCCAGGATCCCGAAATGAAATTTAACTTATCCAATACCGGGATATTTCGGATTTCAGTTTTCAATCCCGAGAGTAAATCTCCAAAAATTGACATCCCTAATCCCGACATATTTTTTTTTTGATTAACCAATTTCAAATTCAATTCAACAAATTCCCACATTCAAAAATTCTATCTTTAAGTATATTTTTTGTTTAATATATGTATTATCCAATTAATAAATTCATTCATTATTATAAATTTTGTTGTTAATAACATTATGCGATGAATTAAATCTTCACTCCGGGTTTACTTATTATTTCGAACACGTCTGTATGCATGAATGTATATGCAAAAAGATTGTTAGATATAACAGCACATGTATCTGTATTAATTTCGCTGTATGTGTGTTCAAATTAGATACATTTATGAAGCAAAATAAAGAGAGTGAGAGAGAATGAAACTTTTTGCGGTTCAGTGGGTTTGGTTTTGCTTTGCTTTGCTTGCTTCGCCTTACTCGAATATTCGCATACCTTCTAAGAACATTTAGAGAAAAGCAACGCAGAGCGACGGGACGAAGGTTTTAGGCAAAGCAGACGAGTTTATATAACCACAAACGACATTCACGAATTGACAATGTAATGTACAACATTGTGTGGCAAATCAATGACGCCCAACAACTGAAATAAGTAACTGACTTAGTCATTTGTAGTCGGCCGTGTTTGGCACAAGTGGGCGGCATATAGGACACACATGGATGGGCGTTGCGACGACCAATAGCCGGGTTCATTGACACGCCTTGGCTGAAGCGAAGAAGTCCGTTAACGTTGTTTTTCGCTTCAAAATTTCATATTCACACAGAGAGAGATAATTAACACAAGTAATCAATAACAACAACAGCAACAACAGCAAGGCGTGTTTGCTTAATAAATACATGGTCAGTGAGCGGCATATTAAGAATGTATCTGCGTTGTGGTATACGACACGTTAGCGGCGCCATATGGAGTTGTCGCCATTAATGAAATATGAACGCCGACGATTGTGATCGGTTTCAATGCAACACGCAACAAGCAACACAAACAACATGGCAATGTCTTCAACATCTTGTTGTTCTTCTTCTTGCTGTTGTTGTTGTTGCTGTCAACGCAGCAGCAGAAGCGCAGCCAAGTGTATGAGCATGAGAAGTTTGGCTTGGCTTGACTCGCAACTGGCACAACTTGTTCATTGAAATGAAACAACAACAACACAACGCATGTCTTGCTGTGTTGTTGTTGTTGCTGTTGTTGGCTTAATGAAGACGACAATAACAACAACCATAAGCTGACCTTGGCGCTGCGTTGACATACTGAAGCAGCAGCCGAAGCAGCAACAGTTTCTTGGCCACCCGCGCCGCAGCTCTCTTGCAACGCTTCAGCCAAGCAAAAATCTGTCAACAGCTGCAATGAGCAGCTGAGCAGCCAACAACAACAACAACAACCAGCATAATCAAAGTGCCAAGCAGGGCGGCAAATCTCAAGTTACAAACCCAAAAAAAGATTATGTTTAAAGCAATGGTAGATACTTTAATCCTCAACATGCCAACAGATACTTTTAAAGCGTTTTCATCATCACCATAATGATGATCATTATCATTATGGCAAACATGATCAACGGCATGTTCTTCTCACGAGCATTTACGGTTAATTTAGGTCGTCACTAATAAATGTTGCCACCGCCAACATGTTGCAGGCAGTCAAGTCAGACGGACGGGCGGACAGCCAAGCAAGTTGTTGCTGTTCTCATCAATACGCTGTTGGCTAAAAATAGTTCGACTGCGTTTGGCCGCATCAGCTGACAGTTGTTGTTTTTTTTCAGTCTTTTGCTATAAACTCGCTCGCATCTGCATCGAAAAAATGTTGCAGCTTTCGATTTGCCATTTGAGTTGTGATAAAAAAGAAGAAAAAAAAACAAGCAAAGCATTTCCCGTCTTGCAACGACTTCGCACGTCGGCAGCTCGCAAATCTTTCACTTGCCACACTCGGAAAAGGCAAAGCCAACCGAGCCAGCGAGCGGATGAGCAGCCTCAGCTTCAGCCATCGCCACAGCCAAAGCTTCGGCAGTCTTTCATTAGCCATTTTCATTATGGTCATAAAAACCAAACCGAATCGTACGCCTTCCGCACATGTATCTATGTATCTATACATACATATGTGCGTGCTGATTTTTCTCACTTCTGCGCTATTGCGGCAGGCAGACAGACCAGGCTAGCGACTCTAATCATATTTGGGGCATGACATATATTTGTTGTTGTTGTTGTTGTTATTTTTCTGCACATGCGTTATTTTCACATTGGAAAATGAACATCAACAGCTTGTTGTTGTTGTTGTTGTTGTTTAATAACACAGTCAGTCAATTCGTGCGTTGATAATTTATTCTAATTGCATTTGTTGAAAAATTTTCGGGTCAGCAAGAAAAGCATAAACAAGATCAGCACATGTCAGGAAATATATATATATAATACTTGCTTGCTTGACTTGCCATAGAGTTGAATGTTGATTCTTACCTAGAAAGAGAAATAAAAGAGAAATCAGTTATTAATAAAAAATATCTAAATTGCGCTTGCATAGCGTAAAAATAAATAAATAAATAAATTAACAAACAAAAGTAGCTGGCGAAAAGGCAGAAGAAGAAGAAGCGTAAAAATCATTGCAATTTATTCACCAAAGTCGACGGTGACGTTGACGACAACTGACAATGTTTGGCCATTTGGCTGGCGAAGTTGTTTGGACATAACATCTGTCAAAGTCGAAAAAAGCGTGAAAACAAATCTCTTTTAACGAACTGTGACATTCAAATATGAGAAATGTATCTATAAGATACAGATTTTCAAGCTGTCTGCCTAACTATTTCGTCTATGCCGGCAAGCAGCGTCAGACGTGAGTTGACAACAGTGACATATGAGTGGTTTCACTATGCGTGCGTGCGTGCGTGCGTGTCTGCGTGCGTGAGTGTTTGTCTTTTGGCAATTGGCCAAAATAAGATAAGCCAAAAATCAAGAAAATAAAAAATAAAAAATTGCGTAAAATATATGAAACCAAAAAATAAATAACAACAATGTGAACAACTCAAGGCGTCAGTGAACAAGAGACAGTCGGCAACTTTGTTGCGTGTCTATTAACTTGGCTAGTTTACATGTGACAAGTCGGAATTTTGATTGCGTTTTCGGCCAAAACTTTTTCAAAACGAAGACGAGCCAACACATGGACACACACACACACACACACACACACACACACACACACACTCATACACACACATAAACATGGCATATGCCAAATTTGTGTATCTGTGCAGAGAAAGTCGGAAGCAAAAGTGCAAACGGCATACGAAAGTCAAAGCAAGCACAAAAGCTAAAGTCGAGCCAACAGCGACATCATCATCATTATGATCATCATCATCATAATCGACAGCACAAGTTGGGGGGCCAGACAGGCATGCATAAATGGTTGGCAATCTGGCAAGGCTGAACAAAGTTTGCTCACAAGTAAACAAACAAACACACACGCACATATGGAAATGGAGCAGGCAAACGAAAATGAAGAAGCAGCAGCAACAGTTGCTGCCACTGTTGATTTTTTTTTCACCACTCTTTTTTTTCGTTTACACTTCTGCTTGCTTTTTGTTGTTGCATATATTGTTGCTGTTATTGTTGTTGTTGCTGCCATTTGCAAATTTCTTTCGCTTGCTGACCGAAGGTTCCGCTTTGCTAATGTACGTGTGTCTGACTGTCTTGCTGTCTGTCTGTCTGTGTGTGTGTTTTTGTGCTTCTGTGTGTTTTATTTTATATATTTTTTTTTTGGCTATTATTTTACATTGTTAACATAAGCATTGTGTTAAACACTTATGATTGTTGTTGGCAGCAAGCAATGCGTGCTTCTTTCGCTTCGGCATTGCAAATGTTGCTTGAACATTTTTAATTGCCGCAACACTTTTGCATAAGAAATAATTGCACCAAATCATGTTAGTGTTGTTGCTGTTATTGCTGTTGTTGTTAATATAGCGTTTTATCGCCTTAGTCGCTCAGTTGTGCGCTAACAACTTATCGCTTTTTTTCCAACCGAAATCAGTTTTAGTTTTAGTTTTTTTTTTTTGGCTCCACAAATAATTGAAAATCTACAAGGCGCTGAAACAACAACTACAGCAGGAAAAAACATGAAAATTATAATTTGCAGTTTAATTAAAAATCACAATTTATACATTTAATTTAAGAAAAGCGAAATACGAAAATTAATGACGCATAATTTGTAACTGTCACATGTGGCATATAAAACATTTTTGATTTTTTGTTGTTTTCTGGGCTTGGCGGGCAACGCGGAACTGAACTGAATTGAATTGAATGAACTCGTGGTCGTTTTATAAACAAAAAAAAAAAAAAACGAAACATACGTGAAAGGCATATCGACTGAGTTACTGTTAATAAGTACTAAAATAAACCAAAAAAAAAAAAAAGAGTTATTGAAAATTGAACAAGCTTTGTTAATCAATCCTTCAATTTTAAAGTGATTGTTGCAAGAGAACATAATTAATATTATTATCGATTCATTTACTTTCGCAATTGCAAATTGTTCTTAATTTACACCACAATTTATCATGCTGTAAGCAACAGAACGTAACTGCATTTACGACAGGTTGGCATGGCCTTTGTCATTGCACACGAAATAAATGCGTTTTTTAAACCTTTTATAGGAAAGTAAAAGTGCATTTAATTTCAAATTCTTTTGCAATATTATTAGTGCAGTAAAGACAGCATTGAACCCAAAAGCTGCTTTGCTGATTATCATCATCATCATCATGATTATCATTAATGTTTGCAATGTATAATTTCAGAGGCAATTTCAAAGTCTAATAAGCGCGCAATGCAAACATCTTAATTATAAAAAAAAAATACAACAAAATAATTGTGTAAAATTAAATAAAAATGTTTGCAAAAATAAAAGCATTAAATGCGACTAATTCCGACTTTTGCACAATTCAGTTGAGCAAACAAACACTCGCAACATTGCGACGCATCTCGTGTGTCCGTCCGGCATTCGGCGACCAACGTTCAGACACCTGTTGCCATTTTCGGTTGCTTATTTGCAAAACTTCTTTGTTTGGCAAACACAAAGACATAAAAACAACAATAAAGTTCGGTCGCGTCTCCGTCAGGTGAAAAGTGATTTCGGCTTTGGCGTAATTTCATAATGGCGTCGTCCTCTGTATAACGGCTTTGCTGATAATGGCTTTTAAAGCAGAAAGAAACAATAACTACAAAAAAAAACCCAGCAGCACAATTGGCAACACTGGCCGTCACCATTGTTGGCAACATTGCCGTTGCACTTCGCTGTGCAGCATTGCAGCTTCTTTTTTGTAGCTTTTTTGTCTCATTTTTGTAGCTTTTTTGTTTTTGTTTTGTGACTCAAGTGTTTTTAGCAATTTTGCTATGCTTTTCCTAAAGTCTTTGGTTGTTGTTTTTTTGTAAGGCAAAAAATGATAAATTGCTGCAAAAACTAACAGAAAAAAAAAAAAGCAGCAAAGCCGAAAATGATCATGTTCAATTGTGTGTAACACAAGACTTAACTGCAAATCGAAGCTTCTACAAAATCAACAAAAAATGTAAATAAAAACAATCGAAAACAACAACAAAAAAACAATCGAAGTTACAGCATTGAACGACGTCAACGTTGACGTCGAAGTTGATGTTGAAGTTGCAACAATAATTGAGCAGTTACTGAAATGTTGCAAAGTAATTACTGGCCATGACAACAACAACAACAACAACAACAACAATTGTTACAACAAAACAAATGCAATGAATTTGTAATTTTTTGTGATTGCTTCGATTATTTTGTCGATTGAAAAAACACAAACAAAAAACTCAAACCAAACTAAAAAAAAAAAGTGTAAAAAGTGTTGCCGCAAACAAGTTGGTGAGTGGCACGTCAGTTAGAATAACGTCAGCAAACGGAAGTGGCAAAGGTAATAAACTTACAAATAAATTATTAAAACCACATCAATTTTCTGTCTAATCAACAACAACAATGTACATTGGGCACGGCCAAGCAGCGACACACCATTTGCTACTTCTACCCCTCTCTCTTGCTCTTCTTCACTCTCACACACACTGTTTGTGCTTTGGCTTTGAAAACCCATCAACTTCTTAGTTCATATTGCAAAAATGAGGTCATCATATCCGTTTTTGGAATTTATTGCCGACGTTAAGCAATAAGCAACATATTCTTATGGACAAGAAGACCGCTAAATGACAACAAGGCGCAGGAATTATTATACTTTATTGTATTAAGAATATAAAAATTGAAATTTGACGTTGAAAATAATAAGTATTAATAATAGCTTAGCTACTTTAATGTCAAACCAATGAATGATAATAAAAATACAACAACCGCATAAGAAATACATAAATATGTGTCTCTGTAATGAACATAAATAATATAAATAAAGCGTAATGAGAAAATAATGCTGCTAATTATCATTAG
Organism: Phortica okadai; assembly: GCA_034638295.1. Classification (NCBI taxonomy): domain Eukaryota; kingdom Metazoa; phylum Arthropoda; class Insecta; order Diptera; family Drosophilidae; genus Phortica; species Phortica okadai. Next base: position 1,755,316 of record CM067849.1, on the reverse strand, counting down.
TAAGCATGCGGCAATACAATTTTAGATACTTTGCTTCATCTCACGTACGCCAATGTGTTCTTCTCATGGCTGCCAAGCAACCAAGTCGGCCCCTCAACTTTGCACTTCATAGACACAACAAAAATAATAACAAAACAAAGTGGGCGTGAGACCACCAAAAAAAAAACAAAAAAAACAACTTAAAAGCACTTAAAATAATGGCGACGACTTCGACTTCAACTAAATGGCGTCATAAGAAAACCGGCGTCATTGTTTAGACTACAAAACTTGACAGGAAATCAACATGAAGTCTCTGTGTGTGTATGTGTATGTGCGTGTGAGCGCCAGAGAAGCGTCAAACAGTTGGAAAAAGTGCCAGAATGTTTGTTTGGCAGAATCTAAGAGATACATTCATGTGGCAAAGGCAAAAATAAATAAAAACAAAATTAAAATCTTGAAAAAAAAGTGTGAATCAAAGTTAGCAACAAAGCAGAATTCAGCAACGTTGAAAGCGCAGTGCAGAAAAAAACAACAACAACAAGAACAAAAATAAAGAAAAGAAATTAAACTGCAAAAAAAAAAAGAAAAGAAAAGCATAAATAGGTGTGTAGGTCGACCGTTTGCGCTGGTCTGCGCACTACTTAACCTCAAAAAAAAAAATAATAATAAAAAAAACAATAAAAAATGCAATTGTCTGCTGGCAACGGCGTCCTCGAGCTGCAGCCACAACCACAGTCACAGCCGTGGCCCATTGGCGGCTTGAGTGACTTGGCGCATCTCAGACGAACGCTCACCCCCTCTCCCTCACTCTCCCTCTCACTCACTCACTAACTCTATGTGTGACTTGACTTAGTTTGCTCGCTGCCAACTGTGAAGTTGCTGTTGCCGTTGCCGTTGACGTTGACGTTGAACGTGTGCTCGTTTATTAGCCGCTAATGCGCGTATAACGTTGTACTTCAGTGCTCAATTAACCCATGTCTGCCTCAGACTCAACTGACTACCAAATGAAAACAAACAAAAAAAACGAAATCGCTCGAGATGCGTAAATCGTCGTAATTGCCATGTTCGCACTCTTTTTCATGTCATGGATACTTTCTGAGCCGTGCATTTAAACTGATTCATTCATACGCTCATCATTGCAGCTTAAACGCTTCCACTTCCCGCTTGAGACTTTTCCTTCTTGCTTGTATTGTTATTGTTATTGTTAGCTGCTTCTGTTGAAATTGTATGATAATTAAAATGCCAGATAAGTCGGCGCAGATTTAGTGAGAATTAAGCCAACTTTTTTTTTTGTGTTTTGTTTAAATTGCTGCTAATAAGAACAATACAATAACAACAACGCTTAGGCAACAGACAGTCAGACAGACAGACAGACAACAACAATAGACAATTTCGGTGAAAGTTTTAGCAGAATCTGTGACGCAGCACGTTTGAGAGCTGAGAATGAGATTCGACAGAAAGTCAGCGCGCGCGAAAGAGATCATGCGATAGCAATATATGAAGAAGAAGCAGAAGCAGAAGCGCGTAATGTCAGCTGAGATTGCATTTGTTAATGTTTTAAGTACACGCACGCTTTAATAAAGAGAAATCTATCCGGCATTGTATTTGTATCTGTAACTAAGCTGCATTGGAGCTTCAAATAATTATTAGCTAGCAAATTGTCACTAATTAGTGGCATACCAAGACGGACGGCATTCTTCATAGCGAAATCGAATTTCCGTACAGAGAATTCCAACGCGTGCACAAATAACAAAAAAAAAAAAAAAAAAAAAACCAACACCAAAAAAATCGACAATACACACTTGACTTGAATTACGTGACAATCGATTTCAAATGTTGATAAAAATGTCAGTTATGAGTTGCCACTGCCAAAAAAAAAAACCGTATGTTATTGACACAGATACACACACACACAGACACACACAGAGAGATATAGACAAGCGTTAAGCATGAGCTGACGCAATTTGCGAGCAATTGCGAAAATGCTCAACGAAACAACAACTACAAAAAATTCTCTTAACGTTTTTCGCTAATCAAATAAGTCAGCAAAGCCAAAGGAAAAACCACCAAAAAGAATCGGCGAGAAGCAAATAAATAAACAACAAATCGATTCAGCACACATTCACACACATGCCTTTGAGCATGACAGGTGTCTGTGTGTTTGTGTGTGTGTGTGTGTGATTATGGCCAAACCAAGTTTTAGCCAAGTCAAGTCAAGTCGATTCATTCGTTCGATTCAAGTCAAGTCAAGTCAACTCTCGCGTATGTGGAAACATGTAATTTACCCTTCAATCAATGCGCAACAAATCAGTTGGCAACACGGCAAATGCGCAAGCGCAACAATTCGACGACGATGCGATTACTTACTTTTATGTTTTGTTGGTTTTTATTTGTATTTGTCTCTCTTAGCAGTTGGCAGCACAACTGGGTTAAAAAGCGCTGCCAACTAACGGCATGAATGAATGAATGGCTGCCTCAGTGAGCGACCGAGTGAGTGAGTGAGTGACCGTGCAAGTTGGCTTCTCCATCTCTCTCTCTGAGTTGCTCACACAGCCCACTTTAGCCCAACGCATTGATTGACCAATTGAGCTCACATTTAACAGCACTTTTGGCTGACTCAGCGTTTCCCAACAACAATAATAACAACAATAATAACAAACAAATTTCGAAATCTATTCGAATCCATTGAATTATGATTATACACGCTGAACGTAATGAGTGTAAAGTGTTTTCTGCTTCTTCTTTGGCAGAAAAACTACCAAAATTAATTACCGGAATCAAAGCATTCACTTTGAATGCCGTCAAATGTCGAATATGTTGAATGTTTCGTGTAAAACGGAATTGGGAAGAAATCGTTTACAGACAAGGCCAAAATTCGCATTTCCTGCAACAAACAAGCCACTTGTCACATTGTTGTTGCTATTGTTGGCACATTGCGACCGACAAAGACTGCCAATCGATGCTTCCTCTACGAGCGCAGCCCAAAATCAACGACAATTGGAAACTTCCCACCATTTTCAGCCTGCCATTTCTACGGAACTGGAAAAACTCGCAGAACATGCTGCTTGCTGACCAAGCAACCAGCCAACCAGCCAACCAACCAACCGACCGAGCGATCGACTGAAAGCAGTCCGGCTCACAACACGCGACGCAAACGGGTTAAATTCGCTTTTATGGCAAAAGATAGTTTTTTTTTTTTTGCTTTTCAGTTTTTGAGCGCTTCAGCAAATGCAACAAAGCTCAGGCATATGAAGAACGAAGCGCAAAGCGAATGTAAATTATAGCGACGCAAGTCAAGAAGCGTGCTAAGCATTAAATGTGCACTGAGAGAAAAAAAGCGTTAGTTATGTGAAAAAATTAAATCAAAAGCACATGTTTGATTCAATGAAATTTCGCACAGTGTATAAATAAATAAAACTAAGTCAAATCCGCGGCGGCGACGGCGACGACACACTTTTGACATTTGCACGCTTCCCGAAAATTTCGCAATTAAACTTTCAAATGAAGAAACTCGAAACGAAACGCGAAAATGAACAAATGAACACGAAAAATGTCTTATTGAAAATCGACGCTGACGACGACGACGCTGAGGCCGACGTGTTGTTCATGGCGCACATGGCGTATGCGTACTCTGCCTCCACCTCATCGTCACCATCGCCATCGGCGTCGCCTGCTGATCAGCGCTGAGTGCGCGTTCGAAATTTAAGTTTAATTTTTAATGCCATGCAAACAGACGGACGGACGGACGGACAGACAGTCAGAAAGACAGCTAGACAATTTACGAGGCAGACGAGCTGTTGTTGTTATTGCTTCTGCTTCTGCTTGTGTCTCTGCCAATGCAACTGTTGCAACAAACAAACAGCAACAACAACAACGACATCATTCAATAGAAATAAAGTGTTGAAAGTGTCGGAAAATTGAAAATAGAAGGAAAAAAAAAAAAAAACAATCATTATTAAAAAGGAGTCAATCGTAAAAAGCAAAGGTGTCGAGTGGGTTGTTGCATGGCTTGGCAAGGCAGATGAGCGCGCAACTTGCAACTGTGGCACACATGTAAAGCAAACAAGATTTCCGCATTCCGCCGTGCAACACCAACACCAACAACAACAATAACAAATAAAATAAAACAAGATAAAATCAAATAAACCAAGTCTAACAACAACAACATCAAATCGACACTTGCTTTGTTGTTGCTTCATTGCGTTGTGCCACATTTATTGTTGTTGTTGTCGTTGTTGTCGTTGTTGTTGTTGTTGTTGCTGCCGATGTTGATGACAATCTTTGCCTTTGAGGCATCGCTGACAAATGTACAAAACGTTCAGAGCCATTGAGATACATGTACGCACATTTAATCTTTTTTCGTCTCATTATTATTATTGTTGTTGCTGTTGCAACACTCGCACTGTCAGCATCACTCAGCATTGCACGCGCAACATTTGAGTAATTGCATTGCATTGCATTGAGCGCGAGCATCATCAATTGAAGTGCAAACACTTTAAAGAGTAAGAACCGCAACAACAACAACAACAACCACAACAACAGCCGCTTGTGGCATGACTAGCAACTGAACTGTGCTGCTACACAAGTTGCAAGCTGATGATGATGATGCTGTGATGTTGATTAAAGAAGCGGAAGAAGAAGTAGAATAACCTAGATTTTGTTGCGTGTTGTTGTTGTTGTTGTTGTTATTGTTGTCTTCGCTCTTGTAGCTAGTCATGCTGCTAATATTGTTGTTGTTGCTACTGATCATTTAACATCATCTCAGACTCTGCTAAGAACGTGACGACGTCATTGTCTGTCTTCTTTCCTACACCGCCTCTTCCCTGCCCGCCCCTTCGGCTTTACTTTTGCCATGTTGTCTGTGCCAGTGCAGAAAGTGTTGCCAATTTTCATATGACTTTAATTGTACGCTTTATTAACGCAATTTATGCTCACTAACTCAACTTTAAAATGGTTTTTTTTTTTTTGTATTTTATTTATAGTTTTTCTTCTTTTTTTTTAATGCTTTACAATTTTGCATTTTTATTTGCTTTTTTTTCGACATTAAATTATTTATAGCTTTTTTAATGTATAACGAATAATTTGCATATAAAGACATGTTAACTATTAACTTGCAGGCAACAACAACAACAATAAAAAAGCTTAAAAAAAGCACTCCATCATTATGCATTTAATGCTGTATTAAACAACGCAAAGAAAGATTCGATAAAATAGTTGAATAACTTGAATATTTTCGCGTAATCCAGAAACTTCTGCACTCTTAATGATTGGAAATTGGAACGCAGCGCAACGTTTGATGTTAAGCATTGATAGCGACAAAAAAAAATAGCAAAAAAAAGAAAGAATAAGTGAAATAATTTATTAACAACGTCATCAGCTGAATGAAGTCGCATGAATTGAGCTCTTTTATAGATAAGCAAGCCGAATTCGTGATTGTCGAAAGCGTATGAAGAGTTTGCCTATTTTCGCGTTGAAATTCATGTATCGCATGTGCTGTTGACACAATTCGCACAAACACACACACGCGGAGATGAAAAAAAATATACTTTATATAAAATGCATAAATTTATTGCGAGAGTGAAGCGCACAACAGAGATTAAAGGCAAACTGCATATGAGAATGTCATGTTTTAAGATTTCAAAATCCGCAAAGACACGCGGGATCACACGGCACACACACACACACACACACCAACAAAGGCGCAACGAAATCGACGTCGCAATCAGAAATGTGTGAAATTTCACAAGTTACAGTAAAGCGTGTTGTTTTTTACAACAAAAATAACAATAAATAAATAAAAATAAAAATAAAATATTTTTTAAAAATGAGATCAGTTCGATTCTGTGGCTGCCACGAAGTCTCGCTGTGTGTGAACGTGCCTGCGCCAAGGTCAGAATTTCAGATCTTTCAAAAGCAGAACAACAAAAAAAATGCAACTCTCACACATGTATCTACAAAGTCAAAGTACAAACAGCTGAACAAAAAATATATTATATTGATGAAACGCTACTCAAAACCGTCACTAAACAAAAGTGTAAACAACAATTGACTGGAAAAGTTATTCTATTAGTGATAACGCAAATTGATACGCCAAAAAAAAGGGGGAAAAAAAGTAAAATTAGACAAAGGAAAGTTGTGAAAGCGTTTGCAGTAATAACAATAAAAAAATACTAAACAAAAGTATCTTTTTTCCAGCAACAAATGGCGACGACAACAATTTGTCATGCAAACGCAATTTTATATTTGTAGATAAGCTTCAAAATTCTAAACAACAAAACACACTTTTGAACTTAATTAACTTGAAATGTTTATGTTGTCGTTTTTTTTATTTTTTCATTTGTTAACAATTTCACCAATTGCAAAAAACAAAACAACAAAAACAGAAAACAAACAACAACAAAGTAGCAAAGCAAAAACAAAAACAAAAACAAATATGGCAGAAATTTCAACGAAAATGTGCAAAGCACGCATATAAATAAATGAAAATGGAAAGCAGCAGAAATGTCTGTATTATTATTATTGTTATTATTATTAAACAATAAAGCTGAACAATTAAAAAAATGACAGGCAAAAGTTAAGCCTGAAAAAAAGTCAACGCTTGAGAAAACAAAACGAAAAAAAAAAGAAGCAAATACAAATAAAGAACGGACCAGCATTTTATATAAATGAATTATAAGGCAAACAATTGACGGCATAAGCTATGAGGAAATGCAGAGCAGAGACATGAAGTGCAAGTGAACTACGTTGTAACTTGAGACCCGCATGACAAAGTTGACAGACAGACAGACTGAATGATGGAGAGACCGAGAGCGGGAGCGAGAGAAACAAGCAGGCATGGCTGAGCTGGTCTGGTCTGGCAAACACATGTAGCAATAACTGTACAATGTTTGATTAAAGTATCCGAGAGTGGATTAATGTATCTGAGTGTGTGTGTGTTAAATGTAAGTTCAAAATACACACACATACATATCGATGAGGTCGTCATACCGTTACTTATATACAATTACATGTGATTGGCTATTAATTGTAGTTACAATTAAAAAGCAAAAACAAAAAAAAATTAGCCACTACTTAGTTAATAAACGAGATAAGCACTCAATTGAACGCTGGAACGCGCTGCTGGGGGGAATATTTTAAATACAGGGTGTAACTTGGCACGAACGTATGCAAAGCATTTTGTTTATGTACAATGAAATGGCGTACATATCATTGAGACGTGCACAATGCAAATGCAAATGCAACGACGAGCCAAGTTGAATCAACCAAAGCAAAGCAAACTCAACCAAACCCAAGCCAAAGCCGAACTGAAACCAACGCGTTTTAAACAAAGGAGTGCAACACAGCCAACAATCATAGCCACAGCAACGGCAGCAGCAGCAACAACAACAACAACGACAACGACAACAAAAACAGCAGTCATTATGAGCACTTAAATAATCATAGACGAGCGCAAACGAAAAAAAATCATAGTAACGCCAGCAACAACGAACATGGAGAGTGCTACACTCGAACAGAAATTCATATTTTATAACAAACCAAGCAAAAACCAGAAAAGGATCTATTTTCAACATCATTATATTACAGTCTTTCCAATAAGTAACATAACCAGGCCCACTTTCAATTCGATCAAATACTGCACTAATTTTGGCAACATTGTATAGAAGAGAGCTTACAGAGAAGATAAATCGCTTTTAAGTTTTTCTCTATAAGGGCGGTCCCATGCCTTTATGCCCGACTTTAATAAAACTTTGGAATATGGTCAAGAATTAATAAAAATACGAAATTACAAAGTTTTGTTCGTTTATATTCAAAAACAAAGAAGTTGTTCAAGCCAAAACCTTATTTTTGATGGATTGTTCCTATGGTTCTTATGCTACAGTTGTCCGATCTTCACCATTTTCGCATTTTGGAGCAGTTTGTATTGAAACAGAGGGACAAACAGATGGATAGACTATAAGAACTCATCTCGTCACAAAGATCAATAAGATATATAATTTATATAGACGGAGATGTCTCCTTCGCTGCATTGCAAACTTCACGACAATGTTAATGTACTCTTCTTGCAAGAGTAAAAATATATTCAGACAGAAATGAAGCAACTAAAACAGATACTTTATGTTGCAAACAAGCCGCCTTGCCTCGCTTTGCAGTGACAGCGTAGGGCATGTGGCCATGTGCCAAAGCTTAGCTTCTTTTCATTGTATGTTTTTTTCTTTTTTTGTTTGTATGAAAGAAAACAAAAATATATGTATTTTGAATGAATGAATGAAATGAGTACAAACCATTTAATTAGTCGTTTTCACTCAAAAGTTGCTGTTGCTGGTTGTTTGATGTTGCGGATGATGATGACGACAGCGTCAAAATTGTCGTTGCTGAAGTTGATAGTGTTGAATTTAAAGTTTGTCAAGGGACTCACAAAAACTTTGGCGAGGACATGACACGGCCAGCATTTTAATTATAAATATTTGTATATGTATATTTCTTTATAAACAATTTGTGGCAAAAATTCTTGCTTTTATTTTTTTCGTACGCAAACAATTTGCGACAAAGGCACACACAAAGATCACAATAAGATACTTTTTTTTTTTTTTATTTTTTTTTAGCTATCAACACCTTTTATTGTTGCTGTTGTTGTTATGTATTTCGTAATTTCACATTAAGCATTTTAAATAGAAAAACAGCAATGATTCAATATATCAAAAAGCACAAATATTCAAATGCAAAATTTATGCAAATTTGCTTTTATAACTAACAACAATAAAAAAAAAAAAATCATATAAATAAATAAATGAATTTGGAATGCGATCGTCAATAGAGGCGCGATCGATTAAACAAGTTACGGCGGCGACGATGGCGGCGACGTCGACGACGACGACGACGATTCAATCGCCTGACACGAATCTGACGCAGAAGCACGGTAAGAAGAAGACTGTCGTAGCGGCAGAAGACACGATTTCATACGCATAAAAAATCACTTTAATTGCAAATAAAAAAAGAGACAACAACAGTTGACGAAAAATGCAAACAAATCGAACTTTTTGTTCTTCACAATTCTCAAAATGTATCTAAGTATTTTATGCAGATTTATTTTTTGCGCTTTTTTGCTTTATTTGCGAATCAAGCAAAGTGCAAGGTGAGCGTTGATCCCCGCACTAACACTCGCACACACACACACACACATGTACACTAACTCACAGAATATGAAACGCGCTGTTTGCGAGAGCGCGTTGTACGCGGCAACACGTTTATATGACGAATGAAAATGCTCCGAGTCGATAACAAACATCTGCTCTAGCAAAGACAGAAAGCACTCAAAAGAGCGCGCTCTCTTTGAGTTAGTAACTAAGCAAGTGAGCACAAGTGAGAGAGTTCGGAAAGACCAACAAAATGCATGAGTCATTGGCCAAACTTTGAGTTAGATCTAACTTGCTGAGCGGCTATGAAAAAGAGGCAATTGAGCGTATTGCATAAATGCTCACTTTCTATTCAAAGAAATTGCTCTCAAAAGCAAACAATTCGTTATAAAATAGCAACATTTAATAACAATAATAAACAAATTATTATAACAACGCATAAAAAAAAGAAGTTTTAATAATTAAAACTATGAAAAACAACAAAATCTTCAATATGCTAGAATGAGGGCTAACACAAGCGTAAGTCACTCATTCAAGTCACTTAGCCTACTCGCTCAAGTGCTCATTACATGCTCTCACGGAGTGAGTGTACTTAGCAACAGCCGCAACAACAACAGCAACAACGTAAATGCGCTCACAGCAACAAAATGTGTGCGTTTGTGTGTGAAAAAAGCAATAACAAAGAATTGAAAGCGAGCAAACAAACGAGACAGCCAGCAGGCAGCGCACAACAACAACAGCAACAACAAGAGCAGCAGCCGCAGCAGATGTTCAACGCAGCATGCGTTTTCTACCTCTTTAAGATTTTTCTACGCTGCCATACTTCTTATTCTACTTCTACTGCTTCTTCTTCTTAGTAGATAGTTTGTTTATAAAGACTTTATTTTCGTATTAATATTTTATAAACAATTTCCATTTGGTATTTTGCCACTAATGCGCATTAATAGCTTCTTTACCAAAAGGGTAATGCACTCAAGTGGCACGCAATCTCGTTGAAGGAGGAGTAGAAAGAGATAAATGAGGGAAAAACTAAGTTTTCTTGTCTCACACACACACACACACACACACACTCGCGGACTGCTGACACACTAAACAAAACAAATGAGTATCTTATCAATTTAAGCATTTACAAAAATGTCCGGTTGGTCGTCAGGGGAAACAGAAGGAAGGAAGGAAGGAACAGTTAGACGGCGTTGGCCAAACACGACGTTGCCATGGTTAATCGGTCAGTGGTGGCAAGCCAAGGGTTTAATAAACTACATAGAATTTGTTTTTGTTTATTTTAGGGTTAAAATAAAATTGGTTGATTGTTTGTTTGGTTTTTTTTTTGGAAGCATACAATTTCCGGCTACCAAAAGCAAAGAACAACAAATAGAATACTTTAAATATCATTGTCCTTTGCATGCGTTCAGATAATTGACCATGCAATATACTCAAAAAAGGTCATAAACAACATTACAATCATCAGTTAAAAGATAAAAAGATACCTCACATACTACAACAACAGCAGAGAAACTTCAAACGCATCTTGCATTGAATAAACAAAATCCTCTCAGAATATGAAAATTTATTCTAAATTACAAAACAATTCACAGCTCGCCATTAACATCAACAACAACAACACATACGCGTAAAGTATCTTTATAGCTAAGTATCTACATGTACACATGGTTCATTCAGTTGTTAGCTCGCTCGCCTGTTGTCAGAGCGCGGGTGTTGAGCTGAGAGATCGCTTAAGTAGATGGGTAATAAAAAATGCATTACGAAGGTTTGTTTTTATGCAAGAGCATTTGAAATATGAGCACGATTGATGCAAGAAATACAAATGGAAAAAAAGGAGTGACACAACAGTAAGATAGATGAGAGTTGAGATACAATAAGTGCGAATGTGTTGGCAAGACTTGAAAACAATAACCACATTTGAATTTAATCAGTCATAAAAGACAACAACAACAACAACAACAACAATTGTAACAAGCTTGTTAATAAGCATATAGAAGTATCTGTGAATGAGTATCTGTGTGTGTGTGTATGTTTGTATTTGTGGCACTTCAACCGCAATCAAAATCAAAATTGATTTAAATTTGAAACGTAAACAAGCATTACAAATACAACAACAATGACAACAACAAGAGCAGGGCAACAATTGGAACAATGCTTGTCACATGAGAAACTAAGATGAACGAACATTCGTCGACGTCGTCTTGACAACGCCAGACATCAGCTGCAAACCCCCATCACCCCCCCATACGCCAATTGCCCACACACACACACATACACACTCAAAGTGAGCGTCGTCGACCTTAAGCAGCTGAATAAAGTCAAAAGTATAGAATTCCAAGCACGAATGAATGCTTCAATGGTAGAAGGGTCGCTGGGGGGAAGGGCGGAGAGTGGGGGGCGTTGGTGTACTCTCAATGGGAGTGTTGGCAGTGAGCGCGTCAAATCTTGTGTGACAAATTCAAGCCGAGCGCGCGGGCGTTTTTCAAGTATTTTAAGGCGAAATTATATTAAATTTTATTCAGTTTTTTTTTTTTTTTGTGACTTTAAGAGAAGAAAGTGAAAAGAAGAAAAGTAGATACAAAAGATGAAAAGAGACGCGTTGGCGTTTTGTTTGTTTTTTTTTTCGTTTATTTGTTGCGATCTTTGCCTCGAAGGTGATCATTAAAGCAATTTGTCGTCACGACGCCTTCGACACGAATTTGCATATGTCAAAGAGGGCGGCGGCTGGCGAAGGTGAAAGAAGGTGGCAGAAGGCCGAAAAAAGAGAGTAAAGAAAAGAGAATGCTGGCAAAGCAAAGCCATAGTAAATTGAAGAAGCGTCGAAAATGGAAAAAATGGCAGCAACAACAACAACAACAAATTAACTTTTAATTTTTCAGCACTTAAAAAAAAATTATGCACATTTTGACAATAAAATAAAACAAAACAATCACAAAACAAACAACATGAACAGCTGTAGCCCCTTTTGCCCCGCACCCCCGCCATTGAGCAGAAAGTAGCCTCTGCTGTTGTTGTTGGGTGAAAATGTGCAGCAGCAGATTTATGTGACGTGTCAGCTCGTAAAGCTTACGCTTATCAAATAGCCTCAACTTTATTAGCAAAAAAAGAAAAACATGAATCAGTCTACCAAGAAAAGCAAAAAAAAAAAATATTTGTCAAAGGAAGCAATGCAAAAGAGCGACGCAGCGCTTACCCTTCTCCTATACTCACTCCATTACCAACTATAACAACAACAACGACGACTAATCAACAGACATTTTTTTGTTTGTGTTTTTTTTTTTGTCTTTAATGGAAGCAACACAAAGTCAAAATCAGTTATGACAGCGCAGCGTCGTCGTCTGATAATAAAGCTTACAAGCAGAACAGAGCAAAGCAACAGCAGCAGAGGCAGCACGTCACAAGTCACTGAGCTGCAAAAATGACAACAACAACAACAATGGGCAACGGCAGAATGAAGCGCACACGAAAAAAGAAGACAATGGCCATCACTGTCTGCATATGTTGTTGTTGTTGTTGTTGTTGTTGTTGTTGCTGCACCTGTAAAGCACAAAATGCAGCGCAACAAAGACCACACGACTCCCTCGCTTCGCCTCGCCTTTCTCACTCTCTCTCTTTCCCTCTCTTACATGGCAGCCAACGTTCACTGTTCACTGTTCGACCATAATGATTAAACAGAAACAGTTACGCTTTTGGCTCATTAATGACAGCGTACGAAAAACGTAAGAGAAAATAAAATTAAAAAAGGAAAACACAAAAAATTACTCGCAACGAATGAGCGATCAGCAACAACAACAAAAACCACAACAAGCACAACATCAACAACGCATAAGTTAAAAACAAAAAAAATGAAAACATTTTTATTATTAACATAAAATTATTTGTTGTTGCCGTGCCCGCTGTTGCTGCCTCTGCCACTGGCGCTGCTCCTGTTATGCCAAATGTTAAAATTTAATGCTTTTTGGACCAACTCACTCAGCATGGATTTCAATACATACACACACACACACATGAGCTATAATTGAAAACTGTAGCGAATGCAAATTAAATGAAAATGACACGCACGAGTGACACTCGAGAGCAAGGCAGCCAAAAGAGTGAGCGATGACGTGGGTGGACTATGGAGGAGGGTGGAGGCTGGTGTGGTGAACTTATCAACTTCCGCTGCAAACAACAATTGCGATCGCTGAGCAATGCGACAGAGAGAGCGGCAAAGAGCATTCAACTGCAAACATAGACAAATATTGATAGAGACAAAGAGAGAGAGATAGAGAGAACTATGCTCGAGCCTAATATTGCTAAAAATCATACGCTTTATATTCTTCGCATAGTTAATAGAATGTTGAAATTTCAGAATAGTTGCTTTGCAATTTAGAAACGCGCACCGCAACACAACAACAACAACAAAATTACTTAAAAAATACAACAGAGAATTAAAAAACAAAAAAAAAAGCTTGGCAAAAAATCAGCCAAGCAGAACGCAAGAAAAAAATGCGAGGGGAAAAATCTACAAAACAAACAGAAAAACGAAAAAAAAAAAATGATAATGCACACAGCACTCATGCGAATAGTGGGAGGGGGAGAGCAGACAATACAGTGCAATGGCTGCCGGTACGTCAAGTGCGCATGGGTGAACGACGAAAGGGGCAGGGGGGAAGGCAGCAGCGCGCACAAGTGAAGTGCGGAAATGATCAATATTTAATAAGTGTGCAGATAGAGTGAGCGAGATAGAATAATATAAAGGCAGACTCACCTTATTGAGCGTTGCCGCAGCGGCTGCAGCAGCAGCTTCCTTGGCGACACCCACGCCATCGGCGGATATGGCATGCGTCGACGATGATGTTGCATAAACGAAGAGAGGCAAGGAGTTGAAATTACGCAAAAGACCATCGCTGTTGCGTATGTCCTTCAAACGACGACAGAGCAATAAATTCTTATTGGTTGTCGTGGCAATGGCCGTGGATGCGCTGATGGGCAACAGGGCAACAGACGACGATGATGTTGTTGTTGTGCAAATTGACGTGTTTTGCTCTTGCCTGCCAATGCCATCGATACCGACAGCGACGTCACCATCCCTGTCACCAGCAGCGTCGGCAGTTGTTGTTGTAATGTCTTTGACATGTTGATGCGACGCGCCGTCATCGCTGTGTTCCTCTGCCGACGATGATGACGACGCTGTTGTTGTTGTTGCCATATTGTTGACCATTTGGATATCACAGTTTGTTGTTATTGTTGCTGTTACTATAAAATGGCCAGCTTTTCGTTTGTGTTGTTGTTGCTGGTGTACCAGTGGGTGTGCTTTTTCTTCTTCTTTTTGCCTGGCTCTTGTAGGACAACAAGGACGGCAACGACAATAGCGGCAGCGGCGACGTTGTCTACTGGCTGCCGCATGTTGCAAAAGCGCACATAGAAATGTTTAGTTTTCAGCAAATGCACAACAAAAACATGCTCAACCTCACAATTAATAATTATGCACTTTTTCACTTTTTTTTTATACTAATTGCCAACTTCTTTTTGATGATTTGGATTTCTTCTTTTTTGGGAGTAGTCAGCCAGTCAAAAAAGCACGAATCGTGCACTTGCACACACACAGAGATACTGGCACGCACACACACACACTCGCGACCCGAAGCCGAAAACGACAAGCCAGATTGAAAAAAACGAAAAATTACAAAAAGTAGGCAGTGCGCTACTTTAAACAAACAATTTGGCTAATAATTCACTTGATACATCAGTTAAAACATATTTGACCGTATTTAAAAGAGTCCATAGAGAAATTTTCAATCCATTAGCGTTGCTTTTAAACGATTCGAGTGTTCCACGTATCGCGTTTATAGGTTTTATTTTTACGTATTATATGTTAATCAGACTACTCGTTGCACTTCCGCGCCTTATATTTGATACAATTCAGTTAAATAATTAAAGTTTTAATACGATTAAATGACAAAAATAATTCGGCGATGTGCAAATCAGAGCTGGGAAAAAATCGATGGCACTATCGAGGTATCGAATATTTACCTCTCTGACCCACTATCGATAATATTTTGTCACTATCGATGGTGCTGGTCAATTTTCACATCACTTACATTAGCACAGAACACGAGGTTTGGTTTCAAGAATTTGGGTAAGAAAAAGCCAAAAAATTAAATATTATATCTCTACTAATAAAACTGCATTCTAGGTTAGCTTAAATTGAAGGTTGGTGGAGGCTCTAAAAAAAACACGTATAAAACACGTGGTACCTAAATTTTTTTTGTTCCTTTATTTCATACTGAAATGTTATATTAATTTTGATCGCTTATATTTTTAGTTGTAGTCATAGGATTAAGCACAAAATATATGAAATATACATTCGAAATTGCTTATAATTTAAATTTTTATAAAGAGCCGCACAAAAAAACGATACTATCGATAGTATCGAATATTCGTTGCCAAACCATCGAAAATATCGAATGGCACCACCATCGATAGTTTCCCAGCTCTAGTGCAAATATTATGCAGCTGCCAGCTGGCCGTGTAAAATTAGTATTAAAAAATACTATACGCAACTTGCAACTGTTGGACGGCAAAATAGCAAGAAGAAGCAAAATGTGTTTTAGTACCAAATAATACCAGTAAAATAATAATATCGACACTCCAAGTATGAAAATACTTGACACATCACTAAAGACTATTTTATTAGTAAATTCAACATTGAAATGACTCACGTAAACCATTGTTTCAAAAAAACATATGCGCTATACAACATTTGTTTTTGTATATTTCGTGCTTCTTCTTCACAACAAACACGGAATTTCCTTCACTCTTTCTCCCATATTTAATCAATCAAATTCAATCAATCATAAATCTTAAAAAGGTTGTAAACAAATACTGGTATTAATTTAGAAATGCAATAAAAGAGGATGGAAACGGTGAATGATTTGTCAGAAGATTTCATACAGCGCTTGAGCCGTGCCAGCGACTTAGGTATGTTGTGGCTTCCGGTTTACAAAGTGCATTCAATTGCATTCGTATTTTTTATTAGATTTCCCCACAAGCGATATGTTCCAACAGGACAGTCTTTATATGGATCACGAGGACGATGTGGAAGACAACGAGCCTGATGACATTATCATCGTGCACATGGACATACGCGAGCCCCTATTACGCTTGCAGTAAGAATTTTCTCCTGGTTGAACGAATCTTAAATACTAATTATACTTTCTGCTTTAATAGAAAAATCGTTGAGAAAAAGATCAATGTTAACCTGAAAGGCTACAAGTTCTGGCTGCAAGACTCACAAGAAGTATATTGTTAATATATAGCATATGGCGAAATATTAATTTTTATTTTTAAAAAATAATCCTAGTTGGAACCGCATAAAAACCTTGTGGACCAGTGCGTTAAGGGCGAGGGACTTGTGCAGATTAATGTGCAAATCCAGACAACAAATCAGAAAATCAATATAGTCGATGTACTGAAACCAACGGAAGCAGCATTGGCTGCGCTAGCTGCCGAGGATGCCGACTTGAAGTCAATCACCGAACTGATGCCGGCCAATGTCAAAAAAATAAGATCGGAAGCAACGTTGGGGAACTGTGATGGTGACGACGAGGAGAAGCCAATTTTGAACTGGGTACTCGACAGCAAATTCAAGAAAGAGCAAACACGACTGCAAATACCTGACGATCCAAACGATTGGACAGTAGCGCAAGTGAAGCACTGGCTGGAGTGGGCAGTCAAACAATTTGATTTAGTGAGTCTGAAGTAACACAATTACAGAGACATCTTCTATAACAGTACCAAATGTTTAATTGTAGAAGGAACTGAAAATTCAAGATTGGGCCTTCTCCGGCAAGGAATTATGCGAACTTACACACGAGCAGTTCCGTAGAAAGTTACCACGTGATCCAGGTAATGTGTTCTGGACGCATTTACAGCTGCTCAAGGAATGCAAATTTGTATCGGTCGTGCACAAGGCAGCCGAGGAGTTGCGCAAGCCCAAAGAGCAACGCATCATACGCAAATCAGTACAATCCGTGCGAAATCAATGTAAGCTTTATCAAACAACAACATCTGCTTCTAAATTAGACAATCTCTGCTTTACAGCGCAATCACCACAGAGTCCGAACAATTACAGCACCGTTGGCTCGGGCAACAACTCACAAGTTCAGCTTTGGCAATTCCTGCTCGAGATACTAACAGATCGCGAGCACACCGAAATCATACAGTGGGTTGGCTCTGATGGCGAGTTCAAGCTCACCGAACCAGATCGCGTGGCACGCTTGTGGGGCGAAAAGAAAAACAAACCTGCCATGAACTATGAGAAGCTCTCACGTGCCTTACGCTACTACTATGATGGCGATATGATTTCCAAGGTGTCGGGCAAACGTTTCGCCTACAAATTCGATTGCGATCTAAAGCTGCTGATCGGCTACGATGCCGCCGAACTCAGTGCGCTGGTCAACGAGCGCAGCTTTGATGAATCGCAATATTTGCGTCAACTTGAAATGGAGGATGAGGAATAAGCCACACATTTATGATAGGCAAAGGTACCACAACCTTATTAGTAATAAGTTATAACATTTTTTTCAAACAAAGTGTCAACAAATTAGTTCTTAAGTGCCTCAAAGCGGAGCTAATTGTTTGAAGATACATATATATATTTTTTTTAAAACTTGGCATACAAATAAAAATCGAATTAAGTTTAAATGCAAAATATTTACTTTATTTGTTCAATACACACACATACATAGACTTTCGTCAACTTTTGTCGCTACACATATGTAAATAATTGCAATACGGCTGATTAATACGAGACGAAGGGTGAATGTGAGTGAGTTGGCGCATAAACATTGGCGATTTTTGTAAAATCTTTCAAATGACATTCCACTCTTGCAATTTTCAGTTGATTTTACGTGACTAGTTTCGCTTATTTTACGCTAAGGCCTTTGTTAGTTTTATACACGCATTTGTTCGTTACATTTGTGTCTTATATTATAAAATATTTACATGAATTTTGTTCAGATACTTAAATGAAATAATTCCCACGGAATGTCATGGAAGCATGCATGTCAAGGTAGCTTGAGCTCAAAACTGTCGCTTGAAGTCCGAGCCAAGCGTTTTTGTACCACATTTTTGAGCACACGTTTCATGTCCGACCACAATTCCAGCTAAACGTGGAGTTGGGCGACATATTTGCAGCCTAAAGAGATTTGTTCGTCATGATAATACTTTTCACTAAAAAATTATCGATTATACATATAACTAAGAGAGAGTGAGACTTTATACACGACGGGCAACTAACTACTGAGCTAAGACCGAGTCAAAAGTAATGCTAAGCGTTAACAAACTACAACTACAACTATAATTTCTATAACTCAGTCGTGATCTCGTCCTGCGGCCGAAAGCCCAACTTGTAGAACTCATCCTCAAGCCAAAGCGAACTCGCATTGAGATCCGATATGAGATTGCCGCTCTTGAGCGTATTGAAGCTGCTGCCGAATGGATCCGATGCACGTGGCTCCTCGAATTCGTGCAGACTGATGAGCGAACCGAACAGATGCAACTTCTGATTAGCCGTGCCCGAGCCGCCGCCCAGACTTGTCGGCGCATGTTGACGAAAGATGCTCTGCTTCTTGGCATAGGTCGCTGTCGCAGCATCGAAATCATCGACGGACACGCCTTGTGTCGTGCCGCCCGGCGCCTGAAAGAAATCAATGAGCTGACCCACTTGTGGCTTGTAGCGCTGCAGAGCCTGCTCTGACCACGCATACAAACGACTCCAATCGTGCGGCGGCGTCGGTATCAACTCGATGGGCCGATTGAGCAGTATGAGTATTTTGGCAAGATCACGCACGATGGGTCGATACGAGTTGGCGGCGGCCACCTCGCCGGACAGATACAGTTTGCGTATCTGGCGACGTGTGTCATTGAGCATGGCGAGAAAATACTCCGCATTGGGACGCAAATCATTCAACTGACGCAAAAAGTCCGAACGATCCAACGTATGCTCATTGATGAGTTTCTGTTTGACTGTCTTACGGCGTCGCTTACGCCGTACAAGCATCACGGCAACCGCAAGCAATGACAGACAGACGAGAAAGCCACCCAAGAGGCCAGCGAAGGCAGCCATAAGCGGTCCAGAGTAGCCGGTTGGCGTAGGCACACAGACACGTCCCATGAACTCCGTGTGCGCCGACCATTGATCAATGTAACCGGAGGGACACTGTTGCACGCATTGACGCGTGTCCGTGACCAGGTACATGGGGCACTTGATGCAGCCGACGCTGTTGCAGCGCAAGCAGTGTGAACTCGTTGTGGCCGGACAATCTGTTGGGGCGAGAAGTAGAGCTGTGATTAGTGAATGGTAAAGATTTTCCATGATTTCGAAATAAATGTTTACCGGACGACCGACTGAACGACCCCGGGGCTCTAATAAGCATAATTGAAATTAGCATTTTGTTAACAAAGTCAATTGTTCGCTTTCAGCTTGACTAATTAAGTTGTTGCACATTCACAGATACACAAAACCAAAACCAACAACAAACAAACACACACACATAGCAAACAAAACAAAACAAACCAATTGGATCATGTTTTTTTTTTTTTTTTACCTTGGTCTGGCATACAACTATAGAGCGAGACAGCAAACATTTTCGCCAGAATTCGACTTGTAAGTCAACCAACTAAACTAACATGACTTACAACACTTGGCACGCATTTGACAAACTCTCACGCAACCACATCAACACATCGAACTGTGTCAACAAGCTCCGATGCACCAACCGATCCAATCCAACGTGACCACCAACATGAACATGCGCTGCGGGGAAGCGTACGCAAAACAAATCTACGTCTCTGAGACAAACAAGAGCATTTATTCTAGGAATTGACGCGTCTCAACTGTTGCTTGATATGACGGACGACGACGCTGCTTAAGCTGGGAAAGTTCAGCACGGCCAAAGTGAACCAAAAGCGAACTAAAAAAAAAACAAACTTCCAACAAAGATGACAACGACAACAACCACGCAAACACTTCAAAAGCTTTGAGCCGACAGCGAATTGTAGCGATTGCAATGTCTTAAAGGTGCATTGAAAGGCACATGCCGGGGGGCAGAGGGGCAAACCGACTGCTCGATGACGAACAAGACAAGGATGATGATAATAATAATAATAATGATGAAGATCTGCTTGTTAATGATGTATACAGTTTTGTAATTCCAAGACTAAAATTGATTTCTGCTTATTTTAGCACGTCGTCGTGAAATATATATATGTATAAGTATCTACTTGTTTATGTATAATTCCCACACGTAGCGCAGCCAGCAGATCAGCGACGATGTTGATGATAATGATGATGTCTCAGTTGCATTCGAAATTAACTTGTTTACTCGCTAATATGTTGGAAAATTATCCTGTAAGCATGTAATTGAATTTGACGCAGTTCAACGCAATGATCTGACAGCACACACTCGCACACACACACACACTCACACACATGAGTTGCACATTCGTAACTGTGTAAAAATTGATAGGTAATTGTTATTTCTTTAAAATTGATTAAGCCCAACGGCCAGTCAGCCAACCAGCTTAGCCAGGGGGGAAGGGGGAGTGGCTCTGGCAAGGCCTGCACAGCACAGATAATATATTTTTAATCGGAAATTCGTTGTTACAGACAAAAGCATCGCATTGCTTCGTTAATAAAAGATTCATGAGCGTGCAGCATCTTGAGGCAATTTCACATCTTGAGTTCTTATGTCTTGTTGTTGTTTGTAGCGGAGAGGCTGCTTTAAAGATACTCTTTCTGTTATTTACAACTTCAGTGAATCAGCGAAATGTAATTAACATATTTCGGAGGTGTGGCAAAACCAATTAATAACTTTGAAAGTAATTCAATCAAATAGAAACTAACAAGTGTAACTATTATGAGCGTTTGACAACAGGTTCTGTCATTTCCAGATACTTACATGTGTACAATGTTGCCGCTAACGACAAAACGGTGTATAATTAAATTCTGCTTTTGTACAATTGAGCGGTGAACTTGTGCGACCAAAGCGACGACCTTGAGGCAATGAATTGTTGTTGGCGCTGATTTCAATCCCCCAAACCGAAGTCCAAAGCCAAAGCATATGAATCAATGCACGGTTGCTGTTGTTGCTTGATGAATAGAAGCTACTGTGCTGCGCTATGGCAATTGTAAGTCAGCTTGTGTGTTGGTTAGCTCAATAGATAATTTATCTGCAGCTCAAATGAAGGGACGGACATGGCTTGTTTGTCAATTGAGTGCGCGCCCCACACAGCGCACAGCGCTCAAAATCAAATCGAATCTAATCTGTTTGCTCGCATTGACGTCTGAATTTGCATAAATTTTAATCAGCAAATGTTTTTTTTTTATTATTTTCAAAGTGACAAGTGACCAATAAGGAAACATGTTCATAATGCACTTGCAACTTGTTTTTGTGTTATTTTTTTCCATTTTTGCATAAGCCAAATTATCCATGATGATTTTTTTATTTTTAAAAAAATTTGTTTTACTTTTGCGGCGCAATGCTTTGAACATGATTCGCCCTTGGCTACATTCAATTCGCAGTTTATATTTCGTTTTATTGCAT
Source organism: Phortica okadai (assembly GCA_034638295.1). Taxonomy (NCBI): domain Eukaryota; kingdom Metazoa; phylum Arthropoda; class Insecta; order Diptera; family Drosophilidae; genus Phortica; species Phortica okadai. Next base: position 1,733,610 of record CM067849.1, on the reverse strand, counting down.
ATTTGTTGCAGAATTTTCAGCAAAAAAAACAAAAAAAATTACAAAAATAATAAAAGTGTTGCAGGCAAAAAATGTGAGCAAAGCAATCATTAAAATAACGGCGCTTAAATGCTGAGCTCTGTGCGCCAAACGAATGCCGTGAGCCAAAAGAGTATGCGCGCATGCAAAATGGGCGGACGATGCTGGCCTCACTCACACACACACTGTATATATAAAGTAAGGACAAAACATTTCAAAACTTTCCAACTTGACGCAACACTCTCTCTCTCCCACTCTCTCTTCCTCCGCCAATGTTGCTCTTTGCCAAAAATATGCCACGTTTTTGGTCATTTTAATTATGCGCACAAAACATGCAATTTTTATCGAGCAAAAGAGCGAGAAAGAAATAATGTTGCAGACCAAACAACTTAAACATGTCAAATGATCATTTATAAAAAAGAAAAAATCTAATTGGTTTTTTTCTGTCTTACGACCGTTTGTGATAAATTACCAAATTTGTTCCCTATAAAAAATCATTTTTATTTGTTTATTTAATCTTTTCTTGATACTTTTTTCTTTTTCGTTTTGCTTTGCCGTTCGACATCCGCTCGAATGCTTTGGTTGCGATTTTGCATGAATGTCACGATTTTTAGCAATGGCAAGCTGAATTTCAAATGAAAAAAATAATAACAGCAAAAAAAATCTCAAAAAAGCGACAATTTATAACAAAGACAACATGAAATTTTGGAATAACTTTTGAATAAAGCGTAAAACATGTGATAAGCTTCAGAGAGTTTGCAAAAAAGTTATAATTTCTTTTTAAAATTCAAAATTTGCGACACTATTTTGCACAAAATTGCTGCAAAGTTGGCCTAAAAAGAGGTCACAACGCAAACACACAAAAATGTTGCAACAACAATGTTGCTATGATTGACATGAGTCTGCAATTTATGTCTCAACAAATGTGACACATTCAAATCGACTTATGACTTGGCATCAGCTTATACTTCTGTCTCTTTTTAATAAACATTAAATTTTGCAATTTTAGTTGGAATTTGGTGTTCCCTAAAGCTTTGCTGTACAAAAATAATTGGCCATTCCCCAGGGCTGCATAATCAGTCAATTAAACAAAAGTGTTGGCAACGCATTGTTCGTTGTCCGTCTAGTGTTAATTGTTGAAAATATGATTGATTGATAGCAGGCGCTGACCAGATTAAACGGCAAACCGGAAGCAGAAAGCAAATTGAACGTTGCAATTGAATTGATGACTTCATCGAACCCAAACTGATGCGATTCGATTTAATCTGCTCAGATCTGTGCAGATTTGAACGAATTGCCAATTTTTTCTTGTATTTTTGTTGTTGTTGTTGCGTCAAATTTGGCGCAAAACAAACTTATTCATTTATTTCGCGTACGTCAAAGTTGAGATACATTTTGCGCTTTTTGGGAACTTGTTTTTTATGTCAAACGTGTTTTTTGTGCGATTTTGTTTTCTTCGCTCTTAGCAAGCTGTTGGTAACTGCCGACGCCTGCCATAAAAATCATATTTACAACAGCAACGCCGACGCCGCCGCCGACGTCGACATCGACGGCTGTAATGTATCTCAATGCTGTTGTTGTTGTTGGTGCATTGTTAACTGTCGTTGTTGTGGCCAATTTTATTATACTTTTTTTTTTTGTTTACTGCTCTTATTTATTTGTTAATAAATAATTTGCTGAGCGAGAAAGAGGGCATGAGTTATTTGTTATAATTGCTTGTACGCGTTTATGCCTCATTATGTGGCATGACGGCTTTTACTGCTTTCCTTATTGCGAAATGGCAACTTTCTTTGACATATTCCTCCTTGTGACAGAGCAAAAAACAATAATAACAATAATACAATAATTGAACAAGCTTAAAAGAAATCTCCAGAATCAAAATGTGCTTAGCTTAATGTCATGCCTTGATACGGGCGAGGGGTGGTTTGTTGGCTTGGCCGGTACGCCAGCGCAACGTTGCCGCCTTTAGGCGTTTAAGTCTGTGCTCTGTAACCCACACACACACACAGAGACAGAGAGAGGTAACCAAACTTGACTTAAGTCGACTTGAGTCGCAATCAATTTGAATTATTGCATGGCAAATGAAAAGAAAAAGAAAAATCGTCTGTAATATGAATGAATGGAACAAATTAAATTGGTTTACAAGCGTTGTCAGTCAAGTGGCAAATTTACATAATTTCTAGTTAGATTTTTGTCTCCCTCTCTCACTCACTCACTCACTCTTTTTCTAAATTTAATTTGATTTGTGTTGAATATTAGACAAAACTAATTTGCATAATAACAAAACGTGGCATGCCGCTTACTAACGGCATTCGTCGAGCCACTCGAGAGGCGCTCGGAACATGAAAAGCCAATCAATTGTTCAGACATAAAAGCAGTTCTTTTTTGTCTACGTGGGTTGACTTTTATAAGCCACTAAGAATGGTGAGATCCCAAAAGTTTGAAGAGCTTGTATGGCTTAATGACAAATTGTCAACGTTTGGCAAAGACAAGCAACATTTATTGCAGCGGCAAGTAAAGTTCAAAGTTGTTAAAAGCAAAAGTCAACAACAACAACGCAAATTAAGACCATGTGAGTGCGGCGGCTTCTTCAAATGAAGCTATTACATTGGCTAGGCAACAACAACAGCAAAAAAAGACAAAACAGTGCTTGCAAAAAGTATGCGCACGCGCAAAAGACAAAACAAGTTACACACATCTAAGCCAAGTTGGACTTGTGCCAAAGCGACTCAAAGCGACTCACAGCTTGCGCAATGCGTCTCATTTTACGCTTGCAAGACGCTTTTTTTGTTGACAAGACGCTTTGCCGCATGCGTCATAGAGCCAACAACAAGCAAAAGGCGAGGAAGAGAGAGAGAAAAGAAACAAAACAGTTGCACTTTTGTCGTTCGCAAATTGCAACTAACTACCAACAGTCGTCGACGACCGTCCGTCCGTCCGTGGGCCGTGGGCAGCAACGCCAGCGGTCAGCAGCAATAGTCAAGTCAACTGTGCAGTGGGCACAGGGGCGGTGTGGGGTTGCAGGAGCGCGCGTGCAGTTAGGCGGCAACTCAAACGGCCCACACTCACAGCATGCAAGCGAGTCGGGCTTCGACTTCGACTTCGGCTTTGGCTTAGCTTTGATTGCGGCAAATCGCGTTGATAATTGCGCTCGGCTTCCTCTTTTGCTTTTTACCGTAGCACAATTTTAAATGTTTTTTTTACCACTTTTGTTGTTGCTTTTTTTTTATCAATTAATGCGAATTTATTCAGAGGCGGCTTTTAAATGTTTTCACTGCGTTTTCTTGTTGAAATCAAATTTAATGAAGTTGATTTGCTGTTTGGTCACTCGTGTGATAAATTTACTAAATTAGCACAATTACCGTTAAAAGCGTTTAAACAAATTATAACACGGTTGGCTCTTGGGGTTGGCTGAGGTGAGCTGTGCGCTCGGGTTTCGCTTATTAGCATGTTTGTCGTGGAAGTCGAAACATTTTCAATTAAAATGTTTACATTTTCTCATTAGTTTAATTTGTTTTTTAGCAGCTCAGCTTCGCTAATTTGTTTTTTCATTTGTTAATTTCATACAAAACTAAACGCAGTCAAGTCTCATTTACAATAATTAAATAATTAATGCAAAAATGTAAAGTTATCGACATCAACATAAATTCTCACTATTCCAACTGTTGAAAACGAATCACAAAAGGAGAAAAATTTAAGATTCCAAATGGATGAAGCCATTTCCTATCAAATTTTAAAAACTATGTTTGAAGAACATTTTTTTAATAATGAAAAATCGTATGTTGCATAAGGCCGAATGCCACATACGACAGTCTAGCATTCATTTGGTCTACGAACTTTCAAATTAACTACTTAAAATTTATAATTGATGCTTGTTTAATGTATTTTTCTTTGTTTCTCATTTTGGTTAACAAACTTTTCAAAAGAAAAGCAAATGCAATTACTATAAATTTAACAGTTATACAAGCTCAGTTATACCGCTTTGCGGACGTACTCCATCGTCAGTGTAAAATACGTGCAAAGCAATTTGAGCCTGGCGACTTTCTCAAAGCTGTTGAAATAAGTTGGCTCGAAAGGAACATAAAAAAAATTATTACAGTCAAAGTTGTTAATAAGAAAGAAACAAATTGGAAAACAATTTGTGAAAATTTGTTAATTAGCAATCGTTTCAAGAGAAGCACATTAAATTAGACAAAAATCAATTGGTAGATGACAAACATACATAGAAAGCCTTCGTCGACTTTCATGCAATGAGCTCATTAACAATTTCAGACAGGCAACATTTTAGCCGTCAATCAAACGTGAAGAAGACCCATGTCAAACAGTAGCCACGACTCAAAAGGCAGACAAGAGACCAGAGAGACAAGCGGCACACACTGAATGAGCGCGAACAGCTTCCGCAAGCGTTCAAGACTATTCAAATTTGCTTGGTTGGACGAGGGGAGCGTGAGAGGAACATGTTTGCCATGCTTTGTATGCACTTTACATTTTGTTACCACAACAATAACAACAGCAACAACAATAACTGCAACAACAAAACAAAGCAACGACAAAACTTTCGCAAAGCCAAAAGGAATTCATCTTTTTCACGTTTTTTTCCAACTTTGACAAGCGAAAAAAATTTCATTTTTTGAGTAATAATCATCTTTTCTTTCTCATACATGAGCTTAAAGTATAACAAATGCAGACTTGACTGCACTTCAACGTCGACACAGACCTGACCGATTGCTCGTGACTCACGCACGACTGACAAGAGAGTCGACAGCTTACGAGCCACAGTCAGACACAGACAGCGTTGAGTACTTGACCGAATTCCTGCGACGATTGCATGAAGTCAGCATCAGCATCAGCATGGTGGTCCCATATGCCAGAATCTATGCGAGGGCTCTGCACAGCTTGCTGGCTGCCAAATACGATGCCTATTTGCGGTTGCTTTGTATTTGCATTTGTATCTGTATCTGACACTGACAACAACAGTACTTTTTTCGTCTTTATGTTTGTTCAGCACTCGTTTCGTCGCGTCTCGATACTTTTCCATTACGTAAAGCAAATATTCGCGTCAATAAATTCTACAAAAAAGTGACGTTTGACAATTTTGAGCTTTGCCATAAGCCAAGCAGCTCAGCTCAGCTCGGCTCAACAGCTCAAAAAACATAAACCCACAAAAAATTATGCGCATATGTTCAGCGGTCTGTGCATTGATAATGATCTTCATAAAGCATATTTTTTGTTTGTTGTTGTTGTTTTTTTTTTTTTTTTTTGTTTGCTCACTCGCCAAATTGTCGCCTGCATCGACATGATTGTCGTTGTTGGTTTTGTGTCTTTTTTTTTGTTGTTTTTGTTAGCTTTTTGCCAACAAGATCGTGTCTCTTTGATGCTGCCAAAGAAATGGCAAAAGGAAATGCAAGCCAAAGCTAAACTTGGTGCTGGAGCTGTAGCTGAAGCTGGAGCGCACTGTGGATCGCATCGCATCGTCAGTTGAGTCGAATCGACTGAAAACATATCGTGCCGTGTGTCGTGACAAAACGCTTCCTTGAAAGGTGTGCTGCTACGACAATTAATTTTCCTTTTGGATTTTCATGTTACAGCCAAGTGAAGCTAACAAGATCGCGAGCCAATAACAACAACAACAACATGCAACAACCACAACCAAAGCGGACTATCAAACGTTATATGTATGTATGTATTGCATGTACACTCGATACCTCGAATCGATGAGCTGAGCACGCAAGCAATGCCTAGAATGCAACTAACGAACTATGACTGCGCTAAGAGCGCTAAGAAATGTGCTAAAGCGGCGAAAGCAGGCAGGCAAGCGAGCGAGTCAGTGAGCCGGCCCAGTGGCGTGGCACAATTCTATGCTCGTATAACTCATGGTCAAGCATTCATGGAAATAACTAACTATTGAAAGATTTCATTAGATTAAAACGGCATAAGCAATGCAATGCAATGATAGAAAGATACAAGTTACAAAAGCAACAACAACAAGACACGCCACTGCTGCAACTGAGCCGCAAACATTCCTATTGCCTTTTCTACCATAGAAAATGCATTTGGTTTGTCTCAACATGGTCGTCGCCATCGTCGCTGTCATCATCATTGTCATCATCATCATCATCGTCATCATCATTGTCGTGTGCTGAAAGCAATGAAATGAAAGCAAACCATGACCATTCTAAGCCATTCTTCTAACCACAAAAGTCGTTTAACTTTTGCAACAACACAAAGCCTTCTACAAGTAACTTTGATTTGGTTTGGAGCAACAGCAACAACAAGAGCAGCAGCTGCAACATGCTTGCATACAACAAAAGCGATATTTCAATGGAAATGTTTCGACGATGATGACGATGATGCCAATAAAATGTGCTCAAATGACGTCGTCGCTTCTCACAGCCGAACCATGCATCATCCACAGCGGCGATCGAGGGGCATCAATGGACGCCATCGCTTTGTGCGGTCAGTACTTTGCGCTGACATTTAGTGGCACTCAAAATCGTAGGTCGAAGACTTTCAAAAATTATCGCGTGCACTTGACAGACACTTCAAATGCTCAAATAGTTGCATGTCGTAATGGCGTTGCATCCTCAACCGTCTTCAAATCAAAGACACACACACACACACACACACACACACAATTCACTTTGTTTTGACAGTTTGAGTCCAAGGTAAAGTTTATTATTATTAAGTATTTGTTAAGAAATTGTTAATTCTATAATTAATGCATGGATTTCACTTTTAATAAACAAAATGATGCATGCATTTTAATTGAATAATGTTGCATAATTAACATTTTTATTCTTTATTATTTAAGGGGTTATTCTCATGTAAACGCATGAATTTTACCTGTTTTTGGAAAATTTTTTTTTAATAGATAATAAAATTTAATCAAATTAGTTTTTTTATATGTTTTTATTTGGACCATAAACTGTGTAAAAAAAATATATTCTTTTCTTATTTTTCATTTCTTATAAATTTTTTTTTAAATTGAAGTATACACCAAAAAAAAAAAGTATGTCACTGGTCAGGCTGATAGCGGCTGTTAATGTTCTCCGAAATGAGAAACCCGAATGGATTATTATTCAGGAGGTCTGTCGCTATCGTCCGTACCAAAGGCATTGAATTTCATTGAAAAACAAAAAAATGCCGGACTGTCAAAAAAAAAATTACGAAAATCGCGGTTTTTTTTAATTAAAATTGCTTTAAAAAAATAGGAAAATATTTTCGAAAAAACACGGGTTTGGTACGGACGATAGCCATTAGTGTCTAGAAGAACTCTGCAAAATTTCAAAGCAATCGGTCAAATAGTTTTTTCTCTAGGACCCTGACCGTTTTAGAAAATGACGTTTCGAGAAAAACGCGTACAAAGTTTTAAAAGCAGTAGGCGGTCGCTTATGACGCGTCGGCGATTATAAGTTGTAACTACTTTTTTAATAGAAATTTCGATCTGAAATTTTCACAGCATATTTTCAATATGTTCTATTATCGAAATATAAAAAAAAAAAAAAAAATTTTTTTTTTAAGTCGTTACATGAGAATAACCCCTTCAGCGCTCGTTGCTGCTTGCACAACACACAACAAACTTTCGCAACATGTTGCCGCAACATTTCGTAATGTTGCTTTGGCCGCTGACGGCATTTGTGTATCAGTGGGTCAGCCGTGCTGCGACCATTGTGGGCGTCAAAATTTGTACTGCTTGCTGCAACATTGACGTGGCAACTGTTCAACGCCCACGCACACATGCACGCTGAGCGACACTTGTCAGCTCTCTCTGTGGCATTTATATTAATGGCGTTTTAATTATGAGCGTGCGCAAAATTTTCGAAAGATACAATATACAAATACATATTGAAAGCCCCGCAAGGCTGAGAGACCCAAAAGTGAACGGCAGCCAAAAATACGCGTGGCAGCTGGCAGGTTGACAGCATTTAACGGAAATTGCTGCAAATTGTAACAACCAAAGCACTTTTTTTTTGTTGTTGTCTTTCTTTTGGTTAACTTTATTTTGCTTTGACTTTGGTTTTAGATTTGTTTTGTCAAGCTTCTTACTCAACTGCAGCGTTGCAACTATGATGGTCATTGAAGTGTAAGCCAAGCAATGTGTAAACAACAACAACAAAAAAGCCGCTTAAATTGACAAAAATTCCACCAAGAAAGCTCCTTGCCACAGGCATGTCACTCGCGGCTTGAACAGCGACATTTCGACAGTAACATTATAATAACAAATAAACAAAATAATATGCAATATTTTTTTTTTTTTTTTTTTTCTCTCGTAGACATTTCCATTTCATTGTCCAAATCATGTCTGCTGCGCTATCGAATTGCGCAATTTTTTCAACATTTCTTTCTCTTTTTTACTCCTCTTTTTTTGTCTCATGCAATTCTTTTTATAGCGAACTAAAAAAAAGAAAAAAAATTCTTGCTTGTTGTGACATAAATTAGCGAACAACTGCTTCAACATAACTGACAAGACAAGTCAAGACAAGACAAAACAAACGAGCAAAGATATTCGCCTCTGGTCGCCAACAATTTCAACAGAAAAAATGCAACTTGAAGTTTGTTTATCGCATGACTTTTGATTTGGCCTTTAAGACTTTTTCGAATGCGCGCACAGAACTTAACCCGCATTTTTTTTGTTGTTGTCCGTAAACCAAAGATAATCGCTCAACATAAAATTTGCGAACATACCACAGTTAAGATAAAACAAAAGCAACCAAAAGTATCTCTATCGTTTAAAACAAAAAAAACAAATGTCTATCAATCGCGCTTGTTGATCTCACACGCTGGCGAACCGACCTTGTCACTTGTGAGCTGGAAATAACCTCCAAACAAAAACAAAACAACAAATATGCTTTAATGAAATACTAAAAAACACCCACGACAATTTATCATTAGTTAATTGAGTTCAACAAGTTGTGAAATACATAAAATAATAATGAAAATCAATTATTTGGTTTCGGGTCAGTCACTTTTAGAGACCCCGAACCGAACGACGATGACGATGACGACGACGACGACAATTGACAACGAGGTGAGTCGCTACAACAACAATTATACAACAAAGGCGACAATGATGATCATGATGATCTTATCGACTAACTCAACCCAATTGAACGAAATGTAATTAAAAAATAAAATGAAAAAAATACAAAAAAATCAATATAAATTAATTTTTCAACTTTGTGGAATTTGCTGCAGGAAACGTGTCTGAAATGCCCAATTAAACGCACATAACAATAAGAATTTATAAATATTTGTTTACGACAAATTAGAAATTGCTACTAATATTTTCAAAGTCCCATGGGCAATCATAATACTATGTGAGGGGCTTGGAACTGAGCATGAGCATTTGTGCGTGAACTGAACTTGAACTTTAAAGGCAACAACAGTGGTGGCCTAAATTGAATCAGGCGTGAAGCAATCGCAAACGCAACGCAACAAATCGTATCAAATCACAGCCAAGAGCGCCAAATACATGTCATCGCATCGACAACGACAACGCCAACGAAATAGGAAGAATTGTCGCTGTGATTTTGGTTTTATTGACATTGAAATTGTCATAAAAATGCGTTGTTAATAAATTTGCCATGTAAATCGATTGGCGCGCTTTGATGAATACATAATCATAAAGAAACTATGTTCCCCTATTAATATTTTATTGACTCTTCATGTTGATATTGTTTTTTTTGTAATACTCGTTCTGTATTTAACAGTAGCAAGCAATGAAATGAATGCAGATCAGTACACATAAAAGGCTTATAATAAAAAGAATCCAAAAATCATTTAAAAAAAGCCTATTTTGTTCAAACTTGTAGGTAGAATTTAAGGCAGAATGCTCTATAGAGAGATAAAACTACTATGAGAAACTTTGCTCTATAAAGTCTTTGGAAAACTATCTTGGTTTTCAAGATTCCCATAATCCATAAACAAATAAGAGTTTGTAATATGGAAGAGTTTGAAGAAAGAGGGAGAGGAAAGTTTGAAACAAGAAGAACACAGGCTTAGTATAAAATACACTCCCCAAGTAGCCAACTCTTCTGGCTTTTTAGAATAAGGCGCCTCAACGGACTTCACTAAATCAAAACAAGTATCTTTCAATTCTCATCGAGCATAAATGATATATTTTCGAGGTCAGTCACGTCTTCCTCTGGATAGTTATATTTATTACATGTATTTTCACATACTCAAAGCAAACTTTGTTCAATCTTTTACAAAGCTATAAAATCAGCTTAATTTCGAAGCCGGAAACAGAAAACATTTCAAAACTGATACATCAAACGAAGAAGTTATCGGATTTCACTCTTGCCACATTGAGGAAGTTGTATAAATGTTAAAATATTTCAAACGTTCAAAATAATTACTTACATTTTGAAAGGAAATTTTTCAATTGAAATTTAGATTGACTCAGGTTCAAAGTACAATTCTAGCAAACCTGAACGGCAAGTCAATTAATTAATGAATCAAAGATCGCGCAATTAATCGCACAAATGTCGTGCAAAAGTGCCTCCTCCCTCGCCCCAAACATTCGATCAACCGGTTCGAGCGCCAAGCGATGATTTCATCTAATGCAATTACGGTTCAGTTCTGCTCAGTCGCGTACGCCGTTCGCCAACTTGGAAATTTATGAACTCACAAAGGTAATAATTAATGCTCGCCGAACGTTGCGTTCCACTTGAGCGCATAAATTGAGCGGCGCCGTGCGGCAGAACTTCATGAAAGAATTTATTATTGTTTTTTTTCTGGGCAAATTGATTTATTTACACTTTTTTGAAAGCCGAAAAGACCAAAGCCGAAAATTAACAATGCAACACTTTCAATGTCACACACACTTCGGCATTTGGCAAGCATTCAGTCAGCCAGTCGGCCAGCGTGTATCTCTGCCTGCACAAATTGTATCTATTGGTCATAATTTAACGTCAAAATGTGTGCGATTGCAACACGACAACAACAACAATCGAGCGAACCAAATGAGCCTTCAAATATTAAACAAAAATGCGTTTAAGTATCTACAAGATACGCACGCTCAACGCTTGAGGAAAACAACTTTGGCCAATAATTGATAAATAATTTTTAGCAGCGACAGCGGTGAGCATATATTTTCTTGTTGTCTCTCTCACTCTGCTCCTCCTCCTCCCCTTGCCACACACACATAAACGCTTGGAAATTGATGAGCGCGCGCCTCAATAAATTTCTTATTGCGTTTGTTTGATTATTTCAAATTTCAACAAGTTGTTGAAACATTTTTTGTTGTTTTTTTTTTTGTTGTTGTATTTAATTTAATTTGTCCGCGCAGTTGTAGATACATGTGCTCAACGCTTGCTGACCGAGCGTCGTCGTATGTCGAATCTCTGACCGAGCGTATCGATCGTGTGCGTTGAACGCTGAGCGTTCTATTGCTGCACATTTCGAAATTAATTGAATTAAGTTGTTGATTGAAGCGATGAAAATGCTTTTTCAGATGTTTGCGTTAAACGTTTTACGTTTGTTGTCGTCGTCGTTGTTGTTGTTTTTGGCGCTTTTCATTATTTCTTTTACGAAATAGTTAACATTAAATTGGCCAACACACACATAAGATACAAGATACAGTCACCGCTGCCACAGCCGCCAAGTCCACACAAACGAACATTGTCACACGAATGCCGAAATTGAATTCGTTAGTTTCGTGAATTTCGTTAATAATTACAAACTTCCGCAGATATAAATTAACAAATTAAAGTCGCAAAGCGTCGATTGGCAAAATCGTTGCCTGCTTGGCGTCGCTTTATCGCTTTGTTAGCATCTTAAGCGCAGTTTCATTGCTTTGTTAATATGCTGTAAACCTTTGGTGGCAAATTTTACAGCAGCATAAAAAAGTATCTGTACCCCAAAATGGCCAACTAACTAACTAAGTGACTAAGTTAATGTTTAAGGCTTTTTGCTTTAGAGTACTTCAGCGGCTTCTTAAAAGAATGGCACTGTGCCCCACCGGCTCCCCACAGATCGCTGCTAAGCATGCTGACTGGCTGGCAGCTTGGGCTAAAAGAGAACCAGTTTTGTTTTCGGCCAAAACTTCAGGCGTTTTCTGTCGTTGTTGTTGTTGTTGTCTGCAAACGAGTTTTAAGCTTGCCAAAAAAAAAAAAAAAAACAACAACAACAAAAAAATGCTTAAATGTACAAAATACAGAACGAAAACTGAGAAGAAAAAAAACCAAAAATCTCATATACATAAAACAAAATTCTTTTAGTGGCTAATAACTATCGGCAGGTGAATGAAATTATAAAATGAGGCTACTTGTAGATTACGTTATTGCAAGAGTAATTTTATCGACAACTTAAATCATTCAGAGTTGTTGTACAACGTCAGCGAAGAAGACATTGAACTCGACAAGCTGAGAAGTCGAGAAGTTGTTGCGTTGTATTGAATTGAGCTGTGTCGAATTAGTTGCTTTCATGTTAAATTAATTTCGAAAATTACTTTTGCAAAACTTCAACTTCAACAACAACAACGAAATGCAACGCCAACACAGAACGTGCAATGCGCCGCATGTGGCATTGCAGCAAACAGGAAGCCAGGCAGCAGCAGCAGCAGCAGAACACGAGTGACAGCGCAAAGCCATGTCCATGTTGCTGACTTTTGAACTGCAACAGCAGCAGCAGCAGCAGCAGCGAGGCAGTAAGATACCGCAAGCGGCAAGTAGGCGACTAACACGCCAACGACAGTCAAGTACTTTGCGGCAGGGAGCGAAGAACAGAGCAAAATGGCAGTGAATTGTGCTGCAAGGTACGTACACACATACATACATACACAGTGAAGATTATGCGCGCCGATAAGCCAAGTCAACAGCAGCTTAGCAATGCTTTAAGCACGGCACGCGGTCGCAGCCTCAGCCTCAGCAGCCTCAGCCTCAGCAGCAACAGTACGAGAACAAAGCCCCGCATCAGTGCAGAGAGCACCACACAGGGATCAATGACATCGCAGCTCCGCCAGCCAGCGAGTCAGTCAGCCTGCATTTGGTCTTTCTGCCACAAGCAACTGCAAAGACCAACAAAAAGAAGCAACATAACTTTTGCTGCTTGCAAACTAAACGAAATGACAGCGTTGAAAGAAAGTCGCTTGTTCAGCACAAACAACAACAACATATTCTAAGTGACGAGCAGCAAATGAACTGCAACTTTGTAGTTAGTTGCTTGCTGGGCTATGGGCTGTGGGCAAAGCCAGCATATTTGTACGCTCGATTGTTTGTTTGTTTGTTTGCTGTGCTGCGACCATAAGTGCTAACAACTTGCGACATCTTCAGTTAAACTCACAGACAAACTTCATGGATTTTGGAGACGCCCGCACGCACTTCACTAAGCTTTGATGGCCATCTACAAACGTTAGTTTCAACAGCTCATACATACATGTATAAATATGCTTGTAGTTATAAAGAAAAGATCTTTAATCGGTGAACATGTTGTGACTCATTGCTTTTGACGTAAGACCCGTTAAAGATGCGCTTACGTTTAACTAATGAGTCAGAAATCAAATGTCATGAATATGTATTAAATTCTTTGTATACTTTATGAGTTGTAAAAATCATAACACTCAAGCATTTCTAACGTTAAATGCCACGCCTTTTTTATGCAACGCTCGCTCACACATTCGGCTATTCTTATTCTATAAACTATTTGCTTTAAGTCAGCTCCAAAGCCAATAAACCTATTCAAACAAAAGCCGAAATAAAACCGGTAAATCAACAACAAAACAAAGCAAAAAAAAATGTATCTGCTCAAGCGGTGTGCATGTTACTTAAATCAACTTAACTGTGAAACGATTTCAGGCCCGAATTACGCTAGAAGTAGAAGAAAAAACAACAACAACAAATAAAGATACCTAGACTACACTTGAGTCAAATCAACGCGATTAACAAGGCTTATCAATCTTCACACCCAGTCACAGATTCTCTTTGTTAGTTCCATATACACGGCAACAGATACATCGACGCACCGTAAAGATACCGCGCAGATAAGCTGGCAAGCTTAGAATTTATTGTATCTTAAGCTTTATACGCACATGCCTGAAGCGCGCTTACGTTAAGAAGTATCTACACATGTATAGATGTCTGTATGTATCGCGCCTTGGCCAAAGTGAAAACATTTTTGAGTTTAAGCGAGAAAAAAAAAACAAACAAACAAATTATTTTGCACTATTTTTAGCAATAAAACCATATCGAAACAATCTGACCATGACTGTTGAATGACAACGAACGATCGACAACAACAAAAAAAAAACAACAAACAAAAAAAAGGTTAAAAGTAAATGTACAAATTAAGTCAAGGTACATACATATCTACATATATACAAACATGCTTACAAGTATATTTGAATTTTTAAGTGTTTACAGACACCCAAAAAAAATAAAATAAAAAAAAGCTATAAACTTGAGCATTTGAAGTACTTTGATTGTATCTCAACGTTTGTGAAACGGTAAATGTACGCTGAAGATCGAAAGCACGCCTAACGATGACGCTGCCAAGGAACGAGCCGAAGAATACCTTATAACTATACAACATTTCCGACCTACGCAGTAAACTTGGCAATAACTCTTGCCAACTATCGATCTTCGTCTTGCTTTCTTGCAACCTCCCTTCCTCTCTCTCTCACACGCACTTTCTCTAACTACTCTTTAGCACACTCTCGATCGCTCTTAATGAAACATGAAATTCATTTAAGCTTTGTAAAAAATGCCTTCGTTACGGTTCGTACATGTTTAATAGGTTTTTTATGCATCCAATCCCTTCTCTTCGTTCCAACCTCGGTCCGTCAATCTCTCCAGCACACACTGTCATACCATGCTTTCTTTCTACCTTTCTTTCCTTTACATCTCACCATGATTCTCGGCACGCCTCTCATTTTGTATGTTTTTTTTAGTAGTTTTTTTTGGTAGTTTTTTTTTTGGTCTTTGGTTTTTATTTTGTGGGTTTTCTGCTTTCAATTCTTCCAACAACTTGACAACTTGGCTAATTAACTCGTAGCCGTCTGGCTTTGATGATTATAATGATGATGACGTTGATGTTGACGATGATGTTGATGATTATGTGAAATCATTTTTGAAATTGTTGTTTTAACACTTTTGTTCTCAAAAAAGAAAAAAAAAAACCACGACGACAACAACAAGCGTAATAACAACAACAATAAACAACAAAATGTACATAAAATTGAAAATTTTGTGTTTTTGTTTTTTTTTTTTTGTTTTTCTGAAATGTTTGCTTTGTAGCATTTCTTTTTTTTTTTTGTTTTTGTTTTATTTATTTATGTACTTTTTCTGCGTCTTCGCTGACAAACGCTAATAGACGAAAGTTGTTTTTTTTTTTCATGTTTAATTGTTTTACTTGAGACACACACAAAATGGAACAAAATGTGGTGAAAGTTTTCTCTTCAGCTTCTTAATAACTTCGCTACTTAGATTAGATCAATTCAGCGCAAGTCAAAAGTCAGCTTGGCTTGACTTCGATCTATAATCTTTATCCAATTCTTTTGAAATATTGTAAATCAAATTTTAATAGAATTAACATTAAAGTTCAACTATGTCAGTTACTAATTTATGCGTGATTTGATTTATAAAAATTTCAGCGCGATTGGCAAAAACAAAGCATAGAATATTGATTGAGTTCAGTAACCTCACGACGTAAACAAAAGAGATTTATTCAATCTTTTGTTGGGATAATTGCCATTTATAAAAGTTGACCTAAAAGACATGAGGAATTTAAATTCTGCGTCATATATGCAAATTAAAGATCTGTCGATAAATGAAAGGTAAATATGTGATCTGAAAATTCAGAATATTTTATAATCAGCATCATAAACTCCTATGCTACATTGTGACTTACATAACATAAGGTACTCTAATATAAAATACTACGAAGAAGCTCGAATAAGGTTAGGCAAGTATTATGGAACGCCATCTATCGTCATTCCAAGAATAATTTTTATAAATTTTTGCCCAAAACCTTCTTTAACACATTTTTTGTTGTTAAGAGAGACTTGAAAAATTTATTCCACTAATAAAGTAGTAAATATAAATAGTAACCCTCGTAGATACAACTCAGATATTTGCACGCACAAAAAGAGATGCCTCAAATGACAACGCTCAAATTTTGGAGAGAAAGGAAGAAGGAAAAGAAATGAATGACAAACTGTCATAACAAGTTATAAAAATCTGCTTATGACAAGTGGAAAAATCAGATAGAAAAGCAGAAAAAGAAAACCATCAACCAGACAAGAGTTTGAACAAAGTTGCACACATCACACTTGAAAATGTCGTATAAACTTTAATTTTTATTGCACATTTAATTATAAATTATTTAAATTTCGAGCCAGCGACTCATCAACAACATCATTAACATAAGCGTTGCCGAAATGCAGCGATCTCTCAGCTGAGGAGAAATTTCTTTCTTGGGTTGCGCATTTAAGCCGATTACGAGTGAAAAGTGTTGAACAAAATGAGGCGACACTTTTGGCTTTTTCATTGGCGGCAAGGCAGCATTTATGGCCGTGTTTTAAGTGTGGCCCGCTGGCTGGCCCGTTCGGGGTCGTAACGGCACATCAGGCGACACAACAAGATGACGACGACGACGAAGATTACATTTGATGATGATAATGATAATGACGATGATTTGGCAATACTGTTGATGATGCGCGCTGATTATACGCTCAGATATTTAATGTGCTCAGTGAGGTGAGCGGTAAACAAGTCTTGATTTCAACGAATTAACATAAATTAGCAAAGAAATGCTTTGCGGCACTCAAATTGCACAATGCCGAATGCAAATATGGCAAACATTTGCTGCGCATGCAAACGAAATGCAAAACTTTTGACGCCTTCAAGCGTTGTTCATCTATTGCCGCTTCAAGTGCAAGCAAAACTTGTGCCCAGCTGATCGCATGTTGGCGGCAAAGTGTGCAAAACTCGTTAACAACTTTGAGTTACTTGCCGCCATTACATCAATGCCGCAATAAAGATACAAATGCAGACCAGACCAAATCGGATCGGATCAGGCCAGCGCAGAATTGTTGTTGAGGTGTGCATGAGCATGACAAAATGTTTACACGGAAATGCACAAATCGAATACAATTTTTGGGCACGAGGCTCGAGCAACTTATGGGAAAGCATAAATAATATGTATCTGACCCATTTCTGGACGCATTTTACACGCCATTAGAAAGCCACAAAATGCATGTAATACCAAAGTGAAAAACAACAAATAACAAAAATACAAATTCATTGGAAAAAGAGTTTTTTTTTTTTTTTATTCTTTTTTTTTTTTTAAACAATTCCCAAAAGCACAAGCGCGAACAACAATGAAACATGTGCGTTGGTAAAAGTGAAATGATCAAATAGAAAAAAAAAACAAATCAATGCGAGTACAAAAGGCAGCAAACTTTACTGGGTCAGCTGCATGTGTGTGTGTGTGTGTGTGTGTGCTCGATTTAGATTTAATTATGTGCGGCTAAGGCAAACGTTGTCCAACACACAGCATCGCGTCGAGTTCGAATGTCAGCGTGCAACATGTGCCACAACAACGCCAACACGATCAACCGATCCGATCCGATCCGATCGACCGTCGTCAGCCATCGCCGTAAGCCGTTAAAGAATAAATCCTAAGCGTTATTCTCGTTGAACTTTGGCCAAGCGCTGTCTGTCTGTCTCACTGTCAGTCTGTCGTGATTGCCGCTTAATGAATTCAATAAAATGAAAATCTTTATTATGACGATTCGTTTCGTTGAGCTGAGTTTCGAAGCGACAATGTGGGCAGCGAAATAAGCCATAATTATAAATGTACAATGACGCTGATATTTTTCAAATTTATTACTTGAATTTATATACACGCTTGGCGCTGTCAAGTACAAGTATCTGTGCCCGCATCTGCGCAACAACAACCACAACTATCTTAAAGTTGTTTCAGCAGAAAATGCTTAGAACGAGTTTCTAATATATTCTTATTTTTCTGCCTTTTTTTGTGTTTTGTTTTCTTTTTATGAGTTTTCGTTTGTTTTGTTTTGTACTTTTGGTTATTTGAGTTACACTCAAAGTTTATGGCGCGTTTTAATTTACTCAGCAAAGAGACAAAGGCAACAATTGCAAGCGTTGTTATAGAACTAATATGCCGGTGACACCAAGCCAAGCAACAACAAAGACCAACACTTGAAGGCATTACTAAAAGCTTCGCCCACACGTCAGCGCCTTTATTGAAGCTTGTTGCTATTGTATATACAACTATGGCCAAAGAAATAGCTCACTTTTCAATAATGACATAAAATTCCCCTTATAAATAAATTAAAATTAATAAATTAAATAAATGAAATCAAAATCTCACCAAATCATACCTAGGGGGAGGAGGGTTCATCGGACATCTCATGTGATCTTTTTAATCCATTAATTTTAAATTCTTTTCAAATTGTTAAGCAGAATCACATGAGAGATACAGAGAGTTCGTCTAAATCTCACCAAGAGGAGGGGAGGGGTCTTAATTTATAGAAAAAAAACCTCACGCAATTTATGGACGTCCCCAACATCTATATGTTTAAATTGAAAGTATTAAGTTTGTGAAATTTTTTTTGATATTAGAGTTAATAAAAACCTTTGAACAGATCATCTTTAATATTGAATATTTTTTTGTTATATTCGCTAAAAACTTTCATGTCAGCTTTGAAAATTGTGCTATTTTTGTGTCCACAGCTGTATGTGCTTGATTCGATGGCAATTTTCGTAGACTCTTTGCAGCTCCAAAGCGAGTCGAAGCGCTCAATGCTAAAGTTTACTAACAAATTTAACAAATTTACTTAAAGCGTTCACTTTTTAGTTTCATGTTTGTTGCTTGTTGTGACTTTCTTTCAATGTTTGCATAAATTGTTAACCAAATTGATTTGGCTTTGTTTGCCTGCTTGCACATAAAAGCAGATACTTTTTTTTGGGGTTTCTAGCGGCTTTTCAAACACCTGCCGTTGCGGTTTTTTATCTGAATGTGGCGGCCGCGGCGTTGGCGTTGTTGCACCCTCGCTTCTTGTTGCTGCAACATGTGGCATGGCATTGTTTGTAGTTACATGCAGACATGTAGTAATGTCAGTCAGTCAGTCAGTTAGTTAGTTTCTTGCTTTGTCTGCTGCGATTTAATCTTTAATTTCACTATTTTTGTTGCTCTGGCATGAAAGTATCTGCACCAAATTATATATAATGAATGGCAAACAACTTTGTTTGGTAACATTTTCTTGTTGACTATTAAAAAAAGATACTTTAAATGAGTTTACAAGTCTGCAAACATCATTAAAATAAAACAAAACGTTGGCTACGCTAAACGATGGTCACCGTGGCAGATACACACATATAGACAGATACTTGTAGTAGCAGATAAGCAGATGCTGGTCGGCGGGTAAAGTGTTAAAAACTACCTGCGACCATTGAACTAACACAAAAACAAAAATGAAGCAACAAAAAAAGTAAAAACAATTTAAATTTTACTCAATGGCAGACAAAGAACAAGCTGTGCATCGATGGAATAGTCCAACTTGGCTAACAACAACAAAGGAGAAAGATACAAATGCGTGTGAGGCTCAACATTCAACACAGAATTGCCAAAGAGCACAAAATTTATTGCGAAATGCAATGCGGGAAACAACAACAAGAACGCATAAGAAACAACATGAAATAGGCTTTCGTCAAATTAGCACCCAAGCGTTAACAAGTGCAAACAACAGCCAACAACCAACAACAAACGCAAGTATCTGCGAGCTACAAACGGCATAAACAACTGCGCTATTGCACTGTGCAACAACACAAGCGACCAAGCTGGCAAACTATTGACGAGGACGAGGCACAATTTGACGCACAGTTGGTGGGTATTGAGCAAAAGATACAAATGTATCTGCCGTTGTACCTGCACGCAAATCAAAGGCAAAGGCAATGAAATTTAACTTTGTTTTTGCATTGAATTTTCTTTGGCTCCGTTTGAACTTCGAGTTGGCAACTTTGAACCTGTCTTTGGTGAATGTATCTAACGTTGTGGCATGTCATAAATTCAGCTTCAGTCTTTGCTTGTACGTTTGTCGGTTAACTTTGCTCCCGGCGCGTTTCAGACTGTCGTCGGTCTTAACTGCCTGCCTGGCTGGCTGTCAAACATGTTCTTCCAAGTCATCTGCAGACAAGTGTATCTCAAATGCGTTCAATGTGCTCCCCTACAAAGCCTCAAGCGCGTTCTTTGACAGAAAAAAAACATTAAAAAAAAAAAACAGAAACATGAAGCAAAGATACATTTATCTTATGGTTGCTTTTATTTGCGACTTTTACGTCAATGCTCTTGTGCTGTCAGAACTACAAAGGCACGAAAGATCGTTGCACAATATTCGCCAAACTGCCATTTATGACTTGAGATCTTTTTTTCTCAACTGAAATATCAAATTTAACGCAAATCCTTTGCAGGTAAAAATTTATGCGCTTTAAGACATGTTTTTCAAAGCAGAAACTCAAATTTAAGACCAAAAATAAAAACTATAAAAAATTCTACAGACTCTTGAACATTTTTGAAAGAAAAACAAAAACTAACTTACATATATTCATGGCCTTTGGACGCAGCATTTGAAAAAGGTCAACAAGAAAATCTTTCAGCCAATCAAGGCTTTAATTTATGCAGAAATGAAAATAAAAGAAAAAGAAAGAAAAAAGTGCTTTTAATTGTTATCGCGCAACGTAAATTAATAAATCCTTTAAAAGCCACTTAACTCAAAGCAGAAGAAGAAGCAGAGGCAGAGAAATTGACGCCACAAGTCAAACGAAAGTACTTTCATTTTTAAAGAGCAATAAAAATTCAGCGGTCTTCGGTCATAGCAATAAAGATACAAAAACAACAACATAATAAATGAGGGAGACGTTCAAAAATGAAGAAGAGGAAGAGCAGCAAAGGAAAACATTAAAGTTAAACCGCTTAAAAACGCATTTGGAAAGCAATTTACATAAGATGCGCCAACGAGCGAGGGCGTCTGCCCCCCACCCCTTAACAAAGGGCAAAGTAAGTTTATTTTGCCCTTTCACTAATGCCGCCCAACGACAACAACAACAACGTAAGCAACAAGTGCGTTGCCAACAACAAGAATCACGGCAGGCAAAAGCACACACAAAGAGCAAAACAAAAACAAAAATTAACAACAAGAAGAAGCAGAAAAAATAATAACAAGCAGGAAGTTCACACTTTGATTGCTTCATCGCGCTGCAAAGTAAGCCAAGCGATCAAAGCGCACGTTTGTATGTATGAATGTATCTATGGAATTGTTAAAGAAATCAGGCGCAAAAGAACCACGAAGCGGATGTCAGCACTTTTTCTTCTTCGTGTGCTTCTTCTTCTTCGTCTTGCATGCAGCAAGCATTTTGGATCATACACACACACTCATACACACAGATATATATGTACAAACAAGTGTATCGAGCAGGTTCTTCGGCTCGCCTCATTCTGAAGCATTGGCGACATCCTGATTTGTTGGATGTTAAGGGTTGTCGGCTTAGATTTTTGTGGAGCGCCGTCGCTTAGCGTTGAACAGCTGCAAGATTTAAATACAAACACACAGATACATACTAAACGCTGCCACGCTGGGCGATGTCGAGCATATTAAATTACCAAATATGAGGAAAAAATGAATGACGTAGACAAGACAAGTGGTTGAGTGGAAGGAACAACAACAAAAACAAAGATAAACACACACAGATACACACACACACACATAAATATGCACTTGATATACTCCAAAAAAAGTTTTTTTTTCTTAGTTTGAGATATGATGTCACATGAGATCATGCCACGCTGAAAGTTGAAGACAATAAATAAAGGCAGACGGACATAATTTGTGTTGGGGGGAATAGTAAAGTGAAGACAGAGGGAGAGCAGCGTCGATTACGGTTATCCACGATGAGCGACCGACACAGGTAGACAAAGTCTTGCTTTCTTCTTCTTCTAGCGCACACACACCTTCCCTTTCACACGCACATTTGCAAACACAGTGAAAGAAGTCTTATCAGAGACAACAACAAACACGACGCACACACATTATTATTACTTCTAATTGAGTCGAGACAGACTCTTTTTTTTTTTCAATTTAATATTGCCGCTTGTCGTCACTCACCTGCATTGAGCTTCGCGTCCGGCAGCACAACAGCCGAAGCCGATTCAAAGCCATTAACGCTCGTCGTCTTCTCAGCAGCCGCATTCATGTCCAAGCTTGTCGCGCTGCTGTCAACATGCTCATCATGAGCATGTGCGTCGACTGCATGCGTAAGCGTGTTAGGCGCATGTAAGCCTGCGCTGCGATATTCCTTGTGAAATGGCGGCGCTGCCAAAGCCACGTTCAGTATAGCGAACGCGTAGATGAGCGTGCAAAGATTTGCACAAACGCTCAGCTGACAAGTTCTTTGCCACTTCAACATCTTGCGGCATTTACGCGATAAAATTGGCAAACGCACACACACACACACGCACACTGACACAAACGGACTTGAGTTAATCGGAGGAGGTTAATTTCTGCGTGACACTTTCAATTAACGCGCGCGTACAAATTTAACAAAGGCAAACGACATTTGTATATATAAACTATTGAAGAGTTTTACTGCAAATTCGCCAGGCTAATAATGAATAATTATGTCAGCTGTGGGAGAACATTTAATGATGAGGCGGCCGACAGCGTTGATAAGGTTTGTTAAACTGCAAAGAAATGGGAAAAAAAAGCGTTTGATTAATCACATGTGTAAGAAGTATAAATAAAATAACAGAAATGACTAACAATCTATGTTGATTTGGCAGAAGTGAGCAAAGTCATGTTGCAAGCAGCTGTCAGAGACAATAATAGAACCGTTACAAGCAATCAAAAGTACTTTCCAAGTGGAAAGTTCGAACGGCTTTTCAAGCGCGGCAATAAAAACGAAATAAAACCCAAAACTCAACGATTTTTGGCCAAGCATTTCAAGCCTTATTTGTTCTTATAAAAGACTTTAGAATTTGCCAACAATAAAAAGCATGTGTGCAATGCACAAACACCGACAACAAGAACAACAAAGCGTGGGCGTGTCTGTCCGTGTGTGTGTGTAAGCGCCAGCCATAAATGGCATCATTGCACGGTGTTCTATGTGCGTGTGTGTCGTGCGTGAGCGTGTGAAAATGCACAAGCGCACATGTGCTCAACATACGCGCTCACATCATAGCCACTTGAATGAATTGATTTGCTTTTGCTTTTGTTTTTATTTTTGCTTTATGTAAATATTTTCTGCTTCTTCCTGTTATGGGTCAAGCAATCTTCGAAATCTCTGAAGGAAATACCATTTGACTTTCGAGTTATGAATGTTCATAAGCAACAAAAGCAAAAAAAAAAACAAAAACAATCAGCTTTGGCTTTGTTTATCTTCGCGTTTCTCTTTGTCACTTTCGTTGTCGTTGTTGTTGTTGTCGGTGTCGGTGATGCTCTGGCCACTTAACGGATTTGTATTGATTAATGCATGCATGTTTTCTTTTAATTTTGATCGATCTGTGATTAAATTCCAT
This sequence comes from Phortica okadai, assembly GCA_034638295.1. Lineage (NCBI taxonomy): Eukaryota > Metazoa > Arthropoda > Insecta > Diptera > Drosophilidae > Phortica > Phortica okadai. The sequence continues at coordinate 1,710,060 of CM067849.1, read as the reverse complement.
ACTTTGCTTACTCCCCTCGCTTAATCATCTTCATTATTTTGCAAATCAACAACAACATAATCAACTCAACGCAAATAAACAAATTAGTTCATTAATAACAATATCCGCTTGTGTAGTAAACAAAAATCAAAAGACTTGTTTGTTGTTGTTGTTGTTGTGTCAATCCAAAATAAACCACATTACACATAAAAGCGTTCGCACATTAAAGCACAGGAAGTTTTTAATTGTTTAATTATTTCATAAGCTAACATTTGAAATTAAATTTTACCTTTTGATTTTGTTTAAAACGTTTTAAAAATATAATTTTCGTAATTTTGCAATATTGTACAACGATTCGTTGTACCGTTACTCGAGAATATCTGTCACTCACATACACACATGTAAAACACGATCAGTTTTTGCTATTTAACTGAGTATATTTATTCGTAAATATTTCATTATTAAATTCGTACATTTTTATTTGCGAATACGCAATATTTATTCGATTAGTTTAAATTTGGGCCCATGAAAACAATATCACATCGCGCACGACGCAGGCTTACCGCGCGAATCAAAACAAAAAAAAAAACCGACGCAGCGATCGACAACCTACTCGCATAACGGTTTCTGGTAGAGTGGCGGGAGATGATACTCAGTGTTACCAGCTTTCAAAGCTGGTTGTCTCTAAACTCCAACCAGAAACCTCTATATAAATATTATTGTAAGCAGACAGAAGAGGTGAAAAGAAGCCCACTAAAAATATTTTGAAATAAAAATACACGCTAAAAAATGTAAAAATACGTAAAATAATGCAGAATTTACGGTGGACGCTGATTTGACAACTCTGCGTCGTGAGAGCAGAGAGAGAATTCTCACTCTCCCGTGTCATTTTTTTGTGACACGACATTGGAGTATTGACTAAGCGCATGTTGCGCTGCCTCCGCTGGCGATTTTATCCATACCTTCGATCCGTGGTCTTTTCAGAACCGGGTTTTTTCTTCTTCTTCCACTTCAGTCGACGCTTTTGTGTCAATTAAGCCCGATTGCGTTTCTCGTTGAATGGTAATATTAAATCAAAATATCAATTTAATGTACGATTTTATTCATCTTATTTATCAAGTTGGCGAAAATATCCCTTAAGAATCCCCTTCGACTCGTTAAACCAGAGAGGAGATGAAAAAATTACGACAGATTAATTATTGTAAATGGTCACCTTTTCGCTTAACAGCAATCAGAATTCCCGCTGATTTGGCAACACTTTTTGTGGGTTAAAAGAGCTATGTTACGCAGTCTGTTAGTAGAATGTTGCGAATATTGATTTAGCATATGTTTGCTTAAAATAATAGTGTGACATGAGCCAAATTAATTCGAGAGCTCCCCAGTCTCTACAGATTTTTGAAAATTGCGATCTCAAAAAGTTTCGAATCGACCGCTAAATGCAGCTTGCAACATTAATTTTTCGAATCACTATGGACCGGAATCACTATTTTAGTTATGAATTTCAATATAGAGTCCCTACAAACACTATAAATTTACCAATTTAATTTAATTTTTATAGTTTTAGAAATTTTGTATAAAGATAGTCAAAATTATTTATTAAAAATCCGCATTCGTTAACAAAACTAACCTACCTATAGGTAAATGAAAAAAAAAAGAAAACACACGAACTTATCTGCCTTTTGCTTGTGAGGTATCGGAATATAACTAACAGCCATTATACAATTTTCATACAATAAAACACACATATAACTGACATATTCAAAGAGATGATGAACTGTCTAGCAAATATTAACAATTTACCTAACTTAAATCTAATAGAATCTCAAAGGTCTCAGAAGAAATTCCTAAAGATACGCACGACGGCATGAACCCAACGCGGCACCTGCCGCCGCACAATTTCGCGCTCGGCTGTCGTGGATAGCGCATACAAACGATCCACCTCGTTCTGCAGACGTTGGCTCAAGCCCGAGTTGACAGTTACCAAACAAATTTGCGTCTCCAGATCACGATTAACGGAACGCTCACCGAAGTTCGAGGAACCAATTAACGTAAGATTGGGTAATTTTGATTGCGGCAAATAATACCACAGTCCTTTGGCATGATAAGTCCAGCCCGTCTTCTCATACTCAAAGAAGTTCACGCGATGATCCTGTTTGCGTCTCACCAAACTTTGATAGAAGCTCTTTGCGATCAGCGTATAAGCAGCGGGTATGCTGCCGGCGGGACCTTTGGCACCCTGAAAACCATTTGCCTACAAATTACATGAATATTGTGTATTAGTAGTTTTTTAACTAAATAGACAGGTCCAACTTACGTTGGGATGTGCCATTAATATGCTGCATTGTGCGAGGCAATTGTGTGTTATGGTGTCCATGTAGTCTTGCGTCAAATTGAAATAACCTGTAGCTAGCTTAAGTCGTGAGCCCTCAACACAGTTCGAGAGTAGTCTCTTAGTAACAACGCTATCATGATGAATGCCAATCTGACCCATTTCCATTAACGGAAATATCCACGTGTCAACATCTATAAAACAATAATTCGCCACATAAGATAACAAAAGCTTTTTAGTATTTATGATTACTCACCTTTCTGCAGTTCGTTTACTTTCGCCTGTTGTCTATAAACTTCCTGCACAAAGTCTGAAATTCGTTTCTTGGCTTTTGCTATGAATTCCTCCTTCGTGCCTTCGTATGGCAAGATCTGCCAGTTCCGATGAAGCCCCACAGCAGCGTTCTGTCTGACAGCTAAACTAAATTCCTGTACTCGTTCAATAAATTGCGCGTAAAAGTCAGCAAGCGGCTTATCTTCAATAAGTATGTATCGATCTTGACGATTTGTAAAGTAGTCGTTCGATAGATTGGCGCCCGATATGATAACAGAATCATCAAAGAGGTAGACTTTCATATGTTGCAAGCCAAGCAGTTCATTCCAACGCGGCGGCGCAAGTCGTTTCGTCATCCCGCGAAGATCTGGTGTATGATAAAGCGACAAGTTCATCTGGTCACCAAAATCTTGGACCAATGGCAACAACATTGTTTTCGAGTTGTGTTCACCCCGTGTACCGCGTGTAAAATCTAACAGTACATTCACCCGCAACTCGGACTGTTCCTTGAGACTACGCCGCAAAGTTTGTACGAAAGCATTTTCCAGTTGGCCAGTGCCAAGGTAAAGACTGGCAAGTACTATCCGCTTTCGTGCAGCCGCACTCCGCTCAACAAGCGTCTCGTAGAAGTGACGTGGTTCGTGTATGACCTGAATCTGATCTCCGCGCAGTGGAAAGCATGGTGAGACAGAATGCAACCAAGAGAGCGTTTCGAGCGCCGGAGCGCCAGCAAAGCTGTTGTTTAAGATTTGTGGAGACTGTTGTATAAAGAAGTCGCTTTGCGTAGGACTCAGCTCCTCTGCGAATTGTGTAAAAAAACGACGCAGGAACATCATCGGTGGAAAAATTTGTAATCCTCTAACTTTAATATTAGTCGTTTCAAATGTTTAAATAAACTGTAGCTATCACATGTGCGTTCATTAAAAATATATTTCTTTTTATGCGTTATGGAACATTTTTCAGATTAATTAAATAATAATGTCATCGCGAAAATAACAAAAAAACAAAACGTGGTTGCTGTAACAGCTGACAGCGGATTTGGTGACATAACTCGTTACTTAATGGGCAGAGGGCAACGACTTCTTTCGGGCAGAAATCCGCTTATGTTGCAATGTATTCAGTGCAGACAAGTGCGTACCTAATTCTGGCTATTCGATTCGTGGCTGGATACCGGTTTCAGCTGTTAACGGAATTCAAAAACTACGTCACGAATTTTTTTTTCCTTAAAGAAAAGTTATTGTCAATAACTTGTATTTTATTTCTTATAAATAAATAATACTTCGTTAAAATTTAGAGTAACAAAAATAAACAAATCGTAAATTTAAGTGACAACCACGTTTTGTTGCTGTTTTCGGACTTGCAGACATAACTCGTTACTTGATGAGCAAACTGCACTTGTAAGCCAGTAGTCGGTATTCTTATTCAGCTGCACTGAACTTTGAATTGGCTCATGTAAATAAATAAACACGGCAAACGCAGACACGTGATACTGGTACGGTAGATAAATTAAATCTTAATTTATTTGCTAATATCATACATATTTTCAGATAAGGTCGCTGATAAAAGAACACAGTTGAACCAAAAAAGACTAAGGTGGCAGCACTGAGTACTTTTTTTTCGACTACTTTTCGACTCGAAAAGTTTAAGTAATCGCCAACTTGTCAGTCCGTCATTCGATTCGTTTTTCTGTTTTCGTTCATTAAATTCATGAAATTCCGACGCGAAAACGTTCGATTTTCGTGCTAGAGCTTTAGATAGATACTTTCGAAGACTTTCCATTCGCCGTAAGTGACAGCGACAATGTCCTGGACGGAGAAAGTCGACCCCGAACTGATTTTCACCAAGCAGGAGAGAATCGGAAAAGGCTCTTTTGGCGAGGTTTTCAAAGGGATTGACAATCGTACACAGCAGGTTGTGGCTATCAAGATCATCGATCTTGAGGAGGCCGAAGATGAGATCGATGATATACAGCAAGAGATAATGGTGCTGTCACAGTGTGACTCGCCCTACGTGACCAAATATTTCGGTTCGTTTCTGAAGGGCACGAAACTATGGATCATAATGGAGTATTTGGGAGGCGGGTCTGCTTTGGATCTAATGAAAGCTGGTTCTTTCGAAGAGATGCACATTGGCATAATATTGCGTGAGGTTCTCAAAGGTTTGGACTATCTTCATTCGGAGCGCAAGTTGCACCGAGATATCAAAGCGGCCAATGTGTTGTTAAGTGAACTTGGTGACGTGAAGCTGGCAGATTTTGGTGTGGCTGGTCAGCTGACGAACACGACCTCTAAGCGAAACACTTTTGTTGGTACACCGTTTTGGATGGCGCCCGAAGTAATTAAACAGTCGCAATACGACTCAAAGGCAGATATATGGTCACTGGGTATTACAGCCATTGAGCTGGCAAAGGGCGAACCACCCAACTCGGAACTGCATCCAATGCGTGTGCTCTTCCTAATACCCAAGAACAATCCACCACAATTGACAGGAAACTATACAAAATCCTTTAAGGACTTTGTTGAAGCGTGCCTTAACAAGGATCCCGAAAATCGACCCACGGCCAAGGAACTATTAAAATATCCATTTATCAAAAAGGCCAAAAAGAATGCTTATCTAATTGATTTGATTGATCGCTTTAAGAAGTGGAAGCAACAGAAGGGCGATGAAAGCGAAACCGAATCGGAAAATTCCGATTCCGATGATGCCAAACCGAGCGGTAGCAGCAGCGACGAACCATGGATTATGACCGTTAAGGGCTTGCACATAAACAGTGCACCGCGTGCTGGGGCAAACAATTACCATATGCAGGAACATGAGCTGACAATGCAGAAACTGATGCAGGCAACTCAATCGCCGACTGGCGCACCGTCGGGCAGTTCAGCTGCTACATCAAAGACCATCAGTTCGCCTGTTAGCATGTCGTCTAGCCAAGGATCATTAGGAAACGAGTTGGCTTCATCACCGTCGACCTCGTTGATGCATCATAACAACAATAATAATATAAACAGTAAGCACGCCTCGTCCACGATGATCCATAGCGGTGTAGCTATTAGTGGAAACCATAACGACCTGCAACACAGCTCAAGCGCATCGGCAATCAATGCCGCACATAACAACGCTTCCTCGATCGCGTCCTCTTCATCTGTGTCCGCCACTGAACTCATGGCAAAGCGTTCCAGTTCAAAGCCCGAATTGCGTCCAACACGCTCGGTTGCAGCGATGGAACAATTGGAGGATCGACGTGCATCATTAGGCTTACCTCTAACCTCAGCTGAACATGCAGAACATCACCAACGCCGCAACAATCGCGATTCATTCCATTCGACCGCCAATAACACCACCGCGGCTCACGATGAGCCCACTTCCAATGTGTCCAACAATCACCATAGCAGCAGCAGCAGCGGCAAATTACCCGGCCAACGTCTCATCCAAATCAACAACGCTTGTCTCAATAACTTCCTCTTTCCCGTACTCACAGACATTCAGCGCAAGTACAATAGCTCCAGTAAGAACTTGAACGCGCACGGTGCCGGCAGCGACATCGGTGACTTAAAGTCCGTTTTTGAGCTAGCCGAGCGCTCAAGCCCTGGTCTGAGTGACCTCTTTATGAAGGAGCTAATACACATGCTGATGCCGGGCTACTCGGAAACGCGCATCAACAATATCATGGACAGGGCCATACGGAATCGAAAATGAGGCGATCACGAGGAGGCCCCGAATGATGAATATATAAACACATATAGTGGCCAATGAAGCGACCGAGCGCTGCGGTAGACTTATGAAACAACATGCCTATGTTAAATTAATTACAATTGTAACAGTTATTTAAGCATATTAATCAATTGTTTATTTGCAATATTAATATAATGTAAAACCTATTGGACTTAAAATAAACCAGATTCACAAAGAAATGTAAATGCGTCAGTCGATTAAATTTTAATTTATGGTGGCATCAAGGTGTGCGATCATGACTGCCTCTATTGATTTATACCAGAGCGTGAGCTAATGACGAAAATATTTCAGCTTTGAGTTCGAAAACACACGCCCGTTTCTGCGATAAGATTCTCTCATACACTCGCGCCCCCAAGTCCAACTATCGTTGTTATCATGTGTATTTCTCCATCGTAGATATACGACTTCATTTAATGAAGAGACAAATTACACACAAACTTGATTTTCACACACGCGCAATCAAGAAGTAGATTGTGATTGTGTGTACATTTGTATGTTGCAACAAGTAGTTGGACCGACTTTTATTGCCAGCTTTTACTAGTGGAATAGCAAGGTGATCAATTTTACGGTCATAACTTGTAACAAATTATTATGTTACTCTTAATATTTTGTTAATCATGACAAACATTAGAATTTTTGGTTTGTACAAGTAAGAATTTTGTTTTCGAAAAACTTCAATTTGAGAATAAGGTTGAAAAGCCCCTTTTTTAAATAAGCTTCATCGATTGCAACGAACCAAATCATCAGATTACCACTTGGAAATTGGATGGGGCCCAAGACTGTTGAGAATGCCGCATGATGTAAAACTTCTCAGATAAGTGTTTCCTACATGCCGTGTACCAGTTTTGTCGTATGTGATGTAGAGGAGTAAAATTACCAGTAATTTATAAATTATTAATCATTTAACAGCTTTTTTTTCATGGCGCGAATAATTCAAACTAACAGTGTTATTAGTTGACCCGAAAAAGTACACAATGCGGCGGGTAGTCTGTTTTCTCGTTACTTATTTCGTCTATTTTTTATTTTCCTCATTGTTCAGCACTGCTAAAACGGAATTGTGAGAACGCCATCTTATTTGACGCGCGATTAAAACTAAGATTTATAAATTTGGCACAATTATGAACAAGTTCGAATCGAACATAAAGTTAATATGACTGAAGTAGAGCATCATAGTTTCGATATCGAGGTTTTGGAGCAGCGCACATTTGAGCGATCAAAGACATGGGCGAAAGCGTTGGATGTAAATAACTATACACAGTTAACTGTTTTTTGATAAATAAAAGCCGTTTGTTCAACTTTTTTAGGAATTTGTGCGGAACGAAACTGGAGTGGAGCTTAAAGTAGATGAATTCGATGAGATATTCCAGAGTGATGATGAAAGCGATGGTCATGACCTTGATGGTACGCATGCGCAGTTTGACGACGAAGCATTGGAAGTATGGGAGGCATCAGGGAAGGCGGACGACACCCAAAAACACTATCCACAAAGCAAGCAGGACTTGGCGCTTATGTTCTACGGAGATCACGACAATGATGGGAACAAAACAGAGTTGAAGGATATACTAGATCAGACATTGCCTATATTGGCGGAGCACAAACGCAAATGGGAAGAGGCGGGAATCGAACGTGTTCTGAAAACCTTTGATGCAAAGAAAATTGAGAAACAAGTTGGCGAATGGCTACGTCTCAATAATAGTGCGTATAGCGAGAAGAGCCTTATCTGTACGCCCGCAAACATGAGATCAGCAACCAAACGATTCAATCAATGCAGAGAAAGAGAACTGGATTCGGATGAGAGCGATGCAGAATCTATGCATTCGGTAGATACTGCACGTTACATACGATCGAGTCGTAAAAATCATGGTCACCATCGCAGTGTTAGCTCCCATTGTACAACAATGACTATTAAAACATATCGCATGGTCAAGAGCAAGCGTGATGAGCTGCGCAAGAAATATGGCTGTCCAGAATATGATGAGGATCATCGTCACCGCATGCAAGAAGTAAAATGTCGACGCTTGCAGAAACAACAGCGTGACTGCGACAGTTCCTACTGTCAAGGTAAAGAATTACAAAAAATTTCGGATGGACATCACATTTCTCAGAGACGCAAACAGTTACGCAAGCGGCGTTCAAACTCATCAATGTTAATGTTGTCATCAGAAGAGGAATTCGACGACAGTTTGATGTTTTATCAACAGGCTAATGGACATTACAAAACCAAATCGCCACGCCACTGTTGTTCAATGCAAAGATCAGTTTGTGTCTACAGACAGGATCGTTCGCCATTTAGCTCCTATCGCAATGCAAGTAGTCATAGTGTTCGACACATTGAGCGCAGATTCCAACGCGAACTGTCTTATGAAGATGACCGGCGACCATATAAACGCGAAAGCGAATGTCGTTGTTGCAACGATAATCAACTGTGTGAAAGTGTACGTCATTTAGTGAATAGCTCGACGGAGGAATGGCTTGTCGAGAATAGTGATACATTCGAAAATACAAAATCAAGCAAGAATAAATCTCAGTCAAAAGTTAAATTTGCCAAAGAGCTCAGCACATTAGGCAATCAAAAAACCTTTAAAAATATGATTACGAGCAATGAAGGTAATAGAAATTTGATGGAATATTTCAAACTGCCACAAACTGCTCATACCAGTGAGTCACGCACCGAAGCCATTCCTTATCCAATAAAAACGCCAAACAAAAGTATAATCAAAACAAAATCTCATGATGACAGTAAGAAGGTTGAGACTAACGAGATCATTCCTTATCCAATAAAAACACCAAACAAAAGTATAACTAAGTCAAAGTCTCTAAGTGAAAGTAAGAAGGTTGAAACTATCGTTGGGTCACAGCAACAGCCAAAAGACCAAAAACCTAAAAAACAGAGTCAAAGAAAAGTGCAAATCAACACCAGTAATGATGAGAGTGTAGCACCAAAATCCAGGTCGAAACTGTCAAAAAAACAGAATGAAACCGAAAAGGCATCGAAAGAAAAACCGAAAACAACTTCCCTTGATAAAAATAATGAAGAGAATGAAGACGATTTTGAAAAGGAATTGCAACGCGCTTTAAAATTATCTAAACAACAATATAAATTGGAACAAAAGAAAAAAAAACAAAAAAGTTGCGAGACATCGGTTAAAGAAGTCAAAACTAAAGAAAACGTTGAAAAAACTCAAGAAGGAAAAATCAAAAAGAAACTAAACAGTTCAGCAATGAAATCGGAGAATACATTCCTTACTAACAGCAGCAACATGTGCAATTCGACCGCCTTGGCGCATGACACTGCAGGCGATCGAGAGTTTAGCCGTAAGCCAGTCAAGCGTGTTGCAGCTGTCAGTACAACCAATTTCTCAAATAGTAGCAGCTCTATGCACACCTCAGGCTCCAGTTCAAAGCTAAAAGAAACGCCGGCCGCGAACAAAACGCACAAGAAACCAAAAAGTACGAAAAATCAAAACAATGATGATGACAACGATTGTACGATTGTGTCTTCTACCACGGGCATGGATGTGCCAACTCAGGCAACACAAAACAAACCGAAACCGGCACAGCCAACAATGATGCCGACAGCAACGTCGGAGCCAAAGATGCCAAATGACAAGCAAACACAAAAAGGCATATTATTGTATGCACCAACTGCACGTGACCTGGCGCCGTCGCATAGCTTCCAAAATGGTTACTTTAATATAACCGAAGAGCATCTCAGCAGCGTTATTGGTAAAAATGCAGCGCGCAAGTTCCTCAAGTGCTACATTGGTCGCCGTCGCTTTGACACAAGCTCGACCGTTTACTATCGACCGCCAGCGAATGAATCGGTCGCTGATGCACATGCCAATATGGACGTTGACAGCAGTGATAGCGATGACGATATACTCGACAATGTCGGACGTTGCGGCGAACTCTACGAGTCGCTTGAGAAGTAAGCATGGGAGCCGAGACAGCATAAATGTTATTAAGATAAAAACGAAACGCACAAAAGCGTAAAAACAGTTAATTTGTATTTTATATTTTATTGTAAGTTACATAATGATAATAAAAAAACATAATACGTCATATAAAATTAAAATATGCATAACAGTGGTAAAAGTGTTTTAAATGAGTGCATACATATTAAGTAGATATTTTTTTTGTCCGTATTTTCATTTGTTTTTTAACTTTAGATTAGTTTATAGAACAGACATACGATCATGAATTTTTTTACTCGAGATTTTCTTTTAGTTGTTACAACAAACAAAATTATTTTCCGTTTTTTTTTTTTTTTTCAATGGCAAAAGTTTTTTAAACACTTTATGTACAAGTAACAAACTTATTAAATAAATAAAATAGTTGAATGAAAAAAGAGACGACGACATCGTGAAACATAAAAAAAAGAATACGCGTTAAGTTTTTGGAACATATTCCCACGAACTGAAAGGGGGGAGCACACGGCAAATAATCTAATGACGATCTGTCGAGCATATTAACTCAAATGTGTTTGCTTATACATCGATTTGGTATGGGGAGCCGGGTATGTGATCATCGCCCCATTTGACTATGAGTATGTATTGGCCGCGATCGCGCACCATATATTGAACATTGTAGTTGTTGAGGCCGGCGTGCTTCACGTGGAACTCTTCGCATGGGCCCTTTGGTCCATACATGCCCACATAGAGGATGTTGTTGCCTAAATGAAGAATGATAAATGATGATTTATTAGTTGGCTTAATTCAGGCCATGCAACAAAGAACTTACCCGCATCGGAGGCATTGATTGAGAATTGATTCTGTTTGCCCATAAAGGCCTTCTTCAGACCCATGCCCTTAACCAAAATTTTGCTGGCATCTGATTTAAATGTAGGCAAGTGAACGCCGCTGTGTTTGTCGCCCTTGCTTAACTTCTGTACTGTCTCCACAATGACGGAGGATGTCTCTTGAGCGCCAACATCGGCCAATTTTTCGCCTATGGCAATTATGTGTTAAAATTCGAGGTTGTTAGATGCTACCAATGTGAAATTCATACTATTGTTTACTTACCGGTGCAGTGTACCCTGAAGGGTGAGCCAACAATGTGCATGTTGTTGTATTTGACCGTGATGTAATGTTCACCAGGCAGCAGAGGTGTGTAGCGCACCTTGTAGCCCTCTTCGACTTCGGTACAATCCATGGCGACCTTTGAGGGACCGTCAATGGACACACCCAGTGTGCCAACGCCGGCATTGCATGTGTTGATGATGAAATCAGCTTTGTGGCCGGTTTTAACCTCTTCCAGGCCAGAGCCGGAGGCGTGAACGGCAGCTGGATCGGCAACATTTTTGCCGACCTTGATTCTGAATGGCGAGCCGGGAATGTGCACGCCGTTGAACTTCACGTGTATTGCGTGGATGCCATTCTCACGTGGATAGAAACGCACCGAGTACATTTCCGAGTCGATCACTTGAATGAAGCAATCGTCATCGGTGCCCGAGGGCGCAACAATCTTTGCGTCCAATTCACCCTTGGCGCCATTCTTGCGTACCATAAATTGATAAGGATTATCGGCTTGAATATTGCCTTCGGGGAACTGTTGCACCTCCAGTTTGTGTGCATCGCCAGCGTATGGCGAAATGTAGACCTTGAATGGCGAATCCGGTATATGGCGATCATTGAATTTCAAGCCAACGCGATACTCGCCAGGCTCAGTGACCTTATATGCAACATCACAGCTACCGTCCTTGCGATCCTTGAACTCAATGTCGGCTTTGCTGGGGCCTTCAACCGAAATGGCCAACGAACCGCCGCCAGCCTCACGGGTCCAGACATTGAATTCGGCCAATTCACCGACAACGCCGCGTTCCAGGCCAGAGCCGCCAGCCTTCACCAAATGGCTGCCCACATCATGCAATGGACCGACAGTGAACTGGAAGGGCGAGCCGGGTATATGGATGTCACGGTAGCGCACGGACACGGTGTGCACGCCCAACTCCTTGGGTACGAAGTGCACCGAGTAGAGACCATCTTCGACTTCTTGAATCTCAGCATCCTCGGTGACATTGCCGGGCGAGGTGACAGCAGCGGCCAAATCGAATGAAGTGATGCCGGGCATTTTGAAGGTGAGCTTGCACTTGCTGCCGATTTCGGTCACGGGCACAGCGTCGCGTTCGCGTTGGATCTTCTCGCGTTGGCGATTGGTACCCTCGCCGGATACCTTGACGGTAAATGGCGAGCCATCGACGTGGTGATCGGCGAATTTCAGATTAATAATGTAGAAGCCCGGCTCTGTGGGCTTGTAGGCGATGTTCAGTGTGCCATCATCTTTGTCGGTGCACTGAATTTCCGCCTTGCTGGGACCCTCAATCGAAACGGACAGACCGCCGAAGCCGGCATTGCGTGTGTCGACAGCGAACACATTGTCGGTATGGGTCTTACCCTCGAAGAGAGCAATGCCAGTAACTTGAACCTTCTTGGCATCGCCGACCTCACGTTCGCAAACGGTCACCTGGAACGGTGAGTTGGGAATATGTTTGCCCATGCGCTTCACGGACACATTGTGTATGCCGGTTTCACGTGGCGTAAACGAGATGCCAATATTGCCGGTGGGCATACGCTTAAGGAAGCATGGCTCCTCCAGACCAGTGGGCGCCTGAATGGAAGCGTTCAGGGCACGCAAATCATCATCGGTAATTTCGCCGGGCATTGTCACCTCCGAGCAGGAACCGACCGAAATCTGATTACGCTTGCGTCCCTCACCGGTGACCTTAGCCACATAGGGTGAGCCCTTAATGTGCTTGCCGCCAAAGCGCACCGAGATCTGATATTCGCCGGGGGCAGTGGGCAGATACTGCACTGAAACAGTACCGTCTTTGTTGTCATGGTAGTTGATCTATAAAAAATATTATTCAATTAGCATTTGTAGTATTTTTTTTAACATTTCAAACTTACATCAGCCTTGCTGGGTCCTTCGACGGCCATGGTCAAGCCACCAGCACTGGCACCCTTCGTTGAAATGGTAAAGTTGCATGGCTCATAGGTGACGCCGTGCGTCAGACCGGGACCATAGGCGGTCAAATAACCAGAAGTGATCGAATCAACGTGGAATTTGAAGGGTGAGCCTTGGACTGGCTCGCCGTTATACTTGACGCTGAGCTCGTGTGTGCCCTCCTCCTTGGGATCGTATTTAATGGAGACCGTGCCATCACGGTTATCCTGAATGACCGGCTTATCGACTTTACCGCTTGGCATTGTGACTACAGCTGCAAGTGAACAACAAGTGGAAGTCTTTATAAGAACTGAAAAAACTTTCTCATGTTTTCGTATAAATTTCAAATTTCATTTGCCATAAATTTATTTTTTTTTTGAGGAAACGTTCTTAAATTAACTTTTTGCACTCGAAACTTATAATTTTCCCAAAAATCTTCATAAATAAGATAAAAATTCATCCGACATTCATATAGGTATATACTAAAATGTATATATTTGTTCATTTTTTAATGGCACAAACTTATTTTCGTTCAGGACTTTTATAAATATGTGCTAATTGCACCATAAATCACACATTTTATCATTTTTCCGATGACTCACTTATATATCTTTGATGTGTCGCTTATAATATCAACAATTATTATAAATATCTTCAAAATTTTTATTTTTTTTTTATAAATAAACACTTTTCTATTTGACAACGCGTTACTTTCGCACGTTCGTCGTCCTTTTCAATGTTATATCCTGTTTAGATGAACTCTTCCTTTTTGGTTTAGTGCAACGACACTTCCAAACACGCCAATAGTTCAACACAAACTGAACGCGCCGCCTCAATGACAACTTTCAACGAAAGTTCTTTCAACGCCTACAATTTGTTTTTATACTTTCATTGGATCTTTCCATTTTTCCATCTTCGAGGTCAAATATAGGACATTGATATACACATATTATTCATACGCCCCCTACAACTAGCGGCAAACGGAAACTTATTTGAGTATAGAAAAACAAAACAACAAAAATAAAAATAAAAAAAATAAAATTAAATAATAAAAATGTTGTTCCCGAAACGCTCAAATAGAACAAGAATCTTCCAAGATTTTCATTTTGTGGTAGATAAGTTATGCATGACAAGTGGCGAACCACTTTGGTGCGCGCCGAACGAATGGAAAACCATCATTTATCATAAATTAGTCTATAGATGAACGAATTATATACATTGTATTTGGAACTATACGATTCGCTATACTGTTCCGCCCTGGTTTCGATTCCAACGCATTTTCAGCCACCAAATGTTTTTATATTTTATATTAAGTTCTTGAAAATGCGTGGGTTGTTTCTTTGAGCGCTAGTAAACTATTTAATACTCTGATATTCCAGGCATTTGATGTTTTTCTGTCACCGAATTTTATTTTGCTTTCTTCGCGTTTTATTTATTTATTTGTTTTTATAGACTCTCATATTGAAATTGAAAACACGCCCCTCTGGTATTCTTTTTTTTCTCACTTCCTTAGCTAATAATAAACTGTATTAAATTTGAAAAGATGCTGTGACAAAAATAATCATCTTAAACAAACAATAAATTTTTGTGGGTAATTAAGCAATCAAGAGCTACAAAGCGTTGTAGTCTGATTTCTTTATCATTGGCAAAAATACAATGATACACTTTGTTTGTATGAAATATATGGCTGAAATATTATAGAAAAAAATCGCAGAAGAATAAAAAGTTTTACATAAATCAGAGACGCGTGGCACATGACGTGGAATAAAGCTTGAGAAATGAGCGAACGGCCAAGAATTTATTCGAAAACGTTTTGTGCCAATTTGAAAAATTGTTTAATATTGAAAAAAAGAAACAGCATAAATCAAATAGAAATGACATGAACAATTAAAAGGGCATTTGTTGAAAAGAATTTTTGGGATTTTTTGATTTCTTTTTTCGAAAAGTTTTCGAACCGATACCGTTATAAAAGAAAAAATGCAAATTAAAAGACGAAAAAAATTGGCTCTTGCAATTGAAGCAAAAGTTAAAATAGAAAAAAAAAAGTAAACTGTTGCAAATTGCCGATAAAATATTGCACAGCACACAAATGCGCGGGGAAGTGGACGGGCGGACGGACGGTCAGTTGGGTTGGCGGATTATTTATGTTTGAACATTTGCTGTTGTCCGTCGGCGTGTCCAGTCAAGCGTAACGCATTTGAAGGCACCAAAAAGCATGTGTGTAGGCTTTCAATGATCAAATTGTAGTTTTAATGATTTTTTTCTGGCAAAGGAAAGCAACAAAAACAAAAAAAAAACAAAAAAAACACAAACGGCGAAGGAAAAGTGTTAAAAAAATTTTATTGCCGCAAATTTTGCGCTTTGTTGCACTTTTGCGATAATAAATCTAATTAATATACGTTCTTGCTTTTCTGGTTGGCACAAATGTATGAATGATGAAGCTAAGAAGAACAAGAAAGGTAGATAGATCAGCATTTCTCACGCACGCAATTCGACAAATTCATTCAAAGTTTTATTGCAATTTATTTTTTTTTCAACTTGGTGTCACTTTTGTCATTAACACAAATGAAAATTGCCAAAAAAAAAGGAAATTGCTGAAATATGTTTAGTAATTTTCAACTTATTTGTCGCTTGTGTAACGCCTAAGATTCTGTGCAATTCGAAATTTATGGCGGGCACTCTAAAGGCGTCACTTTGCACAGTCCATGATGGCAGCTTTGGCAATTTGTCAAAAATTCGAATATGAATTGACTGAAATGAAAAAGCAGCGCTGTCGTTCCCCCAAAATGCACGTTGTTGGTGGTCTCTGGTCTCTGTTTGTGACCCATGCGAAATGCTTAAGAGAGTGTCAACAAATTAGCAAACACTTTGCTCTTCATTGGAATATGAGGCATGGAAAATTAAACAAAAAATCACGGCACAGAGAGAGTGTGTGTGAGAACAAGTGAGTGTTATTAAGTGCTATCAAAAGTGGTATCAAACACCCAATAAATTTTTACCTTGATGGGCAACTATGTAAAATGATGACTGAAAATTCACGGGCAAAAAATCACAACCGTCTAGTCCCTCATTCTCGGGAATGATTGTCTCGTTAAAGTAGACGCACGTGCGTTCGATATGATCACGCTCCGAAACGGTCAACTTATAGTAAATGGGTAGATAAAAGTAGGCGTGCTCCTCCCAGGTTGCCTCCGGGGCCGGTGGTTTTTCAGACAACCAACTGAAGTGCATATTGGTTTTTTATTGGAATTCCGTTTTATAATTTTTGTATTTTTCAATTTTTTTGTTAACAAAATTTTTATTTTTATTTTATTTTTTATATATTGGGTTGCAATTTGAAATAAAGACACTTAAAATTTAGAACAATTTTAATTTAATTTTTATTTTTTTTATTTTAATTTTTAATGATCATTTTTGCACAAATCTGAAGCGTGACAAGGACATGCAGGAAATGCAAAAGTTTCGCTCTGAAAAGTATCTTTTACACTTTGCAGCAAATAACAGCTTTCCTGATATGTCCTTGTAACGCTTTAATTCTCAAAACTCACAGCAACTTTTTTACACACGCTTTTTATTATTTATTATTATTGTAGTATTTTTTTTTTTTTTGTTATATAATCATGTAAAATAGGAAAATTCACTTTGCTGTTATTTGATTTGCGTTTTAATTTATTTATTGCGTTTTGAACACTTTTGTTAATGTTTTAAATTGAGTCCTTTCATCAAACAATTAAAAAAAAATAGAGATGAAATAAGTCCTTTCAATAATATTCAATAATTTTGACGTATAAAAATTTTGATTTTGATTTTAATTGGTTTCACGGCGTCTTCGTCGACGTCTACGCGTTTTCACGTCCCGAATTCAATTGAACATTCTCAGTTCCAAATTCATATAAAGGCCAGCAAAAAATCAACTGACCAAGTTCCTTTCTTCTCCTCGAAATGCGTCTTTTGCGAACACACACATACACACACACAGCGTAGAAAAGCAGGCGGACAGACAGAGCAGACGATTTTCGAAGATCGCTACAGTCGTTGTTGTCTTTGTATTGGTGGTGGGGCCAAAGAAGACAGCAGCATCATATACACCGTTAAAAAAACGCAACAAATTAAAATTTTTCAGCCAATGTTGTTGTTGTAGCATTCGATTTTGATTTTCGGCATTAGGTTTTTTTTTATGTTTGTTTTTTTTTTGTACTCTTCTCTCCTGTGCAAAATCGTGCTAAAGAAATCTTCTACATTTAATTTATACAAAATATTAATTCATCGACATCATGTGTGTGTGTGTTTGTGTGTGTAAGTGTATTTGTATAAATGCTTTGAATTTATGTTTTATGGACTTCATTTTGTTTTCATACAAAATTTTTATATTCAACAATTTTCGAATTCGAAAGCTTTGTACAATATTTTCGCAAGCACTGTAGCCTTTTACGCGTGCTTTAGCGCTCGGCAAATGGTTGAGAATATCAAAAGAATAATCAAATTTATTACTTATTGCCGTAAAAAATGACATAAAATTTATGAACATTTTAAAATAGCAACTCGTGCAATAAAATATAAAAATGATATTAATTTAAAGTATGCAAAAAATATGTCATTAAGTTTTTTTTTTTTTTTTGTGGGTTGGCTGAAAATAAATGCCGCATAGGAATTAGCAAAGTTATTCACCCGTGACAAGGTCAATGCGCAGACATGTGAAAGTCGGGCGGGCGGACAACTTAAATAGTTGAGCGGCGTGACTAGACTGGCGTTGAATATCAAAAACGCAATTAAATTTCGAATTTTGGGCTATTATCGAAAATATTGAGAGGACAATTTTGTTAAAAATAGCAATAAAAGTGTACTAAGTTGCTTTTGAGAATAATACCAAAGCAACATAGACGACTATTGAATGAATCAAATCAATTGAATGCATTTATTTTGGGGTTTTTTTTCTGACAAGACATGAAAAATCATAAAAATCAATGCAACAAATGCGCAGCGAAAAAAGTCATTAGGCAAGAACGAATCATTTAGAATGAGGCATCTTCAAACGAAATTGACCGATGGCCGTTCAAGAAAAACGGTGCCGATCACAGCCCACAAGTCGCTAACTGGGCCGGCATGGCGGGTCCAGGGGCAGTCCCGATGCCGAAAACTTATCGAATTGGAATAAGTATTGAGAAATGGGCGCAAAGAAATGCAAATACGATCGACAGCACTTCTCTCACCTCATCAAGCGACTCAAATACGAAAAATGTTTCAAAACTGCATTCATGCATGCGAATATCGGCGGAAGAAGAAGCAGAAACAGAATATAACATTAAATGTCGCTTTTGAAAAATCGAAATTATTGATTTGTTTTGCAAGCTGTACAAGAATTCAGATGTGTCTCGGCACAAAAACTCATTAATCACAAATGTGATTAAAAACAATAAAATTGGAAAAAATTTACTGTCACACAAAATGCAAATTAATTTCTTTGTTTTCAACTTTTGGCCATTTGCAGTCAGTGAACTGTTAACGTTTACACGTGCAGGTGCAAGCACCTCAGAAGAAAGCCATCGAGCACAAGCACACAAGCAGATTTGCTAAACAAAAACAAAAATACGCAGAGAACTCATTTGCTGTCATAGAAAATTATCTGATTTAAAATGTTATTGTCAGTGAAAATGCCAAATTGCCATGTTGGCTGACAAAACGTTGACGAGCACAACAGCACACGATGTGACGACTCGACGAGGGGCGGCGAAACGTGGGCTCATTATCAGATTATGATAATCTGTCAGTAGAATGGCTCGGCCAATGGTGTGGATTGCGGTTTGGGGCGCCGCACGATTGTCACTTGTCCATTGTGTGCAGCATGCATGTTGCTGACGAGCAACAACAAATATCTTCTAAATTGTTTTACGTGAAAATGCGCACAAACGCAAAAAATCAAAGAATAAAAACAAAAAATAAGGTGACAGCAAATTTCAATTTTAATTCAGAAAATGTGCCGTTTTTCTTTGCTTTGCTTTAATCTGCGCAGCGTATTTTTAAAAAATGAACAAAAATAATTATTCATAAAACAAAAACAATTATATATATTCTAATATAATATATTATTTTCATTTTATCTCTGACAAAAGAAGAGATATGATGCACTTAATTAAATGTGCTTAAATAGCGCAACAGAATTTTGAATAATAAACATCATTTGGCAGACAATTTTTGGTCCATTCAAATGTTAGAGACAAATATGAATGAGATAAAAAACAATTTCACGTCTCACGGCTTGGAATACTTCACTGCCGCACAAGCTAAAGCGCAGTTGGAAATAATGCTTATTGAGACAACTCTCGAAACTAGTCAAGATTTGCTCTCCTATTCTGGTGCCTAACAAAACTGCCTGTCTTAATAAATTATGTCTGTTATAACATGCAGAACTAATCTACAAACATCTGCATGGATAATTAACCATAATTTAAATTAATTCTTCTCTCAATAAAAATTTTCTTTTTTTTTTCTTTTAGAATTTGTATGCTTGCTTATTGTTATTAAAGGATTCTCAATCTGGCTTTTTCATTTCAACAATTATTACATTTAAAATACACATACATAATACTTTAAGCGCTACTGTACTTACCGACTACGTTTCCGCCGGTTGTTGGTAGTGGTAATTTTTCAAGCGCGACTGTTCGGTAAGCTGTCTCCGATTTGCCGTTGACGAGTTGTTGGCTTGTCTGTGTTGAAAATTGAATACAATAAGCAAAAAATCAGCCATGCGTCTAATTTACAGCTATGCTAAGCTAAGCATTATCCATATCGATCGGAACAATTGCTCACCTGTGTTGTTGTCTGCACGACTTTAGTGTGCTCCTCGATGTATTCACTGTGCGAGTGCGAATACTCTTCGATACTTTCGACGGCCTGTAGTTAATGGTGAAAGAAGCGTTATAAAAAAAAAAAATATATATTACATGAAAACAAACGAAAAATTTAATAATAATTTAAAGCGAAAGTGTGTGATTAATACTGAGCACTTTGCCTCTTGAGTAGTTCGGAACCCTCCATGTCGGTATTCAGAATAAGACGAAGACAATTCTGCTTATTATTAACTTGCGACAATGATTGATTTAGCAACTAAAAGTGGAAGGCGTGAGTTATGAAAAACATGCACACAACAATTCTCCAGCGAAGAACGGAAGTGGCAGTGATTGATTGAGTTAGCAGAACGTTTAAGTCGATTGATGCTCGAAGGCAACTCATCGCATACGCAACATTCTTATACAAGAAACATACTTATTTGTAACAGTCAGAAAATTATATAATAGTCAATAAACTATTTGGCTTGCCAAAAGAAATATGTGTTATATCAAAATGTGTTCACAGACATTTCTCGATATCGTCAATAATATGAAAAATAAATTATTTTTATAAGCGCGAAATATCGGAAAATATTGAAAAATTGTGAAAACATTTATTTTGCAAATATTTTCGAATTATTTCGATTTACTATTAATAATCAGACACACACAAATATACGCACAAATACACACACACTCACACCCTTCGAATCTCATATATGTAAGTTATACATATATACGAAGAAAAATCTTAAGATCGACGTCTGTGAACATGAAGCACATCAAAAATCAAATCGAACTTTTAACACTTAATTTCTTTTTAGGTTTCCAGAGTTGAGTTTGATCACGGGCAAGAGTAAATATCAAAATATGCTGACAGACAGCACACAGAACGACAGAAAATTGCTCAGTTTGAATTCAATCAGTTCAGTTCAGATCAGTCAGTCAGTATAGAACAGTACACAGACCAGAAAAATTTGTTGTTGTCGCGTAAGAAAAACACAAAGCGATGTTAACTCGGAGCAGGACACAATGTGTGACTGTGACTGAATGTTGGTGGTCGGTCGGATCGCTGTCTCGGCTATGTGCCGCAAACAAATTGCTCAGTCTGAGTGTTTTTAACGCCATTTCGTCCCCAGCCGTCCAACAACGTCTGGTCACTAGTTGTATGAGTAATATTTGAGCTACTTTTGCTTAAAATTATTCAAAATTATATATATATATATCTATATATATATTTCAATTTGATTTTAATTAGTAATAAAATTACAAAAACAAAAACCAGAAATATCCAAGACAATTTTTGAGCGCAAAATGTGCTTATGTTGAAAAATCTCATTCGCACATTTGGTTTTTACATAAGCAAAAACATTTCTCATACTGTTTTCTAACTGTACCACCCCACCGACTTCGCGCTTACTTCCGCTTCCCGACCGTTTGTGGCAAATTGAAATAATTCTTATGGCAATTTTGTCAGCAAAATTGTGAATTACACTTAGAGGCATGGAATCTGAAGAGGATCGCAAATTGTTGCGTTTATTAGCTGCCTGGTTGACGGACCGACCGTTCAGAGTGAGTATGATTCACACTCGATCCACTTGTTGGTAACATACAAACACATAGTTTTGTATCTGTTGTATGTATTTTGTATGCGTGTGTGGGTGTTTTTCATTGCTAGCACATATATTTTTTTTCTGACATGCATTTTGATATTAATTTCGATAACATAGAATATTTTTCTTGGCTACAAAACAGTGCACATATTTTTATAGCATTAAACTATAGTAGAAGAAAAAAAAAAAAAAAAACAACAACAACAAAAATAAATAAATAATTACAAATTCTTTTGCAAATTGTTTGACAGCCGTCGTCTTTCGATCTGTCGCAATTGCTAACATTTGAGTGCAACAAGTTCAAAATATTATTTGTTGAATTTAATACAAGTACAAACAATGTTTATTAATGATCTGTCTTAATAAATGTCTCAATAAAAGTCGGACGAAAGTACCGAATTGAAATATCATCAGAAGAACGATTGCAGTAAACCCAAAAAATATATCTGAGCTTGACTTTTAAGTATTTTTTTTATAATAATAAAATAATATTATTATTAATTAACATGATTATTTGTCTAACTGATCATAAATTTTGTAGTTTGGGAATGTATCCATTTTAAGAGACATCACTGTATAAGAAAAGATACGGAAGAAGCGCCCACTTGAAATGCTCATATTGTTTGGGTTGTTGAAATGCAGTAGTTTGCACTCAAAATTAATGTCCGTGCATTTCAGCTCAACTTGTCAACGCAACGTTGAAGTCACGTATGCTTAATGGCTTATTAAACCTGACGCGTGTTAAGATGCCAACAGAAATTATATTCAATTTTGGCACATGTTAAACAAATAAATTGAATTCAAATGTCATAAATAATGTCATGTGTACAATAAAAAATTAAAAAAAAAAACAAATAATAATAAGAACAACATGGATTTCAACGCCTCAAATTGAACGACTCAATCAGCAGAGTACAAAGTATTTGCTTGCTACAAGAAGTGGTTAAAGATCTGTGTGTGTATGAAGATCAAACTGTTAAATTAGCAATTATTAATTATTAAAATTTTTCTGTTGAAGCATAAAGTATAATATAAATATAAAGAAACAAATAAAATAAAATCAACACAGACCAATTCGAATGGTTTTGTTTGTAATTTTGAACATCAATTGTGTTATAAACAGTCAAAGTGAACGTATAAAAACAATAATAATAAAAAAAAAAAATAAATAAAATCAAATACAAACACACACAAACAACTTAACTTACTTTATGCATTGCATTAGACAATAATAAATTAATAAACAATTATTTTCTCTTTTTTATGTTCTACAAAAAAAAAAAAAAAAAAACAAAGCATAATATTTTGGCTAAGCGTGTTTATAAGTAGCGTGGGAAATTAATTTTCGCAAAAGAAAAAAAATAAGATAATAAAAAAAAGAAAAGAAAGAAATTGCTAACATTTGAGTGCAACAAGTTCAAAATATTATTTGTTGAATTTAATACAAGTACAAACAATGTTTATTAATGATCTGTCTTAATAAATGTCTCAATAAAAGTCGGACGAAAGTACCGAATTGAAATATCATCAGAAGAACGATTGCAGTAAACCCAAAAAATATATCTGAGCTTGACTTTTAAGTATTTTTTTTATAATAATAAAATAATATTATTATTAATTAACATGATTATTTGTCTAACTGATCATAAATTTTGTAGTTTGGGAATGTATCCATTTTAAGAGACATCACTGTATAAGAAAAGATACGGAAGAAGCGCCCACTTGAAATGCTCATATTGTTTGGGTTGTTGAAATGCAGTAGTTTGCACTCAAAATTAATGTCCGTGCATTTCAGCTCAACTTGTCAACGCAACGTTGAAGTCACGTATGCTTAATGGCTTATTAAACCTGACGCGTGTTAAGATGCCAACAGAAATTATATTCAATTTTGGCACATGTTAAACAAATAAATTGAATTCAAATGTCATAAATAATGTCATGTGTACAATAAAAAATTAAAAAAAAAAACAAATAATAATAAGAACAACATGGATTTCAACGCCTCAAATTGAACGACTCAATCAGCAGAGTACAAAGTATTTGCTTGCTACAAGAAGTGGTTAAAGATCTGTGTGTGTATGAAGATCAAACTGTTAAATTAGCAATTATTAATTATTAAAATTTTTCTGTTGAAGCATAAAGTATAATATAAATATAAAGAAACAAATAAAATAAAATCAACACAGACCAATTCGAATGGTTTTGTTTGTAATTTTGAACATCAATTGTGTTATAAACAGTCAAAGTGAACGTATAAAAACAATAATAATAAAAAAAAAAAATAAATAAAATCAAATACAAACACACACAAACAACTTAACTTACTTTATGCATTGCATTAGACAATAATAAATTAATAAACAATTATTTTCTCTTTTTTATGTTCTACAAAAAAAAAAAAAAAAAAACAAAGCATAATATTTTGGCTAAGCGTGTTTATAAGTAGCGTGGGAAATTAATTTTCGCAAAAGAAAAAAAATAAGATAATAAAAAAAAGAACATTTTAAGCAAACATGCAAATTAAAAAAAAAATTGTTTTTGTACTCGGTTTGTTTGTTGCTGTTGTTGTAGCAAAAGTATTTTGAATGATTTCTAATTTATCATGTTTTATTTAATTTTCATTTCGAAATGTTTTACAAAGTTGTTTGTTTGTTTGTCTCTTTGATTCGCTTAAAATGTAATAATTTATGTTTGAGAGGTCCTTTGTTTTTTCTTTTCTTTTTTGTTCTCCACTAATATTAAATTGTTTGCGTGTATTTGGATTTAATTTATAGTTTTTTTTTTTTATAAATTGTTAAGGGCAATAAGAAAAATTATTAAATAAAACAATTGAATCAAAAAATTTACAAAATGACGCACAAAACACAAACAAAATGGCGTACAATGAATGAATTCACTTCATGTTCCTTTCGGTTCTTTGGCTTAATTGAAATACTTGAGTTTAATAATTGCTAATTTAAACAAGTTTTTTTTTTTTTTTCATTTTTCTTGTGACTAGATTTGGACTAGATTCATGTAATGATTTCTTATTGAGAATAATTAAAAATTTAGTCTACCTTAATGGCGAAACTACCATTCGGTATGTCCTTTCCGCCGAATTTCACATTAATGTCATAATCGCCAGGATCATTCAGCGCATAGAAGATATCGAAGAAGCCATCCTTTTCGATAACATCGATGTCAACGATTTCACTGTAGAGAAAATTAGCACCGCAAAGAGAGAAACAAAAACAAGCAAAGCAAGTAAGTAAAAAATCAAGATCAGTCTTACTCTTTCATTATTCAGACCACCAGCGAATTGACACTCACCTGCCCGTCTTCGAGGTTATCTTGCAGGTCACAGCGCCATCGCCAGCCTCGCGTGCATCTACCTTAAGGTGTGACTTGCTGCCGGACGGTTGAATTTTGGGTGCCTCCTCGACAAGTTTGCATTTCTTTGCCTCACCCGTTGGGAATGCTTCGAGTTTGAATGGCGAACCCTCGATCTCGTGATCATCGTATTTGATGCTACACTGATATGTGCCGCACTCATCGGGCACAAAGGATACGACATACGTGCCCTTGTCGACTTCTTGCAGGCGTGACTGCAATGGTTTGCCCTTTGGATTCTTAATGGCAACATTGAGATCAGCCAGACCGGCTTTCTTCGTATCGATTTCGAATTCGGCAGGCAGCGAGGCCGGTGTCTTCTTCTTCTCATTGACACCCTTAACCTTGACTTTCGTTGCTTCCGCCTTAGGGAAGACAGTCATCACGAAGGGACTACAAATATAATATAGATATTTTTGAATACTCTGGCCATCAACTACATCTCTTTGCTTGTTACTCACCTGCATGGCACTTCAACATCGGAGAATTTTACTTGACAGGTCAGTACGGAACCTGCCTTGGGCGGCACATAAAGCACTGTGTATATGCCGTTGCCCTTCTCTTCGACCCGCAAGTTATCAACCGGTATGCCTTCCGAGTTGGTTAGCTTGGCAGCAATGCGTCCAGGACCAGCCTCAGCCACATCGACATTGAAATGTGTGGGCACGCCCTCACGTACTTCACCGTGCTCAATGCCTGGTCCGTATACCTTAACCTTGGTAGGGTCAACAGTCTCCTCGACCAGCACACGGAATGGTGAGCCGGGTATATGCTTGTCAGCGAAACGTATAGTAATGTCGTACTCGCCGGGATCAGTAGCCAAATAATCAACATCGCAGCTACCATCGCGATTATCAGTGCATGTCATTTTAGCCTCCGAAGGACCTTCGATGGCTAGGGAGAGACCACCGTTGCCAGCGCCTTTGGTCTCGACAGTGAATTTGTTCTTCTGGTTGGTCAAACCTTTATCCAGGCCGGGACCGTAGGCTCTGCAGCGTGTTGGATCACAGCCGCTCTTCACATTGACGACGAAAGGTGAGCCGGGCACTGGGATATTGTCGTACAGCAGCTCGATTGTATGGCGGCCCGCCTCAAAAGGCGTATACATGATGCGGAAAATGTCATCGGTTGGACCAGGCACTATTTTACTGGGCAGCACTTGACCCTTGGGATCAAAGATGGCACACGAAAGCTTCGTTGAGTCAATATTGCTACCGACCTTACTCATGTCGACCATAAAATCGGTGGGCGCGTTCATGATGACACCTATTTTGGGGAGGGGCAGAAACAATGGCAGGTCAGTGAGAGTTTAAAAGCTGTCGAGTTATTTAATAAAAACAATAACAAAAAAAATTGATGCATTTAGTGTAAGAATGGCAAAGCAATATTGGTACGAGCGATTATTTGCAGAGGATTAGTCGAAACAGGACAATCAAAACGAGAACAACAACATAAACGATAACGACAACAACAACGAGAAGGAGCTTGAGCAAGTTGGCTGTGCAGCTAAGCCGATTCTTGGCTTTTGGTTTGTTTTTTTTTTCAGCAGCATTGGTAGTCTGGTTAATGGCGGGCGTTCAACGAATTCGCTGGGCAGCGGCCGGGAGCATTGCCTACCATGCGGCTGTATGCCGATGCCGCTGACGCGTGTGTTCTTCAAATTGGGCACGGGCATAATTATCGGTTGGAATGGTGAGCCGTTGATGTGGCGTTCGTTGAAGGTGATATTCACCGTATAATCGCCAGCCTCTGTCGGCAGGTAGGCGACATTGCAGGTGCCGTCGCCGTTGTCGCGACAATTGATT
This sequence comes from Phortica okadai, assembly GCA_034638295.1. Lineage (NCBI taxonomy): Eukaryota > Metazoa > Arthropoda > Insecta > Diptera > Drosophilidae > Phortica > Phortica okadai. The sequence goes on along the minus strand of CM067849.1, from coordinate 1,683,191 downwards.
GCCGCCTCGCAAGGTCCCTCAACGGTGACGCCCAAGCCACCTTGACCAGCGCCACGTGTATCGATCATGAACTCAGCCGGCTGTCCGACGATGCCGCGCTCCAAGCCGGGTCCGTAGGCATTCACTTTACTTGAATCACTGCCCGTCAGACATTGGAGCCGGAATGGACGCGGCGTTATCGGCGTGCCGCCAAAGCAAATGCTTAGCAAATATTCACCCAGCTGAGTTGGCGTAAAATTAACGAGGAAACCCTCAGCCGTTGGTATAATGTGCGCCTTTATGCGATTACCCGATGGACTTGTGATTGTGACAGCCAGATCAGCCTTGGGCAGGCCGTGTGTGATGATGCGAAACTGCTGAAGACTATTCAATGGTGCAGCTTGGTGGCGAATGAGTTTGTAACGAAAATTTTGCTCTTAGATGATCGATCTTGAACTATGAAATTTTATATTGTATATAAAGAGTACTACTGACCAAGCGCTGACTAAGTCACGCGAGTACTCAAATGAAGGCATGAAACACATGTGAAATTCTTTATGGAGCATTACGCTAAGGCACTTACTTGGTTCGAGTCCGTCAACTTTGATTTTCGAGACATCGACGGTCTGCTCGACAACGACTTTCTGGCCGAGTGGCACGCGCTGACCGCCATAGGTCATGGTGGTGGTGTAGGCGCCCTTCGAGGGTGGAATGACTTCGACCGAGTACGTGTTGTCGCCGTTGTCGATGACACGGCATGGTACCTCAACCTTTGTCTCCTCATGTACAATTTTCACCTTGAGTTCGGCATCACCAGCGTCGCGTGCATCCACGTTGAAGTGTGTCGGCACATTGGGGCGCACATTCGGCTGCAGCCAAGGACCAAAAGCTTGTACCTTGCCGGCATCGACGGGCACGCCAATGTAGACGCGATGCGGTGAGTTGGGCGTGGAAACGCCGCCATAATTAACTGCAAAGTGTTGTTGGTTATATTATTATATAACAAAGCTTCACAACTCACCTTCAACGGTATGTGGCACACCTGTGGTGGGTGTGTAGGTGCATTTCTTGGTGCCATCCGGATTGTTCTTGATCTCAACGGGCACCTTGTTAGCGTAAACATCCTGTACGATCACATCCAATGGCGCAGAGCCGGCTTTGCTAGTGTCAACGGTAAAGCTGGCTGGCTGACTGATTGTAACGCCGTTCTTCTCTAAGCCGGGTCCAAATGATTTCACCTGTTCGGGATGGAAATCAGTGCGCGGCAGTATTTGCGCAATGAACGGTGACTTGGGTATGTCCTCGTTGTCACACAAAATGTGCACAGCGTATTCGCCAACCGCCGTAGGATGGTATTTGACCAAAGCGGAACCATCGCCGTTGTCGAGACATTCGATTTCCGCCTGTGACGGACCAGCGACCGTAAAGCCTAAAGCACCAGTCTCGCCATTTGTCTCAACCACAAAAGCAGCTGGATAGCCGATGACGCCGCTGGTCAAACCAGGACCATAGGCGACAATTGACGACTCCTTCTTGGGTCCAACTTTCACTTCGAATGGTGACTTTGGCACTTCTTGGCCGCCATAGGTGACCATCACAACGTAGCGACCCTCCTTGGTTGGATAGTAATGACATTCGTAGGTAGTGCCATCTACCTTTGTTAGCATAACATTCTGATTCATGCCCCCGGGGCCAATGACGCGCACCTCCGGCACGCCCTCGCCAGCACCTTCCGTATAGACTTTGAAGTCGGCATCGTCGCCAACGCGTACACCAGTCGCCTGCAGGCCACGACCTGAGGCACGCACTTTGCGTGCATCAGACAGCGGCGCAACTTTCACCGGAAACGGACTGTTGGGTATGGGCGTACCGGCGTAAAACACGTTCACTGAGTGTAAGCCCTGCATTGGCGTTACATACTCGCAACGCCAGGTATCCTCCTCCAACTGACGCACCTTGGCGGCCACTGAAGTCTTATGATTGTCCGGATCAATGATAATCACCTCGGGTACGCCACGACCAGCATCCTTGGTGAGTATGTCAAAGAAGGTCGACTTCTTGACAGTAACACCAGTTGGCTGTATGCCCGGACCAGTGACACGAACTTTCGAGGCATCGCCAGCATGACCTTCGACCTTGACGGGGAACGGACTTTTAGGTATATCCCGACCTGAGTACTTCACGGTGACATGATGCTGTCCTTCCTCCTTTGGTATATACGAAACGGTGTATGTGAGATTCTTATCATTGTTAAAGCGCACATCGGCCTTTTCGACGGCACCGTTGGGTGTTGTGATCGCCACATCTACCTCGCCTGTGCAACAAGTCAAACTCATTAATGGAAGATACTTTGGCAACAAATATTTTAGACAAACTTACCCTTGCCGGCAGAGAATGTCTCGACAGTGAAATTAGCTGGTGCACCCACAACTGGACCGATCGGTTCAATGCCAGGACCATAAGCACGTACTCTGATGAATGAATGAAAACAAATTAAGATTAGTTAAAAGTTATACAACTTTTTTTGTTTTTATTTAAAGTGCAGTCGCGACTTTTTTCTTTGTAACATTTGCTTCTTGTTAATTGAATATCGTTGATTTATATGGCCAAACCAACGGATCTGTTTGTAAAAGCAATTCAACAGCGCACAAGCAACACGGAACGTTCGTATAAGCAATACCGTAAAAGCTCTGCGAGATCATGATATTCTTAAATGCATTTTGAATATATGAACAGAAGCCTTTATCCACATTTGCCTTATTTGTTTAATAAAATTTTTTTTTTTTTTTAATTTAAATTTCTTTTTTTAAATTGGCCCACTGTGGTTCAATATCGCACCGCCTAAGTATATGCAATGGTTTTATACACGTGCAGATTTTTTTTTGTTTTTATGCACAGCAGTTAAAAGTATGCTACAAATCACTAAAGGCGTTGGCTCTCAAAACCGGCGGTTAATTTCAAATTTCAAGCTTTTATTTTATTAAAAAAATGCAGCAATCAAACGAGTCTGGCGTAATGGCGCTTGAAATCATTTCAAGAAACATATTGTTAAGAACGGCAATAGAAGCTAGCGAGCATTCAAAAAAGAACTCGAACAAAATTAAAACATAAATGCGAGCATTAAAAAGCGCGAACAAGAAAGCCATTAAGAACACAAATTGCTCAAGGCTAATAAAAAATTCTAAAAATGGTAGAAAGATAGAAAACACGCAAAAAGAAGCTTCCAGCTTGAATACAGAATTACAAAAAAAGAGCAAGAACAAAAACAAAAAAATAAATAAACGGCCAAAAAAGAGCAGGCAGAAACAGTTGAGAGCATTCCAAACTTACCGCGGTGGAGGAATGCTGTGTTTTGCATTTAAACAATTTTTTGAGCGGGGAGACAAAAAACAATATCCAATAAATTATAAGGTTTACGGTATACAGAAGACGAAAAGAAGAGGCAAAGATAGAGAGAGAGAAAAAAAACTAGATTAGAGTGCTGCTTAGTATGGCCAATTTAAGAACCTTGATAACAAACTGGTACAAATAAATTAGACTTAAAAAAGCGCGAGACAGAAAGGCCGAGAGAAAGAATGTAAAGTGAAAAAAGTAGTTTGAAAATTAGAAGTTAAAAGAAATGAAAAAAATATCAATAAATAGTTGGTACATAGTACGAGTTTAGAAAAAACGACAACAACACGAAAGAAATCGTGTTGAAAACTTTCTCGTAATGGAAATCACGTGCCAAAGTTGCAGTTAGGGAATAAGAATTGGCTAAAATTGTCATGGCAGGCAACCTGAATAAGTTCGCGAAAGATTCGCGAAAAAAAATTCAAAAAAATCGAATCTGATTCAGGTCACCTTGACATCATGAATAAAACAATTGTATCACTCACTTGTTGGGATTCGTCTTTGGACGCAGTGGGGCACCAGTCTTCAACTTAGAGTTGGGGTATTGCGACAAATACGTCATCATGGACTGTTCATCGACATTCGGATTGACCAATTCCTCGGGTTTAATCAATTGACGTACATTCAACCAATCATCAGCAAGACCCATGGCCTCTGATGCATTCTGTACAGCATCCTTGGGATCCCAGAGTTCCCAGTCGGGGCAGAGACCAGGCGCACAAGCGTCCACCAAAGCACCAACGGCCTTGCCGGTGGTCCAGTCATTGGTAAAGTTATTAATTGGCATCTCCGGTATTCTCGAGTGTATCCAATTAAGCAAACTAAAAGTAGAGAAATTATTTCGTTTATTGCATTCGAGCAATTTGTATTTGTATTATTGTTGTAGACTCACCGTTGTTTGGGCGTTGCACCAGAGCCGTTGACTTGATTCTCGTCTTCGCCATCCCACATGGGCATTGAAATCGAATAGTGTAAAATCAATGTCCATATTAAGCCAAGTATCAGTTTAAGTTTATGGTCGACAATATGTGATGAATCTGCGGCATAAAAAGATAAGTATATTAATAAAAGAAACTTTAAAAAAAGGATTTAGAATATTGATGGTACCGCTATGCAATAAAATCTATCATAAAATACAACTTAATGTATCTATTAATTGTCATAACGACAACTAAACTAACTAACGTGTTTGTGTTAAAGTAACTCGCTGTCAGTCAGCTTTGCTATAATCGCCATTAGACACGGCGCAGCTGCGCATCTTTGACGCGTCTGACTGTCTCTCTCACTAGCTATTCATCTCTTTGTCTGCCTGCCTGCTTGAGCGTTTGTCTGGTTGTATGTCTGTCCATCATCATCTGCCTGCCATGTGACAGCAGCGTCCGGCCGTTGGACGGCAGCAAAGAAGCTAGAAAAAGTGCCAACAACTTGCCAATTATGTACACAATGTTGTTAACTGTTACAGCAACTTGTTGCCACTTGGCAGCCTTTCTTTTTTTGCTTCGCTTTGCTTTGCTGTTTACGCAGCTTATCTTGCGTCTCGTCTCATGCGTTTTTGGGCCTGGTCAAGTTCATGTTTGACACACGACACAAAGCAACAACAACAAAGACAAACACGCAAGCGTAGAAGCTCGTTCAGCCGGTTTATGTTTTACCTTGATTGGCAAACCGATTATGACTTGATTATGATTATGATTAAACTTGACTGCTTCTGGTTAACTGTTTGCGAACGCAAGCGCTAAAATTGCTTTTGTTATTAGACAAAAAATTCACACAAAAATTGATTTCTTGCGCAAATGCTTTTGTCATGTTAATCACATACTATATGCTGAAGCTCTGCTGAATTGAACGATTTTTTTTTTTTGACGAGTTTTTTGAACTTTTGCAGAATAATTTGAACATTTCAAAAGAAACAGTAAATAGCGAAGCGAAAGGCGTCTGACGACAATCGCCTACAACAATAACAATAACAATTTGGCTAAAAAGAAATTGACTAACATTAAATGAGTGTTAACGAGTTCAGCGCACAATAAAAGATAGCAAAATAAAAATTAGAGTGTTTTTGTATTTCTATTTTTATAGACCAACACGGATTTCACAAAATAGTTAACGACCGTTCGATTATGAACTATAAATAACAAGAAGCGTAATAAAAAAAGAATTTATTTATGACATTGACGCTGTGATAGAACATGGCTTGCAGTTGTTGCAGACGGCCATGACCTGCACAACATGTTGTTGCTGTTGCTGCTGTTGTTGGAGGTTGTTGTAGCACAAATTGTTAACACTTATTGTCAGCATTTTTACCATTTTAATTATTCAGACGAGTTGAAAAACTTTTGCATTTTTGGCATTTTAACCCAAATGAGAAGCCGCTCTGGCTAAAACTTGTTGCTTTGCTTTGTTTTGCCTCATAAAGTAAAGAAACAACATTTACGTTGATTTGCGCTTTTTATGGTTGATTTTTTATTTTGCACAAATGCTTTGGTTACATTCCTGACGTGCATGTGTAATGTCTTTTGTCTAATCACTTACAAAAATGACATTAAACAAACAGTGTAATTTTCTTAAAAAGCTCATTTAGCGCAACACCGCCCCACCGGCATCAACGAGCGACCGCTGTGCGGCTTCGATTTCACGCAAACAACAACCTCAAATGAAAAAGCGTTTAACAAATATATTTTGTTTATGTGCAAAGAGAAGCCAAACAGAAGCTAAAATAGTTGCTTGTTTTTTCTGTTTGGAGGCAAGTTTATTTGCCACTTAAAGAGAAGGCGCGCCAAACCGATTCGACAACATCGCGCACGCGCATTACAGCCAAATCCAAATCCGAAGCCGGACTGGTGTGGTTATCGCCAAACAAATTCTAATTAACAATAAATTAGCTGGAAAATGGCTTTGAATGTTTGAAAAACATTGTTAAACACAAAATTGTTTTCGCTTAATCATGGAATTTCTACGAAATGTCAATCGTAATTATGATTTAAAATCAATCAATTCTTGCAGACACTAAAGAAAGTTGTTATTGCTGTCATTAAAATTGTCTGAAGTCCAAAAATAAATTACAATATTCATTTTTTTATTGCTAACAGACTTGTACGGTCCATGAATAGACTCGTGTCTTGGCCAAATTAATGACCAGAGGAAAATGAATATTTTATTTTATTTCTATTTGTTGCTAATCAGCAAAAGTAGTTAAAAACTATGGCTTTGCCAAAACTTATATACAAAATTTTACTTATAGTTTCTCAAAAGAAAAACACATAAAAGTTTGTAAAAAGAAAGGCCACGCATATTGTTAATAAAGTTTTTCATTAGCTATAAAACTCTAGGCGGAGTTCGCATTGAAAGCGATTTGGAGATGTCTCCTTCTATACGTTGTAAACTCCATGACAAAGTCAATGTACGCTTGCAAATGTATTATAATGAATGAGTTGGGTGTGTGCAGTTCGTTTGAGCGAGCACTTGACAAACTATTTTGGGAAACTGGTTGTGAAATGGAAGCCAAATGAAGACGCCAAGTTGACTGACTCAATCAGGTACGGAGGCAGCGAGCAAGTAAATAAGTAAGTAAGTCAATATCAGCGCGTGTATGGCCTCCGTGCGCATGCCTAGAACGAATGCGCTCAAAACTGTAACCAGCTCCGGCAGCGTTTCATTTACAGCAGATCAGCCAATGGCAATGATACTCTTCTGACGGCGACGACTTCGTCAATAATGATGATAATACTGTTGCTGTTCTGTTGGTATGCCAAAACGGGCCAAGTACCGCAAGCAAGCAAGCAATCAAGCCAGCGACAACAATTTCGAGTGTGTGTTTGTGTGTTTTTGTTGCGCGTTCAACTATTTTCCAGTTAGAAAGAAGAATCTGTGGCAGAACAGCATAAGGAAGAGTGTGTGGCATGTGTGAGCTTCAAAACAAGTCTCTCACTACAAGTTTAACTGCTTTACTAATTAAATTAGAGCCTCATTCGGTTCAGTTGTGAAACCTAGGAACTTGCTTGACTTGCCTTGCCTAGCCTAGAAAGTTGCACAAGACTTTCCGGATAAAAAAATCAAATAAACAAACAAATAAACGAAGACTTGTCACAAGACCGTTGTTTCTTCTTTTTTTTGTGATTTGAGCACAAATGCGACCACGAATTGTTTTCGTTTCTATTGTCTTGTTTGTTGGTGTACTTTTTTACTGTTTTTTTGTTTGTTTGCTGATGAATTTTTGGCGTAGGTTGCGTTTTTGACATGTTCGCATTTTTCTGCCAGCGCACAAAAGTCCCACAACAACAACGAGTAGTTGGGCCTGGCCAGGTGCGCAGGCGCTTTGAGGTTGGCCCACATTGGACGCCGAATGTCGGTTCGGTTTGCTTTGCTTCGCTTCGGTTGGCTTGGCTTGGCTTGGCCAATCATTGGGTTAATTGACATAGCTGACCCACGCCTCTCAGGCTAATTTGAATTTATGTTGCTTTGCTAACATGAAACAGGATAAGCTGAAAATTTCACCGCTCCAGCAGTGATAAATTTGTTTTGTGTGCTCAACGGCCGCGAGCAGTTAATAACACAAAACGAGAAAGACTTTTTAATCTTATCAACATAGAACTTTGTCATGTTTGTTAATAATCTGAGCCAAAAATTAATCATTTCTATTTTCGCCTTCTGTGCGAATTTTTCTATCAAAATTTTTAATGTGTGATGTGCTGTAAAAAATTCTTAACTTCAACGATTTGCATTTGAGGCATTCATGCTTAGTATTCGATGTCGTCATGGGAGGTTCGCCTAAATTTTTTACAAATTAGTCGCAAATTCAGCGAATTTAACGTTAAATGACAAATACAAAAAATGAATATCGGTTTTCAATTTCAAATTGTGTGATTCATCATGAAAACACTTTCACGGCCGATCACGTTGGGATGATTAACACAGCCGTCAGTCAGTCAGTCAGTCAGCACAGAGCTGAGCTCACTTTTGGTTTGAGGAACGGAAGCAGCTGCTAAAATTTTAGGCGCGAAAAAACTTCCGCGCATAGTTCTATTTCGAGTCTTATCAGAATCTTTGAATTCCAGAACCAATCTTGTTGGTTTTTCTGGTAGTATTTTTTGTAAAAACACGTGTTTTTTTCTCGTTGGTTATACGCAAATTTGAGATAAAACATTATGGAACTTTTAACGGTTTTTTTTTTTATTTTTTTATAATGAAATAGAATTTTTCGCATGAATGCAAGGTCAATTTAAGCAACACAACTTCGATAAAAAATATCCAGTGTTTGGTATGAAGTCAAATCTACCCGACACATGGATACGCTCCGTATTTATATGCCTTGGCGACGACGCAGGTTAAAAATAAAAGATTAGAATAAATTATTGTAGAATTTCCAGACGAAGAGATTCTGATAAGTATGAGAGATTTCAGTTTTTCTGGGTTACTAGTTCTGTAAATTTTATTGAGTGTTAAAGGCTTCGAGGTAATAAGGAATTGTCGACTAATATACACTGTTTTTGCTTCATCTTATCACATAGTGTATAGGGTATAAAAAAAAAATTAAAATAAATGCAATAACAAAAAAGCTCTCGCGCCAATTAAACAATGAAATCAAAAGCGATAAAAAATATTACATAATCCAGTCACAAAACATTGTTTACACATATAAAAGGGAAAATGGGTCAACTGTAAGGCGTCGCATACAATCAATTGAAATTCATAATGTAATATTTGTTCATTGACTACTGATTCATCATCATTCATCGTTTATTTAAAATTCTCACACTCGCCATTTGCCTTATACGGCAGCCCATTAACCAAATTGAGGCGTGTCACGGTTGAATTGTCTCTCATTTTTTGTGCTTCTATTGAACTATGGGCGCTAAGCACGCCAAGAATCTTCTCTTCAGACATTTCCAGGCGTTCTTCTGTGATATGGTAAATAGCTTGGAATGCGCCGTGAAGCGAATTTCAACGGAAAAACATTTCAACTTAAATTTGCGCTACAATGCTGGAAACTTTAACTCTAAGCCACAGATGATGATGATGTCATTGAGTCGACAAGTCGGCGAGTCGACGCTGAGCCAATTTTATCGTTACTTTTGTTGTTGGTTCAGTTGTTTTTTTTTTATAAATTTTTATACTCATTTTATTTCATTTACTTTTATTTGTTTGCTTGTGACTTATTTTGGTTTCTGTGTATGTGTGTTGTTTTTTTGCCACAGTGGCTGGCTTGGTTGGCTCGCCCGCTTGTTGTACAACGAATGTCATCGGGAATGATGACGGCAGCACAACGCACTCAGCTAACAAAAACACATTTGGACGAACACAAATTCGTATTCGGCTCAAAAGTAATTAAAACATAGATAAAAATTTGTTTTTGTTAAGCCGGCAATTCGAAGTAAAGAATGAGAAGAAACACAAACCAGTTTCAATGCCAAGCAAAGTGTTAAAACTTCATGTATATATTTCTTTATTAACTTCTACTTGGTTGTTTTCACATATATTTTCCACAACGTTGGTTCCACAACCGCAGCGCCCTTCTGCCGCCCCTCTTCCACCACTCCACTAACTACATGGCTTAACCGTTTATGAGCGACATTTTCAAGCGACTTTAAGCAAATTGTAGGCGTGCACAGTTCAAGAAAACTAATGAAGTCATTATTGTTGAAAATGTTTAAAAAAAAAAGTTTGTGTACTTGTTTTTGTTTAATTTTTTTTTTTTTTTCAAAGTCAAACCAGAAATTGTCTAATTAGTTAGCAACAAAAACTTTTGGCAAACACGAATTTTGCGCTCTTATCTTTTCTCAAACCATAATCAAATAAAACAAAAACAAAATCTCCGAAATTAGCAAACACGTCAAAAAAACGCTCACTGATTAGTTAAGCGCAAAAAAATGAAATTTATTATTGCGAAAGAGATTGTTTTTAATTTTGCGCAAAAAGATAAAAACTTTGTTTGTGAATCGTTTCAGTTTAGTCTGAAAAAACAGTGAGAAATATTAAATTATTGGAATTTTCTTCTGAATAATACAAAACATGTTCAAACAAATGTATTTATCATTAACGTTATCTATGTGCTTATACTTTCCACACAATAGACCTAAGGTTCTCATCAAAGAGGGGCTGCAGTATCACAGACAGACGGACAGTCCTCTTGAACACCCTCTTCAAGTCGGAGATCAGATCATTTTAAGATTCTATATTACTTTTGCCACGTCTCCTTGTTCCAACAAACCCAATCTCTCTAACAACAACACTTACTAAAACTATATATGGTATATTTATAAGAAAGTGGCTCCGATCGGAACAACAATTATTCTATTTAAGTGCATATACGAGTAGCGTATTTTATTATCGAGTGTACTCGTTTATATCTTTGATATTTGTTTTTATTTGTTCAACGAATTTGAATCAGTCTACAACTTCAACTTATAGATAATAAGGGTATTCAGTAGTTCTCGCATCTGTAGCAGATAGCAGGTCTAGCAAACGAAAATTTCAAATTACAAAAACAAATTGTATGAACAAAAGTTTGCCGAGATTGCTATACCCCAGCCTATGTATATAAAAATTGTCGCACATGTAGCAAATTTTTATTTGTGTTTTGTGTTAATAACACTACAAATTTTCGGTATTATTTGGAATGTTTTTGTATTATTTGGAATGTTTTTAACACAATTGGAAAACCCTGACTACTTTGCAACAGTTATTTGAATTTAAATTCCAAAAATTACAGTAAATAATTGCAGTTGAGAGTTCACGACTTCGACATACACTGTACCATCAGTTTGTACGGACTGTTAAAGGGAGTTCCCCCACCCAATTTTCAATCTCACTTCCATTTATTATCAAATATACCAATTTTAAATTCTTCTAGACGCTTTCGTTCTGGAAATATTGCATATAAAACTTAAATTTTTTTTTTTTTTATAAGCATGTTAAGCTATTTATGAAAAGAATGTAATCCCTGATGAAGGTGGAAAATACCACCGGATAGAAAAGTGGGACAATGCTGTTTGAACTAAAATAATTTTTATGTCGCTGAACATAATTTACTTTTTTAACCCGTTCTTAATTTACAAAACGAGTTTGATTTCCTTTATTATAATTTCAATGAGTACACATAACCATGCAAAGCTAATTTGTGGTTAGGCCAGACCATAACACATATCTTCCATTTTCAATTGTATTTTCTTTTGAATATTATTTATTATTTAGACACAAATTATTCAAAGCCTACTTAGCTAAAATATCTGAGTTGCGACAGTTTTTTGTTCAGAAGGGCGTTCACTAGCTTTCGTTTGCTAGACCTGCTATCTGCTACAGATGCGAGAACTACTGAATACCCTTAATATTTTATACAGTAGGAAAAACATATCTTGATATATTTATTTACAGAGCTGTCATTTATTGATCGACTGACTTGAATATATGTATGTATTTTGGTAGCAAAGTAACAAGTTTTTGACAGGCATTAAAATTGGAAAATACGTTGCAAGATTTCTTTGAGTCAACGCACCAAAAGACATGCAGAGTCATAAGAGTCTTAAAAAAAAGAAAAATCAACGAAAGACTTTCACTAAAATGTTGAATTTTATATGCCGGCTTATTGGAAATGCACTCAGGAGTTCAACACATGGAGACAACATTGCCTACAGCACGCTGTTGTTGTCTGACTTTAATACAATTCTATGTGTAACACAATTTCTTATCACAAAAGCGACTTTTTAGTTCAGCTTATTAACTAATTAAGTAATTCTATGTAATATAAAATAAAGCTTGACAAACGTTTACTTTACGCTTATCAATGGCGTCATGGACAGAAAAAGATTTGTTTTGCGTAGAATAGCTTCATTATGAATCATATAATGATGAACTATTAAATGTTTACGAAAAAATGTTGACAAATATGCATTTTAAATAATTGGCGGCTTATAAAATTAGCCGAGGGAACTTTATCTGCGCACTGTCAATCAGAAAATCAACTGACCGGCAACGGACGGACGCTGTGAAAGCGATATGAAAAGGTATTGCATGTGAAGTGATATCAAACACAGGCCAGGCCAATTTAATGCCAACTTTCCGCATTGAATACGCTTCGTTGGCGCCTATAGAAAGCGCAGATCATGTTCTCGCAAAAAAAATAAACTATAGAGTACACTAGAACACTGTAAGGTATAATAATGTGACGTCATAGCTGAAAATTGTTTGCTATTTTGTTAAATTGTTTGCACGAAAATGAATAAATTTCGTTGTTGTTGATGATGACGCCCAAAACAGGTTCAAAACAGCAGCACAAATGCAGGTAAAACTGCTGCTGCTGCTGCTGACGTTTGTATGAAACTTGAATGAAAGTAAAAATGCTTTGGGATCAACGCCAAAGGCATGACATCATGGCTTGGCTCGGCTTGGCGTTCAGTTCAGTTCAAGTCACTCTGACTCTGTCTGCTTCGACTGACATTCAAATTGAATTAATAAAATATAATAAACAAAAAAGAGAAGATAAAAAAAAAAAAAACTAAATTGGAAAACGACGCCAGTCAAATTTAAACGAGTGGCAAGCACAAACAACGTTGCGGCACAATGCCTGCTTGAGTCGTGTTAGAACGTTCGATTGTCGACGACTGGACTGACTCCCTTGTACATAAATTAATGAACCATTATGTAATAATCAAGAAGATATGCTGAAAGAATGCAATTTGTGTGTCGAAGAAGAACGAACATTGAAAAAAGTCACTGTGAGTGTCGTTGTTGTTATTGTTGTCGGCGCATGCAATTTGAATTTTTAATCGGCGTGAATAATAATAATTATAATGAAAGAAAGACAGATAAAAATTGACTCATATGTGTAGAAAATAGTCAACTTCATCATTTGCTTTATGATTTCATAGCCGTAGTATGTGATAAACCCCCCCAGCACTCAATGACAATGATTTCACACACTTGACTAAATGACGGCAAATAAATTAATCGCAAAACATGATTTTATCGAAGTTCTTGAAATAATATTTAATATTATTTTAAATTGTCAATGTTTACTCACCGATATTAACGATTTTAATACCCTCATCCTGTAGGAATTTGAGCGCGACCGAAACGTTCTCCAGTTTCTGGCTACGGAATGTTGGTCGTTTGTTGTGTTTGGGCAGACGCTTCTGTGCGAGCACTTCAATTAGCGCAATTAAACGTAAACCGTCGGCAAGATCCGTCTCCAGATTACTAATGGAACGATCGATCGTCTTTAGATGCTCATTGGCCCAGCGTGTAAAGGTGTTCTGTTGTATCTTCTTCCACTGGGCATCCTCGGCTAGATCACGTTCGGCCTCCATGTCTTCGTCGGATTGATCGAACTGTTGCTGCTGATAAGATTCGTTTGGCTATATATTTTTTTTTTTTTTGGAAATTGTTGGGAATCGTCTAGATATTAGTACACTTGGTAAATGACTTTGAGAATTGATGTTAGGGTTTGTGCGGGGCAGAGGCGTTTAGTGAAAGCTTATTTCAATGTACGTACAATACAAGTTTAAATAGATTTTATGTAAATTTTGTTCACGGACTCATAAAAGAAGTAATCAAAAGCCTGAGTGGCGGTCAAGCCTATAAAAATGTCAATCTCTTTTGCACCGCAAAAATAACAAGAAGTGGCAGTATGTCCCAGATTCCAAAACCAACACACAAACACACAAAAATCTTACACGTATGCATGAATTGGACGCGCAAAGCCAATTGGAAGTTGGTGCCGAAGTCAGAAAGCAGCAATCAACAAATGCACGTATACACGAACTGAGCGAGAGAGAGAGCGAAGTTCGCGTGCCACAAAAATTCGCGACTGACGCAGTCGTGTATATGTATGTGATGTGTGTATGTGTGTTGGTATGCATGTCACTTAGCCGTGAGAAAAGGCGAAAAGAGAATAATTTACAACAAAAATAGTGCAGACGGTCTGCGGCCACAAAAGAAGAAGACAACGACGCCGCCACCGGCATAATGCTCTTGGATAGCGGGACGTATTCGGAACGCAGCCGGCTCAGTGTGAGAGCAGCGTGAGAAGTTCATTAACATTTTCATTAATTGCGAAAAAAAAGATATAAATTAAGAAAAATAAAATAACAATGAAGAAAAAGTCGCCCTGAAACGCGCACGAAACAACTTAAAACTTTTGTTGACTCGTTTAAAAGCAGCGACATTGGCAGCGGCGGCGCGGCGGCAACAGCACCCAAAAGCAAAGAATTTAACACGCAAGCAGACACACACACCTGTTGATAGTAATCGTAGTTGTTGTAATTGCCGTTGTTGTTACTTGTCAATAGCGGCGAATTTGCATAAAAATTTATATGATTAAAATGTTGCACAAAATTTTCACCGTTTTCAACTTCTTCGGTATTGTTCTTGCAATTTGGTAGAGCACTTGAAAATCCTTGTTGGCACGCGTTGTTATTTGTATTGCAATTTGTGGCTGTCGCCTTCGAGGCGTTTTGTAAAGGCAACTGTTGCAAATAGCGATCACACTCACGATCACGACCCGCTAACTGATTTCGCGAATAAGTGGTCACACGAATATAACATGGAAAGAGAAGAACATGCAGACGATTTTGTTTGAGTTACGCGAATTTTATTTGTTTTATTTATCTTACAACGCGTACGTTCACGTCTTTCTTGCTTGACTAACGGTTTGAAAATGAAAAAAAATGCGAATTCAGTGCGCAAGAAGTTTTGAAAACGGTTTGCGTGTGCGTAAATGAATCGAACAGTGTTACCAACTTTCAAAAGTGGTTCCCCCTAAACTTCGACCAGAAACCCATAAGTAAATATTATTGTAAACAGACAGAAGCGGTGACAAGAAGCTCATAAAAA
Organism: Phortica okadai; assembly: GCA_034638295.1. Taxonomy (NCBI): domain Eukaryota; kingdom Metazoa; phylum Arthropoda; class Insecta; order Diptera; family Drosophilidae; genus Phortica; species Phortica okadai. The sequence goes on along the minus strand of CM067849.1, from coordinate 1,667,993 downwards.
ATTCTGTTCAAACAAAAATACGCGGAAAAACCGTAAAAATACGTAAAACAATGCAGAATTTACGCTGAACAGTGATTTGACAGCTCTGCGTCGTGAGAGCAGAGAGAGAATTCTTATTCTCCCGTGTCATTTTTTTGAAAAACTACATTGGGGAATTGATTAAGCGCATGTTGCGCTATCACCGCTGGCGATTTTAGCCACATCTCCTCGAGGACGTTTTCAGACCTCGGTTTTACTTTTCTTGTTCTTCCACTTCTGCCGACACTCTGCCGACGTCACGACACTTTTGTGTGAATTTGGCCCGTTTGACAATGTTCAAGTAATATTAATTCAAATTGTCAATTGCGATTTTATAACATGGAAAGAGAAAAAGGCGATTTGAAATTGTGCTTTGGCTGTTTCATTCCACTTCATTGACTAATTTCACCAAATATTTCCACTTTGAATTATCCTACTATGCTATAAGAAACCCATTTACTTCAATCACAGCAATGCTAAGACTTGTGGAAGTTCCGATCGTACGTTTCAAACGCAACAAAATGTGGACCGTTTTGGAAATGGAGAAGTTGTTTGCGTTGCTGTATGTTTCGATGATTCTAACGTAAGCATAAGCCAATTCTGCTCACTAACATATTATCTCCATATAGTGATGAGTCGATATTAATACTACAAACGGTTTGAAACACAAATGAAGCGATATACCGTAACATGGTTTGATACTTATCGGTACATGTAGGCTACATGTATTCTTTTTTAATATTTAAATATCCTAAGTTCTTTAGTCATTAGTGTAGTAAAAGTCGGAATGTCATCAATACATCGATTTTCACCCAAATGCCTGACATTTTCCACTATAATAATATTGTTTCTTAATTTATTTACAAATTATATCTTGATATCATCAAAATGACCAAATACTCCATCTCTAACCGATTTGATTTCAAATTGAAATTAGTAAGTTTACCTCATTTGGCCGTTGAAGTGGTGGGTTTGCCACCATGTTGTTGTTGTTGCGCGCATGCATTTTGAAGATTATCGGATGTTTTTGTTGATTTGATATCCTTTTTTAAATGTTATTTGACTAGTATAAATGTTTTTTGTTTTGATACGTTGCTATCTGCTTAGAAAGACATTCAGATGTTCTGAATTCACTTTTAAAGACACGTTAAATTTACTAAAATACTTTTAAATATCATTAATTTTACTTTTAAATAATTATTATTATAAACATCACGCGTTTTTTGTTGTAATCTCAGAAAATAGGAGCTTGAAAATCGAAAAAGCTCTGGGTAATTTTTCTTGATTTGCAATTCTTTGATAAAAGCTTTTTTCAAATTTTTATTTGAAAATATTTGCAATAAATTTAAATGTTGTTGTTGGTTTTGTTGTTTTTAAATCTACCCTGAGAAAAAAAAAAATACTAGAAAAACTTTTTATTTCAAAATAGAAAAGCAAAATTTAGTTGCTAAAGTTTTTGAAATATTTAAGTCCGAATTAAAGCTGAATCCTTAGAGTATGCAATAGATTTTTGTAAATCGATCTCCGTTAGAGTTTTCAACTTTTAATAATTGTTATGACGATTGTTTCTATGCGATTAGTCAGTACTTAAAGCTTCTCAATATTTACAAGCAATAACGACCGCGGGCTGTATGAAATTTTCCATTTATTGCTAAAAACAATTTCAAAAACTTATATCTCCTAAACTAGAATAAATAGATAATGAAAATGAAAATTGGAGACGAATATTACATTTTGCCAATTTATAGAGCTTGGAGTTATTTAGGTTAGGAGCTTCAGAAACCGCACCCAGTGTTATACTAACATGTGTAAAGCCTACCATAACATTGATTTTATTTGTCTCCACTGGGTAGTTCTTAGAGACACGCAGACTGAGGAGCACAAAATAATCGTCTGAGGTCAGAACACAATGACGCGTATAATTCAGTTTTTATATAATTTCGCAGAAAGTGGACACGTTTATTAGCAAGCCCTTGAGATTACCAACATTGTGCAACTTATCGCACTAAAATGTTCGTTTGTTTGCAATAATAACAAAACAACGTTTATATTTTGCAGTAAAACACAAATCAACTAATATGATATCAGCGAAATTCTTAAAGTATTTATAAAATATGTAAACCTTATGGCTTATCGAAATTCCACTTAAAACACTCAGCAAGAGAATTAAATATAAAAAATAAAAACAGCCAATGGCAATGAGTATGAATCATTGCAAACAAAATGTGTTTATGCATCATATAAAATTGGCAAATATTGTAAGAAACGAAATAAAACGAAATAAAGATAAACAACAAAACAACTGATCGACGTTTTTGCCATTGGCCATTGGCGCCAAAGGTGCACAAATCGAAAACAATAAGCGATACAGACACAGACACAGCAACAACAAAAAGTTGCTAAACGGCCTTCCCGATATGGTCAAAACAATATGAATATGGCCAAGTGTTGCAGTAGCCTCAGACAGAGTCGTTGCTTGCTAGCCAAGTAGCGCCGGAAGTGAAGTGCAACGTAGCAAAGTGGCAGCAAATGAGCGAAGCAGGCGCGTGCTCATGCTTACAATTGTTGAGGCAATTGAGTGACTCGCATGCCAAACACAAATGAACTCAATTCGATTTTTGCGAATATGGCAAAAAATATAAATCATAGATTTGCGTTTGGCAATATTTATTGGCCGTGCACGAGGACGCAGCACTTTCGAAACGTGAAAGGACATGCAACAACTGGCAGACGGTTCACCTCAGTTGTTGTCAACCGAAAAAGGCAACAAACTTGTAGAATAGACAACAACAACAGCAGCAAACAAATGAAACATAATTGAATTTTAATGATGAAGACGCCTATGGAAGTACAGGCGGCGTTGAGTTGTTTCTTGCTGTGCGACACAACGATGACAACGACAACAACAATAATAACAAAACGATATAATGTAATGGCAAATAAATTTGCACTTCCAATTTAATTATTTTGAAATTTATTTGAAACTAAATTTACATTTCGACCACAACGAAAAACGAAAATTTTGTGAGAAATTCTCAGCTAAAAATAAAAAGTTGCCAAAAGGTAATCAACAGCATATGTACATACATACATACATACATATGTCCTCCAACTGCGGGGGTAAGGTGAGGGCGATGGGTGTATGTGTGTGTGTCTGTGGTTACAAATAGTGCATAAAATTGCTTATTAGAATAGTTTACAAGTGCGTGAACAATATACAGAATAATGTCAATAATATTTAAAATGCTTTGACGTTGATGTTGTTCATGAGGAGCGCTCTGGGTGGTGGGTTGTATTGAAATTTGGGGGAAACTTTTGACATAACTCACTTTTTGGAAAGCCATTTTTGTTTTTTCTTTTTATGTTGTTACTTAGAAACGATTATGAAACACAAGAAATAAATCTTTTTTGTCTACGCCGCTTAGAGACTTTTTATTTAATACTTTTGCGGCTTCTTGGACGCTTTTTTAATATCTTTCGTTAATACTGCACTTAAACACCGTTTTTTTAATTAATTAATATTTTTTAAACACACACAAATTAGCAAATATTGTTTTGAAAAACAAAAGTGATCGAGAACAAGTTAGAAAACGCGACAAAATGTTCTGTCAGTGCGAAATGCTCGCGGCGTGAATAGCAACTCTGAAATGAGCTGACTCAGATTCCTTGCTCAAAGTTTTTATGCGCTTTTGTGCTAAAGTGCTTACATCGTCGACGGCGTCGTCGTTGACGTTAACGTTGACTTTGACGTCGTTGTCGCTGCAACCGGCGTCATTTTTGGATTGGCAGCAACGTTGGCTCTCTCTCTCGCTCTCTCTCGCCACATTGCTCTTGACAATCAACAGTCAGCGAGTTGCGCTCTTTTGCCATTGCCGAGTTGACTTTTTGTGCGCAGCTGATTGAAAATTTTTTTTTGGCTCAATTGCGATTTTGGCTGCTGCTTCTTCTTGCGCTCACTGTATGCAAAAATCAAGAATTTTTTTTTGTTTTATACTTATTTATTTATTTCGCTTTTTTTTTTTGTTGTTTTGCATAATTTGATTGTTGGCCATTGACTCATGTTCGTTGCGAAGCGTTCGGGCGATAATTTTGCTTTCAAGATTCTGATTATGATGATGATTAGTCAGCAGTCCGTCCTACTAGTTTTGGCCGCGTCTCGGCCGATTTGAAATTTCTAAAAAATATTTTCTAAATGAATTTCAAGCGTAAAAAGAACATGGCTAAAAATATATATTCGCTTGTTCCCTTTTGAATGTTGGACGCAGGTGATTTGTGTATGATCGTTTCTTGTTTCTGCAAAATCTTTTCTTTGTTGTATACTTGTTTTTTTTTAGCGAGAATTTCAATTTTTGGCAGTTGGTCGCAGTTGCTTTTATTTGTTTGTGCTACGCGTGCATGATTTTTTTCTTTTTTTTTTAAATATAATTTTAGTTTTTTTCTTTCTATTTTTTGCAAGAGTTTTTCCTCAATTTTCACGCTTTTAATGTGCGCAATTTTTTATTGGTTTGCTCGCAGCTGTTCACATTTTTTATTACGCATACGTGACGTTTTTCGTGTCTTTTTTTATACTTTCACGTGTGAGGTCATTTTATTTTAATTCTACCAAACTAGAAATACTCAGCAAGGTCAAATGTACGCATTGGCTGTCGGTTGATCTTGGCCGATCTCCGTTCGTTGGGCTACTTAACAAACAACAAAAATTATTATTATTTTCGTGTTTTGATTAATTGCTTTAAGCAGACGTGCTGAAAATAGTCAGCCGCATCATCAACACCGAAACAAAAATAACAAAAAAAAAAAAAATCAAAATCTTTACAATTGCTGAATCATTGATTTAATTCAATCGATTCGCTTTTTTAGCTTATCGCCAATTGGCATTAAACGAGTCATGTTCTTAATAAGAGAAAAGACGTGATTTTGTGCCACTTTTATTGGCAATATCTTTAAATTAATTTGACTTGCTTCGATTTCCTTCCACTTCATTAAAACTCATTAAACTCATAACATCTTGGAGTATAAACAATGCAATGGCCCACATTCAACAGCATCATAAAGTGCAATAACCAAAATAAAAGCATCAACGTGTTTATCTAAAAAAAACTAAAAAAAAAAAACAAAATTTAATGCGTTGAAAATAATTTTCGTTCAAGGGGCAAATCATTATATTTGGCTGAGTGAGAATTTCAGGTAGCCACGAGTTCTATTATAAACAAATGCGCTGTGCGTGAGCGAGACAGTTGCGCTGATTTCAACGAGTGCTAAAAACAACAATTCGATGCTCGAAACAACAATAAAAGCTAATTCAAAAACAAAAAAACAACAACAACAACTAAACAAATAGCAATCAAACTGAGTTGCGCATCATGCAACGCCATCTGGCGCTTGATTTGACACAGTTTGAGGTGATAAGTTGAACACGATCAGACACGTCGTGTTGTAGCAATGTTCGATGGCTCGATCGGCTCAAGTGTTGAGCATAAAACTTAAAAAAAAACAGAAATACTAAAGATTTCATTGGACGTAAGTTCATTTTAACGAGTTGCACATTCTTTCGAATATTTTTGAAGTATCTTTTGGTACTCATATCTTTTTTCTTCACGCTATATTTTACAGTGCAACGCAGCGTCATCAACACAATCACTCACTAACGCGTGTGTGTATGTGTATATGTATATGTGTGCGCGCACAAGTGAGTGTTAATTAAACGAGACGTGAAACACATAAAAACAACAAATATTTTACGCTGCCGAAATTTGCACAATTTTCATAAACGAAAAAATATATTTTCTTGTTTCACTTCGTTTGAGTTTATTTTATTTTTTTTTTTTTTTATTTTATTTTTCTTTCATTTGGCACTTCGACATTTTGGCCAGTTCCTATTAGAGTCTTGTATTAATCATCGCGTGCTTATTTCTGGATACTTTGCTTATATCAAAATGTCTTTTGTTTGATTTTTTTTTTTTATTTTTTGCTTTCTTTGTGAATTTTCTCATACTTTTCGCATTTTTCACTTTATTTGTAACTTAATTTTAATTATTTTATGCACTAATTGCTTCGTTGTATAACATTATGCCGCGTGGAAAAGCAATTTTCTTTCTTTATTTTTTTTTTTTTCAACTCTTTGAATTTGTGTTTATATATAATATATATGAACGCGTTTATATGTATGCTTTATATTTGATCTGAAGCGGTGTCGTCAAAAGATTGCGTATACGCCCAGTTCGAAGCGTTGCGATGCGCACTCGAGTAGTAGGCCGAAGCAACTGAAGAGTAAAAGCAATTTTCGAATTTCAAAACGCTTTCCTTTCGACGCAAAACTGTTTCGAGTGTGCTGAGTAAATTATTTGTGAGTAAATTATAATTTTTTTTTTTAAATTTTTTCTGTTTAGTTTTCCATTGCGACGCGTCAGTATACGAAATCCCTCAAGACCGGCGCACGTCTCATTTGGCAGACACAGTCAAGAGCGAATGCGGCTGCCGATCAGATCAGAGAAAAACGCCGAAGAAGAAGAGAGAAAATGAAGAAAATATGTGGATAGAACTTGTTGTTGGCATTCTTTGTTATTTGTAATTTAATGTTCTTTGTTTCTTGGCGTGTCCTCGTGCGATTTATGTATGTGTGTACAAATATGTTTTTTAATGTGAGAAATTCTAGAATATCTAAGTTGGAACTCGTCACATGATGCCGGAACGGAACACCTGTACAACCAACCAAGTAAAGGGAACGTTGAACGACAATGACTCAGCCCGAAGAGTTGCTCAACGACGCTTGTGGCACATTTCTGGCCAACGGCCAACGCTTTTCAATTAGTTTGAACGCTCGTTTCAGTCACATAGAATTTATTGAAATTTTATAAAAACAAAAAAAGAAATAAGAAATAAATAAATTATTAAAGCACTTGCTGACGCGTCTGCTGGCATTTTGAGTTGCCGCTCATTACCTGACGCAGCCAATCATGGAAATAGCTTGTATCACTGTACATATCAGGCACACCCTGTGCACAGGGCACGAAGAAACTGAGCACACCGATCAATGTGCCATTGTAGACAAGCGGTGACCCTGAGTCGCCGTGACAAGCGCCGATATTCTTCTGCCGATGCGTACACACGTGCCCGGCCGCCACGCTGACATCTTCGTAGTCGCTCAGGAGCGCAGCACACGACGAGCGTGTAATGTGATGCTGCTGAACGGCCTGCAAGCGCGTAGGCGTCTCACCCAACAGCGAACGTGTGCCCCAACCGGTGAAGAGTAAGTCTTTCGTATTGGCGGGTAATGGCGAGGTCGGCAGCGGTATGGCTTGGGTCAGACTATTGAAAGCAATGCTGCCATTGAGATGCAACAGAGCAATGTCGTTGTGATAACGCGGCTTATCATAGTTGCAGTGCAGATGAATGGCATCCGGGTAGTAGAGAGCCTCTGGTTCCGTGTATAGTACACTGCCGGTGGCGACACGTAGACGATCAGCAGGCCAGCCGGCGACGCACAAGCCGGCCGTTACAATCCAAAGATCAGCAATGATGGCACCGCCACACAAATGACTGCCCGGCAGAGTTTGCAGTGAGATCTGATAGGGTGCGAGGCCCTCTTCGGCATTTTGACCGCCGACAATGAAGTGATCGGATGTTTCGGCGAACACAAAGGCAGCGACAATGATGAGGTAGAACGTGTGCCGCAGCGCTCTTGCGTGTGACATATTTGACGATTTGCCAAAGACTATTCGACTGTGTCGAACCGAATGGGTGATAAAATATTGCAATGTTATCGTTAGCATTTTATCTTGAAGCATTAAATTTGCGATACTCAAAAGATAGCGTATGGAAAATCATTCTAAGAGTTCGCTGGTCAAGACGGTCTTTCGGTTTGACTTTTTTCCGCACCCACTCTTCTGCGAAAACTTAAATTTATATGAGCAACGCTATCACAAATCAATAAACTGTTTGTGTTTTTATCGGGCATGATAAATAACAGACTAACATGACTTTTTAAAAAACTTCGTTCATACATTTAATATCGAATGTGTTGCTCAAGATGTCGGTTTTGTCGCAGTTAACTATTGTCCTTTTGGCTCTATCCGCCGTTACTGGCATACGCGTGAAAAGCGGGCCTGGTAATGCCACTTCCTTTAAAGACACGCGCATAATTGGCGGCATTGTGGCCGAGGACGGCTTCGCACCCTACCAAGTGTCACTGCAGTACGGTTACAGTGGCAGTCATTTTTGCGGTGGTGCCATCATTGACAAGGACTGGGTGCTTACTGCCTCGCACTGCGTCATTGGTTCAACACCAATGGACATTGTAATTGCCTCCGGTACTAACGTTTACTATCTGCCCGATGCGAGGACACATGTGAAGCAGATCTTCATGCACTGCAATTACGACAATCCTGACATGCACAATGACATTGCGTTGCTGAAATTGAACAGCTCGATCGTTTTCAATGAGAAAACGCAACCGATTCCGCTGCCTGAGAAGCCTATGAAGGACGGCGATGAGGTTATACTCACTGGCTGGGGCTCAACCGTGCTTTGGGGCCAATCGCCAACTGATTTGCAGAAAGTTTACCTGAATTATGTGCCATACGAGAAGTGTAAAGCGCAGCTTAATGATGATCCCGAGCATGGCATCGGACATATTTGTACTTTCACGAAGCAAGGCGAAGGCGCCTGCCATGGCGACTCTGGTGGTCCGTTGATCAGCAGTGGTGTGCTGGTGGGATTGGTCAACTGGGGTTATCCTTGCGCTACGGGCGTACCCGACGTGCATGCAAACGTTTATTACTACCGTGATTGGATCAGAAAGATAATGAGTGGAAATGCCAAGTGCTAAAAGTATGGAAAATGTCATAAATGAACCGCAATCAGTAATTTATCGTAATTGTTTGCTCGATTTATTGCCGTATTGCTTTTGAAAAATCTAAATTTTGTAGACAATTTATTAAAGATATTATATGATTGTACTTTTTTACGCTTTGATAAAGTCAATGGTCAAGTTTATGGCATTGCAATAAGACTTTCGATAAATAAAGCCCTAAATGCGCGCCACTTATCGCCGACTGTTTAGCCATTAAGTCATTAGTCAACGGTTCATTCATTGTTTTCCAGCACGTTCAAGATGAAGGTGTATGTCGGCCTAGCGCTAGCATTGCTTATCGCAATGCTCGAATGCCATGGCCAACGTATAGTTGACGCCGACGGCAAACTAATTTCCTCTGCCGGCAAGGACAATAGAATAGTGGGTGGCACGTTGGCTGAGGAGGGTTTTGCACCCTATCAGGTGTCATTGCAGGACAAAACGGGATTTCATCAGTGTGCTGGTGCCATACTGGATAGAAAATGGATTATTACGGCCGGACATTGCGTAGACAAGCTGACACCGTCGGATCGCACTGTCATTACAGGCACAATCAGATGGTTAACGCCAGGCGCACGCTACTATATCGAAAGTATCTACATGCATTGCAACTACGACAAGCCGTACATGCACAACGATATTGCGCTACTGAAGCTGAATGACTCGATTGTCTACGATGCATACACTGGTCCGATCGCCTTGCCTATCAAAAGGATGAAGGAGAATGACGAAGTGATATTAACCGGTTGGGGCGCCAGTGTTTCTCAAGGCGCTCCAACCGAGTATCTACACAAGCTTTACGTCAAGTATGTGCTCTATGAGCCTTGCTTGGCTATTTTCAATAACACGGCCAATATGGGCATAGGCCACATATGCACATACAGCCAGGCTGGCGAGGGTGCCTGCCATGGCGATTCGGGCGGTCCGCTCATCAGCGATGGCAAATTGGTGGGCATTGTGAATTGGGGTCGTCCCTGTGGTGTTGGCTTGCCGGATGTGCAGGCCAACGTGCACTACTACACTGATTGGATACGCAGGATCATGAGCGGCACTGGGAAATGCTAACTAAGGCAAATCAAATGCATCAGATACTTTAGTTGAAGAATAAAATAGCTTCTGCTTATAAAAAAATGTAATTGTTTTTATTTATGACATTCGATTTAGTAATATTTCTATGGGTTTGGATAATTGCTCGCATAACAGTGACACTGTTTGCAGTTGGTGGACATCATGCGTCTGATCCAATCGAGATAGTAGAAGACACTTGCATGTGAATCCGGATAGCCCTTGGCGCATGGCATGCCCCAGTTGACGAGGCCGACTAGTACGCCGCCACTGACTAGCGGACCACCCGAATCGCCATGGCAAGATCCCTGACCCACCTGCGTGTATGTGCATATATGTCCAACGCTATTATCTGTATCATTGCCCATCAATTCCTGGCAACGTGGATAGTCCCAGTAGGTGAGCGTAACTTGCTGTAGCACATCGGGTAGATCGCCCCACAATTCGGTTGTACCCCAGCCGGTGAGCAGCACTTCAGCGCCATGTTCCATGCGTTCGGTTGGCAGTGCAATGGGCTGAGTGTTTTCGGTGAAAATGATCGAATCGTTAAGGCGTATAACTGCTATGTCATTGTGTAAAGATGGATAATTGTAATTGCAATGCACCCAGTATTCTTCCACAAAGTACTTGGCTTCGGGCGTGTACCATACAATTGAGCCGGTGGCCACACGTAAATACGTCGGATTATAGCCAAAGACGCAATGCGCTGCGGTCAGCACAAAACGTTCATCGATGATGGCGCCGCCGCACATATGATCGCCGTACATGCCTTGCAGCGAGATCTGATAGGGCGCTAATCCCGGTGTCGCATCATTTCCACCAACGACACGATTATCAAATGTATTGCTTCCAGCTAGATATTTCTCTAGTAGAGCTGCCTTGGGTATGGGACGTCTGATGGCCGAGCTCAACTGGAGCAGGCTCACAAGCAACAGCAGTGCGGAGAATGCCGTCGAACGCGTTGCCTTCATGTTGCGCCAAAAATCTGTAACTATTAAGCAGACTCATGTGTACTGATTTGCCTTTTATACTCGCGTCAGTGATTCATTTATCGTGTTTCATGTTTCTTTTTGATTTTTATTTTTTATCGAAAATCGGTGTCGATATCGTGTGATCATAAAGTGAACTATTTTGATTAGTTTTTTGTTGTTCTCCATGTTGCAATAAATGCTTTAATGACTCTGGTCAAAGTTTACTGCCAAAGGGTCCATAAACGCCAAGAATTACAGGCCAACATAATATTAAAGTTACCACGGCTTGGTTGAAAAATGATGTCCTCTACATTATAGAGCAGCAGATGTAATTATTTTTTGTCAAATTATTCAAAATCATTACAGAAAAATTCAGAAACATTTTATAGTTAAAACTTGTAGTCAATTTTATTCAATAAATAACTAATACACTATTTTAGCTTTAAAGTTAAATAATCTTCAAATACTGAAATGCGTCAACCTCTAAGAGTCTTGCACAGTGATGTCGTGCGCCTGATCCAATCCCTGTAGTACACGGTATTTGCATACATGTCGGGCTTGCCGACGGCACAGGGTGCACCCCAATTGACCAGACCAATCAGTTTTCCCTGCCATATAAGTGGCCCGCCTGAATCTCCGTTACACGCGCCTTCGCCCTCCTGAGTCAATGTGCAAATGTGTCCAATATCGACGCCTTCATTGTCATCCCATGCTGCTTTGCAAGCTTTGTGGTCAAAAATTTTCAAATCAATACGTTGCAGCATCTCCGTCGTTGGATTATTTAATTTTGGACTGCCCCAACCGAGCAGACGCACTGTTTCGCCATGAGGTGGTTGTGTCTGACTAAATGTCACCGGCTGCGTGCGATTATTGAACTTAATAGTCCCATTCAAACGCACCACGGCAATGTCATTGGCGTAAACCGCCGGAATGTCGTACATGCAATGCACAAGGGACAAGTCCGGTTGGAGTGTTTGGCCCGGTTCGGTGCGATTGTTGGTTCCCACGATAACGCGTAGCTGTTCAAGGTTAAAGTCTAGCATGCAATGTCCCGCGGTCAGTATCCAGCTTTCGTTTAGTATGACACCGCCACAGACGTGCGAACCCCAGATTGCCTGTATAGACACAATGTAGGGTGCTTCGCCTTCGTCTGCCTCCTGGCCACCAACAATTCGGTTATCACGTAACTGACCTTCAGTGATCTTATCATCTCCGAATTGCCTATGTATGCGTTTTGCGTCAGTAAAAACCCCAAATGTCAGCAGCAGAACAACGAGACTCGACCAGTGGAGTCGTAAATGTTGCATGGTGCAAAAGTTTGCTAAATTTCCGTGGCAATAATTCGAACTGAACTCACAAAATTAATGACCACCAATGAATGATTGGTCATCGCACCTTGCTTTTTATAGAAAATCCATAAAAGATAATGTTTTTTTTATTATCCATTAATGTTTTGGTATTACCCGTTGGAAATGTCCAAGTTTTAGTCCAATCTTTATAGTGTCCAATAGTAAGGCGTATCTTTATGGCATTTGGATATGCGACAAGTGAACGGCATTTCCCTAAATTGGACATCATAAAGATTGGTACTTCAAACGCCGAAAACAAAACAGAGCTATTGGATTTTCCAGTTTGCAGTTCTGACTTGCAATAATAGTGACATTTGTGTTTATACAAAATCATGTATTGCTCGTTTTGATAATATCAAAGTATAGACGCATCATTTTGACCGATTCGTTCGGCTTGACACATCGAAGTGAATGTTCATATTTTGGCCAACAAGCCAGGCGCCATTAGATTTTATCAATCGCTCGTTATCCAACTGACCATATAAGTCTGCACTATTAACTACTCACATAAAGATAAGTCGTCCACACCGATGTGTAAATTGAAGGCAATTGTTCAATTGGTCTCAGTGTATTTTCGTGTATCGCAGGCACACAATGAGCGAAATTCTGGTGAAATCAGCATTGCTGCTGACGTTGGCAATTCTCATAGGCAGTACCACTGCCCTCCGCATGCGTGGTGCACCTTACGTGGGGCTTGCCAATGAACACAAACGTCCAGTTCTATCTAAATTCGGCAGCGTCGATGCTGAGACACGCATCGTAGGCGGCGAACAGGTCGAAGTCGGCTATTCACCTTGGACCGTCAGTCTTGCTAACATTTATTACTATCACTTTTGCGCCGGCGCCATTATTGACAAATTGCATATCCTAACGGCAGCCAGTTGCGTTGCGGGCTTAAGAGCCAAGAATGTACATGTGCTAACGGGCACAAGCAGCTGGTGGAACGAGACGAGTCCCGAATATAATGTAGACGAGATCATACTGCATTGCAATTTTGACAAGCCACTCTATCATAATGATATTGCACTGTTGAAGCTATCGAAGCCGATTGAATTCGATGATGTGACTAAGGCAGTTCCCTTGGCCGACTTGGACGAATTAGAAGAGGGTGAGAAACTCACATTTGTCGGCTGGGGTGAGACCGCTATTGGTGAAAGCTTACCCGCCGACTTGCACAAAGTCGTGGGCACCTATCTACCATACGAGGAGTGTAAGATCGCGCATGGCGGCTCGGATGATGTAGACCTGGGTCATGTCTGCTCAAAGCAAGAGATCGGCAAGGGTGCGTGCCATAGTGACACCGGCGGGCCACTGGTCAATGAGAAGGGTGTACTTGTTGGCATTAGCAATTGGGGCGTACCCTGTGGATATGGTTTCCCCGATGTTTATGCTCGAGTCTCTTTCTACAACGATTGGATTCGGACGACCATTAATGGCTGCGCAATAAGTTAAATTTTTTAAATGAGATTTTATAATATTTTTGTAATCGATTATTTAATAAATACTTGAACAATGAAAAATTTTGTTGATTATGATATGAGGGTCATTCCAATATTTATGGGGTCTGCAATAAAGAAGGCCAGTTTATTATTGGCAAATGCACGTAATAAACTGTCTATATTGGCTATATCGATCTAAATTAAGCAATCAATAAGAAGGGGTACAAGAGAGAACGGGGACAGTCCTCATCGCTTTACTTAAAATTTTTAAAAATAACAAAGGGAGGAGGTTCAATAGTTAGGTGAGGAAAAATTAAGGTAATTAATGGACGTGTTCGGGATTTTGTTACACTTATGTAGAATCGTGTAAATTTTAGAAAGAAATTTGACAAATATATATTTTAGGAAGGAAAGGTCTTATCAATGATCCAGTGGCCTTTCCAACAGGGGGTTTTGATTCCCAAAAACCATCCCCTTTGAGCCTTCCCGGTTCTTAAATACACAGTTTTGATAAAGTTGACGTTTATTGTGTATAGTTTATTGTCGATTGTAAAAAATTTTTATCCAAATCAGAACTATTTATCACGCACGGACAGAGTGTTTTCATTACTATGCACTGGTTTCAATATTTTAGTCTCTGTTTAGATATCGAACGATCATGAAGTATCAATTGAGCGTTGTGTTAATTTTTGTGGTCGTGTCCTGCACAAATGGACTACGCATGCACGGTGCACCATATCCTGGTCTGGTCAATAAGGACACCCAACCAGTCCGACAGCAAAAGAGTGGCCGCATAGTCGGTGGTCAGGAGGCCGAAGTTGGTTTTGCGCCCTGGCAAGTGTCGGTACAGAATAAAATAGGCAACCATTTTTGCGGCGGTGCAATAATTGCAGACCAATTTGTTCTGACCGCCGCTAGCTGCGTTGCCGGCTTGCAAAGAAATAACGTCAAAGTAGTGACAAGCACGAATGACTGGGCTGGCCTGGCATGGGAATATTACATCGAAGAAATAATCATGCACTGTAACTTTGATAAGCCGCTTTATCACAACGACATTGCCCTGCTCAAGTTAACAACGCTGATTGCCTACGATGAGGTAACGCAGAACATAACACTTGCACCTTTGGACGATCTGACCGCGGGCGATAAGCTAACCATGACGGGTTGGGGAAACGAGGAAATCGGTGAAGAGTCCTGGCCTTGGAATCTAAACAAACTCGAAGTGAGCTACGTGACGAACGAGGCATGCAAAGCGGCGTACACTGGCATATCCAATGACATCGATGCTGGTTCGCTTTGTACTTCGTCGCCGGTGGGTCAGGGCGCTTGCCATGGCGATACTGGTGGACCACTCGTCGACAGCAAGGGTCGACTTGTTGGCATTGGTAATTGGGGTGTGCCATGTGCTTATGGTTTTCCGGACGTCTTCGCACGTGTCTCCTTCTATCACGATTGGATACAGACAACTATAAATGGCTGCAATATTCAGTGAACTAATTCTAAGTTAGGTTTTTTCCATAGACTTAACGAAAATATTGATAAAAAAATAAAAAAATGCAAAAAAATGATTACTTTCCAATTTTTCAAATCAAAGTTCGCAATTTGAGTGCAAATCACAAGTACACCGTCTAGCCAGGCCGACAGAGTGTGATTTACGCATACAATAAAATCACTTCTTGCTAAAAATTCCGTAGCTACACAACTTTTGCCAAAATTATTGCTGATAATTAAGAATCTTAAGACAACTAATAATTCTTAACGCCTTGTAAAAATTTTCCATGCAGGCAAACAATGTTTCAAAGTACATAATTAAGTAGTTGTTGATAAAAGAATTCCCCACATACGACCAAAATAGACTTGTCTACATGATTGCTCTGCATGACTAACCTATTTATCGAACACTTTTGTTTTTAGCTCTTGAGAGTAACGCAGTCAGAAGTGTATTCCCAATGGCCGAACTGATTAGTAAACATTCGGATTTCGATTTCACTATAAAAATGAGCTTATCAACTCATTCGTGCTGGTCAGACGAGATATCAAAGCTTCCGAAAAATAGCTTATCAAGGCTAAACAATTCGGCGAATGGGCATGATAAGGCTTCACTCAAGCATGAATTTTGCAAACACAGCCTTGGTATATAAGACGAAAGGCCCAAAAGCAGCGACAACATTAACTATTCTAAATTGAAAGTGTATGCAAGTCGTTGAGCTTAGCAGAGTAAATAAATAAATTAAGTGAATCAAGCCAAAACAATGAAATTTTTAATCGTATTAACAGTCGTCGCTATAAGCGTCTGCGTGGTGCGTGGCTTTGGCATACGTAGCACAAGAGGCGTTCAGCCGGAGACGCGCGTCGTCGGTGGCAATGTAGCGCCAGACGCTTTTGCACCCTATCAGGTCTCTATCGCGAACACAATCAACGGTGAACATGTCTGCGGTGGAGCGATTATCAGTGAGGATTGGATTTTGACCGCGGCACATTGTCTAGAGTGGCCGATCCAATATCTAAAGGTTATCACTGGTACCAACAATTGGACGCAACCCGAAGCGGAGTACAGTGTGACAAACGCTAAGGTACACTGTCTTCATAATATGCCAATGTATCACAATGACATTGCGCTGCTCAAAGTCGACAAGCCCATTGTCTTCAATGAACGTACGCAGCCGATCAAGTTGGCGACGTCTAACACACTAAAGGATGGCGACAAACTGACAGTCACTGGTTGGGGCAGCACCAAGACTTGGGGTCGCTATTCGCAGCAATTGCAATCGATCGTATTAAATTATCTGGAACACGAGTCATGCAAGGACAAAGTACGCAATGAGGCCTGGCTGGGCGACGATCACATTTGCACCTTGACGCATGAGGGCGAGGGTACCTGCCATGGCGACTCCGGTGGCCCGCTGATCGATGAGAATCACATGCTCGTTGGCGTTGTCAATTGGGGCGAGGCGTGTGCGATCGGTTACCCCGATGTATTTGCCAGTGTAGCGTACTTCCATGATTGGATACGTGAAGTGCTGACAGATAGTAATACTTGTTAGTGATTAGAGAAAATATCAAGCCAAAGTGCAAGAGCCTGAAAACAAAACCGCTGCCAAAAAAACGAACAAATAGTTATGTATTAATTTTAAGCATTAATTTATACAAAAAAATAAAATAACAAATTATATTTAACAAATTAAAGCTCGTTTGAATATTTTCTAGTTGGAAATTCCTACTACTTACATATATACTCCTGAGTATCAAAAATGTTTCTTCTTTATAAATTATAACTATTTTTGAGACTTGATTTATTCAATATATCCTCTTCCATTGAGTTGAAGTCCTATTTAAATTAGATCAGACTCTTTAGATAATTATTCAACTGATCGTTTTCAAATTTAACCAGATTTTTTTTATAGGATCGAACCACACCAACTCAAAGTAATAGTCCAAAAGTCGGATCGCTAAATTACTACTTTGTTGTTTATTTAGATGTTCAATTTAATTGTTATTGCCTTTTTTTAGTTTATGACAGAAATTGTGAAGCCACGCGTGGAGGGTATCTAATCTTCGATAATATTCTACTTTTGGGATCAGTATACATACATGCAAAGTTACATTGTATGTGCCATTGTCAGCTATCAAGTTCAGTCTACCAAGAAACTGACAGAGAACAAAACATTTCTACATGTTACTCAAGTGCATTGACTCAGTTGGGCTTTGATGCGTGACGATTTGTGGCATGCGGGATGACAATAGCGCACAGCAGGACTTAAGGCAACATGTCTGGCGACAGACACGTGACTTGCATGACAATGAGAGACATTGGTTTGTATAAAAGCCCTGGCAACAATTGCGACAACCTCATAGCGATCTGAGCATGCGCAACGACAATGTGGCAGTACAAGAGCTTCTATTATATTGCACTCTGCCTGCTCGGGCTGAAGTTCTTCATGGCCAGCGCTACAGCCGCATCAAACGACAACAATGACGTACTCTACCCACCGCAATTCACCATCAATCGCATCGTGGGCGGCGAGGAGGCCGAACCCAATATGGCGCCCTATCAAATCTCACTGCAATCTTCACGGAATCGTCACTTTTGCGGTGGCGCAATCATCGATGCGCGTT
This sequence comes from Phortica okadai, assembly GCA_034638295.1. Classification (NCBI taxonomy): domain Eukaryota; kingdom Metazoa; phylum Arthropoda; class Insecta; order Diptera; family Drosophilidae; genus Phortica; species Phortica okadai. Next base: position 1,650,184 of record CM067849.1, on the reverse strand, counting down.
GGATTATCACCGCGGCCCATTGCGTGCATGGCCAGAAGGCGTCAAACATTAAAGTGCTCACCGGCACACAGAACCTTATGGAGAATGCGACCGCCAAGCATTACTATGTCGATCGCATTGTGACGCATTGCAATTACAATCAGCCAGCCTTTGCCAACGACATTGCACTGTTGCATCTGAACGACACCATTGAGTTCAACAACCAGACACAGCCGGTGGCATACGATCACGAGCCGCTCGAGGCGGGCGATGAATTGCTGCTCACCGGTTGGGGTACGTTGTCGTTGGGCGGCGAGGTGCCACAGCGTTTGCAACATCTGACCGTAAAGTATGTGCCCTTCGATGAGTGCCGCGAGGCGCACGACAACAGCACCTGGGTGGACATTGGACACGTGTGCACCTTCAATGACAAGGGCAAGGGTGCTTGTCACGGCGACTCGGGTGGTCCACTGGTGCACAATGGCAAGCTGGTGGCGCTCGTCAACTGGGGTCGCCCCTGTGCTAAGGGTTTCCCAGATGCACATGCGCGTATCTCATACTATCACGACTTCATACGTACACAGCTATCCGGCTGTCAACGTGATAAACCAAGCTCACAAGAGCCGGCAACAACAACACCAACCACAACAACAACAACATCACCACCAAATGCACCAGTGACAAGTGAGAGTTTGTAAATTTGATTATGAGTTGTATTTGATTAATATAAGAAAAACAAAACAAATGCAAAAGACTTAAACTATAAATTCTTGGACTAATCTTAGCTACGGTGACAATATGTACAGCGGCATAACTAACTAAAACAGATTTACTAACATGACAGATCCTCAGAACTGGTTCGCTGGCAGATACTGGTTGTTGACCAATGGCTGCTGTTGCTGCAACTGTTGCTGCTGCTGCTGCTCCTCATGGTGCTGCGCATAAGGGCCTTGTTCCTGTGCCTGACCACCTTGCAGTTGCTGCAATTCCTCCTCATCCTCCTCGGGCGCATCCAATGAGCCGACCACTGAAGTGATTGGCGCAACACCCTCATCGGTGATGGTCGAAGTGCCGCCCAAGCTATCGTATTGTGTCTGAATCTGGCGTTGAGCATTGACAGCCTCTTCGGGTGTGCGGTACTTGATGAAGAACACTTCGGGCTTGTTGATATGCTGTGGCGCATCAGCGATGGCATCTTGCAAATCGGAAGCGGTTGTCTTCTTAGCCAACACATAGACCACGGTCTTCTCCTGCTTGAGCGTCTTGGCCAGATTGAGTGCAGCGGCCTTGTTCGTCTGTGCGGGTGTCTTAACGAAGAGTACATTGTAGTGCTTGCGTGGCTGCTGTGCCAGTTGGGCGAGCTCATCCTGTATCTCATCTTCGGACTCCTCAGGCGCGGCGTGTATGAAGAAGTTCTTGGTCACAATTGGTTTCTTTGGTATTCTAGCACGTGGACGTGGGCGACGGTTTGGCGTGAGTGGCGCAGTCTGGAAGTTGATTGGGAAACCGGTAGGCATGGGCAAGGCGGCAACTGGACGTTGTGGCTGCGGCTGATAGGCCTGGGCAACTGGTGGCAAGTACTGTTGGCTGCTCTGTGGCGCATAGTTCTGTAGCAACTGTTGGGATTGTTGCTGTTGCTGGATCAATTGGGAGATCGTTGGCTGTTGCAATTGTTGCGACTGAGCGCGATAATTGTAGCCAGGCTGCGTCAAGCTGATGTCAGCGCGTGCCAGCGCCAGTGTCGCCATGAGAACAGTCTGCAAATGTAAAAGATGCCATAGGCTTTTATTAGCTTATTCATTTTTTTTCACTATGTAATCCAAATTAATCCGTTTGCAAATTGTTTGACGTACCACGAAGATCTTCATGTTGTCGCTTGGTTGATTTAGTTAAGTTATGCTGTTAGTTAAGGCAAAGCTGTTTCTGTTGCTGTTGCTCGAGTTGAACTGTGCTGGGTTGAACGATGCGACAAGTTTTTATAACAAGCTTAGTCAACGCAGCCAGCAAAAGTTCAAGTCGAAGTCGTTCAGTGATGAATGTAAAATACAAAAGTCAAAACCAAATACGAAAAACAGAAAAACACAAAAATAAATAAATAAAAAGAGTGGCAGTTGACACACGATAAACTAAAAAACCAACACCAACAGCAACAGCTCGACAACAACATCATTTGAATTTGTTTAATAGAAAATTAATAAAATATAATAATAGTGAGAAAATGACAACAGCGTTGACGACCATCGAAGTTGCAACAATTTCAGCAATCGAAATAACAAATAATGTTGTTGGAAAAGACAATGGAAAAGCTCAGCTCAGCTCAGCTCTGCTAAGCGTCGACGATGAATTTGTTCACATTTTGTTATACTTATGTTTGTTTTTGTTAACAACATGTATTGTTGTTGCTGCTCAGATAGTTATTTTAGCTGTTGTAAAATGCGTTTTCTTTTTATTAGTTCAGTTTCGTTAACAATTTGCATGAAAACAAATAAATAAACAAAACAAAAAAAAAAGTATTTCAATAAAAACCTTTTTGTATTTTTACACAATTCGCTTTTTATTGATTAATTAAATTGGTTGACATCATTTTTTGCCACGAACTAAATTGCAAAAAAAAAAAAATTTTAAATAGCAATTTTTTTTACATAAATAATCATTTTGTGGCTTTTCGTCAAAGTAGCTTCGGATAATTTTTTTGTTTTTGGTTTTTAATTTTGATTTTTTATGCGCGTTTTTTGTTTCAAAATTTTGCGCTTCACGCGATATTAAATCAACTCCATTCAATTGATTTCATTCGAACTAATCGATCGAAAATGTTGTAAGACGTCAGACAAAGGAGCGTAAATTTGTCGCTCACAACGAGCTGAGTGATCCATTAAATAGAAAGAGAAGAAAAAAACCCGAAGTCAATTTTAGTGTCGTCAAGGTTTTATTGGCCATCCATTTACTTTCAAATGATGCTCTTCGATTTATTAGTTGCATTTTGTGTGAAAAAGTGAAGTTGATAATCAAACACACAATGATCGATGCTTTACATAAAGCTGTAAAATGTATAAGTTGCTCCAGTTTAGGCAATTTGTTGTCTTTTGGCCATTCGCTGCTCATCATTAGCAACTTTTCGCTATAAAAGTGAAGGTCCAAAATGTCGTCAAGCAAAGGGAAAGGTAATAATGTAATGCATTGAAAATACAGAAGCAAAGATACAGAAGCAAGGTTCCAAGGTTGTAGGCAATGTGGGCGTGAAGCTTAGAAAAAACTATTTTAGCCACAAGTTACCAACTTGAACTTGATAAATGCGTGGGTGCTTGCAGCTTGTTTGACCTCAACGCAATATTGAAAGTTCAGCGACAAATTAACGCTGTAAAGGGTCGACGTTAATCAACATACATCATGTAAAACTATTTCGAAAGCACAGCTCAGAGCCTTCAAGTTTTAAACATATTAATTTTTCTTCACGACAAGCCAAGTTAATATAAATTATGATGACCCCCAACGCAGGTCTCGAAAGGGTCGCGTGTTCGGCTCGAGTGCATCTTTTTAAATATTCAACAGTTTCATGCAGGCCATTCACAAAACCCTAACTTATCGGACAGCCTTCAGAGATACGCAACCGAGCATAAGTCAAATGCAACTTAGTTTTATTTTTTGTTAAATTTCGAAAACTGGTTTCGTACTTTCTCACGCCAATTTCGAGAAATGTGTTAACCGCTGTCATTTCCACTCAGACTCTGCCGTTTCGTTATGCAAATCGTGGCCACCACGCAACTTCTTCGTTTCGATTATAAATATAACGATATGTCAAAGATATTAGCTATTAATTTCCGTCAAATGAAAGCAAATTAGAAGCGTGCAGAAGCGAAAATTTCACATTATTATTAATAATAAATTAACGGATTTCGGTTTTTGGACTTCGGTTCGGCGTTGATAGTTTTTATGACTTACAAGTCTTGACTAATAAATTAATGTTTTTTGTACGAAATTTGCAATGCAGAAAAATACAACGAAAATGGCATAATTATGTAAATGAAATTTATATAAAAAATGGCATGGAATTTGCTTTGAAAATGGCACAAACAAAAAAAAAAGATGAAGTGAATGTCTTCGAGCGAATTTCCGGCAGAAATGCTTTTGTAAAAAATATCATTTCATTTTATTTTTTTCAAATTCGATGACAAAAGTGGAAACAATTTTATTTTGTTAGGCAAATCTCTTATAGCGTTGGCATTGCTCAGCTCATCTCATACGAGTTTGCATCGTTCGATCAATCATCCGATTTCGACGCTTTAATTACTGTCGCACATCACGGTCGGAGCCTAATCACGCACTAGGCCTATGTTCAGGTTCAACTATCACAATATTGTTGACTTAATGCAAAATACGCAAAAGGTTAAACGAACGTTTGCATATGAAATTATTTATTTAGCACATGTCATTCTCTACATGCATACAAATGTGACAGCAGCCAAGCAGCAGAGCAGAGCGCCGCCCATAGGCAATGGAATGTTAGCCAAGCCGATTCGCCTTCGCTTCGCCCACCTATGGCCAGTCGTATACAGATCGAGGGATCGGTTGTTAAGCTGCTGAATGGGGCGTGGCTTGCCTGCTGGACCTTCTACGAACTCAACTTTCTTGAATTCAGCTAGCTTGTGATAGAAAGTAAGTAGCGAGATTATTGCGTTGATCTTGCTGGTTGACCGTCTTACTTACCTGCGCCGTTGTCACATAGGATGTTTTGTCTAAAACGATCCACGTGACGACCTCCGAACATGGCGGCGTCAGTAACGATCCATCGTATTGATAAAAACCCATCCGTTCCAGCAGTAACTTTTTTACCACCAACGGATGTTCCAGTGTCTTTGGTTGGTTTATGTTAGCCGCGCTACTGACCTTATGCAAGTCTTGTGATATATTCTGCAACGGCGACTTAGGCACGTCACGTTCCTTAAAGAGTATTGCAATCACTGTAAAGCCATCTTCATGATGGGCAGCTTCTTTATTCGTTTTGTAGAGCTTATTACGATGCAGCATGTTCACTTCGAGTGGATGCTGGCTGCCATTTAGCATGTGTTCGCTTAGGTAACGCAGTGATATGCCTTGCAACAGCCAAGTGGAATTCTCGTTCCATGGCAAGCCACTGAGTTCCATTGCATGAGGGAATTTGGAAAGCATGACTAAAGATAAAGTCAGCAAAAATGCAAAATACGGAAGCCAACAACTCACTTGAATGTCCATTATTGGTGATGGTGACTTTCTCTTGATTTGCTTCATAGCCCTTCAAGTTGAGTTCAACAAATTCCAGTTCGGTTGCAAGCTTCCTGTTGAGTTCAATAGGACTCTGCATTTTGCCAGTTGTACACTGACCACTCCAATAGTTCAGATCTGTATTTTGGAACAAAAAAACGGAAAATCAAATCGATTCTTAAATAATGTATAGTTTTATTGAGCACTTGCTGTAGTCGGAACATGCGTCAGTTGCACTTGAAAAAAGTTTAAAAATTTTTTGAAGGCAGTTTGTAAAAAGAGACAAAACATTGCCGTCTTTTAGGGATCAGTTTAAATTTTAAATTTATTTGTAAATTCACAAGCATACTATTAGGCTTTTATTTTGGGATGTATCGCAAATACAATAGAAAATTATTTTGCAGCCCTGGACAATCAAGTATACGATTTTTCGAATATTTTTCTAAAACTTACCCTTAAATTTGAAAACGCCTTCGTAGTCGTGAAAACTCCTATCGCTCACAACCGTTTCGGCAAAACATACTTCGAAAAATTCTTCGCGTGAGTTACTTTTTCAAATTTTGAAACATTTCTACTTACACGTAAAAATTAGTATCCAAATAATAAAATCTCTCATAATCGTCAATTTGCAACATTTTACGACTTCAATTCTCTTATGTCGATCTGTTGCTTTGTAAAATGACTTACAGACAAAAAGACGTAATCGTTCAACAAACATTACAACTGATTTTTTAAACAAAACAACAAACAATTTGACAGGCACTATACGCTTGCTAGTTTAATCATTTTTAGATAAAGGTGATATGACGCAGGAAGGAGGTTTAATTGAGTGATATTTTTAACGCTGACCAAAAAAACAAACTTTTATCACAGTTTTGTGAACAATGCAATTAAAAACATGATTGGTCAATTATTTAATGAGTCCATAGAATTTCAAAAGTATGCGAAACTTAATAAGAAACTATAAATAGAATTAGTCTCATAAACTGACCAAGTGACCAACAATAAAGTCATAAAGGACGCGTGGTTCACATTTCATTTGGAATGTGAATTACTCTGAGCAAAAGTCGATTTTCTGTAGTCCATAAATAAATTATTCTAATATTCTAAGTAACAAAACATAACAGTAATGCTTTGGATAAGACTTATCAGAATGGTTGTGTTTGAGTCATCGCGCTTACAAAGTCAAAATTCTTGTACGCAGTTCGAATACTCTGAGTCACAACTGGGGGAACATAATTAGACGGCGACCACAAATATCTCAAAAACACTTTATGAAAGAAAATCACTCAAGTAAGGCACTTTTTTACATTTATTGACTAGTCCAATTTCACATACAGATAAGAAATAATGATATATGGTATTATTAACGCATTTGTCTAAGACATTTGCATATACAAATTTTGCTCAATTGGTTATTTTGATTGTTTTTGATTGCGCATACAAAAAGTGATTATATAACATAAACTATAACTTATTCAATTAAATAATGAGTACTATAACAATGTATAAAGCGTGTGTGTTCGTTGTCTGAACTTGTACGGCTCGTACTTGTACGTTGCTTGTGGCATGAAGTGTACACGAGCTCGTTCGTAAAATATCTTTGGTATCTCGCTAAAATGCTGAGCAGTTTAAATTTACTGCAGGAACTTGCTGAGGCAGACGAAGAGCAGAGTGCCGGTCAAGGAGAGCGCGATCGGTGTCGATGCGCCACCCTTGCGCGGCGTCACAATGACAACGGCACGATTGTGCAAAGGCTGAATGGTGCGATAGTTGTTATGCAACTGCTTGCCCTCAGCGTACTCGAGCTCCCGGAACTTCTCCACTTGCTCCAGCGTCACGGGGTGCGTGTTGGCCAAGACAAGCCAGGTTACAACCTCACCACAGGTCGGCGTTGTCAGTGAGCCGGCATAGTTGAAGTAGCCCGAGATGTCCGAAAACAGTTCACTCACCACGAAAGGCTCCGACAAATGCGATGGCTTGTTAACATTCTTGTAGCTCTTGACATCGTCCAGATTGTTGAGCACTTTGTCGATGGCTTCATTGCGCGTATTGGAGACATGGTACAATACGCCAATGACAGTGACGCCGTCCGAGTGCTTGGCTGCCTCAGTCATATTGGCATAGCGTTGATTGCGATGCACAATGTGCACCTCGAGCGGATAGCGTATGTCATTGATGGTGTGCTCAGACCACCAATGCAAGTGTATCTGCTCGACAACATAATCATCCCGTAGTGGACCGCCTTGGAGCACCATTTCATGCTCGAATTGGCTGAGCTGAACTATAGAGAAAAGTATTAGTAAATTGTGGTGATACAAAAAGACAGTGGGAGAGAGGGAGAGATAGAAATTTATTCACCTGAATGTCCATTGTTGGTGATAACGACATTGTTTTGCTTGTCATCATAATCAGAGAACTCCAATTCATCGAATTCGCCCTTCAATTCACCCTTTGTGTTCAAGTTAATGGGACTCTGATATTTACCATTGTCACATTCGCCGCCCCAATGTGGAAAAGCTGTAAAGCAACACAAGAAAACAAAAACATAAAATGGTTGCATAAACGACAGCTACTTAAGAAATCTAGGCTATTCTCAACTTGATCAAGATGTTGCTGTTTCTTTTTCAAATCTATTCAATGCTCTCTCTTGATATCAATGCTAGACGAGTGTCTTTGTGAAAGACTGAGCTGCAAACTTAAGCGCCATCAACGTAGACAAAGACATCGCCGTAGTCGGTGCCCGTGTCTGTGCCGTAGCCGTAGCTAACATCATCATCATGAGCGTCGTCGGCCACTTATCACAATTTACCTCGGTCAGTTTTGTGTGTGCAAAATACAAAATAGCGATGCTAATTTAGTGTAATTTCCACAATTTGAATAAACTGCGTACATTTATGGGCCGCAATTGGCGTATAGCAACCGACATTGAATTATTCTGTTGCTATTTTGGGCCAGTTAAACTAAATTTAGTTGATATTAGTTAATAAGGCACACGCGCATTGCAGATGAAGCGCAAAAATACGCAACACACCACAGCAGAATAGACAGAACACACACGCACACACACTCAACACGCATGATAATATTTGTACTTACGTTCATCTTGATTGACATCGAGATCTGGATAGCCCCAATCGGAAGCGTTGCCCAAAGCAAAGAGCGCTGAAATAGAATCGAAAACAAAAGCATTTTAATTAACAAACGTTGAGGAAGAGCATAAGAGGCAAGGAAATACGGATGACAAGCTATCAAGAGTATCACAGGCGGTTCTTCATTCAACAAGAACTAAATCGAAATGTCATCAGGTGTGAACAAATTAAGACATGAGCACTCAATAAATTAGTTTTCTCTCTCCTAAGAAAGCAAAGAGAGTGAAAGAGGTTAAAAGCACAAAATCGGAAGTGTTTGTTTAAATTTGTGTCGTCCCCAGACCCTTCCTCACAAGCTAATGTCTTAATAGAACAATTTGCTATCCAAATGTTCTCATTAATGCACCTAAAGCAAAAGTAAGAATGCCCTTAAAAACCAACAAGAATAATAATGACAAATAAATAAACATAAAACAAACAAGCTATTTACACGTTTTAATGTCTGTCCGCGTCGTTACTGCCCGTGACCTTCTGCTTTAATGGCAACGATATCTTTTCCTGTCATTTTTATTGTCTTCTGTTACTTGCTGACAACGTTGACGATGAACTTCAACTTGACCGTCTTAAAGTAACGCACCCAATAAAGATCAAAATTGCCGACTCAAACGGAACAAAAAAAAAAACACTTCTCAACGTATACAAAAATAGCAAAAAATTGTTAAAATTAGCAAATTTTAGCCGAAACGACACTTGCCATTTCTCAAAGCTCAACAAGGCGGTGGTGAGCGCGATCGTTGTTGTTGGTGAAACGCTCGCGCGCCAAGTGTTCATGAAAATTATAAATTTCGATGATGAAAAATTTAAAAAAATAAACGACAACGAACAAATTGTTGTGCAACACGCAATCTCTTGTCTAATCGACGATGATGAGCGCAGCGCAATTTTGCTGCCACATCGCAGCTCAGCGTCCGTTTATCTTCATGTGCGGCACTTGGCCATTTTGCTGCCGCGGCTAAAAGCACTCTGGCAGCCAAAGTGACAGCGATTTGTGCTGAGTTGTCTTCGATATGCTTCATGTCTAAATAAGCCAACATAAATATTTGCAAATCACTTTTTTTATCATTCCTTTTTTTGTTGTATTTTGTTTTGTGATTGGAGACACTTTGTAGTTTCAAACAAAAACCAAAAACAATTTTAATAATCGCCAATGTGACTTTTATTGTTGGTTCGCTTTGTTAAACTACTTTTATGGCACTTTTATTGGACATATTTATGTGTTAAGTGTTCAAGAGTCTTAAACTTTTGAAATGATATTCATAATTGTCGCCAAGATGATCAAAGTGTCATATTTATGGCAACAAAGGGTTAAGTTGTTTGTTTCTATGCGCTCACACGTCTTAAATTTGTATTCACACAGTTGATGAGACGAAGAACAAAATATTTTGAATGAAATTTTCGCCGACTTAACAAAATTGACGCGAAAAATAAGCAACAAAATGTGAAAAATATCTGGCATGATGTATGAGCATCACACTGGGCGAGCGAGCATGTTGAAAAGATCAGCTGAGTTGCCAAAATATTATGCTAAGAATATTTTTCGCATTTCTTTTCTATAGCTTTTTTTTTTACACGCCGGGTCTTGACGCAAACTGATGGATTATTTCAGTTCAGTTATTTTTGCTTTGTTCTTATTTTTATGCTCTTTTAATGATTATTTGTATTAAAAAGCATGAAGTTCATAAACCAATTAGACTGAAATACATTAATTTGCCATTTATGTAAACATACTTTTTATATCTTTAATGTGATTTTCTTTGCTTTTGTTCCAGAGACTGCACAGACATGCGAAAAAGTGATGTAACGACAATGAGGCATGTTTTTTTTTGCAATTTTTATTTGATTCATTTTTTTTCTACGATTTTTTATATGTTTCGTTCGATTTCGACGAAAGCAAGACAAATTTTGCTACACTTCAAAGTGTTTTTTTTGTCCGTCCTCAAAAGTAATCCCTTAGCTTATGAACACATGATCTTATCAAGCTTTCTATGAATAAAAGTGGCCGATAGACACGAGCTTGTTATGAAGTGCTTTCGATAGTTTACTTTTTATTGATTATAAAGAAGAATTTATGTCATATTATTTGTTATATTTTGAGTCATTGACACTGTAATAGAGTTGTATGATGATTTGATGGTGTGATAAACTGCACTATCAGCAAGCAAAGACAAATCCCTCTGTGATATTTACTTCATCCGAACAATAACTGATTGGACAATGTATATATTCAATATTGCAAAGCAAACATATTCAGTAATCTGACACTGAGTTAAGCTGAAGATTATAATGCTGATTATCCCAGAATTTCTTAAAACAAAATAAACAATAATTTTTCTTCATTTTGGTTTCGATTTCATTTGTGAACCAAAACCAATTTGTTTGTCCATTTCAATTCGGCGAAACTTATGTTTATTTCTGCAAAATCTGCCAAAACGTTTAAGAATTCGAAATGTTCGAAAAAATTCAAGAAATAACAGATTAACTCAAATCATTTTTTTCAGCTCATAAAATTTAATTTCTAAAATAAACTTTTAATTCTTGTCATTTCATTATTTGTTGCCTTGTGATATTTTTTGTTTAGACAATGCAATTTTTGTTGTTTTTGTTGTTGTGCTGGAAACGTCACTCAAAATAAATTGCAATCAAAATAACAAAAAATAAACATTAAACAGCGACGGAAATTAACAGCAAACAAAAATGCAACAAAATTATAAATTATTTTGTTCTCACTTTTGTTGTTTTTTTTCCTTTTTGATTCATTGCATTTTCCTACATTTTAATTTCAGCAGAGATTGCTGATTGTTTAATTGCAAAATGTTCATGTGGTTTGTTCTTGTGCCCGACAGACGACAATAAACAGATCAATTAGTCCACAAAATCATATAAAAATTTCCATGTTCGTTCGGATTTATGACAATGACTTGACAGTTGATCAAGAGACTCATAATTGATAAACATTTGATTGGGCATGGCGTGTAGCTAGCAGATCGTTCGAATCAAATCTATCAAATCAAATTGCCGAATTTCTTGTCTAATGAGCACTAAAAGCATAAACCGATGACTGCCGCTTATGGCTGCAATCGATCGATCGTTCTTTGGATGATTCGCAAGCAAAGAAACTAAGAAATTTTCCATTCTTGACGCTGTCATGTGTCAGTATTGTGAGATACTCTGCATTTTATCGTACTTCATGAATGCCACCAATAAGAGTTTGTTGTCTTCAGCTGCAGTCGACGTCGACGTCGATGATAAACTGATCAACGCAATGAAGGCGTGAACATTAAATTTGCAAAATAACTGACATTATCGATCGATTTGTTTAAACAAATTGTAATAATTGTTGACTTTATTAATGTTTTTTATTTTTTTGGGTTTGCTTCTCACGCGATTAATAATGACAACAAAATCATTACTTTTTGGCGCTACTATAAAGTTTATTACTTGTAAATAAAACAAATCAACAACGATGAGTGTACAAAATAGTGTTGAGCAATGAAAACATTAAACGCTTCAGTGATTTCTGCTGAAAAGCGTTGAATGCATGCAACAAAACTATTAAGTTTGGGCGAGAGGCGACAGAGGTGAAGTAGCTGACAGTTGACAATGTAAATTACATGAGCTATCAAATCAAGTTGATATTAAATCAAATAAAGAAGAAGAAGAAATAATCATTACAACAACAATTTATTTCGATTTATCAATGAAGCGCTACTGAATGCATGTCGTTGTTGTTGTTGTTGTTCGAATCGTTGTAACCAATGAGATATCATGAAAACGCTGACAAATGTCTAGCAATTGGTAATAACAATTAAGACGATCATGGCGCTTAACTGTTAACTGTTAATTAATCGGTGTTAATCTGCTTGCGGCGACGTCGACGTCAACGTCCAACTCCATTAACAAGAAATCATATTGTTTGCGTACAAAATTTATGACGTCAATAAAATTCGCGCCTAAGATTGAAGGCAAAAATAGACAAAGAAAAAAATATAACAAAAAAAAAGAAGTCTACTTAACTTTTTACAATATATAATCGTTTAATAATTATTTAAGTATCTCGTCACAAGTCTTGTCCACCGTCATTTGTCCGGCTTATCAATATTCGTGTTTTATTTACGCCAAATTGCTTTATCACTGATTTCTGGTAAAAAAAATTTAAAAAAAAACTACAAAAACAACGCGTGAAAATATTTGTCAAATCGCATTGTTTTTTTAATGATCGATTGATTGTTGTTTGTGCCTTAATTTGATCAATTGTGTTCATGTATCTATGTATCTATGCGTGTACGTGTTTATCCATTTGTCTAAGCGGTCAGCAGAGTTACCGAAATAGCAATGAAATGCCGTATGTGTTCCGTAAATAAAAACTGCCGTATCCGGTTGTTATCCACTTCAATAAATTATTGTATCTATCCAATTGATAAGTCCAATTGGCTGCCATCAACTGTGGGCGCGCGGGTGTCTGTGCCACGCCCCAACCAATCGCCACGATCAATGATAACAAATTCGTTTACTTCATTTCATTTTGAACTTTGCACCTTCGTTGGTCGCACTTTGGTGCTTTTTTCTGCTTCTTCTGCCTCTTATTTCTAAATCAAGTTTCCCGTCAGACTTTAGATACGTCATTTGTTCGTCAATTTATGCTTTGCCACCAACAAAATTTCCATTTCTTTATATGATTTATCTTCATTTCATATGTTTTGAGTCATATGTGATTTTCTATGAACTTTTCTATGGTTTATGGTCAATGCATGATTAATGCACGCATCTTTAATTAGATAGTCTAAGGTAAGCAATGACAATAACACTAATCAAATCAACACACTTAATTGTTTGATTTGTTACAACCCAACATTGATGATTAATGCTTGTTTATGAAGGTTTCCCTAAGTCGCAAAGTGATATAAATTTGTGAAAAAATTTGAAAGGAAATCGCAATCGACCGTGGTTTTTATGCTTTGCCAATGATAAAGTTTATCACAACCCCAGACTATGTAAAGTCGGACAGCAACAGAACGCATTTCTCGTTCGAAGATAAACGTATTCAAAGTTCACTTCGGAAACGTTTAAAAGCCTTAAATGAATTTATCAATGAAGGCTGCAAATAATTCATATATTAAAAAATATATATCTATATACTTGTTTATTAAAAAATAGTTCAAAGTTGATAAAAGAAAAATGAGTTGATAGACCGCGTGACTCCAGAACAATGCTCAGATAGTACATGAAGAATAAGAAATGCGTGCGATTATGAATAAAACGCAAAGTTTGCAAAAATCGAGGTAAAATGAACTTTCATATTTTGGAAGGTAAAATATTTATGGTCAAAAATACACATTTAAGCCCAGTCTAAAGATAGCAAGTAAGAGAATGTTGAAAGACACAATCAACTTGAGTAGACTCTTCACTATAAAAATAATAACTTGATTCAAAACCAAATTCAAGTTCAACTTGAGTTATGTTTACACGGGGTTAACCCCCGACTATTTGTTCTGAAGATCTTGTGATGAGTCAGTGATATGTATATCGCTTTTATAGACAAATTACATTTATATTTTTAATAAAATAATAATATAATTTTGCAGACAAAAATTTCAAAAATATTATCGGAAATTCTGAAGTAAGATCACGTTAGTTGGACTGAAGAAGTACCAAAAATATACAAAGTCAAAGAAGGACAACTTAAACTGTTTTAAATTTAAATACTTTTTTATAATAAAATTGAAAAAAATAAATAGAAAACAACGAAAAATACACAAGAACATTTCAATCTCAGATATATTAGGACTCAAAAAAAACGATATAATGTTAAAAATAAAAGATATATTAAAAAATTACCTAATAGCACAAGAAGCAATTTCATTTTGCAGACGAAGAAGTGTTAAAAATAATTTTTCTTTTGCTTATCAATTAAATTTGAATTTAAATTTTGATTTTTGAATTTTTTTTTTTAATAATTTGAACACTTGCACTTGCAGAATTTTGAAATCCTTGCAATAAATAATTTTTTTTTTCTATTATACACAATGTGCCTAAGTGGTCTTGACCAATATTGCACGGCGAGCTCAAGCCCTGACGATGGTTGATTGGCGCTGCTGTTGGAACCGCTGCGCTCGGACGCAGAATGATTACTGACAGAACGCGAACACTTTTAAGCATTAAGCAAAAAACAGAAAAAAAATACAAAAAAAATGAAATAAACGAAAAATCAAAAAATTGTCGAGTAGTTTTTTGTTGTTGCTTTGACGCTAGCGATTTTATTGCTGGTTTAGTTAGTGTTGTTATTGTTGTTGTTATTGCTGTCGCCGAGGCGTGCGCTAAAGAAATGAAAATGACGAAAAATCACAGCAAAGCAGCGTCGTCAACGTTGACGGCGGACGTCGGACGGCACTGAGAAAATTGCAAACGCTTCAGAACATATGTTAGAGAGAGAGAGAGAGGGAGAAAGCACGAGTATCTGAGAGAACGTTTGATCGCGCGAGTAAGATCTTTTTTTTTTGTAGCCTTAATTAGTGATAAGCCGAGAATAGTTGTTGTTGTTGTTTGTGTACATACAAGGGTGAACTGAGACATATCAGCTGTTTGAGCATATTTTCTGCTCGAGAAATCATTTCTAATTTGTTAGTAATTAATTGACATTTAATATTTTTAATTAGATCGACATTGGCGATAAGCGCATGTACACTACACATGATCAGTTAAGCCGCGTGATTTTTACCATTCTGGTTTGACGTTTTTGCCAAATTTATACACTTTTGATAACTGCCGAGTACTTTCGGCGGTTTTAATTAAAATTTTTTTATTTTTAAATTAAAAAATAATTTTTTTTAATTAAAAAAACCAATCAGACTCAACGTAAGTGACGGAGTTCAGGGTACAAAAAGACACGAGGTCGTAAATAGTCATCATCTATTAATTTCACCCACATACAATTTGTACTATGTTTGGATGCCGGTGCAATTAATTTACAGTTATCATACGTTGTTATGCTATTTCTGTCTCTCTATGTGTGCATGTTTGGCGCGGGTTTGGTCAGTGAGCGAGACAGCACTAGCTGCATTATGTCGAGAACAACAATGCCGGTTGATGCACATTTGAAGCTATGCTGCGGAATGCCGTTTCAAGCGGAACGCACTGGATGAGAGCAACTCAAACACTCAAATAATAAATTACTTAACACAATTGACAAAATCATGAAAATTGCTCTCACACAGATTCGACATAATGGACCGAAAAGTAGGCAAGAACAATTTGCTGAGGAAAGAAAGAAAGCAAAAACAGAAAACATAACACATTTTGGTCAAGTTTGGCATTTTACTTTTGTTGTGTTGTTGTTGTAATGATCATGGTCAATGTCAAGGCCGAGACATTGTTGTTGTTGTTGTTATTGTTGGCTGCACTCGAGTACTGCAAGAAAGAGATGGCAATATGCCACTTTGTAATTTAATTTTCTAAATTTGTTAATCTCTCTCGTTGTGCACGTCAACGAGTGTGTTTGTGTGTGTGTGTGGGAGAGAGTAATTTGAATGATTGGCGAAATGCATTTCCGCACATAATTATTTCGTCGTCGCTGTTGTTATTTATTGTTATCAGATTGTAAATAGTCGTTTTATTTTCACGTCAAATTACCCGAAAGTGAAAACAAACAAACAAATCGTATGTAAATAACGCTCAACTGACAGCTGTCGTTAATGGCCTTGAACTACAGTCATTAGAAGGAAATGCAGTCAGCTTTGCCATGGGTGAGGGTAGTGGCTTAGCGGTAATAGAAACAAGAAAAAAGTCAATGCTGAACGAAAATTTTCCGACCTGAATTGTTATGACTTTCAATTGCACACATGTACCTTACTACATACATACATATATATGTAGTATGCACACATGTCTGTGATGGAATTGAGCAAACATTAAGTTTTTCATTAAGTGAAGTTGACAAATTAGTCGTAATGCACCAACTGACCCAAATACCAGTTGCATTCGAATCGTATTAGTAAATATAATTAAGAATTTTTATCGAGGACAGAAATTTCCATACTCAATAAAGCAAACTTATATATCAAGTACGTAGATTGACAACTCACACTCATAAAATATAAGTTAACTTAAGTTTTCAAATTAACTGACAATTCATTTTATTCTTGTGTCGCCGTGGCCACACTTTTTCTGTGACCTGGCAGCACTGCAAAACCGGAAACCCGAATTCTTTGAGGGAGTCACCCACATTGACTTAGCCCAACTGCCCGTGCATGTCCAGGTGATATTGAGCCAGCCAGCATAACTAAGCTCTCAACACCACATAAAACTCTTTTATATGATATGTCATAAACAAAGTTACGTGGGAGCTAAATTGCCAATGCAATGGCCTATCTTGAGAAAGTCTACGGAATAACTTACGCCATATTAATAGTAATTTATAGCGAAGGTGCAGCCACTTTTTTATTAAAAATAACTAAAAATTGTCAATCGTTTTTTCAAACAACTTTCGCTAGACTGCCATCTTTTAATACCTTAAACTTTATTAGACCCGTTGTTAAAGATTATTGATGCCAACTTAGCCATTCACAACGCCTATGGAACCTAACACTCCCAACACTTACTGCACTATCGATAAATCATTTAAACATTTAAATAAAAATGGCTGAAAACATTCCTAAGAATGGCCAAAATTTTGGCTGTCGGCTGTTTATTGGCTGTAAGTCTGAAAAATGGCAAAAAAAACAGCCAAAAAATGGTCAATTTGGCAACACTGCTGCGGCAGCTTGCCCTAAAGCTGGGAAAACATCGATAATGACCATATTCGATATTTTCGATGTTTTTCACATAAATATTCGATAATATCGATATTATCGACAAAATATTACATATAAAAATAGAATATTATATTTTTAGTAAATTTGGCATAAAAATATAGTATTTAAAATGGAATACTATATTTTGCGGGTGAAGTAACCGCTAAATACACGCCATGGCTGAGAACACTCTAGATGATATACGCCGTGTTGAACGCATTTGTCTACCACCCCAATGTGTGAACTGCAACCAACAGTCCTTAAAACTGAAAATTTCAAACCTTAAAAGATCAATCCGGGAGCCCTTCATTACACACATTGCATTTAATTAAATTCGTCTGTGGGTCTCTCACAACCCAACCATGTTCTTTGGTATTGTGGGACATTTTGATGAAAATTAAGTTAATTGAATGAAAATTTAATAATTCGAATTTCAGAATGGCGCGAAATGAGTCGGATTTTGGAAAAACGCAAACGAGCCCACATTTACTCAAAAGCGACAAATTGCATCAAAAGCGTCGACGAAGAAATCGCGAAAAGGGTGATTCGCGACTCCCGCGAAATGGAGGGTAGGGAAATATCCCTTTGGAGTGCACCGCGACATATGCCAACACAATATGCATATGCAGTGTCAATTGGACCAGAAGAGGAAGCAGTTTGTTTACATTTTTGACGCAGCGTTGCATTCGAAAATTGTGCTTCCAAAACACCCTAAAATTTCCCTTACTTTTACTTTTACATTATTTTTTGGCATGATTTTACATTTCAAACATTAACCAACATTAACCAACCATTAATAATTAATAATAATTCATTTTGGACTTTATTCATAAAGTTATATTGACGAATTCGTATATTTAGTACATTTTGTTAGTACATTTTAAAAAACTAGTTAGCAAACACTTATAAAAGCGGGAACGATAGTGACAAAATACTATCGATAGTGGCTCAGAGAGGTAAATATTCGATACCTCGATGGTGCCGTCGATTGTTTCCCAGCTCTAGCTTGCCCGAAATTTTCTCAAATTTTCTTGCAGCCGAGCTAAACTGCACGCGATATATTTTTTATTATTAAAGGTTATAGTTAAATTGGACTTAATTTGTTAACTCAAGCGCCGAGCAGAACAATCTACGTAGCTGTAAGTCTATAATTTTCATTAATTTCTGTCGAATTGCGGCCGCAAAGTATGAACGAAGAATTTGCAAAAAAATTTGCACGGCGGCGAGTGAATGCAGCGGCCGAAAATTCTGCGAAAAGCACACAAATTAGGCATAAAACGAACTTAGAATAAGCAAATTGGCAAATAATTTGCTTAGCCAGCGACTGTGACGATAGTGAATCTTATAGATATTTGGTTATTTGGCGGCATGTGTTTGGAAAAATCTTATTGGAAAAGCGTGCTCGAAATGTGAACGAACGAAGCACGTATGTAGTAAAAGAAGAGGAGTGGTGACGACGGCGACGGAGTAACACGAATAATAAGAAGAGGAAGAATCAACTGAGTAGCTGCGCAGTCGACGCTCTGTCGCCGCCGGTAACGTTCGCGTCTCATTTGCGGGAGGAGAGAACATTGTCCATCATCATCAGTCGCTTTTTTCAACGCAAGCCTGCCGAAAATAACTTCAAATTTTTTCCGTAGTGTGAAAAAGTTAGAATTTGTTTCGATGCTGCTGTCATTTGGCCGAATTTGTCAATCTAGTTTTCTTTTAGCACAATTTGTACGAAACTTATTGAAATTAAGTAAATCTTTGCAGAAGCGGCACTCCGACAAGAAAAGCAGAGCAGTGACAGAGCAAAAAGCAGCAACAAAGCAACATAGCAGAAGACTGATTCAAAAGTGTAAAAAAAAAAATAAAAATAATAAATAAATAAAAAAAAAAATACTGCTAATTCGAGTACGAGTGTGTAGCCACAGATCCAAATCTCACCATTTTCGAAAAAAAAAAAACAAAATCAGCAGCATTAGCAGAAAAGGAGCAACAAAAACCACAAGTGGATTCAGCAGGCACTGGAACGGCAGCGGAAAACATGAACCAGCCCAAAACGGATGAGTTAATGGTGGAAGTCAGGCTGGACAATGGCGCCTATTACAAGGTGAGTTCATTTGCTGGAGATTTAACTCGCTTTCGGTGTTTTTATTCGATTTTTAGTGACAGAAAATGAAAAGACTTCGTCATGCTAAAAGTGTCAATAGTGTTCAGCGTTCCATTGGCGTTGTTTGATATGTGAATATGTCGTCGGCTGTAGCGTAGCGAGGAGTAGGAGTGTCTCCGTCGACGACGCAACGGGAATGTGTGTGCAACAAAAAAAACGAAATTATATCTAAATTCGTAGCTTTGTTTATAAATAGCTACCGCGATTGGTTTGCCTGTACGGTTGTACTAGTGGGGGTGGTTGTGGTGGTAGTGTGTCAACGCCATCGACGTCGTCTGTTTTGTCTGTTCCATTCGCATTGGCGGCGCTGACGTCGGCTTCGGCGCCAGCGTTAGCGTCACCGTCAGCTGTGCGGTAGCTGCTTTTTGTGTGCTTTGTGATTTCCCTTTCTTTCGATTTATGAAGTAATTTTCACTATTTCGCTTTTGTGTGTTCTTCTTTGTCGGTCTTATTCTTTATTTTCTTTGGATTTTTTAAACTTCAGCAGAATTTGATATATCAGTCCGCTGCTGAGTTCTCAGAAACTGTTGTGAAACCGGGAAAGAACCCAAAATAATTGCTTGATCAGCAGCAGCAATTTTAGATTCATATATCCTGATAAGTAGATAGTTATTTTGTGCAACTAAGAAGAAGAAAACAAAGAAAAGTAGAAAAAACTGATTATGAGCTGACGACATTTCAATGAATCATTAGTTTCGTTTATCTAAACAAATATTATAAAACAATAAAAATGTGTTTAGTTCGTCTTTATGATGAGAACGGCGGCGTGCAGTTGAATATGATTTATTTACATTTTCAACAAAGTAGGTTTATTTGTGATAATTGTATTTAAATAAAAAATAATTCGAAACTTATCGCTTAAATGTTTTATTCTTTATGCGCAGGGAATGGTGACGGCTGTCTGCGATGATGGTGTCTTCGTTGAGGTGGACGGGTAAGTGAAACACACAATAAACTTGAGCAATTAAAATTAAACTAAACTAAAATATGTTTTCCAACTAATTTACAACAATTAATAAAACACGACCACGACGACGCACATTTTGGCACATCGAGCACGCTTGACGAAATACAAAAACGTTGATAGATACTCAGAACGCAGGCAAAGTGAACACAAGCTAAAGTCAAAAGTGAACGCATCATTAATTTCACGCTACAATCTTCACTGTCGCACTGTCGGCTACGGCAATATTGCTGCTGGGCGTTAGCATTTGTATTTGCGTGTATTGCCTGCGCTGAGCGGCCCACAGTGGCCAAGCGAAACTGACAAAAAAAAATAACAAATAATTGCGATGCCTTCAAAATGTTTTATTTCGCGCAATTTGTTTTACATTCGTGACCACCAGCGCGCCACCACACAGCGTCCAGCTGTCTATGTGAACGGCGCCAACTGTCCCTTTGTATGTGCATGCTCTTAACTCATCTGTTTTTTTGTGTTTGTGTCCGTCCAATTGACCATTAAAAGAAACTAGTAAGCAACTCAAAAGCGGCATATTTACAAAGGCAACAAAAACTGTCAAGTGTCAACGACAAATGCCACTAAAGAGACGCAGCGGCAGCAGCAGTCGAAGCGGTCGCCTCTAACTGTGCCAGCCGAGTGATAATGGTAGCAATAAGAACAGCAACAACAACTGAACGCAACAGCACACAACGTGACATTGGCAGCAACGGCAACAACAGCGCAGAAAACTATTTTTATCCGTGGAAAGAGATCTGATTTGTTTTTTTTTTTTTTTTTTTGTTCTTAATTGTGCTGTTTTCAAGTTTTAGTTGTATTGGCTTCTTCCGTCGCCGTGACTGCATTTTCGTGACATGTTTGGAAAACATTTGTATTTCTTATTTTTTTCGAGCGTTGGATTATACAAAAAGCGTAAATTTTGAAAGCAGCTAAGAGCGGTTCAAAGTTTTGTATATATCAACAGCTGAAGCCAACGTCAGGGCTTGGATTTTGTTAAATCGTAAGACAAATTACAATAATAATGTGAGAGAAATGTCTTATTTCCGGCTGCAAATTGACCGACTTGCGCTGCCGAGCGCAGCGCTGCTTTGTTCTGCGTCTACTGATGCTGCCATTGCTGCTGCTGCCGCTGCAGACAATACCATTGACCACGCTGCCGTAACTTGTGTATTTTTGTTTGGCACTTGGCCAAGAGCCACTCATGACGCCGCTGCCGCTTGCAATGCCGCACCCGCCGCCGATTTGTCAGCAACGACAATCGTTGCCACTGATCGCCACAGGCCTATGTTGTTGAGCATTGTCGATCGTTGGCGTTCGCGTTCTCGTTTTGCCCGCGCTCTTTATGTGCAGGAATGTGTAAACACCTGTCCAAAGATTTTCTATTTTACCGCCACAAGTCAGAAAAACTAAAATTATTAATTTATATGCTTGAAGTGGCAGAGAGTTTGACGTATTTATCATTTAATTAAAAGTGAAATTGTTTATATATTTTTTTTTAATTTTTTGTGTTTATTATTGTTGCAGCTCGCCCGAAGTTCAGAAATATACCTTTGCCAATGTACGTATGCCGCCGGAAGAGTCTGATGCGCCGCCCGTTTTTGAGGAGGGCATGGAAGTGGAAGTCTTTACGCGCTCGAATGAACGTGAATCCTGCGGTTGGTGGATTGCTACCATTAAAATGATTAAGGCGGATATATGTGCGGTAGCCTATACAGGTTTCGACACGCCCTACACTGAGATCTGCGAATTAAATCGTCTGCGCAATAAAAATCCAAATCCGCCAATAACGCCTAAATCATTTTATCAGTTCACGTTGGCAGTGCCTGAGGAGCTGCGAGAGGAGTAAGTCAATCGATATTAATTTTTATACATTTTTTAACGGTGAATTTTTGCAGAGCTCAAAAGGATGGCATACACAAAGAGTTCCAGCGCAGAATCAATGCCGGCGTTTGTGTTTTCAACCACGAATTGGATTCGCTGATTGTAATTTCGAAATGGGAGTCCACTCAAAAGCGCGCCATCATGCTCAAGGATATGCATTTTCGTAATCTCTCACAAAAGGTTATTTGAGCTAAATGAATTTATTGCATTGTCTGAAAGATTGAAGTAATTTTCATTTATCATTTGTAGGTTATGCTGTTGAAACGGACTGAAGAAGCTGCACGCCAGCTCGAATCGACCAAACTCTTGAATCGTGGGTGAGTTTAAGGCAATCACAAAAGCCTTGCATATATGAGTAGCTTTATATTTTTGAATTAAAACGAAAATTATACAATTATATTTTAGTTACACTGATGAATTTCGTGTGCGCGAGGATCTCATGGGTTTGGCGATCGGTTCACACGGCACAAACATTCAAGCAGCGCGCACGCTGGTCGGCGTAACAAATATCGAGCTTGAGGAGAAATCGTGCACATTTAAAATTACCGGTGAATCGGAGGAGGCGGTGCAGCGTGCTCGTTCAATGCTCGAGTACGCTGAGGAATTCTTTCAGGTTCCTAGGGAATTGGTTGGAAAGGTAATCGGAAAAAATGGACGGATCATACAGGAGATTGTGGACAAGAGCGGCGTGTTTCGGATTAAGGTACGACCCGCCCAGAGGCGAAGTTCGCATATGGATGCTAATGATATGCTCGTACGCTTACAGATCGCAGGCGATGATGAACAAGATCACAATATACCACGTGAGCATGCTCATGTACCATTTGTGTTCATTGGTACTGTGGAAAGTATTTCGAATGCCAAAGTGTTGTTGGAATATCATTTGGCACATTTGAAGGCAAGTATAGACTACACTTAATTGAGCCTAAGTACACTTGATATTTGTGCTACGCACGCTTTAATATGAATTAATGCTACAATTTGCGTCGTCTTACAGGAAGTGGAGCAACTACGCCAGGAAAAATTGGAAATCGATCAACAGTTACGCGCCATACAGGAATCATCGTTAGGTTCTATACAAAGCTTCCCGGTGTCACGTCGCTCAGAGCGTGGCTATAGCAGCGATATTGAATCTGTGCGTTCAATTCGCGGCGGTGGCGGTCCACGTGGCCGTGGTCGGGGACGAGGCGGCGGTGGCGGTGGTAGCGGCACTGGCGGTAACGGTGGCAATCCGCGTTATCATCAGGGACGCCGTGACGACGACGATTATAATTCCCGCGGTGATCATCAGCGTGAACGCTACAATGACCGTAGCGGCGGTGGTGGTGGCGGCGGCGCTGGTGGCTATCGTGGCGGCAACGACCGTCGTGGTGTTAATCGTCGCCCGCCACGTAACGAACAAAACGGCAGGGATCATCACTACCACAATCACACCGAAGATGTGCGTGAGGTGCGAGAACTGAGCAGTGTTGAGCGAGGTGCGTAAATTTCATTGCTGGACTTGAAAAAATTAATAAACCAATGCTTGTTTGCAGCAGATAGCAACTCATCGTTTGAGGGCAGTTCGAGAAGGCGTCGCCGACAGAAAAACAGCAACAATAACAACAACAACAATGCTGCAAATAACAGTGAGTATGATGTCGCCGTCAGAAAGCTGCTGTGGTATCTCTTTCCAAAAGGCTCTACCCAGTAGCATTGATAGTCTGAACTCTCTGATATTGATTGTATTATATGAAATGCTCATGCTAATTTTGTAATTATTTATCAAACAGCAAATGGTGGTGTTGCCAATAACAAATCCCAACAAAACAAACCATCAACAAACAATGCTGATAATAAGCAGCAGAGCGGCTCGAATGTTGTTAGTTCAACTGAAAGATCAAAGCAAAGCAACAGCAACAAGGATGTGAATAAGAGCGGCGACAAACAGCAGACTCAGGCACAACCACAACAGCAACAGCTGCCGCCAGCAACGCAACAGCCACAACAACAACAGCAGCAACAGCCGCCGCAACCATCGCAGCAGGTACAGCAACAGCAGCAGCAACAACAACAGCAGCAGCAGCAACATCACCAGCCGCCGAAATCGCGACGTAACAACAAAAATCGCCAGAATCACAATGATCAGGCGCAACAGCAACAGGCGCAGCAGCTGGCGCCAGAGAGCATGAAAAAGGAGGCGCTGGTAAACGGAACGTCCTAATTAAAAAGGCGTAACATTATAAACAGAGCCTAAGGAGTCAGCAACCGCCGCGCTGCTGGCCGAGTCCTAACCGCGCGCGTGGCAGCGGCCGCAATGAATTTTATATATGAAAATCGCCGAACCTAACCAACCACAACAGCAACACCAACAACAACAACACGAGTTTAACTTCAACCATAACAACAACATAAAAAAAAACAAAAACACATAATAAGAGAAACACCAATTAAAGGATTCATTAACAAAAGCATTACTAACAAGTAAACAATTAAATGAAAGAAGAATAACACCAACCATAAAAATAAAAAACAAAAAAAAAAAACAAAATATATAAGAAACATTTTATAGAAGAAAAGAAAGAAAAAACAAAAAAAAAAAAAAATTATAAACTAAACAAATTAATAATTAATCACGACCTAAAGTAAAACAGAATTATACACAAATGTACACACTTACACACACACACACACACACACACACACTCCATCCACAAGCAACTAACAAATAACAACAACAACAATGCGCGCGCGAGTCCTCAAAGCACTCATCACTACGAAACAACCCATCATAATTTCATCATACACAACAACTTCGTCAGAAACGCAATCCTAGAAGATCCCTTTTAAGTTAACATTTATTGATTAATGATTTACATCGTATATTTTTTTTAAAGTGCATGTAAAAACTGAAAAAAAAAAAACAAAATCAATATAAAAGGAAACGCCGCCGAAACGAGCGGGCGTGATTCTCATTTTGAAATTACAAATACAAAAGTAAAAAAAATGAAGATTGCAACTTTTTCTTGACAATATTCGTGTTCATGTAATAATAAAAAATGAAATGTTTTCATAGTTGTGTGAGCATCAACGCGCCGCTCACTCGTCGTTCGCGTTGTGCGTCAAAACGCTTCGAAAGCGTTAAACGCGCACACACACACACACACTCACTCACATACACACACCCACACGCACGCGTGCCTCTGCGAACATGGCCGTTCTCGATCAGGTAGATGATGTTAGCCTCTTCTTATGCCGTTTGGTCGACTTCCGTCATGTGCGTTCGTTCAGCTTCTGTTTCAATTTGTGTATAATTCGTGTTTTGCGCGCTTACATAGCGTTTAATTAGCCCCCACGCCACGCCCTCAACAGCCCACCCGCTAATTTCAAGTCATTGCTTCTTGTTTAACAACGAGCACGACGTAATTTTGACAATTTGTGCGAATTTTATTTATTATTTTTGTTTTTCTTGTTTGTTTTTTTTTTGGCGAATCTTTAAGAAAAATAATAAAGGCGAATTCGCTCGCGCTCGCTTTACTATTATGTTATTAACGTCGTTATTATCTTTATTTTATTTATTCTTAATTTAAAATAAAACAATAAAAATGTGTCTATAAACGAATATTAATTACTTTGCCAAACATCCAGAAGCGTATACTAACTTAAACGTTTCGTTTTCTATTGAATACTCCTAAATTATTTTTATTGCATAAAATAAAACAAACAAAAAAGAAAGCAAAACAAAAAAAAAAAAACGAAAAAACAAATTAAAAAATATAAAAAAAATATAATATAAACTTACATTATTACAATCATATTTAAAAAAAAGAAAAATGCAGTGAAGTTGCAAGAGAAACTCTGATAAGAATAATTATTAACGATAATGAAACTTTATTAAAGTAATTTAAAGGTAATTAGATAAAAAATAAAAGAAGAGCGCGAAGGAAAATAGTATCTTCTCATTTATTTTGAAGAACATGTCAATAATTTGTAAGCAAAACAAAGAAAAGAAGTATAAAATAAAAAAACAAACAAACAAAAAAATAATTAAAAAACAAATGTTGTGTAATTCAAATAAAATATAATTGAAACGAAACAAAAAATAATAAAAATAACAGAACAAAGCAGGCGAAGATGAAGATGTAAAACAGTGCGATTGATTTAAATTTATTATGATTATATATTAAAAGAAAAAAAAAAAAAAACAAAAAAAATAAAATAGAAAGATAAAAAAGTATTTTATTACTTTATGAAGCGATGAATTTTTATTATGGCAATTAAAGAAATTATTTGATAAACAAAATGTTGCACAATATCTTCAGTTGGTTAATGGTTTGGGTGTTGGGTGTTGGTTGGGAGAGATGGTACACTGAGCGCTTAAAATAATTGATTTGAATCGTTGTATTAGCCTGTCGCGGCGGCAGTGAAGATAGTGGCTGTGAATACAATCAGCATTTTTTAGGCCACACAACCAGCTAACCACACTGCCAAAGCGCATAGCCAAAAAAAAAAAGTAAAACACATAAACAAATTCACAAAAAACGCAAAAAAAAAACATTTCAAAATTGAAATTTTCCGTTTCATGTGTGTGTGCGTTTCAGCTGCGTTTCGTTTTGTTTCGGTTGACAGTCCGCCAATGCCGTTGCAGTGCTGCGCAATGTTGTCAGCTGGACTTGTATGCAAACGTCACAGCGCCTTCCAACACCATTCCAACGCCTTTTCTTTGCAAACAGTCAAAGTGAAGCAGCATTTAACATAATATTGTGTTGGCAGCATTAAACAAAAGTCGTTCGTTTCTTCGTATTGAGTGAAACAACAAAAAACAAAGCGTGCGCGCATCGATAACGGCGTTTGGCATCTCGTCCACCGTGAATGCCGTCGCATGAGCTTTCGTACATAGCGCCAGCTTTCGTTTCGTCTGGTGTTGCTGTCGTTTGTTGTTGTTGTTGTTGCCAGACCGTTACATCATTTCATTTATGCTGCATTTTATGCTACGCTGCGTAAACGTTGGCCTTTTGAAAGCTTTCGACGAGCGGAAGTCGCACAACCGTCACCGATTACAACTTGTGCTGAAAAATATGCTGTGAAAAACTAGAATTTTTTTTTAATACATCTTGGGAACTTCACTAAAATATATACCAAAAATTGATGTTGGTATAAAAGTTGTAAATATGTCTGCAATATACAACATATGTTAAATGCTTTAAACAACTTCCGGATACATGTTTTATTACAAATCGCCAATAACGGTTGATGTGAACTTATAAAACTCTTTATATTCTCCGTTCCATAGTTAAATATGCTAGCAACATGTATCTCTTCTCATACCATCTCCCAATGCCCACATTCCCTCACTAGCTTTCATTTATTAGATTGACCTCTTTTTCCAAAATTTATATACAAACAATTCAATGCTTAAAATTGAGCACAAGGTCAACATTATCGTAAAGAGAAAAATGTTCACACAAATTCTAACAACAAACTTTTCCAAGGCTTCTGCTACTCAATGATAAAATTAATCATTTAACTTGCATAGTTTAAATTCTGTTAATCGCATAATTCAATTCTCTCTCATATTGAAGTTTTTTATGAAAATTTATACTTTAATTAGTGACAAATGCAGAAAAGATAATAAATATTTCATTAAATCAGCAACCGATCAGAGCAGATCGAAGAAAAATTCAGTTATATTTGCAGACGTAGAAGTAAAACAACATTCATAAGAGTTTTTATTTTGCTTTTATTTATTTAAAAAGAATATATATATATATGTATTTGTGTTATATAAATTATTTACAGCTAAACTTATGACAACCTTAAGCACTAAAAAAATTAGAAAATTATTATTAAAATATTATTATTATTTCAAATGTAGGTCACTATCACAAAAATTGCATATTTTCGTTGGCATTGTTTTGTTTTTTTTTCATTTTTGTTTGTTTTAAATTACTGAAGATTGAACGTTCTGGAGTGTCGTACCAGATAGTGCATTTACAAGCTTCAGAATGGTCCAGTGCAAATGCACTCCTGACACGCAATCCAAAACTCAGTGAAAGAAGAAGAGAAACACAAACTAAGCTCATTTGAAATTATTTAGAAAAACGACGCGACGATAAGACGATTAACGGTTTATTTTGTTGATATTTTTATTATTTAATTTTTTTTGGTACGGGTTTTTTGTTATTTTATTGTTGTATGTTTGTATACGTGGTCTGTATGTATGAGTGATATTTTTATGTTCGCGGCAGCAGCAGCGCAGACGCAACGGCTTTGACTTTTAGGGATGCTTTTTACTCTTTTTCGATTTTATACGACTTAAAAAAAAAAACCAAAATTCGACGCGTATTAGGAATAAAAAAAAAACACCAAAAAATCAAATCAAATCGAACGCATTTTCATTAAGTGACGGCGTAAACAACAAAAGAAAACGTGTAAGGTGCAAATCAAGCATGCATTTTGTTAAATATAATTGAGGAAAAACGACAAACAAAATTCAAAACTAAAAAAAAAAAAAAAAATGAATCAACTGTAAAACTTGAGTCTGAGGCGTACAATGAACTGGCGACGAGCTGACAAACGTGATAAGCAAATCGAACGCACTAAAAACTTATATGAAGTATATGTATTATGGTTGCCATGTTTGTTGTAGTCATTATTATAGTTATCATTGTTCTGTTGTTGTTGTTTTTGTGGACGACGACGACGTTGTTCTAGATAAGGTGTGAAATTTCGATTATCAGAAATATACGAAATGTAGAACTGATAATTTTTCATGTCGGGCGCCTTGAGTTTAATTCGTTGCGTTTGAACATTGTTCGACAACAATTTTGGTGTCATGCTTGACAACATGTATGCGCGATAAGATCGATCAAAGGGAAGTACAAACAAAAATGTCTGCGAATTCATTTGAAGCAAAGAAACAGAACTAATGAAGAAGAGGCAGCATGTTTGGTTTTAAGCCGTGTAAACATGAATCGTGCTGTGCTTTAAGCTGATTTGCCAATATTCAATAAGCGATTATGCAATGAAATCATCAATCATCACTTAATATTGAAGCTCAAAAATAGAAAAAAAAAAACAGAACACGGAAATCTAAAGTGCACAACTGTTAGTGAGCTGATAAGATTAACACAACAACACACTAGGCGGCAATGCGCGTGTTTGCAGGTGATTATAAATTGATTACAGAAAAAAAGAGCGTTTAAGCAGCAAAAAGCAACGATTTACGTATGACTAATGGCGTCAATTTTAAATAGAAATACTTATAAATAATTTGCAAATTGCACAGAAATCTTTTGCGACCTTGCGCAGCGCTTAATTTATGCAGGCGTACGTACGCCCAATGTCAGTTAGTCGGCCAATGTGTGTGTTGTTGTTGTTATTGTTGTTGCAATGCACAAACAAGTTTCGCTCAATGGAGCGACGAATTCAAGTGCAGCGATTTGCATGTGCGGCCGCAGCAAGTGAGCGACCGAAATGCCTTTGCATAACAATGCCTACACATACATAATATATTGCGCTCATTCGCTCTCATGCGTTTGCAATTGAAGCCACACTGATCGATCGAATGACTTCGTAAAACAGCTGTGCGGAAATGTCAGAGTTGCATCTGAAGTGAAGCATTCACAAAATTTTAGACAATTAAGCAAGTTATTCAAATAGAAAATATAATGAAATGCAATTAAAACTAGCAACGTAGGTCAATGGAAAATTGTATTTTTGTGCGCTTATTTCATCAGTTTTATACGTTATTTCTTTCTAGAATAATCACAACTGAAACTG
Source organism: Phortica okadai (assembly GCA_034638295.1). Taxonomy (NCBI): domain Eukaryota; kingdom Metazoa; phylum Arthropoda; class Insecta; order Diptera; family Drosophilidae; genus Phortica; species Phortica okadai. The sequence goes on along the minus strand of CM067849.1, from coordinate 1,620,274 downwards.
AGCAGCAAAATCTTGTTTGGTTGTTGTTGGTTTTTTTTTTTTTTTTATCGCGTGCTCACCGCGAGCAATTAAATTAATTATCAACTATGCGTCGTCTATACATATATGCATGAGTATGTATGTGTTTCAGTGCGTGTGTGTGTGTGTGCGTTTAGGCGTATAAGTTATAAAAATTGTTGAACATGAACGCATTTAAAAACTGTTACACAAATTCAACAACGCGTTGAAAATCAAAATGTTGTTCTTGTTGTTGTTGCTGCCAGTAAAATGGCATTAAAACTGTTTCATGCTTGCTCTCTCTTTTTAACAATCGTCGACGATGTGTGAAAATTAGGTTACCAAAACTACTTGAAGAAAAAACACAACTTTTTGCCGCTGATTAATTTTTTTTTTTTTTTTATTTTACTTGTTTTTTCTCAACTGTTGTTGTTAAATATTATTATTATTTAGTGTGAGTGCAATAATTTTATTAACAAAATGCTGACCATTTCATTAGTGCCTGCCACCACTGACCGCTGTCGACGTCGATGTCAACGCAGCCGCAGCATTGCTTAATAGCAAAAAAAAATAAATGAAAAAAAAAAAACGGGAAAGTAACAAAAACAACAAAGCGGTGACTTGTGTCGAAAATATATGTGAAAAACGCGCTCATAACTGGGGCGTTGTTTTTTTTTTTTTTTTGTTGCTTTTTTTAATTATAATTTTTTTTTTACTTTTGCCAAATGTCATAAAACTTGAAAAAAAAGATGAAAAACTGCGCGCGTAAACAAGTAAAGTAAAATGTGTTAACAAGCATAAACGTTGGCAAGCAAGTCAATAATTTTTTTTTCACAAACTTTAAGCTTAACGAGAATTGAAAAAAAAAATAAAATAAAAACGATATCGGCGACAAACGGAAGTAGTAAAACAATTACAGCAAATACATGGTATCTGTATGGGCATAAAAAGCAAGAGCCATGCGTTGTTTGCCGTCCGTCGCGACACATTGCGTATGCGTAATATGCCAAATGTGAAAAAGAAGTCAACAACAAAGTTGACTGCGCGGCGAAGGCAAAGCAACGCACGCACCAAAGCATTTTCAATTGTTTTCTTTGGAAAAAACATGTACACACGCATGCATACGCATACGCACACAAATGCAAACACAAAACTTGCGTCAGTCGAAACTTAATTCGCCGCGTAGGTTATTTGAACGACAACAGCAACAACAACTACAAGCACGCATTGTATCGCTTGCTTTCGCATGATCACACAGTCCGTGCAGGATTGTTCCATGTTGCGCACTTGCCAAAGGCAAACATACAACATTGTTTGATGTATTTTTTTGTTTTGATTTTTTCGCGACGTCGCCACTTGTTTCGGCTGCGCTGCTGACGTTACTACTTTCAACGATCATCAATGTTGTTGTTGTTGCACAGCTTAGTTATTTCGTTTGTTTGTTTGTTGTTGGTTTTTTTTTGTTTTTTTTTTTTATGAATGATTCGTTTTTAAAACAGTCGCGTCAGCTTAGCAACAACAAATGGCCAAATGACGGCAACAACGGCAATGCCTAATTCTTCAATAATTCTGTCTACAACAACTACAACTACAGCAAAGCAAAGTATTTGTGTTTCATAGTCACATGTTTCATGAACGACACGTGTGTTAATGTGCCTGGAGGCGAAGGCAGGGGCGGTGCAAGGGGGCGTTGTTGGCTGTGGGCGTGTTTTGTTAGTATTTGACATAGATTACTAACAACAACAAGAACAATTGTAGGCAATTTTGTCTGTGAAGTTCTTCTTGTCTGCCGCTAAGCTGCGTCATATTATGCTCTCTGTATGTGTGTGTGTGTCATGGGAAAATTCGAAGAAAAAAAATGCTTTAAATTTTGGTCTTTTTGTTAATTTTAGCGGCAATCATGAGCTAAACGCGTGAGCAGCAAAGTATTTATAAGCGGCGTAGGCGTAGGTTTCGTATAGCCAGCACACTCACAAAGTATCTATGTATCTATGACAGCAATTTGGTTCATGCTTGATGCTATTTTCGTGTGTAGGCAATTGTTCATTTATTGCAACACAACAAAAAAGTGTGAAAAGTGCGCCAAGAAGAAGCTAAATCGATTATGTCAATATGTCTGTGTGTGTGTGTGTGTGTGTGCATCAGTCAAGTCAATAACAAACGAGGTTAAGCAGTAGTGAAAGAAGAAGAAGAATAAGTTAAATAAATACAAACAATAGCGAAGTGACAGCAGAAGAAGAAGAAGAAATACCACAAGGTGAAGCGACATGTGTGTGTGTGTGTGGGCGTGTCAGCAGTGCAGTTACGCCCATACACAAATTCCTTTTTGGCCACAACATAAAGCAAACAAACAGAAAAATCAACGCTTGAATGCTTCAAAAAATGCATGCAACGTTTAATATTGACTTGACTTAAGTTCACTTGTAAGTTGACTTCTTCTTCAATGCAACTTTGCTGAATTCTTGTCTTGTCTGTCCGTCCATCTGTGTCCTCGTCGGCGTGCTTGTTCTTGTTGTTGTAGTTGTGTTCGATGGCAGAACAAACTATTTCTGAATGCATTTTGACCTAAATTTCAATGGCGGCAACAAAACCAACAACAAAACGAACAAACGAACTGCCAACAATGTGCCACAAATGTATCTAACACACACACACACGCCCTCACCTCAGCTAGCCACCCTGCCTCCCCCCTTCCTCATACACTCACTACTATTTGTGTTTGCATTTGTTAGATACAAAATGTTGTCTGCATTGCAAAAGATACTTTCGCAAAAAACCAAAGAAAGCAAGAAAAGTGAAATTCAATTGATTTTTTTTTGCTGCTGTTGTTGTTGTTGTTGTTTTTGTAGTTACATGAATTCTAATTTATATAAAATTTCGACATAAATTTTCACTTTTTTCTCTTCTCCTTCTGCTTCTTCTTCTAGTGTTTTTGGCAAGTATCTTTGTATCTGCGCTGCGCTGCGAAATTTCTATAGCTTGTCTAATAAATGTGTCGGCATTAATATTTATAGCGTCTTTTATATAACACATAATATTGTCGCCAAAGGTTCGTCCGTCCGTCCGTCCGTCCGTCCGTCCGCCATGTCTCATCATGTTTTGTCATTGCATTAAGTTGCAGTTTTTACCTCATTGAGATACTCTCGTGTTGTTGTTGTTGTTGTTGTTGGTATTTGTGTGTCATGCATGTTCGATTTGTCGCCCATTTTCAGTTTGCTTAGCTGAACTGAGCTGAGCTGAATTGAGTGAATTTGGCTGAGGGCCAATTTTATTTTCGGTACGCTACTTTACATCTTAAACCAACCCCTCGCCCCTGCCCCACAACCGTCGACCGAGCGACAAAAATGCCGAATGCGCAAATAAATCAGATACATGCACACACAGATACACAACTGTATTGAGATACATACTACTGCCTGCAGATACTTATTTGCGAGCCTTAAATTGACTGTCAAAGTAGTTTAAGTTTTTTGCTATTCTTGTTGTTGTTGTTGTTGTTGCTGCTGCACTCGTAACGCAGCAAAGAAAGCAACGCCAACGTCGACAGCGACGCCGACTGCGCTGCCTGCCGCAGCTGCACATGACATAACAACGACGCAAAGGCACAAGAATTATTGCATTATTGTGGTGCCATGCCTCGCCCATCGAGCTGCCCCGCCCACCGCCGCCCTTCAACCAACATGGTCGTTGCGTATAATCGATAATACTTTTCGACGATTTCGCATGAAAAAATCAACCTTTTCACTTTTTTAGGTCAAATATAATGTTGTTTTAAAATTTGAAAAAAAAGTATCTCAAAAAGTATCTACAAAAAAATGTATTTGAAAAAAGTATCTAAAAAAAAAGAACGCTCAAATGAAAGACGTCATTGATCTGTAACGTTGATTATTATGTATCTATTGACTGTGACGAGCACAGTTGAAGTTCAAACGAATGAATAAAGCGCGTGGGGGAGGGGCAAGGGGTGTTGTGTCAGCAAAACTGGGTCATAACACTGACCTAATTTTTATGTAACTACGATAATCATGTGATGCGATTACATGCCTGCAGATACACACACCAACACACAAGCACACACGCACACACAAAGGGCGTGTGTCATTTCGTTTTGTTGTTGTCGTTGGTTTCATTTTAGTTCAACTCTTTGCAGCACATAAGCCAGTAAATGCATTCGCTGTAACTATGCTGCCTGCAGATACATGCACTTATATACATTATTTGACCTTTAAACGCGCACGAAGGTCATGCTAAGTAACGAGATACTCAAACAAAAAACAAGTTCAAGTAAAAAAATAAAAATGCCGCGCAAAATATTAAAAACAAAAACAAAAATCGGTCAAATTAAATTTTTTTTTGGAGCACATGTGCTCAAAGTATCTCGCTTAGAGTATCTCAATGTGTCTACGCGCGCGCCTATCAGCAGACAATCGTACGAATTATTGATTTCATAATTGCGCTGTTTTTGTATTTTTGGCATTTGAAAAACACCAAAAATGAAATAAAGTCAAATCGAAACGTTCTGCAATTCAACTCAGCCTTATCAGCTCTGAAAAATGAAAAGAATTTCAAGCGAAACTGTTTGTGCGTTCGACCATGATTCAGCACGGAAAACATGTGCGAACAAAATCAGACATTTTGTATTCAAGAACTTTCAAATGCCACAAATACGCGCATTCATGCTTATCAGATACATTTCGGTTACTTGCTTTTTTCACACTACAGTAGAAATTCGTTTGTCCGGACCGCCATTAACCGGATCCGTTGCAAAAAGTCATATCAAGTCCAATTTACATGATTAACATATTTATATATGAAAAGATCAATTTTTAACAATGCAATGGCTTATGTTGGTAAAGGCGAACGAATAACATACGTCAGAGAGTATAAAAAGGTTGAATCTGTCAGTAATTTGGCGTAGGAACTTCTACGTTATAATTTGACTATAAAATCGATTGTCCGAACTTTGGATTACACGGAATTTCTCCGGATGATTGAGGTACTGTGTGACTTCATATGTTATCTGATTTGCTTTTTTGTTTGTCAATACAATTGATACATTATATCAATTATGTATGTATCTCTGTCTCGCTAACTGTCTGGCTGTCTATCCCTGTGTGTGTGTGCGTGCGTGCGTGTGTATTTGACTTAGGCTCGTCACTTAATGGCGCTGATGATGTCATAATCTTGTCTATCTGTGTCTGCTTTCAGATACAAAAAAAAGCAAACGCTCGCTGGACGAAGAAGAAGAAAAAAACGCTCACAGGTACAAATTCCACAATGAAATTCACAGAAAATGTACAAACAATAACAACAACAATGCAAAAAAAAAAAATGCCAACATAAATTAAGAATTGTTATTTCTTCAAAGATAATCAAAAATGTAATCTTTTGTTTAGAATTTTGTTGCTTTTTTGATTTTTCAATGTCGTTGAACTTTTTTTTTCATTTATATTTTATTTTTGATGGCATGTTGAGTGTATCTAAAGTACATTTGCAGCTTTAATCAATGTACAAATTTGTATCTGATGCAATATTTAAGCAATTTTAATTCAACAACGAAATTTAAAATGAAATATATGACATGTGTGATTAATCACCATATAACAACAACAACAAAAATAAAACAGGTTTTCGCAGTCAACATTTGAAAGCAAAAGATGCAAAGATACATTAACGAAAATGCGCAAATGACGCATTTTGTGGCGCAAAGAAGAAGAAGAAGAAATTGAGTGGAAAAAAAAAACAGCAAAAACAACAACTAATAGAGTGTCGTAAGCGATCGTGAGTTGTTGTTGTAGTTGTTGTGAATGATGATACGCTGCAAATTATTGTATCTAAGTATCTACGTATCTATGATAATGGCGTGCAGCATGTTGTCTAACAAACTGACAAGAAAAGTGATTATTTTTGTTGTTGTTATTGTTGTTATTTGTTTTTAGAGACAAAACGGCGACCACAACAACAACAACAACAACAGCCCACGCTTAGCGACAATTAAGCACGCACACAGATACACATGTAGTTGCACTCTGCATAGAGATACTTTTGTCAGATACAATGTATCTATAGTTTTGGAGTGCTATGTATCTTGTATCTATATATCTTTCGTGGGCATATCTCGTTTGATTTAATTTTATAGTTGCTGTTTTTGTTTTTCTTTTTGTTGTTTACAAAATATTGCAAAATAGAAAATCGCAAAAATACGTAAAAGCAAACAAAACAAGTATTTGTGCATTTAGAACGTTGCAAGGTCAAATGAAGCTTTGCCGTTTGCTAAACTCACTCAATGTATCTATAAGATACAATGTGAAAAATACGCAATATATGTATGTATATAAATACATATTTCATATTGCAAATGTATCTCTGAAGCGCCTTTCATGTCAGCGAGGTTGCACTGTACTTGACTTTGTTGCTAATAAGATTGTGTGCACTATTGTTGTTGTTGTTGTTGTTGTGGTTGATTTGCCACCAACAAAACTCTGTTTGCCAAAGTCGACCGACAACGAACGACAAAAAGTATCTGCGCTGATTGAGCGTACAGCAACAACAACAACAACAACATTTGATTGAATGTCATGCTTGTTTAGTTAGCAATTAAAAGCAAGTGAGAGCAAAGGGGAAAGGGGCTGGTAGGCAAGGGGCGTGCCGACATTTAAGTGCCATTTTTGTATGTACTTTTAATCTATTGCCTTTGTGCTATTTAACAACAACAACAATGAAATGAAAAAAGAAAGGAAAAAAAAAACAAAAGGCGAAAAAAGCAGCTTTGAGTCACAGATACAAATGCATCTAGCTGCTTGCTTAGCTTGTATCTATTCTATAAACCGAGTTTAATTGGCATTTTTTCTTACAACAACCATGTGTGTGTTGCTGTTGTTGTTGTTTTGTGCTTCACACTGCGTGAAATTTGCCGTAATTAGATTCATTTTTATATTTGTTTTTTTTTCGCTTAAAAACTTTTTTTTTTTTTGAATTTTTAAAATTGCAGCTAACAAAAGTGTCAAGTAAAGTAAGCTGCATGTGTGTGTGCGTGTGTGTGTGTGCAAAATAAAGTGAATGTATCTCGGATACTTATTAAGTTAATTGTATCTTCAGCTGTGACAGCTGAGTTGAGCTAAATTGAGTTGAGTCAAACGCGCAGTTAAATAAATATTAAAATTTGTCAGCATGTGCGTGCGAGCGAGATAGATAGATAGTCTAAAGAGCGAGCGAGAAATTTACGCCATTATTTTTGATTGTTTTAAACAAATTAACATGACAATAAATAAATAATAAAATAAAAAAAAAATGCTTATAAATGCAATTGCTTTTTTCTGTTGTTGTTGTTGTAGCTACAAGTATCAAAATGAGGACTGTGATTTTGTTTTTAAAATAGCAAAAGAGCGAATTTTTCTTCATTTTCATCATCAACGTTGCTGTTGTTGTTTTTATTGTGCTAGTTGTTGTTGTTGTGATCGTTTTTCAACATTTGTTCGCTCGTTCAGTTTGTCGCTCAATTCATGTGATTGTTATTGTTGTTGTTGGCTGCGCTTTTGAGGGGTCAAATCAACGAGCGGACGGACGGACGGACGAACGGAAGGAACGAACGAATGAAGAAACAAATGAAAAATTGTTTGCAACGGTGGGAAAATTCACATTGATTGTTGTTGTTGTTGCTGTTATTGTTGTAATTATAGTCGTCGTTGTCGTCGTCGCTGTTATTGTTTTTGTTGTTGTTGTTTTAGCAATTGATGAAAATAAATGCAAAGCTGCGCGAGTGAGTTCGTATTTTCTCAGCTCGTTGTTATTGTTGTTGTTGTTGCCGCTTATTGTTGTTGTTTTGTATCTTTCGTGTGTAAAATTTTAAATTTAGTACAATGAAAATATATGAAATTTTTCAGCCTTCTGCCTCTGCTTCTTCTTCTTTTTTGCATTTATTTGTTTGTTGCTATTTTTGTTATTTTTCTTCTTATTGCTCTTGTTGTTGTTGTTGTTGTAGTCTCAGCTATTTCTGCTGCTTCTTCTTCTACTACAATTTGCTTTGCCTTTGCCTGTCGCTTTCATTTTGCTGTGTTGTCAATGTTGTTGTTATTGTTGTTGTTGTTGTTGCTTAGCTTGATATTTATTTATGGCCGCAATTTGCTTTGCTTTGCCTTGTTCGCTCTCTCTTTCTCTCTCTCTCTCTGTCTATCTAACTTTCTGTCTGTCTCTTTTTTTGTAATTTTTGTTTGTTGTTGTTGTTTTTTGGCAGGTGCAGCGCCAAGCAACATGCAACCGCCGCGGCGAAGGTAAATGATGTTATTACATAATAAACTTTGGCGCAGCATTGTACTTGTACTTGTTGTAGTTGTTGTTGTTGTTATTTCTTTGCATTTCATTTTCGTTGATTTTCTTGTTTGCTTTGCTTTGCGTTTTTTTTTCTCTCTCGTGGCGGTCGCGGACACACATTGCGTATGTGTAATTTTATATGCGTGCTTGTATGAACACAAAAAAAAAATGCATACAAGCATGTCTAAATACGTGCATGTGCATGTCTGTGTCTGAGTATTTTTAAATTAAATGAATGAAAGTATGTAAGCCATGTGAAAGCATGTCTATTGCCATGTGTGTGTGTGAATGTGTATATGTGTGTGAGTGTGTAATGTTTTATGTAATTAGCCTCTTTTGTTGAAAATGCGTCACTTTTTGGTTAAATGTTTTTTGAATAAAAACGATTTTTCTAAAATCGTAAACTGTCTTTTTTTCACTTTTCATTATTTTAGTGTTTTTTTTTAAATTATTTTTAATTTTGTAGCTTTTTTTTTGGTTGAATTTTTGTTGTTCAAAGCAATTAATCCAAATTCGTGTCGATCGCTAACTTTTTTTGCAGCAAATTAACCGTTAACGGCCGTTCGATCGCTGGCTACTGTTGTTGTTGTTCATTGGCTCGCTTCGCTTGTTGTTATTGCTTTTGTTGGCCAGTGGCTGCTTCTTGTTGACTGATGGCTTGTTGGCTGAGGCTGAGGCTGAGACTGTCGGCCAACTTGTTGTGGCAATGAACACTGGCAAACTGAATTGTTTTTCAAAATGAAAATGTGCAACCGATTTTCATAGCCGTCTTCGACAGCAGCAGCAGCAGCAGCGGCAGCGACGTCAGCGTCGTCGATAATCGTTCCTCAACTCGCTCGCTCGCTCGCTGCACAACGCGCTTGTGTTTGTTTGGCTTGTCTGTCCGTCCGTACGTCCGTCGTTTGTGCCACATTTGCCACACATTTGAGGTGCTTTTATTTTTATTTTAGTGCTTTTTGATTTCGTTTCAGTTTCGATTATTTGTCATCGTTGTTGTTGTAGTAGTTGTTGTTGTTGTTTTATTGCAAATTCTTTTAATAAGTATTTCGGCCAAAACGTTTTGGCAACGCGAGCGTTTTTTGCAGCCAACGTGAGCGCGTCGACGACCGTTACAAAGGACAGCGCAGACAGACAGACAGACGGGCATATATGAGCGTGAGTCTGAGCGTGAGTGTGCGCGTGAGCGTGATTGTGCAAATGAATGCGCCGTGTACTAAACTCTTTTCTAGGCAGCAACAACAAGCACCACAACAACAGCAATCGTTCAATTGGTTTTGGTTTTTCTTTAATGACATCTGTTGTTGTTGTTGTTTTTGTTACTCGAATTTCGTTTCGGCACTTTTACGATGCGCAACATTTTTGTGCAGCGAAGTCAACGTCGCAGCCGACGTAAGGTTGGCAAAAACGTCATGCGAATGCGCTCACTGCTTTGGCACGTTGCCTTTGCCTATTGCTGTTGTTGTTGCCTTTGCCTTCGCCGTCGCCGTCGCTGTCAATGCTCATTCACTCACTCAGCCAATTAATCGCTCAGCTGCTGCAACATATGAGCGCTCAAATACACACACTCACACACACACACACACACATAGAGAAGTGTATGCATGCATGCGCCAAATGCATGTCCGTCCGCCTGTCCATTTGCCTGTCGTTTCTATTTCGGTTTTCTTTTTTTTTCGCTTTTTTTTTGTTTTACACGAGCGCACTTTATTAGTATTATTATTGTTGTTGTTGTTGCTTTCTTTTTACTGTTCGTTCTATTCGGCTGCCGTTTCGTTACGTTGCCTTCAATGCGCTAAACTTCAATGTAGCGAACGAATTGCATTTGACAAACGTTTTCACTTCCGCGCTGGAGGTGCGAGCAATTTTGCGACCGCTCGTGTTGAAGTACAACAAATTTTTGAAAACCAGCGGCAGCCTAACGGAATATGTTGAATGATTTTGTGCGTGAAACGCAAACGGTTCATATTGACGCAAAAGTGTCGGCAGAAGTGGAAGAAGAAGCACGGTATCAATTTCGTAAAAACGGAGGAACAGGAAAAATCAACAGCGGATGCAGCGCGACATGCGCTAAATCAATATTGCAGTGTCGTGTCACAAAAATAGTTACGGGAGAGTAAAAATTCGCTCTCGCTCTCTAGGTCACCTCTGTCGGAGTGTGTGTGTGTTGGCACAACCGCTCATTTCGTGCCAAAGCAAAGCACCTTCAAGCGCGGAGAGCATCAGTCAAGTCAAACTGAAAGAAACAACACTTTTGCACTCGCGCTCTCTCGTTCGTTCGCGCGCTCTCTACCACAGTGAGCTTTTTTGTGAGCGCCTCTCTTGTTGTTGCTGTTGTTGTTAAGTTTTGTGCTAAGCTCTCTGCATGTGTGCAGCAGGAAGTACAAATGTCTCTATGTGTGCGTGTGTGTGAGGTTTTTCTTCTCTCGTGCTATCGTTGTTGTTTTTTTGATATGCAGCGCATGTTGTAGTTGTTGTTATTGCTTTGCAGTTTTCGTATAACATTTTAAGTAGTTAATATATATGTATACAAGTTGTTGTTGTCGCTGCCTTCTTCGTATGACGTTAGTGCATGTTCTTCACGCTCGCTCACTCACTCGCACACATACTATATGCCAACGCCAACGTTTCGTTTCGCAACACATTTTTCTTGCTCGCTCATCACCGCCAACCAACCAACTACCCCCACCCGCATTCGCAACCGCACCCTCACCCTACATACGAATATAGTTTGTCGCTTGCGCTTGCAGTTTGCATTGGGCGTTAATGTTCAAGGTGAATTTTGTGCTAGTCGAGCTATACTTATACATATACATACATATATATTCTACATGCATGTGTGTATGTGTGTGGGTAAAAATGTTGCTGTATATGTGTCGCAATTATGTGAAATTATCGATCAAATTTTAAGGTTAACTTAAATTGAAAATCAAGTTTTATAGTTTTTAAGGTCAACACAAATCATCTTTGTTGTTGTTGCTGTTATTGTTGTCATTTTACAAACACAAAATGCAAATTTTTCTCTTAACTTACTAAAACTATCTCTTATATGTAATTCTGATAATTTTATTAAAAAATGGAAACTTTTCACTTGATTAAATATCGTTGGCAAACCCAAATTTCTATGAGATCATCGCATGTGACGTGACGTCATTGTGGGCTAACCAAAGTACGATTTCTATGTGAACTATAACAGCTTAGGAATTTTTATAAGCGCGAACTTTAAACATTCATGGTTTTTCTCCAAAATGATTATATAAAACTTGTTCTAATAAAAAATAAAAACGGATTTGCCACTAATGAAGCTTAAAACAGAGATAACGGTGAAGAGTCCGAAGAGTGAGAGTAAGAGGAGAGTGCGGGAAAATCAATTTCAAGTCAGCCTTGACCTCATGATTTCACTTGATGGCATTTTTGTTTTTGTTTGTGCTTTTTTTTTTTTTTTGCTTCTGCTTCGGAGCATTCGCGTTGCCAACCGCGAGCAAGAAAAGAAATGAAAAAAAAAAGAAACAAGAGTCATTCTAGTAAGTTGTTGTTGTTGCTGTTGTCGTTGTGCTAAGGGCGTTTTGTTGGCCCAAAGGATAATTGGCGGTCATTTGAAATGCAAAAGTGTCAGCAGCGAAATGCAATCAAATGTCGAAATAATGTCAAACGAGCGAAAATTGCAGCAAAGTCGTCGAAAATTGAAACGCGGCCAATAATTTCGCAAAAAAAAAAATAAATAAACACCAAAAAAATCTTTAAATCAAATGAAAGACAAAGCAAAAAGAGAAAAATAAATAAAATTGCAACAAAAAAAAAATTGGAAAATGAAAAATAGAAAAAGTACGAATTCGTGCCGACAGAGGTCGCTACGGTGCGCTGCAGTCGCGCATTGCAAATAAATATATTCACATCAGACACGCGATTTATTTTTAAGTGTGTTCCACTTTTTTTTCTCCTCTTCTTCTTCTGCTTCTTCTTCTTCTTCTTCTTATTTATTACATTTTCTGCTTCTGCTTCGGCCTTAACATATGCGAAATGCAGCTGAGCAAAGCGTGAAAAATCATTTCACATTTATTATAAATAATTTTAATTGTTTTGTTCGCTGAAAAGATTTCCCCGCATTATTGTACGTTGTTATTATTTTTGTTGTTGCTGTTGCTATTATTATTATCATTATCGGCGTTGGCAACTTAGCTTTTGAAATGCGCTGATTGCGTCGTTTTTGGAGCGTTGCACTCAAAGAAAAAAACCTCTGCCAACAATTTCGCACACATTAAGACTTCCAATTAAACGTTTAATAAATGCTGCCACGCCTACTTTTGCTACTAAGCCAATTGAATGTTGTTTTTGATGAAAGAAAGGACAAAGAAGTTGTTTAAATGAAGAAAAAGGTCTAAAAAAAATCTAAAACAAATTGAAGGTAAAACAAAACTAAGGAAAAAAAAAAAAAAAAAAAACAATGCTGAAAATATGCAATTTTTGTAGAATATATATTTTTTGTTCTGATTCACTGATTTTGTTTTAATATATTTTCCATTTTTTTCAAATTTTTTTTAATGCTAATTAAGTTAATAAAAACGTTTGGTTTGTTAACGTTTTTTGACTAAAGTTACTTAAAACTTATATGCGAATTTTTGTTAATTTTGAAACAAACAAAAAATATTAAAAAATAAATAAAAATTATAGATGAAATTTATAAAAAATAACACAAACTAAATTAAGAAAAATATCAATAAATAAACTCAAAACCAAATAGCTTATGCTAAATATATATTTTAATTAATTTTTAATTATTGAAAAATGAACCGAACAAATAAAAAAAAATTTAATAAACCAAAAAAATATTTAAATGTAAAATATTTAAAACATGACTCACCCTGTATAGGCTTATTGGTGCGTCCTTGTTGAGTGCATCGCTTTCACATTGTTTCACTGCTGTTGTTGTTGTTGTGGTTGTAAAAAAACAATAATAATAATATTACGTATACGTACTTTTTTATAAATTTGTTATTTTTAGCCTTTTTTCATATGACATTTGCTGATTTTTGTTGTTATTGTTTTTGTTGTTGTTATATGCATCGACCACTGAGATACCACCAGCTGTGTTCACTACTATTAAATGATTCAAAGCGAGCACAGGGTGTATCCCAACAGTAGAGGCACATGGCTCAAGTGCAGTAGGCGTGGCCACTTGTCGAGTTATAAAAATTTACATTTTCAATAAATAACAACAATATTCTTGAATTCCAGCATTGAAGTGTCTTAAAGTTGCAATAAACACAGAAAAACACAAGCCACATTTGCGTCATTTCACTAATAAATAAAATTATAAATCAACAAATGAGCTAAAATTCAACCTCCAATCACGCTTTAAGTCGAAAAGACTTTAATGGTCAAAAACTTAACATGAAAGTATAATTTCACCAATTTTTTTTTTTTCTCAGTGCACAAAATTTTAAAAACCATCGAGTTTTTATATATGTATATTAATTTATGTACATTTTTATACATTTTTTCTAATAATTTTAATATTTTCATTATAAAACAAATTTCTGTAATATGAAAAATACACAAAATAGTCAATAATTGACTTAAAATTGCATTTCGATATTATTGGAAAGGAAAAAAAATAGTATACTCACATTCAAACCCGAACAGAGCCATGAAGTTGTTAATTTTTTAAAATTTAAAAATATCAAAAATTCGAAATTCGTTTGCTTTATGCGTAGAATCATGTCCAACAGACATAAGTCAGTCGAGCATTCACTTATTACTCAAGTCAATTGAAATGGTCATGACTGACTCACAAGCTCATTGTGTGTGTATGTGAGTGTGTGTATGTACACTAACACCATCGAACGTTTGCATCGTGCACAAGGTGATTCGCGGCGGCCATCTTGCAATCCGAATGAAGCTTTTGCTGTTTGACTTTTGTCTTATCATTGACAAGAACCACATTGCCTTTCGTTTTCGTTTGTCGTGCTTGATATTTTGTATGCTAGTTTAACGTAAGTCGTGCTTAAAATTAACGTAACATGCGCCAATTTGCACGGAAAAAAAATGTGCATCATTCCACTCAATTGATTTCACAATAATGCCATGAAATTATGACTTTTTAAGGACCCTCACATTGACTCTAAGCCCCCTTGGCACGGTATTAAAAACACTATGCCTCTTTCCGATCCTAAGTCTGCATTGAAGAAAAAAAAACATTATTTTGCTTGAAGAAGTTTGAAAAAAGTAAGGAAATGCTTCTTTTTTAGTTAAATTGTTTATCGTTTTAAATAAACTTTGCTACGCTTGACACTCTAATCAGCTGCTTGCGTTGCAGCCTACCAGGCCACTGTGCAACACACACAAACACACACACACACACAGACAACATCTCCTTCAGCTGTGTAATCGTCACTTGCATTAAAGGTCAAAGCTGGACGAGTGCAAATATGCTGAGCGCTGAGCGAAAGCGTTGCCGCCGCCCACGTCATTGCGTTTGCTTATGAACTTGGCTGATGACGCGCGCGTTTCACAATATTAACACAGATACACACACGCACGAACATACATACACATGTATATGCATGCACACGAATTGTATTTTATTTTTAACATGTAATCAATCGTTTAATTAAATATTTAACACAACTGTCCAAACCGTAACCGAACATGTTTGTTTTTTTCTATTTTGAATTGAATTTTTTTTTTTTTTAGGGTTTCACTTTCCTTAAACGCGTGACGTATGTTTTGAACTAAAGTCGAAGACGCTTCTGATGGGCAGAGGATTAATTTGCAATATTCAATGTTTCGTGGGCGTGTAAAGCACCAACAAACACACACACAAGCACACATACACAAGCTGTAACGCGTTACGACAGGTGGGCGCGCGTGCTTTGCTTTTGACTGACTGCGCCGAAAAGTATGCAACTGAATTTTGAACTTCACTTGGCACTAGAACGCAACGCAACGAAAGAGAAAGCACTAAAAACGAACGAAATGTATGCATGTGTGTGTGTGTGTTTGTGTGTGAAATTGAAAATTCAAAACGCCTACGCGAAAATGCTTCTGTTCTGTTGCTGATAAAAGTTTTATTTATGTACTTAAGAAGAAGAAATTCAAACGAAAAGCTCAAAATGAATCGAAAGCTTGCAGCATATTTGCTCTATTTTGCTCACAACCGTCGTTGTTGTTGTTGTCGTAGGAAAGCGTTTTGCAAACAAGTTTGTAATTTTGCAATTGCAACAACGTTAATGATTTTTTTTTTTTTATTGTTTACGCGACACGTAAAACTTAATAAATTATTAACCTTTGCACTTCGAATAAGTTGTTATTTTTTTCATTTTATTAGTAGTTTTTTTTTATTTTTTTTGCTTTTACATACCTGCGCTCACACAACGCACACTCCCAAACATCATTTGTCCAACAAAGTGCCACTGCTGTGCTGCTTGGCTTCAAACTCTCTCTCTCGCTCGCTCTCTTCCTCATACAAAAGTTCAGTTCAGTTGTTCGTGCATTCGTTCGTTCGTTTCATTATTCGCTCTCTCTCGTTGCGTTGCGCTCTCTCGCGAATTTGACTCGGCTCGTTTGCTCGCATTCATTTGTTGCGCTGCTGTGGCTGCCGTGCTCTTTTACCGGTACTTTTTTGTTGTTCTTGTGTGTGTGTGCGTTTTTCTTGTTTTTGTTTTTTTGGAAACTCGTTACAAGTTTACTGGAACACACAACAGCAACAACAACAACAACAGCAATAATAACAAAAAGCAAAAGCAAACCAGCATGACAAGCAGCAAACAAATTTCAAGTTCAAGTTGGCTGCATTTGCGCATGTCCGCGCCATATTTGTTGCTTGCACACACCAACAAACACACACATATATATGTACATTCAACGCGTTTCTTTGTTCATTTATATGCAATTCATGTATTATCGTTTGTCGTCTATCGTTTGCTTGCATACACGAAATGCAGCTCTGTAAGCTTGTGAGCGTGTGTGTGTGCGTTGACTTTTCCATTGCTGCCACCTTCACCTTTACTTGCATTCACTTGTTTAGTTAGCAACGCCAGCCCTTCAGTCCTCCAGCCATCCCCGCCAACCAACCAACCATCGTTGTCGTCATGCGGGCCGTTTTTTACATGATATGTATTAATTTGCTCAATTTCGCTTTTTTCATTTTGTTGTTGACCAAATTTCGCTTCATTACACTTCGTTGCCTCTAATTTAATATTAATGCTGACGCAGTTCAATGCTAAAAATAAATAAATGAATGAAAATAAAAAAAAAAATACAATAAAAAAGCAACAAAATAGAAACAACTATAAAAAAAAATAAGTGTGTCAAAAATAAGTTAGAAAATTGTATATGCAAAGGCATGCCATCTCTCTTCCGCGCAGCGTAATTGATGCCGTTTTTACACTTGAACAAAATTTGCTTCTCTTTATTTTTATGACGCATTAAATGCATAAATAAGTGCAACATTCGAGCATGCTTCTATGCACGCCTCCACGCCATTGTTCATTGAACTTTTCCGCATTTTTTATTTTTTGTTGTTTTTTTTTTCTGCCTCACTGACGCCTCAAATAGTTTGCATAGTTCCAATTATGAAAACCGTGCAAATGAAAAACTAACAGAGTCGATGAACTTGTACGCGTCAGCAGATTGCACTCAATGTTGAGATTCATGTGAAAATTGAAGAAATCTTTAATTAAACCCAAAGAGAAAACCATAATCCCCGAACTCTTGGATACTTGACTAAAGCTCAAACTGTTAACAAGAAGCAATCTAAGCAACTTCAAGCTGAAACATTCAACTTCAATCAATCTATTCATCTTTTTACGAGAATAGGGGAACTTTGTTGTAACGCACAACGCTCAATAAGGCAATTAATCGATCGATCTACCTATCTTTACTTAGAATCTGAACAGAATTCAAAGGAATTCCTTCTACTTTGAACTGAATAATAATTTCAACCTAAAGTATATCTATACTTGTGTCCGCAAGGGAAGTTCATGTTTATAAAAGCAACAAAAATATTTCCATAATCAAATGTTTATTATTTCTCATCTGTAAAGTAAAAATAATGAAATAAAATATTTGGAATTGAATTATTACTGAATTTCCGTTATAAATAAATGAATGTGAATGAAATGCCAATAGGAATAATAAAAAAAAAAAAAAAATCACGTTCCGGCCTCCTTTCGCTGCTGAATTCGCTTTTGCTGTCGCATGCTAATCTCGAATTTCAAGTGCAGCTAAAAACGTGCTATTTCCGCTGCTAAATGAGCACCACGCATACAAAATCGATAGACCCCAACCTACCCCAAAGTCGATCTAAGAAAGAACATAAACAAAAACAACAACAACCAAACGAAAAACGCAAATAAATAGAAGGAAAGCAAGAAAAACGTGAAGAGAGAGAGAAGAAAATGTTGTTCATTAAAAAAAAAATGTTTAGTTGTCGTTGTGTTCATTGGTGGGCGTTTGTGTGGGGGGGGTGGGGCAGTTTGTGGTTAGGGTTGAAGGTTAGGGGTGTGACTTTAAGCCTTTTTTGTTGTTCTTTTTTTGTCTTTGCCCAAACACGGAAAACGCCAAAGTCAACATTTCAATTCAATTAAAGGCAAAAAACAGCAAACAAAATGGAATGTAAAAAAAAAGAGAAAAAAATTGCAAATGTTGGAAAAGATAACGAAGGCGAAAATAAAAAGCGCAACAATAAAGGCAAAGCAAAAGAAAAACTAAGAAAAAAAAAAGTTCAAACAAAGCAAACAAACGCGCAAATATATATCTATGAGATAAGTGCGAGCGAGACGCCAATATGGCCACTTTACGTACGTTATCTCTTTACACAACGTACGAACTACTGAACGAATACGAACGAAAGCATGAAACAACCAAGCGACCTTTCCCTTTCGCACCTCACTTCGACACATTCATTCAATGGGCTTTCGTCTTTCGAGTGTTTGACGCTGACGCTGACGTTTTTTAATGCCAATTTCGCTTCCTCTTCCTCTTTGTTTGTTGCCAGCACAAAGCGACAATCAACACTCGCTCTCTCTATCGCAAAAAACTGGTTGCTGCGCTCTCGTTCTTGCTCTCTTTCATTTCACTCTCTCACTTTCGCATTACGTTGTAGCCAAGCCAACAAACAAACACATGCTGTGCTATGCTGTGTCATAGTTTCCGTCTCGCTCGCACAGCACAGCACAGCATGTCGTGTATGTACAACTAGTATCTTAACCTTGAACTTGAAACACATTCAGCCGACGCCGCGGCCGTCACTCGCTGCCGCGACACACTGTGGCACTTTTTTCTTCATTTTTGCTGCTTTTTGTCGTTATTTCTCTTTTGACATGCTTTCGCTCGCTGAATTTCAGTTTCTTTCACTTTGCTTTATCATATCTTTTTTTTAATACGTTTTTTTCATACTTGTGCTTTGAAAATTGTTGACTTGTTTGTTCTGTTCTTCTTCTTATACCGTATTTTGTCTTTTTTTTTGTACTTCATTTCACTTCAATTAACGCCAAGAAATCACACCTGCCCATTACTCAAAGCGAATTGCAAGCCGCATGGATTATTCATGTCCGTTTCGTTCTACGCGATATTTAATCTCAATTTTTACGCATCGCTGCGTCGCTTCTAGTCTTGATGATCATGATAATGATCATGGCGATGATGACGACATTCGCTTGCAAAAGCGTATTTCTACAATTCCGGGCGGACGGGCTTGCAACGGCAGCGAAATTACGTAAATGCCACAAAACAAATACACATCATACACCTAAACAAACAAATATTGGCCAATGGGCAGGGGCTTGGCGATTCGGTGCGGTACATTACGTATACGCCTCTCGCTATCTCTCACCAGCGTGAACGGTCGTTGTCTGTAAACGGAATTGTTCTTCCCCAAACTATAATTGGATCGTTGTTGATTCAACATTATTCAACTACTCATCATGCAAATGAGTTATACTTGCATATAATTTCAACTTCTACTATAATACTTAATCAATAAAACCCAATGAAAAAAAAACTATCCGAGGGTCAACCAATAAGAGCCCTTCTTATATTAAAGTTGAGTCATGTTGTTATTTATTTGATCTAATTGTTTTCATTCAGTCATTCTATAAAAAAATCGATGGTAAATATTATTCTCAAATCCCAAAACCAATAAGCAACTCTACTATCATTTTCAACCTTCATGGAGTTCTTTTAAGTAGATTCACACATAAATTTTAAATTAGTTTGACCCACGTAGATCAACATGTCAAATGAAGCAAAAGCTTAAGGCATAAACAACTGGGATGTCGGATATTTCATGTGTCCGAACAAATTTTAGAGTTCCAAAGATATTCTTCGTATGCTTGGACCTCTCCAGTAAAGGGAAAACACATGTGAGCGGACAAAATTACTGGAACTGTGTCAAAGAATTACTGTGTGTGTTTTGTCATGGTATTCTTAGTATATTAGCTAAAATAAACCTGATATAAATACTTAAGATCGTTCAGCTGATGACGAGTACTTATAGGACATCACCCATGCACAAGATTGGTAGTGCCGCACTGACGTGATTACAGGTAACCAAGGACTAACCGAACCGGTATTAATGATTACTCTTGCTTTTATAGTAATCGATTATGTTCGAAGTCAAGAATTTACCCAATTTTTTATGTATTTTGTGGCTTTTGGCGTGCGATGATAAACATTTTGAGTAGAAAGTTTGGATAAAGTTTTCAATTGTGTTTACACTCATTTTATGGCCTCAGGCAATAATTTCGAATTCATGCAATAAAAAAAATGTTTGCAAAAATGTTGTTGCTCTTTTATTTTCTTGCCTCCTTCGCGAAAATATAATGAAATTTGCTTACGTGCGCGAAAAACGCTGCAAAATGGAAGCGCCGCCAATAAGTAATTCGATTGCGATAAACATTTTCCACGGCGGCAAGAATTGATTGACAACTTGGCCTTACCTTTTCTGCTCGGTTGCCATATGTTTAGGCCAAATGTGTGCGCTTTTGGCCCAAAATCGAAAATGCTTTTGCCAAACTAATCAATTTTGTTTATTCATTTTTATTTTTCGCGTCATTTGTCGCTCCTTTTTTATGCTTGTTGTCTTTCTTTCGCTTTGCTTTACAGATTTTCGCGTTCTTCAGCGGTTTTTTTCACCTTCTTTTTGTTTATTTATTTCTGGCGCATATTTCGCTTTATGCTTCTTTGTTTATGTTATTAATAAATGTGAAAAAAATTGATAATTTATGTTATTTTTGCGAATTTTTTCGCATAAAAATTTTCGATTATGTCGATATACGGGCAGCGACGCCGGCGGCGAAATGATTACGGCAACTTTTTTTTTTCCAGTGTACGTTCTTGTTATTGTTACTTAACGAAAATTCTACGAATCGCGTACTGTTTTTTTTTTTCTTATTATTATTTTTTTTTTGTTTTGCAATTTTTGCAATTTGCGTTACTATTTCACAACAACAATAATAACAACAACAGCAGCGGCGGCGATGACTACGACGGCAACGAAGATAATGATGGCAACTTTTAACTACGACGCAATTCAGTTTACTCAAACCCAATCAGAATCACACACATACAAACACATATACACACACACACACATACACTAAAGCACGAATTCAGCAAATATTTTTGTTATTTTCGTTTTTAAATTTGTACATGCGATTTTTTTTTTTTGCTCACGTTGCGCCCGAGAGGGTTGTTTTGTTGTATGTGCAAAGCGACGGGAACGGTGACCGCGGGGGGGGACACAGCAAAGCTTCTTCGGTCTTAATGTCGTCGTTCGCGTAATTTTTGCAATTTCTTCTTCTACATTTTTGATTGCACTTCGATTTGTTTAGTTTAATTTGGTCATAAATTTTGAATATTTGTTGTCGTTGCACTGAAAAATTGTTGCCAACACACGCACACACTCACACGCCGACTAACTGAATCTGAATGAATGACTGACTGACTTACTGTCTTACTTGTCCGCTCTGTTGGGTGGTGCGCTGTGCTACTGTACGATCGCTCAAAGGTTTCGCTGCTCAATGCCGCCGCTGCGCCGCCAATGACATTCACTAGCCGCTTGCTTACCACATGGAAAGTTCACTTTTTCGCGCTCTCTCTCTCTCTCTCGTGCTCTTACTCTCTAGCTCGTGCCGCTGGACGTTCGGTTTTATTCATTCTTCTCCTGCTGCTACGGCTGCTACGGCTGGTGGTGATATTTACCCCCCCGCATGAGCCGTTTCATTCCATTCGTCTAATGTTTCTTTGGTTTGTCGAGGTAATGAGGCTGCTTCCTCTTGCTGCCGCTGCTTCGTTAAGTTTAGCTTTCGTGTAGTTCCCTTTTCATATGCCGAGGTATGTGTGTGTGTGTGTCTTCGTTTGTTTGTTTCTCTCTCTCTCTCGTCAGTTAAGCTCTCCGCTTACAGGCGCTGCGTCGCTGTTCTCTCTTTCGCTCTGGAATACTTTCGTTCGGTCTTGCAGCTTTTGGGCCTCTTCCTGTTCTTCCTTATGTTGCTTAACGACGCATTTCAAACATGTATTTATTTTTTTTTTTTTTTCTGCGCTGCTCTGCTTTGCTCCTCTTATTTAATATTTGTTTATATTATTTTACGTTTTGCTATTTTCATTCCTTTCTGGTTTTGTTTTGTTGTCGCTTTTTTCGCACAAATCAGCGCTATTTTGTTTGCTAAACCTCAACTAAAGTATTTCTTGTGTGTCGGAAATGCCAAAAGTCACGCCATCGTCATCCGTTGATTCTTCCGTGCCTCCAATTGATGAGATCTCTACTGGCCTTCCGTCCGGCGGACCTTCTGTTCTCCACACTCGACTCTCTCTATCGTCGAATGCAATTATCACAAATAGTGTAAGCAAAATCGACCGAAATTCGCTTATATTCCTTTTCTGTTCATCCTCCTTCTTCTTCTTCTTCTTGCACTTTTTTGTGCCTTAACTTGTTTCTTGCTTATTGGCTTGTTCTTTTATTTCTGCTTTGTTACGCTATTCGGCATGTTTGCTCGCTTCGCCTGTGTGTGTGTGTGTGTGTGTGTAAGTGTTTGCTGTTGGACTCACTTTTGCTTTTCTACCATTCTTTTGTTGCCTTTTTCTATTCTCTGTTCCTCTAACCCAGACTCACAACCCAATAAAAGAAACATAAAAGAAAACCAGTCTCTTTCGTTTTTGACTCTTTTCTTTTTCTTCGATTACCACATGAGAAAGTGTAATGCAAAAGCGCAAAAAAGAAGTACAAAAACAACAATAACAACAATTTCGAAGATTATCACCAACACACGGACACATGCTGCTCTTCTGCTTCTTCTTGCTCTCCTAAGTGTTCGAGTGCTTGCATTTCATATACTTTTGGCAGATAAAATTCAATATTCACTTGTCATAGGCACAGTGGTCTGAATGTGCTAAAAAATTATGTCAAATAAGTTTCCTTACAATTTATATACAGTAATAGTTTCTATTTAGGACAGCTCTCATAATCAGACTATTCCCAAAATCAAAAAACTAAATGGACTAAAACATTTATAGGTTGGACTTAAGGCTATGGGATACATACATACACAGTTCCCAATAAGGACATAAAATGCTTTATATTATTAATCATTATGCTTAATTCGATAAAAACTTTGACCATAGCTGTATCTATTTATAGGTGCATGATGTATGTTGCATTCAACAATCTGCTAACCCATCTCAAACAGCTGCAAAATGATCTAAGCTACTTTATTTCCAGTCATTTTTGGTTACTCTTTGGCGATCTCTTTGCAAGTTTGGCCAAAACTTCAATGGCAAAGTTGCAATGGCGCCCTGTGTGGCATGTGGCAAGCGGCATGTTCAACAGGTATTGCGTCATGTGCGTGATTCAAATTATACCAAACAAAGTTTGAAACAAGAAAATAAAAAGTTATATAACAAAACTGGCATATTATCAACACGCAGTTATTATACGGTTGTGTTATCTTTACTCTCGGCATCGAAACAACATTATCTTTTTTTATATGCGTTGTTAAAATAGTTACAAGTCATTAAAACAAAATCTCATATTCCGAAATTTTTATCTTAATTCCGAAATCGATTAATTTTATTGTAGTTAGAAATACTTGCGATATTTGTAATAGAACATTTAAGAAACTTCTAAAATTCGTCAAAAAATATTACAATTCGGAAGAAAAGCTCTTTGGTTGTTAAGATCTGAAACATCCTGTGCAACTACACTGCACAACATGCAACATTGACAGCTTTTCATTTTTTTTTTTTGGTTTTTTAAGCTTAGTGTTGAAAATGTGTGTCAATTAAGAAGAAAAATTATTACCTTTTTCCCAAGAAGTTCACAGCTTGAGCAACATTTGTATTATTTCACCATAAAGTTTGAGATAATTTGTCATTCTTATTTTTTTTGTTGACATTTTAAGATTTTTTTTAATGAGATTTGTTTGCTTTTTTTGTACAATGGAAAATTGTTGAGCTAATCACATTTCATTGTTCGATTTTGTAAATTATTCGCTTTGCAAGTTTGCTCAGAACAATTTCGAAAACGCAATTAACTCACATCATTTTGCATTACGAACGTCATTTTCGTTGTTGTTGTTTTTTTCATTGTTATTATTATTACATTTTTTTTTTTACTTATTTTCGGTTGTTGTTGCTTTCTAATTGAACTGTTTGATGTGCGGAAAGTTGATGTCATTCGCGTGACATTTTCGTTGCATAGAAATTTGAAATTTGTTTTTCACAGTTTTTTGTTTTGCTTTTTTTTCGACAATTTTTCGAATTTTGCCTGACTGTACTACAAGGCACAAAGCACAGTGGCGGAACACAGACCAGCGACAGCATCAGGAGCGCAATAAACTGGCCTTGATGCTTGGATCAGAGCGTTCAATTTGTTTCTAATACATTTTTATGTATTTTTTCTTAAAACTTTTTTTTTTTTTTTTTGAATGATTTTGTGTTCTTATTTTGAGTTTGTTGCACAAGGAAGATGATTTTGACGTTGCTCGTTCGCTCGTCGCGCTTTCAATGCCAACGCAGCGACCACAGCAAAATGTCAGAGCCAAGCCAAAAGTGAATCGCTTGAACGAATGAACGACGACGACGACGACAACGACGATGATGATGACGACGATGACGATGACTACGACAACAGCAGCGGTGCGACTGTATGAGCGAGTGAGCAGGCGAACGACTGAGCGAATAAGCTTGCGATGGGTTTGTCAAAAAGGGAACGAACGGGCGGCTTGGAGCGGCACACACACATACATGCACATAGAATGGACGTTAGTGCAGCAGTGTGTGCAGGAGCAAGGCGGTGGGCAGTAAGGCGTAATACGTCGCAGCGCTGCGTTGAACGGCGCAGGAGAAGCAGCGAGTAGAAGGCATGAGTTGCACTCAACTTGAGTCAGTTTTATAATTCTTAGTGTTTTTTTTTTCTGCGAGTATCTTTGAAAGTGTTTGTGTTTGTGTGTGTGTGTTCGTTTGGGTTCTGCGTTTCAACAAAAGGGGTTATTGTGTGTTTGTGTGTGGGTGTGCATGCACTCGCGTATGCATGTGTGTGTGTGTGTATGTTTGCTTATATATAAGAGCCCAGTGGTGAGGCCCACCAAAGCGAAAAATCAAACGACCCAAAGCGCAGCTCAAGTTCAAGGATGTTATGTAATAAACGAAACGAATCGAATCGAATGAGCGCAACAAACGAACGAGCCAATGAACAAGCGAGCAAACACACACACACATGCGCAATTCTTATTACTGTCACACACACACACACACACACACACACACATGCATACATTCATCTCTAACCTACCGCTAACGATGCATCTCGTTGCTTGCCCAGCTCATCAGCCCTCAAACACGTCAACGTTGTGTCTTCCCACACGCACACACACACACACACGCACACATCACACTTTGCAGCCCTTGCAGCCTACAAGCCAAGCGCGTATTCCCATCTCTGTGCCCTTGAATTCGGTGCACATGAGTAGCTCGTTACTTTGTTAGTCTGGGTCTGCCTGGCTGCCTGCCTGCCTGGCTGCCTGCCACTGCAACGACCTATAACCAAACCGGGCGCTAAATTCATCTTTCTATCGTTATATTAGTTAGCTGACACATCATATACTTACTTACATATATATCGACAAATACATCCCTATGTGCTTTCTTATATGTATGTACATATATAAGCTTGTGTATTAATGCCTGGGCACATACTTTGTGCAGTAAATTGTATATAATTAGCGCGCTTATTGACGAACTGCAATGCACATGAACAGCCACAACAATAAAGGCTGCAAAACTAACGTATCTTTTACCTTATATGCATATGTATGTATGTATGTGTGTATATGTAAGACGCTTAACGCACACAAACATGCAATTACTATATAACACACATACATATGTACAAACATATATAGAGACTTGTTTGTATGTGTTTAGTAACTTTGGTTACGTAAGTAAGTTCCAAGTTGTTCCCCCAAGCCGCTTGCTTGCATCTTTAAGTTTTTATAGTCGCAATTATTTTTGTATTTTTTGTTGTTGGTTTTTTTTTTTTAAAAGACAGCTCAACAGGAAAAAAAAACAGCTAAATATATAAGTATATGTATAACAAAAATGTGTATCTTGCAAATTTTTGTGAAACTCGCACTTAATGCACTTTTAGTCAACGCCTCGGCCACGGCGAACGTCGACACCCTACAGCCTACACACACTTCCTCGCACATTCGGCTGACATTGTTTTTGGTTAAACGTTTTTCCATTGCTTTGTTGTTTTCGTTGTTTTCTTCTTCTTTTTTATTACTAATTGAATTTGGTTAATTATTGCGCTCTTTCATTTTCTGTTTGTTGTTTAATTGTTTAATTTAATTAAATTCTCACAAACACAAATGCATTTCTATGTATGTATGTATGTATGTACGTAGAAATGTTACACTTAAAATGTGTATCTGGCAGATAGATGCCAGATTGCACAAGGCCAACTAAGGACAAGGGGCGTGTGCAAGCCAGCGGGTAGGAGAGTAGGTGAAAATCGGGTTGTCTCTGCCAGTCAGCAGTCGGCAGTCAGTGCAAGTCGCCCTTTCACCCTTTTTTCGGTGCGCTGTGTGTTGTGTGCGCTCGTAGCAATTGCATGTCAGGCAAAGAGTGGGTGACCTTGACAGTGAACTTGAAATTTCGCTACAAGGATTTTTTTTTTGTGTTTGCTTGCATTTGTGGGCATGAGAATACAACAAAAAAATAAATAAAAAAAACTCGTTGAGAATGAAACAAACGAAACGGAACGAACTGAACCGAGTCCATACGAGCCGAGCCGAGTCGTGCAGTGCCGAACTGAGCCGAACCGAATCGTATGAAAGCGAAATGTGAAAGACGAAAAAGCGAGTGTGGCTTAGAGGAGAGGCGGTGTGGTGGCTACGACAGTGCAGCGGATCGCATCCAAACTGCGTTGCTTTGTCGCTTTTGTCTCGCTCTTGCTTATGTATTGGCATACCAGTATATCGATTTGCATGCTCACACACCAGAAGCCAATGCAACCTCTCCCTCTCTACTGCAGCTGACTAATGTACAGGCAGGCTGACTGGCAGACAGAGGGACTGCTGAACGGTCGATTGCCCGATAGCCGTTAACGCTCAGTCTTTTGAGGCAATGAAATTGTTTTTTTTTTTCTTTTCCTCATTTCATATTGTTTGGTCTTGTTTCACTTTGGTTGGCACTTGGCTTTCGGTTAAATTCTTTCGTGTTTGTTGTGCCTTTTTTGGTCGTAAAGTGGCGTTTTTTTTTTTTTTGTTGTAGTTTATGTATTTTTGGCACATATTCAATTGTTGTTGCTTTTTCTGATATTCATACACACAAACCAACAAAAACACGGTTCACTCTCACTCTCACGTTGCTCACACTTGCAGTCATGCGCTCTCTCTCTTTCTTTCCAACATTCTATTCCTACATTTCGATGAATCATCGTCGCTCTGTTCAGTTCAGTTCATTTCATATCGTTTCGATTCAGTTTTGCGTTGCGCTGCTCTGCTCAACTCATCATTTTGTGCACTTTTACATATATACTTGTGTGTGTGTGTGTGTGTGTGTGTGTGTGTGTGTGTGTGTTGGTTGATGCACTGCAAGCGGGGCGTGTACATGTATGTGGGTGTGGACCGCGGGATTGGAATATGTGCCAGAAATTTCGCTTTCATGTTATTCATGGCTCCCGCGCCCACCGCCTACATACAACAGCACCAACAACAGATGCGACAAATTATGCAAGTAGTAATAACAACAACAACAACAAATGCTTAACATATGTTTTTTCTTGTTATTCGCATCGCTATTGCAATAATGCACGCAATCATCGCAAAGTCATCATTTTATTTCATTTCATTTTCAATATGTTTATTATCGTATTTCTCGGCGATGTTTGTGCATCAACCTGTGACATTTGACTCGCTGTCGTTACACTTCATTTATTTGTGAGATATGATACACCGAAGAACGACAACACTTCATGCAATTCCACTGAATTTGGCTCCTTGAACTCAGCTTTATTCAAATCAAAACATTATAAAGACTCGCACAAAGTACAAACTATTTTAAATTGCAGATAAAATTTCGTTTTATATGAGAAAATCTAAAGAAATTCTTAGTAGCAAGTTTTTTAGCCAATACGACTTTAACAATTTAATACTTAAGACGATTTTCACAAAAGTTTAAAAGCCATTAAAAAATTCATACAATATAATATTAATTTTTGGCAAGCAAGACTATGACTTCGACCTTGACGATGTTGCTGAATGAAAAACGGTTCTTTACAACGGAGGGTCGGACGGACGGCTTACAGGTACGCAGCTGCTGTAAAGTGCAAACATTCTAAGCAAATTTCTTTTGCTTGTTAGCTATTTTCATAAATCATTTTGAATAAATCAGCATTGCTTGAAAGCATATGGAAATGTTCATATTCAAAATCAATTAATTTCAACTGCAATTTTTTTTCAATATGT
The DNA here is from genome assembly GCA_034638295.1 of Phortica okadai. Classification (NCBI taxonomy): domain Eukaryota; kingdom Metazoa; phylum Arthropoda; class Insecta; order Diptera; family Drosophilidae; genus Phortica; species Phortica okadai. The sequence goes on along the minus strand of CM067849.1, from coordinate 1,592,003 downwards.
CAGAATAGTTGAGTGGGTGTTAGTTAATGTTTGTTTGCGTGTGTGTGTGTGTATGTGGAAATGTGAAAAACAAACAAACCAAACGACAAATGAATATTATAGTTGTAAAAATTGTATATTTACATACATACATACATACGTGGAGGAAAAGTCGGGCGAACAAGCACGGCACGCCCAAAAACACTCCGACACCCAACACACTGAAAATGCAACAACAACAACAACGGCAGCAACAAAAGAATATGAAAACTGTGAAAAAGCAAGAGCGAGAAACAAAATAAAAAAAATCAAAGAAAGTAAGAAAGAAAATTTATCGTAAAACGTATGCAGAAAACATCCGATAAAAGTTTGAAATGCAAATTTCACGTTCTGTCTCTATTCTGCTGCTGCGCTGCTGCTGCAGCTGATCATGTAGTGACCCAGGGTCTGATAAATACATATAGTAGAGCAAAAAAAACGCCTGTGGGCGTGTTCAGGACTATGGTGAAATAAACAAGTGTTACTTAGAAAGTCGCGTAGAGAAATCATTTGCATTAAAACAAAAACGGCTAAAAACAAAACAAAAAACACATATATATATTTTTATTTTAAAGCGTCGCATTTCACTTTTTTTCCTTTCTGTTAGTTTTTCATTAAACACAACAAGCGGGCGGCATTTGTCTTGCTCCCACCCAAGCAGCGTGAATTACGGATGAACGCTCTGTTGCAGTCGCACAGTCACAAGCGAAAACAAAACAAAAATACTAAAAGAGAGGAAAACTTTTGATGACCTTGAAATTGAATTATTTGCAATGAGTGAGTAAGCGATAGATAGGAAGAAAGAGAGAGCGAGAGAGAGAAAGCGAACACAATTGTCGTATTGTGTCAGGCAATGCAAGTTAGTACGGGAAAAAAGCGTTATGTGTGTGTGCCTATGTGTGTTAGTGAGACCGCAATTGTGCATTGTTTGTATGTATTGTAAAGAGAGACAGAGAGAGTTTCTTCGTAAGCTTTGTGTTGTTGCATATTATTTTTTATTGCCAGCATCTTCTTTGCACGAACATTTCTTTTTATATGCTCTCTCGTTATCTTGCTCTCTTTCTTTTGCTACCCACACTCGTTCGCTCTTGCGCAAATGCAGTTCACGTTCAAGGCCAAATCGAAAAACGCATACAGAACCAGTGTTGCCAAATTGTAAATTTTTTTTTTTGCTGTTTTTGGCCATTTTGACTTGACAGCCATTAAAAATATTTCACAGCCGACAGTGCAAAAGTTGGCCATTTTGAAAAATGTTTTCAACCATTTTTTTTTTAAATGGCTGACTTCTATAATAATAAATAGTTGGCAACACTGTACAGATGAACATGTAGAAATGTATGGTTCGCGTCCCGGCTGGTTTGGTTGCATGTTGGTTGGTGTTCAAAAAACGAAAATATCGGCTCATAGAGGGCCGTCTGCTACATTTAGTCAAAATTGTGTGTTTTTGGCCACCTATACGCGAAATCGTTTTGTTTAACTGTTAGTCATGCGAGAAAAATGTTTCTATCGCATGCGATTTTTTGTGTTTATCAAATGTGGTGACATTCAGCAAGATTCTGCTGTGGAAAGAAATTTAATGACAAATTTCGATTACAGCCTATTTGTCGAACTATTCATAAATAGAAACCTATCATTGTTTTCATTGAAATCTGAATTTTTAAGCTGATAAATTCATTGAATAAAACAACCAATTTATACCTTTAAACTTTGAGCTTTAAATCAAATGTTGAGTTGTGTCTTCAGCTTAATGAAGTATAATTAACACCTCCAAGCACATGTTATAGTGCGTGTGTGTCTGTCTGTGTTGCATTCAACTACAGTTAAATGAAAAGGGTTAAATGCAATAATTAACCTGCAAATTACTTGAATTATTTATGTGATAATAAAGCCAAACTACAAAATGCATTTCAAATAAACGGACATGATTGTGTTCAATTTGCATACAGTCACACACATGCACATATATACATAGCAACACTTCCACTGTCGTGGTTGACAAGAGTTCAAAGTGCAATGCAAATTGGCATTAACAATTGTCATATGTGAAATGTGAATTGATTTGTCGACAACACACATGAAACATTATTTTACACACACACGCACATAGACAACCTATTTTTGTTGTGACATTTGTATTTTAAACATTCGATAAACTATTGTCCTTTTGTAATATTTTTTGCAATTTGCAATAAAGTAAAGTTTTCAATTAATTATTTGCATATAAAATGCCAGTTGGAATTTGTTATACACTCGTATTGTCCGAACCGCCCACCTGTCCTGACCAGCCCCTCCCCCAACCCAGTTGTCCAAAGCAGCGCTAGTCATTTCCGCAAACTGTTAGAATTAGCAATTTTATAGCAATTCCTTAGTCGCCTTCGCTTCTGTGATTGACAGTTGGAGACAAATCAAAGAACTCTCGCCCAACGGAAATGCGTTGCGTAATCGCTGTGTGTTCTCATTGACATTGTTTTTGTTCTTTTTTTTTTTTTTTGTTTTCTTTTTTACTTACCTTCTTTCTGTCACATAACATTACGCATTATTATTTCAATCAAAGGGATTTATTGTCATGCGTTCTTCTTTGATTGAGTGCACGCAATTGCCCGGCCGGACTGTCGAGTAATACGACACACACACAGATACACAAACACCCCCACAGTGCGTTGGGTAATTGACTTGTGGACTTGAACTATTAAAGTCGCGTGAGCGTCGCGCATGAAATGAGCAAAATAATAATTTTCTCAAGATTTTTTTGTAATCTTTAATAACTATCTGCAATTATCTGTCTCTCTCTCCCGCTCTCTGACGCAAATAGTTGCTCATTGTTGGCAATCTTAGGCATAATCAAAACAAAACGTATAAGTAATATTTTTTAAAGGCCTCATAAAGTTGCTCTGAGCGTGCACGTTCGAGAGCAAGTATAAAATTTTCAATATAAACGATGCAAATATAATTTTGTCGTTTTTAGTGTTTTTTGTTTTTATTATTTGCGTTTTCTTTACATCATTAAGATAACTTGTTTATCTACTCACAATGATTATTCATGCGCTCACAAAGTAGTCTCTAAGATTGCAGTTAGTCAGAACAAATAAGTTCGCCTGAGCTCAACAACGGATCATGGACAGCGTCAAGAGTTGTTGTGCTTTTAGTAAAATACGCTTCAAGTCGTTTCAAATTTTCATTGTCGCGGGCACGGTGCTGTTGGCGCTGCTCATAACGGTGCTTTGCATTGGCTTTCTCATGCGCTATGAGGTAGAGGGCGAAGTATCGGATGTGGATGATTACTGGAATGATTTTGTTGATCAGCATCAGAGAGCTTGGTACAACAAAGGCATCAAGGAGTTGAGAACGGCATTGAAGCTGGCGGGGAGTGGTAATGGCAGGCCGCGTAACGTGCTTGTGTTCCTGGTCAATGGCGTCGATATCGAACTGTTGGCAGCGGCAAGGTTTCATCGAGGCAACGGCTCAACGCCGACAGCCATGCTTTGGGACAAGTTTCCGCATGTGGCGCATCTGAAGAACAGCTGCAGTCGCGTCGATTTCTGTGATCCCGGCACAGTTGCGACGTCGCTCTTTGGCGGCGTGCGTGCTAACTTCAAGACAGCCGGCGTGGATACAAGTGTAGAATTTCGCAATTGTAGTGCTTCACTGAATGGAACACACCACGTGGCAAGCGTGGTGAGGCAGGCGCAATTGTCAGGTCTACGGACGGGCTTTGTGACCACACAACGGCTGACGGGGCCGACGGGCGCCGCGCTCTATGCCCATGTGCCCGATACCAGCTGGGAGTGCGATGCGACTATGCCGAAGGGCATGATTGCGGCTGGGTGCAAGGATGTGGCACGTCAGCTCATTGAAGATGTCACAGGCAGTGGCATGAACGTGCTTCTTGGCGGCGGACGGCAGGCATTGAACGAAAGAGTAGCCTCACCCAGTTGGGATCCCTTAGATGAGTCCGTGTGTCGGGCTGCTGATGATCGAAATTTGTTACGTGAATGGCAACAAGCAAAAACATCGTCCCGTAGAAGGTACGAGCTGGTGCAGCAGCGGGAAGAGCTGACTGCGATTAACGGTAGCCGACTGGACTATCTAATGGGCGTGTTCGCCAATGGTGATCTATCCGCTGTAGGCGAGAGGGCACCCAACATGGCCTTGATGCTCGATAGGGCTTTGAATGTGCTCGTTAGACCAAAGAAAGGTTATCTACTCGTGGCTGAACAGTATATCAATGCCAGATTGAACACATCGCAGCAGTTGGACGAATTGCTGAAGTTCAACGAAGCTGTGACAAGCACGTTAAAGCATAAGAAATTCAGGTGAGTTGGAAATATTTTTGAAAACGGACTCATAAACTTTGATAATTGTCCTCTTTTTTGTTTCCAGCACTTCTGATACTCTTGTCCTACTCGCATTCACCAAAGGCAACTACATGTCCCGTGGCTTGGACACGAGTGATGAAACGGATTTGGTTACCAATTTCTACGATATTATCGAAAATGATCTACTGCTCTCCCAGCACGTCAGTGATTTGGTTGGAGATACTTTGGTACTTGCGAGTGGTAAGACTGAGTTCGAAATTAATGTATGCTTTATCTAAGTCTATTAATACAAACAGGTCCAAAATCCGGAATGTTTCACGGTATTCACGAGGAAACTTACCTAGCTCATACGATAGCCTTCGCCCTTCAAATGGGCCCGTTTCGAAGACCATGAGACAACAACCAATTTCAATCTAAGCCTAATTAGGGTAAGCACTTCACTCCCAGCCAAGAAAACACATAGAAGAACATTTTGAGAATAACCTTTTATTAATTGCATTAATTTAGCTAACAAATTTGTTAATAACTAATGTTAAATAAAAATAAGATTATTTAAATACTTGTCACACCCGTGGAGTCGAGCGGAGGGTTTGACGTAGTTGATGACAGTGGGGGTGGCGCAGTTGGCGGTAACCAAGCGCTGCCGTAGGCCGTCGTGGATGCCGTGGAATCATTCAATGGCAACTGAGCGGCAGAGCCGCCGGGACTGCTGACCGTCGCAGTTATTGACTGCGCAATACGCGGCACCGGTCTGACTACATTGGGTCATTTAACTGGCATGGACATCGTTGGTGGTGCCATCGGACGTGGCAGCAGATTGTTAGCGGCATTGGACAGCTGACGAAGATGATTTGCCTGCACATACTGAAAAGCCGAAGAGCGCTCAAAGTGCTGAGATAAGTAGAACTCGCCCAGTGAGTAAAGCCGACGCTGATCGAAGGGCTGGAAGGGAAAAGTGCCAAAGCGTGGTGGATACGGCTTTGATGCGGGGTAGAGCGGTGTGCGTGGTATCACCGGTGGCATACAATATGGCGTCGAGGATGGCATTGTGTGTGGGAAGTTAGCTGCCGACGGATTGCTTGACTTAAATATGTCGAGCGAGCGTAGATTTTCGAGCATTTGATGAGAGGTTTGATGTTTCTTCAGATAGGCATGTCTATATAGAAGATTAGTGGGAGTTGATAAACATAATCTAATTGAGATTCTTCGACAATGACACTTACCGACGGAACGTTTTGCCGCACTGAGGGCACGGATATATACCATCGGCGGACTCCTCGCCAATGGGCTGCTGCTTTTCCTGCAACTGATTTCCGTTGTTGCCATTCGCTGCCATTTCATTGTTGCCCAAACGCTTCTTATGCTGACTGCTGCCGGCGGTTGCCAGCTCGTTTTTAGGCTTGTGCCAGCGACGATGGGAGGCCAAATTAGCCGGACAGTTGAAAACCTTCTCGCACTCGGAACACTTGTATTCGATGTGTACGATGCGTGGGCAACGGTGCTGGGCGAGCATGAACGCATCGTCGTAGAGCGTGCGACAAAGCTGACAGAGATAGGCGCCGATCTTGTTGTCAATGCTGGCCAGGATGGCTTTAGCTTCCTCTGTTATTTCAACCACATTGAAGGCTGGATCAATATCACCTTTGCGTACGACAAGTTCCTCGTCATCGCGCAGCTTGCGGATGATGGTGCCCGAAACGGGACTAATTGTTTCCTCATCCACTGCGGTGTGCTTGCGTAGCTTTGTGCGTTTACGCTCCGGCTTATGTGTCCTTGTCAGCGGTGGTGGCGTTGTTGATTTTGGTCGCACCACTTCCCTGACCGGTTCTGGTTTTATCTCACTCCTTGTACTCATCTGTTTGTAATTAGTGAGATCCAAGTAGGTCTTCTCATTATTGGAAGCCTCCTCCTCTGCCGCCGGTCGCTGAAAGTCGCGGTCGAAAAGTTTTTCTAGTCCGTCTACCGCCTGAGAGTGGAGTTCTTCGTCGTCGTAGACCAATTTATTGCGTGTCAGCACACGCTCATTTTGCTCAAGCTCTTCCTCGACCAATTGACATTGCAAACGCATCGTTGTTTGCGAATTTACGGCATTTTCATCTTCGTCGTCGTCGTTGCTTAAGACGTCCACGTAGACTTCCTCACCCCCGTCGGCTTCCGAGTCATCGACATCCTCATCGTCAACAACTTCATCTACCCCCGCCTCCGCTTCTTCCACGTCCACTTCGGCAACTGTTGCTTGGTAGCCATGTGAACTGACAAGTGTCTCGTCTTCGTCCTCGGTCAACACAATTGTTTCGTCGTCGACAAAGACGGTGGGCGATTGACTTTGTTCTGCGGTCATGCTTGATTGACTTACCGGAATGTGCTCAAAGTTATTTTTTGTCTCGTGCAAATTGTGTTTGTTGGTGCTGACGTTCATGTTCACATTAAAGATGCCGCGGCTACTGCTAGGGTTGTCCATTGCCTGTTGCAGCGGGGGTGGTGGCGGCTGACCGAAACGTAGCGCATAGCTAAGCTCATGAGGAAAGTAACTTGATGATGATGCTGTTGATGCTGTCACGGCTGGTTGCTCAACTGTGGCCGGTGCGGTAGTTGGAAGAGGCACGGGAGGCAACGGCGGCGGTGTGGAACGGAACGCGTGCGGTCGCCACAGGTAGTTCTCCTCAGACATAAGTCTTGCGCGTTTTCGAGGGGGCGACGGTGTGGAAGGGGGCGTTATTGGTATAAGACTTGCCGCCCGCAGCGACAAGTCAAGTGGTGAGAGCAATGAGATCGTCGGCCGCGAATGAAGGCCAAATTGGGGAAATGACTCGTTGATTGCCGGTAATGTGCGATACTCCGGATAATGTGTGTTCATCATTTTCCCAAATATTATGACTGATTTTAAATTTGAGCAAGAGGGAAGGAATTTATTAGTAAACGAAATAGAAAGAGCTCGGAAATAAAGCTAGTGGAGAGACTATCAGGAAAACACAAATTTATATTTCGATCTACTTCTACCTAATCACAGTTCATTGGATTTTGTTCTACCATAAAATACATTTTTTTTTGTATATATTTCAATGTGTTTGAAGATCGTTTATTTTGACAATCCAATTTCTGCAGTAATTTTAATGTTTTTCGGAAAAATCGTTCGTGAATCTGTGATCAAACACATCGAAGTTTAATTCCACAATTATATTTTGTTTTATTATTCAAATTCATGGTCATCCTTTTTTCAAAACTTTACAGTATGCCAACATTTTCAGAAGTCCTTCTACACTTCACTTTATTGAGCAATTTTATTCATAAAAAGTGCGCACATTTTTCATATTCACCGCATTAGTATGCAAAATGCTTACTTCAATTTTGTTCAATTAAATTTTTACTCCTTTATTTTTATTATTTTTTGTTTGAAATTTCAATCTTGCACGCGCGCACAATTTACTGTTACACGCGTAACTTTACTCAGCACCCGTCGAACTCAACTAACTGACTGAATCCTGTCGCAACGACGTACCGTTAGGTCACCTGTCGCAATGTCTCGAAATTAGGTTTGCCGTATGCATGCCAAAGCCCAATGAGAGCCAGAACATAACGGCATACTGTCAACCACCCAGCACCCCAGTCACCCGGCTCACCCTCATGCCTGTGTGTCTTTTCACTCGCACACAATGCGAATGCCGTGAATACAAGCTACGGAATCCATCAAAGCCAGCTTTGGATTCGTTCGTGCAGCATAGCACAACATCATCCCCCAACCCCAACCCTTCGCGCAAGCAAATAGCAACGAATGCGCATGCGCTGCCACGCCCACCACTGGACCTTTGCTACATGTTTGCATCAACGCTGGATTGGATTTAGATAACAATTTCGAATGTGTATAACGTTTGATGGCATCACGGAGGTGAGGCGATTCCCGAGGTGGTTTGTACATGACACGCCCCTTTTTGTGTGTATGCTGCCCCAATCTCATGTTCATCGCTTCTGTACGAAAATGCTTTTGAATTGTGAATGTGGCATTTCAACGCACCTCGACGGCATTCATCCAACATCGCACCACCTCTACCCAGCCCTGGGCGCCAAACCCCACGGGTTCTACTAGCAACCATGACGGGCTGAACCTAGCCATGGCATTGTCATCCATTTGTTCAACGTAGCTCTTTTCTGTGAGTATCTTTTTCTGCGTCTGCTTAAATGTTTCTTTTTTCGATTTATCCCGTTCTTTTTTTTTCATTATGGGCAGGTCTGTCCCCCCATTTTGAGGGCGTTGCGTTATTCAGCGGCGAGCAGAATAACAGACATTCAGTCACGGCACTGTAGACATTCGCCAACAAATCAAAGGATTCTTTTGTGGTCTTAAAATGATAATGCTACATTTTTAGAGTGTAGCTTCGATTGGGGAACAACAACAAGAAACGGTAAAATTTCAAAATGGCGTTGGTGTTGGTTTTTATATTTTTTATTAATCTAAAGTTTTGTGTATAAGGTTTCAGATTTTAAAGCCAATATATAACTTTTGTGGTATAGTCTAAATAGTCTTATAACATCAAATGATTGAAAGAGATATAAGAGCCTATCGATAGATTATATTTATATCTTCATTCCAGTTGTGTAACATTTACGCACAGCCGATCCCATTAACTTACCCAACCCAAATCAAAGCAAGCCAACAACAAAACCACACACGCTACAAGGTATCCGGCTAATTAAGAGCCCATTACCCACCCCGACCGCTTTATGACAAAACACTCAAAGCGTGTAAACAAATACGAGTGAATGAAAACCGCAAAGCTCGAGGGCGGATTTTCAATAGACGCATTCGATTTCCTGTGGTATTTTTGAAAATGTTGTGTAATGTGACACCTTAGCGTGTGCCAGCGGTCGTGGGTGAGCTGTGGCGGTCCCAGCCGGAGCTCACGCTTAACGTACGCAATTAGCAACAGTTGAATAAAAATAAGAATCATATTCAAATCACATTTCAAATCAAAGCGATTTCATTGTTAGAAAATGTCACAAACAACATGTTCAAAGCGTGAGAGCCGTCAATTAGCCGGAATAGTAAGGCAACGTTCAGGCGAAACCACAAAGGATAATGGTGCAAAGGATAACGATGAAACGAAAAACCTGTTGACCTGAGCCGCAGACTTGACATTTTCTGTTGCAACTTAGCTGTGTGGCAGCCGACGTTGCTTTTGTTGTTAAGTTGTGAAAAATGCGCTAATGCCAAAAGTTAAAAAGTTAATGAGAAGTTTTTCGCTTTCAACGCTGTAAATTTGATTTTCTTGCCTGTCCAAGCAGACAGGCAGCCAGGCAGGCAAGCAACACTGGCCTTGTACTCTGGTTGGCTTGGCAACACGCTCAATGGGGCGAGAGACTGTGCGGGTTGCCACGACTCAACGCCACTCAGCCCGGCATCGAGTCAATGCAATGTTGTTTAATTTTGTTATGCGCTGTACAAAAGTTCATAATTACATTCCTGTTTATTAGCCGTGATTGTGTGCGCCCGGCGCTTTGCAACACTGCAAGCAGCTTGGCAGTCCATTTTGCCGCCCACTTGCAGTGCTGCCAACATTTTGCAACATGAATGCCTTTGATTTAATTAGTATTTTTTTCCTTTTTTCTTTCAGCTGACATAATTAATTGCATTCAGCATATTTTTTTTCGACATTCAACATTGCTTGATTTTCTTCTGCGCCAAATTAAAGGAATTTTTACTTTTTGAATAGTAAAGCGAAAATTCTATTTAAAATCCTTATACAACGTATTTTTCAGTTCTCACTTCATAAATCTTTTCCACAATGAACCTTTCAGTTTGTGCATTAAAATTAAACGCTTAGAAGCCCTTAATGCCTGAATGCGCTTTTTTGACCTCAAATCGGAACCTACATACATGTGTTTAGACATTTAATTAGCGCTCTCTGCCAACCATGGCCTTAGGCAACGGCACTGAGCCCCGTGCTCCACTCGGCCCACAAGCAAGCGATTGTTTTAATTAGTATGGCATGAAACTATGCCCACGGCAAAGTGCCGCCATTAAGGCAGTGAGTCTCCTGCGCTTGGCTGCAATTGCCTTTCACGCACTTCGTATGCAAATTCTTTTAATTACAAAACTGTGAAAATGCCGGAGTTTTTATTTTAGCAAAGAAAAACTTAGCCATGCGAGTTTTAAATGCATTCGCAGGACTGACTTGACTGCGTGTTTTTAATTATTTGGTGCGAGGCGCGTTCAATTATCATTGCCCCGACCGCCACGACCTTTGCTTTCTCTCACTCACTCACACATACAATGCCGCCACAAAGTATTACTTTCAAGTCTGTGGCAACCGTAAAAAGTTACCGTTGCTTGAGTGCTGCCAACTGCGCTTCTGAAATGAACTTTCAAATTGAATTTATTGACTTTGCAGTGAGCGAAATCGATTTTGATTGATTCAATTTTGCATGTGATAACATTTTTAATACACATTTGTCACATGAGATGTTTTGACTTGCAGACAATTTGCAATGAAGCAATGAGATTTGTGGGTCTGCCAACTTGAATGATCTTAGAACTTTGTCTTCGGCTATGCTAACGCATTAAGTGACCTACATTGTATGATTTATACCAACATCTTAGACTAGAATTTTAGATACTATAACTGAAATCATGTCTTATAAAATAAAAATGAATAAAAGTGGAATTCTCAACCTTTTGACAGCAAATCTCTTTGCAAATTCAATTGTAGCGCACAAAGTGTAAAGTTATTGCATTTGAGTGCAGACGCAGACACTCAATAATAAGAATAAGATTTACAGCCACGCTTCGAACCGCACTTCTTGCCGGTCTCCCACACCGAAGAAGTCCTTTAAAGGATGAAAAAGCATGGGCGGCTAATAGACATTTTTACAGATAAAAAGGCGACAAATTGAATTTGCAAAGGTCACACATAAGTGACACTTGACACGGTGAGCACAACAGGCGCACACACACATGACGCATCATCCCCTCTCCCCCGGCATCCCTCGGTCGACACATGTCTATTAGAGTGTTAAAGAAGTTCGTTGATTTTTTTTCTGCCCTCAGAAAAAGACTTGTGTTGTCGTCTTTTGCTGGCGACTCAAACATTTTCTGCCAATTTAAATTCACTTTCATATTTAATACCTTCTTTTTTATTTATTTTATAAAATTGAATTTTTGTGCGGCGATTAGATTGAGTATGAATACTTGATTATTGAATTGGTTTGATAAGAAGATTTCCTTCTCTGGGATCTAAGCTTGTTCGCCTTTAGCTTATTGTAATTAAGCGTAAAAAGTTTTAACGCATGTCCATTAAAATATCGGATTACAAAGATTGAAAAATCACCTTCAAACGACGAGCAAGGGTTAAGCAAACTGCCAAAGGACTCTTTTGGGTTGAGGCATGCCGAGATCTCTTTTATGCACTCAAATGGCAAAAAACACAACTTTTTTTTCACGTACGAATTCAGGGAACAATTGAACATATTGTTTTTCTATTAATTACATGAATTACGTGCTCATTGAGAAACCCTGAGCACATTATGCCGATTAGCGTGCATACATGTGCATATGGCTTCCTAACAGTGCATGAGGTGATGGTAGGTAGTCACCCAAGTGAGCGGGCACGATTGTTAGCTAAGTGGTAAACCGCAATTTCCCGGGGGGAATTCGTTCAAATAAGCATTTACGCGCACGGAAAAAAAGTAAAGGAAACGAAAAGCGAAATAGAATAGACAAACTTTGGCCATGTGTATAGATGTGTGTGGGTGGGTGGTGTGTGAGTGAGTGTGTGAGTGTGTGTGCTTGTGCAGATAATCATGATAATCGGACGCTGCACTTTAAATGATTTCCAATATGTTCAAAGACGTCGATGGCGGCAAACTGAAGCCGAACGGAACTTTTACCGTTGAACGTCATGTGTGACGCGGCGCGGCGCCAACAATGGCGAAATTAAATGGGAAAAGCGCAGTGACAAAGGGAAAGGAAGACTTTGGCTAAATTATTGGCACAAGGAGCGACAGAAAAGAAAGAACGATATGAAAAAAAGAAAGTTAGAATGAAAGAAAGCAAGCAGATGACATAATGCACCGCGCAACAATCCGCTTATGATGTGTGTATACACATACATATGTCCTGTGCTCGTCCTGTGTGTGCTCTACACCTTTGAACGCCGTGGGGGGTTTTTTTGTCCAACGGTCGAGTGTGCTTGTGGCAAACAGACGCGCAGGGACATACTCAACGATTGTGTGCTGTAATTACGCTTTTGTTGAAGTTATTGTGACCGAAACCATTCAAAATCGACCTGATGAGGGGGAATTTTCTTTAAAAACTTTATTTAAAACTTTAACAAGCCTCAATCTCTGTTCTCATCTGCATGGCAAAGACTTTCGCAATTTCGCCCGTGGCCTGAACAATTTCGACAAAAAACTTATAGGTGCCATGTTCCATAGTCACCATGCTATCGATGACGCCCAAATTCAAGAGCGTATAGTTACCCTTTCGTACGGGACAAGTGATCACTTCAGCCAGTTGAATGCTCTTCTTGAAGAAGAACTGCATGAGAGCGCTGTGCTGTACATCGGTGAGAAAGGCACAGAAGTCGACGCGGCGCCAAAAGAAAAGCGTTTGAAAGCTGTTTGCTCCCTGCGGTCTGACCTTCAGCTTCAGATTCATCAGCAGATAATTGCTGCCCATCTCGCGATGCATACGCACAAAGATATCGAAGCGTTTACGATCCTCGTTGATCTGCGTGCGCACATTCATGAAGCTGCACTCGGCATTGGTTTGAATGCTCACGATGTTGACCGTGCCGGGACACCTGGTCGGCGACTCCGTGGGCTCCTCGGTCGTGCTGACAGGCGTGGTGCTGTTGTTGGACTGTGAGCATGTTTAGATGTGAGAAAAAAACATACTTTAAACAGATAAACTTACCTCTGTCAAAGATGTTTGAGAACAATTTGAAGCATTGAAAAGCAACAATAATAAAATAATGCCACATGGCAAATGCTTCATTATGTACGACTTTTTAAAGCTTTTAACTAAAAATAAGTTAATTTAGTTATGAAATTGAATTTGAAAACAAAAAATATACAACACAGTGGGGTCGAAAAGGGGGTTCGTGTGCATCGTGTGTCTCACAGCGATTTCCCTTGACTTGATACAACTTCGCGGTTAATAAAAACCGATGTTTTGCCTCATGATGAGGCCTCTAAGTCACAACGACTGCAACACATGCACACAGCACACTTTCAATTAGTGTATGACGGATATGATGTAAACAATTAAAAACTATTGTTGTTGCCCTATTAATTAAGCGACATTAAGCAAACGAGCAAGTCGAAAGAAAGGTCAAAGGGTGCGGAAGCGTCTAAGAGAGCTGACGACGTCATGTGCGAGCGTACCGGAAGCCTTAAAGTGTTTTTTATATTAGACGGAAGGAAGCGTACAAATTTGGTTTCGTTTTTTATGACAAAAGTTTAAAGTTTTATGAGAAACCACACGGAAGGAACTTCCTGCAGTTGACGACAAACGCGTTAGCAAAAGAACTATGGAAGCCGAAGTTGATGCACCCCTCTGCACAGCAAGAAACGACGCTGGTGTTGCGTAATTTTCTGCGTCATTTAATTAAGCCGATTCACAGATACACACACACTCACACAGATACACACAGCCAGAGGCAGAGGCAGAGGCAGACAGGTAGACGCACACATTAGACGCGTTGTTGATTAGGCCGTTGAGCTTAGCTGTTTAGTTGTGGCTTTGTCGTGTGTGTGTGTGTGAGTGTGTGTGTGTGTGTGTGAGCTTAATGATGACAGCAACTGTCAAACAAATGTCAAACCAACAAATTTGGCTTATACACTAATTAATTTTTCGCTTACAGTTTTGCTTTTAATTATTTATTAACAAATATTGCTTGTTTATATGCAAAGCGTCAAACAGATTAGCACAAATCGATAAATATAAATAATAGAGAAGTCTTAATAAATAATACATTGATGCAATGTACGAGTACTTAAGCTAAATGTTGTTGTTGTTGATTAGTGAATCAGCGTTTAATTGGGTCGCTTGACACGCGTGTCGGCTATGAAACACGCTACCACAGAGTCATCGCTCTCATCCAGTAGCGTCACCTCCAATTTTGTGGGCACTTCGGGTTGACTTTCGGATACGGGCAGCGCCAGTGCGTAGGTGACATCCTCGCCAGCATAGAGCGGACAATAAGCCTCATCTAGGAGATTCTCACAGACATTGCTACGCTTTGCCTCCAAATCGTAGGGTATTGTCACGCCGAGCGTGGTCAGGTGCACTTTAGCGACCAATTGGCGCATCAGATTTTTAGCTAAGCACAATAAGGATATGTAAGACTCAACCCTGAGCAGTTTATCAGTGTGCAGGATGACTTACTTGCCAAAAACTGAATCTTCATATTCATATCGTTGCCCTTCCACATGTTACACGGCATGTCGGCGCAGTCATCGATCTCCACCATCAACGGGAGTGGTTTTGTTTCATCAGCGCCTATTGAAAGATATTTCTATAAGTTTTGTTTGAGTAATAATTCACGCTCATGCCACACACATTTTCTAACAGGCGTGGCAGCAAGGCTTGGCAGCCACGAAGAAGACACGGTCACAATTATGATGATCCAAGAGGCGTAAACTTGTTGTGTATTCATTTTGAAATTATTTTAAGATTACACTTGACTTCACTTTGTTTTTATTATGATATGTGTTTGCACAGGTAGCTGTTCTCAATATGTTTACCTCTGCGCTTTAAATTGGTCTTTTATAGCGCCAAGCAAACCACTTCAGCGCGCTCAGTGCATTTGTACCGAATCTAGAAATCTAATCGGCAGTTTTTGCACTTGTTTGTACTCAATTGACTTTTACCGATGATTCATTTTGTTTACAATCATTGATTTGATCTTAATTGATTATGTTTCGATGACAGTCATTAGTGACATATAATAGTCTGTATTAAATTAAAGACAAACATAACATTAAATCATAATAAGAAGCGTTTTTATATAGTGCATAGGCCAACAATTGAGTTCGTTTGCACTCTAATTATTTAACGATTATTCGCATAAAATAAAGATTAGCATTCATGTGTGATTGGCCGATTTCGGAGTGGCCAAGTCGGCTGATTTGTTTGCGCAATGCAGAAGGTGCTGAAGCACCTAAAATGTTTATCGGCAAGTCTAAAAATAACAAAACTTATGTACCTAATTTATTTTAAAACATCAATATTAAATATTCTTATGTGAGTTAGAGGCAAATAAGCACATACGACTCTTAAATGTAAGCAAAATTGCTTACTTGGAATTCATTTTTAATGTTGCATGCTTTTAGTCGGCTTGGGAAAATGTGTGCCAGCGGAAGCTTCCGCCAGAGTTGTCAACCCCAGTTTGTTTAAATTTTGTACTTTTTTTCAGTTGAGATTCCAACATTAACGTCAATTTATATGCAGAGCCAATTTAAAACAAGTTTTATGAAATTTTGCACACCCACTTGACTCAACAACAACAACAATAACAACAACCGCCCTTCGAGTGCAACGCACACGATTCGCGAAGGGTTCATGGCGTCCTTTGCATTCTTGCCGTTCTGCGTCGCTTTGCGTTGTGTAAATTTCATCAATATTTTCATAAATTCAACTGTTTTATATGCAAATTAGCTTTGCAATGTTTAAATTTTATGTTATGAAAATTGATTTCGATAATGCGTAAATGATTGTCTGCCGCTAAAGCTTGTCGGTGCGCTGGCTTGGTCCAATGTGCCAGTGGTGAAGAAGTGCCGCTACTTGAGTGCTTGAGTGTCAATTAAGCCTTCATAATTAATTTAGTTTAATGAAATTTGCCTGCAACAGTAACGGAAAAAGAAAACATCTTTAAAAATTGAACCAATCTCCGGCTAAAAGAAAAACCACGGCCGTAACATTCAATCACAATTACTCAACTCGTAAAAAAACAAAATAAGCTTTAAAGCAACCTTTTAATTACGACAAAATAACGCATAAAAAATTTTACCAACTTGTAGCATTTTTATGCAAATTGTGTGGAAATTTTTTACGAATATTTAATCAAAGAAACACACATATACATAAATGAATTCATAAACTTGAATGCCAACACGTCATGGTGAAAATTTCTTGACAGAAAAGTTGTCGAAACTCGTGTTTCTTGATTTCGGTAAACATGAGTTTTGCATTCATTTAATTACGCCAAAGACGAGAGTCGGCGTCACTCAGCAAAATTGTGCGGCCTGGCCTGTAGTGGAAAGGCGGCCGTCGGCCGTGTCGGCTTCGTCATCGGCTAATGGGGAGCATATTAATTAGTAGTTTTTGCAAGTATGTCTGGCACGGCATTCGGACTGAACACTTTTTGCATGACCGAATATGCAAATTATCAAAGAGAATGCAAAAAATCTGAAAACTTGATCCCTTAGCAGGGCAGTTGGTCAAGCAACAACAACAAGTGGTAAGGAAATATTAGTATTAGACAAAAGGTGCAAGTATCATCTTCGTTAAAACACCAACACTTGAATGCACTGAGCACAAGAGCATAACAAGAGTGACCAGTTTGCGATTTTCCGGTTGAATTTTCAGTAACATATTTTCACACATGACAACCCTTTTGAATAATCTTTCAAAGGATAACACAACATATTACAAACAGACAAACAACCAACCGACCGTCCAACAAAACCAACTGTAACTGTAATTAAGACGTTATTGTCAGTTGTGCCTCCACACAACCCTGACACCTGTTGACAGCTGACGATGGAAGCAGAGTGAGGGTTGCCACGCGCCGTGCACATTAGGCGTGACATTAACAAATTCCTCAGTCGACGACTATTTTCGTTGTTGTTGTTGCTCTTGTTGGTGGTGTTGGAAGTGTTACGCTTGTAAAGTTTAATGAAAAATTAACAATTAACAACGAAAGAAATCAAATTGTCACTTAATTGAGACACACGCGTAGCTCCATGAGGCGTATGAGTATTGAGTTACGTCGGGCAGTGGCAAGTAGCGGAAATGGTCGTGGTCGTGACATGAAATTGAACGACATGAACGTTTGTCGTGACAAATTTGTCTGCGCTTTGGCAGTGAATGTCATTTTTGATTTGACAAATTAATTGAGTTGATTAAAAAGAAACCAAAAAGCAGTGGGGAAAGGTGAAAGGAGGTCTTTGGGTGCGTCTAATTGAAATTTCTGTCTACATGTAACCGAAACCGAATTTCTTTTAATAAGTCATACATACATACTTCGGTAGTTATATGCAAAGCAGTAAAAAAATACAAAAAATATCTTCTTTCCTTTATATTTATTGATTTTGGGTTGACAAAAGCGCAAAGCTGATAAGGAGAAGCTGGATGAGGAGGAGGGGGAGGCAACTAAAGCAGATTTTGCAAGTGCACATCAAAAATAAATCTGCCGAGAAAATATTTTTAGCAATACTTTTGGGAATTAAGGCACACACGCAAACACACGCACACGCACGCATACACAGTGTCACACGGGAAGCCATTACCGGAAATGGGGTAAAAGCGCTTCGGTCACATGTAAAAGCATTTCGTAACGTCGCATAAAAACGCTCAATGCTCAAACAAATGTTATTGAACCTTTATAGACGCTAATACAATCATCATGTATTCTTAGACTTTGCTCAGCTCGAGATACTTTCGACTCGACAAAACGATTTTCAACGCAGATAATTGCATCAAATGACACACAAAAATTGATATCGAATTACAAATCAAAGTAATTTTTTTACGTCATCGACTTCTTTGTGGGTGTTAACTAAAAGCCGAGTGCGTGGCGAAGGGTGTGGCTTAGAGAAGTGCTCTGCAGACTAGAAGATCGAAATATCTTAATCAAATATTGCGGTTCATTGCGAAAATTCTTTATCTTTGTGCAACTTTTTCAAGGGAATTTGATTTAATACAAAACGGTGCGTCTGCATATGTGTGTGTGTGTGTGTGTGTGTGTGTGTCGAGTTATCTTGATAAATTTTGCGCCTTTGTCATCTTAAATAATGTCAAACAACAATTACAACAATGCAACATGTGGCAATAGACACACACGCGGCGCTATAGACACCATCACTGTCACTTCCACCACCGCCAATGCGTCTGCGATGACGACAGCAACAACTAAGCTGAATGACAATTGTAACCCTGAGCTGACATGTCCGGAATTCATAGACGCACATTGACAGATTAACGTTGCCTTTAAATAAAATTGCAAAAAAAACCTATGCAAGTTGAAAAATAGATCGGAATCGGAATTAAAAGACATATTATACGAACTGGGGACTTGCAAATCTTAGTTAATGTTCAATTCAGGAACTAAAAGAGCCTTCAATTACTTGCTAAACTGTTTCAAAGTTCAATCTTCGATGGCTCCGAGCAAGAGATACAAAATCGGAGACCTTTTTAACTTAGAGATCAGTGTAGTAAGTTAAAGTTAAGCTCAATTCTGAACAATATTCGACACAGAAAAATATTCTTTGTTCTTCAAGTTCAAAAGTCGAAGGACATTTAAGCTGATTTAAAAACTTTCAACTAAAAACTGAACGCTCTCCATTTTCTTGTCCTTTGGCCACATGCTCATCCCCCACTATGTGTGTGTGTCTGCGAATTTCGACATGAAAACGAATTATGTTTTCATTTTTTTACGGCTTTTCATTGAAGTATTTTCGCTTCAACATCAACGACATGCGAACAAAAGCAACGACCGACCATATGTCTGCACAAGCGTTGCCTCATTGTCAGTGCGCTCCGTAAGCTTAGTGATTGGAGCAGGATTTGTGCCAACTTCACGCCAACACACTACACGACCCCAACTATCGTACTTGGTCAATGCGTACTTTAAGGCAAAAGCCCTTAAATTTTAAAGACTTTGTGTAGCGTTGAGTGAAATTGTTTGCAGTTTAATTGAGCGTCTAATTGGAGCACTTTGCGCTGCGCAAATCAAAAGTGAGCGTTTCCGATAAGAATTTCAGCCGACAACTTTGAGCGAAGGCCGACGAGAATCATAAGAAATTTCGTGCAGACTATAAAAAGGCGCAACGCTTCGTCAATTTGCTAATTCAAGAACTCTTTTCTGTGCCGGAACAACAAACTGAAATATATTTGAGAAAATGTTCCTGAAACTTATCACACTACTTTGCCTAATCACGGCCAATGGCATTCACGCCGTGGAGGAGAAACAACCGCCAACGCAAGTCAGGCAATGTAGGTATCAGAGAAGCCAAGCCAAACAATCTTTATATTGAACTCCATTGCAGGCTCCGGCAATAAACCCTTTCCGCTGGAGGTGCGCGTGCACGGTTGTGTCACGCCGCCGTGCATTGTCATCAAGGGCACGACGCAAATGTTCGAAATTGACTTCGTTGTTGGTAAGTGATTTGAAGAAAACATTTTTTTCTATCATTTTTATTATTTTGAACTTGCCGAATGCAGATAAATTTATCACTGAGCTGTCGGCCAAAGTTAAGGCGACCACAATGAGCATCATCACGGTGCCTTATGAACTGCCACCGGATGTAGCCGCCGTCTGCCCGAACCTCATGTACGAGGCCTACTGTCCACTCTATCCGACCGAGGATGTCACATATCTCTTTAAATTTCCCATCGAGGAGTACCCTGAGATTGGCGTGAAGATCGAACTGTCATTGGTGGATCAGGATGGCGATGTGGCAACCTGCTTTGTCTGCGACATCAAAGTGAAGAAGCCCAATGCGGTGGACACGAAAATTGAACTTAGCTCGGAGCATTGAACAAATTTCCACTCGTTGCTCTACAGAAACTGTGATAATTCAACAATTTTGTAAAAATAAGAAGAATTTTTTTTTTTTTAATAAAACAATGATAAACTAAGTCCTGTTTATGGTTTGCCACTGCTTGTTCAGTCCCAATGTTCCTTGCAAAAGCATTTTCAAACATCACTCAACTTATTAATATTTAATGATGGTTAAAAGCTTGTTTTGGCATTACATTTGCCCATCTGAGAAGCTCGTATGTGTGTGTAGATATGTGTGTGTGTGTGTGCGGTTTCTCCCCCGCCCTCAACCCACTTTGTTCGACGAAGAGATTTATTTTTTTAATTGTCAAGATTTTTAAGTACATTCACCATAAAACATGGAATTAATGAATTACTTTTGGTAAGGACTTTGATAAGCTGACGACGGGCGTATTATTTTATTGGTCTTCATCAAGCAAGTTACCTAAAATAGACTTTATGAATATTGTAGTAGCGCCGATAAGTCGGGATTTTGGACACCTGTTCGCGACATTGAAAGCGTAAATCGAAATGCATCGATAACTCGTGTAGGGTGCGGGCGGGTGAGGGAGGCCAAGTGAATCAGAATGTACTCAAGGAACACGATTCGGAAGTGATAAGTGCCAAACAGAGGCGCATGAAGCGTGCGAATTTGCTACACTGTAAAGATATTTAAATTTGATACACCCTAAAAATGTTTAGTAGCATAAACTAAGCAAATAATTACTATGAGCTAACTATGAGATTGCTACTGAGACTTTGCTAATGAATAGCCTGTTTGATGCTACTCCCTCAAAATTCCGACCAGTTTTTGATTCGTTGTATTACTGTTGATGAAATGTGGAAACATTATTTCACACCAGAGACAAAGAAACAGAAGCTTTCTACAAAATGTTTTGAAATCGACAGTCAAGATGATGATAATATAGATCCACATTAATTATATGGTACTAGATCGAACGATAATTGGATTTTTGTCGAAATCTAGTCATTCTGACTTACCAAACAATAAATTTACTATTCTTATAAAAATCATCGAAACCGTGATAAAATTTCTCAAAGTGCCTGTTTGTACCCAGCCAGGTGTTATCTTCAGCGGCCCGCTGGGCTGGGCTAGCCATTGACCGAATTGACCATATGGCATATTTTGCCAATTGGCTATTGATAATTATTCACATCGAACGGTGATTATCAAATCACTATTCGATTAATCTGCCTTGCCATTAATCACAATTGGCCGAAAGCAATTTTTAAGTGCAAACCCGAAACGTCATAATATAATCCAGGCGCTTATCGCTGAAGTGCCTATAGACAATTAATGTGAGTACATTGGAAAGCGTTCGCTGTTATTGTAAAAGGTAAACAAATTGTCAATTGGTTTTCATAAATTGTATTTGATTGCATGGAACAAAACTAATACTTGCAGTGCCGAAACTCGCCCGTTTGGGGGAAAGTCGGTATGAATAATTGTATGGAACGAAATTTAATTTATCAGCACAAATCAGATAATAATAACAAACAATAACTTTCCAGTTCGATGGACTAACTGGCTGACTTAGATACTACGATTTAGTCTTACATTAAAATTCGTGCGAGCTGCAACTACGGGTCGCTAACGGTTCGCTAACGATTCTCTAACGGTCTGCGGTCGTATTCTAATCCGCTTTATTCGAGCAATGGCTCCGCGTCACGGTTAAGGGGTTTCTTGATTTTACAACTGCAGATAAAACAGACGACTGTGTCGGAGTTCTCATCAATGAGTGACACTTCGACGTTTACGGTCAGTTCCGGATAGGTTGGATCGACATAGAAGTTGAACTCGTAAACGACATCCTCCTCCTGGTAGATAGGGCACATGGCTTCGTCCTTCAGATTGCTGCACACATCGGCGACTTCCTCGGGCAAATCATAAGGCAAATGCATACCCAACACGGTGGCGTACACTTTCGTGGTCATATTTTTTATGTCATTGCGATCTGGAAACAAGGATATGTCAATATGCTAACCATGCTTGAAACAAATTCTTGTACTTACTGCCCAAAAAGTGTACATCCATGATGGCGGCGCTGCCCTTGTAGACCTCGCATGGTGGCTCCTCGCAGCCGTGAACGTTCACGCTCAACGGGAAAGGCGCGTTTTTGCCTGTGAATGCATTCACATTGGTCATGAGTTCGACTTTAAAACGGAGAGAGTAATTTTTAACAGGGCAAAAGAGAGAAAAAGAGAGACCGTCATCCCAACAGAGGGTTAACAGGGGGTTAGCAGCGCTGTTAATTAAAAAAATGGAAGTCGTTTGGCTTATGTTTGCTTGAAATTAAGGGTGACATGTGGCCCGTTTATTAAGTGTAGCATGCTTTTGAGGATATTCGGAAAATTTAACATTTTTGTTCAAAAAACGGCCATGTGCTCGGGGAAATGATCATGTGCCAGGAGAGTAAATATAGAATTAGCATGGCTTAAGTTCGCTTGAAATGGCACGTGTCGTGAGTCAGTTTAACGAAAATTCTGAATTGGGTAAGTAAAAATCGAATCAACTTCAATAAAAGTTGCTTTGCTAAATTAAAATGAAAATAATTCAAAGCAAAAAATAACGACAAAAAGAGCTTATCAAATCCGCCGGTCTCTTTCGGTCTGCACTCGAGATAAGTCTTTTTTTTTATTAATCGGTAGTTTTATTTTTGTTGATTTCACTCTAAAATTTTATTGTATTTTCCTTATCAATTCTGCTTTCGTTTTGTGCATTCCCATTTCAATGGATATTTTGTTAATTTCTTTGATTTTATTTTAGAAAAATGTACATGCATACTCATCATTGGCACTGGCATACGGTATATGTTACTTTGCCCTTTGGATTTTGCAAATTCATAGATTAACTCTTAAAAAGAGATATGAATAATGAGCCAATACTAAACCAAGCTACCGGAAATGTCTTATCGTGCTTATAATTCCTTTAGAATTAAGAACTCTTTACACTTACACTTCTTCACGTTTGTGAGTGCTTCGGAAACACTAAGAAATGCAAGACTCAGAATGACGAAACGAATCATTTTTGGATTTTTTGTTTTTTTTTTCGAACACCAGTCCACTAAACGCGTGCCGCGACAATTCAACGGTGAATGAAACTATCAACCAAGCTCTAAACTTTTAAATACGCAATTTCGATTCAAAATCCGTTGAGTCACACGATAGAGTCATATATTATCTACGATAATATGAAAATCCATTGACTTCGATAGCCCTACATACTTGGTCTATTGGCATGCAGGTGTGTTTGCCTTGATATTTTCAAACAATGTCGCAGGTGTTAGACGCACTACATGTTCACAGATATACACACACACCAATATTTATCGGTGGTATATAATGAACAACTGATAAAGGTTCACTGGGCCGGACTTACTGTAGAAATCTGTCAAGTTGATTTTCCCCAAAAATTAACGTACCACAATGATACGAAGAACTGAAATTTGAAATTTTTCCACATAAATAGAATTTTTGTATTATTTTCGTGATTTCCGTTGAAATTCAAATGACTAAAACGCCATCTGCCGGCATTGCAAATCCACGCATATTAAAACAAAAGCCGACAAAAAAACTACGGCGACAAAAATGTAAACAAACTGCTTCTTCTTACGTACGCGTGACTCTGTTTTGAAACCGCAAATACAGATTGGTGTGGCCTATGCAGAATGTGCACTCCATGGTATATGTCCCATGTTCAGAAAGAAGAAGAAATCCGAGGACGCCAATTTGACACTTTTCAGCAAATTTTGACACTTTTGACCTAATTTGGCTCTTTCTCTTCCCACTCTTCTCTTCGCCCCCCCTCTTCGACACAACAATTTTATCAATTTTATCAGTTTATTATTTGAAATTATTTCTTCAAAAATTACAATTGCCGCCGTTGTTACCGTTCTGTTTGTTTACCGCCACATCAGGCACAGAGTTTTACGTCCACCGTTAGTTAATTTCGCTTCAAATTATTGGCCAAGTAGGACTCATTGAATTACAACATTGGAGAAATGTCTACGGAGGACAGCTTAGCTCAGCTACTGCTCCAGCATCCCGGCTTGATCGCCAGAAAAGTTGAAAGAGGCGGTGTAGTGATGAATGGAGTTGTGAGGGTTCAGGTAAAGTTTCAAATCGAAATAGTCGAAATACATTTTTTTAATACATGTCATTTGCAGTCCAGATTTCACCGATTAAAGCTACATTTACCCGACTTTCCTCTGATCAGTAATTGCAAGCTGTATGTTCTTCAAGAGCAAAGACTTAAAGCGTACAACGCCACAGACTTAGGACTGGCAGATCATTACACCGTGGCGCAGTTATTGGAACAATTGAACACACTGCATCCTTTAAATCATGAAACAAAACCGTTAACCTTAAATATGGATTCCAACATCTACGCAGAGATTCTTAAATTGACTGACTTCGACGACTATAAAATTAAAGTAAATAGCCAATACACGCGTATTCATATCTCGGATTTTGCTGGCCATGGACAGGAACACTACTTGGCTCTGGAATTGCCATCGCTACGTATACTCGAACACACCCTTCCAGACTGCGTACCGTGGCAGGAATTGTTTAGAAAGTCAGCACATACACTTAGCGAAGTTGTAATACTGTTTCAAAAGTATCTTGACGAATTGAGTCCATTTTACGATAGTTTTGTGAACATCGACGAACTTTGTCACGTCGTACAGCCTAGTCTGCCGACAACTAAAAGCAATTGGCGTCTTTTCTTGCTGAGCGAGCGCGTCTACCTAAAGTTAACTGTAGCAGATCCCTTTGCCACTGTATCCTCTATGTCAGTACAAATTATAGGACCTACGCTGGATGTCGAACGCTTAAGAACGGTGTTCAGCGATGGCATGCGAAGCTGGGATGATGAGCTCGACATTCATAAGAATTTATTGCGCATATTCGATCTGTGCTACTTTCCAATGCCGCCGGATGACAACGAAGAACAACAGTATTGCAACATTTGCTACTGTTATCGTCTGGATCAGGGCGAGGTACCGATAGTCTCATGCGACAATCCGCACTGCCAACTGATCTTTCATGCCGCCTGCCTGAGTGAATGGTTTAATACGCTCTCAAATGGTAAAACATTTGCGGATGTCGCCTTCGGTGCATGTCCCTTTTGCAAAGCGGTAAGTTGGTAATATTTCAGTATAATTTCGTATTCAACTAATTCGGTCTATTTTTTTCGGCAGAAACTATCCACTTCCTTTGACACACTGCTGGCTAATTAAATACATAATAAGTGAATAATAGTTTTCATTGTAATTTATATTAAGGATATTTTAGTTAAATTGGTAAATACAAAAAAATATCGTTAACTAATTTTGATTACGTAAAAATAATTTAAATATTATTAATTTTATGCTTTTGCACAGTATATAACATCCTTAACCAGGATTCTTTCTTTTTCGCTTGTTTTTACAGTCGAATTTGACACCAAATCAAAAGTATATCGTAAACTAAAACCAAAATGCGTGAAACGTCTTCAAAAATTATAATCTATAACAAAATCATTTTCAATCACATTAAACCAAGTGTATGTTGACCTCCATAACACCCTCAGGTTCGTTGGGGCCGCAACAATTGCAACAATAATGAGAAAAACGTTTCACCGCGCACCACACTCATTCCATTTGCCGGGAGACCAGACGCAGTAGGTTACGGTACACAAAGGGACGCATGTTATTCGAAGTTTCGCTGTTAGCCTTACTGATGCGCACGCTAGAACCGGCAAGACCGAAGAATACCTTCGGCACCAGGTTTGGCTCGATTGCCTTGTACTCCCATCCAATGTGCTGTGTGCAGAACTTACAAACGATAATGCGCCACTTATAGCTGTTTGCAATAGAAAATTGTATATTAGTAATAATATTTTTAATAAGTAGTCAATACTTACCCCGGAAACCAGCTAAACTCTGTAGAGGATTCACCACTGTATGTCACTGAGTCGGGCAACAAGCGATAGACTGTATTCGTCTCGTGTATATAACCAGCTAAAGGGCGGTAGAGAGAAAATAATATTGTACTATATTACATAAGTTTGCTCCTTAATCATTTTACCAGAGTTGCAGTACTGTGTTTGAACGCCATGTTTGGACATGGCAAACAATTCATGACATTGTGCAATGCTATTGTTGCAGTAGCGACAGAAAAATAAAGAATCCTGCAATGAAGAAAGAAATTAATTTCCAACAAAATCGAATCTTGAACATTAGAGTCGCAATCTTACCCCTTTGAAGGTTCGTCCGATCATCTTTAAACGCACATTCACCGAATCTGTCATAAAAACGGTGTGCATTAGCTTCTCTGTCAGATGCAAGTTGCGTACCAGCCAGAATGAGAGTTGCGTCGGACATGTCGGCATTGTGTCTATCTTGTGTTTCTCCAGTTTCTCACGTGCCTTTTCCACTATGCCCGAAATGCTGTACTCATTGTAAACATGTGTTGGCCACGGTGTTGACGCAGACTGAAAACGTTTGAATTTATCGCGCATTGCGGATTCATCGCGAAATCTATTCATGTTGCCCATGTTGACACAATTTAAAGGCTCTGGTAAGTAGACTTCCGGCAGAATTTTAGCCACACCATAGCATTTTACTTTTGGGTTGGTTGCGATATACTGAGGCGGTCTAAAATAATAAAATATTATTGAATGAAAGTGTTTGTGACAATATGTGTGTATGAATTACCCATGCAAATCATTACAATCGGCAACGAAGCGTTGCAGTGCACGCGATTTAAAGAAAACCATTTCACGTCCGCCTTCGCCACGTTCGTAGATCTGGCAGGTTACACCATAAAGTTTGAGGGGATTGCCTCCGAGCTCTTGAAGAAATGGAAATACTATTCCAAAAATGATGCCCTCACGACCACTCCAAGCGCCGTTTTCCTCTTCCTCCTCGATGATGCTCCCATTAATCATAAAAGGTAGAACTTCGCCGGGAAACAGTAAATGTTGATGCATAAAGATGAGCATCCGAAAGCTTCCACCTACATCCAAATAGTTTACACCGGGCACACGATTCAAATTTGGACCAAAATATGAATGTTCGGCTGGCAAATTTGTGTCGAAGCGTACTGTGCTCTCATTTTCGACCACATTATCGTTGACACTCTGTGACTGCATTACCTCATCGACTGGTTCGGCTTCCATAACACCAATATTCTGTTCGCCACCGACAGCGTCGAACCTATTGGGATTATCACCTTGTCCTTCACCATTACCACTTTGTAAACTGCGCCGTAAACGAGTACGATCCAAGCTAAAGATCATGCTGCGAACTCGCTGCATAAAATTTTCACGGTCAAGTAGAGCCGCGATGCCACCTTCGCTACGACGTGCTTGTGAGATCAGCTCGCCAATGGCTTCATTGACATGATGTTGCGGAATGAGCCAACGACCCGCTGGTCGTTGTTCGACACCTGTAAGAGGATGGTTAAAGGAAAATAACTTTAAACCCCGAAGGGTTTCCATAGTATTTACCCTCGCTGTCTGTGTCGGCCAATGACATATTTGAATCGGTTGTAGAATTGGTTGGGGAATTAGAGGCTTCTT
Source organism: Phortica okadai (assembly GCA_034638295.1). NCBI lineage: Eukaryota > Metazoa > Arthropoda > Insecta > Diptera > Drosophilidae > Phortica > Phortica okadai. The sequence goes on along the minus strand of CM067849.1, from coordinate 1,564,326 downwards.
CATCGTCAACTTCAGCATTCTCAACAACATTTGCGGCTCCATCATCGTTATTGGGTTGGACTGCATTAGCATCATTCTCAGGAAAGCCATAGAATTCTTCAATGTCATCGTCAAAAAGTTCCTCCATGTTGTTGACTTCCTGCATTTCGTTAATCAATGCATGCACCTCATTGTTCAAACGCCACACTACCTCTTCGATGTTTGATGCCTCCTCATTTTGTCCATTTGCAGCATTCTCTGCTGACTCGCCGCCAGCTGCAACCGATCCAACTGCTACCTCTGCCTGTTGGTCCTCTACCACATCCATCGGTGGCGATGTTAAATTCCCAGTCCCGACGTCGACCACTTGGTTACTGCTACCCTGTGTGTTGTTAGTGTCCCGAGCGTCAGTGCCTAAAGTCGACGTTCCTTGACCCTCCTCAGAAACAACAGCTCCAACAGCTGGATCTTGTGCATTCCCACTTCGATTTTCTAAATTACAGTGTGACATCGTTTAGTGAGTTATATTGGAACTATAATGCAGCTACTATACCAACCTGCTGGTTCATCAGTTTCCATTTTAAGATTTTTCTGCAAATATTTAAAGAATTTACATGAAAACAGTAAATTTTTTGGTGGAAAGCAGCTGAGTGCTTTGAAAGCTGGAACGGGAACGGGGGACAAACAAAACTGCCCGCCGTCGCCTGCTCCGTTGCTTATAACTGCTGGCTGCGCATATGTTTGGCCCAAACGTTCGAAGTCAAGAGACATTTCAATATGGACGAACAATTTGTCCAAATCGGTAGCCGGATTTCGGATACTCACCGCCGAATTTTGGGGAGTCACCCACATTGACCTAGCTCAAGTGCCCGTGCAACACGAAGGAGTATTGAGCGTTCCAACATTTTTCGAATTTTTGTCAAACTGTTTTTGCAACAACTGCGTCAATTTTCTGCTGCAAAAACATCGATAGTGATGTTCACGATAGTGCGGTACAATCAATAATATCGATAATATCGTTGCTGATGACAAAAGCACTTTCGCGGGCGGCGAATGATTTTAACGTTTAACCACCCCCAGGTAGGAAACAGGTGAATATCGGAGCGCCTACTTTCTACACCTTGCTCCCCTTTTTACTTACTTTTGCCATTTACCTTAACGATTAGCCAGATTCGTAAAACTTCTGCCAATGTGAAAACCAGATTGTCTGATTAGAAATGTTCTGCTGGAAAGTACATTTTAATTCAGTTTAAAAATTTCTCAACATAAATTTTCTTATTTGAATAAGCTCAGGAAGTATTGAAATTACAATGTGCATGAATGCGAAAACTTGTTTCAAGTAAGATTAGCATTGATTTTCAAAATCCGGTTATGCCACTGGGGTTCCCAATGAGAATATCTTAATCATAAACACTGTGCAAAAATAAATACAAATTCAAGTATCTCACTTTTGCCAAACAAAGCCTGAAGAAAGCATCAAGGTCGGCTCGTGTACAAATTTTACCTTTCAATACTTACTTTGTATTTATGTATGTATGTATATACAAAAAGCCCTTTAAACTCACAGAAAATCGAATTAATTAACAAGTTTGTCAGAGCATTCGGCTCACAAAAACACGAACACTCGCCAGAGAGATGCACAAACAATCGCCTACTCATTTACATCATTGATTCTGCCTTCGATCGGAAGCTTCTTAAATTCGTATGAGATTTGCGAGATCAGAGCGAAACCAGAAATCACGCAAAACGGACGTCTACGATCGGTGCTGATTATTTTTGTTTTTTGTGATTGGAATTTTTATTGAACTTCTTTGTGAATATTTTGATCAGTTCTTTTGGGCAATTAAAATTATCGAGCGTAACAGATAAGAAGGAAGGTGAAGTCATGATTGCATTTTGGAAGCTGCTTTTGTTGACGATGAGCATCTCTGCGGCGCTTGCGCAATTGGCTTATCCCGAAGAGGAGGTCAACGATAAGAAAAAATCCAACCTTGACGTTAGTCAGACGTAAAATTTATCAATGTCACTTTACTAAGAATTGCGCTGACATCAATCTATATTCTAATGAAAACGTACATTCAATTATAGGGGCGAAAACCGCTTTTCTCTCCCGCTCGCTGTAAGGAACACGAACTGCTCTATCCGGGCGATCAAAAAGATGACTGGATTTGCGATTGCGCGCCAGGTGAGTTGTTGTTGCGTTGTTGTTTTTAAAGACAATTGCATTTTTTATGTTTTACAGGCGCCGTTTTCTATCCGGAGACCGAAGCGTGCTATCCCGCCTTCCGACGCGGTCCCTGTAAAGCAGGCGAAATGCTAGTTCTCTATCCCGAAAAAATAATACCTGAATGTCGTGAGAATCCGTGCAAAGTAGATGGCCAGTTCAAGATACAAAATGTGTGCTATGAGTTTGGCAGCAGCGATCCGAATCCCTGCCCAATGAAAGAGTACACATACGTGCTGGGCGTTGATCCAAAAACGCTGCTTGTAAATTGTGTGAAACTTTCAGTTCAACTAGCGACACGCCTAGGAGATGATGATCCTACGCCAGATCCAGCGTTAGGTGCAGAAAAGTGTGCGCGAGGCAGTCGCCTATCTGTGCAGGGACGCTGTGGCGCCTAGATTGACGCATAAAGTTCAATTTAATTTTTATAATCGAAATAATCTCACAGAATTTTTAAAATTACAAAATACAATTTTTAATCTTTTCACTTACAAACTAATTAACAATGTGTTCTTCGTTTAATTTTTTACTTGGCTTGACTTGTGCCGCTTGCTCCTGACCTTCTTCAAGAGCAGGTTCACTGTGGCCAATGTCGTCTTCTTCAACAATATTAACGCCGTCAATGCTTTCGTCTGATGCGGCTTCCATTTTGAGCAATGTGTTTTCTAGTGAAGCAAGGAAAGAACTCTCACTATACTCCGGCCATCTGCGAAACTCACTGAAGAGTGTCAAGACCTGACTTGCGCTGAGATCACCGAATTGAGTATAGATGTTTATGTTTGGAAAGAAGTCCTGTGTGTTCATCGTAGTACATGGTATGGAGAATTGTGGGAGCTTATGCGGCTGTTCGTCAGCGAAAAGCGGTTGCACAGGTTCGGTTCGGCGGTTGTTGATTATGAGCCTAGGACCGCAGCCAGGTATCCATTTTCTGCAAGTACAATGTAGTTGTTAGTTGACCGTGACTTGGTTTTTATCAAACGACTTACTCCATGTTAGGAATAACGCGATTTCGACGACTGACGAAGTTCTGCTTGACAAAGTACCAAAGAGCAGGCAAATCTTCGGCCGCACAAAGGTCCAACACATTACGGCGAGGTACAATTTTGACGAGATAAAGATACTCCGGATTGATTGACTTGACTTTTTTCAGTTTACTACTCTTGTCGATTTTGTAGTCTGCCTGCCCGGGTAAAAATTGTTCCCGCGGCACTTTCGCAATAAAGCGGTACTCGAAAAGTATTTGGAACAGCACTGATGTAGAGCGATAAATCATGTAGCCAATTTCATTCGAGCAGGTTAGATGCTACCAAAACAAAAGATATTTAATGAGCAATTTTATCTTATCAGAACCTACTTACAATATAAATAGGCGGAGGCACAGCCAGTATCATTTCGGTGCGACCCAGGGTGAAAAGTCCATTTTGGAAAACAAGTGAATTGATTAAATACTTGAAAAAGTTGTAAGCTCCAACGACCCCAAAGAGCAGCATGTTTGGATCTGTCAAAATTGTAAGATTACAAATTTTTCTGCATAGTTAATAATAATAACGCACCATCATTAAACTCGCGCAAAGGCACATCCTGTAACAGGTCCGGTACACGTGTGCCATGGTCCATTTTATCTTGGTAGGCCAACTTCCATAAACTAACAAAGTCACCTTGGCGAACTTTCACTCGTTCGGGGTACAGATTGTGAAATTCTTGCAATTGCGGAATGAAATGTTCCATGCTTTCGACGAGCAAGATTTTGCGAAATTGCTGTTCCCGGTTGAGCAGTTGGCGTGTAAAGTAGCCCATTCCTGGGTTTAATTCCATTACCGTGTCGCATTGTGACTTCTGGAGATAAGGTTCAATCAGGCGGCTAACTTTCTTTGCGATCTCCGCATTGGCTACGTACATGTGCGGCGGTATTTTGAGTTTCTTGTTGAGCAGTTTTTCGGGAAACTCTCCGCCGTAACGAGCCACAATTTCTGTGCGTGATGTTCGCTTGGCATTCGTGCTGTACTTGTTCAATCTTAAGCACAAACGTGCCGGCAGCATTGTGTAACTTTTTGTTATTTTTATCGCAATTATTAGCAACAGGGACTTTGTTTACATTTTCCTCGCTGGTTTATACGATAAGGTTACGATTTGAAGGCGACAGGTTTTGTTGCCAATATTAATAATAATATAACACCGGCACGATTGTAAAGCTATTTTTCAAGAAATTGTTGTTGTTGGTTGTTTGTTTTCTATTTTTTTGATAGCACGGCCTGTGTTGCCAAATTGGTCATGCCTCAAAGCCGACAGCGAAAATGTTGGTAATTTTGAAGAGTCTTTCGGCAATTATTGGCAAACGCATCTAACTTGTTTTGCTTGTATTTTTGAGTTGAATATTTTATTTGATTTATGATAATAACATTTATTTAGGGTGATTTTAGGGGTTTTTGGCTAGCGTTTAGGGGGTAAAATTATTAAAAGTTGGTAACACTGAAGACAGCTCTGTGCTCTCTTTCTTAAGTTGGCAGCATTGAGTTTTGCGTATCTCTCAAACACAGTTACCGACTTCATTGGAGAGAGGTTGGCAGACCCAAGAGAGCAAGAGATGATGTACGCTCAATTGAGAGCGAGAGAGGATTCGTGTCATTTTTCATGACACGGCACAGGGGTATTGAATAAGCGTATGTGCGGTGCTGCCGCCTGCGATATTTCACCTACCCGCGATCGCGGGTAATTCCGACCTGGGTTTTCCTGCTTCTTCTTCCACTTCTGCCGACACTCTGCCGACACTTTTGTGTCAAATGGCCCGTTTGCGTTTCTCAAAAGCGCATTTGAGTTTCGTCGTCGGGTCGGTTCGGTCGTAAATTGTTTCGCGTGCAACAGCCGCAAAAAAAAAGGCGTGAAATGGCGAAAATCAATAACAAAGCAAAATAGGCTAAAAGAAGTGCATTCGAAACCGCAGCAAAGGAAGTAAATTCTTACTAGCAAAAAAGTGTTAAGAGAATTGTGAATTAAAGTGTTAATTTCAAATTGGCTATTAGAACAAACAATACGCGCTGTTGCAATATACCATCAGTACAATAACAACGACAAAGGAAGCAAAGCCGTACGTTAGCAGCAGCGCAGTCAACGTCGTACAAGAAGTCAGCCCGCCTGCATTCGTTCTCTTTCGGTGCTTTCTTCCTTGTACGCTTGCTTTGATGCGTGTTTCGTGACGTGAATTAATTACACGATCTGTGAATTTTTTTATTCTTGCGTCGCTTCTTTGGTTTTTTGTGTCTTGTTCAACGAAATTCTGCTCGTCTTTTAATTAATTCCGCCATAAAAGTTGTATTCGAAAGACGATAGGAAAAACAGAAGAGCGTGGAAGAGACGTAAACGGCAACGGCGGCAACGAATAAGGTCAAAATAAAATAAAAAAACACGAAAAAGTTTATACTCCAACTCGCGTTAAACGTGATTCATACGCGACGTGTGTGTGTGTGTGTGTGTATGTGCATGTGTGTGTGCACGCGCTCGTGTGTATGATTTTGTATATACGTTTGTGTTAGCCACGAATTCAGCGGGTTTTGGCTAACGTGCATTGAACCGACAGCAACTTACAGTGCTGCTGCAGCAACTCCAGCAACACCAACAACAACAAAAAATATATATATATATAATAAACAGCAAACAAAAACAAAAAAGAAGTTCTTCAAAATGGACAACAGTAAGTCGAAGTTTTTTTATATTCTTTATAAAAATATGAAAAAAAAAATATGTTTCGTATTTCATTGTTTCCTTACTCCCTGTTGTTGTTTTTGTTTCCTTTTTCTATTTTGTTGTATTTGCATTTAGGGTGGGTCTCATTCGCTATTTGTCTTCTCTTTTTTTTCGTCTAGTTTTTGCATGTTTTTGTACCATTTTGTACACACCCTCCACCGTTCTGCGCACCCTTGAGTGACTGCGTCAAGTTTGCGGGGCATTTCCCATTATGTTGCCCGATTCGATTGGCGTTTTGCATAGTTTGTATCTGCAACCTGTATCTTTTGTTCATTGACAGCACAAATAAGTACATTTCATATTTCTTATCGTGTCTGTTCGATAATACACAGGGACATCATGTCTAATGGCATTTGCTTCAAAATTCAATTTGTTATCAATTGAATTTTTAAAATTGGGTTTTTTTTGTCTGTATTGTAGTTTCTACTTTGATAAGAGTTTATTGCTCTATTCTTTAAGCAGCATGAGGTCATCGGTATCGATACTCGGGATTTCCTTGGTAAACCTTGAAACCGATTTGTTGATCTTTGCATGTTTATTGGAGATCTATGTAAATGTTTGTATAACAAATGTGGATTTTTTATTGGTTGGTGAATCATGTTTTCATTGTAATATGATTGATTTGTTTCATAACTTTGGGTTAGTTTCAAAATGGGAAGGCTATCAGCACAATGAGTCTGATACAAAAAATATCAGACGATTTCCTTGTTTTTTATATAATTTAATGAATTTGTTAACTAAAATGGTTAAAGTTATTGGTTTAAATTTAAGTTCTAAGAAAAGTTCCAGAACAATATCAGTGCTGAATTAAGGAACACAACTGAGTAAGCTTAAGATGAATAATGATCTGATATAAAATGAGTTGAGTTTATTGCCAAACAAAACCTTCTCCGGCTACTGAAAATCATTACGAAAATGAAAAATATCTCGCTGATAGCGACAAAAACACACCTTCAAAACAAATATTAATAATCATCATAATAATACCAACAACAACAACAACAATACAAATCAGAAAGAGAATCTGATTCATTGTTGTCCTTTGTTGTGGCATGTTTTTTGATGTTGATAATAATGTTGATGACTTTTATTTCTCGATTTCTGCGATTGCTTTTATGAGTTTTTGTCTCTTCTGTTCGCTTGCTGGCTGGCTGGAGGGCAGGCAGGCGGACAGACCGACAGACAGACATTCAGTAAATACAATGGGCGCGGCGCGTCTCCATTTGCATGCGATTCTATTCATAGTTTTAACCATTTGAGTGTGTCTGTCCATGGCGTTGTAGGCTTTGCTTGTGGCTCCATGACTGACTTTGCTCAGATTGAACAGCTAAGCCGCTTTGTGCTGGCTTTGTTTCGCTCATTCACTCTGCGATACATAAAAAAAAAACTATCTTAAATGACTCATTTAAATGTGAGTTTTTTATTTGTAATTCAAATGAAATTGAAAATCTGAAATGTTTTTATAGCGTTTTAAAAAATGAAGTTCGCTTTTAATATATTTTTTTTTAAATAAATAAAGAAATTCAGACAATGCGCTAAAATAGCTTGTCGTAGTAAAGAAATAATAACAGAATAAAGATAGACAAGAAAAGAAATTAAAAAAATGTCTCTTATTCATTTGCAAAAGAAACTCAACTGAATTGGCCAATTTGTTAGAAACCCTTTTGACCGAAGCATGTAAGCTTGGAGGCCACGCCCTCAACCGATGCTTTGGGCTTGCTTTCATATTTGCTCGTTTGTCTGTCTGTCTGTCTGTCGGCTTGTTATGTTTGCCATACTTTTGTTTTTATCTTGTAATCAACTTGAGTGTGTGTGTGTGTGTGTGTGGGTCGTAAATCGTTTCAAATGGCTTAAAGTGAGCATGTTTTCGCATTTCCTGTCGTCTCACTTCAATTAACGTGCCACGAAATTCTTGCCAACAAATAAACATACAAACAACTTCATTTCGTTGATGAATCATTCATCAAGTTTATCACGCACTAAATCACTTATTCATTCATTCAGTCAGTCAGTCAGTCACTCAGTCAGTCATTCATTCCTTCATCCGGCAAAATTAATTCGTTGTTGGCTTTCATAATTTGTTGGTCGTTGCCAAATGAGCCGCGTTGACGACTTCTTCTGCTGCTGCTTCTTCTTTAGTTGCATTTTATGATGTACTTTTTTGCCACGAACGTGACTCACAATTTGCAAATAAAAGTTACACTTGTGCAAATATAAAATGTTTCTGTTTAATTTGCACTCATTTCGAACCAATGTGCGGTCAATGAAAATAAGTTTATAAATATTTTTCCTTATTTTTTTTTTTTTTTTTACTTGCTTGAAATGTCTTCGGTTTGTGTGTATCGTCGACGCTTTGCTTGATTGTCGCGCTGAGCGTTTTTTTTATCTTATCAGTTGAATGAATTTGTCGTTTACTTCTTTAGTTATCATGAGACACACACACACACACACAAACACCGTGATACAAGTATATAAAACAACGCGTAATGAAAACGATTTGAAAAAATGTTGCTTTCTTTTCGTCTCATTTTTTTATCATGTTTAGCATTGTTTTTGTTTTTTTTTATTATATTTTTTATTCTTTGTGGTTTATACTTCTTTTGTGTATTATATTATTTTCTAGTCAATTTTTCTTTTATTGTTGTTTTTTTTTTATCAGTTTGCTTTTGTTTTTGTTTCGCCGGCATTAATTCTGCAACTACAAAAATATGCGGGCAATAAAAAAACAATGAACTCATTAAAGCTCAGCGTTTCTATGAAATGTTGATTAATTTGTTGTTTCTTTTTTTTTCAAATGTATTTTTAAAAATACTTGTGGTCAAACGCAACAATTTCAAAGCTAAACTTGACTATTGATTAACTAAAAACAGACGCGTCGACGTCGAAAGCGTTTCAAGTTCAAGGACTTTGTTTTTTTTTGTTTTTGTTTCTGACATGGTTTTTGACATTTGCGAGACTTGCGTGTCTATTAAGTGAAACACTTTGCACAACTACACAACTGCCAGAGGGAGGCAGCTCGTCAGGTGTGTGTCTGTGTGTGTGTGCGTGTGTGTGTAAGCATTTGTTGTAATTAAAACGTCAAATTGGCATGTGCGAAAATAAAATGTTGAAATGTATTAATTGTTGAAGTTTTGCGTTGAGAAATACGAAAAAAATGCAAAGAAATGAAAGAAAAATGCAATGAAATGTTTTTGCCAATGATCATTTGTTAAATTTGTTTATTGCTAATAAAAAAAATAATAACAACAATAAAAAGAAATGCAAAATTGCTTTGGAATGTAGCAACAACTGCTCGAAACCCCTTTTTTTTTAATAATTTATAGTAATAATAATAATTTTTCGCAATGCATTTTACACACTTGAAAAACTAAAATGATTCATGCAGTAAACACACATAAGCGATAATTAAAAATAATATTTAATAATAATAAAAAAAATCTAAAAAAAAACCCTCAATCAGCTTGTTTTGTTAAGCTTCATTCTAATGCCATTTAATTTGCGATATTTCAACGCTCCGACAAACATGACGCAAAATTTGTTTATGAGTTGAACTCTCTTTTTTCGTAAGCGTTGAAAGCATTTGTTTGTTCATATTGCGTGCGTGATTAATCATACTTTACACGAAGCTTCAACAACTACAACACACACGCACGCACAATTGACCTAGAAAGGCGGCCGAGGCATCATTGCGTCAATTTGATCCTTGACTGTGTGGGCCAATTCGCTTTGCTAAATGAAAATGTGACGCTTGACAAGTCGCACTCTCATTTATACATTCGTTGAATTATTTACAATTTCATTTATACAACGCACATGCAATTGTCTGTCCAGTCGTACGTCTGTCCATCTGTCGTGTCTGTTTATTGTGGCAGTGTGAATAAAAAACGCGAATTCATTGCCAAGGCTTGCGCATAAATACATTTTGTTGCTGTTGTCAGTCTGTCAGTCAGTTAGTCAGTCTGGTCGTTGACTATTTTATCATCATCGAACGGATGTCAGATAATTTTTAACTAAGTTTATGTTAGAAAGTGCTTTCATGTTGATTAAAAAAAAGCATTTGCAACGCAACGCAACGCATAGAGGGGCAGTGAGGGGGGGACAGGGGTGCCAAAGCATGAGCGTGTGCAATTTCGCATTCGTTTCAAATGAAAGCAAATGATGAAGAGTGCAGAGCAAAAATACGAAAAAAAGAACAACATCAAAGTCAATTGAAATGGTAGCAACATTTGTATAACGAGAGATACTTTTTGTTTGAATTTGTTTGTGAGTAACTAAACCTGAATTGCATTTCATGTGTATTTCTATACATTTGTATGAGATGGTGATAAAAGAAATGCGAAAAAAACATCAAAAGCAATCAAGAAATTGTCAGACAAGACATGCGAACCGAAATAAAAGTGAGGCTAGCAGAGGAGACAAGTTGGCAATAAGTTTGTTGGTTTAACCAAAAGGGTCGAAAGGCGCAATGATATTAAAAATATGTTAACAGTACTTTTAATAGAAAAATTAATAGCAAAATTAATAGGATCCTCAAACCAATCATTTTTTTTTCCAAATACCAACGTTCCTAACAGTACTGTTCCTGAAATTTTGACTTAGAAATTTCTTGGTGAAATTTTGTCGAACTCATTCCTCTGTATTTCACATGAGATTTTGCTTAAAATTTTAAAGAAATAGCAAATTAATGGACTAAAAAGTTGATATCAGATTATTTACCCTTTGGACAGATCTATTGAGATTTTGCTGGCCACTCCTCTCCCCTAATTTTATCTCATAATTTCTAGACCATATTTCCATAGTAGAATAGCCAGAAAAGCGGGGTTGAAAATATTAAAACATGTTATAAGTAAATGTACAAAGAAAAAAAAAAGTTAAGAACGATAAGAAAAATAAATAAATAAAAAAATTCTTGCAGTCAAGTTAAAATAAAAATAAATAAAAAAAAGGAAATATTTATCATTTTAGCGTTTAATTACATGCCTCATGCGCATTGTATTTCAGCATGCACAAAGGGCGATTGGCGATTGCACTGTCCAGCAAGTAGTTGTGCACTTGCTGCAGCGCGTGTGCTTGCCAAGCTTAGCTGAGCAAACTGGTGGAGTAACTGCAACAACAATGACTATGACAATGATGGCGATCCGATGCGATGCGATGTGATGGTGATAAAACGCACGCAATGCAATTCAACGTTCATGGTTCAAGGCGCAGCAAAGTCAAAAAGCCAAAGCCTCAAAGCAGACATGCTTCAAACTAATTATGTATCTTGATGGTGTGTGCGTGTGTGTGTGTGTGCATGTGTGTGATTTTGTATATTTTAGTTAAGAAAAACTCAAGGCGATTTGCTTAAGTGTTTTTGTTGTTGTTTTTGTTGTTGCTACCGCACACACAACACACTTAAGTTTAGACCAAAAATAGGCGCATTATGTTGAACACCTGCTACCGCTCTCCCCTTCCCCCAAACGTTTGCCTACTTTGCTCATTCAAGCGCAGCCACAAAACGCTTTCGATTGTTTGAGTTTTTATTGTTGTTGTTTTTGCTTTAACATCTCTCACAGCACATCTCGTTTGATGCACGCCCACGTTGACACCTTGAAAACAAGCTATGCTTGACTTTGCTTTTGTTTTTGTGTTTTATTAATGCTTACGGAACAAAGCATAGCAGATTTTTGATTCAACTATAAACACTTCCTTTTTTGGGCTCTGTTGATTGCTTTGTTTGCGTGTCAGGTGTCATTGGTATGTTTTTTTTTGTTGTTGTTCTGGTTTTTTTTTGCGCAATTTTATTATTTTAGTATATTAAAAGCAAAAACAAAACAAAAAAAGTGAAAATAAATCGTTTTTTTGCCCTTCTTGTTTTAAATTTCACTAATTTTGACACATTTGCAACACATTGTTGTTGTTGTTGCTGCTGCTTTGAATTCATTTTCATTTCGTTGAGTTAAAGTCGTCGTCGTTATCGTTGTTGTTGTTGTTGTTGTTGTCGTCAAACTGCCAATTAAGCCATGTTCAAGACAGCCCCGTTGTTGTTGTTGTTAGGCCACCTTTGAGCTAAAGTCTTATTGGTGGTGTTGTTGTTGTTGTGGCTGTTGCCAACTCTTCTTCTTCTTCATCATCTATTTCTTCTTCTTCTTCGCGTTTGCTTTTCACCAACATTTTAATAGCAACTTTTCACCATTTCTCAACATTTCTATGCTCATTTGTTTGCTCAGCTCAGCTCAGCTCAACTCAGCTCGGCTTGTTTTGTCTTGTCTTGGCTTGATATTGCTCTGTTATGCTGTTGTTGTTGTTGTTGTTGCTGGTTTGTCTTATTGGATTCTCGCTTGCCTTTCGCTTTGTTTCTGTTGTTGTTGTTGTGTTTGTTGTTGGCTGCTTTGCGCTTTGTGGTTATTAAAAAAGAAAAACAAAAGCGTGCATAAAAACAACAACAACAACAGATAAGCACAAAAAAACAAAAACAAGCAACAACAGTTGAAGAAAAAAACAAGAAGAAGAAGAAGCGTGTATGAAATCTACATTAAAGGTTCACTTTGCTTGTTTGGCAGTCATTTTGTTTGATTTGCTTGTTGTCTGTCCATCAGTCTGACCGACTGTCTGTCTGTCGTCGCTGTTGCTGAGGTTAAACTGCGCGGTCGCTGTCACTGTTGCTGTCTCACTCTCAATATTGTTGGCCTAGTTACAAATTGTTGTTGTTGTTGTTGTTGTTGTAGCCAAAGCCAAAGCCATGTTGCCTTCGTCGCCACTTCGTCACATGATTCTTTCAACGTTGTCGTTGTTGTTGTTGTTGCCGTCGTGCGTGTATTTTTTCAGACTTCAACACGGCTGTCGTTGTTTTTGTTTTTGTTGCAACAAAGATATATTTTCCCCAACCCTTCCCGCCTCTTCCTCTGCCCCTTCTGCTTCCTCTTAACATCATCCTTTTCTGTTAAGCATTGACTTGGCTTGCTGGCATTCTCACTTCCTTCTTCTTTGTTGTTTTTGTTTTTATTTCACTGCAGACACTTAAAGTGAAAACATTTAAGCGCGCTCCAAATGCCACAAATTGTTGTTGTTGTTGTTGCTGACGCCGCAGTCGTGGCCGTCCGTCCAGCTGTTCGTTCGTTCAACAACGTTGGTGGTAAACAATACTTTTGCTGCTGCTTCTTCTTCTTCTTCTGACACTTTGCATTTCAAACTCACTCACTCACTCACACACACACTCATGTATATTTTAAATGTATATTAAGCGCAGCAGAAGAAGCAGAAAAAAAAACAACAACAAACATGTCAACCTTACTTTTTTTCCTTTTTTGTCACGTCATATTTCCAAATGAATTCTTTATGCTTTTTTTGCTTTCTTCATTTTTAATTTTTCAATAAAACTCACGCTTTGTTGTTCACACATTTATCAAATATTTATGTAAAATTTGAATGTGTCTCTCAGTCGACGTTGACGTCGGCGTCGGCGTCGCTGTTGTCATGTAAGCATATCGAAAAAAAAGTTGACCTATATTATTATTACTCACTAATGTAATTCTCAGCTGAACACGCTCGTCTCAACTTTTGGCTCAATTGTTATGCATTTGTTGTCGTTGTTGTTGTTGTTTTTGGGCCTCACTAAAGTGTTTTTGTTGTTGTTGTTCATCTTACAAAAGAATTTGTTGAAAATTGTCGCAAGTTGAATAAACAAAATGCGAGCTTTATTATAAAATAAGCAAATAAAGCGAAACAAACGTGCAGGGGCGCCAAACTGCTATCGCTCTCTCTCTCTCTCTGTCTCTGACTCACACTCCCCCACTCACACGGCCTCACGCCTTCGTCATGACGCAGTCAAATGTTGTCGTGCATGTAAATGTAAATGACAACGTTTATTATTTAATTCAGTTAACATAATTTTTCAATTTGGCGCAACAAAGACGACACTTTTTGCTTTTATACACACAAAGCACGATTCACATAGATACTTTTTTTGTATTTCACATTTTATATAAGAGCAAAAGACATAACAAAAAGCTTAATTATTAAACAATTAAATTAAGTATAATTTTTTTATAGCAAATAATATTTTCAACATTTTATTAGCGCTTTGCTGTTCTAGAGATAAAATATCTTATCAAATTCAATTGATTATAAACATTTTTCTCTTCGTTTCATTACAGTCACGGCCATTGTTGAGTACGATTACGTTGCAAAGGAGTTGGACGAATTGGATTTGCGTAAAGGTGATATCATACATCATATCAAACAAATGGAGGGCGGCTGGTGGCAGGGCACAATGAAGACGAGTGGTCTAATGGGCATGTTTCCGGATAATTTCGTGCGTGTCATTGATGCGATGCCGCCAGCAAGCAATGGCACCGCCAACAGCAGCGAGGATGCCAACACAGTGCAGTTAAGGTGGGTCACAAGTAGTCACAAGTGGTCTTAAATAATCACAAATGGTCTTAAATAGTCACAAATGGTCACATGGCACAGTCAAGTATTAAGAAGAGTTTAGTTGAGTGAAGTCAAGCAGAGAACAGCTGTTTTTGTTGTTGTGATGATGATTTTGATGACGCAATTATTGAATATTTGGCTCACTCTCTCACTCTCTTTCTCTCCCTCCACTTTTTCGCTCACAATTATGTATAATATGCTCTCGCTCTCTCTTGTTTAGGGACAAAACAGCGACAACAAATCGCCGCTGCAAAGTCATCTACAGTTATACACAAGTCAACGACGACGAGCTGACGCTGGCCGTGGGTGATGTCATTGAATTCCTAGGGGAGGTGAGTGTGTGCGAAAGTCACAGCACTTGTTCGCTTGCTCGCTCGCTCGCTTGTCAGTCGCCTTCAAAGCTAAGCAAAGCAAAGCCAAAAAGCCTTTTTCCAATAACAAGACGCCACAGTGGGCAGCACCGCCAGCTGTGGCCGCAGCAGCGAGCATGCGAATGAGCACCGTCGACGACAAAGTAGAAAATTCAATTCATTTTTACTTATTTTTTTTCGCTTGCTTCTCGCATTTAGGTCGAGGAAGGCTGGTGGCGTGGACGCTTAAAAACTAAAGTCGGCGTTTTTCCATCGAATTTCGTTGAACGCATTGAGCCATCACCGATATTGGCCAAGAAACGGCCGCCATCGACACAAGTGCAAGCTGCAGCAGCGGCGGCGGCAGCGGCAGCCGCAACAACAAAAGCGACAACAACAAAATTAGCAACAACAACAACGACGACGACAACGAAACAACAAACAAATCGTCACAGTTTTCATAGTTCCAAAGAGGATTTGTTAAGCGTTAATACAACAACAACGTCGACGTCATCCTCACCATCACCAGCGGCGGCGGCTGCAGCAGCGTTGCTTGAAGATGGCGCGCCGACGTTGCCGCCAAAGCCAATGCGTGAATTCTGTCGCGTGGAGTTTCCCTACGCGCCGCAAAATGATGATGAATTGGAGCTGAAGGTGGGCGATATTATAACCGTTATCAGCACGGAGTTGGCCGACAAGGGTTGGTGGAAGGGTGAGCTGCGCGGCAAAGTTGGCGTCTTCCCGGATAATTTTGTCAAATTGTTGCCGCCAACTGAAGGTGAGTGAGAGCGTTTTTTTTTCTTTTGTTTTCTTAACTCAACTGAGCAGCTTCTACGTACGCACAACAGCGTTGAGTGTAGTTTCATGATGTCATACTATGAGTTGTTGTTACGCCTTTTTTGTTGTTTCTATTTGATTTTTTTTTAAACATTTTTTTATGATTTTAAGATTGTTTGCCTGCAAAATGTTTATTGATTTGAATTTTATGCATTTATGTCAGCAAATTGAAATGCATTTCTTTCTTTCTTGTTTTCTTGACTTCTTTTTTTAAGTGCCTATAAGAGAAGCAATAAGAAGAAGAAGATTTAATGTGTGTGTGCCTTAATTGCCTTCGTTATTGCGTTGCATTCAACTTTGCTTATCATTACAAGTTAATTGACAACAAAAACAAAACAATAACAAAACCAAAGTTGAAGTCGAAACGAGAAAAATATATATGTATATATTTCTACGCATCATGGATCACACAAACGACGACAATGAATGTTGATGCTGAAATTGTCAACTGTTGTCAGTTGTCTGGGACTTTGTCTGTCCCTCTGTCCGTCCATCTGTCTTTCTACACTCTTTGCTTGTCACTTGCTGCCGTATCGCTTGGTTAGCTTCAATAACAACAACAATGATGATGTCTGCGTGTCTGTCTGTCTGTCTGAGGATCGTTGCTTGTCTTCGAGCATGCAAAAGTCAATAAACGTTCGACTGCTAATTGAATTAATTAAAAAACAACAAAACAACAACAACAACAACAAATGTAAAACACTTCTTTTTATGGTTGCTTCTTTTGTGCATCGATTGTGTCTTCTTTCTAACTTCGCTTTTAGGTCAAAAACGGCAACTCATGTGGCTAAGAGTGTGCCAGCAACAATTGGCCATGGCTTAATGCCACAGCAATGCACAAAAACAACAACAACATTGTTGGTGTAGCGCACAATGATTTCGTTGCAGTCGAAAGCTTTGAATGCACACAAATTTGCATCTTCTTCTTTTTGTTTCTTCGCTTTTCATTGCATTTCTTTAATATTTGTTTTATTTGTTATTTTTTACTTTTTTTTTTCTTTTTGTTTTATTGACATTTTGTTGACTTTTCACTATCGCAAAGTGTAATTTTCCTTATTTTTTTTTCACACAACACGCAAACACACTCACGCACATCTCACACACATACATACGCATACTACACTCAACACTTACAATAACTTTAAATGTACAAATAATAACAACTTGCGTCTCTTCAATCACCTTCACTTCACCTTACTCATCGTTTGTTTGCCGGCGTCGTCAACGTCGTCAACGTCGTCGTCGTCGTCATCTACATCATCTTCTTCTTCTTTCTCTTCTTCTTCTTCTATTACTACTACCACTACTACAACTACACACTATTACTGTCTGCTGTAGCACGCCGCGGTCTGCTTGCCATGGACCGTGGCAGCAGCAGCGGCAGCGGCGGCGGTTCATTCGAGTTCTTTGGCGCGCGTATGGCCAACTTTATCAATACGATTCGTATGTAAACGAGTTTTTCCAGTAGAAATCAACACGAAAAAAAAAACAAAGAAAAAATGGGAAAAAAAACACACCGAAAAACAAAAACTACAAACGTTTTTCTTTCAACAATTTTTGTTGTTTTGTTTTTTAGTTTAGTTTAATTTTGTTTTTCTTCGCTTGTCTTGCATTGCTTTGTGCCTGTTTTTTTTACCACTTTTGCTGCTGCGCTTTGCTCATTTTCCAAAGCCGATTTGCATAAAAGAAAAATTAAACCAAAAATCAAATTAAGTTAGAAAATCTAATAAACGACGCTTGTGGCCAATAATAAGATAACAAAACCACTAAGTATCTTTAGCCGTGGCGGAGACACTGTACACTTCACGCCCTTTTTCTAGTGCCACGCCCATACTTACATACATACTAGTTTTCATGGTTTTAGCTCAATGGATTCAAGAGATACGGGAGTTCTTGATTTCGACTGTTAGTGCGCAGTGCCACACCCATTTTTGTAATCAAAATAGTTCTCACAGCTCACTAAGAACATGAGTCTGAAGTTTCAAGTTAATTAGTGAAGAAACAAAGAAAAATTTAACATTTTTCAAGACTTCACTATTAGAGATTACCTTTCTAGGAATAAAAATTTGATTACCTCTCAATTGTCAAACCTTTATCTTAAAAAACAGATATGTTTTCGATTCAACGACTTAAATATTATTTATTTTCAATATTTTTGTTGTGTTATTGTCTAACAATTCTATTCCAGTGGTCAGATCATGCCGGTTCCGACAAATGAGTTAATAGAAGAAGTTTTCCTGTGAAATTTCAGCTGGTTAGCCTTAAAACTGTGGGCGGAGTTCGTATATAATCAGACTGACAGACGGGCTTATTAAGAATATATAAATTTATTTTATATGGTCGGAGATATCCTTCTGTGGGTTACAAATTTCATTAGTGAAGTGAAAAAAAAAAGTAGTTGATTTATTTTCGTTGAATTTTTTGCTTGGCGTTCCCACTTTTGTTGTTGTTGCTTTATGTTAATTTTTTTTTTAGTAGTAAATCATGAAAAAAGATACTTTAACCTGTTTGCGATTTGTTTATTAAGCTTGTTTGTTTTTTGCAGTTGCAAATTTTTAATGTATGCAATAATTAAATAAAAATCAACTAAAACAATAAAAACTTAATGGTTTAGCAATAACAACAAATACATTCGTATTCATGCAACTGTGCAACATCATTTAACATCAATCAAGCAATCAATTGTCGTTTTTGTGTTGAGCAATTGTTTTTGTATAAATAATGTTGTTATTGTTGTTGCTTTTTTTTTATGCGTGTGCAATAAATTCATTGAAAATATTTGTATTATTTTTGCGATTAAGAAATTCATTTGATTTACATATGAGTGTCTTTTAAACAAATCCGGTTTTGTTGAAGGAAACAAAAAAAAATAAAACAAAAACAAATTTTATTTTTTTAAACAAAAAAAAGCTTTGCAAAGTAAATTCAAAGCAAATTTCGTTGCTTTGCATACTTTTTGGATGCAATCGTTTTTTTTTTTTTCTTATCTCTCTCTCACACACACACTTGTTTTTTTTTTTTTTTTGTGCAAATTATTTTGCAATGTTTGCAATTTTTTAAAACATTCATATTTGTGTTTGCTTTGCTTTTATTTTGTTATTGTAACTTGAAGCCAAAAAAAATCAAAGCAAAAGCTAAAAGTAACAACAACAACAACAATAAATGTTACCTTCGACATTAGCTTAAGCTGTCCTAACCATGCTTCGGCCCGCACCGCACTTGTTGGTCACCTGCAACAACACACTAGCGACGCCAACGCCGTCACAACAACAATGACAGTTGTTTTTATTGTTGTAACTGGTTTTCAATGTTTAAACATTTGAATTTTTGTTTTTGTTTTAGTTTTTTGTACATTTGTTTTTGTTATTGTGTCTTTTTTTTCGTTTTATTCTCTCTTGTGTTCTCAGCGTTTCTCTGCCGCGCTCAATTTACTCAAGAGTTGCTTTTTCTCGCTCGCTCTCTCTCTCTCTCTTTCTATCTTACTTGGTTTTAACACTCATGCGCTCGCATATTTCTTACATCATCATCATCGCCATTACTAACATCATCATGATAAATAACTGAAGTGAGTTGACGTCGTTATTATTTATTGGAAATGAAATGAGCAGCGAAATATGCCAACACTTGTTGTTGTTCTTTTGTTTTTGTTTTATAAAATTTATTTGTACGCTGCTCACCACTAATAATAACAACAACAACAACATCAAAGGCAATACAATTTATTTAGTTTAGAGCGCCAAAGCAGCATTTATTGCAGAGCAGAGCAAAGCAGAGCAGCGGAGCGGAGCGCAGAGCACAAAATAACGCGTTGACGTCGACGTCGACGTTTCTGTACCTTCGCCGCCATGAATACTTTTTGTTTACCTTCTCCGCCTCATTTTCGTTTGATTACTTGACCATATTAGTTGATAAAAATTTGTTCGTTCGTTCGTTCGTACGTTTGTTTGTTTGTCAGTCCGTCGGTCGTTTATTCGTGTGTCTGTCTGTCGTCTTCGTTTCTTTTTTTTATTATTAAAACCGATAAAGTAAGAATGAACTTTACGTTGCGTTTGTGCTTTTGTTTTAGTTATTTTAAATGCTGACACCTTTCGCCAATCATCGTGTGAGTGTGTGTGTGTGTGAGTGCGTGTATGTGTCATGCAACAATGTAAAAGAACCGGTTAAAAGTCGGCATACAAAACAATAAAAGAAGTGTCAGCAGAAATATTTAATTGTTTGCGTAGAAAATGCTCTTTTTTTTTGTTAAAAAAGAAAAAATAAAACCATAAATAAAGACTTGTAAAAGCAAATAAAAACAAAGGAAACAGCAAAAACAACAAAGAGGTCATTTGTTATTGTGCCGTCATTAAATCGCGAATCAAGTTTGTTGCTTAAGTCTTTAATTTCGCTTTGTGCTGTCGCTCCTCTGAGCAACAACGTGAGAGCGCAGCAAGCACACCTGTCGTCATCGCCATCATCATCGCAAGCTTAAATACGCCGCACTTCATAATATTCATCCGGCGTGATTACCCAATAGTTTAAAAATATCAAACGTTCAATTACGAATGCGTTTGTGATTGCCGCCTCCGCTTCCGCCCACCACACCGTGCCTCATTGCTCATCGTGCGTTTCTTATGACTTTTGTTGTGTTTGTTTATGTCCACAATAGTGAAAGTGCTCGCAGCGAACATTTGTTATGAATTTTAATAACAATCATAATCATGATGATTGCAATTTAATGCTGACACTTTGACTGACACCCTCTCTGTCACCTACACTTGACGCCGCTAAATTAAACATTTAATTATGCCTATGTTACACAGCGCACATAAAACACATAAGACATTTTTATGCTTAAGCACGCTGAACACACTAAATTGCCGTATGTGTTGTATGAACGCTGCTTAACATAGGCGACTTTGATACAGTCAATGAAGTGACGAAGTCGAATTTGCTATCGGGTTTGGCATTCACCTTCGTTGCGTTGATCGTGCGTAACCAAAAGGATTAATTCGTTGTTGCTGATGCTATTCTTTTTGTTGTTGTTAGTGCTGCTTGTTAGTCACAGGTGTCGACGCACTCATTGGAGTTGAGGCGCTAAACGATATTTTCATTTCGTTTTTGTTGACATTGTTTTTTTTTAGTTCTACTTTTTCTTTTTGCTGATCAAAATTCACTTTTTTTGTCATTTCTTTTTGGCCAATTTTTTTTTTGTCCGCTTTCTGTGCCACTGTCACGCGCAGCGTTGATTTTATGTTTTGCTTTATCTAACTATCATATTTATTTATTTTGTATTTATTTGCTGACCTTTAAATATTTGATATTTGTTTTTTTTGTGTTTTTCTTTACGTTATTCACAGTTACTCAATCGGCTTTGATAAATTTTTGTATTTTTTTTGCTTGTTTGTTTGTCAATACTGTCTGATAGATAGATTTCGTCTCGTACACACTCACATATGCTATGCATTCATTCGCTCACTCACGCACGCCTTTGCCGTCTTTGTTTATCGTCAATTTGGCTTCTTTATTTTTGTTGTTGTTCTTTTTTTTTCGCTGTAGTACATATTTCTTTATTGTTATTCAAGTCGTCGTCGTCATTTGTTGTGCTTGAGATGAGAACACGTTTTGTTGTTCTCCCAATCGTTTGGTTGTTTAGTCATAGTCAAGTCTTGAATTTGTTTAATAAATTGTTTTGTTTTTTATTGTTGTTTTTGTTCGCTTTCGAATGCGCATAATTTAATTATAGACACTTTGTCGCTGAGTCGTGCGCAACTGAAATGAAGAACTTGTATAAGCGAAGCTTTATTTTGGCATAAAATGATCTCAACAACAAATCGAAGCGCGCATTGCACATTCGTAAATTCAACTTCAGCGCTGAGCTTATTGCATAACGTAATAATAGTTTAAAAGTTGCTTCTCTTTGCATTTAGTATGTTTTTTACTTAAAAGTTGCTAATTTTCTTGTTAACTTTGTTCCTAAAATAAAACCAACAAGATTTAAACTTAACTAATGAGCTTTGACATCGATCCATTGCAGTTGCACCGCTGAATGAGGCACAGCCACAGCAAGCGCAGCGTACTGCCAAACCGAACAACACAGTTGCCAACGCCACCGCCAATGTTGTTGCCTCTGCCGCCAATACGGTAACGCATCTAACAACAAACACAAGCAACAACAGCAGCAGTACATCGACAAAGGTGGTGATCAAGAAGTCCGGCAGCACGTCGTCAACGCAGAGTTCGCATCGCAAGGATAGCTTCGGTTCGCGTGACTCGCTCAACGATATACTCTCCGAGACGGGCTTGCAGAGCGGCAACGTTGCAGCGCAGCGCAAATCTTTGGAGAATAAAAATTTCGATCTAACCAATGCCGTTGATCCAACAGCGCGATTGGCGCTCAAGAAGCAACAGCAACAGCAGACAATAACAACAACGACGACATCGAGCATGTCGAGTAATGCAAGCGCAGGCAATGAGTTGCGCAAAAGTCTGGAAACCTTGGACGAGAAGGCAAAGTCACCGCCGCCGGTGCTCACCAAGAAGCCCACAGTGCCAACGAAAAAGTCCACGTCAGTGACAAGTGTTGCAGGTGAGTTGAGTTGTGAGTTACGCAACGAATATTTCCATATTAATGCTTAATTGCTTTCGCAGGCAACCTTTTGTCCGGCTTCAAGCAGAAGGTGCGCGGCGTTGACAACAAACTGACCACAGCCGCGTCGCATGATGCCGCCGATGGCCTTGGCAGCAGCAAATTGTCGCCTGGCTCGCTACCCGAAGCCGCACCAGCGGGCAATGTGGTGATGCGACGTGCCGCCACCATTGCGGTCGAGGACACTGAATTCGATCGTGTGGAGCGTGCCTCCATACTGCCCGATATGCGTGCTGGACGTGTTAAAGCGCCCAAACGTCGGCCGCCATCCGCTGCGATCAATGTGCTCGGCGAGAGCAACAATAATTCGGTCTATGTGAATGGCAGCGGCATGGCGGGCAGCGCATCGGAGCTGAGCGCCTCAGAAGATGGCGGCAGCGGCAGTGGCGGCAAGCCACAGTCGTCGGATGACAACTCAACGGGCGAGGAGCAATTGGCAAAGCCGAAACCACGTGAATGGGAGAAGAAGAAAGCGCCATGGATGGAAGAGTTGAAGGCATCACAAGTCAAAAAGAAAACATCGCCGAACACCAGCGTCGCTGAACGTACGTCCAAGTTGTTCACGGAGGATAAACAACAGAACAACACAGCTGCAACGTCAAGTGTGATCACAAGTGCGGCCAGCTCGACGACCAGCGTCGCGTCAACAACAAAAGTGCAATCATCGGCAGTCACCTCCACGAACATAATGCAGCAATCATCAATGTCCGTTGAGAGCAGCCATAAGCGGGAGATCAATAGCAGTAGCAGCAGCAGTCACAGCCACACGACTACAACAACAACAGCAGCAGTAGCCACGAGCAGTGAACTCATGTCAAAATCCATGTCCGCCAAAGTTGTTACCAACAACGACAATGATGATGCACGCGCCACGCGTCCCAACAGTCTTGCGATACGACATCGCAGCATTTCGCCCATGGTGCGTTCAGCAAATCCCAGTAGCAGTGCGGTGAGCACGGAGGCGGCCAGCACCACGAACACAGCACACAACAACAGTACTAGCCAAGCGACAGCGACGAGTAATAATGTTGGCGGCAACACGGCAGCGACAACGGCGCCTGCAACCACGAAGCCTTCATTGCTCAACAATCACAATGCCAGTGGCGATAGTACGCGTGTGCTTGAGCTGGAGCGACGTGTCGATAAGCTGGAGAGCGTGGTGCATACGCAGCAACGCATGATCGATGATCTGGTGCGACTGCTGCGCGAGGAGACCGATCGAGTGAAGGTGCTGCGCGGCGAACTGGACAAATATGCGCAGTGCGTGACGCAAGTTTGAGCAACTTAGCTGCTTAGCCTTAGCCACACCAACTACTCGTTTCATTCCATGCTCGTGCTCATGCTCATGCCCATCATGATCCGTATTAGTTGAACCGAACCTGTGTACCACACTTAGTTAAACGTGTCTTTTAGCTGGTTTTAGTTTTGGTTCTAATCGTTTCAATTTCTTCGCTTTATGTATTTTTTGCATTCCCAATGAATGACGAACTGTGCTTGGCTGCTCAGCGGCTCAATACCTCCCGTCCCTACCCAGACAATCCCAAATAATATGTAAATGACTTTTTTTAAACGACAACAACAAAGAATAAGATAGCACACAAACAAAGAATGTATACCTTAATATGCATTTTAGCCAAGTTTTGTACTTAAGTCAATTCCAAATGTTTTTCTTATTCTTATTCTTATCATATTATTATTATTTTATTATTATAATTTTTCTTTTCTTAAAATGTGCTCAGCCGCCAGTTCTTTTGAAGATTCGCTATCATTTCGATTCGAATCGTTTCGTTTTGAAAATGTGTATTAGATTAGCACAAAGAATCTTAAAAAGATCTTCAATTTGTCATCTGTTTAATGCTCTTTGAGTTTAGCGTAGCAGCGTAAAATTTAATTTTTAAATGCCATTTTTTCTCTCTCTCTGCCTCCTTTAAATACTTTATTATTTTCAATATGCAAAATGCATGCATAGCGTTCTTTTATCAGTTCTGTATTATTTTCTTTAACAATTCCAAAATTTATACTTTCCAAACAAAAGTTTATTTGTGCAACTTTGTCAGCTGCTTTTGGCGGCATTGTTGTAATATTTTTTTACTGCGACAAAAGTTGTTGTATTGTTTTTTTTTTTTTTCATAATAATGCTGATCTTTGTTTATAATTTTATTACTTTAATTATTTGCAACAAAGATGTTGAAGCGAATGTACTGTTATACAATAAATAAATAAAAAAAAAGTAAAGAAAAAAACAATATTATATACCATAAAATAATTATGAAATTATATATTTATAGTAAGCAATAAATAAAATGTATAAAATTAGCTATTTTGATTTTTATTTTGTGTTCCATTTTCTTTCTTAACAAAAAAATAAGTACATATCAAATTAGCATATTTAAAAAGCTTAAAAACTATTCATTTCTATATTTTTTTATCTAATTTCGTTATCAGTTTATTGAATGAGCTTTGGTTTGTCATAGAATGTTTAGTTCAAATGTTTGACGCACTTACTGTTCTTGATTCTTATCGCAAACTTAAACAAATAATAAGATACAAAAATCAAATCTGCTTTTTTAAACAGGAAACAAACGCGTCGCGGGAAATTCGATAATTGGATGTTTTAAGCTCCTCAAAGGTTAAACGCTTTTAAGCAACTTTTGCGATTCGGCTTTAAAAGTGGTTGTAAATAAATACAAGACACGAAAGTATTAACTAAAATGAAAGAATAATTAATAAATAAAACCTAAAAAACAAAAAAATACAAAATATTTTTGTACGCAAAAATGCGCCGAGAATAAAACTCAAATGATAATCAAATGATTCAAGCTGATTATGCGCTTAATTAAGCATTTTTATGTAGTTTAGTTAATTTAATCTGATTTTTTTAATGTGCATTATTGTAATAGCATTTAAAAGTTTCAATTACACTTAAATATTTAAATAATAAAATTGTGTAAATTCAAAAAACTACAGGTTTTTAATTAAGTATACGTCGCGGCATGCCGCTGCAGCACCGAACCACAAAAATAAGAACTCTCGATTGAACTGACTCACAACACTTGTCATTTGAAGCGAACATACGCCAAACTGTATTTATGTCTACTCTTCACAGGCACATAATCATTTCCACCGAGCACATGGCCCGAAAATGCTAAATTCTTAAATTATCCCCAAAACCGACTCATGGCATCCTAACTTTCAAGCGAACATACGGCGCTCTAAAATGTAAACATTAAAAGCAACATAATATTGCGATTGGTCATAAGTTCGAAGCATAAATCTCAATGACTTTAAAACTGAGAGAGTAATTTTTAACAGGGCAAAAGAGAGAAAAAGAGAGACCATCATCCCAACAGGGGGTTAACAGGGGGTTAGCAGCGCTGTTAATTAAAAATTTGGAAGTCATTTGGCTTATGTTTGCTTGAAATTGAGTGTGACATGTGGCCCGTTAATTTAAGTGTAGCATGCTTTTGAGAATATTCGGAAAATTTAACATTTTTGTTCAAAAAAACGGCCATGTGCTCGGGGAAATGATCATGTGCCAGGAAAGTAAATATAGAATTAGAATGGCTTAAGTTCGCTTGAAATGGCACGTGTCGTGAGTCAGTTTAACGAAAATTCTTAATTTCAGAGCTAGTAGAGATTTTACAGATGACAAGGGCCTGTGGAGATTTGGAACGATATTTTTGGCGGGAAGTAATTTATGATAAGACGACTCAAATTTGCAAGAAAGCTTATCAAATGCGTCGATAATCGGTATATAAATTATTGATTTGAGATTTCATACAAGACATTTTGTAAACAAAAACGCGTCATCTTGTCAAATTGGCAACTTGGAAGTTGTCATCGCTTTCGCACAATTACTGTGGTCGGAATCAGTATTTTTGAGCATGAATTGTTGGATGAATACGAGTGCAACTTATATCCAGTGAATATGATGCTCTCTTCTTTCCAAAATGACCCCATTAATTTTTCGCTCCTTAAATTTAAGCGCATTCACAAAAATCATAAACTCGAAACTGTTACCGTATGTCTCTATGAAGACAGTGCACACTTGTGTTAAAGTCATACTTAAAATCGATCGATCTTCGGCTGATAAGCGTTTTTTTTCATCGTTTTGGTTTTGCGTACGATTTTGCCGCATGTGCTAACCACGGCGGGGGATAGTTGAGTTATATTAACTATAAAATAGTCATTGAGTCAAATGAGTTAAATTCCACAACCAAGAAATCATATAAGCGTTGCCAATATGCTTAAGACATTCTAATAAAAATTAAAATTAGAGCCAAGAGTGCAAATGCGATTGCAGTGGTCAAGTCAAGTGGAACTTGAGTTTGGCTAATTTGAGCATTTAGAGCGCGCACCTATAACAACAACAACAACAAGAGCAGCAGCAGCAACAAGATCATAAAAGAGAATTTGCAATAACAATAATACAAGAAGTGACTGAGACAAAAAACATAAAAAAATAACAACAACAAAAACAAAAAAACAGGAATTTGCGCTCAGCCAAAGCCAAAAAGCAAAGTCGAAGCTGTGTTTCTGTATGTATGTGTGAGTGTGTGTGTGTGTTTTTTGTGGCGTTTTAGTGCGCATGTGTGTGTGTGTGTATTAGTTTAGTTGGGCTTCAACTGTTCTGTTTGCAGCTGTTGTACTTGTTGTTGTTGTTGGTTTCTTATTTTTTCGTAGTTACTTTATTTTACTTTGATCGTTGTTACTGTTGTTGTTGTTGTTGTTATTGCTGGTTTTTGCTTTTACTATTGTTGCCTTGATTCGCACTTCGGCTTACTTCGTCGTCGTTGTTGTTGTTGTTTTTGCCGCCGTCACTGGCACTTTTCGACCCAATCGAGCTTCTTGGGCGCTCATTCACTTACTCACACACACATGCAGACACAATCGGCTCAGCTCAACGCTCAACACTTGGCCAAGTTATCAGCTGCTGATCGCTGTGGGAATTCAGTTAATTGTGGACGCTGTAGCCAAACGGACGCACAGTCACTCACTCACTCAGCACAGCTCAGCTCAGCAAAGCTCAGCATTTCATAGCACAGCGAAAAGCGTCAAAAGCGTTCAAAATACAACAAAACGGATTTTTTGGGGCGCGTGCGAAAGTTGAAACAGAACAACAACAACAAGAACTTACTTGCAGTGAAAACAAACGAAAATAAGCAATTGTTGTTTTAAATTTAGTTAGTCAAAGCGCATAAGGCAACACACAGCTGAAAACTTATTTAAGGACCGAACCAAAGTCATCTGAGAACAACAACAACAACAGCTACTAAAGAAGTCACAAATAACAGCAACAAAAATAATAACAACAACAACAACAAGTCATATATATATTTTTCGAACAAGTCAGTTAAATAAAATGTTTTCAGAGTGTGTGTGTTTGTGAAAGGATAAAAGTAATTAAGTTAAAAATAAAGTAACATAAATAACTAAAAATAAAACAACAACTACAACAACAACTCAATGGACTTTTTGCTATAAACAAAGAAAAAAAATTTTAATTTGCAAAAATCAAAAAATATATAAAAAAAACTTACGTTACACTTGGCTTTGCGTGAGTTGCACTAAAAAGGCTTATAAGAAGAAGCAGAATCAAAAAAAAAAAAAAACAATTTAAATTGAAACGAAATCAACGAAAAACAAAAACAATTGCAAAGCAAAACAAAAAACCAACGGTATTTGTGTTTGAAAAGTACGAAAAAAAGCAAAAACAAAAAGCGAAAAAAATTATAATAACTAATAAAAAAAATTAAAACTTCAAAAACGCGCAACGGATTAAGGCCCAAAGCAGCAGCAGCCGGAGCAGCAGCAGCAGCAGAGGCAGCAGAAGTCGTCAATGTGGGTGCATTGGTAAGTCTTACATACATTGAGCAGAGGAAGAAGAAGCAGAAAAGCGCAAAGACGTTGAAAAGCCAAAAATCCGTCTGAAGCAAAAATAAAAGCGCCAAAAGTGGCCAAAAGTGATTTTGTACTTTTTTTTTTCTCTTCTTAATTTTTGTTGTTTTTGTTGTATTTGCTTGGCTTACGTTTAATTCCATTTTTTCCCACTTTTAATGCTGAAAAAAAACATATGTCCGTCTGTCTTGACTGCTTGGCTGCCGTTGAGACGCGCCACAAACACAAATTTCCCCCACATTCACCTACCCTCGCCCCTTGTCAATGAAACGTGGCTGCAAAAATGTTTTAGCCCATGAATGCAAAGCACACTGAAAGGTGAAGAAAAAAAAAGAAGGAGAGCAAAAACATAAAAGAAAAAAATCTCATTTGTATTTGCGTCAAGGTCACGGATGAAAGTATGTGAATGGTTTGCCCCACAGCCGAACAATCAACAGTCCGCCCCTCCCCCTTTGCAGACACACGTCTTGTCGCTCGTTTGTTGCATGTTATACAAAAGTCAATTTCTGACGTGAATTTGATTGAAACTTCATATAAAACACGAGAAAAAAATGAAGGCAACAAAAAACTAAACAATAAATTCAAAAACGGTAATTGAGCAGCGCTTGTTGTTGTTGCTGTTGTTGCACGCATGTTTTCAGTTGTTTGTTGTTGATTCCTGCATTTTTTTGTCTTGTTTTTTTTGTTTTTGTTGTTGTCTTTGTTGCCGCCTCCGCTGCTGATTGACAGGCGTGAAGAAAAATTATAATTTTATTGGAAAACACGCACTCAATCAACAAGATAACAAGCAACAACAACTGCAACAACAACAGCAACAACAACAGTTACAATAAAAACAACAAATTTTATGACGCCCTTTTCTCAAATGGATTTCGTATCATTATTGCTGTTGATTTTGATCGACAAATTACAATTTTTTTTTTACTTTTTGTTTGTCGATTGAAGAAAAAAAAAATGAATTTCATTTATTAATATTTTCATTAAGCCATTTGATGGCTTTTAATTGGTTTCGAATTGTTTACAAGTTGTTGCTGCAATGCACTTGGCCTGCCATGGAATTTTTTCGAGTGTTTTCAATACAACAGCAACAACAACAACAAATCAATTATGACATGTTCAGTTTGATGGCTGCAAAATGAAGCAATGCAATGAAAATTGGCTTAAAGTATTGCCGAGCGTTAAGTTTTTCCAATCCAATTAGAATTCATGTAAGCGAGTTAATCCTTTCTAAGTTGCATTTTCATGTGCATGTCAGTTGGTTGTTACACAATAAAAAAACAGAGCTTGTAAATGATTAAGTGTTTGATAAAACAACAGCAAAAACGCCACAAAATCGCCACTGAAATCGCTAATGAAATCGCCACTGAAATCGCTAGAAACATTGAAGGTCACGGCCGATTGCAGTTCGCCAAAAACGCAGCCAAGTTCTGCAAAATCTTGTGCGTTCTTCAGAGCTCAATGAGGCAGCCAAAATGTTCATCATTATCTCCACCATCATCATCATCATCATCATTGATGACGAGTTGTGTTTGTCAATAAGTTTGACGTCGTTGGCCATTTGGGCGATGATGAATTGTGTCAAGTGCCAAGACGGTCGTCAAAAACGCCAAGTTTACAAATCAAAATTGTAATAATTTCGCATTATTTGTATGTCTGCAGTTGCTGTTGTTGTTGTTGTTGTTGTTGCAAGCGCTTTGATTGCAACACACATCGCCATGACGCTGCTGGCGTTGTTGCACTAAACTTGTTTGCAAAAAGCGTTTATCGTTTTTTTTTTTTTGTTTATTATTTTTATTTTTATTTTATTTTTTGCGCTCTTTAAATAAAAAAAAAAATCATTTTCGCGCTGCAAGACACAAATAAAAACAAATGTGCGCGCGCGCCAACAGCAACAACAACAACGGCAGCACCAACAACAATAACAACGACAAAAAAAACTTCGTCAAATATGACTTAAATAATTAAAGTTTCAAAGTTAATAACAATTGTTGGCCAAGTCAGCGCTAAACTTGCTAACTAAAGACAACAACAACAACAATGACAACAACACTTTGTCGCACTTTGTAAAACGCTTGAAAAACCAAACAATTGAAAACAAGTTGCACTCTTTTGTTTTTATCAATTATTTTTAATTATTCGTTTTGTGTTTTTTTCTTGTTTTTGGTTTTTGTATTTTTTTAACAGTTGGTTTATTTTGATTTAAAAGAAACACTAACAAATAATAAAAGTGCAATAAACCTTTGAGAAATTCCATGGCAATAAAAGGCAAAGCGACAAAACGCACAAACAAAACGCTCAAGCAACAACAACAAAAACTGCTCCAATTAGCGTGTGAAGCTTTTCTAGCATACATAAGCGTATTTAAGCCAAATTAACAAACAAACAAACAAACAAACTTGACAAAACGCTAAACATGAAAACGCAAACGTAACATTTGCGAGCGCTACCGAAATATGCTGAGACATCAGACAGACACCAGACAGCCACGGCTATAAGCGAAATGAAAAATTATACGAAAAAAAAATTTAAAAAACGCATTCACATTCAAAGTCAGCGACACGAGTGCATTGACAAATTAACGAGGCCCGGGAGACACTCAGACACTCAGCTCACTTCAAGCGCCCCTCAAGCAACCCAAACCTCCTCTCCTCACAGTCAACTTACACACACTTTCAAGCCAAC
This sequence comes from Phortica okadai, assembly GCA_034638295.1. Lineage (NCBI taxonomy): Eukaryota > Metazoa > Arthropoda > Insecta > Diptera > Drosophilidae > Phortica > Phortica okadai. The sequence goes on along the minus strand of CM067849.1, from coordinate 1,533,575 downwards.
GCACGTTTTTCAAAACCAAAGTCGCGAAAATGCCTCAAATCGCTTAATTTTTGACGCGTTTTTTCCGTCCTCCTCTTCTTCTTCTTTTTTAACACTCAATTGGGCTGAACATTCATTCAATTGGGGCGGCGCAATGCGTTGCTATACGCATGTGTGTGTGTGTGTGTGTGTGTTTGACACTTGTCGTTTATTTGTTCGAACTGTTTTTTTTCGCTTTTTGTTGTTATTTTTAATTTTATATCATTTTTATTTAATACCGCAATTGGAATGCCAATGTTAAATTGTCGCTTTTAAGTCGCTTTGTTCTTGCAAAGCGTTTTTCATATTGAATTCTATTCAAAACCGCCTCCCGCATACAAAATAATCTTTTGTCTTGCAGTTCAATAAAATTGAAAAAAAAAAAAAAAAACTAAACAATTTATATTTGTACTTAAATAAAAATTGTATTTGTAAACGAATTGTGTTTTACTTCTGGTTTTAAATCAAGTTTATTAACCGGAATCGACTCAACGAGACGAGACGAGACGCCGACGTCGACACCGACACCTCGAATCGCATTGAAAACGCGAGCGTTTTATGCCACTTACCATACTCCGTGCGTACATATGTAGATTTGTATATGTTGGTCTGTGTGTGTTTGTGTGTGTTTCAGGGCGTTCCCATATCGATTAGCATTCTAATTTGTATACTAAAAAAAAATAAAACTTTACAGTTTACAATTTCAACTGAGCGACTTTGCGCCAATGGGCATGAAACGATACCTTTGCTTTGATACGACGACTTGTTTGAACAAAGCGCGTTTTTGGCCTTAACCTAACCTTAGTAAGTGCCGCGCTGCACACACACTTGGCCCCTGCTCTGTGTTGGAACACGAAACTATTCTTTTATGGGTGCAGTTTTGATTGAGAGACTTTATCGATGAATTACGCGTAATTGAGTCGGATTAATTGTTTTGCCGTGTGAAAAACGCGCGCAGTCGTCACATAAGTACATGTCTTTAATCAAACTACAAGTAGACAACAGAAATAAACCTAATTTAATGTCAAAATTGAAATAATAAAAAAGATATATAAATAATTTTTATATGTCTAATAAATTTTAGTTTATTTCTTTTTATTTTTTTAATTTATTTTCAAATGCTTTTATTGCTTTTGCTTTCGGCGTAAATGTCAAGGGTGCATTTCACACTTAGATGGCAAAAGCTCCTGCGATTTCAATGAGTCTGCAGTTGTGACCGAAGAAGAAGAAGCTGTTGCTGCTAAAGATGAGCTGAAGATGTATAAATAAACATTGTTGTTGTTGTTGTTGTTAATTTGTTGGCACGCAACCGGCAAAGAAGTTGTTTCCAAGTCAACTTAACTGAACCGAAGACAAGTTAAGTCAAGTCGTTGTCTTCAAAGCCAATTGCACGCTTGTGAGTCACGGCGGCAAAAGCAAGAGCAACGAAAAGCCAATAAGAGAGATAAATGCGCCGACATGTTCGAATAATGTTTTTGTAATTAGTTGCATATTGTTTGAATTCTGATTGGATGCGCCAAAGCTTTCAACGATTCACTTTAACATTTTGCCATTTGGCCAAAGTGTGGCTGAGGGGGGGCTTTGAGCTAAGACAATACACTCACACGCTTCTACGTTTCGCACACTTGAGCAAAGTTGATTTGTGTTCGTTTGAGCGCTGATTGAGCATGTCATAATTGTCAGATTTAAGTAATTAGCCACAAGAATTTCCGGCTTGAAGATTGCGCCGTGCGTATGCGTCACTTGAAGCGCTGGCAAGCGAATAAAACAATTAACTAGAAACTTTGTAGAACAAACGACCGTTGAGACCAATGAGCAACAGCAGTCAGTTAAGGCCAAACCAGTTGGCTTTATCGGCCACGACATTAGATTGCCCCCCAACAATCGAGCGCGCTCGCTGGCATTAATTACCCACTAAGCAAAGTTTTGAGTTGAAAAACCTCAAATTGAAGTTCTTTATCTTTTGTTCATTTCATTTTTAATTACAAAAGAATTTTTGTTCCTCTTGTGGCAGCAACAAAAAAAAAAAGCACGAAAAACGAAAGTTTCAAGACACAAAACTATTAATTAAATTAAGTTCAAGCGACGCGCTCAAGTTTAACAACAAACAATTTAACATTTTTGACACATGACACCCCCCTGCGGGCATGCCCTGCCCGCTGCTCACAAGCATGAGCTAATCAAGCTTGTTGTGACGTTTGTGCCAAGCGAGTTGATGCTTCAACTTGTTCAAATTATGCTGACCGGCATTTCACGCTTCTTTTCTTACGCTCGCTCATTCGTTCGTTTATTGTTTGTTGGCTTAAAGAACACAAAAAATAATAAGAAACAAATTTAAAAATAAAATTATGTAAATTTTTGCCAATATTTAATAAATTTTTTATGATTTTCGTTTTGTCTGCCTGTTCGAACATGAAATTTTATTTAAAAGTTTTTTGCTCTCTATATTTTTGTCTTTTCTTTTGCCTCTTCATGAAATTTATTGCCTTCAATTTGATGCGCGACGTTCGTAATTTGTTTTCTTCACAGCATTTTTGCCTCAACTGACAAATTTGTCTTATATAAGTTTTGTGCGCTTTTTTTTTATTATTATTACATATTAAAATAAAAGTAAAAGTGAGCAATCATGACATTACAAAGTGTTGTTGCTTTAAAGATGTCACGTTTCATTTATTTGAATTTGATTATTATTTTTTTTCGCACCTTTTAGCTATCAATTACACACTTGTGCATATTACAAGCTAAAGTGAACTAAAATTTATCTCTTTTTCTTTGTCTTGCAGTTGAATTTAACATCGCATAGCAACAACTGCCATAAGAGAGAGACACATGCAGCCAACGATGAAGGATCATAAGACGACGCTGTCGCTGCCATTATGATTCACAAACGGCACGTGAATCATTTGGGCCAAGAACACGTATGTGTTTTACCAAAAAGCATTTAAACGCTTTGACAGAAAGTTCCAATTAAACGCGAGCGACAAAAGAGACAAAAAGAGACACAAAGCGACAACGACGACGATTTCGGTCACTTTCCAATTGAAAATCGCTACGAGCGCTGCAGCAGAAGACAAGGCAGCGGCAGCAGGAGAAGGCGACGACGCAGTCGAAGGCGGCCCACAAACGAAGGCGACACACAAGCAACGACGGCGGCATGGCACACTTTTGCTGGTTTCTCAAATACATTTTTCTGCTGCTGGTAAGGCAATCGAATCAACCATTTTTTTTTTTTTTCGTATTATTTTTTATTATATTAACATTTGTTGAGTTGCAGCAAATCAATTTGCTTTTAATTGGCAATGATTGCTTGCTTTTTCAGCTGAGCCGAGCTGAGCTGAGCTGAGTTTAGTTTGAGTTTAGTTTAGTTTGTAAATATGTACGTTCGATTGCGTTTGCGCATATTTCTTATTTTTTAGCGAAATTCATCGCTTGCTGCACTTTTATTTTCAATTGAGCGCTCATTAGACTTTGAAAAAATAATTGCACGCGATTTGGCTAACAAAGAAGTCGTAGGAGAATGTTGTTGGCGTTGTTGGAAAATGAAATGAAAATGGCTTAAACAATGAAAATTGTTAATAAAAAACCAAAAAAGATGGCAAAACATTTTTGCAAATTATGCAGAAAAGCTCAAACTCAAATCCACAAAGAGCAACATTATTCTAAAGCCAACTTTGTTTGTTGTTGCTCTCCTAACGCGTTTTCAAATCGGCAAATGAAAAATTGAAGAAAAAGTGTAACAGCAAAAGTCACTTTGCTGCTGCTGTTGTTGTTGTTGTCAGTGCAGGAGCATGTAATTATTAATTGTATGTTATTATGCCAGCAATGCAATGCAATGCCAGAGTTGCCAACTGCAATGCAGATCAATATCTGCTTCGGTGGCGCTTCCATTAATTCAGGCGCGGCTACGACAAGACTTCGCTGCGTTTTGAGATAGTCGCTGCGCCTGAAATGTTTTCGTTTTGGTTTGGCAACCCTTTTTAATGAGCACAACGCCCCAACCAAATGCATTTCATAGCATATCGCATAGCTCAGCTGATTTTAGTATCTGACCTGGCGAGCTTTGCTTAGACTGAATTCAAATTATTTGTTTTGACGTTCGTGGCCATTTCGCTGGCTTCGATAAAGCAAACTCTGAACTAACAACAAAGCTTAGTTTGCATCGCTGACACATTATGTGACTCCAGCTGTTGTTGTTGTTGTTGTTGCCACTGCGGTGGCTTGACTGCTCCTTTAAAGCGAGCGTGTGCCCACGGGCGACAATGCGCAATGTTCGATCGATTGGCGACTGCCAACTTTGCTCTGCATATATAACTTAGTCACTTACATTCACACACACACACATACACCACACACACAGTTGCATTTAATCATATACAAAGCACAAGTTCCCAGTCATTTGTAGTTCTTTTGGCTTTCGGTTGTCCACAAAGTCTTTGCGACTTTTATGGTTTTGTCATATTTTGCTTTTTCTTTTTGTTGCTCACAATTGTTGTTGTTGGATGAAATTTGTTATAGTTTAGTTTTAAATTTTGACAAAACAAAATGTCTTCAAAAGCAACATTTGCGACAATTTTTTTTTTTTTCTTTATGAGTTCGCGCAAGTTCGTTGCTTAAGTCTTTCGTTTGCATGTACTTAGCGACATACACGTGCCATTAATCATTATGCGCATTCAAATTAATAATCATTAAAACGAAATTTCAGAACGTTTTAACGCTTATTGAACTTCTTTTCTTGCTCAAATTAAATTGACTCAACTCGCGATTCGTTTCGATTCGATTCGAGCGATTTCAAAGCACTTCCGAAATTTGCATAAAAGAAATGAAACAATTCGATTAAGAATTGTATGACAATTTGAATTTGTCAACTCGACAACAATGACAAGTACAACAATAAAAACAGCAACAACAACAACAACAAAAGCGTAACCAAATCAAATACCAAGTTTATACATGAGCTAACAAGTTTATGTTGAAGTCAATCAAACAAAAGCAAATGGCAAAAAAAAAAAAATAATAATAATAAAAAAATAAATAAATAAAAATCACAAAAAAAATGCGCGATCGATCGAACCTGACGAGGCTAATTAAAACTCAATTGTTGACGCGTATCAAACAGCAAACTGAAGCCGCACTTGACTGAAGTTGCTTCAAGTATGGCAAAGGCGAGCGGCAACTGTATTGGGAGCGGGAGCGTTGTTAAGCAACAGGCAAGCGTGTGAGCAAGCAGACAGACAAACCGACAGACGGACAAGCAAACGAGCCAACGAGCAAGCGAAAAGTGATCATTATCGCACTTTTATTAATTACTTGAAATTATTTATTATATAATTTATAATTTCGCTACAATTCGCGTCGCGCAATCATTAATCGACGCGTAAATTATTTCATTATTCTTACGATTAAGGCGGATATCAATCTCGACACGACAACGGCTCGCAATGCGGTCAACTGCTCTGCTTGCGACACATGTGCCATACACGCCTTCAGAACGCCTTATTTTGTGGCGGCAATTTTTGATTCATTGAATTCAATGAAGAAAAAAGTGTAAAGTGTCAAAAACTGCGCAGCTCAATTAATTGAAAACGGCAGCCGGCAAACGAAACACACACAAATGACAGACATGCCAAACGCTGTGAGCACTTCCGCTAAGTTGACAAGCGTGAAAAACGCGTCAACATTGAAAGAACAAAACAATAAAAAAAAAAAAACAAGCGCTGAGTTTGTCACTTTGTTGTGAAAGGCGCAACAATGTAATGATGGATTGCACAAACGAAAAGCGCACACAGTCTATTTTTAGCCAACTGTTAATGGCCAATATCCAGCACAGTGAAAGAACAAAACGCTTACTCAGCTTAACTCAGCTCCGTTCCAAACAGAATCGAGTCATTCAGCTCAGCTCAGTTCGACTACCGTTTAGTGCCAAAGAATGTTGCGTGGCGTGGCTTAACAGGATTAAACAAAAAGTTCAAATCAATCAAATAAACGCTTATTTATAGTCAGCATATTTGAAAAGTGTTCTTGTACTTGACAATTGTCATATGTGTTTATTTGTTTATTTGCTTCTGCATTGTATTAATTTTGAACGTTTTGTGTATAAAAATAGTTCAATTCAATTGACGTCAAAGTCGCTTGGCGCACAACAAGTTCAAGAAACTTTGATAAATGAACGCGCTTTAAGGCATTTTACTTTATTTTTAGTATTATCCTCTTACCTACAGTGTGTCAGAGTATATTAAGATTGTTTGAGAGGAATAGAAAGAGGGAAGCAAAACTCTAAAGTATATATAGGACGATAAGAGAAATCGTGCAGTGATTTCTGTCTGTCCCTTTGTTTTCATCAGTGGTCTCTGGCAACCAGAAGAGATGGAGATAGGAAGGTAGTTCCATGTGGAACTTCAAGTTTGATGGAAATTTCGACCCAGCCACTCCTTCTCACCTGTCTACTTCGTAGGTGGAATTGCAAATCTCCTTTTCATTTCGCCTTAGATAGTTTTTTCTAACAATATTCGTTTAGTAGTTATATTTTTTTTTTTTTTGATTATTTTTCATTGTATTTTTCTTTGATGTTTTTTTGTTGTAATTAAAATGAATTTAAAACATTTTGTAATCGTATATCGCTGACACTGTTTCGCACACGATTTTGTGACACATGGCAACCCTTTTTCTTTCTATTAACATAAAAACAATTGTAAAACTCCCTTCAGTGATTTTGTGTCAATGCTAAATGAAGTTGTTGTGTTTTTATTACTAAGTATTATTCTTGTTGTTGTTGTTGTTGCTGCTGCTGTTCTTGATTGTTAGCTGTTGACCGACCAAACAAATGAACGAATGAACGAACGCTTCGCGTCTGCAATTTTATACATAAAAGGCAATGTGAGTGTTTGCCACTCTCGCGCTCTTACCTTACTTTGTAATATTAGCGCATGTGCGAAGGTGTCTCATGTCAGCTGCTGACGCTGACGCTGACACTGTTGTTATTGTTATTGTTGTTGCCGCTGCTGGTTGCCAACAATTGTTAACAAAAACAACGTTTAAAAATGATCTAGAACACAGGCAAATGAATGCGAATGAATGAGCAACATGAACGCGCCCACCTAATTGCAGTTCACTTCATAATCTTTCAACTTGTCGGCAAAGTTGTTGTTATTGTTATTGTTGTTGTTGTAGTTGTTCTTGTTACAGTTGTTGTTGCTGTTGCTGTTGCTGTTGCACATCGTTGCGTTGTCAGACAAATTGCGCGATTTGATTGCTCATTGTTGCTGCCGGATGTTGTTGTTGTTCACGTCACTGAGCTTTTACACTTCTTGAATTTATTGAAAGAGTTTTTTTTTTTCTTCTTCTTCTTCTTTGTTTTTTTATTATAGCGAAGCTCTTAGCAAATTATTTGATTACTTGTTTTCAATCAGAAATCATTGACGAGCGTTAATATAATAAAATTAACGCAAACAATGCAAAAAAAAATTATGATTCGAATTCGAGACATTCTAATGAGATTTTCTGCCAGCCATCGAAGGTGTTATAAATTATATTTAGCCGCAATTAGTTATGCTGATCGCAACATGTCGATAAGGCAACAACGGCTTTTGTATTCCTTTGTACTTATAATGCTTATTGTACATAATAATAATAAACATATATTTTTTATGAGAAAATATGTATGTGTTTCATTATTGATTTGAAAAGTTGTCTAAAAAGTTGTAGGCGACTCAAATGTATCGAATTGCACTTTAAGCGCGTTCGTGTCTTAAGTCTTTCGTTTTGAGCAGCAAGCTTAAATGAAAGACGTTAGTTGTTTATGATTATTATTTTTTATTTTTTATTAATTCCTATTTTATATCAAACAATTTGTCGATGTGCCAATTGAACAGCTCTGGCACATGTTTGATTTATGCATGGAAGACATAAGTCAAGTCAGTTGTCATAGCAGCCATCAAGCGTTGATGTAAATGATATTTTAATTACGCGAATTTATTAATAGTCAGTTGACTGAGATAACATGCTCTGGTGGTAATGAGCATCAAATGGCATATTTCAGTGTGCGCATTAAGTCATGCATGTGATTTGCATAAAAAAGCCGCAATTAGCTCACTGATTGAGTGAGGCGCGTGTGTGTGTGATCAATACTAATCGTTGATATTCGCTTCGTTGCAGATGTTAGGCAGTCGTGCGCCCACAATCGATGCGAGGCCAGCGCCAGCACCAAAGCCGGCGCCAGCGCGGCAGAGTGATCTCATCGCGGGTAACGAGTTCCTCAAGTTGTTCCTCGAGCACGATGAACAGCAACGGAATCTGCACAGCAGCGAGTACGAGGGACGCGGCGAGTCGCCGGGCACAGCAATGCCGTTGCGCAGCGTGAATCGCGGCACGAGCGCACGCAGTCTGGAGCACAAGACGCACTATCGCAGCCCGAATAGTCACGTCGAGGACGATGGCAAACGGTCGGTGGTGAAGCTCGTCACAACCGGCAGCAAGATTGTCTTTCTCGAGGACTATGAGGATGAGTTGACGCAGGCGAAGGCACAACACAACAGCGATGAGGTCAAAGTGGTCGCTGTCAGTGTCTCATCGTCCAGCAAGCGTGGCAACAGCGCCAACGTGAGCAGGCAACAGCGCGTGACAACAACAACAACACGGCGGCCGGCCACGCCGGTGCGCAAGAGCAGCGCGGCCAATGCCGAGGCTGACTTCATCAATCGCTCGCACAAGAGTGAGCTGTCAATTGAGGAAACAGAGCCGCTGACAATGCTGCAGCAGCACAAGCGCAACGGCGACGCCATGGATGACGGAGGGGATTCCGTCAATAGCGCTTCGACGAACATACAAAATGTGCTCGCCGCGCCGCTCGTCTCCGCGGACAGCGCACGTTCGACAGCCGCGACTGTCACCGCGTATCATGGCGGCGGCGGTGGCAGCAGAAATGCCACTGTGACAGCATTGCGCATAAATCAAAGCGTGCCGCCAGCGCATGACGACACGACCACGGCAGAGACGCCGACCGCGAACGCTGACGCAATGGAGGACAAACTGCTGCCGTTTCAGACGGTGATCTATCACGACACGAAGCCGGGCCGCGGTCTCGGCCCGCAGTCAAGATCAATATCGTACAGCTCGCTATCGCAGAATGTCGAAGATCTGCACGCCTGGCAGCGCTCGGGCAGCATACTGGCCGAGGCGCAGCGCAATGTGAGCGAGAGTCTGAAGCCGGCTGCGCCACGACTGCGCGCCGCCTCGGAGCCCGCCAAGTTCTACTCTGTGCCCTCGAAGATGTACAGCGTGCCGGCCAAGTTCTACTCCGAGCCGGCCAAAGTCTACTCGGAGCCATCGAAAATCTACGGCCAGCCGGAGAAAGTCTACTCCGAGCCGGCCAAGGTGTATTCGGAGCCCTCGAAGTTTTACAGCGAGCCAGCGAAGATTTACTCGCAGCCCGCAAAAGTCTATGGCGAGCCGGCGAAGACCTATTGGCCCCAGACGCTGACCACGACATCGTCGACGCCCTCGCCGGCCTCACTGCTCGCCACATTGACTACCGTGACGCCGCCAGCTACTGAGCCACCAACGACTTATATGCCCGTGCGACGACCGCCGGCAATTGTCTCACGCATCGCCTTCGGTGAAGCACAGACAGTGACGACAACGTCGACCACGACCAGCACGCCACCGGGGCCGGCGACAACGACGAGGCCAGCGCCAGCCACTTGGCAACATCAAACGCATCATTATCAGCATCTGCATCACCAACAACAACAGAGCAACAACAACCATGCCAGCCAACGTGCGCACAGCCATCAGCAGTCGACGCCGAACGAGGCAACGAATTCGCAGCCACGTCGTGTACTTTTTAATTTGGATAAATTGCCTTATGATTTACTGAACGCGCCACAGCCACAGCCGCAGACACAGACGCGGCATCTATTGGAGCCAATATTATCGAAGAGTCCAACAATCGAAACCGCGACCGAGTCACAGCCAATAACGAGACATCGACAACAACACCAGCAACAACAACAACAGCCGTCACGTCCATGTTGGGAGCCAACATCATCGTCATCATCATCATCGTCATCGTCGTCATCATCATTGTCTTCGGCTTTATCAACCTCGCAACAACAACAACAACAGCAACAGCGTCAACATTCATCACTGTCGGTTCAACATTCTAATCAAAATGCCAAAGGATTGCCCAATCGAGGTGAGTCTATCTCTCTATCTCTCTCTCCCTCCCACTTTCGGCTTAATCCCATCATTCAAGTCGCGTCATCTCCCTTGGCAGCGTACAAGCTAATTGTTTCTTGTTGCCTAGTTGCTATTGTGGCAGCAACAATGACTGCTGTCAATACCCTACACACCAAAGCTGACAGCCCATCTCAATCTGCTGATTGGCTCGAATCAGAAGACTTCTTTGAAACAAAGAATGCTTTCAAATATTTTTTTATGTAATACTTTTTTTGTTTTTGTCTCTCATGCAGATCTAGTCAAGTGTGTTTCCAAATATGCCCATACCATAACGGGCGCCGGCGCGGTTTCCACCTCCTACTCCGCTTCGGCGCAGCGTCACTACACAACGGAGCGCAACAACTTCGACGATGAGTTGTACACGCCGACCCCGGAGCAAAATTACGAAATTGAAGAGTCCGTAAGTGTTATGACAAACGGACGAGCCCATGGTGTGCATGGCGGCTTAGGTCCAGCACTAGCAGCGGCAGCGGCCGCAACAACAACACCAACAACACCGACTGCCACAGCATTGAAGTTGAAGCAACGTAATCGCAATCGCTATGAAAATGTTGGTGGCGCAATGCGAGAACGCGGCTCGGTGACTTTCAACACCAACGCAAATGCCAATGTTGCCAACGATTATGATGGCGACGAGGGCGACGACGGCAGCGACGATGGGCAAACACACTATCACAATAAGCAGAGTCACAGACACAATCACAATCACAGTCAGAGTCAGAGTCAGCGACACAATGAAGACGATGCTCCTCAGCAAGAGGAGCAAGCGGCGTCGGTCGGCAACGAGGGCGAAGGTGATGAAGATGACTCTAAAGTGGCAGCATATGTCGTCGAGGGACGCAACTATCGCAAATATCGCGTCGAAGAGAAGACAGACGACGGTTTCATTGTCGGCGAGTATGGCGTTGTGGATCACAACGATGGCAACTTGCGCGGCGTGCGTTACACAGCCGATTCGACAATTAACCGCAGCCTGATACAGAAGGCGTTGCTGACATTTCTAAAGCTAAAGTAATGCAGCAACACTTTTTGCATTGGGACAGACATTAGGACGGACAGCGACGCGGCGTTAGTTGAGTTGAGTTTAAGTTGACCGATTGGCAGCGCTGAAATTAGAGTTGTAGTAGCAACAACAACAACAACAGCAGCATCACATGTGATTCAAGTCGTATTTTAGTTTAGTTACTTTTTAATTAAAATAAATAGCACTCATTCCTTTGTACTTGTCGCCTTTGTCGAACCATTCTCAAAACTATCAACTCTGTCTTTGTTGTTTGGCTTAGAACATTCGCGCATCTCTAGTGTCTTGTGCATTTGTGTTTGTGTTAGTGAATGTGAATGCCTTAGTTTTTGTAATGAGCATTGAACGGCGACAATGTTTGTTACGTTGATGTTGATGATGATGATGACGATGCAGATGTTGATGATGATGATGGTGATGATGATGATGACGATGATCGCCAGTAGTTGATGTTTGTGTATTTAATTTATTGTAGTTGTTGGTTTTTTTTTATTTAATTTATTCGCCACAACATGGCGGACACTGAGAATTCCGAACTCAATCATCGATGGGCCAACACCACAGGCCTCGTTTAACTCAATACTATTAGCATTATTAAATACAAGCATACGAACACACACACATACATACATACTTAGTAGAAGCGCTAAACAAAAAACAGAAAAACAATAATAAAAACAATTGCAAAAAAAAAGTAAAGTAAAGAAAAAAAAACACTTGCCATAATTTATAGTAGCAACAGATTAGTTTTGAATGACGACGTGGACGAACACACACACACATACACACACCTGAAGAATGATTTGTGGCGAGCGCAGTTAATAAGTCGAATTTGTATAATTTAAGCATTGTCGTAGTGTGTAGTTTAACTAATTATATATATAAAAACAATTAAAACAAAAAAAAAAAAAAAACAACTCTTTTAGTATTTAAAGCGCAATTTATGTTTCGTAGATAATGTTTAACGAAATTATTGACATTTAAATAACAAACAAATCAAAATTCATTTATATTTGTTTTATTTATTTGAATTCGATAAGATTTTAATCTAAAAAAAAAAAACAAGAACAATTACCAAGTCGTAAAATTTTTTTTTTATTGTTTGACATTCTAAAAGTCATAAAAAAATTGCTGTTTTTTTTAAACAAGTTGACTGAGGCGATTTAACAAATCAATATCCTTCGGGCAGTTTATTTGAATCAGAATAAAAGTGCTAATGAACGTTTAAAGAATCGATTTGTTTAATGGCGTAACGCATACAATTAATCTCAGTTGATTTCTTAGCATTCCTTTTTCACTGGAAAGCAGGAAACAGAAGTGTTTTCGTTTGTTCAACTGCCATGTCGGACAGAATGCATGCGAAAGAAACAAAGGAACAGGAACAGGTTGGTAACGGACGAGAGCAGAGAACGCATGCGTTCCGAATTGCCAACGGCATGGGGCAAGCAGGCAATCAATTGCATGCAACCAAATGTAAAACGCCATTTAAAATTGATTAAAAGCATGTCACAACTGCGAACGGTTGAATCATTAAAATTTAATTGATATAAACTTAACAAGTGACAAAAGCAGATGCAATGAACGACAACAACAACAACAACAACAACAACCACGACAGTGACAACGTTAACCGCTTTGGCATTGTTTTGGGATATCTGACAGGGGCGCGTATCGATTTCGTTTGTAGCGGCAGCAAGTGAAACACGGAAATCGCAGCTGAGGCGCGACAACGACTTCGTGTGCCCTACACAGCTTGCTTACTTGCCTGCTTATCGTGTCTCGCTTGCTCGGCGGCGGGCGCGCGATAAGATGCCACAGCCAGATTGTCAAAGCCAACAAACAGAAGACATTGTGAAGGTAACGGCTTCGCCGCAGGTGCCGGTTTCTGGCATAAAAAAAAAGAAAAAAAAATCGAAGCAAATAAAATAACTTAAGTCGCATTAAAATCGCTCCAACGGTTTTCTCTCTTTTTGTGTTGTTTTTTCTTTTTGGCATTTTCTACCTTTGAGCCCATTAACACAGTTTGGCATTTTGCGCCAATTAAGCTCCGACGACGAACGACATGTGTAAAAATAACTTTGCTGTGCACTGATCTACCCCAACAAATCCTGAAATCGGTTTAAGAGTTTCACAATGCCAGCGGCGGCGGGAGCTGTGGTGAGAAAGACGAAATGCATACACAAAGTGGCAAAAAGGAAAGGAGTCGCGCCGTGCGGTGTGGTGAGGATGGCATGCCAAAGGAACTATGTGCGGTTGTGCCAATCGAACGAAATGATGCGAAGTGAAGGTCACTAAACGACCTTGCTTGCGGTCGAGTTTCGTGTTTGGCGTCACAGTGTCGTCATTTGGCATATTTTAATGCGTTTCTCTGCTCATTTTACTTTGCTGCATTTTAACTTGTCTGCCGATCATTAAAGAAACGAACTAGCCACAAAAAAAAAAAGGGGCAAATATTAGCTGTAAAAAAATTCCATCGCTTGCTCAGCTGCGTAATAAATAAGCAGAGCATTGCTGGCGTCGAGGCAGCCCAAAAATAGCACTGTGCTTGGCTTAGTTGTTGCTATTTTTAGCTCAATAGCCAATCAAAGTGAATGTGCATCTTTGGCGTTTGTCCGTTTCCATTGCCCTCAGCGTGCTTTGGCTGCTTATCGTTGCCGCTCATCAGCAATATCATACCAACGGCCAGGCCAGCCGGCCCTATAAGCGGACATAATATAGTGCGGTCAGCAATAATAAACTTGAAAAAGAGAATGTGCTGGCAGGCAGGCAGCAAAGCGGGCTGGCATATCAAAGATTTAATGCGAAATTCCTGACACAATAAAATACAATACAAACGCTTCGTACCGCACCGCACTGATGCTCCCTACAGCGAGCATTACCGTTGCATATAACAACAATATGCTGCATGCCACAACAGCTTTTGTACCGTTGCAGGTTTGTGGCTTCCTTGCGCCTACGTTAAGCTTAAGTAAGGCAATTATAGCGTAAAATTGTGTTTTTCAACATAAAAAGATCAGAGACAAAGAACGAAACAGAATTGACGAAAACGCATTAAACGATTTAAAATTGCCTGAAAACGAGACAATAATGCCAATTCTTTACGCTGGTCAAGCGGCCAGCCGGGGTGCGTGTCGTGTAATAAATTTGAAACCTACACGATTGCGTACTTGTACCTGCCAGTTGGAATGACGCATACGCCACGCCCCATGCGCCTTTAAATGAGGGCGAGTCTGGACACCGAACACTGAAAATGGGCTTAATAGGCAGGCAGGCAGCCTGGGAATTGCTGAACTTAATTTAATTGCAGTTTTCACAACAACATTACAAGAATTTTTTTCATTTTATCTGCTTATGCCCAACTTAAACGGCTCGATGGCGTCAAGTGTCCTGCTTCATGCTGCAATTGCTATGCCTCCTGTTTTTCGTTTTTGCTTCTTTTATCTTTTATTTAAATTATGGTTCTAAAATTAGCATTCGAAGGCGGTCAGACGACGCACGTTGCTAATTTGTAATTACGCCGCTTTAGTCGAACACATGATGCGTTCAACGCACATAGGCTGTAAAAGGTTTGCTGCAATCACCACATGTCCAAGAGCATCAAAGCATTTCCTTAATAAAGTTATAGACACATCACCGTATAGCATGATTTATGAACACTTGTATTCAATATTGTTGTCTTGTCCTATGATTGATGATTTATTGGAAATTTACAACATGACAATATAATTGACCGATTTGTCATAATAATTATCTCTGGCACAGACAGCCAAGGCAACCGGTGTCTACGCATAGTGGCAAGGACCCCAGAACGCATTCAAAACGCGCTTGAAACGCGTGCGATTCAATCTTCTGATGGTTATTGTTGATAATACAAAAATTTTCTTTAATATAACATTAAATATACATAATAAAATACAATACAATACAATGAAACTGTTAAAAAACATAAAATGCAAAACGTATATATTCTAAGTTCTAAATGATATCGATGCCCAACTTGCATAGGATCGTATCCAAGGCATACACAGACGATATGAACGTGTAGGGCCGGTAGCGTATGATGCCATAGTCCGGCTCCAGACTAGGCAAGGCACGAGCAGAGAAATTTTGTTGCTGAGAGTTGCTTCGTACAAGGCCCAATGCTGGCTTTCGTGTATTTTGCTTCATTTTCTCTTTGCGTGCAACAAGTTTCTTTGTTTCGCGCACCATGTAAATTGCATCTGTAGTGGTCATGTAATCACGTATTATCTGTTGAAGGCACAAATTCGAATTAAAGATTTTATATTATATTATAAATTAAGAATAAACGCACCCTTCGCTTTTTGGGACAATGAGCAAAGACCCAAATGAGCGTGCAAAGCGTATTAAAGATCTCGCAATCCTTGTCGCACCAGCGCAATAGCATCTGTGCGATTGTAACGAGCCCGTTCTCCTGGAAGGTATTCAGCGTTGTGCTGTTATAACGCGCCAAATTCAAAATAATGCGACTGCAGCACTCGATTAGCTGTTTGTCAACCTCCGAGCGTATTGCTTGTGCCATAATGCCGTAACAGAATGTGCACATGAACTCCGAGCTGGACGTCAAAAGGTGCGGCACTGTACGCGAGAGACGATCTGTTGCATAGAAGATAATTACTCATTAACTATTTTTTTCAAGAAACCACGAAGACAATAGCTTACCCAATCGATTGAGCACAGCCAAGGCATCAGAGGCAATGAAACGTCCACGCAGAAAACGCACCGCATCTTGTACTTTGGTGCGCACAGAGTCAACAGCCTTCGATTCCTGTTGCAGCTTAACAACACGTTTGCGTATCGCTTGTATGGCCACATTGCGCAGACGTTTGCGTGTGCGGTAACCACGCCAGTAGCGTTGAATTATTTTCGCAGCCTTTTTGCGACGTAGAAATTCAATCATTTCAGGCGTCATGAATGCCTGGAACCGCTTACGCGCCAGTAAGCCACGAGCATGCGCCTGGAAATCAACCACATTGCGGCTGAGAAGCACAAAGTGTTGCCGTTCCTCACGCATGATAATGCGTCCTCTAAATTTCTGTTGCAAGTGAATCGTGGTGCGTTTGAGCAGCAAGAAATCCTCACGTGCTGCTAACATAGCACGACGTGCACGATATTTTTGCTGTAAAACTATTATGAGCGTCCTTATGAGCAGATACTGATTACGTAGCTTCAGCATAAGCTGACGAGACCGAAATTGACGTTGTAATACAATAGCGGCTTCCCGTTGTCGCTGATAGGCTAAACGCTCCTGGCGCATTTGTATAGTGGCGCGTACAGCGCGCTGGATGATGCGCACTTTATCCACTGTTTGAGTGAACCAATTACGTACTACACGTGCCGCTAATGTGGCGCGCCATTTACGTTGAATGGTCAGCGAACTGCGGCGTACGCGTTTGTAATCACTTCGCACTTGGCGCATGTCCAAGATGCCACGATACCAACGCTGTATGATTGTGACAGCTCTGCGTTGTGTCTGATAGTTTCGTTGTTCACGTTTCATTGCCAGCTGGGCCTTGAAACGTTGCTGTAGATGAACAATTTTCGTACGATCCGCCAAATATTTGCTTCGGCATTCACGCATAAGCAAATTTGCACGGAAACGATGCTGAACGTTGATGATAATAGCCAGCGTATGTGTGTAGGTCTGACGCACTTGATGGCCCAAAAGCTTAGCCCGGTAGCGTATCTGACATGAAATAATTAGCTTCCGTTGACGTTGATACTCAATACGTTGTTGACGCATTTCCAATGTAGCACGTCGCCTACGCTGTAGATTCAAGACCATTTCATTCAGTTGCAGAAACTCGCTGCGCTCCTTCAGCATCAACAAACGTCGCCTGTAGGCACGCTGTAATGTAATAGCGGCGTTACGACGCCTTTGGTAGTCACAACGAAGTTGCTTCATTAGCAGATAGCTGCGTATGTGCATCTGCAAGCAGGCAACGGCCGCTTGTGTTCCTTGGTATTTGGCACGCAAGAAACGCATCTGCTTGTGCGCCCGAAAGCGGCGTTGTATGGTCAGAGCAGCTGATCGTAGGCGCCTGAACGCCGCAAGGTCATGACGAGCTTGCAACTTTGCACGGTACTGACGCTGCACTTGTATAACAGTCTTTTGTAGTTGAAGAAACTCTGCGCGATCTTTGCGCATGGCCTTCGTTGCTCGGTGTTTTTGCTGCAATATTGTGGCATAGTAGACGAGTGATATGTATTGGACACGTTGGCGACGCATCAGTAAAGTTGCACGCCATTTACGCTGTATCAAGATGATTTTTTCGCGAGTATTCATGTATACGGACAACTGCTGCTTCATGCCCAAACGAGCGCGATACCTTTGCTGGCATACGATGGCTGCAGTTTTCAGTTGCAAATAAGCGGCACGTTCCGCTTTTGCCTGCCACTTGGCACGGAGTGTGCGTTGGACAAACTCTGCGCAACGCTTTAATTGTATAAATTCATTTCGTGCCAAGCGCATTTTGAGGATTGAGCGCCAGCGTTGTTGTACACCGACGATAATAGCACGCGTTTTCAGATAATTATGTCGTTGATCCAACATTAAGCGCTTGGCGCGATAACGGCGTTGCACATTTATCGTGGTCTGCTGCAATTGAAGGTAACATTGCCTTTGCTTTTTCATTGACCAGTTCGCACGTAGCCGCTGTTGAACACGTACAATAAGTGTGCGTTGTCGCTGATATTCAGTCCTAACTTTCTGGGCCAGCCGCCATGACTGCCAATGCATTTGTATGCACATTGCCGCCGCTTGCATTTTTTGATTGCGTTGCAGCCTCGCCTGCTCTGCAGCGAGTAGCAATTTGCCCGCAAACAGGCGACGTCGCCAGATACGTTGTAGAAAGATTGCACTCTCACGCACTCGAAGGAAGTGCGTACGGCATGCCAGGGTCACGCGTTGACTGCGGTACCATCTTTGCAACAATACAATACTTGCGTAGGCTTGGTATAAATGCTTCTGAGCCAAATAACGTCGCACATACTTTTGTAAAATGATGGCAGCTTGCAGACGCTCCTCGCGATAGACCTTAACATACTTTCGCATTTGATGACCGCGATAGTGCGCTTGGATAACAGTTGCTGCCCGTTGACGACGCATTTCCTCTTTGTGACGTATACGTCGCATAATTACGACCCTCAGCCAGGCATGTCGCCACCAGTGCTGAAGCACACGTGCCGCTGCATGGAATTTAGGTGAGCGGAATTTGTAGATGATTTGCCACAACAACGATAATGTTTTTTCCCGGTGCCCGTCGACAATATCGGCAGCGGTTATTTCGCCCTTTAATTGGAAATCTGCTTCGCTTAGTGCCCGTAATGCCAGATTTACATTGAAAATGCGTTGCAATCGTGAAATTGCCGGCACACGCAACTGTTTGCTTAATCCATCACGCAACAGGATGACTTCCATGACACGGGTCAGTCTTATACCATCTCTCAGATCTACAGCCAAGTTATTGAACGCATAGTCGAATTCATCAAGGTAGGTTTGCTTATGCTGCAGCACATAGCCAAAGCGTTTCATTTCGCGTGTAATATCGCCAATGTTTGCCAATAGCTCCGAGGCAACACGCAGCAAAATATCCTTTGTTTCTTTATGTGGCGATTTCTTTACAAACAGGCAGGGATTATGCTTGATGATACGCTTCTCTTTGGCTTTATCGAGAAACAACAATAAAAACAACATTTTCTGCAGTGTATACTTCTTGATGTTCTCGGCATATTCCTCTGATAGTGTGTATGCCTTCGAATATTTTTGTTCTTCAAATTTATTGCGGAAAAGACGATTTAGTATAAACGTGCTGAGTCCAACAATGTCGCTGTTCGAATGTAGGTGAATTTTTTCGGCGTAAACCACCTCAAGGCCAAGTCTTAGCCAAAGCGGATTGAAGCATAAAAGCAATTCCAAAATGTAACGCTGCATGACAACATCAAGGTGAAGATTTCGATCCTTGCGTATGCGTAAGGCCTGTTTATTGACATAGACAGCCACTTTTGAGCATGGTACACGCATTTCTTCGCTGAAGAACAGCTCCACAGCTGCACGACGCAATGATTCCAGCCGAAACTTAGTCAAATAATTCATTGACTGTTCCTCCTTGGTTTGCGCGATTATCAATTCCTTGTTGCGGACCTCATTAAAGAGCTTACCAACGTCGATTTTAGTATTGCAGTCAGCATCCAAATCAGCTGGTAGAGAAACGAGCGCATTTAACCATTTTTTAAAATCCACCTGATGTCTCTCCACAGCACGTTCATCCAAATACATGGTGGAGGCGAGGAAGGGATCTGCTGTAGTAGTAGCAGCAAAAGGATCGGGATTAATATACGATTGTAAGTACAGTTCGGAATCATAAAGTTTCACACACGGTTGTTGCTCGCGCGTCTTACGCGGCGTCAACGGTTTTTTCATGAGCGATAATGTCTGAGCCAATTTGTATTTCTTCGGTTGTACCTGCGGCCAGTTTTTGGGGCGTGGCGCTGAAGCATTTGTAGGCAAACTGCGTAATAACGAGGTATCAGCGAATTCCACACGCTGCCGCTTCGGTGGCGATATTTGCACAAGACCTGTTCAATTAAATAATAGTATTAGTTAAAATTAATATTTAAAATAAAAGTAATAAACATACTCATCATAGCTTTGCTACTGGTACACGGCATTGTGACATCGGTTGATAGCGACTCAGTACTTTGTGCATCCGAGAAAGACAATTCATGAGATCGACGTTTTTGAGCTGAGTTTGATGCATTTATCGATGCAATACTTTTGATGGCGGGATTGGTTGGCGATTTTTTGCGTGTATACTGTTTCTCAACCTTCAATGATAAGGGACTGTTTTTGCGCGACTTAATGCCTACTTCATTTAAATTAAAACGACTGGATTGTGCGAGTATTTCATGTTGATCAAACATCAGTTCCGTGTGTGATATAAGGCTCGACTCGCTGACATTTGAACTGTCGAGCGAGTTCGCACATTGCGTTTGTGTTAGTGCTGCAAGCCTTTGTGGCTGTTCCTTGTGTTGGTCGATTATTTGCTGCTGATAATAACGATTTTGCTCTATGGAACGTATTTGTTCCATTTCATTTAGATTTGGCATGGATCCTTGTATTGCAACTTTCGTTTGAGGCGATTGTATCGAAAGATCTTTCATGGATTCAGAGAATTTTCGTAGTGGCGATCCAACCATTTTGATATCTCGTTTTAAGTCACTGACTTTGTTTACTTTGATTACGACCTCGCCGGGGGGACTGTTGCCATCCTCCTCACGTATCACAGTCAGAGGGCGAGTTGGTGCCGCATGAGCAACAGTAGAAGTCTTATTTAATGGTTGCGTCTGCAAATGTGAACTATCGAGGGTATCCGTTGAAAAATTCAATATTTCGGAGTGTTTGACATCGAATGTTTTATCTATGATAACATGGTTAGTGGTACTAAGAGGCTCTGGCGAGAGATCTGAGGCAAGACGTCTAGGACGAACGTCAAGTGTTTTGACCGTATCAATAGGTAGCGTGTAATCACCAACTGGCGTAGGCCAAGATACCAAGTCCCCTAAAGCATTTGAACTTGAAATTGTGTCCGTGGCTGGCGTGAATTTCAGTTTATCAATGAAGCTCATAACATTGCCTGGCGTTAAAGGACTAATATTTTCTTTGCAGCTTGGTGTCTGTGGTGAAATAGTTGGCGGCTCGCGTTCCTGTGGACCCAGGTAGATATTTCGTTCTGTTAAAGGTGCAATTTGTGCGTTGCTCATTGTCTCTGAGACGATTGTATGCACTTTCTGGGGTGCTTTTTGGCACGCAATATTTTGTTTAGCCATTGTCGTTGAAGGTAATGCATTGGTGGTGGCAGCCGGTTTTGTTGTTTGAAGTCTTCGTTGTTGATGCACTATGATTTTGCCCGATTTTTTGTTACCAGTTGGCGATTTTAGTCGCAAAGTTTTACCTACAGTAGGAAATTTTCGCGTGTTCTATAAAGATAATTATAAGTTTCACGTATGAACATTAAATTTGATGAGTACCTTTGGGGGATTGTTGTTTTTTGATTTTAAAATGATCATAACATCTTTGCGAAAATTTCGGTTATCTTGAAAATGCAAAGTCTCTTTGCAAGCCACCTCCATGAGAGGACTCCATACCATCTCCATAGCGATCTCGCTTTGTGCTGGAATAACATTTTCAGACCAATCGATTGTGATGTTATGCTCTTCCGGTAACATCTTCATTACTTTAACCTAGAAAATGCGAATATGTCATCGACCAAACCACAAATATTGGTTGCCAGGCAGCCAAAAAGCGCGCCATTTCCCAATTTATTATTGTAACACATTGCTGTTCGACTAACCTGAATATCTTCATCACTGGGATTTATGACGCGAAGTATGCGCTTGGCAGTCTTTGTAACGGGAACGTCCTCGAACTGGACAATAGCCTTTGCAGTGAAAGGAGCCATCATTACGGCCGTAGGTTCACGCGACTCCATGCGCTTCTTGGCTTTTAGCCTGGTAGGCGTAATTGATATCTGCAAGTGAATAGTTCGATGCTGAAGAATTAGAACACAATTACACGAAATTACACAAACCTCAAAAGCGCTCATTTTGTAGAAGTTTTTGATGCGGTCTAATTTCAAACTTTTATTGTCAAATATTAAAAAAACAAATTTATCAATTCAACATAAAACACAAGTTTTCAAACAACACTCAACACTTAATTTAATCTAACAAATGAGAAAAACAATTCATAAATTCCCGCCGTGCGGAGACAAGCGCGCAAACAACGCGCGAATGCCGTTTGCCGTTTATTTAAAATTGGATGACAAGTCAGTTACGAGATTGAAAATGATGAAAAATAGCTGAAAAGTGTCGCATTGGCGCAAAAGCGTCCTCGGCCAGAAGAAGAAGATAGACGGAAAACTGCCGTGATATGGAGGAACTAGACATGTCACAAGGAAATGTAGTGCGACTTATGCCAAACCAATACTGCACTTGTGGTTCACAATTTTAAACAATTTTGACTCGTGTTGGTGATAGACGACGCACTGTGTGTTGAAAAAGTGAAAACAAAACACAAACTCACCATGGCAGAAGAAGAAAAGTCCACTTCTGACGCAAACGAGCCCAAATTTACTAAAAAGTGTCATATTGGCGCAAAAGCGTTCACGGCCAGAAGAAGAAGATAGAAGGAAAACTGCCGTGAAATGGAGGAACAAGACATGTCACAAGGAAAAGTAGTGCAACATATGCCAAGCCAATACTGCACTTATGAGAGACCAACAGACGAATTTATTTAAATGCAATGTATGTAATGAAGGGCTCTCGGATGGATCTTTTAAGGTTTGAAATTTTCAGTTTTGAAGACAGACAGGAGGTGTTGCCAAATCAGCCTTCTTCCCGCAGTTTTTGCCATTTTGCAACTCGTCGAGTTAAAATGATGAACTGTTACAGTTTTTGGCAACACTGAACCAGACAAACGAGTAGCAACTAGCGAGTAGAGGCCGTATCTCCCATATTGATGTAGCCCAACTGCCCATACAAATGACCGGCACGTTGGCTTAGTCACTACCAATCTTTTGCTCTGTATTGCGCAACTTTTTGACGCACAAGTGGCTGCTGGGTTTTTTGACTATCAGCGGTTGACTGTCTTATGTTGTTGCTGGACTTATGATACATCAGTCAGTCTAAGATCATCGACCACATAGACGCCGGATAACGTCCTTATCAATAAATGGGCATGTGTTCGTTTGAAATGTCATGTGCCTGTGCGACCGTTGAAGAATAGATGTAGACATAGTTTAGCAAGTGTCGTGAGACAGTTCAATCGAAAATTCTTAATTTCAGAGCTTTCACAGGTTTTAGATTCATTGAAAATTTAAATAACGTAATGACGATCGTGTCTATCAACGCGGTGTATACATGAGACAAGACAATTATGAAAATGTTTGCGGAAATAGAAATTCCGCAATTTTATTTAAAAATCAACAAATTAATTTACAAATTATTTGAATATTATGTTAATCTGCTTGGAGGTAGAAAGTGGCTACGCCTGCCGCCATCTTCATCGCTACTCGCGTACATGTTCTTCAGGTAGCCCGGAAACGGAGTGACTGAGTCGACATCCATTTCGCTCACATTATCGTCCGGAGGATCTACGGCAACGAACGATATCGCAAATCCTCTCAGCGAATTGCTTTCGTCCGATTGGAACCGCAACAGCAACGTGTCTGAATAGGACACTATGACCGGTGGTTTCTAGCATCAAATACATATAAATTAGTAAGTCGTTATGCATTGGCACATTAAGGCTTTGATGCTTACTCTTTTGCCACAGAATCTTCCGTGAATGGTGTTCAGCGCAAAGCCATCTTCTGTCACTTCCACAAAGTCGTAATCGCAACGTTCCGAATATTCAATCTCAAACTGCAAGAACTTGATTTTTACACTGCTTTCGGCATCTGACTGAATGCGCCAATCGCAATACATATTCGGTTTATAATTGCGGATACCGAATCGTGGATGGGAGTAGAACACCTGCGTGTGATTTGTTGCACGCAAGTAACCGCCACATTCTGTAAATGAGTTGAATTTGGTAAAAGTTTTTATATTTTCGGAAAATTTGACTCACCAGACACAAACATAGCCCTGAAACCTTTGCGCTGCAAACCTGCATCGGTCTTAAGCACCATGAACATTTCGTTTGTGGAGGCGATCACTGCATACGGCTTGCTGCCACCGCAGTATACGCCAAGACTGGAGCTGTTCTCCGAGCGTCCGTCGTAGATCGCCACATAATCATAAATGCATTCCTGATGGCTTTCAACGTCAAAATCAAAGAATTTCAGTTGCATACGATGGCCGAGCACGGTCTGAAAATGCCAGTAGCAGTATATGTTCCGTGGATAATCATCCGGATAATTTGGGCTCTGTATGACGCCATATGATTGTGTAATCTCGAATTTGCACTTCGTCTCGGTGCAATTGAGGCCGTTTTCGTGAAGAGTGTAACCGTTGCGACAACTGCACACATACGAGCCAAAGGTGTTGTGGCATCTGTGTTGGCAGCCGCCATTGTTCACGCTGCACTCATCTGAGTCTGTAAAAAAGATGGTATTGAGGAATTTCTAGTACAACGCAACAGTTGAGATCATTTACCAATGACATAGCTGGCAGCGAAGCCACTACGTTGTATTGTGCGATCTGAGTAGAATTCAAGACGAAGCGTAGTTTGCTCCGAGTTAACCATTGGTGGAATTTCTTGGCCACAAAAGACGCCGATCTTCTTCAGTCGATTGTCACGCAACTTGGAGTAGATAACCAAATAATCATAGTTACATTTTCTGTACTGGAATTTGGTGCCTTCCAGATCGAAATGGCTAAAGTTGAGAAACACAGCGTGATTTGCTGGCGCGACCACTTCCCAGACACATTGCTTTGAATTGGGATACGGTTTTGGAAATGATGGTGAATAGAGTGAGCCGCTGAAGTTTCTAGCATCTATGGTGCCACCGCATGCATCTGAAAGAGGGACAAACAACAAAATACTTTAGCACACAATATTAACTCTCAAGGAGACATCCGTAATGACTTACTCTCGCAGGTTTTGCCATTTGCTTGCAGTTCATAGCCAGCAAAGCAGCCGCACTGATAGCTGCCCAGTGTGTTGATGCATTCGTGTTGACAGCCGTGCTTCACATATTTACACTCGTCCACATCCATCACCAGCAGTGCCGAGAAGCCCAACTTTTGTACGGAACTGTCTGATACGAACTTTATATACATCTCATTGCCGTTCGTTCTGCAAATATGGAATTAAATTGCATTAAATAAAGTACTGAGTTCTGGAGATAAGTAACTTACTTGATGAGTGGTGGAGGTTTCTCACCGCAGAACCTACCAATGAGCTGCGAGTCGGCATGATTGCCATCCCTTATCTCGACAAAGTCATAAATACAGCTGTCGTGCTTTTCCAGCTCAAACGATTGAAACTTGAGCGCAACCTGATGATTCTCTGGCGCCGAGACACGCCAGACGCACTCCTTGTCGGGCATGTACTCCAGTGGATAATTTGGCGAGTCTATGGACTGATACTTGACGAGATTTATGTCACCGCCGCAGACAACTAAAATCGTTGGAAATCATTATGTTCTAATGTTGTTGCCAATTAGCCAGGGATAAAGCTCACCTTCAAAATCGGCGTTGAATCCACGAAAACCTTTGGCGCCATTGCGATTTACGTAATTTATGAGCATGCGACTGGACTCCGACTCAATGATCTCCGACGTGGCATTGCCACAAAGCCGTTTAATGATTGGTGACCGATGCCAATAGCCGTCGCGTATTTCCAAATAATCCTGTGCACAATTCTCCGATAACATCAAGTGCTGTGGAGTAAGTTAGGGGTTAAGGTACTAATATAAAGTCGGACATTTAAGACTCACCAGCTGATGTATATGCAACAAGATACGCTCGCCGTTCGTTGCTGTAATACGCCACTCGCACGACTCCACGGAGCGATCAAAGTCGGTGTCTGTGTAGTCGGTGCCTTCGCCACTGCCGCTGCCTTCAAACTCGCCATAGATGGCGTTGCGATTGTACACGAAGTGCGGCGCTGTTATTTGGCCCGTGTTCTGCTGGAAAGTTCGACCGCAGGCTGCACACTTATAGAGCCGATTAGCCTGCGCGATATCGCCATGACTCAGACCCCTACGCTGACCCAACTCGGCCTGTGCGCCTGAGGCTAAGCCGATCGGCGTTATGGTATCCAAATACATGCTCTTCGAGAACGAGTTCTTCGAGTAGTGCATGATCGAATTATAATCGTACGGCAGTAGCGGCAGATCAACTTCATCCGGCGAGAGCACGTCGAAGTTGTACTCCTGGCCACGCATTATGTTGGCCTTGTTGATGACAATGTGCTTGTCACGATCGATGCGCGCATGCTCGTGATGGAAACCGATCGTGTGACCCAGTTCGTGAATGATTATGCCGAACTTCTCGCAGTTGCGTCCGATCGAGATCGGCTGGCGACCGTTGCCATGCTTGCCCAGAAATGAACAACAACTGTAAATATTCGAATATGGTAAGTTTTTGTTTCGATTGAAGGTAAATCAACTAAAGTCGTCTACTCACCCACAGCTCTTCACTGTAAAGAATATATAATTGACATGCACTTTGGGATCGCGCTCCACAAACTTGATGCATGTAAAGTTTTCCCAGTGGCGCATGGCTTGCTTGAACAGAGCTTTGTGCGTGCCGCCAAAGATATTGTCGATTTCATACGGAATGACGCCATAATCCCAGGTACGCTCCTTTTTCACCGTCACCGCACGCTTCGTACGTTGCAGCACATCAACATCGGCGTCCGTCCACAGCATGGGCGCCGACCACTCAGCTGCTTGCGGCTCGGATTTTATTACTTCGTTTTTGTTTGTCTTCGTGTGCGTATGTCTGTGTGTGGAACATGCAAATATCAATCAATCGTCAATTCAGGTGAGTGAGAACGCAAACAAGATTTGATTCGCTCGCCTCTGTTTCCTGTCCCTGCGCTTACCTCTTTTGTTTCCGTTGGCGTCTCGGTTGCTTGAGACTCTTGTGTCGCCGCTTGTGTTGCCATTCGCCGTTTTGACTTCGCGTGCCAAATTTCGCTTTATTCGCTTCATTTTCATTATTGTTTCTATGAATTTTCGCACTTTTACTTTCATATTTTGCTTTCCTGTGCCTTTTATGTGAGCGACGCCACGCCGGCACTTTTGTGAAATGCTCGGAATGTTCAAGCGCAGCTGTCTCTTTCGCCTGCGCTGCTCCCCAAATGTCCGCTGCATTACGTTCCACATCATCCCACACATTATAGAAATCCTCTGGCTGCTCAACAAAATCAAATGCATCCTCCGTGTCCTCATCGCTTTTGAAATCATGTCCAGCGCATGTAATACGCCATGTCAGACTCAAAAACAGCACAAATGCCACAAATTTCACTTTCAGTGAATGCATTCTCGCAAATGGAAAAAAAGTGAAGAACTAAAACTCACAACTCACAGGACCACTTCGCGCAATCTCAAAGTTCTAACTGATCGCACGAGCGTAGCTGCCGCCGAATTAAATACATGAGAGGGCCTAAATCTGTCAGATAATGAAAAAGATGTTGATCTCGTCGTTGTCGTCAACGCAGATCGGCGCAGACGCAGACGCACATCACACTCAAGGGTTTGTCTCAGCGCCGTGGTCCATTTGTGCGGCAGGTACGTGCATAGCAGTTGAGTAAGAATCAAAGAGAGTCAAGAACGCGATCGTTCTGTTGAGCCGACTTCGCTGACATTCGTTTGCCCCATTGTCTGTCCGCTGTCAGATCGCTGTGTTCGTCCCTCCTTCAGTCTGTCTGTCTGTCTGTCCGTACGTCCATACGTTTGTTTGTTTGACTGTCTGTCTGTCTGTCAGTCTGTCTGCCTGTCTCTTCTGTATAGACAATACTCGCAGACAATCCGACAGTCAAAGGTGAGCGCGAGGAAGCAGACAATAAAACTCAAAGGCTAACTTTAAGGCCGGTGTCGTCATCAAGTACCAAAAAGGCAACAACAAATAACAAACAACAGCAACAGCAACAACATTAAGTGAGGCGCGCACATTGGCGATTCATTCTATTGTGGTTGTTGTGTTTGCATTCAATACGATTGTATCGCACGATTCTGTTATAGAATGCTCTCTACCTGAGCTCAAAACAAACGCATACCTCACCTCATTACTCCTCGTCACGGCTCACCACACTACACCACATATCTTGAGTCGTTGCATTTGCAAGATTTCTTAGATTAGAATCGTTCAGTTCGGCATGATTTAGTTAGCGATAAATCTGTTTTATTTCTTCATCGATCGGTGCTTGTGCGTGCCGGACTTGAAAGCAGGTGCAAGAGATTTTTACGATCGGTCATCAATTAATTAGGGGTTTTATGACTGACTGATCTGGAACATAAAACGCGCATGTGCAAACTCCGCTCAACGATAATTTTCCTGGTATTTCCAGGCTCAGTTTCTATTCAGTTTTGCAGCTTGTAATTGAGAATTTACAAAGAAAAACCCAACGCATTTTCAATACACTAATTATATTTTTAATTACGTATTCATACATTTTTCGAATGATCAAAATTGATTTTTGTTTTGGTTTTTTGTAAATAGAATTTAAAATTTTGGTTTTTTTGTTTGATTTCATCTTAAGAATAAAAACTTTATAATTAGATCTAGTAAGAAGAACTTTGGATTAGGGGAAATGCAATTCTTTCAGACACATTTACAGCGTTACAATTGAAAATATGTATATGTAGAAATCGTGTCGCTCATGTACATAGCTTAAAAATATAGAAAATTAATTCGAAATGCAGAAAATTCGGTTTCTTGTTTTTGTTTTTTTTTCGTTTCAAAAATGTTGAACATAAAAAAAAGTTATGTGATTTTGATTTTTCTAAATATTAACACTAAAAAATTGGAACTGCGCTAAAGATATTTGCGTCTGTATCTGTGTGTGTGTACACTTGAGATATGTTGTGGTTCTACAATATGAGATACAATATAATATTGTATTGTAACTCGTTTAGTGATTATGTGTGTCTTTGAGTGTGTGTGTATACGTGTGTGTCTGTACGAATAAGATATGCCTAAGGGATGTTACATGATCATTAAATTCCATTGAGTATATTGTCATAATTCTTTAAGATTACCATTTTGTTTTCTTTGTTTTTGTTTTTGCTTTGCTGACCAGTAACGCTAATACTAACGTGTCACCACTAATAGTAACTACTGGGATAAGGATTTCGCGATCTGTACTGATTATTGATCAGTAGATTTTCTCGCGAATCGCTAAAATCATCTGTATTCTCTTCGGAATCATCCTTATAGATGCTCTTCATGTAGCCCGGAAATGGTGTGACCATTTCGGAGCTGTACGAATTGCCTTCGACTTCGTCGGTGTAATCGAAGGGTATAATAGCCACATAGGAGGCCGAAAAGCCCTTCATGCGCACCGTGCTGTCCGTCTTGAAGCGTACGAGCAACGAATCAGTGAGTGATATAATATCTTGCGGCAACTGTATGAGAATAAAACAATATATTGATTATACATGAAAATTTTATGATCTCTTGTACATACCGTTACGCCACAGTATTGTCCATACATGGGTCCACTTGTGTCCTCCATGCCGGAGAAGACTTGGACATAATCAAAAGTGCAATTCTCGCTAATTTCAATGTCAAATGTGAGAAAGAGTAATTGCACATTGGTGCTGGCCGGCGCTTGTATGGTCCATTCACAGTCCATGTTGTCATCGTAGTCCTGATTGCCGAAACGAGCATGCGAGTAGAACTGCTGGATCTGGTTGGTGGCGCGCAAATAACCGCCACAAGCTTTGATTATAAATATAGAAATATAATACAATCTGTGGAAGTAAATCAATGTCACTTACAAGTCGAATGCATAGCGGTAAAGCCATTCAACTCTTTGTTCTTGTCCGTCTTGAGCACCATATAGAGTTGATTTGTGGACGATGAGATTGGATAAGGTATCTTATCACCGCAGAAGCGACCCAAAGTGGAGCTAGACTCCGACTCACCATCATAGATGGCGACATTGTCGTAGGCGCATTCCTGCAATTGGAAAGCAAGAAGAATTTTATGCAACTTATTACTGAGGGCAGCTCAGCAAGAGAACTCACTTGGTGCGATTCCACTTTGAATTCGTTGAATATTAATTTGATGCGATGACCGGGCGTAGTTGAAAAATGCCAAACACAATCGGCATTCGGCGGATATGAGTCCGGATAGTTGGGACTGTAGATGGAGCCAAACGGACTGGAAATCTCATACTTGCACTCGCCCTCCTTACAGTCATGGCCATTCTCATGCAGTGAGTAGCCGTTGTGGCAGAAGCACATGTACGAACCAATTGTGTTGCGGCACTCATGCTGGCAGCCGCCATTGTTGACGGCACACTCATCGATGTCGGTGAAAAAGACAGCCGCAAATCCGGTGCGTTGTATCGATTTGTCCGAACGGAATTCAATGCGTAGTGCGTTACTTTCCGATGTGACCGTGGGCGGAATGGAGCTGCCACAGAAGATGT
The DNA here is from genome assembly GCA_034638295.1 of Phortica okadai. NCBI lineage: Eukaryota > Metazoa > Arthropoda > Insecta > Diptera > Drosophilidae > Phortica > Phortica okadai. The sequence continues at coordinate 1,503,177 of CM067849.1, read as the reverse complement.
CAATGCGCTTTAAACGATTCTCGCCAAGTTTTGAATAAATGGTCACTGAGTCGTAACTGCAATCCGATTGCTGATGTGCCGTACCCTCGAGATCAAAGTGTGTGAAATTCAAGGAGATTTTGTGTGTGGGTTGTGCTACAATCTCCCAAATGCACTCCTTCAACACCGGATACATGTCCGGAAATGAGGGCGATGTAATTGTACCGTTGGGATAATCGATGACACCGCCACAAGCATCTAAACAATGTAATGCAATTGTCGACGCGACAAGGGTTTATTGCGATGGCAACGTTAGAAGTGGGAGCCAAAGTAGAGAGAAAGAAATAACGAAAGAAAGACCATTCATTAGCCATTGTCAGAGATGCCGAAACAATGCCAGTGTGTATGCCAGAAAATGGCAAAATACCATAGAACGCACCTTCACAATGCTTCTTATCGCTGTGCAGCTCAAAGCCGATGTGGCAACTGCACTCATAGCCGCCCAGCGTATTGATGCATTCATGCTCACAGCCATGGTTTTGGGTCTCGCACTCGTCGACCTCCTTCATGAATATCGCCGAAAAGCCAGCCTTCTGCACCGATGTGTCCGACACGAATTTTACATACATCGAATTGCCACTTGACCTGAAAGTGCAGTCAACACAGTCGTTGGTTGAGGGTTAGCAAATGGGACGGGCCTGCCATACAACATATGTATGTACATACAACAAACGGAAGTGTTCGGTAGACACTTTCACTACTTGTCTGTGTGTGTGTGTGAGCACCACAGTGTCTGAAGTGTTTGTGTTGTGCTGAGGGTTGTAGATACATATATCTATGTATGTGTGTGTACTTACTTCATGTTTGGCGGTGGCTTGTACCCACAGAAAACTCCAATTAGTGGCGCCTCTTGCGTCGGTCCGTCCCGCACCTCGACATAGTCGTAAACGCAACTGTCATGATTCTCGACCTCAAACGAGTGAAATTTCAGTGCGACCTGATAGCCTTTTGGCACCGTGATCTTCCATATGCATTCCTTGTTCGCTTGATATTCAAGTGGATAGTTTGGTGACTCCAGTCGACCTTCGGCATCATCCACAGACAGTTCACCACCACAAACGACTGGGGAATAACAGTAATAATTTGTTTATAAACAAAAAAATCGTCAAAGTGTTTGAATTACCATCGAATTCCGCCTTGAAGCCACGGTAGCCTTCACTGCGATGTGTGTTCACGTACGTGAGCAGCATGCGGCTGGATTGTGTGGTCAACAGCTCATGGCTCACTTTGCCGCAGAAGCGACCCATCAGCGGCGATTTAAAGTAATAACCATCACGCACTTCGAGGTAATCCGTCTGGCAGTTATTTGACTTGAGTATGTTCTGCAAATGAGTATCATTAAGTATTTGCTTACACTACGAATGCCTTCAAGCTCAATGCCCACCAAATTTTCGAGTCTCAAAACAACGCGTTCGCCATGCGTTGCTGTGATGCGCCACTCGCAGTGCTCCGTCTCATTGGTCAGCGCACCGGCCGTATAGTACGAGGGACTGGCAAAGATGCCGGTGCTCTCCTGAAAGGTGCGGCCACAACGCGGACAACGATAGAGCAGATTCGCTTGCGCAATGTCTCCCAGACTCAAACGCAAACGTTGACCAATTTCGGGACGCCGGCGGCCCTTCACCTCAATGGGTAGAATCGTGTCCAAGTAGGTGCCCTTCGAGAATGTATTGCGTGCATAGTGCATGATGGAATCATAATCATAGGCCATGCCCAGCGAATCGACCTCTTCCGGTGTGAGCATATTGAAGTTATAGTCCTGACCTTTCATAATGTTGTTATGCTCGATGACGACATGCTTCTCGCGGTCCGGCCGTGTGTGCTCATGCCAGAAGCCGACCACGTGACCCAACTCGTGCACAACGATGCCGAACTTGTCACAGTTGCGGCCGATGGAGATGGCCTGGGCGCCGTTGCCGCGCTTGCCGACGAATGAGCAGCAACTGATTGGGAATATTTGTTGTTATTGTTGTTTATGTTCATTAGTAATGCATAAGTCATGCAGTCGGAATTCGTGTTGGACGGACAGACTTACCCACAGGAGCGTACGGTGAAAACGATGTAGTTGGGATGAATTTCCGGATCACGTTCTACAAATTTGATGCACGTTGAGTTCTCCCAATGACGCATTGCCTGCTTGAAGAGCGCCTTGTTCACGCCCGTGAAGTTGCCATCGATTTCGTACGGTATTACGCCATAGTCCCAGACTCGTTCCTTCTTGGCAGTGACAGCGCGTGCAACACGATGATGGTGCTTCAATTGCTTTAGGTTCCTGTGCGAGATGTGTGCAGAGGGCACAGTCAATAAATAAGTATGTGTGTGTGTGTGAGTGTGTGTGTGCAACAGTTGGGCACAAAAAGTGAGAATATGAAAAAGTTTTACGGCGCGTATGAGTTATTTTAATTGCCAACAGTTGGCAAAAGTTTTGCCAAGCCACACGCTCCGTACAATTCTATTTGAATTCATAACTTTCGAACTTTTGCATTTCAATTCATACGAAACCAACGAACCTCAAGCAAATCATGTCGTGTGGGCGTATAGTGGGCGTGGTAATGCTTTACTATCTTTCACACTCTCTATCTCATTGCTTACACAGTCTGTCCATCTGTCTGTCTGTTTGTTTTTTGTTTTTTGATTTTTTCTTTTTTTTTCATTATTTTTGTGTATTTTTTGGTCCTTTGACTGACTTTTGGCCAACTGTAACTGTAAATCCGCAAAATCGCCTATCAGACCAAAAATGAATGATGTTTGTTTAAAGTTTTGCCCAATTGTATTTTCTGTATTTTTTGTTTTTTTGTTGTTTTTGTGTTATTTAAACATATGTTGGCGCGTTGAATATGATTGCTAAGCCACGTTATGTGACCTCGACCCACGACTGACCGCCAAACTCAAACTTACTCTGCATTGCGTAGATCCATTTCCAGCGATGAGTGTACTTCATCATTCATGGCATCCATGGTCGTTTTGCGTTTGGTTAAAACTTCCAGTTCATCGATGTTTTCAGACGAATAATTAAAATTTCGTTTGTGCTGCGGCGTCAACTCATCCTCCAGCTCATCCTCCAACTCGTCCTCAGCTTGGTGTATGCTTTCATGACGGCGATGATGATTATGATGTTGCTGCTGCTGCTGCTGGTGATTATGATATGCTGTCATCGTTGGCTCATGCTCGACATTGTGTTGATGTTGGTGTTGGTGTTGTTGATGATATTGTTGTTGTAGTTGCAGGCGATGATTTGATCTACTGGGTTCAGGTCGATTGAGCTCATCGCGCAAACGTTGCAATTTAGTTGCATAATCGGCATGATTGTCCGAGCTGCGTCTGTTTGTTTGTTTCGTGTGTGTGTGTGTGTGTGTGTGTGTAAATATTAAGCCAAAAGTTAATTAATATAACTAAAAATAACCCAAAACCCAATCTGCACTCACCGATGCTTGCGTCCGCGCCTGTGCCTGCGCCTAACGATGCCATCGGCGTGCAGGAACTCAACATCGTCCAGCTTCTGCATGCCATTGCCGCCCGCATTGCTGAACACATTCGGCAGCGTTGTGCGTTGCGTCGGCAGCGACGTCGGCAGTATGAGCACTCTCCGTTCCGCAACGAAATTCTTGCCCGAATCAACTTCAATGTCCTTATTGTTCGATTGAATTTTGCGTTGATCGACATTGCGATTGCCAAAGCCGACGTGTGATTTATTTGTCTTCAATTCGCTTGCGGATTCGGTGCTCTCGTCAGCCGTCGCCACCACTGCAGCTGGCTCCGTGTGCGTCTCTGGACTTTGCGGTGACTTTGGCGTTTGCTTTTGGTGTCGTCTGTGCTCGGGATCGCTAATCACTTCGTTCTTGTAGCTATGCTGTTGGGCGTAGTCGGCGCTCGTTGTGTATGCCGTCGCCTTAACGGGCTCATTGACCGACTGTGAAGCGTAGGAATCATATACTTGTCTGTCAAGGATAGTGTCCTTGCCTTGCATACTCACCACCAGCATAGCGTCATTGCGCAGTTGCTCGTTGTCTGTGCCACTGTGTGTGCGCTGTTGACTCGGCAGTTTTGTCTTCTTGCGTATAATGTCCGTGAGCCCCTCCTCCTCCACCTGCAGACCCTCGTGATAGACTTCCTGTTTTAGTTTCTCCAATTCAAGCTGAAAACTTGTGTTGTATTTGTTGTGCATGGGCTCTGGCATAGGCGCATCCGCTTGCCACTCCACTGTGTATGCCACAATTGGCGGCTCCACTGAATCGCTATCATCATCATCAACATCATCGTCATCGAGACTGTCATCATTGTTCTCAGCATTATTATTACTATTATTGTCGTTGAAAACACGCTCGTGCTCTGGCAGTGCAATGTCGCCCATGAAACCACCTGGAATACAAAATGAGTATCAAAAATAGCAAATTTATTATTTAATCAAATGAAGTTTGTACGCAAATCAACGCCGAAAGCGTTAATTAAACTTTTCGCCTCTACGCCGTGACAAAAGCGTTGTTCAAAACAACAACAACAATAATTCATTCGGTTTATAATTCATTTAATTGTATTGTGCAATTTTATAATAAAATAACACAACGCTTTATGCTCTTGAAACAATGTTATAACATTTTCATTAATTTTATAGCATTGTGAAGTGGCAACAATAAATTCCATGGCGTATACGCATTTTTAATCAGTTTGGACGTTTTTTTTTTGTTCCTTCATAATTATAGTTTTTTTTTTTATCAGAGCAACTTTAATCTTTGTCGGCTGCTGTGGAAATAGCAAAAATTTAGTTGTACGCTTAGTTGACAACCCATAAGCTCTTTTGAGAGCTGTATGGCCATCATCACTTCATAGCTGCAGAATTAAAACTTTAGTAATTTCATTAAAGCGTATTAAACTGCTCTGCAAAGCCGAAGTGTGTGTGTGTGTGTGTGTGTGTGTGTGTTGTTATTGCTCTTTGCTTGCCTTTTTTGTTGTTTTTGTTTTATTGTCTGTTTTTCTGTTTTGCTGTTTTTTTATGTTTTTAATTGAAATTTCATGATGTGCGTTGGCCATGGCATGCAATCGTTCGCGCCTCGCTCACTTACATGCCATGAACACGCATAATCCGCAAAATGCGTCGCTTATGATGGTAATTTATAATTAATGCAGACACTATCGTAATGCCACGCCCCAATAGGCAACACTGATACTGACCATTTAATCAGTGCGGACGCCAGTTAAATGTATGCGAGCGGCCAACGGGTTGTATACGCAACGCGGCGTTGGCGGCGGCCAACTCACGACTCTAGTAAACTGTGCGAATAAGTATGTAATTTATATACATACGTACGTGTGTGTGTGTGTGTGTGTGTGTATATGCTTGCTGGCGCTCGAAGCTCTGCAAATAAAATTAATTAAGAACCCTTTTTGTGTTGCTCAGCTACAAATAAACTCATTTGCTTCCTTTGAGCTTCACTCGTTGTATCTTCATCCGTTTGTTGGTCCTCCCCCATTTTTGTGTTTATATTTCATCGTGTTGCGTTGTTGTATTTGTTACACAAATATATACTTATAAATAACATGCAACTATTTTGCAATAAAAAATTTGTCGACTTTGATTTCATTCGTTTGTCGGTTGGTCGGTCGGTCTTGGTTCTGTGTTCTGTGTTCTGTTTTCGACTTCATGATTTTCTTCATCAACTGCACGCATGTTGAGTGTGCTTTCACCTTCTTCAATCTGCAATCTTCAAACTGCTTCAGTGCAATGCACAACTCTTCTACCCTAAGCTGGCTACTGGCTTGCTACTTGTTTGCTTTTCAGCTATGCTGTATACCAACTGAGAATGGTGCTTTCTTGCTCAAAGCTCTCATACAATCATGCTTGTACACTTCACAATGTGCAGCGTCTTATTTGGTTGTTGATAAACTAAAAGCAGAGTTGTCTTTTGATGCTCTCGGACCTAAAATATTTACGCATCTGATGTACAAAAATCAAGCACAAAAACAGTAGTTTAAAACCAATTGCTGCGGTGTTGTTGGTGCGACAAGTGCAGCGCATCAAATCAGCGCACATGACTCAAGCCATTTGGCATTATCGTTGCTTTTGTTCTTTTTTATGTTTCCTTTTGCTTTTGCTTTTGCCAACTAGAAATATCAATCAAACGTAAAAATTTTATGCTCCATTGACAAAGTTCAAGTGTATTAATGCACAAAGCAAAACGAATCACAGCGAATCCGAGCCAAGCCAACATCAGAGCGGAACTGAGCATGGCGTAAGCTTCAAATCAAAGCATCGAATCGCAGTCAATCGAATGCTGATGCTGATGATGACTTCTGTCAGCATTCAGTCATGGCACGGCGTTCTACATGTGCCTTTCAAACTGCGCTCGTTTGATGATCTAATGATTTTTCAGCTGTTGCTTTGCTAGCACAAACGCAACAAAAATTGCAGTCTCGGTTATTTGATGCTCTCTGTTTCACGCGTGCCATGTAAGCGAAATAATAATAATGGCAATAAAAAAAAGTATTATAGATAAAAATAAAAATAGCTATAAAATAAAGTTAGTTTATTTCAGCTAAATAAATACGTTGGCTTGTCAAAAAATATCACGCATACAACCCGTGCGCAAAATGTTATCTTTTCATGTAAATTTTTATGTGTTTGTTGTTGGAATTTTCATTGAAACATTTGACTGAATTTCATTATATTTGGTTTTTGTTTTCGTTGGAAAAAGAAAAAATAATATTGATTGTGCAACACAGATACATTTTGCATGAATTCGCATTATTTTGAAAAATGCAACCAAAACTAATTTCAACTAATGTAAATCTCCGTTTGTTGATTTAGTATGAAATGGAGGAAATTTTCAGCGCACAATTAAAGTTGTAGCTGTGATTGCTTGCTGCTAATTAGAAGACCTTCAAAGGATTTTGTATCAATACGATTTGGCAAAACAAAAAGCAAATTAGCTAATGAGAAAACTAATTTTGGAGTCTTATAACGACTCACCGAGGTCTTCTCGCCACAATTGCATTACAATTGAAGCCTCTCAACGCGACTTTAAGCCTTTTAGCAGCGCTTTAAGAACAATAGCAAAGCAAAATCTTATTAAAAGCAGAACAGCCAAGAAACTTTGCACGTTATCCAACACAAAGCCGCTGCAAAGCGACAAAAATCGCTGCTAAAATGCAGCGATGCAAGAGGGATGACAGCAACAGCAACAGCAAGAACAACAGCAACATAAGTCAGTCAAAGATTGTCGGAAAGCACGGATTAGGCATCCAGCGCAGGCACGCGTCGCTGCCAACGATGTGATGTGTTCTAAGATGAAATGGGTCGATGTGGCCGAGCACGCCTTTGGGCGTTTGTAACAAGAATTCGCATTAACACTTCAGCGCGTAGCGGCATCAAGTTGAGTTGATTGCGTTGCCTTCCGTTGTACTGAGTTGCGTTGCGTTACGTTACGTTGAGTTGAGCCAAGTATAGTTGCGTCAAGCTCAGTGCCGCGCACACGTCGCATCATTATCAGCGCCATGGGGTGTGTTGGCTTACGTTGCTCTGCGGCACCTTCAATTTCATTTGTACGTGTTTGGAACATCATTTGCCGAGTCAAACCGCGCTGAGCGCCGAGTGAAAGTAATTAAATTTTTGAGATGCTTGCGTGAGAAGTACGAAGCAACGTCAATCCATCCTAACACACACGCACACACACACACAGGCACAGACACAAGTACACAGTCGGGCTTAGGCCAACTTTGTGGCTGCTCTAAACGACTTGTAGCGAGGTCAGTCATGTTGCTGAGGCAGTTATGTGGCCTGACCGTACTAACGCATTCTTTATATGATTTTATTATATTTTTTTCCGACTTTTTGATACAGGTTGGCTGAGGCATTTGATGAGGCAAGTAAGTCCTTAAGGGCGTAAACAATAGACAGTCGTCAACCGCAAATGCTTTTGCAAAAATGCTGTAAACACATATGGTCGCGATTCTGAATTGTCGACTGGCGGTTGGCAAATGAATGAATGACTGAGTGAGTGAGTGTGTGAATGAGGAATGTTAACGGTCGTTCGTCTGTGTTATAGAGCAATCGCGTCCGGCATTAGGCATGTCTGCATTAGATGGTGGCATCTTTTAGTACACTTCAGTGCCTGTGTGCGTGCATGCGTGCGCGCATGAATGCGTGCGTGAGTCCGTGCCGGCTGGGCACTTTTAATTAAAGCCAATCCTTGCTCACTCTCACTCACTCAGTCTCTCTCTCTCTCTCTCTCTCTGATTATATGCCATGCAAGCTGCGAGTTATGCGCTTCGACTTCATCCAGCGCTTCTCACCATGTTCTAACCCAACAAATTGTTATTGTTACTGCCATTGCTGTTGCTTTTGTTGTTGCGGTTGTTATTGCTACTGTTGTTTTGCCCAAAGCGCACAATTTTACGCGTCATGCTGCCATTAAATGTTGCCAACACACTTTTTTTTCTGTTACTCGTTCTTCAACATCATCTCTTTTTGTTCTGTTTTGTTTCGTTTCGTTTTGTGTGTTGTTGTTGTGCTTGTTTTGTGGGTCAAAAAGCAAATAATTGACTAACCGTCGGAACTGGCAGACGCCCACTTGGGCGTGCCATCCCTTGGCAGTCGCCATTGTGCATAGTTGCCTTTTTAGCTCGACTGATTGCTATTATGTGCGCACGTATGTGTGTGTGTGTGTGTGTTTGTATGGGTTCTGGCACATTTAGCTTGCCAAATAGTCGTAACTTGGTCATAACGATGATGTTAAAGATGCCAACAACAAGCAGCAACAACAACAACAACAATCTGCAGGCCAAAGTAAAAATATTTTGCAAATTGCGCGCATATAAAATACACACAAACACACACACACACACACAACGAGAGGTTGCAACCTCAACGGTCGATTGCGACAAAATTCGCCAACGGCTCAACATTTGACATGAAATCGCTCTGACGCTCACTTAAAGGCCAACCGACAGCCCAGACAGCCAGCCAGTCTGTGAGCTTGTTGTATTGGCACGCGTAATTAGACATGAACGTAGGAAATGTTACGCTTTGTTGGCCAGCGACGGCATCAGGACGAAAGGATAATGTGCAAATATTTTTTTTGTGGTATTTTTTTTTTGTATTTATAATGTTATGGTTTATGTTGCGATAACAGTTTGCCATAAATTAAATACGAAATGGCAACAAATGAAACATGACGTAGTGCACGATAAGCGCAAAGGCAAACAACGGACGAGCACAGCCGTATGGATCGACCACTGAACAGACACAAATAACGCAAAGGCGCGCAGGAAGGACGAAGGAGTGAGGCAAACAAGAGAGAAAGAGAAAGACAAACACATGTTTGTGTAAAGTTGAGTCGAACATGTCATGGTGGCCTTTCTTGTTCCGGCATTCCGTCAGCATTCAACATCCAAGCGGCCTACGGCAACTGATTTTGATTTGTGCCTTCATCGTTGGCATCGCCATTGCCACTGACGATGCCATTGTCAGTTTCAGCGTCGCAAAAATCAACACCAAAGCTACAAACTACGAACTAAGCTGCTCAGACAGACAAAGTTGTCTGTCTCTTTCACTCGTTGAAGAAATTCTTGACATGCTTTTGGTCTTCTAGAAGAGCTTTGGATTTGTGCAGCGTTTGGACAAGTGCGTCAAAATATTTATGCTTGTGTGGCAGCCACACACACACTGACAGACAGACAGACAGACATCTCGGTTTTAAAAATAAATATTCACAAGCATCAAAAGCAGAACTTCTCGCACTTGTTTATTTGTTCTTCTGTTTTTGGTCGTTGTTTTTTTTGTTTTTATTATTATGACTATTTCCCACTCCCTTACTCACTCTCTCTCACGCTGGCTGTCATTGCTTGACACTTTTGTTATTTCGCTGCTGTTGCTGTTCTGCTGTGCGGAGCAAGTTCAACGAACTCACGCATTGCACAGCCAGCCAGTCAACCGACCACGTGCACTGCTCGACGCCTTCCAACGCATTGCCTGCCACAGTGGCAAACCGTTATTGCACACTTTTCGCTGATAATTTTGCTGCGACGTCATAGCCTTAGATTGGCTGACGTTGTTGTTGTTGCTGTTGTTGTGTGGCTTGTAACGCAGCGAAATTGTTTCATGTTTGAATTTATTTTTGAATTGCGCAAAAGGCAAACAAGTGTAGATACTTTCATCTTTTTTTGAGTTTTTATTTTCATTTTTTTTTTTTGTTTTCAATTTTCTCTATCTATACCGACTGCCAACCAAAAAAGTATCTCACTTCAAGACTATAACGTTGTATTTGCGTGTGTTTGTGTACATGGCCTCTCATATTGAACATGCAATTCGAAATATTTCGCACTGGACCGAATGCTATTGAAGAAGATATTTGCACAAAAAAGTCAAATAAAATAAAATTGCTTTAATTAAACATCTTTGGTCGAATGGTCGCTTTGCTTGCTGCTGCTGCTGTCAATGCGAAATTGAAATTGCCAAAAAAAAAAAAAAAAAACAACACAAACATACAATTTCAATATATCCTTAACATGGCCTTTGTATGAAGCCTGCCGGAATAATTCTCTGCCAATGCTCTGTGCACACTGAATAAGCAAAACCCAAACCAAAAGCAACAACAACAACAACAAAACCAACAACAAAATATGATGACAAACTGTGCTCGTAAATTTGCTGCTTATTGGTTTTTGCACACAAATTGGTCATGTGCGCAAAGACATGACTATGAATTATCATGCGTTTTGCATTGTCTGTGCCGCTCTCCCTCTCCCTCTCTCACCCACTGCATATGTGCGTGTGGTTTACATTGTTTGTTGTATTTAGCTAGCAATTAGAACATGCTTCCCAGTTAAAATGCAATTTGCATAAATTAAAGATGTACGCAAAGGATAAGCAAAACAATACAAACAAACAATCACACACACACGCACACACGCAATACATGCGTGTAAAGACGTAAAGGGAACGCACAATTGCCGCTTGAATGATTACCATTGTAGGAGTCCAGCAATTTGAAGCTCTACACAGTCTTCTCTCTCTCTCGCTCTCACGCACTCACTCACTCAGTCACTGTTGATTCATGCTTTGCGTTTGCATTTATTGTATTGTTTGCCTGTTGTTTTGGCTTCGCATTTGGGGACTAATTTCAATAAACAATGATTGTTAAATAACAAGCCAAATTTGCTACATGCTCAAATCGAAAATCTCATATTTACACAACGCAACGAGCTAATGTCGCTCTGTCTCTTTCATAAGCGTCATATACACATGTGTGCGTGTGTGTGTGTGTATTAAAGGTAAATATATTTGCCGAATAAACCCAATGGCGCTGCAAAAGTTGCCAAGTTGAAGTAATCATTGTTTTAGTACCAGAATCCTTCTCAAATTTCCAATTAGGTGCTTTTGACTTATGCTAAACACACACACACACACACACATGTGCATACGCCGTGCCGCCGCTCATGTGTCTATATTTGCAGAGCATGCTTAGTTTCAGTGAATTATGTTGCATAAGAGCAACAAATAACAAAACAGTAAATACGCCATTGTTCGTTTGTGCCTGAGGTCCTTGCACTCAGTTAGCTGCTGCCGTTGTTGTTGCAGCTGTAGTGAACATGAGTGAGGCAGCAAAACATATGCAGTGTTTGTTATACCCTACAGGTCGCCTACATTAAGCTTGTCATTGTATTTAAATGCAGACAAAAATACTTGTGTGGCTTAAAAAGTGACTGCCTGTGAGTGTGAGTGAGAAAGATTGAAAAAGCGCCCATTGGCATTAATTAATTATGCAAACAGTTTAAATCCAAGTTTATTTTATTTACTAAAAACATACACTGACACACTCATATATAAACAAACAAACAAAGAGACGAACGAAGAGTTGCTGCAACAGATTTTTGAGCGAGTCGAAAAAGCATTCGAGTGCATTTCAATAAATAAGCTCTAGCCGAGCTGTGCTGAGCTGTTGAGCTCCTTTTTGCCTTGCCGTGCATGCAACAACTACAACAACTGCAACAACAACAACAACTGCAATAACAACTACTGCAATAACAACACCAACAACCGAAAACGAAATGAAACGAAATCATGCAAAATTCGTAAGCACTCAAAAACTAAATTTTCAATTTAATTGAAAAGTGCCTACTTTGCTCTGCTGTGCGGAGCGCTCGGCTTAGGCCCGGAAACGGATCGACTTGACTTGGCTGAGGCTGAGATACATAAGTTGGTCGGAATTGGGATGAGTTCTGTTGGCGACTGAATTAAGTTAGCAACATGGCGGGCGCAGAAAAAAAAAACAAATATGCGCAAAATGAAGACATCAACAAGCGACAACAGCGGGTAAGAGCTTTAGGCTTTAGACTCAGGAGAAGAAGAAGAAGAAGCAGCAGGAGCGGTAGCAGCGGGCGAGGGAGAGACAACGCAAGCCGCTCGCTATTTGTACTTCCGATTTTGCAACATTTCCGCAGATTTCAACACAAACAACTTACAACAACAAAACATGAAAAACAGCAACAAACAATTTTTTTGTTGTCTTTTTCTTTTGCCTTCTTTTTTTTGTGTGTGTTTTGTTAAATTTTTGTTCTGCGAAAGCCTCCAACGTTGGCAGCGGCCTCGTTTTTGCTTTGCGGTTGCTTGGCCGCTTTTTTTTTCGCCATTTTGAAATGGCATCCAACCTCCACCCACGCCCACGCCCACTCAGCCAAGCATCGACGCTATCAAGTGCGAATTGTAAATAGTTGCAGATGCTAACGTCGACGTCGACGTCGAAGCTGACGCAGACGCATGGCAAATGGCGGCGTTTCAGCCTTTTAAGTGGCTTTTTCTATACAAGAGTCAGATATATGTTGCTATGCTTGCACTATTCAGACCAGTCAGAACCGAAGCAACAACAACAACAGCAACAAACTATCAGTTAGTCACTTAGTCACTCAGTCAGCTTCACTTCCGAACATGCTTTGGTTTCTCTAAACCGCCAAAACGACCGTCCGTCCGTCTGTCCTTCTGTCCGTCTGTCTGTCTTGTTTGTTAGTTAGTCATTTTAGTCATTTTGCTTGTGTGCGTGAATTATTTGTGTAAGTGTGTGTGTGTGTGAGTGTTTCCTGTGTCGAGGAAATGTTGCATGTTGAATGGGAATTATTTGCAGTCACTTGAGTACGTTCGCTGCCTTCGTTGAGCCAGAAGCAGAAGCTGAGGCAGAGGCAGAGGCAGCGCTGCCAGCGACATTGAACGTCGTCGCGGTTTCCGTTGCCACTTCGCCATTTACAACTAACAAAATCGTTCATCTCGTTTATGTCGCTCTGAATGTATCTCGTTGTCTGTCTGTCTGTCTGTCTCTGTGTGTGTCCCTGTGTGTGTTTGTGTGTTTTTGTGGGCGCTAAAAAGGACCATTTGCGGTCTGATTTCTTGTTTAGCATTTCCGCGCACTATCATCTCCCTTTGCTCGCTCTTCTTCTTCTCCTTCGTCCCTTGTCACCAAGGATACGTCGTCAGGCGCCATTGTTGTGCAAGCTTTGATAAAACTTTTATGCATTTCAAATGCAAATTCATTAGCTTGCACACCATTGTCGACAACAATCTTTCCAACCCTCCTCCCACCCCATCGCCTTTACACTTGCATTGACATACTCTATTTGAACATGTCAGAAGCTCAACTGAGTCGTTGATGCGCTTTGAGCTCGCCTGAAATTGACATTTGATAGTCTAATCGCAGGCATCGCTTTTAATCAATTAACTTCACTTGTATTGGTACTCTCATACCATCAACCTACCTCCCTCCATCATTGTCAACAATGAAACATTTCACAACATTACATGAGTTACAGTTATCCAACATATCACACATCCTTCATACACTTATGCATGCAATAAACTCACCACTACACTTACATGACATGACAACGCTGAAAGTGTTTATGTAAATCGCATAAATACTCAAAAAAAAAAAAAAAATGAAAAAAATCGCGTGAAAAAAAAAACGCTCGCGATTTTTCACACACGCATTTTGGCGCGTGCATTTGCATACATTAGCATTAAATTATGGCACTCTGCGTGCGTGTGAGTGTGTGTGAGTGTCGGTAATCGCATGTAGTTGCTCATTGAAATGTCCTCGCAATGCAAATTTGCACATGCAATAATTAATTGTTAATGGATTGTGCAGAAGCGCAGAAAGCAACAAAAAGGATCATCGAGCGTTTATTACAGCGCAAAAAATCGCGCGCTATGATTGATGCTCACTGGCAGCCATTTCCGTTGTTTATTTTTGCTGTTGTCGTTGTTGTTGTTGTGTTGTTGTTTTGTCATTTCGTCATTTTATCACTGCTGCAACGGACACAAATGTCCAGCGACCTTCACCCAAGCTGAAAGCTTTCAATTTTTGTTTTTGTTTTTTTTTTCGATTTGCCATCAACTTTTGGCGAACTATCAATGCCACTGCGGAAGTCATTCAATGCGATGCGATGGCTTTGCAATGCTGCAATACAATTCGATTGGATTCATTGCGACTCAACTCAACTCAACTCGTTTCGATTCGTTTCGATTTCAAGTTGATGGACGCGTTTCTTGTTCACTCTTGTAGACTTTTGTTGTGCGCTACAATGTCTGTCTGACTAATATGACAATCGATGATTGGTAGGGCGACGAAAAAGCGCAATGAACAACAAAACACACGAAAAGAAATGCAAAAGAAAATCAAAAATCAAAAAAAAAGATGGAAGCAATCTTTGCTTTTATTTTGCTTTATGCATTGCCTTATATGTCGCACAAATTGCATCCGTCGCATGTTGAATACACACACACCCTCACACACACACACACACACACACTCACATAAATACATCGATACAAGCACGCACAGATACAAAGATATATTGACAGATAGTCTGTTAGCTGCTCTTACTTACTCACTCACTCACTCACTTACTTACTCAGTCTGTCTGTCTGTCTGTCTGTCAGTTGATTTGCTCTTGCTGTTGTTGTTGTTGTTGTTGTGTTTTCTGCTTTGCTTTTTCTTTATTACATGTATTTCGCCAACATCAACTTTACAATTCTTTCACATTTTACCTAAGGTAAATTCAATTGAATCGAACAGCACAATGGCGCTTAATTTTTTTCTTTTTTTCTTCTACTACCTTTCTTCTCTCTCTTCCTGACTGCCTGCAACACCAGCCCAGCGGTGAAGCCCCTCATGTGCCATAAAACATGCTAAGCTGTGCGTCTCAGTGCCAACGGCTATAAATAATATTGAATGTGACTCCGAGTGACTCTGAGTGACGCTGACGTGAGTGTGTCTGTGCGCTGTGATGTGTTGTGATGTGTGTGTGTTTCTGATCTGTATTAGAAAGGGGCAGGGCGGAATGGGGATGGGGTTGCCATGCAAGACAACGACGACGGTGTGTATGTCATGTCTTCGGCCGTCGTTGTTGCTGTCGTTGCCGTTGACGCTCTTAACTTGAACACGACTTTTCGCTTTCCTCGGAAACTTCCGGCACGCCGTTTACAAAATTTTCTTCTACATGACTTTTGTTCTATTTTTTTATTGTTGTTGTTGTTTTCTTTGGTTTTTGTATTTTGCGGTGCACGAATTTTCTATTGAGCTCAACTCAACTCAAAGCAAATCAACTCAACTCTACAAAGCTGAGCAATGTTTGGGCCTGTGGCGGCAAGAAGGGCTGTGCTGAATAGTGAGTTTTGGTTGTTGAAAGCAAACGGAACTCATATATCTCAAACAGTGAAAATAAATCGGATTTATGTTAGAGCGGAAATACGAAACCACTTAAAACGTGTACCTGCATTCCTAATAAGTCCAAGAGTCTAGCGTGCGTGTGTGTGTGTGTGTGAGTCGCGTGATCTCTGCGTGCTTGTATACATTTTCACGTGCCACCAAGTGCCAAAGTGACGCAACAGCGATGAGATGCGTTCTTGAGCAAAAAATTTGTTTGCCAACTGGCAAAAAAAAAAACAAATTCACATGAGCTAAAAGGCGAGGAAGCAATCGAAAAACATTCGTCTGTAATAAAAAACTAACCAACGATGAAACGAACCGTTGCATGAATGGACAGATGGATGGACGGACGGACGTGTGATTGGTTGAAGTGAAGTAAGGAGTGAAAGAGGACAGTTTGAATCGTTGGAACATGAATCATATGAATAGAAAATAAGCGCAATGACTCAAAAAAAAGAGATAGAAAATAAGAAGAAGAAAAACTCACCAGCTTTGCATGGATCCATGTCGATATCGTTCGAAACTTTGTGCTCGAATTTGGTGTGCAGCAACTGCTGAATGCTGTACTTGCTGTGATAAGGACGCCGGCGACGATGGTGATGATGTTGTTGTTGTTGTTGATGTTGATGCTGATGCTGATGATGACTTCGCTGATGGGCAGTGTTTGGCGAAGCAAAGTCGCCGGCATTCGAATAGAAGTCAGTGGCAGTGTCGGTATCAGTGTCGATGTCGATGTCGGAAGCAGGAGCAGGAGCATGAGCTGAAGCTGTCAACGCTTGCGGTGTAAATTTGTCGACGTGCTGTTGACGGCGACGATGATGATGATGTTGTTGTTGGTGTTGTTCCTCTTGATGTTGTTGCTCCTTTAGCTGTTGCTGTTGCTGCTCGCTGCGATGGCGCGACTTCTGTTGCTCATTGTGATGTTGACGATGATGTTGATGCTCATGTTGATGATGATGGTGATGTTGTTGTTGTTGTTCATGCTCCGTGTGCGGCTGACGTTGACGATTGTGTTGCTGCTGCTGTTGCTGTTGCTGCCTGGTTGCCTGCTGTGTCTGTTGTTGTTGCTGCTCGAATGTTGCAGCAGCAAATTCATTGCCCTCATGCTCAGGCACACTGACATCAAGTGCCGCTGCTGCTGCTGCCGCTGCTGACCCGCTGCGTGTGCCTTGCTCCTCTTGCAGTTTGGCACTTTTGGCTCTCGCCGCGATTAGCACCAGAACGAGAGTCGCCGACAACAATGCATAATTTGTGTAATTAATTGCGCCACGATATTTGCGACTTCTGCGTAGTGCCGCCATTTTAAAATGGCACTCCGCTCACCTCTCTCTTGATCCTGCGCCGCCTTCGCCCCTTTCCTTGCGGTTTTTAGTGATTTTAATTTACTTCACAGCGTTTTAAATGCGAATTTCGTTTTTTTTGTTGCTCGCCAATTAAATTTGCATTATTGTTGTTGTCTGTAAAGCAGAGATTTTGAGTTTGTTTAATAAAGTTTAAATAATAATAATGAACTTTGTTTTGTTGTTGTTGGCATAACGTTTTCCGGTTTTTTAATTACGCAAAATAACGGCAAAAATATAGAATAATAAGTATGTGCTTGTACTTGAGCTAAAACCGCTTCGAACCAAAGCGCATCGGCTTCAATTACAGCCTCAATGATTGCCAGTTGATAAGCTGTCTAAGCGCTCAACTCAACGGTATTTAAAGCGTCAGATTTGCATAAGAATTTTTTTTGCCAGCGTATTTATTGTAAAATTAAATCTGAATTTCTGTTGAATGTTCTCTCAATGATGAAAAACAACAACGCTGATGATGACTATGACGAGAACAAGAACAAGTACAAGTACAAGCACAGCAGCTGCGCTCAGCATAAACTCTCCTCGTAATATGCATGAAAATTTCGAGCAAGTTATGAGGAATACAAACAGGAAAATCGCTCGAGTAATTTGCATGTACATAAAGCATATGGCGAGGGGCGTGCGGGTGTGCGCATTTCTTCTTCGTGGAATCATTAAAAATAAATACACAAGCATATTATGCGTGCGTGTGTGCGTGTGTGTGTGTGTGTGAGTGTGTGCATACATACATAGGCGCATTACCATGCTCTGCACATGTGTTGCTACAACGCATTTCCGTGCTTGTGGCAACATCAATCTTTCTCACTCTTTTTTCGGATTTTTGTTATGTTTTTTTGTTTTTGTTAAAACAACAAGCTCATTCACTCATCGACGCTGCGTCCTCAGCGGCAGCGACGCAGTCATAAAGTGCAAGTCGCTGCCAGCAGGTAAGCAAGTCATTTGTATCGCACTCAATTAAATTAGTTTGAAGTTGCTTGCATAGAACATCGAGGATGACGATGAGAACGACGACGACGAGGACGACGCACGTTTTAAGTCGCGTAATTAAAAAGCATTTAACGCAATTGCTGCTGCCTCATTTGGGCTTCCTTAGGCGCGGCAAAGGAGCGAGCGTGTATCTTGAATGTAGCGCACGCAGCTGTTGCTTTCCTTGGCCGAAAGTGCTGAGCACGTTTTTGTGCGTGGGCGACTTTAAGCCTTTATTAGCTGCGGCGACCTTTAAGTCCTTTCCGGCGTTCGAGTCATGCTTGAACACTTCTTTTTTTGTCTTTTTTCTTTCTTACCAATTGTAGTCATTTCATTAAATCATTTAATTTCCGGCGATCTCAACTTTTCTGCTGCTTATCGTAATGGAAAGCAGGCCCAAAATGTAGAAGAAGAAGAAGAAGCAGTATAAAAATAATAATACCTAAAATGAGTAGTAGAAGCGGAAGAAGAAGCAGCAAAAGCAATAACCAAAATCAGTGCCGCGTTTCGACTTTTGTCCAACCAGCGAACCACCCCACCCCCCCAATTTTGTGTGCTTTCCCCGCTTGTGCGTAGAACAATACTCTCGCTCACTAATGGCAACCCTTGCAGAACGACGACGGAGGCAACACATTTTCTTAATTTCATTTGTCTACCCGCATCAGACCCTCATCTCATCTCAGCTGTGCCCAAGCAAGCAGCCAACCACCCATCATCATTATAGACGTGCTCATAATCTGCTGGCGCATAATTACGTATACGCCGCCTGGGACACGGACGACGGCAGCGGCGACGGCAGCGTACATGTCTGAATGCGGAATGCGTTTGCTTTTAAGTGAAATTAAAAATTCAATTGATAAATTCTAAACTAAATAAGCAAAACCAACAGCGACTGAGGCGACGTCAACGACGATGGCAAATAAATTTACTGTCCCTCAACGCAATTTGCCCCTCTTCAACCAGCTTGGTTTCCTTTTTTTTCATTTCTTTCAGCTATTTTGCGCGTCTTGGATTTTTATTTATTTTTATTCTGCTTTTTTTTGTATTTTTTTTTCTATTCTTTTGCAAAACGAAATGTAGAAAGGCAGCAGGAAATTGAAATCGTTGGCGAAAAAGTATGTTAATTGGCTGGCTTGTTGTCCTGCCGTCTGCCGCCGCTCACGCTCTAAGCAGAAGTTCATTGAGCTTCGTGCTTCCCCCGACGCCACTTTGCTCATTACAAACAAATGAAAATGAAAATACCATTTAAATAAGCTTCAAAAAAAAAAACAAAAAAGGAAGGAGACACAGTTTTTTTTTGTCAGCTATTTTTGCACAGTTTACATTCTCTTCATTCTTCATTTTTGTTATATTATTATTATTATTATGTATATTTCTTTTTTACGCGTTTTCTTCTTTCACTTTGCAACGCGTTATTCATAAGCGAGTGAATTTTGTGTGTGTTTGTATTTGTTGTTGTATTTTTTCTTGCCGTATTATTATTATTTTTTTCCTTTTTCTGCTTTATTTCTACGCTGTTTTCAATAAACGTTGTTGCTTATCGCCATCAAGCCGTCGCCCCCGCCCCACCGCGCCTCGCTCCCACCAGCTGATATTGCTAAGTAGTAATCGTAATCGTAGCGTAAGAGATTATCTCGTGTCGTCGACGCCGTCGTCGTCAACGTTGCTCTTCTTGCCTCTTCTTCTTTACATAAATATTTTGTCAGTTGATGGCAAGGGTCGAGGTTACTCTCGTCTACGACCGATTTTATGCTTGTTTTTTTCTTCTTCTTCTACTACTTATTGGTTTTTGTGTATTTTTGTTTGTGTTTTTTTTTTTTTTTTGCTTTTAAAAATTTAAGTACTTGAAAAAATTGTAAACATATTAAAATTTCATTGCATTTATTTAAAAAAAAGCAACATGAACTCAAACGTTGTGCAAAATAATATTCATGTTTGTATCAATTGCATTGATGATGAGGTCGCGCGGCATGTACGTTCTTGTTTTGTTGTTGCGTACACAAATAAATATTATATACATATAAATAAATAAATGAATAAATAAGTAAATGAATGTACAGATAGAAAATGCGTTTCAAAAATGAAAATGTTTTTGCTATTTTTAGTTTAATTAGAAAATTGTGTCTGTGGCAATCAATCAAGCATGTCAAAACGCGCTCAGTGAGCTCAGGAAGCGCACGCATCAACTTCTCGCTGTCTGCGTCGCTCTGCCGTGCCGTGTCGGCTGTCAGTTTGAGTGTTTTTCAGTGATTTTGATTTTGATTTTGATTTTCTTGCCATGACAGTTGTCATTTTGTAAGTCACAGCGAGTCTAACCGACTGACTGAGCGATTGTCTGTCTCTCTGTCCGTCTGTCCGTCTGTCTGTCTGACACTGATGTACTGTCAAATTTGCGACGTCAAAGCAACTTCCGTCTTTGCGCTGCCGCTGCCAACACGTTGCTCTTCATTTCCGCTAAGTGTGAATGAAAAACCAAAGCATAGTTTCGGGCGCAACTTTAGTAAATGAAGTTTGCTGCGACGCACGTTGCTTTATTTCAATTAAAAACGAAAAGCAGCACCTGCTAACAGCAACAACAACAAAAACAAAAGACAAAGGCAAAAAAAAAACACAAAAAAGAAGCAACAACAATAGTGACTTTTATCCGATGGGCAAAGTGCCAGGATGCGAGTGCAACGGCGGAAGTTGAGGTCGTGGCCGCAACGCAAATAATTAAAAGCGACCCAACTGAGCGAACAACAACAGCAGCAACAGCAGCAACAGCACCTGCGTCCAAGGGCGTAAATAAAATGAAGGTGAACATGAATGCGAATGAAGCTGAAACAGAAGCAGAAGCAGAAAGAGAAGCTGAGACTGTTGGCCAAATGTAGTCCTGTCAACAGACACAAAAACACCAAACACACACACACATACAAACGCTGATACAAATACATATGCATGCAAACAATGAGACAGACAGACTGATAGACAGACAGACAAACAAACAGACAGACAATGTCGTGGTAAACTGCCGCGATAACGACATAACTTTATGTTGAGCTACACTACTGACCAAGCTCAGCCCCCCGTGCCTACCCTAACCCCCTTTGCTCACTGTTGGCCTGCCATATCGTAAATGTAAATAAAGTTCGTCCATAAAACTCACCGCAGACAAGCAAGCGAATGAGTAAGCCAGCCAACAAGCAAGCAGGCAAGCGACTTGTGTCACGCCTCGGCACGGCACGAGACGACACGGCGTCGTGCAGTCTGCCAGGATAAGCCGTGACACAAAAGCGACTTTCTGCCGCTGCGCTCCTCTGTCCGCCGCCGAGTCCGACCCACTGGCAATTGATGGCGCGCAGTGAGCGTGTTTATTATGAGGAATTCCATGCGTTTTATTTATAAGCTGAACAATTTTGTTGTTACTTTTTGCTTCGTCTTTTTTTTATGATAACAATAACAGCAACAACAACAACAAGTGCAGTTTTATGCGACAGCATTAAAGTTAAGAAATAATTAATACGAACGACGTGAGCCGCAAGTTGTGCACGAAGCTGTTGGAGATTCTTTTCATGGTGTTTGCGTGGGAATAACTTGCTTTTGTTGTTGCTGCTGTTGTTGTTGTGACAGTGGCGTTGAAGGGTTTGTGTTGAAAGTAAAGGAAAAAAATATTAATGCAAATATGCGAGGCGCAAAAAAAGAAAAAGAAGAAAAATGCTAAAATCCTTTTTAATTTTACAAACAAAGTTGACTGACTGACAGACAAGCGGATGGCTGGACGGACAAACGGACGGACGGGAAAACTCGCAAAAAATTACCATGAATGAATTGCATGAATGGCAGAAGTATGAAAAGCGGCGCGTATTATGACATGCTTGGTGGGCGTTGGGGGCGTGGTGGGCCAAAAGCAAAGGGCGCGAAGATTTAACTTTTGGTGAAGAAATCCTCTTGCCTGTCTGTGTGTGTGTGTGTGTGTGTGTGTGTGAATCAATGGCATTGCTTTTGACGTTGTATTAGCAATGAAGCTGAGAAGCAAAATAAAAACAACAACAACAGCTTTTTGCTTTCTTTATGTGCTGTTTTCAGTTGCTTTTCTTTTTTTCTTTCACTTTTATTTTTTTTCTCCTTGTTTCTTTTTTGCACACAAATGCCAAATAACATCTCAAATTTTCCAGTTGCATGCAACATTCATGCCAACCCAAGTCATCTGCGTCCTAAGTATAATGCCTTGTTGTTGTTTCTTTTTGATTTTCCTTTTTTTTTTGTTTTTGTTTTTGGGTGGCAAATATTTGAAGCCTTAAACGCGCTTAATGGAAATGGCATTTAATTTGCGAACGAGTGAGCAAACGAAATATTCAAAAAGAAATGCCAACGACAGAAATTTCGCCTGCCCAAACGTCTGCGCCATTGCCACGCCCCCGCCTCGCCGGCTGCTGTCCGAATATACTTTTGTGAATTAATTTTTTTTGTTGTTGTTCTTTGTTTTTGTTTGCCGCATTTTAAGAGTTTTGCTTGTCATGTCGGTGGCAACAATTGTTCCCAGTTTGCTTCCAACGACAAATGACTAAGAACAAAAAAAGAAGAAAATCACGCATAAATTAGACAAAAGACAGAAGCAGAAAAAAAAAATAAATAAAAAAATCCGCAATTAAATTCTTATGCCACCCAAGTTGTCCGCCGCCCAATCGGTCTGCTTGAATCGAGCAACTGTCATCATTAACTTGCGCTTATAATAAGTTGCCATGGCTGCTGACACCACCCACACCCTCGCCCCGCCCCCTTCTTTTGTTTGCTTCATGCGTTTTTCCACAAGTGCTGCTTTTCACATCTTTGCCTTGGCGACAGCTGCGCGTCACTGCCGGCGTCGCTGCCAACGTCACTGTCATTTGAATTCAAACGATGTTGAGGCAACATCCTTTTTTCTTTTTTTTCTTTTTTCCTTTTTTTTGTCTTTGTTGTTTGCTTGCTTGCTTTTTTATTTCGCTTGTCCGCATTTTGTCTCATTTTTCGGCAATAAGAGATGTCCGTCCCCCCCGCCATCTGGCCCACGCATCAAGTGTCACAGATAATACACCTTAGTCGATTTGCGCACATGGCGAAGGAGCGCACACTTGAGTGAATCTTTGCAATAACTTGGACGCTTTTTTCTTCTTTGCTACTTTCCATAACGCATTGCACGTCGCTCACCTCCACACGTCGCCACACTTCCGGCATTAGCAGCTTCAATAATTCGTATTTAATTTTTTGGTGCTCTGTATGTGTAAAAAGAAGACACATCTCGAACAGAGCTTCGTCGTTGTCACAGCCGTGCAAAAGTTGCTGTTGTTGCAAAAGCTGTTGTCCTTTGAGCAAAGCAACAAAAAAACGAAGGAGAAGATTTGTTAAGCAACGTGCAGCAGTGGCAGACAGACAGTTGGACCAACAACAAAGCCTTCGCCAACGCCAACGCCAAAAGAAGTCCAAGGAGTCAATTCAAAGAGAAGACAAAGCAAGACAAGTTATGAAATGTGCTCGAGTCAAGTTGAGTGAGTTTGGGGCCAAGAATTGCATACGTTGGCGCTTTTATTTCATTTATTTTCTTTTCTTTTTTCTATTTTGGCATCATTCATGGCATTGCGGCGAGTTGGCAAATTGGCAAAAGGCTGACGGCGGCGACTACGACTACGACGACGACAATGTCGCTTGTAAGTGAAACTGTTGGAGAGAAATTAAAGGGCGACCGTCGTATGTCATAAAAATCCAAAAAAAAAAGCACGCTCTGCAATGAAAGTGAAGGCTGTAAGCTAGCTGAAAGCATTTCTTTGCCGTTGCCTTGCCCATTGTGAGCGTTCAAGTGAAAATGCGCTGCGGCGGAGCAAAGTGTGACAAACGCTTTGTCCTGCTGCCGTGCATGAGCCGCCGCATCAGCATCAGCATGAGCATGAGCATGAAAGAAAAGTTATTTCATTCTGACTACAGCCTGACTCAATTGTTCTGCCGGAAGTCAGAAAAGTGGGTGGCGTTGGGCGCACTGATGGCATTTGCCAGCTGCACGCGATTGCTTTTTGAAATTCATATTTTCTTTAAGCATTTCTCACACTTCGACATGGGCATGGCGAGACGAAGCGAGACTCCATGCAAACAATGTGTTTGACAATGGGAGGCTGCGTTGCCAACGCCATCGTCATGATCGACGTCGACATTGTCATCATCATTATCATCATCAACAACTTATCATCATCGTCGTCGTCGTCTCACTTATTCATTCTTTCATTCATTATGCGTATTTTTCACTCATTTTGATGGCGTCTTTTATGAAAAGTGTCATTTGATTTCATTTGCGTTAACATTTTGAGCACTTTCAATGGCTTTTGTTTGTTTTTTTTTTTTTGTTGGGCTCTCCTTCAAACATGCTAGCAAGGCAGCTTCGAAGCTTGACAAAGTAGCAAAGCTATCATTTTATTTTTGAAGTAAGTTTTTTTGGTCGACAAATTGCATAACCAAAAGTGGACAAGAATGAAGTCATGGTCGCTGGCAAAATTGCATGGCTGGCAGTCAAGACTGTTCCAAGTGGTTCCAGCATGCCTCACGATAAGCGTTGAGGATTCTGCGCCATCAGCCAATTGGCCATAATTGTTGCCAAAGTTGAACTTTGCGTTCACGCCTACCACAATGCTCACGCAACTTCTTCTGCTTGGCCACTGAGGCCAATTTGGTTGTACCCTTTGATTGTTGTTTTGTTGTTGTTGTTGCTAAAAGTTGCTGCCGGCCAAATCACGTTTGCTCGTGTATTACCTTTTTGAGCGAGCAAGTCGAACGTTGCCGATCGTCTTAGAAAATGTTAACTTCTTTTGCTTTGCTTTGACTTTGTAATTTCTTTTTTTTAGTTCTGCTCTTGGATAAGCAACTCACAGCAATCTGATGCGTTCAATGATCTGCTCTGAGGGGGGTAACTTGCATGACAATCGTTCGTTCTACTTGTGGCTGCGGCTGCTGCTGCTTCTTCTTCCGATATGACGCAGTATTTTTGCATTTGTTTACTACTCGCTCATGTTTTATTGCACTCGTACGCCGGCTTTTCCTTATTGTTCGATTTATTTACTTATTTATATTTTCATTTATTTCAATGTTCCGAATGAATGACCTCGCGTCAATTTTTGCCTGATTTTTGTTGTTGTTGCTTTGTGCGCTTGTGGGGAAATGACAATTGTAGAATATTTGACAAGTGAAAAACGGGAAAATGTTGAAATACAATGCAAAAAAAAAAAAAAAAGAAGAAGAAGAAAGAAAGAAAATTGATTCGTCAAGAACACAAAGAGCAACAAAATAAGACTAGAAATGCAGAGGAGTGCAGTGTAGGGGTATTGATAATGGCAATGCGGGGGTGAGGGCAATGGAAAATCTTGTCAGCGTCGCGTGTTCCTTTTTCAGCACACTCTGCTTCTTCTCACTTCTCTTCGCCTTGTCGCTTGTCTTTTTCTTTTTGTTATTTTTAGCAGCGATCACGACATATAGCGACCGCAACAACAACGAGAATATTTTAACCAAAACATAAACAAATTTTGCTATTGTTGTTGTGTTTATTGCTCTTGTTGTTGTCCATGTTTTTATAATCTATTAAAAAAAAATTAAAAAAAAATAAGCTTGGAAGAAGCGAAAAACGACATAACAACGCGCTCAGACACAAATACAAACAAATTGATAAGAAACGCTCAACGGTCGCACTCGCCACTTGCAATGTTTAAACAATTGAATTATCTATTGATCAACGCGACCAATAATTTCAACAATTCTCAAAAATTTTCCCATCATGCGTGTTTTAAAAACATTTCACTTTGTTGCTGTTCGTTCGATCATGTTCATCTTTATTTTTGCAAAAACCTCTTAAATTATGTTTAAATTCACCTTTTAGATTTGAATTCGTTGTGTTTTGAAATGTTCGAATTGTCGCAAATTTGAATTTGTATTGAAAAAAATTACATACATTATATTTTTAGTTTCGTTCGATTCGATTCGCGCGACGCGCACAAAGTTCACTTCGTAAATTGATGCAACTTCCTTTCTATCTGTCGGTTTGTTGTGTGTTGTGCTTTTTCGTAGCGCCGATTTTGTTCTGTTTGTTCCGACGACACGTCCGTTGCGTTTGGCAGCTCGCGCTCAATTGAAACAGCAAGGAGCAACAGAGTCTGTGGGCATCTTATCACTCGTCGCACAGTGGCGTCGCAAAAGTTACACAGTTACGTCGCATGGGGTCTGCGAACAACAGATTTTAGTATTAAATTTTAAAAACACAAATCTTTAATCTTTACTAATAATTTTACTAAAAAAGGTTAGAGTATTTTGTACATAAATGATTTTATCATAGAGTGAGCCAGAATGGAGATATGGTTAAGAAAAAAAAATATTTTAGACGCCATTTTCTAAAATGGTTGAAATTCGGAAAGAGCATCCCGAAATACAAACAAATTTTTTAAAATTTCCCGAAAACTTTCCAGACAAAATACCAAAATAAAAGTCTGTTGGGTTTTTCAATTGTTGATGATGAGTAAAGGGAAACCCTTTGCAGACGCCCTTGCTGTCATTGCTGAGATGCTGCATGTTTCATATGGACAGACGCCAATCGAACAGGTAGCAGTTGAAACATCTCTCACTCAGTCACTGTTTCTCTCTTTCACTTTCTCTCACCATTCTAGCACGTGCATACAATGATTTGAACTGTTTGCATTACATATGTACATACATATATTTAAAAGCCATGCGACAAATCGTAAACAGAGAAATATGAATGAATTTCATTGTGTCTCCGCTTACTCCGCTCTCTCTCACTGTTTCTCTTTCAGTGTCGCTGGTGGCTCCTGCGCAGAATCGTTGAACGTAGCAACAATTCTCAGCGTAGAGTGTCTTATCAGAAACGGCGTCGCACGCACTTAAAATTCGCACAAATAAACTGAAATTGAGCCCGTGGGTAAAATAATCAACGAAAATAATTGTTTATATACAGATTCTCACACTTTTTTAATTATTTACAAAATGATATGCCATAAACAAATGATACGTGCGACAAAGTGATTTAACGCTCAGTTTTATTGCTGTCAACAGCTTAATTGCTCCTAATAGTTTCAAATTCATTGGGTCAAATTCTAAGTAAATGAGTGGCTTGGAATTTAAAATGAAAAGAAAATTAATTTACTACTATTGATTAACGCTCGTTTCGTGCGAAACAATTCAAAATTACAACCGTTACAAAAGCAAACATATGTACAGCTAGCATGTGAAAATTGAAGTGACTCATGTCATGACACAACTGACACGACCAGCATTCTCGTATATCGCGTGTATTGTAAGGAAACATACGCGTATCTAATATGAAATGTGCATTCGGGTACCAGTTGCGACGGTTACGTTTGAATTGCTCGTGAGCGGCAACTGGTTTCATGAATTTGACTGAAATATCGGTTAAGTACGTATGAGTGTGAACATATTGGCTAACATCATTCCTCGAGGAATTGTTAAACAAATCTCCCCACCCCCTCGGTGAAGAAACTTACGCCAAGATTGGCAAATTGGGGTATGTTGATGACATCACCTTCTAATCGGGTCAATTTCGGCAAATGGTGTAATTCAAGAGATCATATGCACAGTAACTGCTTCAAATTTCGGCAAAATAAAAGAGGAACATTGAAATGACCCATGATCTACAGTATTTAAGGCTAACATAAGCGCACCTACAGTTTTAAAGTGGTTCGTCTTCTTCTTTCTTTGTCTTGACACGCAAGTGCACCATTTGGACACGTTTGCGTGTCGAACGGCTGAGCGGGCCACAGCTACAGCTGATCTGCCGATTTCGGAAAATTTTCAACTATTTTTAGTTGAATAATTTTTTAAATTGATATTAAAAAAGAACAGACGATGACGCAAAAGTGTGAGACGCCAGATTGCGGAAAGGAAGCTACGTTACAGTGCCCCACGTGCCTTAAATTGGGAATTAAGGGTTCGTTCTTTTGCTCGCAGCCATGCTTTAAAGGTTATTGGAAAGAACACAAAGCGATTCATGCATTAGCGGGTAAGAGTGTTGTCGGTGAAGGCAACGAACTTTTAAAGACATTTGATTTTTTTTATTGCAGGCGGCGTGGCACCTTCATCGAATGGTGAATACAATCCATGGCCTAATTTCAAATTCAACGGTTCATTGCGTCCATTTCCGCTGACGCCAAAGCGTGCCGTCCCGGAAGCAATTGAGCGTCCTGACTATGCTGATCATCCCGCTGGTCGGTCTTTATCAGAAGAAGCACTGCGTGGCAATACCTCTGTGAAAGTATTAGACGATGATGAAATCGAGGCAATGCGAGTTGCTGGTCGTTTGGGTCGTGAGTGTCTCGATGCAGCTGCCCAGGCAGTCGAGGTGGGCGTAACCACCGATGAACTGGATCGTCTGGTACACGAAGCCGCTATTGAACGCGACTGTTATCCTTCGCCCCTGAATTACTACAATTTTCCCAAATCATGCTGTACGTCCGTCAACGAAGTCATTTGCCATGGCATACCAGACCTACGGAAGCTGCAAGACGGTGACATATGCAATATCGATGTCACTGTTTACCATCACGGCTTTCACGGCGATCTAAATGAGACATTGTTTGTCGGTAATGTGGCAGAGAAACACAAGAAACTGGTGCGTATCACACATGAAGCTCTCAGTAAGGCCATCGAGATGTGCAGACCTGGTGTTCGCTTTAGGGAAATTGGCAATGTTATACAGAAGTATGTGGCACCACATGGCTTTAGCGTTGTAAAGAACTACTGCGGTCATGGTATACACCGCGTCTTTCACACTGCCCCCAATGTACCGCATTATGCCAGTAAGTTTCAATCACAATTTTGCCTGTGGTATCTTTAACTTTAAAATCATTGCAGAAAATTCAGCTGTTGGCGTCATGAGAGCAGGCAACACCTTTACAATTGAGCCAATGATTTCGGAAGGCATTGCTCGCAGCGACACTTGGCCAGATGATTGGACTGCCGTCACCGGAGACGGACTCTACTCAGCCCAGTTCGAGCAGACACTGCTAATCACCGACAACGGTTGTGATATTCTCACAAAACGTCGGGAGAACAACGGTCAACCTTGGTTCATGGATAAATTGTAGCTCTAATCTTGAATAATTTTTTCTAAATGCCAATTTTTCTAAATCTTGTTGTTTTTTACTAGTTGTGCATTAAAAAGTAGAGTTTTGCAATTTATTAATTAATAACCTTAAACTACATTGGGTGGCCGTAGCATTTTACTTTTCTAGTGGAGCGTAATTGAGAAGTTTTTCAATGAGATCCACGTGTCCCAGCAACATGCGGCGGCAACAGTAACGCTTCAAGCCCAAAGCATCCAATGCGTCGCTGAGGAAAATAAAGCTGCTGTTAAAACATTGTTATTCTAGAAAGCATGTTGTCAATATACCCTTCCATGTACTCCGCTTGTAGAAGTCCAAGATACGATTCCCACTTGTTTCCAATGACTTTACCACAAGTGAAGCAACGAATTGGAATAATCATTTTGAAAATTTATAGTATAAATTGATGGAATAATAATAAATTTGACGCAATTTCCAGAAAGTTGTAAACGGCGCGGATGCGATATTCTTCTTCTTTAGTTTTGCCGTTCACCACGAAAATTGATAGTGTTTGAAAATATATGACGTCCTATACCAGGGGTGCCACTTCAGTCTTTTTCTGGGTAGACCTGGCCTTTCAAAAATGGTGGGTCTATATTTCTGATTTAGCTTACTTAGTGTGCCCACTAGAATATCATGTTAAAAATCGAATTTCAAAATATAATTACTGTAAGGTCTACTATTATTTATATAGTAATTGTGATTTATATGATTTTTTGTATATGTCTGCTAAAAATATATAACCACGGGAGATACATCATATAGTGTATGCACCATACAAATGCAAACAGACCAAAGCGGAACGAAATCATTACAATTACACTATTAATAGTTGAGGCCCCATCAATTTGTGTGATAGAAATGTTTGACGCAGGTTCGAGATCTATTTTAATTACATTTATTTTTCGTATTTTACAAAAATCAACCTTCACAATAATCTAAACTGCCTTAGTATGCAAACTATTATTTCTTTTGGCCGTATGTCATCAACACGCCAGATATCAACGCAATAACCGTGAATCCTTGTGCCGCAATACGAGTTCGCATCATTAGCTGTGACATTTTGCGATTACCAGTTCGAAAATTGTATAAGCCGACTGTGAGGGCACCGGCAGTAGCCAAACATCCAATTGGTACCAAAGGATTCTCTTTGATTTTACGTATCATTTTTTCCTTTGTTGTTTCGGCCATGATGCTTTCGGTAAATTCCTGCTTCATTTGAATCCAGTCCAAATCCTCATCTAAAGGCACAATAGTGGTTTGAGCTTTACCTGCCATTTTGTAGTTTCAATAAAGTTTGTTTGTGAAAAGTTGTTTAAATTTGTTGAAAACAATTTGTTGTATAATCTAGCGGCGAATGGACAACGACGTTTGTTTTGCTTTTCTTCTTCTTTTCTCTTTCTCTCTCAGCTGCAAAAGCGGAAGAAGAAGACAGCAAAAGCGGAAGAAGAAGACGAAAATTGCCTTAAATTTAAGGCAGGTAACAAATCCGCAACAAATGCTAGGGATATACGCTAAACCAATACTGCACAGTCGTTTCATAATAGAGTCACATTGAAATGTCACAGTATTAGTGTTGCAAAAACTCAAACATTTTTCAATGACTGCAAAACTGTATTAAAACCTCAATGACTTTAATACTGTAAAAGTTATATTAAACTGTTTTCCGTTTTGAAACTCGCGCCTTTTTACGCTATTCGTCATAATAAAAATTAGATCAATAAATTAAAACGAATAAATAAATAATTTATTAAACTACACTTCGCTCACAAATACATTTACAAAAATATGACGACTATATAATAAAACTACTTGCTAGCCGCGTTTTGTTGCTCGCCAGAAACTTCGACGGACGTTGAAACCTCGAACGAGTCCTTCTCAGTGTTTTCGACATCCTCAACAGTGCCTTTCTTCACGTCGTCAGATCGTTTTTGCAGGCGTTGCTGAGTGAAAAAATAGGAATTTGTGAAAATAGAGAAATTTGCTTATGGCTTTTATTTTTTTACCGCTTCGGGACCTTCTTCGTCAGGCACGAATATTCTCAGCGGCTGATCGCCGAGCTGCTGTTGGACGAGACGTTGATGTTCCTCAAAAGCAGACGCAGCTGGATCCAATTCCTGCTGCTGCTGTTGTTGTTGTTGTTGCTGCAATTGCTGTTGGCGATGTTGCTGCCGCTGTTGTTGTTGTTGTTGTTGCTGCTGTTGGATCTGTTGCAGCTGCAATTGCTGTTGCTGCTCGTGTTGGAACTGTTGCAGTTGCTGCAATTGTTGTTGCTGGTGCAGTTGCTCTTGCGCGCGCAACTCTTGCTCCTCTGCCTGCTGCTTCAGTTGCTGCAAATGATGTTGTTGCTTTTGCAGCTCGTATTGCGCTTGTTCCGTTTCCAGGCGTTGGCGCTGTGCCTCCTCCTCGGCGTACGCTTGCAAGAGCTGTGAAGAGTCCTGTGGACTGCTGTAGTAGTTCGACACTACAAAGCCACCTTCAGGCGCCGATGAACCGGCGGCGGCTGCAACGTTTGCCAGATGGAATGGAGCGGTTTCATAGACAGACTCTTCGCCCAGCGCTGGACCAGCGATAAGTGCGGCGAACTGTGGCGAGACGTCGAGCACGGGATGTATGTTGTGATGTGGATCCTTGGCGGCTTGAAGTATCTGTCCATTGCTGGCCACCTCCTGGGTGAGATCGGCGTTCACATAACCTGTTTCGACGATGTTCTCAACGCTGGGCTTGAACAGCTGCTGCTGGTGCTGTGAATAAAGCTGATTTGACTGGGTGACCAGGTAGGTGGGATTGTAGATGGGAATCGGCGCCGCTTGTACAGCAGCGACATTGGCGGTGATCAGAGGCTGCAGTGCGGCTTGCTGGGTGAATTGTATGGGGTAAATCTGCGGTGCTGTCTGTGCGGCAGCCTGGGCGCCTATAATCTGCACCAGCGGCTGTGCGGGCGCCAGGTGATTGCTTTGTACATCGGCGGGCAAAGGCTTATTGTTGCTCGGTTGGTTGAAGGGCTCGACGGCTGGACGGATTTTCGAGGTAGGCAATGATGGATCCGGATCGGGTGCGAAGAGTGTCTGTGAACCCGAAAACGGATCGCTTAAAGTTTGATCGTTCGTCTCGTATTCTTCGACTACTTGATACTGATTGAAGCCGGCTGTGGATGGTTTCGGTGGGAGGTAGGTCTGTGGTTGGACTGTGCTCTGTGTCGGTGGCAGGTAGGTGGAGGTCGGTTCATCGTGTAGTTGGTTATCGTGGAGGGCCAGATTCGGTGCGGGGACCGTGTAAATGGGTGAGAAGTGGTCGGAGATGAAGTTTGCATGTGTGTCCAACTGGCAAAGAGATGAACGAATGCGAATGTGTCAGTGTCAGTGTAAGTGCATGAGCTCTCTTGCAGCTCACTCAGAGTTCAGTGGAGTGCTGTGTTCAAGTGTGTTGCGCGCTTCCGCCAGAACATCTTACTTACCGGCAAACTTTGCGTCTCGCTGTACGACACCGTCGTGGGCTGCTCAAACTTGAAGGGCTTCTCGTAGCCGAACGATGGCTTCGACTTCGGCTTGGCGATGTTGTTTAGCTTGATCTTGAGCGGCTTGCGGCCCGCCGGCTTCGGCTGCAAAGCTGACCCGGCGGCCTTCAGGTAGACAGGCGCTGAGGAAAGCTTTATGGGATGATGATGATGACTCTGTGGCGGCGGGCCACGCACGTGCGTCTGTGCATGCAGCAGATGTGAGTGCACATGGCCGTGATTATGACCGTGCGCATGCGTGTAGGCGTGTGCATGTGAGTGGGCGTGAGCGTGTCCGTGGCCGGGGCGTCCCTTCAGCACCAGCGGCACGGGCTGATCGCTGCGTATCTGCACGACAAGTGTGCGTTGTTTGCTGCCAGCGGCAACTGGCCCGGGATTTCTGGCCAATTGTTTGCCGCTCTTCGGTGGCCAACTATTAAAGACTAACGGTCGCTTGCCAACGGGCGGTTCGCAGCTGACCAGCGCGAAGAGGGCGGTGCAGGCGAGCAGTAGCTGAAATGGCTGCAAGAAAGTTGGTGACTAATGAAATATGAATCATGATTAATATTTATATAAATATCTGCACTTTCTAAGCTGGCATGAAGGAAGGGTCACTGTGTGGCCCCCTAAAAAAAGGTGAAAATTTGTGTGTTTCCTAAAGAAATTTCATCACGTCGCCTGTATTGAATATTTCTCTGCCTACTTTGGTCAAAACTTGAATTGCCGTTGCATTTCACCTCCCCCCGACACGCTTGGCATGTTCATTTCCTTCAATTAACGCTGCGAACGTGAGCATATTCCATCAACTTTGACTCGGCCATTGAACGTGAACGTGAATGTTAACATGAAGGCGACTGCGACGTGATAAGGCGTGCAGAGTCGTGTTGAGGTGTGTTGGCTACTGAAATTACGTAGAATAAAAGTGAAAAGTACGCCGCGTAATCGAATTAGTTCTGCGCCTAATTTGTTAGCTTCAAAATCGAAAAAAAAAAAACGCCTGCAATGCATGCATAATAAATACAAGTAACGTTGTCGAGTTCAATTAGGCAGACGTAGAAAAAAAAACAACACAAGCCGACAACCGTTTGGCGCAATTACCGTTGTTCAGTTCAATATATGTAATTTCACTTGTTCCATGACGACGTCACTTGGCGGTTATCATTACGGCTTACAGTTAGACAAGCAGTCAATCAAGCGCACACAAACTGTCCGTCCGTCCGTCTGTCTGTCTATCTGTCTGTCTACAAGCCCAGTTGAACAAACTGTTAAGATAATGGCTGATACAATGGCTTGAGCCAGTTGGGAAGGGAAGGGGGCAAGGAGGTTCGATGGTGCGGCGCTTTTCGAATTATGCGATTGCAACAACAACAGCAACAATAATTACAATTACTTAGTCGTGTTCAATACTGTCGTTGTTGTTGTTGTTGTTGCACGTAGCAATGAAATTAGTTGCGTTATGCGCGAAGTTTCTTTTTGGTGAAATTGAATGTTTGCATTGTTGTTGTTGTTATTGTTATTATCATTATTATTGTATATGTCGTTATTTTTATTGTTGTTATTGTTGTAACAATCTTTGTAACGTGGTCAACAACAACATAATTGATAAGACAAAATCATACATGAGTAAATAATTGAACTGTTATTTAGTCTTTTATCAAAGGCAAATGAACTTTTATTTATAAGCCAACTATGAGAAAATCACAGCAAAAGATCATAAGCTTCCGCTTTGTGCGTAAAAGAGATAGAAAGTGAAAAAGTGAAAAACGCACGAAAAACAAAAGACTTAAGCGACAAACTTGGCACTTTGGCATGCATTGAAGAACTCAATTAACGCGTTTGGCCGACTACATGAGACAGATGGAAACATCATTTATCATTTTAAATCGAATTTTTGCACATAATTATGCGAGAAAGCGTTTTAAATGGTTTCATTAAACGTGCTCACAAACTAACGACGAACGCCAGACACGAACTTGTGCTTTGTCTTAAGAAATGAATGAGAAAAAAAAAAAACACACACACACACACATACACACAATTAAAAGACAATTAATGTCAAAACGACTTCTGCAGCTTCTGTAGCATTTTTAACCTATTTTTATGAGTGGCAATAAACGCGTCTAAAGTAAGTAGAAAAGCAACTTTTGCTCATGAAATTTATCATGAAGTGAAGTTTTTTTATTCCGCTGCATTGCACATTGAGGCAAGTCACTGTCAAGGCGTTGCAGCGGCAACAACAGCAACAACAAGTGGCCTGATTGACAGAGCAGCAAACGAACAGACAGGCCGACGGACGGACATACAAAGTGAGCGTAATTGGTGCACGTAAGTCGTCGCTTTGTTGTTGCAAGCAATTGTGTGAAGTTTTGGCATGTTGCAAGCGCAGCGAAAACTTGACGTTGCCTCAAAATGCCTAACGGTTCGAATGAAAGTCTTTTAATTTGACTTTGACAACAACACACATGCAAAAATGCAATAACAACAACAAGCGCAATTATTCGTTAATGAGACGGCGCTCGTTTCAATTAACTTAAGCTGATTTTCAAACACATTTGCATTAAATTTTCCAGCTCATTGTAAGCGCAAATATTTTTTAATAACACAATCAGCTTACCTTCATATTTGTTGTATTTTTTTTTTTTTTTTGTGTGTTTTTGGTATGCAAAGTTTTTGCTTGTGCTGAGAAAACAAAAAGACGGCGGCAACAGCTTGGCTTACTCGAGCAGCAGATAGATGAAGATCAGTATGGCGACGAGATAGAAAATCACATCAATTAACTTCATGTCAGCCAAAAGCGTTGCGATGTGTCGAATACGATTTGCTTGCAAGGAATCGCCGACGACAATAGCAAATATGTATATGAAGACAAGCACGGAGACAATGAACGAACGCGTCCGAAACGTTTGGAAATTTAATTGAAACTGAATGAAATTTTGCAGATTGAAGCGCAGAAAGCCTCACTCACTCACTGACTGAGACAAGCGACGGCGATTGGAAGCTCGTGTATGTCTGTGCGTGTGTGTGTGTGTGTGTATGGGCGAGCGCTCATTGGAAGCGCTGTGCAAAGAAAGTGGTCAGATTTGTTGTCTGTTGTTGTTGCTGGGGCAACTGAAATGGCATGCAAGTCTCGCTCGATTGCCGCAGTTGCAAGCAGGTGTAAATCGCTGGCCGTCTATCGGCGAGAGCGGGGCGTGGCAGTCGATGAGTGCAAAACGTGTTTGCTGCGCATTAGCACGCGACTTGGCCAACAGCAACGGCGACAGCGAAAGTGTTAAGACGTTGAGCTTAGATTCTTGCATGAACAACATAAAACGAAAGACTTAAGCCACGAACTTGTTATTAGTATGCAACACGGACTTTTGTTCATACATATATAAGTATTTTTTTTATGTTCTTTGCGTGTTGAATGAAGCGGCAAGTTGAGTCATTGCGTCAGCACAGAAACAACAAGTAAAGAAAATGAAAAAAAAACTTGCTACTTTGTAACGAAAGACTTAAGCAACGAACTGTTTTACACATTGCAACGAAAGGGACACATTGTTGTTGTTGTTGTTGCTGCACTGTTGGCACCTGTTTGCCATAGCAGCGTCGAAACAATTGAAAACCACTTCGATTTTACCATAAACAGCGAAATCGAACAGGCGAACATGAGCGCAGAGAACGCGTCTGGCAAGCGTTGTCGGCTTTTAGCATTGATCCATTTAAGCGCGGCAAACTACTGAGCGGCACAAAAGCGACGCCAGTCAGACGTCGGCCAGAAGAGACACGCGGACAGACATTTGGACAAACAAGCGGCGGCAGAAAACAAAGTGAGTGCAACAAGAACTTTCAAAGCGCTTCATTGTGGCAGCTTTGCTTTGTTGCAAGCGCAAAAAAGGCTTCTTGTTTTTGTTATTGTGCTGTTGTTGACGGTCTGCCTGTCTGTCTGTCTGTCAGAATGACGCCAAATTGCGCGACGCAGACATGCTCTCAATTTGGACACCTGTTTGAGCACAACAACATTTCAAAGCGCTCAGCGTCGTGTCTTGTACGCAGCGCAGACGAAAAGAAAGCGTCCCTCGCACAAGTTTGGAGGTTTGTCAATCTTCGTGCCCAAAATTGCCCTTGGTTATACAATACAATGCAGCTTCGGCTGGGCTTCACGCACTTTGTGTCGCGCATGCGAATAAATTCAATTCGAATTAATTCAATTAAATTGCGATTGCGATTATGAAATTGTCCGTCCGCACGTCCGCCGCCTTTTAATTGGTCGCGCTTTATGCATTGCACATCCGCAAAATTTCTAACTGTACATTTGGGCAGTGGAATTTCATTTCATTTCATTTAATTTTTTTATGATTTGCGACACCTTCGTTAATATTTTGAAATATTTTTACCTCGCTTCTCCTTCGTCCGTCCGTTTTTGTTCATTAGTTTTCACTTAAAGCAAAATTTGAAATAATTATATTGATTTTTTTTGTTTTCTTTTTTTTTTTGGTTTATATTTTATTTTGAAATATTATTTTAACAAGTTTTTTAAACATTAACAACATAATTCTTTTTGTTTTATTTTATTTTATGCATTTTGCTGCTTTTATTTTTAGGTTTTCATGTTTTTGTTTTTGTTTTTGGTTTTTTACTTTTAGACAAATTTTTAAAATGGTTTTTTTATGCAATTTTGTTTACGTTTTATTTTTTAAAAATGTTCTTTGCGTTTTTTGTTTTGTTTTTTATTTACTTTAAACTAAGTTCATTTTATGCATGTATTTGTTATGTAATTTATTTGATTTTAATTATATTATTTATTTATAATGTAAATATTTGTTGTTGTTGTAAGTCTACGTTTAAGTATTTTTTTTTTTTTTTGTTTTCTCATTTGTTGTATTTGTTGTTATCAATGTAAATTTTATAAATAGCGAGTAAAAACCGAAAAATTTCATTATAATGTCTAAGAATGTCGTTCGATTTTTATTTATTTATTTATTTTTTATATTTTAGCCTTGTTTTTATATATATTTATATATAAATACATTTTTTGTTTATGTGTGCTGCAAATTAATAATGATAATATTTTTTTTTTTTGGTTTTTCTTTTTGATTTCTTTTCGTTTGTATTAAAAAAATGAACAATTCTTTTGTTGCTTAAATATTTAAATGTGTTTTTTTTTTTTATATTTTTGTTTTTTTTAGCTGCGAACGATGATTTTCTATACAAAATACTAACTACGGTAAAATGCTGCTTAGCTTCACATTTACGAGCATGAAAATTCTTGTTTTTGTTTTGTTGTTGTTGCTGTGATTTGATTTATTTTGTTAGTGTATTTATTTTTATATATTTAAGTGGCTAAAAAAAGTTCTGTACGATACGATTATTTTGTTTTTATTTATTTGTGGTTATCGGTTTGTTATCGGCAACATTGTCAAATGTTTGCGGTGGGCGGGGGGCGTGTTTCAAACCCCGCCAAAGTCACTCAGCATTGCATTTAACGTGGCGTGCGTGACACAAATATTTGACAGCGTTGCTTCAGCATTGCATAATATTTATATTGTTGTTGTTGTTTACGTTAATTTGTTTTGTAATGAAGCTTTTTTTTAATATAATGTTTTAATTATTTAATTTAATTTCTTGTTTATTTTTCGTTTTTTTTTTATTAGCGTAAACATGATTTCATCAAGTTTCACAACATCGAGAGTTCATTTTTTTATATTTTTTTTTATTTTTTGTCATTTCGCATTTTACTTGTTTTTTTTTTCTTTTCAATTGTTTAAAAATTATGTTTAACTTTTGGATTCTGTTTTCGGGTGCAGTTTTTCTTCTTCTTTGCTTCTGGTTTACTTGTTTGTCTGCTTCGTTTTTCTGAGTTTGCCAAGTAAACTGGAAACATTTGCTTGAGGGCTCAGCGTTGCTCTTCTGCTGCTCGTTTGCCCCGCCGCTGCTGCTGCAACACTCGCTCAACTAAATTTACATACATGAAGGCGCATAATATTCACAATTAATTTTTTTTACTTTTTTTTTCTTTAATTTTGCTAATTATATTTAATCAAATTTGTCTTAAATTTCTTATTCGTTTTTTTTTTTTTTTGAGCGCTAAACCTAAAATGAAATCGTTTTCTTTTGTTTGCCTACAAATAAAAAACAAATAATTCTAATTCGAGTTCGAATGATTGACGAAATGTATAATTTTATATATAATATTTTCTTTTTTTCATATTTGTTTTTTTTACGAAATGCTTATATCTTTTTACGTTTTACACCTTTCTTTGCTATTCACTGCAACTCACTTAAGCTTATTATAAATTTAAAAGCTCGAATTCGTTTTTTTTGTTTTCTATTTTTATTCTTTATTATTTTTTTATTTTATTTTTATGCTTATTAATTTCTACCAAATATGCTCGGATTTTGTGTCGTGTACAAAGCAAATTCTATGCAATTACATGTTGTTTGACGTGAGCGGCACGTGAGTCACGCTCAAGTCGAACCTTATTTTACAACGGTTTCTATTTCACTATTTTTCTTTGCTAATATATCGTATGTATGTGTAAGTGTATCTGTTTGTTTAAGCATATGTGTGTGTATGTGTATGTGTTGGTGTTGTTGTTGCTGATTGGATTTTGAAATTGTTCTAAGACGTGATTCTAATACGCATTGGCAGTGTTTTTCCTTTGAACAAATCCGAAAAATTAAATCGTAAGCGACGTCGACGATTTTGCTTTGCTTTGCTTTGCTTACAATCGAATCAAAATATTCAATTAAAACAAAATCAATAAAAATATCTTCAATGCATTATTTACAAACTATTTACAAAAATTACGCACGTCGCACAGCTGCCGTCCCAACTGCGCGTCGCCTCGCCAAAAAAACATACACGCACTCATGCACACACACACTCCCAGCGGAGCTCGTTCGAATTACAAGCGTTTTGCACATAGAAAAGCTTTCTTAAAGTTTTAATACGCTCAGCTTCATTTAAGTAGTTTTCTTTGCAATTAATATATGTATTTTTTTTTTTTGTATCTTTTTAGTATTTTTTTTTTTTGTAATTTTTTTTAAAGATTTCTTATGTTGATTTCATTGAATGTGTTTCATAGAATAGAAAGTTTTACATTGACTTAGATAAAAGATTTCATGCTATGCCACATTGACTGCTGCTGCCTCTTCTTCTTCATTATTTGCTACTTCTGTCTTGACTTGTCTGTCTGTCTTACTTCTGCTTTAGTAGCACGTAAAATATATTTAAGATTTTTTATGTTATTTTTGTTGATTATTTTCGTTTGTTTTTTTTTTTTGATAATTTTACTTTTGTTTGAAAACAACCGTTATTTGAATTTGTTGTTGTGCACGCCATTTTGTGTTTGTCTCGACCTTTGTGACCAAAGGCTCAAGACAAACTCAGAAGACGCGCCTTTGTTAGTTTGTTTGGCTTGTTAGTAGCATATAAGAGCATTAGTAATAAATTTGTTCATATTTATTCATTTTCATTTTTTTTTTCAGTGTATGAATTATCTTTTTGGTTTTGTTTTTCGTTTGTTTTGCTTTAGTTGAGTAGTTTGTAATAAAAAAAACATTTGCGCATGCTCAGAAACTTCTAAATGCAGATTTGTTTTATCTTTTTTTGTTTTTTTTTTTTTTCGTTTTTGTTAACAATTTTGTTGTTGTTCTCATTTTCAAATTTTTTGTTCTTATAACTGCAATTGTTGTTGTAATACGCAAAAGCATTTTTGTTTTATTTCGATTTTTTTTTTTTTCATTTGTTTATGTTTTCTTCATATGTTTTACATTATACAACTTAAAATTTAATTTGTCTTTTGTTCTTTTAGTACACTTCTCGTCTTCATACATCATTTGCTTTTATAGCTTCTTCTACTTGTTCTATAACTTCATTATCATTATCATTAACATCTTCGACTTCATTCGTCTTCGTCTTCGTTTTGTTTTGTTTCGTAATTGCCGTCAATTACTTGTTTAATGTGTAGCTTACCTTTCTAATGGTTCCTAATTGCTTACGTCACACCATTGAGATGTTAACTTTTTTTCCACAGTATATTTTTTCTTACAGTGTATCACTTATGCGATGATTTAGTTCCATGATGAAACTCAAAGTACAAACTAAATATTTCTATTGAACGAAAATGAATGAAGTGAAGATTTTTCAACTTATGCTGTAAAATAATAATTAACTTAATTTAAAATAACAAAATACAAACCAGAAATTCAGTGTGTTATTATGTTGAGTACAACGAGGAATGGCAAACAAATTGAAATCAACGAAAACTTATAATTTTATTTGACAAAAAATAAAGAAAAACAAAAAAACAATAACAACTAAGACTGGCTTACAGAGGGTAAATGAATTATATAATATAAATTATAATATTTAATAGAAAAGAAATAAAACAATAGAAATAGAAAAATTAAACGGATAATCGATGAGTTCAAAGGTTCTAAAAAGGCATACGGAATGGTGTGGGAAGCAATCAGTTATCAAATGAACGATGGATTTTCAAGAGGATCTCATTCTCTTTTTATCATGTTTTATATTTGTGGAGACATTCAACGTGCGTCGGTTTGCTTCGGTTTGCTTTCGTATAAATCATTTTAACATTTTAGATTTTTTCTTTGTTTTTTTTTTGCATTTGTTTTGTGTGCGTTGTTGTTGTTGTTGCTGTTGGTCAACGCTGCATTTGATTGATTTATTGGTTTTGTTGTCAGTTCCCGAAGTTGTTGTTGTTGCTGTTGTTGTTGGCTGTGTATCCTCTGATTGTTAGGCAGGATGTAAAATTGCATTCGCAAATGTCTCGACAAATATAAAAGTACAGAGTAACGCATTTATGGCCGCTCGACCCGCCCCGCTTATAATACAAAATTTTTTACATATAAATTTTAAATTTCACAAGGATTTTTTCTTTCATTATTTTTGTTGTTGTTCTTGTTTTTTTTTGTACTTATTTAATTTTTGCTAGTTTTAGTTGTGACCAGATCTTGCGCCAATAGATCGCTAAAGTAAAGCCTTGCCACAAATGCGTCGCTCTGTACATGAGCATAATCTCCATCGTTCAAATGTACGAATAAGGACCATCAGTCAAGGCGCTACACAGTAACAATCAGGAGTTGTCATCCTTGTTGGAGCCGCCCCCACCGACCCCAGAGCCCTGAGTGTTCGTACCGCGACCGCCAACTGGCGCACGTACCGCTGGCGGTTTATACTCCAGGCCCGGATCGAATTGCATTAAAACGAATACCTAAAGGGAGAGAGAGAGAGAGAGGTGTTTGAAGCAGAGAAAAGAAGATCACTTATATGGAATGCTTACCTGATCTGTTGGCAGTAGTGAGAAGTCATCGGGTGGGTTCGTTATTACGTAACGTTTGCTGCTCGCGTCACAGCTCGAGCTTGTGTCGCGAAAGCGATAAAGGCCGATGCAGAGCATGCCGTACGACTTGAGTGCCGCAACAAAGAGATCGCCATACTTGCCGCACTCGCCGAATTGTGCGAGCGGACCATCATAAAGCGAAATTTGACCAACGCGACATCTACCGGAGCAAAACAGACAATTATAATAATCTTCTTATGGTAGACCCTTTGATACGCACCTGTCACGATTGCTCAGACTCTCGACGGTGCTGTAGCCGCCACGTAGGCCCGCACCCTCGGCCAGTATCAGTTCCAACTCCGGCGTCGCGCCACCCGTGATCAGTGAGCGTATCAGCGTTAAGGCATTTTGATTGAAGTAGGTCTATATATATATGGGTGTATAAATAAAGCAGATTAGGCACAACTCTCATTGACATAGAATAGAAATGTGGTTTGGGCATTGGTTGCCCCAAAATTCAGCTCATTACCGTTGACATCAGCGAGTCTAATACACTAACAGCGAACGCAGTACCGCAGGCGAACGGCTGCGTCAAATAGAGTTCGGTATCGGGATCGTCGTCGTCGTCTTGATCGAGAAACTGCACGTTACTATCATTGACCAGTTCTTAAAACGACAACCAAAACAATTACGTTACACTTACAGTAACCAAAACATCATAGAGAATTGACTCAAGCGTCGATTCGGTTCGCTATTTAAGCGGGAAGCTGGCGAGGATAAATGAAACGCGGCCGGCATGGCAATCCCAACAACAATGAACAAAACGGCCAAAAGGGCGAGAGGATTGCCATGACGGTCGCGTAGACAAAATCAAAAGCAAAATGCAATGATGTGATGAGTGATTGATTGATATGATTGATTAGGGCAAAAGAAAGATGGAGAGGGAGTTAGGAAGCGAGGTATGAGAGCCAGCCAGCTTCGCGCAGCGATTTGGTCGCGTCGTTTGCAAACTCAGCCAACCTAGTGCGATGCAGTTTACCTGTTATCATTGGCACATTGGCGCCATAGACTGAGCCACGCCGCTGCAGCACAATCGGGCTGCCAGCGGTCGCGCTCAGATTATCGAATTCGGGGCCGCGCTGGCTCAGCACGCCGATCGTATCGTCGAACGTCATTGCCTTGATGTTCAGCGAGGCTAGAATGGCCTCCTTGTCCGCCAGCGTTGGATCATCGTTGCTAGGAACTTTCGCCGACAATATGCAACACATGTCGCACAAATTCACATTGACCGCACGCAGATCGGCGCGACTAAGCGGCGAGCCATTCAATACGGAGATCTTTGGCAGGTTCTGCAGCATCTTCCACTCGCGTCGTATATAATCCACGGAGCCAACGATGACGACATGCTTCAGCTCATGATAATGGAAATTGGAGGCGCGCAGGGGCATCACCAAATTGCGCAGGCCAATCAGCGGCGAATCGGGATCGGCGAACAGGCAAACGACCACATGGCCATTCAGTACGGTCATGGCCGCCTGGTTGCGATCCTAAAAGTATGCAGTGTTAATATGCTTTATATATATTTTTTTTCTTTATGCGATTTTTTACCAAAATGCAGTCTTCTAAATTTTTTGCCGGACTCCAGTGGAACATGCCCGTCGAATCGTACTTCATCTCGGTCTTTTCGAAATCAAAGTCCTTCGACTGATCGTCCGCAATGCCGGCGGGCAGCGTGACGCCGCCATTTTGATTTTGCGTGCCGGTGCCCGAGCTGCGACTCGTTGGCCTGCATGATGGGATGGTAGAAAATGCATAAACACAATTTAGACAAGACAAGTTTCTATGGCGCAGAACGCGGCACGCAATTAAACCAATCGCTACATCCAAAATGCAACACTCTGTGTTCGTATACGTAAGGCTACGACCACGAATTTTATTGTTAAGAAAAAAATTAAAAAATGACAACCAAACCAAAATAGTTCAAAATAATATATGCATAAACTTGCTTTCAAGTATGGCAATTTGAGTTACGATACAAGTAAATATTATCAATCAAAGTTTATGTTTGTCTGAGTAGAAGTTGTGCTAATAATTAAAAATTTCTTTTACCAAAAAAGTATCGAACATAAGAAGACAAGTAAAGAAAAACTACAGCAACAACGTGCACACGCTCGCCAATCAGCCAAAAAGTGAGAACAGTCGCCATGGATGGATGGCAGACGCTGCCACTTCCGCTTCCGGTGTCTAGGGATGTCGAAAATATATCGATGTATCGAAATATTGATATTATTTTTTTCGAATATCGATGTTTTTAAGTGATATTTAATTTACCGATGTATCGATAAATATTTTTTTTAACAAATTATATTTTAGGATATTTTTTGTTTTTGGTTTTTTTGATTAGCTGTTTTTTTTTTTTAAATCATAACGATATATCCACATCGATATTTTGAAATAAAAGTATCAATTGCGATATTGATATTTGGAAATTATTCGATCCCTGTCGGTTCGCTGTGCT
Organism: Phortica okadai; assembly: GCA_034638295.1. Classification (NCBI taxonomy): domain Eukaryota; kingdom Metazoa; phylum Arthropoda; class Insecta; order Diptera; family Drosophilidae; genus Phortica; species Phortica okadai. The sequence continues at coordinate 1,458,701 of CM067849.1, read as the reverse complement.
AATGGCGTGCGAGTGCGCGTAGGCGTGGCATTTGGCGTGTGATCAAAAACTCGTGTTCATAATTAGCAAAAGTGCAGTTTCACAACGAAACGTTTACGATTATTATTTTAATTATTATTATTAGTATTTAAATACGAGAGTACAATTAAAATGAAACTCAAATCTGCGAACGCAAAATCGTCTCTGTGCGTGCGTGAGTATGTGCGTGCGTGCGTGTGTTATTGTCTCTGCATTGCGCGTGTCTGTGTGCGTGTGTGCGTGTGTGTGTGTGTGCGTGTGAATAACGCTTGAGCGTATATTCGAAATCGGTTTATTTTGTTGTTTTTGTAAGTCTTTAAATTTGAATTGAAAGAAAAGTTTGCTAAGCAGAATTTTGAGTTGTTTGTAATTATGAGTGTATGTAAGTGGGGGTGTGTATGTTGTGTGTGTGTCTGTATCTTAATAAGTTCAACTTTCATTTACGTTTTTTTTTTTATGATTTGTTAATGTATTTGGTGTTTGACAGAGATCAAAAAAGATGCGTAAAGTTTAAGTAAAAACAAGACAAAAGGACAACAAAAATTACAATTACAAGTTACTTATTGCTTTGATTACACATTTAGACATATACATATGAGAGTTAAGATTTATATTTATATATATATATATAAAGTTAATGACAGTAAAAAGGCATGAGACAAGTTAAGACACTTAAGATTGAGAGAGAACGCAAAGTAATGCTCGAATCAAATACAATTCAATACGAGCGAACGAACGAACGATTGATTGACTGATTGCTTGATTGAATAAACAATATGAGAATACGAATGACAGAACGAACGAACGAACGAACCAAATTTTTATGCAAAATAATACAAGTTATATTGATAAGTATTATAAACATATTTCAGTTAAAATGAATTTCGAATTTGAATGCAAATACACATCGACATGACAAATTACAATAATTATTACGTATACGCATATCATAATTAAAGATGATGTTGTTTTTTTTTTGTATCTTTTTTTTTTTTTTTTTTTGTTTTGTAATTTAAGTAAGTATCATAATCAATAAAAAGTATTGTTTGTGATAGAATGAAATGCGAAAATGCAATGCATAAAGTAAAAAAAAAATTTGTTCTTATATATTTGTATAAATAGATAGTTTGCTAGTAAAGGTTTATGGACGCATACATGAGCTTTTTAACTTCGTAAGCGAGTTGATAGCCCGCGTAGGGGTTTGCATCATTTTCTGGTGGCCTGAAACAAAACGTTTTCAATTCAGTTTGCTTTGCTATTTTCTGGTTAACTTCGGCTACGTATGTATGTATGTAAAGCTGCATTTTGCTGCATTTCACTTAATTAGTTTTTAAAATTTTATCAGTAATTCATTAAACTTATTAAATAATTAATACATTGTTATTGTTATTGTTGTTATTATTATTAAAAACGTGTAACATAAAATTATCACATATACAATTGTTTAGATACAATCACTTAAAGAAAACGAAAACAAAAACAAAAACAGAAACAGAAAACTCAACGAAATTGTTACGAAATGTTAGAAAACGTATTGTATGTAAAACGATTAAGAGAAGTTGAATTAGTCAAGTTCAAAAAATCAGTTGAAATGAAGATATGTGATTCTTATTGGACAACGCACGCATTTTCAACTGTTTGCCGATGTACAAAGTTGATATCTTCTTTTATGGTTTTTCATAATAATTATTATTTTTTTTTGTTTGTCTTTGGTCAAAGGATATTTTGTGTATAATATAGCACTCATTTGCTGGAGCGCACATTTCGCACACACAAGTCAATCATACAACTGTACATGGCTAATGCGAGAGAGCGAGATCGAGATGGTGTCTTTCTAACTGTTTGTTGTTGTTGTTTTTTATTTTATTTATTTGGTTTTTAAACATTTTGTTGGCTCACCTGTTGTATTGCGATGGCGAGATGACTTGCCCCTCGATGCCGCCACGTGCCACAGCCACTGTCGGCTTGACTTTGTTCACTTGCTTGGCCGCCGCTGCGGTCGCCGCCGCCACTGTGTTGTTCATATGCAAGCCTGTGCCGTTCCCTGCACCAGCGCCTGTGCCATTCGGTCGCCGAACATTGCGATTTAGAACTAAAAAAAAGCCAAACAAGAATAATGCAATGAAAGAAGACTCTTTAGTAGCATCAGAAGAGTGTTAGGCGAAACTTACGATTGGTGTCTTCTCTGTCGCGTGTGATATCACCTGTGCGACAGCAACAAGAGACGTGCCAGCGTGTGAGAGAAGAGAACACACACAAAAATATTAGTTAGCAAATTTCACGCAAAGCGCGCACACATTCAAAATACACACACACGCACACACGGGCAAAGTGCAAGAGAGAGTGACAAGAGAGAGAGAGAGTGACAAGAGAGAGCTTGTGTAGGTGAGCAGGAGTTGGGAGTCAGTGCAAATGGAACACAGTTACACAAATTTGTTAGACAAGAAAGGTTCATTTTTTTTGTTTTAATTTTTTTTTTTTTTTCGTTTTGTTTGTGTCTGTTTATTTTATTGAAATTAATTAAATTTTTGCAAAAAGCATTTGTTTTGTACTGTAGTTGTTGTTGTTGTAATTGAGAGTTTTTCTTTTTTTTTTAAATAGTTTTTGTCAGTGTAATTTACAAGATGAAAATTATAACAAAAAAATAAATTATTACATTTTTTTTTTTTTTGTTTTTCGAAACAAGCAAATTTAAATGCAACAAAATTACAAATTACACAACAGATAAATGAACATTGAAAATAAAATAAACTTTTAATAGACATCGATAAACATGAATATTGTATATATAAATATATTTATGTATGTTTGTATGTATGAGTGTGTTTGCGAGTGTTTCGATATGTAAATGTCATTGAAAGTTACAAAACAGAACGAAAGAACACTTAAATACAAGTTTGCAATCAAAGAGCTAATAAATATTTTCATTTGTTTATGATTATCGATTAAAATTTTAAATCGAATTTGCTTTTTTTCACATAATTTTTTTGATTTTGTTTTGATTTTTCATGGTCGTTTAAAACATGCTTGGAATGGTTGATGGTTTTATAGCAGATGAGTTTCATTGACGACGGACTGAGAGACTACAACGGAAAACATATAAGAAGCGAAAATCAAAACATACAAAAACAAAACAAAATGGCCGAAATGATTGAATAACTTAAAAAAAAAAATTAAATCAAAAGTGGACTATTTATTTTGTGCGGTTGTTTTTTTTTTTTTTGAGGGGCAACGGTCAGGAGCGTTTTATTACGCCCGCCTGCGTTCGCCTTTTGTTCGTCTGCCAACAAAAAAAAACAAACAAAAAAAAAAAAAAGAAACCTTTCTCACTTTGTCTTTTTTGGTGTCTTATAGGAAAATATTATAGAAAGTAAACGGTCTTTACCCGATACTGATCCACGCACATGCACCCGCTTGGGCAGCTCGGGTGGCGTAAACGTGGGTGCTGGATGGTGTTCATCTGGAAGACATTTCATGATCAGCTTCAGCGCAAAACAGAATTTCTTCTTTTATGTAACTTTTTTCTCTTTTTTTTTTGGTTTTATTTTTTAGGATAAACAATATATTGATGGGATTTGTTGTTGTTGTTGGTTTTTTTCTGTGTTTTTAAGAGTAACTAAATCGGTTTGAAATTAAAGTGAAACGAAACTAGACAAACTAAACTTTTGGGATTTTTTTTTTTAATTAAATAAATAATTATTATGAATTGAAAATTTATTTGAAAATATTTTTAGCTGTATTGCACTAAAAGATTCTCAAGATCATATAGGAAACTCAAGAAAGTATATCAAATAAGAAATAAAAATTTTATTGATTTTCAAACGAACCAAAAGGTAAACGTTAACGACTTTATAGAGTGGAGTGAAAAATAAAAGAAAAATCAGAAAAGGGATACGGCATGTGGAAAAGGATTTAAGGTTTTGAATTTTGTTTAGTTAATTAGATATATAACTAATATTATTATTTTTTTCAAGCTCATTTTCAAAGCATGTTTTTTCTATTTTATTTAAATATTTTTTTTTATTACTTTTAAGTGTTTTTTGCTTGCAAACTACTTTTCAAAATAGTAAATATTGGAAAATGTTCGAAAAAAATATGAAAACTGAAGTGAAAAAACATGCAAATAAAAGTTTTGGAAAAACGTGTAACTACAGAGAGACTACGTAGAAAACGTAACGTTACGGTACGGTACTACTGAAGCGGGCGGAACAGGAAGCGTTTGGTATCAAAGCGGTTCGAGATGCGCGGCAAGTGCGTAAAGTATGCAAGAGAAGCAACATTTAAAGCGCTGAGTATCGAATTTAAATTAAAGTTGGTTTAATTTTTTTTTTTTTGTTTATTTTTGTTTGGTTTAGGAACTGGTTTCATACGGATCTAGAACGATCTGACTGGCTAGCTGGCTGGCTGGCTGGCTGAGACCAATAAAACCCAAACGTGTTCTTCTAACCGAAATTCGACTACGGTTCAAACAAACAATTGTGTACTGGCAAATAATGCAAACGAGCAGCATTCTAATTGGCAATTTAACTGCAACGGGTTTTCGTTCACGGGCTTTCGAATTTAATTAACATTTAATATGTATCTTTTAAAAAAATGTATTTTTTTTATTTTTGTTTGTCTCTTTGAGTTTCATTTGTCATTGGCTGTTCTAAGCACAAGGCGTGCTCTGCGTGTGTTGCACTGCTGTTGTGTCGACTGTGTTTGCCATCTTTTCTTCGACGTTTCTCAAGCACAGTTATGCTCTGCTTATTCATTACAATTTTACATACATTTTTATTTAATTTTTTTTTTATGTTTTATTGTTGTTTTGTTTTATTAGCAAACTTACATTAATTTTACATAATATTGAATTTTTTTTTTTTTTTTGTTACTAAAATTCAAAATGTATTCAATCATTTATGATAGATAGTTTCCAACAACACAAAGACACAAACACAAATGAGCTAAGAAAGTTGGCAACTTTTTGTTTAAGTTCAAAAACTAATAATAGTAAGTAATGCAACACGATTTCAAATTGCCTGCACTAATCAATAACAACAAAATCAACAAAAGAAGAGACAACAAAAAACACAAACGGAGAAAAATCAAAAATGTGTTTTATTATATGAAAGTAAAATGTAAATGAGTTATTATTATTATTCATTTTTTTTTTCTTATTGTTTTCATATTTCATATTTGAAATTTTTTGTTTTTTGATTTTTTTTTTTTCTATTTACGATTATTAGTTGGTTTTGCGTAATTGACTTACTTGACAACGAGTATTCATCGTCTTCTAAACACATACACACACATTAAAACACATCCCCAGCCGCATTATTTTTGTGGGGTTCACAAGTAACAAGTTTTGGTTTAGTTGGTTACATTTATAGACAATGATAGTAGATTAAAACACGTTGAGTATGAATGACAGAGAAAATTTAAAGAGTATAAAGTTTAATGAGTTTGGAGTTATACAAAAATTTCCATTGAATGAATATGAATAAAGGAAACGAGTATTAAATGAGTAGTAAAAAAAATTATTGCTTCGACTTAGCCGAAGTCTTTTTATGCCACTTACATGATATTTTTTCTTTTTTCAATTTATCCCCAAGCACCACCCATTAATGTACTCATTCATACACTAATGAGTGCATATCGCGTACTCATGAATACATTTTGATGGATTTTCCAAATTAATAAAGTTAATATGTCTTAAATATCTTCTATGAGTATGTAAACTACCATCATGAGCATATATAGTATGCAACTATGAATCGGAATATACAATTGTCTAGCGGAAAGCATTCAAAATATATTTCATGTAAGTGGCTTGACAAAATACAAAAAGAAATGTAAGAACTCCTGCGTTTGAATCGATTGTCGTTCCTTTTTGCACAATCATCCAATTCAAACGCGATTATTCTCATGAAAAAGAGTACACAAAATACAATGACATGAATGTTTCTATATGCAAATGTTGTTGTTTGTTCGGTGTGTTTGTTGTCTCAGTATTTGTGTTTGTACGTGTATCACTAGGAATACATAAAGTAAATCACATTGAATATTATATACTTTTAGAATATATATGTATATGTAACATTAAACAGTTTTAAATATTTACTGATTACTGGCATATAAATACAATTCGCAACTCAGATGTCGACAATCTTTATTATCATTACGAATGAAGTTACGAAATATTTATGCAAAAGATACATTTTTTTTTTTTAATATTTGAAATGAATAACACTGACTTCAAAATGTTATTAAAAAAAAATATATGAATATTACGGAATAATTATTATAACAGTTACACAACTTCATATATTATGAAGAATAAATTCAATGTATCGATTAATTGTCATAAATTGTTCTTTATACTTTTAAACTGTTCTACACACAATGACAAAATAAGTTACATGAATAAGTTACAAGAAAATTTATCAAAGAGTATCTGTATATGTATGTGTGTGAGTGTGTGTGTGTTTTGTCAGTATATGTGTATGTGCGTGTGTGAGTCGCTTGCCTATTGAGTGAGATAGTAATGTTTGATAAGAGTTGAGTCGAGTTGAATTGAATTGAATTGGGGTTAGAGAGAGATGGGGTAAAACTATATAAAATGTCGACTTTCTGTCTGATTTAGACAAGGTTAGTTTGCGAGTAAAAACGTTGAGTTATGTAAGTATGTTATTATAGTTTAGATGTTTGTTGTTGTTGTTAAGTTGTTATACTATTTTGTTGTTTATTTAGTTATAATTTGCTGTTGTTGTTTTTGTTGTAGTTGTAGTTGTAAAATGCTTATTACGAGAAGTTGTTATATACGTACTTGCACGCCCAACCATTTGTACGGCTCGGACGCCTTTCCTGAAGGTGGCCACTGTTACGTTCATGAAAACAAAATTTTATAGGATTGTGTGAATAGGTAAATGAAGGCCATGACAGTATCGTACAATAATGAACTCATAAATGATAATCAAAAAATAAAAAAAAAGAAGAAGAAGATAACTTAATCAAAAATCAAAAATCCAAAAAAAAGAAGAACATTTCAATGTATCTTTATAAATATAAGTAAGTAAGAAGTACAAGAAACTAAAGAAAGTATTAACTCATTTAACGTAATCTAGTATGTAAATACGATGCAAAGTCATTAGAAACGAAGGAAAGTCGAAAACGAAATCTTTATGATTTTTATACCAACTATTTTAGAGAATAGAATAGCTAATGTTAGTTTAATATTTATACATGATATATCGCTCTGTATAACCTTCGCACATAGCACATCCATTCTATTGTATGTTGCACACTTAATCGTTCGTTTGCATATCTCCTAGATACATTTCAGCATTACTGTTGCATTACATTTTGTGACACAGCATATTTTTTGCACCTATGTAAATGTCATGGGGTATTTTTTAAGGTTTTTGCAGTTAAATTGTTCAAAGATCACCAGCTCAGATACTTAGCATTAACAACTGCTTGATGGTTCACACAATTAACCTAAATATTGTTTTAAACATAGCCATTTTTTTTTGTAATATATTTATTATTTTTTACGTTTGTCGGTTTATTTAGTTTGGTTTTTTTTTTTAAGAGATTTCAATTTACTTGTTAGCAAATAATCGCGAAATTAATAAATTATAGTAGAAGTAAAGGTTTTTTAGCAGCAAATAAAATCAATATCGGCATCGAAATCAATACATAATAACAGTTACAGTTATGTAGATAGGCAGGTTACAGAGGTAACTAGTAGGGATGTAAGATAGTATATATTTTAAGAGAGCGAGAGCGAGAGCGAGAGAGAGAGACAGAGAGATAGATAGAGAAAGACACAGAGCCAATTATATAAAATAGCGCGTTTCGTATAAACGAAAATGTGTTTTGCTTTTTTTTTGTGTTTTTTTTTTTTTTTTTGGTTCAATACTGATTTTTAAAAATTTGTTTAATGTTTTTTTATGTTTCTCTTTTAAATGTGTGTTTTGATATATATTTGTTTTTGTTTTGTTTTTGTTTGTTTTTGTAATTTAGCCGTACCCTCAATTTGATTCATAACCGAGGTAATGCCTTGATTCACCATGCCAGTCTGCATCATTATCATGCCCACATCTGCAAGATGGTCACATAATTCACATTTAGCTATACACATAAGGCCAAGCACGCGCTTAGATACAAGATTAGTTATGAGGCTAAGGTTTGCATTTAGTTTGATTTGATTTATTTTATTTTTTATTATTTTTTTTTTAGTTAAATTTGTTGTGTCGCTTTAGCATCCTCCAAAAGCAACTCATGAACGTGAACTTACTCCTGAGCTGTACTGAACTGAGCTGAGCGGCTACAAAACCGACACTTGCGCCGATACTTTTTGATTTCGGTTCGGTGCGGTTCCGTTCCGTTCCGTGCCGTTCATCTGGTTATTGAAGCCATACGCAGGCAAGTCGAACACGTAACTTACTAACTACTTGATAACTCTTTTCTATGCTTTTTTTGTTTTTAGTTTAAAACTTTTTTTTGATTTGTTTAGTAATCTACATAAAGATACATAAGTTTATGTTATTTACAATTAACATGTGATTTCTTTTAGTGTGTGTGTGAGCGGAAAATGTTTAAGACGCGCACGTTTTAATTAAAACAGAAAAAAGAATCGTTGTATTGCAAAAAGTTGCAACTAAATTATTTACAAAAAAAAAAAAAGAATGAAAAAACTCAATTCATTTAACTATTGAGAAATGTTTTCAAACAATTCGAACAACTACACTTGAAGTTATATACACTGGTGATAGTTGGGTGTGCCAGCGAAACGTTTCAAAACTGCCGGATAGTTGCCGCCGTAAAGCTAACTTACAACTACGGGTTTATCAGTCGGGATTAATTATGGTAAACAATTGTGGATAAAAGGAACTCAGGTCCTGATCAATGTTTGCAGTTTTTAGTTGTTGTTTTTTTCCGTGAAGAACAAAACAGTTTTGGAGTTTTTGTGCTTTGGTTTCATGCACGCTTATCATATGAGTTCTTAACATAGACATTGAAATTAGAAAATAAATTATTATTTGGTGCAATTTATGATTAAAGTAGGAATCAAAGTAACAAAGTCTTTATGCCAAGTATGTTTGTATATGAGTTTGTGTGTGTGTGTGAGTGTGGTGAGTTTGTCAGATCGTGCAAATCTTGAACATTACAAATTGTATAAATTTGTTGACAAAAAAAGACGATCTGAAATGCTCAAATAAAATTTGTAGGCCACAAGTTGAAATTGTCTAAGAAATGAGTCAAAAAACACTCACTCATGTACGACGCATGAGTGAATTTTTCATAACCATTTGAAAGATTTAAAAATTCTGTGTTATTTGTTAAAAAAACAAATCTGTGTTAAAAAGTATAAAAAAATAAATGCAGGCATCATTACAAGAAGTTTCGTTCCTTAAATGTTGCTCAGAAGTAGAAAAAAAGAAAATGAATCGAGTCAAAATTTCAAATTTCAAATAAAATATGTGGCGAATCGAAAACGAACTAAGACTCTAAGTAAAGTATTTTAAAAGATTATATTGTATTGCAATATTAAATGATGTATGTTTTTTAGTGTATGTGTGTGAGAGAGAGAGAGTTATTTACTGCTTGTTTTGCTTTGCACACGAATTTGTTTATAAGAAAGGAACGAACGAACGAGTTGATCATATAGTAAAGTTTGCTGGTTCGGGAATTGAATGATATTTGATTTTTTTTTTTTTTCTTTTTTAAGACCTTATTATATAAAAAGGGGGATGCAAATCGCACAAACATATTTACAATTAAATGGATTGGGTTAAGCCATCGGAAAGTAGGTTGATTATTATTTTTATATATTGTTGAGTATATATGTATTTATATATATATATGTTATGTATATTTTATTATTGCATATACATACGATATTATTTATAGTATCGCTTTTTATTAATAAAAACAAACAGTACAAAGTACAGTACAGTACAGTGTGTACAAATATTACTCGTCTGTGGCAAAGAACAATAGGGGGAAAGTGGGAATAGTGTGTCTGGTGGTTTGTTTGTTGGTAGTTTTATGGAAACGTTCACTTTATTGAAAATGGAAAACAGAAAAAAAAATAGAACAAAAAAAAAATACAAATTTTATGGAAATATGAAACGAAAAGAACTTGTTCGAAAAAAATTTACTGAAAGTGCACGATTTGGGATAAGTTGGGACTTGGTTGCTGTTTTGCTGGGTTAGTCATTCACAGTGGGTTCGGGTTGGGTTTCAGGGCATATATAAAACGAGAACGAGAACTCAAAAAAGTGTTTGCAAACTTTGGTTTTTTTTTTTCATATTTTTGTTAAAACTTTGTACTTGTTTTTGGTTTTTAATATTGTTTTTTTTTTTTAAATGCTTTTATTTTGGATTTTTTTGCATTCGAAAAGTTATTTAATAAAAGTGGTAGTTTGTGTTGTTGTTAGCGGTTTTTGTGTATGTATTTTGTTTATGATTTACCTAAGTCATCAAATTTGCTCCTTGGCTGAACAGTCACTGTGGGACAAAGTAATTGGTTCATTTGATTTATTGATAGTTGTTATTGTTTGATTGATTGATCGATTTATTTTATTTGATTGATAGTTTGTTATTGATTTATTAACGTTCGATTGTTTGATTCATGTTGATCAAGTTTTTTTTTTTTCGGAAGGGTTTTTTTTTTTTTTTAATATTGATTTGTTTTTGTTTTGTGATACGTTTCAGGGGCCACACACGCCAAGAATATTTATTAGAATATAATCGAAAAAAATATTCAAGAAAATATGAAAATTATTTTAGTTTCAAAATATGTTAATGTTTATGAATAATATATGCTCAACTTAAACTAAATTATTGAGGCTTATTAGAAATTTACAGTTACGCTTTTTCAGTTTTGATTATTATTAGTGTGCTCTTGTTAGTTAGACAGACCTAAAACTTAATGCATAAACTTAGAAATATATATGTATTAATTAGTTATATCATTTCATCTTCACTTCTTCTTCATTTCTTCATCATGTTCATCTGCATTTCAGCTTCTTGTTCATCTGCTGTTTACTGCTTATTGAGCGAAAAGTTTGTCGAAATGAAAATTATAAATCAAATCATAGTTTTTTTCTTTTTTTTTGTTTTTTTGTTGGTACTTATTAAATCATAATGCAAAGATCATATATTATATACACAATTTGATTAAGAAACGAATCTGTTTGAAATGTTATGGAACAAAAAAAGTGAAAGAATGTCATGCTTACAATTTTTGCATTTGCACTTCTTGATAAGCGTCTCGTCCTTGATGTCCTCATGGCAGGCCTTGCAATAGAACCAAGCACTAAGCGAAAGAAGTTGACATTAAACATCATCGGATTGTTGTCGTAGTCAACTTACCGTTTGACCTCATCGGCGCTTTGTGCGATAAAGAAACCCTGCGTATTCGCTTGTATTTTAGCGCCACGCGGATTTATTGAAATTTTGCTATCCACGCCCTCTTCAGCGCCTTTGATCTCAATGGCAAGCAGCAACAATTTCAGCTTCGAGAAGCACAATCTGTCATTGTTGTCATTGTGTGTGAGAGAAAGACACATGTTAATAAACAATTGTCACAACATTAAAGAAAAATCATCATCATCATCATTATCATTATCATCATAAAGCCGTAGAAATGAAAGAAAAAACTTATTCCAAAAAACGAACTCATTGCAAAAAGTGACTTAAAGCTTAAAGTTCAGTTGAAAAAACAAAACAAAATTCGAGCATGCAAGTTTTGTGCGTTCAAAGTGTTGCTATCTTTTCTTTGCTTTTGTCGCTCAAATCAGCCAAAAAAAAAATAATAAATATCGCATGCAACATGCAACAACTTCTTACACAAAATGATATGACAAATCAAAGCTTAAAAAGAACAAAATGTAACTACGTTGGAGGCAAAAAGTAAGTTTGGCGTTGGTCTGGCTGCTCTAATGTACACATGAGGATGAGAAGGACGCATTCAATGTGTTGTTGGAGCACATATCAAAAACGACGTGGCGCTTTTGCTTTTCTTACAGTGTACGACATGCGTTGGCGGTGCTTGTATTTATACATGTGTGTGTAACTATGTGTGTGTGTATGTGTATGTATATGGCTGTGTATGTGTGTGTGTTGATTATTGAATTTGTTGCGTTCATGTATCAAAAAACGACGTGTGTACTTCAAGTCTAAGCAAAGTGATCGGTAGACCTTTTGGGCATTTGACTCAGAGTAGTTTGAGTTATTCGGGTGGGTGTGAGCAACTATTTTCAAAGGTTAAATATTATATGACAATTATATTCGGGATGCAAAGTATACAAAATGCCATTCCAAAGTACAATCCAAAATGTTATTAATGTACAAAGATGCGTTCTAGGAATTTGTTCCTTGTTTGGTTTGAATGTTTGATTGATTGTTAGTTCGGTTTGTTTTTTTGTTGTTGTTGTTTGTTTAATTGTTGGTTTGTTAAATTTGATTGGATTTGTTTGAAGTTTGCTTTCGGCTAAACTAACTTAAATGTTGTAATTAAGTTTTTTAGTAGTAAAAAATTCGGTTGCTAAGTTTTTGGTTAAATGAGCAAAATAAAACTTGTACAATGCAAAAAATTATGAATTTTTTACAAAATCACGTTTTTTTTAGTTAAACGTTTTTTTTTTTTTTTTTTTGTTATATTTGACGTATGTAAAATTTTTCACTAATAATTTTGTTATCTTTTTTTTTTTTGTTGTTGTTGTTCTTGGAGTCTTACTCGCTGGCTTGTGGGAATGTCATGCCGGTAAATGAAGGTGAGAGGGTTTCGGTGTACATCTCACACCCTGTACCTTGAAGATAGTCATTTTGCCAGGCCTGTGTGTCTGGTGACTGAAAGTTAGAGAATGGTTTTTTGTTGTTGGTTGTTGATTGGATTTAAGTAGCATACGAAAAAAAAAACCAAAAAAAAAATAATTCAGAAATTAATATATATTTTTTTTTCAATGTTAACAACACGAGACTACCAATATCTTGTTGTTGTTATTGTAGTTGTTGTTGTAGCATTAAGTTACTAAAAGACTGTGTTTGTTGTTGTGCCGGTACGGTTTTTGGGTCATGCCTTGTGTGAACTTCGTTTGATTGATTGAACGACTGATTGATTGCTTAATTGATTGATTGATTGTTTGTTTCGCAGGTCTGGTGCTGGCCAGCGTTCGTTTGGCATACCAAATGTGCTTTTTGCATAACTCAGACAGAATGAACGCGTAGGAAGTTGTTTTTTTTTGTTTGTTTTTGTTTTTGTTTCAGTGCAGGCGCTAATGAGTATAAAACATTTCCAAATTCAGGCTCAGCTCGGGTCAGATACAATACAATGCATTGTGGTTCTTTTCGGTTCGGTTTGTTTCAAGATAATTTGGGCATTTCTTTTTTATATATATATATTTTTTTTTACTTTCGGGAACTTTGTACACTTTGCGCATTTGCTTAGCGTTGCTTATACAGCGTTTGCAGCATTTTTTCTTAGCTTTTGTTTTTTGTTTTTGTAAGCCAAAAAACTTGTACAACTCAAAATAAAATGCCTAACACACGAAACAAAATAAAGAAATCCAAAAACACAACTAAAAATACATACAAGTAGAATACAATACAAAGTAGCACAAATGTGCATGACTGTGTCTGTGTGTGTGTGTCAGTGTAATTGGTGTATTTGTGTGCAAAACGCGTACGTGTTCCTCAATCTGTATTTGTGTATCTGTGTGTGTATTTTGCTCTGTAAATTATCATTAACCTGAAACTGTTTTTTTTTATTTTTTTTTTTATAAAATATATTTTTGTATTGCAACATTGAAGGCGTTTTGAACATTTAGAACGAACATGAATACACAAAGAATTAGCTTAAAAACACCGACTAATGTGTGTATGTGAAGTGTCTGCATGTGTGTGTGTGTGTGTAACTGTTTGTGTGAAATTTTTTCAATTAAGTTCGAAATTATAACCACGCAATTTACATTGAGTGACGTCAAAGTTGACAACATTTAATGAAGTAATTTTCATTGCTATTAAAAAATTAAACAAAACACAAATATTTTCATTTATCATTTAAATATTAACACCTTTGACGTCATTAAAGAAGAGTTTGCTTATTTATTTGTTATTTTTTGTTTATTGATTTAAAAGATCTTATTATGAAAATACATAAACGACATCAACAGAATTGAGACATCTAATAGATACAAAATGAAAACAGAAATTCATAAAGAAAAATATTCGAGCGAATATGTTTGTATGTGTGTGTGTGTGTGTGTGTGTTTGTGTGTGTGTATGTGTGTGTGTGTGTGTGTGTTTGTGTGTATGTAAAACACCGATAGCTGACTTTGTTCAACAATAGCTGACGAATAGATTCATTTATGTATAGAATATTTTGTTGTATTTACGGCAATAAACAACTCAAATATACAAAACTAAAATGACAAAACAAAACACCAGAATACGAAAACAAAATCCAAATCCAAAAACATAAACGGAAACGGAAATAGAAATAGAAAACAGAAAATGAAGAAAAACAAAATGAGAGAGACAAAGTAAGATAGAAATTACAAAGGAACATATGAAGGTAATAAAGAAATATTGAGAGAAAGTTGACGTTGTTGTTATTGTAGTAGTTGTAGTTTGTAGAAAACCGACGACTGGAAACTTACTCAGTGGCCTGAGCAAATGGTATGCCGATAAATGTCGGACTCAAAGTCTCAGTGTACATTTCCATGCCTGTGCCGCGCAGATAATCATTTGTCCACGACTGCATGTCTGGTGACTATGGGAGATACTTGGTTTAAAACAAGGCTGCTGATTTTTTTTTTTTTTTTGCTTTTTTGTGTGTTCTTTTTTTTTCTATTGCATAAAAAACTCAATGCAAATCAAAATTATGATATATAAATCTGATGAAACAGAAAAAAGCAATAGTAAAGAGAGAAAAAAAAATATCTGGAGCTCTCTTTCTTGTCGAAGAGCATGTCCTAAAATCGCTTCTTAACACATTAACGTTTACACCTTTCACTTCGGCGGGTACGCCATTTTTTATATACATTTGTCTTTATTTCTTTTTTCAGTATTGTTGTAGATTAGTGTGTAGTATTGGGTAAAAGAGTAAATATCTTCTTGTTTTTGTTTTCTCATGCATAACTTACAGTTTTGAACGAACGCATGGCAAACAGATTCGCCATCATTGTGGAAAAGCCCGGCGCCAGGCAGCTCTGCGCGATGAAGCCCAGCTTCAGCTCGGCAAGACAAATGACGTCGTCGCCCTGTTTCCAGTCCCACGAAGGTATGTTGAGCAAATAGGCCTGCAAGCGAAAAACAACAACAAAATGTTTGTGTTGGTTGAGGGAGATTATTTGGTGGGTTGAAAGGTCACAAACATACCTTATTGTGGTACTGCATAAGTTGTATAATAACGCGTATATCGTCGCTGTAGTTCTTAATCGAGATTACTCTCATTATATTGGCAGCATCTTCTGCGTCCGGATCTTGGCAATATTTGTTAGCAAGCACCAGGCAGGCGTCAGCCTCGTGTACCTTCGCAAAGACACAAGACAATTAGCGAAATGGGCTCCAATATTTTGCTGACTTTTAGACATTTAGAATACGAGTATTTTATGTTTGGCTGTGTGTGTGTTTTTTTTTTTTTCATTTGATGTTTCATTTGATGTTATTGAGTAACACTCATTGAGCGAGCAAATGAGTGAGTGAGTCAGTGAATGAGTGAGTGAGTGATTGTGTTTGTGAGTGAGTAATGAATATGAGTAACGTTTCTATCGTTTGTTTGTTGGTTTGTCAGTATATTTGTAGCTTTGTTTCCTTTTTTCTTCATATTTGTGTCGCAAGTTAAGTTGTTTGTTTTTGTTAAGTTGTATTGAATATGGTTGAGTGGCACGGAAGCTGTTTTACACGCACATCGATAATTCATTGCACACAAATAACGTATTCGATTACGGTTTTTTTTTTTTTTTTACTATTTTCTCTTTTGTTTATCATTTGAATATTCATAGTTGTCAGTTACATTTGAATATTCATTTTGATAATTTTTTTTTGGTTTTTTTTTTCATAGTACACAAAAAACACAATTTTTTTTATGATTATTTTTTTTATTACATTAAAGAACGAAAAAGTAAGCAAAAGTTTTACGCTTTTTGTATGTACAAATTTCCAATGACAAAAATGGCAATTTAAATGAGTGAAAGCGATTTTCAAGTGTGCCGTTCAAAGTGTTTGTCTTTGAGCAAAGCGTAAATCAAAATGCTGACAAAAACAATAAAGAAAATAAAAACCAGAGAGCAGGAAAAAAAAACAACATCATGAATTCATTCATGCCTGTAGACTGCAAAGATTTCATATGAACTCAATAGGCGTGCCTAAGAGTATGCTACAAGTTTTTTCAAGTGTTTGCATTTGAACTCTTTCATAGTTTTTTTTGTTTTTTTTATTATTTTTTGTTTTTGTCTTCAGCATGCTCGATTAACTTAGCAAAAGTGATTAGTTACATAGCAAATAAGTATAAAAGATAATACAAATAATTAACGATGTAAGCAAAAAGGCTTCAAGGCAGCCAAGCAGCAACCACGTCGACATCGACTGCACTGCCGAGCTGTGCGATTGCCAATGCGCCAACAAGGCTGCACAATGTCGACGCTCTTGATGCTTCTAGTATTGGTTACAACATAGAACAGTTTGCGTTGAGTTGCATTTGAGTGAATGGTTTACACTTAGGAGGCGTTTAGATTACATTATTACTTGTTGTTAGAGGACACGATAGGGCTTGGTTTGGGTGTAGGAAACATAAGTGAACGGAATAGAGAGCAAAAATAAAAAAAGTAACATAAAACGTATAAAAACTTAGAAACGAGAATGTTTTAATTACTTTTCAGAGGCTTTTGTAAGTTTAGCACATTTATATAACTATGAATATCGATTAATAAATTAAATATATGTTTATATATATGTAAGTGTAATAATGTAACCGTTAGTCTTCATTCAAAAAAAAAAAAAATGCGGTTCAAAGTCAGTCGGTATTGTTGTTTGATCTTATATTTATGTACGTCATTGATAGATGGCCTCGCCATTATTCTTTTCGCTAATGTTCGCAGTCTGCTTGTAGTTTGAGGTCTTGTATTTGGTTTTTTAGAAATACAATTACTTAAATTAGTTATACACAATACTTAATACATAAATTACAAGTAGTTTTCATTTACGAGTAACATGAATGAGAGTTACATGTGTGAGCATAACTTCTTGCATTAAAGTCACTTTCCAGCATGTACAGCAACATTGAATAACACACACGGCGTGCTTGATTCGACTTTGCACAGTTGAGTTCGAGTTTCAAATTTTGTAATATTTTTTATCACCAAACGCAACAAACTTTCAGTCTGAATAACAGACTAACGCATGTGCGTTGCAACGCTTTGCAACATAGGCCAATAGCGCTTGAAGAGTAACTCATGAGCGTTTTCTTTAGCAAACTCGAATCAAACTTGCTTTTTGTATTATTAAATTATTTGATTTTTCAACACAGACATAAATAAAATAAATGTTTCAAAAACAAATTGATGAACAAAATGAAAGCTCAACAAGGTTGTGAAATGCAACACGAATTCGACACAGAACATATTGTTTTTGCTATTTATTTTTTTTTTTCATTTTCATTCATGAGTTAAAGACTTAATTGGCATTGACATGATTTCTTGTTGATGAGTGTAATCATGTTGGTGTAAATTAGACTGATTAGTTTGCATTTGAACAGCTTTTACACACTTAAAAAATAATTGCGTAAATTTTAGCATATTTTTTATTATTATTATTATTTTTTTTGTTTTTTGTGGCACACATTAAATTAAGAAATGATAAACAAATGATAAGTTATAAGTAATAAAATGATAGTAAACGAACGAACAAACGAACAAACAAACAGACAAACAAACATAGAAAAATGAAAATCGTTTTACCTTAACCCTTTGCAGATCAATCGGATTCATAATGGTTCCTTGAAAGAATTCCACGGTGGTAAAATGACGTTTGAACAAACCCTCAAGTTCCAAATCGGGTGGTTTACTTTTGAATTTTGGAAAATAATACAAAGTAGTTGGTTTTTGTTTTTTTTGTTTTTTTTCAAAGAGTGTTGTTTTTTGTTTTTTTTTTTTTTGTAGTTGTTGTTGTAGACAAGTAGGCATATTCCAATAAGATAACACACACAGTTCAACGTGGTTGATTCAAACAATTTACATACACATAAAGGCGTGGGTGTGCATGTGTGCGTATGTATATATTTATATATATGTGTGTATGTGTGTGCGTGTAATTGTGGTTTGTGGAATTCGTAAGGCATAGAAAAAAATAAAAAATTAAAAGAGACAAGAAAAAGAAAAAGAAAACAATAAATTATAAGAAAAATAAAAGAAAAAAAAACACGTAGAATACAAGTCGTAATGAAACTGATAAATTTACAG
Source organism: Phortica okadai (assembly GCA_034638295.1). Taxonomy (NCBI): domain Eukaryota; kingdom Metazoa; phylum Arthropoda; class Insecta; order Diptera; family Drosophilidae; genus Phortica; species Phortica okadai. Next base: position 1,440,234 of record CM067849.1, on the reverse strand, counting down.
TTTGCAGCATAAGACAAAAGAACAGGTGCACAGCTGAATAATATCTATGATCAAAATTGTTGTTATTTAACGCTAAGTAGATACACGCTAATCGAAATGGCCAACGCAACTGGCCAATAGCATTGGCCTTGTCTCGCACACACGCCAATTGACCAATTGCCTTGACTTGTGCTTAAAGATAATGCCTATTTTGCGGACCCACTCGTACTTATAAACTATGTAAATCGTTTGCCTTCACTCTTGCTATTTATATTCATATAAATGTGCAGCGTTACTCAAATGCCTATGACAAAAAGTAGATAAAAATGATTCGTTTTATACATACAAGTTTATTTTATAGCTACGATTTTTTCTTTTATTATAATAATAAATATTTATAATTTATAAGGATAATAAATTTGCGCTAGTGTTAATAAAATTTAATAAACATTCGCAAAAATTCGTTTTAGAAAACTATAAAAAGGAGAATAAAAAATAAACAAAAGAGAAACAAAAACAAAAATGTGTTTCTTAAAAAAGAAATGCGTAAAAATTTTCTAAATTCTTAAAATCGAAATTGTTTTTTTTATAGTAAAATTCGAATACTAATAAAAGACATTCCATAAAGCAGTTGATTTTTTTATATATTTATAATAATAAATAAATGTATTTATATAAATTGAACAAGTATCGAATGTAAAAAACAAAAACAAATGAAAAATTTGTAACGGTAATTTAAAGGTATGTGTTTTAAAAGTATAACGGTAAAACTAATTTATTATTATAAAGCAAAAAATTGCAAAAAATAATGAGAAAATTTTGAAATATTTTATTTTCATTTTTTTATATATTAAATCGACGTTGTTTTTTGGGCAAAGTTGTTACGATGGCTTTTGAAACGGAAACGCTGAGAATAAAGGAAAAATAATGTCAGACGAAAAATGTCTCAGCATTATACAATTGTATTCTAAGAGAGAGACAGAGGGGAAGACGCGACGTGACGAGGCGTGGCATGACGTGTTCTGAGTGAAAACTTGTATGAGTAACAAACACAAAATGAATTGCGCGCTTTAAAGATTTTTGTGTTGCATACTTCGAGGCGTGTTGATTTGAATTTGATTTCTTTGATTTGAATTTGATATTTTTTTGTTGTTTTGTTTGTTTGTTGTAGTATACTTTGCGGCGTCGGCAGATTTTTCGACGCAATGACGTCATTTCAATATGTTCGCTAAGGTTTCTTTTTGCTGTAATGTTAACGTGTGTTCGTGTCTGTGTATTGGCGTGTATACGTGTGTGTGTGTGTAAGTGATAATTTGTATGTTTCTGTATATGTTTGTAGGTGTGTGTGTGTGTGGGTGTACAAGTGTTTTTGTGTACCTTGACTCGTTCCAGGTCGACTGCATTCATCATAGTGCCCTGAAAAAACGCCACCGTTGTATAATGGCGCTTCAGCAGTCCCTCTAGTTCCAGGTCGGGCTCTTTGCTATTTAGTTATTTGTTATTTATTATATATTAATTAATAAATTAATTATTATATGTGTTTTAACTAAAACTATGATTATAATTATAATTAAGCCTAAGTGCCTGATTCGTTTAATTGCAAACTTAAACTCGAATCTTTGCGCTCATAACTACTTACATATGTATGTATATATGTTTACTTATACTCATAAACTAGGTTCATCATTAGTCAATCAAAACGCAAGTAAATCATTTGAAAAATAAACCAAAAATATTATATATGAAAAACAAAATTCGAAATACAACTTCACTTTACACACATTAAATAGATAAACCAACAGAAAATTAAATAAAAATAAAAAAAAAAAAAAAAAGTAAATTTTACAACGACACGACATTTTTTCCAAAAAAGTTTACACATCGAAATCGAATTGTATCGAAATGTTTTCACTCACCGGTGCAGAAAGACAACTTCGACGTCGACATCTTCACGATCCTCGTGCAGAAAGTCCTTCAGGAAGTGCGACACTGATTCGTACGTTATGTGACCGCACACCACGATGTGTCTGCCAGCGCGTGTGAGTGTGTGTGTTTAGATTTGTGTTTTTGGTTATGGGTGTAAATGTGTTGTAGAAAGAGAAAACGATTAGTAAACGGCAAAGATAAAAGTTTTTATATCGTTTATTATATATGTAAGTAGTAAAATAGTATAAGTAAAAGAAATAAGCGCATAACTTAGACTAAAAATGTCACACAAACGCACAGTGATGGCTCGATAAAGTGTGCCGGCCTAAAATTGTTATTAATTAATTATTTTTAGGCATTATGTAAAAAAGTATCTTTTGTTGTTTGATTTGTCGAGCCAACACTGTTGTTGATAAGAAAAGCGCTGTACAGTGTCCAAGTGAGTGATGCAATTGTCAGTGTGTGTGAGTGTGCGTGTGTTTACATGAGTGTTGTCAATGTTTTCAATGATTCAGTTCGCACGTATGTATTTATGTATTGATGTACGTATTAGTATCTGTGTTGCATTGTGTTAGCAAAGCTAAGCTTCGCCTGCGACTCATCAACGCTGCGCAGTGCAGTGCTCATGAGTCGCGTGTCCGTGTATGAGTATTAGAATAAAGTGTCTTACTTATGCCTAAATGTATTTTGTTTGATTTGTGTTACAAAAAAAAAAGAGTCGTTACTGTTTTTGTTATGTGCATTTTTTTTTTTTTTTGACATTTAAGTTATTTGTGCGCAACTTTGAAGCGTTCATTTGCTTTAATTTTCGTGAGCTTTGCGTCAACAAAGTCACGCACACACACATATATAAAACTAAACTTTGTATTTTTGTGTATATTTGAAAAGAAACGGAGAGCGTTTTGTAAAGAAAAATAAAATAAATAATAAATGAAATTAAGAAAAAAAAATAAAAATATAAAATATTACAAAATAATAAAAAGTTTGTTAAAAATACAAAAGAAAAGTTGAAAAGAAAAAAATAATAACATTTCAGTATGCAAAATTTTAGTCTGCTACCCCAGTAAATATTTACAAATGAAAGTCAACAAAAAGCCGAATGACAAAAGCAATTGACAAATATAATATTTATTGTTGTTATTGTTGTTGTTTTTATAAACACATTAAAACAAGCACAACAAAAATTGTATTTATTTTTTTTATTTTATCATGCTTTGTCATTTTGCAGCTTTTTGTTTTTTTCTAAATACTACAACAAAAAAAAAATGTATTTAATCAACAACAAGAACATTCAAAATCCAAGTTCGAGTCATGCAAGCATTCAAAATAACACTAAAAAAAAGTCTAAACGAACGAATACTACAAGTATAATTCGAGTATTTTACACAATTCTCTACTCAATATGCTTTTGTCTACAAATGAAGACGAGTTTGCCGCTTTTGCCAAAAACGTTGTCTGAATGCTGAGCGCTAAAATCGCGTTGGCATCACCTTTGGCACCGCAAGTGCTTTGGGCGTTCAGCAGTGGGTTGGTTAGGTGGTCAGGTAGGCAGGCAAACAGGCGGACAGGCAGGCAAGTGGGCTGTTTAACTCGCAGGCAATCATACACTTTATAGTAGTGCGCTTTATGGTATATATATATACTCATGCATACTCTGTGTGTCTGTATCTCGTTGATTACTCAAATACGCATGCCAAGGCCAACCATGCCGGCTTCGATGACTACGACTCAGAAACTACTTGTTTACTTATGTATGTAGAAACAAAATGATTCGAAAAATCAAACCAAAAAATAAAATCATAACTAGAATAGATTCAAGTGAGTTCAAGTACATGTTCATATGCGAACATAAACGGTGCGCGTTCAATGATAATTTACACTGATTGTGTTGGTTGGATTATTCTTTGTTTATTTTATAATATTATTTACTCTTATGTTTTTGATTGCTTTTTTTGTGTTGGTGCGCCAATTTTTTATTCAATTTGTTTTCTTTCTTTTTTTTTTACAATTTTGTGTGTTTTGATTTTTTTATTTATTTGTTTTTGCATGTTCACTACAACTTATATGATTGATTGATTGTTTGATTGATTGTTTGTTTGTTTGTTTAATTGTTGTAACGCTTTGTTTGTTTTTGATTGCGTATGAGACTAATTTGTGTGTGTCAAATAAATAAGTAGAAGAAGAAACTTTTGCATTAACGTAAAGGAAATCAAACTGCAAACGACTAAGTTGGGCAATTCTAGTCTTGTCAGCGGCTAAATTGCATTTTCAATTTGTACAAAAAGACATGTCAAACTTTTTTTTTGTTTTTTTGTTTTTTTTTTTATTCTTAATCATTGCAGAACTGTGATAAAAATATGCAAAGATAGTAAAAACAAACAATTTGATGCCTGGCCACGCATTTTTCTCATTATTATTATTTTTAAAATTAATTATTAATTTTTTTTCACTGTTTTTGCGCTAATATTCAACTTGTTTTCTTTATTATTTTTTTTTTTTTTTTATGAATATGGCATGGAAACGATGCGAAAAATAAAAATAACCAAAGAAAAGAAAGAAAAAAGGTGGATAACGGTAACGGAAATGGATGCGGATATGGAACACGTCAGCGGAAACGGAAACTGTAGCTGAGAGCGCAGTATACATACATATATTAAGAGAGAGACAGAAATATAGAGAAAGAGTGAGTGAGTGACGGGAGAGTCAATAAATTTGATAGAGAGCAAGCGAGATAGGTGTACTGCTAATTGCTAATGTTGTTTTTTTTATTGTATTTGTTGTTGTTTTGCTTTTATTAGTTTCTTTTTTTTTTTTTTTTTTTGTAAATTTTCAAGTTCATGGCTTCATTTTCATCATCACCATCATTAACAGCTTACATGTCTTAGCGTTGTCTGGCCTGACTGAGGGACAGAATGGCGAAGGGGTGGCGCGGTTGCGGAACAGTTGTTGGACAAGTTGCCCTTTCGTCGATTGTTACTTTTTATTTTTAATGTGTTTATTTTGATTTTCTTTTTTTGACTTAACATTTTTTTTTATTTTACTTTACACTTACGCTTAAAAATAATCTCTCACATGTTGTCTTTGATTTTTGGTTTTGGAATTATAAAAAAAAAAACACAAATATTTATACATGTATAAATGACTCAATGTTGATCTTAAGCGCATCCACACACAAACTTCAGGCCTAACTTGACCGCTATTGAACTCAAATAAGTATTTGTGTATGTATTTTGTTGTTGTTGTCTTTATTGTAATACGAGTATTAAACTAAACTTATAAGTCTTTCGATCAGCTTCTTATGACAATTGTAATATGGATTTATTTTTTTGTAAATTTCTAAACAGAAAATGTTTGAAAACGTAAATAGTTTTTTGAGAAGTATAAAGCGATTTATAAAGTTAACGAAATAGAAAGAGAGCGAGAGAGAGAGAGAGACAGAGACAGATAGTTACAGATATAAAGAGAATGACAACTCAAATATGAACCGAAAATAAACTAAATTTAAACAAATGGCATAGAAAAGTTATTATACAATACAATAAATTCAATCAATGCTACAACACTTATTTATTATTAATTTTATAATTTAATTATTTATTTGTTTCAAGAGTATTTTATCAATGTAATGAACAAAGGAAATCGGAGCTTTCAACGTTCTGGATTCGGCAAAGCTCCGTTCCAAATTGAGGCTTTTTAGACGCCTGACTTTTACAACATATGACGTCACAGTGCTAAGCTGAACTTATTTTTGGCATTGAATTTTATTTTTATCTTTTCCTGTATCTTTAATGGTCGGTCGTAAAAAATTATTAGCAAACTTAGGCCAAATGACGTCATCTGCGTAAGGAAGTCAATCGCTTGGCAATGCATCTGCTTTATGTAGTATGTATAGATGTAAGTATGTATGTTTTATAAGTATGTGCATATGTATAAGGCTTGTTATACTCTATATGGATTGTAAGACTGTACAGTTTTCATCTTTATTATTAATATTTATTATTATTTATGTGCTTACGGAAATTTAACTTCTTCGCCCAAGTGAGTTTATGCGTCTTTGGCTTGTATTTATTTGTATCTACATAGATATGACACATTGGGCGGCACTCAAAACTAATCACTTTTGTTAAAAAAGTAATAATTTTAAAATATTTGTATTATTTTTTATTTTTTTTATATACAAAAAATATTTTTGTATTTTCGTTCGTGTTGCAAAATGTATAAGAATCATGTACAGTTTCTTTCAAAACACAAAAAATGATTCCAAAAGTAAGAGAGAGAGAGAGAGAGAGAAAAATAAGAAATGATGTATATATAAATATTATTTGATATTTACGGAATGACAATCCAAGGCCATTATACATACACGTTTACATATTTTACAAGGCTAACAATTACATAAATACATGATTACGATTACAATAAATGTTGAAATGTCAATTGATTAATTGATAAATTGATTAAGGCCGACGTACAATACACGATATCGAAGGCTATAGACACACACATCATACATATGTAGTTACGTAAGTACATATATGTTGGTTTATGCATTTACATACAGACAAATGGTCGAAATGGCGAATAACACAATATAAACACCAATCACTGATTTCAAGTGGTAGGGTATTTGTCCGTTCGTTTGAAACAACATTTTTTCCTTTTTTCGGTTTTTTTTTTTGCCAATTTTAATTTAATTTTCTTACTAATTTGTTTTTGCTAAATAATTTTTTTCGTACCGATTCGATCGTTTTTGAAATCAATCAATATGCTTAATAATCAAAAAACAAACACAAAGCGTGCAAAATGATGTCATGAGTGACTTTTTTTTTTTTAAATTATTATTTTTGTAATTAATTTACGAACGAAAAAAAGAAAAACAAATGAAAATTTGAAGGAAAAAGTCACTGAACTAATAAGAAAATCATAGCATGTACTTTTGTATATCGACAAGTACTCAGCACAATTACACAATATTCAGATCAGTTTTTGAAATTTTTTCAATACTCAGTTCGGATGCCAATAAGTATACAATAAGACAAAGACAGAGTTATATGTTATAGTTAGTTAGATAGAGAGAGATAGATAGATAGAGCGTAAAATTAAACAAAATGAAAATGTAATTAATCAATAATCGATGGACAGACAGAACAGACTGAAGAAGTTCGATCTTTTACGTAATTACGAGTACGAGTATGTAAGTAAGTATGTAAGTAAGTAAGTAATTATGTATAGATGGAAGAAGAAGAACTAGTTACGACGTCTAACTAGAATAACGTTGATCAAATGATAATTAAATTCGTTTATTTTTTTTTTTTTTGGGTAATCAAATATGAATTGAAATCGAAAATTGGTAATCATAACAAAAAAAAAACCAAATTAATTCTCTAGAATATTAATTAAATTCATAATTTCTTTTTTTCTTTTTTTGTTTTTGTTGTTTTTGTTGTTGTTATTGTTGTACGTGGATTTGTTGTAAATGTTAGAATTGATTTAACGAATTAGTAATGCTTTTTCACATGTCCATGTGTGTGTTTGAGTGTGTATGTGTGATATGTTTGTATTGTTTTTTGGGGTTTGGATTTGGACAGCCACACGTGGCGTATTAGTAACGGGTTTGGCTTAATTGCGGTTTGGCTTGTTTGCTTGTTAGAGGCGTGTTCATATTGGCTGCGCGCACAGCATGGAGCAGGGCGGGAGCAATGGAGTGGGCTGCGGATGGGCATGGTCGCGAGCGTTGTCATTGGAAATGTCTGTGTTTGTGTGCGTGTCTGCGGGCTTTTGTTGGGGCGGGGCAGGTGGGAGGCTGGTAATATTTGTACATCAAATGTGTGTAAAAATCAAAATAAAATTTCTGTACTTTTCTTTATTGAATTTTTAATAATTAATAATACTTCTTGTCTTTAATTTTGTTTCGAAAAAATTATTAAGAAGTTTTTTTTTTCATTTCTTTCAGTTGATTATCATAATTTAATGAGTGAAAAGCAAAGTAAAAGATAATTTACAACCAAAATTTGTCAATTTTTTGGAATTTTAACGGACACGGATTTCGCGCTTAGAAATTTCATTTTGATTTGGTGTTTATTTTGTTTGATTTTTTACGTATTTTTTTAAAATTTTTTGTTGCTTTTTAGTATGTTTTTTTTGTTCTTCTATATTTTTGCAGATATTTGAAGAAGTTCGTTTTTAACTTAAACTAATTTGGTAGATTTTTTTTTTGTAGAGTATTAATATATTTTTTTTTTAAGTTAATTTTTTAATTATTTGTTTGGTTGTTTGTTTGGTTGGTTGGTTGATTGATTGATTTGTTTGTTAATAAAGGAGTTTTTGTCTCACCTTCGCCCCTTCTCATTTTTTAATGTGCCCCCATATTTGGCTCTTGTTCCAATCAAGTCTATAATCTCAGGTATACAACTTGCGAAAATCGCCTGGTTACGATATGAAAGAATGATGAAAGTGAAGAATTTTTTTTATATAAAAACAAATTTCGATTTTAAATGCAACACAAAAAACGTAAGTTGAGTTTTGAGGGAAAACGCAGAAGTCCTTTTATTAGATTTATCGATATTATTTTGTCTGTTATGTTAATAACGTCGAACACTCCAATCCGTCGCAGTTGTTGATATTATTATTATTTATAGGAGAATAAATAAAACTTTATAAAACTTACATGATTTATATTATTGACTAAATTAGGCATAATATTATTATCTTCATAGCTTCGTGCAACAGTTTCGAATCTATTATCATGCTATCATACATGATTTTATATTTAGTTGATGTTTTTTTTTTTTTAAATATTTTTTGTCATATTAATAATTATACTTAAAAGGCTTCGATTTCTTGGGGTGTGCTTTGTAATATTTCTAATAAATTTTTTTTTCGAATTTTTTTCATTTATGTAATCTTCAACACTGTTCATAAAACACAAAAAACGAAGAAGTAGAAAAGTAAACCTCACACAACGAACACATTTGGTTTTCTATTTGTTTTTTTAGCGCTTCGAGCATTTTCGCCAGCCCTGGTTTATGCCTGGCGCATGTGTGTCTGTGTGTGTGTGTGTGCGTGTGCAAAATGGCGATCAACTTGACTGTGGGGGTTGGGGGGAGCATAAAAAATGAAATGTTTATGACGCTGATACAATTTTTTAGGTCTTCAACGCTTAATTGTAATAACTTTTCACCAAAGCGTCGCATAAAGAAATTAAACAAATATGTTTTTTTTTATTTTGTTTTCAATTACAACAATTCGTAACAAAAACAAAATTGTATCTAATGACAAATAATATAAGAAAACATAATGAAAAAACAAACGTTCTGAAATGTTACGAAACTGAATTTGCAACTAATTTGCAATGACATGTATGTACTTGATTTGAATTAACTATGGTGGCATGTAATACGAGAATCTTATAAGAACTTTGTTGTGATATTTTTGCTGTTATTGGTTTGGTTTTTTTATTTTTTTTATTTTTGTTTTTACTCTGGTTTCTATGCGTGGCTGCGGCATACAAAAATGTGCAAGCAAATCAACAATTTAAGGTTTATAAGTTTCAAGTTAAAAAATTACGAATAATAATGATAATAATTGATATAAGTAAGTAATTAATGAAGTAGTTAATTAATTAATTAAGTAAGTAAGTAAGAGTAACTGTTGTAGGCATGTTATTAAGTTTGTTAATTAAGTCAATAATTAATTTTATTTGCAAATAGTTGGTATCGAAAGAGTAACTACGGCAATTAATTGATTCACAACTTGTTTAAAATGTTCAAAGTAAAACAAATACAAAAACAAAATTCCATAAAAAATGAGCGGCAGAGGACGAAAAAGAAAGTAATAGAATGTGACTTCAAATAAGTCAAATGCAACGCAACGCAAAATGAGCTATTCAAAGATAACACAAAAATAACGCAATCAACGCAAATGAAATCAAATCAAAGCCAAATTTTAGCGCGAAAAAATTAAGTAAATAAATTTAAAAAAAATAATAATAATAAAAATGTAATAAATTTTACGCTGAAATTGCATATAAAATCATAGTTTGATTCTTTCACTTTATTTGCTTTTAGGTTGCTATTAATTATTCAAAAAGTACGAAAAACGCGTTCAAAGTTATTTTTTATTTTTAATTTACTTAAAAAAGTTTTCGTTATATTTTTTTCTGTGCACGAAAACTAAGTGAAAAGCACTGAAAGAAAAAGTATTTCAACTTTATTTAACTTTTACAAAAATACAAAGTATGATTTTTTTCTGATAATTTCTTTCAATTGTTTTTTTTTTTTTTGTGTTAAAAAAAAAATTTGTTTTCTCAGTGTACCCAAAATGTTTTCAATGATATACTCAACAATTCATATTGAATGAATTTGACAACAAAATGTTTAACGTTTGCAAACATTAATTTTCACAAGAAGTTAAATAACGATTTGTTATTTAATTGAAAAAACCAAATTCATCGATTTCTGTGCTCACATGTACTCATTGACACAAAAGCGGATCAAATACTTCTGTAAATTGCTGCTGGACCAGGTTAGTTTACAAAAACAAAACGTTTGCATTTTGCATGATTAATTGATTAATTAACTAATATGAGCGAATGAAGAAGAGCATAAGACACACATGAGCAATGCACTTTCTTGTCACTCATCACACGCAGTGACGTAGTATGCAAAAAGTATCTAATAAAAGTAGAGACGAAAGATTATCAGATGAAAAAGCCAGAGAATGAGGCGCTTGGCGAGCCTCTCTCTTTTCATTCTCTCTGCATTAAATGAAGCCATGAGTGGTTGGAACTGATGTGCCTTAAAAAAAAGCTCATCATCTATCAAAACAAAAAATTATACCAAAAAAATGTAAATAAATCGCAAACATGCTTCGAAATCAAACAAAAGACAAACGACATCGAAATGAATATGACACTTTTTGGTGTTTTTTGCATTTATTTCTGTTGCTTCACTGATTTGTTTCTGTAAGTTTAAGTTAATTTTACCAAGTTAATGACACATACATGATGAGTTGTGATATTAGCATCTCTAAAATGTGTTTTAAAAAAACGGCCGCCATTTTTCTTTTGTGTTTGTCAACTTGCAAATGCTCAGCGCACGTAAAGTACATGATTTGTCTTTAAAAAGTTCTTTTTTAAGATTTAATGAAAAGTATAAAAAACGATGAGCAAAACGTTAATGAAATTTACTTCAAAACTGCACACAGCACAGCATTCCCTGTGAGGATACGCCTACGGCTTAGCTATGAATAAAAGCAACAAAAATTACCAAAAAAAATTAAAAACCAAAAAATATCCAAATGAATAAATAAATTATTTTTTTTTAATGAAACAAATTTTACAGAAGGATTTGACAGTTAACTAAATACTTAAGCATTTCAGTATTTTTTTTTTTTTGTTCAAAGATAATTTTAAAAAATAATTTTAAAATGTGTTGTTTTTTTTTCATTTTGTTGAAAAGTTAGCTTTTTTCTTTTTTTTTGTCTTAGTTTTTGCTTGTTTAATAATTAATTAGGTTAATCACAGTCACATGCCGCCAAGAAACCAATGCCTTTTCAATTGGATTTTGTTGTCTTTTATTTTTATTATTACAATCTCTTTTTTTTTTTTGGTTTTTTTTAATAAGTTTTCGAGTTGTGAAAATAATAATATTATGTTACAATACAATCGTTAACGAAACGTGTTGTTGTTGTTGTTGGAAAAACGCTGCTCTTGTGCGCTTTTCATTTCGTTTCTATTTGTTTCCTTTTGTTCTTGTAAGTACTACTTGTCTTTGTTATCAGTAAAAAACATTTTGGTTCAAATTCTATCAAACGATTTGTTTAATATTTCATTGTTTTTTGTTTTTGTTTTCGTTTTTTTCGATTTGTTCATTGTTTGTGTGCAGTTGCATGTTTGCATGAATGCATTTTCGAAAATCAAAACATTTCAATATGCAAATTCAGACGACGCAAAAACTTTAAACAAAAAACATTAACTAAACAAAATAAAAAATCGTACAAAATGAGAAACTTTTGTTGTTGTTTTTTTTTTAAATAAGTAACTGCGTATTTGTTGGTTGTTTGATTGACTGACTGATTGATTGGTTGATTGATTGATTGAAAAATTGCTTGATTGGTTAGTAAATTAAAAAAAAAAACAAAATGAGTATTTCGTAAGTTTTCTTCATATTTTTTTTTTGTTTGTTTTTCGTGTGTGTGTTAAATAAATTTTCATTTGTTCGTAAATTGTTTTTTTTTTTTTGCTTTAGCGGTACATCATCATCATTATTATGTTCATCATAATCAATATCATCAACATCATCATCGAGTTGTGCGTGTACCTTTTTCTAGGATCCTTGCTATAAGTTCCACCATATTTGCTTCTTTGGGCAGCCAGTTCAGTGATTTCTGGTATCCAACTAGCGAACACAGCCTAAATTCAACACACATGACACACATTTAAAGACTTGTTGTAGTTTTTGTTGCTGTTGTTTATTATTGTTTTTGTTTTTTTTGTTTTTTTTTTGGTTTTATTGTTATAGTTGGTTTGTTGTTGTTTTTGTTTCCAGTTATAAATATTAGCCCTAATTTTCAAATGTTCTTTTTTGTGTCTTTCAATAGAGCTTCAGTTGAGTAGAAGAATCGATATGCTACAAGTCCCTTAATTTGATACGATACTTTCAATAAATGCTCCTTAAACAAACACACACGCACACTCACACATACATACACATATTAACTACACACACTCATACGCTGACTAATACATTTATACAAGTATATGTACACACACTCACACATTGTTTTTTACAGTTGTTTGGTTATCGAAATTGAAATTTTACTTTTTTTTTTTTATTTCAAAACTATTAAATTACATGTAGAAAATCTTTGCGACTATTTTTTTTTTTTTTGTTAACGTACGAGAATTTTTACAAGTTTTGTGATTTCTTTTTTTTTGTTTTTGTTTTTTAATATTTTACAACAAATTATTGCAGTATTCTGCCCCAGGTGGTGAAACGACGCTACTAATTCAATGTTAGCTCCCCAACAAAGTTTTAACGTATATTAGAACAAAGAAAAAGTACAAAATTAACTATGGAGTGCAATTGGTAAGGAAAATAAAAAAAACCAACAAGTTTGCGAGGAGCTTTCAGTTCTAAGGGAAGACATCGGCCTGACGCCGAGGTCAGTACACCCTACATGTAGCTCACTAGTTAAAAATTGCTCACAGTTTCAACACGATTTCTAAAATCGACAACATCATAAGTGCTTAAACATGGAAACGAATCGAATTCGGATACAATTTTGGACTCGTAGTGCTCACGGGCCTACTCACTGCCCTATGCAGAGTGTTGCGTGCGGCACTTTCTATCAATGTAGGGTGTAACTGAAAAAACTCTTTAAATTAAAATGAACAGTAAAGTGAATGAAAGTTCATAAAGAAAAGGATTATTTTGGTTTTTCGTTCTTTTAATATATTATTTTAAAATGGACGATTAGTTTCATAGTATATAAAAATTTTACTTAGCAATGCGTGACCGATATAAGTATTTGTTATGACTTTTTACAAAGACTTCTGTTGAAAAAAAAAAAAAACAAAACGAAATGTATCTATGAGAATATTTACGCAAATGTTGTGTTAATTATCAACAAAACTAAAAAATTCGAACGAAACAAAGTCGAAAGCATTGCAAAAAATCGAAACATTCAGTTTTGAACGTCAGAAGAACGTTGAAACGCACGCCTAAGAAAGTGTCAAATGTTTGAGTTTGAGTGAATGAACTTTTAACTGGAAAAAGAAATTCAGATAACGAAAACAAAATGTAAAAATACTATGACAAATATTAGACCTAAATATGTGTGATAAGGGCGTGGCTTTGGTGACGCTTAACAAAAACAAAAATTAAACCAAATTAAATCAAAACAAAAAAAAAATTAATACTTCAACTAGAAAATAATACAAAAACAAAAATAAAAAATAAGAAGAAAAAAATCAGATTAAACAAAATCATATTATTTGTTTTTTTTTTATTTGAGCGGACAAAATTGTTGTAATGAGTAAAACAAACATAGGGCGTAGGGTGATCGTTATGATAGGAATTCTCACTGCAAACTACAAAATATGACTTTTCAAATGATTCAGTTCGATTAATGAAAGTCAAGTACATTTAAATAACAAAAAAAAAAAGGGTAACAGACTAATTAATTAAGAGACAATTGCGTTTAATTGCATTGCATAATTAAAATTAAATTTTAAACATTATCGAAATTGAATTGAAGAAGTAACAAATCGAGTTGACAGCGCTTCGTTCACGGCTACTAACATCGAACGTTATCGATATTGTTAACGGTATGCGCGAAGTGCGCTAAGCGTAATAGAATCGCGTTTAAAATTTGGTTTCTGTTAATTTTTTGTATTCAGTTTTTGTTCAAGAAATTGAAATAAAAGTTGTAAGGAAATGAAAATAAGTAATAATTATTATTTAACGACTTTATACAAAACGTAAACGACGCGAATTCACACAATAAGAGAGTCATGAGTTAAATTAATTGTTTGATAGCGCGTTTTTTTTTTTTTTTTTTTTAAAGTTTGAAATGTAACTAAGCCAGTTTTCTTATATTTATGATAAAGTTAATATTTATATATTGTATATATGATACATATATGCATATAAAATGTTTGGTATAGTATAGACTACCTCTTTCCGTGTTCTCTTTTGAGTTCACCGCCGTATTTATTGCCACTACCCACGAGTTCAATTATTTCCGGTATACTGCTGGCAAACATTGCCTAAAATATCATCATCATCATTATCAACAGCATTATCGATTACATTGTTAACATCATCATCATTATAACCAGTATCATCATCATCATCATCATGAGTCTAATTAAATTTGTTAGTGTGCCTTATATAAGTCTTATTTAGCCTAACGCAAAAAATTAGTCTCTGTCGTTTACCGTTAACGACTCAACACAAACATACATGTATCTACGCTTATCGTTCTGCTAAACAAATACGAACCGTTACTGTTTTTTTTTATTGTTTCATCGTGTTCATGTTGTTAAGTTGTACTTATATAAAATAGTTAGAACAAAACCTAACGAGAAGCGCTTCAAAACTTAAAAAGTAGGTAAGGATATGCGGCAGCCAGCATTGCATGCAAGAATATGCAATCAAAAAAGATAAAACTGAATGATTCGGTCGCGGAACTGGACCTCAGCCGGATATAGTTCCAGTACTGCCTTTCTTAACAAATGTTTCATTGATTTTTTGTTTACTTTATTCAATTTTTTTTTTTTTTTTGTGTTTCATTGAAAACATTTATCGTCCAAAAGATACAAAAAACAAAAAATCGTTGTCAAAAAATGCTCTGCAAACGCAAAATCATAAAACGCATGCATTAAAAATTGTTTAAGAACGTCTGCTAATTCTAAGAAGAGAATTCTTGGATTAAAATTATATATATATGTTTATATATGGGAAAAGTCGCGCTCATAAGAGAAGGGGCGGGGAAAAATGATGCGTGGATATGTAAGCTACCAGCACTGCAAAGTGATGTCTACACGGGTATACCGCTTTGAATTAACAAAAAAAAAAAAAAAACTTCAAATTATATAAGAGTTAGAAATCATCGTGAGAAGAAAATGAAGCATTAAATATCGCTGAGAGCAACTGAGATGATCTTAAGTGCAGCGACCAGAATGTTCTTATATACAGTGCCAACGTCATCATCATCATCATCATCATTACCACCACATTGTTCACCAATATAAATATCTTCATACAACATCTTCAACATCATCATCATTATTATCATCAATTTGATTGCACATGTTAGAATCAAGAATAATCAAACAGTTGAAAAAAGTAATAGTTATTTTATATAATTGAGTAGCTTTGAGGGCAACGCTTTGTACTGCTAAAAGTGCTACGAGTATATAAAATTTAGTACGAGTATATGGTAAAGTAAGTATTGTATATAGTTATGGCTGTATATAACCAAATACATTAGTTATGTGGTACGAGTAGTAAATATTAAATAAAATCAATCATAACAAATGAATTATGTTTCAACTCAACTAATTTGAAAGCTATGAGCACTATGAGTTTTACTGGATTACAAGTTCTTGGTTTCTCTTTACTTATTTATTCAACTAAACATCTTTATTATTTATTATGTAAACTATATATGTATTAAAAATTGGCAAAATTCATTCACACTTTCGGATTCGGATTAGGACTCTTCCAGCCCAACCCCGGCTGCTATCTAATTAACTTTATTAACGCGTTAAAAATACGATAACACTTTCAATTCAATACAAATTTTGTGTCTTAAATGATCACCGGTAGCTGAAATTTTTAATTTTTAAATTTTTTTTCCCTTCAAAACACTGACACTGCTGACGTCATAGGTTAATTGAAAAAAAAGACTTTTTTTATAACGCGTTTTCACTATAAAATGTTAATTTGTTCTTTGGTTTTTTGGGTTTGTTGCGTTGAGGGTCAAACTTACCAAGCCGACGAGCAGAAAGAACACAAGAAATGTTCTTCCCAAGACAGTCTCACAATAAACGTCACCATATCCTACCGTTGACATGGTCACAATTAGGAAATAGACACAGGTCCAATAGGATAATCGATGAGCATTATTAAAATCCAGCGGATCGCCAGAGTTTTCCAGCTAAATTTTAAGTAAATGCGAAATTGCATATGAGCACAATTTGCTTGATTCTATACTATTGGACGCAGCTGTGATGCATCGGCACAACGCCCGGCAGACCTGTTGCAATATTTGGCTGATCAATGTCTGGTTCATTCAGATGGATGGCACAGTTGCCATTTACATAAATCGCTCTGGCTTTGCTCATGCACATTAAGCGGCCAAATATTGTTTGCCCACAGGTCGTCGGGGTTAGCGCACGATGCACCAATGTGTGTTGAGAGAGATTGAGGATGGGTCGGGATGATCGTACATACCAAATGTATAATGCCCGCTGCTGTTAACCACACGGATATAAAAATTGATACTAGTTGAGCCAAACGTATCGAGCTCGATGTTTTTAGTACGTTTAAATATTGTAAAATATCTGGAACAGTCATGAGACGTAGCGCTCGAAGAAATCGAAGACCTGTGCGAAATGGAATGAAAGAAAGAGGAGTTTGGTGTATGAGTGTATGTGTGTGTGATTGTGGGTGGGGAAAAAGGTAATAATGTTGAGCCGAGTTTGCTTTGATATAGTTGATCGAAGCAACATCGTCTCAACACGCTTTGAAAAGAAAGTCTATAATGATGTGTAACGCAAATGAGCGTTCTGTGGTGAGTACATTCACCATTGCTACGTTCAAATGTGTACAACACTATGTGCAAGACACTAAATGTATAAGAAGTGCTTACCGATCCATGTTCGATCTAAATATATTGATACAAAGGACGGGGGTATTGTAAAATAATCTACAAAACTGTACATCTCTAACATAAACCAAAGCTTATCGGACGCCGCTATGAACTGCAAACGCAAAATGATTAAAACAAATAATGCGATTAGGCAACAATGGCATAAACAATTGACAAATTGAGAGACGAATGAACTTACTCGTATAAAAAAGTAAACCATAAAAAATATGTTGAATGCGAGATCGATCTGTTGAGTAATGTTGTTACTCCATTTCTGGCAACGTTCGACTTCTTCGCTAGACGCGTCCACAAAGTAAATAATGAGGGATGCGATGCTGAGTATAAACACAAGTACGACCTGTAAATACAATACATTTACATACATTAGTTTTGAATAGAATATAAAAAATTTGACTAAAAATAAAATTTTGAAAAATCTTTCCAAAATTGTCGACAGCTGTCAAAAGCCAATTTCACATAATTCATATTGTAAACAACAAAAACGACAACGATTATGATGATGCTGATGACGACAACAACAACAAATCCACTTAACTCGACTCGACTCGTATAAATCATGCAGACGTCAGCATTTATGTCCATTAGCCACTCAGTGACTAATTTCGAGGCAATCGGTGTACGTGCGCCATTGAACTCGACCGACTAAGCGTCCGTCTGACCGTCCGTCCGTCCGTCTGTCCATATGACCGCCCACGCTTGCCAAACTTAGTGGGTGGGCGGCAAATTTGGCACCATTGCTGCACAAAATACAATATGAGAAGCAAACATTTTTAATTGCTGTCACAGCTCATTGATTCTGGCCAGGATCGCGCGCGCAATTCAGACAAAGAGATCGAGGGCGCAAGGTGAGCGCACACAAATCTGTCGCATATCATCATGAAAGTTTTACAAGGCAATTTCATAGAAGACTTCATCTTCTTTTTCTGTATTTTTTTGCTGCTGCTGCTCTGCTCATGCTTATTTGATTTCTTTTGTTGGTTTTTTTTTATGTTATTGGCGAATTCACCCTGACCTGAAGAAGCTAACTCTCAAATGCGCACATAAATCCTGACTGGCGTAAATGCTGGCAAATGTTAGGTGAAATCACACACACACATACACACGAGTGCAGAGAAAATTCGGTGTGCTGAATAGTTGTTTGTATGACCATTGTTGTCGTTGTTGTTAGGTGGAAATCAGTCTGTGGCTTTGTGCGGCGAGCAATTCGTTTGTTCGCTCTTGCAATCGTTAAATGTCAGGGATATGCGGTCGGCGTCGCAGTCAGAGTTGCCAGAGTTGCCAGCCTTTGCTTAATTTCATTCAATTTCTTTGCTATTTTTACCGCAAATTTGCGTTGTCCTTCCACCAGCCCCACCCACTGTATGACTTTACGACACAACTTGGCATTGTTTGAGGTTTGCCAACGTTTGCTTTTGCCAACGCTCGAAAATTACTTGGCTTGTCTTGGCTCGGTTTCGAGCTTTGCATGGCTTTGCCAACCAGAGAGCAACTAAAGTTGAAATTGAGTCTCATTTCGTGTTGTATTACATATTTAACTTTATTGCTTTAGTTATTGTCATTACTGTTGTTGTTGTTGTTGTTGTTGGAATGTCGTGAGGCAATCGTTAACCTTGTGCGCGTAATTATTTTGATTATCGGCAAAGCAAATTTAACAAATTCCACAAAAAAAAGTAAGCGGCAAAGTCAAAGCAGAAATAAACGCGTAATAAATTTGAAGCGACTTCGCGGTCTTAACAACAGATAAGCGAGAAAGACATTTAAATGCAAATTTTTGGTTTGAAAAAAAGAAAAACCAATGAAAAAAGCAAATAATTTGATTATTCGCTGCGATTTTCAGGGTGTGCCAGAGAGCGTTTACACCTGACGCCTTCATGTTGAGGCTACCAAGACGGGAAAGATATGCCAGCAGGATAAACATGATGACTAAGACAGCAAAGTGTCTGATGACGATTATGATGATGAAGTGTGTGATGGCGTCAGATGCTCAAGTCAATAATTTTCAGCCACCACAAACAAACTGGGTCAATCACTCAAAGGCAACCGCAGTCGGGTAAAAAAAAATACTTCTAACATATAAAATATTGACAAAAGCAGAGAAAAGGCAAACCAGCAAGAATAAAATTTATTTGATTGAGCGCAAAAAAGCACTTAAGCCATTCGACAAATGCGATTTTTGTGGGGTTTGAGTGCAACGCGCGTAACATCTCAAAAAAAAAAACAAAAATAATAATATATTTTTTCATTTCGATTCACTCAAGTACACACACACGCACACACACACAGAGGGAGAGTGAATTTTCATTGGCAAAAGCAACTCAAAAAACAAGGAAAAACACAGACGAAGCGGTGAGGAGGAACGCATGCGGAAACACGTGTTTCTATGCCATTTGAATATGATTTATGAGCAATCGAGTTCGATGCCGTCTGCTTTCTTTGTTTATTGGTTGATGGTTGGTTAGCTTGTTTGTTCGTTCGTTCGTTCGTTCGTTTTCGCTGCACCAATTGAAATAAAGACAACAACAATAAATTAATTTTATTGTATTTTCACTCGATAAACATGGCAGTAAATAAGCGCACAAATAATCACATACACACATGTAAACAGACTCAAAGAACACTCGCATAAACAAGCAAACAAAATCCAATTCGAGAATATGCAAGCATTGAGCAATGAAAGCGCCGCGGTTGTCAATCATTGAAATAAAGACATAAAAATTCCCAAAATCATAGCAAAACTATTAAATTAAAATAACAAAGCAGAAGTTTATTGTACGACACTTCATTACAGAACACTAAAACAACTCATCATGATTTTTTTTCTTAAGTGAAATTGCTCGCATATAATAAAGAGAGATCACGTGTCGGCTGCCAATCGGAAGCCGAAACTATAAAATTACTTGAAAACAATTTCCTAAGTTAAAATTAAATTCTTTGCATGCCTTTTGACAACTTTTAAAGGCATTTAAGCGGCAAAAAGTTGCAACTTCCGCATTGAACTCAACTAAGCCAATTAGGCGGGCAAAAGCACATGCAGAAGAAGAAGAAGGAGACAGCGATCAGAGAGCGCGAAGCATGACGAAAGCCTTCTATGGCTTGTGGCGCTGCATAAATTCAAAAATTTCAAATTAAATTCAAGCATGTCATATGCATAGCATAACAACTTAAGCAGAATGAGTGAGGGGGCTGGTGGGTTGAGGGCAAGGCATGACATTTGACAAGTCTATGTAGTGAGAAAGAAAGGAAGACAAGACGTGATGGTGCGGCAACGCATAGCAAATGAGGAAAAACAAGCAGAATAAGACATGACATTTAATATTAGCACAAATACACTCACACACACATCCATATAGACATACAACTGGCGCAGTGAAAGGGTGAGGGCAAGGGTAAGTGTAAGTGTAAGGTGAGGGCATGGAAAATCGAAAGTAATTTATTCGCGTGCCTCATGCCATAATGAGCATGTGCTTTGCTGCCTGCCCAACTTATTAACAAACATTTCCCGGAGCGCTTCCAAAACGATAACCAACAGCGAAAAGCAATCGTTGTTGTTATTGCTGTTTGTGCTGTGCTCTGCTGCGCTGTGTTGTTGTTTGTTGGTCGCCATGCCAAAAACAAAAACAAAAACAAAAAACCCAAACTAAAACTAAACTCGAAAATATTCAATCGATTTTCTGTTTGCCATGTTTCATGTGCTCGCTTCCTACTATTTGTCTTCGGCTTCTCTCCTTTTTTTTTTTGCTTTCTTTTTCATGTTTACTAAAATTTTGTTGTTTTTCGTTTTTGTTTTGCGTTCGCTTAAATGTTATTGTCGTTGACGCCCACACGCTTGTTACTTGCCTATGACGTACACAACAGTAATGTCGATGATAATGTTGCTAACGATTATGATGATGATGATGATGATGGGGAAGATGATTGCCAACGGAGCGAGTTTTGTTTTGCCCTTTGGCATTTTTTTGTTATTAGCAACGAGTTTTCGAGCAGAGCTTTGCACAAAACAAGAAAAACGTGTAGTATAATGTTAGGCGCGCGCACAGTAGATAGCAAATGGGCGAGAAGAAGAAGAAGCACGGAGTAAAATAGAACAAAATAAGGTAAAGTAGAGAAAACCATCAAGCGGGCAACGACTTTCTTTTTTTAATGATAAGTATAAGCAAGGCAGACATGTGAAAGATAGTAAGAGAGAGAAGGAAAGAGAAAGGTTGGCGAATAGAGCGCAAAGTAAGCCAAATAGAATCAATGCTGTCTAACAAATAAATTCTTACGATAAGTTATCATAAACGCTAAACAAAAATAAACAAAAAAAAATCACACAAAAATTTAATCAAATACAACAAAGAAGCTCTTAACTTTTAATCCCTTGCTAAGTTTAGACGCTGCTGTGCTTTGGCACCTTCTGTCTTTTGTCTTCTTCTTCAGCCTTCTGAGTGAAATGACGCCACCCACAAACGATTATTATCAAAAAGCGAATGTGGCGGCGGCGGCGGTGACGTTGGCAAGCTAAGCCAATGTTATTAACTGATTTAGTCATCGTTTCAACTTATGCCGAGCAATGCCATTTAATTGATTGTGCTGTCAGCAGAAGGCGAGTGAGCCAAAGCAAAGCAAAGCTATAGCGCGCCCAACATGACGTATGCGTAATTCGGTTAATGAGCATTATTAAATAGCTTAAACGACACCATGGCTGGTAACGGTAAATAGCGACAGCGTACTTGGCTAATGCCACGTCAATAATTATCGCAAACTCGATGGCTGGGTGAGTGGGGGGGGGAGAATAAGTGAGTGAGTGGGCGTTGGGTCGGTCGTTCGGGCGTATGAGCAATGAGCTTTTGTTTGCATGCGCCAACAACAACGCGCATATTTTCATTGTTGTGCTGTGCTGTGTTGTATCTCCATACAAAAGAGTCGAAAATTTATGCGCTGTACCTGGAAATGGCACATTTACTTTCATATTTCCGCTTTCGACATGCAATATTTCATTTCCGTGCGCAACTCCCACAAGCGCTCATCGCAGTCGCCGTCGCAGCAGCAGAGGGGCCAACGAAAGCAGCAACAACACGCGACATTACCTGAATGAATGTACCATGGGGCTACACATGGCGCTAGCAACATTAAAGGCATTTTTGTTTTGGTCTTCTTTTCTTTTTTTTATTTTTATTATTTTTATTAATATTTTTTGTCATTTGTTTCATGACACAGAAAACAGTTTCATATGTCAAAATTTTGCACAAATGTGCACTCAACTCAACTTGATGCACGAACAAGCGTTGCTTGAATTTTTTTTGGGTCACGCGATTTGAGCTTTGAGCACGAGGGCGGGCGAACCGGACCGGACCGGAGGCGGCAAACAAAAATGGAATTATGTTAAGTGAAATGTGACAGATTGCGTCAAGGCTGTGCAATGAAAATGTGCAATGAAACTAATGCCAGTTAACATGCCTCTTAATCAAAGGGCACAAGCACACATGATGTGACATTGATTTAAAGCTGAACAAAGTAGTTTAAAATTGAACGTTTTGCGTGAATTGCATTCCACGCACAGACTGGCTGACAACTGACATTTTTACAAGCCAGTCAACAACAACAACAACAGCGATAAAAAACTGCTTAAAGCATTAAGTAATTGTCAAGACAACGCAAACAATTAACGAGCCACACCCACGCAAAGCCCTTCTGCGGCTTGGTTTACCTTTGGCTAAACAACAACAGCAACGTATTTTATTTGCATTTACATACATGTACATAGAACAACGCCGCATAGGGCAAAGGCGTAGAAGCAGAAGTGTGTCAACGTGTCCAACTGAGTCCAATCGTTGACGCTGAATAATGCATAAACCGCTGGGAATTGAGCAAAAAATATGATCCTATTTCTGTGCATACGTATAGGCGTGTCTGTGTGTGTGTGGTTGTGTGTATTTGTGCACGTGTGCACTTGTAGCCAGCGACATATAAAATTGCAGACAGGCAGCGTTCAACCATGCACTGACACGCTTCAACACGCCCTTCAGCCAACCTAAGCGCGCTGGAAGCCAAGCCGACGACGGAACGACTTCCTATGCCAACACAACTGACCGCAATTTGCATGCGACATGATTTTGTGATTTTTTTTCAAGCTTTTCTATGCTTCCTCTTTTTTTGGATTTAAATTTATTTATGATTTGAATTTTTTTTTTTACTTTGTTGCTGTTCTGTGTGCGAAACGCGCTTGACCAAAAACAAGCGTATTTGGCAAGCGACGCGACTCCATGAAAAATCGCTCTTGGAATTCATGACCAACATGCATGAATTTTTCAAGTGGTCCTTTATCGCTTGTATTCGTATTTGTGTTTGTGTTTGAGTTGGTTTCAAGTTGAATTATGTTTTGCATTTATAAAAGAATTTACATTCATTTTTTTGTTTTTGTTTGTTTTTGTTTCGTTCGATGAAACAAGAACAGTTCATAAAAACAAATTATATTTTGTATTCGAGCGGAAACAACAAAAGTCCGAAGCACTTTGAATATGAATTGGAATACATGTATCTTTCTCATGATGCTGTTTGGCCAACAGTGATTTGCAAAAATCTCAGCGCACAAATCTTTGATTGCGAAACACGAAATTGACTTTTTTTTTTTGGCAAGCACAAATCTTATTAGGTCACAGAACAGATTTTATATAACTTGAGTGACTTGGTTGTACATTATATGATATGATATGATAGAATAAGATTTATAGATTCATTCATACTCACCAAAATTCGACCAGTTGTCGTCTGACCCGAGATAAGCTCGCCAGCCCAGTCTTTTGCTTCTGTCATAAAGGTGCCCTCGAACTCTTGCTTGTTGCGTGACGCCTTCTGCTCCTTCTGCTTGGGATCGTTGGGCCCGAGATCGGGCTCCTTGCGACAGCAAACGAATGCAAAGGCGCGCCATAGCAGCACAATGAACAGTCCAGCGAGGAATGTAAAGATGCTGGACAGCAAGAAACACCAATATTTGCGAACTTTAAGACAATCATCGGCATCGAATGGTGAATCTGTTGGATCTTCGGCCAATGATTCGACAGTGCTTTGGTCACACCCCGACATCCCCTGCAACACGCCAATGCACACAATAAAAAAGAGAAAGAAAGAGAGAGAAAGGGAGAAATGTGATTAGTTCAGTTTATATGAAAAGTGAAAATCAATGGTTCAAATATTACGCATACGTCAAGTGTGACATTTGAATTAAGTGCGCCTTATTGACTCAAATGCCAATGTAAGCGTTCTACGACTTATTTTGTAATTTCCTATATATGCATATGTGTCTGTCTGTTTCTATGTACATGTGTGTGTGTGTGTGTGTGTGTGAGTACATTCGTGTTTTCTACACTTTCGCTGCATTTTTGCTCAATAACGTCTCATGTAAACAATTTCTCGTCTATCGTCTATTTCCTTAAAAACGCGCAACGCTGCCAAGAATAATTTGCAATGCATTCATTTTTATATGAGTTGAATACTTATGCGAATGTAAGCAAAAGCTAAAAATGTCATAAACTTGAAATTTTGTTTTCTTGTTCGTTCGTTCTACGTTGTTGTTGTTGTTTTTGTTGTTTTTCGATTGGGTTAATTCTGCTGCATTTTACTCTGCATTGCATTATGTCTCTACATACATACATACATACAGATTGGTGTATCTAAGTATCTGAAAGGCATTGAATTTGGCTTACATCTGTGAATCGCTCGGTGAAATTTATGCCGCTAAACAAGTCCTCTTGCATTTTGCAGCCGCAAACGAGTATTTTCGTACGTAGAAAATTACATTGCCACACGGAAAGGGTGAGGGCAAGGGTGAGGTAAGGATGTCGCGCTACTCGACCAAATCAACGTGAGTAATTTCTTTCTTTTATTTGTAGGTTTTTTTTCGTTGGTTTCGTACACTTTGCTTTGTTGTGCTTTGTGTGTGTGTGTGTATGTGTGTGTTTGTGTGCTTTGTGATTCAGCTGCTGCTGTGTTTTGATTTATTTATGTATTTTCGCTTTTATAATGCTTCTGTTTTCTATTTCTTCAAGTGCGCGTTCACAAAAAAACAACACTTCAGGCCACAATGATGACGCCACGCATTCATTTTCGGCCGATTTCAAACTTTCGACATTTAAATGAGACTTTTATTTAATTCAAATATTTTTGGCGCTCACCGATCTTTTTTATTTTCCTTTTTCTTTTAAAAATAGCGACAAACAAAAAAATATTATTTTAGAATCAAAACGAAACACGAACGAAAAGTGTCGACGCCGCGCGCACAACGAGCATTAAAGTGTTGGTGTTGGCGTGGGGCAGAGGGGCAGATGGGATGGGGCAGGTTTTGTGCTAGGCGACAGGTTGACAAAACGACACACATACACACACCAAGACGCTGCAGCTTGTTTCTAGCTGAGTGTGTGTGTGTGTGTGTGTGTGTGTGTGTGTTTGTTCAAATAAGAACACGTAATGAGAATTTTTCAATACAATTATTATTTGCAAGAATCAAAATTCATTTCGCGACACTTTTAACACTTTTTCAACAAATTTGTTTGCTCAAAGGCAACACTAATCGCATATATATGTATGTATGTATTTCACCAGATATTATATATCTGCGTAGACGCACGCACACGCAGAGCGAATCACAACAACAACGACAACGAAAAATGTCACCAAGTGACGACGACAACGACGGACGACAGACGAACACGCACGTTTTTTCTCAACAGCGACAACGAACACTTGAAAGAACTCAGCGGCGATCAATGCTGATCGTTATAGAAGCAACGCGATACAAGAATAGCAAAAGATACAATTGAGGAGCGTTGCAAGCGTTCGGCACAACTTGTACTTTCAAACTGAAAGAAAACTCTTCGAAAATGCTCAGTGAAAACACAAGAAAAACAACAACAAACAACAACAAAATACGTTTTTCGATTCATATATATGTACATGTGTAGATATTTTAATACAAAACGTTTGCATATGTGTATGTGCGTGCTGAGATACTCGTTCTATTCCTATTGGCAGCACAAACGCACACACACGCACACACACATAAATATTTACTCAGTCACTCGCTCGCGCTCAACGCTGTGTTGGCCCCACAAGAGAGTCTCTGATGGCCGCGAAAATTACACGAAAATTTTTTGTGCGACAAAAGTTGAGTTTAATTAAAAACGAAGAAAACAGACAAAAGATACAAAATAGCAGAAAAAAAAGACAACAAAAACAAAAATAAAAAGTGTAGAAAAATATATAAATAAATAAATTATTAGTTAGTCGCACTCATGGAGCACACCGAACGCTCGTTTAAGGGCGCCCTCTGTGAGGGTAATGGATCTTTGGGGAAATGGCGGTGGTGGGCGGTGGGCGGTGGGCGTTGTGCTGCTGATCTGCAGCGACGCCGCTTGTCAAATCACCTGCTCAAATATTCGGCTGACACACAACTGGTCTACAGGCAGACAGACAGACGGACGGACGGACAGACAGATGGCCGCATAGAGCGAACAAGAAAGCGACCTACCGACAGACATGCAGGCTGACTTGATAGCAGGTGTGCGACTTTGACTATTTTAGTGACTGCGTGACTTTCTGTGTGTTTGTTGTATTTGTAGCAAATGTCGCTGTGTCACGCGAGCGCGTATGTGTGTGTATTTGACAATTTGTCCGACGATTTCATTATTTATGTGTCACATTTGCTGTTTTCCTGTTTTTACTAATAACGCTTTTGCTAATTGGACATTTTCACTTGAATTTTATACGCTGTGACGCTCGGCGCTTCAAATAGAATGAAATTGAGTAACATTCATGTCTATTTGCACATATTCCATTTGCGTGCCTTTGCTGCAACTCGCTTCCCATTTACTGCGCATTAACATCGCATTAACTTCGCATTAATAATGTGCCTCAGGGCCTCATGCCACCGAACAGTTGCCACACACGCATTTCCCCATTGCAATTGCACGCCCCCAATTAGCAGATTATCACATTGCAGCCCTTAAGTGCCAAAATTCGGCCAAAGACTTTCCCTGCAGTGATCTGTCGCTTGCTGAAGCGTCAAAGCAAATTTATGGCACACAAATAAATTTAAATAACACAACTAATTTTATGTCTCATTAATGATTAAGAGTATATATCATTTCGTTGCCTCGATTGCGCCCTCTGTGTGTCAATTTATGATTTCTTTTTTAAACTATTTTTATAACATGATTCATGTGCAAAACTAAACAACAAAGTAGTCAAGCAAAAACAAATATTACTGCCGCTGATCTTAATTGATTGCCTGCAAAATAAAATATGAAAAAACGAAATGATATTATAATAAAAATGAACATAATAAATGAGCCGAAGCAGCTGCCCAAAACCACGCGACACACGGCAACGCTTTTGGCTCAACTCGTCATATTTGCAAACGCAAACGCAGAAAAACATGACATTTCGAATATTTTGAATTCTCTTTTTGACTTTTTGTGATTTTTATACATAAATTTATTTTTTCAGCTGTCAACAAACTCATATAAATACACAAAACGCGCTGCTCAACGACAAGTCGTGTTAGTAACCAAAAGAACGTCCATAAATATGTTGGAACTGAGCATTTGATGCGCTTGATTGAAATGTTTATTACACAATTATGACACTTGCAGCCAGTGACGATCGCCGATCGCCGATAAACAAGCACACCGTACGAAAGTTTCGACTTTGTAGCGGTATTTCAGTTAGACTCGCTCACATGGCGTACTTGGTTCAACTGGCAACAGCTTCGTTGATTCGATTGCCATGAAATATGAGCGATGACTAAGCGTGCGCCTTCGCTAAGCGCTTTGATTTATGACAGCAAAAAAAAAAGTACAAGTATATGCAATCAATGCGCATCACAATCGTAGACAGCAAGCAAACAAAAACAAGACAGTCGAACTTGATTTGAGTTCGCCTTATAGCGAAATATCGATTATGGGCTTGAAAATATTGACGCATGTCCATCAAAATTGCTGCCATGCCATGGTCTGAGGCGAGACTTGGGCGTACGTACTGACAAAATGACAAACTGACAAATACCCTTCGACAGTTGAGCGATTTATGACTGTCGCGACTTTTATTTGCTTTTTTAACGATATTTTTTTGTTGTTGTTCGTCTCATATTGAGTGTGAGTGCGTTATGAGTGCGACCCTGACGTTGTTGTGGTCGCGACGCCCTCAACCCCGCGATGGCTTACATGAGCGTTTGTCATTGTCTTAGCGCTGCGCTTCGTTGCACTTCGCAATATGTCTTGGACGCTTGGCAAAGGTCGTGTGCCCGTTGAGGTGTATGCAACAACAAAATGAAACCAAAAACAAAAACAAAATAACAAAAATTTACAATAATGATTGATTAGCAGAAGCAGATACAAGTAGACAACTAGACAAGTAAGCAAGCGTTAGAATTTCTATGCCGTGAATTATTGAAAGCAAGTCCCTTTTATGTTACCTTTGACGATGTGGGCGGAAAGGGCGGCAAATCATGGCAGTTCGGACACCAATAACCGTTCGACATGGCGCTATCTGTGTAACTGTTTATCGGTCGTGCTGTACGTGAGCGTGAGCGTGACCGTGTCTTTGACGTTGCGTGTAAATTTGTGTTTTTTGAGTTCAGCGTGCATTTTCCAATGGCATATCGTTAATGGATCTGTAACGCTGCTGTAAAATCAAAAAAACAAATCGAGAAAAAATCATAGACAATCAAAATGCAACTGAAAAAAGTTGAGCAAACAAATAAATAAATAAAAAAGAGGTGCGTTAGTGAGCAGAGTATGATTGTTCGATCGTTCCTTTATTCATCTGTCAGTCATTAAACAAGTTACAGCTTCGGTTGATAATTTTCTCACTTACCTAGTACAGGCTAAACCACCGAGGCCAGGCTCCAGGGCTGCCAACATTCACACGACACGATCGCACATGTATGGAGATACGATGACGAGTTGCCTTTGCCTTTCGGAACGTTCGTGTTCGTTTTTTGCGCGTTCTTTATTTGGTTTGGCTGCGTTCGGCTCCGTTCACTTTTACGTTGACATTATTATTGTTTATTTGTTGTTCTTATTGTTGCTATTTTTATTTGTTGTTTATTTTTATAACTTCTTTTTTTCGCTTAACACTTTGATTTTTTGTTGTTGGTTGTGTTGGTCAACGAGTGTTTTGTATTTTTTCAATTGGCAATTCTCTCAGAAATTGCTTATTAAATTCATTGTGCGTTTGCCGTTCTGTATTCTTTTTATTTTCTTTATTTTTCAATTTTTCTTGATAAAATTTTCGTTGCTTTTAATTTATACGCTGTGAAAATTGTTACTTAATTAATGCATTTATATTAAATTTATTTCATTCCTATAATATTCAAAGCAATTATATTTGCCAGCGCGCTTTTCACTAACAGAATTTCATGTTGTTTCCGACAGTCGTGCGACAATAGAAATGCACAGAGAAGCGACAATCGAAGAAGACACAGAAAAACAACAGACACACGCACACACACAACAACAACAACAAAGGAAACACGCGAGTAAATAAATAAACAGGCACAAACAAACTTCAAATCGAAGCAGCTGAGCGTACGTTAAAGCTCACGTGCATGTGCGCGTGTGTGTGTGCATGTGTGTGCCTGTGTTAGTGACCCAAA
The DNA here is from genome assembly GCA_034638295.1 of Phortica okadai. NCBI lineage: Eukaryota > Metazoa > Arthropoda > Insecta > Diptera > Drosophilidae > Phortica > Phortica okadai. Next base: position 1,410,299 of record CM067849.1, on the reverse strand, counting down.
CACAAGAGCGCATGGAAAATGCTTCATATTCCGAAAGAGCAAACACGCATGTGCTAAGAAATGCTCACCGAAAAATTGTTGAATGCTCAGCAAAAGCTCTCGCACACTCACACACATACACACGCGCACATAAACACAGTGTTGAAGACAGTAACGCTGCAGGATATTTGTAAAGGAATTTTCTTAATAAACGATACGTTGAACTATTTACATCAAACGCTCACGTTCCTTTGAAGCTTTTTCTTTCTACTTTTCAATTTCTTTTTGGCGTCAGCATAAATATTTTACACACATTTCAGCGCACTGAAGACTTGAGTCGTTTGCATTGTTTAACGTGGCGTATGTGCGATTTTTCATGTTGCGCCTAAAAGCAGCAACACAAAAATGTAATTAAATGAAATCGTTGTGTTTTGTTGGTGGTGGTGGTTCATTGAAACGCATTTTGGTTTTATAAACAAAGCGAATATGCGTGCCAGCAAAAGGCATTGCCACCAATGGCGCAAGTGTCGGGGGGCGGGGGGCGGTCGTCAGCAGCAACGAGGCAATGAACGCTTCCAAGAGCAATGCTTGAAAGTCGCTTTGATACGGAAACACACTGCCCTAGTTTTCACTCGTTTTTAGTTTTACTTTGCACACACACGCACACACACACACACATACGCACGAAGTCACAGGCAAGTAAACACACACACGCACACACACATGCATACAAAATGATACGCACTCAATAGACACACGAATAAGTACAATAAATAGGACAAAGCCAAAAACAAAATTTTAATATATTTTTTTTTTAAAGAATTTTTTAAATTATTAAAAAGTATTTATTACAGTTATTTTTGTAATTAATAATTTAATTGGAATATTTAATTATTTAAAAGTTGAGTTTACTGCACGCTTGGCTGCATGTTGCAATAAAAAAATCGTATAAGAATGATGGCATGACTTGTCTAAAACAATACGAAAAAGGGACACCTGTGAGGGCGAAAGGCAATGAGACGTAAGGAAGGGCGAAAGGCCCGCCCGCCAGGCAGGCAATGTCAGTGTTGCCATTGTTTGTGAAAATGTAAACAGCAGCAAAAACAGTAATGGAAGAAGAAGCAGCAGTAGCAGCAGCAACGTGCCTTGCTGCGCTCGTTGAACTCGAACGAAATTGGGATTAATTCCCATTGTTCGTTCGTACATTTGCCTTCTCGTTCACACACACACACTCGCTTGCCTGCTCGCACGCTTGTTGGTGCAGTTGTTTCTGTTGTAAGTAACGGTATCTACTCCCTAGCACAAATACACACACACACACACACACATACACTAATAAAAGCTAGCAAGGAGCAACCCCACAGACGCATACAGTGACTGACACACTTATACAACGACAGCGACAACGACAACGACAACATCATGGAAACATGAAAACGACGCACAACAACAACAGTGACGACGACGACGCCAACAAGCACAACAAAGCCAAAGTAGCAGCAGCAGCAGCGCCAACAGTAACAACAAGCATTAAGCATTGCGCACGATACAGAGTAACTGTATCTTCGCATTTCCATCGACATTATCATCGTTTGCGTCGTTGTCGTTGTCGTTGTCGTTGTCCTTTCGTCATCCTCGTTAGAGTCGCGCACTCGTTTTCGCTTAAAATGTGAATAACTACATGAGTATCTTTCGCCTCGTTCGTTCGTCCGTTCGTTCGTTCAATTCGTTCGTGCACACGTTTGCATGTGTGTGTGTGCCCACATATATATAAATATGTGTGTGTATGTTAAAGATGTAAAATACATTAACACAAAACATTTTCCTCTTTTCGTCTTCTGATTTCTTGTCAATTGTTAACAATTAATTTCTAATTGAATTCGTCTCCCATTTTGTTGAACTCATTTCCGTTTCCTATGACTAATTATGTATTTTTTTAGCATTATTTAATGCGTTGCGTTTCTCTGCTGGCGTTCGTGCGTTTTAATTAAATTTCCTGTGAATGTGTGTCACAGAATTTCCTTTTTTCACTCAAACGATTTTCAATGGATACCGAAAAAAATTTATAACTGCAGCTTTATGCCTATAAAACTTGCGCAAATTACAAAAAATGTGCTCCTCAATGGGCTTCATTGCATATTTTACACTTGAAATTAATATTTCACAATTTTTCAGCGCTTGAAGAAAATTTTCACTTTTCGCTGTGAGTGTGTATATTATATAGAAGTGATTCTACTTTTTTTTTTTTTTTTGCACTTAACACTCGCAAGCGTCACACACGAACCGAAATGACCAACCTTTATCGTCAGCAGCGGATACAATTCTGAATGCTCTGGTTTTCTGTGAGCCAAAGTCAGTTGAATCGAGTCAGTTGAAGCTTGCCAGTTTTCCAGGCAATTTTTCGCAGAGCTTTTTCGGAGTGTTTTCTTTTTGAATGATTTCATTGTGAGACGTGATGGCGCGCAAATGCACCTAGAATTCATTTAATGAGAGTACAACGGGCGCACGTGGCGTATGAGTTCTTAAAACGATATATGTATATCAATGCCTTTGAATAGCAACTAAATTATCTATTTTTTTCTGTTTTCATTTATTTATTATTACTGTTTGCTTTAATTATTTGAGCAAACGAGTGGAAAGTGAAATAAATTAAAAAATGTCTAATTGAAATTCGGTTATTTTACTTTGGTTATCGATAAAAAACAAAAAACATCGGTCCGAAGTGGAAGTGCGTCTGTCTTTCGTTGTTTTTGTTTTCTTTTCTTTATTAAAAAAGACTGACAATCTTATCAAAAGTTATCCGAAATTTAATTTTAATTAATAATCGAAGCTCAAAGCATCAAACTTGTAGTTTACTAAACTATTGCAGTATGTCAGCGCCAACCATGGCTGTACTGGGCGGCGGCATCAGCGGCCTCTCCGCCGGCTACTATCTGATGCGGCGCTTTGGCAGCCCACTGACCATATACGAAGCGACGCCACGCATTGGCGGCTGGATACGCACAGAACGACACAAAGACCGCGGTTTCATCTTTGAGTCAGGACCGCGCACAATACGCCCAAAAGGCTTGCCGGGTGCCAACACGTTGGAGCTTATTGACGAACTGAAACTGCCAATCACACCAATTCCATCAAAACACGTTGCGGCACGAAATCGTATGATTTATGCCAAGGGCCAACTATGTTTGTTACCGAACAGTCCGGCAGGCATCTTTGGCGTAAAACCGCCATTCTCGAAACCTTTGTACAAGGCATTCTTGCATGATCTAATGGCGTCTGCAACAATATCAAAGAACGGCGATGAATCGATTTACAGTTTTGCAGAACGGCGCTTTGGCAAAGAAATAGCAGATTATGCTATCAGTCCAATGATTTGCGGTATCTGCGCTGGCAACGCAAAGGAGATCAGCGTACGATTCCTAATGGACGGCCTCTTTGAGAAGGAACAAAAGTATGGCGGTGTTCTAAAGGGGTTACTTTGGGCAAAGTTTAAAGAGAAAAATACTGACACGCCGGGTCTATTTGCGGAAAAAAAGCCTGATTTGTATGAAGTGGCCTGCCGTGACAAGTGGGCAATGTATGGAGTGCAAAATGGACTGGAACAATTGCCGAGAGCATTAAAGAAATATCTCGGTGAGAACAATGTCAACGTGCAGATGAGTTCCGAGTGCAGAAATCTTACATTTAGCGGTGATGGCGTACAGTTGAATTTGCGTGGCCAACAGACACCTGTGCAGCATGTTATTAGTGCACTGCCTGCCTACAAATTAGCTCCACTTGTTAAAACGCAGCATCCGTCACTGGCAGAACAACTGTTAACTATTCCATATGTGGATGTAGTGGTTGTCAATTTACAATTTAGCGGAAAGCATTTGATCAAACAGGACGGATTTGGTCTACTGGTGCCGCCGTTGGAAAAGTTACCCATCCTAGGTATAATTTTCGATAGCTGCTGTTTCGACATGGAAGACAACACAATATTGACCGTTATGATGGGTGGCCATTGGTTCGAGCAATACTTTGGCAATCGGCCCAATCAAAAGCAAATCTATGATATAGCCATAGATCAAGTTCGGCGCATTTTGGGCATTAAAGACGACCCGAAATTTAGTCGAGTGAACATCTTGCATAAGTGTATACCTCAGTACACAGTAGGCCACTCGAGACGCGTGGCGGCAATTCGACGTTACTTGAAGGATCACAAATTACCGCTTAGCGTGTGCGGTGCTGCCTACGATGGTGTTGGCATCAACGATGTAATACTCTCCGCGAGACGTCAAGTGGAGTCGCTGAACTTAACGCATGCATAAACATTATTACTATTATGACTGAATACGGGAATTTGGGTTAATTTGTTTTGAACTGTTGTTTTTTTTTATTTTGTTCACCTCTTCATTTAAATATAAGTGCCTATATAGTATTTTCTAAGCTGCCAGACATTCTTTCTATTTACCATGGCCACCTAAACATGGCGGACTTTTTTGCATTTCCTGTTCAGGTGCCCATTGCTTAGGAGTCTTTGCCTCAATGGAGAGTGCATGTATAAATTCAAAGCCTGCGGCCTGCAGTGATTTTTTGACTGTGTCGTTGACTAGGCGGTGGCGCTGTAAACAAATCAAATATTACAAGTGAAATACAAGCCAAAACGTTCTGAAATTACCTTGATGAGTGTCAAGTCATTGAACTTCTCAGACACGATAAACACTCTAAAATGCGACTCCGCCTGTTTGGGTGTGTTGTGCATGGGTGACTCGTTAATTACCTTAAAGTAAAACAAATTCATAATTAATTATTGCAATAACTAACGATGAAGTGTTTGGCAGCATACCTCCAAAACGACCGGCTGCAGCTCTTTCGTCAACGATGTCCTGATGGTATTTTCTATGGGCGGGTACTTTGCTTCACTCGACATTGTCAATTTGAATGTTGTGTTAAATGGCGCCGTGGATTTAATTATTTGGCACACGCTCCTCGCGTGAACTCCGCTAACAAAACGTGAAACTCCAAACATTTTATTTTTTTTTTTTGAGTCGACAACAGCTGGTAACAGTTTACGTAATCGATTAACAATCGATGGCATTCTGATTAGAGGTGGAGAATCATTGATTTTATCATTCTCATTCAGACCGGCATTTCGAGTTTTTTCGATAACTTTTCGGCGGACTTATCGAAAATTCAAATTAGGTTCGTTTTATTTTGGTTCAATTATTCTAAAAATCATTGACAAATCGCGGCGGGAGCCTAAAAAAATTAACAGAAAGGGTACTAACGAAGAAAAGTCTCAAGAGTCTAATTTTTTTGAAACCATTAGGTTATTTTTATTTGATTTTTAAAACTGTGAGCAACTAAACGGAAAAGATTGTAAAACAAACTAGAAACAAAAAGTTTGATAATAAACAAGCGTTTTTCAATAATCAACCAGTTTTTTCAACTTTGGTGGCGCTGAAATAACAACACGGCCTCGATTGCCGCTACTGCCAGAATCTGGCGGTTGCCGAGGTCGTTCACGATCTCGACCGGCATATCTGGTATCTCTTACGTCGCGATGTCGTGGAAGCTCTCGCTCACGATCTCTGCCAGCGCTACGATCTCGCTCCCTGCGTCGATTGACTGACTTGCTACGACGACGTCGCCTTGATTGACTGCGACGACTTCGGGAACGCCTCCGCTCACGGCTGATACTGCGGCGGCTACGCGATCGTCGTCTTCTCTCGCGACTATTACTTCGATGACGACTACGGGATCTACGCCTTTCACGACTCACACTTCGACGCCCACGTGACTGCCGCCTCTCGTGACTACCACTTCGTCGATTATGCCTTTGTATTTGCGCCGATGTAATGCGTTCTACGCTACGTGATTTGCTGCGACGTAATCTTTTTGTGCTGGTCGGTTCAGAGGCACCATCACTACCCGATTCCTTACCACTTGAGGGCGTTCCATATTTGTGTCTTAGCTCTCGTTGCCTATATCGATAATAATTTAACTCTGAAATTCATTTACGGATTCAATATTTGCAAACCTTCTTCTCAATTTTAATGCTAATTCGCGCATTTCATCCTCACGTTCTTGTTGCATTTGTCGCTCCCGCTCGGTTTTCTCGATCTCTGCACGTTTATCGGCTTTATCTGAAACATTTAAAACAATAATTAATAACTCCTTCATATCATTTTATTTTTAATGGTTGATCCCATACTACACTCTTGGCTTACATTGCCTGTTGAGCAAGTTCTGCATTTTACGCTTTAGCCGCTCGCGCAAATTCAGACGGCCGCCACCAGATGAAATAGCACTCGATCCTTGCATGCCACCCTGTAAGTAGGCACCACAATATGTTTAATACAATTCAATTGGTGGCCTTAGAGGACCACCCACTAACTGCAACACTAAGGGAAGGAACATGCGATAACTATCGCTTTCTATCTACTGTCCAACAATGTTCGAAATAACGACAACAACGACTACAGGGTGTAGAACAGAAAACTAAGGATTGATGAACTGTCCATGGTCAGTCTAATGTCTACTTATTGGTCCACTCTAAAGTGAATCAGGCCTTTAGATCTCAAATAATTTGGAATTTTACACGTGAGATTTTTGTTCTCCAGTTTTATGAAGCAGTGAAATATTTTGGCGTTTCTTACTGACTTTGATTTCGGTAGCAGAACTATATTTGCCTGTTTGATTACCAGTGGTGGACGATGAGGTAGATGGCAAGGGATTCGAGCGATCGGAACTGAAATGAGACGAATGAAGACATTTAATAGAAATAGTTTCGTGTACGAAGTAATGCAAAATACTGTTAAAGGTCGTTCAACTTTACCACATGTATCCAAAACTTACGTAGTGTCCACATCTATGTTTCCATCGGAGTCATCCGGATCTCTGCCCCGCACAGATCGAGACTTATCCCCGGCATCCGATTCTGCGCTGCTTTCTGACGTTGAAGTTGATGTATCATCCCCACGCTTGCGTCCATAATAACGCTTGAGCGGTGGAGGAGGTGGCTCTATGACCTGAGGTATTGATGACACCATCGCAGATGTTGAAGGGGCTGTTGTCGCTGTAGCAGAAGTTGAAGTGGCGAGGCTCATAACGCGAGTTGGTAATGGATAACTTATCATTTCAGGCGGTTGAGGTGGAGGTTGGTTGATATTAAATACCGGTTTGACCGGCACAACCGACGAAGTTGTAGGAACAGCAGTAAAGTGCAGCGTTTTACGCTCCACACTGGGCGGAGGTGTTGCTCTCCGTTTTGGACTTACACCTTTGGTTCCTCGGTGCCTGTTGTCACGATGGCTCGAAATTGAGCGGGAACGACCACGTCGACCTCGTGATGAAGCTCTTGATGAACCCGAACTGCCCGAAGAAGAGTAACGATTACGTGAATGTGATCGACTGCGGGATCGTCTGTGACGACGCCGGTCGTTGGAAGTAGAACGAGAATGTCTGCGTCTTCGCCATGAACGCGATCTAGACCTTCTATAGTAACTCCGACGGCGACTACGACGTCTGCTATGGGAGACACTCCGACTCCGAGACCTAGAACGACTACTATGGCGATCAGTCTTGCGTGCAATCCGTTTTGCACTCTCGTTCATATGTTTTAGTTTTTCAAGATTATCCTTTACTTTTTGAGCATACGACACTTGTCCTGGCTGCAATACACCACTAGCCGATATGCATGACTCACCAAGCGTATGACCAGGCTTGTTAAGATTAATTGTTATTTTTGAATGAGGCTGCAATTCATCCTCACCACCAAAAGATGTAATATAGGTTATTTTTTCGGTACCGGGTTCTGCCGGTGAGGGTGACCGAGATTCGCTCTCTTCATCATTGTCTTTTTTGCCTTCTTCTTTCGCAGCATATGAAGGCGGGCTAAAGGGTCGATTTGCAATACGACGTTCCTTTTGAGCACGTCGCTCTCTCCTTGATTTTCGACCGCTTAGTAGCATTTTCTCCTGTTCTTCTTCACGCGCGATACGTAATGCATCTGCTTCGTCAGCATCTTTTGTCAAATAGGAGTAGAAATCGTTGCTTTTCATTCCATAGTTCCGGCCACAGGCATTAAGCTCATGAGCTTGAGCTGTGTCCAATTTAGCTATGTCGATAGACACATCCATATCCATGTCGGAATCAGATTCATCCGATCCTTCCTTGTCAGCGGGTGCGGCAACTGGAGGAGCATGCACACCCATAAGATGGCCAAATGGTTGTGACCCACCCGACCCGGTGTCGCAAGTGTCGTCGTAAGAATAGCCAATAGTTGCACCGGTCGCCTTCTGTTTCTTTTTGCCCAAGTTACGCTCAGCTTCAAGCTGTGCATTCGCTCCAAACTGTTCCTCTAAAAAAAGCTGATGAAGGAATTTCTCTTCAGTGACGTTGAGGAAATCATTTTGAGCAAGAATACGATATCGCTCATAATTTAGTTGTCGTTCTTCTTGCGTTATGTCTGTTTCTTCAGCGCCATCAGCACCACTTTTTGTAACAGGTGGAATAAAGTCCAAGTGTGCTCGAACATCGAACCTGTCGATAAGATTGTCCTGCTGTCCCTGCCATGGCACACTGTGAAAGTAAAAAAAAAAAATTATATGCATACTGGAATATATATATGAAAACGTAATTAGAATCTTGGTGTTAAATCAATAAACGTTTAGCTTTTGTTCAATATCACTTGCATGATTGCTGCGCCGTCGCCTGCTGCCGCTACTGCTGCATCCAAATGTATTTTGCAGCGTCTCCCGTGCACTTGTATAAATTGGGTTGGATCTGCTTGCTGAGGACGATATTGAAATTGTAAGAATTAGATTTCCGTATACAAGAAAACGTTTACTAGCATTTGGCGGTTTTCCATACACTCACAATCTTTTCATAGAAATCCTGTCGTCGTTCTGCTCTCTTCCGGTAGTCTACTATCAAGCCTCTTATACGCCGCTCCTGCTTACGTGCTTCGTGCCACATTTTGGACCCTTACAATTTAACACAACACTAACAATCTGATTGCATTTTTCAGTAAAAACTTTATAAGTTAATAATTTTACTACAATTTTATAAAAAACCGCGTCCACAGAACGTACGAAGGCTGCTCGCAGACCAGTTGTGCCAATTCTTCGCGCACAAATCATCCCGATTTGACAGATCAAAAATAAAGGGTGGACACAACGCACAAACTTGGGGGCACTTCCCATATTGACATAGCTCAACTGCCCGTACAATTGCACGGTACATTGGACCAGTCAGTACTTTGCTTTTAGCTCTTCTCTTTTAGTCCCACAAACCCCTCAATTTCGACAAATTAATGCTGAAATGCCTTAACGAAACTACTCTTGAAGCGAACATAAGTGCAGCTATCGTTTAAATGTTGATATGGCTCATGTCATATATCATGTCGTATACTGCTTTAGCTTATTGCACGATGTAACGCAAGGCAACATAAGCGTAGACATAATATGAAATATGCATCCAGGTGCCATTTACGACGCGATGGGCTGTTACGTTTGAATTGGTCTTGATTGGACTCATGCATAGTAATAATCAAGTAGATATAAATAAGACAGTCATACTCTCATAAATTATTGATTAACAATTGTTATGAACCAAACGTTAAAAAACGGGAATACCGGTATGAAAGAATACAAATATCTTGATATCACGGATATTTGAACAACTTCACTAATTTGTAACGAGTTTTTAGACAATGCATGCCTAGTAACCGCGCGTGGTTATTCCGGTTTTTCGGAAAGCCAACGACACCCGGCAAAGGACATGTGCTTTGTAAGTGTTGGCAGCAGAAGTCCTTTTGCCTGTGTTGACAACACTGAAATGTCCTGGAGGGAGGACATACAAAGAGATAACGTTGAAAACTAGAATATACCACAACAATTGTCGCCGCCGAGTGCATTGTGCGGCATCGATTTTGAGTCCTTTTCGTTCTTACGCATATCCGCTGACTCCTAAGTGAGAAAGGAAACTATAACTGGTTTTTGTTCACATTGAACTGATGTCTGGCAGACATTTTTATTTTGGACAAAAGAATAATTACAATAACTCTGGAGACAATGACTGTGATGACCTTCTTTACCCTGGCGAAGATGAAACGAACGGGGAAGAGGATGTTGACAAAGACGACGACTCAGAGTTTTTGCAGGATGTACCGTATTCATCGAGCAGCGTTGATCGCAGCTCGATTGGATCAATACCTTGGGCGGACGACGCCATAAAGAAAAACAAGCAGGATTGGGACCGGGTAGAGCGAATGTTATGTGGCGAAGAAGGTCTGCCTGCTGAAGAGCCCGAGTTGCGCCATGAAATTGAGGATTGGCAGAGAAAATTCCCAAAACTGATGGGCAAGAAAGCGAAAATATTAAAACAACAAAGCTTCGAGAGCAATCACACTGCGAATTTGGATGACTCTGGAGATGTTGAAACCATTTCAAATCTAAGTTTAAACTCTCTCGTTGATGAAGTGCTGGACGAGGATAATGACGAGGACGATGGTTTCTTAACACCCACCGTGGAGCGCCAGCAGACCAAATATCGCACGGATATTCACGAAACTACTTACTTACGTCCGGAACGTGATGATTTAGTTTCATTGCTAGACCGAGATTTACGTATAACATCCGTCAAACTGCGAAACAGAGGTGAAGTGTTTGCGACACGTTGCCAGCCTTCGCCAGCACAACAAATGTCAACACAGTTCCTAGCCACGGCCATGAGTCCAAAAACTGCAATTCCACTTGCCAACAATTCAGCAAAAGCGACCCGTTCAAGATTATTACGTATGCCACCAATATTGAATGTTATTGATTCAAACCGACGCTTTCGCGGTCTATTAAATAACCGTAGTTTCGTGCAGCTGACCCAGGTTCAAGAACAACAACCTGATCAGCCCCATCCCCAAAGAGTGCAACCACAACCTCATGCCAAATCCGCGGCATTAACACATACAAGCGCAGAGCGACGTCCAACTCACTATGCTAATGGAAATCGATCTGCGTGGCATGTACCTCTAGTAGCCAATCGCTTTTTCAACAATCGCAACTCCATTGTGCTGCCCGCTATCAATCGACATCGTATACAAGAAACAACTACTACAACAGCGAGTCTCAGCAACTCTAGTGGAGGTGGCGTTAGTCAGCACAGTTCCTCGGTCAGTTCGGGCAATCATGGTCACCCTCCACACCGCGCCTATATTCTACGGCAACATTTCAATGGACCAACGGTAGCGACCGTCACCAACTCAAGTACAACACCATCTACAGGACGTTCTATTTCCGCGGCTGTTCATCATCCGCGTTCGGAATACTTGGCCAGTGCCTTCTATATACCGTATAGTGCCTCAAAATTCAAAGCGTTCAAGTGATCCCATTTGATTCAACGATTGTTCGTCACCAGACCCTTTACGTCATTGTTTTTGAACATGTATACATGAAAGTTAAAGAATTAAAATTTTAAAATCTAAATGCATCATTAAATCTACAGATTGAAATTGTCCAAGCGCAAGCGCCCATCGTTTTCCGTAAAGTAGAGCAGATCCGAGAGGCACTGCTCAGTAATAAGTTCCTCGACGCGTTCACACATCTGAAAGTGTTTTTTTTTATTTAATTGGAAAACGATAATTTCGTAGGTTTACTTACGCCCTTTGCTTTTCGGTCTGTCAGAATTTCCGGGTGCTTGAATGTAGGCCCAAAGTTAACGCTTACTGTAGCGCTTTTGTGTATGGAAATCGCTGGAAAATAAGATCCTGCATATACGTCCGTAAAGGCCACACCTTGCGATTGTCCGTTCTTGAAGAACTCAATCTTGCTACCTGTCAGGATCCGAAGATTTTTCAGAGTTTCCGTAATCTTGTCCTTGTCTTCATAGTACAGATGTGATTTAAATTTCACCAAAGGCTATTGAAAAATTGTTATAATAGAAATGTAGTGAAACAATTTATACTCGTGTGCTTACGCGATCCTTAAATGTATTCGGCAAGTAATCGAAATTGGTTTCCTCAGGTAGCTCGATAAGCAAGCCTAAAGTGTCTCCCTCCATGTAAGCGTCGCTATAGTGTTTGCCATGACTCTCAGTGAATTTTGTGCCTTTGCGCGATCGCCATGAATAGCCAAACTTATCGTAGCCTAAAGGTGCTTGTAAATTGCCATATTCACGACCCCAACCAATACGAGTTGCAGCGCCATCAGGCATCTCTTCAATCGTTACCTCATAATACCAACAGCCCCGATTAATGGCTGGAATAACAAAAAATTTCAATTATTGATTAGTTGAATTTATAAACCTTATTGTAAACACTTACAGTGAGTTGCTCGGACCATGCAATAACCACGTTCTCCAGTCACTGCCAGCCGATCTTCGGCAATCTTCAGCTGTGGTGCGCGATCATGCAAGGCTAGTAACACTGTGTGTGGAGCCAACGTACGATAGAGCCAACCAGGTATGGGCTTACCAGCCCAATCGGCGCTCTCATCGAATTCCTGTCGAAAAGGCGCATGCGGATCCGGTTCAGCTAGTATATACCGATAACCGTCTTTATTAAATGGATGCTCCAGAGGGTAGCCATGTGGCGGCAACTTTACATTTGCTGTTATATCAGAACTGGGACGCCCTTTCTTCCCTGTTGGTCCCGCCTCAGTGCCAGGGAATTTACGCTTCTGACGATTGTTTTTAGAAAGCGACGCTATTGAAAAAAACAATAACAAATACAACTGTCATAAGCGAACACAAACAAAATTGTTATTGTATTAGAAGAGACTACGTTATCTTAAAGCTTAAAATGCAATATGTACATGTGAGTGGCGGTGCATTTGTGAGCACAGGTGCGGCAGATGAAAAGACAACCGCAGATTTTACCAAGTGCACGGCACTTACATTCCTCCTCTTGACCGGCAACGAAACCTGTCGTGCCCGTGGTCGTAGGTTTTTCCATATTACGAACTAGTGACCCAATAACAAACTACGACGCACCACGTTCAAAATCAATTTTATGGCTTTGAAGAAGGCACTAACACAATTACTCGCGACGCTCTCGCGCAGTCAAACAAGCCGCAACAACAAATTTTTTGAATGAACGCGCTGAGTAATTACAACAAAATGCTGAGGAAGGCAAATTTTTGTAATAAAAAATGCATGAGCAGTCGTCGAATTCGCCCACGCCCCCGTTGAAACGAATGCACACGAATCGATACGAAACTCTTCCTTAACTTCGCTCCCTCACCTAAATGCAAGAAGATCGACTTTTCCAATCGCAAATTGAACGTGAGCTTTGCGAAAAGCGTGTGAAAGGAAACAACCAACGAGCTGAAATAACAAATACAACAATTGCGATAAAATTAAATGAGCACTATAAAACGAACAGTGATTAGTGTATATTAAAGTATCTCAATACACTAATTGAACGCGTTGTTGGCAGAACGTTTTGAGTTTTTGTCCCACTGTGCCCCATCAGCTGTCGCGAGCGAAAATTATGCAAAACAAGTGTGGAACTACAACACCAACAGGCAAAAAACACACACAGATACACTAAAGCGCAGATACGATTTGTAAAGTTATGTACACGTATGTACGTATATACAATACATGTGCAATACACAACTGAGACATTTCACTTCAACAGTTTTGAGATGACAATTCGTAGCACTTGTTAACTTTACTATAAGCAACATTACTTGGTAAAATTTGGAATCCTGGCTAATTAAAATCATGTTGTTTTAGACATCGACAAAAAAAACTGGCTTACCTTGAGTATATCCGTCCTCCGTGAGACGTAATGCTCCAGCTTTTATCATGCTCTCATAATTAGGTTTTTGCACACGCAAATCTTGGTTAACAAGCCCGTACATCTCGTTTTGCTCCTCGTAGGTAAAAGTTGTGTTAACATCCTTTGCCAATGATCGTTGGACAGTGGTATACCTATACGAAAAAACAAATTTTAACTAATGTTTTTCTGACACAAGATACAATTTACCATGATTGAGTGACGCGCCTTGGCATAGTGGTCATGGCCTCCCAATGCTGCTCAATATACGGAATTATATCTTTGTCTTTGCTAAACTGCATTTTTGGTTTACCATCGCGGGAGGCATTCTGTTGCAAGTTAGCAATTGCAGTTGTGACCATCTGAAGAATGGCTGAAGGACAATCCAAGTGAAAACTATTTACATTTAACAGATTCTAATGCAACTTACTGGCTTGGCTTTTGCGGAAACTTTCTGTGCCGCTTGGCGAGCAGTTCTTGCAGACAAAGACATAATTTGTATTGAATGGTACGAGTTTACCCAGTTGTGTGCTGATGCACGACTCGTGAAACCAGCGCGAGCAATTGCCACAAAGGAGCTCCACAATGTTAAGGTTTCGGTCCTTGCCGCTGGAATTATAGTGCGAATAAAAAAAGTATTAATACGAAAAGTCAACAATTCTGTTTACCAGTAGCAGAAGCCGGCTTTGTCTTCGCCGTTGCCTGCACGTTTGTCATCCTCCACAGCGAGGTTTTCGGAAATCGAGTCTGACTGGGAGTTGGTATCCATCATCGCTTCTTCCATTGTGATTTATTTGATATTAATATTCTTTTTTTAAAAGAAATTCAGAAAACATAAATGTAAACAAAAATTGTTGGCGAAATGTTGAAAGGTTGCCACCATAAACCGAAAATGGAAATCACTTGGCGTATGTTCGGTTAAAAATATCAAGTGTCATGAGTTGGTAGACCTGACCGATTGTAAGTCTCAAAAGTAACGAATTTCGGATTTGTTTTCGTACAAAATTTTTGAAAACGTATGCAAATAGAAGCCTATGCATTTTGTATCAATGATTAAGTGGTCGGCAGTTGTGACTACTGTATAAACAAACAAAAATTAACAAATTTGTCAATCGCTGGACGATGTCAAGTAGATGGCGCCCTGATCATCGGTCTGCATTTCAGCCGACATCACAATCACCCGGGAGAAAAAGTACACTGAGAAAAACAGCGCTGAAGCAGATACAATACTATACAAAACTTCTTACGAAACCAGACAGGCCATGATGAGATTCGATTAAAATAAACAATTTTATGTAGAGTCGCTGTCTTAAATTTAGAATAGTTTGGTTTTTATTAGTTTTTGTACGTTTACTGAAACTTTACGTAATTAGGCAACCCTTGCGAAAAGACAGACAACGAAACAGCAAAAAAGAGAAACAAAAGAAAAAGAGTAGAAAGAGAGAAAGAGAAGAAGAATTTTTTTTGCAATTTTTAAAGATTTTGATTGAATGGTGAATTTAATTGAATTGTAAATTGTTTTGTTGATGCACGAAGTGCGCCAAAAGAAATCGCACTGAAATTAAAGAATAAATGGAAGCCAAAAAGCAAATTTGGAAGTCAGAAAAACAGCAAGAAAAACTAGCAACAACGATAGCAGCATCGACGGCGACGACGACGGCGGCGAAAACTATACCAAAAGTAGGAGCATCAGACGCATAAGGAGTCCAGTTTACAACGGCGGCGACCCCAAATCAGCACCATGTGCGACGTTTGTGCCGAGTTTCAAAATTTGCTGGAATCATGTAAGTATGACGGATTGGATGAAACCCGCTTTCGCCCACGCCAGTGTGTCGCTATTTGCCGGTCGTGGCTCGCTCTTACACATTCACTTGTGCATTTCGTTATAGATGAGGCGCGTATTGCAAGCAATGAGGTCAAGTTTCAATTACTATTGAAGAGCGAAATCGAAACAGCGTTTGGCTATATACAATCTTGGCCACAGCGGCAGTGCATGTGTTTGTACCGCGACGCAAAGAACTATGAGCGTTTCAATTTGGTGGTACAATCGATGATCTGCTTGGCAGTACATCATTTGAAACACATTCATCAACTAATCACTAGCTATAAACGACTGACAGCTAGCGCGGCACAAGCCGTTGCACAAGCTCAACAACAACAGCTGGATAAGGAAAAGGATGTGGAACTGGATAAGTCATCAAACAGCAGTGATACGGCCAAAACCGAAATCACTGGTACCAGTGAAAAGGATAGCTCTGTTGAGAGTAGCTCACCGGAATCGCCGACAAAGACGCGTCAAGCTGGGTCCTCTGCGAATAGGTCGTCACCGGTATCACAACATACCGAAGAGCCATGGATTCTACCCGAAGTAGAAAAGTTGCTCTTGCTTGTATCGAAGGTGTTTTTGCTCAACTTTCCGCTCTATATTGCCTACAAGCATGGTACACATGCACGTCTGGATGATATTTCTGCGGAAGAGGCACAGCATCTTGCGATTATCTGTGATTTGCATGATAACGAAATTCCAGTTTACCTGTTGCGCAACGTCTGTTTGTTCTGCAACTCTGGTGGCTTTGCAGCTATGATGCAGTGCTTTGAGCAGCCGGACTTGCCCGTTTCAACTGCTCACTCGGTCACCGTCACAATCTCAAATGTGAAACTTTGGCTCAATTACAGCTGTATTGTACAGCTTTTTGTGCCGCTACGGAGTCGTATACTCCAGTACATGTGCAAGCTATCAGACCAAAATTTGCGCAGTGCGGCAACACGTGCAATGGCCGATTTTGTCTGGTCTTCTATTAGAGATCCATTAGACGCCTCCCTAAGCTTCGATACTGAAGGTTTGGCACTGGCATTTAAATACTTCACCTCTACTACATTGACAATGCGTCTAGCAGGTAATGGCTCAATAATTGTTTTTTTCTTATTCTTTTATTTTATTAAATTCTATTTGAAATTATCTCAGGAATGTCCCAAATAAACGCACACATAAATTTATTTAATGAAATATGCACCACGGAAACTGTCAGCGAAGTTGAAATATTTGGCCAGCGTATTGCAAACTGGCTTACAGAGAATCAAATCGTACAACATCTTTTCGGTCCAAATTTACATGTGGAGATCGTTAAGCAAGCACATGTTTTGCTTAATTTTCTCGCAGTGGAAAATCAAATCACAGAAGAAGATATCAAACTAATTTGGCAGGCCACACAATTGAAACATTGTTCCAAAACTATATTCGATATTTTACCGTCTTTAGTAAAGAACCTGGCACCGCGACCGGCAATGCATCTTTATTCGCTGCTTTGCCGTATGGATCCCAAGGAGCATACAGAACAAAGCATATACATAACTTCGGCTCTAACGAAGTTAATATGGTCACGAGACTGCACACGCAGTCAAATAAGTTTAATGCAAGATCACCTGTTAGCGTCGAACGTTACGGCGTCAAGCTCGGATAGCGGCAGCATGGATAACAGCAACTCGGACGATGAGCATGTGGCCGGCGACGACAGCAGCATTGGAAGTGGTGGACACAAGAGTCCCTTAGACGGTGTTACACCTTGTAAACAAGCACGACGTCGTCGGCATATATGTGACCCAACAACGGAAAAGTCTAAGCAGCTGAGTGAAGAAGAATTGCCACTTCTTAATCCCAAAGTGGATTTAAAGTGAGTATATTTTATCCGAATGTAATGTAGAAAACTAAAAATATTGTTATTTGTTTTTTAGATTACAAAATCATCGTATTGTCAACATAATCGACAATTCCAGCAGTGAGGATGAGTTACAGACACGCAGCGGCATAGACATGCACCGAAAAAAGTCAGTAAAGCGTAGAAAGCACAAAAACAAATTGCCTCTACCGCATGAAATGGTTGCAATTTGGGAGGGCGGTGATGACGAGCCTACTAGCGATGACGTTGATGCGGAAATAATCGCAGACAGTGACGATTGCAGTGACACGGGCGGGCAAGTGATGCCAAGCGCAGTATTAAAGCATCTGCAAGGCGAAGGTCCTTACATACGTGCCATTGCTGAAACGAATATCAGTGAGTTGCTTAGTGGTGCTGAAAACGATGGCAGTTACTCTTCGCCAATGAGCAATAAGTCTGATAAGAACATGGGCGACTTCGAAGATGAAGACGTTTCGCCCTGCGAGGAGGAACTTGCACAGCTGGTCAGTTCGCATGCGGCACGTGTACAGCACAACTGCATGCCGCCAGCATTAGCAGCAGCAGCTGCAGCAATGGCGGTAGCGCATTCGGCAATGCAAATGCAAAAGACTGGTGAAGCAAACGTTGCTGCTGCAGCCAGGGCGGTTGCCGCAGCAGCTGTGGCCACCGGTAATGCTCATCAATCTCTAGAGGCTATACGCCAACAAGCAGCTGCGGTGGCCAAAGCAGCTTCTGTGTCATCTTCGAAGCCTTCTGACTCCGATGTGGACATAACGGATGCTAGCAAAGAGTCGCCTAAGGCGTCGTCTTCATCAAGCATGCGTGGCGGTACACCAGTGCAACCCTCTTTCAAGATGAGTGACGTATGTCAGCCGGGTAACACGCTGCTTTGGGATCTCTTGCAAGATGATAAAATTGTAAGCATGAACAACTATAAAAATAATTCAGATCATTCATTTATTTATTCGTAAATTTGCAGGTTCAACTTGGCGAATCTCTGGCACTGGAAGCTGAAAAGGCGCTAGCTACGTTACTTTGTTTCAGCATGGATCGCTTGTTACGCACGAAATTCATCGAAGGCTGCCTACAGAATCTGGCCAATAATCGCAGCGTTATTGTCAGCCTGCGGCTGTTACCTAAACTGTTTGCATCGTTTCAGCAGTTTCGTCCATCTGATACACATACTATGACCCTTTGGGCGGAGCGTCATCACCGTATGATGCATCACTTCTTTAACAACATTAGATACTATTCAAAACGCCATGCAGAGTGTCTGGTCAACAGTCAGAATGGCGAGCAACAACAGCCGTTAGGCATGCCCTTATACACACATAAGACGCAAGTGTCGGTACGTTTGCAATTCCTGTCTTCCATATATTCGTCAGTTGGTTCACCAAAAACTTTTCGCCTGAGTCTTGATCAAGTCGATGCTTTGTGGGAATGGCTTGCACATGATCCAGAGTGTTCAGATTGTTACTTCTCATGGCTACAGTCGCAAGCAAAAGGTGGTGATCAACATGCATTAGGCCTTGAAGCTCTGCAACATTTGTATCTGAAGAAACTGCCCGAATTACGGCCCGAGGAATTTTCAATGGTAGCACTGGCACTGTTCCAACAATTGTGCAGTTTTGCTCGTATTGCCATTGCCCAATATGAAAAGCACAATGATGCTATATCGGCAACACCAAACATTGTTGGCATGTTTCACTTGTGGAAGATTGCGTTGCGGGCGCACAATACAGAGGTCTCCTTGGCGGCCATTCAGTACATTAACATGTACTACATGGGACAACAATTGCGTTTAGAAAAGGAATTTGTCTCTCAATGCATGGAAAATTTGGTGCAGGCAACCAATGCGCTTGAAAGGTATTTAAAATGGCTTGACACATTTTTTACTAATCATGTTTCATCGTAAAATTTTTCTTTTTGCTAGCAATGAGGATGAAAATGCTTTAATGTGTGTTCAACGCGGTCTCATGTTATTGAATACACATTTGGAGACCTTTCGCCGGCGATATGCTTTTCACCTACGGCGCTGGGCCATCGAGGGCAAAGGTATCGGCTCCCATAGTAATTTAAAGAACGAAGGCGCAGGACCAGCAATTCGCATTGTATTACAGCAGGCTGGACTTTCGGAGAAGTCTATTCTACATATGCATACTTGCGATCTTATTGCCGATCTCAAAGCGGAAATATCCAAGTGGTGAGTATTAATGCTGTTATGTTGGTATTAAATTAAAGCCTAATTACAATATTCATATTCAGGTGGGAGAATCTGCAATGCAGCACAAATTCCGGGCTGACTGCACCCGTATTAGGTTTGTTGCTCAGCGAGGGTCCACTTCGCATAATAACACAAGGACAAGAATTGACGGCCGATTATGATGAACGTACATTGGGCGATGCTGGATTTAAGGATAATCAAATTGTATATGTTTCACTTGGAGGTCGTGGTGCTCGTCGCAAGGATACAAACATTGAGCATCCATCAATGCAACCACCGCCGCCGAAAGAGTGCTTGCCGACAGTATTGCTTTTGCAGCCACGTTATTTTGAAAAGCTTTTCTGCCTAATGCAAACGCTAGGCGATATGAAGCCACAGTCTAACAACCTGCAACTGCACACTAAGGCGCAGCTGTTGTCGCGACGCGTTTGGGATATACTCGCCATACTGCCGACCAATCCCATGATTCTGGATGCATTTAAAAGTCTTGGTGCTGATTTAAGTAGCATCGATCAATTGGCCACAGAAGAGGAGCAGGCAAACAAACGTAAAGAAATCAAGCAAAAACTATGCGAATTACTTGATCCTGGCAACCTGCAAAAATTTATGTATTCACTTCACATTGTGGAGAGCTTGGCATTAAACAGTGTGCTACAGAATAGAGGCAGCGGCGGCTTCTGCTGTGGCGGTGCCAATGGAAATGTTATGGCTGTGGAGCATCACTCGACTAGGTCACATAAGACGGGTAACGGAAGCTCATCAAAAAAAGGCACCAACAGACGAAGAAACAGCAATGAAAGTTCGACAAGCTTGCACAAAGAAGAGGCTAAACGGAGCAGCAGTGGTAACAGCTCCGCACAAGAATCATCCAATAAAGAGAGTTCGGATAACTCACCGAATAAGGATGTGACAAATGCTACAACAGGCTCTTTGGAATCGAGCGATCCTAGTGAAACTGGTAGCGATGCACGCAGCAGTAATGACAAGGAGAATAATCCATCGTCAGTAAAACCGTTCAGTAAACGTCAAAAGAAGAGTGATAGCGTAGAAGATCGAGTTGTAGAGATGGTCAATACCGGTTTATCACCGGCCGCAAGAAGTAGTTCTAACGATCCGAAATGGAGTGAGGCGTTCATAAAGTGTGGCGGACTGAAACACTTATATGATATTTTCATAACCGGTAAACTACAGCAGAGCACGCACCCAAAAGAGATGCTTAATGAGTGGCGGCATGACTGTTTGGCTAGCTTATTACGTATCATTTGGTTGCTTGGATTTGAAGAGTTGCCAGCCGAAGACTTGCATGTAATAATCTCGCGTCCACATGCGTTCATGTTGGACCTAATCGAAGTCGATGTCTGCCTGCGTCGTTTATCGACAATACTTAATGATGAAGTGTATCAAAACTATGCAGCGACAGCAGCACCATTTCCTTACCAGTTTCATCATTTGCGTACCGGTTTCTGGGGCCGTGCCCAGGTGGTGCAGTTCGCTATGAATATACTTGTTAGTTTTGTACACGCCTCTGCTGAGGCTCGTCGCTTGCTGTGGTCACAGCCGGAGTATTGTGCTTGGGTACAAAAATTCATTTTGGAAGATCCGGAGCCAGCAGTTCGGCGCGAGATCTGTGCGGGCCTATACCGCATTTGCTTGGGCAATGCTCAAAGCTATCAAGTGTTGTTGGCGCCATTGCTGCACAAACTAATCTCATTCCTGCCAATGGCCGAAAAAATGGCTTCATATACACAACACACACAATTTCTGCTGTCCGAAGAAGGCAAAGAACCATACGGACCGGCGTGTCGTGACTATTTTTGGCTTTTAGCGCGACTTGTTGACACTCTTACGCCCGAGATGATTAATGAGGAAGCTATCGACATTGAACTTCTTTGCCAATCGGTCTCGCAAAGCATTCTCACGCGAGATTTTTACGAAACACGTCACGGCTATCAGGATGATGGCTTGGTGGGTCTACTGAATCTGATGTCAAATCTAATTAAGTATGATACGACATTTAAATACAGTGCCCAAGCATTGCAATTCATTGAGAAGATAGTTGAATTCTTGTTCGATATGCCCTCTCCTGCAAATCGACAGAAGCCAAAGTGCAAATCTGCAACATCCCGTGCGGCTGCATACGATCTGCTCGTGGAACTCTGTAGAGGTTGTCCGAAAAATTACACTTTTCTGCACGGCAAACTGATGTCTCAACACAAGCCCGGCCCAAAGCAACCGTATCCGTGGGACTACTGGCCACGTGATGAGGGGCGCTCCGAGTGCGGTTACGTTGGTCTAACCAATCTTGGCGCTACCTGCTATATGGCATCTTGTATACAGCATCTGTATATGATGCCAGAAGCGCGTGCTGCCGTTTTGCGGGTACCACAATTGGGGGCACAAAAACACGCACCAACGCTAATGGAGTTGCAGCGAATGTTTGCTTATTTGTTGGAATCGGAACGCAAAGCATATAATCCACGTTCATTCTGCCGAGTATATCAAATGGATCACCAGCCGTTGAACACCGGCGAGCAAAAAGACATGGCTGAGTTCTTTATCGATCTTGTCTCAAAGCTCGAGGAGATGACGCCCGATTTGAAGCATTTGGTGAAGCGACTATTTTGCGGCACACTTAGTAATAATGTGGTCTCTCTGGATTGTGGTCACGTCTCGCGTACGGCAGAGGAATTTTATACGGTACGTTGTCAAGTGGCTGATATGCGAAATCTGCAGGAGTCACTTGATGAGGTGACAGTGAAGGATACTCTGGAGGGCGACAATATGTATACGTGCTCACAGTGTGGCAAAAAGGTGCGCGCAGAGAAACGTGCTTGTTTTAAGAAGCTGCCGCAGATTTTGTGCTTCAACACGATGCGCTACACATTCAACATGGTCACAATGCTCAAAGAAAAGGTCAACACACACTTTTCCTTCCCTTTGCGACTCAACATGTCGGATTATGTAGAGAAAACGCTGATGCCACATCAATATAAAGGTATCATGTGCTTAATGAAATTAAAAAATGAAATATATTTATAATTCTTTATATTTTATTCATGCAGAGGATCGTGAAAAACGCAAAAGTGACGAAGATGAAAAGGAGACCACAAACGGTGAAACTGAACGCGCGGAAGCATCACTTGATGCCGATATTGAGGAGTGCTTTGAGTATGTAAATTCAACATATAATGTGAACTATTTATAAAAATTATGCATTTGCAGCTATGAACTTGTTGGTGTCACTGTCCACACTGGCACAGCCGATGGCGGTCATTATTACAGCTTTATTAAGGAGCGTGTCAGAAATAATTTCCAACATGAGCGCTGGTTCCTGTTTAACGACGCAGAGGTGAAGCCGTTCGATCCATCCCAGATAGCAGCAGAGTGCTTTGGCGGCGAAATGACGGTAAATTTAAAGTTCTGCAATATCTGCTTACTTAAATTAATGAGCAAAAAATTTTAATTTATTTAAACAGAGCAAAACGTATGATTCCGTAACGGAAAAGTATTTAGACTTTAGTTTTGAAAAGACAAATTCGGCGTATATGCTCTTCTATGAACGTCGGTTGCCGGAACATTTGCAACGTCGCCATTCAGAACTCTTGGTTACACCAACACCGAGTCCAACTAATGAAGATAAGCCGGAATCAGAGTGTGTAATCAATGAAAAGAATGAAATAGTCGATGAAAACTTGGATGAGGACAATGCAAAACTGAATGAGGGCAGTGCCCTCGATGCTGGAAAGAAAGAAAAGGCAGATGAGCCGCAAGACAACTCCAACGATGTGGAAATGCACAAAGATGAAGATGTGATTGAACAAAATGGCACTAAATCAAAAACAAGGTCAGCCAATTGTGATAGTAATAGCAGTGAACCCCAGGCATCGACATCGAAAGCTGCTGTGTCCGCGGAGAGCTTTGCCTATCCGTTCGCCGGTGAAAGTTATAAAACACAGTTGATGCGTCCACTATTAAATAAAGAGCTGGAAGACTGGATTTGGCAGGACAATCGACAGTTTCTGCAAGATCGCAATATCTTTGAGCATACGTACTTTAAGTAAGTCGTATGAATTTTTTCGTTACCTTAGTCGGTTGGTTAACGTCTTAAATGTACATTTTTCAGTTTCATGTGGCAGATCTGTGGCCACATACCGCAGACGCTTATCGCTCAGACAGACGTTACCTGCAGCGCTGCAAAATTGTCGGTTTCTTTCTTTATTGAGACATTTATACATGCTAAGGAAAAGGTATGGAAAATAAAAAAAAAGGGTCGCAATGATTTAATTGGATATATTTGTTTTTTAGCCCACAATGGTGCCATGGGTTGAGCTGCTTACGAAACAGTTCAATGCCAGTCAAGAGGCTTGCGAATGGTTTCTGGCACATATGTCGCTTGAGCCTTTCTGGCCAGTACAAGTGCTCATACAGTGCCCGAATCAAATGGTGCGCCAAATGTTTCAGCGTTTAGTCATACATGTCATTCAGCGGTTGCGGTGAGTATAGAAACAAGATTAATTTAAAATTAGTTTCCTAATTCAGCAACTTTTCTTTCCCAATCTCAATAGATCCTCACATGCCGATTTGTATTTAAAGACCGAAGTGGATGAGGATGGCAAAGAACTGATTGGCAATTCATCCTGCGTAACACGATTTATAAGCTCATTGATCTCACTTATGGAACATGGTGCAAAGCCGCATTTGCGTCATCTTTCGGAGTTTTTCGGACTGCTTTTTGAGTTTTCGCGCATGGGTGATGAGGAAACTTTGTTTCTCTTACGCATTGGCGTAATCAAAAGCGTAGCAGATTTTTATTTAGGTCACAAGTCACAGGACAGCGTATGTTTAATATTATACTCATTCGATCCTTTCGAAAATTGAAACTGTTTTTTGATTCTTCAGATTGAGGTCAACTCCGACAATGACGATAACTCATCGGACGAGGCTCTATCTGTGGAAAAAGTTCGTCCTGCCTCGTTGGATAAGATGATCGCGTTGACTGCGAGCTTGGTAGAACGTTCACGTGGTCCAGATTTTCGGCTGCGATTATCGCCAAAGGATTATAATGCAATCGCTGGTGGCAAGGTGAAGCAACTGCGGTTTTTGATAAATGTTTGTCACTTTATAATAATTGGATTTCCTTAAAAAAAAAAATACAGGGTTTTCCGTTTTTGTATCAACAAATCAAGGACAACATCAACCCCCATCAGACAAAGCATTTAATACATGCGCTCTGTCGCTGGGACGAACGTTTAGCGAATCAGATAATAACGATGCTCTTCGCTTCTGTCACGAAACACACCGAATTGTGCGGGCCGTTCTTTAAACTGCTAACATTGCTTACCGAGACACAAGGTGGACCTACAGGATTGCCATGTTTCTCACAGTTGGTGCTACAGCGTGTCTGGGACGCGGCGGAATATTGTCCACAATCGGCACTCGATTGGCTCGCGTTTCAAGCACCCAAAAACAAAATCGCGCATGCCTGGATTCTTCAATCATCCGATACGTGGGTCGAGCAATATCTGCTTTCACATGATAACACGCGCGTGCGTAACGGTAAGTCGAACCATTTGCGTTGTATTTCATTCTCGCTGATTTTTTGTTGTTCATTTTTCAGCGGCTGCATGTCTACTTGTTGCACTTGTGCCCTCGCAGCCATTTAGAGCCAACTTTCGTGCTCATTCACAGCATAAGCTCTCTGCGCTCTCGTCTCATGTCTATCGGTAAGTTAAACAATAAACTTGTATACTTGTATTTAAACTATTTTATAAAAAAATACTTGCTATCGTTTACAGTGAATTGAACACAGATGCTCAAATAATACTGCATCAGATTATAAATCTGTTGTTGCGCCTATTGCGGCCAGCACGCGTTTATGCAGACATTGGCGCACATGGTACAACCAAACTGACGGCGTACTTTGGCTTGCTGAGCTATTGTATGGTTTCAAAGACTGAAAAACTAATGGCAAGTTTTTGCATTTCAGCATTGTTCAGAACAATTAAAATCATTTTCGGATTTCGTTTTATTTTTGTTAAACAGATAGGACCATATATGCGCCCACTGTGGGAATTGTTTCATCCACGTCTATCAGAACCCAGTGTTCCTGCACATCACAATAAACATGCATTGCTCACATTCTGGCATCATTCGATAGTCGACTGTCCCGAAAACGCGCAATTGGTGGCCAACTGTCCGGAGATAACACGGAATATTGCATTTAATTATATTTTGTAAGTTAAATGTAGATTAGGGCAGTCATTTAGTTTAATAACTAATAACGACTCTTTGATTTGTAGAGCCGATCATGACGATTCCGAGATTGTCTCCTATAATCGCTCAATGCTGCCTGCCTACTACGGTCTGTTGCGTCTTTGCTGTGAGCAGAGTCGTGCCTTGACACGTCAACTGGCCGCGCATCAAAACCTGCAATGGGCATTTAAGAATATCACACCGCATCCAACACAATACGCGGCCGCGGTAGATGAGCTCTTCAAGTTGATGACGCTTTTTGCAACGCGGCATTCGGACGCCAGCGATCAGGAGAAGCACGAAGTAACAACATTCCGACGCACAACGCTATCGGCTTATTTGACTAGTTTGGATGCGCGTGTCTCATGGAGCACACTGATAAGTGCACTCAAAATTTTGGGTGAGTTTCAAAGGGCTGAACAAATGCATTTAATTGATTTACCAAAACTTATGCAGTGGACAATGATGAGGATCGCTTGCTGGTGATTTACAATGGTGGCATTGAAATGTGTTTCGAGGCTTTGCACACACTACATTCCATGCATCATGAGGCGACTGCTTGTCACGTTTCCGGCGATCTTCAGGAGCTGCTAGGCGAACTTGTGCTCTTGCTGGTGACGTTGCGTATTAGTACCCGTTTGGATAGTCCAGCACAGAAAAAACAACAGCAACAACAGTTCGAGCAACAGACGCAACAATTGCAATTGCAACAGCAACAATTGTTGCAAAAGCAACAACAGCAGCAGCAACAACAGCAGACACAATCGCCACAGCAGACTCAACAGCAGCAAAAGGAGAAACAATTGCAGCAACAAATGCAACAACACTTGCAACTGCAACAAATGCAACAACAATTGCAACAACAGCATTTCCTGCGACAACAACATCAGCAGGCGGCGCTTGTAAAGGGTTTGCCCGATGCCGTCAAGCGTTTGGCCACCTTGCTCAACACATATAGCTCGCCAGACATTTGTCGCCTATCGCTGGACGTGCTCAAGGAACTGGTACGCAATCCAAATCTAGACATCACAAGCATATTGGCGCCTATACTCATCAACTGCCATCTATCGGTGGCTAATGCACCGAATGCACTTGGACCGCTTGGTCCATACTTTCCGCGTCGTGGCTCGAAAGCGCCCTGGCAAATGGCCGTAAAGAACTCAGCACGACCGCCACGACCTATGGTGCAAATGAGCATATCACACAACGAACTAATACAGAAAGGCGTCGATAAGGATTACGATGTACAAGCGGAAGCCTTCTATAAGCCATATCACGACTTTCTTGACGTCATGATGCGCATGGCCGTTAACACAAATCAGCTTAATGATACGTTGGTTAAGCTTAGCTGTCTAGTGGCTATTGAGGCGGCGCCGTTGCACTTCAATCTCTTTCCGAAATTCTGGGTGGGCATCTATAACAACAAGAGCACAAATAAGTGAGTATTGATCAGTTTTCGTAAAATTTTCATTCATTATTATTCATTTTGTCTTTCAGATATGCCGAGCTGTTGATCAACAATCAACTGTTGATGGAATACATTCACCTAATACTGCGCGACGAACGGGTTTCGTTAAGCGATCAGTATATACGAAATTTTCTTGAGATCTACTATCCCAAAGTAAGTGATAATGATAGCAAAAATGGCTGTGCCTAATACACATTTAATGTTTTCGCAGGTGGCCAATCAGTTACCAATCGCGCGTTTGCTGTACACTATCAGTTACTCTATGCATTCAAAAGATGATCTCGATGACTTGTGTGGCGATTTGTTTGCGATACGAGTAATAGCACAAAGTACTGGCATACCAACGTCCGTCCGAAAAGAGCTCCGCGGCTCATTGCGCGCATTGTTGTCGAAAAGCGCCCGCTTCAAACAAGAGACCCAAAGTGGTAAAAATCAACCAAAAATATATTAAATTAGTTAAATAAAGTGGAAATAATTTTTATTACAGAATTAGTGCCCAACAAGAAACCGAGACGGGAAAGTGTTGGTATTGAAAATGACACTGAGGACGCGCTAAAGCCAAAGGAGCCAGTGAAGGAGAACGCTTCCGAGCCAATGGAGACAAAGGAGCAAGATGAAGTTGAACAAAAGCTTGTCAAAGCAATAGAAAATGATAAAGCCGTTGAAGAGGATGAGGCCATGGCTAGCGCAACGGACAACGTTGTCGAAGATACACGCGTCACATCATCTGATGATGGCACCGAACCGGATGAAGATGCCGAGAAGCCGAAACGGGTTAACACTAAGAACACAAATAAGAAAACCGCAACAGATCGTCTGCAAGAGGAACAAGAAAAACGGCTCAAACTCTTGGACAATATGGACACTTACATCGAAACGATATTGTCACTTATGAAGAAAGACGCTAAAGATGCGTCGGTGCACGGGACACAACAAATGCAAACGGAGGAACAGGCCAGTACGTCTGCCTCTGCCTCAGCGACGGAACGAATAACAGAAGCAGATAAAACTGACGAAAAGATGGTGGAGGAAACGGTATCAGAAAAGACCGCGGATGTATCAATAACTGAGAGCGCTGAAAAAATGTGCATTGAGACGGCTGAGAACGAACAGTGCAATGAAGAAACCAGTAGCGATCACAATTTGTCAACACCACCAGGCGCGTGTACACCACCGCCGCCTCCTCCACCGACAATTAGTGCTATAACACCCACCACTTCGTCAACGTCGTTGGCGGCGGATGCAACGCAAATTTAGTTATCGTTTAATGATTTGTTAAGTATTTTGTTCTTCGGTAAGGTGCTGGACTAAGCCAACGCTGCCAATACACTAAGGCCAAAACATGCTGGCAGCATTTAAATGTACTGTAAATGTCGCTCAGCCTACGTCCACATGACACTAGCCATGGACTTAACCATTTTCGGTCAATCATGCTACTATTATTACTATTATTTAAATTTCTTTACGTTCATGGTTGTTTACTGTATATGTAAATTTCATTACTAAACCTTAAAATCCTATTGAAATCCCATTTTTTCCGCATGAGAATTTGCTGACCCAAGGTCAAACGTGAGATTGTAAACAACCCAAGGTTGGCGCGAGCGTCCAACAGTGGACGTGACACAACATACAATTGAACATAAGTTCAAATAATGACTTAAGATTTTGTATTGTCATTGGAAGACCATGAAAATTCATTAAAATTTAACTAATATATTTTCTAATGATAAGTAAACAATTATTTAATACAAGCGCAAAGAACACGAAATGAGAAAAAAAAAAACAAAAAAACAACAAACATAATTTTAAACATAATAAATAAAAAAAAATATACAAAAATAAAAAGTATGTTAAAAAAATATATATATATAAAAAAAAGAAAAACAAAATTGCATACAATATAATGTACTACCTGCACTACCCCCTCGCCCACAAATTTTAGCTAAGCGACATGAAAAATTATCATTTGAATTAATTTTGTTATTCTACATTAAATGCTAAATTAAACGTACGTAAAAAAACGAGAGAAAGCGGCTAAAAGATGCTAATTAGAACTTGGACAATATCATTTAAACGCATTTTTTATTGCGTTGTATAATCGGTGGCACTCATTAAGTAAAATAATGAAAAAATTCTTTTTTTTTATTTTAACGTTTCGCTAATTTGCATTAATTTTTTGTTTAGTTTTTTTGATTTTGGTTTTAATTAAGATGATTAGTAAAAGCAAAATGTTTAATTCGAATTCATTGAAATTAATTCTTATATGATTAAGAAGAATGTTGTATTTGGACAAGCACTCATTGATATTTTTAAGCGTAAGATTGAAGCGAAATGTTTAAACAATTTATAGAGCAAAGCGATTAAGAAAACAAAAAGATTGAATAAAATTTTAGTATTTAAGCGAAAATATTAAAAAAAAATCGTTTCTATTAGAGTGAGTGAAGAGTATATGCGTTGTTCATAAGACGGAAGCCTAAAGGCATCGACTTGTTGATTGCTTTCAAGCATACAGGCACATAAAGTATCGGCATGCGCAGAGCGTCCTGTCAAAATAGGATTCAATGTGTATGTCGTTTCACTACTGACATTTACAAATCAAACGAGAAAATATTTCTCAACCATTCTGACGTGTTTTTTCTGTTTTGAAAAAAATAAACCTTATTATTGACGAAAATGCCGTGCATTGGCTGTGTTAAAGGTGTGTAATCTGCTTTGGTCTGCCGCTTTACACTTTCTTTGTTTAGAGTCTGAAAATCTGCCCTGTGTCATTTCAGAGTGCAAATGCACAACCGAAAAATGTGCTGCTGATTGCAAATGCGAGAAGTCCGGTGACGTTTGTGCCTGTCGCGGCGCTGGCGGCGATCCATCATGTAAGCCTGTCGATGGGTCTTCCTGCTGCCAGCAGCAACACAATAAAAGTACTCAAGCCTCGGACAAAACTTGCTGCTGTTCGAAGGATGCAAAGAAAAACTAAAAAGACCATGGAGGTCAGCACATAAGACACGAACAATTGTTGGGAGCTATTTTTACTCAAAGACGCGCATCATGTTAAGTAATTGGACACTCATTTAATTGTTTTTGTTTTTTTTTTTAGTGACTTGTATTATTACGAAAAATTCTTATTAGCTTTTTATACAAAACCGAGAAATGATTGGGTGTGTTTTTATGTATGTGTGTGTGTTTGTGGGTGAATATGACGCATTGCTTCATCATGCACCATGACACGCACTTGCATTTTATACCTTAACCAGTATAATGGTGGATATGTTTAAAATAATAAAAAGAGAATAAAAAAATTATTAACAAAAATCGTAAACTAACAAACGTGCAAACAACAAACTGAAGTTTTTCATTAACCTTTTTACAGATTTTCTTTCTTAATTACACTCTTAATTAAGTTGTGACAAAACATATTTTTTTTTCTTTTGTGTGCGGCAAGAATAAATTTTCTTTTTGTATTAATTTTTACATTGCATAAATCTGTTAAGAAAAAAGACATTTTAAAATTTTATTTTTAACAAATATTATCGTCGAGGACATGTTGACAGATACGGCTGCGTTTTCTATGTTCTTCAACTGAACTTCTTCATTATTATTATTTTTTTTTTATTTTTGCTTTTGTTTGCATATCGACCGAATTTGACTTATGAATGTAGATTAATAAAGTTTTTTTTAATAAAAAACACTATGTTTTGTGTAAACGCGAATATGTATACGAAATAAAACAATTTGCGGCTAATTAAAAAAACTTCGAAACGCTTAACTCATTTTGCGAGGGTCACTGGCGGCGCGCAGATGTTCGTTCAGGCGTACAGGCAGGCGGACGAGCGGATATCGCTTATTAGAACAGGATTTATTTTACATTGCGTTTCGATTTTCTTTTCTTGCGATTAATCGCAGTCGTTGTGGACATTGTGGTTGTTGTTGCTGCAGCTGTTGTTGATGTTGTTGACACTTGCTGTGGTTCCTGTCGTATTTGAGCATTGATTTGATTATCACCGCCAGCTTCTCTGCCACAGCCTCGGCCACCGCTAATTTTGGTCCAAATTGTTGCAAAGAGACCGCTGTCGTTTTTTTTCGAATTGGTGGAGTTCGCTTTACTTGTGACATTGTTGTTATTCGTTGCCGTTTGCTGTTGCTGTTGTTGTTGCTGTCTACGATTGTTGCGCTGTTGTAGCGCGTGTGGTAGCAGCGCAGTACCTCCACCGCAGCCACGCGCACGTTGTTGTGTCTGTTCTTGGGCGTATTCTCATGACTTCTTCACCTTGCCATTCTGCGCCGGTGAATTTAGTGGACGTCCACCAATGGCCGCCTCGGCTGCATGCGTCGCGACATGTTGTATGCCCTTCTCCATGCAGCCATGATAGATTGGACGCATTAACTGGAAATTAAAAGAAAAATATTATTAATTGGCATATCAATTTTAGATTTTAAGACAGAAGAACGTACATTTTCCCACAAGAGAGTTGCAAAATCGTCCAACTTGCCACCAAAATCACTTAGCTCGCCGCTGTACCTGTGTGTGTAAAAGATTGTAAGCATATATCTTAAATAATGTACTAATGAACATACCTAATGTACGCCCAGAGGGCCAACGTTAGCAGCGCCACGCCCATCGCCAAATTGCAGAAGTTGGCAAACGTGTAAAGGCCCACCAAGCCGAAGATGCCGCTCAGAATGTACATACAGACTGCACAGGCAAAGTACACCGCCGGCGTACGTGCCGCCTTGAAAATGTTCTTGCTCTCGTTGTGCGCTTTGTATGTGACAAAAACATCTTCGATGTCTACGTCCAGCTGCTGCCGGAACTTCTCGGTGAACTCCTCGCCGCCCATTTTCCGTTTGGCCGCGAACTGGAAAAGCGCCTTGTCCTTGACGCGCAAATGCTCGGCCTCCAAATGACCAGTGCTTAAGTATGGTCGCGTGCCGCCGCACACCTCTTCCATCAGCTGGTTATATAGTTCCTTGGCAGCGGCAACAGCAGTCAAATGATTGGCCTCGGCAGTGGCAACCAGCATGCTTTTCGGTTCGGGTAGCTCGTTACCCTTATAGATGTTCATGTACGATTGGAAGTATTGTATTAGATCACGAGCACGTACGCGCTGGCCGCTGATTTCCTTATAGACGAGATTATCAGGCGCCAGCAACATTGGCACCAGCGTACGCAAACTCTGCTTGAACTCGGGCGTGATGTCATTTAGTCGGCCATCGAAATTCGGATTTGTGGCAACGTGGAGACCGGGATGCGGCATCAGGAAGCAGGCAACCTCCATGAAGCACGCTGAAATATGGCGACGCAGTGATTGCAGCTCGGGATGCTGTTTATCGGACACCTCCAGGCGACGTTTGAGTATTTTATCGCCACCAACGGCGCCATATTCTGCCTCATAGGGGAAACTCCAATCGCGCACTAAGAACTGCAAACGCTGAAATGGCTTCTTGCCTGTATCGGCCAGCGCCAGGCGTCCGTATTCTGTAAATAACTGCAAGTGTTGCAGATCGTCCTCTTGTATATTCTGTGAGAGATTATATATCTGTACGGAGGACAGCATCGTGCTCAGCGCGAAGACTGTCGCACAATCGCGCACTGTGCTCTGACTGTCAAATGCACCCTGTGTGTCTAGCAATATAATGGCCACTTTTTCGCCGTTGGGATAATCGTGCAGGAAGATATCCGACCACATTAGTATGCCGGTTGTGTCGCGCTCTGATCCGCCGCGCCATGAGAAACCTGCCAATGGCTCATCCTTGTCGCCCAGCCAGTCAGTGGCATCATGACGTACATACTACAAAAAAAAGAAAACAAAGGTCAGCGAATATGGATGAGTTCAATTATTGACATTACAAACCTTTGAGTACATGTAACGCAGAAAGAAGTCGAGTAAAAAGCTTTTGCCCTTCCGGAAGGCGCCCGCCACCGACACTACACATACGAAGCGGTCCTTGACCTCATCGCGCATAAGCACCTCACTAAGCGCATCCTCGTTGAGCACAAAAGTGTGCTCATCCGATGTGTTGATAACTTGTACTGCCGAACCTGGCATTCTCGTCTCTGGTCACTGGTACAATCTCCAGTACAATAATGCAACTAATTAGCACGATTTGACTTGTTCAAGCTATATGCGAAAAAAAGGAGAAACAATATTATAAGAAATTGTTGGCTATTGGATTTATGTATTAATAATTTTCTGAAATCATCGCTGCCACATATTTGTGTGTAGGGTGCAGGTGCAATTATGCTAAAGAAACAACAATAATAATGTGTATATTACAAAATGTCTGGCAACTTCAGGTTGCTTTCTTGGCAAGCGTTCGCGCAAATTCAATCTGAAATTATGAGATAGCCAAAAATAACAGAATTTTGGGCATGTTTTACGGTAGCAGCAATAGCAATCACAATGAAGACGACACTGTTTGAAGACGTTTTAGATTGGCGGCACATGCGGCAAAGCACACACAAACACACACACACACGCATGTTAGCCCGGGCTGGGCAGCACCCTTTGAAGCAGAATGATCGACAATCACCGATATTTCCACCACTCAACACAGGTGGCGATGACAATCACACTTTGACAAAGACAGTTGTGTTTTTGCAAGCAAAACAGAAACAAAAACAACAGAAAATCAACGTAACAAGCACAGCAACAACAACAACAACAATAGACAAACGAGAATTCAATTAGAAATTCACATTAACGAAGTCAAAGTCGCGCACGATTCGTCGCAGCAGCAAAATTTGGTACGCGTCGCATTTAAAACTTGAATCTTTGCCGATGATGACGTTGACACTTTGACGTGTGCTTTTTTTATTTTGATTTTCTTTCTTTCTCTCACTTAATTTCAAAATTGAAGACATTTGTTACGAATACCTGTCGATTAGATAAAGTTAGATATGATCAGTAAAAGCCCGTTGCACTTTGCACGCACTAAACGCAATAGCATGAGTGACCGAACAGCAAGTTCAATATTATTATTAACACTTTAAAAACAACTAAGGGGCAAAGAAAACAACAACAACGAGAAATAGTTTTAATTAAATTAAATGAGTGAACGAATGTCAACTGTGCCCGAACAAACACGCAAAGTCACTCCGCGAACAAAGCGATCGTGCAGAGCAGCAGAGCTCGATGAAGCAGTGTTTGTTAGCCAGTCAATGGACATTGAGACCGGACCGCGTCGAATGAGCGTCGAATACGCCAACACCAGCAACAATAGAAACAATTACAACAACTCGGATATTGAGAGCGGGAGAGTTAGTGGGAATAAGTTGAGTTTCTGCCCACTCTGCGCTGCTACTCAGAACTTTATGCACTGATGATGATCATCTTTTAAAGGCTGATGTCAGTGAAACAATGAGTAATTTCGATTTGATAGAGAATTAAATACACATTATACATAAATAATTGGAAAAAATCAAGTTTGGAGTGTTTTGAAAAACGCTCAAATTTTGCATTTGAGTATTTTTGAGTGAAATTGTGCGTTAAGTGCGAAAATCAATATAAAAATTAAAAGTGAGATTATCTGCAAACTTTTTTTTGTTTGTGCTTTTTTTATATTAAAGAATGACACAATTATTAGTAATACATATATAAAATATTATCACACAAATATTACACAATACTATTAATTGATTATTGTTAATTTTAAATCCAACTTTTTTAGTTGGCAATGCTGTCGTCAAAAACGATCGAGCTCAGCTCAGGTGTGACAAGGTACAATATACAACAACAAAACTATGAACGCAGCAGACTTAACAGGTGGGCTCTCTTTCTCGACCACAGTGCTGCCGGTTGCGTTGGCCATGTAAACAATAACATTAGAGCGTAACAACAATACCGACAGGCAAGGCAACAAAGAAATTGCTATTGGCAAGTGGTTGTCGGGGGTAAGTAAGTAATAAAAAAAAAAAACAGCCGAGCAGAGACAGCGCGAGAGAGTGAGCGTATTGAGAATGGGCAAAATAATGTGCGCTCTGGGCGCGCTTAGTCAACTGGAATGGCCGTTATTACTAAGGCTGAGTCTGAATCGTCGCTTAATGGGAGCTACTCGTTGAAAAGCGAACGCGCAGCAGTGCAGCCAAAGCAGAACAAAGCGGGAGAAGAAGAAGCATTGAGAGACAAAATAAAAATGTGGCTTAAAAACATACAAAAATAATTTTGGAAAATTAAGCGAGAAAAGTGTTTAATTAGCGAACATCATTGAGTGCCATTATTTTTGTGAGGGTGGCTGCTTTCGGATTTTATACATCAAATTGTTCAGATTAATTTCGACACTCGAGTGCAACGCAACAACGACGACGACAGCAACAACAATAAAAGTCTGGCATGGTTACCAGCGACGGCGGACACCGCCCTAAGCAGCATGCGGGTTTGTATTTTGCTACGCTGGTGTTGCTGCTGGCGTTCCTGAATGCGCCAATAGCGCGGGCGCAACCACAGCCGCCGGAAGAGATGACCTACTTCTATGTGGGCTGCTACACAGCGCGCACCGATCTCTTGAGAGAATCGGTGTACGCAAAGATACCGCAAACTTGTATTGAGATATGTGAAACGCAAAAATACACCTATGCTGTGCTCTCCGGTGACAAGTGCTATTGTTCAAATGATGCAGTGCGTCAGGAGCTACAAGATGATATGCTGTGTAACACACGCTGCTTGGCTGATAAGTCGCAGTACTGCGGTGGCGTCGGTGTGCACTCATACTACTCGACGACACTGCGTAATGAGGCATATCCAGCGCCAAACAATCTGCATGTCACTAACAGCACGGAGAACAGCCTGACGATCGAATGGGACGAGTACGAACCACGCAAGTTGTATATCGCTGGCGCGGAAGCGACACCGCCAGCGCAAATTACCAACTTCCTCATCAAAACGTGGGTCGTGCACACGTATTCGTCACTGCCCTTCTTTTTGCCATCGCAGTACATTGTGCAAAGCACTGAAAATCGCTTAGAGATCACTGATCTGCAGCCAGCCACCGTCTTCAATGTGACCGTGAAGGCCATATGCGCGGAGCGTGAATGTGGTAGTGCGTCGTTGCGGGGCACAACGGAGGTGGGCACGCCAAGTCCGGCGCCGCAGCAACCACGTGTATTGTCGCGCACGGAAACAACGGTCACTATCGAAATAGCGCCAATTAAGAATGACAATGGGCCGGTGTCCCAAATACTCATCATTGTGGAGCGCATCGATGATGCATTAAGTCAGCCATTCGATGAGCAGCTGCTGACCGGCTGGCAAAAGGCACAGGACAACGGTATGCCATACTATATTGCCGCGGCGTTAGATTACGATCGGCCGGAGGATAATCGCACCCGACGTTTTGTCGTAGGCGACGGTTTACGTTATGGAGCATACGAAAATGCGCCACTTGAGATTCCACCCGACGCTAAGGAGGCACACGTACACATTAGTCTGGGCATAGTGAGTTTTTGCTTGATTTCAAATTATAATCAAATCTAATTACTTCTTGCATTACAGGTCAGCACACTAAATGGCATCACAAAGACACTCTATACACACGGCACACATGCGCAACACTCAAATATACTGGAGGACTTTACCTATGCCACCTTCGACAAGGGTCACCAATCGGTTGTGGCGCTAGCAGTTGTCTGCGTCGTCTTCGGCACATGTCTGGTGCTCAGCGTGCTCACCTATTTGTATTTGCGCTACAAAACTTGCCGCAATCGTGGCGGTTTGCGTAATTCGCACGAGATGACATTGCAGCAGCCCATAATAGAGCGGGAAAATAATGGTTTTATCGTTGAGGATGAGTTACCGCCAACACTTGAAAACTTCAAACAACAACTGGACACGCTTATCGATAGTCTGGAGATCATGAAGCGACTGCCACGGAATTCGCTGCGTATGAACGTGAATGACGTCATAGGCGACGGCTGTTATGGCGAGATCATTAGCGGTAAACTTGTGTCGAGCACTTTGCCAGCAGATTCTGCTGACTGTCAGCTGCATGTGATCGCCTTGGACGAACTCTCAAGTGCCGATCAGGCGCATTTGTTGCGCGAATTTCGTAATATAAAACAATTACGGCGGCACGATCATATATTGGATTTTTACGGCGTTTCGGCCAGCGCGGATTGGTTTTACTTTGTGTTCGAGCATCAAAATGTCACACTGAAGCGACGACTCATTGAAAGTAGACGAGCACCCAACTCCTCGCCGATACAGCGCATTACGGCGCTCTCAGAGGAACTTATTTTACAATGGATCTATGAGATGGCCAATGCCATGGAATATCTATGCAGTTGTAAAGTGTTGCATCGAAAACTCTGCTCCCACAACGTTTACGTTACTGCCGATTCACAGATTAAGCTTTCGCTCTTCGGACCCACGAATTACATCACCAACCAGAAGCAAGTCGATCTGACACGTTGGCTGGCGCCAGAAGTACTACGATATCAGCACTACTCAAGCAAGTCGGACGTGTGGGCCTTCGCCTGTGTGGCCTGGGAGTGTTGTGCACTGGGTGGCACGCCATATGCAAACGTCAGTAATAGTCAACAATTGCTTGACGCGATTAAAAGTGGTTCCAGGCCCGCGCAACCCGCTTATGTATACCAGGATTTGTATCAGCTGTTGCTGAATTGCTGGCAACTAGAGCCAAGCGAACGAATTACTTTTGAGGATATTGCGTTCAATGTGCGTCAGCTTATGACGTCACCGCGCCATGCACTCAACTTTGATCGCGTGCCAGAAATGACAGCCAACAATATCGTTGACACGCTACCCTTCTATATGCCAATGCTGGAGATGATCAACTGATTAAGCCACCTAAACAGAATGTCTCTTGACTTCATCTCGCTTTAATTTGTGTGTAAAAAGCAGTTTAGCAAGTAATAAAATACAAAGAATCCAATTAGAAAAACAATAAAGTCTTTTGTGCGACAACTCAAAGACTGACGGGTGTGCGCGAATAGGTGAGAGACACAAAAATTCAAATTAAAAATTTAGGATTATTTTAGAAAATAAATTTTATACACACCGAACACAAAATTGACCGCACAAAGCAACGAAACAACAACAACTGAATAAGAATCAAATCAGAGCCAAAAAGTCAAATTGTTAGCATACTGAGAGCGAGCGCAACAAGAGCGCCACGATCATAGTCGAGAGAGTTAACAAATAAGACAATATATAATAAAAACAACAAAACCATGACGATTAATCAGTTTAAAGGTCACCCGGTGTTGGTGAGCGGCAAGCGGCATATGACGGAGGCGGTAATTGTTGTTCGTTTTAAACAAATATTTATAATTAAGCCCATCAAAACAAAAAAAAAAAAAATAAGTAGGAACCGTCAAGACAGAGAGAGCGAAAGAGAGCTGAGGACCCAGAAGCAGAAATACTGAGCAAAGGAGACCAGGTTGGACGTTAAGTACAATAGACAGGCAGACGGACTGGCACATTAGTCACGAGCATCAAAGTGTTGCTAAATTTATTATTAAATATTTTAAACAGAAAAATTCAGATTCATAAATCCCGCGATGATCGAAATCGAATTGTTAGGCAATATATACTACGTTGCTTGTTGTCGTCACTGAAGACGGTCAAGGCAATTTTAAAGCCATAAAGGCCAAATGAAGACTCTTATTGGAAGTTAATGGTCAACAATATCTTATCAGAAACACTCGACTCAGCATGCTTTTACCAAAAAAAATATATATGTGATACATGTGTTAAAGTGGTACCACTAAAAACAGTTAACCAAGCAAAGATGCATTTGCATAATATACCAAATTAAGTAATTAATCCATTATTTATTATAACGTCGCAATAAATGTTGAAATTGTGTATTTTATGATTGTTTAACTCTTGTTCTTGTCTTTTCCCCGCGCTTTGAAATATCCATACACCATTTTTGCAATGTCGTGCACTGCGGTCACACATATGTAGTTATGTAATTGAAGCTTGTACTCACTAGGCAGATACTTTAAATTTCTCACGTTGTTGTTAATTTTCATGTAAATTGCTTGAATTTATTTAATAATTAATAAATATTGTAATTTTAACAAAATTCTTGTTTTTTCTTCTTCTTCGACTGTGTTCAACAGAATGTTGCGCATTTCTAAAGCAAAAAATGGCTAAAAAATACCATTTCTGGGTACCAAAAATCTCATACCACACTACCAGATATGTTTATCGTTCATTTACAATTAGCGTATAATATATGTGATATGTATTTTTATACTTACTCAATATCTTCATTATCATTTACATTAGAAATATTTAGTGAACAGTATTAAAAATTAAATAATTTTATTAATTTGTTTGTGATTGTTCTTCATACTCAAGCGGCCCTCACAGGAGCTTCAGTGCTGTCACTTAATATTTTACATGAGAATTCAAATTGAAGAAACCGTTAAACATTTAAAATCGCCTTCCCAAGTTGTTATGTAAATAAGCTTTTTATAAAGGAACGCTTGTATTTTATTAATAGACTCCTTATCTTTAGTTTACATCTTGTGAAATAGTATGTTTTGATTAATAATATATAATAAATAATTTGTTATTACACCAAACAATAATACTAGTGATGCTGACAATTTAAGTACGCCGCGAAGATATTTGGCAATGCGTTAATTTCAACGCTGATGCCGCTTTATACTATTATCGATGCACATTGATTTGTGGTCGTTCAAACAGGCGGCATAACCCATGGCATGTGGAATGAAGTTTTGCTCAAAAACGCCCGTAAAGAGATGGGCAAAGGGACCACTTGCGAACACAGCAACATCATCGCCACCATGTGTTTCCGAATCTAACGGCACTGTCGACGGAAACTTAAAGTCTTTGTTCTTCATATTGATCTTGCGCAGATTCTGGCGCTGTACGTGCTCACGATCGTCAGCCACCAAAAAATTTGTATCGAATCCGGGTCCATTTGCGTAACTGAGCGTAGCATAAGGCAAGTCATCGGCCGCCAATTGACCATTATTTATGCCGAAAATATCATTCTTACGGCTGGAGTAGCCGGCCACGGACATCGTATGCGAATGGTCGGCGGTAACAACGATCAATGTGTCTTCGGTGCTAGTCTGCTCACGCGCCAAACGGACGGCCTTATCAAACTCCACCGTCTCATCGATTGCACGCAATGCGAGAGTATCATGGTGACCGTGATCAATGCGACCGCCCTCGATAAAGAGGAAGTAACCATGACCATTGCTCTGGCGTTCGAGCAACTCCAGCGCTGCAGCTGTCATCTCAGCCAGCGAGGGCTTCTGCGTTGCATCGGCGTCCAAATGATAAGGCATGTGGTTGTGCGCGAACAGGCCGAGCACGCGGGTCGTGGTATTTGGCAGCTGCAGCAGTTCCTGCTTAGTCTCAACGTAATGGGCGCTATTTGTGTGCTGACCTTGCCATTTCTTGATAAGGTTACGGCCATCCAAGCGCTTGCCCCACGCACCCTCTGAGTCCTGCTCTGTTTTCGGCAGGAAATGTTCACGTCCACCGCCCAAGATGACATTCAATTTCTGACCCACTGGTCCATTAATTAGCTGTGACGCAACATCACTGCAAATATTCGGATTGGCATTGTCCGACACAACCT
Source organism: Phortica okadai (assembly GCA_034638295.1). Classification (NCBI taxonomy): domain Eukaryota; kingdom Metazoa; phylum Arthropoda; class Insecta; order Diptera; family Drosophilidae; genus Phortica; species Phortica okadai. Next base: position 1,369,362 of record CM067849.1, on the reverse strand, counting down.
CGGCATCATTCTCCCAGTTACGATTAGCGACGTTGGCATAGACGCCCGCTGGTGAGGCATGTGTTATCGAGGTCGTCGTTATCAGACCCGTGGCCATACCCTGCCGTTGCGCCCATGCGGCTAGAGAGGGAACATGATAGGCCGTGTTGGCCTGTGCCTCACAATCCTTAAGCTGAACTGCTGCACTCACGCCTATTGTGCCGTAATTTGCCTTTACACCGCCGAGGTAAGCAGTCGCCGTGCACGCGGAGTCGGCCACCTGCATGTTGGCACAGTATGTCTGCGAAAAAGGAGCTCCAGTTGTGGTTTATGCCTTAGAACACTTGGCTCTCGTTTACTTACCTTGCTCAGACCGGTGTATGGAAACTTTTCAAACGCGAACTGTTTTTCCTCGCCGCCCATATACACGCGTCCCGCTGTGATCGTCGGTATGGACATGCCATCACCCAGAAACATGATCACATTCTTGGCAAGATTCACATTCAAATGCGACTTGCTCTCCAGCTGCTGATCGAGTATGTTGTGCGCAACGCTGTTCCAATAGTCGGCAAATCGTTCCTCTGGGATTTGTGCCTCAAACTGTATCATGGGCATGGCTCGTTTACGTCGCTGGCTGTCAATCCCAGCGAACAATGGATGCATATGGTGATCATCGTCGCATGCGCTATCAATTACTGTTTAATACATGAATTAGTAAAAAGAATTGTAAATCGTTTTCGATTGTCGGTTAATGAACCCGTCAATGCTTACCAAAGCCCAACGACGCTGACGCAACACAGCACAGGATTAGCAATAATACGCTGTGCAACATTATGTTAATTCGTTGGCAATCTTTACTCTTATTATTAGCGTCCAAGTCGGCTGATTGAGAACGGCTTTGATCTTACTTTCACAAGCGTTCGTTTGTGTGACACTGATGCCGCACAACACGAGACTTTCCTATTTATACCCTATTCGGACATCTGAAAACTCACGATGATTATTTTGTCGTTTCCGTCTGTCTGCCGACGTTGATCAACGTCGATAGCGTCGGATTTGGTGCGAGTCTTGTACCTATTTTGAGTTCTGTTGTTTATTTATTTTTGAACTGTTATTCAAGCGGCACAACGCTGATAAGGCCGACCAACGTCCGTTCTTCCCAAACCGTTCGTCCATCCGGTTATCTATATGTCTGTCTGTCGCTCTGTCTGTCCGCTTGAAAATACACAGTGTGTAAACACGCGAGTTTTCGCGCCTAAGTCGCACAATCTGCCGTTCACGTGCTTTGTTAGTTCACGCACGAGTGCCGAAAACTGTTCCTGACCTGCTTAGACCCCGACTCATTGATAGTTTGCGTACATCCTATACAAATATTTAGAGTCTACTCTACAATCTCAACTCATTACGAAACCCTCATTAGCGTTTTAGTGCAAGCAGAATTGAATATTTATTTATTGTTTTATGACTTTGACGCCGGTGTTAATGTAATTTTGGAATATAATTGCCTAATCACGTACCTAATTATTTTCTAATAATAGATTAAGTAAGAAACCTAATCTGAAGTTTTACATTGTTAATGTGACTTTGTAAATTACCGACTTGTAAGTTTAATAGGCTTAATTTCGTTTTTGCCAGAGAAGTTCATCTATTCGTTCATTTTGCTATGTTCTTTTATAGTTGTAGATCAAATCGTATACGATCCATCTGGTTGGGTTAGTTTGTTCTCGAAGAACTTCCAGGTTTTTCCCCCCAAAATGCCAACTTTTGTGTGAATGGTTAAATTGTGAAATGTCAAAAACAGCATCCAACCCAAAGTACCAAAAAGAGAAATGTTCATACGCTGAGAACATGAGAGAGCATAAGATGACGCTGATGCTCACAAGCAGCATCAAAACAAAAACACAAATTCCGCGCACCGCGTCGGGCGTAATGCTACAATACGACAAAACATGTGCACATGCTCTACAACAAGCCCCACCACCCCACCACCCTACCAGCCCATCCCCCCGACCATGCCACTTTCTTCTTGTAGTCGTTATTGCCGAAAGAATGTGACATCGCACGAAATTACGTTCGCTTGCTTGCCTGTATGTGTGTGTGTGTGTGTTTGTGTGTTAGGAGAGCCGAGAGCGCCAATTTCATCTCATTTGTATCTTCATTTAACTTTTTACGCTCACAGCATCCCCAATTTGTGCTCCGGCGATATTAATGCTTACCGTTAGAATATTTTGCTCTGCTCAGCTTTTTGAACGCTGAGAGTTGTTGGCTGTCAGCGAGCATTTGGCCAAAATAGTTGTTGGCTCGCATGCGAAACGCTCCAATCGCACGGAAAGTAAAAAAAAAAACAGAATATTTCACCAACGGCGCGTTTTTCATTTTTTCTATAACACCGAAAAAGCAGAAGTTTCTTTTAAACCTAAGCTAATTAAAAATGTAATTTATTATTTATCTTTCGCATATAATGAAATTCTATCTTAATTTATACTTCAAATTTACAAAATCTTAACGCGCAATTCAACGAAAAGCTTACAAAGTGCAAATTGAAAAAGCAAAAAAAGGAAAAGAAAAAAATTATTTTGTGAAAAATTTTGCCATGCGAAAAGTTGCCAATGAAAAGTTGTTGGGAAATTGATTTTCGTAGCGTTTTAAATTAATGGTAAAGCAAATCTAATTGATAACAAAAAATTAAACAAAAGTGTTTGTAAACATTTTGTTAATTGGATTTTAACAAATAATTATGCGATAAACAAGTTGATGGATATAAAATCAAAATGGTTCGAAAATGTTTTGAAAACCAAAACTTAAAATTGTCAAAGAAATTTTTAAATATCAAAAATTTTGTTGTTTTTGTATTCAAAAAAAATTGTTAAATAATTTAATTTGATTTTCAATAGGTGTGTATAACTGTAAATTTCATAGAATTGAATGTGAACAGCAACAGCAAAAACAACAACTCAATAACGACAAAAACAAGAACAACAATAACGCGTATACAACTCCTCGTTTTCATATTACAGCATATAAGCTTTGTATGTGTGTGTGTGTGTGCGTGTGCATTTGCTGGATTATATGTGAAGTGTTTTGCAGGTGGCAGCGTCGTATGCCGCCCAGCTGGCTGCTGTAGTGCCAACAACAACAGCAGCCACAAACAGCAACAACAGCAACAACATCGACAATAACAGCAACAGCCAACAACAACAAATATATGTAACTCCCTCTCCTCATTCTCTCAACTGACAAATGTGAGAATTTTTGATGGCATACTACAGTTAACGCCATCGCCTCATCCACTTCGTCATCGTCGTTTTTCCACGCTGCTTCATGCCACTTCACCATTCGTCACTCCTCTACCTAATCCCATACTACTCCATTTCGATTCGCACGAACTTCTTTCGCAGTGCTGCTTCTTTTGTGGTAGAGACGAAAACGGGTGTTGCCACTCTACGTCAAAGGTCCTTTTCTGCGACCAAATGCATACAATTTGTCAAAGCTAAATGTACAATTTTGTTGTTTTGTTTGTTTTTTTCTTTTTTTCTTTATAATTTTATGCGTATTGCGCAAAAATCAATTGTTTTGCTTTCCTTTTTTTTATGGCTTTCCTCGACTGAGCGCGTGTTTTATGATGGCACAGCATCCGCAGCAGCATTTATGCGGGCTGGCAACGCTTTACAATCGCTTCGCTCATTGACAGTCGAAACGAAAGTTATAAAATACAAATACATAATACACGAAGGCAAACGAATGAATCACACACACACACACAGACACACGCAGGCAAAGGCAAAACAAGAAAAAAAAATAACACGAGCAAATACAATCAACGAAGTGCTTTAAGCATGAGTTTTTGTTGTTGTTGCGTTGTGGGCGGCATGGGTTGTGTTAAGTTAATATGAGGGGGGAGGGGGTCTTACACAATATACGTTGAATGCTGTAAGTTACATGCACGAGATTCTAAAATAACAACAATCAAGCAGCAGCAGGAGGTGGCGGAAGCGGCGGCGGTGTGAGATAAAACATTGTTCAAGCTGAACGTGGGGGCAGCGCTGACTTGCTACTTTAAAAGTCAAACAGATACGACGAGTCAAAGAGTCTACGAATCGCCGTCATTGTCAGATTGTCGCACTGTGGTTGATACTTATAAGATTATAACTTCTGGATCAGTAAAAGTATGTTAATGAGCCATGATTAAGTCATTTTAAATCATGGGTTTAGTGTGAGCAACGTTGCAGATAAATTCCTAAAACGAAAGAAAATCGAGAAATTCAAGAAAATACAATTTTGAAAACATGAATTCCAATCTAAAAACCAAATCCTTCAAAATCCAATCTCTATCTAAAGTTATGTATATAAAGGGTTTTCACGTAAGACTCGGTAACGCGTCAATGTGATAATTGATGAAAGTCCAACAACAAAATACATTGTCAAAGTTTCATCAGCTTTCATCAACCCCGACCCATGACATTCGTTAACCCGTCAAAGTTATAAAGTTAGGGCCAACTTGCTTCAAAAAACAAAAGGCTATTTTCAGTTATTTTCAAAGAAAAAGCGGCTGTACTTTCACAGAATTTTATTATTAAAACAGCATATGTTATATGTAAATCATTTTAAACATAAGTCAATACAATAGAAAATTAACTCCCACATTGTCCCGTTTGCAGCGATTAGTCGTATGTTACAAGCAATAACACAACACATACAACTATTGCATCAAAATGCATATTTTGGGTCTTTGATTTCGTCCTCTCGCCAACCGATGTAAGCCAATAATGTCGTCATGAATGTCATCCACTGCTTTCTCAATCTCTCCATTCCGATCCATATCTGTGCACCATTTTAACAAATCTAGTTAATTTTTTGTAAATTCATGCATTAATAAACATATTTACTTTCCAAAAACTCAATTTCTTGCATAGCTTGATTCACTTTATATTCTCTAATTGGTTTTTTACTCTATTTCACGGAATTTTAATTTTGTTTGATTTATTTCGCACAATTCAAACAAATTCACTTTTTCGTTTGTTTATATAAGAAGAAGAAAAATTACCGAGTTTACGCAAACCTGCTTATTTGAGTGCTCACGTAAACTTTCATCAATTATCACTTTGACGCGTTACCGAGTCTTACGTGAAAACCCTTATACATTTATTATTTATTGTTTCATTATTTCATGAGAACCTTCATTTCTTCTTGCATGACCTCACGTTGTAAGAAATGTATCTACTTTTATATTACATAGAATGATTATAAACCTCTTCAATGTTTGCTAACCTAAGCAAACAACAAATTCTGTCGATTTAAAATACGAGCAATGTCTTTTAATGTTTCAATCAAATATCATTTCATTCGAAATTGAAAACATTACTTAAGATACTTAAGCAGTATTCATTTAGAAGCCAATAATTCCACGGTTGATGCTCATTCAAAGTCACACACGCACACATACACTTTCAGTTGGCTTTAAATTAAATTCAATGGCTTTAAAGCAATTTGAGATAGTAAGTTGTTTCTATACAATTTAAACGAGAATAACAACAACGAAAAGACAAAATTCAACAACAAAAAGACAACTTTACTCACATGAGACCAGGACGAGAACCAAGAGAAAAGACCATTAAGTAAAAAAAAAAAAAAGAAAAGATGAAGGCAGACACGAGGGACATTGGCGGCGGTAATGTTGTACAAACTTCAGATTCAGCATAGTAGCCTATATAACGAACAGTAATAAACGAAGATGCTCGCAAACAAAGTCACACACACACATAGATACAAAGATACATACTTACATGTATAGATAAACAAATATAAGTAAGTTGCAGGAGGCTGAGTTGCGGTGAGAAGACGAAAAACATTCGTTAAACACGAGCACGCGCACATAGACACATATAAACAAATACATTTACAAGTACGCTAACGAAGGAGCACAAAAAAAACAATCTAAAGGATATGCGAACGCGCCTTCTGTTGTTGCTGTAGCGCTTGCCCCTTGTGTGTGTCTGTGTGGGTTTGTGGGTGTTGAGTGGAATGTGGTTGGCAGGCAGGCGGTAAGCACAGAGGCTGGTGGGGCGCAGTGGGAGACAAGAACAGATGAACGTATTCGAGCTTGGGTTGTAATGTCGTTTGTTTTGGTGGTGGCATTAACTTGGCTCGAATATGGTAGGGCATGGGGTGGGGTGGAGGGCCATGGCAGTCAACGAAGCAAAGGACAAGAAGCAAAACATCGACGTTATTCATGCTGGCATCAAAGTTGCCGTTGTGGCTGCCGTTTTCTTGCTATTCTTCCTTCTTTCGCTACGTTTCGTTTCGGTTACGACAGAGCGGCAGAACGACAGAAGGACAGAAGGACAGAGCGAAAAGGAGTAAAGTGGCGCCAGCTGAAAGATTTATATGTGAAATTATGAAATGGCAAATGTTTCCGGCACGTTGTATGGCTTAGAGGGGGTGGGGAGGGGCTTGTTATTATAGTACGCTAGGGTTGGGGGCATGATTCGTTAGCAAAAAAGAAATTCTGTGTGTGAGTGTGTGTGTGTGTGTAGCATTGATTGTGGCAGGGGTAGGATGATCGTTTGTACGAGTTTTGCATTGGTATAGGTGCGTCAATGCATATATATTTTATTTTATATATGTGTATGTATGCGTGTGTGTGTGTGTGTTTGTTACCTTCATTTACTTGTATCCTTGCAGCATTGTTAGCTCATGTTGGGGGTGTGTGCATGTTTCTATGGCTTTGTGTGTGTGTGTGTGTGTGTGTGAAGTGCGACTGCGACAAACGACGTTAACGACCTTCACCTATTTTTCAGCCCTGCCCGAACGCTGCGCCAACATAAAATTGACGTGCAGTAAAATTTTGCTGAGAACTTTGAATTTATTTGCTGATTGCATTGTGTTTTTTTTTACCCACAACCCCTCTTTTTGTGCCCTTTTTCTGTTGTTTTTTTTTTTGTTGTATTTTTTATAGACTTTGCATGAAAAGGTTAACTGAGGCGGCAAATCAATCAAATGCTGACAATTTTTGTTGCGGCACAATCAACTTTAAATGAAAATTCGCTTGATGGACGATGAGACTTCGCTTCGCTTTGCTTTGCTTTGATGGTCAGTAACTGTACATTTGATATCAATTGCGTTGCACAAAACATAAATACACACACATGTAAGCATAATTACATGTGTGTGTGTGTGTTTATTGGTGGGTGGGTGGCAGGTTGGTGTATCTGTGTATCTGTACATGTATTTGTATGTTTGCAGTTGCATATATTTGTATTGATTTATGCAATGCTCATAATAGTTGCATTGTTGTTGTTGTCTGTGTACCTATCCTTGCGTTATTTTTAGCCAAAATATGCAACCTGGACATTTGTCATGGCAAACTTCAGCGTGTCTCAGCTTCAGTTGAGAGCTCAGATACATTGCAGCTCCCTGAAATCCCGGGTTAGTTAATTAAAGCGCAGTTGCAGGTGAAACTTCCGCCTCGACGGTTCATTTTTAATCAACGTCGGTTTCGTTTGCATTTTGTTGTCTATTTGTTTGTTTGTTTGTTTGTTTATAAAAACATTTACTTAATTCATCACAAAGTTTTTTTTTGCAATAAATAAAACTAATGTAAATGAAGAAAAATAGAAAAAAAAAAAATCAACATATATTTGCGTCCATCGCACCTCTCTGACTTTGATGCTATTAATAAATTATTAATAAATAAAAAAAAAAGAAATATTTTCGCGATTATTTTTGCACATGTTCAAAAATAACGCTCATATTTCCAATGACGTTGCAGCCACGCTTTAAGACATCATTTTGGCAAATGTTTGCCAAAAATAATTTTCGCTTAAATTCGACAAAAAGTATGCGCGAGAAATAAACCAAAAAATAAACCAAAAAAAATAGCCAAAATAACAAACCAAAAATCAATGAAAAAGGGGAAAAACAGACAGTGAGAAAGAAAGGTCTTAAATAATTTTACAGCAAGTCATAAAAACGCGGAATAAATTACTGCGCTTATCGCTCAAGCAAGCATATTAAATGTATCTGTGTGTGTGTGTGTGTGTGTGTGTGTGTGTGTATTGCATGTGCCGTAAATTGAACGAACGAATTTTTGTTTAGTTGATTTCATTATGAAATATTCATTCATCAAGGAATGAGGAAATTCCACCAAAATGTTTGTCTGTCTTTTTTGGACGTTTGTTTATTTACGCTGGAGCTGTTTTTCTTCTTCTTTTTTGGTGTAATTCACTTGCCAAACAAATACGCTACTAAGTATGCAAGCAAATGCACTGCGAACAAGTCATAAAGCGAAATTTTATTCACTTTACATATGTTTCTTTTCGGGTCTTTAATAGTAATGAAAACTCATTAATTTCCAATTTCGCAAATAGTTAAAAATGCATAACATTTATAAATGTCAAATTTTGTTTAAATTGTGGGCCTCAAATAGCAAAAAAAAATGAAATAATAATTTAAAAAAGAAATATGTTGCAAGCAAAATAATATGGTTTTTTTTCATGCTCCAAAAAGTGAAAAAAAAAATTCTGCTCGATTGACTTGGCTGCGATTGCAGTAATAAAAGCCATAAAAATGTTTTTAATTAAAAATTCGTATTAGACAAATTAGAAGCAATTAGAAAGCACGTTTTTATAACATTTGAACATTTGTTTTCTTTTTTTCATTTCATTTCAATTTTTTTGTGTTTGTTCATTTCTTATTGCCAACGTTACTTCAGCGTGGGGCAGAGAGTGTGCAAGAGGCGCAATTCAGATGTGTGGCAGATTTTAATTGATTTTTTTTTCTAAAAAAAAAATAAGTACAAAACAAAAAAAGAATATAACGAATTGTATTGTACATAGGCAGTGCACAGATACAAGTGTGTGTTTCGACGTATGTGTGTCTGAGTGTTAGAGCACGTATATGTATATGTATGTATATGCCTGTGTGCGTTCGTGTGTAGAAGAGCAGCTTTTGCAGATACATCGTTCTAGAGTACGAGCACATTTACTGACGATGAAAGGACGACGATGTGAGCAAACGAAATGAAACGAAGCGAAACGAAACGAAGCAAAACTTGCCTGTGAATCTGAATGAATAAGCAAACAAAAAAAAACCAAAAATGAAAGCCTGAGATCGTTCTGCTGCTACCTTCTGCCACCCACTTATGTAGGTAAGGGCGGGCGTAGGGTTGTAGGGTAGCATTGCCGCTACTGCCTTTTTTTGGAGGCTGTTGGAGGCTGTTATAGTATACAATTTATCGATTTATTTTTGACTTTGCCTTCGTTTTTTTGTTGTTGTTTTTTTGCTGTTTCGCTTGGATTATTCAACATAAAACACAACAACAAAGCCGTGTAGAGCCATGACAGTGGGGCCGCAGGGGGGCAATAACGTCTAAAATTGAACGTTCAAATACAAAAAAACACACCCTAAAATAAAAAAAAAAACAAAAAAACAAAAAAATAATAATAAAAAAACTTTTTTTTTGCTTCTTTGCCCCTCACTTAATGCGCAATTCTCGTTTGAAACCGTTTTCGGCTCCAGAGGAAGAAGAAAAAAAAAGCAATTTTAGTTCGTTGCTTTGTTTTGCTTTTCCGTTAACAGTTTAAAAGCTTTTTGCGCAAGATGCCGACATCGAAATCGAAAACGCACGCATTGAAGCCTGAAAGTCGGAGAGTTCTGTTGATATGAATTGCGGGGAAATACCAAAAAAAAAGAAAATATCTTCCAAAAAACAAAAAAAGAAGACAGGCAAATGAAAAGCTTAATGTAAACACGTTAAAGAGCCGAGTGCGGCGCAGAGCGAAGTGCATTGCCAAAGGCTAAGCAAATGAAGCCAATAAGAAATATTCGAAAAAGCAAAAGAAAAACAACAAAAAACCAAAAACAGAACAGAAATTCATAAACAGTTTAATGAAGCGCAGCAATGAAATTACATTGTAAATAAACGCGCTGAAAGGGAGCACATTTTCGATAAGAACAACACAAAGTTGAGGCAACAACAATAACAACTTTACAAGTTGCAACAACAAATAAACGAAATTACATACACAGCAGCAACAACAGCAACAGCAACAAAAACAATAGCAATAAAAAATAATTACCTTAAAAAAAGCCATAAAATGAAGTAGCATTAAGTTAAGTGAGGGAACAAAAAACAAAAACAAAAACAACAACAAAAAAAATAATATCCCAATAGGACTTTTTCCGTTTCAACTTGCTGTCCTAACACTTGTTCACTTCTTCTGTCGCACTCACACACTTTCAGCAGACAATAAAAGTCTCACACACACACACACACACACAACCGCTCTGAGTCTCCTTGTCAATTCCTCTCTTGCTAATAAATATTTTCACTGTCCTTCTCGCAAATGATGGCGTGACTTTAGACAAAGTTTTATTAAAAAAAAATATATAAAAAAAAAGAAACAAAAAACTTTTAAAGATCATCAAAATAATGGAATTTTTTTTTTGTTTTAACCTTCAAGAGTAGAAAGGCGAAGATGCTGACAACAACAACAATAATAACTTAAAAGTCTTGACATGTCAACCGAAGAAAATTTAAATGTCGCACATTTTTAATAACAAACTCTTCAATGAATGAAAATCAATATTAAAAATATTTAACGAACTTAGTTTTTAACATTATATACATAAAAAATACTTAAAGCAATATTAATAATGATGTATATGCAAATATTTACAACAACAACAACAACAAAGTCAGTCTATGAGCGTTCGCATTTGCAATACAAGAGCGCAAAAAACCGTCCTCTATACAAAATGAACTAATAAACAAAACAAAATAAAAAGTATTAACTAAAAAAATAATTAATCATTAAATTAAAATAATAACAAGAAGAAGAAGAAGAAAATAAAATAAATTAGCACAAATTGTACAATTACAATAAAAACAACAAACATAATAAAAAAAAGAAAATTTCTAAAGCGAAAAATTAAATCTTGTCAATCATAAAGCAGAAAATTCTTTAAACAAAAAAAAAAATTAAAAATGTTTTTTGTGCAATTTGCTTGTGTAAAAAAGAAGAAATATTAGTGAGTGAAATAAGCATAAAAAAAAATTATAAGCAAATAAATAATAAATAAATAAATAATGAAATAAATTAAAGAAGAAAAAGAAAAAAAAAGCAGAAAAAGAACGCAGCTGAAACCATTTCAATGTCGAGTAGCTCGTACTTCAAGCCCACGCCTCCTGCCGCGACGCGCGAATGTATCTACAAGATACAAAATTGTGTGAGCAAAGCGGCAGCGGCAACGAACGTGTATCTTGTGGATTAACACGCATGAAAATCGAGCAACGGAAGACACCATAATTTCAACAACAACACCACCAGCAACAACAACAACAACAAAACCATAAAGGAACCGCCGCCATACCCCGACCCCTACCAAGCGCGCTGGCTGGCATCAGATGCATCAGAACTCAAAGGTGAGTGCGCCTATGCGTAAATTTGTCAAAGTATTTCGTAAAACTTTTTTCTTGTTGTTGTTTTTTTATGATTTTATTTTATTTTGATTTTTTTTTGTTGTTATTTTTTTTTGTATATTTGTATTTTTGACTAACGAAAATGTATATTTTTAAAAATTGTCTAATGAAATAAATACTTTTGTATATTTAATTTAAATGTTGCGTTGAGTTGAGCGGCGGGGAGGGGAAAAACATTAATTTAAAACAAAATGTTACCATTGGTGTGTCTCTACATGTGTGTGTGTGTGTGTTTTAGGAAAGGAGATAGTTTTAGATCGGATATGCCATTCATTGTTCATGCCTATTGTCTAATACCCTACATGGCAAAATGTGCACACGTGCAGTCAAGCATTTCGATGCACACAATTCACTTGGCACATGTTCAATCAACTGCTTTATTCGTCGGCCAGTGCAGATAGATATTTTCGAAAGTGTGCTCAGTTAATCAAGATTTGAAAGATGTTTCATTTCAAAATTTATTGTTGGAATTAGCATGTCTTGCGAAGATACAGATAAACACTCGCACAGCACGTGAACGCACAACGTCAATTGACGTCTTCACTTATAGGCGACAGCGGCGAAAAATCAAATTAAATCTTATTAAGTTTGTCATAAATCAATGGTTGGAAATTAAATGTGAAAAATTCTGCATAAATAAACCGAATGCATTGCTTGATATTTGCCGACGGCTTAAGAGCTTCTTTATGGCGAGGGTTACGCAAATTTTGGGCTTAGCTTCATTGGCACTTTTGTTGGCGTTGGCATTCATTGTAGACTTTTGTCGCGTTCAAGTCAATTTATAATGCACGAAGACTAAAAGACAATTGACGTCATTAGCGATCGTGGAATTTATTTGTTTCCACTGACAAAGACAACAAATACATATAACGTCAGAGCATCGAAAAAAGAAATCATATTACGTATGCGGTAATACTTTCATTAGAGAACTGAACTGAACTGAAGACGTATAAAATTTAAAAGCAAACACGAGCAGTCAGCACGGACGAATGGTCGGACAGGAGCGGAGTCAGCGATCGTTGATAAAGTGAAAGTCAAGTTATGCTCGAAATGTAATTATTCAAAAAAGAACAAAAAAGTAGAAAAACATTAAAAATGAATATATAAAAATAAATGGAATTTGAAAAACAAAATAAAAGAAGAGATGTCGTAGAAAAACAAGAAAAACTATGCCGAAATATTTTGCTGTCTGCTTGTCGAAATTTTTTCCTTGTTTTGTTGTCTGATCTCAACATTTTCACTCCCTCTCTGTCACACTCACTCGCATCACTGACTGGCTGACTGGCTGACTATCATAATGTCGTCGTTCGTTCGTCGCTGGGCCCTCAATCCCACCCCACACCTTAATATACTTTGGAGTCTTTTGATGATCTATACAAAGCATATGAGAATTTATTTCCGTCAAGTGTGGCGCGTGTACGTTGCGACATCGTCTTTAATCAGCGTTCAAGACTGAAATGAAATCATTTCCCTCGATTCGACACTGGCAGAGCGTTGCTTTCAATTAGCCGACAGGAGATCGCGACTCACTGACCGATATAGCAATTATGCGACGGACAGACACACATTAGCCGATTACACAAGCCAACATGTAGGTAAGGAGACAGTGGGCTGGTTGGTTGGTTAGGCAGACAGGAGCAGTGCAGCTTATAAGACGCTGTGAGCGCTGCCAACTTGAGCGTGACGAGTTAAATCGAAAGAAGCAACGATTTGGCTTATATAGACAACGACAGGTGGTCGACAATGATGACGATGATAATGCTAATGATGATGTTGTTGTTGTTGATGATGATGATAATGATGATGACGTTGGCAGCGCTTTAGACTAAGACTAAATGGGTAAGCGGCAAACTTTTTATGATTATTGCTTATATGAGATGAAAATCATAATGATAAAGTTGCTGACGATGCTCTTGATGACTGTTTATCGTGCTGCGATCACGAACGCACGCTCAGTAAGAATGTCCATTAGCTGATTTAATGAAATCGTAAATCAAATGAGTTTAGAACTAAAAATACATGCGCGCGTATTTTATGTTTTTTGAAGTGGAACTTAAAATTCGCCATTGCCGTTGTCACAACAACGTCGACGTCGCAGCCGCCGCCATCATCAACATCGTCGGTGATTAAGTAAGAGAACAATAGATGAGATATGGCAAGAAGATGGATGGGGAAGCGCTTGTGCAACTACAAAATGATTGTGATGCTGATGATGATGAGCATGCTGATTATGATGATGTCTTTGAGACGTTGTGTGTATCTTAATATTGTCGCTTGATGCTTGTTTTTGTTGTTTTTGTATCGGCATGGACGCCGCCATTGTCGCACGCTTTGCACGTTCTGCGCGCCAACGTCTGCGGTCTGTCAAGAGGCGTGTCCGCCCAGTCTGCCACGACACACACGCACATATACTAACAGACACATGCCCAGTGCAGCAACGAAGCATGACAGAGCGCACTAACGTCCATTCGCCGCCTGTCCAACTGTCGAAGGCATCATCCTCATCAGGCCTCTGTCTGCGGCACGGGCGCGGCTCATGGCTGAGATGAGCAACGCGACGCGTCACACTTTGCGCGAAAAAATGACAAAACGTCGACAACAACAAAAACAAAAATAAATAAATAAAAATGAATAAAACGAAAAGGCAAGAAGAAGCACGCGATGCACTGCTCTGCTCTGCTTTCGAATCGCAAAATTATTCTCGAACATGAAATTCTTTTAATTTTATTTAATTAAAATTGTTGTTGTTCCTATTTGAAATGTTTACATTGCGATGGCACATTCAAAGTATCTCGATACAAAAACAAAAGCATCTCTCCTCGACTGCATTTGATTTATTTGCGGCATTTTGTATCCGTGAAGTTGCCTTAAATTTTAGACTATGTCAAATTATTTATGCTTATTTGCATTTGTTACTCATGTTGCCCTTCTGCAGTCTTGAGTGCCTTAGAATTGTTAATTAATTTCTAAATTTTCTTTTATTTGTTTAACATTTTCAGTGACTAATAAATTGTTATAAAATAAACACAACAATAACATTAATCTGCACTTACTGTGCTGCTTTTCTCAGTGTATCTATGCAAATTTCTGCACAGATACATTTGTAATGCACAAATAAATATTATATGAAAACAAGATTATAAAAATAAAGTCAAATAAATAAAATGAAACATTCTAACAAAATTCTTTAAGTGAAATGTCATCAAAATGTGATTAATTTTTTTTTTCGTATTTAGACATGTTTTATTTTAAGTAACATATTGTTAAAATAAAACAATGTTGTTGTAGACAATTTGAAAATAGCAAAGAAAATACTTTGGACATTTTGTGTACCGATAAAGTCACCTCCCATCTCAGAAGAATTTGAAAAATGAAAACAAACGAAAAATTCATTTCGAAGTTAAGCTTTTAAGCTATTGCCATCTCTTTCTTTATGGCTATCGAACACTTTGCAGCAATTTCACTCATGCGCTGGCATTAAGACACGTGCTATTTCGGCTGCTATTAGCCTTAGTGCCTAACCTATTTACCCACCTACAAATGTCTAATAAAAAACCAATAAAAACGCCGCGCTTTCATTTGGGCGCAATGGTCTCATTAATAATAATGGCAACAGCGGTGGAAGCAGCGGCTGTGCCAGTGGCAGAGGCATGGGTGACGTCGGCAGTAAACATAAAACCGTGAATTGCGCATTCATAAAAAAAACGAAGCAAAAACAAGAAAAAAATTGTGCACAGATTAATGAATGTCCTGTGGTGCGGCATCCGTCTGTTCTACACCCACACATACACAAACAAACAAGGTCAGTTAGGAAACACAATACAGAATAACAAAATTCCATGAGATCTTGCCGAATTCTCAGCAATAAACGTGCTTAGCGGCCGTCTGTCCGTCCATCCGTCCGTCTGCCATGGCCGTGGATTTCCCCACATTACTTATTTTTTTATTGTTTCTTTTTTTGCAGCTGGAAAATTGTACACTCAAGTTTGCCCCCCTCGCCCATCTGCTCAGGAAGTAGTCTTATTTGTTCTTAGACGCGTCAATGTCCACTTTGGCTTTTATTACTTGTATACAAAACTTAATGATAGCAAACGAAGAAAACAATATCAACAACATTAACAGAAACAACAACAACCACATTGGTAAACGAAAGGCGGCGATCGAATGTGAAAAGCGCGAAAAATGTTTTTCTAATTTGTTTATTTCACACTCGAATGAGTATGATTTTAATTGTTATTTGATTTAATTTAGAATGTTTCATTTTATTGTTGCTCTATGTTTTTATACATATTTTTATTGTTGGCATTTTTTCCCTCGAGAAATAAAACAGAAGAAACAAATCGAAATCGTCGGATAACCAAAACGGTTGTAATAGTCAAAGCGATTAACAAATGAGCTGCAGTGTTGTTGTTGTGCTAGAGAATCGGTTCTTCAATGTTGTATGAAGTTGTTATAGATCTTGAGTGATGATGATTTATTAAGGGGACTCAGTAAGCTTTGCTAATGTGGAATATCTCAGATGAAAATGAAGAAGGGTGGCAAGCATATGACACATTCTGGTAATAAAGACTCTTTATAAGCCTTGAAGTAGCTTTAAGTTCTTTTAATAAGACAATACTTATAAGAACGATGATTAGACTATACAATATTGCTGTAATAATCTCGTTTTTTCGACCTATTTTTTGGGTCAAAGCAAAAAGTTCTGATCGGATTGCTGTAGACATGAATTCGTCAGTAAATTAATTAATTAATTATTTCCATTGGATATCGAAAGATGTGGTGTAAAGTGAAGTATATGATATCCCAGGGTGCGTTGGCAAGGGTCTCAAGAGCATTGTTTACAAAGAGTCCACAACTGGATGCCATATTTCCAAATAGAACCCACTATTTGTTTGTATATTCTTAAGTGGTTTCTTTGAAAGACTTCATTGGCGTCTTTCATCCATAAGTCAGTTCAGTTTATGCAATTTTGGACTAAATGTATATCTCATGTGTACTATGTAGTGTTGGAAAATGCAGTGCAACGCCAGTCAAAGATGCTCTGCTCGCATTGTAGCTGCAGGGCATCAAAGAAATACATATACAATCCACTTATTTCCAGTTCTCTTTTGCTTTGTCTTAATGAATAAATAAATATTTTTATTTTCGCACTTTCGACGACATTAAAGGCTGTCAATAAAAGAATGTCGCCAATTAGAATTCTCATTGTAATAAAATTGTTTGCCATAATTTGATTATGAACTGCGAATGTTCGAAATGTTCTTCTTTCAGTTAATACCGATTTCGGTTCTATATAATGAAGACATTTAAAATTTACTCATGGAATTATATACAAATAAATGTGCGTTTTTTATATTTTATTTATTTTTTACGACCAAAAGGAATAAACAAAAAAAAAAAGAAAGAAAATTTTCGAAATTCTAATGAGAAAATATGCAAAAGGTGCTGACCACGCTTGAGCCATGGAATGTTGTGTTGTTGTTATTGCTGTGGTTGTTGTCACAGCGCGAAATGTTGCTGTTGTTGTTGTGGTTGGTTTTGTTGCTAGTTAGCTTTGCTTTTCTGCCACGTTTACTCTGCATTTCTTCGTCGTCTTCGTCTTTGACTTTTTGTTTTTATTTGTGTTTTTTTTTGTTTTTTTTTTTTTTTTTGTTCTGCTCGTGTTGTTGCTGCTGTTGTTGTTTCTCGGTTTTCTTCATTAGTGTTTCACTGGGCGTTTTGCCAAACATTTCAGATACAAATTGTCGTTGCGCTCAACAACATTCTTGGTTGCTCGTTTGCCATCGCACCTGCCCCTGCCAGATTCTGCCTGCCTTAGAGCGCCTTTAAGCAGAAAACTTCTGTATCTAGATACAAGTTAGAGCACATCAAGCATTAGACCCTACAATGTACATGCATATACATACATATATGAATACACCGTCGATTACAGACCATCGTCCCAACCCATCGTCCGATCGTCGTCGATCGTTGCAAAAATTGCATTCTTAATTAAAAAAGGCTGCTTGTAAAGACGCGGCAGATACTTTTTGGCTGTTGGCGTCCTTGTTGTTGTTTCTTATAATACGCAATTGCATCGGTTCGAAGACAAAGACAAAGACGACGACGACGTCGACGACGTTGCATTTGTATCAAACGATCGCGTGTAGGGTTGTCGAGTGGCGGCATGGCGGCCTGACGGACGAAGCCATTTTGATTTTTGCCAGCACATGAATTTCTGTTGTGTCTGCGCAATGCTGCATATGTGTGTGCATCTGTCTGCGTGTGTGTGTGTGTGCGTGTGTGCCTGCGGCACTTTTCTGCTTTTTGACTAAGTATTTTGCAATAGTTTTGGCGTCTCTTTTTACATGTTGTTCTTTTTTTTTTTGTTTTTCTCTTTTTTGTTTTGAGGCGTTTGACAAAAATCGACATGAGGCAAACAAAAATGCATTACAATGTAGCAAAGCGCAATCAAATTGTAAAAATAAAGCAAAAAAAAAAAAAAATGCAAGCAAATAATAAATAAAACAAAAAAGCGAACAAAGCATCGAAAGACAACATTTTTGAAATTCGCGTCGCTTGTTCTGTCAAAAGTAATAAAAACGAGCGATTTTATTTGCGCGCGCGACAATTTCAATAAAGAGCTATAAAAACTATAAAAAGACAAACCAAAAAAAAAGGAAAATTTATAAAAAAAAAATGATTTCTTTTTATTATTTTAACAGTGCGAGAAAACAATGAAAAGCGAAAGTTGATCATAAATAACAAACGCGTTAAAAAAAAAAGCATAAAATAAAAAGACATAAAATGTCTTCGATTTAAAGACGCCAACGCAGCTTGTGCATGCCCTACAATCAAGGCGTCAAACTTAAAGATACTCTGCAATGACAAATTTTAATGTAATCTTTTAATATTTTATTCACTTTCATTCTCACACTAAGCAAGAGACGCCTTGATTATTTGCTCATAAAAACGCATATGCAGCATTGTGTATTTGTAGGGTATTGATGAAAAGCGCGTGCGGTAATTTCAATGTCACATTTTCATGCACATTTTTCTTCACTTTTCCACACTCGTGTATCTTTTTTCCAATTTCTTTTGTTGCTTTTTTTTCTCTCACTACTAATGACTTTGACAAATATTAAAGCATTAAAAATTGTATGCAAAAAAAAAAAAACCGTTCACTCATTCTTAAATAATAACAACAAAAGCAGCAACAAATACAATAAAAAAATATTTAAAAAAAATTCAGTCATTGTCGCTTTCGCACTCAACTCACCAAACCCTCTTTAATATAGCTCATATTCTTCACTAGTTGGCTTCTCACCAATACATGCAATTGCACTGCCTTTCACTCACCCCGAAAACCCCTTATTATCAACTCCAACCCCCCCCAAACCAACCCTCAACGCGCATTTTCTCTTTAATGCTCATGTTGGAAATTTCTTCATGCTTTTCTTAGTTTTATTTATTTATTTATATATTTATTTGAATTTATTTTTGTTGCACATTTTTATGCATAAATTTTATTTGTTCAACTTTTTGCATACATCTTTGTTTTTGTTGTTTTTTTTGCAGATTTTTGATTTTGTTGTTAGCCCATCATCAACAATAACAACAACGTTAATAAAAACAACAACATCAACAACAACAACAACAACCAAGACAGAAAGTACAACAATAATAACAACAACAACACGATGGCAGCTATAAATACGGTAAGTGCTTAAAACAAATTCAACAACAACAACAACAATTACACTAACAACAATAACAAATAACAACAATACCAACAACAGTAGCAATCAATTACTCATCTCAATCATTCACTGAAGTCGTGTACAATGCCAAGTTATTTATTGTTTTATTTATCCAAATATTACGCATACGCCACGCTGTACAAGTAACTCATATGAATGAAGTATATTTTCAGTGTTGTTGTTGTTTCTTTTTTTTTTTTATGAAATAAGAAAAATAAAATTGCGAAAAAAAACAAATAAGTATAATAATTCTTCCAAATTAGTTAATTGGCTTCGGGCACAATCAAATCAAATCAAAGCAGACATGATCAACTCATAAAATTACGCATACGCAATGTTGGCATTAAAAAAGAAGAAGAGATTTTTCTTGCAGCAGAAAAAATAATATAAAAAAACAGAAAACAAATAAATATTCGACTGCTCTCTCAATGATAAAGAAACATGTTTAAAACATAATTTTCGAACAGGCGCACAAATGGCCAACTAATCGTGAGTGTTTTTGGGCTGGGGACGGCACGGTTGGGGCGTGGTCGTTTTTGTTTTTGTTTTTTTTTTTTTTTTTTTGGCCACCAAAATGGAAAACATGTGCTTGAGATCGTTTTACTAATAAGCAAAAATCTGATGACAAATTGTCGCCATGAAATGAGTATATTAAAATATTAAAATGTTGACGTCGTCACAAAATGCAAAGACGCCACCACCAAACGGCAACAAATGTATGTATAAGGAATGGGGTGGGGAAAGGGTAGCAATGAAAATGTTGATACTATTTTGGGTTTTAAAAGAAAGTCGTCAACATTGTTGCGCACAGTTGCACTCACACACACACACACACACATACAAATGCAGAGCATTAAGAATACTCAACAAAGTAAAAGTTGCCATTAATGAGTTTCGAACATTTCAAAATCATTTATATACACGTACTTGTCACATTCGTTTTATTTCTTGTTAGTTTAATGAGCTTGTAAAGGCGTGGCGGGGGGCGGCGCGGCGCGGCATGCGTGCTGTTGACGACGAGGTAGGCAACATTGACGACGTTTTGTCTGTCCGACTGTCAGTCAGTCAGTCAGTCTGACTGTCTGCCTTTTTTGTGCTTTCTTTCATAATTCTCAAATAAATAAAAATCAAAAAAACAAAAAAAAGAAATGAAAAAAAATAAGGAAAACATGAGGAAAATATCTGAACAAGTTTTGCGCGTTTGCTCTAATAAGTATCTGCAGCAGGAACAAATTCATTTGTATTTCCTCCTCTGCTGCTGTTGCTTTCGTCAAACCGTGTACAAGAGATGAGTAAATTTGAGTGGTTTTCTTACCTCATCAGCATTGTCATCAACAACATCTTCCGTCATCTGCCGCAGCAGCAGCATCATAAGCAGCAGCAACAGCAATGGAAGAGGTAAAAGAGAAGGCAACCAAATAACAACAGAAAAAAAAGAAGCATTTTTCGTGATTTGTGTTTCGAGTGTGTGTGTGTGTGTGTGCGTTGGTTGCGTGCGTGTATATTTTTGGCAACGTGACATTGACATTTGATTGACACATGAATCACGCCGTAAAAAAATACGCCTGCGTGTTCTCGTTAAGCCCAACGACGCCCTAAAAGCAAAAACAAAAAACCAAAAAATAGTAATAACACGAAAAAAGGACTCAATGCAAGTCGTGCACAGAGTGAGACAGCCAACGAGAGAGTGAGTGAGAGAGTTAGTTAAAGGAAATGATGGTTGGTTCGGTGTTCTCTCTGATTTTTGGGTTATTTGTAATGCCGAACTATTTCGGTCTGTCCGTGTGTGTGTATGAGCTGTTATGCAGGCCAGTGTATGAGTGTCGTGTTAACTTTTTTTTTGTGACATTGAATGATTTATGGAGTTAATAATTTATGCTTCATAAAGAGCTGCACACGCCCAGCCTGAAAGTGCCTCTTAAAAGTGGCAAGAAATCGGCCTCGGTTGGTTGCGCTTGTGAGCGAACAAAATACAGCTGGACGGACAGACGGACAGACGGACGGACAGTTCAACAAACTGTCGGACAAACGGAGGCGTTGATACAAACCTATCTGTCTGCCACTTGTAGATTCTCATGCGAATACATTCCCAGTTTCAAACAGAAAACAAAAAAAATCAGCATTTCACAATAATAAAGAAAAAAATAAAAAAAAATTGTTTATTTTTCTTAAAAATTTTATGCGTTTCTGTGTGAAATTTATGTGCGAATGTCACAGGCTCGTGAAAATATTAGCACGGCGTTTTTTTTTCTCGCTCCTAGCTGTTTTTATTTATTCAACAGAATTCTTACAAGTGGCATTAAAAATTAAGCAGAAACATTTTTTTAATGTTTTTATTATTTTGTTTTTTTGTAAATTTCCTTTTTTTTTTATTTGTTTCAATGCTCATTTGCACTTGTTTGTGCGCTGGAATAAGCCATTAATTTTGGCATTAATTAAATTTTCAACGCATTGCTTAATGTTTTGGCAAAGTCGTACGAGAATAAAACGAAATTTACTTCAAAAGGATTGAAAACACCTTTTGGTGCAAGTCAAAATACTGACCGCCTCTGTCTGTGTCCGTCTGTTTGTCTATCTGTCTGTCTGTGTGTATGTGTGTCGCATTGTTGGCCATTAAATATTTGCAGCAGTTTATAACTTTCGCATTCAGCATTAATCTGCCAAAAGAGTTGCCAAGAAAACTTATATGTACAAGTATTCTATTCTACAGCCTGAAACTACTAAAAATAATTCTATTGTTATTGGGTAAAGTGCCAAATTCATATAAAAGTCATATTCGCATAAGAATAGTTTCGCTTGTTGGATTAGATTTTCACCAACGACGTTGCCGTTGCCGTCGCTGTCGTCGTCGCTGCTTGTACGTTATGCTTTTAATTTTGGCAGACATTTTTTTTCTGTTATTTTTATTTTTTTTTTGGCGTAAATATTGTTGATGGCGACGTTGATGATGAAAGATCTTTGCTGCAATTGTTGCAGTTTCAATATTAGAATATTTGCATGGCGCAACGTGGCGTATACTTAACTTCCTTGATTACTGCAAAAAGCATGCGTACGTTTGTATGTGCGTGTCTGACTGTGTGTGTGTAGCTGAGTGTAAGCGAAAACAACGCAAAGTGAAATGCATTTAAATGCAATTAATTATGTGCAATGCCGCACCGAAGCTCATTAGGCGACAGACGGCAGTTGTAAGTTGCCAAAGGGGCGTAACCATAAACAATTGTAATAAAAGGCACAAGCACCGTAATTAATTGTAGCTGACTCATACTGCCAATGCAAATGGATTAATACGCCTAATGTGCTGGCCCACTCACTTCTATTTTATAGGTGCAGAAGAGTATACATTTGCCATTGACGGGTTTAGCGACAACACGGGTCCAGCTTATGTGCAGCGCCTCCGTTGGCAACGCCACCACCACCAGCAACAACACAATAAGCGGCAACAACAACAGCAGCAGCAGCAGCAGCATTACCACCGAGTCGCAGCTTAGCGTGGGCACGCCAACGTTGACATTGCAATTGAGAGATGCAAATGTGCATGAGACAGACTGCCAGCAAAGAGCGACGCCACCGACGGTCTCAGCCAATGGCAATGTCGCAGCGACAACGCCATTAGAAAATGCACTGACTGTGGGCTATCCGGATCCGGATATGTTGGCCGATGTGCTGGGCACAATACAAACAGCATGTGAGTCGCTCAAATACAAATAATATTTTCACAATGAGTTTGAGTTTGTTTTTTTTCACTTTACAGCGCTCAAAAACAACCAAAGTAGTACAATAACAACAACAACGACAACAACAACAGCAGGCGCAACAATAACAACAACGACGGTGGGCACAGCAGCAACTGTTAACAACCGTAATCCAAACAAAATCACAATCACACGACGCAATACGACCGCGAATAACGGCGCCAATCCAAAGGAGAGCAACAAAGTCTCCGTTTCGACATCGACAACGACATCGAGCGGCAAAACGAACACCAGTTATATCAAGAATTGCCTCATACGCAGCAGCAGCTGCAGCAACACGGCGACCAATGTCACGACACTGGCGCAAATAATGAGCAACAGCAGCACCAGCAGCGCCGCCGCACTACTGAACAACGCGAACAGCAACAGCAATTGCAGCAGCAACAGCAACTACAGCAACTCCTCATCATCGTCGACGGCCGCCAGCAGTTGCAGCCTCAGTCTCAGCAGCAGCAACGAGAGCACGCTCAGCTCGAGCGGCAGCAGCCAACATATTGGCAACTTCAAGAGCGGCGGCGGCAATGGTAAGACCACAATTGGCAACAGCATCACCATCAGCACCGGCACTGGGACTCTGGGCACCAACACCAACACCAGCAACGTCTCGACAAGCACAACGTCCGCAACGTCCTCAACGACGGGCCTAAAGAAGCATCGACCCAAGTTATCCTCGCCAACACGACACGGTCCACAACAGTGTCAGGTGAGTGTGAGTATAAATTGTAGACTTGTGGTTGGGGTACGATGATGGTGATGGGGCGTGAGACAATCGTAAACTGGGTCATTCAGTCATGCGCTTTAATCACTGATTTATTAACGTCGTCGTCGTCGTCGTTGGCGTTCAAAATGCTTAAAATAAGTCAACTGTGCAATTATGCGCAATTATGGCCAAGGTGAGCGCCAATAGTCAGGCAACCTTTAAGCGAAGGCATTGAGGCGCGGTGAGCTATTAATGATTTTATTACGGCAAGGTCAATAAAAGTGCCATAATTGAGATGCGATTCATTAGAGTAGAAATGCCTCCTTTCACCTTCCTTAGCTTCTTTAGCTCACACAAAGAGAAGTTTAAAACTTATAATCGAAAATGATTTTCATGCATAATGAAGTGTCAGAACTTTTTAGTTGGCAAACTGTTGTTTTCAAAGCTTCAAAGTTTGTGTTTTACCTGCTTAAGCTTCATTATGGTTTTATGAATTAACTCACTTTATAATATTGTACGAATTGTCGTTAATTTTTAAGCTTTCCAATCATTCAATATTCAGCGTTGCCAAACATTAAACTGACAACTGCTTAAAGTGCTTAAAATGTCTGAGTAAAATGTCTTTTAAAAAATAGTAGATAAAGAAATATATATTTATCTTAATAATCCACCCACGCTGATGCCGGCGTGATGCCTGGCCAGGGCCGGATTCTAATTGAAGCGAGCATCGCGCATACGCAACGTGCGCCTCAACAACATGACACGTTCGTTTCTATTCAGTTCATTTCGAATTTGTTGCGCTAATTAAATGTAATTTTAATATTTTCTTTTATTTTTTTATTGCAGATTTGTAGCAAAATTTTTGGAAATGCTTCGGCGCTGGCCAAACATAAATTGACGCACAGCGACGAGCGGAAATACATTTGCGCGCTCTGCTCAAAGGCCTTCAAGCGTCAAGATCACTTGTAAGTATTAACACACACACACACACCTACACCCACACACGATCGATTTTCTGTCACGGTCAATTAAACTCGATAAAATAAAATGCAAATTTCGTTTTTGGACAGAAACGGACACATGATGACGCATCGCAACAAGAAACCCTATGAATGCAAGGCCGAAGGTTGCGGCAAGTCTTACTGTGACGCACGTTCGCTACGCCGCCACACCGAGAACCACCATGCAGGCATTGTAGCGCCACACAATCAGACATTGTCGCCCGCAGCCACCTCAACGACATCCAATGGCAATGCTGGCTCCGGCAGTGGCAGCCTTAGTCTGTCGCCGGCGACAGCCAGTGGCGATGCCAGTTCGCCGGACGGTGCCACCTGCATACGCACGTATATCTCAACGGGCGGCTCTGTGGTGGACGCCGCCACCGGTATTGCACTCACCGAGGAGCAGATCAAGGCTATTAATCTGCCCATCAAGACAGGCGTCACGTTGCTCTCACCGACAACATCGACTTCGTCGACCGCCTCGTCGGCGTCATCCTGTTCCACCGGTCACTCGGTTGCCGTCTCAGCCGGCTCACCGACAATTACGCTCGCCGACGGTGGCACCATCGAAGGTGAAGGCCTCACACGCGAGCAACTCGATTTGATTAGTAAGATTATGCAGCAGACGAAGCAGACAAGCGCACAGGTGACAGTCTCGTCGCCGACAAGCGTGAATTCGTACAAGATCAATACGGAAACCGTGCCGGCACAGTCCTCGGCAATGTTGCAGTCTCGGCCGCGCACTTGGAACATGCAGTTGGTGAGTTAGCAGAAACGATCATCGTACTGGATCATTGTTTATAATACTTTCAATTACAGTTAAACAATCCACAAAATGTCTCGATAACGGTCGATGACAGCACTGGCGAGTTGGTTGCGTCGTCGACGCCACCAGCCGAGCCCAAAGAGGAAGAGCTTAACCAACAGTTAGTGGCCACGATTAATCCACAGCTGTTGAACATTGTTAAGATTGATCAGAAGCCGGTTGAGTGTAATTTATGTCACCGTAAGTTCAAAAATATACCTGCCCTCAATGGGCACATGCGCCTGCATGGCGGCTACTTCAAAAAGGATCCTGAGACAAAGAAGAACGAGAAGAAGGAGTCCAATGGACCGCCACTACAGACAGCCAGCATAGGCGTGCGTGCACTCATCGAGGAGAAAATAATAAGCAAACGAAGCAAAGATCTGAATAAGGTAGAAGAGATTTGACATTAGACAAGCCTCTTATTAATGTAGTTTCAATTCATTTGTAGGGTGCCTTTGTAGTTCCTGCACCACCCGGTAGCGTAGCCAACACAACCACCATCCGCCGATCGATTAGCGATTTGGAAAGTTTTATGAATCCCAAAGCGAGTAGCGCCAGTATTTCCTCAAATGTAGCCACGAGCACAACCACCGCGCTGTTGCCCGCCGCCACAACAATAAAGAGCGCCAATGGGCTCAGCATACAGCAGATCGGCTTGCCACAAAGCATCGAGATCTTCAGCAGCAGCGGCAACAACAACAACAGACAACCGCAGCACCAGAAGACCGTCAACGTTGGCACCGGTCCCAATACGCTGACAATAACTACGAATAATATCGTCACTTCGGCAGCAGCCACAATGAATTCACTGGCTGCAATGAGCAACAGTATCACGCATACTACAAACACCAAGAGCACGTCGACCGATCCCAAGGATTCGACGCTCATCGAGTTGCTTAAGCGGGGCACACGTATTGCCGTCACCGCGGCCACAAAAAAACCGCAACCCCAGACAAGTACAAATATGCTGCTGCATACCAGCGATGGCGGCAGCATTGGTGGCGGCCATGTCACACCCATGACAACGACTACAGCTGGCCGGCAAATCATTACAAACAATAACCGCACTGTGATTATACCATCCGACGTCCAGGTGGTGTCCACCAAAACCAAATCACTGAGCGCTACACGCAGTTCGACGCCGGCCAGCATCTCCTTAGCCGATGGCACGCCTCTCTCGCTGACCATTTCACCCAGCAGCGATAGCAATGGCGCCGATGTTTACACCGTTACATACACCAGTGACTCGGCTGCCCTCTTCGAGGATGCTGAAGTCTATAATGTTTCCGATACGGAGATGCTATTGCAAACGGTCGATACCATGGAGTTGCTGAACGCTGCCGATGATGAGGGCAGCCAAATCAAAAATGAACATTCCGAGTACACGCTTGTCAGTGAGCCGGCCGACGTTACGATGTCGTCAACGAACCTGGTAAAAGTCGAAACCAATTCCAGCTGCATTGCAAATCACGTTACCAGCAATAACTCCACACAAACGCCAACAACAACGACGACAACCGCTTTGCCAACTTTCCAACAATTCCATTCCAAAGAGATCATTATGCAGAACAGCTCACAGATTCAGGCAATTACCAGCATGCGCTCCAACACGCTCACATTGCCCGCCGACCTAAAGCATCAGCTAGGCGTTTTGGCCTCACCGCTGCACTCGCCATTGGCATATCCTACACCACCTTCGAGCCATGAGAACGCTGCACAATCGTCACCCTTCATCGATGATGGCCAGCAATATGCGGAAGCGACTAATGCCTTCTTCGGCGACAAATGCAATACTGACTTCACGAACGTGTACTTCAAAACGAGTGAGGAAGAGGTGGAGGAAGCTCTAACGGAGAACGAGAAAATTTTAAAGTTAAAGAGCGTGCTGGAGGAGAGCGCATTCGACAATTCCATTAAGGTGGAGGACCTGCTCAACAGCACCGGGGACGGCACTGAGGTTGATTTGCGTGAATTTGCCGAGACAAATCTTTCGTTCCTGGATGAGGATCAAGAGTTCCTTAACGATTCGGGCAATGCAACATCACCGCTGTCGGAATCCTTCTTTACCAGTGGCATTGGCACAGCGGAAGAGGTCAAAGAGGTATTGCGTGAGGTTTTGCCTGAGGAAAATATACAGTTGAGTTCCGAGCAACAAGGCGAAAACATTATCGATCTGTATTATTTGCCTGGCTTGGGATTGCAATCACAAATGATGCCCAATTCTGAAGATCCGTTGTTGTCATCGTCGCCGCGTGAATTTGGGCAACAACGTCAAATTGTTTTGCCACAAATGCAACAGCAGCAACAGACCGATCAGGTAGCTGGCGTGGTCTTTCCACAGCAGATGATGCAACAACAAACGCACCAACAGCAGCAGCAGCAGCAGCAACAACAACATCAGCAGCAGCAACATCAGCAGCAACAACAGCAGACACAACACAGCCATTCAGATTTTATGGTGACGACAATGTCGCCCAATGGCAACAATGCAATCATCAGCAATTCGATGCAGCTTAATGGTGTCCAGAGCCTTTTAATGCAAAACCAGACGCAATACGTCGACATGTCGAACACCAATGCAGCCGGTCAGCTCAATCAGCACACCAGCAACGATAACAATTCCGCTTCCGACAGTCTTGCGATGCAACAACACATGAATACCATCGACGCTGCCATGTTGCAGCCCATTATATACACTGGCAACGCTGTCAGCACCACCAATGCGAATGCTATCGACGACAAACAAGATCTGAATCTGGCAATTCAGTCAACAACAGGTCTCAACTTTTTATCCGCTGATTACAATAGTTCCACCAATCAACAGTTGCTGCAGCAACAACAGCAGCCTCTACACTTGCAGACCACCGGCTTCCAGTTTGGTAATGCCATGCAAGCCAAGCCAACGCTGATTACACCGTTGGCATTACATAGCCACCACCAACAACAACAACAACAACAGTCGCAGCAACAGCAGACGACAACTGTAACGCCCGCCGCAATGACCACCGTAATTTCCACCTTGCAGCCGCTTTCCAACCAAACGAACTCCATACTGAAGCGCCGTTTGCGTCCGAATGGATCCAGCGATTCCAATTCCCAAAACTTCTCCAAGTTCCATGCACTTTCGCCGTACCGCTCAAAGTTGCGCAAACCCTCGCGTACACACTACACGCCCGCGCCTATACTCAATCCCGATCGTAAGGGTCTAGGTCTGTATTGCAAGGTGCGCAAAGAGCTTGCTCAGGGCTTGCTAACTTTTGATGCATTTGACGACGACTTTGATGATCCGGTCGGCTTAGTTGATTTCTCCGATAACTCCAAAGTAAATCTTGGCTCTGCGTATCAGGCACAGATTCCCGTATGCAAAGCATTAACGGCCGATCTCAATACAATTGACGAGCCTGTGCACGCGGAATTGATGTGGGATCCGCACGTGCAAACGGATGAGAAGATTCTGATGCGCTACATTGATCTCAGCAAATCGTCAGCTGTGCCATTGGGCAGCCACTCCGAAGAGGTCGCACTGCAGACGTTACTCAAGGCCGAAGGCAATTCGGCTGCTGCTGTGCTGACACTCTTGCAGACGCAGTCCAGTTCATTCCAGATGAAGTGGTCTGCTTACGAGCTGGAGGTCTTTCTACGAGGTCTGGAGAAACATGGCAAGGATTTTGGCAAGATTGCAATGGAAGTGAGTTGTTCTTGAAGAGTGTCTTTGCTCGATAAGTCTAAACGTTTTAATGTTTTCCAGTTGAATACAAAGACCACCGGTGATTGCGTGCAGATGTATTACTTCTGGAAGAAACTCTGTGTCGATTATAAAGTATCGCATTTGAAGGCCGAGCCCGTGCTTCAGGCAGCACCCGCAAGTGAACTAAAGCCGTATGTTTGTGAGATTCCGGACTGCTCGGCGGTGAGTTTCATTGTTCCTCCATTTCATTATCATAAGACACAAAGGTACACAAATCATGGCATGTATTTGATCGCTTTGCTTTGCTCTTTCTTCTTTGCTGTTCTTTTACCCTCTCTGCAGAGCTTCAGTTCGAAAGCTGCGTTGCACGGACACACACGCATACACACCTATGGCAGAAATGCTAATCAGAATTCCAACAACAACAACAACAACAACAGCAATTCCAATTCCAATTCGTCGAACGCAGCAACAGCAAATTTCGCAAGCGCACAAACGCTCAACAACAGCAATGGCAGCGCCAACAGCAACAGCCACAGCCACAGCAACAACAACAACAGCAATACCCTTACCCAAAGTCATCATAATCCTAGCAACAACAACAACAGCAATCAGATGAACAACAGCAACGCCACCAATGGCGCTGTTGGTCCCGGCTCG
Source organism: Phortica okadai (assembly GCA_034638295.1). Taxonomy (NCBI): domain Eukaryota; kingdom Metazoa; phylum Arthropoda; class Insecta; order Diptera; family Drosophilidae; genus Phortica; species Phortica okadai. The sequence continues at coordinate 1,339,556 of CM067849.1, read as the reverse complement.
AAAGATCAGGGCAATACCAATAATTCCAACACAGCCCAGCGGGAGGGCGAATTTCCGTGCAAGGTGTGCGGCAAGTAAGATTCCCCCAAGTCATTTACTCCAAACCGAGAATCCGTATTATGTTGAGTCCGTAACGCACGTGTATAACGTAACCGTACGAACATTAATCGCTTTTGATTTGATTTTTATTTCTCGTAAACGTTCTTGAAACATTCTTTATTTCCATGCCACATTCTTGATATCGTCAATATGAGTTTCATTTTATTTCGTTCCTTACCATTTCGTTTCGTTCCGTTTCGTTTGGTTTGGTTTGCTTTGGTAGCGTTCGACGTAATTCTTTTTTCTCATAATTTTCTCTATTGATTTTCTTATACGTATTCGTATTCATCTGGATCATGTGATAATAATTGTTGTTATTGTTGTTGTATCGTATTGTTCCATGATTACAAACAAACAAACAATCAATCAATCAAACAAACGAACGATCATTCAAACGCTCGTTCGTTCAATATTAAAGCGAAGAGTAGCAATTCACAAATAGACGTTGACGATATGATTCCGAAACGTTACGGCGTACAGCCGATCGAAAGCCGTGCGAAAACGTTGGCGTAACTCGTAAGTAGCTTTCAACAATTTTTTTTGTTTTTCATTATCATTTCCATTTTGATACTAAATATCTGTTCTTTCATTTCAATTCAAACTTAACACAAAAAATTTATGAAAAAAAAAAAAAAAATCCAAAATTTACTTTTTCGCAGCGCTAAAATAAAACCTCTATGTATTTCTTTTGTTCGTGTTCTTTTGTACATATACTTAACCCTTATCTGGTTCGCGTTTATGGAGGTTGACACAAGAGGTCCAATAAAAACCTCTTGAGGCCTCCAGAAAGCCTCTACTTATCTCAACACAATGTTCGCTGTTTTTTGTTTGAATTAACCTCTCATTTGATGATATTTTAAACTAACAAAAACCCAAAAACAAAAAAGAAAATTAAAATTCTGAAAAAAACCTAAAAAAAAATCACAAGGATAAGTAAAAATACATACTTTTATATAACTTTTGCACGTATTCCTAAAATTCTTTGCATGCTCAAACAGTCTTTTACTAAAAATGCGATCTTGCTAAGTAGTTATATAAGCTTATTCGCTCTCTGTCTCTCTCTCTCTCTCTCTCATTTATTTGCTTTCTCTGTGCTTAAAACTTTGGCAAACTCAGTTTTGGTGTCTATTTTAGCCAAAAATAAAAACTTAAAAATAAGTAACAATTAATTAACTTGATTTTGCTCACGCGTTCTTGAAAAATCTTTCCAGAGTTTTTAATAAAGTGAAAAGTCGGAGTGCGCATATGAAAACGCATCGCGTACAGGATCCGGAAGCTCAGCAACAACAACAGCAGCAACAGCAACAACAGCAACAACAACAAAATCAATCAGCCGCAGTAGCAGCGCAGCCGCCGCCGGCATAAATACATACGCACGCACAGACGCTGCAACAGGACTTTGACAATCGGGCCGTCTCCAAAGTGGTACGCCCAAAAGAAGCTCTCTTTAATTAGGCCAATAAGTTAATAATCCATGCACTATTTAAACTAGTTTTAATCCAAGTTCCCAATTATAATAAATTTTGATGTACTCGTATGTAAATGTATAAGGTTTAAGTGAATGTGTGCAAAGCGCATTTCAAAAACGCTCCATGCTCAGCACTTTCAGTCTCTGAACTCAGCCTCAGCCTCTGATTCAGGTTCAGATTCAGTCTTAGTCACAGTCTCAGTCTCATACTTAGACGAAAAAAAAAAAATTAAAAAAAAATAAACGAGTCGGGAGGAATACTCAAAGTTTATTCAGCTCTTATCTATTCATATTGGAAAATGTTCAAAGCAAAGCGATTCGTTTACGAATCGTAATAATTATGTACTTAAGTAGCAACTTTTTAGTGTTGTAAGCATTCTAGTCGAATATTATGTTAAATGTCAACATCGAATAGGATTTTTTCTCCAGTAGGCGTTGTTTTATTTCAAAAACTATTTCGCGGCACTCGTTCGCACCTCTGTCTTTAACTAAATATACATACATACACGCATATAACTATATAACTATATATATACAATATATGTATATATAGTTATAGTTAGTTAGCTAGTGACGATTCGATTCGATAAGATACGAAACTTTGAGCTCGTATTTAAATTATTGTTATATTGTATATTGTATCTAGATACTTAAAGATTTTCTACTACTATTATTATTACAACTACAAACAAAAAAAAACTACACTGATACTTTATTAGATGCGTATTGCATAGGTCTAAGGAAGAATTCTATATATATACATATATGATTGTTGTTCTAGTTTTAAACAAGGAAGAAAAACAAACACAAAATTTAACAAAAAAAAAAAAAAAAAATCATGAATTCTACTAGCGAAATCAAGTGATAATGAGTGAGATTATAAACGATTTTAGCTAAATTAAATAATTACTGTAAATGAAGACAAATCTTTGATTTTAACTCATAAGTGTCAAGTGAGCTGATGAGATGAGTTTATGCAAGTTAAGGCCTCTACTAGACCTAAGCTATTTTCTAATGTCTAGTCTCTTTTCAAAAGCATACGCAAACAACCAAAGACACTACTAAGCATAAGCAAACCAAAAAAAAAAGAATAATAATAATAATAAAATTAAAAAAAATAAATTTAGTAACTTACCAGAGGCAAGTCATGAGCATGTCAAGCATGTGCAATACAATGATGATGTGAGTGAGTATCTTTAAGTCGTAACCTTAATCCCCAACGTAGTGAAACTTACAACAGTTGTTGTTTTTCTTATATATATATATATATTTTTTTTGGCTTTTTTATTTTCCTTTGTGTAGTTGTTCTATATAATTATGAGCAGTTTCTACACTACTCACTTTTGGTGAACTCGTATGTGTCTCAGACCTAATTGTAACTAAACTACCTAGCGACCTAATCAATAAGCAAAAAGTAAAGAAAAAAACAAAAAAAAAAAAAAATAGTCTCAATTAAGCTTCTTCTGCGCTCTTCGATTAGTAGTTCAAGTTCAATATGTGTATGAGTCTAAGCCAAAAAAAAAAAAAAAAAAACAAAGCCGGTTAAACAAATAGTTGTTGTACATATTATTTGCTCTTAAACGAAAAAAAAAAATATACAAAGCCAAAATTAAATAGCAATAATTAATAAAAGAAAAAATAAAACAAAAAACGAAATTAAATTTTAAATAAGTATTTAAGTCAGACCCACTCTGTTTGAACTGATCTGAACCGTTCTGCCAATGCTATACGATCTAAAGGAGTCACTCTAACAGAAGTACTTCAAACCGAACAGCGAACTAAAGTAACATACATAAAAAGCAAATGCAAATCAAATCAAGTCGTATCGAATAACGAATGTGAAACTAAGCAAGTAATAAATCAAGTAAAACTATTAGCAATTTTCATGGTTGTAACTATCGTATATTCAGAAGTACTTGTAGGCATATACTCAAAGTACTCGTAAGCGTATTTTTCTAACTTGATTTTTTGCGTAGTTTCTAAATACACAACAATTGTGTTCGCGCTCATTAAAAGTATTCTCATTCTTGAAAATGTTCTTTATTATTTTCACATTTTTCTTTAAATTTTCAATGATTTTCTATTTTAGTTTGTAAGTGCATTACTTTTAAGTAAATTAAGTGTAAGTAAATGTGTGTGTGTACTTTTAATGTTATTGTATGTTAAATATATAACAAAAAAAAAAAAAAACAAATTTTACCCACCAAAGTTTGAAACTCATTTTGCTGCTCGTCTTTTTTTCAAAAATGCAGCCACAAATAAGACTTTTTTCTTAAAATTTTTCATTTAATTAATTTTGTAGGCACATTTTCTATTTCTCTCACACACTCTCACTGTCACTTTCTTTCACTCATTCGTACTTATTGCATATGTGCCAAACATTTTTCGATTTTATTTTGCTACTTTAATGAATCTTACTTTCTTGAATGCCTTCATGCGTAAATTAAGTATTATAATTAGTGTTTAATAAATGTTTAAATAATAAATTCAGATAAGATACTCCTTCATGGCAATCCCAGTTGCAATGTCAACTTGGATTAGTTTAAGATTTAGTTTAAGCCTTAGTTTTAAGTTTGTAATTTTTGTTGCTTTTCTAAATGACGTAGAAGTTAAAAAGTTTCCTAAAGACAAACGAGGCATACAAAACCTATAAATACAGTGCTGTTCAATTTAATAGTAACGGTTTATTTCGCATAAACAATAAAAAGCTTAAAAGAAGTAACTTTTAAAACATTTCACATTATTTTCGCTGTCAACTGTTGCTATTTAACTGTGCAGCACTGTAGCTGTTTAAAATTTATTGTTGATTAGTATATTTTGTTTGACTGTCAATTGTTTATGTTGATTTATTATTTATTTAATAATTTGTTAACTTTTTCATTTATTTAAATAAAAAAAAAAATACCAAAAATACAAATTTTGATTTTCTTTTTCTTTTTTTTTTAGTTTTAATATAAATTTTTACAAGTAGAGAAGACAATCCGATAATTTAGCTGTTTCCCCCGTTTAAAAAAAAAGTTGTTCTATAACGAAGAACAAAAAATATTTATAAAACTTTTGCAAAACAAAATAAAAAAAAAACTCTGCGTTGTGATTGTCCAATAAGAATGTGTGTAAAATAATCTGTAACTTTGATAAATGTAAATAAAGGAAATAGTAAAGAAATTCTGTTTCAGACAGAACAAAAGGCAATAGAAAAGAATTGAAACCACGTTGAGAATAGAAAGCAAAATGCTAGAAACGAATTAAAAGAGTTGGAGCAATGATGAGATTAAAAGGGATAAAGGAATAAGAATATGAAGATCAGTAAAGGACTCTCAATTACTTACAAATACGTACAATACGCAAAAAATACGCCAAGCTAAGCGCAAAATAAGTGAAAAATCTTTTAAAAAAAAAATAAACTTTTTAAAACAAAAAAATGTTGTAAATTTTTGACGATTCTGTGACAAAAAATAAGCAAATTCAAACAAATACAAAAATTAAAACACAAACAAAGACAAGGAAACACTTTAAACTTGAAAACGAATGATAATAGCTCTTAGACATATCACTTTTATTATTGATTGATTAATAAATTGATTGATTGATTGATTGATTAATTAATTGATTATTTTTAATTTTCCAAATTAGATATAAGCAGCATTTTAACGAAACGAGGCAAGAAAGCAGCCCAAGATATTTAAAAAATATTATTATACATTATTATATACCAAAAATTATATACATGCATATATGTGTATATATATGTATATACGAGTATATAAATAGGGAAGAAGCATGTACTTTATTTCTTTAATGATAAAAAAAACCGACAAAAATACAACAAACAGACAAAAATAAAATGGCGGCAATATGCTAAAAAAATAATTCTATGCTCTATATTATTAATTATGTACTATATAAAATATAAGTTGAGCATTTTAATGAGACAAGTTTTAATTGTAAAAAAATGAAAAACCATAAAATAAAACTTTATAACAACAAAAAGGAAATTATTACAAAATTCAAAAGTAAAAGGTATGAATTATGATTATGACATCAAATGATGAACAAAGTTGAAATTCATGAAACAGAATAAAATAAACAAAATAATAATAATTATAATAATAATAAAAAAAATATTTTCATGGTTGTAAACTGATGATCAAAATAGGTTAAACAAGAATTGTATTTATTTCACTTTTTGTATAAACTTTTTTAATGCAAAATACAATAAAAAGAACAAAACGCTAATAAAAACTATCGAATACACATAAAGACACGCACATACACACACACATTTGAAAATGTTGTTCACGTTTCCTATTTTTTAACAAAATCAATAAAGCAAAAAACCAAAAAAAAAAAAAACAATTTCGGCACGAATTTTTCAACTGAATTCTTTTTTTGAGAATCAAAATCAAAACGAAACAAAAAAAAACGAAAACTTTATGAGAAAATTATTTATTATATATTTCTTTTTACTCGCGACAAAAAATATTGAGAAAAAAAAAAACAAAAATAATAAAATGAATAATAAAAAAGTATAAAAATCATGAATATTCCCTCCAAATAATTTTTAAAATTAGTAAAAGAAATGAAAAAGAAAAAAATAATAAAAAATAATAATATGTGTAAAAAGTTTATAAAGTAATGATAAAGACACGAGCAGAGAACGATTAAAATCTTTAAATTTAACTTTTAGGATAATAAGAAATGATGAAGGAAAGAAAAACGAAGATGAAGATGAAGATGGGAGATTCTTGAGCGTATTTCTTGTATTGAATTAGCATGTTACAGTTATAATTATTCATTAATTAATTATGTCATGTGTATGTATATGTATATTGTATATGTATGTGTACATGTAAAGCTCTTAACAAAAAAAAAAAAAACAAAAAACGACAAAAATTTACAAAAAAAAACTTTAACGAAAATGGCGTCACTCAAATGCCAAAAACTCAATTCTAGTCAATTCTTATTGCAAAAAAAAAAGAAAAATAAATAAAAAAATTTAAAAAAGAAGAAGAAATCATGTTACTATAGTAAATATGAAAAAAAAAATACTTTTTCAAAACCAATACTTTAAAATGTAATTTAAAAAAAGGAAATGAAAAAAATTATTTCAACTATTTTGCGACGATTTTTGGCTGCTTTCGCTTGGATTTATGCCAATCGGAATCGTCGTCTTGTGCAATTTTTTCTTTTACTGCAATTGTTTTTTTATTATTATTATTAAAACTTGTTTTTATTTGATTGTCGCCTCACATGTGTTGAGCGACAATTGGGTGTGATACTTTATCGGTTGTGCACGTTTTACTCATTGTTGTATTTCTATTAAAGTGATTTTAAAAGCAACAACTGAAACAATATAAAAAAATCAAATATAAAAAAATTATTAAACCAAAAAAAAAAAAACTTATGTCATTGATATCGATTGTTATCGATTGAGTAATTGTTTTTAAGAAATATAAATAATTTATTTGCCTTCCATTTCCCGTTGTTGATTATTTGATGTACGTGTTTGTCTATATTTATATTATAACTGTACTCATTACTATTGACTACTGATTTTATATTTGTACGCCTCAAATCTAATGACAAAGTAGTAACTTTCGCTAATAAGTCCACATAATACGTTAAACTTTTAGGTTTAAGCACAAATGTAATCTAATCAAATCATTTGGAAATCAACTCTGAAAATGAAGTCAAATAAAGTGGTGGCCGTAAAAGTGGTGTCTTTTATTCATGAATTATTTGAAACTCAGCTTGGGTTATTGGAACACATGTTGTGCATCAATACTGCGCAGTCAATATTTGGATATAAAGCTCTTCGAGAACTAATATCCAATGTTTCAAATCCTTAATCAATGGCAACAACCAATAACACGACAAAAGCTTCCTTTGTCTTGTTCAAATGCTTTGACAAAGCTGCAAAAGCTGCGCTTCATATTGAAAACTCTCACTTGAGTTCCAAGTTTTTTAAAACATACAGCACTCGTCCGTTTCATTAACATTGAAATGTTGTTTAACATTTGTTTTGCTACAATTTTGTGGAACGATATCGAATGGAACAATTTTGACGAAAGTGTTGGTTTCGTCTATGTACTGAGTCGAAGCGCACAACTTGCAGCTGTCCAATACGCAACAAGTATTCAAAGAAAAAGCTCAAACATTTTCAGTTATTTTTATTTTATTTTAATTATTTCTGTGTTCCATTTTAAATTAATAAAATATTGAATATTTTTAAAACAAAATAACACATTTTTCTTGTTCTTGTGTGTTTTGTATTTATTGTTTAAGTTACAATAATAGTTTGGTTTAAAGGACGAAGTCACACTGTAGTTTAACATTTTATTACGAAGGTCCTTGCTGGACGCATATATGTGTGAGTGCGCTTTAAAAACTTCGTTCCATTCGAGTTTTAGGCTTCAAAAATACGCGACGTAAGAATATTGCGTGAGTTTCATACGCGTGCGAGCGAGTTGACTGAGGTCGAATCTAATTTAAAGAGTGCATAAAAAAAAGTGCAGCGTGCCAAAGTTAAACAACAAAATACAAGAAATTATTTGAAGTGATTACCTGTGGAAAGCTGCAAACTGCAAGCGATTAGAGGCATTATTTATCAAAAATCAAACGAGTTTCGCGTAGCAAAGGAGGCAAGAGACAAGAACGCCCTCCTCGCTGGTTCGCCTCCTGCCGTTCGAGCGCTCGCTATTGTTCAACCGTGCACAGTTCATTTCTAGTTTCGTGTTGCGTTCGCTAGTGTGTGTTTGTGTTTGTGTTTGTGTCAGTGTGTGTATGTGAGTGCTTGCGAGAGTACATTACCGTCCGCCTCCCTTAGTGCCATCGCTGTTTAGTTTAGTTTGTGTACAGGACACGGACAGCCCGAAAAAGTTTGCGCTTATCCTTGCTGAGGAAATTTGTCTGTGTTTTTGTGCAAAGTGTAAAATTTTACTAACGATTTTGTTCATTTGTTGTTGCAACTAATAAACGGCTTCAAAATTAACTACTCAAAGTATCATCACAACGCTATGTCCCTTTCGGCCATAGCCAAGGTAAGTCACATTGCGAAAAGAAAAGAAAAATCAGAAATCGCACAGCAGCAAGCAAGGATGAAACATTTCATGTTGTCGCTGCAATCTCTGTCGCTGTCGCCATTACCGACGGCACCTTTGCCGCCGCCACCGTCGCTGCCACTGTGTTAGTTTAAACAATTTCGCAACCGGAACTCACTCACACTTGAGTATGAATCGAAAACCATGCCGGTGGTTTGAGTGTAACTCATGCCTGAGTCCTTTTTGGTAGCTTTCGAATTAAGGATGATGTGCGACGCATGCGCAAGAAAACTATGAAATTTGAGCCTCTGAGCTTTGCACGATTTTTGAGGGCTGCCAGCATTGTGGCAATAATCAATGTTGTCACAATATTCTGGCAACTCTATTTTATTTCGTTAATTTAACTATGTTAAAAGCGCTTTTCACTCAAACTCTCAGCCATTTAACGACACTCACACTCAACTTACAGAAACAACCCTTAATTTAGCGCACATACCACACTTATACTCAAAGCTCAGCGCACGCCGAGTAAATAACCCTCGTCAAAGGACGATTCATACTTCTGTGAGCCGAGCGAAGCAATGAGCGTATCTCGTATCTCGTACAGAGCCTGAGTCAGCGTCAAGTTTGTGAGTTTGTTGACTTATTAGCAGAAAGTGAACACTCAAATGAGACCGAAACCGAGGCCGAGTCCACGGAATGTCCTTGGCGTGCTACTGCTGCTGTTGTTGTTGTTGCTGCTGCTTATCGTGACTGCGCTCCTTTGCGAGGTTAATGCCCCGAACCGACCTTGATAAGCGGCACACTTCGGGACACTCTCAACGACTCTGACTTTCAAGTCAGTAGGCCCAACTTATGTTACTACATGTGCGCTCACAAGCTTCTGCCTCCTGTTTGCTCCCACCCTCGTTCTGAGCACGTCGGTTCAATGAACTTTTAGGGAACTGAACTTTTGGTTCAACATTTATGTGTGTGTATGTGTGTATATCTAATTTTGTTAAGTTGAATGCTGTAATATAGCCTGGAGGGCATCTGCATGGTGGGCGTTGGGTTGTAATATCTCGTTATTAGTTCAAATTATGTATTGTAGTATAACATATTAAAGGGCTCGTCAAACGAGCTGTTGTCGAGTGCTATTTTACAACACGAAAGTTTTAAATCCTTTTTCTGTGGCACATACACGCACACACAGCGCGATTAGAAGGACCTACGTTGCTCCGTGTAAATTGCCATTTTCAATCCACTATGGAGGTGAGTTAGTGCGATGGTGTATAATTCAGGACTCATTAAATTGTGGAAAATTATTTGTCATGATTTTTCAAATTTAAAAAATCTTAAAAAAAAACTGTTAAAAAACTGTTATTGAAAGCTTTTATCAGCTGATCGCGAGCAACTTGTTTTGTATTGTTTTTTTCCATATTTATTTTATTCTTAACAAGTTCAGTGAAACGAAGTGCAGATAATAAAATAGACAAACAAGTTTTGTAGCTAATCAGTATTGTAGGGTAATCTAGAATAATAGAAACGATTTGAGCTTGTTTACTGACTTCACGTTATCACACAGTGGGGCCAACCTGTTCAACCAGAACAAGAATTTTGCATAAATCAGTAGACCGGCGCCGGTGGCCGCTCGACAAAATGGGTGTATTGCGCAAATACAGCACAACTTTGCTACAGTTTGTCGCTGGCCGTCGAACAACTTGTATAATTTCTCCATACGAACACAGAAAAATGTCAACTAATACCTCTTCTACTCCCACAACCGCACCTGGCTCCGCTGCTGCCGTGGATGTGAACCCAACACAGCCGATACTGTACTCGTATTGGCGCAGCTCCTGCTCGTGGCGTGTACGCATCGCACTCAACTTAAAGGAGATACCTTATGACATCAAACCGATTAGTCTGATCAAGTCAGGCGGTGAACAACATTGCAATGAGTATCGCGAAGTTAATCCTATGGAGCAAGTACCCTCGCTGCAGATTGGTAAGTCGAATGTGTTTATTACTGCAGAGTAGCTAAAAACTATTTATTCGCTTTTATTTACACTTGTTAAGATGGACACACACTGATCGAATCGGTGGCCATAATGCATTATTTGGAGGAGACACGCCCACAGCGTCCGCTCTTGCCGCAGGATGTCCACAAGCGTGCCAAGGTGCGTGAGATCTGCGAGATAATTTGTTCGGGCATACAGCCGCTGCAAAATCTTATAGTGCTGATACACGTTGGCGAGGAGAAGAAAAAGGAATGGGCACAACATTGGATTACACGCGGTTTCCGTGCCGTCGAGAAAGTTCTGTCGACCTCGGCTGGCAAGTACTGCGTCGGCGATGAAATATCCATGGCCGATTGTTGCTTGGTGCCGCAAGTATTCAATGCCAGACGGTGAGTATTAGAATGCCTTTGGAATGACATACTAAGTAATGAGTATATTTTTAAACTCATCTTTTTAGATTCCATGTGGACTTGCGTCCCTATCCGATAATATTGCGTATTGATCGCGAGCTGGAGAGCAATCCGGCATTCCGTGCTGCTCATCCCTCCAATCAGCCGGATTGTCCGCCGGAGCTGCCCAACAAATAGAATTTTCCGACAACAACTGCAAAACGTAGAAAGACGAAGAAGTGAATTGCAGTTCGTTAAAAAAAAGACAAAAGAAAACAAAAAAACTAAATGAGAAAAGCAAATATCGAACCCCAATAAAAAGGACAACAAGGAAAACGTTTCTGAAGCGCGCATTTTAAATACAGTTGACAATGAACGAGGTGCGGTCAAAGTGGAAGAGAATGGAAAACAGCCATTGTGATTGAAAGCTGCTAAAGGCATTTAAAAAATAACGTTCCGTAACAATTGCGGAATAAACGAAAACAAAAAAAAATATTTACATACTTAAGATGATGAATTTCATTCAGTTTTCAATGTGAAGCAAAAATATCTAAAAGATATTTCAAAACTATTTTTATGCATTTTATTTAGGCTCTAAAAATTACAAAAAAAAAACTTAAAAAGAAAAAATATAACTAATGATGAAATAAATAAAGCGAAATGAAACCAATAAAAGTCGAAGACGTCAACAAAACGGAAAAGTTACATGGCGAAAAGCAAAATTTCATTCAGGGATTTAAAAAAAGAAACTTAAAATGACGAATCATAATAAAAAATAGTCCAGGCAAATGTAAAGCAAAACTAAAACAAATTTCGAAAAGTACAAAAACCAGCATACAAAAACCGTTCAAAGTACACGAGACATTAACGAATGTTGAAATCAACTAAAATACGATACTAAGATAAATATTAAAATTATAAAAACTAAGGAAATTACAAAATTTTGAATTTTATCATTTGTAGCTGGAAAGATCCCAATAGTTTAACATTTATGCGCATTCATTTCAAATTTAGAAAACTGAAAATTTAACGAAATTAAAAAACAAATTGAAAGGTTTTTCATGCACGAAACGAAGAAAAACAAAAAAAAAATCACACAAGTTGTAAGCACACTTTTAAATTGAATATTAAGTAAAAAAAAAAATAATAATTAATTAACTGAAATTGAATAAAGCATATAATAAACTTGTATAGCATTAAGAAGCAAACTTTATGTAACTGTATGTAACAATGAATCCTTCTCTAATGTATTTATTCTCAGCCAATAGCGTCTCTTCTCATAAGAAGCACAGGAACAAAACACATGATGATTTCTGTAACATTTCAAGAGTTCCATAAAACTTTAAATAAAAATAAAAACCAAACCAAAAAGTATATGTTTTTCTATACAAGGTCCTTAAACCAATTCCAATAAGTAAGTATCCGAATCTCCTCTACAACCCTTATAGAGCAGCCACGTATTTTTACCTATTGATTCGAACTCCGATAGTACTCTCGTATATACTCGATGGCCTAAAACATCGTCAAATCGTCCATTCTAGTTTTTGCCAATACTCACACTATCCATAGACACACAACATTCATTATCAATTGTTATGCACAGCAAGTCTTGAGAGACTCAACACAGAGAACGTTTCATCAGTCAATTTAAAATGTTCAGTAATGTGTTATTAGTTCTTGTTTTATTATTACTTTTTATAATCACCTCGGTATCATCGACATTTTACTTACATGCGTACGTTAATTAATTAACTATTAATTAAATTATTAATTATTACACTTTGTCGTTTATATGATTTTCATTCATTTTCGGTAATATTTATTATATTATGTATGTATATATACTCGTATATATATATTTATATATATTTAACAAATTTTACTATAAATTTTACATACGATTACATACGAACGTACGCATTACATAACATTTCAATGGAGCTGCGATTTAATTATCATTTTACATATTTAGTTTTCTCTTACTTTTTCATTCAAATTCATAATTTGGTCTATAGAGCGTTTTATATCCTTTAATGTTAGTTCTCGTTTTATGTTTTCATTTTGAAAAGACAATTATTCCAGACTAGCGAATAAGATTCGAATTTGATTAAGTCACTGCCTTGGCAATAAAAGAAATAAAAAGAATTTTGAAAATTTTCTTGAGTGCTGAAATTAAATAGTTTTGGAATCGATTCAGTTTAAAAATGTATATTCTATCTAAATAGAAATAAAAAAAATTGCTTTGTGACTTCATTAATTCGTCGTTGTATCGTCTCCAAACTGATTCCATTCACTTTTTGGTGTTTTCGTATTTTGTTGTACGCTTCGTTCTGTAAGAATCTTTGAAAGTTCAATGAGCTACACTATTCTCCGCATTCACTGTTTTTTTAATATTCTTCGTCAATTGCTTCATAGAATGTAAATAATTTAAATTTACTTAATGCGCCTCATTTTGAATTCAATAAAGATTTGCTAAAGATTTCAAATATAATTTCAAATACTTGTCCGAATTTTTATCAATAAACAGAACAAGAAGATATAAAATGTTTTTTTTTGTTTTTTGTTTTGGATAAAAGTTGTTGGTGTTGCAAGTTTATTTAACTGTTTAAGAGCACATTTTGTATTTCTCAATTTAATTCTATTTTTTTATTTTATTTTTATGTTTTTCTATTATTTTTGTTAAACAATTTTTTAATTACGGTTCTCGATTTACGTTTTCGTGTGTTTTGTATTATTTTTAAACATTGAATATATTTTCTGTATTTATGTTTTGTTTTGAATCAGTGTTCATCGTCATCTCGATCAACGATTTTGTTCTCAAGACGGCATTTTTCTTCGTTCATTTATTTTTTTATTTTTTGCTAAAATTATCTTCAATATATATAAGATTTTTCATTTAAATATATATATATTTGTATATATATTTGTTTTTATTTTTTTTTTTGCTAATTAATTGTATATTAGTAAAGTGGTTGTTGTTGTTCTTCATTTTCTTTGCTCATTCCATTTTCACTTCGCTTTTTGCCTAAGTACTTTTTTGTTTTTGCCTAAATCGATTTGCTCTCTCAACAATTTTCTTCTAATCCAAACTTTCGTTTTTGCTACATGTACATACATACATACGTAAATGTATATATACATATATATTGTTAATATTGTATATATATATATATTTTTCATTTTTCATTATTATTATCACAGTCAAATCATAAAAGATTTTTTTAGTACTTTTACTTTTGAATGAATTTCCATGATTTGTTTGTTGTTTATGTTTAACGCGAATATTGAATATTTTGCTTGCTACGCTTCTTTTCTACCATTCTTAGCCTTCGTTTTATAGTTGATTTACGGCATAAATAATGTTGGGTTGCTTTTACGTTAGGTTTCAGCAAATGTCACATAAAGAAAGCTCATAAACACACACGAGTTTGCATAAGTTTGCCTCAAAAATAAAAAAAATTCACGTGTATCTCTTTGTACATATTGTACAACTGTAATACCAAACTTATAGATTGCAAATGGTCCAGACCTTACACCTGGAAATCTTACTGAATAACAAAAAACTCCAAGGAGAGTCCAAAAGGGCGCAACTCATGTGTGTTTGCATCGGTTGAAAACATACAACCATTTTATATTGAGAGCTTTGAATCCATGACGAGGTTTTCTTTCAAATTTGTTCTCTCTTTGATTCGAATCAACTTGTACATCTCAAGTCCGAATTAAAAAATATTTGATTATATGTAGTTTTCGTTTCTTTTTTTATGCAAATGTTTAACACGTTTTAGATAGTAATTTGAAATACTTATATATTTTTTAAAGAAAATTTATTTATTTATATATTATTTATTAGTTTAGTATTTTTGGTTTAAGTTCTAAGAGCGCTTTCTACTTTATGATTTTCTGTTTGTAAATTTTTTTTTTATTTTTTTTTTATGACTTTTCTAAGGTACTGAAGTATTAAACTACGAGAACTTCTTTCAGTGGAGCTAACTTTTAAATGAGCGAACGAATCTGAATTCCTTTTGTTTTTGTAATTTGCACTTTTTTCTATTTCAAAATCGTTTTTAAGTTAATACTTGCGCGGGTTCTCAATTAAATGTATAATAATAATTAGAAAAACATTTCAAAGATTTTTGCATCGACAAAGTGAGAAGAATTTGTATTAATTTTCCTACTATTTCATTTTTTCGTTAATTTTATTATTATTAATTTTAGTTTGTACGTCTCTGTTTTTTTCTCTTTTTAACGTGTTTTTTTAATTAGCTATTTTTTATTTTTCTTGTTTTTTTTTTTAATGTTAAGCAACACAGCTTTTGTATTGATTTTTATAAAATAATCAAAATGTTGTAATCGTTTTTGTTAAAACATTGCACATGTTTTCCCCCTCTTTCTTATCTATTTATTTATTTTTTTTTCTTACTCTTCGGCCAATTTGTTATTAAAATTGTTTAATTTACTAAGTTTTTCTTTATTAATTTTTTTTTTTTTAATTTGCTTTGAACTTTAACGTTTTGATCGATTTCGTTTGCTTTATCTTCTTATTTCATTACAATTTTTCTATATAAATTTTATTTTTTTTATCATTTTGTAAAATTGCGCTATGCTACTTAATTGTTAATAATCATAAAACTTCTTTACGAATTTGTTTACTATAAAAGAAAATGTTTAAAATAAATAAAATTATATTATTCAATTATATATAAAAAAAAATCGGTTTTTCGTTCATTGTTTAACCATTTGCTTTATTTCAATTTATTCTTGTTTATCACACTAACAACTAATTTTTATTTTTTATTATTAATCATTTATATATATAATTTTTTAATAATATTTTACTAATGTTTTTATGTGTTCTTTCTGTTTTTTTTATTTAAGCTTTTTAACAATGCATAATGAATTTGTTTATTTTTTACATTTCATGCTTTTTTAATTTATTTTTATTTTTGTATTTTAACGCGAATTTTTTTATGCTTGTAATGTTTAATTTATACTTTTAAAGTTGAATAAAATGTTTTAGTTGTCGTTTTTTTTTTTTTTTTGCAATTGTTGTATAATATATATATTTATATATACATATATATCCATTTATATGTATGTAAATATGTAAATAATTGTTCTAATAACAGTGTAAATGTGTTGGGGAGCGTTAACAAATTATAATTAAGTGGATTTTTATATATATATTAATAAGTTTATGCATGAAGAAAGGTTTCTTGTGTTCTTTTTATTATTTTTTACATCTTCAACATTAATGAAATTTTTTTTCATTGTTGATTTTTCTGTAGTTGTTGTTTTTTTTTTTTGTTTTCATTATTAAGGAGCAAAAATGTTCAACTGTTATTTTGTTAATTTAATTTGAATTTTTTATGTTTAAATTATTATTACTTTTATTTTTTTTTATATGTTTTTATATATATTATTTATATATATATTTTTAATAAAATGTTACTAATTTACGCTAATAGACTCCGTCGTTGAATGACATTTGAAGTTTTATTTGCTTATTTTTTTTATTTAAAAGGAAATTTTTTCTTGTTTATGTTTTTTACTTTGTCCTTTTTTATGAATTTCCTATTAGCACACAAAGTTGCGCTTCTAATAAGAAGATGCACACATGATAATTTTATTTGTTGTTTCTTAGTTTTCTTCTTTTTGTCTTTAATTATGTAATTTGTGTGTTATGAAATTGGCATATGACATGTCGAGTGTCAGATGGTTTGGAAAGTGTCAGCTCCGTAGAGAGCGTGGCATTTGGATAAGTTTGAGGTTGTTTATCTAAACAGATACTAAATGAAAAATCAAACAAATCAGAGATCAGAAAATTTTTGGATTTTCACGATTTTGATTTGAATTGAACATATTCTGCAACGGCGCAACTATGTTGGGTACGTTGGGTGTACATGTGTGTATGTTTGTGTGTGTGTATGTGTGACAGGTGTTGACATGGAGTATGTGAGTGGCAGAGAGAACTAAGGATCGAAAGAAAATGAAGTTAAGCATTTTACAGCAAAATTACAAGAACGCGTCAAACAATAAAATCCAAACAAGCATGAAACTTTTCTAATTCGATTTCGAGTTTTCGGCATTGGAGCGAAAAAAAAAGTAGAAATCAATGCAAAAACAAAAACGATTCAATGATTTTTGGATTTCAATTCTGCAAAATGAGAGATTTTAAAGAAGCGCGAATCTTTCTTGACTTTGACTTTGACATCGACTTTGACTCTGACTTGGGAACGCATTCACGACATTTTTGGCTATCCGTTTTACCGTTTTCTTATGAGCGAGCAATCGAACGAACGAACGTACGAACGGTAAAATGAGCAAGAGAATTCTCTCGTTGAATTGGGACACGAACGGCTCATTAAGGGACGATTCGAGCACACGAATGAAGACGAACTTCAACGAACGATTGACACGAACGATTAACGACGACTACGACGACGAAGTTTTGTTTTTGCATTTCTTGCCTTTGCTGCTGATGTTGATTTAACGGTAACTGTTTGTTTTTTTTTTTCGATTTTTTTTTGTCTTTTTTTGGTTAAAAACTTGATATTTGTTTCATCTTCACCTTCTTCTACTTCAGCTTCTTTGACTTCTTTCCTCTTCTTTTTATTTAAATATTTGTTGTTAATTAATTATTTAATAATTAATTTAAACTTTATTAGTTTACTTTTTTTGTTTTATTTTTTAATTATTTTTTTTTTTTAATACATATCACAGATCCAGTACATTTTTTTTTAAACATTTTTCTTTGTTTTTGTTTTTTCTCTTGTTTTAATTAATTAAAAGTTATCTCAGTGAGCACGCGCATGATTGTTGTTGGTGTGTTGTTCTTGTTCTTATTGTTGTTGTTGTTGTTTTTGTTTTTGTTGTTGTACGACAATGTGTGATTATGTATACGCATGTGTGTTATGTGTGTTTGTGCATGAAAAGAACGTGTGTGTGTGTGTGTGTATGTGTGTATATGTATTTATATATATATATTTTGGAGACGTGATGTTAGTTGTTGTTGGTACTTTCCACACTGTGAAAATGACAAATGACGCAGAAAGCTGAAGTTAAATTTCGATATAAGGCGATTTCATGCTGGAGACGTTTGAAACTTGTTTTTTTGGATTTATTTGATTTTGTACAACAAATACGAAAACTTATGCGAAAACGATTTTGATTTTGATTTCGATGTTTGATGTCGATTTTTCAGTGTTCAATGCTTGTTTATGATTTTGTTGTTTGCTGTTGTTGTTTATTGTTGTTGTTGTCGTTGTTGTAATTTGAAGTTGTTGCCTGCTTTAAATAATTTGTATGCTAATTTATTTATTTATTTTCTTTTAACAATTTATTATATTGATTTTTTTTTTTGTTTAATATATGTATGTATGCACATGCACGTGTATGTGAGTGTGTATGTGTGTGTGGTTTTATTTATTAATGTGTTTGTCTGCTATTATGTAAATTAAATGTTAAACTATAATTAAAAAACATTTATTTATTTATTATTTTTTTTTTCTTGCTTCTTATAACATTCTGACTTTTTTCGCGTTTTTCAATATATATATATATATTTTTTTTTTTGCATATTTCAAGGCACACTAACATTTTTTTCTGTAACGGTATTTCGTCTGCTCTCGTTTAATTATTACATAACGTTTTTATTTTAGTTTTTTACATAATAGTTTTTTTTTTTTTTGTTTTCTTTAAAGTTATTAAATATTGCACAAAAACATAAACTGTATAATTATTACTTTAAGTGTATTTTTTTTATAACAAAGAAAAAAAAAATCAATCAATTGATTAAACTTAACAATAAACTTTCTTCTTCTTTCACTTATTTACTCTGTTTCTGTGTTTCTTTTTTGCAAGTTGAGCGTTTTCAGTGCATTTTCATTAATGTAAATGATACTTTGCGATTTCGAAGTTGAAAAATAAAAAGAAATAAAAAAAAACTTTGACTTGAGCGACTGACTTGATTTGAGTTGAATTGAGTTGATAGTTGAAAGTGGTGGAATTGAATTGATACGTGTTGAGTTGATAGTTGAAAGTGGTGGAGTTGAATTTATACGTGTTGATTTGAAAGTTGAAAGAGGTGGAATTGATACGAGTTGAGTTGATAGTTGATAGCTGAAGGTGGTGGCATTAAATTGATACAAGTTGAGTTGATCTGAATCTGAGTTGAGGATTTTTTTTTTTTTTTGTGGTGGTAGTGGTGAGAATGTGATGGCGGCGCTTGAGTGAGTTTATTATGATGATTTAATTATTATTTTTCTGTAAAAATTCCTAGTCTCGTTGTTTTTTTCGGCTTAAAAATAATATAAAACAAAATTGGAAAAAATAAAGAAATAATAATTAACGCACACAACTTTTTTTTCGGTATTTATAACATTTATTATAATTTTTTTTATATTTTTTTTTTTTTTTGTTTATTTGTAAACATTATTTTAATAGCAATGTGTTAATCTACAAATTAATTAATAATAATTATGCATACAAAGTTAAGAAATGATTTAGGTTTTTGTTTGTTTGTTGTTGTTTGTATTAAAACAAGTATTTTCCGTTGGTTGTCGAATAGATCAATAAATGTGATGTGTTAAGTTGTTGAAAAACTTTCTTTTTTTCTTAAAAAATTGTACAAAATAATAGCAAATTACAGCAACTAACATGTTGTTATTGAGTTCGTGTTTTGTGTGTGTGTATTTTTTTTTTGTCCTTTAAAAAAATAAAAAAAAAAACAACACACAAATTATGAAAAATTATTATAAGTAAAACGGTTAATTGCACAATACTTAAGTAAATAATTATGTAAACTTTTAATGAATTTTTTTTTCGAATTTTGTACAAGTTTTTGAATTTTAATGTTGTTGTTTTTTTTGTTTTTTTGTAGCCAAGAAAGCATAAAAGGCAATTGTGTGATGTATTTTTGTGTTTTGTCAGAACTTTTCGTTAACTAACTTAGCGTAATGCAACGTAAATCAGCATAACGTAACGAAATGTGTAAAATTCAAAAAAAATATTTTCAAAAATTTAATACAATTCAAACAAATGTGCATATTTGCCAAAAAATTAAAAAAAATAACGAAGCAAAATTTGACATTGTCAACTCAACTTTTGTAAATAAAAGTTAAAATATATTAAAGAAAAAAAAAACTTCATTTCAAATCAAACAATAAAAAATCAAAATCCAAGGAGACTCACGTGCGCGCGCAACACATTAACACCACTTTGCAACAAAAAAGTATCTTTTTGTTAAAAAACAAACGCTGAAAATTGTCAAAAAAATAATACAAAAAAAAAAAAAAGAAAAACAAAACAGAAGAAGAAATTTGAACTTAAAAGGATATAGTTTCATATACGTAAAGGAAAAAGGAGTGTAGAAAAAAGTAACAAACGGTGCATTAACATCAACTCAGTTGGTACGGGGAAAAGGGGGAACTTGCGGTGTGCGGTTGAAGAAGTATTTATGAAGTACCGTTATGTAATCACTAGCCCATATTTGCGTTTGTTTTTTTATAGAAATATCATGATTTCTATAAGATGATGCCATAACTCAATACAAGTCACAGCTTCAAGTCATTATTTTTTTTTTTTTTTAATTTTTCTCTAAGTAACGAACAATAATAATTACCTCTTTATTATTACCTTTATCAACTTTTCATTTCATTATGTTTTAAATTGTCTTTTCTTCTTATTATGCTCTGCGCTGCTGAAATCAGCGTGTTTTTTTTTTTTTAATTTTAATTCAATTTAATATTTTTTTTACACTGAAAACGCTGCCATTAACATTTGCTCAGCACATGCTTCGTAACGAAATAAATTGTATTTTTTTTTTTTATATATTTAAATTTGTTTCTTTCATTTTTAGAAAACAGCTCAAAACAAAAACGTATACAAAAGAAAAACACTCAAAAACAGTTCAAAAACAAAAACATTTAACATATTACGGTATGCAACTGTACATATATGTGTGTGTATGTAAATATGTATAACAGTAAATGTAACTGTTTGTGATTATGTAAAAATTGTGTTAAAAACTAATATAGATTTTTTTAAGTGTAATTCGAAAACGTTTTGTTTACAAAACTCGAAAATTGTAAAAGAAAGCATTTAATCCAAAAGAAAAATTATTAGATTTAATTTTCAAGTATTTTAAAACACAATTTTCATTTTCGAAAATTTTTTTGTTTCAGAAAGTTTTCTTTTCAGAATGATGCCCATTGTTAAAATGTATTTTTTTTTTTATTTTTGTTTAACTTTCTTTGTTTTCTTAAACGGTTTAATGTTGTTGTTTTTATTTTTCTTCGATTGTTTTTCTTTTTATACTCAATATTTTTCAATATTTTACTATGTGTAGATGTGTGCATAAACATGCTCATGTGTGTTTATGTGTATTTGTGTTTTGTCTATAATGATTGCTGTTTGTTTTGTTTTTTTTTTCTCTCTTTTTTGACTTAAATCTTTCAATAAATTAACTTTCTGTAGTAGAGTTTTTTTTTTTGTTTTTATGTTCAACTATGATTTTGTTTTTCTTCTTAGATTTCGAGCTTCGAAACTGTTCTCTTGTTCGTTTGAGAAACATTTTCTTTATATTTTTTGCTTTGCTTTTCAGTTGACAACAGTGGTTAATGGAATTTGTCGCGCCCTCTTCGTCTCCTCCTCGTTGATTTTCTGTTCGATTAGAAACTGCGCTTTGGCAATGGCACCCGGCTGACCAGAGATGGTCACAATTCGATTTCTGGTGCCCGGCGCGAAAATGCCTTTTTTGGAAATTTGCACATTTGCGCCAGAAACATGTTGAATTTCAACTAAACTACGACCGTTCGGACCTGCAATTGCGTTTTAGATATCAGTTCATAGTTAAATTCCTTACATTTCGAACAATTAAACAAAAAAAAAAAAAAAGAACAATAGCATTGAATAGTTTTTTTTACAAAAATAAAATCAAACATTATTCATTATTAAATAATTAATTAATTAGTTTAATAAACAGATTTTGTTGCTGTTGTTGTAATAATATTTGTATAAGATAAATCAATTAGACAAATTAAAAACAAGAAAAAACTATATTTTACAATTAGAAAATCAAGATAAAACAAAACAACATGGATAAAAGGGCTTGGAAGAGGAATGGAATATAAGCATATAAATTTTAAAAAAATATTATATATATTTTTACATATATATTATATTAATAAGTCAGCGAATAATTAACAAGTGTGGTATAAGAAAACATTTAATTAGTGATTAGTTAGGTGCCAGCACTATTGATCGAATCACTGACTGATTAACAGAGGTCCATTGAGACTGATAGGGCCACCCTGGCTCATACCAATGTGCACAACAGTGCAGCGCCGATCATGTCAGTTACATATATAATGCGAATTGTGAGCGTTTGAAGGATTCTAAAAACTAAAACTAACCTAATTAAAAAAACCGAGTGGGACTAAATGTATAACTGAGGTATTGCTTCAAAAAATATTACAAAAACAAATTTCTACGACCGTCAAATGAAAAAATAACATTATTTATATAAACATTATTATTATTATGTATGTATGTAAGAAAATGCTGCACTTTGTGGTTTAAACGGAGACCAAACCAATTTTACTATACACAAGAACTAAAAACTAAAGGCAAAATAACGCTTGGAAAATTCGTTAAAAATTTTGTTAAGAAGCTCAAATGAGACGAAGCGAAGTGCATGGAACGTCGTGTGTGCATGTCGAAGAAACTGAGAAAATTGGAATGTCGGAAAATGAATTTTGGAACGCTTTTTGTGTTTCGTTTGCGGAATGGAATAACGGCGGCAAATAACGGCCAGCGCGTGAAGTGATTTCATATAAATTTTACTAAACGAACTGAAGTTTTGAAGTTGTATGAAATTGTGTGCGCGGCAAGAACTTGACTAGAACCTTTATGCGTAAGTTTTCTTAATTGTGTGCTGGAGTGGTATGGGAAGTAGCCTAAGGCAAACTGAAGATGAACTACTGAAATTGTATCTAAAAACAAAAAAGATCGGACATTTATGGTGAGAAAATGGCGGTATTAATGAATTTGTGCAGGCAAATAGGCCGGAAAAAATTTCTCATAGCACAGTATGGAATGTTTACACACGGAATGGTAGTAAATAAATCGAAATTCTGCGTTGAAGATGAAAAAATTAACCGAAAACAAGTATTAATTAAGAGTAAATCGTAAGTCGACAAATAAAACATTAATTACTAAAATTGTAAGCTAAGAAAAATAAGGAAAATTGTAGCATTAAATGGGTTTGGGTTGGGAAAGGAGGAGCATATGGGAACGGGAACAGGAATGGGAATAGGAACAGGAACGGGATTAAAATATGCAAAGAGAACAAATTATAAACATTTTTTGGGTTCATGGCATTTTTAACAGATTTGCAAATTTGGAACGAGGAATTATTTTTTTTTTTCATTTTTTTTTTTTTTTTTTAGTAGGGATAGTAATAATGATGACGTGGCCCACCTAAGATAGCGCCAACGATAACCTCTGGAATTTCAACATTCTTGGAATCCTTGGCACCCAAATCGCCCGGTGTGGGGCTCTTGCTCAGACCGCCAAGCGAATGTGCTGATGCGCCGAGCGTTTGTGTTGTTGTCGCCGTGCCAGTGGCAGCGGTCAGACCAAAGCTATTATTGTTCAGCGAGACGGGCGTGGTGGCCGGTGCAGTCGCGCTGCTCAGATGACGGAATGCATCGAATTGCACAGCAGCAGCGGCGGCGGCCTCCAGATGCGTTTGCGTCGGCCGTTGTGTGGCAGCAACAGCGGCCGCAGCAGCCGCATATTGCTCCAAATTGACCTGACCGACAGCACCGAACACATTACCGGCCGAGGCGGCACTGGCGGCGGCCGCATTCTGCTGATCGAGCGCCGACACGCCCAAATAGCTGCTGAGTGTGGTGTGTGCGCCATTGGCGGCATGTGGCACGCCAACGCCCATGCCGAGTACGCCGTACTTGGCCAGAACGCCGAGTGCGGCGCACACTTCATTGGTGGCGGTATCCGAATAGCCGGAACCGCGCATGGCAACCTGTAAACAACATGCGATTAGAGTTTAGGCCGCCAAATTGTATGAGCATTGATTGCACTCACCTTGATGTGTTCCAACAGCTGCGTGGCAACAGCCAAATTGGGCGCCGGATTCGGTGCGCCCAGATTTAGCGACAGATTGATGCCGGTGCCGTTGACTAGCAGACCAGCGGCAGAGCCTGCGCCGCCAATGGCCGTGCCCAGCGTTGAGTTAAGCGAGGCGGTGCTCGAGTTGATGGCATTCTGATTGGACGCATATGGCGAGCCAGTTGGATTGAAATTGGCCACCGGCCCACTGACATCGGCATACGAGACATTAAGGCAGGTGCCCGACTGTGGATCCTCGACGATCTTCGAGAGTATCATTTTGCAGGCGTTCTTATTATTCTCCTTATCGCCGATGATTGTAATGCAACGTTCCTGCAGCGAGACATCCTTCGGCTTCTGCGAGATCTGCACATACGAACCGCTCTCCTCCTTGATCTGTTTGATGTACGCGCCACCCTTGCCAATGATCATGCCAGCCGTTGAATTCGGCACCAAAATCTTCACTTGCTTATCACGCTCCTGCGTCTGTTTCGATTCGGCATCGATGATCTTTGTAGTCAAATCGGGCTTCTCGCGTATTTTGTCCATTATGAAGTCCATGACGGTCATGATGCCCTCAACGGCGCCGGTAATAAGGCAGACGCGTTCAGTGGTGCCTGAAATGAAACATCATTCAAGCAAGGCAAAGCGTAAAGTAAAGTAAAGTAGAACTCACCTGGATAGAAGTCATGCGACTTGGACATCTTCACTCTGGCGCCGGTGTCCTTCTGCAGTGCGGCAATCGTCTCGCCGCCTTTGCCAATGATGGCGCCCGAGGCCACCGCGGGCACGAGTATCTTCATGTGATACGAGGTTTCGCCTGCAAATGAGAACATCAAAATGCGTTATGCAATTAGTTCGAGCCTCTTTGGTTGGCGTGTGGCCATTCGAACGGTTGGTGGTTGGTAGTGGTGTTAGAAGCAGTTGTAATTGTTGTTGTTGTTGTTGTAGTAATAGTAGTAGTAGTTACAGTAGTAGTTGTAGTAGTAGTAGTAGAAGTAGTAGTGGTTTTTGCAGGTAGCAGGTTTCAAATCAAAAATAATAACAGCAGCGATATTGAAGCGCGTCGTCGCCGCCATCAACACCGCCGTCGTCGTCAATGCACACAGATTAGTATGTCCAACGTACGCCGGCGGCTGTGGCTGGTGACGCTTAGGCGCGATGGCTTATGGCAGATGGATTGGAGGTGGTGTGTGAGTACGAAGTCAAGAGTCAAATCAGTTCAGCGTTATAATTATTAACTTATAGCTTGACTGTTCCGGAGCCGGACCCGTCGTGTTACAACATGAATATGTCAATGACAGATGAGATGCAATGAGCGAAGGTACAAACGAATGTCGTGCGTACGAGTGAAGGAATGATGAGAATTTTTATTTTGTTTTTTTAATGTCTGCGCCGGTGGCTTTTAGATGGCTTCGAATTTTGGATGCTTTGGTGGCTTGACTGCTTTGCTTACCGTCACTTTTGGCTTAACGGAACGCATTGGCAATTAATATAAAACTCACAATGTGAGCGGGATTAGTTAGGTTTTAAGAGAGATAAATACAGAGAGATAGATAGAGAGAGAGAGACATAGAGATCAAAGATAATGAACGTAAGAAAGAGCAAGCATGCTCTTAAGCGCAAAGCCGTCGCTGGACAGACGTACATCTAACATTTAAACTTGTTTTTTGACGCTTCTCTCAAGTTAATTTATATAAATAAAAAATTCTGTTATTTTAAATTAAATAAAAATAAAAAAAAATTATCTACTGGCACAAAAATGATATTAAAACACACAAACATTATTAAAGTTTGCCTTTGAGTAATTAAAAAATAAAAAATTAATTAATTAATTATTTATACTTCTTTTTTTTGCGATATTTTCAAATTGATTTCATTTTTTAGATGAATTTCAATGATATTAATGAAAGTATGACAAAGCTTACCATGATGAATATGATTATTGTTATTATTTTCGATTTCAACCTCAATTCCAGAACAAACTGACTCACCTAGAATGAGATAAGATGTAAAGAAGAGAGAGAAAGAGAGAGAAAAAAATGAGTAAAAAAAGTACATAAATATTTCATAAGTAAAAATAGTTTTTTATGCTTATATAATTATTATTATTTTTATTTGTATTATTATTATTATTATTATTATTGTTAACAAAGCGTTTGACAGTTGTGACAACGCTTAGCCATTGGCGACTATGAGCGTTTGGGGGCGAGGTTGGCAAAGGTGCGAATGAAGGCAGCGGAAAAGAAGGCGGAAGGCGGTAGGCGACGGCGATGACAGTGAGCAGTGAAGGAGTTGAGCTGCTGGCGACGTGGTGGCGGTGCAAGATGAATTATTTGCTTTCGTAATAACAACGTTCGTGCTCTGCTAAAGCAAAAAAGATATCAAAAGACGAAGCGCAGCGCAGGCAAACAATTGTGCAAATACAAAAAGCAATAACAATGACAAAGAGAACAGAGAATAAAAAAATAAAACGACTAAACAATAAAAACAAAAACAAACGTGTATAAAAATGAAATGAAAAACAAAAAAAAGGAAAAAAGGTGGGCGAGAAAAACGCGTCGTACATTAAGCAGAACAAGTTTGTCTGATAGCGGCGCTCGGTTGGCGGTCGGTGGGTGGCTGGCTGGCTGGCGGTTAGGCGTGAGCAAGGGTTAAGGGGGTGGGGGCAATCGTTAGCCGAGTGTGTCTACAAACAAATTTCAATTAATAAATGTGTCAAGCGGCGACGCTCGATTACACAACACGCTCGATGCACCTGACGTGCCGTTTCCGTTCCGATGCGTTGCCGCTGCCTCTGTCACACACACACATACAAATGCCTATACATTTACTGAGTCCGTTAGTCAGACCATTGGACTGCCATTAAGTAAGTAAGTCAATCAGTCAGTCGGTCTGTCGGCTTGTCGGCCACTCAGTCATTGCGTCAGTTGTACAATCATCAGACTACTAAACTAATGCATGTAAACGTGAGATACTTTTTTCTTTCTTTCTTCTTCTTCACTACTTTTCTGTCTTACAAAAACAACAACAAATTGGATAATTTTAGTTTCCTCTTTACAACTGTGCCGTTTTTTCTTCTTTTTTATTCTTTTGACGCTTTCGAGATACATTTTGTCGCTTGTATCTCAATGTAGTCGTCATCATCATCAACAGCTCGGTCGCACAGTCTGTGCGCCACTCAAGCAAAGTGTCCTTCAAAAGTATTTCTCTAATTAGATACAAGCTGCGAAATGGTTGAATTTATTTTTTCTTCTTTCGCTTTTTTTCGTGTTTGTCGCTTTGCTATGAAAGCACAAAAAATAGCACGAAATGTGCAAGGCATGACATTGCACAGATACACACATATACAAACAAAGTATCTTTGTATCTATTAAGCAGAAAATGTCTGCGTTGTGAAGTGAGCAAATAAGCAAATGAGCTAAATAAAAGTGAAAATTAGAAGCGAAAAGATTCGACATTCAGTTTTTTTTTTCCTTTTTTCTATTTGCCTTAAAAGTATCTATGAATGGTTTGAGCAATGCCAAGTATCTGTGCGCTATAACAGAGTGTAGGTAGATACTTCAATTGACGTAATTAAAAGTTGTGCTCTTTTTTTTGTGTTATTTATTTCATGAAGGTTTCATTAAAGTTGCTACAACGACTTTTTCGATAAGATAACACAATATTTTCTATTGTTCCAAATACAGAACAAATGAGCGACCAACAAAAGCAGTAGTAGAAGAAGAAGAAGAAGCAGAAGGGTTGCTTTTATTGCCAAATAATTTAAATCGGTCAACGCAGTGGGTCAGCGGCATGTGTCCTGGCAAATAATCCTGCAACGTCGCTGCAAATGACCCACAAGCGCACGAAGAGTAATGACAGTGGCGGCGGCAATGGCATGAGGGGTAAGGGGGAAGGGTAGAAGTTGTTTGTGGCAATAAATAGCAAAGCAAGCATAAATCCATGGAAGCAGTTTAAAATTATGTCGTTGCCATAAATAACAAACGGTGACAGCTGTTGTTGTTGTTGTTGTTGCAACAACAAAGTGGCCAACTGGGCGTATGCGGAATGCGAAATGCGACCAATTGCCACATGCCACTTGCCACTAGCAGCAAACACCGACAAGTGCGACTGAGTGTGTGTATCTATGTATCTGTGTGCCTGTGTGTGTGTGTGTATTGAGGTCACGTTACTTGGCATTTTGCATACGCTGCAAACTCAAAACTGGGCAAGTGTGCTAGCAACAACAACAACAACAACCAGAACAGAAAACGAACTACGTCAGCAGCAATGCGGGGGCCACAACAACAACAAAAACAACAACTTCAACGTCTGCAGCCAACAGCAATATTAAAGCCAACGCACGCACGCACGCACGCATGCATGTATAAATCAAATGCATTGAGCGCATTTGACTTCGTGGGTGAGAAAACAAAACTCTTTAATTGATTTGCTAACAAAAAAAAAAACAAAACAATAACAAAAACAAATGTGAAATTGCTGGCAATGAAAGCGCACAAATATTCTAAAATTCACGCACACCTTGAAAGCAAAAAAAAACAAAAAAAAAACAACACGACGTATACGTAATATTCACACAAGTCAAGTGCTTCAAATATATGTCAATCATTGTCGCTCAAACAGTTTAGTTCAGATGAGGTTGCTCAATGACTTTAATGCATATTATTGTATGTTGTGGGCGGCGGCAGTGACGAGGCGTGGCGTACAGTAACGCAGCGTGTTGAGGTGCAGCATGTTGTATGAGTAATATTTTGAAATTTTCAAAGCTGCTACATGTTTGTATGTATAAATGTATTTGCTGCCGCTTTAGCAGGCTATTTAAAACTTTTATTACACTAACAACAAAAACAAAAGTGAAAAAGCGAAAAAAGCTGAAAAAAAAAATACAACGTGGGCGACTAAAAATACGCAACGAAAACGAAATGTGTAAATATGTAAAAACCAAAAATAACGCAGCTAAAAGATACAAAAATGGCGCAAACTAAACTATAAAATATATATTTTCTTGCCCTTCTTCTTTTCCACATTTATTTAAAGTGTTTGTTGTCGTAAATCAAAATCAAGCGAAAAATGTTGAAATTCTTTTTACGTACAAAACTCAAAGTGGAAAAAAAAGACTAAAACGTTCATCAAATGAACCGAGCAGATGATGTGAAACACTCCCACACAAAGCAGACAATTTGACGATACAACTTGCATGTTTTTTGTTTTTTTGCATCTTAAATTGACAACTTGTTTGTATTATTTTTTGTTTTTTTTTTTTTAAATATACTTCTTTGATGTTTTATTTTTTAATTTAAATTTAAGTTTGTTTAAGTTGTTGCATGATTGTTTTTTAAATGTCTTCTTTTTGATATAACACGTTTGATTTGATTTGAACGAAGATGAGCGTTGAACGTTCTGATTTAGGTTAGCGATGAGTCCATGATGAGTTGAGTTGAGTTGATTTGAATTGAGTTGAATTGATTTGAGTTGATTTGAGTTGAGTTGATTTGTGCACGAAGGAGCAAGCAAACGAACAAACGAACGATCGTTCAGTAATTAAGTAAGTGTGTAGTACATAAATATTAAAGAGTTTAGTTTATAAGAAAGAAAGAAAAAAAGGCAAGAAAGTCAGTCAGAGAGAGAGAGAGAGATATGTGTTGTTTAAGAGCGAGAGCGAGATCATGTGTAAGCGTGATTAAGTGTTGATTGCTTATGTATTTTTTCTCTCTTTCTTTTTTTATTTTGGTTGCGTTTTTTTGCATTCAACTCAAATCGTTTTTTTTGTATTTTTTTTTTGCATTTTTTTTTTTGTTTGTGTTTTTCAACTCACCAAAGCACCAACAGGATTTGTACGGCGATGTTGTTGAATTGTTGCCAGCGTGCTGATGTTGTTGCTGTTGTTGCTGTTGTGTATGTTGCGACTGTGCGTTGCTTGCGGCAACTGTTGTTGCTTCTGTTGTTGTTGTTGCTGCTGCTATTGTATTGGCAATGCTTTGTTGTTGTTGTTGTGGTGTTGACAATTGCAACTCCAACGATTGTTGCTGCTGCAGTGATGGCTGCTGTTGTTGTTGCTGTCCTGCGTCCATCTGATGATGATTATGTTGTGGATTTTGATTTGAATTTAAATTAAAACAATGTTGTTGCTGTTGTTGCTGTTGTTGCTGTTGTTGCTGTTGTTGGTGACTGCTCTTATATGCAAATGACGCTGTGGGCGATATTAATGGCATGGAATGTTGCTGGCTTATTGTTGCCGCTGAGTTTGGCGCTATCAATGCCAATGACGATTGATGATGATTGATGATTGTATTGAAACCTAGCTGTGACGGCGATGAGGAAGTGGACGACATGCCGGATGAGGCCGATGACAACGATGTGCACGACAGAGAAGAAGAAGAAGGCGGCGTCGTCGACGATGCATGTGAATTGGACGAGGGAGTTGATGTGAAGGAGTGCTGCTGCTGCTGCTGCCGCTGAGTGTAGCTGTTGTTGCTGTTGTTGTTGCCAATGTGTTGCAACTGCTGCTGCTGCTGCTGCATATCGAATTGCTGTTGTTGTTGTCGCGTTGTTGCCGCATACAAGTCAATGTGATTGAGCAATTGCTGCGCCGCCGTTGTGCCGCCAATTAAATCAAAAGCGTTGCTCAACAGACTCTCAGGCATTGTTGTTGTTGGTGTTGCCACAGCCGCTGCCGCATGCAACTGCAATTGTTGCTGCAATGACGTCGAAGCAGCAACAGCTGTTGTTGCCGCTGTTGTTGTTGCATTCGTTTGACTCATGTCTTGAGGTTATATGTTGTTGTTTTTGTAGAAATGTTGCCAATCAGTCTTTTTGGTTGATTTTTTTTTTAAATTATTTGTTTATTATTATTTTTTAATTGTTTTAATTGTTTTTGTGTTTTGCGCTTTGACGGAATTTTTAAAGTTTTCGCTTTTCTTAGCAGAAAAATTTCTCAGGACGAATTTTTGTTCCAATTAACTTCTTAAGAAGCTTGATTCAATTTCAGTCAATTTGCTTATTTTTTTAATTTTATTTCAATTTTTTTTTTTGCAAATTCCTTTCAATTGCGTTCTCAATGGCCAAATTAAAATAATTTTTCTTCAAATGTGAAGTTTTTTTTTCAATTTTTATGTTATTAATATTTCGGTTTTTGTTTTTGAGGTTATATTTTATATTTTTTGGTCGTCGCATACAAAAAAAAAGAAAAAGAAATAGAAAATTGTTTAAAAAATATTAAAAATTGCGTCACACACACACACACATATATATAAGTACATATATATTTATATACACAAAAAGAGGTTACAAGGTTACTTTTTTTCTTATAGATGTTGTTATTGTTGTTGTACGTTTGTGTTATTTGTTGTTTATTGTTGCTGCTGCTGGTGGCAATGAAGTACACAAAGAGAGCGAGCGAAAGAGAGAGAGTGTGTGTGAGCGTGATGTAAACAGAGCAAAAAAAAATAGATAATCTAATAGAAGATTTTATTATTTATTATTTATATTCCTTCCAGCCTTTCTTTTTTTGCTTATGAGTGTTTACTTGTATTGATGTTGTTTTGAAGTAGTAACAGTAGTATGCGACAACAACAACAACAATCACGAGACTTTGCTTTGTTGTTGTATAATATATTTAGACCTTTTATCCCAAAAAATGATGAGCAGCAGCAGCAAATTTGCGATGAATTTTGCAGTAAGTAAGGAAAAAAGAGGTTACAGTTGAGTTTGATTGATTGAGTGAGGTGCACTGTGATTGATTGATTGTTCATTTGATTGATTAGCAGACTTGTTGATGTCGCTTTGGAGCACGTTGCCAAAGTAGGATAGCCTTTTTTTTGTGCCAAATGCGCCGAAGAATGATGATTATTACAATTATTATGCATACAACTTTGCTTGTTGAGCTGACTGACTGACTGATTGTTTGATTGATTGATGGTAATAATAATGTTTTGGGCGCTTTTTGTTATGCGGATTTGCTGATGTTCTGATTAGAAATATTATTTATTATATGTCCATATGTGCTTATAATGAGACACAACATCCAAGAAGAATACTTTTTACTTGTTTTTTACATTTACCATTGATAGGTGTGTTGTAACGAGATTGCTCTAGATGAGGCTCAAGGACGTGTTGTATGAAGAGTTTAATACTTTAATTCCTGCTTGATGCTTTCCGCCAGTGTGACGCACATGTGTATGAGCAAAGGCGACGAAGAAGATGCCGGCGACGAAGACGAAGAGCAGCACAAAGTTGAGGTCGAAGTTAAGAGCGCTGGCGAGGATGCTTGAAGCATTTGTGCCGATGACAATGAACGATGATTGCAATCACTTTGCTACGCCGGCGTTTCACATGTGCTGCGCTTTTCTTTTTTTATGATTTTCTTTGATGATTTGCTTTTGTTTTATTGTTGGTTTTCAGTTTTCTGAGTCGAGGAAATGTTTTCGTCACTTGGCGTTTTGAAACATGAGTTTTAATTTTTGTTTTTGTTTGTTTTCGAGAATTATCACAACATTTTTTCAGTTTCTTTTTTAATATTGTTTGTTTTTTTTTTTTAAGTTAACAACTTATCACATTTTTGTTTTTATTTCGTTTTGCTTAACATTTCAGTACTTTTGTGGGAATGTTTCTTTAAGAAAAGGCGTGCATTATTTAATTGTATAAAATATATATAATATGTATATAAAATATTACTCAATATAAATTTGTTCTTACACCTTCAAAGTTACAACAACAACTGCATTGGCCTTCAATGCAACACACAAATTTATGTACAAAAAAAAATTATGCCAGAAAAATTGTTGAAAAAAAAATACTAAAACAATAATTAAAAAATTATTGTTTTTTTTTTTTGATTTTTTTTTCAAAAATTGGCACACAAAAAATTGTATTTAGTTAAGTTAGCATTGCATGAGTCTTGCTGGCATTATTTTATTTCTAATTACAAAAAAAAAACTATTTTTTTTATCTTTTTCTATAATAATTATAAAAAAGTTAATAGTATATAATTATAGCTGCGCCATGACTTCATTTAATGGCATGCAAAAGTAACAAAAAAAAAAGTTTAAGTATATAAAAAACAAAATTAGAAAATGTAAAAAAAATAATCATTTGAAAAATGATTTTTTAAATATTCATTTCTATTATTATTTATTTGTGTAAACAATAAAAATGTTGTTCAAAAATTTTCATGACCCAAATTTGTAAGTTATTCAGGCATCACACACACACGCACACGCACACACACATACACTGAGAGAAACACAGACAGCCAGCAATGTTAGCTGTTCAAACGGTCCGTTTCCGCGTCCTTCACTGCCGAACTAAGCTGACCGACTGACTGAGTGAGTGAGTGAGCGTTTGCATGAAGTTGAGCAGCGTTGGTTTTTGTTTTTGTTTTTGTTTTTTCAACTTGTTGTCGCCAACAAAGTTAAAATGTTCACTGAACTATAACCGTTCAAGCTATTAAAAGAGCCCAAACCGCTTCACTGACGACGCTGATGACGTTAATGATGATGATGATGATGATGATGATGCTGATAATGATAATGATGATGATGCTCATCACCACCACCACCGCCATTAACAACAACATGGTCAATGATCATGTTTGTTGATCATGATTATGATGTTGTTGTTGTGGTTCTTATTGTTGTTATTGAGCACTGTGCGCACAGTGGGTCAGCGCTTCGTTGATTTCAACTATGACAACAACATACAAAAAAAAATTAACGAAAACCACCAACACCACTACAACAACAACAATCATATTAAAATGTTTCGCTTTTGTGTTTTTGTTGTTTTTATAACTGCCAAAGCTGAGATCACCGTTGCTTTTGCCGTTTAGTCATTTAAACTGAATTGAATAAAAGATGCTTCAACTTGCCAATAATATTTTGTATTCAATAAACACAATAATATTAATAAACTTATATGTTGGTAAAAAAAAATTCCCTTTTCAAACAACACACACACACACACACACATACACATACACACACGGATACGCAATTACAGATAAGCTCATTTAAAACGGATTGCAAAACAAAAATCTTTTGCTTGATTAACAATTGTTGTTGTTTGTTGTTGTCTGTTGTTAGTTATTTGCGCACCTGATTAACGCTTGCGGATGAAACTTAATCAATTGATCAACAACAATAAAGTTCACCTGTCTGTATGTCAGTAAGCCAGCCAGCCAGTTTGCCCGTCCGTCCGTCTGTCAGTTTATATGCTTGCTTAGTATTGTATTGCCAAATAGCAAATTAACAAGTTGATGGCTTCGATTGTCTGTCGGCTACTGTGTTCGTTGCCGTCGCTGCCGACGCTACTATTAAGATTACAAAATCAAATGACAAGAAGCGACAAAGACTGAGAAGAAGAAGCAACAACGATTAAAAGCAAGTCAGCGCAGTCAATGCAGTGATAGAAACAGCGACGGCGACAGCGACAGCGGCAGACGTAATAGAGTAGAGGGAAGTGAAGTGAAGTGAAGTGAAGTGAGAGGTGTATAGGCTGCATGCGTAGAAGAGCGCCAACGTCAACTTTGCGCTCTCACACAGCAGCAAGCAAGAAGAAGAGTGTCCAAATAACTAAGACTGTCGACTGCGACGTCGAGATTGCGTTTGGCAGATGCGACGCTGCTGCGTTTTTGCATAATTTGTCCGACAAACCAAAAAAAAAAAAAAATATGAGGCAACCAACAAAGAAGATAATAAAATCGTTGCTGCGTGTCGAATTAAGTGATTAACAAAATATTTAAATTCAAAAAAAAAAATGACGAAATCAACAAACAGATTAGAGCAAAGGTAACACTGGCAGCGGCAGAGGCAGCGACAGCGACAGCAGCAGCATCAGTCGTGGTAAAGGTGTAATAGCAAATGTATAAGAAGAAGAAGACGGAAAAATGTCAGCACGCGACTGCACTAAATATGTAGGTGACATAGCAGCAGCAATAACAACAGCAACAACAATAACAGCAGCAGCAGCAGCAAGCATGCTGTCAATGCCAACAACGATTGTCAAAGAGCGGCGCGCGCTCTCCTGGGTCAGCTGAGAGAGCATCAAAAAAATGCAAGAGAGCAAACAACACAAGAAGAAGAAGAAGGAGGCTATGTAAGACAGTAACAAAAAATCACACACGTAACTAACATTTGGTTTCACTTGTGTTTATGTATGTGTGTGTGCTTTATTTTTTGTACATTTGATTTTGGCGCTCAACTGGCTAAGCAACAACAACATTAACAACAGCAACAACAGCTATGACAGCAATAACAAACGTAACAAAAACGCGTTTCAAGGTTAAGACTCGCAAGCAGAATGTCGAACAGCAAAGTAATGTGTAGCAATGTATGAGGTGAGGGCATGAGGGGCGAGTCGAAGTAGGCAAACGAGCCAGTTAGGGAACAACTTCAAATTGCGCTTTGATGTTATTTTTTCGTTGTTGCTTTTTTTATTGTTTTCTTCTTAAGTTATCTTTATTTATCACTTGACTGTCTTGAATGTATCTACTTATGTGTACATGTATGTGTGTGTGTTAGCTGATTTGGCTGTCGTTACGCATTTAATTGTTCAAATTCAATAATCATAGAATCAAAGCATGTTTTATGTTATGTCATTTGAGCTTGAATTACATTTTACAAGCAAAGTATCTGAACAACAAACGTACGCTACTGTCACTAGTTTTTCGGAGAGACAGACATTCAAGCACGAACCAACTAACGAATGTCAACGTAAAAATTTTATTTATTTTACCGCTGACATTGAACTAAATTTATTTCGTACAAAAAAAAATTTAAATTTATTACAAGAGAGTATCTAAAAGATTGTCGTAGACGTTCGAAAACCGACAACGCTTTCATTGTTGTTGCTTTTTTATTTTCCTTATTTTTCTATGTTAGATTACACACACGCACACACACACATACGCATAAGCGGCAAACGTTAAATTGGCAAAGTCATATATATTTGTAGATACATTTATGAAAAAAAAAAAAGTATCTTTTTGTCAATAAATGAAACTATCTTCTATGCACGCTGGAAAATTGGAAAATAGACAACAGCAAAAACAAACACTTGCCGCCCATTCAATTGTAAAATTGCTTCAATACCCACCACCCCCGCCCCCTCTCTTTGTATGTCACGCATGCTGAACACTTGACTGGGTATCGCTGTAACTGATAATGCATTAATTGATTGTTGTTGTTGTGGTTTTGGGCGTTTTAAACATAAAAGATGCCTTTGACATGATGACACACACGCACACAATGACAAAATACCAAGAAGAGGAAGCAGCTTGACCCAGCAAGCAAAAACAGCTGAGCAGCAGCAACGAGAAGTGTCAAAAGGGGCGGTGGAGGAAGAGGAAGAACAGTTGATGCATTTGCAAACGTTTTTCAAGGTTAGATACATTTTTAGGTACTCTTTTTGTTGTTGTATTATTCATGACACACAAACCATAAGAACACACAAAAGTTAAACATTAAAATTAGCTACAATAAACTTATATTTTTGCTTAACTAAACATATTTTTTTGTTGTTTTTGTTTGACGTACAATTATTTTGCTGCGTTTCATAGAATAACATTTTCTATTTGAATTTTTTTCTTGTTTTTTTTTTTTTGTTTTTGGTTTTTCGGTGATAAAATTTCTAATAAAATAAATCACACAATATTTCTTTTCGACATATATATGATTTCGTTAGGATGATGACGACGACTGCGACGACGACGACGACTGATGATGATGACTGAGACGGAGACGCTGTGAAAGACGTCAATACCGAGTAACACGTTAAAAGTCACTAAAAGAATGGAAAAAATGATTTTTTTCTTTGCTTCTTCTTTATTACAACGCACGCAGAAACTTCAAAACTAAGCAAATTGCGACGACGCGCTCACAAATCGCACTGAACACGCTGGAGCCAAACGAGCTACGGCAACGGCAACAGCGACGAGCGAACGAGCAACGAGCGACACGAATACAAAAACAAAAACAGCACACTACGAAAAAAAAAAAAACGCGCGAACATCGAATAAAGCCGAGTCGAGCCGAGCTTCAGACGAGCCTCGGCAAACCGCGCGCGTGAGAGAGAGAAAGAGCGTGGCACATGGGTATGTGTGTGTGTGTGCATGAGTAACAGAAGTGAGATAAGCCAGCCAGATGATAGACAAGTGGTTTGAATAGCGCACGGGGGCGGCGGCTGAAGCGGTCAGACATTATGTCGAATGTGTCACATGTTGCTGCGAATGATGATGAAATACAGAGAGAGCGAGAACGAGAGAGCGCGTGAGAGAAGATCACTCAGCACAGCACAGAAACAGATGAGCGTACAAACACACATACATGATCAACACAGAGCGCAAGTGAGCGTGTGCGAGTGTGTGTTTGTATGGCAGAGCGTGCAAAGTGTATGGATCACTCATATGTGTGTGTGTGTGTGTGGATTGATGATCTAATGTCGCATACAAAAAAAGTTTCGTGTTGAGGAAAAAAACAAAAAAGAACACTTGTTTCAACTAAGCAAAGTAAATAATCAAAAATCATTATGCGTGTTCATTTGTATGCGTGAGCAGCATTTTTTTTTCGTGACTTTACAAAATATATTTACAAAAACTAAGCGTTGCATATATGTAAGCATTAATGTATATGCGAGTGTGTGTGTGTCGCTGTTGACTTTGACGTCGCATCGTGTGACGTCACATTTTCATTTTCAAAATTTTTTCTTGCCACTTTCAAGCGCACAAATCATAGAAACATATTGAAAATTAGCAAAAGAATTGCGCGCTTTTTGTCTAGCCACAAGAAAAAATATCACGCATACGCCATGTTAGACAACTTTCCACTGCCATATGAAATATCGAATACAATGAAATTATTAACCATTAGGCAATATTGGCAAATGAAACAACAACAAAACAACAATGGAATGACCCAATTCCAAATGTGTCACAAAGCAAGTGCGCCGAAAAAGACGAAACGCTTTGAAACGATTCGAATCGAATCGAAATGAAAACGAGAGTGGCACGAAGAGGAAGAAGAAGAAGCAAAGTAGCTGCGCACAAAAGCGCAGTAATGAGTGTGATAAGCCTACTAAAAAGAGCACAAGAAGAAGCAGAAGAGGACGCGCGTTTTGAGGTCAAAAATGGGAATTGTTCCAACAACAACAACTCAATACAAAGCAGAAGTGGCAGAAAGAAAAGAAATGATTTCTACGAAAAGAAATGAGAAACAAAATAGAAAAAACAAATCATGTTGCACAAAGGAATCAAGCAAAACAATAAGCTGCAAAAGAAAGAAAGAAAGAAGCAAGCATGAAGACATGAGAGTGTGAGGGAGAGAGAATGGCAGCATTGAAGTGCATTGAATAGCTGACTTGACTTATATTGTCAATGTGTGTGTGAGCTGCCGCTGAGCTGAGCTAAACAGTGAGAAAGAGGCAGAGCGGGCAAGCCATGCTCGAGTGACGCCACAAAAAGTCAAGACGACGAAGCTCGGGCTCGTTGTGAGTGTGTGGGGGCGTGAGACAGTCGAACGCCGCCGAAGTGACGAGGCCAAAGTGTTGCGGCTGAAGTGGCATCATGCACACTCTACACACACACACACACACACACATGCGCTGAGTAGGCCACTTGAAGGCGAACGGAGGCGCCACTTGACAAGTTGCACTGCCCGATGTCGAACAAGGAGGCACAAACATACACAAAAACATTCAAAGCGAAAAGCAGAAAGCGAAGAAGAAAATATTAACCCAAAAAGCAACGAACAACAAAAGCAAAAACAACATGAAAACAAGGAAAAAAAATCCTAAGAAAAAAATATATAAATAAATAAATCAGCAGGCAACCCTGCGCTGCGCTGAGGGAGGCGTGACGCAAGGCAAGGCAAAGTAAAGAAGAAGAAGAAACCTTCGGGCTGGCAACGCACTTCGAGTGAGGCTCGCTTGGCGTTGGTAACGATGACAGAGGCTGAGGCTGAGACTGAGCTCAAGGACGTTCGCATTTGCAGCGCATTTGTTGTCGCAAGCAGTTGAAGCATGCAATGGGCTGATGACGACAACAACAACAACAATAATGATGCCTTCACTGGCGGCTGCAACAAAAAAAATTACAGCATACTTTTGAACGCAGCAAATTTCATCATTGCAAGGCTCAGACTGAAAGGCGACCTCAGTGCGCAGGACAAGGAGAGAGCGCACACACAAACACACACAGGCAAGCAGCAAAGCCAAAGTAGGTCAACTGCGCTGCTTGCCACAGATACTTGCAACATTTCCACGCTCGCTTTCTCTGCCTCTCTCTCCCTCACTCATTCAAGCTCTCTGTTTTCTACATTGCTCTCGCATCTGTTTATTCTCTTCCTCTCTCTCTCTCTCTCTCTTTTTGGCTCTCTTTTGCTTGTCGCTCACTCTATCTGCCACTCTTTGGCTCACAGTGCATGTATCTGTGTATCTGTTTATCACTTGCACTGTTCTGTGTGTGTGTGCGTGTATCTGTGTTAGCTCTGCTGGCTGGCTGCGGCTGCTGGCATGTGACACTCGCTGCTGTCAGCGTCGATTATGTAAGCTCTGTTCGTCGTCGTCGTCGTCGTCGCTCGCTGCTGACCCGCCTCCTTTTTCATATATGCGTCTGCCAGCATTACAACACCAGCACAGCAGCAACAACAACAACAACAGCTTAGCTTAGCTGGGAACCATTTGACTGCATTTCCTTGCAGATGCCTAAGCAGATGCCGCAGACGCATGCGTTCCACACAGACGCATTTTTCCGCCAACATTACACACACACACACACACCCACACACACTTCGAACCGCAAACCGTACCAAAATGTGACGTACAACATGCCGAGGATGCTTTTTTCCAACTCTGACTGAGGAGGCACAACATTAAACATACATGACAACATTTTCAACGCTAACAACAAAAGGTAACCTTAACACATGTGCTATAAATGTACGAAGGATATGGCAAACAAAAT
This sequence comes from Phortica okadai, assembly GCA_034638295.1. NCBI lineage: Eukaryota > Metazoa > Arthropoda > Insecta > Diptera > Drosophilidae > Phortica > Phortica okadai. Next base: position 1,299,480 of record CM067849.1, on the reverse strand, counting down.
GGTCGCTGCTGACGTCACAGTCGAATTTTTTTGTTTTTGGACAACTTCAAAAATAACAAATAAATAAATAATTATAAGCAATAAAATAACTGCGCGACAGCTCGTCAAATAAGTTACTTAAAAAACACTAAAAAAAATTTAAAAAACAAAAAATTTAAAAACCAAAAAGCGATAAACAAATAAATAAATAAGCAAGAAAAAAAATAACTAATGAGACCTGTTCTACAGCACAGCGGCACAACAACAACAACGAAGACACAAACAACAACAAGTTTTTGTGATGACAACAAAACGTAATTAATGACAATGCCAATAGATACAGCTGCACTCAGACAGATAGATAGCTGTATCCATATACATATCTATAAAAAAACAACTAAAACAAAACTTCAGCTAAATCAATAAAAAAAATATATAAAAAATATTTGAAGACTTAAAAAAAACACGCAAACAATTAAAAAGTATCTGCGAGTAATAGTAAATGTATACAGCTGACATGTCACAACGCCTTTAATTGAACTATACGTTGCCGCAATAACAACAACAACGCAATTGTGGTCACGTGCTTTCATCGAACAGCTCAGCAAAGCAGAAAATGTATCTTTTTCATAAAAAAAATAATAATAATAATTATATTTAATGTATAACAAATTTTCCATTTAAAAGCATTTAGAAAAAAAATTATTTATAAAACAAGAAAAAAAAATTACGCATACGTAAGAAAAAAATGCCAAGAAGAAGAAGAAGCATAAAACCTATAAACACGTTTTTTAAGTAGTGGCTTCTCTAACAACAACAGCAGCAACAACAACAACATAGTAGTATCGCTTAAATACCAAAAGCCAAGTTAAAATATTTCAAACACGGTCACATTTGCTATTTTTATGACTATGACAAAGGCACTCATATATGCCTCTGTGTGTGTGTGTATGTATGTGTAAAGTACCTGTCGTCTCATACATACATACAGCAACAACAACAACAAGAACAACAAAGTCATCGAGGCAAGCGACACAATCAAGCGTTAAGCTCGCTTTGCTTTGTTGGCGGCTCACCTTGACGGGCTTGAGAAGCTTGTTTGTCAAGTCGCTGCCAACACTCACACACACACACAGACACACGCCAAGCTTACCGCCCACACCGCACTTTTGCAGCACACACACACACACCCCACCTGAGCTTGTTATTGGTACGCGTTCGCATCGATCGATAGAAAATAAAAATAAAAAAAACTATTCAAGTCGTGGTCAAACATAATTTACAACTAGCTTTTTGAAATGGATACTTTTGTATAATGAGATACTTTTTTGTGTTGCGCTACTTTGTGTTTGTTTTCATACTTGTTTTTGTTGTTGTTTTCTGTTGTTGGCGCTTCATTGCAGCCGAACGGCGTCAAACACGCACCAATTCCACCTGACTTTGCATACGAATGAGCTGTCGTCTCTCTGTCCGTCTCTCTGTCTGTCTTGGCTTGTCTTGAAGCACTTAACACAGCGCTGACAGTTTTGTAGCAAAGCCAAATAGTGTGTGTATGCGTGTGTGTGTGTGTGTGTGCGTATTGTGTAAGCAACGCACTCAAATGTCATTCATTATGCGCTTTTCAGGTTTGCATTTAATGAATCTTGCAAACGCGCCTTCTTCACCAACACCAACACCCCCACGCCCCTCGCCCCTTCCTTCCGCCACACCAATGCTATTAAGTCAACTGTAGCAAAGATTGCATTGAGCTGAGCTGAGCCAAGCTGAGGCACTCTTATGTTAGTTCAGGGCCATTTGCATTGTTTGGATCCTCCTCATGTTACAAGCATGCTCGTCGAATCTATGCCACACACACATGCACACATGCACACATATGCAGAAGTGCTTTTTGGCTTTTAGTAAGGCAACGAAATAATTTTAATTGCTTGGCAACTCTGTTCGTGGAAATACACAAAGCCAAGAATATAGAAAACTTTTGAAACAACGATAAATGTCAAAGGAATTGCAAAGCATCGCCAACAACAACAAAAGTTGCGTACAGTACAATCTAGAAGTCTGCATGAATGCATTCAAAACGGCAAATGAATCACTCACTCTGAAAACGAATGTTTCTTTCGCTGTACTTTTTTGAGTGAATGTAAATGAATCTTGTCGACCAAAACATTCATTAAAATTACTTTCTATCTTTGGCCTGTATGAGTACACTGCACAGAGACAGAAGAGTACACTAATTTCGAGTACCCCATAGTACTGTAGAGTATTGTATTGAAACGAATGTATGTGAAGTATAATACCAATAGTTCGGATAATGTGATAATTTGGACAACGATTTTAATCTCTGTAATTCGTATATTTCTGACATTCGGATTATCGAGTCTGTACTGTATTTGTATGAGGTCAATCGACGTATCGCAAAGATAAAAAGTATTTGGGTCAAGCTGAGCTGAGCTGAACCGAATCGAGCTGACCACAATTGGTACATGAGCTGTCCATTCGTGTATATAAGTATGTAGACCCTTGTTTGATTGTATGTGTGGGCGTATCACATTGATGGGGGCGTATCTCTGTTACACAGGCCATTAATCAATTGCCTTCACTCAGTTTGGCATATCCATTGGCACATGTCAATTAAAAGGATGCGCAGCACTCTGTGTGATCTCATTACGCTTAATTATGTTGACTTAAGTCAACTTCTTCTTCGCTTAAGTACAAACTAATGTTACAACAACAACAAACAAACAAACGCTCTCGGTTGACATTAATTGAATTGGTAGGCAAGTATAAAAAAAAAATATTTATATATAATATATAACAACAACGAAATAAATATATTATAAAAGTAAGAAATCAGAGTACAAATGACGCTTATGAGCGAGCAATAGAAAGAAGAAGAAGAGCGTGTGAGAGCGAGCGAGCGAGTAGTTGTAGTGGGTGGTTGGGTGGTTTGACAAAAGAATGATGAGCTTATTTACATTGAATTGAACAGAACTGAACTGAGTTGAATTGAACTGAGCTGAACGGAACTGAAACTGAACTGAAACTGAACTGATAAGAACATAACGGAACGGAACGGAATTGAACTGAACTGATCTCAGTCGCTGCTTAGCTTGAGCGACAAGTGTGAGCGCGACTGAAGAGCGGCGAGCAGGACGAGTTGAGTTGAATTGAGTTGAGTGTTGTTAGTTTGCGCACGTGGTGAATTAGAGCAGTTGTGGTGGTGGTGGGTTTTGGTGAATATAGTGGGGTCAGCAGGAGAGAGAAGTAACATGTCATGATATTTGAACACTTTTATTTATTTTTTAATTTTTTTTACTGTTATTGTTCTTTGATTTTTTTTGTATTTGTATTTATTTTCTTATTTGATTATTTTGATTTTTCTTTGTTTTTGGTTTTTTGGTTATGTTTTGACTTACCAGAGCTGAAATGTGAGCGTTTGGTTTGTTCATTTTCCGGATCGGAATCAAGTGGTCTTTTGCGTGAATCGCCAATTTCAGGACTTGGACATGTTTCCATAGTAGCGTCTTCGGCCATTTTTAACTGAATGTTGATGATGATTACTTTTATCGCTTACTTTATAGCACTTCCCCTCTATCTCTCTCTCTCACTCTGTTCTTTTCTTGTTTAAACTTTATGTTCTTGCAATTTTACTCAGCAGGTGAATTTGAGAAGGCGTTCGTGTGTAATTATGAGCCTGAACTGTCGATTGATGCGTGCGGGTGGGCGGGCGTTCAATTGAGTACGATACTTTTTTGATGAGAGCTACTTTTGTGAAGCTGGGATATATGCGCGAGCTGAGCTGCGTTGCCTGCCTGCCTGTCTGCGGTCAGTTGGGTGAAGAGAGAGTAGTAGTAGTAGTATAAGTAGTAGTAGTAGTAGAAGAAGAGTAGTAGTAGTAGTTGTAGTGGTGGTTGTGGTGGTGGTGGCTGAATAGTAGTAGTAGTAGTTGGAGTAGTTGATGATGATGACACGACGATGATCGTTGCACCGTTATTGAGCTGAGCTGAGCTGAACTGATCTGAGCGTTTTTGGCTTTGACTTTGCTTTTGCTTATGTCTCTCTCTCTCTCTCTGTCTCTTTTTTTCTCTCTAGATAACACACGCACGCACGCACACAAAGTGTTGATGAAGTAAAGTAATTATTTCTTTTATTTTTTTGAATTATTTAATTGGCTTTGTTTTGATTTGCTTTCTTTCTTTACTTTGGTTACTAATTCTCCTGCTTTCTTGTTTTTTGTTTTGATTATTATTTGTGATAATCTCGGCTGAGCAAGCAAATGCAACACGCAACGATTTTTCTTTTTATATATATATTTGTTTTATATATTTTTTATGGGATGCTTTTTAGTCCTTTTTTGATTTGATTTGAGTTTTTTTTTATTTTTTAGATATTTTTGTTTTTTGTTTTGAGAGCGGTTTTTTTTTTTTGTGGTTGTGGTGGATTTGAATGTGCGAGCGAACGTTTATATGAAAAAAAGAAAAAGAAAAAAATATTTTATGAGTGAATGCAGCAATAATAAATACAATTATTAAAAAACACTTATTAAGAAATATCTCAAAGTTGTTTTTAAGTTAAATTTATGTTTGAAATAAAAGTTTTCTTGCTTTCATTTTCATTTGAACAACAAACTTTGAGGTTTTTTTATACAATGAGCTGAAAGAGAGAAACGATTTTTGATTTTGTTTGCTTTTTTTTTTTTTCTTTATAATTTAAAGTTTATACAGTTCATATACAGAGAATACAACAACAACAAATTTAGCGCCAAAGAAAAGCTTGAAAAATATACATAAATGACATACAGACATACATACATACATACATATACATTTACATATATGACAGAGCGAGCACTAGAGAAATATGTAGCAGAAAGATAGACACATTGAAAGAGCGAGATAGAGATAAAGAGAGAGATAGAGAAGTATGCAAGCGCGCTTGTGTGATCGCTCAGATGCCAAAGAAAAGACGACTGTTTCAATATATCAACATTAGGAATGCCTATGTTACGCACCGCGCACACAACACATACAACAATACAGTGCGCTTAAGCATTAAAATGTCTTATATGTTGTGTGTGCGCTGGGTAACATAGGCGTTCTTAATATCAATAACAGACGATTTTATTTGTGCAACCATGCAAGTGAGCATGAATTGTCAGCGAAAACTAACAACAAAAAAAAGAGGAGCCAAAACACATTTAATTGAATTAATTTTGATTATTTTGTAAGTGATGACACATATTCTGTTGTTTGTTATTTAACAATGCAAAATGATTTGAAACGAAAAAAAAAAATTTTATACATCATTTTTAATATGCGACTAAAAACAGTTAAAACGCAAAAATTTTCAAGTCAAGACGACTTAATTATATGAAAAAAAAGGCATTTCATTATTTAAGATTTGTTAATTACTCAATTTTTTTTTTTTTCATTTAATTCCAACACTTTTTCTTTCGCCGCTTCGGCTTTGTTTTTGTTATCGTGTTTTTTTTCTTTTTTGTTCATTATTTTATTTCTTTTTTTGCTGCATTTGACCTTGACCATTAAAAATATTTTTAATAGAAGCGACGTTGAGGCGCAAAACGAGTCATGAGCAGTGAAACAAAACAACAAATATAATCAAATAAAATTAAATAAAACAACAAAAACAAAAACAATGGCAACTCATCATTGCAGCCGCCGCAGCAGCGCTGGCAACGGCAGCCGAAACGTATAAGAAGAAGCATAAGCAGCAGCAGCAGCAAAGGCAGAAGAAGAGCGCAAAGCAACAACAGCGATGCAAAAGAAGAAGCAGACGACGACGACTTCAACGATGACAAGCGCAACAAAAACAAAAACAACAACGAATATATTTTAATTCAATGTTAAATGTTTAAGCTTTATCTACAAACTTTTAGTATTTATTTGTTTTTTATGATTTTTTTTAAGCGTTCCAACAAAAAGCATTGAGTCAAAATATTCAAATCGGATTTTATTTCATTGAGACTTGAGACAAGACAAACTCTGTTTCTTTCATATTAGATTGGCTTGAATTTATTTTTGGTATTTGATTTGAAATGCGTGATTTCATTTATAAGACAAACGTTCAAGTTGGACAGACAGACAACGCAAGCAAGACAACAAATTTGCATTTACTTAAAATTAGTAAACAAAAAAAGCAAAAAAAAAAACATTAAAACACGTTAAATAAATTAAAGAAGCGAAAAATATCGAATCGAATCAAATCGAAACGAAGCCAACGTCGACTGCGACTGCGGCAGCGAGAAACAAAAAAAAAAAAAAAACTACACGAACAAGTTCCAATTGGAAACGAGTTGCTTACCTAATACACATGTTATTTAGTATTTTTTCGAATTTTTTGTGACTTTTTTTTTTTAGTATTTTTTGCCTTCATTTTATTTAAGCACATCAAGAAGCCAATTAGAAAACAAAAGTTGTAATCACCGACGCCAAAAAGTAATTAATTATTTTGCACATTTGATTTCGTTCGTTTGTATTTTTTGATAATGAAAAAAAAAGAAACAAAAATCGACAGCAAAAAATTGCAACAAAAATGACAGTAAAAGAAGACAAAACCCAACAAAAGCAAAGCAAACAGAATTAAATTGTATCAAAACTTGGCACTTGAAATGCCATGAAGAAGAAATTAGTATTGTAAAAAAAAAAAATGTATCTCAATACAAGCAAATGTATCGCAACACGAAACAAGCAAAGGCGGCAAGCCAAGCCAAGCAAAGCATGCAAAATATGCAAAAATGCACAATGGGTATGCGTCGTTTTTGTTGTAATTGTTGTTGTTGTTTAATGTTTTTTTTTTTTTTCTGCATTTATAGCACGCGAACTTTTTTCACGCTCGGTTTTTCACACTCACAAGCAAAGTGTCCTTGAAAAGCGCATAAGAACAAAATGTCAAACAAAATATATCAAACAGAAAAAAAAAAAAAAACAACAAACGAAATGTAAAATGAAATAATTTATATTCTTCTTTTTTACACAAATGTTAAAATTTTATTCGCAGCTGATTTTCGTGCTTGAAGCATGTTTGTTTGTTTGAATATTCTTCCTTGGCAAATTGTGTGAAATGCTGATGAATTCAAACAGCTGCCATGCCATTTCTATTCTATTCAATTCAATTCATTTCAATTCTCATTTCTAAAACTAATTTAATTTATGCTAAATAAACTATGCAAAGCAAAGCGATAAAAAAAACTATAAAAATAACTTAAAAAAGCAACGAAAAATGTTGTTTTTGTTTGTCTAAAGGAGACGAAGTAAGAACACTTGAATGCATAAGAAATGACGTCACAAAGGTCAAATTGAAGTATGTTTGCATAATGTCAAGACTTTTTCGACTTCCAAACAACGCTTATACATGCACAAAAACTACAAAAACAACAGCAAAGCCAACAAAAAATTCGGTCAGTCATTAGTGCTCAGACAGACTGAGAAACATGAGTAAGAGTTCTCAAGTACATAATGCCGAAAAAACGAAAAAAAAAAAACTTATCTGAACACACAAGTTCTTATCGCCCACTTTGACGACTTGTGTTGATAACAACGTCGACGAGTATTTTCTCTGATAACGCGGCAAACAAATATACTACAAATATATAACAAAAAAACACCCCATTTTCAAGTGTTCAAAATTCCCAATGAAGCCTGTAAAGTGTTGTTGTTGTTTTTTTCTTTTCTATTTCCGAATTTTTGTTACATTTTCCCCATCAAAGTTTCCCATTTAATTGACTTGACATGAGTTGAGTTGAATTGCGTGGAAAAATTAAAAATGTTAAACAAGAAAATTGTAATAATAATAATAAATGAAAATGGAAAAACGCACACGACTGACGGCGCTCAGAGCATGAAATGAGGGTCCGCACGCGTACAATTTGCATGGACTGGCCTGGAGGAGGTATTTTTCTTAGGGTACGATTTGACAACCCGCAGAAAAAAATAGACGACAATTTATGTGTTGAATTTTAATTGTGCGAATTAAATTGAAAATTTATAGAAACTTTAATGAAATGTTATTAAAGGAGCGTTGAGCTAAGCCAAATTGACTCATCACTTACGAATGTCAAAGTAAAAGTTCCACAAGAGTCTTATAGAAGTCAAAAACAGACGGCAGAATGCAACAAAACTAATTTAAAAGCTGGAAGTCATCGCAGCGCGCACACAGATACATACATAAGTAAATATATACATACACAAGTAGTTATAGATGATAATTTTTAAAGTAAATTTCAATATACGTTATAGGATCGATAAACCGGACAATTACAAAACGAACAAAGACCAATTGCGGTTTACTGAATTGGGAATTGAACTTTATATCGGAGGTACATATAGAACAGTGACCAAAACATTGGTATGCTCAGATTAAAGAAGGTCCGAATTAACTATTATTATTTTTTAATTACATAAACGTTCAACTTATTTAACTTTATATCACAAGTACTATAATTGTCCGAATTTCTGGTAGAGTGACGGATTACCAAGAGTCCGAATCATCGAATTATTCGGCATACTCAATTTTTTATATATTTTCTTAATTTTTATCTAACTTTATATCAGTAAGAACTTTTATAAAGTGTCCGATTCTTTGAACATTATCGAACGTCCGAATTAACGAACGTCCAGTTTATCGAAGACCCACTGTATCAATAAAAATTGTTACAACGTTTTAAAAAAATGTCAAGCATTGTACATACAAACACGAAAAGACCTCTTAAAGTAGTGTGCAATCTTATCAAAGCTTTTGAGGTCTTTATAAAATTTATAGTTTTTTTTATGCATTTCGTTGCTTCTTTTGTTTTTATGTTTTTTATAGTTTTTGTATTTAACAAATTACAAATGATTACAAAACAAAACGTATCGAATCAAATCAAATCGAAGTTTAGCAACGCAGATCGCAATCGTTTTGAAATGCAGGCCAATGCGAAGACATATGTACATAAATTTCAAACCTTTTTGTTGTTTTCCAAATGTTATTAAATAATTTATTTATTTATGCAAAAGTTGTTGTAAATTTGTTGGTTTTTATGCTTTATGACACAAAAATTTCAACACGTTTTTTGATTTCTTTGCTTGCTATCTTCTTTTCAATTTGGAGACTCACAATTTGTTATTGTTGCTGTTGTGTTTGTTGTTGGCGAAACGCACGTATTCCGAAAAATGAATTTTTTTTTTAGTTTCGTATTTTTTTCTTTTCGTATTAAATATAAAAGCGACAAACAGTTTGTATTTGAAATATGACTGAATGAAAATAGCGCACGATCGAACGTACCGAACTGCGCTGCGCTGAGCTAAGCTGAGAGTGATTCGTTTAAATCAAATTCCAACTAAAAAAATGAAGACCGAAAACGAAAAACAATTAAAACGAAATAAAATCACAAAACGAAACAAGCAACAACAATTGTGAGAATTGTCTTGAAGAGCGCGAGAGAGGGAGAGAGAGAGAGAGCGCGAAAAAAACTACAAGAGCGAATAAACGAACGAATGAAGGAGGGAAATATTATAAAAGTATCTGTGAGCATGAGTTGCGGTGTGCTTGTGTATGTGTGTGTGTGAGCGGGAGCAAAGTTGATGTTGTCATTGTTGTATGTAAGTATGCTTGTATGCGTCAGCTACTTTTTTATTTATTTTTTTTTTTTTTATAGTGAAGCAAGCACGTTGCAAAGTATCTCAAAGTAACACAACCAACCGTTTTGTGTATGTTTGCTCAGCCGTTTTGTCGGTCGCTCCGTATACGCTCGCTTTTCACACGCACACACACATACCAACAGTCACACGGAAATGTTCATAATTTGTTCCTTATCAGTAAATAGTTTATTATGTATTTATTTACTTTTGCTTGCTTGGCTGTTTCTCGCTTCTTTAGCACTTAAAAATTTTCACAGTTACTGATAAAAACCCCCCACACACACACACATACATACATGAGCAAGAACTTTAAGTATCTGCGTTTGCCAGTGTGCAACAACAATCGCCGACAAGTTCATCATAAAAAAGTTGTTTTCATATTTCTTTTTTTTCCACTCCTTTTTTGTTATTTTTAGTTGAACAAAGTTAAAAAATACTTCGTTGAACTCAACTTGAAATAAGTATTTTGCGCTGATAAGACGCGACAAACCGACTGTGTACAAGATACAAGATATGCGCGTGAAACAGAAAAGAAAATAAAACAGAACAGCATGTATCTACAGTAGGCAATGCTTTAAAATATAATTCACACATCACAAAATGTGAGACAACGTGTAGATACTCAACGCACACACAGACCTCAGCGAGATCATCCCAGAGACAGATCCTTATTATCACGTCTGCACGCTCAGTCGCTTGTTGCTTGTTTGTTTGTTTTCCTGTCTGTCTGTCTGTTTGTCTGTCAGACTGTCTATCTCTCATTTATCGTCGTCTTTTGTTACCTTTTGTGGTCAAACATTTTGTTTCATTTGACGAATATCTTCAAATTTATCATAACATTCTTGTTTTTAAGTTTTATCTCCACACGTAATTTATCTTTTCTCACTACATGTCAACTCAAAGTGTTGTTGTTTCATCGCCAGGTGATTCATGGCCGTCAAACAGAAGTTGGCTCAGACCTGAGTGACCACAAAAGGCAACAGTGACTCAATCAGCAGTATAATAAGTATTTATAAGCAAAGAAAAAAGTTAATAAATAAACTGAGAGGAAAGAAAGAGAGAAATAACAAAGCAACACAAGTGTAAAAATAGAACTAATGAGCTTAAATTATCATCAAACAAAAGCATTTTGAAATTATTAAATAAATAAGCGAGCAAATGATTCGTGAATAAACTAAAATAGAAACGTGATTGCAATTTCGATCTTAAGTGAAAAATTATACTCAATTTTTGTCAAATGATTTATTGACTTTAAGTGATCTATTGTAGCGACAAGATGCATCGAAAGAAGCTTGACTTACTGGACAAAGTTTCTCGATAGTGTCATTTATATTAATGATGTCATAGCCACCGCAAACTGATGACAGAACTTTCAATTTTCACGCTCATTTGAACACATCTGAAACACATGTTCTAATCAACAAGAACAAATTTACAAGTTTTGAGTTTAATTTACTAAAATGAACTTCAATCAAACGAAGTTTTCCGAATAATGAATTAGAACCTTATACCTAGGTTTCTTGATGTGTTCTAAGCTTCTTATAGCGAAATTTTCTCCATAAAGAACTATGTTTTTTCTCAGGATCGAAATCATCATGGAACTTTGTTAGATTTGTGACTCTTTATAATGGAATTTTCTTCGATATGATTATTCGATATTATTATTAAAAGAAGAAAATCATGAATAATAAGGTCCAGCCTTTATATGAAAAATTAACGATTAATGTATTTGATTATTTGAGAATGCACTAAGTAATAAAAGTGGAAGTGTCTTTCTCAAATAAAAAGTATTATTCTTCTGTACAAAGAATTTTCTATCATAATATTTTTTTCAGGTATCCCAAGAAAATTTGCTTTATTTCTCTAACTGTGCCTAAATAACTACACCAATTTACAAGCTCTTCAGCAGCCTTATTAAAAATGAAAAGCTCAGGATCTGCAAAGTTCCCTTTTCCCCTTTTATATTGACGCAAAGTTCATGAGTAAATTATTAAATAGGTCACAGCATGAAGAGCGTTAAAAACGCCTTTCGCATCAAGGAAAATACCATTTGTTCATTCGTGGCCCAACAATTAGCACGAATTTCAAAATGAGCAGCGGAAAAAAACGGTCAACGCCAACAAAATGAGGTGCTTAAAAGACGACTAGTGAAATTGGAGTCGTTTGTGCGATTTGTGGGCCTTGTGGGCCTTGGAGGGAGTAAAGTTCTTTTGGGCACTCCATAAAAAAAAACAACAACAAAACAACGAAATGCGACAAAAATGAGTCGAAAATGACTTCCGCGTTAGTTATAAAAATGGAAAACGCAACGCAGCAGAAATGAATGGCTCTGTAAAATGAGCCTGGCAAATGGCGGCGAATCCTGTGGAGCGCATTAACGAAAGTTGACAAAAAAAATATAAGTACATATTTAAATAAATAGAGGAAAATATAAGCAAGAACGATAAACACAAAGCGTAAACAGGAGAAAGGAAAAAAGCACGTCACAGGATTATTTTTTTTAAAGACTTTAGCTTTAAAAGTCACACATTTGAGTTGCTGGGGGAGGTTGCAGGAGGACTCCTCAGTCAAAGCACACAAGGACATTCACGTTGACGTGGGCGACGCCGCCGCCGACAACTTCCCCGCCGACTTCCTTCTGACTTCCCCGCCGTTGCCGCAACTGTTGTTGTTTCTCATATTTTTTCCATATTTTCCTTATTGCCGACATAATATTTTCCTACGTGTGTGCCCCGTTTGTTTTTCCTGCTGATTATTATTTTTTTCATTTTCTTTCTCTTTTACATGCCTTGCTTTTTGCTTCCTTTCTTATTTTCAACGCTTTGTTCAACAAAATATTTGTCATGAAAGCGATAAACAAGGAAAAAATAAGTTTGTTTTTTTTTTGGTAAAAAATCGTGCGCCGTTGCAGCAAAGTAATTTGGCTGAAAGAGCGGCCAACAACAACGGCAAGAGCACCAGCAGCAACACTAGCAACAACAATGGCAAATAGCATAATAAAAGCGCTTTAGCAATGCGCCAGGATTAGGCAAAGAAACTTGCCGCAAACCAACCCCCCTTCCCCGCCTACTTCGCTTAGACCACACACACCCACTCACACACATGCACACATACTAAGAGCGGCATCGTCGTCCTCGTCTGTAAGAATATTTCTGGCATGTCATGACGCGGCACGACTTACTTGAATCACTCTTCTTCTTCTTTTGTTTTTGTTTCGTTCCCACTTGTTCGCCATGCGCACCCATTGCAATGTTGCCGAAGCTGGCGTTGATTTGCGTTATGGAATGCGTTGCTCTCATTCATGTCATTCCTTTGATTCGGTCATGTTTACATAAAAGCGCACACACACACACACACGTGTGCACTTGCTATCTGTCGCTCGCTCTCACGCCCAATTTGTTTTTGCTTGCTTGCTCGCTCTTCTCCTAACGTTGTCACATATGTGTGTGACTTAAAAAATGAAAGCGAAAATCAATAAAATGTAACACGCGACACGAAATCGCAACGATGAAACACTCATGACGAAAGGATGGCCCGAAAGATGAAACGAGACGTGTTGGCTGAAGGCGCTGACTGCCTCCTCCTTCGTGTGTGTGCGCTTGCAGTAGCAATTTCCGTAATGAGGCGCCATGTGAAACGGGTGGCGGCAGCGGCAGCGCCATCAGTTGCCTGTGCTTAGCGAAGGCGTGACATAGTGTGAAGCAAACGAACTACGCCACTGTGTGAAAAAAAAACTTGGCTTCGTTAGTGTGCTGGGGTGAGAAAGAGTGCGCAATACATGTGTAAAAGTGAAAAGGTGGGCTGAGTGGTCGGGCGAGTAATGAGAAGCACAGCATCACTGGCAGGCGGCGTACGTTGTGCACGTGTGTCTGTGTGTGTGCGTGTCTATTTAGGCGAGATAAGTACCGAAATGTTTGACTAGGTCGGTCGCTCGTAGACAAAATCGGCACTGCAATGTGTAATGAAATTGCGGGTGAAGCGAAGGTGGTTGTTGGTGTTGTTGTTGTTGTTGTTGTTGTATTGGGCTACACTGGCAGCCGCAACAAGACTTAAAAGACACTAAACCTGAGCATAGAAATGTCTGTCTTGGGCATACTTTGCTGGGCATAATTTATGCTCATTTGTTTTCATAGTAGTTGTTGTTGTTGTTGTTGTTGTTGCTGCTTTAGGCTGTTTTATTTGTGCTGTTGGCACACAAATTACTGCACAGGCAACACATCCTTGCCCATTGGCTCAGCACAAGCCGTTCCCTCTGCCGCTGCCACTGCCAACGCCGCTGCTTGACGACAGCAAAAGGCTTTTGGCTCTAGATTTCGTTGACTCAGCTGAGGAGATTCTTTCTTTTGTTTTATTAAAATAGCAGCAAAAAAAAGTTGTACAAGAATAAAGGATTCACTTTTTGTTTTCAAGTTGTTATTGTTATTCAAGTTTTTGTTGTTGTTGTTGTTGCGACGCTGAGGCGTAATGCGGCGAAATATTTATGTATGTAAAAAGCTTTTGTGTTGACTCGTCAGCAAAAAAAAGCAAAAAGAAATTATAAAAAATGTAAAAATAAACTCGAATAAAAAAGAGAAAATAAAGACAAAGCAGAGGGACGGAGAGACAGACAGACTGACTGACATAAAACATGTGTCTAAACATATTACAACGAATCCTTTCTAACACTCAAACGCGCCTCAATTCCCCCCCCCCCCCCCCCCCCTCTTTCACCCTTCTTCTCACACGCTTTTGCAATATGTTTACACTAAATATGTGCGAGAGTATGTGTGTCTTCATAACGAATCATAATTATTAATGAGACGCCGTAACAACAACAACAACAACAAAATTACATCAAATTAGAATTTCTCATTAGTCGAGAGCCCCAAAAGTGTTGCATAATGACAAACGAAAATCTTGTCGGCCATTTTAAGACTTCTGATACTCCATGTTGATAAGCTTCATCATTATGACGTTGACGCTGTTTATCATGATCATTGTCGTCATCATTATCATTATGAACATGTTGTTATTGTTGGTGATAAAAAAAACCCGTTCTTGTTTCATATGTAGGACAGTTAATTTAGTGGGGGTGATTTGATATCAAAAATGTTTTAAAAGCTAAGCGATAAGCGAGCATAACGGTTATAAATGTGGTTGTTGTTACCTAACCGACGTGTCGACATGATAAGTTTATCACAGAGCAGTTGAAATGCCGCTTAAAAGATTAAAGCTTATCAGTTGGGTTGTTGGAAACGCACGACGGAGTACACTTGATAGGAAGTTAAGAAGGGAGTGAGTAAGGTGAGAGAGAGAGAGGGAGATAATCAGAAAGAGTTGAAACATTTATAGAACTTTTACTAATATTCAATAATGCATAATTAGAATGCCATGACGTCAAAAGGCGTTGCAGAATGCCTTACTTTGATGCTTAATTGAACTTTTTACCTCTGAAGGTGTTTTGCAGCAAGCATGGAAGGACTTTTTCATCAACAAGATACACGAAGACATGTTACAACAAAGAAGTTTAAAATCTCTTGCTTAGGAAAGGCTGCAAACATGCTTTAGTTCTTCCAAAGCGACATTTGTCCTTCCGAAAGCCTTGTGAAGCGTTTCAATGTCTCACTGGCATCCCAAACGAACTTCAAAGAGTATGTTTTCTATCTCTTTTTTTGTATCTAGTACTAACCTTTACATTTATTTTTGTATCTCATCCTATATTACCTAATGTTAATACTATATCTATTCAACTATCATTAATAAGTATCTTTTATTAATGTTGCAACTCACACTTGCTACAGTCATCATTACTTATACGCCGTGTTGCCCCCAACCCACCAAAAATGAGCAGTATGCAAATAAATTATACAATTTTCGCCAATGGCATGTTGTCTCAAAATGAAGTCACATTTCATTGACATTACAAGCGCGTTGTTTTTTTGCTTTTTAATAATAATAATAACACGAATATAGGTGAAGGTTATACACGTAACGACGGCACTCAAAAAACACCACAGATACTTACAAAACTATCGCGATACATACAATAAATTTTCATATAATATATATTTTTAGCAAACGCGGCGCAAAATTGCCGTGAAAAGCGAGAAAATATTATTTTTTTCTTTTTGGTTTTTTGGTTTTTTGTTTTCAAGGTACAAAAATATGCAATAACAACAACAAATTCAAGAATAACAACAAAGTTGAGTTGAGTCAAGTCGACGACGAGTACAACTATGAGCATGAAATGAATCTAAACTAACGAAACAAACCTAAAAATATCGCAAAAGACAAAATACAAAAATGAAAAAAAAAAAATAAAAAACAGAAAAGGCATGCACATAATGTATCTAAGTATCTCGACACGAATGCACGAATGTGTGTCGCTGTGTTTGTAGGTAAGAATCGTTGCAGTGCTTCCCCCATTTGTTTGGGGGTTTGTTGAGTTCAGTTCAGGTGAAATGTGTGTGTGTTGGTGTGTGTGTGAAAAATACGTATATGAAGTTGAAATGAAAAACAGAATTAGGCCAAATTCTCATAGAGTGAAACAACAACAACAGCAACAACAACAACGAAAAAATGCCCACAAAATACAAATACAGCCGATAACATAGCTTGCAGCAACTTCTGCGGCATTACAACAACACCAGCAACAACAACAACACGCTCATATGTAGATACACTCATGTACACATTAATGTATCTACTCGCATGAACATTACAATGTGTACTTGTACTTTGAAATGGGGGGCGGGGGTGGCGTAGGAGGGGTGCATGTGTAGTTGGTCTCGCACACACACATACTCTGATAGATACATGCTCACAACATTAACACATTTAACACACTCCGACTGTCAGACAGACGGAGGGACAGACGGACGGACACTTTGCAGTTTTGTGGGTGGCCAAACGTATTGAGAACGCGTTTTAATTAAGCGCAGCCAACAACAACAACAAAACGCACTCAAGCCTGAGTTGCCTTTGTCAACGTCATCATCATCAACATTATCATCATCGTCAACGCCAGTGTTGTTGTTGCTTTCATTTCTTTTTTTCTTCTTTTCTACTTTTGGCAACAATGCTGCGACAACAATGTTGTTGTTGTTGTTGCTCGCACGTGTCGTCGCTGCAAAGAATGTTGTCGTCTGCCACGCGCCAAAGAGAGCGAGTGAGAGAGTGAGAGATGATTGCTAAAGAAATTTTGGTCAAGTGAATGCTAAAAACCCATGGTCAAAACAATAAGAACAACAAGCACAAACTAAAAAAGAAATTAATACAACATGAACTAAGTTGTTGTTGCTATTATTGTTGTTGTTGCTGCAATTGTTTGTTGTCAACGCGTTTTTGTTTTTATTGCTTTGCGCGACAATGAAAATGACAAAAATCTTTTTTTTTTCATTTTTAATTTTTTTTTTCTTGCGACTTTTGATACAATTTGGCATTTTAATTAAAAATTGCTCTACTTTTGTGCGCGCGTTGAGCATATTTGTTTCAACGACGGCAAACCAGCAACACTAACAACAACAACAACAAGAACAGAGCACTCTGTATGACAGTTGCAGTTGCCAGGTTGCACATGCCATGGCCAAGTATTGAGCGAAGTGAAGCTTGTGGGGTGGGGTGGAGGACGGCGGGCAAAGCATTGTGCGCTATGTGTGGTCATTGTTGTTGTTGTTGGATTTGTTGGGTCAGTTTTTTTACAGCAGCACATTTGTTCGTTGTTGTACCATCGAACTGTCAACCAAAAGCAGTGCACACACACACACACACACGCCTGCTTAGTCATACTCTTGCTCTCTCTCTGCCTCTGGCCCAGCCTCTCTTCAATAATACTTTTCTTGCGTTTGCCAAGAATTGTTTTTATTCTTTTTGTTGTTGTTTTTCTTCTTCTTATTGATGCTGCTGCGACTGCTGCTCATGGCCTGCATTGTAATGCATCTTCTTCTTCACAATATACTCTTGCTGTCGCACTCTACTTTAAAGGCAAACTCTTCTCTCTCTCTCTGCACTTGTCATTTCGCCACTTACTTGCAATGCTTCCTCTTCTCGCTGCTTCTTATTCTTATTGTTTTCTAAGCCAATTCCATTACACTTTATTTAAATTTATATTTTCTTTTTATACTCTTGCAAGAGTATATTAACTTTGTCGTGAAGTTTGCAACGCAGAGAAGGAGACATCTGCGACTATATAAAGTATATATATTCTTGATCAGCACGACGAGACGAGTTCAAATAGCCATGTCCGTCTGTCCGTCTGTCTGTCTGTCCGTCTGTCCGTCTGTCTGTCTGTCTGTCTGTCTGTTTCAATGCGAACTCCTCCCAGAGTTTTTAAGTTAGCAAAAAAATTTAAACGCAGAAAATTTTCTTTTCCTTGCAGGCAGTTTATATGTAGAAACCAGCTTGATCGGAATATTATAGCATATAGCTGCCATAGGAACGATCGGTCAAAAATGAGGTTTTTGCTCAATAAACTCTTTGATTTTAAAGCTATCGCCTCGATTTTTTGCACAAGAACATCTTGGACGTAAATAAAGACACACTGCAAAATTGGTGAAGATCGGATAAATATAGCATATAGCTCCCATAGGAACAATCGGTAAAAAATTCGGTTTTTGTTAGAAAAACTTTTTTGTTTTCAACTGTAAACAAATGAAACCTTGCAGTTACGCGTTTTTAAGCATCCTTGACCTTATTACAAAGTTTCATAAGAATCGGACATAAGGGCGTGGCACCGCCCATATAGAGAAAAACTTAAAAATGTAATTTATCTATAAGCAGACGGGATAGAAAATCGTAAAATGAAGTGTAGAATGATTGCATTGTACTCTTGAAAACAAGTTAGAAAATGGGCGGGGCTATGCCCCTTTATCTTTATAAACTTATAAGATTCTTATTAGAAAAACTATAAAACGGATTTTCGAAATGCTTGCAAGAGTATATAAGTTTCAGCAAAGCTGAAAATAGCTCCCTTACTGGTTTTTTTTTCTTATTATTCATATTGAAATATGTTGACTATCTTTACTTTTGACTTTGCTATTTTTTCGCTATTTTTTTCTGTTTACTCTTCTCAATTTTCTTATTTATTATACGTTTCCATTTTTTGCAAAGCATTTTCTCAA
Organism: Phortica okadai; assembly: GCA_034638295.1. Classification (NCBI taxonomy): domain Eukaryota; kingdom Metazoa; phylum Arthropoda; class Insecta; order Diptera; family Drosophilidae; genus Phortica; species Phortica okadai. Next base: position 1,280,768 of record CM067849.1, on the reverse strand, counting down.
TGCTACGTGTGTTTTTTTTTTTTTCTACTTTTTATTATTCATCAACGTTGTTGTTGCGTCATAGAAACACAAACTACAACAAAGCAACGACAATGATCATGAAAAAAATAAAAGACTACAAAAACACTTAATAAATTGGAAAAAACACGAAAGATTATTAATAATAATATAAACAAAATGCATTTGCATGATTTAAAATGCTTTGCGCGCCGCTGTAAAAAAACAAGTTTTAATTAAATTCGCTAATTAACAAATCAACGAAAAACAAAAACAAAAATGAAGAAAAAAAAACATGAGCAATTACAATAGCACAAATGCAAAACCAGCAACAACAACATCGTATAACAATTGCAATAATTGCACTTAAATTGTTTATTAAGCATTTATTGCATCGATCGACGAATCGAATATTTTCAATGCCTTGGCAAATTGTTAGGCCTTGAAGTGTTGCAGTCTAGCAAAAACAACAACAACAAAAACTCATAATTCACATATAAGTTTTATAGTACGAAACACGTTTAATTGTTGGGTGATTATTAATCGATAGTTTGAAGGAGGAGCGTGAGATCCCACTAAGTAGACATAATATATAGGAGGATGACCATAGGTGACGTGAGAAAAAGTTATGGGATGAGACCTGCAAAATCTCAACAAGGGAATGGGGAGTCATTACTAAAAATCTCACTTAAGATTCGTCAAAATCTTAATAAGAGAGATTAGAGGTGAGAATTTCAAGAAAAAACCTCACCACGACGAAGTAAATCAATATTGCCATGTCTGACTGTCCTCACCAATGATTCTCATAAGCCCGAAGAACTAGTGATTTGAAATTCGGAATATTCGGATATTTAAAACTTCTTCACACCAAATTCAAGTCAAGTGGTCTTCAATACGCCTTAAAAATGTATTCTAAAACTTAGGTTTTCCATAATTCATACAAAAACATGCATGTAGGACAGTGTAAATGGAGCAATCATAGTGTTGTTTATGAACTCTGACCTATTTTAATGTAACTACTCGTATAAACACTTCAAAGTACAACGAAAAAAATAAGTGCTTGAATGCTATTAAAGTTAATTTAGTAGCAAAAAAAAACCCAAAAACAACAACAACAAGCAATAATAAATAAGTTGCAACTCTGGTTAACAGAAAATTAGCTCTGCTCTACACTGCTCTGCGACTTGTTGGCCTCCTTTCTGTCATGTACCTTTTTGAGCTCGAACTGAGCTCGAATGGGAATGAGAAGCTCAACAGAATTGAGTTGAGTTGAAAATTGTCGCAATGCATGCATGCAAAACATGCAAGTTAAACAAATATGAGCACACCCGCACACCCCCCGCCCACATCAAACGCAATCACCTCAGTCACCTCTCTCGCCAATAACATGGCACATTAAATATAAGGGGGGAGCCCAGCGATGAAGAAGAAATGTTGCAAAGTCGAAACGTAAATTAAACAAATTAGAAAAATAGCAAAAAAAATATAAAAAAAACAACAAAACAATTGTGGCGACAGTGGCGATGAATAACAACAAATTTTTAATGTCAATTTGCATTGCACGACATAAAAGCACAAGTGCGAGCGAGAGACAGTAGGAGATAGAGAGCAAACGAGCAAATCAAGTGTCAGCCACAAATGAGCAAATGGACAAGCGGACAGACAAGCGAGCGACATAGACGCTGAATTTGAAACATAGAACCAAACTGACTGATTGTGTGACTGAAGGACAGACAGACAGACAGACAGACAGAAAATAGATGAGCAGATAAGCTGATAGACGGCGACGTCGTTTGGTTTGCTGTTTGTCAGTGTAAGCGGTGAGCGGTAAGAGGAGAAGTTGAGCCAGAAGCAGAACAGAAGCGACGTGAGCAATTGAGCTGCACCGAGCTCAGCATCCGGCGATGTGATGGCCCACGATGGCACGTAGAGCGGGCCGACGGAAGGCATGTACGACAAAACGTTTCAAATGAGCTGCCAACCGACTCACTGACTGCCTGACTGACTAACTAAACAACGAGTGTATTGAGTGACGAACGAATGGTTGGACAGACGGACTTTTGTGCCTTGTGCGAATCATTTACTTTAATTAACTTTTTTAATTTTCGATTTCGCCGAATGACATTCGAAATCCTTGAAGCCCGAAAATCAATAAGCGGAAATACAAAACAATTGTTCAATCGTTCACAACATGAAACCAATGAAATTCGTTAAGGCATGGAAATGATTAAAGATACGCGCGCTAACAATGAAACTTGAGCTTTGACAATTATAATTGAAGAGTATCTGTAACTTACAGCACAAAAATCGTCAAGAAAATTGTTCAAACGTTGCCAAATATTTGAAAAATGTTCATGGAACATGGGATTTTTGGAAACCCATTGCAAATTAACACACATGAAGTATCTCAGTTAAAAAGAGAGTATATTTAGACAAGGGAGTCAAATTTCCAATACATGAATTAATTCTGGGTCGTTCTTGACCTCTTCCCTTCCTGAAAAGCGGCCTGCGCTCTTGTAGTAAGTCTTATAAATCATATATAACTTAGGTACTTAATTCTTGTCTATTTTAATGTTATCGTATTGCATAATTATAATTTAACTATTGTATTAATTTAGTAAATATTCACCTTTTTGCAAGGAGACGTGCATGCAGCAGCCTCGAGCGTCGCCAACGATTCAAACAAAACGTGTATAATTCAAGATTTTTTAAGTATTCTTTTTAATTTTTGAATTTTATTGTGTTTTTAATTTTAGAAATCGCTGCAGTTGTTGTTGTTGTTGCTGCTGGTGTTGTTGTTGTATCGTTGTTGTGTTTGTTGTTAACACTTTGAATTATAGATTATTTTCAAAATGATTTTCAAAGAACTTTTGCTGTTGTTGTTTTTTTTTTGCTTGTTAAACTTTTTCTTTTATTATTATTATTGAATGAATAATTTTCAATTGTTCTTGTTGTTTTTTGTTGTTATATAAAGCACGCTATAAACTCACATATGCATTTAGTATTAGTATGTGTTTTGTCGCTATGTGTGTGCGTGTGTATGTGTGTATGTATATATGTGTGTGAATTGTTAGATTTCCTTCAACACGATTTAACTTGAAAGCGTTATTACTCCGTATTGTTGTTTTTGTTTTTGGTATTTTTAATTAAATGTTTTGTTCAAATGCATACAACATTATTTTTTGAATTTACTTTATTTTTTCTGCTCTTTTTAATAATTTATGAACGCACAAACCTGCAAAATTAAATTATAAATTATAATATTTCATTTAAATGAATTTTTTTCTGGCCTTTATTTGAATTTTTCGCGCGGCGCGTTTTAAATGATAACGTTTGTGAAATAATGTTCACGTTTTCTGTATGGCAAATTTGCATTTGTACATTATTCCTTTTTTTTTTTTTGGTTCAACATTTATTGAAATATTTTTTGCACATTATTTGTTCTGCTTATAGAATCGTTTGCTGCTGCTTCTTCTTTGCTTTTCTTATTTAGAGGTATTTTTTTATTTTTTGAATTCTTCGTACTCTCGAAACGCGTCCGTCGTCGTTGTGTTTGCGTGCTCGTCTCACATTGGCTGGCAAACAACGGCGACCGAAACTGAAATTCCAATTCAAAGTTGCCAAGCAGTTTTCGCGCGCTCTCTCCCGCCCCGCTTGCGCTCTTGCACAAGCACACATTGTACGCGCGGCGCTCTCTCTCGCAGAGCACAAACGAAAACAACAAAAAATCGTTGCCTTGTGTGTTGGTGTTTCTGTGTGTGTGTTGTTGCGTTGTGCTCTCAATCTCGCAGAGCTTTGCACTGCAGCAGCTGTGTGTCTGTGTGTGTGTATTGGGTTTTCTACATATTTATGTCGCTCGCTCGCTCAACTAACATCCGCTACCCTGGACCCGAACCGCTTGTGCGTGCCCACACTTGTTTGTGTATCTGTGCCCACACTCAGATGTTTAAGCTTTTTTTTTGGCTTGTCTTGTTTAGCACATTCCAAATTGATTTTGTTTTATTTTTATTGCTTCTTCTATTTTTTTTGTTTGTTCTTTCACTCAATTATTTTGTTGTCTATTCTTTGTCTCTTGTTCAACTTGTTTCGCACTTTGATACTTTTGTATTTTCTGCTTCTTCTTACACATTGTATTTGTTTCAATTAGTTATTTCACTTTATTTTCTCTCTCTATATCTCTCTCGCTCGCTCGCTCTGTTCGTACATACAAAAATTCCTTTAAAGTTTTAAGCTTCACGTGTTGTTGTTGTTTTTTTTCATATTTTCCTTTTTTTCTCGTGGCTGCTGTTCTACATGTCTGTATGTGTGCGAGTGTACGAGAGCGCAAGTTTGTTTTAGTTGCTGATGCTTATGTTGTTGTTGTAATTTCATTTATTAGGGCAGTAGGTTTTCCTCTTCTTTCTTTTCACGCAAACGGAAAACTCACACACACACACACACGCATGCCTGCTGTAATATGCGTGTCTGTCTCTGTGTGTGTGTTTGAGTAACAAATCTCATTTCCCAAAACATTCCATTTTCTCAATCTTACTCATTAACGCTGTTACTCTCTCTCTCTCTCTCCGTCTGTCTGTCTGTCTCTCTCCCATTTGCAGTGAAATTATTTTGCATTTCCTTGCGCTCATACCCAACTCTCAATTATTTCGCTCAGTGTCCTATTGACAAAAATATACACAACTCTGTTGTCGACATATGGCTCAATCTGTTTACCAATTTATATGTTGACGGTAAAGATTTTCTAGTGAAACTCTTACTAAAGATTCTTCTTCTTCTTCTTCTGGTTATTATTATACTTAGTATGTAAAAATGTTATTGATTTCCGAGCAACTAAAGTAATCAATCACTTCAAAACGCTTTCAGTGATATTTCGTTGTAAGAAGAGATTTGAAAAAAACGTGACTTAGATAAAAAGCAATGCATGTTCTAGTCTTTAAGTATGTATTTTTCGCCAAAGGCGTATTTTTTACCACTCTTCTACTCTCTTGTTTCTTCTTTTTCCCGCATTCTTTTAAAAGTTCTGCCAGAATTTCAGTAAAGCACTAATTATCATGACTAAAACAAAGTTCACTTGCTTAATTAGGCTTTGCTTAATTAGAAAATCGATTAGTTGTTCTGCAAAGCTAGAAAATTATTTTCAAATACTCAAACTGCTCAAACGATCGGTACAGAATAAGTACATACAACTGTGGTTAAAGCAATAGCACATTTTTCAAAACTGACTTGAAATTTTTAATGAATTTCCAAACTATTTAATATTGAATGTGTTCAGTTTAATGTTTTTTATTAATACTTATGGATTATTAATTATTTTATATTGGGTAGAGTGCTATTACTTTGTCCATAGCTGTATTATGTATTATACAACAACTATGATCAATTAAAAGTGCTTTTAAATATAAGCAATAATCATGTTCGACATGGCGTATGAATTATATTTGCAGTACTGTCAGCAGCAGCAGTAACAACAACAACAGTGAGAGAAGAAGCACAATAAAAGAAACGCTTACAAAGTCAAACAACACACAACAATTCTTCTTCTTCTTCAATAACAGAAATTTATGACATAATAATAAAATAATAAAGCCAAACAAAGACAACAACAACAGCACAAACATTGATTTGAGTCAAGAATCTTCGGTGTGGCATAAAATCGAATATGAAAAAGTATGAGGAAAAAATCAAATTGGAAAAAACAAGTGTCCGGAACAAGCACGACAACAACAACAACACCAACAAGAACAACACAATTAAGAAGAGAAGAAGTGCGCAAAGAGAGACGAAAGAAAAAAAAACTCGTTCATTGTTTTTGTTCTTGTTCAGCACAATTTGAATAACAACGTTGTTGTTGTTGTTATTGGCGATTACAACAACAACACGGAAAAGCAAAATTTAAAAAAAAAATTAAAATAATTATATTTTAGAAGCGCGTCTTTGAAGAAAACAATTTGTGCTCAATTCTATAACAACAACAAGAACAACAACGACGCACTTGCAGCTCTGCGGCCTCTCTCGCTCCCACTCTCTCTCTCTCTCTCTGTCATTTTAGTTTAAATAAAGAGCAGAAAGAGACACTCTCTGCGTTCTCTGTGTCTGCGTCAATATTAGAAGAACAAAAAGGAGAAGCAGAAAAAATAGTGTTTGTGCTTGTGTGTATCTGTGAGATACTTTTGTGTAAGTTGTTGTAGTTGTGTTTGGTTGGCTTTGCTGCTTTGACACACTTTTATGTGACGTCGTTGATTTTAATTTTATATATTCTTGCTTCTTCTTCTTCTTTCGCCGCTCTTTTTGTCACTCAGTTAGTTCTGTTATTTTCTACAACAAACTAAACCCCCCCTCCCACCGTGCCCACTATCTACACTCATGATCTTTCTCTCTCCCTATCCCTCTCGCACTCTCTCTCTGTTTCATTAGCATGCACGCTGCCTAACACTGTCAGTCACTTCTTTATGTTGTTGTTGTTGTTGCTTTTGTACGTACGTATGACATTTGACCATTGGAATGAAGTATGCCTCTTTTCCCACCGCCCCCTCCTACCCATTGCCTCTACGACACACACACAAATTGTATAATTTGATTTTCTGCTGTCTTTGCAGTTCATTTTTGTTTTTTTTTTTTTTTTTCACGCGTTTCTCAAGACTTTTTACCCCCATTTTTTTGTTATTTCTTTTTTATTTTAGTTTTTTTTACACTTTCAATTTGTTTTTAGGTTTTTATTTGTCGTGATTTGCACTTTAGCATGTCAAGCAAGTCGAATAATTAAAATAATAATAGACAAACCGCGTTTTATTAACGCTTATTCGTTGTAATTGTTGTACTTGTTGTTGTTGTTGCTTTTGCTCTGCGACTTCTAATAAGAATTGTATGAAGCATTTTTGTTCTGCTTGGTTAAACCCTGAGTTTGTATCTGAGCGCCTGAGATAATCAAAAACACGTTTTGTGTCGCACTATGAACAAAATTCATACATAATAGAAAAAAAATAAATAAATAAATAAATATCTTTTGCGTTTCATCGCACAAACATGTTAGATATCTGCTTTTGATTTGCAGTTTTTCTTTGTAACAGTTGCTTTATTATTATAAACTATTTTGTTTGATTCGACGCGTTTTTATGTAACCAGCATGTATGTCAAATCAAACACCAGGCCCAGATACTTAGATACTTTTTGGCATTGAAACAACAACGTTCGAATGGGCAAGCGAGCGAGCGAGCGACGTAGTTCATACACACACACACACACGTACACATGCTCAAACACACGCGCGCATTTAAAACGCACACACACACACACACACTTATATGTATACGCACGCGTGTGCATTTAATTTAATTTCGTTTATATGTATTAGTGTATTGCCATGTGTGTGCGTATGTGTTTGTGTATAAGCACAAAGTAAGTCACAAAATTGATTTTTTTTTTTTTTAAGCATTCGATTTTCGATTATTTTCTTATTTGAATAAATTTTAAAGATTTTTTGTATTCGCTTTTGTGTAATTAGTTCCAAAAAACGCGTGTTCGCAGCACACAAATGTACATACATATGTATAAACAAACACACACACACGCACGCACGCACGAATCGACGTTGAATTAGATCGAGTATAATTTGAAGCTATGAATGAATAAAATACGTTGAAAATTCATTTACAATTTGATATTATTTTTTTTATTTTTATGGCGTCGTCGATGTTGTCGTTTGTTGTTGCTGTCAATTCGTGCAGTTGGAAAACACTGCGCACTGTGCGTTGACTGATCTAACGAAGAACTGAAGCGGGCAACAGCAAACTTTGCTGTGATTGTGTACAACAACAAACACCGTAAATTCCGATGGTTCTCGCAGGCACGCATGCACTAACACACACACACAAGCAGCCATAGACATACCAACACACACGTTGTCTAACTTAAATCCAATCGGAGCATGTATCTGTGTGTCAGCGTGTCATTGTGTCTCTCTAGCGTTTCTGGCTCAGTTTTGAATTCCTGTTTGAAATTTTGCTTTCGTTCTTGCTTCGCAGTTGAATTTCTTTGCTCTCTCTCTCACGCTCTCACCCAGCAAAACAACCACTTTACACTTTATTCAGATTGAGATTACTCAATTTGTTCACATGAGTTCGCCGCAATACAGTGGCGTAACAATAGGGGTAGCAAGAGTACGCAAAATGACACATGCTGAAAGGCTCAAGGGACCCTCAGCACAAGAGCAATTTAACAAAATTCCAATTAGATTTTGGAATTGAGAAATGCATTTCCTAGCAATACAGATTGAATTTACTTATGTATACCTTACATGTAGGTAAACATAAGCCAGATAAGCATTTACGTAATAAAATGTCCAGTGCTGTCGTACTAGTCGTTTTTCAAACAGATTTGTCTTTTTTGATTCGACTCAGCAGCCAAACTTGTACTTGCGATTTATGTTCGTTTGTATCCGGTAGGTTACATATGACATCTCAATACTGAAATTAAAAACTATCTCCTTAATCCGTTAATTTCAAACAATTTATTTCGCATTATTTTTTGTCGAAGTTTACGTTTGCTCTTTGACCTCTTTTTGGAATACTTTTTTATAAAATCTTTAAAAAAAAAAATCACAATTTCAAGTTTATAGTGCGTTCTTTACAATTTATTTTTGGTGATCGAGCTGATCCAATTGTTCATTTGCTTTAAGTTTTTTGTTTATCAATTAAAGCTAAACACGTCCGTTTTACATAATATCATCATTACAAACTTAAATATTAAAAATGCTTAAGTAAATTTTACCAATTTTAAGATTCATTGATGCGTATTGAAGGGATATTTGTTTACGGGTTTATCACACATAAATTAATTCATAAACAAAGAATAAAAGAAAGGAAAGAAAAGAAAAGAAACTACAAACAATATTTTCATTTGGTATAGCTAATGACGTCAGTGCATTTAAAATAAAATATAAAAGGTTGCTGGCAAATGATGCACAAACAACAAACTCAGGCTCAAAGACATATTCAGATTCAGACATGTTACGCATTGAGTATCAACTTGGAAGCAGATTCTTGCTTGGTTTTGTTCATCAGTTTGTGCTGATTATGAGATTCTAGTGTTCAAGCATGAGATTTCATTGAAAAACCGATCAACTGTCGATATTGTTATTGATGCCGTCGCTGTTTCGATGAGTGGCAACGAATGCAGTTGTCTCCATGGGACAAAGTTTGTACGCATTTGATGTTGGTACTTGTTCTAAGGTTTGCAGGAATGTCAGCGTGCTGCGATGGCAACTTGTAAGTGTATGATTGGTGATACTAAGCAGATTGCATACATCAAACTGTAAGTAAAACATGTGATATTACATCGGAAAATCACCAAATTATTTAAGCTTTACAACTTACCTTATCCTCTAGCGTTGCTTGAACGCTGCTGTCGCCACCGTCACTGCCGCACCGTAGCACATTCGTACGATGCAGTACGTAGCCAGTACGTGCCGTATGGGCATTACCATTTGGTTGTAAACGCCGCATAGTAGTCACTTGTACATCAGCGTTGGCCGAGGCACGATCAGCACCAAAACTAGCCAAAGCGCCAGTCCAAGTATTCTCCGCAAAGATGAATTTATCCAGAGGATCAAGTATTGCCTTTGAAGCTTTAAGCGCAGCACTTGTTAAATAGCCGGCTGGATGCGCCTCTGATGGACGTGAGCATGTGTTTATCTTCTCAATAAGCACCCGGAAAATATGCAATACAGGCTTATTGTCAATCACTCCGTGACCCAGGCCACGTTGGTCATCGTGTGATAAGCGACGATCCTGCATTATTTCGACTTCGCCAGAACCAAGCGAACCGCCGCCTAAAGGCTGCGCCGACACGACGGTGAGTCGTGTTTGTGCATCCTCAATGTAAATGGCCGAGGGTATGGGATAATAATTTGCTTGAAGTGGCAATTTACTAAAGCGCTTTCGCTTAATTAGCTGTAGGCCATTGAGATCCGTATAGAAGGTTTTATCATTATCGATTTGAGTGGAGAAACGCATCACTATTTCGGTATTATCCATGTGACCAATATCAACGAGATTCCGTATTTCTGGCTCTTCACCACGTAGTATAGTTTGATGCAAAGTGTAAGCCAAGCCCACAGTCACAGACGACTCAAGTGGACCCTCCGAGACCAACACAACCGGTAAGTCTTTGTCCTCGATTGGCGTAGCTGGACCGTTCGGTAAGAAAAGGTAGGCACCGGAGAACTCACCCTCCGTTCGTATGCCATACTTGAGGAATTTCAAATGCAGAGGAGTGTGCGGCATATCTGGCGAAACTTGTATAGACTTCATTAAGCCCCGCGTCGTAAAGGCAACCGTTGGACCTTCACCAACGCGCAGCGAAAGCTCGCGATGTTCACCGAATTGCACCTCTTTGGGATATTCGCCCAATTGCATTGATATCGGATTTGTAGCCAATATGAGAGTCGAGGCAAATGATGTATACCTAAAAATCCAACGGCAAAATAAGCATCGTCAATTGTTAGGCATTTTGTTTGACAACTTACGCAGGTTTGGTTTCACCAACTTCAAACTGAATAATATACGTAACCAATCCCATGGGCGGCACTTTGGCCTTGAACAGCAGCCTATATTTGGTAGTGGAACCTTGCGGATGTATTGTATTTGTAAGTCGATCATGATGCCAGGTAAAGACAGGTGTCATTTGTGCCGGCACAGGATTGCCGCTAAAATCGGTGACGCTCATGTAGGGACTCGATACATAGAACTCTACAAACTCCTCACGCCACTGTGGTAGCACATTGTGCAACACGACATGTTTGACAGGCAACTCATCGCCCAGTATGATTGTTGTACGACTATCGTCCGGGCCAGGACCCGGCCAACGCGAGTCGTCCATTGTGAAATAGTGGAACGAATAATCGGGATTGTATATCTAAAATAATCAATCATTTAAAACAAGTTAGCAATCTCAAAACTGATACTCACAGTTGGTTTAGTCAGCAGACGGTATATTGCTTGCTGCATGACAAATCGGCATGACTTTATTGCCTCCACCATACGGTTCTCATAATCTTCCACGACATGAGTCTTTGCTGTACCCGTAATTCCATCATGATGTTGAAATAGCGATAGTTCACGACGTGCTTGTTCCAGTTTCTTGTCGAACGCGGCCGTTACGTCCCAAGTGTGCCAAGAGTGCAACATTTCAGCTGCAGTAACGTAGTGCATTAGCAGCCGGTCCATACGCTTGTGATACGGCCGCGACGTATAGTAGCCACTCCAGTAGTTATCAGTGCGATCTGCATAGGTGAAGAAGTCACCGCTCAGTGTAGGAAATTCATGCTCAGTTTGACGATGAACTTCATCAAAGTATTCCTGCAATGTGCCAAATTTAGCTTCGACGTGAAAGTGTGGCTGTGCGTTGATATGTTCGAAGAGTTTGTCGTAGTTTACGCGTTGCACCTCCCACTCCGTGCTCTGTTTGAAGCGGAAGTCATCACCTAATGGCACCAGCAGCACATTGGTGCGATAAAGTTCAGCCTTCTTCTTCCATTGATCAACGAGCATTTCAGAACGGGCGGCAACATTTTGATCATCAATAGGACGGGGCGCCACACGCCATGGACAGCTTAAGCCAAAAGCACCCATGCGTTTGAAGTCAAATTGACAGCACACTTTTGGGTCGGGACCACAGGTGTGTGGTATATCATATGAATAGAATGGCATCATGTGTGTGAACAGCGATGTAGCTCCAGTTGTATCCCATATCTGACGCCAGTGGAATTCTAATTGGCGTAACAACGCTAACTCTTTTTTCACCGAATAATGTGTACGCTGGATAAGCAAATTCTCAAAACCACTGTTCTTGAGCACATACGCCAGAGATGGGCTGTGCCCGAAGGGATCAATTGCCCAAGACGAGGTGGGAGTTACGTTCATGTGTCGTCGTAACCAGGTCTGCCCCTCAGTCAACTGTAAAAGCACATTGCGCCAATGGGAATTTGCCTCATCGGGCATGACCCAGCCACCGGTAACAAACTCCAGTTGTCCACTCTTCACAAGACTTTAAAAAGAAAAAAAAGAAATTTATCAAAATATTTTGAAAGGATCACGATTTTACTTACGCCTTCATTTGCTGTTTTTTACTTTCCCCCAGTTCTTCATAGAATCGTGCAAAATACGAAATTTCTGCCCAAATAAACTTCATATCTGGATTTTCATGAAGATGGCGGAGCGCATTGGATAATATGTGCTTCGTATCATGCTGGAAATACTCCTCAAAAGTCTGTATCCAGCCAGGATCATTGTGGGAATGTGGTACTACTAAAACTTTCAGCTTGTGGTGTCCATTGTACTTAGACGGGTTGTATTTTACATTCCAACCTTGTTTCCAGGCGCCACCGTCCTTGTCAATAAATGTCATTTTCTCGTACATGTCCAACATCTGAACATCGTTCTGCGGCACCTCATGCACAACATCACTACACTCACTGTTTTGAGTTTCCCGCAAGAGGCTTACGATCGGCACCGGCTTCTTTAGTGTTGGCTTCGTTTTTTCCTTAACATTTTTATGAGTATTCTGCTCTAAGCGCAGTTTGAGGCTCTTCATTTCTTCGCCATGCTGTTGGAGTCCATTCTCTAGCTGCTCCAGCTTTGATTCAAGTACGCCGAGATTTGGCTACGGCAAAATTTAACTATATTTTAGGAACTGTTATCTTTAGATAAACGGCCAAAATGTCTTATACCTTTCTTTCTGTTTCTGCCGGTGCAGCATAGTTGAGCAGTAAATAGAGGCTCAAAAAAACGAGCATACACCCGCAGCTGATAATCAATGCAAAGCGACGACGTATGCGGATCATGTTTGGTGCGTTCCCTATTTTAACATGGATTTAAACCACGTAGTCCTCCCACAACCACTGAACCTGAATACAATTAAGTTTTATGTTTTTTTTTTTTTTGCATATAAGCAGTGTTGCCATATTAGCCACTTTTTGGCTGTTTTTTCAAACTCGACAGAGTAAAAGGTGAAAAAGGTTTTGTGTGTTTTGTTTTTACCGGACGAATTGTTATGTATTCTTTCATAATCTAACACGATTTCAACTATTCGAAGCATCGGTGTTGTTTGTTCACCCTTGTATACAACTATTTTGGAAACTGTTATATTTAAACTGGTATATTTACTGGTATATATATTTGGTATTTTCTTTTTTTACAAGTTGGCAGAACGCTTGAGAAAATCCGGTCATTCAGACGACGGACGACTGAAAAGAAGAAGCAAAAAACAAAAAAAATTGTGACAATTTCTTAATTTTTCAGAGATTTGACAACAAATAATGACTTCTTTTCTTTCTAATTGAGTTTGATTTGACCCATCGAAATGCGTTTTATCTCCCGTGAAATCGAGTTCGACGCGCCGAGTGTACACAGCGGTGAAATTGCTAATTGTGATACAGTAAAAGTTTTGTAAACAGTCTCCGCGTAGCATTAGAAAAATCCATTTAGTTAGGCATGGTACAAACCCACTTGGAAGCCTACTACACTATATTGATGAGCATCAACCTGACGTTGACTCTGGTCGTGATGTTGGCGGCGTGTCTATGTTGCAAGAAGAAAATGCCAAAGTGAGTATTGTAGCAATACGTGCATTACGTCGCCCAAAGGCGATGCACGGGCAGCGGCAGAGAGAAAGTATCTCTGCTCGCATGGCTGACTACGTCAACATATCAGCGCACTTTTTTCCCCGTATCTTTATGTTTATTATGAGCACTTAACGATGTTGTTTGTTTGAATAGAAATGAACTGCTCGGGTTGGAGGGCATGGTAAAGTTGAAAAATCCGGACGAAGTGATAGTTATTACTACTGGAGGGGGTAGTGCAAATGCAGTGGGTAACAGTGAGTCACAAGCAGAATTGAATGCCTCCACTGTATCGAATGCTGACTCAGAAAAGAGGTGATAATGCTTATAATTTGCAAATATTATTTATTTGTGCTGAAATCGTTTATTATTATTTAGATCAAGTACTGCTGCACACCGTAGTCTGCCTGACATACCCATTGCAGAGAACAATGACAACGGTTCGGAGCTTTATGAAACTGTTGCGGATAAAATTCTGTCGGATGCACAGCACTCACAGAACAAAAGTCGTGCGTATTATTGTTGTGTCATTATGTTTACATTATTACATTTGTAAATTACAGCAATACCTAGCTTGAAGAAGCAGACAAGTGTGTCACAGCACAGTTCCATAAGTCAGGCTGATGATGTCAGTTCACCCTACTCGCGGGTAAAAAATCTTCCACATGACTACGCTAAAGTAATATTTATTCATATTTGTTTAGTTATGCATATTTAATTATAAAATTTCACAATCTTAAGGTACGTACCACTGAGCACCCTTACGCACAACTTCATGCACCTTCGACATCGTCAGCGTCTGCAACAACGGGCGCTTCAAATGTCAATTTGGCAAACACTAATCATGGTGTTGTCAACGGCGAACGTAGTTCACAACTAAGTAGTAACTCTGTGCAGAATTTGAGTGACGATGCGCCTCAGGCTGAGATACCAGCGGCTTCCGCAATTGCGGGCATGATATCAGCCAGTCAAGATTTGCCGTACATGACGCCACCCATAGCGAATCAACATTTCAGCGGTGATTCACAGGATTCATCAAGTGAGTTTTTGAGTCTCAAAAACATAATTTATTGCAAATTTGCTACTTGCTCCTTTTTTGCAGAAGGTTATACAAGCATCAGCGTGCGGGAGCCGTTGGCCAATATACTAGCGCAACAGCCATCGAAACCTGTACAACGGAACTCGACACGTGAAACAAACGATTCGCATTATGCTACTGTCTCGGATGACTCGGATGAAACATATGCCGCTATTGAGGACCCTAACGGACGCAATCTACCAAATCCTGCTGACATCTATACAAGCGGCTCAGAAACATACGCTCAGATACAGCCCATGCAATTGAATCCTATTGTTGTCGCAGTTGAAATAAATTCAAGCAATCAACAAAACGCCGTTGGCTCCAACACACTTACAAGCACAGGCAATACTACTCAAATCTCGGTAAATCATAGTGGATCCAGTGTAGTCACAACGCATAGACCACACAGCAGTAACGCTGATCACAGTGGGCCAGTGCCACCACCAGTCGACAGTCTACGCGCACAAATGCATTCACGTCAGGCATCCTCTTCGTCCAACAACAGCTCGTCCATTTGTAATCTGGGATCGCCGAAGCCGGAAAAGCGTCAAGCAAATTCTCCATTACCACCAACGCCTAAGTCTAACACCAGTCAGACGCATCATTTGCACGCCTCAAGTAATAGCAATCTGACTTCTGGACGCAATTCGGTTATTTCCGTAGTCGAAGTCGGTGGAGGTGATAGTGCCGATTTTGAGCTTATCGATTCTTCGCCACAAAAGAAGCACAGCAGCAAGAGTCTGAGTCCCTCTAAGGATATTGAGGGCATGTATGCAAAGGTATATTGAACACACCTAACGCATTTTTGAAAAATGTTAATCATCTTCCCGCTTCAGGTCATGAAAAAGCATAAATATTCGCGCAACTCGCCGTCCTCGCAACAAAACTCGCCAGTAATGACCCGTAAACAGCAGGAGCAAGCTCTAGGCGTTAGCCCACTCGATAGTGCAGCTGCGTTGCTGATGGACGCACAAAAGATCACAGTCAACGATAAAAGTCGCGTACGCAGCAACAGTTACTCGGCCAAGGATCACGGTTATGAAACCATACCGGCGGATGGCTTACGAAACATTACGCCTGCAGTTGGTCCGGAAAATCGTAAATCGGATTGTTATGCAAACATTTTGCAGAAGGAACGTCAACAGCAGGCGGCAGGTAGTAACACAAACCAATGAATATTTTTCACTTAAAACCAATCCTCTCTTATGCTACGATCTTCCTACCTAACTCATCCTAACGTCTTTTATCGCCAATTTTCTTAGTTTTGCCAAAATGAGAAATTTCTGCGATTTTTCATTTGAAACAACGAAAATTTTGACACTTTTTGTTTGGAAGCAGCTGCGGTTAGTATCTATTGATGGATGAGCTGATTAGTTTCGTTTATTAAGCATGCAAAAATTGGTTGGATGTGCACTCATTTGAATTGTTTTATTTTTGCTTAGAAGCTGTTCTTCTGTTTCCAAATTATGATTTATATTTTTATGAAAATGATTTCCTTAATCTTCTTAAAATAAATTATTTATATCAGAGTTCGATCCACTAATTTTTCTATTTTCCAGCAGCTGCGCCGCAAACTCATACAAATGCAAAACCACCGAAACACTACGAGACCATAACCAGCACCAACACAAATACAGTCTCCAACATCGCCGTTGATCCTGACTATGAGCAATTAACGTCGAAAAATGTCGGCGATGATTGTACGAAGAAGTCCTCTGACTATGATCCCAATTATGAAGTACTCAAGAGCGCAGCACACTCGGATGACGGCTATGCCAAAGTGTTGGAGAAGAAAAGGCTGCATATCGATACGGAGGACACTATTGACGGCTACAGCAAAGTTAAAGGCGATGAGAGCAACGGCGGCTATAGTACAATACCAGGTGCTGATGCCAATCATAATTATGCCAGCATACTGGAGACCAAAGCCGCAGCTTTATCCGTCGCTGCGGTAGTTGATGAATCCGAATCAGATCATTATGCACGCATTGCAGAGGCGCGTGTTCCTGAGTTACCGCTCAGTACAGTCTCCACGCCCGCCAGTGTCAACTGTTTGCCGCTATTGTCGTTGACATCGCCGTCATCCGTTAACTCCTCGTCGGTGTTGCACAACAGCTCGTCCATAACGACTGTAACAACGAGCACAAGCACAATAAGCTCACGCCAAACGCCTTCCTCGTCGCAGTACGAATCACTAACCGGCAGCGAAACGGATCCAAACTATGAATCAGTTTGCTACCTAAACTCTTCGAGCCGCGACGATGAGACGGAGAATCCCTATGAGAGGCTACACACAGAACTATCGGATACACAATTGAGTAGTAGTAGTCCAGTGACACCGGATGAGGCCACGTCCAAATTACACAGCACTACTAGGGAAACGGCTGGCACTAGTGCGAATGAGCACGTTGACGACTATTTTCAAGTATAGCCAGGGACAGGGCGAGCTGGATCTCAACGGGGCTGGTTTCACAAAAACAAACACGCATAGTTAGGCATAGGTTTTTTTGCTTAGCAATCCCAGTTAGCATTACGCGCACATATCACGCGGCACAGCTCGGCTTAGATTAGCTTAGATTAGTTGTTGACCCTAGCATAGACAAAACATAGAAACGCTACATAGTAAATATGTAATCCCAGTTTGTAAACTTTCTTTAATAACGGAATGATAACAACGGTTCACACATGAGTTCGCAACGTTTTGCAGTCTCGAAGTCCCGGCATCCGTTCACTTTAGTTAGATATAGATATATTAACCAATGGCTACAAATAACGACTTTCACTTTTATGTGTCTGTGTGTGTGTTGTTATGTACAAAGTATTGTATTTTTAATCAATTATTTAAATGCGATTAAGCATTTATTTTTTATTTCTTTGTTATTCTGCTGCAATTAATGATAAATTTCAGTATGTTGTTCTATTTAAAGATTAACTGCAACTTATCTGCTTCCATTCTTTTGTCATCACCATTATCGAAGGTGGCGGCATTCTTTGTTTAGTTGATAAGTAAAAAAAAAAGGTATTTATGAAACGACAAAGTTGTGGAATATATTTTTTTATAAATTACGTACTGATATCCGGCAATGCTTTCCAGCTCTACCGGTCAATATTTTACACAAAAAACGTATCAACACACTTTTATGAGCAGCTTGTTAAAATTCATAGTTGTTTAACGAAGTGAACCCGAGGCGGGATTCAGTAATTAAACACTCCACTAGATTTAAGAGAAATAAATTATTCCAAAAACAAATCAATCATCGTTTTAATATGTAGTATGTATGGTATGTATATTTTATTTAGTATTCTAGTTTCTAATAGACAGATTAATATTAAACGGTTTCGACAAGCACACATTAACGGTGTATATACTAGTTGCAGTTGAAGAGATTGAATTTTACTAACGAACAAACGACATTAAATGCAACACACTTGAAGAACAAACAATTAAAATACCAATAGGAAATTATACAGTCTGATGAGAATCCGTCTTAGGTTCGTCGCACCAATGTAAACGATGAAAAGCGCAACAGGCACACGTAAAGAAGCGTGCAGAACATGATCTGTAGGAATTTGCATAGACATTCAAAGATTAAACTAAATGTTAGAAATGATGAAATACGCCCGACGAGCGCCGAAAAAACCGCCGCTTCCGCATTTCATTCATTGTTGCCAACCAGGTTACCACCTGCTCCGACCAGTTGCTGTAATTGCGGCGCAACTTGCGGTTGCTGTGGCAGCTGTTGCTGTTGAGATGGCGCCGCGGCTACTGGCAACTGTTGTGGCTGCTGTTGTTGTGGATTTTGTTGTTGGTTTTGTTGCTGGTTGAGCAGCGCAATGTTGCTAGCTTTCATGCGTGCTATTGAGGCGTTTGCCACGCCTCCCAAAGTTGAAAGACACGGTGACATACAAGGTGTTGAGCATGATGAATTGCTGATTTCACACTGGTCAAGTAGGCGGAGAAGCTCATTTGTGTCGGGTCCGCCTGAGGTTTTCTGCTGCGGCTCATCTTTCGAGAATAGCGCTAATGCTGTGGTTAGATCCCACATTTGTATAATGCCGTTGCAGTGACCGGTAAGTATGAAACGTGAGCCCATTCGCGAGGACACCTCACACTCATGCACACAGAATGACGTTATTGTTGAGCTGTCAACCGCTCGTATAACGCATACTCGATCGCCATTCGACGCCAGACGCACATACAGTTGATCCGTTTCTGGCACCACCTTCTGTACGAATATCATGTCATCGTAGTCACCATAGGGGCCAAAATCATTGCCAGCTGTGTAACTGTAATGTGTGTCAGTTGCTTCGAGAGAAACAATTTTAAATGAGGCCTCTGGTGTCGAACCAGGTTGAGTGGAGAGCATGCCGCGGAAGCGAGTTAAACTCCAAGTGCGGACATGATGATACTCGCTGCAAACCGTTACGAGATACTTTTCAGAGAGTGTAACCTAAGGCCAGAGCTCATTAATTTCAAATGTCTAATTTAAACAAAGTCTTTTTGCTTTACCTTGGTAACTGGACTCTGGTGCACAAAGAAGGTCTCAAACAGATGTGGACCGTGTCCAGCGGTTTCGGGATGTTGAACAATAACACGCACGGCTCCTGACTTTGTGCCGTAGGCAATCTCAATCCAATTTCCACTTATGCCTGAAATCAAACTTAAATGTTGCTTTCAAAGTATCATACATAATTTTAAATTGGCTTACTTGAAGTCTTTGGCGTTAAGTAAACGGAAATTGCAGTTATCGGATCCAATGCCAAATCTTTATAAAGTTCAGTCACTAGCAGATCATTATCTTTCATGCGCAACGGAAATTTTTGCATATCTTTAAAACAAATAAAATTATCACATTGAAGGGTAGTTGCGCTCATACAAAAATTTTCAGCTCACCTATGTAATAAATAGAGCCATTGTTGCAGCCAAGCAGTAGAAAAGAGCCTGCAGAGTCAAAAGAGAGCACCGGTACAAGGTCCTGTATCTGCCAGTGTTGTGTCATTGCATGCCAAACGCCAATCTTGCCCGATGAAGACAACGCCACCAATTGGCTACCGATGAAGAAGAGATATTCAACGCGCACATTTAAATTGAATGTGCCTATTTCAGTTTTATTGCCACCATCGTGAATACTCCACAGTCGTATCTGGCTACCGAACGAAATGGCAACCATTTTGCTTGGCATCGGTTCCGCTGTAGACGTGTTTACTTTCGAGTTTATAGCAATGCGTTCAATTGTTGCGTCAATATGTGGCGACGTAAATACAAGCTGCCAACCGCTGGAGTCCTTAATGCGATAGCAGGTCACAAAGTGTGCATAGGCTACAGCGATCCAATTTTGATGTGCTTTGATAATTTGCACACGCATTGGATCCACCCAATTCGAGCTTAAAGTGGGACTAAAGACCAGGCCCACGTCATTTCTGATCAGTTTATTAAGATCCGCAGAAGAATTGCGTGAATGTCGTATAAAATCAAGTGAAGGATTGCGCGAATGAGTTGCACCAGCTGCTGACCAAGGTCGTATGTCCTGAGCACCTGAGCCATTCGATGTGGATGCAGCAGCAGCACCAACGGCTGCACGCGCACAGCGCAAATCCCATGACGAGTTACGGGAATGTGTTGAAGCATGCCGTGTAGATACCGATGTCTCCGGAACACGCACCATTGAGCCAGGACGCGCATTGTTCGCCGTACAAACGGCAGCCGATGTCGATGGCTGGCATGCTGTATCCACAGGTGCCGAGCTTGGTGAATTGCTGCTATCAAGTGAACTTTGTGATGGCAAGGAATCATTGGGCGGCATTGCAGGCGGTGCCAAAAATCCATAGAAGAGCACATCGCCGCATGATGAGTGATTAAGATCCTCACACAGTGCTAGACGTTTGACAAGCGGCGTAATTCCATAATATTCTGCCTCATGACGCAATGCGCGTATCTCACAATTTTTTATATCGATATCCTTAGTGCGCAAGTAATTGAGTATTATAGAAAATAGTGTTGGATCTCGGTCTATAAATATAGCGCCGTTCTCGTCGCGAAGACTCGAGATACGACCACTAAGTAGTGCCGTAAAGAATGTATCGGGTATCCACGTAAGCGTTTGCCGTGAAGTTGAAAATCTATACGAAAGAAAAATCATATACATATGCAAATATGTAATTGCAACGAAATCAAAACAAAGAATTTAGTTCTAGTTGTTGCTCCACTTACCGCTGACCCCCTACATTGAGATTAACTAAATCACCATTAGCACCGTGCGTAAAATACGACATGGCTCTGATAGTCCCAGTTGCTGCGCGAGGCAGCTATTTGTGGGGCTTCCGACGATGCACTTGTTAGTTTATTGTTGTCGTTGTTGCTGCCGTCGTAGTGAATGTTGTCGACGTTGACTGCCTTCTGTTTCGTTCCGCTTTGCTCACTGCTGCTTTTGTTTACAGCTCTTTCATTTTCAGAAACGTTTTCTCTATTAGTTTAATTTAATGACAACACTCGCTTTATTTTTGGAAATACACAATCTCAATTCTGCTAGTTGTTGAATCGTTGATTTAACCATACGTCTGCCCCCTACCCGTCTCTGTGAAGATTTGTCGTTGACAACCAATGTTGCCAAATCAGCCAATTTCTGGCTGTTTCTGACCATTTTTCTGTGGTCAAAGAAAATTTGTAGAAAGTGGTGAAACCATGCTCTGGAACGATTGAGTTTCTCGAGAAAATTCAAATGTGCGACTGTTATACTTTCTTAAATGAAAAGTTCTTCACTTTCTGTGATTAAAAATTCGCGTAGAGTTACCCTCAATTTTACAAGGCGCGCCATATTCTGCACGAGCGTTTTGCCACATAAGAGTGACCAAGAAAAACACAATCAGTACATTCATTTTGTTTGGTTGTTCGTCGCCTTTTGCCGTTATGCGGTTTATCAAACATTAAGTTTGAACAATAACCAAAGCTCAACTAACCGGCAGTCGGTTCGGAACGCGTTTATAAGCCCATGTCGAAGTTGAGGCTCCCATTCATAACAATATCAGAAAGTTATATGGTTTTTGTGGAATTCGCTTATCATAAATGTGTTTCATGGAATTTCGAATGAAGTGTTCTTGTGTTAAATTGTTACAATCTCATTTGACCTAACATTGGTGATACTTGTTCAGACATCATGCTTATGTTGATTAAGGACCTATTCCTTTTTTTTCAGAATCCCCCACTGTTTCAAGACTTTGTCAAGCATATCTGAAAAATGGTTACAATTTCAAATCTAAATTATTTTTCAAATTATTTTTAAATCAAGCCAATAGAAATTTCCACCCAAATTTTTCCAATAGATCAATTTTCCATATATCCAAGACCGGACATTAATAGAAACGAACACAAATCTTGATAATGGAGATGGAATGCAATTGCTTAACTACCGGCACCAACGAAAAGATATCAAGAGTGTGTGTCATATACACCGGTGGCACAATCGGAATGATGCGCAATGACAAAAACTGTATGTCATCACAATTGGAAATTTTCTTTATGTTCTTATTGGAATTTTTAAGTGCTTGCTCCCATGCCAAACGTATTCTTGCAGCGGTTGCGGGATTGCACAGATTGCAATGACCAGGAATATATACACAAAAATATCGGTTCAGGATCACAAACGCCACTAGTCTTGCCATTGGTTCAGGGTGTTGACAAGAGGATTTTTTACCACTTTAAGGAGTACAGACCGTTGCTGGATTCAAGCAATATGAGCATACAGGATTGGATACATATAGCAAAAGATATCCAAGTAAGATCTGAAACGGCAATTACATTGTTGTTGTGAAAACAAATCCTTCTCTTCCCACAGAGCGACTATGAGTATTACGATGGTTTTGTCATTTTGCATGGCACTGATACGCTAGCCTATACTGCCGCTGCCCTCTCGTTCATGTTGGAAAATCTTGGGAAACCAGTTATCCTAACCGGCGCACAGATACCAATTTTCGAAACACGCACCGATGGAAAGATTAACTTTTTCACATCAATTTTAATTGCAGGCAACTATGTCATACCCGAGGTTTGTCTCTTCTTTGGTAACAGATTGCTACGTGGCTGTCGCGCTAGCAAGGTCAGCTCTGAAGATTTTAAAGCCTTCAACACGATGAATATGCGTCCGCTTGCCACAGTTGGCATTAATATTAACATAAAAAGTCAAAATCCATTGCCGGCAACGAACTTAGGACCTTTCACAGTACATACAGGTCTTGAGGAAAACGTAACCATTCTTCGTTTATTCCCAAATATAACAAAGGCAAACGTTGCTGCGATGTTAGAGCCTCCTGTAAAGGGCGTGGTACTGCAAACATTCGGCTCGGGTAATGCGCCATCGAATCGACAGGATATACTTGATGAACTCAAAGCCGCTGTGATTCGTGGCGTCATCATTGTGAATATTACACAGTGTTCGAATGGTTCAGTAAGTGCCATCTACGAAACAGGCAATGTTCTGTTAGAAATTGGCGTTTTGCCTGGATTCGACATGACACAAGAGGCTGCATTTACTAAATTATGCTATGTGCTGGGTAGAAAAGATTGGGATCTGGATACAAAGAAAGAGGTGTGTGACAATCTTATAATTATTTTACAAGCTTAATAACAAAATGCTTTTATAGATGATTCAAACTAATCTGCGAGGAGAATTGTCTTCCTCAAGAGACGAATCACAGCAGGAGAGTAAACTTATGGAAGCTATGACGCGACTACTCAAGACTTCCAGACCAAATGAATTGGAGAAAATTGCTAAAACAATATTCCCAGCACTCTTAATAGCGGCAGTCGTCGACGGTGACATCGAAAAGGTAAAAAACACACAACTGATCGCTTTCCCTTGCCCAATTACATTACACATATCCATCAAGGTGAACACTCTTGTGTCTTATGGCGCCGATCTAAACGATACAAACATCGACGGACGCACTGCCCTGCACATTGCTTGTCATTTGGGCAATGTGGAGTTTGTAAAAATGCTGCTTCAGAGTGGCTGCTCCACTTCTATTAAGGACCGTTTCAATCGTACGCCGTTGCATGAAGCCATCGATACAGACAATCATGAAGTACTTCATGAGCTTAAAGAAGCCGGCGCTTACCTTTCAGATTCTCCATCAACTTTGGCTGACGTTCTCTGTGCGCTCGCTCAACGTGGTTCAATACGACGTCTCAGATCATTTTATATAGCCGGAGCCGATCTATCACTGCCCGATAGAACTGGTCGTACAACATTACATATTGCCGCCGAACTTGGTAATTACGAGTTGGCTGAATTCCTCTTGGAGCACTTTCGAAATAAGCACATTAAGGATCATCTTGGGCATACGCCAATGAACTATGCAATTGCCTCAGGCCATGTGCACATTGTGAGTCTCTTGGGCGGCAGACAAAATTATTGATTTCCACAAAACAAAATCCTTAGTTTGTTTAATTTTTCTGGTGTGATAAAACAATCAATGATCTGTTGCCGATAATGTTCAAAACTGAAACACATTTCTTACGTAATTTTCAATTAGTATTTAATGTTATGTAATCCTTTGTATGTAAATTGTGTATATTTCATTGCTAATAATTCTAAGTTGCTCTCGTCTGTTGGCTTGATAATTATGCCGAGTTTTTTCTTCATTTCTTTCGTATATTTAGTAATGACATTATCTGCATGTCGGTGTGTGTCTGTGTGTGTGAGTCAATGTATAAAATTGTTACAGAATCGCTTCGTTGAGTTTTGTTCTTGTTGTTGTTGTTGTCTACAGCATGAATACAATTTGAATTTTTTTTTTTTTTTGTTTTTATTTTTGTTTTAATACTACCAAATATGTTTAGAGATATTTTTATTCGTACATTTAGAGAGAAACGTTTAAAGCGAGCGCAAATATCATAAATTAAATACAGTATAAAAAAGAAAATACATATTAATGGAACCGAAAATGGACTAAAATTAGCAGCCATTGAAGCGAGAACTACGCGAGAAAATTGTTAAACAAAAATTTTAACTTAGTTACAAGAAAAAAAAAAAAAAACAAAAGAAACCATAACTAATATAAAAATATATATGTTTATGTATACGCTATGTAAAATCTTATTTTTAGCTTGTAAAAAAATTACATTAAAAGATTATTTTTTTTTTTTTAATATTTGAGTGTGTGTGTGTGTGTTCGCAATCAGTAAGTAATACATGAGCCGCGTATGTTCCGCAAACGATTTCGTTACTCGACCAAAGCGTTACTTTGTAACTTGGCGGGACTTGGCGCTTTAATCTTTAAGGGATCACACATGACGTGTGCTAATTCGAAGACTCGCATCAATCATGGAGCATGGAGTTAAGTTCTTAACCTAAATGACACATTTTGTTTTTTTTTTCTTTTTGTAGTTGCGGGCGTGTTTCAAATAGCTGTAAACTATATGAATATGTATTTTTGTATGAGTGTGTGTGTGTGTATGTTTGTATGTATGTTATATTGCCATGAGCTTAGGTTTACTATTTTTTTCACTTAAACTTTTGATTATTTTGTGTATGTATAATTATTCATATATATATATCATGTAAATTGTTAATACTTAGCATTGCTTTTAATTTCATTTCATTTGTCTACGGCTAATTTCACAGTTAACGACTACGCACGCGCTCTGCATCTCATGATCATGAGCGCATCGGCACCTTTGTGTGTGCGTGTGTGTGTGGTGTATGTGAGTGTGTTACTACTCGACTGCAATCTAAAAATTATTGAAGTGCGTTTATCATTGTTCACATGCATTTTTTAATCCTGTTTTCAATTTTTTTTTTGTTTCTTTTGTCTTTTTGTTTTGGTTATAAACATTCACTGGTATATTGTTCACAGTTTTTTTTTCCTTGAAGATTTTTTTTTCTTCGTTGTGTCAGCGAAATATTTCTAAAATTCATGAGCTTTTTCAACCGCCTTTCTTTTTTTGTTTTAGTTTTTTTGTTTTTGTGAAAATCTAAATTGCACATTGAAAATTTTGAATAGAAAATTATTTACACTCTTTGCTTAAATATTTACAGCTAGTTTGAAAAACTCTACTCTTAAATCTAAACAATTTGATGTGGCACACTAAACTACGCGCAAAATTAATTATTAATGTTGGTGTTAAAGGATCGGGATTAATTAACCATTAGGGTGTGCGATTCCATGGGTGCGGCCGAATCGTAGAGCGTGTCAGTGTCCTGAGTGGGCTCGCCTTGCAGTTGGCATTGATTTGAGAGGGTGCCAGCACCGCAATCACAAAAAAAGCTGTTCAAAATGAAAATTGTATTACTAAATTCTTTTTATAAATTTTCCTTTTATTTCCACTTACCGATCATGCCTTATGAACTCAACATCATGACCGGCATGACAGTTTTTAATGCAATTCACACATATCGCATTTCGATCCGTCGTATTGCAAGTCTGGCAACGGTAAAAATCGTGCATCGGAAACGAAGTATAGCTGCTGATTTTGTACAGACATTGACCGCTTGACACAGCCTTTTCAACTTCGTCTTCATTGTTAAAGATATTGTTGCCGCGCGTTATAGGCTGCACGCCACTAGCCAAACAAAGGCCACCGAACTTATTCTTGAAAATCTGATTGTGTTCCAGAGTTGCGGTAGCATTGTTTGTAATCTCAACACCCGCCGCTTGACCATCGTAGATACGATTACGCCGCAGTATAGGATGCGATTGTGTAGATATAAGCACACCTGCTTGAGTATTTCGGAATATGTCATTTTCTTCAAGTATGCCTTTGCCGCCATTGAATATGCAAATGCCACCGTCACGACCATCATAGATTTTATTACGCTTCAGCGTCGGATTCGAGTCTGTCTTTATCCAAACGCCGGCCATGGCATTGTCAAAGATTTCATTTTGCTCCAGTAGTCCAAGGCCACCGTTGTAGACTAGAACGCCGCCATTCTGACCGCCCCAGATTTTATTACCACGTATGACAGGATTGCTGCCAGTCCGAATTTGAACGCCGGAATACAGATGATTAAAGATATCGTTGTCTTCGAGTTTGCCATGACCATTGTCGTAAAAGTAAACTCCAACCTATTGGCAATTGATAAGAGTTCATTTTGTAGCTATCCATCATTTCATTTACTTGAGAAATTTACCTGTTTGCCCGAATGAATCCGATTTCGACGTAAAACTGGCGTGCTGCCCGTTGTTATCCATACACCGGCTAAAGTATTTGAGTATACCTCGTTCTCTTCTATCAGTCCTTGTCCCTTTTCATGCACGTAAATACCACCATGTTGGCCATGATGGATTTTATTGTGACGTACAATGGGATCGCTGTTTGTGCGTATCTGAATGCCGGCAAGTGCGTTGCCATAAATATTGTTGTGCTCGATGAGACCACGGCCTTCACCGAATATGTATACGCCACCTTGGTGTCCGTTGTAGATTTCATTTTTACGTATTGTCGGATTACTGTTCGATGTTATCCATACACCTAAGCGCAAAGAAGGGTTAAAGGTAAAATGTGTTCAATATGCTTTTTAAATACTGCACTACGTACCTGCAAAGTTATTTGAATGTATGCGGTTTTCAATGAACTGACCCAAACCATTCTCGTGCACATAAATGCCGCCAGTCTGGCCATGGTGTATTTCACACTTGACAACTGTTGGATTAGCGCCAGCTTTGACTTCGAAGCCGGCAATTCGATTGTTGTGTATATCATTTTTCTCAAAATATCCCTGAAATCAATAGGAATCAAATACATGTCTTATTTGATTATTTATATCAAAGCAAAAATCTTACCATTCCGTTTTCAAATGTAAAAATGCCTACGTCACGACCATGGTGTATGTGATTTTCACGCATTATTGGACTCGCAAAGTTCTTAACCCAAATGCCAGCCAACGCATTTCGACTAATCTCGTTGTGTTCGTATGTACCCTGCGCAAAGTCTGTCACGTAGAGGCCAACGTTTTCACAATCACTGATGTCACAATTCCGTATGACGGGATTCGCATTCGAACCGCCCACGCAAACAGCAGCACCCACGACCGACGAAGAACGAATAATACAATTGTCAACTGTGGGTGAGCAGTTTTCGCCAATATCTAAGCAGTAATGTTTGTGATGCGACACAGTGGATGTAACATCAGGCGAGAACTTCAAGGTTAAATAACCAACATAGGCATATTTGGCGCCCTCAACGAACATTACCGTTGAGCCGGCCTCACGTTCAAGCACAACCGACTCGGCCACATTGCCAGGCGCAGCGCCAATAAGCGCAACATCCGAATCGATAAAGAGGTATTCGCCCTTGTAATGGCCCGCGTGCAGAAAAATAAGTGGTCCTGGATGCTCAGTGGGTGGCACGTTATCCTCATATATGTTGGCTAATGCGTTCACAGTTGCACCGCCGGCAGCAGATCCAGGTCCAGCAGCGCTGGTGTTCGATAGTCCTGCTGTTACATTGCCAGCACCGGACGCGGCTGCAAAGGCAGCGGCGGCTCGCTCTTCAGGATAATCCAATGCGGCTTGAATTGTATTGAAGAATATTATGCTACGACCTGAATAGTTTTTGTCTTGATATCCTGGTCGCACATGTACTCCACGGTATAGTTGTCGGAAGCTCTCCTTCCAAGGGTTTGCATACTCAGACTCCTCTGGTTTCTCAAATACAAATTTGCAGAGCTCCGGATTATATAATGGCAAGTCGTACTCGAATACCGATTGATAAAGGCGCTTCCAGAGTTCGGTGTCGTTGGCAATAGTGTTGAAACGTTTACACACCAACGCCAGCTGGCACAAGTCCTGCTCAAGTAGGTATGAGAAAATTGCAAGCAGTACCTCGTCCGGTAATTCATATTGAAGATACTGAGCTGCCGTTGGACCAGACGGCGATAAGCTGCCTAACTCGGTAGAATTTGACGTCGTGGAATCGCCACTCTGTGCATATAAACGCCGGGAACGCTTTCGAGCCGGAAGCATGTAATTGTTATCCTCAATAACAGCAGCAGCACCACCAACTGGCAGAGCACCACAATGCTGCTGAGGCACGGAGCTGTGCACATTGGGAGGCTGGGCAAGCGGCGCACCAGTTGGTGGTGCGTTATTCGTGGGAAATGTGGCACTTGTTGACGGTGCATGCACAATAGCAGACGAGGATGATGTCGACGGGGGATTTACTAAAGGGGGCGAGTTACTGGCGGGGCCAACGAGTATACTGCTACCAACGGCATTTGAACTGGAGCAGGCTGGCGATGACGATGATGAAGAGGATGACGACGACGATGCTGACGATGTGGCTGCACTTGAATACCATTGATCATGTGTGTTGGTTGATATTTTTCGTCTCAAATCGTAGGGAGATTGGTGGCAGCAGACGCTACCCATCTGATTTGTAGCTGTAGACGATGAAGATGGTGACGTTGATGACATCGATGAAGTGGATGCAGTGACCGAGGATGTGGTGCTGGTAAAGTTGGAAGCACAAGTGCTGGCGTTATTGGCACAGTTACTATTATTATTACTTAAACCCGATGATGACGAACTAGATCCCGCGCCGGCACAATTTTCTGTGGTATCCATCATTTGCAATGGCGAAACCATGCTTGAATGATTTTCATTCGAACTCAGGCCACTGCTCGTCGTGGCATTACTACTAGACTGAGCTCCGTCATAGTACTCATTTCCCGAACTAGAGTTGGCAGCTAACGGCACATTTGAATTTGATACATTCAACTGTGTTGCAATTGAAGGTACAGAACCACTGGCTGCGCTCGTCGAAGCTCCACTCGAGGCCACTGAACCCGCAGGTGATGTGTTGCTGGACGAGTTACTTTGTACGATTGCATTTGAACTACTCGAACCGCCGGCCGCACTTGAAGCATGAACGTTCTGTTGAAGTAAGGGATCCATTATGTTGCCAGTCGGCCGATTGGGCATTGCAATCCGATTGGCTCCTTTTCGCCGAGAACGACGCACGTATGTGCGTGACGACGTGAACGAGGCGCTAGGCATCTTTTCAGCTGCTTCTTGCCAAGACGATTAATTAAAATTAAAATCTCCTTTTCAGGAGCGAGAAGACGATAAAAGGAAAAGTTTTTCACGCGGTTTCGTTTACTTCCGTATTCGTAGTTTTCACGATTTTCCAACCCCACATACATACACGCATGCAGGCACACACACACTCACACGCATTTATTTTTACAACTTCAAAACTTTGCTTTTCACCTTCAAATACACAATTTTCATACGATTCCACTATTTTCACTAAAATCAAGTGCACTTTTCTCGCCTCACAAGCATTGCTTTTTATAATTCAAATGCTTTTATTAATTACTCATCGGTTAAATGTTATTCTGTCTTCATTGTCGTACGCCATTTTCTCTTCTTCTTCTCTTTGGAGTTTTCTATCCTTTGTCTTTGAATTCGTATTGGCAGCTGTATAACTCCAAAATTGTTCACACTTTTCTTCACTTTACCAAAAAGGCTCGCGATTACGAATTACGCCAGCAGATTTTATTTAATAAAGATGCTTTTTTTTTGTTGAATTTGTATTTATTTATGGAAAATGTATGTAAAACAATTGAACGAAAGTGTAGCCATGTTCGATCGAAATTTTGCCCTGGTTTTTTTTATAATTTATTTTGGCAGCAGCATAAATATTTCGTATTGAATTAAAGATAACAAAACAGAAAATATATGACAAAGTGTGAAGAAAGACACAAAACAAAAGAATTTTGAGGTTTAGGTGCAATGAGTTCGAAAAAGGACACAAATCTGACCAAAACGACACTGTGTGGCAGTACTTGCACGCTCATTTGAAAATGATCGGATTAAAGTGTCTTATGTGCTGTTTTGAGCAGCGTAATATAGGCGATCTTGCGCCGACCAGTAAACGCAAGTCGCAAGAATTCACCGTTTTGTGTAAGCGACTCCCAAACGCCAAAAATTAGACGAAGATTTTTCATTCACTTCGCAAAATCGTATAGGGAACCTTATTAATTCTTGTCAGCACTAAAGTGTCGTATGTGCCGTCGGCAAGTGTGTGACATATGCGATAGACATATATATGGAAAAATAGACAAAATCAAATATAGATATGCGTTTTGTATAAAAGAGTATAGTCTTAATAATTGGCCGATTAGGAAAGAATTGACTAGGGCTGCGCATATGCTTATTTGACATGACCTTTGATGATGTGCGAACGAGACAACTATTGTAAGTAGGACTGCGCATTGACACTACGAGGCTTCACACTTACTGTTTTCAATTTATTTTGCAGTCTGGCAACGTAATTGGTAATCAAGTTCCCGCGACTGGCCGGCGTCAACGCAATCGAATTTTGCGCGGCAAGCAAAAAGTGAAGTCAAGTTGTGAAATTGCAAGGATCA
The DNA here is from genome assembly GCA_034638295.1 of Phortica okadai. Lineage (NCBI taxonomy): Eukaryota > Metazoa > Arthropoda > Insecta > Diptera > Drosophilidae > Phortica > Phortica okadai. The sequence goes on along the minus strand of CM067849.1, from coordinate 1,249,711 downwards.
CAGTTTTTCATTATTTCGATTTACAATACAAATTAAAAACATAAACAATATGCCTGGAATTGCAGCATTGTCTACGGGCGTTATTGCCGTAAGTATTGAGTATAATGTTTGTAAGTTAGTCATTTTATTGGATTATTGCGATTTAGCGAATCATGAATGGTGAGGAAGTGGAGAAGCCCGTTTTGCAAATATTGGGCATAAAACGCATAAGTGGCGGGGACACTGAACGTTTTCGACTTTTGACCTCTGATGGCAAGTACTTCAATAGTTTTGCGATGTTAGCCACTCAACTGAACCACATGCATGATGCGGGGGAACTAACCGAATATACAATAGTAAGAGTGGACAAGTATATCACATCTGTTGTAAGCAAGACCGACACGGGCAAGTAAGTTGTATCTGTAGGGACCCAAGTTATATGTACTACATAATTAAATAAATCGTAGGCGTGTCCTGATAATGCTTGAGCTAACTGTGCTCAATGCCGGTTCGGAAGTTGGAAAGAAGATTGGTGAACCGGTTACATACACAGAAGCTGCTGCTCAAACAGCTCAGGCTGCCCCGTCTGCAAGCAAACCAGTAACAAATACAACAACCACAGTCAAGAAGGATCCAAAGCCGGCTGCGTACAATAACAATAATAATACCATGGATAGCACCATGAATTCCGGACTAACACATCCCATTTCGAGCCTAAGCCCGTACCAAAATAAGTGGGTGATCAAAGCGCGTGTCGTTTCCAAAAGCGCAATACGCACCTGGAGCAATGCGAAGGGCGAAGGAAAACTGTTTAGCATGGATTTGATGGACGAATCAGGCGAAATACGTGCCACGGCTTTTAAAGATCAGTGCGATAAGTACTACGACATGATTCAAGTCGACCATGTGTACTTTTTCTCAAAGTGTCAACTGAAGCCAGCCAACAAACAGTTCAGCACACTTAAGAACGACTACGAGATGACGTTTACCGGTGAGACTTTAGTGCAGGAATGCGACGCTGACGATGGTGATATACCGGACATCAAGTACGACTTGGTGCCGATTTCGCAAGTAGCCAATCTTGAGCCAAAGACTGCTGTTGATACTATTGGCATCTGCAAGGAAGTTGGTGAACTGCAGGCATTCACTTCACGTACCACCAACAAAGAATTCAAAAAACGCGATCTAGTGCTAATCGACATGAGCAATGCAGCAGTGAACCTCACGCTTTGGGGTGATGATGCCGTCAATTTTGATGGTCATGTGCAGCCTGTGGTACTTGTCAAAGGTGCACGTGTTAATGAATTCGGAGGCGGAAAAAGCCTTAGCATGGGCAATGGCGCCATAATGAAGATCAATCCCGAAATACCAGAGGGCCACAAGTTGCGCGGCTGGTTTGATAATGGCGGCGGTGAGAATATATCAAACATGCTGTCAGCACGCACTGGCGGAGGCAATTTTAACACTGAGTGGTTGTCATTCGATGAAGTTCGTGACCGTCGTCTCGGCTGTGGTGACAAACCCGACTACTTCCAGACTAAGGCCACAGTTTTGCTTACTAATACTGAGAATGCCTATTATAAAGCTTGCCCTCAAAGCGATTGCAACAAGAAAGTAATCGATGAGGGAAACGGCCATTACAGATGTGAGCGATGCAACAGTGTCTTCCCTAATTTCAAATACAGACTGCTGATCAGTGTAAGTAGTAATAATTAAAAGAGAAATTTATTTTTATTTTAACCTGCTGTCTCGTCACAGATGCGCATTTGCGATTTAACGTCAAATCGTTGGGTTACTTCCTTTAGCGAAGTTGGTGAACAAATTTTGCAGCACAGCGCTGAAGAAGTTGGTGAAGCCTTGACAAATGACCAGCAAGCTGCTGAGGAGATGTTCGCTGCTACCAAATTTAAGGAATTAATCTTCAAGTTACGTTGCAAGAATGAAATGTACGGTGACGTAACACGCAACAAGCTAACCGTTCAATCTGTGGCTCCCATCAATCATAAAGAGTATAACAAGTATTTATTGGACAATCTTAAGGAGTTTACTGGTATCGGCAAGGCCTAAACAGATCATTTGTCTTATGGTTTTAATTTAAGTCTACTATACTCACCTATAAACGTTAATTATGTCTATATGCATTAAGATAAAAAACTATGTAATCGTCACATTTGTCATAAAAAAATCGAAAAAAAAAAAAATTTGTTACTTCATTCAAATTGTACATGCCAAAATTGCAACTAATTATATCGGAACTAAATTTAGAAAACAATCGTCTTTTTATTTGGGGGATAGTACGTCGAACATTTAATTTTTCTCGGCTCACTCGAAGCTTATGTACCTTTCTTTTTAAAACACCAATTTTTGATTCATATTTATTTGTGTATAAGTAGTAAATTCTTAGAGGAGCACTTAATGCTGCACTTACGAAATTAGCTTCATATATGTATATATTTATTTTAAATAGAAATACAATATGTTTGTTTATCAGTATTTGTACGATATATACGCAGATTATAGTTAAACTTTATTATATGTATATGTATGTATAAGGATTATATACTATTTTGATCGCAATTCAATTTGTTGACTAGTTTTTATGAATGCTTTTCGCAGCTTCTCTTTTATTTTATTAGTTTTTTTTTTATTAATATACAAAATTGGAAAATATATGTATTTTTATAATTATTTAATATCTGTTCAAAATATTTCTCATTGCACAACGGAACAAAGCACATTTTGACTCTTTTATTTGATTGATTCGTAGATAATTATTATTTGTAATTTACTATAAATTTAATCCAAATTAATATTCGATTTATAAAACGTTTTCCGTAATATTCAATCAAAATTTGAATTCAATTTAATTGGTTTGAGTTATTTATTCGATGACTACATAAAGAGTATCAAAGCTTCGGTAGTACCGAAGTAAACGATGTATTTATTTTGTTTTGTTATTAATTCTATTTATTTAGATTTCGTATTTGTATAAAAAACGTTGTAAAATGGTGTTTTAAATTTTTAAAAACTGTGATTTTTTATTGAGTATTTTAGTTTGTTGTTTTTTTTTTTTTTTAAATATATTTTAATTATTGGGAAGTTTTTGTTTCGTTGCTAGTCGATTGTTTATAAACAGGATTCCCTAAAAACTTTTAGAACTTTTATAATATATTTTTTATTTTGTTAATTATTTAGTAACTTTTTCTTATGTCAGGCGCCAGGCTTGATTCTTGCTCCTTGAACAACCAAAACTAAACTTAAAAACTAATTTTCACAACTTGCGTTTCATAAAATCATTTCGGAAATTACAAGAATCTTTAAGCGATCCAACAACATGCATTCTTTTTTTTTTTTTAATTTTTTGTTTTTGGCACCAGCAAACTTAAAACTGATTTTTAAAGATACAAATAAGTTAAATAAAAGAATAAATTAAACATACATATTTAAAATGTGTTAATTTATGAAGACAAAGACAATTCTCACTCTCTCTCGTTTCACATCGGCCTTGCATTAGACAGTAGTCACCTTCGTTCTATGTGCTCATTGGGCATAGGAGTAGTCGGTCTGAGCATGCGCATGACTTTGATGATGATGACAATACTGCTGATGATTGCGATGCTGACACTCTGGTTGCTGTTGATGATCGCGATAATTCGTGTATGCCTGCGTCGACGATTGATAGTCGTAGCAGTTGGCCGACGACTGACGCTGTGCATAGCTGTAGTCCAGGTCATCGGCCCGTGGCATAAAAGACTGTCGCTCAAGTGTCGAGGCCGTTGATGTGGCTGCCGTGTTGGTGCTTGTGCCCACTGAGAATGTTAGGCCACATGAGCAATGCTCAAGTATAGCCGCCTCTGGTCTTTGATTGTCTTCTGGCTGCACTGTGAGTGTCATTGAGGGCGATGCGTGCACTAACGCTTGTTCCGTTATCATTCTGGGCGGCGGAGACGGCGACGACAGGCACTCGTGACAATATATTAACGACTGTGGCTCCACCGGCTGCATTGGTTCAATCGGAGTTGGTGGCGTCGCAGTAGAAGGTGTTGGTGATGTCGATGTGGAGGTCTCAGTTGTCGTTGTAGAGGAAGTTTTTTGAGCCAACTGTAATTGATAGTGTTGATTGTTGTTGTTGTGGTAGTTATGATGATGATGATTATGATGTTGATGATGGCAGCGACATATTGTACCTCAAAAAGTGCCGCCATCATTTTGTGCGCTCGACTGAGTATCATTGGGTGCAGCAACCATTGGCACAGAGGCGTTCGGCATGCCATTGTGGTGTGGTGAAACATAACCTTCGCCATTGAGCTGCTGGTGCGTGTTAGGCTGATGAATATGTTGATGATTAGCAATGGAATGATTCTGATGATTCTGTTGGTGTTGGTGATGATGATGAGAATGCTGGTGTGTGTGTTGGTGTTCGGCGGGCGACATTTGTTCATCGCCCGCGTCGTGTGCTGCAATAATATTGAGAGATTTTGGCGGTATCGGCGGTGGTGGTGGCATTGGTAGATCCTCCACATCAAACGAGCTTGCCGAGCTTTCGCGTTGGGTTATATTAAGGGGCGTACTAAGCGGATAGGTTGTATCCATGCTGCCATTCGAGGACATACGACAGTGCTCGCGGTGCTGCACTGTGCTGAGTGAGTTCGAAGAAGATTCCTCGCTTAGATTATTCAAATGATTTAGTTCGCGGGAACTAGTCGTCGAGATGCCAGAATCCCGGAAATCATTGGGCGCATAGCAGACATTGAGATGGCCAGCATCTTGTAGATTGGGCGGCAGTGAATGTGGCTGCTGATCTGCCTCGGGATCATCAAAGCTGATGTCAACAACTGAGTACTTCTGACCGTGTTGTTGCTGCGCCGAATGTGGCCGGCGGGGTATACTGCCCACGGGCGATTCATTATTGCCAAAATCGTTGAAGATTAATGGATTCGAGGCGCGCTTATCAGGCGTAATACCGCGTGGAGGCAGCGGCGGTGCATTTGGAGAGCCTGGCTGTAGACCACGCTTGGGTGGCACTTCGGGGCTGTCGACGCCAACGGCCACCTGAAAGTTCTGTGAACGCGGACGATTTGGCACTGGCGGTGCTGGGTAAGCGTGTGCATGCGACTCATTGTTGTTGGAGGTACGCATTAACTCCGGTATACTGAGACTCTCTTTGCTCAGTGTTTGATAGGAATTGTGCAACATATGATGATTGGGTTCAACGGGACGCAACGTGTCACCGGGTTTCGTGTATATTTCGTCCATTTCGTAAACACCACAGTAGTTTGTGGCCGCATTGAGCTGATTGGTCACAGCCGTTGAGGAAGACGTTGGCGGCGCCGCGTTACTACCTAAGCTGTTAGTGCGTTTCTCTGTGGGCAACGGTGGCAGCGGCGTGTTCACAATGCTCTCCGAATGCTGACGCTTGAGGCGACCCATGCCGGAGAGACTCTGCTTCAACTGCGAGAAACGCTCCAGCAGCCGGTTGTGCAATGGTTGCACACCCGTCGGCGCCAGTTGACCATGCAACTCCAATGCCTGCTCCAGCACTTGTATTTGCTCATGTATAAGCGCTTTAAGCTTTTGAACGTTTGCCTGTTGACCCGCACCTTGTGGCGATTTCAAGAACTGCTCCGTAAAGAATGCCTCTTGGTACTTGCTGATGCCACCCATGACATTAGCATCAATAATGCCTTGTAATCGCATTGAAAATGGATTAATGTTGCGCTTGGGATCGCTGCGATATTGCACTATTAGATCCCATAGCTCCTTGCCGACATTGTTCATCGTCTCGCAGGCAAACTCCACGGGCGTGATTTCCTGCACGGACTTTTGTTTCACTTCAAACCAGCGTAGAATACCCGGCAGTGGACTTGCGATGTCTAATGTTGTACGCTCGATCCAAAGCGACTTGAACTCGTTGTCTTTATCGATCGGACCTTTGTAGATTGGTCGGTCGTAAATGAAACGCGTTACATCGTTGACCTCGTAGAAACGTGCAATCTTTTCGGGTACCGGCACCATGGCTGTCTTAAGCGCTTGCGCATCACCCACTGGACGTACATTACTTATTTGAATATATTGCTCAGAAGCGTTTAGTATTGAGTTATCTGGCGGACTATTGTTTGTCAGAATTTGCGCTGTAGGAAATTCTGTCTGAAGTCGCTGTGTGAAGGCGCCAATGCGTTCGTACTCCAGGCCACGGTAGACGAATTGTTTATTCTAATAAAATCTTCATTTGTTACTAATTTCATCATTTGAAATTACCACTACTTACACGCACGAAGAGTGGAAAGCCCAGTCCATAGAAACCAACACGAAAGTATTCCGGCTCCGGTCTTAATTGAGTCAGTATGTTTTGGAAAAACTTCGCTTGAAGTATCAGTATTTCACTCAATTTATTATAGTCAAAACGGCGCGTTTCGTAGAGTGTCGCCAGTTCCTTGCATAGTGGTATACCCTTTTCCCAACATTTGCCTTTATCAAAGTACTTCAGAATCTTTCCAAATCAAATAAACCAACGATTAGATAAATATTGAGAGAGATGGTTCTATAACCTAAAGCGTACCTCATGATAGAGACGTTCTTTGCGCTGCCACTCTGGTTGGCCACTGTTATCGAAAGGCGCAAAGCTTAAAGTCTCTCGGTCCCAGCTGAGCATACTCGCATACAGTTTCAGTGTGTAGCCAGCCTCAGTGTAGTTATCCGATTGTAGATGTAAATCATGCAATTTATAGATGTACCTAAAATTTGGAAATATGAGATGTAACTAAAGTAGTGGTTGGGATTATTATGATCTACCTCAGATACATTTCCTTGCGGTTTATCTCATTCTTGTAGAAGTTCAACAGATTTACGGTGCATGTCATACGCTTATCGCGGTTCTCCTCACCTTGCATAACGCTGCGATAGTCGAGTAAACGTTCCAGCAGACGTGTTATTGAACCAATAAAAGCAGTGCCTGCATCCTTCCAACTCGGATTATCGGTTTTAACTCGCTCCAGTAAACTGTGCCGGAAGTAAAGCGACAATTGATGACGGACATTAATATCAGTCAATAGTTATATGAAAATCATGAGAAAGCATATGCGCTTTTTGCGCGATTCTTTGGCGGATGAGAAAGAGAAACCAAAAAGCAAAAGACTACAGTCACTACACAAAAGCTAAAAAAAATTGAACAAGCTAGCGAGTGAAAAGAAAAAACAAAAACCTAACGAAGCAGTATGAGTTATCGGAGATTGACTTACACCAAGCTGAGATGCTCCCTTTGAAGTTTAATGTGGCGTTCACAGAGAGAGATCGAGACCGAAAGCAGTGAATATGACATGAGATTGCACGAATACAGTTACGGTTACGGTTACACAGAAGCATTTACATTGTTTTATGCAGAATGTAGTCAAAAATATATATATACAGATCAATTACTTACATAGTGCTAAATAGTTCCCGGTATTCATCATCACCCTTATTTTCGCTGATCAACAGATCCAGCTTGTCGATCAATTCGCTCTCAACCAGTCGGAAAGAACCGCGAGCGCCCTGCAGAATAATTTTGAAAGTTTAGTTGAATAATTGAGCTCTTGGAAATCAATCACTTGCCTGTTCACATTGCATCATGTCGTAGAACACAGTTAGCGTGGCTTTGCGTAGAGCTGGTTCTGGTACAAGCGTCACTTCCAGAAATGGGCCGACCATTGAGGGTATGAAGTGCAGTTTTTGCTCGCCTAACTGAGACCACATACTTAATATTTGGAAGCCCATTAATACGCGCATGTCGCCATGGGAGTGTAAGATCTTGCGTCGTTTTGGTTCACGGTATTGTTCCAATTGCAGTGATGGTTGCGTGAGAAAAGCCACGGCCAGACTAAAATAGGACCACCACAGCTGGGAGTCGAATATTTGCGGACCCAGAAAGCGGTATACCAACGGTTTGGCGAATTCCTCTAGCGATTTGCGCAACACATCATTCGAAGCCAACTTCATGATCAACCAATCTGTGGGAAATACTACCCAATCCTGCGTGAGCAATTCTTCATAAACCAACAGCGATTTGCTTAGAAACTCTTTCAAGTCGCGTGGATCTTTGTTTGGACTTAGTTCATCCCAATAGCGCTTGTAGTGTGTCTCGTCCAGCAGTTGCAGCAGGCCCAAGAGGCAAGCGACCAGTTGTGGTAACATGGCATTGGAACCCTCCATTATAATGCTAATAGTTCGTATGAGTATGCCGAGTATGTTCTTGCAGAGCGAGTCCAGATCATGTTGCAGCGTATTTGTGACCTTGTCCTGTTGCTCACGTTGTAAATCGTAAAGATGCGTGAGGATTTCCGAAAGTATCTCGGCGCATAGGCGTAACTCGTCACGCCGGCTCAGGTGCATGCGAAGATGTTTACAGGCCACGGAAAGAATAACCGTACGAGAGTCTACGAGAGTCATACAAAAAATACAAATGGCTTGAGAACGATTTTTAAAGTCTGCTCCACTTACCGTCCTCATGAAAGAGTTCACCCGATACCAGATCCTTGACTGCATTAAGTTTTGCCTGAATAAGCCGTATAGGCGCATCCCTTGGTATAGCATCGAGCATGTTACGAGCCAACATGCCAAGCTCGGGCGCTGGTAGCGTGTCCTTCAGCTGCTCTAGCACCACGCCCGTTGAGCTTAGCAATGCCTCTTGAGTTGGTATGATGACATCATATGAGGGTACCGCAAGCATGCCATTTAGTGCCGTAAATAACGAGTGCAAATCACGTCGAAAGGAGTCCTCATATTGGCCGCCAGTGGCACGTGCAAATAATTTACGTGATTGGATGAGTAACTTAAATATGTACTCTAAAGAACCGAAGCACTTCTGGAAGGGATCGGGATGCTCTGCTTTGGTCATGAAATTGGCCATATGCTCTACGGATGTAATTAAGCCCTTGTAAACCAAAGCTGCCGCAAAGTGATCTTCAATGTAGGCATTCATGACTGGTCGAAAGTGTTGAAATTTGTTGCTTTGCAGAAGACTGAAAATGCTAACAAGCACATGGAAGACCAAGCCAGAGTGCTGGGTGCTGTTGCCCTCCTCATTGGAGAACATGGCAAAGAGCGCGTCGAGCACATCCTGTAAAAACTTTACCAATTCCTCATCGTTCAGGCGCAATACGCCAGTGAGCGAATCCTGGAGCGCCTCTGGATGTGTGCGCCATTGTAGCAGGGAGAGTAGATCTGCATTCTGTGTCAGTTTCGTGGAACAAAGCAGCGACTTTATTTCGAAGACCTCCTTGGAGCTGCGATGAAACATTGAACTACAATCGATTTTCGAGTGCGGATCCTTGGGCTTGCACTGCAACTTAAGATAATGAGCAGCTTGCAGCTTGTTTGCATCCTCACACTTATACACGTATAGATCATGAGGGCCGTCAGTCAGGGTGGCCCCACTGGGATCCATTAGACGCGCGAAAGCGAAGGCAAACAACTTGGGCTCGGATTTTTCGCGCGTCGAGCAATGTCTGAACTCAAAGCGTACATGCGCTGTTGCGAACTTGTCGATCGGGACACTCAGCCGCAGCATTTCGTTCCAGCTGGGCGAATTCTGGTGATATAAAATCATCGATTTATAAAAGTTCTGCGAATCCATGCCCGAAGCACCCCAAAGGCATTCGCTCAGCACATTGCCGGCCATGTCGAGTACAATAACCGTTACTAATATATTTTTGCCCGTATTCTTGCCACCACGCTCGAATTCGCCCCGTTCCATTGTAATGAAGAGATCATTGCGCACGTCGCCCGGCATAATCACATCGGGGAAACCCATTTTACGTGTTATTGTCGTGCCCTGAAAGAGTAAAGGTTGTTCTTGTCGTGCTTGACCCAAGCCGCCATGCAAGAGTTTCAGTGAGACAACAATGCCTTGCGTATTCTGGCTACCCGTCTGAATGGGCGAGTATTTGCCGCTGGACTTTTTAATGATCAGCTCATGCAGCATGTGAAAGTCCTTTTCCTCACATTGATAAAGCTTAAAACTATACTCGCGCTCCTCCGATTCCATGCTGCTATCAAACTGACAAATATCGCTCAACGAAAGCACACCAACGCCAAATGGCCGGCGATATGTGGGACCGCCATAGGTGGCATTCGCCTTCTCCACCTTCTTGACAGAGTCTGATTGTATGATTTTGCCGACACGCATTACAACCGCCACCAAGTGTAGATCCTCATTGAGATCAGCGGCGCCTAGGTCGGTGAACACCGTGCAATTGCTGTGCAATTTTTCAATATAATTTGAAAAGCCATCTTTTGAGATCTTTACAAGAAATCGTTCGGACAACGCGGTCATACGTTGGCTGCCATCATATAGAAAAAAATATATTTCAGCATCATCGCCACCGATCCGATGACCGAAATCTCTCATACAAAAGTACAGATGATGCGTGAGAATTTTGCGTTGCGTTTCACGGCGTAGCGTACCGCGACTCTGGTCGCATTTAAGAGGGAGATTAATTTAGAGTATAATTAATATGATGATAACATGATTTGAACTTACCGACGACGCTTTTGCATTGTCCGCGCTAGTCACATGCACATTGTATAACTTTACGATGCCGATGCTGTGCGGATCGACCGCAAGTGGGCCAACTCGTGGCACCAAGTCTAGACCAAGTTTACTGCAACGAAATAACGAAGAGGTGTTGAATTAGATGAGATGTTTCTGGCTTTACGAAAAAACATACATAAATAAAATGGAAGATCAAATCATTTTTCTGGCTCGTTAATGCGTCACATTTTATTTGTTGTTCTTTTTTCTGATTAATTCCGAAAACGTGATGATCATTAATCACCGAAAAGAAATGTGTTTAAAAATAGAAGAATAAAAAGAAGCTCAGAAGGTATCTGCAATAAATTAAAGAGCCAACGAAAAAGCAATTGTTAAAACAGTCAGCAGCGTTGAGTTTCAGCAAAGTGGCAAAAAAAAAAAAAAAAAAGCTCAGAAAAATCACCCGCATGACGCATTTCACATTGAGGCTCCATACAATGTTGTTGCCTGACTGAAGCAGCGCAAGTAACAGCAACAGAATTGGCAATAACAACAGCAGCAGCAGCAGCAGCAGCAGTAACAGCCATAAAACAACAACGCCAGTTAATGGGTTCACGGCATGACGGTGGCTCGACTCTTGGCTCAAGTCAGACTGAGACTCTGCACCAGTCAAAGTCTCAACTCCGGCTTGGCTCACTTTGACTTGCCGTCTGCTTGGTCAGCACAAACGAATGCGATCAAAAAATAAAAATGTTAAAAGAGAAAAACGAAAAAAAAAATACGAAACACAGAAATCATGTTGCATACGTTTGGGGGGAGGTGCAGCGGTAGCGGTCTTGGTGGGCATGGCTACTCGTTTTTTTGTTGTTGTTGCTGCTGTTGCTGTTGTCGTTGACCGCTGCTGCTACTTCGTCTGCTGCTGTACTACGCCACAGTTCTACCTGGCTTACGCATAGAGCGAGATAGAACGATGATCGCCGAGTGGCTAAGAGTAGCAAGTTTTTCGTTCGTTTTTCTGTTGTTAACGAGGCTTAAATGGCGATGCTGCTGGCAGCGAATACAAGCACACACACACACTCAGACTAACACACTCACACAGCCCACATATGTAGATAGACATAGAGCATGGATGGCTTGAGTGACTTTTTTTGTTGTAAAAAGAGCTCAGCTCAAAATGTATCCGTATATACAACTGTAGTTATCTCTCTGCCTCTAATGCCATACTCTCTTTATTGTGTGTTCTCTGGTGTACAACGCTACTCGGCTACTTCTTCTTCGGCTGCCAAGTTGCATTCAATGCATTTGAGTATCTTTATCAGTTTTCTCTCCCGTTGAAAATTAGAGTGTTTTGGAATATGTCTGATCATTTGAGTTTGCAAAAAGCGGGTTTTGAGCGGAGATACAACGCTCAGTCAACGTTCTAAACTTGTTTCTGCTTAAATTTTTACTCAAATCCTGTGTATGTGTGAGTGTTAAGCAGCAATGTGCTCTCTTTTTAACAACTTGTATTTCTTTCTATGTATTTTTATCTCATACTTTTTCTCTCTCCCTCTGAAGCTGATGCTTTCAGGGCAAGCTTAATGTGTGACTGTATTAAAACAAAAGACGCTCATAAACTATCACCAAAAAGATCATGAATAAAGCTTTACGAAAACGAAAAAGATTACGACAAAAGGCACAGAAAAATGTATCTGAAAATAAACAATTTTACAAGTAAGTCAACGAAATCGGCATACGAGAAAATAAGGGCAGACCGAAGACACAGAAGAAGGTATCATACAACGAAGGCAACGCACAGTAGCACCTTTCGTAATGAACTCTTTAAGTCATTTTTAATTAACAGTGCTCTCAAGACACACTCACGCTCACTCGCTGACTGACTCACTCATCAACAGGTGAGGGATTCTTTATTCTTTTTTGTGTATTTTTTTCTTTCTTGTTTTTGGCAATAGAGGTGAGCACGTTTATCGACATTTAATTTGTTAATTGAGTGTGATCATAAACAACGAGAAATCTAATAAAAAAAAGAAGAAGAAAAATTAAAACAACAATCAAACGTGTTCGAATTGTGACGATTGTCAAAGTGTTCAAAATCTTCTCAAGATATGACAAGAGCAACAGCGTCAAGCAACCTTTACGTTATTTACACATTGATAAGCATGATGAGGGCGACGCTGTTGGCAAACCAGACGCAATGTTGAATAGATACAGATATGAATTCGACAGGCCGACAGACAGACAGACAGTCAGAGTGTTTGTATAGATGGACGGACACAATCTAACTCATATATTTCGTATTTAATGTCTTTATAAAAGGTGCAGCCGCGTTCCGTGACACATTTCGAGTGAGATACTTTTTAAAAAAGCGGACAGGCAGGCAAGTGAAACGATTCGGATTTGTTACTGTGTGTTGCTGTTGCTGTTGCATGTAATTCAGGTTTTTATCGCATTTTATTATGCACGTTTTTGTAAGCCGCAGCCAAACAAACGAAAAAAAAAACAATACTAAGAATTGAGAGTCCACACAGAAGAGCTGGCATGCCTTTTAAAGCCGACAAGGATGTGCTTATGGAGCGACGGGAAATCGCGAAGACAAAAGCAAAGTTAGACTAAAGTCATTTTGAAATTGCTTTTCATTATGCTAAAACAAAGCGACAGCTCAGCCAACTTGCAACATGCCAGGCCAGGCCAGGCCAGCCTGACTCCTGACTGTATGACTCCGCGACACTTTGACGCTTGTTTGTTAAGTCACGGTCGTCGCAGCATGGCAACAAGTTGGCGTTTATCTCACAGATAGCGCGCTTGTTCTTTAGAACTCTTGCACCAATGGTTGTCAGTGACGATGAAGGCGGCTTGGGTGCAGGCATGCTACAATACAGATAGTATACCAAGTCGGCACATATCGACAGACGCAAAGTATGCGACATGTTTCGACATGCCAAACACTTTCCCCCCCATTAACAACGATTCGGTTCGGAACCATCTTTGGGTTCTCTCAGCTCAACACAACTCAAACTCAAACTCAGTTCAGATTCAGGTTCAGTTAAGTTCTTTTGCGTACTTTAGCTCTGTTGGTCTGTTATGCCTTTGTTTGCATTCTTGTTCTGATTCCAATTCATCGACTTCTCGTGTTCTTTTGCCAGTGGTATTCAAGATCTAGCTGTAGATAATGTTGTCTCGAAGCAGGTTTCTTATTAAGCAATAAATTTCAGCATTTTTTTTTTGTATTTTTATTTTATTTTGTTGTGTGCTCCGTTCTTTTCTTCAACCGACAATGCCAACTCCTCCAATGTGGCAAGTGATGCGTAACGCCAAGTGTGAACGTATACGATTAGTCAACAGTGTTGATGGCATATAATGATGATGAAATATTTTGTAATCGGTTGCAAAATGTGCTTTTCAGCTCAATTGCATATCTATACTACATATGGATTTTTTTATCATATGTTATTTAAAGGAATTAATTCAAACATTACTCAACTAAACTTAAATGATAAAAATTTCACGCGTACTTTCACAGAATATTCCATTTGGTTCAATGCTAATAACTAACAATAATCTATGATATAAAATTTCCCACTTTCCCACTAATCCTAGCCCTTTTTTCTCAGTGTGCATGTGTGCATCTGTGTGTGACTGTGCAGTTTCCCAATGCAAACAGCCATTTGCAATCAATCACAGAAGCTAAGTGATCTGTGCTGAGGTCGTTCGGACCAAAGGACTACGAGTACCAAGAAACCGTAGATGAGCATGGAATTTCAATACAACGAACAAGAGTGTATCAAGAAGAAGAACAAGACGAAGAAGAGATGCCAAGACGTTACTAAAGACAGGTAACCAACTTGTGTATGTAGGTAGCAACAGTAACAGCAACAGGCGCAAAATGCTTTACAACGTCACAGTATAAGCGCACGAGTGAGTGAAAGAGCCAGCATGTCATAAACATAAAGAAATAAAAGTGTATAAACAAAACGCCATAAAATTCATGAAAAAGAAAAATAAATAAAAGCGCGAAAAAAAATTCAACACAAAAGATGCAAAAGATTCAGATTGAGTGAAAGAAAACGAAGTCAAACTGAAACTCACATATGAGTTATTTACGATCTCTCGCTCATTCGCCCTCTCTCACTCTCTCTGTCACTGTCACTCACTTACAACCGCTCGTTCTTATTTAAGCTTGGGTAAAATGTATGTTTTAGGTGAGCGCTTATTTGAGCATTAGTTTGAGTGAGTTTGTTCTTGCTTTGCTGGCGGGCAGTTGCGAGCTGCGCTCATTGAAAGTACATTCACCAGAGCCGTTTATTAGGTTTCGGATCGGCACTGAGCGTGGCAGCAGCGAACGGATCCGTACGCTGAATTCAAGATACATTTAAGGAACGGACAGCAACCATATTGAATAGAGTCACTTTCAATATACAACTTGCAATTTTTGGTGCGCTCATTTGTTAGTATTTGTTGTTGTGTTTATTTACCATTGTTAATAAGTGCTTGTTGTAATTGTGTAGCGGCGTATTAATAACAGCAACAACAATAGCAATTACAACGCGTAAACGTTTCATTTTCGGTGGTTGGCAGTCGACGGCGGCGTCGGCGCATAAAAACTAAAATTTTCAGTAAGAATATGCGCAAGAGCGAGAGGGTGAAAGGAGAGCTGTGAGTGCGCGGAAAAAGTGCAGCAGCGCAGCAAAAAAAAAAAAAATAATACAGAAACAGAAAACAAACAAAACAGCAAAATAAATAAAAACGAAGACAATTAACTTAAAACAAGTTAACAGTGAAAAAGTGTCAAACGAGCGAAAATTTATGGCTTAGAAAACGGCAAAAAGATACAAAAATACTTCAAATAATAAAATAAAACGAGAAAAAAAGCAGTCTCAACACTTGTCAAACGGTGAGCCGAATGCGAAAACGGGTTTTTTATACAAAATAATTATTTTTTAGATGAAACAAAAACCAAAGCGATGCATAACATCGATTGTGTTAAAAAGATCAAATGACAAGAGACAGTGCTATAAATAACATTGAGAGAAAAACCTATAAACTTATTAATTTTAAAAATTAAAAAAAAAAATCAATAAAGAAAACAAATAAAACAACACAAAAAACAGTTAAAAAGCAAACATTTTTTTGTTCAGTGCTTTTGGCCAAGAGCACGGGAGAGCGAATGAAGCAGAAAAAGCGTTAACAGCGCAACAGTTTCGGGCACGGCTACTGCTGCGGCTGCGGCGGCTGCGCAGTCGCGACTGTCAAAGAAAATAACTTAAAACCAGTTTGTCTTTTTTTTTTTTCGAAATTTTTAATGAAAAAACAAATAAAAGAGAAAAACAAAAAAAACATGCAAAGAAAAGACAAAAACCAGCAGCGGCAGCAACTAAAGTAAAATGAAGTTGAAGTGAAGTATCTGTGCGAGCGTGCGGCGTGTGTGTGTGTGTGTGTGTGATTGGTGGTGGTGGTAGTGCTGTTGCTTTAGCCACTGAGCAAGTAACTCAAAATTTGGAGTGCAGGCAAAATGAGCATTGTTGTTGTTGTACAGAAGAGTCGACGTTATGAGTCCAGGCGCTCAATTTGCGTGAATGAGACAACTGTCTGTCTGTGTGTGTGTGTGCGTTTGTGTGTGTATCTGTGTTTGATGCCCATGGTTTATGCCTGTTTTGTTGCTGTTGATCTCTTTTATTTTTTTTTTTTTTATGCATATTTGCATATCAATTCTAAGCAAATGTGCTTGAAAATGTATGCAAAAAGTTATGACTCTTTAAATAGAAGCCTTAGAGATGATATTTAATGTAAAACTTGATTTTTGTATTAGCTCACTTTAGAAAAACCAAAATTTTTATTCAAATATTAATTTTTTTGAGTTCATTTAAAGGTCATTGCATGTTGTTGTAAGAAGAACTTCGAAAAATTGCTGTATAAATTGTTTAAGTTTAGAGAATTGTTCTATTAACATTGCCTAATAGAATATTTTAAGTGATTTATAACTTATCAGCTTGACAACATTTGTTACGAGTAGTTCTATTCATTCATCACATTACGACCTCGTTGTGCGATAATGCTACATGAGAATTTACTTGAAGGTCTCTAAAACGTTCACGTTCCCTTCAAGCAAACGCAGATTTTCGTTTTTGATTAGTTTCGGTCGTTTATGTGTCTGGAAATGTGAAAAAGCGTTCTCATAACACATAATTTCATAGTTTCTTACAATGAAGTAGGTGTGTCGCCCTATAAAGATCTTGACTTTCAACCAGGCCACACACGCACACACATACACAAAATCTCACAGAGTCCGAGCATGTCTTATGTCAAAAAATCAACTCAAAGCGACACTTTCCAATAAGGTCTTTAAGAACTGAAAGAAATTTCATGCGTGGGCTTGATTAATTCAAAAAGTCTGAGTGCGCGCAGCCGGTTTGCTTGGCTTTGTCTTCAAAACAGACGCGTTGAAGATATCGGTTTTTCAGTGTGCGGCGGGGCCATTCAACTTATGCATGTGTAAGCGCCAAAATGAGATTAGATTAGTTTGGATTTTGTAAGTTTGTTGTTGCTGTTGTGTGGAACAAATGTCTCTAACAACATGAAATTAATTCAATTGTAAGCGTAGCTGGAATGAGAGTGAAGTTCCACTTTTAGTGCAGATAAGCCATGAGGCTGGCTGTAAGAATTCTGCGGAAGTACGCTTTGTCAACGTCTTATGCGCATATAACTTAATCACGAGTTTTCGGCTTCAATGACGCAACAAGCATTATTTATATAATATCCGTACATGCACTTGATGTTCTGACGCAACACGACTTCATATTAATTCACTGACTAATATAAGTATTTTCGTTGTTATTTGCAGTTCCATTAAGCGTTGTAACACACAAGCAAAAGTCTTTACAGTCGTCACTGTGAGTTGAGCATCTCTAACGCATTCGAGGCACACACACAACAGCTACAAAATGGCGGTTTTTGGCATGGTCTCCGCTGTGTCCAGCTTCGTGAAGATACGCTATCTGCTGGATAAGGCTGTCATCGACAACATGGTGTTCCGTTGCCATTATCGGATTACGACGGCGTTACTCTTTGTCTGCTGCATAATCGTGACGGCAAATAATCTAATTGGTAAGTCAAACAAACACTCAATTGTGTTACGCAAATACGCTCAGTTTGGGCCACTTAGCGGCTGTCTGTCAAATGTGCACTTTAGTTGCATGCAAAACGAAAAATATAAAAAAAAAATAAAAATAAAATAAATTAGACTTTCACTGCACTTTGTTGTTGCGCACAATGGGGCCATTTAAGTTCACTTAAGCGTTATATGCAAATTTAACACCTCACGACTTTGCTGCGCAGTGTAAAATTGCATTCAGCTACTTGTAGCTCAGTTTTCAATTGCGGTAATCGAAATCGGGACAAAAAGTGTCAAGTCAATGGTTTTTGGTTACTGTCTGTGTGTGTGTGTGTGACTGTGTGTGTGTGTTATGTGGCACAAACCACAAAAAAATCACAGCGCAGCGTAACAAAAACCAATTAAAAAAAATATATATAAAACGAAAAAAAAGCCTTCATTGAAATCATGAAATTCATCATTGAAAGCATAGTTCAGGCTAAAAATCGAATCAGTTATGAGTCATAGCATTGAGCGAGAGTTGGCTCACAGTACTTGGCCCGTTATTTATTTAGGGCCAATCATCAAACGTGACTGAAAATGCCTTGTTTCGGTCGGTCTGCCAACTGTGCGTGAGAAGATACTTTTGTTATTTAGCTCAACTTCAAACTGAGTTGCCAAAGTTTTGTATAATTTTTTTGTTAATTAACTATTAGAGCATTTAGGCAGACCTTATAAACAAATTATTTTTCAAGCTTTACTTTTATTCGTTTGACGATAACTATTGTAATCCCATAAATCTTCCACTTATTTGTAACATAAAAAGTAAATAACAGAAAAAAACGCTAAAATGAAATCAAATATGTATTTAGAGTGATCAACAAAAGCTCATAAAACCCAAAATTATGAAATATTTATAATGCTTTTATACACTTTGAACGAGCCACAAATAAATATTTACCAAGAAATTACAAAATTTGTCGAAAGACTCAAAACTCAAAGAAAGTGTTGGCAATCAAAAGCGCAGAGAAGTCGCGTGGTTTGTATAGAAGCGTGGAAACAGTAAAAGATATTTCCACGAAGTATTTTGTTTACATTTAAAGACAACTACTTTTCTATTCTGACTCGACTGCACGTTTTAAAGTTTGAATTGGAGTCGTCGTCGTCGTCGGGCGCACCCAAAAAAAAAAAATAAATATTCTCGGTTCATTGCCGTTGTCGACGATATGGACAGACAGGCAGACTATCAGTTTGAGCAAGTGTAGCAGCGAAGGGTTCGAGCATTGAGCAAGTTCAGTTTGACTTGTCTTGTCTTGTTGCAAGTCGGGACAGTTGAGACAGGTGTGGGAGCGAGGTGACTGAGCGAACTCTTATCTCTGGAGCTGTCGTTGGTTCTTTTATCGTTTTTTTGTTTTGTTGTTGTTTATTTATTGTTGTTGGTGTTGTTCATGTTTGCTATGCTCACATGAGCAAAGTACTTTTAGATATTACACGCCCACAATGAGACTTGTTCCACGACTTCAATTAAAGGCGAACTGGTTTTGAGCACAAGTGACTTGTGAGCCATGGCGAGCCGATTTATTTTAATGGAAATTGACGTTGACGTCGACGTTGTGCATGAATTCAACTAAGCATTTGCTATGTAATTATTGAGGTCAGCGCGCGGTTTTCAAGATTTGAGAGATAGATTTGCATATTTGCATACAAGTGCGCTTAAACAAGTGGCTTTAAATTAATATACATATATTGTATTCTTTCTCTTTTATTTCTTTTTTGTTCGTAGGCGATCCGATCTCCTGCATCAATGATGGTTCTATACCCATACATGTGATAAACAACTTTTGTTGGATCACATACACGTACACGTTACCCGATCATGTGAATAAACGCATCGGCACCGAAGTAGCCGGTCCTGGCTTGGGCAATGAGTACGGCCAGGAGAAACGCATTCATAGCTACTATCAGTGGGTGCCATTTGTATTGTTCTTCCAGGTAAGCGCTTTTAAGACAATCCTCAAGACTTTTATTCACACTTTTATTATTCTCAAATTTAGGGACTCATGTTTTATATACCACATTGGATCTGGAAGAATCAGGAAGACGGCAAGGTGCGCATGATCACTGAGGGTCTGCGTGGCATGATTACCGTGCCCGAAGACTACCGCAAAGACCGACAGACACGCATCATTAAATATATGATGGATAGCTTGAATACGCACAATGCCTACTCTTTTGCATATTTCTTTTGTGAGGCACTCAATTTTGTGAACGTGATTGTAAATATTTTTTTGGTGGATAAATTCCTTGGCGGTGCTTTTATGACCTATGGTACTGATGTGATGAAATTCTCGAACATGGATCAGGACAAACGCAACGATCCAATGATTGAAGTCTTTCCACGTCTCACAAAGTGCACATTCCACAAATACGGTGCGAGCGGTTCGATTCAGAAGCATGACACGCTCTGTGTTCTGGCATTGAACATACTCAATGAGAAAATTTACATTTTCTTGTGGTAAGCAACTGATGGATTTGCATAGTTGTGTCGTCTTTTGATTTTAATTATTTATGATGTGTTGAAGGTTCTGGTTTATCATACTTGCATCGATCTCGGGCGTTGCTGTGCTTTACTCGCTGGTCGTCGTCATGATGCCAACCACACGCGAAACGATTATCAAACGTTCATATCGTTCCGGACAAAGCAAGGAGATCAAGAGTCTGATCAGACGTTTAGATGTACGTAAATGTTTTTTATTTAAATTATAAAAATATGCTAAATTATATTCTATTGTATTCCCATTCGTATAGATTGGCGACTTTTTGATTCTACACTTCTTGAGTCAGAATCTCAGCACGAAATCATATTGTGAAATGATTCAGGAACTATGCTCCTTGCTCGGCTCCTCACGTACACCTTCTGCGCCATCAACACTCGAAATGCATCCGATTTATCCGCAAGCCGATGGCTTTGGCAAGGAGACCGAGACATAAACGTGCCGCAACTAAGCTCAGCCAACGAGGAGAACTATAAATTCTCTTCACTAATTTCTCAATTTTGCAACTAACGACATGAAGAAAAAAATGATTGATATATAGATAGAAAGCCATGAAAAAAAGGGGCTTGGAGGTTGGCAAGAATGGAACGATTACAACAAGCGAAGATTTAGCATTTAGTTATAAACAATTATTAAATTTAAGAAGACTGTTTTCGACTCGTCTCCAGGCAAACAAAAAACAAAAATTAAAAAAAAAAAAAAACAAAGTCAATCGGAATTGTTAGAAAAATTTTTATGCAAAATTTTTTGTTCGTTGTGTTTTTTGGAGTTAATTAGTATTTTGTATTTTGTAGTTTGTTCCAGAATTATATTCAAACAGGATCATAATGATTTTTTTTTAAAATAGAGCTTACATAGATGAGCGAACAAGCAAGTGAGCGACCGTGCAATTGAGAACCAAGTGTTAAAACAAGAATGAACATGATTTTTGACATACTTTTAACAATTTATAATACGATAATAACGATCCAACAAGCGCCATCATAAACTACTTAAGCCTACAATTTAGCATTTTACTGTATTACATTAAAGCATAAATTTATAATATTTACTACAAGGATAATTTTGATCTGAAGCCGCAACCGTTTGATCTGCATGCGTTTTGCGTCGAAGAGCGTAAAACGTAAGCGAATTTCGTAATTTTTTTTATAAAATTATTTTTGAATTTTTCAATGCGTCACGAAATTCGTAATGCACAATGTGAAAAAAAAGTTCAATAAATTTAATGAACTCAATCAATTCATGCTATTGTCTTAAAATTAGTTATCGTTTATTTTAAGCAATTTTGTTTATAACAAAATTATTGTGATTACGCTAGAAAAACACATATTTACATAAAAAAAATTAAAATAAACGTTTATTTTCTACAATTATTAGATAAATTTCGATCATTTATTCAACACTCTCATTGAACGATTAGTTCCATAATAATATACAGGGTTCTTAAGCCCAGAAAAAAAACGTACTACGAACAAATGAAGTTCATAATACTTTGAAAGGAAATCAGATATTCTAACAGATCACAAATAATTCAATTACAAGGATATAATTAAAAAATTGAACTCACCGATTTCCCCAGTCGATCTTCGAGACAACAACCATTTGCAGCTCGAGGGTCTGATCCTGAGTCAGTGTCGCACCCAGTAGCTCACGACGACTCTCCAATATGGAGAACATAACTTTACGAATTGTTTGAAATTTGTACGACTCACGATTCTGAAAAGATTTTAAATTCATGAATGTCTCTATGCAAAAGTAATGAGCGTTACTTACCACATACAGTCGCTTCCAGATCTCAGACCATTCACGCAGGACCTGTGTGCATTCGGCGACGACGGGATCAAGTTTTGCCAAATCCTTAATGTGTATATAGGTCTTTGGAAAGATACCCACGGCGCGAGACTTTCGGGCACAGGTGCCGCGAAACCAGTGCGGACACTCCTCGAGTATCTCCACCGAGTCGCCAACGTCCAAAGCAAGGCCATGGCGTACATCGCCGTGCCAGTTGTGAATGGCTGTGTGTTCAAAAAGGATAGTGAAAGTATTAAGTATGCGTTCAGAAAAATAGTAAAAGACGTAAAGTAAAAAACATAAATTAAAAGTGCTGCCATTTCGTCTGAGATGGACATGAAATCAAATGTGCGGTCATTGATATAGAAATTCATGATAATTCAGCTTGAACAAGCTGCGACCACAAACTCAAAAAGGAAAAAAACAATGCACACATGTTTGAAAAGATTCAAGGCTTATCGGGATAGATCAATGGAGAAGACATGAACACCAAAATGGAGAAACACTTCACACAAGTGTCTACTCAATGAAGTAGAGAGTTTAGGAACATGCCTTAGAAGCTGATAAATCCATACAAGATAAGACATGTCAATGCATGTATTGGCAATTAAGGATGCAAAGTGCATACTTCGACTAACTCAGGCCCGATTGCAACAATTCACCGGTTTGGCAGTAAGTCGAACGTTAAATACTTATAAGAGACAATTGTGTAAAAGATACGAAACATGCGATGACAGCAATGATGAGTACGTGTTTGCATATTGATAAAGAGTCATTTGTTCTTGAAGATTGATGAGAGAGAGCGGCTTGAAGAGTGTTGTGAAGTGGCAGTTGGAGCTGTGCCAGGCTGGAGAAAACAAAAAGAAAAAAATTGAATACTTGAATGGCCGCAAAATGGGCAAAACTGTTTCCTGTTGTAGTCATCTACTACATTCGAGTGGCTTTGTGTGTGTTAAGTGGAGGAGCTGCAAATGTAAATCTTTGCATGCCAGAAACAAGTGGAATCCGGTTGAAGCTGCAGTTGCACTTGACTGGATCGCGTACGCTTAGAACAGTAACAAAAACAAAGCCAAATGGGGCAGTGAGGAGTGTTGAGTGAGTGTGCCATGGGGAGGGCACAAACAATGGAGTAAATGAGATGAAATTTAATTTAAATGAATGAATTGACAAGCGACAATTGACTGTAATGCGTTGTGTGTGCAAGCTGAACTCACGATGTTGTTATGTCCTAAATTAAATTATTAAATGCAGCCAGCGCGTCAACTGGCATTGTGTGCCGAACGCAAAGGGGGCGGCAGTGGCAGAGATTAAGTGGCCTCTTTAACTTTTGCTGGCAACGGCGTTGACTACGAGAATTCGAGCCAACTCGAACAACGCTAAATGGGTCAGTCACATTTGGGCCGAAGCGTCGACGTTGGCTCAACTCAGACTCAGTCCATTATGGGCCTTCCTGCCCAAAGGCCCACAATAGCGCATTTAATGTCGCCACAGCACTATTCGCGTCTGTTTACTTAGACGTGTGTGTGTGTGTGTGTGTGTATGTGCATAATAATTCTAATGAGACTTTCACACTCGACGACCATCGTTGGTGGCGGGCGCGCCACTTTTGTGGTCTCTAAGCGGAAGGCAGCAAAAAAAAGTGGGAAAAAGAAATTTAATAATAATAAAAGCAGCTAAAAGTATTTTTTGAATAGATGACGACTTTCGCGTTTCATAATATGCGCTTAAGTGTCGACGGCGATGGGTCAGGGAAAAGGAAAAGCTGGGGGGCGCATGTGTGTGGTTTATAGTGATATGCTAAGCATGCGGTTTGCATGGCACGTTTGTAGCTGTGTGTGTGTGTATAAATATGTCTGTCTGTCTGTCTGTCTGTCTGTGTGCATATTGAAATGCCTGCAAAATTTAAAAGGCAGCTCTGCTGAAAAGTTGTTAAAAAAACATAAAAGAAAGGAAAAATAAAAATGCAGGAAAAATGCAAACGACGCCAGTTAGACGAGGCCGTAATGAGTTGCATTATTATTGGTTGCAATTTGTGTAGTCAGTTGTTGTTTTGTGCTGTGTATTGCATATTTACACAGATACAGACACAGAAAATATACGCTCGGTGGTCTGAACCTCAAGTACTGATATAATAATATGCAAATCAAGCGATAAAAGATACTTTTTCAATTTTTGTTCTTACACGGCATTCAAGGCCAACAAACTCATAAAAAAAAATTTCACATTTTGTGTTCATCAAAACCGGTCTCCACTGTATTAAGCGCAAACGAATGTCAACTATCAACACTTGATGAGTAATTTAAAACACAAATGTTTATTGTTGTTGTAACTTTCTAGGAGAATTAAATTGTCGCGAAACAAGTCGAGATGTTGTTGTTGATAATAATAATAATAATAATAGCAATAGTTACTTCCCTGCAGAGCCATAACTACTAATGATGTTCATCAGAATGATGACGACAAACAATGATGATGATGATGATGATGATGATGGTGATGACGTTGAAGACGAATGTGTGTTGGGCGTATTAAAATGTCAACAAACGAATTTGCATAAAAGTAAAATTAAAGGAAATATTTTATTTCTTTTTTTAAATTGAATGTAAAAGTCGAGAAGGTTCTGAAAGTAAAATCGGTAATAAAAAAAAAAAAAAAACGAATAAGCACTTGCACGCAATAACAGCGGGAAAAAGTATAAGTCATAAATTATACGACAACAACAACAACAACGACAACAGCAATAAACAACAAAAACCGGCATGTCGAGTTTTCTTCTTCTTCTTTGTTGTAATTTTACAAAGAAAGCGAATTTCACATTTGACCCCAACATGTCTCTCAACGCCGCCCCTTATCAACATGCCATTAACTACGACCACTTGTCAACCAAAAACAAACAGCAGCAAAAAAAAAAAAAAAATCCAATTAATTACGTCCATCCGCAACGTTTGAGCTTTGTTAGTTGCTAGTTAGTCAGACAGACTCACACTCAGCTAATTGGGTCAGTTTAGCACTTCGAGTTTCTGTTCTGTTCTGTTCTGTAAACAAGGAAATATGAGAACCACACGGCTTGTGGCTTATGATTTTGTCGATGAGTGTATATACATATGTATGTATGTAAGTATCAGTATGAAGTTCACTCACAAAGTGCAAGCAATGACGATGGATTGTCATTTAGAGTGCTACGTGATGTCATTTAAATTGTTGTTTGTTTTTATTTTTTTAAAGCAGAATTATAAAATTTATAAAATATCATATTTGCACAAACAGTTCCTGTTTTTTTTACATTTTTAAAATTTCACTCAACCATGATGTATAATTACTTTATGTGAGTTATAAAAAATAAAAAAAATATAAGCAATTCAGTAATGTTATTTAAATAATCTGCTTCAATGGCAGAGAGCAGAGAGCACTTCAGGCTCTTTTTGATATATTCATGCTACTTGATGCAACTTTTTGCTGTTGTTGTTGTTGTTCTTTGGGCGCCATCTTATCGCATTTTCCTTTTATACTCATTGAGAAATTCAGTAAGTGACTTGTTGGGTGCAAGGGTACGTTGGGAGTGTGTGAGGGTCTTCAATATAAGCTTCATTGCCTTTTATGCATTTTTGTTGCTGTTGTTGTTGTTGTTGTTGCCATATTTCGTTGGCGCGCGCGTTTCATGCTCATCCGGTGGCAGTCGTTGTTTGAAGACGAAGTCGGTATGCGATAATCTAAGTACGCCAATGAAGATGTATGTATGCGTATCTATGTACGTGTGTTTGTGCTTGTTTGCTTGTATATGTAAATCCAAAATAGCAATTCATAAATTCAAATAAAGCAAAAGAATATCCGGATGAGCGTTGGGTGGAATGGACGCACGAAGCATCAAGTAAACGTCAAACGGAAGATTGGAGTGGAAGCGTTGTGAATTGTGTTGCAGTTGCGGCACGCGGTACGTGAGTAACACACGCACGCATGCACACACACACACACACAAACACACACACACATATACAAAAGTTGAAAACATGCTGCCAAGCATATTAAACAATGAATCAATTTAATGCTGAAATAATAATAACGACAAAAGAAGAAGGGAAACAAAATCACCATCAAAAGGCATAAAATCCAACTTGCTGTCGGCAGTTGAAGGGCGACAAAAACGAAGACGACAACGACAACGACGTCGACGACGACTAACGATGAATTCATAAAATGAATATTAAGCAGTGAGCAAATCAAAGTCAGGAATGGCTCAACTCGGTATAAAGTTTCGCCAGAATTTCTGTCCAACGGAAATGCTGAAGTTGGCGAATTGTCGAATTTTGTCCCAAAACACACTCAAGGCCAAGCCTAATTTTGCCTCAGCTCTGCTCTAAGCAATTGGATAAGTGCTGTGGCCAAGCTAAAGACAGAAATTCTCGCCTGCAACCCTTGAAAACTTTTGTAAAAATTGTATAATCTTTAGTGGTTGTGTTCAAACAGTTTAAGTTGAAATTGCAACCACCAAATTGTCACTGATTGAAATATGTCGCTGATGTGATTCGATCTGCTGTGCTGTGTGTGTGTGTGTGTGCGTGTATCTGCGTAATTGAAAACAAAGCACAGTAGTATATAATTACTTTAGAATAACAAAGCAAAAGAAGCGAATGCGAGTCATTGACTTAAAGCTCGAAGGTTTACGCTTGGTCGTCGCTGCTTCATTCACACAAAGAAATCATCTTTTGCCGCCTTCAAGTCATGCGTAAAATTTCAAAAAGCAGCACGTGTCGACTGTCAAAGAGTTCGTCGGGGTGTATGTCAAGTGCTTGTGTGTATGTGAATATGAGTCTATCATGCTTATTTTTATAAAGAAAAATACAGTTGAACTGAAGAAAAGTGAATAGATACAAAGATTCAATCAACCGGCCAACAATATTTTGAATGCAAAAGTTCTATAGAGTTTTTAAAATGAGACAATAATTCCTTCCGTTTGAGAAACTCTGGCTTCAGTATAGCGTATAATTTGGCTTTGTCATTCATGAAGAAATATTATAACAAAAAATATGAGAGCTAAGACTCGCCAATCCCAAATTCAACTGTCCAATTAGTTAAATGAAAAAATTAACGAAGAAATTTATATGTACCGAAATTTCGGGACCGAATAAAACAACGGAGTGTTTCTCTTTTTAACATGACTACTTATCTATCAATTGTAGACAGTTTATTATCAGTTGGGAGTGCCTGACAATGACACTGCATTCATTGCCAATATTAATCCATATCTGTTTCGCTTTCAACACAGTTCCGTGGATACAAGATATGAAATTATCACATACAAGTAACTTCCGCACTGATTCAATCATTCAATCATATTTATGTAACAAAGCGATAATTTCATCAAAAATTGCCTAAATGAAGGGAAAATCATGTGAATTACCAATTTACTATTTTCGCTCTTTATGTTTGTAATAAAATGAACAATAAATTAACAAATGTAGTCAGCTTATCGGAACATTATAATTTGTACGCTTTGACAGCGACGGCGTGTATTTAAAAAGACTTATCAGAGAAGTACGTATTGACAAAAGCTAAGAGGGCATGGGAAAATGATAAGTGCAGAAAGAAAGCTGATAAAGGGAAGCCCACAATTGCTGGTAGCGTTGCAGCAATGAGCGCAGATTACTTACGGCCAGTGACAAGAGACAATGGGTGGCGAGGCATTTAAGCAAATTGCCTTTAATTGGCAACACCTGAGCAACAATGCCAACAAAGAATAAACAGTGGCAAAGGCAACGCGCCAACATGACAATCAAGCTTATGGACAGACGAACAGACAGTTGGACAGATGGCAAAATGATAGAATGGCACGCGAAAATAAACACATTGCAATATAAAACACAACAGCAACAACAACAATAATAATAAAAACGACAACAACAGCAACAACAACAGCGGCAACAGCAAACAAATAAACAAAGAAAAAACCGCGCAGAAACATGAGGAAGCATAAAGCGAACGAAACACGTTAAAAAAATGAATGAAAAGAAAAACACTTTTCCGTTGCGTGTAGCATTTCAACGAGGGATGCTGGGCGTATTGCGTTGAGTCAGTGAGACGGTGCGACGGTGCGGCGCAGTGTGGTGTGGGGGCATATACAATCATCTATCAGATGTGCTCTGTATACTGCTGCTTGTGCTTGTGCTGCTGCTGTTGTTGTTGCTGTCGATGTTGTTGATGCTGTGAAGGAAGTCGTTTCCGATTAGAATTCGCGGAAAATGTTTCTGAATCATGATGCTAAAATTTGTAGGCGGCGGTCAGACAAAAACGTTGAGAAGGTGGCTGGCTGGCTAGACAGACAGTGAGTGTGAGTGTTCGAGTAAGAGTAAGAGAATAAGAGACACATACATCAACTACACGTGATGCGCATCATACAGAGAGGCGAGAGAGAGGGCTTGGGGGTGAACGTCGTTTTAATTTTCCCTTGCAAAATGTTATAAGCAACATTGTCGTAAAGAAGAAAGCAGCTTTGTGTATATAAAGTTTTTTTTTTGTTTTTTAATATAAGGTAAGAACATTTTCTCCGAATTTATAAAGACAACCGCTCCTATATTTTTCAGGGGCGTGTGTGAGGGTATACAAATTTCGGCAATGCCGAAAATAACTTTCTTTTGCAATTTGCTTCCTTGCATTACTCACCAACGCCGTATTTATTCGATGGTATCCACATATTGCGCTTGTCCTCAACGCCTTTCTTTTGTCGCCTCAGTTTTTATTGTTAATATTTACTGTCGTTGTTTTGCTTAGGTTAACACTTTTTTGCATTTGCGCAAGTTTCAAAAAACTTAAATAACATGTTGAAGACGCAATTTCATATTATCTGCCATGCTTTTATTGGGACTTGACTTGACTTTATTTGATTTATTAAGGTAATTATTATTTAGATTTTATACTATTTCCCTTGCTTTCTTTCACTTTGCTTTGTGTCGTTTTCGATCTTTTTTGCCACTGCAGGCACACTTTCGCTTTTTCGCACACCGGGCCTGCAGAAGACAAGCATTCGATACGTTGCTCTCTTTCTCGCAGCTTCGTCGTTTGTTTAATTTAACAATCTCTCAGCATAGTCAGTGCCACTACACGAACAACAGCAACGACAACAATAAAAAGAAATATCAACAACGCCACTTGTCAGCTAAGATACTTTTTAGTTTTTGTTTTGTATTTAGCGTCGATTATGATGTCAATTTTTGTTGGTGTGTCTTCTTTACGCGCGTTTGTTGTTGCATTTTTCTTTTCTTTGCGCGACCGCGCACAAAAATCAATAAAATTTTTGGCTCCTTCTGTCTGGCAATAAATAAAAGCGTTGTTGTTGTTGTTGGCGTACGCGCACAGGAAAACACGCCACCACACCAATATTTCGAATGCAATAAGTTTCGCCGCACACTTGTATGCAAAACTCTCCGATTATTTCTAATTAGAAAATAGGCGGTATTGTGTTTTTTTTTAAATGATCAATTCAAGTGTATTTTTTGCAAATTTATACTACGTTTTTGTTGTTTGCGTACACGACACTGTTCACACGAAGAAGCTAAGCTCGCAAAAGCGGCCGTCAGCCAACCGTTCCGTCTAACTTTGAAAACATTACAAAAATCCCGTTGCTGCAACAGCACCGACCCACACCGACCCACAAAATGGTCATCCGGCGCAGCCCACAAGTCGACTTTTGGGCGTGAAACGCAAACGGGCCAAATTGACGCACAAGTGTCGCAAAAGCGGAAGACGAAATGGAGGAACAAGACAAATCCCCAGCGAATGCAGCGCCACATGCGCTTAATCAATTGTGAAGTGTCATGTCACAAGAAGAGTCATGGGAGAGTAAAAATCCTCTGTCGCTCTCACCAAATTGAGTAATCTGTGAATCCGAGAGCAAAAATCCTCTCTCGCTCTCACCAAATTGAACTGTTAAATATATAATATTTCGCACTCGGAATCTTATAAGAAAAACAGCATCTTCGGAACAAATACTGTTCCGGAACTGCTGTAGAAGTTCCGTAGTTTCATAATCATGCAAATTCAGTTCTTGATTTTCATCAAAATTGAAATGACTCATGTGTCCTAATTTTTTTAAGTAAACTTGAATCAAGCTTACTCGGCCTTTTATTTAACAGGAAATGTTAGCAACATTGGTTAACTGAATTAATGGTTTTTAAACAGCTGACACCTGTGTTGCCAAATCAGCCATTTTCTGGCCATTTTTCAGACTCGACACCATCTTCGGAACAAATACTCGAAAATGTGTAAAAGCAGACAGTGGCCATTTTTTAAAATATCAGATATATCGCAGTTGTAAGTTGGATATTTAATTAAATATTGTGGTCATGAGCTCGAAAAATTTTGAAATTGCATCGGACTCATGACCACAATCCGATCGTCCATGAAGTCTTGGGAGCATATCCCATATTGACATGGCCCAACAGCCCGTACAACTGCACGGCACATTGGGTCAGTCACTATTTACTGCACTTTTACCACAAGTGACTAATTTGACTTATTTGCACTTTTAAACTCTTTTTGGCGACAATAAGATTTTAAAAATATAAGAAAAAGCTTTAAAAAGCTTAAAAATTACTAATACTTGTGAACAGTGAGTTTTTAGGCGTATTTTTAACATTCCATGCAGTTTTTGTTCTTCCACAGTATATATCCATTTCTTCTTCAGAGACAGTTGTCGTCTGAAACAAAAACTTTGTTCATGTATTATTCTC
Organism: Phortica okadai; assembly: GCA_034638295.1. Taxonomy (NCBI): domain Eukaryota; kingdom Metazoa; phylum Arthropoda; class Insecta; order Diptera; family Drosophilidae; genus Phortica; species Phortica okadai. The sequence goes on along the minus strand of CM067849.1, from coordinate 1,219,069 downwards.
TGTTTTCTGGTTTTGAAAAGCACTGTTTTTCGTGTTTTCATATAAAGTTTTTTATTCGCATTTCAGCTTTTGGATTAAGACTAGTTTTACATTGTAAACTTACAGAACTAATAAAATATGTACAATTGTATTATTAACAACATTATTTTTAATCAACGCGCGTCGAGGAGGTTCTAAAGTTAATTAACTTACACTAGGCAGAACGCAGAAATTGACCCATTTTCTTAGTCATTTCGCATGCGGTTTTTTTGTTTTTTCAAACTTTTTCCTTGATGGACTTCAGCCAAATCAAAGACTCTGAACACGTCGAAGTGTTCCAATCCTTCTGATGGCTTAAAACAATCAAACTACTCAAGTGTTTGGCGATGTAGGAAGTGAGTGTAGACTTAGTGGGCTAATTTGTAGCGTATGTGTTTTCTTTTTGTAACTTTTTGTAGTATTTGTTTTGAGTTTTCTCATACATTTTTGTTAACTAAAATTATGGCTAGAATTTAAACCATACTACCAAAAATTTCTTTGTCGCCTACATGCTAGGGTCGGACGTATTTTACATTAAAAATCTGTATACACTTCCAATTAGAGTACACCAAAACCATACTTAGTGTAATAAGGACAAAATATGTGTCGTTAGGGAGTGGGAAATGTTTGGGAGCGGGAACGGGATAAGGATTCCGGTGCAGTTGATGATAAATATTGATTTATCTGCGCATGGCAATTTGTATAATTTCCAACTGGAAGTTTTCTTTGCTTATACAAGATATATTTGATTGACTTTGAGCATTATGTTTTGAAATTTTCTTTGTTTGTTTGTTTGTGGTTTGTTTGTGGTTTGTTTGTTTCTTGATTTCCGTTTCAATTCACATTCAGGTAACTAGTCTTATTAGATTCTGACTACCAGTTTAGTTCACTTTCATTTTGTTCGCCAGCGCTGTCGTCGTCGTTGTCGTTTGCTCGTTGTTGTTATTGTCGTCGCTTGACTTCTTCGCTGCGATGGCGCATGTATCCGGCTGGGTCTTTGATGTTGACAAGGCGAGCGCTGCCTTGGACTTCCTGTAGCTCTGCATGTAGAAGTTCATGAAGAGGCAGAAGAAGATCGTCGCATTGAGGAGCAGCAGAGCTGAGATGAATTTCGAGAACTGGCACTGATTACTGAAGAGAGCGCGGGTGGTGTGTACGATGCAGAGCACAAATTGTGCCTGAAATGGGAATAAAAACAAGAAAAACAAAAAAAAATTGCATTTTGCGTTATTACATCATAAGTTGAAAGCTTAAATTAACTTAAGAGCTATAATAAGGTGGCTGGGCGTGTGTTGTAGGCGTCGTGAGAAGCGCTCGTATTGACAGTTGTCGCGTGGAATACTTGAATTACATTTAAGCATCGCGTGTGCTTGAGACTTACTGTGTGAGATTTACTAAATAATTCGCTTGTTGGTGACTCCAAAGCAAATTCAAATTTCATTCGTTTTGTGTTTTCGAATAATACAAAAATTAAATAAAATACGCTGTCAAGAATCATGATCGACAAGGTCGATTTTTAGGGAGCCACGCTTGCAAAAATGTATGACTCAAAATTCGAAAATGATTGGAACGCAACAAACTGACAACAACAGCAACATTTATTACAAAAACATGCATCAGCAACATTCTTATGAAGGACGTTTGAGTAGCTGAGCGCAGCAGACTGGTTGAGAGATGAGAGAGGTTTGCACAGCGAGAGAAAACCAGTTGAAGGGAACAAACTTGTGCTTTTAAATATCATTAAGATCGGAAGTCATCGCATGGGCCAAACAAGCGCTCAACTAAGGCAAAAGTCAGCTGAAAAAAAAAACAAAAAAGCAGAAGCAACACACACACACACACACACACACAGAAAGCTTAATGACAAAAATGCCAATTGGAAGGTTTTTGCTTTTGTTTGTCTCACAGAGATTTTCCGTGCGTTGCGCACGAGTGGCACATTTGTTGTTATTGTTGTTGTTTGTTGTTGGTGTCCCCGCCTGCGATTAGTATTTCCTTTGTGCTGTAATTGCAGCTCATTTCCAACTAAGCATTGTAAACGCAATAACATTTTTTATCTGTATACGAGAGCCAAGTTCGTTTTCTAAGTCTTTTGTTTTGATATTACATTTTGTTTTGACTTTGTTCTCTTTGCATTGAACGACGTTAAACGTTCGCTTCTGTTCGGCATTCTGGCATGCGACGTCAATAAGAATAACTTTTGTAAATATTATAATTGAGTATGTGTAACTAATATTTATCGAATCAATCAACAACACCTACTATGACAATGATAATATCTCTCTGCTGATGCCTCCCAACCCTTAAGCCTCTCTCTGTATCTACAAAGGCAACTTGAGTCGTTTTGCAGTTGTTGTTGTTGTTGTTTGTGTGACCTACAAATAATTTTCGTTGGTCAACCAAGCGATGCAAGTTTCCATTAACACTGCAGTGCAAAACGCGGCGCATGCCAAGCCAAGCCGAGCCGAGCCAAGCCAACTCAGGCTTAGTTAAGATCGAAATCGAAGTCGCAGCAACAACTAAAACAAGCCCAAAATAGCAAAGTAGTTTTTTTTGTTTGTTTTTGGTTTTTGTTGTTGTTGCTCTTTACAGCAAAAATGCTTAACACATTGAAAACCAACAACGATGAACACTCAAACGCTTCATTGACTACGGCTTTATGGCGCTTGGCATCTGAATCTGCATGTGCCTGTGTGTGTGTATGTGTGTGAAAAATTAAAGAAATACAAAAAAAATAATACTTTACAAGAACAACTGTTCTCTGTCCGACTTTGGCGATTGCGCAATTTCAGATTGGCCACAAATACAACGCAGCAGCAGCAGCACCAGCAGAAGAAGAAGCAGAGGAAACAGATGAGTAAGAAGCAGAAAATGAAATACATGATTTACACCTGTTTGTTGCTGTTGTTGTTGTTGTTCGTTATGTGCATTCGTCCAGAAATGTTGCACTTGCAACATGACTGCAAAAAGCGACTTTTGAAATTGAAAGTTTTGGGTTGTCGTGTGTGTGCCGAAAGCTTTTGTCGTTCGCAATCACCGTTACTTGTTTGATCTTTCCCTCTCACTCGCTCGAACACATTTAAAGGCAATTTGTGCGCGCATGTGGCAAGTTCGAAATGTGGTAAGTTGCACTAACCTAATTTAAACTGTTGAAAAGTGAGCGAACGGCAAACGGCAAACGACAACAACAACATTCATTGCCAGTTGCCGCAAGAATTGCAACAAAATACGCGAAACGAAATTCGATTCAAGTCGATTGGCAGTGCCAAGTTTTGTAGCCGCAGCAAGATCGATCGATCGCTCCTGTTTGCTGTTGCTTATTGCCATTGTTGTTGTTGTTGCATTGCTCACCGGCGGCGCTCGAGCGTGTTGGCAGTCGTCGTTGGCCGCCGCTCTAGTGACGCAACTGAAGTGTTGCGCTTTTGAAAGCGATTCCGGACTTGGCTGTCAATAAGCAACAACAAGCGAGCGTTGTGGTTTGCACTTGCTGCCAATCTGGGCGTCACACGGCATATTTATTGTTGTTATACCCTGTACACATACTGTGTATCGGGGTATATTGTGTTTGTTTGAACGAAATGTATGTAACGCACAGAAAGAGGGCAGGGGGACCCTATAAAGTATATATATTCTTGATCAGGACGACAAGAGAAATTGATTAAGCTATGTCCGTCCGTCTGTCCGTCTGTCCGTCCGTCCGTCCGTATTCACCAATGGTTCTCAGAAACTATAATAGCTAGAGACTTGAAATTTGGAGGGTAGACTCGTGATGCTCGGCAGCAGATCAAGTTTGAACGGTTTTGTGCCACGCCCACTCCTTCCCGCCCATCCAGCACCACCCACTTTTTGAAAACGCTATAACTCGAACATCCAAAGAGATAGAAATATGAAAGTCGGTATGTAGACTCAGTATAAGTAGCTCTACAAAACTGCATACCACAATTTTTCCCCCTCCTCTTCATTTCCCCTCCCCCGGTTGTTTTCTTAAAACTGCTATATCTCCAATACTATTGAAGGTACGAACCTCAAATTTTGTAAACGAACTCAGTAAATATATATCTTTAAAATTGCATACCGCAAATTTCCCCTCACATTCATAGTTACCCCTCAGAGACCGACAAACTAAAATTTTTCGTAAAATCCACATTTTTTGACCGATTTTCTTGATATTTCGAACACTATTTGATCGGGCGATGTCAAACCAACATTTTGTTGTAGATTTAGGGTGTGGCACCACCCACTATGTGTGCAGGGTATTATATTGTCGAGTATACTCGACTATAGCGTCCTTACTGGTTTTTGTTTGCTTTTTGTTGTTGTGACGACCGATTTTGGCGCAATCATTGTTTTTTTTCTCTCATTTTTGTGGAAGTATTTCGGTAATCGAAAGGAAGCTGGTATCTAGGTCACCAAAGTGGACTGCCAACTTGATCGGAATGTGCTTAATTTCGCTTAAAACAGCGACACACTTATTATCGTAATTATTGTTGTTTTAATTGTTAATGTGTGAATTGTTGAGCGTACTAAATCAATTTGATTTAATTGCCTTAAACTGTTTTACATAAACTTGTAACGATTTGCGCTTATTTGCAACGCTGTCTCTCTCTCTCTCTCTCGCTTGTTCTCAACAAATATTAATTTTATTTTAATGCATTTATTTAACTTTATTTTGCATATCACGGAGCATCATTTACACAAAACTAATAAGACTAATGAGCGAGCTACTAAAACCGCCCAGCGCTGAGCTATGACGGCAGCGGCGGCGACTGAGGCAGCGACAGCGACAGTCGCATTTTTGATTGCTATCGCAAAAAAACGTTTTTACGTTATTTATTATTTTGTTGTTCTCTTATTGTGTTTTCAATTAAATATGATTTTTTTTGTGTTTCTTATTGTTGTTGTCGTTGTCATTTACTGCTCAAGGCATTTAACAGCAGCGAAGTCATACAGCGGCGCGAGCTTGTTTGTATCTTCGCATGAGTGTGTGTGTGATTTTCAATGAAGATGATGCTCATTCATTGTGGCGTGCGTGTGTGTGTGTGTGTGTGCGACGACGAAGCTCATTTAAAATTGTGTAGTTGAAAATTACGCTGTCAACAATTGTTGCTAGCAAAACATGATTTTTTTTTTTTATACACAATAAAGTTGACAAGCAACAACATTAAGCAAGGCAAAGCAAAGCATAACAAAGCCGACGAAGCGACTAAGAACGAAACTAAGAGTTTTGCAAATGTTGAACAAGATTAAATGCAAAATAATACGTTGACAATACACAATACAAAAATACGTACAAAGGCACACAGACAAAGCCACGCTCAAGGCAATCGTGCAGAAGCGCCGAAGGCAGCGTCGATTTCAAAAAGAACTCAAAGCGAACTGAAGTCAATTCGAAGCTTTGTAGGCAAATTTCGAAACATTGTTTAAAGAAGAAGAAAAAAAATTTAAAAAAAATTAAAAGCCAAAAATTGCAATTTTGGCCAATGTGTGTGTGAGTGTGTGTGTGGCGCTTGCTGCCAATTTGTTGTTCTATGGAAAAAAGCGCTCAAGTGGCGCGCAATGAAACGAACACGAGCTAATCAACAACGGAAAGACACATGTATGCGTGTGCCTGCCTGTGTGCATGTCAGTGTGTGTGTGTGTGTAGAATAAACAAGTAGAAGTGACTTGTGGAAATACGAAAGGAAAATCGCATAAGAAAACGGAAAGAAAAACTTGATTGGCTTGGAAGTCGCTGACCGAAACAGTAAAGTTGCTTGCAATGCATGTATGTATTTATGTATGTGCGTGTGTGTGTGTGTTGATCTTACATGCGTAGTAATTTTCTAGTTAGTCGCTGTTGTTGTTGTAATCGAAAAACCAGGTCAAATTAACTGTAATTCTACAAAAGCAACGTTGAAAATCGGTTTTGATTTTATAGAATTTTGTTTTTGTTTAATTTTTTTGTTTTTTCGTGCACTTTTATCATGTTTTTTGTAGCTTAAGAGTGTTTTGTTATTTCAGTTGTTGCAATTGCAATGTGAGCTGCTCAGCCTATTAACTGCTTGTGCAAGCCTTATGCATGTACCAATTCGACGCTCAGAATTGCTGTGAATTTCTTTTCGCGGCAAGACAAGCCAAGTCTGTCGGCTTGTTTCGATAGACTTGCAACATCGTTTGCCGTTATGTTGCATTGAACAATTCTGACCTATTAGTCAGACTGATACTCGACTCAAAAAGGCGGCATTTAAAGCGTTGTTGTTATTGTTTTTGTCTAACACACAGTTGGGCTAAGAGGACAGAGTGCTTAGACAAGTCATGAGTCGCGTGTAGATTTCGTTGCCGTTGGCATTTTGTGCCAGCGTTGAGTCTCGACTAGAAGAGTTGCCAAATTTAATGTTTTATTTTTGTTTTTATCTTCTCACTGCTCAAAACTCTAGACTTTTGGCCACAAACCGTTTGATTTCGGGCGCGGCAAGACTCTTTCGGCGGCTTGTTTAACTGGTTTGCGAGCGCGCACAAGTCTAAGTTAGCTGCTAACTAAATTTAAGCGCTACTTGGAACAAACGGCAATTCATTTGTTTTTTTTTTTTTATTTGCGACAAACTTCTAAACCCAAAAAATAAAAATAATTAAACGCTTAAACAAGTTTCGTTTAATTTTGTTGGTGATTTTTTGGTTGGTTGTTGTTGTTTGTGTCGCAAAAGAATTTTTTGAATTTTGAATTTTGGATTTTAAAAATATTTTTTCTTTTTCTTCTTGTATTTTTACATTTACTTACAATTTGCAGCTCCGTCATGTATTTCTTCCACCAAAGGAATTTTGAGTACTCAGGTCCCATGGCCGCCATCATGTAGTAGAAGTACATGCAGACATGCACGAAGTTGTTCAACAGATTGGGGAACGTTGCATTGCCGCCTGACGGTCAGAGAGAGAGAGAGAGAGAGATCGGAAGATTTTAATATGAAATCAATAAAGTTGATTAGATGAAGCTCACCAGCCAAGAACTTCACCAGGATCCAAGTCTCAATGGGCGTCAGCGAGTGATGGTAGACATGCAGCCATGTGATCTGTGATGACTTCTTGCGCAGCACAAAGAATATCGTGTCAGCGAACTCGGTCAGCTTCGAGAGGTAGTAAATATAACACAAGTTGAGCATCTGCGATAGAAAAACGAATACAAATTTATTATTTTTGTTATTATTGCTCAATATTGGCAAAGCATTTAAGATTCAACGGCGGCGCTTGATGTCAGGGTCAGTGTGGCGCGCCTCTTGCGTTCATTCTACACAGAAGATTACACAAGGCAAGAGTCAAAATTATGGCCCTCGTTTAAAGCATGTGTGCATGTGTATGTGTGCGTAACTATTCTACCGCAAATATCAATGACCATGTTGCTTGGCCATTAAACCGCAAATATAAACTGAGCAACGACTTGTCAAAGCAATGAACGCTGCGGGGGTGGGCGGTGTTTTGGTTGTTTATTGATTTTGTAAATGTGTGAAAAACAAATGCAAATTGTGAATAGTTAATCACTTTTTGTTGGGGGCGAAAAGGGTTAAGACATTATTATTGAGCGCCGCAAATGAAAACGAAAGTGAAGCTCGCTGGCGCATAATCAATGCTAATCAAATCGATGGCGTTTATTGAACTTCGCTTATTTATTTTTATTCACATTAGCGTGTTTTTCATTGTGTTTGCATACAAATACAATCGCAAGCGTCCTTCGGTCTCAGCTCTGTTGATTTTGGCTTGGCGGATGTGAAAAAACAAGCCATATGCCGCTGATAAGCGAGGCGTGCATGTGTATGTGTGTGTGTGTGTTTGTGTAAAAGACAGACACACATTGGCTTTGCTTTGTTTTTCGTTGTAATGAAAATATTATTGTAAAAGTCCAAATTGAAGATTGTAAACTTTAAAACAAACATTTATTGCCTTCAATAATAAAAATTGTTTCTTTTTTATTCGATGTTGCTAACATGATTGTTAGCTTTAGTACTCATTTCGACCTTGAGTAGAATTGTATTTTGGCTGGAAAATTGGCTCGCTTCGTTGAATATGTTTTGGTATATGATTTTTTTTAATAATGTGTTAAATGGAAAATTTATTAAGTTTACAACGAAATTTGTTTATTTTCAGACTTCAAAGACGTGTTGAAAGAAAAGTTTGAGCGTTGATTTTTTTGTGGTTGCTAGCAAAGTTTGTGTCTTAAGTCTTTTGTTACTGACAAAGCGGCAAATTAGCTCAGCCACCATTGACCCTTCATGCTGTTTTTCTCAACTGCGCAACAAATCATTGAGTGCAGTCAAGCATTGCGCATCAAAGAGAATATCATAGACAATTTTACATAATTATTTACCAAAAAAACACTTAAAGTGTATTTTTTTCTTAAACTTATTACTTTAATTACGCTCATCAAAAATTGTTTTAGAACGAACTCGAAACAAGAGGAAAAATCGGCATGGAATTTAAATTAATTTTGGCTACGTCGAAGTCTAATGAGCTTTTTGAGTGTTAGTTAATAGTCGCACCTCTTAATTGCCATCAAATTTAGAAAAAGCATGCAAAGAAACAAAAAAAAGAATCAAATATTCTAAAATCAACTTAATGATGAAGCGAAAAAAATAAAAAAAAAGTACGCGGAAAACGCGCTCAGACGTAAAATGACGAAGCAGAAATACTTTTGATGCTTGGACTTTGCGCTCTCGGTAATTAACTCATGGGCCGTCTTCGTTTCTTTTTTTTTTTTTCGTTGGCTAGACGTTGACTAGAAAGATGACCACGACACCGCGCAAAAGGTAAACATTGTGAATCACAAGCCGGGGGCAACGTAAAGCAGCGTAATTTCGCAGCGGCGCTGACACCGACGTCCACAGCAGCAGCAGCGGCGACAACGACGAGGCCGGCAAACAGGTTGCTGGCTTAAGCAAATGGAAATTTTGCAAAATTGGACATACAAAAGTTTTGCAAACTTATCAAATACGATATTAAAAAGCAAATCAATTCACATTCACAAAATGTCAAAGCGCCCAAAGTGATCAAAAGAAAGAGAGAGAGAGAGAGAATTGGCTCGTCTCAGCATACAATATCATTCATACTTTCATAATGTCTTTGTAGTGTCTGAGTAGCGTATCAATATCAAAGATGCGGAGGCGAAACAAGGCACATCATCGCTTGCTGCTTGTCTACCTTGAATGCGCTTATTGGCTAAGGCTTGTTATGCAAGTGTTTAGACCGGAATTTACTTACCCGTTTTGAATTTGGTCCATCCGAGTAATCAACCGGTTGGCACTTCAGATTATAGTAGCTCAGCCAGCCCGCCATTAAGTGCTGCAAGCATTAAGATTGTAAAAATTGTAGATTAGAATATCATTATGAGAAAGTGTGATTTGTGATTTGTCCACTCACCTCATAGAACATGTAGCCACTGAGCAAGACCTGGAAGGCATTGTAGATAATAAGCGTGCGGCGTAGTTGGAATGGTTTGCGGTCACGCATAAAAAGCGGTCCCAGCACCAGCACCCATGACAGATAAACCGCGACAAGGCCGAGTGTGTACAGGGGGTGCTCCATGAGGGGGAAACGCTTGGCGCGTGGATCTGCAAACAAGATTTTAAAAGTGAATTTGTGAATTTTTGCTTAGTCGAGCAATTAAAAAGTAAAATTCTAAGCGAACAAATATGCAAATGGCATGCTATAAGCAAAGCAAATCCAGTTTTGCAGCGATTTTTCGCTTCCACTTTATTTATAACGATTGCTTATGTGTTTCGTTTTTAAATATTTTGATTTTTTTTTTTTTTTTAATTTATAGTTCTGCAAACTAAATAAGTTCGTTTCTTAAGTCTTTTGTTTTTTAATGCGAAAAAATGACAAATTTTTGCGGAATTTATTAATGACCTTAAATAATTGTATGAAATCACTTCGGATAAACCAGAAAACCTCATAAATTTGTAATTTGTTTCTTAGTTCTTGTTTTATGTCTCAAAATTTTTATTGTATTTTTAATTGTTCATAGCAATTTTCTATATTTTTCTAAAATCATAAAGCTTCACAATAATTGTACAATAAAAATTGCTTACTCAAGCTATATTTCAAGTTGCTTAAGTCTTTCGTTTATTGTATGCCCTCTCTACTGCATGTCGTTTGACTGTTTGTTGGACTTAAATGATTTTTCAAACAATTTAACAAATAATTTGAAAACATTTAAGAAACAAATATTTTTTAATCAAGTTTGTGTCTTAAGTCTTTCGTTTAGTTTAAATTAATTATTGATTTGCACTAGTTCATTTTATACACCAAATTCGGTTTCTATGCCTTTCAAATCTATAGCAAATAAATAATGTAGTTCACTCACTCAAGTTCGTGTCTTAAGTCTTTCGTTTTTTTTAGGATTTTTAAAAGTCAATGAAACAACTTTTCGTTTTGTTTGCCATTCTGACTTAGTCTACAGTAAATTTTAATTGCTACTACCTTCTACTGCCATTGACCTTTTTATACCCCCCAACCCAGCGCTTTAGGCTGCCAGACAAGAATGTGACGCACAGAGCTACATATACTTATATCTGTATATGTAGAGCAGCTTCTGTACTTATATGTGTGTCTCATCCTCATGCTCAGTTGCACACAATTCGCTCAACTCAATTTGTCTAAATTCGCTCAGCTCACTTCACCTTAGCTCAGTTCAACTGACTTTTGTTAACTTCAACTGAACACCAGACCGAATGTCAAAAAATTGTTTAAGATTAACCATGTAAATACACTTAATTACGTTAATAATTGTCAAAAAAAAAAAAATAATAATATAATAACATTCAAAACTACAATTGACACTGTCAAGGTTACTAAAACGTTTCGTTTACTCGTTCCTACCTCTCTGATTCTAACGTTCATTTACCCCCATCTGTCTGTCTAAGAAAGTTAAAAAACATTTAAATTCTCATAGAAGCTTGTTTGCTTTAACTTGTTATTTACTTTTTTATTGCGGTTTTGATTTCGAACGATCGAAATTATATTTCGAAAACAAATTTATTAAATCATATATCAAAGCGCATAAATCGATTTTGAAAAAGTACGTTTTTTCACTCTGCTTATAACTTATTGTTGCTGTTGTTATTGTTATTGTGTCATATGCATTTATTAAATAATATTTCTCGTTCAGTGCGCTGTGTTAGTTTCTATATATAATCCGAACTAATCATAGGTTTTAAAAAGGGGGGAACTTTTCTTTGTGCATTATTTCTCTCAGGGCCTCACTCGAAGTATATAATTTGCAGAACATTACGATGATAAAATTAAGTCAAGTACGATTGCGGAAATTATTTCATATTGAACGCCATGTGAATTTTGTTTACAAGCTGATTAAATGTTGTTTATGCAATTTGTAACTTTCCATTTGTCAACAGTTTAACAAACTAAGATCAACAACAAGAACAACAACAACAACGCGTCAACAACAAGGTAAATGTACGTCATAAAGTGTCGTCTAACTAATTACAGTATTAATTTCGAGCGAGTGGATTTAAAAGTATTGCTATTACTTCTTTACTTGTTGTACTTTTGTTTGTTGATTTTTTTTTTTTTTTGTTGAAGTCATTGCCATTAACCTATTTTAAGGGGGGGGGGTAAGGTATTACACTGATGAAAGTACCATATTTCGAGAATATCGTGTACAAATTTCAACTTGATCCGATAAAAACTGATGGAGATAGAGCGCTTTCAGTTTTAGTCTACCTATAGCGCAGAGTAAAAGTTTAACCACTCTCCCACTCTCACTCGAAAACTAATAAACCGATTATTTTGAAATTTCAAAAATTTTCTAGACATATGTAATTAGACATGTCCTGACGTCAATGTGTTTTTTTTTTAGTTTTAAGTATTTTTTCCAGCACCTTCATTGTTTTGAATTTTTGTCAAAAATCAATATTTTGACTTCAAGGTGCTAACAAAAATGAAAAATAGATTTAAAAAAAAAACCTCGATGTGTAGACACGGCAAATTTTATGAGGTAAAATCATTTATTTTGTCTTGAGTTTTGGATGATCCACTCATTTGTAATCGTGGTGACCACAAAAGAGCTTTTTGTAATTTTTGTAATTTGAAATTTTTGTAATTTTAATGAAATTTTCAGAGAATATGCTTAAGATATCACTTATTAACTTCCCATTTAAACAACTGAACAAATGTTTATCGTTTTCTTTAAAAAAAAAATCACTTTTCTTGAATGAATTAACCTTATCCCCCCCTTAATGATTCGCATTTGCATTTTAATCAAATCATTGATCTAATGAAGTTCACTTTAGTCTACGTACCGCCATAATCCGCCTCGACCAGTTGATAGTAGCGCTGAATGAGGCCCGTGTAGTTGCGTGTGATGTGATGCGCTTTGAACTCGTCCAGCGCAATGTTCACGATCTCCGCGGCCATCTCATAGCGACCCGTTGAATTGAAATCGTTCATTGTGTATTGTTGTTGTTGTGTGTGTGTGAAAGCTTTGCCAAAATTGCTAATCGAAATTACTCAATTGACTTATTTTGTTGCTTTTGTTTATTTGAAACAAAAATTTATTTAAATATTTTTTTTCTTTCGTTTACGCTGAACCGTTTGTAGCTGCCGCAGGATCACGCATGCTGCGCTCAGGCACAACAATTCTTATTTGAATTTTTTGTTTGCTTTGTTCAACTTTGTTTTGTAGCTTTTTATGCTTTCAGGCACTTGAAACACATTAGATTCTTTTTTGCGAAAATTTGCGAAAAAAAAGTTCTTTGCCAAGTAATTTCGAAAATGTTTTCAGTTCATTTGTTAGTACACTTCTTCGTTTCGTTTCGATTTGATTTGATTTGTGGCGTTAAATGTTTGCTCGCCAAACTACCGCACCGTTGGAATGTTTATGCTCAACTGAGTTAAAAACTTCTCAACATTCACAAGATAAAGTAAGTTTTGCGCGCTTTGTTGCCTGTGTGTGTGTGAGTGTGTGTGTTGGCCCAGCGCGCAGTCAGCGCACACAACGTCAGTGACTAGAGGCAAAATCACGGCGAAGTCGACAGCGCAGCGTCAGCAGAAGCAGCAGCGGCAGCGAGCGCGTCGTGACAGCAACAAATTTGCAAAAGACAAGCAAAGTAAACAACAACAACAACAGCAGCAACAGCAATGACAGCGGCTGAGGCAACTTAACACCAACACAAAGACAACGCCAATAACAGCTTCAGCGCTTGTATCTGTGTGAGCTCGTTTAAGGCTTACTTTGTGCAGCGTTCTTTAGTAGCTCACTCTGTGTGTATGTGTGTGTGTGTGTGTGCGTTTTAATTTTTTTTTTTTTTGATATCTTCGTAGTCAAGTGAATAAGCATTGATGATTTGACGATCGACGGAAGTTTCGTCTATTTTACCATTGTTCTCTGAGCATGTGTGTGTGTGTTTATTTTAATTTATATTTTTAAATTTTTAACACACACAAATATTCTAATTGAATACGCTGTTGCATCAGCACGTGTGTCTTTCTGCAATTATTTGGGTCATGGCAATCAGTTAAGGATCAACTGCGCATGTGTTGGTGATTTAGAAAAACAAGCCAATTACTTCAACAAATTAGTCCTTTGTTCAAGCACAGCAAAGCGCTACTTGACTGTGACTTGCACAATAACAAAACCAAAGGTCAATTTCAACGTGTTCGAAATTGACGGATACATTTCATTGCTTATTACTTCAATCATCAAGTCATTCAATACTTTTATAACAATCGTAAAAAACAAATCAATTAATGAAAAAAAAAAAATCACAGAAAAAAACAAAAACAAAACTATTCGAATAGTTGAAACATCGTACAATCAGGTTTTCAGGTCAACGCTCTGCTCTGTTGATAACTGAAAAGTTCTCCTTCTCCTTCTCCATTTTAGAAACATATGCAAATTTTGGATGAGCCAAAATCGTTGATTGTAAGCTGTTGAAACAGGGCGGTGCCCAGGCGGTTTTTCCGGTTCTCGTTTAGAACGTTTCCTCAAAAATGTGCGTTCGAGCAAATGTCTATGAAAATAAATTCATTTCATTTTTATTGTCTTTGATGTAAGCATATTGTTTCACTGACCGTCAATGTCGACACGAGTTCGACTTGGTACTTGATTGGCACATAAAAACTGTTCTGCGTGACCGGTGCGAGGCAAAGAAGAAGCAGAATGAGACGAACAAACATTAAAATGTCAAATTATGCAATAAAACTTGAAAAATGTCGCAGTGTAATTAAAGCTCGAAGACGCGAGAGAACAAAATTAACATGGTTAATTGTAACATTATTTATTTTTGTTGTTATTATTGTTTTCTGCTTTTTTGTTTGTCGATTCTACCAAAGACATAAAGACGACAACGAGACGGATCCGGTAAAGACGACCTTTTTGCTTGATTGTTTTGGCCATGCGTTGACATTTGTGCACGCGTTAGCCGATGAATTCGTTGCTGATGACCACGACAACGTTGATGATGATGATGATAATGATGACGATGATTCTCAATGGCGCAATTTTGTGTTAGGTCGGCAGATAACGGACAAAGGACGCCGGCAACGCTGTCAAACGTCTTTGTTGCTGTGCTGATGTTTAGTTTTTTCTTCTTTTTTGTTATAATATTGTCTTATTTTAATAACTCATTTATTAAACGTGCATACAAAATTGATATGCAAAGAAAGAAGGCGAAGAAACAATCTCAATCGCTGAACATAAATCAACCACTTTGATTTTTGTTTTTGCTCAATATTGTTTCTTCTCGCTGCTCATCTTGTGCAGCCGCTTGTCTGTCCGCCTCGTCGCTGACTTGGTCTTGTTGCTGGTATTTAAAGCATTCGCGGTCTGGGTCTAGGTTAGAGGTGACTAAATCAAATCTTTTGCATAAAATTTGCCAAGTTGGCTTCGGCGTTTTGCGGAAGTTGTCAAACGGTACAAAAAAAACTCAGTTGATCAGCTTTTCAGCCAATGGCAAAGTTAATTTTTTTTTAAAAATATTTTTCAAACAAAAAAACAGAATTTTTGCATAATGAAAAATTTGCGCTTTTAGCTAAAATTAGTTTTTGTTAAACAAAGTAATTTTTTTGATTTTTTTTTTTAAATGGACCTGCTGCTAAATTGCTTTAATGCGTTTTCCGTATTGAATTCAAGCTTTCAGTAACTTGAGTGGCTGCAATTTTAATTGAAAGTGACAACAATTTGTCAATAAGATATTTTAATTTGAAATATTCTAATTCAAATGGGACAAAAGACGCAAAAGAAACTCGTTTAATGTCATATATGAGGTACAGATCTGTCAATGAAATAGGGATTTCAGTGGGAGAGCTGAAAGTTTAGCGTTTTGGACGATGAATCAAGCAGAGAACAAAAACTCTTATGTTACACATGGCCACATCACATTGGATCAGTATTGGATTTTGATTTTGGCAGAAATTTAAAGTCTGACGAAATATATTTGCTGATATCGGCACATCACTGAAACTGCGCAATAAAACTTTACCGCTCGCTTTCATAATGAACATAAAAATTCTAATTTGCACAAAGGAACTAATCTAAATTAGTGCGACGTGATGACAGCACCCGAAAATTCAACGCTAACAAAAATTTGCTACACTTGGGTATGAGTTGTGAGTAGTTATTAAAAAATAAAAACAATTAAAATGTGCAAAATATGTTATAATTTGATATTTTGTTGTTATTAAATTTTCCATTGCCCTTTGACACAACTCAGCAACAGTAACAACAACAACAATAGTAGACAATTTCGCGTGAGGGATTTGCTTTCGTAGCGGAATAATTGAAAAACTATTACAGTAACGCCCAGAACCGATCGGAACACGCCTTACGTTCCGCCGTCAATGCGACTTGGATCGCATTCATTAACAAGTATCAATGATGATCAATTAAATGGCGAACGGCGTTGGTGCGCTAATTAATTAATTGCAAGCTTCGGTTTTTAATACTTGAATTGAGCAATATTAAAATAAATACAACAAAATAATATACTTAATACAAATACAATCACAAATAAGAAAATAATAAGAAAAAAAAAAAAAAAATAATAAAAATAAGAAATGTCAGGATGAGTTGATTAAAAAATAATAATATAAGTGAATAACAAATGCGCAAAACAATTTATAGAAATTATATTTTATATACAAAAACTTGTTCAAGCGTGTTTTTTCGGGTTTTTTTCTGCTTGTTTAATACAAGTCAAGTCAGAGCAGTTAAAGAAACAAAGCAGAAAACAAGAAGCGTCGAAAAGTTGTTGTTGTTGTCACATTTTTGTGGAATTTCGTAGTCATACTTTTTACTTTAAAATATTTCATTTTACAACAATTACGTTGCGTTGGGCAAATCCAATGATGATGATGATGCATATTACACGAAGTGAACGCCGCAAAGGAAGCCAAAAACTAAAACCGGCCTCTGACCTTGAAAACTTTTACTTTCATGCCCGAAAAGAAACCTAACCAGTTGTGCGTCAAAATTTATTTTTAAACTATTCCCCAAAGATATTGCGCTAAATCATGCCGTAGCTAATTTATTAAATAAACGTGAATTGCTCACGTTGAAAATGTTTGCCAACAGTTGAGCCAAGCTTAGTGAAGAACAAACGTAACAAGAACTAGAATCGGTAGACAACCTGTTGGCGATGGTTGGCGAGCAGCGTGAAGGTTAATGTCTCAACAGAATTTGGCAGCAAGCATCAATAGTTTCAGCTAACGCATCATCATTGCCATTATTAGCGATCATCATTACCATTTTGAATTTGAGCATTGACGGTCAATGTCCGTAACACGCTAATTCGCATAGCGTGCGGTCAAGTACAGTAACAAAGTGTTACTAACAAGAAATTCAAACTCTTAAATAGAAACAAATACCAAAAACTGACCAACAACAACAACAGCAGCCACAAATAAGTAAATAGTAATAAACTTTTTGTTGGAAAAATGCACACACATACACACCCATACATATGAAACGTACTCAGCTGTAGATCAAAGTACTTTTAAGCGGCCCAAACGTATGACTGAGCATGTTGGTTGAGATGTCTTGGGGCAGGGGCAGCTTGGGGAGACATTAAGAGGGCAATAAAAACAACAAAATAGCCAAAACATTGACCAAAAACGTCGTATACAGTGAATGACTTGCAAAGTCGGAAAGAAACTCAAGCAAGTCATGACGTTGTATTTGTTATTATTATTATTACTGATGTAGTTGTTGGTGATGATTATGTTGTTGTGGGGTATTTTCTGCAGAATTTACAAGGCACATTTATGTAATTTTAAACCCAACTTTATGTATAAAGTTCTCAAAATACAAAAAAAAAAAAACTTGCTTTAAGACCCTTTTCTTTTTTTTTGTTAGGTTTTTGGGTTTTTTATTCGGCTACTCGGTATTTAACTTGAACTTGACGTTGAACTTGAGAATCTTTGCTAGCATATGATTTCTTTATAGCATAATTAACGGCAAATTAATGAGCAAAGACGCGACGACGATAGCGAGAACAAGAATGCGAATATGTTTTAATTGCCGATTTTAGTATTGAACTTGACACAGTTGTGTCAATAGTCATAGATGACGATGTCGTCGTCGTCGTCGACGTCGTTGAAGCGACCAACGCCAACGGCAACAACGCTAAACTTTCGTCGTTCAGTTCAGTTCAGCTTCATTAGTCAATGCGTTATGGATTCTTTTGCGAATTTTCAGAATATAAATGAGCAAAATCATTTGCGAACTATTCGCTTTTTGCTTTGTTGTTCGTTGTTTTTGTTTGTTGTTTTGTATCAACATTTTAATTGGCGTTTTGCGACAATTTGCATTTAAGTTGAACTTCAGCTTAGCCGGCTTGATCGACTTAACTGTTTTCTTATGTTCGATGTTCAAGTTTCGAGAAGCCGGAACCGGAAGTATTTCACACAATCCGCTCAACGTGATTTCAAGGGCTCAGACTCGGCTATTTATGTTCGATTAGCTACCTCGACAATAGGTGCTAACAAGTGCGAAGCGATTTAATAACCCAAATGCTCAGCGATCTCTTCTGAAATTTCCGGTATTGCGTTCTAGTTCGACGTTCGTCTATCGGCACATGTTGCTCACATGCGCTGCCTTATTTGTGTGGCAGAATAGTAATAAAATATGCACAAAGTGCAATGAACTTTGTTCTTTACATTGCTGTCAATTGAGAGCGTTGATCAGAAGACAAGCGCTTTAAGATCATTAAGTCTCCCGACTGGTCAACTTATCTTTTATGGCTTAAGTTGAAGTCCTGATGAAGGCTTGTCCTTTAGACATAAAATGACGTAAGTAAGGCTAATAATGCGGACATTGCATCAGGTTGTGACTTAAGAAGTATATAAGCACGTAATGCTTGGTGGAGTTCGGCCCCTTGTCGGCTTCTGTGACCAAATTAGTCATCGCTCAACTTACTTACATGCTTTTTTATGGTTAACTTTATGTTTTTGTTTGTTTTGCTGTGTTAGCATATAGTAAACACGTTTTGAGCATAACAGCAGTACTGCAGTGCACCATCTTATAACGCGGCAGTACTGCAGTGCATCATCTTAAAGCACAGTTTTTGAAAAATAATCAATTTGAGAGAGCAACAGAATTTTAACAGGGCAAAAGAGAGAAATTGAGAGACCCTGAATTAAAATGGGAGGTAACATTGAGGTAACAGTGAGGTAACATTGAGGTAACAGCGCTGTTAAACACCGATAGAAATGAAGTGCCGTATGTTCGCTTGAAATGAGTCAATTATGCCCAAAAGCATGCTAAATTTTGGCATGTAGCATTTTCATTTTCAAATTTTGGGGTCATGCGTTCAGTCGAAGTGTCATGTGCCTGTGCGCCCGTTGCAGAATAGATGTAGACATAGTTTAGCAAGTGTCGTCAGTCAGTTCAATCGAAAATTTGTAATTTCAGAGCTAGCAGAGGTTTTACAGATTTGAGAAAATAGCTTTTAAGGGGGTATTCTAGTGTAGAAGCCTCAATTTTAGTCGTTTTTCATCGCACGATAAAAAAAAATATAAAAATATTTTTAGTATTCGGTTTTTTGCAAAGTATTTTTTGATATTTAAAGAATACAAGAAAATTTTCCCCAACAAAAAAAAAGCTATATTTATCGAGTTATAATGTCGCAAAGTAGAGGCCAAAAAAAAAGGTGGGGTCATGGTTGGCAGGATTCCAATCCTTGTAGTGTCCGAAAAAAAAAAAACAAAAACGCAGTTATTCTCAGGAAAGACATCGCTATCGTCCCTATCGGGTAAAAAATTAAAAAAAAATTTCACAAAATGGCGACGATTTAAAAATGAAAAATGTTTTTTTACCTCTTTTTTTTGCCTTCATGGATTTTTTAAAAATAGTAAAACTAATTGTATTGCATTATCCGAGGTAGGGACGATAGAGGGATGTATTAAGAAAGTTCACTCAAAATTTCAAGTCAATCGAATAATTAGAACTCGAGATATCCTGCCAACCAGGTCGAAAAAAGAAGTTTCGAGAAAATCGCGTTTAAAGTTTTGTTCAGCGTAAAGCGACACTAGTACCTTTCATCACAAAAACGCTTATAACTCCGTAATTATTTCGAATTTTGAAAAACCCTTTTAGGCACATATTCTTAAGGGTTTGGACCTTAAGAAAATGTAAAAAAAAAAAAAATGATTTTTTCAAAATCCTACACTAGAATACCCCCTTAAAGCGCGGCATGCGCCGAATTTTATTGATGTTTAGAGGAAACGAACTTAGCAAAATTAAATTTAAAAATAAAAATGTAGTTCGAATTGGAAATAGACTCGGCGTAAGCATGGTCTTGTTGTATTAAAATACAACGCACCATTTTCAAATTGGGAACACTGGCTTTCACAAGCTATATATGCTTTCATGCTATCCAGTCACTACGTAGGTGTTATCTGTACGAAATTGGGTACTAGTTTGCTAATAGAAGTACTCTATATAATTTGATACTGTCTAAATTCTGTCCTAATTTCGATAGTTGAGATACAGTCTAGACTATCGAAAAGTGGACAATTGACACAACGAGAACTGCTGGGTTGGCTCAAATTGTCTAAGCGCTTTAAAGTTTTAAACCTTCAAGCTTTTATGAATGAATTTAGTTTGGCATCGAGTTTTGGTTTGTAATTGAAAGCTTTAAACACGTTTGGGTAGTAAACAATTGCCGCAAATAGTACTTGTAGTAAAAACAACCATTAGTTCATGTTTAACGATGCTGAAAGCGATAAAAATGCAAACAGATATGAAGAATTATTAGAAATAAAAAAAAAAAAAACAAATAAGCTAGACTAATAAATAATACTCAAAGATGATTTATATAAAAATGTCAGTGATATATGCTTAAAGGATGCTTAAAGGATCCATCACAAATAATCTCAATTGTTGTTTCTGTTGCGAAATTTCATTGAGTTGAATATTAATTTGATTAGCAAAAGATCTGTCAATCTGATAATGGCCTATTGAAATACACTGTGAGCTAAATGACATTTTTTAGGCATAATTTTAACGGTTTCTTACTGCGATTGACTAAAAATCGTTAAAATGTTCATATGTAAATATTTGCGGAAGAAATTTGCATTTAACATGAAGCTGACGTCGCAGCGCACGCGTTGAATGCGACCGCAGAGCTGAGGTGAACCGACGCGAGCGTTGAGTCGGTCAGCGTTGGTATAATATTTATTGAATGTCTGCAAAACACACAATAAACAAAACAAGCGCAAAACAGAAACCAAAACGCATTTGAATAAATTTAATTCGCTTACAATGAATGAACAAAAGGCACGAATATCGATTTGTCGTTACCGGAAACGATGACAAGCAAACGTCGTAAGCGAGCGATCGAACATTATTTAAATTACTGTGAAATTGAGAAATTAACGACTGCGCCCGTTGCCCCCCCAAAAGTCAACGACATTAACCCACATTTTATAGTTAAAATGAAAAAAAATCTAAAAACGTTGCAAATAATAATTTTTTTTGTTTTTCACTTTTATGCAAATAAATAAGAAAAAGTGCATAAATTTAAATGCGAATGCGAAAGTCAAGGTCAAGTTCAATTTACCGTTGACACACTTAAGTCAACTTGGCATCAACGGTCCAATCGTCACCACAATAGCTCTGAAGATGCAGATTCAAGCAGACCGGTTGGCCAGCTAGTTGGCTGACTAGTTAGTCGGTCGCTGCGTCTGATGGCCCGCGGCTGCTTAATCATTTATCAAACACTGCGCGAAGAGAGAGAAAAGGCAAAAAAGCATCAACGCGGAAATGACATTGATCATGCGTCGTTGTATCGAAACCAAACCAAACCAAATCAAAGCAAAGTCAAGAAAATCACACCACCAAAGTCGGCTGCTGTTGCTGAGCTTGTCTCGCAAGCTCGCAAAACACCAAAACATAACAAAAACGAAACGCGTTCTTAGCCGAAATTCGCCCCATGGGCCAAGCCGTGTAGCAAATGAGTTTGCTTTGGTGCTCAGCATATGTAAATGGGCGTGATTCTGAGACTTGTTTCTCAAATATTGCCTTGAATTAAAAAACAATCAAACTTATTGGCAGCGACGCATTAACGACATAAACAACGAATCATTACGAGTGTAGAATCATTCTGGATATCCTTGAGTTGAAAACCACTCACAACAAACTACTCAAACATTCATAAAATTCTTCATATATATAAGTGTGTGTGTATGTTTCTGGCATAATTTGTAACAACAGCATTTTCTTTGCCACCTGCGGAACTGTTGAATCAACAGAACCGCACAGAGGTCAAGTATATATGTAAAACTTTAAAGCAAACTTCTCGTCTTTGGTCAAAATTCTTATATCGCAAGCTGATTAGAGTAATTTATGATAGAGCTAAGCTATTAATGTGTGTCACGGCGTGTCGAAAGAACACAAGTTCATGAAAGATGAAAAACCAGATACGAATTCGACATCAAGTTCAAGGTCGTAATTCGCACGCCGTTGTCGCACATTTATAACAGTGAATTTAATGATGATTGCGATCATTCGCTTCGCTTCGATCCGATCCGATCCGAGCACCCTTGTCGCTTTGGGTCAGTGCGCTTTTATTGTTGTTGTCGATTCATTTATTGGTTGTGCGAGCGTTGCATATTCATAAAAGCGAATATTATTTATGCGAAATGAAGTGAGTTCAAGTTTAGTTCATGTTTTGCTACTTGTCTCAACATTAAAGGTCTTTAAAAAGAAGGCGGTGCTTTGATCGATGGTGCGCTTTGTTGAACTCGATTATCAATTAAAGGCGCTGCTGCGTTGAACTTGTGCCAGTGACAGAGAATAATAGGAAACAAGAAATGATAATGGCTTCTAGCACATGCAGCTATTTATTAAGACGATTTTGGAACAATGTTTCAACTTGTGTTTAATTAACTGCGCGTGGTTGTTTTTTCTTTTGATTTGTGACAAAAGTGAACTTAAAATTTTAGCACTTAAAAAAAAAAACAATATGTTGTTCACAGATATGTAAGTTGTGCTATTTTCTTGTTCATTTTTTTTCGTAATCTCTTCACGTATGTTGAACGTTCTTATGTTTGTTTGGAGTTGAGCTTCATTGACAAACCCGCATTGCATTTGGGGCGCGTGAAGACAAACAAGCCGAAATTGTTATTGTGCGAAAAGTCATAAAAATCAAAAATAAACTCAAATGTCAAAATGTGCTAAAAACTATGAAGTTCTTTTTAATATTTTACGAAAAAAAAAACAACAACAAAACGAAACCTGAAGTTGCTCGCTCGTGTGCTCCAACTCCTATTATAAATTCAAAATCTTCTGCGTTTAACAATGATTTGCAAAAATAAAAAACATGTTGAAGAGACAATTCTGCACGTTTTTTGTTATTGTTTTTTTTTTTGTAAATGCCTTCGGCGGTTTCTATACAATTAGTGCGCATACGCAACACAGGAAATGATTTCAATAAAATTGCAGCGCTAAAAAGTGTTAAAACAATCAACGCGAACTTAAAACAATAAAAATTAAAAAAATAGAAAAAATATACGTTCAAGCCAAAGGCAAAAGCAGACATAAAGACGCGTTCGGCCATCGGCAAATTTATTTTCAATAAAATTGTAAAATATGAGACAATAGTTAATGATTGAAAGAATATGCAAAACATAATTTATCAAAAACGATAAGCCAATAAAAGTAACAATAATAACAACAATAACAATAACAACTGCCGGCTTGTGGCTTCTGCTGCCGCTGCTGCTGCTTCTGCTGTTGTTCTGCTGCCTGAAGATAATGAAGATGCTGCTTAGATATTTTTTATTATGAAAAAAACAGAACCTTTCGCAGTGGCAGAGTTCAAAAAGCAGCGAACAAAGTAACTAAAAGTAAACGAACGTGCTAAAGCACACACACACACACACACACGAGGGCGCAGCGCAGCTTAGCTTAGCTTAGCGTTTGGGCTAAGGCAAAAGCAGCGCAGCGCTTAAGAAGAAACCAAGTCAAATCAAAATGAAACGAACTGAAGCGAAAAATACTTAGTCGCGCACAAATCGTCAAAAGCGCTCAGTTCGTGTACAAGTCTCGTGGGAAGCGGATGCCAGAGAAGTCGTCGTTGTCGCCATCGCCATCGCCATTGTTGTAGCGTGAGGAGTAGCGTGAGCAACACAAGCACACACCCAGATAAAAAAAAATCACTCATACGCACACACACACAAGCAGTTTGGATTAGAATCGTCAGTCAGTGCGCTGAGCAAGCTAACGAAAGAGTTGTGTGTGCGCGCAGCTAAACAAAAAGGTGAGAAAAAGAACTTATAAGCAAGAGACAGACAGGAAGTTAACAAACCGGAAACAGGATATGTGTGCTTAAATAAGTTTGTGTCAGTGTATGAGTGCGATTGTTCTTGAAGTGTTCTTTTTGAGTACTCTCCAAAATTGTGTAAAGTAGAATTTATATATTTGTGCTGATCTTTTTTAAACGACAAGTTTGAAAGTCTAAACTTTAATGTATTCAAGACTTAAAAGTATTTTAGTTTCGAAAATTCAAAAGAAATTACTATAATTTATGCACTTTTCGGGAGGTTAATGTT
Source organism: Phortica okadai (assembly GCA_034638295.1). Lineage (NCBI taxonomy): Eukaryota > Metazoa > Arthropoda > Insecta > Diptera > Drosophilidae > Phortica > Phortica okadai. The sequence continues at coordinate 1,195,018 of CM067849.1, read as the reverse complement.
TCTAAGCGTGTGCCCTTTTACGAAATTAGTTCGAATTTTTACAGAAAATGTTTGTTTTAGCGTGCAGTGAACCAACTTTCAAGTTTACAATGTGTTCTGTATAATTTCTATGCATTATAAAGTTGCATTTAAAAGCGAATTTGCACTTAAATGGGTCGACGTCAATTATTTGCATAACTTGCACTAAAATTCCAAGCTCACACACTTTGAGGCTTTGATTTAATTAGTTTGTCTGACAGTTAATTAATTAATTCGACATAAATTAATTTTCACATTTTACGTCATTGTTTCAAATCGTTTTGATTTGTCGATAACACTTGCAGTGTGAGTGAGTGACCGCGTGTCCAAGGGGACTAAGGGGAGTCTGCACTTCAAGGCCAACAATTTTTGTTGTTACTTTATGTGTTTTTGTTGACTTTTGACAAATGACTAACCAAGTGGAAATGGTCATGTGCCAAGTGAGGCTTGCTTAGTACGCCTTTGTTGCTTTCAGGTCTCTCAAGTTGTCGTATTATGTCTAAATTATGTGACAATTGGATTTTTCACACCGCGACGAGGGTCATTAAAATATTTGTCCACTAAAGCGATTTGTTTTATTTGTTTACATCTTCTATATTCGCTTTCGGTTTCGCTTTGTTGCTGACGATGATGACGATGATGATGGTGATTTATGGTCTGTAGCGTCAATCGAATTTAAAGTTCGTGCTTCGAAGCAAGTGTCGCATTTAAACTTGTCTGCAGTTGCAGCGTCAATTTGTGGCAAGGTCATCTAGGCTGAAGCAACTGCAACGCCATTAACTTTAGGCCACAAACTCAAATTCAAATCTACTTCACTTAATCGTTTGTCTGCAATTCTTCTAAGAGCAACTTTTAGCGTCTTAGACTCATTTACGAGTGAACAAACAAACAAATAGACAAGCAAATAAACAGACAGAGGGAGAGACAGATAAACAAGTCATCAAATTACGTTTGTTTTGCTCTTTGGCAATGTTTTAAACTATTTTTGTGTTAACAAAATATAAGTTTAGCAACCGCCGACTGCACCCAACGCTGCTCATGTCTATGCTGACGCATGAAATGTGCTGACAGCGCAATCTTTGCTATTGTAGCATTTCGTTGGTGATAATTGAATGTGAAACCAGTTCTTTGCCCTTCAAGCGATTTATTTTCGTCTGTCATTGTCTTTATTGTTATTGGCTAGTGGAAGTCGCATACTATCGAGAATCTCGCACAAGAATTAACCTCGAGAATGGCCAAAAATGTTTTATACACTCATCGATAATGATAAAGCGCTTAATGAAAGCGGCCTTTGGCGCGATCAAGTGCGTTTCCTACTTTGTCGAAATCGACTTTAAGCTCACTTGTGATTGTTGTTGCTCTAACGGTGGCTGTTGGCCGCTTCAAGTTTACACATTCACGTGTCGGCTGTGTTGCTCTTGAGTCGCTTGCAATTATTTGTTGGCCAAAAGAGAAAAAAAAAAAACAAAAAAAGATACAACAAAATTATTTATTGTTTGCTATTATTTATACTTGCTGGGCGACCCACACATGGACAACGGTTGCGACCCATTTTGGCGTCAGTCGCACATGTCCAATTACCCGAGCTCGGATTGGGCAATCGACATGCTTCGACGCTGTGTTTTGTATAATTCATAATAATGAACATAATTTACTGTTACATGACAATTTTCACTCGTTGACTCACACTAGCAACAATTCAAGCTGTTGATCCACATAGATACTTTGTTACTCAGATGCGCAGATACAGAGATACACGACGAACCCCGGCCAACGTTGAATATATTGCGTTAGGCGCTGAGCTCTATTTTTTTTTTGTTATTTTTACACTTTTGTTTTTGTGAGCAATCAGCAGCAGATTGTCAAAGAAGCGATCAAAGAAGCTATCAAGCATGAGTTGCAAGAAGTGACAGAGTTTAGTTCGCTTTGCCGCTTGGTCAGGTTTGCTTCATATTTATTTTTACATTTCTCTATTTTTTTGTTTTTTTTTTTCATTATAAAAGTCACACCATATTGAAAATTAGCATAAGTGATCACTAAAAGTTGTGTCTCATATTAAAAAAACCTTTGTAGAATATCGTGCAGAACTTGTTTGTCGAACAAAGCGATCGCTTAGTTTTTATCGAAGCAGAAGCGCCGCAGATTTCTGAATTTTGAACGTTTGATTGGTAAATTTCAAAATGGCGGCCATCAATGGGACTGAGAAAGACTATTGGAATTTTCTATTCATCGAACTGGCAGGTAAGTGATTTTTTTTACTCCTCTCTCATCGCCCACTAACAACATATCTGTCTATGCAGATCCTCGTACAAATGACTGGTTCTTGATTAAGTCACCGGTGCCGCTGCTGACCATACTCGGCTTATATTTGTTCTTTGTGCTCTCATGGGGACCGCGCTTCATGAAGAATCGCAAGCCGTTCCAGCTTGAGAAAACCTTGTTGTTGTACAACTTCTTCCAGGTGGCGCTAAGCGTTTGGATGGTCTACGAAGGCGTTGTCATCTGGAAGAATTACAGTTGGCGCTGCCAGCCTGTCGATTGGTCACGCACGCCGAAAGCGTATAGAGTGAGTATCTTTCACGAATTTCTCCATACACAAGTTGTCTTCATTGCGAACTTTTAGGAAGCACGTGTTGTCTATGTCTACTATCTGGCCAAGATCACGGAGTTGCTCGATACGATTTTCTTTGTCTTACGCAAGAATGATCGTCAGGTCACGTTCTTGCACGTCTACCATCACACCGTGATGCCCATGATCTCATGGGGCACCTCCAAATACTATCCCGGCGGCCATGGCACCTTCATTGGCATGATCAACTCGTTCGTGCACATCATCATGTACACGTACTATTTCCTCTCCGCTTTCGGTCCACAAATGCAGAAGTATCTGTGGTGGAAGAAGTACATCACCAACTTGCAAATGGTAAGAAGTTTTTTTTTCTCGCTCCCATGAATTTTCGCTTACTCTCCATCCCATCATCCTCTGCTAGATCCAATTCTGCTGTGCTTTCATTCATCAGACCCAATTGCTCTATACCGATTGTGGCTATCCAAGATGGTCGGTTTGCTTCACGCTGCCCAACGCTGTCTTCTTCTACTTCCTCTTCAATGATTTCTATCAGAAATCGTACAAAAAGAAGAACGCTGCTGCTGCCAAGGCTGCGCTCGCGGAAAACAACAACGACAGCTGTGCCAAGAACCTCAATGCCGCCGAAGTGACGCGGGCACAGAAAAAGGTGTTGTAGAGCAGCACAGAAGGAAAACCGAATCGAACAAGATGTCTGTGAATACTCAAGCGAACGGACGATAGATCGTCTTAAAGTGTCTTCAGCGTCATTATTTCGTCATGGTATTATTTAAGCTATCTTGCCTTAATACTTTTCTTTATCCCATTCAATATAATTGCCAAAACCAAAACCCAACCCTATCCCAATCCCTATCCCACACAATCCCAAACTATCCCACACACTATTCCTCTTGTTAACTAATTTGTTAAGTACAACCAAAATCCATGCGTAAAAAATCGTTATGAGTAACGCAGAACGCAGAACCGAGAATCTTGTCTAATTAAGTTAAGTTAAAGCGATTTTCAAGAACCTTCTTAGGCTTAGTGTAAATTGTAGCTGTGTAAATAAGTTAAAGTGTTCTTTAGAATTATGTACCGGTATGTAAAGTAAGCGTCTATGTATATTGAATGAATACATTTATAAATAGAACAAATACAAAAACAAAAAAAAAAACAAAATACAACAAAAAAAGACAAAAACACAACTAAAAGTTTGAAATAAAATTAGTTTTTTTACTAAATAAATATTGAATGGTTTCTTTTGTTCATCTTCGTGCTGTAAAAGACAAGAAAGTCTCATAAAACCAAACGCCTTCATTATGCAAAAATCAAGTTTATTTTGCAGTGTTGAAATGAAACACGTTTCTTATGTCTCAAAAACAATAAAGACACAAAAACAAAATCGAATTCGAAAAGTCCAAAAGTCCAAAGAAGTTCTCTATCGAAAGCTATAAACTTGGCACGATCTCATCGTTCAAAAGTCCTCAACGTCATTGTGAGTGCTGTGTCATCGCCAGAAACTCATTCAGAACTCACTTAATTACTCGTATTATTTTTATTTCCTATACATTTTATTGTAGCCTTGATTTTCAAATAAATCCAATTGCATATGTTTAACAAATTCTATAAGGTGACAACAAAATGCCGAAGACAAAAACAATTTGAAAATAACAAAATTATTAAAAAACAAAAATAGACAATACAAGCGTACAATATCGCGGAAGAACTTGAATTGGTTTGAAACCGCCAACTGGGCGTGTCAACAACTAAAAAATCCCAAACCCCATAAAGTGGCGCAAGAACAGGTCTCGTTTGCCAAAGAAGAAGAGCGCTCAGAGGCAAGCGGCGCAGTAAAGATCATTGAGTTTATCAGAAGATCAATCGATCGCAACGTATCGAATTGTTTTAAAACACACTACTACACATGCAAACAACAAGTCCAGCTACGGTATAAATTAACTTGCCTAATGATTCAGTTGCAGAATCAAACATTTTTTGAACAAAATTTAAGAATAATCAAAATTGTAAAAAATAAAAGATCGGAGAGTAAAAAAAAAACAAATCGGAATAATATATGAGCCATTTTGCTTCGCTGCTGACGCTTTTTCAATTCTCGCCTCGACCGCTCGACAATCAGAGCCGAAACAAACTCATTAGAATCTAATTTAAAAGCACCTTGAAGTGAGTTTATATGATTTCATTGTGGCTTTAAATATTGCTTCAGAATAATACGACACTTAGGAACAATGATGTTCATTCATATCATCGAATCAAATCGAACGTAGCCAACACAAGTCAATCAGTCAAAATTATACGAACAAAATGGATAAAAAACGGAACTTTATGACTTCCGGAAGCATTGCTGAAGTTGCAACTTCACAGATGCTGAGTAGTTGGCAATCACGAAAAATTGTATAATTTCCAATACAATGTGTTCATCATTAGCAAAACTTAGCCGGTTTTGTTGGCCATGATCTTGACCAAAACACTGCTGAAGCTGCCTTCGAGGAAGACACAAAATATGCATGAAGCAAAAGCAGAAAACAAAGCCGAAGTTGAAGATGAAGATTAAATGTTCAAAGTGTAGCTGAGTTATTGAAAACGAAATTAATTTCATATAAAAGACAAACAAAAACATAATAAATTTGTTCATAAATAAGTTGCGTAATTTGTTGCTTATTTAAAATTGAATTTGTTTATTTTTTTTTTTTTTTGTTTGTTATTTTTCTTCCGTTTAGCTGTGTAAATTGTTAGTGACGTCGTTGCATACTTTTAGGCTGCACGTGGTGTTTAGTGACTTTTGTACTTTTCTTTAATTTTTTTTTAAATTTTCAATGTAATTTTTCATATTTTTTTGAACTTTTGACAACTTAAGCCATCGGCAGCCATTTTAGTTGAATGTCTTTTCGGCAATTTTATGTAAAATTATTTAAAATAGCAAAAAATAAACACGTTTTGCATGTGTCATCGTAAAAAACCAAATCATACACAATAAAAAATTATGAAAAAATACATTTGTAATGCAAATTAGCCGAAAAAAAAAACATTAAGTAAAAGTCGCCAAAATGTCTCATACAAGCGATCAAACGCATGCGAACCGGTCTACAAAATACTAATATTATATAATCGCTGCTGGCAATAAGTATAAGTTAATTTAAAATCCTGCTCCGAGCGGTAAAGATTAGAACAGATTAGAATAGAACGTGCTATGAAGTGTGGCAAAGAAGAAAGAGTGAAAGAACTCATGTTGTTGGCGCGTATCTGAGGACGGGTGAACGGCAATGTTGGCGACTCATTCTTTTTAAGAATTAATTAGTTTGTTTTTGTGTTGTAGAATTTTGTCAGCATACGAATGCTGTAAAAAACAATTTTTAATCGAAGATGTGCCACGCGCACTGCCAACTAACGACCAAGAAACAAGTTTGCCAAAGTTGACAATTGAATTTATTTGAATTTGAATTGACTCCGTCCAATATCCGCTTCGAGCAAGTTCCAGAACTAACCTGGACCAACTACTGTTTGAGTAATGAGCATTATTTTTTTTTTATAGTTTTTCAAGATTTTTGTTTAAATGTTTATTTATTTATTTATAAAATTCTCTGCAAAAATGTGCTTTGATACAAAAAAATTCTAATTGAGAAAATTCACAAATTTACAAATTATTCGAATACAACCAATATGTATTATTGGATCTGATTGAAATATCGTGTTGAATAAAAACAACTTAACAATAAAAGGCGTACAAACGCACTCACACATACACACATACATGCATTCATTCATTCATTGACACTAATAACATACATTTACAAACGCACGCACACACATACTCGCATATTTGGATGTCTTCTTCTTGGCATTACTACAATAACTAACTACTAAAAGCCCCATTGACGTTACTCACATCGAAACTCTCATCAAACAAAATTAGTGCTAACTAACCCGCTACCCCGGAGACGGTTCCATCGTATCTCATTTCATTATTCCAGCTTCATTGGCTTCACATTGTTGTTGTTGACATCGATGAGTCGCTTCATCTGATCGCCCTGCACAATGAAGCTGTTCGCAGTGCAGCCCATGCCGCCGGCCGCACGCAGCGCCGATTGCGCCAGTGTGCTGCGTCCGCTGACAGTGCCGTTGGCTGCTTTCTTGTTCCTCGAGTATGTCTTGCGGTAGAAGTTGCCGAACAGATACAGGAAGATGATCGTGTTGCCCACAAAGAAGAAGGTTAGCGTCTTGGGCATGTTGCAGCCCTTGCCGGCAACCAGAAGCATGTAGCCGAGAATGAGCACGAATTGGACCAACTGAATGGAGGTCATGTACTTCTTCCACCAGAGGTACTTCTGGTATTGTGGGCCCATGGCGGCGACCATGTAGTAGAAGTACATGACAATGTGCACGCCCGAGTTCAGGATGCCAATGATGACGCCCTGTTCACCTGTATTGGCATAGAATGAAAAATGATGGATTAGTCAAATGTTAAGTAAAGAACAGTTAGGTTGGTAACGCACCTGGCGCGTATTTCAGGTAACCCCACGAGAAGAGCACCGTGATTGTGTGATGGTAGACATGTAGGAACGAGATTTGATTGTTCTTCTTGCGCAGCACAAAGAACGTCGTGTCCAGCAGATCGATTATCTTCGAGAAGAAATAGAACCAAGCGCCTGAGTAAAGCGTCAGCGTTTGCGAACGATTGCGCGTGATTTCACACTTGTTGGAGAGTATCGAAGACATGACGTTGCTCTCTTGAATCGCCTGCATAAAAAAAAGTTGGGTGTGTGTTGTTTTATTACCGAAATTTATAGTAGAAGAGAGTTGAGCGAGAGTTACTTACAGTCCAGCACATCCAACTCGAGTAGAGCACCTGGAAGGCATTGTAGACGACCATGGTTTTTTTCAGATCATACGGCTTGCGGTTCTTCATGAAGGTGGGACCGATCTTCAGTACAAAGACAAGGTAAGCCATCACAATCGAGATAACCGGGCCGGGTGAGCTCATCAAGAACCAGTTGTCGACGGTTTCATCTGTAGAAGTGAGTGAGTGTGAGTGTGAATTAGAGCAGAGTTTTAATGAGTTATCAATCAATTAAATGCGACACTTACCCACGCCTTTGGAGAGGCCCGAAATGCGCTCATTGAAGATTTTAATGATGGTCGTCATTTTTCGTCAATTTCACTGCAAGAAGACGTAGGAAAAGATCGTTTTATTGTAGTTGTAGCTCAAAGACTGAAGCGTCAAATTGAATGATTTCGTTTCGACTTCGACTTCCACTTCAATGGCAGCACCAATTGGGCTGCGTTCGTTTTCGTTTGCGTTCGCAGCGATACTGAATCTAATTAGATGTTTATTCATTTGCTCAACTCGACTCGAAAACTTATTGAATGAAATATGCAAAAGAGGCCTCAGCAAATCCGATCACGTACACAGCAACGGCGCTGGCAGCGACTGAGCATTGGGAGATGATTATGCTCGGCAACTGGGCTGGACGCGTTCGGACTAGGCGAATGGCTATCGGTGGCAGTGGCGGCAACGTGGTGTGATTTGTATTGATTACCAATGCTGGCATGTGATCGGAATGTAATATTCGGCTAGAATCGTGCTAAATGACGTACACCAAACTGTTTGGCATAAAGCTTAGATTGATTTTTGTGCTAAGCGTGTTGAATTTTTTTTTTTTCATTATATTCTTGTCTTTGTCTTCTTCGCATTCCATTTGCGCCAAGTGTCAAATGTTGCATGGCATTTTGTTGAAGCGTCAATTTCAATGTCGCTGCAATTACTTAAACATTTTGGTTTTGCACATTGTGGCTGTGTGTGTGTGTGTGTGTGTGTGTGTGTGACCACAAGCCAATGGCTCAGCAAACCTGAACTCTGTTTTGCGAACCGCACAAGAACTTTGAGCAACTCGAATAGCGCCACGTCGTCGCTTGGCTTCGAGTGGCGTCAAAACGCTTTGGCGGTGGTTAACATATACGCTTAGCTCAGCCTGCGGAGTCATCAGCCGCGCCAAGTGGCATGCTTCAAGGCTGCTTTAGACAGATTCGAAATATTCTCTTAAAAATACAAACACATACATATCTATATACTTAATAGTTGTCTGCGCGAAGTCGCATGCACACTCGCCTTGGCACTAAACTCGTACAACTTTGGCATTCATTTTCTATAATCATATATCTATCTGTGTATTACTGTGTGTGTGTGAGTATTTTTAACGATTTTTGTTACTTTGTTATTATATTTTGTTGATATGAAATCTTAAAATTCTCTTTGAAAATGTTCTATTGATTTACATATTGTATGTTATAAAAAATCTGAAAAAGAACAAAATGCTTAGCATATTCTTTATAGCGAAACGTTTGCGGAACATAAACAATAATAGATTCAAACATTTCTATTGTGCGCTGAGATTGGAACGTGTAAACGCTCAATGACGTTGAATGCCTAATTAATTTGCTATCAAAGTTTTAGTTAGTTTTGCCTTTTCTTACAGCTCACGTGTAATTTAATCAAAGCTTATTAATAAATGTACTGAAGACATTTTTTTTTATTTACGGAAATGTTAAAACAAACAAACAAACGAACGAAGCGGCGTGTTCTGCGCTGGACTGAGCTGAGCTAAAGTTGGGATCAGCGCACGGTTCAACGACATGACATTTTTATGCAAATGAATGTTGAAAATATTTCGTGTTGTTCGGACAATCGTTAAATTTGTAAGAAAGTTGACAATTTTACAATTTTTATTATTGTTTTTATTATTGTACTATTAGACAAGCACACGCGGCGTATGAGAATTTTATTTTACATAATCCTGACGCTGACGCTGACAAAATGCAACAACATTCTCGACTGACGTTGATGAAGTTGTCGTCGTCACATGCGCACTTCCGCGCTCAGTGCGTGCCAAAGCGTCGCCAGCTCAGCTCAGCTCACCTAAATGTAACTCAATTCAATTCGACTCGAACTGAGCTTCAGTTAAGCTCAAGTTGAGCTTCGAGCGTTCATTAGGTATGCAAGGCTTGTTGTTGCTTACGCCCGCACCGCGCTGTCAGCATGCTTTTGTATGAAGCTTCTGCTTTTGGACATATTCGTACGCATAGATTGACACTGGAGACAGGAAAATCAGCAACGCATCAGCGTTGGCATTATTGACGTCGTGTCGTGTCGTTGCGTTGCGTTGCGTTCGCTAGCCAATCTGTTCTGAATCCGTTCCAAAGTTGGTTGACAAAAGCCACACGCAGCCCGTTTTCAGTTACAGATTTCATGGCAAAACCTTCTCTGTGCCATTTACAGTAGTCAGACGATCGCTCTACTTTGGCAAATGGACAGACGGATAGACATATGGGCAGAGGCATGAAGGTGTGTTGGTGAGCCGGCTATACTTTAGTTTTGTGACAGAACAGAATCAGATTAAGAACATTCAATGAAAGTTTTTGAGGAATCGCCGACACCTTCTTAATGGCTTTATCGAGCCTGCCATTTGTATCTCTCTTTCTTTTTGTCTCTCTCAAATATTTGCTGCCTCTTTTATGTGTTCTTTTTTCTGCTTCATGGTTTTATTTGTTGGACTTTTGCCTTCCGCTTGCGCAGTTGACGTTGAATTCTTAGTCTTTGTCTTTTATTGTTCTGCCGGTTTGTTTTTTTATGGCACTCTGTGCTTTATCTGATTGTTGTGGCATATTAATTGAAGACATTTAAGTGATTTGCAATTTTTTTTTCTATTTTTCACCCTTTTGGCCTGAAGTCGCTTAGCCGCTTTTGGAGCCGTGTACCGTTTTTGATGGCAAACGCAAAAAAATTGCCAAAATGTTAAAAGCAAAAAAACGTTACCGAAATAATGAATTCGCAAATGTGAGTTTTATGTTTTATGCGCGCGCATGAATTAACACAAATTTCGTGTATTGTACTTAACTCATTTTTCGACTTCCGAGAGTCATTTGGAACGACTTCATTCATTTATTTCTGTCTCGTTGCTGCTTGGCTCAGCTCGGCTTGTCTTTTGTTGAGTGTTTTCTAATTGGCTGCTTTAGTGTTATTTTTGGCAGTCAATAAATTCACCTTAAGACTTAATTAATTATGCGTGCATTGGCGGCAGCAATTCTAAGCAACTTCTAATCTTGTTATTATTATTTTTTTGTTTTTTTTTGCATATGAATAGTTTTAGTTGCTTTGCTCAAGGCTGCGGCGACGTGAACCTTCGGCAATGCAGCTGAAGTTTTCTTCTTCTTCTTCTTCATTAACGTTTTATTTTAACATGGTTATTAAGTTTGGTTTCGACTTTTTGCTTAAATGTTTAAAGATTTGCAGCATGCATGAGTGTACGTGCAGCACGATTGCAATTAACTCACACCAAATCATTTGCCCACACAGACAGACAGACAGACGGACACATGTACATGCAGACTCACTCACTCACTCACTCGCTTAATAAAGAGTTGCTCATACATGCAAATGTAAGCCATGCAACCGCAAACAAAAAGCGATAAAAACAATAAAAAAACTCGCAGCGTTTTATGCATGTATAAATCAGCAACTAATTCGCACTAAGTTACTGCCTCCTCTTCCTCTTCGCCACTCTTGGATAGATCAAGTTGTGTTTAGTAGCACGATAAGCTTTGATTTTCACACGAATTTGTCAACCGTTAATTGATTGTCTTCGTCATTGTCATACATGGCGTATGCGCAATAAAAACATTTTCAAACTGAGCGAAAAATTATGAGAATACAATAATTTTCCACGTTACTTAGAACACCTTAGTAAGTCATTCTTTTGGCGCCTTCATCGTCATCGTCATAGGCGACAGACGACTGACGACTGACGACGCCAACAATCGATGCGTTGATGTGTTAGGCTTGCCTACAGAGTTACTGGGGTTAATTAGTTAGCGTTAAGCGTTTAATTGTTGTTGGCTTATGCATATTGAGTTTAAGAGTCAGGAGTCAGTGTCGCTGTGTCTGCGTCAATTTACATTTAATTTGAACAAAAAACAAAAAAAAAAGCTCTCAATAATTTTGTTTGTTCAAAACAAATAATTCACAAATACAAAATTTCAAAGTTCACTTCACTTTCCAATTATCTAGATTATTCTTTAGCACATTTTATTAGTATTTTTTTCGACATTACGTGAAAACGTCAGCAAACCAAATTGTATAAATAAATTAAAACTCGCTCAACTACTTTGACTTAAAAGCTGTTGGCGAACTTCAAAATTTCCGTGCGTTGAAGCACAAATAACGGTTGGAATTTCAGAAAAGTCGGCGTGACTCCGAAATCAGTTATCTGTCTGAGCGCCCTTTAGGCATTAACACATCCCGATGATGATGACGACGATGACCGCCCTTGTCGCGCTCTTTTTCTCACTCTTTCTCGCTCGATTGCTCTCTATCCGTTCTGCTAACTGCTCCAAAAAATCCAAAAAAAACCTCAACTGGTCATATTCAAATTTCCGCTTACGTTCGACCGTTCGTTGATGTTTTTCTGTTTGTTCTATTTTAATTATTTGGCAAATATTTATAGCACGTCAACATGAGTTTATTTGGTTGTTGTTTTTGTATGCAATATACGTTATTGTTTTCTCAAAAAGTACAACAAAAACTGTAAAGAAGATGATTTAAAAATAAAACAGAAAAACCCTTTCTTTCTTTTGAAAGCGTCGTGTGAGAATTACATGTGACCATGTGACAATTTTTTTGTACTTTTTTTTTATATTTACGATAAGTATATTTTTTTATTTGGTTTTTCGTTGTTCAATTTTTTTGCTTCATTCGTTTTGCAAATATTGGCAAAGCTTAAAAAGTCGTAAAAGGCGACAGATCACGACAACACGATTGTTAAGTGTAATTACCACAAGGCATTAAGCAGGTGAGGCAACTTGGCCACAATTACGAGTGCTTCTATAGCTGAGCGAGTGACGAAGCCGTTCAGGCTTATTGGCAAATTGCATTCAACGCGCACAAGTTCAAAACGTTTAGTTTTGGCCGCTGTCGCGCAGCAACCTTGGCCACAAGCGGGACGGACAAATCGATGTATATATATATCTTCTTTATATGTGTGTGTGTGTGAGTGTGTGCTGGTGCAACTTGAGTCCAGCTCACAGGTTTTGCACCGCAGAGTTAGACAAGTTTCTTTATATTTGTTTGTTTTTTTCTTATTAGATTAAAATATTGCTTTGGGTTAAGGTCGACAAGAAAAATCACAGACAACTTAAAATGAGCGTTTAACTATTGCAATCTTACTAACTATAGCTACATGTATGTATGTGCAACAACAACAACAACAACAAAAACACAAAGCCACTAACCACAACGCCAATTTGGGAAAAAAAATCTTGACTTTGCTTAAATACTTAAATTGCAAGAATCTCCAATAAATTTGTTTCGTAGCTCCGAAACTTGAACTTGTTATTGTCGTTGCTGTTGTTGTTGTCTTTATAATCTTAAATGCTAAGTATTATATGATATTGACACCACTGACCAACACTTTTGCAGACACAACTTAGTTTCTAAATTTTGAAAATATTTCACTTCCGTACCTTTTACTTTAAGCACTTTTCTTTTGATTTTTGCTCTTGCTGCTTTTGCTAATGAGCCGCAGATCCGTTGTTATTGATATATAATATTGAAACACGGACTTTATTTTGCGTTGAGTTATGTATGTGGGAAACCGTCAGCTGCGGTCGCCAAGAAGACACTAATATGTTGTTCTACCCGATCAGGTGTATAAATAAACAAAATGAACGGCAACGGCAACGGCAACGAAAACTCCATGCTCAGCTTGGCGCAGCTCAGACTCACAGACTCGGTCGATGGTCGGCGTCGATCGTCAATCGTCGGCGTCGGCGTCATCGGTATAGGCATCGACAACGACAACAACAACGACGAAGGCAGCGGCAACAGCGGCGGCGACTGCGCATGGCTCAAGCGACGTTTTGGCGCTGAGCAAGAGCAGTTCATTTTTTTTTTGGATAATTCGTAGTTTGAACTTTGTTTGGCTTTTGTTTTTTTTCTTGTTTTTTTACTATTTGGTAAATGAATATTTATTATAAATAAAGAAATGTGCTCCAATGAGCCAAATAAAGCAATCTAATTGTTAATGCTTTACTTTTTTTCAGGAATTTGCATGAAATTGTGTCAAAGGCAACTGGCAAGTGCTCGGTCGGTAGCAAAGCACTCAGAATATTATAGCTTGACACGGTACTATAAATGATTGTTGGATAAACAGTCGGGTTTTGTTGACGACACGTTTTCTCTGTCATTTCTCTTCTTGTTTGTTGTTTTTATTGCAATATTCGCGCCTTGTCTTGACCCCAAAGTCAACGAGATAAGTTGATTTTTGTTGATTCCTTTGATTTTTGCGTCAACAAAGCGCTGGCAAATATTTGCTCTTGGTCGCTTGTAAGCGCAACAATTGTGCCCTTTGAGCCCCAATTAATGGGTTTTTCCATTTGTGGGAAATATGGCATTTAATTTTTCAATTAACATCTCCTTTATGTAATTGGGCATAATGCGTAGAATCGTCTGCATTGTGCCGGCGCTCTTTCACTTGCTCTCATACACTTTCTAACTGTCGTACGTCTCGCTTACTCTTGTGCTTCCGGCTACTCTCATTGCATGCTTTCCGTTTCGGCTTCATTATGCAGCGCATTGCTCATTGATCAAACAACGTGTTTTGTTTTTGTTTTTTTTTTTTTTTGTTCATCTTTGTTGTTGTCTGTCAACGTTTTGAGTTTTTGGCATTAATGAAGTTAAACGTTATGAATTCGTAAATGACTGAATGGCTTTTCGGTTATCGTTATTGTTGTTGTTGCTGTTGCTATTGCTATTGCTATTGCTGTCGCTATGGCTTTTGGTATATTCGCATTTTATTACCGCTGCTTTGCTTTGATTTTCGCATTGCGTCGCCTCAGACCCTGAACTTCATTGAGCTGCCGAAGTCACTGCCGTGCGGAATAACGGAAATCACTGAACATATTCGAAGAGATAATAATTTTGTTCACTCCTTGACCAAGTTTTTGTCAATGCACACACATATACATGAGCACGGAATACTAGTTCAAGAACTTTATAGAGAAGCGTCGCAAACGCTTATCAGAATGCGGCGACATCTTCATTAATCATTGTCGCGTGTGCGATTCACTTGTAGTTCAGTGGCCTGGTTTTGTTTTGTCACACCTTCGGGGCTGCTCAAGGAACTCTTGATTCGCTTGTTGCTCGTCAACGTTGAGTTTGATATAAATTGACACGTTGCTGACGTATGAAAAGCATTATAGTTGGTGTGTTTCAACTAGAGCGAAATCTTATACCCTGCCTCAGAAGAGTTGAGTACTTTGAACTTTATTACTAATATGTATCACCTCACCCCACAAGTTACATATTCAAATTTGTAACAAGAGTTTTAATTTGTATTATTGTGAAACGACAGATGGTGCCTTGACCAATACACTAATCTTCCTACTGTCCGCTAGAGAGCGCAAAACAAATCGTCCTATCTAGCGATTTGGCCGAAGTAGTGGAATGTCTCAAGAAAACATAGGCGCAGCTAACATTTTATTTAGTTAGCGCCCTTTTTCGACAAAAGCTCAATAAACGCAGCGGGTCATGAGTTCGGTGTAAAAAACGATGACTGCTTTTTACTTGAGACGCAAGTGCGTATGGTCCAGCATTGACTTGTCTTATGACGCGGTATATTCAATGAGAACATGTTTGTAGTTATCATTCCTTTTCGTTTTTCTCGGCCAAACAATAACATCAGTTAATTTCGGTGGCCGAAATATTAATTTTCATACTGTTGGTGCTAACAGTGGTAGTGTTGGTAAAACACTCTTCTTATAGTAAGCATGACTCTGATATGAACCGCAAATGCAGTATTGGTTTAGCGTATGTTGCGGTACATTCCATAGGGGTTTTAACCCTTTCATGATTCCTCCTTCTTCTGGCTGTGGACGCTTTTGCGCCCAATTGACACTATTGCGATAATGGACACTATTTTCCGAACAAAACCGAGTAAACCCGAGTGTCTCCACTCGCGAGCAAACCACCTTTTTGTGACACGACGTTGGAGTATTGACTAAGCGCATGTTGAGCTACTTCCGCTGGCGATTTTAGCCATACCTTCGATCCACAGCAATCGAAAATCTTTCTAAACCTCTTCTTCTTCCACTTCTGCCGACGTCGGCCGTCACTTTTGCGTCAATTGACGCTTTTGCGTTTCTCACAAATTTTGTCGCAAAAAACGAAGCGAGCAAACCACAAAATAACCATCACAGGGTGGTGGCTATTTTCCCGCAAGTCAATTTACAATAAAACACTCTCAAATTATTTGCGGAAAAGTTAAAAAGTTTTAAACAATTCGCTTCATTTCAACGAAGCGAAGCTCGACATTGTTGAGTTTATCAAAGCGGTAACTTATTGATTTCGTTATCGCGAAAAGGTAAGCGAGGTAGTAGAATTTCGTCATAAGCCCACACATCGCACATATTTTTTCAGGGCCTGAAAAAGTGATAAATGTTATTCGGAGCACCTAATAACAACTTTAAACAAGGTGGTTGCTGATAAAACTTTCAGTAGCCACGTGTGCGTGCCCTTCAAGGTTTTCCACATAGCATACAAAACGCTCTGAAAAAGATGTTTTCTTGGCGATTCGAATCAGACAGTGAATTTCACTTGTTCGCCACCAGTGAGCAGCTTAATGCGCACTCCAGATCGTGCTTATGTAAAAGCGCAATTGTTTTATTAAGGGTCTCCCCCGACCCGTTCCGAAGCTCGCTTATTACAAATTACTTGCTCTGCTACAATCCAAAGTTCATTTCTATCGACAAAGCACAAACCGTTTTTTGTTTGGCAAAGCAAAGAAATTCAAACAAACAACGAATTGAAAAAAAATTCCCCAGGCAAAGTAAAATTACACCTGTTACAACTACAACTAGAATAGAACAAACGAATTAACAAACAAGCAGGCATTTATCACATATACAAATACACACAATACAGATACTTTTGGCTTTAGTTTCGGATTTTAATTAAATGCATTTTGTTACATTTTACAGTTCTTTTCAAATATAATCGTGAAACGTCATTTCAGTTGCGTCTCTAAAACATGGAAATCGAAGCAGCTACGAACTTGCTGCCGCGGGATTCTTCCACGTCGGACAACATTGAACAGTTGGCATCGACCAGTGAGCATTCAACGGCCGAGGCAGCCACCATCAGCTTGCGTACTGGCATGGCAGGTAACGCTGACGAAGACGATGATGACATTTTCGAACAAATGATACTACGCAAGCGACGCGTCTGGTGTCCATCAGATTCGCTCAGCAATAACTTGGACCTGCTTGAGGACGATGACGTTCTGGTCGAGGAGGATGACGCTGGTTGTCCCCTGCCTTCCACGCCAGAGGACACACAGCTTATCGAAGCAGAGGTGAGTCGTGTTGTTTGTTCCAAAATTCATTTAATAATTATTATCTCCAACTTTGAACCGCGCTCAAACTTATCTAAAAGCAAGTGGAAAAGTTCAAATCGCACGTCATGCATTCATTGCATATTTCAATTCAAATTTCATTCAAAATCGCCACAAAAATATAATCATTATTTTATGCCATTTCCGGCGCGGTCGCCGCTCTTATCGAATATGTCAATAATTTGTTATGCGCGGCTATTAACTATTGATTATGTGATAATTTTTATTATTTGGTAGTTGGCGGTTTTCATTCTAGAATGCTTAATCTAAAGCAGTTGTGGCAACTGCGATAAAACTCAAATCTGTTTATTTTTTAGTTTGTTTTTGTTTTTATTTAATTGCCACTTTTTTGGCCATTGGCCAGTTGTGTTGTTCTTGCAAAATTACTGTAATTGGGTGACACATATAATTAGGCCAGATAATGTACGTTACCAACACCAACAGTCATATGCGCACAGGTGCGGATTCACCAAGTGGTCGGCCTTTATTTTGAATTTTACTCAAACTGAGCAAAACAACAAAAAGTTGTTAGTGCGATTGATAATTTTGACTCGAAGCTGCTTTGGAAATTATGTCTTATCTTATCTCAAACGACGCATTTCAGTTCTGTCGCACTAGACACCGCAAAACAATCTAAATAAACAACTATTAAAAAACAGTGCGTCAAAGTCTGTGCGCGGTGTAAGTCTCGGAAAGAGTTATTCATATTGGTATTTTCGGAATGGCTGCGAAAGCGGCCCAAGATGTCATAGTCCACGTGGACAGTAAATCACCTGCGTTCAATGAGCCAGGGTACAGTAAAAATCTCAATGAAACCACTGTTGAATCTCAGTTCGAAAACGAGAAAGTTGAAGTTAGTATTGTAATCAGCGACTTGTTATGGCGCTGATAAGCATCGGAAATTGTTTGATCTTGACATTCTCACTTTGTACAGACAACAATTGCTAATTATACGTATTTGTGCCACGCAGATGACGGAAGTGTTGAAGGCGGGTGTGCTCTCTGATGAAATCGACTTGGGTGCATTGGCCCACAACGCAGCTGAGCAGGCTGAAGAGTTCGTACGTAAGGTGAGTCGAGCAGCATTTTGTTGTTTTAAAACACAAATACTAAAATTTGCTTAATTTCAGGTATGGGAAGCGAGCTGGAAGGTTTGCCACTATAAGAATCTACCAAAATGGCTGCAGGACAATGACTTTCTGCATCGCGGTCATCGACCGCCATTACCCTCATTCCGTGCGTGTTTTAAGTCGATTTTCCGTTTGCACACTGAGACCGGTAACATTTGGACACATCTGCTGGGTTGCGTGGCCTTTATTGGCGTTGCACTCTATTTCGTTTCACGTCCCTCGGTGGAGATACAATTGCAGGAGAAGGTCGTCTTTGGTGCGTTCTTTTTAGGCGCTATTATTTGCTTGGGATTCTCGTTTGCATTTCACACATTGAGCTGTCACTCAGTGGAAATTGGAAGACTGTTTTCAAAGTAAGCCATTTCAATCGAACTGTAAATTTTGTTGTATTGCGTATTTTATTAATGTTTAATTTGAACTTGACAAATTTAGATTAGATTACTGCGGAATTGCACTACTTATAATGGGCTCCTTTGTACCGTGGCTATACTATGGCTTTTATTGTCACTATCAGCCGAAAGTGATCTATCTGTCGGTGGTTAGCGTACTCGGTTGCCTCTCGATTATCGTTTCACTGTGGGACAAATTCTCAGAGCCTGCTTTACGGCCCCTACGTGCTGGCGTCTTCATGAGTTTCGGTCTCTCTGGCATTATTCCGGCCATACACTACAGCATCATGGAGGGTTGGTTCAGTCAGATTAGTCGTGCTAGTCTGGGCTGGCTTATATTGATGGGTGCGTATTAGCGAACTTAAATATTTGTATGTTTTGTTTTTTATTGTTTGTTTTATTTTCTTTACCACCTATCAACTAACCTCACGTCCCAACATCACAAAAGGCTTGCTCTACATAATCGGCGCCCTCTTGTATGCGTTACGTGTGCCTGAAAGATGGTTCCCTGGTAAATTTGATATATGGGTGAGTTATCGATTGATTTATTTATATCTATACAGTAATGTTTGTAATGTGATTGATTCTCTTTTGTAGTTTCAATCGCACCAACTTTTCCACATACTCGTCATTGCTGCTGCTTTTGTCCACTACCATGGCATATCGGAGATGGCAATGTATCGCGTCACTGTCGGCGAGTGTACTGTGCCCATTGAGCCGATAACATTTTAAGCAGTAGCCAACGTCGGGGTTTTCCTATAAAATATTACTGAAGGCAATAAAACACACAAGTTATATTTGTCAACTTGTTAAGTGTGTACGCAAGGAAAACGTCGCGTTTGTGAGCTTATTGGTCCTTGTTGTTATTCAAGTAGAACTTAATCGAGATCAAAGTACATAAAAAACTAGCGAAATCGTTTATAATCGAAATAAATTTGAAGTAGTTCATATGCTATAATTTGTAAAAGGTTTTTGAGTTTAATTCCATGCATCAATCATAGAAGTTGCGCGCGTTTGCTCCCGCGAATTTTCTTAAATTCTGTCTCAGGAAACGTTTAGAAATAATAGTTGTGCATGGAAATGTATTTGTTTGTTAAGAAAAATGAAAATGACAAAAAAAAAAGTCTTATTGAGTTAAGAGCGCGCGCGCAATTTCTCGGCAGCATTATAAACATGTTGGGCATTAGTATTTATTTTATTTAGAATTTTATTGACTACTTAGAATTTTTAATTGATTTCATTTAATATTGTTAAATATCGTTTATATGGCAAAAACAAAAAATGATTGAGGTCTCCAGAATGTACAATTTGCATAAATCAAGCATGAAACCACTGACACACACACTCACCACATTCATTTAAATTTTAAATCCAATGCTCCAAGATGGAAAATAGGACCACAAAATACACGCCTCATACATATATCTTATAATATATAGATGTCTCTCATACATAGTGCATACAGAATAAATATGTTAATTGCTTACACGCATGAACACTTCCACACCCTGCATTAATATACTTATTATGAATAAAGTTAATAAAAAGACTTCAAAAACGCTTGTTTAAATTACGACAAATCAGACAAATCAAAGTGACTTGTGGAAAAGTAATGCTAAAGAACAGTTCTGTAAAAATAAATGAATCTTTTTAAATTGAACCGGTTTTGTTTTGTTTGAACAATAATAAAAAAAAAAAAACTTAGTTTAAAATTTATCTGTGTGACATGAGTTTAAGCGGAAAAAAGCGCTCCCTTTTTTACGATACTCAATAAACGAACGGCACTTTTTTTTCTTGGAATTGTACTGCCCTGAGTCGGCACAGAATGCAGGACGACATCCACGGGCTCAAAAAGGTCGCGATTTCGTTAACAAAACAGAAAATATATGGCCAAGTGTGAAAAAAGGCACAATACCGAAGAAATTTGATATTTGGCTGCAATGTGCTCGAAAAAGGACACAAATCTGACCAAAACGACATTGTAGTGGAGTACTGGCACGCTCACTAGAAATATATGAACATTAAAGTGCCTTATGTGCTGTGTCGAGCTGCGTAAAATAGGCGATCTTGCGTCGACCAATAAACGCAAACTCCAAGAATTCAAGTTGTGGTTGCGCATGAATCTAGTTCGATGTCACTAACTCGACGACACGCTTTCAGTTTTCTACTTTTTTTCTTTGAATAAAAATTGACTATTAAATCGATTATCCGGATTTTCGATTATACGGAATACCCCTGGGTTTAGTTGATCCGGATAATCGAGTTTCTACTGTAGTTATAGAAAAATTAGGTTTTATTGATTGACCAATTGACTATTTCTCTCGCTTTTTATTATATTCTCGCTTTTGGATATGATTTAAGCCAACAATTTCGCCGTCTTCATGTTAATTTCAAATTATTATTGCGATTGGTCATGAGTTCGAAGCGAAGACTTTAAAACTGAGAGAGTAATTTTTAACAGGGCTAAAGAGAGAAAAAGAGAGACCGGCATCCCAACAGGGGGTTAACAGGGGGTTAGCAGCGCTGTTAATTAAAAAAATGGAAGTCGTTTGGCGTATGTTTGCTTGAAATTGAGGGTGACATGTGGCCCGTTTATTAAGTGTAGCATGCTTTTGAGGATATTCGGAAAATTTAACATTTTTGTTGAAAAAAACGGCCATGTGCTCGGGGAAATGATCATGTGCTAGGAGAGAAAATATAGAATTAGAGTGGCTTAAGTTCGCTTGAAATGGCAGGTGTCGTGAGTCAGTTTAACGAAAATTCTTAATTTCAGAGCTAGAAGAGATTTTACAGATGACAAGGGCCTGTGGAGATTTGGAACCAAATTTTTGGCGGCAAGTAATTTATGATAAAACGACTCAAATTTGCAAGAAAGCTTATCAAATGCGTCGCTAATCGGAATATGAATTATTGATTTGAGATTTCATACAAGACATTTTGTAAACAAAAACGACACACTGAAAAGATTCCAGTTTGCTGGGTGATAAAGTTTTTCTGTTTGCTTAGCAAAATTGTCCCATTTTACTACACGTTATATTTCTTAAACCGCTATTCTGGCACAGACTTTTTATTTTTGCCGATATAAATTTTTTGTTTTTTTCTATCGAATTCAAGCGGAAAATATTTTATTGTTTCTCAGTGTTCGATACAATGATGGCTTCGAAGTTGACTTGAACAGAGGTCAAACTTTTGTTTGTTGAACTGCAAATTGAATGTCGTCGCCGCGTCTCTTTCACGTGCCGACGGAGTGCTGTTGATGACTGGCGAATTCGGCACGATTGTTGACTTTGACCCGTGGTTGGACATCAACTTATTGTATATCTTTTTTTCGCCTTTTCTAGCGCTTCTTTAAGCTTATTGACGGTGGCTTTTTTTGTATTTTACTTCTTTAAGTTAACCAGTGCTCATCAATAATAGTCATTTACATATTCATGAAAGATCTTTTTAACTTTTTACGATGTTGCTTACGACTTTTAAACAACGCTTTTGTTCTGTTTGGCGATTACGAAATTCGACTTTGCTTTGCTTCATTGCTGCTTCTTTTGGCTGTTCTTTGACGACTTTTAAGGCAATCAACAACACACACGACGATTTTGAAGTTAATTTGCCATACAAGTCGGTCAATCGAGCGACATTTGAATCGCGTCTGAGCGGAAGTGTTTGACGAAATCGGTGTCGTTGAGCAAAAAAAAAAATGAAAATCTGTGTCAAAAACGCATCAATTAAGGCTTCGTGCAAGCAAAAGAAATTGAAGTCATAAATCTTCAAACTGCAAAGGTCGTCAGACAGCGGTTGCAAGCGTGTGCGCGCCTCATTATGGCGCAAGATCACTAAGATCTTTTGGCCAAAACAAAAAATCGCTCATTTCGGTTAAGCTAAAATGTTTTTTTACTCGCCGTCGATTTCTGACCTCCGTGCGCTCAAATCAAAATGTAATTTGCAAACAACAGCAACAAAAATCAGCATGGAATTTATGAGTTTTGCAATATATAAAATATTAAAATAGTTTTCAAGCTTTTGAGCATATTAATAAATTTTTTCACACTCGTTTTGAGATGAGGAAACCGCCGAATTGATTGTAATCGATTACGACCTAAGGCGGCGCTGGCATGCGATGAACCTTTACCGACCGACCGGTTATGTTAAATGAAGTCAACGAAGTCGCCCAAAGGCGCACTATTTGCTACTTCCAACGCGCACTTGAGCTTCAGTCTGTCAGCCGGACTCTGCGTAAATTTGCAGTCATTTACACATTTCTTTTCTATTGCTCGCATCTGAGATTTGAAGCTTTCACTCTCGCTCGTTGCTCACGTGACGTTTCTCGTTCTCTTGTGCGCAATTTTTGTTATTATTATTAACTTTAATTGTCTTAAATTAAAGTTCATTACAATTGTAGCAATTTTGAACAGAATTCGACTTTGGCTGGAATCTGCATTAATCATTTTACAATTTATTGTAGACGAGTTACATTTTTTCGTATTAATTCACAGTCTAATTAAGTCAAATACCTATGCATTTTTTGTTTTTGTTTTTGCTTTGCGGAAGCTGTGCACGTGAAGGTTTCCGCTCGTCCAATTCGTTCGCTCGGCGCTCAAGCTGTTGTTCAATGTCGTCGTGCGTTTTCGACGTTCGACGGGGTCCATGACTCGTATAAGCCCCTTTTTTATTATGTATTTCATATCTTTTCGTTTTTCATGCGCTGCGCTGTGATATTTAATTTTGAATTTATTAATGACTTTGTTTGGTTTTGTTGTTGTTGTTGTTGTTGTTGTTGTTTTTGTCTTCTTGCTCAGCCATTGGTGTTCGATAGTCATAAACTATTTGCCGTTGCTTTGCTTGGCCTGGCCTGGCTTGACTTGCCTTGCCGTATGCATGATGCTCTTTGAAGGCTTTTCGTTTCTTTCTTTGGCTTTTGAGTGTTATGGTCAAGGTCGACCAGGCAACGCCGTGGTTGAACTTGTCGTCGTCCGAGTCAATTTAGGCAAAGCGCATGTTGCTTTTCATGCATAGTTCATTGCTTTTTAATCGGTTTCAATATTTCTTTATGATCCGATTTACTGTTTGGCTGCCTTAATTGAATTTCGATTGATGCTTCATGTAACATTTAGACGCGGAAGAAGTAATATGTGAAAAACAATAAAATAATAACAAAAACGGCAGACATAAATTGAGTTTTAATGTTGAACGAGCCTATGAGGTAAAAAAAAACCTCTGAAAAAGAAGCTGCTAACATCTTTGAAGTTTTAATTGTCATGCAAATTGATTGTTGTCTTGTCAAAGATTTTAATTGTTGTTAACACTAAAAATTTAATGGACAACAACAAACGACAACAAAAATTGATAACGAACACGCACGTTTGTGTCTTAAGTCTTTTGTTTGAGTGCTTTGGTGACTTTGAGTTCACTTTTGGGCGTCTTTCTTTGTCTGTGTGTGAGTTTGTATGCCTTATCATATTGAAGGCAGACATTGGTGCCATAATGAGCGTTAAATGAAGCGCGACACACAGTTCAGCAAAGCTCAGCCAAAGTTTTAATAAACTAATGTCAAAGTCCATCAAATTTAAACTGAAAGTCGTAACTAATAATGTTTTTTTTGCTCATTAAAGACACTTGAAGCGAAACAGCGTGTTTAACTACGCTAAGTGACGCACTGGCTATGCCTATTGATAAGCTGCGACTCAGCTGCGACTTAATTCATCGAAAATCAGCGCACGCAAAGCCAAATCGAATTGAGATGTCTGTCTGTCGGTGTTGAGCATGTTAAACAGCGTTTGAAGCATGCTCGAAAAATGTGTCTATAATTTCGGCTATAGGCGACGTCAATTTGTGAAAAGCAAAAGAAACAATAACACGCACACACACACCACTTGTATGACCTTCAAAATGCGGAAGAAGAATTCGTTTCTTTTGGGGCGTTTGAATTGGGCAAAAGACATTATCAAAAAATATAAGTTATTATTTGCGCATTGCATGCCGAAGCGTACACAGCGTTGGCAGCGGGAAAAACACACCTCAACGGCAAAGAAATAAAACGCATTTTCACGCAAAAATATCATTAAAAAAAAAAAAAAACGAAGAAAAAGACAAAAAAAACATTATTTGCAACAACGCGAAAAACTGAAGGCGAAAAGTGCAAACTCATCTGGAAAGCAATTGAGCAATTAACGCAAAATGTGTTTGTGTGCACACAGACATGTATGTATGTATGTGTGTGTGTGTGTATGTGCCAAAAGCCTCTAAGTGCGCCCAAAAGTGCATTTGCCGTCTGTCGCTCTGTCGCGCAGCCGCCGCCGCCGTCGCTGCCTTGAAGCACGACTTTGAGGCAGAAGAAGAAGTGCACTGCAATTGTCTGCAAATGTTTTTTTCTTTGCTCTTCGCCTGGGCAGCTGACTTAATTTAGTCTTAGTCGCTTACACACACACACACATACATATAACTTTTTGTTTCTGTTTCGATTTTTGTTGTTTCGTTGTGTTTATTGTACTTTTTGTTGCTGTTGCTGCTGTAATTGCAAATGGCGCCGCCAACTTTATTTGACTTGATGATGTCGTCCGTCTGTTTGAGCTCTCAGTTCAGCACAGTTTTAGACTCGTTCGCTTATTTGCTGTTGGCCCATTGAATTGCATCATTTTCGCAAATGCACACAATTACTGACACACACACACACTCACACATAGGCACCCTTTGGCACAATAATTGCGCTTCTTTTTTGTATTTTTGCGGATTTTAAAGTTTCAGTTGGCACGTGTATGAAATTTTTTATAAATTGTATTTATTATAAACATTAATAAGTTGTGTGCTAATTAATAGTCACAGTTAATCAACTGACACAGAAGTACCGCAAGCTAAAAATGCATTTAATTAAAGCTGAAGCTAATAAATAAATCGTATTCCCGACGAAGCGACGAAGCGTGTAATCGCAAATAATAGGTTCAACACTCACCTTTGGTAATAAAATTGACGGCATTGTTCTTCACTGATTCGATCTAAAGTTGACCAAAGCGTCACTGGAATGTTGTCAATGTGCGCGGAGGCCCTTAAAACAACAACAACCGACATAATTTCGTTGATCGCTGCGCTCGATTGGAGCATTTTTCTCTTGTTGTTGTTGTTATTGTTATTATTATTTTACGAGCAACTTGTATGACAAACGACCATACGAGTAAGCAAGTGAGCACATGTGTGTGAGTGAGTGAGCATTCGAACGAGCACGAAGTCAAGCGAGCGCCCTCAGCTTGAAGAAGAAGAAAACGAAGACAAAAAAAAGCACCTGCTGCTTTACACAAACACAAACACACACATACACTCATGCCACTCACACACAAACCCACATACACATGCATGTCGGCAAGCGGAACCGCGCATAGAAGACGCTTCGCTGTCAACGGACTGGGCTTAGTCTGCTGCCGGAGCTCCAGCCGAGAAGTACGCCAAACGGATTAAAACGCAGTCGAAGTAAAATATTTAATATTGTGTAGTCGCGCAAATTCACACGAAAACGGATCACTCGAGTGCTGCATTTAGAACGCGAGCGGGTTCGTTTCACTTCAAAACTGTGAAATAAATTTCGAGAATAGAAAATTTTTCCCAAAACATTACGAAAATTGTGCGAAAATTACATTTAAATATTGCAAAAAAAATAATAATAATAAAATTGTTAGCAAAAACAAAAAAAAAAGGATATTGAAAGTGTTATTTGTGTAGAAAAAGATTTTGAAATTACATATATTTTTTTTTTGAAAATATTTTTCAGGTGTTTGTGCAGTTCTTAAAACAAGTTAACTGTTTTTGAAGGCAAGTAAAAAATTGATATTAAAATTATATATTTTTTGAAGCACGAAAAAAAAATTTAAAACAAAAGGACATCAAAGAGATACAAATCAGTTCAAATTCATAATTCATATATTCATATTTGTTATTTATGTGAACACGTTTCAAATATTGTATTGTTATCTTGATTTTTTATACGATTCGAAACTATTTTGTTGCGATTTGAATTACGAAAACGGCAAAGCGAATCAAAGCCAAACAAAGCGAAATTTTGTATTGGAGACAAGAAAAAAAACTGCTGAGCTTTTGTTGGCATTATTATTGTTGTTATTGCTGTTGTTGTAGGTCAACAAAATTTCAAAATGTGTCGCGCATTCAGAGACAATCAATAAAATAAAATAATTTCGAGCACATTAACATAAAACCATGTGAACCAACCGAGTGGAGGCAAAGACTTTGAGGTCGTGAATGTTTATGCTGAACAACATATGTTCGATTTTGGCCAAAGTAGCATCAAAAGCGTTGCGCAGCATCACAAATGATGTTGGCTTATTTATTACTTGGCTCGTTTAACGTTCATGCACATAAATTTTTATGAAACTCATTTTTGCTCTGCTCTGCTCTGCCTTGCTTTACTTTTACGTACAACAATCAAAACCTGGAAAATGTAAACAATAAATAATAAATAAAAAATATCAAAAGAAGGTAAATAATAATATGAACAACAGCCAAAAAAAAAGTGCTAAAAGTAAAATACACAAGAAAGCTAAAAAAAAGATGTTGGCCAAATGCCCTTCGCCAACGGCATTGCCGACTGAAGCGGCGGCACAGACTGAGCATGAAGTCGTTGGACAAAAATAACAAAAGGTTGATGTTGGTCGATGGTGGTTCCGTACCTCAAGTAATGCTGCAGCCGCTTATTTGTTTACGTTACGGGCTGCGCCAAACTGTTAATGAGTAAAAATATCAAGCTTGCAGATCATCATCAGCATCAACATCAACAACATCAAAGTCGCAGACGTTGACGCCCGAATGATTGTGAAGGTTATTAAATCATATAAAAAAAAAAATTATATTTTCACTTGTGCGATGTGAATACAATTGGCGACAACAGACGCCACACATGATGGCGTTTTAATTTCTTGGCCCAATTGAGGTCATTGAGGCACGACTTACACTTCCCAGAAGTTTGACTCGTCCCGCCCGCAATGCGCTACGCTCACTAACACTTTGACACTTCACACAGTTGCTCTCGTTACGCCAACGCTTCGGCGATGCTTCTGCCGCCGCTGCTGGCCAGAAGTGTGGTAATAACCTCGTGCTCGTTGTGCTCGATTTCGCTTTTTTCTTTTCATTTGTCACTTTTGTCACTTTTGCTGCTCTTTGCGACAATTTATGACTTAATTTTTGCTGCCCGGTGGGTGTGTGTATACGTGTGTGCATGCGAGTGTGTGTGTGCACTCGAGCGAGTTATTTGCTTAACAAGCTACGCTGTATGCATGCCGCTTTCAGCGCTCGTTCGTTATGAATTATGGCAAAGTAAACAAATTTCTTTAACTTAAGTAAAGCAAAAGAAACAAATAAATAATAAAAATAAACAAATAAATAAATAAAACACAACATAATTACGAGAAAAGCTGATGACGTGCGCAGTCTTTCGGCTTCTTTCAGTTGTTGTTGCTCCGGCCAAGTGAGACTCAGAAGGTTTTGCAGCAGCATAAAAAAACTCAAGACTCAAAATGTGGACTTACCATATGTGTGTCAATATTAACCGCTTCGCAGCGCCATTGATGACTTGGTTAAATTTGTCACCCTTGGCCGGCTGAGAGCGCAGAGTGTAAGCGAGAGAGCATTGAAGTGGCCAAGTGTGAGCCAAGTTGACGGAAATTGCAAATAAAAAAAAGTACTTAAAATACAATAACAAATAATGTGCTAAGCTAATTGATTTTCCGTTGTGATTTTTTTGTTTTTTTTTTTTCGTTCTTAGTTTTCTTTGTCACCGTCGAATTTATTAATTTAATAATTATTCCGCAGTTAATGATGATGCAAATACAGTGAAGACATTCAAGATAAAACACGCAGGCAACAAATTTCTTTTAGTGCGCAATTGCCACGCCCACTTATTTGTTTAACGGTCAAAAAGCAATTGACATAATTAAAAGTCGAAGGCCTTTCAGCGTTCTTAATAAATTTCCATATGAACAAGGCTCGCAGCAAACAAAAGACTCAAACAACAAACTTACGCTGCGTCGTGAAGCGTTCAAACTCAGCAGACTCATTGTGTTTTAATTATTTTATTATGATTATAATTTTCTAATAAAAAAAAAAAAAACAAAAAACAATCAAACAAACACACACACACACACAGACTGGGATCGAATACTGACAACATTTTGTATAATATTTCTGAACAGGCTTCAAGCAAACAAAAGATTTGAGCAGCGAACTCAAACGAAGCGCAATAAATCATGTTCTTTGTATGCGTAAATGAAATAAAGACAAAATGGTAAAAACAAAAAGTTGATAAGAAACATTTGAGATATTTGGAAATGGAATGAAATCATTTGTAAAACAAATTGCTTACATAACACGCCTAAACGTGTATTACTTGCACCGCTTTAAAATAATAACATTGAATTCGTTAATAAAACAAAACAAAAAATAAAATTCTATTTGTTTTAATTTTATTTTATGAACGAAAGCAAAACAGACGGACGAGCGAACAAAACAAAATGAAACGTTGACTTCTCTAATACTTATATACAACAAAGACAAGTTTTGTGCGACAACAAATCTCTAATTATATTATGTTAATTTCAATGCGTATATTCTAATAAACTGTGATGTGTGTGTGTGTGTGAATTATTTTTCCAAATGAACTATTAATGTATTATAACAAAATAAAAAAATAAATATGAAATTGTTTTTGTCTGCAGTTGAAAATAATACGGAAACGCTTCACTTGAAAGTAACTTAATAACATTTGTATTTGATAAGCAAACAAGTGTTTAAAAAAAGGGTCGAATAAACAAAAAGCTCAACAAGTCAAAAGAAATCCAATCAAATCGAATCTAATCGAATTGAGTCTGTCTTGTGTTGTGTTGAGCAAGCGTGTTGAAGGGCCCTAAGCTGCACAAACACTAGTTCAAGGTCTTCCAGCAACGATTACAGAAATCTCACAATCAGTGTCTGAGTGTCTGCCTTAACGAAAAATATATTAACGTAGGCCATATTTTTGTAACCGTAATCTGCATAAAATATCGATTTAGCAATTTGGTTAACTCGTTTAACCCTGCCAGCACTAAGAGCAACAACGCACACCGCCACTGAGCTGACTCGTCCAAAACACTGTCATAAAGTTAGTCACAGCCACAGGCTTAGCCAAAGTTATGGCCTCAGTGTCAGTGTCAGATACGGCATCAGTCTCAGTCTCTGTTTTGATTTTGTTGTCTGCTGCACAATGCATAAAATCATTTCCTACGTCGTCATGCGTTTTGACCTTCAGCTTATTGGCTGCCAAAGCAGTTTCTCGACTTCTTCGACTCAACTCAACTTAACTCAGCTCAGCTTGACTCGTTTTCATTTTCAATTTCGTTTTCGATTGAAGTTTTAAATCAATACGCACTTATTTATTTCATTATAGTTTTTGTTTTCTTGCTTTTGATGATGGATTTTTATGTTTTTTTTGTTTTTATTTTTGATTTTGATTTTCTGAGCCTTCCAATTGGCGCACATGCGTAAAACATTTGCATGACGCTGCGTTTTCGATCTTCACAAATTGTCAAGCGTCCAAAGTGATTTCATTGAATTCTTCTTCTGGTTTGCGGTTTGTGTTAAATTTTCGTTTTTTTATTTTTATTTACTTCTATTATAATTTTTTTTTTTTATTGCGCCATTTTGTTCCTCATTTTATTGTTATTATTGATTTTGTCCATTGATGTGTTGAACAAATCAAGTTGAGTTGCAACCTTCAAAGCTGCTAAATAAGTTTATGTTTATTGTATTGAAATTCATTTTTATTTAACTTATTTTTTTGTTCGTATTTTTATTTTTTTGGTACTATTTGTATAAAATTCTGACAGTTTGTTTGTTTTTCGTTTATTGTTGCTTTGTGCATCAATCATTATCATAATTATGATAATCATCATTATTATTATCAGTGCTCATACGCAATCGCAGACATCGACTCATTACGTATACGCAGCGTGCTTTACGCATATTTAAATAGTTTTTTTTTTTCGTTCATTCGTGCGTTTTTATTTTTTTTTTTAGAACTTATGAAAAAGCATCACAAATTCTGTTGAAGCATCAGAACTTTGAGCCACTCGAAATGGTTATACAAAACGTGCGCATTGACTTTTCCAACTTTTTGGTTTTGTTTTCGTTTTTTTTTTTTTGTATTTTTTGGCAGCCCAGCACGTGTCTGGCATTTAATGACGAGCAACTATTTCCGAAAAGCCGCAAAAATCATTCGACATGACGTCACAGTGCCAAACTGTCAAACTGTCGTTATCGATGTCGACGTTGACGTTGGCAGAGTCGCTGCGCCCACATTGACATTCAAATTCTTTGAATTGCACTAAAAATTAACACTTTTAAAGTATTTTTTTCGTTGCATTTGTTACTGTTAAACAAATAGGAGAAGTCTTAATTGAAACTGCTTACATTTTGTGCGTTACTAATAAGTTTCAATTCCCTATCTTCTTCTTCTTGTTTTTTTTAATTTTAATTTTATAACTTACACGCGCTTGACGACAAACTGAAATTGAACTTGGCCTGCGGGAACATTGTCAAAAATTTTAATAGAGGCAAATGAGAAAAAAAAAACGAAGAAACAAACAAAAACAGCAAAGAATGAAAGAATTCATATGCAAAGTGTTGTGTGATCGAAGATGTTTTCGGCAGCGTTGCTCATAAAAATTGCTGAGCGCGAGAGCGAAAGAGACAAAAACAGCACATTAAAGCGCCGAAAAGTTTTAAATTTGCATTTATTATTAAAAAAAATACCTTCTATTTTTTTTTACTTATTTTTTAATAACAAATAAATTAAATATGCAAAACTTACAGCAACAAAAAAAAAAGAAAATTAAGCAAAAGAATATGCTTTCAAACGAGCAATTCATTTGAGCATATCACCAAGAGAACCAGTTCCAGAAGTGTTCTTGAAGAAAGTATCACGCAATCGAAATTCAGACGCTAATTTGTTTATATAATATTTGATAAATGTGTGCGGGCAGACAGACAGATGGACGGTTGGACGGACGGACATGGACAACGCTTAGCTCAACTTTAGCATTTATGTTTTGTTTATTGCTATAAAAAAATAGTTAAAAATAGAAGAAAAAAATGATAGTTAAAAAATTGCAAGCCAAAAAAAAAAAAAAAAATCATTTACTTAAAGCATGCTGACGTTGCATAATTTTGGGCATTTTGAGCGTACTCAGTCAGCTTTGCATAAATAAAATGGAATCGCGAGAGCACAGTTGTACAAGATGACTTTATTTTTCTGGAAATTGTGATTTGTTTGCTTGTTTGTTTATACTTTTCTTTGTACAATATTTGCTTGAAAACAAGTTTATGCTTTTAGTTAAAGATATTTCGTAGATTTGGAATTCTTTCATTCAGCCAACATAAATAATAGCGCAAGAACAACAACATCAGCATGACTTTGACAAAATTCGTTACGATTGAGAAATGTAACAAAAATGGCTTGAGAGCCGAAAGCAAACCTTCGCTGCTATGCTGATTCATATACATACATACATATATATAATATGTATATATCAGTAAGCCAACTGGGCCATTGACAGAACGAGTATGGAGTACAAAAATGAATTCGAGAAAAACACAAAACACACACAGAAAAGTTATGATCAAAAATTAAGCAAAAATACGCATCATCATCATGGCACACGTGCAAAATGCAAAGCGAAGCGAATTTTCAAAACGGATTGAACAAAATTGAGAAAACCTATGAGACTATGCGAGAAAAATAAGAAAAATAATAATAATAAATAAAGCTCAACTCAATCATTAAAGCGCAATCAATGCTGCCATTTGGCAACAATGACCGATATCAAGTATGCAAGTAGTACTTTGGACTCGCCATGCAAGGCAAGTCACACACAAACGCCAAGTGGTGGTTGGTGACTGGGGAGTGCGGAGTTCGGAGTTCGGAGTGTCGAGCGGCTGGTGGCATGTAGCAAGTCATATAAGCTCAATGCGAAATCGAAGGACTTTGATGACTTACACTGAGCATGATTTGCTGCTATTTTTGTTGTTAATAGTCCCAGTGCAGCTCACATCAGCAAGGGGCGTGCCCTACGCTGGCAAATACATAGTCAATGCGTATGAAAATAGCACAAGTATGCAAGTCGCCGATGGCTTAAAAGGGCGCAGAAAACTTGTTTCGCAGAAACCTAGACTAGTTCTTGAAAAAAAAATAAACTGGTTACTAGTTAGCTCATGTATCCTTGAACTATGTGCAAGCGTTCAAGCGCTGAATCACTACTGCTGCTGCTGCTGCTTCTGCAATTCTACTGCATTCTTTCTTTGTCTTCTTACTCTGCATTTTCAGCCGCTTGTCATACAGCACGAACACACAATTTAGTATCTTTTCGCTGACTGGTGCGTTCCAAGTAGTGAAATTCTCTTGTGCTTGGCTTTAAAGCATGCGCGTACAGAAAACAATTAAGCAAAAAAAAAGTGACGATGTTGCAGTTAAATTTTCGCATTTTCCCCCTTGCCAACAAGCATGATTGTTGACATAGCTGAACTATTTATTGGGTCAATAACATAGCGAGAACTGACTAACGATTTCTCTTGAGCTAATAAATATTTGGCAACTGGCATTGATAAAATGTATTGCGGCCGCTGACGCCTTGGCGAGGGTGGCTTGTAAGCACGAGGATCGCCCACAAGCAAACAAGTTGAATGGTGATTGTGAACTATTTGCTTTGAAATCATTTTGAAGAAAGTTGTTGTACGCCATTTTGTTTGCTTCGACAATTAACGGTATTTGCTGTGCAATTAACAAGCCCAAGCTTCAAGGGCAAAGACTAGCCTTTAGAACAAAATGCAAATTTCTCTAACTTTTTTTGTTTTCATTTATTTATTTATTCGTTTTAGTTACCCTCCCCCCGAATCACAGTCGTTTCAACATTTAAACGCCATGTCGCTCAGATTAAACGAATCACAGACGATAGTCGATCGTATGGTCAACTTTTTCGTTGAGCATGAGGATATGCGCACAAAGGTAATGAAATGTTAAAGTTACGTTGAGCCTCGTAGTGTTATTGATATACTCGTACCGCTATAGAGTTGGTTCCTCTCGAATGCGCCCGGGCCGCTCTTCACGATACTCGCTGCCTATCTATACTTCTGCCTTTATGCCGGGCCACGCTACATGCGCGATCGCAAGCCCTTTGAGCTCAAGAACACGTTGCTAATCTACAATGCCGTACAGGTGCTGCTCAGCTGGGTGCTCTTCTACGAGGTAAGCCTGTCAACTGTCAACTAACATGTTTAGTTTTTTTTCAATCAAGTGTGCTTTTTTTATTTAGGGATATAAGGGCGGCTGGGGCGGTCATTACAACTTTCGATGCCAGCCAGTCACATATGCCACTGATCCGATTTCAATGCGGGTAAGTAGAGCACGTCCTTAGAGAATTGCCGAAATGATTTAATTAAATGCAGATGGCACGCGCTGTTTGGCTTTATTATATCGCGAAAATTACCGAGCTGCTCGACACGGTCTTCTTTGTGTTGCGTAAGAAACAACGTCAGATCTCGTTCCTGCATCTCTACCATCATACGCTGATGCCTGTGTGCGCCTTCATTGGCGTCAAGTACTTTGCCGGCGGTCATGGTACACTGCTTGGCTTCATCAACTCCTTCATACACATCATCATGTATGCATACTATCTTCTATCGGCCATGGGCCCACAAGTACAAAAGTATCTGTGGTGGAAGAAGTACATAACTATTCTACAAATTGTAAGTGCTAATGCTGAATGCGTTTTGCATTGATTGTAATACTAATGTGGTCTTATTTTTCATTACACAGGTTCAGTTCTTGATCATTTTCGTGCACACACTTCAAATTCAATTCCAGCCGAACTGCAACTTTCCCAAGTCCATCGCCGCTTTGCTCACATTCAATGCCGGCCTCTTCACTTATATGTTCAGCTCCTTCTATATACAAAACTACAAGAAGGAGGCAGCGGCTCAGGCTAAGGCTGCTGCATTGAAGAAGGACTAAATTACGTACGCCTCTGCGCAACGCGTTGGTTTTTAATTGTACATTTTATGTAGTTCTTAAGAGCTAGTTTACTTACTTATTAGTCACATATACATATGTATGTATGTATGTAGTATTTACTTGGTAAGCATATGGCGATCCAACTGAGTTTCCACTTTCATATCACATGGGCGTTCTTTCGATAAATGGCAACAAGAGACGTCGATTAGGGAATTTACTTTAATACGAAACTAGTTTATATCCATAATCGTTACCGGCAACGGTCATTAGATATAAGTTTCTAAAGTTTAGTTAAGGTTCAGATTCAGTGGTCGTAGGCGTGTCCGCCGCATCGGCGTCAACATAAAAACAAGCGAATCGTGTGTGTGCGAGTGTACGCTCTTTGTATTAATGGGACGTGCAATAGGACCAAATATTTTAGAATACACATCAGAGCTTTGAATCCGCCTTTGTCGCTCGTTGATGATATAATTACATCAGCCAACATAAGATAATGATAAATTGAATTTTATGTAAATTTGAAACATTTATAAATTACAATAAAAGTCATAAAAAAAATAGTTTTTACTACATATAAAAAAATAAATTTGTATATAGTCTATTAAGGTAAAGCGAAATAAGATTCAATCGAAAAAATGGGCGTGGCACAAAAGAAGGCGTAACGAGTATATAATCTTCAGCAAGGCTGTGAAGATGCTATATCTTTAGTGGTTATTTCCAAAAAATTTGTAATGTTCATTCTTTAAATACAATTGCAAGCGTAAATACAATTGAGGCCCCTCAGAGGCCTACAAACTTAAATTTTTCGTAAAATCCAGATTTTTTGACCGATTTTCTGAAAATTTTGAACACTATTTGAATAGGCGACGTCAGATCGATATGTTTTTGTAGATTGAGGGTGTGGCACCACTTACCATGTGTGTACTCGACTATACCGCCCTTAATAGAATTCAAACAGAAGGCGCTGCAAAGTTGTCAATTGTTAATGTCAAATTTGATAGTTGTTTTTAATAAGTTCGTACACAAAAAATATTTATTTATTTTCAGTTGCTTAAGATGTTTCGGCTAACCACATGCTGTTGTAATTGCTGTAGCCTTCAAATTGGGGTCTTTATAATTGGAATACATTACATAATAGTAGGATTTTTCTTTTCTATGAGTACAATTGCATATTTTGCTGGTGCTGACTATAGCGGCTTGAATAATAGGTATTTCACAATCAAACGAACACACGAAATTATTTCGATTCCGTACGGGCCATTGTGTTTATTTTTAGGAATTTTCCTTCTGATTGGTTCTATAAAAGTAAGTTCAGAAAAGTTGTTCCAAAATATATAATTTATTTTCAAATAATTTCAGGAAAATGCATGTTGTACTTTGGTGGGTGTTATTTTGATTCCAATCGCTATTATCCTTGTTAATGTGAAATTCTTGTTTTTCGCAATGTTTTTTATTCGTAAGATAAATCTTGTTAAAAAACAGTCAAACCGAAATTGATTGTTGATATTACAGCTCTCGAAATCTATTTTTGGCTTGCCGCATTCTCTTTTCGCATTGAAGTGTTGGAGAGAAAACAGTAATCTTTTGACGTACAAATTTTTGAGATTCTCGTATACTCTTATCGCCTTAATGTTTTAGAGGGTAATCTTCTGATGAAGAAATTTTTGGTGTTATTTAATCTTTACAAAATTCGCTGTACTTGAAATTGTTGATCAAAAAAATAAATTTCTTTATACTGAGTCTTGACGAAAAACTTATTTGGAGTTCCTTTGGATTTAGCTGTTCCCTTATAACTGTGAGCAGTGTAATTGGAGTTCATTATTGAATAGTTCTTGCCAGCTTTGATCTTTTATTTCTTTTAGAAATGGACAATTTTAACAATATAACTTATAACAACGAAACATAATTATTATAATTATTATTATTGCAATAAGTATGAATACATTTTTATATTGGCAACATGTTTCCTGAAGAGGACTTGATCATCATTGGTTGTATTAAAGTAAGTCAAGAAAAATTTACGCTACATAGATATATTTTGAAATCGCTTTTGGAGAAGGCAAATTGGCTTAATAATTAGAAGTATACCCCGACAGCTATAAATAATTAGTATATCAGCCTTCAATATCTATACGTGGACTGCAGTATTTTCTAACCACAGTGAATTCTGGACCTAAGATGTTATTCAGTAAACTCTCGCAGCGATTTTTAGTTTTTATTTTAACATTTTTAAATAAAATAACTCAAATAATTGCATAAAAAAATTGTTTGTTTTAAAAATACTGCTATGTATGTGTGCTTTTTTTTATGAAACAACATCACTTTCTACCAAAAAAACTAACTTTGTTTCTCTCAATAAAATAAGTTAACTGAATCACTCCGACAATATGTCAACATTCAAGCAGAAGGCGATACTTATTTTTCAGATTTGATAGTTATATTTCTGAAAATAATCAATTTGAACACATATAGTACTAAAGCAGTTGCCACAGAATGTGCCTACCGACGAAATGCTGCTGCTGCTCCCTTCGAACTGGGTGCATCATAATCGGCGTTTACTTTACATGTTGTTCAGTGTCTTATTTAGTTTGGGCAATTACACTTTTCGTTTTAACAAACAATTCGAATGTAGTCCTCGAAAGTTATAGAAACGAAACTTATTCAGTCTTTAGTTTCGACTACGGAGTAATACTGAGTCTAGTGGCATGGGTTCCATTACTTATTGGAATTCTACATTTACTAACAGGAATTTCTACATTGATCGGTGCAATGATGGTAAGTAATGAATTGTACTCCTAAGTTTAAACTAAAATTTGCATATTGTTTTAGGAAAAGCCAGCATTTCTTGTAGTGGCTCTTGTTTTTGTGATAGTTACAATGGTCACCGCGCTATGCACGAT
The DNA here is from genome assembly GCA_034638295.1 of Phortica okadai. Classification (NCBI taxonomy): domain Eukaryota; kingdom Metazoa; phylum Arthropoda; class Insecta; order Diptera; family Drosophilidae; genus Phortica; species Phortica okadai. The sequence continues at coordinate 1,157,529 of CM067849.1, read as the reverse complement.
TTATTTTTTCTCCACTCTAATTCTTAGTAAGCTAACTCACTTTAATTCTAAGCGAACAGTGTTGCTTGTAGTTTTACAGCTCCATTGTCAAATACAGCTTATCAGCAATAAATTGTTTTTGTTTTTTTCAGTATTATATATATATTTTTGGATTTGCATATTTGCATACCATAAGGAACTTAAAGAATGACTTAAATGCAAACAAATCTTTGGTGATACTTGCAAATTTGTAAATTCTCTGTATTTTGGAATTGTTAGTCAAAAAATAAATTGTTTCGTATTAAAAAAGTGTAATGTGTTTACGTCTTATTTCTGATAAAAGTTCGTTGTTAAATTGTAAAGAACCAAATTTTGCCTCCGCCGAATTAACATTACAACAAAAGGCATTGTAAAGTTGTGGCAAAATTATATTATTTTCTGAACATAATCAACTTGAACATGAAAAGTACTTATGGAATCTTTACTGTTATTAGCAAATTAATACTTTCCTCAGAAGATTCTATATTCGATGTTACTGAGGAGTTGAGCTCTCAAATATTTTTACTTTCGAAAAATACACTAGGAATATATTTTTTGTAATAGGAATATATTTTTGGATTACAATGGAGAAATAACTTAAAATAAATCGATGATTTGAAGAAAAATACATTTTTGGTGTTAGCTTATCTTTATACCCTGCACACACTGTGTACCAGCCTTTAAGCGAAATGAATGTAACGCTCAGAAGGATGGGAGGGGGACCCTATAAAGTATATATATTCTTGATCAAGACGACAAGATAAATTGATTAAGCCATGTCCGTCCGTCTGTCCGTCCGTATTCACCAATGGTTTTCGGAAACTATAAGAACTAGAGACTTGAAATTTGGAGGCTAGATTCGTGATGCTCGGCAGCTGATCAAGTTCATTTTTTTTTGCCACGCCCACTCCTTCCCGACCATCCTAACCCACCCACTTTTTTAAATCGCTATAACTCAAACATACAAAGAGACAGAAACATTAGTATGTAGACTCAGTATGTATAGCCCTACAAAACTGCATACCACAAAATCCCTCCCTCCTTTTTATTTCCCCTCCCCCAGTTATTTTCTGTAAATTGCTATATCTCCAAAATTGACAAAGGCACGACCCTGAAAATTTATATACAAGCTCAGTGATAATACATCTTAAAAACTGCATACCAAAAACTTCCCCCCTCTTTGATGGCTACCTCTCAGAGGACTACAAACTTAAATTTTTCGTAAAATCCAGATTTTTTGACCGATTTTCTGAAAATTTTGAACACTATTTGAATAGGCGACGTCAGATCAATATGTTTTTGTAGATTGAGGGTGTGGCACCACTTACCTATGTGTGTACTCGACTATACCGCCCTTACTGGTTTTACACAGAATTCAAACAGAAGGCGCTGCAAAGTTGTCAATTGTTAATGTAAAATTTGATAGTTGTTTTTAATAAGGATAATCAGTTCGAACACAAAAAAATTATTTTCAGCTGCAAATAATTAGTATATCAGCCTTCGAAATCTATACGTGAACTGCAGTATTTTCTAACCACAGTGAATTCTGGACCTAAGATGTTATTCAGTAAACTCTCGCAGCGATTTTTAGTTTTTATTTTACCATTTTTAAATAAAATAACTCAAATGATTGCATAAAAAAAATTGTTTGTTTTAATAATACTGCATGTACTTATGCGTGCTTTTTTTCGATGAAATAACATCACTTTTAGTTTAGTTTAGCCAAATAAACTAACTTTGTTTCTCTCAATAAAATAAGTTAACTGAATCACTCCGACAATATGTCAACATTCAAGCAGAAGGCGATACTTATTTTTCAGATTTGATAGTTATATTTCTGAAAATAATCAATTTGAACACTTATAGTACTAAAGCAGTTGCCACAAAATGTGCCTACCGACGAAATGCTGCTGCTGCTCCCTTCAAGCTGGGTGCATCATAATAGGCGTTTACTTTACATGTGGTGCATTGTTTTGTTTAGTTTGGGCCATTATACTTTTCGTTTTATCAAACAATTCGAATGTAGTCCTCGAAAGTTATAGAAACGAAACTTATTCAGTCGTTAGTTTCGACTTAGGAGTAATATTCGGTCTACTTGCATGGATTCCATTAGTATTTGGAATTCTACATTTACTAATAGGAATTTCTTTATTGATCGGTGCAATGATGGTAAGTTATGAATTGTACTCCTAAGTTTAAACTAAAATTTGCATATTGTTTTAGGAAAAGCCAGCATTTCTTGTAGTGGCTCTTGTTCTTCTGATAGTTGAAATGGTCACCTTGGTATGCACGATTCATTTTTTCTCCCTTTTTCCTATTGGTAAGCTTACTCACTTTAATTCTAAGTAAACGGTGTTGCTTCTAGTTTTACAGCTCCATTGTCAAATACAGCTTATCAGCAATAAATTGTTATTTTTTTTTCAGCATTATATATATATTTTTGGATTTCCATATTTGCATACATTAAGGAACTTAACGGATGAGTTAAATGCAAACAAATCTTTGGTGATACTTGTAAATTTGTAAATTCTCTGTGTTTTGGAATTGTTAGTCAAAAAATAAATTGTTTCGTAATAAAAAAGTGTAATGTGTTTACGTCTTATTTCTGATAAAAGTTCGTTGTTAAATTTTAAAGAACCAAATTTTGCCTCCGCCGAATTAACATTACACATGGGCAACAGATCAAGTTTGAACTTTTTTGTGCCACGCCCACTCCTTCCCGCCCATTCAGCATCACCTACTTTTTCAAAACGCTGTAACTCGAACATCCGAAGTGATAGATTTATGAAAGTTGGTATGTAGACTCAGTATGAGTAGGCCTACACCATAATTTTCTTCTTCCCCTTCATTTCCCCTCCCCCAGTTGTTTTATATAAAATGCTACATCTCCAAAGCTATTGAAGGTACGAATCGGATGGTGAAGTCTTCGAGAATAGTCAACAACCATTGGAAGGAGAGAAAGCTGGTCAATATCTTGAAGAATTTTGTTGTGATGGAAATAAATTTATTTTTATTTTTTTCGTATGCCTATCTGACTAAGCTACTCGTCAATTGTCAATACAATACAGTTTCCGTTAAAGCAAATTCGAATTTTATAAATGTTATTAAGTAGTTTTTGCTACTGTTTGAGCCTGAGAGTAGGCGCAATAGTCACTGGAATTCTTACGTTAATACTTGGTATTATCAATTCGTCGATTGGTACTCACGAGCTTTACGAAGTAGGTAAGTAATTAAAATACCTAAATAATTGATTAATAATTTTTGGGTCTTAATATTTTGATAGGCATGTATCACAAAAACGTGATTAACTACTTTTTACCTTTTATTATACTAATAATCTATCTGGGATTCGTAATTGCGTCTATAGTTTTGCTGTTTGGTGCCGCAGATGTATGCAATCACATCGAACATATTCAAACCGTAATTTTTATTTTCTGACTGATTTTAGGATGAACCGAAGAAAGCTTTACCTTGGCTAATCGGGATGCCAATTGCAATGATTACGACAATATTGAAGCTCGTGTTTCATCTTCCATCGAAACAAAGTAAATTGTGGCCAGCTTTAATATTGCTATGTGGATGCATTATAATTTGTATATACTTATGGTTAGTGATTTTTTCGTATTTCAAGGAAAAGCGGACTAAATAAATTTGTTCAAGTCCCCTGTCTTTGAACAATTAAAATTGATATGTAACTCGTTTGGTCGTAAGTTTGTAACGACTATATAAAACACAACTTTTGAAGATAACGTAGCCGAAGCAAACAGCAGTAGTATAGTCTACTGCATTAAAATTCAATTTTTTTTTTCTAACTACAAGTGTTCATTGCGACACCAGGTCAGCCTGTTCCGCGACTATAGACAAATAGTCAACAGTCGCTTTACTACTTAACTCTACACAAAATATATATGCATGCAGTAATTTAAACACTACAAAAATACCTAAAATTAGAAATTATTCAGATGTGTTAGTAAGCTACCCTTTATGAGATTGGAAGATCTGCAATTGTCGATTAAATTGCAGTAAATATTATAGTTTACACACAAAATTGGGGGGGATTCATGCTTAAGATATGTAGCTCTACAAGTACTAAGATGTATTGGTCTAAAGTTTCTCGTGTATCGGGTAGGAACATTAAACTTTATGTACTCTAAAACAGTGGGGGAGATTATGATACCATTAATTAGTTTGTTTAAAAATAAGACCCCGAGCATAGTTCTACGACTTGATAGAGTTGGTAGGTTGATTAGTTTCGGTCGACTACGAATGTAAATGAATACTAGGGTCCCAGTGTAACTTACGAAGAGCAAAAAGAAGGAACTGCTTCTGAGCGGATTCTACTTTATATTTATCTCAAGTTTGCATGATTTTCATTGATACATTCGTCCATTGAGTTGCTCTGCTTATTGTAATATTTTATTACAGTAGAAACTTTATTAATTTATTATGTTAGTTCGATGTCACTAAATCGACGTAACGCTTTCAGTTTTCTTCTTTGCTTTGAATAAAAATTGACTATGAAATCGATTATCCGGATTTTCGATTATACGGAATACCCCTGGTTTTAATTGATCCGGATAACCGAGTTTCTACTGTATCTATTTAACTCTGCAGAGATAGCATTATTTTGCCGTATGTGCTCGAGTCAAAGAAAACTTGGTACAAACACATGACCAAAAGCTCAATAAGATAAAAATGGTAAAAAAGTTATAAATAAATAAACGATAACATTCGTATCGGAATAAATATGAAAACGATAACCAAAAACGTTTTATCTATAACCGTGTAACCGATCAGACGGCCGGCTCATGACCATTGGTCGTCAACTTGATAATCATTATCGAAACAACATAAAAATAGAAGACAGCCATTTTAACAAAAAGTGGCTAAAAAAAAACATTCTTGAAAATAGTGATAATTTTAGTTGTCGGCTGTGAGTTATTTTTATTGGCTGTCATGTCGAAAAAATAGCCAATTTGGCAACACTGCTCAAGACCATTGTGCAACTCGTTGGCGCTTGCGTTTAGATACTTTTTTTCAGCTCACATCGATGATTCTCCACCTCTATGCCGTTTAGATACTTTTTTTTATGTTGCTCATTCGTTTTGAGCCTCCGCGTTTGTCAGTTTGTTGTTGGAGCGAGAGAATGTGCTGAAGTGTGAAGAAGATCCGAATGTCTTCGAACGGTTTTGTTTCGTTTGAGTTGTGCGTATTCGTTATTGTCGCTCGTTTTGTTAGTTTTTGAGTTGTAAGTACAAACAAAAAAAAAAAAAAGAAAGAAAAAATGTCTTCACCGAAATGTGGAAGGGAATCAAGTTTTTCAATTTAGGTTAAATACGTAAATGTTGCAAAAGGTTTATGCAAAACTGTTGTATGAGCGAGTGAACAAATCGCGAAAGAAACAGATACAAGATACAGAAACAAAAAAAAAAAAAAAAACGAAAACCATACAAACAACAAAACATTGTGAAAAAAGAAAGCGAGTTTGCAAAATTTTAAAAATAGAATTTGATCGATCGTTCGCTTCTGCAGTCGCACTGGCAGTCGCAGTCCAAATTTCTCGCCACGTAGACGCACCCGTTTCATTATTGTAAAGTGGAGTCGCACCACACCGCCCTCCCCCACTTGTCGTGCAATATTAAAACGTACGGAACCAAAAGAAATACATAATGCCGAAATTATCGCTCTGTGTTGAAGTGTAGCTTATTTTAGTGACGCTGAGTACGCTGCTGCAACGTCAACAGTTTTCGAGGCGCACTTCCTGTGCAGTTGAGTGTTGAGTAAACTGAGTTGAGTTCGTTCACAGCTGCAAATTTTGCACCACTGTGTTACCGCTGGCTGTCCGTCTGCTGGCTTAGGCTTATCTGTCCTTATGTCTGAGTGTCTGTCTGTCTGTCTGTCTTAAAACGGTAGTCATTTGAGTCGTTTCGTGTTCGAGTTCGAGCCAAGTCGTTGGCAACAGCAACAGTCACTGGCACAGGCACAAAGAAGCCATGAAGCGAACTGAAGCCAAAAGCGAAATGATTAAAACAAAGCGAAAACATGTGCAAAGCAAATGGATAAGAACGAGTATGTTTGGTAAGGGTGCGCAAAACGTTGACGATCTTTGCAAAAACAAATGTATACCGTTAAGCGAGCTAAAAGATACACAGATATTTTGTATTGTTAAAACACAGAAATATCTCTGCGAATTGTTGGCACAAAGACGAGCATGTATGTACATATATAAGACAACAAAAGCCAAAAACGCTTGAGCGATGATTAACCGGAGCCAAGTAGGTACGGACGCAGCAGCCTCGGCTACCTGTTGACAAGCGATACAATTCTAGGTTGCCGAGATACTTTCATGTGTGTACGTACTCAAATGCAAGCAGTCTGGCAGAGTGGTTAGTCGCAAGGGGATGGGTGCCAACGACAAGTGCTAATTTACTTATCACAATACGGTGCGCTTTAATTTTATCTAATTGCTATGAGTAAGCACAAAGTGCCCACCTGCGCGTGTAGCTTTAAGTACGTCCAAGTGTGTGTGTGTGTGCATGTCTAATCTCGCTTAAATTATTCCTATAAAAACTTTAAGCGATAAAAAATTCCCACAAAAAAGTTAGAAGTTAAATTTGCTGCCAAGACTAAAATCAAAACAATAACAAAAACAAAATTGTAAAATAGAGGAGAGGAGAGGAAAGAAAAAACCAAGCAAAGCAAATAGCGTCAGTTACGTTGAGCGATAAGCGAACTTTCAAGAAACGCAATTCAATGGCTGGGAAGGGCGTGTGTCGCTTGTTCGTAATACGCTCGCTCGCTCGCTCGCACGCTCACACACTCGCCCATTTGATTGCCGTTGCCTCATTTCAACACGAACAATACTACAGTGAAGACGCGCGCGTTCCGCAATTATTTCATGTCGCACACCCCGATATTTGCCGCACCCGTACGTACATACAACGTTCAACGATCAACGTAAACGTGAAGCTCACAAGTAATTCATATCATATCACAACGTATCGAAGTGCTCGATCGATCGATCGATCGTTCCGCGCGCTCACTCGCTCACTCGCTCACACAAAACGACACAAATAAATGCCAATAAACACGATTGTCTTTATTTAATTCTTTTCGTGCCTTTCAGGTAACTAAGACGCTGCCGCCGCCAGGTTAAGCAGTGATAACTCCGAAACTCTCGTACAAAGTGTACATTTTGTGAAAATAAAAATTAAAGAAAAGTTCATAAACAAATTCAAAATACAAACAAAAAATATAAAAAACAACAAACAAAATGATAAAGACAAAAACAAGTGACGACAAACTCGACACGCTGCTGTCGAAGAGTCTGGTGCCCATCATCGATCTCGCACATTGCGGTAAGTGCTTTGAAAGTTTTGTTATTATTATTTTAGCTTCCTCTACGTAATTTTCGCATTTTGCCATAGCAAATATTAATTTCCATGTGCTCAATGCTTCGCTCAGACGCGCTCAATTCGAGCTTCAGCCGCTGGTTTGGTTGCTAAGCGCCGCCATTCGTTCATGTAGCCAACGCGTGCAAATGTATCTCTATGCGGCGTCAGCGGGAGGGCGTTATTTATGGTTAGTCAGCGACAGTCACTGCGAAATGAGGCTCTATTGCTGAAATATCTACATAGCTTGACTCATTGGCGATTATCGCTTTTTCTACGTCATTTTTCATGTTTTTTGTTGGGGTTTTTTCTTATACTCTTCACTTAGTGCATCGTACATATTATATATAGCTCTGTGCTAAGGTTTGTAACACATCGGAGTAGAGATCTCCGACTAGATGATGCTTATAGCCAAAATCAGTGATTTCTATATCTGAGCTTTAACAATGGAAATTGGTATCTAGGCTATTTGGACAAGGTGTAATAAGATTCCAAAAAAAAAATTCCAGTGGTATAAAAAAGGGCGTGAAGAGTATTTAATCTTCAACAAGGCCGTAGGTATCGTTCTTACTGTTTTTTTTTCTTCTATTTTAAAGTGTTTTTTTCTGTATTATTTTTTTAATGATTTACACTTGTTGCGCGGTAATTATCTTAATTATTATTGCCTTTCGTGCCTGAAGAAAATACAAAAAAATACAAAAAAAAAAAAAGAAAGAATGTTTGAATAAAACACAAGGCTTTGTTTAATTTTTAAAATAAACAAAGAAATCGCAAATTATTTTGTGCAAAATTTAAGAAATTTAAGCATGCCACTTCGATTGTTTATTGTTGTTGTTGTTGCATTGTTGTTGATCAACGTTCAAAGTATCAAATGCTTAATGCAAACAAGCAGAAAATTCCAAATTATTCTAAAGCATTACAAAATAAAAAGCAGCTAGTTAAGATGATATAAAAACGAGATAAATGATAAAATACTTTGAATTTTATAACTTAATTATATTTGTTTAAAAAATGAGTATACGAACGAGTTGAAAAAAAGTTGATATCCAAAAAAAAACTCTGTTTCAAAAAATAATAATTAATCAGTAAAAATTTAACAAGAACTGCTTCAAGAACTTATAAAATTTAAAAAGCAAATAGAAGCATTTTAGTTTTGTCTTCCGCATTTGTTTATTCTTCTACGAGTTTTATATCTTCAAAACAATATCTTCACCTTCATGCACGTCAACCTCAGGCGAAGTCACTGAACCCTCATAGCGCTCAGGTAGTTAAAATTATGATGGCAATTGCTCAACAAATACCTAAAAATTTATATGGCGACATCAAGTACACAAGGACAATGGCGTTGAACTAATTGGAAACTTTTTCAAGATATTTGACTTATATTAGTGTGCACAAGAGCCTCAATGTCAGTCAGTCAGTCAGTCGGTTGATAAAACTGCGTTCAAATAATTGAAACAGTCAATCGCGGAACTTTCAAGCAAACAAAAATGTTTATTTGCACTTTTGGCGGAGTGAGAAGCGACAAAAAAATAAAAATAAATAAAATAACCAAAACAAATAAAACTTGTTTCATATTCTGTCAACGCAATTGATTCGATTTGTTGGAATTTGTTTTCGTTATTTTCATTATACTTTAATTTATGTTACGCACTCTTGCACGAGTTTTCAATTAGTTGAACTGTGCACAAGTAAGCTCTGACGACATCAACGCCGCGGCTGAACTTGTCGTGCGGAGCGTGTGAGGAACAGAATATGACACAGATCAGATTCCAGCAAACAACGACGCTCTGCTTCCGTGCTGCTATTGTTGTTATTGTTTTTATTCTTGTTTTGCCTTTTGTGATTTGTTTTTTTGTTTTTGTTATTAACATAATACGGCATACAAGTGATAATGCCGTCATACGACGTCGCGGCGTAACAGAAACGCCAATGACGCCAAGTGAGTGACGCGCATTGCATTCGACGCACTTTCATCGCTTTCCTTTTGACGCTGCTGCGCCTGCGTGCGCGCGCCTTGCTGACGCACTGCGGCTGCCATAAGCCGAACCGGGCCATGTCCGAACCCAACCGGTTACAAGCGGCTTAAACTTTTATTTTCGGTGTGGGTTTTTTTCTGTTTTGTTTTTAGCTTTGAGGCTTGCGCACATTTTATTACTAATTTATGCGCTTTGCACGACGCAAGCGCGAAAATCGCTAAGAAAAAATATGGCAAACGAAAATTTATTATTATTATTTTTAATAGTTTTTTGACTTGTGGCACTTTAATCTTTCGAAATGCTCAGGAAAAAAAAACACGTTCGCCATCGAATCTTTACAAAATGTTATTATTCGATTACTTAACTGGCGAAAAACTTATGGCGTTTGTTTGAATGCTAACTGGAATTTTTTTCCTCGTTTTCTTGCCATTTTTTTGTTTTTTGTTTTTTTTTTGTGAACGCGTGAAAAACATGATCAAAACAATTTCGATATTGCGCGATTATGTGTATACAATTAATTAGATTCAATCTATCGAAATTAGCGGCCATTTAGCGACGATCTTGGCGCATCAGCGGCAGCGTCATATGGTATACAAAATGGCGTTCACTCGTAATTTTGCAAATATTCTGTAGTGTTGATACTGTACACGAATTCATATCGATACTGTTTTAATTAATGCAACAGCGACGCTCTAGATACAAATGTAGCGACCTAATTGTATTGTATGCCAACAAATAAATAATAGAACTAAAATGTCATCATCACAAACAAAGTCAACTTTCAGTGATGACTACGGAAAAACACGCAATTCGAACTCATCATGCTTCAATTAGTTTTTATTGAAATGTTTTGCGCTTTTTCATTGCAGCCGTTTTCAATTTCATTTGAATTGCTGAGCCTGAGCCACATCCACAGCCACAGCCTCAGCCTGGGCTCTCGTGAGCGCAATTTCTGCGCTTTTGTAGTACTGTGGTCTCGCTGCGTATTTCAAATTCGCATGAAATGCGCGTGTTTTCTCACTATAGATCGATGAAGTCGCCGCCTGACGACAGTAAAAGTGCGATTTAACAAAAATAATAACAACCAAAAATTAAAACAAATAATTTAGTATTTTTTTTTTTGTATTTTGATAAGCATTACCTTAGTGCGGTTTCTTATCAACAGCAACAGTAAGCGTTCGAGCAACACATGAAGAGGTTAATAGCTATTTATAGACACCGATAAAGCGGAATCGTACACTCATTCATTCAGGCAGTCAGCCAGCCAGCCAGTCAGTCAATCATTGCAGCAATTAAGCGCTTTCATTCAATTTACGTTTCGCTGAATGCAAATAAGTGATGAGTAACAGAATTCGCGGTGAAAACCCGTAGTGCTCAATTGCACGGTTACGTAGATACTTTCGTTGCACGTGACTCGTGCTTTCAAGAGTGCATATCTCAATCTTAGACAACTGTGCGACCAAGCTGATCAGTCTTTTATTGAAAGTGTGCAACTGTCACGCGCTTGGTTGATGGCAATATGAGCATCTGTTTCCGGCGGCTGCCATCTATGGTTCCATCTTAACTTACTGCATATTTAATTATATATTGTTGTTGCTGTTGCTGCTATGGCTTTCGCAATGCATGTCAGTGTCAGTCACAAACGTTGCTTAACTCGACTCGATAACAATTTTTACAACGTTTTTCATTTTGTTTTCGTTTTCGTTTTTATTTTTGATTTTCCTTTTGTGCAGCAGGTTTCAGTGTCGTCTTTGTCGTTGTTATAATTGCAGTTGTTGTTGTTGTTGTTTTTGTTATTGTTGTCGTGACTGAGGTCTTGCAATTTCCAATGACGTTCGCCTGCAATGCAATTGATTGCATTTATTGAAATTGCAATTGAAAACTTTACATTTCTCGCGTTGTTGCTTAGTTTTGTTGTTGTTTTTCGCTGTTGTGAAAACAGTTATAAAAACCCATTTTGTTTTTACTATTTATAGGCAATGCGCATTGGCATTTTCCTGCGAACTGTTATTTCCAATTAGATTTGTAATCAAATTTTAATTATTTATTTATATAATTCGCGTGCCTTTAGTTTGTTTTTGCTTTTGTTTTTTTTTTTTTTTTGTTTTCAAGACTGCGATACCATTTCAATTGGCGTGCTCACACAAAATTTATGAGGTCCAATTGGCATTTTTAGCGCTCGAGCCGTAAAAAAGTGCTAGAAATTTTTATGGCAGCGACGAAAACAGACTGTCAATAAACCAATTCGAAGAAACTCAACGAAGCATATAAAAGAGTTAAATTCTTATTAGAAAATCTATAAAAAAAACAAACAAATTATAAAGACAAAATGACGTTTTGCGGAGCGAAGCAAAGTTTTATTTATAAGCTGAATGAATCAACCGTTTAAGCGAATTGTTTACTGAACGCTTTCACAACTTTCGCCCAAACAGGTACCGAGGAGTGTCCCGTGAAGTCGGTCGTCAATCGCGTTGGCCATCAGTTGCACAAGGCGTTCACGGAAAAGGGCATGGCATTGCTCGTCAATCACGGCATTTCCGATGAAAAGGTGCGTAATAGATACATAAATAAAAGCAGTTAATCACATGAACTTGTATGCTTTTTTTTTTAGTTGAAGACCGCTTGGGATCATTTGGATGACTTTGTTGACTTGCCCGGTGACGTGAAACAGCATTACATACGTTCCGATGGCGACAATCACGGCTATGTCAGTCCCGGCGTGGAACGCTTCGACGGCAAGACACCCGAGCTGCGTCATGCCTTCAACATTACCACACTGAATGCACAGAATCTGCCCGAAGAGCCGCTGCCGGGCTTCGCGGATCACATCTCGGCGCTGGCGCACGACTTTAAGGCATTAGCGAGCTTTATACTGCAAGCGCTGGCCGTCTCGCTTGACATAACGCACACATTCTTTCTCGAAAAGCACTCACACATGCTGGAGGACGACAATATGACAACGCTGCGTATGCTCTACTATCCGCCCGTGGTCGACGATGAGCCCGGCCAGAATGCGGACTTCATTAAGGGTCGCTGCCAGTACAGTTATCAGCGTTGCCTGTCCGATCAGCCCGATTTCCGTCCCGAGCACAATCCCCGCGATGAACTCAACGAAGCCGACATCGGCAGCAATGGTCCTGCGAACGGCGACGCAAGTGAACTGTCCGAGCACAGACTTGCCAACGGTTCAGTGATACGCTGTGGCGCACATGTCGATTACGGCACATTCACACTGTTGGCACAAGACTCCGAGGGCGGCCTTGAGGTGAAACTGCCCGGCAGCGAGAAATGGAAACGGGTTGGTCACCTGCCTGGTGCTATATTGATAAATTGCGGCGAGATTTTGTCGATTTGGACGCAGGAGCGTTATCCAGCGTTACAGCATCGCGTCATTGTGCCGGAACAGGAGCATCTGCGCTCACGCGGCCGGCACTCAATAGCGTTTTTCTGCCATCCAGACAACATCACAATGATATCACCGAATGACCTGCCCCAGCCAGAATCAGCACAGGACTCGTCGTGTATAAAACAGCGCAAGAAGTCATTCAAAGCAGCGAAAGAAAGGTAAACAGAACATTTTATATTATCAACGATAACGAGCAATAGATACATGAAGGCATTTGACTTTAAAAAATGTTCAATTACTTAATGTTTTCTTTGTTTTTGTTTAGTTAATTTGGTGTCTTATCATCATTTACGCTTTCCGGCCATAAATAACGAACTTTCTTATACGAATTTCTTGCAGAGTCTACAACGCATATCAGTTGATACAGAAGAAGTTCAGAGACACATATTCCAATGGCAATGGCAATGGGAATGGCAACGGGAATGGCAATGGCGGCGGTAACCAAACGCACTGACAAAAAATGCTAAAGGCTTTAAGCCCGCATGCTCTTACCTTACCTCCCCTCCAGCCCTCCGCAACCTGATAGCAAGAGAAATGTGAAAGAAAGCAACAAGAAAAATACATTTTCGAAGAAATTTCGAAATCTCCACAGAAGAAAGAAATAATCGATTCCGTTTTTGTTTTTGTATTTTTTTTTTCTTGTTTTTTGTATGCTTTTTGAACTTTTGATGATTATTTTATACGATTGTAATTGCTTTCTTCAATTAGTTTTTACACGATATCGGTTATTATACATACATACATTCACGCATACATACATATGTATAATAATACACATACATACATATTAATTATAAATATACATAATAAATAAATATATTCTTTACTTTACGAGAAACACACATTTTAACATTTATTTTTGCTGAGTTTACTCTTCATTTATTTATTTGTTTATATATATTTTTTTTTCTTTTGGATTATTTATCTTTTTTCCATATCTTTTGTTTAGCGTTTTAGCCAACAATATTTGCTTTGTTTGTTGTTTATTCAATTCCTAAATTGACTGAAAAATAGACATTCAAGCATTCTTGATTTCTTTATTAGTTTTTTGACTCAAGTTTACTTCTTTAATATCATTACTTGGATTGTTGGCTTCTTTTTTTTTGTCTTATGCTTATACAATTCACTGTGCGTTTTCATACACTCACACACACACACACACACATGATGTCTTAGCCAATTTAATGTGTTGTTTATAAATGACTTCCAAATGAGCATTTTGTGTTGTTGTTGCTGCAACAAAATGCACTCAACTCTTGTCTAAGTGATGTGTAACTTGAGTTGTGTGCATGTGTGTGTGTGTGTGTTTGTTTTATATGCACTTGACGCTAACATATTGACAAATGCAACGCACTTAAGTAAGTGTCTGAGCACTCATGAATCATTCAATGTTACGCACTTCCGCACGCCTGAATTTGTAATGACAAATTGCTGTCATTGCTTATGGTTTTTGTTTTTTCTTCGCTAAACATTTTTTTGTTTGTGTTTTTTTTTTGCATTTGTTTATTTTATTATATTTATATATTTTTTGCTTTATATACATTTTTTACTTAATTATTTTTATTTGATCTAACAACAATTTCAACATGTAAAATGCTTTTGCATATATTAATATCTGTATATATGTATATATATTTTTGTATATAATTTTTTTTCAACTTTTGTTGCTTTTGTTTTTTCCTCTGTCGCTTGTATTAACAATTGTAATTACTTATTCTGGTTTGTCTTGCGTTTGTTTTCTAAGATAATTTATTCTTAGTTGAACTTTGGACATTTTTATACGTGTTTGTTTTATGTACTTTGGTTGTCACTTTGCTTTATAATTGATTTTTGTTTTTGTTTTATTTTTTTCGCTCATTTAGATGATTGCATTTGCTTTTGCAAACCGTGTCATTTGTAGATTAACTTACTTAGGCAAACCTGTACTAGATACAAGATACCAGTTACAAGTTTCTATTGCATAATCTCTTTATAAAACTACACAAACTACATGAAAAACAATGCAGTTAATAAAAATTAAACTTAATCAGTCATTAAATCATTTATTTGCAATTTATTTATTATTTCTTTTTTATTATTCTATGTATTTTTGTTATTTTTTGTGTTGTGTGTTGTTGTACGGCAAATGAATTTTTCGCTGTTGTGTTTATTTATTAATTTATATTTTATTTGCTTTGCAGTTACTCGAACTTTGTCACATGTTTTCGCTTTAATTCTGTTTTCACGTTATTAACTTGTGTTAGCAGCTGTTTTTTTTTTTTCTTTTCTACTCATTTATCAAGCTGTGACGTGATTGGCTCTACTTAGATACAGATACAAATACAGATACACAGATACAAATGTGCAAACAATTTGTTTACTGTCGAACTGCAAAGCGCTTTGAATGTTTTTCTTTGCTTTGTTGAAATTAAACTAAAACTTTGTTATTGCACCATTTTTTTTTGTTGCTGTTCTTTTATCTGAAAAGAATAAACAAAAAAAAAACAAAACGTGAACAAATAAAAAATTTAATAAAAGCAAACACAGACTGATTGACCGCACTAAGCGCCGGCCGCGCCCACAACGCCCACCCCGTCCGACCGCATAAGCAGACAACAAATACGTCGACAATGACGATGGATGACGGTTCATCAGCGAATGAAAGTGATTTGCAATTTTCGCACTCATTCACACATAAGCACACACACGCACACACACACACACACACACACACTTGCTTGCACTCTTTTCTCGCTTTCGCTAACAACTTAATCGCTTGTTAAACATTTTGTTGTAGTCGACGTCGACGTCGACGTCGCTGTCGCAGTCGCTGTCAGACGACGGACGTTGGACGTCTTAGTTGGAATTTCATATTATGATTTATTTCTCAGAGGTTTTGTGAAAGGGGAAATTTTGGTTTTTCTGTTGTTTTGTTTGGGTTTCTTTTTTGGTTTTTTTGGTGATAAATATCGCAATAACGAAAATTAACACGCATTCTAAAAGTATCTGAAAACAGAGAATTGTGTATTATGTAAGTTTGTCGGTTTTGATTGAAGTCGCTGTTGCCTGTGCAAGGTCGAGTGGCTTAGTGCTGATTGATTGACAAGTCACTCAGACAAACAGACAGACTGACAGAGATACAATCGAAAATTTATCATAAGCGAAGATAGAACAGAAAAACGAAAGTTGTTGCGGCATGAAGCGAAGTTGAAAGGCAATTGAATGTTCGCAGCTTGTCGCATTATGATGAATGAATGAATGAATGAATGTTGAAAATGTTGTTCAGCAAAATGAACTTGCTTGAGATTTATCAAAGTCACAGAGTCTTTGTTGCAGGCAGAAATTATATTTTCAAGATTGTCCAGCATTTATACAAAAGTAAAAAAAAGTAGTAGTAGAAGAAGAAGAGGTTAGGCGATTAGGTAATCCCTTCTAAGGCGGATCTAGCAATATGAGTGTCATTTAGCTTTGTATTATTTTTATCTGGCTTATGGCTTATGGCTTATAGCACTAAAACAACGCACAACATTTAACTAACTAATTAGTCTAATTACACATACATACATACACACACATAAGTGAGTTTATATTTGCCCTATGTTGGCCTTATGCCATGATAACACATTGAATCAAGTAAAGCACACCGATGAAAGGGAAAGTTGGGGAACAGAGGTTTGTTCATGTACGATATATGGTATGCTCAGGTCCGTAGGATATGTTGTTGTTGTGCGAATTTGTGGGACGCAATGTGTGTTGTATTTGTATTGATTGCAGCGCTGCACTAATCTATCATAATATGCTATATCTATACACATTTCTACATAAAATAAATATTTATTGGCTACTAAACATTTTTGTTGCTTATTTGATTATTTTATGTTCACATTATTTATTTATTTTATTGCTAATATAATTTATACGCATTTCTTTAGGTAATGTATTGTTGTTGTTAATATTTGTTTTTGTTTTTGGTTTTTTTTTGTTTGTTATTTTGTCTACATTTGCAAGGCTTCTTTTGTTCTGTGGGATTGTCGTGTTGTAGTTTTCATGTTCATCGTTTTAATCTTTCTTTCATATAATTTTCTTATTCATCTTTTTTTGATAATTTTTGTTTTGTTTTGTTGCTTAGCATATAATCACTTAATGCCATAAAACATATACACATGATATTGTTACTTATTTAGATACGAGATACGAGATACACACAGTGAAGCAACGCTGCGATGAACAGTAAAAAAGCCAATTGACAATTACTTCATCTGTTTGAATATTCACCGTTAACATAAGTTGAGCTTAATTGAGCTTTTCTCTCTGCTGTCCACGCCGTTGAGTGCACACTGTACATATTAGTTTCATTTGAATTCATTGAACCAACGCTTAATTCTGATACAATGTTTGCAGTTGCTGCGCAGTTGGCGTCGACTGAGGCTGCGACTGCGACTGCGATTGGGATTGGGAGTAACGATGTTGGGCGCGCATTATGTTCATGTGTATTTCCGATGAGGCGGTGGAGTTCATATAGGGGCCGCCGCCACCGCCGCCGCCATTGCCACCGGCGCCGGGGCCGCCACGACCGCTGACGCGGCAATTGATGAGCGCGTAGGGACAACAGGACTGCAAATATGCAAATAAACGTCAATTTAATAAAGTGTATAAGCACGAGCTAAGCATTCAAAGCGTTCTAGACAAAAGAGAGAAAAATAAGGAAAATAATATACATTTCGACTACTTAAAGATTAAATATATGTACATACATATTTGTTAAACGGATAAAATGTAAAGACTAAGCACTGTGAACTAGATACTATCGACAGACAAACGGACACGCACACTGACAGAGACACAGAGACACAGATACATACATATACATACACAGCAAGCTGGCAGAGCAGTGTGGAGACAAAAAGTAAGGTGCACAAAGGGACATGTAGAGAAAAATGTGTGTGTGGGAGACATTTGGTGTAAAACAAGACAAAACCGAGGAAAAATGGAATTTCATTAAAATTTTATTTCACTTTTTTGTTCTGTTTTGTTTAGAGTGTTTATCTCTTTGACAGTATGTGTGTGTGTGTGTGTGTGTGTTGGCTGGTGCTTTATTTATGGGAATATGTTTGTATTCATGTATGTTTGTTGCAGGTGCGTGCTCTTATACATTTACATAAAAAGTTTAACATATACCGGGACACACAAACAGACATACACACACACATGATCATACACGTACACATCGACCATGCAAACAGAGATAAATGCTTGCAGATACACCGAAATAAGTTACAAAACGAGATACAAAAGAGAATTTCAAGCTTTGAGTTTGAGAGCATTAAACACATACATACGCTTGGCTTTCTATTATTCTTTTTGAATTTAACACTACAATTTTTTTTTTATGCATTTTAGATATTTTTCTGTTTTTTCAAAGATTTTTTTTCATATTTTTTTTTAGCGAAATGAGTTTAGCATTTCGTGGGCGTTAGGCAACGCAAGAGTAAAGCGAACGCCAGCTGTGCAACGTTGTAACACAAGGCACGATAGAGACAGAGAGAGAGAGAGAAAGAAATAGAAATAAATATTGAGATAAAGCATAGAGTATAAAACCAGCAGTAAGTATCCATAAATGTATCCAATAATTCATTAATTTTAACGAAAGTAAAAGTTGCTTAATTGGCATGCTTCACAAAAAAACATTCGACCATTACTCATAATCAACGGAAAGTCGTAAGTGCGGCCGGACGACAGACAGACCAATTAGACAGGTCCACTTGTGGCCATCACTAATTGGAAAGGTGATAATGAGTGACTGACTAACTGACTGACTGTCATTTCAAATAATACTAAAAATAGCAACATTCGTCAAAATCACGGCCGACAGCGAGATACAAAAAGGGTGAAGAAGAGAGAAGATAGCGCAAGACTGTGTGAAGAAATGTATCGCAAACGAGTTGAACAAGCAGAGTGCAGAGTTGGCGTAGAGAGAGAAAGAGACACATAAAGAGAGAGAGAGAGAGAGCAACGCACAACCAAAGCCAAAAGCATTCAACAGGATTAAAGATTGAAGATGGCAGCGATAAGTTTTGTTTGTTTGCTTGGTTGTTGTTATTATTGTTATTGTTGTTGTAGGTTGGTTGGTTTGTTTATTTGTTTGTTTTATTTGTTTGCTGTTACTAAGCTAAGTAGCTAAAGCTAAGACCGCTAAAGCGCACAGCTAAGTTTAAGTTAAGTCAGGCTAAGGCACTACGAGATTTTTTTTTTGTTTTTTTTTTGCTTTTCTTATTGAATTCGGCACCTGCCTTGGGGCGCGGCCATTGCGTTGTCACGCTGACTTTATTGTTGTTGTTGTTGTAGCTGTTGTTGGGATAGTTGTTGTTGTTGGAGTTGTAGTTGTAGTTGTTGCTATGGTTGCTATTGCTGTTTTTGCTGAAGTTAATGTGTTGTTCTTGTTCTTTTTCTTGTTCTTATACTTGTACTTATTGTTGCTGTAGTTGTTGTTGTGCCAATTTTTAGCTTCTAACTAAGTCTGAACGCAAGAAAAAATACATTTTTGCATATACCAAATTGGTACATTTTACATAATAATACTTAGTAATAAAATCAGAGCATAAAAAATGTGATTTCTTCTTTTTTTCGTTTGTGCTTACGTTTGTGCCAACTAAGCCCCACCATTTCACACACATCACCCCCCGACCCACATTTATGTACGTCACTCACCTTCAATGTCTTCTTGAATGCAGCCCTGAAGTCACGATTGAAATAGGCATAAATAATCGGATTTAGTGCTGAGTTAAAGTAACCGATCCAAAAGAGTATGCCAACAACAATGCGCGGTGTAATGCAACTGTCACAGAGCGTCGAAGTGATATACCTGTAACGAGTGAGCAAGGGGTATGGTGGAAAGGGGAACAATGAAATGAAATTTGTCAAAGTTGCAGACGATGGAATTGAAATCGCACTGCAAAGGTGAAAGCAATTTGACGTACCAAAGGAAAAAGGGCAGCCAACAGAGGAGGAAGGCGCTCATGATGATGCCAAGCGTGCGTGCCGCCTTCCGCTCGCGTCGCATCGTTGTGATTGTCGACTGCTCGACTTGTATGCTGGGACGTGGCTTTGGTATTTGACTGATTTGCAAATGTTTCTCGAGCAGCAAAGCGGCAACTTTGGATCTGAAAAGAGGCAACATTTTACAACAATATAATTATTGCAGTGATAGTCATGACTTAACGACTCACCTGTAGACAAGTCGCTCCTGACGATCGGCCTCCTGATAGATGCGATAGTACATGGAGAGCATGACAATGCCGGGTATCCAAAAGCTCATCGAAGAGCTGACAATCGCATACGCTTTGTTCACTTTGAATTCGCAAATCTGTGGAATATGAGACACGAATATTTCATATTTAAAACATCCCACTTTTATTCAATTTAATGCTCTCATGTTACAAAGCTTCACACATCATATAGAGTAGTCTAACACTTACAAAAGATCATTACTAAGCCCAAGTGCACGCTAAATTGCCGTATGTTGCTTGTTCGCCTATGTAACATATACCAACATAGTGAAATATGTTAATTGCGTTAACTTTACAATTTAGCAGAACTGCCATTTTTCATTGGCATTTAAAAACACTAAATAAATTATGCATGAATTGATGTTGCAACATTTACAAATTTACCGTCATAAATAAATCATTAAACACAAACAAAACGTTATGAAAAATCTGTTTTATTTGCATAATTCGCAATAATTTCTTCACTAATGCAGAATGCGGTCAATTTGCGCATAAACCAAGCGACGCAGCCACAAATACGATTATTTATTTTTCCGTTTTTATTGATTTTTATTGGCAAAATTAAAACAATGAAAAGTCAATTATAAAACTCATTAAATTTATGCATGACTTGAGCGCGAGTTGCAAACGGAAATCGTTGGCGTTTGTTTTGTTGTTGGTGGTGATGGCGGTGATGGCGGCGGCATTGGCTGTGTCGGTATCGATGACAACAACAGCGGACGACGCTATGAAATGTCGACAGTCGCTATGTGCGAACACATAATGAGCCATAATTAGTTTTATGACAGATAGACAAACAAGTCAAGTTGGCTAAAAAGAAGACAAAAAGCAGCAGCAAGAAGGAGGCGGCAGCAACAGGAGACGCAAAACGCAATGAGTGTCGAAGCATCCAGAGCACAGACAACAACAACAACAACAGTATCAGCAATGCGGCGAACATCAACAAACACGTCGCACAACTCAATTTATTAACATAAAACAAGCAAAACTAATTAAAGCAGCAACTTTTATGCTAATATATGCAAAAAGCTTTCATTGCTAATGGCAACGTTGCGAAGTGCGCGCCAGAGTGGCCTCAAATGGGCGCGACTAAATTATGTCTAAAGGACGCGGCAAGTTGGCTGATAATAGTAATAATAAGCAGAATAAGAAGAAGAAGAAATGCACAACGAAGGCCAAACAAATGTAATTATACATATGTATGCGTTTATCAATTCAATTTGCTCCTCGAACAAGCCGAAGAAGAAGAAGAAGAAGTCAAAGAAGACGCAGAAGAAGGCCAAACAAATGTAATTATATGCATTTGTCTATTGACATTTACATGTAAATGTTAGTCAGTCAATCAGTCAGTCACACACCGACACACTTGAAGCATAGCAAATCGAGTGGAAAAATATGTTTGGCAGCAGGAAGCCAATAAATAAATGTTCAACATGACGTTAGCTTGGCACAGCTTAGCTTGACTTACAACTAACGGTTATAAGAACGTTTGGCGGCAACGCCTACAACAATGTAATGTACGAAATGACGGACAGACAGACAGACACACGGCACGACCGACAGATGCGTAGATACATGCTTAGATACAAACTTGAGCTTGAGTAATCAGTTGCAGCAAGCAGACAAACACGAGCGCATAAATCAATTTCCTCAGGCAGCTGCTACGCCGAAAGCGGTTTAAGAGGCAACAACAGCAACAACAACAACCACAGCAGAGACAATAACGATAATGTCGAGCGTGGAACAGACTGAATGACTGACTGACTGACTAAATTTATAGCATACCTCGCGGCGTGCATGCAAACATTTAAATTCGTGTTAGCTTGTATGCGTATGTGTGTGTGTGTGGGTGTATAAATTTGCTACTACTTTCGACATGCTTTCGCTTTCAGCGAGCGCGCAAACTAAATTAGAATTTTCTATTAGTTTGATGAGCCAAGAAAATTCAATAAATAATGCACAAACGCTCATCACTGACTTGAATGTCTCACACGCTTGAACTTACATGCGGATTCGACTTGAGATACTTCCAATTCTCATTTGTCGTATACCAGCCCGAGCAGATTGGCAGAAATGAAAGTAACGCCGGCGTCAGCCAAACCATGAGCAGCATGAAGAAGACACGTCGATGCGTCATGATGAGCGGATAGTCGAGTGGCTGCACGATGGCATAATATCTAAATAGAGACCGAGAGAGAGAGAGAGAGACATAGGAAAAATCATTTGACAACCAAAGGACTCACCTGTCCACCGAGATGCAGCAGAGATGCATAATGCTCGCCGTCGAGAAATAAACATCAAAGCTGTTCCACATGTCGCACATCAACGAGCCGAACATCCATTTGCCGGAGATCTCCACGCTGGCGTTGAAGGTCATGGCGCACAGTGCGACGAGCATGTCGGCGACGGCGAGCGAAACCACAAAATAATTTGTAATTATGCTGCGCGAAGAGTCGGCAGAGGCGAGCGGCAGATACATGAAAATCATTTGAAAATGGAAAAAAAATATTGAAAAATTTATTGCACATAAAATATTTAATAAGCAAATAACAACAACACAAACAACAACAACTGTTAGTTAATAAACCGCAAAAAAGTTGTCAAATGTCATTTGAGCATTTGTGTGTTTGTATGTTTGTATGTCTGTGTTTGCTCACGGCGAAGTACAAAATTATTACGTATACGCGACGTGCGACGTGCGTCGGCATCAATTCTTCTCTGCGGGCTTAATTAAACTGATAGCAATAGAGACGCAAACCACATGAGGCGCTGCTGCCGCGCTCAGCTCACGTTCCGTTGCCTAATTGTGTAATTAATATATTACATCACACACCCACACACACACACCCACACACTGACAGACAGAGTGTATCACATGCGGCGTCATTTGACAGCTCGTCTCCCCAACCGATGGCAGATAAACAACTCAATTGCTCGTCGCGCTTTCGAAATTTTGCGGTTTTTTTTTTATTTATTTTGATTTTTTATTTTTTTATTATTATATTATTATATTTTGCTACAATTCATTGACAACACATGCGCCTCTGTGTCGAGAAATGTACACAAGGCATACATGAAATCGATAAACTTTGATTTTAATTAATATTGAAATTGAATCGACAAACGACTCAACGCAACATTTATCAAAAGTAAACTCATTAAAATGCTTTCAAACACAAATCAGCAACATTTAATCAACGATTTGTCAACTGTTCATCAACAATCTTCTGGCTTGTTCGCTCCTCAGGCACTCCCCAACCACCCCAACCCCTCCAACTGACAGCCGACAACTCGCACACGACCGCATTGTACTTGATTTTAAATACTTGTCGGGAAATCCTATTATACTCAAGCACATGTATGTGTGTTGGTGTATCTGCGAGGTTGTGTGTGTTGCTACTTTGATAGATTTACTCGTAAGTAGCATTGCATGTCACGGTAATTAAGCTTAATTTCGAATTTCTAATACGCAGGAAGAGAAAATCACACACAATCACGCACAGACGCACACACACACACGCACACACGCACACACACACACGCACACACGCACACACAATAAAGCGAGGGCTGTTTAAGAAGTTTGACGCACGGCAAAAAATATTTTTACTTTCTTTAATATTTTGTGATGTGAAAAGTTTTCAACAACTTTCAAAGAAAGAAACGACGAGAAGCGTTTTATTATTAGCGTAAATGTTTAAGGGCGTTTCTAGCACCCCAACACACACTCATGGCAGCAGGTATGTCTGTGTCTGTCTACGTGTGTATATCTTTAAATTGCGCCCATGAAGGAAATAAATGAGCCTGACACGACGTCAAATGTCACACACATGGTCACATATATACATACATATGTATGTCACTAAGGACATAATCATGAACATGTGTTCGCCACACATACAGACACACATGCATATGTAACACTTATGGCATCCTTGTGGCCTATTAGAGCCTTTACTGAGCCAGCGTCGCCTTCAGGTGCACCATGATGAGCTACCTTGACATTCACTTCGCCTTCAATGAGCTTATGAGTAGCGCTCAAAGGTACACAGTACAACAACAGCAACAACAGCTAGAGCTAGAAATTACAAAATGCTAATAAGATGGCAAATGCCCATGCAGAAGTCATAGTTGAACTTTATGAATTCACGCTTGAAACGCGCACGTACACAACATGCTTATGCACAGCTACGACGACGACACTGAAGACGACCTGCAAATGGAAAATATCCTATCCTATCCCATCGTATAAACCTTCGGCTTGGTTACGTATGACTTTATTATGCCTCAGCCATGTGTCTGACTCCTCTGCTCCTCCGACATTCGAACTTTCTTTTCAACTTGCTGGCTGCTGCTTGCTGCCGTTTTTATGCTTGTGCGAATTAGCAAAAGTTTAGCGAAATTCATAAATTTGAGACAAATTTTATGAGGCATTCAAATTCGCCAGCATGAAAATAAAAATAATAAAAAACAAAAATGAATATCAAAATGAAAATAATGTCAAAATGTTAACGAGCGAAATTATGCGCATGTAGTCAGCTGAACTTAATTCAACGGCGAACACATTAGCTGAACTTTCATAGGTCTCGGCTCACAGCACACATGTCGTATGAATAATTTTTACAGCTGCCTAAAAAAGGGCATATTTTTGTGTAATTACACACGTTTCACACACACACACACGAGCAGAGCGTAAAAATGATGTGCTAAATACATACATACAATTAATATGTGGCATGTCCTTTTCGTCCTTTGTCATTAATGCCAATTTGGAGGGTCAGACAGAAGACATAGAAGACACAGTCGTAGAAGACGAACAACTTAAGCGAAATTAAGCATTATTTATGAGGCACATCGCTCAAAGGCGCTAATCGATCTAACGTGTTAATCGTCTAGGCAAACGAGTCCTGCCAAAGGATACGCCTGCAGCGTGGAATACAAACAAACGAACAACCGAACGATATCATTGCGCTGTGTAAATGCGAAACAACATGATAAATTATGACAAATTAATAGGCACAAAAACGTGCAAAGCCACTGGCAAAAACAGTCCTGCATGAATGAATGAAAATGGCGAGCGACTGATAAAAAAAAAACACAAAACGAAATGAAATGGAACCGAACTGCGATGTCCTTGAAGTTGATTGTCAATGGCAGCAACGACATTTTTATTGTCATTGTACAGCGTGGTACATGCGTGTGTATGTGTGTGTGTGTGTGTGGTGTGTGTTCATGCAGTTGACAACTCAAACGCAAAAAGGCAACAACACAATAACACAAACAAACAAACAAAACATAAGCACGCAAAAACATGCCAACTCACCGCAATTTCCGGTGCCGCATAACGGACACAATCACCAGCATGTTGCCCAAAATGGCCGCCAGTATGATGAAACCAATAATGAAACACTTGACAATGACAAATGTTAAGTGCGACTCAACACCGTCGACCACCGCTGCCGCTTCGCCAGCCAGCTCAGGTGCAACACTGCTGCCGAGGCCACTGACGCCGCTGCCCGCAGCGCCAGCGTAAATGCCGCCACTCGTCGTCGCACTGTCATCGATCAAGCCGCCGGCAACGAAATTCAAATACTTGGTATGCGTTGAGGGTTCCAGGTGCAGGAGCGGCGCCAAGAGGCGTGGGTAATCCTCATCGGGCGCCAGCGCTCGCGATGAGTTCGGTGCAAATAACGCTGCGCTGCCGCCGCCGAGGCTGGGCATTGTGCGTCGTTGGGTGCCCGCAGCAGACGCAACTGTCAACAATGTCGGTGGTGGCGTCGTCGTCGTCGTCGCTCTCGCCGCTCTGGCCGCTGAAGTTGTAGTTTGTATAAAAGGTGTCATAATAATGACCGTGTTTGTTTGTCACTGGCTGTCCCTCTGTCTCCCTCTCTCTCGCTCTCTCTCTCTGTGTTTGTCTGCTCGTCTTTTCACACCTTGCCTGCTCCGCTTTTTGGTTAAACGCTTCAACTTTGTTCACGCAATTATCGTCGACGCTTTGTTGTTCAACTAAATGTTTTTATTATTGCATATTTTAAGGCGAAATTCATTTGAGATTTGTGGCATGGCTGTCGTCCGTCGTCTGTTGACTGCCTCACTCCTCCGTCACGCCTCACCCTCAGTCACTTTTGCTGCACAAACTTTGCGGTTTTACTTTTTGTTTGATTTTCTTGTTGTTTTTGTTGTTTTTGTCTGCTTACGTCGCTCTTGCTTGACTTTTATTTAGTTTATATTCTGATTGAAATTACTTGTTGTTGTTAATGTCGGTTGTTGTTGCTGTAGCTGTTGTTGTTGTTGTTGTTGGTTTTTGGCATGCGAATGTGTTGATTTGATTGTGTTTTTATTATCCTTGTTATTATTTTTGCTTCTCTTGCAGTTTGCTTCTCCCTTTTTGTTGATTTATTTTTGTTTTTGTTTTCGTTTTTCTTTTTGCTTTTTATTTTGCGTTATTCCTTGATGCTGATACTTCCGTTTCTGTGCTCAAACTTTCCTTGACATGCTTTGCTCTTGTCAGCACTAATGTTCTTGTTGTTTTTGTGGTTGTGGTCGCTGTTGTTGTTGTTGTCTTAATAGCTTCTGGTTGCGTTGAGACATAATTTGTTTCATATCTGCAACGAAATTGTGCGAAAATTGAATGAAAAACTATTAATGTTTATTTCTGCCGTTTCTCTGGTTTGTTTATTTTATTTTTTTTTTGTCATTTATTGAACTATTAAAGTTTATGCGTTTGTACAATATGAGAAATAAATGTGTGGGAATGTTAAAGAATACCCTACAAAATGGTGAGATTTCTCGGATATGAGTTCTCCTCAGAACCCATACTGGAGATTTTCATTTTTTGGTTCAGCAGTAATCGTCTTCTTCTAAATATGTCATTAATCCCTTTTTGCAATGAATATTATAAATATCCTTAAAAACACTCAGTTTCCTCTAATTATCATCAATCATACGAATTTTATGTACTCTTATTTCAGGATGTAAGGTGCACAAGAGAACCGACGAAAAAAATTCTAATAAGCATGAAATTAGATTTTTGTAATTGCAATCATAAATCAAATTAAAAGTTACTGAATTTATTGTGCAAATGAAATTTACATTCAAATTTCGAGATGCTCCCACATTAAAGTTGCCAACAACAGCAACAACAAACAGCAACAACACGAGCGGCAATTGTACCGTGCAAAGTATCAAAGTAAGCACAAGATTTGTACAACAATTCCGACGAGTGAGTGAGAGAGAGAGAGATTACTCAACACTTGAGTCGTGTTTAAGTCCTTACGGTGAGCACGTAACGACAAAACCGCAGCCTGACAACGCTGGCAAATAATCGACATCGAAATTTAAATACATTGCGACTTAAATATCTATTACGCCCTACCAACGACGCGAGACGCTGAGGAGGCTTCCAATGGCTGCCAACCCAAGCACAATTGGTTTAATTCAGCATAAAATGGCGACACAACGTAAACGCTCTTAGCGAGATTTCGCTTCCTGCCAGGCTGCCAGGCTGCCTGCCAGCTTGTCTTGTGCTTATCCTGCATGAATGCCCGAAAGTCAGTGAAGCACGCTCATTAAAGCGCAAAAATCACAGCTTGACAAATCTCGGCGGCAGCAGAAGGCGTCGCCACTTGTAATCGCTGCAAACACAAGGACAAAAACGGCGTCGGAACAGGGGGGGGGGGGGGGGGGTGGGAAATATTATCATTAGCAGCATCAATTTTTGCAAAATAATATTTATTTTGTAATTTTCGAAAGGCATTAAGGCATGGAGCACAGCTGTCAGACAAGCCCCCTTCAACCCTTCACAATGACAGCTGTCAGTTGTCTTGTACCGACCTGAGACACAATATCTTCTGGTAGCCCAAATCAGAGATACGCTTGTAGCTGCGGGTGCCAACACAAATTACACGCTGATGTGTCTGTGTGCAAATATTTTCAAGCATCTCTTTTCTGCATTTTGAAGGTAACTCAATTTGCACAAGCCGCCGACAAAAAAAATAGAAAATCTTATTAGATTCACGTGCATGGTCGTGGGTATCCGTGATGAGGACATATACTTTACACAGGAGGCTTGACGCTCGGCTAACCAGCAATCATAGCGAATCCTCAACGAATTCGATTTGTGTCCTGTGTGCATTCGAACGTGCCTTAAGCACGGATAGAAAAACAGAGAAACAGAAGCACAGAAAAAATAGTAGAAAAATATATAAATACGCAAAGTAAGTAAGGACCAAAAGGGAAATTCAAATACAAATAACGGTAACCTAACTAAAATGCAAACAAAAGCGTTAGGTCGATCTGTCGTTGTAAGCGACACACAAAGAGTGACTGAGTGTGCGAGAGAGGGAGAGGGCGAGAGTGTGAGCGGAACACTCAAAGCGTGCTGGTTTACCTTTAGGGAAATGAGTTTTTGTATGTGCGGTTTTCACTCTAACGAAAACACACACACACACTCACACACACTCACACATGCATACACATGCACAAAAAGTAACTGAAGTGAACTTTGTATCAATAACAAAACTCGTAAAGAAAGAGAAAAATGATAACCGCAAAGCATCGATGACAACAATAACAACAACAAGAATAATGCGAGCAAAGAATGAAATATTCCCAGCATGAATAGAGTGAAGAGCATGAAGTGAAGAGGCAGCGACAGAGGCAGCGGCAGAGGCAGCATGTGCAGATGCAGAAATTGCTAACAACAACAACAACAATATTAACGTCACCGCACACAATACAACAATACATCACTATTCATTCATCAGTGAATGCGATGACGACGACGATGAGGACGGCGGCGGCAGAGGCAGCGGCAGCGGCAGAAGCGACAAAAGCAACGGCGATTGTGTTTGTGATATATTTTTTTCTTCTTCTTACTTTTTTTTTTTTTTTTTTTTCTTTTCATATTTTTCACTTTTCGTGGAACTTTTGTTCGCCGCCAAGCAAGCAACCGACGTCACCTGCTAACAACTTGAAGCAAATATTCTGGGATTTCTTATTTATTTGCTTTTGGGATCCTTTCATTCGCTCGCTCGCTCATACACTCACTCATTCATTCATTCATTCATTCATTCATTCATGCGCTTGTTCGTTTGCCATTGTTAAGGTGCAACTGAGACCGTGCCACAGCTCAGCTCAGCACAGCTCAGCACGTCTCAGCACGGCGCGATGCGACGCAACGCGGTTCAACTTGACTTGACTCGTTCAATGGAGCGTTTTGAGTCGCCGCCCACTTGTGCAGTACTTGAGCGAACTTTTAACATCGAAAAGATTCTTATTTGAATTTCTGGCATTTATTTACAGCTGCGTCTTTATTCAAACAAGCGAACAAACAAAGGAAAATCAGTGTGAGAGCAAGAAAAAGAAAGAAAGCAAGTCAGTTTGGCTTGGGGTCATGCCATAGATTTCCGAATCGACGCAACTTTGTCTAAGGTCAGTTTGAATGGCCAACACTCAATTTGAGCTTGAGTGAGCGATTGCCAAGGCAACTTTAATTATTTTCAGTCAAACAAGTGTCTGTCCTTCTGTCTGTCTGTTTGTTATTCGGTTTGCCTGTCTTCATTGACGCTCTCAACAGCTCACCACCTGCGACCTGACCTTTCCTACGGCAACAATCGGCCATTGTCGTCGGAGGCGGAAGCGATTCCGTTGGGTTTTGAACAACACAACACAACTTTAGTATTTTTTAATTAATTTTTAATTTATGCAGGCAGAAATTGCTTTGCCTTTAACAGTGATTTTCAAACAACTTTTGTTTTTCTTGCCTTCCCTTTTATTTATTTATTTCTTTTCTTCTCATTTTCGCACTCATTCGCTTATCTTTACGCATTAAATGCTGCTCAGCTGCGCAGCGTTAAATCGCATTCAGCCGCCATTTTTTTCAGCAGCTTAGTTGGAAGTTCGTCTTAAAGGCTGTCGAAATTGCTAGAAAATGCGTTAAGATTTGCCGCCCGGCGCGTTTCCTGGCTGGTTCATTTATCATGCTTTAGAAAATGAACTCATGAATATTTTCATTATTTGGCTCACCGAAAACGGACGAGCGTTGACTGGGCTTTGTGCCTAATTGACTGCTAACGAAAAATGTATTTTTTTCCCCAATTTTTCTTCTTTTTTATTTTTTTGACTCAAAAAAAACAAAAAAATATTGTTAAAACAAAAAGAAAGTCGACAGAAAATCGAAATTGAATACAAAAGCGAATAAAAGACTAATTGGCCAATATTTGCCTAAAAGTATGCAATGACATGCAAACAAAATGGCGCACTTGTCAAACAGACCGAATGAACTGTGAAACAAAAGAAAACAAAGCAATGCAAAAAAAAGAAATAATAAAAATAGAAGTAAAAGTGAAAGTGAAAGTAAAGAAAAAAAATTTCAATTTTAAATAGGCTGAATTTATAACTCAATGAAGAAATTTATGCAGCAACAGAACTTAGACAATGGAGCACGAAGGACTCTTTGCGCTTGTATTGTTATTGCAGTGCATGGCTAACAAGCAACGACAAGGACTTCAGCATGAATAAAACGTTTACAGAAATGACCAAATTCGCATGAACTTCACAAGGACATAAGGCATGAATGAGTTGCTTTCAGAAAGTTTGAAGAACTTCATTAAGACATGTGAAGTTGCTAATCACCGTTGATGTGGTTGGTGTGAGGAGGCTATGCATTGCCTTGCTCAAAGCGTATCGCTTACAAAACCGACCTTGGTATGTCAACTGCCAGCAAAGCAGGCCATGAACCTGACGGACTAAGCCACGCAAGCCAACGCCGTCAAGTACATTACGATTGAAAGAGCGTTAAGCTTTTTTCGCTTTAACCAACACACACACACGCACACACACAAGTCGCTTGGCACTGACCGTCATGTTCATGCAAAGTTGGCCTCGTTGGTCATTTTCGTTTGTTCTTTTTGTTGTTGCGCTGATTTTGACGTGTTATGCAAAGCTCTACAACAGCAACAACAACACGAGCATTGCCCAAATCAGCTTGCGTGCAAGTGAATCAAAATTGTTGACGGCACAGCACAGTAAAATTAACATATTAAATTGCAACATTATCGCAGAAGAAGAAGAAGAAGAAAGCGAAAGCGAAACATTTGTGAAAGATATTCTTAAAATTGGAAAATGCGTGGCATATTTTTCCGTAGCCAATTTTTGTATTATCTCAAAAGCAAACATTAGCATTTGTATGACTTAATGGCAAGCGCTTTGGACAGGAGGGACGAGGAGAGGACAGGCGTGTTGCAACAGCTTGTGTTGATGATGTAACTAAACTGTAGATACATTTTCGCTGTAGACCGAAAATAAAAATCCCCAATTTTAATGCATAATTCAAGCGTAAATATTTGGAAGAGATCCAAAAAGAGAGAGCAGTGGAAAAATGTCATAGTGCGACATTTTGTTTTTGGTTGATTTCGAAGTGCAAACATACGGAAAATATTTAAATATGTTGGCAAACACACACACACACACACACGCGCACACACACACACATGAGCGACGACAAAAGTAAATATATAAATCAGCAAGAAAATGACAAAATTTTTGCTAATTAAACTTTAAAATTTTATTTGCAATGAAAGCGTTGAAGGATGAAGGTCGAAGCTTATAAGCTGTTGTTGTTGTTGTTGTGACATTGATGGCCTAATGGATTTGCTCTAAATAAACCAATTACGTCATTACCCCGCACTCAGCCCCCTCTCGGGTAGGTTTTCAACGCTATTTGGTTCATACAAAAGCTGTGCAAATAAATGTATAAAAATATTAAGTATACGCCATGTGGCATCCCTTTATGAATATTATCACATTTTTTATGCAATTTTATGCCAGCAGGTGTGAAGGCCTGTGGCATCATGTGGCTGTTCTTGTTGTTGTTGTTTTTTTATAAAGCATTGCATATAATTTCGTAAACATTTTTCACACATGCCAAGCTGATAAAGCCAACAACAACGACAGCAAATAAGCAAAAGTCCTTCACTTGTTGGAATACATAATTTATTTAACAAAGAACAAACAAAGGCACACACACAGACACATGTTAAGGTGCCTTTGGTGTCATCACCATGGGCATTTTTGTCTCTTTCATTTTTTTTTTGTTTATCTATATGCAAATATATGCCATTTGCGCGCTTTTATCCTGACGACCCGCGCAACATTGTTCGACGTTAGTCATGTAAACAAAATACTTGAAAATCGCCACAAAAATGTTTTATTAAAATGATTAAAAATAACACCGGCAAAGAGAGCAGAACAACAGAACAACGGAACAACAAACAAAAGCATTTCCCTTTGTTGCGGTGGCGAAATAAAAACAAAAACATTCGGCCACATTTAAGGAGCAGGACACAGGACTTGCCAACAATGGTCGCCACATTGTGCCCGAAGTCTTCTCTTGTTGTTGTTGTTGTTGTTGTTTCAACGAGCTGAAAAACTTTTTGCGAAAATATTTAGCATATTCTGCTGACATATTATTTTGGTTAACACAAAAAAAAAAGGACGAAAGGATCTAAAAAATGAAAAACAAAGCACTGAAGTACGAATGAAATGAAACGAATGAACGAACAAATGGTGAAAAATGTCCTACCGAACAAGATACGCACGAACACACACACACGCACATCATCATCATCATCAACATCGCCTACTCAAGTGGGCGCGGCAGCGAGACTGAGCGTTTGTGTGGGATATGAGCAGACGGCAAGGACATACAATGCTATACAATACAATACAATGCGACGACGATGGAGTTCATCTACTTGATGGGACTATTATGGCTGCCAGTGCCTCTGCCACTGCCACTGAAGGTCTCTTCCGCATGATTTTGCATTTCAAATTATTTCCGAGTGCATGAAAGATACTCAACACGTGCAAAAATGCTTCACTTTGGCGGTTGGCAGTTGGCGCTTCTCGCGTCAGGAGCGCCTACCTGCCTCATGGGCGGTTACAGAAGTGTTTGCCAAAATTTAACTTCAAATGATGTTCTGAATGATGTCACTCTCCACAGCCTTTGACAGCCAAATCTGTGCTTGAAGTTAATAAGAAAAGGTTCAGAATGCTTTGAAGACATTCTGTGTGAAATGAAAGAGGAAGCCGCATGTGTTGTGCGCTGCTTAGCTTAGCTTAATTTAATGCCTTTTTGTAATTTAATCGCTTAAGCAGTTAAGAAATTAAGTCGCTTCATTTGGAATGCCAACTGTTGAAGGCTGTAACTTTACGACACCTCAAAGACCTATAAAATTATGTTCAAAAGCAAGAAATCGAATAATTCGTTGGCTGGCACACATTTTGAGGCAATAAGAAACTTTAACAGCGACCCAAGCGCGACTTAGCTGACACGCCCACTACGCCTCAAAGTATGCTTTTCGTGCACAGAGATTTTTCATGTTATATTTTTTTTCCTTTTTTGCAACAAATAACACAAGAAGATGAACAAAACAAAACAAAGCAAAGGAAAAAGAAAAAAAATAAAAATTGTAAAATGCCAAGCCAACAATTCAACAATAGAAGCATCCTTATCAAGGACAATGCGCATATGGGCAAAAGAAATGAGAAAAAAATGCGAAAAGAATGTATTAAAAAAACAACAACACTCACAAATAACAACAACAGCAAAATAAAACGTTGAGAAGAGCTCAAAAACAAAAGCAACTCTTAGTGTTGAATACGTTAGTAAGTGTTTGTATGTATGTCTATGCATGTGAGTGTGTGTGTGTGTGTGTGTGTGTGTGTGTGTGTGCGTAAGGGTCTGCCACATATTTATGTGTAAGTAGAGGGAAGATTTAAATGGGTTTGTGGGGTGGGCGGAGCGAAGGGCATGAGGTGAGCTGGCTTAGATGTGGCAACTGCATAAATAATGCGCTGACTAAATGACTCAACGACTGACTGACGGACAGACTAATGGTTGAATGACTGACTGACTAACTGAGTGAATGTATGAATGAGCATTGCAGAGCGCATAAAGAATGAAAGAATACAAATAAGAACGCTCTGAGCGACGAGCAGGAAAGCATTGCCACAAATTGTTGTTAGTTGAATCACAGCCATTGTTGCACTTGTTCGCGTTGTTGTTATTGTTATTGTTGTTATTGTTATTGCTGCTGTTGCTCATGTTACTGCTAACATTGTTGCTGTTGTTGCTGTTGTTAGTAACGCCACAGGATGCCGTTTGTGCACGCGAATCCGAATTCATTTGCTTGATTGCGAACTAAGGATAAAGTTGCCACAACGCTAAGGTCAAACTCAACTCAACTCAACTCAACTGAACTTGAACTGATTGCAATGCGTACTGTTAAAGGGGTTGGGGTAGGTGAGGGGGTAAGAGCAGACACAGCCACCGCAGCAACATTGTTGTTGGCAATTTTCATTGTCATGCCACAAGCACCTCACAAAAGAAACCGAAATTTGGCTGAAGTGAAGTGCATTGATTGCAGCGCCCGAATTACACGACCGTCGCTGACGCCAACGCCAACGCCATTGCAGACTCAATCACTGCGAGCGTCGCCACATTCATTAGCGCTAATTAATTACATTGCCAGGAGCCAAGAAACTGACAGCGAATTGGTCCTGACAGCAGCGGCAGAGCCAGCGAAGAACTGACAAGTGGCAAAGGACAACTTTCTTTCTTTTCACCTGCTTCAACTTCATCAGCATCTTTATCAGCTCATCATCATCATCAACAGCATCACTGTGAGCTTCTTCAGCTGCGCTGTCAATTGTCAAGCGAAGCGTAAAATTGCACACAAACTGCACGTGACAAAAGGGCGACACTAAAGGGCGTGGCACATGGCTTGGTCCTAGCGCTGTCTGTATTTGTGTGTGTGTCCATTTGTCGCTCAACCTTTCAACATTTCAGAAACAAAAAAAGAATATTAGAAACTTTTTTGTTGTCAAATGAGTGAACAAGCAAAAAGGGCAAATCAACTCAGGTAAAAGCGCAACCAGGCTAACTTCGAAGCGCACACTGGCGGGCACGTTCCATCATGTCGCCAACAACGACACCGACAACAGCAACAACAATGTCTTCGTCTCCATCTTCTCATGTGGCATTCATTGTTAGCCTCTTCCGTTTTGGCATACCATGTGCATGAAGAAAACTGAACAAAGACTCACACACACACAGACACACACACATGCACATGAACATTCTGTGAGACATATAGGGCTTGCCAAGCACGAAATACCATTGAATTGAGTGAAATTTTGGGCAAACAATTAGCATGAAATCACGTACGAAGCACTCTCGAAGCAGTCGCTCGGCACCCGCAACAATCCTCGACTGCAGCACAGCGACAAAGGAGCAATCTTCCACACACATACAAAGCAACAAACAAACAAACAGACAGACAGACAGAGGGACGATCGTTTATATGACTTTTGTCGACCTTCGCCTCAAGTTGAAATTGAGTTCCAAAGTATGCTCTATTGTTGTTGTTGTGCTAAACTGAACTTGAAGTCACATTCGAGTTTGAATCGTTGTCGGTAATGGAAAGTCAATTGATATTTGCATTGCACGTATTTCATAAAAAACAATAAAGGAGCCGAACAAAATGGCAGCGCAAAAGGCATAAACATGAGCTTGAGCATGAGCCTGGGCGGACGTCGCACAGTGGGGCGTGCATAATGACAGGCCGAAACATGGCAATGGCAATGGCAATGGCAGAGCTGTAACCGAAACTGAAACTGAAATGACTTGACTGAGCGAAGGCAGTAAAATCAACGAATGAATGAGCATTGCAACGACAACTTTGTTCAACTCCTCGCAGCGACTCAAGTTGCTAAGAAGCACGCAAGGCATACACATGTATTTCAAAGTATCTGCGTGTGTGTGTGTGTGTGTGTGAGTTTGCTTTGCTTGATCGTGTGTGTAACACGAAACAAGTTTTATGCTCGAAGCATTTTCAGCCTTCCGTTTTCATACATGAACATACACATATGTGTAAATGTGTGTGTGTGCGTACGTGTAGTAGTGTGTGTGAACATTTATTGACTTTCAAAAGATTGAAGACGAAGCTTTTTAACATTTAGTGCTGAATTGAATTGAGTTGAGTTGAGTTGACTTCAGTTGAGTTCTGTTCAGTTCTGTTCCGTTCCGTTTATTGCCGACTTTATGACGCTCATTTTGCAGTTAATGTGCGCACGTTTGTCTGCCCTCCCCGCACACCCCGTCTGAGCCATTAATGCTACGTTTAAGCGCTCGAAAGCATGCGAATCAATGCATTGCCTTCAATTTGAGCTCTGCATTGTTTCATTGAATTTTTTGCCTTATAATTTTAAATCATGACTCTTGAACTGTGCACTAAAGACAAGATCAAGACATCGTTATAGATTTTCAACAGACATTTCTCAAAGCTATGAACTTGATTTGATTTGCTTGCGCGACGACAGATGTTCTCAAGCATAGACAAGTCATAAATTTTTACTTATTTTTATGCATAATAAATTTTGCTAATAAATCGTAGAAAATATGAAAATTCATTTTGACCAAATTGTACCCTTTTTTGATTTGTGCACAAGCGATGTGGAAAGAACACACACACACACAGACAGACACACACACAGATACACAAAGCAAATGAAGACAATGGCTGACAATAAAATGTCGTTTTGCAATTTTCAATTTTTATGCATAAATTATGTCACGTAACGGACAAACAAACAGACAGACGGACAGTCAGACAGACAGACTGAGGCAAATGATTACAAGGACTCAAGGCTAAAGGATATTCGTGTTGACACCAATGCATGTTTCATCTTATGAGCGACCGAAAGAGTATTGAAAAAATAGTAAAAGAAAACGTTCGTTCATCAATTTTAAATAAGCAACAAAAATTACAAAGCAATGGCGCTGCAGACGGCGCAGGATCGTGCAGGATGTCTGCCATTGTCTGTGCGGAAATTTCGATATTCGAAGTCAAACCAAAAAAGAAAAAAAAAAAAGAAAACGAAATTGAACTGAAATACTTTTGTTAGCAACAAAGCTGACAAGGATAAACGAACATAAAAGTCGCAATGGGAAAATCAAAGTATGAAATAGCAAAAAGAAGAAGAAGAAGAAGAAAGCCAAAGGACAACAACAGGAGTGAAATTGTGGCCAATAGCAAAATAATTTTTCATTTGTGTGAGCGAACAAAACATGAAATTGAGTCAATTTTGTTGGCTCCGTTACGGAAACGCCAACGAGAAAGAGAAAGAGACGGAAAAAGGTTTCAGAGCAAGCAAAGCAAATTTGCTGTTGCCATTTGAGTCTTCACTCAAATGACAATATCAAAAATATAATAAGCCACAAGGTTACGTCCTGACACCAGGACAGCAGGACATGCGCCACACACTGGCCAGCACACACACACACACACACACACAGAGACACTGGAAACGCTCACGGCCGTTAAAGGCGAAATGAAGAAAAACATCAAAAAGCATGAAACTAAAACGATTGAATTAATCTAAAAAGGATACGCTGCGAGTATACTGAAAAGGACACGCGTCCAACTGTAACTTAGAGCAACCACAACAACAACAACAACATCAGCAGCAACGCTTAAGCAAAGCGAGCGCGTAAAAAGTTGTCAGCCATGTGAAGTGCTCAGAACATTGAAAATGTTTAAAAATGCTTTGTGGGGCAGTGGCACGCTGCAGGGGGAGGGGCTGGCGGAGTGCTAAAAGAGCCTTAGCCACGCTTCATAACGTGTCAATATACTCGAACGCCATTAAGTCAAATGTTCCCCGGGGAAACTCAACAGAACTCAACGCAACGCCAGCCAAAGCAAAGAAACTCAACTCAGCTCAGCTCAGCCCAGCTCAGCTGAAGACAACTCAAGACAATTCAAGGCTGAAATGGCACCATGGTCGGCGCTGATAATGTTGGCTAAGGGCATGGTGGCTCCGTTTTTATGCTGGCAAGGGGGAAATCACATAATGTCGACATAATCATAAAAACGAATGGCAAAAAATACAACCAAAAAAACAAAAACAAAAAAAAACTGCAAACAATGAAGAGAAAAAAATATGAAAAATGAAAAAAATAAGTGTGAAAAAAGTGAAAATCGAATTTTCAAAGTGCTGACATTTGTTTTAAGCGATGTGAGTAAGTCAAAAAGGGGGCCGGGGGGGCAGAACGTGCGTGTGTAAGTATAAGTTTGTGACACGTGTGCATGTGGAACTGTCTAACAGACAGACAATGGGTCGGAGAGACAAATAAAGAGAGAGACGGACAGACAGACAGAGGACCGTCAAGTTGAAAGACATGCTGAATGACATTATTTTATGTATTTGTCATTGTTGGCGGCATTAAAATGCGCGCCTCTTCATAATATTTTTTTACATATGCCTTTCTTCCTTCCTCTGCAACCAATGTGTGCGTGTGGGTGTGTGTTTATTTGCAGGTGTTCAGTAATAGTATTTGTATTCAATCAGCGTCAGAAAAGCTTCAATGAGCACGAACATTAAAAAAAAAGACACAAAATTCTAAAATTTTAAAGTCAAATCAAATAAAATCAGTTGAAGAGTGAAACTTGTGACTTGTTGTGATAGGACGATGTATGTAGAAGGGTAAATGTATGTGTGTGAGAGAGAGAGGGGGAGAGCACACAATGCCTAAACTGTTAAAAGGCAGCAAAAGTCGTTTCTATCGTGTTTTCCTACCATTTTATTCAACTTTGAGCGCTTCGCGGTAATACATTTACTCACTCACACACACACACACACACTGGCACATACATAGACACCAAATAGGGTTCATAAAAATTTGTTAAATTCAGGCCATAAAACATGACAGCAACAAGCAAACAAACCCCAAATAGTGATGGGAGGAATGGGAGGGAATGAAGGCCCGCAGGCCCATTCGTAACGGTGCTTAACAGATTTTTAGTGCAATTTCGATTTTTTTCTATTCTATTTCCCCTCCGCTCAGCTGCCCCCCGCCCATTAGACCGACAAGTGAGCAGAACATAGAACGTCGACGATTACAATGTCATTATCATTGAAAGTGAAGGCGAAAATATGTCAGTTTGTTGTTAGTTTGAACAACATACAATAAAACTAGTGCATACATAGAGGCGCAAGCACTTATACACACACATATACATATATGACAAAGAAGCAAGAAGCGGCAATGGCGACGTGCAGCACAGAAAGTCGAGCAACTAAGAGAGCTCTGTTGGCAGACAAAATGGCTGTCAGGCAGTCAGTTAGTGAGCTGCCTGACTGGCTGGCTGGCTGGCTGGTTGGGTGGTCCCGAGACTCTGACTGAGACTGACTGTGAAGGCGCACTGAGATAACGGCAGTCATTATGAAATGGTGCTACTTGAAGCAGCGCAACAGCCTCGGTCGACGCTCCTCCCCCTCCCCCTTGCCCTGAACATAGATGGCGCTTTGTTGGCAGCGATTATGGTTGGTTGGTGGCTACGTGGGCTCTAATGGCTGAGCGCAGTCGAGTGAGCGGGCGGCGGGACTGAGGGGCGTGCTCGTTGAAGGCGGTCGTTAGCATTAAGTGGCAATGCTTGGAATGGAAGGTACCTTTTAGTGCTTGAAGCTTGCACATAATGCCCAAAAATAAATAACTAGCTTAGCAGTTATGGCGTCTAATGGGCGAAACAATTGTAGAATGTAAAACCCGCGTTGCGCTCCTGATGGTGGCATAGATATTACTTACCCCAAACCGTGTTCATTATGCTCATTGCTTACTCAACAACAACAACTACAACAACAGCAACAACAAACCACAAGTGAACCAGGAGGCATGAAGCAGTCAGGTAGAGACACTCTCAGACAGACAGACAGACAGACTGAAGTTTGTTGGCCTTCGCATTGCGCCTCCATGCGCTCGCATGCCACGCAGTAATGAAGCTATAATTAGATAAGCATGGACTACATGTGTTTTTTACACCCACTTCTTTATGATATATGTGCGTGTGTGTGTGTGTGTGTGTGAGATTGTTATGGCTGTGATTAAAGTCGCATAGATTCATGTCATGGTCTATTTTATTTTTAACGAACATTCAAATTTAGCGCTCATTGAATGAGTGAAGAACAATATGGCTGACGGCTCAATCGGTTCAATCGGTTGAGGCTCAGCACGTAAATCATTTGACAAATTAAAGATCAGCCGACATAAACAAATACTAAACAATTTGACACAAATAAAGTTTGTGAGCAACTTGGACACATTTTATCATTGACTCACTCACACACTCATTAAGTCACTCAATCAATCAATCACTTAATTAACAGTTGCAAACAAAAAAGTCGCCATAACTGTTTTTTTCGTTTTTTTTCTTTCTGTTTTCGGCATTAACTTATGTCTTTCTGCTGCTTTTTCGCTTTTTGTGAGCTTTTTTCTTTCCTCTCTTCCACTTCAACCGCCGTTCGGTCTTAACGTAGTTTATCGATTGAATGAGTTGATATCAGGCTGAAAGCGGTTAATTAAGGTTGAATAAACATTATGATGTGACTCGTTTCAAGCAACAAGAACACTGAATGGACATTTAGGCAACATCTTTCCTGCTTTGCTGCCTCACTTTTGCAATAACAAGTTTGTTACTTTTTGCCAGCAATAATTTAATATTTGCTGTGAAAGTTTGCACAAAACTAAATGCATAAATTGTATCCTTGCGAAGGCGTTACGTATTTACAGGTCAGAATTTCCTGCAAGTTCTTCTCGCTGTGTAAATAAATATGTATATGTATATATGTATGTGTGTTTTTCTGCGGGCATTAAATTGATTTGTGCGAGTGAGAGAGAGAGGGCGGAAGCGCAGGTTGACTTTCGTATTTTCAAATACACATTTTTGTTTTATTTGATGTTGTTGTTGTTGTTGACATTTTGTAATATAAATCCTATTGAAAGTTTTACACAACTGAAATATGTAAGCACATTTATACTTACAAGCGACTAAAATACGCTCAGTGCCAAGTACAAGCGCTAGGGCGAGGCGGTGGGAGGTGGTGCGAGGCATTGGCTAAGCAGTTGACATTTTAAGA
The DNA here is from genome assembly GCA_034638295.1 of Phortica okadai. NCBI lineage: Eukaryota > Metazoa > Arthropoda > Insecta > Diptera > Drosophilidae > Phortica > Phortica okadai. The sequence goes on along the minus strand of CM067849.1, from coordinate 1,116,494 downwards.
CAGTTGGACAGTCTTTGACATGTTCAAAAGTTTCTAACAGTAACATTTTGAGATTAGCTTACTAAGAAGAAAAAAAGGTGCGCCTGGATGTATGCTACACGAAATTTATATTTGCATTTTACATTCGTTCGCGAGCAAAAATAATAATTTTAATGAAAATCAATGAAATTAATAAAAATTATAATAAATAAACAAATTTAAGGACTCTGCAGAAGGCAGGTGGCATCCACAACTGCTTATCACTCACAAATAATCTGCCAACGTGCTGTTTGTCTAGCAAAAAGGAATCACTTCCGTCTGCCACTCGAAGTGGATTCGAGGCGTTAGTTTATCTTTGACTGAGTTAATATAATATGACAAAAACACGCTCGGGCGCTCGCTTAAGCAGCATAAGTAAAATACTCTGAGTGTGGGTGTGTCATGGGCGTTAAACTAAATTAAAATACACCCACACACGCACACACACACACACACGCACACACACGCACACAGGCTTCTGAAGATCAGCGCGCATAAAAAGTCGTTAAGAATTTTTCGTACGTGACACTTTTCGCTTTAATTACAACGATTTAACTAATGGAAAGCAGACACAAACGGCGTTGGTGAGCGACGACGTTGGCAACGACATGGCAGATGGTATGTGGATGACTCCGCCTACTGAAGCTCTGGGCGAGTAAAGATTTCGCGAGAAATCCGAGCATTGCTTAAACATTTTATTTCATGTTTATTGCTCGGCATTACTGGAAAGTTTCTTGCAGAAGTTTCAGGCGAAAGTCGCCTGACAGTTCGAACAGTCATTGTAAATGAAAATGATGTGCAAAAAGTGCTGAGCTAAGACGTGGGCGTGGGTGTGGGCGGTAGGCAGAGCGACAACCTTGATACAAATCAAATGGTAAGGGAAATAAAACAAAATACAGAAGAATGTATCTTAAAATATTAATTTTCCATTTGGTATGATTTCCAAGGATGAGTGCTTAATGCTGATTTTCAAGAAGTTATTTTTAGCGTGTGTGTGTGTGTGGTAAGACGAGAATATGTCACAGAGCAAGAGCAAAGCTAAAATAAAAACAGACAGACAGACAGAGAGAGATGCTAAAATGGATGAGTTTATGAATGCACAACGCAAGTTGCCTCACAGCAGCGACAGCACAAACAACAATAGCAACAACAACGACGACAACATGAACAAATGTAATTCAAAGTCAGAGCAGCTGAGCTTGAATCTAAAAGGATTCTTTATAGGATTACGTGTAGACGCTTGAAGTATTTAAGCATTGCCAAACTATTAAGTGACTATACAAGGTCCTCACTACATGTGTGTGTGTGTGTGTGTGTGGGTTTCACTTTCGTTTTCACTTTCACGTTGCACGTTTTTCAGCTCTTAAAGGAAGTCAGCAGGAAATGCTTCGCCATTGGCGGTAAAACTTAAGCCAGAAGCGGCAGACACGCGAACGAACAGCTTGTGAACTCATTTAATGTGAGCTACACATGTGTGTGAGTGTGTGTGTGTGTGTTGGTGGGTATAATAATAAAATGCTGTTCGTACTTACAGAGACTCAGAAGCCGAGCAAGACACGGGCTCAGCACGTTTTTGGCATCATGTCGCTTGCCAGTGACATTGCTGACAATGTTGCCACCATTGCGGCTGATAATGAAAATTCAATAAGCCAACAACAGAAATGCGAACGGCCAGGAAGTGCGAGAGACAGCCAACACGGTGTTTTCCCAAATAACACAGACAACAAACGCGTTGTGGAAGCTGATTTTTTTGTTTTTGTGACGTTGTTGTTGTCCTCTGAGATTTAAGTTGCCTTACGGGCGCGCGTCGTTACAAGTTACAACTTTTTGATGAGCAACGGCAAGTTAAGCGTGGCAAAAGCACTTTGCACACTTTTAGCCTCGCGAATAGAACGCGAACTTTTGAATAGAGCCTGCAAGCACTTTGCTAAAAATTATCTGTTTTTTTTTTTCTTTTGCTTTACTTTACTTTCTTTTGTTTTGGTTTTATTTTTCTTTTTTCGTTAGTTTAATATAATTTCATTGTTTTTAAAGCGTCGACTTGAGCGAAACACGCCAAAGTACGTAACGAAATTGAAACGGCAACAAGCGCCACACGCGCCTTAATTTAGGAGACACACACGCGTACACCAACTTGAGCAAAGGACAACGTACGACTGCTGGCAGCCGATGCGACGGCAGCCGAAATGTTGCGTTAAATCGTGACGACGAGCCGAGCCGAGTCGAGTAGCGTCGGGTCGCGTCGTGCCGAGTCGAGTCAAGTCGAGCAATCAGAGGCAGCACAGCCACGACGTCGCCGCTGACGTCGCTGCTGCTGCTGCTGCTGCTTAGGTGGAAGCCTCTTGCCGTCTTCACTTCACTGCTTGCGTCTCGTTCGGTCGCTCGTACAGCAACAGCAACAAATTAGAATAAAATATTTGTGCCTGTCGACTTTTTTGGTTTTGTTTATGTTTTTCTTCTTTTTTTTCGTCTTTTTTTTCTATTTGTTTTTCTTTCCCTTTTTTAAGCTTGTGGATTTCTTTAATATTTTTGGACTGCTTTGTCACTGTTTTTAGACGTTGTTGACTTGTTTGAGTCGCGCCTGTTGGTATGCTACAAAAAGAGAAAATCTGCTGAAAATTTGTTCGGAACAAATTCGTACGCGTTTATGTGGTTGTTATTGTTATTGTTGTTGTTGTTTAGCAGTTATCATGAGCTGTTGTTGTTGTTGTTGCTATTATTGTAGTCAAAGTAATTTTCGCTGTTTTTTTGTTTTTATTTAATTTATTTTCCTTTTTTTTGTTGTTGTTTATTTGGTTTTTATTAATTTGTTTATTTGTGCGCGTATTTACTCATAATTTTTGGTCTTGACTCATGTCAGAAACGTTTACATATTTTTACCTTTTATATTTTTATTTTTTTGTCAGTTACTTTTTATGTTTGATTAACTTTTTCGTACTTATTATTAATTATTTATATTATGTGTTTTTGTTTTGTATTTTTCTACGCGCAATAATTTGGTCAGAGTTCGTGTTCGAATTGTTGTTGTTATTGTGGCATCCGCGACCGTTTCTTTGCGTGTCCTTTCGGCTGCGTTCGAGGCTCGTGAATGCCTGCCAAGAGTTTTGTTGTCTATTTGTAGGCGCTTGTGCTGCTACTGCTGCTGCTACTGTTGGTGCTGCCATTGGTGATGGTGGCGTGTGTGCGTGTGTGTGTAGGTGTGTCTTTGTGTGTATGTGTGCTTGTTGTTTGCCTGTCAGGCGCGTTCACTTGTTGTTGTTATTTCGATGTCGTCGTCGTCGACAACATCGTCGACATTGTTGTTGTTGTTGTTGCTACTGTTGTTGTTGTTGAATCCACAGTTGTGTGTTTTTACTTTCAACGTCGTCACCGATTTTTCCACCATTTCCCGCCGCTTGTCTCACTCATCTTTTCCATTGCCCGTTGCTGCTCTTTTACTCTTTTCTTTTCTGATTTTTTTTCTTTTTTTTGTTGTTCTATATAATGAACTTCACTACATTTTTTATATCCACTCCGTCATACTTTGCGGTAGTTTTTGTTGCTTATGTACTTCTCACTTGCCTTTCGCTTTGTTCCCGCACTAAACATGATTATTTTACCTTCTACTTTGATACTCACACAGACAATTTATTTTGTATGTATGTATGTGTATGCATCTATCTATGTATGTATGTATGGGTAATTGAAGAGGTTTTCTTCTTTCGTTTTTTGTTGTTTTTAACAAATGTTTTTTTTTTCAACTTTAATACAATATTATTTTTAGGGCTTTTCACTTTGCTATTTTTTCTATTTTTCTTTCTGAACTTTCTAACATTTTATGAGGCAACAGCAACAACAACAACACACCAGTTTTTTTTTATTTCGTAGAAAACACAGTAAACAAGTTGAGGAACGAATGCCTGACCAAGAACAACAAAATGCGAATAGAACACAGGAAATAATTTTTGTTTTGTTTTAACCATTTTGTTGTGGTCTTTTGCCTAAATACACTCACGTTACACGCACGCTTGTCACGCCCGGCAATAACTAAGATTTGTCAAGCTTTGAACAACATGTCGTATGAGCGTCAAAGCCGTACGAAAGAATGCAGGCTTACAATAATGTTATACACACACACACACACACACACATATATATGAAAGAAGATTACATGTTCCCACACTTAATAAAACACTAAGGCCAAAAACCGCATGAACCACAACGCAAAGTGCATAAGTATTGGTATTAAAAACGAGAAGTGGCGCGTGTGTGTGTGTGTGTGTGTACGATGAAATAGCCACAAATGGCACATCGTCATTGTTAAATAGTAGAGCTCGCAGTAAAGATTACAAATTCAAACCTACACACACACACACATACACAGACAAGCAGCAGAACAAAGCAAAGTCAAATACTTTTGATTTGGGTGAAGAACGACAGGGCAGAGCGAAGTGAGAATTGATGTAAGAATGTATACTGTAACAACAATTAAATTGTTTGTATGATGTGCATGTAAAACAAGCATAAATCCAGGCGCACTCACACACACACACACACACACGCAGAAAGCATAGCAATTAAAGGGCTCGACGTGTTGGTTTTTCTGCTGCGCATTGCTTAACTTAAATTTACGAGAAGCAACAACAATTGGTCAAAGTTGTCGCTTCACAAAAAGCCGGCAACTATTCAAGAAGCAAGAAGCATTGGCATCACTTCCATGCGTACGTTGAACAGCCAAAGGCAATAAAATCAACAATTTGTCATTTGCTGTCGTCATGCTATCTTTTATTAGCGTTGACGTTGCAATTGGATGCCAGCCAGCTTCCATTTCACCTCGTTCTTCTTCTTCGTGTTAACGTCACACAGGTGTTCTACAATTATCAGGTGTTTGCGCACGTATGCTCACCACACACACACACACTCTGGCAACCGAAATGACATCTACACATCTATTCTCATTTGAAGTTAATTTGTCGCAAGCCATGGCAGTCATCATAACCACTGACTGCCGCTCCCGCGAGGCTGACATTTTGCAACTTTAATTGCACGGAATAGTCACACTTGGCTGCAGACAAACAAAACCAACAACAGCCAGCCAAATACAACAATGAAAACAACAAAGACGTTGTTGTCGTTTGGACAATTTGGCTTTTGGTTTCGTTCGTAACCTTTTTGCCGCTCATTCTGTACGCACACAAGAACAATGCGAGAGAACGTAAAGAAAAGAAACAAATAGAGAGAAAAAATGCGATATTGCCCCAGGCACTTGTTGGTTCGTTCGTTTGGTTACGCAATCAGGGCACATTGTCGCAAACGAGCAACGCTTATCTCAAAAATAAATTTTAAAATCCTATTGAATTGAATCTCGGAAAAAACGTTTACCCAAAGGAGTACCGTACAATATTTACAATAAATGTAATAAATTCATGTGATCTATAAAAAAGCAAACAAACTCTTTTACACAAAGGGCCCCTTTCCCTCGGGCCCTAGTTGATATGGTCCCGGAACTGCTCACGTCATTTCAACCGAACAGATGACAACTTATTGATAAGAAACTAGAGATTTCCAGGTGTACCGACTCATGGCGTCCTAAATTTCAATATTTGTAGTGAGCTTTTTTTCAGTTATTTTGCTTTTAAAACGGCTAATTTCACTTATTAGATAACTTCTCCATTTGGTCATCAGCTCGACAGAATAGTGTTGGTAAACTATTACACATGACGTCATGTGTTCGATGCAATGAATCGATGACACTTTGCAGCACTTCACGGCTGCCAACTTTTTTGAGTCGTTAATATTTATATAATATTTTTTTAGAGGTGTATTATTTTTAAGGTTTCTTTTTTTTACTATAGCGGTCTTCACGCCCAAATCGGTAACGCATCAATTTTAACAATTTTAATTTAAACGAGGGTCGAGCGTGAATACCAAATATTTCGTTTGTTATTATATAGATTTGAGTCATTTTAAATTTCATTATGAACCACAAGTGCAGTTTTGGTTTGGCGTAAGTCGCACTACATTTCCTTGTGACTTGTCTTGTTCCTCCATTTCAACGAAATTTTCCGTCTATCTTCTTCTTCTGGTTGTGGACGCTTTTGCGCCATTTCATCGACTCTTTTCGATCTGTTTAGAAAAAAAATCGATTAAATCGACTTAATCGAAATAAAAACATCGAATTTTTCCCAGCTCTACCACTGCTCAGCAGCCGATTTTGTCATTAATTAATTAAGATTTTAATTTAAATCGCAAATAGTACACGAAAATGGCTTCCTCCAGCAACGCCGGTAATAAACCTGAAATGATTGACTTGAGTAAATTAAGTCTTGAACAGTTGGTGCAGATTAAGCAAGAATTCGAGCAGGTGAGTGGTGTAAATGAGTGGGTGCGGAGCTAAAAAGTTCGTGCTCGGTTAACGATGACACACACATGGTCGGTGTATCAAATTTTAATTGTATTATTTATCCGTACAGGAGGTGAACAACATTCAGGAGTCTCTCCAGACGTTGTACAACTGTAAAGCAAAATATGCAAGCTCCAAGGAAGCGCTGGAATCGTTTCAACCAGATTGGCAGAATCGTCAGGTGCTCGTGCCTCTCACAAGCAGCATGTATGTACCTGGTCGCGTGAAGGATTTGGATAACTTTGTGATTGACATTGGCACAGGTTACTATATTGAAAAAGTATGCAAGAAAGTAATAATTTGTTGGTGACATTTTCATAATTGTATTCCATTAAATAGAATTTAGACGGTTCGAAAGATTACTTCAAGCGCCGAGTTGAGTACGTACAGGAACAAATTGAAAAAATAGAAAAAATTCAAATCCAGAAAAGCCGTTTCTTAAACACAATTGTAAGCGTGCTCGAGCTGAAGCAGCTGGCGGCTGCGAAAATGATGCAACAGCAGCAACAAACTGCATAAGGTGGACAAATTAGACGAATCGGAGTCTTGAATTACTGCACTTACAAACACAAAATTAAATTTCATGTATAAATATTTGTTTTTGTATTTTATTGAATTAATTTATAAAATTTAACTATTTCTTGGCTTGCTCCAAAGCTGCACTCAGCACATTGACTTTTGCCTCGTAAGCAGATTTAAGATCCTGTAATTAAGTAAAACATGAATGAGTTATCTAGTATAAAATTCCGGCATACTGACCTTAAAGATTTTCGATTGAATGTCGTATTCACCGCGTAACTTGTCGTACACAGCCTTCGAGATGTCCAGCTTCTTTTCGGTCAATGCACACTTGTCACGCTCAGCCTTGATCCAGTGTTGCGATTTCTCTAGACGTGCCTGCATATGCTCACATTCAGCAGTTTTTAGTTGCAACATTTCCTTGGTAACGCCCAACACGTCTTTGATGGTTTCGACTTGATGCTTCAAAGTTGTTATTTGTTGTTCCTGTTGCTTGTTCACTTTTGTCTTTTCAAATAATAACGTTTTGGCTTTGAGAAGAAGCTCCTCCTGTTCTTGTCGGGATTTTGGCGCGTCTGTGCCACCCAACATAACCGATTGCTTCAAGGACTGTTCAAGCTGTGTGACACGTTTCTTAAGGCGTTCATTTTCGCCTCGAACGTCCTGTAAGCAATGTGATAAACATTACAGTATTTAAAAATTCCGCTAAGAAAGCATTTCAATCTAACCTCACAATCTTTGCGGAGTGCACCGATGCGTGCACGAGATTCCTCTAACAATGCTTGTTTCTCACTTTCCAATGTAAAAATCATATCGAGTAACTCATTTTGTTGAGTTTGCGACGTTTGAGTTGGTGCCTCGCCATTTTCCAGGACAGTATCTGTCTCGTTATTGTTGACATCACCACCAATTGCTCCTTCTTCGGACATTTTTATAGTTATTTGTAATAATTTCAATATTTAAAATATTCCAAGCAATTTTGTGTGTTTTTCTTTCCTTTTGGCTTGTTCAATTTTCGTCTTTTGTATTTATAGCACGTTGGATGCAGATGCTATTTTTAGGCGTATTTTCTCTCGCATTGGTGTTTCTGATGCTCTTTTATTCATATCTTAGGAAAATATTTCTCATTTATGTTAGGAGCCAAAAAACTAAAATTGTTTTTAATTTTTAACAGAAGCTTTTCGTTTATTCAAATTTGTGTATGAGTGAAGTGTGGATGAGGGCGTTAATACAATCGTTTTTTCCGCTTTTAAACAATTAAATTGTTATTCTTGTTAAATAGAAATAATTTGTATGTGTGTTAGGTATAAATGCTTAAATATAGACAAAGTTCTTGAAATTAAATTTAATTAAGCATAGAAGGCGACGACTGAGACAAATATTTAGCCGTCAAGTTCACCGGCGGCGCATGCATCGGCATAGTTCTTGCCGGACTTATCTTCAGGGTTCAATTTTATCATATCATCAATACGCAGAATTGTGATAGCAGCTTCTGTTGCAAATTTGAGTGACTTGATCTTCGACATGGCGGGTTCCAGTACTCCAGCTTTTTTGTTGTCACGCACGACGCCTTCAATGAGGTCTAAGCCAGTCCACTTAAGTTCGGCACGCTCTGGTTTCGTCTGGCTGGCGTTATGGAAAGACCGCAGCTTTGCAACTAGGTCTGTTGCATCCTTGGCTGCGTTTACAGCCAACGTCTTTGGAATGACCAAAAGCGATTTGGCAAATTCAGCGATGGCCAACTGTTCGCGTGATGCGATTGATGTAGCAAAGTTTTCTAGGTAAATGGATAAGGCAGCTTCTACGCAGCCACCTCCAGCGACCAGTTTTTTGCTCTCCAATACTCGTTTAACCACGCATAGAGCATCGTGAATTGAACGCTCCATTTCATCACAGTAAAAGTCATTGGGGCCACGGAGGATAATAGAAGCCGCAGCGCTATTGTAACAATTACATATCACCTATTGATCATACTATATTAACTTTATTTAACTTACCGTGCTTTTGTGCCCTTGATAAGGATGAGTTCATCATCGCAAATTCGCTCTTGAGCGACTTCTGCAGCTTCACCCACCATAGAGGCATCAAAGCTCTCTTCACCATCCATATTCGTCAACGAAGTAAGGAACGCTGCTCCGGTTGCTTTAGCAATAATTTTCAAATCACCCTTCTTGACGCGTCTTACAGCCATTGCGCCAGCTTCTACGAAATACTTCATGCATAAATCATCCACGCCACCAGAACAAAGCACTACGTTGACGCCGGTGCCCAGAATCATGTTGATGCGTTCCTTGGTGATATCCAGCTCACGTGCACGTATTCCTTCCAACTTTTCTGGATCGTTAATGAGCACTTGTACGCCCATCTTCATTTTAGTCTTTTGAAGTGAAAAGTCTAAGCATGCAATTTTTGCATTTACGATTTTCTTGGGCATTTGTTGTGATGCAATTGTGCAGTTAAGAGCATAACCGGGTATCAAGACGGATTCGCGGGCTGATTTTCCATGTGCCTTCAAGACATTAATGGCCTTAATTGAATAGGCTGCTTGGCCCTTTGGATCGGTGATTTTTACTGCTTGAGCAGCATCTACAACCATGGCTGAGAAATAGTCAGCATCGGCGCCAATAATCTTGGAACTCATCGAGGTTTTGGCAATGTTAATCAGTGATTCGCGACCCAATTCATCGACTGGTGCGGTCAAATGTTCTGAGATGTATTTGCAAGCCTCCTTGCAGGCAATGCGGTAACCAGAAATGATAGATGTTGGATGGATCTTCTGTTTGACCAGTTCATCAGCATTTTTCAACAGCTCAGCGGCCAGTATGACAACAGATGTAGTACCATCACCAACCTCTTCGTCTTGTAATTGAGCCAACTCAACCAGAACCCTTAAAGTTTAAAACATTAGATAACCTTTATTATATGTGTTGTTTCAATAAACTTACTTAGCAGCTGGGTGCTCCACTTCCAACAGACGCAGTATGGTGGCACCATCATTGGTAACGGTGACATCACCAATATCATCTACAAGCATTTTGTCCAAGCCAACCGGGCCCAATGAGCTCTTAACGATATTGGCAATCGAACTTGCAGCCATTACTGGAATTGAAGTGCACAATTAAGATATTTCTGGAGGAAAATTAAGTCATGTGCCTGCGAGGCTGTGGACGCCATTGTAAGATCATAACCTCACTTTTTATTATTTCAAACATACATTTCAAAGAAATAAAAGCAATCCACCAACCGAATATACCAATTTGAGGGCTTAATATTTGAAAACATCGTCTAGAATGTTCATCATGTCGCACAAAACGTGCTCCGGCATTCGACCGGCTGCAGCTGTTTCGAAATACGACAAAAAACTCACCGTTTTGTGTGCGCACTGAGGCGCCGGCCTGTCTGGTGCCAGCAATGGACAAAGGACTCGCAATTGTCGACATGATTAATTATTTATTTAATTAATTAATAAAAAAAACCTGCACAAACGTCTAAAACTGTAAAAAGATGACTGCCAAACCGCCTGACTCACACAATAGGGATGTGAAGAGCTTAGAGCTTTGAAAACATCGATATTTCCGATGTTTTGAAGTGAAAACATCGATACTTCGTCGATACATAGAAAAAATTTAAAACAAAATAACAAAAAGCAAATATTGCCTCATCATAATTTTGGCATCCGCTCTTTAGTATTTATCTTTGACGAGCAATGATTGCATATTGCCTCTTGGCCGCCGGCACATTTTTTAAAGTGATCCCACACAAATGAAACTTCCCTACGTCGCTTACCCAAGTGGTTTTGCGGTTCCTCGATATTCTCTTTTGATTCCTCTTCCTTTCCTTTTGACTCGTCATTTTCATTTGTCACAACTATAAAAGAAAAAGTATTTAGTAAATGAAATAATGTAATGTGCGAATGTAATAATAAACATAATTCTAAGTACTTTCACGATTCCCGCTTTTTCAGAATGTGCAAATTTGTGATGGGGAAAATTTCATAAAAAACATCGATGTTGAACAAAAAACATCGATGTTGGGTATTTTTTTCCAAACATCGATACATCGGTAAAACATCGATGTATCGTCAAGGCTCTACTAGAGCTGCGAAAAAATCGATTTCAACATCGATTTAATCTATGTTTTTTTTTCGTGCGATCATCGATTTTTTTGTTGATGGCATCGGCTTTCGTTATTTTGTCCTCTGTTTAGACCCACAGTACTCATTACCAATCTATTGAAGGAGAGTGCGCTGAGATATTTATGTGTCCCAGCTTGCTATACGGAGACAGAGCAAGTGTTTCGCACAACATCGGATAGACGCGCCGCTTTGTAGCCGAAAACGGTTAACAAATCGATTTTTGGAAGACAAAATCAATGGGTTTTAGCATTAAAATGCATTAGTATCTTGTATATATGTAAAATACTGATGAAAAAAAGGTTTAAAAAAAAAAAATAAATAATTTAAAATAAAAGAAAGTATTATTTCGATTAAGTCGATTTAATCGATTTTTTTCTAAAAAGATCGAAAAGACTCGATGAAAGGAGAATCGATTTTTTCGCAGCTCTACCTTAAAATTGACCAATAGATGGCCACAAAAACTCACCGTGGAAGAAGAAGAAAAGGCCACATCTGACGCAAACGAGCCCAAATTTGTTCAAAAGTGTCACATTGGCGCAAAAGGGTCCACAACCAGAAGAAGAAGATAGACGGAAAATTTCGTTGAAATGGAGGAACAAGACAAGTCACAAGGAAATTTAGTGTGACATACGCCAAGCCAATACTGCACTTGTGGTTCATAATGAATTTTACAATGACTCAAATCTGTATAATTTCACGCGAAAATTACCAACTTTCAAAAATGTTTCCCCCTAAACACAAACCACAAGATCAGTTACTTTTTTTATTTTATTTATTTTATATTGCAAACATCCAAAAATTAAATTAGTCTTTCAGAGCCCACTCATACATATTAATTATTAATATGACATGCTCATGACATTAAATTACATGAACCATAAAAAAAGTCACAGTTCTTCGAAATTAATTATTTGAAAAGGATTTTTTTTTCTTCGCCAAAATTTAAAAAGTAGGCGCCAGAAAATTGTAAAGTACAACTTCATTTTATTTAATTTGTTTTTTTCAGTATTAACACTTCTATTGATACTTAAGATGTGTCATCCGGTAAAATGCTGTCGTTGTCTTTCTCTAAAAACGGGCACTTACTTAATTGGACTTTATTATATACTAACTGGAATTTCGTGTATCGGTATCCATTTTGCAAAAATTGCGTATGAATTAGAAGGTCCGATGTATTGGCTACAACTCGTTCAGTGGAGTTTACTTGTATACGGTGTATTATGTATTCCAACGGCCATTTTGCTAATACTGGGTAACTTCTTGGTAAGTTAAAATACTTATATGTGCTATTATTCAACTTTAAATATTTTTAGGAAAATGGGACAGTGCTAATGATAGCTTTAGTTGCTATGATACTCGTCATAATTGCTTCCATAAATGGAGTAATTATTATTAGTAAGTCTTCAAAGAATAAGTTTTAAACTAGTAAGCCATCCTTGTTTTTTTTTTTTGTTTCTGCTTAGTTTTAGAAATACATTTTTGGATTGTGGTAAAAGAAAACCGTAACGAACTCATGGAGTCTAATGAATAAAATAATTTTTCTGTTACAAAATTATTATGTAATATTAAGATTAAAAACTAAAAAAAGCCTTAAAAAAGTCACAGTTCTTCGAAATTAATTATTTGAAAAGGATTTTTGTTTCTTCACCTAAACTTAAAAAGCAGGCGAAACAAATTGTAAAGTCAAATTTCATTTTATTTAATTTGTTTTTTCAGTATATACACTTTCATTCATTTATTGATACTTAAGATGTGTCATCCGGTACAATGCTGTTTCTGCGTTTCTCTTAAAACTGGCACTTACTTAATTGGACTTTATTATTTAATCCATGCAATTGGCAGTTTCATTATTTTTCTTACAAAAATGGGATTTAGAGCAAAGGTTGATATGCCATTGTATGTAAGACAATCTGTTCATTGGCTCTTCTTCGTACACGGTTTATTATGTATTCTAACGGTAATTTTTCTAATACTGGGTAACTTAATGGTAAGTTAAAATATTTAAGTGTAGATGTAATCCAGATTATTCAACTTCAAATATTTTTTAGGAAAATGGGATACTGCTACTGTTAGCTTTAGGTGCTATGATAATCGTCATGATTGGTTGCAGTCCTTTTACCTTGCTTGCAATCCCTTTTATTAGTAAGTCTTCAAAGAATAAGTTGTAATCCATTAAGCTATCCTCGTCTTTTTTTTTTTTTTTTTGTTTCTGTTTAGTTTTAGAAATATATTTTTGGATTGTAGTGAAGGAAAACCGTAACGAAATCATGGAGTACAATATATAAAAAAAAATTTGTCTGTTACAAAATTATTATGTAATATTAAAAACAGTCGTTAAAAAACGGTTTTGTATTAAAAATTATTCAAATACGTTGTCTTCATTCATTAAGAACAGCTTTTATATGATCGAATTTTTGCTTTATTATACCCTGTACACACACTGTGTATCAGGGTATATTAAGTTTGTTTGAGACGGTTTGTATGTAACGCATAGAAGGAGGGGAGGGGGACCCTATAAAGTATATATATTCTTGATCAGGATGACAAGACGAATTGATATAGCCCTGTCTGTCCGTCCGTCCGTCCGTCCTCACCAATGGTTCTCGAAAACTATAAGAGGTAGAGACTTGAAATTTGGTGGATAGACTCGTGAGGTTAAACGCTAGATCAAGTTTAAAGGATTTTTTGCCACGCCCACTCCTTCCCGCCCATCGAGCACCACCCATTTTTTCAAAAGGCTGTAGCTCGAAAACCTGATGAGTTAGAAACATGAAAATGAGTATGTAGACTCAGTATGTATAGCTCTACAAAACTGCATACCACATTTTTTCCCCCTCCCCTTCGTTTCCCCTCAAAAAGTTGTTTTCTTAAAATTGCTGTATCTCCTAAACTATAATAGATACAATGCTGAAATTTTGTATGCAAACTCAGTAAACATACCTTTTTAAAACTGCATACCACAAACTACCACTTTCCCCGCAAAGACCAACACACTAAAATTTAGCTGTGTGACAACGCAAAGACAAACAAGTTGAAATTTGGCATAAATTGCGCTTTGAACACTGCTTTATCCTATTTGTAACAAAAACCGTACTTAACACTGCGAAAACTATTAAAGCTAGAGACTTGAAATTTGGAAGATAGTCTCGTGTGGTCGAACACTAGATGAAGTTTGAAGGAATTTTTGCCACGCCCATTCCTTCCCGCCCATCGAGCACAACAAAAGGTCATTTTTTTCTTAAAATTGCTGTATCTCCTAAAGTATAAAGAATACAATGCTGAAATTTTGTATGCAAACTCAGATAACATACCTTTTTAAAACTGCATACAACAAACTACCACTTTCCCCGCAAAGACCAACACACTAAAATTTTGCAGCAATGCTTTGTAACAAAATCCGTACTAAAGCGCCATCTAATGGCAACATTGCACTGTGAGCCCTGCCTCACTATTAGCAAATACTCAAACCATATCGTGGTACACCGCTTTTGCTGTCGGCGAATGTTTAACGTGTTATCAACATAGGTGTGTGTACAGGGTATTATATAGTTGAGAATACTCAACTATACCGCCCTTACTGGTTTTTAACATAAATATTTCAAAGCCTGAAATGCTCCAGTGAATAAACAGTAAAAAAAAAACCAAATTTAGTGATATTTAAAAAAAACACAACTTTGTTAATTTCATTTATTTATTATATGCATTTTTATAATTCTGTGATTTATCAGTCATTCTGTAATTACTTTTTCACTTTATTTACCACTTTTGTTTTTTCTTTTATTTTATTTTTTTTTTTCTTTGGTACATTATAAATTATAAAACCTAACACAAAACAAAGCAATTTTATTTCTCATATTTATCATTAATTAATACATTCGTAATACAATATTTCTTTAACAATCACTTGTCGCTACATACACGTTACAATTTGTCCTATATACTTATACACATGTATACTGTATAATATTTATATATATATATGACATTATACATATATATACCGTTGCCTTTCATACACATATTGGTTGTTATTTGTTATTGTTGTTGTATATATATTTATATATATTAGATAACAATGATTTAAGCCTAATAAGATGCAAGTTTTGTTTTTTTCTGCCTTTACTATAGTTTTCTTTTTTTACTGTTACAGCATTTATTCGAACTTACTGCCTCTTCTTCATTATCGCGCGATTACCCCTTCCTTTCGCTATAGTGTAATATAATAATATATAATTTATACGCGTTCAACTAACGGAGAAGTTCCTTGAATATAGTACATAACATTTTTTTTGTTTTTAAATATTATTTGCCATAATTTACTTTAATAAAGAACAATGTGTGAAAATGTATTATTTTTAGTTTTGGTTTCATTTTGTTTTATAAGATCTTTTCTTTTTTTTTCTTTGGTTTATGTTCGATTTCAAAGACGTGCAATTATTATTTGGTTTAATTAATAAAAGGCAAAATAATTCGGTATGTTTAAATGCAAAAATTTCATTGTGCAGCATTAACATTGTGTCGAAGTAAGAGTGTTGGAGGGAGGAAGGGAGGTAAGGGGGGCATATTGACTATATTGGGTGGTTATTTCGAATACGATACCGATTTAGTTAAGATTAAATATAAAGAAACAGATCATTGTCAACTTTGAGGGAAATAATGTTTGTATGCGTGTTAATGTACATGTTTGTATCTATGTATGTATGTATATATGTGTCTAATTATATTTGTATGTGTTTAGAATTGTTCTAATTTGTCTGTTCTTGTATACAAGTTGGGCTTAAAAACTCAAAAATAAATATCAAAATTGAAATGCATACATTTAAGATATATGTTATGTATGTATGCATACATACATAAATATGTTTATATGTACTTGAGTATATAAGTAATATACGCGTTAAACAGCAGTAAAAAGTGTACTAATATGTAAGTGTGTAAGTGTGTTTTTTTTTTGTTTTTTTTTTTGGGTAATTTGTGTAAAAAAATTTATTTATAGCAGGTGCATGTAAAAATATTTTCAAAAAGTTTAGTACAAATATTCTTCAGCGAGTCAAAATGATATTTTAATTGTTTATATTTTGTTGTTGTTGTTTTTTTTTTATGTAATTCAATAAGTTAAGGAAAGAGCAATAGATTGGTACCGGAATTGCATGTTTGCGAGCGTGCTTAGTGATGAGCAGCAACCGCAAGTGACTTCTTACCGAAGCACGCAATCAACTTCAAGTGAAGTGACCACGCCTTCATAATATTCAAAATACTGTTTATAACGGCTCATCACTAATTGCCTTTGTAGTTTGAGTTTTGTGTATGTTGTTTTCTTTTGTTCGTGTATATGTGTGCGTGTGTAAATTGGAGAAAGAAGCACGAGCTCAAAAACATTAACAAACTTCGTACAATTTAATTTTCAAAAACTTTGTTAAGACTTTTTTTTGCAATTTTCGAGTATTTAAATTTATAAAAATTTTTTGTTTTTTCTTATATATTTTTCTTTGTAAATTTTTTATTTAATACTGTAAAATTGTTATTATTTTCATTTTCGTAATGATCAAAACTGAAAAAAAAAAAATGCATAAAAGCTTTGGCATAAAAAATAACGACAAAATTTAACTGTTCTTTGCTCCTATGTGCTCTTGTTTAGTTTAGTTTTTTTTTTTTTTTGTTTTTGTGTTCTTTTGATATGTCCGAGTTCAATTTTTATATAGAAATATATAAGTCTATGTCAATACAGAGTCTCAAATGCATACACAAACATATTATTTCAAAAATATGTTGTTGTTGGGTGGAAATCAATTCAATTCAATTAAACAAACGACTACAAAATGCCTCAATCAATCTCTGCGTTGCATGTTTAAACAATTTTAAGCATTTCCTATTAAGTACTCAAGTGAAATATTTCACATTATTTTAGCTGCACGCTTAAAAAAACATAATTAAATCAAAAATTCTTTCTTCATACATTTTTTTTTTTTTCAATTCAAAAACTGCTTAGCTCGATATTTTAACATATTAAAGCCAATATTTCTGTTTGCAATGCATTAAGTATTTGCTGTCGATTGTTTTTTGTTTTTTTATAATTTAAATTTATGTAATTATTATAGTTTAAATTTTAAACTTTAGTTTTGGGATTCTAAATACATTACAGCACCACAATATTATTATTACTTTTAAACTTTACACTTTCGAACTTTGAATTTAATTGCTAACTTGTTTTTTTTTTATTTAATTATTTATTTATTTATTTTTTGCTGCTAATATTGTATTATTATTATATTCCACAATTATATTTTTTTTTCAAGAGTTTGTGTTTTATTGCCGCCCATTTGCTGAGTTTTTAATAAAAAAAAACACAGCATAATTTTATAATACATAATTTGAAAGATCCTCTATCGATTTATCATTATTTTTTTTCTTTGGTTTCATTTTTGAAATATATCTTGTTAGTAAATTTGTAATTTGAAGCTAATTTTTGTTACTGTTTTTCAACTAATATCGTTAGATTTAATCTTATTGGTTTTTTTTCAAGTTTTCTGCTGTAAAACTTAAGTATAACCTTGTATTTGTTGAATAATGATTTAATTTGCTAAAAACTCTTCAATTTCATCGTTAAATTTAGTTTGCTTTTTAGTTTAAATTGATTTTATTGCAACAAACATAAAACTCTAAGTTTTCATGCCACAGGTCAGCAGCCAAAGATTTTTGTTCAGCCAACTTCCTTGCTCTCCACTAATCCGAGTAAAACACGTAAATTTGGGCGCTGACTTGACGCATGATTATTATCGCTTCATCATTTCGAGTATGATATTTGTACATTAAATGTTAATAATAATTATTTTCATTAATTTTTTTATGAGTTTCGGTTCGTTGACGCATTCAAACCATCAACAGAGCATTGATGTTGATGAGGCGCCGAACTGATGCCTAATATTCCACATCTTCTGCTTCTTCTTCTTCTTCTTTGGTATGTATGTAGTCATGTATATAAGTTGATTTTATGTACGAATGTGAATGTGTGTGTGTATGCAATATATCGTATAATATCCGCTTGCATACATTGACACCTTCAGTTATTGCTAATTTTTACGCTGGCGTGTAAATGTACCTCCGTAATCGGTTCGGATCATCGAATCGAATCAATTCTCTGTAGTCACTTACACATACCACTCCTTGACATCCTTTGAGTTACGTTTCTTGGTGCTCGGTTGCACCAGACCCGCCATTTGTGGGCGTCCATCGCTGCCGTAGCCCAGTGAGCCGCTACCGCCGCTCGACATCATACCGGCGCCGCCGCCGACGCCAACACCGCCACTACCGTTGCCGCCCATGCCCGTGTGCTGACCATTGCCGAGCGCCGGCTGATGGACCTGAGAGGACGACGATGTCGGTTGATGATGCTGGCGCTGTTGGTGATACGAACCGTTGGTGCTGGTGTTGCCCAGCAGGGCCGCATTCGGATTGTGACAGCCATAGGCAGCGGCCTTCTCGCTCTCGGTCTTGTAGCCTCGATCGCCGTTCGACTTGAGCCACAGCACGAGCAGTATGACCAATATGACGGCGATCAGTATGCCGGCCACGATGCCAATGATCATAGCAGTGCGTTCCTCTTCGATGGAATTGATGCGACCGCTCTTGCTCTTCGGTCGATAGTTATTGTTGTTGCTGCCGTATGGTGGCGGCGGCGGTGGTATGGCTGGATAGTATGGCGGCAGACCTGGTTCGCTGTCGATCGGTGGTAATGGCGCCGGACGATGATGCTCATCCGGCATGGACGTATGTTCACCGTTATAAATTGAGTTGTCATCGATGTCACCGCCGTCACCGCCACCGCCACCACCGATGCTTCCAATACCGCCAATGCCGGCATTGTAGACGTGTACGATATCGAATGGTGTCGTTTCACGTTCCGTCACGGTTGTGCGTATCTCCGGCGTGGGCGTGGCTTGTGTTGTGGTTGTGCGCAATTCGGTTGTCGTCGTCAACTGTGTGGTGGTCGTGCGCTGTGTCGACGTTGTTGTCGCCGCCGCGGTGGTGCTGCTGCCGGCGCCACTGGTCGATGTGCTCGACTCGCGCGACGTTGTCTCTATGCGTCCGACGGCTGTGCTGCTATGCTGCTGCTCGGTGGTCACCGCAATGAGATCAGTGCGTCTCGGCGCGCCATCAGTGGTCGGTATAAGCTCGTTGTTGGGCTCTGTAAGTACAGCGATTAGTTTCATAAACTCAATTTTGGATTTACATTCAAACTACAATTGAGCGATGAGAAAACGCAAACCGGAAGTGCATGTGCGGTTCCGGAAGTTGCAATACTATTAAACCAATTATATTTTTAAGATTTTTTTCCGGATTTTTGCCAACTTCTAAAACCACCCACGCATTTATTTTGTACTTTTAAATTTTATTTCAGAAATTTATTTAACGGAATAACAATTCTTTGCTTCTATTTCGTTTCGTTTAGCGTTTAGCGTTAAACAGTTAATTAGACCAATGCTCGATATGTACAACAAGAAATGTCGAATAATACATATACATAAATACCAAAAAAAAAAAATCGACAAAACGAAAAAGACATTTTTAAAACTGTTTCGTTAATAATGATAATCTTAAACGGTTAACTAGTTAATGCTGTCAAAATAAAGTACAGTTACACACAAAGATAGATTGAAAGATTGACAGATATATAGATAGATAATTATAGTTAAATATGTGTTGGTTTCTTCTGATATTTTAGTTGTTATTTTGGTTTGTTTGGTTTGTTGATGTTTGTTTGTTGTTTGTTTACTACTACATATACACATTGTTATATACAGTTACATATAGCCATCTATGATAGCCAATGTATTGTACTACGTGCGCCAGTCCCAGTCTTCACTCAGTTCCATTACTTATTTCTATCATACAAGTACATCATAACATCACATCAGTTTACATCACATCACATGACTTCACATCATCAATACATCAGGTCAGGTCAGATCAGATCAGTTCAAATCAGATTGTAGAGAGGCTTCTCTCAAAATATGACACTCGCTTGCAAAGGAGCAGCCAACGTGGGTGGAGGTGTTTGTAGTGGTGGTGGTTGGTGGTTGTGGTGGTTGTGGTGGTTTTCGTGCTCTATACGTGATGTTCATTTTTGTTGTTCTTGTAGCGCTATTCAGGTTCAGATACATACGATTTAATTGGTTTTACATTTAGTTGAGTTGTTTTACAGTTTCTTTTTTTTTTTCTTATTTTTGTTATATCTTTTTTATGCTTTTTACAGTTTCATTCTACATGTGCAAATGCATTTGGAAATTGCGATTGAGTAGCATCCAAGCCGCAATCACAGTCAGAAACATGAAGGCGTGTTCATTTTCTGAAAGAGAAACGCACAATAATGCCAACTTATTGTCAGTTTCAATTCAAGACACAGAGATTGAGATTTGAAAGAGAGAGAGAGAGAGATTTCAACAAGCATCAACTGTGAACGATTTGGGGCGAGAACGAAGACGAATCGAGTCGAGTTTTGTGGGATTGTTTGGTTTGGTTTGGTTTGATTTGATTTTGGTTTGATTTTCTGTTTAGTTTGCTGATTTATGTTGTGGAACGAACGATCAAACGAAATGGTCGATATTTGTTTTTGTTTTTGTTTTTTTTTTTTTTTGATGCTGTTTAATGGCAATGAAACTGTTTTTGTTTGGTATCCTTTGTGGGCTAATTATACTAAACGATGACTAAAGCTCCTAGCAATGATGCTGGGCCACCCCATTTCTAAGGATGTTCAATATTTACATTAACTAGTTAACACATCTAAACGAAACGAAGCGCAACGAAACGCGTCTAATCATGTTCAATCATGTCAATGTGTGTGACGCTTTTTTTTTTTTTTTGGTGATTATGTCAATGAGCAATGACTTATAACTAAAAGGTAAATAAAAAGCCAAAAACAAAAACAACAAACTAATAAGGAGCGTTCACAACATGAGATTTTCGCTCACCTGCGCCCTTTGCCGTGCTCGTTGAGGTAAACTGTTCCGTTGTCTCGCCATAGTCGCCGGAGCCGTGCAGGCAATCCTCGTCATCGCAGGCACGTTCGGTGCCATTAGTGTTGCCGCCGCTGCCGCTGCCGCTGCTGCTATTGCCGGCGCTGCCGCCATTTTTGTCGGTGCTGACATTCTGTGAGGTCGTTGTCTGCTTCGTGGGCGGCACATAAACGGGCGTAATGAGATCATCGCCGCTGCCCGATTCGAAGGGCGGCGTGCACTCGTCTTCGTCATCGCCACGACAGCCAGAACCGGCGCCCGAGAAGATCAAATCGTCGACGGCGCCCGGATATCCGCTGGCCGGTGTCTGCAATTGACGGAAGTTCGTTAGCCGAGAAGCGTTCGGGGCCACAGAATGCGGGCGATTAATGTTTATTTGTACATTTGTTTATTAATAAATGTATTGAAAATGTATGTGTGTGTGTGTGTGAGTGAACGTGCTGTATGTGTGTTAGTATGTATCTGTGTGTGTGCATTTGTGCATGCTGTTTAGTGCGTTTCAAAGAATACTTGGTTAGTTATTGCTTAAATGTGTACTGGTTAATTAGTTTATTAATTGTTTATAAGATTATATTGCGAGCAGCTCAAATTCATAGTTTTTCTTTCTCGCGTATAATGTTGCTAAGAAAGAAAAACTAAAAAAAAAAAATTAATTACACACACCAAAACAAATCAGTGCAGAGAGGGTAAAGAGAAGGTGATAGAGCAGAATTGCCAAATTAATCAATTGACATTAAATAATAAATTTTGCAGTAAGTTTTTTTGTTATTGTGCGTAAAAATATGCAAAAAGCGTTTATAATTAATACAGATCACTGGAAAAGCACTTCTATTTGGCACAACATACCAACTTAATGTTTTCTAGAAACTTTCAGTTATCCCGAACTTAGAAAAGATACTCCCATAAATTTCAATTATGGCCTGTCCGGTTTTCGGTTCAAATACAGACAATCAATAATCAACAAATAAATTTCTGACTTATAAAGTAAAGTATCTCAACGTTATGAAAAGTGCTTCTCCATGGAAATGTTGGATTATATCGTACAAAATCATAATTTACATAAAAAATGCGCATTTACACTAATTTATACAATTGGAACTATTTGATTTTCATTATGTATGTAATTCTTGAGAATATCATGAACTTCGGTCACCATTTGCGATTGACAGTTGTTGGTGAGTTACTTCATTAACGCTCTCATCGGTTTAAGCGGCAACCAAGTTCATGTGATTCTTATGGTATGTTGTTAATAACTTTTTTTGTTAATATATATAAATTTTTTTTTTTGACTTAGAGAGAATTTGCATAAATTTTGTTATTTAAAAAATCGATTTACGATGAGAGATACTTGAAAGTTGAGAGAAGTTGATTTCAAATAAAATTTCAAATAAATTCCCTAACCTGCTGCATTCTTTGCAGATCATTTCTATCTAATACTCCAGTTACCAATTGAACATCTCCTCGTATTGTTATATGTGCGTCACGCTCAACCGCCAGGTCCAGGATGCGCAATTTGTTCACCGAGAGACCGGCAATGACACCAGCAAAGGGGCGCTCGATCCGAGAACGTCCGGCACGACTGAACTTGCCGCCGACCTGTATATTTGACATTGTATTGAACACAGTGGATTGATGGCCTATGAAGAAATGTTTATGAAATTTTTAAGTCTTCCTAAGTTCACGCTCTTATCCGGCTTATAAAGAACGCACCCTGCGGATTCAGTGTCTGCACATTGTAATCATCCAGCTGGAGAGTGCCGTTGCCGCCTTTGCGCGTGAAGCGCACCACATGGTAGGCATTGTCATTGACCTTGGTGCCGATCTCGCCGAGCGGTAAGTCAACGGTGCCAATGTTGTACACCATAAAGATATTACCCTCAACAATCTCCATTTCCATGTAATCCTGCGTTGTGGCGCTCTCTATGCGCAACAACACGGCATCCGATTTGGTTGTTATAAAGCCCAGTGCAATATTGTCTTCCTCAGTGTCTGCCTGCATATTCTCGGGAAAATTGTACTGTATGATGCCCTTGTTATTCCCGAACTCGTAGGCAATCGACTCTGTATGAGTAAAGATGTAAACGAGTCATACAACCAACAATGGATCAATGCAAATTTACCATCATAGCAGGTCGGACCCGTGTACGACGTCATATCGCACTCACACGCATACGCGTTCCACTGTTGGACGCAGATGCCGCGGTTCGCGCAAGCGTTTTGGCTGCACTTCGTTGGACCCTCGCAACCGGTGACCACCAGTGAGCTGGGCACAACAGCGTCACTCGTTAGCGACGGCGATGTGTCGCCCAGGTCCAACGATGCAAGACAACCCTCAAAACCGGAACGGGACGAAATCGAAGCGGGCAACTTGGAATACATATCCTTAAAGACGCCGCCAATGTACAGGATGCCCGACAGCTCCAGATGCATGTTGTTGCCGGTCAGCGTAATAATCTCAAATGAATCGTCGACGGTGAGCGTGTGCGTCTTCGGGCCCGGTCGACGTATGCTAACCTGATGCCAACGATTGTCGTTCATGTGTATGCGTGACTTATCACGCATGGTCACGGGCCCATCGCCCAAATCGAATGTATAGTGTATATGACCATTGACCAGCTCAACGGCAACAAAATCACTGCGCCGGCCGCCGTTGAAGATCAGTAAGCCGTTCGGCTCCACCGTCTTGAAGCGAAAGTCAATCGTGACGCTCGTGTAAGCCTTCAACATGGGCAGTCCGACGTATGAGTGCTTCGAACGGAACGTCGCGGCGTGATAGGGATTGCCCGCCGGTGAGTTGACAAAGCGTGCCGTGAGCTTAAATGTCGCGCTCGGCAATGCAGATAGTTCGGGACCAAGAGACTTTACAATATCAATATAACTATGGAATGATAGTTTATGTCAGTGTGCGCTGTATGAAGCGGGAAATGTGTGTCGAGACTTACCGCATGCCATTGAAGACGAAGCCTTGCATTTGGCCAACGAAATTCGGCATTGTCGATGTCATTTGTATCTCCTCCTCTGCATGGAAGAGACCGCCCAAATGTATCGAGCGTATCTCGAGCGTGCTGTGCCGACCGAGTATAGTCTCCGCTGTTTGGGAAACAATCAAATGCAATGTGATAAAAAAATCTCGCGTATGACATTCGGCACGGCGAAACGCGCAGCCTAAACGCACACTAGGAGCTTGATAACGGTACAATACAATACAATACAATACGATACATAGGAACCGTTATACAGTACATACGTATGTATTAGTAGTAGTAGAGTAGTAGTAGTAGTAGTAGTAGTAGTGGTGATGGTGGTTATAAGTATTAAATTATTAATAGGTGTGACAATCGGATTATGTTAATATTATTATTTAGTTACAAGAAGCACGTATATAAATAGTACGAATATTTATGCTGATTAGTAGAGTAGTTATTATTATTATTATTTTGTTGTTGTTGTTTTTTTAGTTGTAGTAGTAGTAGTAGTAGTAGTAGACATAAAACTAGTTTCGTTAAATCCAAAAAAAAGTTTCAAGCACATTTTCTTATTGATTACAAGTATTATTATCGATAGTACTTATGTAGATGTGTGTGCATGTGCGCGTACTTTTCAGCATTTTCAGCTTGATTTACTAAAGAAAAGTGCAGTTTACAATATTCAAGTATATATATATTATATACGCATTAAATCATCGAAGTAAAGACAAATGATAAATGAAAGTAAATAAATAAATAAATGAAATAGGTACGTATAAATCAAGAAAGAAATTCTTATAAAGAAAATTCGCTAGTTTTGCTTATTATTCGGTGCGCATTTTAGTTTGTGTGATTTTCTGATTTTTGATTAAGATACGTGGCTGGTGATGAAACTGTGCAGTTTTATATTTCAACGTTACTTAAACTCATAACGCCAATGAAAAGAAGATATATTCATTTATTAAGCCAAAAATGAAGATTAACAAAGAAAACTAAAAAAAAAACAAAAAAACGTATTAATGAGAATCTTACGAAACGCAACAGCGACAGTCAAACACACACACACTCAAACTAAACATCGAACGAAGAACGCTCAGCCTATTGGACGCGTTAAAGTGTGTGGCTATGTATCTGTGTGTGTGTATTAGTATTAGTTTGGCTTAGTTTAGTTTGGACTTGACTGTCCTCGCATATTAGCATGGATTAACACACTGTTAGTTTTGGTGTTGTGGTTGTTGTGGTTATTGTTGTTGTTGTTGTTGTTTTCGCTGTGTCACCTGTGGCTAAGATAACCTAAAAACAAAATGGATTAAGACCTTTCTTTACTGTGTTCTTTTCTTTGCAAGACTTAATGTATGTTTGTGTATGAGTAAATGTATTCATGTATGTATGTAAATGTATCTATGCACAAGTCAAGGTAGTTTGGCGGCCTTTTAAGACGATTTTCATCAATGACTGACATGAATTAAACGACTTAATGAGCATGTTTTTTAATGAATTTATTTCAATTCGTTGATTGCGATACATCATGTCAAGGAGCGACGAGACGAGACGAAACGAAGCGAGCAATGGAAACGATCTGTCATATGTTGGCGAATAATGCCTTTGTTAATGATGTGCAACCACATGCATAACTACGTAGCATAATTAAGTATCTATGTATGTATGAATGTATGTATCTGTGTATCTGTGCATTAGTATAAATGTGGACAAGCATTGGAATTGCTTCAAACTTTCCAGCGACGAAGTAAACACGCAAATACTTTGTTTAGGTGAAGGCAAAAAAAGTTTAGTTTGTAAAAGAAGTAGAAGAGGAGTTAGAGGAGAACGAGCTAGTGAGCGAGAGAGCAAGAAGGCATGCTAGTACAGTTTCTTTTATTTAATTTGATAATTATTTGACGATTTTTTGTTTCTTTTTTACTTGAGTGGTGCGCACATGCAAACTTTCTTCATACATACATATATATGTATGTATCTATATATATGTATATATAGGCATATGTGTGAGTCTATGTGTGTGCGTGCGTGTCAAACGTTCGTGTTTTTGGCTAAGTTGGACCGAGCTAAACCGGCAGCCAACCACTTTGTTTGCACTAATTAATAGAAACACTTACACAATACAAAACTAAGTCTTTAACTTTAGTGAATTCTTTATCGATAATTTGTTTTTTTTTTTTTTTTTTTTTTGGTATTTTTGGTATTGTTAGTTGTTCTTACTTAACACAAAATTCTAATTACATATTTAAATGGTGCAAAATTACAGCCCTGGACGCATCATATATCATCCAACATTTCTTTGCTGTCTCCGCTTAATAAAATTTCTTCATACGTTTTCAGACTTTTATTAGAAGATTTAGCAAAAAAATGTCACATCGGGTTCGATTGCGTGTCGATTTTTTTTTCTTTTTTTTTTTTTGTACTCTTTCATTGTTTTTTTTTCAACTTGTAATTGCAATTTTTTGCATTTAGGTAGACTTGAAAGTAGCCTGGATGTTCAAATGCCGTGCTGAAACGGCCTGAGGAAAGTTCTCCTGAGTATGACGCATTAACAAACCGCACAACTTTTTCTAAGAGATTCTACGAAAGTAATTGTATAGAATCTGCCTGAAAATATATTCAAATTTATTTACATAATCGAAACTCAAAAAATAATAGAGGATATAAAAATTACAACGTTGGTTGTTGATTGTAAGATTAGATTGTTTTTGAAGTATTTTGGCATATTTACAAATCGTTTAAAGTCTTTGAACTTGTCACAACGTAGTAATGCCACGCAGCTTACCAGTTAAAACCGAATGAAACACAAGCATTTTTTTAAAAAATTAATATATTAAATAATAATTAAAAAAAGAAGAGTAGTAAAAGTAATTTACAAATGTGGCAGTTCAGGCGCCCATTTGAGCTTCACGACAAGTCAAGGGCATGTGATTAACCTCAAACTTTACAAACCTAACAAGTTAGTTGCCTAATTAGAGTGTTTAGATTTTGTTAGTTTTCTTTGTTTAGCAATTGTACATACTTTTTGTTTTTGGTTTTTGTTAACGAATATGTTTTAAAATATATTTTGTCCAAAATAAAAACACAACATCAAGATGTTTTCAAAAAGGTTTTCAAAACTTACGGTAAAAAATAACGAACGAAATATGATGTAATATTAATATGTGAAAAAGGAACAAACGAACGAACCAATGAATTTAGTATGTTAGTATGTAAGGTGTTGAAATTAATAAGTAAACAAAAGTCTGACAGTTTTTTTGTTGTTTTTTTTTTATACAATTTTTAATAAAAGAAACAATAGAATCAAATGGTATTCAACGAGGACGAAACAAATGCTTAGAATAAGTTTACGTGTGATTGGCAGGTGAACAGATGCGTTTCAAACTAGACTATATTGAACAAGAGTTTCGATAGGCTTTCATCAATCAATTAATCAGTCAATCAATCAATGAGTTTGTGTGTTCAATCAATCAATTATTGTAAATAGTACGATTTTATTGATGAGCAACATAGTAATGCAGCAATGTGTGTGATTCTTAGAGTATTTCGATACGATACGATTCGATTCGATTCGACTTCAATGAACGCAACGCTGCTGAGCATGACTACTACATTGTCACGTAACGCAACGCAACGCAACGTAAAGTAACGTAATTTGAATGCAACGTGATGTAACATATGAAAATGCTTGCGAATGTTCTCACATGTTTTTGTTTTGTGTGTTAGAAAAAATTAAATGAAAAAAGAACAGAAATGAAAAAGAAGGTTATAATGAAGGAAAATCTTTAACGAAACAATTATTTTCAACGACTGCACTTTTTTTTCATCCTGACTGTCCTAGCACACATTTGACTTCTGCGCTTTGCGGGGGGGTGGTTGTGGGTGGCTTAATGGCACAAACGGTTAACGTAACGTAACGTAAACGTAACGCAATTTAAAGTAACGAACATAAAATATTTATTAATATATAATATTGCACTTTGAACTTGAACTTTTCTTTTTGGAGGTTAACGGTTGAGGTCATTTTTAGAGCTTGGAATGATTTCAAAAGCAAACCGATTTGTTGATAATATTTTTTTTTGTTTTTTGTTGTTTTTTTTTTGGAATTTTTTTGGCATTTGAAATGCAATTTGAACGAACGGTTCAAGGATTTTTTCAATAAGAAGGAACTTGTTTTTGTTAAAAAAACGACACGGCACGACACGTAGTAGGGCAATAGATGTGCTGTTGATACATACATAACATACCCCTGACAGGGGGCGCCCCGTCAACTTGTAGCCGCAGATTCGACGCTCTGCGCGAAAAGCGTATCGTATGCCAGTTGTTGTCATTGAGCACAGATTGGCCAGCGAGCAAATTCTAGTAATGACACACGAAAAAAAAAAACAAAGAAAAATTTCGGTTTTGAATTTAGAGCAATCAAGGTCAAAGTCGGAACAATCATACCTTTTCGCGGTCGCTTAAACGCACGCTGGCACGTACACGTCCTGCCACCAGTGCGATCTCCAGTCGGTCCGGCGAGTTGGACTCGGCACTTGTCAGCAGCAAGAGACCGGCTGGCCGTGACGTCTTGAAGCGTATGACCAGCTCCTCGGTCTGTGTCTTTGTGCCTTGCCCATTGCCCAGCCAAATGGTCATGTGTTGGCTGCCGTTGAAGGCCAGCGTGGCCAGTTCCCGTCCGCACGTTGGACCGCCATAGAGTGTCGCTGTGCAGTCACAGATCGGACGATTCCAGCCCTCGATGCATGTGCCACCATTGAGGCACGGATTGCCATTGCACACATTCGCCTGCACATGGCACGAGGGCTTCACAGAAGCTGTAAAAAATGTTTAGTATGTTTTGCATATGAGTCGCTTGCGTTGCCTGGCATTGCTCACCTGAGTCCTGGACGCGTGCAAAGGCTGCAATATCGATCGCCTTGCCGCTGAGCACCAGATCGCGCAGGCAGCCCACATAGCCCTGACGCAGCGTCGCCGTCCAGATGGCCGATGGCCAGACAACGCTGTTGTAGGCGGGTCCAGTGCCACCCACATACATATGCCCATCCAGCTCCAGTATAGTGCCCTCGCCCGGTGTGCGGAAGTCATTCCAGACGCCGTCCACACTCACCTTGGCATCGCGGCCATTGCGACGCAGAATGAGATCATGCCAGTCGCCGTCGTCCACGCGACGTCGAGAGGCGCGTACCTTGGCCGCACCGGAACCCAAGTCCAAGTGAATGTAAATATGGCCGTTGAGTAGCTCAATCGCAAAGAGGACAGGCTGAGAAATAGGAGCGATTCAATGACTCCAATCGAGAGTGCAATTCGTATAAAAAAAGAACTCACGTTTTTTGCGCGTGGCTGCTTGGAGCCTGTGGCCAGTATAATGATGCCGTTCGGCTCCTTTGTGCGAAATTTGAATGATATCGAGCTCTGTTTGCCTGTCTCCCAAGGCGGCAGCACTAAGTGTGATTCGCGAGTCGTGAAGGTAACCGGATCCTGTGGATCGCCGCTTGGGCACTGATACTCCACGTTGCCAGCGACTTGTATCAACTTGGAACCGCTCTTAGCCAAGTCAATGAGATTGAGGAGTAATGTGTCCGCCGAGAATTCCACCTTACGCAAACAACCAACGAAGTTGTTGTGGACACGAGCACCGAGCAGCGCACGTGGATTAACCGCGCCGCCGACGTAGACACGCGAAGATGAAAGCATCGTAAATTTGCCAGCAATGTGAGAATGATCGGTGTAAACGTCATCGACGACCGTGACCAGCTAGGTAGGAACAAAGTGGAATGAGTATTTAGGATTAGGAACTCAGACGGATTGCGTACCCGACAGAAGCTTGTTATGGAGGAGATCTCTTGTATGCGTCGATGCACGGTGACCTTGTGCCACTGGTGATCGTCGAAGCGCACCTTCGATGGCTTGATATGCATCTCCTGCTTGCCGTTCGCGAGGCCCATGGTCAGCGAGACGCCACCATCGCGCAACGCCAGATTCAGATAGTCGGTGCCGTGGCCGGTGTAGAAGAGCAAGCCGTTGGGTTGACGTGTGCGAAAGTAGAGCGTGATGGCATCCTGTGCGCTGACAATCGGCTCAGCGCCCGTCTGGCCCAAGTCGTACGAAAGGAACTGTGTACCGCGGAACGTTGCTTCGGATGGCGCCTTTTCCTTCTCGCAATACTGGCCATCGAACTCGAGATTGCGACACTCGCAAATTGGACCGGAATCAGTGGATATACAAATGCCGCCGTGCTGGCATGGATCCTGACGCTCGCAGGCATCGGTGGTGTTGCGCAGACCCTGCACGGCAATGGACACATGTACACACACACACATACATATACACAGATCAAATTGAAATACATTTGGAAATCAGTTTGGAGTGCTAGGATTACTCACCCGCGCCACTTTCTCGCGTGGCGGCAGCTCATTCAGCTCACACGGCCCATCGCCGCACTTGATATCGCGTGGCTGCTTCATCTCCTGTCGCCGAGTGACGCCGCCCGGCTGATCGGCGTACACCAGATTACGTATGGCGCCACGGAAACGAGGCTCAAATATGACGCTCGGCAGTGCCAACAGCGCCAACTTGGTGCTATACCAGCCGGGCATCCCACCCACATACACATCCGAGTTCGTTGCAAACTTGCCAAACTGAAATTCCTTGCCCTTCGTGGTGCGACTCTGCGACACGCCGTCGACAATGAGCGATGTCTGCTCGTCATTGCGCAGCACCTGCACTTTATGCCAATGCCCGTCGTGCAGCTCACGGCCCACGGTGATAATCTGCGCGCCGCCGCCCAAATTGTAGCGCAATCGGAGCGCGCCCTCTACCAGCTTCAGCTCGAAGAAGTCATAGGTGCCACCGTCGTCGGTGTAGAGCACCAGACCATTGGGCTGCTCAGTCTTGAACTCCAGCTCCAGCGTGCCATTGAGGCCGGTGTACCACTTGCGGAACTGCGCGAATGAGTTCAGCGAGCCGTCCAACTGAAAGCCGGCCGCACACACGGAAAACAGGAGCATCGGCAGCGCCAGAGCCAGGCAGAGTACTCGATATGAGTTAATAGGATTTCGTTTTGTTCGATTTGCGAGCGAGGATGCTCTTCGACGTCGACGCGCTTTGCTCGCTGCCGTCGTTGTGCTGATGCCGGTGCTGGTCAGTAGTGCAGTGTTCTCTGCATCGTCCCTTTTGTTGCTGACCGTCATGGTTAGTTGATCCTTTGATGGGTTTTGGGCTGTCGAGTTCATTTTAAAGCTGGCCGCCATTTTATTTGCTTCCGTCATCTATCGGATATGCATTATCTTTTTGCTACGCGTTAATCGAGATTGTTTTATTTGTTCTGATATGTGCTTAATGAATTATTTGTTTAACAATATAATCTTGATAGTCTTTTAGGCGCTCATTCACACATACGCATACGCACACAAATACATATGCACACGCACGGGTAGGCAGAGTCAGTCACACCGTCCGGACAGCTGCGCGCGTAAATGCTACGTGTTCTTCCAGTCCTTGAGCTTTTCGCACACACATACACATACACTTTCAGCAACGTGTCCTTATCCTAGCGCATAGTATAAGGATACTACGAACTGATTTTGTCCAATTGGAAATTTATCCGCGCGTGTAATTTTCATTGAACTTTTTCACACACACAGACGCACTTGGCTATGATGTTGTTTTTGTTGTTATTGTCACTTCTGACGTAGTAGTTGTATTCCATTGGCGTTGGTGGTGGTTCCAAGTGGTGGTAACAATAAGTAGGAGAGCGAGAGCGAATAAAACAACGAGAACGAGTGCGAGTAAGAGAAAGAAAGTTTGATAGTTAGAGTGGGAGAGAGTACGTTCTCAAAAGCTTTTCAACCGTTACAAATTAGTTGATTTTTGCACTTTAATTTTTTAGTTTAATAAACTTTTTCATTGAAATTATTTTATCCAAAATGGTTTAATTTTGTCTTTTTAAATTCTTTTTTCAGTTTTGGCATTTTATTTAATGTTTTCTATAAAACACACACACACACGCACACTTTGGCTCACTTTGACTTCGATTTTGCCTCTGCCTGTACGAAAGCTCGACTGCTCCTGTGCCCCTCACTGTTCAGCGCACCGCGGACGCCAACGATTGCCCCAACGTACATGTACATACTAAAAATCGGAAAAAATTTTCACTCGTAGGCGAATTTTTCTGTTTCAAATTAATTATGCACAATAATTGCCTGCACGTTTACGTAAAACAACTTTTTCCTATTTGACCTCACAAAGTATGCAATACATTTTTAATATTCATCGAAAGCGCCGATCAATTTTAATAATTTTAAACATTTTTTTTTCAACTTTGGAGCACCATTTTTGGATGCTTTGCTTAAGATTTCGGTTGAGTTTTTATTTGTGTTCCATGTCATTTGATTAATTCGAATTTAATATATATTTTTGGTTAATCGTTTTGCATTTGTTCGAAATGAAGGACACACTGGATACCGAATTGGCGAATATGTAATAATTTCACTAATTTCAATAATTTTCACAGCACATCAGCTTCACTTGGCATGATATCGATCCGTACTGCAACCACGACGAGACTGAACTGCAATTTCAAACTTAATTCCTTCACAGTGTTTCCAATGGATAACAAAAGCTCCAACGACTTATTCACAAAATGTACGTGCGCGCACGCCATCAGGCACAACGACTAATCAAGTGTGCTACAATTAAGCATTACTGACAAAAAATTCAGCAGTTTACATGAAATCAATTAACTCGCTCATTAATTAAGCAAAATTTAGCATTGTTAATTGTTTTAATTGTAGCTCATAGCGAAAAATTTACTTTTGATATGACAACATTTCGTGCATACATCGATAGGCTTACTTAATTGAGATGTAGGGCACAAAAGGCCAAAAATCAAAAGCTCAACTTGCCTCGCACGATACTTGCATATGCGTAGTATTTCGTACATTCCTTTACACACACGCACACAAATACGCATGCTCACATATACATACACACACATATGTACACACAGTTACAGGCGCAGTCACGCAAATATAGCCATATACGATACACAACAATGGCGAAGGTTCATAACCTGCATCACTCGAAACCCATTTGCGGATGTGTGTAACGGACGTAGGTGCGCGACGTGGTGGAGCGTAGCGCGTTGCGTTCGTGAGCGTGTGCGCACACAAACAGATGCAAATTGATTCCTTTGTAAACTCCTTGACATTTATGTGCCTCGCTCTGCTGCCGCTGCTGCTCGATGCTGCTGCCGTGAATGCAATGCAATATACTCATCGACGTCGTTCTTGTACTCGACACAGTCGTCATTTCGTATTCGATTTGCGGCCAGTTGTTGAAAGACCTTCAAAGGACTTGAAATGCACAGCTTTCACTCAACATTCGAAGCGATTAAAATTGCTTGCTCAAGTTCAACGAAAAAGTGCTTCTCGTGTTATATTCCTTGTTTTTTTTTTTATTTTCACATTCCATTACTTAAAATTAATGTGTTTCTTTTTTATTTGCATATTATTACAAGTATACATAAAATATGTTAATTTAATGACCTTGTTGCCATAAAACAAAAAAGGCCAAATCCAATGGTTGTACAGAATTTACTTGTACTTGAACAACAATAATTTAGTTAATATATAATAAGTAAAGATATTTGTTAAAAAACTTCATGGCTGTGATGTTGACGTTAAGTACTGTTTGTGTTCTGGTGTAGTGTGCAGCTGGACTGCAACATGGCAACAAATAATATCACGAAAAAAAACTCATTTCGCAAATATCCATCACCTAAATGTTTTGCGATTATTTTTCATATCTCAAGATATATTTCTCATTGTATTACTGCAAAGTTGAAAACCATTTTTTGATCGTTTAATTAAAGCAAATAAAAAAAAGATAAGAAAAACGTCGACGCCTCAATTTTGCACAGGCCTTTATTCTGCTGCTTATCACTATCAGCTGTTCCGATGATAGTAATTGTCTTCTTCTTCTACTGTTTTTTTCGTTGTTTGTTTTTTGCGCTTACATACTTAGTTGCAGTTTTTTTTATAGACATTGTTTTTGTTGTCGCATTACGTAAAATGTTGCTAAGCACTCAGATCTGCCGGTCAACGAAGCGTGTGTTTAAGAGTACTTTAGCCTTGCGTCTAATGACAGGCACTAGAGCAGCGCATACGGAACGCAAAGTTGACGTCAGTGGCATACAATTGAATATCGTCGAAAGTGGCAATGGAAAGCGCAGCCTGCTACTCATGCCGGGTGCCTTAGGTTCTGCTTGGACAGACTTTAAGCCGCAAATTGAAAAGCTGCCATCACTGTTGCCTGAGTACACAATCATTGCGTGGGATCCGCCAGGTTACGGTAAATCGGTGCCTCCAAAACGTGAATTTGGCTTAGAGTTCTTTCAGAATGATGCAAAAATGGCTGTCGAGCTGATGCGTGCATTAGATAGACCAAAATTCTCGATACTTGGCTGGAGCGATGGCGGCATAACGGCGCTAATTGCTGCCGGCCGTTATATCGACGCGGTAGATAAATTGGCAATTTGGGGCGCCGGCGCTTATCTCAACGCCGACGAGGTGAAAATGTTGCAAAATATACGTGACGTGCAAAAATGGTCGCCACGTATGCGTGAGCCGATGGAAAAAGTTTACGGTGTAGAACGCTTTGCTGAACTTTGGGCTGAGTGGGTCGATGCGGCGGTAGACTTTTACAAGTTGCGCGATGGCGACTTTTGTCGAGCAGAGGTTGAAAAAGTGCGTGCACCCACCTTTATCTTGCATGGCAAGAAGGATCCGATGATTGCCAGTGAACATATACCTTATTTGAAGGAACGATTAAAGGGCTGCAAATACTTTGAGTTCCCAGATGGCAAGCACAACATTCACCTACGCTATGCGGACGAATTTAATGCACTGGTGGCGGATTTCTTTAAAACTCAATAACTCAAAAGTGATGTATCTGTTGATTTTGAAAAACATTCTCATATAAAATTTTTTTATTGAACTTTTATTACATGACTTTTATAGTTATTTATTTAATGCTCGCTCTGAGTGTCGGCACATAATCGTCGTATTGCGCCAGGAAGTAGTTGCCAGCAACAGGTGCGCCGAAATTGTATTTGACAATGTAATCACGGGTCTTTACTTTCAAGCGCCCCTCGAGAACACTGCAACAATGATTTATTAGAAAATACACTCATAAAAGACTAAAATCAATAGTTGTACTTACGATTTTGGAATTAATTTATCAGTGGTAATCTTATCGGATTGCTTGAACACTAAAATTACATAGCGATGCAAGCCAGAACCCTCCGGCGGGCCAGCACCAACATATTCAGCAAGAGTCTGACCTTCAGCAACTTTATTGCCGGGAATATTGATAACAGCCCAGTGCAAGACTTCGCGATGAGTTGGCGTCTCACGCGATGGTGCATCAGGATCAACCATGAGTAGTGTGTACAAGGCACCGGCATCAGCCTCCCACGTAACCGTGGGTTGATCCTTAACCTGTGTGGGCGTTAATTCTTTGCCAAGCTCCACCTGAACGCCAGAAGGATATGATACTTGAACTTTCGCCTTTGGTGCAACATCGATGATGTCAGGAATTATTCCACCAGCGTCCATTATGCTTATATGTATGTTTTACACAATTCTTTAGCGCAAACTGAGAGCTCCGCCGTAGTCGTTGACTTACGCTTGTTAAATGCTTCAAAATCAATGCAGCACTGCTTTTTATCGTCGCACCAGCGCAGGCGACGCCTCTAATGAGTTCTGCCCTAATACACCGCTTATAGATAAATTATCGACAACTGATAAGGATAGGGCGATAAAAAGGCAGAATTTGTATCAAGTTTTCCATGATTGATAAAGATTTATAGGTAATATTTGTTTGCCATTTTTTATTAGCAAATCAAAGTTTAAAGTTTTGAAATTGAGAATGATTCACTAGCGGCATTCTGCATTTTGTTTGTGGACTTTGACCTTCAAAACGAACAGAAATAAAATTTGCCGAAGCAAACATATTGCAGAAGCAGAGTGCAAACACTTGTCGTGTTCCAATGAAACGCGAGCGAGACAGTTTTTCTATTTGCTTTAGATAATCATTTATTACTTTTATTAAACAATTCGAGTAATTATCAACACTTGAGTATCAATAATGAATGGTGACAGACAATTTTGCGAGCTGGCACAAACTTATAAAAGAATACATACAATAATGAGTAGGAGAAAAAAAGAAATTCAGAGAGGACATGTGAGATTTTTGTTCATTTGCTATAATAATGTGCCTAATAACACAACGGGGTACATTTTTAAAAAAAAAATAATGGAATAAAAATTAATAAAGTAAAGAGTAAGTTGCATATACATCATAACAATGAGGCTATATTTATGCGTGTATATATATGTATATATGTAATATAATAATGCTTGTTGGAACTAAATTTTGGAATATAACGATACACGATCTCAATTATATTGACGAAATACCAATGCGATTGATCTCAAATTCTGGTCTACCTTCGGCACAAATTCAACATTTAACTTTTCATAAATAGGTTTGTTTTACTTGTGATTAATATTATTGCTATTCTACAGCTGGCAGACACCGCTGGTGATTTAGCAACGCGTCTCATAAAGACCGCTGCGTCCAATGTATCGCACCCATTTAACAACATCATGATCGGAGTAGTTGAGCTTTGGTTCAAAAACTTTCAAATAGCGCACCTTGAAGCCAGAAGGCGCGAACGGCACCTCAAAGTTCATAGAGATTGGTGGCCGGGTCCACTTCTTTTTAGTGTCAGTTTCAAGTAGCTCTATCTCAGCTGAAAGTTGGGTCTCCTTCATGCCGGCCATGCGTTTAATCTTCCACACAATCGCATTTTCAGATGCCTTATACTTGGCCTTACCTTTCAAACAGATCAACTGAACACCGGAAGTATTGAGTGGTGTTGGTATCTTGACTTCAATTTTTTGACCCAAAAGTGAGGGCTTGAAGTTCGATTTGAGCACAACTTTCACCTCCATCTTGGTACGTCCTACCTCTCGAACAAGCGGTATAACACGGAATGGCAATGAGATATCTTTTGTGGTGCGATAACGCATTAATTCGAATTCACCGTCCGGCGGTATAAAACTAATGGAGTGCTCTGTCTCGAATTTACTAAGCTTTACGCATTGATGAAATTGGCAATCATCTATTACGACAACCGGTTTGCCCGAACGCGATGTTTCAGCCTCTGTATTGCCGGTTATGCCGCGACCCTTTGATTCCATTACGATTTTGTCATTAATGCCAAATTTACATTCAGGCATCCCTACAAAAGATGATTATGTTAAATGTTGCTATTGTGTGACGATTATCGACTCTTACCCGACAGATAGGACTTCATAACAACCTTTCCAGCCACATGCGCCGACAGAACCTGACCCTGCGGACTCATCAGCAGATTCACGTACTCCAAAACATCTAGGAAAAGTTCATTGCGACGATACTTAATACCTTCACGACGCCAGCCGATCTGACCAGTAACCTGCGATGTTATCTGCGTTTGCTCCTCTTTGGTAGCAGACTTAATACCCTGCTGCGTAATAAAAGTCTTTAGAGTACCAGAGTCGGTATTTTGGGGATACCCAAAGTCGAGAATCTCGTCTAAGAGCTCATAGATGAGCACAAAGTTATTTTTGATGTTTTCCTCGGAGATCTTTCCGAAATACGACTGCATTACTTCGATGATTTTTAACAAGAACTCGAAAACCATTGCAGCATTAACATTTTGCTTGGTCACTGCAGCCAGCCAAATGTTTGCTCGCTAAAAGATGGAAAGACAATAGAAATTAATAAACAGATTAGTTCACCACATCCGGTCTAATGATATTTACCTTAATATGGAAGAAACTAGTGCGCGCAATGTTAGTCACTGGCGAACGAACTTGCTGGCGAGCATGGATAACGTTGACTCTGAAGGCGTCAACGGCATTTCGTCCGATATCGTCGCGATAAACTCGAGAAATCAGCACCTCGCCCTTGTGGTTATACACAAACAAGCCACCAATCATTTTGTGCTCTACTACTGCCTACGTTTCAAAGCTAACACTAACTCCAAGTGCAGTTTCTAGGAATGTGGAGAATCTGTTTTGCACAATTTTTAATAAACTCTTAATAAATTCTTAAAGAAGTGAGAGAAATAAGTCGAATCCAACAAATTTTTCCAAAATCGATTCCTCCCACTTTTTTTTTCAACAAAAACAGTGTTAAAAACACCTTTTAATGACATTTCGAAGTGACTAGGGATGGGGAATACTTCAAGATAAAAAATTTTTCACTTATTTTTAAAACCACAAAATGCATAAAAAAATAACAAAATAGAATAGCAAAATTTGTTGTATTGCTTAACAAACTTGTAGTCACAAATCGAGGCTGTGTTATCTACTCTGAAAGTTGTTTACGCACACTATCATTGAGTAGATTTTTTTTTTGTAGATAAATATACAGGGTGCTTACATTTGTTGACACGAGATTTTTGTATAAATCTACACAAAAAATCTAAATAGTGTATACAGAGCTTAATAATACATAATGTATTCAGCAATAAAATGTGTTTTTTTTTTTTTCATTTGATAAAAAGGAACTGAATCACGAAATATTTCAATCAAAATATTTTTCACCAGAGGGCGTTAATAAAAAAATCAGCTGTTGTTCGCAGCCAACTTCACTTGCCAATCGTGACTTTGCGGCTTTTACAACAACAACAACGACGATTAAAATACAAGCGTTTTTCAATTGTTTTTCGTTAATTTTCGCTAAAATATAAGCAACAATGCCCGCTGAAAATCTGGAGGAGCAAGGTTTGGAGAAG
Source organism: Phortica okadai (assembly GCA_034638295.1). Classification (NCBI taxonomy): domain Eukaryota; kingdom Metazoa; phylum Arthropoda; class Insecta; order Diptera; family Drosophilidae; genus Phortica; species Phortica okadai. The sequence goes on along the minus strand of CM067849.1, from coordinate 1,077,613 downwards.
AACCCCAATCTGGAATTGGCTCAGTACAAATTCCTTTTGTCACTGTCGGAACACAAACAAGATGCAGCTCTCAAGGCGAAACTGCTGGAAGCGATCCGAGCCGACAACATGGCACCCTGGTATGAGCATATCTGCACAGAGCTAGACTGGACTGTGGACAAAGAGATGCTTTCACGTATGAAGGAGCAAAATCGCATCGAACTGGAGCGGCTTGACGCGGCCATTGATGACGCTGAAAAAAATCTTGGTGAGATGGAAGTGCGTGAAGCTAATTTGAAAAAGGCGGAATACTTGTGCCGCATTGGTGACAAATTAGCTACTGAGACGGCATTCCGCAAGACTTATGAAAAGACTGTTTCTCTGGGTCACCGTCTTGATATTGTTTTCCATTTGATTCGTCTTGGACTGTTTTACTTAGATCATGATCTAATAACACGCAATATCGATAAGGCCAAGTATTTGATCGAAGAGGGTGGCGACTGGGATAGGCGCAATCGTCTGAAAGTCTACCAAGGAGTTTACTCGGTTGCCGTTCGCGATTTTAAATCCGCAGCCACCTTCTTCCTTGACACTGTCAGCACATTCACGTCGTACGAACTCATGGACTATCGTACTTTTGTACGCTACACTGTGTATGTGTCAATGATTGCACTGCCCCGCAATGAACTGCGCGACAAAGTCGTTAAAGGAGCTGAGATCCAAGAAGTACTGCATGGCCTGCCTGATGTTAAACGCTACCTTTTCGCTTTATTCAACTGTCAATACGCAGACTTTTTCCAGAACCTCTCCGAGGTAGAAATTCAATTACGCCGCGATTATTTGGCACATCCGCACTATCGTTTCTATGTACGTGAGATGCGTATTCTTGCATACACACAGTTACTGGAGTCTTACCGGTCGCTCACGCTGCAGTACATGGCTGAAGCATTCGGTGTCACTGTAGATTACATTGACCAGGAACTATCGCGCTTTATCGCTGCTGGGCGGCTGCATGCCAAAGTCGACCGAGTCGGTGGCATCGTTGAGACCAATCGACCAGACAATAAAAACTGGCAATATCAAGCCACCATCAAACAGGGCGATCTTTTGCTTAATCGTATACAAAAACTCAGCCGCGTCATCAACATTTAAGTAATTAATTTAAAATTTTTTAGTTTATCCGAAATCATGTAAGAGTTTATTTCAATTATTAAAGCAAAAACTTACTACAACAAACAAATATTACAAGTAAAATAAACACGATTGTTGAATGTTTCAGCTACAATCGCGTTAAAAAATTATCTAAACTCTTTGGAATTGACGTTTTTGGCTACACGTTTTTGAGTATTTTTAAATTAAACTAAGAAAATAACAAAATTAAAAAAATTTAACTGTATTTCTTGTTATGTGGCATTAAATTGGATAAGTCAGCCGGCCACACATTACGCTCTACAGTATTTTTGGTTGGTCCACACTAAGCCATCCTTTTTAATTTGGATGGATAGCAAAAAGCAAATTAAAATATATAAGAACGGCATGAAGTGTCAAATATCGCGAAAAGATTAAAAATGTAAAATATTTTACTATAAAAACACATCAAAAATACCAACTAGCCAAATTTTATATTGTTCCGCCGACGGTTTTTGAGTATTTTTAAATTATGGCTTTTTGTACTTAACGGCTACGTTTAGTCAGTAAAATTCTTGTAAACACTTATGCGAATATTCGCTAGATGGCGCTATGCGCTGCAGATGCAGCCCTGGAAGATGGCATTTACTGGCATGGTGATTCACCGCTTTCGTTTTTACACTTCCATTCCTCTTCTCTAAGTTCATTGCAATCATTATTTGCCTTATTCATCATAAGACTGCGTGTGACATCTGCCAGAGAATGCTTGATGCCACAATCAAGCGGCTCATCGTTTTCGTGTTTCAGTTGCTGCTGTTGTTGTTGTTGTTGGTGTTCTAGTTGTTGCTGTTGTAACTGTAAACGATTGTTCTCGCTTGCCTCTGCCGACGCCTTGGCCAGGTGATCGTGTAGATTTTGAACCACCTCCTCAATGGGTGAACTTTGGATGAGGCTTGCAGCGTGTGTTGGCATTAGCGCTTGTAAGCTGGCAGACAGACTATGCTGTCGGCGTAGATCCGCGTAACGGTTGTTGTTATTCAAATTGATCAACGCATTCATCATTACTTTGTTGCGTTGATAGTCTTTGCGCAGGTGCTGTCGTATCTCAGTGTGACAATGTTCATTGTTCGTGACAATTATCTCGCCAGTATCCGTGGTTGTGACGCGGGCCTTGCAATTAAACTTGCGCGACAAATTGCACTGCCAGTACTTTTTGTCCTTACGTACGTACTGGATGCCGAAGGTGTGACCGTCGTGAACAAGCAACGGCTTGCCGCGCTGGCTTAGCATGAACTCGAGCTTTCCTTGGAACCAGTGTTCACCGGGTGCGACTGTGCAGAATTGAAGGAACGGAACATTTAGGATTCAGGTAGGATAAACCACTTCGGAAAGTTTATTAACTGTTGTTTATCTAACGATATGATATGAAATGTGGTTTTGGAGGACGGACAAACATGACCATGGACAAAACTTATGTGAAGACCCAGATGAGGTTTTAAACTACTTGACAACTCATGCTTTATTCAAAAGAAATCCTATGGTTAATGGCCCAACTTTGTATATACTTACCTGTGACTTATAATCTGAGGTTAGGCTGAACAATTGGTTTTTGGTTAAGTAATGATTCTATTTCTTTTTTAAAAGTGAAATAAAACTTTTTACCACGACGATTTAAATACAAACAATTTATAAATATGATTCTTAAATTAAACAATTTACGCTAGAGTCGTGCCTCGTTCTTTTGGTACTGGTTCAATTGAACCAAACGTGGTCTATGGGGCTGACGAGTGAGTTTACATGTTCTCAATTTTGAAATTGTGACCACTACCGGGTGAAATGGTAATTGAATCGATGACGTGTGCCTGATGTTGTGCATCCACTGCTGATGGATCATTTGTGCTCGTCTCAGCCGAGCCGCCAGCGTTCGAATGAATTTCGGCCGGCGAAATTGGAGCGGCGTTGTGCGTCACCAAACCATGATGATGTTCATCGGAACCAGTCAGCGGTGCTGGTGGAGACTTCATGCAGACTGGCGATTCGGTCGAATGTCCAATTGAATGATTGCTTCGATTTGATGGACTTTGAAGGTGCGCAGGTGAGGATTGCATCAGCTGTTGCTGATGGCTTAGCTCCGGCGTCATGCCGCCGTGAAGCTGCAAATGATGATGCGGTGAATGCTGTTGGTGTTGTTGATGATGCTGCATTAACATGGCGTTCGGCAGATGCATCAGATTTGGATTATGCATAATATTCTGTATGACGCTGTTTGTCGACGCGCCACCGTGCGTCATGCCGTGCTGGTGCAGATTGGCTGGATTGTTCGTATGATGTTGCTGCATCAGTAAATTTGGCAGGGCCGGTGTAAGTTGATGCTGAGTATGCGGATTGTGGTGCGTGTGATGGTGTTCTGCGACGGTTGCGGGCACTACCGGCGGCAGCTGACTCGCTAACGACGCCGGATGTGGCGATGATGAATGCGTTGTTTGTGTTACATTCAAATTGTGATGCTGAAACATATTTGAGGATGGCGCATTGCCTCCAACCAGACGAGTACATGTCAATGCCGCTGAGGTGGACACCGTTTGATGTGTCATACTATTGTGATTCGAAGTGGTTGTTGTTGCTGGATTGCCAACTGTTTCATTGTAAGTGCTGCTGTTAGCTCCACTGCCCACTTGACCACCACTATTCGAACTGTGATTTGAAGCGCTGTTCGCAGCGACGCCATTGCCACTGCTGGCGTTATTGCCGGCGTTGCTGTTGCCACTCCCACTACTACTACCGGTGCCGCCGCCACTGGCACCGTTGCCATTACGCATGTGTGGCGTATGATTGTGCACCCCTGTGGCCGAGATGATCCGTCCCTGGTGCGTTATGCAACGCGCTCGACACATGCTGATGCGGTACGACTTACAAAGCCAATACGTCTTCATGCCCTGCTGCGTGGCGACGGTGTTGTTGCGATTGAATACGCAATTGCCATGCAACAGCGACGTCGAGGACAGCATCACCATATTGCTGCCATCTTCGGTGGGCGCCGCAGAGACAATTAAATACAATTATTGAAATTATTAGTTGACTACTTGGGACACTTCAGTTGCGTGCGAGCGGTTGTTTTCTTTTTTTGCGGGCGTTTGTTATTTACAAAAAGTTTTAGGTAATTTTAAAAAAAGAAATAACCAAAAGAAAAAAAAATAAACGAAAGGTGTAACTATTTACAAGAATTGGACAGCGAAAAAAGGCGCAAGCAGTTGTCTCACTCAACTTGCACCAAATTCTCAGTGTGTGTATGACGGTGTAATGATTTGTGGTGCGCAACACTACAAAGTAACAAGAGGCAGCAACATGTATCCAACATTTACACAAGTACATGATTAGCCTGATCCAACTGTGGTTGTTTGCGCTAGTCATCTTATCACCGATTAAACCAGAGCATTCGAAATGTTAGATGTGAACGATTTTGTTAGTACGAGAAAAACTTATGTCTGGCAGTCAAATATGTGTGTGCGAAAATGCGATTATAAAAAATTATTAATTAATTAATAAATAAAGAAGTCAATTCAACCAATGAAATAATGATATGAGTTCAGCAAAGAAATTAAGATGATTTCATGTATGAGTAACATAACAAGCAAATTAACTTGGAAACAATTTACATCACATAAATATAAGTAGATATGTATGTATAAGGTTACGAAACATACTTGGCGGAATATCCATGTGGTTGCCAAAATTTTTATAATCGTTGGGCATATAGAGCTCGTTTGGATACTCCGGACCCATGTTGTTAGCGCCAGATCCACCGCCGCCATTGCCAGCACCACCGCTGCCGCCATTGTTGTTGTTGCTATTGTAGAATTTAAAATCCAAGAAAGGATGACGAAGGCCGGCAACTGAAGCGGCCGCCGCGGCAGCAGCAACCGATGATGACGATGCCACCGATGAAGACGATGCACCGTGTTGATGATGATGATCGCCGCTTTCACGTTTAATGGCGCCCATATCATAACGTGACTCCATCATGGACATGTACGGGGGGAAAAACTCTTCAGTGTTCAATTGCTCCAAATGTGTGTCATTGACACCGCCACTGTGTTCATTGCTTACACTTGAACCACCTGGGCCATGATCGGTAAACGAGCGGCGCTTGCGCGAATAAATCGACAGCGAGTCATTGCTCAACTCGGCGGCACGTTTGCTCAGTGTGTAAGCGGCCGCATGATGTTCGCTAGAGTTTCTCGAACTAAAGCTCATCGGCGAGACGGCTCCACCGGTGGAATTTGGCGTACGTGCTGGCGGTGTTGCATTGCTGGCTTTGGCGCTGGCATTGGAGCTGTTATCGGCAGTCGCGGACGCGGCGGCATTGCTACTTGGATTATCCGATTCGGCGGCGTTACTTTTACTTTGGTTGCTGTTGTTGTTGTTATTGCCACTGCTGCTGTTGTTGTTTGCCGATTGCTGCTGCGTGTTGTTGTCATCCGTTCCAGCGGCCGCCTCTTCTTGCAAAAGACTAGATTTCTCAGTGCCCGGCGTTGTTGAGGCATTTGTGGCCAATCCTTTGATCTGCAGTAATTGTCCGATTTTCATGAAAGACTGCAGTTCTGTGTGTTTAACGTTAACGACGCCCTGGTACATGAACTCCAGCAGCTCGCACATTATATTGAAATTTACATCTTTGAGTATGACTACATGAGAAATTAGAAATGACCATTTTATAAATTTTTAGCTAAAACAAGTGTATATTATTTACAGGATTAAACATGTGCATGGCGCCGCAATGTCAGCAATGATAAGAAGATACTTGTGAAGAAATCAAGCCAACGGTATTAAAAATAATGTTTTTAATTGCTGTACTAAATACTATAAATCATATCTCTCATTATTGTTTGAATCTTTTTCAGATTTTTTTTTTTGTATTTGCGTATGCTTCTCGAAACTTTAGACTCTGGTAGAGAACACGAGACGGAACAAAAAAAAAACTATTTAAGTATTTTTTTTTTTTTTTTTTTTGAAAAATAGAATAATTAAGTAAATATTTTTATACGTTTCACAAAAACATAACAAGAAAAGAGGTCACATTATAGTGGAGATGTTATCATCGAAGTATACAAATACTAAATCAATACATAAAAAATATTACGATAAGAACATTGAAATCTTAAATAAGTACGAGTACAGCAACGATCATGTCTACGACATTCGCATTTAGTAAATACGACACAGATGCCCGCTTATAATATTCCGTAACGGACTGCGGACAGATACGCGCCATGCACACCCCTCGCGACACGGCTCTTGGAATTCTCGTCCCCACCATATTAATCTTAATCGATTTGATTGCAAACGCCTTTAAAACAGCATCAACATCTACTTAAAAACAATATTATCTCTTGTTCTCAATAAATTCGAAAACGATCCGATTGGCTGAGTTGAGTGAGTTGGCGCTAAAATTCGGAAGCTGTTGTTCGTGCCATGTGCTCTGAGCGGCTGATTGCTCGGTTAAATGAAATGTGTTTCAATATGTAATCAGACTCAATCGACGCTACCGTTAGATACAGAGCGTTTTGATGCGATGTGATCGTATTTGAAAATGACTTTGGTACAGTATCTGGCAAAGCGTTTAATCGTTTATAAATCACGCCTCAGCCTACAAAATGAATGGCGAAATAAGCAACAAACAGCGATAAATGTTAACTCATAGGTTAAATTCTATATATAGTTATTATTTATTTTGTAGAGCAAAGCAGAGTCTCGCCAACAACAACAGCAAATATGACAGTATGAAGAACAAAGTGTCGAGATTATTTCATTTAATATTTTAATTAAACAGATACAGATACACGACATGGAAGGCGACTACGAGATCAAACGAAGAGACACATTTAATGACTTACTGCCTCACTGACTAGAGGAGTGGGGCAAACAAAGAACTCGACAGTCCGACAAAAAGTGAGACAGATTGAATTTTATGTATTTGTACATTGTACACAATGTTGATACTCATTTCCAATAATCCACAAACCAATCCATATACATACGTCGAAGATAAACTTTGTCTAAAGTTCATTGAAAATGTGATAAAACCAAAACGGTGATAATCGTTCAACATCATTTCTCAGACGAAATCTTCGAGATTTCGGCAGAAACTGCTGAAATCATTTATTTTTGTTTTTATGACAGACAAAGACCTTTGTCGACCTGCGACTGATATCAGCTCAAACAGACAAACAAAATTTCAAACTTAGCATTGCTTAAACCTGATGGTAACCCCCTCAACACATACATCTTCTTCTTTGGATATTTTGATCCAGATGCCTCTTATGACGACAATAAAGTTTAGAAAAATAAAAAAAGGTTGCTAGAGCTAGACTACCCGCCCCAAGCAAATCTAGTCTCAACTTTAATCCCGCCCACTTGGCTAGCGCCAGCCAATAAGATTGCAGTCGATTGCTTTCAAGAATTATTTTGTTTTATGATTATGATAAATGTTTATCGAATCAGAACGAATCGTGGCCAGTTTGAATTCGTGTAGTAACGTGTGTTTAACGAGTGCGAACGTTTATTCTTGCCATTTTGGACGACTAAATAAATATTGTCCGTTATCGGCAAACGCCATTTACGCCTAGACGTCGTTGTAGTAGTCATCATCATATTATTCCAACCTGATAAAACGCCAAAAGCACTTGGACTTGGATTTTTTGTTTAAACGTGTCATAAGGGGGACGAAGAAGCGTCCGAAGATCTCGTGACTGTGCTATAATTACATTTTTGGATCAAGCTACTTTATTGTCAACATGTCAATATATTTACTATGCACTCATAAATTATTATAAACAAACGTAAGTTTCTGCAAATTACCCAGTCCGAAAGTATCGTAAATGGCTCCCGATCATCGTAATCTTATAATCGTCAAAATTTTATAAGTATATTTCCCTCTTTTGTACGATACATGGTATTATTTGTTCATAAAACATTTATTGGTTCCTGATATTGCTCATTAGGGTTTTGGGCAGGTAGCATTTAGTTGATTTGTTAGTTTATAGTTTCTTAACCATATCTAAAGAGCTAACACAATTGTAAGTAAGTATATGTGTTTATGTTATCTACTAAAGTTCAAAATCTTATTTTACGATTGAGTGATACCCAAAGTTATTGAATTGTTGAATGACTGCTAAATACTGCTAAATGAGCTATGTGTTGATAAAACTTTTTTTGTTTGTTTTTCTTTTTGCTCATATAGATTGCTTACTAACTATAAACAATTCAAACGAAATACAACTTAATATATGGGATTAAGGTGAACCACATGGACACAATGTTTTAGCATTGAAAGCGGAAATGATAACTTGAAGCACTTTTTAAATATGCTCTTATCGTTGATCCAATCTCAAGCAAGGAGCATACCATTGATACTTTCACATAACTATAAAAAGATGTATTGTCTAAGCCAAACTTCGGATAACCTGATTCGTTAAGCCAAATGAAAACAAAGCTACTTTATATCGATTATATTAAAAGTTTGCCAAAGACCATAAATCAACACTCGATAATGTGTTAAAAACTGTACCTCGTGAGTTTTACGAAAACGCCGATATATCAGGTCGAATCAATATCTCAAGATACGCGTTAAGTGGCCTGTGTGCAGAAGTGTTTTTCAGTTGAGTGCAGAACTTTTGTTATTTAAGGAAGGTGTTTTCTATGGGGCGCTATGATGTACAAGTATGTGTGCGAGTGTGAGTGTGAGAGTGTGTGCTACAAGTATCGTTGCGTCTATGGAGCAATAAATGATTGTTAAACGCGATAAAAAGATAAAATGTTCGACTTTTTGTATTACTTAAGTGTAACACGCACATGACAAATACAAAATTTAGGTACTGCTAGCTGCTTATACTCGTATTGTTGGTGCTACTGCCATTTATGGTTGCTTAGTTTATTTATTTACTTTGTTGTTTTCTTTTTAATTTTTTGTTATTTATAGGGTATATTAATACTCTTTATCATTGAAAAATTATTAGATGTGAGTAGCGTATGCTATCGACAACTTCGTTTTTAGTAGGTAACACCATCTACCTCAGCTGCTGCCGTTGCTGCTACTTGAAAGATAAAATATTATTTTTTATTGCAGTTTGATCTGATAAAGCAAGCAAGCCACCGTGCAGAGCGAAACGTACGCACGGGGCAACAGCACAACAAGCGAGCAGTCGAGGTACGATATCCATGGAACAATTCCAGAGTCTATGTTCGATATGCCTACACATGTAGAATTTGTTGTACACGTTCACATACACGTACACAAACCCATCGTTTTTGTGTTTGTATAGTTTGATGTATATTTCATATTTGAAGTGGTTTCTCTATGAGGTCAGCAATGTACCCGTCTAGAATATCGGGAGCTATGACAAGTCTTAACGCGGAAGTATTGGCAAGAAAGTTATTTACAAAATCGCTGCAAAAATCTCACAACGATCTAATCAGCAATCACACTCTCAAACATTCTCATTATCTTCGCGTTGTTGTTGCTTGCCATCAAGCATTGTCGTCTGATTGGATTTACGACTTGCTAAATCGTTTTATTTGCTCAAGTAGTCGAAAAATCATACTCCATAAAAAAATAAATACTCTAAACAACTTCATTCATGTCGAACGCTAACTTATGTTTGAATTTAAAATGAGAACAACAAAGTTTGTTGATCAAACTCACAAAAGATATCATCGTTTTACGTTAAATCCAAAACTAACATTCTCTACCCGCCGCTGGCAATAACTTACATACTAACTGTATGATATATGCTTGTTTTCGATAACTGTTGCATCAATTTTCCTGTGATCAAAGTGAAAATTTATGACGCTCAGTTGATTTATATCGTGACAGAAGCATATCGTGGCCTCACTTTAGCCTGGTCGCCTATCTGTCTGTCACTCAGTCAGTCAATCAGATAGGCACTACGACAGACAAGCACAGACACTTTGTCTTCGTTTATCGTCAAGAAGGTGTTGGTAATGTCTTTAAACAATTGATAAATCAACAAAACAAAAAAGTGGATAAAAACAAATGTATGTGAAGACGGAGTGACACTCGGTCGACTACTGCTAAGATCGTTATCAGTTGTTATTATTGAAACAGTTTACTTGACCGACTGAATGTCACCCAGATCTGGGACTCGGTGGTCCTACTACTCATGACAACTATTTTTATCAGGCTGTGCGTGTGTTGTCATAGCCAGGCTCCACTGTGTCTGGTAACATGTAACTACAGTTGTATTGCATTTTAAGCAATCGGTTCGTCGAAAGCGTTGAACGCTTTGCATAAAGCACCAAAGATATCAGCAACTTTGCAATGCAGATACAAATAAATCGGACGCAGCAATGAACTTGAGTCGTACTTGACAACATTACTGCGCCAATAATTATTTTTTCAAATGATATAAGCAACTATTTGAGCATTGATCAGCACGTTGTTGTTGTTGTGCACGGGGAATAGTAATACTTAAGACTAGAGTGTAATAAAAATTTCCATAATTGACTGTTTATACTAACTTATTGGATGCTTGCAGGGATTTGTGATAAATATCTCCTGGAAGTAGGGACTACAAATGGCCAAAACAATTTTATGCGCATGGAGTAGTTTGCCATCGCAGGCTAATGTTACATCCACCAAATCGCCTCGGTCATACAAGTTCTGAAAACCACTGGCAATGTTATCCTGGAAATTCTTCCAGCACAGCTTGAATTCGTCATCCATTGCAACCACTATGAACACATCCACGTAGCGGCAATCAATTCACAACGACTTTCAATTATTAGAACTTTTATAAATTTTTCTACTGCCAAAATTATTGTTTATTAGCTTTTTCGCGCACACTTTCTGTTTTCTGTTTATTAGTTCGCTGCACGAACACCCGCACTGCTCGACAATATAAAACATCTGAAAACAACGTTATAGCAGTGCTGCCAACTTTCAAAAATTGTTCTCGCTAAACTCCAACCAAAAACCCCTATAATCCCAGAAAATAAATACTATTATATTCTTGCATGAGTATATTAACTTTGTCTTGAAGTTTGCAACGCAAACTGGGCGTGGCACCGCCCATATAGAGAACAACTTAAAAATTTGATTTCACTGTAAGCCGAAGAGAAAGAAGAACGCAGAATTAAGTGTAGATCGATTGCATTGCTTTCTTTAAAACTTATTGGAAAATGGGCGGGACTACTCCTCTTCATCTTTATAAACGTATATGATTATTATTGGAGAAACTAAAAGACGGATTTTCCAATAAGAATAATTGGGTAAATGCTTCCAAGAATATATAAGTTTCAAAATATCTCCCTTACTGGTTATTATTAAAATCACTTACCTTATTCGTTAATAATTGAAATCATTTTAATTTTTTTGCTACTTTAGAGTCACTGTGCAAATTTGAGTTATGAGTGCATGTGATAAGCGATTCAATTCTTATCTTAATTGGTAAAAAATTATGAAAACCAGTCTACGTAGACCAAACGTACACTCTTTTCTTAGTGATAAATGAAGGCATTATGATAGAAAACACTGAAGAGGCGTATACCGTTAATCGTAGGGTATTACTCATAACCCACTTTACATTTTTTAAAATCTTATCAAAAGGCCATGTGTAATCAATTTCACACCTATCCTTACCGTTATTGGCTGGCCATCACACATGGGAATTAGTGCCGTAAGTTCTTTCAACGTTGAAGTTACTCTGATTTTATATTAAAATGGGTGGTTGTTGTAGTGAGTATTCTAAATGTTTAAATTTATTTCAATTATTAACTTTATAAACTACACAAGGTACGCGAAAATCGGTGGATTTACCATCTGTGCCTCCACCAGCAAATAAATCCTCAGTGCCTGGCTTTGAAGCAGCCAACAGTACATTCGGTAGTAATCCATCTCGTGGCGGCGGCGGCGTAATTGGTGGTGTTAGCAATAATGCATTAGAAGCCGACTAACATTCTTAGCATGTAAGCCAAATGAATCAAATCGACAATGACAAACGGCGAAAATGCAATGGTTCTATTTTAATTTATATGTATATGCAAAGTTAAAAAAATAGTTGCTAGTAAAGAAAGATATGAGTCATATCTATACGCTTAAATGAATAACTCAGAGAGGCGATAATAATTATGCGATAAGTTTCTATTTTTTGTTAGAAAATAAATTCTGGTGACAAATCATTTAAATCTCTAGTTTGTTTTGAAGTGATTGTTTTCAAATCTCTGGTTGGTGTCACAGAACTTTCCGAGATTTCGTTTTTTTTCGAACATTTGTCTTCGAATATTGTGTATGCCACGGCAGAGTTGCATACACTAACAAATAAAAATGTACTAATATATTTATGCTTATTTCATTGTTTTTCTCATCAAATTGCAACAATTATGAACCACAATTTTATAAATGGCAAAACACTTTACAAAATTAGACTGTCATTGAAGTATTAGTTGTAAATTTAAGAACAATTATTTTGAAATTGTGCAGCCCGCCAACTTTGACAATTGTACTCACACTCTTCCTCTGCTGTGTGATTGCCAAACATATGCCAACTTGTGCCAAAAAGGTTGTTGGTACATACATATTTTTATTAAATTTACTATTTTTACGGGTTTATCCAACATTTCGAATAACACAGCTTTTTTACTAGCAAGTTTAGGTTATTTAAACAACTCTATAAATTGAATTCAAACCCACTTTTTAATCTTCGAAAATAACTGCTAGCAGATTGGCGTGGCAGGTCTGGCAAATTTGATTGTTTTCAAAAAGGTTTTTTTAAAATGTAAATTTATTAATGAAAACACGTGACACCGCGAATTGTTGTAATTCAGTTAGTAATCTGATAGAAACCCATAAACTTCATTTATTACTACATAATTATTTATAACAATTTGAATTTAATGAAATCACTGACAAAGTTGCCGGAGATTTTAAAACCGTCAAAAAGGGATTGCTGGCAAGCCGAGATTTTTTTTTTAAATAAATAAAAAATTTTGTAATAACCCTCAAGAATTTTGCCCCACTGTCAAAGACTGGCTGGAAAGCAAGATTTAAAAAAAAATTGTGGCCAGCACAGAGCCCGTACCTCAATCCGTACAATAATAGAACACTTTCCTCATAATTATCACTTACCTTTGAAAATATGCATATTTGACAAAAATTTTTCAGAAGTCTTGTCTTGTCCATTGCAAAAATCGTCCATCTACCATAATTTTTTTTTATTCGCTTTTCATTTCATGTTCCATTTATATTCGTTTTAAACTAATCCTATAAGTGTACTGAATATTAAGTTTACATCTTAACAGAACATTTTTTTTTTTGTTTCTTTCAATTCATTTCATGATAGTATGGTAGAATAATAATAATCATATCATATATAATTTTTTTTTGTTTTATATAGTTTAACACTTTAATTTCATTATTATTACTTTTAAGCTATACTCATATCTGCTCGTTCCGTCCTTTGTTTATTGTTATTTTTGTTTTTTTTTTATTAGATTTTGTGTTAGATTTGTTTTTTTTATTATTATTATTTATTTCTGACCGAACTTATAAAATCATGCAGAAATATATTTAGTGATCATTCGACACCAACTTCGTTAGAAACACCAATTTTTTACCAAAACAAAAAAAAAAAAAAGAATCGAAACAGAAGAAATATTTTTAATGTTTAAACCAATTATTATTACAATTGTTTTTTGTTTCCAAAAAAGTTTCATTGATTTTATGAAAAAATAATTTTTTTTTTTATACGAAAACCTCAAATCAAGTTTGTTAGAGCATTGGATTTAAAAATCATCTAGTTATACAAAAACAAAATAGAACGAATTTGGGAACCTCTTTAAAACCTGGTGTTAAATAAATTTTAATGGATGCGACAAAAATAAAGACAAGCACAAATACCAACACAGTATTACAGAAAGAGAGGTAGTACGAGAATTTAATAATAACGAATTTAATGGATGCATCTGATAGCACATTTAATGGTCGATACTTTTTGATTTAATTTCGAAAAAGTAGTGAAAACAATCAATTTATTGTATTGTAAATATAACTATATGTATACATATATGTTGATCATAATGCTGTTACGTTTTTCTATTATTGAGTGTTTAAGAATTATTTGGAGTGAGTGTTGGACTCTCAAGCATTCAATGTTACAAACGATGGTTGGTTGTTAACCAGTACAAATTGGTGTATAATTTTTTAAACATAGTTTGAATATTATGCTTTCCAATACTCTTACAGCGATATATATATCTAAGTATATGATTTTTGCGGAGAGGCTGCTGGTGTAAATATGGTTATCTAAATTTTGTATTTTTAGCTGAAACATGATACTCGTTTTTGTTTTTGTATGATAGCTATCTTCTATAGTTATTAAAAGTCGACTTAGCTCTTTTCAGCTAATTGCATCTTCTGGTGTTTTATATATGTATTAGTTTTGTTTACTGTACTCATCCCAATTTTATGCCTGGTCTATTGATTTGGTATTAAAACCTCTTCACGCTTTACATCGCATTGTTCTGACATATCAGCTCTGTTTAGTTTTTTTATTCTTATTTTTGCTTTCGTTTCCGACACAACTACCAGGTCTCGGGCCTAATCCTATTGCTGGTTGTTGGTTTTTATTTGCCCATTGACAATAACTGAAAAATATGGATGCGCCATTGCTTCGCGCGCAGTTAGCCGTTCAATATGATCATAGCGTAAAAGTTTGTCAAGAAAATCTAACGCTTCCGGGGAAACAAGATGTTGATTATCAGAGTGTACAAAACGTTCCCATCTTTTACGTGAGTGTCTCTGCAAAATGTCGTGGAAACGCGGATCCAACTCAATGGCATACTTGTCCAGATAGACGTAGAGTTCTTCAGTGCCCAGCACCTTGGCAATACGCACCAGCTGATCATAGTTATCGTGACCATGAAAGAATGGCTCTTTGCGGAAAATCATCGATGCAAGCATGCACCCAAGCGACCACATATCTAACGAGTAGTCGTACATCTGGTAATCAACTAGCAGCTCAGGACCTTTAAAATAACGTGAAGCAACGCGAACATTATACTCTTGTCCAGGGTGGTAGAACTCTGCTAGACCCCAATCAATTAGTCGCAGTTTGCGATTTTCATGGTCTATCATAACATTATGGGGCTTCACATCACGATGCATAATGCCCATGCTGTGGCAGTAGTCAAGAGCCTTTAGAAGCTCAAATAGGTAGTAACGTATCTCATAATCTGTTAGAGTTTGATAGAGTTGCTTAAAATCTGTATTGTTAACATGTTCGAAGATTAAAGCTGGAGTACGTGAAACAGGATCCTTCACTACAGCCAATAGCGTGATTATATTAGTACCGCCACGTAGATTTTCCAGAATTTTGATTTCTCGCTTTATCTTCTTCTTTTTAACTGGCTTTAAGATTTTAACAACACATTTTTCAGTTGTTGTTATATTGATAGCCTCAAAAACCTCTGAATATTTTCCACGGCCTAATTTGCGAACCAATTGATAGTCATCTTGATTAGCCCAATCAACTACGTAGTTCTCATAATCCCAATATTCATCCGGCTTGTGTGCATTAACGTCCGCGTAGACGCGAGCGGAGCTCGGCAAAGTCATTATATCTTTAACAAAGTCTTTCGACTGATTCTTTGAAGCAGATAGTTCTTCTTCCAAGTCTGAAGAATCCGAAGATGGGGGATGGTTCCAAGCCAAAGGATTTGTATTCACAAATTTTCTGCAATAACGACATTAATAGTTTATTTTATTTGTAAAATTTTGATTAATAAGTAATCAGTATATTAATAAAAATATTTCCAAGTTTAAGTATAAAAATAAAGAATTGATCAAGTGGATTATTATGGGATAATTTATTTTTAAGTCATCTATCATCATTGGCTGGTATTATTTATATTTACACAGTTGTGGCTAGTACGTCTCTCAAAATATTTTTAATGAATTAGTTAATTCAAATAAGCCGGGTGACACGTTGGCTTTTAGATTAATTAAATTAAACAAACATTCACGAATTTATTAACTTTTTATTTGTTGCTGCTACTTAGTTGTTGTCCAAGTTTGGACGGACGCACCTGAGGTCTGTCGGTTTTACTTTATTTTTGTGCTCATTCTTTGATTTGTCTTTAAGAATTCGGTTTCTCGATTTAATATTATATGTCCGTGGAGTAAAGGCGAACCGACAAAAGTTCCAATACGGTAATGTCTTTATAACGTTGATATTCAAAATTTTGAATTGCTTTTAAGAATATTTGTACAAACAAAATTAATTTTGCTGGCTTTGTGACAAACGCGTTTATGCACCTCACAGACACGAAAGGTCTTTTTTTTTTTTAGCAACACACAGCGGTGACAATTTAAAGGCGCGTGAAAAAGAAACTAATGACCGAGAAACGTACACTTTTTTTACAGCAACGTCCAGAAAATCGTTAAAAAAACAATTTTATAACTCAGTCGCCAAATAATACAATTTTTATTTTGCAATGTTGAAATTAAATCCAGTTGATTTTGCTTAAATTTAATAAGCCGAACCAATATGATGTGAAAGAAAATGCAACACACTCACTGAAAAAATAAATAAGACACTAATTTGTAAAACAAAGACGGCACGAGTAACATATCGCGGCCACGTTCGCCTACTTGTCATATTTTGTTAGTTAGAAAGGGACAAAAGCTATTCGACGTGGATGAAGTACCACACCGGAGAAATTTTGTGGCGTGTAAAATATTTTAGAACAGTGTTTTGGTTTTCTGTACGTTGGAATTACCACATGGCTTATTGAAAAAAATGAACACAGACTTTCGTTTGTTACTTACTTTATCTAATCATCTAACGGTGGCCACGGTACAAACTCCTTTATCCAATTTAATTTTTGACAATTGATTACGATAAGATGTTAATTCTTAAATTGTGATGATTAGTCTCCCTGTTAACCGAATGTAATGGGCGCCGTAACTTTTGCATAAAATTTGGTAAAAGAGAGATATACTCAAAAGACTGAAAGCCCTAATAGGTTTAATTATTTCATAATTCCTTTTGAGGAACAAACCAATCTTCTTTTTCACTTAAAATTGATTTATAAACCAATTGCGACTTGTTCAAGGGATTTCCGAAAAAACAATGAGTCAATGAGGTTTCGAGGCGATGTTGAGTAACCGACACACAATTTCAGTGTAAGAGCGATTTGTGCGTCGAAAGTGGAGAATTTGTGTCTCGCAACCGAGGGAAGAAGCAGACCAGCCGTCTGCAGCAACTGTTAGATTTGCACATGTTTGTTTGAAGTGGTCGAGTCATGAGTCAATTCAATATTTCAGAATTATTTGCCTAAATCGGTGTCAACAGAAACCAAATTATGTGTCTTTATTGAAGAAGAAGCACGAAAAAGTCAGGAGCCCTATGTTCGCGTAATACTAGGCGACTCCTGTAGGTCGCCTCAAGAAAAGGACAATGGTGGTAGCCTATCTGATTCAGGACAGACACACATTGGCAATAAATGTGTATTTATAACCTAAATATTTTAATAATTCTTGTTCAAGTTGGTTTAGCGACAAGTGGCGCTGGTAATACATACATATGTAGTTGAAATCTCAGTCAAATTGCCTAACATTTTGAACTGGGATTTAACCTTAAATTAATAATGTCTTGTGTGACTTTAGTTTGCGATTGCAATACTAGCAAAAAGTCATTTTATCTTGCAAAGGATCTTCTTGGTCCAGTTGCACACCCCAGTTAATCGCCGCTCAATGTGGTATTCAAACCGTAACTGTAAGTGGCACCCAAATCACTGATTCATGTTAGGTAAGCCTATGTTGCATCGCAGTACACAGCACATAAGTTTAAGTTTTAAAGTTGGCGTGTCAGTGAAAGAACCATTTGTACTTTGAAAATGGACCACGACCGTCTCAAAACAGAGGGAAGAGGACCAGATCACTGTTATATAGAAGTGTGTTGTGGCGTAAGAATACCTAAAAATATCCTACTTTCTTGGTATTTTTATGGGATTTCTATGTTTCATTTTTCGGTGGGGCCCCCTTTCTGTGAACAATCTTTCGGACTTTGACAATACACTCTGTAAACCAGGGTTGATTGTTTCAGCAGCTGTTAAATTTTTAACATTCCCTCTCAGTCGTCGAGTCATTTGGTCGTAAAAAAGGGGCTACCTGGAAAGTTTTGCGGGAGTTTTGAAAATTGGCATCTACAGTCGACTCTCGTTAATTCAAACATGCGATAATTCGAACCTCTCTATAATTCAAAGTTGTCACGAGTTCCCTACAAAATCTCTTTATATTTCGAAGTTAATCCATACATTTTTACGCATATCAAAACGACGCGGTAATTCGAACTCATCGACGTCCAACACTCGATAATTCAAAGTTGCAGAAAGAAAGAGGCGGAAAGATTGTATGCAGAGCTCCCGAAAAATGCTCAACCAAATTTTTCTTTGCTGTCTGCTCACGAGCAAGACACGAAAAAACGAACTTTTATCGCTCTCGCTCAGAACCGAACACTTATTTTTTGTTTCTCTCGGGTTTCTGTTTCGTGGTTGAGAGAGAAAGAAACACACGAAACTGTCTTACGAAGATATCTTTAAGGACACTATCGACGAAAATGTCAGCAACTGAGCAAAACGAGCCAAAACTCATTTCAAAGTGTCTGACATTTTGAATAAATATATGTACACGAATGTACCTCTAAACTTTGTTATGGAATAACAGATAATACATAAATATTGATCATCACTTAATAATTCGAAGTTTTATTTATTTTCTCTCACAAATTTCGAATCATTTGATAATTCAAACTCTCGATAATTCGTAATATTTTAAAAGTCCCATGAGTTTCGAATTATCGAGAGTCGACTGTATATGGATTTTGAGCTGCTCTTTCCGAATTTTTACTTTGCGACCTTCTATGACCGTCGCTCGAGCCGCCATTTTGAAAAAATGGCGTCAACAATCACTTTTTTCACCATATCTCCATTTTGGCTTATTTTACCGCAAAAATATCTCTATACTAAATTAAACTAGAGGAAATTTCCTACAAATTATGTTCTAAGCTTTTTTTCGTAAGACTAATAGTTTAGGCGTACGAGCGCCGCAAAGTGCACAACTTTGGTATGGTTTCCTTACATTTTGTATGGGATTTGGTATTGTTTTGAATGATAATCTTACTCTCAGTCCAAGTGATTTAGATTTCACTAACTTTTATTGTGTTTGGTGTTGAGATTTAATGTTATATTAATCGTCTATTATAATAAAAACTTTCCAAATTCGAGTGCAAATTTACAAATCCAAACCAACCGTTTTTTCATCAAAAATTGCCGTTACTTATAAAAGAGGCATGTAACACTAGCAGCTCAAAATCCATATAGATGCCAATTTTCAAAACTCCCGCAAAACTTTCCAGGTAGGAACTACTTCCTTACTGTATTATAGCATCCTGGCAATTTAGTAACTACTTTTTACAAGAGCACTACACTTCTTATTCAATTAGTTCTTTGAAAACCCACACTCTTGTGATTGCGTGTTTAATTTGTATTTGTTTTTGAAGTATCATTTTGATTTAATATACTTTTAACAGCATCATTCACTTATATTTGCTCCTGATGACGATTCCCACGGTAGGGGTTACGTTGCTAATATAGTAGTCAACAAAGAAACTACCTTTGATAGACACGAATGTTTGCCGAATACTGTTTGTACCTCATTGCTACAAACACACTCGTAAATGCGAATAGCATTTTTATTCAAAGCTTTATTGCATAATCAAACCAATAATTCATTTTTTTTACCACCAGCATGCTGATTAATGTGTTGAGTTAACCAAAGAAAGCAATGGGGGTGTATAAATTATGATATCATGTTGCTAGACGTCGTGTTTTTGTGATTAATTGAGTCTAGTACATACATCAAGACAAATAAACACTTCACACAATTATTTTTACGCTGACTAACTAATCAAAAATCTATTAACTAGTTAGTTCCCAATAGTTTGAATATATAAAACATTATACATAAGTAGTAACAAATTATATTAGTAGTCATTGGTAACACTTGGGCTTGTGTTTTCATCAAAATTCATAAATTTATATTGATTCAACAAGTTTTTGTATAGAAAGAAAAAGGTAAAATAATTCTAAAAATCCAGCAGACGAACTTTGTGTTTATAAAGCTGAGTAAATATTTAACAACCAATTGACCAAGATTGCAACAACATCTTGTTCAAATTGAGATGTCAAGATGTGAGTTTTGAATACAAGAGATCTGGGCGGCATGTATTGCGTTGCCTGTCATTTGTGTATTTATTTTACGCACTGTTTCTTTTTACACCTAATTGCTAAGTTTTACACAGTCACGCATAAATGTGATCAAGAGTAGAAAACGTACTTGTATTCTGGTAAGCCAAATCGATGCGTTTTAGCTTGTACTTAACTTTATTTATCTTTTTAAATCATGTATACTCGATGGAATAACAAATTATCACGTCTTTAATGTTCAATGCTTGTTTGCCCAGGGACATGAAGGGAGTCATATTTATAACTGTAGATTGCCTTTCACAATCACACTCAAGCACACACAAGTGCACAGATTTGCCATCCGATTGGTTGTTCATATTATTAACAGCTCGGGGTTGGAGATAATTGTCAGATACAGGTACATGTGATGTTTTACTCTCAGGAAGCAGCGCTCCAGCTCTTGGCAGAGAGGGATGTTTCGCAAAGGTGTTAATTAGGGGCGGAGCTAAGCCTTCGAAGTCTCGATAACCGAAAGTAGCAGCTTAAAAAACTTTAGTGTGAATTCGGAAGCCAATTGATTGCGATAAAGATTTCTTCGTCGGTTGTGTGTTATTTGTGACAAACGAAATGATTCAACGTTATATATCCAAAGTTCCAGAGTGCAACGGTTGTGACGATGATAGTTTGACAAACAGTAATTTAGAGATTTCAACACCAAATAATGATAATAATAATACCAAGTGCAGTGATAAAGAAGATCGTGATTTAAAAAATACTCGTAATATCCATCGATTTAGCTCGTTCAGCATTGAAAGTATACTACAGCGGTCCAATCACGAGGAAACCAATACTTTGGATGACAGCAGCTCAGTTAATTCTCCGTTGCTATTTGGACTTGAACCTACTGCAAGGTTATCAGCTAATTTATATGAAAATGGTACTCTATAAAAATAAATATGTTTTGTTTCAATAAGAACTTTTGACTGAACTTTTGACCTCATGAAAGAAAATTGTGTGAATTTTCCGTAGAATTAACAGTTTTGGCATATGACCGCCGGAAAATGTACAAGTTTTGTACACCGAAATACATATAGATACAAACAAATGAGGGAGAGTGGTCAGGTCAGATGGATTCTTTCCTTCCAGGTGTGAAATACATTTTACTTTGTGGATCAACACGACCAAGACATCATATTGAATTGTCTGAGACGGACATGTCTCAATCGGTATTCTTCTCTCTTGTATTCCTGGTCATAAATATATAATACTCAGCTCCTTCCAGGAGTTACATATTTTTGCTTTCAAACAAAATCAATATACCCTGATACACAGTTCTTGCATATTTTTTTTTAATCTTGAAAAAGTAATAACTCCCAATGACATACGAGTTACTCAGCATCCTGGGCTCGTCAACTAAAATGAGTTATGTGATGTCTGTTCTCATATTTTTCTTATGGAGCAATTTACTGAGTAGCTAATGATATGGTCGAGTATATTAAACCAATTTTAAATAATATACAAGGAGAGGTGGTGACGGTTTATATACCATACCATATACATATGTATATTCCATTCAAAACAAATTTACTACACTTATACACATTTAAAATTTTAGATTTCGACGATAGAGTATCTCTTTTTAATTTTTGATGATAATATTGCACATGAGTAAAAATTGTCAAATAATATTTCTTTTTTCAGTGACTTCTAAGCTAGCAAGCTTTCTCCATATTGCTGGAATTAACAGCTTACAAAAAGATGCACCTCTTTCTTCGGAACATCTGTACGATTACACAACATACAAAAACCTACAATGTCCTGAGCCGCTCTTATATCCCAGGCCACTCTTAAACTTTTCCACAAAAGATATTTTTTGTTCACCGGTTGGCCAGAATACGCAGTTTTTGGGAGTTCAAGGTAACTAATCTGTCACTAGATTTCTCAATGTACTTCTGATTAAATTAGTTTAAGTTAGATTAACCATATGGTAGTGGTAGTGAAGAGAACCCTTTACTGAGGCAACTAAATGCTGTCAAAAAGATTTGATCTAAGCAATTATATATTTCTTACTTTGGCTTCTGATTGTAACTCAGAGTGGGGAACATACAAGCTTATGTTGGAATTATTTTATATTTTTATTTCATTTTCAGGGAAAAGATATCGAAAGCAACGAATTGATCGGAAGCCAAGACAAGCGTACAGTGCAAAACAATTAGAAAGTTTAGAAAATGAGTTTAAACAAGACAAGTATTTAAGTGTTAGTAAGCGTATGGAACTTTCGAAAATGCTTTCTTTGACGGAAGTCCAGATAAAAACTTGGTTTCAAAATCGGCGTACTAAATGGAAGAAACAGATCACATCGCGATTTAAGATTGCTCAACGACAGGGAATTTATAATAATAACATCTACGATGCATCTACTAGAGCACACGCTGCGCCATACTCCCACGCAATGGTTCCTGTTTACTATACAACACCTCATTTCTACTTGCTGAAGTCGAATCCAAAAGCCGACGGTATACAGAGCCAACCTGACTGCACTGAAAATTTGAATAGCGAAGAACAGTTCTAGAGCTAATATTGACTTGCTTTGTGTCTATTTTATTTACTATTAGCAAATTTGTTTTAAGATGTAAAAACAATTAGTTACGATATATACATATATGTTCCAAAAATAATACTTCTTATGCAGAGAGTTTAATTGGGATAACAATCAAACGATAACTGAGGAAGATAGGCTTTGAGTTATGCAGGGTTTTATGTTGTCGAGTACACTCTACTTTACCGCCCTTACTGGTTTAATTTAGGTTTCAAGGAATATCAACCTTTGTGTTTGCGCACAGTTTTTCCAAGTTAAAATCAACAAATTATCTACATCGACCACTCTCGTTCCAAACCTGTTACATTTTTACACTTATCGTGTAAACTTCGTCTCGGTGTAAAGAGACATTAAACAAAAGTAACACATATTATTTGTTTAACACTGTTTTATTTATTTTTTTAATGCTTAAAACGTTCTTTGGTTAGTGAGAGGTATCTTAATTTTTCATTTACCTCTTTTACAAAACAATATATTACTAGCTGCCAATTTGAGCAAACAACTAAGTTTATTAAAGGAAATTTTTAAATACAAAAATAAAAGTTAATTAAATACGATTGTCAAATCAAAGTTGTAATTGTCACAGCTCCCTGAACACTGTAGATTCACACTGAACTGTACCATAGAATTCTTATTTGGACTAACTATGTTTTATACAAACAAGGATAATAAGAAAACAAGAAGGGACACATCGATTAGTATTGAGATATACCTTGTAGTAGCCAGAACTGAATAGCGTTAAGTTAAAGCTTGCAAACACTTTATAAATCTAGGTACATTATTTTAGTTGCCGTAAATGCTCCACAAAGACTTAAGAAACTCGCCGTGCTGACAACAGCAGTTGTTGTTCCCGAAAGTCTAACAATTGTTCCCATACACATCGATAGTATGAACTGTGCCAAAAACACCATACTGCTGACTATAGCGACATCAGTACCTAAACCTCGGACGGACGAACCCATTTTTGCAGTGCCCGTGTTGTCCAATTCGAACTGAAACAAGAATTGTTAATCAGATCGACAGTTTAGAATGAAATACTCACAATTCCCATTGAATGATAATGAGCTACCAGAAGATATGGCATTGTAAAGAGCGTGGAATACATAACTCCTGCAGCCCAACTAAAGACAATGACGCTAGCTTTGGCACGTGTCAGTGCCATCGAAGTCATACCAGCACAGTAAAAGAGAAGTCCACCGACGTACACAGATTTTGCACTTCAAATAAATAAAAGACAAAAGAATACTTCGATGTTATATACATAGATATGGATAGATTGATTTCACTGTTCTTATGTTCAAAATGTTTATTTTTGAATTGTAATATTTAATAACGCCTATCGTAAGTCAAGTATAACTAAGTGTTCAATTTAATAAGCATAAAAATAATAACTTCTTAATAATCAAAAATGTACTTACCCGAAACGATGAATGAGCTTCTCTATTATTAACGAATAGCACGCGCAGGAGAGCGAATACATTGCCATACCCCAACATCCGAATCGGACACCCTCTTCATATCGTATTTGTGGTAATGTGCCTTCGAGTGCTTTTGGATCACCATTAAAAACAGCTTCACCCACAAAGTCGGTAAAGTAGAGTGAATAGCACACGTGAGCCATCCAACAAAAAAGATTTGTCAGACAAAGGGTTCTTAGAGATTCAGGCATGTAGACAATTGAAAGCAAGTAGTGCGAAAGTGACTCCACCGTCTCCTGTGGCAATTCTGTTTCAGCCAAATTTGGTACTTCATTGTTACCTTCTACAAAAGATGTTTCGTCAACATTCGACTTCGTTGGTAATTCTTCTATAGACGAAACCTTGGGGAGCTAAAATCTCGGATTAAATACATCTCTATCAAAATAAGTTTACATTTATCTAGATGAATAAACTGATATAATCCCTTGTACGACTCTACGACATTGGTTGGCCCAAGTTCTTATTTGATGCTTACCTCTTCTTCGCTGTCATTGCTTGGGAATCTTTCTTCATTGTTGAATGCGCCGTAATTAATTTGAGATGTTTCAAGTTGGTCTGACTCTGTAGCATGTGCTTTTCCCATTTTTGGAGCTATTAAAGCCCAAAGTGGAATTTCTCTAAAGCTTGTCACCGTAAAGGATACACAAGCAATAAATATAAAAGTTATGATGGTAAAAACTGCTTTGACGTGTCCACCAAGGCGTCGACCTATTGATAAGAAAAGATAATGAGTGACTTAGAACAACTAGACTAATAAATTAAATAAACCTATTGATGTTGCGTCCCAATTTATACCACCCATTGAATAGCCCATGAATCCACCAAGACCAGCCATAATCGTAAATGTTGACAATCCCTTTGCATGATCCTCTGGACAGATTTGTTTGTTATATTAACATATATATATACCTATATAATACAAAATCAATGCCTACCAGGAAGGCAAACATCCAAGAGATATGCACGTGAAGGGCTTTGACATGCATCGGCATCAAAATCCAACAACACGGTGCCCAATACTGTAAAAAATATTCCCCATGGGTGTGATGTCTTTGTCACTGATGCGACTTCCATGTCCGACGCTGTGGTCCTATGTGGTGACATATTCATATTGTGGTCCGAGGTTGCATTTGATGTTAAATTTAATGATGTTAACTGCAAATGAGGGTCAACATCTCCAAACCAATAACCCAAATTTTCTCCGTTTGGTACCAGAAGAAGACCTTTTTACAGCAAAACACATACATTAAAATTTAACTTTATAATTTTTGTTTAAATTTTATAAAACAAATAATTTGCTTTAGTGAATTACCAAGGAATACGCCAATGGATAAAATAATAATAAACGGCCTCCTTCGTCCCATATTAAGCTTACAACGGTCGCTCATTGAGCCCAAAATGGGGCAGAGAAAGAAACCAACAAGTGGCGAAAGCGCCCAAACTAAAGTCATGTGTTGATGCTCAACTCCAATTTTCAAAAGTGTTGGTGAAACGAAGGCTGTTTCAGCAGCATATGAAAACTCAATACCCATTACAGCTGCTGATACTCGCACCAGTTCCATTCGGGTCTTGTGCCTGCAAAGACATAAAGTGTGTTTTGCTATTTTATTCATCTCAGCGGGACAGCACTAAATTAGTTTAAACTTAGATTAATGTAAATGGTATTATGATAATAGATGCATTGATACAAAGGAATACCCTAAGACTTTCCAATGCGGAGCGACATTTCCATCAAGTTTCAGCATTGGGTGGTTTTATGTTTAGAAAGCAGATAAAAGGCTTTACTCGACTCAACTCAAGCTTTTTTAACAGTACGTCAAAAGCAATAAATACAAATTTTATTATGCTTGTACGACCTTAAACGCAATTTCATATACACACATTGTGTAGGGTATGTTAAATTTATTTAAGACCAAATGTACATAACATCTAGAAGAAAGGGAGCAAAACATAAAACATTCCAATATGAAATGATCGGATGATGAAATTTGTGCTACGCCCACTCCTTCTCAACCAACATCTACCAGAAAAATTGGATAGACTCAGTATACTCTACCCACCATTTGTGCAGGTTATATTGTCGAGTATTCTCGACTTTATCGCCTAGTTCTTTTAATAAAACTAACTTGAGGCATTTTGATACCATCATAAATGTAAATGACTTTATGTCTTATACTTATATAGACCTTTGTGTCTTCCTGTTTGGTCTTTCTTAATCCTTTTATCACTGCTGTCTTAAATCGTTCAATAGTCTTTGTCTATACACGAATTTATTTTTTAGATGTTCTTACCTGTATAAATGAGAATAGTCCTGAGCAGCACTGGCATTTCCCTTTAGTTGATCATCTGCGGTTTCTTTAGCTAATTGAAGCAAATTTTGTGAATTTTGTTCTTTAAATGCAGAAACACGTTCCTTGATATTATCACGCCATTGATGCAACCGCCCCGTGAATCCCTGATATTCGTGAAGTTTCTCCATTTCTCGATTATTTTCAGTTAAAATTTACCATCGGTTGACGTTCTTATTACTTTTTTATTGTCTTTTAAAGAAATTTAAAATTTATTATGTAATAAAAATGAAAAATTCAAAAAAAAACACATAATTATGATTGAAAAGTTTAAAATTTAATGCAATTAGAGATACTTGAATTCCACTAATCAGAAACTTTTGAGCATGTTGAAATTAAGTTGCTACATTTTCACATTTTTCACAATGAATTTATTTTTTATTTATTTATTTTGTTTTTTTTTTTGCTAATCACTCTCTTTTTTACACAAAATAATTTTTATGGATTCAATTGGATTTTATTTTTTACTTACGCGTCGCTTTCGACCATTCGGTTAGGCAACTGCCATCAAAATAGTTACACTTTGCCTCAGCCGTTGGAGATTCAACACACTTTGGTACATTTTCGTTCCATTGGATATTAGCGAGCATGCGTTGAGGGTTGTTTTCCAATAGGCAAAAAATTAGTAGAGACAGTTTCGTCAGAGACGTAAATAAAGACGGAAAATATTGGCTTGCAAAATACTCAAGCAGTAAATATTTCGGGTTTTCAATCAACAATTTCTTTGTACGACAAAGACTTTTGGAAATTACAACAATATTGACAGTGTCGACCTTAAACCTCAACGCAGTTCCAATTGTCATTCTTGCCAAGGCTGTTGCACATATGTGTATGTCTGTGAAGGGTTGTGTTGTTCTTATTTTTGTTTTGTTCAAGGCCATATAGAGGGTGCGATTTTATTCAACAATTGTTTAACGAAATTGATAAGCAATCAAATGTGTTCTTTTACAGTTGACTAAAAGATAAAAAAATTTAAAAATCGTATATTATACAATAATATACTTTTTTTTAAAGAGTTAATTAACTTTGTCATGAAGTTTGCAACGCAATTTTATTTTCACTTTTTTAACAAATTTCTTAAGACAGCTTAGTTTCTATTACATTAAACTTACATATGGTTTTATAAATAAATAAAGCGTTTTTATACTCTTCGTTTCACAAATTGTTATAAACCAATATTATAGTTGTACCATGGGTTCCTAATTTAAAGTTTATGTCTGTCTGCAGGTCAGGTTTGTATGTGTAGAAAACACGATAAACGGTTTGATATTTTAAAAAAATTCTCTAAAATCATTTACTGTTAAATTAAACGACACAGCCGCTTCAATAGATAGATCGACTATTCAGCGATTAAGAGTATTCTTTTAATCGGAGTCTAAGATGTATTTATGTATTTCAGAAGATCCAAAAAATTATAGGAGGACAATGTTTTCTCAATAGATATGCTTCGTTCGTTTATTTACAAGCTTTATAAGTACAATTTTTGGTGTTTGCTTTTTAAATCAGCACCATCAATCGACGATCGTCATCGATGTTCATACCATCTAAAATAAACTGACTGATTTCTTGTAGAAAAATATGTGTTTTGTCTACTCATTTGTCATTAGTTTCTACTCATTACCTTATTGTAAGCTACATTTAACATTAACAATAATATTTAGAATTTGTCCTAAAGCGAACGTTAATCTAATGCCTCCAATCCCGTTGTGGGAAGTAACCAGCAAAGAAAGGCACTAACTGAAAGTAGGTAAAACATAATTTAAGAGTGTTAGAAAAGTGGGTTGTCATTAGATATTTACTGAATAACATTGCTGAAAACACCGTTATTGGAATAATGCAGTTCATATCAATAAGGAATCCAAATATGAGATTGCCGATTAGCGCCCCACCTCTCCCAAGTGTCATCGACATTGCAGCTGCCATTACCCTACGATATTAAATGAAACCAAAAATTTAAAAAGATCGATATAGTTTTTTTTTAATTTAAATTCTATACCTTAGATTTGTCGGAAATAGATCAACCATCACGCAATAAACTGTGCTGATGCTAAGTGAGGTAAGCGCTTCAAAAATGCACGATAAAATAAGATTTTCAGTTGAGCTTCGAACGAAATAAAGTCCAAATGTAACGAATCCAGCTGCAGTCAAGCTGAATACTATTTTTGAATAGATTAGAAACATGATCTTTTATAAAGCAAATATTCAAACCTAAGAAAAATTTGATGCCCAATCGATGAACGCAAAGAGGAAGCCAAAAACTGGTAGGTAAGCAAGCAAGCCCAATGATTATAGTGTGAAAAAACACTTGTGAATCGACTGTCGAGTCACATGCCTTGAAAGTACTGCAAAAAAAATGTATTTGCTTTATTGACATCGCAGTAAATATTATAAAATACTATAAGATACTCTTCACATTCCAAAAAATGGGCATGAAGTGTATACAATATTTGACATGGCCGAAAATAGCGTTCTTACAGTTTTTAAGGCTACTTACGAATTTGTCATCACAATCGATGAAACATCGCAGACTGAGGCCGCCACTCCAAGATTTTCTTTTTCGTAATCATCAAACCTTTGAAACAACTCCGGAAACCAAACCATCAGAGTATAATAGCTGAGGATTAATGTGTGTTTATTGATTTACTATTACTTGTGGTTTATTTTCGAAACCTTACCTCGTAGTTAGGCAAAACTGTATTGCACATGTCAAGAAAGTATTACGGAAGTAAGGTTTTCGACAGAGAGTCTTTGTTTGTGACCATATTTCCGAAATTAACAGCTTAAGTTCATTTGGGTTTCGAATGCGTAAGTTTCGTACACTTTTCTCACCCATCTTGAGCAGAGCACGCTCTGGACCCCGTAGACTCTTGCACTAATCATTTAAATAACACATTTCAGAATAAATTCGAATTCCAACATTAATATTTACATACGGGATACTCTTCTCGCTTTTTTCCAGTGTTCTTTACAAACATATATGTAAGAATCTCCAAAGCTTTTTCTACCTCTCCATGCTCTAACAGGAATTTCGGACTCTCTGGAAATGCCAACAACCATAGGCCTAATAGAATACTGGGGGAATAAATATAAAATATTATTATGACACGGGCCCTGTACTGAAATTCAGCTGTGGCTTTATTATTTTTTTACCTTGGTATCGCACAAATCGCGACAAATAAGTTCCAACTGTGATACTGGTAAAAACTGGATCCAATTTGTACATCTAAGGGAATTATTATCCATGCAATCCCTATTGAAATAAAATGCATTTATTAACTAATTAAGTCGATAAAGTCTCAAACCAACGACTTTTTGGAAATAAAAGGAATTCAGTTTAAGAACTTGAATTGTTTTTGTATTAATATCTTGTATATTCACCTGGAAGTAAAATAATTCCAAATGTCCAAAATAACTCCATCCAACACAGAATTTTTTCTCGGAACTTTGTTGGCTGAAATTCTCCCAGATATGGAAACACAATCCCCATTGCGCCTGCAACGCTATAAAAACAATATTTTTTTTTGTGATATACGCTTCTCAATCATATTAAAAAAATACATTGTTTTATTAGAAGCAGTTTATATTTAACTTTAAAAAACATAATTACTCACTTGAAACCATTTAAAAATCGAATACACAAAAAAACTAAATAGAAAGGCACTACCGATGATATTAAACCAAAAACGCCATCTGCTAATAATGTTGCAATCAGGACAATGCGTCGACCTTTCGTGTCGGCAAGGCATCCCCAAAAATATGAGCCAATTAGCATGCCAAGCATAGGTGAAGCCGATAGCCAACCTTTATCTTTAGAAGTCATATCGAAGTCACATGTCGCCGATGGAAGCACGAACGATAAAATAGTGACGCCAATTGCTGTATTCAAGTAAATTAAGCCACACACAGCCAAGAGTAAGAGATGGAATCGGCCGAAGCCAGTTTGCAGCAATGCATTTTCGTAATCGCTAGTCAAGTCTTCCAAGAAGTCCAGACCTGTAAAACAAAATAAAATCAATTAATATATTTAATAAAAATTCTTTACTTGTACCAGTATGTATTATATGTGCATACAAAGGCACACACTTTTAATTTTATTTTATTACTCAAACTGTTGTCACTAATCCTTGTTAGTGTCAAAGTTGTAACAGTATTGAACGTACTCATCCTGTATTCTTCAAAAGAGTCGTCCCTCGTAGTGTGTTGACTTTGCCTTCAAATGTTTTCCGTAGTTGACTTTTGTCTGACATGAAATGTTGTGAATCTAATGTATTCACAGAGAATGGAGATCCAATAAGATTTGTTCTTTTTATATTTTTCTGATACTGGAAATAAAAATTAAAGTAGTATTACTAATGACCGTAACAGACATACGACTTTTTTTTAAAGGCTTGAAATACCCAAATCAGTGTTTGAAAAAAAAAAACTGTAATTCTGTTAAAACCCTGCCAGCTTCCAAGTCAACGGCTCGCATGTCAGCTTGTTACAATCTTGTCAAACTTAATGAACATTGCGGCGGCTTAAGCTTTTGTGTACACTTCAACATTACGCTGGGTTACTGACACAATGAAGGTTTGTTTATTCCAGCCTGGTCCCATTAGTGCCAGTGCAGTTTCAGATTACACAAATGCATATTGTGTACAAAATAAAGATATTTACAAATCTAATACAAGAACCAGTAAGGAATTGCGACTTCGAGTATGTACGAAGTAAATATACAAAAGTCTCCATGTTGTAATTGATCGCAAATTATTAAAAAAAAAAAACATTAAATTAGAAGAAAATAAATCAACATATAATTAAATTATAAGTATATGAGATAAATATTAGATAAAGAACTTTTTGAAAAACATGTTTCATGATACCCCATCGCGAGTTATCGGGAAAAGTTTTGATGAAGTTGGATTGTCTTAAGCTCAATTAGGCAGGCGGACATGGCATATCGATTTTTTTTCTCAGAGAAATAAGTTACATACATGAGTACCTGGGCATGTTTTACTTCCCTGCATCGATGAGTAAATTGTGCACGGTTAAATAAATAATAATAAGTCGTAACGTTGCGACTAATTTGTCTCGATCTAACAACTTGCCATATAAAATAATTACATGTTTTCTTTTTTTTTTTATAAATGTAGAAGTGATTTTTTGTTTACATTGAATAAAATATGAATAACAAGTCGTTGGCGGCTGTCTACTAGTTGAATTGAAAACGGTTTCATATCAAGTTTGTTGTTGCTTTAAGCCAGCATGTAATAAGCACAAAAACATCAACATTGTTGTCCTTAATGTAAATTGCGACCTTTTCAGTGCCCTTTATATTGTCTTTTTGCGGCGGCCCGTCCGTAAATATGAAAGAACGGAAGTCACTTCAGTATCGATTTGAAACCTTGCCAATTACGTTTATCACTTGATACCACATGTAGTATATCGTAGATATAATGAAATTAACAAATATGTTCACACATAGCTACGTTAATAACACTAGCTATTTACTGAAGTTAAAAAATTATTAATAATTAAAGATTTTCACGTGAACTTGACATTAGAATTAAATTTCGAACTTCACAATATAAAACATCCTATTTTCACTTTTTTTCATGCTCGACTGAGGAATACGTAATTTTCTATGTTTTGGCCGTGCGCTATGTACTACTGAACTGAAAGCCATATACTACATACATACATACAACAAAACCATTGTGTGGCTTTGTTTACTATCAGACGCTACTTTGTGTCTTTTCATATTCTTCCCGCGGCGGACAGTACACTAAATTTGTTATCAAGTTTGTAATCATTTAAGAAGGTATTGGAGATTCATATAGTATATTTCAATTTGTCGATCCGATAGAAATTAGTCTAATAATTTTTAGTTTGTTTTACTATAGACTTGAAAATTTCACACAAACTGCATATCTTTACTATTGGCGATAGTAGAAAATCCTTCATAAAGAGTATTGAATTTTCGGTACAGCCGAAAGTTGCGTTTCTTGTTGTCATTACTGGGTTGGGTTCTTTGACATTGGTCATTTAACATTGAGAAACCATTCCAAAGCACTCATATTTCCACACCCACATCTCACACTCTCCCCTCAGCAAGCACGGCAAGGTTGGAATATCTTTAGTTCCTTTTTGAGTTCGTGTGAAATATAACCTTAAAATATTTATTAAAGATTCCGCGCTTCAGTCAACTTCGTTTGCTTGCTTTATTAAGCGTATTTCTATTTTCTATCGGTTTTAATGAGCTATTTTTGCAAACAGTTTGTTCGGAAAAGCGGATGTTGGATGAAAAAGAATTATATGCTTATGAAGGTCTTAAAGGAAAGCAAAAAATATAAAGTGCTCATTTAAATTAGAGCATCTTTAATTAATTAATAAAGAATGTAAAAAAGGTGATTCAAATTGATTCGCATTTGATATCTAATACACTATGACAAAGTCTTTTATGCTTACATACATTGTTTTATGCTTAAGCGAAAGTAGTTCTATTCAATAAGCGGTTTATTTTGTTAGAGCCTGTACGACATTTAAAGTCAATTCAACAAGAGAGTACAATTTATTGTTTTTTTATAATTGTCAATAAATGTGAATCTATGGATTTTGTTTAGATATACATGTATTTGAATGGGTTGAGGTTCAATGTATAAGGACGTTATGCTACAAATATATTAAGAAATTGTTATTATAGTTGAGAGAGAGTGAGAGAGAAATGAAACTAATTTCCCTACATCGCAGTTAAACAAAGGTCTGAATGGTCTAATTAATGAAAATGCTAAAAAGGCGCGAATGAGAATGTGAATATACATAAATCAACAAGAGAGTGAGAGGACTACAATTGGCAGTTTCCGACAACGAAATACCCTGCACCTTTCTAAACAGACTTATTTGATAAAGGTGATTCAGAAACTTCAGACTTGTACCATAATTATTTATATAAATATGAAGAGTTGAACTTTTGAAATTGAAAACATGAAATTTTTCACTAAAATTTGGAATAGAACTTGAAAATTACAGCCACAAAAAATAATATTAGCTTAAAGATAAGTTTACCAATCATGTATTTTATAGGACATGCACAAATTTCATGTGCACTTGTATGAATGGGTGCAGGGTACAAGAAATCACATTTTGTGGCAGAGACAATTTCGAGTCTATTTTCATTTCGTTGAACATCTTCAAGTTTAATGTCATTTTATGTTTTGTTGTTGTCTGATAAGTTGTGGGCACGTGTAAAAAAATCAACGAGGGGTATGGGAATTATATGTGTAGACCAAAATTTGCGATATTGTGGCACCCAAATTCGTTTAGAAGGTAAAATTATTTGTTATTGTATTTGCATCTATAACGTTGTGAAATTCAAGATTACGTTTTTGTAATTTTTTTTTTTTTAGTTTTTCTTATTAGCATTAAAATTTAAAAAATACAATATTTTACAGTACTCTATTGACAATTTGAGCTATTCCATCACTGTTGTTATTATCGTTTATCTTTATCACTTTTTTACACGATGTATTGAAAATAGTTTTTCGCGTTTTCACTTATTCAATAAAATCAAATTTCAATTGACCTCTTAACTTTCGTAAACTGCGAACCTTGGCTGCAGCCAATGCCACTTCTATTTTAATACACAATAACGCTGTAACACTTTTTATGCCTTGTTTATCTCATCCGTTATGACAGAGAGGTTGATGACAACTAAGTAGCTTTCGATTTATTTCGAAAAACGGAAATGCAACTTTTACAATTCTTACAAAATTGTTGGCTATATGCGCAATGTTTGACCGTGTGCTCGACAAAGTGATGAGATAGCCAGCTCTGAGACTAAATCGTCTATTGCTAATTCGTTTTTTTATTTTTATTCGTTGTTTTTAACATGACGTAGGTGAAAGTCTCTGCACCAAACATGCAAGAGCATTCTTAGTAAACATAATTAGGCAATTATTTTCTTTCTGTTTTTCGTTGTTGGTATCAACTGCACTTTCCTAACTTTTTGATGCAAACTACAAAAGTCTAAATTCTCAATAAATTAACAATTTTTTTTTTTTTTTTGATACCTATTAATTTTAATTTATAGTTTTTCTATATAAAGTGAATTCCAATTATTGGATGCCCCAATAAGCCGACAAAGCATTTTGACAGTGGGTGTCCTGTTTTGGGAGTTTTCATTGTGTTCTGAAATGATTCATTTATTAATTCAATTATGTAACCTAAAAGTTCTCGTGGCATTTTCAAAAACCTCACCGTTCACCACAACAATAAAGTGATTGATTTCAGTGAAGATGTCCCCTCCCCAAATAAAGCTGGAGTAAACAAACTGCTTATGGAATAGCAGAATTAAGATCTGAATGGATTTTAATTTTATCTCTTCTTAGGAATACTGGTTGGCAACATGCCACTGTTAAGAACAAAAAATCGATGTTGGGTTTGGGATGTACAATTTGGTATGTATGGTATGTACAATTTTATTGTATTTCACAAAACTTTTACATTTCTGGAGCTCCTAGGAGGCGCAGGGAATTTCAAAGTCAACAGCGGCAGCTTAACTCATTTTGTCATGGAGTTTGTAACAGCTCCAAAAGTAAACCTGAGACATCCAATTACTGCACTACTTGGAGCGTAACTGTTCAACATTTTGTTAGTGTAAAATTAGAAAGTGTGAAATTCAAGAATGAAGAATAGCAAAAACAGATATCAAATTATATTTATCAAGCCTAGTGCGCTGACACTAATTACAGAGAACCGATTAAGTTTGCAATAGTTGTGAGCGAACTCTTGACAAAGCAACATAAGCAAAATGCAACACAGCTTTAGCTTGCTACCAATATTCATAAGATATATGGTTATTTATTTATCGATTTTTGTTTTATACCACAAAACGTGCTTTACCTTGGGTGTTAACTTCGATTTTCACTTGAATGATATATTTGATAACCGTTTAATGGCATTGCAACTCTTTTCTCCACCAACTGGGAACGCAAAAGTCTTGGAAAGTGTTTGTCCCATAGACACCATTCAAAGGAATAACAAATGTGGCTTAGGAATTAATACCGCTTTCAAGACTATGAGGTTTCACAGGTAACTACCTAAATTTTTATCATTTTAACGCAATTCATGTCTCTTCATCTTATAATCACTTATTTTATAGATACATGATGAACAAATTTATGATGTCAAATTACATAACTTACCAGATTTTATTTGAGGGCAACGAAAACATTACATCGTCGATCGAAAAAAGGTTAGGAAGATCATACAACGAAGTCAATGAAGATAGTAAAAACAAACAAGCAAATGTCGGTGCTGTTCATAAGCTTTTGTATGATGACGGATCAGAACGATACAAAGACTGGCTTCAAAAGTAAGTAATCAACCAAATAACAAAAAAATCTGTAAAGTTTCCTAAAACAGCTTTTCGTTAATTTATCAGAACAACAACTTTGGATGATATCTTACACCAGCTTGAATACAAAAAAGGAAATGAGCTTAAATCAATTTCCCCAAATCGACGTCAAATAGAAATTAATACACATGCGGGCTTACAAGAAACAGGAGATGAGGACGAATTCGATGATGGTGACATCACCGGATATGCGTTAACTAGTAGCCAAGAAGTTAAAAACAATGTATGTTTAAAAAACAACACATTAACAAATTTAAAGTCTAAGTATTTCATAATTTTAGCAAAATCCGAGCTTTCAGAGTCGTTGGCCATCTATAGACACATCGTCCAATTTACCAACACGGGCCCCTTTTATAAAGCCGTTCAATAAAAATGGTCTTTGTATGAATCAATGATATATTAACTTTATTTAAAATAAAATTAAATTTAGGTTATGAAAACACATACGATGATTATGCGCCTCACCATCCAATGCCTAACTTACCCGAACAGTCTTCGAAACAAACTAAAGAAATCGGCCTTAAGGATATCACGGATATCGCACTTACAACACTTGCATTTTTGTCTTTCGGAATGTTCATTCTCCAGGTTCTTATGTGTATTACGATGGTAAATATATGGTATATACCATAATCACAAATTAATATGTAATAATATTTATTTGTAGGGAAAAGATGACAACAGTAATTTGATGATGCTTCCTATGGAGGCAACAGATGCAAATGTAATTGCTGACGATCTACCTGAAGAAATACGGCGTAAAAAGCGTTCTACTTTTACTCAAGATAAAGTACAAATGGTAATTTATGAAATTTTTTTGAAAATCAGTTAAGTGGAAATGCTTACCGTGTGTGCAGGGTATTATTTTGTCGAGTAAACTCCTCTACTATACCGCCCTTGCTTGTTTTTCTTTTTTAGATGAACGAATTGTCCAGTGAGATATTAAAAACAATCGATGCAGTTACTTTGGCAGAAAATAACGGTAAAAATGCTGACTTAATTATCAACAAGTCTATTTGCGAAAACAATAGCTATGCAATCAAACAAAATTTTGGTCAAAAATTTTGGATTCCAATTTGGAGGTTCGAATTTTTTCTAAGTATTATCCCTACCCTTTTCCACGTTAAATCATCTTAAATAGTCGAATAAAAAATTAAACTGTGAAATTTACTTACATTCTTCAACAGTCTCGGCATGGGCTGGTTGTCAGCACGAATCAGATCGAAATATGGTGGATCTGACGAGAACATCGTCTTATTGAAAAGCTTAACTGCAATTGCAAATGGATTAAACAACAAGCGGAATTGT
Organism: Phortica okadai; assembly: GCA_034638295.1. Classification (NCBI taxonomy): domain Eukaryota; kingdom Metazoa; phylum Arthropoda; class Insecta; order Diptera; family Drosophilidae; genus Phortica; species Phortica okadai. Next base: position 1,040,119 of record CM067849.1, on the reverse strand, counting down.
TGATACCCTCACTAAAAATACCTTCATATACCCGCATGCATTCTTTAAACATAATAGATATATGTATGAGCAACAAATACTTTGTTTTTATTTCAAATATAAATATATATAAGATTAGTTTTGTGATAAGCATTTGTACACTCTCAAATGAACAATAGTAATAAAATTGAATACATTTATGCACACAAATACGCTTCACTCTCACTCCACCAAGATACGCAAGCTGACAGTCAACATTTGGGACATGTAGTCCCCAGAGTTCATCTTTAATTATCTCAGCGGCGGTGTTATCGCTGCTGTATATCAAAAGTTGGTTGCGGAGTGCTAGGCCAGGCTGATGCGTAATATAATACATTATTCCTTTATTGGACTAATTCAGTAGGCAATTCAGTAGCTTTAAATTTTCAATTTGTTGAAAAAATGTATTAAAATTGTAATTTATTTGTACAGCAATAAACTGTTTGAAACTTATTATTTATCATTCTTACTTTACAGAACATTTCTATTACTACCGTTCTATAAATTTATTGTCATTATGATTGGATTTTGACAAAAAATTGTCAAGCCATTTTTCAATGACTGGCAAATTAGCATCGCTCCATTTTGCCTCTTCTTTTATGTTCCGCAGCGATTTGACAATTATATGTTCTGCACTTCCAAAATCTCCAGAATGTAATTCATGCAACTTTTTTACCTTGTCATACCCCTCTTTTGTAGTGAAAACACCAGTGGCTGAACTAATAAGGCTATCCCATAAATTTGTTTTATTTTCAAATCTGCAATAAAAAATTTTGTTAAGAGTATAATTTAAAAAAAATGAAAGGGATTCATTTTGTATGTACTTACTTCTCATGAATTTCAACCCAGTGTTCAGACAAAAAGTTGAATAGTGTCATGTAACCAGTGGATCCGCCAGTAAGCATTCTGAATATTAAAAATATATCATTTTCGGTAAAATTAGTATTGTTTTCAAGGATTGCCAATTTTAAGATGCGAGTGATTTTATCCGGCTGAACAGGACAACCCACTAAGGTTTTTAATAGATAAGTTCGTTCACTTTGCACTCTTGTTTTTGGAAAATTAAGCACACGTTGCAGACCAAACTCCCACTCATCAGCTGTTCCCCATTTAAAAACAGGGCAAATATATTGATTTGGTACACTGAAAATAAAATTATTATTAAAGTAATCTCCTTTTACCTATAAAGGCTACAAACAGTTGACACTATGTTCAATCAAACACGACGTTTACTCTTTGTTTTCGTTTTGTACTCACGGACTTATGGTATCTGGATCGGGAGCGTCTTTCCATAACTGAAATGCGTTTTGTGCTTCTTGGATACATGGTTTATAGCCTGCGCGACAGAGGAAAGTTTTTGCTAAAGATCGCAAGTCTGACTTCCAACTTTCTTCGTCACTTCGTTCCTCACCAAGTTCTTCATATAATGGAGCAAGAAGAGCTCTAACATAAGTCTACCATTGAAAAATAAATTTTGGAACAATGAATAAATATAATCACATCATATGCAAATACCATGTACGCCTACTAAGTACACTGGACTATACCGCCCCTACTAGTTCATATTTGACTTTTGCAATACTCACTTCAAACTTTTTATGAACATCGGACATGTCAATATGTCTACCAATATGATCGATAAATGTAAAGACTGGATTCCAAACTATGTGGTTTCGTTCAAATTTCAAGAATAGTGTCATGTTAAAAGCAGTAGCAAAACTCAAATCTCCGGCGTAGGCTAAATTCCATCCATCGTGCAGCAATTTTGCCCTAAAAAAAGAATAAAACATTAGCCCGTAAGTAATTTTAAAAGCCAACTACACTGAAGGCTAGACAATTTAATAACAATTCAAATTCAATTATATTATTAATGAGGATCATTAGGTACCAGGAATCAACACGAGTAACCAAACCTGACCTATTTCATAGCTAATATATTAAACAGCGGCAATGATTTTCATACCTGGTATATGTTGGTATCAACTCTCGACCAGACTCGGTTTGCAAAAAAGTGGATAACATATTCCAATTTTCCTGGTCGTAATTTACTGGAAATGGACCAATTTCTTCTGGATTAATAATAATGAATTTACTTTGATCTGGAAGACCTTCAAGCTGTACTTGGGCAACTTGTTTCATCCAAACATAGGGAGTTGTATTTCGAAAATTCAAATTGTCTTCCCTATTTAATATAATCGGAATCCACCATAACATTTTGTCTTGTTCGGGTACATCATGTGGCCTTTCTCGAAGGTAAACTTTTTGTTTCACCGTAGCAGTATTTTGTAAATAATGTCGTTGAACGTCCACAACCGGTAGTCGATCTTTGGTGATCCAGGAGCCAGCAATTTCCGCAACATTAGATTGTGGATCCAGGCAACCTTCTAATACAGCTTGCTTTGTTAAAGCATCCCAAAAGTCGTCACCATAAAATAATCCAAAATGACGGTCGGCAACAAATTTTCGTAATGCAGCTTTGAAAACATCACGCCCCATCGTAAAATTCAACATTCTAATGACCAGCTCAGTCTTAAAAGAGGAAGTCTCTTGTTTCATACCCGTAATTCGAGAATGTGGGTACCTCTTACTGAACTCATAGTACAGAGAATACAACACTGTCATTGGGTACTTTCCGTTGAACTCAACGCCACCGTCGACCTAAAAATTTGAAAGAACTGTTTTACTGCTTTATTTTGGTGTAAGGGAGAACTTAGCATTTTACCTGAGTAACTATTTCAGCTGCAAGGAAACTAACAAGAGCTTTATTCATATGGGCGTCATTCCACCAATTTGGCGTTACCCAGCAACCAATCCACTGATATAAAAGCTCTTGTGTAAGAACAAAGTAACCCTTTTTTAGAACTTCACTTTCCCTGGAAAACTATCAGTTAATAATTTTATCTAAATACATGCAACAAGTGCTACACTACTTAAAAACCAATAGACCCCAATTATCAGACGGCCGAACTGTAGACAGACCCGGGATGACAATAATGTCAATTTTAGGCAATGGAACTGAAACATTGAACATCTCTTCAATGCGACCATAAACGTTAAATATCTTTGCATTTGTTTCCTATAAAAAGATTACATTATCTTATTTGAATTTTTATTAATGATTTTTAAACTGGCGAAAATAAAGACGTACCTCAAGTTGTTCATTTAGATTATCATTTGCCCATATGCTGATTTTTGGTAAACTATCTTTTTTAAAATTGTCCTTGGACTCAAATTTTTTCAATTTCGAGATGACAAATCCAAAAGTAAATGAAGACATTGGCGGAGTTGGTTGAAAATAATCGATCACGTAGCTTGGCTGCGACGACCTATTTGAAGATCAAAAGACAACAATTAAAACCTGAAATGGGTTAAATTCGAGTGTGTTCGACTTTAAATTTCCATTGTAGAATATTAACTTCAGACTTTTGCCTTTTGACATATTTCCACAGTAATTACTCACATGACTTCTGTTCGGATTAATGGCATATTAAATAAGATTGTATAGTCAACAGGTCTTGATATCGATACATTATATGGAACCTAATTTATAAGATAATTTATTTATATGTGAAACACGTCAATGTTTCTGATTATCTTACTTTAAAACTCGGCTCATCAAAGCATGGGAACAAGCGTCTGGCATTATGAGGTCTCATATGAGTAGCAAAGTATATTTCTTCCTGGTTTGTAGTAGAATTGACATATCGACCTTTAAATAAGCCTTCGGGACTCTCCCAAATAGTACCTTGAAAATCCATTTCCAAAACACATGATGATCCCTTTTCAAGTTTGTCTTTTAGAAAAATAATAATCACATTCTTTTTTGGAATACGATCTGTTCGCAAAATTGGAACGTCTTCGGAGAGTACGTTGTTATCACTGAAAAAATCAAGAAGTATAACTGAGAACATAATCATTAAGTAAGATTGGTTTTTGTTTTTCTTGTTATAAATAAATTTAAATAATAATAATTTAATAAAATAAATAATTTAATTTAAATTTATGTTCTTACCTATTTTTATAATACTTAGTTAATTTAATTTTTCTGTCGTCTATATTTAAATCATAATGCGCATGAAAAGTTATTTTTTTAGAAGCCTCATTCCAAGTCAAATTCATTTTAATGTTTCCTGTGAATGTATCCTCTTCAAGGATTGGTCGAAGATGAATTTCGAAGCTCTGGGGTGTTACATCTTTTGTTAAGCGTGCTTCTGTTATTAACGAATGCGAAGCAGCCAAATCAATGCTTCGTTTATTTTTTGCCTATTGGTGATGAAATATAAAGATACTGTATGATTGATAAATAATAAATTAAAATAACTACTCACGTTTACCCAATTTCCTAAATCGAATATAATTAGGAATAAAAGTATCGAAATACCAGTAAAAGTCTGCATCGTTCGTCAAAAATTCGCGTATCTAAAAAAGAGTAAACCGCAATTTAGTAAATTTTATCTCACAACTGAGCTGAAATGAATTTATGCTCTTGGGTTCTTTCAAAAATTTGAATATCTTCAATGACTTAGAGTGCGGCATTTACTTATCATTCGTGTATTGTATAACGTTTCAGTTGCCTCTCTTCTTAAGATTCTGTTGGTTGTTTACGTTTAAATAAAAAATAATTGTATAAATACCAGCCGAACAACTCGAATAATGCTGATAACATAGATAAAACGAGTAACATTCATTTCTTAATATCAAACCGAATATTCTCTTTGTGAGTCTACTCTCGAATGTACATCTCTGTTTGCAAGATTCTATCTAAAATATTGTAGTAGGTTTCAGTTTGAGTACAAAAGTGGTTAAGGCTATAGACGATCGTTGTTGAAAGAAAATATATTAATAATATACAAAGTGTGATAATGATCAAAATCTTACTGATTTTCCTTCTAATGCACGCCAATGAGGAAAGTTCTGCTCGGAAAAACGAAAAACATCCAAAGGATGAAACTCAGGTGTGTGCAGTTGAGAATAATCAAGATGTATTTATTTTTATATAATTATGAATTCTTGTGTTTTAAATGCAGCTTATCAGTTGTAAAGATGAATTAACAAACGGAACTTTTAAGTGGAAATATCGTCAACATAACTACGCTGCCTCCGAGCCGCTTTGTTGGGATGTCGGTGAAAACAATCCTATTTTTAGAAAGTGCAATACATCCAATGGTGAATGGGAGCCTAAGGAAGTGCAATGCCATAAAAAATACTACACAAATACTGTTTGCCCCGAAGACTTGATTGAAATATCCGAAGGTGACAAAATCATACTGTGTGCTAAAATTTCGAATGATCGTAAAAACTATAATGAGGAAGATTGTTACGGTTCTGACAGTACAATAATCAACTTATCGAATAATGAACATTTTTATTTGTCTGAGTATCTTAAAAAAATTAAAATAGAAAAATTTTGGCTGCCGCTACGTAGAGCAAATAATCATAAAGTTACACAGTTCGCAGTACGACTACCGGGCAAACAGTGGGGAGATGCAGTTAACGTAAATATAACAACCGAAGATGTGTTTACAGATAAGAATTGCTTGACTCTGCGATACAAAGAGAAAAACGAAAACAATAGTCACGAGATACCATTTGCAATTGAAACAACTGATTGTGCAAACAGTTTTTACACAGTGTGTATCTTTAGAAAACATATATTAGCAGCTTCAGGTTGCCCCCAGGGCTTTGCAGCATTGAGTTATAAACCAAATGAGTGTTATGGAATCAATTGGGAGAGTGCAAAATTTCCAGATGACCAAATACAATTGAGTCTCCAGGAGTATTACGAAAAGCGAAATACTCTTCAACTGATTTTCGAAAAAATTGAACCAAAGAATGAATTCTTTGAAGTGGGCACATTTAATGATGAAAGCAATAGTAAATATGTTGTACTCATGAACAAGCACGAAAAAGTCAAAATCCAAAAGGTAGACAACAATAAATTCAATGCCCTCTGCACTGAATTAGTAGTAAATCGAAACAAGGTCAAACTCATTTTGAAGATGGACAACAATTTCAGTGAATTACGTTTAGTTGTGTACAACCGGCATTATATCTGGAGTGTTGGCGATGAAGACAAAGACTTTGGCATTAAGTGCTTCACGAATGCTGATGATAGTGAATGGTCGAAAGTAAAAATCAAAAAGATTTGGGAAAATTCCGAACAAACAAAGTCAATATTTCAGCTTAAACTTATCGGTAATGGACCGGGTGAATACTGGTGTGAAGCCCATACAATATTTCAGTTTAAAAGTGTAGTAACACAGCGTGTCATTGCCACAAAGAAGAGACGGGGACATCCATTTTCAATGAGTATCAATACACCACACAACCAAATAAGCCATCACATAAGCAACTTTGAAAACTTTGGCAGAAGATTGCGAAGTATGCTTGATTATTGTAAGCATAAGAATATGCGAAATATATTAACTGATCTTGAAATAGAAAATGTACGTGTAATGTCTATCGAAAAATTATCAGATCAAAGTATACAAAGTATTGTTCACGTCATGGTTTCTAATAAAAACTCGGCAGTCGACAATAGTGAACAGCATAGCAGCGAAGAGGATGATAGTGAAGAAACATTTCAAGGTATACGACATGACACTTCGATAAGAATAAAACTAAAAGCGGCCCTTGCAGAACTGGTTTCGAAATGCCTTGATGTAGAAGAAGTTCGCAGTACGGAATTCTGCTTTCCAGAGACTTTTAAAGACCGAAATGGTGAACAAAATCAATGGTTACTGGCACAGAGAGGTCAGATGTCCACCACACTTAAGTTGTGTCTCAAAAAAAATGGTATGCCGTACACCCGTAAGTGCACTGGAAACTTCATTGAAGGCGCTTATTGGGACCAACCAGCAGGTGTAGTTGATTGCTCGTCGAAACAAAATGTCGACAATGTGACAAAAAAACTGTATAAATTAAATGAATCAAAACTGTCAAAGAAATCAGCTTACAAAGCCTTTAAACAAATTAGCGATATGTTAGAAGACAACAAGAATAAACTCTCACCTGCGGACCTTTACTACATGGCGAAAATATTAAAAAACGCAAAAATCTTCAATGCCGACATGACCTTGGCAAATCAATTTCAAACGATCTCTCCAGTCGCCAATTCTTCAATTGCTGAGAAAGCTGCACGTGAAATTGTTAGAATTTATAATCATCTAATGAATGTCAATAGGGAAACAATGCGATCTGCCACTCAACTCAATTCGACGAACATTCTTTTAGATGCGTTTGAAACATTAATTGACAAAGTATTCTCGACTGGCTATGTAGAAATACAAGATGAGGAGGTACTTGAGGACTTGGATGCTGTAGATTATACGGATATTGGAGTGTCTCTTAAGGAGACAGAAAATTTACTCGTCTTTACCATAGACCCGTCGGTTGCAAATATATCCGGCGTAGCAATTTTCAACGATGGTGCCATAGATGCTGATTTGGCAGGCTTCTTGAATGGTTCTTTTTATGGCGAGTATTATCGATTTCTTCAAACAAACGTAACTATTGATGATTTACTGTTTGAGCCCAATTTACAGATGGCTACCTACGTACCCGACAATGTACTTAACCGATTAAACGAAACATCCTCATTAAACAAAGAAAATACCAATCCAATTATTGTGATAAAAGTATATGCAAATGATAAATTGTTTCAAGACAATTCGTTTAACCATAGTGTTGCCGACCGAGTAATTTCGATTTCAATTCCTGGATATAATAGTGATCTTCCTGATATTTTGCCACTAGCACTGCGCGTCAATAACAGCGATGATTTTGTCGATGATAATATCACTGATAGCAATTGCAGTTATTGGAATTACAAAAACTGGGCATCCGACGGACTCATATATTTGGGACGATCCCATGTCGATAGTAACGTCATTTTGTGTGGATGCACGCACTTGACGCCATTTGCATATCTTATAGGCGGTAGCTTAGATTATCTTAGTGAATCAGAAGATGAAGTTAAAGTGAAAAAGATTCATCATAAAGCACTCGACATAATTTCTTTGGTGGGATGTTCTCTTTCACTTTTCGGAATTATTGGGACTTTTGTCACAGCTGCAATTTTTCAAACTTGGCGACAAAAGCCATCGTCAAAAGTACTTTTGCAATTGTCAGCGGCCATTACCTTGCAAATGACACTTTTCTGTTTTGTGAATACTGAGAATTACTCAATGCATCTCATAAAAAATGATATTATTTCAAGTTGCGTTGCACTAGGCGCCCTTGTTCATTACTCTGTCCTTGTTCAGTTTTGCTGGATGCTTATTATAGCGCATCTTCAGTTCAAACGGTATGTTAACATTTTCAATAATTCAAGACCAAAACGATTCATTATAAAATCGTCTCTGTTTGCATGGGGAATGCCTTTACTGCCAGTTCTATTAGTGGCATTTATAGGTAAAGATTCATTCACTGAAACAAGTATTTGTTATCCGTCTGGAAATGCTCTTATTTATGGAGTTATTCTTCCGATCACTATAATTATCCTAGCAAACTTAATCACATTTATTCTTGTGATTTATAACATATTGAAAGGTCCCGACGGCAGAATTCGTCACACCGAAAAACGAATGGTGATTTCACAAATCCGGCTATCCATTTTACTTTTCTTTTTACTCGGTTTCACTTGGATATTTGGGCTTATGTCCATTATGAAACTTAGTATAGTTTTTTCTTATATGTTTTCTTTGACAGCAACATTGCAAGGATTCGTAATTTTTGTATACTTTATAATCCTCGATCCAAAAACACGACGCATGTGGCTAAACTATTTTCGTTCCATTTTTGGTTCCAGAAGAACTTTGTACGAAAGTTCAAGTATGAAAGAAACAACACAAACTTTTTAATAAACGATAAAGTCGTTAGTTCTTCTGGCATCACTCCATTCAAATATTATCACAAAGTATTATAAAAACTGTATGTTACACACACTGTACTTTTATATTTTTTAATTTTACTTATATAAACATGTTAACCCGCAACAAAAAATTACCTGTGTTTTCTTATTAATTATTTTCGGACTGCGAGTATGACCAGTGCTTTTGCCATTTCTCAAAGAAATGATCGCTTGCAATATGTCTACGTTCCTAATATTAATGCCTCGGCATAAACATATATTATAATCCATAACAATATAATTTAAAATTAAGTAATTCACTCAATTTAACATTATTGCTGGGCATGACACAATTCATAAAGTTGAAAATAGTTTTTGTAATTCATACTTGAATGCCTCAATTTATTAAATACGCACACATAAACAAACATACGACAAAAGCAAGCAATCTTTGCCTTTCAGTCAAGTCGAAAATAGTATACTCTTGCATAAAATTTTAAGGACATCAACATCACTGTATCTATCGTCCTTTGAATCGTCTAGTTCCTTCATATGTATCTTTAAAAACCATTTATAAGGACGGACGTTTTGCCGTCCAAGTCATCATTATATATATGTATATACATGTATACATTTATGAAGTATTTAATAGACTTAAGATGGGTTGTCGTAACAGCCGAATATTCATTTAATACTAATCTTACATTGTTTATGATTAAATACAAAATTTTTAAATAATATGGATATGCTTTACAGTCAGGTCATAACATAATAAGTATTAAATTATGATGTTTAAGGTTATTTAGGTTTGTTATAACAAAATCTTGCGTAAGCCTATGAGTGGGTTTATCAATATAACAATTTTCCAGTCTCGAATTTCAGCTGCCGATCTTCTACAACTCTTAGATGTAAAACACACACTTAATTAAAGATCAAGGAAAATAAAAATAAACGGAGACAAAAGCAATCTCACAATATAAGTCATACTAATACAAGAATTTCGACTACCCATAAAAACTATAAAAAACCAATGACCATTTCTAATAATTAAGCACTAACTTAACTGATTCAAACCTATTACTACAACCAAAAGAATTAAGACAAAATTGAATTAATATGGGTTTAAATGGTTCTTCCGACACCGAGAAGGTATTATTATTTACTTTTCACATTGAGATTGGTGATTGTATAAAAATCAGAATTTTAATAAAAATTTCGTGCGCACAAAATCCAATTAAATGAAATTTGAATTTCAAGATGGCGCAAAACTAATTTCAAATGCAATAAACGAACATTTTTATTTTTCCGTTAATTTCGGCTAATGTAAATTTAACATTACTCTGCCGACAACACATTTCGCGGCAATGTTAACTCACAAAATATATTTCGGCTATTTAATTCGGAGATTGCTTCCCAAAATAATAAAAGTTTTCATTTATCTCCTTAAGAAATATCTTAGAAGCGTCACCTACATTTCCTACGAGATTTTAAAAACATTTTCTAAAATAGGGCTAAAATAGGGTGGCGAGACTCAAATATCTTACAACACTTAAATACTGCAACAACCGATAAGCAATGACTTGTCTTATGTCGCGGTATATTCCATGACAACATGTTTGCAGCTGTCATTCTTTTTCGCTTTTCTCGGCACTTCACTCACGTTTGTAAATTATTTATTTGTTTATTTAATTTCTATTTGATTCGACAACTTTGACAATGCATTTTTAAGAAATTTTAAGTTGAGATATGTTCTCGGGTTCATTGTATTCAAAATTTTAAGTTTGGAAAATCAACCAGTAATAGCAAAATGTGGCAGTTTCCAAAAGTTGCCCTTCGCCACTTTTCCACTAGAGCCATATTATACCAGTCTGATAGGTACTTCTATTTGGTCATCCCAGGATTGGGAAGAGCTTCATTGGAGTACAGATACAACCCCAGGTTAAATTGTTTGGCAATCTTGCATACAAATGTGCCAGATCATATGAAGGGGTTCAGCATTGGAAAAATTCTAGCACAGGTTCACTCTTGACAATTTATCTTGGCGCAAGTAATATTCTGATTATGTTTGGTTTAATTACAGGAAGCACTCGATTACACCGTTTCCAGGAATTACAATCTACGAGTTGAATGTGATTTTGTTAAATATTATATTAGCAAATACGCACCTGAATATAATAAAATTCGCAGGTGTTAACCCCAGCATGAACTGTAACAACTTTATTCACTACGAACGTGTTGAACGTTACTAGTTATCATAAGTTTTTCTCGCTTTCAGTATCTAACAAATCAAAATATTAAATTTGAATTTGGGAGGTGCTACACAATCTCTTTGAGCAACCTTGAGCAACTGAAAGTCCTACAACACTAGGTGGTTGCCAAAGAAACCACCTTCCACAATAGTATTACATCGTCTATGCGTCAGCTTAAACCGCTTTAAGTCAAAACGGTTTAACCTAAAGAACTTTACATTGAAGTGCTTATGCAAGCAACATTAAAGCGGACTTATTCAAACCAACTAATCAGTGTGCAGACCTAGCAAATGAACAGCAGTCAAAAAATCGATCCTGTTTCAGCCAACTGTACTTCGTGTTTTGGATAATTGTGGTCTGCCATCCACCATTGAAGGTCCTTGACCTTTTAAAAAATATTGTATAATGTTTTTTTCAGCGCATAATAGGCAAAACAATTCTAAAATAAAATAAAGAATTTCATTAATCGGAATTATTCTACCCACAATGAAATTTTCGGTATAAGCTGGTTATTTAACTAAATTAGCGAAGCGTTTATGCGAACCTGAGAAACAAGTGTAACCGGTTTCACCTAAACCGTTTTAAGGTGTAAGCTGGCATATAAACGAGGTATATATGAGTTAGATTTGTTGTGGACTTATTGCGGCAAAATCAAAGTACTGTGATCAATTTTGTCAATAAAAAGGTAAATGTTTAAATTAATTTTAACTATAGAAGATGTGTTAAATAGCTGCCTATATAATAATCACTTTTACAAAACTTGGGGTTTGCTGTTGTATGCAATAGTGGTCTTCATTAAGTTGGCTTAGAGTGGACTAATTCACAAATGCAGTTATCACGAGCAGTATGCACAGACATTTTTTGTTTACTGAAAGCTTGCGCAATCTTTACGTGTCAGAAAGTCTCCAGTTTTGTGTTTTGTTGCGGTGGAGTCTGCATTTGTGAATTGACACCGTACCAAGACATAATGCAGTGTATTGCAAGATACCAATTTTATATACATATATTATTTATTTTGATTATAGATTGCACTGATATACGCGAATTGCCAAAAACGCACCTTAGTACAACCAAATTATTGTTTAGCAATAATAAGACTATAAGTTTAATACTTTCAGCATTATTATGGACTGCAATGACTATATCGGACTTGTTTTCTACTATGGACGTGCACGGTTTTATCACTCAATGCAAAAGTCATCATTAGATGGGCTAGCAAAGTATCCCATGCAGTCAGTTTTTCGACTTTATAATGGTATTTCGCTAGCATTGGGAAACCGATTGCAAGAGGCAATAAGAGAACTGAATCCAATGAAGAATGATTCAGATTTGGGTCTAGGTACATTGATTGCTCTTATTTATTCTCACAAACGATGTAGCATTATCGACAAAGATGCATTATATGCGCTTGAAAAACGTCTTCATGATGAAAAAATTCACGCAAACGCCATTGCAAATTATTACGCTGGAGTGTTTATGTTTTTTTCTGATAAGGTGGACAAGGCGCGAGAGTATTCCGAAAAAGCTCTGAGACTTGATGGCCAACTTGATGATGCAATTATACTAAAAGCATGGTGCGATTTAAGTAACAAATACATCAATGGAAACTTACAACAAACATTAGACGATGTTTTGTCACGTTTTAATGGAAAACATGTTGACGCTTCTTTATGTCTCGTACGTTATTATCAATTACGAGGTCAATTCGAGTCCGCAATCATTATTTTAAATAAACTATCAGTAAGATTTCCTGAGCTTAGTATTCCTTTAATATTAAAAATGGAGATTCAATTTTCCGCCCTGGATTATGATCATACTCTTGAAACTGCAATGAGAATAGTTAATCTGGATATGAATAATGTAGCGGCCCTTCGTGTTAAAGCCATCTTGTTAATTGGTATGGAGAGCAATTTTAAAGCCGCTGGTGCGACGTTACAACAACTTCTTAATGCTGTTGAACGTGTGGAAGTTGGAAACCATATTCTGATACTTCAGATTTGTCAGTTATTTTCACGGGTTTGTTCTCGTAATGAACTAATACTTCAACATACAGTACGATACATGACAAAAATAAATCAACTCAATCCAGGAAATGCAGATTTTTTAACGGAGCTAGGTTATGAGCTTCTAATGGTCAACAAAGAACAAGAGGCGGTCGATTGTTTTCGATCAGTTCTTAAGATTGATGAAAACAATTTTAATGGATTATGTGGGCTTATTTTGTCCAAATGGAATAACCAATGGAAAAAATGTAGTGAAACTAAAGAACAATACCGACAACAATTAGAATTTTTGAATGAACTAGATGATAATAACCGAGATCCTCTACTACTTTATATTAACGCCTTATTTGACCAGCAAAGTGACATTGCGGTTAACTTATTAATTGAAGCAACCGAGCGGCATTTAAAACAACTGGACTCGCTGCCATTTAGCTGTGATTATTTATGCCAGCTCAACCCCGATTTTTTGTTGCAATTGATAACGGAATTTCTTCGCCATTCGCCGGTTCAAGTGCATTTTAAAGTTGGATTCCATTTTAAACATGAAACTATACATATCACACTCAAACATTCGATTAGCATTTTAGAAACTGTAATTCGTGTGTTTCCAAGTCACATACAATCACTATATATGCTTTCAAAAGTCGAATTTATATGCGGAAAAGAATCATCTGCAATACAAAAATTGCAGCGCATTATTAATGATATCGACGAAACATACACAGAAGCGTATTTACTTCTATCGCAGTTATATTTGCAACAACACCAATTACCAAAAGCTTTACAATCGCTTGAGTTAGCATTATCGCATAATTTTTCGGTGCGTGATCAACCAATGTATCACTTTCTGCTTGGACTTATTCAACGTCAAAAACAACAGTTAACCGAAGCTCAGCAAAGCTTTGTAACTGCATTACACATTTTAGGCACAGAAAATGTAGTCGGAAAGGAACGCTCTTTTAAACATTCAGTGGATCCTGTCAACACATTCACACTATCCGACAAAGTAACGCTTTACTTGGAGTTGATCAAAACATTGCGAGAAGTGGGCGACACTCAATCAATCTACGAAAGCGAACGCTTGCTTCAAATAGCTATGGATGAATTTGGTAACACTACTGAATCAGGCCGTCTAATAATTGCACACTCAGAATTTATGTTACAAAATTGTAATGTTTCAAAGGCAATTAATCTTCTTTCAGCTATTACACCCAACCAATCATATTATATTCAAGTGAGTTGTTTTAATTTTGTACAAGCAGTAAACACATCTTATTTGTATTGTTGGTAATTTTTTATATGAACATAGGCCAAAACATGTTTGGCTAATGTCTATCTGCAACAGCGAAATGATCGCATCGCTTTCTCAAAATGTTTTCAAGAACTTGTTCAAGCAAGACCTGAACCTGAGAGCTACCTTATGATGGGTGAAGCCTACATGTCAATTCAAGGTTTGGAGAAGTAACATTCTGATCAATTGTAAACTTATAATAATAGGTTCATTCAACAGAACCTGAACTAGCTGTAGATGCTTATCAAAAAGCGGTCGATATGAATCCTCAGGACTTACTTTTGGCATGCAAGCTCGGTAGAGCTCATGTAAAAACTCACCAATACGTTAAAGCAATAAAGTATTATCATGAAGCAGCACAAAATCCGGAACACTCGGCATTAAAGCTAGATCTAGCGGAGCTGTATTTAAAACTCAAGCAATTTAAGAACGCAGCTAAAACCTTGTCTGAGGATCTTGACCACCTTAAAGTGTAAAATAACATTCATATGTATACTCATTCTTACTATTTTCTCTACCAAAAGTTTTACATTCAATTAAAAAACTTATATGTTATAAATCAGATGTAATGCAATTATCTACCAATTTAAAATCTGAAACTGTAAAACTTTTGGATTTCCTTTTTTGTTTCGCGTTAAATAATGAAGAACTATCTTCTTTACATAATGTATTACAGTGACCAACTTAACACTTCAGAGCTCCAATTTCGAACAAAACAATTGCTTTTACTGGCACGAATACATGAAAAATCCGGAAATATCTCGCAATCCCTACAAACTCTTCGAGAAGCACGAGAGAATCAGTATCGAATACACAAGCGATTTTCAGTTGATCAACCAGCCAATCATGAGCAGTATGAGATTTTGTCAAAGTGAGTAAAAAATTTTTTTTCAGCAATTAAATTATCTTCTAATAGACATTGAATTTTGAAAGTAGAAACATTAATTTTTATGAAAAGGGTAGTAATGACCTTGTTTAATCGAAATATTCTTTTTACTAGATGCTACTTATTATTAGTTGAGTTTATAAGCCTTTTCGGTACTTTTCACCAACTGTAAACTCCGTCATTCCTTTGCCTGCTACACCACAAGTTCCGATACCAACTCGACCTGATACATTCTCTGGCGAAGCGAAAATGCTTTTAACTTTCATTCCAGGCTTTTTTTGATTTTTGGTTGTAAAATTTAACCATTTATTTTTGTCAGATTCTCGTTCCTCCTCCAAATCTTTAAAACGCTGAACTTTTTTCTGTTTACGTTTTTTCAAATACTCCTTTTGATTTGGTCTATGCCGCCTGAGTAAAAAAAAACATTGATTAGAGACTTCATTTATCTAAAAAATAAGTGTCAACTAACTTGTTTGAGGGAAATACTTCATTCCGTGTAGTTCGTTCACGTAGTTCTTTAACAGTGGTTGTAGACCTGTTTTGATATGCATCGAACACTACACTCACTTCCCCCTCTGGGGTTATTCCCTCAATTGTAGCATCGTAATATTGTCCATCCTCCGTCCATTTGGCACGGCACTTGTCACCAACTGTTTTTGTTAGAGAATCATCACATTTTAACATACATTGTGAGCCTTATTCACTGATATGTTGTCATGGGAAACAACTTACCATTCCATGACTTTACTGAGACTAACTTCTCAGCTTCCAATAGAGCTGCTTCAATTTCATCGTAATAACTAGATTCCTTTGATGATGAAGGTTCAACATATGACGACTTTCTTTGCTCTTCAATTTGAGTTTTTATTAAATCTCTCGTCAGCTTGATTACTTCATCAAGATCGCTTTTTAATTTAAGAAGCTCCTGATTGTCCGGGTCAGTGAGTAATGCCGCTTCAACCTATAATTACAATGATTTGAAGTTGAATTTTACAAAAGAATAAATAAAGAGTATTACTTGTTGCAATTGTAGCTTATAATTCTGGAGCTCATCTGCCATTGCTCTATTATGATTATTTTAACAATAATTCCCACAGACAAAGTTCTGTTTTTTCTTTGCTTTTCCTTTTCTTATAAAATGTTTTCACAATTTTCACTACAATCCTTTTTTATATAGCATTAGTCAGGATGTTATTACTCCTCAAGTTAACTTCGTGAAGTAACTTAAATTAATAAAAATATTTTAGTTTAGTTTTTTAATGCAAATGCGCTGTTCAGTGTTGCCAAATCAGCCTTTTCTGCTGTTTCTTGTGTGAATGGCATCAAGGCATTACGTTAAAAAAATGCCTAAAACATTGCCAAAAATGACAAACATTTTGGATTTCGGCTGTGCACCTTTTTTGTCCGTCGAGTCTGAAAATGGACAAAAAATATTTGGCAACACCGTGTAGGCTCATACTCTGAATTTATTATTTACTTTCAATTTATAACAAATTCAGACACTATGTCTAACATTGGGCAACCCAAAGATGTCCCTATTAAGGGAGACGATGCTGCCAGTCAATACTTGAAGTTGCAAAAATCCCAAGAACTTCAAACAATTATTGAAAATATATCTTCAACATTAAATACTGGATTAAGCTCTGAATCGTTAGTGATATGCATAAAACTTCTCGAAGCTGGTGTTAATCCCCAGGCCCTTGCTGAGATTGTAAAGCTAATCAGGAGAGAATCTTCTAACGGAAAATCATAAATCGAGTTTGTGTCCATTGAAAGGAGTTTGTCTCAAAATTAATTGAATATAATTTATTGTAATTATTTATTTTTTCTTAATAAACTGTAATTTGGGATTTAATTGACTGTCTGGGATTCATTGATAATTTAGGATTTGCTTTTTGTTGGCTCAACAATCTGTGACCATAAGAGATAATGATCAAGCTGTGAAATACTTTAAGGAAGCGATCAAACACACGCCTAACGACATTAAAGTATTAAAAGCTTTGGCAAGACTTTATTTGCAAATGAATTCAATGGACTTGTGCGAAGAGGTCTGTTCTAAAATCCTTCAAGAGGATACGAATAATGAAGCATCTGTAATGATGGCGGACTTGTCCTTTAGGAAGGTAAATATTTACTCAATTGCAGCCTCAATACTGCTCTGAAAGTATGTATAGTACATGTTTCTGTAATCAATAATAAAAATTGTTTAGATGGAATTCGACAACGCTGCATATCACTTTTCTCAACTATTAATATTGCAACCGTGTTATTGGACTGCTTTAGCACGTCTAATAGAAGTGATGCGACGCTCTGGAACTCTAACTGAAGCCGTCCCTTTCCTTCAGCGAGCTGAACAATCGACAATAAATCCTTACGACTCTCCTGGCTTCAACTATTGTAAAGGATTATATGAATGGTATTCCGGGAATCCTAATGAAGCTCTGCGTCATTTCAATAACGCTCGTCGGGATTATGAATGGGGTCAACAAGCAATATTTAATATGATCGAAATTTGCATAAATCCTGATGGGGATATTCCAAGTACAACTGATTCATATGACACAAACGAAAGTGGGGAAGTTAACGATTCCCGTTTAATCGCGATACGTACGGCAGAACGTTTGTTGAAAGAGTTACGACATTGTACAGCCGGTATTGATAACCAGACTGTCAATTATCGACTCCTTCGTAATTTCTTACAAATCGCAACCAAACAAAAATTCCAAATTGAAAATGCACTTCAGGATTTAACAGAGCTGGCTCAAAAAGAAGAATATCAACAGATGGTTGGTCCCGTTTTTGGGATGGCATCGGCACTGGTAATGTTAAAACAAATACCAAGAGCAAAAAATCACTTAAAACGTGTATCGCGATTTACGTGGAACTATGAAGAATCCGAGTATTTGGAACGAAGTTGGTTACTTTTGGCTGATATTTATATACACAGCAATAAACTGGAAGTCGCCGAATCGTTAGTAGATCGCGTTTTAGAGCACAACAAGTCATCATCCAAGGCGTACGAACTCGCTGGGTATATTGCTGAAAAGTCTCAGTCGTATCGAGATGCTATAAAACATTATTACAATGCTTGGAACTGTGGTGGACAATCGAAACCCCACATAGGTTATAAATTGGCTTACAATCACATGAAAGTCAAGAGCTATGCTGAAGCTCTTAACGTATGCTACCAAGTAATTAAATTGCATCCTGATTATAATGTCATAAGAAAAGATATACTCGACAAATGTCGTAATAATTTAAGGCCTTAATTGCTTTTTTTTAACAGAAAATCGTACGAGGGCCATCTGGCAAGCTGATCATAAGTAGTCTATTAGTCTAATACAATACATTGTCACACACAAAAATTACAAAGTTTTAAATGGATCACAATATTAGCATTATCAGATTGTCTTATTAACTTCACAGAAAATACATTTACACAGCGAATAAAATAAATTTGATCACAAATATTTTAAATTCGTCGCCTAAGATGTCTATTAATTTACGTGTCCTAATATTAGCAAGAGTGGAAGGGGTCCATCAGAACGTTATTAAAGGGCGGAGAAATCTTTGTATCTTGTATACTGTAAAAGATCGGATATAGGCTCAGTACACAAACCCTTTAAAAAATGCATACCACAAAATACCTTTCACCAATACCAATCTTACTTATTTCTTATACTTTTTATGCTATTCGTACTCTTCTCTTTAATTAATCAATCACTTTATTTAAAGAAAAGACGAAAAAGAAAAATCGGTGTTTGTTTTTACTTATTTTACCAAGCTAGAAAAGCGAGAGAGATGACGTCATGTGTCGAAGCAACTCAAGTCGTCTCCCAAAAAAGTAAAACATGAAAAGAATCTCGTTTCGGCCATGGCAAAGATACAATACTCTACGAACAACATTCACTACCTCAGTTAAAAAATACGTTTTTTTTTTTTTAAAGCCTTACCTATTCAGCGCTAGTGGTTCAAAAACGACGACTTGTCGAACTGATCAAGAATGCTTAAAATACTTATAGTCGGAAATATGTAATTCGCTGTGTTACAAACTTCATGCCAAAGTTATAATATTATTTACGGTATGAAGAGTGCAAATGAATTGAAAAAGACAAAGACATCAACTACACAATCATAGACGTAGTACAAAAATACATAAGAACCGTTGGAAAATCCCCTTTGGTGTAATTGTTTAGCGACAACATTCGACGAACGTCTCTGCCTTATGTATACTTATGTGACTGCCGGGGAGTTCTATTAGCGAAGATGAGCCGCGACTGGTTTCACAGAGCGTCATGGTATATAAACTGCAGGCATGCAGATGCTTCGGTTAGTCGATTTTGAATTTCCAGTTTTGTCGCATTACGGACATACTTGGATTTTGAAACCAAAAAAAAGAACTACTGTAAAGTGTCTTAAAACTAAGAATTTTTTAAATTTAAACCAAAAGGACTTCTATAATTTAAAAAAAAAAACGTTTTTTTTACAATAATGGTAAGCCGTGTATTGGAAATACATTTGTAGAATATAACCAAATAAAAATAGTAATGAGATCACAAATTTCAAATATAGTATTGTATGTACTGTTCATCTATATTTCAAATGCAAAAATTGGCAAAGAGTCCACATGTAGTGGTGGATTAAATCACTTCAAAGATAATATACGTATATATAATCCACCAAGCCATAAACTGCTCTTTCGTGTTCAGTGGCCATTATAAACATTGCAGGCGCACAGAAGTTACACCTTTTTATTTTTGTTTGCAAATTAATTTTGACGTTATAATTATTTTTATACTCGTGTAGTCGTCCTATTAACTCACACAATGGGCGTCGTTCAGATGAGTCGCAAGCATTTTAGATAGCCACATTTTGAAAATGGAATTAATTATTTAACAAATAATAATGCTCAAATGAAAATAATCGGGTTAATTCAAAAAAGTATAGCAAGACACATCGCCAACTCTTTACGGATTCCAAAGATATGGGCGGGATTAGTCTATACTTATATATAAACCTTCCTCTTAATTACTCTACCTATTGATAAACTCGCATTAAAATCCATTACGTAGTTAGATAGATAGGGACAAAAAAAGGAATCTTTATAAAATAAGTGTACTTTACCACTCTGCGGACACCATAGATAGATTAGGTTCTAAGCAGATGGCATGATGATGAAAATGCGTATCAAATAATACCAAAAATGGAATGAAATTGATAGCGACATCTGCAGAGTGAAAAATTTCCACCAAGTCTTTTTTTCAGTTTAATTTTAATTGAATTGATAAATCAATCCATTTATGGAAAAATTAATTTCCGTTTCCTCAACAAAAAAAAACTTTCTAGCAGTTATGTATTCAAGTTGAATGGTCTGTTTCGCTTGACTTGTTTGATAGCAACTGAAATAAAAGTTGGTTGAAATCACAAATTTCTTTATAAGTATTAACTCGACCAACAACTGTTTCTTTCAGAGGGAGTGTATTTCAGTACATATCGGACAAGCTGGTGTGCAAATCGGCAATGCATGCTGGGAATTATATTGCCTTGAACATGGTATTCAGCCGGACGGTCAGGTATAAGGCTTGATACATTTTATTACTTGAAATGTAATAGCTTAAATTTTAGATGCCGTCGGATAAAACAATTGGAGGAGGTGATGATTCCTTCAATACGTTTTTCAGTGAAACCGGAGCTGGCAAACATGTGCCACGCGCGGTATTCGTGGATTTGGAACCAACTGTTGTTGGTGAGCAATTTGAAATTGCTAGCTTGATTTTTTTGTTTGATTTGATTAATTTCTATTCTCATAGATGAGGTTCGTACTGGAACTTATCGTCAACTCTTTCATCCTGAACAGTTGATATCAGGCAAAGAAGACGCAGCGAATAACTATGCTCGTGGTCACTATACAATTGGTAAAGAAATCGTCGACTTAGTGTTGGATCGCATTCGCAAATTGGCAGATCAATGTACTGGTCTTCAGGGATTCCTGGTTTTCCATTCGTTTGGAGGTGGCACTGGAAGTGGCTTCACCTCGTTGCTTATGGAACGACTCTCTGTAGACTATGGTAAAAAATCAAAGTTAGAGTTCTCCATCTACCCTGCACCACAGGTAGGTTTGATTAACAAGATTTGAAGAATGTATTATTAACCAAAAAAATAAACCATTTTTCATAGGTATCAACAGCTGTTGTCGAGCCTTACAATTCAATTTTAACGACTCACACGACATTGGAACATTCCGATTGTGCATTTATGGTTGACAACGAAGCTATCTACGATATATGTCGACGCAATTTGGACATAGAGCGCCCCACCTACACGAATCTTAATCGACTAATTGGCCAGATTGTTTCTTCGATAACCGCTTCATTGCGGTTCGATGGTGCTCTAAATGTAGACTTGACCGAGTTCCAGACAAATTTGGTGCCATATCCACGTATTCATTTCCCATTAGCTACATACGCACCAGTTATATCTGCTGAAAAAGCCTATCACGAACAATTGACTGTTGCCGAGATCACTAACGCCTGCTTCGAGCCGGCAAACCAGATGGTCAAATGTGACCCTCGCCATGGCAAGTACATGGCTTGCTGCATGTTATACAGGGGCGATGTCGTTCCAAAAGATGTAAATGCTGCTATAGCTACTATTAAAACAAAACGCTCTATACAGTTCGTTGATTGGTGCCCTACTGGATTCAAAGTAGGAATCAATTATCAACCGCCAACTGTTGTCCCAGGAGGAGATTTAGCTAAGGTTCAGCGCGCAGTATGCATGCTGTCCAATACCACAGCCATCGCCGAGGCTTGGGCCCGTTTGGATCACAAGTTCGATTTGATGTATGCCAAACGCGCATTTGTCCATTGGTATGTCGGAGAAGGAATGGAAGAAGGCGAATTTTCTGAAGCCCGAGAGGATTTGGCCGCTTTGGAAAAGGATTACGAGGAAGTGGGGATTGATTCTACCGAAGGAGAAGTTGGTGACGCAGACGAGTATTGAGATTTTCAGTTGATCTAAAAGAACTCTACATTTTCTTTGAATCTAATTATTTTATCATATTTTTTTTTTTAAATATTAACCAAACCTATTCTTTTTCAAAAACATATTAATAACAAAACACTTGCTGGTTCATACAGAAAAATTTAAAAAATGTTTTTTTTTTTTTTTAAATATTCAAAATCACGGTTAATAGAAACTAAGGGGCTGCCCTAAATATTTTTCGTGGCAAAATATAGGAAATTTCATTACTGACACGTTTTCAGACAAAGAGACACTTGTGCGTCGAAAGAGGCGCAGCTGTGTCTAAAAATGGGAGGAAGAAGAAGACAAAAAGTACTGATTGGCCCAATGTGCCCGGCAGTTGTACGGTTAGTCGAGCTATGTCAATATGGAAGTTTGCGTGTTGGAAAAATTATGACGCCATTTTTTCGAAGCTGGCAATAGTGATCCATATTTTCGGGAAAACGTTTGCAATTTCACAATCACGATTCGTGGGAAAGTTGGCGAAATAATTATTAATAATAGCGAAGGGCTTGCTAATTTCGGTTAAAAATTGCTATTTAGACAAGGTAAAGTAGAAAAAAGGATTGAGCTGTAAAAAGTTATATCAATAATTTTACTGCTTATAAATTTAAAACAACACAAACACAATGGAGGACATTAAAAAATTGCTACAACAAAGCGATATCGACGTAGACAGTTCTGAGAGTGATTCTGACGTAAGCTTTGAAATCAAGCACGTAGCTGCTAAAAAAACAAGCACCAACGCTAGTTCGTCGTCAAAACGTAAAGGAAATGGAGCAGCACGATTGCCAACCAGACGACCAGATCCGAACGTTTATAATAGAAACGCTTTATTGGCTCGGGAGAACCGTCGAAAGAAAAAAGAATACCTGGAAGCAATTGAAAATGAGCTGGAAGAAGTTCGCAATACAAATCGTTCTTTAATTAAAGCATTAAAAAAGCAGTACAAAGTGACACGAGGTTTGGAAAAGGAAAAACAGTATTTTAAAAATATATTGGCCAACCACGATGAGATAAAAAATTTAATAAATGTTCTTAACATTCGCAACTTTACGCCAAATCCATCTTGCGTCTCTCCTGTCGCATCGTTGAGTTCAACTTATTGCAGTAGTCGCAGCAGCTGTTGCGAACCGGAGGCGACAAATAATTTTGATGGGTCCGAAAATGGTAGAGTAGTTGATCAGCGACCTGTTAACAATTCAGCTGAGGATTTTACGAGTAATTTTTTCGATAATTTATTCACAGACTACGAGCAGTCTAATATGTATGATAATACCTGGAAGGAACTTTTGGAAGAGGATTGTTTTGGTTTAACGCAACCAAACCCATCCTTCGAAAGCGGTGATAACGATAACGTAATTAACAGGGATCATAGTTACGTTAAGGACTCTGTTTCTACTACCAGCAGTACTAATTCTACAGAAGACAGCATGGGGGTATGTCTCCATGTAACAGGTGGAAAATTCTCTTTGGAATTTTGTCCCAGTTGTCATTGGAATGCAAATCGCACGCCACCATCTCAGCTACTTCAGGATAACAATTTAATCGGTCAAAGTATTTAAATTTTCAAGAATACGGTTTCCAAATCCGGACTTGGTTCAAAGATTGTTTGTGGCATTACAATATTTGGAGCCACACATACAAATGTTTGTTTTTTATTTTATATACATCCCATTAAGAATGATAAATTAAGTTTTGTTCATTAAGACACATAGTTTGTAAATCGACTAATTCTTCCCAATATGTTAATTTTTTATAATCTATTTTTAATACATTAGTTTTAGGAGATTATGATAGAGACGCAATTACTGCTGCAAACAAATCGATTGTGTGTTTGACAATTAACTAAACATTGTTCTCGAATATTCCAGGCTGACGAAGTCGGGCGCTGAATAAATCGTATCCAGTCGCCGTTAAAATTTTATATTTATAAGAAAGGTGGGTCTCAGTGTTCAGTCTAATATACTGTTCACATAAGTGCCGTTTGTTGAGACATGACTTATCTTTGTTGTACCACTCTTTTTACAGCGACAACCAACGTTTGAGATGGAACTGAAACTCAAAAAATTTTGTTCCATATATTATTTCAGGAGCCGTTTGCAGCGGTATAAAAGGTAATATGTCGATTTGCATCCACACGTTTATACCCTGCTTACTGCGAACCTGCTCCTTTTTCGGTAAAACGCAAAAAAGAAAAGAACATGAATGGAAATTTATTAATTCTTTTAAATTGTAAAAAGTTTCAGCAAGCGAAGTCGTTTTGATTTGTTGCCAACGAAGAATACTTTCAAATTCCGGTACGTATCTCTATCATAACTCCTGGCTAAATGCTTTGGTTTTTTTTTTTCCTTTTGTATTGTATTGACAGTTTGGGAAGAATTGTCGATATTTATATTTACTAGGTTAAGTTAATATGCTGTAAATGTTACACTTTATAAATAATAAAAATAAAAAATTTATAAAAATCTACAAATTGTATTTTATTCAACTATTTTGAAAAAAGGGATTGTCTGGAAAATTTAGCGAGAGTTTTGAAATTTGGACCACTCCGAAATAACTAAAATTTCTTATGAATTCCAAAATTGGTGTCGCTCACCTTATGTGGGGTATTTTTTTTTTTTTGAGTAAAATTATAGCTGTGCTTCCCTGAAGTCCAACAAATTGATTTATTTACCTTAATGGTTTTCCCTCAAGCCGTAAACAGCTCGAAAATTCGATTTTACGCAGACGCCTTGGATAAAAAAAATTCAAAGAATTTCGATAAAGTTCATATCCTGTCTTCTTCTTCAGTCCAATTAATCGAACGAAATATAATCTAATCATTATCAAATGACAACAATTAATGAAATTACTGTTCGATGTCATATGTACGCTAAGGATATACATATGTACATACTCTGTATAATCAACGAATTTATTTATTCTGGCATTTTAACAGAACAGGATTAATTAATATACCATATACATACAATTTAATGTACATATAACTGTTAATAAGAGATTCGGTTTAATTATTTCGGATATCTGAATAAATTGTAAACCAGTTTTGGAACGTTGAAATTGCATTAGCGAGACAAAAAATTTGCAATGAAAATAATGTTTATATTTTTATTTCTAAATATATAAGATCGATGCTGATGTATTTTGAACTTAAATTAAGACACATTATTCAAAAAATAAAAATTCATTAGATTGGTTTCAATGTTGTAGTCATATTCATCTTAAATAAAACTAATTATTTTATATTCAGTTGTTTTGCAATATTAATTTATGCGCAGCGGTATGAATATGTTTGTTAGACAAAATAAATTTCTGTGTGTAAAATGGACAAATTTTCGCAACCTTAGAACTTTTGTTTTTTTGTTGTTTATAAACAAAAGCAATCAGATTTTTGCATGTGAACTCATTTATCACTGGAACACAAAATTTATTAAATATTAATAATAAAAAAAAGAAATGGGGAAATCAAAGTATTTGAAAGGAATGAACAAAAATACATGTGGATTCCATTGGTTTCAATAATATTAAAATAAAAATTGATTTTCATAATGTAAAGTAATCAGCATGGCCGAACGTATATCAATAAAAGCTAAACAAATCCGAAATTTTTTGATTTGATAGCTAAAAGCAATTTACTGCGTAGAATAGATTTGCTAGAATATAGCGGAATATACAACCGAGATATACACGTATTAGCCGTGGGCAAGTGAGAGTCATCTGCTGGTCTTATAGTGACAGATGGCAACGGTTGAAAACCATCTTCTGATGCGGGTAGCGCCGGGGAACCAGTCCAAAAGTAAACCTGCAAATACAACCTTATTAGGACGAGTTTGTAATTAATTATTAAAGTAGTACTAACCAAATCCTGACGTTCTAATGTATTCATTTTTTCCACGATACTCCAAAACCAGCGTTTGAACTTCAATAGTTTATCTGAGCCTTCACTGGACTCGTCATTGAATGTTGTATACGAGATAAGAGTCGACACATTTATATCGCCAACTCCGTTTAGAAGCAATCTCAAATCTTCAGATGTCAGGCTATTCATACAATTGTCGGGCAGAACGTCAAATACTCCATCTTTAAGGGCCTTTAAAAATATACAATTAAATCACAAGTAAGAAAATACAATGCTTAATATCTTACCTCTAGAGCTTTTTCCTGTGATTTAATGAGTCTATACTCAGTATACCGTCTAATGTATTCATATAAATTACTTGGAGTAACTTGAATGTCTCGTCCACCCGGAATTAATTCACGATTGCCACCACCTTCTTCTTTCATTAAATCAATTCTGGAATTCATTTTTGATTAAAATAATTTCAAATAAAGGATAAAAGAAAATATACTTACACGAATGTAAGTTCCATTCGATTTATACTTTCCTCGCCGTCTTCTAGTGGTAAATTATGAATCATTTGCCTAAATGATTCATACAACGTTGGGTCGAAGAAGGCTAGATCATGAAACTTGATTTTTCGTCCCAAAATGTACTTGAGTACATGCCTTTGAAGGAACAAGGGAAGAAGTTCATTTTGTAATAAACAGAGCCCAATCAGTCTGAAAAAAGCAAAAGTGAGTTATGTTAAAATGAATAAAACAATAGAATGTAATACATACCTGCCAATATTTCTAAATGCATTGATTCGCTCTAAAGAACCAAAACCCTGACGTGGTGTATAGAACCCACGTTTTCCAGGGGAATAGAATAACGGTTCGTTGTCATCTTCAATTGGTTCTAGTAGAACGATTGATGCATTCTTCTTTGACTGACTTGTAGCACTAGCTTCTGCCTTTTGCTTAAATGTTATAACATCAAGAGCTTCAGTGACTTTCTGCCGAAGAGTTTCATCAGAGGATAGAATCGAAAGCAATTGTGGCGTTGCTATTTCAAGTAACATTCCTGTTATTTTCGGTGCGTTTGCAGGACTTATTGAATATATCTAAAACACACCAAAGTCATTATTTAAGATAAGATCAGTTTCATATATATATTGTATTTACCTTCGGATAAAGCCGTTCACCTAACTGTTGCAAATGTACTGAAAGATGATCGTTTGCTCCTTCGGATCCTAAATTATCTAAAAGTAATGAATAACATTTAAAAATTGAACGTGATTAATTAAAACTATTTCAATGTATTACCTCCAGAATTAGATAAAGGTGTATATGGTCTGGCATCATAATTTAAAGCTTTTCTTTCACGTCCCGTTCGCCAAAGTATTTTGCTACCAGTTCCGCGTCTTTGCAAATTCGGTGGATCTCGACCAGATCCCGAACCACCTCTATTACGTAATATACTAGAGAAAGGCACGCCGTATTTACTTCCAGTATTACCGACTTGCACCGATTCAAGGTTTGGCATTTTTGCGCTAGCTAACAAGGCTTCCGATATTGAGGTATAAAAACTTCTCGCTACTCCTGACCCCTCTCCAGGCTCATCTTTAAATGTAACCTTTACACGGTTAAATGTCAATGGTGGCTGAGTTCGTCGATTCTGATTTCCAAATTGTGCATTCAACTCTTTGAATGTCTGAATTATTAAACTCTCACGGTTGCGTTCCAATTTACAAAGTATTAAATCGCGCTGTTGACCGTTTCGCAATTTCTCCATATGACGCCGAAAACGCATCTCCTTTACTGAAAAGCCCCTTAACTCTGGAAGCACTGAGCCCTGTTCCATACCAACATCATCCATAAACACGCGACCAAATAAGTCCAGAGCTAATTTCCAACGACTCAACAAAAAATTCCACGAAGGTAAATCAGAAGAATAACATATATAAAATTGTAATCCACGCATGGGAAAAACAAAAACTTGAGATGTTAATTTCGTTCCACTATCTCCATCGACTCCTCCTTCTTGACCAGCAGTAGCAGGAGATGAAGTAAATAATGTTGGTTTCATATCATTCTCATCCATCTTCTTGGTTAAAGCTCCGGCACGGACAATCACACTTCGTGCAGCTATTGAATTACTTTGGGTAGTTGTTTGTGATTCAGCCGGTCGTTGCTGACTCTTATTTGGAGCTATAATGACTTCTGGACGTGTAACCATTAATGTCTCAGGTGATTTACCAGACCCTTCATCACCGGTTAGACTTTCTTCAGTTTCCATCGGTTCAAGACTGTTAGTTTTCGACTCATTGTTATCTTAAATAATATTTGAGTATATGGAAGACGTGTTATATATATTGTCAAAAATATAAAAGACGTAGCTAAAATTCAGTACATTTTGCCTTATTTAAGTTCTGAAATTTAGAGCAATAGTTTCAGAGGTCTCGAGATAAGTGGGTGGTGTTTCGCTTATACATTTATATAGATTTTGTGATGGGCAAAAATGTACTGAATTTCACACGCCTTCATTGTAACATTACCTTCTTTATAAGCTTTTAAGTCTTCGAGGCACTGCTTCTTCTTCAATTGTACATATATGTTTGAATCAGAACTATCCGATTTGTCCAGCCCCCTTGACATCTTCTTGCCAGAATCCGCAGTACTTTTAACAGTGTTGGAAAAGTTTTGCGCGTTTGCGATAGCTGATGTTGAGGGTTGTTGCAGAGCATTATCAGAGAAAGATGTTGTTTCTGATGTTTTCAAAAAATTGGAAACACCCAGTTTTGTGGGTGGTGCATCGAGTTCGTTATGCATTCTTTTACCAGAACTTGGTGAAACATAATCTGTATCGTTTCCAAGCAAGGGAAGATTAGCAAAAAGATCTTGTCTCTTTGAATTTGGCTGAAGTAAATGTGGTTTATCAGCTAGAGGCATAGCAACATCTAACGGCAAATCAAAACCATCCGGTGCCAGACATCCAAGGCTAAGCGTGGAATCTGATCTTGTGAAAAACG
Source organism: Phortica okadai (assembly GCA_034638295.1). Taxonomy (NCBI): domain Eukaryota; kingdom Metazoa; phylum Arthropoda; class Insecta; order Diptera; family Drosophilidae; genus Phortica; species Phortica okadai. The sequence continues at coordinate 1,010,944 of CM067849.1, read as the reverse complement.
TGTGTTTACGTGAATTGTTTAATGCGGAAGCAGCATTAACCGCAGATGTGTTATCTTCCGTGAAATTATCATCAAGAGTAGAAAGTTCGTCGTCTGTGTCCTCATTGTCGGCAGGTGTTAAAACTATATTACTGTGCACAGCATCGTTTCTATCGTAGAAGTTCGCATCATTTCGCATATAGTATATAAACGCATCTAAGACGTAAGAAATATGTCGCAAAGCTGTTATATCCAAAACAGGTAATGCATCCCTATGTTCCGATGTATGAGCACGCATCAATGATAGACAATATGTAAAGAAATCTCTTCGGGACGATGAACCTATGTTAAAGACAACTCCTTCGTAAATCATTATTTGATATTAAACTTACTCTACATACCTAGTACGTTAATTCCAACTGATGATGATGTCGATGCTGATGCAGATCCCTGATTTGCGTTGCTTTGAGCGCTGAGATTTAGGGGGTGTAGAGGATGTGTCGGATCCGTGTAATTTGTTAAATATGCACCAAATTTCAATTGTGCTTCTGTACCATCCATAACTGTAAACATCCAGTCCCATGTCGGTTTAAGTCGTTTTTCAACAAAGGTCTACAAATATAATAATTATTATTTTCTAAGCTTTTCAATTGTTGATATGTTTACGAATGAGTGAACGGTAATTACCTGTACTGCTACTGCTTCGTCATTCTGAATTTTTAATGGCGTCTCTATCTCATTAATTAAATTGTATGATAGATTACTCAAAAGGTCTGATATCTGACGAATAATAATTCCAAATGCACGCGCTAAATTGCTGGCTGTCGTGGCCATGGTCTGTTGTTCGGGTGGCGGTGCGGCAACCGTAGTACTTGCGGGAACTGTTGAACGCCGAAGTGCCATCGGATCAATAAATACCAAATTCGATCCAGCTGGCACACGTACTGACGAACGAGACGTATCTCGATTGCGTATGGCCCATTGCATAGTTTGTGGAGCCAAGTCATTTCGTGAATTGGGATTGGTAGTACGTCTTTCCAATTGCTGGTCGTTAAAATTAAATTCATCAGAATGGTCGTCTGTTTCCCCATCTTCAGAAGCATCTTCGTCCTGTGGCGATGAATCTCCAGATTCATCTTCCAAAAATAAAACACCAATATCTAAACAATTTATGTAAATGTTGCATTGGTTAAGCAAAATTGTTTATACATATGTAATGACAAATTGTCGGTTTGTCCAATGAAGAAAAGCTCTCAAGTTATTTCTAAGTGCCTTAAACTCAGACTCTACAGTCATCCGATTTTACTTATGAATGAATAGTAATACTTGTTGAGAACTTAATAATGGTTAAAAATTATAATCAATAAAATTACCTGTTTCGGATCCAACAGTAGCACCAGTTTGCACGCCTCGTTGTGCATCCTGATTGCTTTGGTTGTCATCTGAATCAGACTCGGTTTCAGCATCATTGAATGTGAAATCGTTGTCGCTTTCATCATCATGAATACCATCCTCATTTCTCGCGTTTTCGATTATATCGTCTTCTTGACCAATTGCATTGGTTTCTCTAGTCGGAGTTTCATCTGTCTCTGATGCATCTCGCATTGCTAAAACAAAAAATTATAGATTATTAAATTCTTTACCATTTTTTAAATTAAACAAACAAATTGAACTTACAATCAACAGCTTCCATACCGTAGTTTTGTTGAATGTTAAATCTAACATTCTGATCAGTTCCACCTTCGTGTGTTGTCAATGGTTCTGCATTTGTTTCTGCAGAAGATGTCGGTGCAAGCGGCTCTACGCTGAACAAATCATCGGAATTCTATATAATGAAAGAGCTATAGAATATGTTTCAATGTTAAAAACAACTATCTTACGTCCAAATTCGAAGACGACATAGCAAATGGCGCTGTTGGTCTAACTACGCCTAGTCGAACCGGAGCGATTAACGCCTCTGATATTTCGCAAAGTTCTTCAATCGATAGTTTATGTAAAGTTGTAAACACTTTTAAGCAACTTTGCACATGTTTATTAGACGATAACAGAGATTTGCGTCTTTCGGGATTTGGTTGCTTCTCTAAATTAAATATAACAAAGACGCGAGCTACAGACCGAACAAAGCGACGAGCCACGTCTTCAGCTTCTTTTGCTCGTCCTGGTACTGAGTCATTCTGCATTTCTCGAACAAGTGTCATTAGCAGATTATCTAAGTGTTCACTTGAGCATTTTACAAATAAGTTGTGCGTAAACTTGTCAAGAAGCGTTGAACCATTCTGGGATTGAAGATAAACATTGTAGACCTCGCTATTCGTGCTTTCAGCAGAGTTTGGATTTTGCTGCGGAATGTTTTCTGATTTGTCGGCACCCGTCAAGATCATTGAACGCACCGCAGCCCAATCGATAAGCAAATACTCAAGGGCTTTTCTTGCAAATTTTGGTGGCTCCAGATCATGTTCAGGCATATCGCCTTCGACATCTGTTGAAGTTGATTTGCGTGTAGATACTGCAGAAGTACCACTACTATTAGCTACATTGTTGCCCACATTTCGAACGCGAACACTGAAGCGGTACTGGCGTTGTTCAACCGTTTGACGACCGACTGTCTGTATAAGAAATAGCAATATTGATTCTCCCTTTGAGTTGAACTTTGTGACCAAATCTGTGCAGGACACCAATTTGCAAAGTAAATCGAACCGCTTGTTTAAATTTCCGGCTATTAAAGCTTTACATTTGCACTTTTCCCAGCAATCACAATAGGCAGTAGGCGAGGTGCGCTTTAATTTACAATCATGTCCTTTATGACAGACACGAGCGCATTCGGTACAGCAACATAGTGATCCTGTTAAGCCGCAAGTTTTACATTCAAAAATATTCTGGTTAATATGGTCAGCTCCAGTCCAAGTAAATGAGCAAGTATCATTGTAGCATATAACATGCAAGGGCGATTGATCAGCCGGCGATCCAGGCGGGAAAATCATCGAGTCTTTTATTGATGGATCGTTCTCAGATAAAGATAATATTGTATTCAACAATATAATGCCCGCTTCATAAGCACGTGAATAAACTGCCAACATAAAAGGAGTCTGACCTTGGGCATCTCTCGCAGCTAACATTTGATGAAGGTATGGGCGAAGAGCATTACTTGCACACATCTGTTGTAATATTAAAATGGCGTGTTCACGGCGTTGAGTTGGATCAAAATTTGATTGCGGCTTGATAGTTGTTGGCGAACTACCAGAAGACGAAGCTGCAATAATCTTCGAAATGTCATCTTCAGGATTATCTGAACTATTTACAGCACCACCTGGGTTTGAGTTATTAGCTGGTTCTATCGGCCACGATCCAGGCATATATGCATGGTCATCGCTGGCATTATTGGCCGAATGATTTTGAGGTTCAGATTGGTCACTGTTTATTAAACGATGCATCATATCACGTAGACTAATACGATTTTCTCTACTTATTGAACCAGTACTAAGGCTTGCCGACACCGTCGCAAAAGTTGAGTTATCAGAACCACTGTTGCCACTACCACTAAAGCCGCTGGTATAAGCTGAAGATGAATTCGAAGTGCGTGGCAAAGATAGATTAGAAAGTGAGCTCTTCCTTTCACTAGTAAAGCTTGAACTGTCCACAGACTCCTTGTTTGAGGTGGGAGTGCACATAACAACACAAGCATGCAAAATATTTCGGTTGCCATCGCAACGTTCTTCTATTATCTGTGCAATGTCATTTCTGTCATCTTTTTCTAGTAGATTTAGTACAGTAAGTGTATTTTTGATATCACAGCGTAATATATGAGGCATTAACGTTTGCGTCTCAAAAAGAAGAGCTGTCATGCAGACCTTTGATTTAAGGTTGATGCCTGTACCAGAGGGAGCCAAAGAAACTGTAGTCATTGTGACCGATTTAACGGGTGGCAAATCGAACCATTGCGGGTCTTTAATTGATCCGATACAATCTTTGGCCAATGGATACAGAGCTCCATTACCGTCACGTAATACAATTGTACTACTGGTACCATTACAATCATTATTACAAGACATTGCAATCGATGATATTGAGGCGCCCATGAAAGATGCACAGTCTGTTGGGAACTGGCAATTCTGTTCTTGTTTGCTGTTGTATAAGTTGTAAAGGCTGTAATGCAGCTTGGTTCCAACTTTCTTTATAATATGTATACCACGAGTATCAACGGCCATCGTAAGTAAGTGAAAACTTGATGACTCAGCTCCATGGCTAATATTAATTTTTTTCGGTAACTTTTGCAACCAATCTGGTCCTCGCGACGTCATAGCTGTCTTGAAAATTTGCACGTCTTCACGGCGTAATAAACGACATTGTTGCCAATCGTCTTCTTTGACTTCATCTTTGTTGGTTCCAGCGGCAGTTGCAACTGGGAATCTAACTGCAACAAAGTCTCCATCAACTTTGAGTACTTTGCCAATAGGTCCAATTTTATCTTCGACAAACACGACATCTTTCAGCTGCCAAAGTTCTTCATCTTTCTTTGTTTCTTGACAACTATTACTGTCTTCTTTTATTGTCATTCTTTTGGTCCGTTTATGTGAAGTAACACTGCCTGTGTCGCTGCATGTACTTGAAGCTGGAGAAGGTGGCGGTGGCATGTCAATTCGATCGGTTGACTCTTTACTTGTTGAATTAACTGATGTTGTTTTACTATTACTTGTAGTTTGGACAACTGTAAGCTTGACATCTTTTTCTGCCAAGTTTGCACAATTGCCACTTGTAGTAGCAGATTGCGATTTTTCTGACGCAACAGCCGATGCTCCAACATTTAAAATTTTAAAACGGCAAACATCAGTGAAATCCCAAACGGAGTTTAGAAGTTGACCAACTTTGGGAATGCCGTTTGTGCAGGTGAATCCAATTGAACCAGTTTGATAAATTGGACACTTCTTCATTACCACCTGAGTTCCAATAGTTATATCTGGAGATACGACCTTAAAGGGCTTTTTCGTCTTCGTACGAAATTTGTCCCACAAGTAACGACGTTGATCAAATGGCAAAACACCCCACCAGTAGACGTTGCTATTCTCGGTGCGAACCGCCGTATACAATGAGCAAACGTGAATTGATTTGATCGGATCCATTATAAATTCGCTGAAAGCGATTGCTGAATGCTCAAGCTTTGTTCCCAAATGTCCCAACTGCTCATCCATCCAAGTTGCAACACGACTGCCTTCAGTAACTACAGAGCATCGAATAAAATTAGCTGATATATATTCCACTTTTTCAGTGATGTTGAGACATAATGTTTTTGGATGGTAAATATTGTCCACCTAAAAGATAAATAATATAGATGTTTGTTATAAAACCAAAAAAGATTTTTATAAGCATGCAGTGGAGTTAGTTATATAAGATCACGGAATTTAACACATTTTGGAGAAAAAAATTGCAAATAAAGGTATTGCCTGTAGGTTTTGTTATTTTTGCAAATAATTTATCTCAATTCACAGGAATACGATATAATACACAATAATTAAAAAAAAAAAAAAAACCAGTAAGGGAGCTATTTTCAGCTTTGCTGAAACTTATATACTCTTGCAAGCATTTTCTCAAGTATTCTTATTGGAAAATATGTTTTATAGTTTTTCCAATAAGAATCATCTACTTTTATAAAGATATAGGGGCGTGGCCCCGCCCATATTCTAATTTTTTGAACATATACATAGCAATCATTGTACACTTTATTTTGCGATCTTATATCCGTCGGCTTACAGAGAAATCACATTTTTAACTTTTTCTCTATATGGGCGGTGCCACGCCCTTATGTCCGATTTGTACGAAACTTTGGAATATGGTCAAGGATGTATAAAAACGCGTAACTGCAAAGTTTTATCCGTTTATATTTAAGAACAAAAAAGTTTTTCTAACAAAAACCGAATTTTTGACCGATTTTTCCTATGGGAGCTATATCCTATATTTATCCGATCTCCACCAATTTTGGAGCGTGTTTTAATTTACGTCCAAGATGTTCTTGTGCAAAAAATTAAGGCGATAGCTTTAAAAACAAGGCGTTTATTGAGCAAAAACCTCATTTTTGACCGATCGTTCCTATGGCAGCTATATGCTATAGTTATCCGATCATGCTGGATTTTACATACAAACTGCCTGCAATTATAAGAAAATTTTCTGCGTTTAAATTTTTTCGATATCGTTTAAACTGAGCCCACAGTTGGTATTGAAACAGACAGACGGACAGACAGACGGACAGACAGACGGACAGACGGACATGGATATATGAACTCGTCTCGTCGTGCTGATCAAGAATATATATACTTTATATAGTCGGAGATGTCTCCTTCTCTGCGTTGCAAACTTCATGACAAAGTTAATATACTCTTGCAAGAGTATAACAATAACTTGATTCAATAATATAACTGAAACTTTTATAGCCGGTTTTCCACATAAACTCTTTTGACTTAACTTAAAAGACATCTGTGTATAAAAATGTTAATAAACAATACTTACATCTGATTTATAAGGCTCCGCATCAGACCAGCGCCACTGATGAAGTTCTCCACTTTCAGAAATGGCTATAAACTCTGAATACAAAGCAGCAATTTTCTTAAATCGAGTTGTACTCTTGTCAGGCCATGGCTGTAGTTCTTCAGATATCCAAATTGGTGACGACATATTTGAGAGTTCCTTTTTTTTAGAATCTTAAATCGAAAATATAATAATAAATAAAAACAACTAAATGTGTGATTAATGATAAACTCATGTACCAGCATCTTTGTCCCATGTATAATCCTCTTTATTTATCCAACGTCGAGGACCATAGTATTGGCGATCTCGCCATCTACTAAAAGCTTCTCGGTCAGCAGTTACAGATGATATTTGTGCTGACAAATTACTGCTTCCAGAAAGAACATTGCTGGAAGACGCAGATGCTCTATTTGTTTGATTATTTTCGCTATTATTTGCATTAGCTTGATTTCGTTCACTACGTATTCGATCAAATAGCAAACTAGAAAAACAATGTTTATAAGAATGCAACTCACACACATACAACACCAATCATCACTTACTTTCGAATGCTAGAGTAGTTACTAAAAATTTCTTCGGAAAAAAGACCATCAGATGGATCAATTATAACACTATTGTTATCGCCATGAAAGCCGTTATCGAGTAACGATATTAAATCTTCGGGTACGTAATTGTCACCACCTTCCTCTGTGTCTTCGGCCTCTTCATCGTCACGAGAGAGAAGATTGTTGACTGCTAAATTAACATCAAGATTGGTGCGCTGCGCGAAAATGTGATATACATATATTATACATAATACACGTACTTAAACGTAACGCATAAACAATATTTGTATATTTCTTACTTGTAACTCCCTTATAATCAAGTTTCGGCTTTTTCCCTGTAAGACCACTTCAGCTTGGGATATAAGTTCCTCTGGAACATAAGTGGCTGGAACGGTTACAAGAGGGCGAGTGGAGGAAGAACCCCCTATTATAACTCCAGTACTTCTAGAGCCTGAACCTTGACCACCGGTATTGGATCTTCCAGTAGTACGCATAAGTCGGGCACGAGACCTTGCCATTGGTCTTGATGACGATGGCCCACTACTTTTTTGAGTACTTGTAGTAGCAGCGCCATTACTTTGCGTGCTGAAAAAGGATTGTAAACCCACATTATATTTATTTTTTATAGTTATAAACTATAAATCTATCAATGTTACCTTTTCGATGCATCAGATTTACTCAAATCAAGCTTTTCTGAGTTTATAGAAAATCCTACTCGAAATGCTTTGCCATCCTCCAACAAAACTCCTATATGGTTTGGTCCAATGACAACTTCTTTAACTGGAATCTTGAGTTGTTCAAATATGCGATGTGTACTAAATCCAAATTTATTGACCTTTTCTGAGACCTCGCGGATTCTGAAAAAAAAAGTTTTAGGGTCAAAAACCTAGAAGCTTGCAAAAAAAAACTATGTATGTAAAAATGTTTTACTTAAATATTTCTCAACGTATTGAAACCCGAAAGGCTTAATTTTTTTTTATTTTTTATTATGGAGCCTTGCGGCACTCAACGAAACCATTTTATATGTGCATCACAATGAACACATGTGTGTGCCAGCATTGTAAGCACGTCATGCATGCTCACATATTTCTTTCGGCAATATCATAATTTCCATTTCTAGTAAATCTAGTGGAAGTGTGTTTTATAGTATTATATCTATATGGTAGTGAGGTTACAAGCAGACATCAGATTCTACAAACTACTTACGCCTTTCTATTAATAGTGTTTTTTTGGTTTTCTTTATATTAGCTTCTTTACCTGTCAATAAATTGTTCGTCCGTACTCGGAAGAGGTTGCAAAACAAACTGCATCGAAGTCATATTCTTTCTATGAAGAAAAATAATTAACAAAATTTACAGCAAATTCGCATCCCGCAGGTAAGTATTTTCACTTTTTTTTTTATGCAGCGCATACAAATCGTACAATTCAATTGAAACAAATTGAATGAAACGGCATAAGAACACTCTCGACTGACACATTGAGAGTAGGGTTATCAACCAACCTGGAAAATCTTGCACTAATTTTAACTTTGAAATGTTTGAATTTTCACGTTTTAATTTTTTTAAAAACTTAAGGTTTTCACAGCCAACTCTGTAATGTATTAATTTTATCGACGTTAATTTCACCGAGTGTTGGCCGTGGGCACGCAAATTTGCAGTGCAGTGAATTGTGAGACTTTTACACCTCAGTATTAGGGAGAGTCACCTATATTGACCTAGCCCAACTGTCTGTGCAAATCGAACCCTGTCAACTGCAACAGTTTTTTTTGTCGGAAGTGCCTCTTCGACGCACAAATTGTTCATTCGCTGACACGGTGTCGAATGCCATGGTGAAAGTAAAATACTCTCTACAAAGCCCTGGACAAGTGTAGAGTGTGGCACCGCCAATTTTTTAAAAAATTATCGGATTGCATTTCTCTCTAACTTGATAGCATGCAGTGCTGCCAATCAAAGTTGGCTATATTCAGCCAAATCGTAAGTAAAAATGGCCGGCCTAACGGAATCCGTCTGGTGCTTTTGGGCAAACGAGGCCCTGGTGGCCAATTAAATGGAGGAACAAGACACATTCCCAGCGAATGAAGCGCGACATACGCCAAACCAATACTGCATTGAGAGTCGGTGGTAGGCTAACATGCACTTGTGTTGGCAGCCGCATAGAGTCATGGGAGAGTCAGAATTCTCTCTCATTGCTCTCAGGACGCAGAGTCGTCAAAACACCAGACAGCGAGAATTCTGCATTGTTTTACGAAGTTTCACAACTTTTTCCGCGAAGTTTTATTTGGAAATATTTTAAGTGAGTTTTTTTCAGCTCTTCTGTCTTTTTACAAGAGCCACTTTTACTTAACTAACTAGCAAAATTACAGCAAGTTTTGCTTCAGAATAATTGGCAACACGTCTACAGGTGCCTCTGCGTCATCATCTCTTAACAGCTGTGAAAATTGTGCAAATTCATACTAAATACGACTTGGATTTAATGATTCATTAAACTGGAGACTAATTCTGAATACTCTTCAGAAGACGATTTAATCGATACTTCCGATTTGACGCAATTATTGAAAGGTTCGAAAAAGAAGTCGTCTTCGCAACCGTTACCGGATATTTTGAAGCACTTCACGGAGCGTGGCGCTGCTTCTGTGCAATTTGGGTATAAAAATTTTTCCAATAAGCCAAATTTGGTAAAAAACCACCGGCTAAAGAAACGAGTCATGTCATCGAGCAGTGGATCGCCACTTGGTAGTAGGCAGCTCCGAAGTCTTGACGACTTTGTGCTTGGGTCCGCCCGCTTCCAGTTGCCTGGAAAGGATCTGGAAAAGTGGGGTGATCGCGTCGTAAAAAACTTGCTGTATTATAAAACCAACTATTTTTTGATGTTTTTGGGAATTTATGGAATAATGATTATTTTTAATCCGGTGAAAATTCTCAGTGGTATTATAATCCAAGCACTGCTTATTGCAATTGTAATGCACTTCTTTTGTGGTAAATCGAGTTCTAAGGTGAACTTTATTGCCAGTCATATTTCGACAGGCCAAGCAAATGATCAACAAAAGTGGTACTTCCTTGCGGGAGCCCTACTATTCGGTTATCTATTTTTACACTGGATCGGTGCTGTTCTTCTTACCACGTTCACACTACTTTTACCCATTTCTTGTAAGTATTTGAAAGATGTAGTCATGATTTTTTATACAGTGCTCACTCATTTATTTTTTCTTGTTTATTTATAGTGATTTTCATACATGCTTCACTACGATTGGACCCTGAACTCTCTTTCTTGGATATTCTCAATGCTTTTACTTGGATTATGTTAGATGACGTCCATGAATTACGTCATAAAAAATTAAGGGAGAGGGGGTTAAGGAAAATCTCACCAAATCTCACCTAGGGGGAGGGGGGTTCATCGGACATCTCATGTGAGTTTTTTAGCTCACTTGTTTACCATTTTTTTTTTCAAAAATTTAAGCAAAAAAAAAAAAAAAAATTTTTCTATTAAAATCTCATGTGAGATTCAGGGGGAGGGGTTCGTCAAAATCTCACTAAATCTCATCAAGAGGGGGGGATGGGTCTAAATTTCTAGAAAAAAAAACCTCAAGGAATTTATGGACGTCCCCTTAACATAACCGCGCAAAGCATACTAAACAATTAGACGAACGAATTTTCAGTTTATTTTTTCAAAAACAAAGTCTTCATACACAAATTGAATGAAACGGCATAAGAACACTCTCGACTGTCACATTGAGAGTAGGGTTATCAACCAACCTGGAAAATCTTGCACTAATTTTAACTTTGAAATGTTTGAATTTTCACGTTTTAATTTTTTTAAAAACTTAAGGTTTTCACAGCCAACTCTGTAATATATTAATTTTATCGACGTTAATTTCACCGAGTGTTGGCCGTGGGCACGCAAATTTGCAGTGCAGTGAATTGTGAGATTTGTACACCTCAGAATTAGGGTGACCTAGCCCAACTGCCTGTGCAAATCGAACCCTGTCAACTGCGACAGTTTTTTTTGTCGGAAGTGCCTCTTCGACGCACAAATTGTTCATTCGCTGACACGGTGTCGAATGCCATGGTGAAAGTAAAATACTCTCTACAAGGCCCTGGACAAGTGTAGAGTGTGGCACTGCCAATTTTTTAAAAAATTATCGGATTGCATTTCTCTCTAACTTGATAGCATGCAGTGTTGCCAATTTTTCAGAATCAAAAGTTGGCTATATTCAGCCAAATCGTAAGTAAAAATGGCCGGCCTAACGGAATCCGTCTGGTGCTTTTGGGCAAACGAAACCCTGGTGGCCAATTAAATGGAGGAACAAGACATATCCCCAGCGAATGAAGCGCGACATACGCCAAACCAATACTGCACTGAGAGTCGGTGGTAGGCTAACATGCACTTGTGTTGGCAGCCGCATAGAGTCATGGGAGAGTAAGAATTCTCTCTCATTGCTCTCAGGACGCAGAGTCGTCAAAACACCAGACAGCGAGAATTCTGCATTGTTTTACGAATTTTGACGGCTTTTTCGCGTAGTTTTATTTGGAAATATTTTAAGTGAGTTTTTTTCAGCTCTTCTGTCTTTTAACAATAGCCAATTTTACTTAACTAACTAGCCAAATTACAGCCATTTTTGCTTCAGAATAATTGGCAACACGTTTACAGGTGCCTCTGCGTCATCATCTCTTAACAGCTGTGAAAATTGTGCAAATTTATACTAAATACGACTTGGATTTAATGATTCATTAAACTGGAGACTAATTCTGAATACTCTTCAGAAGACGATTTAATCGATACTTCCGATTTGACGCAATTATTGAAAGGTTCGAAAAAGAAGTCGTCTTCGCAACCGTTACCGGATATTTTGAAGCACTTTACGGAGCGTAGCGCTGCTTCTGTGCAATTTGGGTATAAGAATTTTTCCAATAAACCAAATTTGGTAAAAAACCACCGGCTAAAGAAACGAGTCATGTCATCGAGCAGTGGATCGCCACTTGGTAGTAGTATGCAACTGCCACAGCTCCGAAGTCTGGACGACTTTGTGCTTGGGTCCGCCCGCTTCCAGTTGCCGAACCTAAAGGATCTGGAAAAGTGGGGTAATCGCGTCGTAAAAAACTTGTTGTATTATCAAACCAACTATTTTTTGATGTTTTTGGGAATTTATGGAATAATGATTATTTTTAATCCGGTGAAAATTCTCAGTGGTATTATAATTCAAGCACTTCTTATTGCAATTGTGATGCACTTCTTTTGTGGTAAATCGAGTTCCAAGGTGAACTTTATTGCCAGTCATATTTCGACAGGGCAAGCAAATGATCAACAAAAGTGGTACTTCCTTGCGGGAGCCTTACTATTCGGATATCTATTTTTACACTGGATCGGTGCTGTTCTTCTCACCACGTTCACACTACTTTTACCCATTTCTTGTAAGTATTTGAAAGATGTAGTCATGATTTTTTATACAGTGCTCACTCATTTATTTTTTCTTGTTTATTTATAGTGACTTTCATACATGCTTCACTACGATTGCGCAATATTAAGAACAAAGTGGCCAATACAATGGAAAGTTTTGGACCCTCAACTCCCATGGGTGCTTTCTTGGATGCTCTCAACATAACCGCGGAAAGCATACTAAACAATTAGACGAACGAATTTTCAGTTTATTTTTTCAAAAACAAAGTCTTTATACAGCGTTAAATTAGTAATTAATTTGCATCAGTTTTTCAAATCTCAGAACGACAAAAAGATAATAGATAATAGTAACATATATGTGTGTACTCATACATGATATAAAATTGTGAAGTGTTTTAAAAACGAATAAAATATATGTTATAACAATTGTGTTATCAATAGTACGTGCTTCCATTGAACTTTCTATATTCCCATACTGCTTTAAATGCATCTCGCTCTGCATTTGAAGCCAAAATCTTCGTTTGTTCTAAATCAGCTCGAGCAGCCTTCAGCTGAGCACGCAAATCCGCCAAGTGGATTTTAACGTCATGCAGCAATTGGGTCCGTTCCAAATAACTCTTAAGAAAGGAAAACAGGAAACATTAAAACTTAGTTTCCTTAGCTTCATTGCAATTAGCTTACCTTATTTTCGTATTTCGAAGCGCCAATCAAAATAATATTTATAAATAAGAGACAGAAAATAAATCTTGTATTCATTTTGGTGGTAAGCTGTTTCAAATTTTATTTTGGTTAAAGTAAAGTCAATGCTTGCTTTGTAAGTTGTGAACATCAAATCAATTTTCCCCACCATTCGATTAAAGTTGTATTTGTTAAATGAAAATAAATAAAATGTGAATTTTGGAAATAATTAACAAAACTATTTGTTTTTGAATTTAGTTCATATTTTTTGGTGTGCTTAGAAATGTAAGTAATTATTAATTTGGTTTTCTAGAATATTTATAAATATCTGAGTTAACTGATTTGTTAACTTTCAATTATAATAACATTATTCGATGTAACATCCTTTAAAATCATGTTTTATTTTAAGTTTTATTAAAATTGTTGTTGAGTGAAGCAGATAATTGGGAGAAGGCAACAAAAAATGGTGTGAGATATTTGTTAATTTAGCATATCTTTCATCTCGACACAACAGTTAAATATTGGTACATATGTGTGACTTCTTTCCGTAATTAAACAGGTATGAGCGCTTCCGGACTGCAACCGTTGATTGAGTCATGGTATGCGCGCATATGGTCATCAATCAGACGCCGTGCATGCAATATCGTTAAATGGAATTTAGTTGAGCACTTGATGCATACAATTAAGTTTTTCAACCTGTCGATGGCAATTTAGAAAACCGTGACTATGTATTTTGTGTTGAACATTTGTCGATTTTGCTGCCATTGTCTGCGGCTGCGACATGAATGTTGCAGTAAAGATGCAATGACCCAAGACCAAAGTCGAGTTTAAGAAAAATGACAATGTTGCACAAGGCAAATTGACTGTTTCTTTTCGTCTTTTTTTTTTTTTTTGTTTATTCATTTATTATTGTTTTCTTTTTTGAGGCTTTGTTAGCGTTATTGTCTTATTACTGTACAAACAAAACGGAGCAATTTACAATTTATTGCAAACTCATAAAATAAGAAAGAAAAAAGTGCAATGAATTTGCACTTTCATCGCACAAAACAACAACGGCGGCATTCGTGCTCAGCCACTTTGTGATTTCTTGTCTCTCTTCGGCTGCCATGTTGTGTTGCACAAAGTCAGGCTAAGCTGCTGCAACAACTTTGGACCAGATCGACCACCTTTTTGTTGTTTTCTTCTTTTTTTTGTTTATAAATACAACGATAGACTCTTTGGCTAAGTCACTTATTTGCCAATGCAAACGGAGTCAAGCTGCACGCTACCGGCTGGCTGGGACACATACGCATACACATAAACACAGGCGAAGGCACACCGACGGTGACGGGTTCGCATATCCGTTTTCCGTTTGTGAATCGAAAGTGGATTTGCTTTTGAACAACGCTGAAGAAAGTAAAAGCGTTTTCCGCAAAACTTGTCTGCTGACATTGAATTGCGCGATTCAACAACATTTTTTCACATTTGATAATCGTGCCCGCCAATGTTGCGATTAGAAGTGGTTCGCCTGTGCTTAGGTCAGGACGTGTTTCTTTGCGTGGTCGATTGGTGAAAGGATAAAAACGCGTTGTAAAAGTGAGTGATAAATACTTTTAAATGTGTCATTTGTGCTTTATGAGGTTGAGTGAAACTGGTTTGAAATTTCATTTGTTCAATTAAGGAAAAAACTACCAATACTTGCTCAGTGCAACCATAAAAAACTGCAATCGACGAAACGGGATCATTGAATGGTTTAAAAATCTATACTATACTATCTATACTTTTTCAGATTGTCGAATAACAGATTGCCGAATCTAAAACTACATAAATCGAAATGTCACTTTTGCGCTTTTTAATTACAATTTTGTTGTTGGGTGAGTTTGTTGCAAGACACATTTGCGAGAGATTTATCGAAATTTTTTTTTTAATTAGTGAGCAACAACACAATAGCGCGCAAAGTAAAGCGTAAAGATTCCCATTATCACCTGAATGTGCCACCACCGCCGCCACCACAGCCGTCAGTGAGTGAACATCAAGCGCCGCCATACTCCTTCGAAGCCATAAATCACGATGAGTTTCCGGCTCCGTCATATCCGTATCAACAACAGGTGTCACGCTATGAGAACGAATATGTGCATAGTGGGGGTGGAGGAACTGCAGGCAGCGGCTCTGGCAGCGGTGGCTACCTGGTCGACAATGGCTTACGTAGCATCGCTAAGGGCTCCGCCGATCAGGCCAATTCCGCAGTCGCCAGTCAAAATGCCGCCGGTAAACAAGCCGCTTATGTAGCGAAGAGTACACTCGCGCAGGCAGCAGCACAGGCCGCCGGCACCGCAGTCGCTGTACTCAAAGGCAAAGAAGTGCTTTTGCGGCGACTCGAAGAGCAGAGCAATGAGTCACATAAGGCGATGGAAAGCGAACTGGCCCAATTGCAACAGGCAAAGCGTTCGGCCAAAGCGGCACAGTACGCCGCCCAGCAAGCAATCAACCATGTTAGTGTGCTAACGGCGGCACTGAACAATGCGCAGACTGCCTCGGAGTTGGCACAAAAATCGGCCGCAGAGGCGGCAGCAGAGTTGGCGTCACAGATCGATATGGTGGCACAGGCCAAAACCAAATTGGAGCAGGTCGAGGCGCACATGTACGCCGCCCGACTGGACTATGAAGAGACGAAAGACGCTGCCGAGAAGGCCACGCTCTCTGCCCAAGAGGCGCATCTAAATGCGAATGACGCAGCGGTACATGCTAATATCGAACTAAGCGAATCGGTGCACTACCACGACAAGAGCGACCGAAATGTTTCTGATATCGAGGTCACGAATGTAACGCCGGCGCCAGCGTCCCTGCCAGCCAACCATCGTCGACACAAATAATGCTGATGACGGTCGACATGGCCGAGGCGGAGGCGTTGCTTGACCTTTTATACGCCTCGTTGAGCATTCGGTTTTGTATTTATTTATTTATTGTTTGAACTTTTCGTTTCCGAAAGTACTTAGTAAAGTATTAATTTTCCGCTCTAATCATCGATAAGCGGCGTTATCATTAATCAATTGTTTATGTGTTTGAATGATGTCAAATATGAAGGATTTCATAAAAAAGAATAATGTACTTGAATAAGAGTTTTAAGTTTTAATTCTTGGTGCAATAAAAGTCTTGAAATTTTTTATTTAAATGTATTATTTAATAGAAAATAAATAAATATTAACCAAATTTGGAACTTAAATGTAAATATAACACAAACAACTAGATACTTTAACATACATACATGTCTACATCAACAAAATATAGTTATCACTTAGCAAAGTTAAGAAGCAAGGTTCATTTTTTCAACTCGTGATTTTGGAAAGAATTCGAAAAAAACGTTTAATCGAAAAATATGAAAATGTTATGCCACAAGTAACACGTGAAAATATCTCATTATAGGAAAATGAACAATAAATGACTATGAAAACAAGCGACGCGCACTGATTGAGTGCTGCGACGAGCACTTAGATACAACTACACACATACATACATACAACTGACTAACTGTCGACTATCTTCACTGAGTTTAGTTCAACTGTTGTTGCACCTGTTGCTCGTGTTGCACTTCGGTTGACGACTGAGTCAAGTCTGAGGCATTATCGGCCTCATCATTCGTTTGCTCTGAACTGCTTTGTTTTTTGACGCTACCCAACTTGCGTGACATGCTGTCCATTGAATCCTTTAGCGTTTGTATGTCAAGACCGTTGTCATCGACTTTGTCGTTGTTGCTCTGTTGATTGTATTTGGAGAAATAAGTGAGCGATTTCATCAGTTGATAGCTCTTCGAAATGGGTATGTTCGAATCGTAGACACTGGTGCTGGTGCTGCAGTCGACATAGAACCACCAGTTGCACTTGAGTATCGTCTGGTCGAATAGTGTACTCTCCGGGCAGAGGAACGATTTACGTACGAGACCATCATCGGTCAGAGCACACACATGAAAGACCTGAGGGTTTGTTAAGTAATTTTTCAGTTCAAATATAAAAGTTTCTTTTCCAATGCTCACCATGCAGCCTAAATCGGTGTCGGCATAGAGACCCGGAAAATGCTTCTGCTTAGCGCACGTAAAACTCGTTGTCGGCAGATCAACCTTAGACTTGAAGTTATCGTCAAAGTTCTTGTCATAATTGACTGGGTAGTATTCCTTCGGCGCATTCATGACCTGTCGATTGAATTGTAGTAATTTTAGAATTAAAGGGACAATGGCCAGGCATACCTTAGAGACTTTGTTCTCAAGCTGATTTTTCGCCATTGCTTCCACAAAGATTGGCTTCGGTGTCGTCGTCGTAGTCGTTGTCGTTGTTGTCGTTGAGGTGCGTATAAACTCCTCACGCAGCTTGGCTGCCAACATGGCTCGATGCTCAGCCTTCATTTGCTGCTCGCGTACATAAATTGCATGCTTGATAGTGTCCACACTGACATTGGCCGCCACAGCCAATTCTTCAACTGTGACATCTTTTAGATCGAATTTGGGTTCCTCGAACTGCAGATAATTTGGATGCGTGTGCATGACACGCGACTCGGGCAGCGTGGCTTTGCCGACGTTCGCAATACGAGAAATTGATTCTGGCATCGCTTGGAATGCCGGCACCGCAACCGCTGACGAAACGACGACCGGATTATCAGCATGGAAAGTGCGATTCATGTGCTGCAATAAACAGTTATTGTATCAGTGATGTTTCTTTTCGGACAGTGTGCGAACATATTCACCGGCTGGACGTAGTTATCGACGAGTTTATTGTTGATGCTGACGCGCTGCTTGGGCGCATCCACCGCAATACGTCGCTGTGCTTGCACTGGCGCCGGTGCGTTCGCCTTCTTCGGAATCGGACGGAACGCAGGCACGCCCAATGGCAGTGGCCGTGCTTCCGTCATCCGTTGACCGGGCGCTGGCGCCACTGGCTGTTGTACAAGCGCTTGTAAGTTGTACGGCACGGGGCCCGTGGAACGCGAACTGATTCTTTTGTCCGGCAGCGGATATGATTCCGCCGGCAACTGTTGTAAACGACTCTGTTGAATGTTAGTTTAACGCAGTGATCAAATGATGGCTTACCACCGACTGTTGTTTCTGTTGTTGTTGTTGTGGTTGAGGTTGTTGCTGTGATGAAGGCAGCACGCCAATCAGCTCTGGCGCGCCATTTTTATAGCTTATCGCGCGCCTCCGATTCGGTTCGACATTTCCCAGCGACTCTGCTAAGCCCAATTCATCGCCCAGACTGAAACCTTTAAGTTACGCAACGATTGCAGCAAAAGTATAATGATTAATGGCTAGTATTTGGTGGTTGAAGTGCAAATTGTTGCTTACAACGAATAAACCTTAGTCATTGGTCAAGAAAGCAAGAAATATCGACAATTGCCACAAACATAACGTATAAAGTTGAATCGTAAATTAAAGACAATTAAAAGCTGAAGAAAAATTAAGAGCAAATCTAACAAACCAACAAACAAGCAAATCAGAGCTTTGAGCCAACGGTCAAAGCTGTTGGGGCTGCCAATCGAACTGGAACTCGGTCCATGTCTGAGAGGCATTTAGCTCCAGTTAGCTTCGCCATTGGCATTGGCATTAATGCATTAATGATTTAATCGATTGTTTTGTATTTGTTTTTGTTTTTTATTTTCATATTGTTTAATCGCTCGGCATCTTGTTTGTTTATTTGTTTGATGATTGCATCGTTGATTGAACAAAGTAATTTGAAAATGTCGCTTTGGCTTAATATCAATTTACATTATTTACATTATTTACATTATTTTAAACTAAAAAAGACGTTTTATTGTCATTGTTGTTGTTATTATTAATATTATAATTTGGGTATGTTAGGAGATAAGAAAGTCAATTTTACCTAAACCGAAATGTGCTTTAAGGCCGCCCAAATTTCGTACACGAAAGAGTCCAGACTTTTTGAAGTTACAATTGAGTATGAAACCAAAATCAGATTCTAAAACGCACGTCCCGCAAGCCAATCCTATAAAATAAGAAAAACGAACACAGAATAGGAAAAACTTTTTTTTTTACAAAAGATACAACAGTTTATTAAAGGATAAAGATTTTAATATGGTGCAAATGATGAATTAAATATGAGAAATACTTTTAGATATTCAAGGACATGTAAATAAATGAAAAGTTAATGCATATATGAAAAAGGAAGTGTTTCTGTGTTGTTTTTTTGTTGTTTTATTGTTTTTTTTGTTTTTTTTGTTTTTTTTTTTTTGTTAAAGATTTAGGAATCTGAAGCAAATGTTATGAGCATCACAACTATTGTTCTAAAAAACCAAACCAAATTAGTTATGCAATTTAAATGTAAATCATATTACTTTATAAAATGGAATGTTTAGGCTCTGCAAGCTGTGATATCAATTTCAGTTGTTTACGATTGTCACCGAGGTTGAGATACGCAAGTAAATAAGTTCAGGGCCTAACATTTTATTAAAGATATTTGAATTGAAATAAGGTCAACAGATACATCATCTCGAATGTGTTGGTCGGGAAGACGACATTAAATGGCCAAACAATCAAACGATCTTTATGGCGAAGCTGAGAAAAATGTGTGAAAAGAGCAAAGACCAAATACAAACCAAGACCATAAAAAATGCGAAATTCTCACATGCAAACTTAAAAAAAAATGTGTTTTTTTGTATTTTGCATTAATTAAACTTTAAATAAAACAAAGCTTAGTAAAAAAAAAAAATATTAAAAAAAGATGCATGTCATTTTTCAAGCAGCGAAACCGTGAATTTGATGAATGAATATGAAATGAAAACGTGAAGTATTTGGTTGACTTCCACGATTGTGATTTATTGGAGGATGTCGAACATTTGCATTTCAATTCAATTTGGCAGCTAAGAAACGTCAAATTAAATCAAATCAGTGGAACATGTGTCAAGTGATAAATATTGGTGTGGCATCTCATTAAGAGGACATTTAGGGCAAAGATTTATTTTTGAAACAACAACTCAATTACGAAAACGCAAAGCATTTCAAATGTTTCCTAATTACTTGTTATGTCAGCCGCAAGTCACCTCTTCAACTTTGTGGCAATAAAAATAGACTTCATGCACATACACCCAAACAGACACATGTATATTTCGACGCTGCAACGTCGTGACTTAAACAAAACTCGTCGCTGTCATGTCAGCGGTGTCAAGCTTAAATTGCAGTTTATTTCAAAATCTGAAAAAGCGCTTTTGTCAGGTGCACAACAAGTCGTCCATGCTTAATCTCAGCAACGCAGACTTGTAACTTCACGCATTCGCTTTGTTCTAAGCTGTGCTCGGTAGCCACAAAATGTTTATTAATTAACGCACTGAAATGTCCGAGTTCAAGGCAAATGGCTGCAAAGTTAAAGTTAATGTTGCTCAATGTACAAAACTACCGATTGATGAACATTGTACGCAACTTTTGCGGTTGAAATTTGTAATCAAGAACAAAGTTAGAGGAACTTGTCTGATTGCTACAATTGTGGTTAACAGAGTTCAATGTCAGTTCAAATGGCCGACAGCCACAAGTAACCAACATTAAACTGAGTACAATTTTTGTACTTTTAAGCGAAATTATTGTATCTCACAGAGACGATTTATCATTTATTATATTACAAATTCATATGTATGTGTATTCATATGTATCCATATGTGTTGATTTTCACTTTAATTGCTCTTGAACGGCGCACGAAAAAATTTTGAAGAAGTGAAACAATTTGGTGTCGCTTGAAAAGGCATCAAAATAATATTAAGTATACGCCCACCTGCATTTTTCAGGGCACTTCCGACATGGCGAAATTTTTGCACGACTGTCTGTTTGGAGTTATAGCAAACGCTATGATTATTGCTTTTTAAATGAACGCTCATAAATCGAACAGTTGCCAAAGAGACAAATTAAGTTGTTGTGGATAATATTATTATTATTATTTTATTTGCGCAAAGCGAAAATTGCAAATGCCAAAAAGGCATCAAAAGTAATTAAAACCAAACTAAAAAAAAAAAAAAAATGCAAGACCGAAGAAGCTAAAATATAATAAAAATACTTTAGCTATTTGCTGAGCGATCTTGCTGTTTGCGACGACTCAAGCGCAGACTTGGACTTCGATTTGTTGTTTGTTGTTGGCCTCTGCGCGCAGCTTTCACTGCGGCCGACTGTCTTTGTTTGTGAGCAAGTAATGTATTTGATTTTGTGATTTACCTTTGCTTACGCCCGCTGACCATCGCACATTCGACAAATAGAAACTAAAACTCTTTACACAAGCAAACATAAATACTCATCGACTGGAGTTGAGTTGCATCTTGGTTGCCAATGACGCAAAACGTTGCAAGTGTGACGTCTGCAACATCAATCTCACAACCTTTCCATAAAAGACAAATTTGATTTATTGTTATTTATTTATTTCACTTTTTTTTTTTGGCAAATTAGCACCTGCCCAGCGTCGCTTTTCGAAAGTGGGTCATTGCGCTTTACTTTTTTCACTTTTTTTTTTTTTTTATTTTTTCTTTTTGGCTTTTATTAAGTGTAGAGGCCTTACAAATGTTTGTCGCATGATTTTGATTTTTATTTTAATAAATTTTTTTTTGCAGTGTGTGGCACACACACACACGCACAACTCAAAAATGCCATAAGATAAGCCATCTTGCGCGCTTTCTGACAAATGCAAATTTCATGTATAATTTATTATTGTAGTATTTTTTGTTGTTGTTCACTTCATTTCGGTTTGTTTCTTTACTTTTTTGGTGTTTGCACAAAGAAATATTTAGGTATATAACTCTGTGGGCTTCCATTGACCAGACGCGCCCTTTTGTTATGCCATAAAAAGAAGCCTTAACCTTTAAATTGAAGTATTTAAATTTGATA
The DNA here is from genome assembly GCA_034638295.1 of Phortica okadai. Classification (NCBI taxonomy): domain Eukaryota; kingdom Metazoa; phylum Arthropoda; class Insecta; order Diptera; family Drosophilidae; genus Phortica; species Phortica okadai. The sequence continues at coordinate 988,993 of CM067849.1, read as the reverse complement.
AAGAAAACATTCAAACTTTTGCCACTGAAATATTTTGATATTTCATACAATTTAATCATTTTATATTAGATACAAAAAAAACCATCAAATATCAATTGTTGTTAGCTTTTGTAAGCACTTTAATGGCGGTGTCGGAACAAGGTTTCTGTTCTATCGCTTATCTTAGCAACTTGATTGGTTGTACTTTCAAAAAAAAAAAAAAAAAAAAAAAACCTTTCAACAAATGTATCCATGAACATCAATTAAGAAACCTTGAACGTTGTCACAAATAAGTAATTCGGTTTAAAATTTAATCAAGTGTTCATTAGACGGCGTCAGAGGTGATAATCTGACTGCGTGTTGAAAAGCATTTTTCTTGTCTCTCTTACAAAATATCATTATAGCATCTTGATATGATTTCTACACGCACGTAAGGCACGACAAATTGCAATCGGAGGCAAAATAACTCAACTGAGATCACGCCGAAGCTGTGGGAATTCATTTGGCATGCTGTAAGTCGTATAAAAGCCACAGCCACAACAACAACTACTAATACAAATGTTAACAAAACAACAAAGATTGCCGAATCAACAACAACATCAAAAAATAAAAACAAAAGCAGACAAATAAGTTACAAAGCTTCATGCATGATAATTCGATTCGCCAGTTAATTATGTTAATTGTAAGATGGACTTGACAGTCATAGATACAAGATACAATGGTCAAAGTCATAACTGTTGCTTCGAAAAATTTTGATGTTGAATGAAATTGAATTTAGGCAATTTGCATGTAAAGCCCTAAGACAATTTGAAAGAAATCGTGTTAATGTATTTAATGCCCGCACGCCAAAATGATGCCAAGCCTCGAGCAGTGTGAGTGCGAGCGAGAGATGCCACGAGAATAACAAAGAGCACGAGCAGAGCAGCGCAGAGAAGAGCATACGCAACATTGTTGTTGTGATGCAGGCAATGTGATCACTCACTGCGCTCAATGCACAGATTCAACATGTGCAGGCGACCTTTGAAGGTCTGAGTCGACTTTTGTTTGTTAATGGCTTTGTGACTCTCTCCTCGATGTGCTATTGTTGCTTATGTTTGTTTTTTTGTTGATGACATTGTCGCTGTTGTTCAACAACCAACAGCAATGTTGTTTGCATACCCTACATTCGATGTGTGGAAAGAGTCTCAGTATAAAGAGGATTAGTATATAAATAAATACGCATTCAGCAGTAGATTCACCTAAAAAACCTTCCCCATCTTCTGCTTAATCGAATTATCGAATAATCGACAATGTTTTTGACCGGAAAGAAACGAATTTATGACAATCATAGACAAAACTTTCAAATTTATTTCTCATAATAAAAATAGCTTGTTTTATTACACTTTTGATGAATGAATTAGCCTTATACGATCTGAGAAAAACAAACATTTAAATCAATTTTATGTGCTTTTAACTGACTTTGAAATAATCTGACCTTCGACACACACCGATTAAGATACAAGAGACATGAACGAACACTCGGTTTAGCACAAATGAACTGACTGAGATTAAACAATTAACAATATGAGCATATCAATTAATTTCAATAAACTATTTCGCGGGACGTGTGTTCTTAATGTCTGATCGTAACACCCCGCCTTGCTACAAACGTATCGGTCAAGTTCAACGACAGACGGTAATGAGCGAATATCTGACATGGCTGAAGGCTCGATTTTGACGATAATTGCCACAATTTGCACAAAGCCGAAGACAGCTTCAGCAATAGATACAAAGCTAAGACTTATTAAGAGCAAAACGACATAAAACGAAGATATAATACCTCAAAAAGTGGCTAACTATTTGCATACGAATGTGCAAAACTTGTTTTTTTTTCAACTTTGGTTTTGGTTTTGGGTTCAAATTGAATTATTGAATGTGCCGATCGATCTAAGCGTTGACCTTTATGCATAAAATTTGCGCGCTATGAGCAAAATGCAAATTTGTATTTAAATGAACATATCTTGTTAGATGTATCTCTCTGTGTGTCTGCCCCCCTCCGACTTCCGTTAACATCACACTATGCTGGCGTTGAATCATTTTGTGTGTAAAATTTTGGCTCGCGGCTTGGCATGTGTGTCATATTTCAACGCATCACAACTTTTACAAATAGTTTTGAGCTTAATGCGCTTTGTTCCGCTTCATCTTCTTCGAAAAGCAAAAGAAGATGTTTACACAGCCAAGCCAAGCCATGATTCATCACTTATTTTCATTTATTGAATATGCTCGTGAGCATGAATTGTCTTTTTGTGTTTAAATGAGCTTGTTTCTTCTTCCACTGTCTTTTCGGACAATGACGCCGCAGAAATTGACCGCGTTTATTGAGGAGCTTCATTTTGTTATCATCATACGAATAACTCAATTTTGGGCGTTTACTAAATTATCTACATTGCTGTTGTTGTTGTTAATGCAAAGTACTGACAATTGAAGTCAAGGCATCGTCCGATTAAAAAGTAAATAAATAAATAACACTCATACGACGCGTCTGTTTGCGCCTGGGTGGCCATTTCGTCGTTTTTGCACTCGACAATTGTTTGTCATCTTTTTGCGAAGACTTCGTGCAAAGCGAAACCAATTAACCAAAAACAAAAATCTTAAATATATTGCATTGTCACCATGTTTCTTTCGAATGGCAACAACACAACGACAACGACAACAAATGAAGCCCATTTCGGCAAAGGGAATGTCGCTTTGCCAATAAATCTTTTCAACTTTGACAATTGTTGCATCCTGGTTCAAATAAACAGACAAGCAAATGAATCGAAACCAAAAAAAATTGAGTAATCACGGAAGTCGAAATGCTTTCAAAGTGCCTAAAGGGCCCTTTTGTTTAATAGGTCTGCAAATTGTTTCTTTTTTGGTAATAATCATAAAGTCTAAAATATTTTCAAAAAGTTTCAAATGTTTATAAGTATACACATATACACTTAAAGTTCAATAATCTGGAGACTCGATAATCCGAACATTTCAGAAATGTGGACACTAATATTAATTGATTAATTCTAATAAAGTTGGAAAGTTTCGATTAACATTAAAGTTTAGTACTTTGTAAATAATATACAACAAATTAAATTTTGCTTATTTTTATTTGATGTTTTATGCTAAGACAAGTGAAGAGAAGAGAAACAAAAGGTGCCAAACGGGCTTTTAATCAAAGAGCAACAAATTAGTTAACGACTTTTTCAACAACCTTGCAAAAAGTAAGCGTCAAGTAAGAAGCAAAATGTTCATTAAACGCCTATAGATATTTGTATGTATGTATATGAGAATTTGGCTTTTAATTTGAGTCAGCCATGTTTATTGCAAATCACGTTCCGATTTGACTTTTTTTAATGATTACATGGACAAAACAATAACACAAATTTCAATTGTCTTAGAGCGTTGAATCTTGGCTTCGGACCAAAGTTAAACGAAACAACACAAGCAGGAGAACAGGTCCAAAGCATTGCAACACTTGACAAATGAATCCAACGTGAATACGTCTAAATGCAATAAACGTTGTAATTAAGCATCATCTTTTGATAAAATACTTTGCTCCGTGCAGTTTTTTTATCGCGTTGGATGATTTGTGGTTATTGTGCATATGAAGCTTTGTTTTGTTGTTTGTAAAGTCATTCAATGGCTGCAGTTAGCTGCGTTTTCTTTGTTTAACGATGGATAAAATTACATTAGCAAGCGAATTTGTGCCGTTTTGAAAACTGAAACAAACCGTACAAGTTTTGCTTGCCGAATTAAACTGGCGTTACAACATTTTTTGTGTCGATTTCGTCTTTCTAAATCGTTTGATTGTTTCGCTCATGACTAAACACAAAAGTTTACAAGGCAATTTGAAAAACGAGAGTCTTTACACAAACAGCGTTCACACAAAATTTTTAATGGAAGGCAGGATTTCTTGTTCTTTGAAAGAAGAAATTCTGACGCTCGAGTCAGAGTCATAACTCACAGAGAAGAAGATGATCAGTGTTGGGTTCGAGCTGGACTTGTGTTCCATGCATATGTCGCTGCATTAGCGCTTTTGCTTTGTCAAACAACCTAGATAGTTCGCAGCAGCAGTCTCACGGTTATTATAAAACCCAGAAACCTGAACGAACTCATGTAAACTTAGAGAAAGCCTAAAATTTGATTTAATCTCGACATATCACGCCAAACACGCCTTCTCAGCTGAGCAAATGACATTTTTCTATGAATACAAGCTTTTTCAGTGAGATGAGGAAACGAGTAATCATTTGTTGTGAAAGTGTCCGACAGTGATTAGACCACATTCTTCATCAACACGTCTGGCTCGTCTATTTTGTCATGTTATATAATTCACGGCAATGAAACATTTGAAACTCTGGCCGATCATATGACAAGTTCGTTTCTTGAATCTTTTGTTTATCTTTATAGCTATTAAAGCAACGAATTCAAAGCAAGTTTGTTTATATTTTGAGACAAAACAAAACCTTAGGACATCAATGTAGCAGATCATCAAAGGGCCAATGAATGTTGTCTTAATATAGAAATTTATTAAAAGCCAAGATGAGCAATAAGCGAAAGTGTGATATAAAGCTATGAAAAAAAGATGAACAAAAAAACGCGCAACCTCAGATGAAAGCCAACTTGAACATGAAAGAAAATAATGTAATTACTCACTTGCAGCCTGCATGATCAAAAATCCAATCACGAAGAAATTCATTGCGTTGTTTGTTCCTTGTTTTGAAGATGCGAGAAAGAGAGAGAGGAATATAGTTTCAAAATCCGTAAAGCGTAAATTTATTTAAACTCAAACACTTTTCGTTGCTCGCAATGATTTTGTTTTGTTGTTTGTTTGTTTGTTTTTTCTTTTTCTTCGCTGTAATTATATTTGGTTGTATTTTAGTTAATACGCATGGTAAAATTTCACAAATAATCGCATTTAAGGCACAAGTTTAATCAAATTTAATGATGTTATTAAAAAGAGCTCTTTTTGAAAAGCATGTACCACAAAGCTTACAACAAAAATGTATAAATTGGTAATAAAACCGGTAAGACAGAAAAACAAAAAAAAAAAAAAACAAATATATCTGTAAGTAAAAAACGCAAATGAGAGGCGGCAGGCCAGAAACACTCTCTCTTTCTGTTTAAAGTAAAAGTGGCAGCAGCTTAAACGGTTGACGACTTTGGCAGCCAAAATACTTCAGCAACAACAACAACAATCAATATAACTGCATAACTGCCGACAAAATCAAATAAGAAATTGTTTGATAATAAAAGAAAACAAACTAAAAACATCTTCACCGCCAAAAAACACGCTTGCATTAAGAAGAGAAGAAACGTTCGAACGACCGACTGGAATCGGAACTTTCCAATCGGTTTATTGCTCTGTTCCACTACGCACATATTCACACAGAGTCACCACACACTATCTAGACACCGTGAAGCTGTCACTTTGTCATATTGTTGTTGCTGTTGTTGTCGCCGTTACTGTCAACAAGCTCGGGCGCGCACAAGTCGAATCATACCGCACTGCTCGCTCAACCAATACTCTGTATTTCTGACGCCCCCCCGCCCGTTAGTAATACACTCGGTCAGCACGTTCCACCTCCTTATGTGGCGCGATGTGTAACGATTCTTCGAATACGTTTTAAAAGAAAGATCAAAATCAATGGTAAAAGTTGTTCCAATATGTTTTTAGCGTCGATATGAATAAATTTTTTTTTGTTTTTGATTTTCCTCATTTTTACATTATTGAATTTTTTTTAACACAATTTATTTTCTATTTAAATTATTAATTTTCTGCATCGAAGGCTAAATATTTTTTTTTTTTATACTATTTTATCTGTTGAATTCGTTACGAAAGCATTAAAAATTCTTGATTTTTGTAATCAAACAAAAGCCACAACAAAACACACGATTTCGCGTTCAAGTTACAAGATACACGTACGCCTTCTTTTCGTCGCCGTATTCGAACAACGCTCTGCAATCGAAACATGCAGCTTAAACACCGTTCGGTAAAAGACTAAATTGTGGCTAAGACACCAAAGAGCCAAATAGTATATTCAGTTTCGAAAGCGGAGCCAGACAACGCGGCGTATGCGTAAAGGCGCAGACAAGTTGAGAGACTAAGCGAGAGAAACGCGCGCATGCGCAGCAGACACATGCTCTAACGCTCTCACACTTCATAATCGAATCTTTACGTGTGTTATTTATTTTGTTGTTTTGATACGAATTTGAAAATATGTTGAAAACTTCGAGCCAAAATCAACGATTGGCAAGAACTTAAGCTTAAAGATATGTATATATTTTATAGAACATATTATTTTTTACAAAACTTCATTTTATTGTATAAAATGTTTGGTAGTTGAAACTTTTAAATAGTTGTGTTAAATAGTTGTGTTAGAACCTACGAAGTTTTGACCCGACTCAATCGGTATTTTTGTACGGCGTAATGTGCCCCTTCCTCCGACGTTAACTGATCAAGATATTTTTGGTCCACAAATTTTAGTGTATCAGCGTTTAGGTTGGCATCCGTTTTGTATGCAAAATGCACAACTGCGTTAGGCACAAAATTCAGTTCCAGCAATGTTTGATCCAACGGTAAGATATTTTTCGGCGGCGTAGTGAATAATTCAAAGGGTTCATTGGGGTTGGCCAGAAATCCTTGCACAAATTCCACCACTTTCGAGAATAATTCGTGAGGTTTAAAAATGCCTTGCAAAACGTGTCGATCTGGAAAATGAATTCTCAGCACGCACTCCTTATACTGATTTAATTTATTCAGCATAGTTTTTTGACGTTCCAGCTCACGCAACCTCTCTGTCAGGAGTGGCGAATTCTCTGCGCCCGTCGAAGTGCGCTTGAGGTCGCGCAGAACCATTTTGAGATCACTGACAGTCAAATCAAAAAATGAATCGGGTAGATCATCGAGCTGTTTTTCTGTGGCATCTAAGGAAAAGACTACAGCTTGTCGAGGTCCAATTATGTTCACAACTGGTGGTAATTCTGTCTGACCATTCATTTCATCATCAAAGTCTGACTGCGTGCCCACCTGTGGCCTGTGCATGGAATACCCGGAACCAGTACCCCAATCAGGTTTTGGTTTTTCGGTCTGTTCATTTCTAGGCGTCTTTGTTAAGTCATTGTCTTCTACTTCCGGTTGAGTGTCGTTGTCTGATGCGTTTCGCTTTAGAGATTTCACTAAATCTGTGGTAATAGCAAAGCCCCCACTACCAACGGATGACGCAGCAAGACGGGACGTTTGAGGCTGTTCCCCATCGACGTTTCTTGGCTTTTCTTGAACCTCTGGAGGCTTATAGACATTAGCTTGTGTCTTCAGTTCTTCTGGCTTTTTGTCAATAAAGCGAATCATAGCACGTCCTTCTAAGATGCCCAGCGATTTTAACGTTGTCTGCTGCATGCGTTCTTTGCCTATTATCTCGCTTCGCATATAAATAACTACAGGACTTTCAAACTGCTTAGTTTGCTTTTCACATAGTTTAACTACCACTTCCCAAACATTAGTATTTGGTGAAAATTCGAATTGTTGGCGAGTGCCATCTTCAAGCTGCACGCACACAATGACATTGCTAACATTCCGCTTTCGCTCAGTAGGTTCCATCTCGAGCACACAATTGTTGGGTAGACCACTAAAGCGAAACATTTGCGTAAGGCTTACTTCTTTGTTGTGGAACTTTAGACAATGTTCCTCGCTTGAATATCCGTGCTTTTCACATGCTTTTTCTAAGATTTCCAGCAATGTTGTGTTCGGCGAAACGCTAATATTTTGCCGCCTGCCATTTGGTAACAACACAGTGACCTTTTTTTCCATTTTGATAAGCAACTATTCCCTGAAAAATCAGAAAATGGAAAAATCAAAAGCAATTGGAGATATGAACAAGCTCACCCTCAAAAGCCGGCTTCGATTTTTCGAGTGTATTGTTTAACAAAGAAAAATTATACCAAATGCCTTTTTCCAATGACAAAGTTTTAGTTGACAAGATTGTATTTACTTTTTTTTTTTTAAACAAGTGGCAAAAGGCCAAATTAATTGCAAAAATTAGTAAGCAGATTTTCAAACAAAATATGACTCTATTATGAAACGACACTGCAGTATTGGTTTAGCGTATGCGGCGTTGCATTCGCTGGGGATTTGTCTTGTCTATGTAATTTTTGCGAAATGAGTCGAAGATGTGGCTAAAGTGTTGCTCTGAGCCAAGAAAGAGGATGAAGAGCCCCCACAAAAATGGGAGTATCACCCTTGTCAAGAGCGAACCTACCGCGAACATAGGCCACACCAATGCAACGCCAGTGAAACGAGTCACCAATATTGGTTACACATAAGTCTCGTTGGAAATTTATGGAGACATGTGTCATTTCAATCTTTAAAAAACATGGCAACATCTGATTTCCAGGTGGAGTAGTGTCATTCGCATGTTTGCGCAAACAATGTCAATGCGTGTTGATATCAGTTGATAAGAGAGATCGCGCTTTTCAATAATATTCGTTGAAATAAGAAAGGTGTTTGAACACTTTATTTATAAAATATGTATGGAGGCTTTTTTAGAAAAATGCAAGCACTAAGGTAACCGTTAGCGGACTCTTTTAAAAATGTTCCCAAAATATAGAAATTCCCTAACTATGCTGATTGTTGTCGATTACATAAACTTGTTGCAGGTGCTTCTCTGCCAAGACGGCGCAACAGGTGCGGCCGATTAACAAAATATTGATTTCAAACAGAGGTGAGATCGCTTGTCGCATAATACGAACCGCCCGAAAGTTAGGCGTACGCACAGTGGCCATCTATTCCGACCCTGATGTTCAGTCCCTCCATTCTGAAATGGCCGATGAAGCGTATCGTGTGGGAGAAGCTGCGTCGGCCCAGTCTTATCTGCGAGCAGAACGAATCATAGAGATAGCTAAACAATCTGGTGCTCAAGCAATCCATCCTGGTTATGGATTTCTCTCGGAGTCAGTCGATTTCGCAGAGCTTTGTCAACGAGAGGGTATCATTTTTATGGGTCCACCCAGTTCAGCTATTCGCGATATGGGCATCAAGAGCACCAGTAAGGCGATCATGGCTAAAGCGGGGGTACCCATTGTACCAGGTTATCATGGGGAGGATCAATCGGATGAACGTTTGCAAGCAGAGGCGCAAAAAGTCGGATTTCCGCTCATGATTAAAGCTGTGCGCGGCGGTGGCGGCAAGGGCATGCGCATTGCTGAGAAACCAGAAGATTTCTTAACAGCACTGAACTCTGCACGGAACGAGTCACAAAATTCTTTTGGAGACAGCTCAGTGTTGCTTGAACGCTATGTGCGGTCACCACGTCATGTCGAAGTTCAAGTGTTCGCTGATCAACATGGCAATGCAGTTTATCTCTGGGAACGTGATTGCTCTGTACAGCGTCGCCATCAAAAGATCATAGAAGAAGCGCCAGCTGTAAGCTCGAACTATATTGATGTTCCCTAGCCAGTAACTGATATAATTGTATAACTCTAGCCGGGCTTGTCTGAAGAACTGCGCCGAGAACTGGGTGAGGCCGCCGTACGTGCTGCTAAAGCTGTTGGTTATGTTGGTGCAGGCACAGTTGAATTTATTTTGGACAAGGAAGATCTCTCATTCCACTTTATGGAGATGAACACACGTCTTCAGGTTGAACATCCTATTTCAGAGATGATCACAGGAACTGATTTGGTGGAATGGCAATTACGTGTTGCTGCTGGTGAACCTTTACCATTGACGCAATCCCAAATCAAACGCAATGGCCATGCATTTGAAGCTCGCATCTATGCTGAAAACCCAAGGTAATTAAATGGATAAAGTTGGTGATGCATTACTGAAGTAAATTGTATTTTTTCTAGAGGAGACTTTCTGCCTGGTGCTGGCCCGCTTCGTTATCTAGCTACACCAGAACCAAAAGAACATGTTCGCGTTGAAACTGGTGTACGAGAGGGTGACGAGGTGTCTGTCCATTATGATCCAATGATTGCAAAATTGGTTGTCTGGGGTGAAAATCGTTCTCAGGCCCTGAACTCACTTATTGCTCGTTTGGGTGAATACCACGTAAGATTAAAGTAGCCGCCTAAAAAATTTCCAAACTAACGAAACGAATCAACAGATTTCTGGTTTAGAAACAAATATTAACTTTCTTATTGACTTGGCCTCACATCCTGAATTTCAAAACGCTAACGTGCACACTGGTTTCATTGACCAGCATTTCGATACACTCTTCCCGCAAATTTTGGTTAAGGATGAACAACTGTGCCAAGCTGCACTGGCGCTAATCTACAATGAACTCAAAGGAGTTACTTGCAATGCCATCAGTTCACGTGATCCATTCGCTGCTAAACCAAATTTCCGATCTAATTACGATTTGATCAGAAATTACAACCTTAAATATAACGAAAAAGGTTGGTAATTTTTAAAACAAAAAAAGGACTGACATATTTTAATCGATTCTAATCAATGAACTCTTCCGCGTAGTTTTTGCAGTCTCGGTGAAATACAATGGCGATAACATAGAAATCAAAGTTGAAAATGGTGACTGGAAGTCTGTTCAAGCGACACGTGTCAATGAAGCCGGACGCTTAAAGATTCGCGCCAATATAGACAATAACATTTCAAAGTTCAATGCCAATATTGACGGCAGCGAGGTGACGCTATTTTTAGAGGTTGGTAGTTTGAACAACTCTATACTCAAAAATATGATTTACTTTCATTTTGCTTAATTTTCAGAGTGGCAAATTGAGTCTTGACCTGTTGCAGCCGAAATTTCTCAATGCTCATATCGATCCGCTTGGTGCTGGCGCATCAAAGGTGATAGCACCAATGCCGGGCGTGTTGGAGAAAATTCTGGTCAAGGCGGGTGATACAGTGAAGAAGGGCGATAGTTTGGCGGTACTAATTGGTAATGAAAATTTTGTTTAGAATTCGTTTATGAACTTCGCTCATTACTCTTGTTTTTATGGATTTTTTACAGCAATGAAGATGGAACATATTTTGAAAGCGCCCAAGGACGGCATCATCAAATCCGTTGGTGGCGCTAAGGGCGATAACCTTGCCAAAGGAGCTGCAGTTGTCACGTTCGAGGAGGAAATCGATAACTGAATACATATTTGGAATTTTACCAAGTACAGGATTTGTTGCATTTATTTACATCTCTCCTTTTTATATTTTCTTTAGACATCAAATGTCTCAATATATTTAGTGATTTCAATGTTGCATTTATTAAGTTTAAGTAAAATTTGTTATGGGAATTATACGTGTTTAATAACTAAAAAACATTAACACAGAAGTTTTTTTTTTGTCATATGAGACTATGCTAATTTTTAACAACTTTTAAGATTTACCTTGTTGGTGTTGCAAACATTAGCATAACTAGAGACAAGTCAGTAACTAATGAAGCGATTTTTCAACTTGTATTAAAAAAATTTATTTTGTAATTAACTTTTGATTGTGAGTACAGGCTTTTATCTTATGGAGGTGAAATTTATTCGATTTGAATGCGATTCCTTTCATACATCGAAAATAACACAACTGTTTTTGTTTTTTTATTCCACAAAATTTTCGTAAATTGTTTTTATTTTGTTTACCTTTTATAAAGCGTAATTTTTTTAAATATATCTATAACAGAATTAAATAAATTAATTAAAAAAAGTCCGCCCATTCCTTGTTCGCTCGTTTTTCTGGCTACATGCGCTCTGTATTATTTATGCGCTTTTCTATCATTAGTTAGTTACAAATAGACTTGAGGAAATTATTTTTTAGAAGTATAAAAAGCAGCAATTGTTTAAACATGTTTAACTTAAAATCATAAACAGACCTGTTCATGGTTCCAAATCTTAGTGAACATATTTAGGTTCCAATTGAATTCAATCAAAATTTGTGTACTTATATTATTTGAAGTACGTACTTCTTAAAATTATTGGGACTTTAAATGATGAAAATATTTAATTTGCATTCTAGAAGAGGTTTTGATAAAATATGTCAAAAATCTGTCATATAAAACACTAAAATGTCATAAAGGTATTAACAATGTTCTCTTACTTCAAAGATACAAAAAATAATACGTTAATATTAATAAATCGTTTCTCGCAGGCGTTTTCTTGTTGGTAGTATTGTGTTTCATGAAGTTTGGTATTGGTTTTTTTTTTATTTTTATTTTCAAAATTAGTTTAACTTTTATATGTTCATACAGCATAAATAAGTCGGTTATATCATAACTATTTACGCGTTATTATCCATAGTCGTTTTCGTTCTGATCGTTCTATTAGTTAATAATTTTATTTGGTTTTTTTGTTATTAAGAATCATTTCGCTTGCAGTTGTTGGTCGTTAGCTTTGTTTTACGTTTAAGTAGTAAAACGTTTGTATCGATCATTTACTTTACTTCGAGAGAAATGGCGCTGAAAATTTTTTTTTTTTGAAACGCTATTTTTTGTTTTGTTTTTATGATCCATAAGGGCAACAGATGATCGACTGTTTGCAGCATTAAATGCTATATAAATTGTATGAAATTGTTTTATGGTTTGCCAATTAAAAACAAAATATATTTATTTTTATTTATTTAATCGATTGACTTTAAAACAACAAAAGGCCAATTCAACAACCTCAGGCGCTGGTCGTGCCCTCCTCGACGGAGTCCGCAAAAAAAAATATATATATATATATATGCATATATATGTATGATTTTCATTTGATGTCGACTAGTTTTTCACTTCTATTATAAATCAATTATATTTTATATTGAATTTCCTTTTCTTTAATATGATAGGGGAGTTATATAATCATTTTATTTTTCTTTTCTTTTGTTTTTTTTTTGTATTTTTTTGTTTTTTTTTTTTAACAGAATATTTTCTTTTTCTTATTATTTTTGTTACTGATTATTCTTTTTTTTTTTTAGTGTTACTTAAAAATTAATGTAATTTTTATAATTTAAAGTTTTCTCTCTTTAATTCATTAAATTATCTACGTTATTTGCTGTTGTTATAATTGAGTGTTGTTCAGTGCTGATTGTTGTTGTAGTTGTTGCTGATGTTGAAATTGTGGTTGCTGGTGTTGAATTTATGGTTGTTGTTGTTGGTGCTGTCGTAGATGTTTCTGCTGCTGCTGTTGTTGTTATTGTAGTTGTTGTTGGTATCAGTATATTACTAATTTTTGTATTTACATTATAAACTACATTTGAATTTGTTGTTGTAGATGATGTTATCGCTGCTGATGTTGTTGGTGTGTTTATAAAATCGGCCGCGGTCGTTGTTATTGTAGCACTGTTATCCTTATCCACTAATTTTGCCTCCTTGTTAGTTTCGCCAGGGTTTGTTAGTTTCCAGGCGCTGGGTTGCTGTTTTTTTTTAACGCAAAGGAAAGAAGACACAAAAAAAAAGACAATTTTTTATTAAATCAAAGAAACTTAATTATAAATTTTGAATTATTAGCAACAAAAATATAATTTTTTAGCACAAGCATTAAAAGCAGTGTAAGTTGGTTCTAAGCATTTGTGAGCCTTTAACAAAACAACGTGACATGGCGGGACGTGACGTTTGTGTTCCTGATGAAGTACAATGAAGATTATGGGATCGAGCGTACTGAATATTGAAGGCTAAACTGCGACAAAAAATTCAATTTAACCAATTTAAAGAAAGATTTTTTGTTTACCGTCGTTGGCAGTGTATTCAAGAAAACTTTTACCTCTCGAAATTTCATGACAACATCCAGAAAAAATTCGTCGAGTATTTCACATATTCAAAAAAAAAAAAAAAATAATAATGACTTTCGCGCATCTTTAATCCACGATTTGTAAAACAAAATGTTTTCTGAGAGCGTGTATCCAACAAAATGTTAGATTGAACCTTCTACTTTACATCAAATGTGCCTAAGTTCTATTACTTTGGTCATGTCGCGTATTTCGTTCTCGTATATACCTCTAATATCTTTCTCATCGTAAATTAAATATTTAATTTAAGTGTAAATGACCTTAGCGCAAATAACGTGCTTACTAACTATATATATATATATGTATGCATGTATGTAGATATGTATATGTGTATTGATACGAATGAAGAAACGAAATATCTACAATTTGATATTAACGAATTAAGTCAGAGCTTCATTCCTGAATGATTTTCACTGAGAAGAGTGCAATTGCAAAAGAACAGCTGACAAAATCAACAAGTAATGTTTGTGGATAAGTGATCGCTGTGGTTCATTTTGAACATATGTGAGGGTTGGTTAAACAGCATAAAAATAAGCAACTAATGAACAAATTCGAAAATTAAATTTAAATTAGCTAACTTTGAAAAGGAAAATCAAACTAACAGCGAAAACACATAGAACGCATTGTTCGAGTCAAATTTACAAATTGATTAGATTTGATTGATATTATGTAGATTGATTAATTTTTTGTCATGTTATCGATTCATAGCAATACTTTTGAAAAAAAGACATACTTTTAATGAGTCACAAGGCAATAAGTTTTTAAAATTTTCGTGGCTCACAATAGCCAAACAATCGGACAAACTTATGGACAGCTGGATAACTGTTTATTTTTTATCGTTTTCTATGTTTTCGCTTCAAACAGATTCACGAAGTGTTGCCGTTGTTACCACGTTGCTGTTGTTGTTGTATTTGTTGATGTGACTGTTGTTGTTGTTGTGATAGGTGATGATGTTGTTGCTGCTGTAGCTGTTTACTGCCTTTGGTCGCAATTCGCTTTTCATTGGAATTCAAGGGGAAGAATTTCGTTAGAAGTTAAATGTTGTATAGGATAGAATTTAAAATGTACACATGTAAGAGAGAAAGTCGGAAGGCAAATAAGAAACCATGAGAATATCATAAAAAGGTAAACACATGATCAGAGAGTACTATTTATATGTATGTATATATATATCCTAAACCACTTAACGGAAGCTAATCCTTCTGACCCACTCCTTTGTCAATATTTAATTCAAGATATAATTACCGTTTTGGGCGAAAGTTCCAACTGTTTGATGAAACTGCTTAGCCCGTTTATATTTGTTTCAGTCGCAGTCTCATTGGCTGTACCCTGTGTAACCACATTGCCGGTACTTGCATTTGATGAAGTCGTGGTTACTGTTGTTGTTGATGATGCAGAAACAGTGGTCACAATGGGTGCAGGCGAAGTTAACGACGATGGTTGATACAATGGGACATGTCTAATTCGCATTATCCGCTTTGGATGTTCTGATTTAGCCGCCCAGTCCACCAATGTAGATGATTTGCCGGATACAACACGAGCAATGGTTGTTGGTTTGTGAGCTGGACTAGCGGGCACGTTTTCACTTCCTTCAGCTGCTTGTTGCGACGGCTGATTTTCCTGTTTGTTATCATCGTTGGACTCAATGTCGGATTCATTGACTTCTTCCTGATCCTAAAAATTAAATATTCAATATCTAACTTATATAAAAGAAGATGAAAACTATTTACTTCTTCTGGGCATAATTCATATGCCTTAGCACATGTTGTCTTTGCTGACTGGGAGCGTTCCAGCATATAGCCATTGGTGTTATCATTGCTCTGTGCTGGCGGCGACCACGAATAGGTATTGTACTGACAACCAATGCCCCGCTGTCTATCCAACTCGTCCTGTAACCACTCAACCGCAATTGTCCAGTGCCTTGTTATAGTTGGATTCGTGTTGAGCATATGCAAAGCAATATGTGATTTGTGGAACAGTTGAGTTAGGCATTTGATTATTTGGTATGCTCGCTTCTGATAGTGCGTCTTTGCACGTTGTATTGTTTCAAGGAGTCCTTCACGCTCCTCGGCCACACCGTTAAGTGCATTGTGTATGCGATGATGTTGCCACGAATCTTCAATTAACAGAATATTCAACAAAAGTTCAGTGTGATGGCGCATATCGTGACAATAAGCAAATCCACATTGCCAAAGCAACTCAGTTAACACGGAACGCGAGAAATGAGGATTCTCCCAGCTACAATACTGAAGTAATTTAAGTCCCTCTTCACCAACATTTGTGTCTTCTATAAGTTTTTTGATGTAACTGCAAAAAGGAAATGATTATCAAATAAGACCAGGTTTTAAAAGCGATTATCTAATTTTACCTGGTGCGATTAAAAAGGATTTCTCCGCATTCAGGTGACAGAGGCACCAGTTCATCGTGGCTTACGTTTGGATCCTTAAATGGGTTCGTCAAGGGGCGAGCATTTTGATTTGAACTCTGACACTTGTCGCTTATATCGCTGCAGCGAATCAAATGCGAGACAACCTGATGTAGTTTACTAAACTCTGGATACTGGTATTTGATTGGTGGACCCGGTCCCTCATCTAAAGCTACTTGCATAAATATGTCTGGTACATTTAGCTAATACGAAAGTGAGTAAAATTTGGTTAATGCGAAGTAGTCATAACAACATTTTTTATATACCTTCAGTAATTGTTGTTTTTCCTGTATGCCAAGGCCCACATACATGCTGAACAAGCTGAAATAGTGCGGCAAATGTTTTCCGTAGTCCGCTGCTTCTGACTTCAGCAAACGTAATACACTGATGAGCACCTGTTCGCACAAGTTGCTACCCTCGTAACCAGCAAGAGGTTCATCGTTTATGGCAAAATGACAAAAGAATACAACTAATTTCACGAACACAGTGCGCACTTCCGGTGATGGAGCCATCAGTATATACTCTCCCAATCGTGTTGATGGATTCAAAAGAGCATGATTAGCAAACCACTTTCGCACAAGCGAAGAGGAACGTATGTGATGTGACAGTGTGTCATACCTGCCAAATAAACTCATCAATAACACATTCTGTTAACATTAAAAGAACAACTTAATGTACCATTCAATAACAGGACCGCGTAGAGATTTCTTTGTACGAAATCCGGTATGGAACAAAAACTGTGATGCCAACTGCACTCCCAAAAGTGAAAGCTCTTCAGTCGCTGGTAACTAGGAGAAAATTTTTAAAATTAAAGCATTAGGAATTTGGATGTCTCGTTCATTGTAATTCAAACTTTATGAGAAAGTCATAATTAAGCATACCATTTTATCACTTCTTGTTGAGGGAATACTGCAGCTAACTAGCTTTTTAATAAAGTTGAAAAATTCCACAGAGAATATACTCTTTGAATGCAAAAATCGTATATTTTGATGTCTATTTCAAAAATAAAAAATACAAAAAATAAATATGAAGTCATGGGAAAATTTTGTATGAAACTCACCTAACACTACGTTCAATTGGCTTTGGCAGCGGCAAAACGAAATTACGACTTTCCGCCAGAGAAAGTTGCTCCACACTTGGGTCAAATGGTATAGGATTTTGATCACAGCGTGTGTAGAACAGCATGTATGCATTCCACCAACGCTTTTGTCGTCTGTATTGCATGCGCTTCAAATTGTTGTCGTATATTTCACCCATGTATTCGCCTCCAAAGCATTGCGCCTTCATTTCCTCATCTTCGTGCATCTTGCACTCGGTCACTTCGCCATCGTCGAACTTATACCATTGACCTTTTCCAGTAGCTGGGTTTCTGTTGATTTACAATTAATGTAAGATTAGTTGCGAAATGCATTTAACAATATAATAAACGTCATACTTAGACAGAATATAACTAAAGTAATGGCCACCAGATGCCTGTCCACTGTGCACAACAATGCCGGTCAATTCGTATTTTGTTGTCTCAACATTTGTTTGACAATTATCACCTACTTCAATTATTTCACCTTCCAGTTTGGCTAGGCCAGATACTATTAAAAATTATTTACAAGCGTAATATGTTTATTCATACTTTATTATAATATTAATTATTATTTTATTTACCTGTATAAGGCTCCATATCCAGAATACGTGGAAACTCAAAATAATCGTTGAACTTAATCGCACAGACTCGCTCGTAGTCATATTCAAAGCGCTTTAACTGTATGGCTAATACAGGTGGCAACTTCTTGACGCATAGCCGTTTAACAGTAACTACCTATGTAAATCAGAACAAAAAAAAATTAGGTTAAAACCGATTTAGACTTCTGAACCAAGAGAGACTTTACTTTTTTATCACATTTATCACAATGGTATGCATCAGCTCCCTCAAGTAGTTCACCTTTCACATACTGCTCAAGAGATTCCGTTAAAGAGCTATGGTTCCTAATATCAACGCTAAATACACTAAATGGTTCCTCTTTGGAATAACGGTGAGGGCATTCTTGACAGATTTTCTGATCGCTAAAGGAGCCACCAAGTGTCGCATTCATAAGCTGGGTATGACCCAACGCCTTTAAACCTTCGTCGAGACTTTCAAAAAGTGACATGAAAAATTCGACGGCATCTTGTTGTTCACGCAGATTGACAGGTTCTCCTTGTAATCTGTAAGCGCATATAAATATTACATGATGTATAACGATGTGGTCAAAACCCAATACTTACTTAAAATGAGTCCAAAGGCCCCGTGGTACATAAAACTGCAATGCACTGTGACCAAGATGGGCAAATATCGCTTGCACATGTTTTAGTATAATAACATGGTAACTTTTTCGGACATCATTGGTCTCATCGTTGTTGCTGGCGGTCGAATTGAATAGAGCAATTAACCCGAGCTCAGCATCGCCACTAAAATCTTCATTCTCATTTGTGGCAGCGCCATCAGCCTTCAAAATGCCGATGCGAATAGCAGGCACCATGTACAGCTGCTGCAACACCGAGTTCATGTAACAAGTGGCGCCAGCATTTTTCAGTCCGCAAAAACCTTTAGGTTGTCTCGGACCCACAGGTGGCAGATAATCCCATTCACGTAATGGATCAGTGTCTACAAAAATTGTATTTTAATTATAATATAAATATAAAAAAAACTATAAATGAAAAAGATCATCACCTGTGCACACGAAGTCAATTAGAGTATTGGTAAGTAGCTTCATGTTAGGAACACAATGTTGAGATAGAGCGCTTAGCAAATCACAAGCGGCAGCTATGGTATGAGGGCTACGGCAAACCGGGGGTGGTGCAGTGTCCTGCTTCAGTTTGCCATGCTTGCGTAAATGCAAAAATTCTCGAGACGCCGTAAAAAGAAAATCGTCAATCAGCTCATGGATCAAATCATTAAGTTGTGCCTTTGATTCAGGCATTAAAAAGAACAATAATTCCTTAGTCAGACATAGGTGGCCCTCCAGTAATTCCTCGTGAACTTGTGTATCACCCGATACTTTGACATTTTCGCGTACTTTCTGCAACCACTTTATTTCATCTGCCAATAAACCCTCAACAATCTGAAGCGACCAATTGCAGACACAACCATATGCGAGTGTGCGGCACAATAGTTGAAAAAAGTCCGCACAAGTTGACTCGTGTTGCGGCACAAGAGTTTTCAGTGAGCTCACCAAAAGATTAACCATATAGGCAAAGGGTCGCCGGTCACCTGCGCAATATGTACATGCAAGAAATAGTTGCTCAGCAGCAACTTGTCGAACATGTCTCGAAGGATTTTTTAACACAATTGATGTAATGAATTTGGGCCAAATTGGATCGTTACTGAGAGCTTCATTTGCATTTGGATTGAGTATCAAGGAAATGGTAAGTACTTCCAGTGCTTCCTTGCACATGGCATAATCTTGGGTATCCGGCATAGTAACGTTGTCTTCAAAGTCATTGCTACCACCGAGTGATTGAAGATTTCCACATGACGAAGCCCAAGCCAGTTGTACAACCGCTTTTACAGAGCAAATATTTGGACACGCCCACTGCAGGGTTGAATTAAATAACGTTCTGCAACGTTCGCCTTCTGGACTCGCGGAAAGCATTTCGGCAGCTAAAATTTCCGCAAGTTTTTTAGAAATAGAGCCCAGGGTGCTCTCAGTTGACGACAATAGTTGTTTAAGTATTTCCACTTGAGAACGCGTGCCAACATCATAATCGCAAAGCAACGGTTCATCGCCAACTCGCAATAATACACAGCTAACAATGTACAGAAACAACTTGACTAGACGCAGAACACACTGAAAAGAGGCACGTTTTGTGTGCATATCCGCGTTGGGCAGAAAATTGTTTTTCGTCAAAAGCTCTAGTATAAAGTGTGCACATCCCGAATGCAGCCACGACGATTGAATATGTAAAGCAGCTTCACCATAGGGATCAATAGCAGGGATGAGTAAGCCGTGCAGAACGCTCAAGTTATATAGTACCTGAGCTGGTGATGGGTGTAAAAATATTACCTCAGGTGTGCAGTCTTGCGGATTTATCTGTCAAATAGCGTTGTATTAGATTTAACAAATTTTAATTTAGATTTCGAAATACAATACCTGTTCTACACTTGGTAAAGTATTCTGATCACTTCCACCGCTCACATTTAAAAGTTCATCTTCACGTTTATTAATTTCTTGACCCGGAATGCGGCACATGATTTGCAACATCTTTACAGTTTGGCGATCACTGGGCAGCAATTGCAATAAAAGCTTGGCACTTTCACGCAAACGGCCATGTTCCAGGTCACTTCCCAACTGGTAAAGCTTTAGAAAAAATTCTGTGTACTGGTAGTTTTGTGAAATTATTACACCTGGTAAGGTGTTCTCAGACTCGACTCTTTGCATGTCGGGGCATGGACGTGGCGGTGATCCAGTACTTGAATCGCTTGATGAATCTGGACTGCTAGCTAGCCCAGTCCCGATTGGAGTTAATTTCGCTGTAAGTATCATTTTATCTCTTATGGTATACTGATACAGTGGATTAATTTCGTCGGTAACTTCAATTAGTTCGCAATTGTTGTAAAATAGGTCTACTTTAATGTTAGCCAAGGATGAGCCCTTTATGCGCTTGAGTAGATTACGTTTAAAAGAGGCCATAGTCTCATTTCCGTGAGTTGTGATCTCAATATCGTCGATTGGTCGGCCTGGGTTTTGGAAACGTATGTAGAGGCTAGTTTCCTTACCGCGTGTAACTCTTGCTAAAGGCAGGTACATGCGGTCTCCGTTAAAGGACCGATCGCACTCCTTGATGTATTCTTGCAATACTTTGATAATGCGACACATTTTCTCAGCCTCAATAAATCTCATTTTTGTATCTTTCGAATCGTTGGTGTTCTCACTTGAATTGGTGTCGTCAATCAAGGACTTGCCTAATATAAGTATGTTACTGTAGTGCGTTCGCAGTCGTTCACAGCATTCTCCGATGAACATTTCGTGAAAATCGGAAATTTTCTCTTGCAGTCGTGGTCCCAAAGCCGTAGAAACCTCTTTGAGCAGATCTATCGCCTTATTAGCAATTTCTTCTCCGCCAGTGGTTATAACACGCCAGAGATAATCCTTACCAATCAGGTCTTCATTGTCCAGTATGTAACCTCGATGAATTGCTTTCAGTTTATCCTCTTTGGAATTAACAGCTTTAAAAAATCGCTCAAAACATTTAATACCACTTTCTGTGAGCAAATGTGGATCCAGTTGCAATATATTATTTTCAAAAAAGTCCTTATTGATTCCTGGGTCCAAATCTGGTTCTTCGCCCATTAGTTTGCCGAACCAGCGGAAACATTCTTCACGATCGGAGGGAAAAACTGCATTGACAGCCAGACAGTGCCAAATTTGCTTTGCCTAAATCGAAATTCTATTAACTAAAAATATACTTTAAGTTTAGATGGTGTGCTTACTTGATCTGCACATAGCCACAGTTGTCCGTCTTTAAGTAAAAATTTTAGGAAATCCAAACGTTCCGTTATTTGCATAAAGTGCGGATATCTACCATCCACACGCATTGCTACAGGATCTACGTTCGGGGTTTCGATGACTATGGAACGCACTTTATCCATATATGCTGTTAGACTATTTGTTACCAGTATAACAAGGGAATAGTCATTTTGAAGCCGTTCAATCACTTGTTGTCTGTTAGCTGCTTGCTGAGTACGAGGTGCATGGTTTGGAGTGGTGTCGTAGAGGCAACAAATTTCTCGAATTAAACGAAGGGCTGGCAAAACCCAAGAATCACCAGACTTTAATTCGCCAACGCATTTGTCTAGCCAAACAATCTTCTGAGCATCTCGTTCCTGGGAGCAACTGTAATCCAGGATTTTAACATGTGCAGCAAGGGCCTGATCCAATACTTCCGGTGGCACCTCCTGACTATGAGCTAGTGTCCAAAAAAGTTTTAGAACCTTTTGCGCCATTACACCGTTCTTATCATCTTCAGCTAAGCGACGTATTAATTCAAGTAAACGTTCTCGTTGCCGTTTATTGGCCGTTGTCATGCTGGCCTGAAAAAATTATACATAGAAGCCATAAATAGTAGGTAATAAAATGAGTATAATACAATATAATCACAAACCTGAAACGATTCAAATAAATGGTCCAACTGCTCCGGAGTAAAATCCCAAGCAAGTTTAGCCAAAAGGTCATGTACATTTTTTACAATAGCTTCATGTTTTCCAGCCTGGGCACGCCAGACAGCATCTAAATCCTCCAGTGTTAATGCTTGTTCTTTGATCAAAAAGCGAATAATCTTTTCCAGCTTTTCAACATATTGCGGCTGATGTAAGGAGTCTTTCAGAACAATCCCAAGCACATCAGATGATTTAATCCAAGCCTAAAGTTCATAAAAATTAATTAATAATATTTACTCAGAGCATCGTAAAAAATACATACCGCCATACGTTCAGCTGTAAGCCAATCCATATCATCCTCGGGCATGCAATGGGGCAGTTGCTGTGATCGATGAGTGTAGTGTGCAACCGAAGAAAGAACCTTATTTATCTCATTTAGTGCATTCATTTTACCATTAAAACTGGAAACTTGAAGAAATCGAAGAATCATTTTCAGACGGAACATTTCCAAGTCTCGTATGAGTTCCTCTTGACCCGTTAAACGACTTGCCAAAAATCGAGCTGATTTCACAATGCCGTTGATGTAATCGTTACGACCTTCTGGTTTCACTTCACGCTTAAGTTCCTCATCCGTAAAACTGTCCAATAGATCTAATACAACATTCCAGATTGGCATAAAGTATTTAGATATAGTAGCTGGGGTCAAAAGTTCATAACATTGACCAAACGGACGCAATAAGCTATGAATTAGTGCCAAAGTCAAGCGATTATCTTGACCGTCATCAGATACGCAACTCTTTAAGTTGGCTTTATTTGCAGTGAAATCTGTGCATACGGCAGCCTTATCTTGGTTTCGTTTCAATAATTGCAAGCCATGATTAAATCGTTCGAGCAAGTTGTCAAATCCGCCCAACTGTCCAAAACGGTTTATGAGATCGACAAGCCATCCCCGAGGATTTTTAGGCTCAACCGGTGGCTTGGCATACATTTTATTGCTATCGAGAACACCCCAAATGCACTCAGGTGGTGCAAAACATTCCGGCTGCCGTGCCGCGTTAAAAGTATTAAACTTATTATCTGGGTCAAACACAATGGCGAGCAAGTCGAGTAAATATGGATTATCACGATGCATGTGTATGGCAATTAAATGCAGTAACTTTCCGCAGGAAACAAGAATGCAGTGATGTATATTGTATTTCCACGAATTGACAGCTTCATCGGTAAGAATCTTTGAAAATGATGTGGTCAAAGCGTTGCGATAAAACTCAACACAAGATTCACACTCATGATCGACCCCTAATATAAAATACAAATATATTAATTTAGCTTTTCATTCTAACACTTTGGGTGCGTATTATAGATGCTACGAACTGACCTGCCGCTGAAAGATCTATTGCCGCATTGAGAAGTATCTCCAATTCTTGTTCCGGCAAGACGGGAACCACCCATCGTGGATTCGAAATCTTCTGTGTCAGTGTACGCAATTTAGCCGTTGGAAATGACGATATAAGTTTCTCAGGAGATCTACATTCAAAAATTTTTTGTGTTTTGTTATGAGTTATTATTAAATTATACTGTAATCATTTTGTATATGGTACGCTCTAAAGATAAACAACAAATGGTGATTATTTCTTTTTCAGCATTTATCGCTGCGACGTCACTAACATTGCTCTCTTGTGATTACTCTCACCCTTCATTTTTGTTTTTCTATTCATTGTTAGGTGCTGATGACGCTACTCATTATTTATTCGAATCAACAAAATACGCAGTAAACAAAGTGTTTATATAGAAAATAGATTGGAAGGATTATTTCTTGTTTCTTTGTCATATCTTAACTAAAATGATCAGTTTATTTTCTTTACACAATATTATTAATTTTATTTTACCTCATCATAAAAGAGAGGCACTATAACGTATCATTGAGCAATGATATAAAAGACCCACCCAACTAAAGGATTCAAATAAAAGTTTTTACTCAAATTCGATTAGAATATATAAGGCATAAACTATAATTGCGAAACGTAAACACTAACTTTTTCTAACCTGAAAACTAAAACTGAAACCGAAATGCGGTCAGATTGACACCAACCCCAAGATAATGGCAAATATTAAGTACTTACGACATACACATACTACATACATAAAATCAAACACGCGATTGCAACTTACACATTATCCGCCGCACCGGCGCCAGGACTATCGCCGGACACTACCGTAGTTGAAGTTGACGGCGATTCCGTGGGTTGTACAGCTTGGGTGGCATCTTGTCCGCTACTGTTGTTAGTTCCAGTGCCGGGACTGGTAGTGCTATCGGCAACATTTGTGTTACTGCTACTGTTGTTGCTCGTGTTGCTACCGCCAATACTGTTGCTTGTTTGGCCTCTGCGCGTATCAAACGTCATCGTTGAAGTGCTGCTCGTCGTATTTGTTGTTTTGTTACTTTGTCTTGTCTTTATAACAAGATATTTTTGTTGTGACTGAACCAAATTATAATTAATAGGCACTTTTGGTGCTGTCCGACTTCTGCTTCTGTTAGACTGCAAGGGACTCTGCACCGGTGTTAATGTTCTTCACTTTCTCGCTTAGTAGACGCAGGAACAGCTTCTTCCTAACTTTCGATTGTTTACAGCAAAAGAAAGCTTGATCCTTTACGTCGGTTTACACATTCCGTAGCCAAATGCAAAAATCTATAAACTGCAACGAAAGCACTAATTAACTCAACAAAGGAAAACATGAAACAGAAAATAAAGCAAGTGGCACGATAAACCTGCTCAAAATGGAATACGAAAAATCAATATTATTTAATAGACAATTGAGTGCGAACGGTTTTGCAACAAATAATTAGTAACTTGACAACTGCTTGAACGATTGTCAGAAGAACTCTATTTAAAATACAATTAAATTACATCACTCGCTTTAAAATTATTCACTTGATTCTTTTTTTCTGGTGTATTTTACAACATCCACAACCACGACTCTGCGACAGCCACAGTCGGTCGGTGGTCATAATTTCGCCTGCTTTGCAAAAAAAAAATTCAAGAAATTGTGAATGACAACAGAAAAGAGAACATTACGAAGAGAGAGAGAGAGAGAGCAGCATATGACTGCGAGAGTTGCCAAACTAACAATCAAATGTAAAGTTATTTAACCGATTGCTCAATCCTTTGGAGAAATATTTTTAAATTTATTTGTTAAATTTCTATACCAATATTTGTTAAATTGTTATCATTCTCAACAATGGTTTGTAGTATTTTTAAATAACTCTCCGACTATAATCAACGGTCGACTACCCTGATATTACTGCAGTGAGTAGACGGTGAAATGCAATGAGAAAATGCATAGCCGACTATGGTGAATTATGCAAAAAAAAAAAAATAAATAAATAAATAAAAAGAAAATAGGAACAGCGAAATTAGAAGTACTTAAAACAAAATTTGAAAGTGGTAATAATTACTTCTATAAGATTGCGAAATGAAAAAAAATATTAACTATAAATCAGCTGATTTTCGCCTCAGCAATGCAATTGTCTGATTATAAAATTTGTCAATTAAAAGTTGGAAAAACTAATTACATGGGAAAAACCATGCATAATTGCATTAAGTCTGCATTTATATTTATAGCATCTATACTTCTCGCCTGTTCTTTCCTATTTTTTGTTATTTCGCTAATAAAATTTACTCACCATTTTGCATCCGCCCAAAAAACATTTAGCTTCAACAAAGCTTCCTTCCAGATCAAATCACTTTCAATACTAACAATTCACTTCGGCTTTCCACTTTCAAATTCTATTTTCCAAATTTCAAGTAACAAATGTCATCAATAAAAGGGCTATTTTCTTTTTTGCAAAAATCAGCCGGCCCGTACACAAAATGGCGACTCCTTTGTGTGTATGGAATAATTTTCACGGCTCGTCAATTGCTTGTTTATGTCGCACTCTTAAATCTAATAATGCGTCAAACTATTTTCTTTTTGCGTTGCGCAATCTGATCACTTCGCGCACATATTGTAAAATTTTCAAGCGTATAATGTAAAAAACACTCTTTTATTTTACTCCCGTGTATGTGCAATTATTTTTTTTTTCGGCTATGCAAAATGTCACATCAAAATTCTGAACTGAAGTGGCTGGAAAATAATGAGTTCGCATATGTTGGCTTGAATTATTACAGCGCTTGGGACACTTCAAAACACAATCGGCCCAATACCGATTTGACACTTAGTGTTCGGCAACACATCAATAATAGTGAGAGTTGTAAAATGATTCGACTTTGACGAGGTGGCCCAATGTGCCGTGGAGTTGTACGAACACAATTGGGATATGTCAATTTGGGGTTGCCATCAGATTAGGGCTGTCATGTCTCCATTGTAATTGGTATTCTTTTGCGCATTTAATGTAGCTAACGACAGACTCGGCTACATTGAACAAAAAAAAATACGTGTCCGTCAATGTAAAAAATTATTATCAAATTTTGATCGGAATTTTTGGTAATTTTTAATGTTGCTCGTGCAGGTTGAGTGGCCCCAAACTGTGTTAAATGGATTACGGTGTTTGGATGTTTACTCTTTTAAAAATTAGATAATATCCAGTCGAAGTCGAAATTGTTTGTGTGGGAAAAATAAAATACGAAAGCAAAAATAATTAGTCAAAAACATCTTGAAGACCTAGCTACCAAAACAGCAATATGCAGCTTCTAATATCAAGTGTTTGTATGGCACTTACTAGCGCTGTCGTCGGCAACGCCTATTACCAGAAGAAACAGTTCTATCCGGCCGTGGTCTACATCACAAAATCGAATGCATCGATGGCGGTGAGTGGATGCAAATTTGCGGAGCGATGGAAATGCAGTGCTAATGAAATTGTCTCTTTTAGGTCATTTATATTCAGTTTTTTGTAATTGTTTTCATGTTTGGGAAATTGTTACGAAAAGTGGGTACATCTAATATTTGGGCGTTTGAAGAAATATCTGAACTTTTTTATCCTTTAAGATATTTTTGGGTACTTTGCGTGCAGCTGAATTTGAACACCTACTCGAGCGTTTTTGGTATGCGCTTACTGAGACATGTCTTGCCTTTACTGTTTTTCGTGATGACTTTAATCCACGCTTCGTGGCATTATTTACCGTTCTGCTCTTTCTCAAATCATTCCATTGGTTAGCGGAAGAACGCGTCGACTTTGTGAGCAAATATATATTTTTGTTTTGTTTTTTAGTTTCTTATTCTTTGTCCTTTAACCTTATTTAACCCAGATGGAGCGTTCACCTGTACTCGGTTGGGTATTTCATATACGTGTCGCAAGTCTTCTAAGCGTGCTGGGCTTGCTCGATTATATACTGCTTATGCACGCCTACAATTCAACATTGGTACGCGGCCCGACAGTTCAGTTGGTGTTCGGCTTTGAATATGCAATACTACTCACCGTGATTGCCAGCACAGCAATAAAATATGTACTGCACGCAGCTGAGATGCGTACCGATACGCCATGGGAGAACAAAGCCGTATTCCTACTTTATACAGAACTAGTAATTGGTCTAATCAAAGTAGTACTCTACTTGCTCTTTGTTGTCATTATGGCCAAGATTTATGCCTTGCCTATGTTTGTGTTCCGACCAATGTTCTTTACTATCCGAAATTTCAAGAAAGCGCTTAATGACGTCATAATGTCACGACGTGCAATACGCAACATGAATACTCTTTACCCAGACGCAACACCTGAAGAACTTAGGCTTTCCGATAATATTTGCATTATTTGCAGGTAAATATGCCCCCAGGGTTAAAATAATCCTTTATAACTTTGTACATGTACTAAATTTAACAACATTTATTAAGAGAGGACATGGTAAATCATGCGAAGAAATTACCTTGCGGTCATATTTTCCATACAACTTGTTTACGTTCGTGGTTTCAACGACAGCAAACCTGTCCTACATGCCGCCTAAATATATTGCGCACACCTAGTGCCAATTCGACCTTGCCCAGACAAGCGGAGGAAGTTCCAGTAGCAGCAGCTCCTGCAGCCGCGGTACCGCCTAATGGCCCCGCATCACCACAAGTCGATGGTGCTCCACGTGGAGATGCTGCTGCGCCGGCGCCTCCTTTGGGCTACGATATATTTGGAGATTCTAGTAAGTGTGTCTTATATTTGTAATTAACATTCATTTTCTTGTAATATAACTTTAGATGCTCTGCCTAACTTTGCAATGGGAGCTGGAGGATCTCCAAATTTTCCGTCGATTCCAATGCTGGCTCCGCTTATGCCTCCTTTTCCATTCTTTGCGCCATATGCTGTTCCCCCTCCACCAATGCCACCAGATCTCACCAATTTAACCGATGAAGAACTCAACGCATTGGAGGGTACATTACGGAAAAATGTAGAAGAGCGTATAAAGGTACACAACCACAAATATAATTAATTTTAGTTTTCATATATATTTTATTTTTAATATCCATAGCTACTACGTAACATCACAGTTATGCTTGACTCGGCTAGCATTTTAATGAACAATTATCAAATAATTGCGTCACGCATGCAGCCACCATCGTCGAACCCGCCTGTGGTACCATCAACAGCATCTACACCGCCCTCGGCAAACAGTACATTGGCGAACGATGTAGCAACCACATCAAATATACCATCTCCTCAGGTGGAACAAAAGGCAAATGAAATAAATGAAAATGCACAGTCGGATCCGAAAAACGCTGCAGTGGCTGCAGAGGCAGCGACAAATAATAAAGTCACGATTGAAGATTTGGGCGCAGATGAAGACGAGGCGCCCTCGACGTCGAAAACAGCTTCAGCAGCTTATGAAAACATTGATCACGGCGATAATACCGAACTGAGCGAGCTCCGAAAGCGACGTCTTAAATCGTTTGAGGAACGTAACAAGTCACCGACGTCAGCGCAATAAGGACTGAGGCTGTACGATCTCTAGACACCCTCTGCTTCTATCTCATCGCATAGATCATACTCCACTAGTTGTGTTTTCTACGATTTGTTCCATTAACCTCTTAATTTTGTTGTTTACACACGCTGTGTTTATTTTAATTTTTTGGTTGAAAATTATGTTGTATGAGCGAAACAGAAAAAAAAAATGCGAAACGAGGAGCAAACTTTATGAATTTTACATGTGCAAGTTCAATATGTAGAAATATATATTGTGTAAAAAATAAAACAAAAATAACTAGAATTATACAATTAAGAAATGGGATAAACTGATGTACTGTATTTAATAATATAATTATGTAAAATAAAAATATAAAGTGTACAATGCAGTATTTATTTCGTATTGACTACACGACAAATTACAGAAAATATCTAACACTAATACTATTTCTCAGTTACATATACAATAAATAAAATAATTGAACCAATATTAACATTAAATTGATCGTGATTCTATTTCACGAAATTCTGATGGATCAGTAAAGCGCACGGTAATTATATAAAAAATTGATGGAAACGGGGACAAGAACAGAAGCGAATAATGGCGGTCCACGGAGACTAAGCCATAGGCGAGTAGCAGCCAGTGAATTACTTGAATTAAGATTTCATTTATTGATATATGATTAAGAATTATATTTATGAACATACTTACTTATTATAACCACATTTTTAATTTCCATTAATGATGAGCGTACGAGTGATTTGAATGTTTGATCTAATTTCATTGAGAAGTGTATCGCATTTGTAACCATTGAAATGGCTATGCATAAATATGGAAATGAATAGTAAATCAATCCACAAGCAACTGCGTGGAAAAAGGTCAATAGTGGAAAAAAATATAAAGCTGCATATATCGGAGATTTTCCAGTGACATTCAGTAGAGTGCTAATTATGGGTCGAATTAAAAACATGTTGATTAGGCACAGAAAGTTGAAAACCAAAACGATTGTTTGCCTGAAAAAGAACATCTCGATTAGATCATAAAATCGAAATTTTACTATATGTTCTAACAATGGCCAAGCCGCTTCCTGCGTGCAGTGTAGGCTCTCATCATAGTCTGGACTTGGATTGTGGAACAGAGTGTAGAAATCACTAAACTTTCGCACGTCGCAGGCATATAGACGAAACTGCCATTTTGGCTCCATGAACAGTATTGAGCAGAGGGCGGCTAGCCCCACTTCCACAATGGCACATGCTGTCAAAACCAACTGGTTCCGGGAAAATCTGAGAAGCCAGAAACAAACTCAATTTTATTCCGTATTGTGGTTGAAAGGATTATAGACCACACTTGCGATTTTTTGCATCCAAATCGATGAAAAAGCAGTGCATCAACAATGGCAACATTGCCATAAAGCCGAGATACAACCAAGAATAGGCACTCAACTCGTCACGACATGGTGTGCATGCGTAGCTTTCGTTTACCTAAAACAAATAAGATTGCATTTAGCCTTTCGTGAAGCAAAGTCAAATCTCTTACCCGGAATCCACGTTCGCAGGCCCCACACTCGCTCCAACTTCCATTCTCACGAAACGTGCGTCCACAGTAGATGCCGGGACAGCGGTCGATAGATATCATACTTAATCTATCTTGTTTAATTTAAATTATTTGTGTGTGAATAACAAAACAAAACAAAAACAATCAAACTTTTTCCAGCAAGAAGAGAGAATTCTTATTCTCCCTTGACTCTATGATGACACGACAGTGCAGTATTGGTATGGCGTATGTCACGTTGTATTCGCTGGGGATGTGTCTTGATGCTTCAATTCATCTTTTTGATTGTGAACACTTTTGCGTCCAGAATGACACTTTTTTCTCATTTGAGTTTAAATAAATGGTGAATGATAGAAAATTGCTTCGTTTCATACAGATGAACTTTGTTGAGTTATATGAAGTAGTGCGCCATTTAAAAAAAATAATTAAAACACACAAAATGTTTCGATAGTTTATTTATATTTATATATTTATTGTACAAATAATAATTGATATTGAAAAGATTAACGGTTGTTATGAAATGAACAGTTTCTAGCTGTACTATATTTTTTTGTGAGAAATCCATTTTAATTTAATCGTTTTCATTCCATAATGAGAAGTAAACATTAGTTACAAATGTTTTTGTTTTGTTAAAACTATAAGTCAGTAACACCATATAATCACCAGAAGGGAAAGGTAAACCACGTATGTGTTCTGGTTTAAAATAGAATCCTTTAACCATTTGCTTCCCCTTAAAAAAATATATGTACATACATATACTTGTTTTTCATTGTGAATTTTGTTATATAATTATTTTACTTACGACGTAGGGACATGTATGATTAATTGTTGAAAACTCTTTGATAAAGGACCATATTATCTTCGCCACGGGATTATTGTTTTTTCGCATAAATTGACAACCGTCAATTTTAATGTTAAAAAGAAAGGGTTTGTAACCATTCTCTCGTTTCTTAAGCTCAAATTGCCCGTCAATGTTGTAGACAGGATGCAAAATATCGAAATTGATATTAAGAACCGTTAAATTTCGGCGTATGGCTTTCAGGCGACAGTTGGAAAACACCACCCAAGATTTGTTGAAGGATTCGCAATATGCATTGGTCATTTTATAGTTGATTGCATCCTAGAGAATAATAGACAGATTTTTTAACCAAAGAAACAATTTGTGATCTTACATATTTCGAGATTGAGAATAACACAATTAAGACAATAATATAATTCTTGATATCCATGATGATCACACTGCGAAACAATCAAAATGAGTGTAAATAACTATTTCTATAAATCGTATTTTTAGCTGAAATAATAATAAAGCAATAATTTACTTTTAAATTCACAAATATAGGTTTCAATCATAATTTAAAAATCATTATTGCAGTAATAAAAAAAAAAAATGATAAATAAGTAAACGTTTCAGTAATTTAGGTATTGACGAATAGACATGAAAAAATGATAATTTAAATTTTGTGATGATGTTTCATGGACCTCCATTGAATTACAATTATAAATACAATATTAGTGTTATCTGTGGTTGTTTAATGATCAATAAGAAAGAAGCTGACTTTGATCTTTGCAAAGATTTGAGGCATTCATTCAGACTGAGAGTTTTAAAATATCAATATACACTTTGCAGTCTAGTCCGACTACTCATTGATGTTAGGTACACTTTGTTTACGAATGTGTGTAAAAAGAAATGGAAAACCATCGACAATTAAAAACATTTAAATCAACAAATTGATCAAAAGCTTACCTGCTGTGAACCATAAGATGAATTTCTCTTTGATAGATTTGGTTTATTAATTTTTGAAAATACAAATGAATAACTTTTACTTTTTTGTGAGAGCGGGCGAAATGCTGTGAGTTTGAATAAAAATAATAATATTCAATATTCCAGAGTTCAAGCACCGATTTGAGTTCAATGTTCTCCCTATCAATGTGACTCGACTGTAGATTTATTCAAGGTCCCATGTATACTCTTAGATAAATTACACAATAACTGTATCAGTACTTAATTTATTCCATAAACGAATAATAGACATTAGTAACAAAAGTTTTTGTTTTGCCAAAAATCCAAGTCAGTAACAGGAGATAATCGCCTGATGGGAAGGGTAAACCATGTAATCGTTCTGGTTTAAAATAGAATCCCTTCACCATTTGTTTACCCTAAAAAAAACAAATAATTGGTTTCGATTGTAGATTGAGTCATACAATTTTTTACTTACGACATAGGGACATGTATGATTAACTGTTGAAAATTCTTTGATAAGGGACAATAGTATCTTCGCCACGGGATTATTGTGTTTTCGCATAAATTGACAACCGTCAATTTTAATGTTGAAAAGAAAGGGTTTGTAACCATTTTCTCGCCTCTTAAGCTCAATTTGCACGTAAATGTCGTTGGCAGGATGCAAAAAATCGGCATTGATATTAAGAACCGTTAGATTTCGGCTAAGAGCTTTCAGTCGACAGTCGGAAAACACCACCCAAGATTTGTTGAAGGATTCGCAATGTGCATTGGTCATTTTTACGTTGGTGGCATCCTGGAAAATAAATATTTTTCTTAAGCCAACTTACCAAATAAATCATATCATACATACATATTTTGACATTGAGAACAACGCAACGAACACGATAATATAATTCTTGGTGTCCATACTGATCACATGACAAAGTGCAACTGAACAATAAAAAAATAATTATTTCGATAAATCGTACTTTCCGCACAGATATTCAAACTAATAACGAAACGATATAATGTGTTTTCCAATTTGCAAATAAAGTTTTTAATCATAATGGAAATGCGAGAATTATCTTTAAGCCAATCTGAAAAACGGAGTAAATAATATAAATACATGTATTTAAAAATAAGTGGAGTTTCAATAATTGATTTTCTACTTTTTCTCACAATATGTTGAGAAAGATACATTTGGGGTTATCAAAGGGGCACATCTAGAACTCCATATCACGGTTTTGTTTCTGCAGATTGGAAGTGACCTAAGTTAGCAGAGATCTGATCTTCTACAATTTTTAAGCTCCCATTTTTGGCCTCTCCCAGTAAAAAGAAATCAATTAACATGCCGACACCAAAATTTATTTATTTTGTTTTGCACTTGTTAAATTAGATCTTCCACAAATGAGAAGTACACGTTGGTTACGAAAGTTGATGATTTTGCGAAAATCCACTCTACTGTCAACAGATAATTGCCTGTCGGGAAGATTAAGCCACGCAAACGCTCTGGCTTAATATAAAAATCCCGTAGACATTGTTTTCCCTGCGTTGAAAAATATAACTTTAAAATTATATCGTTATATGGATTTAAATGAATTTATATTTACTACATAAGGGCATGAATGATTTACAGTTGAAAAGTCTTGGAAGGCTGAAAGCACCAACTTTATGACAGGATTGTAACTTTTTCGAATGAATCGACATCCGTCAATAGTAATGTTGAATAGAAAGGGCTTATAGCCATTTTCACGCTTTTTAAGTTCGACTCTTACGCGTATGTCGTTGACAGGATGCAGAAAGTCGCCATCGATATTAAGAACAGTTAGGTTTCGGCTAATGGCTTTCAATCGACATTGGTAAAATAGAACCCACGACTTGTTAAAGGATTCACAATGCACGTTCGTCATTTTTACCTGAAAGGCCACCTGCAAAAAGTAGAGTTTCTCTTCAAATCGACAACCAAGTTAAAAAATTCAATGCAAAAAATACATTTCGATAAATTAAATAAAAACACAATATGATCACGAAAATAACACTTCTGAATTCCATCTCGAATGTCATCAAATGAAATGTGAAACAAAACAAACTGACTCCAATTCAAAATGCTTGGGTAATCATTTAGCCAAAATAATAATTAGATAATGATTTGACTCTACTAATGATAATTAGATAATGATTTGACTCTACATTTCAATGAGTACATTAAATATGTAAATACAAGCGTGATGATGATTGTTATCGTGTAAGCAAACATGGACGGATTTATAGATGTCAGATGGGACGACTCTTCAGTACAACGTAGGTTGAGTATATTTTCATCTGACATATCCAATTTTGATCGAGGGAAATATTAAAAATACATGCTCAACTTCGTCTGCGTTGGATTTTTGGGTTTCTGCGCGGTTGGACTTTCCCATGTTGTCCATTTGACAGCTACTGGGTTGTTTTCTTTTTCGACTTTTTTCGCTGCCAAGTTTCAAATGCATTTTCTCGGCAGCATTTTCTGCATTTGCTTGAAGGTAACGTCTGCAACGGTGCATCATCGGCAGCTAACATCAAAACTTTTATTCGTTGCACGCAACAAGTTTGGTTTGAGGCATCGAGCATCTACGGTGCAGTGGGCTTATATAAAAAGAAGAGCCATTGCTTTCCACATTTGATGGGTTTTGGAGAAGGAGCAGAGGAGAGGCGATCGACGAGCATCGTAAAAACTAGTTTTTCTATACGAGGAAATCACAGAAGTTGCAATGATCATTGCAACATCATGATTTCCATTAACATCATCATCATCATGACTATATGATGCTTGTTCGTGATGACTTTCTTAGGAGGACATTACGTAAACATTTTTGTTTTTGGTTTTTCCATTTTCGCAAACTCATCTTCAGCTCTTCAGCGACGACGTTGTTGCATGTGTTTTCTGTTTGCCAACAAAGTGAGATTCCAAAATGACGGTGTCACCGGCGCTATCCGCCATCGCACACTAATTGCCAGAGGCGTAGTGCGGGGGTGTTTATAGCTAACATTTTCGTAATAAAAAAAACTTTTCCTCTTAAAAATTTCACCAGATACTTTGAAAACTTGGAAGTTGCTTAAACCACCCTTTGCTTTGCCTTTTAGGCGAACAACTGGCAGTCTATAACTGCATTATTATTACCATAAAATCTCTCCTTTTTTTGAACAACACGTTTGTCAAAGACACGAATTTCGTTTGTTTGCTTGTTTGTGTCTGTGAATGCAGGCAAAACAAGTATGGTAAGTATCTGATATACTTAATTGGCCAGCTAATGCACACAAAACTCAATTGACTTCTTTAATGATTCCAAAACACATTATTTACAAAAAAAAACTTAAGTTATTTATCTGGAAATCTCTTTAAAAAAATCTTTTCTTCTTCTTTAGATTTTTTTCTTTATAATACTCTTACAAGAGTTTATTAAATTTGTCATGAAGCTTGCAACGCTTAGAAAGATACATTACCGACCGAATTTTCATCAAATTTAAAAATAGGCGTGTCTACGCCTCTTTGACTTTCTTAGTGGAATAATGCTTACAAGACGATATAAGCCGAAATTATTTGCCTTTCTGTTTTTTTTATTATTATCAGCTGTATTACAAGTTTGTCGCTTATTCGCATTAACTGTTTTTTAGATAATTGTTGTTGTTTTTTTGTTTTCATTTTGCAAAACTTAATGAACTTAAATTTTGTTTCTTTCTTTTGTTTTTTCCCACTTTATTTTTATAACGTCCAATTTATTTATTTATTTTTTGTTTTATTTTTTAGTTTTTCTGCTTTTATTGCTGTGAGTATATCTTGTTAGGTACCCAAATCCATCATTAACACGTCTACTAGGTCAGTAGCGTCATGACTTACATTTGCTGTTGTTGCTGTAATTGGCTTTTGGTTTTGTTTTTTTAACGTTTGGTTTGCTTCATTATTCAAACTTGCGCTGAGTGGCTCAGACATACATACTTAGTAGCAGATACAAGCGTACAAGCGTGCGTGTCTATTCGCATACAAACACATTTGGTAATTGTTATGACACTATAATTGGGCCAAAAGCAGCAACAACAACAACAACAACGACAAGAGGCAAGACGTTTTGCGGTAGCCAAATGAGACAAGAAGACAAACGGTTTTTTTCTCTTTTTTTCTTCTACACGCAAAAAATTAAAACACGTAAATTTTAAATTAAGTCCATTGTGCGTGAAACAGACATTAATGAACCGTCCATGGCTTATCATATGTATCTTTTGCGTTGGGCAACGAACAACGACTGCAAATGCCACGCCCACGGCCCCTAACACACACACATTGGCACTACGAAGGAGACACAATTTACAATTGCTTTGAAGTTCGTTGTGTCAAAGGAATTGTAGTTGTTTTTATTTGAATAGCGCATTTAAATAAATTTTAATTGGAGCATTTTTTTTTTTTTTTTGTATTTTTTCGTTGGCAATTACAAAAGCTTAAAATGCACAACAATTTCGAAATCAATGAAGTGCAATCAGCCAACACACGAAAACAAACAACAACAAAGTCAATGAGAAAATCAAAATCAAAACCTTCACAACAACATTTCTACGGACAGTTGGGGATTTCGAGACGAAGAGCGACAAACCGAAATGAAACCAAAGTGACAGCAGTTGCAGGAAGATACAAACCCAACGAGTCATGCCCACATAAACAACACTCACTCACTTATGGGTAACCTGATAATAACTCAAGACGAAAATGATTTAACACGTTGTCATTGAAGTCGAGCTGAGGCTGAGCTGAGCTCCGTAGAGTAAAGCTGAAATTGTAGTTTTAGTTGTTGTTGCAGTTGTTGTTATTGTATTTGTTGTTAAAGGTAACGTCGAATTCGAAAATGAAATCGTATTCGAGTGTTGAGTGTTGACTTTCATCTTTGGTCAAAGATGTTACTTGTACTCTTTTGGCTCTGACTCTGAATCTTTTAGCTGCTTCTATTGTTGTTGTTGTTATTATTGTTGAAGTTTAAGTTTTGCAATTAAAGCTCACAATAGTAACAATAACAACAACAACAACAATAACACAAACCGAATAGTCCTTCACTTTGAAGCGTGAAGGTTTCCACTGACCGACCGATCTCTCCCCGGACCGTCTGCCGACCTAGCCCGCGCCCTTAAATCTCAAGTTGAAGTCAAAAATGCCACAAAAAACGTATTCATTTCGGACGCAGCTGATATTTTCCTCTACTCTGATTACACATTTTGCGAAAGTGTACTTGAACAGATGCAATGCAAGACATACATACATGTACATATGTATGTAGGTACTTGAATAATAACAACAGCATTTGTTTCGATCGACAAGGCTCATAATGATAATAATTATAAAATTGTAAGAATGATACAGTCGAAGGTGCACGACTTCAAAATGCGCTACCATATACCTCTTCTAGATATGAGATTAAATTCATTGCTTAAGGGGACGTCCATAAATTACGTGAAGAACAAAATCAATAAAATCTCATCAAATCTCACCTAGGGGAGGGGGTTCATTGGACATTTCATGTGAACTTTTTAATCCTTTAATTTACATTTTTTTTCAAAGTTTTAAGCAAAATCACATGTGAGATATAGAGGGAGGGGTTCGTTAAAATCTCACAAGGGTCTAAATTTCTAAAAAAAATCCTCACGTAATTCTTGGACGTCCCCTAAAGATACTTATAAACAAGATGGGCTTAAACCATTTCAGAAAATACAGACAAACTCATTTATCTTTTAATGCTGATCAAAAGAATATATGGTCTATATGTACTCATGATATACATATATTTATGTATGTATATGCCGCCTGTTTCATATAATCTCAAAAAACTTATATAGCCCATTTAATATTTGGATGGAGGGTAAATAATAATTGTTTGTGCGTTAAATACCAGACGAGATTTGGACTTGAAATTGGTTGAAAGAGCTGTTCAGCAAATTTTTGGCGCTTCTGCTTCGAATAATTGTTTGTTCGATATCTCAGATGATCTTCAATAATTGCCCATTTGGCAACATAAATTGTTATCTTGATGACTTTTTGCTTTGTTTGGCGAAGGGGAAGGGGAAGGCATTCTGGCAAGCCAAATTCGCTTCTTACTTTTTGTTGGCCTAAATGTGCTTACAATCGACGAACAATTGCGAGCGTGTGACAAATTTAAATGACAAAAATTGCACTTTCTTGAAAGCAATAAAAATCTCACCGTACTGACTCATCTCTCCGAACTCTCGGCACCGGTGCCTTCCTGCCTCATCGTCTTGGTCGAAGTTGTCGGCGTCGGCGTCGGCGTCTGCCGGCGGGCAGGTCTTTCATTAAAGCCTTAATCCAAGCGTATTAAAGACAATCACATTGCAAACAGTTAACGAGCGAATTTTGTGTGCGAACGTGAAGCGAAACGTAAATTCGCATTATGCGATAATTTATTTGAATTTCATTTTCATGCCATTTCTTCCCCCTATTTGTACATACATACATACATAATTCGTTTACTCAAGTGTTACTTGTTTTCTGCTGCTGCTGCTGCTGCTTCTTCTTCTTCGCCTTCTTCTTCTGCATTTGGCTTTTGTTCATGTCTTAGCAGCTTCTTCACGGTTATTTTTGCTCATTTGGTTGTTTTTTGTTTTATTTTTTGTGTTTCGCTTTTCAGTTTGGTGAGCAGACACTTGGGTGTAGATACATACATATGTACATATATACTTACATACAAAAACACAAATGTATTTTGACGTTGGCTGGAAACAACTTTTACAACGTAAACTAAAGTCAGCTGTGTCTTGGATACCAAGTTAAGCAAATGAATGGACGTTGTATCGTCTTCAGTGAGCCAAAATTACGTGGCGGCTGAGAAACTTTTGGGAACTCGCAGGTGATACGAAGAAGTAACTCGCTTCTTAACCACCAATTTTCTCAGCATTACATAAGCGAAGATTATGTTGTTGTTTGGTATTTTGAAACTGCTTTGTGGTTTTCGTGAACAGATGCAGGATTTTGATGTTTATGCATTGACAGAATCATCATCACATAAATAATTTAAGGTGTGTACAAGTAGCCATAAGAAGCCAAGCTCCAGACACTTTATCCAAACTCTCAATCAGTATACAATGCGAATTCGACTGAGACTTGAACTAACCCTCTATCACATGACTCATGAGAAGAAAGCCAAAGTCGTTTGGATCCCAATTCTCTAATTCGATAAGGATATATTTTATTGGTTCACTCACTCCTGCCTCATTTTGGAGATACTAAATCAATGCTTCGGCATCGTAGGCCAACCGAAGTCCATCATTAGCTAAATCTGAGCCCTACCCCATTCGATATCCATCATTCGATTTGGAAAACAAAGCTCTTATACAATTTCAAATGCTGTTCAAGTTTCTTTAACCCAAAGACGAAGAAACTTTCAAATCCGAAAAAGAAAATGTCTCTGCTTTTTCACAGACGATTAAATCTGAGAAAATCGATTAGACAAAGACTTAAAATCAATGGGAAAAACTACTTCCTCGTCTATCGATTTCGCGAAAAAGAAAAACGGCGAAAAACAACTGAGAAATTTAAAACATCCTCAAACATGTTGCTAGTGACATCTTTTATTTTTACATTTTATGTGTGCGAAATTTTTTTTTATTTTATCGATTTTTCGGATATCCAACAAAAACAAAAAATGTATGTGTGCCTGTGTACGTCCGTCTCGACAGTTTGACAATGATCATTAACGACAAAAACATTAAGTGGCAAACTACGTTGAAGATGAAAATGCTGCAAGACTGGGTTGCAGTGATCAGTTCATGATGTTGATGTTGATGGCGATCGCGATGATGACGATGCCGATGACGATGATGATGAAGTCGGCATGACCGAAACGAAGTAGTCGACAACGAAATGATAGCGTCGTAGCAGACGTCAGTGAGTGCGCCAGCGATGGCAGCAACGACAGCGAAGACGAGACGGCTCAACGAACTCCATCGGACGGTCGGTTGGCGACGACGACGACGACGCATGCGCAGCGACCGTCGGCAACGCTCAGCCAACGGAGCGAGTATAAAGAGGGCTCGTCTGGCCATTTTCAAAACATTCAGTCGCTGGTTCCCTATTCGAAAGCAACTAAATTTACTTTATAATTTAAGTTTTACTTCTCTCCCCCACACACACAAAACTCACAACTATGAACTCCTTCTCCGTGGTAAGTACAATTACAAGTGCAACAACAACAACCACAGTCACAACTACAAAGAAAGAGCTTGTGAGAGCCGCGAAAGGATTATTGGATGCAATTAATAATGGATAAATATTTCACTTGCCTCTTGCAGTTCTTGGTGTTCGCTCTGGCAGCACTGGCCGCTGCAGAGCCACCGTCCGGCTACAATTATCCGCGTGGTGGCGGCGGCGGAGGCGGTGGTGGCGGATTCGGCGGTGGTTTCGGTGGCGGACTCGGCGGCGGCGGCGGTGGTTACCAGGCCGTTAGCGGTGGCTTCCAAACGTCCGAAGGACAAAATGTCGATCCGCAACTATTGGAGCAAGTGCGTCAGATTTTGCTGAATGAGGAGAGCAAATCGGGCGGTGGTGGCGGCGGCGGCGGCGGTGGTGGCGGCTATCCAAGCGGTCCCCCGTCTGGCTCATATGGACCACCATCCTCATCGTACGGCGTGCCCGGCATTGGCGGCACCGGCGGTGGTCGTGTTGTTGGCATCGATCTTGAAGGCGTGCGTCAAGCAATTCAAGTGGCACAATTCGCCCAGCAGAGCACACAAGCCGGCGGCGGTGGTGGCGGCGGTTACCCAAGCGGTCCACCATCTGGTTCTTATGGTCCACCATCCAGACCCGGCAGCAGCTACGGCGCGCCCTTCTAAGTCCACGGTTCACTCGCTAGATCATCTCAAAAGTTAATTTGCTGCCAAATATGAAAATCAAACGTAAGGATGACACATTCTACATAATTTTGAAAGGCAAAATGAGCAAAAAAAAAACTACAAAAAAAAAAGGAAATAGAAGAAAATCGAAATCGCGCGCCAATCTCTCAAAAGCTCCTGAGTGGAATGATATCGGAGCACAACAACAACAACAATAACCAGAGCAACAACACGGAAAATACGTTTCGTAGTGACCATCAATCCAATTCCAACACTGAAGTGAAGTTGTTGCCAATGTCAATTTCTCGGAAGAAAGTTTTCTTTTTCAACTTCAAACCTTCGCCTCCTTCCTAATCTTCATTATTCTCTTTCTCGTCCAACCAACCTCAGTGACTGTTTTATACATATATATTTTTTCTTCTTCTTCTCGCCTCATCTCACGCCAATGTCTGAAATTCACTTTTCTTGAATTCCAGACATTCGTGAAATTTTTTTTGTAAATAGTCGTTTTCTTTATTTTTAAACGAAGAAATGTTATAACGCATCAATAGTTCGTAAGTGTTTTTATTTTAAATGAAACAAACAAAGAAACAACAACAAAAAAAAACAAAAAATAATAAAAAAAATAGTAAATTTTGTCACCGTTAAAACTTGTCTATATTTCATTATTTAAAAATGTTTTAAAGCCAAAGGATTCTTGGACAGAGAGGCTCAGGCTATGAGCCAAAATGCTGACCTCTCTATGTGTGTGCAATCTTAAGTCATTAAGATCAATGTATATATTTACAACAATAATATTTGGCCCAGATCGAGGAATGCATTTGCCTTCCCCCTTGTCGTTGAGCTTGCCTTCTTGCCGCATTTGGTCATGTAGTTTATTAAACAAATGTTTGCATCGTTTTTAATGAAGCGACGATTTTGGTCATCAAAAAAAAACAAAAAAATAAAATAATAAACATAAAAACAAAACCAAAAAGAGCATGATGACACAACATTTGCCGAAAATCCTTTCACTTTTCGGTGAATTTTTTCTGAGAAGTGACTTTGTGAAGACGTAACTATTATATGAGTACACGGTATATGAATGTGTGTGTATGTATGCATGAGTGTTTGTAAGAAACATACAAATGTACTTGTCGTCTACAGCCATTAATTGGAGAAGCCACGAAATTTCAGCAACCATAGTGGTTACATTGCCCAGCTGCCAACCGAGCGACGGACGAACGTTGGCAAAGGCAAAGTGCCAGCGACTCCAACACAAGCACATTCACATCATTAAAAAATGCTCAACTTTGAATGCGTGCTGATGCACCAGTAACGTCGCGCAGATGCGTCCAATTGACAGCCAACGAGCAACGAATGCCATTGGTTGTTGCAGCAGCAGCAGCACCAGCAGCAGCAGCTCAAGTTATGTGATGCCTCATTAGAGCGACGTTAAGCGACGTCGCGTCGTGCATCGTTGTTACTTTTAATGTTGAATGTTGAAATAATGAAAACAAACAAAATCTAAATGCCTGTGTACTTATGAATGTATATTTGTCTACCAGTTTGATGTGTGGCACTCAACAAACGGTGAGTTGTACTCCAATTCCCACGTCAAGTTTGTTATGCACACAAACTCATCGTCACGGGGAAGCATATGAATTTCGGCGATCTATGACTTTCACCTTATCACTACGCTCTATTTATGTATCTTGCAAATTGTTAAAGCTTAAATAGTATGAAATTCGAATTTTGTACTCAATATAAGTAGTGTACAGAAACTTCGGCGACGAGGAACCAATTTCAAAAAGACAAGTAAACTAGATTTCCACTACGAGTTCGATTGACATTTCGAGCTTCAAATCTCAAACTAACAAAACACAAAAAGTACAACAAAAATGTATCGCGATTCAAGGTTAGGTTTCAATCTCAAGCTTAAATTCAATCTAAGTGTGGACACAAGACTCAAGGGGACGTGGGACACGTGCCAGTTTTGCAACCGCAGACATAAAGTCAACAACACTTTTCCCCCTGACCCCCTGACTACGCCCTTAAGTACGAGGTGTACATTTGAGTCAAATAGATCAAAAGCACGACGTATATTCCGGAATAAGTGAAGAGTTATCAGATCGTCTATTATTAGACTAGAAGGAAAATTCCAATGGGTGACAAATTTTTATTTATGTAAATAAAAAGTCAGGTAAGCTAACTCAATTTTTATGTACTTATGTTGTTAAATATGCCTCTGGCAATTATAAAGCAATGTCA
Source organism: Phortica okadai (assembly GCA_034638295.1). Taxonomy (NCBI): domain Eukaryota; kingdom Metazoa; phylum Arthropoda; class Insecta; order Diptera; family Drosophilidae; genus Phortica; species Phortica okadai. The sequence continues at coordinate 945,490 of CM067849.1, read as the reverse complement.
CGGAGCAGTCAATGATAACACAACGAACATTGAAATTGAAACAGAAAAAGTTATCAAGAGGTTTGCGACCTTCCCTAATAAACATTATAGTATAAATAAAAGCGACGCCAAAAAAAAGTAATAAAAACAAATTTAATATCTTTATTTAGAAAGTAAGTCTTAAAGATAGTCACCTTAGTCAAGAGCACGGACTGAATCGAAATGATGGCAACTCATGATATGTAAGTGAGTTTGTAAATTCACAAAAGGGATTAATAATAGTGAAAAGTCATTTTACTATCAAGATAAGTAGAAAGATGAGCTTCGATATTTGCGAAAAATGAGATAAACCCGAAGTGAACCACCTATAAATTTCAATGTCTCCGAGCTGGACTGTCATTTGTTCTGACAGCTTGGCTGGATAGCGTGTTTTCCTTCGGTTTTCATTCAATTGGATCTAGAAATTTCAACAAAATGGCGGATTTTAAGAATATAACGGACGGGGTCGTGAGTGAAATAGCTGAATTCGTGTTCAATACCACCGACTATGTGTTATTTGTGATAATGTTGTGCATTTCGGCGGCCATCGGCGTATACTTCGGATTCTTTGCAAAGAGTGCCGACACGACCGAAGAGTATCTAATGGGTGGCAAGCGCATGAAAACACTGCCCATTGCGATATCCTTGGTTGCGAGCCAGCTGTCGGGCCTCTCGATAATGACTACACCGGCTGAAATGTATGCTTTCGGTATTAATTGGTACTTCACGGTCCTCTCGATAGTTGCAGTTGTGCCCATTTTAAATTGGATTGTAATACCTGTTTTCTACAACAACAACATCACAAATTGCTATGAGGTCTTTTAGAACGAAACATATACATTAATACGTATGTAAATTTAAATAATTTTGCTATTTGTTTACTTAGTATCTGGAAAGGCGTTTCAATAAGCAGACACGTATAATCCAAACATTTGGCTTTGTTTTCCATTTGTGCTTCATGCTGCCGGTTTTCATCTTTGTTCCAGCGCTCGCCTTCTCGCAAGGTAAAAAAAGTTCACTATTTTAATATAAATGTATTAATGTTCCTTCCTATCCAGTCACGGGATTCAACGTTCATGTGATAAACACGATTGTCTGCTCGATATGCATTTTCTACACTATGTTTGTAAGTATTCTCACATAAGTCCTTGAGGACATTAAAACTGCAACAACAATGTAAATTCAGGGCGGTATCAAAGCGGTCGTTTGGACGGACGTAGTGCAGGCGGCAATCATGTTGATCTCTGTGATTTTGGTGTGCGTGTTGGGTACTCAGAAGTCTGGTGGTTTTTATGAGGTTTTGCGCATAGCTCGCGAAGGTGGACGCTTGGACATCAAGTGAGTGAAACAATTAAAGTCGAAAATATGTATGATTAATCTGCAAAATATGTTAAATCGTTTAAGTTACGATTTCGATCTGAAGACACGCTCAACGCTGTGGAATGTTTTCCCTTCTGCCACATTATTCTGGGTATCCTATGTGGGTTTGAATCAAAGTTGCGTTCAAAGAATCGTCTCTTTACCGTCTCTACAGCACGCAAAGAGGTCTTCTTTTCTACAATTATTCCAATAGAATGCTGAGCTAAGAGTTAATATAATTTTTCCAGATCTTTGATATTATTTGGAATTGGTTTCTTTATTATTCTGACCTTTAATTGCTTCACTGGAACTGTGATGTACGTGCGCTACCACAATTGTGATCCAATACTTGCGGGCTATGTGGAGAAGGCCGACAAACTGATGCCCTACTTCGTGGAGGATGTCGTTGGCCATTTAAGTGGCATGCCGGGCATTTTCATCTCGTGCGTCTTTAGCGCAGCGCTCAGCACAATGTCCGCTAGCTTGAACTCCTTGGCCGGCATAGTCTACTTCGATTACATCAAGCCGCACATTCGTCATACTGAGCAGAAGGCCAACTTTATTATGAAGACGTTCGTATTTGTTGCCGGTATTTATTGCATCTTCGGCGGCTTTGCCGTGGCCGAATTCAGCTACATCTTGCAGATTGTCTACTCTGTAATTGGCGTCACTTTCGGCTCTGTGTTTGGCGTGTTTATGCTCGGCTTGTTGGTGCCCCGCGTACATGGCAGGGTTCGTGGCTTCAACTATTCAATCTTTGATGGCAGTGCAAATAAACTTCCTTCTTTTTCCAGGCTGCGTTGTATGCTGTGATCACGAGCATGTTGGGCATGCTCATATTTGTAATCACTGCGCAGGGACGCCTCAACTATGAAAGCCTGCCTGTTACTACTGATGGTTGCGCAATGACTAATGTCACAACCAGAACGACGGCAGTTCCAACACCATCGGTCACAGAGAGCACAGACGATTTCAACATCTTCGACATTTCATTCAACTGGTATACGATTCTGGGTTCGCTAATCGTGTGGGTGGTAGGTGTGCCACTTAGCTACATACTAAAACCGTCTCCAGATGAAAAATTCGATCCGAAGCTGTTGGCGCCGTTTTTGCAACCGTACGTGGAGTACGAATTGGCACAAGCAGAGGAGCTGTCAGAGCTTCGAACATCCAGCAAACCAAAGGCATGAAATTTTATTGCTTTTAACGTACTGCGTCGTTGTAAATAGAAGAGTCGTAAAATGAGATAAAATTTGTTTTATGTTAATTTGGGCATTGTAAAAATTTATCTTTAATACATATAATTATAAATGTATTTGCTGTGTATATATGTATAAACATAGGTGCTATAAAATACATATACATTTTTTTATACAGATGTGTTTCTAATTTGTATTCTGAGAGTATGTCAATGCACTGACTACAGACGGATCTGCGACGTCGAGCATTTTTCAAAAGATCCATGATTGAAATTTTTATGTTTAGAATATTTTTAAACTCCGAATGGGAATTCATATGAATGTGATAAATCCTGTAGTGAAAATTAACGTCATATTGTGAAATTCATTAACGAAAACGTTAAACAGATTTTCACTTTTTAGTTCGACCTCGTTAGATCTTGATAACGTTTGCGGTCTATTTATAGAGCATGGGCGTAGAATACTACGTTTTTGGCTATCTAACTTAATGGAAGTCTGCAGTCCGCTACATTTTCAAGATACAACGTCGTAGTTACGCCATTTCATTGAATCAAGTTTAAGGCAGTGCATTCTGATATTGTAGATAAGAGTGTCGTAAAGTCTAGTGACATGGGCAAGATGGCAAATATAATAAATATACACGGGTGCAAAGACTTTTACGATTTCCACAAATTGGATCACCTTTCTAAATATGAAGGAGGTCTCTATATCTAATTTATAAATGTTTAAGCAAGGCAATCACTTCAATGACTAAACAGATTAGAAGATATAAGCATTTCATGCAGCGGAAGCAACGTGTGGAATAGGCTGATTGACACTAGCGGGCGTGACTAAAAGGCCTGGCTGAGAAAGTCATAAAGACATGTTATCTACCGCAGATTAGATCAAGTTTGCGGATGGGTTACAGGCGTCAGTGCCGGAGATTTTAGACAAACATTGGCGCTCCACTGAGTTATCGCGCCACAATAAAAGCCTGAATCTCAAAGATTTACAACACCAATGGCGGGCGGCAGAACGCCAGTAGTCTGATCTCTGATAAAACAAGCACATTTTGGACGATGTGAATGTATTTAAATGAAATCGACATCAAATCTAGCGGAGTTTGTGTTCGACATCCTGACGTCTCGCAACGTCGTAATCAGGCAACAAGTCTTAAAAAAAAAAGTATTTATTATTATTAGTTGGCTACAAGTGAAATGTGAAGAAAGCACAGCGAACTTAAAGAATTTGTTTAAATTAAAAAGAAAAATAAAAATAATAAAGGCAAAATCAAGGATAATGATAACCAAAGCTGCAGAAGTTACAACAACAATGCTGTCGCCGACAAGCGCGCAGGACACGCCCGGTTTGCAGAACCTTCACTTTGGCCGAGTCGATTATATTGTCTTCTCGCTCATGCTGACGGCATCGGCGCTGATCGGTGTCTACTTTGGCTTCTTCTCGAAGGCCAAGAACACCACGGAGGAGTACTTGCGCGGTGGCAAGAAAATGAAAACGCTGCCGATTGCCATATCACTAATAGCAAGGTTAGACACGCACTATTTGTACAATGAGATACAGATACAGAGTGAGCGTAGTATTTGCTAAGCAAATGAGATAAACTCACTCGGTCGTCGCTCGTCGGTCGGTTGGATGGTTGGTTGGTATGAGGCGGTTTTAACCAACTGAACCTTGGCCGATTACCTTCAAAAACTTGTTATTGCAACCTGTGATGACTTTGCATGTCATAACAGCGAAGTTGAGCACTGACAACTCTGTTATCCTTTGACACCAAGGCGACCTTGCAGTTAAAAACTTACATTTTTTTTTAAATTAATTTAAACATTATTGTATTTCTATCCATAAAGTCAATTGTCTGGTGTTGCTATCATGGCCGTTCCAGCGGAAAGTTATGCATTCGGCTTCAACTACGTCTTCCTCGTCCTGGCAATTGTGCCGGTTATACCAATACTCATTTTCATCATCGTTCCCGTTTTCTACGAGAACAAAATCTCGAATTGTTATGAGGTAAGTTACATACATACATTTTGATTGAACTATTTCGCTCACAGATCAATCCATTTCTTTTGCAGTATCTCGAAATCCGTTTCAATAAGCGAACAAGACAGTTCGTCACTGCCACGTTCATAATGAACGCTCTGCTGATGCTGCCTGTTTACATGTTTGTGCCATCCTTGGCCTTTTCCCAAGGTAGAATGGAAATAAATTTTAGTTTGATTCCATTGAGCAATTGAGCTTAATTAAAATTCATTTTCATTTACAGTGACAGGCATAAATATTCATCTCATCAACATTGGCGTCTCGTCCATTTGTGTCTTCTATACGATGCTCGGCGGCATCAAGGCGGTTGTCTGGACCGATGTCTTACAGGGTGGCATCATGTTGTTCTCTGTCATAATGGTGGGCGTGTTGGGCACGTCAAAAGTTGGCGGTCTGAGCACAGTTCTACAACATGCAACCGAAGGCGGCCGTATGAATTTCGAGTAAGCGGCAAAATTCAATAAGAAGAATCCTCAAAGTCATTTTGTTCAATTGTGTTGATGTTTAGTTTCTCTTTGGATCCTCGCGTGCGCATGTCATTCTGGAGCGTGTTCCTCGGAGGTATTTCTATGTGGACGGGACACATTGGATTGAATCAGAGCTGTGTACAGCGCATAGTCTCGCTGCCAACAGTCACTCATGCCAAGCGGTAAGCTCAGTACAATGGCGTGAAGATAACCTTCTTACTAGTTTCTTTTTATTAAAAAAGGTCGATTTTTATTGCCGGCATTGGCATTTTGGTCATTATGTTTTTCAACTGCTTCACCGGCATTATCATGTATGCTCGTTACCACGGCTGTGATCCAATTTTGGCGGGCGTAAGTTGCTCAACTGCGTTTATGATAATTATTTAAGCAACTATTTATTTTATAGCTGGTAAGCAAAGCCGACAAGATGATGCCGTTCTTCGTGCAGGACGTAATGGGTCATCTCATTGGCATGCCCGGCGTATTCATCTCGTGCGTCTTCAGCGCCGCACTCAGCACTCTGTCGGCTACGCTCAACTCACTCGCCGGCGTCGTTTACTTCGATTACATCAAGCCATACATTAAACATACCGAAGCACGTGCCAACGCCTCAATGAAGATTTTCATCATACTGATGGGCGCTTACTGCATTGCCGGTGGTTTCGTCGTACAAAACCTCAACTCCATCCTACAAACGGCGATGACGATTACTGGCATCAATACTGGCGCTGTTGTTGGTGTCTTCCTACTGGGCATGTTCATGCCCCGCGCTAATGGCAAAGTATGTCTAACTATAGTATTCTGTGTGTGGAGATATCATCTGATAATGTTGTCATTCCCTAGGTTGCCTTGACCGCAATGCTCTTCAGTTTTTTCGTAATGGTTTGGATTGTCTTCAACGGCCAGAGGAGCTTGAAAGAGGGCCACGTCAAATACACGCCGCTGCCCAATTCTTTGGATCAATGCGAGGCACGCAACTTAAACACGATAATTAATGCAATGTATGTACTAAAATGCTATGACTAACCACCTAACAAGTTTCTTTAACCTAAACGTATCTCAATTGTAGTCAAAACATGACCACAACAACGACAACAACAGCGTTGACACCGACAGTTGAGCCACGAGTTACAACTGCCTATGGTAGCAATCGGGACTTTTCTATTTTTGAGATCTCCTTCTACTGGTACAAAATCCTGGGTGTAACCTTAGTATTCCTTTGGTCCATACCCATGAGCTATGTTTGGCGTCCAGATGAGCAGGAAAAGATTAATCCGAAATTATTTACGCCTATTGTCCGCAAATACCTTAAGCTGCGCGTAATCGAATTGGAAGAGCTTCCTCTGAAAAAGCCGTTGCCTGCAGACAGCAATGCCGAAACCAAGATTGAAATAGCCGAGAAGCACAATGATGTCGAGCGCGTGAACTGATTTGTTGTATAAATTTAGTATAATACAAATACTTGGCTTAGTTTAAATTAGAATAGTTATGTAAATGATCGCTACAAACGAATAAAAACTAAACTAGAAAGACTTAAGAAGTACTAACATACTTCAAATAATTGAAACAACATAAGCATTTTCTTTTGTATTTTTTAAAACTTTATTTACAAAAGAATATTCAAATTAAAAGTCACTTACAAAATATCCAAACTACATACACAACTGTCAATATCGGCGATTGTTTAATTTTGAAACTTGTCCTCGTGCACATTCGCTTTTGAAATGTTCACAAATATATTACAAAAAGCCAAAAAAGGTTGAACTCTTTTCAATTTTTTTTTCCAAATCACGAAAATCTTTACACAAGAATACATTTTAAAATTAAAACAAATTTTAGTAAACAAGTGTCAACTCATACATCGACCTTCGGAATAAAAAGTTTAAGTATATCTATGTAATATATTAAAAAGTAAAACGTTTGTATACAATTGGAAGGTGAATATTTCAAAAAGTGATTGATGGCATGAGTTTTTTTTTGTTTTTATCGTTTGTGTTTCATTTCTAATTCTTTTTACGCACAGTTGCAGACTAAACATAAATTCTAAGCGTTCACGATTTGAAGAATCGTTTTAATTTTTTTAAAAAAGGTCTAAAGTTATTTACTTTTTTTTGTTTTTATATATATTGCTCCTTATTCAGTATCGGCTCAATTTGCATGAAGACATAAGGTGACGAAGATATAATTTTATAAAAATGTTTTCGATTGCGTCAGATTACATCCTCAAACAATTTAACCTAAACACGCTTATGTTAATATAAAAATTGTTATTATTATTATTTTACATACAGTAGCACATGTATATATATGTATTGTTTTATAATTATAGTAATTTGTATTTAACAATTTATGTGATTGTTGACTTTTTGTTTCTAATTTTGTGTTTTTAAATCTTTGTTACGTGTTTAGTTGCGGTTTATTTAAGTATGTTCCTATACGAAACGTATAAAGTATGACATACATATTGAATTTATATGCATTTACATTGCATTATCATTTTACACAGTTAAAAATGTTATCAATAATGTAAATATATCTCTATATAAATTTATATATACGATAAAAACACATTTTGAGGATAGGTGGAAAATTTAGAAATTTGATATTATATTCTTTGTCGTTTCTCATTATAACAGTTGAATAATTTGTTGACTTCGTGTTCTTAATTTGCCACCTGCGGCGTTGAAACGTTTCCGTCGGAAGCGCTGTTGGCTAACTTAGGTTCACCTGTAGAATAAGACGTTGTAAATTAGTACTCATTTCAATAACAATCATTTTAGAATACTTACACGTTTCACTGTTTTCTGATTTGTTGTTTTCGCTGGATACGAGCGCAGGTTTGGCGGACAAAGGCTCAACGGATGCATCTTTGTCTACAACTGGTGTCGATTTAACGTCATTCCCAACATTGTTGCTGATCACTTCAGCAGTTACTTCATTTTTCTTCGCGATATCGACCGCAACATCTTTTTCTTCCGGTTGCACAACAGGGTCCACAGTGGGTTCTACACCATCAACGACGGCTTCGGCTTCTTCTGGTTTTGCGGTCGCGTCAGCTACTTCAGCTTCGGCTGATTGGGATGGTGGTGGTGCTGTTGCTGATTCTGCTGGATTTGAAGTTATTTCTGAATCCGTGTTTGAACTCTCTTTAACCTCCTCAGATTCTTTAGAAATCGGTGTAGGCTTATCTGTCGCCTCAACTTCATTCACATGCGGCACTTCAGATTCAACTGAAATGGCTGGCTCGTCAGTTTGATTGCTATTCGCGCTGGAATCAACTTCCATTGGTTCTGGAGTTGGTTCCTTTGTAACCACAGCTGCAGCTGGAGTTGCTTCTTTTTTAGGAACCTCAATCGGTTCAACGATTTTGGTTTGACTTTCTGCGGCAACGTCAGAAACGGATGTATCGGCAGCTGGTGTAGTTGCGACAGATTTTGAATCTGTTGTTTCGGGTTGCTGTGAAATGGCTTCATCTGTTTCCATTGGAGTTTCTTTGTCGGCAGGCTGTTCCTCTTTCGCCTGTTCGATTTTTGTTTCTTTTACCTCTTCATCATCTTCAGCTTTATCATGATCGATATTGTTTTCTTCTACCTCCTTTACAGGTTTTAAATCGCCAATGGCGTCTGTTTTGTCCTCAGAATGCGCAGCATCCTTCTTTTCGGTGTCAGTAACATTGTCAACAGGGTTTTCACTTTTGCAAGCATCGTCCTTTGCTTTGGTTGCTTTATCGTTCTGTAATAAAAGATGCTATTAACTTAGGTAAATCAATCTATATTATTATATGTACTTACATTTGCTTCAGCAACAGAATCCAATTTATCTACCAGTTTCTTTTCTGGAACAGTTTGCTTTTCGACCTTTTCCGGCGCCACATCTTTTTGGACGGGTGGTGCATCTTCGATGGCTGATTCGATTACTTTGCGTGCACGACTTCGAGCTGATTTTGGTGTGGTTGGCGATGAGCGCGCTTTTTTAGTCGGCGGTGGTGTAACCGGCACCGGTGGAGCACGTGTAGGCGTTCCTCGCGTGCTTGACCGTGTTCGCCGTCCACCCTCAAGTTCCAAACTTCCGCCCATTGTTCTAACAAGTTCCTCACTTTCTTCTTGAGCTCGCTCAATGAAGGAGCGACGGACACGTTTCTGTAAGAGTAGAAAACATTAGTTTATTTTTTATACTTTGAATGCCTTGTAATACGTTCGTTTGTTAAGCTATGAGACTAAGACTATTACAGCAGGTCGGGAACAGGTGTATAACATCAACCAATACTCAATACACCAATACTCAAGGTAATATTCTCTTATTGCATTTTAAATGTAGTAGTAGTTTAAAACTTTCCACTTGCATACAATACGAATGTTTTGTACCTAAATTAAGAGTTACAACAACAAAATTTCAACGCGCCGCTAACTTGGATTTGAACAAATAATTTGAGTGCATGATAAAGAGGCCAAACTACTCAACTGCAAACTGCAAATAACATAAACTGCATACGATACAAATTAAAAAAAAAAAAAAAACCGCGCATCAACGTAATAAACATGAATAAGGAAATATAACAAAAACTGGAGTATGACGAAGTACAGCAAACAACAAAAGTCCATAACAAAAAAAGAAAAATAAAAACAAACGAGTCGCGCGGCAAAACGTGCAAGAAACGAGTAGAAAAGGGGACGCCGATTACGCATTTAACACAGGCCGCAACAGCGAGTGCACACACACACATACAAACATTCAACATAGCGGGGGATGTCACACGTCAAAGACGAAGATGTGAAAAAGGCGCGCACACGAGGGCAATGGAATCAACATCAATACTAATGTCAACCTCTCACATATACACACACTCTAATTCACTCACTCTCTCATAAAATAAGAAAAAAAAATAAAAATTTGTGTATAAGATTATTTTGGAAAAATACTGCCGCTGAACGGTGCCGTTCTGTGTCATTAATGTGTAGGTGAGTGAGCGCGCTCTTATCTTCCCGGATTATTTTCAGTTTCCACTTACGGGTGTCTTTTTGTTGTCCGCTAATGGCGACGAAGTCCCTACTGTTGGTGATTTCGCCTCTGGTTGATTATCGGTGTTTGTTAAATCAGACATTTTGTGCGGTAACTCTGACGTTTTGGCGGTAATGCAACAATGTTTTTCTTTCTTTTTCTCAAACTTGTTTTCCAATTCTCGGCGTTTCTCTTTTTTCACCTCTACACTTCAACAGCAAGGTACACTCACACATACAACAACTACGTTAGCATGAACGCGCAAATTTTAAACGGTCTTTATTCACAGTTTAGATATAATATTCTTTAATATTTTATTACAACACAGTGTAATTAGCGTTGTTCAATGTTTTCGAAAGACGCAAATTCTAATTTTCTTGATTTTTGCGCTTTTTTTAATGAATTTTTTCCACGATCCGCTCCACACGTAACTCCGCCGCGTTGTTAAAAATATACGAGTGTGTATGTGTTTATTGGACTCGAGTAACGAGTAGCGAACGTGTCACTGACTTCTGTGTCATTTGACACAAATGCGTCAGAAAGAACAGGCATAAAAAATTCTTTAGAATTATGTTTCTACAAAATGTATGGCATTATACGTTTAACCAATACTGCACCTGTGGTTTCCTAAGTGAGTCAAGATATTGTCAAACGAGTGAAACGTTTGAAGTAACGAGTTTTTAACGAAATTGGGTGAGTCACCAACATTGACGTGGACCAAGTGACCGTGCAACTCCGGGCGACGTTGAGCCAGCAGTACTTTCACGACTTTGTCATATGACCCTCGATCGCGTCATTGCACCAATTGCTGACGCAAGTGCCTCTTCGACGCAAAAACGACCCTTTCTTCAACCAATTTGAGGTTGGCCGATTAGCACACACAGCCCACGAGTCACGAAGCTGCGCCGTGTCGTGCGTGAGGTGGGCCCGCACACATAACTGGTATACAAGAAAGTTATACCGCTCGGCTGGTCTAAAAAGGCTGTTATACGCGACTTTATGCCAGTTAAACATCAGAAAATCACCACTAGGTGGCCGATTTGTACACAAATCGAAAACCGCGGTTGCGTACAAATTGGCCCTCTAGGCGCGAAACTTCGAGTTTTTCTGTTTTTCTTAACAGCTGACCCCCAATGCGCTTTACAGCACTTGTCGCAACGAATTTTAGTATTTTAAAAATATTCGTTTATTTTAAACTTATTGACCGTTTTTCCAAAATTATAATATGAGTTGGATTTTTTGTCGTGAACCCACATTATATTCGGATGGAATGCTAATAAACAAATATACGTCAGTTAAATAAAGTACAGATAACAAAATGTTCGCGATCCATTGCAACAAGTGTTTTCGACAACAAAGCCACAGCCCCAAACTAAAATACCACGTTTCGCGTTGCAATCACATTGTTTGCAAGTATTGTTTGGTGCAAGACAACGAGCCTTGCCCAATCTGCCAGCAGACTTTTCAAGCTACACAAATTAGAGGAGGCCCAATTTCGACCCTCTTTGAAAATCCCCTATTGTTGATGAAACAGTGCCAACAAGCCTTCAAATTCCAGTCGGAGCAAAGAATATCGCTTTTTATATACTTTTATCAGAAGCAGCTGCATCAGATACACTCAAGCAGAAAGGAACATGACTCGTATCTAAAGATCGACAAAAGACTTCGCGAAGCAATTGATGCTGAAAAGCTACGAATATCGAAACTAACTGACTTCATTAGCTACGAGGAAGCCCGTCGAACCAAAAGCTGCAGGAATGACTTCGACAGCTTCAATGAAGTTCAGGAAAGCCGGCAGAGTCTTTCTTCTATGAGTATACCAACCTTGAGCACAAGCAGGACCAGTGGCACCACCCTCAGCGGCGACAAAGTAAACGAATCAGTGGCCAATCGTTCTCAAACCGCTAAGCCGACAAGGACGCCGAATGATTTTACGCTCTAATAATGTTGAGTTATATATATCAATTTATTTTCACTCATTTGAATCGTACAAAATGCTAAGTGGAAACCTAAACTTTTCGAATTATGATGGCGCCAATGGTGACGTCCTGTAAATGTCGTTCAGCATTATATTTTTTCTTTTAAGTTTAAAATACTGCAGCATAAAACGCTATTTGTATATATATGAATATAAATTTCAGCTTCATTAAATACTAAATACAATCTTAAGTGTAGTGAATATAATAAAAAAACTCATAAAATTGCAAAAAAAAAGGACAATTGAATTAGAGCGCAAACCGAATGAGTAGAAAAAGGCACAATTTCAAAATCCAATGTACATTTATATTGTTTTTCTTAAGTTTTCTTAATTTTTTTTGCAATTCTCAAATGAGGCCAAATGTAACGTAAACAATTAATTGGGTTTGAAATCTTAAAGCTCGCTGCTCTTCTACTGTGTTCTAAATTTGATTTCGCTCTTCCGCCACTATAGCTGACGGCGGCCTTCATTTAGTACCAAGATTTTTATAGGGTTTGCCGCCATTACGTTCCCACTCACGGTTGAATTCATGCTCCAGAATTTCAGCGCCGCGTTTGCGTGTCAGGCCAGTTTCCTCGAGGCTCAATTCGCACATCTGCATATCGTCTGTGCCGGCAATGAGTAAGATTGGTGGCTTGTCAGCGTGCAACTCCATTTGTCGTGCTATCCACTGTCCGTCAAAATGAGCATACCAAAGTCCTCGTTTTGCTAAAAGATAGTCAATTAATTATTATTGATTCTTAGTATAAATTTGTATCGTTAACTTACTGTTTTCAGGAGCATTAGCGCGCATAAATGGTATGCGGAAGTATCGATGTTGAGCTGTAACAATTTCCTGTTTGGGCTGCACGATGGGCGGAGCTTTAAATGCTTTAAACAAGAAAATCGATTAGTGTGCAACATGATCTTAAAATTATGGCAAAAACTGAGCTTACCGGCTTCCATAACACTACGTGGAGCACGTTCGTTCTCATCCATGGTGGTGCGTTTGCGGTTCTTTGCCTTCCAGGCGTGGTACACCTTAAGGCGACGATGGAACTCCTGGCGGCAGGCCTGTGAAACAAGAGTGTCAATGTTAAGTAAGCGTACAAAAGAAAAATGTGCACACAAGTACCTCCAACAATTCGATATCACAGGATGTATTGATAGCATCGCGTAGTTCCGAGTATTTCCATTTGGACAAGTCGTACTTTTGCTTGCCCAAAGCTTGCTGCTGCGCACGCACATTTTCGGATCTGGAGTGCACGACAAAATTTTATTAGCAAAATGTTCAAAATAATTCAAATCGACAAACATATACATATATATATTAGTAAAGTAGGTTGTCGGATGGCAGCGAAATGTTAAACAAATTGTTAGCTACGCAACGAACTACGATTAGTCAAGTACTACTTAGCAACTTAGTATGATGTTAGTTATGGTTATGAGTTTGAAAACTGTGTTAATTTTAAATTAGTATAGAAGCGTATCCAAACACCAACTCACTTATTCAAGTAACGAGAAGCAATGTTTGACACAACTTGTGAAAAACTTTTGTCATTTTTGGTTTCAAATAAAAAACAAAAGAATACGAAAAAGATTGATTTGCATTAACATTTTATAGAAAGCCCGAATTGTTATAAGTAGAAAGTTTATATATGTATATTTATATATATGTAATTGTATAGATATAGAAGCATTTATGGACAGTAAAATACAATAGCTGAAAAGAACAGAACAATTTGAAAGCGTGCAAATAATTGTGTATACCTGATAAGTTTGTTTGGACCCATAGGCGAAACGTCACTTTGACCACTGAAGTGTGAGGTTTGTGGGGTAGAGGGGAGAGAGCGAGCAAGCGCGTGTAAAAAAGGAAATTACGGTGTATTGTTATAAACGATTGAGACCAACAATTGTAATTATAATAATAATAACTCAAATCGAAGTCTTTGTACATGTCTTTGGTAAATAATTTACAAATCTAAAAGAAGTGTACAATTTTCAGTTCTTTCAGGCTTCAATAATTGTCGTTATAACAAAAAACAACAACATTTGCAAACCAATGCCGCAGTTTACCTTTAGAACTAGAACCTTCCTTCATCATCGTTATAAATAACGTATAAAAATATGTACAAAAACATAAGACATACGAAAATCAGCACAATATTACATACTTGCGTATTACGGGCGGACTGTCCTCGACTTGACCGTTGGACTCGTTGGCCAATCGCAACGCCAGTTCGTGATCGCGACGTTCTTGTTCAAGTTGCCTACGATATTTCGCCTCATCGATAGCTTCCTTTTCCAATTGAGCCTGTAATGCCAATGCGGCTTTGCGGTCCTCTTCTTCTTGCTTCAAGCGTTGGACTTCTTCGGCCTTGCGGCGTGATTCGATTTCGGCTTTGCTGCACAGACAAATATTTTGAATAACAATCTATTTTTTTGATTACACTGGCACTTACAGCCGCTTGTTTTCCACATCCTCGAGTTGTTTGCGTTCTTCCTCTTCCTTTGCGCGTCGTTCGGCCGCCAATGCCTCTTGGATTTTGAGCAAACGCTCCTGCTCTTCAGCTTGTTGCTGCTCCTTGAGTCTGGTATTCAAATCCACCGTTAATTTATTCATATTGGCCATTACCATCGTATAGAGGGCGTCTATTTCGCGTGTTGATATTTTGGGATTGAACTGTAAAAGAGATTTTATGCATTAGTTTTGAAATTGAGTTTCGATTGCTCAGCGTCTTACCCTAATCTTGTTGATGGCTTCGTCGACTTGCTTATAAATGCCATTTACTTCGTTGACGATATCTTCGCGACCCATCTTGAGGCCACCAGCAATTTCGATCGTTTTCAAAGCGTTCGCTCGGATTTTGTTGATCTTGGCAATGCCGTGGTAGCGTGGCCGATGCTGCTTGCGCGCCAGGAAGCCGCGCACGATGCGCTGGATGACCACAACGCATTGATTGCGGTATTTGATGCGATTGCGTACTGCAAATTACAGATAAGTTAAACTGACTTGGTACATTTTTCAATGCGCTCTTACATTTGATGACGCAAAGTGCGCCGAGTGCTGATTTCACCCAACGCGAGCGTATGAGCCACTTTTTGACCTTGGCCACGATTGCTAAAAGATTCTCGGGATCCGATTTCATAATGCGATCGAATTCAACGAATTTGCCAGGGCGGAAGAAGACCTTCGTTATGCCAAACTTGAAGTCCTTTGAGCTCAGGTGGAAGGACTGAAAAACACCCTCGCAGAATGTACGCGGTGGCAGAGCAACCAGTTCGGGCGGCAGCACTGATTTATACATATTATAGAGATCCGTGAACAAGACACGTGACGGATAGCCATGTTCCATGAGCTCGAGCACTGAAATTGTGCCAGAGCATTTGAGTTGGGCCAACGCAAGGCCGCCCTCAAAGTGGCGATCCACCATTTTGCTATTAGGCTTGATGCAGCGTATGAAATTGGTGCCGTTCTGTTCCAACTTCTCCATCAGCTCACCTAGCTGAGTCTTGAACTTAGAGCCAACCGATATGAAGTTTAGTTTGCCACGTATCGATGTGTTGCTGCCCGAGGGGAAGAGTGTTTTTAGTAGCGGATTATCACACTCCTGTACTAAGCCCTCCAGTGAGGCGTGCAAAGCATCATTGTTCTTCTCAATAAACTGTTCGGTGTTGTAGCAGACGGCGCCTGCAAAGTGACGTACAAGGAAGCCCTCCTCGTCGCGCAGTGTGCGGTGTGCCTTCAGTCGCGATGAACGTGGCAGACCCAAACGGAAATGATTTGCCCAGGATTTGTGCACCTCGCTGGTAAAGTGCGATGGCGACGGTTTCGGTAGTTTTGACTCTTCGTCCAAAAGCGTAAAAATGCCGCCAGACTTTGCTTCAATCAAATCGATGATATCCTGATTATCGGTGAAAGTGATCTCGGGCACATTGAGGCCTTCACGCTTGTACAGCTCCTGCTCGTTCTTTAGAATATTATCGTTGAAGAACTTTTGCAATTTTTCATTACAATAGTTAATGCAGAACTGCTCGAATGAGTTGACCGTGAAGTACTCAAAGCCAGCGATATCCAGAACACCGATATAAAAGTTGGACACCTGAAACGGTATGCTCTGATTGATCAGGCCGACAACGCGGTCAAAGAGCCGACTGTAAATGGCCTTTGCGAGCGCATCACGTGCATTGCTCGCTTCGTAGATCTTCAACGGAACCCTAAAATGATTTTAAATGCAATTAAAGTCACAGCTCGAAATGTCATGCTTTGCTACTCACATTATAACCGTGCCCTTAAAGCCGCCACCTTTGCTCTGCATGACGCGCGAGACAAGCGCGGTACGCAAACCCGTCTGATCGACGCCCAGCAAACGACTGGTAATGGTTAAGGAATCCTCGGATGCCTCGGACACCTGACAGCCGCCGCGCACATCATCCGGTATCTCCTCGAAAGAAATATTACCCAAATGCAGCACGGCAGCGACTAATGAATATATCTCAAATTTCCCCTCCTCCGTGAGCCCTAAGCGGCCCAAGGCCTTGTCCAAGTTATGGAAATGTTGATAGTCATCGATTATGGGATCTTTAAGTGGTCCCTTCTTTTGATGATGCTGGGACTTTTGTGAGCCCGGTATCAGTTGTTCAGTCTTCGAATTCGTAAAATACTGCGTGCAACCTGAAAGATACTGTAAGAGACAAGAGCGTTTGATAGACGCTTTCATGGCACAGGCACATTGAATGGGTTGCTTCACTTACGCGATAGTCATCTGGCTTGCCCAGCGATAGTTTGTCGCGCAGTTGTTGCGGTGCGCCAGCCAACAGCATGTAGAAGACATGATAGTTACGTTCCTCGGAGCTTTGTGAGCATATGCGACTCTTCTCCAACAGGTAATGCGATATATAACCGCCAACCACATTGCATTTGCCATCGTAGTGAACTTCAATAAATTTACCAAAGCGCGATGAGTTGTTGTTACGCGTCGTCTTCGCATTGCCGAAGGCCTCAAGCACAGGATTAGCTAAACGTAATTATGATAATCTCATTAATGGGCGATCAAAGCAAACGTTTCGCCGATACACATACCATCCAAGATTTTCTGTTCTATTGGGCCGGCATTGTCATGCGAGTGACACAGATATTTGAGCAGATATTTCGTCGATTCCGTTTTGCCAGCACCGGATTCGCCCGACACAATTATCGACTGTGAGCTTTTGTAAACGCGCATGTCACGTATAGCCTTGTCAGCTGCAAATGAGCGTTTCAGTTTTAAAATGGCTTCATTATTTAATCGACAATAGTTAAGTACAAACCTATGGCAAAGACATGCGGCGGCAATTCACCCAAAGAACGTCCATTATACTTTTTTATCGTTTCCGATGCGTAGAGATCATTGATTTCACGATAAGGATTCACGGCAATCAATATGTTTGCCACATACGTCTATCATTTTATAGATATCAATATCAATTAGCTACATTTTGTTTAGTTATGTCAGCCATACATACATAGATTTTGTCCTTGTAGTAACGCGTTTTTAAGTTGTCCAAGAATGTCGCCTCATTTAACAGCATAAGCTCACCTTAAAGCATTAAAAGTTAAGTTTAAGCAATTAGTTTGCAAGTTTTATCTTTTCGAAAGTATCTTAATATTTTCCTTTCAAGTGAAACTCCGTTAATTGTGTTCTACATTGTTTAAGCGCTATGAACTCTTTCACGTGTGTATGCGTGCCTTGAAATATGGCACGCACGTGATTGTGATAATCATATCGTTGATTATTGCAAGAGTGCATCTTTGAGATACAAAAGTAATTTTCCATGAAGATATTTATTTTGTTTTTGGGTTTGTATGTTTTATTTAATAGCTTATAGATTGTAAGAAGGGTGTAACGGTTTGCACCCTTAAATTTCATACACATCTATGTAACGGCGGCCTATGAGTCATAACAATTATTTTGTATCTTTAACGCTTTCAAATACAAACAAACAGTTCAACAAATAACCAGTGTGTGTCTACATAGACAGACATCTATATAATTATTTATGAGGCTTTTGTTGTTGTTTTTTTTTCGTTAATTACCTAAAATTGACTTGGAATTCTTCAAACTTTTCATTATTTCATTTATATAATATAAATTTTCATTTAATTGTTCATAAAAATTACAAATGCCACTTACAGTTATCATCATGATCCTGTAGTCCCTCACATGATGAGAATATATCATCTAATTGGCATGTTCGCTTTGGATACTTTCGATCGATTGGCGTTATCTCGAACTCCTTGGCGCCGATCTCTGTTATGCGACCTTGTATATAGCCCTCGGCAGGATCACGGGCCCACACGAGTTGTGTGTCATCCAACATTTTGCGCACTGAAAGCAGACAATTTAAATTTGTTTTAACGTAACTGCAAACAGAAACACAACCAAAAAAAAAAAATAAAGTTTAAAGAAATGCAAACGGAAAATGCCTTATCTAAGATACAAAAAAAAAAAAAGAAACTGTTTTTGGTATGTACAAAAGAAATAACAAAAAATAAAGCAGAACCTCGTATCTTGTCAACGTTCCGTTATGCTTTGATATAACGCAATCGCGGCCGCACACCGTGCACGTTAGAATTGAGTTAACACGAATGAATGAGCATGTATTCGAGCAGGCGCTGAGCGACAGAGGCAGTTGTTGCCGGTGTTGGTGTTATTGTTGTAGTTGTTACTGCCGTTGCCGGTGCGGTGCTCTATGTGACCGACCAACATATTCAGTCAGTCAGTCAATCAGTTACTCGCCAACTCCACAACTCGCTCTCTTCTGCACGCTCTCTCTGCTATTGTTATTCACGGCTTTCAGGGGACAGACATTGCTTCGACACTTTCTCAACACTTTTTGTCTATTGTTCTTCGGGCTTACTGACAGCAGCAGCAGCAGCAGCAGCAGCATTCTCTTTTTTTCTTTTGGCCGCCTCTGTCATTAAACTATTAAATAGCGAATTAATGCAGGAACGATATACACGTTTGGACTCGTTATTTAGGTATGCTTTGGTGTGAGTGTGTGTGTGCTTATGCTTGCCTGTGTTGCCTAGTTGACATTTTGCAGCTGAGTCATACTAACAGGTATTATTGCTGCCGTCAAACTATTGCCAAGTACACGTTATACATTTGAATGTTTGTATGAGTGTGTGTATGTTTTGATAAGAACGCTGCTGAAGTTTCCGCAGTGTCAAATTGAGGAATACACAAGCTAAAACAACAACAAAATTGTGCTGACGTTTTTGTTAAAGTTATTAACGTTGGCTTTGCTAGCCTTTGTAGCAATTTGTTTATATATACTCACATGTATATATATATACTTTTATCAGTTTGGAACCGTCAAGTATAGTAACCTACAAATGTTCGGTCATTAAGATGTGTGTTTGTGTGTGTGTGTGTGTGTGTGTGGGGGGAAGGCATATTAAATAAACGATTTGCGGTGCTTTAAGATAATAATCAAATATACACGTTCATATTGTTTAAACCGCAAAATATAAATTATCGTTCTCTCTCTCTTTGTCTCGCTTACTCTCTGGTAAATCAGACAGTGACGTTGGCAATTGTCTCAGCCTCAAGGTGAAATTCATTTACTCTGATAGGTTAATGGTGCATGTATCTAAAAGCGACGTTGTTGACTCTGAGTGCATGCGTGTGTGTGTGTGTGTGTTTGTTTTGTGGGTGTGCGAATTGCCGTTGCCGCAACTGATTTTAATGATTGTGTGCTCACAACAACAGCCAAGCCAAGTCGGCAGTGTGAAATTATACAAGCTTTGCTTGACATTTGTCCAAAATGGGCAACGAACAATGCTCAAAGTGGAAAATTATTCAACTTTTTGCAAAAACAAATAAACAAACAATTTAATATGAAGTAAATAATGATATAATTAAAGTCAAAATCTATGAGAACTTTTTGCTTTATTGTATACATTTGTTCAACAGAATAGATACATATGAATATAGATACTAATGAGTATCCTTGCCTACGCTGAAATGTTTATTTGTAGGCGTCTATAATTTAGCTACGTATATATATTTATTTGATTAAATATCGCTTTTAGCATTAAAAAGTCGCCATAAACTAACGTTTCACTGCTCAGTTTCCGTTCTGGGCGACCCATCATCGTCACTGAGCGCAGACAGAACTTCCGGTGGCAATAGAAGCACGTGCGCACGATTATTTACATAGCTTAACTTAAACAAACACAAAGGAACTTAAATTGACAGACAGAATGACTGACTGAGTGTCGGACAGATAGATAGATAGATGGTCTGACGAAAAGACAAATATACTTTTATGTACATATATACAAGAGTATCTATGACTGGCAAGCTGAGCAAATTCACATTACTTTAAGGAAGCTCGCGTGCTGCCTTGTAACACGAGGCGTACAAAGTGCCGCGCCCACATGTTTGAGGTCACAATTGGCACGATAATCACGCTGATGGCCAGAGGTTGCTCAATTATACAGGCCGAAAATTGATGGTCAAAGGTGTCCGTGGCATGTGCTCGGGTTACGCACTGCAGAGCGCGCCAAGCGATTGTGTCAGCCATCGTGGTGGCGATGTCGGTGGTGGGCAAGGAACTGCTCAAGCGTACATAAATAAGCTCGTTAGTGTTGTTTGTAATGTAACTGTTTACCGTTCTTCGTGGTCTTCTTCTTCAATATGTTTTGTTTTTGTCTTTTTGCAATCATTACTGTTGCGCGACAACAAAACAGACAAAAAAAAAACAAAAAACAAATGAATTTGCATTGAAAAAAATAAGCAGAAGAAGAAGCAGCAAAGAGGGTCGCACAAGAATCAGATTTCATAAGCTTAACATGGTTGGCGACACACGCCTTCATGCTTTTTTTTTACTACTCTTTGGCCTCTCCTCTCCCACTTTACTCACAACCCTCACTCACAATTTTGTCGGCGGCAACTCATTTACTTGCACTAAAAAACACCAACAAAGCAACAACAACAACAACAAAATTTTGAACATGACTTTTCACTCACTGCGCTGCACATGCACATTTTTGATGAGTTCTTTTTGTCTTTTTTGTTGCTTTTTTCTTAAGAAGAAAATTTTGCTTTTTCATTTCATGTTTTCTCACTTGTCGTTGACGCCGCCATTGTCAATGTCGACTGCCTTCATCATCATCCTCGTCATCATCATCATCACTTGCCGTTTATGCTGTTTTGTATTATTCTTCAGCTTCTTCTTCTTCTTGCAAATGTCTAGAATCTAGCTACATTGTATGCAATTGCACATGTGTCAAAAAGTGAAGTTGACGACGACAACAACAACAACAACAACTACAGCAGCAGGAGGAAAAATAACATGAATAGCAACACTTTGCCAATGGCACGGCACTTCTATGCAACATAATCTTCAAGAATGTGGAAATGCAACTTAATAAACTGAGTTTCTTATGTGCAACATTCAACAACATCTTATGCTTCTTGCCATCAACGCAATTCAACTCAAGCCAAGTCAACAACTTCCACACTTAAACGCTCTTTTTCCTCACCGAACAACTTTGTACTTGCATGAATGTTGGGCTGTTGAAACCTCATTTGAGGCAACTACAACTGAAGCTAACATGCAACTCAGCTGCATCGATGGTGCATGCAACGGATACGTCTTTCGTCGTCTTTGCGCTTGCTGGGGGGCGTGTTCATGTGCGGGAGGGAAGTGGTTTCGTAACGCTAACATTTTTTTCTCCATGATGCGATGGCGATTACAATGATACCGCCGCCGTGCATAATCAAGATTATGTTAAATTGCCTGAAAAATTGTTGCTAATTTGCAGGCACATTAAATGAGTTTTTCTGATAGCAAAACATTATTGCCCTTTAAAAAAAGAAGTTAAATTATATTGTAGAAAAAACAAAGCACCTCTCATAGTCTTATATTCAAACCAGCTTTGATCATAAATCTAAATTGTATGCTTGAAAGTCTTTGTGAATTTTCCAACTCTAAGGCAACGTATGTAATATAGGCAAAGAGTTGACATACGACAGTCTAGCGCTCGACATCGATTTCTACGAATATCTATAAGGTTATATAGCTTTTTAAGCTGGCTTTTCCTTGCTACATCATGAGGCCTTTTACAAAATGAAATATCCTAGTAGAACTCCAATATATTGCATAGGAAATGCAAGAGAAACTTCGCGAAGAGGTAAATAATGATAGTCATAGATATTAAACCAATTCGAATTGAGCATTTTTATTTTTAGATAATTGAACTCACCATCATTGTTATTGCGATTGTGTTGATTGGTGTAGAAATCCATTTTGCTAATAAAGCCCGTTTATTGATAAACGACTTTGAAAGCTAATTAAACGAAAGTACTTTATTGCAATTGACGGCAACAACTACAATAACAACAAGACGAAAAAAGCCTGTAAAACGTTCGTTATTGCAACCGTCCAACCGACCGAACGACGCAGGGGTGTGGCAGATGAGGCGCAAAATAGCTTTGTAGAAAATTCTACGCCTCTTATATAGATTTGCACTTATTTAAAATGTACTTTTGTGGAAACAAATAAGCTGGAATGACATTTGTCCAACACTTAATTATCGTTTTATATTTTCACTGAACTGTTCGTAATCAACTATCGATTAAACACTTTATTCATACTTCCGTTGCACTGACTTGGCTTTCTTGCCATACTTCCTGCGTACACTTTTTGTTGGGGTTTGTCTGTTTGCTTTCCAGCTTGTGATTCCAACAATATGTTGAATAAGTGTTATGCATTTATACATTAATTGGCTAATGAAAAATTTCACTGGAGCATGCTAAATGCGCACTATAAATGCAAGTGAAATTTCATTGCACAATTTATGTTTTTTTTTTTGCGTTTTATTTTATTTTGCGGCACGAACGCACAACGTATGCAGATGCCACATTTCTGACCTACATTACCCTCAGCGGCGACGGCGTCGGGTTTTTGTTTTATTTATTTTTCTTTTCTTCAACTTTGTCTGGATTCTAATTTACACAAAAAGCACAGCAAACGAAAAAAAAGACTATTGCAAAGTGCAATATTGAACTGCAATTGTCAAAGGATTTGCTGTCAATTGCTGAATGTCGACGTCTCAGTCAACTTTCAACGCTTTTCTGGAATCGACAATGTTCGTGTATATGTGTAGGTGCCACAAGTTTACCCAGTAACCGAATTTAAGTTCAGAACACTTTTTCTCTCTTGCAAACCGTTTGTTATTGTAGTTATTGCACAAACGACGACGCGTTATGCACTGATTTCGTTTTTGCCGAACGCAAAGTGGGCTCAGCCACACACGTACACACACACGCACAGACGGGAGCATCTTCAATTACTGCCATACAAGGATTTATGCTCTCTGTCTCTCTGCGTAGGGTGGCACATTTGCTACACAATGCACTCTAGCCTACTAGAGTCGCCATCAAACACACAAGAGCAACACGAGAGCAAAAGCAAAAACAAAATTACTACAATTACATATTTTATTTAACTCTCAGCTAAGCCGTACTCGAGTTAAAGTTGACTCTCGCAACGCGCAGACTCTTTGGATGTTGATTTTGGAGAGAGCGTATTTGAGATGTCTATTGTAAGGGTGGCTTTGAGTGTGAGTGAAAAAACTGCAGTAAAAAATGCTTACCTATTCGTGGGTGAGTAGCGACGGGGGATAACACGGATTTATACCCCTCGTTGTTAGTAATAATTTCTGCTCTAGTTCAGAGAATGTCAGCCGTGATTGTGCAAGCTGCAGTTCAGCAACTTGTGCTGCCGGTGATAGTGGGGGTGGGGCTTCTGCTATTGATAACTGAACTGCATGCTGCCCATCCACTAACTGCGCCTCAATCATGTGTTGTTTGCATGGCAACTAAAAACTTCCGGTTTAGCTTTCGCGCACTTACATATAACATTTATAGGCGTTAGTTAAGTTAGCAAATGGTTTGAATAAAAGGAAGCAATTAAGTGAAACCAATGAAATGTTGGCAATGTAAGCCGATCTAGTTTCAGTTTCACACTATTTAATGCTTTGTTCTGAGTGGGTCAATGTAAATTGTTGTTAACTGAGTGCAATGAAATTGTGTTTCAATTATAAAAGAATAAAGAATGAACCTTAGTTACATTGGGTTCAACAATTTGCTTTGCAAAAAACAAGAACAAAACAAAAATGCAGCATTGCAAAGAAAGCGATTTGAGCGTTGCTGGGCAAGGGCGAAGAGGCAAGGAACTGCAGAACATATGAAAGAGCGTACAAAAAAGCTGACGTACAAAA
Source organism: Phortica okadai (assembly GCA_034638295.1). Lineage (NCBI taxonomy): Eukaryota > Metazoa > Arthropoda > Insecta > Diptera > Drosophilidae > Phortica > Phortica okadai. Next base: position 921,178 of record CM067849.1, on the reverse strand, counting down.
CGAGAGAGCGAATTGTTGCCTTTGTGCTCTTATCAGAAAACTCGCAAATATTTTGTCCGATTAAGCGATATGATAATTTCAAACACACAAACACATGTACATAGTAAGTACATGTTATGCTTCTCTGTGTTAGTGAGCTAAATTTGTATTTTATTTACAATTTTCGTTTGCATTACACTTTGTTTCACTTAGAATTATTATAAACACAAATGTTTTAAAACTACCCCCGTGGTCATGACGCACTCTTTCGTTTACTTATATGACGCATTAGAACATGGTGTTCCAACAGTCAGGTTGGCCGAGTCGGTCTAAGGCGCCAGATTTAAGCTCTGGTTCTCGAAAGGGAGCGTGGGTTCGAATCCCACACCTGACAAATCGAAAAGAACGTTTCTTTTTTCATATTTTGCTTTTTTTTTAACTTTACCAAATACCTGCTGCTCTATTCTTTTCAACTTGTACGCTTGGCAAATGCCAAACAAAAACCAACAGTAATAATAATAATAACAAACAGAACCGAATTGAACAATACAGTGAAAAATGATGTTGAACAATGACGTTGGCTACGGCAACGGGAAATGATTTTGTTTGTCTTCCTTTCCGTTGGCAACCGAATCGAGCAGCAGTCAGTCAAGCATGGCGGCGGGGCGAGGGAGGACGGCGGGGGCGCTACCAAATTGTGCTGCAGTTGGTTGCACATTTTAACGGTAGTGTGTCGATGACGTTCATTCGCCCTTTGTCAACAGTGTCGTTGACTTTATGAATAATTAATATATTTTTTCTATTTGTTTAACTGCACTTTTTTCCCCTTTTTTCTATAGTCTTTTATGTTTTGATTAAATATTGTTGTACTTTGCACACAATTTGTGAGAGAGAATAATATAAATAAAGCTATAAAGTTTGTCCATCCCGGTTAAAGAGTTGAGTCTGCTCATGTCACTCACTACAAGTTTGTTTACTTACTTCCAAGCATTTAAAAGATTATAGATCGTACACCAGACGAAATTTTCAAATCTCCTCATCTGAGTTCATCTGAGGGATTTTATTTTTTGAATTGCTATCAATTTTCTATTGGGTTTGTTTAAAATGGATTTGGATTAGAATGTGCAAAACCAACTTTGCGGTTTGTAAAAAGATAAAAAGACGAGTTGATCATGTACAAAAGTTACATACAACGGAACTAAATGAACTTTAGACTTCAAGATAAGGCAAACATTCAACTTATTTATGACTCAAGCCAAGTTCTCAGCATTATTCGTGGCTTAAGCAATCGAAATCTAAACGAATAGAAAATGTTATGCAATAAAGCCAACAATTGACAATAAAGGCTTCTACATGTAGACTCATGTATGTAAGTGTTGTTTGTGCAAGCACTTGTTACATTATTGGCCAACAATGGAAAAGTCGCGTTTTTTGTATCTTTCTATTGTTTTGCCTTGTTGCTTGTTCTTGTATTTTCAATGCCGTTAAACAAATATTTGCTAACACATTTCTTTGCTTTTATGCTAAAAAGCAACTATTATTTATATGACACGAATGTGAACGTACAACGTTCTTTAAGATAGCCTCAAGTGTTGAACGTGAATGCCCACAAATGACGTTCTAAGAATGGAAACTCGTTTATGGCCAAAGACCAACACAAAAGCAGGAAAACAAACAAAAGCTAAGCATAACTTGTCTTCAACAAATGCTCAACAAAGAGCACAAACAACTGAAGAAGAGAAGACCGACAGATAAAATGAAAGCATAGAAAGAAGAATAAGGCGAATACAATAAACTTCAAGTTCTTGGTAACAAAGTTTTATGGCCCGAACGAACCTACCATACAAGTCTAGGCAGAGCAGAGCAGAGCGCAGAATTGCAGGTCGGATCATTGTCGGTCGCCACACACCAAATAAAAACCCAAAACATGAAAAAAAAACAAACAACAAACGTTTCGATATCAAGTTCAAGAAGAGCGTCTTGAGGCGCACAAGAGCGTGCGTTAAACGACGTTAACGGTGCATTGACAGTGGCCGTGCCATTGTGTATCAGAGCGAAATGTATCTGTATCATAGCTGAGCTGAACTGAGCTGAGCTCTTGTACACATGCGTTTCGTATTCAAAGTCGCAGAAGCATTCTTGCAGCGCAGTGCGGCAACAACCAGTCGAACTTGTTTGGAACGCATTGAACATTGGTGCAGCGTATGTACGTCATGTGGCCAAATGAAACCATGTATGAGCACGTCATGCAGCTTTGAGCCAACTTGTTCTTGACCATAAAAAGTGGCAGCATCGGACAGGCAGCAGCAGCTGCCGCCTGCACTTGAAGCCTCGTATGGCAGCAGCAGCGAATCGAACGATTGAAATGCAAAGGTTCAAGTCAACCAAAATAAACTTGAAACCTGCAGCAGGGCCAAATAAGTGTGGTGAAGATTTTGGCGCGTGGTGATTCATTGGCAGCGTACTAAACTTGTTTCAATTGTATCTAGATAAATGTACTTTTTTGCCACTGGCAAAGCATTCGAGCGCGCGAAGAGCGACCGCAGTTTATAGCCATGATTTTCCATGAAAACAGATTTAAAATATACTTTGTTTTTATTATTTTTTTGTGTTCTTCTTTTTAGTACGTAAATTTTATGCGAAAAAAAAAACCAACGGGGGAAAGTTCACTGTACCGTAAAGCAGAAAATGTTGCACAACAAGAAAAATAACAATAAAATGTATTAAACAAAAAAAAAAGGGCCAAAAGACCTAAAAAAAAAATTTTAAAAGTGGAAAATACTTAAAAAAAGGCAACAACAACAAACACGCTTTACACGCTTTTTTACGTTTGAGCCATTTTCTACAAGTTTTTCTGGCTCTTTGTAGAAGCGTTTGATGAGGCCAACAATCAGTCGACAGTTAGAAAAGAAATGCCGCCGAAACGCTGCCGAGCCACGTCGCTGAGCATGCGCAGGGCCCAGACAAGCTCTCATCTTTGGCGATGGAGATGGTTTTCATGTGGAACCAATTACAAAACATACGAAATTAAATCGTGCTTTAAATGATATAATTCTGGCTGCAATTATTTATTATTTTTGTAGTTGGCTTCATTTTAGTTGTTATATTTTAGTTGTTATATTGCGCCAACATTTGTATCTTTTTGTTTCTGTGAGTATCTCTTTTGCTGTGTTGGCACATTATAACATTTCCTCACTGCAATTAAAATGCAAATGCAGTAGCAAAGCCAGCCAGAAAAGTCTGCAATATTTTCCCGACGCTCTGCTGTTCCTCTTCATGAATTCCCGCGTTATTAGCAGATACAAAATGTATCGCATTCACTCAGCCACTTACAGATCGCATATCTGTCTGTCTGTCGATCCGTCTGTTTCACTGTTTCACTGTCTTACTGACTGACATCGCTGACTTTGCTTTGAGAGTGTTGAATAATTAATGATTCTGTTTGAAAGATTTCCATATGTGCTCTTTTTTGGTAATGCTTTCTTTTTTTTCTTTGTTTATTTTGTTCCAATTTTTGTTTTTATTATTTCGTCTTCTTTTCGATTTTGCGCTCATTTTTCAGCGTATCTTTCAACGACACATTATTACATGTTTTTTTCTTGTCTGTTTTTTATTGCATTTTGGTAAAATTGTTGAAGAAGCGTCTAGTAATCATTTCATAATCGAGTATACTCGGCACAAATACGCTTCGTGCATAAATGGGCGTTGTCACACCCCTGAATTGTGGAATAAGTGTTTTAGAAACGTTCTTGAGATATAATCTGTATAAGAACTATGGTTGCAAGTGCATTTCTTTCTCGGATCTTCAAACTTTTGTATGTATAAGCCATAATTTTTATAGCCAACCCGTGCCAGCCATCAAAATTTAAGAAGTTTTCAAGTTTTATGTTAAATATAAAAACATAAAAAATTAAAGATAAAGACAAACAATACATTGACTGACAGAGAGATTAAAAGATAGATGACCACAGTAAAAATTGAATATGAATAGTATTTAATTAAATTAAAAACGGTTTATCTGACAAATGCTTTGTAAAAGACCGTTTGAAACATAAGTCTTTTTTATGAAGTGAAATTTTACAAATATTTCCGGAAATGCGTTCGTTTCTTAGCAAGTAAACTTCATTGTGAGCATTGGCCACAGCACAGCGCTTTGTTTGATTGCTTGTTTGTTTAAAAATAGCTATGAAATTGTTTTAATATGTTAATATGCTAACGTATAAAAGTCGAAGCAGCGAAAACTGTAAAAGATTTTAGCATAAAAGGCTGTAATTAAAATTACTTTCACTCGGCTTTGTTTCTTGTGCATTTTATGCAAATTTTTCTTTTGCAGAGAAACGTTTTTAGCTTCAAATCGAGATAAACACGAAATGAGACGTAATAAAAAATGGTTTAATTATGCAATTTTCGCCAATAACGTAATGCAAAAAAAAAATAAATCAAAGCTGCAAATATGAACAATGCGAGTCAAGCAGCTGTCAAAAATGCGCCCCCTAAACAGTGAAAAAGGGTGTGTGCGAATTTCGGGCCGCACGACAAGACAAAGCCAGGCGTCAGCTGTGGCGTGTGTCAGCGGCGGCAGCGACAATCAGCCCAGCAGCCATCAAAGGACAACGGCTGAACATTAGGCGCAGAGTTGAGCTGCGGTAGGGTGAAGATGATGATGATGATGAAGAAGAAGAAGAAAAACAACAATCAAGCGGATGTGTAAGAGTGACAGATAAATAAAACGTTAATTGCCTTGGCAATGTGGCAGGCGTGCCGGGAATAACGAAAATGATGAAAACGACATGAACACGCATGTGCAGCACAGATCATTGATTCAACATGGCCGCCAAGCGAACGTGAATACGTCTGTAGCTGAAGTAACTACACCAGCGTTCTAGCCAAACAAAGAGCCATTTAGACAAGGCGCTGAGTATTCGACGCCGATTCATTTTACTTTCCTTACATAAGTTCATTTTGTTGATTACCAGTTTTGAAGGCAATTCTAGAAACAACTCTTTTTTCTACTAATACGTGATTCGAGTCAAAATGCTTTATTTTACATAATTTATTCAATTTGCTTAAAGACACACACACACATAAAGACAAAATACATTCTGAAGTCAATTAAAAAAACACGAACAAGCGAGAAGGCCAGGACTCAAATAGAGGAGCGTTGATCTTTCGTGCAAGTTTGATGACAAAGCAATTGCATGAGCGGGCGATGAGAGACGTAATTGACAGAGTGTAGAGCCTCAGCATGTGGAAGTCATGAGTAATCGTCATCTCGTTCAGGCACTGCAGTGTGAAAGAGGACACTATTTTCAACAGCTGCACACAGTCTGACAGAGACGAGGCGAGCAGCGTTGGTGGTGGAGGCAATGGTGGTGGTGGCGGTGCATTGTCATTTATATGCGTGCGTGTGACTCGTTTTAAACTATTCTGCGCTGTTTTCAATTTATGGGCAACACTTATTTTTATTCACTCCTGTCACAATCGACAAAGACAATATGCGTGCGTAAATGGACAACATAAAGTAAGGGTTGCATTACAATGTGCCCCCGCGTTTCCCCATCAAAATTGAAGGTCAACTGGCATTGTTACTGATAAGTATTGTGAGCTTGCAAAGTGTTTGTTCTGGCTAATCAGCTCAGCATACACGTCATGCGTTGTGTACTTTACATTGCAATATAAAATTTACTATTATTTTATATTGTTATCTAATCTAGTATAAGTTTGTCACACACACACAAACATTCTATAAGGTGCTGACTTCATCACGTCTTAAAGAGCCGAACATAGCATAAAAGTCAAGACAGAAACTGATTTTGCACTTGCGCAAACAAAAGATTTTCCCACTTACCTGTTGCTCTTCTTCTTATGTATACTTATGCGCAGCCTAAGTATTTTTGCAACTTGTTTTGTGCGCTTCTTCTCGGACTTATTGGCAATTGTTATTGTTGCTTGTATTTGTTACCTTTTTTTCTTTTCGTTGTATTGTGGCTAGAGGCTCCGACAACTCTATTGCCTCACGCCAACAACAAAAACAATGTTGACGACAACACGAAATTCACCAATACAAAGAGAATAATCACAGTCGAATTTGTTGCAAAAGTTGCCGAAAAATGATACACTTGATTATTATAAGTGAAGTTTCCAATTTGTTATTTGCGTTTTTTTTTACTTAATTGAATTAGTGCGCGTCATAATTCGTTACACGGTTAAATTTTCCATTAACTGAATTCAGCTAAAATCGCTTGATTACCACAAATTTTGTTCAAACATTACTGTTTTTGTTTTTTCAATTTTAAGGGTTTTTAATTTTTTCGATTTTTGATTGTTTCCGTTGAGTTTGTTGTGTTTTTAATAGATTTTAATTTTTGTATACATTTTGTTGGAAGTGCCCCACAATTTGTTTAAAAAAAATGACAACACACCAACACAACCAGCCGCGGTTTGATTTAAAAGCGATTTGGCTAGAGATGGATGTTTTTAAAACTTGGCTAATATCGATGGTGCAGGCATTAAAAAATACCACCGCTCACCCGAACTCGTGCAGCACGAAGCCAAATTGAGCTAGTCTAGACTTCTTAGATGGCCCTCCGTTTCATCCCAAGTGTCTCTTCGACACACAAATGCCTCTTCACTGACACAAAAGCACTCACTCTCTCAAATTTTAATATTGAAAAGCCCCAAACGAAACCGCTTCCAGAGGAGCATAGATCCAGTTTCGAAAACACAATTAAAAATTTGATTAAACCACATTCGTTAGATTTGGAGAAGAGGCAATAATAATTTCATGCCTCGCATAGGAGACCATAGGAGATTTATTCATAAATAAAGATTTTAATATACGTTACTTTCTCGTTGTATGTATAACAGTTCTGTTCGAAAGACAGTGCGTATTTTGGGAAATGGGCGATTAGGAAACCCTTTTATTTCTCGATCTGTCCTATTTCAGAGAGTGGCAGCATTGCTCAGCTGACGGGCAACAGCCCGCGCAAAATTGTTTCTGGCTACTGTGCTAATTTTAAGCGTCTATTATCAGGATTATTTCTTAAACTTCTTCATATTAGACACAATGAGTAATACGCCAGTTAAAGGGCGAGTGCGTGCAGATGCCAATGAGTATAAAACGCCGAAAAAAAGTGATGCAACAAAAACTAAACGAACAAAAACTCCAAACTTCAAGTCAATCGAAAACATAAACAACTCGGATAATTCTAGTAGCGGCAATGTGGTTTATGTGAATGAATCCGACTCTGAAGAAGTGCAAGAGTTACACATCTCAAAGACGCGCAGATCAACACGACTACCGAGCCCAACAAAAAGATACTCAGCTTACCGTGCCACGGAAACAGCTGCACGTAATGCGTCTGGAAGTGGCCGCACAAGGCGGCAGAGAGATGTATCTGCTACAGAAAGCACTGATGAGGGCGGAGACGATGAAAACCTAGGCGATGAGGTCAATGATCCTATTGCTAGTAAGCCTAACTCCCGGGACGTTGAACTTATACAAGCGGATTACAATGTAGCAGGGACGAGTATGTTTGGCTTCAATACGCCAAAGAAACGCGATGCCATGTCATTGGCTGCCTTGAGCGCAACACCACGCACGCCCAAGACACCTGGACTGGTTGGTAACCCAAAAACGCCTGACACAAAACGCAAGAAATCTTCAGCTGAGCCTAAAACTCCTGCCCACGTCAGACATTCCGTTAAGAACCGTGAGTGGGCTCAAAGGAAATATAAATAATAGTTAATCAATGTTGTCTATTTCTTTATAGAAATTGCTAAGATTGTTGCCGATTCCGGTTCGGATTTTTCAGCCGACGATAGTGACTTCCAGCCATCAGACAGTGAATCTTCGAGCAGCAGTGACAATGATGCTGAGTCTGATGACGATGCTGCCGATGATGAGCCAAAAACGCCCTGTAAAGCACGCCGGGCTATCGTCGTACCAGTATTACCTAAAACGCCATCAGCTGCCCGAATGCGTCAGTCGGCACGTGTCAAGAAATCGGCGGAATATGTGCCAGAGAGTGACGGCTATTTCCATTCACATTCAAGCAATAAAATACTCACATCGGATCACACGCTGGATCGGCTGAAAAATCCACGACTGCCGGCAGATCGTCTTTTCAGTTTGCTTGCGGAAATGAAAACCTCAGCCGAACATGAGACGTCCATCAATGCGATTATGGAAGAGTATCGGTCTTACTTTCCAAAATGGATGTGCATACTGAACGAAGGCTTCAACATACTACTCTATGGCCTGGGCTCAAAAAGGCAGCTGCTGCAAACGTTTCACCGCGAGGTGCTTGCCAAGCAAACAGTTCTCGTTGTTAACGGTTTCTTTCCCAGTCTAACGCTGAAAGACATTCTCGACAGCATTGTCGGCGAGATACTCGACGCTGGTGTTAGCCCAGCAAATCCACACGAAGCTGTGGACATGATTGAGGAGGAATTTGCACTCATACCGGAAACGCATCTTTATCTTATCGTCCACAATTTGGATGGCGCAATGTTGCGGAACGCCAAAGCTCAGGCGATAATCTCACGGCTGGCCAAAGTGTCTAATATACATTTGTTGGCATCCGTCGATCACATCAACACACCACTGCGTAAGCGTCTATCAGACAACCGATTCTTGTGACAGTTCGTTAATTTCATGAAATTGCTTTCAGTTTGGGACCAAAACAAGTTGAGCCACTATAATTTCTCCTGGTGGGATTGCACCACCATGTTGCCATACACCGATGAAACAGCATTCGAAAACTCGCTGCTTGTTCAAAACTCCGGCGAGCTGGCTTTGTCGTCATTGCGCAGCGTTTTCTCTTCACTGACGACCAACTCTCGTGGCATTTACTTATTGATTGTAAAATTTCAACTTAAAAATAAGGGAAACGCCAACTATCAAGGTGAGACTTGTGTAATTTTAAATGATTCTCGAAACTTATTCAATGAAAAAAAATGTTTCTTTTACTAGGTATGTTATTCAAGGACTTGTATGGAAGCTGTCGCGAATCGTTTTTGGTCAGTTCGGATCTTGCGTTGCGCGCTCAGTTAACTGAATTTCTGGATCACAAATTAGTAAAGTCAAAACGGAGCGTCGATGGCTCTGAACTGTTAACAATTCCAATCGACTCTGGTTTGCTTCAGCAATTCTTGGACGAACAAGAGAAGAAGTAATCCAAGACACTTGATTTTCTACTTTCACATTATTATTTATGAATTTGTCACGGGTTCTATTTATAATTTTAAGGTATTTATGTTTTGTTAACTTTGAAATAAGAAAAAAAAGTTGCCCAATGAATTTGAAACGCACAACACAATTAAAGGCTGTACGCTAAATTTATTACTCTCATTGAAAAATAAATGAAAAATTGAATAAGTAAAATTGTTTTTGTTTTTCATTATATTTTTTTTTTATTTCTGAGAGCTACAATAATATTTTTAAGAAATGCTGAGATTTGTTGATTAATTCTTTTTTTTGTTTTGTTTTTAAGTTGTTACTAATATTTTTAATTTCTTCAAAAATGATTTTCCTTTGGTCATGGCCCTGCAGAAGGTGACCAACCTAAAATAATAAAGACGCTCTGAATGATTCAAGCACAACGCGAAGTATTTTAAATAAATTTACGGAATAATTTATTTTCAGTAATTTTTTTTAATATTTCTTTTTGTTTTTTTTTTTTCTCATAATTACTCAAAGTACTTTTTGTTTTATTTTTAATTTGTACATCAAAAGCTTAAATAATAAAAAATGTAATAATTTTGTTTTTTGCTTCCATCATATTTGTTGTTTTGTTTTTTTTTTTACGGTGCTAAGCGTGTACGGCGTGTGTGTGTTTAGGTGTGTCTGTGTTTGTGTGGCTGCAAGTTTATTAATACTATTAAACATTTTACAAATCGCTTTATTATTTAACAACTAAACAAGTTTGTTTTTATTATTAAAATTGCAAATAAAGTGAGAGCGAAAAAGTGAGAAGATTAAAATTTTAAGTAGACGAAAAAGGTGAAAGAAGGAGGCAACACATTCGCTTACTTAATTGTACAAATTTGTAAATTTATTTAAATTTAATGCGACACAAATATTGATTGATTTATACAACAAATTGGTTTTCTTTTATGTTATATTTAAATACTTAAATAAAAAATAGTGCAAATTTGTTTTTTCTCAAATATATTATTTGTTTATTTTTGTTTTTTTTTTAATTATAATTCTCTTTCATAAACAAAATTTTTTTATACAATGAAATCAAATTGATTTAGCTTTGTGGTTTATGCGTGTGTGTGTTGTGTGTGTGTATGTGTGTGGGCCTAGTGCTGTTAGTGTTGGTTGTGGTGGGTGTTCGTGCAATGTAAATCCTCAATTGGAATCTGGTTTAACCAAGGAGAAATCTTTTTGAGATTATAAAAAACATAAAATAAAATAATAATAATACATAAAAGCATAACAAAAATAATAATAAAAGCGTTTGAAGTTATTTTCAAACAGCGGCAACAAATTTTCAACTTTTTCTTTTGCTATGGCCAAACAAAAACAACAAGTTTTACACACTATTAAAGACAATAGTTGAAAAATTAATTTTACAACAAAAAAAAAGGAAAATTATTTAAAATATTCCCTTTTTCTTTTTATGCTTCGCTAGTTTAATTTTTTTCGTTTGTTGTTCCTGCTGTTAATATGTATTTTTATTATTATTATTATTATTGTTGTTGTTATTGTTGTTGCTATGCATATGATATCATGCGTTTCAACATTTTTCATCATTAGCATCACTGCCCTAGTATTATAATCATCATCATCATCATCATCATCATGTTCGTCCTCATCGTCATCATCACCTTCACTACATCCATCATCATCCTCATCATCATCATCATTGTCAGTATCAACTTCGTAACTGCGTAATTCAATATACATCACAATCAAAGTGTACGTTCGTAATATTCATTATCAGTAATAGTATTTTTATATTTATTTTATTTCATATCTTCACTTATTACTCTTAATGCTATACTCGTATATATATATAGAATTTTTTTTCTGTGTTTCGGGTTTTTCTTATGGTGTTTGTTTTGTTTTTTTGTTGTTTTTTTCTTTCTTTCCTTTTTTTTACTTTTTTTTTTATGCTTTTAAATTTTTCATTATATATATAATCATGATCAACAAAAAATACAGTTAAAAGAATAAAATACATTAATTATTATTTTTATCAAATTATTAACCAAAATATTATTATCATTGTTATCGTAATCATTATCATTTATATAATGCTTATTACTTAAGTAAAAGTTAAACCAGTTAATATATTTGTTTTTGTTGTTACTCATAAATTTGTTGTAATTGTTGCTATTGTTGTTGTTGGTTTTATTGTTTTTGTTTTGTTGTTGTTGTTTATAGTTAATGTTATTGTAATGTTTATTTAATTTCTTATTAGCGCTGCTATCATTTCTATTGTTGTTGTTGTTGCTGCTGCTGCCATTCTTGGTATTGTTATTGTTGCATTCAGTAGAATTGTATTTATTATAGTTTGTATTTGTGTTGTTGTTGCTGTTGTTGCGGTTTTTGTTGTTATTACTGTTGCTGTTGTTGTTGTTGTTGTCATTGCAGGTGTTTCAGCTCATTTTCACGCGTTTTCTTGGTGGTCCAATTGGTGGGATTTGTTGTGTTGCGAGCGCACGAAATGCCTCCGCTATCAAATGTGAATGTGTTGTGATCATATTTTGCCAGCCAGCAGTTTCCATCACATCGGTGGCATGACTGTAATTATTACAAAATAATAATTAAAATCCTTTAACTATATTTCACAAATTTATTTTATACTCACGTATTTATGAAATCTATTGTTTGTGCTTTCAATTGATCCGCACTGTGGAGATCGGCTAATATTAATGTTTCAGCTGCTGTATCGACTGAGAGATTGACGCACAGCGCCTCCTCGCACATAACTTTCAGCTTTTCAAGCGCATACTAAAATAAATAACCAAAACAATTATAAAACAACTCTCCTTTGTGCAAGGCAACGCTATAAGCTTACCTTATCAGCAGCCGCTAAGAGATCATCAGCCATTTTATCTAAATTTGGCGCTTTGCCAGTATAAATAAAGCGTAGCATTTCCTTTAGTACCTCATGATCCACATCGGTTATGGCGACACGATTCAGTTTGCGCTCCTCCATTTCATGCTCAAACATCGCAGCAAAGACATCGCTGCGTGCTGCAAGAAATACAAGTTTATTTATTACATTTGCACTGATCGACCAAAGCTCTGATTGGACTCACCTGCGAGTATAGCTTTATGCGCTTGGAATTCACGACCGCCCACGGAGAGCGTTACATCGCTGAATTTCTCATTGTCAAAGAGATTGCCCAAGTCCTCAGACAACTTGCATTCGGGCACTTTGAACTGTACGATATTCGACTGACCAGAGATATTAACACTGTCAGCCACAACGCTGACCTCACAGAATATGGTTAGTTTATCCTCCGGCAGCAGACCGTTCGCCTCGTCCAGTAGGAAATCCCGACGTATGAACTTCTTGAAGCCCCAATCTTTGCCTTGCACAAAACGATACGCTCTACGGGTGTTAATTATTTATATTAATAAATCGCTTAAATTGTGTTGATTTGATTTTTCGTATTGCTTACCGTTGTGACTCCATGGCTTTGGTTTCTTCTCTTTTCGCATTCAAAATGGAAAATTTAAATTTGGCTCTTACTTCTGATTTATTACACGACACTAGCAGTAAATACAATGATAAATAATCTTTGCTTTCCTCATCCAAGCCCTTGGGATTAACACGCAAACACCTGTGGAAGAGATTATCATATAATATCTAGTATAATATTGTAATCGTTGGTACCCACCATTTTAATTTGTCATTAGCACCGGCTGAGAATGTGGACGATTTGAGTACTTCACCCATTTCTTCACGACAAAAACTAAAATTATTTATGGTCCACATGTAGCTGAATTTGACCACTTTAACCTGTTGAGATTAAAACAAAAACAAAAGAACATGAGTATAGTAAAAAAATAAGATTAACGGAAGTGAATTGCGCATTCAGCAGTTTTACCAACAACAACAACAACAGCAGAATATGAGTGCGAAACAGAAACAGAAACGGAGACGGACGAGAGTGCAGGATGAGCGGCTCATTTTACATTGAAATTTAATTCTTTAGTGTTGTTTTTTTTTTAACTGATAATGTAAACCATAGAAATGCAAAAGATTCCAATGTCATTGCTGACGTCTTGCTTCTTTTTTTTCTGGCTTATTTCGAACCCTCTCCCATTGCCACATTCTCCCTCTCTCTTCCTTTCTTTCTACTTTTTCAAACATAAACCACTCGCGGTTGAACTTATTAAAGGTGCATTGAAATTTAATACATTTTTGCCTGGGATTTATTTAGGTGATTATAGTTTGCACTTTTCGTTGTTGTCGTTGTTGCTATTGTTCTTGTTGTTGTTGTTGGTTTGCCGAAGGGCCGGCATCTTTGTAAACGGTTTTAGGTATTTAATTTACCTGTGTGTAACACCAGTTCTCAGCAACTGGCGTATTTACTTCCGGCAAGGGCGGCGATGGTACGCGACTGACCGCCATTGTGCTACTGGATGCGTGCAGGTTAGATGTGACTCTAGCTGTTTGGCTTGCCTGACATTCGTTTACCGGCAATCTGTAAATGAATCAAGAAAATGAAGTTTTGATTAATTTTAATGTTTATAAGAAACTCATGCACTTGTACAATTTTTTCAATAATATTAAATGGTTAGGCTGCCTCACCGCGGATCTTGTATTAAGTCCATGATGCTGCGTTCGAACTCAACTTTAACCAAATTCGTATTGGAATTTGAGTTATTCGAGTGCGTTGACAGCAAATTTAATAATTTTAAGAGCAAAGAGTTCTCCAGTTTGACAATTAAGAAATCAAACAATTTTGTTGATTGCACAGAAAAACACGTTGAAATTGTTATTAACAAAGAATAAATTAACATATATCACTGGTTACACAAAATTCAAACGCAAAAGTTCACGAAATAATAAGAAGAAGACAACGACGACGACGACACAAACGAACGCACAAATAATATTAAATAAAATGCGCCAAAAATTTGAACCGATGAGTGCATAACTGCAAAAATGCAGTCGACTGCAAAAAAGAAACAGCAACAGAAAAAAAAACAACAACTAAAACAAAGTACACTCAAAGCGAAACAGTTATATTGAGCACGCAGCGACGTGGAGAGTCTTAAGCAAATTATGCTGTGCTATTGTTGTTGTGGGCGTTTGTAGAATACAGTGTGTCACAATTCTATGTAGTTTCGATTATCATAATTTTTTTTTTGTTTCTATAATTTCACAAGTTGTTTAATATTTTTAAATTTTCGTCTTTTTTTTTTCTCTGAATTGACAAACAAATAATTTGGTGTTTAAAAGACAACCACACTGCACAAACGACAAGAGAAAACTGTGCGGAAAAATCTTAGTCAGGATCAGTTGTCAGTCAAACCAGTCCAGAAGCTGCAGGAAGAAAATAGCCAACACACACATACACACACAGATATTTGTATAGAAATACAACACAGCATGCATGGCCAACGCAATTTTCTTCTTCTTTTTGTGTGTGTGTGTGTGGAAAATCGTTAAACAAAAGCTGATCTTTTGAAAATCCTTCGGCCTGCTGCAGTTTTGTCTTTGACACGAAGTTGTTGGAGTTTGAGGCGGCGTCGTCGTCGAGCAGATGCAGCATTACTATAATGGTTTTGTTCATTTTAAGATGTATCTTTTTGTTTTGTCTTCTCTTCGTTTCTTCAATGTTTGGTTAAATGACAAACAAAAGCATTTTGGGTAAAAAGGAAATAAAAGCAACGGAAAACTATTTCATATGTATAGAAAATCACGACGAAAATAACCTTCATGGCGACAGTAACGAATGACGATGACAACGACAACAATGCAAGATTTTTCAAGGTGTTTTCCAACAGTTTCGTGCACGTACAATGACTGCCAAAGGACCTAAGTATGTATGTACAATAATAACAACAATAACAACATACAACACAGCACAGCACAGCACACAAAAAGGACCTTCGAATGCACACGCGCTCGTTTTATATGAAAAAGCTGCGTTGTTGTTGTAATGTCGAACATGCGTCAAGGTGAATAAACTGTAAATAGAAAGGGAAGTAGTTCCTGTAATGATAAGTGGTGCTCAATGGCCATCGCCTCAACAACTGCAAAAGTTAATGAATTTAATGATTCGCCGTTGTTTTTAATGACACATTTGGCCGTGATGCTTTTTGTTGTTGTAACGAGAATAAAACATAAATGTTGCTAACTTTTCATGCATGCATATGCAAGTAATGACACTTTACATTTTGATTTTGACATTAATAAAACACAGATGTTCAATGCATCACTAATTGTCAATAACATTTTTGCAAGTAACATGACAGGTATGCAAAACACAACAACAACTCCCACAAAGTAGGCGAGAAATTTTGCCTGCAGGCATTGCCCGCATGGGCGCGTGAGTGTGTGCATTTTGTTGTCTGATCTTTGCTGTCACTCAAAGGCAACAAGAGAGGCGCAATGAGTGAATGCATGAAGGAGTAAAAATTCTATTCTTACTCTCACAAGGCAAAGAGGTTCCTAATAGCAAAAGCAACAACAAAACGATATTATTTGAGTGACATAAAGCAACGAGCGAAAGTTGAAAACAGTTTCGGTTGAGAAAAGCAGCAAACAAAAATTGTTATTTTCACGACAAACAAAAAAAAAAAAAAATCAATATGAAAAAAAGTTATATAATTTCGCTTTCCTTCCGACTTTTCATTAGCATTTTAAATGAGCATTTTTTTTCTTTCGCCTTTCCTTTCTCGTTCAGTTCACTGATAAAAATCTACAAAACAGTATAACAAAGCAAAACAATAAATGGTGAAAATTTTTATTTTTACAACAAATTATCGCACGAGTTTTCACTCGCTTTTGGCGTTAAAGTCAATAGACTATGCTTATGTTGTTGTTGTTGTTGCTGTTGCTGCTGCTGCTGCCGCTTTACTCTGATATAGTCGTTGACGTCGTCGTCGTTTTCTTCGTCGTTAGTGTTTTCACCGTTGCCTTTCACTCGCACAGTCTCTGTTACTCACACTCACTCACTCACTGACTTACTCCCGCTCTCACTCAAATTTGTTGTTGCACGCTTTTCCAATAAAGAAAAGTGTCTGTCGAGCGTTAAAGTAATTTTTTTTTGTTCCAACTTTTACGTTAAATCATTTTGATGAAAAGATACAAAACGTAACGTGAAAAAAATTCCTCAAACAAAATGACAATCTAATTTAAATAATGTGAACTTTCAAGCGAAATTAAAAAAAATTACTAAAAAAAACTATATATGAAGATTTGAGGAAAAGTTGCAGAGTCCAAATTGAATTGAAAAAAAAAAGAGAAACTTGGGCAAGCGCAAACACTTCCGGTACATTTTAGAGGTTATTGTTGTTGTCTGTGATGTTTTATGTTTACTCCCACACACACACACAGATGCACACACAAACGAACACACAAGCAATGAGTCAGAAGGAGTGCGCGCATCAAATTACATGACTTCTTCGATCATGTTACTTGACGACTTCGGTTTTGATTTCACTTCGGCTCCATTGTGAATGCAACTTCGTGCGTACGCTCGTGCATTTGCGCGCACTCTCCCTTTCTTTGCCTTAACTCAAATTGCTCTATGCAAGCCTTTTCATTTCCACACTTTGACGCATATTAATTTGAAAACTCCCACGCTCAACTTTTGTTTCGTTTTTCGTTGTTTTTGGCAAGTTGTTTTTGGGTTTTCAACAGTGTTGTTGTGTTGTGCCAAGTCAAGTTTATGTTTGCTGCTGCTCTACTCTTCGCATTGCCGCCTGCCTCATCAAGAGAAAGCTTCGCTTCGCTTTGCAGTTGCAGTCGTGAAAGTCTTCGTCGGCTTTCATTTGTTGCGTTATATAAAACACAACAACAACAGCAACAAAAACACACGAAATCATTTAATTAGAGTGAAATTTGGTGTTTTGTTTTCATGTTGTTTTTGTTTTAATTTTCAATTACAATGGCAAATGGCAATTCGCATTAAATTTGCCTTAACTTGTGATAAATGTAATACCCCCCATTATTTACACATAATTAATACAAAATTTCACGCCAAAGCGGAGCTTTAACAGCATTGCAGTTGACCCACTTACTTGCCACACCAACCAAACTAAAATTTCTGTTTATGTAATCGTTCAAAGTGTCATTTTTGGCAGCCCGAATGATGCAAACCACAAACGAACCAACAAACAAACAAAAAGTGCTTTGGAGCCAACAATTAAAACTTCACTCGAGTGTTTAGTAGTGAAACAACGATTAGCAAACAAAAAACCAACAACAAACATAACCATATTGCAACATAAAAGAAAGTTTGAAGCGCCAAACTGAAATTAAGTATAACAAAGCGAAAATACAATAAGTAAAACAACAAGATTAACACTTTTCGTGGTTTCTTATCAACATCGAGTTTCATGAGATTCGTTTAAGTTAGGAACTCAATAAAGTGGCAGATCAATAGGGTCGATTATATGATCGAAGAGAATTTACCCACCCTTGAGACTTATAGCTTGTAAGAGGGAGGGAGAGAGAAAACTTATTACGTAAGTATCGACAGTAAATACAACAACTACAATAGCAAACAAAAAAAAAAAAAACAGCACACAATTGAAGAAGAAAATGTGCGTAAAGTGAAATGAAAACTAAAGAATCATATTTGTAAAAACTCAACAATATTAAAATACAAAAAAAAAAATTAACTGATGTATGTTGCTCAAAACGCTCTAAAAGCGGTTAGCCAACCGTCGATGGGCGCAGTGCAGGCGCGGGTAGGGTAGGGGAGCGCGCGTAGGTGTTGTCTTGCGCAGCAATATAGATGAGAGCCGTCATCGTGTGTATGTGTGTGGTTTCACAACATACACACACACACACGCGTGCGCGCTCAAAAATTTCACCAAACAACAACAATACCGACAACAACAGTTGCACGGCACAACAAACTTTTACAACAAAAAGCAGACCAGACCACGTTTTTGTTATTTTTTTTTTCTTTTTTTCGTTTTAATCATTTTTATGTAATAGCAACACCAACAAAAACAACAATACAAACAGCAGAAACAAAACGTGCGCATGATGCTTGACGTTTCACTTTGTTGTATTGTTGTTGTCGGTCGCTCACTCATTCGCATTCGTTCGCGCTCTCTCTCTCTCTCTGTCGCTCGACTGTCAATTTTGACGATCTCTTTGCGCACTCTTCTCTTTTATTTGTATTTTATTACTCATTAACTCAAGCTGCAAATCATAACAACAACAAAAGCTTCGTGTAAATGGAGTAAAACTCAGCAAGCAAAAAAAAAAATCAAAAGAGAGCGAAAAAAGAAAAACAACGACTACAAAATTGCAAAACAAGTTTGTGACGTGCGGCGGCGCCGTTCTCTTTGCCACTTTATTACATTAATATTGTTGTAGTTGTTGTTGCGGTTTTTGTTGTTGGTGAAGCGCGTGGCGCTTTGGAGCGCATTACTCAGTCAGTCATAGCATAAAACTTGTTTTTGTTGTTTGTGCTTTTGCTGCTGCCACCCATTTTACGCTATGGCTTGTGGTTAACTATTGTTGTTGTTGCCTTTTGTTATTGCATTGTTGTATAATAAATTTTCACAAATTAAAAGAAAACAAAAACAAAAACAACAAAAGTGGCAATCAAAATGTGTGCGAAAGCGAAGCAAGAAAAATGCTCACAGGTGTGCAAAATCGATGGCATTCAAAAGAGTGAAAGAGTTTGCCAGCTGCAACAACAACAACAACAACACCTACAATAACAATAAGCATTTGGCTTGTTTGCATTTTTCCGCTTTTACCATTTCTCTGCACTTTCTAAACAAAAAATGATTCGAAAAACGAAACAAAAAAATAAAAAAATTACAACAAAAATTCAACAACAAAAAAGCGCGTTTTCACATTTTTTGTTTTTGTCGTGCTTTCTTTTTTTTCTGTCTCGCTTCTCATTTCGTACATCTTGTAAATTTCTACTTTTTCTTTGGGTCGCCGCTTGAGATCTTTTTTTGGGTTTTTTTTTTAATCAATTTTTATGTTTATTTCAAACAGACAACAAAAAAAAAGAAGGTTTGTTCTTCACACAGTTTACAACAAATATTATGTTCTAGATAAAAGCGTGAAAAAGATACATAAGAATAAAAAGTGGGTTGGTTTGGTTTGGTGAAATTGAGGTGAAAGCCAAGCCACAAATTGCTTCTCGAAAGAAAACGATTTTCTCTAAAGAACTTTTGATAGTTTTGAGTTGCCCAAATGTGGGTTTATTTGTTGGGCTAGACTAGCATGCCGAAACAACACAAGGTTTTTTTTGGATTCCTCTCATCACCTATTGCCTCAAATGCTTCGGTTTATTTCGGGATATGATAGGTTTTCATGCATACCATATAGACTGACAGTCAGATGATCCCTTCAAACACACTCACTCTCATGTAAGAACTCAATATGGCTAAGAAGAACAACTCGTACAAAGTTTTCCTTTCAAAACATTGAAGGAATAAATGAAAATAAACGAATTTTAAATTAGTTTCAATTGAAAGATGATCATCTATGAAAGATAATCATATTTATTTCGATAAATGACTGTTTTTTTTAATAATAATTTCAATTTGTTTAACCTCTGATTTGATTTCGTTAAAGTGAAAGAAATAAAAGGTGAAAATAAACAATTTTGTTCAATAACAACACTAATCCCGAATGCTCTCGCTTTCCCACATCTCTCTCTCACTCGCTCACTCTTTGAGCGAAGTCAAGTCGACTCAATTCAATCCAACTCAGCAGTGACAGGTTTCGAAATCATTGGTGAAAATGTTGCTAGCCTTTCATTTCGATCTCATCAACATGATTTTTTTTTTCAATTCGAAAGTTGAAGGGGTTGCATGCAATCGCAGACAGACATCGACCAAGGTGGCAAGTAGCAAGGCGAGGTGGCAAGGTGGCAAGAGAAGGTGGCATTGGCGAAGTAAAAGTGTCATTTGCGGCGTCGTGTAAACATTTATTATATAATTAAAAACTAAAAAAACAAAACTGCCATTGAGTATTTTCAAGCAACATGTTTATAAACAAAAAAATGTCGCTAAGTTTGTCTTTTATATGTTTTCATCATCATCATCATCACTTAATATGATGAATCCTGTTGTTGTTTTTGTTGTTAATTAAAGCAGTCAGGTGAACTTCCGGTTTGCGTTTTGTTGCTTTTGTTGTACAACAACCACACAACACTGAATGAACTTGTTTCCTTTTCATTTCGAGCAGCCAAGCCAATCAAGGTGATTCGACTGCCCTGCCATTGGCTGTTGTTGTTCTTTTTGTGGACTTTGCACATATTTGAATGAATCCTTGACTTTAGCAAGAGTGCCAATGGAAAAAAGCTATGCGAAGCACAACGAAAAAAATGCTTTAACTGATAATTTTTTTATATCTGTGACTCATAATAAATAAAAGCAAATTGGAGCTAAAAAAAACAAACATTTCAATAAGAAATCGGACTAACTTAGCAACTTTTGTTGATAGCAATAAAACCCAAACAAACAAAAAAAAAAAAAGAAGAAGCACTTTTGATAATGCGCCAAGCTTTGCTCGCTGCCTGCGTATGCCAAGAGGAGGGGCAATGGTTGCCCTCAGACAAAGCAAGACCAAAGAAGAAGAAGAGTCTGTTGAAAAAAATAATTATTAGCGT
Source organism: Phortica okadai (assembly GCA_034638295.1). Classification (NCBI taxonomy): domain Eukaryota; kingdom Metazoa; phylum Arthropoda; class Insecta; order Diptera; family Drosophilidae; genus Phortica; species Phortica okadai. Next base: position 900,406 of record CM067849.1, on the reverse strand, counting down.
GCAATTTTTAACTTTTATAGCACATGGTCAAAAGCACTGAAGGCAAAACGAAGAAAATTGCAAGAAAATTAAAAAAAAACGAAAAAAAAATCAACTTTGCGAAAGAAAAAACACGTAACAATGAATTATAATGAAAGCGGCCAAACAATAACAATAACAACAACGCAGCGCATAATAAAGTCAAGTGAAGTAAAGTAATGTAGAGTGGAATGGCATGCCAAAAGAAAGAGACAAAACACATGCACTCAATTTCAATTTTCAATGAAAAAGACTCAAGAAGAGTCGTCTTCTTTTTTTTTGGCTGAAATGTAAAGCAGCAGCGCCAACAGAAGCTGTAGCCGAAGCTGAAGCAGCCACCTAGATACGCGCTTAAGAAATTTTATAGCTGATACATACACACACACACACACAACGATACATGTTAATGTTGGCACGTATGGAAACAAAAAAAAAACATGAATATAAAAACAAAAAAAAAGTACACACAAATTTTGGAGAAGCAATTGAAAGCACTTTTCTTGTTGCTGTTGCTGTGGTTGTTGTTGTTGCGCCTAATATGTTTTTGGGCAGCAACAAGCCAAAGTAACGTTTGGCGACGCAAGATGAGACGAAACGAAACGAGATGAGATGAAACGACATGAGATGAGACGAGACGAAACGGGACAAGTTGTAACAACAAAGTGTGTTGAAGCGCAGCAAGGAAAGGCAAACGAAGAAGAAGAAGAAGACGTAAAATATGTTACTGCTGTCAATAAATGCTTTGCTCTGCTGATGCTGCTCTTCTTGTCATTGCTACTGCGGCTGCTGCTGTTGTTGTTTATGTTGTTGTTGTTGTTGGTGGTGTTTCTTCTTCTTGCTGACCTAAAAATGGCACACTTGAGGTTTTCTTTATATGTGCGCAAGCAGCAAAATGGTGATAATAAAACCTTGTCGTAAAAATGTCTGCCTTCGCTCTTCTCAGTTACATATTTACATATACATGTATAAACAGTCATATGTATGCATAAGAAAAAGTATCTAACCGTTGATATCCTCAAACATATAAAAATTGTCACATGGTCAAAAATTTATGCATTTTAATTAACTAAAAGGCCAACAAAAAACAACAAATTACTTTGCTATGATAACACATAATTCTATGAAATTTGTTTGTACAATGTTATCATGTTGTTGTTGTTGTTGTTGGTGTCGTCTGTCTTTTGAGGTCACATTTTTTCGGTTTGTGTTTGGCAGAGGTTACTTGCTTTGCCTATTGGGGGCTTAATTGGGGTGTTGGTTGATAGCCAAGTGGCATGAGGCATGTGGCATGATTGCGTTGGCCTCGCGTGGGCGCTTGGCTCACTTACGCTGCCATGCGCTTCTTCTTCTTTTTCTTTTTTTGAAGTCATATTTATTTGTACTTTGCTTCAGTACTTAATTACTTAAGTTTCCCAGCAAAACTTTTATGCTTATCAAATGCCCATTTGACGAGCATTTTCAGGGTATAGGATTCACATGAATCTAACTCCATTTCTATACGAAAACACATATGGGGCGCCGATTTTTTCATCGTTTTTGTTGTTAAACAAACACGTTGAACGTTCGATTTGTTCGGATATACATATGTTCGACTGTTAATGTTTGACTGTTGCTGTTTGACTGTTATTACACGGCTGTTACTATTCTGTTATTTGCAGTACTTTTAGCTCTGCTGTTGCTGTACTGTTCGAATTTAAAATCAATTAAAAAAAATTTCATATCTTCAAATTAATTTTATTTTAATAATTATAACAGGATAATAATTCATAAATGAAGTAGTATTATTATTTGGTCATCAACTCCCTATCGGGAGTCTGAAGCACAAATTCCTCCACGCGTCTATGTTTTGGGCTCGCCTTCGCCATGTGATAACACCAATTGTAGACTGGGCTTCCATCACCTAGTCTTGCCAACACATCCTAGCTCGTCCTCTCCTCCCCTTCCCGACAATCTCCGCATCAAATACCTCACGAGCCGGAGTGACTTCTTCCATACGTGCGATGTGACCCAGCCAGCAAAGTCTATGAAGTTCCATTCCATTGATTACGTCAGCATCATTGAATAATTTATTTTTTATTTGAAATGACATCTAACGCTTTGGTTGTTATTATTATTCCTAATATTCAAATTAAAGCAAAGTAGAAATATTTCGTCCGTCCATTTTTGCTTTTCTGTTATATCAAATACGAAGCCTTGAAGTTGGTTGCTCCGACTTCGTGTGTTTTTCGTTTTTACACAAAAGCATTCAATCAGCCTTCAGACTAGCATTCAGTTCATGTCTAAGTTGGAAACAAAATTTGTAGTTTTTCATTTTTACACAAAAGCATTCAATCAGCCTTCAGACTAGCATTCAGTTCATGCCTAAGTTGGGAACAAAATTTGTTGTTTTTCGTTTACACACAATAGCATTCAATCTGCCTTCAGACAAGCATCCAGTTCATGTCGATGTTTCTAACATAATATGCTGTTTTTTGATAAACATCCAGTTCAAATGCCGAGGCGCATTCAGTGTAGGCCATGAACGTGTAACATCCATTGATGCTGAATCGAAGTTGTGAATTTCTCACCATGATCCCAAAAATTTTGCTGGGTTGTTTGGCTTATGGGGCACACATACATAAATATTTCGTCTTTCAACAGCAATGTTTGTTTGTTTGTTTTTTCAGTTTGTTCGAATTATTATTATTATTACTTTTTTTTCTGTTTTACTTTTCATTTAATAGTTCAGTAGGTCATCAATGATAGCGCAAGGGCGTTACCATTTGTCCCATCCCCTGCCCTCCCCCTCACTCATGAGTTCAATTAATTTGTACACATAATCGATAAAAGCAACAACAACAACAAATTATTACAAATAGCTCATGTATGAATCCCATTCCGAAATGAGGTTAAACAAGCAGAATCTTCAAGGACCTAATTTTTGAAATGAAGGTGTTTCTTTGGCTTGCCGTGAGACCTTCTTTTTTGTAGTCATTGTCGTTGTTGTTGTTGTTTTTTGGATTTTACAGGCCATGACCCAAATTTCACTGAAGGCAGATCATTTCGCTCGCTCTCTTTCTCTCTCTCTCTCTTCTGATACGCTCTCAATGATACACTCTTTTGTACACATTCTCACATGCATTCTCTCTCTCTCTCTCTCTGTCATAAACACATTTCTCTTACCTTTTATCACAGAAATTTGCGGCGGCGTTACAGAATTCCTTAGAATTTGGGCATTTAACTAATAATACTAGGCACAGAGGAGATTGTTGTTGTTGTTGCTGATTGTTGTTGTTGTTGTTGTGGCTACTGCTGCTGCTGCTACTACTGCTGTGATGCTGCTGCTGATGATGATGTTGTTGTTGCTGCTGGTGATGATGATGATGTTGATGATAATTATGTTGTTGTGTGCAATTAAAATGTTGCTGATGATTTTGTTGTTGTTGCTGTTGATAATGTTGCAAACGTTGATGCGCCGACGATGATGACGACGAAGAAGAAGAAGAAGACAACAATGAGGAAGAAGCAGCAGAAGTGCCGCTTGAATATGCAACACTTGATGATGACGTCGAAGAAGAAGAAGAGTTTGTCGATTGTTGTTGCTGTTGTTGCTGATTTAAATGACGACGTATCGATTGATTGATGCGATTCGTTATTGAATTGGTCAACGCGGAGTGATGATGATTATGATGATAATTACGTTGCTGTTGTTGTTGTTGGTTTGTTAGGTGGGACAATGACGCCAACGGCGACGACGACGCTGCTGATGACGACGACGACGGCGTATTTGAAGTTGAGCTTGCGCTGCCAAATAAGCGACTTGCAATTATGCTGTTGTTGTTGCTGCTGTTGTTGTTGTTGTGGCTGTTGTAGTGTGTGTTGCCCACACAAGCGCTCGTGCAATTATTGCTGCTTGCAGGTGCAAGCGCTGCCGCTGCTGACGCCGACGCCGACGTCGACGATTGTGTCGAACTTTGCGCACGCGTTAAAATATTTTGCAAATTATTGCTAAACGCCGCTTGCAATATGTTGCTCGGCGTTGCCAAATGTTGCGCCAATGTTGCTGTGCTGCTTCTGCCGCCGCCTAATGCAGCCGACGCTGCCGTCGCTGCTGCTGCCGATGATGTTGATGTCGAGGGCGGCAGCGATGGTGGCGGTGGTGTTGTTGTTGGCGTTGGCAAAGCAGACAATGTTGAAGATGTTGTCTCGCTCGACGTTGTTGTTGTTGTTGCTGCTGCCGCTGCGGCTGCAGTTGTTGCTCCACTTTCGTAATTCAGGTGACCTAAATGTTGTTGCAAAACTGAAGGTGTTGCAGTTGAAGCCGCTGCTTGTTGCTGACGCTGCTGCTGCTGCGGCGGCGGCGGCGGATGATGTGGTGGTGTCAGTGGTGTCAGTGGCGTCGCATGTGGTGGCGTGGGCGGTGGCGTGCTGACGACAAATGCATTTGTTGACAATAATCTGCCGCTGCCGCTGCTGCTGCTGCTGCTGCTCAGTAATACTGGAGGCGTTGATATCAATTGTTGCAAGCGACTGCAGTTGTTCTTGTTGTTGTTGTTGCTGCTAGTCGCTGTTGCTGTTTCATTTGTGCTTGCTCTTCTCGTTATTGTTGCTGCTGTTGTTGTTGTACTGTTTGTTGCATTTGCTTCAAATGTTTGCTCATTTTCAATTTGCTCCTCTGCACAACAACAATTATCAATTTGTTGTTGTTGTTGTTGTGAATGCTCCTGCCGTCGATTAAGTTGTTCAAAATTTAAATCAAAATGTTCATTCGCATAGATTTCGTGCAAATTTCGCTTTTTTTTTATTTTCACAAAAGGCTCAAACATTTTATCAAAGGTTATTTTTTTTTTTTTTGCTTTTTAACAACTTTTTATACAATATTTTTAAAGAAACACACACACAAACGCACACTTAGCACTTTAAAAAGAATTATTTAAAGATTATTTTATTTGTGTTGCTTTTTATTTTTTTTTTTTTGCAAATATTTCACGCTTTAATTAATTAACATTATATATTCAATTTGTTTTTACATTTGTTGTAAAACACGTTTTTATTTTTCACTGTTTTGTTTTCTTGTTTAATACGATTTTTTAGTGCTTTTTTGCTATAATATTTTTTATTGCTAAAAATTTTCCAACATCGCTTTTTTTCGATTTATATTTGAACTACAAAAAAATTCAACTCAATTTGATTTGATTTTCTTTGTATGAGCCACGCCGCCGACTGACAAATTGACGCACTGCCGTGAAACGATCCGCTTCGGTTGAAAGTTGGCTAACGTTTGAATTTTGCTCCGAATTGGTCCGAATAAGTTGAATAACAACGCGGCTGACTGAATTTGGCAAGTACTTTGGGCGAGCAACGCAAACGGGTCAAATTGACACAAAAGTGTCAGCCGAAGTGGGAGAAGAATTACCTAGAAACGAATACTGCGTGTCGTGTCACAAAAAGAGTCACGGGAGAGTAAATATACTCTCACAGTGCGCGAAACGAGTTGAGCCGAAACAGGCCGAGCACATTTCAAATCGTTACGAGCGCTGCTGTCGGCGTCAACTTCGCTTCGTCGTATGTTGTCGCTGCTTGCGTCAGCGACGACTTTGGCTGCGTTTCATTTTCCGTGTTTCACCAAAAAAAAACAATTTAAACGAGGTTGAACGATGTGGCGCTGTCACTGAGCGTTGCTGCTGGGTTTCACTCGGCGGCTGCGACGCGTGCACTGCCAGCAGAGCAGCGACAACGACAATGACGACGACAGCGACGGCGACGACGACTTTGACGAGTGATGGCGAAACGAAATTTTTGTTTTATACAACAGTGATATACACACATTCACACACACACACACCATCAAACACACGTGCACGCACGCACATTGTTTGAGGTCGACTATTGAAAAGGAAGTTGAATAAAATCAACAACAACAACAATTACGACAATGAAAATTGAGTGCGTCGTCAAGAGAACGAGCAACGCGCATGTCTGCACTAAGAGCGTGAGAGAGCGAGCGAGAGAGAGAGACTGTGCAAAAGCAGCTGATAATTTAACTACAAGTTGCTTGTTGGCCTGCTTGGGTTCGTTCTTTCACGTTTATTATACACTCGGCAAGGCAACATATGCTGATAACGCACTCGATGTATCTATGTGTGTGTGTGTGTATCTGTTGACAGGACCAACCGCACTGCGTTGCCTAACTTATGAGTGAATGTTGCTTGCCAACAAATCCGTCCGTCCGGCCGATTGTCTGTCTGCGCGCCTGCTGTGTTCGACCGCACAGTAGATAAACTGTAATCATTTAGTCATGCACACACACACACACAGATACATATTTAAAACAACCGATACACAAACGTGCCAAAGCAAATAAAGCGAATATAAAACGCTCGTTCATTTCTACTTCATTTACCGTTTGTTCCTTCTTTCTTTCATTCTTTCCTCCCCTATTGTGTCGTAACTTCTTGTTGAAATCTTTGCAGTTCGCCCACCCGCACAAAACGCTTCAAAATTATGACTTTGCGTGCAGCGTAGACCCTTAGACAAACAAAGTATCTAAGTATCTATGTGTTTATGTATCTGCAAGCGTGCATATGCTCAATTTGGGGGTGGCTATGCCGCATCATTAAAAAGCGGCAGACATATGTCGTTTTTCCTCGGCTGCGTGTCATCTGAGGACCTCCCAAGCACTTCATTCGGCCCTTTACATTTATGATGTGCAAATTAGCAACAAGCAGCGAGCCCACAAGCCAATCAGTCCGTCAGTCAATGTGTTGCACATTAGTGGAGATGCCGTGACGTGTGAAAATTCAAGCAAACGCATTTGTTTTGCAGCCGCTTTGAAGTTGTCAAATCGTAAAAGATACATTGCTTTGTGGCAGCAAAAATCTTTCATCAAACCATTTTCTGTCCAAAGTATACAAATTAATAAAGAAAGTTCTGTGGAACTTCTGTAATCCGGAACGTCCGGTACAAATATCATCACTTTTTCGTTATAAAATAAAAAAATGTAATGTTAAACCTAAACAAATAAAGTTTGATAGACTTTGTTAAAATAAAATTGTTAAAAAATTCTTTAAAAAAATGAAATAATATGAAAAATCGAGTAATCCGGCCGATCCTGCAGTTTGCCCACAGCCCGGTCTCTTATTAGCCGAATTTTCATAGTTCTACAGTAGTCAACAAGCAAAGTATCTTTGAGTTTGGTATCGACATGCAAAGCAAATGTTAAATAATTTCAATATATGCAAAGCGTTAATTAATATTATAAACAAATCATTGAACTGAGTAAAGTAAATTGAGGCTTGAACGCCAATGTTGCAACTTGAGCGTTGGCTACAACAACTACAACAGCAACAACAATAGTAGTATACATGATTTACTTGACATTAATTTCCATAAATAAAACTTCAACCAAATCAGCTGACAATAACCCAATTTTTTGAATGTTTTTATTATTATCTTTTTTTTTTTTTTTGTGTGAAAAATTTTATAAATAAATAAATGTGAATTGCCTTCGCAGCTGTTACGCCTGCGCAGCAAATCATGAGCGAGAGGCAGGGGCAGGGGTAGGGGCAGAAACACACATACATATTTCATTGTGTTAATTGCTGCGACTTCGTTTGCCTTCTAAACATTAAATAAAAAACAAAAACAACAAATAAAATGCACAAAAAATCAGTAGGAAACATAAAACATTCAAAAAGAAAGACAGCAAAATGGTCAGCCTATAAAGATTGCGTCCGATCAGATCAGATCAGATCAGATAAAAAGATACTTTAATTGTTAGCTAAATGCCGTGGGATAACTTCCGCAATTGAGCGCGTCAATGAGCAAACGAGAAAGCGTGTGTGTGTGTGTGCGAGTGAGTGAGTGAGAGAGAGAGCGAGTGTGAGTGTGAGTGAGTGAAACTTTGCGTTTTCTTTTTGCAGCTTTCTTTACACACATAACAACAACTTTTCGTAATACAATTTTTATTTATTTTTTTTTAGGGATTTCACGATCTCTTTTCTTCTTCTGCTGCTGTTGTTGTTGTTGCTGTCAGCCGCTTACGTCTGCTAAGAAAGTCAAGCGAGCGAGGCAGCAAAGCGAGAAATTTACATTTCACATTTTCACATTCGTTTTTGTTACTTTTCGCTTCTCTATTATCATTGTTGTTGCTGTTTCTCACTTCGGCTTTGACTCATCTCGGCTTCGTGCGTTCGTACGCTTGTTTTTGTTGTTGTTGTTGTGTGTGTATTTGCTCTGATTTCCGCATTTCACAAACGAACATAGAAATCTCAAACATTTTGCTCTCAAACAGCCCCAACCACCCATTCTGCCCCCCCCCCCCCCCCACACACACATTGCAACACAGTCAATAGAGCAGCACCCCCCTGCCCCGTGCTGAGCTCTAAAAGAGCGCTGTGTATCTTTCTTATGATGTTTCTGTTTCTCTCTTTGATCTGTATCTGTATCTGTATCTTTTTCGCTTCGTTGTTGTTGTTGTTGCTGTTGCTCAAATACATAAATTGTATCTTGTTGGTGTAATTATTTGTTTGACGTTTTGGTTTTTTGGTGTTGTGTTATGTTGTTTTGTAATGCGACCGATTTAGTTTTAGGCGTCAATTATGCTTTGACCCCACAAGCGGGGGTACAACTGTATCAAACGGGGCGTTGTCAAGCAACTTTGAGATACAAAAAAAAAAACCAAATACACAAAAAAAAAGTAGTTCAGCCATTAATCATTCAATAGATTTGAAATTTTTATGTTGTAAATACTTTTTGTCGTTGTTGTTGTTGTGGAGATATTTTCGTGTAACAAATAAAAGAAAACAAAACAAAAAAAAAACAAAAAAAATGAAAAAAGGTCAAAAAGTATCTGTTGCAATATGTAAGCGCGTTTCTGATGAGTTTCTCTTTCAAACGAACGAACGAGCGAGCGAACAAAAAGCTTCCGTTTATGGGCGTACAAATATTTATTGCATAAATCGTGTTACACAGAATGCAACAACAACACGTAACAACAACAACCACAGCGCCAATGACAAGCTTCATCGTCGCTGTCAAAGGTGTGGGAAATGTGTCGGTCATATAATGTGTTTGTTGCAACTCACTTTGAGTTTTGTTGTACCAACAGTTGTGCTCAAAATAATATTAGTGCTTCTTATAATGATCTATACTCCTTTCACAAGCAAAATTGATCAAAATTCCTCTGAATAATGGCTATCTTATACCAGTGTAGTCAAAATTCTCATGAGTGTACGAATCTGCAATCGCAATTTAGGCGATTAATCTTATAACAATGTCTGACTAATAGAATGGGTTGATGGAATGCCATGCTAATGTCACTGTGTCCAAGGTAGGAAGTAATGCTTCTATATTCCAATTCCTATGCTAATGATTTCGGTCTTCAAATAGGACAAAACAAAAGACCCGCGGAAGTCATCAAAAAGTTGGTTTTTAAGGCCACCAGTTTAAATGTATTAGCATGGTCTCCAGATGAGTCTCTAGATCTCAATACAATTAAGCATTTTATGCGTAAGATTAAGATAACAGCTGGATCCTTGCCTGCCAATTTGAAATATAACATATCAAAATCAATTTTTGTGTTTCTTTTCAACCATGTAAGATTTTAATGATAATACAACTATTTTTCTGGCCACAGCTGTAGATTTTTTGATCGCTCGCGTGTGTTCATACATATTCCTGTAGTTTTATTAATAGATTTCACCAAGTGTTATTCAAATATAAATAATTCGTATTAAAATGCAAATTGGGCGACATGAACATGTCAAGAAAATTAGTCAATTTGTCAACGGTTTTGTGCAATGAATGTGAAAGATCTTTAAAATTTAAGGCAAAAAGCAATAATAAAAAAAATTGTCAAAACAAAGCAACATTTTGTGCGTGCAGGTAAAAGATACAAATGCCGAAAACGATCAAAACAGAGCAGCGGGCGGCAAATCAAATGGCAAAGAGGCCACACAAATGGCAGTGCCCATGGCCATGGTCCCGTCCAGCCCAAAGAAAGAACAACAATTAATGCCAGAAGTAGGGAAGCGAAGAAAAAAAGGTCAACAAAAAAGATAAATTATGAAATTTCAAATGCGAAATGCGAAATGAGATTTGGCAGAGGCCACCGTGCTGCGTCTGTTTGCGCTCATTAAAGGCAAAAGTTGCCACCATCAGACCGACAAAAATCATTTAGAAAAAGAAGAGATAGATAGATCTACTCGAAGTATATGTAGAACTGCACCTGTAGACGAGCGACCTGTAAGCCAAGACGGCTGTGAGGATGTGTGTGGCATTGCCTCGGTTGCATGCCGCCAGTCCAACAACAACAGCAACAACAACAGAACCTTCTTTAACAATTACTCTACAATGGCATATAATTCAATCTTCGTCTTTTGCTTGTGTTCTTATTGTTGTTGCTGTTGCTTTGTACCTTTTGATGGATTGTTGTTGCCTTTTTTCAGTTTTATATTATTTTATTCTTATTTTTGTGTTTTTGTTTGATGGATCGCTGAGGTGAGCAATGCAAAGGAAGCCCATAAAAGTGACTAAGCTGATGGAACGACCTGTGAAGCGGAGAAGAAGAAGAATGAGTGCAACCGAACAAAACTATTGCACCCTTTTTGATGTACGTACGATGTATACGTCAAAGTATCTAGATACATGTGCACTAGGCTAATTTCTGTATTGAGCTTGTTGGTGTTTTTTTTTCTGCTTTTCTTTTTGTTTGTGTGTTTACCAAGTTGTTCTCAAATGGTTGTGGTAAAATTAAAGAAGATACGAGCACGACGTCGGTCACAACGACGGCGGTCCCAAGTGCCTTGTGTGTGGTCTCGCACATTGATGTGTGCGTGCGTGTGTGTGTGGCTGCGCGTTTTGTGTATCTTGGGACAAACTTCAATCCAACACAACTCATATTTAAATCCAAAGTGAATAACAAACAAAGAAATTAACAACAACAAAACATTAAAAGAACCAAGCGGCGTAAACAGTTCAGCCCAACAGCTGGAGCTAATGTGCAAAATATAATTGTATCTACTAATTGTTTGTAGTGTCATTGCTCATTAATGATGCACTTCACTTATCAAACAGTTGATTTGCTGCAATCAATGCACACTAATAGTAGCTAGATACTCGCTTTATGCACTTCACTGATAAACGAACACATTAAACTATTCATTCACTAATTGACGCTTCTTCATTCAATGCTAATAATGATAATTTCTCTTGAAGTATATATGTATATTTTAAATGTTGTGCCACCAAAGTTGCAATCATAATGGATAAACAGAAGGCTCAGAACCTAAACACACACACACACACACAGATACGAAACTCAAAAGATCACACACAAGAAAAGAAAAAAATAAATAAAATTCAGCGTTGGTGGCATTTTTAATAAAGCAACAACAACAAAAACAACAATATCTTCTTCCTTTTGAGTGCCTCTGCCATGGCGTCCAGTCGAGGACAGACGAGAGACAACGACGACGACAAGTTGCTCTCAGAAACCGAAAAAACCCTCATCCACATTCGTATCTTTTGTTTTTCTGTATCTTTATCTTATTACTTGTGTTTTGTTTTTGTTTTTTTGTTTTGTTTTTATAATAATAATTTTGTTATAGGCATTTCGAGCAATCAAAACATAATCGATGAGCGTCTCAGCCCTCAAACACACACACACACACAACGCCCACCAACGTATCTTCACTGCCGACCCTTCTATATTACATGTTCCAGCATTTGCTTTCCACTGACGAACAATATTGAATGACCTTTGACACTCATAATTGCTTCTTTCTACTTTTTCTGTTTCGAAGCTCATATTAGGGCACATCCATAAATTAAGAGAGGTTTTTTTCTTCAAATTTCTTCTTTTTCTCTTAATTTGTGGTTGACAAAAGGAAGCCAGTGATGATGATGAACCATTTTTCGATAAAAGATACATTTATGTTTAAATATTTTGTACTCTTGCGTGTATCTATGAACATCTAAGTATCTCTAATAGTGTCTGTACTATGTAAAACGCACAACAACAACAATAGCGATGATTTTTTTTTTGGTGAAAACTGCGAAACATTATTAAAAGTCAAAAGGAGATCACCGTTATAAGTTGACAATAAAAATAAGAAAACAGAAAAACAACAACAACAACAATAAACAATATGCAAAGAAATGCGGTTACGCATAAGATACGCGCGCATAACTTAGCTTAGATATTTGCCGTTTGTGTATCTTTGTGTGTGTGTGTGTGTGTGTGTGTGTGTGTGTGTGTAATTAAGCGAAATTAGGGCGGTCTCAAAAAGCTTCAAGTGATGCCGCAACGCACGAAAATCAAACAGAGCAACAACGACAACAACAACGACAGCAAAAGACACGCAATGCAAAGTATCGAGATACAAATAACAGTTGAGCAGCGATCGCGCGCGCTAAGCTGCGTTTATGCGAAAATGATGGCGGCGGCAACAAAAAAAAAAAAAGTGCCGACGACGGGTCATGTCGAAAAAAAAAGAAAGCCAAACGAAGATACTTTTGTTCATTGCGGCCCAAAAAAAGAAAAATTGACAAAATACGAATAAAAAAAACATGTTTAATAAAAACAGCGCCGCGTGTAAAGGAGAGCCCCGCCGGCGTATGACTTCGTAAGTTGGACAGACGGTCGGACGGTCAGACAGACAGCTTGGTCGCTTGTCTGACGCCATCGCCATCACCAACGCCATCGCCATCGTCATAGCCGCTGTTGTCACAACACGCTCTCGACTCTGTTCCGTATTCATTTTTAGATACTTTTTCGGCAATGCGAGCTCTTTCGTTTGCTTCTTGTTGTTGTTGTTGTTCAGTCGTTTGTGCGCTCGCTTACTCGCTTCGATGCTCTAAGCTTGCTGCTCGCTCTCAGGCAAGCAGACAGACAGACAGACAGACAGACAGACACAAAGCATGAGTCTCACTTAGTCGTGCCCCCTTTCGGTCGACGCTGCGCTGAGCTGTGCTGCGCTGAGCTCTGTTGTGTTACATAATTTTGCAGTCGCAGCACTTTTGGCAAACAAGAAGAAGAAGAAGCAGCCACAGCCGCAGCGTCGTTGTCATTTTGGGCAGCCGTTTTTATTATATTTCTTTTTATTTACCGTTTATTTTATCTTTTCTGTGTCGTCGAATGTTTGTTGTTTTGGCCAAGTTGTGAAAATATTAAAGACAAGCCGAGCCAAGCCAAGTCGAGCCAAGCAAAGCCGAGCCGAGCAGTCAGTGAACAGTTACCACAATGTAACTTTGCGCTACATTTGTCGTCTGTCTCTGCCTTCATTGAGACAAGCGTATCTGCAACTTTGCGCTGCTCTGTTCGCTTTGTTGCAGCGCTGCTACCTTTGGCTCCTTTGCGGCGCTTGGCGGGGGCGAGGCGACGACGGCCGCAGCGACGACCGGTGGCGTCAAAAGTGGGCGCGTTATTATTATATATGTATAGATATTTTTGTATCTTTTTGGTCTTTTTCTGTCTGCATTTTTTTTTTGTTTTTGTTGTTTTCTCGTTTGAATTTTTTCGGTTGCGCTTATTTAAACATTACGCTTTTTAAATTGTTTCTATTTAATTTTTTGCCCTCACTTTGTTGTTGTTGCTGTTGTTTGAAAAAAGAGGTGAAACAAATTTTTGTGTGTTTAAAGTTGAAGTGTATTTGTATCTATGTGTGTGTGTTTGTGTTTGAGTGTGTGGAAATGCGCATGGATTTCTTTTCTTGTATTTTTTTTTTTCGACCATTTATGTAACAGTTTTTTTTTCGAATTTCACAATTTTTTTTGTTGTTTTTTTTTTTCATTTTCTGTCATGGCTTTTTCACACTAATCCGCCATAAAATGTCATGAGTGGAAATAAACTTTGAGGAAATTCAATCAGGTCGCTGGCGTTGGCGCTTGTGTGGTTGGCGTTAAAGCCCAATTTTGGCATTAACCGAAAATACAACAACAATAGCAACAACAACAATTGTATTGCACAATATCAACTCACTGAGTGATCGAACAAACTTTGTGTGTTTGTTGAGCTTGTTGAGTCAAACAATTGAAATTAGAAAGGAAAGCGGCAATCGGCAAACGGCAATCGAGCGGACTGCGTGAAAACAGCTGCTTGCAGCTCACCGTGAAAGGTGAAAGGTATCTGTATGCATGTATGTATCTACATAATCACTTTCATTGTATGGGGCAGCAGAGCAGGCGAGAAGACGAAGATGGAGGTTGAGCTGGAGAAGAGTGTATGTAATCTCATTCACCTACTTTTCGCGGGTGGTGTGTAAATTGTTTTCCTTTATTGTCGTTTCTTCTTTCTTTCTTTGCTTCTTCGTCGATTTTGGTGAAATCGTCAAAGTTATGATTATTGAGCTTGAAATTTATCGTTTATAATAAAACTAAAACCTTTTTACGATTTGCCATTTGTAACATTTAATTGACATTCACCCTCAATCTTTATTAACATGTCTCTCTTTCTCACTCTCTCTCCCACCAATGATAGTTTGACATTGCAAAAAGGCTTTCCAAGTGAAGTTTTAAGAGAGAAATGTTTGCAAATCAAATCAAAAATGTTTAATTTCGGACAAACGGATGATTTTATACTCTTCTTTAACCAAAATTATCAATTATTGTTTTTTATATACATCATTATCTCGTTATCTATTGAAAAACATAGATCCCCATAATAATTGCGTCAACTACATATCTGATATGGCTCCAGAGATATAATAAACTCCAAAAATTCTGATATACTAGATCGCCTTTAATGAACCCAAGGACATATAGAGAGATCCCTGGACAGACACAATCCAAACGCCAAACTCCTTCAACATCTATCTAAGCTGTTTCCTTCCAATTGTTTTATAATAATTTCTATGGCCTGAATTCATAAGAATTTACAATGATTCTGCCTTAGACTTAGCTCGAATTGTACTTGTCTTCATTTAAGTATTATATCATTTAAGTGTTTGATATTGTTGTACAAAGCAAAGCAAATCAAATCAAATGAAGTCACCTTCGTGTCAGAGAGTCACGCTAATTTCAACTTTTTTCTTCCGATTTCTTCAGTCGACAACTTTCGAAAGCTTCGTGGCGAACGCCTTCCTTTTGTTTTACGTTGACTGTTTCGCGTACAAATTAAAGCCAAACAAAGAAAAAATGTTTGACAAGATGCCGTTTTGAATGGAAACCCGCTATAAAATCACTCTATCATTTTATGTTTTCACTTTTGTGTGTTTTTTTTTTTTTTTTTGCATTCAACTTTGACTCGAATGCTAAAAAGTGTACTTGAAAATATGCAAAATTGAATTACTCATGTCTTTTGTTTTGCATAAACTTTGAAAATTATAAAACATTAAAAAACAAATTATAAAAACATTCAATATTCATTTTAAGCGTCTAATCGTGGATTGATCAGCTCATATGGATCCCTTAGGCACAGGTAGGAAGGTACATTAAGCATGCGAAAAGGACTGGAAATGTTCAGAAGATCAAGAGACTGAATTTCTGATGAGTTCGACTCTTGACAGTGAAATAAAGATGTCTGGATGAGTGAATGGATGAAAGGGCACAAGTTGGCTAAGAGAGTCAAAATTAGTGTTAAAATAAAGTGATTATATGCAACAATTCATGTTTCAATTTGAATGACCAGAAAGCGAACAATTCATTGGCCCCCATTCGTCAACGCCAGGGGTTGAACACGCTTCGTTTCGTTTGGGTTCGTTTGTCTTTCGCTCATTTAAATGAAAGTTTTTATTTGAATTTCAGTTTCTTTTTTAGGCTTTTCATAGCGGTCGACGACGATGATGATGATGGTGATGATGCCGCAGCGTTGAATTGAAAGAGAAAAAACAGATTTAATGAAATAAAATTAAATGGCATAAAGAAACAAAAGCATCAACGCCACACGACAGTACAACGTTAGTTTGTGTTCATCACAAATCGTCACTGCTATTAACGTCATCATCATCATCATCATTGCCAACATTATCACCATCATCATTGCCATAATTATGATCATCGTCATCATCAAAGCGAACTGGTAAACCGCAATTGGTTTGTTGGCAGTCAACGCGGCATTAACGCTACCACCCTCACCCCACCTCACCTCACCTCACCTGAAGCACAAAAACAATTCAGATGAGCGGCTGCCGTTGGTGTGTTGCTTGGCGTTGTACTTTCTAAATTTGTTTGCATGATTGTTGCACAATATTAATTTCTTTTAATCTCTTACATCGATTGTGTGTTACCCATAAACGATATCAATCAAACGAATCGGACTGTGAATAAATAATGTATATAAATATGTGTGTATGTTTCCCAATATTCGGGAACGTTTGAATTATCGAAGTACCAGTGTATAATAGGGATATCGAAAAAATATCGATGTATCGAAATATCGATATTGTTTTATTCGAAAATCGATGTCTTTGAGTGATATTTAATTTACCAATATATCGATGTAACGATATCAAATTCCAACCATCGAAAAGGTATAAAAAACGACATTTTTTTCATTTTAGAATTTTTTTTTTGTTTTTGGTCGACTTGATCAGCTGTTTTTCTTAAATATATCGATATTTTGAAATAAAAGTATCAATTGCAATATTGATATTTTCAAAATTATTCGACATCCTATAACTATAAATAAATAAAAACACAAGCCGAGGAATTCTGTGCAATTGTGAGAATTGTCACAAGCCTCTGTCACAACAACAACAATGTAGTCTCATGCCAGGCCCCGCCGTATTGTACTGCTTGTACAAGCAGACACAAGCCCATTTGCACGACGGCTGCTTGTACATGTTGTCGGTGAATGACTCAGTCCGATGTGCTTGTGTTTGCGTGCCCGATTGCTGCTTGTGCACTCAGCACTCAGCACTTTGTCCATGTGCCGTCACGCTCGCACACAAGCGCTCAGGTCGGCGCATGCATTGCGGTTTGCTTGTGCGAATGAATCAGCGATTGAGCACAGTTTGTGAGAGCAAAGAATAAAATTTGCGCACTCAGTCGCTGAGAATTTGTTGACTTGTGCACAACACAAACGAGGCACAAGCGCACAAAAAGAAGAAAAGAAAAACATAACCACAAATAAATAATTAAAGATTACAAAAGAATGGCGCTGAAAGAAGTTAAATTTTGGACAGAATTCTTGACATTATATCGTTCGTTGCCGGCCGTATGGCAAGTCAAGAGCAAAGATTACGGCTGCCGCGCCCTCAAGGCGGCCGCTTATGACAAATTGGTGAGGAAACTGAAGGTGGTCGACCGGCATGCGACACGTGAGACAGTCGTTAGAAAAATCAATACATTTCGTACAGTCTACAGACGCGATTTGCGCAAAATGTCCGAGAATCCCAAATACAAATCGGGCTTGTGGTATTTCGACTTGTTGCATTCGTTCCTGAAAGATCAGAACACGGATAACAGCATTGATGAGATTGATCCGGCATTGCAGTTGGATGAGAGTGCCGTGAAAATCGAAGATGGCGATGAGGACGAAGAGGAACAGGATGTAAAAGAGCACACCGAAGAAGAAGAAGAAGACGAGGAGGTGGAAGAGGAGGAGGAGGAAGAAGAAGAGGAGATAGAATTAGACAATATGACGACAATCAGTCGACGACAGTTGAAAATGGCGGTAAATATGCAAAAATTTCTATATGTCGTAATATAATTTACAATAATTTATAAACTTAGTGTGAAAGAGAGAGTCATCCGCAACCACCAGCGAAGCGTGGTCGTAAAACTACTAAGGAATCATTTCACTTCCTGGAATGTGAGAGCGGCGATCTTGTGAAGCAAGAGCACAATGAGGACATATCGACGGTATTGGCACATACCTGGGCATCGCAGTACAAAGAGCTATCGCCCAAACAGAAGATTCTGGCGCGTAAAATGATTTCCGATATATTTTTCTTTGGTTGTCTAAATCAACTGGATGAAATGCATCCTTTAAAATTGCAAAAAATCATAGCAGATTCTAAGTAACACATTGTTCACGTAATGTAAGACACATGGATGGAAGTCTTATCCATGAAAAATAAATACGAAAACCAACCCTTATATAATTGTTGATAATCTCATTTCGGGCAAACCATTTGAGCGTTTGCTTGTACAAACATCATAGGCTCACACAAACAACATGTACGTTCTGATCGTACCGCGCAGCTGTCTTGCTTGTGTGTATCTGTGTGTAACTTCGCTCAGGCGAGCGCTTATGCTTGTGCGAATGAGTGCTGTGCAAAAGAGTATTTTCAACGCTCAGTTGCACAAAATTTTTTCACACGTTGTGTAAAATAACGCAAGCGCAGAGTAAGCAAAAAAAATTAAATGAATAAATAATTAATGAATACAGACGAATGTTTTTAAAGACAAGGTATGACACTCAGTCGGATCCTTCTAACTAAATGCCACCTCTCTACCTCTAAAAAAACGCTATGCTCCCAAAATATTTCCATCATGCTAAATTAATATATCTATGAGAGAGAAATAATGAAGCAAAGGCAGCTAACTTGACAAGTTGAACAATTTGTGAGCAAACTTCGCCAACTGTGCAACGTGAAAATTACATTGGAAAGAGAACTCGATCGTCTTTCACAATTCTTACAAAAACAAATAAACTTCAACACTTATTTTTTCGCTTTTTTTTTGGATTGCAAAATGAAATTTTTGTTTTTAGTTTGGGGAGACAACAAATTCGGCCGCTTTGCCTGTCTGTCCGCCAGGCTCCTTGTCTGTGCCAACGTTGCAGCAATTTGGCGAACATTATTAGACGGCGCCTGTGCCGACCGACCAACCGACCGATCGACGGACCAAAAGCCGCGACATGACCAACATTTGCTCAGCGATATTTTTCTTTTATCGTTTTTGAAAAATTTCGAAATCGTTTTTCGCTCTGATGTAGGAAGTTGACAGCTGTTGTATTTATTGCGACTCGTTTTTGGACAATTTTCGGGGGGACATTTTTTAAGCTGTTAATTAAAATGGGTCAGCTTTAATGCCATGTTAATTCAGTGCCTCCAAGACAGGTTTCGTGTGCAATTTGTTTCTAATAATGTTTGCTTACTTACACAACTTCGTTTTGAACGATTTCAAATGCTTAATAGTTCTTTGATATTTTACATACCTGCAATGAGAAAAAAATAAAAAATTTTAATATGACAAATGCTCAAATAATTATTAAAAGTTTATATGGAGAAACATCAAACGTCGACTTATAAACAATAATGACTCTAAACTGTTCATAGATAATTCAAAGCAATTCGAGACGGTTTCATGCCCATCACTCAAAAAACGCGTTAAATGACAAAAGGCACAGATACATTCATGTTCACAAAGTGAAATTAACTTGGATATAAGTGAGAGAGAGACAGAGATCAAAACGAGTGCATTAAAAAAAGGCCAAAAAAAAATCATTAATCCAACGATTGATCAAAAGGCGTCGGCGAAGACGTCGACAGAGGGCAATCCGTCGAATGTACGACTGTCCGTCCATCTGTGCGTCTCTCAGTGTTGTTCACCATTGCCGCCAAACTGAAATTTCCAAACAAAAATGTGACTTTTGTCTTATTTTGACGTATGATATATAAATTGTTATTTTTTGTATTTTATGGATTTTTATTTTGTAATATCTTTCCCCTGACAGCTCCTCGCGGCCAACTAAACAACGGTCACATATTTTCCTTTAGCGTTGTTTCGTTGTTTATGAAAGTTTTTCATTGTTGCTGTTAAGCTACTTTCCATGCGTACTTTCAGATACGACGACAACAACAACAACAAAAACAACTATGCACATTTATTTCATTTGAGGTACTATGACGAGAGCAGGGGGGGGCGGCGCACATTTGCAAGAGAAAGGCAAATAAAAAGCCAGCCTGCTTGCCTGCCTGCCAGTCCGTCCGTCCGTCCGTTCGTCTGTCTGCTTTGATGATGGCCACTATTATCAGCACCGCGACCACTTGTGGATACGCTAATGAAACTAATAATGACAGCCACAGCAGCAGCTACAATAACAACAATAACAACAACAACAGCAGCAGCAATGAGTTAATCATTATCATGTTTGTTGGCTCATTCAACAAACTTGAAACAATAAATACATGCATAGGCATATTATACACAACTGAATGATCATGAAGAAGAAGCACACATACATATATAGTAGATAAAAATGACGAATAATGATGTTAAGATACTCGCACTTTGCCGGCCGCGAGCATTTCATCTTTTTATTTCATATCATATACTCTGCTCAAAGTGAAAAGTTTCGCTAGCATTTGTTGTTGTTGTTGTTTGCAAATGTCATATTTAATAAACTCTGACAGCTGTGTGAATATTTTGTATCTTATTTTAATGTAAATGAATTAGATAAAAGTCAAAATGTCAAAGCAAACGGAAATCAACACTTTTACTTTAGGCAGGCAAATATTTTTTGTTTCAAATTTAAGTTTTAATATTTCGCATTATGTCATTTTAGTTTATCTATCATCGTTGGCCATTCATGACGACCTTAGGTTTAATATCTCTTGGCAAACATTTTATTGCGCGTACTTAGCAACTAAACAAGCCTGAAAGTTTGACGCTTTGATGGTCGAAACAAATCAATTTCGCGTTACAATTCGATTGAGTCAATCGAGTCAAGCGAAACATTCGCTTTGGCACATATTGAAGTTGCTTGGAGAGCCATAGAAATATCATGGCACTTAGCGAATTCATTAACGGCAAATATTTATTGTATATTTATGCATTAGTTAATGTTAATTAAAGTTAAAATTTTGGCGTTGAGTTACATCAGCGAACTTAACTAAAAGAAAACGCTAAGAGCTAAGAGATTTCACCAAAAATAGCATATTTTTAAAACTCCTCTTATAAAAAATAAAAATAGCTTTACTAGCCATGTTGTATTTGTCGCCAATTTGGTGAAAATTTACAAACAACCCACGCGACACACTGAAGACACATGTACACATACAAACACTTGGCACAAAAGTCATAACAATATTCAATTTTACCTTAACACAACACCTTTCAGTCGATGTGCGCTGAGTGGGTGTATGTGAATATATATATGTGTGTGTGTGCGATAGTAAGCGACAGCCAATGACATTACAACAACAACATGAAGTTAATGTTTGACTTTTAAACAAGCAATAAACTTTTAGATGTTTTTTTTGGCAATTTTTCATGCACAAATTCTAATATGTAATAAAATTTCATTTATTTATTTAGTAAGTAAAAAGAAGAAGACACAACTAATAACTTCAAAGATCGTTTAAAAACCATAAGCATTCGTTTTGAAAAAACGTGCTTTACTTGTGTGTTTAGTCATAAATTGCAACACCAAACATTCCCACACACACACACACACACACACACACACACACACACACACACACACACACAGACACACACAGACATACATGCATGCAAACATAAAAAAGTATCTAACGGGTGAACACACAGTGAAAAGTGAAGGCATTGAAAGAAAGCGCGACGCTGTCAACAACAACAACAACGTCGCCACTCGCAAAAGTTTCAACTCGTAAAGTATTATGTAAAAAGGAAAAAATAAATAACAAAAACAAGAGAAAAAAAGCAAAGAAAAAGTTTACAAAAAAAAAAAAAAAAAATTAGTTTAAAGGAGAAATCATTAAAATCGTTTGCAATGACGCTGAACTCAAATTGAGGGAAAAGCGCGTCGAGTGCACTGAGCCTATGCCGAGCTGAGTTATTCGGTGATATCGCTCGGCGCGGCTCCGCTCGGCTGCGACGGCGACTGCGACGGAGGCCGCACAATCTCTTCAGCTTGAGCTGCAGCCTCAGCTCAGCATCAGTCTCAGCCTCAGCCAAGACATTATGTTTATGACAGTTGTCAGCGGAATCGCGTGCGATTTTTTGCGTGCGTTTCAATTCGTATCGGTTTGCTTTGATTCGCTTCGTTTTGCTTTGCTTTGCTTAACTTCGATTTGATTTTCATTCAATTCATTCAATGCAAATTTTGTGGGCGTTTTTGTTTCTCTTTTTTTAATCTGTTTCTTTTCATGTCTTATTTATATTGTTGTCTTATGGCTGAAACGAAAGTTGGCAATGACAACTATCTTTCGTTAAGCAGGCATCATCATAAAGTATCTGCAAATCTTTAATTCAAGTTATTCAAGACAATTAATTAACAAACCGCCGAAATCGAACTCAACTTGAAGGATTTCTTACAAATTACTTTGAACTTTACTAAGTCATTGAACAAAAATGTAGTCACGTATTAAGCAAACCACCCAACAAGATTTGTCGGTCTCAGTTCTGCTTCTTCTTGCTTTCGGTTTATTTAACTGCAATCAATTAAGCAAGGCCTACAAATAAAATTCAAGTCGTAAAATTGAAAGAGACGAAAATAAAACAAAACAAAAAAAAAAGAAGAAACAAATATTTAATAAAGCAACGTAAAAAAACAAAAACAACCTCACGAGCATAGTTTTTGAAGGTCTCTGAAAGTTTCTTTATTCCTCGAAGTGACACAGACAGACAGACAGACAGACCGACACACACACACAACCACACATGCACTGAGATCATAAAGACTTTGACTGCGTTTCACCAAAGCTAACATTATCATATCTTCTTCTACCAACGAACCGTTGAGAGGCCTCAATTGTGCACCTTCAACCGACGCCGCCGTCCGTCTGCTGCTTCTACTACTGCTTCACATACGGCAATGGCGAAGCAACGAAGCCTCCAAGCGCTTCAACGTTCCTTGTTGCCATTTCAGTTTCTCTCGTTGGCTGGCTGGCCGACGATTCGCTTTTGGCCAAAGCGTTTAAGCCAAAGTGTACACACAGGCAAGCAAGCAAGCAAGCAAGCAAGCGAACAAACAAATAAACCAATAAAGAAACAGTCAAGCAAACAGACAGACAGACAGATGGACAGATGGACAGCCAGCCAACAAGCACACAAACTTCAACTTAATTGAAATTTCTGTGGCATAAAATGTATTTACATACCGTTTTAAAACTTCTCACCTCGCTTCGACACTTTTTTCAGTCTCTTCTTCTTCTTCTTTTTGTAACCTGCCCATTTTCATAATGCTGCACGTACGTACTACACAAATGTGTGTTCATTTAAATGGTCTAAATTATGGTTATTTTATTTCGATATTAATAACATTTGATGGCAGCACGTACGACGCGACGCGACGCCAGTGACGACAGTCAGCAAGCAAAGCAATGCTCTCGTGAAGACTGCACGGCTATAAAATACCCTCTTCCATTTATACAATAATTTGTTAGCCTACTTTCAGTGAAGTCTCAGAGATACATTCAAAATCATTAAGCTTATTTAAAAATTATACAACAACTACAACTTTCATAATTCGGACGTTCCAGAAATCGGAACACTAATAACATATTATATAATAAACTGTTTCGGGACACAGTGGAAACTTTTATGTGTCCTAAATTGTTAGTTGGTTCGAAGTTCCCTCGGAGTTGAAATTTTGAATATTTATATAAGTCGAAGAACAATCCAATGTTCTGTTCTTTACTTTCGAATAAAAATTCAGGTGAAAGGTGTAAATTTATCACACATATAACTAACACTAATTTATGTGTAGTACACTTTATACAGAATTAGAATAATTGATTAACACATTTTCAAAAATATTCCGAACATGTTATTTGTCTTCATGTCCTTCATTATTCTTCTCTTGTATCTTGCTTATCAATCAGAAATGTTTTTTAAAATTTTTTTTCTTTTTTTATCTACTTAGGTATGTTTATATGTTCATGAATGTGGTACGCGGCTAATTTTAATTTGTTCTTGTTATTATTATTATGTTTGATTTTTTTTTTTTTGTTTTTCGAGTTGCACAGTTCTTATTGGCTGACAGTAGAAAAGTAGGTCACACTTAGAGATACTCTCCGTGTTGTTCAATATGTTTCGTTCTAAATTGCTTCTAATCGATAACATGAGTCTATAATAATAATAAAAAATAGAAGAAAAGTTAAGATCAAAGCATCAATTCATTGAATGCCGGAAATAGATTCATGAATGTTGAAATATTCCAAACTAGATACAAATTATAAGGTTTTGTACATTGAAGAACCATTTAATGAATGAATGTATGAAAGTTTATATGATTTTTAGCTTCATGGCTATCACACTACATGATATTAAAACGTGTGTTTGATTGCTGGTTTGTCCTCCTTTCTTAGAGTGAGATTTATCTCTAAAAATGCGCCATGATTCTTTTGAATAAATTACTGTAAATGAATTTTGGATACAGCTGGTTTCCTAATGAACTTCTTTGATAGGATATTTTGAGAAAATATTTGAAAGAAAAATCTCTGGAACACAAAAGGATGAAAAAACAAAGAGATATGACAAAATCGATTGGATTTGTCGTGCTCAACATTTCCATAAACATTCACTTTATGGAATCGAATGAATCCAAATGGGACAAAGACGATTTTGAAGACAAAAGGGACCGCAATTCAAAGACTGAGCGATTGCTTACGCCAATGACTTATTGTCAGCTAAGCCGAGTGGGCATTAAGCTCAGGGATGATATCGTTGACGACATGGGGGAATATAAATATTAGCAACAACAAAGTAAAGACCGTAAATTGTACAAATTGCCAAACAGACAGCCAAGAGCAAAGCAGATAACAATGCAGGAATACAACAGATTCGCCATAGGCAAACAAAGAAGCTCGAAATAAGCTTAGCGTCTTAGGAAGCTGAGGGGGGAAAATGATGCGTCACTGTCGATTGTAGCTGCTGATGAGCTAAGGGCGGCGGACTATAGAACTAATAATACATGTATAAACACGAAATAAAAGGCAATACAACAAAACGTGCGAAAAATAAATGAAAATGGCAACAAAAAAAAAAACTCATGAACGAAGCATAAAGTAACAAGAGACAATAAAACAGACAAAAAAGTCTAAAAAGAAGAAAACAAAAAAAAACCGACAAAATTTAATTATTTCATAGTCAAAGTCAACCTCGAGTGTAATTTTCAAGGTGCGCACGTCAATCGGAAGATAAACGGAAACGCAGACTTTATGCAACCCAAGTCGGCAACGGCTGGGTCGGCAACAGCGCCAAAACGAGACCAGAAAAGAAGAACGAACGAACGAAACATTTTAAACTCAAACTACTCAAAGTAATTTATGAGCAAACATGACACTCAACTCACTCATGCTCAAGCAGCAGATACAAAATTGACGATAAGAACGAATGTATCGTACAAGCGAGCGAATGAACGTAGGCAGGAAAGAGAGACGGCAGTGTGCGATTCAAGATACTCAGATACATTCTTGCTTTGCGTCTTCGTCTTCGTTTCGATATTTGAATACGACCTCGGTCTTCCGTTTTTCTTCTTTTATTTCAGTTTTTGGCAATTTTTCGTTTTTGCTAAGCTTTTTATTATGCTTTTTTTTCTTCTTCTTCTTGGGCGCGGTTGTTAGACAAACGAAGACGACTGTTTTCCTAACGAAGTGTTGTTGTTGAGCATTTTTTTTTTGCATTTAAAAAGTATCTTCACCTGAAGGCAAGAATTTGTGTAAATTGCCATCTGAGCACGATATGTACAAATGTCTTCAGACTCATATACTTACTGCCCTTTTAGTATTCACCTTCCCACTCGCACACTCACTTGGACCGTTACTCGTTACTCGGCCGCTCGTTTGTTCCCTTTCTCGCCTTCGTTTTTATTGTTTTAACGAACTAAGGTTGTTCTGACCATGAACTCGTCACAAGTTTCAAACGCTTTTTTTATGTTTTCATGTTTGTTCATCATTCTTGATATTTATACAAATTGTCGTTGTTGTTGGTATGTTAATGTGGTCTGATCTTTTTTTCGCTTCTTTTTTGTTTGGCTATTTATTTAAATGGGCGGAATATTTGAACTTATTTGACTTTGTGTTATTGAAATTTGTAATAATTTCGTGGGTTAGTTCGGCATAATTAAGGAACATTTTTATGTATCTCACTCATACACTAAGCTACGCACGCTTGCTCGCTCATACTCGCTGTTTTTTTTTTTTTTTTTGACATTAATTATAGTCTAAGCGTCAGAGAACTTGAAATGTTGCCTACACAATTTTGAAGGACGAGTGCTTAGTCGGACAGACAGACAAAGTGCTCAAATTGCCTAAAAACAACAACCGTTGTCAGTTATGTTTGATATAGTATGATAAATCGCCAACGTTTGTCATTCAACGTATTTAGTATCTTATCTAACCGGTACAGTTTAACATTTTCGGTACGAAATTAATCAAACACACAACAACAACAACAAAAAGCGATTGTCGCATCGACAAAAACTTTAAGTGAAATGAATTATAATACAATAGTTTGATAAGAAATCTGATTGACACAACTAAGGACACATTTTGTAATCATCTAACATATTTGATCAAATTAATGATAGTCCTGATTGACTTATGTGGGTTAAACTTAAAGTTGAACTCAATTTTATACTCACAGCTTAAATTCAATTATTGTTAAGTGCAGAAAGAAAACTTACCTGAAAAAAACAACAACAAAGAAAACAATACAAATTATTAATAATTGACAGAAATTATAGCGCACAGCAATGACAATCTTTCAACATGTATGACGCCCTCTGCACAGATACAAATCAGCGCATTGTGCATTGTTCAAATTTGCTTATAATAAAATCATCTTCATGACAAAAAAAAAAAAAAATCAGCAAACAGATACAAAACACAAATGAAGTCAATTGAAGTGCAGAGCGTAAAGTTGCTGAAGATAAAATCGTGCTGTATATAAAAGGAATACTGTACAACAAAAACAACAAAAAAGGGGGAAACGTTAAAGAAAACAAATCAGCACGAAATAAAAATAAATCAAAATTTAACAATTCCCTTTTTTTTTTTTGTTGTTGTTTTTTTAGAAAGACTTGTAGCAGAAATTATTCCACAAAGGCAACATCATCATTATCTTCATCATCATCATGAGCGTCTCTACCACGCAGACGATGACGACGCCGTCGACGCTCAACGAAACTTTTCACCATTTTGCATAACAATTTGTATCTTTTTTTTCTCATTTTTTTTTTTTTTTTTTTGCAGTGAAGCGCGGCGTGTTAAGATATAAAGAAACTTTTACTCGACATAAAGATTCATATAAAAAACTACAACTACAACAAAAGCGATACTCATGCATAGCGACAAGCAATTGAGCGTTGCTCAACTTTAAATTTGTATTTCTGCAAATTTCATACAAACGACGAGGAGCGTGCAAGAAGTGCGGCGGGACGTGAGTGAGGCAGGGCGACTTTGCGGCAATCGGAAAAGGGATAGCACAGCACAGCGCAGACAAGCGCAGGGCATTGCAGCCAGTGAATGTGCGGCGCAATTGCAGCGATACAAAGGTACAGCGACACAAATGTGTACAAAAGGCACACAAATGAATGTGCAGACAGTCGAATTGCAAGACAGACAGACAGACAAACAGCCAGACGATTATAAAGACAAAGATTAACTCAATGAGATGGAGACGACAACGACGATGAGAACAGACAGACAGACCGTCTGACAATAAGACAGACCCTGAGACAAAAACAATCCCCAAACGCCGCTCTCGAGTCGCAAGCAAAAATGTCGAAATTTCAGCTCCCCCTTGGAGCACGGCGTGTGCGAACGGGCGTTGATTCAGCATGCGAGGTGTCCACGTTGCTCTAAAGTTTCAATATAAATGCAACTGACATTAAATTTACTACTTTTGCACTACTGTGTTCGAGCCCAAAAATAAAACTTAACCGCTTCAGATACTTCAACTTCAACAAAGTGCCAGGCAACCGTAAACAGTTGTTGCTGCTCACTGGTTTCACCACAGAAGGGAGAGAGAGACAAACAGAGAAAACAGCGGTCAAATTTTATTTCTGCACTTTAATGTGGTTTGACTCTGTTCTGTAACAGATTTAAACAAAAAAATGAAATTTAAGAATTCGTAGCCGAAAATGTTAAGAGACTAAGAGTTCCGTATTAACAGTGCCTTATAGAGTTGCCAGAATAGCGAGTATATAATCAACAGATAATCGTTTAAAATTGGACAAGTGACAGTTTACATTAAGATCATAGAATTCGAGTATCCCATAAAGAATGCTTGATAGATATTTAAAAATAAATAGATTTAAGTTTTGCAAATTAGCTTTGAAGTTATCGAATAGAATCTATTATGATCCAAAAGTAGTCTTCTTCTTACACGCTTGAAGTCCGATCTGGAAAAATTATAGACTCTTAATCTTAATATTTTGGGAATCCTCAATGAACAGAGGTGAGAATATTATACTATCCAAGCTTAGGACGTGTCCTAATGTTGTATCCAATGAGCGATTCCCATAGCCTTAGTTTTATTCGTTGCTTGATTTTCATCTTGCAAATCTCTTTTCAAATTCGTAGAGGCTAAAACAATTTTAATAGGAAGAGAAAGTAAAGCGAGGAGAAATGTTGGCGTGTCTGTCCGTTTGTCCAAACGTTCCATTCGTTCATCAAAATGCTGCCATGGCGTTATTTTTCATATGGTGGGTCTTCATGCCACATTCGTAGGATTTTGTGAAGCAACAACAACCACAGCAACAACAATAGCAACTGTAGGGTCTTGACAGCAGTTGCCACCTTCGGATCATTTCTCTTGCATTTATTTTTGAATTTGGTTGTGTTTTCGTTTTTGTTTTGTGTTGTTGTTGCTGTGTTGTTGTTGCTGCTGCTGTCGGAACTGACTCAAGGTTCGCAACTTGCAGCATTCGCAGCTCGCAGTTGCCATTTGGCTTTGCCTTTCATTTAATCACCTATTGCTAATGTTGTTGCTGTTGTTATCTTTGTCGTTGATGTCGTTTCGTTGCTTGAAAGCCAATTTCATTTCTTCAGCTTCAGCCTCAGCCTCAGCTCCAACGACACAGCATAGCTTCGCTGGCGTTTCATACTTTCTTTACTTTCATTTGTGAGCGCGTGAGTGAGTGAGTGAAAGATACTCACTCTTCAAGCTTCAATGCTGTGCGCGCACATTCGCTTTATTTATTGTTATTTTCATTTATTTTTATTTTTTTTCTTCATCGTCGTTGTTATTATTGTTGTTGTTTTTGTTGATTTTATTACACTTCATAGAGAAAAGGACCAATTTCACAAAATTGTCTTCTCTTTCTTTTTATTTGTTTTCTTTTTATTCAACTTTTCAAATATCCACGAATCGTTGATGGTTAATTACACACGTTTGCGTTCGTTCGCTTCAATCTGCTATAATTTGTTGTTTTTACGTGCTCTGTGCGTCCGAGGAGCGCTCAGCTGCATTTCGAACTTGCATACATGTTTTTGGCCAAACAGGAAGTGAAGTAAGCTCGGCGTGGCCAATGTAATCTTCAATAAAAATCGATTTCTGTATGAGTTTCATTAAGAGATTTGACCACGTCGATTTTCACATTTAGCTCAATAAAGCGATAAGTGTTTGACTATTCGAATTATTTATGAAGTCATCAATGATTCCATTAAAGAAAAATCGATCTCTATTATTACTTTCATCTCTTTACTGGAGTTTTTGAAGCTCCAACAAACTCTTTAAATTCATAAAGAACACCTTTTTTAAGAGTCTCATTCATATTCAGGAATTTTACACATATCATATTCCTATCTCTTTGATAAAGGGTTCCAGACATGTGAGAATTTTCAATGTTTGTTACAAAGAGGCGTGGCTCCTCCTATTTTTCATGAGTTGAAAGTAACAACAAATAACATCCAACAAACCAATGTTGTTAGAAGAGTCCTTGTCGCTCGCCGTTATAGTTTACATGTGTCAAGTCGAAGTGACTGACCTGAGAAACTAAACTCTAATTTTTACACTGAACAAAGGATTTCCCATGAAACGCACGTAACCTGATCCGCTCGCTGTCAACAAACAGTTCAACTCCATTAAAAGAAAAAACAAAAAACAAGACAAAATAGAAAAAAAATATGAGTTAAGTGCCTCAAATTATAAATCATAATAAAATAGAGAAATTCAAGTTACTTGCATGAAATCGTCAACCAATTTCCACACACATTTCGGTGGAAAAGAGATACAAATTTAAGGTGAAAGAAAAACCGTAATTAAAAACACAAATAAATTACTCCAAAGCTCAGCTTACACGTCTCGCAAGACAAACAGAAAGGCTCGACGACTTGAGTTGATTTATGCAAATGAAGCTCGGAGGAAAAACGACAAGCGAACTCATCAAAGTACAAGAAGAAAATTCATTTTAATATGATTAAATGTAATTAGTGAGAAGCGTAGCAGAACTACAGACGATTGCCACACAACAACAATAGCAACAACAACAACCACAACATTTATGACAGAGAAAGAGATCAAAGTGTGTAAGATAGTAAAATGCGATATAATAGAAACGATTAACAAGCCCAACAACAACAACAACAACAATAACTACAAACAGCGACTGACAGACAGCCAGCGAGAATAAGATAATAAAAAAGTCAACAGTAACAGCAACAACAACAACCAAGGAAGCAAAAGAAAAGATACAAACTCGACATAAGTAGCGACAAGCCGATAGGAGAAGCGGTAGCCAACCACAACAACAACAATGCTCTTTAGACACTTAAAATTCAAAAGCAGAAAACACCAAATGCACAGGAACAACAAGAGAGCGTCAGAGTGAGAGAGAGAGATGTATCTGACTCTGACTGAGATATAAAGATACAAACAAACGAGTTAAGTTGATAATAAATTTTATAATGCGACGATGAGCACAAGCGAGTGCTTCCAAAATGACAAGAACAACAACAACAACAACAATAACCACGTTAAAAATGTTCATAATGTTTATAATAAAATATACGACGATGGCAATGATGACGACAGCAACGAAGACGATAATGATGATGATGATGACGTTGACTACGAGAAGCAAATCTTGAAGATACAAATTACAAACTAAAAACACTAAAAATTGATGCCTAAACGAAGCCTCAACAGTAGAAGTGCCCCTTGCAACAACAAATAAAGATTAAAAAGGGAAAAAGGGGGAAAAAAAAGAAACATAAATAAAAAGTAAAACAGCAAAGAGCAAAGTCTGTCCGTCTGTCTGTCTGTCTGTCTGTCCAGCACATTAGCTTAGTAAATCTTCTGCTCTTATTTGCTTTTTGTTTCTCTTCTTGTTGTTGTTGGTCTTCTTCTTCATTTGCTCAGCACAACGTTGAAGCTTTCTCTCTCTGCCTCGTTAAACCACACCGCTTCTCATCTCTCCTCATCGCTCATGTCTTACGGATGCGCATAGCATTGGAGACAAATGTATCTCACTTCATGGTCAAAGCAGCGGCGATCACAACGGCAGCAGCAACAACAACAACAACAACAACAAACATTATATCGCCTCGGGCAGCTGCTGAATGTGAATGAATGTTGTTGTTGTTGTCGTTGTTGCTGTTACTGAATGTAGATACTTTAGTGTTGCTTGACTTACAACAGCAATAAACTATTGAAAGTTACTCATACACACATTGCTGCTTCGTTGGTCTGTCCATCTATCTGTCTGTCTGTCTGTCCGTCCGTCCACTTGAATGACTGACTTGTAGTCACTGAAGTAGCTTGCCTCGTCGTCGCGCTGCTGCTGTTGCTGCTTTGGCAACCAACAGTCACAACGCATAAACACGCGTCATGAGCACGTTTTTTTTTTCATTTCGATATCTGTTTGGCTTAAGACGCTACAAGCCGTGAGGTGAGGGTCTGTCATAGTGATACCCTTGAAGTTCAAATCATAGCACTGAGCGAGCGTAACTACAGTGACTATAATGACTACAACAACAACTACAGTACACTGTAGAAAACATAATTTATGCAAAAAATACAAAAAAAGAGAAGAAGCAGCAAAAAAAAACGTCGGCACATGTTCAACGCAAGACGACAGCATATGCGCAATTTTTTCTTCCTCTTCCCCTTCTTCTGTTCAACTTTGTCGACCTGTCATCATTTTTGTCACGCACGCATTCATTTTTCTTATATTTTTTTCTCATTTTATTATTACTGACGCTTTGTATCTCTGTCTCTCTCTCTCTCTTTTTCTCTGTCTGTCTGTCTTTTTTTTTTTTGATTTATTAATGACATTTTGTAAGCAAAACTTCTCTTATTGAATTTAGTACAGCAAAATGAAAATGAAATAAAACCGACAGCAACAACAACAAGTAAGGGCCAAGTATCAAATGCATTGTTTGCGCATCTTTCAATGTACTTATGTACATAAATAAGTATCTGAATGAGTGTATGTGTGTGTGTGGTAGCTTGGGGTGCTTTTGAAATCAAGACTACGTTGAAACATGTTTCCATTTTAATGTTATCCATTGGGAGCTCATAAATCTTTACATGAATCTTTATTACATGAAGCATAAAGGAACTTTTGTTTTTCTCATTTTTTGCATTTATTGCCCTTTTTTTGAAAAAAAAAAAAAAACAAAACGTCGTCGTTTAAACATGAGCATTTATGTATCTTGAGACTCAAACTGAACGAACACGCATCGATTTCAATAAATATTAACCTACTTTTGGTTGCCACCATTTTATTTCTCAACATATGGAACGTTTTGATAACTGTTTTGTTAACTTGTATCTAACCTAAGTTAGACAAGCTTAACGTATACTTAATATTAATAAAAAGCATGCCATTTTGTATACGTTCTGTTGTACATAACAAAAATTATGAAAAAAAAAATATAAAAAAAAATTGCATAAACAGAAGGAAAAAAAACAAAAACTATCTCAATTTAATCATTCACAATTTGCGTTTATTGACTAACATTTGCTATCTAATTAACGTAATACATAAAATGGAGACCGATAACAAAATAAATAAATAATAACAATAACAAAAACAACAACAAACCCAAAGCCACACCTACCGTCATTAAGGGCATTAAATACGCATGGCAACAACGAAAATTTTTAGTGTGGATGACCCTCGGATAAAGACACTTTCAAGGATACGCTATTAAATAAGTAAAGGTTAAAGGTACCAACAACAAACATAACAAGAACAACAACAGCGACAGCGACAACAGCAACAACTGTTGTACAACAATAAGAGCAAAAACAATTAAGCATACAAGCGAGAGACACCGAGAGCGCGACGAGTGAGAGAGGAAACCAGTAAACGATGACAACTGCAAGGTTAGAACGAAGTGCTAATGGTCAATGTTCGCTCAAGGGACAACAACAGCAACAACAACACCAACAACAAAGCCAGCGACCGCAACAGCGGCTGCGACATCCGAGGCAGCAAAAGAAACGAGACATGAAATGGAATAAAATGAAATCGAAACGAAGCGAATATTGGTTTTATAAATGAAACAACAACAACAACGCATAAAGAACAATGAGCCATAGTAGCAATGCGTGGAACACAGCATGGCGCGTCGGGCAAGCGATAAAATATAATAATAGTAATAATGGAGTAGACGAGCAATTTAATGGCACAAAAAAAACGAACCGAAGTTAACTCAGGGGTTGTGAGTATGTGATGTGAATGTCTGAATTATAGACTAATGGATAAAAACAAAAACAACATGTGCCATATAAAATAAAAGACTTCTGCTGATGATTATCGAACGAGTAAACGAGCACACAAGAAATACGCAGACAATGACTTTGATGATTTTGTGGCATCATAAAGTGTAAAATAATTATGGCCAACTAAATGGCTTAATGGAAAGACACACACACACACAGACAGACAGAAAGACCGACAGTCAAATAGACTTCAATCTAAGCTAATAATATACATAATTTTTTAATAACATTTAATTAGTCAAAGTTTTAAGTACTTTCAAAGGATCCGCCCTCCCAACTTGAAAGAACCGTCATAAGCTTGTATGAATTATTGTTGTAAATGTAATGATTGCTGTATTAACTGTTCTCAAAGCAACTTTTTTGTAGCATTTAAACAGCGATTCCTCGACCAGACAGCCTGACAAATGGATGACCTACTAAATTTAGAAGTAGGTCAACCAATAATAAAAAAAAAAACAAAAAACTGAATGTATTTGTTATTATACAACGTTGTCGTCACTTTTCCTGACTTCCTTTATTGTTTTCTTGCCTTCACGCACACTTCAAGCTGATGATGATTATCGCTCATGTGTGCATGTGTGTGTGTGCACAAGTACGAGTGTGAGTGTATAATTTCTTTGATTAAGTCATAATATGTATGCAAAAATATATACATACAAAAAAAAGAATCAAGAGCACAGTTTCAGTGCTTAAAAAGCGGAAAGTAGGTCAGAGTTTATACCAAAAAACAAAAAAAAAATACACAGAAATGTGGCATTTGATGTCGGCAGTACTTCAGCATATTATTTTTGACACCAAGCGAGAGACAGAGACATGCCACAGCATGCGAACGAGTGGCATATTTTGTCATTGAGCGCTCAAGTTCAGTTTCAGTTTCAAAATTTTCAGTTCACAATTGACATTCAAGCATTAAAATGCAATAAATATTTATGTTTGTTTGAAATGACAGAAGCAACACATCAAAGTAGCCAACAACAACTTCGGAACAGCCTCAACAGCACACACAACAAACAAACCATCCATCCATCCATCAAATCCGAGCGTTCCCATGCACAAAGTGAGACCGAGTTGTATAATTCCAATTGGGTTAAGTTCGTTGAAGCGTTTATGGCACTTGAACTAGTTTCAGTAATGTTGGCATTTCATTTCATTTCATTCAAGCTGTGAAATCTGTTCAGTGAGCAGCATTTTCATATAAAGCCAACAACAGTTCAAATTGGGAGCAATGGGCGTGTCTGAGTCTGAGTCAGAGTCACTGATAACTGAGTTCGCTCATGTAGAATTGATTAATTGTTCACTCGCGCTTTTGCAATCTGCAATCCTTGAATGCTTGTTGGACTTTGTAGTTAGCTATAAGAACTGTTAATGTAATTAACCTCATCAGTTTGAAACAATTGTTGTCTCAATTAATGAACTTAACTTAACCCACAAGCCAAATCAAAATTCAATCAATCACACTGACCGTCCCGTCCTGTTCATACTTCATGTACTCTAAGTGATTTTGATTTACTTCGCGTACAACTTTCAGACAATCGCAAGACAGCCTTAATTTAGTTGACCCCGTACGCATTTTCTTCCATTATTCAAAAATGTAATCAACCCATGACCATTCACCGACCAAACAGATGCAACCGCAAATTGTGTGAAAGAGACAGACTGAGAAACTTCATTGTCGAAACCAATTTCGTTGTTGTGAGATACAAACAAAAAAAAAGCGACAAAAAAAAGTATCTCTACACGCAAAACGAATTATAATTGTGGCATGCAATCGCATGGTCAATTGTGATGATGATGATGATGATCATAGCAATGATAATGACATAAGTACATACACATAATGAAGTACACTGAGCAAAATGAACGAATAATTGCGATTATGACGAATCGTGTGGCAGTTTATTACTTATTAATTTTTCTTCTTCTTTTTTTCGTTGTTAAAGTGAGAAAGGTCAAGCGTATGCGCCTTAAGTTGTTGTTGTTGTTGTTTTAGTACCTAAAGAGCGTAGCAGCAACAGCAGCAGCGACAACGACAGCAACGTTGACAGCGACGCGACGCGACTCGACCGACCGCGAAGCAACCATGCGAGTAAGAGCGAGAGGCACGAAACGTTGGTGCGGGACAATTAGCGCGCAATTGACCTACATTGGGGCAACATTAATGGTGTCAATAGTAAACGAGACTGACTCTGAAAATACAACAACAACAGCAACGACAACAAAATACAAAAATTGTGCTGTGCGCGGCTTTGTCGCTCTGAAGGTATCCATGTGTATGTGTGAGTGTGTGCATGCTACACAAAATTCCAAGTACAAACATGAAAAATTATAATAAAATCTAACAAAAAAAAGTAAACAAAAGAAAAACAACAAATCTGTCGTATTTTGAAGAAAATGAGGCACTTGAATATAATTGCAGCCAACAATTATTTAAATTCATGTGAATGACAAAATAAGGCAAATAAATGCATTTGTAATGAACTAATAACAGAGCTCTAAGCGAGGCGGTGATTTTTGAGGCCCCCCAGCCCAAATTGACATGAGCTAATGAGTAAATGTGTAAATGAGCAAATGTTCACAAGTGAGTTAAGCAGGAAGATGAGCAACACTAAGTGCAACTATGCCAAAAGTCACGCTAAATGTTGTAAGACATTGAAAAAGCATAAAAAAAAATATTACAAGATAACAGAAATAACAAAAACAACAACAGCACAAACAAAATAAAAAAAATAATATATAATAATCGCCTTGTAAGTGGCCAAACAAAGAAGTAAGCACGTGCGTGCGTGCGTGCGTGAGTACATGTGTGTGTGTGTGAGCATTGTAAGTTTATAAATTTTGTGCGTGCATTCGTCTTACAGCTTGTCATTTTGACTGTCATTCAATCAGTTAGTCGTACTATGATGGTTGTATGGCCGCAACTCAATGTGTAAGTTTTACACGATAAACGAGAAATGAGGTTACCTACTTTTTAAGAAGGTCAATACGACCAAAAACAAATGAGCGAGCGACCGAGCATGAGCATGAGTATGAACGCGAGCAACAAATGAGCGAACGGAACGGAACGAACAAGCCAGCGAGCGAGCATCGAGTAACGAGTAGTTGAGACAGATGTTGAGTGTAACGCGCGAGTGCGGAACGAGACGGGAGTTGTGAACAGACCAACAGCAGAGTAATTGGAATGCATAAGCAAGAGACAAATCATGGACTGTGTGAACGAACGAACGAATGCATGACTAAGTGAAAAACGCGCCGTTGGTGACGCGTATGATGAAGGAAAACATGCTGACAGTTTTTTGTATTTTTTTTTTTGTTGTAACAGAAAAAACGGCAATAACAACAACAATTAATGAAAAGACGCTCACTCAGAGCGCTAAAAGCTCAGTGATCATGTAAACATACCACAAACAATAAGCAAGACTAATAATGACGCGGCAGCGGCGTTCCAATGAAAATAAAAGTAGTACAAATTGTTGTAAGCAAGCAGCGCCAGCACGAGCATGAGCACAAGCACCTGGTGCCAAAGTAAACGCATATGCCGCTTGCGTCAACGTATGCGCTGACAACGAGGTAACGGTGACAAGCAGCGACTGCGACTGCGGCTTCGACAGCGCACGTTGAAATTAATTTGGCGCTTTTTAATAACTAAAAACAAACAACAAAAACAACAAGCAAGACAACAACAAATTTGGAGCAACACATTGCCACACATTCTACTCAAACACACACACAGGCAGAGTGAGCGCCAACTAGCAGCGTGTCATGCCTTAAAAATGCTGCAACTCAGCTAAGTGTCACTGCCTCACTTCTGCGTTGGCGTTTGCGAGGGCGCGGCAGCGTCTAACCGTGCAGCTGGCAAATTGACTAACGAACTGACAGTCAGACACACACACACACGGCTAAATTACACACATATTGCTTATGAGGTTAAAATGCGTTGGCTTTGATGCTTCGGTCGATGCAATTGACAGCGACGTTTCTCTTTCTCTTCCCTGGCGCTGCGGCAGCGACGTCAACGTCGACGACGACGTCATTTAGCGCGCGACGTTAGCCTCCACCTCCTTTTTGACAACGACGACGCTTGTTGTTGTTTTACATTGTAGAATATGCAATACATTTACATACATTTTTTTATTATTGAATATTCTGATTTAATTTATTTCATTATCTCGTTAAAATTATTCGATTATAATGTATATGATTTTTTGTGTTGCTTATATTATCCTTTTGGAGCTACAAATTCAAGTCTGAATATTGGAATTTATCGACTCATTTGTCAATAACGTGAAACTATTAAAATTATTATTGACAAAGTAAAAAAAAACAAACTTTAATGCACTTAAATATTGCAGGCCACAATCGCATGTGATCAGCTAAATGGAAATGCACTAAGTATGAAATGTATTTGCACACTTCGACACAACAATGTATTCATGCAATATTTATGCGTTTGACACACTCACATGCGATACAAATGTACACAACCTTCCTGGCCAAGCATTACTTTTTTACATGGGCCCTCATAAAGCATGAGATTAGGTTATAACGATTATAGACAAGCAAACAGAGAAGCGAGGCGGACACAATGGAGCAACACACGGTCAGATAAACTATGAGATAGGCAGACAGACAAAAATGTTGTCGGACAGACGAAGTGGCTAACAACACTGAGCTGACTCACAATAAATTTGAATCGATAGTTGCGATAGTGAAGAGATGTTGAGCAAACGCGTTTGTATGCGTTCGAGTTGTTGTAGGTGTTTTATTGGTGTATTGAAAGCAGCTCAACAGGGACAGACACACAAACGAACAAACACACACACATAGACATCAATAAATAAATTATGTCATTGTTATCTGTAGAATCTAGTGTCATGGAAATTGAAATGAAATCATGTCATCTACACACATGCTTATATTCGTAAGTGCTGAGATACATACAAATATACAGAAGCGGTCAAAATAATAGTAATGCTTCTACACAAATAACTTATAGATTACGGATTACACCTTTATGTTTATTTCATTCGATTGTTCGCCACATGCGGCCACTTGGCCCCAATTATAACAGTAGCCGTGGGCAACGCTTAAAAACTCAGTTAAAAACATCAATCTAATCGTTATTGTAAGGATGAGATTAACATAAATTCAGGAAACCTTCATAATACATTTTCGTGGAGAACAATGAAAGACGACGAATCTTGAATGGTGCTTCTTTACCATTGGAACAAGACATGGAGCATAGGAAATGCACAAGCAAATGACGCATGTGACTCATTGCTGCTTATAGCGATATTCATCACTAACAACGCGTCACAGCTCGTCACAAATAGTTACCAACTGATTTGCCCTTGGTATGAGGCTGTACAATGTCTGCTATGTTATCAGCAGAAGTATGAAGCTGTAAAATGTCTGCTATGTTATCAGCAGAAGTATGTGCCAGTCAAAACGAATAGCTTAACAGTCTGTTTACAGAAAAAGTTATTTTTTCAACACTGTAACTGTCGCTTTTAGTATGACCTTCTCCCTTTACTTGCGCTACTAGTAGCAGCTTACCAACCAAGTGTCTCTGATAAACTTCGCACTTGAATGTAATTTGATTGATTGTGATCAAATGAATTACTTCCCTCAAAGTTACAAACTAATTCCGCGTTTGTTTTAAAAATTTCGAATAACAACAATTATAGCAATTGCAATAATAAGTGAGTACATCAAATTATCAATTGCAATTACGAAAAGCCATAGAGCAAAACGACCTTATCGAATAAATTAACATCATGTATGAAGCGTTCGTTTTGTAACCTGCGATTACAACACACACTGACACACGTACGAATGTATCTATGCCGCTCGCATGTGTGTGTGTGCAACTGTGTGGGTAATTGCAGCAACTGCAATTGTTGTAAATTACCGTGAAACACCTTCGCACAAAATTACAAAAGTTGCACACACGCACAAACGTTTCCTTATAGAAATAAGAGCGTAGCATTAAAGCAAATTCATAAATAGCAACCACAAAACAACAACAACAAAAACAAAGCGTAATGACAACAACAGTTAAACAATGCCAGCAACAATTACCTTCATTGTGAAGTAAATTCAGCGCTCTGTCTGATTTCGTGTCTCTGCTTTAACTTTCTTATCAACTAGGTACAGATACAGATACTTATATAGTAATTACGATAAAGAATGATTAACAAACTGTTAAGTTCTTGGACAAGTCTACTATTTAAACGCTCTTCAATGGTAACAAGTTACTTATAATAGTTTGAGGAGCAATTTTGATAAGTAAAACAATCAACAGAGGTCTCTTTCTTTTATTGATAATAACTATAAAAATCGCAATAAGAAAAGAAAAAGTGATGTATCACGGAACTTACCTTGCAAGAGCCATTCTAACATGAGAAAGTGCTCCCAGTGGCAGCGATATGGTATCCACTTTGAATGTATTTGAGCAGAAACCGTTCACAAGTAGAAAAATCCGTCAAATGTTTTTGGTAAATGTTTTTTTTAGCTTTAATTCAAAATATTTCTTATTTTTCTTTCTCTTTTGCACACACTTCTTGTTCTAAGTTATAGTTTTAACTTACTGTCTAAAACGTCATTTTGTGCTTTTCAATCATTTATTTGTCGAAATAAACTGTTTTTGGTAAAAGAATTCATTATAAACGATGAATAACATGCTCAAAGTTTGTTTCGCTCATACAATGCGCCTTAAGTTATGCAACGATTTGAGAAAATAAAAAAAAATCTTAAAATTTTTGAGATTTTTTTGTTTGCTTTTAACGTTTTACTTTTTTCTTGTCAAAACGCTTACAAAAACGTGAATTAATTCGCTGTGCTATTGATATCAATAATTGAGATACAAAAGAATTGTCAGTGATTTAAAAATGTTTCTTAAATTTCGATTGGAATGTTTGAAAGTTGTCTTCTATACTATAAAAGCAAGAACTGACATGAAACACAAAAACAAACAATTTATTTGATATAATTTAAAATTTGGTATAATAGCAATGTCAATTGCCCTCAATAAGTTATAAAAAAAATAAAACAAAATGTAGAGAAATACGAATTCTTGAAATCAATTCAATGAGTAAGTACTTTCTTCATGGGTACGTAATGAGTGCAACCACACGCCACACATGCCACGCCATGGTAGCGCAAGTACAACTAGCAACAAGAACAACACCAACAACAACAACAACAACAGACAAGAGAACAACAAACTAAATAACGAAAAAAAAAAAACAACAAATTCCATTTCACAGTCATAAGCGCACAAGGTTCTTCCTACATCACGTATACGCACATACACACACATGTATACGCATAATGCATACACACACATGAAAAAAGCTTAGAAAACAAAAAACGAATAGAAGAGCGCCAAGAGCCGCAACTCACACACACACACACTAATAATATTGCTCATAGCAACTATTGTGTGCGCGCGCTCTCTCTCTCAT
This sequence comes from Phortica okadai, assembly GCA_034638295.1. Classification (NCBI taxonomy): domain Eukaryota; kingdom Metazoa; phylum Arthropoda; class Insecta; order Diptera; family Drosophilidae; genus Phortica; species Phortica okadai. The sequence goes on along the minus strand of CM067849.1, from coordinate 859,400 downwards.
TCTTTTTCTATCGCTCTAACTCAACGCTACCGCTCTGTAGCATTTTCAATTAAGGTATTCACAAGGTCTTGTATTAGAGAGAGAGAGAGAGAGCAAGAGCGACAGCATACAAGCCCTAGGCCCCTTAGTGCTAAAAACAAGTGCAAACCGCTTAATCGGCTTGTTTATTTATTTGAAAAATCGAATTTTCGAATATCTTAAACATTAATTCAAGAAGCATTTTAAACAATAAAATCTTGGATTAACTTGTTTTCGCACAATAAGGAATGTAGAATGTTTTTTTAGCACTTTTCTTATTCGGTGTGATACCAAACCTTGTGAGCATCTAAAATATTTATTGCTGTCAAGTACAAACAAATCTACAAGCACACACGCACACAAACACATGAGCGTATATTGTATTAGTGTGGGTGCTTGTGGGGGCAGTCATATTGTCACGTAGTCAAGCACAGTTTGGGGCGAGATTTCTATGTATACATATGTGAGTGTATTTGCATGTACGCGTATAGCAGATGAAAAGCATACACAATGACCTCAGCGCATCATCAGCACGCGCTGCCATACATTTGAACATACACGCACGCACACACACACGACACACATACATGAAAACAAGCTTTCAAAAACAAAAATAAACAAAAAAAAAAAAAAACCATCACGTTCTAATAAAAAAAAACTAACAACAAATAATAGAGAGCCCACGACCACAGGGAAAGGCACAAGCAATAATATTTTTAAATATCTCCCGCTCACACGCTCTCTACACATGCCCGCTCTCTTTCCACTCACTCATAAGAACTATAAACAATAAACAAAAACGCAAAGCGCACAACAAAAACAAAAGAAAATCTTTAGCACATGTTTTTAATTGCTTTTTCAAAGTTTTTGCGGGGAGCAGAGATTTATGTGCAAAGAGCGACAATTGTAGCAATCGCATATGTTTGTACTTATGCATGTGTGTGTGTGTGAATGAAAGAAACTGAAAGCAGCTGAGTACTATTGAATTTGAATTTATCTATTATCGATCCCATATTGATCTGTTATTGTTTGCATATATAATTTTGTGTAAATTATTAAAAATATTTACTACTTTTTACAAATTTATTGCAAATGATTTTTCAATAAAACATTTCAAAACTGACATTTTTATTTTACAGCTGGCAATGCTGCAACAAATACACGAAAGCTTTTGCGCTCTCAATCAAACAAACAGCAGGAGAGAAAAACGCGCACCTGCAAAGATAAGCTATCTATTAAACGAATACACACACACACACGCGCGCACTGATATTTCAAATTATAATATTACTCATTTTTGTCATATTCTTTAATAATTGCAATTATTTATTCTTACAAATTGTTCAATAAAAACAGTAAAAACTTGACAACAATCTTTGTCCACCAATCAAAACGCTTGCGATTGCGTTACAAAACACAGAGAGAGAGAGAGAGAGAGGCAGAGCGATAGCGAGAGAACGTCATGTCATGCGGCGAAACCAGAAATGCCGAAATATGCGCAAATATTAAATACAAACACAAGACATGTCAAATATATTGTAAATTGTTTTTTTTTTTTTCTTTCCAATATTATTATATTCAAATCTGCCGTTTCAAAAAGCTAGTTTTGTTTTTGGTTTGAACGCTCTCGCGGCGCTCTGTAGGTTTCTTGTTGACTTGAACACACATACATACACACATATGTACTAAAAATTCATGGTGTATGTCGACCTCAAACAAATGAAAAGACAAAAAAAAAAAAAAAACAGATCTTGGAGGTAAAGCATCATATTGCGAACATTTGTTGGTTAAAACACAATTTGAGCATGTTATATTTTTTTTTTAATTATTAATTCACATATGTAAGTTTATCTTAGCAGATACACGCACACACACACACCAAATGGAAAACATCAAAGAATATCTTGAAAATTAAGGTCAACCAAACTTTATGCCATGCACGCTTTGACAATATATCAATCAATTTTATTTGTACATTTTATATTGTGCTGTTCTATAGAACAATAACCATTATATGTATTTTTCAGTTATCGATGTGGAGGCGGAGCACAACACGGCACGAAACACGGCAACAGCAAAATACAACGAAACAAATCCGAATTTGCTTTCCGTATATTCTACAACAAATATTAACAGACTCAGTCTCTACTAACTCTCTCGCGTAGCAGCTGATGACTGAGAAGCTTTTTTCTAGATATTTTTGTGATTTGCTGATTCCGCAGCTGCAGTGCTGCCACTCTCTCATTTCCAAAGCAGAAGGATACAAATTTGTGTAAATCCAACAAAATATAGAAATTAGCTTGAGATTGAGCTCATTGTCAATAATATAATAATAGATTCGCTTTCATATAAATGACATTAACATACAACTGCCTAACACTGACAGATTGAGTAAAAAGGTCATAACCGAATGAGTTGGCCTTGGATATATTGTGACAAAATTGGTGGAAGTACGTCAAAATGTTTCTTAAAAACAGTTTGATCATAGGTACAGTGAAACTTCGATAAACCGGACATATTTCTTATAAAATAATTGTTTAAAAATACTTTAAATGATGATGAAAAAATAATTAATACAGTAATTCAACACTATAAATTTTCGGATTTTTGAAATTCTACTGAATCTTAAAAATACTAGCCTGACTTATGTCTACTTGAATGTTGTGGTAACATAAGTTAATTTAAAGTTCAGTAGCATGTTCATTATTCTCGGTACATTTTACTCTCACTCTCTCTCTCTCTCTTATAAATGCAAACACACAATCGCACTCTTAACAGCTGATGCTCAGCACTGCCAGCTGTAAGTTCGAGCGATTGGTGTCAAATGTGGCAGAGCAGTTGCCACCCTTGAAATGATTTTCTTTTAATACATTTGATGCTGCATTTGAAAATTTGTATTACTTTGTTTGCAAAAAAAAACTTACCCGATATTTAAATGATGCAGCAAAGATCCACTAGCCAATGCTGTAAGGGAAATAAAACAAAGATATGATTAATTGTTTACATGTTCAATAAACACATTTGATTGCAATTAACAACGTTTTAATGATACAACCCCAACCCCTTTGTATACAGTTATTGCCGGTGTTTTTATCCCTACCATTACTACCCGCTTGGCTTGCGCATGCAGTCTTTTTAAGTGTATGAGTATGACTTATTTTTATAAAATACTTTAAATGTTTTCCATACAAAATAAACATATTGTATGCACATTGTATATTGTATAAAAGCACAGATGCATGCACATATGCAGGAAAGAACTTGAGTATATACATATGTACAAATGTGTGTAAGTTCAACGTCTTTGATTTCGTCGTCGCCGTCGTCAACACGACTGACGCATTTTTTGATCGTGGCTACTCAAACAAAGTTGTTGGTGTTGATCGTATAAAAAATAAAAGACGAAATTTCGTTTTTTATAAAGTCTGTCCGGCTCTAAAAGCAGAACGATTGTGTGAAGGGCTCAAGTGAACAACCTCAATGACTCTTCATGTGAAATACTTGACATTATTAATACGTATTATCAAAATAATTTTCTAATCCTTTAAAAAAAAATATGTTTATCACTTATCAAACATTAAAACTTGAGCTTGGATTGTGTTGATGTATGAAAAAACTACATGAATTATAGGAAACAAAGAAAGATCGTGAGCAATAAGAAAAATATTAACAATTTGGATTTTGACCTGATATCAAGGAATATAAAATTTAACTATACACCTTTATGTATTGAGAGACAACATAACAAATTGGAAGACTTAACGAAAAGACGATTGAGTGAATATACGGACAATTTCATTAACCATAGGAATCCATTTGGTAGTTCGTTTAACATTTGCAAAATTGGAACTATAAAAAAACTATTCCAAACTCAGCGCCGGAACGTTTTTTGTTCAACAGTAATGATCTGACGAAATGTATAGCGTGTGTAACATGACACCGGGACGGACAACGTGAAAGCGGCACTGACCCACCCAAATCAGGACGTATGGACACGTTAAGAATGATCGACCGACTGTTCACAACCACCCGCAGGCTGTAGAAGAATTCCAGCATAACTAAAGTGGCATATAAGCAAACTATATGAGGGATTGTCTTATTTTGTATCTAGCTAAACCAATTATTTGTTGCAAACAGCATCAGTGATATAGTACGCACCTTTGCAAATGAGTCTGTTCGCCGCCTCAAAATTTTCAGACGTTGTATTTAATATATTTTGTAATATAATTTATTAATAATATGGCTTTTGATTTTGTTGAGGATTTCAATGCCGTTGGTTGTTTGCAACAAACTATGCACTTTCGTTAGCTATTTAATTCGACAACACACACAAATACAAATATGGCCGAGAGCAACTTTTTCTTTGGTGGCTGCTGCTGCGTATTTTGTATTTTTGACAAATAGCACGGGTATTATTGCACTGAATATATTTATATCAATTATTGATGTAATAAGTGCACGTTTTGTACACTTTTTCCGACAATTTAAGCGATTTTCATATGTAAAAATTTCCACGACGAGACGAACAGTCACTCTTTCGAGGGAGAGAGTCAGACTCAATAAGTGCTGGCTCCGCATATGTTCGCTTGCAATAATACGGGCGGTGGGCTATTTCATTTTTCATCAAAACATTTCAGTGCTTAACAGCGCCACTTCAAACATTTTTCACCTGAAAATAAATTTGCCAACACCGACGCGCACCCAAGTAGTCGGCCACAATGTACATTTCTATTCCCGGATGGCAACACTAGTCTGTAGTCTAGAGATTAATCTTATTGGATTATGTTGTTGGAATGTCTTAAGGGGGGAAATCACAGTAAAATTTTGAATTTTTGGAAAAAAAAAATTTTCGCTTAAAAGGTGCTTACAGTCTTAAAAATAATATACCAAATGATGGAGTACGGCAAAAGTGTCCAAGTGCCCAAATTTTTCATTCTGCTGTAACGCCTCTCAGGTATGGTGTCTCCCTTCACGGTGCTACGTAGGATTTTTTCGATATTTTGATGCTACTGTGATGTCCCCCCTTAAATTTGGATAGCAACTGATATGATGATTACCTAACTTAATCATTAACTTTCATCATTATTATCAATGCAATATTTTACTTTGACAGAAATATTATGGACCTGGCAACGCTTTTTTTTGTAGACATATGTGGCCTTTTTGCAGGTTTGCAGGTGCGTAAGCGTAATTTTGTACGATTTGTATGATTCGATTTTTGTAGTTTTCGTAAAATCAATTAAATTAGTGTATCGAAATACGAAGTGATTAACAATTGGAAATGAAGTAAATTGAATTCATTTGTTTTTTTCAGCGATAAAAAGAAAGGAATCTGCAAGAAAAGCAAATTGCAGATTGAAAAAAATACATACACAAATCTAATCAGAGCAGCCCCTATAGAGTTGCTCATACAACCAGCATTATTCCATTATTTGGGCGAAACTAAATTTGGAAACAAAAAACGGCCGCTTCTAAATGATGGACAGTAATAAGGACGAAGCGCAGCGTTGCATCGACATTGCAATAAAATCGCTGGCGGAGGGAAAATTAGAAAAAGCGGAAAAATTTTTATTGAAGGCCGAAAAACTCTACCCTACGGAACAAGCCAAAGGTTAATATCGTATTGATCATTTGCTTTCACTTCATTTAATATTATTTATACTAGAAATACTTGCACGAGTTAAGAGCGCTCCCAGCAATGGCTACACGCAAAAACAAAAACCGGAGTCAACTGCCGAAAAGGAAGGGCCACGAAAACGAACTTATTCCGGCTCCAAGAATGCTACTCCAGATTATACACCGGAACAATTAGAAGCTGTCAAGAAGACTAAAAAGTATGTATTGTTATATATCCATAATGAATCGTATTCTGACGCAATGCTCAATTATGGCAGGTGCAAGGATTACTACGAGGTGTTGGGTGTGTCGAAAACTGCTACTGACTCAGAAATCAAGAAGGCCTACAAGAAACTGGCTCTTCTTTTGCACCCTGACAAGAATAAAGCCCCCGGATCAGTTGAGGCATTCAAAGCTCTGGGTAATGCAGCTGGCGTACTGACCGATGCAGAGAAGCGTAAAAATTATGACTTGTATGGCATTAACGAGTCCCACAGTGGTCACAGTGCCAGTAATAATCATCATCATGGTGGACAGTATTATAACGACTATGGCTATTCGCGAGGTTTCCAAGCCGACGTGAGTGCTGAAGAGTTGTTTAACATGTTCTTTGGCGGTGGATTTCCGCAGCAAAATGTATACATGCGACAGCAACGTAGACGGCAGCAAGCTCGCGAAGATCGTGAGGTTCGATATTATTTAAATTACGATGTATTGCAGCCTTATTAATCAATTTGACGAATTTATTGCAGAATCCCAATGGCTCATCAGCGCTTATTAACTTGCTACCAATCTTACTTCTAATTGGTCTGTCGATGATGTCTTCTTTCTTCATATCAGATCCCATCTATAGCTTGACACCATCACAGTAAGTTAACTAACATAGATTAATGAACGTTTTTTCATTTGTCCATTACATTTTCAGTAAATATTCGGTGAAACGGGAGACGAACTCTTTGAAAATACCATATTATGTTAAGGACAATTTCTATTCGGAGTATCAAGGCTCGGTGGCACGGCTCGAAGAATCTGTCGAAGAAGATTTCATAAATCATCTAAAGCACTCTTGTAGTCGTGAGCGTAATTATAGTAAGTATAACAAAATTACTATCAAAATTTCTGTTGTTTAAATTGGTTCATTTTTCAGGAGATTCAATGCTTTCGAAGGCACGGACATTTGGCGATCGTGATCTTTATCGCAAGGCGCAGAATATTAACACACCTTCGTGCGAAAACTTACAAAAATATCTCAACACATAGTTTCTTGTTGGCAATAGTGAAGCCTAACTACACTCGTGATTGTTTTTCTTTTCCCTTCATGTTGGTTCATATATTTGTTTTATTTTCGTTATAAATTATAGCTTTTTTTCACATACACGCAACTATGGGCAAATTGAAAAGAATTATTAAATGGCTCAAGCGAGTAAATTAACGGTTTAATTTAATAGCAAAACGAAACAGATTTGCCTTAAATTTGTTTCTAGTTTAAATAATTTGGAAATTAAATGTGTACTTTTTCTAAATAATCAATAAATGGAGACCCATTGGAATTGTGCTAAATATTTTTTGGCAGACTTTCAATCGCATAAATTTATACAAAAACTGTTTATTTTTACAAATGTTACAAAATATCAATAGTCCACATAAGAATTCAATTGCTGACAATGGCTTCAATAGCAGCTACAACATCGCCGCTCTGCTCCCTCAATACCTTCTCGGCTTGTATTTTGCTTATCAGTAGCTCGTTCATCTGTTAATAAATTGTTTGTCAATGCTAGTTTCGTATAATTTAAAGAACACCGGGCTTACAATCAGTTCAATATCCTCCTTTTTCACTTGCACCTTTTGCAACTCCTTTTCTTTGGCTACCTTCAGTTCATCTTCTTTGCTGCGTTTATTGCCAAATTGTTCGACCGCCTGAAATTACATGAATTAACGCCAAATGCAAGCTAATTTATTACTCCGTCCACTTACACTTGAAATTGCAGCCGCCGAAATCTCCTTCTCCTCAGCGTAATCTGTCACTTTTTCGAGATCTGCTGCACCACCGTCATGGCGAGTTTGTTTTTTTTGCTTCTTGTCTTGCACCTCTTCATCGGCGCCGTTGACTTCGGTTTCAGACATATTTAATAGCTTGCTTTCAAATTTTTACACAAAATTCACAAAAATACAATTCCGCAATGTGCGCTGCTGATTCGCCGAAGTGTGCTTGCCAAACGTCAAATGCTGCTTCTTGACGGCAGTCACACATTTAATTGAATTCGTTGTGAATGCCAAATAACCAAGTGGTAAACAAAACAAAGGGGTCTGGTGCTATTGAATTGTGTGGTGGACATTATTAACTTGAATCATACGTCATGTCCCGACAAGATATACGACTTGAAGTGTGTGTGGATTCGATCGCATCTGCACTGGCTGCAGAAGAGGGTGGTGCTACACGTATTGAACTTTGCTCGGCGCTGAGTGAAGGCGGTTTGACTCCAACGGCGGGGACGCTGAAAACGCTCAAAGAACTACCCCTAACAATACCCATCTTTTGCATGTTGAGACCACGGCGTGGCACGGATTTCGTGTACACAGATCAGGAGCTCGAGGCGACACTAACCGACTTGGAAATTTTACGTCAGCACGGCGCTGATGGATTTGTTTTCGGCGCATTAACTACAGAGCGCTCTATTGATGTGGAGAAATGCCAGCGTGTTGTTCAAGGCGCCAATGGAATTCCAGTTACATTTCATCGTGCATTTGATCTCACTGATCCACAAAAGATGAATGAAAATGTCGAACAAATAAAAGAGCTCGGATTTAAACGTCTGCTTAGCAGTGGTTTCCGACAAACTGCTCATGAGGGAATCGAATCGCTAGCACAACTGATAGCAAAACATCACAGGGATATCATTGTAATGCCAGGTGCTGGCGTAAACGTTTCTAACCTGGAGGAAATTCTCAGTGTCAGTCGTTGTGTTGAATTTCATGCGTCTGCAATGAGCTTGGCCGGCGAAGATTTCGGTAGTGGTAATGTCACAAAAATGGAATGTGATGTTACAATGGGCAAACAGGATATTGATCCGTATAACATTACTGATGTTAAAGTTGTCCGGAAAATGGTAACAATAGCAAACGCAATGGCTTGTAAATAAAGCCATCACTTCACAAATTCTCTAAAGACTCGTTACAACATTCAAGAATAATATTCTTTACTTTGAATTCCTTATACCTTATAAAAGCTATTACAAATTTATACATTAAATAGCAATTCTATAGTTAAAGTCATTCGTATACTTAAGAACTACAAGACTTCTTAACAATTTCGACAACATACACTAGTTTTTTTTAACTTATTAATAAAATAAAAACTACACTAACGATTTTAATCTTAACTACGGAATATGTACTTACCTTTCAAGCTACTAATAATCATTGCAATGTTCTTACTCTTTTGGGTGGGCGGAATGTTGAACAACAAATTTACGCATAAAATTATATTGTTTGGTCTCCTTTAGGCATTTAACTTCGATAGGCATACAATTCGGATTGAACTATCAAAGTACAAAGTGCTTTATAAAAGTTAACGGAAGTTTGTTGGGTATCGAAAATTGTTTGATTTTGTCTGCTCTGAACTGTTGTTGGCTTTGTTTTTTTGTGAAAAATGTTAAAGCGTAATCAACAGAAATTTGAGATCTCAAGATTCGGAAGCCTAAAATTAAATCATTTTATATTAGCTTCGAGCCGAAGCATTAACGTCATACCAGCGTTAATTTTTTTTTTTTTTTGTCAGTGTTTTTGTTAAAAGTGCATTTTGATGTACATATATGTGATATCTTCGACTACAAGTCCAAGTGCAGTTGAAAAGGGTACATGAGTGCAAAGTCGTCGACAACCTAATATGTAACAAAAAATTACTTTTTGTTAAAGTGGCTTTTATATGAATTTTTTTTTGTTGAATATTACCAAATGTGCTCTGCATAAGCCGGTGTACTTCGGCCTCGATACCGTGCTCAAAAACTAAAAATCTATATTTATAACAATGATCCCAGAATTCATCGTGCTCATCATCCACGAGTAGTTTTGTAGATAGTAAGGAGACGGTTTCAAGGCCTTTTTTTTAAATATATGAAAAACGTTATAAAGTTGTACTGTAATAGATTCCAGAAGCTTACCATACCCATTCAATTCAGCGACTGTTGACGAACTCTCGAGTTGTGTATCATTGCTTTTAGGCATACTTTCGGGTGTAGAGTCTAGCGGCTTTAAGGAACGCCTATTATTATATACTTTTGTGTAAATACGACCTCGTTTGCCATTCGTGTAGAATTCCTTAAAAGTTAAGACAAATTAAGATACGAGCTTGAATGTATTCTATAAAAGGCTTACCAATTTTTCTGAAGGAAACATATTGACAATTTCCTGTTCCAGCTTTTGGCTCTGAGCCAGCGTTAAACTTAAACCATTCAATTCTATGTACCTCGCAATTGTGTTGATCAACAATACACGTTGCGGTTCGGTAAATCTTCCATGCTGTTCGAAAAACTTTTTGATTTTTAAGCCATTGCTGCTCTCCTTTAAAATTGCAGTGAGGGTGATGTTATTTATTGTAGGCATTGGCGGTAATATTTCTGCAGGTTCTGGCATGCCCATGGCAGTCCACGATTGGAAATGGTGATCAAAAAGCACTTCGTCGCCGACTGTCAGCTGCGCGAACAACTTTTTTTTATGTCTCTCCTCTAATAATTTGAGCACATCAATTGTTACACTTTCAGCTAAAAATAGCAACATTCAATAATTTAATATATGAGTTCTTGAAGTATATAAGTTTCTCACCTCTAAAATGGTCATATAGATGCGCTAACTTCCATGATCTTAACAAATTGAACAACTGCACATCCTCCAGTAATGATTCGTTCAATTCGGCACGTGTAAATTGCTTGTGCAACTCCAATGTGCTCTAAAATTAAATAAGAAAATGATCCACTGATGTTCCAAATATTAAATTATCTTACGTAGTTTTCCTGTGGAAACAGTTGACGAAGCTCTAATGAAACCTTTCTGAGAGTATTATTGTATCTTGTGCATTCCGCGTTGTTGTATACCGTGCCAGTCAACGTATTGAACAAAACCTCTCGATGTTTAAAGTCCAAGTGATTGTGAAGATCATAATAATTCAGCACATTTTGACCATCAGTACTTTGCATGAGTAGGTCCATTACATTCTAAAATAAGAATATTTAGTTTTTTTTATATAATTAGATTTGATTCAATAGATTAAGTTGCTTACGTTACTGTTGATATTGTTGTCATTGTCAATTTCGTCGGCACGTTCCTCTTCCTGAGGTTCTGGTTTTATCAGGTAGCCCATGTCAACATATTCCCCATAAACGTCATCAACTTCATCTTGCTGAACTCCAGTACCCAATCCAGAATTATCGTCAAAGGCTTCGCCATAATTTCGTTTTTTTGTTTCACTTGCAACCTCTGACAAACTTTGTATCGTGTAGAATGAGTCGGGGTCATCATTATTTTGTGCATAATCCAAAGGATCAAAAGCTACGGAACAGATTTTTAGTTATTTGCCAAACCACAGCGCACTAAATTGCACTCACCTTTCTTAGAGCTCACATGTTGTCTTTTTGTTTCAATTTTGATTCTTCTTCGAATACTTTGATTGTCACAGTTGTGCCTTATTAGACTACCTGTCCCTGTTTTCGCAGAATAAGCCAAGACGTCCTTACACTTTTTACAACATGCGAAATCCTCCAACTTTCCTTCAAACTGAACCAAGTCGAAGTTGTGCCACACATTACTCTTTAGACTAGACGGTTTTATCAACTTGTAGCGCACATCACCTTCACTTAATTGGGTTTTTATTTCCAATTTTCTTTTATTGTTCATTTTTCCATTTCTCATCTTTTTCTCTTGGTACTCTGGCCGCCTCTTGCGCGGCTACTTTAAAGACTCCTTTGGTAATGGTATGGCAGACAATTGATTGCGATTATAATCAAGCTGATGGTACTATCGTAAAGCCTGAATTTGACAACATCAATTAGATGGATTCAATAAATTAATAATAGTTTCCAAAAATGTGAAAACAAACAAGAATTAGAGCTGGGAAACATCGATGGCACTAAGTAAGTTTTCACGAAAAATAAATCTGACAACACTGGCAGCAATCGGAAAATTTTTAGAAAGGACCGATTATTTAAAAAAAATTTTATTTATTTTATTTCACTCAATAAGTAGGTTGTGTCTGGACTTTCGGCTGTTGTTGAACATTTCTTGGCTTATGTTGTTCCCCATTTCTACCTTGGCGGCCGGAGTACCGATTGTAAGACTTAAAGCGCTTGAAACTGTTCTTGTACCGTTATTTCATTGGGGATTCTCCAACACTGCGACGCACCAGCCTCACGGTTCAATTTTCACGGATATCTCTTCCTTCGTCGACGATTTTCGATACGAAAAATTGAAGAGTAACCTCATTTTAGTCAAACATAATGTAAATATAACTACAAAATGTCTGATGAAGAAATGTCAACGCCGCGGATCAGGTCTGACGGCAGTGGACAGTATGATTTTTTTGGGGAACATATGGAATGCTATCGTGTCGAGGTAAGTGCGTCTAAAGCCATAACAAACTTTTCATTTAAATTTACTTGATTTACAAAGTCGTCAGCGGTACATCGAAAACTGCAGAGTAAAGTTGAGGCACTTCGTATACTGCGCCAAGAGCTAGAGAAGTTCCGCGTGGAGCGCGATCAATACAAATTAATGGCTGAAACGCTTCAGTTACGCTATTCGGCTCTGAAGAGAAATAGCGACTTCAGCGGATGCTTGGCTTTGAGTGATAAATCCAGCGTGGCAGCATTACTACATGAAACGCGAGGACGAAATTTAAAGTTAACCACTGAAGTGGAAACTCTAAAACAAAAGCTTAATGAACTGCAGGGCGACATTGAGCTGCTGCGAGCCAAGGAGCCAAATTCAGCTAGGCGACTGAAATGTGATGGAAGACCGCCTGTTCATAACGCTTCAATGAAAGAGGAAGTACAGTGGAAAATGGAACGAGCTAATTTCATTTGTCATTTAGAGTCTTTAAAGAAGAAGAATGCACAATTGGCATTTGATTTCAAGGCGCTGATTGATGAAAAGGAAGAAATTGTTACTGAACGCGACGCCTACAAGTGCAAAGCGCATCGTCTCAACCATGAGCTGTTTGTGGCCCTCAAAGCTAACGAGTCGCACCCAAAGGTATTTTAACTTTTCTATTGATTAATTATTATGTATAACTTATGTGAATTCCTTTTAAGTTTCTTGATATTGATGCCATTCTATTGGAGAACAAGTACCTGCACGAGCGTTTGAAGTGTTCCGAAGATGAGTTGGACTTGGCCAGGCAGTCGGCCTCTAAGTACAAGGTTCGTATTGAATTCGGCTAATGCTAATGCAGATAGTATACTAAGGCAAATAATTAAACGGATGTACAATTTTTTGCAATAACCGATAGACTATGTTGGATTCTAAGCGTAAGAAGGGTATAATTAAACTAAGCTCCAGCTCAAATGACGAATGCGTTTTGAGTGCAAAGCAAGGTAAACGCAACAAAATTGCCTTATTAAGTGTTGTGTTATTTTCTATTATTTATCTTTATTATTTAACTTAGTTCTTAGAAATAATATCTATAAACATTTACTAACCAAACAATTATTACTCACGTAATTTGTATCCAGTCAACACAATACTCGAAAGTGGCATTGAATTACCGCCGAAAACGGAAACAGTGCAAGACTTCAAATCGCTAAGCTTAGCTTTATTGGATAACCTAAACGATAAGAGCTTGGCCCTTAGCCATCAAAAGAAGACGAACAAGTATGTATTTAGAACATCCACTAATACTATTAAAAAAAACATGAGTTTACAGAATTCTGGCAACAAAAATCGCAGAGCTTGAACAACGTCTTCAGAGTGTGGTCGGCTTGGCTAACGATGCTATTGGCGAATTTGGCTGTGCACCGTCCCAAATTCTATTAAACGGCTACTGTCCATCGCAAGTCGATAATAGTGAATTAAAAGAAAATGAAACGAAAATTGATCATATTCCAAATGATTCTGGCACTATGTCCTCAGAGCCTGATGATTGCACTAAAATTGCACATGGCGCAGTTTTGTCTGATGATGGAATGTCGTCGCTATCTACAGAATCTGGCCGCAGCGTATTATCATCCGAATATGGTATCGATGTGTGTCTCAGCGATTTTGTTAATAACGCCATCGATGCTTATAAGTCCTCGTCAGCTACAACAGACTCAGGCAACTGCAACGCATACGGTGCTTCAGCGCACACAACTCCACGCGTTAACAGTTCAATTGAACGTGAACGCATTGAAGATCTCAAAGACTTGCCGCCACATTTAGCGACATTGGTACAGAAGGCTTTGCATGAATTGGACATGCGTGATTTAGATGAGGTTATTATGCGGCCGCAAACGCACCCCATGATACTCGCCGAAGAACACGCAGAGGAGGCTTTCGAATATCAGTCGTAAAATAAAACGAAGGCACTTGTAATTTCTTTCAAAGCTATCATTAATATATTTCATACTATAAACCTTCAATTAATTACTTATGTGTGTTATGTGTTTTTGTTGCTAAATTCGTTTTTTTTAAATCGAGTTCACAGCAAACTGTCCAAACTGGAAAATAAAACCTAACTATAATAGTACAATAAATGACTATAAAAACAAAAGTAGTTATACAAACAATGTGTATTAGCAAAATAAATGTATGTATAGTTAAATAAACAATAGGCAAAAATGTGTTTTTCTGAGTGAATTTATTTTAGAAGTGGGTGAATTGCTAGTTGGTGATAAAATAAAAAAGTAAAGTTCAAATTCGAAATGAGTTCTACAATCGATTAGCCGAAATGTTAATGTAAAATGTAAAAAAATAATTTTTTATTAATAATAATTTTGCAATGAAAATCATAAAATTCTTAGAATCGATCACAGCAATTTGCATAGCAATGATGTAAAAAAAACACTAGTAACATAAATACATAATTAACCCAAGAGAAATAATGCTGACAACCTGCAATTAGAAAAGAAAACAGTATTCAATAAAAAAAGACAACAAAAAATAACTGAAAGAATCATAAATTTATGTTAAAAGTTTAAAATATTTTTATTAATATGTTCCAAGTTATTTCGTTTTTTATCACATAAATTACAAAAATGATTTGCGTTATTATTTTCCTATTTAAATGTTGTAACGTTCCATATTAGTAAATGAAGGTATGAATGTATATATCTTGATAATCATACGCTTAAAACAACCTGCGAACTCAACTTTTATCAAGTGGTTACGTTAAGGAACATTGCCATCAAATATATTGAAATATTTTCTTATACATAATTATAAAAAATGAGCATGACATGTGTTCATTTCAACAATGTTCTATAAATGCGTACATACATGTTTCAATATCCAAAATATTAAATTGCTATATAAATAAAACGTTTCTTGACACAAAAAAAATATACATTACACTAAATTAAAAATGTTTCATCGCACAAATTCACATTACACACAAATCAGTTAACGTTTTGTGCTAAACTATTACGAGATTATTTTTAAATATGTACTTATGACTTTTTATGTTAAAACTATAACTAACAAGTTGAGTAATAAATAAAACACGAATTTGACTTCACTTCGATTGATTTCCACTTCTTAAGTACAAACATTGAATCGTTCGTTAACAAATTAGTTATTTAAACCAAATCGAGCACCACTTAACAGTCCAGGCAACGGTGGACTAGTGACTGCATTTGTGGACTTGCGCTTTAAACTTGGTTGCGATTGTGGCGTTGGTGGTCGACGTCTCGCTATTAATAATACAATGACAACTGTCATGCTTAATGCTACAACTATTGCCATTCGGTTTGGCATATAAATGGTCTTGATTTCTCGGTTTTGATGCAACAAAACCCGTGCGCTGCAGCAAACGCTGAAAGTCAATGCCAAAATTGGCCTCTGTTGACGGCAACGCAAGAGTTTTGTTGCCTCTCTTTAGTAAATATCAGTTGATGAAGGACATATAGTTAGTAAAGAGTACGTAGTTCTCTACTAACCGTGCGCGTAGCTCGCGCCGTACTGTCGCCGTAAATTTATTGGCCAGACAGAGCGCTGTCGTTGTGCCGAAAACGAGATTGTACAGCAACACGATTTGGAAGTTACCAAGCCATTCAATTTCACCGAAATCACCCAGCAAATCAAAGTTGGTAATGCCTGTAACAATATAGATTGATAAGTATTATGACGAAATTCTAAGAAAATAAAATTCCTCACCTATAATGCGACTGAGCAGTGGCAGCGCCGATGTCAGTATCAACACCAATGCACAATTTAATATCAACTGGGCGAGTGAAGTCTTTCGTTTCTGCGGCCTCACATGGCGCATAAAAGGCATACTGTAAAAGCCGACAGCCGAAGTGGCGCCCAGGTAAAATATCAAACACACCTCCAAGCCTGCGCCAAATGGTCCCAGCTTGGACAGCGAACTGATGCCGAGCGTAAATTGCTTTGAAAGAATTTGAAAAATTACTTTTCCTTTATACATTTTGTTTTCATTCTTTCAACATACCCGTGTACTCAGTGGTAGCGCTTTGATGCCTATAAGCAATTCCAGCGTGTTCTGTACTACCAACAGTATTGTGACGCCCGTGAAGAGCAACAGCAACAACATGGCCAAAGGATAAACAAATGTACGTTGAAATGTTGTTGATTTGCGTAATTTATCCAATTCCTTGCGTTCAGACTCCAGTTCTCTCAGTCTTTCATTAAGTTTCTCCTGTTCGTTGAGATCATTTTGCAATGGTTTGCGTTGATAGAGATGTGCTAGCGAATTTTGCAGACTGTAGTAACCACCGCCACCGCCACCAGCGACGTGGCCAATAACTGAACCATTTAGACTGCGTATGCCGCCATTCATCAGCGTGTCATTGACGCTAACATTTTGCAGCTCAATATTGGCCAGCTTGCGTTTCACGCTAGCCTCCTCCATATAAAAAGCAGAGAATTCCTCGTTAACGTCGCGCAACAACAACGGCTTGACGAGCACCTGACCAACCACGCCAAACAGGCGCACGAAGCCGTAAGGTGTGCAAACTGCAATTATCAAAAGAATCTTTAAGAAAAACTATAAAAAATAAATAAATTTGTTTGTTGGTTGCCAAGCGATACTCTTTAGATACTATAAACAAAGTTGCTAGTCGCAGTCGACTGTGAAATTGTTTATTAGTCTTAAAAAAACTGTTACTAATTTGAGACGAACAGCACGTGTCGAAGTCACGAATTTTTCGATTTTCTGGTCCTTACTATTTTTTTTTAGATTGAAAAAAATGCAACATCCGCAGATCGATGAAGATTTTTTACAATTTGAATCCAAAGTTGACGAGGTTATGAAATTATTGCAAGATGTATCTACGACAAATTGCACAAATGCCGAGTGAGTAATTGCCTAAACTAATATTGCATTTTATTTGACTCAAGTTCAATTAATAGTTTGGCCAACGGGTTGCCATCAGCAGGCGCGCAGCCAAAAAAAGAGCTCACTGAGGACAACTTTATTGTGACTGTTCGCGATGATCGCACAGTGATTAACAAACGTGCTGATGATAAGCCAGGAAACGCACCTGGTGGGCCAGTCAACATGGATAAGTTCACATTCATGCAGCAAATTGAGCAGGATGCCAACGAACGCACCAAGGCACGGCAGGAACGTGAACGTGTAGCCCAAAATTTTCGAAAGTAAGTATGTTGAAATTGATTTGAACACGAATTTCAGCTGACCTTTTCTACTCTTATTGGTAGTCTTGGCAACGATGAATATCGCAAATCTAATTACGAGAAGGCGATACTGCACTATACAAAAGCCATTGAACAGATTAAGGATAGTCCGATACTCTACAGCAACCGTGCACTTTGCTATATAAAGTGAGTCTTCTATAGTGAATTATTGCCGTTATTATCGTTTCTATTGCTCTTTACTACTCTAGACTGCAGAACTACAAACGTGCTATCATCGATTGCGATTATGTGCTGAACAAGTTGGATGATAAGAACATGCGTGCTTGGCTCTACCGGGCCGCCGCCTATAAACGTTTGGGGGATGACCACAACTATGAGACATGTGTGAAATTTGTGCGAAAATATAATTCAAAGCAGCTCGAAAAGATTGATGAATTCCTGGCTAAAATTCAAACTGACTTCTGAGTGAAATTATATTTTATTTATATTTCAATTATTATAAATGAGCTTAATAAATGTAAATCACTTTATTTAACTTACCCAAAAGTAACATTACACCCAGAAATGAAACGCAGGAATACAAAAAGGGCAAATGCACGCTGCCCAAGTCTGTGAAAAGTTTAAAAACAAAAAAAAATTTTAATAAAATGAAATGTAGATACACAAATACACTTAGATACAAGTGTAATTGCTTGAAATGCATAACAATTTCATGCACCGCCGACCACAAACAGATAGAGTAACAAACAGACAAGCTGCACCCCAAAAGCTGGCGCCGCGTGAATACGCTTCCGTTAAATTGACATTGTAATCAGATCAATTTAGCGGTTGTGCCCTTATTCAACACACACACATACATTCAAACACACCCACACGCTTCATCAATCAATCATACTTACTCAAAAACGAGAAAAAACCAATTTTCTCGGGATCCATTACAGCTGAGAGCACATAGGTGAGACCCAAGACTACCGCTGCCAATAGACTGAATACTGTAAATGTTTCATAGACCCTAGCAATGATGCCCTTTTTGTGGCCCACAAAGCCGGTGGATTCGGTAAAGAGATAGGCAAACGGCAGGAAAATAAACAGCGATAAATTTGAAAAGAGAAAAACATGATTCCAGAGACCTGCAAAAAAATAAATATTAATCAATTCTTCATAGTAATAAACGATAGAAAAAAAATCGTACACTTACCTTGTATCAGTGAACTGTTCAACCATTTAACGTAGTAACTATTTGGATACAAGAGCAAAACCTCATTGCTGGCAATCGAAACGGGCAGCAACAATGCTGCGCCGGCAGCCACTGCCATCGAGAAGGTGCATAGCCAAGAGCTGCAAAATGGTCAAGACTAGTAACGTAAATGGCAACATATCGACCTTGTTGTTGAGTTAAGATCATTCACTCATATCTCTTTCTCTCTATCCCTATCTCATTGTGTCTTATATGATTTAAACGCACCTGATGCGATAGGCCAAAACTTCATCCTCATCGTTTGAATAAAGATCATCGCGATCTTTACGCCGGAAGCGTGATATAACCGCATACGAGGCAAAGTAGAGTGAAATTAAAAGCAATAGGAATATCTGCAATTGTTGTGAAATAAATTCTATTAAAATTAACAATATAAGTCAATATATACAATATTTATTTTTATGGCAACATGAGCTGACATTTGTTTAAGGCACCACAAAACACATTTCATGACATGTGTTTTTAAACATACACAAAAAAAAGCTTTTCTTTTTGTTATCCAACAACATCAAAAACAGATACTTTTCCCAGCACCATTTGTTTTTTTTTTTTTCATTTATTTATATATGTCTTTTTTACAACACTTTGCGTCTTTTTTACAAGAAAAGCAAGAAATATGATTTCACTTTTATCAATGCAAAAAAACCCAAACGACACAACTGCATTGTAATAAACAATGACGATTAATTTGCCGGCATTCATACACATTTGTTTAAGTATATAAAGATATAAAATAAACAAAACATTAACAAAGATTAGTATTCAAAAACTGAGGTGTGCAAAGTTCACAACTTTGACTTTTTTTCTTAGTATCATTTGTCGAATTATCAAAGCCCATTATAAACATAAAATGTTTAAAATAACAATAAATATTGTTGATACACACGTCGAAAGTTCTTGATTAGATTTCATTATATTACGTGCTCTGTCCAAAGTTAAACGGTACACAATATACTAAACAGGCTTTTCAATATATCATCCTTAATTGAGTCATGGACACAGCAAAAAGTTGTACGAGAAAAATTGAATTTTTTGCTCCACTTCTTATAAAAGTAAACTTCTTAAAATCCTCAAGTCTCAACTAATTTTATGTGTGGCTTGAACATTCTTCATAAAGTATCTAAAAATGTGTTGACTAGTGCTATACAATTTTTAGTTAAAATCATTTTAGAGATACAAAAAAAAAAGAAAAGAAAACAGACAACAAAAATAAACTGTTGAGGAATTGCTAACTAACTTTGATTGGAACACGTCAGTCGACAATAACCGAAGAAGAAAATCAAATAAATTAAATTGGTTTCTCATGCCAAGCCTCAAGTGGCGTTTTGCCTTAGTTATCTGTTTAAAAAGTAAATGTTTAAGCAAAATTTCACGTACACATATTTTGAATTTTAGTTAAAAACTAAAATGTTGATTATACATAAGTAATTAAATTTGCGTGCTAAAATCAATAAAATTTGTTAATGAACTTGAAATATTTTATTGACCTAGGCAAAATAATACACGTGTTTGTAGAAAAGTACAAATACGCAAATTTCCACTGAAGAAAACAACAACAATTGAAGAAAATTTTGTAAATAAGCAAAAATAAAAGTTAAAAAATAATTTATAAAAAACTTCCAAAGTTTCGTTTGTCACAAATTCAGCATTTTTTCTTTTTTTTGGCGATTACTTGACACGTACTAAATTTGTTGTATCATTTTATATGAAAACTCAGCTAATTTGAGAAATAAAAAAAAATTGTATTATGATGATTTTTTGTTATTATTTTTTGACAAAGCGCCGCACATAAAGCAAAAATTGCTTATCAAAGCTTTAGTCGATTATTTATTTATTTATATTTTTTTAGTTATATAGAAAAAAAATAATAATGGAAATGAATATGACTCGTGTTAAGGCCAAATTTGTCATGTAATCAAAAAGTGAATTCATTAATGTTTCTTTTTACGACATTATTATATTTAAATGAATAAAAATCAAAATATGTGAATTATGCAACTGAATTGAAAATAAATTGCTATAAAATAAGAACTTTGAAAGTAAGAGACTTTCCTGAATATTTTCTCAGTCCACCAATTTTCTGGAATTTCAACAGTTTCAATTATTTATTAATTAAAACTTTTAAAGCCAATGTCTTTAATCAAGATTCATACAAATTCCACAAAATGTTTAATGGGCGTTTTCCTACTTGGCAAATTAAAGTTTTCCTCGCATTCATTTGTGTGTGGAGGCAGCGCCCCACAAAGTCATTGACTGCAGTTGAACCTCTAAAAACAACAGCACAAACGTACCAACAACATACGCCAACGTCAGCAAACGCCAACGCCCCAACATGCAACGCGAACGGCACGAGGCAAGCAGATACAAATTCAAATACCGCACGACAAACACATAAAAATAGCAGCGACTATAAACATTTCAAAAACTACAGTTTTGCAAATTTTGCAGTAAAAACACAAAGTGCAATTGAGCAAAGATTGTATGTGTTTATGGAGGCTGCTGCCTAAGAAAATCAAATGTAACGCAAACAATTCGATAGTGTTGGCAACGATTTGAAAAGCTGCAAAGGCAGAGGTAACTATACGGAAATGACTTTGACGTAGGTTGCCGCAGCTGCAAGGCATCCAGACACGCCGGCAAAAGTATCTTAAAATAGCAACAACGTGTAACTTAATCTAGCTAAAATAAAGCAAAAGTAAACGCGATACAACTGCAAACCTGTTGCACACAGCTAGCGAATACACACACTTGAACTATGCATATTCAGATACATCTGTATCTTATTGCAAGTAATACTACTTACGTTTATGTTCACAAGTACACAAAACTCATTAAGCTTAATGCCGTCTTGGCTATTTGATTTTATTTAATGTCATTAACACTAAAAAAAAAAAGAAATAGTAATTAAACAGATACTTGAGGAATTTTATTGCTGCGCATAAAACAAAAATCGATATAAAAATCAAAATCTGTCTAAATTGTTGCCGACTCAGCTGAACTCAATTTAGCTGAGCGCCAGCCAACGACCGTACGACACTTGTATCTCGCTTTGTTAAACAAAACGAACGAATATTGTCTGCGTTCTTGCATAATTTATGAACTAATTCACACACAAAATGCAAAACACGAACTTCAATTGACCCAATTCGTAGCGCATTACTTAATTGACAAAGCACACGTGGGGCAGGGGGCGGGGGCAAGAGGTGTCAAGAACAGGAACGAGAAAGTGAGATATTTTATGTGCATTTTTGATTATCACAGGTGTTGAGCACATTTTTTTTTTATTTATTATATGATATATTAAAAAAATGAGATACCAATTAGAAAATAGTTTCGCAAACAAACGAATTTCAACAACTGCAACATCAAGAGATAGAAAAATCTACGAATAGAACGACTATATACTTTTATAAAACAAACAATTTGCTTAGTCTAGAAAATTTTTGTTGACCAAATATTTAGAAATCGAAATTTATTTATTTGTTTGATTTGCGACTAAATAAATATGACAACGACGCCTTTTTCTCATTTGGATTTTTAACTGTTCGCTGTTATTGGAAACTGTGCAAAGATCTTCAATGGCTGAACAATTTAATGAGTGCGTTGCTTCTTGAACTTTATTACGAACATTCATACATATCATCTTCAGCAACAATAGACAAACGCCTTCGGCCGCCAGTCAAGTGGCCAAGTTCGTCACGAGCGCTTTGTTGTTTTTCATTTGTTGTCGAAAACACAAAAATAAATTAACGCAACAGATAAAAATAAAATGTTTGTTTTTGCCACAACACATTTATTATTTATTTCGATTTTTTTTTTTTTACAAAATGCTTCAAAAATAGCAACATAAAATATAAGAAGACGAACAAAAATGATAAAAACAAAAGCAAATTTCACTTTCACTCATGTTTTTTTCTGTTTTCTGTTTTTGTGCAACCGTTATTAATTATTAAATTACATGCAATTTTCTTGTTGTTGTCATTGGAGAATTATTTTTACTTGTATTTTTATTTACTGCAAAAACATTTGCCTTCAACAAGTGGCAGAAAAAATTAGACTGCGAAAAGAATTTACACCGATTAACAAGAAAGCGGTTTTGAAGAAACTAACTAAGACAATATTATTGACAAATCGATTGCAATTGCGGTGGAGCGATAAAATTAAAAAGTGCTGAAACTTTGAATTCTCAACTTCATTGGGTTGAAATCTTGTTTTTAATGTACACTTGAATCAAACCTGAGCTAAAATTTATAAAATCTGCTAGGCATGTATATAAGCCAAACGATTGGTAGGACAGTGTAAAATTTTCGCATTGACTCGCCAAATAGAAAGTTGTAAGCACAAAAAATTGTATCAATGGCAAATGTTGACAATTCTTATCGATCGAATTATAACTAACAACTATTTTAGCTAACTAAATAGAAATAAAATTTTATATGTTTATTGCTAGACGCGTGATAGCGCAGAGAAGCTTATCAGTTTGTTTTGAGAATGCTCATTGTACACACACAGCACCCTTGGCAATGAATCTTTTAACAGAAGTATTTCAAACCAAACAAGTTGAGTTGAGCGAAGCGCCGACGTGCGTTCATACACATGTACATACATGCATGCAACGGAAATGCAACGAAACGTATCGTGCCACACGCTGCGGACGACTGACGCAACTTTTCGTTTGCCAGATCGCCTACCTGCCGGACGATTGATATTGGCATTGAATGTACAGCTACAAAGTCATACAAAAGCATCAACATAAAACCAGCCAACTAGAATATTATCCTAGCCAACAAGACAACATGAGCGGCAGCTGCTGGGCTGCATTAACTGATGACAAGCCGCCACTCTGATTTGCTTGCAGCAAGCGCCGCAAACGGTGGAGGGTTATCATAAAGCATAAATTGTAAATGTGTGTACTTACGATATGCTCACGAATTGTGTTGTGAAAAATCTGCAGCTTAAGATCAGTCACCTCATCCTCCTCGTCATCCATGTTCAGGAAGAACTTATGCTTATCGCTTACAGCCAGTTTTGCGGCAACAGATTGATGGATGTATTTTAAATTTTAGAACAGATATTGCTTTGCTCACTAAACTTAGTGGTCAATTTACATTTAAAAAAACACACAATTTTAATATTTCATTACAACAAATTTAAACGATTAATACCAAAACGTTTTTTTTTTCTTTTCAACTTCTTCACGCACATTCACGTCGAATTCGAACAGTCCGTTTTATTTTTTTTATCACTGTCTCTTATTTTGATATCAAGTGCTGCTGCATTATTCTCGTAGTCGTTCCGTTTATTTTTGCAGCAAATTGCTCTCCGAATAACAACACATCCGAACAAGTCAAGTCAACAATCGTGAGTGGCAACCCTATTGGAACGGTCGCCAATGTCAACTTGCCACTTGCCGATTTTTTTTTTTCGTCATAAAAAGGAAAAATTGAGAGATGATAATTATTATTGTGGTCATGATGACACTTATCTTTTTTCATTGATAAAGTTATATATATAAAATACATATATTAATTATACAAATAATCAATCATTTCACAGATTCTTTTTAACAACAGTGTGTCATTTTTGAAACGATTGCGTCAACGTATCACTGCCCTACTTTAAGAATCTCTTAAAAAAATAATGATAAATGAAATCGTCTTAACTACGTTAAGAAAATTTTACAACATTTGAAGATGTATTATATTTTGATAAAGGAAGAAAAGTTATTTCTCTCTTAACGAAGACCTCACAATTTGTTGGTGCGAAATTGAAACGGACTCTATTGACAAGGTTGTAACGCTCGCTTGCGGCTAAAGTGTAAACAGGGCATTGCTTGAGACCGTTCGTATCTAACCTCTAAAAGTCAGATGTTTTATTGTAAATACAAAATTTTGGAAAAAAATGTCACAGTTGCGGCGCCAGGTAAGTGTAAACTAGCGGGTCCAGTGATTTTAATTGATATATTCAATCGACAGGTACTCAACGCTTTCAAAAAACTTCATCGCACCAGAGAATACGTTTTCAATGGCGATAAACGGGCTCTTCTGGAGGGCAGAATAAAGATAAACGAATCATTTAAGAACAACAAACATGTTACAAATGAAGAGGAAATCAAAAAGGTTTGCCACTGATCAATGTACTGTATGTAGATTAACTCCATTGTTTATTACCGTTTTTAGATGGTAAACTTGGCAAAGGATGTAGACCACGAACTGCGCACTAACGTTATACAAGCAATGAAACGTGATGATGATGTTTACGGTATGACAAGCTAGCATTTTCTTTCAAAGCATATTACATAAATAATTCATAATTGCAGAACTGCGTATAACGCCAGAAACTACAACGCTTGAGAATGTTCCCTTCAATCCGGATGCTGTGATAGAGCGGCCCCGAAGACGAGCTGGTGCTAAAAATACTTCAGCAGATGGCGCCGGCTGCTGTGGAGGTGCGGCCATGGCTGCATTGGAGTCTGAGGTGCAGCGTAGAGGGAAGAAATAGGCAACCAAACATAAATAAAAATTATTAGTTTACTTTAGATTGAATAGTATTTCCGTTTCAACCAAAAAGTTTATTTTCTATGTTTCTTTTTGGATTTTTTATGCTTATTAGGCCGATGGCTTTTCTTATGCTTAATTTTTTTGTTTTTCTTTCGTTTTTTGCGATCATTTGAATGACTTGAATCACTATCACTGCTGCTGCTCGTATCGGTACTTGTCGAAGATGATTCGGTCTCGCTTTCAGAGGAATCTTCACTGGCACTGCTGGAGCTGCTCTTAGCACGTTTTGAATTCTTTTGAGCCTTCGCGTTTTGCTTTCGTTTCAAATTCTTGTCTTCTTGTTCAGTTTGTCTATTATGTAGTCGGTCTCGATTTCTGTTATTCCGTTCAAGTGTATTTCTTTCTGGTGAGTGTCTGCGCGGGGGTGACAACCTGAAAAGAAGTGTTTATTTTACAAATGAGACATCGCTGAAATTTTAATTATTTGAAAATTACCTTCTTCTCTCTGGTGTTGATCCCCTGTTTCTAGCACGATCCCTACGATCCCCATCATCACGATAACGTTCATTAATGTATCTGTCATTAGTACGTGACGATTTGTCACGTTGTTGGTTGTAGCTATGCCTGTTATCTCTTCCTCTTTCTGACATACCATCTCGTGACCTCGAACGATGTCTTTGCACGTCAGTTATTCGCCTGCGTTGATCACGGTGTCGCTCTTCACGTGCTGCCTCTCTATCCCTCTGCTCACGATGTCTTTCTTCACGAGCTTTGCGACGATCAGCGGATTCACCGCTCGGCCGCTCGTCATGCCGTGCATCTCGTCTATGATCCACTCTTTCTCGACCCCTCCTTTGAGACGCATTACCTTCTCTTATATTATTAAAATCCAATCGCCCTTCTTGACCCACAACGCCACGTCCTTTTCCACGCCATTGAACTTTTGCAACTGACTGCGAAAAGTCAACATGTATTCGACGGTCATCTATAAGCACATTGTCCATTTTAAAATATGCAGCTTCACATGATTTTTGATCCTCAAATTCCACGAAAGCATACTGAAGAGAGTCGCCTGACTTTCGGTCTCGAATAACTTCACAGCTTTTTACAACTCCGAAACGACTAAATATGATCTCCAAGTCATCGTCCGTTGTTACAGGGTTCAATTTACAAACGAATAGAACATTTTCCGGCGGTGCCATTTCCGCGTCTGGCAAGTCGCCTACAATCTCCAAAATTGTAGCTCGTGCTTTTGCCTCACGTTCGGCCAACATTTCCTGTAGCTCTTCCATTGTTTTACCATCCGTGTCATCGATGTCTTCGTCAGCTGCAATTCGCCCATTTTGTAAACGCTCTGGTGTAGGTGATGGAGAGCGACTTGGCACTTTTAAGCCACGTGGATTCGGAAATGGATCATCAATTATGACGGTGTGTGTTATGCGTATGTCTTGAAATGGTCGAAATTTCTCATCCACAATGGCATCATTTAGTTTGCGCAGTGTCTCGTGACCCTCCACAACTTCACCAATAACGCAATGTATGCCATCCAGTGAGGTCAGACTGTCGCCCAGAGTAAAGAAGAATTGTGAACCCGCCAAGCTTTTGCCTGCGCTGACGAGTGATAGAAGACCAGCAGTAGAGTGATGTATTTTCGGTAAAGTTTCGGCTTCAAAGAAACGCTTCTGTGTGCCCTCAACTACTCCCCATATAGAGCATCCGCCATCGCCAACACCAGTGGGGTCACCAGTCTGGGCAATGAAGCCTTGTTCCACAGTGTGAAAGAGATTGTAATTGTAGTACTTAAGCTTGCACAATTTGATGAAATTTAGACACGCTATGGGTCTCTCATCCGTGAAGAGGTCGACTGTAATGTCGCCTAACGTAGTTTCTATTACCACAGCCATTCTTGGCCAAAATCACCGAAATTCAAGCCAAATCGTTTGCATAAAATGATGCCGGTAAACGAAGATTCTGTTTTCGTCTAGTGCTGCACCTTTTGGTTATCGCGTAGCCCCCTCACGTGAAGTTTTGACTACGCCCATTGTTAGAGCCCCTCAACTCCTCAACGGGGGCTATCCGTTCAGGTTGGAGTTTAG
Organism: Phortica okadai; assembly: GCA_034638295.1. Classification (NCBI taxonomy): domain Eukaryota; kingdom Metazoa; phylum Arthropoda; class Insecta; order Diptera; family Drosophilidae; genus Phortica; species Phortica okadai. The sequence continues at coordinate 832,113 of CM067849.1, read as the reverse complement.
GCTTTCAAAAGTAGGAGGGCCGGCATTTTATGGCTTTGTGTTATTGCAACACATTTTTATTGAACATAAGTCATAATAAAAAGAAATATAATACTTATTTTAGGGGTTTTTGGTTAGTGTTTTTGGGGGGACAAATTATTGAAAGTTGGTAACACTGTCTTGTCGCCATTTTCTTTTACTCGTCAAATTTTGCTTTTTTGGAAATTTGTGAGACACGTTTTCTTTGGCTGTTTTGTGCTATTGTTTTAGAAGAAATTGTCTTACGTAAATTGTTAATATTTTGCTTGCGAAGAACTGTGAAGTGATTATGTCGGACGTCGGCAAAAAATTGATAGAATTACGTGTTGCCGATTTGAAGGAGGAGCTCGAAAAACGCAAGTTAGATGTTGTGGGTGCAAAGGCGACCTTAATAGAGCGTTTAGAGAAGGTGTGTGCCGTCAGACATTTTAGTATAGAGAATTTTCGTTAAATAGTTTAACATGTTTTTCAATATGTGCAGGCATTAAAAGATGAAGGATTGGATCCAGCCAAACACCTTTTTGTGCCAAGTGTCAAGGCACCAGCTAAGCCCGCTGCAGTGGTTAAGAGTGCCTCTCTGGTGACAAATGACAATGACGGGCCGGTGATTAAGATTAAGGAAGAGCCTGTAGATCTCGACAACGCTTGCGATATAGCCAGTAATCAAGAGGGCGATGAAAATGGCGGCAATGATGACGCTGGTCATGAAATTGATCAAGTCGGTGATGTTGATGATGAATGTGTGATTCTCGATGACGATGATGAGCCAGAAGATGATGACAGTCGACTCGATCAGAATGCAGTAGGCGATGAAGACAAATCAAATAAGACTGAAGAAGCCGCCGAAGGCACCGCAAATGCTGTTGGTGAAGAAGAGGAAGAGCCGGAGGAAGAAATTAATGAAGATGCTGATAACGCCAACGATAATGAGGAGTCAATTAATTTGACAATTGGCGAGGAGGAACAAAAGCTGTTACATGATGAGGTAAGGCATTGGTTTAATGATTTTCAATGCAGTCATATGTTTATTATTAAATACTATTTTCCAGGCTCCTGACGATAAGGAAAAGTCTGGTAAGTATCGGGTATTGACCGAATAAAATTAAAATTAATTTTTGGCATAAATAATTTTTTTTTAATTTTCATTTTTGATTGAGATTTTCCTTCTCAATTTAAATGTGATAACTCAATGTCCAGTTTACCGTTAAGTTTACTTCTGACAACTCTCCAAAACAAAGTGCTTATAGAGTTTGTGAATTTTAAGACATTTCGACGTTTAAGAATACAACTGAAACGTATTATTCCACATAAAACTAACAAAACTACTCTTCTTTCAAATACAAAAAAAAAATGATCAAATGAACAAAAAACAAACGGCGAATTGCAGTAAAATCTGATGTGAAATCGGACAAATTAGCTTCGAGCAACAAAGACGCAGATACAAAGAAGAATAAGGAGGATGATACTGGCAAGTCCAAAAAGAAGGATGACAAAGCAGCTGACAAAAAGGATGCTAGGTTGGTTGGCTCTTATACCATACAAATTTGAGTACCTTCGAAACGGTGTGCAAAGGCGTACTAAGCACTTTGCATTGCTTGAACAAGCATGCCGAAATTGGAAACACATTGTATGACCTAAAATAATTGCCTCTGCTTTACACATGATATCAACAGTTTGGAAACCGTTTAAAGGCCACATAATTAATTGGCCATGTTTATTTGAGTATGTGCAAAGTATTTGACGCCTTTGTACATTCATTTCAGTACTTCATAAGTTGCGTTCACTGATGAAGGATACGCAGCCAAAAGACTAGACTGTCAACAAGCCGATTATCAAAACACTAATCAACAACTTCTTTTTTGTTTTTCTACAATGTTGTTCCTGTTGTGTTGCTGTTGCTGTCGCTGTTACTAAATCGTATAGTGAACAAAAATCAAGTTCTACGAAATCATCAACTCAAAAGGATGACAAAGGTAAATTAATCATTCAAAGAGTTGCACTTAGGCCTGAAGAGTTTTTATTTTGTGTTAAAGAAGTCATAGAAAAACTTTGTTTAATTAGAACAAAAGGTTACAAACTTGAACAAAAAAAAAATATATACTTATATAAAAAAGTACAAAAATCTATTATATCAAAGTGAAAAAAAGAAAAAACAAAAAAACTAGATAAAGTGTTTAAAGTATTGCAAGAAAGTGTGGATTTGATTGGTTGACCAACATCTCAGGGAGTAAACAAACAAAAACAGGCCAACAGAGAGGGAACCATGACTTTAAATGGGACAATACAACTAATGCAGCAACAATTGGAGCCGACGTCGTTCAGTGAGTTGGAGAAGACGACAGCGATGACTTCACATAAAGCATACATCAATGGTTACATCAATTGGAGCAAAGAGACGTGGCATACTTCAATTGATGCAGGTGGAAAAGTAACATCAACTGGAGGAGATGCTTTTCAGTTGCTTTGATTTTGCTGTGGTGAATTATCTGGATACAACGGGGAACGTTATTGAAAAATTCCTCAAAATGCTTAAAATAACAAGGAGTAAACCTCAATGTGTTAAAACAAGCTATTTAATGCATCCCTATTCCAGCGATTCTTCAGGCACATGTGGCGCAAGCACTAAAAGACGACACAGATCATTTGTGACCAGAAACCTTCAATCAACAGGCAATCGGAAAAGTATGTCCTTAGTACTTGCAGCTGGGAAACATTGGTTGGCTCAAGTCCAGAGATCACTCCGCATACATCATCTCATCGGAAGTCAATCAAATTCACACTTTCAATGCTAAAGAAGTTGTGACATTTTATATATAAAAAACAAAAAAAAAAAAAAAATAAAACAGATTAGGTGCAATTGTTCTCTTTAAGCTACTACTACCAAAACCAATAACAATGTTGTGTGTTTAAAACGCTAAGTGCTTCCCTAAGAACAACCAGTTACACGCTACAAAGCTGACCATAACTCTATTCCACTATTGTTATTATTTACATGGAAATTGCAGAGAAAACATCAACGTCGTCGTCGTCAACATCGGCAAGTCAGCCGGGTGCATCAGGTGCCGCTGGCAACAACAAGTCGGGCACTTCGACGACATCGACCAGCAGCAAACAATCGACACCATCACGCAATCTTTGGGTCTCCGGGTTGTCGACGTTGACACGTGCCAGTGATTTGAAGACGATTTTCTCCAAGTATGGCAAGGTGATTGGGGCCAAAGTGGTGACCAATACGCGTACGCCGGGTACACGGTGTTACGGTTACGTGACAATGTCATCGTCCAACGATGCTTCACGTTGCATTGAGCATCTGCATCGCACAGAACTCCATGGGCGTATCATCTCCGTGGAGCGTACGAAGAATGAAATCGGTGGTAGTAACAGCAGCAATGCAAATTCATCCTCCAAAGATGCAAACAAGTCAACGTCAACGAATGCAAAGAAAAAAGACGATGACAAGAAGAATGGTGCTAAATCGGGTGACAAGACTGATGCAGGGTCCAAAGACAGCGAGGGAAAACGTGACGACAAGGCAAAGGATAAGAGCGGCAAGTCATCAGACGACAAAGACAAAACCGACAGACGTCACGACAGGGACAAGTCAGCGTCGGCCAACAAATCCCAGCGTGGTACTTCAAATGATCGTCATCGTAATCGTGATTATGATCGCGAACGTGAGCAACGACAACGTGAACGTGAACGGCGACAACGGGAGATTCTCTCCTACCAGAAAATTCGAGAAGAGAGAGAAATTCAGCGACAGCGCGAACGTGAGCGTGAACTGCGTGAAGAGGAGCGTCGTCGTCGTGAGATTCGTGAGCGTCAACGACAGGAAGAGCAGCGTCTAGCCGATGAGCGACGCAAGTTGGCCATTGAACGTGAACGTCTGGAGCGCGAGAAGGCCGAACTGCTGCGCTTGGAGCGTGAGCGTCAAAAGCTTGAACGTGAAAAAATCGAACTTGAACGGCTCGAATTGAAGCGTCAACAGATGAAGTATGAAAACGAAACAAAACGCGTAAAATCCAAAAAGATAAAAATGAGAAAATTAACCGCATAGTATTTATTTAAACAAAATTATTTCGATTAGTTTTATTCCTCAAAGAGAATTGTCACATAATGTGAAATTCTGCAACGTTGTGTACCAATAAGTACTCTGATCCTCCATATTTCTCTCTATCTCTCTCTGCCACTCGTTCCGTACGCGGTCGGGAGTTTTTTTTTTGTACAATTGCAGTATTGCAATTTAATTGCCTTAATGAGTTGAATTTAATATCATTACTTTTCTCTTTATCTCTTCCCCACTACGCATTTGCGCTGTGCAGACTTATGCAAACTCGTGAGGATCCTATTAAACGTGTAACCAAACGCACGAGCGATGATCGTTATAACGATGTTACGGATCGTAAGCGTTCCACTGTTTTTGATGCACCACCTCCCCCAAGGTTCGATGCCAGTGTAGTAGCATCCAGAAAGTAAGTATTGTGATAAGTCTTCAGAGCTTAAAAATGATCATGTTCTTTATTACAATTACAGCAGTTATGATAAAAAACGTGATGATTATGGCAGTTCGTCCACAACGAAACGTACCATCGATGACTATAGCAGCAGCAATAGCAACAAGCGTATGGATTATGTCAGTTCCAGTACCAAGCGAAGCGCAATCGATGATTACTCATCGTTGCCGAACAAGCGGTCTACAGGTGGCAGTACCAGTGACTATATTTCTTCAAATACTAAACGCACCATTGATGATTACGGCTCGTCGAGCAAGCGCGATGAATATAACTCCGGAAAATCGCGCAATGATTATAAACGTGATGTAGATATACACCACATGTCTAATACCAGCGGCGGTGGTGGTTCAAGCACTTCATACGGACACAAACCAAGTGCTGGTGGTGGTGGTGGTGGCGGACGTTATACTGACACAGATCGCTCAAATACGTCGAACTACAGACGTGGCGGCATGGAGGACATGTATGTGCCTGTGACTTTCTGTTATCCTTGTTTGCATTTTTAATAATTATTTTCTGATTTGCAGTAGCGGCGGGAACAAACGCTACGATAGTTCCAGTGGATATGGTGGTAATTCGAATAGCAGCAACAATATTTGGGTATCATCTTCATCCAGTAGTGGTGGCGTTGGCAGCAGCAGTGGTGGTCATATGAGCCATTCCGGTGGTCCTCTAAAGTCCTATGCTGGCAATGGCATCTCGTCGAATATGCACAGCAATAACTCGTGGCCGAAGTCCGCACAAGTCGATGACTCAAACTGGCGACCATTGCAGTCGCAGGATCGTTATGATCGTACATACAGTGAACGCTCCAGTGGTGGCTATGCCGGAAACAATAGTGGTGGTGGTGGGATGTACGGTGGTGGTCGACCCACACAGGATCGCTATGGTGGCCAAGTGTCTCGTTATTAAAGTGACATTTTAGCAGCTTAAAGATTAGCACATAAATGCTTCTCATTTTTGCGTGACAAACTGTTTATTCATATGTTCTGACCAATGTTTTTCTCTATTCCTACTCTGTATTATCTTAAGAAGTTCTAAACGTCATACACATAAAAACAAACAGCGTCTTAAGTTGTAGCATGTATCAATCGGAAATTGCCTTTTGTGGCATTTAAATGATAATCTTTACTACATAAATTGTAACTATTATGTATTCATCGTAGTTTAAATAAAACTATTAAACAAATTAACCATGTATTGAATATAATTTTAGTCTTGTCTGATTGTATAGTGTTGAATAAGTAGAAATATAAATATCGGCCTCACTGCTGTAGCCGTCCAATAGACTGTCTCAATTATGACCAATCATCATGTGAAGCAATCAGTGGTGTTGTTGTATCCACCAGAACTAGCACGCTGTGTGCCAGCGGATAAATGTTATTAACCCGCACATAGTATCCCTTGTCCGCTTGTTCCTTGGATGTATACAGTCTGAAAAAATAGGTCATAATTAATAATCATAGCTCAGATCAACAGCACTGACTTACGCTAGGATATCTACCGGCTCCAGGATTAGTTCTGATTTATATACAGAGGCTAAGAAATTCGTAAATGCGGCTGTGTTGTTACCCAACTCTAGTTCACACTGTGCGTGATTTGACTAGAAAGGCAATGAAACTTACTTAGTTTAAAATACTATAAATAATAAATGGCAAATAATTGCTTACAACATTTCCCATGAGATTAGCACCTATCTCAGGTAAGCCATTACGTGTGCCCCAAAATGTGATGATATTATCCTCCGAAACAACTATAGTGCCGTGATCATTGCATTTGCATTTCTATAATTTGACTATTTTTAAAGCAACAAGAAGCAGCTTGAGCACAAAACGCTTACCACAATGTAGCGAGACTTAATGTTATCCACCATGGTAAAAGTATCAATGGGCTTACAATGACCAATGCCGCGCTGACCCTCTGAGTTGCGACCCATTGTGTAGACGTAGCCGCCCTCCACGAGGAAAGCCGAATGCGTAGCAGAAAAACTTGCCTCGAGCACTTTGCGAGGCAGTTGAACTTTTCGCTTGATAAATTAGTTAATCACAAGTTGATTAATGACAAATTAGGACTAACGGGCAGATCTACTCACAAATGCAGTGATTTTGGAGGGCTTATTAAAGCCCAACTTGTTGTAATCATTGCTGCCACAAACGTGGATTTCACCATTGTTGAAGAGTATCGCTGATACGTCTGGTCCACAGAAGAGTTGTGCCACTTTGCTTTGCTTCTGCGAGATAGCAACTTTTTGTGGAGTTTTTCTGTGAGATCGAAGTTACTTTGTGTACAGCGAAAACATGTAAGCTTATATGCCCAACTTACTGTTGTGTTTGATGAGCGCCAAGACCCAAAGCGCCATGCGCTGTACCCCAGCTGTAAACGATGAGATCGCGACTTAAAGCAAGAACGTGATGCTGACCAGCGGCAATTTGTGCGATGGGAATGTCTGCAAGCTTATCAACTACTTTCGGGCTGTGAAAGCTCTTGTCATCGTCATTGCCCAACGCGTATTTTGAGTTGTCGCCGCAACTCAAAACGGTGCCTGTTTGTGTCAACAGCACAGTGAAACCATCACCCGCACAGGCGCTGTTGACGACGAATAATTAAGAATTGAAGGAGAACTGTGTGCATAATGACTACCTGACGATATGATAACTACGCACGCTCTCCATTCGACTGGGATAGTGTTTCCAAGTCTCAAGTGATGTGAGACCCAGCTTGCCAATGGGTCTGATATCACCCCAAGTGTACACGGAGCCATCTGCACATGCCGAATTGTATAATACACGATAAACTCTCTGTACGATCACTTACCTTCATTGACCACCACAAAGTGGGAATCACTTGTAGCCACCGTTCGTATGCACGCCTTAGGCGGCAGTTGTATAGGACTCATGCTGAAACTGCTGCCAAAGGACTTTAACTGATAGAGCACCGAACTGTAATCATATTTGTTTATTAAAAAAAAAAAACATTTATTATAAATCAATAAAGGACGTACCGCTTCTCAATAGTCTTAATCGGTGATGCTGTTGCGGCATGCATCAGTTCCTTGGTGTTGGTCTCCGCAGTGGGCAACTCTAGAACAACAGCGGTACTTGTGCTGCTCGTGTGCGAGTTGACCGAGAGTTGTTTGCCATTGGATCGCAAACTGTTTTCATAAATGTCATCATCATATGAGTAACCTTTGTTTTTGGCCATATTCCGAAATATAAGCGGTATCCAGTATTCCAATATTTCCGTCGCTGTTGGACGACTCGCTGCCTCAACCTGGAGCAGATTATTGAGCAGACTGCGCAAACCGGATGAATATCCCGCCGGAATCGGTGTGTAGGAACCCTATCGTTAATATGTTCTATTATCGATAGGCCATATCTAGCTAAGGAAATATAACCCAATCTTACCGCCATTATTTTTGACACCAGTTCAGACAAATTGGAGGCCGCAAATGTTTTCTTGAGACAACACATCTCACCCAGTATACAGCCTAACGCCCATATATCACTCTTATGGTCGTATTCCTTGCCTTCGCACTGTAAATTAGGAAACAATCGAGTAACCCTCACAAAAATAGGAGACACAGTGAATACAAACCATTTCGGGACTAAAGTAATACGGCGTTCCAAGGACGGTTTGTGCATGAATTTTGGTATTCATGATCTTTGATATGCCAAAGTCACCTATTTTGACGATTCCGCGTTTGTTGAGAAAGACATTCGCTGTCTTCAGATCACTGCAAATGAGTATTGATAATTTTGATTCTCTTAACTTTTTTAGCTGTTGTCCTACCGATGTAAAATACTTTCTGCATGCAAATAGTTGATGGCGCTTGAGATTTGCTCAAATACCGCAATAATGTAACGTTCCGGGAAATATTCGCGCATTTGACGCTTTGCAATGATGTGTGCCAATGTACCGCCGTCGGCGTACTCCATTTCGATCAAGAGGGTGTTATCCTTTATGAAGCTGCCCAAATAGCTACAAATCATATGCATAAATAAGGCACTTTCTTGTGTTCATTCGCCTACCTGATTATGTTCGGATGATGCACTTTTGAGAACACGTCAACTTCATTCATGGCCAAATCTCTTTCCATTGGCGTCAAATCAGCGAGATTGATTTGCTTGAAAACGATTTGATGATCGTCTGCCTTGCGGCGATACAGTATGGCAATGCCAAAGGAACCCTGGCCAACAACTTTCACTTTCTCATAGTTACTCAGTTCCGTGCCTGCTTGGCTGTCAATTCGCTTGCCCAATGGCACTGATGGCGGCTTTAGCTGGCTGACGTTTTTTGTCTTGTGCTGCAAAGCGTCTAGTTTTGACGTTTGAGTTCCGCCTGACGTTGAAATGGTGAAAACAGTTGGCTGTAAAGCACCTGTTGTCGTTGTGAATGTTGCATGCTTTCGGCCCATGTTTTTTACAGGCAACACAACAACCGACGAGGACGTCGATCCAGATGAAGTCGATGAATCTGTAATGCGTCCATTGAAAATCGGCAGTGAACTAGTTTTGGCTTTGAATTTTTTCATTTCAGTATTTAATATTAAATTTGCTTCAATGCCTTTTGCCGAATGTCCAAAGTTTTCATTCAGTAGTCACTCAAAGTGTTGTTGTTCAATGTGTTGTGGTCAAGCGACCGAGCCTTGTAGCTATGGCAACTTATTGACAGGCATACTTATGTATGAAGCGATTACCAATTTTTTGTTTAAAGACTAAGCTTATTAAAAATGCTGATTGCGATTCGATTAGTAAGGGCGTTTAGTTAAATAAGCTGCTCAATTAATTTCTCAACTTGTTTTGACGTCGTTGAAGACCCTTGTATATTTCACATCAAAATAAATTACAAACGCATTAAGTTTAAGACAATTTTATTAAGTTAATGCCTTCAACGGCGCTTCGAGAACAAAATCATAAAACAATAAACAAAATTTTAAGTTTTACAATATTATTTTGTGTTTTTTGTTAGCATAAAATGTTTAGTGAATATGTATGTACTTTTTCTATATATAATTGACCAGAACATAAATTTAGTTTAAGTATTCATTTTATTTTTTACATCTTTTTTAATATCGAATTCAATAAATAATATTTACATTCATGATATTGCCAGAATAATAATATTGAACTACGTCAGGAAGGATTCTTGTTCGATTCAACTTTGGTTGTGTTATTTTGTTGCTTTAATATTAATATTTTATAATTATGGCAACAAAAAAATGAATAAACATAACAAAAGTAGTTTCGTTGGGTTAATTGCTTACATGCTATAAAAGTAAATGCTCAATATCTTAGTTTAAATCAAAACTGTTAAGAAAGTCTAAAAGCGAAGCCAATTTATTATCATTTAGAAATGAAAAGTAAAGATAAAATATATGTATGTATATATGCATGCATGAAATGTATAAATGCATGGGTCCATGTTCTGCTACTTGCTATGACTCGCAATTGAGTTTGAAATTATTGTATTGCAATTATTTTACTTTTTATACACTAATTTTATGTTAGTCAGTATGTTTTTTTTTTTTTTTTTTTTGGTACAAAGCATTGGGCCTAATTGGATCTACGCATAAGCTCGGCATTATTATACAAGTTTCACATTATTTGAATACCGTTTCGAACGAACAAATAAAAAAGCATAACTTAATTCACTTGGCTATCTACAAAAAACTGCGTGTGCTGGACTTTTGTTCTTTGCTTATTTTTTTTTGTGGCTTGAGTGAGTTTTAATTAATTGTGTTAACCATATTTTTTTTTTTTATTTAGCCGATTCGATATCAATCATTATTTAGCTTACACACCGAAGAAGACAAAATTCTGAGCCAATTTCGTACATGTTTGCTGGCATTGAACTAATATGACAAATTACATATTTGACTACCTTAAAAATGCATTTTCTGTACGCTTAGATGACTTTTTCCGTTTAATATATTTTATAAGAATTTTTTTTGCCTTTCTTTCTGACTTTTTTCTTTAACTGCTTAGGCAACTTTTGAATACACATCTCCAATTCCGGTTTCGGGACTACTTTTCGTTTACATCGTTTACGTTGATGTTACATAATACGGATATTTGTGCATTTAGCAGGAACATCGATTGCCTTCGGATAGACTGCCGAGGCTGAATGTGCCAAGGCCATTTGAGCCAGGCGATTTCTTATCCTGTGTCTTGTCGTCATTATCGAAATTATCACCCTATATAAATTATATTGTTAATAATCATATTTATTGAATTGAATGTTATGAATTTCATACGCACACGTCGTTCACGTTGTTCGCGGATTTTTCGTGCCAGCGATAGAAAAGCATCCTCGATGTTTATATTGGATTTGCATGAGACCTCGAAGAAGGGCATATCAAAGTTTTCTGCTATCTACCAAAATTGTACGTAGACATGTAAAATTGATTATGATAATTTGTCTTTCGTGTAGTTACCTTTTCGCCCCGTTCTTTGTCTACCATTCGTTGCGTAGCCGAGCACTCGCATTTGTTGCCCGCCAGCACTTTAACCACATCCGGCGAGGCATTCTGCAAACAAAGAACGCTAGTAAACAAATGTCTATGAATATTATTTTGATATAATCAATTCACTTCTTGTATATTTCTCAGCCAATATGAGAGATTGTTGTAGCTCTCCAGATTTGTTACGTCGTACATTAACAGTATACCCATAGCACCACGGTAATATGCAGTCGTCAGCGTTCGGAAACGCTCTTGTCCGGCAGTGTCCCATATTTGTAATTTTATTGGCACACCATCGAGGTTAATTAGTTTCTGTTTGAAGTCAATCCCTAAAAACGAACGGAAAATTATGCGCAGTCATATAAAACCTCGATAAGTCAAGTAGGGAAGCATTATATGACACTACTTACCAATTGTTGAGATATATGTATCATAATATTTCTCATCGCAGTATCTGTGAACAATGCAAGTCTTGCCGACATTTGAGTCGCCCAAGACGAGCACTTTGTAAGTAGCTACAAAATCCAGAGCCATGGATATTTTGTTGACGTACGCTATACTCTGAGAATCGTCGATGGCAGTAAGGTTGAATGGAAGCGTTTTGACGCTGGCGATAACTCGTCCTCAAAAGTTAGTTCGTTTACATACGTTCTTGACGCACTCTAAAGCACACTTTATAACAATAAACTGAATAGGCGTCTCTCCATAAGGTTTTCGTCTTAAATAAGTTATTTCTTTGGATTAATGGTTTTTGCAATGAATTTTAATCCATTAAGAAACTCTTCACAATAAGCTTAGAACGCTCCTTTGTTTTTTGTAATGCGCAAATCCTTCTAGTAGAAGAAGAAGTGAAAACGAAAAATCAATATCCTCACAGGGCTGCCAACTCGCGCTGAGTGAAAATTGTAACAGAAAATTAAATCAAATCGCAAATTGTAGTAAATTAATTTTTGCATTTATTTTCGTAATTATAAGACAGATCGAATATGACGACTTAATGTGTATATGACTTAAAACTAACAATCGTTTGAGATATTTTCATGTAGATCGTACTTAAACTCGACATTTGTTAGGTAATAAAAAATATAGTGATTGTGTTCGGGTTAAACAAAGAAAATACGATATTTTTAGTCTTACAAAATAAGTCCTCAATTACATAACAAATACCTTTTCGATTTTAGGGTTTGAGAATGTTGTGTGCGTGATGGGACACACAACAGTTCCGTCCTCCTTGGTGATTTCCGGTATGGCAAGTTGACCAAAAATTTGGCCATTAGGTAGCATCATCGGATGGTTATGCTCATTGAGAGGTAGGCCTGTAACGCGGCAAATGAGACGACTTTGCACACAATGTGAGTATGGCAGCTTAAGTGCTATGCGATTTAAGTCCTCCTGGCATACGGGGCAATTAAGATTGCGGCAATTTGGAGCGTAACATTGTGGCGTCTTAAGCGCTGATAAGCCTGCTTGAGCGGCCACAGAGAACACTGATTGTGGTGATAACTGGAAGAGGCGATAGTTTTCATTGCGGAAGCTTAATACTAATTTGTCCCAGCGAGTTTCATCCAGATATGCCTTGTAACACTCAATGTTAGTGTCTATAGGTTGGGCCAATAATCCCATGACTTTGCGCAGCTCATCTAGCTGAGTCTTTTGATATGCTGGGAAATATCGGCGTGCGTGGAGCACAGCATCCATGCGCTTTTCTTGACGTATCAGTTCAACGAATTCTTGAACACGTAGCGTGAATTCAATGTTTGAGTTAATTTTTCGCAATTTCGATTTGTTGTCGATGCACCAAAGTACACATTTAGTGGTGCTGTGATTGGTAAGGTCTTCCTCTACTTCACGTGAGGTTTGAAATATATCCAGATTGGTTAGGTGACGCACATCGGACCGCGACGCCAGCTCTTCAGCTGTTTCATAGTATCCCATTCGTAGAAAATGCTCAATAACCATGCGATCCATACGCACACGTTTCCACTGATCCACTGTCCCTTGCCAAATGTCCATGGTGGTGTTGTGTGTTGGCATAATGCCTTTCAAATGTTCCAGCTTACGTTTGCATATCTGTGAAACTATCAATTCCTCGCCAATGCTTTCATCGGCCTTCCGTTTAAGCACCTGCAGCTTCTGGGCAACACAGCCCATTAGTTTAGACACATCGGAGATTTCTGGTGGTTTTTCGTCAGCAATAGGTTGACGAAAGTTCAAGGCTCTCTCTACCTGACGCGAAACATTCATAACCTGGTCAACTTCACGATCGATGGTCTTTTGCGCAGCTCGAAACTTTTTATTTAGTATTTCATATGGCACTTTAAGTGTAGAGTGCTCCAACGATTTTATCTCCGACATTTTGCGTGCGTACGAGTATCTGAAACGCAGTAATTTATTTTCACCCTTTTTTTTATTTTTTTCAAAACAAAGGCTAGCTAGCAGCTGGTATCGTTGACGTTGGTAGTGGCCTCCAGGTGGCGTTGCAGTCACATGGAATGACAACAAAGGGTTGTCAAGCAGTAAAAATAACTGGCTGTCAAGGTATTAAATAATAACGACTATTCGAAAAGATAATCAAACAAGAATTAAATCTTGGTTCAACTCGAATATTTTGGAAAATAATGAAAGAATATTACAAATAAAAAGTATTAGTAAGTGTTAGTTTATTTTTTGAGATAAATATGTATACATATATTAATGTTGATTTATCAATTTTCAAATGTGTTTAAAACATTTAGAATTCATTATAAATCAGCAACCTCCTTCAAAATTGAGCACATTTGTGGACTTCATTGATTTTGGTATACATTTGGTTCCTCTTTTCATCAAAGATAACAATTTTTGCTCATCGGAAAATACCAAATTAGTATTGACATTGAAAAATCAGCGCGTATACTTGTTGTGGAATAGTTTAGTGTCCGTTCTGGTAATGAAAATATAATTTATTTATAAGCTTATTGCGACCCTTTCATGATTTCTTTACCTGGAGTCCTGATTTCAAAGATTCAGGTCCATTTAGAACAAGTACGTGATGGTTATTTTTGGCCAAAGTAACAAAATAGCCCTCAGAGGTTAGCTTTAGGCCACAGCAACGGGAAATTTTAATATAGGGACACTCGAACTCCGATTTTAATATGCCGTTATTTGTGTAGCAAGCTACGTGAAAACGATTGCCGTGTGAATCACACACATAAATCAAGCCGGGTGTTGTAACATCAATTCCATTAGGAAAACAAGTGACATTCTCATGGCCAATACGGAAAAGAAATAAGCCATCCATACGGAAAACCACAACGCCATGTCCCTTAAAATCACAAATATACAACAAATCGCCGCTAATGGCCACGTCGGAAGGCTCGCACATGTAGTTACTGCAATCAAACCAGCGCAAAAGCTTTCCCAACGGTGAGATGATGAAAACTGTTGGTGAAACACTGTCAACTCCGACAATTTCATCACGTGATGTAACAGTGAGTCCAGCCACAATATCGATGTACTTAATGACTATCAAACGCTGAAAGTGGCCACAATTTGAGAAGATTTGCATACGTGAACGATCATTGCCACGATCGCAGATAACATAATTTCCGGTGACTGGCATGTGTGCAATCTTCCGCGGATACCAGAGTTCGCCCTGATCCTTGCCAGCAATGCCGAACTGGAACTTTAGAGAGCCCATCTTATCATAGATGACAATACGATGATTGTTGGTGTCGGCCACAACTATCTCGTCGTTCTGACCCAAGCAGAAACCGTGTGGTGAATTGAAGTGACCCTTTCGAGTGCCTAGTGAACCAAAATTGGATAGCACCTGCAAGGGCAGCGCTCCAATATTGGGATTTTTAACGTTTATCGTTGACTGCCTTGCTAAATGGTTGACTTGACCAGCTAATTAAGGGCGAAATGAGTTAAATTGTCTACTTATCTTGTCTTACTCACCTTGGTTGTTAGTATCGGATATAGTTTTAAAAACTTTTGGATCATTAGCCTTTGTGGAATCTAAGTATGTAATGGTGTTGTAAAGCCCGCTATTAGCAGCTTGAACATTGTAGTTTAAATCAATTAGCTGTTGTTGTGTCATTGAAAAAATTGTTGATAATTGAAATTGTTCCACCAAAGACGACAAAATGTCGTTCTGTGGTGTTGATGTCGGTAGCATACATGGCGCCACTGGTGACAATTCAGTATGTAGTGTTCCAATAGCTTCGCGCAGGTTTTCCTCATATTTATTTGGTTCGGTTGAGAAACCGAGTGCAAAATTGACCATGCAATCGATGGGATTGCTTATAAGATTAATCATTTGCGTACTAATCGATCGTTTCAGGTGTAGGAATTCATTAAGGTTTGCAAATTGGCGCACATTGGCGGTAAATTTGCATGCTCCATGTAAACGTTCCAGAATGCTTGTCGTGTGTTGTAGCTGGCGAATGATTTGCAGATCGCGTTCGGTGTGGAGCTTCTTGAGTTGGAAAAGTGTGTTAACACACACGTTGTCGAGCAATCGTTTAAGTTTGACAGTTACTTCTTTGATTTGATCATGGGCTTTATTGTGCTGAGTGTGCAGTTTCGAACGCGCGGTTTTCAACTGTATACAAGCACTTTCGCACTCGTCAATCTGCAAAATAGTAGAACACGCCTTAATAAAATTAAAATTTTTCAGAATTGCTTATACCTTCTTATTGGCAACTGCAATCAAATTGGAAATTTCTGAAGTCAACTCCTTTTCAGCGATTGAAATATTCTCGTAGCGATGACTTTTGCCGCATTTTTCTTCGGTTAGACACGAGTTGCAAATTGGAGTTTGACATGTGAAGCAATAGTGCTCTAGATGCATTTGCTCGTGCTTATTACAGAACAGTGGCTTATGAATGGTCCACACTTTACAATCTGAGCCCTCTGAATTTGTATTACGCTGATCAAAGTGCAATACTCGATGATTCTCGAAGCATCTCATGTGCTTGTGGGCAGTATCACAGCCAGTGCACAAGAGGCTATCACAGTCGTTGCAGTGCGATATAGCTGGCTCTTTGCTTTTGCATGACGTACAAGTTATCTCCTCTGGTTTAACGTTGGCCAAATCGAGAATATTTGAATGCAAAAAATCGCAAACAAGCGATTCAATATCGTTTTTCTCCAATTCCGTTAACTGCTTGCACAGAGGACACTCTATTTGCATTGGCGGTTGCACATGCACCTTATCTGCGATTAACAGCTTTTTCAAGCAGTTCTCGCAGAAAATGTGCAAACATGACAATAAGCGAGCTTTGTCCAGCTTACCGTCACAAAGTTTACAGGTCTCATCGGCTATTTCGTTTAATTTGGATTCCCTCAATAGTTCCCGTTCGGCGGCACAACGCGATGCAAAGGAGCTGCTGGTACTAGATCCCGTCGTTGAGGTAATGTCCATAAGTAATGCAGATGAAGAGGAAGCATTAGGAGACCTCTCGCTGTCACCAGTAGTAGCTAAAAGAGAAGATTGGGTTTCCTCGGAAGTATTTAACTCCTTCGTGGGAGATGAGGAGGCCACAGGCTTTCCACGCAATGCTTCAGCAAAGCTTAGTTTTAATTTGTTTGGATTCATTATTGAATTTGTTTTACGTTAAGAAAAATTAAATTTTTTTTTATATTAGCTGGTAAGACTTTGAATAATATGCCGTCAATCAAAGCTCCAGTGACAAGTTACACTAGGTTTAAAAGTGAAAAATCTTTTAAATTATAAGGACTATTGAAATTTTTTATGGAGTCAACGGTTGCTATATTAATAACTCGTTTTTAAAAGAGTTATAGTTACTGGCCCAGTCAAATTAACTGGTAATTTATCAGTGCTGCCGTTTTCATTGACAAAGCAGGACAGGTAATTATTTTTTCGGCAAACTTTGTTCAAAAAGGAATGATATATTTTTAAAAGACTAAAGTGACATCACTGCTGTTATTAAAATTTTGAGAATTGAGATATTTGACTGATAATGTTTTGCCAAAACAATTAAATTCTTGATATATTTAAAGGAAATGCAATTTGAATTACATATATTGACATCTTTTTCAAAGTTTAGGTCGTGTTCTTGATCTGTCTTGCGTTGACAATGACAAGTGGCAGCACTCCAAAGAATAATCGGTCTTTATGTCGTGGATGCGTCTGTGCAGCCCTACTTTTCATGTCGTTCATCACTAAGGGCTGCCATCTCTTTCTTTTTCTTTGAACCACGTTCTGTTCGAGTCGTATGAAATCAACATGAGCCTCACAATTTCGAAGAAACGCAAGGTAATTTCACAAAAAATGGGTGAAAATGCACTTTAAAATATGTGTTATTCGGTGCAGTATGTGATGTTGACAAATTTTTTTGGCAAAGGTGTTTCTAGTTCGTATAAAATATTGTAAACTAAAATCTAACCTCAACCATTGTGTATGTGGGTTGTGGCGATACATTAGCTGTCATTTAAGAAAGCAGCGTCGACGAATTGTGCGCCTGCCAAAACCGTGAATGAATTAAATCTGAATTTCGTGCACAATATTTGTTTACTAACAATGCATTTTTCGTTTTCAGTTCGTTGCCGATGGCATCTTCAAGGCTGAATTGAACGAATTCCTTACCCGCGAGCTCGCCGAGGATGGCTACTCTGGCGTCGAGGTGCGTGTGACTCCGTCCCGCACTGAGATCATTATCATGGCTACCAAGACACAACAAGTTTTGGGCGAGAAGGGCCGTCGCATTCGTGAATTGACCGCTATGGTTCAGAAGCGTTTCAACTTCGAACCTGGCCGTATCGAACTGTACGCCGAGAAGGTCGCCACACGCGGTCTCTGCGCCGTCGCTCAGGCTGAATCCCTTCGTTACAAGCTTACCGGTGGATTGGCTGTCCGTCGGGCCTGTTACGGCGTTCTGCGTTTCATCATGGAGTCCGGCGCCAAGGGTTGCGAAGTTGTCGTTTCCGGCAAGTTGCGCGGTCAGCGTGCCAAGTCGATGAAATTCGTTGACGGTCTTATGATTCACTCTGGTGATCCATGCAACGATTACGTTGAGACTGCCACTCGTCACGTTTTGCTGCGCCAGGGTGTGCTTGGTATTAAGGTAAAGATCATGTTGCCTTATGATCCCAAGAACAAGATTGGTCCCAAGAAGCCACTGCCCGATAACGTTTCAGTTGTCGAGCCCAAGGAGGAGAAGATCTATGAAACTCCAGAAACTGAATATAAGATTCCACCTCCAACTAAGCCTTTGGATGATTTGTCCGAAGCTAAAGTTTTGTAAAATACATCTTGTTTAAAAGCAACATATAAACATGAGGATAACTAATAAACAGAATAATTTTTAGTAAAACAAACAAAACTTTACAAAAGAATAAAACTTGTATGTGAGTGTTTTCATAAATCTGTGATCATGAGAATGAAAATAAGATTGGTGGTAATTTATTTTTGGCAATAATATTATAATCGGAATATTTTTGCAATGAAAAATTTGAAATTTAGTTTAACTTGTTACTTGTTTTTAATGAATAATTGAATGTAGCGCTACATATTGCTAATGATAATTGGAAAGGCTTTTTCCAGTATTTTTGGAATCCCTGAAAGTCTGAATGACTGTTGGTTGTAGGCCAAAATTGATTGAGGTCTCGAAGTCGTTCAGATCACAAATGAATTTACGGATTGTTGCTTGGATGCTGTAAAAATTGTGTATTGTCTTTCCGCCTGTCTGTGTCAGTTGAGAAAAATTATGATGTATGGTAAGGGGGAGTGGAGGGCAAGAAACTAATTATGTTGATTTATTAAAGTATCTTTTAGGCCCTCAGTCATTATTTGAAGACGTTTTAAAGAAAAAGATAAATATTGGTAGAGCCTTATGGGCGAAATGGACCAAAAGAATGTCTTCTTGGTTAAAATTGATCACCCTAAGAAGCTTTTTAGATTCTTTTGGAAGCAATAAAACTTACAACGCTTTCATTTTTGTTATTTATTGTGATTTAAGTTAAGTACAATGTTGAATTTGAGCGTTTATAGTCAACACCTGAATAAATCAAAACTCGCTTTGAACTCTTGTCGCAATTGAACAAAGTCGAAGCTAACGAACGAACAGGCAAGCGAACGATTTCAACACAATTTGTTAATATAATAAATTAGATCGTGATTATAGAAACATTAATATCGCGTCAACAGACAGAAACATGTGTTAAGCATAGCAACACATTCGGATTGCCTACACTAGGCCAACGAGACTGAGACAGAGACTTAGACTGGGCCAGATGCACAGACTGTCTGTCGTGTGCAGACAATAAATATGTATGTATGTATGTATGCGCAAAGTACTTTGCAAGGCTATAAGTAAGAAAATATGCCAATAAGAGGGAAACAGAACAACAACAGCAATAGCACAGTAATAATAAAAATAATACATACTCTTTCTAGTAATAGTAACGACACTCGCAACAGACAAAACTGCAGTCAGATCAGCAACTCATACAATGCACATAGTATGTATGTGACGTATGTATGTATGTGTGTGCGAGTTGAACTGCTTGTCGTCAACAAGTCTGCGAGGGCAGCTTCAACTTCTATTTGATCAGTGCTTTGCACGAAATCAGGTGATGAGTCGACGAAGGCGGGCAAGTAAACAACAACAGCAACAACAACAACAACAATTACAATATCAGCAGCACATTTTACCATATACGAGTCTGTGAGTCTCTTTCTGTTTCTGCATTGAGAATTCTCGACAACAGGCACAAAGACGCAGGCGCATTCCTTATTTTCGTATTTAAGTATGACCTGACTGCGATTTGGTAACATTTTGTTTATTTGCTTTTGTGTCATGATTTTGCCATCATTACTTAACAATCTTTTGAGTCGCTGTCGATGTATGTATCTATGTGTGTATGTACTTCACGTAAGTGTAAGAGAGTAAATGTGTTTTTCATGTGATGTGTTACGGATTTGTTATTTGTTTGCAGTTTTATTTTGCTGTTGTTGTTGTTGCTGCGACTTTGGTTGAGTAACAACATTTATCAACTTACGGCATTTTAATCTATACTGCAGTTGATTCTAAAACATTTGACGGCAAATACCATAAATGAGTTGCATGAAACATGATTGATTGTGACTTATAATCGCTACGTGAGAACTTCATTATGTTTCTAATTGAGTAATTTAGTTTGTCGTGCTGAAATTATGATTTTAAGATGAATTCGTTTACATTCAAATATATTCTCTAATATGAACGACACATAATCATGACATGTATTTATTATTTTACTTTATTTAAGAGCCTTGCTACATTGGGTCTTTGAACATTGTTGTTTTATACTTTAGATGGCTCTGGAATTCAATCTTACATCGGATAATCGGATTTCCGACTATAATAGAACAGCGGCATTTGATCTGTTAATAATATTTTTCTTTGAATTTGGTGTGTAGAGAGTATTGTATTGCCGAGTATACTCGACTATATATAACTCCGGAACAAAAAGATTATGCAACACAGATTTGAAGCTCGATATAAATAGTAATCAAACTTGAATATGAATATGTGTATGTATATACAGATGAATGCGCTAAATGTCTATTTAAAAATATACACAACAAGCCAAGTATGAACGTTCAAGTAACGAACGACGCATAAATGCGTATGTGCCTAAGCGCAGTGAAGATTTATCGCTGTCACTTGATCAAATTGGCATTTATGTACGCTTTAAAGCGCTTAATTAATGTTGTTCTAATGCAGCGGCCACAGCAGCCGCAGTCGCAGTCTCATCGGCAGTGACGACACGGACAACTACATAGGAATGCTTAAAAACGCAAAATATAATTTATCAAAATCTATAAACGATTATCGCATGTCAACGACCAACGATGCGTATGGACCTAGAGTGTACACCAAATATGGCTGAGCCGCACGGTAGCCAAGCGGAGCAGAAGCTGACCAAAGACATCATCATCATCACCAACATCATCGTCATCATCATCATCATAGTCGCGCACAGTGGCAGAAATGCTAACCGACAAGTGTTGCACTTGCATAAAAAAATGATATACCATTTTTGGTCTCATTTGATGATGCTTCATCGACATGACGCTGTCAGCACTTGTTTTCGCTGTTGCCGAAGACGCAATTATTGAAATCGATTTTATGGAAATCCAGCGCAAGGTTGACATTGTTAACACATGAATATCGACAATTTGGCAAGTGCATACACACACACACACACATGCATACGGAGATGCACTCAAATCAAAGCAAGTATGCGTTGTTGTTGCCTGAACAGATTTTTTGGCCGCCAGTGGACTCCTGCCGTTGTTGTTGCTCTGTCTGTCTGTTGCTGTTGCTTGTCGTCTTCTTGTTCAACTTCGATTTCGACTTTGATAATTTATGTTGAAATTTGTGGCACAAGTGTTGCCAATTCATGTTGTTTTTATTTATGGTGAGTAAATATTTTCACATTTACTGACGTTGATGATGAAATCCAGTTTTTTTATTATAATTTCTGTCTGAGTGCAATAAGTTTTCTTTGTTGTTGTTAACTAGAAGAAGTTGTCATTTCATATCAATATGTAATTGAAATTTACGAAAGAAAATGATTTTAGATAAATTACATAATTAAATGAAAAATTAACTTAGCACCTCCCATAATAAATAAAAAAAAAAAAATAAGTAAAATCTTAATGGCCAAAATAAATTTGGCAATTGGCAAAATAACTGCAATGAACGAGCGCATGTAGAAATAGTTGGCGCACAAGAAATTGATGTTGTCTGAGCAAATAATTAAATATTTCGCATCTGGCAGCGGCAATGGCAACAACAAGTGCAACAGTTGTCGGCTGCGATGGCTGCGCATAACAAGTTGCAACACATGATGACTGCGGCGATGATGATGACGATTCGACGATGTTAGCGTAACTCATAAATGTGGCAAACGACTTCCTGATCCTCGAACATGCCATGGCAACAACAACAACAACAACAACCACAACAACAGCAGCAGCAACAAACAAAGCTACAAAGTGAAGCCGCATTAAACGAAACATAAAACGCATGTTTAAACAAAACACACACAGCAACAACAACAACAGTAACAGTAACATGCATGTGGCAACCAACAACATGAACAACACGCTTTTATAATATTGCAACACGCGCGAATGACGCTCTCAGAGGCGCCTCTACACAACGTCTGCAATGCGAAGTGGAGTCAAGTGGATCACTGGAATTGAAATCACACCGATTGCTATCAAAATCATCTTCATAGCCATCGCCGTCGTCGTTGTCGTCTTTGCCGTGATCGTCCGCAACGTTGCTGTCGTTCATCCTCCATGCCGTTGCCAGTCAATAAAAATGAAATCACATAGAAATTTGCAGCAAGTGCAATTGCTTGCCGCATATTTGTGTCTAATATTGCGACATTTTTTGCCATGCAACAGTAAAAAGAAGAAATTAAATCGTGGCACCAACAACAGATGCCACAGCAGCAATCGCAGATCATCAACACACACACACACACACATACATATACAATAGCAAGTGCTTGCAACAAATCGCTGAAAATTTACTCGATAAATAAATGCCGAAGTGGCAGAGTGACGTCGATTGCACGGGGGCGGGCAGCCGCGGTACAAATTCTATGTTACGCTTGAACGTGAAAAGTGCATAAAGATGATCGAGTGGCCAAAAGATGTACTAACGCTGGCAACACATTAATTCGCGCTTACTTAAAGATCTTCTCTGTGTGTGTGTGTGTGTGCGTGTGTGTTGCAAGATAGTTAGTGGCAAAGTGGCGCAGTGTCACCTGTAATTTAGGCATGCAACATTTGCTTTTACTTTGCTTTGATTAGCACCAGCAACATTAATAAATGCAACGCGTGTTGTGCCTTGTTGTTACTGCGGCAACTAACTTACTAACGCCAACAACACTAACGTGCAAAGACTACTAAAGCTTTTTGGCTAATAACCGCTGTCGCTGTTGCCAACCAGGCTGTTGTCTTTGTAGCAACTGCAACAGCAACATCAACTGCAACATCAACTTCAACGTCTTCGTCTTCAACTTCGCTTTGTTCCACGTTGCTCGTCGTTGGTCGCTAACGTAAATTGCCATTTGTAATTGATTTAAATGCGTGGATGCTGCTTTAGCAGATAACTCATGTCCAAGCACCAGCTGATTATTCCGCGACTGCGACTGCACAGCAGCATGTCTGTCCGTGCGCCTCAGCACGCCTCTTAATTGTAGTCTATGTATAATAGTCATTGCCGGTCGCGTTTGTGTTGTTTCTACTTGCACCGGCAGAGCTTTTAGTGTAATTTCAACTAACGACGTCTTTGTTCAATATAATAATTTTAACAAGTTGGTTTTTTGTTTTTCTTTCCGTGTATTAGGTAAACATAGCAAAGAAATATGTTCTTATAGTATTAATTATGAGAAAGTCCAAGTAACTTCAATACCCCATTTATACAAGGGCGTCTGTTGCTAAGTTAACGTATGTTATCAGGTGTTGTATGAAGACATACGAATTTCTTATGAAAACAGGGCATTTTTAAGCCATTCCTATGTCTACATACAACAGGTAACAACATACGTTAATTAGCTCGACTCGTTTTGTACGTTCGACTTAATTCAATTTATTGCAAATTTACTTGTTGATTGAGTGTTTGCCTTTTTATTGTGCTTGGCCGGTTGCATATCGGCTAACAATCTGCTAAGAGCAAAGTTGAAAGCAATTTCATTGTTGGCGTGTCAGACAAATGAATCGTAGAAAATGAAGAAATTAGTGGCCGCAGTACGGCGTTTAACGCAGTACGGCGACGACGGCAAGAATTATCGCTATCAGACGGCAGCCACAGTTGGTTACTTAACTCCAATTGGAGAGCGCACGACGTGCGTTACCCGAGGGGTGGCATTAAGACGATTGCAACTACTTTGGCGGCTGTTGGACGTTGTCAATACCGCGGGCCAAACACGCTACCACTAATTGCAAGTGGAGCACCAAAGCCATGCGGCAGAGGGACGTTGACGGCAGCGGCAGCCAATAATTGACGAGAAAATTTCGCGTAGATTTTGAATAATGTACGCCGGCAGGCGAGAGGCAGAAGGATAATTACACCAATTGAAGACGCACCGACAAATGTTGCAATCTAATTGGGATTGCATCAGCAGCAATGCGAACGAGTGCAACACAAGTTGTGCTAAACTTGTTGACCAAACGACAGAGCGCTCTCTTAATAAGCTGCCTGAAATACACAAAACTCGTAAATAGATAAATTACGAGCGCAATACTGAAAGCCAAATGTTTTAATTGTCAACGTGTGACGTGCCGCAATGAGCTCGGGATACGAATTGGGCTCGAGTGATTTATAGGTTAACATTCATTGTGGCAGCGGCAGCCCATTTAAAGTTTGGCAAAGTCGGCGCCATAAACAAATTGTCGGCGTCGTCTGTAAAAGGACAACAAAAAAAAAAAAAAAATGGTTGACAAAGTGTCGTTCGAGCGCAAGCTGAAACGTGAGCGGAAAAGCACCTGACATCTTTGAAATTGAGCTGTAATCAATGGCGTGGCGTTTGTCGACCAACGAGTCGTCGTTTTAATGAGCTTGGCAATAAATTATGCGCAATTATTCGTATGTGTTTGTAGTCGAACTGAAATCCTTACTCCAACTCAATTTGAAACTTGCGTCAGCTACGAGAACAGCGCTCAAGACTGAATGGGCGTTTTGACGTATAAAAAGGCTGTTTTATCTATTATCACATACATATTTATGCCAACATAAGTCAGTTGGTCGGTCAGTCGGTCACTGCAATTTGAAAAAGCGGTCAATCATTCATACATTTAGTCAGCACGCTCGTTCGAAGCACTCAATTGGGCAACAATGTGGTTAACTGCCATGCTTGGTTATCGATAATTTGTTCCACACAAACAAACACACACACACACACTTATGTTCACAACTACACCTGTTGATGCAATTTTATTAGCAAACTTGACCAAAACGAAAATCAAATTCAAAGTTGGCTTTCCAGCCTAATAAATTTTCATAGTTTACGGGCATGAACAAACATTTTGAAATTGGATTTGAAACAAACTTAGTGTGATTCGCAAAACGAGTAATTTACGCTGTCTTTATGGTCGCTTGTCTAAGTTAGGTAGACTCAAGGGATGCGCTATCTTCAAAATTTTAAATAGATTTTTCCAAGGCAGAGAAAGTGGCTGACAAAGATTTAATTACGATTTCTTAAAATAAACGAAATAAAATTTGTTGAAGCCTACTTTCAGGCAAGTGCATTTTCAAGGCATACGTCGGAAAGTGTTAAGCATCCCAATTTATTTTGTACTTACAATAATTGAATATTTTGATTTTATTTGAACATGATTTAGGTTTTGGTGCTTTGGGTAGTGGTGAAGAATTCGCTGTCAGACGACACTTGAACCACTTCAATTGACCGACGACGATAGTAGGACCTCCGCAAATAATGTCAACATATCAATTTATTTGTTGCTATAAGATTTTGTGCGTGGAAAGTTGTATGATGGTCGCTATGATTGTCTCTCAAAGGTCGGCTGGTTGGGATTGGGCACTGGCAGCCTTTAAAAGGTTTGATCGATTGGTAGGGTATACCGACATAACTCAAATGCGCTCAAATTTTACATTGTTCAATTAAAAGTAACTTATTTAACTACTTCTGCAATTGCTTGCGCTTGCTAACGAAATGCTGCACGGAACAGCAGCTAATTGCTGCTACTGCCAAACGGCAAATGTATCTTTTTATCTATAATTAAAAAAAAGTTCGACCGGGACTTGAATCTATTAAAAAAAATAGCTAATTTTTGTGCCACAATGTGCGCTCGTTTGGTTTTTGTTTTTGTTGTTGTTGTTGTTGTTGTTGTTGTTTGCTTTGCTGTTTTTTAAACTTGTTCAAACATTTCTCCTAATGCCTGAGCAGGAAACTAGGGGGCGGGCGGTGCTTGGGGTGGGCGGCGTTGAGCAAGAGCGCGACTGAGTGAACGAGTGATGTTGTTGTTTGACGGTTTGTTTGCAAGTCTGTTGCGAAAAGTTGCAACTAAATATCATTGTCAAATGCGCTTTTAATTGATGTAGACAGTCCAAGACGGACAGCAACATTGAGGCAGGCCGCATCAGACAAGCGCGCATTAGTAATAAAATATTTAATTGGCGTTTCCACCGCAGTCGCCGCCAACGTCGCAGTCGCTGCCACAAACGAAGACCAAAAACTACGAAATGAAAATGTGTTTATGGTCAAAACTGAAACCGAAACTCAACAAAATGAATTTTGTCTATTCTTTTTCACTTTGTCTAACTAACTGTCTCTCTGTCTGTGTGTCTGTGTGTCTGTCTGTTTGTCCGTCTGCCCGTCAGTTGTAATGTCCAGCGGCGCTCATGTGTGTGGCTTGTTACACTTTAAGGCGTGATTTATACTTCAATCCTAATTTATTTCATTTTTAATGAGTAATTTACACAAAATTGCATTAATTTGCGCGATTTCGTTGTCATTTCTCGCATTTTGTTTTATGTTTCGCGCTCTGCAACTCAACAACTGAATGGATATGCGATACATTTTGTCGGATAGCGGGAATAGCCCGACGTACTGGCCAAACTCTTGGCAAATTTCTGACATTTCCGTGATTTATGCTTGTGGTAAATTGATTTTTTAACTGAAATCGATCTGCAGTAAAGATTTTTTCAAAATGTAATGAATGCATTTCAATTGACGCTGTTCGAAATTGTTGAATGTTTTTTTTTTTATATTTATTTATGGGGTGAGGGGTGCCAGTAGGCCAACAATTGTGTGCCTTTGGGTGACTCGACTTATGAGTTGTCGTAAGAAGTTATTAGTTTCGTTTTTTTATTACGCACACGCACACACACACACATTGAAATGCATAGTTTAATGGCTTTAGATTTTTAAATGTTGCTCATTTAATTTGGTTCAAGATGTATGACTTTAAAAATAAAAAAACAACAAAGTGCATTTTGTCAATAAATGTCAGCAAATAATCAATCATTTTTACAACACAAACTTCATGTGGAAGTGTTTAAAATACAAGGTTGTCTTTTAGGAACGTTTTAGGTTTATGGTTTGTATATGTCAAGATATTATTATAAAAATATTTCATCAATAATTTACAAATTGCATGGTGAACTTAATCGCAAAAATATGTGCATAAATTTTATTGATTTTTGCATTAATTCACCTTTAAAATTCAGTAAGTCAAAGTAACTTTAACCGTTCTGTTTAATTGATTATTGAATTATGCAATTTAAGGTCATAAAAGCACAAATGGTTTACAAACATTTCAATAAAGCAAAATAAATTCATCGCTGAGTCATTAAAATTCTATGGATTGCGTAGCCAATTTCTATTCATAATAAGCAGCAACAGATATGCAGTCATCCGAGTGTTGTAATGATTACCATATGGAAGTGCATACGTCGAGTGCCACAAAGGCAGTCAGGGCTTTAAATAAATGAGTATCACACGCCGTCGTCGTATAGTGCAATGCGAAGCGAATATCAAACTCGAGTATGTCAGTCTTGAAATGGTCAGCGCGAGATTCCTTAAATGACAAGCGTAGATCAGCGAACGGGCAAAAATTCGTAGACGAGATGATTTAGTGCCACTGTCGATGCTCTTGCTTCTGCTTGTGCTTGTGGTTGTGGTCGTGGACCATAAAAGTGTTGTCTAAATTAATATGTACAAGCGGCACTTAATGAAGATGACGAACAGCGGCCACGACGAGAAGCTTTGGTATTTGTTTCTTTTTTGCGTTTTCGCAGCATTACATCAGTGCACAGCAGAGCAGAGCTGAGCAGAGTGCGATGCCAATCAGTGGGCAAGCGCTTGTGCTAATGGAATTTGACGTTGAACTGAACATTTTGCTGGCCATTTCCATAAGCATTGGGGAAACAGTAGCGGGCCAATCAGCGAAATTGTAGAAATAGTTAAAAGTTCAAATTATGGCAACTGGCTTTTATGATTTATAGTTGCTGTAAATTAAGAAATTAAAATACTTTTATGGCATTGACGGCTGCCAGTTAGACCCGCAGCCAGTGCATAGCTCATGCACTTGATCAGTCGGTCGGGCGGTCAGTCAGTTGGCCGGCTACTTTCATCGTCAATTTGCCTTCATCGTTGGCTAACGGTGAGCTATCAAACACCCGCGCCGGTTTCTAAATTTTACGATGTGTCCAATGTTTTGATATATGCTCGTTTCTGATAAATTGCAATTTACACCTTGCACGAGCAATGCCGGCAAAATTTATTCATTTGTTTATATCTGCGAACATGATCTAAGCCATCAAAACAAATAGTTTAAAAAGACTTTTAAACAATTTGTAACTGACCAAAATTATTTTCTTTCCTGTCACTTTTCACACGCCATTTGTCAAGTTCTGACGGAGTAATTTTTATACACTTGCAAAAAGAGTATGTTAACTTTGTCATGAAGTTTGCAACGCAGAGACGGAGACATTTTCGACTATATAAAGTATATATGTTCTTGATCAGCTCTGTAAAAAACGCTTTGATTTTAAAGCTATCGTCTCAATTTTTTGCACAAGAACATCTTGAACGTCAGTAACGACACACTGCAAATTTGGTGAACATCGGACAACTATAGCATATAGCTCCCATAGGAACAATCGTTCAAAAATTCGGTTTTTGTTAGAAAAACTTTTTTGTTCTCGAATATAAACAGATGAAACCTTACAATTGTGCGATTTGATACATCCGTAACCATATTCCAAAGTTTCATAAGAATCGGTCAAAAGGGCGTGGCACCGCCCATACAGAGAAAAACTTAAAAATTCGATTTCTCTTTAAGTCGACGAGATAGAAGATCGCAAAATGTGTTTTTTCTTTGAAACCTATTAGAAAATGGGCGTGGCTACGCCCCTTTTTTCCAATAAGAATAATTGGGCAGATGCTTCCAAGAGTATACAAGTTTCAGCAAAGCTGAAAATAGCTCCCTTGCTGGATTTTCTTTTTAGAAAGTGTTTTGTTCAACTTTGACCATCAATAATCATCGTCGTCGTCGTCGTCGTCGTCATGGTGATCGGCTTCAATTATCGCAATGATTAATGACAATGCGAAATGTATAATTTATCAACAGTTTTCAGAAAAGTGCTTTTCTCATTTTTCCAGCAATTATCATAAACAAAATATGAAATTGCCTTAAAGCGTTAAGCAAAGTGGTAATGTTTATTAACTTTGAACAACAACAACAACAGCGACAGCGACATGCCGTGTTGCCAAGATTGCACTAGCGACAGCAACCAAAAACAACAACAGCAACACGAACTTCAATTATAATCACGTCAACATCGTTTAAGATATATTTCTATTAGCCGCTTTAATGTCAGCATTATTAATCATGGTCATAAAAACTGTTTGCTGGTTTTTTTCTTTTGGGTTTTTATTAGGCTTTTTGTCAATAGATATATGACTTTGTATCATAACTGAAGTTCAAGTTTAGCTATCTGACTTGAGTAATACGCGTACTCGCGTAGGTTGCTTACTGCAAGTACTTTGTTTGGCTTCTGCACCTTACAGTAACTGTGTGTGTGTGTGTGTGTGTGAGCTAAAGTTTATTGGTCTCTGCGTTGAAGTCGCCGTCGTTGCCTTCCGCTGTCTGATATTCATATTTGTGTTGTTTTGATTACACCTTAAGTTGTGGCAATCGAGAATTTGGCTCATACCGAAAGTGGTCATGTCTTGTATCTGTTGCGTTGCACGCCAACTATTTGTTGAAAAAATGTATCAAAGTTTGCACTCATTCACGCCATTTTTAGTTGCAAATTTTGTTATATTTGCAACAACTTTTTCTCACTGTAATTTTTGATTTTTGTGTTAGTTTTTTTTTTTCGAAGTATTCGTTCATGTTTACAAATTAAAAATTAATTGCAAATTTATTGCCACTAATTTATTGGCGTTGATTTATGCAATCAACTATTTATGATTTAGTGCTGAGTTTGCTAATTTGCAGAAAAGTTTTCCTGTTTGTCGATGTTTCTCATATTTTTAAACGATTTTAATAAACGACATGTTAATTTGTTTTAATAATTGTTAATAAATGTTATTTAAAATTACTGAAACCGTTTAAAACATTTAATTATTGTTGTCAATAAATTGTTTCAGTCGAGGATATTTTAGAAAAAGTCTTGCATAATTTTTCGCACGAATCTTTGTTCCGAAAACGATTGTGATTGCCGCCACAATTGGAATACATGAAACGAATGCACTCATCCTGTTCAGGATTGTAGTACCAGAGAAGCGAATTGCCCTTGCAAATGCCATAATCAGGTCCGCCTTCACAATTATTTGAAAAATAGATCAAGTCAATAGAAATCTTTCTTCATAGTGTGTTCTTAAATAAACTTTACATTGCTCTGTTGGCTTGGTACACCCCAGATCGGGAAAAGTATTGAGAAGAAGAAGCAATGCTAAAATTAACAACATTTTCGCACCGTCTCAATGGATGTCCGTAAGTGTAATGATTAGCTGTTAGCTCAGAGTTGTACGTATTACTCCAAGTTTCACACTTATGAATCACAACATGATTTTTTTTCGATCATAATAAAGTCACGTCAATTAATTGTTGCTTTTATTTAAACAACTTTTCTCAATTTATTTTAAGTGTTTAAGTGTTTTGTTAATTGATATTTCACACATGTTTTGTTGAGGGTTTGTGATTGTGTATACAACGTACGCTGAGTAGCCCAAAGGGCTTCAGACATATATACATATAGATTATTATGTTCATAATATTTCAGCTTAAATTGCCGCAAGTATGCATTATTTTAATTAGCACATACGGCAAATAAGTTTTGATGCTAACCAGTTGCTTGTCAAAAACTTAGGTTTTTAGGCGATAGGTACCAAAAATGACTTCATTTACATACGACTTTAGAAATAACATTTTAATGTTTGCAGCTTAGTGGCAAAGAAATTCCCGGCATGCCACAAACGGCCAATGATAATGAGACGCAGTCAGAGGCGCTGCCTTAAAAGATAGAAGCCAACTAACTGCAAATTCACAAATAAATTTAATTCATTTACATGCAATATTAAAAAAAGTATAAATAAATAAAAGATAGAAAGAAAGACCGGCCGATCGGCCGGCCAATAAAACCAATTGAGAAGCTTTCGTAAGCCATTGCCAAGACGAATTTCCATTTTTGCTAATGATATACCAATTTATCGGATTGCGCATGCGCGTCTCTTTGTCCTGGCTGGAATTATTCAAAACTGCGCCGACTGCACAGGCCGCATTAGAATGACCGATGGTTGCCGTTTCGGCTGCCGGCTCGGCTGGTCGTCGTACGCCACGCCACCATTCTGTATTGCACCATTTCTGTCTGACCAAATTGTCGCTCGCGCTGAGCTTCAACTTGAACTCACAGTGGCTTGCGCTGTTGTTATTGTTGTTGTCATTGCCATTGCCATCGCCATTGCTACCATTGCCACCATGACCAAGTGCGGTAGCTGCAGCAGGGCCGAAATCGGCCAAAAAAAGCATGAAATTTATGCGCACCAAATACCATCAACATATGCAATAAATCTCATTTTGTGCACTTCAACTGGGGAAATCCCTTTTATAGTTAACGCTAATGTAGCCCCAAAATGAACTTGACACTTGAATGCCCAATTAACAGTGACGTCGAAAAGAAAGCGTACACGTTGAATGCGAGTAAAAATAAAGTAAGAAATAAAATGAAACCAAAAAAAAGTTTACTTTAAAGTGAGGATACTCTCCCTTTTTTAAAACAAAAAACTTTATTGGATCTCTTTTATCTAACTTGTTAATACTCTAATACGAATACTGTTCTTCTTCAAAGGTTCCACGCTCGTTCAAATCTACTGAACTGTCACATGAATGGACTTCAGTTCTATTTAAGATTAAACAAATAAAATTTTAATCGGAGGTATGTTGTTTAATCATTTGAGATACATGCATGTGAAATGGTTGAATATGTTGTAAATGTATGCATACACAATCTTGCAGTAACATTTATAGCCTCGTTTTTGGACTAATACCGAAAATGAAGAGGAAAAAAACCACTCCAACTAATTTTCGACAGTTTTGACAAATTTATGTGATTTTATATTTCGGCAACACAAGTTTTTATTTATGTTGTACAGTTTTGTAGCAACATTTAAACGGTAAATTTGTCCAGCAGCAATCGAACAAAATTGAAATGATTAATTACGCATGAAAAACATAATTTTATACGAAGAAAACTGTAGTTCTGATATTCGTAACAAAATTAAAAACTAATAATAAAATAATAAAAAAAGATCGAGAAATAAAATGTCAATTATCAGCAGTAAAATGTCTGCTAGCGCACTCTGTTGTACCGTAGAGATATGAATCGCAATAAATCTTAGAGCGGTAAAAATATTTATCGCTGGACAATAATCGCACAAAACGCTCTGGGAAAGCGCGCTGCCAACCTGAGCGCATCATCTGCAATGCATGCGTGTGAATCTTTGCCAGACGCACGATTGCCGCGAGCGTATAAAGCAAATTACAGCTTTGTTTTATGCTCGATAACGGCTCTGAAGGCAAAACGTTTTATTCTCGTGGCATCTCTGGCATGCCGATATGAAAGTTCGCATGCCCCAAGCATACTATGAACAATTTATGGACTCGCTTATTTTATAGGTCAGAAGTTTCTATTTGATTGAAAAAGTAGAAAAACGGAAAATGTTACAATAAATAACTGGAACAACTTGACTTTTTGTTTGTCTTTGCCTCGTTTTGTTTTTGCACTTGGTAAAACGCTTACAAAGCGATACATTTGAAAACATTTCAAATCCCTCGATAAGATCGTAAAATTGTTAAACATTTTCATAGAAATAATATATGAATAAGCAGCAAATAATAATTTAGCACCCAATAAGCAATAAAATTGTCGCCACACCAATGCTGATTTTGAGAATTATGAAAAAACAAAAAAAAAAAAAAAAAAAATATTTAAACATAACAAAATATATTGAGAAAAAATGACAACAACAAAATTGAAAAAAGGTGTTCCAGTTAATGCCGTGGGTGCATAAATTTTCGTTTAAGTAAGTGCAACAAGAATAAAACATCAATAAACTTTTATTTTATTGCCGATTGACTTAAACAAGAAATATCACTCAAGCTTCGTTCACACCCAACAAAATGAGTATTAGAATTGTTTTTGTACGATTTTTTGAATTTATATTAATTTGATTTTGTTTCTATTTTTTTTTGTAACGGAAATGTCCTTTCAATTACTTGATCTTGTTCATTTATATTTTAGAATTTATATTTGAAAATTAAAAATTGGTCAAAAATAAATTATTTCCCGACAATCTTGGACACAAACTTCGCATTTCATAACAAATCTGTAATACAATTTGTATAGACCAAGCATGAACTTCACATATGTATTTATGCAAAAAATATATCAGATTTATTAAAATTATGACCAAGTTAGCCTCGTTGCTGGTAAAGATTTGAAAAAAAAAAAATCGATATAAAAATTTATTTTCTTGTATGAAGTAAAATATTTGACGTAATTAAAAGACTATTTCGTTAAACTGAATTGATTTAAATATTTTATTTTTGCGTGGATGGCTTCTGTTCAATAAAAATTTCTCAATCGCATGAAATTTATGCACATGACAAGTGCAGGCAAGTGAATTCAATTAAATTTCCCAATAAATTTTGTTAGTTGTTGTTGAAGTAGACGACGTAATCATATTACAGCAATAACAACAATATCAACACAACAACAACAACACGATCACCAAAAGCGACATCAGCATCAATAACGCAGAAACGAGGACTAGTGAAGCCAATACGAGTTAAGCTGAATTGAATTGAATTGAATGAATCCAGTCGATACGAGTCGAGTCGAGTTGAGTTTGTGCGAAATCTGAAACCGGTACTAAATCTAGATTACGTAAACATTTTTCAACGCATGTCGAGACAAATTATTTCTTCTTCTTCTTCTTTGTCGTTTTCTCATTTCCATCAATTTTCGAAATCGAAAACGTAGGAAAAATTGCAATTCTAGATCAAGGTCATCGAAAAAATAACACGTTAAATAATCAGACGGGCAACTTTGTTGACATACGCATTTCAATGAAAAAGCGTAAATCTGAACTAGTTTGAGTTGTGCATCTGTTTATCTACTCATGCATTTATACTTACGTATATACTTACTTATGTGAATATGTTGGCATATCTGTTTTTATTCTTCACCTTAGAGTGTCTGAATGTGTTACACAAATGAATCGATTCGTGTACTTGATTATACCCTGTACACATAGTGTATCAGGGTATATTGGGTTTGTTTGAACGAAATGTATGTAACGCACAGAAGGAGGGGAGGGGGACCCCAAAAAGTATATATATTCTTGATCAGGACGACAAGAGAAATTGATTGAGCCATGTCCGTCCGTCTGTCTGTCCGTCTGTCCGACTGTCCGTCCGTCCTCACCAACGGTTCTTGGAATCTATAAGAACAAGAGACTTGAAATTTGGAGGGTAGACTCGTGATGCTCGGCAGCAGATCAAGTTTATTTTTTTTTTGCCACGCCCACTCCTTCCCGCCCATTCAGCCCCACCCACTTTTTTAAATCGCTATAACTCAAACATCCAAAGAGATAGAAACATGAAAGTCGGTATGTAGACTCAGTGTGCCCTACAAAACCCCCCCTTCATGGTATAATACCAGCAGACATACGGCACTTCAATATTTACTCATACGCTTTACCACTTCTCAGTTCGATCTTAACCGCTTTCTGTGTGCTTTAATATATAAGTGCTCTATGTTATGGTATAATACCAGCAGACATACGGCACTTCAATATTTACTCATAAGCTTTTTCATTTCTCAGTTCGATCCTAACCGCTTTCTGTGTGCTTTAATATATAAGTGCTCTATGTTATGGTATAATACCAGCAGACATACGGCACTTCAATATTTACTCATACGCTTTTCTATTTCTCAGTTCGATACTAAACGCTTTAATATATAAGTGCTCTATGTTATGGTATAATACCAGCAAACATACGGCACTTCAATATTTACTCATACGCTTTTCTATTTCTCAGTTCGATACTAAACGCTTTAATATATAAGTGCTCTATGTTATGGTATAATACCAGCAAACATACGGCACTTCAATATTTACTCATACGCTTTACCACTTCTCAGTTCGATCTTAACCGCTTTCTGTGTGCTTTAATATATAAGTGCTCTATGTTATGGTATAATACCAGCAGACATACGGCACTTCAATATTTACTCATACGCTTTTCTATTTCTCAGTTCGATACTAAACGCTTTAATATATAAGTGCTCTATGTTATGGTATAATACCAGCAGACATACGGCACTTCAATATTTACTCATACGCTTTTCTATTTCTCAGTTCGATACTAAACGCTTTAATATATAAGTGCTCTATGTTATGGTATAATACCAGCAAACATACGGCTTTTCAATATTTACTCATACGCTTTACCACTTCTCAGTTTGATCCTAACCGCTTTCTATGTGCTTTAATATATAAGTGCTCTATGTTATGGTATAATACCAGCAGACATACGGCACTTCAATATTTACTCATACGCTTTCCTATTTCTCAGTTCGATACTAAACGCTTTAATATATAAGTGCTCTATGTTATGGTATAATACCAGCAGACATACGGCACTTCAATATTTACTCATACGCTTTACCACTTCTCAGTTCGATCCTAACCGCTTTCTGTGTGCTTTAATATATAAGTGCTCTATGTTATGGTATAATACCAGCAGACATACGGCTCTTCAATATTTACTTATACGCTTTTCCATTTCTCAGTTCGATCCTAACCGCTTTCTGTGTACTTTAATATATAAGTGCTCTATGTTATGGTATAATACCAGCAGACATACGGCACTTCAATATTTACTCATACGCTTTACCATTTCTCAGTTTGAGTTTCTTTCTGTGTGCTATAATATATAAGTGCTCTATGTCATGGTATAATACCAGCAGACATA
Organism: Phortica okadai; assembly: GCA_034638295.1. NCBI lineage: Eukaryota > Metazoa > Arthropoda > Insecta > Diptera > Drosophilidae > Phortica > Phortica okadai. The sequence continues at coordinate 796,106 of CM067849.1, read as the reverse complement.
CGGCACTTCAATATTTACTCATACGCTTTTCTATTTCTCAGTTCGATACTAAACGCTTTAATATATAAGTGCTCTATGTTATGGTATAATACCAGCAAACATACGGCACTTCAATATTTACTCATACGCTTTTTATACCGTGTACACATAGTGTATCAGGGTATATTGGGTTTGTTTGAACGAAATGTATGTAACGCACGGAAGGAGAGGAGGGGGACCCCAAAAAGTATATATATTCTTGATCAGGACGACAAGAGAAATTGATTGAGCCATGTCCGTCCGTATGTCCGTTTGTCTGTCCGTCCGTCCTCACCAACGGTTCCCGGAATCTGTAAGAGCTAGAGACTTGATAGCCCTACAAAACTGCATACCACAAAATCCCCCCCTTCTTTTCATTTCCCCTGCCCCAGTTATTTTCTATAAATTGCTATATCTCCAAAATTAGCAAAGTGAATATACATATTAAAAACTGCATACCAAAATTTTCCTCCCTCTTTGATGGCTTCCCCTCAGAGGCCTACAAACTTAAATATTTCGTAAAATACACATTTTTTGACCGATTTTCTTGATATTTTTAACATATTGAATAGGCGACGTCAGATCAGTATTTTTTTTGTAGATTGAGGGTGCGGCACCGCCTATCATGTGTACAGGGTATTATATAGTCGAGAATACTCGACTATACCGCCCTTACTGGTTTTGGTTATTTGGTTGGGAAAATGTGTAAACTTGGTTGCTCAAAAAACAATTATATAATAGAAACTCGACTATCCGGACCACGATTATACGGACCTTTGATTATCCGGAGTACCCCTGGTTTTAATTGATCCGGATATCCGAGTTTATACTGTAGTTGATATGGAAAACTATAAAATTTTTTGTTATGAGTTTTTTTATACTCTTCACGCAAGTGCATAGTATTATAACTTTGTCCTGAAGTTTGTAACAGCAAGAAGGAGGGGAGGGGGACCCCATAAAGTACAGACGTGTTCGAAATAATAAGAACAACAGGCTTTTAAAGTTAATTCGTTATAAAAAGTTGTCAAAAACTTTTTTTTTTATTATTTCAATTTATTCACCTTATAATACACATATTAAGCTTTAAGTATGCCGAAGGACATAATTTTTCAATGTTCCTATTTCGTATTTTGAGCAACTTTGTTGCATTAAGTCGAAAATCAGGTGTTCGAAATAATAAGAACAAAGTTAAAAAACAATCGATAGTTATGTTATACACACGGAAAATGGACATATTGGTCCTTAAATTTAATATGAAGTTGCTCCTCCTTCGTTATTTAACACTTCGACACATCTGGACCTCATAGATTCTATTAGGGCACGGCATAATGAAAGTGGGATAATCTCCCATTGATTTTTTCCCTACATGCCACATTTCATCAGCATTTTTTGGTCTAGCATGTCTTACTCCTTTCTTAACATCAATCTAAAGGTGTCCTATTGGGTTCAGGTCAGGTGATTGTGCCGGCCACTCCAGCAAATCAATTTTTCGAGATCGAAAACACTACTTAATTTTCTTCGATGTTTGCTTGGAATCGTTATATTGCTGATAAATCAACCCTAATGGCATTTGCTCTTCAGCGTAAGGTTACATGACAGCTTCCATTAGGGTTTCAACGTAATAGTTGCCATCCATGAAACCTACAAGCCTAGCTATAGGCCTAAAACAATTCCATAAAAATCGTCTCCATATCATAAGACTTAGACTTCCGTGTTTAATGGTCCATGTTGAGTATTTAGCATTATATTCTTGCTTATGAGGACGTCTTACATAGTGTCCATCTCTTCCAGTATCAAATTGAACAAGTTTTGTTTTGTCTGACCATAATATATTGCGCCAAACGTTGTCAGGTTAGTTTTGAAATTTTTTGGCAAACTAAATCCGGTGTTTTATATGCACTGGATTTAATTGAGTCCAACTGGATGCTAACTATTACGTTGAAACCCTTATGGAAGCTGTCATGTAACCTTACTCTGAAGAGCAAATGCCATTAGGGTTGATTTATCAGCAATATAACGATTCCAAGCAAACATCGAAGAAAATTAAGTAGTGTTTTCGATCTCGAAAAATTGATTTGCTGGAGTGGCCGGCACAATCACCTGACCTGAACCCAATAGGACACCTTTAGATTGATGTTAAGAAAGGAGTAAGACATGATAGACCAAAAAATGCTGATGAAATGTGGCATGTAGGGAAAAAATCAATGGGAGATTATCCCACTTTCATTATGCCGTGCCCTAATAGAATCTATGAGGTCCAGATGTGTCGAAGTGTTAAATAACGAAGGAGGAGCAACTTCATATTAAATTTAAGGACCAATATGTCCATTTTCCGTGTGTATAACATAACTATCGATTGTTTTTTAACTTTGTTCTTATTATTTCGAACACCTGATTTTCGACTTAATGCAACAAAGTTGCTCAAAATACGAAATAGGAACATTGAAAAATTATGTCCTTCGGCATACTTAAAGCTTAATATGTGTATTATAAGGTGAATAAATTGAAATAATAAAAAAAAAAGTTTTTGACAACTTTTTATAACGAATTAACTTTAAAAGCCTGTTGTTCTTATTATTTCGAACACGTCTGTATATATATTCTTGATCAGCTCGACAAGACGAGTTGATATAGCCATGTCCGTCTGTCCGTCCGTCCGTCCGTCCGTCTGTCTGTGTATATGCTATCTCCTCCCACAGTTTTGAAGATATCGAGCTGAAATTTTGCAGGGAGTCTCCTCTAATGTGTGGTCAAATCATTGGTCGGAACCGGCCATATCGGATTATTGGAACTGGTAGCCCCCATACGAAATGAAGAAGAAAAACAAATTTGAATCGTTGTATGGAAAACTTTTTTGTTTTGTAAGATAGAGGGCTGAAATTTCAAACATAGTAGTTTTACATAGTCCGACATAATGCCTGAAAGTTTGATTGAGATTGGGCAACTAGAACTGGTAGCTGCCATACAAAATGAAGAAGAGGAAGAGAAATTAAGATTTAACGTAGTTGTATGGAAAACTTTTTTGTTTTGTATGATAAAGGGCTGAAATTTTAAACATAGTAGTTTTACATGGTTCGATTAAATGCCTGAAAGTTTGATTGAGATCGGGCAACTGGAACTGGTAGCTGCCATACAAAATGAAGAAGAGGAAGAGAAGCAATATTCACGTCGTTGTATGGAAAACTTTTTTGTTTCTTAACTTATTGACTTGAAACTTCACAGTTATGTTCTTGGGGAGGCATTAAAACTATTTTGACAAAAATGGGCATGGTTACGCCCACTTTTATCAAAAATCAATAATTTGCATATCTCTGATACCCAATGAGCAAAAACAATGAAAATTTGTATATAGGCTAATTAGATGAAGAGAAAATATATTCAGTCAAAAAAATAGGCGTGGCACAAGAAATAAGCGTGAAGAGTATTTAAGCTTCAGCCTTGCTGAAGTTAGCGTCCTTACTGGTTTTTTTTTAACTTAAATTTTTAAGTACTTAGTAAAACATTTGCTTTAGTCATAGTGCACATTTCGTCAACAAAAAAATAATTTAAAAAACCAGCTTTTGTCGTGATAATTTAATAATTTTGCACGGTTCTGCATTTAAGGTGCTTTGTATTTTTGTGCACAACTGTAACAGAAAAGTTAAAAGTATTTCTGTTGTATGACGCATTACAATTTTTTAAGACTCCTCACACCATTATGAAAATATACAGATTATTCGAGTGATACTATGGGTCAGGGTACATTAAGTTTGTTTGAGACTAATAGTATGTATGAGAGAAGTAAGCTCCTCTTATTTATTTATTATTTTGATTCTTTTGCTTGTCTTCGTAAGCTTTATAAGCTGGTAAAAAACGCAAGACTTTGCAGAAGGTGTTGCAAAATCTTTCTATATAAAAACGATTGCGATTGCCACCGCAGCCAGAATATCGGAACAATGTGCAACGATTTGTCGTGTGGTCAAAGTACCATTTCATTTGCGGCTGGTGACATTTCCCATACTCAGGCGGCGAAATGCAAATATCTGTCAGATAGTTAAGTGCATTTTTAATTTTAATTCTTAAAATTTCATGAACTCACGCGAAGCACTCCTAGTTACATCAGCGTTTGAAGGCGCTAGTAGAAAAAGATATGTGACGTAGAACAAAAAGAAAGACATATTTAAAGTAAGCACGAGATATTCTTCATTATCAAACCGAAACTTTATAGAAACTGTGTTAAGCTTTCGACAATCGCTAATAGAAATGAGCATCGAAGTTTTTTGTTGACGAAATGAAACATCTTGGAATTGAAATGAGTTGCAGTTTGCTGCTTTATTTACATGAAAAGTACATTTTTGCTTTTGTTATACAATAACAACTAAAAATATTCGATGTTCAGCGCTATATGTGTTTCTATGTTCCAACTGATTCACTGAAAATATTTTTAATAACAAAAAATGTATGGAGTTCACTCTCTTTTTAATCGTCAAGAAGATAGTATTCAGAGACTGTCGGCTTTTTTCCCTTTTTCAATACGTTGGTGCGTTCAACATGATAGATTCGACAGGTCCCTTTGCATTGCTTCCTAGTGTAGAAGCGGTTCGAGTTGCCGCCACAGCCCGAATACATGAATGGCAAGCACTTGAACTCCAATTTGTCATAGTACCACATCACTCGGCGACGTTTACAATTGCCATAACTTGGTGCTCCTGAGCACTTTACTGCAAGAATGATTTAAATATTTACATTAAAATTTGCTCCACGAATTTTTAATTCAAATACTTGCAACCGATTTCATTGAAATTTTTGAAATTTTTCTTTGTTGTTGTGATTTTGCGGTAAAGACTTTTTGTTGTTCTTTCCGTTTGGTTTATAGATGAAGTGTTATTACATAAGTAGATTAAAATGAATGCAAGTACTAAAGGTGCCAGAATTTTTGACTTAATGTGCATGTTGAATAGATGCCAAATCAAATTTAAAATGAGTTTGAGGTGCTTTGTAGTGTAGCGCTGCAACTCAACTAAGGTTGAAGATCGGAACTTGTCTTATACATATTTATAAGAAAGTTACTTATTGAAAAAAAAAACCGAAAGTCAACTGCTGACGACAAATGTTTTCCAAAATCAGACTGTAGCCGCAAATGTTTTCTAAAGCTTCAAAACATGTTTCACATAAAATGTAATGTTTTTTTAGCAAAGACCTTTACTGCTATAAAAGCAACTGCATTGATGTCTTGCAAAATCATTCGCACAGAAGCAGTTCGTTCTATTAGCGGGTAATGTTGTGGATAAGATCCCTAATCCTTTTTATTTTGCTGTCTACATTGAGCAGCTTGGCGGCGGTCGATCGTGGAGGATCGATAGTGCTGGAGCCTTTCGAATTACGCAAATGTAAGATCTTGTTGTGAACCTTTTTTTTGTATAAAGTAAAAAAAAAATTTTTCAGTGATTTGTAATCGTCCACCTGATTATGGCAAATGCAAAGAACGTCGTCAAATGTGGTATTACGATAAAAATAAATCAAAATGTCTAAAATTTTTTTTCTCAAATTGTGGCGGCAATGAAAATCGCTTTTATACTCAGCAGCAGTGTAAGGAACTCTGTGAAATCGAGGATATTAAATATGAAAAGGAATTTAATTGAATATTGTGTTAACTTGTCGTTTAATAAAACCAAAGAAAAGTCAAATGAATTATTATAAACCAGATACACGTTGCTGATGATAACCCCAACGAGATGAGGTCAATTCTTTTTTCAATTCCAGCGTTTGACACCACTTGTCAATTATGTACGCATATGGCTGCGTATTAACAACAACAGTTAATGAAAAAAAAGCAGAAAAAATAATGAAACGCAAGAAAGACTTTCCCATGCTAATAACTGGTTGAAGTAAAGCAACAAAAATAAAATTAAAAAAAAAAAACACATAAAAATGAATAAAGACTGAAAAGCAAGAAAAATATCATTGCGGGAAATAAAGATAATTTACACAAAGGCAGCGCGTAAATTCAACTTTAATTTGAGCCGGTTTCACAGGCGATTTTCATGTTGTTATTGGTGTTGTTGCTGCTTGATGTTCGCTGTTTGGTGTTGTTGGCTGTTGGCTATTGGCGCTGCTGCAGCTATGAACCATGACGTCTTGTTGGTTTTTATAAGGCTAAATACGTTAAGCATTTGATCATGCGAATATTAATTGGCAAACACCACAGCCAGACAGACAGGCAGTCAGGCAGACGGACGGACGGACGAACGGACAGACAGATGGAGCTAGAGACGGACAAGACAGATGGCGACGAGTCGGACAGCCGTTTGCTGAGCTAGCCAAACAAAACGAGCGAAGATCGTCCTCAAGTTGTTGTCAATGAGCGTGGCCTGCGTTGTTCGCGCTGAAGATGCACGCGTACGTGCATGCGTCAATCGAAGGGGTTGTGCAGCGTTGGGGTCTGCGGGTCTGAGCATGCATAGATACTTAATAAAATACATGATAGCGGCTTCCTTTGCGCACCATTTTTTGCATCGTGCTGTGCAATGGTTGATTTGTAGTTCTCGTTGTTGTTGTTGTTGTTGGTGTTGGTGTTGTTGTTGCTGTTGTCGTTGGCAGCCGTTTATGCTCAGCTCAGCTGATAGTCGCAGTTTATGCACGCACAAGCTGCAGTTGTGTAAGCAGACAAGTCATACTCACGCGTTGCGTTACGTATGTATCTTTTGCTTAACGGTTTTTCTTTTTTTCAACATTCGTAAACTCTGATTGTCGTTCAAATGCATTTCATTCTACGCTTCTTCGCCCCCTTTCGGCGGAGCTTTAAGCATTTGTTAGCTGCCTTTGAGTATTTATTGAATGAACGTGTAATTTGTGAGAAGGTTTATCGCAATTTTATTATTATCATCAATGTTGTTATTAATATGACTTTATCAATATTATGCATGATTATTATTATTTCAATTCAAATTGCGTGACTCAATGGCTTATTTTTGTATTTCTTGTGAGTTCAACGAAATCTTTAGCTTTGTAGATTTTTATTGCCTCAGCAAAATTTCCATTCGATGTTGGTTAATTTTAAATTTTTATTGTAATTATTCAACTGGAAAAAAGCCAAATAAAAGAACTTTGGAATATTTGAATTATTTCTTTATTGATTTATTTTGTTTTTGTATACCTCACTTAATATTGTAGCTTTCTAAAGACATTTAAAATTTCGAATTATTTTATTTTTGGCATGAAAACAATTTGCATAGTTTTTTGTTTATATTTTGTTTAAACGTTTTTTTTTTGTTTTGCTTTGAATCAGACCCATAGAATACAATCATTGAAGTAACGACTTTATAGCATCGTACTTTTTCTTTTTTATTATATTTCTGTTAATTTAATTTCGAAGTACGTTTCGTTTATTTATATTAACTCATATATATGTTTTATTATATTTTTTATTTGGCTTTACATTTCGCTTCTATATACCAGATAATGACGTTTATTAGTTTATATAAATCCATATTTCTATCTCTCTTATACATTCATTTTCTCACGCACATACAATAACTGGAATAGTATCGAGTAACAATCGGTAAATTTTTATATTATAATCTCTGCTATCATAAATTATTTTCATGCATAAATTGTTCGTTTAGTAAAGGTACTCCATATGAAATTGTACCACAAAGCAGGCTAACATTCACGAAGCGTACAAAGAGTTTCAACAAAAAATCAACAAAAAAATTCAACGAAAAAAATTAAGGAAAAAAAAATGTGAAAAAAAATTATAACTAAATAAATATATATTTAAACAGAAAACAAATTAACTTTAAAAATTGTTTCACAACGAGTCACAACACGGCTAAGCCATTAATATAAATTAATTAATTTACAATTGGAATTTAACTAAAGGACTAGCTTCTTCTTCTTATAATTTTCGAGATTTTCATTTTTTTTTTTTAAATGCAGACACCAAAATTTTTTCTTTTAAATAAATGCAACTACTTAAATTAACTTTAAAATAATTTTTGTAAGCTTACACAGCTTATAACTTGTAAATTTTGTTTTTTTTTTATAAATTTTTTGTTGGTTTTAAATCTTTGAAATAATCTTATCATAACAACACTCATAAATATCATATTTTTTGATTTTTCTTTACTTTTCGTTTATATTTTATTCGTTTCTATATTTTTGCCAATGGAAATTATTTTTGGGATATGATTTTCATTACTTTGAATTGCTTTAAATCTTCGTTTTTGGCTTTTCCTCATACGTTTGCGCGATTCATTTATATCTTAAATATGGTTTAATTTTACATACGCTTTTCTGCTAACAATCTTAAATTTTTTACTTAATTAATATTAGTATAAGTATATGTTGGTATTTATTGTTGTTGTTTGTGTTCTGCAAAAATGTTCTAAAACAGCTTTTATTTCATTAAAGTTTGTTGTTTGATTCAAAAGAGTATAGATTTTAGAGAAAATTGCATTGCTATTATTATTTGTTAAATTTTTTTTTGTTTTGTATATAAATGCTGCGATATATGTATACGTCATTATATTAAATTTTTGTATTTTGCATTTGAAATTAATAAAATTATGATTTATATTACGTTTTTATTTTGCATATTTGTCGGAGTTTTTTGTAAAAAAAAAAATTGGTTACACAATTTCGTTGTTGTTGCTGTTGTTATCAACAACATAATTCACCCACCTAAGCCGTCAATATCATATAAAAACAGTATTTTTTTTTCTCGATAAAAGTGTCTAAAAACTGTGATTTATAAGTAAAATTGTTTTCTCATTATGTTACAAAAACATTTGATTGTTTTAAGCTCAATAATAGTTAATAATAAAAATGTTGTGCGTTTGTAAAAATTTTTGTGTTTGAAAGTATTTTGTTATGTTCTTGTTATCTTTTCATTGCAAAAATTGTATATTGTGCTTATATATACCATATATAAAAAAAGAGAGGAACGCATACGTGTATAAAATATACTGAAGAAAATATGTTTGCCTTAGTATTTAAGGTTTCGACTAGTATCGTTTTGGCCTTTAATTTTACATATTCCTTGAAGTCTTGAAGTCTTAAGTAAAAAGACTACTAAATTTCACACTTTGTCACTTTGCAAATCTTTTATTTTCTTGCCAATTATTTTGTTTATCGTTTCTTTTACCAGAGGTGTACCAAGCAAATGAGTTTCGCCAGCAGAGTGGCGCCGAATTTCTTACCGCCATCGATGTTTTGTTGCAGCCGTGCCTATTTGTGCGTCACTGCATTACAGAACTCGCCTTGGAGAAGGCCATTGTCGAGTGCAGAGGGCGTGGTCGAAATGCCATCGCGCAATGCCAGCTGATAAGCGACTTCGAAGGCTTGACCTAGCGTCAATATGATTTCAGTTGCGAGATCCTTGTGATAACATCGATTATTGCAATTATGCGACGATATGAGAGTTGCTTAAAGAACTTACCGTGCTCTCCACGCTAAAGACGTGACAGTAGTGAATATCCTGTTCCTTTGTAATGTAGGCAAAGTGACGCAAATCGTCAGCATCTTGACAGGCGCAGTTTATGTTCTGTATTTCATGCTCGCAGATTGTGTGCTATAGATAGTAGTGATAAATTATCAAAGGAATTAGGGTCCAAATTTGGCATGCTTACCTGTTGCGCTACGTCAATGAATTCTACGCCACGATGTGATATTGCGAGGCAGAGCAGCGCACGTCTCTGCTGACGGTTGAATGAACTGTTTTGTGCTAGTTGATGTTGTTGTTCAGACTGTTGCGTTTCGGCATTGGAAGACATATTATTTGATTTGAATTTTTGTATAGATTTGCGTGTTGACTCAGTGCCACGTAGTTCCTTCACAACCGTTGAGCCAAGGTACTGAAATGCCAATCAAATAATGAGCATTGGTCAACTTACAGTTGGTGTAAGTGTTAGTACTTACATAAACCTCGTATTTGATTTGCTCATTGAGCAATGTGTTGGCAGAGTGCCGCCATTTTGTGCGCAGATTTGCAGGTAATCCAAGCAGTAACTCTGAGGGCGCACGGATCTGCAATTGCGGCGTTGGCGTTGGCTTTCTACTGCTGCTGCTGCTGTTGTTGTTATTATTATTGTTTGTCGGCACCACGGGCGGCTGCGGCGCAGGTCTGTTAATGTGTGGGAGATCATTAACATCAGTTGGAATATTAAAATGTATCATACAATAAACCCACCGGTTTTTACGATAACCCGTAATGGAGTTCCTATGCTGTACTGGCGCTGCCGTTGTTAACGGTTGTTGAGCAACCGCCGTTGGTTCCTTGCCGCCATTGGAAGCCATTTTGTTTGTGCTATTGCTTTCGGCTAGCGGTGTTTTCACCGATTTAGGCTCACGCATTTGACGTATGTATACAAGCGATTGCAGAATACGACGACGATGACCGAGCTTGTTGATTTCGAGCACCGTCTGCAGTTCTACATCCCATACGCCGCAAACGCTTTCGATGGTGTTGTAGAGATGCTTACTGCATGAGCATAAATTAATTAAATATTATATTATTGAAAGAAGGATAAAAAACTTACTTGAATGACTCATTGTATTCGGGCAGTGCAATGCTATTGAGCCACTGACTAAGTGTGCTGACACCCTTCGACTGTGTCGACTTGGACGACGTGGCAGAGGGCTTATTCTCCTGTTCCGTTTTATTTAACATTTGTGGCTGGAACTCAGCCTGTGGCAGTGTATTTACAAATCGTAATAGTTTTGTTGCATCCTTTTCTGGTATATCCAACATTTGTAGATCGCTCTCCTCGAAAACATTGTTCTATATGTTAAAAAAGTTTAAAGTGTGTCGGACAATGTTTTTTTTTATATAAACACTCACCACAAATTTGTAATTATCGTAGCCATTTTCAAAGAGCAAGCGCTCCAGATGCAGCAAACTAGCGCCGCGTAGACGCAACGCCAATTCTCGGCGTTCTGGCGCTACCTCAAGATCCTCAAAGTCCAGTTCAATGTCGTGCGTAGGCGTTATGTCCGTATTAAGGATGCCGCTGCCGAAGGACTCAATAATCTCCGATATCTTCTTGCGTGCCTCCTCCGCATTGAATGGACTAAGCAGGCTGCTCTCTGTCATTGGATCGGCAGTGTTTGTGACAAAGTTCTGGCTGATGCTTTGGGTGCTTAATTTCTCGGCCTCATCTTCATCGTGTGATATTTTCACTGACTCTCCGGTGTTAATTTTGTTGAGTCCGTTTGTGGTGTTGCTACAAATCGATTGCTCCGACTTCGTGTCGTTATCCTTGCGCGGTGGTGGTTGCGGTTTGATAAGCTTTCTTTCGGGCAGCATGGGCTTAGTGGGTATTGGTGGTCTTACCGCACGAGACTGCTGAGCTTCTTTGTCTTTTTCGGTATCGCAAACATTTTTTGTCGTTTTCCATTCGTAAGTTGTCGACTGGCATGTTGCGCCTTTGAGCAAACCGGCAAAGGGGGCATCACTCACATACTCCTCAACGCAGTCGGTCGAAAGGCTGTGTTCCGAGCAGGAGATGCTTGAACTAAGTGAACCTGAGGAACCTTGTGTGCCACTTGCGTGGTAGAATGGTATGACTGTATTAGTCGGTGGCGAGTGATCGTAGGCGAATTCATAGCTGGTCGTTGCAATGACAATGGGCTTGGGTGGTGTGCTATTTGAGTCGATGTTAATTTGTTGATTTTGTTGTTGTTGTTGCATTTGTAGCAGCGCCGAGCGTCGTTTGTATTCTTGACTGAGTGGTCGTATACGTTCGTGTATGGTGCGCTCGGCTTGGCTTGATGAGGGCGGTGGATGATCTGGTGTCGGTGGCTGCTTGTAGTTAGTCGGACTGCTAGGTATTTGCTGCTTTGGATCGCTATTGCTATCGCTTGACTGCGAGCATTGTTCCTTGTCTGTCATGCCAATTGAACTAAAGCAATTTTAAGTGGAAAGAAAAAATATTTATCTCTCTTAGTGAAGAGGTTGTGGGAGCACTTACTAGCTATTACGATTCCGTTTGAGCTTTCGGTTTGGATTGTATGACTTTAGAGTTGGATTCTCGCAGTTAATGATCTCTTTCGACAGGGTGCTTGTACCATTGTTGTTGTTAGTGCTATTCTTACGTGGTGCTGGTATTGGTCGCTTAATGGAGTGTGAGTTGTTTGTCTCTTCAAGCGAATTGGACACAAATGTTTCACTACCGGTGGCGCTGGAACTTTGACGATCGAGCATATCGTCTGAGGAAGACGGAGATTGTTATTTCATTAAATGATTCTACGAATTGCCACAACTTACTGCTTGAGCTTAGCGGCACGCCCACTGCCGAACGTGAGCTTTCGCGTGCACTGGCATAGATTGGATCCTTACGTTGGCGCTCGCGCATTTGCATCTCATCAAAGCTCATGCCACCCACGCTGCCATGACTCTGGTGGGAATAAGGACTGTCGTTTGAAGGACTACGCTGTTGACGTCGTGCATTTTGCAACTGCTGCTGATGATTGGGCGATGTATAGCTAAACTGTTGCTGCTGGCCAGTATGAGTGGGTGATACGGAAAGATTGCGACGTGGTGGTTTCTTGGGTGGTGCAGTTGCTGGTGCAAAGGTACTCATGTGCACGGTTTGGTTGCCATAGCCGATAATGCCACCTGGAACAGGATATGTTAATAGAACAATTACTTGATTATGGCGGGAGGCTGTGAGATTTAGTACCTGTGGAAGAGCGAGAGCGCGGCGATACCGAAGCCGGCTCGAAACTGCTCATTGAGGATGAGGGACTAATGCCCAGTTCACTGTAGTTCGATTGGAGAAGAACAGAAAGAAGGCTTGAATCATGTTGTAAGGCACATTACACGCGCTATGCTCGCTTACGATGAAGTTGTCGTTTCGGCGTGCATGTGCGTGCAGATGTCTGTTAAATTAACAATGTGACAACATGTTGATGGCTTACTTGTGTGAGGTATTGGAGTGACTATGCACAGGGGAGTTGATGTCATGGTAGAACCTGTTGTTGCTGCCACCGCTGCTGCCGCCAACGTCATCCGGTTGCAAGCTGCTGTCCAGCGATTTACCACCATTGATGTTGCCAACGCCACCACCGCCGCCGCCGCCAGTGCTGAAGCGTTGCTTGCTGTAGGAGGATTGTTGCATGGAATGTGAATGATTAAGCAAATGATTATTCGAATTGAAGTGATAATGATTGTTATGTTGTTGCTTCTGATGGTGTAGTAGTTGCCCGGAGCGTGCTGCTGCAGCTGCCGCCGATGAGATTGCCGGCGGCAGCTGTGGATGATGCCGATAGATGACACCATCTTCACCTTCGTCGGTGTCCATTTGATTGCGGAAATCTGTAAAGTGTAATGAAGTAGATTTGAGATTCGAATAGAACGGAAGCAGAGGCGATACACACTGTTTATAACGGCAATAATATGCTTGGTAACGTGTGGTGGAAACTCCTTCAGTATGTCCAATGCTGTGCGACCCTCAGCATCGGTGGCATTCAAATCGATGCCAGCCTTGAGTAACGTCCGCACAACATTCTCCTTGCCACACAGCGCCGCTTCATGCAGTGCGGTGCCAGAGGGCGTCTGCAGATTAACACAGACACCGGCGGCGAGCAAAACTTCGACAACGCTTTTGTGGCCATTGCGACTGGCCAAATGCAGACAGGTGTGCGGAAATATGTTGCGTGTAGGCGTGGCCGGTGACGATGAGTTTACAGAGGGTGATGATGGCGATGGCGTCGACACTGAGCCCGAATGTGGCAGTGGCGATGAGTGTCTCGACTTGTTGTGCGTCTGTGAGATGCGTTCGTGCAGCGGCTGTTGCTGATGATTGCCTTCAATTGCTGCTGTGCTGAAGGGGGCAATCAGCTCGGGATGGGCGCGTATTAACATTTGCACTGCCTGTAGCCGTCCATACTGAGCCGCCAGGTCAAGTGGTGTTTCACCGCGTGAGTTGCGCATATTCGGATCGGCATCGTGCGCCAGCAGTAAGGCCAGTGCGCCTTGATGGCCATGTTGCGCTGCACAGTGCAGCGGTGTCTCATTCTCGATTGTTTGTAGATTAGCACTTGCTGGCCGATAGGGATGTGTGAGCAACATTTTGACGATCTCTGTTTCTCCCGCCCACGATGCCAAGTGTAGCGGTGAAGAGCCACGGGAATCGGGTAGATTTGGCGATGCTTCATGGGCGAGCAGCAGGCGAACAATATCGTGGTGGCCATTGAGACAGGCGTGGTGTAGTGCTGAGTAGCCGCCGCTATCCTGCACGTTGACGCCGGTGCCGCGACGCAGGCTCGCCAGTGGACCAGCGCGTTTCGCTTTCTGTGTGAGTACCTTTTCGATGTAGCCAACGTTGCCGTTGCGCGCCGCCTCTAGGAATTCCTGATCTTTGCCCATGGCGCGGCCTTGTATGTTCTAGTGTGTGTGTTTAGGCGCGATGGAGTTTGGTCGAGTATATTGCGACTGCATTTTTTAAAAGAAAAAACCGTTTGAGATGAAGTTAGTACATCTATTTAAATCTTTTCCTATTAAGGTTGCTTTCAAACTTCACTTAATTTCCTTCATCACTTTCCAATTTATCTTACACAGAATTTAAAAAAAGACTAAATACATTCTTATTTTATCAGTCTCTGTGTCTTCATGACTGCCTGAACACGTTAATGATTTTCATTAAATAAATTCTAGAGGAAACTCAGGCCATCGTTTAACGCTAATGGTCGTCGTCACTCCTCAAGGTCTGCATTAGGTAAAAGGAATGCTACACAAACATGCCTTTAGGATTTTTCTTTGCCATCAAGTGCACTCAGAGCAACACATCGTCATTAAAATTAAACAATATTTCATCATGTCGAGGGTCTCAATGCGTGCAGCTCTTGAAATATTTAACAGACGCAAGGTATAGCAGCTGAAAACGTGGCTGTCGTCTTTGTCAGGGCTTTCAGAGTGGAAATGTGTGATGACAGACAAAATGTCTACTCAAATCGCGCCATTGTTATGCGCCGAAAAGCAGACTTCCTTTCCATGATAACTTGATTTAAGAGTGGGCAAAAAGATTACGCTAACGACTGCAACAGATAATCACCTGATTACACGAGAAGATGTGCTCACACAGACATAAAACTGAACAAAGGTAGGTTAGGTCTAGTCACAAAGCAAAATACAAAAAACAAGAAAAAAGCGCAAGCAATTGCAATCTTACTACAGAAATAGAGAGTAGAAATCTGGTGTGATACAGGGTGAGAGAGTGAGAGTCATTGTGTGTCATATAAAAGCGTGAGAGCGACAGGGGGAGAGAGCGTGTGCATTTATGCAAAGTTGAGAGCGCAGGGTCGAGGGTTACTGCGAGCCCCGCCCCACAGCTTGCCAATGCCAACG
Organism: Phortica okadai; assembly: GCA_034638295.1. NCBI lineage: Eukaryota > Metazoa > Arthropoda > Insecta > Diptera > Drosophilidae > Phortica > Phortica okadai. The sequence goes on along the minus strand of CM067849.1, from coordinate 780,763 downwards.
ACTGTGTTGTTGTCGCCTTCCTTCTCCAAAACTCCAAAAGTTAAATAACAAACGTAATACGACGAGATACTTCTGAATGCATGTCAAAGCATGTGCTAAGAGCGAAAGGCCGAGTGAGTTAGGTGGGTGTGTGTGTGGGTGGGGGGGAACCAGAATGCGGGCTAGTGCCTTTATGGCTGCTGCTTCCGATGTGCTGGTTAGAGTTGTCGTATTTAATTGAATCTACGCACGATGGAAGCAAAAAAAAAAGAATACTTATGTACATAAACGAAAATTCCAATTCCAAACAACAAAAGTGTGCTTTCAAAACGGAAATTGAAGCATGTGAATGAATAAAACAGGCAGCTGCTTGCAACAACAACAACAACCACAACAGCAACAATAAAGTTGACAGCAATTTGCTGCTATTATAATTTTTATAGTCCATAATTGGGTCAAAGGATATTGACCTGGGTAAGTTGCAAGCAAATAACGGAAATGGGCATGAAGCGGCTCGAAGTAGCTATAAAGCCATGTCTAGAATTAAACAGAATGCCTTGGGAACTTTGTGGCCAGCCAGTCTGGCATTTGCATAGAGCATCAAATCTTGATTTTCTGTTGTGGATTTAATACTTTGTCAACCATTAATCAACATTTTCCTTATTTTTATAAGCCACAATTTATATTCGGACAAAGCCATATTTGTTGGAACTGCCAAATTGGCAGAACTAATAACTTTTTCTAATTTTAATAATGTTGTTTTTGTCGGTTTTGTTTGGTTTTGACACTTCCGCATACGGAAAACGGAATTTGTGTTCTGTATGCTGCACTTAAAAGGCGTGTACCCGTTATCTTACACACATACAAACATATACAGAAATATATACGCACGCTCACAGATACTTTTTCATCACACACACGCACACACATTTTCTTACTGGATTTTCAACACTCATAGTTTTTCGCAATTTACCTTAACGCGTTGATTAAATTTGTTGTTTGCTGTTTTCGTTTGTTGTTGTTGTTTTCACAATTTTTTTAAGCTTATGCATAAGTGAATCACTGTCAATTTGTTTTTATGAGATAATTTGCTTTTTTGTTGTTTTTTTTTGGTTTGTTTGTTTGTTTGTGGTCGCTGTAATTTTTCAAGACTGTAATTTTCTGTAATTTATGTGCCGTTTCAGCGTCGTAAGAATTTTGCTGGCACTTTTTGTTGAGCTACGCGCACCGTTCGTTGTACTCGTACAAATGTATCTGATTGTGTTTTTGGGCTGAGCGTATTTTGGGCTGTCTCGATGCGTCTCGTATAGTTTTAGGTATGATTTCGTTGCTGTCGTTGTCGCCTTCGTCGATGTCGTTCGTCGGCATACTCTAATGAAAGTTGTAGATTCATTTCGTTTGGCGCTTTCACTCACAGTATGCCCTCAGAGTATTACTACATACACGCGCTCTCTCCCTCTCTCTCATTCTCTTGCTGAAGTGCGCGAGCGCAAGAATGTGGGAGAGAGAAATATACTTTTTTTTTGTATAGTATTAATTCATTTGTTTATGTCTTTCGTTTCAACATTTGCTCTGTTTACGTCTGTCACTTATTTTTGTATTTTTTTTTTTTTGGGCGAGCATGAGCGATAGTAATATTTACATACGTGGAGAGCAAGTGTATCTATGCACCGTGTTGAGGTGTGTGCCGTGTTTGCCGACGAAATATTGACAAGTGTTGGGGCAGGCGGGCGTGTTTTGAGGGTTGACAGTCAGACAATTTTTGAAAATTGCTAACTTGAAGTCGAATTCAGTATGGATTGAATTTTAAAAATGTCTCCGTAATAATATTTTTAACTAAATGCAAGATCAAATACTTGTCTCAACATGAGACATTACATCCCACGAAATTTCTTTTCTATTATTAAGCAACTTTAGACTTTCATATTTAAACATTGTTCTTTCAACTCAATTTGCAACGCTTTCAACGCATGACGAATCTTTCAACACATCGTTTCAAATGTACATCGTTCTTCGGTGTTTTCCCCACTTCGTCAACGCTTCAGCCGGACAGAGTAAAAATACTCATTGAGTAGCACACAACTGATTTGTGAGTAAACGACCTCATAGTAAACAAACCACTGAGCGAGCGTAAAGCAAAAAAAAATATAACATAATGAAATGATATGATGAAAACATGTCAACAAAAAAAGATACTCAATGCGATTTCTTTTCCATCTATCCATTGTCAGTTGCTCATTTTTGCTCTTCTGCTGTTGACATTTTTCTTCTTAGACGCCCGCATAATAAATGCAAATGCGCTCGTACTCTCATTTTTTCATGCTCGCAAACTTTCGCTCGCTCTTTGTGTGTTCTGAGCTGCGCAGCCGCAGTCGCATTTGCTATTGAAGCTTTGTTATCAAATTAGCATTGACGCTCGCCGCTGCTCACTCTCACTCCAACTCGGTCTCATGAGCTTAGCGTTCATTAATTATTAATAATAAAAATCAAAGCAAAAAAATCGACAAAAAAACATGCAAAAAGCATTCCAATGAAAACTGATTAAGACTTTTAAGAAATTTGTTATCGTGAGCCAGACCTGCAAAGTCCAACGTGCTTGCAAGATCTTGATTAGGTGACTCAATACGACGTTGCATCGATACCACCTCGAGGTGCCCACTGGCTTATTATCAACTAAATATTTATATATGTATGTAAGTAGAAACGAAATACTGCTGAGTAACTGGGCTGAGTGTAAATTACGCATAGAGAGTACTTTTTCAATATAATTTTTAAAATACTTACATATTCATTATAGCAGATCCGATTATAGTTCTCCGATCTCGAACGCTGGGGTGTGGCATCGCCCATATGTACTCTCTTGGCCCTTATAATTTCCATAAGTTTGAAATATTCGAAGTTCAATCAAATAGAATGCAATTACAAATAAACAAACAACTACAGAGATATGGATATACTTGCGAAAAGATAATTTATAAGGCAACATAAACGTAAATACACAAATCGTCCAAAGATCGAATGAACGAACTCGGACAAATGACCGCGGGGCTCATTAGTACCGGAATCTAAGGCGATCGAGTGAGTGAATTTAACCAAGTGAAACCGAAAAGGCCAATACAATGCGCTAATGGTATCCAACAGAGTCGGCAATGCAACATTCATCAATCATAGATGGACAAACAGACGGACGGCCTAAGACTTCAGGGGGAAATTGGCGGTCGCTTGTTATGGGGGGGGACCAGACCAGACCAACAAAATAAACTTACTCATTCATTCAGTTAGTCCGTCAGCTATGCAGTTCAGAACGCCAACAATTCAACAGAAATAGACAAGTAGACAGACATTTTGCCGTTGTGATAGATTGATTTGGTAGTAAATATCAAGTCAATTACACATTTGCAACAGGCAGACACGTGTAGCATTTGGAGTAATCAGGGAACGGCGGGAAATGGGAACTCTGAAGTTCAATGTGTTGCAGTTTGCGGTCGAAGGTGTCCATTTGGCATATGCCACACATTTGTTGTGGCACCGTCAACGTGCGACTCCATCAACTAAGCGCGCAACACTCCTGTCTCTTTCTCTCCATCTCTCTCTCTCTCTCTATCTCTGTCGCTCTGTTGTTCACTCACCTTCGCTTAATCCCTAGCTCTCAAATAACAGCACAACAGTTTAAATACATGCCACAGCATGTGGCATTTATGCACCACCTTTGTAGAACCATAACCGTTGACACTACATTTTAGTTGTGTGAGGCAGTGTGTGGGCGCGCAGTCGTAATCTCGGACGATTGTTCAAAGGTTCACAACAACAAACTGGGCTGAGTATGAGTCATATTGCAGCTATGCTGCTTGCCGCATGGTGTCACAACAATTCATACATTTTTGGGTGTTTATTTTGATCCAAGCAAGTATAAAACTAAATCATTTTTATTATCCTATGACTCTATATTTATTTATTAAATTAGTTCCTAAGGGAACGACCATTAATTCGGAGAGCTTTTGTACTTGAAATTTAGACCTCTCCTCTCCTTTTGAGTAAGGGCTTTATATAAAATTCCCTCTAAAGTATGCCACGTCTCATAACTAATATAGATTTTCATCAGACATTGACCATTTAAACCTTACTCATTAAGAAGATCCGATAAAAATAGTTTGATTCAATTTGATGGTCTTTTCAAGGTAACAATTGGGGTTGAGGGTATTGCTCATATGAGATTTGTCTCATGGTCTCAAGTAGTTACAGATTTCTGCCACTTTAATACATTTATTACAAACAGCAAGTAGATTTATAAAAATACTTAATATATAAATATTTAAAAGTGCTTGCGGAACTCTTTATTGCTATAAATTGTCAATCAGAGAAAAGACCCAGATACAGTCACGTTTTTGTTGTTGTTGTCGATGGTGTAATGCTTGCCTCATATCAATTTTAGTTTTATGTCGCACAATCAGCACTTGAAAGAGTGCAGCCGACGACGACGACTTTGCAGACGACGACAACGCCGACAATATGTATCTGTTGATATACATTTGGTAAAGCTTAGAGTGCAGCAAATGGCACACCTTACTAATTTTTGGGCGCAGTTAACCGCAGTTTGAATTTCATTTCGTTTCGTTTCGTTCGGTGCCGCACAGCTTATAATGAAGTCATTAGAATGTTAGCCTAAAGTGAACTCAGAATTGAACTAAGCTCAGACGAAATTGAGCTGCCAAAACGAATCTGTGCAAACCGAAGCGTTAATGGTTTAGTTCCGCTGTATTAGTTGCAGCATGCATGGTGCGGATGCTTTGTGATGTGTAAGTTAAATTATGTCTGAATGTGAGACCGTGTTGAAAGAAAGATAAAGTGAATGAAGCGCTGAGTGGGCACATTTGACTTTGATACTCTTAATAAGATGATAGATTATGGAGTATAGTACGTGTTGTCATTTTGGAGGGTGGTGATTTAAGTGAACAATCAACGCCTTTAATATCTAATAGTCTGTAAAATGAAAACCTAATTTCAGGCACTAACTTTGTAATATAGTATAAGAGCAGCAGTGTCCATTTTTGAATAGAATAAGAATGAGAAGACTTATTATCACCTCACTGCACTCATAACTTGATTCATGCCAAATAAAGATTTCAGGTTTCTCTTAGAACAAGAAGCAATGCCATGCGCATCAACTTCAATTAAATTGTAAGAAAGATTTATGAATATACACATACATAATGAAAGCGCGAGCGCAGATGTCTATTAATGCTTGCAAGGAAGTAAGTCAAATCAAGCTTAAATGATGTCAGCTTGACTAAGCAAGAAATATACTCGTATATATTAAGTATATCTATGCAGCTATAAATGTTTCCAACTAATTTTGTTCTCACAGATTAAAAAGACAATGAATATTATGAGACATAAGACGACAACTTGCTTGAACGATGCCGGCAAAGTAATAGACAGAGTGACTGCTGTACATACTGCGGTTGCAAGAGCGGGCAAGTGAATGAGTGAGCAAGTGAATGAGCGAGTGAACCCATTGTAACATTGACCACGAACTGATCAAGTTCAAGTTGATGTTGAAGCTAGCAATCAATTGCAATAAAAATTATGCGACACGAATACGATTTTTTCTATGTTTGTTTGTTTTTATTTCAATGACTTCCAATCAATGTCCTCATCAAGGAATCGATGAAGCGGGCAGAGGGTTGCATAGCGTTTTGCCCTTGTCATTTACCGATTGTCGCGCCGCACGTCATTGTCGCACGACTCGCATTGATATTGCAATGGCAACTGTGGCGATAAATAATCTTGAGCTCAACTTGAGCATGTCTCGCGTTTTATTCTATTCGAGCCGTGTTTCTAATTAAACAACGATGTTGACGTAATTGCATAAAGGGTAAAGACAGCCAGTCAACGATCGAGCGACCCAGCTATTAAGTGTCGTTGCATATGTAGTGATGATGGTGATGATGGTGCTCTTGTTAGAGCTAATGATGTGATGATGTGATGATGATGATGCTGAGAATGATGTTGTATATGATGATGAGTTTACTGACATGTATGGTTTATCAACATCGACCGATAGCGGCTTTTGAGCTTAAACACTGCGAGTGTCGCAGTCACTGCCACTATCGGCCTTACAACCTGGCCAAAATGACATTTCAATGCATTTATGATTTTTATCTATTGAAGCTGCAAGTATGTGATTGTCAACTGTCTGACTGTGTTCGTTTTTTGCTACTGTTGCTGTTATTATTATTACTGTTGTTGCTGGTGCTTTTGCTGCAGCTGGCGCAACTTGTTGCTGCAACATGTAGCTAAGCGATCGTATTGTTGTTGTCTTTGGCTATTTTTGCACTGATTTAGATAAATTGCGCACGTTTTTCTAGTTCGTTTGTTATTGTTGTCTGCCCAAAATAGTTCTTTCATTTCTTTACTTATTATTATCAAAACAACTTCATCAATTCTTCTTATTGATTTGGGTGTAACTGTAAAAGGTCTTCATTGCATGCAGCAGATAATCATCGTCAATTAACAATGAGTTCTCCTAATTGGAATTCGTATTTTAGATATAGACGTGTACTTTACCAGTGCTTAATTAACTCGGCTATAATACAGTTATTTGATCTTTTGCTTTGATTTTAATTGGATTTCTTGATTATTTAAATCATATATATTAAAAGAGAGTTCTTTAAAGACTTTTTGCGTCAACAGGTCCACTAAATTATTGTACTTTTATATTGAAGCTCATCCATACTTTAGAGGAAAACAAGCTCCTGACTGTATCAAAGCTGTAATAGCTTTTGTGTCGGTCATAGACCACGCTTGACTGGTCAATAATAATACTAATGATAATAATAATCGCAGTTACAACAACAACAACAACGCAAAAAGCAACAACAACAAACCGAAATACAACAATGTCATACGATTGATAAAAATTTATTGATTGTTCGCTAAAAGAAAATCTTTGTAAGAAAAATTCAAACCAAAATGGCTTTGAAGAAAACAAAAAAGTTCGCTTGAAGAGAAAATTGGAAAAATTTTGCGCACCTGCTTGTGCTCAATAATATTTCGCATTGTTGCATTGTACATTCAGTTGTTCGTGTTGTTTTTGTTGTTGTTGTTGCATTAACGGTGCTTTGCAATAAAATGAAGTCAATGAAAAAATCGAAGTAACAGCTTTCTGGTCGGCTATGGCCGATATTATGGCACCCTGTAGAAATTTGCATCTTCGGGAATCAGAAATCGGGCAACTCGAAAATATATTTTATTCAATTGTGGTTTTTTTTGTTGATTCCAAGAATCACTTTTGCAGATAATTTCAGAAAATTCGGAAAAAACAATTTCTCAACAATAAAAAACTGTTATTAGCCTCTAACGATGTATTGGTTCGAAGCTAAAGAGAATTATTGGATGTTTCCAGAAGTGCTAAGATAAAAACAGTAGATCAAAACAATTTGATATGCCCATCTATCCAATCATCCATTGTGAGCAGGGTATAAAATAAATACGCTTGAAAATGGCTTCGATGCGCTTCAAAATTAGAATATGTTAATTATTTGTATTGTTCGAATTTACAGATATAAAGTGATTTATGTGCACTGTTAACTTATGTAAAAGTGCCCTTACACAATACACAATACAACAAAAACATACATAATAATAAAGTAGAGCAAAAACTTATTCGAATCGATGCACAAAATAAATCAAACTGATTAAGAATTAAGAAAAAAGCGATTTGCATTAAATTTTAGTATTTATGTTTGCTTAGAAGGTTCTATGATTTATTTGAGTTTTGTTAAATTAATGGCGCAGCTGCATTTAGTAACGCTTGACTGATTCGGACATCAATATGAGACGTATCGAATGTCCTGTTCGATCTATGAAGTAATAAGATTTGGGGGCATAAAGTCTTGAAGTAGTTAGTCAGACCTGTGTTATTTGAGGGGCAGGATTAGTGTGACCATTAAACTTTGACAAGAAATCTAAGAGCTAAAATGACCTGGAAGCCATCAAAAAGATTATATCAGAGCATGGGATCTGGGGTCCATAGTCGACTAGCTTTTTTTCTATTCATTGTATTATAAAAATTCAAAATCTTTGGACTTTCAATTTACGCAAACTTGAACTGAATGTCACTAAATGCATGCTTATTAAATTAATTAAGCGTAAATAATTCACAAATTGGCATGCTTTCATTTTTTCAATATTGCCATAGCAAATACAACAAATAATTATTACGCAAATCGATAAAAAAAACTTCATGTCTCACGCAAAAATGGGGCGAAAAAAATGGGCAAAAAATTAATTTGGTGAAGAGCAAAGTAAACTGAGATGAAATTGAACCAGAAGCCGAAACGAAACGATTTCGAGCCAAATTAACAACAAAACCGTGCGCGCTTTTAAGACAAATCAATTGCTTTGGCGGCCAGTGCCAGACGAACTCAGACGACAGAGGGACAGACATCATGGCCAAAGACAGTAGTTAGCAATGACAATAGTCAAAAAAAAGTATATTGCGAAAAAAAAGAATTGTCAATTGATTTTCTGCACTACTTCGAATGACCCCAACTAGTACAAGACAACAATTGGTTGTTGTTGTTGCTGTTGTCGTTGGCAGTTGTTAAATTTCTGCAAAAATACCAATAGCGGCAGCAGCAGCAACAATGACAACAACAACAATGACAGCAACTGGAAACGTAACGAATTAACAGTTTGATGTAACTGTGATTTCTTACTCATTGCTCTACAAAGCGTTAAAAATTTCTACGAATTCGTAAAAGCTTAAAAAAGAGGCAAAGTAAATAAGAAGAAAACGCTTATCGTCGTGCTTCAGAGTAATCCCAAAAACATGAAATTGAAAATGCCAGCGATGACAGTCGCAAGCACAGCAACGATGCCGATGCCGATGCCAATGAATGAGACAGCAGCCACAAGACGATGAAGCTGAAGAAGCTGAGGAGACGGTGAAAGAAAGAAAACAAAAGAAAGAAAAAAAAAATCTGTAACGAAACCCATTGAACCCGCCATGGGTGGCGTTGGCAGCTAACAACCCGAGCAAAAATTCATTCGGCCAATACATGAACAACATTGTCAAAGTTTTGATAGTTTTTTTTTTGTTTGTGCCTTTTTTTTTTCTGTGTGTTGACCACGAATTGTGCAGATAAACAAAAACAAATCAAAAATGGCTCGCGGCAAAAATAGCAACATCGGCGACAGTAGCAGCAGCAGCAGCTGCAGATTCGCCAACAGTAAACGCTGAACGGATTCAACAAAAGACAAAGAATACAAAAACAAAAAAAAAAAAACACGAAAAACAAAAAAAAAGTAGAAGAAAAATAATAATTAATGGGCCTTCACAAACCAAAAAATGCTTTTATGACAAGCGACAAGGGCAGGGCCTCAAACGACGTCGTCATCGCTGCTGCTGTCGCTGCTTTTGTCGCTGCCGCCGTTGACTTTGTCGACGTCACAGGCTCGTATGCTGTTTGCAGCTGTGTTTGGTAGCAATTGTTGCCGATTGTCGAGGCATTTTACTAACGGCTTCTGCTTTACTCCTTCAGCTGTAAAAGTTACTGCCGTTTCCGCATCCCAGAATGTTGCACGATTTGCACGAAGCGGCTGAAAATGAGAACAACAAGCGCCGCTATTAAGACAACGGCAACGGCAACTGTTGCTGTTGCTGTTGCAGTTGAATTAACAGTAGCTGTAGCAACGACGACGACGACGACGACGACAACAACAAGAACAACCTTCGTTGCACACTTGCTCGGTTTGAGCGTTTTTTTTTTTTGTTTTGGTTTCTTTTCGAACGAGATTGCAATCGCTGATCTCTTACTCCACATGGCGCTGAGGCACATTCCGCTTAATAATATTTGTGGCAGCAACATTTGCTATTGCACTGTGTTGCTACCGCAATGACTTGTCTTCGCTGATACCGATGCCGATGCCGATGCCTCAGCCTCTGCTTCAGCCTCTGCCGTTGCTGTTGCTGTCAAAGTCGCGTTATGTTAAATTGCTCATTTAATCCGTATCGAAATGGTTGCAGCCCAGCATGATGTTGCCGCATTCTGTTGCTTAGCTGACGTTGTCGTTGTCGCAATGTCGTCTTCTTTCTCGCTTGTGTTGTTGCTGTTGCACACTGCCAACTTGACTGACGCGCATGCGGCAACAAATTACTTAATGACTTGCAGCTACCGCATCTTCCAGCCAGCATCTTCGTCTTAATTACAATATTCAATAGTGAAACACTCTACAAGTGGGTGACTTGTATAAAAGTGTGGCGAAGTGCGGAGCCAAGGACGAAGCAAATTTTGCAAGAAAATTAGTTTCACTATTTTATGTGACAATTTTTCTAGCTTTCGCTTGTGGCTCTTGTTGTCTGCATTTTTCATGGCCTTGAAGTTTATTTTCATGCTGCCTCTTAATTCAGGCTTTGTATTTTATTTAAGTGCATGCTGTTGTTGCCTTTGGTCGTCTCGGAATGAAAACCTAATTTGCATTTGGCTGTTCGAGCACCATTTTATAGCCGTTGCAGTTTTTTAAATTTTCCAAGTCGAATTTTTAATTCATTAATGCATATCTCTTCATAAAATCCAAATAAGAAATAATTTTCATTTTTACGAAATCGAAGTAAAAAAATAAATAAATTGTTTACCGATGCCTGTAAAGTTCCAATAAAATATAGGATGATCTCTTTTTTAAACAACAAAAACTTCATAAACCCTTAGTTCCTTCCTCGTTTCTGTCATCTTATGGATTTGCATGTTGTTTTGATTATACAATAATTATTTTTAATTCAGAAAAGTATGATTACTGTTAAACGCTTGAAATACTCTAATCGATTTGTCATCTTGCACAGCATATTTTCACATCAGATAATGATGCATCAAGATAAAATGATCGTCATTATGTATGTCAAATATAACATAACAACACAAATGACGTACATTGACTTCAGGAAATGTCAACAATTAAGATTTTGTTGTTGTTTTTTGTCGTTTATTGTCGTAAACGTAATCGAAACATTTATTGAGCTTGATTTTTGCTGTTTTAAAGACGTTAAAAATGATCTTCTCTTCAAATGTCAATTGCAGTGTTGCTTATGTATTTATTCAAACAAGTAAAAACTTATTTCGGCGTTGCTGGAGTTTAAATGCTCTTTACGAACAATTTCAATTTCGATATCATGTCTATTTTCTGTATGTCTATGAGTGGACGTCCATTTTTGCTTAAAAATGTTCAATCTATAGGGAACGTCCATAAATTACGTGAGGTTTTTTTTTTCTCAGAATTTAGACCCCTCCCCCTCTTGGTGAGATGTACTGAGATTTTGACGAGCTCCTCCCTCTGTATCTCTCATGAGAATTAAAAAAAAAAATTTAATTTAAAGGAATAAAAATTTCACATGAGATATCCGATGAGTCCCCCTAGGTGAGATTTGGTGAGATAAATAGTTCGCTTTTCAAATTATTTGTGGTATTATCTATTAAGTTGCTGAGACTTCACATAACCTCCAAAAAATTTATAAAGATTGACGGAATTGTTGTGAAAAAGTGCAACTTGACAAATAATCAACGAATTTATTAAATGGATGCATCAATGCTGGTGAAAAATTGTGAAAAATGCCAAAACAAATTTGTATATGAATTTTCTATCTACAATGTTCGTCAAGTGCCCAGCAGAGAAAATCGCGGAAATTGACTGAAGTGATATTGTGAAAGAAGGATGAGACGGAGAGGCCTGATTTTTTTTAATTAAGCTGAAGTTTGTGTGATCGTGTGGAGGAGGGAAACGTGACGGTTAGCGTTGCCAGAGTAGTTTGTTGTGTAGGAGTTTCTCAAAAGACTTGGTGGATGATTTGCAGCAATTGAACAACACAATTCGATTGGAAGCCTCAGTTTGGTTGTTGAAGGCGGTGACGACCACTTTGCGAACTGGTTCAAGATTAATTGGAAAAGTTGTAGACCAATGCCTTCTATGCAAATGCTGAAATTGATGAGTTACTTTGGTGCCGCTGTCGACTCTGTATCAGCCACATTGACGTCGTTTTCTTTAAGCGATTTATAGTTATACTGTGCTTTTTAAGAGACAAGTGAAATTTTACTGCTGAGATGAAACTTGCTGATTTCACTTGTATGTTGTTTAGAATGTCATTAAGTTTGTTGCCGTTTCGTTGTATAGTTTCATTCATAAACTTTATAGTAGCAATTTTTTTACACACTTAGTCGTTGTATTTTGTCCCCCCCTGGGCATAGGTGGTAGACGGTTTTGTGCAATCAAAAGTGTTGTAATCAATCCAACCAATCTTTTTATTTTCATTTTCAAAAATGGTTTTGATTTCAAAGTTAGGTCTTTGTTGTAATTTACACGCTACACGGAATCAGTTTGAAGTAACAAGAAAACTTGATTGAAAAACTGCCTAACACATATATTTACTCCGAAAGGGATGTCGATAGAGCCAATTCAATCCGTATAATTATGAAATGTTTAATATAATTTGTTATGCAAATAAATAATTGATTCTGAGGAGTTATTAGGAACATTTTTGTGTTAGTAAAATTCATGAAAATTAAATTCTGGTTATGAGACAACAACATAGACTTTGGATATGAGACAATTTTCAAATATTTTATGTTGTTGGTTGAAGAAAACTAGTTTTCATGTCGCGGTCTTCAACGTATTTCAAACAGCTTTGATGTCTTTTTTTTTTTTTTGTTTTTTATAATTTCCAAAGGCTGTCATTAAAATTCCAGCGGCGCAATTTTTTTGTGCCACACACGTACACAAACGCACGCAAAGAGCGCGTGCGCGTCTATGCTGCAATTTTTAATAAAAACAGCTTTAGATCAAAATGTTTTGCATGCAACAAAATTGAAGCTGAAAAATAAGCCATGATTTAACGTAAGTCAGGCTACGACGAGTTGAGTCGCGTCGAGTTAAGTTGAGTTGAGTGGTTCACCGGCAAAATCGTTAGCAGCATCAGGTGATGACGAGTCTGCAACAGAAATCGAAACAACTTAGTCATCATCATCAACATCAACATCAACATCATCAGCAGCGGCTGCGGTAACAGCAGCAAGTTAGTGGCGCTGCAGCCGCTGCTGTTGCCGTTGTTGTTGTTAAAATTTGCATGACAAACTCATCCATCAATCAGGTGGCAAGAACTCGTTAGCCGACCGCCGATTTCGTTGTCTACTTTTTTATCAACCGTTGAGTGAGTGATTAAAGCACTTGCTTCAGAGAACTGCTGCCTTTTTAGACTTAAAATACTCACTCATTGTAATGTTTTAACAACAGATATTTTAAGTAAAATTAAGAAAATAATTTTTCAATTTGATTTAAATCGCTTTTGTGTATAAAAAACAATCAAAAGATCTATGTTTCTAGTTTTCCTTTATACATTTTCAGTCGTTATTAAAAAGGTAGGAGATTACAGTAATAATTCATATTCCAAATGAAATTTTCTTATAATATATTTTCAAGACCATACACCAGATCGGTCTTTTTGTTTTCTATAATTTGATATATTTTGATTTTTTTACTTTACAAACGATTTGCAGAATACCGAATAACATCATGTGGCCGAGTTATAAGATGTTAACACAACAATAACAATTAAAATAGCCAATGACAAATAGTCTTGATGCCCTTGGGGCAAGCATGGTGAAAACAGATATTTTTACCGAATAGAAAAATATGAATTTTTAAGTTTTCGCAGCATTTATCCAATTAACTGATTTATGTAACAGAATCACTTGCAACATTTCACAACGCAGTTTTCGGGTTTTTTTTGTTTTTGTATCTAAGCCGGTCGGCAGTTCGTTTCATTTGGAGCGGCGCCTCTGAATCAATTAGCTGTCAATTTCTTATCATCGTTGCAAAGCAGAGGATGTGCGTAAGTCGGTTGGTAGGTAAATGACTTCGTCATCGTTGTTACTTTCAATTGCGTAAGAACTATCGGTGTGTAGTTGGCACTTGTGTTGCAAGCCATAAACTCGTTGGCACGCGTTAGCGTCATCGTAAATTGTTTTCACGGTTTTAACATGCGTTTTCAACGATTGCTTACTTTCAAATGGTAGTTTAGTGAATATTTCAGACTTTTCCGATGTTTGAGTGTGAAAGGGAAGGGGGCAGAGAGTGAAATAAGCTGGTGGTAAATGCGATGATTGACGTATTACCAGATTTCTATTTTATCAATTCAGTTTCAGTGCTTTAAATTTTCATATCTGTTGGATAATAGGCGGCAAAATCATCCTAAGTCGAATCGGCAAATATTGGGTGCAAATGGAACTTTTTTGTTTCCCACATATTTTTTTTTTGTAAGTAAAATTGTTTATTTGTACTTTTTTCATTGTTAGACAAGTAACCATTTCAAAATACATAATTTAATCATACTTTTTTTCGACTGATAGCAAACTTCCAACTTGTACAAAGTAAGCAAGCAGCTGAGTACTACGAAATGCTTCTTGCCGCAAGCGTTGTTGGAACGGTCGACAAGATTGTAATCTATGAACCTGTTCCCACACAGCGTGTCAGGAAGTTGGAGCGAAGAACAAGGCGCTGGAGTGGTTGTCGGGTCTGTTGGTTGCGCGGCTTGCCAGTTTAGAGTTTTAGGATGCAGTTGTGTGCAATGCAAATGCGAGGAAAAATTTCCATTTGAGAGAAATGCGTTCATGGAAATTCGATGCCGACAACTACAATAAAAACAACAACAACAACAACAACAACAACGACGTTATCTACGACTATGTGAAGTGAATGAAGTTTATCTTAAATCATCTTGTAATCATTACTTATAAGCCATGTTTCTGGCTAGGCTGCTGTTGCCACAGTCGGTTGTGTCTGGCTACTGATACTGCCGAGATGTGGCTGTTGTTCATCTTATCGAAAGCGGTGAATGTGCACCAGAGAAAAATGTTACCCCAGCAAAATGTTCTAAATATTTGCATATATTTCACTCAAGCAGATTTCAAATTTAATGCGTATCAGTATCAAAGCTATGAAGTCTATAGCTTAGATCCTGGTTCTATAATTTCTTATTTTTTCTCATTATTCTATTTACACGACTGTGTGTGAGCATATTGAGTTTGTCACGAAAAATTCTTCATATTAGAAAAAGTAGCTGGCGATATATGTACTTTTATAATGATCAGCTTGGTAGGATTTTCACGAACTTCACGAGATTTGATGGAAACAAATTTGTGGAAAACCGATCAAATTAACCGTTCCAAAAATCAGAACATTATTTTTGTCGTTGAAGTGAAGTACAGAGAAAAGCGATCCATATGATGAACAAAGAACTAGAACCTTTTATTTTAAAATGATTATGCAAAGAGTATCCAATGTTTTTCATGGCCAAAGATAATTGTATTGTCGTTCTCGTTTGCAACACCCGCGCAATTAGTCCACCAGCGCTGGGGCACATTAACAAGTTGCCAGTTGCCCGTTGCTATTGGATCTGTTGGTCTGTTGCTGCTGCTAGTGTCAATGTTGCAAATGTTAAACGCTTAGTGTTTTTATGGTTCACATAAGTTGGTCAGTACATTTCGGGCGTGTAAAATAATCCGTTGCTGCTGCACATTGACATTTGAGCTATCGATTTCATTAAGTAGTCGGTTGGCAGAGGGGAAAAGGTCGATATCGATACAATTTATTTGAAAGCAGTAGCAAGTGGTTGCAAATAGCCCATGCCAAAAGAAACGAAAGATACCTTTTACAAGCATTTCAGTTGCTCCCAGATTAGTTCACCCAACTAGTTGTTATTGTTGTTGACATTCGCTGAAATTCTAACTAATTAATTTAATGAGCTTTCTTTTGTTTTTTTTTTTTTTTTTTTTTGTTGTTGTTGTTTTTAACAAACGTTCTGATTAGAGTCACAATTTGCATGTGCGCAAACAATTTTCCGCATTCTAAAGTCTGTTTGAGTAATGAAAAGAGATAGATATGTGCTAATTTGCATAGTTATGTACGTACATACATTGATGTAAGCACGCACGGCTATCACGCTCAGGCGAGACGGTTGTTGTAAGCAGGCAAAGCTCTGCAGATACTTTGAAACAACGAAAACACCGCTTAACGCATTGAAAATTACTGTAATTAAGTTTAATTGCTTTTTTACCTTATTGTTATTTGTTTTTTATTATTTCAGCTCTTGCCATTCCTTATGAACGTGGTCGGCCTCACACTGTTCTAACTTTGTTAATTGTATATTTTTCTTTATATCTATTGCTGAGTGAAACAAAATCGCACTAAATGTTAGCGGAAATATGTCGTTTTCTACTTGGTCCCACTCTGCGCTGAAATTGGTCTAGCTTGCGTTTCAAAGTGGGCGTCGTCTGCCGGCGCTGCTTAGTCAGTCCTCCTACACACATATCAATACCTGATTAAGTGTTTCTCTATGCTAAATATTGAAATGTGTTGTAAACGCTTTCATTATGCCATGTTTTGTTGCAAGTTTGTTCATTTTTTTTGTGTCGTAGTAGTCGGGCAACATGTTTTCTGAGATATTGTGGTGATAGTGTTCAATGTTGGACACTGTGTTGACGTGACATTTATTAAGCATAAAAAATGTGCAGAATAATAAGAGGTTTATTGTCGAGTGTTCTCAAACGATTTGCGTGAATGGAAACAATAGCTGGAAAAAATTGACGAAAAAATATCTGTTCAATTACCTTTGGTCAAAAATCCCCATTATTACATTGTCGGGTATACTCGACTAATCCGCCCTTAACGATCTTTGGTAATCATAAGTTCCTTAAGCCGATTTCGAAACTCAAGTGGAATAACTGGGTCGATTTCAGACTAATTATCACTACCACTTCACTGGGTCAGAGACTTTTTAGAATTAATATCTCATATATTCCCCCCATTGGCGCAATTTTCTATTATTTTATGATTTCTGTGCCAAAAAAGTGTGCCAATCTGCCGAAAAAAGAGTTCCGCTGAAAAACAAAGTGGATTTGGCGTTTATTAAAGCCAATTTTATGTTGTGCCGGCAGCATAAGCCTTTCTTTGACTTTCAAGCTGTTTGCTATATGGCAAAATGTTCGCAAAATTGTAACAGCAAAGAAAGTGCAACACCAAAATCGGTGCAACAAAAGCTGTCAAATTTAATGCCATATTTAGGAGTAATATATGTAGCCCTTTCATAAATCAGTTTTGGCTGCGCCCCTCAAGTTCCACCCGCACGTCCGCCCGCCATCACTTTGTGTTGCACAAACAAAAGAAAACTTGGCGTACAACTGACCGTTGACCAAGTTGCTTGTATTTTGCACGGACTTAGCAACTGACTTGCCAACTATAAAGTGTCGCATCTAACTGCATTCATATACATATATAACACTACAATAACAACAACAACAACAACTACAATACAAACTGGCAAAGCCATCAGAAAACAAAGAAAACTAATGCAAAAATTTAGATTTTTATGAGCGCATTAGGAGCAAAGTTGGCGCATTGTTTTAGATCAACTTGAGAATGGTCAATACAAAACTGTTGCTTTGTTGTACAAGCTTTGGTTTTTTGGATTTTCATAAATGTTTTTTTTCTTTTTCGAAATAAAAGAAAATGTGTTGTTGGCACACACATTACGAATGTCTTTTGCAGACACTGAAAGAAAAAATCATTGTTTTTAAATTATTTTTCCTGATCCAGATTAACAATATTCATAGAAAATTACTTAAAACTATTTTTATGAAAGCAGCACTTGATTTTCCTCAGTGTTTACCTGCTGACAACAACGCGACGACAATGGCACGAACAACAACACTGACCAACATTTCGACTACAGACTCGAACGCATGCAACGAACGACTTGTGGCCAAGAGCAGCGCAAGTGCCCGAGATGCAACCAAACTGTCCAATATATCATGTTTTTATGGAACAGTCTGGCAGCTTTTTCTTATTATATTTACCTTTTTCTTTTTTTTAGTTTCATTTATGCTTTTTTTAACCGTTTTGCGCTTTTGTTGTAGCCAAATAGCTCTGGTCAGTTTCACTTGCATTTAAACGAAGCCGAATACCGAATGGGGTGCGACTACTGTGCTGTGCAGCCAGTGGTGGTGACTCTTTTGTAGTTGTTATTGCGGACAATTGTTTTGTGTTGGCCAAATGTTGCATTTGTTGAGTGGCGCGTGCGGCGCGCGTCTGCAAGTTGCGACTAGCATGCATAAATTTTCACTATGTAACAAGTTCAGCAAGCTCACTGGTCTCGGAGAAAGAACTGTTATGCTATGAGTTCACAGGTCGCATAGATGATATCCCATACGCATGTGGAAGATGGTTAATGTTCTAAAGGTAAATATGCTAAATGACGCCACTGATAGCAGGCTAATTGACTTCTAGCTTATGTATCTTGAAACTTTTTTGAATTTGTTTGTCAAAGTGATGACAATGAAGTGGCTATTAAACTCTTTCAGGTTAGGTGGTTAGAAGTTACACTTAGAGTGTAACAACATTCCATCTGCCATTAAACGCCCTCATAGTAAACTGTGCAAAGCTGCGTAGGCCCTTCCAAACACATGCTTGCGAATTGATGGCGACACATTCGATTAAAAAATTAACAAAAACAAAAAAAAAAACGAATAAAACTCATGAAAAATGATCTTATTAAATAAAAATGCGCAAATAATGCTTGGACACAGCATGTGCATAATTGGCTGATGCCGAATTCGTTGCCAAATAAACAAACTCAGCTGGCTTTTTTTCTTGTTTGAAAATATCCTGTTTGAATAAGTTTTTCACGATTGTATCTGCCGCCAAGCACATTAAATATTTGCTTAAGCCTCTTCTTAGATTTTCGAATTTAGTGGTAATTTATTATTCAGGTAGCAGATCTTAAGCCTGTTTCACCAACTTATTGGCCATAACTCTTCTTCTTGTTTGGCTGCCTAATGCTTATTTTCGTTATTGGCGCGATTGGCAAAATTGACATTTTTATGGGTTTTCACATTGAATTTGCATTTTATGCATAAAACCGTGCCAAACTGATTGATTGAGGCGAAATAAAGTTTGCCAATCGAAGAAAAATAATTTAAGTTATGAGTTTGAGAAAGTCATTGCACTCAAAAATAATAATGATGACCAATTCGAAAGATCGTAACAATAATAACAAGCCAAAATGGTAGAAATAAAATGGTTCCTTTTCACAATTTAAAAATTCACTCTTTCCACATGTTGGGTTGCTTGAAATGCCAACATATTAAATTTCATTTCTTGAATTAAACTAAAACAAATGTGTTTATCGTCATCGAATACCGCTCTATTACTCACATACAGTTGTTAATAAGCTTATTTTATTGCTTAACGTCAATACGATGAGCATTGTATAAAAGACGTTTGATAAACTTCTAAGCGTCTCTTTAGTTTAAAATCTTCAGCAGTGAACAGTTTTATACAGCTCAAGATGATAACATTCCGGTATTCATTACTAATATTCTGCATTATGGCAGCGTGTTTTGGCACTTCCTTCTCATTCAAAACGAAACCAATGGACGTATGGTGTTATACAAGGACCTGTGGTTCGCTGCATATTGCATGTAATAATACTGGTGTAAGTGTTTGATTTTTATCTCATATGTGACTGACATTTAAATTTTTTTCACCTTAGAAATTCAGCCCGATATGTTTGCCTGGCTCCAAAGTGGTTGAAATATATCGTTTAAGAAATTTGATTATTGATCTGTTCAATAACTTTCGTAATAAAGTCGCTGGCGGTCATTATAACTACTTAGTGAAGGCGGCTCGTATGGCAAAAATGAGCTGGTCTCAGGATTTGGAATTCTTAGCTGGACTTAATGTAAAATCTTGTCGTGTGTTGCGGTCCTCTTGCATGAGTACAATGGATTTCACTTACATTGGCATGAATTCGGAAATTTACAGCTATATTGGTCCGAAAGCACAGTATTCCGATTATGAACTTATACGCATCCAAATGTTCAAGTGGTTTGATCAAATCCAAAACGTTGATAACGACACTTGCCTTTATTTTCCGAACAAACTAAGAAATCCGTAAGTATTGTATAATTGAATTTTGATTACTGACAACCTGGCTTCCTTTGTAGAGATATAGCAAAGGTGACCATTGCCATTGCGGAGAAGAACACACACGTTGGCTGTGCGGCTTTGCGTTACTCACATGAGCTCTACCATTATTTTCTGTTTACGTGCGCCTTTGCCACCAACAACTTCATCCATCGACCGCTATACACATTTGCATTGACTGCTGGTTCACGCTGTAAGAAAAGGGATTTTCGTTATAGTCATTTATGCGATCTAACCGAGAACTACGACAACGTGTCTTTCATGCCTGGTGTCAAAATTTACCAATACGCCGACTAGCCGACTCCCAAATGATTCGTGACAACGCTTACTTACATAGTATTTACTCTTTTGTAAATTGTTTTGAGTGACGACATTCAAGATAATAAAATAACAATGATTCGTCTGAATATTTTTTTTCCATTGACATTTATTTGTGTTTAACTATTAATAAATATCTTAATAAAAAGTAAATTTTATCCAAATAAATATTTTTTTTATTTTTTTATGTATAAGAAATGAGGGACTTGGTTGTCAGACTCTTAAGGTCCGGCTGTAGAGATGATTATATTTGCGCTATGACCAATGTGGGATACCATGATTATGTTGAATTGATTTTGAAGACCATAAATTTATGCTGGAAGAATTATAAGCCACTCTGTATTTATTTATACATGTACTCGGCACACACTCAAAGATAGCACACACGTGAGAGTAAATTTTACACTCAAAGAGTTAGGAAGCTCCCAGTAATACCAAACATTAAAAATTATTGTACAAGCTCCATAATTACCTTTGTTATTACCACTCAAAGTCCAGAAAACTGATTTTTTTAATTCTACACGTTTCAACGATTTTGTGAGTAGGTCCATACTAACTACTGATCTATAGTTTCGATGTCATAATCGTGCGGGTAGAGAAATATGTGAATTTCTGCTAGATTTCATCATCTGTTGGACTTTGTCTTTACGAAAGATGTTTTTTTTTTTCTTCGAATAGTTTAGTTTTGCATTATCAAATCTGCTTTCACATACGCTAAAGAGTTTCATATTACTAAAACAACGTAGATTTTTTCAGTATAAATTCTGCCAATAGTTCGCAACTGATTCAGTTCATTCGGACAGCGTGTGTCGACAAGTACATATCCCACAATAATTAAAAATGCTAAAGACAAATGCAATTCGTTTGCTCGTCCTGGGAGCAGTTTTCAGCTTGGCTGTGGGAGTCGACTACTGCGCAATGCCGGCCTGTCAAGACAAACATATTGCTTGCAATAACAATGGCGTAAGAACATTTTTAACTTAGCAGCTACCTTTATACCATAGCTGTTTGTTTTTGTAGGAATTCAGCCCTGAATGTCCGAAGGGTGTACGAGAAGTGAAAATCGAACCACACAAGAAGATGATTCTTACATTGTTCAATGACTTAAGGAACAAGATCGCTGGAGGATTAATTGAGGGTTTCCCAAAGGCCGTGCGTATGGCAAAAATGCAATGGTGCGAGGAATTGGCCTTTTTGGCGACGTTCAATACGAAGAGCTGCAAATCGCAACAGGACAAATGCCGCAGCACTGAGCGTTTTGTTTACGCTGGCCAGAACACTGCCATGTTCAGCTACAGTGGTGCCGAAACCGAATATTCTGATGCTGAAATCATCAAAGAGCAACTCGAGAATTGGTTCTCTGAGAAAAAGAACACCAATGCTGAAATCTTAAATAATTTGCCAGAGGAATTGCCAAACCCGTAAGTGTTATTAATTGAAAATATCGTTTCTGTAGCCTTATTGTTACTTTGCAGCAATATCGCCAAATTCACAATTGCCGTTTCTGAAAAGAATACACACGTTGGTTGTGCTGCCGTACGTTTCAGCCGTGATTTCTACAATCATTTTGTCTTGACATGCAACTTTGCGACGGCGAATATTGTGGGCAAGCCCGTGTATACCACCGGTGAACGTGCCACGGGCGGTTGCAAGAACCGATTTGGTGCTGCTTTCGATTATCCAAACCTGTGCTATGCGAAAGAAATCTACGACAACAATAAAGTGGTTTCGGACATCAAATACTTCTAAAAACACGTCCATCTTTGAACTCCATTGACGACGACCCATTAAACCGACAATTGACTATGGAACTCCAACTTATTGTGTATAAGAAAATAAAGATAAAAAATATATAAAAAAAAAGAAAAATAATAAAACAGCAATAACAAAAAAACAGAAAATATTTCAATTTATAATTATTTGGAAAGAAACAAATTTGTATCTGCGAAATGAGTAACTTTTGCAAAAGAATTAATAACATTTGTGTATCTGTAGTCGGCAGCAGAACTCCGACTATATAGCATAAATTGCTTTGGCTGCGCAAAAAATTCAAAATTGAGTTATTTTTGACCAAAATTAGTCGAGATTTGTCGAAAATGCAGTTTTTGTTATAAAACTGTTTTCTGTTCGTATAGATAGACAATAATTTATATATACTTTACGGCGTGAATAAAAATACAACTTTGTATGAAGATTGTATCACTTAAAAAAGATATCCGATTAGAATGAGTAGGTTCTTACTAGTTTATATTTTGAATATGCTTGCAAAATAACGTTGTTTTTTGTTCCTATGAAAATCTATGTAACATACGTAATGGGGCACTGTAGATCCTACAAAGTGTATAAACTGTTGATCTTCATCGAAAGAAAAATTGATTTGTCTTTGTCTATCTGTAGGTGCACCCGTGCTTGGTCCATATATTGATTCTATCTCATACAGACAAACGGACTGGTTTAGTCTTTTCAAAAGTTTCTTTTTCTTAAGATTGGGTTTGATTTGTAATGAAATTCGTATTGTCTTGTGTTCAGTTTTCTTGTTCTTTCTAATATGTTTACAAATTTGGAGATGAATATCGACTTGGTTCAGGTAGATAGATTGATTGTGACAAACAATATTGATTAGAAAGTTACGTGCAAAAACTTAAACAATGTAATGAGCTTGTTACTGAACAATCTTACTGCAAACAGTGATGAAAAGTTCCAACCTATTCAGAAAATAGTATATAGTGTACTCAAATGTTATCTTGATAAAACTTTAAATCACATATGGTTTTTAGTCTCCAGCAAAACAGACTGGAATTCGAGTCAGTAAGTTCGTATTAAGTTTGCATATATAATACAAAATGTGTTTTTAACACAAAGCCAAATAACACAATCAGTTTTAATAATATTGTTGCCATTAGTATAAATATAGAGCTCTCCCAGTATCTGACACAGTTCGATTTGGGTAACAGTCGATAGCAATTGAGCGAGACAAAAATGGCATATACGAAAGAAATATTCGTCCTACTGCTAGTCGGCTCCTTCGGCTTCTCTATGGCTGTTGACTATTGCGCCATGCCGGCGTGCCAGGATAAGCATATTGCTTGCAACAACAATGGCGTAAGATAATTGGAAATTTCACATTATAAGCATTGTTTAAGTGTGATTTATAGGGTTTCAGTCCCGAGTGCCCAAAGGATGTGCGTGAAGTGAGTGTTGAGCCACACAAGAAGCTGATACTGACACTGTTCAATGAGTTACGTAATAAAGTGGCTGGCGGTCTTATCGAGGGCTTCCCGAAGGCGGTGCGCATGGCTAAAATGCAATGGTGCGAAGAATTGGCTTACTTGGCGACATTCAATGTCAAGACGTGCAAATCATTATTGGATAAATGTCGCAGTACAGAACGCTTTGTCTATGCTGGTCAAAATACCGCCATTTTCAGCTATAGTGGTCCTGAGACAGACTACTCTGATGCTGAGATTATCAAAGATCAAATTGAGTCCTGGTTCGCTGAGAAGAAAAATGCCAATGCGGAAATTCTAAACAACTTGCCAGAGGAATTGCCCAATCCGTAAGTTTGTGCAGCTTTCTATGGGTAAATAATATGGCATACGATTTTTTCAGTAATATTGCTAAGTTCACCATTGCTGTATCAGAGAGGAACACCCATGTTGGTTGTGCTGCCGTGCGTTTCAGTCGGGATTTCTACAATCATTTCGTGCTGACATGCAACTTTGCCACATCGAACATTATTGGCAAGCCCGTGTACTCGACCGGCGAGAAGACTACAGCTGGTTGCAAGAATCGTTTCGGTGCAGCTTTCGACTATCCCAATTTGTGCTATGCTAAGGAAATCTATGACAACAATAAGTTCGTTTCCGACATAAAGTATTTATAATTCAATTCATTATTCGCATAATGACACAACAGACGACACCTCTGTTTCCAATTGCATGTTAAATAATTAAAAATTACTGAGCAAGCCACAAATTACTCTTTCAACAATAATCATTAATAATTACGTATAATATGAGTGCCCATGGGCTGCAATTAATTTGCTGTTAGCCAACTCACTAATCCCATGTGAACTAATTAATAAATTACTGACTTCAACCCTTTAAAAGCATTTTCCACATGGTTATTGAAAGTATTCAATATCAGCACGTGAAGCAGTTATGCAGGGTTTGAACATTCACGGGATTCTATTAACCCTGTTGGGTATCGTTCAGCTTGGATCGGGAGCCACGTTACAACAGTTAAGTGTCGTTGATTTTTTGAAGGATGTAAAACGATTTGGTGACTTCGATTATCTACTGTGGATGAAAAATGAAAACGCTTCAGTGAATGGAACTTTCATGACTATAGAACCAGAGCACGACACTCTCGACGAGCAATTTTTACTTAAGGATATTATATCAGAGTTGAATGTAACAGTCTTGAAAATGAATGAGAAGGTTAGCTATGTGCTTAGAAAGCAGTTTAGCAGTCGGCTTGTATCACTTGTTTATATTGACGGGTCCTTAGTTGATCATAACAACTTATTGAAAGCATTACATGGAAATATTTGGCGCATGACGGTCTCACGTGTGATTTTTTTGTTGAACCAAGATGGACCGGACGATGATATTTTGTCGGCACTCTTCAAGATCTGTTGGCAGCAAAAAATGATTAATGTTGTGGTAATATTTGCAAATTATCAGGTGAGAATAATAACCACATTAGAACTCTGTTTAACGTAGATATTTTCAGAACTCCGCCACGTTTTACCGATATACACATTATCCTGAGTTTGAAATTGAAGAAGTGCTTATTTCGCCGAACGTGATTGATCGCTCGACAATTTATCCTGATCGCACAAAAAATCTAAAAGGATTTAAGCTACCTATAGTTGTAGGTAACGTTATGCCGCGCATTATTTATTATACGACTGCAAATGGTGAAGTAAAGCGTAAGGGCCCGCTCGGCCATCTGATTGAGGCCTTTGCTCAGAGGTACAACTGCAGTTTTGAGGAACCTTTTGCCACCGATGGTCAAGGTACAAGATTGGGCACAGATTTGGTAGGCGCTGTACGTAATAACACTGTCGAGATATCTTTTGCATTAACCTTTGCCGATAAACCTTGTTGGGGGTTCTCTTATCCGTACGACACTGTAAATTGGTGTCTGATGATCCCCGTTGAACAAGATGTGCCCGCGTTTGAATTTTATGTTATAGTCTTTGAGTTGAGTGCATTTTTACTCACGCTTGCCTTTCTTGTTGCTCTTTCAATGGTGCTTTCTGGTACATTGAAGCGCTATGGCTACAATACTGATCTCTTTGGATTCTTTTTGCATGACAATTGCTTACGCGGTGCTTTGGGCCAGTCCTTCTTAGAGATATTAAATGCACCATCTGTTGTTCGAATGATATACATCCAGATTTGTATACTTGGAATCTTGCTCACCACTTCGTATAATGCATATTTTTCGGCTTTTGTTACGAGTGCACCAAAAAAGCCAACTGTGCACACTTTTGATGATATTGTTCAATCAAACTTGAAAATTGTAGCATGGAAGACGGAGTACGACCTATTCGGTCAAGTGCCACAATTTAAAAACTATAGATCGATTTTTATAGTAGAACCCGATTACAAAAAATATATTAAAATGCGTGACGCGTTTGATGATAAGTATGCTTATTTCGTACCAACTCATAAGTGGGCTATACTCTCTGAACAGCAGAAAGTTTTTTCAAGACCTCTGTTTCGGTATCGGCAAGAAATGTGCTTCTTCAATAACATACCATTTATGTTTCCCATGCACGAGAGTTCGATTTATATGGATATCTTGAATGCACTCATATTAGAACTTGCTGGCACAGGCTTTGTACTGCATTGGGGTCGCCGGAGTTTCAATGAACT
This sequence comes from Phortica okadai, assembly GCA_034638295.1. NCBI lineage: Eukaryota > Metazoa > Arthropoda > Insecta > Diptera > Drosophilidae > Phortica > Phortica okadai. The sequence goes on along the minus strand of CM067849.1, from coordinate 754,553 downwards.
TATTGAAGTGGGAGAGTTAAAAATGGTTGACCTGAGCCCTGAAAGAGAATTTCGTTCTATGCAAGTTGCGGATTTGCAATACGTTATTTTTGGATTCGCCTTTATGACTGCTTCATCATTGATCGTGTTGATTTGTGAACACGTGATTTTTTATCGTCGGCAGATCTGGAACCGAATATCGATATATTTTTGTAGAATATTTTAAAAATAGTATCTTAAAATTTTAAATCAAATTTTCGCATAATTATTATACCAAAACATCTGTTGCTTATATATTAAAAAAATTTTAACTTGTACTGTAATCAATAATGTATATAAATTTTATTTTGTATTGAGTTAAACATTCTATCACATTATGTTATGATAGATATTGTAATGCTCTTAACTAACCATCAGTATTGAAGGAGAGTCATGGGAAATTTATGCATTTTATTTACACCGTTAAGACCCATCTGTTAAATAGGTTTATACGAAACTGGCGATGCCTCAAAACGATTACATTATATGGGGTAGAGTCTCCAAACATTAAGATACATTTTCCACCTAGGGCAGATCTATCTACTTCTGATATCTTGTTTTCCAGTTAATTGGATAATTAACAATTCTACAATAATCACATACAATATTGATCTGAATTTAATGAAAAGAAAAGAAATAAACAGGACATTATCAAGTTATGAGGCTTGTACAAAAGTATGACTAGTGGTCCCATGGGTGCAATCAACATCTAGTTAGTCACCATCAAATTTGCGGTATTTAAAAGCCCTTTCAGCCGCCAATTGAATGTATTCATTCGCATTAACTAGAGTAAAATTAAACAATGACGATTTTTGACTACTGGTGGATTTTATTCATCATGCGGATAGCAGCAGTTAAATTAGAAAACTTCATCATCTTGGACTTTTTAAGAGATGTGGAACGTTTTCACGAATTCCATTACTTGCTTTGGATGAAGAATCAAAATGGAAGTGTTAATGCAACATTTATGACTGCTGGGATTAATGTGAAACACACTGCAGAAGAGGATTTGTTGTTGCGAAATATTATGACGCAATTGCAGAAGCCAGTTTTGCAAATGAACGAAAGGGCCAGCTTTTTTTTAAATCGGAAGTTTAGCGATCATCTGATTTCTGTTGTTCATATTGATGGCAAACTGGTGGAACACATAGGCTTGCTGAATGCATTAGTTGCCAATCTGCGGCACATGACCGTTGCACGGGTGCTATTTTTGTTGAACCAAGATGGACCGGATGATGAACTACTAACGGAACTTTTTAAGTTCTGTTGGCAACGCAAAATGCCTAATGTTGTGGCGCTTTTTGCAAATTATCAGGTACGAAGCATTGCGTATACTTAATATTGATCTATTGAAATATTGTGAACTGTTATAGGATACCGGTAAATTCTACAGATATACGCATTTTCCGTTGTTTGAAATTGAACAAGTGTCCATCAGTGTTGACATCATTGATCGCGTGCCAATCTATCCTAATCGAATGAACGATTTGCGTGGTTATAAGTTGCCCATAATATATGGCGGATCGGAGCCGCGAATTATTGCTTACATGCTGCCAAATGGCAATATCAAATATGACGGTGCTGTCGGTCATCTTCTAAATGCCTTTACGATTAAGTACAATTGCACATTTGTGGAACCGCTTCCCGCCAAGCCGGATTCGTTTGCTCCTGCTCAGGAGTTGGTAGCTGCCGTACGTAATGGTACCGTCGAGATCTCAGCCGCTTTGACGTTTCCTGCGATACCACCGACTGGCTATTCCTATCCTTTCGAGCTTGTGAACTGGTGTCTGATGATGCCGGTTGAAGCGGACGTGCCTGCCTTCGAATTCTATATAATCGTCTTTAAGTTGAGTGCCTTTTTGCTCACGCTCGCAGTGATTGTGGCACTCTCGATGGTGCTTTCTCTGGCATTGAAGATGTATGGCTACAATACTGACCTCTTTGGGTTTTTTGTGCATAATAATTGCTTGCGTGGCGCTTTAGGACAGTCCTTCACAGAGATTATGAATGCACCAACAATTGTGCGCATGATATACATACAGATTTGTATTCTTGGCATTTTGCTCACCACTTGGTATAATTCGTATTTTTCTACATATGTAACAAAATCTCCAAAAATTGCGCCTCTTCAAACATTGGATGATATTCTTCATTCAAAGATGAAAGTTATCTCCTGGCTGCCAGAATATAATGAGCTCGTTGGTCGCTTAGTGCAATATCAAAAATATGAACCGATTTTCATTGTGATAAAAGACTACAAGGAATACTTAGGCATACGGGAAAGCTTCGACACTAAGTACGGTTACATGATGCCCTCACAAAAGTGGGCTATAATCAGCGAGCAACAGAAAGTCTTCACAACGCAATTGTTTCGCTATCGCACTGACATGTGTTTCTTCACCAATATACCCTTTGGATTTCCAATGCATGATAATTCAATTTATTTCGAACCGATGAAGACACTCATAATGGAAGTGGAAGCCACGGGCTTGTCAACGCATTGGTTGACAATGAGTTTCACTGAAATGATTGAAGCGGGCAAAATGAGTCTGGTCGATCTTAGCCCTCAAAAGACATTTCGTGCTATGCAAGTCGAGGATTTGAAGTATATTTGGTTTGGATTTGCCTTTTTTGCAGTGCTTGCGTCGGTCTTGTTTCTCTGCGAGTTGCTGTGGTTTCATCGACGGCGCATCTGGCGTAGACTTCGTGTGATTTATCACCGTTGCTCGTGCCGCATGTTGAAGGTGAAAGTTTAAAAGGATGATTCAATTAAAATTACTGCATTGGAATTTTTGCTTTTGTACGCTTATGTGTCTACCCGTTTTGACTGCTGCTGTGTTTTCATTAATAAATCTTTATTATGACACTAAGCTAGTCGTCGACACCAGCACCGCGTTGCTGTAGTTGTTCATGTACGCTGCTATATTTGCCATTTTGACCTTTAAAGTTAACATTAAAAGCAATTAAGACGCGTGCTGTGGCGGCACATTGACTCCTGGCAGCTGCGCGCTAAATGTTGGCTTGGTTCAGATGGGTCGGTTGGCTTGGCGCGGGAACTTGTTTCAATGGTTTGGAACGTTGCCGTTGCCAGTAACAAGTTCCCAATCGCCCAAGTTGTGCGTGGACGGCAATCATTTTTGCCTTCACTGATATGTGTTTGCGTTTGCAAGCAGGAGACAATGTTTTACCCGGCCTGCTTGGCGCTTTTACTAGCTCCCTAATCGTCATGTTTCGATCTCCAACGGCAGACGGTGTAAACGACTAGAGGCCGCAGCTTCTCGCTGATTTTTCGTTGACGATACGTGAATGAAGTGAAAAATTTCCTTCTAATCTTCATAGCTTGCTCTTGTTTAACGACTTCACATTGATCCGCTTGAAAATCTGAATTTTCTTTTGGCTTTGACGCAACCTATATATACTATATTTACTGGGACTGTCATATGGACAAACGAAGATGAATGATTCGGCTTGTCAATCTTATCAAAAATGTGTACTTTATTAGTCGCAGATGACTTCTTTACTATGGTGTAAACTTCATAAGAAAGCTGAAGTACTATTCACTTTGTCAAGCGTATAAACCCCGCTCAGCAACCCCTTTCTATTTAGCTCAGCGAGTGTATCGCTTAAATTGCGGTCTCTGACTTGACTCGGCTCGATTCGACAAAGCTTAAACTTCAGCTCTTTGCCTTCTTTGCTTGTGTGTGTGTTTTTTGATGAGTTATTTAAGATGGTAACTGTTAATGGTTTTTCATTGCTTCTTGCTGTTGTTGTTGCATATTTTCCGTGCCTTGATTCTCTTTGACTTTGACTGACAAGTGCCGCATTCGCTGGAGACGTGCGCAGCTGCAACATGAGCATGAGCATTCGCATTCGCATTCAAGTGTGTGCGTCTTGCCTTAATTTGAGGAAATTGCTTTGCAAGAGTTGCCACATTATCATTTGCTGCAAACACACTACTTACTTAATGATCGACACTCACGCACGTTGGCTAAATCTCTAGCTTTCACAGCGTGCTTGCTCTAAATAAGCATACAAATGGAATCAAAATTATGCACACCTTCAATATAACGTCAATAAACATTTTTATTTAAAAATTGCATTACTAAAATTAATCAAATTATTATTTAGCATATATGTACTTCGATTTACTGCTTAGTTTATAAATAACTAACAAATACTAATAATTAGTTAATTTATTTATAATGTTTGTTTCATTAAATTCCTTATAAGCTATTAAACATTTTTGATTTGTGCATTAATTTTTCTTCTTACTGCAAAATTTATTTACATAAGACTAAATTAAGTTGTCGAATTGTAGAAATTATTTAGATATATTCGTTTAATATAAATTACAATTAAACAAACAAAAAAGTGTAAACTAAACCCAAACACCACAAGAAAGTTTAACTGAATCACAAATGAATAATTGGCAGTTGAATTACAAATAGTTATCCGAACGTCTTATGTTACAAAAAACATTAGCTTAGAATTGCCTAATTAGGTATACATGCGCACTACTCCACAGAGTCATCAATTTCGATTTTCTTCTTTATAATTTTTATAATTAATTAAATATCTTTTTTTATAGTTTTGCTACACTTCTCTCATACTTTCAATAATGGCAAGCATATTTCGTTTGCATTTGATTTAAATTTTATTTATTGTTTTTTTTTTTTTTTTATCTACAAGCGATACTTATTTGGAACTATAAAAATAACTCATAATTAATTAGCAAAATTTTTTTTTTTTATTTCATCAGTTATTCAAATTAATCAACATTAAGAGCATTGTCAGCATAGGTGAGTAAAGGGGGGAAGCGTTTGGCCTCATTTGATATCACCACTTTTGAATTCAGTTTTAAGCTTTAATGCATTAGCTTCATTTGTCATATCCTCTTAGTAATTTCACTTTTAATTTGGCACATTTTATTAATTAATTTGTAGCAATTAAGGTAAAATTATGTTATAATTATGCATAAAACAAAAATGAGTATTTATTTGGAAGTGTTCTCTTGTTGGTCGTCTACCGTTTGTATTTTGAGTTTAGGAATAGCTTTGAAGGATCATGCAAGCATGTACTTGTCATATGAATAATAGGAATTATGAATTATGATTGTATAAATTCGTGAAATGAAACGTGCTGAGTTTAGAACTCTGTGCCTCAACACGCACGACTTACTGTAATCAATTCAAGAGTATTTTAAGTTGTTGTGTTGTTAGTTGTTTTTGTTGTTTGTTTTTGTTTTTCATTAAGGAACAAGAAATGCATAGTTTAGAAAAGAAAAATGCCAAGCCATTTTTACCTATTCGTGAGCAAACCATTTGGCGGTGGTATTAAGCCACCAACACCGACGCCGACGCCGACACCACTGCCGCCAACGCCCGCATTAGGACCGTTAAGTACAACGCCAGCGCTCAACGCCGTCACATTGCCGCTAGCACTCAGCGCAAGACCTTGCCCGACGCTGGGCAAGCTGGCTGCCGCCACAGCCGCGAGCTGTCGCTGTTGAGCCACAGTGGGGCTGCTGGCGCTGCTCCCAGTGACGCCCGCGCTGCGCGGATGCTTGGCAGCGCTGCCCTTAACCAGGTTGCCATTGTTCTTTTGGGTCATGTGTGTCTGATAGTGTTTGGCCAGATGCGCCTTCTGACGGAAACTCTTGCCGCAGAGCGAGCAGGCAAAGGGCTTCTCACCCGTGTGCGTGCGTATGTGTACATTGACTGAGTACTTGTCCTTGAAGCCCTTCGAACAGATCGAACAGTAGTGCAGTGAGCGTTCCTTCCGCTGACTACTGCCGCTGCCGCCGCCGCTGCCGCTGCCGCTGCCACTGTTCGCTGTGGCGGCCGTGCTGTTGATGTTGCTGCTGTTGCCGGCATTGCAGCTCGTGGGCGGACTGTTGCTGCTGCTGTTGCTGTTCGAGCTGCCGTTAGGATTACTTGTGTTGGGAGCGATGCTGCCGTTCACATTGTGATTGATGACATTTGGATTGTTGTTGTTGTTGTTGTTAGTAGTGTTGTTAACGCTGGTGTTTCGTTTATACTGTTTTTTGGGCTTCGTCACGCCTGTTAGTCGACTTGTGCCGCTTGAAGGCGAGGCTGTTGATGTGCTTACTTCCGGTTTGTGTGCTTGCGTTGCTTGTGCGAGATTCGCTTGTTGCTGCTGCTGCTGCTGTTGCTGCTGCAAGTGCATTACGGTCACTTGGCCCGTTGGCGTTGTGGCCGGTGAGTGCAGTTGCTGCAGCTGGGGCGTGGTCGATGAGGACGCCGTTGAGGCTGCTGTCGCTGGCGAGATCTGCATCATGACGTCGCTGACATTGTAGTCGACCGAGGTTGGCGTCGTTGCGGCACAAAATTGCTGCACTTCGTTTGCGATGCGTTTGATTTTCTCGAAATCATCGCTGAAGGCGTTCTCCAGCGATAGGAACATGTCATCAACAATTATGCTTGGCATCGCATTGTTGTTGTTGTTGTTGTGCGCACTGACTGCATTCGGCGTGGTCGGTGAGTGCGGCACCAGCAGATGCCCAGCATGACTCATGCTCTGAGTATCATCGAAAATTTGTGCAGCATTGAGCGTTGAATCAGCAAAATTGAGCGAGTCCTGTGAATGAAAGCGAAGAAGGGAAAATTTTCCATAATTGTTGAAATAACTTCAATAATCTTCAATAAAGTTCCATGCAGAGCAAATCGATGTTCAAGTACTTACCGCATCGGGCGTGAAGAGCATACGACGCATGTCATCCTCCTTGACCGAAGGCGATGAAACGGGCGGCAACAACGTAATCCCATTCTGCATGCTTTGCAATCCCTTCGCGTAACCTTTGCCCTGCAATGCGCTCCGCAGCAGCGACTCCGCCGTATTCTGCTCGACAGTGTTGTGATCGGCCATATGCCAGTCATTGTTGTTGTTCTGGAACTGTGCCAAATGCTGGCCCAGATTAAGTGATGCCACATCGGTGACATTGCCACCGCCGGCGATCGAGATGGCTGTCACTAACGAGGGCAGCGTTTGGCTGCTGCCACCACCGCCGTTGCCACAATGGTGCGATAGGTCGACATGGGGAATACTGATACCGTTCGATGTGACTGTAACGTCATTGCCGCCGCTGCCACCGCCACCGCCATTGGCGTCCTTCGTGCCATCGGTGCTGAAGCCACTGTCATCGTAGGGGTACTCCGATTTAATGTAGCCCGGAAAGCTGCCTAGCAGACTGTCGAGATCGAGCGTGCCGGGCAACTGGTGGTCATTTGCCTCGGTGCGCTTCAGCCAGGAGGGTTCGTTGCCGTTTAATACTGTTAGTGTGTAAATCTGACCGTCAGTGTTGTCGATGCTGCTGACGGTGCCGGCGCTGCCCGGCTGGCTGATGCTGCCGCTGCCACCAACGCTCGCCGTCGAGGAGCTCGTCGAAGAGTTAACATTGCCAGTTGCTTTGGCCTGATGTTGTTGGTGTTGCTGTTGTTGTTGTTGCTGCTGATGCCTGGGACTGGTTTGCGCGGGATGACTCTGGCTGTGCGTACTCGTTGACTGTACTGTGCTTGTCGCGGTCGCTGTAGCCGGTTGCTGTTGCCAACAGTAGCGATCGAGGTCCTCGAATATTGAGTTTGAATCTAAGCGGCTGTCCGGGTGTTTGTCTGCTTGCCAGAACTTTAAACGTGCCCAAGCCAGGAGTAGAGGCGAACAGTGAAGAAAGGAGTAAGACAGAGAGAAGAGGAATACTTATTTAAATTAATTGCATTAATGATTTTTCTAAGCCTTTCCATTACAATTACACTTTGCCTAAGCCTACGACTCTGAGCTGTGATGAGCTGGTTAACTTACCTCGTAGCCCTGCAGAGTGGGATCACTGTTACTGCTGGCACTGCTGCCGTTACGACTGTCGCCGGCGCTGCCGCCCCCGTCATGCGTCATGTTGCCGGCGCTCAAGCGTTCACTACCATGATGCTGTTGCTGGTGGGAGTGGCTGCTGAGTTGCTGCTGCTGCTGTTGGTGCTGATGATGATGCTGGCTGTGCTGTGGATGGTGCTGGTGCGGCTGCTGCTGTTGATGGTGATGCAAGCTGACGCCTACATCGACGCCTACGCCAATGCCAATGCCCAGATCCGGTGATGTAACGAAATCAAAAAAGTCTGTCTTTGATAGATCCTCCGCACGAAAGGACTCACTGATGTCCATGCCAGTGGATGTGGACATGTCCTCTGTGCCAATCATTAAGGCGGAGTTAATGTTGAAATGGCGTCTTAAGTGACGCTGCTACGTGTTTGTTGTTTGCTTAGTCTCCTTTAAAGTAATCTATATGTGAGAGATAAATAAATAGAAAACAATTAAGTTAGGCATGATTTTTATTAAATAAAAAAAATTCCTCTTCGAAATAAAATGCAAATTTCAGGATCTCTTTGGAAACTAACAGAGGACATGACACAATCACAATGGACATAAAGGTCACTGGGTGCTCACGACTCCGTCGAGCTGTCTGATCCTTCTATCCTATACTGTACTAACAGTTCTAGACATTACATCTGAAGTTTCCGAACAATCTCTAATCATAGACTGCTCAATAAGTCTAACTTGTACAATTCCCGGGTTAATTTTGAGTATATAGACTTCGTAACAAATTAAGTATTACATTTTTCATTAATGCACATAAGAGATAAACGGTAAAGTAGTACGTCCATCCGTCCGTCCGTCAATCATTCATGCCGTTATATCGAACGGTTGATCGCTCATTGGATCGCTGGCGTTGCGCATGCGAGCATTCCAGTGCGAAGCAGTGCAGCGAATTCTTGAATTTCAATTAAAACAGACTAATAAAAAGGAAAAAAATGCCAACAATTACGCGAAAATAGCTTGGACAGTTTGGTTTGTTGAGAGTGCAGAATTCGAATGCTTTGAATGTGTATCTGCAAATAAATAAATCAAACTGACAGAAGGGTGACAAAGTGTAAACACACTTTGCGCGTCAAAGTCGTAAATCTAACTCACTTGAGATATTTGCGAGCATACACTACACTGAGCAAGACAGCAAGCGAGCGAGTGAATGAGCGAGTGAGCAAGCTCAACTTCGCTTTTCGTTAATTTGCATAGATTTCGTGAAATTCAGACACCAACTGGCAATCGGAGCAGCAAAAACAACAACGACAACAGCAACGTGAACGTCTACAACAAGTGACGTCGACGACGACGACGACGATGTCAGCTCGAGGCAGGCATTTAGAATCGCAACGTCTCGCCAAAGAAAAACACCGAAAACGCAAATTTACTTATTTTTGTTGTTGTTGTTGTTGGCCGCTGTGCGACGTGGCCATGCCAAACGACAAAAATCAATTTAGAAAACTGTCTTTCGAGCGTTCGCGTGGCAGCAACAGCAACAACAACAACATCAGTCGGCAGTGGGTGAGTTGCCCGCGACTGAGCGACTGCCAACGGAAACAACAATGCACTCGTACAACAACAGACGTGCGTTGCAACTTCCAATTTTTGAGATTTGCCAATTGCGCCGCAAAACCAAAAACAACAACAAAAAAAAAATAACAAAAAAGCGTCGCAGCTTTTGTAAGCATTTGTTGTTTGTTAGATCGATAGATCGATCGATGATCGCGTGCCTGCTCGAATGCTACCGTTAACCGCTGTGCGCTGCTGCTGCTGCTGTTGTTGTTGTTGTTGTGTCTATCGCGCAAGAGGAGAATAAATAAAAATCAAAATCAAAATGAACGCCAACGCCGCCAGAGTTGTTAGCTTCGATGCTCGCGCGTTTGCCACTAGTTGCACATGCAGAGTACGTGATTATCCAAAAAAATGTATCTACATATATATATTTGGCAACTCAGGCAGGCGCATGCAACACAACAAACAGCAGCGACGCCAGTGGCAACAACAACACTTGCAGCGCTTTTCTGTCGATGACTTGTGCTTTTGTCCGTCCGTCCGTCTGTCTGTCCGTCCACTTGACAGACTCTGCACTCTTTTTGATTCGTTTCGCGCAATTTGCGTTTAACATTGCACTATTTTTTTTTTTTTTTGTTAGTGATTTTGCCTTTTGATTGAATGCAATCTGATTTTTGAACTATTTCGATTTGATACGTTTTGTTAACGTGTTCGTTGTTGCTTGTTTGTGTTTGCTTCATGTCGACTTAATTCGTGCATTGCCCGTTCATGTGTTAAATGTTCAAATTATCAATTGTTTGTCGCCTGCGATCAGATGACAAGAACAAAAAACCAACAGAGAAATGAATCAGATAATTTGGCATGTCATTTGAGTCGAATGTTGCGCCTTTGGGCTGCAGTGCAGTCATATGACGTCTGTGTTGACTTATGAAGTGCTTATAATAATAAATATTTTCTATTTTCCTTTAACAATAATAATAACATTTTTATAGCGTAGAGATATAGTCAAATGGATCAAGAGTAAGAACGAACGCAAAAAGGAACCCATCCTGGATTGTAGGAGAACGGCTAGTCAGAATTCTTAACCACTCTTTCTCATTGTCTATGAGACATGTAGAAATACTCATCTGTCTATATCGCTCCCATCTTTCACTGTGTAACAAACTTTAAGACGAGTAATTATACAATTCACTGTGCTGGAAAAAAAGATCAGAAGAAACTGCCGCACATTTCGAGCCAACATAGACAAGCCAAGTTGACAATTTTATCAAATAATTTGCATGCCATAAAATGCGAAAACGATATCAGCACAGAACCTCATCTGCCGCCTTAGGAAAACAAACGCAGAAATCGTGGGAACTCTAAACAGAAATGACTCAACATATTTTGCAAGTCGAAATATTTGATACAAAGTCAAAATGCCACAGAAAAGTGTTAAAATGCCTTAAAGAGTATTTAGATATGAGCATGAAAGGCCTAAAACAACCAGCTGATGAAATGTTGATGCACTTGGCTAAGTGCAAGCGGCAACGCAATGCAGCAGCAGCGCATGGCAACGCAGCTTGAGTGCAATCAACGTGAACGAATCGTTGGCAATCGCAGCGAAACTAAGGAACGAGAGCGACAGAGTAAGGGAAATTATAGTAGCGGCAATAGAAGCAACATGCTCACGCAGCAAGTAACAAAAGCAACAACATTAACAACAACAACAACAACAGCAACAGCAACAACGTAAAATCATTGGTCGTAGTCATGATTGAAATAGTTAAGACAAAAAGTTAAATGAACCAGCGTCAACACCTGATAGCCACAGACATTAAAACAGCCTAAGTGTTGTGCATTAGAAGCGAACATGTTGTAGATGCAACTGGCGTGCCACAAGCGGCGGGTGTGCACGGGCGAGCTGCGGCAGCGCGTTGCAAAAGACAGCAATTGACAGTAACAGAGTAACAGAGGCAGTAACCATTAGTTGGCTGGCCAACAACAACAGCAACAGCAACTGAGCAACATTTTAAGCAGCAGCGACAGCGGTGGCAGCAGCAAACATGCAGCCTGCAACAAGTGCACGCAGTGGCAGCCAACATTTGCGCTTTACATGCTCTACACTACTTTTCGTTAGTTTAGCTTTGCTTGTTGTCTTTTTTATTTTTTTATATTTATATTGACTTTTGTTGTTATTGTGTTTTTGCTGCGCAATGAAATGGGAGTTTTATCTCTGCAATTGCAGCAATAAAATGGCGAACGAGGATTAGCACGTTGCTGCTGCTCTGGCTGCTGATGCTGATGCTGGCGGCTGCCCTGAATCTTAAATGTCTGCTTCGACTTTTGTAACTTTTTTTTTTTGTTTTTGCTTTTTTTTTCAATACAAGATTTATTATGCTTTTGTGCCGCGAATTTCTTTATTATATTTAAAATAATGTACATTTTGTTTTGTTTAGCTATGAGATTTGTTGAAAATTGCTTGCGGTACTTTGCAGCAACAACAAGAAAAGCCAAAAAAAAAAAAAAGAAAGAAATGAAATAAAACGTTTGATTTTCGCGCAAATAACAGCTAATTTGATCACGTTTACTGACAGAAAGAAGCAAATACTGTTGAAAAAGTCAAAACGAAAGTCATGCCAGGCTTGAGTGCAGGCGACTGCAGTCGACCTCGTGAGTCTTGCGGCGCTCGTGGATGGCTTTTGTCGTAGATGAATGTATGCGCATGCATGCAACCGATCATCATTGTCATCAGCCGCATTGTTGTCGTCTTTATGTGAAGTGCGAAGGTGCCTTGACTGTTCATTGGCACAGAAGTGAGTTTATTTGCTTAAAATATGTGTTTGTATGTGTGCTTGAAAGAAAGCTGTGCTGGAGAGTATTTGATGTATGTTAAACATTGAAATTATTCGCGCATTTTGGATATGTAAACAGCCGATGGCTGAGCAGGATTTCCTTTATCATGACACTAAAATGATTATTAGTCATAAATAAGCGGCAAATTGCATGCAGGCAACGGACCGAGAGAAGAAGATGATTATGAGCAGAATCGAAAATTGTTTATTGTCTATTTTTATTAATTTTTTCCTTTTTTGTATATTTATTGTGATAGCGCTTGTATGGTGAAGGCGTGGCTTAGTGGGGAATGGTACGTTTTGTGCGAATCATATTTGCATACGCATCAGAAAACTTGTTTGTACGTTATGTCTTAAATTTGTTAGCAACAATGATGAAGAGGATACAATAAAACCATAAACGTTAATGGAAAACTTGATGCTAAGGCAACATTGTTGCAGGACGAGACACTCACATTGGCTAGTAAATTTATTCAATTGCCAAAGTTCAATTTGTATTTGGATTTCTCTTAAATTGAGAACAGTTTACGAACTGTACGAAAAAAGTTATTCTATCATATAATAGATTTTACAAAGAAATAAAAAATCACTTAATAAAAATACATAATACTTATTTTTTTAGTATTTTGCTTAATGTCCTTTTTTATGAACATTTTTAATGCAGTCTAAACATGGCTGGCATGGCTAATATGTAATTTTCATTAAGTGCTTATTGAATTACCTCCAAACAGTAAGCTATGATAAACATTTTCAGTTGAGGAAATCATATTTAATTGTAGGTATTAAAAACGACAATAACAACAGTTAATAATGCGCCTAAAGCACAATGCAATGCGAAAAATCGAGACTGAAAAATGCAACCTGTAGCTTTGATGCGAACACTTTGTATCAACTATCGAAGATGATCAGCCACCTGAATACTTAGCTCACAAGCACAGCCACAGCCATCGTCATCGCCGCCACCATCAGTGCCAACAACATTGCCATTGGCACTGCAACTGTCGCTGTCGCTAATGTCGATAATTATCTCAATGGGAAATTATGACTGTAAGCGATACACAAGCGCAAGCACAAGCACAAGCACAAGCAATGCGGACGCGATTTCAATAAAATGTTCAATTGCTCTCGACAAAAGGTGCTTTGAAGTACATTAAGTTTAGCATGTACAAGTGTTACGATTTGTAATAACCGACATTGACTGATCATAAAAATGTGACCGCTTTGTATCTGCGAGGAGGCAACTGGCTTCGATCTGCTTATTCATGTGTGCACATAAGTTAAATATTTTTTAATTTTCTTTTTCTACTTAAACAAAAAAAAGCAGTGAATCTTCTTCATCACTGACGAGTTCGACTTTTCACTCGTTTATTTATTTTTGTTTTTATTTTTATTTTTTTTTTGTTGTATTTGTCTTTGTGCGGCAAATACAACAATTCATCGCTTCAAATCTTGTTCGATGACAATCAATGCAAGCGATGACAGTGGACACTTCAATGAATCGCGAGACAAGTTGACGGACGACTGCACAAACAAACAGCGAGACAGACAAACAGACAGCCAGACAGACAGAGAGCTTTTAGCGTTGACAACATTGTACGCACAGCTGTTGGAAAATGTTCGCTTTGATTTCTGCACGTTTTCATAGCGCAATTTAATTTTTTTGTTTTTGTATTTTTTTTTCATTTTCCATGTAATGTTTTACATCAAATCAATTTCATTACAATTTCGCTGCGTTTGTTGAATTATTTTAATTGAATGTGGACGCAACATCATTTTCTTTTCTTTCCTTTTTCTACGATTTACGATTTACGCTTCCCGGTTTTATGCGTTTTGTTTGATTGCTTGCTTTGGTAATTGAAACTTGTTAGTGAAGACATTAAAAAATCGTTTAACGCGGTATTTGGGTTAGAAATGCGTTGATCGTTGATTCGTGCCCCAATCAATGTGCAATGAAGAGGCTGCTGCTGCTCCGGCTGTTGCAACTGTTGATCAAAAGAAAACGGCAGCAAATGCAACTTTTATTTGAGATAGAAGCTGTTGATGCGCCTCGCGTGTGATTTGCCAATGTACTCAGTCTGTCTGTCCGTCCGTCTGTCTGTCTGTCTGGCAACAGTTTGACATTGTATAACCGCATTGCCATCAAAATTCCTGCACACAAACTAATCTCGCACATTGTCTTCAGCAACGGATCGATGCGGTGTCTTTTGTCTGCCCACATTGCCCGCCCACCCACTCGCGCTGCGAGCTGACTGCTACAAAATCATGCCACAAAGAAATGGTGCCGAAAACTTCATAATTTAATTTTCCAATTTTTGCATATTTTTTCGTTATTATTTCTTTCTGCATTGAAGTCGTTGCTGCCGCTGCCGCTGCTGCTGGTGGTGGTAAATAATTTCCCTATTGCGTTGATTACGCCGACACCAACTGTATAAGCGAAGACGACGGCCACGACGGCTTGCATGTGCAACAATTTGCATTTTGTTCAAAGGAAAATGTAACCACAAAATATGCTAATCAAATATTGTATTTGCTGAGGTGTAATTTCAAGTTAAAATAAAAAAAAAAATTCAAAATTATTGAAGGGGTTGGCGGGGCGAGAGGGAATTGACAAAGAGGTCTTGGCGATTTGAAAATGGTCATATGTTTGTATCTCTGTATGATTTGGACTCTCCGGATTGAAATTAGAGATCTTGTTTTTCTCATCATTTGGAAATCAGAATTAAAAACAGCTTCCTACATTATTGAATTAAATTGATAGATCTTGATTGATCTGGAAAATATCCTCAGCTTATACGTACAATAATCGAATTCGAAAAAAAAAAAAAAATTTGTGTAATAATTTGCAATTGATCTCTGTGTCTTCTTTGTATCATAGAAAGCGATTTCATTGCAGATAAAATCAACCTCTTGACATACAATAAATTGTCTGAATTCGATTTAGAATTATGAAAACCACCTTCCTTATTGCTGGTCATAAATAAACTTTGAAATACAAATGATTTCAATCGATCTTACTGCCACACCAATCATGAGTTAATGAAGTCATCAGCCATGTCGCACTTCATTCATAATGCCAATCAAACACAATAATCTGAACATCTTCTTTTGCAGCGCCCTCGTCTTCCTCAATGCGTTTTTTTCTGTATTTGTTATTTTTTTTTTTGCAACAAATATTTATTATTTCGTTTATTGGTATGCCAAGCAACTATTTTTTTTTCTCGTGCAAATTCAAGCAAAATCGCATCAAGATGTATTAATCATTTTGGCGAATGCGGCGATTATCAACGTAAAAATCTACAAACGACCAGCGGAGCAGAAGACGAAGTCGACGAGGAAGAAGAAGAACAACAACAACACCAATCACCAGCAGAAATCATGCCCAGAGGTGCACTAATACACATGCACTGAAAGAAAAACATGATTAAAATGCCAATAAAAAAAGACAGCAACAAAAAAAAAATATAATAAAAATACAAAAACTAAATGGAAAAAGTTTCGTTTGTTTGTCAGTGACAACAACAATAACAACAACAGCAACAAGAGCAACGACAACAATAATAACAACAACAACAACACACCGCGCATTTCAATTCCGTTTGATTAATGACACTTTTGCAGCGCAGCAGCAGCGACTGACTGGCAAAAGGAAAAAAAATATATATAAACTGCAACGGCGGTGAACAGAAGACAGAAAACATAAAAAATCCGTTAAAAAACATTATCTCTGGCCACACTAAAAATACGATGCTCTACACGCAATCTCTCTCTCTCTCTAATATACATCTTTCATTATTTTTCAATGCTCGTCGCACCGTCTCATAATCAAATGGGTGTCATTTTTATCGAGAGGTCGGTCACAGTTCTTAGTGACAGACTTTGAGTTTAAGCGCTCCAGACCTGCTAGAATAAACCGATCCCGAGTTGAAACTCGACAGCTGAAAAGCTTCGAAAATTATTTTCAGGCAGACTGACCCTCAGATGGACAGAAAGTTTGACAAAATTATTAATATGTAATTAATTTCCGTATATTGTCCAAGAATATGTTTATTTTTGAGGTGTCTCTTTTGGCATGTACAAACCTAATGGCAAATGCCATGTACTTGGCACATGATAGAGTGAAGTGTATAGAAAAAAAATGATATCGGCCAAGAGCAAGGCGCGTGTGAATGCAGACACTGCCTGAATTGGCTGACTGAGGCACTAAAAGAAGATGTTGCTGATTGGCTTGTTACTCTTCACGTTGTAATTGTTGTTGTTGCTGTTGCTGTGGCTGTTTGTCACTTTGTTGTTGTTGGGGGTGCTATTGACCGTTGCTGTGTGTGATAATTTATAAGCCAACATTTAGTGCCAGTGAAAATGTAAATTCAATAAATCTTATGTGAATTTTTCGTCGTCGTTTGTTTGCAATGTCAACTACATTGTGCCAATTATGTTTGTATACACAACAAGTGCGCCGACTTACTTTAACGCCCACACGCTGCTGTTGAGTCTGTGTTGGAGAAAGTGAGCAACAATGTTGAGCATCTGAAGACGACAACTGCTTTGGCATGGTAACCAAAAACTGCAACACCAACACCAACAAATATTTCAAGTCAACTTAACTTCAAGTCAACTTCAACTGCAACGAAATTAATCTGCATAACAACATTCCGAGCCGAAAATCGCTGTCAGTTTGGCAAGTTAATGGTAACAGCGCCCAAAAATGGCACAAAGTCTCTGAAGAAGAAGATGTGGGAGCGTGTTGTGGTGCAGGCTGGTGACTTGCAGCAGGGTGGGGTGGGGTAGGGTGCATAAATTGACATTGATGCATCTCATTGGTGCCTCAGCGGTGGCCTTGCCCGTTTTCAATTCATTTTAACCTGTGGCTTGCCAAAGTCTCTTCTTCACCCTCCAGCACTGCAGTACCAACGCTCAAAACTTATCGCCGCCACACTCAGCGCGCTCGCTGGTCTTCAGTTAGAAACGTGTTTGGTAATAAATTTCAAATTTGCTATAAACATGTATCAGAACATGTCCATCTACATGAGGACTGTGCTGTGTGGCGAAGAGCAGCAAAGCCTCCATTGCCGGCTTCCAGTGTCAGCTGCAACCCACACATTACCCCCTGCGGTTTTCACATTGACCACAACGTAGGAGAGAAACAAATGCTTAGAGGTGGAAATTTTTACGCTGCTTTGTTGATATTGTTTTTGATTTTTTATTCATTTTTTGTCATGACTTTTTGTCTCTAGGAAAAGTAGCCGCTGTCTTATACTTATACATATATGTATGGATGTCTGTGTGCAAGACACTTATACATTTATTTCTTGTTGTTTTTGTCTTTTTGGTTTTATTGTACCGCTTTTCTTGTTGCTTGTGGCAGAGTTAATTTGGGTGAACTTGTTGCTTTCACAAATGCTACCATAATAGTAACAACAATCCAACAAAGCAGTTATGTTGCTTTATCTTATTTTTGTCTTTTTAACAGTTGTTAATAACAAATGCAACAATGAAAAAATATATGAAAGAAGAAGAAAATATCATATGAAAGTAAAATCAGCATTTTGGATCTAAGCAAACTTTTATTGATTTTGTTTTTCGTTATAAAAGAACTTTTATGAATCGTAAATACAACTCAGCTTTCAAGATCAAATTACATCTATCTCTGTCCCTCTATTGCTCTTTAGCACTCTCACTCCGTCTCTATCTCTGCTACTGTCTTCTTCAATCTCTTGAGATTAACAGAGCTTCACCCGTGAGACTTTGAAAAATGTTTCTTCCAGAATTTTTTTTTAATTTGATACAAGTAACTTCATTCATTTTTTGTTGTCTAACAACATTGTGCTTGTGTCCAAAATTTCTTGTTATTAATTTAGAGTGATCTTAATTATATTCATCATAATTAATTATGCCAAATATAATGAATGTTCTAATCCAATAACTTGTATTTTCTGCACAAAATCATGTCACGTCACGCCCAGTTACCCGCGATCGCCCACGTGCATTCAGGTAATTTGCAACTCTTGAATGCTTAAGCACAGCAAAGTAAAACAAATGCTCCTGACAATCGAACCATTTATAATTTATAAAAAAAAGAAAAAAAATTAATATTGTCTCATTGGCAACGCGAAATGTTAGCGGAGCACTGACGTAACTTGCAACAAGCAGAGACACAAAGCCGAACAATATTTTTTGTGTCTTTCTGCAATGTTGCTCAAAACGAATAAATCAACAAAAAAAAAAAAAAAATAATATATATAACATTTTGTTCCAGTTCAGCGATCTAGACTTTAAAGTACCCTTTGTATTAAATTTTTTGGTTGATTATAATCTCTATCTAGAACCAAGTAGTACCGATATATCACTGACTGACTCATGACGGGGTCTTCGTTACTACAGATCTCTGAATTCGGGAAAGACCTGACAGATTAGTGTCCGGCAAGAGGTTTTCCTCCACCCTCATAAAATGAGCTTGCTCAAAATTGACACTTCTATCGACAAATCTGTTTCACTTTTTCTGATGGATAACAAGAATATGTATACCTCAAGGATTTGCTACGCCTACCAGCGCTTGTTACTTGCATTTGCACAAATCTGATATACCCTTGAGCCATGAGATACAGTATGCAATAAAAATCAAGTCGAAAACCTTAAATTTGCATTTTAACAAGTTAATTTTTTGGTTCTTGAGCAAAAAGCGTACAAGAAATCGGTCAATGGAAAACAGTAGCGCACGAGTTACCCCCACAAGAAAAAAAAACGAAAAAAAAGAGAAAAACAACAAGAAAAAAATTCAAATCCATGCTACATTGTAACAAAGCCTGGGCAACTGTTGTTGTTGCTGCTGCTTTGCCTGTTGTCAATCTGTCTGTCCGACCGTCCGTCAGCTTGTTCTGTTGTCTGTTGCTTGTTTGTTGATTTACTTTCAATTGAAATTGACTGGCGACATAATAATGACATTTTGCCCAACAACGCTTTTTGCTTTGTTTGCTCTTGTTTTTATTTTTTTTAGTTTTTGTGTTTTGTTTTTTTATTTAAACTATTTTTGGGTTTGTGTTTTTGGTTTTTTGGCTACCGCTTTGGCATAAATGCAAAATTGCATTAATTCAATAAACGCTGCACAAATCTCTCAAGCAGGGGGTGGGCAAAAAAACAACAAACATTGAAAATTACAACTACAAATGACATGCATATGAATAAAGTCGTTATCGTGGCTTCGTATTGAACTTAAATAAGTTTCTGCGCCGACACCGAAATTAGCCCAACTTCGATCAGTTTTGTTTTACTCTCGTTTCTTTTCTGAACTATTGTTGTGCAAAAAGCTTTTGGGTGGCCTTACATTCTTCGGGCTTCTATTGTTGTTGTTTTTGTTGTTGTTGTTGAAGCATGTGTGTGTGTCTCTGTTGCCAAGTTGCGCTTTTCTTACTTGCCCAACTTGGCCAATGATAACTTTATTTCGTTTCAATACGCTAACAAACGACATTGAGCCAAAACGTGAATTTTTTTTTTTTATTTATGTTTTTTTTTGGTGATGTTAACAAAGAAATAATATTTGTTTGCAATTTTTGTGTGTGTTATTGTTTTTCATATACATACAATACAAAGGCTGGCTTGTGACGTGATGGCTTGAGGCGCCAGTCGAGCGTCTAACAAAAGGCACAGGAACTTGTGTCGACTCTCCCGTTTTTTCTATTTACACATTGATTATGCGTTGTCTTCAGATTTAGGTGGAGGTCGCTAATTGTTAATTTTTATATAATTGTTTTATACTTTTGGTTTTCTTGAAGCCGCAAAAATGTCAAAAACATTCGCAAATATTTCTATTAAAAAGCCAAACGAGACAACACACATAACACACAGCACACATGATTGCAATTTGCTTGCTGTCATGTCAGAGTGCAATAAAAATATTTTCACTCATCGCACTTGACAAGAAAAGTGGTTAGGCAAAAAAATAGCGCAAGACAGCATGAGGAAAAGCCATCAAAGACAGGCATGCAGCAACAGTTAGGCAGTCAGGCAGACACACAGACAGACACACAGACGGACGGACAGACAGGCAGTGTTGCAGTCAGGCAATGATGCCACCCAAAAAGTATCATCATAAATTGCAAAAACAAAGCATTGGAAACTTCCACAGCAACACTCCCACATGCATTTCGTTTGCTCCCAGCTATGTTTGCGTCCGTCGTTGCACCCCCCACCAGCTTTCTGGCTGCCTGTACTATCAACATGATGTTCATTTTGTTTTCATACAACGTTGAATTCGTCAAGATGCAAATTTTTACTCAGCGAACGCCAAAGTTTGTTTCACTCATTCTCTGTTTGGCTTTTCCTCAGCCATTATGACATTCGCACAGCTCGTCATGATCGGTCCTATCTACCTGCACCTACTTGGCTTCATCGAATCCAGCTCAGCCTACTCGACTCGAAGTTTTACGCACTCATTCAGTTGTCAGCTTTGGTATTTGTTGTTTTTGTCTTTGTCTTGACATAAGTTCAACTGTTGCAAGTTGCTTCTAAATTTATGTTTATTGCACTTGCTTGGCAATTCATTTCACTTTGATATGAGCCCCCTTTAGCAGGGGAAATTGACTTACTAACAGTTTCCGTGCTTTCTTTCACATTCGCGAAGCAAGATTATCTGTATATCTGTTTTGAGGAAACTACTTATTGTCACTTCAGTCGCACCTGTTAAATAAAAACTCGTTTCAACAGGTGCGGTTTAGGCCCAGGCTTAGTTTATGCACGATGGAATACCGTATGAAAAAAGAATAGGGAATTGTTATTATTTTATTTCATACTCTCATTTTTTTATATAAACAGTGAAGGATACATGAGTACTGATTAAAATCGGTTCTTCACCCATTGTGTTGTTGTCTTTGGGGCCCCAAATATAAAACACCTTACCTTTGGACCGCCTCTGTGTCAGTTGGATTTATTTTGTCATCTCTGATAAACAAACATAAGTTGCTCGTGACTACAATTGCACAAGAACACAAGTTGGAAATCACTCACTTAGTCACTCACTCACTCACTCACTCACTCATTCACGAAGACGTTATGTCAGTCAGAAAGTCAGTCAGTCAGTTAGTGAGTCAATCGAACATTCTTTTGCGTGCTCATGCAAGTACACTAATTTAATCCATTCATGCATTCAGATAGTCTAATGAATTCTTTTTTTACTGTATTGCACACAACTCTTCACTGTGCACTGCTCACTGTTGCCATGAAGGTGGCGATGGTGTGGTGGCTTGTTTTGTTGTAAGTGTGTATAAATTACCATAATAACAAATTACAAATCATTAAGATTGTCAGCTACTTCGTTTCAATTAATTAACCATTAATTACAAAGCGGCTGTGGCAAATGTGGCGACACCAAGCACAGCACCATCAGCAACAACAACACCAACGCCACCAACAACAACTCCTATCCATTGCCAAAGAAAACAAAACAACAAAACAACAAAATAAAAAAAAAAAAAAAAATAATAAACATTTTAGCGAACTATGAAACCAAAAAGTTTGTGTACAACAACACAACAAACTACAACAATCTTCATTGTTGAGCGAGAAACAGCTGCGCGAAAAATGCAAATGCGAATTTTCGCCAAAGAAACGCTAACAACAACAACAACAACGAACAAACAACTTCACTTTACTTTCAATAAAGGATGTCTTCGTGCCATTGTCGCTTCTATCGTTGCTTGTGCTGCTGCTGTTGTTGTTGTTGTTGTTGCTGTTGCTAATGTTACTTTACAGTTGCACAAATTGCATTTTGCCATAAAAATGAAGACAAAAACAATACAAAACTGAAAGTGAAACCCATGTCGACGGCAACAATTGCCAGAAATTAGCATAAAAATGAATTTATTACAAATGCTTATATGAAAAGCAACGACAAACACAACAAAAGTAGATGATGAAGAAGAGACGCAAATGACAACAACATGAAATGGTTCATTTACTGATTTACCGACAAAAAGTTTCATTTTCTAACAGAACAAGAAATTGTAACTACAAGTTCGTTGCTTAAGTCTTTTGTTTTGAGTATGATACTATTTGTTAGGGCATATTGGCAGAGAACTTTTTTATGTATTATAGATTATAGGTTTTAACGCTGCCACTATGCCTCTCACGCTTATAGCCTTAGAAGGTTATAACTCCGTGCTTGGCCGACAACAAAGAATTTAAGTACCTTAGTTGATTTCGATTATGCTAAGCACATTTTTTACAACTCTTCAGCCATTATTTTGCAATTCGTTCAGATTGGCTTCATTGGAATTCTTCAAATCAACTTCAAATACGATTACTGTAGCTGCTGTGTTATGTTTTTTATGGCTTTTGTTGAATTTCGGTAATTAAAGTCGAACTTCAAAGAAAAAAAAGGAAAAAAAAAACTGGTGTACATATCGCCTAGGTGTGAGCTGCGATTGTTTAGTCATTAGTTTGATAGCTCAGCTCGGCAAAGTGCTTAAGAAATAATTATACCATTATTGTGCAAAAATCTGGGCGTAAACTCAGATGCAAATTAGCGGTCGAATTTTTGGCACGCGTTTCATAATTAAGTCAATTGCAAATTAACTAATAACAAATAAAAGTGAACAAGTCGAATATAACCGACAGCTTTGTATCCTATAATATTGATAGACTTAACTGCGAGCAAATTACAAAAGACAGTCTGCGGTGGCAAGTAGAAAGGCGTGGATTCTAGAGAGTTTTTTTCTAGTGAGTTTTTTCAGAGCTCATTTTGAGATGATGTACAAACTTCATGACCAACGCAATGGACATTATTTATGCACATGTGTGAGCAGTGTATGAAAATGTTTCCGTTATAATACAATACAACATTTAATGTTGAAATTGCTCGAGCTCAACTCGGGCCAAAATGGACGACTTTTAGTGTATGTGAATGTGTTTCTCATTGGGCTTTGGGTTTTTTTTTTCGAAATTTTTTTTTTTCGTGCAAAATTATGCAAACTCAATTTTGTTGTTTATTGTTATCGCCAATGAACCAGCGACCGAGCGTGTGTGTGTGTGTGTGTTTGTCGACCATTGTTATAGTCCGAGGCGCGCACAGTCATTGGTCACTATGAATGTGGCTCATTAGCATGTTTCGCGCACAAACGCCCCTCGCGCAAGCACACCCAAAAAAATATAAAACTATAAAAAAAACATCAAAGTTTACTATATCATGGCTTCCGTTGGTAACACATATATTAGTATTTTGACAACGATTTAGTTATAGAAATTGTGTGTGTTTGTGTTCATGAGCAATCGTACGTATTGACCATAAATCATATTAGTAAAATCACGGCTGCATTTCTTTTTTATTGTCGAGTTTCACTTGTGTGCGCGCTTATCGAATGGCATCAAAAGTTTAGCCATGAACGGGCACAAACGGCCTTTGAAAGAATTTGCCATGTATGAGGTGTGTTGGGCTCTGTTTGTGCATGTGTGTGTATGTGTGTGTGCCAAAAGCGTTTATCACGCTCTTGATCAGCAACGAAGTCTGTCTGGCACTCTGCTGAGCAAGCGCATTAAAACACTCCAGTTTTTCTATATTTTTTTTTTGCATACAGCGCAGCGAACACACCTTGCTTTGTTGTTGTTGTTGTGCTCGCAGAGCTGTTTTGATTGTCGATAGGAAATTTATAGTATCTTGTAGTCGAAATTATGCGAATTTCAGTTTAGAATTCTTTTTAAAAGCATTACTTTGTACGCTTTGGCTTCGGCTTCGGCTTTGGCTTTGGGCGTGGTATTGGTGAGAGCGTCAGCAAGTTTGTTGCTTAAGTCTTTTGTTTTGCATTGTAGTTGAACATTTGTAAATGTTACTGCACACAAACAGTTAATCATACATTTATTTATTTTTTTCTTTACTTTTTTTTGTATTTCAAATGCACAAATAATTGAATATTTCACAAAACTTTCTTCAACAGACGCCTCAAGCCTAATTTTGCACTCATTTATCTTTTGCGCAAAAGTTATAAATATGCCAACGACATAAAAAACGTCTTATAATTGCTTGAAAAGCGTCAGTTGACGGTTTATGATATGCAAATTGTGGCTTTCGTGCTCATGCTCCAGCTCCATGCCACAAAGTGAATTTATGCTAAACGAATTGTCTGACCGCGCTTTGCCAACCTCTGCCAACGTCCCCACTGCCGTGTCCTGCAGACAACGCACATCGCCTGTCGGCTTAGTGTGTCATCAGCGAAGATTTGCCAGCGCCTCATGAAATTATGTAAAATGAAGTTGTACACGAGTTCTTGTTGGCCGCTCAATGGCAATTAAGGTCGTAAAATATCATTTTGCACGCCGCCCTCGAGCAACGTGGCAACGCAGCAACGGACAAGGCGACGATTGTTGACATTGCTCGCAAATTATTATTTATGTGACAAATTTTAATGTTTCCTCTTCCATAATTTATTACACGTTGCCTGCAACACTTGCTGCAATTATTATAATTGCATGGAGACAAGCCAACGTGTCGAAATGTGAAAATTCCTTATATTTTTCAACAATTGCATTTATCACAGTTTTTTTGTTTTGTTGTTCGGTGTTGTCTTGTCTGGTGTCCGAAATGTACACTTCCGTCTAAATGAAGTTGTTTGATTAATAATTTGTCAGCGCGCATAGATTTTTCAACCAAATTTACTATGTCGCTTTGCCTGTATGCAAGCGCGGTGCTCATTCATTAATTTTTCGAACCAGTCGCGCACAGCGGGACTTCAATTTGGTTTCGACTCAAACGGCATAGCGAAATTAAAGTTGAAGTAGAATAGAGATTCGAAGAAAAAAAAAAACACAAGCAAATGATATGATTTATAATAAAAAATGTATCGCATCGCAGCCAAATGAAATCAGCAAAAGGCAACATTAAAAACTTATTTAAATATTATCATCTTATATATATTTTTTTAATATACCAAATTAGAATTCGTTTTGGCCGTGTTTGTGTGTGTGTGTGTTTGTTTTTGTTTTTAATATTGGTTTTGTCTTTTGTGAATTATGCAGGCACTCAGCAACGCTCATCAGTCATTTTGATTAGGACCAGTTTTACATACGCATACACACAAACATGTACAAACACGCATACGACACTTGTCTAAATGGCGATTTATTTGTTATTTTAAGCTGTTCGTGCTTCGAAGTTGTTTCGTCGTTGGTTCGGTTTCGCTTGATCTGTCGTGGCCCAAAAGACAGTGTGTCGAAATCGAATTCGGCAACGAAACAAAGCAGGTGGCAGCTCAAACGCGTTGGTGCGTCTGTTGCAAACTCAATCAATCTTCGATTCTCAATATTCACTCACCTAATACGCACTGTGGGGCAGTTGCCAACGGCTTAAAACATTTTTCTTCTATAATTATTGTTTTTTTCTGGCTTTTGTTGTTTCACTCGGCTGTCTGCCTATTGGTTTGGCCTAAATGATCGTTTATGCTAAGAGAAATATAAAAAAAAGCAAAGATAAGCATAAATTAGAATAATTAATTGGAAATATAAAAATTTGTTTTTAATTTTGCTTTTATTTTTTATTAGCTCAACAAATTAACCAAAAAAAAAAAACAAAAAACAAAATGTCGCCAAACTTTTGAGGAAATAAAACAAGTAGAAAACTTTACACGCTTTATGGGATTCGTCAGTATAGAGAAAACCCACTTTGGCGAACAATAATTTAAAACCCCTACTGTTGGGTCACCCTCATTTAATCGCTAACAATCGTTAAAATTGCCATGAGGATCGTAAAATGAACATAGAATATTGAAGAGAGGTTTTTGTTGACTATGCAATACATTATCTTGCACCAAAAGCTAATTAAGAAGTCGATATCCAGTAGAAAATTAAAGCATTAAATATTCTGCCACTTAGTCCGTCACGCTCTGATTTTTATTTTCATAAAAATTTTACGACTTCTACTAAAATTAATTAAAGTTCATGTTCCAATATTCCTAAACTGTGAATTTTCGAATTGGCGATTAAAAATGCTAATTGAAAAAACCGTTTAAATTCGAAAATTTTCGATAGATAACAGAGAGTGTGTCAGAGAGAGAAGGACAGAAAATGCGAAGCCTCTAGCTCATCTGGTTGCGAATCACTATTGTGGTTTGAAAGAGAAACAAACGGAAGGACGGTCATGTCTTGATTAGTATCTCCGATTGTACTGTCCATTATACCCTTGCACAAACTCAATGTACCTTTAAACATGATGTGTGCAGGGTACAAGGACCGTGACCTAATTTCGAGTGGCGGCGATAAAAAAAGCAGGGAATTGTTTTGTACATCAACGAAGTAAGAATACAAAAATGCATTTTTCGGCAAATTGTCAACATTTTGTTGTTGTTGTTGTTGTTTTTCAGTTTACTTATTCTTTGCTCTGTTGTGGTCGTAATTTATTGCATGTTTTGCTCATTAAATTGATTTCTCGTTGATTTTGAGTGCTGCCAGTGTCATTGCCAAAGAGTG
Organism: Phortica okadai; assembly: GCA_034638295.1. NCBI lineage: Eukaryota > Metazoa > Arthropoda > Insecta > Diptera > Drosophilidae > Phortica > Phortica okadai. The sequence continues at coordinate 727,881 of CM067849.1, read as the reverse complement.
CAAAAATCTCGCAAAAACAATCCCAAAAAAAAGAGCACATAAAATGCTGTTTGTGTAAAAAAAAAGCCAATTAAGCGTGAATATAAGTGCAAGATAATTTTCTGAAATTGCAATGTAACCCAATAACAAGAACCAACAAAATAAAAAACCGAAAAACACTGAAAACACAGGAAAGAAAGATAAAAAAAACAACAAAAGTAAATACAAAAAAAAAAATAATAACAAAATTGAAGTCTTTAAAATATTTTCAACTTAAGTGCAGTTCAAGTGAAGTCAACTTGTCTTGTATCTTGCTCAAAAGGGGGGCAGCGGCACAGGGAATGGTCAGCATATTGAACCTCAGTCCATTAAGATGAACGAAGCGCACTTAATGAATTATTTTTGGGCTGTCAAAGTGAACAAAGATGAAGCGAGAATCGTCTCTGAATCGTCTCTGATATCCATTGCCAAATCTGGAATTTTTGGAATTCATTTTTGTATCTGTTTTGCCACACTTTTGACAGAGAACGAACCGAAAAGCCAAATAACAACAAGGTAACAACAATAAGAAAAAAAGTGGAGTACACAAACGTTAACAAGAGCAATAAAAATCATTATAAATTTCAACTGTAGCGGCAACTTACAATTCCAATAAATGTTATCAAAAAATAAAAACAAAAACAAAATTATTGGAAAAAAGAAACAGCAAAAGAAACCAAAACCAAAACCAAAACAAGTTGCGAACATTTCAAAGGCATTAAAGACTAGACTTGCTTTAAACTAACTCGTGTTTGAGCTGTCCTTGTTACTCACTCGCTCCCTCTCTGTCTTTCGTGCTCATGCTCGTTTTATCTCTTACTCAATCAAATGTACATATGTATCTTCTTTGATTTGAACATTTGATTTTTTTTTGATAAATCTTTAATTAATTTTTACCTTTTTTAATACTCATGTACGAACATTAAAAACAGCAATTTCAATTTTAATGAACAAAAATTAACACACAAAAAAACCAAAAAAAAATTGTAATCGAAAAATAATACAAACGAAAAATGAAGAAGATGCGGAAGATTTTCAAAGCACTCAAATAAATTCTTTGCTTTAAGTTTATGAATGAAGTTTTAGTTCTGCTGCACACAAAAAAACAAAAAAAAAAAACTTTGTTGTGTTGTAATTAGTTGTTGTTGTTTGCTTAATGAAATCGCCATAAAAAGACTCTGTTAATTTCGTTGTCTTCGTTATGGTTGTTGCTGTTGTTGTAAACCTTAATTTTGTTATTTAAATTTTAATGAGTTGATTCGTTCTTATTTGCTTAACTTTGATAAATGTTGTTGTAAGCGTGGCTGTTGTTTGTTGTTGTCGTAATTTACAGCGTGTAAATTTTATTACATACAATTTTTTAGCTTTATTGTTGTTGGTGTTGTCAGAGTTGATTTTGATTAAAAGATACGGCATCTTTGGCATGTTTCAATGAATCCGAAAGTGAAACTTGATTTATGATCATGTCTGAAGTTTCTTAATGGAAAAAGTAGATCAACAGCTAAAACTTTTGCCTTGCCTTGTCTTGTACTACAATCAAAAATGTCTTAGTGCCCTACAGAGCAGTAAGCCAAAGACGAAAATAATATTTGGCATGCGTTAAACGAATTGAAGGGAGAATTGCTGCTGACAAACATGCGGAAATATCGATGAATTTCAAATTAGAATTGAAATTGATTTGAAAATCCAAAATAAAATCAATTCACTTGACATCATTTCGATTATGTTTGATGTTTTAGAGAGGAAGATAAACAAATTGACAAGCGATTGAAATGATGTTTGCTCTTCAGAAAATTTGTTCTTCAGACCATCAAGAATATTCGTTCACAGCTCTAACTTACACAATCTGAAATATTAAATTCTGCAAAGTGATATTTCAATGGATAACTAAGTTGGCTTGAGGGCTTCAATAGACGCAACTTCATTAGTAAATAAGCTCATTAAACTTTGCACAATTGTCATATTATTATTAGTACATATGTGGATGCTTTTTTATCCGATGGCACACATTTGCATTAATGAGAACTTTATGTCAAAATTTGATTTTATGGGATTTTTCTGACAATTTTGCACAATAATTCAAGGACAAATCGAAATCAGTTGAAAATCCATTACTGACACAGCTTTTGTATAAAAAAAACAACAACAATGGAAATGAGGTCAAAATTCACAAAAGCCGAAAAACGGCAAACGACCAACAAACAAAAGCTAAAAACAGAAACATATTCTGTCCAACTGAGCTGAAGTGAGTTGAACGGTTGAACGACTGAACGTAAGTTGAGGCAACAAAAAGCCGCACATCTTCGACAACGATTTTCACGTTGAATTTTAAATACCGTTCAGAAGGAAAATGTCTGAGCGCGTAGACAAGTGCAATATGAACAAGTGAGACGAACAGACAGGCAGACAGACAGCCAGACGGATGGACGTATAAATAATGTTTGCCTAAACGTGAGCTGCCTCATGAAGTGCAACATCGAAGATCAAACAGCGCAAGTTGTTGTAGCACGATGTTGTTGTTGCACTCTTTCATGTAGCAAGTGAAGTTTGCAACTAGTAACAAAGCCAACAACAGCAACAACAACAACAACTACGATGATTGCAAGTACGACATTAGAGTCAATGAATGCGTTTGATTTTTATTGACACAAGTCGTATCGATGCCACATTTTGCATATTTATGAGTTCGTGTCTTTGATTTTCGAGCGTTTTTTGTTTTTGTTTCTGTTTATGTTTTTTTGTTTAACTGTTTTTAGACTCTTCAAATACGAATAATTATGCATCCTATTGGTAACTGTTTTCGTTGTTTGTCGTGGAATGTCGAGTGCGCAATGATTCGCTTGTGTCGCTTGTGTCGCTTGACGCCGACAAGTTCTCATTCGTGCGCTTGAAAACTTCAAGCCAAAATTCTAGTTTGATCACAGAGAAAATCAGTCATGTTAGAGATAAAACAACAGTAATTAATGACAAAAGAAAAGAAGCGAAAAACGAAAAAAATAATAATAATAAATTTATAAATAAAAGACTTAATATATCATTCGCTGACTCATTTGGCGTTTCACGCGCTCAGACCGTGCCAACTGATAAGCTTCCAAAAGCCAAAGCCAAAAACAAAACCAAAACAAAATAAAAGAAAAATAAATTGTTATGAATTGAAGAAAACATATTTTAAAATCGATAAACTCAATAAAAAAATCAAGCTGTTGGCGTATATTTGCGCATACTCGACATTTACAATACCCTGCACATATGGTCTTCAGCGTTTAGTGACAAACAGGGAAGATCGATATCCCAACGAACTGGATCAGTTTCCGTTTGGAGAGTTTCAAATCCGTAAAGCTTATCGTCCATTATGGCTATTGATGCAGACAGCTGATGCTCAAGTTCGATTTCATTTCTATCCCAGGTCTCAACTATTTACACTTTATCATCATCTTCTGGCCATTGCTCCATGAATTCCACATTATGTGCAGAGTGTAAAACAAAACCTATAAAACTTTACATTTTCGAAGTGATTATTTTTTGCAGTGATTTTCACTTGAACGAACGTTCGAATCATTCAAGAGACTCGCTTTGCCGACGGGCGAACAAAAGTTGTTGTGTCTTTTTTCTGTGTGCAAAATCAAATCTTATTTGTTATTTACTTGTGTTCGGTTACAATGTAAGCGCGCTGCTGGCAGATTTCTTTGCTGCCGTCTGCATTTCTTTTTTGTGAACTTTATTTTTTGCAGTTCAAAATAATTAGCAAAGTTTGCTGTTGATGTTTTTTCAGTTTCAGTTTTAGTTTTGGTTTATTTTTGTTTTTGTGTGTTTTTTACTGTTTTCACACATAAATTCACCGCTGGCAAAAATTTCACTTACGAACGGTCGAACGGACGAACGGAGCGAAGAAAATAAACCGGAAGCGTAAAGTTCTCACATCGTTGTTGTTGGCTTCGCAGCTGTTGTCTGCTGTGCTGTTGCTGTGCTGTTGGTGTTGGCAATCATAATTTTCATATTTATTTTGGTACCTCTTCTACTTAACTATTTTTCTATGCATTTTTTATTCACTTACAAAATATGCTGCGTGTTTTTTTCTTTCTTTCTTTTTTATTGTTTTATAGTCATAATTTTTTTTATAATTTTTTTTTTTTCGTCATTTTTCATTTTATTATAAATATTTTTCCACGCTCCTCATGTCAGACACTTTGTCAAAATAGCATTTGTTGCGCTGTCAGTGGTACCATGTGAAGTGGCATAGCTCGAAGACGTCGCCGAAACGCCCCCGTCACGTATACGGTCTGTCGGACAGACAGTCGGACGGCCAGACATCAGAACACGCTGGACAATATTCATTATCTTCTCTTAACAATCGTTATATTGTTGCCACCGAAATGAGTTAAGTTTGACAGTATTTTTTTTAATGGCCACTTGCCTCTCCAGCTTCCTCTCACCGCCGATCTCTCTACCGCTGACAAACAGTTCAGCGTATTTTTTTATGTGTGGGAGTTTTTGCTTTTAATTTTAGTTTTATTTTTTTTATTTTCCTCTTGTTTTGGTAAATTTTTTATAATTTTTTTTTTATTTTTTCTACACTCGTTTTCGTTTGTTAAAATTTTTCACCCAATTTCAGTTGTTGTTGGCTTTGCTTTTGCCTTAATTCCGCTTTGGTATGCATTACTATAATGTTTTGTTTAATTTTTGTTGTTGGATCTGCTCGATTTTGAGTTTACTTGTTTGTTTATTTGTTTGCTCTCTTCTTTCTAAATCTTTAATTTGGCGTTTTTTTTCTGCTTTTTTGCATTAAGTATTTGTAAATTGGGTCAGTGGGAAGTCACTTAGTTATTTAAGTAGCGCTGCTGCCGCTTTCTGCACCATCATGTGTCATAAGTTGTTTATTTTTGTTAGACGTGTTGTTGTTGCTGTCGTTGTCGCCAGCTGAGAACATCGCGTGGTTGTTTGTTGGTCGTTTACTTACTCGTAGTTGAAGTTTGGCTCCCAACTCAATTTGATTTCTTTTTTTTATTATGTATTATTATTATTATTCGTTGTTTGCCTTTAGATTTGCTCGCAGTTTCCTTTGCGTTGCTCTTATGTTGTTGTTTGTCGTTGTTGTTGTTGCTGTTGTTGCTGTTGTTGCTGTTGTTGTTAATGAGTTGTGTGTTTTCTTTTTAAACACTCTGAGCTGTGATAAATTTGATTTAATGCGTTTATAAATTAAATGCTGCGATTTTTTGATAGTTCATTTTTTTCGCTCTGATCTTTTTTTCATTATTTATTTAATGATATTTAGTTTGTTTGCTGTTAATGGCCTCTGAAAATGATTCAAGTACGTTTTGTATTTGTATTTTTTTTATTTTTAGTCAATTTTTGCATTGTCAGTTTTGATTTGTTATTAAATTTATACAGAAAACGTCCAAGTTTGTTGCCTAAGTCTTTTGTTTTACAAGGGTGTGCTAAACGAAACGCTGGCAAAGCTTTCTTTATTTAAGGCAGCAGTTGGTGCAACAGAAATATTTCATGCAATATGTAAAAAATTTATTTAATAAAATTGACTGATTGATTCGAATTTCTGAAGCGTTAGCTGTGTATCTGTTCAGCTACTAACTATTTCGGCTAGCTTGTCACCATATTGTGATGAAGTAAGCTTTTAATTACTCATACGAAAAGGTGATACGAATTTCTCGAAGGTTTTTATTTTTGAATATTTTGTTGCTTAGTCTCATAGGCTTTTTTTCTGGGAACGCTTTGTGGCGTGCGCATTTTTATGAACATTTGTTTTATTTTTTTTAGTTTTAGTTTAGTTTTTAGTTTTCTGTTCAAAAACTGTGCTGCTTTCTGATTTGTGTCTTTTGTCTTTCAATTTGATTTGATTTTATTTGTATTTTATTTTCATGCATAAATTACTCTATTTGTTTTTATTATTATTTATTTTATTTCGAATGCTTTAAATGTGAAGCAAAGCTTGAGGAGAAGAACCTATTTAACATGCCTTGCTTATTTATCTGAAGCCGTCGACGCTTTTGTCGCGTTGAGTGCGTCTTTTGTCTTTTGCCGTGATTGTTTGCAAAGGCAAAAGACAAATATATTTTTAATCGCTATAATAAATGTGTACTATTATTATCGTTTTTGTGCAACTTTGATTGATTTTTATTGTATTGAAGCTTTTATGGATACTCGTGTTGGAATTATTCTGCGTCATCGTAACTCATTTATGAAGTCATTACTATTTTGAGTTGTGCATAAAACACAGAAAATAATAAAAAGGTTGAAAATTGCAAAAAAAAAAAACCGAACAGAAGAAAAACGCAAAAATGTCGAAAACGAACGAACGAACGAACCTTTTAAAAGAATATGGCGCTTGTGTAGACTCGTTTTTTGATTAATTGTTTTTCGCATGTCAGAGTGACTTTTCTTTGTGCGCCGCATTTGCGAATATTTTTTGCGGAAGGTGTTGCCGGAACATTTTTCGTTCGTTTTTTATGTTAAAATACATTTTTTGTTTTTCGGTTTATAGTTTTGCTTTTGGCTTAAATGCCGCAAAGCGTTCGACGGTTCTAATTAGCTAATTATACGCCAAATTAATTTATAATTATTGTGAGCAGCTGTGCTAATTCGCAAGCGTAGCATTTCGTGCGTTAAGCTCAGCTTAGAACTAATCGTAGAACAAACGCGCCAAATTCGCAAGTCGCAAGCCGCGAGTCAAGCAACAAAATCAATATTTATACATAATTCTAATAAAGCTATAAACTAAATCAGAGCTCTTTTGAATGTGTATTCATTAAGTGTTTCTTCATCGTTGATTTCTAATGTTGTGCGTCATTGTTCGCTATTGGTGTTGTTGTTGTTTTCGTTGTGGCGGTAGTTTTTGTTGTTATCATTATAGTTTTTATGTATTCGTTTTGTTGCTCGCATCGCCTGATTTTGTTAAATAAATCATGCATGAATAGCGGCACAAGCTAAATTTATGTTCGCTGATAAGAAAAATTTGGTCTCATATGCGAAAATATTTGCCTCGAAGAAGGTTTTTGTTCAATTGAACGAGTCAAGGAAAATTTATGAGCAGTTCAGTTCTTTGTGTAGGCAAGCAGGCAACTTCGGTCAATCTGGTTGACCTCATTAACCTTCACCTTCGATTGGGTTGATCAATAGATATGAAAAATAAGAGAAAAGAAATACTCTCCGTAGAAAGGGGGCAGTGCCGTAAATTCAATTAAACTTGAACTTCTGGTGGATCTGACGAGTCAACTTTTTGTAGTTTAAGTCTCTAGCTCTTCTGGAAACATTGGCCAAGGATGGACGAACGACGATGGAAGAAGGATATCTATCTTATCTTTTACCATATATACTTTATGGAAACTTACTGCTCTTCTTCTAGAAGTTAGTTATCTATTCAGAAAATAAATATTCTCCGCACAGCCAGACAGATAGCCACAAACACTCATACAGAATGACATGGCTTAATCGTCTATCGTGACAACAATATAAAAATATAGACTTGATCTGCTTGAATCTGTTTTCTACACTTTGTTCACAAACTTCTTGACAAAATTATAATACAAATCACTGCGTGAAAAGTAAAAAAAAAAAAAATCAAAACAAAAACAGAAAAATACAGAAAAGAATAAAGGCAAATATGATTGTTATTTATGCTGACAATGATAAATAAATAATTCTTCCATTCTGAGCAACGCTGACGTCCGATTTCCATCATCAATTTTAGCTTAAATCGACTCTACAAAAAAACTCTTCTGCCCATTTGCCACTTTGCTTCGCAACGCCCAAAAAACAACATAAAATTTTCTCTTCACTTACCAAGGTGATGAGTTTTTATCCAAATTATTGTGTTGCAATGTAAATCCAATTAGTCAAGAAGCGGCGAGCAGCACAAAATACACACACACACATAGTTTAGTTTAATAGCAAACACACAGCGAAATTCACAGCGAAAACACTCAAACAACACTTGGCGTGTGAAAACTTTTTTTTGTATTTAATAATGCGTTATAAATTATATGTGTATTATTTATGTTTGGCTATTATTTTATTGCGAACAAGTTGTTCTCATTTATTTGCCTCTTATTTTTAATATTATTTATTTTCAGTTGTGTTTTGTTGTGTGAAGGGGCCAAATACTTCATTAACACATTTCATGCCAGCGGATTTTCACTTTTCATTGACCGCCACGCCACGCCAAAAGCAACGAATTACGTTCAAACGGCAAAGCTCAGATCAAGGTACTCATTAAAAATTCTAAGATTTTTTTTTATATTTTTTTTGTTTGGCGTGAAACATTTTGGACACGAAGCAAATACGAGCGCTGCATTTGTCAGACCAGGCCAGGCCGGGCCACTTAATTATAAGCAGATTAAAATCAGCGCGTTATCACAGCTCGAACAAGCGATTTCCGTTCACCACGACGTGGAGCGTGTCCAGTTTCCGGCCGTAGGCGCCACACAGCCGCCAAAACATGCAAAAAGCTCGCAACGAGAACGAACGAATGCCAAGACAGAAAATCATGCGTTGATTTTTCAAGCATTGCGTGCAAAAATGTCAAATTTTCTGCACATTTTTTTGGAAATTTGTTTATTTTTTGTATATTTTGTATTTTGTTGAAATTTTGCGTTCGATTGAATTAAAAGTTGACCGACGGCAAAACTACAACGCACTTCCGTAAGAACGAATAGAAAGAAACGTTGATAACGACGTGAAAAACGACAAATGCGCAAAATAGCAACGAAAACGAGCTCACAAATGAACGAGCGAACGGCGAACGAACGTGCGAACGACTCAAAAAAAACCAAAATATTTTGAGATCCGCTGACGATGACGACGTGCACGCAAACGCAGAAACACTTGAAACTGAACTAAATCTCGAAAACATGTCCAAGAAGTTGCTGGCTCAAACGCTGGCCAACTGTCAGCTGACGGCGGCGGCGTCGCAGCGTTCGTAAGCGTTTGGCGTTAAAGCTGCGCTATCGCTGGCAGCGTGACGTTTATCGTTCAAACTAATGCCGAACAACTACCAAAGAAGCATGAGACGCGCTTTTGTTCGGACAAGCGGTAAATGATAATAACAATAACAACAGCAACAACAACTACAACTACAAAATAATAAAAAAATAAAACAAAAACGACTTAGAAGCGTTTGTTAGCCGCCACAGACTCGCGAGCTGTTTCTCAGCTTAGCTCAGCGCTGCTCTGGTCGCCACAGCTCAACTCAGTTAAGTTCAGCTGAGCTGAGCTGAACTGAGCTGTATTGTTAAGCGTTACTGAGTTGAGTTTGCCTAATGAAGCAGGCACGGCAGTGGCGTTTGCGTCGGCAGCGCTGTTGAGCGCTGAGCGTTTGAAAATGATAAATAAAATAGTAAATGAGTTTTTTAAGAGTATTTTTTACGGCTCTTTTGACAGTTGTTGTGCATCCGTAGCAACGCTCTTAAATCTTTTATCAATTATTGTTTGTGTTAGCAAACAATTTATGACGCTCGATCGACGTTCGTTGCCTAAGTCTTTTGTTTTGGCTTTGTGCGTTTCTTTGCTATTTTTAGTACTCGCTTTTTTTCTCCTAAATTATTATTATTATTATTGGATTTGCATACATTAAGAAGCCAGTGTAAGCGGAAATTATGCATAATGAACTGATAACTTTTATCAAATAAAACATAATGCGGTCAGCTACACTGCGAAAAAATTTCAAACTTGTTAAATCAAGCTGAGCCTTTTGCCATTAACTTCATGCTGTTTTGCTCTTTTATGGATTTAAATAAATATTTTGTGCGCCAATTTTTTGCAGTGCATGTGCACATTGCCTAATTAAAGCGCTTACACATAAACCTGTCTACGCAGCGGTTTTTATACATAAAACGCAAACTTTATTACCTTTAAAGATTTTGTTGCTACACAGCATAGTAATATTGGAGAAGAGAACGATAGAAAAAAAGAACATATAAATAAATAAAATCCAAAACTAAATAAAAATCGAATTATGCATAATTTTTGTTTGCGAAATTTTGCGAGATTCAGTCATAAAATGAGACTTTTAGAATAATTTATACCGCTTTTGTTTTATGTCTTTTTAATGGCCTTGGAGCGAAAATTGTTTTTCCTGACTTTTATTTAATTTGCAAAGTATTTTAGCACGAAATTGCGACCCAATTTTGCACTCCATATGAGACTTATGTTATTTTAGACTAACGCCATTTTAGTGTATATTTTCTTAGGCTGCAATTCAATTCTAAGCTTTTACCTAATAAACCGTTAAGCATTTATCATGATTATTACTTCAATTCCTTCCGCTTTGCGCGCATTTCCGAATATGCCAACAAAAACACAATGCCAGCAAATGTTCCCACTTTAAAATGTTTTCATTACCCTTTTTGGAATTTCTTTTCATATCTTTTTTTCTCACATAAACTATCAACGCTTTTTCCCAACAATTTACAGACACTCTTTGATGTTACAATTTATCAAAAGCTTTTAGTCAATGATTTCAAAATCAAAATGAAAAAAAAAAATTAAATAAATTTTCCATTTACGAAATCTCAATCTATACAAAGATTAACGTTATATTTTTGTCGATGCCAGCTGAGAAGTTATTGATTGTGCCCCAAAATTGACCGGCGTTTCATTCACTCGCATTCATTGAGAAGATATTTTTGTGTTAGTTGTTGTTGTTGTTGTTTTTGTCATTATTATTAGTTGGGGCAATGATCAGCGTTAAGCGGGCCATACTAATTCACGCCACTTATAAGCCAAAAGGCCAGCCAATTGAACGCAAAGTGCTTGAGTGAGTGAGTGAATGACCAATCGACCGATCGACCGGCTGCACCTGACTGGGTTGCTCCACTTAGCGCTGCGTCGCGTTCACATAGCAACAAAGTGACGAAAATCAACTGCCCGCGTTGCCCGTTGTCTGTCAATCACATATTGCATTTTGACCCACTGTCGATCAGGTTGTTATTGTTGTTTTTCTTTGATATTTCGATCTGTTGTGCTCCTCAACCCTTTTCATTTTGCTTTCTTGACTTTTTCTTCAATAAAATTTTATTGCTTAATGCCGTTTGATGCTTTTGAACACTTAACGCTATTTTTATCAACCTCACTCTTTGCGCTTTCCATGTCAACAAATTCAAATTTTTAACTTCTTGCCAAGTCGCTCGCTGACGTTCGAACGAGCGCGAGTGACAAGCCCGACGGCGGCCGCTGCCACCTGCGGCGTTTTGCTATGATTTTGTCTGCTCTTATTAGTCAAAAATATAAATGTTTAGTTTTAAAACAACAAGAAGAAGAATTACATTTCTTCGTTTGACGCTTTATTAATTTGCATATTTTTCATTTAATATATTTATTTTTGTTGCTTTGGCTTGTCTCGACTTGGCTTCAACCTGCGCAGTTTGTTCAATTCTTTAACCTTTTGAAATGAATTTTTAATAATTTTTTTTACGATTGATTTGACACTAAAATAACATTAACGGTTTTCTAATTGCTCATTTCGGCGTGTTCGTTGCTTGAGTCTTTTGTTTTGCAGCATACAAAACCAAACTAAAAAAAAAACGTGAAAAAAGCCAACAACAAGAAAACGTTTGTATGTGTTTTACATGACAAAATGTTGACCTCACTCGTAAAAAATGTTAACGAATCGATTTGAATCAAGCCGAACCGAATCGAACGAACGAACGAACGAAAAAAGTGAAATTGTTTTCTTCGTGAACTGAAAATTGAAAAAAAATAATAAAAACCGCTCATTAACTCCACTGGCACATATACATGTAGATACACACACACACAGCTCAACTTTTGGCATAATTTAGATCACTAATAAAAGCAACAGTAGGCAAGAACGAACGTCTCGGCGGCTCAGTGCCGCAAAAGCAACAAAAAAGGCGCCCAGTCATGCCCAGCAACGCCACAGAAGCCCTCATAAAGACAACTATGCTATCACCGCCTCTGCCGCCGTCGCTGCAGTAGAGCAGCAGAAGCCATTGCCACCGGCACTTGCAGCAATGCAGCCGCCGCCGTCAACGCCACTGCTCCGAGCGTCTTGCACTGATCTCGTTACAGATCGACATTTGAATAGACTGGCAGCCCAGCAATGCGGGCACCTTCGATCATGGTGGCTTCAAGTACCTTTTCCAAATTGAATTTCCCCAGACTATTTGTCCGTTGTTGTTTTTTTTTCGTTTGTACCTCATAAACGCCCCGTTGACCCATTTTGAACGGTCAAAATGTCCATCCTTTCCCCTGCCCCCCTCAACGCTCCCTGTCACACAATATCACCGCGCCTACCGCCGTCACCTTTGTTCTATACCGTGTTATTGTTTCACTTTTTTTTCTTCATAAGGGCCTCAGGTGTGTCTGTGTGTGTGTGAGTGCGAGTGTGTATGGGAGTATGTGTGTTTTTGTATTTTGTTAAGTGTTGCTATTAGTGGCCGCGCGTTTCCAGGTCACCTGGGCAATCAATCATATTGCAGTGCCCGAAATTTGTGTATGAACTGAAGATTTAATAAAAACAATAACAAGAAAAAATACCTTAGTCAAGAAAGTTTGACTTTGAAATACTCTGTATCTTTAGATTTTTGTTATCCCTTGATGAAACATGTAGCTCCCATCCGTAGGCAGTAAAAGATCTCTATGACAGGTCATCGCCATGGGACAGTTTTATAGTTGATCCAGGTGAAATAAAGATTAAGCAAAGAATTAATTGGCATTTGGGCTCATTACTGTGCTCAAGTCCAATATACTCTTGTGAAATCTCTCATGTGTAGTGTATAAAAAGTAACGACGAAGAAATCAATACACATTTCTTACTCGATAGTTATTAAAAATTTTATTTCGGCTTGGGTTGCGTTGAGTTGTAAGTGCAGGAAGTTCTATCATTTTGACTTTTGCTGTTTAACGCTTTGATGTCAGGACGGGCGGGCAGACATATAGACGCACAAATGGTCCGGTGATTTTCATACAAAACGCTTGGTCATTTGATTATTTTCACTTTTTCTTGTGATCTATTTTGTTAATTTAAAAATGCTTTAATCGGAAATTGTTTGTTAAGCCAAAAAGCTGCTGCGGTAACAAGATTCCGCGAAAGCGAGAACTTTTGCTTAAAAACTGTGAGTTTGCATTTTTTAAATGGTTTCTCATTTTCGATTTGAAGATTAAAGTGGAAATTTATTTGCTGAAATATTTCTTTCGAACTTTCTGCAGTTCCAGACCTTACTGTCATTAAAGAGGGCGTTATCTTGTATGAATGCTTTGTTGTTCTACACTTATACAAGTTATATACGTTATAATAATATGACTTGAACAAATTGAGGGTTTTTTTTTCGGCGATTCAGGTTTTTGTGCTAAATCATTTCAAAATGAGAATTTATGCGCGTTGCGTTCGTGGCACATTCGAAACTGTTTTCTATCCAAATAAATAACATAGAAATCGATACAGTTTCCGAGAGCTTTATATTCAAATGAATGCTTTCAGTTTTTATACATTTTTTATTCTTAAGGTATGCAAATGATCTTTCAGTAGTTGAATTCAAAGTAATAAACAATTTGCTACATTTAAGCAAACTAAAAAAACATAACAAAAAACAAAACAAAAAAAAAAATTAAATATATACAATAAAATTAAATAAAATAAAGAAAAGAAAACGCTGACGTCAAAGTGTTGACATCGGCGTCGATGAGACAAAATTAGCAAATAAATTGCCTTACAAAATTAACGCTTGAAAAATAAAAAACAAAAAAGAGATTTCGCTGAGCGCTTCTCAATCGGTTTATGGTCTGCGAAACAGATCAGTGTACGCATTATTGCGCGAATTATTTGCCGATTTAAATGTAAATCCAACAACAATGTATTGTATTACGATACATGGCGTGAGGCTTTCGAACAAATCATTGAATTTTTTTACTTTATTTCATTTCTTATCATATCATAAAGAAAATAAGCGTATTTAAATATTTTTGTGTGGAATTCAACTTGATCTTTTTTTTGTAAGAATTACAAAATTGAAGCATTTTTCAAAACAAAACAATACAGTGTGACAGAGATCGAGTGAGTGAGTGAGAGGGCGGGCGTTAGAAAGAGGGTGAGTAGGTGAATGATTCAAGTAGGCAGAGGGAAAGAACAATGACATGCCTCTGACTGTGTCTGAATTGACTTTGAAGCTGTTTCGTTTTGTGGTTTGAGGTGTGTCTGCATTGTCCGATGGTCGAATGGTGCGATTGAACCGAACTATAAATAAATAATAATATTGTTGTTGTTGTTGTTGTTGGCGATACATATGTGGAGCAATTCGATTAAAATCACACAATTCATTGTAAAACAGCTACTTTTGGCTACTTAACAAAAACAACACAACACAACAGAACACAAACAACAACAACAATGGGCCAAATAAATAAAAAAAAAACACCGTTTGTTTTCTTTGAGATATTTTAATCATAATAATAGGAAATAACAACAACGCAAACTGACAACAGCCTTTGTTCAAATGTCAGTGTTAATAAAGGCGCAAAAATTTATATTAAACGTTTTTTTAATGACGTACGTACGTGTGTGTGTGTGTGAGTGTTGCCAATAAGAAGTTGCCACAGCTTATTAGATGTCTGTTGGCAACAGAGACGCTCAGGGGCACAGAAGCAACAACAACAACTTGAGCAATTCGAATGAGGCACGCATTTCATGTTCTGCCTTAATTCAGTTCGTTGATGTTTTCAACGATTTTTAAATTAGACAAAAAATCAGAAAATAAAAAAAATGCTTCAATGCTAAAACCGAAATTCAAAACCGCAGTCAAATATGTTACTTGCTGCTTAAAGCTGCAATGTGTGTGTGTGTGTCGGTGTGTGTGTGTGTGTATCGACACCTACAACAACTTGGCATCACGTACAAATTTTGTATGCACGATTTTGCACTATTTCGATATTAATCTAACACCTGCGCCCACAACAGACAGAATGAGGATGATCATGACTGTTTGCCGATGCCTTGCAATTGTGGCGGATGATGCTGCTGATGATCATTCTGATGATGATGAGCACAATGATGATTGTTCGCATTTGAAGATGCGAATTCGAACATGAAAAGCATGAAAAGCACATTTTTTTTTTGTTCTTTCTTTGTTGTTGTTCCTTTCTGGCTGCTGCACATGCATTTGCATTTGCTTGCACGGCAAGCTTGACAGTGAAGCAAATGACAAAAACAACAATAACAACAACTCAGTCACACATTTGCATGGATGCATGCACTGACACATTAACACTCAAATATTGTCAGTCAGTCTTATGGCACTCGAACGAACAGCAATCAACGGTAAAAATAATGCCATCATCAACTTGAACGTCGTCTCGCCGTCGTCATCTCAACTCTGGCGCGATAAATCGCAACTTTATGACGCTATTGATCTGCGCATATGACACGCTGTATTGAAATAGTTTTCCAAATGCATTTCAATGATATTTTCACTGACGAACTCAAGCTCAAACTGAACTCAAACTGAACTCAAACAGAACTGAACTGAACTGCACAGCTGCCAGCGATCGTAAAACGTAATTTTAGTGCCTTGAGTTTTGTAATCGTAGCAAAACGACGATGAAACATTGATTCGTTTTTGTGTTATTGGGTTGCCGGTGCTGTTGACTCTGCGACTCGTATTAGTAATTGATATTTTGTTATAAGATTCTCATAAATCAGGTGTCTGTGCTGATATACTCACAGCGCTCACAGCAATTCATCAATTGTTCTTGGGCACAAAACAGAAAAAAAAAATATATATATATATATGTCGTCTATTCCTATTACAGAGTAATTAAAATTTATAACTGTGAAGTTCTTTTTATGACTTTGTTCGAAATTTCGCCATTTTACTCATCCAAGAAGTTTTTACCATTTGCTTTAATAGCGGAACATTCGTCTTTAGCATGCACTTGAGCTTTTCTTGTAGCTAACCTTTTATGCAAACAATTCAAGTCACTAATCGCGTCAAAGCGCCAACCAATAAAAGTTGCCCTTAAAAGACCAAAGCAAGTATTCAAATCCATACAAATTGTTATTAATATTATTTTGTATACTCTTCTAAGAGTACATTAACTTTGACATGATGTTTGTAACGCAAAAATGGTAAAAATTTCCAACTACCAACTATAAAAAATACATTTGAAAGTAGATATATTCTTGATCAGCAGAACGAATGCTTACAAAGAAATTCCATTGATCGGATCGCTACCTCTGACATAGGACGTATAGGGTTCTTATTAGATAAGCTATAAGAAGGGTACTCCAATAAGAATAATAGTGGCAATGTCTCCAAGAGTGTATAAGATTCAGCTAAACCTAAAAACCTTACTATTTTTTTTTCAATTTCTTTGCTTTATTTATTCAATTTTTTTTTTTTTTTATATCTTATCGAAGCCTTTAGCTTTAAGTTGGCTTTTAAGCAAGAATTTGTACAATAGTTTTCTTATCTAACTGAATATATCGACAGCTAAAGACAGCGGCAACAACACTAACAACAAAAACAACCTACAACAATTAATGCTCATTGTATGTGGTGGGCTAAAATGATTTGCCTTTGTTGTGTCGCACCACGCATGAGCGCAATTACTTACACACGGCTCAATAGCAAAAGATACAAATACAAATACAAACAAGAACGACTGAAAATGCCCACATTAAGCACAGCAACAACAACAGCAACAGCAACAAGAGCAACAAGAGCAATAATGGCAACGGCAACAAATAATTGTTGCTGGCAAAACAATTGCCACCGTTAAACATGAACAAACAAAACCAACAAGAAGACAAAGGCAAAAAAAGTGAGGCTCGCGCCTGCTCATTGATCATTGCTTGTTGGGCTGCGAGATACTTTTTGTTATTACGACTTTTTTGTGATATTATTTTTTTTTTTTGTTTGTTTTTTGTTTTTTTACAATTTGAATTTTCATTCAAATTTTCACACACATGAGAAAACTTGAAAAGCGGATTTGGTGCGCAATAATAATGACAACAACAACAAAGATACATGTGTGTAGAACAACAAAAAGTCTGCGTGCTTGGCGTTAAAAACGTACTCAAATCTATGTTGTGACTTAAATATGCTGCTGCTGTCGTTCTTGCTGTTGTTGTTGTTGTTGGCTGGCTGTCCGTTTATCTGTCACGCTTTGTTTGGCCTGTCAAAATGACAAGTGTTTGTTTTGGTCTTAACGCTTTGGTCTTGGCTTTGCTTGAGTGCAACGAACAAAAACAAATATTTTTATTTTTGTTGTTGTTATTTTTTTCGCTCAGTTGTTGTTATTGTTGTTGTTTGTTATAGCTCAGTCTGCCGTGCGCGCCGGTCTGCAGCTTGTTCATCCAATACAAACAACCAACCGTTCGTCTGACCGTCCGTCCGACCGTCCGTCCGTCCGTGGTTGTCGCACCAACTGTCCAAACACTTATGCGTCGATTGCGTTCGTTTTTCGTTTGTAAACTTGACATTTGATAGCATTTTAATTAAAAAGCTGTTAAATTAAAATTGATTACTTCGTGCCGCATTGCCTTCTCAGATACAAATATACATGTAGTTTATGTGACTCTGCTGAAGGAAAGTCTTTCTTCTTAGGCATTGAACTTGCTGTGCTTTGGTATTGTTATCGCTAACGTTAATGTTGCTCTGGCTTTTGTTCGAATTGAGACTTCACAACGACCGTCAACACATCCGCCAAGCGCGTCGATCGCCACCGCCAACGTCGCTCAGACGCTCACTTTGGCTTCGTCTTAATCATGCTGCAATTTACTCTTAGCGCAAATACTTAAAATAAATGAACGAAATTTACAAAAGAAATCGAAAAATAGAAACAAAAAAAAAATCAGCGAATAAGACAAAAATTATATCACGCTGCGGCATTTTGCGTGCCTGTGGCGAAGTTTGTAATTCTAAGACTTGAGCGAGGGCGGCGGGCGGCGCTCGGCGGCTGCTGTCCATGACCATGCCTTCAACGCTATGAAATGAGGTCGATTTGCAATTTATATTGAAGGCAAATGTATCTATCTATGCGTAAGCGTGTGTGTGTGTGTGTGTATCTATGAGTATGTTCAGATTCTTTTCGCTGTGCCGTGGTTTCATTTCTTTATGAATGTGATTTCTTCTGATTAGTTGTTGTTAAAAAATTGTTGGTGGTTTCTTTTTTCTGTGTTTTTGTTCAAATTGAGTTGTTGTTGGCGGGTGGTTGATTAAAACGGAAATGTCGTTAATAGCAACGAATTATCATTGAGTTCAAGCGCAAACGCAAACGCTTTTTGCCTCCTTCATGGCGAATTTCAACACGTCTGTTTGTTCAAATACAAGAAACAACAAAAAAAAAATGCCTATTGCAACATACAATTCAATTAAGAATCAAGTTGAATGCACGCACGTAATATATGAAATTCTTTCAAGTCGCAACTTAACAATTTAATTAAAAAATTGTTACAGCCAAAACACACACACACACACACAGATAGACACAGCCAAAGACAGAAAAGTGAGTAAATGACGCGATAACTGAAGCGCCAATTTCGGTGCTGGCAAAGAAATTCAAATAAAGTCAAGCGAGGCGGCGGCGCCGGCGTCGAGCGCTGCAGTGGCACGCCAAGCGTCGCAGCTTGGCATGGCGTGCCGGTGTGGCAAGCGGCCGCAGCTCAGCCATCGGTGATGCATGTCTGCTGCAACTGGTCGATTGCTTTTATGGATTCCGCATATTCGCACCAAAAACGCATTGGGAAATCAAAAACTGCCATGGAATGCGGTCGTGAGCGACGCGACGGCCTGGGACGGCGCGAGGGTGTCTTGTTTTGTTTTTTTTTAGCTTTTGTGTTTCAAATGAAGTAATTAAAATTGATTTGTTTGGCCATTTTAGTAACGCAGAAGGCAAATCATGAGCAATCTTCAAAGTTGGCAACAACTTCGTCTTCAACATGTTGTGAACATTTCTTCATAGCATTTTTGAAACATTAAGAATGTCAGCGGCGATAATTCATGATCGCATTTATAGCAGTTGAGTTTAATTTGCGCGCTAAAGTAAAGCAAACACAAACACAAATAACTTCAAGCTTATTAGAATAGACAAATAAGTCGAAAATGTGTCTGAAAATGAGCAATCGCACAGACAAACAAAATGCGGTCAACAACGCGCAGAACACCCACAGCTGGACAAACACAAGCAGACAGACAGATGGACGGACTATCGGTTGGTTGGTTGGTAGCCGGGATGATCGGTCAGGTGGGGCAGTTGGCGTGGTTGGGCGCTCGAACAGACTGAGTGACGGATGAGAATGGTTATGGACACGATTTCGTGTTATGTTCAAGTCAGCAAAATGAAACTGTTCAATTTTACACGTAACATAATCAGAGCACAATTGCCGTCAAGTGTTGGCCCAGACCGGCCTGGCCTGACTCAGCTTGGCTCACCTCAGCTCAGCTCAGCTCGGCCAAGTCATTTAGTCATTTCGACTTAAGTCGATTTGAAATCGCTTTAAGTCTGTCGTCGCTGCTGCTGCTGATTTATGCCGCTAATTGTTATTCATGGCACCGTAGGTGGCCTCTCTATGCCTCTCGACATTTTGTTACGATTATTATTATTATTATTAATACATATTTGTTCAATCATTTTGGTCAGTTTTCGGTCGAGCGGAGCTTTGTTCTAGCTCACTCCGTTGGCGCGCTACAAATGGCGTGTGTAGTGTGCATAAATCACAGCTCAATGATGATAATGTTGGTGATAATGATGGTGACGATGACGATGATGGGAATGACCGCGTTGGCGGCCCTTCTTTGTTTGCGCTCAGTCATTGTTATCATTCTGCTTGGATTCTCGGGCTATTTCAACAGCCGCCACTGATTTTTGGTAGCACTCGAGCAACCATTTTAATGATGCCATTAATGATTTGTTTATCGTTGTCGCTGTCGCAGTCGCTGTCGTCATTATGTCGTGTTGTCATTGTCATCGTGCTTTGGGCACGATCGTCTTCAATGTTTTTTATGGAAATACGCCTACAACGAAAACTGGATCAGATTTGTTGTTGTGTCCGCATAAATTTACTCTAATAGATTTTTAATTTTGTTTTAATGGTCTTCCACTCTGTGGTACACGCCTATTAAGTAATCTAATATGCAGTAAAAACACAAGACATTAAATAAATAACAAAAATATACAAACAAATAAATAAATAAATAAAAAAAGTCTAACCATTTTCCGCGGCGGCGTCTTCACTGAGCTCGGCATTTTTGTTTTGTTATCACCTTTGCGCATTTTAATATTTAATTAGGCGTAATAAAAATGTGCGGGCATGAGGTTAAAAGTCTATTCTGCGTCTGACATTTGTCTGTCGAATTGGCTTCAAGTCGAGCGAAACTAGTTGACTTTGGACAATGACGCAAATCTCGTACTTTCGCTTTTAGGCGGCGTTGTTTAAGGATGAAAGGCAACATACGACAGTCGAAATTTTGATAAACGCTGCAATGGCATTGGAGTTGTTTAAGCATATAAAGTTGCTTAATTTTTTGAATGTTTGAATTTGGTTTGATATAAACATTAATAAATAAGACTAACATAAAAAAATAATTTAAATAAAGCCACCGACTATTGTCGTTCTCTTAGGCCTCGTTTGCGCATTTTTGAACGATCAGAAGACCTGAAGAGATCTTATCTAAGTGATTTGCAAATAACAGCTTTGATTTTAAAATTTCAACATTTATTTCCTTTTTTTTATATGTTTCTCAAATATTATTCAAAGATAAATGGTGTGATTAACGAAGCTATTCTGGCAACTCTATTAAAAAACTGTTATTTTATTATGTTATTATACCATGCCCAAAAGAGCAGCTATTAAAATACTATTTGCTAATACTTAGAGGGAAAACAGCTGTCCCGCGCTGTTAAAATCCTATTTAAAGTCATTTAATTGAATTATTTTATTGACAGTGCTTAAAAGAGTTGCCTTAATGCGGAGGTGTAAGTATGTGATTGATGTCCATACCCAATCTGTAGTCTCCATCGGACAGACTCATATCTCATTACCTTACAGATACAACTGTATCTATGCCCGCTTTTGACGTTTTGTTAAATAGTATCTACACTGTTTAAAAAATAATTACATTTTAAATAAATATGCACACGACAGTAACACTCGTAACGTTTTGTAAGTAAGTATAAACGCTTCTGGTAGTAAATTCTTTAAAGATTTTGTTTTATTGTGCATTCGACACAGGCAACAAAAATGAGGCACAAGACAATACAAAATGGGAAAATGCATGGGAAAGACATCATAGCCATAAAGCTACATTGGCAATTTCGATTTCAGTAATGGCAACAATAAATGGTGGCCATTTTGCTAATGCGGAGAGAAATACAAATCAACTTTAGTGTAAATCGACGATCGTCATTGAAAGCTATTTTGCCAGCAAGTAAGCATTTATACATACAAGAACACGCACACACACACACACACACACACACACAATGTATTTATATATAAAACGACAGCTTGCGAAAATATACAGATACTTACACATGTATCTAAAGACATACAGAGATGCATACAAGGCGAGGAAAGCGAGAAGTTAAAAGAGAAATCGCTTAAAGGAGTACACGTGTCGCTGACGTCGTAAATCAAATCGAATAATGATGCATTTAGCGATAAAATATGCCAATCCACGACGTCGGGTCACAAACTGCGGCTAATTTACGCCAACTTCCTCTGTCTCCCTCTCACACACACACACACACACACACTTTTATTGCGCCACACGTTATCGACGTTCGACAATTGGTCGTTTGGTTGGACTGTCGGTCACTCTATTGTAGACTAGACGAGACTTTGTGGAATGCTGTCTGCAACAGTCCAACAGTCGTCCCAACTCACAGTTGAATAACATTTTATTTTTTCTTTTCTTAGCTTTTTTTTTCTAAGCAATTGTTTTCATTGTTGTTGTAGCTGTTGTTGGTGATTTGCAGTTGAACTATCAAAGTCAAGGTGGAAATTAAATGATGAGAAATATGTTTGTGCGCTCTCAGTTGAATGGAAATTATTCTACTTGTGCACATGGACAATTCACAAGTTTAGAAAACTTGTATGAGTAAAAGAGATAGCACGCTTAGGTGAGAAACGTTGAGGTATCTGAATTACAACTTGTTCATGAGCACAGCACACATCAGCTAATGATGCAAAATGATGCATGTTAACGGCGCTTTTGCCGTATTATAAACAGCTACACCAACAACAACAACAACTAACTAACTAACTCACTCACGCGCTCCTACGCTTGCCAACTTCATCTTCTTCTTCTTCACTACAGTAAATTTAGATATTTTTAAGTGTGGAAAAAGGTCAAACAAACACAAGACACGAAATTATCACTTATATACATGTGGAAGAGGTAACTTTCCCGCATTTGGCAATTTTCTCTCATTATTGCTTTCGGTGTTTGTTTTGATATTATTATCGTGGAAATTAATGTCAGAAAAACGATTTATGACACAGGACAGTCAAATCAACGTTTCTTGTTTCTTCTTCTTCTTCGCTACTTTTCATCCTTTGTTCAGAATTTCCATTTGCCATTTTCCATATGGCGAAGTCATTTCTGATGGCCATTTAACGTCAGTGGCTTGGAGCGCAACGCCATCTATTGGACTTGCAATGGCTCAGCTGCAAGCGAGAAGTCAACTGAGGCTTTACAATATTATGAGTCTCACTATGGAGGTCACCAACTGTACTTTGAGTCTTGGCAAAAAGATTTGTCTGACAAACTCTAACAGCTTTAATGAAGAATTCAAAGCTTACAACCAAAACCTTCTTCAAGACATTTTGTCATTTAAATTCATTTGATTTCCCTGCAGTTTTCCATTAAGAAAACTTTAACCAAACCTGAGTCTGTTTCCTCCTCACTTGTCCATCTAAAAGATCAAAATTTTCGCTTCGGGTGGCCTCGTCACCGCACAACAAAAACGGTGCTCATTATTTACACAAAGCATTTAATAATAAATAAAAAGCAAAATAGAAAGACCCAAAAAAAAGATATATATGAAAAGATATTCCTTTGAAAATCTCACATTGACCCGCACGGCGCATATCAATCAAATGTCATTGCTCCAGTTTAGGTATGGCGAATCATGGCGATTATGAGCAAAACCGCAAGCCAGAATTCGAATAAGAATAAAAAAAAAAATAGAAGACGAAAAAAAAGCCAACGGACAATAATCAAATATAAATCAAAACAAACAATGAAAATGATATACAAAATCAGATACGAAGCAATGAAATTGGGTCTATCGGAGATGATGCTTGAGCAGAGCTTCGGCTTTGCCTTTGCACAGAAATCAACAAAAGATGAATAAATGTGGTTATGCTGAGCCAAATGGATCTGAACAGCGAGTGTGATTGGACTCTGTAGGGCGTTAACTATTTGCGTTGAGTCTGCCGCGCTTCGCCATTGAAAGCCGCAGGCGAAACTTTTGCAATTGTGTTATGTGAGCAAAAAATCAAAAAAAAAACAAAAAAAATACAAATATTGTAAGAAAAGTAGAACAATTCATTGTGGGATTAGATGTTGGACAAAACAAAAAATAACAAATCAAAAGAAATGAATAAAACTGAGCGCGGGAGAAGCGCGTCAGTGGCGAAGTTGGCAAAATGGTGGAGAATAATTTGAGTCGATAAAAATGCCAATTAATCGAAACTTGTTCATACGTTTGAGTTGGAATTTTTATTACAGCTTTAAATTTCATAAATTACATGTTGAGTTGTCGCACACACACACACACACACACACACACGCACAAGCAGTTGGCCAATACATACACATTGCCTGCGTTATTCATATTACTCATACGCACATTTAGTCGTCAAAGCGGATTTTTTGTGCTTTGTTAACCACTTTATGCCTTTAAGGTTAAACATGTATGTGTGTTGCTGTCACGCCTGCAACAACAACAACGGCAGCAGCAGCAGCTACAGCCACACAAATCACCTTAGGCTGGTGCTACTGTCAATGGATGTCGGTCGATCTGCGGCTCGCTGCCTTGTCGTTTGCCTAGGCAGGTCACTTGAAATTCCGCCGATCACAGACGAGTCGCTGTCGACGTTGACGTCGCTGCTGCCGTCGCTGCCGCTGCTGCCAATGTTGCCTGTTTACATTTTGTCGTGATTGTGATTGATACGCGTTCGCGTAATATGATTGATCTTTTTTTTCATCATCAATTACTCTCAGTCGGTCGGTTGGTTGGTTGGTTGATCTGACGGTCTGTCTTGCCGTCGCTCGTGCTACTAACTGTCAAGACGTAGTGGAGGGGCAGGGGGCGTCAAACTCGCAGCAATTTTTGCTCAGTTGCGCATTCGATTTTCTCTTCTCATGCTTGGCGCTTTTTTACAGTTAGTTCGATAATTTTTAATAATTTTTAATAGCAGCGCTTTGCCTGCTCTGACCAACTCCACCCCCCTCCCCCCACCACCCGCAAAATACATAAACTGCTGATGGTTTTTGGCGGCTTTTATTGGGTTAACTGCATAGAGAAGCTTTGTTGGTTTTGCTTTTGCTTTTTGCAGCTCTTGAGGGGATTTCGTCGGTTGGCTTGTACAAACATTAGCAGCGCTTGTACGCCGTTTTGGGCTCTTGTGCGTTGGTCGCTAATTGCGATGCATTGATTTGTGTATATCATTTTTTGATTTTTCTTTTCTGTTTCACTTCAGTTAGTG
The DNA here is from genome assembly GCA_034638295.1 of Phortica okadai. NCBI lineage: Eukaryota > Metazoa > Arthropoda > Insecta > Diptera > Drosophilidae > Phortica > Phortica okadai. Next base: position 703,184 of record CM067849.1, on the reverse strand, counting down.
AGTCATTATTAATGCGTGTTTAGGCGCGATGACAGCTTGGGAATTGACTGACAATTATATGTATGTACATATGTATGCCTTGGAAATGAGTACGCCTTTCGAGCATAACAAGTGCTGAGCTGAGCTAAGCTAATAAGCTCAGTTGCCAAGCAAGCAAATGCTCTGGAGTGCAGTCGACTTGCGCTTTGCCACGAATTTCTTGCCATTGCGCAATCTTCAGCCAATTATAGAATTACACACACACTAATTGCCACTTTCAAAGCACATGTCCGAATGCCTTTGCAAGCAGCGGGCAACTTAATTTTTTTGACAATTTAATTAAGGAATATGTTAAATTTTGACAACAAAAATTTATGTAAATAAAAATATAAAATATAAATATTAACGAAATACATATATGAAAAAAGAGAAAAATTAATAATAAAATAAATTAACAAACCAATTTGACAGCGCCGAATCGAAGACATAGTCAAGCTGGCCGCTTCGAGTGGGAAACTGTCAAAATTAACATAAATGATAACTTTATCGAGCTTACCCCAATAACTTCGAACGCGTTTCGGTGCGTGTCGCGTCGCCGTCGCTGTCGCAGGTGTAAGGCCGCGCAGCAGCGGCGATTGACATCGGCTGCGGGGCGTGGCCTGCGCTCAGGCATGCGTGCCGCTATTCGCTGATGTCGATCTGTCATTCATTTGCATAGAAATCATATTTTAAGTGTGCTTAACTGAAAATAAACGCGCGTTTACGACCGCAAGCGACCGCGTCAATGGGAAGCTTATAGAAATAAGGCACACGAGCTCCAAATGCCATAAATTTGCATACGGAGCGACGAAAATTTCCTAAGCAAAATGTGGTTTTTGTTTTTCTTTGCTGCTTGAGGCCTTGTGGACCACCAATGTGCGAGAACAGACAAGAAGTTGTTCAAAGTTGTTCGAAGTTGTTCGAAGTTGTTAGCTGCTCTTGTTGCAGTCATGTAGAATTTGATGGCTGAGCCTCGAGGATGTTTTTGTAGCTCAAATATAACAATTCAATTTTTATTGGCGTTAATTGGCGGTTGTCGTTAATTGTTCTGCTCAGCGCACCCAAGCGTTGCTAATAGAACTTTACATTTGAGCAAACAATCGACGTCATGCAGTCTGCCAATGACACACCAAATTAGCAACAACAACCACAACGACAAGACTTGTTAAATATTCATTTAACGCCAAATTGGCAAAGTGCAAAGACGTTCGAATGAATGAACGAAACTCAACAAGAAATAAATAAACATTCTCGCACATTGAGGCAACAATGTTGCGACCAGTGAACACTTTTGGCCAAGCGACGAAAAAGGCAAAAGCCATGCAAGCCATGCCAAAGACCAAGAAGAAGAGCAAGCGGGCAAATTGAAAGCATTTGCTCGGCCACTGTGCTACTCGATACGCTACTCATGCGCCACTGCACTACGCCGCACTGTCGACTCAAAAGTTGCTGTCGAAGTTGCTGTTGACGTTGACGATGCGAGCTGAGCTGAGCTGACGCGACTTTGATTATTTGCCCAAGCGATACGCGTGGCTAAGACATTCAAACAAGTTAGCAGCGAAGCGTTAATGCGAAATGTAAATACAACATGTGAGTAAAGCCGGCTGTCTGTCCACCCGTCTGTCTGTCTGTCTGACTGCATGAGTAAATGAATTTATGACATGAAGCCCAGCGATGACGACGTCAACTGAGATGCAGAGACCACACAGCAGTGACGATCGGTTGGCTGTGAGTGGCATTCGCAGCCGGAGACAGTTGACTGTATGTTGTGTCTCATTAGCTCGACATGCTGGCGCATGCTAATTGTGCTCATGTATGTTCATGTGTTTGTGTGTGTGTGCAATGTAATGTCAATTTGAACAATTACAAAGCGAGTCACTTCCAGCGGCCGCACATTTCTGGCAAGGCCATTACAGCCGCACAGACTTCATGTCTGCACTCGTGAGTATATAAAAAGTACTCACGAGTGTTTGCAATTAACTTGTTGCAGTCGAACAATGTCGTTGTGCTGCTGATGTTAATCGAACGACGATATTTTCGATTATAACTTTTGAATTTTCACTTTTATGTTCGACCAAATTTGGCAGCTTTGATTGCCCACTTGAGGGCCCTGAGCCGTGCTGCGTTCCGTTATGCTAACTGTTTGTTAATGCGCAGTAAGAAAATTATGCAAAAATGTTTGCCAAACTGCAATCGATTTCTTCTTGTCCTCATCCTCATGCGTCTTCGTCTTCTTCGACATGATCGTTCGTTGCTTTTTTGGTAAGAAAAATTTGTAGCTTTTAATTTTGATAGGCTTGATTTGCATAAGGATCGGTATTTTTTCATGTTCCTACTTTTTTTACTGCAAATTAGCTTTTTGGCATTTTTATGAAGAAAGATTATGCGAACTATGCATGTTTTTTGGAGATGTATACTTAGCTGAATTTAATTTATTTTATTTTTCTGAATGTTCTTAAATGGTGGTGTACTGAAGGGCCTAAGATGACCGTGATTTCCGTGATTCGCCGAATTCATATAGTTTGTGGTAATCAAATTGTACTCCTTTGTCAACTCAATACATTTGAGCATGCAATTTGCACATAAAATTTGAAAAAGCAATCATTGCTCAGTTATTGTTCGATGTCATGCTTATGTAAGCTACCAAACGGAATTGAATGGAACATGTTTGGTAAGCGATGAGAGCCTTAATCGAAGTAATGTTTGTTGATTCCCACACAAATCAATGCAATTTGTTGCACTCCTTCAAATCAAGCGTCTCTTTGCTTGTTTTCTTTGTTCAAATGGCTGATCGTACTTACATAAATATGTACATATGTGTGTGAGTGTGTGTACTTACTTTGTTTGGCTCCAAGAATGGCAATTGTCAATTTACAGGCAATGACGCTGGCGATGGCGATGGCGAAAGTGTTAAATCAGACGCCCACCTAAAAATGTGCAAAAATGGCAGCCGAACCCATTTCAACACTTCATTTTTCATTTGCGGACAGCCGACAGACAGTCGGACGGACATGCCAGCCGACGACGCGCAACGCATGCAAAGCAACACGACTCAAAGCGCCAGAAGAAAAGATTGCAAGAGAGAGAAAAAGTTTTACGGCAACAAAATCAAAATTGACAAACGACAATTTTACATGGAAATGTTCAACTTTGTCGTTTCTGTCATTGACGTCGTCGGCCGTACACCCCCCACGCCCCTTGCCCACTGCTGTACAGTACGGTTTTGCGGTCTGCCCAATTCGGATTCAGATTCGAATCTGAATCTGTAACGGAATTCGTAAACCGGCAAAGAAATAAAAAGAGAAAAATAATTTATAAACAAAGAAATAAAAAAATGTATAACAAACAATTTTCGGTTTTTGCTTCGGCTTTGCTCGCTCGCTCGATCGATGACGCTGCACCATTTTTGGGCACCCCGCCGTCATTATTTGTGGCAGACACGTAATTAAAATTGACTTAAGTGTCGAAGTAGAAGTAGAAGTTGCTGTCGTTGTCGCTGTCGCTGTCGCTGTCAACGGCAATGCAGCCAACGTCGCCGTCGCCGTTGTCGTCGCAGTCAATGTCGTCTGGCGTATGTCTTTGTCTCTGGCTTTGGCTTTGCCTGTCGTCACACACCCATTTTGTTACAGTTTTGGGTTTGGGTTTGGGGTTCACTTGCGGCGGCGCATTCGGTTGCAGGCTCGGTTCCATTTGAAGTCGCTCGGCTCGAACGCAACATGATCACTCACGCCCAACGGCTTTCCTCGCCTGCCGCCCGCCGCCTTCGCCACATTTTATTTATATTTATTTCTTACATATATTGTTTTTTTTTCCATTAGATTTCATTAAACGCTTTATGGGCTCTTTTGGCACATCGCCACATTTCGTTGCAAATCATTCTTGACTTTTGTCAAGTGTTGTTCGCTCGTTCGTTCGTTTTGAGCTTTTCGGCCAACTTCGGTTGCGGTTCATAAATTTAAATTGCCAATTGACAGTTTTTGTGTTTTTTGTTCGCTGTTCTTTGACCGTTTTCGCAATAAATACGCGCGATTTATAACAAATCACTGTCAGCTGATTTCCAGCCGTGCGATCAATCGCGCATGCGATCGTTGCGATATGTTTGGGCGACCATTCATTCAATCGATCGATCGATCGATCGATCGCTTTCAAACGACTCGATTTCCACTGCAATTCAGAGTTCTGCCAAATGCATTTGGTTAAATAAATGTTTATTGTTTTGTAAGTGGTCAAGTCCAAAACAAATGGACTCATGATTTGTGTTCGCCTTTTGTGCCGTGGGCTTTTTAGTGAGATTTAATGCATTAAGAAATATTGTAAATTAGTTTTGAAAGCTATTTGCACATACAAGTTTTTTGGTCACACACTTGAAGCAAAATGTTGAGACAAATTTAAATTCGAAGCTTTTATTCTTGTGTATAAAACACTTCCTCATATAGGAAGTAATGCTTCATGCATTCTTACAAAGAAACACATTCTCAACGTTGCCTAACTCGCTTGCTTTTCTTTAAGTGCGAAGCGCAAAATGATGCTCAGTAAAATTTTATTACATTTTCATGAAAGTGGATGGTGATAGATCAGTTAAATCTTAGTGCGAGTGTAACAAACTTCATTATCCAGATTGAAAACTAATGTTGACATAAAGAGGCAGGAGACTACGCCAATAGAATGAAAAATGTGTGTCAAAAATATTAAATCTTCGGTGAGACCAAACTTGCTTGTAGCATTTCATCACTCGATTTCCTCAGTTTTATGCCAACATTAAAATTTATGGAAAATATGAATATAAAAATGGAAATTCATATTTATTCGGATTTTAATTTAACGGTTTGACAGTTGAGGAGTAAATATTATTATATACTCATATTTTATTGCTTATTAGAAAACGCAATTTCATTTAATTGCATTATAAACTTTTATTGTTGCAGATTTCACAATTTTCCATAATATTTTTTTTGCAGAGTCACCACCAAAGATGAAACGAATTTTCAAAACGGTTATTTGCAGTTAGCTTTTCTTTTCAAATACTTTTGCAAATTGATTTACATAAGTGAAAATCTGTAAAAATAAACAAAAATCATTAAAAAAATTGTATATTTCATTTATTTTTGTACACTGCCCACTTTGGGTTCATGCTGATTGGTGGGGTGGAATATTTGTAAACCAAGCGTAAAATGGACATAACTCAATACTTCATAGCTTCGGTTGGTTTGGTCAGATATCTACATATGTGTTTCATTAGACAAATGGTCATTCACATTGCCACGGAACGAGTGCTGGATAAAAGAACACTGCGGCGTGCGGTGTGTAGGGTATGAAATCTGCGTAATGGCCGAAATGAACTTTTGTATCGACTTGTATGTCTTCACTAACAAAAACTTCCTTGCGAAAAGATAATGAAGCATGAAGTGAATCTGAGTGAATGTAAGTTAAGTTAAGCTAAGCTAAGCTGAGCTTTTGTTTCTAATTTGCTAATTTTTTCAAACAAAGAAAATAAAAATAATCAATTCATGTCGAATTGAGGAATTGAGGAAGTTGAAGAATCTTCATTTGCTGTTGTTTTAGGCCGAAAATCTTGCTGCATTCTGGTGTAAGCAGGAGCGTGGAGCGCTAAAGCGTGCAAACCGAAATTGTATGCAAGAAATCATAAACATTAAAACGCTCAAGACTTCTGGCTTGGAGCTTGGAACACATGTGGCGAGGCAATTTATCGCGTGTTTGTTTTAAGCACATTTGACCAAGCGACGGACAGACGGCCGCTTTTATGAGCGGTCGGACGATTTGCATTTTGATTTCAACGGAAAATGTGAGAAAAATACAATTAGCGCCCCCCGCTGTGCGCCCCTCAATGCAGTGCGCCACGGCAAGTGTACGAAAAAAGACAGAAATACATATATAGAAATTATATAATACATATAAGAATATAAAAGATCAAAAACGAGATCGAGTGACGCAAAATGGGCAACGAAGGCAACAACGAGTGCAAGTTTAAGGTCATTTTTTGTGTTTTTGTTGTTTGGTCCAAGCCCACTTGAATGCTTAAAATGCGTTCCGTACGCTGAATGAATCTTGAAGTTTGAGTTTTGTGGATTTGTGTTTATTGCTTTTGGAAGACCTTTGTGGCTCACAGCGGCAAAAACTGACTGAAACAACATAAAACGGCAATAAAAAGCAGCAAATTGAAAGACAATGAGCGGCCACACGCCGAACACACGAGCGGCCAAAGACGCTGGCGACGGACAGACAGACAGACAGACCGACCATGCTTCAATCGACTCGACTTCAATCGCATGAAATCAAATCAAATCGTATCGTATCACAATGACTTGCCTCGACTCGTCTCGTCTCGTCTTGGCGACCGTTTGGCCTGAGTTGTATTAAGTTTGTGTCGTGGCGCTCAAATGAGTTACTTGCAATAAAACAAGCCAACAAAAAAGGGGCAAACGGTTAAAACATGAACCAAAGGCAAAATCGTAATAAAAATCACTTTGAATATTGAGGTGTGGTCCTAATTACCGATATTAAAGCGGATCTATTTCATCTGCAAGCGAGCGGGCAGGCGGTCGGACGAACGGACGATCAGTAAGTCAGTCAGTTAGCCAAGTGAGCGACCATCGATAAGAGCTGTTGAGTTGCAAGGCACGCGCTCTGACCGCACCAGACTCGAATGAAGCTCAGCCGTCGACCGGACATGAAAAATCTATATCAAATAATGAGATAGCCGGCCCGGCCCGGGCACTGATTGAGGCAGACAATGGCTTGGCAGGCCGTGTGTCGCTGTGAGTTAAGAGCAAGGATTGCAGTTTTAAATTTGTGTTAATAGCATCAAATATCAGTAATTTCACTTGGGAATTCGATATACACAAAGCCAACTGCACCGGCCGAGCCGACGTCGCCCAAGTCGTCACTGCCATGCTGCTTCTTCGTGCGGTTCAGGTCGCTGCGTCTGTTGTGCAGATTTTGTGCTTTTGGCATAAAAGGAGCGTCAGCAAGACAAAGTCGCACCAGCAGCTGCTGATCGAACCGAGTCGAGTCGAACCGAGTTGAGCGCAAGTGTTTCGCTTGGCTTTGGTTGATGGGAGCGAAAGCTGAGCTGAGCGCTTTGTTGCCACCGCGTTGCACTAAGCATCTTATCAAGGCCATGGAAAAGCCAACCAAGCCCTTATTTTAATTAAAGTCTTGCATCGATGCGATGTCGTTACTATTGTCAGCGAGATTGTAAGAAGAATTGACTTCGTCGGCTTCGGCTTCGATTTTCAATTTGAGCGTTTGAGTTGGCTTTGGCTTTTGCATTGAAACCTGCCGTTGTTGCAGGAAGTAATTGTCGTTATTTAGTGTTGCTGCCGCCTTGGTGTTGTTTTCATTGTTGATGAGCAATTTAGCGCAAATCAATAAGTACAACAAGAGAGTAAAGAAGGAAATGAGTCTCATATTTTATGCAAAATTTGTAGCTCACTTGTAAGATACTTTGATTGCATTTGAAGATGTTTTAGGGAACTGTCTCTATCTCTCTCCCTCACTCACTCACTCTCTCCTCCCAACATCGTTGCTAGCTATCAATCTGAATTTTGTGTATTAGAATAAATACAACAAATTGAATTCATTTTTAATTGGAATTTAATATTTGCTTATACGTACAAGCCATAGAGACAACCCGCCCACCCTTCCTGCCCCAAAACGACTCAAATTGCGGCGGCAGCGAAATCATATTGCAATACTTTGCACGAAATAACGCAGCAGTTGTTGTTGCACAAAAATGCAAGCAAAAACACAACAGCAACAACAACAACAACAACTGTTTTGCAAGTGTTTCATTACAAATGCGCGTTTTTTCGTTTTTAATTATTTGTTAACTGCAACACATTGGCGACGTCAGCAGCGACGTCGGCAGCGATGGTGGCAGCAGCAGCAACGAGTGTAATAAACAATAATTGTAACTGTAAACTGAGCTTAACGTGAGTGCATCAAACCATAATTTTCTTGCAACACAACAGACAGACGGACGGACAGGCAGACGGACGGACGGACAACATGCCAACGAGGAAAAAAATTCATTCAGTAAGAAGTAAACCAAAAAAAAACATTGAAACAAATATAACAAAATATGTAAAAAAAATGAAAAAAAAAAAACAAGAAAAAAGTGTCGGCTGCTTGGCTGCTTGGCGCGACGAGCGTTAGACAAGACAAGTGAACAACTAAGAAATCCGTATAAATACCGCTTTATAATTAGAGCAGAAATTCTGACGTTTCTATTTCAATTTCCACCTGCCGACGACGTCAACGACGACGACGACGGAGCCAAGCGAAGTCAAGTCAAGCCGGGCTGCCAGAGGTAAGCGAGCAAATGCCACGCCGAGTGACGTTTTGATTGAGTGATTGGCAACAAGTGATGGCGATGGCGTTGGACGGGCCGGGGTGGATCGCAGCGGAGCGGAGTGGGCCGACTGAGACGGCGACAATGCCGAGGAGGATAGAGGAAGATCGTCGCCGTTGCCGGTAAGGAAAAAAATGTCTGAATGAAATTGTTTGTTGTTTTTTTTTTTTTGTTATTGTTTTTTGTTTTCCATAATGAAACAAGAGTCTTGCTGGCGCATCTGGAAATGTGACTCAATCGTTAGGCGAGCTCAGCTCAGTACAGCTCACATCCGATTGCAGTCATCCAAGCACTCAATGTGAGGCGGTTGTGAAAGAAGGTGTTGAATTTCCAAGCAAACAATTCTTCTTGTTGTTGTTGTGCTCATACTCGCATAATAATAATAATGATAATAACAACAAACAATAATAATATTGTTTGATGTGAATCCGGTAACTCAGCTGAGAAAGCCCAACTAAGCAAGTCACCTGCTGCCCCTCCCCCTTCCCCTCCCCCCATTGCCTTTTGCCACTTTGGCATAGCTACGACATTGTGGCGAAATTTGAATACAACATTTGTTGTTTTTTCTCGCTCTCTCTCCCCTTTCTCTTTCGCTCTTATTGTGCGCGCGCTTAAATTGTAATTATCGCAAACAATTTGCAAAAACTCTTATATGGGCGGCACACCCACCAACACCACACACACACACACACACACACACGTACACACATGTGCATGCATGCATAGATAAACTGTTGGGTTTTTGTTGTCGTACATTGGCAACAAGAGTAATTGCTCCAATTTGAATATTGAACGCGCCCAGCAATAAAAGCAGCAACAACAACAACTATAACTACAACTACAACAAAAACACAAATCGATTAAAATCTTTTGCGTTTGCGACCACGTAGCGGACACAGCTCAATGTGAAGGTCAGTAGGTGGCCACCCCAGCCTCACAAAGCAACAACACAGCACAGCACAGCAACAACAGCAGCAACAACAACAACGAGCGTAATAACAGCAACTACAATAAAAATGCGGTAAAACGGTAAATATGTATACATATTAATTGAAGTATCTATGTGTGAGTGTATCTGTGTTGGTGTACCTGTGTATCTTTTTGCCGTTTGAGACAATTTCAACAACAAGCAACAAGTAGTAAGCAATTATTTGAATTGTTATCGCGACTGTTGTTTTTATTCTCGCCTCAAGCGATTACTGATTTGTTGTTTTTGTTATTTTTGTTGTTATTTTGAAGTCGTATCTTTTTTTGTGTGTGCTTAAATAGTTTTAATTGCTGGATTAACGTCGCCTTAGCTAATGGCTGCTTCCTCCGCCGCCTCCGCCGCCTCCGCCGCCTCCGCCTCCGCCGCCGCCAACGCCTCACATTATGCGCGTCTGCCACTTCGTCTTCGTCAAGCAGCACTCATGCATGTTAATTGCTCGAAGGCAGCAACAGCTACAGCAACAACAACAAAGAGTGCTTTGCTCCAATTTCCAAAACAAAATTAAAACTTAAAAAAATACAAAAAAAAAACCCAAAAGAAGCTTCACTTGACGTGTGCCCCACGCAGCGTGGGACATGGGCACGCAATTATCGTGTGCCTCACGAGTTGACACCGCCGATATGCCTCAGTCTCAGTCTCTGTCTCAGTGCGTCTTGAGGCGACTTGGCAACTTGACGACTCTGCTCCATCGAACTCAAGTCAAATGTAGATACATATATGTATATGACTAACGTTTTAGATATAGACATGCGTGCCATTTGAAACGAGCACTCGTTTGATTTTCTATTCGAGTGCTTTGAGTCATTTCTCTAGAAAAATGTTTTGACAGTTTTCTGTTTCAACGTTTTTGATTTGTGATTTGTGATTTGATTTGAGTTTGTTGTTGTCATGTGATGAGTTCATTAAGCGTAATTGAATCGAAATGAAATGAAACAACAAAATATAATGGGCGCATGACTGACAGCGCGACAGTGAGTTGGGCCGACAGTTGGACATTGATTTGATAAACGTTTGCTTGTGCGGGTGTCGCCATTTATGGTCCCCATTAGCAGTGAAATTGATATAAATGCTTTATTGTTTTATTCACTCCCCCCCAACCCCTCATTTTCATGCATTTCACATTTCGTTATTTGCCAAATTAGTATTAAATAAATAAAGTTTAAGCTCAGTTGCGACATGAGTCAAATGACTTCAACAGCAAGTTCGTCAAAAAAACAAAAGACTTAGGCAACGAACTTGTGCCAAGTGCTCATTCAGTTAATACAATAAATGTTTGCATCAAATTGTGCCAAAATCATTTGCAGCACAAAGCACACAAGCGCACAGAATATTCGCTCAGCAACGTTGCGGCACCTTGCTGTACAACACTTCATGCCTCACAGCGTGGCAGCGACGGAGACAGAGACGCAGGCAGCGGCAGCCACTTGCACTGCTTTGACTGTGCCACCGACTGGTGGACGGACGGACCGATGGACTGACCATCCAATGCTTTAATTATTTCCTCAATAAAAGCGTAAATTGAAATAAAAATAAAAAACAATAAAAAATAACATAAATAAATACAAATGACAACTGAAATTGTGTGGAAAAATTCGAAACTCAAATTGAATTCAATTGAATTTGCACCAGAAAATTATCTACGTATTTCTTGATTGCACTGAACAGATATAATAGTAAAAATAAAATAAACCGACGTCATGAAAAACAAAATGTTTTGTAATTTTATTTATTATTATTTCGTAGCGAAATAAGTTTTTGTTGCTCGCGCAGACATTTGTGTGTCTGTCTGAGGTGTTATTTCGAGAGTTATTTCGCTCCAAATGAAATGCATCAAGAATATTTCGGCAATCAACGAGGCGACGGCACAAAGTGGACAGCTGAGACAAGCGGCCGGCCACATTATCAGCATCATAATGTGGCTGCTGTCCGTCCGTCTGACTGTCTGTCTGCCGTTGGCGTTATTGTTGCATGGCAGCGTGCAAAAATCAATGCATTTTCAACGCTTCAGAAGCTCAAAAATGCGAGCGACGAATCGACGCGATCAACGCGAGGCGACATGACAATCGCTGAGAGCGTTGAGCGTGTCAAAAAAGTGGTCATTGTTTGTAATTATAATAATTGCTTAATTGGTGGTTAATAGCAACAACAACAACAACCAACTGCATTAAGTGAAGCAACAACAACAACAATGAAATGTGCAAAACACACAAATTCAACCGCAAAATATTGAAACAAGTGAGAAGAATAATGATTTTTTTGCTCACAATTTATGTTGTCTGTTGTTGTTGTTTTTGTTTCAATTATGCATAATTATGCATTATTGTCCTTTGCAAATAAAAAATAAAGTGTTGGAATTTTGCATTGTCATTGCATTCTAGAGACTTGCAAAAGAGATTATTGACTTTGCCATGAAGTTTGCTACGTAAAGGAGGCTGTTTGATCAACCACTGGTAATATATTCATTTTCTATAGTATATGACGATATAGATTTCTGTCTAACTGTTATCTATTCGTCTTGAAATCTTTCTGTTAACACTTTCAAAGGAAGCTAAAATATTGCAAGGCGACAAGTCTTTTGTATGTGTTCATTGATCGCAAAAGCATATAGGACCATGGGATCAATCGAGAGATATACGAAAGCTTTTCGGATTAAATTTGTGTTTAGGGAAACCTTTTACCATCCCTACTTCTTTCACAGGCGCACAGATGTGTCTATAACGCTTAAAGCTATGAGGTTTTCATCTTATTGAAAATACTTTGTTACTTCTTTAAGCTTCTGGCATTATTTTTTCGGCAGTCATATGTACATATATTTGTATTATGATATTTTTTGTATTTTTAATGTTAATATGTGCTTTAAAGTAATTTGCTTTATTTGTTTTTAGTTTGAGTTTACGAGAGTTTTAACACGCTAAAAGTTTATTATTTTTGTGCGAAATTTTTGCATTTGAGCATTTTATTGCACTGAGCATTGCTGAGCGTTTAAATCGTTTATTTTTTCAGCTTATGCTAGTTCAGTGTGCGTGTGCTTGTGCTTGTGTGCGTGTGTGTGCGATTGGTTGTTAATTATTGTTATTATTCAGCTCATTGCTTCTGCGGAATGAGCGCAAATAATGATTAATTTTGGTTTGAACTTGTTTTATTTTTTGTTTGGGTTTTTTTTCCTCTTCTGCTTTGTTGTTTTCCTTTGTATACGCGATTTTTTGTGCACTTGTGGCACTTGGCACAACTGTAATTAAATGTTACTCATACGACCCTGTAGCCGGACGCACAAATTACGCGAAATTAATAAGTAAGGTGCTTATTACGCTCAGAAGACTCTACATGTGTGTGTGTGTGTGTGTGTGTGTGTGTGCTAGCGAATGTGGCTTAGCGCGAAATAAGTCAAGTATGAGTACATGCATGAGTCTATAATTATTCGCAGCTGACATGATTTCATTCTATTAAATGTCAATCACTTCCTTCTTCATGCGAAATTCATTGTTTGGCGCATTTTTCAAACTGAAGTTGACAGCAACTTTGGGGATTTTATTATTGATCGGACTTTTCTTTCGACTTAAATGATATTAACTTACCGCTTTGTCAGCTCCGAACGTCACACAAATCTGTAAGCAAAAAAAAACGAAAAAAATACTGTTACTCTGCTATTGTTATAGAGTTTTTTTTATGGCTAAGTACATAAAAATTGCATTGCATTTGAAGTTTCTTGCTAAATGTCATTACTAAACAAATAAAATCGAAAGACTTCAGCAACGAACTCATTAAACTTTTGCATACTTATTAAGAGTACTCCCATTGACGCATCAGCAAATAAAAACAATTTCAATAAATTATGTCTTAAAAGTGTCAAGTCTAGAATACAATTAGAGACGATGGTGGACGCCAAGCTAATGACTTTAATTAGGCATAAATACGCAAAAGAAAACACATGTTAACAATATTCTAGCAGAGCAGACCGACAGGCCGATTGAATGAGCCAACTTATCCAGTACAGTAACAACAACAACAACGACAATGTGAGCTAACTGACCAAGAAGTCACAGAAAGTGTTTGTGCGTTGTAATTACATAAAGTCGGGCGCAATTTCAGCATCAGCAACAGAAGCAGCAACAGCAACAACAACAGCTTGAGCTGTCAGCAGCATTTGCGGCCTTTCGACAGTGGCCAGAAAGATTTATGCAATGCTTAGAAATTAACATGTTGAACACATCTGGAAGCCGTGTCGACGCATCGCCACCGTTCGGCCGAGTTGAGTCGAGTTGAGCCAACGCACGTTGAAGTACTTAAGAGCTGCTGTCATCGGCGGCGCTTGAATTTCAGCGCAGCAGCAACAAGTGGCAACGCCTATGCGTGCGTACCGTTGTTGTTGTTGTTGTTGTTGCTGCTGTGCTACAAAAGCCATCAAGTAAGCCAGCGAAGCAAGAAGAAGAAAGTAAGAAATTGAAACGAAACAACAACAAAGCTGTGAATCGCAGTGCGTGGCAGGCAGGCAGGCAGAAGAAGAAGAAGAAGTGAACTTGATCGGTGGCGCCGCCGTTGGTTGAACGATTTTTCTTGCAACTTCTTGCGAGCGGCGTTAAAAATGTCTTCATTGCTTCATATGATGAATGTCGCTCGCCTGCGTAGCAACTTTATTTCGTTGCCATTCACGGCAGTCAGTTTTTGTTGTTGTTGTTGTTGTAATTGTTGTTAACGCATTTGGCGTTCGATGTTTAATTTATGCGCTTTTAATGTGTGAAAAAACACGCATTTTAACTTTATTTATTATTAATAAAAGTTAATTTTCAATTAAAGTGACTTCTTTACGTGACTTCGAGTCAGCTCGACATGGCTTGGCTTGGCTTTCTTTGGCAGTGCGGCGCACGTGGCAAGCGTTCAAAGCACCAACGAAAAAAATTAATGTCTAACGGCTGCATTGTAATAACAACAACAATAATAAGTCCAAGCAACAGCCGCGCCCCTTGCCAGACGCCCGGGACTTTGGCTGATGGCTGAGAATGTTGTTGACGTTCGGCTTTTTTTTGGGTGTGGGACTCTTATAAATGAGCTGCAAACATCTGAATTGCGCAGATGTTAAAATGACCATCAGGAGCCAAGCAAACATCAAAGCAAAGCAAGCCAAGCGAAGCGATACAAATAATGCATTCAAATAAATGTTAAATGTCAAATGTTTGCCATCAGATTAAACGCTCGAATTAATGTCTTCGCCAAGTGTCATGTCAGCAGCCGCTGCTCAGGCCGCCGCTACTAAGATCGAAATCGTAATGCATATAATATCAAAACGAATAACATAATAAATCACAGCGGCCAAACTAAAACTAGAAATGTGTGGCACTCTCGCTCCTCTGTGGCCGACGCTTACGCATTTGCTGCTGCTGCGTTGGCTGCACGCGCTCCGAAGGCGCTGAAATGTCTGCCCACATTCGTGCGTGAGCAGCAGCAACAGCGTCAGCGTCAGTGCGTCAGGTGCCTCTGCATGGAGTTGTTTTTTTCATGCCTTTGCAACACTGTCGCATTGCCACACATTGGCGCAGGTTGCACGCGTCCATTGCGCCGCTGACGCCTCACCTTTCTGCCTTTTTGTACCCTCTCAAGCGGTTGTTATGACTTTGTCATGTGATTTGCAACGCTCTTTGATCAAAACTTACGAAATTATGTTGTCAAAAGCCAAATCATTCCATCATCTTATTCTTATGCAAAATCTTATCTGTCGGACAAAGATCTTATAGAGTTGGTATTAGATCATAGAACAAACATTGAAAAATGTATTTCAATTTGGTATAACGTTCTTAAAAGTATGTGGATGAAGTATTACAACTTTTACGGAAAACTTAATAAGCCTGTGGGCCTGTACTGCCAGGGCAACTCTTTAAATAAAATAAATGAAATAACTTTTACAGCGGCAAACAAATGTCGATAGAGCCGAGGAACAAAAACTAATATTTTACTTTTGGCTTTTGTGTCGCTTAATGGAACGCGTTGCTGCATTTTTCGAACATTTCCTTTAAATATGTTTTTTCAATCGCGAAACTATAAAAATTGTCGTCGTTTATTTACTTGTCGTTGTTGTTGTTGTTGTCGTTGTTGTTGGCTGTGTTTGTTTGTATTTGTTTTGTGTTCTGCTTCTCCTTGTTTTATAACACTTGAAAATGGGTTTGGTCGCTTTAATTTAGTGTTTTTTGCAGCGGCAAAATATTTTAACTAATTTCGGCTGACCACTTTAAGGCAATTTGAAGTAGTTTTTTTATTAGTTTTGCAGTGATTTATTTGCTTGAATTTTTTTTTATTTTATTTTTCATTTCGGTTTTGTTTCTCTTTTTTTTTGCTGCTCGAATTTTGATTGTAGTTTGACAGCAGTTTAAGTGCTGCAGGATAATTTAACGTTCGACTTTAATAAGTTGTTCAACTCATGTGTCTGTCTGTGTGTCTGTGTGTGTGTTTATCGTTTATCTGTGAACATGATTCGTGGCATTTCATAAAGTTGCTTGATTTGTTCGAAGTCTAATGAATTCTATGACAATAGCGAGCGCTTATCGCGATCTAATTAAATTAATTTTGAGTGTTTTGTGCGCTTGTGTGTTATATCATTTTAATGGCGTCATTAGTGACAGGCGACAGGTGGCGCGGTGGGTAGCAAGCGGCTCGTTTTGCCTGCAGCATCAGCCTCAGTGGCATGCCAGAATGTAGAGCAGTTATGTAAGAGCGAAAACAATTTGTTCGTTCGTTTGAGCCGAGAAGATTTATAACACAATCAAGCGGTGGAAAGTGCATTGATTTCATTTGTATGCAAATGCTTGATGGCTCATTATGCGATCGAAGTTGACTGCAGCGCGTTAATTAATGCGTTTTTATCTAAAATGCAAATTTATTGGTCTAAATTAACAAATAAAGTTCATTTAATTAATGCGCACATAATAAACAAGAAGAAAAAACAGAAAAAAATGCCATAAAAGACAAGCAAAATGCATTTGGTAGAGAGATGTTGGACGACATTTGTCGCTTTGGACGGACAGACGAGCGGACGGATGAAGCTGTGTGTCGCCAGTTGGAGAATAATAGCGGAGGCGCTCCAAGCAAGGCTCCCAGGCATAAATCACAAATGCACACCGACGGCAGAAGCATAAAAAAGACGGAGGCGTCAGCGTCGGCATCGGCATCAGTATCAGTGCACTGACAAACAAAAACGCCATGCGTTACAATGGCTGTCCGTCCGTGCGTCCGTCTATCCGTTTGGCACAACAAAAAAGACAAAAAAAACTTCAATCGTTCGTTTGTTCATTTGCTCGATCGTTCAGTCATTCATGGTGTCATAGTCATTATGCTAATTCGCTGACTAAATGTAGAGCTAAACACGCCTAAGTGTCAGTTGTGGCAACGCAGCAGCAGCAGCAGCGGCGGCGGCGGCGGCAGCGTGAGAGCGCTCAGCTACGCAAAGCAATTTTCATTACAATTGCGGTCGCAGCGCAAAGTTCGCGGCAAACAAAAGCGACGAGTGGCCGCAAACCAGCGCACAAATCATGCGAACAACAACAACAACAAAAACCACACTCACACATTCAAATGAACGAACATCGCAGACAACGCCAACGATGAAGTTGAAGCTTAACTTCAAATTCATTCAAATGCAAACAAACAGTTTATATGCTCAAAAATCAAGTTAACATGTGTAGCATGTGGCGAAAACACACACACACACAAATAGAGGGAAACCACAAACAAGATACGCAGATACAATTGTGTGCTCGCTCGCTTGTGTTATGTGAATTATTGTTATGCAGAGCACTAATTTACGTTTTAAGATACTTTACGATGTGAATCGCTTGAATACGCTTATGAATGCGCTGCGCCAGTGACTGAGCGAACGAGCGAGCGAGAGGGCAACAACTATAAGCTATGCTTTGATACAATTTGATTTCTTTCTTTGCGACGACAAAGACATCATATAAAGAACCGTTTATATAGTGTTTGACATTAACATAAATTAAGCGATACTAAAACCGAGCGATGGACGGACGGACGGACGGCTGATCGGCGGAAGGGCGAGCTGGAGACGTACGGCCAGAGAGAAGGTGAAACTGCTACGTTTTTGAAAAGAAATCAAAGCAAATCAAAGGCAAAGCCAAAGCCAAAAATCAAAGTGTCGCCAATCAAATGACGAGACAATAGTCAAACGAAACATTTCGTCTTTCTCACGTTTGTTAATTTGTCAATCAAAATGCTTATGAGCGACGTCCGTCCATCCATCCATCAGTCCGTCCGCTCGAACGTTCGCAAAACCATCACCAATGTCAGCGATGGCAAGCCAAACCAAATCAAATCAAATCAATCAAAGGCCCGCTGCTCACGCTGTGGTAGCGACTCATCAATTTTTTGTGTTTTAGTTTAAATTATTGTTATTTTTCTCTTCTTTTTTTATAATTTATTGCACGACATTAACGATATTTTGTCTATTCAACGCATTATGTCGCATGTCGCTTGTCTTGTCTCAGCTTGTCTTCTCTTTTGTTTGTCTTTATGTTAATTGCGCAAATTGTAACATTTTCGATACTTTTATGATGCCTCTTTGATCTCACTGCGAGTACAGCATTGAAGGCAGAATGGAAAAGTGAGCGGCATTTATGATCCTGCCTTAAGTGACACTTTTAGCCTTTTCAAGAAGGCAACACTTCGATTGTGATTCCAATTTGAAGAGTTCACATTCATTTCAACGCTTCTGGGTGGTTTATTGCATGTGTGTGAGTGTGTGTGTGTTAAGTGCTTATTGTCGCGTGGCTCATTCACAAATTACGCCTTGATCTTTTGTTTATGCGCTTTGGCTTTGATTTTCCAATGAAATGTTATCTTATCTATAAATGGGGAACACACGCAAGCGCGACAAACTGTAAATTGGGCACATCCGCTTGGCTATGCTTGACTTTTATTGTCTTTCCATACTATGATTCATATCGAATATCAAATATAATTTGTCTAAAATGGATCTTCTTTAAACTTTCAACTCAAATTGACTTCTTTATCAATGACAATCATCATTGATTTAAGTTTTATTAAAACCTATCTTCAGTGTCATGAATATTTCAAGCTCAATACAAAATTAAGACATTTTCAAATGTTCAAATGTTTACAACGAAAATTTTATAGTGGGAAAAATACAGAAAAACTAATTTTTTTTTTGTTTTTTGTTTCGCCAAGTGAAATTGCTGCCACAACAACAATAACATTAACAGTCGTTGAAGTCGACGTCGCTGTCTGCGTTGCAGTCGCTGTCATAACTATTTATGAACAGTTAGTTAACTTGAACACAAAGTGGCAATTAATTGGGCGTGGCTGACGGAAAATGAATGAAATAAAAATAGATTCAGTCAAAGTAAAAAACCAAAGCGTTAAATAAAAGTAACAACAACAACAACAAATCGCACAAGAAAAGGAAACAGAAAACCAAAAAAAAAAAAACAAAAACAAAAAAAAGTGCAGATAAAAATGTCAGCGTCATCCGCCAACGGTCGTGCCACAAATCCGAATTCGAGCTTTCAGAGACATGCGATCGTAAGTTCGTGTTGTTGTTGCTGGTGTTGTTGTTCTTGTGGCAACTGTTTCAATGTGAACTTAGAAATAAATGCCAAATCACAAATTGGCCGCACAGTAGTTCATCGCTGTTGCCACCGACCAGTCTCAGTTCCAGTCTCAACCTCAGCTCAGCTCAGCTCCTTGCTTCGAGTGCTTCGTTGCACAATGACCACCCCTAATATGAAGTCACACGAACGAACTTGGTCGCCTGCCTGGCTTGGTCGCTTCTTGACTCTTGACTCATTCGCTCGCTCTACTATTCTGAGCTGCCACAGCCGCCGCCGCCGCCGCTCGCCGCCACCGCTGTTCCTTGGCACAGAAGTCATATAATTAGCATTTGTCTTAGACTCGCCTCGTACACACCCAATTTGTAATTTTGTTTTATGTTCTTCGTTAGAGGTTTTTGTCTTTGCCTTCATATAGATTTGTTTCCCCCTCCTTTTTTGTTCACTAAATCGAGCGAAAATGACGTTTTTTTTTTTGCTTTGTTTTTGTTGTTGTACTGAGTGTTTTCTGTGTTAGAATTAATAATTGATACTTTGAACTGACGCTGCCCCATAATGGCCAACAAGAGCTACTAAAATTGAGTACAACAGCAACAACAACAATTGCTCACTCGTTCGTTCGCTCGATCGCTCGTTCCAGTTATGGTCACTGCTGTTGTTGCTGTTGTAGTTGTTGGTCATAATTGCTATTCTATTGTTATTTAGTTCCTGATAATTTCATGTCATTTTTTCACTTGGCGTGTTTTATTCTTTTTTTTCTCTCTCTTTTTTTTTTGTTTCTTGTTTATTGCTTTTAGTTGCACTTAACTGTTAATTAGTTGTCTCTGGCATTGTTCTAAGCCAAGAGCAACATTGCTTTAATTGAATACATAATTTTGAGTTTTTTTTTTCTTTGTTTTTTCTTTATTGCTTTAATTGTTTATAAAAAAGCTGAGAAATTAAAATGTCATTAAAAGTAATTAGTTTTAATTAAGCATTCGCGAAATATTTTCAAGCACACTAATTTGCAATTTGACATTTTTCTGAAATGGAAAGCTCAAAAGTGTTTAAGCTAACCTAAACATCATGATTCTTCACTCTTCCACATAGCGAGCTATGCCGCCCTCTAACTCGAAAGATTGTTGGCTTTCTCTTTCGATCTTCGTATCGACAGTTTCAAGCATTTCTTATGGATATTTTCAGAATTTGTCTTATATTAAAGGAGAAAGAAGAGATTTAGATTGGAAGCAAGGATATAATCAGCTATTGTAAGGGATCTACAAACCTCATATAAGAGTCCGGATTGCTTCCAAGGTGAGCATTCATTTTCTTTCATTAATTCTCTTCATTTATTTCCGCTCGTTCTAAAAAACAGTCCAATGTCTCTAAGCTCTTTCTCATCTTCTGTTTTTGACAAATGTGAATTAAGCACAAACTAATCCATAAATGTTTGAGCCTCAAATCGTCTCCCTCAACTATTGAACTCTGTGAGCAATTTTCTGCATTATGTTTCGGCGCCAATATGAGCAAAAAGTGCGAATAAATAATGTGCCAATCAAGAGCCAAGACAAAAACAGTTGTTAACACAAACATTGAACTTCGCTTTGGTGTCGAATCAAGTCGCATAAACTAAGAAGAAAACGTGAGTGCCACGAACTCGACGCCGTTCAATGAATATATTAATTTTTGCCTTCGCCCAAATGTGTTGAGGGCGAATAAGAATATTCTTGAAGTGCAAAGTTGAAGTTTTCGTAGCGTATAAGAACAACAGCAACAAGAACAACAAGACAACAATAAATTGTGCATTAAGTTGAAGTTCTCGTAATTGATGTTGTTGTTATTGGTATTGTTGTTGTTGCTGTTGTGGATGAAATAATCTTGATCGCATTTTTTACGGCACATAAATATATGCCACAACAACATCAACATCAACAACAACATCAACAATGAAAATATGAAATCGCTAGAGTTTCTTTGGGGAACGTCGAGTGAGCGGGGCGATGGGGGGCGAGGCGGCCGAAATCGAAAACAAAAAACGTTCAATGAAAATTAATGGGCAAAGCGAATGCGCCAAAAATATTGGGGTGCGCATGCGCAAAAATGTTAAAATCGTGACCAAAAGCGAACGAGGCTGGACGCCGTCGACGCTGCTCAGTTTTTCTTTCATTTCATAGATTGTTTTTTTTTTCTCTCTTTTCTGTTATTATTATTTCATATATATATGTATGTATATTTTTTTGTGATATGTTTCACTTGCGATTAGTTATGAACATGACGCGAGATTTAGGAAATATTTATGCCTTATATGGCCAAACGAACTCAACTCAAGCAGCGCTGACAATTGACCAAGCCAAGCAACCAAAAATGAAAGACGAAAAACAAAACAACAACAAAAATCAAGCCAAAAAAGCGAAATGCGTTAGCAAATATTTCCGTCGTCATCGCTGTTGTTGTTGTTGCTGTTGTTGTTGCTGTTGTTGTGTGCAGAGTCGCCGCACAGTGTCATATTTTATTGAGCCATAACACTTTCAATGCATCGAATCGTGTATGTGCGTCATGTGCCACACCTCGCCGCAAAGCGTGGCATGTGTGTGAGGGACGCTGAGCGTAAGATAGAGAGAGAGAGTGAGAGAGGGCGAGAGCGAGAGGGAGATAATTAATTGATAATTCATAAAGCGATTCGCGCTTGTCGAACATTCATTCGTTTGTCGGCACAATCGTTAATGGCACCTTTTTTGGCCGAAATCAGCTAAACATGCAACATGTTGCATTGCTGCCGCTGTTGTTGTTGCTATCCCTGCCGTTGCCAAATGAGATTGTTGTTGTTGTCGATCATTTATTGATCGCTCGCGCCTCCAAAGGCATTTGAAATGGGGGGAAAAAATCGAACGCACTTCAAGATGAAAATTCCTGCAAGAAATGTCAACTTTAATTTGTTGCACGCTCGCTCAGCCGCCCAACGAAACACGCACACACACACACGCACACACGCACAACAAAGAAATATCGCACGTTGCGTATACGCAATGCAGCATGTTGACGTAATTAAAAGCGCGCATACGTCCTGTGGCACACAAAAAAAAAACAAACAACAAGTACAACAACATGAAAGCGCCAAAGCCGCGCACATCTTAGAGCATTTTTTTTCACAACCAAATTCTGATTTTTATTTTGAATTTATATATTTTTTTAATGTTTGACACGCAATGAGACTTTTTCGTTTTTCTTCTTTTCCTTTCAAAGCATGTTCATTATGCAAATTTTTTAAGTGTATTTCAATGATTGCATTTTTTTGTTTTTATTTATTTATTTTTTGTTGCTTTTTGCGCTTTTAAAATGTTATTTCTACGCCCAACAGATAATTACTGCGCACGCAATAAATTATTTATTTATTTTTGTATCTCTTTTTTTTTTAAACTAAATAATTTTTAATGGTTTTGCGTGAACGACTTCGACATTTTTGATTTTGTCGTTTGCCATGCGAATCAATCATTATTTATTTTTTGAATTTTTTTTTACTTACTTTTTTGTTATTTGTGTCGGACGGTTCATGCTCATTAAAGTGAAGGCGTTATAATGAATGAATGCAAAAATAATTCAATCGACATTTGGCCAAAAATTATAATTATATATATATATAAAAAAGCGTGATTTAATTACACAGAATTTGATTGAAAACTGTTACACACACACACTGACACACTCAAAGATATAAATCAAACACTTATAGCAATTACAATTAAAATTACAAGCAATTTTCGCAAAAATAAAAACAAATCACGAAAAAGCTTTGACTAATTAACGTTAGGCAAAAATGCAAGCAAATTAAAGAAAAAATCACGCACGGACAGACAGACAGATAGACAAGAATGTGAGTAAAGCAATCAAAGAAATATATTATTGACTAATTGACTCAAAAAGCGACTTGGAAAATTTATATTATGAAAAATGTAAAGCAAAGCAAAGCGCATAAAACCAAAAGCACCTCAACTGCAACGCCTTAAATCACAGCTGATCGCTCAAGCAAAACGAAGCGTTCAAGAAGAAGAAACGAAAAAAAAAAAACAAAATATTTAAAAATTTCGTAACAAATTCAATTACAACGGAAATGTAATAAAATAAATATCGAACGCGCTATGCAAAAAGTCGGCCTAAGCTGAGCTGAGCCGAGCTGAGTTCAGTTCGAGATTGAGATTGAGCTTGGACGACGAAGTTGGGCGTGCCAAAATGACTTGGTCGGTCTAAGGTGCTGAAATGAACGACATGTCTGCGAGGGCAGCTGAGTTGTGTCGTTGGTCGTTAAGCGAGTGGCCCGTGGGCCGAGCGTCTCCTCTGTAGCACACTGAGCGTGACTAAGACAGAGAGAGAGTGACAGAGAGAGAGAAAGAGAGGGAGAGCGGTGTTTGTCAGCGCCTCATGTGTCATAATGCGAAATGTCGACCGACCGATCGAGCGTGTTGCAGGTTACGCGTCATGTCATGCGGGCGCTCGCTGCGCAGGCCATAGCAGTGGCAACTCAGGTCGCTCTGAGCCAGCAACAAACACCGCTTGGTCTCCATCGAAATCCGGCTTCGATCGCTGAGACTTTTGTTTATAGTTTATAGTTTTTTTGTTTTAGTTTTGCTTGCTCTCATGTCGTTTCTTGTTGTTGTACTTGTTGTAACTAAGTTTCGTAATATTACATTGTTGTTGTCGTAATTTTGAACATTTATTGCACATAAAAATTTGCTAATATTAACGCTTTGGGCGAACATTTTATTTGATATATGAGCACGAACCTTTTTTAGTAAATAAAATTTTAACAAAAGCACTAAACTGACGCTTTCACTTAACACAAATCATTTACAACACGCACACACACACACACACACACATACAGACACCGAAACAGATGTTTACAATTTAATTATTAAAAAATTTTGAGTGTCGACAAAATATTAAAACAAATCAATTGATTGATTGCTTTTGGCACCCAAAGATAATAATTAATAATTCATAAGTTCATAACATAGGCCAACAACAACACCAACAACAACAACAATGACGACTTGTCGCTAACAACTTGCGGCAAATAAAAATGACTAAAATATTGAGCGTGTTAAATTCTCATCGCCTGCAACAAATCAATTTTAGCTTAATTATGACACTAAACCCTAACTTGAGCATAGAAAATCGATGAAACTCAAGCCCAGAAGAAAATAAATAAAAAATCAAATCTCAAATGAAAAAAAAAACACAACAAACAAATTGTGAAAATTAGCATAATAAAGCGTTCATTAAAACCATTCATAAATTATGCATAGTTGGCGAGATCACGGAGCTGATAGCAGCAAAGAAAGAAAAGAGCTTAGCTCGACTTGACCGGAGCGAAGGAGGGGACGACGACAGAAGTCCGATTAAGCAAAACGAATGTGGAAAAATGAAGAAAATATTTGTGCAGAGCGACGGCAGCGACAGAGTCAGCAACGATGCAACTTAGATTCATGCATACACTTCATTAGTGCGAATGCTGTCTTCATCATTATCAAGCAGCTTGGCAGCACGATCAGCGGCAGAGGCAGAGGCAGCCGGCGCATCATGATGATGATGCATACTTTGCTATTGGCGTGTGTCAAGTTGACATTTTAAATATGAAGTATGTAAAATGAAGCAAAGTCGAAGCGAGCAAGAAAGAAAATGAAAAAAAACTAAAAAAGAAACGTCAAAAGCAAAACGAAAAACGAAACTGGTTCAAAGTAGCTCACAGTTGCTTATCTGTGCAACGAACTGACGACGACCAGCGACCAACGGCCGACGCGCGTTGCAGAAGGAGGCAGTGGGATTGTGCGTCATAAAGTCGGCCAGTGAGACGGTCAGTCAGTCGTGTTGCAAGATAACATAAGCTACTGCCATGCAAAATGGCACAGCCACGCATGCAACGAGCTCAAGCACAGGCACAAGCAGCCGCACGTCCAACGGTCAGTCTGGCAGGCCAGGCAGACACCAACGTCCTTAACGGGCATTAAAACCGCAAGCGGAAAAAATGAATAAAAACTTAAAATAAACGGCGCGACTTTGACTCAATGCAAGTCGACTTGACTTGACTTGACTTCAGTTTACTCCTGCTTCGTGTATTTTCATATGAGCGGCAGTGGAAAAAAAAATCCACTTTCGACGTCTAAAATCTGGATTAAAGTCAAGAAAAATGTGAAACCGCAAAGACGACACAAAAGACAAGAGCACAAGCGGCTGATAGGCATCAAGCAACAGCTGCGGCAGCGGCAAAGGCAGCGGCAAAGGCAGCGGCAGCAATAGAGGCGATGGCGATGGCGTTGGCAACGGCAACATGCAACAAGCAACAAGCCAGAGTGAAGTACATAGTCACCGTTTGTGGCATGCGGCCGACCGTACGGGATGACGACAGCGCTGATGATGGAAATCGTTATTGACAACGGAAGACAACGGACGCATACGATTTCCATGCAAATGACCATGAAATGGAATTCGCTCGGCTGCCTCGACAGCGGCAACGGCAGCGACATTGGCCTCGGCCACCGACCGACCGACGCAAGATGAAGGCGCAGGGCGATTGCCGGCTGATGCGGATGGTGATGGTGATGCGACAATGCCTTGCAAACGTACTTGAACCAGAAACCTCAACGGTAACGACCACGAACGCGACAACAGCAACAACAACAACAACAACAACATCAACAACAACAACGACAACGACAAGCGACACTTTAATGCAAACTGACATTGAATCGCTCCAATTCGATTTCTGTGGAAGCCGCATGAGTTTTGACCAACATTGTGGCCCCGAACCGAGCCGGGAAAGTGGCACACACACACGAACACTCACACATGCAATGCGTGTAGGATACGTTAGCGTGTATGCCAAACAAATGAAATTAATTGAATTGTCAGCTGTAAAAGCGAAGCTCATCTTTTGGCATTTTGAGCAACGAACTTTTCATTTGAATGCAAAACTTCTTTTCAATGAAAATTGATTACCTATTTGTGTCCGAGCTGAACGAATTTATTTCGTCATATCGCTTGTGCAAATTGTGCGTTGAGATAAACTTCAATGACATATATTAAATAATCAAATGGCCAGCAAGTTCTTTGCGCCAAAGTCGATTAAAGAAAACGCGAGGCAACGAAACTGAAACAAAAACAAAAACAAGTTGATTTCGAAACTGAAATGATGGAAAAATCTCCCATGAGATTTTTTAATGCTTCGCTTTTTCTTTTATGACATTTCCACATGGGGAGAAATGACGAGCGCAGCGTTGAGGGCGCTGAGTGCGGTACATGTTGCGGACGGCAAAACTGTCAAACGCATACTGAGAGCGTTAGCGTTAGCGAGCGTCGGCAGCGACAACGGCAACGGCGGCTTCAGGTGTACGTGCTCGACGTGTTTAAAAATTTAATGAGCGCAAAATAATTGCAAATGCGCCGCATGTCGTCAAGTGAGCAGTCGGACGGACGGAGGGACGGACAGACGGACGGATGGCTGGAGCTTGTGAACATGTAAGCGCCTTAAGATCTCTCCATACATGAGTGTATGTGCGTCGCTATAAAACTTCGCCACCTGAGCAGGCGACTGGGCTGTTGCCGCCGCCAATAGAGGGCCACACGGTAGCAATGTTGGGCACTTAATTGCCAAAAGCGTGACTTACATATCAAAGAATCATAAAACAAAAATAAAAACAAGCCAACAATCAAGCGATCAAATCGCGCATAAAAACGATTCCATTTTTCTTCTTTTTCTTCCATTTGCCAAATAAAGCGCATGAGATAAAAATGAAATGACTGAAAGCGAAATGCAGCGAAACTGCTTTGCTTGTATCGAAAGCGAATCTTAAATCTTTGCTCAGTCGGTCCAACCCTCTAATATGCGTCACAGCATGTTCGACTGCGCGACGCACTCATTAATATAAAGCGGCAGAGGAAGAAGGAGCTGGGTCAGCTCACCACGACTGTCACGCCACGCTTCAACGTGCCAATTAAGCAGAAAGAAGAACGCACCACAAACAAAGGCGATGAGAAAGGAGTTGGCCAATTGAGGCGACATTTAACCATTGTGTTTTTGATTTTTTAGTGTTTGCCTCATATTTTTTTAGTGACTTTTAATTAGCTCTTCATTAAATTAGCATCGTTTTTATTGTTCCTCTTAAGTTAACTGATCTGTTTGGCGTCACGTCTGCCAGAAGCGGCAAACAACATTGCAAAGCCTTGAAGTCTCGACGTGTTCGTTCTCCAATCGTCGCTGATCATTAAAATGACACTTAAAAGTTTATTATTGCAGCGTTTTTTCATTGGCGGAGCAATTCAAATAATAATTCAGTTGCAATTTTTTATGAGAAGGGAAGTTAACTTCTTTTCTTCTGCTATCTCAAGTGCCACGCCCTTTTTTACGATGCTTATAAAACTGTGGAATTATTAATTTGTTTTTAATTTTTTTTGACATGATAAAAAAACGTGCTATTAAAAACAGTTGAATGCTCTGCTGAGGAAATACTAAAGAGTTCTTCATGTCCGCCAATATATTTCAATAAAATCAGAAACTTATAATTTTATTTTGGACATTGAAGGCAATTAATGAGCGCATTTCGCAAGACTTTCTTCAAAAAAATGACTTACGTGTAGGAGTGTAATTGCCTGAACTGAAATATCTATCGATTGATTTCTTTTGATTGATTTTTTTTTCTTTTTTAGCTTCAATAAGAGCACTTGTGCGCAATGGAAAAGAGAAAACAATTTCCGATAAATGTGCCAAAGTGTCTGGTGACAACAAAATCGCCACAAGTCAAACGGTTTTGAGTGAGTGACGCGTCCACTGATTTAGAGCAGCGATAAAATACTTTTCATACAATAAACGAAAATAATAACGCACAAAACGTTTCGTTTCGTTTCGAGTCAATTGAAATGGTTTGTTAAACACTTTGAAAGATTAACGCCGCGCTTGTGACAGAGCAGCAGATCGATTGAAGTAAACGATCAAAAGAGATCGAGAGAAGCGAGAGATTGAGCGAAATATTTCACAAATGTTATCATTGCCAAATAAGAATTCAAAGTTTTGTGTATAATATGAATATTTATAAAGCCAACGGGCATATCAGTACATGAGATTAGCGCCTCGAAATCGGATCGAAGAGAAGTTCAAGCTGAGCGAAAGATTACGCCAAAACAGACGAGATTAGCAAGAAAGGTTGCAGTCGAGAATTCGACTTCGAAGTACGCTCTATATAATCTCAAGCACGCTCACGAATAAATCTTATGTATTTCAGTTTCAGAGAAATTATTGGAATGTAATTATTAGTATCTTGACTACCGACTAAAGTGGCAAGTGCTCTTGGGCATTTGAGAACTATGAACTTGCCTCACTTTGGACGTTACATACATTAGTTCAAATGTAATGCACCCTTTTGCGTCATGGCCCGGGTATAGGGTATAGAAACGTGATTATCTGGTCAAGCGCCATTCATTGAAATCCGCTGATCAATTGCGATCGAGCGAGAGCAAGAAGGAGGCGGCAATTGAGGCGATTGCCAAGGCACAGCAGGTGAGATCGGGCAGACAGTGGGGCGCACGGCCAGTGGATTTCGTATGTTTGGGATAACGAACCGATATTGTTCGCTCTGTGCGACGGCGACAACACTTTGAGATCATGAAAAATCCAAAAATCAAAAACCAATTTTTTTCTATTTGAGTTTTGTCAGACATTTTTTCATTTAATTCATTTTCCGTTTTTTCCTCCATTTTTTCCTACCATTTTAATGTTGAACTTGCGTCTCATTTGGTATTTTGAATTATTTATATTATCGTTACTGTTGTTATTGTTGTTGTGTCTTTTTCCCACTACTTTTTCATTAAGAAATCGTTGAATTATGCCGTGCACTTTACGGCCAGACATAAAAGCCAACATTATGGCCGATATAAAAATTTTAAATTAACGTGTTGTGTTGTCTGCCGTTGCTGCCAGTTTGATTATTTCACTCCGTCTGCCTGTGTGTCTGTGTGTTTGTGTGTATTTTCATGCTTTTACATTTTTTTCATGTTCGCTGGTGTTCATTTTATTGGCCCAATTTGTAAAAATGGCGCAAAAACTGTTGCGCATCTTAATGAGCAGTGAAAAGAAATAATTGAAATACCGAATTTTTATTTAGATCTTTTCTCTTATTATACGCCGTTTTTTTTATCACTTCATTTCAATTTATTTACATAATTTTTTCGCGCATATCCCTTTTTGCATGCAATGCATTGACAAGAAGTTAAGTTCGTTGCTTAAGTCTTTCGTTTTGATACGCGCGGCGTTAATCAAATGGCTGCGATCGTTTGACTGCGTGTTGCATGATTTGTTGTATATTTGTCAGTTGTAATCAACATTAATCAAGCACACTAACACACACACACTGACACACACTCACTCACGCACGCACGCACGACAGCTTTACTAAGAATTTGTACATATTTTTCTTCGTGCTCAATGAAAACAGCTCAACTTGAAATCAAATTTATGCATCAATCGCAAGTTTATATGTGCACAAAAGACAAAAAAAAAAAAATTATCAAAAAAATAAAAATTACAGCGAAAAAATCACGCATTATTTATGATTGCAAGGCATGTAATTCGCTATGCTAATTGATAAGTATCTAAAAATTTATTAGCGCTGTCTGAGCAACTCAGCCAAATGCAATAACAACAACAACAACTGCAATAACAACGGCAGCACAATCGTGTGTGTTTGCATTTTCAAGTACACGAAAACTTCAATCAAGATATTTATGTTTGTTGTTGTTGTCGTTGTCGTTGTTGTTGTCGTTATTATTGTTGTTGCTCTTGATATTGTTAGTTCTCACGCACCTTTTTTGTTGTTGCATCAACACACACGCACGCACACAGTCTCGCCTCCACAAGACTGACCTGCACCTGCACCTTACAACACTTTGAACCCCCGCGAGCACCGCTGCACCCCCCCTTCTCACCAACACAGACACACATTGTCGTGCTTGAAAAAACAAAAATCAAGTTCAATACACACAATTTATATATTTTTGCGAATTTGCAAAGTAAACATTTTTCTGCGTTTAATTCAAAAACATTAATGACGTTTTGCTCATTTTTGTTGTAGTTGTAACATAAAACCGAACCGCCAAAACAAACACAACAACCACACAAGCAACAGCTTAGCGATAAAGACAATATCAACAACACATTTTCAGTATCAACAACATTAATTATAACAACAACAACAACAGCAACAAAACAGGCCGCAACAAGTTCAGCAAGATTGAACAATATTAGGCGGCGCGTAACATGATTTAGTGCTTAGAATATCTGTTAGTGTCCGTTTGTCCAGTTCAATTACACTGCGAGAAATCATGTTCTATGTTTTAATTTCTAAATGCAAAAATTTGTTCGTCCATCTGTCCATATGAATATCATCATCGACTGCAAAAACAACAACAGAAATTTTTAGTATATTTTTTTTTTTTTCAGTGTATAGTTTGCAGCATAGAATTAACTACTTTAAAAGCAGCACGTGATTGATTTTCTTTTATTAGCCTTTAAGTGCGTATTTGTAAATTTATGTGCGTGTGTGTGTGTGTCTGTCTGTGTGTGTGTGTGTGTGTGTGTGTGTGTGTGTGTGTGTGTGTGTTTGGCTTTGTATATTTTGTAATTTATGTTGTGAGTCTTGCCTTTATATCGAGTGATGTAATTTTCATGTTTACGTCGTGCAGTCTGCGACGAACAAACTAAAATAACAACAACATTAACAACAACAACAAATGTTGCCTTAGCACAGCACGCGTGAAGTTATCGAATAGCAAAAACAACTAAATCATTATGAAAAATTACAAACAAAATTAAATCCGCTTTGGCCTGCGACAACTTACGCACGCTGCACCAACAACAACAGCAACAACAGCAACAACAACAACAATTACAACAAATAAATAGAGCAAACACACACACTGCATGCACGTCGTAGTTTTTTAATCGCAAATGCGATCAATCGACGAGGGACGTTGTCATCGTTGTTGTTGTTGTTGTTGTTGTTGTTGTTGTTGTTGTTGTTGTTGTCGTTGCGTTGTCGCATGCGAGACATTTTTGTAAATTTTTACCTTGATCTAGAATTCGATTCCTATTAATTGATCTCATAATGACAGACACTTCAAAAGCGACATCACGACATTTATTAATTAATGCAACCAGCCTGCCAGGCCGGCCTCAGAGCGTGCGTGCCAGCGAGCGTGCATGCGTGCGTGCGTGAGTAACACATGGCAAAGCGTAACCGGCAGCTGAACGACTCGGATCACAAGTCGTATGCGTAATGTTTTTTTTGTTGTTGTTTTTGTTGTTTTTGTTTCAATTTTGCATTTGCATTTTGCATAAAAAATTTCAATGTGAAAACAAATGTAAATTTACAATTTTATGTGTTGGCTTAATGACGAAAGGGCGGCAGCGGGGCATGGCACACGGCCCCAACAGAGCACTCAAATAAAGCCGGCAGTTTGATTAGCATTTTAAATTGTTATTTCGCCGAACTGCGTAATTTGCGTAAAATATGAAGTAAAGTCAAGTTGAAAATTGAAAAATATTAAAATTTGTACACTTTTGTTGTGGGCCGCCACTGCCACTGCCGCCGCCGCTGCCGCAGCCGCCACTGTTGTCTTTGCCACCTGCTGACGGCTCAATAAATTCGTGCGTTTGCAATTCGTTTCATGCTCAAACATTTATAATTTGTTTTGTATAACAAGGTCCAATCGCCAGAACGTTCGAACGTTTGAACAACAAAGGCGAAAACTTATTGAAATAAGTTAATAATAAGTTAATTTGAAAATATCTAATAAGCACCTAATCAACTTTAATTGCATTTGCTGACGCAATACTCTTCGACTTTGAGACAAGTAAAATTCTTGCGAAATTTGTGTTATAGCAAAAATTTCCTTAAGTGTCTCAAGCTGGAAGCAATAATTCACTTATTGAAAGATCTTTTCCAACTGAAGACCAAACAATGTTGGATTGACTTCTAAAGCTTACATTTGACTTCTTTAAGAAGGATATTCCACCTCTTGGTCCACATATTAATGCACATATAAATATGTAATACATAAATATTTAAGTACTTCCGTTGGAACAACAACACTATAACATAAACAAATTCGAGAAATGGACCATGCCATGTCCAAGTATTAGTACGAACGCTTCTTTCTTCTTTTTCATCTCAATTTTCGATCAGGTTGTAAGCCGGGGAGGGTACAGAAGGGTGCATACTCATTTAAGACTTCTATTTTAAAGGAAAATATCATCTGCCGCCTCAGAAGCAAATGTGATCTAACCAAATAATATATCTGGAATCATATGTGTTATATAAAAGTAAAGATAAATGTTTTGTACACTTGCGGCATTAAAAATAAACGTTGAAAAGAAAGATCTGCGCTGTAAAGTGTATTTGAAAGTCGAAAACTTTGGACTGCAGCATTTTTATTTTTTTTACTTGTTTCATTTTGTATTTTTACTTTTATTTAACGCAATCCGATTTCCCATGTCGTGATGAAAATGATTGCGCAAATGCACGCAGCTCATGTTTAGCAACAATTGCAATTAAGAAACGCAAAGATGCGCGGTTATTTTTGCAAGGAAAACACACTCAACAACACTGTCGAGCATTGACAATAACAACAGCAACAGCAACAGCAACAATAAGAGAAACAACAAAGACGAAATTAAAGAAGCGCTAACAACTTTAACAAGGCTTAAATTTAATTTTACCATTTCGGTCTTTTGTAGTATTTTAGCCAAATACAGAAAGACAAATAAAAGAAATAATGAAAATACAATAAATGAAATTACAAGAGTTGCTCGAAGGCGATAATTGTTGAAGTTGATGTCTGCGCTGTTGTTGTTGTGGTTTTTGTTGTTGATTTTAGAGGAAGTTCGAAGACATTTTGGTTAGAAAACTGAAATTTCTATAATTACCAGAACCAATTTAATAGATTCGAGGGATTAATTAAATCTGTGACTGCAAAAACAGTATGATTAAAGATACGAAATTTGTTGGAAATGATTTTCTGATGATAGACCTGACTAATCTGGAGAGAAAGTATACGACATGTTCATCCAAAAAACCACCAAAACGTTTGTTCTTTCTTTGAGGCAGTGCTCGGTCTTTAAACAAAGTCGAATTCAACTATCGTGAAGCGAAAAACTTCAGCAACATCCCTCGTGCTCAGTTGCTATTGTTGTTGTTGTTGGCTGTTGTTGTTGGTGGTTGTTGTCGCTGTTAAGTTAGCGGTTTAAATTGACACTATCAACTTTATGCGTTATTTATTTAATTTTGTCGCGATTTGTTTTCTTTCTTATTTTTTGTCTCGCTCTCTCTCCCCCTCTTTCTTTTCACTGTTCTCCCTTGTCTTGCTGGCGGTGTTGTGCATTCGTAGCCGACAGTGTTTAGTTGTTGTTGTCGTTCAGCGCCCATGCCAATTTCCTGTGAATATCTTAATCATGCAAGTTGTTCATGTCGGAGTTGCTGTTGTTGTTATTGTTACTATTGTTGTTGTTGCTGTTACTGCTGACACTTTTTTTCTGTTTTCTGTTTTATTTTTTGCATTTTTCTTTACAGTTCGCTGCAAATAATTTGAATATTAAACGCGCTTCGGTTTATCGCTTCGATTTTCAGCCAAACAGCAAAGAAATTTTTAATTGTTTTACGGAAGCATGTTTCCGCAACACAAACAGAAAACAATATAAATAAATTTTGTTATTAAAAATTCAATTTGAACATAAATTAATAACGGCATTAATAAAAATAAATCACTGATTTTTCACACACATTCTCATTTGAGCAATTGAGCGAGTTTTAACACTTTTTTTCATTTCGAATACAACTAAAAATTTAAACAATAAAAAAGGCGTAAAAACAACTTGTTTTGTTTGCTATTTCATTGTTGTTTTTTTTAATGAGAATTTATGTTAATCAAATAAATGTAAAACAAAGGCCAAAAAGTCGTAGGCGAACGCTTCCTTTTTTTTGCTCTGCAGTTGCGTAGCAAACGCCGTCCCGCAAACTGTTGTGACTTCCTGCCTTGAAACGAAGAAGAAGCGATTTATGCCAGCGGCAGAACAAGTTCAATGAACCACCTACGAGAATTATGCAAATCAACAAATCAAAAAAATCTTCGAAATGAAAACAAATACAAAAACAAAAATATACAACAAACATTTTATTTTGCTGGATTTTTTGTTTTATTAGCGCAACGCGTGCTGCCTCTTCTTCTTCTGCTTGGCCGCCTGCACGTTTGTTTTAAAGCTTTTTAATCAAAACGCGCTCATACATATTTTCCTGTTGAACTGATTTCTTTTTTTTGGTTTTTGTTGCTGTTGTTGTTGTTGCTGTTGTTGCTCAACGCAGGCGAACACAAACATTTATTAGTGTCAAACGCGACCATAAAAACAATTAAACTAAAGCGATTTTAATTCGTTGCTTGAAAATGTTTCTTTTTTTCGGTTT
Organism: Phortica okadai; assembly: GCA_034638295.1. Classification (NCBI taxonomy): domain Eukaryota; kingdom Metazoa; phylum Arthropoda; class Insecta; order Diptera; family Drosophilidae; genus Phortica; species Phortica okadai. Next base: position 668,759 of record CM067849.1, on the reverse strand, counting down.
TCGTTGTTTTTGTTGTTTTTATGCGATGCCATTTAACTGGAAGACACTCGTCACATAAGGTAAATGCTGTCAGCGCTCGACTTTTGGCACTTTGTCGCTTGCCCAAGCCGAGCGGAGCGGAGATTAATGAGCGCCGCGCTTCCTGTCACTAGCCTAATCACATTTCGATGCGAGCAACTTCGATTTGTTTGTATTTGTATTTGTTGTTGTTGCTTTTGTTTTTGTTTTTTTTTTTTTTGCCTAATTTTTTTTAATTAAATAAAGCAAAATGCGCTACGAAATGGAATGCTGCGTCTTCTTCTTCTGCGTTGACTGCGTTCGATAATTAATTGCTCAAAGATTTTTATAGTCGCGCAGCGAATATTTGACGCACACTCACACACACACACACACACAAAGAGTCGCGTCTTGTTTTGGCCAAAGAGGAAAAAAAAAGCAAAATGTATAAATTATTTATAAATGAAGCTTAGCCTTCTTCAGCCTCAGCCTCAGCCACATCACAGACTCAGCATCGGTTTCGGCATCAGCTTCGGACGCGGTTGAGGTGGCAGCTTCTTCGAGTGTGTCTAATTAAAATGATCAATGCGAAGCATTCGATTTTGAAAATTAATTAAGCAAATTATTAATTCAAACAAAACAAAAAAAAAAAATAAACAAAATGAACGCAAACGCTTTTGAACTTTACGCCGAAACGGCACCTGCCGCGCGACTCAACCGCGGCTCGCTCACGCCCACAAGCACTGCTCAGCCGCCCACACCGCGCCCCGCAGCCAGCATAGAATGCTCGATGACTTCGACGATAAATATTTTTATTCTCCTTCTTATCTTATCGCCTCTGTGATTTTTCACTTTGTTTACCTTTTTTTTGTCTCTCAACTATTTTTAGTTATTTCTTGTCGTTGTTGTTGTTATTGTTGCTTTGTTTTAAGTCGTCGCATTAGCAGCGCCTTATTTTTCACGGCTTCTAATTAGTGCGGCAACATGTGTCGCCTTCCTAATTGCGATTAATTAGCAGCGACGCATTTCATTTGTTGTCATTGCTCGCGCGCGTTCGTTGCCTAAGTCTTTTGTTCTGTTTCGACGCTTAGCTGCTTAATGAATCCTCTTAGTCAAACGTTTAACCCACTTTTCAGGCGTGCATAGTCAACAAGTCAAAGCAAGCCGATTGCGCCTCGATAAGTCTGAAAGCATAATCGATCCATGACAAAAAAAAAAGAAGTTAATTTCTGAAAAAGCCTCAAATCGCCAACAAAGCGCAAAAACGTTTCAATTTCTCGCTGCTTTTCCAAAAGCGAATTATCAAGAGTATGAGAAATGAAACGCAACAGTTTTGATTTTGATTTAGTTGGCTGTTTTGCTGCTCGGCGGATCCGCGACTTCGACGCTTCACGCAGCGCAATTAAATTTCTTTTGTTGTAAACGCGCGCCGGCCTTCAGTTCGGTTTTATTGCCTTCTGAGTTCACTTTTCACGGCTAATGAACGCGGCCAGTTTCGCGTTTCGGGCAATTAGCAATTTTGTGCCGCACTCAGAACTTGGCCACGCGGTGGGCCTGAAAGCGTTAAAACGAAAGCATTTTTATGATTTTTCACATATTTATTGATTTTTCATGCTGTTCTAATAACGCTGGGAAAGAAATGTGAAACAGTCTCTGCTGAGGTTTTCAGATCAACAATTTCGTGTGACCAAGTTCGATCCGATCCAAACTGATCCATTTGTCTAGTACGCTGGAACAGTTTGACTGCTTGTCATTATCGAATATATTCACTCATGCAAAACTGCAAATGTGCAACGCTTAATTTCATTTTAATCACATTGAATTGCCTTGCTGATGATGAGTTTCGCTCGTTTGGCCAACACTTCATATCGCGTCGAAAATCGATGGCGCGTCGTGTGCCAAAATGAATTAATTGCCAACGTCTCAGACTCAACGGCGCAGGCAGCCGCGGCAGCCAATCTGTTAATGCTTCCTCAATGCGAGTGAGGCCAGAAGCAACGGCAGCCAGCAGCCACCGGGCAGTGAGCCATCAGCGTCAGAGCGCAGCTTCATTATCATCAGGCAAATGTTGTCATTTCTTTTTGCCAGTGCCGTAGCTCAGCTTGCCTCTCAGAGTGTGTGTGTATGTGTGTGTGTGAGCGCTTCTTGTAATCTGATAGCCATGACAAGAAAATATTTGCTTGTCATTTGATTTTACTTTTATTTATGCTTATTCGACACGTGCGTGTGCCCATGTGTGTGCGTGTGTGTGTGTTGGTGCGTCTCTTTTTGTAATTGAATAAGCAAATATTCGAATCAACCCAAGCTGAGCGCTCCTTGCTCAATTGTGTACGAGCTTCGATTATATCACCGAAAAGTCGTTTTAATGCATACAAATATGACTCGTTTGTTAAGCAATCGGAAGACATTTTTCTCACTGACGCTCATCGCAGCACACAAATCATGCGTCAAAACGAAAGACTTAGGCAACAAACTTGCGGAACACTAACGCAATTCTGTTCGCTGTAATTATTAGCATTATTTTCTTCTTCTTCTTTGGCGAATTAAATGCAACTCAGTGCGTCATGCAGTGCGTCATTGCTCACTGACATTTAAAGTTCACGTCGGCCTCTGACATTTTCCCCCAGCTATTTTGCTGAGCGCTCAAGTCATCGATGACATCAAACGCATAAATTTGCAATTAATCACAGCAACAAATGCCAAATAAATAATAACAACAGCAACAACAACATTGCACTGAGTGAAAATCAATAAAAAACGCGTCTGTCGAAAAAAAGTGCGAAAACGCAAACAACAACAAAATTGCATGCAACAACAACACTGAGCAAAGATGCTCATTCGTTCGTTAAAGAAATACTTGAACCGAAAAGTGCATAGCGCCGCTTGACTTTGTCTGATACCAAGTGCCAATTAGTGCGGCAATCAGAACAGCGCCAGACAGACAGACGGACAGACGGGCAGAGAGACAGACAGAGAGACAAACGGTTAGCTGGACAGGTAGCTAGACAGCAGACAGACAGATTGACAAGCAGACGACAAAACGACTGACAGCGTCGATCGACAGATAGACAGACAGACAGACGGACAGCCTTAGACGCTTCTTAATAAGTTGTGTATTCGTCATTTGTGCAATTATGGCAAATCAAATGCAACGCGTTACAACAACAACAACAACAATTACTCGTTAAATTATCTATAAAAATAAGAAGCAGAAATAAAAAAAAAGTCTAATAATTAAAACACTTTGAGCAAAGACAATGAAGAATCACAAAAGCAACAAAAAAAGACAACAACAAATTACAAAACTGATTTATATAAAATGTAAAAAAAAAGTATGTTGACTCATCATGTTGCCAGCAATTATCGCAAACGGCAGAGCAAGGCAGAAAAAAAGCTGAGCTACAAAAATGCAATGAAAAATGCTGTCGAGAATTTCTGCCGCTGCCGATGGCAAATAATAATGATAGCGGCAGTTGTATGTCTGTCTGTCTTTGTCGCTTTTGCTGCTGCTGCTGCTGCTGTTGTGAATTGCTGTTGTTGCCTTTCTGATTGGCGCTGTGGAAATGGCATCATTGCCGTCCAAGAATAATGAGTGTCATTTGCAATCGCATTTGTGTTATAAGCCATGATTTAGTCGACTATTCATTTCATGCGTTGTTGTTGTGACTGCGCTAATAAGCCAAGTCAATATATGAAATGCCAATTAGACAAGTTCTGAATGCAGCCGAGCATGCGAAAAATGTTGAATGACCACAAGCGGCCAAAGAAATCGTTGGACATGCAAGGGAAGACAATTAATTAGACTGACCGACCGCTCCACCCACCTCCTCATCAGCATTGGCAGTACCTTACACTACTACAACAACACTTCCAATAACACTAACATCAACAATTGCCTTGTGAAACAATTTCTGCGCCCTGCTGTCATTCCCAGCTGAATGCTATCAAATTGATTTTTATTGACTTTGTCGATTCGTAACGCAACTTTTATTCAACTCTACCCCCCACCCGACCCCACAGTCTGTCAATTGCCCCCTCAGTGCAATTTAATTGTAAACTTCGCATTTATTTGTTATTACACATTTTAGTACTAAGTTTTATTAAATTATTTTATTGTAATTTTGTTTGCATAAAATTGTAATGAGTTTTTCTATGAAATTACATCACAACAGCGCGTCTAATGAGACGCGCCCCGCGGTGTCAGTTCAGCTTAATAACCCAACGCAACTCAATTCAGCTCAACTCAATTCCAGCTCACAGCTGAGAGCTCAGAGCTCAGAGCCCCAAGCCGCGAACGCCAGGCTGATGTTGATGTCGCTGAGCTCGCCTGATCGCATGATCGTGCTGACGTTCCATAAAAAAGTGTTGAGTGCTTTTATTTAAATGACTCGCTCCGTCGCTCGGTCGCTCGCTCGTTGCTCAACTGAACTTGTAATTATTGTTTAGCGTTTGCATTAAATGAGGAAATGCTGTGTTTGCCGCTTGATTTGCTCGCCCATTTGCACACTCAAATTATACACCAAAAGCGCAGTCACACTCGTGTTCAAAACGATCTTCGTCTAACGGTCCAAAATCAAATCAAATCACATCAAATTGAATCGAATCGAATCACAAACAAATCACAAGCAAATGAATTACAGTCTTTAGCATTTCTTTAGCGAACACTTTAGAGCTTGTGTTGAAGTCGCTTGTCTATTTATTAATTCTATCAGCGACCCAACTCTCCTCACCACATCTCTCCTGCTCTTGATCATGCACACAACGTGTTCCTCTTCCCGTTTGCTGCCTTACTTAAATAGTAATTAAATCAAAGTGACTACGACTGCGACTACGACTACCATGTACCATAATCGCTTGTTGTAATTGTAATGATTGCATTAATTTTAATTTTCATTATTGCTGTTGTTGTTGCTTGCTGTCGCTGCCATTGTTTGCACATAGACATAGACATATTCCAGCCACTTGTCCGTTGATAAATGCTTTGTTGTCGTGTCAGTTGTCTACAATGTTGCTCGCTTCTTCTTCACTTTGATTTATTTTTTATTTTCTTCACCTCTTGCCCCGCCATTCTTTTGCTCTCTGTGTCAGTGTCATGAAGTGTTGCAGTGAGTCAACAATTTGAATGACTGCAAAGCTGTTCGAATTGATAATCAAGTAACGTGTTTAACTCATTTTCTTAAAAGCGATAAACTTTGCGTTCCACAACAAAAAAAAACCGCAAAACAAAAAAAGCAAATTGCACTCATATAAATGTATCTGAGATTGGCAATCAAGTGTCTTCTGTCTTCGTCTGCTTGTAGGCTGATAGGCTTGTAAGACTTTGTTACTCTTTTATGACACAAAGCGAAAAGAGGCAAATCGCAATTGAAAAGGTGTAAACGCAATAAAATTGTAATTAATGAAAAGCGACAAAAAAAGTTGCATGAAAAAACAACATATAAATGACACTCACCATGCGAAATTCTCAGATGAGCGAGTGACGAGAAAAAAACCAACAACAGCGCGGAATAATTGTGGCTGCTGTTGTTGTTGCTGTTGTTGTTGCTGTTGTTGTTGGTGTGAGCTGCGGCATGAACACGTGAGGCGCATACACAGCACAGCAACAATTGCCGCAATTAACACACTTTTTTCCACAGAATCAACTTCACTTCAGTTGCACTTTTTGCTCCTCGCTGAGCGTTTTAAATGAATTCATTGAAAAAATGCGTATTTTTTTGCTGTTTTACTTAAATTTTATTATTTTTTTTCTTTCTTAGAAGCTTGTTAAACGCTTTCTTGTGTGTTTGTGCGCACAAAGGTCGAAGGTTTTCAATGCTTGTTCACTTTCTGGCACTCTGAGCTTTGTTGCACTTCTTGGCCTCCTCTAAACGGTAACAAGTTGGTTGAAATTATGCACAATGCACCGTTTGCGGATGTTGTTGTTGTTATTGTTGTTGGTGAGTGCGTAGAAATCGCACATGTTCGAAACATATAAAAAAAACGCACATAAAAAAGTGAAATATTTATGTAAATTTGTTGCTTGTTGCAAATGAGGCGCGCACAGCAAACGAACAAACGGCAGTAAAATGCATTTAAGACATTAACAGGCACACTTTTTCAGTCGACATTCAGCATCATCAGCATCAGCATCAACATCAGCATCAGCATCATTGTCGTCGACGTCGTAGTTGTCGTCATTCGTTGTCGTTCATCGCCGTTGTCATTTGTGGTCGTCTTAGTCGTTGTTGTTATTGTTACTGTTGTGTTGTTGTTGTGGCAAGTTGCAAGTGGGCATGAAAATAAACGTTAACAGGAGATTGGCTCGCAGTCAGCATTGAATTGATTGAAGAAAATCAATTGTAGTTGTTGTTTTTATTGTAGCATTTTTTATTACATTTCTTTTCTTCTTTTTTTTGTTTATTTTCTTAACTGCAATAACATAAAATGGACAGCAACGCTGATAGTTTTATGTGAGTTGCTGTTGTTGTTATTGTTGTTGTTGTTGTTGGCAGGATTTGAGTTGTCAATTAGTTGCTATATCACTTTTTCGTTTCATTTAACAGTAATCGCTTTATTTCTTCGATTTTATTTATTTTTTTTAGATATATTTTAATTAAATTAGTTTTCCACTTTTCGTCGTTGTCATTTAATGACTTTTGCGCTCGGCAAGTTTGTTGCCTAAGTCTTTCTTTTTTGTCAGCCAAGCGAATTTCGCAAATTTAAATAAACATTTTCTTACTTTTTTTGTTGTTTTGCTTATTTTTTGTTATTTTTGTTTTTTTGTTTATTTTTTCAAAATATTTGTTTTGCCAAATAATGATATTAAAGCACAACTTTTGCGCTGCAAAGGTTGAGTAACATTTTTTGCTGTTCTTGTGTCACTTTTGCTTTAATAATTTGTTTATTGAATTTTCATTTTTCAATAATAATAAAAACTACAAACACTCAGAACGTAAAATTTCACTGACTGAACAAAATCGCTGCCGTTAAACGCGTTACGGCTTGCAGCGAGCAAAACGAGAATATGTGCAACGCGCGCAAACGCAAAAAAATCCAAACAGTCCCGCAAGAAAGTCGCACAGAAACTGCAAGAGGATTTCAATTGCAGCGAGCGAAATGTGCGCGCAGGCGCGTTGTCAGCCAGCACAGCACAGCAAAGCAACGAAACGAAACGGCAAAAAAGCAAATGTGTTACAACAACAGTACGGTGAGCCTCAGATAGCGCGATTCGCGTGCTCCGACTCGGCGCTGCAGCTGAGTGCAATTGCCGGTGCAACAACTGAGACAAAAACAATGCCAGCAACAACAATAAGAGCAACAAGTTGCAAAAAACAAGAAAGAAAGAAAAAACACCAACAAGCCAGCGAGCAAAACGACAACGAACAAGTCAATATTGAGCAAAAAAGTGGCAAAATAGCAACAACCTCTCAAAGACCGACTGACCGAGTAATACAGTCCAGCAGCAGCGCCAGCAGCGACGTCGCCAGAGCAACGCAGAGCAAGAACCCAGCAACGATCGATCGACCGAACGAACGACCGACCGAGCGACCGAGCAAGCAAGCGAGCAGGCAAGGCGCACACGAGCGTAACCACAAACGAAAAAAACCCGCTAACAACACAAAAACCTGTTGCTGCGGTCGGCGTCAGCGTCACCGTCGAAGTCGACGTCGGTCGTCGTCGTCATCGTCGTTGCTCAGTTGTTATTATTATTGTTATTGTTGGCAGCGTTGGCAGCGCTGGCGACTGCAGCAGGTTTGCAACCGAAACAGTTAGGAGATTTAGCCAGAGAGCAACGTGCAACTTTGTGCAGACAGACAGAGTGAGCGAGCGAGCGAGAGCGATAGAGAGTTAATGGAGCGCCATCTGAGTAAATTGTTGTTGAATTCATTGTTGATTTTCCAGTTGAGCGCTCTGAGCTTACTTACGGTTCTATTCCAGTGACGTGCTCGCTCTTTGTCATTGCTGCGGCCGTTGCCGTTGCCGCTGTTGTTGTTGTTGTTGCCGATGATGATGATGTTGTTGCTTCCGCGCTATCAGTTGACGATCAGTTTTCGACCAATAAAAACGAGCTTCAAAACATTGTCGGTGTTGTTGCTGCCTGACTGGAATGTTGTCAGCGACTTTAAGAGCGATGCCAAGACGCGAAGAGAATTCATGCAAAGACACTATTTAAAAGAGACAAAAATGTGACTTTGTTGCAAAAAAGAAATTAATAATAATTTATGAGAATAAATAAAAATATTTGAGAAATTAAAATCAGCTTTTAATTATAATTTGTGCGACAGAAAATGATGAAGAAACAACAACTTGAGCCTCTTGAGCACACTTGAGTCTGACTGCGAAACTTTCCCTAAAGTCCTGAAAATTTATAAGCTCCGCGTAATTTGCAATAAAGGAGTTATTAAGAAAACCATTAAAATAAAATTACATTATTAATGTAGCAAAAATTTAAACGAAAACCAGTAAGGGCGGTATAGTTGAGTATTCTCAACTATATAATACCCTGTACACACACCTATGTTGATAACACGTTAAACATTCGCCGACAGCAAAAGCAGTGTACCACGATATGGTTTGTGTATTTGCTAATAGTGAGGCAGGGCTCACAGTGCAATGTTGCCATTAGATGGCGCTTTAGTACGGGTTTTGTTACAAAGCATTGCTGAAAAATTTTAGTGTGTTGGTCTTTGCGGGGAAAGTGGTAGTTTGTTATATGCAGTTTTAAAAAGGTATGTTATCTGAGTTTGCATACAAAATTTCAGCTTTGTATTCTTTATACTTTAGGAGATACAGCAATTTTAAGAAAAAAATGACCTTTTGTTGTGCTTGATGGGCGGGAAGGAATGGGCGTGGCAAAAATTCCTTCAAACTTGATTCAGTGTTCGACCACACGAGACTATCTTCCAAATTTCAAGTCTCTAGCTTTAATAGTTTTCGCAGTGTTAAGTACGGTTTTTGTTACAAATAGGATAAAGCAGTGTTCAAAGCGCAATTTATGCCAAATTTTAACTTGTTTGTCTTTGCGTTGTCACACAGCGTTGAAAATGAAAATTTGTGGTATGCAGTTTTAAAAAGGTATGTTTACTGAGTTTGCATACAAAATTTCAGCATTGTATCTATTATAGTTTAGGAGATACAGCAATTTTAAGAAAACAACTTTTTGAGGGGAAACGAAGGGGAGGGGGAAAAAATGTGGTATGCAGTTTTGTAGAGCTATACATACTGAGTCTACATACTCATTTTCATGTTTCTAACTCATCAGGTTTTCGAGCTACAGCCTTTTGAAAAAATGGGTGGTGCTCGATGGGCGGGAAGGAGTGGGCGTGGCAAAAAATCCTTCAAACTTGATCTAGCGTTTGACCTCACGAGGCTATCCACCAAATTTCAAGTCTCTAGCTCTTATAGTTTTCGAGAACCATTGGTGAGGACGGACGGACGGACGGACGGACGGACGGACGGACGGACGGACGGACAGACAGGGCTATATCAATTCGTCTTGTCATCCTGATCAAGAATATATATACTTTATAGGGTCCCCCTCCCCTCCTTCTATGCGTTACATACAAACCGTCTCAAACAAACTTAATATACCCTGATACACAGTGTGTGTACAGGGTATAAAAACGCCTTAAAAAAAAACAATAAAAGAGGAAAAAATGAAAACAAAGTAGCCACGCATCGCAATCAAAGCGATTTATCAGCTGCGGCAGTGGCAGTGGCAGCATCGGTAGCAGCAACAACTAAAACAACGCCAGAAGAAAGCGAAGTGAACGAGCGCAGAACCGAAAACATGAAACGAAATTTTCAAGTTCGAAATAAAATAAGAGTTATTCAAGACTTGCCCATGGCCAATAAACTGCAACAGGTTGAACTCCCAAGTGTCAATTAGTACAAAAAAAAATAAAAAAAATATATATATTTAAATCTTTATTGATCGCCAAATATTGTTTATTGTTGCTGAAAGAATCTTTGAAAATCATAAAAAAAAAGACGCACACAAATTTTAACTAATAAAAGATACAAACCATAAATCAAGTGATTAGTTTGCAGTTCGTTGTTCGCAACGCACTTCAAAAGCTTGGCACGTGTCTGCCAGAAAGCCGACAATTTAATTGTCACGCTCCCGCTTTGGCAGTTGTCGTCGCACTCGCACTCACAGACGTCGCAAAGCATCGAAGCGAGCACGACCAATTGACAGACACTTGAATGCGCGGCCGGTGGCAGTGGCACTTCGCTTCGGCCAGGCGAACTTTGTCGGCGGACCACAGCTGCCGATGACGATGACGATGAAGATGATTCTGGCCAAAGCAGAGAGGACCAACACAGCACGTAAGTACTTTATTAACATAAACAAGTGTAGAGGTCGCAGTAAATGAAATTGTCATAAATAACACGTCACATGGCAGACTCCTCAGCCTCCTCAGCCACCTCAGCCACCTCAGCCACCTCAGCCGCCACTAAAGGCGCTTCTCCACTTCACAAACACAAACAATCGCCGCTTGAGGCTCGCTGCCTGCCTACCTCCCTGTGCTCATGTTCGTGCTTGCTTCCTTGCTCGCTTGTCAATGATGTGCCAATTGACGTGCGGCGCTTGCACCTTACCCAGCACAAAAGTGGCAATGCCGACTGCCAGCCCCTTCGCTATCATCCTGCCTGCCACCGCAACACATTTGGCGTGCTCCCCTGGCACATGAAAATGGCGCGGCAGTTTCCATCTTTGGTCTTTTGTGTTGCCACTGATTCAATGCTGGCGACAAGTGTAAAGCGACAATTTTGTTGTTTTTGCTGTTTTTTTCGTCTCAAATTTTCTCTTTGTCATTTTGTTTTTTTCTATGCCACTTCTTGTTGTTATTGCTTTTCTTTTGGCCAGAAAAAACAAACGTCTATTGAGCATGTTTGTGGCAGCTGCCGTTTGATTCTCATTCAAGTGCCGCCGAACATGATTTTGGTGTCATCTTCTTTTCAACTTTAATATTTGTTGTTTAATGTGACATTTTGTCGGTGCCGCTCAGCCACAGCCACAGCCGCAGCAGCTATTGCTCCACTTCGCTTGCGCGTTGTCGCCGTCTGCGTCGTCATTGTCGGCAATGAATTATTTATGAGCTCTCCGAGCCGGCCAAGCTCCAACAACTCCTTACAATGCAATGTCGCTTGTTCCCCTCGCTGTTGTTGTTGTCATTGTTGTTGTTGTTGTTGTTGTTCCTGTGCGCACCTTCAAATGCAGGAATTTTAAATGTTTTTTAATTTAGTGATGATTGATGTCTTGTCAAGAGTGTTCGATGCACTCAGCGACTCAACTGACAACGCCGTCTGTCTGTCTGTCTGACTGGCTACCAACTGGGAACTGTTCCTGGCCAAAATTACATGCCGACCGAGTTGTCATGCAGACAATTAAGCTTTTTATGGATTAGCTTTTATTTACTCCGTAAAGTTTTCAAAGAAATAAAATTAAATCTTAACCTACTCTGTCGACAAGCCGAAATGTGGCAAAAAACAACTCCCATTTCACTATTAAAATCACTTTGCCATTTACGTGTACGCGTGGACACCTCAAGTGAGTGAAACTAATTCTAAAGTCAAAAGCAATCCTATTCCACATTTTATTGCCAGCCATAAACAAAGGTTAAGACTGCCGACAACAAGTCGTCAACTCAGTTTGCCTATGCAACCGACAAACACAACAACAACAGCACATGATGCACAAACTAATGGTAGAAGGGTATATAAGGCCTATGCAAATGTATGTAACACCCATGAGTAGGAAGATAAATCGATTGAGATCTCTAAGATAAATTAACGCTTAAAGATCTGGCATCAAAAATTACGGTATCTGCTGATTAGTTAATGAGAGAGAGATCTAAAGTTAATAGTTAGAAGATACTATAAAACGTTTAAAGGAACACGGTATTTCAAAGTCGAACAATCTCGACTCATCTGCAGTATTTTTATGTGCCTCCAATGACATGAAGAACATAAATCACCAAAGAAGCTGAAGCGAAAGCAGTTTGTAGACGTTGACAGTTGCTGCAACTGAATCTGCATCTGCAGCGCCATACAAAGCCGCCTTACAACAACAACAATAAAATGGTCAACACCATTCGAATCGCATCGAATGCGACTCTTGCAAGTCAAAAAATTCAATTTTAAGGAGTGTCTATTGGCACTTGTTGCTGCCGCTGCTGTCGTCGTCGTTGCTGCTGCCGCTGCTGCTGCTGATGTGCCAGAGCTGTTGGCTCACGCCAGTGGCCGCCACTCTACATGGACCCTACTGGCCGCATTTGACCTGATTTTTTATTGTGTATATTGCTTTACTTTTATTGCTCGACGCCGCGATGCGACCGAATTGAGCACCATTTGAAATTAACGCTGCTTGGCATTGAAAGCGGCAATTGGCAGAATCGCTTCGTTTGCTTTTATGACGCGGAACTGAATACGAAATTGCTTCGCGGCTCTCGCAAATTGCAAACCAATTGCCAATTTCATTTTTCTTGTCGACCGCAAGTTCAAAAGGTTCTTCAAATTATAAATTAAAAAGTAAATCGAAGCGAATCGCGTCGACTTTAGTTGAGTTGAGTTGAGCTGAGTCGATTCGCATTGGATTGCCGCGTTGAGCCATCTCGGTACTCATCTTGAACGCGTGAATTCGTTGCGCCCATTTTCGTGCTTATTTGTCTTTGAACTCGAAAGTCAACATTTGCAAATCGCTTAAGTTCGGAGCTATTTCTCACCGGTGACACGACTTTCGGGTCACACTGAGGTTAGTCCGGCACCGGTTGCGGCGAACAGGTGCCGCTCGCTTGCCATGGAGATTGCATTGTTAATTAATTCAATTAAACATTTATTGCTCATTGTGCTCTCACTCGCTTGGTTCTAATTAGCGACCCACAAAAACGGAACCAAGCGTGACAGCCACTTTTGAATACTAATGCCAAAACGGAATCATAACCGGAATATTTCAATCGTTCGATCGACTTGAACGCTTATTGGTTTTTCAGCCGTCGCGTTCGCCTTTGAGCAACTCTTTGTGTGTCTGTTGTCTGCTGTGTGGCACACCATGACAAATTGCCAGCTCATTTGAATCGCAATAAATGTATTATTCAATTGACAATGCTGACGGACTAACTGACTGACTCGAGTAATCTAATTGTTGCCCTGTGTAGGCCGACGCTGACGCTCAGCAAGGCATTCCGGAATTGCAATTCGCATTAATCAAAATAATCAAGAACATTGCCTCAACAATGTGTTCGGATAAACCACAAGACCGGAACCGCTTAAATGTTTGTTTTGTTTTTCTGTATTTTATCACCTCATTGATTTGGGAATGACTAAGCAACATTGTTGTTTTTATTAAATTGATAAATGATGATGCTGTTGCCTTCGAAGAAAGAAAGCTCCACAATGTGTACTTCTACAGACTTTGGCACCAAAGTTCCTTCGGCATTCACAATGATATACGCTCGTGACATCAGACTGGCATCTTCCTTATTAATCCTTACTATTCATCCGAAACTTCTGTGTCATATACTCTTCTTCAAGATAACCTTGCATTGCAAAAAAATGAATACTTATGAATTTAATCTCTTGAAAAACTCGTTCTTAATTTATTCTTAAACGGAATGTCAAAATGTTGTCAACTATTTATATTTGCGGCAAAATTGTCCGATTTCATGAAAATTTTAATGGAAATCGCTTGGAAGAAATAAAGAGGAAGGCTTCAGTGGCAACTCGGCATGCTTTGATGGCTACTGTTGTCTCAAAAAAAGAAGAAGCGTTTTGCATTTCACTGCAAGGCAGCTGCTCAATTAATCATGATTATTATGATCATTAGTGGCAAGTTGAGAAATTTATTAGAATTGTCGGCATTTATCATTGACAAACATTTGCCGACATTGCCACCTTTTTATCCATGAGCTCGTAAACAAGCAACGAATACGCGTTGCCAATTAGAGTTTGGCATACCAGGCGCTCCAATCATTGTATCTGCTGCTGCCACTGCCACTGTCATCATCAGCATCAGCATCATCATCATCATCATCGCGAACGTCAATGATTGTCTTAAATGGCCTGCATATGCTTGTTGGTGACCACGTTAACTGCTCTCGTTTACCAAACTGCCAAACCATTCTGCATTTTATGTGCCGATACCTGACGGAAAGACTAACCAACCAACCAACGGACGGACGGACCGACGGAGCGTTGGCTGCTGGGCGAACAAGTGCACGTTCGACCATTTGGCATACTCTTGCATACATTTTGACACCATTCCAGGCAACTAACAGCGCTGCGTGTCTGATTTATGGCACGCAATTTCAATGATTCCAACTGCTCGCAGCAGCGCCACAAGCGTCCACCTACGACGTACGACGACCGACGACCGACGAGGCTGTCATGCGCCAAGCGGCGAACATCATCACTCATTGTTACAGTTAGATGCGAGTGAGTTTTTTTGCCTTTTTCTTGCATGTGTGTGTGTGTGTGTGTGTGTGTGTGTTTTATGTTGACCACGCGCGTTTTTCATTTAATTTAATTTAAATGGAACTCTCGCAACTCGCATCTCGGACATTTTGCAGACGTCGTCAAAGCATCGTCATTGCAGCGAATGATGTTGCACATATTCATGCCACATTTTGCCTTGCGCCTCCGCAACCCTGTCGGCCGCTGGCTGCGACTGCCGCTGCGACTGCGCTGCGACTTCAGCTGCTGATGACCGACAGCCAATCTTGTATGCATGCAAACTTTAATGTCTCCTGCTCTTTCTCCCTCTCCCTCTCTCTCTTTCGCTCTCCTGCCTTCTTTCTCACCGTCTGTCTCAATCAATTGTGGCCAACAATGCGGATCTATTCAAGTGTTTTAGTGAAATTCGTGCGTGGGTGTTTTTGGTCTATTTTTGATTTACAATGTTTTCATTTTCCACCAAAGACTTTTCCTTTGCTCATTCGACGCTTTGGCCAGTTTGCGCATTCAACTCTGTCGTCATTTGTGTTTTCTTTGCACTCGTCTTACTCGCCTCAACCCTTTCGCAAATGACCGTCAGCATTTGACTTTTGAATTTGCACAATAATTGTTAAAATATTGAAAGTGTTAAGCAGGCCATCCATTGTCGAATTTGTTTGAAAAACTGTTTGTCGAACAAAAAATCATTTTGCCACAAACTAGTTCAAACATTGTTTGCAAACATCATTTTGCAGGCAATTAATAAATTCTAGCAAAAATTTTTTCGACATTTTATACACGTCTTCACGCTAGGAAAACTTTTTACAAATGAACATTGCCATCCACTGTCAAATTTGTTCGACAAACAAAGCCAAGATAGAATCATTTCTATTTTTCTCGAACAAAACATCAAACACAAAATTTGAAAACGAACACTACCACTAACGACGAATATTTCGTCAAACACAACAAATTCGTCAAACAAATTCGACAATGGATGGCCTGCTTTAGGAAAAGTTGCTGTGACAGGCATTGAAATGAGTTTATTCATGGCAAAACATCTTTTTAATGATAATGAGTGCCCAGTTCCAGTTCGCTTTGGCTCAAGCACTCTTCAAGCCGAATTTCACCTGCTATTCTACTTGGCAGCCCACTCAAAACTTATGCAAGTCTGTCGATTTCGCGGCTCGCATTCGTTGCAACTTAATTAAATATTGCGTGCCTCATTTTCAAAATTAATATTCATGAACGAAAATCGTTGTTCAAAGCGCTGATTAGCCAAGGCAAGCGACGAAAGCGACTGACTTGCTCCAACAAAATACAACAGCAGAGAGTGTGCGCTACACTCGGTTATTACCGACTATATATTACCCTTTAACATACCTTTGGCACTAAGGAAATTCTATTTTGCTTTTTATACAAACAAAATTTTACTTTCTCTCCTACAAAACGTAATCCATAACGATATTGTAAGCAAATTCAAAGCAGGAGACACCCAGAAGAGTAAAGAGCGTAAATTAAGAGTCTCTAGAATGAGTGATTTTTGCGAATGGGACACCAAAAAAACAATATACCCTTCGGACAATATGTAGAGGCTATAAATATGTTGAAAATGCACAAAAACAAAGCAGAAAGCCTCAAGCGAAAAACCTGATTTGCATTTGTGTAATCTTTGTGTGTATAAATCAATAATGCAACTGCATAAAACTATTGAGAAACGTTTCCTGAAAACAGTGAACAAAACAAGCAGACATCAAAATCGACTATTAATAAATGAAATGAAAAACCATTTAAAGCACTCGAGCTCAAAAGCACTAGAATTTACGCTAGACAACTTAAGAAATCGTAATTAATCTTCAAAGCGCATATCATCATGCACATCATCTTTAACGTCATCATCATCGTCACCATCAACAGGAACAACAACATGATCATATCAGCATGAAAATCAACATCATCAACAGCAACAACTACAATTATAATAACAAAACCATCAGCGACTTTGTTGCGTCTGTTGTTCTATGTTATCATCATCGCCATCTCCATCGCCGTCATCATCATCATAATCATCATCAGCCAACGCTGAAAAGCGAACATTTGTCAAACACTAAATGCACTTATTTGTTTTAAGCTGCTCAAGTGAAACAGTACACACACACACACACACATACACACACTCATGCACTTCAAGTCACTCAAACATTAACGAGCAGCAAGATTTTGTTATTTGCCTAAGAATGCAATCACTGTTAAACAAAGTCGCCCAGCTGACTGACTTACTGCCTGACTTGCTGACTTTTTGTCGAACTGGCAGCAGTTGAACTTCCTACTCACGTAAGTAGTAACAAAATAACAACAGCAACAACAACAGCAACAGAAGACAACGCCAAACTCATATTCGCTGTGGGGAAGCTACTAAAAAACTCCCACGTTTTGTGATCGCATGCTCAAACCGAATCGCCGTTGTCTAACTAAAAGCCGGAGAGCTGTAAAAAATAAGAGTACAAAACAGAAGAAGAACAACAAACAACAAGCAACAAGCAACAACAAAGGAAAGATGTATAAATAAATAAAAGCAGCAAAGTCTTTACACAAATTGCATTATTTGCACGCTGCTGTGTAGTGTTGATCTTACTTGTTATTATCATCAACGTCATCATCATCATCATCGTCATCATTGTCGTCATCCCTGTTTTCATAGTTGTTGCTTTTCCAAACTCAAAACATTTACCACAATTTCACTTGTTACTTCAACAAATTCAGCACACTCGGCAAAATTGTAAACCAACTGAGATAGTTTTACAATTGAACTTGGCTTTTTCGCTCAGTGTAGCACCTGACTCAGCAAGTACATAAAAATGCTTTTGAGCACTTAAAACTGAGCATTTCACTGTTAAGACAGAACAAACTACGGCAGTCAAAATAGCATTTTAATAGACACAAAACTGCACTTGAATGAATTAACTAACTCACACACACACACACACACCTTAAGTATCAAATACTACTTGAATGAGCAGAGAAAAGTTCTGTGAAAATCGAAGTTTTGTTTTTGTCTTGTCTTGTCTTGTCTCCTTTATTTGTTTTCTTCATGTAGAGTTGCCAAATTGCCAGCACACGCTTTTCTAATTTGAGTAACTTTGCTCTGTGCAGAACAACCAGAAGGTGGCTTCTTTTTTGGCACACTCGCTCGTGGATTCCTACGGAGCTGTTGCTGTTCCATGTTGGCGTGTTGAATTCGACTGGAATTTATAGTTTGCTCAAACGGAGCGAATCGGCGTGGGGCGTTTTGTTTCGCTTTAAACGACTTCTTCATGACTTTGTCTTTTATTCTCTATTCTTTCCTTACAATTTGCGCTTGCCATTCGGGTCATGTGTTTTTTTCTTTTTTGCAGCCAGTTTCCCTTTAACTCTTCTTTCGTCCGTTACTCACAGTTGTGATTGAAAGACAGCAATTGCACAACATTCGAGCTTTTCAACTGTTGTCGCTTTTAAGGGCGCAACATGTTATTTGTGCCTCTTCACATTTGTTAGCCACAAAGATGGTCCACAAGAATGCTTTCAGTGCTAATAAGCTTGTCAAAGAATTTGTATATTTTTGCAGACGTCGGCCCATCTTAGTGACATTAGTAAATTTAGTGACAAAAAATTGTGATTATTAAAAACTTATATTATTATAATTCCCAGTGGAGCAAACCCTCGAAAATTATATCGTATATGTTGGTGAGTCTTTTGCGACCCTTTTGCGAATCTTTTGAAAACTTTATGCGGACTCATTTTTGAACACATTTGTACATACTACTGTACTGATTATAATCCGTGTTAGGTGATATATATCCTTTTCTTTGTAGGCACCTCCAAAAATGTACAAATTAAATCTCAAAATGCTCGCCTCAGTTTCACCACAATTAACAATTTATTGTTTAATATTTTTACTAACAAGCGGCAGAGCAGATTTATGAGATAAATATATCCCATAATTAAAAAAACAGTCATAGAAAATTAATTAATATTTTTGTATATTAAATGAACATAAAAAGCTTGTTATGCCATAATTTCGCTTTGATTAACAAGAATATAGTGAAAATGTATTGCAAACGGAATTAATCATGACTTACATTCCGAAAGATAATTTATCGCTGATTATAACGTACAATTCAAATGTAAATGATTTGCACATAGCACGATCGACAATCATTTTTTAGCCATAAAAAGCGAAAAATATATCGTAAAATGCGAAAAGTGATCAGCTTAATAGGTATAATTTAATGTCGGTATATTTGTGTGTATGTTTATATGTCTTTTGCGATTACAAACAATAAAATGCGTTATTCTGTGAATTCACATACACACCCATACACATACTCATGCATACATATAGCCTGTGCAACCAAAATTTTCATCATAAACTGCTGCTGAAGTTGGCCCAGAGCTGTCACGTTGTTGTTTCTCATTTAACAACAACAGCATCAAATACTGCATTGCAAATCAAAAGCCCAAGAAAGCAAGCAAAACAATAAAACAACAACAACAACAGCTTGAACAAAAATGACGATGACGATGACGACGAAACAGATTTTCAATGTTTTCGACTTCTTGTCAAAAATAGCTTAGCGAATCTCAGCCGCATATGCAAAGCCAATAGGGTTGACTTCACTCCACTTCCCTCCACTTCACTCCACTTCACTTCACTCTACTTCACTTTACTTAGCTTTGCTTGACTTTACTTGTCCGGGGCGGTGATCGTTCCATTGACGTCGGGCTAGGCGGGCAAGCAGACCGAAAGCAGTTGCAATATTTGCTAAACAGGCACACGTCTTACGCCACTTGAAGCCTCTAGCTCAACTCAATAGCCACCCAATGCATCCCACCAGCCCCGCTCGCCCCACGGCCGCCACTCTTGTCGGCTCGTTGATGGCGCACGATTTCTCAAAGGACCGACCGAGGGCATCATTATGACGTCGATGTCGATTTCGATGTCGGCTTCGCAGTCGACTTCCACTTCGACTTCACCAATGTTGTCGGTCAACCTTTGTGTGCCATTAGAAACATTTCGTATTCCTGTTACCACAGCCGGCTACCGCGCCCCCTCCTCTGTCCATACGACCATACACTACTCGCCTTTTCTTTCGACGCTGATTTTGCCATTCAATTGTAAAACATTTTCATTTTCGTTTGAACTGTAAAATCTGTAGGCGATTTACAAAATATTTTTTTACCGAAATTTTTCTTTGCCATATGCCACATTTATCAAACTGACATTTGCGGCAAATGTTCGCTGCAAGCCTTATTGCTGCAATGTGCTCCCATTTGAAGTAGGTTAACGTGTAACTTTGCCCCTTTTTTTGCATTCGTCATGTTTTGTACATTTCGCAAAATTAATGATCCGGTGCGAGGTATTTGCCAATTTATTGCATTGTCCCAGTCAGAAGTGGAATGCTGATGAAAACAAACTCCTACAAGTTCAGCAAGAACACATTCCATAGCCAAAGACAACAACAAACTGTCAGCAAATTAGTAAGCAAGAGGGTGATCCTAGATAGGCACATGGCTTCATAGCGTAAAATAATGATAAACCAACAAACTCTCTATTTGCGTTAGTCAAATGTATTTACGTCAGACAATTAAGTCAAATGACGTCATTAAAATCATTATCGATTGATTTCTTTGTATTATATAAAAGCGTTTGCATAGAAGATAATCAATTCAACGGTGAATGCAAGCAGGCTTACTAACATCCCTACGCCATACCAGCTCAGCAAGCCACTGAAGTCGTCAAGCGCCAAGGGCGGCAACTGACGCGGTGGGCTGAGATTCTTATAGCTCAGCCGACCGGCCTTTACCATGTCATAGAAACTGTTGTCGATCCATAAATCAAAAACGCCGGACTCCAGCAGCTGCAACATTAGCTGCTGTAATGCGCCCCTATAGATGGAGTTCTCGGGCAGAACAATCGCATAAGGCACAAGCTTATAGAAGCAGAGATGCTCGGAGTATCTGAAAAGCGGCCGCGTGCTGTACTCCTGTTGCTTGGCATAGAGGCGCCACTTAGTATAGGGCACTGTGTAGCCCTGTGAGGTGTCCAACGAGTTGCGTTGACGTATCAACTCCGATGGCAAATCAGTGAGCCGAAAAACCGTAGCGTACTTAACGCGCATATTGAACTCGTACGAATTGAACTCCTCGCGACTGCCAACAACACGAAGCTGCGACTTCGATAGCTTTTCAAAGCTGGTTATGGGTTGATGGCTTGGTGGCAGGATAAGCAGCGACAGCAGACGGCCTTGATAGTTGCAGATGACTGAAACAGCAAGGCAGAGTAGCATGACACAGCAGATGAATTTGCACTCAACGAGCATAGAGAGGCCGCAGCGCAGTCTATCGGTCACGTGAGGCAATAACTTGAGCAGTATGTAAATCACACCAAGCAACAAGACAGCATCCCAATGGAGCACACGCTTGAGCAACTCTGGCACCGTGAGTGTCGTTTCCACAGGCAGCATGGTGCACCAACTGTCGCAGATAATGGGATAGCTGTAATGATTATAATTCTCCTGTATGCGAAATGACATTGGCTGAATGCTGGCCGCAATGTCGAAGGCTCGCTTACGCGCCAAGTCCAAGACGTCAATGTGCGTGAGTACCCGACCTGCTACAGGTTCCGTGACTAGCGCCAAGCACGCGTTGTGCTTTGCGGCAAAAGCCTCCAAAACGCGCCACACATATCCGCTGATCCGAGCGCGCCCATCGACATCGTACGACAATATTGTATTCGGCTCTGAGAGATCCGGCTGTGTGCGTATAGCATGCCCACCCTGATCGGCCAACTTGTCCGGATAAAGTTTCAAAGCTCCGTTTAAAATCTGTTCCAATAATTCGAAGATGGGAAAGGCTGCGTAGCTGTAGATGCGTAAAGTTTCAGCAAAGTTTTGGTAAAGCAATGCCACATTCAGCATTTCATTGTGTAAACACTGTCGCAGCACCAAAGCCGCCAAAGCCCTCTCGCCCTGGCTGTTAGTTGAAGGGATTGTAGTGACTTCAATGATTGTCCTCACCTCAGTCATTTGACTTAAGCTTTTTGAGAGCAGACTTATTAGGTCTTCGCGGTAGTGCGCTGGCAAGCAGGCAACAACAAGCAGATCTGACGTCACAAATTGGCTCAGCGGTACAACTGCCAAATCTCTGATGATGACATGCACCTTGTCCTGCGCTCGCTGAAGCAGAGTCTCACTCAAACAATTGCTGCTCAAAGGATCATAGTAGTATAAGGTGCTAAAGGTCTGTTCCATCAGTATGTGCTGGTAAAGCGCTTCGAATGCGGAGTCTGCAGGTTGAATTTCTCGGCGATCTAACAAAGACAGGAAGTCCACCATAATGTGAAATTTATTAACGACTAACAAGCGCCTGAAGACAGCTCATCGCTACTACTAAGTAGCTAAACGCTTAATTAAAGTTATTTGGTTGAAAGCCTACAAATATTTGTACACAAGGCATTAATTATTTATGTTATTGGCTTAGTGAGTTCTACTTTTACATACTACTCACACAAATTCAACATAAGCAAAGCACATTGTGGTGGTGACAAGTAAAGAATTCGGCGGTTTTAATAAAAAACTACTGTGAGTCATATTTAAATGTTTAATACATGGATAGGATAGAACAGGAAAAACAGAAAGCTCGACGGAGTCGAGAGCACCCAGTAACCAGTAGCCCACGAAACCACCGAGTAGAGTCCAGAAAGACATTTTTTTCGAAATAGTTCCTATGCTAGCTCAATGCCAAGAACATTAAGTTTACTTAATCAAAAAAATGAATATTATCAACATACTCGAATCAACAGTTGCTTCTGTCGACACGCCATTCGGCCTAGCTAACAACTTTATTACAAAGTTCAGCTGTGGTGACAACGATGAGGTCAAAAGTGGCGATTGCCTCATGTCACACGAACAAAAATATATTAAAGTCTTTTGAAAGTTATTTTTTTATGCTTTTCATTGCTTGAGTGTCTGCATAGATAAATAAATAAGAAAAAAAACTATTTTATTTTCTATGCTGTTAATCCTCTTGAGGTAACAAATTTTACAAATCTCTAAACAAACAAGCTAACAACAAAGCGACTAACATGAATGGTCAAACACAAAACGAACACGCGCCAGCGCACACTTCGCAGGAACAACAGCAATGCAAGCAACAGCGATGGCAACATGCAACATAATGCATGCAACAGTCAAGCAAACAAACAGACGGACAGACAAATAGATAGACAAACAAACAAACAAAGCCGAAAACCCCACGTCAGACAACAACGACACTTGTCTTCGGAGAATTACTCGAATCGTTTGCACTGCGGCCCACACCTACACACGCATAAACTTAGAAAAACACACACACACACACCCAGATACAGATACAGACTATGTAAGCTGGGATTTCCACTTAGCTTCCGTGTCGTCTTCTTCATTTCATTTCATTTCATTTGCATTGCTTGCCACTTCAGCTGTGCTCGCGCACTTCAACCAATCTTTGCAAGAAGTCATTGTGGCACATTGTCGTCATTATCATTGTCGTTGTTGTCGTCATCTTCGTTGGCGCTTTATCTTCATTTTACAAGTATTTTTCATAAATTACAGTTTATTGTTGTCGTTGACATTTTATAAGACACTAAATATTATTTTGTTTTTTCAGTTAATAGTTTCATTACAATGTTTATTGAAAAATATACGTAATGTTAAATAAATAGTGTTGTTCGATAATCGCTCAACAGTGGGCGCTACAAGTCGAAAGCAAAGCCAACTGTCCGGCAGCAGGAGGAGGAGCATCAGCAGCAGCAGCAGCGACGGTGGCAACTACCGAAAGGCAATTTAAATCCACACGATAGCTACCGACGTAATCACTTGCTGAATAAGTTAAGCGTTCTGGTGACATTTTTATGTAAGCGTTTGGGCATTAAAAATTTAAATAATCAAACTTTTCCTTTGATTGCAATTAAAAAGCCATTATGCTCATCTCAGCTCTTACATCTTGCTGAGCAGCCTATAGAAGCATTTATGTTAAGTTTTATTTTTATGGCATTTAAGTTTTCCCATCAGTTGGGCGCCATTTTTAAGGAGCTATCAAGTAACATTGTTTGAATCACTGTTGGTAAATCAAAATCCTTAAATAATAAACATTAATTTCATAGTATTCGATAGATTACAAAACTCTTACTTTTGAATATCTTTGGATTAAGAGACATAAATCGTAAATATTAAAGAGAAACAAATAATTATGTTTTTGAATATGAGAGCTCTATATTTTTAAGACATTAATGGCACTATGAGATGTATGGTAATTCAACGAATGACGTTTGTCAGAGCTCAGGAGCTCGTGGGGCACTTGCATGAATAAATGAAAAATTCATTTGGTTAAGAGACTTCCAGATAAGTACCGCACTTTCTACTTATATTTCATTATATACCAGAATACATAAAATCATCTTAACGTTCGCTTTTTTTTGTTTGAATATTTAAAAAAAAAACATAAAAGTTTCGCAAAAATTGTTGAATTACAATTAATTATAGGCCAACACTTAAAAAAGCCGTCAGCATTTGCCATAAAACAAGTCACTTTAACTAATAAAAACAAACAATTTACATAATAATGAAGCAACTTAAAGTATCGCAGGGGTGTGAGGGGAGTGGGCAAGCAAAGTGCACCGCTTCAAACGACTTCATTAAGGGGAATTCACAACAAAAGCTTTACAAATCCGAGCGAGCTCCAAATGAAGTAGAACAGCTCCGCCGCGGGTGCGAAATGATATTTATTACCATTATAATATTTTAAGCATGTTTTTTCTAAACATTTTACCGTTATTACAGTTCATTTTTCTCTTCTCTAATGTAGCTGCAGCGGCAGCGACTGCCAGCAAAAACGAAATACCATTAAGTACTCTACAGTTGAGTACACTCGACAAATATAATGCGCTACAAACATTATCGGCATCGAATATGAATTTATATCGATACGAACGATATTTGTATCTTACTCTCTCTCTCTCTAAAATGTGGCGAAAGTAGTTTTACTAATCCGGGAGCTATAAGGATTTGAGAGATTAGTATTATGGGATGGGGGATATCTTGAGATGTGCTGAATGTATGTTTGGTGAGCATCTAGTTAGTGCTCTCAGATTGATTGAAGGATGCGAACAATCGGTCGGCCGGACAAAGTCATGGCCATGCAACATACATGACCTCCTTGGGTAAGCATTTGGTGCCTCTGCCACATGCAGCGTACAAAAACAGCAACAAGACAAACGACTCCGAGTCATCGGCAACGATTTGCACTGACTGACTGACTTAGCCAAACGAATGCCAATCACTTAAGCCGATTATGAGCGCCGTGCGACCGACCGACGACCGACGACTGAGGACCGGCGGCCGTGTCGAGCGCTGTCCCAATGCAAACGATTTAATCTAGTTAACAGTTTTTCAATTATAGACGATTTGGCGCTGCTGATAGTAAATGAGATAAATAATTTTCTTGCGCCTGCACAACCTTGTATGCCAACAACGGCAACAACAGCAAGCTGGCAAATGCAACTGTTATTACGCCGATTGGCAAGCAATTGGTGACCAAGTGGCAGGTACAAAGCGCACATTTATGCTACTGTGGCGGCGACAACTGCCCCAGCAACAACAGCGACACCACCAGCAATGGCAACGGCAATGCGGTCATAGCGATTACATCAGGCTTGCGATAAGACGCCAAATGAAAATGCACCAATGCGATAACATTCGATTCGAGCGCTGGCGGCACAAGCGACGCCATTAGACGCCAAATTGTGGCAAGGCAAGGCAAGGAAAACATGCCGCGCACGGCAATAAACATTTTCGTGTTTGTACAACACTCACGCGCCACCATCGCCATTGCCGCTGCCTCCCTCTGCCTCTGCAACCCCACAACTGAAGGCAATCGCAACTTTGACGTAAACATGCATTTTCGCATTTCATAATTTTTCCAATCTTAACGATTAACGTGTTTTCATTTTAAAGTTTCTGTTTTGATCAATGTATGCACATTAATCAAATACAAGAAGACGCAGCCACCGCCGCCCTCAACCCCTTCGGATCGTCTCCACTCGCGCTCAGTCGTCAACGACGTTGCTTCGATTGTTCCCATGAGCGTTAAAGCCAAAATGTCATAATTACGTGCTCGTCTCATTTGCACATTCACTTCAAAGATACAAAGAGGAAAACAAAAACAAAAAAAAAACGTTCATTTAATCGCTGTCGGTAGATTTTCAATCGAAACTTTAATTGGTAGCCTGATTTTTATGCCAAATTTTTAATTTTACGCACAATTTGTGCGCCGACTTTTAATTTCGTTGCAAAGGTCCAACACGCTCAGTTAGCGACTTCCAATTACAATTACAATTTTACAGCTAATAAGCGCACACACATGAACACGCCCATTAATTTGCTAATAAATACATTTTCTGACCGTTTTATCGCGTTACCAATTTGATTTGATTGATTGGCCTATAACTGTTTTATTCGACTGCCTCTCTGTGCGTGTGTGTGTGTGTGTGTGTGTGTGCCATGTAAGCGGCATTTGAAATTTATAATTAGCCACACTTCAAAACATTGACCAACCCGGCCTAAAAGCGGCGGCTTGTTTTGCTCTTTGATTTTTAATTAGACAATGTGTTAATTTCCGTGCCGTTTCGATGTGCCTAATTAGAAATTTGAACATGTTTTGTCTACAATGCTCTATAAAGTCACACAAGCCGCTGAACAAGATTTATGACCTTCAACAGCACCGAAATATGGCAAATGAAAATCCTATCTTGAGACTTGTATGGGCTCCAAGAACAATATGCAAAAACAACACTAACAATGCACTCAAAAAAATTTTATTGCAACGAAGAAGTTTTAAGTTGTCAAATTGAGAGAATTGAACAGTTGTTTATGTATTTTTATTTCAAGGATTCTTTATCTAAAGTTGTCTGTATTTTTTTTTCCTCACCATATATAATTTCAATTTCAATTGATTGCTTAGGCAACAAAAACAATAAAAACAACAGCAACAAAATGACTTTAATTGCTTTGTCGACTCATGCAAAGTCATTAAAACCTGCAAAGCAACAGCAGAAGAAGAAGCTGAAGAAGAAGAAGAAGCAGAAGCAGAAGAGTAGGTCGACGCAGTCGTTGCCTTGTCAGCCAGACAAGACCTGAAACATAAACTGGGTCAAAGTTTTATTACGTTGAGCCCAACAGGTACAAAACTTCATAAACGAGCAAACAAACAAACTACCGTCTTACACGATACTTAAAAAGTGTTTCTGCTGCTTCTTCTTTTGTTTATTTTTATTTTTTATTTTTATTTTTTAAATTTGTACAAAATAAATGCAAATTACATACAGAATTGTCAAGAAGGCAAGGGAGAGGAGCACATAAAAAATAGCAGGATTGCATTTAGACAGAGGCAGACAGACAAACAGGCTGAAAGAGATAGATAGCTCGACAGATAGATGAAGAGGAAAAGATCTACACACGTTCCGACGAAGACACGAACTCATTTCGAACAAAAGGCGAAGAAGAAGAAGACGCAGAAGTCGCAACAAAACCACAAAAATTATGTAAAATTTTTTTTTGTTTCAATGAAAAAAAAAATGAAATAAAAACGACAACGCAGAACAACAACAAAAGGCAACATAAAACTGCAAACAAATTGAAATCATGCTGCGCTACTTTTTGACTCATGCAACTTTTCTGGCCAAGCACAACAACAACAACAACAACAGCAGCAGCAGCAAACGGCATTCGAGTCAGACTTCATTGAAGATGCGCCAGGCTCGGCTGCTGAGCTGTTGGTTAGTTGGTTGGTTGATGGTTCAGTGTAGGAGTGCGCTTTGGCCTCCTTTGCAAGGCGACCAAGGCTTACAAAACTTACTTACAAAGACGACAACAACAACAGCAACAACTTCAACAATAACGTGAACAAATTTCATTTCACGACTTTGCACTATTTAGAAATTTCAACCAACACCTGCGAAAACGTCAAACAAGAAGCCACCAAAGGCAGCCAACGAAATGTAAGCAATGACAAAAAAAACAGCAACAACAAAATACGAAATAAAACGAAATAAAAATCACTTTGCAATTCATCTTATTTCAATTTTAAATGAGTGCATGAAAGAGCGGCGACAACGTCTGCGCCATCCTCATACTCGGCCTCATTTGCGTCCCCCCTTGTGTGACAGTTCGAGCTCATCATCGCCGACGACGTCGCCATCGCCTTCGTCAGCATTGGCAGCACACATTGCAGAAGAAGAAGGCTTCAATTTGACAGCGACAGCACCAGACTGTGTCTTGTGGCGCTTAGGCTTTGTCAGAGCCCACACTCTCCACCTTTGCCGCGGCCCTCAGCCACGACGCCGCCTACACATTTGCGCTGATGCTCGGCTTGACTGGGCCTGACTTCAGTCAACTTGCCTGGCGCTGCTCTGATGTGCAGTTGACGTTGATACTCAAATGCCTTTGTCATGATTTATGCCTTGCCTCAAGTTTTTTTCCGTTTGCTGTTTTCGAATGTTTGACGTGTCAAAGTGAGGCACTTTTATGCATTTAACATTAAATGCAAATTTGTCGCAAGCCACGAATTTTTGCGTCGCCAAACAAGTTTGTGTTCTAAGTCTTTCGTTTGTCTGACTGTCATAATCTCTATTTTTATAAGCATGAATTGGTTTGTCGCAAATGTTTGCTAATTTTATTATTAAGTCAGCTTAATCTCGAGAGAAAATCCCTGCAATTCGACGACTCACGATTCAATTAATGCCAACAAATACGATAAATTCGAAAATTCTCGCCATAAATAATGGCGGCCCAAATGAAACAGACGATTTGCCACGATTTGTTGACAAATTACCCACACTTGAACATAAATTATGTGCGCCGACCGACCTCATGTGAACGCGACTAGTCTGACCTCAAAAACTAGACTAGAGACTTTCTTTGGATAGGTTCCGCTGCTGCTGCACAACACCCACACACACACACACACACACTCACATACGGAAAATTCTATGCGCCCTCGGCACCAGCGTCTACACATATAATAAAAGAGCGATTAAAATCACGACAGCGACGACACTTCGCATCTCGCGTCATGCCAAGCGAAAAGCAAAAAAAAAAAATAAAATGAAACAAAAACAACGAAATAAATAAAATAAAGAGAATAAAAAGACAAGGTGGGAAAATATAAAAAATCGTGAGCCATCAAACAACAAAAAAAAACACACAAAAAGACGACGAAGGCAAAAGGCAAGAATGCTTTAAAATCAGCTATAAACTGTGGCATCCACATTGAAGCTGGGGCAGACGAAGGTCAACATATGCAACGACGAAGCACGCAGAACAAGAAGAAGCTGAGACGAAGTGGGTGACGTGGACACATGTGTGTGAGTGTGTGAGTGTGCGTGTGACCAACAAAAGCGAAATTAACACCCGAGCAGCACAACGCACAAAATTCCTGACCTAAAAAAAATACATCTTTAGTCAGGGCTTCCTGTAAGTTGTTGCAACAAGACCGCCGCAACCGCCGACGGAAAAAAAGAAACAAAAAAACTTTCTCCGAAAAAATCACAAAATTTAAAATCATGTTGTTGCACATAAGCGGCTTAAGCGGCAACGCAGCACGGGGGAGGGGGCGGGCAAGTAAAAGAGGCTTGCACCACACGCGCTGAGCAGCTGTCCGAACGCATGTCGCATCTTGAGCGGTTGCCAAGCCGCTCGCCTCTCCTCCGCTGGCCAACGCACAGCAACATCGCATGAAGGATCATGTATGTATGTAGATGGCATTGCTGCGGCAACCTCGTTGACTGCTGAGTTAAGTTGGCAATAAAATTTTATTGATCAAATAAGAAAAACATAGTTTCGCTCGTTGCATTTCGCTCGCCGCACCTCTGCCCTGGCCAGGCATCAGCACCAGACTAAGCCATCGGCGATGCGCGTTTTGTCAAAGTTCCGCAAAATTGAAATTTATCTGCGTGAAATTCTTTTGGAGGGTCTACCTTGGCTTCATGCCTCCCCAAACATACCAACAAACAATAAAGAAGCTGACTTCGGCATTGGCGAACATTTTATGCTCTCCAAGGTATAAAATAGCCTGTGATCCATGGGCGTTTTTTATTTCCGTAAGGTAACTGTGCCCATAATCACAGTTAGGGGTATAAGAAGATCCCAGAATCAGTTGGATTAACTAGATTTCGTCACATTTATCACAAGGAAGAGAGAGAGAAGACTCAGAGAAGGAAGTTCCCAAGCTTATGGCTCCGAAAACATAATTAACGTTGACTCAAGATGAGTAACGATACATGATTTAGATATTTGTGTACACACACGGATAGTTTTGTCCAACGGATCAATATATGTATATATAATTTATATGGTCGCAAATGTCTCCTTTACGATGTTACAAACTTGATAACAGTGTTGTAATGATTTGTACTGCGGGAAGAGTATGAAAATAAAACAAATACAAAATTCCTGTCATTGCGTGCCGCAGAGCAACATAAATTTGTGAACAGTTGTTAAAAGGGCAACGGCAATGATGATGACGACGATGACGACGACGACGACGATGTCAAGGAGGAGCAGCAACAACATTAGCCACATTGCAGTCCATGTGTGAATACGACAACAACAACGACAACAAACACGGTTAGGTAACTTTGCTGCATTAGCTGCTTCTTTTCTCATCTCCTGCTGCTTCTTCTTCTTTTTCTTTGTCTGCATCTTCTTTTGCTCATATGGCTGTGGACATGCAACAAAGTCTGATTGCTGTACGTTTCCTGTACAAAGTTGAAAGGTTGCAAATTTATGTTGAAACATAAACTTTCTGCAGCTTCTTTTTAATTTTTGTTTGTGTTAGTTTTATTTTTATATCTTTTACAGCGTCAATGACTCTGCCTTGCTTCGGCTGCCTTCATTTTGCTTTATTTGTACGCTTTGTTGGTATTATCAAATGAATTTAATATCCAAAAATGTGCAAATGCCTCATAAAATTTGGCGAAAAAACAGAAAGAAAACGAAAACAAAACCAAAGATTTGCTGCATTGCATGTTCAGCGGTAATAAGTTTTCCTTTTCCCGACCAATGCGGTAGCAATTTTCGATTTTTGCGCCTGGCCAGCCGAAGCAGATGCCAACGAAATCGATAGTGGGGTGTAGAGTTCAATTTGTTTGCTTTTGTATAATATTTTATCTTTAAAAAATATTAATTAAAATAATTAAGTGCTGTACTGCTGAGCTGCTCCTGTTGCCTCATAAGCTCACATAAGCTGTGCAGTAAAGTTGATTAACGCAAGCTCAGACACTCTGCGGACCACAAAAAACTATAATGACTGAAATTCATTCAAGTTCACAATAGCCAAAGAAATAAGAAAAAAACACAAAAAAAAAATGACCAAAATTAAAAGCGATTGTAGTTTCGGCTTTGCAGAAACTTAGATACCTTTTTAGTTTTGTCGGGACGATAAAGTCATATCAACTATGAAGAACCCAAATGATCGGTTATATGGAAACTTTATCCATAAAACAATCGGTCGAAAACATCCTTGTTCTATAAAAATTAGACTGGTGAGTAGCAGATATATCCGCTGTCGGGCCTACGTCTCTGTTATCCCGACCAAGAATACATACATGAGCTGTTATTCTTTGTATGTTACGAACATAATGACCAAATTGTAATAACCTTTTGCAATAGGCTTAAAAAAGAAAAGACGAAAAAAAAGAAATAAATAAAAAAACAATGCTTGGTATTTAAATGGCAATGCCAGCGCCGTGAGTCACGCAGAGTCGGCGAGTACAGTACAGTTTCGCATGCGGCTCCAACAACGACTTTGACTCAAGTCCAGGTGTTCAACTAAACGCTGACCTTAATTCGGACGCTTGTCGCTTGCGGATTTTGACAAATTATCAGCGCTCGCACACACACAGCCATACATCCACACAGATACACAGATACATATATATTTGAATTTTAGGCCGTTGTTGAAAGTCAAACAAAAAGCAAGAAAAAAAAAAATAATAATAATGAATAAAAAACACATAAAAAATCAAGTTTATGGTCAGTTTTCTCAGTATGAATTACACATGAAAATGAAAATGCGCAAAAATTTAGCAGCATTTAAAAGGCAATAAAATTGATTTGAAAAATAAAATAATAAAAATGGAGAAAAAATTAATATTAGAAAAGCGGACGTTTTTGTGGAAGAAGACGGCAATAATCGCGGCACCCTGAGGTGGCATTTATGCCAACTTGTCGAAGAAAAAGTGATCATTGCGGCTTGCCTTGCATACGCAATGAAAATGTTTAGCAACAGCGATAAAAACGGCGAATGAATGAAAGAACGAACGAACTAACGAACGATCGATTGAACGAATGAGTGAGTGAGAGAGTGAGTGAAGATATTAAAGCGTGATGCACAAATCAATGGGTATGCGTTTTGACAGACGACGATTGAACCGCTAGAAAAGGTGATCGATGATGACAGAAGTGAGCGAAGCGCTGCGATAAGATATTTTCATCATTAAAATTCCAAAAAAGCAGGAGAATGTTGCCAATGCAACAATAAAAACAACAACAACCACAACAAACAGCAGCAAGGTGCTAACACACATATTCGTGCTGCTAATGCAGCGTCTCTGGCCGGGAGCCAGACTCAATGCCGGCAGTGAAAAGGGGCAGGAAACGTTTGCCAAGCCAAAAATCAAAAGAAATCAATCAAAATGTTAAATTCAATACATCGCCAAATGCACAACAACAACAGCAAAGCAATCAATTAAAATTTAAAAAAAAAATAGTTACAACAAACAAAAACAAAACCAACAACAAGCAGAACATGAAGCAACATTATTCAAGGCGCCAAAAGGCAAACAACAACACATCAACATAGCAGCCAAGCAA
Source organism: Phortica okadai (assembly GCA_034638295.1). Taxonomy (NCBI): domain Eukaryota; kingdom Metazoa; phylum Arthropoda; class Insecta; order Diptera; family Drosophilidae; genus Phortica; species Phortica okadai. The sequence goes on along the minus strand of CM067849.1, from coordinate 636,405 downwards.
CCCACAGACAGACAGAGAAGCAGACACGAGGAGCACAGAAGCGACAACACATGACAGACAGACACACACAATAACCACGGCCGCCCCCAAATGCCCCCATACGCCCCTCACAGCCAACGAGCGCAATCAGAACGAACGAAGGCCTTTGCATGTTTTTTGTCTTTGGCTTCAGACAGACAGACATCAAAGTTGTTTGTGTTGTTGTTGTTACTACTGCTGACCCCAACATAGATGAACTAAACGCCCCCAAACACTTGAGGCGTGAAATGCATGCCAAAATGAATTGTGCAATGAAATTTTTGGCTTACATGTTTCTCTTCCGTCTACTCTGAATTTTATTAGCTCTGTAAAGAAATGTACTTAGCAAAACAAATCTTCAGCACATTATTCAGTACGCGACGTGCATTGACCTCTTTTCGTCAGCAATATTGATGAGTGTGCAAATTTCTGAAAAAAAATCAAATATAAAACTTAGCCATTGATCTTCCTCTTTCTAAATGTCAAGTGTCACTTTGGCTTCTCGACATAAACAAACAAATTTTGTACAAATTTTGTACATTTATTTTGTGCGATTTGCCTCGGCTCGTTGTCTTTCGACTGACAACGAACTGCCCTGGCTGACATCTGGCTGACAAAAGCATGAACGACACTTGCCACAAGCTGACAGAACAACGGCTGACACACACACACACACACACACACACTCGCACACAGTAGCAACAAGTGCCACAGAGCCAACATGCGCTCATTTGCATTTGGGCGCTTCTGCCTCGGCTTCTGCTTCTTCTTCTGCTTCTGCTGCTGCTGTTGGTGATAGTGATGTCCTCGCTTGTTACTCTTTTTGTCTGCTTTGAAGCTTAGCAACAGTTTATTTAAATGTTTTGCATAAATTTCATTCAAGTGCTTCTGCTACTGCTGTTGTCATTGTTGTTGTTGCTGTTGCAGTTGCTGCTGTTCACAGCGCGTCGTTCTCAGCGGGCGAAATGTGCCTTCACTGCTCAAGTGTTTACCCTACGAAACATCAATTCTTTATTAGATTTGCATAGTTGCCGTATTAGGTTTGCCTGAGCTTGCACAAAGTCTTTAGGTCGCAAATATATTGTAACGCTTTATTTGCGCATAAGTTCGTTGCTTAAGTCTTTTGTATTTGTAAATCGTTATTGTATGCCACAACAAACAAAGCAATATAAGTTGTTGTTGCTATAGTTGCTTTTGTTTATCCATTATATGAAATTTGTATATCTTTTGTTGTTCGATAACTCCTGAACTGTTTAAAATAGTTCATTACAATGGCAGCGAGGGAACGCCCAAATCGCAGCACGATTGAAATATGTGATATCATTGTGGCAGCGGAATTTTTTGGGAACGCAACTTTGCTGAAATTGAATTGAGCCAAGAGCAATCTGCCATAACGCAAGCGGCGAGTGTGAAAACACAAATGCAAAATGAATGAAGGCCTAAAAATCCATTTAAACTGGAAAAAAAAAACAAAAAATAAAAATAAAGAAATAAAAGAGAAGAGAAGACAAGAAAACGGAAACGAGGCAATTGTGGTAGCGCATTAAATGTCGATTTGTGCTGGCCGCGCGTTCAGATACTTACGCGCAGATACAAATATAGCTTGGAGTGACGAACGTGGAATGAAGTGAAACTGCAGATAGGTCAGTGTCAGTGCCAGTGCCAGTGCCAACGCTCTGTCCGACGTTTGGCCGATCGACGTTTATCAATGAACGAATGCAGAAATTCGCTCTATGAAGTTGTCGACGCCCACCCAAATCGCCCAGTAGGCAATCAGATTTCATTGTTTAACGCGGCAGCGCCTTTCTAGGCACAGCAACGCGACTGGGGCTGAGACCATGCGTAGTGTGTGTGTGTGTGTGGTGTGGCATGAAAGCAATCGTGATTTTCATAAAACATTATTTAATGAAGCGCAAATAATTGTAGATTCAATTGCGCTCGGTCAACAACAACAACAGCGGGCAAGTTCATTGCCTAAGCCGAATGTATCTGCATAGGCCTATGAACTGAGCACAGGTGAGCGTTAATTGAAACGACTAACTTGAATTTGCCATTGCCAAATCGCTGGCCTCCGCTGCCTCACCGCCGCCTCAACCGACAGCAGCATGCGCACATGTCACGGCTGGTAATTAGCATCTGTAAGAACAACTTATTGGCTGCGCACGCTGCACTCAACACATAATTGCTGTCGCTGCCATCGTGTACGCGACTTTGTGTTACATGCATCAATGCCTCGCATGCGCCTCGAACGCTCAAAGCGCACCAATAAAATGCTACTTAACACTTTGTTTCTATGACTTTTTGGTCAAAATGTTTAAGCAGATAATTATAACTGGCGACCGCAACTGCCAATCAGTCTGTCGACTGTCGGCTGTCGTCCGCCGGCTGCGTGTCGGCCATAACGTGTTGACTTGTTAGCACAATAACGGAAATCTGTGGCAGCCTCTAAAAGCTACGCAACATTTTAGATAATTAAATAGCTGTAAATCTCATATATAAAAAAAAATTAATTCAATTTTTTTAATAAATTTTTTTCTTGCGTTTCATGATTGAATTTATGTACTTTATTTTTACGAAGTGAGCGACTCTTAGCGCTGACCCGTTCAAACATCAAATAGCTTGGTACCCTGCTATGCCAGATCGTGCCTAGCCGTGCAATAAAAACAGCTTTAAACTAGATTTGATTTAAGTGCAACGCCAACACCAACACCAACAACAAGAACAACAACACCTCCACCTACTGTGAATTCATAGAGGCCGGAGTGAAAAAAAAAATTGCATGGCAACAAATCGAAACGATTATCATGTACTTAACACCAAAAACTCTTTAACCTGTACATCGACAGCAATAACAACAACAGCAGCAACGCCAAGGAACAACAAGTTGGTCCCTTTAAGGTTTTGTTCCAATTTAAAATCGATGTATTTCCAAAGTTATTTTCGAACCAATTTTTCTGCAACTTTATTTCAATTTTTTTTTCACTTTTTTAGTATTGTATTTATTTCTTTTGTTTTCCTTCTTTTGTTGTTGTGTTTATGCACTTGAACATGATTGGTATCGCGCCATTTTACATTTCCATCAGGCTCGTTTACTTGTTGTTGCCGCTGCCGTTGCTGCCACACGATAATGTTGACTTCGACGTCGACGTCGACGTCGTCGGTAGTCGCGTCGCGTCAAGTCAGTCATAACATGCAGCGATGCCCTCGATCCATAGATCAGGATCATAAATAGCAATAAGCAACTAGACAATGTCTGCTAACTGTTTCAGGCAATCAATCAATCCAACGACCAGTCGACCAACTAGGCTAGCGAGCGAGCTGAGCTGAGCAACTTCACTCAACTCAAGTTGAGCCTAAATGATGCGATGACGGCGCACGGCAGCAAATGCTGAACAAGTGATCGCGAATTGTTCGCCGTTTGCCGTCTGCCGTTTGAGGTTTGCAGCAGGAAAGTTCAATTGTGCTGCTTTCCTTTAACTGCTTCACTTTGTTGTTGCTATTTCGATTTTCTGCTGGTTGCTATTGTTGTTGTTGCTCAGTTGTTGTTTTGCACAGACGCAGACGACGTCATAGAAATTATAAAACGTGATCGATTGATTTGTGCGATCTCAGCGCGCAGCCGTGCAAGTTCAACGAGATTGACTGTTGACTAGATAATTGTTCGTTCAGCGGCTGCTTGATCTTGGCTCTGCCAAGACAGTGCAAAGCAAGTAAAAAAAAACGTAGTTGTTGTTGTTGCTGGTTACGCTTGCGCATTGATATCTCTGCGATGGCATCAGAACTCAAGCCGGAATTGAATGCAAGAATTGCTCTGTATGATTCCGCCTGATTATGACTAACATTTTGCGCCTTGTGTGTGTCTGTGTGTGTATACAAACATTGAGAGCAGCAAGAATTGTTTTCTGCTTGCAACAACAACAACAACTCAACTGAAAGTATGCAGAACGCCGCTGAAAGCAAACAATCTGTCAGTGTGACAGTTGGCGTTAAGTTATGGCCGAGCGGAGGCAGCGGGCAAGCGTTGGTCGACGATGACGACGTTGACGACGTTGATGATGATGACGTTAGCAGCAAGTTGGAAGGCCTCAGAATCCTCACTCGTTCTGCAGCTTCGGCTTGCTCGCCATGTCGGCGGCGCATTTTATTTGATGATTGATGATTGTTGAAACGCGAACAAAATTATGATTAAATAAGTAATTGTGGCTAAACGCAGCGCTGCAAAAAAAAAACTAACTATAATAATAAATAAAACAAGTTACGTACACAAGCACATAAGCTTGTAATGTGGTTAAATGCAGTCAACTTCGACGTCGTCACTGTTGCTGATGCTGAAGCCGACGTCGACGTTGCACGTAGCATGAAGTCTTGCCGCGTGGTTTCAGTCAGTGGTTTCAATTTGCTTGCAAATAAAACGCAAAACAGACGACAAGACGACGACGACCCATTAGAAGCGACAGCGCAGCACAGCAGCCAACAACAACAGCAGCAACAATACCAACAGCAGCCGTGGCAATTTCCACGTTGCAAGGTTTAGTTCAATGTTGCAAGCTAATTGTTGTATCTCCTTTGCTACACTCAGTAGTTTTTTTTTCAACTTTTTACGACATTTATTGATTGAAAAGCCAACTTTCGCGGTGGTCTTGAACGCTATTGACAAACATTGAGGTCAAAATGAAGCGAATGAAGAATGAAGAAAACAATATTCATTTGTTGTTTTATTTTTGCCATTCTCTACAACAAAATGTTATTGCGACAAAAACTTAAATATTTCAAATTGAGAATTTAAAGGCGCAAAATTAAATCGTTAAAATTTACAATAAACAGCAAAATTGATTTTCAATCAAAGACTGCAACAATATAACGAATGCGCATTTTTCATTTAATTAATTAATTATTACAACCGAGCAAGCACGCCGAAACAAAAGACTTAAGCCGCGAACTTGCCACTTACAATTCTTTGCAATTAACAAATATTATTATTTTTATTCATTTTGATTGTTTTTCTTAGATTCGATTTTCTGTATCGTTCTTGAATTAGTCGTGGCACGTTTCGTGTCCCAAATTTGAGGCAAGCACGTGTTCTTTCAACAAGTACATGAACAATTAAACAAATCTTTTGTTTTCAATCGACCATGTTGCCGTCAATAATCGAATTGATTTGGCGGAAAAAACAAAAAAAATCGTTTATTATTTCAAATAATAAAAGTAAATAAAGTCAAGTCGATTGTATCACAAAATATTCAATGAGAGCAACTACAACGACAACAATAACGAAAATTAATTAGAACAAAATATGCAACAATATGGGCGGGGTCTAGATATCAATATTTTATTTGTGAAGTGTTCAACAGCCCACATATTTTTAGCAGCTTATTAGCGTCGTTGGGGACAAGCACGGCTCCGAGCAATGGCGGACATTTTCTCTATCAAGATTCAGGCAACTGTTTATAGTTTTTTAAACGTTTGTTTGAATTTTAAATTTTATTTTTATAATTTTACTCGTGAATTTTCGTTTACAACACTCCGAAATACAAAATTCTGTATTTTTTTTTTACTATCCAAAAGCACACATGAGTGAGTGGAAAAAGGGAAATATTTTCTACGACAAAAAATATGAAGAATGCTGAGATTGACTCAAGTTCCTTCAATCAGGCAATGTGAAATGTCATCTTGCTCAACGCCGCCACCTACAGTCTTAGAGCATTGCTCTCTTCGTCGCTCATTTCGTCATGCCATTTTATATTCCAGTTTCGCCAGTTTTCATACATCGAGTTTTCTTTTATTTTTTGTTCAGCTGGAAAAGCTAATTAGGTGTGGTAGCTTTTAATCAAAACGATTAAAATACTTTTGGACAATATTTTTCCACGTCTTATCAAAAATATTTCGACCAATGAAATTTTCATGACAGCTACGATAGCGAACACACACACACACACATTCATATTATAGAGTCAGAGTCAAGCGCTGTAGACAGACTGTGGCTGGCGACGACGACAACGACGACGACGACGCCTGCTGACTTCGAATCAGCATTGAACTGCAGTTCAATTTATTAAAAACGAAATCTGTGTACACACAAATCTGCGGCCGCACAGCATACATGAAACGATAACGAGTTGTCGAACCACATGTCAAAGCGATTTGCAAATATTTGACAAGCGTATTTTCGTTGCAACGACAACAACAGCAACAACAGAGAATAAAAGCCGTAATACCGAAAAATTTAACGCGTCAAGGCGAGTCTCGCATCGAGATGCCATATGCCATATGCCGTTTCATATCTGCATCGATCAATCTCGGCAACATGCGCGACTTTTTCACGCCGCCACCGTCGCCGTCGCCGCTCCAAAAACCGAAAATCCAATATCCAAAATCCTTTCGACCGGTCGACTCACTCAATGAAGCTGTTACTGAAGTCACATCGTAAAACTTTATTTTATGTTTTATTTTCAATTTAATTTTATTTAATATCCGCCGCAGAGCGCCGCATTTATTATAATACAATAAAATAACGCCCTAAAATATGCTTAAAACAGAGAAGAAAAGAAACAGTAAAAACAGGACTCTGTGCGCCCTTCAACCTTTGCTTAAAAGTTTTTCGGGCTTTGTATTAACTGTTCTTCGCATGCGTTCGGTCATTGTCAGCCGCAAAAATCTGATAAGTCGCATTATAAGAACATAAAAACACCCAATCGTAAAAATATCCGAAAATGCAAAGAAACCATGACAAAAGCAGTTAATAAAAGCCCAAAAAAAAAGCGACAAAAATTTTCGCTCAAAATAAAGTTGCAACAAGATACTTTACTTAAGGGCCTAAAGATGCACAACCGATATATGCGTCAAGTCCCGCTCGCTCTTGCCGAGTCGCTCGCCTTGGCCTTTGTCCACGCTTCTTTTAAATTTTATGTTGTTAATATTGTTGTTGTTGTTGCCGCTGCTGCTGCTGCTGTCGTTGTGCGCTTACATTATTGCATCCTTAATTTGTTGTGCAAACGAAAAACATTTTTGGGCGTTTGTTGCAACCTCGTCATCCTCCTCATGCCTCAGCCGACTCACATCTGATTGCGTATGCATTGTCTGTCATACATGCTCTGCTCTGGGGCTGTGCGATCGTTAACATTTTACGTGCACATCATTTTGAGGTGTTCAATTAAAGTGCAAGCGTATAACAACAACAGCAACAACAAACAAAAATGGTATTAAAGGAAACATTTCGTTCAAACTTCATTACAAGAAGCTCATGCCAGAGCTTTATTCATAACCGTATGTTCTTATTATTATCATCGTTTGCTATGCTTAGTTTTTACTTTTCACTTTCAACAAGATGACGAAGAGGCCATGCCAAAAATTTCATTATTTATGTAAGATCGAAAGACAAAGAAAATGTACTTTTATTAAGAAAAATGTTACTTCTTGTAGAGTTTTATTAAACCAAATTGTTTTAAAGAGATTGATATTCAAAATGTAAATAATGCATGAATATTTTGTATGCAAAGGCGCTTTTGAGTTATTAGCCCCGTTTAGGCGCTCAGCGTTCAAAGCGAAACAAAAACAAAATGATAATTCTTTACACAAAACACAAAAAAATGTTCATTCGTTTCACTTGCTGAGAGAAACCGTAAATCGCCTTTAGCCATCAACTCCAACTCAATTTGGAGGCTGGCACTGAAGATGATTTCTGTTGATTTCTGATGATTTCTGACGATCGTTTTGTGTGTCTGATGCGCTCTTCTGTCTGATTGATGGCGTCGACAGCGGCATAATTTTTGTACGATTTATTTTTAGCTTATTTATTTGATGCCATTGTCGGCCAACATAACGATCGCTTGTCTAGAGCCTCAGTGGCCTTAAGAGTAAGCTTTAACAATAAGCAATGAACTCATTTCGACTTGTTTATTGTTGGCGCGAAGTGTGCCGGCAAAGGGGCTTGATTGAGTGCCCAAAAAAGAAACATTTTATACGATATTTAGTAACTTTTAATAAACGATCAAAAATCAATTGTTCAACGCTTATGTGAGTCGAAGAATGTCTGGAGAAAAAGTAAATAAATGGAAAAATCCACTGAGCCATGCATTCCACTCTGTGTAATCTGCACAATTCGGGACAGTTTGTTGATGTTTTCGCTAAATACTCTGCTAGTTTGCTGAATTCTCGACAACATGCCGCAGCGAAATTGCACATTGAAGTGCAGTCATTAGACTAATTACTTTGGCACTCTGTGAGTGGAGTTCAGCACCGTACAGCTCAGCTCAGCCCGGCTCGGCTCAGCAGGTGAGCTGACACGGCGTCAGTTCGATTGCGCGTGGCATGGAATGCTTTCATCTTTGAAGATGCCACCGCTAACCAAACGAAACGATGCGAAAGCGCTTTGTTTGGGTCACTGTGAGCGACCGTTTGAAGTTGTCTCTAGCCGAGGCCTACTTAGGCTGACTCGCGGTAATTGCAACACGAAATGCTTGGCATTAAATGCGACAGTGCGGCCGGCCGCCAATGAAATTTGTTACCAATTTCGGTGAGTAATCAATGGTGAAATGATTTGCTCGAGTGCCAATCGTTCTTCTAAATTTGTGTTGCCGTTTAAAGGGTGCTACTTGCTGCAAACATTGCTTAGTTGAGTTCATTAAGACTAAAAACATTGCCAGTCGACGATCTCCTTACTTTCTTTACTTTTCAATTTTCCTTGTCACGTTCCAACAATTTAATTGATAGCAATTTATTCACAGTACAAGTGAAAATTGGCATTTTTATACGCTTCTGGCAGCTTTGTGCAGCATGTTGCATTCGTCGTTCAATTATGTTCATAAATACATATGTAGTATTTTTTGGGATTTTTTTCAAAGTACAATTTTGGAGGCAAACACTACAAACAATTCCAAACAAGAGATCTGGAAGTATACATATATAAGTTCTCTGATATATAAACTATCGCAATTAATCACTTTTTTTCTTCTAATGATATTCTCTTACTCTTACAGGAGCATTAAATCTTCGGCATGGCCGATGTTTTCCCGATTTTCCCTATTAATGATGCATTTTGTTGAATTTGTGTAAAACAAAAATGTGCAAAACTCTCAAAAGTTCAAATTTTGAGTTGAATTTGTTGGGAGGCAGCTTTTTCAATTTGTTATACAAGTACAATAACCAAAAATGAGCAAAAAATTTAAGCATTAAACAAAAGACAGGCGATAAAAATATAAAAAAAAAGTCTCACAAGTTGGGTGCGGGTGTTAATTTTTTGACACTTTACCGTTAATGGCGACATTTTGTCTCGCATGACAATAAATCTGAAATGACTTTGCGTACAAAAGCCAAAAAATAAGACAAGCAAAAAAATAAAAACTAAAAACAAAATACAGAAGATTGATTGCCAAATAGAAATAAATAGAAGAAACAAAAAAGTAGAATAATAATTTATGAGCTCAGATCGCTAAAAAAGTGAACAAACTAAGGCGGATTATTTGAACTGATGACGGGACAAGAACAGCAACAACAATACATTCAACAACAGATTAAATCAATAATGAGCAAAGTAAGTTGAAGCAACAGAAAGAAAAAAAAAACAATAGAAATGATCATCAATGAGGAGATGAACAAAGTGAAGCACGCGCCAAAAATACAACTGCAAAGGCGAGCTAAAAATCCCCAAAAATAAAAACGAAAATAGCCAAAAAAGCAGTGCGGGTGTGGCGATCAAAATGAGATACTCAGACAACGCCAGCACAATAACAACAACAGCCAATAGCAAGTTATAATGATGAATATGAAACAAAGGCGCAGAGTTCAACTTGTTGCTTTGAACTTCGCAAACATTTCAAAGCATTTGCGCAAAGCATCAAGCCAACTGACCAAAGAGCGACGACCGACGCCCGACGACCAATGCAATTGTCTCGACTCGACAGATGAAGCGGCTGCGCCTTGAATTTTGAAAGCGTTTTCATTTTCGTTGCCACTTTTAATGTTGTCGATCCCGTTGGTCCGCGGTGCTGCTGATGATGATGATGATGATGATGATGAACACGTTGGTGATGATCGGTTGCCATTCGAGGCGGTTGCAAGCGCTCTGCACCATTAACCTGACTTAAAGAGTTATCAATTTTGTTTTTATTATTTTTCATTTTGTGTATTCCATTTTTTTTTGTTTTCTTGTATTCCATTTTGGCATTATGCAGAGTGTGCTGCGCATCTAACGCGCACGCCTGCGATCCGTCGATGGATAATTCGTTCGCCCAGCACACAAAAGTGATTTGTTTTGTTGACCTGATTTCATTTCTCTTTCGAGGTCAACAAAAGTCATGCACTTGTTGTATTGTTGCTCTTGTTGTAGTTGTTGTTGTTGTTGTTGTCTTGGCTGCTCGATTTGGTCAACAGTGAAATGTTCAAATTAAAGTTGGCAAAAGCAGCAGACAAACGACAAGAGCTCGAGCAGAACAAAATCTTGTCTAATTAAGTTCATTTCGATTAATTAAATTAAAGTAACTGTAAATTGCGATTTGGGCGCGGTAAGTCAATACTGACAGCAATAGCAACAACAACAACAATAACGTGGACAATGCTCGTGCGAGAAGGCTGGGCGGCGGGATGCTTTTTATTTTCTTTTTCTTTCCTTTTCTTTTGTTGTTGTTGCAGTGCCTGCAAGTGCCTTGTTAGGCCACCAGCCACACACCCCGCCCCGTCAGGGTCTCTTGCATCAAATCAAATGTTTCGAATCAAACCAAATCGAAATAAAACGAACTCATATCGAGTGAAGTGAAGTCGCGACGAGTCTCTGCTCGCTTGCTTGCTTGCTTGTACCGTCGAGCCAAGTTTATTAGTTCGTGCCTTCATTTCGTAATTACTTCAATTGATTTTCGTTGCAGATGCTCGAATGCAACAGTGCTCAAAATGCCCGCCGGATCATGGCCTCGCGGTCGCCAAAAACCCAACAAATGTACAAACGAATGAAATTAAATACGAACAAGTACAAATGCTGTCATCGATGATGTTCGACTATAAAATACCCTCTATAAACAACTCTTTGAGAGCGCTGCCACGCCCATTTTTCAATTGGATCTAACCCATTTCCTTTCGTCTGTATTAAATGATACCGGAGATGTAAAAAAGCCTCAAACTTCATTCCAAATTTCCAAAAATCCCATCTGATTTTTCTTCAATCTAAGCGAGGTAAGATTATATAGAATGGGAGAAATTCCGAATTTTATAAGCAGCGCTCTTTCGATGCTGATCCATTGTGTATAAACTCTGTGGTGTCTGATTGAAATCGTTCTGAAGGTGCCGTTGATGGCCACAAAAATAATACGCCCTTGTCCGATAATTCAGAGGGTACAAAAACTAGAAAACAAAAACAAACTGTGCTGTGACTTCCATTTGGATAATGCTGTTTTCCTTTCGGCTTGCTTCATTACACTTGCTTTGCTTTTGGTCTTGGGCTCTCGGTCGCGGTTTTAGTTTTTGGTTCGTTTCATTTCCTTTGATTGTAAATCAGTTTATTTGCCATTTCGTATGCCTTCTTCACGTCGTTGTCGTCGTCGTCGTCGTGTCGTCATCATTGTTGTTGTCGTTGTTATTGTAGCTGTTGTTGTCTGTTCGTTTGTTATTTTTTTCCATTTTTTTTTCATTTTATGGTACAAAAGGTGAAATCACGATTTTCAAGTGCATCGCCATCGATTCCCGTTGAACCTCACACACACATATACACACACACACACAAACCGACATAGAGTTGTAACTCTAACTGTACAACAGGTTCAAAGTATCTTTTAACAGGTTCGACTGACTTAGCTTAGAACTCCTTCGCTGCTGCCTTTGCAGATACTTCGATTTGCGAAATGTTCATTACTCGCTGCTTTAGTTTATTTTGCTTTTAATTATCGAAAAATATTTCAGCGATTTTTCAAGAAAATTGCCTTGCATTGCAAAGCCAACAGCCAACAAAAGACTCAACAGAACAGAAGCAACAAGCTAAGCCAAGCAAGCCAAACAAGCAAATAAAATAACTGAAAAAGTTAATTAGTTTTGTTAAATCACTCAATTAGATCAACTATACGACGGTTAGTTACCGCCAAATAACAGTAAGACATTTGCTTTTCGTTCGAGAATTCACACAAAGCCACAAAGAGAATAATCTCAGCACTTGACAAACAAAAGACTTAGGCAACAAACTTGTCAGTGCACATACTGCCTAACTATCTGTTAATCCTCGACATCACTCAACTCTCTAAATTTGTATATTATTGGCAACAAAAAAGACATAAAAATCATGACGTCATCGTTTATTTATAATGCTGGCCAGCGCAACGTGTGTGGCCTGAAAGGTTCACCGACCAACCATGCTCAATGGCACACACATGTGATAATGTGACGAAGAAACCATTTTCCCATAAGTTGCTGAAAAATTGATTTAATAAAGTAGCAAGAAAAGCGGCGACTATAACAATAATTTTGCAGCCTCTGCGATCATGTAACGATCGATACGGCCATGGCAGGTCAAGCGATTTAGAGCCGTAACATAAACGCCCCCACCGTTCTCACCGCCCAGTTGTGGTGGGCAGGACTTTATTGAGGGGGCTGTGCCGTGGCGAAGGCGGCTGCTGATGACCCATGCCTGGCTAATTGACAGTATCGTGACTAAAATCAATTTGTTGTTCCTTTCAGATAGTTTGTTCACTCGCTCGTTGTTGGCAACAAATTTCATGTTATTTTTATGAATGATTTACGATGCGTTTTCAACAGCCGCTAAGAAAGGTTAGCACTGCTCCCCCCAACCCCGGCTCCGGCACTCAGCACAGCTTTGACCCTAAAGTTCGTTCACAAAATATTAGCCTCATCTTCAACGCCTAATAATTTTTGTTTTTGTTTGTGTTGTATTTTTTTTTTTTTTTTATCTTTCAATTGATTCCACTCAACTCGACTCGTCGATTATGGCATTATGATTATGCTTTTATATATTTTTTTTAGTATTTTTTTTTTTAGCTTAAAAAATTGAAGATTATGGCGCATAATCAACGAGACGCACAAACCGTGAATGACCACCGAAAATACATATTGATCATCATCATTGCCAGACAGACAGACGGACAGATTTAAGCTTCAGTATTGCACTTCATGCCGCGCCACTGCAGCGCTCCTCAATCAGTGCCCAACGCTTTGTCTTCATCATCTGCCTGGCCGCTGCTGATAATGATGCTCATCATTATGTTTTCATTGTTTATTGGCGAAAATTTAGAAATTTATTGGTAGTTTATTATTTTTATCTGCAGGCTACAAAAACGCTGCCCTCCCACTCCCTCTCTCTGTCTCCCGCTCGCTCGCTAGCTGAGCTGGAGCAATAGCAAAGTCTACGAAGTCTGGGAGTTTTCATCTTTGTCCATTATCAAATAGCTTGCGGTCTGCGCGTGTGTGTGTGTGTGTGTCGTTGTGTGGCGTTGATTTTGGGCTAACAAACCGTTGTGAAAAATATATCTGTGAAACATGCATTTAGACATCATTATTGTAAATCTCAATGGGAAGTCAATCGTCTGACAGTCGTTTATGTGTGATTTTTCTCGCTACATAAAATTGTTGTTTCTATCTACTTACAATACATATTTATTTTTAGCTCATTACCAACACTTTAATGAAGTCAATTCAATTTACGCATAAATCGTTGAATGCAAAGTAATAATAAACACTTTGCTTGAGTAAAAGTTTCAAAAGTTGATTGAGTGCTTTTAGTAAACGTGTTAGATTCTTTTGCCGCATGGATTATTTATTTTAAATTTACCTATTAATATAAACGCTTTTAATTTATTTGCTTGCATTCAAAGCACAGCCATTGCGATTCAATAAAATTCAATCAGCGTTTGCTGTAGAAACGATCATTAATGACGCACCAAGTGGGCAGCGCCAACATCCTTCGAACTGATTACATTTGGCGGGCGGCCTTATGAGCCCAAATCAATAATGTGATGTGGCAGCACTGGCAGATGCTGAGCCACCGACGCGTAACGCAGCGCAAACGATTAAAATATTAACAGCGGCCATTTGTACACACATCAAGCAGCAGAAGCAACACAAACCACAACAACAACAACAACAGCACCAACAACATCAATAACGGCAAACAGCAAACAACTTTTCCTTGGTTGTCGTACGCGGGCGCCAAAGAGTTTCGCTCACAAGCGCCTGACAGTCTGAAACGGGACACGGCGCGCTGTGCATGAACTCATAAACACTTTAAAACGGTCGAAAAACTTAAACTTAAAAAAAAAGTAAAGTAAATCCATTGGAGCATACAAAAGCTGCGGGAACTAATAAACATTTGAGTTCCTATGCTCTGCTCTGATCGACTCTGCGCTGCTCTGCATTGCATTGCTCTGCATTGATCGTTAAGTAAATTGTCTACAATTATGCCAAAAGGGAAAATAATAGAAATTATAACGAAAATGTTGACTTAGATCGTGTTGCGACTGCAGCCGTCGTTGCTGTTGTTGTTACTGTTGTGTGCTTGTTGCTTGTTGCATGCTGCATGCTGCTGGTTGCCACAAATTTGCCTCGAAGTTTAGTGAAATTGTGGGAAGCCGTCGCAATCGTTCCGTCACAGAAGACTCGCCGCCAAAGTTGAGTTGAGTTTAGTTGAAAAAATGCTCTAACAAATAACGTTTTGCGCGCTGTTCAATACATTTCCGTCTATCTCACTCTATACGAGTATACGAGTAGAAAACAAGCGCTTAAGTATGCTGGTGCTCATAATTTCTCGAACAAAAAGGTGGCAAATTGCTGCCAGTTCTCACTGGCATATGAGTGGCACTGGCAGCCGCTGCCGCTGCCTCAGCCTCGCTATCGACAGCAATATCGACGTTGTCTGCTGCGACGTTTGACGTTTGAAAAAGTTTGCTCGCAAACTGGCGGCTGGCGCGGATTGCCACCCGCCACAGATGTGGGTCACCGAAGCCGAAGCCGCATTAATTTGATGTTGGCAAGCAAACAATTTATTTGTTTTAACCTAGAAAGCAATTTATTTAAATGCTAGGCTGATAAGGAATTTATAACACGTTGATAAATATTTCTATGCATCAACGATTGATCATACATTCGTTCAAAGAGAAACTTTGGACAGAGCGTGTTCCAAGCACTCTCGCACTTCGTCATTGTCAACGTTAAGCACAAAGCGAATATATTCATTGACATTTTGTCGATTAATATTGTGCAATTTCGATTTTGAGACATCGAACGAACTGTAGAATAGATTGTAATTGATGAACTTCCACACCATAATTCCACAAACTTATCTCACTATCTTTGTGGCCTAAGTTCGCCTATCGAATGGTTTTAATCGACATAGAATTGACAAAGAACAACATATCTCTTGTGTATTGGAAGCTCGGATTAACACCCAATGTAGTTCAATCCACAGCATGTCTTCAATAAAATGGCAATCTCAAAAAAGTGTGAATATTTTTCAAGAACCCAAATTATGACTCATTAAGCATTGAAACGAAACAAACACAAACGCATTAAAATGTCATATATAATCCTGATTAGACGCCATGTACCTAATCTTGTGCAGTAGCTCAAAATGATCTATCAAATTGCATTTATGTGTGAATTACTTACTTTGGCCGCCGTCAGTTTAATCGATCAACGATCAGCCAACAATACACGCAACCTCTACGCACAGAAATCTTTAAAACGATCAATTTAAACTTCATATCGAAGTACGAACGAACGGTCAACTACCGAAGCTGACAATCGCCATTGCCAAAAGTAATAATAATAAACGCAAGCGTAAAATTTGCTGTCAAACTAAAGCACACAAGTAAGTGAGCTGTTGTTGTTGTCGTTGCACTCCCCGCCCTTACAGCGTGTTATAGCTCACAGCTTACAGCTAAGAAATGTCATTCAAAAATCATAAAGCCAAAAGCGACAGAATGCTCGAAACGACAAACCTCAAACGACGAGTCGCTCGAATTAACGGTGAGCCAGGCAAGGCCTAAACTAAAATCTCTGCAGTCGCATTTGAATTTGCATTTTACAGACCAAATGACTTGAAAATTCAACAGAAACAGCAAATGAAAAACAAAACTCATACAAAGTCAACAAAAAAATGCTTGTCACCGCCATGGACACCCTAACAAAAAAAAAAACAACAACATAACAACAGCAACAACAACATGAACGAGAATGAACAACATGTTTTGGATACTGTCACAACAAGCAAAACTGCTCTGACTCTCTGTCCGGCTTGAAGTCCGGCAGCTGATCTAAGCTGACCAGACCAGACGAGACCGAACAGTATCGAACTGCGTTGAGCTGAGGCCCGGAGTTATCTCGTTCGATGTTGGCCTGTCTGACTGACGGGTCGTATGAGCAACATGTGTGATTGATGCATGTTCGTGTGGACAAATGCTTAATTGCGTGCGACTCACTTGCGAATATTCATGACAAATGCAGCACACTCATATTATATAAACTGCCCGCCAACCAACCAAGCAACCGACCAAGCAGTCAGTCAGTCAGTTAGTCAGTCAGTCACTCAGCTAGCCTACGAGCCGACTTGTCTGCCTGCCTGCCTGCCAGTCACTCCGCTTGCGTATCTACTTGCGTATCTAGGCTAGTTTGTATTCATTTCTGAAATTGATTTAAATTTTAAGTTATGTATTATGCATTTATGCGAATTTGACGACGACGAATTTGAAATCCAGTTTGACACATATAATTTTTTCTTGTTTTTTTTTATGTACTCTGAGAAGACAAGGAAGCGTTTGACAAGCAAATGTTGTGTAGGCTCGAAGCGATAAAACAAATGCCTTTTAATGCACAGGTTGCACCCCGAAAAAGGGTGTTAGGGTACATGGCTATTATCGTTGCCGAAAATCTTGAACGCGACTCATTTGTCAACTGGCTGACATTAAATGCCTGCGATTGTTGCGTTTGGCATTTGGCAGCCATGCCAAGAGATGATGATCAATTGATTGTGCGGCAAAGAGTTCGATATTTTTGTGCAAAAAAAGCAACAACAAAACAGTTCCTGCACTGTGTCTCTGGGCCATCAGTTAAGCGCGCATTTTTCGCTTTCAGTGCTTTGGCTTTCTGACTTTGTTGAGTGATGGCGAAAAAGTTGCCAAGTTGCATGCAAAACAACAACAAATGCAAAGAAAAGCGATCTGGGGGAAAACTCAATGAGACGTGAAGTCGAATGAGCTGAAAAAGCAAAAAAAAAAATCAAAAAATCAAAAAATCACGCGTGGGAGTCGAGACCTGCACGAATTGTGTCGTTAAATAATACGCGAGTTGTCGTCGACGACAAACAGCAAACAAACAAACAAACAAACAACAACGACGACAGCAACGAAGACACTGACGTCGGCGTCGGCGTCGACAGCGGAAAAAATCCTGCACGAAAATGTCGCTGAAATTGAGTGTGTGTGAGTGTGTTTGTGGCAAAGGCGCGTGCGCCTGACAATTACGAAGCGAAACTGGTCCAACCAAAGACTAAAAACAAAATGCAAAAAAAATGTAAAAAAAAAAACAGAATTTGTGTGTAAGTGTTGGGGCGGAGGGGGAGCGGCGTGAGGGCAAGTGACGATAAAGAAATAAGGCGGTCGAGCGAAATTTAAACTAGAGCAGCGAAGCCATTTGGGTGGCCACGGCCACATGCGACGTCACAGCACAGCACAGTGAGAAGAGAGAGAGAGCGAGGCAGCGAGCGGCAGAGCGGCGCGAACAACAAAGTTGGCATCATCGCGCAGAGCGGCTTGACTCAAAGCGATTCAAGCGGAGAAGCAGATGAAGTCGACTGTTGGCTGTTGGCTGCCGATTGCCGACTGCCGGCCTTGCATTTGATGTTGGCGGAAAAGTCGACAAAGGTTGAAAAACGCGTAGTACTCACTTTTTTAATTGCTGGCAATGCGATGCCCGCGTAGAGCAGCTGCAGTGGCAGTGGCAATGGCAGCGTCGGCAGCCCACACGACAGCTCAGCGCAGAAACAAACTGACAAAAGCCAACATTCGGCGGCTGATAAAAAATTGAAGGCACGCGATTCGGTTTTTTTGAAGCGAATTTGCCAAAGTAAAACTCATGCGCAGAAGCAGAAAACAATCGATCTCATGCAGAGCGCACGCGCATGCCAAGCTTGTGGCGGGTTGGAGGACGATGACTCGGACGAGGACGAGGACAACAAGCGGCAAGCACACACAGATTGATGCCGCCGCCGCCGCTTTGGCTGCTGTGAGTCGTTTTTGAGTCGCTGTCGTTATTAAGGCTTCATTATTCAAATGTTCTGTGCATGCTTGCCCGAATTTATCAACGTTGCCTCGTTAGACACGCTGCCAGTTGTGTGTCTGACTTATGGCCATGTGGACTTCATGTCGTTCGTTGTTCGTTCGTTCGTTGTTCATTGCTTCATTGTGGGCGTCAAATGTTTTGCAACTCTTTGCAGGTCAGTTGAGATAAGCCACGTTGACGTTTTGACTTTCTTTTGCAATGCGGAGCCTCAAAGAGAAAAGGGCCTACACAGTTGCTCATGTCTGAATGCGTATGCATGTGTGTGTGTGTGTGTGTGTGTGTGTGTAAGTGTTTCATTCAATGCCAATAACATAAATTTTAACAAATGTCACAAAAATCAAACATGCCTCCGCCCTCTGCCGCCCCCCTCGCACAAAGGCAGACAATCGCCGACGCATTGACATGCAACAATTTTGACCTCAAAATTTTCAATACAAACTTTTAAACATTTTATTGTATTTGTTTTGGTTTTTGTTATTGTTATTGTTGTTGTATGCCATGGCGAGTAATTAAAATCGCACAAATTCAACATGGCTGCTTTGGCTTGGCTTGGTTTGTTTCTGCTCTTGTCGAGCCTGTCCAGACATACATGTGCATAGCTCCAGATCAGTTCATCTGTCCAATTGTCGAGCTGTCAGACATTCAGTTAGCAATTCAGGCAGACAGACATTCAGTCAGTTGCAGACCGTCTGTCAGTCTGTCAGTTCGTCAGTCATTCATTGAAAGCCCACCAAACTGCCATAAATCAACTCAACTCAACTCATTTGAAATGCATCAAAAGCAAAAACAGTCACTTACACAAATATTTTTACACGTTGCAAGTGACAAAGCACATTTTATTCGTTTGTTGCGGTTGCTGTCATTGCTCTTGTTGTCGTCGTTGTTGTTGCTATGTTACAGTTGCAATGTTCAAGTCGATCCTCAAACATTTGTTTTTCGATTTTCGATTTTATTGGGTTTGGCAAAGTCAAATGTTCATTGCTGTTTGTCATTTTTTGATTAAAAACATTTGAAATACATTTTTGTCAAAAATGAGACTCGAAAATTAAGCTTGTCCACTCTGATGTTTTAAATATATCACTTATGTCATATAATGCTTAATTATTGCACAAAATCAAGAGTATATACAATTTTTGTGTCACAAGTCTCTTCAAACAGATTCTTGTCTCTTCATATATCACTTTGATTCATCCCGTTTCAGTTTTTCCTTTTACATAATATGTATTCCTAGACTAAAATCAAATAATACATAAATACATAAGAAAGTCAAAGGTCAAGAATGGAACAATCGAATTTCTCTTTTCTTGTATTGGATCACTTTTGATATGTAGTAAATGTACTGACCGGCAGATGGTGCTTCTAAAAATCTCTTGATGGACATACATATACCTCCGTCATAATAGCAACGCTGCTAGATAAAATCTTAAATGGATTAAAATGAAAAAAAATATGAGTTTGAAAGTCACAAGTCGAGGTTACTCTAATCGATGTATCCGATAAGTTACAGACTCCTTTTTGCTCGTTCTATATGCTCGAGACAGTTTCAGTTGCCTGAACATGATCTGGCTGGTGAGTCGAACTAAATCACGTTATCAGACGACTTATCAGTGATAAAAACGCTGTTATGCAGCGTGTTTAACGCATGTAATACGAGCAAGTAACACGCTGAAGCGAAGCGATTTAACTTTTGATAAATCACGCATGTTTCACACTTAAACTGCGGCCGGACAGTGGGACAGACAAGCGTGAGCGGCATGAGAGGGTGAGGCGAAGCTATCACGTAGACAAATGCACGCGCTGATGACTTAAATAAATCGTCATAAATGCAAAATCATGTCAAGTGAAAAATATCGCGTTTCAACAGCAGCAGCAACAACAACAACGACAACAACAACGACAACAACAACGACGAATTACAAGCGAACGACAACAAGCATTAATAATTGGCAAAAATGAATGCTGTATCAAAAAACGCAGCAAATATTATCAATAAAGTGTTTGGCGTTTATGTGCGTTTAAAATGCTAAGCCGAAGTCAAAATGCCACGCCCGCACAAGCCACAAAGCAGACCAAACCAATCCAAAGCAAAGCAAAGCACGCGAGCAGAATGCATACATAAATATGGAAATGATAAATCTGTAAAAATGTGAAACAAAAACAAAACAAACAAAATTGTATCTGAGCACAAAACGCACTCTTGGCGCTCTGGCGTTCGCCTCGAGGATGACAAATTGCGCAAAGCCATGAGATACTTTTTCTTCTTTTCGTGCTCCTGCTCGCTGGCTGACTGACTGGCTGGCTGGCTGGCCTGAGCTACGCATTTGTGACTTTGTATGAATGACTGTCTCGCTGTCTTGCTATCTGCTGGCTGGCTGGCCTGGTTGGCTGTTTCAATTGGGCCAACTCTGCGTATGAGCAACGTTGATTTTTTGATTTTTGCGTTTTGTTATTTCCTTTCCTTGCTTCGGTTTGCTTTGCTCTTGCATTGCTGTGCGTTCGATTGCATAAGCGGCGACTTTTGGCTTAGATCAATATCTGCGACTGGCAGGCGAGAAGAGTGAACAAAAAAAAAAAAAAAAACAAGAAGAAGCAGAAAGTAAAAACGATATGAACGACGCAATGTTTGACTCAAAAAGCTGTCAAAAGCAAAAGACTTAAAGAAATCAACAGATATGCACAAATAGATATCGAAAATGCTTCGCGTGGACAGTTTTTAATAATTTTTCCAGCAATTTTTTTTTCTTGCATTTTTTTTTCCAAAACAGATTGAATCTAATATATTTTCATGTTTGTTGTTTAATGGTGTTGTTGGCTTTTATGATGGCGTTGGTGTTCGCGCAGTTTGACGACAACAACAACAACAACAACATTATTTGAATGGCGATTTAACTTTGATTGCATTTTCAGCTCCTGCTGTTGCTGCCGATGCCGCTGCCGCCACTGTTGTTGCTGTTGTTGTTGTTGCTTTGGATGTTGTTGATGTTGGTAATTACCATCATTTGCTCGCCTGCGTCGCTTATCATTTATCAAATGCTGGTCCGACTAAACGCAATTAACTCACCTAAGTGTCTAATTAAGTCGCCGAGTCGCCGGCATGCACTCAACACGATAACCGCGCCGCTGATCGATGACCAAACGATGTGCAATGCGAATGCATTCGAACTTGTTTCATGTTCGATTTCATGTTTGCAAAATACTCATAATTGGCGCTTATCAATTAGCCTGCCACGCCACAAGCTCATGCAGCATGGCTTTGCGCATGGAAAGCGAAGAAAAAACCAGAAAGCGTTTGTTGTTGCCTTCATCGACTGTTGGCAATCGGAAATTAAATCAAAATTATTTGATTCGTTTCGAATCAATAATTTTGGCGTTCTAAGACAATCATATCTCACAGATACATATACATATATAAAAAAAAAAAAACACAGGCATGGCAAATTAAATAATTGCAAATAATTTTCATATTTGACTCAATTATTGATTAACCACACACACACTAACACACACACACACACACACTTACACTCACATGCCAAAATGGACGCTCCTGTTGATTTAATATTCATATTCAAATTGAAATTGCCTTCAAATCAATTACACCGAATCGAACATAATTCATATGGGTTAATTCAACAAATTACAGCTGACATTTAAAGCAGCAAACATGAATTGAACAATTTAAGCAACAGCAACAACAACAACAACAATCAAAAACGACAGACACCAAAATCAGACAAGATAATAAAAAAACTCAACAACAAAAAACCCAAACTAAAGCAAAGCAACCACAACAACAACAACAACTCGACACGTGAAACCAACCACACAAAAATAAAAATAAAAAAATATATATATTTGTAATAATAAAAATTTAACAACAAAAAGTCTCAAAGATTTAAGCAAAAGAAACAAAACCGAAAAAAAATAAAAAAAAATATAAAATTTTAAAACAAAAACTGAAAAATTCGTCGCAAAAATGACCTTCAACGATTTAAGTGTTGCCCACAACAACAACAACAACAAAGGCAAAAGTGCAATAACAACAAAAGCAACAACAACAACAACAATAAAATTCTTTTCTCACGATTGTTGACTTTTAGCACTTACAACAGGCAATAACAACAAAAATTATATTCACTGTCATTGCCCCAAGTGAGTAGTCGCCTGCACAACAACAACAACAAACATAAAAAAGAAAAATAAGTTAAAAAAGAAATCAAAATAAAACAAACCTTTAAAAAAATGAAAATAATCAAAAGCTAAAGCAATAAAACAACAACAACAATACGTATAACAAACAACCTCAGCCGCAGCCGCAGCACCGACGCAGTAACAGTAAACAATATTTGTTGTTCTTGCTGTTGTTGTTGTTATTGTTGCACTTCGTCAGTAACAACCGCAACGACAACAACAACAACAACAACAGCAACCGCAGCAACAGCAGCAGCACAAAAAAGCCGAAACAACAAAGGCAAAAGAGCCAACAACAGCAACAACAATGAGCTACTGTTCAGAAAATTGCATGCGACAAATTTTTAAACGCATGCAAAAAAAAAAGCAAAAAGCAAATGCCACAGGTAATCTCTGCCAAGCCGGCTAAGGCGACTGTCGAATGCCATACTTACGCTATGGCCAGCTGATAAAGAGACATCGTTCTAGAGATCAATTAGAAAGAGGTTGGAGAGAGCTTTCATACATTTTACATTGAGTCGATTAATTTCTATTTTATTGTCAATAAGACTCACCACTTGTCTTAACTGAGCTACCCTATTGAGTGCCGTGTAGGCCATGGCTTGATGTATGATTCGGCTGGAGCAGATCAACACAAGAATAAAGTCAAGATTAATGAACACAAATATTGAAGTCTGTCTGTTTTTTGGCAATTCTTTTGTTCTACGCTTGTGTGTGTGTCTGTGAAGAACCCGAAAAAGTGGGCTCGGGTCGAATTTCGTGCCAGTTGCCATTAAAATTCAAGTTATGTCAAGGCTTATGAACTATGAGATATGTATATGGGCTAAAATCAGCAAAGTTTCATAATTCAACATGAGATCCCAAAAGTTGTTCGACAGATAATTCGGATCTTTAAGCACAAATTTTTATTTTTCAAAAGTGTTGATTGGTTGTGAAGGCAAAGTGGTCTATAATCCAACAAACTCGCGAAGGATTCACACAGAGAAGATCTCCACTATTGCACAGTCGCTCATCCGTTTATATTTGCTTATTTGAAGAAGTCTTCACTCTTGAGAGCTAAGCTGATCGAAACGCATTACACGACAATGGACAAATTTTAACACTGAAAGGCAAAGATTCAATTTGCAATAAACACAAAAAACAATTTGGTTTGAGTTTATTCACTCATGTGCTTATTTATTGCGAGCGAACAAGAAAATAAAAAAATAAAAAACAGAAAAAAAAGTCAAAACAAACAATAAATAAATAAAAATAAAAAGGTAAGCAGAGCAAATAACAAAAAATGCATTAAAATTTCGTTTGCGTGTTGAAACATTTTCATGCCGAACTCATTTATTTGTACATTTTTATCGATTTAATGCATTTTGTTGTATGTTTATTGCCATTTTTGTTTTCTTTGCATTCGTTTTGGGGCAATTAAGAGAAATTTATGTTACTGCAAGTTCGTCGCTTAAGTCTTTTGTTTTGCTTCAATTTTTTTTTTGGGTTTTTTTTCTGTTTTTACGATTTTCGGCAAGCCAACCGGCAAAGTAAGCACGTAAATCGCCAGCAAGGCATTTCCTCATGCCATAAAATGGCCTGGCGTACGTTGCGTGGGTCGAAGCGACTGACGAGTCACCCTCGGCTTAAGCGCTCGTTCCAATGCAGCCCTGAACATTTTAATCCCTGCGCTTTACATCTCTTTAAGCTGTGTCCATTTACGTACAAGTGTGTGTGTGTGTTGGCATGCATATATAATGCATAATTACCAGTTTCACTTTTGCATCTCTTGCGCTTTTTGCATTCCTTGGCGTTTTATTTTTCATTATGCGGTTTTTTATTATCATTTGTTGTTATTGCCATTGCCGTCTTCCTCGCCAGTCAGCTTGAGGTTATTTTATGGTTACTTTTTATTCATTTTCTTTAGGCGCGCGTATGGTTTCTTAATTTCGGAATTTTATGATGTGTTAATGGATATCTTCGTGACATGACCTCCCATGCTCGGCTGAGCTGTGCTGTGCTGCCAGTGGTGGTCACTCGTCAGCCAACGTCAATGCGATTCCCAGTCGCTCACTTTCAATTACACCTCCGCAACAAGCCAGAGATTTATGGCGTGTCGTCGTAGCGAGATTATGATGCTCATAAATGTGAGTCTTTTATTGTTGTACTCGTAATTTCACTTAAAAACTACAAAAATATGCAATGAGACATGACTCATGCACTTTGCCATTAGTGTCATAATTTCTTATGGCTTACGATGCCACAAGCGATTGAAATTGAACAAGAAAACAATAATTATGCAATTTATATGTAAGTAAAATTACACGTGTATGCGTAATTGATGATCGTTACAGGACAAGGACGACGTTGGCAAGGCTGCCAATCAAACTGATTGCTGTGACTGTGCAGTTGAAGTTGCAGCAAGCGAAAAGTCAAGTTTATCAAGAAATCTTACTCATTGTGAGACAAGTGCAGGGCGGCGTTGAGATTAATATCTTAATTATGTAGCTGCCAATCGTTGGCGTCGCAAAATGTGCGGCACGTCGACATAGCGAAGACATGTCAGCGCGTCAGCGCGTCAGCAGAGAAATGCCAAAGAACACTTTGCATTTTTCGGCATAATTTCGAGCATAAAAGTTGCACAAATGCAAACAAACAACAAACTCATCATCAAATTTAACAGCAAAATCATTGAACTTAAGTGATTTTTGATGTTTCACAACTTGCGTCAAACTCCGTTCAACGAAGTGAAATGGTTCAATGCAGGCTGACGCGACAGGCTTTGAGACCAAGTGACCCAATTTCGGCATTGATTCGCTTCAGTCAGTGATGTCGACGTCGTTATCAAGATGTAATTTTGGCATTCATCATTTTGCAATCAGCGTACGAACATTGCCAAAGGAATAAGAAAACACAAAAAAGCACATACATATCGAACTTGATTGCTGGCGATCAGCATGCAATTTACGGCAATAAAAGAAGCACTCTTTGCATAATGCTGGGGAGGTCCATTGAGTCGGCTCGGCTCGGTTCGGATCGATGCGTTGAGTTTTTGCCGCTTCCGCATTTGACATGCTGCTGCTGCTGCTGCTTCGGCTGCCTTCGATGCTCCATCGACGAGTGTCGTTGGCCACAAACGAGTTCAAATTGTGCCCGAAATGCGTTCAACCTCTTTTTGTTGCCCTACCCCTTCATTATTATGTCCACGTTCAGCTCAGTCGGCGGCCTTTCATCCTGCCTGCTTCATTTTCTATGTCCTCTGCTGATGCTCCTTCTTCTGCCTGCTTATCCATGCCTGCTTATCGCCGATAAGGTATGCAAGTATTGATTAAGTGCCACACCAACAACCTGTGCCGCATAATTACTTTCTCCGCGCTTATTAAGTCTTCATTATTGATTTGTTAATACTTACTCACTTAAGGCTGGCGTAAGGCATAATTTTATTGTGCATCATTAAGCCGATAAAAATGTATGTTCATTTTCCGCAATTTGCAAATTGTTCCTGAAGACACACGAAAACAGTTTTCGAACTCATAAAACTTTCCCAAAATTATGTGTAAATGTGAAAGGTTGCATTGATTTCGCAGAATTGCCTTAAATTGTTGCAACATGATGTTTTTGTTGTTTTATAGCGCACCATATAAATTGGAACAAAAGGCACTTAAGACCGTTTGGTTCACTAATGTGTTTCAATAAATTTATATTAGATTTTTATATTTCTCAAAAGTATTTTTGTTGCTTTTTGTGTTTTTGAGTTAAAGTTTTAATTTCAACTGTTGTACAGTGAAGCTTCTTCCATGCTGATTTCACTTATATAAACGTACGTGAACGAAAACAAAAGATAATCAAAAATTTTGATTATGCGAGAACTTAAGTCAGTTGCAGTTTTATTTTTCGTTCAATGCCGGACGCGCATTCGTGGCTGACAAGCGAAATTAACATCATTTCACAAGGCATCAAGAAACTGCTGTCGTTGTCATTAACCAAAATGGAAAATATGACCAATGAACACGGCACAACAACAATAAAAACAACCGTAGGATCATTGAGTGCCGTAACGCTGCAAGTGTTGCTTCTGACAGTTGAAACGTCAACTTAAAAGTGAGATCTGTCATAAAAACGCCAAAATCCCTTTTGATTTTGATACGCCAAAAACACAAACAACAACAACAACAGCAACAAAAACAGCGAAAGAAAAAGCGTTGCTTTTTTTTCTTATGCATTTAATTTAAAAAATAAATTTTTTTGAAACTTGAGTGAATTTAAAATAAACCAGTAAGGACGCTATAGTCGAGTATACTCGCCAATACAATACCCTGTCTCTGGCTCTGTTAATTGTTAACAGAATGTCAATGTCTCTGTTAGCTGATAACAGAATGTCTCAGAGTGTTTTTTGTCTGCGGGTCCAATAATATATATGCCGTTCTGACCAATAATATATATACATACTTCATTGGGTACCCCTCCCCTCCTTCAGTGCGTTACATACCGACCCAAGCAAACTCAATATGCCCTTATACACAGTATGTGTACAGGGTATAAAAAGAGTTAATTTTCGCGCACTTGCAACGCTCGTCAAGAGTGACAAGCGCTTAATTTAACGCACGAATTTTTTAGCGAATTTATTGCATTATTTAATAAATGCAATTTTTAATAATGAAATAAAAATAATAATAATAATGACGTTCGGCATGCAAGCAGCCTCACTTCAGTTGCTCGTTTGTTCACTGCTAACATAAAATTACTTAATAATTTACAACAAAAGTTATTAATTTCAATATATTTCGCATAAACAACGTCGCGACAATGATGATCAACCAAATAAGCAACAGCAACAGCAACAACAACAATGTTGACAACAATACCGCCGGGCATCATCAACTCAACATGTCGCCTTGTCATGTGTCGGCAGCGTGCAACGAGCAGCGTCCAAAGGGGGGCAACGCCATTAACCCTTTGACGACCGCTTGTGCTTAAAGGAAGGAAGAGCACAAAAGAGGCTGCAAACAATAAAAAAGAAATGATTGTTGCGACATAAAAATGCTTATTAAAGAACACGACGAATGCGCCAGAAGCGAAAATGTAATTTTTAATCATTTTTTCTTGCTGTGAAAATGTTCATTTTATTTATTATTTTTTTTTTTGCTTTGCTTAATTTTTTCTCCTTCTGTTTTAAATCAATTGCTGAGATACTACACACACACATAGCCACATATAGCCACGGCTGGAACGACTGAGTTGAGGCGAAGCAGCCCTTGTCGCAGCTGAGTGGAACATGGACACTTTTTGCTTCCTGCTTCCACATTTATGGCCGCTACTTATGCTGATGCCGCCGTTGCCGTTACCGTTGCCTCCGCCGACTCGTCGTGCCTCAAATAACCGTAATTAATCAATTTTCGCAAGGAGGTTGCCCAGTGGAAACCATAACCGAACTTCAAGTCATAGTCAAGAGTGAATCTTCTGCCACCTCAGCGCCGTTGAGTGTCTTCGGCTGTTGTACAACAAGTTGCATACATGTGCAAGCTACTCATGTGAGTATGTGTGTGTGTGTGTGTGTTGTTGTACACACACCATAAATTATGTTCGCGCACAGGGTTAAGCGCATTATTTAAGCATTCATCACGCGCTCGCATTCGCCTTTTGCGTTCGTACATTTCGCTCATTTGCCCTTGCGCTTTTGCTGCAACAACTGCGATGCACCGACCACCCCAAGCCCCCTGACCCCTCACCAGCTGCCTCAGCCTAAGAATCAGCACCGTTGCCGATTTCTTTTCTTGCATTTATATGCTTGAAATAATCTTTTTTTTTAGTTTTTTGTTTTGGTTGTTGCTTCTTTTTGTTTGCCTTTGTTTTCTGAAATTTATGTAAACAGTGTTGATTATGGATGAGTTATGCTTTGACTGCTTCCTCGTTTTTATGGCTGAAGACTGTTTCGGGTCTTTTTTTAAGTTTTTTGTTTTTGCTTTTGCTTTTGCTAAAAATGTCTAGGTAGTTCAATTAAGTTGGCTGCTGCTTCAACATCATCAACATTATCAACAGCAGCCGATCAGTGATGACATTATTAAAGCAATGAAGCCTTCGTTACCTTTGACATATATTCAACTACGCCGCTCACTTATTTCCCCCTCTTAATCGACAAGTGAGTTGCTTCCAGCGTAAGCTATTTAGGCAAATGCATATTTTAAATGAATTTGTATCATTTTTCAATTCCCACCTAAGCGTTGATAAATGCCGAAAATTCGCCGCACTCCAAAAGCGTCAAAGGCTTTGAAATATTTCACTTAACTGAATATCAAATCGGAATAAATATTACGTTCTTTTTGTTGTTATTGTTGTTGTTGCTACGTTAACAATAAAATGCCACTAAATCTAAGTTTCGCTGACAATTTAAACATGCTCACAACTTTTTTCGAGGCGTGTTCTCCACTTCACAATTCTTCTAGTAAAAAAATAACAAAAAAAAAGGAAAAAAGATAAAAATGTGCATCGAACTTTTGTTACGCTTACGCGAACAGAAATCGTAAAATAAGAAAAATATAATACTCAATTTATACTCGATAATATTGTACCCTGCACTCATGCCATGTCCCAACATTGCAAAATCTAACCAAATCTCACCTAGGGGGAGGGGAGTTCATCGGACATCTAATGTGAACTTTGTAGACCATTAATTTACAAATTTTTTCGAAATTTTAAGCTAAGTCTCATGTGAGATACAGAGGGAAGAGTTCGTCAAAATCTGACTACATCTCTCCAAGAAGGGGAAGGGGTCTAAGTTCTGAGAAAAAAAACGTCACGTAATTTGTGGACGTCCCCTTACATGCCGATCGAATATTTAAGATTTAAACTATCGTTGATAACTCTCATGTTGTCCTGATCACGCCTATATAAATATATTTCATTGCTTCTTGCTCGACTTGCACACATGTGGCACAAAATGACATACTCACGTCACACAGTGTGTGCAGGGTATGAAAAATATTTGAAAAAATAAAAAATAGTAATAATACTGACTAATTTGGATTTGCAGCAAAAATCTACAACAAAGAAATATTGGCAAAAAGTAAGAGACGAAAAAAAAAGAAAAAAAAAAACGTTCTCATGCAGCACAGAGAAAACCATTTGGGTGGCGTTGGCTGCGAACGAGCGAACGTGCAACATGCGCGAGCGGCAGGCCGCATGTGCCACACTCCGCTGCACTACTGACCTCCGCCCACCGCACCTACTCATGGCTTTTGTGGGTCGTTGCTTATTTATTTATTCATTTTTTTATTTTTTGCACAAATAATATTTTAATTTTCGAACAATTTTTTGGCAGAGCAGATTACAAGCTCAGCGCTCAACTAAGCCCCGGCAACAACAACAAAAATAAAACACAAATCGTGCCACAACAAATCATATAAACTAAACACGTTAAGCAAACGCGCACCGCCCCTCTGACCCCGCCCCCACCGCCATCGACGTCGACGTCGCGTTTAGTTGTTTGTAGTAAGGAAATTAAATGCATGCCCATTGCACTTGGTGGCAGGCTGCCAGCTTGACTTGCTGCATGCGAGGCAGAACACAATCAAGAAACAAAAAAAGCGAAAAAGACAAAAAAAAAAGCACCGAAAAACGACAACATTTTAAAACATTTTAACAAACTAATAAATAACTTGCGACAACAATGACTACGATAATGTCACCGTGTGTGTGTGTGTGTGTGTGTGTGGCATGAGTGTGACGCATGCTGATTGAACTGATTCGTTCACATGCATGCAAACATTACAAAACACCCCCAAAATTTGAGTAAGCCGACTGCGACTGCGACTGAGACAGCGACTGCTCTGCTCTGCTCTGCCCCCGAAAATATTTTCGTAATGGCTGCCATGTGAGCTGACAGCATGTGGCACAGAGTCATGCAAGTGCGGCATGGCTCGCGTTAATGGTGGTCAAGTCAACAGCAACTCAACTTGCAAATTTAGCAAACGACAACAACAACAAAAAGCCATTTAACATGTAATTAAACATTTCTCAATGCTTGCTTTTGTTCTGTCATGCCATAATCTCATGCATTGTGTTTTGGCAGAGCGGAGGAGGAAGTACTGAAGGCTTCAAGCGAAAGGAAAAGTCAAATGAATTTCTTTAATTAATTTATGTTCTTCTTCTTTCCCATTAAACTTATTGAAGCATTATTATATGATTGCCCACCCAACACAACGCCGACCGCGCTGTCTCTCATGCCTTTGAGACAACTAGTTCGGCGTATTGCATGCAAACAACTCGTGGTCATGCATGTGGGTTAAGGACACCTTTGCCCACCAACCCCACTCGCAAATACAAAATATCAAACGACACACGAACAACAACAAGCAAATAAAACACGTCAGCCAAAGCCGAGCCGAGCCGGGCTGAGCTGAATTGAGCTAAGCTGTGCTGAGCAGAGCTATGCTGAGCAGAGCAGAGCTGAGCAAAGTCATTTAGCACCAGATTTTTGGCAGTTGTAATAGAGTTGCTGAAATTGTTGTTGTTGCAAGTATTTTCGCATTTAATGGCTTTGCATATTGAAAGGCAACAAATAGACTAACAAAGGACGGGCAGTCGGGTGGGGGAGGGGCAGGTGAGTGAAAAACACCCACATTTCATTAAGCGCCCGGCATGGCCACACAGTAATAAATGCGATAATAAATATTAACGCTGAAGTGTAACTTGCTTGAACAACGGCCGCGCTGCCAATCAAGGCGTGCCGGCGTGCAGCGGGCGGGTGGAGGGGGGTGCGGTGTTCCATGGTGTTCAATATATTTTCTTGTATGCATTTTGTTAATTTAGTGTTGATTACCATGTGCCAATTAAACGTTTAAATGCAATTTCAGTTTAAAAATAAAAGATTTTTGAAGATGTAAAACAAAAGACTTAAGCAACGAACTTCACACAAATTTTGTTTTGAAATAAAATAAGTTGTTTTATTTCGTGTTTCTGTGCCTTTTTCACGCTTCTCACAATTTCAGCTTGATTTTTTTTTTTTTTTTTTGCCATCTTGATATCTTATAAATGACGTTTAATGAACGGTTTCATTGATTGCCGTTTTGATATCATTCGCATTTTGTGTTTACCTCCTTTGCTGATTGCCTTCATTATTTGTCTCTCTGTCTGTCTGCTTGTCTGTCTGTCTGTCTATGTGAGTGTCAGTGAGCAATGTTTGATGCTCGATGTGTGCACAGTGGCAGCCGCGTAATCGACATTTATATAAGACTTGTAATTAAGGAACATTTATAATGTCATTCTTCTCACATCGAACGCAACAATCAAAATCGATGTCTTAAGCAATTTTTATATTTTCTTATTCTTATTTGCATTTAAAATTATACAATTCAGCTAACCATAGAGTTACACTTGATCAGTGGAATTTTGACAGCATTTCGCTTCGGCGCAGGCAACGAGATTGTCCACATTAGGCGGGAATCTCTACAATGGGAACCCAACGAGGAGACGCCCGAGCTAGTTGTGCCAGAGCAGGCAGAACTTGTCGAAGGATTCGGCGAGGAATGACGTTGCACGGAGGGTACATGAGCAAAGCGTTCTATGGTGAGAAAAAAATGTATTAAAATCTTGAAATTACAAGAAAAAAAACATAAAAAAAGACACTTACATGACGAAAACTTTAAGCGGCAAACAAATACAGAAAGCATTAAAAAAAGGACAAATAACTTAAAAAAAGGAAATGTCAACAAGGATAACAACATTTATTCTATGAACTATTCGAACTGGTACACGGCGTTGGACATTTACGAGGCTTGATCGGAATGATTCAAGGACAATTGACGCATGGTGAATGTGGTTTCTGTGCGAATGAGAGAAGTGTGTTCATAATTAAAGATAAGAGAGGTCAAGACACTCAGCTCGACACTCACCCGGCGTGCGAAAGCCCTCTTGTATCTTGTAGATCTCGTTCAGCTCGCGGGCGCTGCAGAGCGGCGTGTCCACCTGCGTCGTCTCGTTGAAGCGCGCATAATCGATTTCGTAGGCCTGCAGATCCTTGTTATACAAGACGACCGGATCGAAGCGATGACCCCAGAGTATCTCGGTATTCACATAGCTGGAACGCGCTTGCGTTGATTGGCCCGTCGACTCGACAGTGCCCTCCAAAATGACAACCACTTCGAATTTGTCCTGCAGCAAGTCCGTCGCGCTCATGTTGTACAACGGCGAGTTCTCGTCGATCTTGTGTTCGATGATCATGGGCCAGATGAAGAAGAGATCGGAGCCGCAATCGTCGCTGCCGATTTCGAGCTCGGTGAAGTGCTGGGTCATCACCTCGCCCTCCTTGGTGCTGCGCGTGCGTATGAGCTGAGCGCGTACGCCAGCGCCGATGATGTGCGACTTGCGCATGTCGCCGACACGGAACATGAGCGACAGACCGCCATCGCGCTGGCAGATCACAGCGTGCTTGGAGAAGAGCAAGGTCTGGGCACGTTGCTTCGCCCGTGTCATTTTCGCGAAAACAATGCCGGCCATGAAGGCCGAGGACATGACGCCATAGATCGACTGGAAGCACATCATGAAGATGGCCTCCGGGCACTCAGGCGAAGTGGTGCGCACGCCGTAGCCGATGGTGTGCTGTGTCTCGATGGAGAAGAGAAAGCACGAAGTGAAGCCGTCGATGGCCGAGACGCAAGGCGCCCAACCAGAGTCCTCTGCAAATGACAAGAACATTGACGGACAATTAAACGGGAAATTGTCGCTCAGCACTCACCTTGATTGTGCGGCAAGTGCAACTCCTCGAGGTCGCCGTGCGTGAACATAATGAGCCACCAGAGCAGCGCGAAGAACAGCCACGAGAGTATGAAGGAGAGCGCAAAAGCTATCAGGGTCCAGCGCCACTGCGTGTCGACGAGCGTTGTGTACATGTCCTGTAGAAAGCGCACCCGGCGTCGCTTCAGATTCTTCTGTATCACATTGCAGTCGCCGTTCTTGAAGACGGCGCGACGACGCACTTTTCGCATGCTGCCCGGCCGAAAATTGCGGGATCTGTGGGAGGAAATAGAATTAGTTGGAGTCCTACACTTGGATCGTCGGCATTGTTTTTCTCGAAATATTCTATGTTCCATCATAACGATCCAAATTATCATTAATACCTGACTTGACTTCATTTCGCCTACTTTGCCATATATTCATATATTTTAAAATTCAAATGATTTTTTTAGGATTTACTGGTCAAAATTTGATCTAAAGGTGGCTTTACGACGTGGAATAAAGTAATTTCAAATCATTAACTACAATTATATGTACTAACTCGCACGCCAAATGCAATATTAAGCAAACATAGAGCAGAATACCACTCATTGTTGATTATGCAGTTCTGTAGTGCTTAGCTTTTTGAACATCAAAAATACAATGTCATGTTTCTTCAAAATTGGTCATGTGCTCGTTGAATATGTACAGTCGTACACAAAAAAAAATACCCTTGTGCTTCAAATTTGGAGGCCGGATTTTTTTATATTTATTATTTTAATACTAAAATTTAAAAAAAATTAATAATCATTATGTTCGGAGTGTTGGCATCAGTCATGCCTTCGTCGTTGCTCTTCTTTTTGGTTTAATTACAATGATCAAGCGTAATCAGTTCAAAAATAAATGTTTATGCACTCAATAATCATAGTTTGTCTGAGACAGAGCGAAATTGCACTAACGTTCATTGCTGCCTTCAAGTGTAAGTTTCTAATTGTGCAAATTATGGCAATTTTTCAGCAAACACAGAAATGCGCACGAATTGTTTAACTAATTAACGTGCAAATTGTCAATGCCACTTTGTATGTGGAATATCTAAAAAGCTTTCATCGCATTTAATCTCAATTGATGAGCCCGCAATGACAGTGGGCGTCGTAAATCGCAAATCGGAATCTCTGCACGTCAAAAGGCTCAAATGCCAATTGGATAATTGCACCAAACGCTTCATATATCACCCACAACTGCAATTATTTCAATTCTTTTATCAGATTTTTAGTTTTTCTTCTACTCATTCGCCTTCTTGTGTTCGTTTTGTTGCAGCGAATTCGAATAATTAATTAAAAAACTAAATTAATTAAGTATTTTTAGCATCAACGTCACTGTCTCTTCATCTCCGCCATCTCATCTTCATCTCAACTTTCGAGTTCAGCTTGTATCTTCTGTTGTATGAAATGTAAAACTAAAGTGTTGCTGACTCAATTTACACAATTTTATTAATATTTTGTTTTATTTGTGAGTGTGATACTTTTTTAATTGTTTCATTAGATCATTTACCGCCATCATGCATGCCCCTTTGACCCGCCCTGAAAACAGTTCTGCGACTGCAAACCAAAAAAAAACTAAATCGCATGTGATTAAATGTTTAAATATAGAACCAAGCAACAAAGCTTTATAGTTTGAGAGGCTGATAAAAATCAAGAGATTATCAAAATCGCTGATATCGTTAAATTCACGTGTGGGAAGTGTTTGCAAATAGATGTTTGCAATTAAATAGTTATAGGGGTGTGTTTTATAATCTTATGTAGCATTATAAATTTCTCTTGAAGATCATAACACAGTAAATACGACTTTGGACATTATATAAGGAATATATTTACATTCTGGATCAGCTCAACTACAGACGATACATGTCTTTCTCATTTCTACATTTAAGTTTTGCTTGGATCTGGTAGCAAATTTAAGTCGTTTTCGAGATTGAGGGAAAAAAGAGTATTGAATGTTCGGCAATGTCCAAATAAGCTTCCTTCCGCCTTGCTTTTAATTGAGAAATTAGTTTTGTGTCATTTGTGCTAAGATCAACTTAAAATCGGCCTACACACACAACGCTGAGATTTGCATTTCAAGCCGAGTGGAATTTTTTTCATAAGCGTATTTGCATTTTCACTGAGACTGGATACGTCACGGCAATAAATTAGTTGTACCGTGTCTGAGTTACTTTAAAGGGCTTGGCGTGCCGTCAAACAAGTCCCAATTGGGGGCGCGAATTTAAAATATATTAATGGGCAAATTTTCATAAGCCGTGTCGAATTCATTGAGATGAAAGGGCTCTCCCAACCAAGAGCAGAAGCGAGATCACAAATACTATCATAAACTGAGATCAACTGAAAGAATTTCGCACGTGTTGCTTCTCATTTACACACAACAATTTCATCCAATTCGTGCTCTCATTACGCAAATGGATCAGTTTCACGGATATCGCATAGAATGGAATTAAATTCGCAAAAATATTTTTACAACGCTCGGCAAAAAGTTCTTCAATTCCCAATGGAAAATAATCAAAACAAGATACCGACGGCAACGACGAAGGGGGAGTGCAACACGCAAACGAGACACATTTGACGATATTTATGACAAGTCAAGTGGTGGCGGACTGACGACAGAGGGCGCGGCGTGCGCTTTTACGTGTGTAAATTACAACCGCAAGCGCGAAGCAAAACGGGCAGTCATTTAAAGCAAATAAGTAAGTCAGAGCAGAGCCAAATATGCGAACAACTTGCGATAAAACTGACAGGCAGACAGACGGACAGACAGACAGACAGACAACTGAGCAAGCAAGCGCAAGTTCAAGTTGAATGTCAAAACGTTTCTAATTATGCAGAAATTATGTACGAATGTGTGTGTGTGTGTGTGTGAGTGCTCATTAGTATCTCACCCACGAGCCAGCGAGTAGCTGGAACCCTTCAACGCCTCATAGTAGACACCCGCTTGTGAGGGCGTGGCCGAGATGCCACGCATGTATTGACGCTTCCATTGCGTCATGTGCTGAAAGGTTTCATTGTCCTTCTCCTCTTGCGTGGACTCCTCGTGCTCTGGCTGCTGCACTTGCACATCGGTCAGTGGCACTTGCATGATGCAAAACCCCACAAGGATACACGCGCGCTCTCACAAAAAGGATGCTCAGATATCGAACTCGAATTCAGCTCGCCATTGACTTGACACAGGCACAGGATGCGATTCGAACTGCTCACGCACGCACGCAAATAACTACTAAACCTGAAGCCACACTGAAGCTTCGAGCTGATCTCGGCCAATGACTATTTGCCCAATCGATTATGCGGCCGCTAAAAGATTATCGCAAATCGTTGAATGCTGTTGACTCAACTCGTTAGCTGATCTAAGTTGTGTGTAAATATTTTTCACGCTGCTTAATGTGCTATTATTGTGGTTATTATTATAAAATGCTCGATTTAGCTTGACCTGAACTCAATCCAAACTTCTCCTTTAGCCAACTTATTATGGGCTCTACTTCTCAGGCTCTCAGCTACTTCTCGCAAGCAATCTTCACTGTAGCCGCTATCTAATTCACTCGACCCTGCCAGACTCACCTGCAACTTTGCTGGCGCGCGAATTGTTTGCCACTGGCGCCGACTACGCCGTAAAAGCTCGCCGGTCTGTTTGGCACAATTGTGATCGGATACGATTGCGGATTGCTGATGACGCTGTCCAATGAGTCTGGCTCTGCGTCGATGCCCATTGCTCGCTTGAAGCTGGACGCTTTTGGCACACCCGCCGCCGCAGCTGTCAAAGGCTCCGTCGACTTGTCCGAGACCGGCGAAGCAGCGCTGCTGTCATAGGACGACGTGTGCTGCAGTGGAGGCGCCGCTGAACCGCCATTGCCAAATAAACGCATCTGAAATGCAATATAGTATATAATAATGTATAAAATTATTTTCAATTATATAAACAATTTCAACACAGCCTTGATTTGTGCAAACAAACTCAAAATTACAGCAGCTTGATAAGCTTATTTTTCGACGCCGTCGTCGTCGTCATTGTCATCATTTAGCACTTATTTTGATTCGAGTGAAGAGCTTCTTTCACCCAAGTGCCTTTTGAGTGTAAACAAGATAAGTTTTGAATGATTCTGGGGGCGTGAGGAGAGGTGAGGCCACCGAGGCGCGTTTCCCTTGGCACTCGAGTGCGAAAATGTCGCAATGAATGCTTGGAAACTTGCACACGATAACTTTACATTCATTTATTGTATTTGCAGAACATTCATCACTCCGACTTAAATATAAATTTGCTTTTTCACGCCAGTTTGGTTCGGTTTAGTTAGCCGATTTGGGACTTATGGCCACTTTTGATATGAATTACTAATAAAAAAAGGCTTAAAAAACTATTACTATTAATTAATTATGATTTCCCATCTTTTGTTGTTGTTCTTATGTCGGCTTATCTTCAGTATCAGTTGCGCTCTGACAAAATGCACTTACACAAATCAGATACTTGACTTTTTATGACTTTTTACTGTCCCATTTCGTTTATTTACAAGATACATTTGCATTAGTAATGTGTTGTTTTTTTTAATCTTCGAAGATGTTTGGCTTCGTTTAGATTACGTGATTTGTTGTTCTTAATGCAAATCAAATCGTGCTGGGGTACTTCAGTTTGGCTCAGATGGAAGTTGGAAATGTTCATTTAAATTGATTTCATTAAATACGACTAATTAAAAAAATTATGAGGCAAACAGACTTAAAGATATCAAGATTAATGGAATTGGAAACCTCGGGGATAATTAATTCAGTATGTTTTTTTGCCTTTGCCTTTTGTGATCCGAAGTGCATGGAGAAATAAAAATGTAATCTAGATTTGAAGTTGTCAGTTATTTTGGCAACAAGTCCTTGCCAGTGCTTCAAAACAGATATTATAGCGCAAAAAATAGCTTCGAAATGTTAATTGACTAACGCCCAACCGGCTGCCACAGGTAGTTGGAGCGTGTCCATGCGAGCAACTGTTGTCGGCATCTGCCACCGCAATCTTATCACACAAAACTATCAAAATTCACAAACCTACCATTTTAGAGCTGCTAAAAAGTTTGCGCACCTCGCTCGGCAAATATTTTTAGCACTTGCGCATAAATTAAAAACTACAATAAAATACTTTGTTGTTTGTATTTTGCACTCTTTTGTAATTTTAAAGTGTGATTTTGTTACACATTTGCACTTCTTTAAGCATAATTGTTAAAGCAATCACGATAATATTTGCTCGTTCCGATGTTTTTGTCGACTTTTTAAATACATTCACTTAATTTGATTGAAGTTTTATTATACTTTTTTTATTGATTTAGTTATTTTTAGTTGGCTTTTGTATCGTAGTTTTTTGCGCGACGGTCGACTTAGGAATAAGCGTAAAGATCAGCGACAGATTCGCCGACGGTCAACGTTGACGACGACGACGACGACTCGGCTCGACAATCAAATAGTATCAACGACTACAATGGCACGGAATCAACTGAAAATTGTAATTGCTTCATTGTGTGCGCGCAGATATTTCACAAACAAGCCGTAACAAGATACAGAACACAGGCAGAACAGATACAGATACAGATACATTTACAGATACACAGTGCACAGCGACAGATACTTGTAAAAGTGACAATTTCCACACGCTCGGAATGAGTGGGAGAAATGAGACGAGTCTCGGCCGCATTCGCACTCAGACGATATGAATTCGCAAAGAAACATTTTCTATGTTAAATTATTGAAATATCCAAATACATTTCTCGATCATGAGCCGAACATTCTCTTATTAGTTTTGAAAGTTTTTAAAAATTGGATTTCAACGAACTTCCTTTGTGTGACAATTACAAGTGTCGCTTGCCGGAAGGCCGATGAGTCGCTTCGTGCCGTGTCGCGCAGAACAAATACCAGCGCTGAGCTCGGATAAGCTAAGCCGACGCCGCAGCCGCTTTCAATGTCAGGCACGTGTCTTGATTGCCGCCGACGTTACATCACATCATAATTACTCGACTCGACTCGACTCGGTCTCTTGGTCATTTGTGTAGGTGTCAGTATCAACTTTTCTCTCTTTCATGTTTTGAAGTTTATTTGCTTGTAAGGATCATAAATTTTCGAAACAGAGAACTCGTTACACTGAATGAATTTGGGTTTGTGACCATGGCAAGCGTTCAAACTATAAATTTGAAATATTGACAAGAGATCATAAATCAAAAACAAAAACACAAATGAGCTTTTATGTTGAGTACGTGAGTTCCAGATCGATGGCGTTGAAATTTTGAGGTTTTATCATAATATCAACGTATGTGCTCCTCTTTATCCAAAGTAAAAACAAATTATTATTTGGAATGCGACAATTTGTTGCATGATGAATGCATTTGCTCAATGATCTTCCGTCATTTGATGTCACTACAAATTGCTAGGGGGGCCAAGTAAACAGTCCAATTTGCGACACAGACTTGTCAACAACAACACAACACACAACGACAAAAACAAAAAATGAAAAATATCACAGAAACAATAACAAAAGTAAAGTACTCAAACAGTGATAATTGAATAATCAGCTTAGCAACGCAGCTTGAGTCCAATCCGTGGGTGCTACAGATAATGATAAACAAAGCTAACCTGGGCACGGGTGACGTCCAAAATATCGTTCGACAAGCGAATAAACAAATGTGAGCTGCGAATGTTTATAGTGTCGAAGTGCTAATTCCTTTTAACTATCGTAAAACCAAAATGAGTCGATATGAACATTAAATGATATTTTTAGCATTTTCGGGATTGACATATCAAATTAAGCTGTTTATGTGAATGTGCAGTGCAGCAAGCCAACAACATTGCAACAATAAGTGCTGCGTAATCATTGTCAAATCGACCTCGATATATTATATAATATTTTCCTTCTTTGAAAAGACTTTTCTAAAAAGGGTAATAGTTTTGAAAACAAGAATTTTCGAATGAACTGACTGATGACACTTCCTAAACTATGTCTACATCTATTCTGCAACGGGCGCACATGCACATGACACATGACAATTCGGCCGAACACATGCCCCAAAAAAATAAAAAAAATTTATTTGAATTTACTAAAATTTGCATACTTTTCTGCATAATTGAAATAACCGACTCATGGCATCCTAATTTTGAACCGAACATACGGCACTTCATTTCCAATCGTTAAATAAACAGCGCTGTTACCTCAATGTTACCTCACTGTTACCTCAATGTTACCTCCCATTTTAATTCAGGGTCTCTCAATTTCTCTCTTTTGCCCTGTTAAAATTCTGTTGCTCTCTCAAAAACTCGAGAGTGCATGTAATTTATTATTCCATATTTTTGGGCTGCGCTTAGAATTGATTATTTTTCAACAACAAAACTCATTCATTCATAAATAAATTATTTGAAATTATTTTGAAAATGGCTTAAAATAGATAAAGGATATCTCTTAAATATGACTTCGTTGATTAAAATGTATCAGCGCAGTTATTTCTAAAGGAGATTTGAAGACTAATATTTGAACCAGACAGAGTTAAGCATAAAGGCACCAGTCTGATCTAAACAATATCAAATAAATAAAATTTATCAAATATCGAATGTTTCTATGACGCCTGCTCTAGCTCTGAGTTTAGTGTGTAGGACTATGGAACCGAAGGTAAGAGGTTCAAACCCCAGCGCCACCGGAATTTAATTGTTATTAACAATAAAAAATAAAGTTATTTAAATAACCAATTAATAATTAATAATAAAAAAAGCAATTACTCAGTCACTTAAGACGGTTTAATTTTCTTTTTTTCGTATACACCAAACTGGTCCGGCAGGACTAGTTCGGTAACTAGACGAAAGTGGTAGAATTGTGACAATTGACCCCAATTGAAGATGTCGGTCTCTCAACTTCGCTCTGTAAAAAAAAAAACATTTTCTGCATTTCATAATAAAAATTGAAATTTTTTAAATTTTTTGTTTTTGTAACAATTAAAGTGTTATTTTTATTTTATTTTGTAGCATTTTTGTTGAATTTTTTTTATTGAGTTTTCTTCTTATTTACGATATAAACTTAAATGACTTAAAACATCATTATCGAATTGACAAACATATTCTCTTTGTATGCGTTCCGAACAACAAAAATCTATCTTTTTCTTCATTTTCATCTACAAATCTATACAAACATTTTCATTATTTTCACTAATGTTTAACAATACTAACTAAAGAGGAAGTTGTAGCATTTTGGTTTACGTTGTTTTGCACTCTAATATCATTTTGAACTTATTTTAATAAATTCTTTACACTTATGACTAAACTTGACAACGTCATTCTCATTCTCATTCTCATCACCATTAACATTATCATAATAATGGCCATACTAATGATCATCATTCACAATGTTAATCGTTCGATCAAAAACTTGAAAATCTGAATTTAAACTTTTCTTTTCGTATCTTTTCTCGCTCTTCTTGAGTTATTGCTGCTTCACTTAATTTTTAAATAAAAAATAAACTAAGACGAAAAAATTTACAGTTCACAGATAAACTAAACTAGAATGTTAATCTAAGTGTTTTTAGCAACTAAATTCCGTAAATATCAGCAAAGAGAGTCAATTGGCAATTGATCCTGTTTGATCGACAAACGGCGTGGATTCGGTTTTGACCGTGTACCACCGCCATTACCCCCACCGGTGCCGCCGCCGCCGCCGCCACTACTGCTGATCGTGGAACTGTTATTATTGTTATTGTTGTTGTTGTTGTAAGTGTAATTATTGCTGCCACTATAATTGCTGCTGTTTATGGAATTTCCGGAATTCGTTTTCTCATTAATACTTGTTAAATTGGGTATGCTGGGCGCTGTCGTTGTTATCGTCAGGCCGCCCATGGTGAACGAGGCGCCGGTGTTGTTGTTCAGCGGTTCCAGTTCGCTGGCAAGCACGCCGTTCGGTATGGAATGCGAACGTATTTGCAGGCGACCCGAGTCCAGCGACTCATCGCTAGCCGGATCAAGACAATCGACCGAATTGGCTGAGGCAACACGATTAAATTGATTGAACATTCCCGTAGAAAGAGCGTGTCCTGTGTGTGTGTACGAAGAGAAGAATTATTATAAAATCCAAATATGTTGCGGAGAAATTCCTGAAGGACTACTCACCTAAGCTGCTCTTCGCATTGCGTGTGTACTCCGATTTGAGCTCATCCAGCTGCTTGGCGCTGCAAAGTGGCGTATCCACGTCGTAGGTGTTGTTGAAGAGCGTATAATCGACTTCATACTCGCCGGTTTCCTTACGGAACGAGACAACATTGACGAATCGATGACCCCAGAGTATCTCCGAGGGCAAATAACTGCTACGCGCCTGCGTTGTCATGCCTGTTGACTCAATGACGCCCTCTGTAGGTCAAAATCTAAAGTTAGTAAAATTTATCATAATTTCAAACGATTTTTTACTCACCCAACATGACCACCACTTCAAAGCGCTCCTTGAGCATATCCGAAGCGGACAGCATGTACAGCGGACTGTTGCGATCAATCTTGTGCACGATTGTCGTCGGCCATATAAACATGAGACGATCCTCGCCACCATCGGCGCCAATATGCAACTCCTGCTGAAAGAAGGGCAATATTTCGCCCTCTTTGGTCACCTGCATGTCATAAAAGATACTTTATTAGTTTCATAATCATTTCGTAGTTGACTTGAGAGCGCTTACCTTCTTTCTGATGATCTGCGCGCGTATGTGTGCCTCAATGATATGCGATTTTCGCATATCGCCCACCCGGAACATCAAGCACGGCACGCCATCGCGATGACATATCACAGCGTTCCGTGAGAAGAGTAGCGTCTGAGCGCGTTTCTTCGGTCGAGAAAGCTTTGCAAATACAATGCCAACCATAAATGCCTGAATGAAGACGCCCGTTATGCATTGCAGGCACATCGTAAAGATCGCCTCCGGGCACTCTTCGGTCACAAATCGATTGCCGTAGCCGATGGTGTGCTGCGTCTCAATTGAATACAGGAAAGCGGACATCATGTTGCGCACCTCTGTCACACACATGGTGTGCGTAATATTTTCGGCATTATGACTATCCTTCAAAGTCATGTACTCCAGATCACCATGGGCATATGCTATCGTCCACCAGACAAAAGCGAACAGCGCCCACGAGATGAGAAAACTGGCCGCAAAGACCAAAAGGGTCCAACGCCACTGAGCATCGACCAGTGTGGTGAAGATGTCCTGAAAAAAGCATTGAATATTTTCATTACATAAGCAATTGAAAACATTTCGTCAAATTTAAATGTTCTATTCCATGTAAAGGTTAAAATTTTTTCACCTCCCTCACCCTTCTTTGACCCACAAGTGCCATAACACAACAATTTGCTTACCTAAGCATGTGTCTTCTAATCACACTTCATGGCTTAAGTGCTTCAGCTCATTTGCACATGTGCCGCTTAGATTAACTTACATGATTACACAGGCTTAGGTCATCATAAAGTACTAACAAAGACAACTACCTGATAAGGTCTTAATGCGATTCTGACATTCAATTATCTGCAGTTGAGTTAAGACCAAAGCGGATTTCGTATATGACAGCGAAAGTCATTAACTGTTGAAATGATAATTTCCAATGACAGACGGACTGTGGAACTAATTTTTTTTAGCTGTCTCTTATATAAATGAGTTGCACTTGTACAAAAAAATAACTCGAATCCACATAACTCACACACGTTGTGCTCACATAATTTATGCGCCAACCGCTGTGCATTAAGGCCACCACCCACCCATTCAGTGAATCGTATCATGTGTGGGCTGCGAGCTGTCTGTGTTCGCTGTTCGCCTTAAAAATAGCACAACTTCACTCACCTGCAGATATCGGCGTCGTCTTTTGGCGACATTGCCCTGAACGACATTGCATTCACCATGCTTGAAAACAACACGTTTCCGTACACGTCGTGAGCTAAAACGTGTCTGTCGGTACCTGGAATGAAACAGCGTAGAAAACAGTGCGATAAGTAAACATGTTTCATAAATGCAAATCAGGAGTACAAAATCCAAAATGAGTAACCTAAATCCGCAAACACGGAATTCCCTGACCTGAGTCACAGTCAATTGTGGGATGCTTTATTTGACCCATTAAACATTAAGCAATAAAAATCACTAAAAATAAAACCGAAAGTAATTCACGACCAATTTTGTTGTTTTTATTGCCAGGACAAGTTTTCAGTGACGACTTTAATGCACTTCGACTTATCTAACATTCACAAATCTCACTTATTAGAACAAGTTTTTCATTTTAAAAGTATTCCTTATATACAAATAAAGAAATAATCATTACTTGTGCTTTGCGGTCACTTTGGACATTTTCTTTATTTAATAATAATTAATAATTCAGCGGAATTTAAATCATTTAGAAACTGTTGAGCGAGCAAAATCCCTGATTATGAAAATTTTTCTACAATGAAAGAAACTCAGCAAGTTGATTAAAATGTTAGCAGAGAAAAGGGGAATGAGAGTGTGGGTGTTTGTTAACTGATAAAGTTGGCGTGTGCAGGAAATTCGTATAATTGATTATTTGGTATTTAATTAATTTGAATTATTTGTTATTATTTTAAACACAATTTGAATTTAAAAACTTCAAACTAAAACTAATTTGCCAAAAAAAATATGTTTTTCTAAAAATTTCAAGCAAATTTGATTGGTAATCTTTTTTGAAGAACTTTATGTACTTAAAAACACTTAAAAAGTATCGGCTTTACTTCTTGTCAATATCGTTTCATCAAAGAATTAAACTT
Source organism: Phortica okadai (assembly GCA_034638295.1). Taxonomy (NCBI): domain Eukaryota; kingdom Metazoa; phylum Arthropoda; class Insecta; order Diptera; family Drosophilidae; genus Phortica; species Phortica okadai. Next base: position 591,462 of record CM067849.1, on the reverse strand, counting down.
AAAACTAAATACAATTGCACTTTGAAACACAACAAAGTTTGATTTTCTTTTGTTTCTATACTTTTTAAAAAATAATTTTAATAAATTTACCAAAATATCGACTGAAGCAAAATGCAAGAAATAATTAGGGCAACAACGATTGCAATAAAAATGAACATGATAAATTGCATTAATGTTCACGCACACACACGCACTCACACGCACTCACAAAAGTAATAACAACGACAACAAAGAATGCAAAAAGCATTCAAAAAAAATTAGAAATGTAAAAAAAAAATTGAAAAAGTGTCAAGCGAAATCACAACCGAAATGACAAATTATTATTTAAATAAGTAAATGTAAATGCACTTTTCTTTTGTATTCTGAGTAAACTTTTGCTGGCATTGATTTTGAAATTAGTTCAGCTTATCACAAACATTTGCGTATTCGATTTTCAAGCGGGAGATCACAAATCGGAATAATGATGGAAGCGTTTTGGCATTTCAAATGAGACTACGACATACACGGAAATTTCTTTCGAAATTTAAAAGTTCTAAGCATCTTCTCCGATCGTTTGCTGATTGTTTGCAATTGCGTTCTAGAATTTCGAATCACTTGTGTTCCTTTGATAACGAACAAGGGTTGCAAAAGATGAGTTTTTCCGGTTCTTCTTTTTGTCTACGACTACGAATTGTGGCGGAAAGCGCTAAAATGTCACTACAAAAACTCAGCTCGACTCAGTAAATTCAACTCATGTGCGCACGGTGCGGCGGAACGATTGAAAGCCACTCAAAAACAAACATGACTTTTTTTTCCTTCCGTTTTGTTGTTTTGTTTCTCCGCGTTCAACAGCTGTTCCATTTCGCCGTGCTGCTCTCATTCATTTTATCAGCATTTTCTTTTTGTTACTTTTGCTTTTTTTCAGCTCATTTCAATTTTCAAGCTGACTTTTTCTCAAAACAACATTCGTATATTCCCACTCATTATTGTTTTCACTCAAATACATGCGAGCGATTTGCCAGAGAGTATAAAAACATAACCAAGATGTCTCTCTCTCAGCCTCTCTCCAAAAAAAAGACCTTAAGAAATATCACACATTATCAGTGTTCTGAGTGAAAATAAGTTTGTTTTGTTTACTGTTTTCCGATTTCATAGCCGAAGTACAAATGATATTTTTAATTTTTGTGTTTTATGTTTTTCACGTTTCTGATAAGAACAAAAGACACTTTGTTATTGTTGTTGTTCAAGACGATCACAAAATTCATCATTCATGTCTTTTTCTCCAGCCTTGTTTTCGTGAATTCACTTCATTTCTTTGTATGTACGGTGATACTATAATTATATCCTAATTATATCTATAATATATCTGATTCCTCTTCTCCTTTATTCATTGTTTAATAAAAAAAATGTTCTGTGAATGTTCCCATGAATCGCGTGTTATCATTTTCAAAAAATCCAGACATAAGACTGGCTTTAACTTTGTAGAAAAACAGCAACCGTCTTCACTGCTGATAAGCATAAAAAGCTCTACGCTTTGTTGTTATTCTCTACGTTTATCACCTCTTGTTACTTTTTTTTTAATAATTTTTAGAATATTTATCTAAACAAGTTTTAAATTATGCATTAATTATGCTGTACAAATAATAATAAGGTGACGCCAAACATTTCTGCTGTCTCGAAAACAAGTTTTCTATGCGCTTTGCGAATTCTTGGAACTTAATTCATTTTATATTCTCTATCATTCTCAAAATCAATAAAAAACAGCTTTTATCTATATATTTAAATACAAATATGTGTGAATACTTTGCATTCATATTCATTTTTTGGTTTTTTAAACAAGTTTCTCTTTTGACTTTGTATTTATTTTTGTGACTGTTAAACTTAGGTCGTGATTCACGCCTCATGCTGAAGATGGTGGTCTCATCAGCAACAATAACAACAACGACGACGATAAAAAGAGATTCGCGTTATCGACAGAAATTTTAATGATACATAAGCCGACTGAAAGCATAGTAATTAAACGCTTAAAGTCTTTCAATGAGTCATTTGATAACATTTTACAAGCGCATTTTTACACAAAAAAGTTAAGACTTTAGTAAATTTGTTTAGACACTAAAAGGAAATGACTACTTCCTAAAAAACAATTAATCAACTCATTCTTATCATTCAAAGTGTTCCAAGTTACTGTTGACCAAATCGTATAGCGCTGTAGCAGAGCCAGTAGCAGCACATAATTCAGACGAAACTGACCTAAGGCAACATAATGAACTCGATTGAAAGTTTGTTGCAATTGTGAAAAATTGGTATTTAAGAATAAATGAGAATTTTTATTATTTTATATTTAAGTCAACCCTATATATAAGAATCTAAGTATCTAGAAATGTATTTAATTTCCTGCCATGTGCACTGGCATGGAACTGATAGCAGAGACGGCTTATCACAATTGCCATGTGAATCGCGTGGCAGATGCCAAGCTAAATAAAACATTTATGCAATCAAACATTGATGAGCTCTATAAATAGGGGCATTCACAACAGAACAGAACAGCCCAGCGCTGATATGAAAGTCGCTTGTGTTGGCGACATGTTGAACGTGCAACTGACAGCTCACAGTCACGCCTACTGAATGTTTTTGGCTTTGTAAAAGTTAAGTCATTCTATCGCCCCCCAACCACACAGATACAATGTTACACATGTCTGTCATATTCTGTCAACCAATCAATATGATAACTGATAAGCTTAAATTAGAATTTGGTATTCGAAAGCGTTGAAATCGAAATCAATCAACCAACAAACAAATTAAGACAAACACTTTTCGCCTGACAACAAAAACAACATTTTGCATATCAACATTAAGTCGTAGAAACAAAGCATTTCTTTGTTGCACAGTCACACACACATACACACACTCATATGGCTTATCTACTAAATATTTATGTAAAAAAAAATTATATAAAATATACAGACAGATATAAGATTCGTTGGAAATTCCTCGTTACGACGCCCTCGCAATTCACACGACAAAGCATTGCTTTTAAAAATATATCTCTTGAGAAGTTTTCCTGCACGTCTGGTATGCGCAAAGAAGGCAAACTGTACCAAAAAGCGCAATTTTCCGATTGCCGTTCTAAGTGCAAATGTCAAAAAAAGCTGACAACAAATATTATATTTTGCTTGCATTCGATGAAAATTGTTGCAAACTTTGCTTTGCTCTTCATGATTATTGTACTGTGCTTTTTATTTTTATTTATGTTATTGTTGTTGTTATCTTACAGACGCTCTGCCAAGTGAAATTATAAATTGACCATGGTCGTGATCGTTGCCACCGAATGTGCGCGCCAAGAAGCTTCAACGCACAAATCAAAGCGATTCATTGAATTAAAAAAGTGAGCGTTTTTTTTTTGTTTTTAATGGCTTCTTTTTTCCATATTCGCTGCACATAAACACACGCCCCCAAGCCGGAAAGTATTTATAATCGAAAATGTTGTCAAGCAGCAACATTTAGAAAACAACAATAACACAGGAATCTATCAATTTTGCATGCTTTTGCGGTGTGAACATGAAAATGTTTAGTTAAATTTTTTATTTTATTTTGTTTGTTCGCCTAATTGAGTTATATTTAACTCATGATGCGCTTTTCATACACTACGATTTCGCCTTTCAAATCAATGAAAATGTTTTTCATTTGCGGTTTCCAATTAAATGTTTATGCCACCTTGGCATTTGTGTACGAAATCCTTGCCTGTTCACATAAACTCAAAATCCAGATGTTTTTATTGATCGCTTTTAACATTTTTTCTGTTGTTTTCTTATTTTCAACGCTGCAAAACGCACATATTCGTAATATTTTGCGTAATTTAAAAACGCATATCAATTTGGCTTAAGTTCGATTCGCGTAGATCGATCGATGAATATGATTGCTGCCAAAATCATGCACATTTGGCTAATTGCTAATGGAATTTGCATTGCCGACTTGATATATAACTCACTGAAACATCTTCACTTTGCAAATTAATTACCTAAGCAGCTCCTCACGCCAAGATTGTTCGCTTGAATGTGTGGCACGATAGACGATCATCGACAGACGACTTAAACTGCGACGCAGCTCAGACATTTTGCTCAAAATTTTTGTTGGTAGGCAGAAATACAACAATTGTGAACACTTCTAACACAAATTTGTATTTGTCATTGCATTAAAAATAAACCGAAACGAGCAGAACTTTTACGCAAATGTCGCGTGTGCATTTGGCACATTTTCACAAAATAAAATGTTATAAAACTCTTGAAAAATATGTCAGAACAATAAAAAAACTATTCATGTTGCACATTTTTAGTTTTTAATTTTTTTTTTTTTCTTGTATATCTACGAATGTAATGAGTCTTGGTCTAACAGTTGCAATATTTGTATATTTTTTTCTGTATATTTTGCTTCGTCTACCGCCGTGTTGAACTGTCCGATCGTGCAACTTTTTGCCAACTGCGACTGAGACCGCGAACTGAACGAGCGGTTGAGCGAATGAATTGGATGAGTATAAGGCGAATTTGGTGAATGTATGTTTGTTGTCTTTTGCTCGGACATTTGCAAAATAAAATCAAATTGTCTTTTGTTCTTAACATTTTTGTGCTGATTTTCGATAAAATGTTCTTTCGTGTTTCTGCTGCGCTCTTTCACCTCATTACTCACACACACACAAGCACACATACTCTGCTCATGAGCATTTAGTTGTATCTATATAGATATATACTATTTATACAAATATAAACATATACAAATGTACATACGTACATATATATTTATCAACGACAAGCGTATTTAACTATCTACCTAATTAATTTTATACATAGCACCAACAGCTGTACTGACTACAACAACAAATAACAACCATACTCATTTGTATGTACATGTGTTTTCACATTCAACAGAATACAAAACAACAAAATATATATTCATTTTTTATCAAAGCATTCATACGTAATTAACAAATCAACTTAAAAAAAAAACAAAAAACAATAAATAACTACAAAATTTTTCCTATAATTATCATTGAAATTTGTCATAAGTACAACGACAACAACAAAGCCGCTTATCATTTATATTTTCAATCACTAACACGATATGGGTTATGGCTCTACTTTATGTCGTCATTGTGCCTATCTCACTCACACTCACTCACTGATTCACTCACGCCCAATTCACGCACGAACTTTTGTTTGTTTTGATTCTTAAGCGCTCAGCTGCAGCAACTTTTGACGTCAGAACAAATTTTTATATTAATCATATCAGAAATGTTCAAAAAAAAATCAAGAGATTTTGTCGCTAATTATAAAGAAAATCTCTTCTAAACAGTCATGAGCGCCATCTCGAAACCCAATCAAACCAGTTTCAACTGCCGCAGAAGAATCTTTGAACCTAAAATTGATCGAAAAGAGAAAATATACTCTTCAATGCTTTGGCGTATATTCTCCTATCCTGAAATGTCTAAGTGGCTGAGCGATGTGGCTGAGCACGCGGAAAACACAGTGAGAATGAATGATCAGGAGACGGCATGGAAAGCATACAATTTGCGTATTTAACACGATTTGTATAATATAACTTTGTGTTTCCAATAAAATTAGAACAATCTTATATTTATATATATATATAAAACCTCTTATTTTTACGATTTTCAGCTACATTATTTGTTCTACTAACTATTTCCCTACGTTCCTGCTTCTTTACAAAGACCAGAAAGCCGGCCAGCAAAGCTTTAATTGCATTAATATTTCATGTTCAAGTCGATCTAACATACTGACTCATTGTAAACTCATATCAAGCAGGTAGATTACATAGCCGACGGAAAGCCCGCCAAAAACAAATCGGCTTATCAATTGCGATGAGCAGTAGCACCTCATTGAATCCATCAATCAAACCCATATCGATTTTCTTATACTCTTATTGGATCGTCTACAGACGCTTGTCGACAGCAGCAGCAACAACAACAAGATTTCAATCAGACACACAAACGCGACAAAAATCAAATACAAACTTAAAATTTCAAGTGCAAACAATCATATTAAAATACGTTATCACAATTATTAATTTTCATTGGCAGAGTCGATTAATCGGCGAACTATAAAAAGCACGCATATCGGCAAAAAAAAGTACCTTTTTTTACTTTGTAGTAATTATACAAAAGAAACTAACTGACTAATTGTCTGTTGTAAGTTTACAATTAAAACTTATCACAATTCATCGAAATTCCTAATCACTTTTATCAATAGCATTGTTATCGATGCGTCGAGTCAGTGAAGGCAAACAAATTAATCGGAGGTTTTGATTAAATTTTAGTCAGACGTGACTCTGGCCTGAAGTCATAATGAAAACAATTTTAAAAACAAAAATAGAGATACACATCATTTCCTTTCGCCATTACATCATTTCGACACGTGACATCGTGTACAAAAACATTTTGCGTGCATTGAGCGAGTCTATAATTAAAACTCAATAATTTCGGTGAACAAATTTCAAATCTCTACTGATTTGTGTTACCAAAAGTTCATTGACTTTTTACTATTTGAGTAAGCGTAAAACGAAGCGCAAAGGTAAAGTCGAAACGATCATAACAAGTGTGACAAAACCATTACATAGATGTGGTTATGAATTCGGCAAAACGTTTACAAGCTACTCTGTCCCACATGATCAATGTACAGGTATAAGTTAATTGAGGTTAAAAGCTTCAATAATCTCATCTCTCATCGCCACATCGAATTTAAGACAAAAGTTTAAAAGCCTTAAGTTGAAGACGTGTGGTGATGGAGGAATTTAACTCCAACTAAAAGTACCTGAAATAGACAATGAAGTCGAGTGGCTTAGAAAAAAATTTGGTGGGTTTTTTTTTGTTGTTCGCCATTAATTTTATGCATTCGTTACGCGATTCCAAGACCAATAAAACGTTAAAAATTCAATTCTATTTTTGTATTAGTAGAATGAAATGATAAGTGCATCAGGAAATTTTATAGCATACTTTTAGGCAGCGTTGAGTAAGCATCATAAACGTGTTCAAAACTAAAATTTAAATAAATTCAAATAAATTGATTATCACTCAAATAAGTTCAGTCTTGAACTGTTTTAGTAATCATTAGGAAGTCTTTCTATTTTAATTAATAACTGCGATGGTCGGAGAAAAGCAGAATGAGTCGATTATTGTTAGTTAAACATTTAGCACAAAACCCATATCAAGCAGACAGCTGTTACCATAGAATTAGCACCCACATCAAGCACTATCTAACCAGTTTAGTTGCAAAAACATCATAATTCTAACCATAGCAAAACTCATTCGACCAGCAATCAACGAATGAGAAAATTGTTTAATGTTTTTAGCATCTTTTCTGTCTAGTAAGTTTCCACAAGAGCTTTATTTTGACATCTTCACAGCAGATGCAGAAGCCGGTTTTTAAACCACAGTGACAAAAAATGTGAAGAAATCGAATTGCAATCGAAGCTCGATTTTTTATTTGTGCAGTTAATTATCACGTGCCGAAATCTTCACTTCATTATGGTCACAAACAATTTAGTGCCCAAAAAAGGAGACCAAACTAAAAAACGTTCCAGCTCTTACTGTGTATCTGCAACTGTTTTCACGCAGGGTGATCTGTGAGAGTGTTTGGCATGAGTCATGAGTCAAAAACATTGCGTGGTCGCCGGCTTAGTTGACTGACATCAACGTGAACCACCATAAAGTGTCGATTGTTCTGCTTATGCCTTACTGACTCAGGCATGCTGACATGCCAGACAGTAAAACAGTCATCTAGACGGAAATGTGGTGCGACCGAAAGACATTCAATCAGTCTATGTGTCAATTCGGCCACTCCTATTGACACGTTCGTCCATTTTGTCCATGACAGCTCTGAGAGCGTAAACACGATTGCAAATCACCAAGTCTAAAAACAAAGGTAAGAAATATGAGCTTGAACATGGTGTGTCATGATGCCGTTTCTGTTGCTATTTCATTTAATTCCTTAACTTCACTTTACGGTGCTCTTGACGTTTTTTATCTCTTATTGTTTACAACAACACATGTATCTACATATTCATATATGTATGTATCTACGTATCGTAAACACTGAGCGCAGCTGCGCAAAGTACACAAGCGTGTATACAAATAGTTCACTCACTCATTCACTCACGCAGTCAGTGGCACACACTCGCTGAGCTGCTCTACAGTCGGTAAATATTTTATTCATGTGACGATTTAAGAGCAACCTCAATTTTTTTTTTTGCGAAACATTGTCGTCTGTTTAGTTAATGACTTACACGCTTCGCAACAAATTGCCAACAACTGCGCATGAGCATGTGGCTTTTTTTCATGATAAGTGAAATACAGCAATCGCAAAAGCTTCAAGCGTACGACAATACTCATATCAGGCTTATGGCCGCATAATGGGATTTTCAATGTTGTTATGATTTATTTTTATTTCCATTTAAAACAAGTCAAATATTTACGTTTGCATAAAGTTCTTATCAGCACCTAAATGTATATCAAATTGGTCTATATGCCTTCGACTGTTTACCCAAAAATTATAAGTTATTGATTTCTGAATATTTACTCAACGAATAAGTTTTAATTTCGTTTGAATCAAGGGTGATTTCTATTAAGAATCTGAGCCAGACCTTTAAACCTTAAAGCAGTAATTAGCAATATGAGACTAAAAGTGAATACAAAGCCTGAGAAGCTTACAAAGTAAATTGACCTTATTTTAATAAAATGTGATTATAAAACTCTCAAGTGAAATAGAAGTTCAATTTAACAAGAAAAAAAGATGAGTAATCATTTACATTTTGATAAAAAGAGCACATTTGTTTTATATTGCGAGACAAACTTCAGGCCACAACATCGATACAATCTATATATAAAGAAAAAAGAAATATCTCCGATGACATTATATATTTTTATACATTTTTTAACCGCTTTCAAAAGAAATTGGTCTGTCTGAATGAATGAATGCTTGGATCTCAGAAATTATAAGATATGTGGTCACTTACAGATTCAACATAAATTTCAATAGAGTTTTGAGGATTCAGTGTATTGAGTAGTCGAACATTTTCGACCGCATGATTCCTACTTATTTATATAAATACATACATATGTACATATCTATAAATTTGTTTTTTTTTTTTTGATAACTGTGCCGGCCTCTATTTTATTTATAAAGCTCCAACAACAATAACAACAGCGATAACTAAATATGCCATTTAAATTCCAAAAACGATTTCGAATGCGCTTCAACTTCCGGAGGCCAAAGAAAAAATTCAATCTCCTTCTGTCTCTCTCACTCTTACGTTCTCCCTAGCTTTTTCTCTCACTCAATCTAAAATCACTAAGTAACCAAACCTCTCACGCCTCTTATCATTTCTTGCTGCCACATGACGTCACTTTGAGAATTCCACAAAGTGAACCCCTTTGTTTTGCATGCAATTCGATGTGCGTATATAAAATGTATTCTCAATAAATATACACATGTGCATACATAATGTACATATTTTGTGCTTTTGCTGCTGCCAACTGTACTGAACGCAAAAGCGACAAGAAAGCAACGTTGGCCATCATTGCAGGCCATGTGCATGTGCGGCACTGTGAACAAAGCCAAGAAACCGAAAGCGCAACACAAGGTGTGTGTTTGAGGGTTTGTGTGTATGTGTGTTTTTTTTTTCAATACGAACATATGTATGTATAAATGCTTTTGTGTTTATAGACATAAACAACACCCTTCATTCTCCAGGTTTTTTCGCTTTTGACCAAAAAGTCATAACTCAAGTGGCAAGTTCAACGCCTGAGTCAAACAAAATGTTGTTTGCATTCGAGTTCAATGTAAGGCGGCACAAACAAGTTTTGCTGCATGCCATTTTCAGTATTACAGCATCAGCAACGACAGCTTCAACAACAACAAAAACAATTGTAACTAAAGTTGCACAGTTGCATTACAGCAAAAAATAAAAAAAACAAACGGATGCCATAACGGCTTAATTAACTCTAATTAATGTTGTCACAACTATAAATAAACTGAAAACAAAAGAAAAACAAAATGTGTAAATGAACTATGAAATCGACGGCATGGAACTTACTCGTACATTGCATCGACAAGATCGCGTTCCCAGGTGAGCAGCCTCTTCATGTTGACCGAGAGGAATGTGAGACAAATTTTTGTAGATTTCTGCTTAACTTGGCTTATGTGAAGATATAATGCAACAAATGGCTGCAAGCCGGCGTCGGCGTCGGCAAGACTTTAACGCGACACTGACTTTAACCTTGAAGCACAGCACAGCACCGTCAGTCACTCAGTCGTGCAGCGTGAAGTGTTTTGTTCAGTTTTCTTTTATGTCACTTTTGCTTTTGTATTAAAATTACAACAATTATGCAAAATAGAAGACAGACTATAATTAAGTCGATTTTTTTATATTATAGATTTTTTGTATTTTTTTTACGTTAACAGAAAAATTTTACAAATAATTCGAGCACTTTTTTTAAGATTTTTTTTTTTTTGGTTGCAGTTTTTGGCGCAATAACAAAAATTGAGCGTGAAAGTTTGCGTTGCAGATGAGTGACGGCTCAAATTGAGAGCAGATTTCTTTTTGCTTTTGTTTTGATTTGGTTGATTTTATAATTTTTTTTTCTTTGATTTTTATGTGATGAGAGCGCGAATGGGAGAATAATTTGTTTGATTTACTTTTTTTTTGGAATTTGTATTTGATGTTGGTTTACAATAAGTTGTGATTTGCCTTTTTATTTGTTGTTGTTGTTGCTTTTGTTACAACTGCGTTCTTTTTGTTGTTGGAAAGGCAAAAATTGTTTTGATTTTAAAATATACAAATGCGAGCATAATTTTCACAGCGTTTGTTTTGAGTGTTATTGTTGTTGTTGATATTATTATTTTTATTGTTGAGTGGTCGGAAAAGCGGAACCAATTTTAACGTTAATGAGCACTTTTCACAAACGAATGAAGACACTGCCGATGATTTTATATATGCATATATACAGCTATGTATATTTATAGCGCTCTTTATGTGTTTAGCGAACTTTATGCTTTATGTAATTGCATAAAACGTTGTGTTGTTTCTTTCCGTTTTGCATTCATGCAAAAACTGCCCGCATCGCAAAAGTTTATATTTTAAAAATTTACTTTTTGTTTTTCTAGCTACGATCACGCTCAATGAGCGCTCACTCTCACTCTCTCTCGCTCTCGCTCTAGCTGTCTTCCGCTCTCGTTCGGTAAGTTATGTCGTATACTCTTCAAACAGCGCGTGTAGCTCACTTCAGCACGTTGCGACTTCGAATGAGCGAAAAACAAATGCGGCAAGTTGTATTTGGCTTTTGGTTTGTTTGTTGCTGCGTTGCTGGTACTGTTAAATTTGCAAACCAAAAACAAAGTTAACGCAAACACGAAGCTAAACGAACGAACACGAATCAGCGGCCACAAAGCAACAACAGCACGAACACACGACAGCAAGTGACGAGCTTTTGTTGTTTTCTTTCTGCTTTTTAAGTATTTTTGTTTTTATTTATTTTTTTTTTTTTATTTAATTTTGTTTTGTTGTTTTCTTGCGGTTGCGGCCGAGGGGGCCTTAACACTTTCTTCACAGACGACTACGACAACGACGACGACGACTAAAGCAAAACTGAAGTGCTCAGTTGACAAAATCGTTTCTTTTATAAGTGTTGCCGGCATCAAACGTCGACAACTACAACAACAGCAACAACAACGATGACAGCCAGCATAGGCAGACAACAAAAACATGTTGTTTAAACACAAATACCAACAAAATATACAACAAGCTGAAACTAAGCGAGACAAAAAAAAAATGAAAAAAATGTTAATAAAAATTGTTAACGCAAAAATGTCATCGTCGCCGTCGGCGTCACCGTCACCACCATCCCGCCGTCGTTGCCTTCGTTTATCTTCTGCTTGGTAGTCGTAGCAACGCGCGCAGTTTTTGGTTGTCAAGATGAAATACAACAGTAGATAATTTGTTTTTCTTATATTTTATTTTTTTTTACATTTTACTAAGCGCACCCTACAAACCCACCGTATCGATAATGGGCGCTCGACCTCAGTCACTTCGCTTGAGACACATTCCGGCAATCCGGAAGATACAAATTGTTGTATCGTTGTAAATATCGCTTATATGCAACAGCAAGAATCTCTGCCGCATTTATAGTCGACCAGTTGTCACCAATCTTTAAATTTCAGAACGAATTCCAGACATATAGCAATATACTGGCCGGTTCCATATGTGCGTTAATCTTATAGAACAAATTTTTCTATAAGTCTTATATCAAGATCTCAAGATCATCTACCAAATGAAAATTGCGATATGCCAATTTATCAACCTCTCTCTCTAGCATTTAAATATATCTATCCACCAATCTATTTTTCATTTATCAGTCTTTTATCTGTTTTTGTTTATCTACCAATGTATTAAAATATTTATCTACCTCTCTATTTATCTAATTATTCATCCCTTTATCTTTTAATATGTTAATATAATAAATTATCCGAAAACCCAGACTGAATTTTTGGCATCCTTTCAACAGAGGAACGTCGCAGTAGACAACAGCTGGCTCTGCTGATGCTATCAACAGCAGGTGTGGTGCATGTCGAGTCGGTGTGACGGCACACTGCAAGCTCTTTTTCAGGTTTCACCTGTTTTTGTTTGTATTTTATTTTAATTTATTTTATTTTATTTTTCAACAATGTAAATGAGAGAGAGACAGCGAGTAAGAGAGAGCGACTAACTGGCAACTCAAACAGCTGAACAAAACTGAATGAATGCCCGCCTGACAAACTGAATGACTGATAGCAGTCAAGCGAAGGAGAAACAATAACAAATCATTGCTAACAACGGCCGCGACGGCATGCGCCCGGCGTTGCGCACTAAAAGACAACAACCAATATGTTTAAAAATGATAAAACAAAAAAAAAACCAACGGCTTTTAGTTAGAATTTATTGGCGGTTGACTTTCATTGCTGAACGAATGTCTTTCTTTTGACTTTTTAAACTCTTTTTTTTAATATTTTCTTTTCCTTTCTGTTAACTTTAATCATTGATTTATAAAACTGTGATTAACATTAATTAGACGCGCGACGTGAAATATTTTTAATGCGAAAATCATAAAATTAAATGCCGTGATTACTTTTTGTCGTCGTCGTGGTTGACTTCATTGTCGCCGTTGCCCTTACCGCCCTCGCCGCCGCCGTTGCCCTCACTAACGACGCTGTTGCTGTCTTTTGATTAAATTCTTTTGCGGTGGCGTTGGTTTTCTTTTTTTATATATCAATTTCTTTCCCTTTTTGACAACTGATTTCATCCTTTGTTTGTTGTCTCTTGCGAGTGGCACTCTCACACACACATGGCGTATACGTAATATGCAAATTCTGCAGCAGCAGTAACAACTCAAGATCATTTGAGCACTCGAATCTTGTTTGACTAAATTATTACACATGATTTACTTAACTGTCTCATGTCTTGCTCGCCTCTTGTTCTTGTTCTTCTTCTTATGCGTATTTCATTAGCGCGTTCATTCAAGTTCTTCCATAATTAGGTCGCAATTAGCAATGGCGGCGGATTTCTTTGTGTTCTTCGCTGCGTTTCTTCTCGTTTTTCATTCATCTTTTTTTTGTGTTTTAACCAAACTGAAGCTCGACTTTACAGTGGTTTCAAGAAAGCTTTAAAAGGCTTGAATAATAGCAAACGCTAACAACTTTATAGTTTTTTTCTTAATTGTTGTAAAACTTTAATGGTGATTTTATGAGTCAGTGCAGAAAAATTATTCTCCCTGAAAACTGCAAAGAGTTCTATAACAACATGAGCAAAATGAGCCCAGCATACTTGATAATAATAAAAAATTCCAATATTCAATTACTCAATGTGGCGTGTCGCTCAATTTAATATAGGAATATTTAATGTTGTTTTCTGTTCCAATTTAAAAAATTGAAGTTCAAAGAAAATAAGCACATTTCAAGATTGAATTCAACAGAATCTTTCACGCTAAGCAAATTTCAAGTTTTCGCTCAGACTAGTCGATAGAACAACACTATCTTCAGAATTGTTGACTCATTCGGGTCGTCTCGTAAAACTTCCATTGCCAACTTTTTTTTATATTCTCTCCTCTAGTCAAGAATAAACATGTTAAGCTGCCGCTTAGATTTCTCAGAAACGAAACATTATTGTTTTTTAATTTTGCCGTTAACACCATCCCTCTCTCTGTCTCTCTGTTTGTTTGAATTCTCTGAAATTCATTACACAATTTTGCGTGTGTTTTTATCTTTTGTCATTCGTCATAACGATCTGTTATTAAAGTCCGTTCCTAATTGCCATTAACTGTTCAAGATATCATTTATTGATCGAACTTGATAAGTATTTCGCAATGATTGCACAACGACTTGGAATAAAACAAGTTTTTCCTCAAACTGTTTAAGATACTTTCTTAATACCGAACACCCACGCACATACGCACATCGAAGCACAAAAGTACAGTTTCAATTTGCGGTCCAAGGTAGAGATGGGCACGGGCCGGGCCGGGCCTGGGGCCCGACGGGCCTCTGTGAAAAATGCGGGCCTCGGGCCTGACTTCAGAAGCCCGAAAGGCCCAAAATTTTCCTAATTCATGGACGTCAACATGTTAAAAAAGAGAAAATTGGAAAAAAAATGAATTTGAGAATAAGTTCTATAAATATTTAAACTTTGACTCGTCTGAATCTTGCATACTGACATTTTGGAAAAATCCAAAAGATCTGACATTTTTGCAGGCATTGGCGCGGAATATCAAACAAAAATATGTATTTTTAAGAATTAAATTTGAAATCTATTAGAAAAATGATTTAGCAAATGATAAAATTTTATTTTTCGTTTTATGTTAACGATCTTATTAAACTTTAATTAATTCCCGAAAAAAAAGTAATTTTCATCGGGCCGGGCCGGTCCGGGCCTTTTTGAAAATATACCGGGCCGGGCCGGGCCTCAAAAGTTAGGCCCGCGCCCATCTCTAGTCCAAGGTCTTTTTTTAGCTTTCGTCGATCTGTTAAGCAATGCACAATTGTTTTAACAGCAATTAGCATTCAATAAATCATAAGAGATACAATCGACACAACGTGACCGCCAGCGAGCTGTTGAAAACATGATGCCGCAGCAGCGAAATCTTAAAATGAAAATAAAGTATCTTCGTTTGATTTATGTGTGCTTTTGCAATGGTAAACACTTCACTTAGCGGCGATAATGAAGATAATCATGAAAGCAAAAAGCTAAAATTAATCATACGCCCAGTCAGCCGACAACTTCCTCTGCCCGCCCCTTTTCAACCGCGCTGCCAACTGATTGATATAAGTCGCCGAAACGTGCGTTTCCAGTTAAGATGGACAATTGAACTACTATGTTAAGGCAATCGATCTACGCCTCGTCTGCTCCCCCTCAGCCTTTGTCACCACCATGAATTGACGCTAATAAGAAATACTGATGATTCAATTGTTAGAATTGTTTGGCTAACGCTTTCATTGCCTTTGCTATTCGAGCGTTTTTCTTTCTCTTTCTCTGTCTCTTTAGACTCTTTGGTTTTTCACTTTTGGCAAAAGCTGCGCGCGACAAGATTCTATTTCTGTACTTTTTGTGTAAATTTGTAATAATTCGTGATTGCATTGTGAAATTTGTTGTTCATGGCGATTTTTCATTTGGTTTTGGTTTGTGCGCTTAGAAACAAGATTTCTTACGCTACAGATTTAATGCTGACGCTCACGTCGTCGCTGCACTTTAGGAAATCCCCGTTGGCCGAGCGCCAAAATCGCGTTCGCTGCCCAAGCGTTTTATTCGACAGCCGCCAAGCACGCCGCGTTACTTTTCGCATATATTTTAATGGGCGATCATTAGTAAAATATAGAGAAATGTAATTAATATTAATATTAGCAGTAAAAATTAAAAAAACATTAAACAAAAATCTGGCTTTTTTTATGGAACATACTTTTTACGCAGTTGCTAAAACGAAAGTATCTTTTAAACCATACAATAAAAATGTTAAGGCATAAGACAACAGTAGTCAATCGCACAGCGCGCAGATACAAGATACATGTCAAATGGCATGTGTATGTGTGTGTGTCTTTGTATTGGTAATTAAGTGCTCGCCACTATTTTCGTCACTCTTGCGCTTCTAATTAGAAACTTGCGGCATCGCCGTCGGCGGCGGCGACACTTTTGTTGTTTCTGCTTCGTCTTTATTATGAGTTCATGTATTTATTTAGTTAATTTCGGTTTAGTTGCGCTTCAGCTTTTTGAGTAATTATGTCAAGACTTTTTTGTTTTTTTTTGGCTTATCTTTTTGTTAGGTCGTTGACATGTGACATGTTATCACGTTCAATGTCAGACAACGGACCATGTCTATGTGCTCAGCTGCGCTCAGCGCCCTTTCGGAAATCAAAACAAAGACATATCGTTGAAATATATACCCACCAATTTCAAATCGTAGGAAAAGCTGCACGAAAATAAACAAAACAGCCTCGACAATTTGCCAAAAAACTTAAAATAGAAAGTAGGTGAAAGCACTTAAAAAAGCAATATGATCGAAAGCTCAAGGATGCATTGAGTCAATTTGTATCGATTATGCCTATTGCTCGCTCACTCAACAAGCCGGAAACTTACATATATTTATATGTCCAGATTAGTGTGTATAGTAAGTAAAATTATATATATTTATAGACAAAAATGGTTCAAATTATTATGCAATAAGCTAACAATTCAAAAATCCACAACAACAATGAAAAGAATAACAAAAACTTTCTGCTCAATTCGTTACAACAATTAGCACAGTAATAAAAGCAACAACAACAACAATATCAGTAAGCCAGCAACAAAGTGAAGCAAAGAAACGAAACGAAACAAAAAAAATTTGTTTATAACAAAGACGAAGCGGAAGTGAGATATGATTGTCCACCTACAGAGCTTCTAATTAAATAAAATAAACCTAATTGAATTTTGACGACTATTAAAGCCAATCAAAAAATCTGTATGACACTCAAAGCGAAAAAATTTCGTATATTAAAAAATACAATGAGCAAAGAATGCGCGCCATAGGCTCAGTTATGTGCGCAGATACAAGATACATATACGTATCAAAGACGCTATCATGCAACGACGACAACAATGCACAACGGAGCGGTCGAACAATAAGGCATTACATGTGGATTACAAAAGTATCTGGAGCAGCGAACAATGCAGCAAGTTAGCACTTAGTTGAGCTGCACAAAAGCAGTTCCCAATCAAATAAAGTGCATGCCATTTTGAAAAATACTTACACGAATTAACATAAATTTGTATAAAATTTGTAATTGACAAAGGCGAGGGAAGGCGTGGGGCAGCGGGGCTCCTGTGGGGCTACTTTTGTTATAAGAAATGCTTTTGGAAGCTAATCAAATCAAGTGTATGGAAGCTGACTTTATGTTGCACTCACAATGTAAATAAAACGAAAATAGAATTTTCTTTGCCGAAAAAATCTAAACTTTTACTACATTTGAACTGAACGACAAAATCAAACGAAACGAACGAAAGAATACAAAAAAAAAACAACACATTACATTTTCCTAAAACAAATAAACATAATGGCGGCACACGCTATTGGATTTTTTCAAATTTTCCTGTTTATTTTTAGTAGAACATTTTGTTGCAACTTGCTAAGAAAATATTGTTCGACCCGGTTGGCAGTCGCGTTACAAAAGCACCGTTATACAATATTATCGTAAGTACAACAGACAGACACTCACCTGGTTATCGGTCCGGGCGATTCGCTGACAGCTTTAATCGATCTTCTTAAATGTCTATGGAATGTTCCCAAAATGGATTCTTTGCGCGCTAAGCCAACTCCCACACCGCCACCCCCACCACCGCTGCCATCCTGATTGCTGGTGAGCGGCTCAGCGCTGCCAGTGGTCCCACCACCCAAGTCGCCGCCAACGCCATCTTGAGCCACTGACGTTGAAATCGCGCCCATTGATGTCACAGACGTTGTCATGGTAAGTTGTTCGACATTCAATGGCGTCGTCTTTGTATTTGTCATCGTTGGCGTCGTCGTCATTAATGTCGACGGTGGCAATGGCAACGGCAACGGCAGCGGCAGCGGCAGAGGCGGCAGACCCGCGAGCGACGACTCCTTTGAGCAATTCTGTTGCCTGTTTGTATCATTATTGCGATTATAATCCGTTTTCGTCGAGGTCGACTTGACAATCACAGCACCGTTACTTTTACAATCCTTGTCGTCGAGCAGCTTCGTCCAAGCATGCTCGCCGATGTTCTCCGTCTTATCGACTATCATTTTGGTAAATTCTTCTGAGCTTGAGTGTGTGTGTTTGGGTGTGTGTGCGATTTATTTTTTAGCTTTATTAGCGTTGTGCGAATTATTAATTTTGCTATTCGTTATAATGGAAAGTTTTGGGAATTTCGAGAACTCCTTTGCACTTTTGTCTCAATTAATTGGATCATCGATTTGTTGTTACTTGTGTCGAACGTTCTCATCAAAGGACAATTGGTTTGCAAATCTAAAAAAGAACAACAAAACTTTAATTAGAGAATCTCATTTCAGTCTTAAATGGTCTTAAATCGTCTTAAATTGTCTTAAAAGTAAACATTTTTGTCTTTTTGCCTCAGGTAAACATTCTATTAATGTCGGCTCAGACAACTTTGTTGTAATAAAAACGTTTTTGGTCTTTTCAGTGTCTCTCTTTAAATATTCTTTATCTTCAATCTCATAAACCTTGTTTTTTTTATAAGTCACGTTTTATTGTAATTTTACAAAAAATTTCCTCTTCCGCCATTCACGTACTTTGACTTACATTACAAAAAGAATTACAAAACCTTTTTTTTTTCAAAATAAAACCCAAAGAAGCGCTTCAGTTTTCAAACTTTCAAGTTCACTTACAATCAAATAATGTCATTAACTATTGACAAACACAACACAACTAAAACAATAACAAAAGCACAATATTAGTAAACCAACAACAATGAGTCTAAAAGCAAAAAGCGTCCACTTGGCAATTGTGTGGCAAATGAATATATTACAATAGATCAACTAAATATGTACAACTGATTTATGTTTAACAGACTATGAGTAATTGGCGATAGACTGAGAGTTTGACGCTTTGTTAGATGAGTGTGGAGCGCTGCGAGCGTGAAAACAAAATTATCAACGGACATTCAAAGTAATTGCGTCTACAAAACACAGCATTTTCATAGCTTTAAAGTTATTAAATATTAATATAAATATTTACATAACTTAAATGTAAATATTTACTTTGCGACAGAGCGCTCGTTGGAATTTTGTTATGGCATTTTTTAACATTTTTGTATTTTTATTTATATTTTTTTGTATTTTTTAATAGTTTATTGAACATTAAACGCATTAAATCAGCTGCCAATAAATAAAAACAAACATTTTCTAACTATTTTAGACACCTTATGAACACATGATGCTTACTTGCACTTGAAAATTTAAACTGTTTTTGAAAAAATCGTAAAGATTTTGAACACTTTGCACTTGTCAACTCTTTTGCACTTTTTGTTTTAATATTTTAACACACAAAAACTTAGTTACTCTCAAGAAGTTTTGGATTTTTCGCTTTTTTGTTGAAGTTTTTGTTTTTTAGCCAAATTTCTCAAAATCGTATTGGACACGCTTTCTCATTTGTTGAGTTGTCGCTACTCACGCGCCGCGTAATGTTTCATTCATGCATGCAACGAGAGCAACGAAAATAACAAAACAAAACGCTTGAAATGAAGTGTTTTGATTTGAAAATAAAAATAATAATAAAAATAAAAAAAGAAGGCAAAAAGCACAAAGCAGCAGCAAGAACCGAAATTGTGTGCCGAATTCGAACGAATCTGATGAGCGCGCGCGCTGTTTTTGTTCTGAAGCTGTTGGCTTTGGCCTCCGTGGCTGTTACCCGCAACCGGCGAGCAGCATTCGCTTATTAACTTGGCGCTCGAATGCGCGCTGCCAGTTTTATTTTCTTCCAAAAAACAAACAAAAGCAAAAACAACAACTGTTGCTGCTGCTGCTGCTGCTGCTGTCGCCGTCATCACTCACTCACTTGTAGTGACATCTATCGGTCGTATGTTGCGTTACGGCAAGTGTTGGCTATGACGACGACAGCAACAACAGTAGTACTTTTACAACAAAAATGGCGGCAGCAGCGACATAGCGACGCGAATCGCGTTTCGATTGAAATGAATTCGGATTCGGATTTTCTGTTCTGCTCTGCTCTGCGCTGTTCTGTTCGGCAATTTACTGTTTTGTCAGCTGTTTTTAGGGTTTTTGTATTTGAATATTACCAGTAGTTGTTCTGGCAAAATGATTTCGTATCTTATTCGGCATAATCCGAACGTAGCACGTACAACAATCGCTGCCGCTGCCACCGCCACCATCGTCGTCGTCATTCTCTGCCGTCTGCTGCTCAACTGCTGAGTTGACCCAGCGGCTGTCAACATTTTGTCTGTAATACTCGATATTCATTGCTATTGTTGTTGCTATGTGTATTGGTGTCGCTTATATCTATCTACACTGTTGTTGTTGTTGCTGCTCATTATTCATTCACTTGAAGCAAGATAATACCGTGGTTAGGTGTTGATTATACTCATGCACAACGACCAATGAACTTAATGGATAATATCAAATAAAAATGGGTAAGGTCTTTGAAATACATCATTTGTAATATGTAAAATTAATCCTAAAATTATTGGAAAGTTAATATTGAAAATCATTAGATCATATGATCTAGAGATCAAGTAAGAAAGATTAGTAGATGGATAGATTCATACTTATATCGATAAACAGCTTAAAAAAAAGTATTTGATAAGTGAGGAATCAAATTTTAAATGACGTCTCGAATTTTCGCGAATTCGCCTTCAGTAGCTCATCTAAAAATGACGAATCCTTGAGGGCTGCGTGCAAAAATATTCTAGCTTAACATGTTAAAATGTCAGCTGACATCTATAAATCAGTCAGAATTGTAAAAATCAAAACAAATATAATATCAGTTTTGGACAGAAAAAGTACCAATCACGCATAGTAGAAGTTTCCACGTGTCATTGGCCATAAATTCATCAAACTAATGTCAAATTTCAAAAGATGATGAACAAAACAAATTTCAAGTCAAAGTATTTATGATAATTGATAAAATGATTGATTATAATAACAAAAGTCGCAATAGGAACGATTTTACACCTTTACGGTATAATTTGTCTCACAGTGGAGAATGCTCGTCGTTTCTTACACTCACGTTGCTCTGCTCGTGCGAAATGCGCACGACGCGTTGATAGTTTTTCCGCAAAATGCCTTCATATAATTGACTTGAAGCGAGCGAGAACAATTATTAATTATTCTTCTAATAATATTATTCATCCGCACTGTTGGTCAATGTCATAATGGACATGCCGGCAGTGTTGTCAAGCCTCTGAAGCTAACGGTGTTTCATGTCTTCTTTGCCCGGCCCACAAATCAGTGCAGTTCAACTCAGCTAAGCTCAGCTTAGAACATTCTTATTTGAGCGCAATTAGCGCCCAACAAATTAGCCAACAATGCCGACCCCTGTTCTGCTTGTTAAATCAACTGCATACTTTGCCAGTCAATAAAGCAACAGCGACGCCGACGGCAAGTGGACGCAGCCACCAACTCAGGTAGTGATTCATCAAGCTTGTCAGCGTCTGGAACAACATTTATTCAAGCCAAGTTTATACGCTGATAAACGTGATGTGTTTATGATAATTTCGCCAACTTTTTGCTTGCGAGTAGTTAAACGCTTATTTGTTAAATAATAATATTTTTTATATCTTTGTGTTTTGCTGTTATTGTAGTTTCGCTTTATAGATAATTTGTCTGGCTTGTCGCTCAAAAAAGTTGTCGTGACAAATATTTTTCGCAAATATGTTTTTTATTATGATTCCAATGCGAAATTTTAGTTCAACATTTAATTTATTCTCTCTCTTTGTCATTTATGGCGACGACGCGTGCAAATTATTACGATTTGATTAGACAAATTCAATGACTGAAATGAAGTTGGAGATATGCAGCACATAAAGCATACTTTTGGGTGCATATTCTCTTGTGTGACTCTCGATCTCTTTGAGTCGCTTTGCTAAGTTTTTAATGATATCAAAATGAACAATGCATGCATGAGTTACGCCACATACGTCCCGTTGTCTTGCTTTAGGTGACCTACATACGGAAGTACGTATGCAATTGAACTCATTATTCGAATTGTTTGTTTGACGTCAGAGAAAAACTATTTTCCCGATTAGTCACGAAGATGGGCGGAACATGCGCTGTGCAATAATAGAAAACTTAACCAGAACGATCGCAAAATCGAATGAGGCAACCAAACCTAAGGCAATAAAAGTGACAAAATTATATTTGAAAGCTGAGAAATCATTTCAAAAGTTTTCGCGTTGCTAATTGCTAAATGAGCAATTTTGACTTGGCGTTGTTTGATTTATGTACGACTTTTACGACCGACTTTTGTGTGTGAGCGTCTGCGACTGCGTAGGCGAACTTTGTGTCTGTGCAATAAATTCGGTTTCATTCACAAATAAATAGCTTGTCAGAGAAAAAAAGCGAGGGGATTCCATGAAGCACAGAACAATTTGCGTGAGCATTTAAACAATAAAGCGTTTCATTTGAGCTCATAAAAAGGCAACGAGGTTTTCTAAGCTTGTGAGTTGATATGATTTGATTTAATGTGATTGCGTGGGCGTTGAAAACCTGTTTCACATACTGACTGACTTGCCAGTTAGTCAGAAGCCCGTTGGCATGTAAGAGATACTGTTGAAGCATGATTTATTGACTGACTGACTGAGTAACTTAGTGTCTAAGATTACGTTACGGCACTTGAGAGACTCATTGAAACAACTGCGCTTAATTAATGCGAGCTCTGCATTTATGTCGAACAAATGTTCCGCTCAATTGAATAAAACTCGACGATGACGGTGAAGACGCGAGATTTGATACGAGTTGCTAATGAAAATACGCACGAGCTTTCAAATATGAGTGCACAAGTGAACAGACTAATTTTGATTAAGCGTGCAACTCTTAGACAATTCGGAATGCTTCAAATGATATTCTCATTCTGGCAAATACACGTGTACATTTTCAAGCACGAAGAAATAGAACAGCCACATCATATGCATGAAGAGATAATCGGATGGAGAGTACTTGAATTTGAGTCGCACTTGAATTATGAGGCACGCGCTACTCAAAAGGATTAGTTAGCTCATAAATACTCCCGCTCATTGATACACAAGCTTCATAGACTCAATGCAAACGCAGTCTGCGACCCTCAGCACTATTTTTAGTAACGCAATCATTAGTTTAGCACCGCGATGAGACAAAGTCAATTCTTATTGAGTTTAATGCAAAATGCGTACTTTGAAAAGTGGCACAAACAATTTGCCGCCGTAGCAAAGCAATAAATTGCGTAACTTTGTGCGCATACCAATGTCTACTCAAGTATTTATAAGTTTATGTGAGTGTGTGTGTGTGCTGATTGAGCCCTTCGTTCTTAACTTCATTGTTAACCCAGTTCCACCTTGAGGGTCAAAAAGTCAGCCGACGTGCAATGCACACAAAGTGTGAAGCAGGCGGCAGCTAAAACGCTCGCAAGTCGCGTGCCACGGCAGCCTTCGTGTCTGCAATAAAAATGCATGTCATGCATTTAAGAATTTCCACTGGAACCTTCGAGCTGACGTCTTTGCCATCTGCTCGGCCTTTAAGCTCGGCAGGCTGCTTATTTACGCACACTTATGTATATGTGTGAGTTTATTTAGTATAAGGTCAGCGAACTTGACGCAAGGACCCAGCGAATTAATTCCTGTTTAGACAACAATTTTCAATTTGAATAAGTCAACTTTCATTCGCTCGCAAAGCATGTCACACAAATGCTTATTTCTACACCGATGAGCAAATAAGCATTCCTGGAACTTGCACAGCAGCAAAGCGCAGAGCAAAAAAAAAACAAAACAACAACAAAAAACATGTTTGCGATCTACGAATCTGTTTGAAATTCAAACGAAATATCATACAGAAATTTTGTATGGATTTGCTTGTTGATTTCGTTACTAAAATGCTTAATCATTCGCAACCGAAAAAGTTCATTATATAATCAAGAAAAAAATCAATTTTGCTTGAGGCAAAAACAAATCATTGACGTCATTGTTAATGATAACTGAAGATTAATAATTGAAGTAAATGAATTAACAATCACAAAGAGTGTCAGCGCTGTTGACATTGGATTTTGACACCTCCAACAAATAATTAGCATCGCTTGACGGAGTAAAAATGGCTCAAAGGTGCTTATAAAACACCAAAACACAGTTTGCCTTAATACGAAGAGGTCTAAAGAATTACTTCAAATTCAAACACCACAAACAAACAAATTCTGCGTGAATCAAACATTGACTAAAAATATAACCTACATGAGTTGCCAATTGAACGAATGTCCCTACGCAGACATGCACACAGAGGACACGGCATCGCACACGCGACTAATTGCCTCCGCTAAGTGGGGAACTGACTGTTTTTGTTCAGACACGTTTGACGTACACGCGTCAAAGCGAAGCCATACTATTGTATAACTGTACTCTGCCGCAAATCACGTGCGTCTTTAAAGTGAAGTTGGCCGTTAAATAGAGAAGCAAAGTGCAAAACTAAATGTCGCCAAAAGAGAAAAATATAATCAAATTTATCAAGTTAATTTACACAACCAAGAATTAATTACTCTGTTGACTGGCTCAGACCTTAAATTGTCACTCAAAAAGCAAAAAGAACTTCAGATAACTTTATTTGTAGTCATATGTTGCACTTTTAATCACCAACCTTTGCCCACACACACAGACATACATACTCACACACACAGCACACCAAAATGGCGCACTTTCCATGATATGATTGTCTCTTATCGGTGCGCCTGACTTCTGCCTCATCCAAACCGCCCGACCAACCGATCTGATGCCGGCATTTGATATGTTGACAGCTCATACCAAAATATTTGCTTTGGTCCCATGACAGATTTGCAAACATTGCGATTTTTGCTTAACTTAAAATGCTTTGTACATAACTTATACGTTTCATTTCATTCTCTGAGCATTTCAGACGAAATTTATTATGGAAACAAATGCTGAAATGTCAAAAGGTTTTATCATCATGTGATCGTTTGTTAAGCTTTTCGTTTAAATTAGTTGCCAGTTGATAATAAGAGTGAATTCTTTCTTTTCTCTTCCACATTTAAACATGCCTTCTTTAAAACTAATAAGGTACTACAAACTTAAATCAAAAACAAATACAGAACTGTTTTAATTCCACCTGTGTAAATAAAAGTGACACGCGGCGTTGATAAATTCCCTCAGGCATCAAATAAATGGCAAACCGCTAAATCCTTCAAAATGCCACCGACCGACATGGCGGAGAATTATTGCCCGAAAGTGTGCAAATTGCAGCACGTAACACAAACACGACACTCGGCCACAAGCCGCAACTCGTGTCACTCGTGTCACTCGAGTCAGCACAGGCCAACTCTTCCGCTGAGTGTTTGCAACAACGTGACCATCGAACAGTGCAGGCTAGCTAAGCATTTGAAGTGTTATTTGTTGGATTACTTTAACGTTCGTGTGGATCAGCCTTTTCGATAGCTTCGCGAGTATTGACATCAAATAGTTTTCCCACGCCTCAAGTTCACTGCACGACTGAGACTTCAAATAGAAATTCATTTAAATCCAAAATAAGTAGACAGTAAACTCATTGACCAAATCGACGACTAAATAAAGGCGCTTTGAAACAATCACAGCCCCGAATGAAGGAATGCAAATCCACAAACAAAGCATGACGCGTGATAATGGCAGAGTCAGTGACAGTTTCAGTCACATTGAGGCAGGTTCGATTCCAATCTAATAGACACTGAACTTTGAACCAGGCGTAGACGAAATCGATTATTTAGAGCCAGATAGAAAAGTATCTTGTTCGCGCCTGTCGACTTCAGTTGACAAATTGCGTTTGAAAGCCATGCCGGCAGCAGCTGACGCTGACAATGATGATGATGCTCCTGATTCTGATACTAATGTTGATGTGCTCGTGAGCAGTCGGGGAACTCGTCAGCATTTCAGTTCATGATTTGTGATGGATTTATCATGGTTAAATGCGTTTTGACTGAATTTCATTGTTCTCTTCTGTTCTGTTCGGTCGCCGCGACATGTCCGAGTTGTGACAAGTGTATTTCATGTTTCTTGTCGCTTGTTATTTGCGTTGTAGTTGATGTTCTTTTTCTTTCTTATACGGTTTCAGGGTCAATGTCAACACTGCAGAGTAAATTGTTCGAAATAACTCACATTGGGTGGTCTATTGCTTTTTGAACTTTCCTTAATGATGTTGTTTTTGGTTTTTTTTTGCATTGTAAAAAAAGTTATGTAATAAGATTATTTTTGTTTGCTTGACTTGTATTGAATACGAAAGTTTAGTCAACTATGCCGATGTCATTTGAACTGTCAATGAACTGAAGTCAAAAGACTGTCGACTTTCAAATGGTGTAGCAGATGCTTTCACTATCAGGCACTCAAAATCGAAATATTTTAATTAGCAAAACTGATTGTATTGAGCAAAGAGTAACTCTCCCACTCTGTAGCAAAAATATACTTACTTTGGTTGTTTTTATACAATACCGATTAGTTGGAAAATGCAACTAAATTTAAATCAACTTGAGG
This sequence comes from Phortica okadai, assembly GCA_034638295.1. Taxonomy (NCBI): domain Eukaryota; kingdom Metazoa; phylum Arthropoda; class Insecta; order Diptera; family Drosophilidae; genus Phortica; species Phortica okadai. The sequence goes on along the minus strand of CM067849.1, from coordinate 564,735 downwards.
AATAAAAAAGACATTAAAGCAAGTACTTACATATTGTAATATAATTGAAACGTTCCACCCACAACGTGTAAGCTTCCGCCTGACGGCGAAAAGTATACAAACATGGCAAAACTATTCCACTTGCACAGAGAGCAACTGCGCAGTAAAACATCAGCAATGCAATAACAAACAAACTTGTAACATGAGATTAAGAAATTTGTAAGACAGAACCAGAATCACCAACACCATCACCGTCCCCGTCACTTGTTGACAAACATTGACCAACGTGCGAGCACATCAAAGGGCAACTGTAGCTCACATGCCGTTTTTCTCGACTGTTCGAGCAATGCATACAAACGCACACACACTCGCAGGACCGTCTAAGATGGAAGTAAACAGTGGAATTCTCCTTTACAGCCCTGTATAGTCAATAAAAATACAATAACAAAAAAGAAGACAAGAATCGGCAGTAAGAACATTTCAATAAAAGGATTCCGAACAAGCTGTTAGAACATGTTTTCGCGCATTGTAAAGAGAAAGTTCATAGTGAAGTCTATGCCATGTTGGCTACAAAGCCAATAAGAGAAGGGGCGGTTGTAGGGACGAGCCTTGTGGCAAGTTCAAAGCACTTGAAAAGTTAATGGAATTATGAACTGTACGAGATATTTGCAGAGAACTCGAGGCGCGCTGCTGCTCGTTCACATTCAAGGTTAATCGAATGCTTTTGCCCAAGAGCCAAATAAAAGGCAGCACATGTCTTCACTTGCGCCTGCTACACACACAGTCAAGGTCAATTGTTGTCCGCCGGGAGCAGAAAGTAAGCCATGCACATGTCGTATGCATTACAGGAAAGTTACAAACCAAAAATTGTCTGCAACAGGAAACGGAAGCCGGAAAGGGCACGCAATTTCCATAATTGCCAACAATGTCAAGGTTGGGCAGGGCCAAGTTAAAGTGCGCCTTAGACGAGCGACGTTCACGCAGATAAAACATTCAAATAACAATCAGAAACAAACAGATATGTTAGCAATCCATTGGCGACGATAAGCCCGACGTGGCTTGCTGGGACGATTAGAAGGACGGGAAGGCGGCGACGAACGATGTGAGTGTTGTGGCAAACAGCTCATGTTTGTATGCATGCTTGTATAGAAGTGTTGTTGCCATTATCCTTATGCCATTTTGCAAAGACGCCGCCTTGGTGGCTCACTGAGGCTCACTGAGGCACGAAAGTGTGTGTATAGAAAATAAAATGAATGGAAATTTTATTTCCTTTCACTGAAATATTACGAATTTGTATATTTTGTTGTGCCACAAGAGAAAATGTATCGTATTTTAAGACCTTGTTGCATGCATTTTACAACGATTATTTTAGTAGAAGCGGAAGAAATGAAATTCGCTTTAAGATTTACAAGAAAATAGTATTGTCCTCAAACTTGTAATACTTTTCAACTGTAAGCTTTCTGTCGTACATGGCACGCCTTCGCCAAGCTTTCCCCACCCACAATGAAAAGTCAAAATGCGTCAATGCCGACGAATGACGAAAGCATATTTGATTTTTGGTGAATAATTAGAAATAAAATTCAATTTTCTCAAAACACAAAACATAAATTATTACCAAGAAAAAATATAATACTTAGTTCGCAAATTATCGATACATTTTCTACACAAATTAAGCAGTAAATTATGTATGAACTATTTTTCGGAGTTTTATATTAGAAAAATTTGTGCCTGAAAGTATTTTTCTTCTACAAAATGGCAACTGAACCGATTTCTTTTGCTTAGCGTCGAAATTGGCCAACAGATAAAAGGCGTCAATATGTACGTCAATATTTGGTAATATTTGCCAAAATGTCAGGCGGCGTGAAAGAGTTTGCAGTCTCGGCAAATGTTCACGTGTCGCATGCAAGCAAGATTTTTTGGCAAATGCGCCAAAGGCAAAGTAAACCTTCACCATTTGCCATTATTTGTTTATTCAAAATATTGAAATTGATTTCTATGTCGAAAATCTGTTTGTGTTTGTATGTCTGGCAATATTTAGTAATTATGATTATTTATATTACAAGGTCTCGAACTTTCATGTCTTCAGTTTTTATAAATATAATTGTTTATTTTTTTTAAGGATACAAAGAATGCCTGTAAATAATTGCTGAAATCACCGCTTGGCACAGAGAAAGCTCATCAATTGGATCAAAGATCTCCACTCCGTCAGTAAAACAGTGAGCTAAAGAGCAAAGGACGGCATATTGGTTATTTGTGACCTTCAATAAGGCATATCTTTGTGAGTATTTGCACGAGACATTAGCTTAGCCTTTCAGATTGCATGAAATTGTTATAACTTTTAATTTGACAGCTTATGAAATGTATTTCTAACTCGCGCCCTAATAAAGCCCTAATTTATACTAATAATTTAAGCACATAAAATCGTTGCATACTTTTCATCAACCTCTCAAAATTGTTAGATCTTATAAAATTAGATTAAGAATTTTTAGTTGAGAATTCATTGAAGATACTCTGAAATGTCTGGCTGGCAATAACACTTGTTGACTTTTGTTTTGTCATATAATCAGCCTATTATGCCTTATTTCCGTCAATATTTTATTTTTCCAGCTAACAAATGTCATAATAAACGCCTTCAACGCCACGGGCATGCACTCAAGTCACTACGCTTTAACAGCAGAAAATAAAAATTACGTATACGTCAACAAAAAGAAAACACAAATAAAATAGTGAAAACAATGTGAGCGAAATGCGTCTTAAATCAAATGTCATCTTAACTCACATTGAGGCGCACACAACAAGCGTAGTAATTCGCTTGGTAAAACGCTGCTAATTCATAATTTATATCAAATGGAAAAATGTCACAGTCGATAAATGCATGACGGCAAGAGACAAATAATTGTCGCTTTTAATTATTTATTGCTGCCATGGCAATATTAATACGAGTTATAACTATCTATCAGCAGCAGGGTATGGTCCGAAGGCGGCTTGTATGAGCAAATGAGATACACTTCGTCAGCTGACTTAGTGCAAGCGTACAATATAGAAAATAAATAAATAAAGTTTAATAATCGCACATCATAAATATTCTTAAACAACAGAATGAAATGCGCAAAACTGAAGTCGAAGTGAATTTATCGCAATGGTCAAACGTTCGTACCGTGGCCACTTGAATGACTCGTAAAAATCACGGCAAACATTTATGAACGACAAATAAATAATTTAAAAAAATAATGAAAATTTAAACAAAAAACTTTGCCAGGCACGTAAAATAAACATTGTGACAAAAGGTCTACTCAGCAGCTGATTTCAGTTGATCGAAAATTTATTGGCCGCACGAAAACGTTGCGTATGAGTGATGTCGGACACCCGCTGCTGCTGCTGCTTCTTTGTCTCTTTTACAGCGTGCGACGTAATTAATAGTTAATCATAAACATATTAAACGCCTTAATCTTATCGCAGTAGGCGGCATGTTGTGCCTCAGTATAATGCGACGGCTTTAATCATATAAAAATATGTTCAGTTATCGCTCATTAAAAAAGACTGGCGCGTGGTCATGTGTTTATTTTTCTTTTTTTTTGGTTTAACCTGTTTTAATTTTAGCCTGACTTGTTTGTTTTGCCTCTTGCTGGTTTTTTTTTATATTTAGTTATATAAAAATATATATTTTAATTGTTTTATAGACTCTCGGCTATGCTTAAGCGACACCACGAATGAGATTAAAGTCTTTGCCGGAATTTATCTTCTACAACTTCTTCATTCTTTTTTATGATAACTTATTTATTTATTTTTTCTGATTATTTGTTTTAATTAATACTAGCTATCACTGTGGTTGGCTTTGATAAGCTGCACACGTGATGAAATTTCCGCTGATTAGCACTTTTTTCTTTATAAAAATATATTCATAAAACAACCTCGCGTACGACAATGACAAAAATAGCTAAGATTAATGAGAATGATTTTTAATGAAACAAAAGCATTTCTCCGATTCATTTTTTTTATTTTTTGTTTTATTTATTATTTTTTAAACAAAGTCAAATGACCGAAGGCGTATGAGTAATTTTATTTTTAACTCATATTCTTCATTTATTGTGCTGTTTTACATAATACAAAACATGTCGTTTCTGGGTCACCTTCCTGTATTAAACACTTGAACACTTTATGAGCAGAGTCCTTTCTAATTCTGGCTAAAGAGAAAATTTTTTAAATCAAGGTTACCTTCGATCAAACTCAACTTTTTGTTCTAATAAAAGCGAAAGAAGAGCATCGAATCGTCGGCATGGTCGAAGTGAGTATTTCACATAATTGCTATGATTTATTTCGACTTTGTATGACAAAAAATTATTTCTTGTAAGTGACAACGAAACGGAAATTCTGTAAAAACGACGCAAGAAGAACAAAGAGCAACAACAACGAAATGGCGCCGCTGACTCAACAGGTGCTTCATTCTAACAGTATAAAACTGAAGAGGGAATCGTAAATTTTGAAGATCACAAAATGAAATCAATCAATTCTTGCTTGACGTCAAATGTCATGCAAGACATGTCCAACTTCAGACAACATAAGTCAAAGTGAAACCAAGCAAGCCGATAAGACAAACAGAAAGTTTACTTTATGACAGGTGTCTTAATGCGATAGTTCAGCTATCGCTTCATAAGCCAACTGGAGTCATGTGCGCCTGTCCGACAACTGACGATGGCTAAATTTGACAGGGTCCCCCACCCACCGATCATTGACGTCGTCAACAGTGATCTTCGCTCTCCCTTCAGCCTCTTTCTGATAATTTCACTAATGGTTGTTTCTTTTAGCAATATTTATTACCACGAAAGGAAATATTTTCAAGCCCACACACTCAAAACGAAACATAAGAAAAACACAACAAATCTTTTTCAATTTAAATTAATTTGCCCGCGAATATTTCAAATCCAAAAGCTTTTTTTCTATGAGCAAAATGAGCTAACCCCCTTCTAATCATATAATGGCATCACAGTGGAATCATTTTGCAACTCATCATCATCATAAAATATGTATTTCATTCCAATATATAAATAAACGACACAGCGGGCTTGAAAATTCATAATTATTTTTTGATTATTTTCCCTTTGTGTGCAAAAATATTCATTAATGCCAAAAATATACTTGCATATAAACAAATTCGAATGAACCAAATGAAATTATATTTTTTAAACAATCATTTAAAAACAAATAAGTTTTTCACTTCAAAATTAAAGGAATGCTGCTACAAGACTGCCTGAAAGAACGGTGATATCGTCGAATTCACTTGAAAACCCTGTGATTGATTCCTTGAGTGTTCTAATATGTAGACTCAAACAAACTATTTCTTTGCGTTGTTTGGTGAAGAAAAAACAATTATAAAGATTTAATTTTCAAACTGATGTCTAAGTTCACAAGACTGTCTCCAAAGTATGAAACATAAGTGGCAGAATTAATAGAGAGCAACCCGCATTCCCGCAACATATACCCGAGTAACACCAACTGAGACAGAAATTTCAATACAAAGCGTTCGTATAATACGATTATTTGCTCTGAGAGACAATTATTGTATAGAAGTGTTCTACACGAATCAACACGTACCTATTGTGATTGATTGCATACGATTGTACAATTGTACTTTATCAGACAAACAATTAAAGTACTGAACAATAGAAATTCTTGCTTTCTTCTTCCTGTTAATGCACCTCACAGCTGCACAAACACGTGAAAACAAGTACATACGTGCTTTTCACAAGCTAAACCTCAGTACTTATAGCCGTCAAACTTATTATGAATAAAGTTGCCAATTGTTTTTCAAGAAAAAAGTTACCGAAATCTTCCATAAAATGTACTTATAGGAAAAGTTTCTAGGCAAATATGACGTTTTCTTGACCTTTCAAGCTAATTAAATATATCTGCACGAACTTTTTTTCATTATCAGACAAAATGATTCGAGAGACAACAACAACAAAATCGAAAACAAATCTTATCTGTGATAGATAAATATTTATTTGTTTAACACCAAAGTGAACCGACTTTTTTTTAACATTATTTGCCAAAGCAACTGAAAACCATACCGGTCCCAACATCTTATTTACACGAACGAAATATTATGTCAATATTACAAATGTGTAGAATATGAGAAAGAAGAAGAATAAATCAGACTTACCTTCAATGACGGAGACGCTCAAATATACACCAAGACTTATTGTCGTTCACATTTATTCGATATGGAATCGAAACTTTTGACATATTTATTCAATATTGACTTTTTTTTAATGTTTTAACATAAGTCTAGAAATTTAACGCAATACACGAAAAACGAAAAACTCTAATATTTTTGAGCAAACTTTCTATTCCAAAACAGTTCTTTAGTTTTTATACTAAACGATAACACATTTTTTTGTACTTGTAAAATATTTTATTTATCTGAAATACAATTAGTGCACACTTATTTTGCATTATTTTTACATATACAAGAGTATTACATATATTTTCATCTGCAGCATTTTATTTTTAGATTTTGAATGCAAATTTTGTAGACTTGTTCAAAAAGTTGTTATTATTTAATTCTGTTTTTGTTTTTACATTCTGCACCGAAACGACTTGTCTAGAATGAGAGCAGCGGAAAAACTGAATAAGTAAACAAAAAAAAGCGGCAACAGGTCCAAAAGCAATCGACAATTTCCAGCTTCCAGCGACCACTAACGTAAGTCCAACCCGCCCAGTGCCGCTCCCATCTATCAACTGCAAACACCTGATTGCGATTTTCCGCTCATGCGCATGTGCAAACATTGCACCCAACTTCGACAGCGGCAACAAGTTTTACTCAATAAATCACCTCGGATTCCCATATTTAAAATATGATAATCAAAACAATTTAAGTAATCGCTATCCGAGAAGTCTGCCTAACTCTTGTTAAGATTAATAACAATGATGAATCAAAAAAATCATCTAAATTTTTTAATAGACGATTTTTTTAAAAACCGTTACTAAAAGCTTTTGCAGACCCGTTCGCATCGAACGTTTGGTTCGATCAGCTGTATCGAACATCCAGCGGCACACATGTTGTAGCGTATCCAACATGTTGTGTTTACTTTTGCACGACCGTTTTGACCTGGCCCAAGTTTAGTGCAACTCCAGGCGACATGGAGCAGGCCAGTACTGACAGCACTTTAGAGCCAATTAACACCGCCGAATGTGGAGGAGTCACCAATATTGACTTGGCTTAAGTGCCCTGCAACTCCAGGCGACGTTGAGCCGGCCAGCACTTTTGCGACTTTGTCATAAGGCCCTCGAGCGCGTCATTGCACCATTTGCGTCTTTTTTGACACACTTGCCTCTTTCACCGACTCGGCAGTTGCGCGCAAAATTTTTGAAAATGCCAAATTCCAACTGGTTTGAGCTCCTGGATCCACAGAATCCGGAGTACAACAACAAAGTGACCTGCAAACATTGTAACTGTGAAATTCGCTTCACTCACAAGTCATTAAGAGCCCAATTGTCTTGCCGATGAAATGGTCTATACGAAAATTTTCCCTAATTTATAATTTATTTTTCTTCTCTTTCAAACCAAACAAAAATCAAATAATTTTTAGCAAAGAATTTTGAAATTTGGCATTGAAAATCTAACGCAGTCATAATCGGTTAAAGGCCAAGAAAACGGAAAATTATGAAGAGCAGAAAAATACAAAAACATACTCGTAATGTAGATACGAAAAATATTTCCATACAAACAAAATTTATCAACATTCGTGAGTATCCAGCAAGTTGAAAAAGACACTCAAAACGACAACAGTATTGAAATATAACTTCCAACCAAAATGTGATAACCGCGCACAGATACACACACACACAAACATAGAGACAAATTCATGCACACAGATACACACACATACACCAACAACTCAAGGCAAAACGAAATGAAAATGATGTACATAATACATAGTCGGAAATTTTCGACAACATTATACCCTGTACCTTTGTCAGCTCGTCGAAGGAATAGAATAATTTGAGACCTGATTATTTTCTTCATTTCTCTCTGTTTGTTGCACGCGTTTGCTAAAGTTAGTATGATATGTTCAGATTGTGGGTCAGAAGCTGCCAGCATAGAAGTCAGACTACAAAATTATGTTCAAAGATAATCAGTGTTGTAATAATAGAAATTGTTTTCCAAAATAACTTAAATTGACATTCAGAAATAAACTCAACTAAATTCCACAAACGAGGCAATTCATTATCTTGTATATAAGTTTTATTATTTGTACCTTTGAGATATGAAGCCAAATCATTGAAAAGCAAAAATAAAATAATAAAGAAAAAAAATTTAAAGACAGTAATGAAGTCGAAATACGAACGAGCGTAGTATAGAAAAATGTTTTCGTATTTCATTTCGTTATTTCGACGACGGCGATGGCGAGATGATGCTTGCGCTCGTTTCGCTCGTTTGCTCCCTCGAATCTGCTTTTTCGTTGCCTTTTGTATCTATGAGATGTTTCCGCAGAAGCAACGACTAAAGCAACAACTACATCACGTCACATGCACACGCGGCGACTTGTGCAGGTTTTTCTTTTCGAAATCAGTTTCAATTCGTGTTCGTGGTTCTATCTAAGATGTCAAATAAAACATTTTCGTAGCTTCATTTTCGTATGTTCGCTCGTTTGCTCGTTCTATTCCATTCGTGAGATACTTTTTTGTTAAAATTTATTTGCGCTAATTTTATTACGCGTTGTGTATGTCATGACTTGTACAAATGCCGCTAAATTGTTTTTATCATTCCGGAGCTGGTGCCGCTGCCGCTGCCTCTGTCACCGCCGCTGCTTTTCTGCTATCAATTGTAACTCAATATTGTGTAATTTGCATTCAATCGAAATCGTCGTTACTCGTTTACGAAACAAGAACATTCGCTTAAGTTTTAGCAGATATTTTGCCGTTTATTGTAATGCAAGTTTTCGTGCGGTGGATTTACTTCGCCTATTCTTGTTGCCAAAAGCAGTTTTTGCGTTCTTCTCCCATGATGCCCGTTTTTCCGCATTATTTTATTTCATCGTTGTTTTTTTTTTTTGCTCTTAGCTTCTTTTTTTTTCTTTGCCGTTCCACATCTTCGTTGCACTCTTTCCAATCAGCGTCCTTACCGCGCTTTACATCCTCCGCCCCTCGCTCTTGCTCGCTCACCCATAAAACATTTCATACTTGTTAATCTTGTTTTTCATAGACTTTGGTCGTTCTTGCAACGAAATTTTCTTCTATCATTTCGTTCTTAACAATTTTTTCATGTATGAAGAAATGCTTTAGTGATTTTGTTCACTAGTTTTTGATGACGTAATTTAAAAATTTCTTTTTTTTACTCTCATTCGTGTTTGGGTAAAAACTGTTCTGAGGCTCAGTTAAAAGATTCTGGTTTTCACACAATTCGCACAAGTTTAGTGCGTGAAAAACAGGTTCGCACTTTTCGATTTAAGAATAGGTTTAAAGTAATTTGACCTCTGCTTGGCCAAAATCAATTAAATGTGCGCTGTGTATTTGCTTAGATTTGAAAATTTCACAAATACTTATCAACAAATTAGATATGATTCATATTTTCAAACACCTCAGAAAATTATGCATACATGGAATTTCGAACAATTAAATTAACTAGTTTTGAAATGGAAGTTCCAGAAAGTTTAGACTGAGTTCTTAATATTTAAGTTTTGAAATTCAAAATGAATACAAGTGGTTTATTAAGTAAAAAAAAGTAAAACATTGACCACCCCCTCGCACCATCTACCCTTACGAAACCATTATCAGCCACGTCAAGTCTAGCCCGAGTTCACATTGGGCTCTTAGGGTTGCCACACTTTGAGGTTTTTTCTACCTATATTTTTCAATTTTTAACTTTTATTTACATAAACACATACACACACACACACGCACACAGATGCATACAGAAGCGCGCATATTAGTGTGTGCGTGTGATTTTCGAACTGAGTTGCGATTGTTGTTGTTTTTGTTGTTGTTTTTATATTAGTTGAATTTCAGTTCAGTCGTTTACCGTTTGTTCGAATACTCGCATTTTGAAAATTGTCGTTGCCAACGACGGACGCGGCTCGGTCTCTCTGCGCATTCTCTCTCACACTCGCCCATTTGGTGCTCGCGCGGATTTATGTGTGTGCGTGAGTTGAAATTGACTGGCTTTTGCACTGCTCTGCAAGTTTGTTGATTGTGTGTGCGAGTAATGTATATATGTGTTTTTGTCGGAACGCATGGTGAGATTTTTTTTTATTACTACTTATTTTGTTGAGTTAAACAAATTAATCTGTAAAAAAAAAGAATCTGTTAATTCAGTTTTTTCGCTTTTCGGTGTTTTCTTCTGATTAAAAATACAAATTTTGTTCATGACCAAAGTTTATTGTTTGAATTGTGTTCGGATGTGAGTGAATAAGATTTTTGTGAATAATATTTTCTGCCCGCACGAGTTCTTAAATACAAACAAATAGGCACTCGGAGCGAACGGTCGGCTCTGTATCCCGCTCTTACTCTCTTGGCTTGCTTCAACGATACGATTCGTCGTTATGTTTATATCGTTTGTTGTTGTTGTTTTTGTAGTTTTGAGTATTTCAATATTATTATTATTTATTTTTTTTTCTGGGTGGAAAATTATTTTCTGTTGAATTGAGCTCGTTTGCGAATAAGAGGAAGAGGAAAGTAACAACGCTCAAATAACAAAATTAAATTCACACATCGGTTTTGAAATTAGAAATATTATGTTTTAAATGTGATGAGGGTAGCAGGAAGAGGAACACAATGGGTTTCAATTCAAAACGATCAAAATTTTTAATGAGTACTTAGTTATTTTTTATTGAATATATATATGTACAGATATACATATATATACGCGTATATCTGTGCATGTGTAGTTCTGTTTTTCGCCAACGAATCGTTAGACGAATCTTGAAAAAAAGTTAACAGCTTTTTGTGTCGTTCAATAAGAAAAGTTAAATCATTATCTCTAAATTTAGTTTTTATATTTTTTCGCTCTTTCGCTTTCGACGAAATGTTCGTTTTTGTTCTTTTGCGGTTCACTGTTGTAGTTGTAGTGGTTGTCGGCTTCGTCGTCGCCGTCTTCGTTCTTACTTTATTTTACGCTTTTGTCTTTTCCGTTTTGAAATTAGTAATCAAAATCGATAAAAAATATACTTATGTACAAATATATATACATACGTATGTACATATATTTACATAAGTATGAATATAAATTCTTGTCATTCAATTTTTCGTTACTGTTCGTGTTGAATCAGAACTGCAATTTTTTAAATTGTTTTTTGTTTTTCTGTTATTATCTCATTTGTAACACACGTGAGCATTATGTAATAAAAAATATATAAAAAAATTGAAAATAAAATGTGGAATTTGAAACACCTTTGACTTTTCAAAATACATTTGACATCAAGTAAGCCTTGTGGTCTGATTTGAATGTTTGCACAGTATTGAAAAATCAGTTTTCGAGAATCTTTATTTTTGTAACTAACGAAAGTTTGCTGAAAGGTAGAACCCAAATTGGAAATTCGTATTATTTGAGTTGCGTTATGATTAATTTAGAAAACTTCAAAGCATCGAATGCCCATGAACTTTGTAGTGATTTGAGGTTGTGTTCTCACAAATGATTATGATTATAAACAAAATGTGAAATAAAAAATTGATTTGAACCTAGATAGAAAATTAAGCATTTCATGAAGTGTTAAAGGTTAAGAAAATAAAGAGTATTAATAAAACATTGTTAATAAATCTGTTATTTTTATTTTAAATTTATTTTAGCACTGGTATTGAAAACACATGCTAGAAATGTTGACATCGAAATTGAAGTACGGACTTGAAGAACACGGCAGCAGCACGAGCACTAGCACAATACCAGACCAGCCCATTGCTACAAGTGGCTACAAATTTGGAGACAAGAAACATCGACATCTGGGCACATCGAACTCTGCGGGTGCCCAAAGGCAAAACCAAAGTCACATCAAACAGCTGATAACTACCGCAGCGGCAGGCAACGGCGTCGTCGGCGACGTTGATGCGATGCTGACGCCGATGCATAATCACCGCGGTCACAGCATATCGCCGAAACAACAGCGTGACTCACGGCCGGAGCGAAATTTGTGGAGCAAAACAGAGATGCTCGAAATGCTGCAAATTATGGACGATAACAATGCCGTCGACAAACTAAACGACAAATCAATTAAAAGCGACACAGTATTTCGATTGGTTGAGGAAATAATGCACGACAATGGCTTCCGCAAGAAGTCGCATGTGCAAATCTGGACGAAATGGAAGTTTCTGAAGTCAACGTACAACACAACCAAACGCAGCGGCACCGTGCCAAAGATGATTCCGATCGAAGTGTATCAAAAGCTATGCAAGATGCTTGATTCGAGTAGCGGCGCTAGTGGTGGTGCAGGTGGGGACAGTAGTGTTGGACCAACCGTTAGTGATTGTGATAACTCGATGCTGTCCATGGAAGGCGAAGGAAAATCCAACGGTGTGATCGACAAGCCTAGTACGGTATTGTCGACTGGCGCACAAAACGAAACGTCATATGAACAGGAGAACGATTTAGACATGGCGCATCCAATCTTTGGCTTTCGTTTGGGACTCGTCAAACCGGAACCGGCTGATACTGGTAAAATAATACTCTAATATTCAAGTAAACAAGTATAAATTTATTATTTGTAGGTTATGAGACAAATGTCGACAATAGTGAAACTATTGGCGATCAAGATCCTCTGGCTTACAGTCAAAACAGCAATGCAACCGGCGTCAGTTTCGAGCACACGCCCTTCGAGGTGGAAGTGAAGCAGGAATTGCTCGAGGGCAGTGCTAATACGCCGCCGCCCACTGCACCCGCTTCGCCTACGCCAGTGCCACCACATATACCGCTCCGGGCACGAATACACGCCGACCATAACGGTAGCAAACGATTGTCACGAAATTCGGTTGGTGGTTATCCACAATTAATCACTTCAACACCACAAAGGGAACAACAGACGCAAGAGCCTCAGTTGCCGCCCCTGCGTGTAGCGCCCTTCGCAAAGGAGCTTACCAATGGCTGTGCCATGAGCGGAGTGCTGAAAATTGACCGGCCACCACCGCCACTATCGATGAAGCCAGCACGGCTCAATAACACCAGCGACATCACATTTACACAGCATGCGAGTAAGCTGATGCTGCCCAAATTGCCGACACAGTCCCAATCACAGCTGCAATACAATTATGTACGGCTGCCGAAGGAGATTAGTGTGCAGCCGGCGCGTAACTCAAGCTTGTTGCGTCTGAAATCAGTGCCAATGCGAAAAACGCCCTACTCACTGCGACCTGAGCGTATGATACCCGACTTGGAGCAGTCAATATCACCGCCACCATCACCAGTGCCAGAAGCGACAACATTGCAACGCGAAATGCATTCGCAATCATTTCAACGGCATCAACAGCCATTTTCCATGTATGACACTGGACTGGCCACCACAAGCCGACAAGCGCAAATCAGCCTTTTAAAGGACCGCAAACGTCGACTTCCTTTTGACATGCAACCTGTACCTATAAAACTTCAACACCAATCACATATCTCGAGTTATAAACAAGACCCAAGCTATGCTGAGTTGAAAGATGACCTGAGCGACGACAATGATGATAATGATGAGGATGAGGAGTATGATCAGGAAGATGAATATGAAGAAAAACACAATGGCACATCCAATCATCGAACGGAAAAAGCAAACAAACGAAAACTCGAAACTATTTTCGAAAAAGAACTTTTTAAGTTGGCGGATGGATTACGACAAACGCAACGGGATATGCTTCATGATTTTTTCGAACAACAAAAGGAATTTGCGCGCCGTGAACATGAATTCCAGCTGAAGCAAGATATGATTGTCATACGCGCATTTCGAAAGCAAACCGACGAACTAATGAAGACGGCTAAGGTAATGCTTGGTGTTGATTTGAAAAAAAAAATGGTTGTCGATAAATCATCAAGTAATGATGAACCGTTCGCCACAAAGTTACCAACTCCAACAAAAAACAAAACAGAGTCTAAACCATCAAATGATACTTCAGTATTTCAATCCAATATTAAGATGGATAGAGCCGTTGATCGTCAAATGGTAGCAGCATTCGATTATTTGAGTGATTACCCACAAGTCGCTAGAACAACGTCAGTTTCAGAAATCGAGCAAGCGGTGGTACAGAACGAAATCCAAGCTGAAAACATTGACGAAGACAATGCTAAAAATGTAAAGGACAATGTTGGCTTAAACATTGCCAATTACAATATCGCACCTTTAAAACCTGAGAGTATTCAATTATAATGTTGGAGCAACTCATCTAACATTCCAGAGCAAAACACATTCCAATTGGCTGAAAAGAGCCACTTATAAAGAAACCATTCCTTATAATCCCTTCCTCTTAGTATTATAACAAGAAATTTTAAAAATGTAAGCTGTTAAAATTGTTCGAAATGTTTATTTTTTGTTTTCATATTTAATTTTGTGAAAACTATTTTCACTATGTTAAATCCTAAATCACATCTTTGAGGGCATAAAAAGACTTGATTATTCATAAGCATTCTACGTCGTTTAAGTTTATGTATTAACTTACATATGTCTGTACATTCGTATACCATTAAATAGTAATTTATTTATTTTAATTATGTTTATTTGAATAAAAATCCACTTATACCGAAATTATGCGATTTATTATGCGACCCCTAGCTTATTTTCGCTTAGAGTTGCACGGACACTTGGTATAGCTCAATAAGGGTGAATCCTCCAAATTCGGTGGTCCTAAATAAAGAAAGATAATTCACGTTTTTTAAAAAGGAATATAATCTTAATTTTGCTCATTTTTGAGATTTTACGTAGAAAGTATCAAGAACATAAGTCATAATAAAAATGAATATTTAATGAAAGAGGTGCCTGTGATGCCACAAACATTCATATAGCTCCTTTTGCCTGCTCCGTAACGTACTCCGCACTAGCATCATCATCATCAACATAGTTGGTCATCACATTAATAACATGCTTTTGAGTGTGTGCATGGGCTTTTAATGACTTGTGAGTGAAGCGAATGTTCGCAGGTCACTTTATTGTTGTAATCCGGATTCTGTGGATCCAGGAGCTCAAACCAATTTAAATTTGGCATTTTCAAAAATTTTGCGCGCAATTGCCGAGTCGGCGAAAAAGGCAAGTGTGTCAAAAAGGACGCAGATGGGGCAATGACGCGCTCGAGGGCCATATGACAAAGTCGAAAGTGCTGGCTGGCTCAACGTCGCCTGGAGTTGCAGGGAACTTGAGCCACGTCAATGTTGGTGTTTCCCCCACATTCAGCGGTGTTAATTGACTCTAAAAAGCTGTGAGTGCTGGCCTGCTCTATGTCGCCTGGAGTTGCACTGCGCTTGGGTCAAGTCAATAATATTAGCACGCTAACAGTGCTGTAATAGAATGTTAAATTAATGTTTGGAAATGAACTACCGTATGTTTGCTTGAAATAATAGTATGACATAGGTCACTTCAATAGTAAATACTTACGCTAACAGTGCAGTAAAAGAATGTTAAATTAATGTTTGGAAATGAACTGCCGTATGTTTGCTTGAAATAATAGTATGACATAGGTTACTTCAATAGTCAATACTTAATTTCGGATCTAACAGAGGTTTTACAGATGTTGGAAAATTGTATAAAAAGGACGATGCAAAATGCTAAATCGCAGTCGGTTCGCTGCCGCGAGGGTGTGATGACGTATCTGGGTCTGGTTCCTGCTGATGTTGTTGCATATATTTTTGTTGTTATATATGTTGTTGTAGTTGCATATGTCATTGTTGTTGTTGCATATATTGTTGTTGTTGTTGCATATATTGTTGTTGTTGTTGCATATATTGTTGTTGTTGTTGCATATATTGTTGTTGTTGTTGCATATATTGTTGTTGTTGTTGCATATGTCGTTGTTGCATTTGTGGTTGTTGTTGTTGCATATATTGTTGTTGTTGTTGCATATATTGTTGTTGTTGTTGCATTTGTTGTTGTTGTTGTTGTTGCATATGTTCTTGTTGTTGTTGTTGTTGTTGCATATGTTGTTGTTGTTGTTACATATGTTGTTGTTGTTGTTGCATATGTTGTTGTTGTTGTTGCATATGTTGTTGTTGTTGTTGCATATGTTGTTGTTGTTGCATATGTTGTTGTTGTTGCATATGTTGTTGTTGTTGTTATATATGTTGTTGTTGTTGTTATATATGTTGTTGTTGCTATATATGTATGTTGTTGTTGTTATATATGTATGTTGTTGTTTTTATATATGTATGTTGTTGTTGTTATATATGTTGTTGTTGTTGCATATGTTACTGTTGTTGTTGTTTTTGTTGCATATGTTGTTGTTGTTGTTGCATATGTTGTTGTTGTTGCTGCTTATTTTGTTGTTGTTGTTGTTGTTGTTGCTTATGTTGTTGTTGTTGCATATGTTGTTGTTGTTGCTGCTTATGTTGTTGTTGTTGCATATGTTGTTGCTTATATTGTTGTTGTTGTTGTTGCATATGTTGTTGTTGTTGCTGCTTATTTTGTTGTTGTTGTTGTTGTTGCATATGTTGTTGTTGTTGCTGCTTATTTTGTTGTTGTTGTTGTTGTTGTTGTTGTTGTTGTTGTTGTTGTTGCTTATGTTGTTGTTGTTGCATATGTTGTTGTTGTTGCTGCTTATGTTGTTGTTGTTGTTGTTGCTTATGTTGTTGTTGCATATGTGGTTGTTGTTGCATATTTTGTTGTTGTTGTTGCTTATGTTGTTGTTGTTGTTGCTTATGTTGTTGTTGTTGTTGCTTATGTTGTTGTTGTTGTTGCTTATGTTGTTGTTGTTGTTGCTTATGTTGTTGTTGTTACATATGTTGTTGTTGTTATATATGTTGTTGTTGTTATATGTTGCTGTTGTTGTTGCATATTTTGTTGTTGTTGTTGCTTATGTTGTTGTTGTTGTTGCATATTTTGTTGTTGTTGCTGCTTATGTTGTTGTTGCAGCTGCTGCTTATGTTGTTGTTGTTGCTTTTGTTGTTGTTGTTGCTGCTTATTTTATTTTGTATTTTGAAATAACACACAATAAGCGATAAACTGCTGTATGTGGCGTGTATCCCAATGCAACTTTGGCACTTTCATTTCAAACGACCAGCTGCTAATCATTGTGCCCCCCTAACTTTGGGGGTTTTTGAGTTGAACGGGTTTTTTTTAGTGCTATGTTTTTAGGTTTTTTTTTTTAACTTCGTTATTATTATAAAGGTGTTCACGCCCGACTTGGTGACGGGCCATTCATTAATTTAATGTATTATTATTGAAAGTTGGTAACACTGTCATCAGCTGACTTCGATTGTTGAAAGAAGAAGAAGATATCAGCAAATCTTGGCTAATTTGTTATTAGTCACCGACATAAATTATTGATTGCATTATTACTAAACCAAGCGCGTTGTTAAAACAAATCGTAAGAGCTGTTTTAGTTAAACAAAAGCTGTTATTTGATGTGTTCTTTTTTATAGGTGAATCACCAAGGAGCATAAAACCAAGTGTCTAAATTGATATTAATTCACATCACATCTTAATTATAACAAAACGAAGATGTCTTCACGGAAAACTGCTACTCGGCGTGCTACTACCAAGAAGCGTGCCCAGCGAGCTACTTCCAATGTCTTCGCTATGTTCGATCAGGCGCAAATAGCCGAGTTTAAAGAAGCTTTTAACATGATCGACCAAAACCGTGATGGCTTCATTGAAAAGGATGATTTGCACGATATGCTTGCTTCGTTAGGTAAAAATCCAACCGATGATTATCTAGAGGCAATGATGAACGAAGCTCCTGGTCCCATTAATTTCACTATGTTTCTTACACTATTTGGTGAGCGGCTTCAGGGCACCGATCCGGAAGATGTTATTAAAAATGCATTTGGATGCTTTGATGAGGATAACACTGGTTATCTGCCCGAAGATCGTTTGCGTGAGTTACTAACAACCATGGGTGATCGGTTCTCAGATGAGGATGTCGATGAGATGTATCGGGAAGCGCCAATCAAAAACGGTCTCTTCAATTACATTGAATTCACCAGGATATTGAAGCATGGTGCCAAGGACAAGGACGAGCAGTAAAGTGAATCATTTATGCCAACACGAAAAAATTAGCTTCCATTACAAAACAAGCCACTACAACGGAACATAAACATTCAAATTGCATCTAAAAACTATTTTTTGTATTTTCTGTAATTGTATTGCATTCCAATATTTTAAATGTATTTTCGTAAGAATACTCATTCCATATGTATTCAATGTTTAGACATATTGTGCCACTTTTTATAAGGTATTAAGCTATCAATGTAATTTATGATCATTCAATAAAATCAAACACCAAATAAGGATTTGTTTTCACGAATTCAATGCAATACATGTAGCATGTAGTCACCCATTCACGGCAAGCTTTTCTTTTCAGCTGCCTAAATAATTTGTTTGTGTTAAAATGACTCACAGAAATATTGTTATCATCACAAATGATTTTTATTATTTACATTCAAATTGTTTTTAGTAGACTATCGTTTGCTTAAGCTAAATACATATTGACAACAAACTTACACGCACCATCATGTACAATGCAAGTTCACTTTTTAGTTTGTTCATTTTTTTTAATATAGTTTAATGGACAAAAAGGTTTCACATCAACTCAAAAACTCTTTTTAAAATCGTTTTTTTAATCTTTAATTCAGCAAAATCAAAAAACTGAAATTAACAAAATTTTGTAAATTATAAAATAAACATTCTTTTGAGTTTACGCCAACGCTCTAAACCTTGTTGCACGACTTAAATGTCAAGAATGGCAAATTTTTTTTATTGCTAGTAACTCTCGCTGCATTTAGTTTTGTTTAAATTGTAAAACGTTTGAATAAACTTATTAGATTTATGTATATAATTTTCAACTTTTGGGCCCCAAAGCCAACAATCTCTCAGATCAACTGAACCAAACTCAATTTAGCCAATACGTTTTATATTACTATGTTCATTTTTGAATCCATTAGAAATAATTTCTTCAGTATTGTTGTTTTTATTGATTTGTGGTTTTGCTGGTTAGATAGTCCAATTATCTTTCTATGAAATTTCATGCTGTACAATCATTAAGCTTTATTTTTATTTTCAATAAAAGAAAATATGCCAGAAAATTGCATTGAGACATATGGAACTTATATACGTATTGTAAAGTAAGCGCAAACTAAAAAATATCAAGCACTTGATCATAATCACACTTCACTTTAACTAATCATCTCATCATCAAATATATGTATGTATATGAAAATCCACGAAGATTAACTTTAAAGCCGAGCTTCGTAAGCAAATTATTAACGGCAAGTAAACACTAATATTTAATTATTATATACAATACCTTTAACAATGTTCAATTTTTTAAATAAATTTCTTGTATAATTAACATCAGACTAAAAAAAGTTAATTAATGCTTAACGTTTTCTTATAAAAATAATATGCACTTAAACAACTGAAATTTAAACAAATTCGCAATAGTATAATCAGAAAACAAGGTATGAAGCAGTTTTTATTTGTATTATGAAAACGTGATTTGTTCACGAAAACGTTTTCCTTTTCAAATCCTAATAAATGTTATGCATTAACCCTAGAATAAAATTATATAACTACAATTATAAGTAGATATAGCTTAAAATGTTTGTTTTACGCTCTTTTTAACTTTGCCCTTTCTTTTCAAACGCATTTCAACCAAACCCGTTGATTTTGAATTGCAAAAAAAAAAAAGAAACTGTTTAATCCGGCCGATAAATGGGCGTTTTGGGTATAAATTCAATTTGTATAACGTACTCCATCATGGAATTCGAATCACATTGTTGCTTGTGCAGACGCCAGTGCAGGCCCAATTTATGGTATAAATGACTGTTTTCCCACTCCAGTAATTTGTCGAGCGTGATTTGAGTCTGCAAGAAAATGTTAATAGAAACCAGTTATTACCATTGAATTGAAATTACAAATCATATAAATACACACTCTTTTACTCAAACATATGACCGGCCACAGCGAACAGCCCAGTGTGCAGCAACAGCAGACACAGCCACAGAATAACCATTTCACATTCACGGGAAGCGTCTTCTTTAGTATGCCATTAATGCGACTGATGGTCGCTTTAAATTCCTCTGGCGCAACGCGTGACATAAGACCGGAGGGAAACTCTGTGTTGAAGCGGTTGCTTAGACCGAAACTAAAATGAAACAGAAGTGCGATTAGTAAAATTGCAGAAAAGTGCTTATGCAATAAACGGCATTTTTTTTTTTATTGATTCATATTTTCACGGAAATATACGAGCCAATTTCATAAAAGAAAAACGTCACCAAAGTGCCCAGAAACACATTCTGGGCAGGAAGGTCAAGAACATCGAAGATACACTCACACAAATAAATAACCAAACACAAACATTTACGGTACGCACACGTATATATGTACCATTGCAAGTTAACCACCTTGAACTATTTTCAAAGGCTATTAGGCAGTCAACACCTCGTATCAATAAATTAAATTGAATCCAGCTGCACGTGTACAGCACACAAGATTCCATACTTACACAGTCATATTGCCAGCGCCGCGTATTATGATTGGTTCCTGTACAGGTGCGATCGTCTGGTCTTCATAGTGTTCAAGCTCCTCGAGCTGTTCATCCTCATAAATGGCATCGAAATCGGCGAAAGACATCTGGTTTCTTATTTTGTAATTGATGACCTAAGTGGATTGAAGTGTGTGCAGCTACCAGCGGAAAAGACCTCTGGCTAAGGCGGGGTCCAAGTCACCCACCGTAGCAGAGAAGTACGAGCGCGTGGTGTTCAAGTCCAAAATAGTTGCAACGATGGCAACAACGACGACGCAACGCTCAACATATTCTATATTGACAATTCGTTGGTTTGTTAGTTCGTCGATGGAATGCACTTGTTTACAATTTATATTAATTGCGAGGCCGTTGCTCGGTTATGTAGATATTTCGTTGCTAGTAGCTGATGTTGTTCTTGTTGTAAATGGGCAATTAACACACAATTGTAGATTTTAGATTTGTTTTGCGTTTAAAATGCGTTTAAAATAATCAGAGGCAGTCTGCCCTCGCACATAAAAAAATAAAAAACACAAAAGCACGCAATTGTCACATTCACTTTCTTTGTTCGTTCGATTAAATCGACGTCGTGCACTTTGATAAAATGAATTGTTGTTTTCGTTTCGATTTTTAAAAGCTTTCGCACCACATCGGGTTACACAAAGCGAGAATATACTTCGTGTATTTACAACCAGAAGAGTGCAGCAAAGCAAAATGAAAATAAATAAGTCAAAGGTTGACAAAATTGGGATGGGACTTTTATTCAATGCCCTGAAAATTTGTACCAATATCGATGTTTTACCAGCTCTAATTGTTACATTCATTTTCCGATTTGTTTCGAATTTGTAAGTTGTATATCGATTTTTGTAAAGTGAGGCGGCCGAATCGATTGATTGTAAAGAAATTGACCGATTATTGTATAAAGTGACCGTTGCTTAAGAGGACGTCTTCAGATAAAATGAGGGGAGCGGGTCCAGCAAAATCACATCAAACCACACCAATGAGAAGGGGGTTTTTGAAAATTCCTTGAACTTTTTAGTCCATTAATTACTATTTTCTCGTCAAAATTATATCCCACCGAAGAAAAGGGAGAGGCTTAAATTTCATTTTCAGTTTTTAAAGACTGATATGCCCTCAAACTAAAAACCACCCACATATCGCACATGTTTAACTAAACTGCCACAACCCAAAAAATGAATTTTCAGGAAACGCAAAAAAATGCTCAAAAGCCAATGACAACCATAAGGAAATGCAATATTGAAAAGAGGCATTACTCTGATTCTAAACCAGACACTTACACCACCTCTTTTGTGAGGATAATAAGCATACGATAAACAGTTTTTACCTGAAAACTCGAAAATCACCAATTTTGAGTTGTGACTGTTTTGTTGAACACGTGCGATACGTAAGTATTCATTCAAAATTTATTACTGAAAAATCCTATTAAGTCAAGTGACATCAGTCAATTCGTCTGATACCCTTAGAAATGATAACCGTTTTAAATCCTTTTACGCGCTTACTTTTAATACTCAGCTTATAGAAACTTCACCAGCTCGACGATTAGAAACCAGAACTTTATAGTTTCTGATCTCAAGAAATAAATGTGCCTTGGAGAAATAAACTATATTTCCGTCAAGCATAAACTTTATTTGGTTTAATAGCAAATGGAATATTATAGATGCTCATATTTAATTTGATAAATACAACTTTGCTAACCTACATAAACAGTGTATACAAATAAATAAATTAAGTAAGATGAGTTGTACAATTAAATTCGAAACTTGCAAATGAAAACTGTTTGAGCGCATAGTGAAAACTCTTAGCACGAGAAAGGCATTATTTGTGTATTATGTATGGAAATTCAGTGAAGTCAATTGTAAATTACTTTTTCTTTGCATTTGGGCTGGTCGACTGGAACACCGACGAAGCTGACATTAAGTTTTCTATGTACTGGCCCAAAACTTGATTTTCGGAACGCAATTTAAGATTCTCTTCCTTAACGGAGTCTACTCGCTGCGAAAGGTCGTCCAAAGTGTTTTGCAATTCAAGAACTTGTGTGATTAAACGAGCCTTCTCCTCTTTCTCGTCAGGACTAACGTCGACATCAAGGGAATTGTGAGATGAATCGGGCGTGGAACTACGATTTGTAAATGAAGAACGAAGGGAGTCCATGGATCGCCCGTTTGGTATTGAGCGTGGCGGTTCATCGTCATTGATAACAACTAAAAATAAAATATTTCAGTATTATGCTTTTTTTTTCATTCATTCTACACCCCACTCACCCTGCGGATCTTCATCAATTGCTGGTATGCTGTCATCCAAATTATTGATTAACGACATTATGAAACGTAGTTATATAGTATGATAACTTAATGAGAAACTTTTTAGTGAACTTGTTTCCTAGGTAATAAATATATCTCAAATTCACTCAATAAATTGTTAAATCTTTATCGTTGTCAACAAATCCGCTAACGAATTACCCTTACTAGCACCCACCCACTATTCTACACAATAGAGTTGCCTACTTATGTCAAATAAAACGCGTCAAAATTGCTGTCTTAGCAAAGATAAAGCTGAAGTTGAAAAGCAATGCAATTTCTCGTTTGAAAACTAACCAATTGAAGAATTATATAAAAACCTTAATATATGAATCTTTGTTTGCGCTTCACTTACGATTACAAAGAATATTGATAGTGCATGAGGAAAAAATATTCGCCACGAATGATACCTTTTGCATACCACAAGTCGGCAAAGAGCTAGTAATAATCTATATAAATATTTGTGCTCCATTGTGTGATGATATAAAGGATAATACAAGAATTATTCACCATTCCCAAAAGAAAATTTAAATTTTTTTCAAATACAAATAACTGATGACCATTTATCACTTTTTCAACACTACATCTGAGAGTTAGCAGTACTGGCATGTTGCCAAAAATAATATATCGCCAATTCGTAGATTGTTTGTAACAAATAAAACTTTTTGATAACCGTGTTTTAATTCTTGGTTAAATACCTTATTTTTATACATATCAAGTAGTAAATCTGTTAAATTTGTTGTATATTTTTTTAGTCATACTACAATAACTAGCAACAGTACGAAACTTTCATTTCCAGTTTTCTTTCGCAAGCAAAGATAAATCATTATCAATAATACAAACTACATTAATAACTAAGTCGATTTGAAGTTCAGTTTAGAATATTAATCCGCCACTTGTTTTGAAGCTTGTTGCAAATAACTCATTTTGAAATACCGGAAAGCCCATTGCTACCAGTGTTGCCGTGTAAAGTTTGCTTCGATCCTCGGGCAAACACGCCAACCCTCTTCAACTCACACCCCTTGAGACTAAAACACCTTCTGATAACTTCAACTCACTTTAATTCAGATTTCGACATCAGCGGGTCAGGACAAAAATAACATTGTTGAAGTTTCAATCACTTTGTTTTAAAACAAAGCAAAAACAACTTTACATTGTGAAGAAAGTGAATTGAGTACAGGTGTATTTTGTCAATGTTACCCAACAACAAACATTTCGACTAACATTAATACACAATAAAAGAAAAACGTATATTTGCTTGCAACTTATGACGAACAAATATTTATCGCTTCAGCTATGTAAGTTTTGCACGAGTGAACAAATTTTAAAACATTACTAGAATAATTATTTAGTTTGTCTATTTCAGTTACAGAAATTGTGCACTTTTAAAAGTAACAAAAAGAGCACGGTATTCAGTTTCATTAATACAGAAGGTAAGTTGCCAAATACTTAATTTAAGATAAGTTAAGATAAGTTAATTCATTCAATAGTAATAAAAGGATTTATTAAATTATTACAAAAGAGATAGTAATAAAGAGTTGTTGTTTATTCTACAAGAGATTTGCATGTAAAGATCAGCCACATACCACTGCTATGTGTAAATTCGCAAAACTATGAATCAAACGTGAAATTCACGTTAATATGTGCTGAAGTAGAATCATTGATAACTTCAGGGCCACTACTTCCAAACTCATAATTGGTGAGCTGGCATAGTTTCTGGCCGTTATATATTAAACGATTATTATTTTCATGACACCAACATGCAATTTATCAAACATCAAAATCAAACAAACAAATCAAAATCGTTAAAAACTAATCATTAAATTTTTTTTCAGCACGCTAAGGTAGTGTTGTCGTGTTTGTATCTTTAAAATATGCATACAACCCTGCACATCGTGCACTTAAATAGTAACGTTAACACGGAAAAAAGGAAAAAAAAAAATGCAAAATTAACTATTAACTAACGCATAGACTTGATAATAATATCATAGACTGTGAAGATAAATGCCCGAAATTATCCATATCTGTTCCTTTGAAAGAGTGTGATGCGCGAGCATTTAAAAAAAAACGCCTTATTATACTACCTCGCCGTGTTCGTTTTTCGTATTCACTTTTGCTATAGCAGTAGTTACACTGGCGCGGAATAGTGGCAAACATTAGAGAGCAGCCAGCCACAGCTACGTTTTTGTGAATATTTTTTTAATCAACAAATTTGTGAATAAAGTAAAACTCGGTGATAACGAGTACTAAAATATAAATTAAAAGTGAAATATGTTGCCAGCAACGCAACAACGCCTAGAACATTGTACTCCAATGGCATCAACGACACTAGCCAGTTCAAGTGTTATAATGCATCCAACAGCAGCAACGGCAGCAGTAACATCATTAACGAGTTCTACAATCGCACCGAAACATGAATTACGTTATCTTCCAATTGCTACAATGCCAACAAAACACAGTTGCGGTAGTAGCAGCACTTTGATCAACAACGGAAAAGTGGTACAACCCATGCCAAATGGCACAATACAGCCAACTGTAGCCTTTACAACAACAAACACCGCAAACGGCAACGCAGGTGTAATTCAATTGGTCCCAGCCTCTACCTCGGGAGTAGTTACTAATTCAAAAAGTTTATTGCCTGCCTTGGCGATCATTGCACCAACCACAACTATGCTTCCAATAACTAGCCATGTAATTAATAGTGGACAACATCAGAATAACACGACACAGACTGCCGCACCTGTGCTAATACGCACAGTTTCAGCGCCTACTGCGATGGTCAATAACAAAACTAATCCTTCAGCATTTACTTCGATTCCAACAACAATTGGTTGTGTTCAACATTCTGTTGGCACAGTGGCAAATCTCAATACAGTAACTACCGTGCCAGCGGTGCTCTCCAATGGCCAGACTGCTATGGGTAAGTGACAAGTATTATGTAATTAGACCTTATTTGAATCTTTTACCCTCCTACTTTTAAAATGGCAACTTCTGGCTTATCTTTTACTAACAATTATTTTCAAAGAGCACAATATCGAAAACTGTCCCATCAAACTCAGGAGTGAACAAAATTCTAAAAATAGTTAGAAATTAACTATTTAATGTGCATCGTGTAATTAAAACAATGTTGGTTTGACAAAATCGAGTGTTTTTTTTTTTTTCATTTTCAATTTCGGCCTTCGAGTTGTAAAATATAAAAAGTTATCAAAGCGTTTATTCATTTATGAAAGTAGTCAGAAGATGTGGAAGAAGAAGAGTGCGTATGCGTGAAATATTTTCTTTTATTTGTTCGTTCGGTTTGGTTGCTGCGTATTGTTATTGTTGTTTTTGCAAAAATTGTGTCGTTGCATTTTGTATTTAATTTAGTTTAGTTGATTACGCGAACTTTAATTTTTTAAATGTTTTTTGTTTTTTAATATTAAATTACTTTAATAAATCAATAAAAAGAACATGAAGAATTTAGTTTGAAAAAATTATTATATTTCAATTTAGTATGAACCGTAATATCAAGAGCACGGAATATACATAACATACGTGCATATGTATGTAATATCGATAAGCTTGAAGTATGCCAAAAATGAAGTAAAATGCAATTGGTGGCAAACTCCAAGAAAAATAAATTGTGAATCACCGTTCGTATTTAATTTTTGTTTCGATAAACGAAAATAGTGTGATGGCCACATTGGCTGAAACTTGATCGTAAAACTTAAAGATCATCAAAAACGTTTAAAAATCGAATATTTATGAAACTCTTTCTTTTTTTTTAATTTGTGAAAAGAAATATTTTAACAATCTCACAATTTTAATTTTGTTCTTTAAAGGTATTTCAAATGGCCTAAAACCGTATTCTTGCATGACCACCAGTTCATTAGTAGGAAAGGACGCCATTGAACAACTTGTCAAGTATGGTCAGGTAAATGCTAAGCCTGTGATAACCACCAGTGTCAGAAGCGCACCACCCCCGGATAGAATAAGCAAAAACGTGATTGCACAACAACAGGGACAACAAAACGTACAACAACAGCAAAAAAGAAAGCAAAGCCAAACTAAGACAAATACGAGTCTACTCCAAAAGCAAAAAAAGCAGGAATCGAAGACGCAGCAACTTCTAACAACGCTTCAACAAGAAAAGGAACTAGCGAAGTCGAAGCAAACGCAAACGCTGGTGGTTCGGCAGCCACCAATAAAAAATACGATGATTCCTAGCGGTGCACCATTGCCCGAAGAAATAATGGATCGTGAAAACGATCTGACATATATAGTGATAGAAAAACTTTTAAAAAAATCAGTAGCGCAACAGAACAGCGAACTACAAGCCAAGCCTGTGGCATTGAACAAATCAATACTACTGGCGGCCATTAATGCGCCAAAGACGCAATCACAATTGCAAGAAGCTGAACCAATGGCTAACGTGCCCATGGAATCGAAAGAAGACAATGTTGAAACAGAGGGTGCTCAACGAATCCAACAGCGTTCGAAATCGCTAAACAACGACTGCATACAGTCCGACACCATGGAACGTCGGCATTCTGTTGCGGTTATGGCAAAGGATAATAATAGGAAAGGGAAAACTCAAACAGTAATTGAGACAATCACAATCAACGATGATGAGGATGAAGATGGGCCCATAGTTTCTCGAAGTGCTTCTGCAAGTGATGCAGATGATGAGGCCGATGCAGAGAGCAATAGCTGCATTAATCTAATTGAAGAGGACATTGCAAAGGAACAAGAAACTACTAAATGTATTAGTAGATCCTTTGAACAAATGGAGATCGATCAGAGAAGCGACACAGTGCCAACGAAAAATAGTGCAAGCGAAGAAAGTAAACAAAAACAACAAAAGACAGTAAAAGACATCGAGAATAACAATTTCAATATAGTCAAGGCCGAATCATTGCAACTATCTAAAGAAGATTTCGAAAAATCACTTCTGTGCGACGAAAAAATTCGCAATTCACCATCAAGCAGTAACGGAATTTCACCCAATAGTTCCGGCGGCCCGTTAAATCGCATTACACTAGCGCCATTTGCGCGAATTGGCAATGATTTAACTATAAGTCGGGTACGCAACTCAGCCACTACGAAGGCAGCGGCGGTAACAAATTCACGATCATTGTTGGCACCAATTCAAACTAAATCTGCGGTCAATGAGGTCGTAGATACCGATGTGGAACATAATTCAAACACACAAACTGGCTCCAACTCGCGCACCTATAGTGAAATGTTCAATATGTTGTCAGCCTTTAACATGCTCAGTTGGCGAGAACGTGTCGGATTCGCAAGCGACTCAAATCTGCGTTTTGAGTTGAATGAGTTTAATTTGCTGCAACTGCGGGAGCGTTGCGATAAGCGCCAAGGATCTGCCAACTATTTTGAACGTTCACTTTTTGAACGTCCAACACGAAGGACCGACTCTAGCGTCGACCCTTTGCTCTACCTATGCAAGCGATGCAACTGCCATGGACCCGCCTCAGAGTTTTTAGCGCCAAGTAAGCATAATCCTCTTTTACAATACCAACAACTAGAATTATTAGTTCATATTTTAATCTTTTTTTTTAATATCTTTTCAGAGTTTTGCTCAATGTCGTGCTTGCGACGCAACAGTATCAAGCGTAAGTCCTCCGGGAATTCTCATTTTGAACGCAATGACCGCAAATATCGCCGTTTAATGAATAATTCGGAGAGTTTAGTTAAAAAACCTTTTCGCTGGAGCGAATATTTAAGCAATAAGTCAAATGGCTGTGCAGCACCCATCCATCTTTTCTTTAATCCTTTCCCGATTGGACCAAATTGTTTTGAAAGAGGTATGAAGTTAGAAGCCATCGATCCGGAAAACTGTTCGCTTTTTTGTGTGTGTACAATTGTCGATGTGCGGGGCTATCGTTTGAAATTAAGTTTCGATGGTTATCCGAGCATGTATGACTTCTGGATAAATGCAGACTCGATGGATATTTTTCCACCTGGTTGGTGCGCAAAAACCCAACGTATTCTTCAACCACCTAAAGGTTATGATTCAAATCGCTTTGATTGGGATCGTTATTTGATTAAAATGAAGGCACGTGCTGCACCGTGGCACCTCTTTACTCATTTGAACTCTATGGCAATGCCTATAACAAATCCCTTTAAGGTAAGTGAAGTCGAATCCTGAATTGTTACTGGTGCAGATAAATAATTGATATTTCATTTAGGTTGGTATGCATATCGAAGCCGAAGATCTGAATGACACTGGGAAGATATGCGTGGCCACCGTTGCTGACATTTTGGATGAACGCGTTCGAGTGCACTTTGATGGTTGGGATGATTGCTACGATTTTTGGGTACACATTAGCTCGCCATATATACATCCTTGTGGCTGGCACGAAGGCCGTCAGCAATTAATTGTGCCACCGAATTACAAGCACGCTGTATTTAAATGGCCAAAATATATTAAAGAAGTCGGTGGCGATGTTGCCAATCCCGAATTCTTTGCGCCACGCGATCCCATGGACTTTAAAGCAGAAATGAAATTGGAGGTTGTCGATCAACGTAATCCTTGTCTTATACGCCCAGCTACGGTTGTTACACGCAAAGGTTACAGAATACAGCTGCACTTAGATTGTTGGCCAAGTGAGTATTTCTTCTGGTTAGAGGACGACAGTCCAGACCTGCATCCGATTGGCTGGTGTGAGGCAACTGCTCATGAACTGGAAGCACCACCGGGGTACAAATCTCGTCCTGCACAAATGCCTTGCGATGTTACTGGCTGCCGTGGTTATGGCAACGCTAGACGCTTTCATTTAAACGTTCATGCATTGCGTGACTGCTGTCCGTATGCACCGGAAAATTGGTCCACAAAAGTTGTGAAGCCAACACGAATAACTACAAACGATATTATAACCGAATTGCGAAAAACATCACAAACAATTCAACAAGAAGAGTTGGTTAAAGTAAAACAATTGCCTGTTGCCAATCAACAATCTTTAACACCGCCATTGGATGAAAATGTCAAGTTAGCAACATCGCACTTTTCAAAAGAGGAATCACCAACGCAACAGGAAGCTTCAGCTGTTGCCGTAGAGACAATGCAAACGGATGTAAAACCCTTTGAGCACGTATCGGTGACACTATCGCCTCCCTTAGTTGAAATTAACGAGCGTTGTTGTGATATTGCCAAACCTTTCGTAGTCGACTACGGTCCACGCTTCGCGCGCAATTACAAACTCTGGCAAGAAAATTCAGATTTTGACTTGGAAAATTTGACATCAAATCCGCTGTATTGGACAAGATGGGATGTATTTGAGTTCGTCGAGCGTACACTTAACTCTGAAGAAGTCGCGAAAATAATTTTTGAAGAAGATATCGATGGTCGTGCTTTTCTTATGATGAATCAAGATGACTTGACTGAACACCTTGACATTAAGTTGGGCCCAGCCATAAAACTATTCTCAACCATTATACATTTACGAATGGCTGTCGTTTGCAAGTTCAATACGATAAAGTCTGGTTTGAATATATTTGAGTCGGTGAATGATTCCATTACCGATGACGAACACACGCAATCGTCAAATGATTCCCGTCCTCGACGGCGCAAATGAATAAGATTGAAGTTTTTCTTGCACATTTTTATCCGCATTTTACCTAATTTTTCCCATGTAACATGGTAATCTACGAAAAAATTTTATTTGTTGCTAGTATAGAATACATTTTGAGTTACGTTACGTTATATATATAGATTTTTTTTGAATATATTCATTAATACAAATAATTATAAAAACCGAATCGCGCCATATATGTATGTGAGAACATCATAATCAACAATGTGTATGTACATATGAACGGATTATTTGTTATGAAATTTATGTATGTACAAACAGAATAAAGATAAAATAATAATCAAACGGAAGTTTCTTACAAATTTTATAAAATCTGTTTAAAATGGTACACAACAACTAATTTATCAAAAAAGTATACATTACTTACTCTTGTTAGACCTGTTAACTCGACATTATCAATAAATCTTTCCTTTGGTGTCAGTGACTCCAAAACTGGCAAATAGATAAGCTTTTCAATTATATACAAAGATTTGTGTAAAAAGTATTGTAACTTGGTTCTATCATTCAAAAAATAAACATTAAATGCCTTCTAAAAACGATATCCTGGTCTCTTTTTTAGTTTAACAAAAAAGAACATAAAGATAATAGTTTTATAGATTCTGGTAACCAAATTATGTATCAGTATTTTCGATATTGACTGTTCGTATCTTTCAATCTGATATTTATCATTATCTTCAAAAATTAAGGTCTCATTAAATTTGAAATTTATTTAGTTCGTACCTCTATTTCGGAAACGCCAGTAATGGCAGTTATTTGAAACCGGTTCATTTCTTACAGAGTTGCCAGCATTTAACAACTAAACTTCTGAATTGTACTCATGTGAGCACTGAATAATTTATCAGCATGTATTTAAATATGTTCTAACTGTTAAAATTATTAATTTTATTGTTAAAATATTTATTGCTGCAGTCTTGGCAGCAAAGATATTTTCCAAAAACTAATATATTTAGGTGTAATATACATGCATATTATATTTGTTTTTTTGTGTTGTGTTTTCCTCCCACTCCATACTTGGTCTATAAAAGAAGTTTTCAAATATGACGCGATGATATTTGAAAACTTCTTCGCTTCTCAACAATACTTATTGAATATTGTTTTAATTTTTATTAAAATTGTTTTAAACCTATAGCTTTGAATTATTTTAATAAAATGAGACGGTAAACGGATGTTGAATACAAAAAGAGCTGTCAAGTTTCTCGATGAAAAAAAGAAACGTAAATTAACAATAACTGTCCAACATATACTAATTTTCTAATCTTTTATTTTTACGTTTCAATCTATCCTACACTATTAAACTTAATACTAATGCTTAAATTATAACTTAAATAGACTGGTATTATTCAATACACTAAACAGGCTTGTCAACTGCAATGAATTAAAAATGTATTAAATTTTGTGTGTTTTTTCATCATTTACGTACAGCCTTTTAAAGCGAGATATACATTTTCTGAACTACCTAAAAAGTGATTAAATCTAACAAAACGATTAAAACTAAGTAATTTTACAGACGTACTTGAATTCAACACAGAGTTTTTAAGATTTCAGTACATCAAAGGTACTAAAATAACAGCTCCATATATTTGGACACACTGGTGCGCCATTTTTCACATTTTGACAGCATCGATGCCGAATAGCAAGTGAGCATAAGCACACAATACAGCAAAAAATTAAATTTATACTTAAAATATTTAAAATTCAAATTGCACTTGAGTTTCGCCTCTAACAGTGCTCACTCAGTGAATGTAATGAAAATATATTATATCTAAGTGAGAGTGTATTTGCGCCGCTAATTGCAATGCCATATATTATATACTGCATATAGAGTGTTCTGCTGGGAGTCGCTGTTTTCGTTCATGAGAATAGTGTTTACGTTAAAATGTGTTTGAAAGTAGTACTTATGTGAAAAGACAAAAGTAATTGCAAGTGCCAGCAGAAATCAAATTGGGAAAATATATTGTCTACGAAATGTGATTCCATGCCCCCCCTTGAATGTGGCTCGTTTTAGATTTTGCGGCCAAAATTGTTAGAGCGCGTTTGTCTTTTGTACACTGTACTTTAATAACATCAATGCATAACCCATTACAATTTCGGCACGAATTTACAGAGACTGTACATTGGTTAACAGAATAGACATCGGCGGGAAAAATTCATTAGAGTGACCAATTTGTTTAGTTCGTTAAAAAAAAAAGAAAGAAACGAATTTCAAATACAATTAATAAATTGTTTAATTTTAGTTAATGATCAATTTTCATCAATTGCATCGAGCTTATAACAAACTGGAATGGAGGAAATATCAAGTTTAGATTCATTCCAAACTGAAGGTGGCGACACAGCCACGCCAAGGCAGGATTCGACTACACCAAAGTTGGATGAGGAACAGACTGAAAGTCCGGGAACTCTGGAAAAAACCGACATGCCAAAATCCGTTGAATCGATTGAAGCAGATGAGACGGCAAATACAAATTCTAGGAATGAAGTTCCTATTGAAGATGAAGAACATGCTAGCGCAACAAACGAAGATGATTTTGAGCAAGTCTCAGACGGTACATTTGAAGTAGATGATAATTCACAAGAGACATCAACAGAACCCTCTCAATTAGTACGAGATGAAAGTGCAAATGATAAAACCAACGATGCTGACACAGAGACCAGCGTAAATGAAGAGGAAAAATCGGATAGATTAGAGGCCACAACTGCTGCCGATCCAGTCTCAGAACCGCAGGAGACTTTAGAATCGGAAATAGTTACAGTGTCGAATACTCCAGCAAATTTAGAAAACAAAGCGGATGAGGTTGACATTTTTGATCAGCTACATAAAGGTACATCTTCAGATACTGATGTAGTAGACGCAGCTCCGAGTAGTGAGCAGCCAAGTGCAATGGACGTTGACGAAGATGAAGATAAGGCAGATGACAACGTATTAGCTGATTCGGGTGATGTTGAAATGCAATCGGCAAATAACTCACCCAAATATGTAAATGATGGTAACGATGATGGCGCAAATATTAGTAATGTGGAAGAGGGAAAAGATGTGGTCGACGGTGATGAAGTTGCACATGAAGTTACTGAGGATGCTACATCGGAAAAAAACGATGATGAGGCAGCTGATGAGGTAGCTGATGAAGGCGCTGATGGTGATGATTTTGATCCAAATGTATCGGAGAACATCGAAGATGATGCCGAGCATGGTGATGGTAAGTGATTTCAACATAGTAAGTAAATATAATAATAAATTTGTTTTTTTTTTTTTAGAACCAGTGGAAAATGTTCAAGAGCCTGAAGAATCAGATGTGTGTCTAATACCAGATGACACGGAAACCCAAATGACTGAGGCGGAAAAAGAACAGGCCATATTAGCACGCGAGAATGCGGAAAAGCAGGAATTAGAAGAAGCTGCAGCGGAAAAAGCTATTGCGGCAGAAAAAGCTGTTGCCGCAGATCACGAAAAGGAAACTTCTGGCACAAGCGACAATCGAGAGTCATCCGCAACTGACGAAGCGCATGGTAAGAATTCCAACTAATGTAATGCAACCCAATGAAACTGTCATATTTGTTAGAAGTTTTTAAACTACTAGTAATTTATTTTTTGACAGTAGCTGCCGACGCTCAAGCTAACAAACAAGCTGGAGCCGAAGCGGATTCAAGCAGTAAAGGAGGTGAAGGTGAGCACTCCCTCATACTTCAATTAAGCCTGCTGTGCAAACAATACAAATCCAACTACTGTCATTTTAGTTCTAAACAAGCAGCCATTCAAAAAAAATTTGTGTCACTGGAATAAAATTTTTTTTTTTTGATATTCAATTGAATTGACGCTAGTTGGATTGTTATTTGAATTTACAAAAGCTTTTAAACGTGATCTTATTCTTTCCCTAGAATCAGTTGCTGCTGATGGAGCAGATCCCAACGAGGGTGATGAACAAATGTCGGAAGAAGTAGTTGGTACCACGAATGAAGCTGGGTCAGTTTCAAAAACCATAATCTCTTGGGTTGTGTCCACCGTACAGACATGTAAAAGGTGTGAAGAAGAAAAAACATGCGGTTTTCGAGTCAAAAAACTTGATGATTCCCATGGGTATGAATTCTACTGTGACCAATCATGCTGCGATGCATTACTTAAAGATAATCCGGGAAAGTATTTCATACGAAGAAAAAAATTTCTTGTGGAAGAGGTATCAAACGAGGAATCTTCGATTTCGTCTGCCTCACCCAAAACAACTGATAGAGAGCCCAGCGAAAGCGAGATTGATGAGCCAACTAACGTGGTATCCAATAGGACGCATTCTTGCCTTCAGTGCAAGGAAACAAAACAGTGCAAATATTTTATAAAACAGGAACAGGATACGTTTTACATATGTAATGATGATTGCTTTAATTTACTTAATGTTGAAGAGCCGGACAAATTTAAACTTAAACGACACTCAATACGTGTGCGCAACATTGGTGCAACGACAATCTCGAGTGGCTCGCCTGCAAAAAAGAGTAACGAATCACGCGTTGTAGCACGTACCAACGCCGAGGCAGAGGCTGCACGTCAGGCTAGAATTGAAAGCTTTAGGCGGCGCTGTTCTGAGTGTCATGAAGAAGTCGTAATTGATGAAAAACATTTACTGTGGGAGACAATGGATTTTTGCAATGAGTTGTGTTTAGGCAAATATCAACGAACTATTGGTGCCAATTGCCAGACGTGCAATGGTGAAGTGTCTCAAACGGCGTTGGGAAAGTACTGCGTACGTTTTGGATTTGAAGTGCGTCAATTCTGCTGCGCTGCATGTTTAAACGTTTACAAAAAAGGTCTAAAGACCTGCTCTTGCTGTCAGAAGGACATCTCATCGGGCAGTGAAGGTTTTTTGGCACCTGTTGGCGATAAAGAACAATTTAAGGATTTCTGTTCGCAAGCATGCTTACGCCGGTATGACGGCATGTGCAATCCAAAAAAAAAATTACGCAATGATATCTGTGCCGTGTGCAACAACGAAAAGACGGTTCGCGTTGAGATGATATTGGAGGAAAAAGAGCAATATTTTTGCTCAAATCCATGCTTTTCGGCATTCAAATTTGTAAGCAACATAGATGCAGATCAGTGTGGCATGTGTTGCAAGTATTTTGAACGTAAAAGCACAGATAACTTTACCATCTACGATGATAGTGAACCAAAAGTTTTCTGCTCACGAATTTGCATTAATGTTTTTATTATCGTCAATAGGCATATTGTCTCCTGCCAATGGTGTAAAGTAAAAAAATATAATTTCGACATGATTTACAAGCGATTGGAGGATCGCGAAATATTAACTTGTTCTCTTACCTGCCTCTCAATGTACGGCGTTTCGATGAAAGCATTCTCGCGTGCAGTTACAAAATGCGACCAATGCAGTAATGCTACAACACCACAGTACCACTTAACAATGTCCGATGCATCCATACGAAACTTTTGCACATATCAATGTGTCATGCAATTCCAGAGTCAATTCTCGCGCGTGCCACTTACGTTAGAGAACGAGTTACCATCGTCGTCAAATAACAAAACTCAACAGCAACAGAATTCATCGCATTCCGTTAACAAAAATGGCGCGCCCTTCCCTACTGGACTTCCTAAAAGAGTTAAAATAAAGTATAACCAGGTACGCTCTGTAAATTTTAAAATTTGTAGGAGCAATTTCTCACGAGTTGACAACTCCAAAAATGCATCTTGTGTTCTTTGCACTGCGCCTTCATAAAGTTGTCAACTCTGTTTAAGTGGAAGTTTACATTTACTAAAGAAAGATCAAAACCGGCAATCAAACATGAAAAAGAAAAATTCAAAAATCTGTGAAGTAATAGTTGCTGTTTGTTTGTTTGTTTCTTTTTCTGTTACGTTATGTATGTTTATTGTATGAACAAATTTTCATCCACAGACACAACCCGCTAAAAATACAACTACAGCAAGTAATAAAAAAAATTCGGGTCCTGTAGTACCAGTTATATCAACTGTAACATCACTTGCGAGTGGCGAAACAGAGGCAATGATTGGCAGTGTAACAGTACGTCGTGGCCGTGGACGGGGTCGAAAAGTGGATTCACCTCCACCCCTCGCCCCCGTTACAGGCTTTTTACGTGGTCGACCACGTAAATATGTTGATTATAGTACTCGCACGCCATCCCCCGTTAGTACATTGGGTAGTCGTCGGAGCTCGATAGCTGGTGGACAGACTGCACACTCAACAGTCGGAAATGACTATGCCGGAGTACCGCAGACCGAAACGAAAATCATCACTCTACCGCCATACCCAACGACAGTACGCAACGTGAGTACAAGTTGTAAGCCACAAGCAGTTTCGGTTGGATTCCAATGTACACCGGAAACACGAGAAATTGGAGTGCAAACCGAAAAGGACTACTCAAATAAGGTTTTAATACCGGTGCCTGTTCCAATATATGTGCCCCAACCAATGTACATGTATTCGGCACCATTTCCCGTACCAGTGCCCATTCCTCTGCCGATACCAGTACCAATTTTCATACCCACAACACGAAATTCTGCACAAGGCATACTAAAGGAAATTAAAAAAATACAAGAACGAATGCCGACCGATCCTTTAGAAGCTGAGCTCTTGATGATGGCTGAAATGGTTGCAGAGGAGAAGCACGACTCAGACTCTGATTCGGATAATGAAATAAAGCCAGACCCAGGAATCGTACAATTGCAATATAATAATACCGTTCAGCAAGATGTGGAAGTGGCAGCAAACAATACTTACGGCGAGGATGTTTTGCAAATGGCACTCAAAATGGCTACAGGGGACGATTACGATCAACAGCCTACAGTAGATCTTGAATCAGCAATGACGGCAAACACAATTTCCAATCCACCCCCCGAAATGGTCGGACATGACACAATGGGCCATATGAACGTTCATCAACTAGACCAACATATGCTAGATGCTCAGCGGTAAGAATATCTCTCAACAAATATTTTAACCAAATTCTATAGATGTCTGTTTTTAGTGTTGGTCGAGGTCGCAAACGCAGTGTAGTCGCGACGACACCGGTCACAACGCCTGCGCGTAACAACCGTTCACCAGTGAAGCGCCAACGATTACAAGAACTTGAGTCACCAATTCAACAGGTGGCTCAACATTCGCCACAGCAGCATCAACCCACAGAGAAACCAGATGCAAATATGTGTCTTAAATACACATTTGGTGTCAATGCATGGAAGCAATGGGTCATGACAAAGAATGCAGACATTGAAAAGAGTTCAATGCGCAGGCGCACTTTCAAAACCGATCTACTACAAATGACTGCCGATGAGCTTAACTATTCGTTATGTCTCTTTGTCAAAGAGGTTCGCAAGCCGAATGGCACCGAATATGCACCTGACACAATTTACTATTTGGTTTTGGGTGAGTAAGATTTATTTTATTTAGTTGGGACTATACCTAAAATCAACTTAATTTTGCGTGAAGGCATTCAACAATATTTGTATGTAAACGGTCGCATCGACAACATATTCTATGATCCATATTATGAACGATTCACCGAATGTCTGGACGAAGTTGCGCGCAAGTTTTCAGTGCTCTACAACGACTCACGTGAATATTTGAACAACGAAAACAAAAGATCAGTATTTCTTACTAACGATTTTTTTATTCATTGGCTTTATAGAATATATTGTGACTCGCGTAGAAGAAGAACATCTCTGGGAGTGCAAACAACTAGGAGCACATTCACCACACGTCCTGTTAAGTACACTTATGTTCTTCAATACCAAACACTTTAACTTGACGGTTCGTATAGTAAAAATAATGGCGAAAATACTTGATGAAAATATTTGTATGAATTTCAGACTGTAGAAGAGCACATGCAGTTGTCGTTTTCACACATAATGAAGCACTGGAAGCGTTCGGCGCAAAACGCAAAAATGCCAGGCACCAGAAACGTATTGTTACGTTTTTATCCACCAGCAGCAAGCTCTGGTATGCCAAAATAAATAAAATCTTATGTAAGTGTCGTATTGATTTAAAATTTTTTTTCTTTATAGAAGCTAATCCACGCAAGAAAAAAGTCTACGAA
This sequence comes from Phortica okadai, assembly GCA_034638295.1. NCBI lineage: Eukaryota > Metazoa > Arthropoda > Insecta > Diptera > Drosophilidae > Phortica > Phortica okadai. The sequence goes on along the minus strand of CM067849.1, from coordinate 526,172 downwards.
CAACAAGAAAACGAAGAGAATCCTTTACGTTGTCCAGTGCGTCTTTATGAATTTTATCTTTCAAAGTGGTAAGCATGAAATTATTAAAAAAACTGATTTTAAGCTAAGTGATACTTTTTTATTTTCAGTCCGGAAAGTGTTAAAACGCGCAACGATGTGTTTTATCTACAGCCAGAACGGTCATGTGTGCCAGACTCGCCGGTGTGGTACTCAACACAAGCGCTCAGTCAAGACTCTTTACAGAGAATGCTGCATCGTGTAAAAATGGTTAAGGAAATTAATATTGCGTTACTTACAAGTTAATTGGCCTTAACATAAAAACTTACAATTGCACAATAAAGGGATTACGAGAATACATCAATGCTAGACAAATTATGAATTCGCATTCAGAGAACATTGTTCGACATATTTTGTAGTTTTACATTTTTAAATTTGCATGTAAAACAATTTTGGTGCTCAGAACGTAATGCACCTAATTTACAAATAAGCCACATTTTAACCCAATCCCAATAAAATTTCAATTATCTAATCAAAAACTAACGTAATAAAGTAGTTTAACCATTTTGTGTTTATGATTTGCATATGTTTAAGCAGTCGTTTTGGTTATATATTAGTCATTATATTACAAAATTTATTAGCACATAAGCGGTTTATTGTATAAATTGCAAAATGTTTAAAACCTAAGTAGACATACTATTAGCTTACTCAAAGTAAACTTGTTTATTAAAAAAAAAACAAAAAAAAAATAAAAAATTCACTAAAATTAAGCCTTGAGGCGTTTAAAGAAATGTAAACACTCATAAATAAGCTTAATGTTTTCACACTTTTTTGTTCTGATACACATATTACAAAAATTAAAAAAAAAACAGAGCCGTCTAGACACCACATTATAGTTGAATGTGAATACGGCAAAAAAAGATGAAAGTTTCAATTGTAAAAATAAAGATTTAATATATCATAAATGTCGTGTGTTATTAACTAACATCGTCAAAAAGTACATGTCTTTTGAAGTCTACTTTAACACACACAGAAGTAAAATAAACATAAATTTGTATAATAAAACAGTGTATAAAAGCAAAAAAACATGGCATTTTATTAATTAAATCGAGATAAAGACAAACATTTCAGACAGTCCAGATGAAGCCATCATTGTTTAACCTTCTTTGCTACGACACACTTTATTATTTGAAGTTGTTTGTGGGTAAAATTATGTATTGTTTAAAATAATAAAGTAAATACAAATGGAAACTCAAAATTAACTATCAACACTTTTTTACAAAGCATAAGCAATCGATGTTTTCGGATTTGACATTTCGGACAAAATCTCCCCACTTTACCACTCCGCATCGCCATTGGACTTTTGAAATACGTAATCTTTACCGCCCATGTTCATAATGCCATCCTTTAAATAGAACTTCCATTTATTGCGTGAACGCGTTATCTGTAATGAAGACCACAAAAGATCACAAAATCAATAAAAGCCTTAGATTTCTCAAATATAAGATTACTTTGTCATATTGACAGACTATCACGTTGTCTGTGTCAAACATTTCGGCATTATCCTCATCAGTAACATCGTCTTCACTGTTTAAGGGCTCTTCTTCAGCGGCATCTTCATTCTCAACATCATCGTCATCATCTTTGTCAATGTCGTCATCATCATCATTATCCATATTATCATCACTCTCTTCACTCTCGTCTTCATCCGATGTGTCGAGAGCACCGTCTAGCTGTTTTGAAGCATTAAGACTCTCTGTTGGAACACGTGTATAAAACCATTCGTTAATTTAACAATCAAATTTATCACATACTTTGAATATTGGCATTACTTAGTGCCGCATTGACGTGCTGTTGTAGTACAGATGAGGCCAGTGGAGTGGGTAAACCCATAATCGACGAAATAAGCTGAGCCGTCAGAATTTGTGTAAGTTGATTTTCCTGCAATGCTGACGCTGGAACCTGTATCGTAAGCACACGAGATTCCGTATTCAATGTGCCAGGTTGTGCGGGAAGCGTTATCTGTAACATCAACGTTAAAAAAATCTCTTTGTTATTTAAACTCTCTTAAAGATACTCTTGGTACACTTACGTTGACAGGCATTATACGATTTGGATCAAGCGCGGCTACAATTGGTATAGTAGATGATGGTGATGCCTGCTGTGTTGTGTTTTGTTGCTTTTGAAGCATAGAGGAACCAACCGTTGGATGCAAAGGAGGTGGATTCTGCTGTGTCACTTCTTGTTTAACTACGAGTCCATTTTTCATAGCACCGATATTTGTTACTGGTGGTTTCGAATTAATCAATTTACCATCATTGACTGAAGTCAACGTTGTGGTTGCTCCTGTGCTCGATGCTGTTGTACCAAGCTGTGCAGCAGCGGCTGCAGCCGCAGCTTTTTTTGCTTTAGCCACGGCAGCCTACAAATATAGTACTTAATTATATTCGGTTTCTTAACTTAATACACAATCATTGATTTTACCTTCGAAAGCTGTATTTGATGGTTTAGGCATAGACATTCGACATTCCAACCGCGCGACAATGTACGAAGTTGTTGTTGTAATGAAGAAATTATTGTTTTTTTTTTAAATAGACGAAGGAGAAAAATAGTAGTAGATCAGTAACATTTGGTCTTAAAAATGTTCATATATGACTGACACTTGCTAACACACATACAAAAACATACATATATAATACATATGTGCATATTAATATATGCACATCCAAATGTACATATAGGAACAATAAGCACATTTAGTTACATTACGTTTGGCGGCAGCGCTCACGATTTCTACCAATTATTTGAACACCACTTTGAAACGAATACACACCTTGCTTACCTTTGGGTTGTTTGCAACAATTGGCGGAGGTTGCGATTCGCTTGGTTCAGGATTTGATTCCACTGCTTTACTTGCCATTAATTTGTTTCGCCATATCAATTTCATCTCCTGCAATACCTGCTCGTCAACGCCTTCGTCTAAAAACGCATCGCGTACATTTGTAATCACATCATCAATGACTGCTTGGTACACTTTAAGCTAAAATTTGAAAAGAAGCGCTTAGTTATAAAATCAAATAAAAAAATCTATAAACATAAGATGCAGACCCCAGAATTTGCTGTTTGATTTCGCATAATAGAACTTGTTTATAGGTTGCTTTTGTCCAATAAACTAAAATGATGTCGAAGTAATGATTTAACGGGACTATTCCTTCAACTGACACAATTACCAACAGCTGATATTTAAAAATGTAACATACATTGTAATATGTTAAATGTATGTATTACATATTTTCGATAAGAAAATCCAAATCAGAGCTCCTCGTATAATATAAAACAGTTTTAATTGCTTGTCTAAAACTTATCCCCTAATTTCTAAGTATACTGTAATCAAATCCAGATAAGGCCACAATTGTTCAATAAATTGCAATAACTTTGCGTGAAGTTTTGCATCATGCGAAAAATATTTCTTTAATATGGAAACAATTTTGTACAGAAACATAATACAAAAATGCGGCACCTGAAGATGACCGGCATACACGCAGTACAGCCAAGTGCACTCAGGGGTTGATGGCTCAGCTGCAGCTAAATTATTATTGTGCGAGGTGTAAGTAATAAACATTGGAAATATAAAAATAAATTCATGTTGGCCTACAAACTTCTCCCTATATAAAATAAGAAATTTGTGTAAAAAATCTAATAGCATGTCACAACATACTGATCAGCTATTAAGAGTTTTTGCATCGTCCGTGTTGATTGGGTTTAAAGCCTGCTTACCACCGAAGTTTGGCATAATGCCATTTGCTGCACTTTCTTCTCCGCCAGCTTGAAGCAGTTTTCAGTAAACTAAACTTTATTAAAATAGACACAATAAAACTTAGTTCTTAAATAAGTAAACAAACTCGTCCTCGCAAACTTCCTCAACTCAATCAAATTAAATAAATATTAAAACTAATTCTCGGTATAATTTACTACACGCAATAACTCCACACACGGCTTTTAATCATTGGTTAGCACTGCAAACAGTGTTGCGAAATCAGCCATTTTCCAGTTTTTCTCCCCATTTTTTAGACTGTACAGTCGAAACCCTGGTCTCTTTTAAGAATGTTTTCAGTTATTGAGTGACGCCTATTTTAATGATCGATTTTGCCACTCGGATCCAGTACAAAACAAATAACGAAAATTTTACCTTATTGGTGTTTTTTTTTTACTTTAATGTACTGCTACCATCAACCACCGCAACAAAACAACATGATTGAAATATCTCAAATTTTCCGTGTCTATACCTACTCATTCGTCAATATGTTGTTATGAAGTAGAACAGAGTTTTCATGCGCTGTGTTTCATACGCTTGCGGCCATATCATCGTGACTAACCCTCCTGTACCTATATATCAAGAAAGATTTTACTCAATATTTTGAAATAATTAGTAAATTGTTGAACTAAAAAGTTGTCATAAGATTTTCATGGACCCCCCTTCCCCCTTGGTGAGATTTGGATAGATTTCGCTAAACCCAAAGTTTCGCAACACTGGCGATTCAACTATCTTCTTATCTTAAGATTTTGTACTCGTTTTTTTTAATTTATCGTGATAGCGTTGTAAATAATTAATATACGTAATTATATATATTATTTTCTCTTTAATTTTATTTATTAAATCTTAGTCAAATACATTAAACAACATAACTACTTTAAAATCAACAAGTTGTAAGTCTTCTTAAAACGTTAGTAACTGAATCATTTACATTGATTCAATGACTCATATTAGGTTATATGTCACTGACATCCGGGATGGTTTACATCTATGAGTTGCCGTTTTCTGTGCGCCAGGAGATAAGCTCTTATCTTGATGACTTGAATCTGTGGGAACGTCTGGCATCTCTAATGCAGCTAAAACCGCAACAGAAAGAGTTAATCAGAAGGCAGCAGGCACGTAATTCCCCTACCAACGCTTGTCTCGACATTTGGGGAAGCATATACAATCACACAGCGAATGAGTTGCTAATATTGCTGAACAGGTGAGTAAGCAATGTTCATGCTTTAAAAACGTCTACAATTTGTTTTTAAAGAATGCATTTACCAAAGGTTATGGTTATACTGCATGAGTATGTTGACGTCAGACACAGGCGCCTTATTACGAAAGTGTTGAGAGAACCGAACGTTAACGGCACAAACGCTGGTGTCAACAATCATGACCGAAATGGAGACGCAGTTGATAATGGAAACTCTTCGACCGATCTTAGTGTGAGCAAAGTGATTAATAACGTCAAACCAATAACTGAAGTTAACTACAACGATCTAACTATCGGTACAAATTATTGGAACGAAAATAACGTGTTAGGCAAAGGTGGCTTCGGCAAGGTCTATAAAGGCAAATGGAGCAAAGTAAATGTTGCTATAAAAGTAATGGATTTCAAACAACGCAATGGAGAATCAGACGCAAAAGTAGAAAAGCAGCAAAGCCTTAATGAACTAAAGCATTTAATGACGCGCTTACATCCAAACATTGTTGATCTCTATGGGTATTGTATTAACGGAGGCAAACAATGTCTTGTATATCAATTAATGGAAGGGGGTTCATTGGATAGTCGACTTCAAGCCGATGCGCCGCTCACTTGGCAACAACGTTATAAAATCTGTCGAGATACTGCAGCGTGAGTAGACTCCCTTTTCTCAACTATGTAAATGTGAATGACTTTTCTCTTTTCAGTGGTATTAATTTTTTACATACAAGTCGTGATGGTAAACTCATTGTACACTGTGACATTAAACCTGGCAATGTTCTCCTAGACGAAGTTCTTAACGCTAAACTTGGCGACTTTGGCTTGGCTCGAGAAATTCCTCAAGGCAAACCGTATAAGGTGTCTAAAGTTTACGGCACTAAATTCTATTTACCAAAAGAATATGTGCACAACAAATTGTTGAGTGAAACTATCGATATCTTCAGCTTTGGTATAGTACTTCTTGAAACGTTTACAAACAAAAGGATAAATGCCAATCCAGATCTTCGTATTAAGATGTCAAATCTCCTACAAAATGTCAACGATGTATCCAGTATCCAAGATCTACAGAAGGGATTGTCAGAATTTTTACAAAATTCAAACGGTGTGTACGGATCATGTATCAAACCGCCTATACCAGGTTCAGAATTGAACATGTTCTGTTACATAATTCAGTTGGCTATCGATTGTACCAAAGAAAAATCTGTTGATAGGCCACCTAATATGGAGATGGTAATTGAGACACTTGACAAGCAAAATTTCCAGCGGTAAACACTATATAGTGAAATGAAAAAACAAATTGTGATAAAATTTTAATTTTGAATAATGTTATTGTCAAATTTTATACTCCTTTGGATCGAAAATTTTTTTTTAAACAAAAAATAAATATAATATGTTGTGAATATTTCCATGTTTCATACATTTACATGTGACATACACAAAATATATTTTTAGCAATTCCACGAACAATTTCTGAAGCCATCAAAATGAATTTGAAAAATTCCAAGTTTTTTAAGCGTATCCAAGAGCTGAGGCACTTAACACGAGATAAGGTTGAAAAAAGTCAAAACCAAGGGGCGCATATTAAGCGAAAAATTAATATGGCACTGACTGAGCGTTTGAATAATGACTCCCAAGTCGACTGGTCATCCACGTCACCTGTTGCAAAGTCTCCCAAATATTCCAGATCACCAAGACGTCGTAATAAGAAATCCAAGGGGTTAACCGACGTTGGTAGCTATCGAAATAACAAGAGTAAGACCAAACGTGTCGAAGGGGGCGATGGCAATAGTCTGATATCCGAACAGATATTGCCAGTCGGCCAAGAAGACGAAGACAAATTAAATGGACTGATACAGCTGAACAATATATGCTTCCGGGTAAAGTGCGATACGCACCGCTTGCAGCCATCAGCGGATGATGGCCCTTCGATAAGGTAAGTGTCACGATCTTGGTGAAATTGTGAATTAAACACTTATTACGGCCCTTCAGCGATACCAAGAGTAGCATTTGCGTAGCAAATTCACGCTACGGTATGATAGGTAAGATTTCCAAAGCACTTGGATTTAAATTGGTTAAAGAGACAAAGTTGTGGAACATTTTGTGGTCGGATTCGTTTCCTGGCGTTGAGCTTTTCAAAAACATGAAACGATTTCAGCAAATAAATCATTTTCCGGGAATGATCGAAATTTGTCGCAAAGATTTATTATCTCGAAATTTGAATCGTATGTTAAAATTGTACCCACATGACTATAAAATTTTCCCGAAAACGTGGATGCTCCCAGCTGAGTAAGTGTTTCGCTGTATACCAGTTTTAGATAGAGGCACAAATTATAATCGATTACAAATTGTTAGTTACGGCGATGCAATGTCATTCGCCTTGTTGCATAAGCGCACGTTTATACTCAAACCCGACTCGGGGGCACAGGGTCGTGGAATTTGGCTTACAAATGATTTAAAGACGATCGGGCTCAATGAACGTCTCATTTGTCAAACTTACATAAGTAAGGTTAGTTTAAAAAAAGATTTAAGTCCTTTTATTCAAATAATTACAAAGCCAATTTTAAAATCCATTATTCAATACTTCTTGTTTGGACGGTTCTTTTGGTAAAAAAAAGCCATTGCTTATAGATGGTTACAAGTTTGACTTGCGAGTCTACACACTCATCACATCGGTGGATCCACTGCGAATTTTCGTTTATAATGAAGGTCTCGCGCGGTTCGCAACAAACAAATATTCAGAGCCAACACCTGGGAACAGCAATGACCTCTACATGCATCTGACTAATTACTCGGTCAATAAACGAAACTCGCACTACGATCTCTGCGACAATGAGAACTGCGGAAGCAAACGCAAGCTCAGTGCAATTAATAACTGGATGATTCGACATAACTATGACGCTGACGAGTTTTGGGCTAATGTTGATGACGTTATAATCAAAACTGTGCTAAGCGCTTGGCCAGTATTAAAGCACAACTATCATGCATGCTTTCCAGGTCATGATAAGATTCAAGCCTGTTTTGAAATTCTTGGCTTTGACATTTTGGTTGACTGGAAATTAAAACCGTATATATTAGAGGTTAACCACTCCCCCAGTTTTCATACCAACGAGCAGGTCGATCGCGAAGTAAAACGGCCACTGATAAAAGATACGCTGACACTCGTCAGCACAGTTTTAGCTGACAAGAAGCAAATACTACGAGAGGATCGTAAGCGTGTGAAACAACGTCTTCTGAAAACGCCTCTAAAAGGAGACTTGTAAGTCTTTAAGATTGGTTTAAATGTTTCACTTGCCATAAGCTTGCCTTATTTCAGCACTCAACGTAGCAACCATACAAAGAGCCGATCAAATCCGAAATTAAATGTTAGAAAAGAAGATGAACTCTATAATAAAGACGATCACCCGTTGGGATCACTTGCTCAACAAATAGCTTGGGAGGAGAGCCATTTGGGCAATTTCCGACGTATAATGCCGCCGACGGATCCCGACAAAGCCAACTATTATTGTAGATTTTATGGCCAGACCAACCAGGTTTCAATTTTTGCGGAAACAGCAGCAAGCAAGAAACGTGAGGATTTAGCTAAAAAAATGCGTATGCAAATCGAAGAGAAGAAAGCACGACAACTAGAATTGCTCAAAGGAAATGCACGGCGTGAGGAAAGAAGCCGAAAAAGACGAATTTTACTGCCGCGCTCGATTAGAGAGAAACATCGTTTAATTAATTGTCGTTTGCAAGAAAATTGGACGCCGGGTTTTATATCTGATGCAGAAGAACGCTTGCGTCGTACTTGGCTTTCAATGCGTACCGAGGCCATGAAGAGTCTCAAGATCATGGAGTCTGTAAGTAAAGATATGAGTTTCGTTATTTGAATCAATAATAAATATATCATTTTTCCGAAGATTTATCTTCACTTATACCTCTCAGGTTTTCTAACGAATACCGATATTATCACATATCCACAATTATACCATAACCTTCAGAATGGCCATGACATTCTTCAAGAAGCCGACACAAATTAAAACCGTGCAGCCTGATGCCTTCAGTGGCTTCTTAATGGAAATATTTACAAATTATATGTTATTGGTGGACAAGGCTTTCGTTGTTAGACTTTTTAATTTATTTTTTGAGTGAAAAAATAATGAAAATTATGCAAATTTTTTAAATTAATAAAAAAAAAAAATAATAAAATTTGTAGCAAGGAATCCAAAAATTAAATGTTTTGTATGCGATAAAAGATCCGGACTAAACGTACTCGTATTAAAAATGTTTAATTTATTCATTACTAACAAAAGTAATTGTTGATTTATTTGTTGTTTTTAATTATAAATAACTTATGGTTTCGTTAATCTATAAAGTTAATTGTTATTTATTTTTTGGGTTTATCTTTTTACATATTTGAATTTTTCTGCGCGATAATTTTCCTTCGTTTAAGAAGCGTTCCATATTTAAATTTTATATCCTAGTTAGATTTCTTTCTTCATATTTGTGAGTTTCTGTTTTCTCATTGCATTCCTGCAATTATATGTTCAATATGCACTTTGTCCTCAACTAATCAATCAATTCGAATTAATAAATACGTACATAAAAAAATTGCAAAACACACAGGTTGCAACCAATTTCACAATGATAATTTCGTTTCGCTAAAGATATTTTTATATTTAATTCTTTTTTATTGTGTATTATTAATTATTGTTGAAATACAAATGTAATATTAGCTTTTTGTTCACTTTAATCCTAATTAATTTTAATTTAGTGTAATTTTTGTCGTTTAAAACTTTTATAATACAAACTAGATTGTTTCAAACTTATGATTCGTCACTCAATGTTGTGGGCGTAGTCAATACTTTACAATTGGTTTTTCTTATGTCAACAGTATAGTGTTTTCGGCAAAGGCAAGTGGGGATGTGAGCAAAGATTTACATTTAAAGTGGACATTGAATATAACTTAATACAGTTGTCGCAATTTGTTTTTGATTGATGTCTGCGTTTTATTTTTTTGTTATTCCAAAATAGCTTTTCGATGACAATTGAATGCAACTTAATTGAGTGGATCGGTAAAGACCACCGTAACAAAATCTCATAGAGATTGGCGGCGGCAGATTTCATCTGCTTACTGCTGACCGCATTTAGGGTCGTGCGTCAAAGAATCGCGATTTTATTTTAATTGCTTAAATTCTACAATTAAAATAGTTGGTGTTTGTGTAATTTACAATGGGCGAGGCGAGCGTGTGGGTGACGATGTGCTGAAGGCTTTGACGAATCAATGCTTATCTGTTTTCGCCATCGTTGTTGTTCGTAATAATTGTTATAGTAGGAATTTCAATCCACTTGGCGTTACTTTCAGTCGTTTAATCGTTGTGGCTTCAACATTTGAACTTTACCATGGGTATATGCTTGGAAGACAGACACTTGTCACAGCACCACTCCGCATACACTTCTTTATTGAGCATTTGGAAAGCAGCCTCCGTAAGGCCCACACAGATTCTATTGAAGGGTAAATATAATATATTAATATTCTGAATAAAAATAAAAGAAATTCGAAAATTACCTGTGAAAGAAAAAATTACAACCGGATTCACAAAAAACTGCCTCATCATTGTCGTTGACTTCTTTGTGGCACATGCCGCATGGATATATCGGCGGCGCATTAGGATTTTGCGGATTGAAAACCATTGGTTGCCCGGGCGGGTACATTTTGCCTGCGCTCATTGTCATAGGTTTAGGACCACCTACTGGCATTGGCCCGCCCATAGGTCCACCCATGCCGCCCATTGGGCCGCCAGGTCCCATTGGACCACTACCAAACATATTTGGGCCAGGTCCTCCCATAGGATTGTGATGATGTGGATGGTGGGGTGGTAAGCCATGCGGATGCGGTGGACCGTTCATACCACCAGGACCTGGACCTGGTCCCGGCACACCACCCATGTGCCCGTGACCCATATGCGGGCCAGTACTGCCGTGAGCACCCATCATGTGTGGATTTGGTCCGCCATGCCCACCCATGTGTGGTGGCATACCACCCGGTCCATGCATTGACCCTGGACCGCCGCCCATCATATGTGGCGGGCCTCCGGGATGGTGGTGGGGATGATTCATAAGTTGAGGGTGCGAGTGCGGTGGACCAAGATGTGGTTGTTGAGGTGGCAGCATTTGATTCAGTCCAACACCCATTCCTACTGGACCAGGTGGCCCATGCATTTGAGGACCCATCATCCCGTGTGGCTGTTGCGATTGTTGCATAGGAACGTTGGGGTTCATTTGTTGACCCATTGGTCCAAGCATCGGACCATTGTTATTGTTATTATTGGGCGCTCCGGACAGTGCAGGCGATTGGAGCGGACTTGGTCCTGCGTTTTGAACGCCTGGACTCGGTCCAGGACCCGCACTTCCACTTAACGAGTGATGAGGTGACATAGCTGGCGGCGCTGGTGAAGACGTAGGCACTGACGTTGTCGTTGATGTTGCTGTTGCTGTCGGTGTTGATGTCGCTATTGATGAGGTTGCAGATGTTGAGCAAGACGTGGACGTTGACGAAGACATTGGGCTTGGGCCATTCGATTGTAACGAGTTTGGCACACCCAATCGTGATGCGGCAGGCGAAAGATGATGATTTTGATTGTTGTTACTATTATTACTGTTGTTATTGCTACTACTGCTATTGCTGGGATTGCCAGGAGTCATAGCTGCGGGAGAAACGCCGCCACTTCCAACTAATCCACCGGAACCCGGCCCGGGTCCAGGTCCTGGTCCACCCGATAAGTGACTATGACTCGTTGGACCGTTACCGAGCGGACTGTGCAAAGATGGCGGACCCATTTGTCCATTATTAATGTGTGACGGTGCTTGCTGCGGGTTAGGTGCTTGTTGTGTTGGCTGTTGCGCTTGTGATTGAGGTGGTGGACCAAGAGGACTTCCAATTGCATTACCCATCGGAGAACCCATCGGCAAAGAGTTCATTGGCGAACCTTGGCCAGGACCGCCAGCTCCACCCATTGGTGAACCCTGCATTGCTCGCGGGCCGTTGGGTCCATTTGGTCCGCCCATTGGTGAAAGGCCTCCCATTCCCATGTGATGTGGCGATATGCTTGGACCTCCCATGTTGCCCATAGGACTCATTCCTCCCATTGCTGCCATTGCACCCATAGGGCTGCCCATTGGCACACCCCCCGGTCTTCCATGATTCATGTGTGGTGGTAGTCCAACACCAGGACCCATTGCGTGAGGATGAACATTTGGACCCATTGGACTCATACCACGCATCGGTGGCGGTCCTCCCATATGATGGGGAGGAACATGTGAATGCGGGGGCGGCCCTCCAGGATGATGTGGATGCATATGCGGATGCATATGAGGTGGTGGTCCAGGACCTAAGCCCATTCGATCTTCCCAATGTGGGTGTCCTCCAAAATGGCCGCCGCCTCCTGGTCCTCCTGCGCCCATTTGATTCATCGCAGCCATAGCAGCTGCAGCTGAGCTCGACATTGTTGAAATCTGTGGGCTATCATCAAAAGGATTTGATGCTACGATAGTATCACCAAAGCCTCCCATTGGTGGCGGCGGCAGCAGATCCTGAGGGGTTGGTGGCGTTACTTGCTGTTGTTGCATAGAGTTTGCAGCAGCTGCTGCTGCTGCGGCTGCCGCAGCGGCCGCTGCAGCTGAGTTGGCGGCATTCGATGTCTTTCGCCTCTTTTTGGGATTGCTTGGCGCCGAAATGATATCCGTTGGAGGCGGCGGCTTAAAATCGGGGGGACATAAGCCTCCCGCGGGACCCGGCAAACGATATGGAGCCATACCGAGATTATGGGTCATATTTGCGGTATTTTTCTTCCGAATGGTGGCAGCTTTTCTTTACCGACTCTGTTAAAAAAATGATTTAATGGCGTCGCTTATACCTCTGCTATGCAGCGCGACGCAGGTGAAGTGCTATCAAACCTTTAGATTTAAAGAATGCCAATGTCCGTTTTGCTTTTTCTTGATCTATGGCACAAATCTTGCACTCAGTTTGTTTGTTTAAATTGTATAGCTTTTAGTTATTCCATTTGGTCACAACCTTCGATGCTAAAGGTTCGCTGTTGCAAATTTGTGTTATACATGTGTACATATGTAGGTCAATTATTTTGGGAATGTTTACTGGATCATAACTGAAACTAGTCGTTCCCATGAAACAATTCTTGTGATAGTCTATAATTTCGATTTTTTAGGAAGTCCGCGTCCTCGAGCATTTCATGCAATTTAAAGTTGGCAACACCACGCGCATATGTCGTCGTCAGCGTTGTTGGAGCGCCAAGCACCTGCAGCCACGCGAGCACAAGATTTTCTCAATTTGGATTCCAATTCAAGCAAGCTTCAGCTTTTTCCAACAATTAACAATTATGACATAAAAGCAATGCATAGAACAACAGTTTTATATCATTCCCGCAATAATTTTCGCGTTGTATATGTCGTTTGTTCTTCCTCTTCTTAGTTTTATGTTCTTTTCTCGCACCACCGCCACGGATGAATTTATATTTTTTTTAACGATTCAATCGTTTTTTTCTGGTCAGGAACATATTTTCTCTTATAAGATGCACACTTACAATTCGAAACGAAACACAATACAGTTACAAATACAATTACAGTTACGACTTAGTTGGTTTTCTGCATCTTTTTGCATTTCGGTTTTGGTGGATTTCTTGTTGATATAAACGCGGCGCGGCTGCTGCAATTTTTTAGTAGCAATTAAAAGTAGTACACTGCCAAATATAGCGTTCGACAAACGGAATTGCTACAAGATTTGCATTCTTAGCCAGTCGACGTCGTGTAGACTACACTCAAGTAACTATATTTCTTTTTTATTTTAAGCAATGCCAACTTAGATGGTAGAAATTATTTTTTTTAACTATATTACTTGAAGCAAGCGAATCGCTGTAAAAGTTAAAAAACTGTATGTTGAAACGAGACAGAACACCATTTAATGGTTTAATTGTATTGACGTTTGTTAGAACGAGAAAGCTATGGTTTACCCGGCAATGAGATCTGCCAACTTAAAATTACATTTAATGGGTTGTCATCTCACTATTAAGAATCTTCCTTGATAAACATCGAAATACAACGTTTTCCAGACCGATAACCAGTCGGTGAAAATGGCGCCATCCACCAAGAGACAAATAACACCGATAACCGGACTTTAGCGCGTCTGACTTAATTTGAAAACCGATGTCTTCCGCTTTCGCTTTGGAGCTGCTTGGTTTTCAGTCTCAGATAAAAAAAAATAAATAAAATGTCAGCAAAACAATTGCCAAAAAAATATCTTAAATTCAGAAAAATACCAGCGAAACTTTGTCTTTTTTGCTTCCCGTGCATGTCTGCCTACCCCGCTGACTTCTTAACTCCTTTTACCCATAAGCTCAACAAAAGCCGTCGTGTAAATAGGGTATTACGCAGTGGATTGAAGCGCGTCCGACTTAATTTGAATATAATTTTTTTAAATTCGTATTTTGGAGAATAATGTGGTCAATTTTTGAGCAATCTGCCGTGGAAGACGAAACTATATCAAATACTTTTTCGTCACGTGGAATTTTCAAAATCAGCAGCGATGATGAGGTGGGTAAGCTGAAGGATATTAACTGCAATTTTAATGTTTAACTTTTGTTTTTGAAAGGCCAAAGAGTACCCAATGGTACACGCATCTGTGCAAAACCTCAAAATGGCTATATCCATCGACAAGAGTATTACTCTGCTTGAGGACGAAATGGTGGCCAAATGCAGTTCATTAAGCTTTAATTCAGATATCGATGTGATCACTATATCAAACAGTGGAAACTTGATTGTGTGCGGTCTCCGAGACGGGGAAATACATGGAGTGTTTATTAAAGGAATATTGCTCTTTAATGTCTGCATCAAAGTTGAGGATGTTCATTTGACTGACAAAACATTTTCCAATTTGCAACAATTGGATAACAGATTTTATTTCACATGCACAAATGGTAGTGTATATTGGTAAGTCGCTAACAAAATTTATGAAACAACTTTATACACAATTAAAAAATAGTCTTAGCGAAATTGATGAAAAGGCTCTGGAGTCAAATCCTCTTCTCAATGTCAATGAAAATGAGAGCATAGCACACGACAAAAATATTTTGGATGATGTGATCATACAGCGTAAATCTACCGGACGAGCCATGGGCGAAATAAATACTGCTTTGTTGCTGAAGGCTTACTCTTCGGGCTTGAATATAGACGAAAACAAAATGCTCATAACTGGTTCACATTGCACGGTGAATTTTCGAACCGATTCCGACGATTTGACTCGTATTACCCTGCCTGATCATTTTTCGGGGCTTAAGAATCTGTACAATCTGGAGCATTTCGTGTAAATATAGTCTAAGACGTTTAA
This sequence comes from Phortica okadai, assembly GCA_034638295.1. Classification (NCBI taxonomy): domain Eukaryota; kingdom Metazoa; phylum Arthropoda; class Insecta; order Diptera; family Drosophilidae; genus Phortica; species Phortica okadai. The sequence goes on along the minus strand of CM067849.1, from coordinate 510,794 downwards.
TATAAGCGAATGAACCTGTTTTTTTTTTTTTCTTCTAGACTGGCACTTACTAATTCTGGTCATTTGCTGGAGATTTGTCCATTCACACGATCAGTATCCTTGTGCGGTCCATTTTGCGTGGGCGAAAGTGTTCTCATTGAAGACATGTTAGTAATGGAAAATAATGATGAGAATATCGAGTTATTACTTCTTACTAAGCCGATTGATCGAGAACGTTTTATTAAAATAGTGGAATATCCTTGTAAGTTTCAAACAAATGTTGGTTGTCGCTGAATTGGATTTAAGAATTTGATTACCTCGATATATTTGATATATTTTCACTCTTAGCGTTTAAATGCAACAACGAATTGGACGTTTCGGAGCACTCTTGGTTAGTACGTCAATCGAAGAGCGCGGTTAATCTATACTATTTGACTGGAAAGAATATGAACAACGCAAATATACCAACTGAAGTAGAAATGGTTTTAGTCTCGGAAACGGAACCAAGCGAACGCTTTAAAAAACTTATTGCTAAAGGTCATCTAAAAGAAGCCGAGGAATTCGGAAAACAGTTTGAACTTTGTCTCCAGCCTATTTTTGAAGCCAAGGCCAAACGAATTCTGATTGAGCTTTCAAACTCAAAGGAAGTATGTATATAAGAAGTATATATAAATATTGCTTAAAATACAACAAACGAAAATATATTTTTTATGATTGATAGAGTAACTCGGCATCTATGGAGCCACTATTTGAAAAGTTAAAAGAACTTATATCCGAAATTGAAAGCTCTGAATTTTTCAAGAAACATCGAATGATTAACTTGCCATCAAGGCAAATTTTCGAAAGATATTTACGTGAGATTTTGCCACGTTTCGACAGTACAGTAAGTTCTTTCAAAATACTTTTTGTGGCTCTCAATTTCAGTTGCTTTCTTTAAATATAATTCAGGTAGACTATGTGGACATATCAGAAATTAATGAACAATTACAACGGTTAAAGACGCTAAAAATTATAGATCCTTACGAATGTGATATGGAATGGCAAAAATTTGTGTACCACCCGAATTTGGTGAAAATGATTAAATCACTTTTCCAATCGGACATACCAAAAGCAAGTCTTATTTGGAGACGTCATTCATACAATATGGCGCCACATCTGAATGAGGAGGAACTACGTAGATTACTCAAGTTATTTCCAAGCGATACGGAAGCATTTAATGTTGTTCTTTGGCTCCGTCAATTTGTGCCAACTGTAATCAACACACATCCTGGTATTATGCCTTTTATTACGGAATGGAGTATTCAGAAAACTCGCTCATTACAATATGCGGACCATTGGCCTGAAATAGGATTAGAGTTCTCTACAAAAATAATGGAGATTTTTGAGGATATCGAAATTATTTACACGTAAATAGACACCAATCTGTTCTTTTTAATGTTATTCACATATATATATTTTTTCAAGCGATGTACGCCGGAAGCACGATCAGAATATAAACAAATTGCGGGTTTTGGTTAATCAATTGCAAGAGCTGTCTGTACTTAAAAAAAGTTATAATATGATTTTTTCTTTGGATACTTATATGCAGGTTCGTGATTTCAAAGGAAAATTGTATAAGAAATTGTTACATTGTCTTGTGTAATTTAAGGACTCCATGGACGAGACCGCTCTTTGCATATTGCAGCGAGTTCATTTGGATAAGCTAAAGGGATTGGTAAACGATTTTCTATATCCCATATACCAAGAGAAAGGAAATACACCAGTCAATGCCATCAAGAACTATATTTCAAAGCTCGTAGCTAATCGAAACTCAGTGAGTAACTGGTTGCAACGTGCTGTTAGTTGCATTGAACTATTGCATAATGTCGACGATCGCTTGGAAAGCGCCTTGTCGGTGTTGCAGAATTCGCCAGTGCCGTGGCCAGACACTGTCGCTCCGCTCATTAAACTACGCGCCTCATCGCATCCCTTAGCTCTTAAAATTAGCGCAGAATATGAGCTACAAGTGATTAAGATTATGACAGTTAAGTATGGCTGGCCGGCTGACTCAACGTCAAATATAAATCTACAGCTTCTTATGATGCGCATTGTTAAATTAAATTTTCCTGATATGATTGATGACATTCGTATTTTGACAAAAGCTGCACCCGAGATTTCTACCAGTGCCAATTTTAATTGTTGCTACCAAATGGCACGACGTGGACAAATTGATCTGGCGTACAAATTCTTCAAGTCGCTCAGATCAGACAAGGGATTAAAAGTTGCAACTGATATAGTGAATATATTAGCGGTAAAATTTGTTAAACAAAATACTTATTTAAATGATTAACTCATTACGATTCACAGGATCTGTTGAGAAATGCAACAGCTACACTATCGCTGCAAGATAGCAAAGCTTGCGAAGAACATAATCACCTGCTGGAGTTTTTTAAGCTTGCTATGAAGCATGCGGATTTTGATGCTGAAAAACAATACTTTACTATTAAAAATAGCTTCGTCCTACGCATCAAATTCAACTTGAAAGTAAGATCAGACTATGAAATATCATGCATTGAAGAAAGAATGTCACTGCTTGAAGCGGGCCTTGAGCGCATTATTGAGCGTAGTCAGTCAACGGTCAACGTTTACATGTTCATAGGCTCGGAAGTTGGTGAACTGTGCACTGCACTCAACATTGAGAAAGTTGTTGGCTTGTATAAGATTTGCAAACGTATTAACTGCTTGCCACTAACTGCTGCCCTGGCATACTATGTAAATGGGTTTATCGATTGCACACCTGAAAATACAGAGGATTTTATTAAATTTGCTATTGAGTTGATCGTTCAACAGATTACAATAGCTAAGCGTAACCGCAGTAAGTTATGTCTTTCTTTTTGTCTCCGCTGCGCTCTAAGATGTTTGTCATTTGCATAGGTTCCTCAACAATGCAACTCTTGAAAGAATATGACCCGCTCTCATTTCCATTGGTGTTTGAGTTGTTGACATCGGTGATGCTGCATGAACGTAAGCGCCAACGTGATCTGTATGAGTTAATTAAGTGTGTTCATATTGCGAATGCACATTATGCGCTAAATGATGTTGAGTTGCACTATGGTAACAACAGACAGAAAAAAATTAATGAACAGATATGTCAAACCTTAGAAGGCTGTGACATTGCGTTTGGTGAAACAACGCTAAACTTTTCAACAGCGCTTAATGGTTCGTTAATGGACGTCAAGCAAGCGCCAACAAAAAAGCGCGATTCGGTTTCTGTTTTCGAAGATGTCGAAGTCCAAGTGCAAGCGTCAATTAGGACACGTGTAAACGGTCATTTGCACATTGCCAAATTTGTGGCAAGAACACTTTTGTTAATGGTTGTCGAGTCTGAGCCAATGAATTCATTGTTTCTTCAATTGAAAAATGCTTTACCAAATGATATCATACTTGATGTCGATGGTGCTCGGGAAGATTTCTTTCTGTCATTAGAGAAACTCATAAAGGCGAAAGAATATGACACATGGTATACAATGAGTCAACATTTGCTCGAATATCAGAAACAAAATAAATGCAAGAGGATTATAAACGCTGATTTTGTCGCCCTGCAGCTCAGTCGACTCTTTAGAAACGCCATGATGCATCAAGATGTGAACTTCCATGGTAAGACACAGACATAGCTTTGTTGTTGCCTTATTTAATCCTTATTTTTATCTTATTCAGACATGTATGTTAAACTTATATCTAATAGTCATGCGATGAGTGTTCTCGACAGGCTTTCAAACGACATAAAATCTGATCAACAAAAAATGAATTTTTTGATACTTTCCGAAATGTTCAACATGTACCTGGGCGAAACTGAAAAAGTCGAAGCAATACGTGTAAAGTAAGTAAACTGTAACTAAAACATTTAAGTGATGGTCTTATAACAAAGTTTATTTATCTACATCATTTCAGCCGCATTAAGCATTTCTATTATATGGAATTTTGTAAACAGGATCCATCTATAAAAGGCAAATTCAATGCTGACATTGATAATATTGAACAGTTGTTGAAGGAGTTTCACAATAAGCAACTTAATGTCAATCTTTTAGAGCGAATGAGTCGAGATTTCAACTTTGATTATCAGAAGATGTTGATAACACAAATTATGAGCATTTTAAGCTCACAACAGATGCAATACGAAGTTAAAACAGATGCCTTTGGCAACGAAGAATTGGTTATGCTTAGCAGTGTTAAGGAGATGCGCGACATGTGTCAGCAGTATATAGACGAAGTCAACAATATTGAACTACTGACGGCTAAATTGAAGAATTTTATTGATGAGGTTTGACGCTTTTTAATATTTCTTTAATTGGTTTTTGGTAGACAGTTTCTTTTGCTTTCAGATAAACATCTACTTTTACGAGCAGTATCTCTGTGTCATTGAAATTTTGCTTTTCATTGGTGGCGCACCAAAAGAAATGGAGATATGGACAAATGTTTTGCATTTCCTCAAACATAAAATGACAACACGTCGCTGCAATCGTCCGGGCCAGTTGGAGACTGATACTTGGCTTCAATGTCAGAAGGAAATCGGAATATTGCCGAAAATTGCTCGATACCGTTTGCCATTTAAGCCGATTGTTGAGCAACCTCTGAAAGACATTTTAGGTATGAACGAAAATGAATGTATTACACACACGACAACACACTTATGTTTTAAATGTTGCAGATAGTGAATTAAATGTTGACAACTGTCACAGCTGGTTTCCATTAATACAAATGCATAGCGTGCTTAAGGGTTCCACATCCAAGGATATTGCCCAAAATTGTGACTACTTTTGTATGTCGGCTGTTAAGAATTCAATAGCCGAGTATAAGAACAACAAGAACGAGTTGGAAACATGGAACTTACATCCGACCAATAATGCCTTTCTGAAATCGGTAACTATTGGTCACTTGGTTATTACAACTTGATGACTTTATTATTTTATTTTATATTTGCAGATTTTGAGACTTGTGAAACACGTTCATAATCCTTGTAAAGCTTTTCTGATACTCTACTTTGTTTCAAACTATGCTCCCGATGGTGCTGATCAGGTAGAAGCGGCTTACGAGTGCTGGAAATATGCTATAGAAAATGAGTCAATAATAAATGACCCGAAGTGTCAAGTGCAACTCACAAAGATTAAGCGAAAATACCCCATATTAAAAACGCAACATTTGCTTTACGTCTATGGCCTGACGGATGAGAAATTAATGCGTTTAGTGGAAAGCCCCACGGAATTGATTCACAGTCTCTATCATCACGAAATAATATTGAAAGGCAGCAAATTTGATGTTAACGGTGTAGTGAAGGAAATAGCAAAGTTACATGAATTAAATTTGGAGAACATTCAGTACAAATTGCTGCACAAATGGCTTTCCTTTTCAATTGAGCCGGTCGATGGCACTGTGCTCGAAGAGACATTTTTTGAAGAACAGAACGTGACTCTACAAGCCAGCGAGGATATCGGTAAAGCGACTGATAATGTCATGAGGTTAGAATGCAAATACGATTCAAGCATACAATTAAAGATAACGAATATGGGTATTTTTTCTGTAAATTCGATTTAGGGCGAATTATGTGCTAAGTAGCTGGCCAAAAGAAGAAGCCGTGCAATACTTGATCTCACATATTCTTAATCCAGAGGGGTATGTTTAAAGACTTAATATACGGACAAATGCATATTTTATTCTTATTTTTTATTGTGAACAGCGGCGTGAATACTTCTGAGCAACTTCAAATGTTTGAATGTATTTCGAATCTTGATGACGACGGCACATCCTTCAACGAGTTAATTAGTCAGCGTCAATATATAACGATCAAGTGTGTGCATGATCTTAAAGCTCTTGGTTACAATTCAAGCGTGGAAAAGTTCGGCGATAGCAGTTTTAACAAAATTGATCTATTAAAACTTATTTGGCAACGTAATTCACAAAATGCATTCACTCTGGAGGTAATGGCCAACATTTGCCTTGGTTTCGATATATACATTCCACAGATCTGGAACGGCATACTCAAACGCATGGTAATGTTCAACATGATAAAAAAATTAAATGCACTCGTCGATATGCTCTCGTGCAAGCCGGAACTGTTGCAGACAGAAGGTCTGGCGATGGCCTGGGACTGTGTACTGCAACATCCATTGAAAAACGCCGATCAAGCACGCTCATTCTCGCAGGAAGAACAACTCCATAAGACACTTCTTCGTTTGCAGGTCTGTTTTGCTTCATTTCAATTAAATTATTATCTGCAAGATCTATTAATAAATGTTTATGAAATACTTTGCAGACATGCCCCGTTGCGCATGCGTTAAATTTGTATCAATTTGCGGAACAGTGCGTAGTAATAGAACGTTCCCACATGGCAGCCATTGTGCTATCATTTTGTCAGAGCACGAAGGAACTTCAAAAAATTAAAAAGGTTCTTGTACTTTTTACAATTTTTTTAGAATTGATATTAAACAAAAATGTTTCTTACAGTTAATACTAACACGAAGCACAAACAAATTGCGCAAAGAAATTCTGGAACTGGAAGATGTCGGCATACTGCCAATGATTTTGAATTTTGCATTAAAGGAATTGAACCTCTAATCTATTTAAGATAACGCATCACATTTGTTAATTTAATATGTATAATGAATATGAAATCATGAAAAATATAACGGCACCTTTAAAACGGGGATTCCACCTTTCTGGCATGCTTCTAAGACGCTATTAGAAAGTTAACAGTTAAATACTGAGAGCGCAAGACATTAGATAGAGCCAAACACCAGAAAAGTATTTGAGTAGAGTAAATACATGCTCACCACACGTCGTATATTTGCAAATTTCAGATTCTCTCCCACATAACTCGCACTTTGTCCCTGACGTCATAGCTCTTATCTCTATAATTCATACAGTGATCAAGAGAGTTAACGTATACTTGTGTTTATTAAAACAATGATAAAACTAATTATTGGAAATAAAAAAATATGTACATAAATTTATTTAGCATACTTGCTTTTAACTCCATACTCGCTACCATTTTTGATTCACTTTTCTATTGCAAAACTTCTGTATGTATACTTGTTCGACTCACTGTATGAACTGTTACCTTGGAAAGAGATTATTCAGTCGTCTAACATTTGTTTTTTGTTAGTGAGTATCAGCTGGTGCCTCAAAAATCTTGTGGAAAATTTTTTTAGACAAACAAAAATGTTACGCATCCTACGAAATGTTAACAAATCTTCGTTGATTTGGCCCAAACAATCGCCGTCATCATGCACACATTGTCGAAGTATAATAACATTAAGGAAACCTAATGACATGGAGCGACTGACGACATCGCTAAATATGTAGGTGTCCAGCAATATAAGGTAACCAGATAATTATATGTTTCCATATTGCAGTATGCCCAATTGTACACGCAGTTATTCGAACCGCCTGAAGAATTCGGGTGAGCCGCACATCTCGGGTACTATGGCTGAAGGTAGAACTGAATCCCATTTTTAAATTAGTAATCTAAGGTATAAGCAAAACTTCAATCATTTAGTGAAAGAAGAGATTATGAAGCGCCTGGGATTAGAACACGGATACCAACCTTTGCCGAAGTCCCGAGAACATTTGTTGAAGTATCAGCCAAAAATGGAAGACTTGCCGGCACGCTCTATGCAGGACTCCTTCACATCGGCCATAATACCATTAAGTACCGATAAGGCTTTGCAAGATAAGTACATCTCATTTTTAGGCAATGTTCGTTTGGGTCGTTTAATGGAAGATATGGATTTGTTTGCGGGTAAGTAGCTAAAACCACTGTTACAAAAAAATACTAATAATAACTGAATTTTAGTCTGGTGTTGCCATCGGCATTTGTTAGTGCCCACATTGCCGCCTAACGTGCATCTACCGTATACATTTGTCACCATACTTGCCGATAGAGTCGACTTTACTGATATTCGCGCCAAGGGTTCAGAGGACATACGTTTGTCTGGTCATGTGTCTTGGGTTGGTCGCAGTTCCATGGAGATAGTCGTCTGGTTGGAGCAGAAGAAAGAAGACACCTATCGAAGAATCACACGTGCAATATTTCTTTTCGCTGCTCGAAACGCTACCAATACAGGCCCAGCGCCTGTTAATCCAATTGTGCCTGCCAATGATGAGGAAGCCAAAATTCTTGCTGGTGGCATTGATCGCAAAAAGCAACGACAAGCAATACAAGCTCAGTCAATTTTCAAGGTTGAACCAAACGATCACGAGCAGACGATCATGTATGATATCTATAAGAGCACAACGCCCACGCACACAATGGAATTAAACAAACGCATTTTGCCACCAAACTGTCGCTGGATGTCGGATTCATACCAGATGAGCACATTCGCGTCCTTTCCGGAGAACCGTAATGCCCACAATAGCGTCTTTGGCGGATTCCTCATGCGCACTGCTCTTGAAATTAGTTGGGCGACCGCGTTCATGTACTGTAAAAGTCGTCCTAAGTTGGAACACATTTGCGACATTAGTTTTGAAAAGCCTGTTCGCGTCGATTCCTTTATTAAAATGACTGCCTATGTCGTCTACACCGAACAAAATTACATACAAGTAATGACGGTGGCTGATGTTCTGGATGCGCTTTCAGGCAATCAAGTAACATCGAATACATTTTACTACACCTTCTCTACGTCCGACGTCGTGACTAAAGTTTTGCCGAGGTCGTATCACGAGACAATGTGGTATCTACAGGGCCGTAGAAAGTTCCAGTATGCTGTAAACCCACCACAGGTGGCGAAAAACTAAGATTGTGCCGTTTTGAGTCGCCGCCAAACTCACTGCTTTTATATTTAAGTTTTATTTGTAGTTGTCCCCGAAAAGTGAAGTTGAAATTTGTGGCTTTATTTGGTACATTATATAAAAATAGAAATTTTGTGTTAGCTTGAAAAAAAATATTATTCTGTTATCTCATACTTTCTTCTTACTTCATACTTTTTGAAAAACAAAGTTAACTCAAACCAAATATTTCTTAATAATATAATAAAACGATAGTTTTGTAGGTAAACTTGTCAGTCGTTTATTTGTTTTTTGTTATTAATAACTGCTGCCTCAAAAGTCATATGAAAAATTTGAGTTAAATAAACATGTTACGTATCCTGCGAAATATAAATAAATTTTCGTTGATTTTGCCAAACCAATTTCCGTATTCATTCACATATTGTCGAAGTTTACTAACATTAAGAAAATATAATGGCAACGATCGGCTAATGGCTTTGATAAATGTGTAGGTGGGTTAAAATATTATAATAAAACAATCATATCTTTGAATTTTTCAGTGTGCACGATTTTAACCGAAACTATTCAGTCCGCCTGAAAAAGTCAGGTGAAGCGCACATCTCGGGTACTATGGCGGAAGGTAGTACTTAATCCGAATTTTAAAATAGTAATGTAAGATATAAGCTAAACCTCAATCGTTTAGTGAAAGAAGAGATTATGAAGCGCTTGGGATTAGAACAGGGATACCAACCTCTGCCGAAGTCTCGAGAACATTTGTTGAAGTATCAACCAAAACTTGAAGATTTGCCGGCACGTTCTATGCAGGACTCCTTCACATCGGCTATAATACCATTAAGTACCGATAAGGCATTGCAGGAAAAGTACATATCCTTTTTAGGCAATGTTCGAATGGGTCGTTTAATGGAAGATATGGACATGTTTGCTGGTAAGTAGCCAATCACAGAACATAAATATTTCCAAAATTTTTTTTTACTAAATGATTTTTTAGTCTGGTGTTGCCATCGGCATGTGTTAGTGCCCACATTGCCGCCTAACGTGCATCTACCGTATACATTTGTCACCATACTTGCCGATAGAGTCGACTTTACTGATATACGCGCCAAGGGTTCAGAGGACATACGTTTGTCTGGTCATGTGTCTTGGGTTGGTTACAGTTCCATGGAGATAGTCGTCTGGTTCGAGCAAAAGAGAGAAGAAGCCTACCAGAAAATCACACGTGCAATATTTCTTTTCGCTGCTCGAAACGCCACCAATACAGGCCCAGCGCCCGTTAATCCAATTGTACCTGCTAATGATGAAGAGGCAAAAATTCTTGCTGGCGGCGCTGATCGCAAAAAACAACGACACACAATACAAGCTCAATCAGTTTTCAAAGTTGAACCGAACGTTCATGAGCAGTCGATTATGTATGATATTTTTAAGAGCACAACGAACATACACACAATGGAATTAAACAAACGCATTTTGCCACCAAACTGTCGCTGGATGTCGGATTCATACCAGATCAGCACATTTTCTTCCTTTCCGGAGAACCGTAATGCCCATAATAGCGTCTTTGGCGGTTTCCTCATGCGCACTTCGCTTGAGATCAGTTGGCTGACCGCGTTCCTTTACTGTAAAAGTCGACCTAAGTTGCAACATATTTGCGACATAACTTTCGAAAAGCCTATTCGCGTCGATTCCTTTATCAAAATGATTGCCTATGTAGTCTACACCGAACACAACTACATACAAATAATGACTGTGGCGGACGTCTTGGACGCGGCTGCCGGCCGACAGGTAACATCAAACACATTCTACTACACCTTCTCGGTGTCGGACGTTGTGACTAAAGTTTTGCCGAGGTCGTATCACGAGACAATGTGGTATCTACAGGGTCGTAGAAAGTTCCAGTATGCTGTAAACCCACCACAACCGAGCGAAGGCTAAGTCTAAGCAGTTCCTTGAAAAGGAAAGTTTACATTTGTTATTTCACTGCTCTTCTATGAATCTGTGGTAGTTTTCTCTTTTTGCTTCGTTTCATAATTTTTAGAAAACATGTCATTGACTAATTGTCGTCTCGGATTTATAAATTTTATCTTTTTATTGTAACGATGTTCTCCAAAAACATTCAGACAATAAACGCCATTGGCGCCCTAGTCAGAAATTTACTGAGCTCGGAGACGCCAATGAAGTTTTGACTTGCCACAGATGATATTGGGAATTTATACATTACAATTAGCTGATTTTCAAACTCGCTAAGGAGCTTATCTTGAATTCTTCAAAATCAAACGGATAGCAAAATCTGTACATGTTAGATTAGTGGAGAGTATGCAATTAAAAGTAGTTTTGTTTTGTAAAGTTTATTTTACAAATTTCAGTTTTTTCTATGGGCGTTATTTACTTGATGTAAAAATTTTAAAAAAGAAATCCTTAAACAGAGGTTGCGTGACCTGTCGCGCGAGCTTAGAACCTCAAACGGTGTGGGTATTGGGAGGAGTGAAGAGCGAACATGTTCTGCAAGTACTTCTTAAAGAATTTACCCTCAGGGTGTGCCTTGATTGCTTTCAGGATAGCAGTATCGACTTCCTTTTGGTCCTTCTTGCGCTGTTCGTTGGGCACGAAGCGTTGCTTCTTGGTAGCGAAAATGTCGCCTTCGCCAGACTTCTCCTTCTTCAACTTAAGACGACGGAAGTAAGCGTCGTTCAAGTTCTCTGGCACCTTGTATTTGCCCAAGTCAATTCGGGATGAGGTACCAATGACGAAACGTTGTGAAACGCGACGGAGTGGGCACGAGTTGAGTGCGAATGGACCAGTGACCAACAACAGACCAGAGGACAAGGCTTTCAACAACACAACACGCTTGCCCTGATGACGACCAGCCAATAGAATTAGAATAGTACCTGGTTTCAGGTTCTTGCGCACATTACGCTTGTGCTGGCTGAAGTTGCTCTTGGCGGGACGCTTCTTAACAAAGGTCTTGGTTGGGTAGTTTGCCTTAGATTTGCGCAGGTAAACAGTACGTTCACCGCCGTTCTTGGGGCCACCGATCTTCTTCACTTTCGTGATGGGGGTTTTCACTTTTTTGACTGCTGGCAGCTTGGCACCCTTCAAACGGTACAAACCACGGCGCTTGTACATCTGTAATGCAGAAATATCCGTTAATAAACATTGTTTCCTTTTACAATATGCTATTCATGTTTTGCTATAATGCAATGGTTTATCGTTCATTCAATTTTCACATGTTTGCTCGATGACAGCAACAAAGCCGCAGCGCACACCATGCAATGCATGCACGTAAATCAACACACGACCATTTTATCAATAGCAAATATTTAGCACTTATATTCATTATTTTCACCTGACTCTTGGAATAACGCAAAACTCCACCGCTAAGATACGTGTTCAGCGGGTGTTTTTTGCCTTTGCTGCCCGATTTTACGGGTTTTTTAGCTTTTTCGACGGGTGCCATTATATTAAACACGTGTACACCGCACAGAAACTATTGAGAAAAGGAAGGTTATGTTCTACAGCATTGCCAGCAACAAACAATTGTCAAATGATTCAATTGGCAGCATTGCCAGCAGTTAGTTTGACATTCGCAGAGTTGCATTGCCACTTGGTCATCAGTTCGAAAAAATATTTAAAAAGCGCCTCTTTTGGAAAAAGGTTGCAACTCACAAATTTGTAGTCGGCTACCCACCGCCGTATTTGAGGGAGTCATTCACATTGACCTGGCTCAAGTGGCGATGCGACTGGAACGGACATTGAGCGAGCCAGTACTAACACGACTGTTTGAGTTGGTTCTCCGCCGTGTCATTTCGCTTTTTGCATCAGCTGCGTCAATTTGTGCCCTTTCATAGACACGGTGTCGACCCCTTCGTGGCTTAACGGTTTTTTAAATGCAATTTTATCAAAAATAAAATATAATCCATTAAATTACGAATCATCTATTTATCCGTTATTTCGAATATGCTTTTCAAATCCCCTACTTAAGATTGAAAGTTTGTGGTTCATTCATGCCGCAATATCGGCTTGAGTGGTTGAATAAAATTTACTGAATTAACGCATCGTTAATGAGAACTCGGTAAACTTTGAAAATTTTTTTTGTTGTTGGATTTTCATCAGTAACACATGTACATGTATTTGGGATTTAAGGGTGCTGATTGGCATTAATATCTTCGCAGATTATTTGCTCAGGCACTGGAGCGGTACAAAAAATAAATAAAACAATTTGAGAGTTATGATTTAATAATACTTTTTTTTGTTTATTTTTAATGTATAAATGAAATAAATCACGATTTTTTCAATGATTTGTTTTGTTCAGCGTTATTCACATTCATTTCACACTTGATTTTCTCATTCCTTTTTTTATGTCTCACATAAAAACTTAACCCATAAAAAAAAAATCTTTTTTTAAAAATGAAATACGCCATTCTGCATGATAATATGTCTTAAAGTACTAGTAAAATTCATCAATGCTTATTAATAAAAATTAACTTTGGAAAACACACACAAAGCGCAGAAAATCAATTCACAAATTATTACATGTCTCGCGCAAACTTAAAAATAAGATATTTTTTTTTTTAATTTACACCGACGATTATGTTTAAGTTTCAATTGTGTGGAGTCGACGACGACGCAAGGACAATCACAGTAAGTCCTTGTTGTCATTATAAAATGAAAGTCTGATTTTATTTTGTCTTTTATAAGCGCGGTTATTGATCATATTCTACTTTATGCAAATTCCGATCCATCGTGTTTACTTTTCAGAGTTGTCAACGCATTTTAAAACAAGTGTGAACATTTTAAATCTATCGTCTTAATTTAAAAATTATTTCTTCATTAAATTGTTGTGATTTGTTCTTTTACTAAAAACAGTTTGAAACTTTGAGATTTCTTGTTTTTCTTTTTTTTTGGCTTATAATTCAATTACATACAATAACGTGGTCTTTTTCATTTTGTTTTGTTCGTGTGTATGTACAAAATGCATGATTATTTTGAGAATAATTTTACTAATTCTTCGCCTATAAAAAATATTTTTACTAACAATAATTGTTAATATTTAAATGTTAAAAGTGGAAATTATTTGTTTTTCATATAATTTTTGAAATTATTCTTTCCTCTTTCATGAACACATTTTACCTCTTGGCATTATTATATGAAAAAAAAGCACTCACGGCTAATTTCTTAAAATCTCTAATGTTAGTTTTGTTGTTTGCCTTACAGTTGAGTATTGCAATTGAGAAAATACTTAAAAATTGATAATAAAGGAAAAACTATTGCACTGTAATACAATTATTGGCTGTTAATTAATTAATATGAATTATTTCACATTTGTAATTGTGTCGAGTGTGGACTTTACTTTGGAGGAGGGGTTGGTTTGGTTGTCGACTAAATGACTGACAGACCGACCCACACCCTACCCACATCTAAGGTACGTGCTGTGACTGTGTGTACTCACATTTTGAAGGCAGCATCACGTCAGGCGCCGTCGGGGGCGTGTCTGTCATCTTAATGCTCAGCAGTGTGTGGCTAAAGACTTTCAAAATTTATAACTTTAATTTTTTTTTTGTTTTGCTGTAATAAAATCCACATTTGCACACCATTACAAAAGCGAATAAAACATGCGTGTTGTCATTTTTTTTTTCTTTTTGTACATTTTTAAATGAATTTTCGCACCACTTAACACAGTGGTGCGCATTTTATTCAATATTCATACAAATTTTTCTTTGTTACTCTTTAACTTTGCCCTTTCATGTTATCCTTTGTTTTTACAAGTTCATTATTATTGTTTCATGTCTCGCTCGCGTTAGTTTTTCCTTTTAGAAGATTTATAATTTGTTTGTAAAACTCGAAATCGTTTAAACATTTTACATTTTGTGTATATTCACTAAATTATGCATCATAATTCGAATGGATAACGAATAAAGTAAGCTGCGCCTTGTCATTGAAAACGAATCCATTGCTATAGTTTTTTAGTGTTGTTATTAATATAAGTAATTTAATTTTATTTTAAGCATAAACTTAATTTTAATTGTTTTTTTTTCTTTTTACAAATCGTTTGAAATAAATTAAATAATATTATATAACAAAAAAGAATATTCTGTTTCCATTTGAAAAAATGTATACATTCAGAACTAAAAATGTCGATAAATGTTAAACAAGATCACCAAACAAATCGCATTGCATGAGAACTAATTGATGACGATTGCGAAATTCGTCACCAAGGTTTAAATACATTAGAAAACAATGCCACGCCCACAGGCGCAGCTAGAAATTACCTAAAGTAAAAGAAATAACAAATTGAATTGAGAATGCCCATGACGGGCAAGAGATGATTCCGATTTTGCCGTAGGGCATTGTCAGAAGCACTAGAGTCGGTCTAATTTTGTTCGGGTCTTAAACCGACATCCACGGAGTATGCCAAAACTTGGCCCACTCGAATACAAATTGTGTGCATTATTTTCTTGATGGAACAATTTTTAATGCTCATTGGAAAATTGCAAAAAATGCACAAATCCTTATATAAGATCTTGTCTTTTTTGACACAAAATTTTATGCACTTAAATGTAGTGCATAAAAATAATAATTTTCTTTTTTGTTACACATTTTCTGATTGCTGTTTAGAATAGAAAAGATGAAATTATTTGCTACACAGTAATACTTCTACAAAAGGAAAATGTTAATCTTTGTTTAATATTTAAATCGGCTGTTTGATTTGATGGTCTTTTGTTAATGTTGATATTGCAATAATTTATAGCTTAATTTAAAAATATGATTTTTTATACATAAACATTTTTTTGTACTTTAATATTTTTTTTTTGTTTTTGTGATTTTTTTTGCTATTGTTTTGTTTTTTTGATACATTTAAATTGAGTCAATTAAGTGATTATTTTATACAGAAATAGAAAGTAAGAAAAACGAACATTAATTGAATAACACAAAAATTACTAATTACCGATTTAAGATTTAGAGAAATATTTTTTTTTTTCTGTTAAAGATTTGATTTTTTTGTTTTTGTTTTTTTTTTTTTTTGTTTTAAGTTTAGCGAACCAAACTCAACAAAAAAGTTGCCGTCATATTCCAGACATGCGCATTGATTTTATAGTTGTTGCTTTCTCAACTCCCTTTGAAAAATTATAGTCCGGAACGGCATCAATCTTTTGTATGATGGTCCGCAACATTTTATAAAATTTTTATTTTTTTTTTTTAAGTTTTTTCATTTTAATAATTTTTTTTTGTTTTTGTTTTTTTCTGCTAATTATTTTGAAAAACTTTATGCCTGTTGCAGATGAGGGGAGCAGGGCAGACATACAGATGCTGCCGCCCGACTCTACTCTAATCGCCTTCGTCACTTCACTTGCTTTTGTCATCTGCCACTTTTCGCGCTTAAATGTTAAAAACCGAACAGAACAATATTTTTTTTTAATTATGATGCATCTTAGCAAAATATACACACAAGAAAACCACTACGACATGTTGTTTTTGTTGGTGCTATTGTTGTTTGTTAGTGGTGATGTAACGGCCGCAGAAGAATTAATCAAAAGGTTTATACAAAAATCGAGTGAGAATTGTTTCAAACGAATTTGGTTTTGGCGTCGCTCACGATATGTTCGATATTTGTTTGTGCCTGTGGTGGTGGTGGTTGTTGTACGTATAAACTGCTTCGAGTTGTTTGTTGCTGGCCCACTGTCGAGGAGTTGTCGTCCACCACGACGCATTCGCTTGTGATTGAGGCGATCGCCCGCCCACTACACATCCATTTGGCTGCATTTCTTTCTTGTAGTTGATACTCTCCTGCTACTCTCACTCACTGTGTAAGTTGTTGTTCTTTTCCTGGATCGGTTGCACTTTTGCGTTAACGCTGCTTTGCGTGTATCTTCTCCTAGTTTTGTTGTTATTTTTTTTTTTTTCTTCTAAAGTCTGGATGGTTCTAACATTGTTCGAAAATTGGAATTATTGGTGAAGTTGGCCAGTCCTCCTCTTCCTCGGAGCTAATACTTTCAGTTCTACAAAGAGAAAAAAATTATTTATTAAGAATATTAATAAAAAGTAGAGGAGACAAATCAAGACAGATAAGAAGACCAATCTTGTGATTCTACTAAATACTTGGTTGGCATAATGGCTAACAACATGTTTGGTGAATTACATAATATACAACATTTATTGAAATTAATATTCGTATCTTAAGGCTAAATGGCAGGCTAATAAATTATAATAGCGTTGACACAACATGTGATCACATGTATCTGACTGCAATGTACTTCAAATGCAAAGTGCACAAAAGCGTTCAATAATTAAATTGATCGTCAAAAGAAGTCCAATTTCCACAGGAAAAAGATTGTTAAGAGTCCATTGAACTTTTTGCATTTTGTTCATGACCAAGAACAACTATAAAAAATAAAACTGTATATATGTATGCGTATATATAGAAATATATTGTGTATATATTTGTATACGCAAAAGAAAGAATGAAAGCAAGTTGAAAAATAAAATCATGATTAGATAAACAAGAAAACGACCTGAACAACAAATTCTAGAAAATACCAATTTCAATGACATTGAAAATTGTTTATAATTATTGTAGGGGACCTCTCATAACAATGACGCGAATCTGTTTTTTAATACAAACATATCTATATTTTAAAAATAAAAAAAGCAATATACATGTATACAAATATCGTCTCTTTTTCTAACACATATGGACATTACCGTTGAACTACATACAAAAAAAAAAATAAAATATCCAAACAGAAAAAAAATACTTGTTTATTGAAGCTCTTTGTTTGTGTAAGCGTATAAAGCGCTAAAAGTTTTGCATAAGTGTGTCGCGCTCTCCGCGCTCTTGTTTCTAGTTTGGTGAGAGATGTTCTTAATATCGCTGTATGGCACAAAAGAGAGAGTGCCTTAAAAAAACAAAGGTATTCACAACGACACTACACGCCACTCCCACCTCCTCTACTAAGCTATGTGCCTTTGTTGTTGCGTCTTTAATTCAGTGTGTCTCTGTCTCTTTATGTTTTTATTTTACCAACAAAAAATCATAGACTTTGCAGCAAACTGGTCTCATGACTATTTTGTTTTTGGTTTGCCACTGTCACTGATAATAATATCGTTGTTTCGGAAACTTGTTTACTGCAAAACAAATTCAATACAAAGAGCCATATACACATGCATACACATACGTACGTACATTAAAAATCTGTCTGTCACAGCTACATACTAAAAATAAAAGATTGTGCGAATCGGCTGATTTTGTTTTTGTCTATGGAACTTTCTGTTTTTCTTTGGCTGTGCGTAAATTTCCTATTTGTTTTTTGTTTTATAGAAATCATTAAAATGATTGTGATTGCGATATTTTACAAACCATAATGCGTATGCCTAAGTTCTGATACCTTAGCTGATAGGTGGGAAGAGATTGACGGCAACGGTCAGCGAAGTGTGCTAACAGTTTACCGTTATGTAAACATTTTGCCTGTTTGTTAAATAAAATATGAGAGCCTGGGCTTAAGTACTTACCGCGATCTCAAGCCATCATCCAGGGGATTTGATATGCCTTCCTCAATAGTGGGTAAATCGGAGGAAAAGCGATTGGTCGGACGCAGAACGCGCAAGGTGCGACTGGATAGTTTCCAGACGAGACGTTGCTTGTAGGGCGCCTTGTTCTGACCATTGTAGTGAGACAAGATCTCCGAAACAATGCTAAATCCGCAGGTGAAAACGCGATCGGGTATCTAAAATACACACATGGAAGAAATATTTCAAGGTTAAACAAAAACGAAATAAAATCATTTCTTTATATTGAACTTACTCTCATGTATTGCTGCAAGAAGAGTATATACTCAAAGACATGTTTCAATTCGGGGCTGCCGCGTGTGTATGACTCCTTAATATGGAAATCCAAATGCAGGCAGATCAGAACCAACGCCAATGTCGATGGAGTAATGACAGTGGTCTTTACATCGCACAGCAGTATCTCTAAGCGATTTTCCAATTCCTCGAGTTTAATCAGCTGTTGATAAAACTTAAAGAATTCGCCACCGATTTCCTTGGCCAAATTGCGGAAGAGCGCATAGTAGATACGCAAATAGCTGACCGATGTGATTGGCGCGTGACCCATTTGCACGCCCAACTTGTTGGCAATGACACCAGCCATGCGCTCCAAATCGCCTGCAGTACAACCACACTGTCAAACGATACAGAAAAAACAATAATTTAATTTTATTTTGATCTCTGCAGACAGTTAAAAAAATATCTAATAAAAACGTGACTCACCTGAGATATTGTAACCAAATCTTCGGCAGGTATCGGCTTCAAGTCTAACTGCTTGATAGCTAAATGGAATGAGGCAACGCTCATGCAAGCCATATGCTTTGGCTTGACAGCCATGCGATCCAGAAAGCGATCAACCAGACTCATTGCCGAGAAAAGCACATCGGAGGGCAGCTCATACCACATTTTAAGGCAGCGTAAAACGTACGCGGAGCCATCACGACCACCGGCAGTTACCTCACGCTATGAAAAGCAAAATCAATGTTATAAATTTGTATTACTGGCATGTAATCGTCATGAATAAAGACTTACCCTAGATTCTTTTGGCAGTAAGAGCACAGTATGATATTTATCCTGCAATGCGTCGTACTCCTTAAGGGTGTTGTACAGTTGATCAGAAGTCATGGCATTCAACTGTTCTTCCAAGTTTTTCATCTTGTTTGCAGGGTTCTGATCATTGTCCATTAACGAAGGCTCCATTGGTTGTCCATTGTTGTTGTCGCTCGGATTATTGGTTACATCATGTTGGTCATACTTTTGATATTCCAAGCCAGCAGCACCCGGTGTCCCATACCGGCCCTCGTCAGACATCCTCATCCAATCAGTTCGCATCTCTGCATTGTGGTCTAAGCCAACATTAGCAGAACCCGCTGCCGCCGCCGACGCTGCCTGTGCCGATGTCGATGGTCTTTCATCATCGTGCACGAGTATGGCATTGATAGTGGTGGCATCCATATTGTCGATGGTATTCTCGTTCACGTCGTTATTGTTGTTGTGCTGGACGTGATTATGGTGATTGGCGGGCAAAACTAATTTTGACATTACCGACGACGATAACATCGATGATCGCTGCTGCATCAACTGCTGCTGCTGCTTCCTAACCGCCTGATCCAACGTCAAATGGCAATACAAGGCTTGCTGCTCTTCCTCCTCCTCCGCCAGTTGTTGTTGGAGTTGTTGATAGTAGTAGCTATTGTATTGCTCCTGTTGCTGTTGGTGTTGTTGTTGAAGTTGTTGTTGTAGGTGGTGTTGCTCTTCTTGTTGTAGAGAATTTTCCAAACCACTATCAACGACGGCGTATTCGGCGGCAGCAGAGTAGCGTACAGGGACAGACATTGTGAGGGCTGGCCTAGTACCTATTTTGTTCAAAATTTCAAATTTGTTTTGATTTGATTGATCGCACTCAATAAAACGTTTCGTTTTATGAATGTGGTACAAAGAAGTAAATAGGCCAAGTTTTTTAAAAAAATATATATTTTGTTTGATTTTATTTTCAGCTTTTAATTAATGAACTACACTAATCGCGAGCTAAAAAGGATATCAGCAAGTAACGTTCTAAGCTTCTATTCTAAGCAAAAAAATATCTATACTCTTGAACGAACGTACTCTCAATCTACAGCTCGTGATTAATTTATTATTAATTATTATTATTTTTTGTGTTGTGTAATTCGCACAGAAAGAAACTAAATTAAGCTTTAAAACTTTCGATTTGATTTTCTGGTTCTGGTTTTGTTCTGTAATTGTATTTTGTACCAGAAAACAAGTTACACTTGCAATTACTGCCGATGCGCTTTAATAGCTTTGTTCGCTGCTGTGACGCGCTCGTTTCGTTACAAGGTGCCTAAGTTAGTTATTCTTTCAGTGTATGCAACCGAAAATAAAATTTATTGTTTGCTACTTGATTTGTACACACTGGTTGAATGGTTAAATAAGAGAAGTGCTCAAATTGACAAACCAACAACCTTAGTACTATTCTTTTTTCCAATGAAAAAATAACAATTGGCAAACAACAAACAAATGCCCTCAACGAATGCAACTTTTGCTTGCTTTGCTTGCAGTACGACTGACTTTCTCAAGCAATTTGATAGCAAAGTACGCTTTCTACAATTATGTAGGTATGTATTTCAATATTAACAAATATTACAAAACAAAGCACAAATATTTGGTTTATTAAGTCTGCTCAATGCTTTGACGATAATAAACACTTGCGCTTGTATGTTTTTGTTTTTGTTATTGATTTTTATCTTTATTTCTTTGGCAAAGAAATTGTTTTTGTTTGTTTGTTTGTGTAAACTTCAGCTAAAATAAAACTTACAAGCTGCAAGTTTTGAGAAGAAGTAAATTAATATAAAATGTCAAAATGAAATTAAAGAAAATAAAAAGTTCAGTACCTAAATACGAAGAGAAATTATACAAATTTTATATAAGGAAGGTTGGTTAAGACTTCGGCAATGCCGAATAATTGATACTCTTCACGCAACAATTTGAAAAGTGAGCGGACCTTATAAAAAAGAAAACTGTATGCAAAATTTAAGATCTTTAGTGTTTAACAGACAATCTAACTCGGACAATACTATAAAGATTGTAATTACTTTATGTGTTAAACATTTGTTTTTATAAAAAATTATTCAATTAATTCAGTACGTGAAAAATATTAAAATATTAACAAATGAGTTCGTTTATTGAGATGAAAAAAGTGGGTTCAATAAAACAGAATATGGTAAATAATTGAAACGAAGTGCATTGGCACTTTAGGAGAGCACAACAACAACCCGTGTGCGTTTGTTAATTTACAAAAAAAAAAAAAACAAAATACGCAAGCAACGTTTAATGAACTTTGTTGGCTAAAACATTATGGCAAGGCAAGGAAATAAAACGACAAGGTAAAGACCGATGAGGTCTTGCGAAGCAAAGTGTGATAGTTAATGCCTTCAGATTCTATTTCGTGCGTTTATTTTTTTCACCTTACGGCTAGAAATTGGGTCCGTGTCCGATCCAATCTAAACCAAAACTTTTTGTTGTGATTTTTCTTCCCCCCAGTATGAATTGACATTGACAAATATTTCATTTCAATTTTATTACTAAATTAGCTCACAAGGTTGGCAGGTGGGTGATAAGCAGGCGGCGCGAGGGCGCATAAAGGTCAGCTTCTGTATTGAATTTAAATTTTATAAATGTTTCGTATGACAAAATCATATATTTATGTATAAAATTCACAGATCAGAAGGGCGAACCGCTTTGAAGAGCTCACAATGTAACTTTGTTTTTCCACCCAAGGACAACTGAACAGACAGAATAGACAAGAACAACAACGTCTAGTATATTTTTTGTCAATCTTGAATAATACAGTTTGCTTTAAAAGTTTCATTAATTATTGAGCATATGAATAATGCTCATTTATTTGAATTTGATGTAAGAAAAAAGTCACAATATCATATCAAAATATAATCAACAACTACGCACACAAAGAAGTTTTGTTTTTTCAACTTAGCATAGTGTGTAATCTTTGAAAGCATTCGAATAACAAACGTCAACAGAAATCAAAACACTTCCTTTTCATTCATTCGACAAATTGAAGAACGCGACGCCATGTTTTGTTGTTGCTCTTTGTTTTTGTTTTTGGGCGTGTGATAAGGCGTCTGTTACAGCATCTATCACAAAAACAAAAACACACACAAGTATGCACAGACTGAATGCGTGAGTGCGTGCGTGCGTACAGTAGCAACGTAAGAACAACAGAACAACAAGACTAATAATAACAGCGCTACTGTAAACAATGAAAGATAAATGAAAGCAATGTTAAGACGGCTAAACATTGTTTAGATAATCATTACAAAATTTGTACGAAATGGCGTCCATCGACTAATAACAATTCGAAAAGTTGGTCTTAAACAATTCAAGCTGCCAAAACTATTTAAACAATGGCAACATTTGTGATGAAAAGTGAATAAACGATACTGTAAACACTCGAAGAGTTGAGCGCTCGGCTGCTTCCGTTGCAGCAATGGATTCATAGCAAACAGATGATGTTGAATGCTTTGGTATCAATACACACATGAAGAGGGGAGTGAAATTTTGTTGTATTCGCCAATGACAAATTGAATTTATGGCGAAAGAAACACTCGGAAAAAAGAAAAATACTTTTTTTTTCTGTTAATGTGAAGAGAAATTGAGTTCGAATATGATTTGAGGTCAGTTGCTTATAGTGGATGTTATTCACATGCACATCAAATACACCACACATGTGATGCAATGAACAGCATCTTATGTTTAGTGACTGAGCTCCGCTACGAGAAGCACAGTGGACACAATTGTTCAAAGCGTTATCGAATTTCTTTTGGCTTATTCTATAACATTTCAATTTTGCATATCGCTCGCAACAGTAACAGTTTTCAAATTCAAAACACAATCATCAAAACTATTGCTCAGGTAATCGCCGTACGAGTAATTAGGTACACGCTTTTAACCTGCTTCATGGCCAGCGAACAAGGTTTGGCCATGTTTCGACTACTGCAAAGGTTATCAAGACAAATGACAAGTGTGGAAACCCGAACAAACTCGAACTCAATTTCAACATTGTTGGAATGCATTGTATGAATATATACAATAAAACAAAGTTAATTTACGTGTAGTTATTTCACTAAAGAACGCAATTACTGATAAACAAAACCAACGATAATTCGACAGATTTAAAGAACCAAGCAGAACATTTTGAGTCATGCTAAATGAATTCTGTTAATTTTCATAAATCCAAACATTTTGAGTCATTTAAAGAACAACTGATTAAGACAACAATTAATCATGGACATGAGTGAGTATTTCACTTATTCAGTTAAACTTCCGAGTCTTTGTTTTGTTAGTTAACTTTATTTGTACATATTTATTTATAGCACAAAATAACATTAAGACAAACTTGAAAAGTTTTTATCAAAACAAAATGCAAAGCACAACCTGAAAAAAAACTTATCGCAAGGTCGAAACACTACAAAACCTGTTTTCTCTTTAACATACTTTGCACGATATGGCAACTCTAACATTTGAAATGAATTACAAGTGTAGCTTGTTTCAAAAAACAAAATCACTTAAAAAATTTGCATACACCAACACCTACACACATCCATGTGTAATGTGTTATTGATGGCGGATCCCCTGTATTGAGGCTTTTCTTCATTGATTTCTTTCAATTCAGTTGGTAAAACTGAACGGTCAAAAAAACTGAAGTAGAGAAACAACAAATAGTTAAAAAAACAACAATCTTCTCTAGTTTGATTAACGGTTTTTGTTGCTCACAGATCACTGAGCGCTCACGTACTCAAAATTTTTATTTTCATTTATGCTCGCCTTATCGCAGGCATACTAATAATCTATACACATGTACATATGTCTTGATTGACGCGTGCGTCTCTCCTAAAAAAAAAAAACAGTAAAAACTTGGACTTTTTACTTTACATGAAATTACGCAATTGTCACACTCTCGATTCAGAAACGCACAAACTTGCAGAACTTTAAATGAGAAATGTAAAAAGAAAAAATTTTTTATTGGAAAATATTTTCAAAAAACTTTCTTTTGAACAAAATGTTGCTGACATCTGCTGATGTTAGTTTATCGTACGCCCTTAATTTAATACTCTGTACATAATCGGGACCACTGACAGACAATAATTTTGAATAAACAAAATTGTTGAGTTACTACTTAATGCATGGATTTACTGCAATGGCCCTAATTTTTGCAACAAAATGTCAAAGTCTATTGCATAAATATTTCATGTTATTGCAGGGTATTTTGTGTTGTAATGAATACCTATTCGTACCTCTCCACTTTTTTTTTTAATATAAAGAAACCAATACACGACTTGTAAATATTTGTTTGGCTAAATGATCACACAACAATGAGCAAATGTACGCTCAAATATTTTTTTTTAAATTTCGCTTACAAAGAGTGTGAAAAAATTTCACTTTTTGCCTATTTTTGTAATACATTACAAATACAACCAACTCACAAAGTAAATGGAATCAAGAAAGAACGACAATTTCGGCTATAACGAAGCTTAAATGCCCTTGATTGGTTGGCTGGAGACATACAAAAAGTACCATAAGACACACTGCATTCAAATAATTTATTTATTTAAACTTATTCGTTAATTAACTTTTCGCGCAATCATAACAAGGCAAAGCACAAAAGGGGGTCGGGTCGAGACACAAAATAAACGAAGCAACAACAATTAAAATTTGTGTTTCTTATGGTTTTCTGTTCAGTTTCTTTTTGTTTTTAACAAGCAAGAGAAGAAAAAAATGTGTGTATACATTTATTAATTTTTCAATGTCTGATTTCGATTTTCTCGGTCGCGTTTGAAGGTCGAAAAATGACGGCTACTGTTCGTATATAGAGATGGCTATAAGCAGCAACAACAAAGTCATATGTGTTAGTGCGAACCTCAATAAAAAGTCTGCTGCAATTGGAATTGCATCAGCGCACCATCAAGCATCACGTCCACCTTGCATTGCCGTGTTTTACTTGATTTCCAGACTTGCAGACTTTAATTTCAATTATAAACTTTGAAGGGTTTTTACGTCAATTGTGTTCAACGAAGTCATACGTGACGCACAGCACGAAGTCTACCAAGCAGCGCTCGCTCGGCATCGTCATCGATAACTTTCGACGTCATTAGTCTGTTACAACACCATGTCAGCCAACCAATAAGCCACTCATCAAAATAAGCGATAAAAAAAGAAAAATAAAATTTTTTTCTAAAATAACTTCAAACATTCAGCGATATTGAAGTAAGAAAATACTTTGAACTATAAATAGATTGAATAAAAGGCCTCATGACAAAATTTGTTCGTCACCTTTTTTGTTAAAGACAATTACACACGATTTTGCACAATGAATACCCCAAAAAACCAACAAGCGATGAAACTTGCTCTGACTTTGAAGCTGAAGCTGATATGAGTAACTGTCACCACAGGCGCTAAGCACAGTTCATTAATCCAACCCCTAAAAACTTCTCAATTCTTTTTTTAAATTGGCGGCGAGCTCTGACAATTCCTCAAATGGCGTACGTTTCTAATTAGTTTACCAAAGAGGGGAAAAGGAGCAAAGGCAGAGTGTTGAAGAGTCGTTGCAAAGGAAAATCAACCCCCGTCGTTGCATATTTGCATACACACGGCGCACACACGTTGTGTTTGTGGCAGCTGTTTTTTCATTCAAAGTCAGTAAGTTATCATTTTTTGTAAAGGCGCTGACAAACCAAGGCACATGCTAGGCAACTCAAGGCAGGAAATCACTTCCTTTAATACACCAAGGGAAGCAATTGTTACAGAAAATATGATATTTTTGTCGTGTGCCTGTGATATTATACGAATGAGCTGCTCAAAACTAAGACAAGGGCAGACAGGGTTTGAATACAATTTACTCAAACTTAGACCCAACTCGGTCATTGCTCCAATAGACAGACAGTCAGAGAATAGAGGCAAATCTGAAATCAAACCAAGCCAAAGTACAAAGCGATAACGATCAGTCGATCGTTCGTTTCATCGACCTTATAATACTCGTATATATGTATACATACACCCTAAAAAATCAACAAACTACTCGACTCATTGAAATGCACACCTACATACATACATATGTGTGTACATTGCACTCAGACGGCCAACCGAACGAGCATTGTCAGTATTATTGTAAAGCTTCCTTAGATTATTTGCATTTCAACAATGAAATTGCATATTTTACAGAAATCTAAATAAAAAACTTTCTTCTACTTGACTTTTTTTTTCATTTCCAATACTAAGCATAGGCGGATTGCCCGCCATAATAAAATTTGCATGATTAGGTCGTGTATGCCGTAACGTCAATGGAGTGATAACAGTTAATCTACAATACTACGTGCGTTCTATTGTTGTATCTCTACTAAACATTTAATACAAATGATAACAAGCGACAAAAAAAAATATTATTCTCATCGAATTATATCATCGATTGCAAAGGTCGCTTATTATGATAAATGCAGCTCACGCTGACTAATATACAAACGCCCACTGGTCTGAGTTTTTGGGCTCATTGGATGACTTCACACAATAGCAGATAA
Source organism: Phortica okadai (assembly GCA_034638295.1). Taxonomy (NCBI): domain Eukaryota; kingdom Metazoa; phylum Arthropoda; class Insecta; order Diptera; family Drosophilidae; genus Phortica; species Phortica okadai. Next base: position 483,933 of record CM067849.1, on the reverse strand, counting down.
CAAACAAACAACTTTTATCTATTGCAAGCTTCGAATTTGATATCAGGAATATTCCATGACGTCAATTTGGCCTGACATTAGATTAAACAAATTTTAAGCCTTTATATATTGTTTCAACATCGAAACTAAGTAAGAAATTTTTTCAAAATAAAGCAGTTGCGCAGTAAAGGAATCTCACAAAAATCGACAACACGACAATGTCATAAGTATTAGGTTACAGATGAATGTAAAGGGGAAATGTGTTCGATTCCAACAGGGGTGGTGCAACCTACATACACACACTAATGTCGCCATTCGCACGGGCGAATACGACGCAAAATCATAGCCAGGGTGGTATAGGCGATTGTCCATGTAATGTAATATAAATGTAAGCAAAATGGGGTTGGAATTAAATTGACTCAAATTTAAAATTCATTGCTAGGCACTCGTTAACTAAATTTTTTTTAAACAGTGTATCGCATACAAAATGCATGTAATGTAATGGTCAGCAAGTTTATTTTTTTGTAGTTTGGCTTTTATTTCATTAATTTTTTTCTTTTTTTTTTTTTTTCTTGGCTGATCTTCTAAATAGGACAGCTGTTGTTAAGCTTGTTTATCAAGTGGTTGTTTATTTCGAGGCGTCTTGTTTTTGTACTATTAGCAGTTATGTACATGTTGTCAAGACCATCTCAGTTTCATAAAGTTTCACTTAACAGACGGCGTCAAAACTGGAGACAGCTGACATTGTTGTTGATATGGTGTCGCAGTTTTGGGCTTGCCAGAAATTGTTTGTGTTTTCAAATGTTTTTAAAAATAATATTTCTGCTAAGCTCAGCAAACAGGTAAAAAACAAAGTACACTAAAACTTCTTCGGTGTCATATCACAGTAACAACATGAAGTACACTCTTGCACACATTTGAGGTTATGTGATTAAGTATCTATAGTAATAATTTCGCTAGCTATTTCAATATTTAATGACTCATTTCTGTTTAAGTTTTAAGCCACAGATATTCATTTCTTTTTCGTCTGCAAGCTGTTGTTAGTCACCATGGTAAACTCGGTATATGTACGTATAAATGCTTCGAGATTTCGTGCTCTCAAACTGCAACTAATTACAAAAAGATTTTCGTTAAGATATTTATTATGTTTTTTTAATTGAGCTACGAAGGAAGTCCGAATTAAATGTAACAGTAAAAGATATTTAGATGAATAAGTTCTAACAATACCATTTGGACGGCTATAAACTTTAACAAAGGCTGTTAATATTAAACAAAGTCCAACAGCAAAAACAAGTCTTACAAGCCAAATTCAAAAGATCGTGAATTAGAGGTGAACGACAAACGCACGTCAACATCAACGCCTATACTACTTTAAATAGAAAAGTGAGACGCCTCTATCACGCATTCGAAAACTTTGCTAGAAACTTTTTTGGTTTTTTTTATTTTTTTTTAGCAAAACAAGCAACTAATAAAAATTGAGAGACAAGCAAAAGTGACGTCTAAAAAATTCAACAAGTTTATTGTTAAATAAGAAAAAAAAATTTTAATGTAATATGTTTTAGACAGCTAAGCATGTATGTATATAATGTACGTATTAAAATATATATTTTAGACACGTATAGAAACATTTTAAAGACGCACTTACGTTCACATACATACATATGTATGTATATACATAACAATCAAAAAAAAAAACTGTTTATGCAATGTTACAAGCTTTGTTGCCTCTGAGGCATTTGAGTAGAAAAATATGACCTACAAAGTTTATATAAACGTACGATTCTTAGGTCGAATTTTTAAAATATGAATAGCATTATTAAATTATTTAGAAAATGCAATTTATCTCAACCATTTTTTCAGTTTATTTTTTACCTTTATTTCAAATAAGGCAAATACTTGGCTGACGCAATTCTCTAAAAACTTTATATACAAAAATACAGTAAAGTAACGCAAGTATGTGTATATACATACTGTACGATCGGTTGACTTTTAGTTGTGTGTGTGTGCGTACGTTTGTATAATAAATGGGAACAAACGGAAAATCGTACAACAACAAGACGCAGTCATGTTCTTTGTTTGTCTGACTTGCTCTCTGTAAACTGCTCTGTGTAAACAGTGAAAAAGAAACACTCGCATACATTGGAGAAGATGAGTGTTTCTTAGTGTGCGAGGCATGTATTTGGTCGGGTGAGAGTTGGATGTCCAAAAACAAAAAGGTGGGAGAGAAAGAGAGTACCCGTGAGACAAGCAGAAATAAAAATTGAATTAGTTGAAAAAAAAAAAAAAAAAATTATACCAATAATTAATTTTAAGTATTACATAGATAAGTAAATAAGAATATGACCCTTATTGCACTGAAGAATTTTTTTTTAGATTGTAGTGCAAATAAAAAAACTGTACGAATTGAAATCAAAATCATTTTTGATTTTTCCTATATGAACATAATATGTACATAACTGGCAGTTACTTCGAAAGTTGAAACACTCGCATTCACTCACACAAACATAGCTAACTGGCTTTGTTTGAGTGTTCTCCCTATAACAGCTGCTTTTCGAAACAATATAACAACTGCGCAAAGAAATATAAGGTTGATCAAAATGTATATAAAACTCAACAATTGAATATTTTGTCTCAATTTTTTAAAACTGAAAGAAATCAAACGAATACATTTTGCAAGGCCACATATTATATACTTCTTTATACACACTTGATTATAATACTAAAATAAAAATAAAATTTACATTGCTTACATTTTTACAGCCATTTTTGTTGCGCGGGAATGTTGAAATTGTTTTAAGTTTTTTTTTCTTTAGTTAAAAATTTGTTTGTTTATTGCACTTAAAAGTGAAAATTTTTAGTTTGTATGTGTAGTTAACATAAATTACTTTAAACAATTATTGTTGTCTCGCCATTTATGGATTAAGTAAACTAATTTGTACTTTTATAAAAGGTTTTTTTATCACAATTTAATGTTTTAATTTATTTATGCAGTTAATTTTTTGCTGTTTGCTATGAATCGATTTTCCAACAAGAGAATTTTCCCTTTTTTTATCGCACATATGTATATGTTAATTAAAATTTTTTCTTATTGATTTACGTTACAAAAACATTGAAATATAGACAAATGTGTAAAAATATATATAATTTTTTGATTATTCTTTTTTTTGTATACAAAATTCCATTTTTTTTTTTCTAATATGATGAAATATATACTCAAATTGTGGACTAACACTCGCGCGTATACTACTTCTTTACTCAATTATTTTTTGTTGAATCAAAATGAGTGGGAAAGTTACAGCACAAGAAATACACTAAAATCGGGTATAACATACTAAAAAATACCAAACTCAGCTTCCTCTAACCAACAGTACAACAACAAGCAATAAACTACAAGCCAAATATTTTTGATAAAAAGACAAGCAGCATACAATTCGTTGTTTTTGAGAATAGTTACTATAAGCAACTTTAAATTTTTACATCAGCTGGCTGGAGAACCCATACAAAAAATGTATGCAAACATAATAAGCAATGTAATTTGTATGTGTGAAAACAAAAATGGCTGCCTTTTGATACATTTTCATAACCTGTTAAAATTGGCCAGACTCTGTTAGGCGCACAACAGTTTGTCATACGTGCTAATTAACAGGTACTAATTTAAGTTACAAATCGGTACCTAAAAATATCCAAGAACTGTAAGACTGACTGAAAGCAAACTCTAAACTTCGGGGATATTTTTGAATGAAATCCCTGGGGATATTATTAACCATTGAAAAAATCACCTACCAAATTTGTTTAATCTTCATGTATAAAAACATAAGCCAGATTAGAAATGTTAGTGGTATAAACCATTTCATCACTTTCGTTTTGGACCCAATTTTAACCAGTTTGGTGTCATATATGCGAAATTCTGTGTTGAATTGCAATTCCCCTTTTGATCAACGAGACAGCCAATACATAACTGAATATGTCACTTATTTTGCTGTCACTTCAGGATAAATTGCGAAATAAATTTCTAGATAGTTTATTTCGAATTTGAGTGCCATTTCTAAATTTGTATGATGTTTCGCGTTAGACGGTACGACCCGGTTTGTCAATGAAAAAGTCACTTGATTCAAATTTAAAAGGCAAGGAGAACAAGTCGTAAGTATGGTCACCCTAACAAAAGTGTAAATACATATTTATTTTCCAACTACGCACTTACACATTGATTAATACTTCCCAAAGGGAAAAAATAGAAAGCATGCTAAATCGCCATGCGAACGGAAGGTGTTTTTGTTGTAAAAAATTTGAGAGAAAAAGAGAGTCGTTTCTGAGTATTCGTTTTTGTTCACGACACAACTAACAGACGAACGAAGTTTCATTTGTCGTTGAGCTGTTACTTAACAGGCTCGTTTAAGTACCCGAGCAGCAAAATTTGTTGTTTATATAGTGTTATTAAAAATAAAAATTAAAGTAGGCTTAGAAAAGTTTGTTTACAAGCAACACAAAACTTTAAGAAATTTATCAAATTTATCGACGATAGTACTGGTGTTACTGACGAGCCATATTCTTGGGGTCGCACAGAGCATATTTGGTATCAAAAGATTTTGACAAATAAGAGGAGGCAAAACATGGCGATAGCATGTAGAAGAATTGGCGTCTAAGATAAATAGGACCCGTAAACGACGCTAATAGTAACGTATCAAAGCCAGTGACCGTTTGATTGGCATCTTTATTAACGACAAGATTAATTTAATTTTTTCATATATAAATTAATGTACCAATCATTATGTTCATAATATTATATAATCAAAATATAGCTAATAAAAAATGCATATGTAATGTAAAAATTATAAGTTTTTCCTGCTTATGCAGTCAATAGAACAATATTAACAGTAGCTTAATAACAGATATGTAACAGCATCAGAACAGTAACAGTCATTTTAACAGCTCAGCATAACAGAAAACAGTCGTTTAACAGTCGTGTGTTTTACAACAAAAACCCATGCTCTGTCGATTCTTTTGAGGCGATTGTAAGCCTTTTTGGAAGCGGGCGTACGGCTTTTTTAGAAGCGAGAGAGGAAGGTTCTAAGCATGGCGAAAAGCGGCAAGAGCCATATAAAACGCCATTTGAAAATGGAAGATATCGGAAGGGCAGGTCCATGCAAAAGAATTCACCCATAAGGCAGTTGGAAGACATTCGATTTCCCGCTGGGTTGTTTTTCTCATTTTTCTTTAATTTTTATAAATTGCACTACCTTTTGGAGATAATTTTATAAATACGTTAAGCATTCTTTTGAAAATATATTTTTAAAATATTAATACGATCTGTTGCTATGCAACTTTTTTAAATAAACATTTGGTGAGGGCAGGGAGAAGTACGCTCATGAGTGACGTACTTACGTGACGTATTTCTTCTAGAAATTGAATGGAACTGAACGAATGGAGAACACTTTCCAATACATACTAAGAAATATTTCTAATTAGACTTTAAAAAAGTCAATCTAAACTCGTAGAAATTCTTATAGAAGAAGCACTTACTAAATTAAGCATGTGTTCATTCAATGTCTCTTTATGGTAAGCGGAACCTGCATACACGTTGCCAATTTCAACCAACAAAGTCGTTGAATGCGTTTATCGAATGTAAAATATAAATAAAACTCTTTTGAATAACTTACCCGGATGCCTCCGTAAATTGAATCAGTTTTTTTGTATTTTCTTCAGCACGCACCGGATAATGAAAATATACTCTTCAAAATTCAATAAAAAATGAATGAAATTTAAAGGGGGTTAATGGGAGGGAGGAGTTATTGGAGGCATTTTACCGATAACGAATGGGAATTGGTCCTTTGATTAATCGGTCTGACTTAAAAAAAAATCGATTTTATATACTCGAAGATTACATTAAAACGATTTAATACTTACGAATTTGAATCAAATTCGTAAAATTCTTCTTCTCGTAATTTTTTAATTTTATCGAAAAATGGAAGTCTTACAATCGTTCATGTGCCTAGAGCCTTGTACGGTGTACCAACTCATGTGACTTGACATTTGAAGCGAACATACGTCAAGTGACTTCCATTTTTGACAAATTAACAGCTCTGTTAGCCCATTTTCGGGGCAATGTTATTAACAGAAAATACGGAGTGTTAGAAACAGACTACATACAGCGAGCGGTTTAACATATGTCGCGCTGCATTCACTGGGGATTTGTCCTGTTCCTCCATTCAGACTGATCCATCTGTCAATTAACATGTGAATTTAACATGGTGTTAGCGCCAAATCGATCACAGTGAAAACTGTGATTGTTCTTTTCAAATCACAGTGATTCTAAACTGTGATTGAGTCACAGTTTAGGAAGAGCTGATTGTTTTACCGTGATTTGTAACTGTGAAAAAATCACAGTTCAAATCACTGTAATTTGAAAAAAGCAACCATGGTTTGAATCACTAGAAAATTAAAAGTATGAAATGTCTGGAAAGCAATCACCATTTTCGATTGAAAAAAGTTTAAAGCAAAAGATTAAAGGAAAACATGTACTAATGCAAAAAAAAAAAAAAACACAAATCATGAGCACAAGTTTCAAATTAAAACATTTAGGTAAAGGAACTTTCTGGGCTAAGCTCCGGTTTTCACTATCACAAGAATTTTACGTTTTCGACTTAAATTCGTAAAAGTAAGTGCTCCGAAATTCGTAAAACGAACATTTTTTTACGATTTGAAAATAATGTAGCATGCTTCGGTTCACAATTTTGTGAGAATTTCACGAATTTGATTCAAATTCCAAAGTAAATAGAAACCGCAGCAAAAATGGTCAAAATTTTCGATCGACACATGGCTGCACTTTCACTGAGAGGATTTGTGTTTTCTCTGAGCGTATCATAAGGCGAATTCGTCTGTTGCGCTCTGATTTCTCCTGTTTTTCCCTCATCTAAATTGAACAAACAAAGCGAACGCAGAATGCCTCGCGCCCCTAACTAGCGTGATCAGCGCTTAATTCCGCTCAGTTTGGCATTTTCAGCTCACTTTATACGCCATATAACGCCTGGAGACATAAAGCACTTGAGTTCCAAAAAAACCACAAACCACCGTTCGTTTTTTGAGTATCGTAAAAATTAAGAGAGTTTTTTTTAACATTTTCGCTAAAACTCCCTTAAATCTTACGATATTCCTTAAATCTCTCACCAGTTTCTTAAGAGAAAAACCCACTCCCAAAACTATGTTGCCGCATGTCTGGGATTTTTGCTTCGAGTTTTGCGTCTGGCCACGCGAAACTTGAAGCAATTCCATTTTGTGATCAGCGATTGTCATTGTGAAAGGTTTTGTGCACGGATGTTGACGGATTTCGACCATCCTTGCAAATGACACGTTTTACGTAATTGTCAACAAAAGATACAAAATTTCAACAAATTTGCCCACAATTTATACACATAGAAACCCCGATGAAAATTCATGCAGTCTGTTTAACGAGTTTCTACTGTAAAAAGACAAATTTCGAAATACGGTGTTACTAACAGACTACGTACAGCGAGCGGCGACGCGTTAAAAAAATAGAAAATAAAAATAAAAAATAATTAATAAAAGACGAATTTCGAAGAATAATTAATAAATAGTTTGGTTAAATCTGTGTGTGATGAATTCTTTTTGGACTTGAATACGTATGGTTTGTAAATGCTGTGTGTGCTGCATGTGAATGGGATTCGCGCATAGCCCGCAGCGAGCGAGCAAAAAATAATAATAATTCTTTTCTACGAACTCGTCGTTGTTGCAATTTACGGATAAAAGAGGAGCAGAGAAAAGAGCACCTAGTGCAGTTGGATGAATATGAAAATAAAACTTTAAAAAGGAATTCTATGTAATATAAAGAGTGGGTGTAAGAGCTGTGTGTAATTGACAAGTTGGTGGGGGAGGAAAAGTAGTAGCAAAAGCGTTCGGCGTCGACGACAGCAACTATTGGTGGGAGTTCGAGTTGCTATTGTGTGTGTATATATATATATGTCGGTGTGGGGACTCTAACACATAAACGCGCTGCTTGATCGTTGCACGCACTTAAATTCACTCCTATTGCTACTACCCCACCACTTACACCTTCTTTGTCGACGACAAGTGTCGTTGCCGCCGACAGTCCATCAGACTGTTGCCTCAGAGATCAATTGTCGGGCTTTTGTTTTGTGCACACATTCGCGTGCTTTTCTTTGTTTAAAGCACTTAATATTCGTGTTTTGTTTTTTTTTATTCGCGCGCGTTTCCTCTTCGGCTACACTTTGTGGCCCACAACTGGATTCGGTTTTTGTGACGGCGACACCACAAACGCCGGCAAAGTGGATGCGCGTAGCGGCCTGGGCGTAGCCCAGGATTTTCCCGGTATGGGACCACCGGGACATATGTATGGACCGGTCGCACCGCAGGAGAGTAAGTATTTCGACGGAAATTGGCCTAACTTAAATCAACAGTTATACTAAGCAATTAAAAATCTTCTATTGTGCAGTAATTGTTCGCGATATGGTACAAATGCCGCCACCACCATCTAATGCACCAACATCGGCTGATGCCTGTTTAAGCATTGTACACTCGCTAATGTGCCACCGCCAGGGTGGCGAGAGCGAAGGCTTTGCCAAGCGCGCTATTGAATCGCTCGTCAAAAAACTTAAGGAGAAGCGTGACGAATTAGATTCGCTGATAACAGCAATCACAACAAATGGCGCACATCCAAGTAAATGCGTGACCATACAGCGTACGCTTGACGGCCGTCTGCAGGTGAGAACACAAAACGAGCGAACGGGTACGAGCGTATGTGAGAGAGGCTTATGCCATATCGTGTCTAGAGGCGAATTCTATTTTTAGTATTTTCAATTTGAACGTATTCAATAGTTGTTTTCTTTTGGCTCGTATTGTACAATTACTTGGTTGAAAGCACTTGGCTCTTTGTACATAGTTTCAATTATCAGTGCTAGACCTCCTCACATTTTTGAGCTTGCTAGACTGGCATTTCCTGTATTTGCTTGCAAGAATTCGAATTATTAATAATCTGGAGTAAAATTATATCTTTTAAACAAAAATGTTTATTTTCTAGGTGGCTGGACGAAAAGGGTTTCCCCATGTTATCTATGCTCGCATTTGGCGTTGGCCAGATCTGCACAAGAATGAGCTCAAACACGTTAAATATTGTGCATTTGCATTTGATCTCAAATGCGATTCAGTGTGTGTCAATCCGTACCACTATGAACGAGTCGTCTCGCCAGGCATTGATCTTTCAGGACTCAGTTTGCAGTCTGGGCCGAGTCGATTAGTTAAGGACGAGTACTCGGCCGGACCTTTGGTTGGCAGCATGGATATTGATGGCAATGATATTGGCACCATACAACATCATCCTACACAAATGGGTGGCTATGGATATCCCCCGCAGGGACCCAGTGAGTATGGTATGACCGCTATGCACATTCTAAGCATGTTGTTTGTCATTGTTTTTAGCTCTTTAGTTTGTGTATGTGTGAGTTTTTTTATTATTTTCGGCAGTGTGTTTATGTTGGTTTTTTTTTTTTTATTTTATTTTTTTTTTCGTTATCGTAGTTGCTGATCCTAACCAAATGTATGCTGCAGGACGTGCAATACCAAAAATTGAACCACCTGACGGCCCTGGGCCTCGTAGTTCATGGATGGTGCCACCGCCACCGCGGTTGAATCAAACACAAACATCCCAACAGCAATTACAGCAGCAGCCATCCCAGCAGCAACAACAACATCAACAAACTACACCACATCCGCTTTGTAAGGATTTTTCATTTTAGTCAATTTTGATTTTTGTTTTTAATTAATCAACGATGGGAAATTTTGATGTTTTTAATTATTTAAAATGTTTGTTTTTTTTCGTTCGTTCAGCTGTTCCTCATGTCATGCCCGTTATGTCGGGGCCCATGAACCCAGGCCAAGTTATGGCACCCCCGCCACCTCCGCAACAATCACAAAACTCGCAGGGAAACGGTGCACACCACCCTCAGGCCAATTCGCCAACAGATCCAAATGCGCTTGCAATGCAGCAGCAACAGACACCCGTTAGTGGTGCGCCCAGTGGAGGTGGTGGCGGGAATGGACAAAGTGCAGCCCAACAAGGCGGTTATTATGGTCCACCTACGTCTTCACAAATATCCAACGTTGCCGAAGCCAAATTTAATGCTGCTCTAAACAATGCTGGACCCGGTGGAACGGTTTCTGGCAATGGCAGCGCTGGTCAGCAACCGGTAACGTCACCGCATATGCAACAAAACGGTTACGTACAACAAGCCCAAGGCCCGCCAGGAAGTTCCACGAATTATGGTCAGCAGCAGGTGCCAACGACTGGACAAACAGGACAACAGCAGAATCAAGCAAATGCTGGTGCCACAGGTCAAACCAATGCAGCTGCGGCGGGTACTTGGACTGGCTCAAGTACACTAACCTATACACAATCAATGCAGCCCCCAGATCCACGCACACATCACAGTGGTTATTGTATGTATTCTTTGCTAAAAAAACAAAATATTTTAGATAATATAATTGATGATTATTTATTAACGCAGCCTTCAACATTTTAGGGAACTCATCACTGCCGGGAGACATTGCGTCCGCACAACCGCAACAACAGCCACAGCAGCAACAACAACAGCCACGCCTGCTTTCACGTCAACCTGCGCCTGAGTACTGGTGTTCTATAGCCTATTTTGAACTTGACACCCAAGTAGGTGAAACGTTTAAAGTACCATCAGCTAAACCAAATGTCATAATCGATGGCTATGTCGATCCATCCGGCGGCAATCGTTTCTGCTTAGGTGCGCTAAGCAATGTGCATCGTACAGAACAATCGGAACGTGCCAGGTGCGACAGTCGAACATTAATTGATATTAACAATATTCTAATGTTTTTTTTTTCTTCTGATTTTAGGCTACACATTGGCAAGGGTGTTCAACTCGATTTGCGAGGTGAGGGTGATGTTTGGTTACGTTGTCTTAGCGACAACTCTGTGTTCGTACAAAGTTACTACTTAGATCGTGAGGCTGGACGCACACCTGGCGATGCTGTACATAAAATCTATCCAGCTGCTTGCATAAAGGTAAATCATTTACTACAAACTATTATCTGAACTGCCAATAACTAGTAAAAACAATTTAGGTTTTTGATTTACGCCAATGTCATCAACAAATGCACTCACTCGCCACTAATGCTCAGGCTGCAGCTGCCGCCCAAGCGGCAGCCGTCGCCGGTTTACCAAGTTCTCAAATTGGCGGTCAAAGTAGGAGTACGTTGCTTTCTATAACTAAGTTCTCAAAAAACATTTTTAATTTGCATTTAAACAATTTTAGATATAACTGCCGCGGCTGGCATTGGCGTTGATGATTTGCGTCGATTGTGTATTTTACGTTTAAGTTTTGTGAAAGGCTGGGGACCTGATTATCCACGACAATCGATTAAAGAAACACCATGCTGGATCGAAGTTCATTTACATCGTGCGCTTCAACTGCTTGACGAAGTCCTGCACGCGATGCCAATCGATGGGCCACGCGCAATCGCATAAAGCAAAGTATATTTATTAAGCATAACGTGAAATTTGTTACTTCTAGTTTCAAAAATGAGTATAATTTTAGTTTTGATTACGTTTGCCTTTAATTATTTAATAATAATTTTTATAAAAAATTGAAATGAATTTGAAAAAAAGAAGAAAGAATTGAAAAAGAAACATTTAATTAGCTTTTTAAGAAGTAACTAAAATATTTTAGTTTATTGCACTATTAATTAATCAAACGCATTCAGAAAACATGATTTATTTGCTAACATTCTGAAGACAACATTTGGTCAGAAGTTGAATGAGAACAAAGGTGAAAATTGTAAATTACGACAAAAAGAGTAGTTTTAACATTAATGTAATAAAAGTCTATAATTTAAATTTAAGTATCACTTAATTTCTCATATAGTTCGCAACAAAAACTAATTTGGCCATTTAGCCACGCTATCCACTCCTCTGTAACTAAACGTTCTAATGTCACTTCTCGAAATACTTCAGCACGGGCCACTTCCGTGAATTGCATACTTTGGAACATATTTAATGATTTCTTATTGTCCATGCCAATCTTTACCTCAAATAAATCAATTTGTAAATGGGTTAGTGCATACTTAAACATGAGCAGCATGGCTTCTTTACCCAGGCCTTTGCCGCGCGACGACGGTTCCGCTATCATTATTTCTGCTTCAGCAATTTTCAGTTTACGTTCATCGTCATAATGTATAAAGAGATTTGTGTCCCCCACTAAAGATTCGATTTCATCTCCGGTAAGATCAAAGTTCTTTCGACACAACACTAAAAAAGTGCATTTATCTTCGTCTTCGCGCCATGAACGCTGCATGTCATATTCCTCCTCAAGAGATAGTGGCTCTGAAGCAGTTAACTCTTGCAGATCAGGATTCTGCATCCATTGGTGGTATTTCTCAACATGTTTAGCTTCATATGGCACCAAAATCACTTTATTGCCTGCAATTTTTGTGAACTCATTCAAGCGCATGGTGGTTGCTGGGAGGTGGAATCTCAATTTTAGTAGACACAGTTAATTACACTTAGTACTAATCAGGAGCTATTCTTGGCAATTCTTACAAAAATCCACTGTGATTGAGTTGCTAGCTAAATTCTAATTCGAAATCACGGTTTTAGAGAAATCATCTTTTGGGATTAAGAGTGCTGCCATCTTACACCCTTTATTTTCCATCGGTCTCAGCATCATTTACTCCTATGCTATGTTGAAATACACCTTACATGAAATAATTTAGTGTTCACTGAAGGAGTCGAAAGGGTGTCAAAAGTTGACGCAGAAAGTGGATGAGTCAAAGGTCTTGAAAGTGCTGGTTAGATCAATTTCGCTTTGAAATGAACCGCTACTTGGGCTAGGTCAATATGGGTGACTCCCCCAAATTCAGCAGTGGGTAACCGTTTTTGTCAGCTACCAAGTAGCCCAAAAGTGAGCAAGTAACTAGTTCAAATGCCAGTCGCTACTTAAAACAACTGTAATTGAGCAAATTGTATAGCACTGCAGCACTCAAAAACATCATTTCGCCAAATTGCAATTTGTAAATGTGTAAAAATACCAAAAAATCTAACAAAATTGTTTGAAAAAAACGTATTAACATACCAAACTAACGGGGATAAGCGTGTAGCAACCTTTGTTGTGGTTTCTTGTTGTAGTTTCTTAAAAAAAACAGAATCCATAGCGAAAGTGACTACAAAGTCAACTTTTTTAGGACGGATTAAGTGTGAAAAGCAAAAATTCGATCTTTTTATATTTGAGTCTTTCTAAAATAACCAATATGTCGTTTCCAACGAACGTACAATTCCAATTGTTGGATTCAATCAGTATTGGTTATTTATAAGAATTACTCTGTTTCAACTGCAAACCAGCACACTCTTTTCAAAGAAGAGAAACAGCTTTTATATCTGAGAGTATGAACAAGGCTATTGCGGAAAAATTGCAGTCTCAAAATCAGATCAATAAAATGGATTGCACAGATTCGCAAAATTCAGTGCCACCGGCCAGTAACCCATGCGATGATGAGCAAGCATTAAAAGTCGCCGGATTTTCGTTGAGTGCTATCGAGGAGATGCGAAGAACTAGAAACGTCGACGACAACAAACCGTTGGACCATCAATTGCGCCAATTTCAAGTGCTTGACGAAGTCGGCTCTTGTTCAGATGATGCTGATACAGGTGAGTAAAACTGATTTATTATAACAAAACTTTTGTAGCATCGTGATTTAGTCAGAACGGAAAAATAGTCGTGAATTGTGTGCAGTCGATCTTATCTTTAAATCTTAAGGTTTCTTATCTTTGTGTCAATAATATTACAGAGGCTGATAAAAACCAAGACGAACAGTAATTGTTTAATATTTGGTTGAGATATACGTTTTATGCCCCACAGGTACTTTGCGCATTGTCCGAGACGATATGAGTGTTGTGCCACTGGTCTAGTAAAAGCAATCTTTATATTTAAACAAACGTTCTCGTTCAGCATTATTTAAAATTGTCGGTATTAATTTTTTGATCAATGTCTGCCTTTGTGCGGCCATATTTGTAGGCTTATTCATGCAGCATCATCGTTTCACACTTGCGATGTGATTTAGTTCGAGTATTCCCGTGACACAAACGGCAATGTTAATGACAAATTACGGGTTGAATTAAAATATAAACCATTCCTGACGCCACTCACATGACAATTTTTCCATCAATATTCAAGCAATTTTAAACATTTTTAAGCATTCAAAATGCGCATGATTCCGATTATTCGACTAGATATTAACGAACAATTACCATACAGAGCAGGTAACCGTGCTATCTAAATCTTGTAGAAAATATACTGTACTCTTAACATATATGTTTTTATCCTTATTTTAATTTTAAAGAACCTGGTAGTGATGGTGGTAACCGCATCCCAAACAATAAACAGCAACATCGTGGCGATGACGGAGAAGACTCTTCGGATTATGAGCTGGATGATGATGAGCTTGAAAATCTTCTGGACGAGAATTTGCCTGATGAATTAAAAGGCCCAAAGAAGCCTAAGTACGAAGAGCGATTCAAAACAGTATTGGAAGGTATGTAATGAAGAGGGTGTAGACGCGTTAACATTAATTGATTCAATTACAGAGAAAAGACACAATCATTTTGAAATGTTGCCTGAAGGCTGGGTACAAGTGACACACAATAGCGGCATGCCATTGTTCCTACATAGGAAGACTCGCGTTTGCTGTGCGTCTAGGCCTTATTTTTTGGGAGCGGGCAGTGCTCGAAAGCATGCTGTTCCCGTGGGTGCTATACCCTGTTTGAACTATCGACGGGCCTTGGACGAGGAAGCTGACTTGGATACCTCACAAAGTCTACAAAAAAAAACTGATGCGACGAAACCAGATGCGGCGGCTTCTACAACAAATTGCGAACCTGAAACATCTACATCAGCTAGCAAATGCCCTTTCGCCACACGGGCGGATGAAAACATAATGGAAACTGATGAGCACAATGCTGCGTGTGTCGAAGTGAGTTCCACTTCAATTGGTTTGAATACGCAAACTGCAGCCGATGCGCCAAATACGAGCAGTGACGCTGTTGTCCCATCATCTACTAGTAATGGCGGCTTAGGTCTTAAAAAGCTAGTGCCTGCAGCTAAAATTGTTACTGTTAATGAGAACACACAGAAAGAGTCACTGACTCCCGATCAGCTCAACGAATATTGCACGAAACTGTTTAAGTTTAAAGTGATTCGTGTACTGCGTTTCCGCACTTGGAACGAGCGACGTAAATTCACAAAGAATCGCAAGCATATTAAAAACATTCAAAGACCTACACTTCCGGATGGCACCAAACTCATAAAGTTTCCGGTGCTAGCACCTGGAGGCGACGGTAATGCCAATCCACGAATGCGTAAAGAATGGATCATGAACCCAAATGGTAAAAGTTACGTGTGTATTCTACACGAATATGTTCAGCATGCGCTAAAGATGCAGCCTACATATGAATTTAAGGAATTGCAAAATGCGGCAACGCCATACTCCGCAACGGTTTCGGTAAATAACTTAAAGTACGGCACTGGTTACGGCACAAGTAAAAAACAGGCAAAGTCGGAGGCAGCACGTGTTACACTTGAAATACTGATACCTGAAATGAAGGATAAGATTACGGGTAGTGGCAAAGATCAAAAAAAGAATAGTCACAACGATTTATCGGTAAGAGACAGTCACAAAACCTTCATTTGCAAAATTCTTGCATTATTGCGTATTAATTTATCTATGTTTTTGTTCCTTTTAACAAAGGTTTTCGACGATATTCAAATCGAAGATCCACGAGTAACAGAATTTTGTAATAAAACGACGGAACCTACACCGCATGCTATACTACTGACATGCCTCCAGCGTAATCATGGCCTCGGAGATGTCCAAATCAACTACGAAATTAATCGCATCGCCAACAAGAAAAATGAGTTCACCATGACGGTTGGAAAGCACACTGCACGTGTACACTGCAAGAACAAACGCGAAGGCAAACAACTTGCTTCACAAGCAATATTACAAGTAGAAGAATAGTTTTTAAAAATGTTATAAGTTTACTAAATGTTTTCGATTTCAGTTGCTTCATCCACATATAAAAACATGGGGTTCACTGTTGCGTCTTTATGGCAACAATTCGATCAAGACCTTTAAAGAGAAAAAACTCGAAGAACAGGAAATCACGGTACTACAAAGCAAAGCTGCTGTCAATCAACCTAACTACGCCATTTTGGATAAACTTAAGTCTGAGATGCTAAAGTTATCTGCGAAGCACGAGGGTGTGCATTCGATGGGCACGTTTGTGCCACCCAGTGATGTTGATTTACCGAGTACATCCGGCTCCAACTTGAACAATGTTGAGTTGTAGAAACAATTACTGCTAGCTTATAACTGTTTTAAACTTAACTGTGGAGCGTAAAATGACTCAGTCGTCTTAACAATATATGTTTATGTATGTTCCAAAAAAAATCGTTCTGTATTCTGCTACTACCCTTAACTGCTGGAGCTACTCTTTAATATACAACATAAAAATTGCAAGACATTAGTTTGTAACTCAAAACGTAACTCGCAATTTTTTTTTAATGTCTGGACGAATCTTACTGTGAAACTGGATGTGATAAATATCTCCATGCGAACTGAAATTGGATTTAACAGAAAATAGCAAATACATCTGCATTTCTTTACACCAATATAATAACTCTTCTATTATTACAATATTAAAACTATAGATTTGAAAATTATTTAAAAGATGTCTTAAATTGGTTTCGTAAACATATTGTCGGTCTAATTTAGTAATGTATTAAAACTTAAAATAAATCTCATAAAAGTAAACATTGAGGTTATGTGAATCTAATGATTTTTTTATGGCTGGGAATTTATTCGAAAGTAAAGTTAATAAAATAAGTTGCACTTTTGTAGTTAAAAACGTCATTACAATTTTTATTATTTATTTTCCGAAAAAAATAAATAGATTTTCTACGGCAGCCATTTTCTGCCGCTACAAGAGAGCTGCTAAATACACATAAAGCATACTCTTTCACAAAGTTAAGAGACCGAGCGGATATGAAGATGCTATTTTTTCGCGTGATTTTTTTGTTTTGTTTGTACCAAATTTTGACGTATGTGCTTGTAAAGTCGGTGCATACTTCGGACAAAGTCAATTTGAGCGAGTGGCAAAAACAAAGAGAGCGTACTGCGGTTTACAGGCGAATGAGCGAGCGACATAAAAATTTGTTTCATTCCGACGCACATTTAAACAGCAGCAGCGGAGCGAATAAGAAGAAATGAAGAAAATTAAATAATAGAAATTTAAGTGGTGCAAGTCAAAATTTGCAACAAATTAAATTGTACAAAACAAATTTCAATAACATACGGAGAAAAATACATAGCAAGACAGCAGAAAAGCAACGGGAAATTAAGGAAAGTGCAACGAAACGTGGAACGGAGGAGAATCGTAGACGAATGAGCACTTTGGAGTTTTGTGGTGTTGTGGCGTATTGAAAACGCATTATTTACCTACATTAATAAGTACCTCCATGAGGTCAATATTGTTCGTGAGGTAAGGCCGTCTCCATTATTGCAATTTAAATAAGCACTTAATTTTTTCTTATATTGTGTCTGGTTTGGCTGGATTTTGTGTGTCAATCGCCGTCGTCGTTGTCTCCGCTGTCCATCTAGATTGCCGACATTTTTGGTCGGCCCGCTAAATTTCTAGTAACTTTGTAAACAAATGTGTATTTTGTAACATAATGGATGCTTCAGCAGCCGCGAAATGGATACATGAACATTTTGGTTCTGACTGTTCTGTCAAAGTTTTGTAATTGCTAATAGTTATTATTTTTTTCACAAAACATGTTTGTGAGAGAATGTCCGTGTCGGCCCCACATGCCAAATACACCTAACGACACACAAATGTACATTTGATATTAGGTTGTAATTGTATGTGTTGGCATTAACATTCATAAAACATAATTGTAATATCTGATCGATTAAATTTAAGACCGACGGATGACCCTCACCTTTTTGGAAGCACTAGTAAACAATTCAATACGTCGGATTTAAGTAGGTTGTATTAAGATTCCTATATTTTATTTGCAGAACATTATGGAAATAGACAGTGCTGATGAAGAGAGTATCGAATCGATTCCGCGACCGCGATATGAAGCGCTTGGCGCAATTGAAAGTCGCAATTCGACTCCAACATTTGAGATGCCCCCTGTTCAAGCGCAATTGCTTAATAAGCGTCTTAAAATCTCATCGGGAACTGCCTTAATAGTTAATGGCGAACCAGCTACTGCTGCAAATTATGATTCCTCCGAAAAGTCAGGTGAAGTGGTGCAAACTGTCGCACCACTGACGATGAAAATAGTGACAGCGAAAGGGAGTACATCTAAAGTGGCAACATCAACAACAAAGCCAAAAGAAACTAAATTGAAAATGGTGTTTGTCAGTGATCAACATGGTACATTAGAGGCGCGAACTGTGACCAGAGAGACGGCTGCCAACCCGACTCCAATAAAAGCTACGGCAGCACCATTGAGTGCTTTTGATGAAGTAACTCCTATTTATTCGCCACGTGAGGTTATTGCACTTCAGAAATCTCAAAATGACTCCAAGGTGCTTACTGAATATCTTAGGGAAGCAGGAAAATTAAGCCGTCGAAAGTCACGCGCAACAGCTACTCCGCCCACATCAGTCAAACAAACCAATTCGGCTACACCAGTCAGTGTGCCAAAAATAACTATAAAACGAAGGCACACCGCACGTCGGAGTATGGACAAAGGCATTGAGACTATCCAGCAACGCCGTAATAGCACTTCGGCTCTGCTTTTTAAAACTCTTCCAGTAGAGTCAGGAAATGCTTTGATTTCCCGTAAATCAAAAAAGAAACGGGGTCTTTCTTTGTCTGCTGACATAATTTCTTTAGGTGCAACAAGATTTCCTTTAGATAGAAATAAATCCTACAAGTCGACATTTCGAAGTTGGTTGCCTGACGAAAGGGCCCCAAAACGAAGTAATATGCGCTCCGCAAACAGAGATTTTGTGCAGAAGCAAGTTGAGTTTCTTAATCGCATTATAAATGATCCAGTTGATGACGTCATTGATTCTGCAGCTTTGATAGCTGAGGAAAACCAGGAAGAACAAGCAAACTTACGAAATGTAAACATCTCTATGAACATAGATGTTAGCAACTTTTTGGACTCTATTACCAGCAATTCGGCCGTGCAGAGTAACAATTCTGGTAATAGTAGTTCATTAAATTTGTTGGATGAAGACTCTGATCGCTTAGAAAAGAAATTATCTGAACTATGGTTGCCACCACCTCAGGTAGGCTGGCTTGTAAAATTTTTCGACCATTACAAAATTTATTATATTTTATATTTTTAAGGACGGCTGGGACCCATTCTGTTGGAAGTGCTATCGGTGTGGCGATCTAGTGGGATGTTCTAAATGTGTGCGAAGTTTCCATCTGAGTTGTATAAAAACTGGTGGTTCAGGTCGTTATGATTTGAACTGGTCATGTGCTGAATGTTTGCTAGTGGAAAGTACTCCCAAACGGTAAGATGGTTGTCCGTCCATGTGGTTGACTCAAAGATGAATGACACTAAACCTTTGTTTATTTTTATAGTTCACGTCGGAGCAACATTTCCACGGAATTGTTAAACCAGTTGCTAAATCATGCTCTAAAACGTATGCGTCTTGTCAAAGGGGTGAGTGAGTATACATATATTAAATCTGTATTACATACATATATGTATGTATTTACAAAATATGGTGATAATTCTCAAATTGGTTTTCTTTCTTCGATGCTTATATTTTACATCACTTTTCTCAGTTCATCCATTACAAAGTTCAGCATTTTAGTAGACACAACACTGCAACAACAACAATAGGGCTAAAATGTTATAAGTATACACACCTGGCATGGTAATCGTGTTTTGTGTACACATAAATGTTTATATGTATATTGTACACTCTTTCGTACAAATGTTCAATACAACAACAAAAGAGAAAATTACTTCGGTTAACAGTCACGAAGTGTGCTTGTTCTTCTTTTTTTTTTTTTCATTCGTTGTTATTATTGTATTCGTTTGTCGTTTTAATAGACGACGTCGCCTCGCCTCATATCAATCACGTTGTTGCTTTGTTTCTGTTTTTCTTCAATCGTGAATATTCTTCCCTTGGTAGGTTTCCTCATTATTGGCACACTCGGTGTCGGCAATAATGACCAAATAATTAAAAAATCTTTGCCAGTTTTATATTCCAAGAATATGTTTAATGAGAGCTCGACTAGCAATATAAAGTTGCACAATTTTGAAAGTGTTCGCATTATGAAAATACATACATACATACGAAAAAGTCTACACACTACAAATTAATGTAGATAACACATCGTGACTTGTCTTAACTTTCATTTACTGCATTATAGATAATGATCCGAGAAAAATATTATTTAATTTATTTTAGTTACAAAACATGTAAAGGCTATGTTAACAATTCCACAAAAAAGAAAAAAATGATACATCTATTATTTGTTTATTCGCTTAGAAGTTACATACATACATATATACATTTAAATTTTAAAACTATAAGTATTCCATTTGAGCTGAGGTACCGTATGTACTTCATCCATCCATTATTGCAATTATTTCATACCTCTTGCATTTAATATTTTTTGAACAAAACATCTCTTTTATTAACTATATGATAATTGACCATTGACCATTTTTAATATTAACTCATTAATTAAAAATAAATTTTTCATATAAATATACACACATACACATGTAAATGTTATATGAGTGTTTGCGAGAATGTACATACATATATAGTTAATCATTTGTAAATTGAGGTTAAGTTAGTGGCAGCTGACAAACTCGTTTGCTTATGGGCTCTTATTATTCTCTTAGTCTTGTTCTCTTGTTAAGACAAAGTTGCTCTTTAGATCAAGAGATCAGCTTTATCCATGTGATGTTTTTTTTCCTTTTACGGAAAGATCGGATCGTCTGGCTTTCAATTGAATGATCCTGAAAAATAGACATTCTCCGGGTGTCCATTTTCTTGCACTTCCCTATTTATCGTCCTGTGTCAAGGAAGAAATTACATCATTGTATTATTTGATTTCAACAGTTTGTTTTCAAATTTTTCTTCCAGATTACTAAATTACTAGTACCGCAGGAAGTACTACCGCTGAGTTATAAGAAATATTTTGTAAATCCGGTTACATTTGCATCGCTTGAACAGAAAATTGGCAATGGAGTTTTTCGAAGTGCTGATGAATTCGTTTGTGAAACAAAATGGATGTATCACAATGCGCAAATAATGGGTTTGAGTTGTAAGTATTAAATAATACAATATTTCATATAAATCGATCAATACAGGTTGTCTTATTTCACAGCCAGCGGTGGCAAACACGCTCACACAGAAAAAGTCATACTGAAAGTCTGTCGGCAGGAAGCAAATGAAATTGATACATGCGCTGAATGTTATTTAAATGCCAACACAAATCAAAATGATTGGTTTGTGCAAGTATGCTCTCAGCCCCATTTGTTGCTTTGGGCAAAACTGAAAGGTTTCCCTTACTGGCCGGCCAAGGCAATGGGCCACGGACCGGGTACCGTTGTAAACGTGCGTTTCTTTGGCAAACATGATCGCGCAAATGTGCCTGTCAAAGATTGCTTCCTTTATTCCGCACAGGATCCGAACTCTCAAACAAGTCGACGTTCGGCACGTGATCTAGCGGATTGTATCGATGAAGTGCAGATTCATATTGAAAATATTAAAACTAAAATTGGCGAGTTTTGCTATGCTCCATACCGTACACCTTATGATCCTAACGAAGAACATCAACAGTTAGAACAAATGATGCCGGGTGTACATGATTTTATAAAAATGCAACAATCACCGGCCAACAAGACGCCATTACAATTCCTCATACGTAAAACAGAAGGCAATAATCACTCGATCCTTAAAAAGTCAAATGCGACAGCCGATTCCGGAAATGATTCCGATGATTTAAACAGTCCGACCAAGAGAAAGCTGCATGCGGAAAGTAACGATCCGTCAGGTTCGTCTAAATGTCAACCAACCGTTCAACATGAGCATTCCAAGTTGAAAAGTAGCAATTATGAAGTGATAACCAAATTGCCGCACGACGAGACACGAGTTTGTTCGGTAATACTCAAGCGAAAATCGTTAGCTGATCTAAATAATGAAAGGTGCAAGACGTCTAAAAACGATAGCGATTTCCTGGAGGCTTCACCCACTGTGAGCAGCAAACGTAAGCACATGGATAATATTTCTACCGAAGGTAAAACTAAGCAACAACGTCAAGATTCAAAACGCGACGAGGCAAAAGATCACTCTAAACTACCAAAAGTATCTGAACAATCAGCGCGTGGACAGGATTCATTGTTGCTCATAAAAAATAAACAGTCTGTGACAATTACCAAGTTAACGAAAGATTCGAAATCAGATCAGCTACCGGACGTTGAACATGGAATGGATGCCGAACCAGATGGGCGGGAATTAGGGAATAATTCGAGTGAATTGGACGATATAAACAAAATTGAACAAGAAAAAAAACAGCAAGAGTTAATTAGAAAAGTGTTACCTTTCATTGAAATAAAAACTGAACCTGATGATTCTGTAGAGGGTATGTCCATTCGAACACCCACACCACCACCACTGGTAATATCACTATTAAATACGACGAATCCAAATTCAACAAATTCATCAACAGCAAAAGTGCAAAGTAGCCCGTCCATCGAAATTCCTGTGTCGAACACAATTGATCAGAAATTATCAGAACCATTGCCATCAGAGCTTCTCGATGTTTGTGATATAAAAGAGGAAGTTGTTTCAGATGATGAGTTGGAAGAACAGAACGTCAACAATCAAAAATCAGTAGTGCTTACAAACAACAAAACTGTTGCGGCACAACAGCCGCCATCCGCCAATACTATTATACCGATGGATGCACTAGTGCGTGTCGTCGGCGATACAACCATTCAACGCTTATCCACTAAACAACATCAACAGCTACAACAACAACAAGCTAACATTTCAGCAAGCAATCAGCCCACATCAAACTCCAAGCGCAGCAATGTATCGCGTGGAACTCCTTTTGGCCCATTGCCAGCAAACGCATCTTCACCAGTAGTAACCGTAAAAACAACCGATACTAATGCAAATATTGATTGTGTTAATGCCAACAAATCATTACAACAACAAACGCAGCAGCTACAAACACAACAACAACAGCAGCAGCACCTTAAACAATTGCAGCAGCCACAATCAAACCAACAGCAACTGCGATTAAAGACAAGCTCTTCTCTTGTTGAAACTACGACAACACGCTCGGCGTCTTCAACGTCATCAACGTTAGTAACAACCACAAATCCAAATTTATTGCTGAAGAATAACATGGTTGTTATACCAGCTGATGGTGGCTCCCAGCAACTGCAGCAGCTACGCAACAACATAACCAACACAACCGTTACCATTAGCACATCTGGTTGCAACAGTTTGATACCAGTGCCGCCATTAACGGCGGTCTCTAAACACGCAGCACAGAACTTAGGTTCGCAGCCATCCTCCATCCCAGCGTTAAATACAAGTAGTCCAGCAAATTCAATACCGCTGCCACCACTGGCTGGACTCTCGTTGCCAACAGCAATGCCCACGGCATCATCCATCACTGGTACATTGATAACGCCGCCCTCAATCGCACCACCATTAGCGACGTTAGTAGGTGGTGTTGTAACGACAAACGGTGGTGGCCCATTGTCGGAAACGGTTCAAATGGAAGAACGGATAACGCCGGTCTTAAATGCAACACTCAATGACATATTGCATCGTGGTCCTCCCAAATTGTGGCCACGACCGCAAGGCCCTCTACAATCCGATGGTAGCGCACCATATCCTTCACAGGCTGGTCCTGTTTCACAAAAACTGGCGGAGAATGCACACAAGGTGAGTTAAAAATATATATGTTAAATCTATATTTGAAGAGTTAATTTGAATAAATTATTTTTGTAGTTAACTGATTTCTTCATATCCGTGATGGTTGACACAATGTCCGAGATGGCCACAACCGATCCGAAGGTATTGCAAGCACGCATAACTTCGCTGACTTTAGAGAACGAGCGCCTTAAGCAAACGTATGAACGACAAATTGCTGATATGATACGTACGAATGAGCAAGTTGTAGCTGAAATGCGGAAATCACTGGAAAATGATTACAAGCGTCGAATAAACGAAATCCGTCAGCAGCATGAGCAGGAACGCGCACGGTCAGTTGAGGAGGCGAAAAATAAACAATGGTGTGCCAATTGTGGCCGAGAAGCGTACATGTATTGTTGCTGGAATACTTCATATTGTCATACAAACTGTCAGTTGGAGCATTGGCCACGTCATTCCGTACACTGTGGCAATGAGACTGTCAAAAGTCAATTGCAAACACAGCAACAAGAGCATCAACTGCAGCAGCAACAACAACAACAACAACAACAGCAGCAGCAGCAACAACAACAACAACAGCAGCAAATGCAACAGACATTGTCGATGCAAATGGCGCAACAACAAATACAACAAACTGAAAAAGTACGTAACAAACCGAAAGTCCAAACACAAGTGCCTGGACAGGGCACAGGGTCAGCAGCAACAATGATAACAGTTACAGCCAACACCAACAAACCAAACAGTGCTTCTACAATAGCCAATAACAGTGTCAACAAAAAATGGACACACTCTTCTCATCAGCAGCAAACAGCGCAGACAATAGTTACCCAAATGCATGGACAGCATTCGGAAGTCCTGAAGTTGCCATCAAACACTTATCTTCGTCCTGTTTCCATGCCAGCAACGACGACTACGCCCATCTCAGTTGGCAATAGTTTCCAGTCTGTAAGTCAACATCCCCAAACGGCCAATGTTCGACCGATTTCAAACTCAACTGGTGTAACTTCAATGTCCATGCAGCGTTATAATATTGTAAGAGGATATCGTTTCAATTTCATTATTTCTATTTTCATAAACATTTACATATTCTAATATCAGTTTCTTATTCGGCTTTTATTCTTACAGTGTCCTATTGCCATAAATTCTACTGGCCAGGCCATTACCTTTGTGCAACCAATGAGTTCTGGCAACAATAATGGCGCTTCACAACCAACATTGGCGCCAATGTCAAACACTACACACTTGCCTACAGCGACGTCTGCGCCAGCAGCAACAACAACTCCAACGCAAATTTCAATGAAAAATCAAGGATCACGAAATTATGCAACCAAATCGGATGGACGACCGCGTGGTTCGCACACTAAGAAGAATCAATACAACCAATGACAACGTGTGTTTATTTGAAAGCATCTAAACCAATAAATTTTACTTAAAAAATATTATTTATTAATTTCAGATCCAAATTTTCCGGGTCCATTATGTGACAAACGAATGTAAATAGTGTATATCAACATTTGGTTAAGCTTCTGTAAATATTACAACTGATCTATCTAGATTTTAAGTTTTTAGGGTTAACAATACTGGTAAATAATACTTTTAAGGTTGAGATGTAATTGAAATGAGTTTATTTCAATCTCTTCTTCTGAATATCCCACATACTCTCATAAATCATTTTCTTCTATGTTCTCTCTATTTTCAATATATTTTGAAATTGTCATTTTAAGTTCCCTAACTTACCTTAAATGACGGACATCGAATTACAGTTAACACATTATTTGAAAAATTTACTTCATGTCAGATGTATTTATATTTATAATTAAACAAGATTTTGAATTGAGTACATGAGAAATCATGAAAATTAATGAACTGGTTTGTTTTGTTTTTATTTAGATGTAGTTAGTGCAGAATACCCATAAACACACACCTCATCATAATTAGTCAATATCCAATTTCTTGAAGTTTCCCTCGATGCCGAATAGATCGGAAACGTTTTTCGGCTTGCCCGGACGCAGTTTCTCATTTACCTGGTGACGTTTTTCGAAATCAAGCATTTCGTTTCGATTATCGCGTAATTTCTTATAGAATATGTCTTTCATGTCATTTGCCGACGGTTCGGGGCCGCCATAATCCTTGGGCAGCAGATCGCGTGGCACAAATTTGTAGAAATCATTCAGATCATTGTGCATATGGAGTACACTTGTTAGCTCTTTCTTCATGAAGGGCGTCATAAGGGCCATTATCTTATCCATGAACGGTACAATGTTGACAAAGTGGAAACCCACTAAGCGTATGGCAGCCGCTTCCTTGAAAAGTATTGATAATTAGATAAAGGAAAGGGTATAGTAAATGTTTTCTGTCTCATACTTGCAAATAGAACAAAAACTTTTTCATTTGCAACAAGCCAATACGCGCCACATGACCGAGCGTGACACCTTTAAGATCCATAACGATAATGTGTCCTGCTTGAATGCCATCCTCGTACATCCAGAAGTCAAAAACCATACAGTATCTATTGTGTGATAAATCGTTTAGTTGATTGGAAGTGTAAATCCGTGCACTTTTGGTTTGATTATTTTTTTTTTCATTTATCATTTCTACAAAACAGACATTAATTGTTGTTCATTACAGAATTAATTTCGTGTGTTGCTGTTTTTGCAATAAAAAATTATTGTTTTTAACGAATTTGCACGCAACACATTGAGAGAGGAAACGGCTTGGGTTCGTATTCCGATCTGGTGGCTTTGTTTGCATGTTGCAACGTGCTGCCAATTTATATTTCTGTTTAAATTATTATTTGTCAATAATGGTTGTCAGTTTCATATGACGAATTCGTGTAAGCTATCAAAGCTTATTGTTTAAAGGCAAAATCTAAATGATGTAATTTACACGTCTGTGAAGTCAAGAGGCAATCCACGTGCTGAAATTTTCATATACCTTTGAACTTTAAGTTAAGTTCTATCCATTCTGTCAAATATTACTGCATGATATATATAATTTTCGTATACGATATGTAAAAAAGTTAAGAGTACTTAAATGTATGTCAGGTTTAATGGAGCTCAAAGTTTAATAGCGATACCTAGACTTTGCATGGTTACTTAACATTTAAACTGTCAGTATTGTTAAATAGCAATTGCTACTCTACTCTACTTACAATTTCATGCAGTCGGCGAAGTTGAAATTTGATGAATTCAGATCGTCCAACTTGGCCAAAATAACTCGGTAGCCATCAGGCGTTGAACGCGGCAGTGGAACAATAGAGCTGTAATCGATATGAAAATCAAAGTTACAATTCAACATGAACGATTGTCACGTGGGCAAAGAGTTGATGGCATCGCAAAGCTCAATTCCCTTACGTGGTGTTCATTGCCCTTTTTAATTCCGGTCTGTCGCAGTCCAACAGCACAAAGAATTCATCGAGATGAGTTCGTGCCGTTAGATTAGTGTCTAGTACCTGCTTGGCGGTCTCCATGCTGTACTTGCAGGCATGAAAGAAATGCAATGCCTCAGCTTCGGATAACTGATCATCCATGTGAGGCTGTGCCTTTATCCAAGCAACAAGTTTTAGCATTTCCGTCCGTTTTATCTCCGGAAAACGCGCGTATTGCTCGTCCAAATCGGCAGCTTTCATTGTGGAAAATCTGGAATACGCTTGCGAAATTTTACTTTCAAACTTTATTGATTTCCTTTGCTTACGATTTTCTTTGTTTTGCCTATTTTTGATCAGCGCTTAGTGTTTGCGCCTCGTATCGCGAATCTAAACGTTTCACGAATGAAATTGAAATTGTTTGCTTTCATAAGCGAAACTCGTTACTGGCTCGGATCGGAACAGACTATGCCCGATTTCGACGTCGTCGCTGACGACGCAATCGCTGTTTGGCTGGTTTCGGCAGTGCATTTTTTTATTGTTTGTTGTTTGGTGGGTCAGTTTGAGACATGTATGTACATGCTACTGGTGTGCAATGCCTTGCACAGAAATTTAGATCTCTTTATTACTTTAAAAAAAAATTAAACATTTTTTGTTTATCAACATAAATAGTTCATATGTTTACATAGTCAGGATAGAAAGAAACCAAGATCAGTTTGATAAAATTTATTGTCACAAATACTTATCGCTATCAAATTGAGCAGAGAAAACCTCACTTTCCCATTCTCAAGTCTCAAGAGAGCGTGTGTAGCGATAAGTAAATTCAGGATGACATTTGACTGCTCCATCAACTGCAATCAATAAAACTTTGGCCAATTGCCTGAAGCTTTGAAGCATACTAAGGTTTTTGTTTCACGCTTGGACAATGTTGGCCTGAATTCGCAGCGATCATTTGACATTTACGGCATGGGTTTGCCGACTTACTGTAAATCACTGCAGCGCTTAATAACAACAAAGAAACTGCTCTCTTGCCAAATTCTAACCAGTTTCGACAGGTAGGCGGCGTGTGTTGTTATAGCAGGTGTACGAGATGCCGGTAGAATGATCAGGGCTGCAAAATACAAAGTACGTGTGTTTGTTTGTGTGTTTAATTGAAACGTAAAGTGGATAAAGCGCTTGCAATTTTCAAAATCATTTGTAGCAAATATTTGTGACTCACTTAAAAAGTGCAAGCCGACCGGAGTTCTTTGAAATTTCTGACAGTCACGCATCACGCGTACGATTATCTGTGCAACGATTTTATCTGACCCAAAAATCAGTGATAAGCAACACAACTAAAAGAAAAATAAAAACAACAAGTGTGTTTATATTAGCATACAACGTACGCAAAGTGGCCGAAAAGCTTACATATATCCTCTTTCCAATCCGAACTTTCCCATTCTCATTCAGTCTTCGCTTCATACAAATTTTTAGCACGATCGCTGCACTCAAGTACTTCTCTGTCCGCCGTCTAACATGTTGCTATTGCAAATCAACGCCGTCTTCGCTTGCACATGTACGTTTGGGTTACTTAACCCCAATTACGCATGCGACGTGCGCACGACGTGTTGCCATCAAGCTTCCGTCCTGTTATGTTCTGGCGGTTCAGTTATGTTCGTTCAACTTTTCGTCTAAATCACCTGACCACTGGGGACGAGCAATTTTTTATACTTCAAGTAAAGTAAAGAGATAAGTTTAGAGACTTCTTCAAGTGCATGGGATAAAGCAATTTGGACTCTATCTAATATAGATTCCGAAATCAACAAATTTGTACAGATGGATTGTGTGTGTAATGTATTATATTAAGTGTATTCAAGATTGATTTGGAGATTTTCAGGTATGGATTTAAATAAAAAATTTTTAATAATAATTTTGAATCACATATATAAAGGGGGTGTATATGTGCATCACTTTAAATTTGATTGAAAAATGTTTACGTTAGCATTAACTCACCACTTTTAGGACTTTTGCGTACGCCTGTTCATGCAAACATTTGTTATTGTTAACATTTATTTCAAAATACCCTTCACACTCGAAAACATACATTACACGGTCATTGGCATCCTGTTTCATGGCCGGCTAAACAGCACAGGATGCGCAGGAAATTAAAGCCTAACAAAAAGTCACTCACTGATTCTCAACAACAGCAACAATACAAAAGCGAATGCAACAAATAACAATAATGATAAAAGCCAATCCGCCAAGTGTGACGTACCGGGAATGTGAGTGCCGCCAGACAGTCACGATCAATCGCCAGCACAGGTAATGTTATATGAGCTGGGGGAAAGTGAGCATTGTCACAAGCAGGGAACAAAATTGACTCAAACGGCAGTGGTGAGAGAAGAGAACGTCAACGAATTCTTGAATAATTATGCCAACGTGTTGCTGAAGCTAAGCGCGTCAGGATGAGAAGCAGAGAGCAACAGCGCAAACAATAAAAAAAAATATTCAAACAAAAACAAAAAAAGAGAATAAGGCACACCTGATGAATGCTGCATTTGGCACTTGAATCTACCGACCGAGCGACCAACCGACCGCCATGAGTATACATTAAGTAAGGGTGAGTGCACATCATGTACAAGACATATAGAAGTCAAAGCCGCGAACGTTTATAAACGATAATTAGATACACTGTTGCGCACTCTGATAGAAGTCAACACAAGCGCATCAGTGCCAGGACGAATGCATACAAACAGACGGTTACGCAGGCGCACAGGTAGTCAGTTGAGTTGTGTGTGCATGTGCTACTTGGAATCACATCACATCACAAGTCTGGGGTCCTGTGCATAATGTTTGCCTTTCACGAAGTTGATGCATAGGTTGAGCAAGGGATGGACACTCACGTTGAAAGGGAAGAGCAACAGGAAGTGCCTCACGTGCAATCAACCTGCTGCACTGCACGCTCACTGAGCTCGTCGGCAGAGCAGTGGGTTGGGGGCCAAATGAAG
Source organism: Phortica okadai (assembly GCA_034638295.1). Classification (NCBI taxonomy): domain Eukaryota; kingdom Metazoa; phylum Arthropoda; class Insecta; order Diptera; family Drosophilidae; genus Phortica; species Phortica okadai. The sequence continues at coordinate 453,609 of CM067849.1, read as the reverse complement.
CCCGGATAGGTGTGTTTTCGTCGGTTCGGTTCGGTCCGTTGGTTGCGCAAGTTGACTAGCGGTTGCGCTCACTTGCCTACCTTTCTATGTATGTATGTATGTATGTATATGAATATCTAAGCAGTTTATTAGCATTATTTCAAATGTTTTATGTTTTAGCGAAGTATTTCAATTATGGTTCCTAGTATTTCATTAAGTATCTTCTTGAATATCATTTGACAAGTTCAGTCTTCTATCTCGATGTGATAAAAGAATTTAAATATCGAATATCTGTTCTCAACTTGCAATTCCTCAAGCGGCGATCGTGTATATGAACAAATGTAATCAAGGCACTGTAGCACACACACATGCACAAACACACGCTTAAACACACACAGATGCATACAGATGCATACAGATAGTTCAATGAACTTTGCTTCTTATAATGGTTGCAGTAAGATACTGTTGTTATTGTTATTGACGCTGCTTTTGCTTGAGCGCTTTGTTGTTGTTGTTGTTGTAGTTGTGGCTGATCGTTTCCAATCAGGGGTTAGATTTTCATTAGCCTGTTGCGTCCGCATTGCACAATGTATGCGCTTCAGCTCCGAGGATTTTGTGTTCGCTTTTGCTCTGTATCCCCTTTGGTTGGGGCAGCGGGCCTGCAGTTGTCTGAAGCGCATTGGGAATCTGTTGATAATCTAATTTCACATGGCTGCCTTATGACTTCCATTGGAGACGCTAATGTGACTTTTCATAGTTCGTAGTTGAAATTGCACTTGCAGTTGTGTAGATACATTTTCTTGGTTGTGTCATGTTTCTTATTAGCTTTCTAAGCGGAAACTTTAATTTTTGGAAAAGCAAATTCTCAAATAAGTAAAAGGAAAACTAATTGTGATTTGAAAACGACTTTTAGCTATTAACTTTAGCAGCTTTGGAACGCTTCTTATGTGCCTTTCACTCGTCAAAGAGAATCAAATTCGTCATAAGGCAACTATCTTGTTGCCTAATCTTTGTTACAAGATCTTAAGAATGAAGAAGAGTAATAACAATAATAATTATACAAAATTATACAATATTTCGCTGTGCTGGAAACCAGTGAACCCGACAAATTTCCAAAACAACATTTTCTTGAGCATAAATTACGTGAAAAATGTAAAGAAAATGCACACGTGCAAGTAGAGTGAAGTTTTTCTTAAGCACTCGTCCTTAAAGAAGTTCCACACCCCATGAGCTGGTCGAGAGAACGCATAAATAAATGCCAGTAACAGAAATTATTAATGAAGGTCAACCCTCGGCTGAAGTCAACGTCGCATGCGCACTTTTAATTGTTCATTGAGGGAGTATTTGTAGGAAAAGAAAAAAAAATAAAAGTCGAATAAAGGACATGGTCATGAATCCCACATAAAATTTGCATCTCATTTCCGGACACTTGGGCGAGCTGGGCCTCATAGACTTTTGTCAGGGTTTGTCTTTTTTGTCGTTCAGAGAGTTTGTACTTGTGTGTGTGTGTGTGTGTGTGGATAATAGTCACGATAGGCGGAACAAAAAACAGCAAAAATAATTGACTTAGACCATGGAGAATGTTGTATACGCTTCGCTATGAAATGAGTTCGGATGATACCGCGATGATGTCCCGTTACAGACTTTATGTTTAAGGCTGTTTTTATGAAAAGCGGACAAAAGCTTAGGGATATTCCTTTCTAGGTTTTAATTAGAAATGCTGACCATACTATTTGAGATACTCGGAAGCTTCTTCTGATCTGTATAAACTTCATGTGAAATGCAGTGTACAAATACCAGTGTAGTGTATAAAAAAAAATGATACGGAAGTGCTTAGCCGTCGCACAAAGCATGGGTCACAAGAAAGGAAGGCGCACAAATGATGCGAGGGGTGCATAATTGTTTTCCATATTTGTACGGGAATGTTTAAAACGGCAAAATGAAAGTGAATACGAACAAATTCCGAAGAGTGCCCTCTTCAAAAGAAGCAATTTCAAACTCAGATACAAGCAAAGTATCTAGCGGGGCCCAGTGGTAGAAACTGGGTGGAGCTTCGAGACGTCATTGAAGCATGAAAAAGTAATAATATCGCAGTAGATTATTAGTTTATAATGCAATGCTTATACTTTTGGAAGATCCACTGTATTATTCGATTAAAGTATTTTAGTGTTCATTGGCAGATACTCCGTTAGTTTTTCTATTTGAGAGTAGACAAACAATGATTGTCACAACACTTGATTTTTCACAGAGCATACTAATAAATTCGTGGCCCTTTCCCCATGTCCACCCTCACAGTCAGTTGTGTGCTGGGAAAGAGATTAGTCATTGGCACTAGAGCGTGCACCCTACGCCAATTAGTTTCACTGTAACTCCATTCATAACTTCATCCACTCACATGCTCTCTATCATGATTACACGGCATTATCATTTACATTTGATTGCGGTTTGGATTTGTCAAAATGCTCCTACGGTATCATATTCTCGTGCTGGTTGACAACGTCACACCTTTTTTATTTCTGGTTGTTGAAAATATCTGCCCACTGACCAGTTGGGTTATTGTGGTTGTAGTTGTTGTCGTTCGGTTTTCCAACCTGTTGTACAAGAACGCTTTGGTTATAATATACATAAATACAATTGCGCAACTTGATAGAAATTTTAATTAGATATGCTTCATACCCTTTGAAAGAGGGCTGAGTGCACTGAGCCGTGCAGATACTTTGATACAAATTTTTTAAATTTCCCACACATAATTGTGTGTGTGTGTGTAAGAAATGCAATCAAAACGCGAAATGAATCATTGGAAAAGTAGACATGTTTTCAAGAACCTTTCGGATCATTTTTTCATGACTCTTAAATGGGTTAATTGGGTTGCAAAGATGTACTTGTGAGACTTTCTTGAAAACTGTATATTTCTGGGTTCTTCTTTCTTCTAGTAAGATGAGAAGTATTGTAGGAGAGTTAGGTCAAAAGGCACTAAGTTGTTTTACTAAGTATTCGATATGTAGGTGTCTCGAAATTAAATTTTTAAGAAAACATTTATTACGTTAGGACACATCAAATTTTTTTAGATAATGACTATTTTTCAGACTAAACGTTCTTCATTAAAATTTGACGGCGACCTACTTATGATAACATATATACATATGTAACAAAGTTTAAATTTAAATCATTAATCAATTGAAAAAGTCAAAATGAAATCGATAAAACCCTTTCAGGCAGTCAAAAAGTCAATAGCCGGCCGCAGATGGGAAACCTGGACACATTCGGCAATGGTTTGTTGCCCGTACGTCAATAATTACGACAATACGTACAGCAACAACAACTACAAATTAATCCTCAGCATGTTGGGAAAATGAAGAACGAACAAAGCAAAATAAGTTAGGGAAGCAGAATATGAGCGAGCGAGCAGAGGGCAATAACCAAGAGTTCCCGTTTGTTCCCAACATAGGGCTTCTACTGGTAGTGAACATAGTAGCAGAAAAAGAAAATGTAGAAAGAAAATAAAACGCAGGAAGACTGAAACTCAAACACACACACAGATACACAATTACATTTACTTAGAGAGAAAAGCAAAGAAAAAAGTTGTAAGCCGAAAGCAAAGATGCATAAACGTTTGAGCCATGGGCGAAGCGTGCGTGGTCTCTAGGTTGGCTCTTGATCGTTGACGTAGACATCGACGTTGACGTTGACGTTGGTCATTGAACTCGACGCGCTGTGATTTCGACTAACAATAAACAAACACATGAAGTAAGAAAAAAATATGAAAAAGAAAACATGTCAATGATGGGTGCCGTCAAAGCAGGCGAAAAGAAGAAGAAAAAGTATCGCTGAGGATCTTTTTCATTTTGCTGTGAGTTGCATTAGAAATTTTAGAAAGCTTTGAGGCGCGCTTAGAACAACATTGCGTTGAAGATGTTGAAGAAAAAGGCCTCCAAAAAGTCGCTTTTAATTGAGATTGAACAAGAATTTCTTTTGTTAATTTATGACGCGTGCGAGTTGGTCAAACGAACGGTAAGCATTGACAGACCGAGCGAGCGGATCATGTGCTTGCTTGCCTTAGAGCATTCGGCGTCGTTGACGGCAGCGGCGGCACCTGACGCTGAAAGAAAAGTATCTTTTACGCTTTCGTTTATACTTATCTTTTGAAATACGCTTTGCGTTTATGTATGTGAATTGCTTTTCAGTTTTATTGTTTTGTAAGTTTCGTATATATTTTTTATGCTGGCTGCTTGAAAACCCTTTTTAGTTGTAATAAAACCGTTACCTTTTTGTGTGTATGCGTGTGTGTGTGTGTGGTTTTGTTGTATGTAAATCAAAGTTAACTCTCTCTCCTTATTTTTTTTCTGTTGTTTTGTTGTTGTTTTTTGGCCATATATCGTCTTAATCAGGCTACAAATATTCAGACGATAACGAATTCGTAATTCTGTGGAATTTCCATGCTCTTCACATTGCTGTGTTCAGTTTGCTATAAGTTTTGTAAATGATAGCTACAAATTTATGAGATTTGACTAAACGAAGCAAGTAGAGTTCGAAGTGCCAAGCTTATTTTGCTGTATGTTAGATTTGATTTAGATTAGCACATACGGCAGTCTAGCAATAAGCTCAAAGCAAAAGTTCAAATCTGTGTGTACGGCAAGAAGTATCTCAGCATCTCAAAAAGCTAAAGTTGAGCTTTTGGTAGTATCTTAAAATGTATAAGATATTGTATGAATTTTGTTTGTGTTTAATAACTTTTTAACACAGAAGTGTTAAGCGAAGTTTATGCTAAAGAAGTTGTATATAGTAAGAATCGGTCCAGTTCAGAGCTCGGGAGTTAAAGACACATAGATACTGATTATGGGGCATGTGGAGCGCATCGTAAAATTGGCATGACCATGACTTTTGGCGTTTGAGTTAAACTTTTGCACAATTCCGCATTTGTTTTTTAACCTTTTTTTGTCTCTCATTTGCTTAATTTCAATTTCGTTTCGTTGTCATTTATGGCACAATGACCATGAACGGCTTTTCCTCCCCTCTCTCACTCCACTTCGCTCATGCCAATCGACAGCTTAGTTTTCTCGGTTAACTTTTTTTTTCGGTTCGGAGGATGTAACTGTTTATCGTGCATTAGATACTCGACTCAAAACAGCAAAAGAGCTGTAAAAATACAACGAAACATGCTCTGCGCCTGAATCTCTATTTGCAAACTGTTGTTATTCTTGTTCTTGTTGTTGTTATTGTTGTTTGTTGTCTGTTATTGCTCAAAGCACCAACAAGTCTAATCAAGACTTTGTTGTTGACGTGTTGAAAGCAACCGTTGCAATTATCTGCGTCTCTTGTCCCCACACCGACTTGACAAGCGGTTTGCTAATTATAAAATATCAATGAGTCATCAAATGTGCATTGCGGTTGGGCAAGCCTTAATGTGAGAAATGACATGCACAGGTGCGACGTGGTCACGATTTGCATATAGGATAATTTCAAATGTTCGCACATGAAGTAAAATGAAGATTAATATACTTAGTGCCTATAATATCTTTTAATGTCTAAATAAACTTGTACAATAAATTTGGCACATATTTAAAAATGTATTTATTAACACAATTAAATTTAGTTACCAAATCTGACTTTGCTTCAAAGCTGCAGGAAGAAATAAAATACGTCCTGCCAATAATAACAACAAATCTCAGGCTAAAATGCAAACCAAAATTTAATATCGAAGACCAGTTCGGAACGCATAAATCATCGCCGAATTACACTTGTTGCGCTCAAAATACAAAGGCAACAAGAACGCAAATGTGTACAGTAGAGACTCGACTAACCGGACCTCGATTATCCGTAAATTGTGGGAAAAGTTGTTGAAATTGTTTATTTTTTGTTGACAATTACGTAAAACGCGGCAGTTCCAAATAGACGAAATCCGACAACATCCGTGCACAACCTTTTCCAGCCGCAGCTCGCGCTCGACTCAAATTGAAATTTCTCGTTTTTGGCAATTTTCGATAAAATCGGAATTATTTTGAGCCAAGTTTTGCCGCTAGAAGCCGCCACTTGCGGCAATACAACGTGGAGAGCGTGGCCCCGCCCACTGAAATTTAAGCGAGAAACTCCAATTTAAGCGCTTAAATTCGGCAATTTTGGTGGAGTTATTTTTTTCTTTCCGCATTGAAATGCCCTATGTTTCCAGGCGATACATGAAAACATAGCCAGCAGAACAAAAGTTCGGGATTTTCGATTTTTTTGAAAAAAGTGAGCTGGAAATGGGAAAGTGAGGGGAATTCAGCGCTGAGCACGCTAGAGGGGTGTCCGGGGCACTTTTCTTGATTTTTTGTGGTTTTATTTGGAAAAGAGCATAAAATGCAGGAAGAGAGAGATTTAGATCAAAAAAGAGTGATTTCTTCTCTTTACGGCAATAAGGATTAGCGGGACCTCAACTCCAAAAGTGCTGCCATGTGCCGATCGAAATTTTGGCCAGGTTTTTTTGTGTTTAATTTCGGCAGCAGCATAAATTAATTGAATTGAATTAAAGATAACAAAGCAGAAAATAAATGGCAAAGTGTGAAAAAAGACATAATAACGAAGAAATTTGTGGTTTAGGTGCAATGTGTTCGAGAAAGGACACAAATCTGACAAAACGAAATTGTGGTGCAGTACTGGCACGCTCATTTGAAAATGATCAGTGTTAAAGTGTCTTATGTGCTGTGTTGAGCTGCGTAAAATAGGCGATCTCTTGCGTCGACCAATGAACGCAAGGCACAGGAATTCACCGTTTTCTGTAAGCGACCCCAAACGTCGAAAATTTGCTACATTTACACGAAGATTTTTCATTCACTTCGCAAAAACGTCTGGTCTCCCCGGATTGGGAATTCATATATTTTTTTGTCAGCACTAAAATGTCGTATGTGCGTGGGCAAGTGTCTAACATATGCGACCTTAGCAATTAAAACGCCGTCCAATAACGAGGTGGTGGTGGTTTTTCGCACAAGGATCAGAAGCATTCGTGCTTCGGTGGTGGAAAGTTGTGTTCGACGTCACTAACTCGCCGGACACGCTTTTTTGCTTTGAATAAAAATTGATTCGGAATTTTAATTGATCCCGATAATCGAGTTTCTACTGTAGCGGCATAAATCATCAGCCGAATTACACTTGTTGCGCTCAAAATACGTTGGCAGCGGCAGCAGCAGCGACGGCTACCGAAGAGGAAGAACAAGAAGAAGAAAGGCACCCTAAAAAGTCAAATCGCTCTCGCGCTACAAACTGCGGAGAGAATTAAAATGAATAGTTTTAATACTCTCTGACAAACTGAGACTGAAAATTGAGCAAAGCTTTTGGTTTGTGTAGAGTTGCATAGGTGTTAGTGCCAGAGAGGGAGATAGATCGAGTGAGCGCGTAACAATTCCAAAGTCTCCACAAGAGTGAAACTGTGGGTTGTGAAACAATTTGTGCAATCCAATAGTCGCATGTGTCTATGGCAGTCCATGTAAACTTAAGACAAATAGTTATAAAAAAGCAGGCAAAAGATCGCTTGCTTAGACGAAAAGAGGGCGCATTCGTTGAATGGTCGCGCTCAATGAGTTAAGTTGTGCTGCTTCTTGCAGCGCAGCGCTCGTCCACACACACACACACACACACACTACGTTGGAAAAAAGGGTTCTTGAACTTAAAAGGGGTCAAACATAAATTGGAATGCCTTTGCAGCCAGCTAGCTAGCTAGCTAGACAAAGTCGTAGTTACGTTGTGACTGAGTGGCGACCGACTGAGTGAGTGTGTAGTATCTTTTTTGTTGCTGTTACGTGCCTATGGTGATACGTTGTTGTCATAGTATCCGTGTTGCTTTGCCGCTTACTTTTGTTTGGATGTTAATTCTGTTGGCGCAGCGGCTTCTTCTTCTTCTTACTCTTCATCAACCACTGCCTTGCTGCTGCTGCTGCTGCTGCTATTTACCATTGCCATTAACTATTGTAGTTGTTGTTGCCTATTCCGTTTTCTATTTGATTTCTACCTGTTGTTGGTTGTTTTTTTCATATCCATACATACATACATACATACATGTGTGTATCTATGTTCATACACTTTCTTGGCATCGTTTTGTGTGACTGACTATAAGTCAAAAGCCTGACTGACGCCCTGCCTTTTGTCGCCCCCTTTTCCTTTACGCACATTTTTCACGCAGTTAACTTGAATTTTTTTAATTTTTATGGTCCGCAAAGAAGTCGAAACCGTTCGGACTTCTCTGCCACCAATTAAATAGAAATTGTTAGAAACGAAACTTTATAGCCGCGAAGCCCCGAAGCCGCTGAGCTCATTGCTATTTTTAGCTTGTGAGGATCAGCTACGCACTTTTTTATGTGCGTCGTTGTGGAGTTCCAACAACAACAACAACATGTATACATACTACAAAGCCAAAATAGAAATAAAATAATGGAGCTCCAAGAGAAACAACAACAAAAAAGGTCAGCACACCAAGCGCTAACAGGAATCTTCTTTCAGTTAAAGTCGAGTTTTATAATTTTTCTTTTTTTTTTCTTTCGTTAACCATTTGTACAAACAAAATAATTTACGATGTTGCGCGACTTTTCTAATTTGTGCGCGTTCGCTCAGCTTTAACATTCCCAACTGGGCGCGTCGGCAAGAGATTCCTTACAATAGAAACTTACTTTGGATTGCGTTTCTTCTTTGCAGCTCCTTCGTTTCGTTTCGCTTTGCTTCTTTTGCTTTGCTTTGCTCTACTCTGGCCTCTTCTAATCTCATGGCTCCATCTAAGTTTGAGCGCGGGTCAGTGGCCTTTTAATGATTACACGTGTAGTAAATTAGTTTAGGATATTAGAAATGTCTATTCGAAGAGCGTAGAATTGACCTCTGGTGAGAATTTCTCGATTTCTGTGCTTTTAATGCTTAGATTTTAAAAATCGGCAACATTAACTGAAACTTTCAACCAGGATAGAACCGTATTTGTCGAAGATGAACATATTCTTAAGATTTTACAACCGTTAATAAATGTTATTTATTTTGTACACGTCTTAAGATCTGTGTAAGACCATTTCGAAATTGGGTTCATTAGTTTGTGTAATGGTGTTTCAGGATTTAATAGATCAAACAATGAATCAATCAATTTGGTGGTGGGATTATAAGAAATTTTTCATTCAAGTTGAATTCATAAGCGTTAAATTTTATCTTATTTGAATGTCTGAAAGTCGATCTATTTGCACTTGTAAGAAGGCAAGAGTTTCCGAAGAAAGTTGACATCACCCGCCTGTACTGTCACTGTGCAAGAGGAATTGACCGATGGGTCGGTTATTTGCAATTTTCAGCCAAATTCCGAAGTAGAGCCAAAACTAAGGGTTCATTTTGTCAAAGAGGTCATTTGAAATTATAGATATAAATGTGATATATCCGACTGTCAGGGTATCCGTCTATGGACCTCAAATTATAACAGAGTCGGAGATTTATGGCTCAGAACTGACAGCTGTCAATTTTTAATTAAAAACTTATGTTACTCATACCTTAAACCTTTCTTCGTAGCGAAGGAAAATACTATTGAGTGTTCTTTTATACTGATGATTTGAAAGTTCGACTCTGGACAATTACTCCGTGGCTAAAAAACATTGACAAATAAAAATAATTACAACCAAGTTTATAAAAAAGAAATTAAATTAAATTGAAGTTGATTTTGATAGAATAGATTGTTCACACGTCATATACATATTTAGATACATATATGAAAAATATTTCCATTATGCTAACTGCACTTTCCAAAGCATTTAAAATGGTTGCGCTACTTCGAAAAGAGCGACTCCTTTTTTACGTGCTATTTATGTTAATGCTATTAACCAAAGACGGAAAGACGAGCAGTACGAACATAAAAAAAACGAAGAAAATAAGAAGAAGACAAGGTAAACGACTATGTTGCATTTGCATTTGCTGCTGATGAAGGGCTTCAAAGCAACAGCCACTTGGAGAGCATGAATGGGGATTGGGGAGATAGAGAGACAAAGAAGTGAGGACAAAGAAACAAAAAAAAAACAGCAAAGACAATCAAACCGTGTAAAAATCTAAGTCAATTCAGGCCCACCAACTGGATGCACGTACATACATACAAACATACATAGATAGACAGATAGACGTTCAGTGAGTCGGACGGGTGAACGGAAGGGAACGGGTGAATGCACCACAGCGTGGAAAAAAGCATGGCAAGCAAATGAACGGCTGTGAAAAACCTTAGACATAATTTTTTTTTTATTTTCCAACGATGACGGTGACTACGACAATGAACACAATACACAAAAAAGAAGATGAATTAGGCAAACCAAAGTGTTGAAGCGGGATGGAAAACCATGACAAAAGCGATGAGTGAGCGAAAGACAGAGAGAGGAGAGAAGCCTGACAGCATTTATTGAGATGCCAAGGTATGCAGGAAGATGCAAGATGACTTTAAGATACGTTAGTAATGTGAAAAATACGTAAGAAACGCTCACACACTTAAACTAAAAAAATGAAGAAAAGAAGAAAGACAAAAAAAAAACAGCTTAGAAACTACAATAACAAAAACAAAAAGTGTGTGGCGTAGACAAGGGGGAAACTTAAAAAGTCAACGCTAAGCACAAAAGAAAGTTTGTAAAGAGTGACGAAGGCTTAGGAAAGCGTGCGGAAGGTGAGGAAAGGGAAAATAAGAGCTGCCGTTATATTACAAAATTAGAGTCTTAGGATCAGTTGGAAGCTGAGGACGACGAGAACACGTTGATGACATGCTGTGCAACATGAAATGGAGCAACATTCACAGCCAGAATGCAACAAGAACAAATCATTTCACACTTTGTCTGCCCTTTCATCTTCTACTTCTTTTCAGCTGTGTTCTCGATTCTTTTTATACCCTGCGACCAGTGTGAACAGACTAGATTGCCATGCTAAGACCTCTTGTATGCAGCACTTTGGAGAAGGGCCTATGAGGAACGTAGAGAGAATGTTATTCGCTTATCCCGAAAAATTCTATGAAAAAGCTCGAAGTCTACAAGACATTTGGATATGACCCCTGAGAGAAGACCGTTTATACCTATACTCTTTGAACTAAAAATCAATGATTGCTTACATACATATGTAGGTAAACAGATCGGACACACAGACGTCCAGTAGGATAAAGTTGGAATGAACTTCAATGAACCGCTTGTCTGAAGAGTATTTTCAGGTCGAGTATACTTGGTTTACTTGTTTCTATTTCCATTTTTCATATTCGATATTGCATCAAAGCAACATTGTCGTTTTTGGGGCGTGGCATGGCGCAGCGCATACTTTGAGGATCTTTTGCTGCTGCCGCTGCAGTCGTCTACATTGGCTCAGACTTATTGAAAACTGGTTTTAGCTACTCAGTCTCTAACGTTGTTTTCAACTAATTGAGATTTGTAAATTAGCACCTCACACCCCGCGCCCTGCCCGCTGACTGTTGCTTAGAAGCTGTGGACTCACTTCGCTCGCAGCTCGCTGTGAAGAGTAAATTCCTTTTTAATTAACAACAGCAGCACAAAATAATGGCTTTACTGTGATTTGCCTTTGCCAAGCCAAGTCTTTCTAAGCTCCAACTCACCTCGCGCTCCGCTCATGCTTAGACTGAAGCGATACATTTCAGTGTGTCATGCACCTGCACCGTAAAAGCGGTTTTAATGCCCAAAAAAAAGAAATTCAAAACAAATTGTGTTGCGTCATAATCGTCTTGGGAACTTCCGAGTCAGTTTCTATTCAAAAATCGCTTTGCCCTACGCTCGTTACACGCTAATTACACACATACACGAAAAGAAAGAGAAAATATATTCGCCCTTTTTGTTCCCCGCCGCAGTCGCAACAGAACTTTTCTGAGTTCTCTGTATGGTCTGGCTCTATGTTCGAGCGATAAATCCGGAAATGTTGCTTCCTTTTATTTGACAGTTCGTTTTACGTGAACGGATGTGATTAAGCAAAAAATAAGTTATGGAAAGTTATCAAAATGTGTTTAAAAATAATTTTATCGAAAAACTTTGAGAATTTGCTTAGAATGAATTTATCAGTTAATTTCGTTAATGGAATACAACTACAAGCAGCAGACTCCCTGAGAGATTTAGATTTTGTCAATAGACTAAATTCCCAAACGAAGTTGAAGGGTTTGAAGGTGAGGGTGGTTACTTGTTGATTTTCCATGTCGTTCCGGAACGCAGATCAGATTATGGTGGGAACCTTTTTGAACCTGGATGGCTGGAGTGCTTTCTATTATTGTATCCCACACCCCAACCACTGTTCTAATGTCGTCTCTGAGTTGACCAACAACAGGTCCATCGAGTAACCATTTTAATGTTTTCCTGGATTTGACTTGAACAGAAAAGTCTATCTCCTTACATGAAAGGAAATCAACAGGCGAATTGTACATTGTGCATAAGTTTTAATAAACAACTTGAGTCTCAAGGCTTGAAGGACAAATTTAGTTACACTCAGACGGACATAACTGTGTCGACACAGGTGAAGCGTGGCCACTGAGCGTGAACACGAATCCTGTTGCATATAAATACGTTTAACTTTGTTTCACACACTTCATAGCGTGAAGTTTACGCATATTTAACGCCAACCCCCAATTTTAATAACCATTTTGCTGCAAGTGAGAATATGTATTTCTTTCTGTGTTACCGAAAATATCCTGCGAATGTCAACTGCTCTCAGTTCGGCGATTACGGCCATGTTGCCCTCCTTTGGTAGAAGGCCAGAAATGCGCAACTTTCACCCCCAATTATTCGAACAAAAAAAAATTAAAAACACTTTTTATACAACATGAACGGCAACGATGATGAAATCAAGGTGCAGGAACAGGTTTCACAGTCAGAAAGTTCCCAGGCCAACTCGCACCGTTGAACAACTACAGCCTCATTGTCTGCCTTGAATTGAGTTTGTTGCTTGAGAAATAAATTCAACTCTGGTTTATAATTCTTTACCGTTTATTCATCAAAAAGTTATATAATTTGTTTCCTTGCTTCTGTGCACTTGGCGCGTGCCACGACAGCCCAGTACAAATGACTCATGAGTACTAAGCTCAACCTCAAGATCTATTCATCATCATCTATGTAATCTTGGCATATTAAGTACTCCCATGTTACATACGCTTTTAAGCAACATATGGCACATAATCGTTCGTAACTGGTCTTCGATTTGTGAGACTAGTGAGTGAGTGCTTTGAGCTACCTTGAGGCATTTTTAAGAAGATTTTATTATATTCCCTACATTAACGGTCAGCTATGAAAACCCATAACCGTTAAGGATCTCATAAGAATTGCATATGGAAAAGATCAAGTGGTTAAATGGAAATTGATTCTGTCTTAATTTATGTTTAAATGGAGGATGGGTAGAAACACTAAATTTGTGTATGCCAGCCACACCAAGGGACAGCATTGAATGTGATACGATTCTTCTTCTTCCTTCCATTATTGGTTGCCTGTCGACATTTGTTATCCTCGCGCGACTTTGTAACTCTTTCGACACAAGATGAGTTTTGTTCGCAACCCACGTCAAATTGGAAGTTTTAAACGAGTTTCTTTTCTTTGTTTGCTTTGTTCTGCTTGATCGTTCTGTTCTATCCTCTTCTGTACTGTTCTTTCGCTGCGATTTACTCAGTCTGTCTGTCGTTGCCTTCAACCCCCGCGCGTCTGTCGTTTGTCTAAACATGCAACACGTTTTTAATGATCCTGCTGCGTCGGCAATCAATAGCAAGGGTTGCTTTGAGCGCAGGATAAACTGTTGCCCGTACGGGTTCTATATTTGGATACAATTTGTGCGCGTTTGAATGATGTTTGGGTTCTGATTCCCCTTTTAACGCTCGCTGCGTATGCAATCAGTTGCGCACTTTGATCCTTTCTCAAACGATTCAGCTCGACTATTGACATAAACACCTGGTCGTTTACTTAGGATTACAAGCAAATATTCGACTCGATTGGTGGGAGAAAAATAGATTGAATATTATCAAATTATGTGTACATATTTGTGCAGTTGTTCCGTCGCTGTCGCTTTCGGTTACGTGAGGAAGTGAGTCAAATTCAATCGACATGGAGTTTTTCTTTCACGTTGTATTTGTATTTGTCAGAGTATTTGATGATTCAATCAATTTTTAGCTTTATATCTTTCTTGAGACGTTTTTCGTTTTATACTCTGCTCACACTGAGTAGGAGTATTATAAGTAAGTTATAAGCACCTCTCATATGCGCCAGAGTGAAGGTCATATCAATTACATATATCGTCGATCGATTCCTTGAGTACTGATATAACTATTGATCATCATAAATCCAATGATAAGACATTGACTGTATTCGATTTTGTTTCAGAATTTTAATGATCTTACAAAAAACTCTAAAGGACTTAATTGCCCAAAATCGTTCCAAGAAAAAGCGAACAACCAGTGAATAATTGTTTACATATACGATATATGTACATACATATAAATCAAGCGTATGTTATATAAAATAAAAACCCCTCAGACAGAATTGTGAAATCGCCAACATGCCTGTCCGACTGTCTCCTCGGCCTGTTCGACTGACCAGCCCTGCTGAATGTGCGAAATATCCTGTACCCTCGTTTCTCAGGCATTGACTTTCATTATCGTATTGCGCCACGCTGAAAGACACTTCCAACAAAGTAGCAACAACTATTGTACATGGATGCATACATACATACGTACGTCAATGGGGAGTTTCAAAGCGTTGAAGAAGGAATTTCGAGACGATAAAAACAACAGAGGAAATCTCAAGTACAATAAGCATGCAAGCAAGCGAGCGAGTCAGCAAGAAATCTTCAGCAAGCGATCGTCAGTGTATGATAATGGCACAAGGGGCGGAAGGGGGGGTGAACGACCGCCACAGGGTGCAACGTGCATGAGCCGTGTGCAGTGGTATGATTGCTTTGTCTACCTCCTTGTAAGTTTGTCGTTTGACGTTTGCCTGCCGCTCTCAATACAAACAGACTCAGTCAAGTGTAGCTGCACGATACACTCAAACACACTCGACATACATACTTGCATACATGCACACACACATGCGCACAATCTCAGTGTAAATAACAAAAGGGGGATCAAAAAAATTTCAAAAGGCATAAAGTTTATTTATTTCGAAGAAGACTCGCTTGTCGCTCTTCGTCCTCTTTGCACCGCGCTGCAGTCCAGTGTCCATTCACTCCTTCCTTCGTTCGCTTACTCGTTACGTTACGTTCCTTTCCTTTTCTTTCTTCTGTGCCCGATCGTGCTTGGCAATAAAGACGCGCGACTGTAGCACTCTCTAAGAGGATACATTCATCGCTGCTTACTCTGCATACACCCCCCGTCCCCCTCCGTTGGACTTCATTTACTCGTACACAATACTCGCTGCTCGTTGATTTGCATTCCAATGTGTGCTGAACTGAGCCGAGTCGAGGCGAGGCGAGTCGAGTTGCTTTGCCCAACCCAAAAGTATTATTATTTCGAATATAAGTCCAAGTCTTATGTCTTGCATTCGTACTCGTATTCGTCGTATTGCGATCCCTTTTGTGTTAATTTTTTTATTTATTTATTTTGTTGGTTTTGTTATTATAATACATTAGTGTTGTTGTTTTGTAGCGGTGGCTCTGTACGGGGGAATTGTAATTGTAACGTGCGAAATTCGAGTAAAGAAGTCTTTTCCGTTTGCAAAAACAAAAAAACCAAAAACAAAGTGTCATTGGTCGGCTATCAATCCTGGCGACAGTAATTGAAACGAGGCAACCTACTTGCATACGATTGTGTGTGCCTGTGCCTAGGCCTGTGTGGGTGTGTATATATTGATATTCATGACTCTACGGTACATAATGGATCGTGAATGTTAAACTTATTTTGGAACTTTTGAAAAATGGTTTTATTTAAACTTTTTTACGAAGAGTACTTGATTCTGATTATGGTAGAATAGAACATATCAGGGCGGACTAGTACAGAGACACGCCTTAGTACCGATGATCTAATGTTGGAACGTTCTGAAGTCTTAAGAAACGATCCAAGCAGAATTTTCGAATGTTGTTACTTGCTGAAACTTTATACAAAGGCAGATGATTTCTGATAGCGGAACTGCTGTGGAGCTTGAAGTAACGTTGTTGCCATTAGCAATTCCAATTATGTCTTGGAACTATAAAACAATACTCAGAGTCAAATTTCAAAATCCAAACCAACAAAAAGCAACACGTTCAACATTTTTCAAGTTAATCAAACAATCCTGATAAGAACTTCATTTCGTGGGCAACAGTTTCCGTGACCTTTTTATGTCTGCAACATCCTTTAATGCGCAACACAAAAATTTCAACCAAAAAAAAAGTCATTAAATTATTTTTGATTGTTTTTTATTGTGGTCAAACTCAAGGCGAACCGAGCGAAATAAAACCATTTTGTTGTTTGGTTTCTTTTTGTGAGAAATTAAACCGTTTTATGAGCGCATTTATGACTTCGTACGCGTCGCACTTGTTGCAACTTCAAAGTGGCGACGATCTCGACTCTGGCACAGAGGTTTACGACGCAAACGGGAGCGACTATCAATATTGATTTTATTGCATTTGTATTACGTTAGAAACATTCATAAAAAAAAGAAACAAAAACAAAAAGTCAGATGGCATAGCCAAAGTTATCCTTTAAGGGGCCACCAAAGTGGCAAGAACAGATTGCGGTGTTGTTGCAGTTGTTGTCGATGATGATGATGACGATGGCGATGACGATGATGGTGATACTTTGACCTGTTTCATGTTGATGCAATTTCGAGTTTAGCTTCGTGTGAATAAAACAACAACACGCAGGAGAGTAAAAAGTTTAAGGTTCGTGATTTCCTGTTGTTCAAAGCAGTTTCAAGAAGCTTGTCAGCCAGCCAGTTGGACAGACAGCAGACAGACTGCCAGGCAACGAGACAAATCATATTTGGCCATTTGTATCATGTATGTAGTTGCTGACAACGGCAAACGGCCACCAGATTTGGTTATGTCAAGCCATTGACAATCCTTTCCGAGAAACACATAACGCACTCAACGCGAGATTAATTTGTAAAACAGAAACGCGTCTCTGTTATGCAACCTGAAACTGAAACTCATCCCAAAGTCGCGTCGACTTGAGTCTCATGTCGTCTAAATGAAGCGAAATGCGAGCAAGTCCATGCCACCAAAAGTGGGCAGGCAACGGCAACGGCAACATGTCGATGGATGGTGTGGCATGCAGAAAGCAGTAAGCAGCGACAGAGCGTCCTCTACACATAGACAGACAGACAGAAAGTTCGTCTAGCTGGGACTGCATGCTCAATCAATGCAGACGCAGTCGGCTGCAGTTAGCCAAGCATCCAGTTCAGTCCACGCCAGCGCAGTCCAGTGAAGAAAGCATGTAGCAATCCAGCCAGCCAGCCAGCCAGCCAACCAACCAACCATCCCAACCAATCATCTATCAGCCTTGAATATGCACGTGAATAAGTTGAATGAACTTACAAAGTCCAGAGTAGGGCATACATAGACACTGGCAGCAGCAGCAGCAGCAGCAGCGGCAGCAACAACAACAAAAACATGGTCATGGCATAGCCTGCTGCCTGCGATGGCACGATGTGACTTGTCTGAGAGTGTCTGCAGCAGCGCCACTTCCAGTCGACTGACTGCCACTTGGCTTGGCTGCTCTCTCTTGTTGTCTTCCACGTCATCGTCATCGTCGTCGTCATCGCTCCACTCGTGCGTTTCCTATGATAATTTGCTTAGATTGGTCAGATGCCAACATGCAGCAGGGAAAACTCCGCAAATGGGGTTAAGTCGACGTGAGTGGTTGCTTTCGATCAACGTTCGTTCGCCCGATCGATGTGCTTTGTGGTTGTCTGCAAGCTGACTTCACTTAAGCATAGATACAAAAACATGTATGCATGTGTGTATGTGCAAGTGTGTGTTATAGAGAAGCACCTCTGGAAAAAAGAAAACTCGGCGCATTCGTTTATGCCTGTTGATTCCTTCTTGGTGTCTAATATCTCTGCTGCTAGTTTTATTGTTGCTATCGTTGCTGTTGTTGTTGTTGTTGTTGTCATTGTGGCGACTGTTGCTGTTGCAGCTATGTTTGTCTTAAAGGAGAAAATTACGTATACGGAATTTTGCGGTTTTGCAACATTTTCAACTTTATTCGCACGAAGAAGAACGTCAACCCAAAGCAACTTCCTTGAGAAAGTTTTATTAGGAGATTAAGCAAGTACAACAACAACTTGACTTTGGGTACATGCAATTGTCAAATTGTTTTTGTCTTATCTGTTATTGTGCTGTGGTTTTATATCCTTTTTGTGGAACGTGGGCAATCAAAGGCAATTAGCGACTCCGACCAACTCACCGAGACCAACGACAAAGCCGAGTTTGTTGAACTTTTAACGCTTTTCACATAAACATTTTCCAAGTCGTTTGCTTTTGTCTTTTCCTATGCACGAGTCTTAATTTTCAACACACAATAAAACAAAAAAAAAAAAAACAAAAACAAAAAGTTCAAGTGCCTTTCTCTGTGCTGAGCTAAGTGAGTGATTGTGCCTTTTTTACATGCACGCACTCACACACACACACACACACACACTGACAGACAAAAGTCCAAGGTTTGCTACTTGTACAAAGTACAAATAAAAAGAAGGAGAAAATTTAATGCGAATTTGCGGTTGAGACAGCATTCAATTTAATATGCACAGCGCAATGCAAAACTCTCACACCAAAGAGTTAATGCCGGACAGACGGACGGACAGACAGACAGACGCGCAATCATGACACACAAACACAAGTGCAAACAAGAGAGATAAATAACGCTGAAGACAAGTTCCTTCAAACTTGTTTCTGTCTTCATTTTGGGATTTTCGAATTTTGCTTAAAATCTTGCCAAAATCTCAAAGCGCCCAAAGGACGTTCTAGAATTGGACAAACCCCAAAAACATTTCGTCAGTTAGGAGGACTACCAAACTTTAACTTCAAAACACGACGCGTTTATTCTTCAAAGACTTCAGTACTTCGAGAGGACATCTCCACTTTGATATAAAAACAAAAAAAGAAAATAAAAAAAAACAAACTACGTTGGATTTCAAAAAAGTACAGTCAACTGCAAGACATAAAAGAGAAATCCAAGGATCTTGCAACAAACAAACCAAAGCAAACAACAACACGATGGGTCAACATTGAATTCAAACAAACGCCAACACACACACACACACACACACATACACATACTGTAAAGCAAACACGAACGCCAACAAGAACAACAAAACACAACACAACACTCAAGTCCAACAAGAATAAGAAAGATACTTTAGAGCGAAATCATGGCGCAAGAAATATCCTCCATCGTCGCGACGATTCAACGCTTCTACGTGCCTATCAACAACATCTTCGTACGCTTGCGCATGACTCTCGGCAATCTGGCTGAGTCCGCCGCCTGACTTAACGATTTTTCATGACTTTATGTGTAGAAGGACATTAAAATAACTTTTTTTCGTCGACTCATTGCCCACGCGGTCGGTCGGTCGTCATGGTCGCATCGTCAACGCTCTTGTCTTCTTTTTGGATCGCTAACGGCCAAGAGGATCAAACTGGTTTGCATGCATGGCAACTCCAGGCTCCTTCGGCGTGTTGCTCTGCTGGAATCTGGTTGGTTCAAACCAGTTCGCAGGCATGCGCACAGGCTCCGCTTTTTTACCTGCTGCTGTTTGGGTTGCTCTTGCGGCCGGCCGCGCGGGTGAGCGCGACGTGGCACGGCAGACAAAAGGGATACACATTATGCATCCCATTGTTTACTTCATTTTGTTTCCACTCTTTTACGCAATCCTTTTGCAATGCGTTCGACGTACGACGTTCGCATCCTCATCCTCGTCATGTCAAGTCAAGTTTGTTTATTCAAATAAAATGTATAAAAATACATGGCATTTCCTTTGTGTTTTGTTTCTTTGATGACTTTTTGACTGCCTTTTTTTATTATTTTTAATTTCAAGACTGAACTATTGAGTGTTGTGCTTTGGACTTTTAAATAAATTATACAAGTTCTTATAATAAAACATTTCCTTAATTGAGAAATTGCTTTAATATTCGATCTATAATATGGCGATGGATCCCGACAATTGGTCCCGAAAATATACCATTTTTCATTAATCACTGTCCAATCCGCCTTCCTTAAATTTCGACCTGTCTATACTTATAATATAATATCTATACATAATATTTGGACATTGAGCACTATTTTTCATACTCAAGGAATTTACTGAAAATAATAAGAAAGGAAAATCGCTAATAAGAAAGACATAAGGAGAAGGAATAAATTTAGCAATATCGGCAGCAACAACAATAACAAAGTTATGACGTTGATGACGTTTATGATCCTCATCATGATGATGAAGATTAAGAATCCCGACACATCTCTTCTTATGAACAAAACGATGATGAAATATTTGTATTTCCACACACGAAGTTTCGTGAAATCCAGAGCCCCCAAAGTGGCTGCAAACATTGCGATGGGTATGAGGAGTAAAGAAAAGACTCAGATTCGAAACAACGTGGAATGAAGCAACCGAGCGAACTCCTGTGATGGTGCTGATTGTTAACACAATATGTATGTATGTATGTATACATATATGTATGTATATTCGGCTGGCTCCTTTGCTGAGCCCAGCACGATCAATAGCAACAACAATTTAAAAAGAAAAAGCCATTAAAGTCAAATCATACACACACTTACAACAACAACAAGGGAAAGAGAGAAGGAAAACTAAAAGAAAAAGGATTGTGCAGCGCTGCGCCAAGAGGTGACACAAGTTCATTGAACCGCACAAAAGAGCAAAGAAACATGAACAGAAACAGAAACAAGAGGAAGACAACGTGTAGACTGAGTCGAACGATCAACACACACACACACACTGAAACTCAAATGCACACAGAGAGGACACGGGGCCAGCAGCAAGTAGCCAAGGAGATTTTCCTGCTTTTCACGTTCGCCGTTGGTACGCAAAAACGCTGTCGTCCTACGTAGATCACAGCACACACACACACACACACACACACATGAATGTATGTTTGTATTTACACGTACACATTTCTGCCTTTCTGGCCTCTGGTGCGGAAGGAGGAGGAGATGGCAGCGGCGCAACAGTCAAAGCAACCGACCGCATCAGCACAAGAGACGGTAACAATAACAAAAGTATCTCAGATCAGGCCAGGCCAGGCCAGGCCAGGCGACGTGCTGCAGCCGCAACAGCAGGAAGGAAATTGCGTTTGCCGCAAACAAACTCCATTTATTTTTTAATCCTCTGCAGTTGGCCTTTCTGTACTCCACACTCCTTGCGCCCTACAACACTTACCACTCAGCATTTCAGCTGTTGTGCCATTGCAGCATTTTCTAAGTAAAAATAGATAAACTGCAATTTAATAGTGAACGCCATGCCAGACTCCATCCAGTGCACTCTCCTGCTGCTGCTGCCGCTGCTGCCGTCATCGACGTCATCTGCACTGCAGTTGATGTTGTTGTTGTTTTGTTATTGCGCATTCGCATGCATGAGTCGCACACATACACACACACATGTGTTCATACTCTCTAGCATTGCGTGCACATTTTTTGCTCTCTTCTCTCTTTTTCACTCACTCAGTCACTCTCCTTGCGATTGCAACGGCACACATCGCTGGCACTGTTGTTGTTGTTGTCTTCTATTGATGATGTTTTTCTGTGTCGGCAATTTGTGCATAGACAAAGGAACAGGAATTTTTCTTCTAATAGCTTTTATTGTTGTTGTTGCTTCATCTGTTATTCTTTATTTAATTTTTTTTTCCATCCACGGGCAGTTTGTGTCTTTCGGATTGCATTGCATTTTTAGTGCTTTACTCTCAGATGCTGTGCTGTGCTGAGACTGTTTTGCCTTCGGTCATCTCCTCGGTTTGTTCATGTTTCTCTCGAGTTTTTAATTTGCATACAAATAGAAATGTGAAATACTTTTTGGGAGTGCCTCCAACGGCAACTGCAAATTGATAATATCCTGTTAGCACACGGATACAGATACAGATATATGTATACTTTATATGCCTCACAGTAATCATGTTACTTTAGAATGTCTCATTGAAATCAACTTCATATATACAAAGTATCATAAATAAATGTCATATCAGGCTTTTTCCGCTGTTTGCACAATTGCAACACGAAATTTCAAGAATAAAAAAAAAATTATATTTCTTTATTTACATAATTAAAGCAAATAAAATACATTCGAGCCAAAGATAAACAGAGTTGACGCAACCGGAGTCATTTGTCAGAAGTCGAAATTGCTTGCAAGGATTCGAGTGGCTCGCATTGTATGGTATCGAATTGAAAGACAAACACGAACAATGTCAAGATATATTCGTCATAGAATGCAACAGCTGAAATATAACACCAATTTTTGGGTATCGAATTTGACGGAGTTTAACGTCAAATCGGTTTATCTTTGAAATTGAAGAAAAAAAGAAGTTATCGTGAGTATTGTGTTCGAGCATACGCGACTATATAAAGTACTGAACCAATTCAAGGCAGCAACAAAGGGGCGGGC
This sequence comes from Phortica okadai, assembly GCA_034638295.1. NCBI lineage: Eukaryota > Metazoa > Arthropoda > Insecta > Diptera > Drosophilidae > Phortica > Phortica okadai. The sequence goes on along the minus strand of CM067849.1, from coordinate 431,119 downwards.
CACGTTCTGAACTGATCACAAATCACTTTTCAAAGTCGAGGACAGGCCGTATCCTAGGGTAGGGTATTGAAAAGTGTAACAGAATGAAGTAAATTTGACTGACGATCGTACAATTTATCACTCATGCGTCATTAACTGCAATTGAGGACAATGGAATCACATTGAAAAACATTTTTAAATAAGTGTTTTTTAATTTGATTTTTTTATTTTTTTTTTTTTGACCAATGTGACATGGGAATGTTTCGTTCTACTGATACATTGTAGCAGATTTCTACGGGTCGTCAATGCAAATTGAAAGTATTAATTAAGATCGACAGGCGAGGCAACACGGCGAGGGAAATTTGTCTAAAAATAGCCTCGGTTCTGAAAGAAGAAATCCTAAAGTGACAGCACAGCCGAGGGTGGCGGACAAGGCACAAGGCACCCACATGGATCGTGCAAAGGATCAAAATTATAAGTCTATTTTGGTGCGTTTCGAGATGCCCTCAGCAGTGCAGCCGACGTTCGAGGCGATTAAATACCAGCATTGAGTCAGTAGTCGCTGCAAGGGGTTGATTGCTACTGCATATTCAACTTATTTGTCACCCCCGGCAACCGTTCAACAGATTTCCGAACGTTTCAATCCTACTTCACGTCCGACCGTACGCCGTCCGTTCGTCCCTCCCTCCCTTTGGCTTCTGAGCTCATATTACGTAGGCGGTTTTTGTTATTATCTAAATAAACAAGCGTGTTATCCTTCTTTCTATGCGTTTCCAATCGGTTTCTAAGAAACCACGCGTATCTTTACAGCATCTCAGAACCGACTGTGTTTGTGTTAGTCCGGAGATATTTCACGCCGTACCTGATCTTCAAACAATGCCAACACTTCGCACACGTGATTGGCAAGAGCGAACAAGGCAACAACATTATCATTAGCAATGCGATCATGATCTTCTATTCAACGAGAAGTCTTTGTTCCTTTGTTCAACAAATCGTCTTCATTCACTAACCATTACCTCGAGTATTTCTTCATTGTTGCTGATTTTTAACTTCTTTGACTTTTTTGTTGCTCTGAAAAATGGTTCTGTGCGTGTGTAAAGTCAATGGTTGACTATCTGCCTCAACTCAGCATGTTATCGTCCTTTTGTGGCTTTGAACAGTTCTTTTGTTTGTATCTGATCAGATTTCGTGTTTCATTTATAATTAATATGTGGTTATGATTGAAGGTGTTCTTGATCTTACTTTGATTTTATGAAGAGAAAGAAAATTCAAGTTGTCGAACTGAGAAAAAATTGTATTTAGTATATGTTTTATCCTTTAATGATCAAACTTTCTCCATAATAAATTTATACTTATTATCCAAAATTTCACGTTAATCGTCAAAAAATGTGGAATTTATTATATTTCTACGTGTCTTCTTTCTCGGAAAAAGACCCTCTAAGAATGATTTTTGTTCTAAGCCATTTCTGTTGCAAGACTTTTCCATTCTTATTGACGATTCCCATAGAAACGGTTGCGATTATCGATCCTGCCCACATAATATCTCATTTGCTGTTCGCTACTGCCGCTGCTGCTACTCAAGCTGGGAGCGTGCGTCGATCCTGCATAAGTTCAAAGCGACACGCGTCGTTCTCGACTTTTAACTATCTGAATAAATTTGCTTTATGAAAGCGTTTCTATGTGTAGAAATGTTACATTAATGAAAATACTTCCAACCTCAATTAAGGCAATCAAACGCGAACAAACCGGCAGCCCGACTTTTGAGATCCTTTTGCAGTAAGTTGACCCGCAGAATATTCGTTTGCTTTGTTCGCTTATGAAAATAAATTGAAGCGACTCGCTTGCTTAATTTATGTAATGAAATGAATGCTGCTGAGTGTGAAAGAAAAATAAATTCGGGGAGGACGTTAATGAGCAATGTCAGACAATGCCTGATCCTGATTATCGTGAGGAAATTGTATATGAATTGTTTGCTGTTTAAATTTAACTTTTCTTTTTGCTACTATTTTTCAAATGTCGACATTTTCACACAGGCGCAACCCGATGACAATAGAAAATCGTACATTGAACCCTTTTCCACGCATTCACACTCACACACACATCCAGACAAGCATACACAGCGATTAGGCACTTGAGGCTCTCCGAACGCCACATGAATGCGCCGTTTGCATCTCCGCTCACTTGTTACTCTCGTCTGCGCCTTCGTCTTCGTCTGTGCCAACGACTTTCATTTTGTCCCGTTCACGTTGACTGCTAATGGATTCCACAATGGTTCGTTCGCTCGTTCGTTCTCTTCCACTTCATTACAACGTACTATTTACAACGTTATTCTATACACTTTATCGCATCTACTTATGCACTCCTGTCGTTTCTATCTCTCTCTTCTTGACTGCTTACATTCTCTGGCCTGCCTGGGGCGAATGCACTTTGCCGGCTGAAAGGTTCCTCTGCTGCTCTGCTCAGCTCTGTGACTTCTTTCATTCTTTCTTTTTATTTATTTATATTTTTTTATTTTTTTTGTTTCGCTTTTTCTGTGTCTTTTGCTTGGCAACTCTTGTCTCGTCTAGGAAAACTGAGTTTCCTCAGACTGTGTTGGTTTAATTCGGTTTAGTTTACATTTTCCTTGCTCTATTCCAATATTTATTCTATGTACATATGATGTCACTGTACTCGAACTCAACTTTGTCTGATAACCGGCAGGCAGCCTACGTGGGTCTTCTTCGTGCGCATGAGGATTTTAAAGTCAATAGCGGACAATGGTCGTATTTTCGAAATCAGACTTGATGAAATTTGAGTTTCACATGTTTTTCTGATAAGATTCTATTTTTTTTAATTTTTGTGGTCAACGCCCTTTTGGGCTAATGATAAGAAGTAAATGGTAATTTTCACAAAAATTTCCCTTATCCCATTATGTGTGTCCTCGATTTTCGTACCAGAACAATATTAAACCAAACAGACTGACCTGTTCTTTGGAGGAGAGCCAAATAAGTACCCAACTAACTCTTTTATCTTATTAGGTCTTAGTATGGCTCTGCCTAGCATTGACTATTGCTTGATTGTTTAAACACTTGTCGTCAAATATTTGCTTAACCATATTTTGTATCTGTGATTATCGGCGTGACTCATATCAGCGTTGTGAAAACAATATTATCGCATTTATCCCTTACAGTTTTCAGTGCAGTCAGGACAATAAATGCCATATGGTAAGTATTTTGGGATTGATTAGGATTGGGAGACAACCCCATGGTCTGAATGAGTATTCAGTTGGTCACCGTCACACGAGCAGTGCAAATGAGAGGCTCTGACGCCCCGAGAACCAATTGGCCCAACCCAAGTTGTTCACTGTTGCAAAGCAAATCTCTGGCAGACTTATCGAACTGCCTTCAAGTAAGTAATGTATATATCAGAAAGTATTATACGATTCATAATTAACATGGTTAAAAGAAAACTATTAATGCATTTTGATTTTGAACTTCGACCGTTAAGCATAATATTCAGCATTATAAGTATTATGCTGACTACTCAAACTCACTTACTCACACACATCACCATATACACACACACACATATCTACGTCAATGTGTGCTTGTAGCTTAAGAAACATTCGCTTGTGATATCACTGATGACCGCAAAACGAGATACGCATGCGTATTGAATGGATTCACGACAGCTCACATCAAGCCTGCTGGAGGACGAACGTCAAAGTTAACAGCAATAATAACAACAATGGCAAGGAGTAATAAAGCAACAAGCGTATAAAGAAATATCCGATAAAGAGTTATTTGTTGTTGCCTCTTTGTGGCACTCTGCCCGTCTGTCTGACTGTCTGCTGAACCGCTCTGTTCACTTGTGTGTGGGAATTGCCATCGACAGTATATTATTTTTTTTCTTGTTCGATATTTTTTGCCATCTGCATAAGTAACAAAACACAGGACAATGCGATAAGCGAGGGCGGCGTTTAATGTATCGCTTTTGCCAGGGTGATAAGCATTATTATCATTCATTGATAAGCACTTTCAACGGCAGGATATATTGATTAAGTCAAAGAAATGTCATTTAGATATTCAGTTTTTATTATTTTCCCCTTTTTGAGGGCAATTTCTGGTGTACGCTACCCCACCATGCCCTACCCCTTAGTTGTATAATTCGCAAGACATTCTTCTGACTTTGATTTTTTCGTCATTCACGTTTTTACCTTGCAATTCTCAACTTTCGCAGTCGAACGTGATTTGAACAATGCGGACATTGAAAATGTTCCAATTATTTTACTTAACTTTGTTGTTGTTGTTGCTTTTGGTTGGCTTTTGCTGCTGCCGTTTTTCGGTTTGGTTGCAACATTTTTGCGAGTCTTGCTAAATCAAGAAAAAATGAACTCGGCAAGAGAATTATTTGTATTATATTTTATTTACGTTTAATGCCGCCGATTTGGGTCAATGAATGTGACATTTTAATGTCGTTACTATTGTTGCTTCACTGTTGTTGTTGTGCATTCGAGAACCTGGCAGAATGAAAAGTGCTGCTCAAGACAAAACCAAAAACCAAAAACCTTTGTTTCTGCTTCAGCTCTACGTCGAAGGTGACCATCGAACGTGCTTCTCAGTTGTGCCAACTCGAGGCTGTCAGTCATTACAACTATATGTATGTATGTATTTACTATATGTGTGTGTGTGTGCTTTGAAGGCTACTTTCATTGGTTCGCATTTCGAAACTATGCTAGTTTTTCGTCAAAAAGCTGAAATTTCAATAATGCCCCATTACAATAACAACAAAAACAACAACGTGACATGGGTTGTTCTTTTTACAAAGCAAACTGGAAGTGCGCGAAAAAAATGCTAAGATTTCAGAATGTTAAATAAAATTTTATTTTTTGTTTCTTGTAGGTCAATTTATAAGTTTTAATATTCGTAACTTGGGTAGAGCGCCCTAAAGAGAAAATTCAGTAGATAAGATACATCGTCGAAGTCCTATAAGAAACTATCACTAACCTAAAATTATGGGACAAATTACAAATCATATTAAGGATCAGAAAAAAAAATCGGTGCAAATTTTGGAATCTCCGAATTTCGAGGACAATTTGCAGCTAAATTCAGCAGACTCTGAGACATGCATTGATACAAAAAGTAAGAGAGAAGTGAGCTACAAACATTTGAAGAAAAAAAACAAAAGATAAAATACTTATAATAATTACGGAGTCTTAATAAGCTGTATGCGGGTTTGGTTCATTCAAGCATTTGCTTCTACATTTGAATAGACACAAACACGATTTTCTCACTCACTCATGAGTGTGGATTAAGATTGAGATGGCAATCTCAAGACGGTTAAGCCGAATTGAGAGTTAAGCCGCTGCGATAAAACAAAACAGGTACAAATAGTTGAAATGTGCGGCTCAAGGTCATCATGCTTGCAATAGTAACAACAACAACAACGACAACAACAACAACAATTACAATATAAACAGCAATAGCAACAAATACCATAACATTTATCTGAATGCAACTTTTGCGACCAAAGAGCAACTCAAAGCCAGATGGCCTCGTCACAGCTAACAAGATCCCAACTAATGACAGTACGATATTGCATTACCTCGGCTATCGATACAAGAACCTTATTATGAAACGATACTTGAAGTTAACAAACGAACAAAATCGGCTTGTCTTCAAAAAATCTATACTTGTTGTCTGAAATTGTCATATTTCGCCATAAATTTGATCTAACTCAAAGTTTTCCTTGTTAAACTAAACCAAATTTTTAAATATAAGAAGAAAAGTATCGATCAAATGTGTGGATTGTCACATCGCTGAGCACACCTGTATCTTAATCTAACTTACGAAATCTTGGATTATTTGAATTGAATGGAAATACTTGAGTTGATGTGCAACAAACAGAATTTAATCCTTAGGAAAAGCACACACAAAAAATAATGGCTTTGACGAAACTTGTAGACCCTTGCAACCAGAAATTGGATTGGTCCAATCGACCCTATGACTAACAGCTATCGTGGTCCGAACAATAGGACAAGTATTTTGATGCCAATTTCGACTGACAAAATGTCTGAAAATGAAATCCTCTCGTTGCTGATCAGCTGATTACGAAAGAGTGTACTTCATATATGTAAATGTATTATAAGTATAACTGAAGTGCCTTGCAAAATGCATGACAAAGTTGAGATACTTCACTACTCAGTGGATACAAAAAATGAGTACGAGTAAAACTGAATTTCACATAATTTTTTTTTTCAATGAAATCGTCGACACGCCAAAGCTTCACCCACTTTTGCCGCTGCCGGCACTAGACACGCTCTCTGCCGCTCTCCCTTCTTCGCGTGTCGCTTGCCAATGCGCTCCGATGTGCTCTTTTCCACAAGAAACAAAAAATACAAAAAAATTAACACACAAACAGTCACAAATTCTACACAACCACGAGCGGCGCAGCTTCAAATGCATTGTTATACTGCTAAGGGTTATATGTACGTACTGACTGAAGGCAGCCTCTACTGCAATTCAAGCACCCAACCCACCCCGCCCCGCACTCCTCCACTAATCAGCGTACTCAATCGGCACCACAGCTGCAATCTGCTGTGAGGCACGGCGCTTTGACTTTTATCCGTATACCGAATTCGTTGCATTTACAATTTGTCGTTTGTCGACGTTGACGTTGACGTCGGCATAGTCGTCGGCGTCAGCTTTGGCGTTGGCGTCGTAGTCGTCATCGCGTTAGTTACGTTTTGTTGTTCAATTTGCTATTCTCTCCTCTTTTTCTGCTGTTGTTGTTGGTGTTGTTGTTGCTTTTGCCTTTTATATCGTGCACTGCTTCGCTCTTTTACACATTTTGTGAATCAACAAGTGTGGCTTTTACCTTTGCCCACACCCTGCTGTAGCAAACAACAGTTAGTTGTTGTAGCTGCTCTCTCACGAGCGACACTCACACAGCCGCCGGGCGACACAACACATGATTATGTGTAGGAGTCGCTCAAACAGGCAGTAGGAGGCGCAGAACATAGAGCAAAGACGGCGCGGCGATTGAAATTGAGTTAGCAATTATTTGGCGCAGTTGGCAGGTGTTTGTATGGGTGCGAGTACGTGTGTGTTTGTGTGTGTGTGTGGGAAGGCAATAAATGGTGTTCATTTGCTGTACGATTTTGCCATCTTCGTTGAACGTTTTGTTTTTTTTTTCGCAACTTTTGTTATCATCTTATTCCTGTCTTTTGTACACCTCGTCTGCCCCCCTGCGATCTCACGTTGCGAGCGCGTGCCCTGGCATTGTTGTTGCGTTGTGTCGTCTTCAGTTAATTGCTGTGAACAAGTGATCCCAAAAGACTCAAGAAATCTTCCATCCTTCTATTCATTCCTCATCAGTAAATGTTCTTTTGTTTAAAATTCATACTCTTTATTTAAAATTTAACCCGATTTGTTTTAAATTTATAAAAATTTACTAAAAAAAATCATTTAAATAACAGGGGATCCAAAAATGTCCATAATTCAGACACTTGATAATTCGGACAACTCGGTAGTCCGGACATCTAATGTTTCTAAATGCCATCTATTTAAAGAACCATGCTATAAAATGTTACCCAACCTTGGGAACCTTGTCGGCGACAATAATAAAACCTACTAATTATAAACGCCTTTGGATCTTGTTTATCTAAAAGAAAAAATAAAAAAAAAAAAACCCAAAGAGTTACAAATTAGTGAGAAAAATAAAACATGATATGTGCAAATCTGTGAACAATAATTCCGATTCTGTGTAAAAATCCATCTATGACGCTTTGAGAAATCTGCTTCGAGCCAAGTTGGATTATGAAATCTCCGTTTTACTTTTCTTGCTGCGTACGCAAAAAGCTTTGACGTTTTCCAACCAATGTTCATTGTTGTTATTGTTGTTGTTCTGCTTGCGGCACTGCCGCGCTCTCCGCTGTTGACGGCGTCATTGTCGTTGTTGTCGTTGTTGTTGTTGTCGTTGCTCTTTGGCATTCTTCGCACTGAAGCGGTCATCGCAGTCGACGTCGACGTTGCCGTTGACGTTGATGAAGCCGTTTGGGGATTTCACGTTTGAAAAGCGGCTCAAACCTTTGGAATTTGGGTCATTTGCTAACATTTTCATTTACATTCGATGCATTCAACCAAACAACAACAACAACAACCACTGGACACATTTCAAATGGCTTATTAATGTTCTAAGGCTCATCGTATAATGACCATCAAAAGTTTAAGAAATAAAAGTACGGGTTTTGTTTTCTAAATTTAGCATCTTTTTATTTTTGTTAGATTTTGAAAAAGTAACTTTGAATATTTACATATGTATGTGATTTGTGCCGTTTTAGACTCCTTGAGCGGTGACTATCTTAAAACCAGTTTCAGTATTCAGTAACAAAAGACCATGACAAATTCGACTGCGACGTATTTAAGCGAATCCCACGCAGAATCCGATTGCGATGTAGTCACCAACACCATCTCATGCCAAACAGTTAATGAAACACGATTTGGTCTAATCAAAGTGTACGCAAAAAATTCAACTGAAAAAAAAAACAACAAAAACAAATAAAAAACGAGTAACGAGAGGAAAACCCCCACGCGTCGTTAGTGAAGGTTGCAAGCTCACACACACACACTCAAAACACTTGAGTCGCATATGTATATGTATGTACATATATACAGAAGGTGCACGCAAATGTAGCTAGATACAAGTATCGTTATGGATAGATAGACAGACAGACAGACAGTCTGTCATATTTATTTGTTGATCGACAGTTTTCAAGTATCAATTAATTGCAACAAAACTTTATTCAATAATTAAAACAAAAATCATCGAACTCGCATGTCATGAAGCAACTTGGATCAGAACGAGTCATTGAAGAACCTCAATCGCCGCGCATCCCAAGGTTCCAGAACGCTCGAAACTTTCTCACTTGGCGATACTTTTTTGAGAATCTTTCTTCGAGATTCTGAGTAAGAAAGTTCGTTCCACGCGATTGGATTTGCCCATGGAGCTGCAATGCGAAAGAACGCACTAAAAATAAACCAAAATGCTAAGCTTCAATACCGCGAACGTTTGAGCAATTAAAGTAGTTTATTTCTAAGGAATTTCTTGTGCAAGAGAAGGCTGACGAATCTATACTTGAACGGACGTAATGCAGCGACAACGGTTTTCAAGCATAACCCCAAGTTCAACGAGTTTCTGAATTTAATTAAAGCTGAAATAACCCAAAAGTTCATTAAAATGCAAAGGGAAAATAAAAGAAAACACAGTAATAAATGCTGCGATGAAATGAAAAGCAAACAGAGAAGTGAAGAGCAGTAAGTAACCCATGATCGCCCGTCGATTGAACTGCCGAACTCAAGTTTTTCCCTACATAAACTTACACACACACACACACACACACACACACACACACAGACATGAAGAAAATGGGGCAGCCAGAGAGCGTAAGAGAGTAAGAAAAAGTTGGCGAGCGCAGAGAATTGCATTGAAATGAGTACAAGAAACTGCAGCAAAAAAAAAAAAAAAAAGATTAAAAGAAGCAGTAACAGAAACTAAATAAAATTGCTGAGAATGCAAACACAGAAAATGCAACAATAACAACTCGAAACGAGGACGAATCTTGAAAAGCAACGAAAACAGCAACAAAAGAGCAAAACACGCAGAAAAGCTGATTGCATTGTTGTCATATTTCGTAATAAATATGCTGAGGGCAGCACTTCGAGCGGCGCAATGATTGAAAATGTGAGCAGCGTGAGAGGGATCGAGGCAAATGGAACGGACCAGCCGACAGACAGAGGCAGAGAGACAGACGGACGGACGGACGGACGGAGGAACAAGCGGCTAAAGAAGGAGCAGTTACACTTGTACACAGCAACATCTTCCAGTCACTCTCGTTGTTGTTGCTGTTGTTGTTGCAATGTGATTTCGAAATGTTTTAAAAAACAAAAAAAAAGTTTACGCTGAGCGGAAAATGCTTATCGTCAATTAAGACCACTAAAGAGCGTCAATGTTGAAAGAGCGTACTTCGTTGTGAGAGAGCGAGAGAGGCAGAGAGTTTGCCCAAGGGTGTGTTGTTGGCTGCCCTCACATACATACATACATTTCTATGCACAAGCATGTAGATACTTATACGCATTTAATGTAGGCGTCAATTGTATCTATGTGTGCATGTTTTATGTGCTTTAGTGTTAGTGAGTGTGAACGTGCAAAATATTTAAACTTCTTGTCTCTCTGTCAAAGCACAAATGATTTTGTATCTGTGTGCATTAAGTAGATTTTATTTTATTATAAATGTAGAGAGTCACGGACAACGCACAACTCTCGATGCTCTTTCATGCTTTTACGCTGCTGCTGCTGCCGCTGCGGCCGTAAAATCAACAGCAAAGGCAGCGGCACATTTACTGATTGTCAAGCGGTATGCTTGCCATTCCATTTCATCCGCTCGTCCGTCCACATCCACTTAAGTTTTTTCGAGTCATCAAAACAAATACAGTACAAATATTTATTACACGTATTACTTCTTAGCCTATAAGTGAACAACAACAACAAAATATCCGTCCAACAACGAAACGATCAAACAAGTACAAAAAAACAACAACAACAACAAAAGAAATCCAAATCGTGTTTGCCTTTTTAAACAATAACAGCAACAACAACAACAACAATTACTTCATACAAACGTTATACTACCGCAATAACAACAAACAAACAACAACAACAACAGAGTGAAGACCTTGTGTGTTTTCCCAACAAAAAGTCCACCTCACACCAAACGACAACAGCAACAACACTCCACACGACGTACACCACACCACAGCACAGCACACCTCACCCCTCCACCCGACCAACGATCGTACCTTACCACCTTACTACACGCTTTTCGTATCCATTCGAAATTCGTATTTGCCTTCGTGTGCCCGACCGTGCGAGCGGCGCTTACTCTCGCATCGTGCTCCTCGTTTGTGCTCGTATTTGTGTTCGTGCTTTTCGTGTTACGCTTTCGCGTGCTTTTCGCTGCCAGGGACGTGTTGTAAGTGTGTGTATCCCTACGACGTGTTTCAGTTCTGATTGGAGGTTTGTGCGCCGCAGTTTGTTGCCTCGCCTTGCGGTCGTTTCTTTTCGTTTTTTACATTTTTCTTTCTTATAAAAAAAAAAAAAACAACAAAAAATCAATTATACTCTTGAGTTACAATTTGTTTTGATTTTAACAAAAAAAAAGAAAACAAACAAAATACAAATTTTCTTATATCATATTAACTTAAAAAAATACGTGCAAAATCAAAACCAGTAAAAGCAACAACACCAATTCAAATACATAATTAAATAAATAAATAATTAACGCAAAGCAAGTGCCGGAGTTGCCACAGTGTTCAATGTAAATCAAAACCAGACATTATCAAACTGAATGGATTATGTTGAAAGCTTTCTAAAAGTAAAGACAAATTGGTAAGTTTTAAAGAAGTTTAATTTGAGACTAGAAAAAAAATGACATTACGTATACACTTCCATATGTACATGCATTTACATGTGTTGCTATTTAGATAAAAAAATGCTTCTATTCAGTTGGCATAATTTCGAGTTACAATTTTTATTATCTTGTTGGAAAAATCCCCTAATACATCAGCCCTACGCCATTTACATACACTTATCTCTACAAATCAAATTAATTAACATAGTCCACACTTCAATGTCTCAGGCATCTGCTGGCCGTTTGGTTTTGCACCTCGAACCAAGCCACACTTTGGGTTTTTCCCGCTCTGTGGGTTTTTTATCTATCTAGATTTTCAATAGCTCATTTGTCAAGTCGTTCGTTGTACTAAGTATACGATCTACTGCTTGTTGTAATTTGCAATCGAATGAATAAAGATTCGGATTCCACTGAAAAGCTGCGCACGCCAAGTCAATTAATTCAACGTCACACGTAACTATTATCAGCGTGATAAGTATACATATACGTATCTACTGTTAGTCACTGTGTAGTAAAAGCAGTAACAGCATCATCATCATGATCATCATAAGCAACCTCATCGTCATCATAGAGTAAGTCGTAATTATAGACGACATTTGTTTGATAATGTCATCACCACAATTCTTACTTGTAGCCAAGCCCAGCCTTGTTTTGTTACCACAAACTGGTTGCATCTCATTTCGCACTTGAATAATACACATTTTAAACAAATATTGGACCATTTTATAATATGAGTTATGACGTTCCAGTCTATAAACGATGAATGATTCATAGTTGATTAGTAGGATGGTTGAGTAGGTCGGATCATACATAGTGAGTGTATCCCAAAAGCCACAAGCCTATAACGAAATAAGGTTCGTTTCTAAGGTCTGAACTCTTTTAATGCAATCAATCGTTTTAGTTGATTTCCTCGTTAGATATTCATGAATGTTCTATAATAGTATTCCTTTTTCGTAAAAGATCGCAAATATCGGTACAAATAATTTTCATTTAAAACACAAAATGAGTTTGATTGAGCTGCTCCCCTTTTTTGTACGGGAAAAAAAAAAACAAAAAAACAAGAACAGAACAGAAAACGAGTAAAAACGAAAAACTTAATTCATGCGGCATTTATTATTATTATTATTGTTGTTGTTGTATTGGAGCAGAACAGTTCCTCTTGCACACACATTTGCACGCACAGCAGGCATGTTTATAAGCAAAGCGATCTCTTTACCCACACACACACACACACACACAATTACATTTGTCGTTCCCCACCGAAACAACAACAAAAAAAATAGTAAAAAAAAATTGAAAAAAATGAAAATAATATGAGAGTACTGTCAGGCAAGCTAGAAGGCTTGCATAGATATACAAGTATCTAGATACATGTATCTGAGTACGTTCGTAAATACTTCTAGCGCTTCCAGTGTGCTGCTGCTGCTGCTGTTTGTTGTTGTTGTTGTTGCCTTTGTTATTTGGTTGTGCTTGAGTGATCTTTCGCATGTTGCTTGTTTCTCATTTCCTTTTCGATAGCGCACACCCTTGCTCCCCCACGCCACATGTCCGTCTGTCCGTCCCTCCGTCTATATGCCCGACGACTGTGTGTCGCCTTTTTGGGGGTGTGGGTTTAAGTTGCGCAGTTTTTTTCGTATTTATTTGTTGTTGTGCGTTTGAGCACAGACATGCAATAGAAAAGTTCATGCCAACAACAAATGATCAACTTTACACTGCTGTTGTTGTTGTTTACAACCTATTGCCTCTGCCGAAATCGTCCTAACCTTATAACAACAAATCAAGTCAAATATTCAAATTTATGTTGGTCAAATGAGACAAACAAATGGATTACATTAGTCTACAGTTCATTGAAGTCAAAATGAGGCGACAACTCTGCCACCTGTTTGTCTGAGCCGCACAACAACAACAACAACAAAACCCAAACAAAAATCAAATTATGCAAATCACATTGAATGAGAAAGAAAAAAACAAAAAAACAAAAAAAAAACAAAATACAACATTTTCGCAAGCTTTTAACCCACTTCTCACAACAACAACAGCAACAACAACAACTACGTAACTCGTGTGAGTAAATACAACAATAAATCTTGCAAAAGTTTCAAAAAATATATATAATAAAACAAAAACAACAACAAACACACAAACACTTTTCTTCACATTGTTAATTGTTTTTTTGTTGCTTTGTTAATGAAAGAAAATTTGTTAGTAACTTCAATGCGACGCCACCCCTAACTGTGTATGTGTGTGTGTGTGTGTGAAATATGCAAAAACAAAAAACACAATAAAAAACTAAATAAATAAACATTGAAAAACAAACATTTCTGATGACATTTTGTGAGCGCGCCAAATGTTTTCTCTCTCTCGGTCTCGCTCTCTCGCTCCCTCTCTTTCGCTCGATCGCTCATTAGCACTGAAATGCCAACGGTGGCGAACGTGTGAGTAACTGTTTTGAGTGGCTGAAGACAACACCAACAACAACAACAACAGCGACAACAGCAACAAAATTAGACCGAAGCAACAGCACGAAGCAAGCGAACAGTAAAAGTTCCACAAGTGTTGCTTTGATGTTTGGCATTATAACTGTTTCTGCTAAAATACAAAACAAAAACACTAACAACAACAACAAAAGTAAAGTTTAACCGTTAAGTCGAAACTTGGATACAATAAAATATATTCTTAAGTTTGATTTCTACAATTCGGCCCACAATTTATTCATTCCTACAACAACAACAACAAGCAACAAGTGTAGCCAAGTTTTGTTTTTGTTTTTGTTTCTCTTTCGCTTCGATGTTTGAGTAAAAGTTGCCAAAAAAGACACACGCACACACACGCACACACACACAAACACACATGTCATAATGCGTCGGTCGGTTTTTATGTTTGGCAGATACATTTACATTTGAAATGAAATATACTAAAAGCGCAAGTATCTTTGTGTGTATAAACACTTAAGGCGAATTAAGATACACAGAGGTCTTGGTTTGACGATATGTACTTAAGGAAAAGAGGTGTATCTGTGTGTAGATATTCCTCTAGATAGAAGAGTGAACGTGGTTATATGGCCAATGACAGCCAAGAACCCAATAAGAAATTTTGACTAATGGTTGACTGTTGATTCCTTTAAAAATTCATTAAAATTTAAAGTGCTAAGTGAAGAGCACAGAATCTTCGGCACGACTGAAATTAACTTTTACCATTTTTTTTCCTTCTTTATTGTAATGCGCAAACAGAGCCGACATAATAAGACTTGTTGACAATTTTAACCTTTTATTCATACACACACAGTTGTGGTTAAAAAAGTAGCAGCGCTGCCAACAATGATGTGTAATCCTCATGTTTCTCACTCAAAATTATGCTGAATGTTGGCTGAGGATCTTATTAATCCAAGAGTCTATAATTTCGATTTAAGCGGATTCTCTTATAGAGAACGTTCATTACGAAATCTTGAGCAAAATCTCATATGAGATACATACATACATACATATGGAAAGATTTCGTTCGAACATTACTATTATTTTGACCACAGCTGTATGTATATGAATGAAGTCGGCGGCACGTGTGTGTGTGTGACTGTGAACACGTCTGTTTGCTAAATTTTATTGTTGTTGTTGTATATTTCAAGCGAATAAGTGCTTAACTTATTCCTGCTGATGTTGTAAAGTATCTGTTGCTTTGTATCCAGATACTTTTAATATTCTTTTGCCGTGCTTATTTTATTTTTGGTTTATCTTGAGCAAACGTCATCACCTTCGGCCACTCGACTTAACTTTTTATTATTACATACCTTTGTTGCTGTTGTTGTTTCCTTGGCTCTTTCTTAAACATTGTTCATATGTTCATTTACACTTTTTGTTCTTATTCAATTGAAATGGAAACAGGAATCTTGAAATATCCATGATTATGTGGAATTGCTGGAACATTGACCCCGACAAAAACATGCTCTTGAGCTTATGTAACACAGACTGCTAAGAATTTCTAGAATCGTATGGAAAAGTGTTTGCCAAGAGCGAAATTCGCGGTGATCCGGCGTAAAAACAGAACATAAATGGTGATAAAAACGACAAAAGTGTTGAAGGAATAAAGTATGAAAAGTACAAACAACTAATTTTGAGAAACAGACAACAAAATAAATAAAACAAAGAATAAAGAATAAAAAAGAAGTTAAGTTCACTGACCAAAATATGTTTTGTAATTGAAAACAACAAAAAGAGCTAAGCGAACTAGAGCGAAAGAGCTCCGAACAAAAAGTGGCAGGAAGCGAATACCAAACACAACAACAACATCTTTTTTTTCCCATTTACGAAATAAACCAAATGTCAGAAACAGAGAAACAAGAACAAAATTAAATGAAATGAAATGAAGCGAATGAACGAGAAGAGAAAGTTGACGAAAAAAAGTGTTATGCATAACCAGCGATTATTTTACTTACTCTTCCCCTCCCTTCCTCCATTTCTCCATCCATAAGACATAACAAACAGATTGCGTTTGCTTGCTGATTCTGAAGTGATGAACGTTAAGGACTTTCAAATTAAGTGCAATGTCAGCTCATAAGCCGTTGAGCCTTCTCACAATGCCTTCCCACACAATTGTTGTTGTTGTCGTTGGGCTCCTTAATTGAATTAAAGATGGCCCCTTTTCGCATATGTAATGCATTCATTATGCATTCTATTTGCCGCCTACTTGAATGCAATGTGCGAGCGAGAGAGCGAATGTTGGTCAGTTTGTCGGCAAAGCTGAGCTGAGCGGGCACATATGTAGCAATGACAACAACAAGAACATGAAGAAGTAGAAGAAGAAGAAGAGCAGCGCTTAAGCTGTCATAGAAGAAATTACTCATACGCACAGTGGTGTGATGGAATACAATTGGGTACATATTGAAAAACATTGAGGTTGAGGAACACTAATTGTTTGAACAAACTATTAATGAGAGTATTTAATTAATAAAAAAATCAAATGCTATAAACACCTGTGGCATTAAGTGATTCTTATAACCGATATTTTATTGCCATTAAGTGTTTTCAACTATATTCAATTTATATGTACCTATAAGAAAACAAATGCTCAACTGTGCATAAAAAAAGAAAAGAACAGAACAAAAAATTGACGAGTGTAAAAAACGTGAAGAAACCATTTAATCCTCTCAAAGAGGATTTCTGCTGCGACTCCGACGGTTCCTCCATGCGTCGTGTACAACTGCACACGGCACCAACAAGCACGCGGTATAAATAAATAGAAAAACGAAATAAATAAAGCAAACGGCAGATTGCAAACATATACACACACACACATACGCACATGTATGCATTTCAAAATGTAGCCTCCAAGGAGTGAGCGCACCGAGAAAAGTCACCTCTAAAAATCGGCATATACATACATACATACAAACATACCCACTGACTCAAGGCAAGTCGAAAATATCCCCAACAACCCAGCACACACACACACTGACACATTGAGAAACACGCATGAAGAAGAAATGTGTACAAAGCGCGATAAGCTTAATTTTAATTGAGTACGTTCGGTCGTTCAGTCGGTCGGTCGTTCGGTCGGCTGGGCATGGCAATCATTCGTCGTCGTGTCGTTGACGTAGTCGAAGGAGAGACAATTTTATCAAGGGGCCAAACGATAAGCACACGCAAGGAGAGCAAAATCAACAAAAAGGAAATGGGAGGAGTATAAAAAACAAAGCAAACCCAACAACAATATTAACAGTAGAGAAAGCACAAGCACACATATATGTACACACAAAAGCAACGCCATATATATGCGTGCTCTTTAGCAAGAGATCTCGATCAACATATGTATGTGTGAAACAAGTGCGCGGTGCGAGGTAACGAAAAGCAGGCGCAGGCACATAAATGATCCTCGTGTAAAACGAGTACACGAAGTCAAAACCGCAAAAAGCCGACGTTCGTCACGATGTTGTTGTCGTTGTTGTTTGTTGGGTGGGGTGGCCAATTTAGCGAGTCAGTCACTGACTCTCTCACTCGTTGCCGATGCTCGATCTCTCGGCTGGATGCGGCAAACACAACGAACTTACTGCGCGCATCAGGCAACAAAAAAAAACAATTTACGTACAGCTAGCAGCTGCTCATTTCTTTTGGGATTTTTTTTGTTGCTTTTTTTTGTTGCTTTTGTGTTCTTTTTTGAGCGCGTGTGTGGGTGGCAAATAGGAAATAGGATTTCATGCGCTTGTTGCTTTTATTTATGTATGTAAGTATGTCAGTGCGTATTTTGAAAATGCCTAATATTGTAAATTTTGTGGGAGTTGATAGGCGAATGGCAGCCACGCCTCCGTTATTCCAAAAAAGTTTTGTCAATTTTAAAAATATACAATTATTTTTTTATTTTATTTTTGTTCGCATGCAAGGAGGCAACTTGTTTGTTCTCTCACTCTGCCTCGCTGTTTCGCTGGCCACCTTACGTTAGTTCTCTTGCACACATTTAACACACACACACACATATTCGCTCTCAAGTATCGGCAAATTGTTTCTTATCAGCGTTAATAAAATTGAAAGCAGTTTTTTCTTAATTTGTTTTTTTTTTATTGCACTAGAATTATTACTGTAAATACGCATTACATGCCTGTATGCGTGATTCTCATAACGGTGATTGTGTACCTGTTGCCTTTTTGTTATTGTTGTTGTTGTTGTTTTTATCTTCATATAGCATTTCCTTGAGACTGATAAGAAAAATATTTTCTCAACTGTTATTGTTTATATGTATGTACATATGTATGTATGTAAGTGTGTATCAAAAACTTGCGTTAAATGTGATAAGCAAACGGCGAGGAGAAGTTCAAAGGAGAAGAAAGGGGCATGAGAAGGGGAAGCTGAAGGCAAAGTCGGCACATATGTACATATGTTGTTGCTGTCATTACTCATAGAACTTTCTCCGCACGTACGAATGTTTTATGCGTGTATATGTGTGTGTGAACGTGTGCGTTAATCACGCACTTTAGCCACTCTCTTCTTACACTGTTGCTGCTTCTTCTTCTTTGACCCGCATTTCAACACTGCATTGAATTAAGGACAACCGAGAGAGACATCATTAAAATAAAAGCTCACTGACGAAATAGTGGGTTGTAACACACAACAACAACAATGCCACATAAAAACGACAGCAACTGTAGTATAGATACATAAATTCATTCGTATATTGTTGGCGAAGGGGCAAGGGATGCAGGGGCGTCGCATGTGGCTGATTAGGGGGGCGACACACATAAACTTGACATGCATTGACATTTCCACAAGAGACAACAACAACAACAACAATACAAGACAATGGTAGAAAAGCAGCAGAGGAGAAAATATAACGGCAAACGACGCATTGCACAAATCAATTATTCATTCATTCATTCAACCATTCGTTCATTCATTCAATATTTCAATCAATCAATGAAAAGACTTGAGTGGGTCAAGCGATCGTTGAAGCGATCATTCAATGCCGATCAAAGCTTTTTGTTGCTACAAATATAAAAACATTTCTTTATATACCATACATACATATATGTATACACACATACAAATGCACGTGTGTTGGCATAAACGAATTCCCTTTTTATTAAAAAATATTTCTTAAGCAAATAATAATAAAATAAATAATCGTTGGCGTATCACTCCGACCGACCGAACTGTCTTCAAAGCGAAGTCAACCTGTTCGATGCCATTAGTCATAGATTCGCTTCGTTGTCATAGCAAAGCATCACAACAACAAGCTTACACTAACACATACACTAAATACACACACAGTGATATATTTTATTGATCTAGTCAAATTGACTCCCCCACAAGTTTATCTAGTCAGGTTACTTGGTGCCTTATAGGAAAACCAAATGATAGAAAACAACATATTCTTATAAGAGAAGTCGCCCAAATCGAGATGATAGATTCGTTGATCTATGCTACCATATACACCTGAAGCTTACAAGTACAATTTTCGGACACTTCAGATTATGAAAAGCATTTATAAGTATCATTATTAACATTATAATTATATTATTCTATATTTGTTATCTCTTTGGCCCCTTATCGGATATCATTCCTAACTTGTTATCATTATGTCGTCATTCATATATGTGTGTACATATATCATTATAATAGCTAAAATAATAATAAAGATGTTATAAAAACACTTGAAATAGTTCCAGATCCTTTCTTTATGGAATTGATTCAAAGATCGAATATCGTTGGACCTAAAATATACATATGAAAAGCAAGATAGTTGATAATTGTAGTTGGATTGATGGTTGATCAAGTCTTTCTTCTAATTCTAAGGAAGAATGTCGAATGTTTTATGTAATTTATTTGTAAATTCCAACCAACGAAAAACACTTGTTGCATAGAGGGGGGAGGGAAAAAACATTTGCTATTTTGTTTAAACTTTTCCTGCCGCCACACCCAAGCCCAACACAGACGTCTCCAATGAACGGCGCCGCCTTCGTTGTCGTCGGTCGTTGGTCGTCATTGACGCCGTCGCCTTGCTTACATACATATGTACATGTATAAATATGTATGTGTTTGCGTGTGTGTATGTGAAACATCGTTAAAAACGAGGTTGTTGTTTTTGTGTGCTTTTGCGGTTGTGGAGGCTCCAACAGAGCAGAGCCAAGCCAAGCCGTTGGGGCCTACGCCGCCGCAGTCAATTGTTACCCAATATCTTGAGCCTAAAGTAGGTTGTTTCTTGTTTCGAACTTTCTGTGGACGTGTCGGCAGTCATGTGTGGCTTTAGTCATCTGTATGTGTGTGTGTGCGTGTGTGTGTGTGTGTAAGTGTAAGTCGCCCCCACAAAATGAACACACAGACACACACACAGACGCAATAAGATAGAAATCAAAACAAAAACAAGACAAATTCAGCAGCCTTTTCCACCACTGTACGTTCTGCAAGTACAAGTATATATGTATCTACATTTTTACGTCTTGTGTATCTATGATCTTCTGTTTGATTTCCTCTAAGTTGTTATTTACTTTGTAAATATCAAACGTATGAATTTAGCCTGTTTTTGGCCTGTGTCTGCCTTCTTCGCAGCGGCTTCATATGTATCTATGTATCTTTGTATGTACATATGTATGTATGTAGCTAGTAGTCTTGACTTGGCACAAAACTTTGAAGCTCATACACAACTCATTTTATTTTTGTTTTTCTTTTGAGTTTTTATTTTTTCTGAAGGCGATATCGGACGTCTTTGTCATCGTTGTTAATGTCGTTGTTGTTGCTGTTGTTGTTGTAGCTGCGAAGAACAGGTATCACAGGTTGGCACAAACAGAACACATGCGTTCGTTCATTGGTTCGCTCTCTCTCTCTTGCTCACTCGTTCCTCTAATCATCATTAACGCCGCGGCCGCTCTTCGCCTCCCTCGCAACCCCAACCTTGCAACGCCTCCCTATATGCGTTGTAACTGCGCCAACGCAGAGCTTCAAAGCCAACGGTACAATTGTGTGTGTACATGTGCCCTTGTATGTGTGTGTCAGTTTATAATTTTTTCTAATATGCTTCTTTTTCTTCGGTTTGTTCGGCATCTGTCACTTTTTTGCCGTTTTCCGTTGCCCCTCCTTGATTACACAAACATTTTGACTTGGCTGCGACAAAGCATTCTTCTGTTTTTGTGTCTCCTCTGTCCCTCCTCCTTCCTTCTGCAAGTCACTCACACAACTCCACACTTTTTCCATTGTTATGGCTTACAAAGTCCCGTTCTGGTTTTGTTGTTGCTGTTGTTGTTGTTGTTGTTGTTGCTGCCGCTAATGTTGGCAGAGAGAAAAAAATTCCTTTACACGTAGGCATGAATAAAACCTTCAGACGTTTTTGTAGGCAACAAGTTTGCTTGTAACAACAACAACAACAAAAAATAGCGCTTACACCCAATGAGCGTTACAAAAACAAAAAATATATACTTAGAAAAGATATCACAATATTGTACTTGTATATATGCGCCTATATAATACCCTACCATCGACAAGTTTACAGTATCCGTTTAATTAGGGTGACGTCCATAAATTAGGTGAGGTTTTTAGTTGAAATTTAGACGCCCTCCCCCTCTTGGTGAGTTTTAGTAAGATTTTGATGAACTCCTCCCACTGTATCTCACATGAGATTTGGCTTAAAATGTTGAATTTTGTAACTCACCAACCCCCCCTATCCTTTTGCGCACTATCGCACCCTGTTGTTACGCCACTGAAAACGATCTTAGAGAAAATCATAGTTGTATAGATTTGTCTGAGATTTGTTACTAATGTTTGTTGTAGATTGTTGTAATGCGGGCAACTCTGGCCACTTCTGAGACTCTCAGTTGTTGGCAACACAACATTGAGCTGTAGCTGATGCTAAAGCTTCGCCTTCGTCCGTCGGCTTGTCTAACTTCATTTCGGTTTGCCGTACCATCGGACCAGTCGTCATCCAACTGCTTCTGTACTTTGAATTATTGTTGTTGCTGTTGCTGCTCTACTGATAAAGCTCAGGAGAGCAAACAATGAAACGTCGCGACGCGTCGGGCGAGTGGTAGCCGCAGTTGAGAGTAACATTAGAGGAGGAGAGAGAAGAGCAGCTCAGCGGCACTTAGTAGGCAAAACACAAGAAAAAACCACTAAAAGCAACAACTAAAGTAGACTGAAAAAAACACGCAATAGGGCAAGGCAAACAACAGGCTGTGGCTGCTGCTGCTGCTGCGAACGGATGGACGGACAGACAGACAGACAGAGAGACGGACTACTTGCTTTGGCATTAGCTGAGCTGAACTGAGCTGAGCTGTTGTTGTTGCTCGTCTAGCGCTGGCAGACACTGGCACGGAATTTACGACACGACTCAGTGACTTTGCTAGCTTTGCAGGCGTTGTTGTTGTTGATGGTAGTTGTTGTTGTGATGACTATGTGTGCATGTGTGTGTGTGTGTACATGTAACGTATGGATGGATCTACAAGTTTGTATGTACCATACATAAGGCAGTATATCTGCTGGTGTGTCTATTGGGCGAAACGCATGCTTCCGCTTCACTGAGATGGCAAAAGAGGCAACGCGTCAGCGGCGGCCATCATAGACACAGCTAGGTAACGTAAGCGTTTTAATAATAGTCAAGCAGCGTATATGTATGTACATATGTATGTATGAACGGAGGTTTATAGGATCTCAATGAATAAAGCTTAAGTTGAGGGTTGATTTGCAATAGGACAAAGTAGGGTGGGCCACAGCGTTGATTACCACTTTTTGGTTGGCTTCGTTGTTGCTGACGTTCTTTAAACAAGCTACGCCCATGCTATAAGGAACGAAACAACCCTAATTATTCGTTTTATTATTTATTGGTACATACATAACTCTGTCAACGTAGCAATAACATGTTGCAATCAAAAATTGTCTAAGTAAATCTTGTTGTCGGAATTATTTCTAAGGAAAATCCGAAATCATTAGATTTGACGGCGCCTGCGCTTACAAATTTCCACATGTTTTCTCAATTAAGCGTTACCCAATCGCGGCAATCGACGCCATGGAAAACCCGAGCAGGCCACCCTTTGCGCTCTGCCAACGTCGCGTCGCTGCAGTCCAACTAACGCTTCAGCAAATTGCCAACACGCCTTTAGCTTTTTTTCAGTGCTTATGTTTTTGTGCTTCTTCTTCTTCTTTTGCTTTATATCATCATCCATGTGTTTTCTATTTAACTTGTTGAAACCACCCCGTTCGCTCTCACTGACTATTTATTTACTCAGTTGCACACATTCGTAAAGGAAATTAAAATTCGAAAAGTCAAAAGGCGTAAGCGAGAGTCGAAGAAAAAAACACACACACACTCGCACTCACACACAGTTGGACAATTGAGCCAGAGCTTTGCTGAGCGCAAAAGTCTACACAATATGAAGCAAGAGAGTTAGCAGCGAACAAGTGACAGAGCATGCACTAAAATTATCCCCCGTTTCGATTCCAAGTCTACACAGCAGCAGCGCTACTCATTCTCTCACACTAGTTATGCGCTCTCGCTCAAACGAACACATCACATGAGAACCAAAGGAAAAGGAGGTTGAGTTTCGTCATGCACACACACATACATACGTGACCGTGTCAGCGCCAGTGTAGTGGTAGTCTTTTCGTGGTTTTGTTTTTTTTTTTCTTTTTTTTGTAGAGGATCGCTCGCTTTGTATGTTGTTTTTGTTTACGCTGCCGTTTGTGGTTCGTCGTCGTCGTCGTCGTCAATAATATACACAACACGACGTAGGATTGTGTAGAGTAAACAGAGGAAGAGCGAAGACGTGCGACGACGGAAAAAATGTTGACTTTGGTCTACGATCGTTGAGGAGAGCGCGAGGACTGTCATTCGTAGTATTGGTGTCTTGTTCGAGAGTTGTCGGCTCAACTTATACGGACAAACGAACGAGCAAATAAAAAAAAAAAATTACAAAAAAAATAAGAAAAGTTAAACGACGGGAAAAATTTATGAAATATGTACATTGGTCGAAAATTAAACGAAAACGGATTAAAAATATTTTTTTAAATCAAACAACTGAACTTAACTCATAACATAATTTGTGCAATTACAAAAAGAAAACTACAGGTGAATACAAATTTTGTAATTTGCAGCGTAATTTTTTTACACTTTGGACTCGTCATAAAAATAAAAAAAAAAATTTTACGCCACGCCGCAATCGCCTTCGTTAGGTTAGCAACAAGAGCAGTTTGTAGCAGTGAGTTTGTGCTTTGTGTGAATTCCTATTTGCTGTTGCTGTCGCCTGTTGACCGACAGACAGACCGAACCGACCCGACCGAGGGGGTGTAAAAATAACAATTGTGAAAAGTGATCTTCAATGCGGCTGTCCGCCACCACCGTCACCGTCACCACCACAAACACAATAACAACAACAACAACAACACCACCAACGGCATTGTCGTAACGCTTATCTTTAGCCACAGCCACTCAGCAACGTCCGTGTGTGCCTGTTTTTGTGAGTGTGTGTACTTGTGTGCATATATATTCCTGACACTAGGACTTTTATCACTCACGCTCATTCACTTAGTCATTGCTGGTTGCTGCACTTTTGTGTCAAATGGCCCGTTTGCGTTTCATTCGTCGTCGAGGTCTGCGCGAGTAAGGACGTGTCTCAGAACGATCAGTAAATATTACAAGTGAAACAAATAAAAAGAAAAAGTGAACAAAATGTGTTAACGTTTATAAGCAAGCAAAACTAAGGTGTTTTATTATTTTTTTCATTTTATATCGATCGGCAAGACGTGTTCAACAACAAAACATTTACGCGCATTAAACAGTTAAAAATATTAAAATATACTGTGTCAATTTGGTGCAAACGCTTCTCAACAACTTTACTACTTGTGTGTGTAATTAAATAATTAAAACTAAAAAATACTTTGAAGTTGAAACGCTCATCTAATAAAAATGCCAAAAAGAGTGCAAAACTTATACTCTCGCCCTCTCTATCTCGCACTTCTGCTCAAAAAGCTCAAAATATCAATTGATATGTGTTTGTGTTTTGTCTGCTCACACATTGGCATTTATTCAATGAATGAAGTCAAGAAGAACAAGTGCATTTGAACAAAAAACAAAATAAAAGCAACAATCTTAACTCAACAATAATAAGCAAGTTTGCAACCAACAAAACTAACAATATCAGATGTGACTTTGTTGATAAGCATGTGCATTAAAATAAAAATAGTTTTAAACTTTTACTTATGTGCATATATGCTCAAAATGTTCATGTGTACCTCTTGTTGTTGGTTGGTTGGAAGTACTTTAAGAATTTTCTAAATGAAATATGAATCAATTCAAATCAGCGCGATAGGATAATGTGGTAACACTCATCAAGTACAAAGGACTAAATTTAGTTTAGTGGCAACTGTTAGAGCTCGTCAGTTTAAATCAGAATACGGATAAAAAAGCACAAAGATTTCGAGTTGACATATAAAAACATTTCTTTCGTGAAAATATGAAAAACAAAAATTTTTTATGTTCTATAAAGTTCTCAATTTATTAAAAAACAATACCTAAACAAGAAATAGACGAATATTTTACATATTTTAAAGTCAATTATTTTGCCGGTAGGAAGTACAATTACTGATTTCCGGTTTGGGGGAATTTTGATTAATTTTGAGGCAAGCATAGTTAAAGAAAGGACAGATCAGTCAAGCAAAATGCCAAAGTGGCAACACTGATTCTCAAAGTCGTAAAAAGAGAGAGAGAGAGCGCATGAGCAGCACTAATTCCTCATATGCTTTGTAAATAATTTCGTTTGCTCTTTATTGCTCGCGCTCGATCTCTACACGACGGCACTCTTTTGGGTTCGCCCTTCCCATTTTCGCCCCCACATGTTTTTTTACACACGCACAGAATTTCCTTTTACCAAAGCATGCATGATCTTGCTTACGCTCTTCTGTACACGCTTATTCTCAGCAGTTGTGCGTTTGCTGACTGCGCTCCCCTATTTGCTTTCTATAAGTGTACGTATGTATTTATGTGTGTATATATTTCACAATGTGTGACGCTTCATACTATTCGTCATAAATTGTTTTTGTAGACTGTAAATTTGTTGTTAACTTTTGATTTTTCATCATCCGTTGTTATTGTTGTCGTTTTGTATTCGCTCCCCAAAATTCATACTTGTTGCTCACATAGTTGTCGTGTGTTCGTTCTCTATCCTTTAAATGTGTATTTAAGTTCTTACAGTGAGTTTGTTGTTTTACTGTATTTATATATACATATACTGTACGTACATGTGTATGGAGCTTTCAGCTCACTCTTTATCCGCACACCCTTTTTGATTTTTCGTAACAAACAACGTTTCAGTCACTGACAACCGACAATAGAAACTTGTAAATTTCTATACGCACACACACACACACCCATGGACATTTATTTAAATGCGTGCCTTGCCCTCGCGACCGATCATGATATTACAACAAAAGCGTACGTGGTTGTTTTTGTCACACGCTCGCTTGAATCACTTTTGAATTTTTCATTTCCCATTTCTAAATAAAAACAAAAAAAAAAAAACAACAACGCGTTTTTTGCCCTTTCCACTTTCATCAAGCCTTACTTCTGTCTAGCCCAATTAGAATTTGCGCGGAAGTGCAAACATGCAAAAATTTTGGCTTCTTTTCTTTTATACAAAGATCGGATAAAAGAAGTAAACACATTTATTTTAACAACAGAACTTCTGATTGTAAACTTCCCGGAAATTGTCATTCAAATTGTGAATTATTATGTACTAACTATCTATGTATGTATGTTTATGTGCATATAACTTCAAAACTAAATTATGTCTGCTAACGCTTTTCTCTATTTTCCGTTTAGAGTTATTATTGTTTATATTTATTTCTTTGCGAAATCAATAAGTTGTTCAATTGAAAAAGTTGCAAATGTGTAAACACCTGTTATTCTTTGTCTTTGTTTTCATTCATTAAATTAATAGTTTAAAGCTTTAATGCGTAAAATACATACATATATGTAAGAAATAAAAAAAAACAAAAATATAACTGACTGGAGAAGCTTTCTCAAATGAGATAAATGCGCGCATGAAAAGTTTTTCAACATTTTAATTCTTTTGCAAACTCTTCTTCTTATAGTCTGTTTGTACGCCTGTCACACAATCGAAAAGAAGAGGAAGACAATATGTCAGAAGACTTTAGGCTAATAGATTCCTATCATCCTATAAATCAGTTATATTTTATTGTTGACGTCAACTTTTGTCAATTTTGTGTTATTATTAGTCATGTTTGTTGAAATAGTAATAAACTATTAGTTCTAAGAAGCTGTGACCCTTTTTCTATGACCACAAATGTATTGAAAATCACGTCTAATAATAAAATAGCACCTAATTAACATGGTGAAACATTAATTTCAAACGATTATTCCCTTCGTTTAAAGAAACTCACATAAAGTGAAAAAAAAAAATTATTGGTTCTGAGCAAATATTGTGCGCTTTTCATCCTGTTCTTCTAACGGTGCCCAAGCCGCTGAAGCGAGACAACCATACTATCTCTATTTGTTTTTGTTGAATTTTACTGCCAAACTCATTTAATAAATTTTCACTGTGTTTCTGCCATGGAACCATTTGCTAATTGCAATTTATCTTTCTCTACCATTGCCGTAACTTCTAGTTGTCCGTAAAAACGATCGTAACACAGCAGAACGGACAACAAAAACCCAACAACTCAATCAATCGCAAGCAAATTACATACATTGTACTTGGTGCTGGAAGAGCATAACAAGTAAAACTGAACAGATTAACGAAACGCTTCAGAAATACAAGAAAAAATATAAAAACAGACAAGTCGGAAAACCCTATAATCAGGCTTCCAAATGAAGATGGCATCCCAAAGATTTTGTCTTAGATGGAATAACCATCAGAGCAATCTGCTTTCCGTGTTCGATCAACTTCTGCATGCCGAGACCTTCACGGATGTTACGTTGGCCGTCGACGGTCAATATTTAAAAGCACACAAGGTAAGTGGCATTCACAAAAGAGAAATTAAATCAAGAACCTATGAATACTAAATCCTTTTGTCGCATTGGCAGATGGTTCTATCCGCATGCAGTCCATACTTCAATGCACTCTTCGTCAATCACCCGGAGAAGCATCCAATTGTTATACTAAAAGATGTGCCCTATTCGGATATGAAATCACTGTTGGATTTCATGTACCGCGGCGAAGTGTCCGTGGATCAGGAACGTTTGACAGCCTTTTTGCGTGTTGCCGAGAGCTTGCGCATTAAAGGTCTGACTGAGGTCAATGACGATAAGCCGACGACTGCTGAGCCCACAGTACCGCCGCCGCAACTTCAACGCATACAACCGTTTCTGGTACAACAGCAGCAGCAGCAACAACAGCAGCAGCAACGCAAGACAAACATGCTCACACCGACCGGTGCAGCGGCCAATGTTGCACAGGTGCATGCACAACAGTCTTTACTCAGCACAGCGCTCGCATCAATGCCGAAGCGGAAACGTGGCAGGCCGCGTAAGCTGTCCGGCAGCTCCAATGGCACAGGCAATGATTATGACGAATACGAACGTGACGGCATGTTAAATGTAAGTTTGTTGTTGTTGTTTTTGGAAGCGTTCCTGCAATATGGCATTACTTTTGAATATACGTCACTGACATTCATTTTGTACTTGCTTTAGGACTCTGATTTGGGTAATGGAAAACTTGGTCACGACTCGTATTCCGGCAATGATGATGGCTCCGATGACAACCAGCAGGACTCTGGCAACAATGATGACTTGAATGTAAGTTTCAATCTATTTATGTTGCAATCAATCAATTGTAATGATTGTGTGTTCTTCGATCACCAAAATAGGAAAGCCACGAATCGATACCCTCAAAGAAATCAAAATCCTCAAAAGACAACCGTGCGCAACATCAAGAAGATAACAGTACTTCCGGTAAGTCGATGTTTGTTTTTTTTTTTATTTGTTACTATTCAATATTCAATTCATAAATGCAAAAGTGAACTACGAACTTTATTAAAAAGAGAGATAACACAAAAATAAAATAAATATTCCGGGGGTTGTTGTCCTGCTTGTATTCAAGCAACATGGATTGGTGTGGATTAATGATCATGGCTGAACCTGCATGAGGTTACTCTCTGCTTCCGTGACATGTTACACACATGAAGTGTTTGGACAAAAACTATATTAAGTTTTTTGTTTTATATTCATGTACATAAATACGTGTATTTGTTATTTTTATTTTATTATAAGTATTTAAGCAACACTCATGCCTAATAATTTAGTCCTACAATCATCATCATCATTCATTACTAAGCGTATTGGACTTATATAAAAGAAAGAACATACAAAGAAAAAAACAAAACAAATAATAATAAAAGTTCATGTGCACGAAACCAACCAAAAACGCTAACAAAACAAAAACAAAACAATACGCAATTCATTAGAAAATCTCATTTCAAATTGTCTGTCGTAGTAAGCTAAAAAAACGTTAGAACCGTGCCAAAATATGGCAAATCGTATCGGAAAAGCTAAAAGGGATTTACGCATTTCAAGTGATCAAGTGTGAAGATGTTAAAGTTAAAAAGCAAAAATAAAAAACAATTCACAAAACAAATACATAAATTTTTTGCTTATGTATGCATATGTTGAATAAAACTGTGAAAAATTGGCCACAACAGAGACACCGCGCGTTTCAGAACTTCGTTCCGTCGGCAGGTGAGTTGAAAAGCAAAAGCAACAAACAAAAATGCCTAAGAAATGCAAATCCAAGCAGCGAAAATGAAGCAACTCTCATACGAGTAAATGAGATTGATAAATCGGGTTGAGCTCTTAGGGATTGATGGCCGACGTGAAATTAAAACCAACAAAACAAAACATTTGATCAAAAATTAAAATTTTGTTTTTTGTTCTTGTTATAATTAGAAAGTTGGAAAAAATCGCATTTCTCTCTCGCGAGTGTAAAATAGGATACAATCGAACGTTAATTAAAAAAAGAGATACAAAAAATAACGGCGCACTCATGTCTAACAAAAGCTCACTTTCATATAAAAACACTCTCTTCATATCTGCAACTCGGAAATTGAAGTAAAAAAAATTAAATTTCAAACGTGAAACTTTTTTTTTTTCTTTTTTTTAAATCAACGCCGCTGCGCAAGAAGTGAAAACAAAATTAAACCAACAAAGGCTTGAAATCCCTATAGCTTTTCCGATCCGATTTGAGACACTTCTTTTTCGTCATGTGTTTTGCTTTTTTTGTCGCATTGTTCATTACATACTCACACAGATACACACACACAACCAACCAACACCCACCCATGTACGCACGCACGCACAAATGACATTCCATTCCCCCATACCCACACACACACACGCACTCAGTACATCACCCCAACAGTTACACTCCACGAAAGCGTTGCAAGTGCTCTGAAACACAACTAACTGATCCAAATTTTCTGATCACTTTTAGATGGCAACGACAGCGATGGCGACCAAATGGATGCCGCCTCCTACATGGAACCTCAATTAATGCTCGACGAATTTGATGAACCTGTAGAATTTAAATATAATCCGAATGAAAACTCACCAGCCCAGGAAAATACCGATGGCAGCAATCTGAGTGAGCAAGCGCGCCAGCAGGCCTTGATAATTGCCGCGCAACGCAAACAGCAAATGGCCTTAGCCACCGGCGGTCTTAAGCTGGTAGGCTTGCCGAATATGGTTACCATTCCAAAATTGGCTCCCATCGGCAAGATCGCAACGTCCGGTGTCGCCTCGCCGTCGTCCTCGTCATCTTCGAGACCTAAGGTCAATAAGCGCATTAAAGTTAAGCAGAATGGTGTGAGTGGTAATGGTTCGGACATCAAGGTAAGTAGTATACGCAACGCTTTATTTTGATTTGCTGGTTTTTCACTGTGCTATGATCATTTTTAGCCCTTCAACAATGACTTTATGGATCTGTACATGGAAGGATGCAAACTCAAGACCAGCTCACTTGGCGGCAGCACACCGAATCTCAGTGCCGCCAATGTGACGCCAACCGTTAAGACCAAACTAAATCTCAGCAGCGCAGTCGGTGAGGGCGAATCCGAGGGCTCCGTCCGTGACTATTGTACCAAAGAGGGCGAACACACATACCGCTGTAAAGTCTGCTCGCGCGTCTACACGCACATCAGCAACTTCTGCCGGCATTATGTGACCTCGCACAAGCGCAACGTCAAAGTCTATCCATGTCCATTCTGTTTCAAGGAATTTACGCGCAAAGATAATATGACAGCGCACGTAAAGATCATACACAAAATCGAAAATCCATCAAGTGCATTGGCCGCAGCCGCATCCAACTTGGCTGTACAGTCGGCGGCGGCGGGCAATCCATCGGCAACGTCAACGCCCACACCGCCTGATTTGAATGCTCAAAGCTCAAATCAGTCACTGCCTGCGAATTCCGCCGCGGCCGTGTCATCATCATCCTCATCATCGTCGTCGTCATCAACGACCTCGGGAGGATCGCTGATGGTAGCCACAGCGGCCGTGCAGTAGACAACAGGCAAAAGCGCCTACACAATAATCTAGTTTATTTACATACATGAATCCATACTGAAACTGGTTTGGTTTAGGGTCAACAATGTTGAAGTTTAGCTTTTAAGTGTCGACCGTCAGCATGTATCGACAACGACATCGACATTCGGCATTGTCAGCATCGGCGTCGGCGTCGGGAGTGCAAAAACAATCAAACGAAGCACTTAACGCGTTGAGCGTTGTGCGTCTGACTAAAAGGCTTCCAGCATATTCCAAAATGTCTAATTATTATATTATTGTAGTAGTTACAAGAAACCTAATCTAAACGTAAATGTTATATTTTCTTTCTTACTTTTTTTTCTGTACGAAATTTTATACAGCAACAAAAGAATATCACAGCGAATAATTATTAACACACACATACAAACAAACATGTAAACAAGGTGGGAAGACGAGCGTTCAAAACGTTCACAATCACTTTTGTTTTTATGAAAACAAAAAAAGAACGATGTTTTCTTCTTTTCTGTTGATTTAAATTTTATCAAAGTTCTTCGATATTCACGCAAAACGAAATTATTTCGTTAACAATTTCACCGAAAACCGTGAAAATATTGTAGATTTGTTTTCGTTTTCATTTTTTTTTTTTATTTTTTATTTAAATAATATTTTATGTTGTGCAATTTTTTTAACTTCGTTTTAATACTTTTTATTTTTTTGATTAGTTGTAATTTTTTTGACGTCGTTGATTCTATAATATTTCTTATCATGGCATTTTTCGCACCAGAGTTGCCTTATTATCGCAAACATTAAACAAATAATAATTAAGAAAACAAAAAAAAAAGGAAAACTTATAAAATATGCAAATAATTTATACATACCGAGATATACACGAAATATTTTGAGAAGAATATTGTACGTCGCACTCTTAGTTAATTTGTAATTTAATTAATTAATATTAAATGGTTCAAATAACTAAATATATGTTAAAAAGAAAAAACAAAAAACACTAATTTTAAATACAAACTAAAATAATAAAAATTCAGAAAGAAACTACCTTGTTGCCTTCAAATGAAGCTAGTTGAAAAAAATAACGATAGAAAACACATACAAAACGCAAAACATAATGTGCGAAAATAGTTGAAAGATTACAAATTTTTCACTAAAGAAAACAACAACAAAAACATGTTAATTGTATGAAATCTACAACATCAAATATATGATAAATATATATTGTATCGGAGGCTTAAATTACCGCCAAAGAAAATCTACAAAAAAAAAAAAAAAAGAAATAAAAAAAAACAAATACACAAAAATAAAAAGCAATAATTATTATATAAATAAATATTCAATATTCTTTACGAGCATTGTTTATATAAATAATAATAATGACAATATATTATATTTTACTGTTTACAAAACGCAAAATTTACTAAACGAAACTTGAGGCCTTTTTAAAACAATAATGACCGACAAACAGACAATCAATCAATCAAAAAGATAATAATATTGTTAAACTAATGCGAGAGATCTCTTTAAATAAATTCTTACAGTCAAATTGTTGCTTTCCATTAACAAAGATGTTTCAAACAAAACAGCGCTTTTTAATTTTTCAAGACAAAAGAAAAAAATTAAAAAAAAAACTTATAAAACACTAATTTATTACAAAAATTTGTTTTAATTCTTTATTTAGTGGTAGCTAGTGCAATTTAGTTGTTAAATGCAAAATCTTTAACAAAAAAAAAAAAAAGAAAAAAATTAATACTAAAAATCCTTCAAAGTTTACATAAAAAAATTCTCTCCAGGCAAAAGTCTCCACAAAAACCATGGTTAATAATTAAATTTAAAATACTTTTTGTACATTATATTCTATTTAGTTTATTACTTTTTTTATATATTTTAACATTATTAAAATAAATTTAAAAAAAAATAAACACAAAGAAGACAACTCTATAAACAACTACAAAATTTACTGGGTTTTTTTCAATTCTTTCATATTTTTTAATATTATAAACATTTATTGTTGCTTAGATTTGGTTAACAATTAATATTAAATTAGTTTAATTAGATAATTATTTTATATAAACACACACACACATACATATATACATTTATGTATATGCAAAGAGCTAATCATAAAATCTGAAAAAAATAATGTAAAGTGAAAAGTTTAACAATTCTTGCAGCAATATTATTTACAGTGTATTTTCTGTTTCTATTAATCAACATTAAATTGTGTCTGCAAATCAAAAACGCAAAATAAATACACATAACAATATAGAAAAAAACAAAAACAAAGTGTATTTTATTATTTATTTAAATAAATTATTTTAAAAGCATTTCAATTAAATATAAAGTTTTTAATTAACACTATAATTTTTTTTGCAGTGCAAAAAGAGACAAACATGCCCGAACTGACACAAGCAATATTTGCCATTACAACGACAAAGCTGCCAACTTCGACAAACATCACAACAACACCAATGAAGCAGAAGAAAATAAACGCGCTTACACAACAACAGGAACTGGAACAACAACAAAAAACGGAACATCAACAGCCACAGCCACAGTTGCTGTCACCAACTCAACATGTGCGCAACGAATTGGCGGAGAAGATTGGCACTTCAATGAATCTGCCATCTGTGTATGGCTTGAAAATACGTGCCATTAATACGGCAGCACCACAACAGCATCAACAGCAACAACAAATGTCACATGTTGTGGCAAACAACAACAACAGCAACTCACTGCTGAAGCAACAACTACGTGCAGGTCTAAAGGACATCGATATCGCTAAGGTCGATAATGCAACGAATATGGATAGTAATAAAACACAACAATTTGGTGAAAGCAGCAACAGTAACAACAACGTTAATGACAGCGGTAACGGTAAATTTAGCAACGACACTAACAAAAACAATAATGTGTCCAACTGTTGCGCACTACAATCGTTGGCCAACGTCGCTGAGCGACAAATGCCAAATGTCATACAACAATCTACAAATGTAAATAGTTTGCATCATCAGCTTCTATTGCACATGGCTGCTCAGACGAATCCCTTGCTTAAAACAAGCGCAGACTTCTTTCAACTGCAACAACAGCAGCAGCAGCAACAACAACCGCAATTATCTGTAGCGGCCTTAGCTGCGTCAACGCCAACGCAATCAACCGCACATTGCATTGATGATGATATGGATTTATTAATTGAGCCAAATGATAAATACGAGCCAGAACACGATCTGACATTGGCTGATGAAAACGCTGGCTTCGAATATCGTCAATGCAGCGAAATGGAAAATGATCAGCAACAGCAGATGCAACAAACGATCGGAGCCATTGCTGTAAAGACGACGACGTCATCGTCGCGTCCTGTTCAACGGCGGCGCGTACGCCGCAAAGCACAATCCACAAACGATGACCAAGCAGAGCACCTGACTGAAATGTCGGTACGTGGTTTGGATCTCTTTCGGTATGCGAGCATATCCGAGGGTGTCTATCAATGCACCGAATGTGCTAAGGAGAACATGCAAAAAACGTTTAAGAACAAATACAGTTTTCAGCGGCACGCGTTCCTTTATCATGAGGGCAAACATCGTAAAGTGTTTCCATGCCCAGTGTGCAGCAAGGAATTCTCACGGCCAGATAAGATGAAGAATCACATGAAGATGACACATGAGAATTTCCTTGCAACAACAAAAGACATTAGCAATTTTAATCCTTTGAATTATTTAATAACGGCAACAGCGACTGGCGATATTCAGGCGACGCTCTACCAACAACAGCAACAACAACAACAACAAAATCAATCATCCTACGATCTGCAAAGAGCTGCAAACGAACATCAGTTTCAATTAGAACAGAATATCAAGAAACTTGAACATCATCAACATCAACAACAACAGCAGCAGCAACAACAACAACAACCACATTCATCACAACAAGTGCAACAGCAACAGTTAGAGAATAATGCCATACTTCTTGACAGGGAAGTGAAACAGGAGATAGAAACAAGTCCCACTGTAGAAAATTCGCCGCTTTCGCCACCTGATGCAACTGTTTCAATGCTTAAGATGGAAAATAATATTATTGTTAAGAATGAACTTGTTATATCGCCCTCACCCACACCACCGCCATTTAGCCTGGCCACTACCGATGGAAGCCAGAGTTCCGGCAGCGGTGCCACCGGCAACATCACTTTAACCGCCACTGCACAAACTGCCACATAAGCGCAGAGAGCGAGAAGACTTGACAATGCACAAATAAATGTATAAGTAGTTACATAGAGAGAGAGAGAGAGAAATCAGTTGTCTCTTATGAACCACGAGAAACGACACAAACACAAACTACATACTTAATACAAAAATTTATTGATATTTCCTAGACTTTTACCAATATCGACTAAAACAACATTAGTTGCCTATTATTAGCCTAAATTAAACCTCCGTCCATACATACATAATAGGTTATGTAAACTTAAGTTATAGATCAAATTTTATAACAGTAATCAAGCAATATGTTTTTGATATTCCAAGTTTTTTAAGGCACACATTTGTATGTATTCTATAAGAAGAAAAATTAATTATTAAAATTGTTTACCAGTGAGGATTTCCGTCCTTATTTGAATTGTTGTGCAGTTGAAAAAAACTTTTTATTTATATTAATTTTCCCATTTATTTTAATGTGATTTTATTTATTAGTTATTCTTTTAAGGCTTATTTGGAAAGTAAGATATTTTCGGCTTTGCCGAAACTTATATACTCTTGCAACACTTTATGCTAAATGTTATAGTGCCTTGTTCTCCATGAATCTGGCACACGATATGCATACATACACGTTTAAGAAGTCCCTTCTCAAAGAATTGTATTGGTAGCTCTAACAAAAAAATATTTTTCGTACGATCATTCCTACATTAGCTATGTTTATGCTCTAGTGGTCCGATCAAGATAATTTTGAGATATATATACGAAATATTCGTTGGTTGGATAACTTTAAAACTCTAGAAGGAGTTTGCACTGAAACAGACAGACAGATGTGGCTATATGAACAATATGTACATACATATATACTTTCTACGGTCACAGATCTCTCCCTTTTGTGCGTTGAAGCGTTCATAAGAAAGGTACTCATGCAAGAGTATAAAAAGCTTAATTATCTTTAATTAATCTAAAATCAATTACATACATATAATAAATGTATATGTAAATACTCAAACACTTTAAATATTTTTTGTTCATTTAACAAAAAAAAAAATGTATTGGCAAATTGTGCAATTGTTAAAATAATGAATTATTTAGTGCATAAACATTGTAACAAGACTTTAATGCAGAAAACTATCTTATTACTTAAACATTATTTTATTTTAGCAATTAGATATGTTAATTTGTTTAGTTTTGATTTTTATACTTGAACATTAATTAACTATTCCAACAATAACGCAAGGGACTTCCAGTGATTTACTCTGATTGTGCTCAACTGCTCAAAATACGAATAAAACAAAAAGCAACATAAAAAAGCAAATTGAATAATTTAACTATTCAGATTAGTTGTTAATTAGCTTAAATAATTACAATACTAACAGCAACAAATACGACTTAAATCAAATAAAACGCCTTAAATAAAAGTTAAAAAATATTTTATTCATCTAAAATATCGATATTCTTAAACTTAAGAAGATCATCTCATTGGTTCACTACACGTCGATACCAGAAACGTGCACGGAAATCATCGGAGCAAGTTAGAAAAGCTGGTGCATTCGGTGAATGTGTAATATAACGTACTGGTCCATTGTGGCCCAAAGAGTTGAGAGTCAAGCGGCAACCATTTCGAGAATTCCACGAACACAGGGATGTAGTTGCCTCATCGGGGAATAGAACGTAGTCCTCAGTATGATTAAAGACGGCCTCGGTATGATGTTCCTGTTTGCCTGTCGTGCCGGCACCTGTGTAAGTCTGTATGGGACGGCTAGTGCAGAGCTCCCAGAGATATACAATGGAGTCCATGCCAGAAGAAAGTAAATACTAGTGGAAAAAAAAATTTAAACCACGAAGAAAAAAAAGAAAGAATTCTCATATTAGTTACTCACCTTGCCATTGCGTGTAAATTGTAAGGAGCAAATGGCGGCACCACCATGTGCCTCGGCTATGGTATTGACACATCTTCCACTGACTCCATCCCAAATTTTAATGTCACCATCAAAACTACCCGTAGCATAAAGCTTCGCTGTTGGAGAGTATCTAACACATGTTACACCTGCCTTGTGCTGCTGTGATGGAATAGCGCTAACAAAACACTGCGATGTTTGTACATCGTACACCCGTAACACATAATGTTCTGTCCCTATGGCTATGTAATCACCAGATGGATGGAATGAAAGACATGTAACCGGTTGACAATCAGTAAATACTTTGTGTGCCTTCTTTACTGATGGTTTCGCAATGTCAAACAGTTTGACGGTACCATCGCGTGAAGCAGATGCCAATATATGCTCCTTAGGGTGAAACTCCAGGTAAGCTACTTCATCTGTGTGATCGTACAGCGTTCGTATAACTGGATGACCTTGTTGCTCACGGCCGGGTTCAATTTCATCTGGAGCTGATTTCGCCAGCATGCGTTCGACATCAAGTATCTTAATACTGGCATCCACACTGCCTGTAGCAACGAGTGTGCCATCATGACTGAAAGCACCAGCATGGCAAGCTTGCTTGTGAGATGTCACATACGCGGTTTCATACGAATGTGGTTCAGGAGCAAGTGCAGAACCTTCAGGTTCAAATTCCAAATCAATCCCGGGGAGAACATCATCTTGAGGGCTCTGGTTCTTGTCCGACAAAGCTTGCACCCCGGCAATCATGACATGCAGCAGACGCTCGCTTGGTGCACACTGATCCGCTTTCACCAACATCGACAGCTCCATTGCAAATTTTTCAAGTCCATCGTATATGAGCTGACTAATGATAAGTCTGTAAAGAATTTCGCGGTTCTTAACCAGGTTCCTCGGATCCAAAATCTCGTCGCGCATTTTCTAAAAATTTTCAAAAACTTAAGTCGCTAGAGCTGGGAAACAATCGATGGCACTATCGATGTATCGAATATTTACCTCTCTGAGCCACTATCGATAGTATTTTGTCACTATCGTTCCCGCTTTTATAAGTGTTTGCTAACTAGATTTTTAAAATGTACTAACAAAATGTACTAAATATACGAATTCGTCAATATAATGTTAAAAATCAACAGGCTTTTATTATTATTGGTTGGTTAATGTTGGTTAATGTTTTAAATGTAAAATCATGCCAAAAAATAATGTAAAAGTAAAAGTAAGGGAAATTTTAGGGTGTTTTGGAAGCACAATTTTCGAATGCAACGCTGCGTCAAAAATGTAAGCAAACTGCTTCCTCTTCTGATCCAATTGACACTGCATATGCATATTGTGTTGGCATATGTCGCGGTGCACTCCATGCGGATATTTCCCTACCCTCCATTTCGCGGGATTTCTTCGTCTTGTGGTCGTCGACGATTTTGATGCAATTTGTCGCTTTCGAGTAAATGTGGGCTCGTTTGCGTTTTTCCCAAATCCAAGTCATTTCGCGCCATTCTGAATTTCGAATTATTAAATTTTCATTCAATTAACTTAATTTTCATCAAAATGTCCCACAATACCAAACAACATGGATGGGCTGTGAGAGACCCACAGACGAATTTAATTAAATGCAATGTATGTAATGAAGGGCTCCCGGATGGATCTTTTAAGGTTTGAAATTTTCAGTTTTAAAGACTGTTGGTTGCAGTTCACACATTGCATATATTATCTAAACAATTGCGTTCAACACGGCGTATATCATCTAGAGTGTTCTCAGCCATGGCGTGTATTTAGCGGTTACTTCACCCGCAAAATATAGTATTCCATTTTAAATACTATATTTTTATGCCAAATTTACTAAAATATAATATTATATTTTATCCGTTGTCCAAATTAAATGACCACAGACGCCACTCTTGCCATTTGTAGTGAAGCGTATTCGACAATTGCAATGTTTGCAGGTCACTCTGTTGTTGTACTCCGGATCCTGTGGATCCAGGTGCTCAATCCAGTCGTAATTCGGCATTTTAAGATTTTTCCGTTATTTTTCCGTTATGGCAGCTTTGCCCATTCGCGCGTTCGGCGCCAAGTCGGCGAAAGAGGCAAATGTGTCATTAATCGATGTAATTGGTGCAATGACTCGGTCGAGGGCCATTAGAAAATGTCTCGAAAGTACTGGCCTGGCCAATGTCGCTCGACTTGCGGAGCCACTTGAGCCGAGTCAATATTGGTGACTCCCCCACATTTGGCGGTGTTAATTGACTCACAAAGGCTGTAAGTACTGGCTTGCTCCATGTCGTTTGGAGTTGCACCGTCACTTAGGCTATGAGACAACCAGAGTGCGATATTTTGTCGATAATATCGATATTATCGAATATTTATGTGAAAAACATCGAAAATATCGAATATGGTCACTATCGATGTTTTCCCAGCCTTAAGTTGCCAAACAAACAGTGTTACCAACTTTCAAAAAATGTTCACCCTAAACACAAACGAAAAACGAATAACGACAGTTGCACGCAAAATTTGAAAATGCCAAAATTTTAAATAAAATATTCATTTTTATTATGACTTAGTTCTTGATAATTTTTATGTAAAAAACGAACTCTTAATTCCTCTCCTTAGCCCTGTTAAAATTCTGTTGCTCTCGAGTGAACTTTGCAACTTTGCCAGATGTTCTCTGCGTTTTGATTACAAAAAAAATCACCTTACCGTCAATTAATTAATGGCCCGTTACTGAGTTGGGCGTGAACAGCTTTATTATAATAATAACAAAGTTTAAAGAAAAAAATTAACACTAAATAAATTTACGACCCACTATATAATGCTATCGAATGATGGTTCACCACTAAGCCGTAATGAACACGTGGGTTGCAATAAATATTGAAATGCTTCATGTCGCAGCGGCCGCGAACCTAACATGCCCGTGATAAGGATTTTCCAGCGGTTTCACAAATCTGACTCATATTTTTAAAAGCTTTTTGAAAAATTTTATTTGCAAATACCGTTCATCATAAAATGCATGCAAATGGCATTTATTTGTGTACTATAATCTTGATTTAAGAACATAGGCGTAATGGACATGGTTAACATGTAATATTGAAATGTCTCATGTCACTACGCATTTCATGCAAAAATGTCCGACGACAGATCTTTCAAAATATGCGTTTCTTCTTCTTCTCACATAAAAGCGTCAGTCATGATACACATGTGTCACAGTCTGAGACACTCCATGACACTGGCATATGACACGGCATGCCATTCGTCACAGGTGGCCCACCAAAAAAAAGTAAACACGCTTGATTTGTTTGATTTGCCTCCAGCTGGTGTCAGAAGGAGACGCCACACTACCAGGAAAACGGAACTATCCTATCCAAAGAGAGTATAATCACTGACGTTGGAGCCAATTTCACACACTAAACACGATGAAAATCCGTAAAAATCACGCAAGAAAACGCTACCGCTACAATGTCAACCGTAAAACTTTGAACAAAACCCGCAAGTCCACAGGGAAAATCAAGGAGTGAGTTGCATTCATTTCTGCACTGTGTCTTTATATAAAAAACTTTTTTACAGTCCACTCATGAAGGGACACTGGATCGAAGGAAAGTGCGTTACCACAAACTTCAAGGAAATGGGTCTAGCCACAGATCCTAACAAATCGATTTCTGTGCCGAACTACAAACAAGATCGCTTAAAAGTCACCAAAATAGTTAATGGCTTCATCGAAGAGGAATTAGACGAAAGTGAGATCCAGGCGCCAAAGCGTGGCCATGTCGTAAAGAAGTTTGAGGAAATGGCCAAAGAACGTGCTGATCCAGAATTTCGGTAATGTTCAACAGACGATATATTTTTATAAACATTTTTTTATATCTCTATTAAATCTTATAGTTTACCAAAGGGTGTGGTTAAGGAACTGTCATACTTCCTCGATAAGCACAAATTCAACTACAAAAATATGGTCAGCGATCGGCGTAACTACAATCAACTGACGTGGAAACAATTTCGTCAGCAAATTCGAAAATTCATGTCAATACCCGAACAGTTCAATTTGTATTTAGCCAAGCACAAACTTCCTGAGGGTCAGAAACCAGACTGGTCGGAATACGAATCCGACAGCGAGTGGAATTGAAAGTGCTAACTTATTAGTTGTAATATACATATGTAGATTAGATTTTTCAACAAATAAATATTTCCCTTTCACTGAAACATTTCGTTCAATTCAAACGACTGTCATCAAAAGCATCCCTCACACGGTGCAACATTTTGAATATACCTGCAACGTAGTTTTTGCATTGCCTAATGTGATGACCAATAAGGGCATAACAAATGTCGCTGCCAAATCCGGCGCATGTGCATCCCTGGGTCTCTCATTTGGTTTGTCAGTGTCTCATTTTCTCGGTCTTTCCGTTTCGAGTGCTCGAGGTAAGTGGCAGCAACTTTTTGGGTTTTCCTGCCGCTCACGTAAATCTTTAAAAATTAATTACAATTTGTAGACATCAATAACTGTAAAGTGTTTTGCTTAATTGTTGAATTCCGCGAAAGTGTTCTATGTGATTATTTTGAAATATTTTTCTATTGTTAGCGTAAAATGAACAATTTTCGTCTGCAGAAGGGCAAAATTGCAATCTTTGACATTACATATGTAGTATATGTAATCGAGGCCGGATTGTAAAAAATTCTTAGGTATTGGATATCAAATGCAAAAGATTGAAATCAATTCAACTTATGCCAGGAAAATGAAATTTGCGTGGACACTGGCCGTGGAATAAGAAAATCATTTAAGCTCTTAGATATAGTGCAATTTCAAAATGGCGTTTACCAATGCCGGTCATCGCTCAGTGGATATTCTTATTGTACATGTAGTATGTTCGTGTGTGTGTCTCTAATTTTTTTTATATAGTCTCAGTTTGTACAACAAAAACCATCAATCGTAATCTAATCCTTTCTTTATACT
Source organism: Phortica okadai (assembly GCA_034638295.1). Taxonomy (NCBI): domain Eukaryota; kingdom Metazoa; phylum Arthropoda; class Insecta; order Diptera; family Drosophilidae; genus Phortica; species Phortica okadai. Next base: position 388,708 of record CM067849.1, on the reverse strand, counting down.
GGTATAGTTGGAGTGAACACGATTTATATGATATTAGTGAGTAGGAGCATATTATTTTCTCATGTTCTGAAAAGGAATGTCCGTGGGAATTGTTCTGCAAAATGCATTTCACATATCGCGCAACACATGTTAAAGGCATTTCATTCTTTCCGACGATTTCTTAATCACACTGTGGTACACACACACAGATTTTTTTTTTTCAAATTTGCACTTAAATGCGAAATAAGTTAAAAATAAATATTACAAAAATAAAAAGGAAGGCAAAACTAACAAAAACAGAAAAGTGCATTTGCACGGCAAGAAAATTTCGTTTCTAGGGGAGCAAAATAAATCGGCAACTTTGTAGGCCGGCAACAAACACAATCCGTCGTCGACGGGTTGGGTGGGGTACGGCTGTTTGTAGTTGGGGTTGCACACCAAGAGCGTGTAACAGAATTCGGATTAATTTATTTTTTATATTCGTTGTGTGTGTGTGGGTAGACACGCTTTTCATTAAAATTCTGGCTATGAGAGAAGCAGTGAGAAATATCTGAGAGTCGGCAGCAGCATCATACACGATTGCAAATGCCAATGCTGCTGCAAACTTTCCATACATACATCTGTAAGTATCGCATTGATTTTTACTGCAACGGGAAACGAATACACGAAGGCAGCTAGTCGTTGTAAGGAACGAATTCGTGTACATACAGTTTGTCAACAAAGTCTATACACACTTTAAAATGTAAAGACAATTGATAAATACGTGTAAGTAATTGAGAGACTCATAGTTGTAAACACCAAAAATTGCAAGGACACACCTTGCTAATTAAAATAAGTGATAAAAAAAAACGGCACTGGTCAAAAAAGCTCTGAATAAAAAACTAAATTAAACGTCAAAATGAATAAGACCAAACCACTGTGCATACATTTATTTCGCCGGCCGGCACTCGGTGCCGTACGACACATTCGTCAGCATTGCAGCCACAGCAATTCTTCGACAGCCCTACGACAATGGTATTTGTGGTTGTGGTAGGGAGTGCATTCGGACGTGTTCGTTTGCTCCAGCGCTCAGTCGGCTTTTCAGTTGTTCGTTCGGTATTGATTTTTCGTATAGAGAACTGACTCAGAACTTTTCCTAGATTTTCTTTGCACTGACTTCCGAGCAGACGTTTCTGGCAGTTGTGTTAATAAAAATTTTAACGGTGCGTTAACAATTTTAAATTTGCAAATTAATAGAGTAAAAGAGAAATTAATTTATTTTTACTTAAATTCAATACAAATTTTTGGACCCAAAGCTTGAATCAAAGCTATTTTTTTCATATTAGTAAGTGTGGAAAAAGACCCTAAATGTTCATATAGGAAAATGTCTACTAATATAGGCACATAATAGTGGAAATTAACAATTTTTCTAAAATCGATGCACATACATATATCTCTTTCAGAAATCTCTTTTTTTCGTGTATGGTGCTTTGTGGCATTAACTACTTCGAACATCAGTAATAATTGATCGGGTGAGTTTCAGTCAGAGAATTATTTTCCCAAAGCAATAATTGTAAAAATTTGTCACACAGAAACTCTATAATTATGTATTTATTTGCAAACACACATACATACTCAATAATATTCTCATTGGTGTCTACAATTCACTTGTGTTCTCTTTTTTTTTTTTTTGTTTTTCCTTTCTGCCGCTCGATGCCACCAATATATACATATGTATATGCCATGTAGTACTTAAATCAGAGCAGTTATTGTAAAAGTGTGACTACTTGGAGCCATGGGTAAGGAGAAGACTCATATTAATATTGTGGTGATCGGTCATGTCGATTCGGGCAAGTCGACCACTACCGGTCATCTGATCTACAAATGTGGTGGTATTGATAAGCGTACAATTGAGAAGTTTGAGAAGGAAGCCCAGGAGATGGGTAAAGGCTCATTTAAATACGCCTGGGTTTTGGACAAGCTGAAAGCAGAACGTGAACGTGGCATAACCATTGATATTGCGCTCTGGAAATTCGAAACCGCAAAGTATTACGTAACCATCATTGATGCGCCTGGTCACAGAGATTTCATTAAGAACATGATTACCGGTACTTCGCAAGCCGATTGCGCCGTATTGATAGTCGCTGCTGGTACAGGTGAATTCGAAGCTGGCATCTCAAAGAATGGCCAAACACGCGAACACGCATTGCTCGCATTTACGCTTGGCGTCAAGCAATTGATTGTTGGCGTCAATAAGATGGATTCTACGGAACCGCCATATAGTGAAAACCGCTATGAGGAAATTAAGAAGGAAGTTTCATCGTACATCAAGAAGATTGGATATAATCCGGCTTCGGTAGCTTTCGTTCCCATCTCGGGTTGGCATGGTGATAATATGCTTGAACCATCGGAGAAAATGCCATGGTTCAAGGGTTGGACTGTCGAACGCAAAGAGGGTAAAGTTGAGGGCAAGTGTCTAATTGATGCGCTTGACGCAATTATGCCGCCACAACGCCCCACCGACAAACCACTGCGTCTGCCATTGCAAGATGTCTACAAGATTGGCGGCATCGGAACTGTTCCAGTGGGTCGTGTGGAGACCGGTATTCTCAAGCCGGGTAAGTAGAAGCAAATAAATGTCTATACCTGTCTCCTTTTCAAAGTGGTTTGGATGGTGGATGCTTGTAAATGATTTCCATGTCTGTGTGGGCTTGAGAATTTTTCGTATTATAACTGCATATGTGTGCGTCCGGGTTCCTTTTGTATATATATATATATATGTATGTGCAATTGCTGCATGTGCGCACTCGACGCTGAAAATGTGGGTCGATTGGGTGGGTGATGTATACCGAGAGAGCCGAGTTCGTATAGTTCGTTCGGCGACATGAGTACAGTTGCTGCTTGCATGAGTTTTGCGTTTCGAGTGCATTTGTATATGTATTGCCATTATTAAAGAAAGCTTTTATTTTGTACCCTTTTTATTTAGGTATGGTTGTTAATTTCGCGCCTGTGAATTTGGTAACTGAGGTAAAGTCTGTTGAAATGCATCATGAGGCTTTGACTGAAGCTTTGCCCGGCGATAATGTTGGCTTCAATGTGAAGAATGTCTCCGTCAAAGAATTACGCCGTGGTTATGTTGCTGGCGATTCGAAGAATGCACCACCCAAAGGGGCCGCTGACTTTACGGCTCAGGTAATAATTGAACAAAAAAAAAATGATTTTTTTTTTTATAGCAACATTTTTCTTTTGTGTTTATTTGCAGGTGATTGTACTTAACCACCCTGGCCAGATTGCCAACGGGTATACTCCTGTGTTGGATTGCCATACCGCTCATATTGCATGCAAGTTCGCTGAGATCAAGGAGAAATGTGATCGCCGTACCGGCAAAACCACTGAAACCGATCCGAAGGCTATTAAGTCTGGCGATGCCGCTATAATTTTGTTGGTGCCAACCAAGCCGCTTTGCGTGGAAAGCTTCCAGGAGTTTCCGCCGCTTGGACGTTTTGCAGTCCGCGATATGAGGCAAACCGTAGCTGTCGGTGTCATCAAGTCGGTTAACTTTAAAGAGACGACCTCGGGCAAAGTCACAAAAGCCGCTGAGAAGGCACAGAAGAAGAAATAACTAGGGTGCCATCAGAATTCGTATGAAACCCAAAATCAAATTATACAACAGCATCAGCAGCTTACTACATTTTATAATAAATTATCTTCAAAAACAACACGAACAAAAAAAACAACAACTACTGTGTTGGAAACAAAATACGCTACGAAAATAATCGCAGGCGTCTCCAACTGCTACAGGCAAATTAATAATCTCGAAGAATTATTAAAATTTATAATAATCACATGTACGATTAGAAATTCAAATGTTAGTAATAATACGATACAACAACTAAAAGCATTGATTGTCAAAACGAAGAAAAGCAACAACACTATTAACAACAGCAACAAGGACGTAAACAACATTTTGAAGAAATTTTCAAGCGACAAAGAAGATAACATTTTTAACAACAACAATTTCCAAATCCCCCAGCATCAGCAGCAAGAACAACACTTCATTGAACATAGAAGCCGTAAAAGTTTTCCATCTGCAACAACAGTCAAACTTTTTGAAACTGTCGGCATGGTGGCATTGCACTCATATTTAAGGCCAGATATCAAAATGGATATACAAGAGTTAATCATCGCTCGCTTCGTACTTGCTGAGTGCTTTTTATTAATCATATACTGTATTTATCTTGACTTGTATCGCCATCGCAAATCCTTTCGCAGGAAAACTAACAAAACAACAAAAAACACTGCAAATAGGGTTGCTGCTCATAATCAACCATAAATAATTTGAGATTTCATATAATGGAGTAGGAACATTGACATCATCATCACCCCGACTATTCGATGCTACAGAACTACCATTTTCATCATCATCAGCAATGTACTGTTTTATAGTTTCTTCGTATACAAAAAAAAAAAAAGACACTAATTTTTATACTTTTAAATAAGCTTCGTTTTCGCATGTTATAAAAAAGATTTTGTCAATTGCATTCAGTCATGTCTCATTGATTTATCATAAACACTAAATTCGTGATACTCATTTACACTTGAACTCAATTTGTAATAGGATCTAATCCAAGCCGTAGTTTTAACCCCTCCCCTCCATCAGAATTGTAGATCCGATCCTGATGCTGCAAATCAGTTAAATTCTTTTCAAATGCTAGTAAGACTTATTTTGTAACAGAATTCAAAATTTTGCAACTGCGACCGTAAAGTTGCAGGTGAGAAGTAAAGGAGAAAGGCAAGGCGTATTTACGAAGTATATAATACAAGATATACTTGATAATGATATTATATACCCCAACACACATACTCATTCTATTTTCCAAAGGACATTCTAAATGTTGTCATGCATGTACATCCACGCTAAGTTCTACAATACTGACAGATACAGTAGTTGGCAATTCAAAATAATAATAATAAGCAAACGCAATGCAGAAAATCTGCTAAGATCTAAACCGTTTAAATACTAATGGAGAAAAATGTTGCTTGAACAATTAAGAACTTTTAACTGTATTTGATTATAATTCACATGAAAAAGGAAAATAAAGGAAGCTTAATCATAAAACTCCTGAAGTTTTTATAAGATGTTTATTTTCATACTCTATACGTGCTAAATATGGTTGGAAATGTCTTCTTTTTTTGTCTTTGCAAGAAAATCACAGTTTCTGCCAAGTTTTCATTACAAACTCCGTAAACACCACCACTTAGAGTTAAATTCGAAGAAGTGGATCTATCCAAGTAATGTTTTTCATTTGTTTGAAATTCAAATAAAAACGACTTAACACCAGCTGCGCCTAATGAGCGTTTATGTACGACTCCATTACGTAGTGCCGCGTTCGCATGGAACTGTTACGTGCCAACATTCTGATGCTTTTTACATCATGTTGCCGAATGAGTTGCTTTAGACACGGCAAACTTCAGATAAAACAATATCAAATGCAGCAAAGCTTTAAGTAAAAGCTTATGGATTCGAAAACGTTTATCAACTACGCGTTGACTCATAGTTTGACGAAACTTGTTACTCAAAATCGCAGCCGGCTGTCAATATTATTCTAGAAACCTTGGAATTTACAAAAGGATCAAAAATAAAAACTGTATTAGTTGGAGAGTAACGTCATAAAGAAGTGATATATTCATCGAAAAATGGCAGATCCACGTGTAAGACAACTGAATATAAAAGCTGGGGTCGTTAAGCGTCTTGCGAAGGAAAAACAATGCTATGAAAAAGAAGTACACACAGAGCTCGCACGTCTTGAAAAGTTTAAGACAGCCGGTGAAGAAGAACATAAGCTGAAGAAACAGGAGGAAGTCATCCAAGAGTGTCAAATGATGCTACCGGACTCAAGGAGAAGGTACCGACATTAAAATGTCATTTCAATTAAACGCATTTCAATTGTTTATTTTTCAGACTCCTCAAAGAATACGAAATACTGGAGCAGTACCTACAGAGTGAAAAAGATTTAAGTGAGACAGAAGCATACACAAAAGCATCCGAGATTTTGTTAGAAGCTAAGAAAACTTTGGACGCAATAGAATGAGTTGTACTGTTCCAAATCTCCCAATTTAATAAGTATTCGTTCTCAGCTTATATAAGTTAATAAGGCAGTTTTATTTAATAATCGATATGAGAATTAAATTCATCTAAGTTATCCGAAACACTGATTTATTTGTATTTATTGATTCTATTTGGTCAAACGAATGGATTGGACACTTGAGTCGTTCCCAACAACCTCCATAACCCTGAAACCATTCGATGGTCGCGAAAAGCACGTCACTCAGTGGAATCAAGGTCTTCGTCGAGCCCGGTGTTGCGGCTCGGAGACAAGGATAATCCAAGCCACAACACCGCTGAAGGAGTCGACACGGTTTCAGCGAAAGAACCACTTGTGCGACAACGCGGCAATTGCGCCAACAATTTGACTCAATTAGAGCCAACTAAAAAAAAATCGAAAAATGCTCAATTTTGCTTCGAGTTGCACCAGCACTTGTGCTAGATCAATATGGGTGACTCCGACAAATTCGTCGCTGAAATGAAGTGGCTACTCGCTACACTTAGTAAACACTCGTTGGTAGATTCGACGAGTAGCAGCCAGTTTTGATTGTTTAAGGGGAAAAGTGAGCGGCAGGGAAAATGCCTTACAAAAACATATCTCAAGTGAATGCGGCCTTGAGGATTATTAACAACAATTTAAACGGTTTGGAAAATATTCTAAATGACGGAGGTAACTTTAATGCTGAACATGTTCGCCATGTGCAGGACGAGACAAATCAGTTACTGCAAGACGTGGAAAACGCGTCATGCAGAAAGATTTTAAGGACAATTAAAACACGTCGTAAAAAGCGGCTATGTCTCAAGAGAAGGCGAAAGTTGGAAAACGAACAAAATAAGGAGTGTCCCGAATCTTCTGTAACTGTTCTTCCCGTTATTTCGGATGACACATTACATCGGTCTGATGTCGAGCCTTCTAAGACAGATGCATTTTTGCTTATGAAGAGGGCCGATGCTCAGCGTTTTATTGATACGTTTGACTTATTGGAGAAGTTACACCAAGCACGTAGTCAAAATACCTCTGAAACAAATCAATTAGCTAATAAGTTATCAACTTTGCGCGGCATCTGGTTACATGAATTGCGTGCTTGTATGTCACCAAAAGCTAAGCACAATAGCATAAATAAACAGTGGGAGGAAGTGCTTTTCGGTGGTAGTGAGCCTGCAGAGCATCGGAAGTTTAAAGATTTGTTACGAATAAGGTGAGTTTGTTGGTATCGGATAGGGAAAAGTATTGATTTTATTACTTGTAGGCACTCTTGGGACTCTTATATATCACATAGTCGATCCGCCAGTAGTATACCAAACGGTTGGGTGATGCCGGATACAAAATCGGAGTGGGAAAAATATCAAGCACAATAAGTTACACTTAGTATTAAATTATATGGAATTTTAATTCTTTTTAAGAATCTCGACACTTTTGACCTAATATATACGTCATTACAAGTTAACATCTCGAGTAAATTATTCGTAGACCCAGTCGTTGGTAGCTGGAGTCCATGAAACGAGCTCCTTCTCGTTGAACCATAAAGCAATTTCTTTTTCAGCAGACTCGACAGCGTCCGAGCCGTGAATAATGTTGCGTCCAACTTGAATACAGAAATCGCCACGAATGGTGCCGGGCAGCGAATCGGCTGGGTTGGTGGCGCCTAACATTTGACGGCCGGTCTTAACGACATTCAAACCCTCCCAAACCATGGGAACTACTGGACCAGAGTTCATGTAGTTCACAAGTCCAGGGAAAAATGGACGGCTGGACAAATCAGCATAGTGCTTCTCCAACAATTCCTTTGAAGCCTATAAATAGTTAAAAATACAAAATATAAGCAAACATTCCATTTTCTTTTGTTTATTCGTTCTTGACCTCTACCGCATGTTAAAAGTCGCCGACAGGCTCACATAACCTCAACACAAATGCAACGCAGCAAACGGCGTTAGGTTGAGGTTATGACACAGCGGCCCGTTAGTAATGGCTTCTAAACAATCTAATTAGATTATTGATGTCTAGGCGATAAAACTTACCCAAGTGAATTTCAGAGCGACCAGTTTGAAGCCCTTCTGCTCGAAGCGCTCAATGATTTTGCCGACGAGTCCACGCTGGACGCCATCGGGCTTAACCATGATAAAAGTGCGCTCCTTGTTTGCTGCCATTGCGTACGAGAACAACGAAAAAAGTGCTAATAGTGAGGCGATCATATAGGTTTTTTTCATATCGAATCGGCTTAATTTCTGTGCTGCCACTTTCTGGAAAAAAAATAGATTAATCACTTGTTGTGAGATGGGACTTATGAGGGGACATCCATACAGGTTTTTTCTTGATATTTAGACCCCTTACCCCATTGATGAGATTTCGAACTCGTCCCTAACTATCTCAAGTGCTATTTAGCTTAAAGTTATATTAAATGACCCCCTTGTGCAGTGGATTTAAATTAAACGGCTAAACGGAATGGCTCCACACACAGTGTACACTAAATGAATGAATGTAAATTGAGTGAGAGCCATTATGAGTGCGTGTAGGGTCTCATATCACACGATTCGTACAAGGATCAGAAGCATTCGTGCTTGTGTTTGCGCATGAAGTTAGTTCGATGTCACTAACTTGACGACACGCTTTCAGTTTTCTTCTTTTTTGCTTTGAATAAAAATTGACTATGAAATCGATTATCCGGATTTTTGATTATGCGGAATACCCCCGGTTTTAATTGATCCGGACAATCGAGGTTCTACTGTACTTCGATTCAAGTTTGAAAAATGGGTTATCTTATTTACCTTTTAGCCGTCTTTTGTAAATCTATGAACAAATGTTTGAATTTAATTTCAAGTAATTTTTCGTTTAAGAATGAATTTATTCACAGTTGTTACAACAATCACGTCGTTTAATATACAATATGTAGGTATTTTTTGCAATATCTTTATAGTTATTGAAGATTAGAAAATTGCAATCAAGATTTAAGATAATACATGACTCAATACAAATAAAAACAAAAAATGTATATACAACAAGTCCCATAACCGTCATTAAAATCACTTGCTTATATTGAGTAGACCATCAGCATACTGAAACTCAGGACTATTTTCGTACTCGCACATGTCCAAAGCAATTATACAGCTCTCCTTGACCACACGCTTATCGTCATTTGCATAATTATTAAGAATCCTGATGCATTCTTCCGTAGCAATAGCACCGAGGGCTTCAGCACATTCGTGACGTACCATTTCGTTTTCCACACGATCTTCAAGATTTCTCTTCAAATGAGGTATGCTACAGGGTTCTTGCAGTTGTCCGAGCACGAAAGCTACTTCGTGCCGAAACAAAGCTGACGAGTCATTAAGTCCTTCGGCAATGGCAAGGACACTTTCCTCTGAGCGGATGTTGCGCAAACTAAACATGGCCCGGTAACGATCGAAGAGACTATTTCTGTCATTCAAATAAATAGCTTTCAACTCTTCAACGTTTTTGTTGCCTGCTACCGGTGGCGAAGGATCCACTGAAGCATATGGATTGTGATCCTCTAACTTTTGTCCAGTTTGCACCCAATGCACACGCTCTAGTGCAATGGCGCATGTTTCCGCTACCTCAACTACAGGATCCAATTTGTATTTTTCCAAAAGCGGCAGCGATTCAACAGCGCCTATTGCACCAATTGCTTCTGCAGCCTCGTGTCGTACCATTGGCTCCTGAGATCTATCCTCTAGCACTTTCGTCAGTATGTTTAGAGCCTGTTTGTCTTGCATTTGACCAAGGCAGTAAGCTAGTTCATGTTTTAGTAAAGCAGAATCATCGCCAAAAGCTTCGCTAATAGCTTCTATCGCTATGGCGCCACCAATATTCTTGAGAGTGAAGAGTGCACGGAAGCGTTCCTTCAATGGACGCTCTTTGTTGTTTAGCACACATCCAATAGCCTTGATTTGCTCTTGTGTGACCATTTTATTGATTTAAATATTTATATATTTGATATTAAAATGATCAAAACGTGCTGAAGTTCTCCCGTAACAATAGAATTCCAAAACAATCACAACGTGGATTGGAAGCACTGCTTGGTCTTGATGATGTTCGCCTATGTACGCTAAAAGTGTTATCAGTGCTAGAAGTAACATACGTCGTACAACAATGCGATTTGGCGAAATTGTTGTTGCCCGTCGACTGATGAAACGATGTCACGACACGGCAAGCGAAAAAGTGTCGAAAAGGCGCACTGGTGTCCACTTAGTGGGAAGAAGAAGATAGCGGCTAAAAACAAACACTACTGGCAGGCTCAATGTCGCTTGCAGTTGTATAGGCAGTTGTTCTATGTCAATGTGGGAAGTACTGAAAGTGTGCACAAGCCAAATGTTACAACGTTGGCAATTGCCAGCAGCGCTTACGTTTCCTTGCCATTTCAATAGTCATAAAATCATTTGTGGAAATTTCAGTAAAAACAGACCAAACAGTATGTCTATAGTGAAGAAGAACCACGAAATATCTTGTACTTATTGCTTTCATATCTTCGTCAAAAAAGGGGAGTGCTGCCAAGTTGTAGATAAACAGAACAGCCTGATAATTTAAGTATGTATTTATCGGCAGTGAAACATCAAGTCAGGTTGGCCGAGCGGTCTAAGGCGCCAGATTTAAGCTCTGGTTCCCGAAAGGGAGCGTGGGTTCGATCCCCACACCTGACATTCACAATCTTGAGTTGTTCACATGCACTTTTTTTTTTTTAATTTCTTGTAACGTGTTCTAAGCAAAAAATAATCCCACGTTATTAAATTGTATAGTTTAAAAAACAAAATCTTACAAAAGAAATAACGCTGGCTGCAAATGGTTTTGAATATGTTTTAGCGCAATTAGTACAAGCTGTACATTTTATTAACATAACAATTTTCTTCTTTTATTACGAATTTTTATACTTTTCACGTATGTGAAACAGTATAATAACTTTGTGCTGAAGTTTGTAACAGATCGAAATATTAATTTCCGACTATATAAAGTATATATATTCTTGATCAGGACGACAAGACGAGTTGATTTAGCCATGTCCGTCTGTCCGTCTGTCCGTCTGTCCGTCTGTCTGTATATATACAATCTCCTCCCACAGTTTTGAAGATATCGAGCTGAAATTTTGCACAGAGACTTCTTATTCGTGCAGTCAAATCATTGGTCGGAACCGGCTATATCGGACCACTGGAACTGGTAGCCCCCATACGAAAAGAAGAAGAAAAATGAACAAAACTTGAATCGTTGTATGGAAAACTTTTTTGTTTTGTATGATAGAGTGCTGAAATTTTAAACATAGTAGTTCTACATAGTCCGACTACATGCCTGAAAGTTTCAATGAGATTGGACATCTGGAACTGGTAGCTCCCATACAAAATGAAGAAGAGGAAGAGAAGCCATATTCACGTCGTTGTATGGAAAACTTTTTTGTTTCTTAACCAATTGACTTGAAATTTTAAAGTTATGTTCTTAGGGAGGAATGAAATCTATTTTGACCAAAAGTGGGCGTAGCCAGGGGTAGCCACGCCCACTTATAGCGAAAATTGACCCGTTGTATGGAAAACTTTTTTGTTTTTTAACCAATTGACTTGAAATTTTAAAGTTATGTTCTTAGGAAGGAATGAAAACTATTTTGACCAAAAGTGGGCGTAGCCAGGGGTAGCCACGCCCACTTATAGCGAAAATTGACCCGTTGTATGGAAAACTTTTTTGTTTTTCAACGAATTGACTTGAAACTTTACAGTTATGTTCTTAGGGAGGAATGAAAACTACTTTGACCAAAAGTGGGCGTAGCCACGCCCACTTATAGCAAAAATTGACCCGTTGTATGGAAAACTTTTTTGTTTTTCAACGAATTGACTTGAAACTTTACAGTTATGTTCTTAGGGAGGAATGAAAACTATTTTGACCAAAAGTGGGCGTGGCCACGCCCTTTTATAGCGAAATTTGACCCGATGTATGGAAAACTTTTGTGTTTTTTAACCAATTGACTTGAAACTTTACAGTTATGTTCTTAGGGAGGAATGAAAACAATTTTGACCAAAAGTGGGCGCGGCCACGCCCTTTTATAGCGAAATTTGACCCGTTGTATGGAAAACTTTTTTGTTTTTTAACCAATTGACTTGAAACTTTATAGTTATGTTCTTAGGGAGGAATGAAAACTATTTTGACCAAAAGTGGGCGTGGCCACGCCCTTTTATAGCGAAATTTGACCCGTTGTATGGAAAACTTTTGTGTTTTTTAACCAATTGACTTGAAACTTTACAGTTATGTTCTTAGGGAGGAATGAAAACAATTTTGACCAAAAGTGGGCGCGGCCACGCCCTTTTATAGCGAAATTTGACTCGTTGTATGGAAAACTTTTTTGTTTTTTAACCAATTGACTTGAAACTTTACAGTTATGTTCTTAGGGAGGCATGAAAACTATTTTGACCCAAAGTGAGCGTAGCCACGCCCACTTCTAGCGAAATTTGACCCGTTGTATGGACAACTTTTTTGTTTTTCAACCAATTGACTTGAAACTTTGCAGTTATGTTCTTAGGGAGGAATGAAAACTATTTTGACCAAAAGTGGGCGTGCCCACGCCTTTTTTTAGCGAAAATTGACCAATTGACTTGAAACCTTACAGTTATCTTCTTAGGGAAGAATGAAAACGATTTTGCCCAAAAGTGGGCGCGGCCACGCCCTTTTATAGTGAAATTTGACCCGTTGTATGGAAAACTTTTTTGTTTTTTAACCAATTGACTTGAAACTTTACAGTTATGTTCTTAGGGAGGAATGAAAACAATGTTGACCAAAAGTGGGCGTGGCCACGCTCTTTTTTAGTGAAAATTGACCCGTCGTATGGAAAACTTTTTTGTTTTTTAACCAATTGACTTGAAACTTTACAGTTATGTTCTTAGGGAGGCATGAAAACTATTTTGACCCAAAGTGAGCGTAGCCACGCCTACTTATCGCAAAACTTGAACCGCTGTATGGAAAACTTTTTTGTTTTTTAACCAATTGACTTGAAACCTTACAGTTATGTTGTTAGGGAGGCATGAAAACTATTCATTTAGTTTTTTAGTGACACAACGTGAAAAGTATTATAGCTTCAGCCTTGCTGAAGATAGCGTCCTTACTGGTTTTTGTTTCTTTTATTCCGAATTGGTTTGATTCAACACACTTGAATTCCAATATTTGTATTTATTTTTAGTTGTCACACACTTTGGGACCATCACCAATACAGGCTGCATAGGCCATCAAATGTGGTATCGTATGCTGCTGCATTACACCAGAAAACATATGACTCTGCGGACCTGAGGCAAAAATGCCGACATCGTCTCCCCCATGTACCCCCATAAAGCCATTTATATAACTGGGAGTTGTAAAAACTGAAAGGGAAAAAGTGTTTTACACAACTATCTTGCGTTATTCTTCCTAAATAATACTTACGAGGATCCTCGATGACATCGCTTATATCGATTCTTTTTCCTGTGCTGTCTAAATATTGGTTGAAGCCCACAGCATAATTAAGGGTTGCGTACTTAATGCCATTCACATCAGCATCATTTTGGTTTAGTCCCAAGATATTTGTACCACGTCCTGGGTAACCCGAAATACTTAACGGATGCGCATGATCAGATGTTACAACTATCAAGGTATCTTTTGAATTCGTCATATCTCTTGCAAGTTTCACAGCTTTGTCTAGTTCAAGAGTTTCATCTAGAGCAATCCCCGCCTTGTTATAATGATGGCCATAGTCAATGAGGCCTCCTTCAATAAACACCACATAGCCATTTTCATTCTTTTGCAGTACTTTTATCGCTGCTTCGGTCATATCAGAGAGTGTGGGTTGAACAGTGTTGTCTGCTAACATATGAAAATCCATAACTCCCGTTTGAAACAGACCAATCAGATTAGTGATTTCGGAGACGTTGACACTCTGGAGCTGCTTTCGATTGGTGACCAACACACCCTTAGGATGTAAACTTTGCCAGCGACTAAGTAAATTTTTGCCGTCTGAACGCTGACCTTGCTTACCATGAACATCTTGAATGGTGTTGGGTAAAAATTTTCCCATACCGCCACCAAGCATTACATCAAAGTTACGACCAGGTTCTTGGGTAATTAGCTGAGTGGCTATATCCATGCATGACGATGGATCTGAGATGCCTTCACCATAGGTGGTTATATCGGTATCAGACTCAAAAAACCGGTTGGCCGAATGAGCATAAGCTCCAGAAGGACTGGCGTGCGTCAAAGTTGTGGTTGTGACAATACCAGTTGCCTTTCCAGCTGCTTGCGCCCAGGCAGCGATTGAGCTGACGTGATTTGCTGGATCCATACTTTCTGTACAGTTGTTAAAATTAACTCTGGCAGTGACACCCACCTCGACAATGTTAGTTTTGACGCCACACAAATAGGCTGTGGCCGTACAGGCCGAATCGGGAACTTGTGCATTTGCGCAGTATGTCTAGAAATTAAAACAGTTATTATCCTTCGACTAAAGTGGGCTTCCTATAGGTACCCTGCTCAGACCAGTATGAGGAAACTTTTCAAAACTAAGTGAGTCTTCTTCACCGGTGTTTCCTTTTAGTTGACCTTTGTGTATTCTTGAAGCAACCAGAGTAGACAGTGACATGCCATCGCCAAGGAACATAATTAGATTCTTTGCCCTCGTCTTGTCCGAAGGCACACCTTTTGTACGTGTAAGAACCTCTTCGTAGGCTAAGTCTATCCAAAACTGTGCGTCCATTTCCGCAGTTGGCGTTTGCTTGCCCTTTCCCATCGCACTGATGTCAAATTCATAAGAAAAGCTTTTAACACTATTGCTCTGCTTGCCTAAAAGCTGGTCTTGCGTATGAATTTCTCCAACTGCAAGATGTTAAGGATATTAAATTTAGTGGTATTGATGCTTCTCGACTTGGGATAAAAACACTGACATTGAATACTTGCTCCTGAAGTCATTCCTATGAGAAGAGCGACGATTAGAATATAATCTTTGTATATCTTCAACATTATGAAACTCGTTTGAAGCAGCCACACGCAAGATACAAATCGTCTGGGAGCTTGGCCACTATTTATATGCTCAAATAGCACACGAAATCTTCACCTATTTACTCAGCTTCAACTAGACTTGTAGGCTTTAATTATGAAATAATTTGATAATAACTATGTAATTTCGGGTGTAATAAAACGTTAGTACCCGTGCTGCTTCATGGTCTTGTATAATGTTAATAAAACGAAGATAAAATAGATATGAATATACAAACAATAGCTGGTACCTTAATTCAACCAACATCTGTTTGAGATTCTAAATATACATATTTTAAAGACAAAAAAGTATCAACAAAAAGTAAACGCATATTTTTAGCACAATTTTAAAATATGTATCTCCAATTTTTGTAGTGAGAAAACTTACTAACTATTAGATAATAGTTATTAGTTAGCAACTAATATATATGCACAAAAATAAAATAAAACTTGTTTTTACTTTTTGGGGATGAAATTTATTCTAGTTTCTACCGTTAATCCGCCCATGATTTGGACCAAAATCAGTGAGAATACGTCCTATTGAATATTGAGTATTTAGATCTCTCTTGTTCACGTTTTAGTATAGTTTTATAATGGAAAAACGACTTGTGTTTCGTGTAAAACGGCCACTTCAATTTCGGATTCAAATCACAAATTTATTTAAAAATAACTGCCCAAGTAGCAAGAAAGCAAAAGTGTTGACGACTCTGGAAATGTTGATATAATTTCCCAAATCCCATAAAATTACCCATTTTTCCCACGCTAAGAGGAATTTTCCCACGAAATATCCCATACGATGTTGTTGTGTTTGTATTACGGCACACACACATACAGTCAGTGCTCTCTCACATAAAGTGGCAGCATGCCGATTGCAGCGCAGTCGACCGCACAGTGGAGCGCAAGCTGTATTTCCGATGGCGAACATTAAAAAAATTTGGCTAAATCTTATTAAATTCCTATATTTAGTTATATTTAAATCTACTTATTTCACAAAATAGTCGGAACGTTACCGAACACAATGTAGTTTTGATTCTAATGACGTTTTCTTATTATTTCATTTCACATCAATATATTAATAGATTTTATTGACTCCTTACCACTGTACTTCGACGTCAGCAGAATTCACACGAACGCTGTGCTTCTTCTTTCATCGCTATACTCGTTGGTTTCTTTCTTTACTTCGTGTGCGCTCTACGTTTTTCGTTAATTATTTTGTTTAAATTAAATTAATTTCTTATAAGTTTCTAAAGAAATGTTTAAAAAACAACATAACCCTGTATGAAAATGTGAAAAAAACATTGTTGCTGTAATTGGAGAACGTAATTTTTCGTATTGTAATATCAACTTTTATTTCGCCTTCTTTTAAGCTACGCGTTCGCTCGCTCACTCGTTTGCGTCGTTGATTATTTTATTTTGTTAAATGTGGCTTCATTTTGTGGAAAAGAAGTGAAAATGACTGAATTAAAAAAATAATGCAGTGCAAGTGAAAGAAATGTGCAGTGATGGATTGTTTTGTATTAATGAATCATTAATTTGGCCGTAATCCCTAAAAGCACTACTTGCACGACGTGCAATAAGATTACAATCTCAGATTGTAGTACGTAAAACGCGCGTGCTTACATTAAATAAATAAATATGTCATGAATAAAAGAAAACGTTGTGACAATTACAATAAACATTAGAAAAGTTATTTTAAGTGCTGAAACTCCGTCAAATTCCCCCCTTGCATTTGTTCAGCTGCTGAAAGACAGGAAATCATAAAAATCATCTGCGTAAAGGGGGAAAACATGTTAAGGCGGATGGAAGAGGAAGAACCTACTCTCTCTCCCTCCAGCCTGCGCAAACATTGCATTTGCGTGTATGTCGTTGCATTCTCGCTTTGTTTTTGGGAGGCTAAAATTTTATTGTACCGTGCAGTGCTGCCATTTTAGCCTTTTTGCGTATAGATACTGTCCTTTTTTTTAACTATCTTATCAAACTGCTCTTATTCGGATATTGGCTGTAATTGTTGATCTAGGTTCCCGTGTTATTATAGTTCACTTGCATATAATTGACATCGGTTTTGCAGTGCGAATTGTTCTGGCTTTTCACGGCCGACTCGGTAAAGTGTTAAGTGATGGAAATCCAACAACATCCATAGGCAAAGTTTACCGAGTTTTCATCAACCCCGGCCCATGTTATTCGGTATCGTGTTAATTCGGTATATTTCCTTAAACTTTCCAACTTTCTTCAAAAAACAAAAGCAAGCCGTGTCCAACCGCTCAACCCGATGTGCTGTATGAACGAAAGACACAAAGCGTGCTACGTGCATATATAATATTAGAATGATTTTGGTCTTGAGTAAAATTAATAAAAAAATTTTCGATTGAACTGTCTCACGACACTTGGCACTTTAAGTGAACATATGACCAGTATTGACGTTACCAAAATAGAGACTTGCAGGTGTACTGACTCATGGCACTTGACATTTTTAAGCAACATACTCCATTTCCATTTTCAATTTTAACAACAGTTTTCCCTTTTAAAACGGCAAATTTTACTTATGGATTGGCTGAATACAGAAATTTTTTGCTGAAACATTGGCAAGACTGCTGAATGACTCGCACGGTGTCATTGGCACTTGCGTCAACAAATTGACGCAGTTGATGAAAAAAAACGAAATGACGCGGTGGGGGGCCAACTTAAAAAGTCGCGTTAGTACAGGGCGGCTCAATTTCCTTGGAGTTGCACGGCCACTTGGGCTAGGTCAATGTAGATGGCTCCCCCAAATTCTGTGGTAGCTAAATTTTTTTTGTCGTTACCGAGTACTCTCGGTGGCTCACGGCAACAGGCTTAAACGGCTCTCTTCTACTAAACTTAAAGAGAACAAACAATAGAAAAACTCTTAAATTTTTGGTCAACCTTCTGTTTTTGCTATAGATCGGGCGGGGTGCACGAAGGTCGGAACTTCGTTGAAAGAATACACGGTTTCTCTAATGTTTTGATCGAGAACCAAAATGAAACAAAAATACTAAAAAAAAGACAAAATATTGAAATTTAAGAGCTGATTTTTGGATCTATCTCGTTGATTTTAAATTATCGGTGTCAGTGAGAGCACGAGGTGAGAGAGCAAACGTTGGAATGAGCATATTTATTTATTATTAATAAAAGCGGCGTGATACAATTGAGACAAAATAAAGCAATAATAAATAGTTCAAAGCCGCTATGCGAATTTAATGAAATAATAATGAAAAAAAAAAAAACATTTTATAAATGATTATGTGTTGTTTTTCCCCAAGTTTCCTGTTGTCGATGTGTTCGTCGGAGCTGTAGAAGCTGAGAGGCAGATATACCAGCGGAAAGAAACAAAAAAACAGAATATAAAAAAAGCGCTGTGAAGCGGAAAATAGTAAAATACGTGTGAAGGAAAACAAGAAGAAACTTGAAAATAGAAAAGTTCGTTTTGTGTTGGTGGTGTTGAGTAATTCGCGGCAAGTGCAACATATTTAATGTTGGCAACAACAGCAATGCCAATGCAGCTGCTGCAGGCATAGGAAAAAAATGACCGATGAGCGCAGCAACAGCAGCAACAAGAACACCAACACGAATAACAATTGCAATAATGCCAGTAATAACAACAATTCAAGTACAAGCAATAGCAGCGAACGAATAATTGCAGAAGCCGCAAAAATTTGGCTTAAAAATGGTTTGAATGGAACGAATGCTGCAGCCGCGGCCACATTACTCACGGCAGCAGCTGCTGCCACTTTTCAATTACCTGCCCCACCCCCACTATTTAATGCAGTAGGCGCAACACCTCTGAAACCTCCATCAAAGTCAGTCACGTCGTCAACATCAACAACCAATGGACTTTTGGCGCCTTCTACAAAACAAACAATTGAAACCTCAACCTCCATAGCCAGTTCTACGCGAACTATGGCAACTACAGTGACTGCCGCAAATGCACTTGTTGCTTCAGCACACAAAACCGATGTTGGTGTCATTGATTATACGCAGAGTAGTAATTCTGCTGCTTCTGTTTCTGCCTCAAAGAGTACGAGCTTGCAAATGTTAACCAGCCACCATTTTGAATCGGGCCGGCAATCGACTTCAAGTCCAAGCGGAAATAGTAATTGTGGTGGTCGCTTACAGTTTTTTAAAGGTTAGTTTGAAGCCATTTTACATTACCTTCTAGTAATATTTTTTTTTTTATCTTAGATGGAAAATTTATTTTGGAGTTGGCTCGGTCAAAGGATGGTGAAAGGGGTGGTTGGGTTTCAGTGCCGCGAAAATCATTTCGAGCTCCGTCGGCAGCCACATCTGCGACTGTCACACCAACATCTGCCACCCCACTAACATATCCAAAAAATGAGAATTCGACGTCCCTAAGCTGTGAGTACTTTTGAAAAGACGGTGGTTAATTTGTGTTAATACCTACTTGAATTTTCCAGTTTCAGATGACAATAGCTCCATTCAATCATCCCCGTGGCAAAGGGATCATTCATGGAAACAGTCAAGACCACGCCGTGGTATCTCCAAAGAAATGGCACTTTTTTATCAACGTCCAAAGAACATAATATTGACTACAGTCGGGGTGAAAACTGCATCGAAAAGGCGACGAAAACCATATGAGAGCACAAAGACTGCGCTTGAGTTATTTCAGCGAGTAGAGAAATCCATGCTGGATTCAAGTAATGGAAAACTAGATGTTGCAGCTAAATCGAAAGGACCAAGTTCACCCGAAATTGATTCAAAATCAAACAAAGGGTCACCAGGAACAACGAACGATACAGACACAAAATGTATTGTGTCAACTGTTGATGACGTTGTTGGGAACGATTTCAAAGACGGCACAGCCAAAAAAGCTCTTGTAGAACCAATTAAAGATGAACAAAAGAAAGCAGAAACAGAGCCTTGTGATGAAAGGACAGAGCAAGGTTTAGATAGCGCTGTTATTGAAAAAATGAATACAAATGAAGATGAAAATGCCATGTCGGTAATGGCTGGACAGCAGCTTAAAGAGGAAGCAAAAGCTTCAGCAAATGGTGAAATAGAAGCTTCAGAAAGTAAGCACGAGACAAAATGTTTGGTCGCCAGCGGAGAAGCCAATGTAAATAAAAGACTTTATAAAAAACGGAAACCACGAGCCAAGCTCTGTACCATTATACAGAAATTAATAGATAGCGTGCCTGCACGATTAGAACAATTGTCAAAGACACCAATAATTCCAACGAGTGGAACCGGTGGCGGAGCCATCAGCAATTTGAATCACTTATTAGCTCACAAGGTAAGAATCCTTAGTTCAAAAAGAAGTTAAATAGAAATCATTGTTGAATATAATTCTAGGTTTCGCCACCATCATCGACAGCTACACGTCTAGTCGAGTATCATCAGCAGCATGTATCACCGCGAAAGCGAATACTGCGAGAATTTGAAAAGGTATCACTAGAAGACAGCGGTGTGAACAATGGCGCAGGTGGCAAGCGTAGTCGTGCAAAAGCAGGCACTACTACAGGTACTACGTCAAAATCATCGCCTTCTCGCAGCAGTGCATCATCAATTTCGACGAATTCAACGCCATCGTCTGCAGCATTCATAACATCGATCGGGAACAATCATTCAACTACAGCTAAAACAACGACAGCCACGGCGGCACCATCAACACGACTGAATAGTTCGTACAGTATACACTCTTTGTTGGGCGGCAGTGCCGGTAGCAGTTCTTCATCAAAAAAAAGTTGCGATCAGCCAGCAACGATAATCAGTAATGTACCACAGCAAAACGCACTGTTTTCGAACTCTACGTATCAGCACACACTATTGTCGTCCCCCAAATCACCGGAAAGGGGTGGTGGCAAATCACCATCGCATGTAACGAACAAAAAACGTTCACCGCCCTATGCCGCTAATTCCCCAATGCACGAAGGACACTCGCGTAGTCCGAGTGTTGCTAACGATTTTGGTAGCCGTTCGCCTTCAGACTCTTACAAATATCCCTTGAATCATCAGCATACAGTTCATCAAACCTTCTATCCTCCGTATGGAATGTCGCCACAATACGTATCGGCACCTGCTGTCGCGCACTCACCAACGACAACGCGCATGTTATCTTCAACATCGTCATCATCATCGGGAGCAGCAACAATATCGTCACACATTCCACATGCTTCGATGGCATCCCAAGATTTATCGCCACCACGTTCCTCAACGGCTTCACCTCGTGATCCTGTTACTACGCCAAGAACTGTACCAAAAAAGACTGCTTCTATTCGTCGAGAATTTGCATCACCTACGGCTAGTAATAGCAGCACTGCGACGAGTTGTCCATCGCCTGGCGATAGATCTATCGCATCGCCAGAGCGTAAGACTATCACGTCACAGCTTACTACACCGAATCTACATCGGAGTTCACCTAATGCACTTACTGCAGCGACGCTTGGTGGATCACCACTTCATTATTACATGTATCCACCACAAGCAAATGGCGCAACCAGCCCACAAACGTCGTCAACATCGACATTAACAGCAGCACAATCCCAGTCGTCAATATTGGGCACGCCTTCATCAACGAATAATTCCGTTTCGGCAAGTGCCGCTGCTGCGGCAGCAGCAGTCGCTTACATTCCATCAGTTGTGTCGCCTTCATTGTATCATCCGTACATCTCAACATTAGCAGCATTGCGGCATAATCCATTCTGGTTGCACCCCTATCAAGCGCCAGGGCCAACACCATTATTGCCGCCAACACATCCTCATGCAATTGCGCAGGCAGGCGTTGGGGGCTCACGTCTACCATCTACATTTCATCCATTTCCTTATAATGGTGTTGGCGCTGCTGCAGTTGCAGCTGCGGCCGCGGCAGCTGCATTCGGTCCCTCCTCTACGCCTCATTTACAAATCGCAGCAACTCAATCGACGTCAATACCGTCACATTCTAATGTTGCGGCTGTGCAGAGCATTCAGCAACATTCTCCCCATCCTCACCATCAACAACAACAGCAACAGATTAGTGCACTTTCCACTGGCGCTGAGCGCAAAAATCACACACCAAAATTGATTGAGATCAGTACGGACTCGAGAAATAAACATACAAAATCACCTAACGCATCCACAATCGCTCGCAGCGCTTATTCGCCGGTACCCATTGGTGGTGTGCCAGGTCCTATAGCGCATTACCAAGGCCTGAGGGATGAACTAAGTCCAGGTATGTCATAATGTGATAAAACACACCTTTTCTATTTTGACCGCCACATTATTTTCAGCAGATGTACCCCTGAATCTTTCGAAGCATTGAGTAAACATTTAACATCGATTGAACATTTTGAAAATGTCATTTAAATTTCCAGAGATCCCAAAAGCAACCACAACAACACTTATAGTGTCTAAGCGATTTGAAGTAACTACGTTTAATTGTAAGTCAACAAATTCTAATTTTTAATTTAACGTAAAACAAACAGAACTAACTAAGTTAAGAAAAAGAACTCGAGGTGATTGTGAAAAGGTGAAAAAAACGAGAAACTAATCATAAAAAATAAACTATATACATATTTTACACAAGAGCTAATAATAAATACGACTATTTACAAAAATGAATGTTTAGAAAATTTGTGTAATTTATGTTTAATTTGTATTTAAATTGTAATGTACAACTAAAGGTAAAACAAGAAACAAATGGGAAAAGGTCTGAAACTTTTTGCCAATAAGAATTTGTATGTATGTTGATGTTTGTGTGTGTGTAACTGCTTATGTTTGTATGTGTTCAAAATTTACTTAAAAAACAATGGAAAAAAAAGGTGAAAAAGTTTCAGATCTTTTTAACTTTATAAAAACGACCATGAATTTACTATAATGTAGTTCTAAGAATGGTTTTTATTGAAATATTCCGTTATTTGATTTCTAAAGAATCTCAGTGCAAACCTAACATTTTTATTCCAACTAAAGAAACCAGACTGAATTGCAAAATTTTATGAAAAACAAATAACAAGAATTATTAAAAAGATAAGTGTGCCTTTAAAAACAATCATCTATGTGTGTGTATATATATATGTATATATACATATATATATATGTAAATATTTATAAAAATAAATATTTATTAAATATATTTATGTACATATACATATATATCATATAATTATATACAAAATGCATTACACTGAGCTAAAGAAAAAAATGAAATCGTGTTTATTGTAGCTTACAATATTGCCAATTTGAGACATACAATTGGTTTAACAATTAATATAAATACAAGTGAAAATATTTAACTGAAAATTTATATAAAAATAATTTGGAAACTTCATGCAATTTTTAAAGAGTTTTTACTTTGAATTTATTAAAATTAAAGAAACTATATTGAAATGAACGTAATGCATCTTACAAATGAATTTTAGTTTCATAAAAATGTTTATGAAATGCATTGCTTTACATATAAAATAAGATAGACTTGGCCTATAACAATTTTCAATAAATATTTTCACTTTATAAAATATTTAAAAGTAAATTTCAAATCATTATTAGTATTAAATTAATATTTTATATTATTAAAATATTAATTTAATGTTATCTAATAACATATTTTAAATATTCAATTGAAATGTACAAAATTCAAACTACAAAAAATGTGTAAACTAATAATGAATTTGGTCAGTGATTAAAGACATATTAAATAAATCAAACATTAACGAAAATTTGTACAAGCAAACGAAAATTACTATTAAAAAATTACAAAAAAGGTTTCTCAGATTTTTTAAACTGAAACATAAGTAAATATTTAAGCGACTTATAAAAAAGAAAATTAACAAAAATACCATTTGTACATATTGTATTTTTTTATACAAAAAAAAAAAAATAATAATTAACAAGAAAAAAAATTAAATATTTTTATAAAAGATTTTATGCTTAAAATTATTTTAGAAATATATGTATACAAGATTATAAAAATAAAAAAGTAATGATTCCATTAAAAAAAGAAAACAGAATTTCGCACAATGCGTAGTTTAAAAATAAACTAATTTTAAATTAAAATAAGACATTTAACTATAAAAATTATTTTTCATCATAATTCCGTTATTTTTAAACTGGTTTAGTTAGGATTTAGTAGTTTTAACATTTTAGTTATGTAAAACGTACGAAATTTCAGTCTTTTTTTTTCTTTATTAAAATATTCGGATATACGATTTCAATGTGTATACTCCGAAAGCTGAAATACTTTAGAAATATGCTATATTTTATTGGCCTAATCTAATGAATAATTGAAATGTAATATAAAAGACAGAGAAAAAAAAAAATAAATTAAAAAGATATATATATATATATTTTACGTATTAAAAACAATAAATATAAAGAGAATATATTTATATATGTAACTATATATATCTACATATATTGATGTCAAATAAACTATTCAATATAAACACATTTCTTATAGCCTATTTCTTTTGAATGATGCTCTTGATAGAAATGTGAGTTTTATAGTTTAGTCGCAATACCAACGATCGAATGAACGGATCTTGTACTTCCTAGTTAAACGAATTACCCATATTTCAATGATAACAATGAACAACCCTAATGTTTATAATAAAAGAAAAACAGCATATCGGTTTAAATACAGTCTATTAAAGAAGCACATTTATTATTGTATAAGTTGACATTTATGAGTTAGTTTTCTTCTTTTTTTTCTTACAAATTCTATCCATAGTGTGCGACATTACAAACCGAGTCTATAAATCGATTTAATTTTCCACATTTACAATGTACGTTTCACAATTATTAAGCAAAACTAAAACAAACAAAATCATTAATTTTATAATTAATATAAACTTAGCAAATACAGAAAATTGAAAAGCCTTACAAATAATCACGTAAACATTATAATAGGACACATCTTGCTTAAATAATTTCTTCTCGTTATATAAAAATAATGCTTTATTATGTATATTTATAGAGTTCGCGGGTGTTGATAGTACGCTTAAAAACAAATTTATGCATAGAAGAAAAGAATTGAAAAAAAAAAAATACAAAAAAGTTAAGATTGACAGGAGTTAATAGTTCTTTGCCGACTAAATTTCTTTCGTTAATAGACGACGAACTGTTGCTTTCCTATGTTTTTGTATGTGTATTTGTCAGTAGTGCAGAAGGGTGTGAGTGTCGGTGTGTCTTGGGAGATTAATAAGGCCTAACATAATGTTGAACACATACAATATTTTGAACTCGTTGATACAAATTGTACTATGCTTGAAAAGAAACTAAAGTCGAATAACTAAAGAAACTTGTTTCCGCGGCAGTGAAAATATCTATAAAGCATATTTAATTATGTTACTGTTTATTATTTTTTGAGAAGTTGTGAGACGCCCAATTGAGTGAAGTCTTCCAGGAGTTGGCTAAAGCCTCACTAAATTTTGCACGAAAATGTTCGAGAGCTTTATCCTCAGTGTAGTCCAAAACCTTTTGACGTTAATAATAGTTTTAAAAGCTTATAAAACAAAAAATATCACTTAAACTTACTAATGTCTCCTTTAGGTAATTTAAGTCCTTTTCCGATGAGAGTTCTGGCAGTCCTGTCGATATCATCATCGAGAAGAGTGACAGAATAAGGCAGCCATGTTTGCGTAAAACTAAAAATGCCTGCAATAAATCTCTTTCGTATTAATTTCGTTTCAATATAAAGATTATTTTTTATACTTACTCGTTCGCACATGCATTGAAAGTAACGGAATTCTTCCGCTTCGCGATCGGTGCAGCCTTTATTTATGACATATACAAAGTCGTGCGTGAGTACAAAGGGCACGCGCTCGCGTTTCACCCCAAACTTCTCCTTAAAGTGACCAAGTATATGTCCAAAATCGATGTGAAAAAGCTAAAATTATGTACACAAGTTTTATATATAAGATTTGCATACGAGCTGTGCTTGCATCTGCACTCACCTGTCCATTACGCTTCACCATTATATTGTCGGAGTGTCGGTCGGCCACACCAAGCACATAAGTTGCCACACAATAGCCCGCACAGCTGAGCGTGAACTCTTTAATAGCTTTGTTTAAACTGTCATCATTTTTATTGTGTTCTTTTAACCAAGTGAAGATTGATCCCTTTTTGAAAGGTGAAGTCGCCGAGAACATGCCCTTTTCCTTTTGTATGTTGGCAATTGTCTCCGCGTGTCGCACTACCTCAATCATTCCCAGCCGCCGCTCCATGCTAATGCAGTTGTAAATGTTCATGCGAAAGTCCATGCTACGGAAATTTATTTTGTTATTAAAAACGGTTTGAAAATATATAATGTATTTGGACATACCCCTCGTTTTTCCACAACTGATCCATTACCCGCAACATTTGTAGAGTAAGCATATCTTGACGCAAATCATCACCATTCTTGAAAATTACATAAATATCATTGTGATTGGAATCAGCGTTCTCGAAAACAATCCATAGCGGTCGCATTTTTGAATCCATCACTTTACATTGTTCCGGCCTGACGCACCGCCATCGATAGCTGGGGTTCAACGGATTTTGGATATTTTGAAAGACGCAAATGTTTTCTTTCTTTTTGAGGAAATCTTGCAATAAGTTCTTTACTTTGTCTTTACCGCCTTTCTTGGCATCCGTTGAACATTGTTTCAGCTTCTCAAGCACCAAAAGTTGTTTCTGCAATGGCAATACATGTTGTTTGCTGCCTTTCAAGTAAACTTCGAGCAGGAGACTAAACCGGGTTTGCATTGAAAGTGTTTGTGTTTCAGAGCGTAAATGCCAGAAGAAGTAATGTCCTATTCGCTGATTACGCAGTGATCGTTCAAGCAGAAATATAACTAAGTCACAATCAAGATAAGATTCGTGTTTTATCGCTTGTACCAATTGAAGCAGGTACAGAAGCAACTCTTCGTCTCTGTGGATACCAAATTGTATTAAGCAATGAAAACATTGAATCTCGTTCATATCGATAGTTTGATACTCTTCATGCACCCAACCCATTGCAACAAGATCAATGAAAAAGCAGACCCATCTAATTTGTACAGGTTATTAAAATTGCATGAAGAGTATGAAAATCGGTGTTCTTACGTTAGATACGAAATCTTACTTTAGTAATCTCAGACATTGAATTGCGAATTTGCGCACAGCCGGATCAGGAAAGGCGTAGTCGAGAAGTTCTAATGAGCGTTCAATAGATATTGTCGGCCATTCACTCAGTAGATTCCACATTTCAGCTACCTTCTCACGCTCGTTCCAGTTGACGCAATGCAGTACGGCGGACAATTTCTCCGGATAATGCTGACGTATGTCATATCTATATTGCCATATTGCACTTCGGTCCTGATCATAAATCTCGCCGATCTTATCTATGCCCATACAATTGTTTAGTACTTCTATCAGAGGCGTCTGATCTATGCTTTTGTCACGGATGAAGATTTCATCGCGGCACAATTTTGCTGCATAATGTAGTACTGCCTCTTCATTTGGGTAAAATATATTATCAGCATCGTTACTAAGATAATAAGATTAAAGTTAGTAAAGGTAATAACTCTGAAGCGTACAAACTAGATAAGCGCTTACGTTAGGAATGTCAGATGCACAACAGCGCATTCTTCTTTGCGCGGATTTGGTTCGATCGTGCCCAGCGGATGGAAGTTTTCTTCCGATTGTATATCATCCGCGTACGTCCATGAATAAAGAGACAATTGTCCTGAGCGCAATTGATTTTTGTAGTCGAAGAGAGTAGTGTTGACCCATGCCAGCGGGTTGATGTTGGTATAGACATTTGGATCCTTATAAATATTGTCCTTACTGGTGTTCGATGACTTCTTTGAGCGCGACATCTTCGTTACTTCATAGATAACTATGCACAAACGTGTCATTCGTGGTAGATTTAACATTTTTATGTCAAATTCTAGACGTGTGTCGAAGTTGAAATTACGCGAAGATTTGTTGGGCGCATCGACAGACAACTGTGCGCATAGTTTTTGTTCGCCGTGATAAAGTCCAAGATAAACACCCACTTTGTGGGCACGTGCCAAATCGCAGTTGACATTTTCAATGCTTTGTAGCCTCAACGAGAATAATTCTTTCATGCGCCAGAGAGACGTTCGTGGTATTGTAAACTTGGATGGATCACGTTTAGGCACTGGCTTAATAGACAAGCTCTGTTCAGTTTTATGATTTATATAACATTGCAGCGATTGAATTGCCTTAAGCACTAAATATGGTACTTCGTTGCCCGAGACACTCTCTTGTATATAAATGAATTGTATTAAAGGATGATCACCATAAATAAACTCGTCACAGCCGCGTACTTTGAGTATATAGTCGGAGAGGCGATCCGTCATCTTGATTTGAGAACGGTTCATTTTCTGTAAAACACTTTCCATCAAGCTTCGTGGTGTGTCATTTTCACTTACAGACAGCGTAAATGTTGTTCCATCATTTTCTAATATAATGACAATGAGAAAATTTGGACTATGTAATCGATTTCGAATTGTCTCTGGCATAATTGGCGAATTGGCCAAACGAATTGGATGCTCGTAAAATAATTTCTGCAACCACGAATACTGTGATCGCTCCCATTCAATTTGATCACAGATTTGCATTCCCTTCCTTCGAAAGTCGACAACTTCGGGCTGTGTTGTCTGTGCCTTATATTCAGTTACAGATTTACCAATCGTGTTAGTGACCAATTTTAACAGCTCATAGTCGGATTCTTCTTTTTCGTTTTTCTTTTCTTTGCGTTCGCCAAGCATTAATAGACAAAAATATGGTTGTACCTCGCACAGGCGTTTTGTCTCGTCTGTGAAGAACTCAATGTTTCCAAATTGTATGATGCCACTGACCACGTAATCACATGCATCTTTGATGAGATGATTCAATGGATACATTTTTGACTTTTTAATCGTTTCCTTTAAATAACGAAAATACATCAATTTGGTAAATAAATTTAAACAATGATTTTCAGAAATTTACCGTTTTGATTTCTCTGATAGTTGTTGTTGAAGGCATCGTTAAAAGTATGGTTATGCCATTTGGCATGAAACACTTTAGCTCGACAAGATCCGGAGGATCGTTCTTCCAGGTGTCAATATTGAATATTGTGCTAGCTAATGGTGGCATTTTTGTTTTTTATTCCGTGATTGCGCTAGCAGTCTTATACAATGTAAGATATGGTCTTCTGGTTCACGATCTTAACAATTGTTAAACAGAATTATTTTGCAATATGTTTTCAAAGCGGGTCTACAGCTCCCACATGTTTTTCTCACAACACTCGTGGATCTTAAGAGCAGCTTGAAATTTTTCGAAGCCTAGTCATGATCGATCTGTGAAAGGGGAAAACATTTTATTGAAATCCAAACTTTTGTATAGATTATTGGCATAATGATCAGGAAGACCGCCAAACGTATAACACGCGATTTTTTCACTTCACTTTGCGTTATTTAAATACGCTTACTGTAAGCGATGCATGAATCATTTAAGTATTTCATTATTTTTGTTTTACGTCAGACAGGAAACCTAGTCAAACAACTAAAAACAAACCAGCCGGTATCACCGAACATGTATGCCCTTCAAGTATAAATAAGTTATGCGCCTTATTCTATTCAACATATGTGCAGCACATATAAATATTTTTTTATATCTTTAAGAACGCAAAAGATGCATTTTTGGATTTTCACTTAGTTGAAGGTGGTCAAAAGTTAAAACGGATATTGAAGATGAATTCCAATTTAAAGAAGCTGTCGTGATACCACCACTTAGTGGTATGTATTTCAATGTCATTCAATAAATGTTTAAAACATGTGAATCCATGATGGACATGCGTCACTTATTTCGCGGTAAACCCGATAAAGGCTGTCTGTTTGAAGAAGGGTATCATTTGATAAATCTTTTGTGCCGACAAGTTTTCTAAAGTCACTTTTGTATCTTATTTAATAAGTACTTAATATTCGCGTTCAAAAGGATTAACAAGAATGTTTTGATTTTTTTGTTTATTTGTTGGCTTGAGGAACAGTTTAGGTGCACCTTTTTGGGTGTGCACTACGGCATCAATACGTCAATCAGCGTTTACGCGGCGGACGTCTTCTTTATTCAATTGACAAAGGACTGCAATGTGAGTCGTGGGTTAAAGTACAATTTAATAAATTTTATTTTTTCAAGAGACTAATCGCAGAATTTTTTTTTTTTTTTATCAACCAACTTTGGGCCAATTTAACCGAACAGATGACTTTAATGAGAATATATATGTGGACAATCGTCGGGCCTCACTCGGTTCGCTCCAGTGTTACCGACTTTTAAAAATTTATAATGGATTTAATACATTTTCATTTGTTTGTTGTTTGAATGGAAATTGGCTCAAAAGCGTCCACGCGATTTCTTCTTCTTCGAAAGGTGTGAAAGGAATTTACCTTTTTAAGGGACATATACCATGGAGTGCACCGCGACATAGGCCACACCAATATAGAGTTGCGGTGTCATAACAGAGTCAATGTTACATTCAGGTTTTCTGTTAACTTTTTGGGGGAGTCATCCACATTGGCCTAGGCCAAGTGGCCATGCCAATCGAAGGACATTGAGCCGGTCTGTACTAACGCGACTTGTCGTTTCGTTTTCCGACTCTTTCACTGACACTTCACCGGTTGAACCCGATCCTTTCGCAAATTGCAATTGCAAAAACAGCCAAAAATCGTCTTACGTAATTAATGAATGGCTTATTATGATAATTGCTCTCTGCCTCCAAAGCATTGGTTTCTTTCTTTCTTTTTTTTTTTTTTAAATATGGCATACTGTCAACGTGGTTGCCAGAACTCGACATATACGATAGTTGTTGACCTTTTGCTTTTATTCAAATAAGGTGTGTTCACAAGAATGCAATTGTAATAGCAACATTTTTATTTGTGGAAGATTTAAATAAATATTTATTGAATGTTTTCACAATTTTTAAGTCATATTAAGAAATAAACGTAAAATGGGGAATTAATTACGAATCGATAGTGGCTAGTAGAGACCCGCACAAATGCGTTTTTTCGGTTTCACTTCCGAGTTGTTGGTATTTGGAAGTGCGGGCATTCGTTACATTCGTTCAGATCCACTTGTATTTGTAAGTGAGCAAGTAACTCGTTTACTGCTTTTAGTGCATTCGTGCGGGTCTCTACACTACACCAACACCTAAACTTAATGAAAAAGAATAAAAATGTTCAGTATGGCTTCCACAAGCAAAAGCTTGTTATGAAAAGTTACATTTTTCTTTTGCAATGCTCAAAAATCATATGAAAAAACAAAAGACAAATGAGAAAAACACGATTTCTCGAAAACTGCAAAAGTGGCAGCATTGCATTGAAGAAAAAAAAAACAGCAGTGCTGCACATAATTTTTTTCTGCTCGGGAGCAGCTCGTTGAGCAATTATTAATTGTTTATATTAAAATAGGAAGAAAGGTAATTGAAATTACAGTTTTGAACTCAATGAAATGCAGAAAAGCTGACGTGATAAAGTGTGTGCTTTGCACCCATTCAAATTGTATGCAACACGAAGAACAAAGAAAAAGAAACTGAGTTTCATCGATGCAGAAGTGCAGTGCAATAAAAGAAACGAAAAAAAAAAATTATATACATATATGTATCTGCTTGCTTTCTCCTCTCGTTCGCAGAAGCAGCAGCAGCAGCAGCAATGATATTGCAGTCAATGTGAAATAAATAGCCAAAAGGTGAAGAGTGTGAAATTTCAAAGGCAGCAATCATTATCGCTGATAGCCCGAAAACGAACCGTAAATATTTTAATTTTACTTATAGAAAGAAGCGGACGCACTTAAAGAAAGAAAGACTTCACGACGTCGTCGACGAAGAAGAAGCAGTGCAGTTTCGCCCCCACGCGTTGTAAGAGAACGAGTTGATACGACATTGTCATTGGAGGAAACAACGCGTTGTGATGAGTTCAATATCTGGAAAGTATCGAAATTATTAGATAGCAAGCAATAGATCAGCAGAAAGCAACGGCGCTCCACGGCAAACAAAACGGTAGCAGCGGGCACCAGTACGAGCACGAGCAAAATAGTGGCGTCAGTTGACAGTTTTGTCTTTGATGCATTTTTATCAATAGCGTAAGCAGAAGCAGAACAGAAACAGCGGCGGCGACAAGATTACCACGACGAATGTCTGGAATGTTTTGAGTTAGTGAGGTCAAAAATTTAGCAACAACTTAGATCATTAACACGCACTGCCATTAATTATAAAAAACTACAAATATAATATATATATATATATATAAATTAGCGTATATATAAATTTAAAGAGAGATCATTTAACGAGTGTCGCGTAACATGTCCAATTCACACTACAACCACCATAATAACTACCAGCAGCAACAGCCGCCGCATCATTCCAATAGCAATGGCGACGATCGCCACGGTGATTACAACACCCATCATCATCATCCCCAACATGCGCCGCCACATCGTTATATGAACGGCCATAGCCTTAAGCCGATGGATCGCGTTGCCGTGCCGGACATGTGTCTGTTCTGCTTCGAGGTGCTCGACTGTGAGCTGAACAATGTCGATGGTCCCACTACGCCAATGTTCAGCAACGATGCTTATCCGCTGTTTGTAACCTGGAAAATTGGGCGTGACAAACGTTTACGCGGCTGCATCGGCACTTTTAGTGCTATGCAATTGCATAACGGCCTACGTGAATATGCATTGACAAGCGCATTTAAAGATTCACGTTTTGCGCCTATCTCACGCGATGAACTGCCACGATTGACCGTATCCGTTTCGATATTACAAAATTTCGAGGAAGCACAAGGTTTTCTCGACTGGCAGTTGGGCGTTCATGGCATACGCATAGAATTTTTAAATGAACGCGGCTGCAAGCGTACGGCTACTTATCTGCCCCAGGTAGCAACTGAACAAGGTTGGGATCACACGCAGACCATTGATTCTCTACTCAGGAAGGGTGGCTTTCGTGCGGCCATCACACCGGAAACACGTAAATCAATCAAACTGACACGCTATCGTTCGCAAGAGATACAGATGAACTATCGCGAGTATCGCGAAATTGTCGAGCGTCGTGCACAATTCGGCAAGGTGCAGTGCTAACAATGAGCGCTACTTGGACCACGGCAATGGTGATGGCTAAAGGGGGGCATCATGCTGGCAATTATGTTTCTGATGTACTGGCTTGCCGAGTACAGCAGCGGACATGGACATGTGCGCACATGAAATGCAATAATCCGCAATCAAAAAATAAAAAACAAAAAAAAAGAATCAAGATTCAATTGCTTTACGCTATGCCGCCAATGCTGTCAACGCCACCGTTGAAGGTCTGCAAAAAAAAAAATTAAGAAGGAAAACACCAACAACAAAAAAAACACTCCGACAATGTGTCACACACAAGTTCATCGCTTGTTGCCGAGCAAAGCAAATCTTACAATTAGTTAACGTTCTCTTTTATTATTATTTCTTTTTTCGGTTTGACATTAAGTTTCATAAAAAAATATTTAACTATTTGATTATTTCTGTATTCAATTAAAAAAGGTTTGAAATTGTTTGTTTTTCTAACAACATAAGCAAGAAATATGTTCATTAAAGCAGATTAGTACACTTGTATGTACATACGAATGTAGTTGTAGGGCAAAAGTAAAGAAAATTCTTTGGATAATAATATTATTAATAATCCCGGTTAATTATTGAAAACATTTTAAACATTCTTTATAAGTTTCTATAGCGATATAATTTTGTTAAAAACTTATTGTCCAATTCTGGTTTCTACTATCGATAGAAAAACAACAAATTATTAGAGTTGTAATAATTTTAAACAGCAATTATAAAAAACAATACCTACTAAAAACAAAAACAATACGCAATAAATAGAATAGGGCTGCTACTCAAAGCCCAAAAAAACAAATGAAAGAAAATGAGTTTTTACTCGTTGCCACAACGCTCATTGTTAAAGTTTTAACTAACAAGAAGACAAAAATTAACAAATAAATAGTGTAGCCTCAAAGTCCAATCGGTACATGTATGAAAATAAATTTGTAATAAAATTAATTCAAACTAAAACAAAAAGAAAAACGAAGAATTTTGTCAATTATATGCAAAGTTAATAAACTCGAATTAATTAAGATAAAGCAATAAATACCGCAGGCCAGAACTGAAAAGAAAAGTTTTGTACGTTGTGGTTGGTGTTGTTTAACTGATAAATCTTTTACTTGTAATTTGCAATTTTTATCATCTTTAAGCTCTTATGTTAGGTCAGAAAACCATACAAATGATTCACTGTATGTACATACATATCTTTATCCACGACGTTGCATGACAAAGTAAAATTTTTGACGCACTTATCAAAATGAACAAATAATTTGATTATTGGCTTGCTAAATGAATAAAAACTTGACGCTGAACTAGTTACTTAACAGTTGATTGAGCTCATTTGCAGCGACAGCACATTATTCGTATCAAGTATTTCCTAATTAGCCAAGCGTAGCTGAAAAGAAATAAATAACACCGTTCGGCAAGGAATTGTGTATCAATCGTACGTCAAACGTAACGCGCTTAAGTTTATAACTGAAAATGACATCGAATCGCAAAGTGTACATAATGCGGCATGGTGAGCGCGTTGATTTCATTTTTCCGGATTGGGTTGATTGCTTTGATAAGCATGGCAATTATGTGCGCAAGGATTTGAATATGCCAAAGGCGTTACCAAAACGGTAAGTAAAACGTCTTGTGCAGTACAGTTGGTCAATAACGACAATCGTACTTTTAGAACAAATACAATTCAGGGCTGGGACGGTGACACGCCATTAACGAACATCGGCTTGCATCAAGCACGTCTGACTGGTGAAGCCTTCTTGGCGGCAAATGTGTCTATCGACCATGTCTATTGTTCGGCTGCCTTCCGTTGCATACAAACTGCTGCAGCTGTCTTGGAAGGACTTCAGTTGCAAGATAAACTAAAGCTAAAAATCGAACCGGCACTGTTTGAGTGGTTGCACTTTTATACCCAAACCAATGCAGCTCACTTTTTGACACAGAAAGAACTAATTGCGGCTAATTATAATATTGATGAAGAATACAAAACTATGCTGACCCATGCCCAATTGCAAGAGCATGACAAAGAAAGCGTCGAGCAGTTTTATGCACGTAATCATGAATTCATCACAAAAATACTTGAACAGACAAGTTAGTTAAAGATTTTTTTCCAAATTATTTGATTCCTACCATTTTTGATTTCGTTTGTAGCTGGAAATATACTTTTAGTTGGCCATAGCATGTCCCTCGATTCATGCTCAAGACAGTTAATTGGCGCAGCAACGCGTGGTGTTGTAGAGTTATTGCAGCTGGTTCAACAAGTACCCTTTTGCGGTATCGCCGCAATGGAGCAAACCGCTGCTAGCTCATGGCAATTGGTGGCACCTGCATGTCTGCCGCTGACTTTCGCGCGAAACAAGCATTTCGATTGGCATATTTTGCTGGCAAATGAGTGGCCAACGCCAGATACCAGTTCAGGTACGGATTTTCCTCCCAAAATTCGTGAGTGGGCAGAAAAGAATCCACACATTGTCGCAAAGTTAAAACGGTCAACAACAACAAAATAATTACTGAAAGATTAAGACAAGAAATAAGTGCGTTATATATATGTATGTGTATATTTATTGTATTGTTATTCGTTTTAAAATGTTTTATATTTGAAATTTGTGCGTCACTTCACGTTACTTTTTGTCACGTTTTATTCCAATGAGCAAACGTGTTAAGGCAACGACGTTTGGCCTCATCATACATTCTACATACGACAAAATTTTGAACATTGCTAAGGGTAAGCGGCGCGATGAGAGGAACGATATATTAAATAAATCTAATAACTAAGTTGATAACAGGTGGCAAAGCTAAATCTAGTTTCGCATAAGTATTGCGCTGCTTAGGCATTGATGCACATTTGGAAGCATATAGAATTGATTATTGTGTTTATAACGCACTTATGTACGTACATATGCATAACTGTAAGAAAGTGTATTTGAATTTCATATTTTTTTTATAATTTTTCTTTCGAGCATGTATTTTTTTATACCTATTGTGGCTGCATATTTGTTTGTCAGTAGATTATACATAGTTGATAGATACTAATACTTGGCAGTAAAGAATCAGTTTGATTTTTCTTTTATACATGCATAAGTTAGTGGCTAATATACGAGTTAAATAACAATTTTGTATATATAATAAAAAAAGTAAATAAAAAATAAAAACAAAAGAAATCCTTAATCAAAAAATTAATTTAATCTTAAACTTAAATGCGAATGCTGGAGAAAGATAGGAAAGTGCTTGACTTGCTGAATTAGCTTAAGTAAACAAAAAAAAGCGGAATAAAATCTCATTGTACGTATGTATGTTTTTTTTTCGCTTTTTTTATTCCAGTTACTGTGTGCAATCACCGTCGATGGCGACTTGGATTTAATTTGCACATAGAAACTGCTCAAAGCACTGACACTATGTGGCGGTCAATGCAGTCCATTCAAATCGTGGATTCTTTGAATGTGTCACCGGCAGACATTCAGGCTCGACAAGTTTCCAAACGCCGTCCAATTGTTCCAGCGTCGCTAAACTACAGTAAGGTATCTTATGTATAACCTGACGCAGTTCATTCGTGCTACGCGCTGCTTCACCGATCAATTGTCGCGAACAGGTATCCAGCGTAGTGGCATGTGCGACTAATAATATATTACCAGCTAAAAAATAAATTCAAACTTAAATTCGTTTTACACACAACACACTATTTTTATACAATTGCTCTTACATGTCTGCTCGATAATTTTACGCAATACTTCATAGTTGCGTGTATAAAACTCCTCTGACGTCTCTTTGATGTAATCATTCAATTGTGACACACTCAGTACTGCCTGATATTCCGCGTCAACATTGTATTTACCCTCAATTAGTTCACTCTTATTCAGCCAATCGGGCACACCATCGGGATACCATGCCATCCATTCGAAAAGACCAGGTTCCAGCTTAATTTTGTGCTTCTCATTAAGATTAAGACCTAATAATGGCAGATAATGCTTGTTAACAATATCAAAAAGATTTAAATAATTTGAGCTTACCAGTTAGTGCGCTTGTGCACGTCTGTATGCAACGATATGCGGGCGAACAGTAGACATGATCGATTTGTACTTCGGCATCCAACAAAGCTTCACCAGTGAGTCGCGCTTGATAGAGACCTACATTGGTCAGCGGTGAATCGTTCTGCCAACCTTCTGGAGAGTTTTTTCTGTAAGTAATTATTATTTGTGTTATGTTTGATTATGTGATAGATAACTGAGTTTTAACAACAGACCTTCTTGGTAGCACTTTCGGCATATTTAAGTCCTTGCGCATATAGTTGCCAAACTCATCGAAACAATAAGGAATCCAAGTGCCGAATGTAAAGTCGACACGCTCACCGTGACGCATTATGTACACCTTACGATTGCGCGCATGCGACTCGTGCAGATGCATTGATGACTGCTCCGAATGAAGACTGAGTGTATCGTCAGCTTTGGGTGGTTGCGCTGGCGTTGGCTCAACCATGATTTCATCGATTTGCTTTGGCGCTGCCAGTGTGACAGACATATTGGTCGTTATCTCTATTGTCGGTGTGTTGGGATTGTGCTGATGTGCGACGTTATTGCTGATCAACTGGACCGATGGCAATTCCAAGCAAGGCTGTAAAGTCTTACGTAAGTATTTCTCAATGCTCTGTTCCGATTCTTCGGTGAATGATGAACCTTCAATTATTTCAGGTTGCAATATACCAACTAAAATTTTGGAAATGTTCACTAGTCATATAAAATTGTTTGATAGATTTAATTACGTTGATGCAATTCGCGGTTTCTCTCTTCCTGATCGTTTGAAATGCTTCTGCCGTCGACTATATCGATCTCTTCGGCCGAAGTCAAAGATGGAGTTATCGACTTCGATAGTTGTACAACACGATGCAGAGTCCAAGCGTCGGATTCAGCTGTACGTTCCGTATAGTTCACTGGCAGATGACCAGTACTACCAGTTAGCCAAGATATACCCTCAGCCCAACCGTCACAAGAGTTGTCAACAGCGTCGCTATTCAAGTAAATGTAATCGCCAATGCGCAACTCAAGTTCATCGGTTTCGTGAGGACTATGAGGATAGACCACTTTCTGAACCTGGAAATAAAACGAAGCGAATAAATTGTATTTATGATTATGATTAATAACGTGAAAAATAGAGTCGAGTTTACCTGTTTTGTGGCGAGACGTGGATCTCGCGAATACAAGCGCAATTCCCAGTTAGAGGCGCAGGAAGCGTCTAGCGATTCTACGAGCGTTTTCAATGTGTTGAACTGTGCCTGTGGGAACTGATAGGCTAGTGTCAAGTGTAAACTTTTAACGTGCGGCTCGAGTGAGATAGCTAGGAAAAATACAAATTTTACATTTGACAATTTATTAGTACTGAATTAATAACCGTCAAGTGCAAATAAAGATAAGATTAGATTTTGTGTGAGAAACTCAAAAGGTGCAAAACAAAAAACGAACATGCAAAGTAAAACTACAAATAAAATGGTAATACTTTTGGCGCTTACATCGACTGCTGCGCGGTATACAGCGCGTGCCAGAGGAAACTGCGCCGCACCAGGGAAAGCAAGCCACAATGGCATCCAATTGTTCATACGTGTCGCTAATAACTGAATATGTATGCGTGTAGACCAAAGCACCAACCAATTATTGTTCCAGGAGGGCGCGCGTGTGTTTGATTTTTTTGTATAGTTTTTTTTTTTTGAAAAGTTTTCGAAAGATAAGAAAAGAAGATACACCACCGAAAGTAGTAAAGTAATGCCACCAAGCGCATATATAGCAAAACTAAAACCAAAATGCATTCAAACGTAAAAAATTCCGCTTCATGCATACTTGAATTTGAGACTTCCTTCACGTACTGCAAAGCCAAGCGCTTCAAATAGTTGGCATCATCTTCGGCTACGAAAAAACCCATGAAATTTTGACTCATGTACGGCTCAAGTTTAATGGGTCGATCTAATAGCGCGCCGCTCATATCCACGACTTGCTTTAACGCTTTTGATAGTTGCAGCGAACATTCGTCGGGCGCCTAAAACAATAGACAGACAATTTGTGTTAATTTAGTCCTTATAACTAAACTGCTACCACACACCTTAAAAAACGATACAAGCGTTATGTGTGGGACATAGTTGTGTGCTCCATTCCAGCCGCATATTATACGTGACTTGGACCAGAACTCCTCCAACTGTTGCAAGAATGGGCCGGTTGGACAGGCATAGATAATGTATTCTCTTGGCGCACATTCATCGAGCGTAGCATCATTGACATGAGCCAAGAGCCAATCGGAGGCAATTTGAACACCGCGATTGCCGGTAGACGCAAGTGCCTTTTCACTAAAAAGATCCAATGCACTAGTTGACAACTTTTAGCTGTACTTTCTCAATTTCTTCACTTACGCTCTCTGCTTCTGAAAGCCCATCTGGAGGAGTGTCTGCAGTGGGGTCAAGTGCTGCTTCGAAATACGGGTCGGCGTTGGATTCTTTCGCGGTGGCAAAGTCGCCATGTTTAAATAGTTTTTAACTTTTTGCAAGAAACTTTTGTGACAACAAATTCCGGATTGTAATTTGTTTTCCTCTTTATCTATACATGTATTTTGTATTTAATCCTGTCTATACTTCATTTCAAATGTGTGCAATCGTTTTCAAGTCCTTTCCGGTTTCTGAACAATTTGTAGCATAAAATATAGTATCTCCAAACTTGGTCCAAACGCACTTTTTAACAATAGAAATGAAGCACGAATCGCGTAATCAATATTAAAAACAAGCCGCCCGACCGAATTGGACGTGAGTACAGTAGAAACTCGACTAACCGGACTCATTCCCTGCATGAATTTTCACCGCGGTTTTTGTATGTTAAATTGTGGGAAAATTAGTTTTAATTGTTTATTTTTTGTTGACAAATTACGTAAAACGTGGCATTTGAAATCCGTCAACATCCGTGCACACAACCTTTCACAACGATCGTCAATCGCAGGATACTGATCACAAAGTGAAATTGCTTCAAGTTTTGCGTTGCAAGACGCAAAACTCGAAGCAAAAATGCGAGACATGCGGCAACATAATTTTGGGGGTGGGTTTATCTCTTAAGAAACTGGTGAGAGATTTAAGGAATATCGTAAGATTTAAGGGAGTTTTAGCGAAAATGTTAAAAAAAAACTCTCTTATTTTTTACGATACTCATTGGATGAACGGTAGTTTGTGTTTTTTTTGGAACTCAAGTGCTTTATGTCTCCAGGCGCTATATGGCGACATCCACAGGCTTAAAAATGTCGAGATTTTCGCAATTTTTGAAAAAAATGAGCTGAAAATGCCAAAGTGAGCGGAATTTAGCGCTGATCACGGTTTTTAGGTGCGCGAGGCATTTTGCGTTCGTTTTGTTTGTTCAATTTAGATGAGGGAAAAACAGGAGAAATCGGAGCGCAACAGACGAATTCGCCTTATGATCCCCTGCTGTTAACTGCCACTTCTCCAATTATTTACGTTCGAACGGGACTTTACTCTGAGAGAGCCCAAAAATCCGCTCAGAGAAAACACAAATCCTCTCAGTGAAAGTGCAGCCATGTGTAGATCGAAATTTTTGACCAGGTTTTTTTATATTTAATTTCGGCAGAAGCATAATCATTTCGTATTAAATTGGAAATAACAAAACAGAAAATATATGACAAAGTGTGAAAAAAGACACAATACGGAAAAAAATTGTGATTTAGGTGCAAAGTGTTCGGAAAAGGACACAATCTGACTAAAACGAAATTGTGGTCCAGTACTGGCACGCTCACTAGAAAGTTGTGAACATAAAAGTTTCGTATGTGCTGTGTTGAGCTGCGTAAAATAGGCGATCATGCATCGACCAATGAACGCAAGTCACAGGAATTTACCGTTTTGCGTAGGCTGGCCCAAAATTTTCAAAATTCGCTACATTTACACAATAAATTTTCGCAAAAATGTCTAGGGACACCCGGTTTGAGATTTCATATATTTTCATCAGCACTAAAGTGTCGTATGTGCGTGGGCAAGAGTCTAACATATGCGATTCTTAGCAATTAAAACGCCGTCCAATAACGAGCTGGTGGTGGTTTTTCGCACAACGATCACAAGCATTTCGTGCTTCGAAGGAGGAAGTTGTGTTTGCGCATGGAGTTAGTCCGATTTCACTAACTCGCCGACACGCTTCAGTTTTCTTCTGTTTTGCTTTGAATAAAAATTAATAATAATAAAGAAAAGTCAATAATAAAAACAAGCCCGCCCGACCGAATTGGACAGTAGAAATTTTGTATCTTTTGTGTAACAGTGGCGCTAGTCGGTATTTCTGTTGTTGACAGAGGCGAGAAAGAGACGGGGCTTGAAAGAGTGAAAGAAAGCATAGAAAAACGCCGCCTAAAATGTTGCCCAAAACGGGCAATTGCAACAGAGCTGTTAAGTCTTACAGTGGCAGTCACTTGACGTATGTTTGCGACAAATGTCAAGCGACATGAGTTGGTACACCTGCAAGTCTCTAGGTACGTGACCGATTGTCTGAAGTCTAATTTATTCATCTCTTAGTAACGAATTTCGGATTTGAATGCGACTTGAGTAAAAACAAATGTACAGTAGAAACTCGACTGCATGAATTTTCACCACGGTTTTTATATGTATAAATTGTAAATTGTGGGAAAATTTGTTGAAAGAGCGAAAGAAAACATAGAAAAACGTTGCGCTTTACTGATATCGTTTATTGAGCAAAATATGTTAAAATTTAACAAAACGACTGCGCAACAACAAGGTCGTTCGATAAAATACCACCAAACCCCGCGGATTCGCATCAACGAACTGTCAGGTTGCTTTCTAAAAATTCTGGAAAATCTCTGAACTGACTCATGACACTTGCCATTTCAAGCGAACATACGTCAATTTACCTCCTACTCAACGCTAGCGCCTGCTAGTTCCGATACTAGAGATTTGGAAATGTACTAACTCATGGACTTGAAATTTTCAAGCGAACGTACGCCAGTTGATAAGAAAGCCGATTTGTATGAGATGAAATGCTGAATGTTATCTTATGATTTCAGCAAGACATAAGACACGCTAGCTGCGTTTATCAGGCATTTCCCGCCCGGGTGCGTTTCGTCGACCTCTTTTTTAAGAAGAAAATGGAATACAATAATAATTATTACTATATGGAAGATGTGGCATATTGGTGCTGGAGTGTCACGCTCTGGGGTGGAAGAATAAGAAAATCGTAAATTGCACAAAAATGGAAGTATCTCCCTTGTCAAGGGCAAACACACCGCGACATCGGCCACACCAATGCAACGCCAGGCTCTGGCAGTGTTGTCAGAGTGTAAGCAGGAAATAGTTATCTGTTCACCGGGTGTGCGGGGAAGCAAGCAGCTGGTATTCCGTGAAAAATAAGACAGATTTGGAAAATCTTCTTTCAGTTATTAGTTTTTTAAAAAAATTGGCAAATAATTAAGGGACTGCTGCTATGATTGAACTCGGCATTGGTACTTTGTAAAGTTTTCAATAAAATTGACTTCAAAAGCACAATTGTGGCAAACAAAAACAAAGATTTTCGTATTAAGCCTATCATGGAGACGTCGACAATGGCTGACAAAACAAATATCGCTCTGCAAGTGGCACTGCAGACGATGAAGGTTGGTGGCATCCCATCGACGACTATTAGTCGATGTAAAAAGAATGCTATTGTTTGTAATTTGAAATGGTTTTTGTGCAGGAACGGTGCATTCAGTTGCAAAGACGCTTAACAACTGTTGAGGACGAGAATCAGAGGTTACGAGAGGTTGGAGATACTCTTATCAATAGTTCGTCACCGGCAGAATGTATGACACCAAAAAGCAATGCAAACGAAACAGAACAACTGCGTTCCAAAGTAGACGAGTTGCAGCGGCAAAAAACTCTTCTAACGCAGCAAATAAACATGGTGTCCGATGAGAATCGGAAACTGTGGTCACGTCTTTCACAAATGTCTAAAGAACAACCGCAGAGTAATGGTGGCAGTACAGATCATGACGGAGCAACCATGACTAAAGCTGGGCGAGGCGGAATTGTGAATCAAAATTTGATACGTTCCAAAACGTTTACTCAACATTCTCCAAATCCCAATCTGCGCCAAAAATTAATCACAGATCGACCAAGCGACAGTAGTTTGGAGGAAATTGATTTGATGGGTGCTGGCGAAGCGTTTGCTAGTGCAGACGCAATAGAATTAGGATATGCCTATATGCCACAAAATGATGGCTCAAATGTTAATGAAACAGATTTTAATTTAGACGCCAAAGGCTGCATGGAGGGATTGCAAGAGTTGCGTAGAGAAGCAATGAAACAACAGCAGGAACTTACATTAGCACTGACCATGTTAGAATCCAAAATGGGTAAGAACTATTTTTTGTATTGATTAGAAAATTATCTTCTCACAGTTAATTCGCTTATCAAACAGTAATACAACCCTGCCCCGACTGCGCGCAAAAAGCACAGAAGTCTGAAATGACTAATAAAGTCTCTACAGCAACTACACAGGAAATGAATGGGCATATTAATCGCACAACACCTACTCCTTCCGTGCCCATGGGACGTATAAATATATTGCAGGAAAAGATCAAAGCTGATGCCATTGACAAAACCTGCCCAATGTGCTGTAAAGTTTATTCGAGCCATGTTTCCTTTGAAGAATTTCAAACTCATGTTGAAATGCACTTTCTTCCTGACGATACCTCCACAGAATTGGAAAGCAGTATTGAACGAAATTTTGAGTTTATTTCACACGCGGTGGGCGACTTCTGACATGATCGTCTCATCTTGGTATACAACATTTTATATTTACTGTAATTCACAGTTTGGGAGTCACTGTGTGGCATGCCAAATTATAAATATTTTGGTAGTATCGCTTAACTTAATATTGCTGGTGCAAGTTTTCAAAACGTATTTCTTAATTTTAGTGACTCCTTCAACTCCATATTTAAGATTCTAAATGTATACATTAATATTTAAGTGCGAATACAATAAAAAAAAAATAAACAATTCATTTTAATCCAGAATATTTCTTTCTTGTGAATTGAGAGTGATCATGCTATAACTCCAATACAAAATAATAAATCTTTATATCCATTATTTATTAAGCTATGAAACATTCTACGATATTATCATGGACCTAGTTTACTCATTTAATTTTGTTTGAAAATATGATGTAAGTATAATAAAGTAACTAGATACAAATTTCAAATGTTTGTTTTAAATCCATAAATTATTAATACAACCAATGACTATGAATTATGGCGCTCTAAACTAATTCACATTTGCAAACAAATTAACTTCACCCGTTATCTACATTCGATACTATTGGAAAACGAAAAAGAAAACGTGTCTGTCGAAATGTCTTTGGACGGTTGCACCTAACTGACGACTATAAAAGATTTTGAAAATCTGTCGAAGCACTTCAGTCGTGAAACAAGACTAAACGCGAATCAAATCCATTCATCGAACGTTCCAAATTCAAGCAGGCAGCACTAATTGCAATTAGTTTGAATTTTTATTTAAACCGTTGACTTTTTTAAGCGCAGTTGAAACCAAGTTTCAAAATCGTAACATGGTGAGATCTGTACAAATTTATCTGCCTTTGGTAATCGCCTATCTCCATCAAGCTAATGGTAAATATAAGATATCACAGCCACATTCAACTAACTTCTTTCACAGAATTTCATTCATTTGTTTGTTCACGCAATGTAAGCATGCCGATAGAGCATGACAAGTCGTGGGATTGCCCGCTTATATATCTTTAATTCGATTACCGCTTCAAAATCAATCCAATTTTGCTGTTCAACAAATCATTCATAATGACAGTGAAAAGTCACACAATCATTTGTTAGCAGACTTTATGCTACGAAAATGAAATCGAAAACTAATAAGCCAAAGCGAAAAAT
Organism: Phortica okadai; assembly: GCA_034638295.1. Taxonomy (NCBI): domain Eukaryota; kingdom Metazoa; phylum Arthropoda; class Insecta; order Diptera; family Drosophilidae; genus Phortica; species Phortica okadai. Next base: position 343,718 of record CM067849.1, on the reverse strand, counting down.
GCTACCGGCAGCATCATTTGGCCATAAACGTATGCAAAATTGTAGTCAGCAAATAAAGTGAAACTGTTTCTTTTTTTGCTATACGCCTACTACGCAGGTGACCCTAGCAATGCGGAGCAAAGCAATTCTGGCTGGAATTATGACAAACAAGGCGCTGATTGGGTCAACACTTGTAAATTAGGCGAGCGTCAATCGCCGATCGCTCTTTCTACGTCTGAGGTGAGTTCTTAGCTTTGATGACTTTGTTCGGAGGTGCACAAATGAAATGTATTTGCATTCGTTATATGCAAAGCGCTTTGGAAACCGATTTGCCCATCGTAATGAATGAGTGATAATGGTAACAATAATTCAATAATGATACGCTTATTACTTATAATTGCTTTTAAATGGCCCAATTTTTCGCCACGTTTCACAAACATAAAAGAGCGGATAGTCAAATTACTGTGCTGCAGATAATTTATATTTGCATCGCTTTACATTACATTTCATTACATTAGCTTATAACATCAATTCACTAATTGACTTCACACAAACAACGCCATGTTCTTTCAGTCGTTTAATGTGCCCTTGCCACGTGTGATTTTTGAGGGATACGACACGCCAATAACGCCACTGACTCTTGTGAACAATGGCCATTCAGGTAGACATTAACCACAAACTTTGTTTAAAATATAGATGTGATCGTTCCTCTCTTCTTACATTTAAAGTAAACTTGGCTATAACAGACCAAGCTCTTCAAGGACAACGTCCATTTGTTACTGGCGGCCTGCTTAAAAGTAAATACAGGGCAGTCAGCTTGCATTTTCATTGGGGCTCAAATGCTTCCTATCGTGGCTCTGAGCATACCATTAATGGTCAGAAATATGACGTTGAAATGCATATAGTGCACCAAAATGTTATCTATCCAACGCTTGATGAAGCCAAAAATTACCCCGATGGAATCGTCGTTCTTGGTGTTATGTTAAAAAGTACAGGCGTAAGTAATTCATCTTTCGATAATGGTTTTGCTCAACTTAATAAGTTAAATCGTCCAACTTCTGTAGTTACCAGATCGCATATATCCGGGTTTGAATAAGATATTTAATAGACTACCCGAAGTAACGAGTACAGGCTCTCAAACGACACTCACTGATTCTGTTACACTTGGCCAACTGATTGGTGATCTAAATACACGTGAGTTCTTCAAGTACGATGGCTCCTTGACAACGCCCGAGTGTGAACAGGCTGTGACATGGATTGTATTTCCGAACCCATTACCTATAGCGATCAGTCAGATTGCCAAGTTCTGGAGCATTCAGGACGATAGGGGTCTGCCATTGGTCAATAACTATCGCCTTTTGCAACCTCGCAACAATCGCGCCGTTTTCTACAGAAATATCTATATTGGTTAAATTACTAATTTTTGCTTTTGACTTTCCACATGTTAACCACTTATATAACCAATCCAAAGATTATTTCAAATAAAAAATGTATTGCTTAACCCTAACTATCTCTTCTAAATATGTACATATATATAAAAGAATGTACTTGCCCTAAAGTAAAAAATCTTCAAAATCGGCAAAAAAAAAAATCATCTTCAAAGTGTTGTGATCAAAGATACAAAGAATATTTTTTATTTTAGGAATGCAAAGTACAAGCTGTAATTTACAGATACGGCATACAAGTGTTAAACAACTTGATCATTTAAAATCTTAAATGCAAAATCGAATAGATCTGCTCAACCCACTTCCTCACTAAACTCAACTCAAGAAGTTAAAATAGAAAATAATTGACGACAGTGAAGACACTAAACTTAAGCAAAGTGCAGCGACACTATAACGACCAATTAAATCGAACTGGAGCCAACGGATGACGATACACACATATCATGCCAAAGCTGAAGTTCTTGTTATGCGTTAATGGCAGACACTACGCAACAAAATTTTGTTCGACTTGTTCTTTCGAATTGATGGAATCGAAATATGTAATAATAAAACATAATGACAATGATTGTTTTCAAAAGCATTTTTGAATCCAGAAATGACCTGAAAATAAAAAATACAAAAAATAAGGCAAAAAACATTTCTTTGAATTGGAACGGGTTGTTATACATTCGTTTCATCATTTTGACTCTCATCTATTGACCTTGAACTACTAGCCATTGTTCCTTCGTCGATCTCAAAATTTTAAACAACCTGCTTTAAATTACATACATATATAACAACGCGGTGCGAAATCGTTTATATGGAAACAAACAATTACATTATGTTATTATTTATGTAAGATTTTATTAATCAGTGTAACACTTTTTTTAAAATTGTCTTTTGTTCAAAAGTTCCATTCACTTATAGGCTAAAACAGGTGTTGGTACATTTAAGCTCTGAGCCAGTATAACGACAATTATTAATTAAGAATACATCTCATTCGACGTTTAAACTACCAAGAAAGCATTCTCTTCATTGCATTGTTCTAAAACATCTCATGTGTTGGCCTGTGTAGATGATCATGTCTGCAATCTCACCAGCTGCCTATAAAAGTCCTGTGGGACTGCAGCAACGACACAGTTCGTTAGAGTTTTGAGCAGTGAGGTTGTTAATACTACAAAAAGACCAATGTTCTCTAAGTGCTTTTTAAAGCTACTGCTAGTAATAGCGACGGAGTTTATTTTACGTTCAAAGGGGCAGGAATGTTCGCCAGACAGCTATAACTTTGATCAGAATGGTAGAGATTGGGGAGGTGTCTGCCAAACGGGAAGACTTCAATCTCCAATCGCATTAACGACTTCTCAGGTAATTGTGTTCAAAAGAGTTAGTAGCTTTCATTGAATTTTACTATACAGCCACCGTGGAATGGACCACGTATCAGGTTCATCAATTATAATGTTCCTCTTCGCAATCCTTTGACGTTGCGAAACGACGGACACTCTGGTATGACTAAAAATGTTTTTTACCCGTCCATTTTGATTTAACATTAATCCATCGCTTTGTTAATTAGCAACTATGAACCTTGATCCAACATCGGAGGAAAGGCGCGCATATATTACCGGTGGACATTTGCCGGGCAGATTTGATGCGCAAAGCGTACATTTTCATTGGGGCTCAAGGCGTTCTAGGGGATCGGAACATACAATTAACGGACAGAAATACGATGTTGAAATGCATATTGTGCACAAAAATGCATTGTATCCCACAATGGAAATGGCGGTAGGTCAACCGGATGGTTTAGCTGTGCTAGGTATCCTGATAAAAAGCACACCCGTAAGTTTATTAAGTCCACCATATTAGTAACTTAGTTTATAAAAGAAAAAAATTATTTTTCATTTTAGATTAATCTACGTCCGAGCCGTTTAAATGTTATCTTCGATAGACTTCCAAACATTATTAACTGCGGCGACTCAACCCAAATTACTAGTCGGCTGACTGCGTCGGATTTATTAGGTAACATTGTTACTGGCCAATTCTTTGCGTACAATGGTAAGCTTTAGCCATTTGGCATTTGAATTTATCACTATAACATTATGAATTATTTATCTTAAAGGTTCCTTGACAACTCCACCATGCGCAGAAGGAGTCACTTGGACGGTTTTTCAAAATGTCCTAGACGTTTCTCAAAATCAAATACGAAAGCTGTGGAATCTGCGTGATAGCAGGGGTCAACCTCTAATCAATAACTATCGTCTCATTCAAAACAGGAACGGTCGTCCAATTTATTATCGAACCCTCAATAACTTTTTGTGATAAGATTTACATTTTACCAATATTTTCCAACCGAAAAGGGTGTTTTATTTTTATGTTTAAATATTAAGAACATTATTTGGTCTTAAAGACTATAAAGAGTTGTTATGATTAACAATAATAAAAAATAATGTTTGAAGCCTCTGACTTTGCTTTCAATAATTTTTGTGTTCATTATTATAGGCTATAATTTTCAGCATCGTTGAGATTATCGGGAATATTACTACTTTCGATTACTACGTCAAATAAATAATTTAACTGTTTAACTCTTATAGGTCGTCGTCCTTACTACCATCCTTCGAAACAAACCCATATCTTTCTATAGCGATTATTTTTAACTTTTCCTTTTTGCTTTCCATGTTTCTTACTTTTTGCAGCATTATTAGCTCATTCGGAGGCGGTAGCCTGTCCTGATCCAAATATTTTTAATTATGACAATCACGGTGATGACTGGGCACCCACTTGCGGCACTGGTTTACAGCAATCACCAATTGAGTTAAGCCAAACTGCGGTAAACGTGAGATTTCACTTTACAATCGCCAAATATTCTCAAAATGTCTGTAATTTTAGGCAATAAGGTCTACTTCACAAAAACTGAGTTTCATAAATTATGACAAAGCACTTAAAGGTCCTGTGAAGATAATGAATAATGGACACACAGGTGAGTGGATACTAAGCTTATAATAATATATATTACATATATAATAATGCTGGTACTACACAGCGGAAGTAATACTGCCCGTTACAAATAATGGACAGTCGCCTTGCCTCGTTGGCTGTCGCCTTCAGGCTGTTTACCGTGCCATACAACTTCATTTTCACTGGGGCTCCGAAACCTCGAAAGGCTCCGAACATACAGTAAACTCGAAGCGCTTTGATAGTGAATTGCATATTGTGCACAAAAGATCCACATACAAATCGATAGAACATGCGTTACAGCAGCCAGATGGGTTCGTTGTGCTCGGACTGCTGCTCAATTGCGTAGAGGTTGTCCTTAACTTGTAATTGTGCCTAATTAAACTAAAATGCACTTCTTTTAGAAACCGAACGTCGAACCATGCGGTCTTAATACAATATTTGAAGAAACGAAGCTCATCACAGGTTATGGATCAGAGTCGCATATCCAGACTGAAATAAGCATTGCTGACATCTTGGGCAATACCGATACTTCGGAATTTTATACATATCGAGGCACTTAACAATAATTATTATTGAACCGTTAACTTAAGACATTGTAACAAATTCTATCTTATAGGCTCACTAACAACACCCCCTTGCTCTGAAGCAGTAACCTGGTTCGTATTCGCAAACCCTCTAGACGTGTCCCTTATGAAGCTAAAAAATCTTTGGCAACTATGCGATATACGAGGAGATCGTCTAATAAACAATTATCGTAATTTGCAAGGAATTAATTCGAGAGAAGTGTTTCTGAGAAACTAATCTGTATATTCAAATAACGGTTAAAACAGGTATCACTTGTGCTTCAGCTGTTTTCATTGCAACTGCACTTTTATCATAGTGTGTGTGTGCAAAAGCGAACAGCTGAACGTGATGCAATTCGTGTTTGGACCATACCAAGTACAAGTGCCGCAATTCGACTGCATTGCAGTGTACGTTTGAAAGACTTTCGTAGAACTATCAAGAACTATAGGACATCTTGTTATGTCTACCAATTCGAGGGAATCCTGAATGGTCAAAGCAGTTGAGCGACAGACGTCTATTTTGCATCGCCTTTAGTGTTTGGCAAATACTAAATTTAAAAGTGAACTAGATGTAAATTTCGGCGAACAATGAAAAAACTGACCGAAAAAGTGCACCATGAAAAAGACCCAATTTGGGTTAAACGAAGTGACCAAACTCGAATTTCGAAAGTAATGTCATTAACAGAAACTGAAACCGAAACAGAGACGAACTCATTCAGCGAGTTTGAAAAGATTCCCATAGTATACTCCAAAAAGTACGCTGTGCACTTTTGCGGCTTGGAAAAGTTGCATCCATTCGACGCTGACAAAGGACATAACATACAAAAGGTAATTCTTAAGTGTACCAATCCTTACTTCCCAAATCGTTATTGATTTTTGCTGTTAGCTCCTTTGCCAGCAGCTTAGCATTGACTTGGAACAGTTTCAGACACCCAAAACAGAGATTAGCAAAGAGGAACTGCTTCGTGTACATACCTCTAGATATTTGCGATCCTTGAACTGGAGTTTTAATGCAGCGCGTATTGCTGAGATCCCGCCGTTGGTTTTTGTGCCAAACTGTTATGTCCAGCGCGGCTATTTACGGCCGATGCGGTTTCAGACTGCTGGCTCCATTTTGGCTGGAAAGTTGGCACTAGAACGTGGCTGGGCCATAAATTTGGGTGGTGGATTTCACCACTGTTGCCGTAATCAGGGGGGCGGCTTTTGTCCCTATGCGGATATCACACTCTTGGTTGTGCGCCTATTTGATGAAGAATCTACTTTTGTGCGCAAGGTTATGATAGTCGACTTAGATGCCCATCAGGGAAATGGACATGAGCGTGACTTCAAAAATAATCCGAATGTCTACATTTTGGATATGTACAATGCTAGCATATATCCTAAAGATCACCCGGCTAAGTTAAGCATTCGATGTGCTGTTGAATTGAGACCTCATACTCCAGACGATGTCTATTTAAAGAAACTGAAGTGGTGAGAATGAAGTACAATCAAATTTTTAGCAATACCGATATTCTTTTTTGTTTGTAGGTCGTTAAATCAAGCCTTAACGGAATTCTCACCGGATATTGTCGTTTACAATGCCGGCACTGATTTACTCAAAGGCGATCCTCTCGGAATGCTCTCAGTGACGGCAGAGGTAGTATAGATTGTTGCAACTAATAAAAAAAAAAACACTTATTTAAATTACTTTATTTGAATAGGGCATTATTGAACGGGATCGTCTCGTGTTTTCAACATTTCGACAGCAAAATATTCCTATTGTCATGTTGCTAAGTGGTGGCTATTTGAAGTCTTCGGCAAAAGTTATAGCAGACTCCATTGCTAATCTGAAGCAGCAAAGATTATTAACTTAAGAACGACCAACACTTGGAAAACAAAAATAAAATAATTTGGTAATGGCGAAAAGACATTTAACCGTAGGCTATACTCGCATTCTCCAATGTAAAAAAAAGTAGTACCTGGTCTTCAAAGGACGTTTTAATATAGGGTTTCTTTGAATATATGTATTTTTAGTATGAATATTACAAATTGGAAAAATAACTAAAATGTTACAAATTAATTGATTATTTTTTTTCTATTATTATTACAATTTTAGTTTTTTACAGACATCAGTGAAAACGTATTTATGTACAAGCAAAATTACGAATTTATGCCGTCGGAAATGCTTTACGAAGTCAATATAAAATACACATCTAAATTCATTGCTTAACTAATGTATTATACAAAAATATTTATAAACTAATTTTAAAATACATACGCGTTTATATTTAATAAATTAACAATATTTTTGTTAGAATATCATTATCAGTGTCTTTTCAAAACCAGGTAATAAAATGTATCTTGATACAATGTCAACATCAAGATATTTAGAACTTCTTAAAAGTATCGGAACTGCAATCAAATTTAAATTGAATGATGGCAGTCTTAGTATGTGTTAGTGTAATGTCTTTTTTGATGTGGGTATCGCCAGGTATGTCAGTACGTTTAACAAGCCGTCGGCGCCGCAAAACTAAAAAAAAAATCAAAGACTCAGTTAAACTGTTGGAAATCGTGTATATCCACATCTACAACTGAAATACGAGACCGCTGTCATGATTTCATGCAGCGTTTGAAAATCATAGTATGCACCGCGTGAGAAAACGCATAGTTCAACCAAACAATCTAAAATTATGAACAGTTGAGACATGTCAATGCAACAACAAAAAGAAAAAAAAACAATTTGACTGATGCAATTGTGTAAATTACTCACGCTGCAGTGCTTGAGGGGGCATCCTCGAACAGTACATCAGAGCGGGAGCTGACTATGTAGACGAGACAAAACGATATAATGAGCACAACGAGACCTATGCTGAGTGTCGTTATCTCGTGCCCTCTGGACGGACGCAAAAATATGCGTGCACTAAACTGTGACCAAGTTGATTCAGTCCATGTTGAATATTGTCCCGATTTCCAGTCGTAATCTGCATAGATAATAACACATGTACTCAAATCTTTTATATGAGAGTTGTTGCACATACCATCAATCAGAAAAGCAGGACTTAATGCGTGACTATAGTTTTGTGTAGTAAATCGGCATTCACCTTGCCCATTATACCCAGCGAACCAATGAAGTGGTAATTTAGTGCAATTTTCTTTAGCAATATTGGGTTGCTTAGATGATAGTAAGTAGCCGAGCAGTCGGTATGTCCAGCCTGATGACTCCTGAGAAGCGCCCGCAACACTTATATAGCTAGGTGTATTAAAAAAAATTATTACGCTTCTAATCATATTCATATATGTACTTACCGTAATGGCGGAATAGGCAGACCAGGTAAACTATTTGGATGTGAAGCAGCCTTAAAAAGGGGGCAGTCAGCCGATTGCAAAAAACAATAGAGAAACTCATCAACTAAGGCTGGATTCGCCACCTTGGTCCCTGTGTAAGAATTTCCCGTCAATGTCTCATACAACGCTAGAGCGACTACAGATGAAATGTTGCGGATTTTGAGTTGCACAGAGTCGATTGGAAACATTTTGTTGCCTTCAAAAACATCCACCAAAGTTGTGTAGTCTGCTGATGTGTTACCATAAGTAAAATTTACGTTTACAATATCATCGTAGATGGAATGATAGAATTTATTTTTTGGTGGTGCGTTCAATATTAAAGCTGGAAACGATAAATTAGCTCGCAGAAAAGATTGTGCGGACGTTGGTGGTATCTGGTAACCAACAATTGATTGAAAATCGATTTCAAATTTATACTCTGCAGCTTTTGAATACTTGTTTAATTTTTTCAGGAAGTCTTGTGCAAGTGGTATGTTATCCCATGTATGCAGTTTAACTGTAGATAAATCGTCTAAGGTACCAATGTCTATCATGAATTCTATATTTTCGAACGATATTGGTGTACTATGCGTGCTGCGAGTTGGAAATGCCAAGTTTTGCATGTCGTATACAAAACGTTGCGATCCAATATAATCGTAAGATTCACCATTAAAAAGCAAGAAGAGCACATTGAGCTTTCCGATGGCAACAGGTAGTAATTGATGCAGCATATGGGCAATGTTTGCCAGAGCTGCATATCCTAACAGAGAATCCATTGCACCCAATCCTAGAAAAAAAAAAAATTTTTAGAAAACGAATACTGTATCAAAAAAACGTCAATCTTACCAATGCCATCAAACATAGACGTTGTATCTAAGCGAGTAGACACAATTATAAATTTCTCAGTTATATTAACCTTTCGCTCTTGGTCGTCGGAAACCGCTTCAATTGAACTGCGTGGAAACAATGTTGCATACACATTGCGTCCTTCCAGCGGGTCGCAGTACTTAGCTCCACCAAGGTTGTTAATGAAATTTGTACGCCGCATACAAACCTCAGAGTTCACAGCCGCCGACATAAAGGATTTAACTTCGACAGCGCAAAGTCTTCGCGTTGCATGTTTGTCATATTCAAAGTTATTAAATGTTTCAAAACAATTTATCAACTTATCGATTTCCTTCTCGTCACCAATATAGTATATAGGAAAAGGAAAATCCTCATGCAACAATCCGGTACCGGCTGGATTCCAGCTGTTACGTGGATTGCTTGCATCACACGTACTTTCAGTACTATTGGGACGCAGAAGTCCACTGAACTGATTTGGACAGTTTAGTTCATGCGAAAATTGAGTCATATCACTCGGCTGATTTATTAATAACACAACAGATATATGCTTTCCACCATCATTTTTTAAGCGCAACATATTTTCACGAGTAAACAACTTCGGCGGTATCATTGGGGCATATGGTGGAGATGGTGGATTTGTTAACAAAAAATCAAGATCACCCTCTTTTTCTATGAGATGCAACACGCCAACAGAACCTGATTCAGCAGCTGTAATATATTGTCAACACACATAAGCATTTTCCTTGTAATAATCCATACTAAACTTACATGAACAGCCAGTTTGATGAGTTCCATTCAGTCGCCGGAAACAACTTGCCCCTGTTATAGGCATATACATTTTATCACGCGTACGATCTCCATGAGCTGCTTAGAACAAAGAAACCCGTACAAATGTACGTGGGCGATAGAAAGATTTAATCAATTTAAAAAAGAAGAAAAAGTCAACTACATTTAAAAATAAAAGCTCATTCGCAATCTCACTCCTAGTCCTTACCGTTTGCAGCATATTGTAAGACCAGCAGAAGGAAAACAAAAGCTGCCTCGAGCTGCAGCTCCATTTCACGATTTGGCTTCGTAGTTCTCTTCACCCCCACAGGCCTATTATAGGCGTGGAGTTAAATATTTTAATAAAATTGTTGAAAATGCGAAAATCACTAAAACAGACAAGTGTTGTAAATGTTCAAACACAAGTAGACGAAGATGAGCCGTTTGTCAAACGTTAGAGCTAGCTTGGCTTATCTTCGGTTGAAATGACTCATTACGACGACCTTGTGGTGGTCGCAGTAAGCAAAAAGATAAACAGCCTTATTTTGAAATTACATATTTGCAACCATTTTATCCGAATTGAAGACTGCGTTGACATTGGAGTGATTTACTCGGCCAATTTCATCCTAAGCTGCATTGGGATACACAAAATATTCGGCAATTTAGCGTTCAACAATACTTAAATATAACAGAGTCTTATGTGCTGTGTGGGCACTATGTACCATATGGTACAAATATGTGAAGAGTTAACACAGTCGTCACAGTGTGTCAGTGAAATGTCATTTGTGCGTCGAAATGGCGCACTTGCCATAGGAAAAGGCGGTTTTAACTGCCAGCTGCGCCTATGTCTGCTGGAAATACTCGAGGCCATTAGAAAATTCAATATTTCTTCCAAAATTGGTTTAAAGACTCCTTTTTTTGTGACACAATAAGAAGACGAAAGAAAGTGCAAGTATTGGCTAGCCCAATGTTCGTTGCAATTTTAGGGCAGTTGGGCTATTTAAATATGAAGAAAAAGAATGCATTTATAGTGTTATCAATTCGTAACGTATAAGGGTGCTCCACACATTTAAGATTTCACTATCGACTTTGTCATGACAAATCTTTTGCAGATCAGCAACAAAGTAGATTTGTATAATTTTCAATCAAACTAAGATTAAAAATTGAAATGTGTTCGTCGATAACATTTGAGTTATAATAATTAATTAATTAAAATCAAATAGTGTAGGCCACTTTCAGAAAAGTGCTCAGCTAATGTCAGCTGCTCCTAAAAAAAAAACACAATCTGATTTCATAGTTAAAATGGCATAAACAAATCGAAAAGAAGAAAAAAGAAATACTACACATATGTATTGAATATCGCTAATTGGATTTCCAACAAGTACGTTATATTAGTTAAGGTCGCCTGCAAAACAAAGCATTTGCTGCTTTGAGATAAATGCATTTTTTTTAAACATACACACTTTGTATGTGAAATGAAACCCACCAAAGCCCGTTTTTCAAGCTTGGCTGAGGACTTTGCCATCATGACGGAAGACGCGCCATTCCGAGCAAGACTTCATGTGCTTTTTGCACAAATTGAAAAGGAATTTGAACAACTTTATCTGGAGAACTTAAGTCGTACGTACAATCCCGAAATATACTTATGTATGTAAATATTTATTTGTGTTTCTATTTGTAGTTCAAGAAAAATTAGATAATACAGTCAATAAAGACTCGGCGACATCGTTTGATCGACCTGCAACTTCTGCCACAGCGCTCGGTGGTGGTACCTCCACAGTTGCGCAAGTTGTACCCAAGGTGAAAGTAAAGGCAAGCAACAAAATCAAGGCGCAGACTAGCCGCATTGTATCAAGTTTTAAAGCACAAACAATAGTGAGTTCTGTAGTGCGCGAGTTCTGTGGCCACAAAGATGGCATCTGGCAGGTGGCTGCAAAGGTTGGTCAACCAATCATCGGAACAGCGTCTGCAGACCATACTGCATGCATTTGGGGTATTGAGAGTGGTCGATGTTTGTTGCAGTATCAGGGCCATGCTGGCTCTGTGAACTCTATTAAATTTCATCAAAATCGAGATTTGGTTTTAACAGGAAGTGGTGATGGTACTGCACATATATGGCAGGCAGCAGTCAATTGGGAAGTACCCAAGTAAGTTGTTAATAAAATATTAACATAGTTAATACTGATGTAAATTTATATGAAGTGACACGTTATTAAAAGGGATTGTTCTTTAGGAAAGGGCATTCATCTGAGGAGGAACTGGACGAAAGCGATGAACAAATCGAAGATCGTGACCGGGTGGATACGTTACGTACTCCGCTTTGTGAGTTTACTGGCCCTGGGGGTCATTTGTCCGTTGTAGTGGCCGCTGATTGGTTGCCAACTATGGATCAAATAATAACAGGAAGCTGGGATCGTACAGCAATTCTTTGGGATGTTGAAACTCGTGAACCTCTTCAACCTCTAACAGGCCACGATCACGAATTAACTCATGTTTCAGCACATCCGACTCAGCGAATGGTAGTAACTGCTTCACGTGACACAACCTTTCGTTTGTGGGATTTCAGAGATCCAATACCAGCTGTTTCAGTGTTTCAAGGACACACAGAGACTGTGACTTCGAGTGTTTTTGCACGCGATGATAAAGTGGTTTCTGGCTCTGACGATCGTACCGTAAAGGTCTGGGAATTACGAAACATGCGGTCGGCACTAGCAACTATTCGCACAGACTCTTCTGTAAATCGTCTTGCTGTATCAACTGGAGGCATCATTGCTATACCCCACGATAATCGTCAGATTCGACTATTTGACCTAAACGGTCAACGTGTAGCAAGACTACCTCGCACTAGTCGACAGGTAAACATTGGCTTCATAGATATAAAAAACCTCGTTTATTGTTATTTTTTTATTTCAGGGCCATCGACGAATGGTATCCTCTGTAGCTTGGGCTGAAGAACCACTACTGAATTGTGATTTGTTTTCATGTGGATTTGATCGTCGCGTGTTTGGCTGGTCCATATTACTACCAAAGGATAATTGAAAACGAATTCAAATATCGATCTAAACGGTTTAAAAATATTGAAATATTCGAAGTATCAAATTAAAGTTGACTAGTCTTGAGTTGCGTGAAAATGTAACAATTTAGAATACTCCCATTGAAAGGTCCTTTCATTAAATAACATTAAATTTTATGAGTATTAGGGCTTTAGTCCACAAAACAACACGAGATGTTTATTGTTGTTGTCAGTCTGTTTGTTGTTCGAATCTGAATGAATTTGAAGACACATCCACAAAATATTACGGAAGTAATTTGGTGCTTTCTGTTTATATTAAAGAAATATCACACTTCTGATTGTCTTTACAATGAAACTGATCTGTAGGTTCACTCAAATAAGTGTTAAGCTTTTTGTTTTCTTGGTAATTATTATGTAAATATGTAGAATGAACTCAATATTTCCTTTTTTGACTACTAATAAAAGTTTTTAGATGTGTGTATTGTACTAAATGTTTTTTTTTATTATTTAGTAGCAATTCAAGATGTTTCAGTGAATTGTTTATTAATATACATTCTGGGATACAAATGCATTGCGTTCAAAGTGCATGCTTATCTTAGTTTCACAAACTTAATAGCCAGAAGACCAATAAGGATACCCACCTCTAGGATTATTATTAAAATAAGAATTATTTTATTGTACAATACTTCGCGCCGAATCTTTCGTATTATAGCACGCGACTTTGAAATATCCTGGTCGGCATCTTCTAGGCGACGCGTGGACCGAAGGAGAGATTCACGTTGTTCACTGAGTTCAGAGAGTACCTGGTGAATTAAAACGATTATTCAAATATTCCCTACAAATGCATATTTGTTACTTCGGTCCCTATTTGTTCCGACTCAATAGCAATTTGTTGGGATCGCTGAATGCTAGCGCCAGTTCGCTCTAGTGCGTCGTAGGTACTGGCCACCATCTGTTCCTGACGGCCGCCTTCATCGTGGCTGTGCCAATTGTTTGCAGTGGACATTACTGGCCTGTTTAAATGCGTCTTATCTCTCTGGTTTCTAAGGATAAAAGAAATAAAGATAAAATAAATAAAACACGGGAATTGTCTAACTCATGATACAATTGTACAAGGTAGTCTCGTCGGCTGTCGAAACGTTCGGGTTCGTTTTTTGATGGAAAAGGTTGTGTGCGGACGAATTTTTCAAAAATTTACAGAGCTTGTTAGCAGAGGCGAGAAAGAGACGGCATTCGAAAAAAGAGACAAAATGATGAAGTGTCGCATTGGCAGGTGTATTTATTTGGCACCTGTCAAGTGTAAAAAATAGCTGAAAAGTCCACATCTGGCGCAAACGAGCCCAAATTTGTTCAAAAGTGTCGCATTGGCGCAAAAGCGTCCTCGGCCAGAAGAAGAAGATAGACGGAAAACTGCTGTGAAATGGAGGAACTAGACATGTCACAAGGAAATGTAGTGCGACTTATGCCAAACCAATACTGCACTTGTGGTTCATAATGAATTTTAAAATGACTCAAATCTGTATAATTTCACGTGTAAATATCGCACAACTCACAAAACTTGATAAATTAAATAAATTAGGAAAACTGCAATGAATAATGAAGACAGGTATTTATTTTAGTGACAATTTCATGCAAAATAATTGAAAAAAGAAACTAAAAATTTTGAGTTGGAGCATGTTCACTTGAAATATATTGAATATTGAGTCATTCAAGCATAAAAAAATATGAAAAACAACGTTTCGCATTTGCGAGATTTGCTCAAAAGTGACAAAGTTGGCGCACAAGCGTCCGCGAAAAGTTGCCTTTTTTTCTGGCAACGGGACATGTGCCATAGAGTGCACATGGAACATAGGACAAACCACCTCCAAAATTACCGTTTCATTGACTCAATCGCGTAAGGAAGAGGAAGCAGTTTGTTTACAAAAATTCTTGGAATTTCATTGTTGCCATTAGTTCTGTTCTCAAAGCTGTTAAGTTTTACAGTGTTGCCATTCAAGTTACGATACGATTGTCTGAACTCTAAAGGATTAAAGATAAAAGAAATAAAACACGGAAATTGTCTAACTGTTGGCAAAATTAGTGAGAAAATTAGTCAACAACAATGTCAACAATGTTGGTCATAATTAATGGCGCCATGGCGTTCCAGTGGGGTCGAATCTGTGCATTCACAATAGAACAATGAACGTTGATTTTCAAAATGGTGAATAGTTAAAGTTGCTTGTTCATTCCTCCTTTAAGAAGTCAACTAAAATTAAAAATGAGTAGTCTATTAATTTTAATGTTTAACACGAGTTGAGGAGGCTTTCATTAGGTCACAAATTCCCATTTTGTAGATAAAACGCAACAGAGTGTTAGCAGAGTGCCGTAAAGATCCGGGATGGAGATTAACTGTCGTACCTGTGGATCGCTTGAAATGTGTACTGACATGATTCAGTATATTTGAAAATTTTTAATTTTGGAGCTTGCATTTATTTAATTTTAGTTTTGAAAAGATGCCAATTCAGCTATTACGTCGCCTAGGGAACTTAGTACGCACCTAACACTTACTGAAATAGACAAATAATTTAAAGAGACGTTATCCATAATTCGAAAAAAATAGCTGTAAGTATTCTGAATTATTAAAAAAAAATGGCCAGAATTCTGGCTATCGGCTCTTAGCCGAAAAATGGCCAGAAACAGCCAGAAAATGGCTGATTTGGCAACATTAGTAAGTGATAAAGTTGATCTCAACCTAAATTTAAAATTCAAAAGCGAACGAGCGCAAGTGGCAGCTTCCAGCGGCGAAACTTGGCGCAAAATAATTCCGAAAATGAATTTGAGCAAGAGATGATGTTCGCTCAATTGAGAGCGAGAGAGGATTCGTGTCATCTTTTTGTGACACGAGATTGGAGTATTGACTAAGCGCATGTTGCGCTACCTCCGCTGGCGATTTTAGCCATACCTTCGATCCACAGCAACCGAAAATCTTTCTAAACCTAGGTTTTTTTCTTCTTCTTCCACTTCTGCCGACGTCGGCCGTCACTTTTGCGTCAATTGACCCTTTTGCGTTTCTCACAAATGTTATCGCAAAATTCTTATTCGAATTTCGACGCCACTTTCAACGTAAAATGACGCAATTTCAAAATTCAAAAGCGAACGAGCGCTGGTGCTAACGGGTCGTATCTGTTTCGAAACGTTTAAACTTCTAAAGTTAACAACAGCGAGGAGTCTTGAGTTTGAACGGAATTTATCACACGAAGCAGGTAGGAGACAAGTCAAAATTGCGAGTGAAATTTAACTATCTTTTACGTTCGTGTGAGTTCAAGGCAGTGCATTTTGAGTAGAATGTTAAATATTTCGGGAGATTGCCAACTTTTGTGTACAAAGAAAAACAAGTATTTTTAGCCAAACAATATCAATTTTAAATTGTGAAATGTTAATGTGAAACTCCTGCTAGGAAAGTGTCCTTAAAGTAGATGGTTTTTTTTATAAAGTTTGCAATTTTTTGCAGTCAAAACAGGAGCACGTGATTTCTGTGTCAAAAGCGCAAATTTTTCGATCACGATTCTCTTGTTTGCGACATTCAGGCGGTCATATGAGCAGAGTATCTGAGGTTTACTTAACAAGTTATGACTATTGTCTGAAGTTATCTCCATTTGGCGCTCTGACGCTCCCAAATAGAGATACAAAGATACCTGTCAGCCAAGTTGTATCTGTGAGGAGTGCTTTGGTGTATTTCTGTGTGCGTGCGTATCTCTACAGTAGCTGTCATTGTCACGCACACAGCAGTTCGTGAGTGTGTGTGTGTGTGTGGGTATGAGTATTCTCATGTCAGTGGCGTTTTGTGATATTTATACAACTTGGGAATCGCAATCATGTGATCATTAAAATCATTGGAAATTGCATTTTTCCTAGTGGAGTTATCAACCAAAACTATCGCTCCGTTGGTCAATTAATCTAATTATGTGTTATTGTGAAAGTCAAATGTATAAATTATCTTTATTGAACACAGGCCGGATTAATGTGAAGACCCGTAGAATTTCTATTGAAAAGCCATAAGAGATAAAAACGATATTCAATTTTATTACTTCCATCGATCCTTACGTAATGGTTTTTTTCTAGTTTTTTTATAGGATTTCTAGACAACGCCCCTGCTCTTCTATTAATGTTATTGAGAGTGTATATTATTCTATTGACACTTGCTCTTTTGGCTTGTTTTTAAAACAAGCATGCTCAATAACATTTTCGTTTGTGCCGAATGTAAATTGTTGTTTTTATTAATTTCATTAGACTTTTTTAATTGTACTTGAATCAAACGAGTTTTGTATAGAACGACGAAAAAAAAAATAAATAAAAACAACAAATACAGTAGAAACTCGATTAACCGGACGAATTTTCATCGTTGTGGGAAAAATTTGTTGAAATTTTGTATCTTTTCTTGACAATTACGTAAAAAGTGGCATTTGCAAGGATGGACGAAGTCCGGCAACATCCATGCACAACCTTTTCCAGCCGCAGCTCGCGCTCGACTCAATTGGCTCCAAGTTTGCGTGGCTTTGGCGGGACACAATCTTGACCAGCCACTATCTACTAGACTTGAAAATCCAAAATTCTGTAACAAATCTTTGAGAAATCTTTTCATACTTAACGAAATTCATTAATATCGCATGATCTTCAACAGATCTTTAACAAATTCTGAGCGGGATCGTTTTGTTTTCTGTTGACAAATTACAAATTACAAATTTTTGGTAATTTTCGGTAAAATCGGAATTATTTTGCGACAAGTTTCACCGCTGGAAACCGCCACTTGCGGCAGTACAACGTGGAGAGCAAGGCCCCGCCCACTGAAATTTAAGCGAGATACTCCAATTTAAGCGCTTAAATTCGGCAATTTTGGTGGAGTTATTTTTTTCTTTCTGCATTGAAATGCTCTATGTTTCCAGGCGATACATGAAAACATAGCCAGCACAACAAAAGTTCGCGATTTTGAATTTTTTTGAAAAAAGTGAGCTGAAAATTGGAAAGTGAGGGGAATTGAGCGCTGAGCACGCTATAGGGGTGCCCGGGGCACTTTTCTTGATTTTTTGTGGTTTTATTTGGAAAAGAGCGTAAAAAACAAAAAGAGACAAGAAGAGATAAAAAAAGAGTGATTTAGATAAATTTCTTCTCTTTACGGCAATAAGGATTAGCGGGACCTCAACTCCAAAAGTGCTGCCATGTGACGATAGAAATTTTGGTTTTTTTGTGTTTAATTTCGGCAGAAGCATAAATTAATTGAATTGAATTAAAGATAACAAAGCAGAAAATAAATGGCAAAGCGTGAAAAAAGACATAATAACGAAGAAATTTGTGGTTTAGGTGCAATGTGTTCGAGAAAGGACACAAATCAGACAAAACGAAATTGTGGTGCAGTACTGGCACGCTCATTTGAAAATGATCAGTGTTAAATTGTCGTATGTGCTGTGTTGAGCTGCGTAAAATAGGCGATCTCTTGCGTCGACCAATAAACGCAAGCCCCAGGAATTCACCGTTTTCTGCAAGCGACCCCAAACGTAGAAAATTTGCTACATTTACACGAAGATTTTTCATTCAGTTCGCAAAATCGTCTGGTCTCCCCGGATTGAGAATTCATATATTTTTGTCAGCAATAAAGTGTCGTATGTGCTGTGAGCAAGTGTCTAACATATGCGATCTTAGCAATTAAAAAGCCGTCCAATAACGAACTGGTGGTGGTTTTTCGCACAAGGATCGGAAGCATTCGTGCTTCGGTGATGGAAAGTTGTGTTTGCGCATGAAGTTAGTTCGACGTCACTAACTCGCCGGACACGGTTTTTTTGCTTTGAATAAAAATTGATTTGAATGCAATCGATTATTCGGAATTTTAATTGATCCCGATAATCGAGTTTCTACTGTATATGAAATGAGCAATTGAGTACAAAAAATAAAAAACAAATAAAAACAACAAATGAGAGAAACTCGAATAATTATTCGAATGAGAGAGCGTTGGAGCAGTGCACGCCCGCGCGCCCGGAGCGAGAAAATACATTCAAAACAACGAAACAAAATAGAAAGAAAAAAAAAAAACGGCAAACACATTCCGAAAGTGGCCAGCGCGAAGGCAACAAATTAAAAAAAAAAACATAGCACGTTGCAGTTGTTGTTTTGAAGTTGAACTGGTTACAAGTTGTTGCGTGCTGTGGTGCATTACGTAAAGAAAGTGGTGGAAGAATACTTTGGAATCACGAAATACACATTAAAAAACAAATAAGAAGTGTGCATATTGCAAGGAGTGCCAAGTAGGTAGCCGTAGGTGATTCGCGTGTTGTGATATTTACAATTATAAAGATATGTACGTCATTTATCAAATGAACTAAATTTAAGTTGTACGGGAAAACATGCTATGGATTGTTACGAAATCATGAGCGGTCAAGAATTATGCATTTCCTTTTAATTGAAAGACGATAAAGCATGAAATTCTTGATGATTTCAGGGACTTGAGTAACAAGTTTTACCGCGCGTGTTCCTCGTTTCCAACGCTCCTCCCGTTCATCTGACGTAAATAAGCAACAATCGCAAGACGAGAAGAACAGAAATTTGATAAAACGAAGAAAAACAACAATAAACCAATTTGAGCGGCTGAGTAAATTGATAAACAAATAAAAAAGAAACTCACAAGCAGAATATTTTAACTCGTAGGCAATTTGAATTTCATGTCTAAATAACGTGGAAAAAAAAGAAACAAATTTCTCAAGTTTCTCAATACTACAGAGCATGTGCAAACTTTCAATTTAATATTGTATTACAAAAAATAAACTTAAAGTTATAGTCAACAATTAATGTTAACTTAAACAAATAGTTAACAACGAAAGCAATTGAGGACGCTGTGTCGATCATGAGTACATTCTACATGTTGTTCATAAAAGACCTTGTCATTATTTACACAATGTCTTTCAACATTTGAAAATAATCGCTCATAAAATCTATTTTTGTAACGAAATTTCTTAGCTTTAAAGAACATACAAACATAAACTGCTTTTGTTCGTATATTATTGAATTTTAATGGACGCGTAAAAGTTCAATTAGATGGAGGCATTGGGCACGTTGTCTGGTCTGGTATAATTTGCACGCTAATGTTTTTCGCACTATTAATGGCGGTCAGAACGGCAACGACCGCGACTGCGGCAAATACGCCTGACGTCGACGCTCAAACGAGCGTGCCGGACGATAACGATGATGTCACAATTTGCCTTGTTCATGTTTACTCTAGCGCCCACTCATTCAACCGAAAGGTGGCTTGGAGTACGGCGGATGGGTGGTTTGAGTTGAATTGGGTTGGTTTGGTTTGGTTTGAATTGCAAGGGTCATGGAAGTCAACTCAACAACGCGCTTGGTAGCAATGCATGCTGCTTTAATTAAATCACGCATTAATCACTCGTATTATCAGCATTACCGCTATAATGTATTTGTAAATATACTCGATATAGTTGCGGTCGCTTCTCTTTGATAAATTTGTAAATATTATCAGTTCACTTGGTTAGCCAAATGTGTGCTCGATTCGAGTTTAGTGTGTCATTTGCTAACTCATAGCGTGACTCAAGCAAACGAGAGCCTTTCTGTGTTAGTGAGCGTGGCAGTCGGCTCAACTTAATTGTCACATGACTAGCATAATTGGCAAGCAGTCGTGGGGCCAATTAGTTTATTTGTTTCTAGAGTACAGCTTAGCGTGTAAACTTTAACAACAATCATAACTTAACAATAACTGAAGTACTCAATGATCAGTTCGTAAGATTGCTGGTGTTGGTCATCTAATTACTAAATGAACAAGTCGTTCAAGTGATGAAAAAAACGATTTTAAACTAAGGCAAACTAAAATAGATAGTAACAAACAGACAACTAAACATAAATAGAGATGTATGTATATACATACGTACGTACATACATATGTATGCTTTGCATACCAATCGCGTTCGTCAAGAGAAAATCTATCAACATACTTACATACATACAAATGTGTATGTATGTTTGGATATGTTTTATTTATTTAATTTTTTTATTTTTATTTTTTTTTTGGGTCTATATTGTGTTCTCGTAAATATTCGTGTTATCTAATGCGCATAGAGAAGATGCTCCGAGGCCAGACATAATCAAATCAGTGCCGAATTCGTTTTTAATTATGGCCCGTCTGCTTTCAACAGACATATTCATTTTTGTGCGTTGTCGCTTTTCTTTTTTACAGGGGACGTAAGAAGCCATCAAGATGGGGGACTTGTTCCGTAGTGAGGAAATGGCTTTGTGCCAGATGTTTATCCAACCCGAAGCAGCGTACACGTCTGTTTCGGAACTGGGCGAAACTGGTTGCGTGCAATTTCGCGATGTAAGTTCCGTTTGAACTGCTAATTCAAAAATTTTGTGTATTCCTTTTTCGCCTTGTTTGTTTCCAGTTGAACAGTGGTGTGAACTCTTTCCAACGCAAGTTCGTAACCGAAGTCAGACGTTGCGATGAGCTTGAGCGCAAAATACGCTACATTGAGACCGAGATAAAAAAGGATGGCATTCTTCTAGCTGATATTATTGACGACATTCCACGTGCGCCAAATCCCAGAGAAATAATTGACCTTGAAGCTCACCTAGAGAAAACGGAGAACGAAATTCTTGAACTTGCGCAGAATGAGGTCAATCTTAAGTCCAACTACTTGGAGCTGACCGAACTACGGAAAGTACTTGAGAATACTCAAGGTTTCTTCTCCGATCAAGAGGTCCTTAACTTGGATAGCAGCAATCGTGCTGGCGGCACTGATGAGCTAAATCCGCAAAGTCGTGGTCGTTTGGGCTTTGTGGCTGGTGTTATCAACCGTGAGCGTGTCTTTGCCTTTGAGCGCATGTTGTGGCGCATTTCACGTGGTAATGTTTTTCTCAAGCGTTCCGATTTAGATGAACCCCTAAACGATCCAAGCACCGGTCACCCGATCTATAAGACCGTTTTCGTTGCTTTCTTCCAAGGCGAGCAACTTAAAAATCGCATCAAAAAGGTGTGCACCGGTTTCCATGCCTCAATGTACCCTTGTCCTAGTTCGCATGCTGAACGGGAGGATATGGTGAAAAATGTACGCACTCGTCTAGAGGACTTGAAGCTTGTGCTGAGCCAAACTGAAGATCACCGAAGTCGTGTGTTGGCCACGGTTTCCAAAAACTTGCCTTCATGGTCCATCATGGTCAAGAAGATGAAGGCCATCTATCACACTTTGAACCTGTTTAACATGGATGTGACTAAGAAGTGCCTAATTGGGGAGTGTTGGGTTCCTACTAAGGATTTACCGGTTGTACAGAAGGCGTTATCTGACGGTTCTGCAGCAGTGGGTAGCACAATTCCATCATTCTTGAATGTTATCGACACAAACGAGCAACCGCCAACATTTAATCGCACTAATAAGTTTACACGCGGCTTCCAAAACCTTATCGATGCATATGGCATCGCTTCATATCGCGAGGTTAACCCGGCACTTTATACGTGTATAACATTCCCATTCTTGTTCGCCGTTATGTTTGGTGATTTGGGACACGGTTTAATTTTGATCCTGTTTGGCGCATGGATGGTTTTATGTGAGAAAAAATTAGCTCGTATTCGTGGTGGTGGCGAAATATGGAACATCTTCTTCAGTGGCCGTTACATCATATTGCTCATGGGAATGTTCTCATGCTACACTGGATTTATCTACAACGACGTTTTCTCAAAGTCAATGAACATCTTTGGTTCACGCTGGCGCATACTTTACAACACTACAACGGTGACATCTAATCCCGCGCTCCAATTACCGCCAAAGTACTCTGTGAACGGCACGTATCCTATCGGCTTGGATCCCGTTTGGCAGTTGGCCGGTAATAAGATTATTTTCCTCAATACATACAAAATGAAGTTGTCCATTATCACTGGCATCGCTCATATGGTATTCGGTGTTTGCTTGTCTGTCGTCAACTTTTCTCACTTTAAGCGACGTTCAAGCATCCTTCTCGAGTTTGTGCCACAGATACTGTTTCTGCTCTTGTTGTTCGGCTACATGGTGTTCATGATGTTCTTTAAGTGGCTGCGCTATAGAGCCGATACTTCTTACCAGCCCGACACTCCTGGCTGTGCTCCCTCTGTACTGATCATGTTTATAAATATGATGTTATTCAAAGAGTCAAATACCTTAAATGGTTGTGATCCGTACATGTTCCCAGCGCAACCAGCTGTGCAGAAAGCGTTCGTATTTATTGGGCTCTTGTGCATCCCTTGGATGTTGATGGGCAAGCCATTGTATATTAAGTTTACGCGCAAGAGCAAAGTTCACGTGAGTAGCAATTGATGAAGAATTTTTTAGACAATATATCTAATTATCCATTATTTTATAGGCCAAACATAATGGCGAGCTGACAGGCAACATGGAAATGGCGGATGGTGAGACACCTTTGCCGACAGGATCATCCAATCAAGATGAAAGTGGTGGCGGTGCTCATGGTCACGATGATGAGCCAATGGGAGAAATTTGGATTCATCAGGCCATTCACACCATTGAATATGTGCTCAGTACAATCTCTCACACTGCTTCTTATCTGCGTCTGTGGGCTTTATCGTTGGCGCACGCACGTAAGTCTTTTTTAGTCGTGACTCACTATTAAATATAACAAATATATATTTATATGTATTGCATATATCTATTCTAGAATTGTCTGAAGTTTTGTGGAACATGGTGCTCTCTAAAGGTCTAAGGATGTCCGGTGTTGGCGGTGCTATTGGCCTTGTCATTATCTTTGGCGCCTGGGGTTTATTCACATTGGCCATTCTGGTCATGATGGAAGGACTTTCGGCATTCTTACACACCTTGCGTCTGCACTGGGTTGAGTTCATGAGTAAATTCTATGAGGGCGTAGGTTACGTTTTCACACCCTTCAGTTTCAAGGCAATTCTTGAAGGCGAGGACGAAGAATAGTCGCACCAAGCGCCGGTTTAAATATTCTTTTTCAAATTTATAAGAGAATATATATCCGCCTGTTTTTGTTAATTATTAATGTCTTGTTTTCAGTTATTTCAATTCTATTCAATTTTTTAAACAATTCAAATCAGTATTGTACAGTGTTCCGACATAATCTCCCAAATTTGCTTTACACCATTGTGGCCTTTGGCAAAATAAATGTTTTGCCCGTTTCATTAAAATTTGTTAAATTCTGAGACTAAGCAATATTCTAATATTCATAGTTAAAGTTAATAAAATATAAAGAAAGAGCAGTAAATCTAAAGACTTATTTTTTCACTTACCTTGATAACGTTTAACAGCGTCGATACTTGTGTTGTGACCATTTTAACTTAATAGGAACGACTGAACGCTCGATCGTCAAACGAAATCAAAATTGGGTGCAAATAGAAATGAATTTTTTTTTGTGATACTTTGTAATTAGATTTTAATACTTTACTGTAAATGCCATTGGAATCGTCAAACATCAATTAGATTAATAGACACCATGTGAGCGAAGTCAAAGTAAATAATTACGGACCAGATAAGGTACGACGATACTCAAAAGAAATTGTAATCAGTGCAACGATTCGATCAATTTGATGAATTATTTAATTAGTTCTTCAATCAGTTTATCCAAAACATGTGTCAAAAAAGATAAGGAAGTCAGTTGATTACAAGAAAACTTTGACGAACTCAGATCAGTTCGGACCACGAAACCAAACGGTACTGTCGTGGAAGCTCTTTCCTTAAAGGATAAGTAACTGAAAGGACTTCAGGATGGGGTCTATATTCCGTAGCGAGCAAATGTCGCTAGTGCAGTTGTTTCTGCAGCCCGAGGCGGCATACGAGACAATTTCCAAACTTGGCGAGGCTGGTTGTGTGCAGTTCATTGATGTAAGTTGAATTTTAAATTCTCGCTAGGTAAAGTTTTATGTAAATCGTATTCAAATGACCAGATGAACGAGGGAGTAACTATGCAATTGCGTAAATTCATTGGTGAGGTGCGTCGGTGCGAAGAAATGGAGCGAAAAATTCGCTACATAACAACAGAGCTCGAGAAAGATGGCTTTAAAGTGGTAAACATGGTCGATGAATTTCCAGACGCTCCAAAACCAAGAGACATTATTGAGTTAGAAGCGCACTTGGAAAAAACTGAGACCGAAATAATGGAGTTAGCCGCCAACAATGTTAACCTTCAGACAAATTATCTGCAAATGAGTGAAATGATTGAGGTGCTTGAAAAAACAGAGGAATTCTTTCATGAACAGGAATCACACAACTTCGATGTGAATCGCCATAATGTGCGTGCCGATCCCGAAGGAAATCGTGGCCGTTTGGGTTTTGTAGCTGGTGTTATTAATCGAGCACGTGAATACGCATTTGAGCGTATGCTATGGCGCATTTCGCATGGAAATGTCTTATTGCGACGTTGCGAGCTCAGCGAACCTCTAAAAGACCCAAAAACTGGGGAAATTGTTTATAAAAGCATATTTGTTGTCTTTTTCCAAGGGGAACAATTACAAGCGCGTATCAAGAAGGTATGTACGGGATTTCACGCCACCATGTATCCATGTTCAAGTTCACACGAAGAGCGAGTTGAGATGGTACAGGGTGTTCGCACACGCTTGGAAGACCTGAAGAATGTCATAAGCCAAACCGAGGATCATCGCAATTGCGTTTTGGCCGCAGTATTAAAGCAGCTGCCCTCTTGGATAGTGCAAGTTACAAAAATGAAGGCTATCTACCACACGCTCAACTTTTTCAATGTAGACATGACCGCGAAGTGCCTTATTGGCGAGGGCTGGGTTCCAAAGTTTGAGCTCGCCACTGTCGAACAAGCGCTGAGTGAAGGTTCATCTGCGGTAGGCAGTACCGTGCCGTCATTTATTAATGTACTAGACACGAAGAAGGATCCACCTACCTATTTTCGTACAAACAAGTTTACACGAGGCTTTCAAAATCTTATCGATGCTTACGGCATTGCCAATTATCGTGAGGTAAATCCAGCTCTCTACACGTGCATCTCTTTCCCATTCCTGTTCGCCGTGATGTTTGGCGATATGGGCCACGGCTTAATTCTATTTCTGTTCGGTCTTTGGATGGTAGTCGACGAAAAACGTTTATGCAAACGCAGAGGCGGTGAAATCTGGCGAATATTTTTTGCCGGCCGTTACATCATTTTACTAATGGGAATATTTGCTGTATACACGGGTTTTCACTACAACGATATGTTTTCGAAATCGCTCAATGTGTTTGGCACACACTGGCGCGTACAATACAACAGGACAACGGTCTTAACAAATCCAACGTTACAAATGAGCCCCACAACAGATACTCGCGGTGTCTATCCAATGGGTGTCGATCCCATTTGGCAATCGGCCGCTAACAAAATCATTTTCCTTAACTCCTTCAAAATGAAACTCTCCATAATTTTTGGTGTGTTGCATATGGTCTTTGGCGTTAGTTTCTCCGTAGAGAATTTTGTTTATTTCAAAAGGTACTCGTATATATTCCTGCAATATATACCACAGGTCTTGTTCTTGCTGTTACTTTTCGGTTACATGGTATTCATGATGTTCTACAAGTGGGTGAAGTACTCTCCCACAGCTACCTACGAGCCCGACACTCCCGGATGTGCACCTGCGGTGCTGATCATGTTTATTAATATGGTGCTCTTCAAGGATAACACCGCGTTAAAAGGTTGCGACGCAAACATGTTTGAGGCGCAGGCGACATTGCAACCGATTTTGGTTATCGTGGCTCTTATTTGCATTCCGTGGATGCTTATAGGCACACCTGTTTACATACGATTAATGAGAAGCCAAAGATTTAAAGCATTTTGTGCTGCAGTTAAGAAATTCTTTAAGACAATCTTTGGTTATTTAAATCCAATGAGATTTTGTAAACACTCAAAATCTGACAATATCGATTTAAGTGCTGGCACGATCGAAGTCAAATCACCAGCCACCGAATTCGTTGTCGAAACGATTGAAGTAAACAATGGCGAGATCATTGTCACTGAGCTCGGCGAGGCACATGAAAGTGGTGGTCATGGCCATGAAGACGAGCCAATGAGCGAGATTTGGATACATCAAGCCATCCACACCGTTGAATACGTGCTCAGTACAATCTCGCACACGGCTTCCTACTTGCGACTGTGGGCGTTGTCCTTGGCACACGCTGGTATGTTACATATGACACAAATATTTTATATTTTATGAATGATCGAACCTTTATGTAACTTTTCAGAACTGTCAGAAGTATTGTGGACCATGGTGCTTTCCAAAAGCTTACAGTTCAATGGCTATGTTGGTTGCATAATAGTCTTCCTCATCTTTGCTGTTTGGGTGTTCTTCACTATAGCCATTATGGTCATGATGGAGGGTCTTTCAGCCTTCTTGCATACTCTGCGTCTGCATTGGGTTGAGTTTATGAGCAAATTCTTTGAGGGCGTCGGTTATGCCTTCCAACCATTCAGCTTCAATGCCATAATATTAGCCGAGGATGAGGATGCATAGGCGATCCCATTCATCAGCCACTAATTGCGCTTAATTTAATTGCCAATAAGTATTGAGTTGAATAAAGTTAACATAAATAGCATGAAATGAACTTGTCAATATTGACCGAATTTTGAGAAATTGAGACATGTCAGCATGTTTGCTTTCATGAACTCTTTGACTAGCAGAACTAACCTTCCGCGACCGCGAATTAATGCAATCTCAG
Organism: Phortica okadai; assembly: GCA_034638295.1. NCBI lineage: Eukaryota > Metazoa > Arthropoda > Insecta > Diptera > Drosophilidae > Phortica > Phortica okadai. The sequence continues at coordinate 316,183 of CM067849.1, read as the reverse complement.
CAACATTTTTCAAAATGAGTTCACAGTCAGCCAGATGTTATGGAATTCAAAACTTCTTATAAAAAACAAAAAAAAAAAAAATGGTGGAAACTTGAATAAGCGAATTTGGGTTGGACAAAGGTTATTTAGCAATGCCATTTCGACTCAAGCAGCTTAGTTGCATTTATTACACGGTGGCGAGCGGTTCTTGATCCGCGATAAATGTTTAATTTTTTTAGTTTGCTATCATGTACCGAAGGACGTTTTTGTTGCTGTCCATTTTAGTGCTTACCCTTGGTGGTCTCGTGTTAGCGGATTCGATTGTGCAGCTAAATGTGAATCGTCCCTACAACGATGTCAATGAGCATTTCATCAGTTTCGCAGTTAGGCCGGAAGACCTCTACGAGGCACTTGATGGTCCAAACAGGAAATCATTAACGGCAATGGCGGCTATGATGGGCGATGCTCATTTAAAATTTGTAGGCGACTTCTATTTTGCAGCAAGTTCGGACCGTAAATTTCGCAACCCGACAAAAATCATTTGGAAGGGTTTCAACCGCTGGACGCGGTAGGTACATCAATCGTTTGATTAAATTATATAGCTTTACCTTTTGTTTGTCGAAATCATTGAAGTGCCGTGAATTGGACTATGATAATACCCGTACCTTATTCACCAAGCGGTTGGGATTCCGTTCTTGCACTAAAGATATTGAATACCTCATACATGGTGGGTATAACTGATTGCATCTGGCAATTGGGCACAGATTTCGGTACCTCTAGGGCCAAAGACTACGTGACTGAGCTCGATACGCTTAAACTGATGGTGGACGCTTTTCGGCCATATGTTGATGATTGGAGAATAATGGGTGCAGACATTTCCGCTGGAAGCAGTGTCGAAGAGACTAAACGCTATGTAGAACTGTCGAAGGATTTAAATACAGCCTACGGTTGGACGCAGTAAGTTTTGCTTCTATAATTTTCGAATACAATAAAATAATATTTGTTGTTAGACCGCCTAACGTATTGCCAAAGACAAGTCTCGGCAGTTACATATTTGGTACCGACCCAGCATTACGCTCCCTGCTTAGCCAACGTGTACCTGTGTGGTTGAGCGTGCCACCTCGAGACCGAGACAATTCCCTTGGCAAACGTTTGGCTGGTGATGAGACCACGGACGCCTTGCGTTGGGCTCAGACTCTTGGTGACGCTGCCAGCAGTGGCTTTGACGTTATTTTCAAGCATATGACGCTGTCTGATTGGGAGAGACCCAGCTATAGTTTCTATGTGACCGCACTTTTCAAAAAGGTTATGGGATCCCGAGTCTTTCCTGCACGCCCATTGAACGTTTTTGCGCCGACCAACAAATTATACACGCACTGCGCAAGTGCTGTCTCGGGCGGCATTGCCTTTATGGTAGTCAATACAGAGGATCAACCGCTGACGATCACTGTCCGCAGCATGAACAAACTGGCTAGTACTGGAGAATTCTGGCAATATGCGCTCACCTCGGAACGGGGCAGAATTATGCTCAACAATGGCAGACTTTACTTAAATTCTACGCTAAGGCCGCAAATCAAATTGAAAAGTCCAGAAAAACCGCTGCAACTTGTAACGCCCAGCATGTCGGTGAGTTTTTGGGTTTTGCCAAAGGTTAATCTCGAGCACTGTCAGTTCACGGAGATCGAGGCGGAGGATGTTAGCCACGAACTTTTGGAAGAACGTGAGAAGCCCCGTGACAAACTCTTGCAAAAACTAATAGAAGAATCATCCGTGTCGCGGAGCTCACTGCAGAGCGCAATAAATCGTAACAGACGCTTTGTGTTAGAGGATCAAAATGAACCTCAATCATTTTTACAAAAACTTCTTCAACCGTTTAACATGGCGCCTGACCCGCCAGTATCAGTGCCGGCGGAACCAAAGAAGCGTAAAGCAGCGGAAGAACCGGCGCTGCCAGTGCGTCGCCGCGAAGCTCTCTCATGGTTACGTCATGTTCTGGATCAAACGAGGGATGTGGCCAGTTCAAGTTTCTTGAAGCGAAGAGCCCGTAGTGCTGAGAATTATTCGGGGCCATTATTCTACAACAAGCACGGCAAGAAATCGACATTCACAAAAAAAATTACTGAAATTAGAAGGCCAGAGCGAAAAACCAAACCAATTTTCGATTTGTCCGAGTTTGATGAAGAGGAATTCTTTAAGAAAATCGATGAGCAGAGTGAACCAGAGTACATTCGACCGCCGGAGGGTGATGTACATATGAAGGTAATTGAATCAATGGATGACGATGAGGAGGAAACTGACGCGACAATCTCTAAGAAAAAACCGACATCTAAGAAGAACTTTAAAATTGTTGATCAAAGTGTGGATTCCGATGGTGGCGAAGAGAAGTCTGGTGGAATCCTGCCAACTGAGTTCTACGAGGCTTTGCCCAGTAGCATTTTTAAGCCTCATAAGCCAATAAATATAGGAGCAGCTTTAAACTCTTTACTCTTTCCGGAACCTTTCTCAAAGAAGATAAGCAAAGATAAAGTAAAGGCAAAGTCTTTAGTACCCAAAACAGAAGTCAATTCGGATGTGGAGGAGTTACGTGGCACACATTTTCCAAAAGGCAATGGTGGGCGATTAGCAGAGGACTTTTTGCAAGTTCAGAAAGAGTTAGGCAAAAAATTCCTCAGTCATATTGCGCAAGCAGAAAGAAAAAAGACAACACTAGAAAGCCAACAATACACGGGCAGTCTCGAACTAACCACAGAGCTTGCACCGAAGTTGTCAAGTAGTAAGACAAAAGCGAAGCAAAAGCTCAAATCAAGCTCAAAAAGAGTCGAATACATAAACGACGATATAAAGAATTACTTTAAAGATGACGATGAGGTCTACGCAAAGTCAGATAATAATAAGTCCAATGACGATAGAAAGGAAAGCGTGGAACAGACAAAGTCATGGTGGGATTTAACATCACTACGCCGAAAACGTGCATTGTCCTTTGATATAGCTGAAAACTCACTTCACACGAACATGATCGACAAGGAGGATGATCTTATACCACTAGGCCAGGTACTGCCCGAAGACCGTCGATATTTTCAATATCATGTAAGTGCCACGACCGATGTAATAACAAAGTCAATTATGGAGACCACGGAAAAGCCAGCAAATGGCACAAAAGGTAAAGACACTACATTTCCAGACAAACTGATGGCTGCCGTGAAATCGAAGGTATCAAAGTTCATGAACATTATAACGCGTCATGTTAACGAATGGTATAACACGCTAACCAAGCATGCAGAAGCCGAACTAGTTGGCCAGTTCACAACTACAGTTGCTAATCCTGTTGAAATGACCACCTTGGCCAACATCATACAGTAAAAGAAAAAAATATTAATAATATAATATAATACATTAATTTTATTTTACTTTCCACGTATGAATTAATTTTTAAGTTTAGAACTTTACAATCGTTTCTGTAAATACGCATTGATGAAAAGTTGAATCGTTATCAAATACGAATATTTCTGCTGTTTAATGTATGTACATAAATAAATATGTTTTTTGTTAAAATTGAAATAAAATATAATTGCAGTGGCAACGAAAGACTCAAGCGAGAAACTTGCTCGTCAGCCTTTGTTATTGTAGACGAAGAGATAGTTGGGAAGCTCAAGACCAGCAAATGATTACATGGGAAGCGTCAGGAAAAATTATCAGACGTTACTTAAACTCAATAGGTCGGCAAACATCAGCAAGCAAGCAAAAGTAAAAGAAAAATCGGGGAGAATTACGACAAAAACTGAGTGCATCGCTTGCCGTTTGCTGGCATTGACTTGGCCAAAAAGAGACTCTAAAACCTGTGCGCTCTAAGAGAAGACTTAATTGTCGAGTCAGCGACGCATAGCAATGCAAAGCTGAACAAAGCTCAGCTCAAAGTAAAGCAAAGCTTTGTGAGCGAACCGAAAACCTGCTCTAAGCAACATTAACATTATATTGAACAAAAAAATGACTCCACATAATAATAATAATAAAAATGAAGACTAATATCTCAACAGCCTCGCGCTGCTCACACCAATCAGTCTCAGAGAAAACGTTCAAGGCGAAGGTTGTATCCACGACATCGAAGTAGAAGTACAAAAGCTATCCGGTATTTTTCATTACCAATTTTGTTTAATTAGCTAAAAGAAGAAGGTAACTATACAAAAAACGCAACGAATAAAATCGAAATATGTTTAGCTTGCTTTACAGCCAAGTCAAAAACATTTCAAACTTGCTTAAAAACGCATTCTTTGCTTTTGAGTAAAACGGCACCTCGAAATGTCAGTGGAGTAGAGAAAAGCAAAAGCAGCAAAAGAAAATAAATAAAGAAAGAAAGAATCAAGGCCTGAAGCATGTGAAACCGAAGACGCGTCTTTTAAACTCACTGAAGTGACGTGTACAAAACGCTTTTTACTCTTTGTTGTCTTTTCGAGGCCGAGACCGAGACAAAGTGCCAGCCAATGAATTTTACATTTCTACATTCAATATTTCGTAATATTATTTCGTATTTGTTGAAACCTTAGTTTTGAAAAAGTGAAAGTGATTCAAATCGATTTAATGATTGACCCCTTTGATCAGTAACATGCGAATTGGTATTGTCTTTGGGCTAGACGAGCCATATACATATGTACATAAGAAAGAAGCAAAGTCTGCGTTCCGTAAACTTGTTCGATTAACTGTTTAAAATTCATATTGAAGTGAAAAGAAATTTTGTTGTTGGTTTTATTTTTATAATTATAAAGTGGACCTTGGACTTTTTTTGTGTTATATAATATACTTAACAATATCTCCCGATACTTTTAGAGATGGGATTTTTAGGTTGGTTGCCAAATGATAACTACATACGCGACTTTTTTACAATCGCATTCTGCACTTCGATCATAGCCACCCTGCTAAGCATTCGTTTCTATTTGCGAATAACTGCTGGCAGATATTTCTCTGAGGTAACACCAACCTCGCCCCATTTTGCAAATGCCACCCTTAAGCCCTAAATAACTTCCGCTGCTAATAACGTTAAAAAGTTTCTTTCTTTAAATCCTGAATTTTCAAATTTCAATTGATGCTTTTGAACTTTCGTTGTTGCTGATCTTGATATTTATTATTAAAAAAAATCAACTACAAAGTTCAGAATATTATAATAGTACATTATTTGTATTTTGTGTTTTTTTAAGCAATAAAATTAAATAAGATGACGCGGTCAGTTTATTTGCACTAACAAGCTTTACTCAGAAAGTTACAATATGTATCTACAAGTGTACTAGAATAATTATTATTCAATAAATTCAAGTGTGAATCACAGCTATAAATTATATCAATAGTTCTAAAGCATTGATTGGAATTTACTCGTTTTTCATAAGCAAAACAATTTTTGAATAAATATATACATACATAAGTTTGTATAACATTGTTGGTAATGTTTACAGAAAAAGATGGAGGGAAAGAACGTCATTATCACTGGCGCGAACAGCGGCATTGGCAAGGAAACTGCCAAAGATTTAGCTCAGCGTGGAGCGCGAGTAATCATGGCTTGCAGGAACCTCGAGACGGCAAATGCAGTCAAAGGTAAATGTGTTCAATTTGAATAATTCTTTTTTGTATATTCGTATTTCAACGTCATCCAAATTACAGAGGAAATCATCAAGGAAACCGGAAATAGTAAAATTGTGGTTAAGAAACTTGATTTGGGCTCGCAGAAGTCAGTACGAGAGTTCGCCGCTGACATTATCAAGACTGAAACAAAAATCGATGTTCTCATACACAACGCCGGCATGGCGCTGGCCTTCCGTGGCCAAACAAGCGAGGACGGTATCGAGCTAACCATGGCTACCAACCACTATGGCCCTTTTCTTCTCACGCATCTGTTAATTGACCTGCTTAAGAAGAGTGCGCCTGCAAGAATTGTTATAGTTGCATCGGAGCTGTATCGTTTGGCGTCGGTTAATTTAAACAAGTTGAATCCGATCGGTACATTCCCGGCTGCCTATTTGTATTACGTCTCAAAGTTCGCTAACATTTACTTTGCTCGCGAGCTTGCCAAGCGATTGGATGGCAGCAATGTAACCGTCAATTTCTTGCACCCTGGCATGATCGATTCTGGTATTTGGCGCAATATTCCCTTCCCACTCAACTTGCCAATGATGGCTATCACAAAGGGATTCTTCAAGACTACCAAAGCGGGCGCACAGACAACCATCTATCTGGCCACCTCCGATGAGGTAGCCAATGTTCATGGTAAATACTTCATGGACTGCAAGGAGGCCACGCTCAATGCAGCTGCTTTGGATGATGAAAAGGCGAAGAAATTGTGGGAGGAGTCGGTGAAGTTGGTTAAGCTTACGCCACAGGATCCTAAGATCTAACTGTATGAGTGCTTTACTATGTGCAATTTTATATTTTTGGTCTTCATTATTTTTTGTAATTCTAATAGTTAAGGGGAATTTCTAATAAACTATTAAATATATTCAAATAAATATAACATATTTGCATATAATTTGGAATTGTCTTATATTGTATAAGACAAGGAGGGAGCTCGAGACTTTTTTTAACTGAATATGTTTTTTTAGTCCTCGCCAAATGATTATATAGTAATAAGTGACGTCGAGGAGCTAGCCATTTTGGCAAAAGTTCAAATGAAAAAAAGTAAGTAAAATGGCTTTGTTATAAGATTGGTCAACTTATCTTTACATATGTAGCTTGTTAAGTTTGTTAAGTACACATAAACAATTATATTTTAGATTCACTCAGGGTAGAAGAAAATACCCAAGGAGAATTGCGTGACGCCTACGCGCTTAGCCTACTGTTCGGTTCGGTTGAAAGTATCAATGACCATACGACAGCCGATTTGACAGCTGGTCTAAGAACATTTGTATTAATGTCATACCAGTGAAGAAACGCCGGACTGGACAGCGACCTAAGCGCGCTTATTAAAACTGGAAGCGTCAACTGTGGCGTACTCCTGTGTTGCCTGTGGTGTAACAGAGTGACAGTTTGTGGAACTGTCAGCGCAGACATGTCCTTTTGCACGTCCGTTCAGACAGAGTTTGTGCTGTAGAGTCAGCTACTTGAGTTTCAATAGGACGCGTTTCATCAATATGTTGTGGTTGCCATTCAATGTTTCATTATTTGACTTAACTCTTGTGTTTCTTTTTCTTTGTTTTTTTATTTTTTGTTGTTGTTGTTATTGTTGTTGTCCTTAAAAACTACACTTGAATGAAGCGCGCCAAATTAAATTTGTAATCAGATACTTTTCGGAAAGGGGTCCAAAACTCAATAAACAAATAAAGTGCGTTGAGCTGCATTGCGTCTCAGTTCATGTACAAAAATAGTTGAGACGCGACATTGACAACCACTTAAATAGTTCCAGTTTGAATAAAAAACGCTCCGCTTGTATTTGCAAACGATTAGAAAATCATTTCCGCAAACAAACGCCGTTTTGCCCACGCCCGCTTTGTGACACGTTTTGGTGGTGGAAGTTCCCTATGTTGTACGCAAGACCGCAATACCAAAATTAAACTGACAGCTACAAATTATAATATTCTGAGGCTCACGCTGCTGGGCGCTGTTATCATTGATCGCACCAGCACAAGCACCAGCAAATGGCTCTTATCGCGTAATCCTTTGGATAAATATTAAATTTCAATTATAGTTATTGTGCGATTATTAGCCGCAAAATTACAGCAATCATGTGCGCTGCAAAGTAGGCAAAAGTCACGTGTCCTTGTTGGCGATTATCATTAACAACGCTACCGCAATTTCACAAAAGATAGTCCTTTTCGTATCATCAACGCCTGCTTACAACAATGGGCGTTGAAAACGGGCGGACGGGCGGTAGTCATATGTAATTTTTATCAGATTATCTGTTTGGTTGTTCCATTTAGCGTCCTTTCAACAGGTTTCCTTGAACACACTCGAGTGTGGGAAACTCATCTTTCGTTATACATATGTATGAATGTCCGTATGAAATTTACTCTTTTCGTTAACCAGTTTTAATTTTTTTTTTGGCCAAAGAATATCAATAACATGGCAGCCTATCCGATTTCATGCTGTGATTTCATGTAACGTCATATTCTCAGGACGTTAAATTTGACCTTTGATTTTGTCCTTTTTGGAACAATTGTTATGTGAATGTGTTTGATTTGAATTTTTCTGAGAAAAATTGTTTTTACATAAAAATTTCTAATATACTTACTATTAGAGATGTCATTTCAAAGGCGGTTTACTATTAAAAATATTAGCATTAAAATTTGTCTTTAAAAAAAACAAGTTGTCTTATTGCGAGAAAATAATTTATAGCAGTTGACGAGCTAAATGAATATATGTATATACATATCTACATATGTAGATACACACGTACGTATATATGCACGAAAAGCATACAGAGGAAAGTATGTGGAAACCTTAAGAATGCCGTCCGAAAAGTATTTCATTGATTTTTGAAGCCTCGACAATACCGAACAAAATGTATTTTCGCTTTGGTGCCAACAACACAACGAATGACGAACAAAAATGCGTAATACAAATACAAATCAAATACATAATTATAAGCGGTGTAAGCAAATTAAAGGGGCGATGAAAGGCGAGGCACGGCAAGGCTCTTGCAGTCAGATAGTAGATGCTCTGGCTGAGATACATTTTGGCTCAGTAAATAAAAAAACACGTGCAAATTGATTGTATAACAGGTATAATCAAAAGTACTCATAGCTTATCGTGTTTACACATCTCATTTCAATTTGTAACTGTTTCCCAGGCAACAACCCCTGGCAGGAAATGAGAAGGACTCCTCAATTGCTCTACCGGGGATGGCACTCCTCTCATGGCAACGATTTGTTTAACTTTTGGCCTCTTACTTTTGATTCAATTGACCAAATACTTATGGCCAATTATTTGATCAGCTGACACCTGTACAGATGTATCTCCCGAATGACTTTGCATTGCTTGATTTTAAGCTTTTATATTCTTATTTGGTTTCTGTAACTGATTTTTTAATAATAATACCCACTCTCTCTCTCTCTCTCTTGCTTGAGACTAATGCGATGCGACAATCAGAAGCAACCTTGTCTGTTTTTCATTGATGGGCAAGTGATCGTGTTGTCGACTGTCGACAGACAGGACAAAGTTGCTGACATGAAATCTATATGTTGTCGAAACTGGTTATCGCTATGTAGCATGACTGGGTGTGTGATATTGTTGCCACACCAACGACACCAACGACAACACAACAACATAATTTCGTGCACGTTGCTCTGCTTTAAGTTCCCATCACAAGTGCAATCTGACACCTCAGTTGCGATCACCGATCACCGAATGCCTTTACACTCAACTGGCTAAATCAAATTGAAAATTTTTTATCAATACGCGTGCGTGTGTGAACTTCTATCAATATATTTTTTTATTTTAGGCAAAAAAAATTGAATTCACGAAATGAGCAAACGATTGAATTTTATTGAAATCGTGTTCGAGGAGCATCTTTTTTTCGCTCGGCGATAACGGCTGAGCAGTCATGACACTCGCAGTAAAGAATGAAATTGTTAGTTTCTCATCTTGTGGAAATAATAGTAAGTGTTTCATAATTCCTCTCAATCGAAGATAACCGCAAAGCGAAGTATTCAATTTCGCTTATGACAATTCAAAATAAGGTACGGCTGTAAATGAACGAGTCTATTGGCAGCCGGTTGCCACCGGAGCAACGATCGATAGGCTTAGAATGAAAGAGCATCGTCTTTAGGCAGGCACTCTCACAGCCATGAGATACAAATGAAGGCGGCAGCACTCATTGGTCGAGCGCGAATACGTATGTATGTGTCTGTTTGTAGTCGCTGCGAGTTCGGTTCAATTCGCTGCAATTGTGAATGCAGCTAAAATGGAATTGTAAACGTGTACGGGGCGGTAAGGGGTTGATAGTGGTTGACGTTCTTCAGTGGCCAGACTGCTTGCTTGGCTGACTGAGTGATTGACGAATAAAAGGTGGACGGACAAACAGACAGTCAGATGAGCCAACAACTAGCAAACATGCATAACCACAAGCGAGGGAAACGTATCGAACAAACGACAGTGGTCGTGTCGTCATAAGCAAAGTCTCACTAAGCAATGCGATCAATGGATGTAACACATATACAAGTAGGCGAAATGAAATACACAGATATTCACATACATACGCTCACACACGAACACACACACTGGCTGATGGTGTCTGGTGTCGAATTGTGACAATATTGGGTGACAAATAAAAACTACCGAAGCTGCTGAGTCCATCGGGGGTAGCTTGAAAGCCGGCATACTAGTTGGTTGATGGCGGTTACTGCATAACGCGGGGGTGTCGCTGCCGATGGTGTACTCTGTATGTATGTATGTATGTAGTTGTAGTTGACACTGTTGACGTTGTCTTAAGGGTCTGTCTCTTCTTATAGCGCCAAACAATTGTTTTTGTATAATTTTTTTTTTTTTTGTTTTGTTTTTGTTGCTTGTTGTGTCCGTTGTCTTCGGCGCTCTCGCCCTTCTCTGCCATCTTGTAATTAAGTAAGTACTTTTTTTTTGTGGTTGACGCTTAGTTGCAGCGCTTGAATACTTCGGCCGCCTTTCGATATTCGCGGCGACAGTTCGAATTGAAATTAGTTGCTGTCTTCTGCTCATCGTTGCAAGTCGTCTCTTGAAAAGCCAAATAAGCTTTTGAAAAACCGAATTACGCGTAACGGTCACAATAACTGTAATAGTCGAATGTGCAAAGAATCTGTAAATTGTTGTAACTACAAGATCAGTATAGTTGTCAACGCCCACAATATTGCATACTTTCAATAAAATAACGAAAAAAAAAAAAATCCTTCGAGCGCAGTGTCAAAGTCCACAACGATCATGTCGAAATGCTTAAAAAGGTGTGATTACAGATCGTTAATTGAAAAATTCGATCCAGACAATTCTAGTTAAATCTATTGTGCTTAAGTGTATGATTCGTTTATTAAAAGTTCTATAAGATAAAAGTTGTATTAAAAAAAATCAACTTATCGTGAAACAATTCTGTTCGTAAGAAATGAAAAATTAATATAAAAAGCAAATCGATTTTTTTTTAGGTGTTACGAAACTACTCAAAATGAAACGTAGAAAAATAAAAATCAAAGATACTCTTAATACGCGTCCTGGAAGTGGAGTCATGTCATGGGATTGTTATATAAACGTTCCGAACTCTTGAAATTAATTCTGGGTGAGTGTGATATCAATTGAACTATTTTTATAAAGAAAACCTGATGCAGACACCTGGATACTTTTTAGTTATAGTTGACTTCGCTAGGTAGCATTGTTTTCAAGATCTAGTACATTTTATTGTCGAGACTCAGAAAATATAATTGCAAGTTTTGTTTTTCCCAGCACTTATCAATATTTTTAATTTGAGACCCCGAAAGAAAAAAAGGGAATTATTGCTTATACTATAATACATTTTTGTATTTTGGCGGAACACAACGATCCAAGGCGCTTAATTGACCCAGCAGAAACTCGAAATCAAATTCAGGGATCGCCTTTCAAGCTATGACTTATTAAAGATTTTGCATAGTCGGCGTTGGCCCATATTCAAATGTGCTGGATGCTGCGCTAAGTTTTCATGGAAACGACTCACGAATGAAATGGCGGTAATGCGCGCATACTAACACAGTCACAGACATCAGTGTGACTGTATATGTATGCGTGCGTACTTAAGGGTGTGGCCGAGTCCATTGGGCGGAGTTTCGCTGCCTACAGTGGTTGAAATATTTGAAAAGTGCTCTGAAATCTCATGAGGCAAATGCAAATATTTAACATTTAGATGCTGGAACAGTGTGTGGGAGCAGAATGTTTTCGGTTAGATTTGGTTTTGGTTTTGTGGTGTTACATCATCGTTTGCATGTTCGCAACTGAAAGGCTCATTTATTTCGATTTTTTACACCTGCGCAGATTCCCTGGAAGATCAAGAGGGTGGAGCTATGTACATATCGTGCGATGTCTCAAACGGAGGTCCTGTGGAACCAGAATCGGGCTACGTGCCCAACAATCCATTATTCGGCCTGGCGTTGGACAGTCCACAGGTAATTATTCGCGGACCTTTCATAATCATTTTGTTTTGAGTTAAAAAATATTGTTCATACATTTTACGTTGGAGGGATTTTCTTTAATAACTTTACTTTAATGACATCAATCTTGTGTTTACTTATCTGATAGCAAGAGTGTGCTGCATCCTGCGTCGGTTGCTTATCCTGCCAAGGAAATACCGTCCTACCCATCTCCTCATTAACCGCAAGCGATTTCGATTGTGTTTCCTGTTTCGATTCATCGGTCGGCGTTCTCGGAACTGCACAAATCCACAGCGCATCAACTCCGACGGCCAGTATCCCAGTTGGCCACAGCAACGGCGGTGGAAACGGCAGTGGTGGTGGCATTACTGGCAACAGCAGTTACTGGAACACCGATGAGATGGCTTCAACATTCCCAGGTCTTCCACCATTAGACATCGATCCCCTACCGAGCCTTTTTCCTTTTTCGCCGTGCGGTGCTTCATACAATTTCACTGCAAATCCCCACCAAGCTTCACTTTCGTACACTGTACATCCGCATCAGATGTTAGTGTCGCCTAGCGGCCACCACCATCACCACCAACAGCAACAACAGCCGATCCAAGTGACACAGCAGCAACATCAACAGCAGCAACAACAGCACCAACACCAACATCAACATCCACAGGCATCGCACGGTGGTAACGCGCTCCACAACTCCACAGCGCAAACTTGTTACTATGATCCCACTAGCTCAGCAGCAGCGGCGGCCGCGGCGGCAGTTGCCACCACAGCGCAAAGCGGCTGTGGTCAGTCCGCTGCTGCCGCCCATCCCGCGGCAATGTATCCCAGTATGAGTGTAAATGTAAGCATGAACATGACCATGCACGGCTACGGTGCTGATGGCAGCGGAATGCCAATGCAATGCTCCCAGGTTTGTATGACTGATACGACTTGAATTAGTTTGAAGAGCTTACAGTGTTTTGTTATTATATGCAGATGAACTGGACGCCACCAAATAGTTCGTCCGCCGTCAATGTGCTCTATCCACCATTGCTCAGTCCATCGCATTATCCCGCCGCGGCCACGTATTCCTTCACAGCAGACTTTCGCACACCGGGCATGCAGACGGGCAACCAAAACTCACTTGGCTCCGTCCTACCCACACTCTCCGAAGAACTAGACAAACAGTCGCCGACATCATCACCAACTTCGGCTGTTGCGGCAGCCGCTGCACGTAATTATTATGGTGGTACACAGATCGGCCAAAGCTTTACTCCGCCTACAAAAAGTCCGAACTTCAGTCAGGTTCGAGACACAAAATCATATGATAGCAGCGCTGGCGGTGGTCTCGGTTTCGAGGATGAGGAAGATAGTACCGAGGAGGGCTCCGATATGAAACCAAATCTTTGTCGGCTTTGCGGCAAAACCTATGCACGTCCTAGCACATTAAAGACGCACCTTCGAACTCATTCGGGCGAGCGTCCATATCGGTGAGTCTTAATATAGAATGTTAATATTTCTTGGCTTCCATTTTTGCATTTTCCACCGATTTATTTATATTTTATTATTATTGTTCTTTTTGCGTTACAAAAGATGCCCTGACTGCAACAAAAGCTTCTCACAGGCCGCAAATCTGACGGCACATGTACGCACACACACCGGACAGAAGCCGTTTCGCTGTCCTATTTGTGATAGACGATTCTCACAAAGTTCCAGCGTCACTACGCACATGAGAACCCACTCGGGCGAACGGCCCTATCGCTGCTCCTCGTGCAAAAAGTCCTTCTCGGATAGTTCCACACTAACGAAGCATTTGCGCATTCACAGCGGCGAGAAGCCTTACCAGTGCAAGTTGTGTCTACTTAGGTAAGCCAGATTGATGCATTGAAATGTTACATATATTTACGCCCCTTTCCAGATTCTCACAATCGGGTAATCTAAACCGGCACATGCGCGTTCATGGCACCAATAATGGGAGTAACAGCAACAACAACCTAATTACATGACAAAAGCCACGCAGTGCAGGTGGTTTTCAGCACTATCACCCCCATGCACACACCCACCCGCACACCCATGCTCACGCTCACGCTCATTCGCACATGTCCCTGGCCGCGAGCAACTATGACTACAGCAACTTTAGCATCGGTGACTATCCCCAACCAGGCGGCTCACAAAACTATTCAGGGTATTATTTTTGCGCACTCAATAAGCCAAAATTCGAGAGATTCTACTAAAACGCTCCAAGCAACGCAGCGGGCTGAAGTCCCAAACAAGAACGTTATTTCAAATGCTCAAATTCAATCAAATCAATGTTCTAAGCAAAAAATTGCAATCAATTGTTGTAAATATTCATTGTGTAACTCGTAATCGTAATTGTAGCCAATAAGTAAAAATTAGTAGTATTGAAGTTATTCATAAGACTATTACCAAGGAACCAATCGAAAATTTTTAGAATAGTAAAACACGCATAAATTTAATCCAATGTAGCCAACTGACATACATATATAGATTTATGTTCGTTTGTAATTCGTCCCTTCAGCTCCTTAAAATGTAGGCACCTGTTAAAGATCGGAAACAACTGACAATTACTCATACATATGCCATATGCATACATAGTTGTAAGAAAGGTGCTTTGACTAAGCTAGTTCATTAAAAGAATTTAATAAAAGTGTTTCTTAAATGATTCTTAACCTATCGAATAACAACACAGTGTGTCATGACTTTTGTCTCGTCGAGAAAATAATTCGGCATTACATATTTGTTTTAATCACAGAAAGAACATTGCACCAAAAACAACTATGGAGATGAGTTTGTATCGCGGTACTACTTTGGGTATCACTTTGCAGGAGACGGTTGATGAAATGCTGGAGAAGGGGTTACTTTCGGTACAGCTGGCCAAACGTGTCATGGAAGAATTTGATGATCGTATACAGGAGGTGCTGATGCAGAAAATCCCTGCCGAATGTTGTCTTTGTTTGGATGCGGAACGGATGTCAACGTATCGTTTCTTTAATAACTATTGGACGTTTGTACTCAAAGATTTGAATATTCCGGTTTTAAAGACCATCGGTAACATTGATAAATTGAAAATTGTAGCTTTTGACAGAACAATTGTAAAACAAAAGCTCAAAGGAAGACGCAAGCTGAAACAACAAGATAGATTAGCGCGCAATCGGGACAATTTCAATGATAACGACGATGATATGGACATGGAATATGAATGAAGACTTTGAAATGTGTTCTGTTGCAACCAGATGTATTTTAAAAAAAGCGTTAGGGTTCTTAACAAAACTTAGAAATGATCGATTATATAAACTGCTTCTCTATCGCCACCACAAATAGTTTTAGAGTTTTGTGTATCAAACGAGTTAAGTCCCATGCCTAGATTCGATACAAGTGCAGTGACATTAAGTCGACTTTTCGCACGTTCTCCATTTAGCCATACATTGGTAGATGAATGCTCAGCTGGATCAACGACAGAGCTGGCCTGTGACCACTGCCAAAGTTCACCGATTTCCGCAGCGCTGAATAGTTTTGTCGGGTCTTGGCGGTGGAAACCTATGTCGGTGATGGCACTGTTGTGTGCACTGAGATATGATGCTGGGAACCCAGGCTGACGTAAATCCCATACCGTAATCGATCCTTCTTCAGATCCCGCAATCAAAACATGCTTCTGCATAGGGTGTGATGTCATACAGGACACAAAGTTATCACGCTTCTCATCTTCGCATGTGCTCATGAATGACTGTGTGGGTTTATCGGTTGAACCAGCACGCACGTCAAATATTCGAATGACTCCCATACGATTTGCAACAAGTACCTCTTGCTGATGTATATAGGCAACAGCATAGAGCGGAATGCAGTCGGCATGTATTGAACGTTTGATTTGATGTATCGTGTTGATGTTCAGTATATTTAAACGACCATCTTCACCGATTGTTGCTATGTCTTGCCCATTAACCGCAAGACCTGTGCACGGTGCTGATATTCCGTTTCCAATATCAAATTGATGCAGTGTCGTACTCTGGCCCACTTCTTCCAGCTGGTCTTCATCCACAGCCCTTCGTACGTTGAGCAATGTTAGGCGACCTTAAAAATAGCACATTAAAATTTATATGATGGATTAAGAAGATTCCTCTTTACCATCGCTGGAAGTAATAGCCACTGTGTTCTGATCAACAAACTCTAAGCCAGTAATGTTGCCGTCAAATTCTTTTTTATCACAACATCGGGGCGACAAGTAGGCACAGTTTTCTTCGTTGTTGTAATGATTCGTTTTCATGTGCCAAAGGCGTACATGGTTTACCGGCATGTCCCAGCTTCCAGTTACAAAACGGTCACTTTGAAAATGGTTTTCGGGTACCCAACGTACTTTTGCCACTTTGTCAGACACAAAGTAAGTGTTCACGTTAGTTTCTTCCATTATCTTAGTTTAAAATTGAATAAAAAGGATAACTAAATGAAGATAAACAAAAATTCCGCCAAAACTGAATCAGCTGTTGCACTAATTGTATAAGGTTGCCAGACTGTATGATATTCACCGTTTTCAGAGCAACTATTTTTATTCAAAAATATAATTATGTTTATAATTGATTATGTAATTTGTGTATTTATAATAAGTTATTCATTTTAATAATAATAATATTTTAATAGGGGGATTTCCTAGAAATTTTAGGGGTTTTAAGGATTTTGGGTTTGTGTTTAGGGGGAAAATATTTGAAAGTTGGCAGCACTGATTGTTATGAAAGTCTAGTTTTGGCGGGAACGGGGCTCAGAAATGTGTTATTTATCCATTCAAATTCACACCGATTTGTAAATCAGTTATTGACAAACAAAAGCAGAAATTACATCAGTTCTGTACTTTAATACTAATAATTCAATAAACTAAAAAATGCCGAAGAAACGAACACTCAAAAATGAAGCCAAGGATAGTAGCGAGGTACAGTTGAAATCGAACAAACCATAACAATATTAACATTACTAAAATGTATAAAAATGTGTAGAATGCAGAAATAGAAAAGGAGAATCCTCCGAAGCGTCGTAGCAGCCGCTTGACACGGAACAAAGAATCAATGGCTGAAGAGGGTACTCCATCGCCAGAGAAGCCTGAACCAGCTAAGTTGCCATTTATTAAATATAGCGGTGCTATAAAATACTACACTGATGGAATGGAGATAGCCGAGTCCGCCGATTCGGTCATGTAAGTAGCATATGCAGCATATACGAGGGCTCTTATTTAAGTTTCTGGCCTATGTCCTACCTCGGCAGAAAAATGGATTTAATATGTGATCAAAAGTGTATTAATCATCAAGAAGAATATTTTGAAAAACAATAAAACCGTTTTCGGACGCCTTCATTTCGGTCTTCATTTTTAGGCCAGAAACTTTATAAAAACGTATAAATTAGAAGTGAACTAAAGGTAATAACAATTGGCAGGCAATGGGTCGACAAACAAACCGATGTGGAAGTTGTGCCAATGGCTTTTGACATGGAATGGCCGTTTTCGTTTCAAACAGGCCCCGGTAAGTCATCTGTTATACAGATTTGTGTTGATGAGAAGTGTTGCTATGTCTATCAGTTAAGCAATCTAAAGAAGCTTCCGGCAGCTTTAATGGCGTTGCTTAAGCATCCAAAAGTTCGATTACACGGCGTCAATATAAAGAAGTAAGAAGTTTAGCTGCTTTACAAATACATATTTAATCTTGGAACTATGTTGCAGTGATTTCCGGAAGCTAGCACGTGACTTCCCAGAGGTGAATGCCGATGAGTTAATCGAGAAATGCATAGATTTAGGCATATGGTGCAACGAAGTCTATGAAACTGGTGGCCGTTGGAGTCTAGAGCGCCTAGCCAACTTTATTGCCAAAAAAGCAATGGATAAGAGTAAGAAGGTGCGAATGAGTAAGTGGCACGTAATACCATTAGACGAGAACCAACTTATGTATGCTGCTATCGATGTATACGTAAGTATAATTAAATTGAGTAAACAATTAGAAAAAAAAAACTATCTAAATATCTCAAAACAGATTGGACAAGTTATTTATCGCGAAATGGAACTTCGGGCGCAAATAAAGTTGAAAAATGAATCTGAGTTCAAGGAAAAGAATGGCGATGCAGCATTAAAAGCAGTAAAAGCGTTGGGAGAAACATTCTTAAGCAAAATAAACGAGATTACGCTCTGAAAGTAAATGGGTCAGCAATGATTTTGTTTTACATACTGACATTTAAACTTTATCAGCCGGATGACGGTCAACGACACGCGTCATTATTATTTTGTTTATCATATATATAATTTGTATCTCTTGTCAAAGTTGATCTTTTGTTGATTTTGATCTTATTAGTAATTGTTCATATTCTATTGGAATTTCTAAAATAATTATACAATTTTAATTACAATTAACTTGCAGAATTTTAATAATATTGGCTACGTTACACTCATAAAGTCGAAACAGTTAGGGGAACATCTAAAATACACACATCAAAACTCAAAATTGGGCTTTAAAAAACACGACGACGAGTACCAATAGCCTCCAACTTTCGTCTGAGCACAGTGTTATCCTTGTCGATTTGCCGCTGTTGTTTTTTGCGGTTAACAGCAGCACTAGTAGTTCTTGTACTAGATGTCTGGTCCACGAACTAAGAGACTCGAAAGAATTGGTTGAACGTAAATGGCTTGGCAGAGGATGCATACATACCTTGGTATGGTTGTCTTTGTTCTTGGGAATAGTTGGCTTGATGCTTATCATCTTTTTTAGAAGGATATTATTTTGACGCTCAATCTCACGCACTTGTGCATTTGTGAAACTAAAACTTTTACGGCCTAAATTCTTGAAGCTGAGAGGAGTGGAGCTGAAATTATTGTAATAAGAGAAGATATTTCGAAATGCTTGAACTGCATAACCTACCGCATTTTTTCCGTTGAAGTCGAAGTAGAAGGTCTTCGCAAGATATCGACATGTAATGCATAATCTTCGGTATTGAAACTGGTTGGCGTTTGGCTTGTTATATCATAGTCAAGAGATCGGTCTTCAGACAAATACGAGTCTGTTTCAACTTCGGTCAAGTTTGGTGGTAAATTTTTGAATTCAGATTCATCTCCGATTTCAAAGTTTCCGAATTCTAATTGAGTGGGCTGCATGAGTTTGCGATGCTCATAGCTTGGCGGTTTTAAACAGCGACTACCATCACCGGAACCATCTTCAAGTTCCAACCTCTTTTCTTTCTCCGAATTTGGTTCGTTCTGATTATTAGTCGATTCCTGTGTTTTATATGAAGTGGTCTTCAGTGTTTCGCTTGATTTGTCAGTTGTCAAGCTAGATAAGATGTTCTTGTCTAAATTTTGCAGCATTTTAATCATTTCCGGGTTGTTCTGAATTTTTTGTACATAGTCATCTGTCATTTGGGGGACCATCCCAATCTGGCCAAATAATAAGTTTGATATGTTAGAAAATATTGTGTCGCAAACTCTCTCCTTAGTGTCGCCATCACTGGTATTCAAAATATCATTGTCCAAGTCGGTTGGTATGTGACTACTTAATTCTGTACATTCGACGACATCTTGCGCCATTGAAGGAGATAACATTTTGTTGTCTTGGTTGATAAGGTGTTGAGACTCATCTGTGTGATTTTGTATAATGCTTGGCATAGTTTCGAACTTGCAATGGTTTCCAAACTGACTACCTTTTTCAAATTCAATTTCATAGTCATCTTCATTTTTCTGTTCTTCCTCTTCATAGTTTTTTTCCAAGTTACATGCAAGAGCATTTGGTTCCATATTTACCGAATCGTCAGGATTAAACTCTGTTTCGTGTATGCTGTCAGCGATCAAAGTACGATCCGAAAATAGCGAATCTTCGAAAGGTATTGAGAGATTGTTAAGCTCCACTATTGTTTCAGCGACTACAACTTCTTCCTCATCATCTGAAGAACTTGAATATATTTCATAGTTTTTGCGATCCAACTCGACAGGCCGACTTTTGTCAGACATACGTACTCCAAGCGTAGCATTTTGCTGCAAAGCATGTTTTTTATACCTTCGAAAACTTTAACAATGCAGAGACTTACTTTTATTTTGAAATCACGTAGTTCCGATTCACTCTCACTGTGGCTGCCGCTGGAGCAATCGGTGCCGACCTCTGTTATTTGATCCTCGTCAGACGATGCCTCCTCAAATGACTCACCATTATACTCATAGTCATCGTCGGAGTTTGTCGGAGGCTGAGTCATTTTTCCAAAAGTTCTTCCGGATAAATAATATATAAAGCGAACTCTTAACTGAATTAGAGTGCGAAAATATTTTTACTTTTCGCTTTTGATGTGTATTTCTTATATTATAAACTAACACTTAAATTGTGACAACTTCGATTTTTCCAAAACGGTTTCTTTACTTGGTTTTCTAAAATAAATTTTCCGTATTTACGTTGAGGCTTTCTCTCAATGAATGACACTTTTTTCTTTGTTATTTTTTATACATACATATTATTATAGGCATGTGTTGGGGCAGGATAACTGGCAGGTGTGCAGTTCGGAGCTTACATTTGTCCTGCCAATGGCAAACGTTGGGTTGCTACATGCTTGATTGTCTTTAAGTTGTAAGTTAGACCCAACACGAAGCTAACGTTCTGCAAGACCGTCAGATCTTACACAATTGTACATTTTGACTTCATTTGTTTGCGTGTTATTTGGGTGTTGCTACTGGTAACAATACCAAGTTTTTATCATTGATAACCCAAAAAGACAAACACAAACACAAACAACGGTTGGTGATAGACCTGCCTCAAAAGTCATCCTCTACTGATTTTCGTTAAATTTGTAAGTTAAAGCCGCTTGCCCTACTCTCTTCGCATTTATGCTAACTACGCCCATGTCGCAAAAGCTCAAACCAAATATTTATTAATTCAAAAAGTACGGGAAAAAGCACCGCGAATTGTTGGCGACTGCAGCCAACTTCAAGTGTAAATATTACG
Organism: Phortica okadai; assembly: GCA_034638295.1. Lineage (NCBI taxonomy): Eukaryota > Metazoa > Arthropoda > Insecta > Diptera > Drosophilidae > Phortica > Phortica okadai. The sequence goes on along the minus strand of CM067849.1, from coordinate 295,203 downwards.
CGAATGTATTATTTTGTTGTTGCTTGCGAGACAGTATTAGAGAGAGCTGCGCTACCAGGATTCTGCGCATAGCAAGTACACGTGTTGCGTGAGAGCATGTGATGAGAGTATCTTCCGAGAAGGCAACTGACTTCATTGGGCTAAAAATCTTCGTCGCGTGTGGACGTGCTGATGAGTTGAGATAACGCATCAGAGTTAAGTAGCAAAAAAAAAAACATAAAATAAAATTACTCCAAAAAAAGTTGAATACAAAGGCAATAATGAGTTAAAAGTAATGTACAAATGTCTGAAAAGAGATAAAGATGTGTTATAATTAAATTAAAATATAGTTTGATTAAAACGACAGTCGAAGAGTTTAACATGAAAGTGCGGCCCGACCAAAAAACAAGACGGAATTGAAAGCATTACTTTTTTTTTTCCCCAAACGGTTGCAATGTCGGTGGATAAGTGTGGCATGTGTTGCGTTGACTTGTTAAATCAATACGTGCGTGGTGCGTAAAGTGGCGTATACGCAATCATTGTTGTTTGCCTCCAGCCGACTCCCTTATTGTGTCGTGTCCATAAGCGGAGTTGTTATAACTGGACTTCTACGATGTGCATACATAAATTTTTTTTGGCAGGCGACAGACTGCTTTTAATCCGCTAGAATTCAAATTTCATACAAATTTCAAAAAACAAAAAATGGGGTTGAGTATAAAAAATTGCGTGCAAACGCAGAATTAGTGACACATAAAACGTGAAAAAGCGCCTTAAAATGTACAATTAAAGCTAAAAACCGCGCCACGTGAAAAAAACGGTCGACTAACCTGGCCGGAAGTCTCGACGAGTCAGACAAGTCGCCTGTTGTAGTTTCATAAGCCAATAATAATAAAGAAACCCAACAACGATAACACCGCTGAACAAGGACCAAGTAATACCTATTTCTACCATTTGGAAAAAAGTACACAGCGCACGATTTTTCCATGTCCTTTCATTACAGTTAACGGTTTTAGTCTAATTTTTTTTATCGATTTTCAACTCTTGGCCAAGCAACAGTCAAAAAGAAAAAAAAACAAAATACAAAAAAACAAAGTTTGATAACAAAAAAAGGCGCTCGCCCTAAATACCGATTTCTCGTGTTTACACTGGCTTGGTGCAACGTGATTTGTCAAGCAGAGAAACCGGAGAAAAACCGCACTCAACGTTAATTGCCAAGCACTGACTATGATGATGTTGACCGTGCTCGCGTAACAGTAAGCAAAAACAAAAAGAAATAAATTTATAAATAAATACAACGACTGACTTATATTTTTGTCAAAGTTATTGCGATTCTATTATGATCAAGTGCATAGCTACAGAGGCTGAACACATTGAGTCAAGCCTTGTATTTAATAATTGCGGAAACGATTGCGAATGTAGCGGACAACACAACGGCAACAACAATCAAAGTAAAAACAATCAAATGCTGAATAACCAAAACAACAATAACATCAGCAATAGTAAAAATAACATTTGACGCACAAGGAATTTTTATCACAGAAAATCTGAAGTGGAATTCAAGTCGCTGTCGCTGTCACTCTCAGCGTCTACGATTACAAATGTAACGATAACATTAACAGTAACAACTACCGCAGCTAAATTAGTGTGGAAGCTGTCGTTTTCAACGAATACGCGAAATGTTAAAAACAACACACGCCAACATTCCACTTATTCGACATCGACTTCGACTTCGTCTTCGCACTGCAGCAACATCAACTGCCAACCAAATAACCACAATACCAAAAAGCAAAAAAACAATAACAAAAACAAAAATAAGAATAATAACAACAACAACAATAAGAAAATTTATATCAAGAAGAGAAAAGAAGAAATGGTACTAAGCACTGAATGGTCTCAGGTGGAGGTAATCGATCTGATTAATGATGGTAATGGTCTTGGTTTTATACTCGTTGGTGGACGTAGCACTGGCGTCGTAATAAAGGCATTGACACCCGGCGGTGTCGCAGAGCGGGACAATCGGTTGCAGTGCGGCGACCATTTACTGCAAATCGGCGAAGTGAATTTACGCGGCTTCAGTTCCGAGCAAGTGGCAACGGTTCTTCGTCAGACTGGAGCTCAGGTGCGTTTGATTGTTGCCCGGCCGGTGGAGCCGACAGCCATTGACTACCAAACACTAGCCAGTCATGCGCCAATTATACCAACTAAGCTCCTCTCCGACCCAGAAGAACTGTCACGACATCTTTTTCAGAACCCGAGTTTCGCTACCAGTGCAACTAGTATCGGAGCGGGTGGCGCTATCGTTGGCGGCATGATGGAGGACGTTAGCATGTGTCAGACTTTCTTGTCCCAACCTCTAGCAACAACGCCTGATACAGAGCTCGCCGATTTGCCTTTGCCACCGATACCGATTGAGACAAGCGCGACTGCTGCGGCGACGGCGCGTATGTGTCCAAAGGATTTAGACATCGTGCCGTTCTCGATTGTCTCACCACCGCCAAGTACGACACTGTTGCCTAACCTGGACCAATATCCACAAACAGAATTCCAGCAGACTGTGATAGCCGGCGAAGCGATTGATGCCGTCAACCCAACAATCACGACGCCAATATCGGGCGATACTATTGATGCAGAATGCTCTTCAAATGCATCATCGACCAACTATATGGACTCACCGGAGACGGAAACGTATGAAGTTGAGCTGCACAAAAATGTATATGGCCTCGGTATCACCGTGGCTGGTTACGTATGCGAAGAGGAGGATCTCTCAGGAATATTTGTAAAGAGCATAATCGAGGGCAGTGCCGCCGAGACAAGTGGCCAGATACAAATAAACGATCGTATCGTAGCCGTGGACGGACGCACGCTGGCAGGCGTGACAAACCATCAGGCCGTAGAGGTCTTACGTAACACTGACATTGAGGTACACCTCACTCTGGAACGCTTTTTACGCGGACGCAAATATGAGCACTTACAAGTCGCTTTGACTGAGCTGAAAGGCGAAACGCAATCGCAAACATCTTTGCCGGCTTCGCCTTCAATTGCGACACTGTCTTGGCTGCCGCCAAAGTCGGATGCTGACTCCATTGCCACGGATGGTGGTGCAATTATAATGGAGTTCAGCGACTTTCCCTCACGCGACACTGTGGATTCAAATATGTCTCACATGCTGGATCGCAGCGAACAAAGCAGTGAAAACAGCGATAAGGATGGTCATATGAAGACGCCTACTATGGAAGAAGCTGTGCCAAAGGTTTCGTTGACTAATGGTATTGCGGTAAATGGTAATGCCCTGGTCAGTGATACAGAAGCTATAGCACAGCTAGAAGAAAAACAATTGAATGGCGGCATGAAAACTCCGACAAACGATGACGCCACACCAACGACCCCCATGTCCACAAAGCCCACAGATACACAAGTAAAAAAAAAAATAACGGCGACTGAGACTACGGAAGCAGCTGCAGCTATTTCGTCTATGTCTATGTCTACCTCAAGTCCCAGTGCGGAATCATTAAAAGTTGCTTGGAAAAGTGAGTTTCCCGAAAGTGAAATTATAGTTGCCGAAATAAATAAACTTTCAGGTCTAGGAATCAGTCTGGAGGGCACAGTGGACGTCGAGTGTGGCATTGAAAAGCGCCCTCATCACTATATACGCTCCATACTCGAAGACGGGCCTGTCGGCCGTCAGGGTATACTCAAGCCAGGGGACGAGCTACTTCAAGTTAACGAACACAAATTACAGGGCCTTAAGCATATTGAGGTCGTGAAAATCCTCAAGGAGTTGCCGTCACGCGTAAAATTAGTGTGTGCCAGGGGTCCAAAAGCACCAAGCATAATCAACACCTCGCAGAATCCCGAGGCATTCGAGTCGCGGAGCCTTTTAACAGGCGGACATCAAAGTTTACAGAATTTACTGACCAAGGCACAGTCGGAAAGTTCGCTCTACACTTCAAGCACTGCCACGCTGACAGATCAACAGCGCTCAAAGTCACTCGAGAACGTCTCTGGACTGGCGCTCTGGAGCGCAGATATTACACATGTCGAGATCGAAAAGACCGATCAGGGTTTCGGCTTCTCAATACTAGACTACCAGGATCCGCTTGATCCAGAGGGCAGTGTCATTGTAATACGCGGCCTCATACGCGGTGGCTCCGCTGAGGCTACTAATGAGATCTTTCCGGGCGACAGATTGATAAGTGTTGGCGAGCACAGTTTAAGCGGTCTAGACCTCGATGAGGCGGTAGCGATTCTCAAAGGCATGCCGCTGGGTATGACCAGGCTGGGTATCTGCCGACCGCTTTCCACATCAGATAGCAACAGCAATATAGCATCACCAGTTGGCGACTCGCCGAGCACATAGTTTTTAAAAGACTTCTACTGTGAGTATTTAACCGATTTGACTTTACACATTTTCCGCAACAAAGTGCGATTTTCACATGTATTTCATACACTTACAGTTTGTACAATCATACCCTCATCCCAGAACTTGCTGGCGTAATAACGAATATTGCAAATCAATAAACTCACCTCATGTCCTATGGCTGTTAGACATGCTTGCTTGCTTGTGTACATTTTATTCTACCAGAATTTATTTATGTTGCCCTTTTTTCCATTCCAATGAGCGCTACACGACCATTGATGTGGCCCCTCAACCTCTTAGAAGCCTTTTATTCAAATTTAAAGCAATATGGACTATGTTAATTTATCGCCATTATTTACGAAGGTCGCAATTAAATTCTGGCAGGCCTGTGATATCACTAAACAGACAACCTGTCCGATGGGTGTCTTGACAGGGCTTTTTCTTGCAGCGCAACCAAAACGCATTGAATTCATTTTTGCACAATATTTTATTTACAGTACAAATGATGTGTATCCCCTTGACGTATGCTACAAAATTTTCATTTTTGTGCTTCAAATTTAATTTGAATTTACTTGATGACATTTGCACAGTCCAAAATGTATGTCCAAGTTTTGTTTTACCGAAAATGCATTTTCGTTGAAACCTATCCAATTAAAACATTATTAATTTTTAGTCGATAATTTCAAGACATCTTGCGCACTAGTAAAATTAATTTTTCACAAAATCCAAAGTCAATAAACGCGAGTAGACGTGCTGTTTGCACAAAGAACAAACCGTTTGATGTTCATTTATTAAAATTATTATTAAGAGAGAAGGTGTCCCTCTGCTACAGCTGTCACGCGATTATGTCTAGTTGTTTACGCAATCTGTCATCCAATTGCGCTATCGAAAATATAAATTACTTTGTAAAATAGCTTTATGGACTATCGAAAAAGAAATTTTAATTTTAAAGCTGCAACAACCGAGTAAACAAAAATCAATGGCACCACGACGAATAATAGCAAATGAGTACACAATATGTAATTATATTTTATTAAACAGAATCATGTGAGTCACTTTTATCGCTTTTTTTATTTTTTGTACTGGTTTGTTTACTTTTTTTACTCGCGATTCGTTAAATATACATAACATTTAACGCGCCATGGCCGAGTTCGTCAGTTCGTATTTTGGGATTACGCAGCGTGTGAATTATGAAAATTACGCGACAAGCTCATGTCGGTCAATTGGGTGGGTGAAAACGTGAGGATGACGCGTGCTGAGTAGCAACCATTATGATGATTTTCTATTTAAGCGCCTAACTTGACAGCGATGATAACAATAAATGTAAAGTTCTTATCTAAAAAATTCACAATTTTCTTTTGTACTCGAAGACATTGACTCGGTTGGTAAAGCATGTTGTCAAGGCAAAAGTGGAGGGTCACGTGAAATGTATTTGCACCGTCTTGTTCTACAAAAACTTTTGACACAACGCAACATAAAGATAATACAAAAAAAAATGCTCTTAGTGTTTTAATTAAATGTTTTCGTAAATGCTGATGACGCACAGTCAGCAAACTCTCACACACACACACACATACATACACTCAAATACAACAGCTGCGGTCACAAGTTTCCGGCCTGAGTGGAGGCCTAAACTTTATGCAAAGAATTATAGGAAAGAATGACAACAGCAAAGACAGACAAGCTCTTGCGACGTAGGTAAGAGAGCAGGGAGATTGAACTAAGAAGTGTCATTCTTGTTGTAATGTGTTGTAGGCGAGAGAACATAATGAAAAAAAATGGAAGAAATGTGAAGCAAAAGAAACTAAGATGCGGAATCTCATTTCAGCTGCACTCGAGATTGCACTTAGAGAGTCTCTTCTGAAAAGATTATGTCTACTCAAAGAGCCGTGAGCAGATGCACGAGTATGATGAGAATGTTTCGTCAGGACTTGTAATTGTATTGTTGTTGGTAGTGTCGTTGTCAATAGTCACTGTAAAAGATACATGACAGAATAACAATGCTTACAGAATGCATTCGGTTGTGTAGTTGCGGTTAAAGAAATTATTTTTTCAAAGAAAACTTTGTGCAATACAGGTTTTTATCTACATTTCAATCAAACTTCACGGTCATAATGACACGAATAGCAAACAAATACCGCCTTACTGTCCTCATTCAGTGAGGTATAAACATTTGTTCCTGATTATTGGAAATTTTCAAACTTTATTCGAAAGTTCAAATGAAACTGTGAAAAATTTCCATTAATGTTCTCTACTCGGCCCTCTTTATAATGACGTGGAACTTCAAGTGACTTAATGGAGTAAGCGACATTAATCAATTTGTTGTAAGTCAATATACTAATTACTCGTAAGAAAATCAAACGAGTGACCACGTCAAATGACTGCACGCGCACTTCTTAACTGTCGGACAGAAAATTGTTATGACTGATTGACGCACAAGTTGCGTGTATAAGAAACTGAGTGCATAAAGGTTAAGCGTACAATTTGTTCTTTGTTTTAATGCCAAAAATAATATTATATTCGAGAAAGAAAACTTATTCGTGCTCACGAAACTCATTCAAGTTCTTAAATTTTTTATGGATTCAAGTCGACTTTCTCACAAAAAAGCCATTAACAATCGTCAGTGGGAGCAATGTTAAAAAATGCAAAAGTTTTTCCAAATGTTATTGCAAAATCACAATAAATAATTTCATTTTTGTTTGATCCCCAAAGGATTGAACATGTTATTTAACCGTGTTGCATAATTTACACATTTACGAGTGTTGTATGTGTGAGCTTTAGAGATATAGAAACGCCAAAAAAGTAGACATTTTGGCTTTTGCCAACACACATCGTTCTTGGTTGCTTGGTTAACAACCAAGTACACCGGAAGATATAGTGTTGCCTTATCGGCTTTATGTTTCGTCTCATCCAAATTCATAATAGAATATACATATTGTCTCTTTCCCGCTTGTTCTCAACCACACACAAAACACGCACACAAACATTCACAATACAACAAGGCAGTCCTTTTTGTACTCTGCGTTGTTTTTCTTTAGCACATCCTAATGCCATAAAAGTTTATGTGACTCACGAAAAAAAAACAACCTCAAAGTCAAATGTGTGAGAGTACGTGTCATGTGTTTGCGTGGGTAAGTGTATTTTGTCATTTGTACATGTGCTCCTCCTGCGCTCATTAGCATCGTACCCGTTTTTGCTTTCTAACGTGCCGCAGTATTGACTCGTTAACGTCATCTGAGCAGACATCAAGCAAATGATAACATTATCAGTTAATGACATTTTGATTTTTGATGAAAGAAATAAGAAATCGCATAAAACAACCTTCAATTGCTTGTGTCCTATGTTAAATGATAGCATTAAAGGGTTTCTGACTTCGTCGCACACAATGAGCCCACTGGGCATTCCGCACAAGACTCAAGTTAGAGAATGTGAACACCACGTGCTGTTGTTAGGACAATCGAAACACAATTAAAATTTATTCGTAGGATAAAATATGCGGCATAAAATTTAACTTTGCTGAATGTTTTATGGAAGAAGAAATAGCCGAACATTCCAGACAGTTTCGACGGCAGGCCGTCATCGTTGCTGTGTTAATAATAATAATGGTGCCACTTAACGCAAAGCCTGAGCTCTAATTAATAATTAAATTAAATTTCCGTTGAACAACGCGCCATAAAAGTATTAATTGCGACCTTTTTTATTTGTTAAATCTTGTGAAAGGAATTTGTGCACAATAAGACAGCAGAAATACATATATACAGAGAGTATTTTATTGCCAGTACGAACGTCAAAAAGGAGTTTAGGCATAGATAGGCGTGCCGATTATCAGGGAGGCAGGCAGGCAGCAAAGTGTCAGCATGAGTGAGTAAGTGTGAGCATAAAGGCGACACATCCGGTCGCTGCTATTCAGTCTTGCTTAAGTTTCCTGGTGACATACACACAGCACACAGACACACACAAACACCTAAACCACCCACGTTCTAAAGTGCGAATACACACATAAACTGAGAGTCACAATTGAATGAACAACTGACGAAATTCGAGTCGGCTCGGATGTACGACAGCTTCCGGTCTGACGCGATGAGTAACGGTTGGGTGGTTCGGGCCGAACCGAGCCGAGCCACGCCGTAGGGGCTTAGGAACCAGTGTTGACAGCCGAATTTCTTATAAATATTTATTAAACAAGTCAAAGCCAACGCAGCCGGGGCAGCGGGTCCCTGCAGCAATATAAAATGCTTTAGTGTCAATATTTAAGAATACATGAGGTCGTGCGTATACAGTGTATGTGTGTATGAGTGAATGCGTTTTCGTATAACTATGAATGTTGGTATGTAAAAAGGCCAAGAGCGTATATGCTTCCGTTGGCTGCGCCCACTTGGCATTATTATTTCAGTCAAAATGTTACGAAATAAAATGATTTATTTTCATGTGTTTCCGTATGCATATATGTATATACTCAAACACACACACACACACATACACAATTGCACACAAGTCCAAAGAACTTGAAAGGGTCATTGAAATCGCTCAATGGGTTTCACATACGTTGAAATGGCGATTGAGTCAAGTCCTTGTACTTTTTTACGTCAGTTTAATGTCTCTGACGTGTGCATACATCCACACACATACATATCAACGCTGTACCGACTTTTCATCAAATCGTAATATTGCCAATTATTTCGGTTAGTTCCAGACCCCCCGCACCCTTGGCACCTTCAGCAAAAACAACGAAATGTCATTCCTCTGTCGTTTTGTTCGACAACTCTCTCCGATAAGATTTCTTTACATTGCTTCGTAGTTTTGGACATCATGATTTATGTATTGTATACACTACTTGGACTTTTATGGAAAGACAATGAAAACACTCTATGCAATCTTAACATTCTATTCTATTGTTTGTGTTCAGCGGACTTGGCAACCATTGTGTGTTTTTCTTTCTCTTTCATTTCTTATTTTAATAAACTTGTGCAAAACGTAAAATAAATGTCCTGTCAACACATTAAATGTAATATAATAACATCAGCGGCTTTATATAGAAAATGCAGTCGATCAGAACAACAAGTCTTTATGTTATTTCTAAGAGTCATTTTCTTTACTCAAAACAATGCCTTAATGGTTGTCTTTAACATTTATCATTTTTGTTGGCTTAGGCAGAAATCTGAAAGAAGAAAAAACCACAAAACAACTTTTCAAAATTTAAATCAGTTTTTCCAAGTGACGAAGTAATTCCAAAAAGGAAAGCAACTAAAATTAATTTTTACTACGCTTTGTAAAAATTCCTTTTGACCAAACATGGCTCGGCCAGATTCACATAATTCTTTGCGGAGAATGAAATGCAAAATAATAATATTTGTATATGTTTCGTTGCTTTCATAACCATCCAGTTGGTATAATAATATTGCCATGTCGTTATATGAATGTTGATAATATGTATTCCTGAGCAGTTCAACTAACATTGAAACTACATACAAGTTTCGCCGAGGCCGAAAATAAAAAAACTTTCTTACACTTTTTTTTCCACTTTTCCAACAAGAATTGTAAAGAAGCATTTGTTCGTGTTTTTCACAACTTTATTGCATTTTATGAGGCCGGAAGTGCCTTTGCCGTGTGAAGGCCAACAGCCAACGAGTTGGAACGATTGCTGAAGTTTTACCGCTAGAGTATGTGAAACAACAAAACAATTATACCAAAGAGCAAGCTGCATAAAGAGCCAAAGGCCAAATAGACTCACACAAATTGCTACTAAGTATGCGTGTTTAGCATGAAGTTGAGCTTATGCAGCTACAAGTATCATACAACAGACAATCAAAGGCACATTCGCGAGCTTAGTTCACATTGTTATGCAACGGCAGCAACAACCGCAATAACCTAAAGTTAGAGGACTTTGGTAAATAACAATTCCACAAATGGTTTGCATACTTCACAAACGCTCTAACTTTGTTGGAGTGGTGGCGTTGATAAAAACTTATGGTAATCAAGATTTGGAACAAAAACAGTCGAGGCTTTTGTTTTTTTTTGCTGCAATTAACATCACTTTTTTGCGAGTTCCTAACTTCTGACTCAAAAGATTCATTTCATTTAATTAGCATATTTTTTATAATTAACAAAAATTAAACTAAATTTATTGAATTTTTCTTTGTATCATTGCAGATTACTTTGCTACATCAAACATATAACTACTTCACTACCGAATATTTATATGACAATGGAACTGAACTATCAAGTGTATATAGATACGAGGCACACAGAAGCACTAGGAATAAGCAAAGATTAAACTGAAGCCATTAGAGAACATTGGGAGCGCGCATATGTGTTAGAACATCTTTTTCCTTTCTTTTTGGTTTTGACTAGATAAGCAAAATCTTAAATTACAAAAGGTCTCTAGATACTTTCCTAGCACAAATAGACGCACATAAAAACGTATGCACACTGCAACATCGATCGATCGAACTTTGAAAGTGTGCAATATGATTAATGTAAGCATTATGCAAGAGCGTAGAGAAGTGAGAAACCAATTTCATTGCCTTGTTAGTATCATTGCATAAAGAATTTAATTGAAATGAAATTGCGTTTAAATAATACGAAACTACATAGATTCATTAAGTAGAATTTTTGAAATTGTATAAATATTGTAAAGAATCGATGGGTAACCAAAAAAAAAAAAAAAAAAAAATATACTTTAAAAAATTGAATCCCATGCTTATGAAACAAATAAAAAACAAACACAATTGACGACCAAACAGAAAAAGTTAAACTTTATCATTAGTAAAAATACAAGAAATTATAACAAACACACTAATAACGACTTACAAACTATTACGAGGACATTATTAATAATTCTGATTATAGACACATTTCGAATGCCATAAGCGCATTCGCCTTTAAATTGATAAATCTACAATAATTTAAGTGAGATGAAGCTGAAGGATAGAACTACGAACTACAACAAATCAGAAGCTTGTTAGTGATACTAATTTTAAAAACGATCATTTTACACAACGCTCCTTTTCAAAACAAATACCAAACACAATCAGTCACACATACACTTACACAAGCACACACACACATATATATATATATATATATTTATAATTAAATTAATTGTACTCCTATGCAAAATGAATCGTCTGAGCAAAAAGCAAATCCCAACTAAGGTAAAAACGTACATACATACGTACATACATATACACATATGTAGAACGATCGCAGAGAAAGAGGGGCTTGCATCAAAATGAAAATAACAAATTGTCAAAAACAAATAATTATAGCAAAACAATAAACATTGTAGTTATGTTAAGAGAAGAGTGTTATAAATGAAATAAATGAACTAATTGCAAACTATACGAATCGTCGAATTCCACTCACTTCGCATCATATAACAGCTCCCAATATTTATTAAATAAGATTACCGGAAACTCTTGCTGTTTATATGTGACTAGCATAGCTCATACAGAGCGAGAGAGAGATTATTAAAGTATTTCAGTTATGATAAATTGAATTACATTTCTTCAGCGAACCACAGTTAAATTTATGAAAAAACCAGTAAGGGCGGTATAGTCGAGTATTCTCGACTATATAATACCCTGTACACATGATAGGCGGTGCCGCACCCTCAATCTACAAAAAAATACTGATCTGACGTCGCCTATTCAAATAGTGTTGAAAATATCAAGAAAATCGGTCAAAAAATGTGAATTTTACGAAATATTTAAGTTTGTTGGCCTCTGAGGGGAAGCCATCAAAGAGGGAGGAAAATTTTGGTATGCAGTTTTTAATATGTATATTCACTGAGCTTGTATACAAATTTTCAGGGTCGTACCTTTGGGGGAGGGGAAATGAAAAGAAGACAAACCAGTATACCCTGATACACTATGTGTACTTATATATTAAAGCGTTTAGGATCGAACTGAGAAATGGAAAAACGCATAAGTAAATATTGAAGTGCCGTATGTGTGCTGGTATTATACCATGACATAGAGCACTTATATATTAAAGCACACAGAAATCGGTTAGGATCAAATGGTGAAATGGTAAAGCGTATAAGTAAATATTGAAGTGCCGTATGTCTGCTGGTATTAAACCATAACATAGAGCACTTATATATTAAAGCGTTTAGTATCGAACTGAGAAATAGAAAAGCGTGTGAGTAAATATTGAAGTGCCGTATGTCTGCTGGTATTATACCATAACATAGAGCACTTATATATTAAAGCACACAGAAATCGGTTTGGATCAAACTGTGAAATGGTAAAGCGTATAAGTAAATATTGAAGTGCCGTATGTCTGCTGGTATTATACCATAACATAGAGCACTTTTATATTAAAGCACACAGAAAGCGGTTAGTATCGAACTGAGAAATAGAAAAGCGTATGAGTAAATATTGAAGTGCCGTATGTGTGCTGGTATTATACCATGACATAGAGCACTTATATATTAAAGCACACAGAAATCGGTTAGGATCAAACTGAGAAATGGTAAAGCGTATGAGTAAATATTGAAGTGCCGTATGTTTGCTGGTATTATACTATAACATAGAGCACTTATATATTAAAGCACACAGAAAGCGGTTAGGATCGAAATGAGAAATGGAAAAACGCATAAGTAAATATTGAAGTGCCGTATGTGTGCTGGTATTATACCATAACATAGAGCACTTTTATATTAAAGCACACAGAAAGCGGTTAGTATCGAACTGAGAAATAGAAAAGCGTATGAGTAAATATTGAAGTGCCGTATGTCTGCTGGTATTATGCCATAACATAGAGCACTTATATATTAAAGCACTCAGAAATGAGTAAATATTGAAGTGACGTATGTCCGCTGGTATTATACCATGACATAGAGCACTTATATATTAAAGCACACAGAAAGCGGTTAGGTGTTGAAAATATCAAGAAAATCGGTCAAAAAATGTGTATTTTCCGAAATATTTAAGTTTGTAGGCCTATGAGGGGAAGCCATCAAAGAGGGAGGAAAATTTTGGTATGCAGTTTTTAATATGTATATTCACTGAGCTTGTATACAAATTTTCAGGGTCGTACCTCTGTTAATTTTGGAGATATAGTAATTTATAGAAAATAACTGGGGGAGTTGAAATGAAAAGAAGGGGGGATTTTGTGGTATGCAGTTTTGTAGGGATATACATACTGAGTCTACATACCGACTTTCATGTTTCTATCTCTTTGGATGTTTGAGTTATGGCGATTTAAAAAATTGGGTTGTGCTGAATGGGCGGGAAGGAGTGGGTGTGGCAAAAAAAAAGAAATAAACTTGATCTGCTGCCGAGCATCACGAGTCTACCCTCCAAATTTCAAGTCTCTAGTTCTTATAGATTCCGAGAACCGTTGGTGAGGACGGACGGACAGACGGACAGACAGACAGACGGACAGACATGGCTCAATCAATTTCTCTTGTCGTCCTGATCAAGAATATATATACTTTTTTTGGGTCCCCCTCCCCTCCTTCTGTGCGTTACATACATTTCGTTCAAACAAACCCAATATACCCTGATACACTATGTGTACAGGGTATAAAAATTCTATTAATTGAATACAATGAAAATGCGGGATCGTTTCTTTTGACTATGAGAACAAGTTTCTCCCTTTTTTTTGTTCAATTTTGAGAGAAAAATAAATAAAAACAGGTCGATGTAATGCCACTGTGAGCGTAAGCGTGGGGGAGCAAGTGCTGTTGCGTACGCTGAGTAACAAGTGCAACAGCATTTATGTAGATTGAATATGTGGCGGGGATAAACCATTTAAATTCAATTGTTAATAAATCTACATCTGTGCCCCCGCATGCCCATATGCAACACAAAAGAATAAATGGCAATGCCAGCAACAACAAGAACAACAACAGTAACTATAGCAATGTAGAACGCCTCTGTACTGTAATCGCCCTCGTTGTCAAAAACAAGTGACAGAACGGAGCTGCTGAAAAAGCCGCATATTAAAATATGTCAAAAAAAAAAGAAAATCGAAAAAATCTGGCGTTGTAGTGGTTGGTTGGTGAGGGCGGAAACAATGCAGACGGTGAATCTCATAATGATGTGGCGAGGGCGGGCAGGCCGCATGAGAATTTATCTCTCTCATTGTGTTGCGAGTTTAATGCAAATCTCCCATCAGTTCGCTAACGTTGCTGTCGACATCATCATCGTCAACGCTATCGTGGCCATCGCAGATGACAGTCAACGAATGCGCTGTTCAGTTGTGCTCATACATGAAGAAAACACTCGGACATCTGAATAATCAATTGGGAGAAAAAGCGAATTGATTTCGTTTTAAGTGTCAAGTATGAATTCCTTAACAGAACATTACCCCAGCATGGATAAAATCGTTTCATTATTCGACGATGCTGATCCCTTTCGGACTTGGTGGCCCACAATCGCAGCCATTGTGGTTGGCATTGTGATAGTAGTGCGGTGAGTTTTTAAACAACAGAAATTAGTTTTTTTACAATGAGTCATGGAAAAGCAGTAAATCTCGATACATAATACTTCAGAAGAGAAGAAAGTCAAATGCTCTTCTTTATCAAGAAAAGTACTTAAGGCCGATAATTTCTTTCTATTACTAATTATTTTTTATCATTATATTGAAAAATCGTTATTAAATTAAAAAAAATAGATTTGGACGATTCAAAGGCGGTTTGAGGAAGTGCAAAATATTACTTCTTCCTTTGAGTTCGTTATTAAATCATGTCTCGCACCGTTTCAGCACACTGATGAGCGGTCAGCGCTGTCCGAATGTCAACCAAATCAAGGAGCAAATTGTCATTGTCACGGGTGGCAACAGTGGCATTGGTTTCGAGATGGCCAAAGCACTGGCGGCACGCGGTGGTCGAGTCATTCTTGCCTGTCGGGACATGCCGGCCGCCGAGCGTGCCGCTGCTATTATCAAACGTGAGCTGGGTTGTCGAGCACCATCACCACCACCAGCATCGACTACGCTTTCAGATGATACCACTGTGACTGTTAAAGCGGCAGAGCAGTTTTTTGTTGTGGCCCGTTATCTAGATCTGCGCTCCTTCGACAGTGTGCATCATTTCGCCCGCAACATTATGGCTGAATTCGAGCGAGTCGATGTTCTAGTCAACAACGCTGGTGTCATATTCCGGCCAACGCAATCCATCACCGTCGATGGCTTCGAAGAGCATCTGCAGGTGAATTATCTGTCACATTTCTTGCTGACGCATTTGCTGTTGCCGCACGTGCAGCGCTCCGAGCAGGGCCGGATCGTGTATGTCAGCGCCCACGGACACGCAGCGGCCAAGATCGACTTCGACGATCCACTCAATGTAGGCACCTGGTCGGTCAAATTTCATGCCCGCGACGCTTTTGCCCACTCGAAGTTGGCCGTGATTTTGGCAACGCGCTGGCAGGCACGTCTGCTCAAAGGTAAGTGTAGTTTATTTTTGGATTTTTTCAATACAATTTTCAACTTTCGCTTTTTCCAGACACCACAGTCACGGTCAATTGCTGCACGCCAGGACTCGTCCGCGGAACACGTCATCTGCGCAAGTGAGTATTTCTTAGTCAACCTTTATGACCTTAAGAGAGTTTATAAAGCAAATCAGCTTTATCACTGGCAACCGGCAACCTGTGACGAAAAAGAATCACTGTCACCAAATAGCTGAGTATATTTTTGCTACCTTTTTTGACACGTTTCGCACTTTTTTGAGTTATTGGTGCAACATTTGCAACTGACAGGTAGTCAAGTTCCTGCCTTTGACTCTCAAACACTTTGCGTCGCAGCAGAAGACTCAAAATATGTGATGTATCACAACCGAACTCATGTTTCAAGCGGTCAGTTGCATGCTCAATTCAAGTCAATCTGATATATATTACACAATTCAAGTTGTGCCATCGTATAAAAGTGGTATAAGAAAATAGCCAAAACTCCACTGCGCCATTTTACATGTGCCACAAACACCGCACGCGACGTGAAGTACTTGAAAGCGGCAAGCGACTGTGATATAATGAAGAAAAGTGCTTAATGAACCACAAAAGAAAAATCCATCATTGGAATGAATCGTTAGACCGGTTTTTATCAACACACACACAGTTGTGGATATGTGTGGGAGTATGTGGCAAATACCGGCATTTTCAAAAGAGTCAAACAAGCTGTACAGCAATCAACCAAGCAGCAAAAGGACGAAAGGACTTGTCTACAGTCAATGCGGCAGGCAAGTTGTGCCCGAACCATTGTATATGTATACAACATACAACGAACAAATCATTCGAACATAAAACGCAGCACCTGACAGCCTCTATGCCCCAAACATGCACACACACACATACACACTCACTTTTACATGATGGCAGGCATCGAAAGGCCGCACGAAATTAGGACAATGGTCAAGCAAAATAACATAACGTCCGCACCAGAAACCTAAGGCACGTGACCGACACACGCATACATACATATAAATATACATACATGTATGAATATAACATATTCGTCGTGTTCTTTGCACCCTCGACCCCACTTAGTATTGGACTTCAACAAAACAGCAATAAAACGGCAAATGAACAGCGAACCCGACAAAAAGTCGTTGTAAGCAAATACACACTTACGGTACATACATACATAGCAGTATGTATCTATGTGTATGTGAGCATGCGTGCGCGTATGTGAACCAGCGTTAATTGTAGCTTGTACTCGTCCTTTGTGCACATTGTCCTCAGTGTTTTAACAAGTTCGCGTTCTGTTTTGCTGCACGTTTCAATGTTCCTTTGAAAGCAACTCTTTTAAGCTACACTTTTGACAACGTGTTCTGTTCACTTGCCTATGCCTTTCATACACCTTAAACAGTATGTGACTCTGAGCAATAGAAAAGATAAGGTGACGGCTAACTTTTTGTTGAGCAATGTGTGCTTTTCTTACTTAATGAATGCGACAGAAGTTGGCTGAACTTTCCATATAAGCAAATACACACAGGAGCTTGAAGTAAAAGTTCAGGACCTTCGGCACTCAATTCTGCACATTGGCATACAATACTCGTCGACTTAGATAATCGCAATGTCGCTCAAGTAACGAGCGTCGGACGTCATTTTGTGCGCACATACACATATGTATGTACATACACTTATGCAGTTGTAAGTGTGAGAAGAGTATGGCCGGGAGCATCGCCGCAGCTATAAAATGAAAATTAAGACCAGTAAAAACTCAAGTCACGGAAAAAGCATAAATGGAGAGCTTAGACTCATTAATGATTCATTTATTGCTTTATTTTGTTCCAAGTGTCGATGAACCATCTACGCGACCAAGCTTCGACTTGACGGTGATTTTCAACAAAAAGTTTTTCAACAGCTTACCAAAATTACAAATTTTAGATAAATTACAATTATTTATGGCATTTAAAGACATTCAGAATGTGTTCACGATTTACTTCAATTCACTTGTATGCTCTGCTTTCAGCTCACCATTGATGTCCGCCATTTGCGTTAAATTGATCACTTTCCCCTGGATGTGGCTCTTCATGAAGAACCCCTTTGAGGGCGCACAGTGCGCCATACGATTGGCCACAGATCCTCAGCTAAAAAACACAACCGGCGAGTATTTTAAGTGCGTCATGCATTTTGATGCAATTTGCATCCTTAGTAATGACACAGGATATTAATGTTTTCTAATTGCAGCGACTGCGAAATTGCGCCCACCTCAGCGACGGCTCAGGACATGCAATTGGCTAAGAATTTGTATGAGCAAACGATAACAACTCTCGAGAAAATGACAAAACTTACAGTTGACAAAGGGTCCACGGACATAGCAACCGATGACTGAGAGGAATCGACATCAAAAGTGTTCCAAATAAATTAAATTTAAGCAAATATTACACAATTGAGTTTTGTATGCCAGAATTAAGATTTATGCCTTTCATTTGCAAAGTATGCCTACAAGCTGTTGATAACGGAACCATTTAATAATAAGAAAGGCAATGCCCTCTCATATCCGCACTTGTTATAAATGTACTTTTAAAAATGGTTGGGAAATCTTCTTTATGTTGTCCTGCCTGCATTCCTTTTCATTTGCAAGATATTTGATTCGTAAGGCGCCGAAAATTTGCCAAACCGTTGTTGTATTTGTATCTGATGCGGACGCACACTCGCCTAACATGTCGTTAGATTTTTGCACTTCCTACTAAAAGCTTCTTTGTGTTGTTCCTTTACTGTTATCTTCTTCCCTATTGGGTTAACACAAAAAATGGTGGTGCAAACAGAAAGCTTTCGGCACAAACGACAACATTTTTTCATTTCGTTTCAGCATTGAAATGCTGTTGCCATGTCGTATACGTAATGTGCATTTCCCGAACGTTTTGTTGACAGCCAGTTACAACAGTGAAAAGCAAATTAAATTTTTCTACATGTATATTATATATATTCTGATTTAGTTTTAAGCCTGTGCACAATAATTTCTCTCTCTCTCTCTTTTTCGCTCTGGTGTAACAGATTTACTTTAAGAAATTTAAGCCATTGATAACAGTATTCAGCCACATTTGCATCAAGTATTGTATTTATTTCTTCGGCCGTTAATAATATTTAAAAACCAAAATTATTCAATGCTGGCAATGCTGTCAAAGCTTTCAGCCAGCTAGCTCATTGAGCATAACACTTCAGGTGGTAGAAATTGAGCATTGGAAACCGAAATAAACAAAATGCAAAAGAATAATAAACAAAAAGGGAAATGATTTTTAACAAATGCGGCGGCAATAAGTTGGTACTTCAATGCGATACAATCGCTAACGAAAACAACGCACTCAGACTATTCGCTTCATTATACACGCCACAACACACCAAAGGCCATGAAACATTTTATGCTCTTTGGCACGAGAGGCGGCGAGAGCATGGCTCAGCCATATCGGAATGGCTGTCGAGCAGACTCAAAGTCGTGTGTAGCGTCTACGAAGTGAATTGGCGTATAATCAGTAGATTCTGGGAGCGGACTGATTTAGTATTGCCGCGTCCAGAGAAAAGTTAAAACGTGTGCGACTCCGCGTAAGATGCTGTTGCTTGTGCCGTTAACGTGAGTTTTTTTTCAATGCGTGCCGCCTACTGAAATGTAAGGAAAGAAAAAACGAAAAAAAGAAAACACGGTTGGAACATCGAAACGGTTAACAGATGCGATGCCAAGCGATTTGGTATGTCTTTAAGAAAAAAATAAAATCGTTTGTGCAAAAACAAAAAAAAAAAAGATATAAGAAATAAATTCTGCAAAAATGATGTAAAGATTTGTTAAAATATGTAGGAAAAATTGAAAATTTATTTGAGAGATACACAAATACTTCAGTATCTGTACTCGACGTTTGCTTATGCACATAATAAATGCATAATAAATGAACTTAAGAGGCGTAAGAAGACTAAAAAGCAAAATCAAACAATCTAAAGGCGCAATTTTGAAGTTATTGTTGTTCTTGTAAAAGCTGATGACGACAGCATTGTGAAAATGTTGGCGACGTTATGACGTCGTCGTGCTTGTTGTTCAAATACAAAATTTACACATAATAAAACTAAATAAATAATTGCGATGGTGCCTTTGCGTATACACTGTGCAAAAGTAAAAGTATCTTAACACACACACACACACACACACACAAAAAGGATATAGTGTTCAAGAGCTAACAGAAGGAATATAAGCACAAGCAGAAACTTGTTTTTAATCGGGTTTCCAGACACACATCAAAACTCATCAATTTGCATGAAAGTAGTCATAGTCAAACTACCAACAACACCAAAGGCAAAAGCAACAATTGTAAGATGAGCGACGAGCTTCGTCTTGGCTGATATAATACACATATGTATGTGTGCATATACATATGTGAGTGTATGTGTGTGCATGTATGTATGAATATGAATGTGTATGTGAATATGTGTCAATATGCCCGTTCGCTTGGCCCAGTGGCGCTTATGTGCATAACTGTGTGCATTAGTTATTCCATGTTCTTTTTTTTTACCAACAATGTAGTCCCATTTATAGTCGTTGTTGCTGTTCACTTCTATTGGGGGCGGCAAAAGCAAAAGGGTCGTGTCAGCAATTGCCATTTCACCCTCGTTGAGGTATCAGCTTAGGAGCAAGTTTGTCTACTTTATTTTCTTTCTTTGTTTGCATTTGTTATTATGAACTTCCAACATTTTCACCGCCAAAAAGAAATTGTTCAACTTTTTGTTCTTGCGCTTCATTGATTAAACACCAAAAAAAAAAATTGACTCACCTTCAGTGTCTTTGCTATTGAGTGCGCTGCTGATGCTTGCTGTTTGTCTCACAATGCAAGAGCCAGAAACTTCTGAGTGTGAGTACTTGCGGCACCCACGTTGGAATTTGAACTTTTTCGAATAGCGCGAACTGTGCAGTTCGCATTGCCGCCGCAGCTGCTAATTCATACTGTAAATTATCACCTCGCTAATTACTCGTGATGAAGCCATGCGCGTCACGTTATCAATAAACGATTTTTTTTTGCTTTTGGTCCATTATTTTATTTAGTTATCATGCGATTATTTTGAATCTTAATCAATGTTTTGGATTTTCGCCTTATCGCGACCATAGTCGGCGTACTCGTTACTTCGATGAACTCTTAGAATATAAATATCATTTGACTTATTTGAATAGTACATACATACATACATACATCGCATCACATCACGTCACATCATCGATGACAAAACAAGTTGCTTCGTAGAATTGTTTTCAGATTAATGGATAACATATAATGAAACATATGTACAAATATAAACGCTATGCACATGCACATGCACACAAAAGCAAAAAATCGCACAACAGTCCAGTTATTTCCGGAGCACAGTTGGCAGCATACGTCAAAAAGCTTAACTTATCTTCGAAAACAATGTAAACAACTAACCACAGGTAGTTTTTATAGCCTTGACACTGGGCGAATGGGGGCGCATCGACAAAAGTCAAACAACACTTGGAATATTTTAGTGATGAGAAAAGAAGAGAAGAGAAGTGTAAGTGCAGCAGTGAAGGTTGTGCAATGAGAAATTTAGTATGCGGGCAGGAGTGACATTGGTGCACAATGAGACATGAGAGAGGGCAACACTAAAGAGTCGTATGGCGCCGCGACAATGAAACTTAAGAAATTGTGAAGAAAAGTTCAAATGTGCGCTGGCACTTTTCCACGTTAGGCACTCTCGGCACTTCTGTCTTTCTACATGGCTGTTATGTATGTACGTATGATATACATGAGTGTGTGTGTGTGCTTGAGTGTATTTGTGTTTGTATTTGGTAAAACGGGTTTTGAGTTTTGATTCCGCTCTGTCATCGTAGTTCGCTGAGCGTAATAGCTTCAGCTTCGCATACCAGTTTTAGCCAAGACTTATTGCCAGTCATTTGCTCTTTGGCTTACGTGAGTACGAATTGTTCGAGTCAATTGCAGATGAGATAGAAATTCAGTCGACGGCAGCGACGTCAGTGTCAGTTAACGCGCCGCTTAGTCACACACGCACAGTAAAATTATACATTGAACGATAAGTTCACGTCTCGCAGACGGCCTAACTTAAATAATTTAATAATATTGTAAATTTTGCTTATTTTGTTATCGTCTTGTCAATATAAAGAAAGCTCGAACAGCTTCTTGAGTGAAACAACAGGAACTTGTGCGTATATCTATCGTAATATACAAACCAACAAGTATTTTTTGATTGAAACGGTGCTTCAGGGTTTCAGAACAAGAACAGAATCTAAGAAAAAAAGGAGATTTGTTACTGCTAAAGGCAACAACAAGATTTAAAAATGCTGCCATATCGAAAGAAGTTTTACAGACATACGAAACACTAAAATTTTATTATTTCTGTGGGTACAAAGGCGCGTGTTCCTATGGCAGCTTTACCCCCGCTGGCTGACACACTCGCCTCACCCCAGTGCCTCAGCATCTAGAGGCATCTGGCATCTCACTTCGTCAACATTGCCAGTCGCCAGAAGAAATTCGAAACGCATTTTGCCTGCTCTTTTGTAGCCATCGATACACCTACTTAAATTTTAGAAAGTTGTTTTTTTGCTTCTTGTCTTTTCTCCCTCATTCGGTGCGCCGCCGCTGTTCTGCTTTCTATGCGGCAACTGCTGTCGTTTCCGTCGCTCTTGGCTTGGCTTATTGTACTTTGGAAATGATTTTCATTTGTGCGGCAGGTTCGAGTCTTCGCCTTAAATAGGTCAATAATCAACTGATTCAACTGCGACATTCAAGTTTATTTATTGTAAATCGTTTTATTTTTTTTAATTGAACCAAGTTAACAATCATTAGATTACTTAAAGAGAATTGTTTAAACCAATTTAGAAACATTTAACTAAGCACAACATAAAAATTGTAATCTTTAACATCATTTATTTAATTTCCACTTCCAGCAAGACAAACAACCGTGACTAATCCAATTGGCTAAGCTTATGTCCTTCCTGAAGCTCTGTAAAATATGCCGTCATTAAAGCGTGTTCACTGAAGGGGCTTGAATATATGTATATATGTATGTACATATATGTATATAAAACCAACACACTCTAAAAGTCTGAACAATACCATATGTCCTTGGCATTTGCGGCAACAACAAATATAAGCAACAATAGTGAACAATAAGAAAAAGTGAAGAGAAAAAAAAATAAAATAGAAAAAAGGCGTCTTGAAAGCTGGCACATCGAAATAGCAATAGCAGCGGCGCCAACGGCAGAAACGGTGGAACTATCGCCGTGAATCCAGTGCCTGTCATAATGGAGGGCCCCGAAGTGACGTTCCTGTTTCAGTTCGGTAGCATACGGGATGCCGTTTCCGTGCCAGCAAACACTTTAACGCTCAAGTCACTCAAGGATCTAGCGTGCGACTTCATAAACACGAAGGTAAGTGTCGCCCAGCCGGTGGTGGAACTCAATTGATGAGGCGTTTCATTGTCAATTTTTCGGTTGTCACCCATGTTAGTTTGTTTCCCTTATGGTGAAATGTCTACGGAAGTGTACCGCAGCAAGCATCGCAATGTGTAAGTGAGTCTTGATTAAAATGCGGCATATTAATTACTTAAGTCTATTAGGCAGACCTCTTGCGTATTGATTTGTTTTTGTTGGCACAATTCTATGTAATTGATTTAATACATAAGTACAACGACTCAGTAGTCAGCCTTATGGGACATGTTGTCGTTCGACTTTCCGGGCACTTATTGCTACTGGCAAAGGATATCAATAACTTCGACAGCTTAATTTACGCACTTACCGCAAAATCAATTAAGATATCAGATGATAATGAGTGAATGAGTATGTGTGCCATATCAATGAGTTAAGCGTAAAATTTGTGAACCCAACCGAATTTACAACTGTTTATTTACTTTTTTGTTTTTCTCTGTTCTCCATTGTC
This sequence comes from Phortica okadai, assembly GCA_034638295.1. Taxonomy (NCBI): domain Eukaryota; kingdom Metazoa; phylum Arthropoda; class Insecta; order Diptera; family Drosophilidae; genus Phortica; species Phortica okadai. Next base: position 271,528 of record CM067849.1, on the reverse strand, counting down.
TGACAGATACCAGATAGCGGCTTAACTTATCTATCGGAACGTATTCTTCTCTTTCGTCATGACTATGGCAGCGTAAATGTTTTACATATTATCAATGCCGCGTCGGAAGTGGTTGATGAGACCTTGGTAGAAATTGTGCTCACTGCAAGTCGTAAGTTTGCAAATAATTACATTCACCCACATCAACATGTACACAACAAACATATTACTACAACACATTTCTGTCTGATGCCATCCGTTCGTAGCCATCCTCTATCCGACATCGGAAATGCCAATATTGAAGCCACACACTCTCAACGTGCACTCCTACAAGGCGCCCACATTTTGCGATTTCTGCGGCGAAATGCTCTTTGGATTGGTGCGCCAAGGACTTAAATGCGACGGTAAGTCTACTTATACAACAGGAGGTTATTCATATGCTCTCGAATAATCTGTATATTAAATAATTGCTTTAATTACAGGTTGCGGCCAAAACTATCACAAACGTTGCGTCGTTAAAATACCGAACAACTGCAATCGATTGAACGACTCAACTTCACGGCGCTCCTCCACACTGCAGGCGCCGCGAAATACCTCGGGCGGTTCCACACAGTCACTGGTTTCAAACGACGACCACAGCAAGAACGATTCGGGCACTTCATTGGTAAAGCGAATGTCCGATCTAATGAGTGACATTATTAAGAACTGACATACTGAGGCTTATGGGGAGCACTTAATTTTGATAGTCTATATTAGTGTAGCTCAAATAATGCATATGGCAATAATGGTGCTGGGTATTAAAAACAAAAAAAAATCAAGTATTTTTTACGAGTATTTAAAACGTAATTAATTTGCTTTCGTGTTAAAAATTCTTATTTTGTATATGTAAATTTATATATTAATGTAATAAAACATTTTTTTGGCAGTAACCAAAAAGTTTTCGTTTTTGCTTTAAATATATTTTAAATACTCGTAATAAAAGACAGTACAATTTCCTTTTCTAAGTATTTTCTTGAAATGAATCGAATCAACACAAGTACTCAGTATAAAGTTAAGAAGAACAAAGGCCGGACTGACAATATATTAAAACTTTTAATAGTAATTGCTTTTATTTCAGATAATACCCAGTTACAGAGGAAGTCACCAGCGCTCAGCGTCTTCGGGCAGCAGCCGCAATGGCGGTTCAATTAACATGGTCATGGGCGCCAACAACGCTATACGTATTCCCCATACTTTTCAAGTGCATTCCTATGGCTTGCCCACAGTCTGTCAGTACTGCAAAAAGCTTCTGAAAGGTCTTTTCAAACAGGGTCTGCAGTGCCGAGACTGTCAGGTAAATTGCCACAAGAAATGTATGGACAAAGTGCCACAAGACTGCACCGGTGAAGCTTTGCTCCAGCCAAATGATGCGGAGTGTACGCCAAAAAAAGAGCGTGACAACTTCTTTCGCGAGGAGTTCGATGACAGTGACTTTGAGGATAACTCCATACAGAATGATTACATGAAAACATGCGATGGCAAACCTACGAAATTGACAAACATGCCAAAAGCCATGACCAACGCATACAATTCTCCACCAGAGTTGCTGAATGGTCTGCTCCAAGAAGTCGGAAGTGGACACAGTACCACTGAAGGACAGTTCATTGACAGACAATCTGAGCAATCAAGCTCATCGTCGTCACCGAGTGCCAACATTCCACTGATGCGTATCGTTCAGTCAGTGAAACACACGAAAAAGCGTGGTGGCCAAGCTCTAAAGGAGGGCTGGCTTGTGCACTTCACAAGTTTAGATAAAGCTGTCAAACGTTACTATTGGCGCTTAGATGCGAAAACTGTGACACTTTTTTTATCGGAACAGGGCAGCAAGTACCACAAAGAGCTGCCACTGGCTGAGATACAAGCCATTGAGTCCAATCGTGATCTGAGAGTAGACAACAACTATTGCTTCGAGATACGCACACCAAAAGTTTGCTTCTATGTAGGCCAGGATCCTTTGGTCGGTATGCGTGAGGAGCAAGCCGTACGCTTGCCACCGCCTGATAGCGGTATAGGAAGCGATATCGCCAAATGCTGGGAAACGAGCATCAAGCAGGCCTATGTACACGTGACCAATACGCGTGAGTGTATGACATCGATAATTTATTATTTGTTTTTATTGTAATGCAATTATAGAGTGTTGTGAGTCGGAGGAAAATGTCCAGGACATGGGCATGTTGTATCAAATCTTTCCAGACGAAGTACTCGGGTCTGGTCAGTTCGGCGTCGTCTATGGCGGCGTCCATAAGAAAACAAAACGCGAGGTGGCAATCAAAGTAATCGACAAATTGAGATTTCCAACAAAGCAGGAAGCACAACTAAAAAACGAAGTGGCCATATTACAAGTAAGTTTCAGTTCTCATTGAATCAGAAGAATGATAGCTAATCAACAATTTGCAGAACATCTCTCATTGTGGTGTCGTCAATCTTGAACGCATGTTCGAGACGCCGGAACGAATATTTGTTGTCATGGAAAAGTTGAAAGGTGACATGCTTGAAATGATACTCTCGCATGCACGTGGTCGTCTCAGTGAGCGCGTCACTAAATTCCTGATCACTCAAATTCTCATAGCGCTCAAGTATTTGCACAGCCAAAACATCGTGCACTGCGACCTAAAACCCGAAAATGTGTTACTCTCATCCGATGCCGAATATCCACAAGTGAAACTCTGTGATTTCGGCTATGCGCGTATTATAGGCGAAAAGTCGTTCAGGCGTTCGGTTGTAGGCACGCCTGCGTACTTGGCTCCAGAAGTACTGCGGAATAAGGGTTACAATCGATCGCTGGATATGTGGAGCGTGGGCGTGATTATATATGTGAGCTTAAGTGGCACGTTTCCTTTTAATGAAGAAGAGGATATCAATGACCAAATACAGAATGCTGCCTTCATGTATCCGCCAAATCCTTGGAAGGAAATTTCATCAAACGGTTTGTGTTATTAGTAACAAATTTTTTGTGAAATGTCATAATAGTTTAAATTATTGCAGCCATTGACCTCATTAACAATTTGCTTCAGGTTAAGCAAAGAAAACGATACACGGTGGATAAGAGTCTGCAACATTATTGGCTGCAAGACAAGCAAACTTACCGAGACTTACGTAATCTAGAAACTCAGGTCGGCACACGCTATCTCACGCATGAAGCAGATGACGTTCGTTGGGCTAGCACCAATGACATGTGACCTGACACTACCTCGCCAACTAATATTATAGCAACAACAACGGAAACTACGATCCCAAATTTTCCAACAACTGAAGCAACTGAAACAAAAGCAGTAAATGACATTAAAACGTTGGCTTACCAGCAACCTTCCATGCACGATTGCTCCGGCCAGTCGACGGACAATTCATCGTGCGGCTGTCGTCGGCTTTCGGGTTCACCTAAAGTCGAAGCAATAAGCGATAAGGCCCTGAAATGGGTGCGCAGTCACTTATGCCGGCACATCAAATAAAGTTGTTGTTCGAACTCATCGATCTATCAATCAACCATTTTTCGAAACATAACTATTGAAATTGTTGAACCAAATGCAACCTCTAAGTGTTTGTAAACTTAAATCCAACTATTTGATTTAGTAGCTCTCTAATCCTCTACACTAAAACAAATTTATGTGCTAAATTTTCTTTAAAATACTTATTATAATAATCGTAAATGTATTTTCTAGCTTTAATCTATAAATGAACAAATAGTTTAAGATCACTCTTATGATTATTTATATACATACTAATGTATGTACAAGCACTCATACGTTTATAAATACATGCTTAAGTGTACATACATATGTGTAAATGCATAATTGTTTTTAACTTCAGCTCAGTTGTTTAACCAATCAACAAAATGCAGTCTGAAAACAAACTCTTGCTAAGAAAAAATATGAGCTTATTTATTCAGGTACCATATATGTATATACTATGTTAATACATACATTCGTACATACATACATATGTGTTTGTTAAGAAGCGAGACTAGAATTGACTATCAAGATCAAAATGAGGGAAAATCACTCATTTGCAACATTTGACACGTTTTATTAAACGACAAATTTACAAGAGCATGAAGTTTTCTGTAAATAACCAAAAAGCAAAACTCCAAGTGTCGGATTTCAAATTCAATTCATTCTGCGAAGAAACATGAAGGATGACACTGTGGCTTTACATCAGTGTGCTCTTATCTCTGGTTATGTCAGGCGAGTTTGAGTGGGTCGAGATCACACAGACAACAAAACAGCCGTCACTTGGTTCACCCGAATCAAAACTCAACACGAAATTTCAAAATCAGGTTTCGAAAGATCTTGCCAAATACTATGACTCCGATTTTACAACACCAAGTGAGGAGTGGCTGAAATATCAAAGGGAACGATTTGACCAATCAAACACAAATAAACTTATTGTAAGTGTCGGTGGAAATTTAAAACACAGCACACAGATTTTGGTGCCAGCAAAGGTACAGGTAATTCATACAAAAACAAAGTTGAATGTGAGGAGCCCGGCATCCGAAGCGGAAGTAGAGTTAGTGGTCACGCCCAAAGTGGAGACAACATCGCGTAAACACACTGGCAATGATGATATATTAGCTGAAACCAATTATGAAGAGGACAATGATGACAGTTCTTTACAGCTTCCATCTATGCAAGGTTTTTTAAAGTTTTTGAAATCTATGCAGGTGTCCTGGTTAAAAAAGTCGGCTCTAAGCATTGAAAAGAAAATTGAAATGCTGATGCATCTTCGTGACAACCTTCTGAAAGTAATAGGTGAGAAGTTTTTGTGTATCTTCATCGTACATATGTACCTGTTTCGACTCACTTGTTTTCCAGAGCAACAGTTTACCAGTTTGTGGCAGCCAGTGGAACGAAAACGCCATAAGCGCGGCATACTTGATGAGTCTACCTTAAACTTTCCACCAGAAGCCGCTATTATGAGTATCAACTTTTTGACGTTTGCTGTATTTCTTATTAAATTAGTACTAGTGCGTAGTCACTTAAAAAAATATTTTAATTGAAAAATTAAAACCAGTGCATTCTTGGAATTTCAGCAAGTGGTCAACATTGTGAAGAGCAAACATTACAACTTTGCTGGATTTAACATTACTGCGGATGTAAGGAAGACCAATGTATCTTAAATTATATTTTTGTCCTAAAATACATTTTAAATAAATTTGTTGTAAACTGCCAATACGATAGAGTTACAACTCTTCTAAGGTTATTTTAATGTTATAACATTGCTTGGCAACTCTTAGCCACACGTGCGGCAATTTCTTTCAAAATTTTGGATTTGTTTGTTGTTTGTTTTGAAATTCGCAAAATGAAACAAAAACCCGTCGTGGAAAAAGTATTTAAACGAAAAGAACCAGCTACTGTACCCACGTTGCGTAAGTTAAACAGAAAAAAAAATCATTAAGAATTTTTTTATTATAAAAAGGAACTTCAGTTACATTTCAGAATGGGTCAGTGGAGGCAGTCAGTAAAGAAAACACTATTTATTGCCAGGTCGAAAATAAGGGCACCAAGACGAAAGATGCTTTGGTCGTGTCAGGGGGTCATATATATTCCGGGCCTATCGACCCCAAGAGTAATGAACAGTTAACGGACACATACATTGTGGTGCGAAGCAAAACAACACAAAAAGTGCGAATAATACCAATTGAGCAAGCGCAGCTGAATAATACAATCTATCAAAAACTAGACAAGGAAAGTCAACAGAAGGCTATCAGCAAGGAGTATGCATCGAAAAAATTATTAACTCAGTTTGGTGGCCGAAAGGCGACACGTTTTGTTGAAAACCGGGAGAAGATGAAGGTGAACGTTGACGTCGTGCGTGAGGAAGTAGAAACTACAGTCAAAGAAGCAAATCTATTAGATGATACCGTCGAAGTAAACTTCAATAATCCTGAGTTCCTAAAAAGCATTAGTCCAAAATGTAATTTTGAAGCTAAAGTGGTAAGCGAAGTGTACGATGTGGAGGATATTGTGTCTTGTGAATTACTGGAACGAATGGCTGAAGAAGCCAAAGTAGTTTATGCCACTGCACCTCAAAATTTGCCGTGAGTTTTAATAATTGTTTTTTAAATTGAATTTACACTTAATATACTATTTACAGTATTAAATCGGAATACTTGCTAGACTGTATTAAACGTATACAAGCTAAAGAAACGCAGTCGGCTAAAGATTTCCGTAACATTAAAATTATTATTTATATGGATGCCCTACAATCTCTTATTTCGACACATACACGCAATATGAAGACTTTGGAACTCTCAGGCATTACGGACAAAGTGGAGAATGATATTCGAGAGCGGTTTGCCGATCCGTCTGCTGTCAAGTCATTGTAAGTGATAAGACATTATTAATGAAACGTTTTAACTTATATGAATACCTTTTTTTAGCACGCGATCATCCTTTAGTTCCGAAAAAGCGCTTACTCACTTTATTGTTTTAGCGCTCTTAATAAGTGACAACTATGAAGTGGATGCCGAGCTGATCTCGCGCACGTTGCATGTCTCAAAAAAAAAGATTATTACCTACGCCCATGTGGTCAATGCGCAGCCAAAAGCACGCACAGATGTTCTGAGTTTGAAATTGCCAAGTAAAATGAAACCATTGTCGTCGGGCGGACGATTCAGAAAGAAAAAATAATTTTTATTTTACTGTTAAGTACTTTTTAATTCAGTAGACAAATATCTACTTAATTTTAATATTACCAAGACCATATGTTCATAAAAACGTAGACTAGAAAACGAAGGTCAACCACCGCCCAACTCTACGTTAGTCATGGCAACACAATAACACAAAATTCAATTTGTTTTTTAGTTTTAATTTTAGTTTTTTAGCAGGCTCGAGGTCGTTATTTATTATTTCCAAAAAGAAAAGACAAATTTTTTCTCTTTTTTAATAATTTAATTTTTATCCCGATATATTTCGGACTCCACCGGAGTTCGTCTTCAGGGGTTAACACGGCGTCTTTACAGGTCGTCGCGGTGTTAACCCCTGAAGACGAACTCCGGTGGAGTCCGAAATATATCGGGATAAAAATTAAATTATTAAAAAAGAGAAAAAATTTGTCTTTTCTTTTTGGAAATAATAAATAACGACCTCGAGCCTGCTAAAAAACTAAAATTATAAGAAAAAGGTCGCCAAACTCAAACTTTTTTAGTTTTATTTTTATCGAAAAATATAATTAACTTCAAGCATAATTTATTAGATTGAATACTTAGTTTACTTCACAGAATAAAAGCGTTGACATGAGAATATAGATTCGGACTAATCACGAATTTTACCAATATGTTGATCGAAACTGCGCAAAACACTGCAATTGTTTCATATTTACTGTTGTTAGGTCAATTAATTTGAATTAACTTGGAATTTATGTTCAAAATACACAAGTCTCCGTTCTTCCCTCCCCATAATTTTGTGATTATGATTTTTGTAGCCGGCATACAACTTTTAGACAGCAAGTCCAAAAACAGATACAATGCAATACATTGATTTATTCTCCCAGCGCACAGTGCAGCTGCCATCAGTATCGTGATTCCAATAACATGAACTAGCCGTGTGCAGACCCGCGCCATTTTTTTGCATTATCATCGAAGTTACAATATACTTGTATGGCTTTTGCTCCTTAGTGAGAACATTGATGCAGTTCTCCACCACTTGACCAGTCCAGTTGCTTACTTTGTCGTGTTGATATGCATTGCCGCCAATCGTGCTTTCGATCGCCTCTTTAATGATTTTGCTTACATCATCGACAACAAATTGGCTTTCTTCGCGTGACTCATCCATCGTTTTGCGGGTTTAGGATTCCTTGTCCAGTCAAAAAATTTTAAAACAATAGTTAAACTATACAAAACTGTGCATACAATTTTGTCCTCTTCGGAAAAGTCGAGAAAATTGCGGAAATCGATTAGAGTGACTCTTGAAGGCCGAACACTAACACAAACACTCGGGTCTCACAAATAATTACGGTGTAAGAGCTGTCAACTTATCGAAAATCACAAAAATTGTATGATTTTAATATGTACCAAAAATGGAACCTTTTTGAAAACGATCGATATTTGAAATAATTTTAGATTTATACCATGTTTTTAAAATGAAAATTGCATTAACTTGAACACACAAAACTAACTGAACAAATAAAACTTTTGTTAAAAGTAGTGTATTAGTAGTTTGCACGATTTCCCAATTAATACCAATATTATATTAGCCTGTTTGGGTTTCGGCAACTCTGCTTGATCCTGTTTAAATAAAAACATTGCTCTTTGTTTAATTTCGCCAGCTTTTTTTGGTTTCGATATGAGTGCTACAGCATCCGCGTTTTCTAGTTCTGATACTGCAGCTTTAGAACGTCAGGCTGAGGAAGCTGCTGAAGCTCCTGTGACCTTGGACGATATATGGAATGAGACACACAAGAAAGTCAGTGTTGGTTGGATAAGGCAGAATGGCTTGAAAAGAGTAAGTTTACATATTACTTAAGTATGTACATATAGCATATTCTATTGAATTTCACTTTTAAAAAGGTGTGCCTACAGTTTCCTGATGATTATTTGCAATACAGTAGTGCAATTTGCGACAGTTTGAAATCCACCCTTGGTCAGAAGGATGAAACTAAAGTTTTCATAATGGCAGATACAACGTACGGCAGTTGCTGCGTAGATGAAATTGCTGCAGCACATGTGGAAGCTGACAGTGTAATACACTTTGGCAATGCGTGCCGAAGTAAGGCTTCGCGCTTGCCTGTATTGTATTTATATCCACACTTAACATTTGTGTTAGAAAACATGTTGGAAAAGTTTGGCATACTTCAAAATGTATGTGAGGGTCGAGAAGTGTGCGTCTACTTGGACATTAGCTATCAACATGTGTTGGAACAACAAATGGAGGAGGCGGGAGAAGCTGTATTACACAGTAGATTGCAGCAATCGCTTCTTCCGAAAGAACTACATATTGAAGCATATCCACCGCCTGAAGACGCAAAGTCGGAGTACGAACCATCCGCAGACCGTATTAGCATATTTATTGGATCTGACAACTTGCGATTTGCTAACGTTTCCCTTAGTACAAAAGCTAGCCAATGGTACATCTACGATCCCGCTACAAACTCATTAGCTGAGAAAAATCCACTAACCACAAACTACATTCGCCGGCGATACTACTACATAGAAAAATGTAAGGATGCACAGACACTAGGACTTATTGTTGCTACCCTGACCGCAGATGGATATTTGAATGTTGTGTCGCGATTGCAGGAAATGTCAAAGAGCCTTGGCATCAAGACACAAATCATCTCCGTTGGTCGAATAAATCCTGCCAAACTCGCTAATTTTCTAGAGATTGATTGCTTTGTGTTAATTGGATGCCCATTTAACAATATGTACAACTCGAAGGATTATTACAAGCCCATTGTATCGGTATTTGAGGCTGAGATGGCCCTTAACCCCGCTTGGCACATGAAGTACCCCGAAGCATATGTTACGGACTTTAAACAGCTTCTTCCCGAGGGACGTAGTTTTTTGCCGTTTGAGGCCGATAATAAAACTCAAGATGTCAGCTTGGTTAGTGGTCGTGTGCGAGGAAATGCTGCAGACGGTGAGCCGTCAATAGCCGAAAGATCAACAGAACTCGTAACACAGGCGAAAATGGCTCTAATGACGTCGAACTCAGGTCTTACGTTTGAGGATCGCACTTGGCAAGGTCTAGATCCGGCATTGGGCCTTACGGAACCAGCTAAGCTGCAGAAGGGTCTTAGTGGCATACCAATTGAATACACACACGATTAGATCTTTCATATCGATTAAAGTAGTTTCGGAGAACTTGTTGTTTATTTGAATTTTATGGTTTTGAAATATCTTTTTATATTTTTCGATTAAACTACATACCAATAACTTTACCATGAATCGACAAACATACTACATGAATGCAGTCATTGACGACTTACTCTACCGACCATTTGCTGGTTAATTGCTTTAAACTCTTAACCAGTACATTGAGGAGCGGATTCTGTTGTAGTCAGGCAAGTTTTCAACTGGTCCGACAGCAGCTACCGCGGGACATCTGTCGTAGATGTATTTCATTGCAACGTCACGGACGTTTTGCACGCTTACAGCATCGATGCGCTGCTCTAGCTCGTGCAATGGGATGCGGCGGTTGTAGCAGAGTATTTGGCGACCAATGTCTTCACAGATGGGTGTGGTGCCATCTAATTGCAGCAGCATATTTGTCTTAAGTAAATTCTTGGCGCGTTCTACTTCAGCTTCGGTTACCATCGTACACAGACGCATCCATTCGTTTTGAACATTATAGATCATGTCCTAAGATATTATGGTTAGAAACTTCCGTTTTACAAATTGAAAATATTTCTTACCTCGCACTGGAGAGGGTCACAGACAAAGTAAATGCCCCATAGACCGGTGTCCTTGTAGCAGGTGTTAAAAGATTGGAAACTATGGCATAAATCTGGAAATATTAGAAGTCAATTAAAAGTTGAAACTGTTTTTATACGCAGAATAACGCACTATCTTCAGCACTGGCACGAGCCAAGTTGGAGGCGTTGTTAGCACCACCTCCCTGGGAGCGATCCCAAGCACCAACTAATGTATTGGCCACCATCAAGGGGATATTATCTTGATCTGTCCATCCGCAACCCTCAACAGCGATTGCAACATGGGCAAGTGGCAAAGTATCGTCACGTACACGTACTTCGGAGCCAGTGAAGCGGCAGGGAGTAACATCGGGTGAAGCACCGTTATACGTGTTTTCCAAACGTCCCAAATTTTGCTGTGCGAGTTTAACCAAATCGTCATGCTTTACACCTCCAGCACCAGCCAAAACGATACGAGACGCCTTGTAGTGTGTACTGATATAGTCGGTTAAGTCCGACTTACCAATCGATCTGTAAAACATAAACAGATATCAATTTGTTGTCATGTCTCTTTTATATTCAGAGGCAGTAGAACTTACTGAATGTTCTTAGTAGGGCCCAAAATGGTTTGACCTAAAGGAGTACCTTGGTAAGCAGTTGCGTGTAGGTGATCGAACACAACTTCCTGTAAGTTGCTCTCAACTTCTTGCATCTCGCGAAGAATAACTGAACGCTCTCGCGCTATTTCGGATTCACCCAGTTTTGAGTTCTGGATGATATCAGCCAAAATCTCAATAGCTTTTGGAACATCCTTTGACAAACATTTAGCATAGAATACAGTTTGCTCGCGAGACGTATAGGCGTTCAGGTGGGCACCCATGTTCTCAACTTCGAGTTCCAGATCGGTTTGCGACCTTTTGGCAGTTCCCTGAAATCGAGTTAATTAGTTTTCTGTGATATAAATATAAAATAAACGCTTACCTTAAAAGCCATATGTTCCAAGAAGTGCGCAACGCCATTGTTCTTCTCGTTTTCGGAGCGAGAACCAGCATCAATCCACAGACCGACTGTTGCTGTGGAGGCTCCAGAATCTTCACTAGCAACGCGCAAGCCGTTGTCAAGCTTAGTCACCTGCGTGGCTGGTATGTTAAGCAGAGTCTTTTGCAGGGAAACAGCAGACTTGTAACGCTAAAATCAAGAAAAATTTAATATCAACGAAGGGTTCAAGACATAACCTCAAAAGATGGTAACGATTATGTTGATTTCAGTGGATTAAATTATTAATTTTCGTTTTATGGTACTATCATAAATCTGGTAATTTCAATTTTCATTCAAAGATGCTAGGTTTCCAAACTACTGACGGTTGTCCACTTACAATTACGTAATGTAAAACATTGCAGAAGTGGCGTAATTTCTCGCAACAGGAGTGCTTACCTTTAGCATGCTGACACCGTTCGTTAAAGAACGCAGATTTTGCGACACGGTAAGCACGCGCAACGCCATAGTTTATTTATTTGATTTTCTTAAAATACTTTGAAATTAGTCCGCACGGCTTAGCGGTGGCTCGAAAAAATTTGCAGACACAAAAAGTTCTCGGAATGGACCCGTGAAGTTGGCCGTCGTCGTCAGTTAAAACTGTCAAATACAGCTGTTGTGCTGAGATGCGACGTTTACGAATAAGTGGCAACTCCGCAAAAGTAAAACATTTAATTTTCCGAAAGACCTAAAATTTATGTTTTGTAAAAGCTGAAAAGTTAGTTTAGTTAACTAAATTTATTTAAAATCCAGGTATGTTTTTGACAAGGAATATTCTGTTATCCTGATAAACATGATTTTTATTCTTTAGAAAGCGCCTGGTTAATATGGCGGGCAATTTTTGGCAAAGCTCGCATTCGCAACAATGGATTTTAGATCGACAAGACTTGTTGCGAGAACGACAATATGATTTGCAAGTGCTCACTGAAGACGAATACCAGAAAGTATTTATATTCTTCGCCAATGTTATCCAAGTTCTTGGTGAGCAGTTAAAACTAAGACAACAGGTCATTGCCACTGCCACTGTGTACTTTAAGCGATTCTTTGCCCGCAACTCACTTAAAAACATCGATCCTCTTTTGTTGGCGCCTACTTGTATATTATTGGCATCAAAGGTGGAGGAGTTTGGTGTCATTTCAAATTCACGATTAATATCAATTTGTCAAAGCGCGATCAAGACAAAGTTTAGCTACGCTTACACACAGGAATTCCCATACCGTACAAACCATATACTCGAATGTGAGTTCTACCTGCTCGAAAACCTGGATTGCTGTTTGATTGTCTACCAACCCTATAGACCTCTACTTCAACTAGTACAAGATATGGGTCAGGAAGATCAACTTTTGACGCTAAGTTGGCGAATCGTGAATGACTCCCTGCGAACTGACGTATGTCTGCTTTACCCACCGTATCAGATAGCCATTGCATGCCTTCAAATAGCCTGCGTTATCCTGCAAAAGGATTCCACAAAGCAGTGGTTCGCAGAGTTGAATGTTGATCTCGATAAAGTGCAAGAAATCGTACGTGCCATAGTGAGCTTGTACGAGTTGTGGAAGGATTGGAAAGAGAAGGATGAAATACAGATGTTACTCGCCAAGATACCCAAGCCAAAACCCCCACCACAACGTTAACCAACATTTTTGATCGGGGTTCATTGTTGGATCTCTCAAAAGAAAAACAGCATTTTTTAATATAATTTTTATAATATTTATCGTAAAAAACTATACCTAATTAAAGGTTGCATCAAAGGTATTTGCTATGTCCACTTGAGAACTTTGTGTTCAAAATCTTGGCTTTGTCAACTATTTGCTTGGTTTGATGGCTGTCGATTTTATTAAGTTTCAGATCTACATCACGACTAAATGGTCTTCGCTCTGGTTTAGAGCCGGAAGCTGCTAACTCTTTTAACTTTTTTTTTTGCTCTTTACGCAACTTCTTTTGGTGTATTTCGACTAGGGACTCGTCACGTTTGTGTTTTTTCTTATGTTTTCTTGCAATGCGTTCCTGCTCTTCATTACGCTGATGTTCGTAAAGGGCCAATGCTGACTTCTCAAGATCTTTCGAAGTACTTGGCTTCTCTGCCGATGCGTTGGCGCTTGTCATAGGCGTGTTCGTCCAAGCAGAACTAAAATTAAAATAAAAAACTTAGAAATGTTCAAATGCATACATTATTAATATGAACGAACCGATCACTAAAGTCCGGACGATCTTTGCCTTGGTAGAAGGTGCGTTTCAAGTTATTAAGTGCAGCTAAGCCCCCCTTTAAGCCGACTTCAGGAAGTTCTAGCATCCATTCTTCACGAACCTTTTGCTCCTCACCCGTGCCACTAGATCCATCAATGGCAGCAAGTTTAAGAGCTAATGCGCGCTCCTCCAGCTTCAATTGCGTTGGGTTTGTAATTTTTTGGTCATCCATCAAAGTAGGACCGAACATCATGCCATCATCAGATTCATCTTCAGTTTCTACTTGTTCTTCTCTATTTAATAGTACTTCTCGTTGATTGTCGGGTTCTTCTTTTGATTTATTCAATATATTTGACGGTAATACGGGTCCAATCACAGGTGGCTTAGTTTCAGTTCGTTGGTTTAACAAATGAGGCGGTAAAGTTGGTCCAAATACACTTGTGTCTTCCGTGACTGAAGGATTCACCGGTACCAGTGGCTCAAGTAGCTCAGATGCCTGTTCCGAACTGTTGGTTCGATTTTTGTGTTTTCTTACTTTGTCGGATTTTTCCTTTTTCTTCTTTTTTAACTTTTTCTCCTTCTTGCTTTTATGCTTTTTCGACAGCTTTCGACGTCTGCGCTCCTCGTCACTAGAGGAGCTATCATCTCCATTAGAGCTATTTTGTTCATGTGCGTTGATTTTCGGCATTGTGCCGCTAAAATAAGAGATCGGAGAAATAAAAGAACAGTGGTTAGCTCAAGTTGGAAAGTTCAATTATTTTGTTTTATTGAACCAAACAAATCATTAACTTAAAATAAATTAACAAGTTTGACTACATCTTCAGCGTCTAAATGGGGCCTTAGTAAATGCCTGCATTGAACAATATTTTTATATATGTAAACCACATAAAAGCTTACAAAGCAAACGTTTTTAGAGCCTTTCGGTAACTATAAACGAGCGACTTTAGCAAGCCAGCACTAGGGATGTTCTTTAGCGATTGTGTCACGCTACTTCGCCACACTATATCATTGACAGATACCTGAACAATTTCGTTTAAATTGGGCTGACTTGACAAGTTTTCTATAATTTGAGAATAATTTCCTCGAAAAGGAGCGTTTCGAACCAGTCGATTGCGCAGCTCTTTAGGCAGACGTCTTAAATGTGTAGTCACAGCCGTTGTTGATTTGTCTTGTTCGAAAATTATGGACGGTTTTCCAGAGCCCGGCTCCCGGCCCTTCATGTTAACAGCTACGTAATTTGACATTTCGCGCATAGCCGGTTTGTACAACTCGAAAAACTCTCGCTCTTGTGGTCCTACAATATTTTGAACTTTATTCTTGTTCTCGCCAAAAATCATGCGAAAGTCTCCCTTATAGCTCAGGTTCGCGATTGTGTGGAATAAATCGAATGAAGTAAACGTCTCTGGAAGCAATAAAAGTGCAGTACGAAATGCCAAAAGAAGATTTTCGTCAAGCGCAACCTTTATCGTTGGATGATCTTCAGGATTAATGAGATTGGTTACTGGTTTATGCAATCTTCCAGCCAAGTACAAATGCCGCCAATTTAACAGGTCTTCTATTAAGTGTTCTTCGGAAACAACACCATATTTTACAGTGATTCCAACATCCTCGAGTGGTACTAATGTATTAAAATACACGCCGGAACCAAGTCGTTCTTGATAGTTACGTACAAAGTTGGGTCCCAGATGTCGAAGCGCTGAATAGTGAGTTGGGTGCCGCTTAATATTCTCAGCGTGAAATCCTAGAGCATCGCGCACGCAAAACACCAAATCGATTACTTTCTCACTTATAGACGTGTTTTCATAACCAGTTTGTAATTTGACGCCAGAGCCGTAGGCAAACATGTAAACAACGCTTCCAAGCGGAAAACGTGTTACAGTCCTTTTGTATAGATCCATTACAATTGCTTGTTCTTCTATTACAACTACGATTAATTATAAATTAATTGCTGCTACTTTTAACACCTACTTCGTTCGTTGTATCCTTTTTCGGTGGATGCCTTTTTGTAAGCCACTCAAGTCGGTCGACCCAAGCGGTGGGTTGCTGATAACTGCAGGAACATATGATATGGCAGGGTTGTTGATATTTAGTTAGTCCAATTATGAGTTTCTTAATTTTTCAATATTGTATTGCAATATTTTACATGTGGCGATTTGACACATAGGCTAATTCTTGATGTTTACTGTAGCAGCTGATTAGATTTGTGTTTCACTATTCCACTGTTCACATTCTAAAATGCATTAGTTTCCTAAATTTTAAAGAAAAAATGTGCGAGGAAATTGTTTTCGACTGCTTGCACTCTGAAATTGTTAATTACTGCTTGGAGAACAATAAGGTTTGTTATTTAAAACTAGAGTGTGTTGATAAGCTTCTGATATCTAGTTTTTGTACTAGGATAATGACTTATCGACATTGGAGTACATTGGATTTACCACGGGATATCGTCTGATCGAACGATTGACACGCGATGTTGTGCGCTTCAAGGACGAGCTGGAAACGATGAAGTTCATATGTACGGACTTCTGGACTCAAATCTATAAGAAACAGGTAGACAACCTGAGAACAAACAATCACGGAATGTACGTTGTACAAGACAAGTCATTCCGTTTTCTCACACGCATTTCACCTGGCTCAACGCAGCTGCAACATGCGCCCAAGTTTGTGGCTTTCACTTGCGGCTTGGTGCGCGGTGCTTTAAGCAATCTTGGTATTAATAGTACGGTTACGGCAGAGGTGCAAAGTATTCCAGCTTGCAAATTTCACATAGAAGTGAATCGCAATTAGTGTACACGTTTGACTTTAAATTTATTCATATATATACATATATTAAAAAAACTAAAAACAAGCCTTAACTAAGTTTTTCGAAAATCGTAACAATATTAAGTTCTGTCCAATTACAGCGGCTGCGCAATTTCCATTTTGAGCCTTCTGGAAAAACTGGATCTAGAGGCTGTGGGTCTGTATGCACCCCAACACAAGGATCAGGGCCAATAACTATAATCCATTTGCCATGATACATACTTAAATAATTGATAAATGCTGACCGATTATTAAAATAGCAAAACATCAAAGCGAATTGCCAGTTTGAAGAGGCGCAGCAATTAGTCAAATAATCAGTGCTAATCGGTGTCGACGCATCTTCTATGTAGTTAAGTTCAATGAAGCTTTTCACTGCGTATTTGCTCTGCCACCAGTTTCGATCAATTTCCAGTCCAAAAACTTTTCTTCCAGTTGCTTCATTTAGCAGCCATTCCAGCAAGCCGTTTCCACAACCAATGCTCAGAATACATTTTATATTAAGGCTTTCAAGCTCCAATTTGAGAGTGGCCAAGTCATTTACGGTTGGCCAAGCCCATAGCAGCTTGCGTTTTGCATCTGTACATAGCGTCGTCCCGAATTCCAGCAATTTCATAAAATTTTTTGTCGGAGTGTTTGTTAAGTAATATATTTCGCAAAGCATGCGTAACTCTTGCTCTTCGCTCATCATATTGAAAACTAATAACATATTTTTAAAATTCAGCCGGTACTGCTACGGTGACGACAACCGCGAAGCAGACGTTGGCATTAACCCTGACGAATGGTAACGATATTTGGGGACGATCTTCTTGTGATTTGTATAAAAAATGGCACAACGCCAAACATTATGTTGGCAGCTTCTCTACAAAGGGCAATTACAGATTGTCAAGCATATGTCATAATCAGTCTTCCAAATCAGTTCTGTTGAGCTTTCTCATATTTGAATTTTTTACGCCAGTGCTGATGTTGCTCTGGTGGTTTTTGGTTGGTGTCATCTATTGTTTGCAGTTCAACTTCCGTATCATGTGCTTGATTTTCTGTTTCACTAATAGTTTCATCATCATCGGGATTGAGTATTTTTAAGTAATATTTAATAGGATCGTATTTAGCCTTTTTATGTTGTTTGCCTTTGTCTAGCGTAAGACGTGTTGGTGTTGCAATAGATGAATCTTTACCGACCGATTGCTCATTATTTGGAACAATGACGGGCTTTACATTGCCAATACATTTAATTACGCTGCTGTTTTCGACAGTCATGGGCAGCGGTTGTATTGCCGTAATTTCTAAGAATTCCACACATTCCTGAAAGTCCGCACCATTGTGCATATTTCGCACGTGGCGGAGCATATTGTCCCTACGCACGGTTGTTATATCGCAATGAGTACATCTGTATTTAATGCTTAAGTCATTGTGCTGCTTTTGGTGCCTTGCTAAAGCGTTCGTATCGCTGAAAATTTTAGGGCAGAAGGAGCATGCATGACACTCTCGTTCCGTGTGACGTTTCATATGGAGTTGGAGTATTGAATTCCGTTGGTATAACTTATGACAAACTGGACACTCGTGTCGCTTACCACTGTGCGTAAGTATGTGTTGTTGAAGCGCCGACTTTGTTAGATATCTTCTCTCACAGTTATTGCATGGAAAAGGCAACTCCTGATTCTCGTGTAGTGCCATGTGAACGTTAAGCGATGCATTGCCACGAAATTGCTTCTGACAATGTTTGCAAGTCACCACCTCCAATTGATGGTTGCGTTGATGTTTACGAAGCACGGCAGGATGTTTGAATACTTTGCTACAATCACTGCATTGATACGTACCGCTTTTATGCGAATCTAAATGGTATACTAAATGTGCGCGGGTGACAAAACGCTATAGTAAGAGAGATTCTGTTTATTAGACGATGGACTTAAAGATTGTAATTACAAACCCTATTGCAGCCGTAGTAAGTACAAACGTGTTGCTTGGCTTGTTCGTTGCCGCAAGCTGTGTGGTAGTATTGTTGAGATCGACTTCGAAAATACCTGCCACATTCAGAGCAGAAGTATTGATGACCGCCATTCGTTGTTTTTATTTTTTGTATGTGGTTTGGAATTAAGTTGGCTTCATTTTGAGCATTGTCAATATCATCGCAACTTGGCGTGATGACGAATTGAGTGACAATTTGCGACGGTATCGACGTCCTGCAGTCGGAGCAACCGTTTTCATCTGCCAGAAAACACTGCCGACACTTTTGATGACCACAAGTGTCGGTGACCAGGCGGTTGGATTCATTGTCAAGCGGTGCATTACACCGAGGACATACCTCGACGTCGTCCATTTCCCAAATTTGATTTCAATCTTTAATTATATTAACTTTCAGAAACGCCACACAACGAAGATTGAATTGTTCAGATTGAAGATATCTGAAGTTTGAAATAAATTAATTGAAGACTGTCTTTTCTCGTCTCGTAATGAGCATGGGCAACACTGACCTCTGTATTGAACGTAGATTGTGAGGTTATGCACGAACGTATCTGTGGCGGTTTTTGACGATTTGTTTACGCCGAGTTTTGCGTAACTTTCGTTTAATTTAAAAATGTTCACATCTACAAATTGCGGTAGATATTTCAACAGTTTTTACAAATACAAAAGGAAAACTTGGGAGGTGTTAAACGGAAAACAAAAGAGACTTTCTTCTGAAGTGCGTGCGGCACAAAAACCTCTGAACATTTTGTTTTTTGGTACGGACAACTTTTCGTTACCAAGTTTGAAAGCTTTACACAAAAACAGGTGGAAATAAATGGAATTTGAAATTCAATTAAATAATAAAAGTAGCTCTATCGTGTATCAGCGCGTCCTCTACCTCTAATTTAGGCGTTGTCACATCCTTTAAAAGTCCAATCAACTGCATACGCAAGTATGCACAACAGGAGAATCTACGTCTCTGTCGTTGGCCAATTACGCTGGAACAATGCTCGGAATTCGATCTGGGCGTTGTTGTCTCTTTTGGACATCTTATACCGTCGGATATAATCAAAGCGTTTCCGCAGTATGAGAAATTTAAATAGTTAATTTTTGATTTACAATAATAGGAATATTTTCAGAGGCATGATAAATGTGCATGCTAGCTTGTTGCCGCGCTGGAGAGGAGCAGCACCAATAATTTACGCAATCTTGCATGGCGATACTAAGACAGGTGTGTCCATTATGCAAATTGAACCATATCATTTCGATGTTGGAGATGTAAGTAAAGACGATTCGTTTAAATTCATGTTATAATATTATCACTTTTTGAGTAGATTCTCGCTCAACGGGAAATAAAAATTAAGAAGAATATTTTTATGCCGGATTTGCATACTGAATTGGCATGTGAAGGAGCCAAATTATTGGTGGATACAGTCAATAACTATTCAGAACGTTTGAAGAATGCTCACAAGCAGAATAGTGACAAGGCGACTTACGGTATTCAAAGCGAACTCACATATTTTATGAGCGTCATCGGTTATCTTTTATTCGTTACAGCGCCCAAAATCACTGATGATATAACGGAGGTAAATTGGTCAGTAATGAATGCAGAACAAATATTCAGATGTCATCGAGCACTATTTGGTTACAAACCGCTTACCACAACATATAAAAATAGGCAGGTTCAGCTATTAGACGTAAGATTACCGCTGGCATTATCGAAAGATGGGCCGATTGAACCCGGTAGTTTTCTTTATCGTCGAGATACCAAATCATTGTTATTGTGCTGCGCAGAACGGACGTACTTGGAAGTTTTTCAGCTCCGCTTGGAAGGCAAAAAAGCCATGAGCTCTAGCGATTTCAATAATGGCTTCTTAAGGCAAACCAAACAGTGTGAACTGTTCTTTAGTCAAAATAAAAAAGCTGCTTGTTAACGTTATTTGTAATTGATGATATTTCAAATGTGTTTATGACAAATTCTCAACCTAGATTAGAGGGTTTAACCTCTTTTGTTTCCGATGGTTGCTGTGTCGTTTTCTGTAGAAGATTTTTGGTAAACCACATCGGGCGTGGTTTCTGCAATTCCACAATACGTTTACCATTTAACGTTTCAGAAGGGTGATCGCTCTTTTCACCCTCGTACAGCACAATTATTTCTTGCTCAACTGGTTCTAGTCCCAAATTCTCTTGTATTTGTTCCTGTATAAGTTGGGTCTCCTTGCGTACTTTGTCGTAGCAATGTGCTTTAAGAAAATTTAAAAATTAACTCAATTGTTTGAGATTTTAATTAGCAAAGACTACTTACGACATAAGACGCCTACTTCGTGATCATGACCACATTGCTGACAGTTGCGCAAATTTGTTTTGGCCTTTAACGGCTTCCATACGTATTCCGGATAACCAAATTTGCGATTCAAACGTTTCTCCACTGAACGTCTAAAACCATAATTTTCCAAAATTAATTGATAAGTTAGACTACAAGCCAGTCTTTACCTATGTTTTGGGACGGCCCATAGCAATCCATTGCCAAGCAAATCTTTCAGATTAAATGTCGTGTTCTGTGAGTTTGTTCTTTGTTCGGATGCGACCAGAGCCCACGCTGGCTGGGGCCCATGTTGGAAGAGTAAAAGTTCGAATTGTCTAATGAAGTTGTTTATGCTGCTTAATAGAAAATTGCGTGCCATTTTAAGGTATTTGATTTTTTGGAACTCGAAGTTTTATATAAATGTGCTGCTTCACTCTTCTTCTTCATGAACGACTTAAAATGTAGGTTGTGCACATGTTTGCTTGAAATATGACTAACACGTGCGTCATTTTAAAGCTTAAAATAAAGACACCGGCAGAAACATCATTTAACTGAAGCGGTTGGCAGTAGTGCGGAATCACCTGTTTTCGTTCGATTACGTAACCACAATACCAGGGATCTAGATTTTCGTTATGTTATGCCCTTGTCACTCTAACGCGACTGTTTTATTTGTCAATTGACACAAAAGTATCGCAAAGCGGAAAAAGAAAAGCGAAAAATAGAGGCTCCACACAAATTGCCAGCGAAAGTAGCGCGACATACGCTAAACCTATACTGCAGTGTCGTTTCATAACAGAGTCGGCACCAGCTGTTGTTCATGCTGTTCTCGCGAAAAAAAAAACTTTACGTAAATACCGAGTTCCTATTAAGAAAAAAGCAAAAAAGTGTAAATAAAACTATTGTTAAAAATAAATGAATGACAGATTAGTTAAACGTGGATTGGGTGCAAAAATGTCGGCATTAAATATCCGTAGTTTGTGTTACGACTAGTCGTCGGTGGTAAAAATTGGCGCACATGTGGTTGGTTCGACCTCTGATTTATAGTCGTCAATGACGGCAGGAAACACGTATGCGCATTGAAAGAGACAGGTAGGTTGACAGATGCAAGATAGGTTTGATGGTTTTGATATGGCGCAGCATTCTTCAGTCGAAGGACCCCTCGATTGAGGCTGTTAAGCCAATTGATTATACAACAATCCACTCTTGATAAGTCCAACTTTCTGAGATTTTTCACTGAGATATACAAAGTGTTTAAAAATTGCGTAAACTTTCGAAAAAGTTTTGCTCGGCTTGAATAATTAAGGAAACAAATCAGTTTAATGAAATTACTAAATTACAATTTTATATTTTCATAACAAATTCTCTAAATTTGAATATTTTACATAACACATATTTGGCACATAAGTCATTTTTATATTGAAATGATTCGAATTTTGAATCATGGCGCGCGTAAAGATCGTGATTTGTTTTTCGAGCTTTTGAAGTAGTAGGGTAGGAGAGTGAGAGAGAGAGCTGATCTCCTCGCTATACTCATGCAAAAGAGAGATGCGAGCATTTTGATTTGCCATGAAGTTTGCAACGCACAAAATAAATCATCAAACAGTTTAGAAAGCAATTCAATCACTAAACCTTCTTCAATATCTTCTACCAAAAAAATATGGAAAAACAAGAAACAAAAATAACTTTCTGATTTTCTCTTTTTAAAATAAAACACCCAAAAATTAGGAAAAGTGCTTCCTCATTTTCATATCACTTTTTCGCAAAATCGCACACATTTTTTGTCCCATGTATGTCGTGTTGTAACGCCTGGGGACATAGACCCCTTGAATTGTTATAATAATAATAATATTTTTAAGCATACCTTGCAAGGGTATGTAAGTTTCGGTTAAGCAGAAAACAACTTTCTTGTTGTTTCCATTCACTGTGTTCATTGCTGTTGTTTCTTGCTCTCACAGCAACACGTATCCAGCATAACTATTTTTGGTTACAACGTGAGCTGAACTCAAAGCTACCAAAAAAGGTAGGGGAGCGAGCTTACTACTTTTGTAGTTTGTTCGATTGTTTACGATTTTAAGTTTCAATTGGATAAAACCGAACATAAAGCAGTTCAATAATTAAAAATAAAACTTATCGCCAATTTGATGTTCAACATTTTGTAAATATTGAGTGAAAAGATCACATTTTGTCAAATATCGCTCAGACACTCTGTGAGTTAAATCAGTCGGAGTCAGACGCAAGCTTTCGACGCTGTCGTCGTTATCCAAAAGTCAAGCTTAAAAAGAAAAACGGTATAGTGTGTGAATCCTTCGTTCGTGTTCGTTTGTAAATTTTGATTGAATTAATGGTAATGTTTAAAACGGAAATCTTTCGATTATTGAAAGCCGTAATAAAAAAATAAAGAAACAAATAAAAGTAAACCCAAATGTCGTTAAATAAAGCATAAAAGTATTTTATTTTCAAATTAAATAATACCTCAAAGTGTGCATTCTAAAGTGGTTCAACGAGTCCTGCCTTAGTTCAAAAATTTTCATAAAACACTCTAATTAAAAAAGTTAAAAATATTACAAAATGGCTTGTCTAAGCACGTCCGGTCGGGTCGCGTACGCTGCACGTCTTCAGCAACAACAAGTGCAGAAATGGCTCACTCAGGTCCTGCTAAATCGGAGTCTGCGACAGAGCAGCAACTATAGCGCCACAACAGGATACGCGGCCATACAACACCGACAACAGCAGCAACCTCAGCCTCAGAAGCATTTAAGCAATCATAATGCTGTTTCTGTGCTTAAGTTGTTGCCCCGTCGTTACCACGGATTGAAATTGGTTGATGGAACGGTTAAAAAGGATAATCTTTATTTACTGGTAAGTAATTTTCTTCCCTTACCGATTATTTATCAATTTGCTCGAATTCGAATTTGACAACAACCATCGTGATTGTTTGTCGTTGTTGCTGTTGAAGTTGCTGCTCTTGGCAATGTTGCTGGCTCTGTCACCACTCCTGGGACCAGTCCGACAAGCTTACGCCAACCAGTTGAGTATGTAGCCAAAGTGCATTGGCTGGCGATCAGTTTCGTGTTTGGCGCCGACGCGAAGCAGCACAAAACAAAGAAAGCGACTGCAAAAGCAAATGAAAGTGAAATTCGTTTATTTTTTTTTATTTTTTTCTGTTGCTGTTCGTCGTGCAGTGCTTGTGCAAGTAGCGTGTAGAAATGGCAGCGTAAAAATTGTCTGTTGTCATCAGGTGGGAAATGCGCGGAAGTAACAACGTGTTTTCTTTATGTTTATCGCAATTTTTGTGTGCCGTTGAAAAGTTTTAAAAGAAAGAAGTTACATAATTCACTTCTAAGTTCCCTTTACAGTTATGTTGTAATTTTATGCACTTACACTGCTTTATCATTTTTATGACTTCTAAACAAAGTGCAATGACCCTCAAACTGTACTGGAACTGCAATAATATTTACTTTTAGTTTAACTATTGAAGAAAAATGTTCTATCATTTGTGGCTTTTGCAAATTAATGTAGCAGAAATGCCTTGAATTCGAATTTTGTAGGCCTCATTCATGGCAACTAAAACCTATTAAATAATTTAATTACCTAACATTGTAGTTAATGTTTTTGATTTTAATAATATTAATCGGCCAAGCTCGAAATGGCCAAGAATATTTATGCGCATTAACAATGCCGTTCAGCACGCACTAAGGTTTCTATTATTGCACTCGTCGCGATTTGCGTAGTTCGTTTTCGAATCATTATTGTTGTTGTTGTTGTTGCATGCAAAGTCGACAAAACATCAATTAATTGCTGTGCACACTTCAAGGTCCCGACCCAATTATATCCAAAGAAATGTTTAACATGTTTATACAAAAAGCTAAGTGGCTATAAACCATATGCGGCTGATCCCAATGAACCCATTAGGCGTGAACCCGGTGCAAGTCAGTTCAAATGTGCAATGTCGAACGCGTATTTCGCACTTTTTTGCGGGAAACGGCGGCACATGGGCGGTAACGGTAAAAGAAAGAAAATATATATTTCAACCTGCTTTAAAATAACTTTCAAAACATTAAAAAAAAAAAGAGCTAACGCGGGTAAATCTTTAAATTAAAATCATAATAAAATTTAAGCGCACTATTCTTTCTGCACGTATAGGTTCAGCTTTCAACAGACTTTACAATTTGTATGCAGTTTACGTTTTGAATTATTTATGAATATTTCATACTTTAAATCGAATTCATATACCATTCAACTAACGAGCCGTGTTCCACCGTTCCCCCGCTTATAGCCAATATAGCTACTTGGTCATTCATTCATTTGTCCATTTATCCATCTATCATTGGCAAACAATGAACGAACGCAAATAGAAAGCGCACGTTCGTTGTTGGCTTCGCCACTGCTTGGCGGCGAGTCGACTGTCTCCTCTCCACTATTTCAATTCAGTCTCTCTCCGTCTTCGTTTCTACGTTCTCCTCGAAACGCCCTCAGCAACGCAGTTGCCGTTGTTGTATTCAGAGAGCTTAAACAACAACAACAACGAAAACAAACAATGTACAACAAAGACAACTAAAAACTTTTTGAACACTTTCTTCTTCATTTCGGTCCGTCCGTCCGTCCGCGGCTCTTTCGGCTCTACTCTGATCGTCTCTCTCTTGGTCGGCATTGGTTTCTTTCTTTTGACTCATTCATGGTTTTAATTATTTTGACCAGCATTTGATGATCTTATCTTGTGGGCTTTTGGTTTGCACTCAATTCGATTTTCGTTTTGTTCATTTTATTGCGTTTTTGTTTTTGTTTTGTCTTTATTGCATATCTGCACATCTCGTTTTCGAATGGCTTCAGCATCTTTAGCGTTTCCAAAAGTGTCTTCACTTTCATTGACGTCGGCCTTTGAAAAATCAGCTCAGATTATCGAAGAGGTGCGAAATAGTTTTGAAATGTGGCATTTCAATGCAGGCTGTGAACTCAAGTATGTGTCTAGAGTCTTTCGATTAAGGTCAAGGGAAATACTCGTTCTGTTCGCCTGTACTTTAACACTGTGTGAAAACTTTTGTAGCGCTTCAACCTAAAATGCAGTTGACAAACAAATTTGGCACATGTAGCCATCATTGTGCGAAGTAAATAAATTTACACATAAATAACTTTTTAAACGAGACGCTAAATCATATCTTGAGCTCGCTGCTTTTCGTTTTAGCTTAATTTAAGTTTTTATTTTGCTGCGCGCAGACACTTTCACTTTCATTTTGGAAGAAGAAAAGAAATTCAACCGTGAAATCTCCACCAAAACCATCGGCGAAACGGGACCACGCAAAACCACGAGCAATTTAAAAATTGAACTCATCGGTAGAAATGTATTGATAAACGTTCTACGACCAAAGGCGGGAATTTCATAGCAATCTATGCTTCGATTGTCTTTGGCTCATACCTTTTATGGCTGAACTTGACGACAAGATCAAAGATTAGGCGTGCACAATCAAAACCGACTGTTACACCTGTCCGCCATATGAAAGCTGATGTGTGTTTCTGCTTTACAGGTACTTCTGGTTGGCTATGTACTTTGCCCTTAGCCTCCCCTTACCATGCCAGCAACCGCTGACCTAATTCCAAGACGCCTTTTCAAAACTGGTTTATTGTATATTTACACCCAGCATTGTTGATATTGCTGTTTTTGTTGTGTTTTTTTAATTTTTTTCATATTTGTTGTGGCTAAGAGAAGCGTTACTTTGTTATTATTGTGTGTGTATGAAGGAAACTCGAAATATTTTGAAGTTTAAACATTTAGCCATCTTTCAAGTTGGCACTTCCACATTGCTTTCTCATACTACGACAACGATGCTGGCGTTAATATTGACGCATGCGTAGACGCAGCCTCGTTGCATAAGCGCTGTCAAACTTAACGCCTCTGCTGGCATTTGGATTTCTTTTCCGCGCGCTTTTGCTCGTTTTCAAGCGTTTATTGATACGCATTCATCCGATTTGATACGTTCGATTTCGATACAAGTCTATGAATTGTCAATTAACATAAATTTCGATTGATCATTGCCACACTCGTGTGATAGTTGACGCTTTTCTTTACAGATGTGTTTGTTGTTAGCATTGCTAATGTTTCTCTTGTGTTTTTTGACGTATTTGTTTAAGTTTTTAAAAGTTTTCTAATTCAGTTGTGTGTTGTGGCCCTGGTAGCATTCTTCTCATATATCCTACGTAGTTAAGCTCTTTGTGTTATTGTCTATTCGACATTGTATTTCCATATTGTTTGTTGATTAGTAGTTTCTCTTCATTTGCATTTAACTTGTCGTCACAATTGGCTCTGTGTAAGGTTTTATTACAGTTGTAAGGGTGCTATTCATATTCAAATCGGGTAGTTAAACATCAAGGCGAACATCGATGATCGTCAAAGGCGAGCGTCGATTGTTGGAGAAGAAAATGTAATGCCAAATTCACGGCTTGCTCTATAGTTCGATTGCATTCATAGTTTGGGTATAAAAAAACTATTACATATATAAAACTGGCTTAATTATTACTACGAGTACGTTAATTAACTTGAGTTGACAAAGTGACGTGACAAGTTGCGCATACGCTCCGTTGGCGAGTTTCGACTTATTAATGTTGTTGCCGTGACAAAAATTTCGCCAACTGACTGACACAGGATAAACTTGAATAAGTCCGGTTTTCTTGTGTAATCGGTCATATGTCCTTGTCGTCTGCTTAACGAGTCAGTACGGAAGTTGTTCTACACACTGCAAGCAATGTCAGACAAGTGGTCTGTTGAGCATTGAAATATAATACAAGTTGCATGTGGTTACACAACATTCTTCATTGTCTTCATCGATATGTATCTTGTTATGAGTTGTAAACTGATTTCCATTAAAACAATTAGACTTCCGCCGCTTTTGTGATTTGTTTAGTATAATTGGCAAAACCAAGAAAACGAAAAATAATGAGTGAATGAATGAAGAGTGAAGAAAGACTTGAGCAATTCAGTGATGTAATCTGCTTCTTGTATTGGCTGCGCACGCGCTTCGTTGACTTAAAAAATTAACAACTGCAATTTTAAAGCAAAATTGTATTTGCGAAAATAATTTGAAAATTATTAAAACAAACCTATCTGTGAGATACATTCATTGGCAACCACCAAGTTTGTTCAACTATTCAAGATTTGGCAAATATTGAGCAAGAAAATCTGTGGCTTAGAACCAATTTTGAGCATACAAACGGAAAGCGTAGTTTATACACTAAGATAGCTAAGCGAAGTAGACTATATGTATCTTCTTTTCACGTTGTGCGCCCAACAATGCCAATGCACGAGAGAAAGACTAAAAGCAAGCAATGAAAACAAACTTAAAATCGAAGAAACAAAAACACTGTAAAAGTATCTTCTCAATTGTTCAGCGTTCATTGGTCGGCGCTCGCTCTTTGTCATCAAAAAAAGAAAAGGGAAAGTCCAAATTCGAAGCGGCAGTGGCAGTGGCAGCGACATCGGCATCGAAAACCACTACACTGCTTATTTGGCCAATAAAGTCTGATTTCGCTGAGGCTGGCCGACGAAAAGACCACCACAACAAACGCCTGCGACATTGCCAGCAACATAAACTCCAATAAACGCGTCTGAAACAAGCAGAGGCTTCCGCTCTGCTCCGCTCTTGTAGTTGTTGTTGTTGTTGCTGGCGATGGTATTGTGCGCACATTGGAATGCGTTTGCAAAAGTTGCCCTTTTCAGCTCGTCATATTCAGACTTCGGGCACACACATTAACATTTCTTTGTCATGTTTTAAATCTTTTCCACCATTGCATGCATGTATTTATGTATGTGTGCGTACAAATATTTTATGCGTTGATTTACTCAATTTATATTTATTTATTTCATTACTTGTATTCGCTTTCTAGCGTGTCGGTTTTTATTTTAACTTCGGTTCCGGTTTTATTAAAATTCCAGCGGAGTGCCAAGACGCATTCAAAGTTTGCCTTAATTTATGGGATTTTTCATTACGAATTCCAAAATAGATGATTAACCTGATAATTACTAAAGTTAGCTTTAGCTTTGCTCTGCACTGCTCGGCTTTGTTAATAATATTTTAGTTAATGGCAATTATGCATACAGAATCAATTATGTTGTGGCAATTACGACTGAGGCATTGAAATCCCTTTACTAAATAATCAAACCATATATCGACATTCAAAGAATATGTTGAACAAATGGACAATTCAAAATAGTTATTTATTCACACTTTGGTCGCACTTGACGCTGCAGTCGTTGCTGTTGTCTGCATACAAGTCGATAAATTATCGCTCACGGTTCGCGAGCCATTAATCAGCAATTCAGTAACAATTAACATCACCAGTCCAGTCCAGTCGTCAGACAGTCAAAGGGTCGAGAGCCGCCGTCAATCACCACTCGGATCCGCTTGTGCCACTCGTCGATATAACCGAATTGGAAACCTTTTTTATTGATAGAAATTACATGAAATGCGTTGAGTTGTTTTATGCAAAACTTTGAAAAATTTCAATTTCAATTTTAAGTCATTTCGGCGCTTGTTGTGTTTGTCTGTGTGTTATTTTATTCATGTTGATCCACTGATGATTATCGTGAGATTGTTTGGATCGACGCATTTATTATTCAACAAAAAAAAATAATTTTTTTTTCTCTATTTTTGATTGCTTTATTCGGCAGGTGCAATTATTCGCGTTTACTGTTAATACGCAAAAATATTTTGTGGATTTTAACTCATCGAAATTAATGAGTTACAAAGTCGCACTGAAGCGAAAGAAGAATTGCAAAAATTAAAGTAAATATTATCAATATATTTTTACAGTTATTATTTGAAATTGACGTGAAAGTGGCTGGCACGAGTTTTTTGTTTTTTTTTTTTTTCGCACTGCACTAAATGTGTTTAAATAGAAAACAAAAAATGAAGAGCAATAGAGAGCTTGATATTATTAAACATTTTAATAGTTTCAAAATCGTATCTTAAGTGCATCTTCAAAAGTAAATCTTGCAGAAGTCATGTTGCTCGAATAAAGAAGATTTCCAGTGCCAATTACCGTTACTTCTTCCGAAATTGGCAAGCTGCCACTGACCACTTAAATTGACGCATTTCGTCACGTTTAAAAAAAAAGAAAAATTTTAAATGTCCAGAAGGCAACATCGCAATCGAGGCAATTAAAACGCACTTGCATAATTTGCAACTTGACATCGGTCTGCAAAATTTGATGAATTTTATTTTTCTTTCATTTAATTTGTTATTGGCACAAAACGAGCAAACGTGCATTGCACAACAATCACGATTCATATCGAAAATGAAAGTTTTCGACGCTGTTTTATACCCCTCACGTGCTACAAATCGGAGTTGCTTTGAGATCGTTAATTAAACTGTGATAGTGTGATAGCAGTCGTTAAGTATTTCAAAAATAATTCACATTAGGTCATTAGAAGATGTAATGTTAGGTTTTCTCTCTCTCTCTCGAGTGACCTTTAACGAGTTAAAATATGACAGAGAGAAGAAAGAACTGAAAATATATTTACTTTTTGTGTTCAGCAATTATTTAGACATTGTGCATTGATTTGAGGACTTTATCTTTCATTTAAGATAAATACATATTTTGTTGAAAAAAAAAAGAAAACTTTGCTTTTGGGCATCCAGAAATGCCTTTTGTGTAGTGGCACACCCACTTGTAAACATGGAAGAAACTTGTACAGCAAAGATGAAAACAATAAACAATGTGCAACTAAAAAAAATCTGAAGACGCGTACGACACAAATATTTGCTTACTGCATAACGATGAAGCTGCCAATTTCGTCGTCATCGCTATTGACTTGACAAATGTTGCCATCTTCGCAGTTGCTTGCGTTGCTGTTACTGACTTTGTTGTTATTGTGTTTGTTGTTGACAACATGAAATCAACACGTAAATAAATCCATTATATTGACAACATACAAATAGGCAAATATAAACTGATTTCAAAAACCTAAAATTACATAATTCGGTGGCTTTATCATGGCAACATGTGTCAGCAACATTATTGCATTGAGCATACGAACGAACATGGAAAAATAAGTATTTGAAAATTTCGAATATTGTTCAGTTATAATTGCTAGTAATATCGGTATTTTGTTAAGTCTGTCAAGTGTTCATTGTAGGCGTTTGATTATTGTTGATTTTGTAATGTTTATACATGACAATTTGCGCTCTCAACACTTTTGGAGATAAGTTCAACAAGGGCCAAAATTGCGACAAGGTTAAAACG
The DNA here is from genome assembly GCA_034638295.1 of Phortica okadai. Classification (NCBI taxonomy): domain Eukaryota; kingdom Metazoa; phylum Arthropoda; class Insecta; order Diptera; family Drosophilidae; genus Phortica; species Phortica okadai. The sequence goes on along the minus strand of CM067849.1, from coordinate 240,669 downwards.
ATTAATAAAAAAAAGTTATAAGTTTGGCTCATTTAAGCAAGTAACGAGCGTTAATTCAAAATAATTAATGCGAAGACTTGTCACATTCTCAAACTTTGAAAATGTTTCAACAATTCTATGTTTGTAAGTGACCTCACAGAAATATTTATCTACCAAACTCTTTTAATATATTTAACGAGAATAATTTCAATTGATTTCTGATATACTTGTTTTTTACATATAATCCATTCCAGCCCAGCGTGAGTGCCAGCAATTTTTGCAATTTAACAAACCAATCAAAAGACACTCACTGCGCAAAGACGAACCACCGCCAGCACAGCTCTGTGCATACTCAGCAGCCGGCTGGGCCCGTGCAGGAGCTGCAGATTGACCCTTACATTATACTCGATGACGAGCTTAAGTACTTCTACGACGACGTACGGGAGGTGAGTTAACAACTAATGAGACAACCAAACATGCATAAAAATTTATTAATTGTGTAAAAGATTCGCAGTCAATGTTTACCCAATATATTAACAATGGGTCATGATTGTGTGAATTACTCTACAACGGGGGTTTCTATTTTGAATGTCGTATATAATAATTTACATGTTAGCTCATCCCGCCTTCGTTTCTGTTACACAGCTACTCCAACAAGGCACAACCCAGCCGGAACTCGACACGATCGCTAGTTACTACTTCGATGGACAGGGCAAGGCCTTGAGGCCCATGGTTACAATGCTTATGGCCAAAGCGATAAACTATCATCTGAACAATGAGTCAAGGTGAGCTTTAATGGGTTTCCGATTTGCATACGTGTATCTACATGCATATGTATATACATAAGTGTACATCATTCGATTATAAGCGGCCGATATTTCATTATAGCAATTGTGACTTTTATTTTTTTTATAATTTGTCTTCTCTGCAGGTCATTAGTGCACAAGCAGCGCCAGATTGCACTGTTCTCTGAGATGGTGCATTCCGCTAGTTTGGTGCACGACGACGTCATCGACCAATCGAATTTCCGGCGCGGCAAACCAAGCGTAAATGCTCTTTGGAACCACAAAAAGGTGAGCTGCGTTCCCAAGACAGAGATTGACAGAGAGCAGTAGGGGGACGCTTACAAGAGCTTCACTTACGTAATATTAACTCTCGTTTATTAAGCCTATTTTTCGATCTGTGTGGCTCTGTCATATCATAAATTCATGTTTTATTTAAACAGACTTAGTTATTGTTTACACATGCATTGTGATTCAACATATTTTTCTTTTGATTGTCGCTCATATTGATGATGTGCGCTTGAATTTTAAACATACTTTTTACTCGAGCAACTCATGATGGTCGACATATCAAGCTGCATTGGCTATTTTGCTTTTGTGCTCTGGCCACATTTACGACAAGTGCTGCAACCAACCGATACACATGCACAAAATCGGCATGACGATTTTCATTGTTATACTCGTTTTGAACATAGCAAATATTTATTTCATTAGTGGTCTGTCAGGTCGGACTGTTGGGTAAAACCCCATATAAAAATCCATTCATGAAATTTTATGAAAGCGTATCGCTTAGTCATTGCCATCTTGCCATCTGGTGATTTGTTAATGCTTACAACTGGAAAACTGTAACTGAGTGAAGTTGCGTTGAGCTGAATGAAGTCGACTTGACTTGAAGTGATACGGCCCTATTAATTAATTTTGAATTGGTTTTTTGTCTTCTCTTTTAGGTGACAATGGCTGGCGACTACATATTGTCGATTGCTTCGATCATGATTGCGCGGCTGCGCAGCGACGACGTAACGATTGTTTTGAGTCAGGTGAGTGCATCGTTCGGCGACTGATGTGTTATTTGTATTTCCAAATTCACGATTGCTTCCTACTTGGACTTCCACAACCGCTGCGAGTGCACCTGAGAGCAGCTTCAAGGCGAACAGAGCAATCTACTTTACAGTGTGCATTCATTTTTGTAACCGGTCGACAAGGACATTGAATTATTTATTCTTCTTGTTGCTATAGCTCAGCGGTCCGTACTTTGATGTCGTGCTGTTTTGTAATTCATAAACTGGATTTTTAAAGCTTTACACAAGATCCGCCATCTTAATATGCAAAATAAATATATTAAAAACTTTGGCATTTCGCCGATTTTCGTGTGCGAGCGAGTAATTTAACTAAATACGCAAAGACAGCGCATGCGCAATTCAAGCCTAGGTGTGGCCCTATTAAAAAAATCATAGTGTGAAGATGAGCACCTCCAAGTGTTGGAGACGTACGCATTGGTTTCGGTCGACCGTGCAAGGTGCGCAAGCGATTTTCAACGCGAGTCTGTGTGACTGAACACGAACCCAAATAGCTTAATTATATAAACTGTTTTTGTATAATGTGTGTATAATATATGAATTTTGTTATTTGCTAATGTTGAAGTCCTTCCCATAGTGAGAGTGCGAGTGAAAATGTTATTTCGCTTCCGCATGCCAAAAATGTTTTTATTCATTGCATGTTGGTGGAGTGACTCGGATGCCCCGTGCCAAATACTTGAAGCAATCATAACAGTAAAAGATCATATTTATATGAAACCATTGATCTGTTGCCCTTCGCAAAGTTTGCCTTTTGATTTCATTCATATTTCGATCCGCCTCACACGCAGTTGCAAAACTTTTGTGTAAACAAACCGCACGAAATCACAAAAGAGTGATTTATTTGTTAAACAAATGCTCCACAGAAATACCCACAAGGAGACAACGATCCAAGGTGATCGTTTCTCTCTTTTTTAAAATCTCTGGCCAAGCCAAAATATTTCGTTTTTTTGTTTGTTTAACAAATTTGGCAAAGAAGAAGTTTGCGTAGGCCAAAAAACGAAGTCAGAAAGTGATCGATTGTTGGATGTGGTCGACAAGATTCAATGTTAATTAACACGTGTGGCGACTGTGGCACGCGGTGAGTCGTTGGCTCGAATGTCTGTCGGACACCCGCGTCGCACCCGCGACCATTCTATGCAGTTTCGCCTTTGCCAACAGATGCAAAAATCGTCAAATTAAAGCTATTGTTATGGTTTGGCACTTGCCGTGCAAAAAAAGCAACAAAATAAAATTCAATATTAAGTAAAACGATTTTTCAGTCCGCAACCACAAAAGGTCTTTTTTCACGTTTCAGTCTAAGAAACAAGTGCCTTTTGGATTTTTGTTTATTCACAGATATTTGATGACAATGTTGGCATTGTCGCTTAATTGCCGCTCGTTCGGCCGTTAAGCCGTCTGACGGTCCGTTTGCCTACGTTTTGGTGGCGAGTGTGTGCGTGTAGTTATTGCCAATTTGTCGAGCGCGTTTGTCAAGTAATTGTCAATGACACACATAGAAGTCAAAATTGATGGAATAAAGTCATAAAATGGATGTTAAAATAATTCTAATATTCTGCGTCTCTAAACCATCTCAGGTTTTTTTATTTGGTTCCATTCTATATGAGGTGTCAAAGCCTTTCGGGTATTCTCAATGATGTAACAATTTGAGACGTCAATGATGGACAACTATTTGTTGTACGTCGATTTTGCTTATATTTGTATATGTGAGATTTTTGTCCATATAATAGTTTATTTTTATTTGGTAATTTCCCACTGCGAGTTTGCCTTTATATCCGCAACGCTTGGCACTTCTATTCTGGAATTTTGAGTAATCAAGACAAAATTGTGGATCGTGTAGTGAATCTTCAATGAGGGGCACATCGCTGATCATCTGAGCAGGAAGTCGTCAACAAAGCCTTTGTTTTACTGTTGATAAAACTAGTTTTGCCCTGAAACGTTTTATTATTGCGTTTTTATAAAGCGATATTTTATTTTGTTTACAGATTTTGACCGACTTGGTTCAAGGTGAATTTATGCAGCTCGGCTCTAGAGAAACCGAAAACGAGCGCTTCGCACACTACCTGACCAAGACATACAGAAAGACGGCTTCGCTGATCGCCAACGCGCTCAAGGCGGTAAGTAGCGTGCAGTAAGCCATGCGGCAAGTCTTGGCGGCGCAGTCAATGATGCGCTCGCTTTTACATATTCATTTTAGTGTGAATGCAATAGTTTTCTTAACGTTTGTTGTTTTGCAGACTGCCGTAATTGCACAAGCCGACGAGAGCGTCACCGAAGTGGCTTTTCAGTACGGACGAAACATCGGATTGGCTTTTCAACTAGTCGACGACATGCTGGACTTTGTTTCGTCGACAGAAACGATGGGCAAACCCACAGCGGCCGACCTTAAGCTGGGCCTAGCAACGGCGCCAGTGCTTTTCGCCTGCGAAAAGGTGAGCGGGTCATGGCGAGATGCTCTTTAGTTTGCATGCCACTTAAGATGCTATTCAAGAGAAGTTCTCGTTACTTCCTTATTGGTTTTACGCTTGCAATTGCACTTCTAGCGCGTCCGCAATAATTACCTTGCCAACACTGATCATTATGCATGACGGGAGCAGGGGGCGGTGGGTAATAGAGCTATGTATGCAAATATAAACAGTGTGTTTGCGCATTGCGGTAGCTTATTCGTATAATTTATAATTGTTTGGTATCGGCATTGATTAACAATTCGTCAGGGAATGTGGAAATGGCGCGCAAACAGAACCGCGACCGTAAAAAGTGAGGCAGATTAAAGCACTGGCAAATAGTTGAGCACTCCCAAGTTCCCAAGTGGCATTTCCAATTGAAAACTGCACATGAAATTATTCATACGACGCGTAATCAAATGAGCAGAAATTGTTATGCAGCGAATTCGATCGGCACGTGCCAGGCCTTTTAAGCACTCGTTGATGGGTTGTCAATTGCGACTCGATTGGTGGCGTGTGGTTGCGTAGCTAACGAATTGCGGTTGCATTTCGGGCGCTGCACTCGCGCTTTCGCATTGAATGACAGATGGCGCTCAGCTGTGAGCCAAGTTAAATGATGACTTGAAAAGGAGACACCAATACCAATACCAAAGCCAACGCGAAACTGAAACTGAAACTGAAGCCAAAGACAATTGAGGCGCCAATTAGAATGCGAGGCACAGCGAGCGGTAAAATTTTCGACGCACTGCGTGTCGAATAATAAGCGACAATTTAGTGCGCAATCATTTGGAAATTATGCCAATTAGATTTCGTTGAAGTTATTTTTTGAATTCATGTGCTTAATATACACATGTACATATCACATGTAACCAGCTTAAATTAACAAATAAGTAACTTTTAATTTTCTTTATAACACTCTAATTTACTGATTCTCTCTTTCTCCCAACGGTTTCAGTATCCCGAACTGAATCCCATGATCATGCGGCGATTCAGCGAACCTGGCGATGTTGAGCGTGCCTTTGAACTAGTCCATAAATCGCACGGCCTCGAACAGACACGTTTCCTTGCTAAGAAGCACTGCAACGAAGCGATACGATTGGCACAGGAGCTAACAGAGTCGCCGTACCAAAAGGGCTTGCAGGTGGTCGCGGACTTAGTCATTAATCGTATGAAATAATTATATAGCGTGCTGGTTAGTTACGAGAACGCTTTAATTATTATTGAAATTAGTCCAATATGCCTATCAACAACGCAAGAAAAATTTATAAAAGTATGAGAAGGAATCGCGTAAATTAAGTGAAGAGCAAAATACAAATATTATTATTTAGTTTATAAGCATTGTTGACACTGTAAATATATTAATATTAAATAAAATCGAGAAAAACGAACACAAAATCGTTGACGAAAGTCTTGAAAATACATATATTATCTAACAAATTGCACTAAACTCAAGTCAAAGAGGTAGGGGCGTGTCTTCGCCGAGCAACTGTACAAAAAATTTATACAACAAATATCTTCACATGTTTACATCAAACAACTTTTTTTTAATTCAAATTAATATATTCGACATGAGCGGTAAACCGACAAGCCAAGCCCATTCATCGAAATAAAAACTTGCTTGGTGTAAACATGCATTTTATACTTATAAATATGTTTATAGTTGAGATCGATCGATGTTAAGCAACAAGACAAAAACAATTTTATAGTCAAAACTTAATTTACAATATTTGGACTTTCTTTTACAAAATGGAACATTTACGAAAACAAAAACTATATGAAAAATATGATCAATCCGTAAAATTAAAGTTTTTATACTGTATTTGAAAGTTAAATGGAATGACAAATTATTAAAATGTTCAAGGGAAAATAAATGATAATTAAATTTGGGGCAAATTGTAATTGACTTAATTATTTAAAATGCCTCAAAACTTATTGTTAATTACAATTATTTAAACTATGCTGATAATTATTACATAATGAAATAAAAAAAAAATTTTTTCGATAAAAGTTTGTTTTTCATAACGGTGACGACGGCCAATAGAAAACTTTCACTGTTTTGTTTTGCACATTAACACACTTCAAGGCTCATAGCAATAATAACGAAAACGCGTTTGGCCGTGATGAACGAAGGAAGGATTGAAATAGTAGCCAAAAGGGCGGCCGAGTGAAGCAATTGTCGGTAGGCGTATTCAAACTTTGCTGGTTAACATAATGTTGAAATGAGGCGAGCCTGACGCTTGCTGAGCTCTGGCATTGCGTTACTGTGGCTTCGTGCCAAATCCATTGCCTGTGGCGCTCACTCAACCAAAGTGGGCCAAACAAATAAATATGCAGCGCAGCAACGGCAGCTGTTCAACAAACAAACGACGACGATGGCGACGACGACGACGAGCCGGGGGCCGACAAGGGATGTGTAAACGAGGCAACATATTGAATCCTTCGACACGTTGCTGCCTATCCTGTTGATAATGTTGACGTTAAACACATTCATCGGACGCTAACATTCTCTCTCGTACCGTACAGCAGACGTCAATCGCCACGTCCTCGTTGTAGTTGTTTGTTTTGTAACTGTTTGCTTGTCGTTGTGCAAGCAAACGTGTTGAAGTTTCTGCTGCTATGTTCCATTGATCGTCTGTTGGCGTTGGTGGGCCGAAACGACAATAGTTTGCATTGCGTTGGGCATTTGGATTGGCGGCACTGCAATTTGATCTTGATAACGGCAGTACCAGGAATTTGTGCTCCAGCATTGCAAGGCCACCACTTTCATACAATTTCCACACAGGCCTCAAGCACGTGCTGAGCAAATTATAAGCTATTGTTTGCATATTCTCTAAATATCAACAAGTTCAGCACTGTACGCATGCCGATACATGCGGCAATACTCTTACCCACATGTCGTGTTTACGTGCCAAACAATGTCACACACTCGATTAACGTCAGTTAACAATGCAATAACGCATAAAGATGGTCAGGAAGTGCCGAGGAAAGGGACCTTATCCGATGCCAACAGCGTCGAATTGACTGAAGAGCCAGGCACTTCGTATTGTGTCTATAAGAGGTCGTCCGTCATCTTTGCAAATTTATGCCACGTCGTAACTAATAAACATTTTATGGCATCATAAACACAAAATATTTACGTAAACTAACACAAAACAAAACTGAGTCCTGAAAAATGGCAATACGCAACGTATACGTAACTTTCAACTTATATCGAATATTAAGGCTAATCAAATCCTGCCCCAACAATACCAACAATACCATTGCTATCAAGGACAGATGGGTGTCTTTGCCAAGGGGACGTGATTTGAGCGGTGGCATCGAAGCGTCTTAACCTAGACTAACAACACTAGCGCAAGACGCAGTCGGGCAGGTCGGCGCAGTTGTTGGTAGTGTAAGGTATGACTGAGGGTTGACTGAGGTGCTGGCGCCTAGACAACAGGCGACTTGACGCGCTGATATAAAAAGCAGAGCGTATTGATTTCACGCGCTGTGCCTGGCACGGATGCATCCGCGCGCATTGTGCATGAATTTTTTTTGGAAGTCAAAGGTTTGAGTTTTGCACGAGACTTTTTCAGTTCGATGGCATTAGTTGAGCCAGGCGCTACTTCGTGATTCATTTGAAGCTCGCGGAAATCTTTTGTTGCGTACTGCAACGACCTCAATGTGTGAGTGAACGCCTGCCGGGGAACACTAGGCACTGGTGTTGAAAACACTGAAGAAATGACGACCAGCGATGAAATGGGAAATTTTTGCCACGACTACATTCAACATCCGTTGATGTGGTGTGACGAAAAGAAACGACTTGTGGAACGGAAGAACGCTGAGGAAAGTCTTAGGATGTGGCGTCGACGCAAAGCCGAGGAAGTCGCACGCAAAGAGAAAGACAAACAGGATGTGAGTGATCTTGTTTGAGCAAATGCCGTCAGGTTTTGCGGTTCTATTGCCACAAACTCAAATCTGAACGAGCGAAGCCCTTTTTTGTTAGATTTTTCCTGAAAACAATAACGGGAAATAGAAAATGAAAAAGGGAAGCATAGGTCAACAAACTTTTGGCGATATTTTCCTACCAAATACATATGTAGATATGTATGTATAACTAGAACGTGGTTGGCCTATCACCAATCGTGAGCGGCATCATGAAAAGAATTGATTCATGCAGTTTGCGTGACGAAAACATTTTTATATACATATTTGCGCAAGTCCTCTTTAGAAAGTGAGTGAATAACAAAATGCAACTATAACAACAACCTAAAAACAGTTAAACGAGAGGCTTATATATTGGCCCGTCGAAGTCGGCGAGACGGTTGAGGCGAAGAAGTGTAATGCCAAAATTTTTGAACGAATGAATTAGCAATTCCCGGAAATGAATTCAAATCGACAGCGTCGATGGCGTGTCTTAAAATAATATGCGGGTCGAAGCAGGGATTGTTGGTTCGTCTGAGCACGATATAGACTCGCTACGTGAATAGTCCTAATCGAGATCAATATGTACTTAACGAGACTCTTATGTTGATGAGCAGTTAGATTAGAAAATTAATGTCGTTGACATGCTTGCTTTCAGTATTATGATCTTTTCTTGAAGCATTGCCCTTGGGGACGCCCTGGCGGTGGAGCGCCAAACCAAGATGTACGGCGTAAGGATATAACAGCAGTGGGCCTTCATTCGACGCCAAGTATAGTAAGTAATTGCTCTAAGGTATTTGAATGCATTCTGTGACTGTAAAAATTATTCTTGCCCGAATCACGGTCAGGCCACCGCACACCGCGTTACCTCACTGCAACCCTGCCGCTACAACGACTACTTTTCATCGCAGAAGAAGTGTCACAATCCATTGGCCGCTTATAACCATCAACATCCACATCCACCTCCCCACTATCATCATCATCATCACATGCCGGCACCGCCTCACCTCAAGCATACACACTCTGTTCACCATTTACAAGAGAGTGGTCCCAAGGGCAGCACGTTGACGATTTGCGAGCGGGAGGTGCCTGTTAAATTGGGCCCGGTTGGCAAGAACGGTGAGAGTCTAGAGATCACCTTGAAAGAACATCCCTCAATGTCATTTCGAAATAAAGGGCACGTCGACATTGAAGTGCGCTACAAGCCAACAGCGCCAGGTAAGGGCAAGCCATTGCTAGAGAAAATCGTTGTGACTGAAACAGACAAGTGTCCGATGGAAAGCGAAATGGGCGTCAACAGTGAGCAGAAAAAGAAGCTGCAGGCAAAGTGCGAGAAACCGGTGAGCTCAATAAAAAAACAAACGGGGAGTAACAATTTTGTAAGACTGCAATCTATCTTTGCTCTACCTTTTCTTACCTTTGGTATTCTCTAGCTTAGTAAGAGTCCTTGGGGCAAAGCAGGACCAGGAGGAAAACCATGGCGCAGTCCTAAGGCTGTTGGGAACACATTCATGAAATCCTTAGTAAGAACTTAAGAACTCATTTGTTAGCCAGCAGTTAGACAGTTACCATGTTCTTTGGTCTAGGGCTGGACAAACAAAGAGATGCTCAAAGAACTCGACCAGGACAACCCGGCCACGCCAGCCGAAAAACCAACATTTCGTAAGGCACGCACGACCAAGAAACTACAGCGTTGCTGTGAACTCTGCACATGCTCGTGTCCCTCCATGGCTGCGACTATGCCATCAAAGGTCCAGCCGGGAAAAAAGCCGCCGACACATGTCTCAATTTCGCCACCAAAATTTGACATGTCTAGCAAGAACACGTGCGCCCGCATACCACGGCATTGCAATGCAGCGGGGCGTGCTGGCGGGGGCATGACAACCACAGCGACCACAGTTGACAATGGACCCAGCACAACGGAACAAAGCGGTGGCGGAGTCGAGTTAGTACCGCTTCTGGCACGACGTCGAGCAGTCAATCGGCCAATTAGTCTGTCCAGCACAGATGTGACGAAGCGGACGCCATCGCATGATAGGTACGCATTCAAGCACAAGCTCAGCTACAACCTCAACAACAAGCATAAAATCAACTACCACAATAACGACACCACAACAACATGTTGCTTGAAAAAGTTCACTTTGCATATTCGCTGAGCTCGCTATGAAGCGGGCTACACAACACAACCCATTACACACACACACACATACCCATTTAGCTCATTAGCTTTAATATAAATGTGTGTGAATGTGTCTGTCAAATTGCTTGAGTTAACGTTTTCATTTCAATATTTTCGGTTAACACTAAGTCAATGTTTGTCCGTCTAATTATTTATCTAGCAATATCGATAAATTGCATAGCATATCAGATTTTAATCATTATCAACTAGATAAGGCTGAAGCAGCCGCCATTGCATCTCATCAGTTGTCGTCGTTATTTTGCTCAGCATTCCATCTCTTTGCTAATCGTATCCAAGGCACATCCGATGTACTGATAACAAATTATTTCATTCTTTTGTTACTTTGTATAAAAAAAAAAAAAAAACAGAAAAATTAAAATTGTCATAAATGTGAAAGTGTAGCAAAGCCATTAAGAATAACACAAACCAATTATGTAGGCTAAAAAAAGCAAACGCAAACGAACTCATGCAAAACTATTCAAATATCTTCTACTATGTATGTATCCATAACCACCACCAACATCAACTACTACAACAACAACAAAACCTACAACCACACAAACTAAAAAAACAAAATGTACTCGAAAACGTGAGTACACTTTTTGAAAATGATTTCGCAATGTGAATATGTTGTCGAATCCAAATCCAACAATCGACGATTTCTGCCGTCAACATGGCCGTTATCTTGTTATTCTTACCGTTTACGCTGTCATTAAATGTCTTCCTCAACGAAACGACTCTGGCACACTTCCGGTTTCGATGGCACGCCGCGATGCAGGATATCAACGGCCGCCGATATGCGTTACTTACATGACTTGAATGTGCAGATATCGCAAAAGCGGCGTTCAGTTAGCGTAAGCAGACAAGTGGAAAGGGACCTTTGCAATCAACACTTTGCCACTTTTGACACCTTTTGGGGCCGACCTGGTCATGGTGCCCCGGGCGAGGTGACCAACAAACTGAAATTGGACAATTTGCTTTACGGAAACCAAGGCTATTCAGAGTAAAGCAAACCATGTACAATACAAACCACGTTCATTTGGCATGTTGTATATTATCGAATTCATCCAGAAGACACCTTAGCGGTTAGAACTTCAATTTGAATCTATCACACCTAGAAACGCTTTTGTTCTGAGGGTATTGTCTGAGACTTTGCCGACTTGCCGCGTTTCGTAAGTTGCTCAAAGTCTCCCGAAAGCATGCGAATAAGAGGGCCAAGAAGGAAAGAGCGCATTCGAATTTAGTAACGTTGCAGTTCACCAAAGATTAAAATAAATCACCGAAACCTTAGTTGAATAGAACACAATGAATGTAGCATCATAATGATATAATAATTTAGCTAATTCAAGTTGTAAATAAATTATGCAAATTAATTTTTACTTTAATTTAAATGACGAATTGACAAATTATAAGATGGTATTTCGGCCAGTTGCTGAGAGCGAGATTTCTGAAAAGCAGGAAGGATTATTTTAAAGTTGTCGCGACAGCAAGCAAAGCTCTACAGTACATAGTGCGGCGGCAAAAGGACAATACTCGCTTACGCTGTTTATAAATCTCTCGCTGCCGAGGGGCCAAATTTACAGAGCTACACTAAGTTACCTGAGCTCGTCACTAAGCTCTCAGGTGTTATAATCTGTATGCAGCAAAATCTTTTTTAGTCGCTTTAAAAGCCTGAAGTCACGTTTCTGTCATTTGTTGCTCCAGTTAAATCACCTAACAAATTTTAGAAGCCGACAAGACAAGAATGGCGTCCTAAGCTTAAAAAATTAAAACTGGGAGTCAAAACAGCTTTTGACCAAAAAACGAAATCCACAAAAAGTATAAAAGGGGTTTGTGCAAATGTACAAATTGAACTAGAATGTACAAAATAATTCAAAGACGAGCACACTAGACCCAACGGTTTTAGTTTATTTATCTATTTTTGTTATTAAGGAAGACAGAGGCTTTCTACGTAATTTATACTGTGAAGAATGTGATTAAGTCTCATATGCAAAAGACGAAGCTAATTACGCGCCCATTAACGCGTAGACGACCCACCACAAGACAAACAGATTCACAAAGAAACACCAACCAGATGAGTGTACGAGGCTCATAAGCTCAGAGCTAATGATGATGGCTTTGTCCTAAACGGGTAGTAAAGTGGTCTCAAAAGTATTGCTAATGAAAGTTTGCTGACAAAGCATGTACGACGCGACGTTCTGGGGGAACCACAAAATAGCGGCTAAAATGTTCTTCCTGCAGCAGTTGTGCGCGTGTGGAACAAGGAAATCGCTGCCAACCGAGGCACAAAAACATTTTCCGCTTCTATCGTGTTGTGTTGCTATCACAGTTCTTTTCATGTACGCAGCGGATTGAGGCACTAGTGGGGGTCGAGGTAAAGGAACTCTGAACTTTTTTAATGCTTGTTTGTTTTCGGTGTGTTTTCGTGGATGATGGTGTTGCTGCCGCCGCCCTAGAAAATAAGTCGCTGGCACATAAATACACAAAAATATGTTTTTAGCTTTATTTCTTAAATTCTCTTCATCTTTCAGCACTCTATTGTTTGCCTAACATCACCAGTTCAAGTAAAATGTAAAAAATTTTCACAGGAATTAGCCGCGCACATGATTTTTCCACTCAGCACACACCAGTTAATTTCCACTCGTTTTTTTTATAAATATAAAACATAAACTGCTTGCAAAAATCTGCCAATCGATGTTTGCCAACTTTTGGTGTTTGCTTTGAGGTGCGGTTGATTTACCGCCGCGTTCCCTTTAAACGAAACATTACTTAAGTAACACTCATCAGAACACATGCCGAATTATTTCGAAACGAGTCACAGAATAAAACTTCAAATTTCATAAAATGCTAAAATTTCCTTAAATAAAAAAATAATAAAAATACGAAATAAATCAATAGTTAATTGCAAAGAATGGCCAACGGTTATTTGAAGTTTTTGCGTATCTTTTGGCGCAAACACAAAGATCTCGAGCCATGCGAGCTGATTCAGAAGGGCACTCGCGAATGGGCTAAGTTGTCGCCAAAGCAAAAACGCAATTTATGCAAATAGTGCGTATCAACACAGAAGCTTTGAAATCTGGACTTAAGAGCTCTTTCCTCCGACGCCTGAAGAATGTGATTGTCATATGAACTGATTGTATAAATTTGGAACTTTGTAAATTATAAGTATGATATAAATATCTCTTTTTGTGTGCACAATGCAAATGTCTGAAATCATTTGTTACTGAAATCAAATGCGTTGAATGGAAATTAATGCTCGCTCATAAATCCGAATCGACTGTATTTCTTCGCACACCGATAACACTTTTTGGCACTTTGCCGAAATGTTCAGCCATGGGCCACTGCAATTGCTTACAGCAAGTTGTGTAAATAAACTGCGTGTAAGACGAACATTAAAAACATTTTGCTTTTACGCAATCTTATAAACGCCCGGCGAAGACCACAAAACAACAGTACAAACAATTGCAAAAGTCCTTAGGAGCATCCGGTTTCATTTTGTAGTTCTGCAGAGCAGCAGAAGCTATAAATACTTAAATATGTTTACGGCTTGCTTTGAAAAAATTGAAATCGCTAAACATTCTGTTAGACAAGATTCTTCCTTAAATTGAAGTAGTCACCTATGTCAGTAACATATTGATTGGATCCATTTGAGTAGCATATTGAAAGTCCTGTAAAGTTTCATTGAATGTTTTCTCTATCTTACATTCTATCAATGGCATGAGTTTTCACTACTTCAAAAGGATGTTATGAAGTAGGCACTGTATAAACTCAGTTTCGCATTTGACCCAAGCTCACAAAATAAAATATATAACATGCTTATATGTAAGAACATAGTTTTATTCTATTTGTTTAGGCCATAACAAATAAAAACCAGTTTAATAGCGAAACACACTCGACCAAAATATGGCTGGTGTGTGCGGCTTTCCTACATCAGTTGCTTGTAAATCTGGAACTTTAACTTTGATTTTTGTGTACTACTATAAGAAAATTGTCTTATGACATCGACCTTTGGCTCGGATGTATGTGTAAATTGGAATAGACGTTTACTAACCTCAAAAATTTATATTTGTATTCATAAAAGGAGTAGTGACGGCTAACGTAATCTGTTTTAAATAGTTCTCGACAACAATGAACTCTTTATGAGAATACTAAGCAGAAAGGGGAATCAGTCATATTAGAAAGTGTGTCAACATCAACGACATGTGAAGTTTTCACTCAGTCAGTCTTAAAGTTGGCAGTTTGGGCAACTTTTTGAATTTAATGAATTTGATATAAGATTGAGCGGAGAGGTTTGCAGTTAATAAAAAAAGGAAACTAAAACAAATTGCAGAAGGCCACCAAATTTAAGTAAAATTTGTAAAAGTTCCGGTTGCCAAAGAAAATTCTTGAAATATTCTTGAGTATGTGTTCATGTGAATGTGTATGTCTGTCAGATATTTCATGCGCTAAAAATGAGCAGGGCAAAAAGACAAGAAAAAAAATTGAAAACGGCAAACGAAAAATGCTACCATTCGTTGGGTTCCATCTTGCAAAAATAAGTTTAGCATTTTTTTATATGTATAGAATGCATGTGAAGCGCAAGCGAGTGTGATGATAAGGGCGGATGTGTGGCCCAAAAATACGGAATTTGATGAAATACATTTTTTCCGCACTAAGAATATGTGTGTTTAAGCTTTTGTGTGTGGTAAGTACATCTTTTTGTATTGATCCTGTGCAACTTAACTTACTCAGACACTCATTTAACTTTTTTGACAGAAAGGCAAGACAGATTAATGTGCGCAGATATGTACATACATACATATAGGTGCATTGGGCATTTCGGTCTCTGTATGATGTAAGAGCGTGCACGTGGTAGTGCATGAGCTGATTGTCTTAGACAGTTGTTTGCCAAATGCTGAGATCAAACTTTTCTGATATAAAAACTTGCTTAAAACTATTTTGAGAAATTGCCAAATACTTTATTAAATTCTTGATTTCTTATTTAAAGTCAAATGATTGATTTCATATAAATTGTAATTGGTTTTATGTAACTGAAGTTGCTTTGAGGAAAAGTCTCCGATTTAATGAGCTTAAAATTGTGATTTTCGAAAGAATAACCAAACAAGGTTTTAAGTATTTAATTTTAAGAATATCAAAAGTTTTTGTTGCAGAAACATTATACCTTAATGATTATTTAGCTGAAAATTAATTATCATTTATCGAATAATGCCGAAAATTTACACTACCAAATCCAAAGATTAATTAGAGAGCTAGCTTGATAAATTAAGACTGCAGAGTGTGAAAATCGAAGCGCTGATTGATTGTCAAAATAATGAACTCGTTATTCGAAGACTCAATTTGTGTATTAAGTGATACTAATAAACAAAACATTAATTTTGTTGCAAATTGATTGATTGCAATTGTCGCATTAGTGGTTCTTTAGTTCCTTGAGTTGTTTTGGAGACAAAATATATTAATTATTGTGTGCGAAAATACGTTTCTTTTTGGCCAATAACGTGAACCCAAAGATGTGCTTTAATTTTTTTAATGAAATTTTTTATTCTTTTGACTTCATTTGAAGAGCTACAAATAAACTATTCAAGTCACTCACTGCCAAGCACAAAGTACCTTGCAAATTTTGGCAATTCTGACGGCGGTGGCCCACGTTGTGTTGTGTGTGTTAACAAAAAAAAAAAAAAAGAAATAAATAAAATAAACAACAACAACAACAAAACACTACAAAATTGTTTTGTGTATAAAACAAACGGACAAAAGTTGGAATGCTGAATTCTGTAGAATACCACAAACTGAGTTCAAGTTAGTCCAGCTTTTTGAGTGTTCCGAGATTTGTTAGCGGAGCAGCGTAAGTGAATCGGTTAGAAAAACAACTACTACCGTGGAAATGAAAACAATGAACAGACGTCGAAAGAGGTGAAAAGTTGCAAGAATTTTTGCATTTATTTCATGAAACAACACATACATACACTTGGTTTTTTTTCTTCTTGTCTCTACCACTGCTGGTTGACGTATTTGCTTGCCCTTCGGCAATTTGTCTTTGGAGTTTTTCATAAACATTTTTTAGAGGTTCTTTGTGCAATAAAAACAAAGAGGGAAAATAAGAAATGCTTGCTTTTCGTTTGCTGATGGGGAAAAAATATGAGTGACAGTCAATTTTAACGAGTTAAATATCTCAAATACCTGCTGGGCCACAGCCAAGGCACGTCCTTACCGTCAGTCGATTGTTGGGTGGCCATGGTGTGACCGTTTGCTGATGGGCTGAAAATGCCGCTTTACCCTTGCATCGGCTAATGATACATAGCTAGTTTCATGTAATTCGTTTTTGCTATGTCAATTAGCTGTACAATAATACTCGTAGAATTGTGGCGATACTGCTTTTTGTTTTACTCATAGAACTCACAGTAATTTGAATTTTATTGTAATTTGAAATTAAATTGGTAAATTTAATTTAACTGCCTTAAACAATATTTATTCATTTGTGTCTGTTTTATATTGATTTGTCGTAGTTGTTGCTCTTGTGCGTGTGTGTACATATATTTGAATATGTAGTACGTATCTGTGTATGTCTGTGTGTTATTATTAATGTATGCCGTTGTGGTAGCAAATCTAAATGCGATAACGTTTGTCTTCCATTTGCAATACAAATACAATCAAAATTCAGCAGCTTATGTGTCTCTGCCCGTTTGTATGAGTATGTGAGTGTTTGTATGGGCATAAATAACAAAACAAATGTGTCAAAGGAGCACAGAAACGTCCTTAGCATTGAACACTAAACTGAACAAGTTTACAAAATATTTCGATCATCTCAACCAATATAAGTCTCGCAACGTGTTCCGTAAACAAAAAATATATTAAAAGGTTCGTTCGACTTGACTTATTCATTTGCAACAATTCGTACAGCATCGAATCTTCTTGTTGTGTGAGGAACGTTTAAGCTTCTACCGTTTGATTGTAGGGTATTTAACTGTCACAGCTGCTGCGTGTCGCTTTGCCACATCACGAACACCGAAGCCAACAACAATGCAAATGAAAGCAGAATGCAAATGGCAAGGAATGTAAATTCGAAAACAAATGTTATCCTTAAGCAAAAGTTGTAGCTTTTTCGGTTGCGCTTGTCGTTGATCGCCTCTAATGTGTTCGTTTTTGTTTTTGGTTTTGGTTTTTTTGTATGCGGCCTTCTCAATGTTTCTGTTGTTGTTGTTGTTCTATTTTTTATTTTAGTAATTTGTTAGCTTTACTTTTAACAAGGAAACCAGAGTTTTAAATTACAAGTAAAGCATTTCACAAGAGTGCGTGCATGTTGTACGTATGAGCTTATGCACATATGTGTGTGTATGTGTTAGGGCGTTTGCATTATTTATTAAATTAGTATCAGTGACAGGCTCTCTTAACGCGAGTGTGTGTTTTTGTGGGAGGTGTGCGTGCTCTGGCAGACATTAAAGTACATTTCAATGCATGACGCAAATGTTAACATTTTAACCATGTACGTTTCCCCTCTCACACACACACACACGCACACACAGCCAACGCTATATTTACGCTACTCCACTTTATTGCCTTGAATGACACCCAGTACAGATGCTGCCTACTCCCGTGTTAAACTTTTCTCTTATAAAAGTGTTTCGGGCGAAATTTCGTGATTAATTATTTATGCTTACACTTTATAGCTTTGTGTCATGTGGTTTTTCTCTAGCACACATCGTACGTGTTGCTTAAAAAAAAAAAAAAAAACTCAGCAAAACCACATGTCGACAACACTTACCTATACTACCATCGTGTAGGTGGTGGGACGGTAGATATCTTAGCAAGATTAACATTTTCTTGCAGTTGCATTAACAGAAATTTACACTTCTTTCTTTAAAAGTAGACAAACAATCACTTTGGCCATCACATACTTGGAACAATATTACAATCACAATTCTGTACTGAGAGTGTTAAAGTAATTGAGTTTCTGAGCTTTAATAAAAATATAATATTATTTAATTTGACTTATATTCAAGATGGACTTTGATATTTTTTGACAAAATCTCAGCCATTAACATTCAGCAATTGTATTCTCTAATTCACCGACGTCTTTATTGCCATTCTGTTTGTCCACAAGGCACATTTTATGACGAGGATAACTCTTACAACCGACATATGCATGTTCATGAATAATTGAGTCTCAAAGTTTCGACATATTACATATCTTAACCCACACTCTTACACATGTACTCATACATACATATGTATGTGTATGAACTGTGTGAGTTTCCGTCTTCTCTTTTACAAATTTTTCTGTTGCCACAAAGAAACTCTTTAAGAAAACATTGTTTTCATCATGCGGAAAGTGCTTTCGAGCGGAAGTTCTCCCAGCATCGATTTCAGTCTTACTAAGCATCTCTGCGAATGTGTTAGCTTAGTTTAGGCAACAACATCTTTAAAATGTTCATATCCAAGCATAGTTTGTGTTGTTGCTGCATCCTGCGGCCTTGTGGCATTTATACTGCATGGAAGTAAGTTCATGTCGAGCATTCATTATTCAATTTGGGCTGTTATAACGATTTCAGTTCTGCAAGCAAACTTTACTCTCGTCTAAATTATTTATAGGTAACATTTGCAAAAGTACGTTGCGGGCATGCATTTGTCGTTTTTAGTCATAGTTGAAGCGATTTCAAACTAAAATCAAACTGTAAACTCAGCTCATTAGACGGTTACCACCAACTTTTCAACTTTCACTTGACGAGCATATTTGAGGTTATTCAATCATTTGATTGATTGTCAAAGAATTCTACCTATTGGCTCGAAATGTCGACGGGCTCACTGTTATGGTTAATCAAAGTTTCTCGGTAGCTGAAACGGCTTCAAATAAAGACGAGTTTACTAACAAAGAATCCTCTTCAAAGAAAGTTGAACAGCCGCTAGCCAAATAATGGCTGTCAGATGCTGTAGTCGTAAACTCCTCAAGTTGATGTCTTACTTGATGTAATTAGAGTTGGTAACTTCTTATTTATTATTTGAATTGGCTGTCACTACCAAGAGCGGCAAGTGCTAATAATTGCATCCCCGTCATAATAAAGGATTTATAATACATACAGATCCATTCTGTGATATATTTATATTATTATTGAAAAATATTCAGGGCACACACAGTCACACACCATGCATGAGAGTGCTTCTGATTGCGGGCTTTCGATAATGACTGCCCAAGGGCAATACTGCGATTAATAAGTAACCGATTAATAAGTGAGAGTATTTGGCGATCAACTCTCAGGTGGACTGGGCAAAGTTGCCTGTATGACGCATTTGAATTCTTCTACTTACGTAAACCAATACATAATCACTAATGTCAACAAAAATCAAAATAATCCATAAAAGCAAATACATATGTACATATATAAAAAGTAAAATGCATAATACGAAGCTCTGAACTATGAAGGACATTGGAATGGAATACGGCGTGGGTGAGCACGAGGTGGCGCACTTTGACCCTGGCAGCATGTTGCAACATGTCGCTTTTACGTCACCATGCTCAAAGTGAACGTGACTGCACAAATCGTAGAAACGGCATACCTCAGTTTGCAACGGAAGTCAGTGCCTTTGTTTGATAATTTTCTCTTTACACATTTAATGCTCTTAACTAAGCACAAACAGGTCAACAAAAACATTTCATCGCACATGCAAATAATGCTAAAAATAGCAGTCGTCCAAGCAGCTCACATTTTACATAAATTTGAAGCCAACATTCTGCGCTTTAAATTCACAGATTATTTGAGCTGACATTCTTTTTTGGCTTACATTCTGACGTTCGCGAATTAACGTCAAACTTCGCACAATGATCAACATTGTGAACCTTTTTTATGTGTTTTGCTCTTTTGTTTTTGTTTTTCGCACTAATAACAGTTTTGGCGCCAGTCCAAAAAATGTTTATGATTTCGAAACAGCGCCCAATTAAAGTTGCCACACCGACCGCACTCTCTGCCCATGCATTTAGTTAGCAAAGTTGTGCGCGCATATTTCTCATATTTTGCTTGTCAAGTCTGGTGCAGAATTTTTTAAATTGGTTTCTGTTGTTTGGCCACCATTTGCTGTTGTCCTTGTTGCTACCGCCAGTGGGATTGTTGCAATGCAGTTATGCGGCGCAAAAAATGGGAAATGAGTGAAATTCACAATAGGTGCAAAAGAAAAAGGCCACAAGGACAAAATTAGCAGCAATACAGCAATACAGCATTTTCCGACCGTAAAGCGTTGCAGAGGATTTGCCGTAACGTTGGTGGATTGCAGCTGGAGCGACGGTGTTGAAAATCTGAAAGCGCGTTGAACGTTGAGACGCTTATGTCGTTGACATTCATGCAGTTTAAGCAATTACATTCACTAAAACGGCTCACGTCACGATCCTTGTGCAACACCGGTTTGCCACTTCAATTTTCACACTTCGCTTTTTTTTGGGGACAATCCACGCTGTCACACTTTTAAGGGAGGAACAAACTCGTGCCAGGTAGCAGGTGGCAGTGTGGCATGGCTTGCTATTGCCTTTGCCTTTGCCTTTGCCACTGCTATTAATGCATTTCCTGCTACTGAGGCTGCAAATAGCAACCACAAATGCAACGTGCAACGTCTGAGTGTGCTTTTGTGGCTCTGTGTGTGTGTTGCATGCATCTGCTGCATGTAGATACAAATGTTCATATGTGGTTACGGTATCGTACTTTAAAACGAACTCGGCCTTCCGTAAATGCACGACCTGAGTGAGTTTTGATGTTTGCTGGCGCGCTGCATTGCTTTTCGTAACATGGTTTTTTTATGCATTTACTTTTTACTCTTTATTTTGATTTTGCCGCTTTTACCCTTTACACATACCCGTGCACAATGAAGTGCATACATTGCAGGCTCAACGCCACGTGATACAAGCACCAAACATGTGTAAAGTGTCGACATCACCGAGCTGAAGGAAACGTTCGGTGTCATCTTTTAAATACCCTTTTAAACTCAGTGGTAAACGTAAAATGAAAATCTATTTTTTTTCTTTGAAATCGAGCCTTTATGACTTTTATGAGTTACAAGCGGTTAACGTTTCACAAGTATCGATATATGACCAACAAAATGTGTCATCATTGACCTTTTCCATTACATATCTTGAAATTCAGAAGAGTCAAATAAATATTTGTTATTTACAATTATCTTATTCAGGTTCAGTTTGCGAGATGTATTGCTTGACCACATTACACGAAAAGCTTTCATCTCAATTTGTGTCATACATAGAAAACCTTATGTTAGTGGTTTTTTTTATTTACATAAATAAACATTTATGCGAAATGATGACAATAAAGTGAAAATGCAAAAATTTTCGACTCCTTTGAATCAATGTGCAACAAAATTCACTGAGTTTTTGTATTTCCGCAATGGTCAGATGCATTCGTCGAGTAGGCAAATACCAAAAATGCCGGCACTCATCAATTGGACCAACATACACAGACAATAATGTATGGTATGGTTGTGCGTCCGTGCGTCAGAGAGCTTAAATTCAAAATGTTGGAATATGATGCTTAAGTTTTTAAAAGTGGTCGCATAACCAACTCAACCCACTAATGATGTGAGCGATTGAGCGAACGGCTAATTCGATTGGCGCAGTCACGCCCATATTGACTGCGTGTCGGCTCCAGGCTTAATTTGTGGTCAACGAGTGGCAACAAATGGCGATGATGTGAAAACACAGTTTGGCCTTTAATCATATCCTGCTGTACTCTCTTTTTTTGTCTACCTCTTAAACTCTTTCCCTCTCTTTCAAGTGTAGTGAGAATGAATTGGTGCCGGGTTTTGCTTGTGTTAAATGAAATTACATTTTTGTAGATTTTTGCTTCGACCAAAAGTATTCTTTAGGCTGTTTGTTTTTCAATTAACCTAAAATTAACCTATGTTTCAAAGACAGATGCAAGTATATGCCTTAAATGTGTTTAAACAACTGTCAAATTCTTTAGCTATTTATGACATACTTTAGAGATTTGTGTCTCCCCTAAATAAAAGTATATAAAACTTGGAATAATGTTCCTTTTCCTTACCTCTGCACTTTTGGCATTCTATGGTATATGACTACCTTCGCACGCTTCTTGATTCCTTGCATGGCCACAATTTGTTGGCAATTTCGTTATACGGTCTATAAACGCCGACACTCTCGTCTTGTGTAAATACAATTTATAATCAAAACAGAGATGTCCCACTCTCCTTGCATGCTCGCTGCCGACCTCTATTTTAACTGACGTAGGCGATTGCTCGGTGTCTGGAATGCTTGTAGCTGTTAGTGACGCCTTTATTGAGTATAGAAAGGAAACACGGCTCTCCTCTTTAAAGTTTCTTGTTATTGCACTGCCAAAGGCAGATTTTGCCCATGACACCGATACGAAAATCACTTTTAAGAGCATCTGGGCGGGTCAATGACAGCATCGTGTACAAAAAGGTTCAATTATCCAGAAGTCCGCTTGAACTTCTTGGCAAAGCGACGCGGAAGTCTCTTAACTTAATTTTAACATCATTCACCAGTATATGAGATTAAATAAAATTCGCGTTTTCGACTTTAATTTTCTACTCATGATATGTGTCTGCAGTATATATATTTGTGTGTGTGTGCCTTGACCAACGAATTTCCGGCGCTGTCAGCACGGCAGTTAATATCCGCCAAGCCGCACTAAATATGCAGACAGCACTGAGATTTATGAGCTTGCCACTGAATTTGAATCTTTTACATACTTTCACAGCAATTTATTTGTGTGTCTGTCCATGTGTATTGGCGCGAATTTGGATGTTTGTTTCAAAGTGTTTGTGCGTGTGCAGAAGCATGTTGCAACGTCAGCATTTATTGGAATTTCGACAGTTGGACTGTTGTCTGTGTTGGCTCCCAGTTATCGCATCCTTCTGAAAATACCATTTTCGCTGACACATGCACAGGCACACACACATTCACATACACATATTTTCACATTTTATCCATATTATTATAGGTGAACGTGGCAGTTCCTTGAATGGAACTGAGTTCTTCAAACATTCGCTTGAAATTAAATTGCTCCTTTTCAATTACCAAAAACTTATACTATTTTGGAATAAATTCCAAAGCGGTGAATAATTATGAGCAGTGAAGAGTGTTCATCAATCGACTTAACCAACGATATCGGCCGAAGGCTGTTTCTTCTCTTATTGTTAACAATTTTTGTTCAGTTAAAAGTACGCGTGAATAAAATCACTTCAACGAAATGTACTGCAGCAAATGTTATTAAAAGGCGTTTCTGCTGCTTCGCAATTGCGTTGGCCGTTTGCCAGCATTCAAACACTCATGCACACAGCCACACGCACACTGGATGCTCTACTGCGATAGTTTGTTGGTCTTTAAATATTTAAAAAAAATGGTTGTTGAGTATTATCCGACACGCTAACGAGCCCAAGTCTAACACAAATGGTACAATAATTCACGTCCGGGCATGAACTGCTGCTGTTGCCATCGTTTAAAAGCACGTGATAAATGTGTTTAATATGAATTGGCGCTTTAGCAAGTAATGTTGCTGTGACCACTTTGAAGGAAACCGTTTGATATTCACTGGCATTTTACTAGTAAAATAAGTCGCAACACTCTCTTAGTCATTATTCTCTTCCTGTTCATTTCGTTCTAGTCCCTTACTTCAATCTTGTTGATGTAAACATGTCAGTCAAACAAATCTAAAATGACCCTTGCTAGACCAAAGCTACCAAGTCGTTTTATCATTATTTGAGAACCTTGTCCAAACCAAATAACGAGATTGGCTTGCTGAATCAAATCTGCAAGTCTGTACCTAATAGCATTTTTGAATTTTGGTATAGAGCATATTATTTTAAAAATCATGAATTGAGTTAACGGACGTCTCGGCAAAAGTATTTTCTTATACTAACGCCTGAAGGTATGCAATACATTTTATCTATTAGTGATATTCAATTCTGCCACTCATCCTCTACTTGTCCTTTCGGCACACTTATCTAAAGCATATATTAATTTGTGGTGGCTTCAAAAGCAAGCACCAATGTATTTCTACACCAGCAGCCTTCAAAGAGGATATTGTGTTAATTTTGTGAAATGGGATTTCAAATTAATATTTAATTTTCCATTATTTTCCGCAACCACCATTGCCGACGCTGTCTGTCATTTTTAGCAAGATTCATCTTACAAAAAAATTCCAAAATTAATGCGAAAGTTTCTAGCATCAGGAGTGAAATAGGTGCTTTATTAAGAATATGGTGGCGCCTTACATCTTTCGCTATCATATAGTTTTTGCTATCTAAGTTGCTTTAATGATGGAATCGTTTTCAGTCCACTGCTTAAAAAAAAGAACCCTAAGTTACTAAACTGAAGCAAAGCACATTTATATGCCTTTTACTGTTTTTCTACTGAGTCTGAGACAGACGAGTCTGAGCATAGCAAGGAGACACGCACTGACAATGCCATGACAAAGGCAAGAACCCACTTAAATTATTTACGCTGGAATAATTTAAGAAAATTTGTTCACTTTGTTCTTATCATTGCTTTGTGAAGGATTGAATTTTTTTTACGGATATTTACGCATTTGTGAATATGTGTATGAGTTGTTTTTTTTTATTATTTGTTTGCTTACGAGGATGCGTGCTGTTTATTAAGTACAAGACTGGGTGCTTTGCTTTAGAAGTTTAAGTGTACACACTGAACTACAATAGCGACAAAATACAAGCGAAAGCAAAATTGGCTTCACTTCTTGTGGGTTACAGGCGCTCTGAAGCGTGTCTCAATGGTTTGCTTTGTGGGCCATAAACGAATTTAATTCAATACTCGTATAAACGAAAAAAAACTAATTTTGTGAATATTGTGGGAGTGGTGGCCGCACACAAACACAAACACACATGGACAGGCACACTCATACATATTAGGACTGATATTCGGACTCTATCACTGATTTCAACTTGATTTGCTTTACTTTTATATATTCTATTTTCATCGAGCACCGCACAAGTATTTCTCTTCTGTACACAATTTGTCACTGCATGCTGCTCAGCACTCAAGTGTCCTTGCATACTCTTTTGCTAATAAACAATTTCGGCATTCATAATAGGTTACTCTTGTGTCACTGTCTGCCGGCATGGTCTTCAGTTGAGCCAGCGAATGTAACATTTATTCTCGCTCCCTTTTGCTTTCCGACAATTCGCTTCATTTTACTGGCAATATTGAATAAACAAAGGCATGCCAAACCGAAAGCACGACAATCTTGTGCACAAAGGTGTGAAATTCAATTTTTTCGGTTGCTGTGCCAGCCAACTGTCCAACTGTCCATCGGTCCATCCGACCAACCGTGCTCACTTTTGGTTAAAACATTTATTTTTTTCGACCTTTGTCTTAAACTCATTGACGTGACTGATGACTAATAAAAAAATAATGAATTTCGAGAATTTCGATGCTTATGTTGCCTTAGTAGTTACAAAATTTTTCATTAATTTTTGGTCAAAGCTAAAAATTCAACGTTTGTCCTTCATGTTGCCGCGACTGAAAGTCACTTTATATTGCAGATGTAGTCGGCAATAAATTCGAAATAGAATCAATCGATAATAGAAATTATAAAATTAGTTTACCATTTGTCACAGTTTCCCTGCGTCCCTCGCCGTTCTCTTCGGATAATAGCTGACGTTTAACATCTTGTTCACCCACTAGCCAATTGAGCGCCATTTCTTATTTGCTGTGCAAAAGCAAGAGAAGGGTCTGAAAATTGACTCACTTAACAATTCAAATCACTGCCATCGAGGGAAACCAACACCAAAAGAAGTCCGAGGACCGAACGTGACGTCAAATAAGAAGGCAACGCGACCATCAAGTTAATCCTGCTCAAATTGGAAACTTCCAATCTCCTGCTTCCTTGCCTTGCCTTTCGCCCACTATTCCATCTGCTTTGGAATACGTTTTTCTGTTACGAAATTAAATTCTTGATTTTTTTATGTTGACTTGGATGATTGCTGCCACTTTGGTCGAATTTCACAACCTCCGCCTGACAGTCACCAATAAATTAGATTTGCCTCTCAGTGAATTATCGTCTCTGCGGTAGTTTTGCGTTCGCTGCTTAGCTCTTTCGTTTAAGTTTCTAAATTCACTGTGTCCATGAATTTTCTATGATTACCGAAGACAAAAAGTTGCTTATGCCTCTACCTTATGGTACAAGGGTATATTAGTTTTGTGAGCGTCGAAAATGTATATAACACCCAGAAAGACACATCTCTGACTATACAAAGTGTATATATTCTTGATCAGTATCGAATGATACTGGCGATTTGGCCATGTCCGTCTGTCCGTCTGTCTGTATGAACGGCTGGATCTCGGAAACTCTAACAGATAGAACCTTCGCAGGTCGATTCTGTGTGTGTAGGGTATTATATTGTCGAGTATACTCGACTATAGCGTCTTTACTATTTTTTATTTTCGTCCTTAATTGTCTTTTCACCTATAAATTTTAGTTTAAGATTTTCTTAGATTTTCTACATTTTCTAGATTGTAATGATGCCTTCATGACTTTTCTATTCTAACATTTGTATGAGAAATAATTACTTGTGCACATATGTTGCCACACAATATTGAATGAATGAGCCACATTGCGTATACGCTATTTGAGTGACCCCGAACGGGTCGAGTGCTTAAAGCGAGAGAAAACTTTCACACACAAATTGATGTCGACAAAATCAGATATATGTATGTATGTAAGTACATACAGTGCATACATCATGAAGTGAATCTTACAGACGCTGAAGGACTTACATGTATAAAAACATGCATTAGACAAAAAAGCGAATATACAAAAGAATAAGGTTAAAGTATATGAATGCGAATCCGCAAATGTTTGCAATTGAGTTCGTAGCTATATGCAGTTCATGTGCACTATGAAAAAATAAATAGTGATGGAAATAGGCCTTGATAATGTCGAATGCATCTCTGGGATATTAAACAATTACGGCTGAGCAATATTGAATATTGTGAAACAGCTTTGAGTACAGTAAACAACTACGGAGTCATACAACCATAAACATAAACACAGATGTCATGCCATTGATACTGAAAATGTTAAATTTTTAATCTTAGCTCATCTAGCATCATCATGGGCATTGCTACAGCCGACGGCCAACGGGTGACAGTTGGACGACTTCAAAGCCAAAATTCAACAAATCAACGTTATTTCGGTTAAGTTCACACGCACATACATACCCAGACACAAACACATATGTATATCTAAAATGCACGCTGTCAAGCATGTTTGCCGGGATTACAGTTCTCATTAGAGAGACGCTTCTCACTATCCGGCTGTCTTCTGCTCTCTTGTTTTTACTCCTCTGCTGTCCAGTTCGTCTTTGTCCTTTTATGTTTCAGTTGAGTTCTTAGATGAATTCATATTTTGCCACAATTGTTTAAAGGCCGCATTCTGTTTTTGTGAGAGCATCCAAGGACGACTCGTGCGGTATGACATAGTTTTTTCACTCCGGACACCGCTCCCGCCCGCCCTGAGCTACTCATTGTGAGCAATGGCTGCAAGTGTGATAAATTAATATTGCTCGAGTGCCTTTGCTCGACTGGCTTTGCCATTTTATGCCACTCTGTTGATGACTGTGATTAAAAATGTCATCATTATTCACTTGGTAAGCAGTTCTATGACGCAGTGCTGAGAATAATTTGTTTGGTTTTTGGGTGTCCGAATATCTTTTATGATACATTTACAAGCTAATTCTAACATGGATTAAAAATGCTGTTGAATGCACCCAAAACACATTGGAGACAATCGATATCGTTCACTTCTTCGACCAAATAAGTAATTAAAAAATAATACAAAACCAGTAAGGGAGCTATTTTCAGCTTTGCCGAAACATATATACTCTTGCAAGCATTTTCCAATTATTGTTATTGGAAAATCCGTTTGACAGTTTTACGCACGAAAATTTGAGGAATTGAAAGCACGCCGCACTTGGCCCCAAGCCGTGCGTCAAGCGGATGCATCTTCGACGACTGTAATTAGTCCGATATGCTGCTTTAACTTGTGACTGCTTTTCGCCACCCAAATCCACCACGCATCAAAACTTACAAATGAAATACATATACAATTTCGCTTATTTTTGTTTTATTACTAAAATTTAAAATATCGGAAATACATTAGTTTAGTTAGTAGTAATAAAATTTTGTTGTTGTATTTAATATTATTAAATATTTATTCAATAATAGCTTCACATTCTTTCAATCTTGCCTGTTTTTGCATTTGAACAACATAGAGGATTAAAGTCAAAATAATTACTAAATTTGATAGTATTTTGATGATGATTTTAAAGTAATAAAAAACGCAAAAAAAAAATCTCAAATTGGTCTAATTTGGACTTACAAAATTTAAAGTTGAATCATTTTATATTATTGTAGAAATTGTAAAACAAAACTGAGAGCCAATGATTTATTTGAAGAGTAGAATAAAGGTTTTTGGATACGCCACCTATGTTTCAGTTTAATTTATCCTGTCAGTTGAGAGAAGCACTTACGAATATTTGAGGTTTAGTGCACTACAGTAAAATGCTTGAACATTATATATTTCTGGCTTTATAATCTTTAATTATTTATTATAATTCCTTATTATTCATTTTTTAAATTTATTTTCATAAGTATATATTGTATATAATTGTATTTGTAGAATTTGTATTCGTTTTTTTGTAAGTAACAACTAATTTGACGTTAGAATACAGCTTTTAGTTTGGATAACACTAATTCATTGCATTAACGATAATTTAGAATCTCATGTACAGTTAAGGGAAATCATGATTGCATTTCCTACTACTGAGTTTACCTCTCTAATTGCTGAATTGAGCATTGAATAATTCAAGTTTTATGCTTCTGTTATAGGCCACCCTAAAATTACATATTAGAATATATTTGTAATTAAATAATTACTTAACAAGTTGCTTAAAGGTATGAGTTTAGGCTTAGTTCGTTGCGATCGTTTCTAATTAAATGTTAATAAATATTATGTATATATATTTTTTGTTTTATATTTTGCATTTGAATTAATTTATTAGTTGCCTCAAATATTACGTGAAACGACAAAATCACAGACCCCAAATTTACTCACTGCGACTTTGTCGTTTGAATAATATTTGATAAACTGCAATCGACTTGAAAACGCTTCGACAAAAACGAAAAGCATAATCTGTTTATTCAATCGAATTACTATCGTTCCAAAGAACGTATATATATTTGTTTGATCATTTTAAGAGCAGACACTTTATTAGTTAATTCTAGTGGTTGTCATTCTAAATTACTGATTTGATATCTCTAATTTGTGTTTCATCTAAGTTTAGTAAGTTGCCACCATTTCATTGCAAATCTCAATTGCCAACGGTTTGACCTAGTTTTTATCTATTTATATATTGTTTTTTTTAACTGATTTAAAAGGCATTTGAGAATTCACATGCTCTTGTTATGCTCTTGTTATGGAACAATTCTTTGTAAATTGTATTGCTTTGGGAAGACTTTTAAGAAATTTTCAGCGAATAATAGAATATAATATAATTGAAGAATGTATAAAATAAATTAAGGTGTAAATTAATGTTAAAAGTCAGTGATTAGGTCCCTTACATGAAATGAAGCTTTAATATTGCAAAATTTGAGATAAAGCCATTTTTTTTTTTAATAATAATGGAACTTTTGTTAACTAAACTTTAAAAGATTCATAAATAAAATAATAGACCTTTTGTTACTTAGTGTCTGAACTGAAATGCATCAACTGCCACCTTCATTACAAAGATTATCAAGGGCAGAACGAACAGGAAGCGTGGGTCACCAACACCAACCGCGCCGTTGCAGCCATCCTCGTTGCAGCAAAAGGTTCGAGTCTCCCAGATTTCTGAAAATCAAACGAAATAATCAACAAATTGGTGTTTAAATTGAAAAAAAAAAAAAACAGAAAAATGTCGTCAATTTGTTTTGGCCGCAAATAAAAAACAAACCAGTAAGGATTTGAGTCGACAGTACTCGACTCCGACATACCCTGTACCTTCAATTAGTAACGTCTGTTGTAGGGCGTTGCCCCGCCCACTTTTTAATCGAAACAGATTTCCTTTCCATTCAATATCATACATACTAATTTTTGCTCTTCTAGACCAATTCTTTACAGAGATATAACGGTTTCCAATTTTGGCTATATGTGGGCGGGGTTACGCCCATTTTATATTTGAATCTAACTATACTCCATCCCAATAGCATACATGCAAAGTTTCATTCTTGTAGGTTGTATGGTTCTCGAGATATGAGCGTTTGAAATTTTTATTATATAGGGGCGTGGTCACGCCCATTTTTTTGTTTTTTCTTTTTGAGGTTTGAGTGAGCTATATACACACCAAATTTGGTGTTCCTATCACAAAAGACAACGCAGAAAATACGAATTTTGTATGTTTTTTCCCGAGGTAGCTTCAGTTATTTGCCCCTCACCCCTAAACTAACTCAAAAAGGGGGAAGACAAAATAAACTTGATCTGCGTAATGAATCACAGAATCGAACTGCGAAGAGCTTTTGGGCCTATCTATTATAGTTTCCGAGATCGACGCGTTCATACAGACAGACGGACAGACGGACAGACGGACGGACGGACAGACGGACAGACGGACATGGCTAAATCGACTTCTCTTTCGATACTGATCAAGAATATATATACTTTGTATAGTCGGAGATGTCTCCTTTAAGGTGTTACATACATTGTCGACGTGCACAAAACTAATATACCCTTGTACCATAAGGTACAGGGTATAAAAAGTAATAGAAAAATATAAATAAATATGAAAAATAAATCAATGCAAAGCGAATGCAAACAAACTGTAAAAAAGCGGCAGGAATTAATAGTCGCCAAATAGTTTAGGTAAGCAAAAGTGAGATTGTGCTTTGTTGGCTTGGGTAGGCCGGATTTGGACAGGCTTACCTTTTTCAACGCATTCAGTGGCGCAGTCACGTACGGTGGACAATTCGCTCACGTATTTCTGCAAAAGAAAGGATGGAAACGAAGCGGTCAGTTTTAAATATACAAAAAATTTTATTTAGTATTAAATACAACAAAATTGCAATAAACGCGAAGGCAAAAGTTGAGCTTGATTGACATTTAGCTTACTGCGAAATCGACGCTGTACACATTTAATCGAATTAAAAACGACAAGAAAATCGTTTTATCAGATTCGCTGTTGATTTTTCATTTAAAATTGACCGCAAGCTCACATTGACCCGCAGTTGCAGCTGGTGGCAGCACATAGTAAGCTTCAAAAATTCCCCAATGTGGTTTCAGTCAATTATTTTTCAACTAATTTGAAATGCGTTTAATAAATTAATATGATCATCGTTTGTAATTAAAGCGCCTACATTAACAAAATTAAAAATTGATATAGAAGAATGGCAGTAGAGACAAAATTCATTGTAAATGTTATGATTCTTGTTGATGCAAGTATTGTCCATGTCGCATTTAATTGAAGGACACTTGGCGCGACTATATTAAAGAATTTAGTCCATGGGTTTCTTGCCAGAGTAGTACAAAAAGCGAGCATAACTGTATAAAAGTATAAAATGAACAATAGTTTACCTATGAGAGGCAGTTTATTCTTTTTAAGATGAATTCGCAAAAACGCAGTCCGAAGACACCCATTTCACTCCCTCACTCACACAATTACCGTCTTGAAGAAAATTTTTGAAATCTCTGCAAACGCAGAAAAGCGTTCACAGTCGGGTGGCCCAGATTTTCACTGCGTCGAATGGTGCAAAGTAGCTCTGAATGAAGTGACGCTGCTTAGCCGAGAACTATTGAGCAGAGAAGAAAAAGCTACAACAAAAACAATAAAAGTCTCGGAGCATTGTAGGCAAGATGCGGTTTGTTCTAATTCTTGTCATCTTTTTGCCATTTGGATTGTGTGCTTGGTTTTGTCTTTTCACTCTGTTACTACCAAACCCTTTTCTCTTCTTTGCAAAATTTGATCGTTGTTGTTTCTTAATGTTGTTCTTGCTTAGCCTCTTGTGCTGCCAGTTGTCATTTGCGACTTTTGAGCCGGCGGTTACGAAACCTCTCATACCAAACTAGCTCATTCTACGACACCTCATTCATGCAACGACAACGACAAGGACTGATGACGACGTTGATGATTTCAATTTTGCATGCGAGTGGCTGAAAAAGTCTAGAACAAGTGGTAATGACAGGAAAGTGCTGCCATTGTAGATGCAAAGCATCAAGTTGCCCGTTGTGCCTTGGTATATACCGATGAGGTTGGTTTGAGATAGCAGTTGCTTATGGTGACTGACAGCTGAAATGGTATGGAGTGGTGAGCATATCATGACGTAACATACGAACGCATATATAAACAGTTTTCTTTGTCGTCATTAACGTCATTATGATCATCAACGCCACTAGCGCACTTTGTACATAGGTAAGCTGCACATTTTTATGCAGGATTCAATCTCATGTTCAATTAGAGTGAATGCATCTAAGACGCCGATTTACCCTCATAAGATTTCTTTACATTTTAAAACTACGGAACATTTTTTATGTGAAGAATAATAAATGAAATGGCTATATCTGTGACAGATCTGTGACAGATATAGCCGTTTAAACTGTTGAAACAATTAGGATTGGGTCGGTCGCTGAAGGAAATATTTCGGAATCGAGCTAAGCCAAGCAAAGAGAATTTAAATGCAATGCACATGAATGGTCATCCAAACTCAATTGTGAACTGACACTATTTGACATGGATGCGACATCTGAGCAGGACCGGTGCCAGAATTGGGGTCACCTGAATATGGAGCCTACAGCACCCACCAAAAACCACGCAGAATGTGAAAAGTGCGCATAAAGAAACTGAGCCCAGTGAATATTGAAGCAGAGCAAATAACAGCTAAGCAAGGACATTGCAAGAAAATGCTGGAAATCAAGGGAAAGAAGACGAAAAATTGAAACAGCATAAAATGCAGCAAAGAAAAGCAGTGAACACGTAATCAAAATGAGTGTGAATGCACGTTAAAGGATTGATAAAGAGCAAGGTGAATGACGTCCACATAGGGAGGAGTACGGCGAACGGTGGTGACAACGACACAGCTACAGTCAAAAGTGTCTGAAAAGCATTAGTCCCTGATGAACAGACTCAAATTGAAACGAGTAGAAGCACGGTTGAACTCTTCTGCTGCTGAACTCGTCTTTATCAAAAGTAATTCTATCAATGTCAGCCGAAGTAGTGCCACCGCCTCACGAATATGTGCTCACCGACAACCGAAATTCTGAAGGTTCATTCCATGTGCTTGTGATTTCATCAAAGTTCGTCCTTGCTGTTCGCCCTTGCAGCCCATTCTCGCGGACTGCCCTTGTTGTTGGTTGCCTTTCACCAAAAGCACTTACCAACGTCAACGTGCGCTTGGTTAAATGAATTTTTTTTTATATATTTCAGAATATTACTCTACAGCCTTTTCATCGCATTCCATCCTCTAATAAAACACAAACAAGACAAATTTTGTGGTCTTTCTTTGATGAAAGCTATGATGCATTTACAACATTATTCTTTCCAATGGCAAAAAAGTCACACTGATCTTCTTTCTTAAATATGCTTATAGTTTAGTGTTTTCATACAATTAAGTGATTTCCCTAATTTTTATTGTTCGTAAATTTAATCCGGGCCTTTTTAAAACTTTGATTTTATACTTTTTATACAAAATATAAACAAAAATAAATGTAATTTTATTTGTAATGAAAAAAATGGCAAATACCAACGAAAATTGGCATCAATCTAATCAGGAAATAGTACGGTATCACTTCTGTTGGAAACGAGTTCTAAGTGAATGAAGCAGTTGTGTGGAAAATACATCATTGATATTCTTCTGCAATCACGGTCGCCTTTCCTGTAAAACAAAACTACGAAACAAAAGCTGCACAACAATGAATTTATCTGATTAACAAGAAGCCGGCTTCGGAAACGGAACTGACGCTATATTTACACAGAGCATTCACCAAGTAAAGACTCATACTTTTTAACACCCTAAAAAGGATTTCAACACTTGCGTTATACGCAACACAAAGGAAAAACTGTATTCACCTTATTGTTGCCAATAGCAGTGGCAGGGGCTTGATTGAATTCATTGAGCTAATCGACATAATGAAGAACGCTAAAACACTAAATTTCCGTGCGATAAGTCAGATTTGTATTTGTGGCCTATTGGTTTTTTCTTTCAGCCTCTTTCGTTCTCCGCCTCACCTCTTATGCTCCTTGATTGTAACTTTTCACGTTACTGCTTAACTCTATGCTACTCATTCTCGTCCATGCTATTTATTTTATAGTTTTGTACTTGAAGGATCATTTGTAACGATTTCATCACAACGGTTGAATCACAAATGACCAAACAAATGAAATTATAGGCAACAACACGTGTTATTAGAAAAACAATAAAATCATAATAGTTAAACGTAAAAATAACTGCTGAGCTTGCCTCATCTAAAGAGAAGACAGTACAAATAATATGGAATGATATTGGCCAGACGTCGAGAGCATGCTCTAATTTCACATGACAAAATTCAGAAATAGTTTGTGTCTAGAACGTGTGTGTTTTGGTTAGCAGCAGCCTGCAGTAATTAAATTTGACAAACGGCGTCGACACTTGGCTCGTGGGGCGAGACGACAAGTAAACGAGCATCTCTAAAAACAAACAATTGAAAGCAACGTGACTATGGCTGCGGCTGCGGTAGCTGTAGTCGAAGATAGCTAGCGAACGTGGTTCAAGCAGTAGCTGGTGGATTTAACTCATAGAGGCTTGCTTAGCAACTGTTCATGTGTGCATTATCTACGATTGGATTGTGCTAATTTCGCCATCATCGGCATCATCTTGCCTCCACATCGTCAGGCAGGCTGGCGGCGACAGAATGGCGGCTGCGGAAACAATTACGCGGCCGTTAGACGCTTGGTTTATGCACTCGTTAACCGTGTCAAGAAGATCGCCCACCTCGTCGATGCTTGGCTTGTGTGACTGTGTCTCTGACCCACACAAACGCACGTTACCGACTATTTATTATTGCCGATTTATCATCGTGTTTTCAATGGCTGTTGTTACAGTGAACATTTGTCAATAAGAGGAGGAGATCTAAGACAACGTACCAGGCACGTACTTTGGCTCCGCCGATGTGAGTCAAAATGTATTTATATCAGTTGATTAATGCGTTTGTTAGTCTTGAATGCGATAAATCTGTAATTAATGATTTTCTTTTTAATCTAACAAACACACTTTCGCATCTATGTATCTTTACATTACATAACGACAAAGTGATCTACTATGCTACATGCAAATAAAAGCAATATACGTTATTAATTGATTTTTAATTGATGTGCTAGGCACACAAAGGGTACAATTAGTTGGTTTAGCAGCGCTTACCTTGCATCACAATCCAAAGTAAAAAGCGACATTCAACTTTTCCGCTTTTTAACAGAGAAAGCGTTTTTTTTTTCTGACTTCCAACGGCCTAAGACTTAAACACGTTCGCTTTTAAACCGCAAAACTACCACTATACCTTTTAGTCTTTGAGTGACGGCTTTTCCTCTTTTGTTTTTCAGGTTAAATGTGCGTTTTTCCTGTTTTTTCATGCTAAAAATACCCAAGCATCAGAAGGGGCAAATTTACCTACAAACTATACTATATTTTCGGTTGCCATTATTCTTAGTTTACCATATTACTTTAAAAAAAATCAATTTTCAATAATATAAGAGCAATAAAGCATTATGCGCTTTTCATTTAAATGCGTTGTAATTATTTACACTCGCGACTTTTCCAACTGGCAGAACAAATAATTCAAGATTAATTAATTTCAGCCATCAATAAAATATTGCCTTATATTTCAGTAATAAAAAACAGTGTCTGAACGTATGCGTGTTATATACATATATGTTTCTGAATATGCGCTACTAAATCACAAACATTAATCTTGAGCTTTCAAACGTGATGGAAATCTCTCGACTACGGTTGCTGGATAATCTGCGGATGTCACAACTATTAGTTTTGTGTTTATGAGCATTGTTAAAAGTTATCCGTGGCGATGAAATTTTCATAACTAATTAACAAGTTTCAAAATATCATTAAAGTGCGACGCATCTGGCTAACACATTAACATACAGATAGGCGACACATAACTCATAACACAATGGGTTGAAGCCAAATATATTAAGCATTTTCTATTGACATGTGTGCCAGGCCTTCTTGGTGTGCTTTTTAGGAAATAATATTGACAGCATCAATTGCCTTTGCTAGAAACCTTATTATATCCTTCTTGCTCAGGACGACAAAGTTTTTTTTTTATAAGTTTTAATGCTTTCTGACGAACGAAGCGATATTTTCATGTGACAAATTTCGGTAGCAGATTTGATTACTTTATATTTTTATGGCGATTACTTGTTCACTTCACAAGCTTAATCAATCAATCACCGATGCTCACGTATTCTTGAAAACGGTAACTCTAAATTTGTTAATAAGGAAATTAAGCAACGAACGGCGACGACAAACATTTAATTGGAACGTCATTGCTTGATTGATCACTGAGTTGATGATTGATTGATGCCACATGTGAAAACAAAATTAAAAAGCCTTTGAGTAACTCTTGGCACAAGCCTTAGAACACCAAACTGGCTAACCGAAACCCTAAACAAACTACCAAGAAAACATAAACTCGCTGTAAATTATTTACAACAAAATGTCGCTGAACATCACTTAATGTTTATTTTTAAATCATTATTTTTTAACAAAAAACAAGCAATATATTAAGAATAATCCGACAATTTATAACTTTTGAACTGCATATGAACACACATACATATATATGTACATATGCGCGTTAGTCATAGCCGAGTTGAAAGTAATACAAAATACCAACCCAAGCAGTGCAGGAGGAACAGTTGGGCAGCGTGATGGTAAAAATGCTTCGTCAGCGAAAATTCCACGCCATAAATCACGGTCAACATTTCTTCAACTTTTTCGACCTTCACACAGCCTCACCATGTAATTTGAAGTCGACAGCGATAAAGGTAAAAACTCAATGGTCTACAAGAAGGAAAAAAAAAACCAACACTAAAATAAAAAACAAAAGGGCACTCAGGCCAGGCGGCAACAAAAAATTAAGTGAAATCGATTGTAAAAACATTGACAGCAACAATAAGCAGGAAAAAGAATCCACCTTCTAAAGTGAAGGCCGCGTAACAGCATAACGAAAACACATGTTTACACACACACGCAAACATACTTTTCGCATATAAACATATACAAGAACGTTAGAGTTATTCAATTGTTCAGATCAGTAACCCAAAATGGACAACAACATTCAGTTGAGTAAAGGAAAAGGATAGGGAAGGGTCACACGCGCCAAAGCAAAGTTGTAAACGTTGCTGAGCAGATTCATCAATATTTTAAAGTCTCAAATTGAACTTTTGTTTTTTATGGACTGTGTGTTTTCTTTAACAACGCAGCTCATATTGTAGCTAAGAGAATATATTGCGCAATGCAATAACTCTTATTGGAATTGAAGATAGCACAGATCGACTGTCGGAGACGTCTCAATGTGTGTATTAGTGTGTAAAATATTCCGAAATCTTTGAATGCCGTTAATACTTATGTTGTTCTGTGGAATATGACAAATAAAAATAAAAATCGCTTTGCCGACGAGTGTGCCGACTTTGATTTAAATTACGTATACGCAGCGTTGATCAGGTCAGCCCGCATACTGACAGTCTCTTTAATAACCAACGTTAGTTTATGGTTGTGATACAAACTACTAACCGGCAGGTACGAAAAGCAAAAATCAGAAAAACAAACTGAAGGACGCTTGCCGCTTTTTAACTTTGATTCGTCTTACTGGTTATGTGTTGTTTCATGAAATTGTGAGCTTATTCACTTTGCCAAGATATAATTTATTGTCTCTTATTTATAATATTTTGCTGGCACACATGTTCAGAAGAAGAATTTACTACGTTAGTAAATATAATTCTTATCGTAAGTAGCCTGGGCTAATAATATATCGCAACTGCTTGGCAACATGGTGTCTGGTGGCATATAAAAAAACGTAATGAAAAATGATTTCACATACTTTCAGTCCAAGAAACGTCCAACAGATAAATGTAAGGATAGATGAGTTCGAGTATCCGTTTGGCATCGAAACAGACGGAATGACTCGACGAGCCGCAGCTGTTGCCGTTGCTGGCGGCTAATAAAAGAAATGAAAACTTTTTACATAATTTAACCCCCGAAGAACAAAAATGCCATGTAAGCAAAATTAAAACGCTTAGCGTGCAAAAAAAAAAAAAAAAAATTGCGTGTGAGATGGGGAAAAACATTCAAAAAAGTTTGTCAAAACAGCGTTCCCAGAGCGGCGTGCGTGAAATTGTGAATAAGAAGATGGAAAACTAAGCCGAGGAACAACAAAATAAGCCCACGGATATGCTTAACTTCCGATAAAAATGAGCTGGAGCAAATTCACTCAAACAATTCCGTTTTCAGCGCCAGGAGCGGTCGCGTTAAAACTAAGACAATACTCATGCCTTACGCTATCATTTGGCAAATGTTGTTAGTAGAGTATTAGAAAGCAACATCAATGACAAAGACTTCTACGAACATCTGACAGATTAGTGGCAGAGTAGAGAAACAGAAGGAGGCAGTAAAGCCATTGCTTCCTCATCAGCGAGTTTCATGAGTTACCTATATGATTTTGTATGTGACTCTATGTGTGTGTCGAAACCTACTCACACGAAGAACTTTTTTGTTTGTGCCTCTTGCAATTTGAAAATCCAAAATTCTTGCGAGTGTATGTAAAAATAAAGTGTTATAAGAAGACATCGAAATATTGAGAACTCTTTCTGTCCAAAATGTGTCACGTTATTTGAGTACATTCCCTTAAGTAAACCACAAAAAGAAACAAAATATCAAGACCTTTACTGATATGTGAACTAGTCGTGGTAAGTTTTGTGTCTTTAATTTTTTTTTTAGTTGTGTCGTTTCCCAATGAATTTGTTGAGGTTTGTTTGAAGTGTCCAATGCAGGCTGCCAGTTGATTGTTTCATTTCATATAAGTAATGCTCTTGGCATAACTTGTTTACAATTCACCAATTAAAACATACAATTTTACGTTTGGCGCCGAAGTAGCATTAGACAAAAAAAGAACATGGGTGACGATTTCTAAAATGTCCAATGCCCTTGCACAAGCACTATGGATGTATTGTTGAAAAAAAAATAAATTAACACAAACTATAACAACATCAGGGGAAGCTAAGACCGACACGAACGAAAACTGAATCCAACATCCCCGCGTTTGTCTGGACACAAATGCAAGCATTGTTGAAATGCAATATGAACTTTTATGTAGTTGCGAATGTTTTGATTATTTTATTTGTTTTTGTGTTGTGTTGTCTTGCACTTAAATTAAGCGAATAAAAGTTTAGATTCAACGTTGGGTGTAGAGAGTCATTTCCAGAAAACTGTCACAGATAAACAAAAAAAAAAAAAAAACATTAAATGCACATGTGCTGTACATTACATGTTATTTCGTGAGGTCAACCACTATAGTGCACAGTATTGTATCCCCTACCCTATAAAAAACGTTGATTGGTCATAAAGTATTGGATATTAACGATGGTCACTTGCTTACACATTAGGTCAATATTCAAGGCACAACTGTTACCACACTCTCACTTTTTTCATTGAAACAAATCAGTTCAGATCCATCTCTGTTTCACACAGTCGAACTCTTGTTGTTCGATATAATAATGGAACACTAAGTATCGGCAGAGTCCTTGTTAATAGTCAAGAATGCAAAAACTTTAATTTTTTTAGTGATAGAGGCTTAAAAATATATTTGCTCAGTGTCCGACGGCGTTTTATCACTCCGCAACTTAAACTAAATGAGTTTTCTTCAAAAGAGTTGACTACATACCACACAAAACTTCTCGCTCTTTTTGGTACACTCCTTCACGTAGAGATTGGCGTTTTTGTTGGAATAGTTAAGGCAGGGAGTGATGGAGCCAACGCCTTCGTTATACTGGCCACACATGACACACTTAAGGCCATCAACACTGCCGAGTAGACCGCATAACAATAAAATGCCAAACAACGGCAACGTGCTGTGGAATCTCATAACTCTCCTGGCGTCCTCTGCAGTTGTTGGATCGTTTAGTGAATGATCTCCATCCTTGAAAGATGGCATATCTGGCTTTCCGGTTTTTTTTAAATCGTCTAATGGTAAATTGTGAGCACGTCTTTCGTTGAGTTTCTTTAGCGACATTTTTTTTTATAACTATTTTCTTCCACTGCTTTAATTTAAATGTTTTTTATTTCGTTTTTTATGGTTTAAATTTTATTTTTATTTTATATATTTCTTTCTTCTTCTTTTAAATATTTTTCGCTTTATTATTTTTCTAGGTTTTCCTTTTTATTATTATTCAATTTCTAACTTTGATAAAAATGAAGAGCGACATTTTTTGTATAATTATTTGTTAAAACGGAAGTTTTAATTAATTTTAGGCTGTGGTAAATTTAGTATTTATGTATATATTTATATATATATATATATATATATATATGTACATATATGCCCTTGTGTTGTAACTGTCAAAACTATTTCAAACATCTTTTTGCAGTTTCCTGCCATAGACTACCCAACCCATATGATTCTTCCACTGCCTCCTATAAACAGTTAATTTTATGTTTGAATGAGTATTACACAAGTCGGATTTCAATTTGAATTAAGTTGTTAATTTTTAACTACTGTGACTACATTAAAATAAGGCTTTTAAATATGATCTTCCTGTGGGTAACTCATGATATTAATTGACAAATTAACGCCAATAATTTGAAAATCACTTTCTTAGCGGTGTGGTTATTTCTTAATTTAACTTGCTTTTGCAAGAAGTACGACTTCATTGTCGCACCTAACATCACGATACAACGTTTAAAAGGTACAAGTAAATTACTCCGGTTTTCATTTAGGTTTACCAATACACAGCCTAAAATTTCCAATCGCACTCTTTTTATATTCTTTTTTAATATATAAAAACAATTTTTTTTTTAAATCTTATTAGTAACGAACATTTCAATGCGTAAACACACGTGTGCATGCATCAGCAGCAAAAGATACTTTGTTTTCTTTAACCGATAGGATTGTTGATACAGTAGAAACTCGGTTATGCGGACCAATTAAAACCAGGGGTATTCCGGATAATCATAGTCAATTTTTATTTCAAAGCAAAGAAGAAAAGTGGAAAGTTAGTGACTCGAACTAACTTTATGCGCAAACACAACTTTCCACCAACGAAATACGAAATATTTTTAAATTTTTTGTCAGTTTATTTGCCAGTCCTTCACAGAGATATACTCACACACTCACTCACTCTCATAATCGCGTAATCGTTCAAGTGACGGGCTTCGATATGAAAACATAAGTCAACGCGGTGACAATCAGATTGAGAGCAAGAGATGATGTTAGCTCAATTGAGAGCGAGAGAGGATTCGTGTAATTTTTTTGTGACACGACATTGGAGTATTGACTAAGCGCATGTAGCGCTACCTCCGCTGGCGATTTTAGCCATACCTTCGATCCAAGGTCTTTCTAAAAATAGTTTTGTTTTTTCTTCTTCTTCCATTTCAGCCGACGTAGGCGACACTTTTACGTCAATTTGGCCCATTTTGGCCTTTCCGCGGCTGGAAAGGTTGTGCGCGAATGTTGCCGGATTTCGTCCATTCTTGCAAATGCCACTTTTTACGTAAATTTCAACAAGTTTTCCCCACAATTTTAAATTGTGAAAATTCGTGCAGGGAACGAGTCCGTATAATCGAGGACCGGTTAATAGAGATTCTGTTTTACACAAAAGGCCCCATCTAATAAATTTACATGGGCCACAGGATTGGATAGTTATTTCAATGCTCTCCGTTCCCAAAATAATTAAATAGCACTTTCGGGAAAGTACTAATTTAATTTTATAAAAAACATAAAAAAAAACACTCCTTTTTACTTTAAGACACAAAACTATAATATATTATAACAAATTTAAAATTTTGGTGATGACAAATAATCGCTTTTCTTATTACAATTTTTAAAATTAACTTAAGGATATATGAAAGTAATAAAAACTGCAAACAAAACAATGAAGGCAATATACGCGCACGCACTTGGTATTCCTGGGAATGTCTCATTGTAACCGAACTTTGTAAAAGAAATCAACAAAACAATTAGAATCTTAAAATATCTATTAACACACGAATCAGCTAAATCTACTGCAGCTACGACTTTTTGGTATAAACTAAATAATTACGTTTTTTTATTTTTTTAATAAATAGAATATCTACACCCATACACATGTTAAAAACTCTGTTTTTATCACTACAAAAATATGTTATCTGGTTATCCCACATTGGTACAGGATTATGTCTTGCCCTATTACCGCTAATTTGAAGTACCTACTGTATTGTGCAGCTGCGTACCGTTGACATTTTCTGTTCTTCTTCATCTAGATGCTTTGCGCTTATAATACTCTTGATGCTCTCAGCCTCTTTCATCCACAATTCCAACTAGAATAAGTATAATCGTTATTAATGCAAACCATACTAAAATAAATAGTTAAACCTGTTGTAGCAACAAATTTCGGCGATCACCCTTTGGCTCATTGTTCACAAAAGGGACTAATATGCTAAGTGCTGACGTGTAGGAGTCGAGTGCTGCGTCGAATTTCCGTTCATAGAGATAAAGTTCTCCTTTTCGACCAATCTCGAGTGCACTTTTAAGGGACGGACTCGAATGCGATAAAGCGACTAAAAAAATAGTATTTTAGTAATTGTTAATAATGGGTTACCAGTAATACAAACATAATTGCTTATAACGAATATCGGGTTCCAAGACTTCAGCAACTGTTAGTGGCGCATTGGTTCCGGCAGACGGCTGGACTTTGTTGAGTTGTTGTTTTTGTAATTGTTGCAGATGCGCCAAACGTTTATACTCTTCATCAATGATTGCATTCTTTAGCTCCTCTGCACGCTTCATGTAAGCTAAAGCGCGGTTTCGCAGTACAAGGCGCTTGTCAACGTCCGATTCGTCCGTAATAAGCGGCACAAAGTACTGCAGTGCGCTACAGTACAGATAGTAAGCTTCCTTGTAGTTATGTTTTTCATCATGCTCAACGGCTTGGGTGACCAGATCAACTGCTTTCTTTAAAGTCTGTATTGTAAAATATTTCATAAACCATATACAATTGACCTCGTTTAATTCACTTACCGTTCCTGTTGGAAACGTTTTTAAATCAAGGAATGAATGCGCAAAGAAATCTTTAAATGAAATGCGTTTAACCGGATCATGTTCCAGTAATCGACTCAATAGGTCATGACATTCGTGACTAATGCGAGAGTTTGGAGGCAATGTAATCGGTTCAGATTTGCGAATGCGTAACAAAAGTTCTTCTATTGTTTTAGAACTATAAGGAGCCTTTCCAAATAGGCACTCATACAGTATAACTCCAATACTCCAGAGATCAGCTTTTGCATCATATTGATGTTTACATACAATTTCTGGTGCCATATACAGTGGAGAACCTTTAATTTGCTTATTTTGCTCACCCAATTTCAAGTGCTGAGCAAAACTATTTTAAGAAAATCATGTAGCTTAATACTCCATATCAAATTCAAAGAATCTCACCCAAAATCTGCCACTTTAAGAGACACGTTATTAGCACAGCGCGTAAGAAGTAAATTTTGAGGCTTTAAATCAAAATGGCAGACATCGTTTGCCCTCATATACTGGGAAATAACATACAATAATTAACATATGCTAAATCTTCACTCATCGATGTAGTCCATTACCTGAACGGCTGTACCAAGTTGTCTCAGGAAATACCGACAAGTGGATTCCGGCAGTGCTTTTTTTGTGCGAATAAATGCTGAAAGCGAGCCCGCATTGCAATACTCCAACACAATGTAAATATTTCTATTTCGAAAAAACTTAATTAAGAAAACTGAAATATACTATGCGACACACACTTACTTGTCATCCCAGAAAAAGTCTTGAAGTGTGACGATGTATTTGTGGTTCAACGCTCGTAGCAACCTGATTTCGGTTATTAAATTCTCGCGCGAGCTGGACGACAACGAGGACATTTCCACGTATTTAATGGCATGGTAAGTATTGTTC
Source organism: Phortica okadai (assembly GCA_034638295.1). NCBI lineage: Eukaryota > Metazoa > Arthropoda > Insecta > Diptera > Drosophilidae > Phortica > Phortica okadai. Next base: position 196,134 of record CM067849.1, on the reverse strand, counting down.
TTCTAAAATTGAGTTTGGACTTCAATTATTAAACGAATTTAATGGACCGACTTCTTTACCTTGTGCCTCCCCTTATAAACAGTTGCATAGCTTCCAGCACCGAGTTTCTCAATAATTTCATAATCAGTAATACGCGGTAATGACATTACAACATTTGCAGAAGGTGACTTACTGAACAATTTAATTTGATTTCATTTTGGGCACTACATGGATTGTTTTTTTTTAACGAATCCTGTCTTCCTGATTTTTAGCTTTCTTAGACGATTAAATGCGCTATCTGCTGGCCAAGAATGCAATTGAAAAATATGACTCTATTATGAAACGACACTGCAGTATTGGTTTAGCGTATATCGCGCTGCGTTCGCTGGGGATTTGTCTTGTTCCTAAATTCATAGGTAATTTTAGAATGAATGAAGATGTGGCATATTGGCGCTGAAGAAAGAGGAAGAACGATAGTCGTTTCAACAAAAGTGTGAAACGAGTCGCAAGAATTGGGTCGCACTTCTTTGCAGCGAATATATTGTGACATAGGCCAAACCTGGGGAGTCGATGCTTCTTCTTTTGTTTGCAACACTTTTACGTTGCCAACTATTCTTAAGTTTTTCGGGGAAGTCACCCACATTGAGTTGGCCCAAGTGACCGTACAACTCCAAGCGACGTTAAGCCGTTTAAGATTATTAAGTCAGAAGGCCACTGACAAAGTTTCCAACAGGCCATGCTGCCAAATTAGCCTTTTTCCTGCCGTTTCTGGCATTTTGGCTTAAAACTCGGTTTAGGCAAAAATGTGATACAGCAGACAAATGGAATTCTTCCTATTTTTAAGAATGTCCCGACTTTTATCGAATTGTCGTTAATGACATTTATTTTAGTGATTTTATCAATATTGAGTATAATTCCGTGTTGCTAACTCCATATTTGATGCTAAAATAGTTATTCACATCCCAATATAAAAGCGCTTATGTTACACAGGGACGCTCTATACATAAAGCAGATCAGTTTTGAACTCTGTGGCGATTAAACTCTTAGAGTTTGTTGAAGTGTGTGTTGTGTGCGTGCTGGATTGAAATTTATTCGTTTTTATTTTTTGGTAAACAAATAAGATATATTAATATAAAAATAATTAAAATAATATGGAGACATATGCGTTTATGCATCTATATAACTTAGATTTATTTGTGAACAATTATTAAAAGAGAGGGGAAACTTCCAAGCTGCGATTATGACTTAGTCTTAAGCGCGCGACACACCCATTAATAGAATTAATCAACACGGTTCGCTTTATATCGCTGGAACAAATTTGTTTTAATCGGGAGGGATTTGCTAATTGAAAAAATTAAAATACAAATTTTCGTTCAAGATTACCTCGCTTTATTCAGGTTGCCGTCGACATAATTTGCAGGGCTCCATGATGAATTACGGACGCAAGACTCCTTCGACGTATAGGTCGAATCCTTCTGTATACTCCCACACGACCGGCAGGTGATTCATATTGTTTAAAGAATAAATAGCCAATATATATAACACATTCACTTCTAAACATACTATAGGTCATCAACCAATCTACATTCAATTAAATCACGGTCCACACGGTCTGTGCGTATTCCTTGGTACCAGCGGCCATTGCTCAAAAATAACCAGTACATTGATATCCAGAAGAATGCCATGCTGATTGGCTTGTTTGCTATTGTGAGTAGTATTTCGATTTGAAAAATAACATATTTTAGTAATTTTTTGGTAGTTTTTGGCGCTCTTCACAATTGGGACGACCATTTTTGACATTTACTGCTACGCTATGGCAGCACCTGGATCCACACATTATGGCTACTATATAATTTCGTACGAATTTGTCTATGTTGGTAACAAGCATGGTATGAATACACTTAATGTCTAAGTGTCCTTTCATTTATATATGAACAATTTCAGTGCGTAATATGTTGATTGTTTTTGCACTGTTTTCACTCGTTTTGGCCCTCATTAATCTGGTTACAAGCATCCTGCTAGTCGTAGCTCTGAGAAAGGTAATGTTAAACAAAATAATATATTCCCTCACAACTTCTTTTCATCTATGGCACACTTCTTTCTACACTTTTACACTATTTTTTTCTCATATATTGTGTCAAAAGCAATCTAAGCATCATAGAACACATAACCGTCGATTCATTCGCATGCCGGTAACATATTTCAAGTCAGCTTTACATAAATATTTTTTTTTAGTATAAACGACATTTTAGTAAACAAATAAACTATTAAGATTCAAATGCAAACAAACATTAATGAAATTCTTTTGATCATATCAAGGAATATGAAAGAAAAATTTCACCTTGGCTTTGGACTTTTGCTGTATTTACAATTTGGCGGGCATTGTCCCTAATTTTCTTTGCGATTGTCAACGATCTCTACTTTGCCTACAACGTAGTCATGGTGCTGCTATGGAGTGTATTCGTTCTCGTATCCATTTACGGCTGGGCCGTGGTTTATTCCTTATACTTGGAATTGGTTGACCTTACTAAACTAGAGGATTTAGCACATTTGAGGGTAAGAGAATATTTTATTGAAAATGTAATGTAATGTAACAATTTGAGCTTATAGATGGGCACAATGGCTTCGCTTCATGCCTCTACTGCTAATTCGCTTGCTGGCTCACGACCTACGACTCCACATAGCACTGTTTCGACTATGCCGGTTGGCTAACAAAAGTGCTGCACAAACATCACATCAAATTATTTTAAAATGATTCTATTACCGTCAAATTTCTACTTTCGATTCCGACCAATTTCTACTCTTTTTCAAAGTACATTCAAATGTATTTCATCAGTTGTGCCTCGTGACTCAATGGAATAGTTTATATCATTTATATAAATTGTATTGAATATCATAAAATTTGTAATTGCATTACGTATTTATTAGTCTAAGATGAATGTCCGTCCATTTTACTTTGTTGCATTCAGTTTGTTTAAATATATTTTTAATATGTCTTTTGACGTCTAATTTATAATCAAAAAAAATTACATACATATGTATTAAATAGTTGTGCCTTATGATTCAACGAAATGCATTTTTGTATCTGTTTATGTTGTAATGTTCTTGCGTGAAAACTACAAACATATCAAAAAAATTTCAAATTTTCCTTAATAAAACGATCAATTTAAATCAATTTAATGCCTTACTATCATATTTAGAGTTTTTAATTGCTTTATGAAAAGAAATATTTTTAACAATAATAACTTTGCAAACTTATGTGTACATACAAATTTTTTCACTTATTAAATACTAACAATACAAAAATTAACACTTTATTACTTGACATTCCAACGCGTATTATATTATTTCGAACTTACTTCAATAGCAAGGTTTCGGGAGTTACCACTCACAGTCACTTTTGTAATGTAGTCGACAAGTGACCCAAGTAATGCTCGCAAATCCTTCTTAGCAAACTCTTGCGGTAACGGAAGTCGTTCTAGTGCAATTTTAATAATCATGCACGGTTGCAAATTTGGACATACTATCAGCATGCCACGAATCAAATAAGCTAAACTCTGTGCAATCTCACTTTGACAGAGACGATGTTTAGCCGTTGGACAGGGAAGCAAGTTAATGCGAGAACATAGTTCTGCAAGCTGTGGTTTCAAATTTTCCCACCGAGCTTCAATGTCAGCGGTGCTATTCACTGTTTTAATCTGTTTAAACTTTAATATAAATGTTTAGTTTTTGACTTTTAAGTATTGTCGATGTTTAATTACCTTCTCAGTGATATCCATATAATCTAAAAATATTTGGCCTTGATTTGACCAATTTGGAACTCTGACATTTGTGCGATGCTCCGTGCACTCAAATCGACCCATCAAATTATGTAAGTAGGATAGATTATCTATTGTAGAAAGAATTAAAATTTTATTTGCATATGTATTTTGAAAACGAGCTTACCATTGATAATTGCATCTGGTGCTATATGCTCATATATGACCTCATGCGCTAATGCCCACTGTTTTGCTTTTAACAAATATTTTGCTTGTAGGTGATATTGACGCTTGGAGCCGGCTTTAACAGCTTTTGCATAATCGATCCACTTCTCTGGTACACCCAAACGATGGATAACAAACTTTTCTTGTTCAGTCAAGGCAACTTCCTTGGACACACTCACATATCGATAGATTACGTTCTGCACAGCAATCTCACGATGATTGCGATTTTTTATGTGCATTAACACAAAAATAGCCCACTCCCAAAGTCCATTATTTTCTAACTGTGCCGCGAAACCGACATGCAGTTGGCTTTCACATAGTTCGGGACATTGATTATACCCAAGCGCTTCCAATGTTTGCAATAGAATCCAACTTAAACGATAATCCATGGGATCGTCCGTATGCGTAGCAGGGTTAAGTAAACTTTCGAGAGGATAACTTCGCTTTGAATAAAGCTGCAAAATATGGTACCGCAAATCGTAAACTATTCTACCGCTGCTATACAAATGTTCACTGTAAACAGGCGTTGGTGGTTGTGAATAAAATTCTTTTGTTGTAAAAGATTTTTCATATGCAAGCAATGCATCAGTAATAGACGATGTAGGTGAAGTGAAGTACCATAATTGAAGCTATAAAATGTATTAGGTTTAAACTTAATCAAAATATAAATTACATGAACATGAATCTTACCGCAAGTACTTTAATCCAGTTAATATTTTCTAAAATATTTATCGGGCCATGCTCTGATTCCATAAGTGGGACACCAGCCACCATCATAAACATCTTTAAACGTTCGGTACTAATATGCTTATCGGCTTTTGTCATGTGCCAAGAAGCCAATTGATCTTCCACCAATTGACGCACAACTGGTCCTGAGGACAGTTGAGCTAGTATTAGAGCTAAATTACAGTCGTCATAGCTAAAAGCCAATTCACAAGCCTCGTTGACTCTATGACACATTAGTAAATCCAGCATGTGTTCCAGATAAGTGTGCTTTGAGATTTGCTTGGATAGCATATCTTTTTCAACAAGGGTATTTTCCAGCCATTCAGAAAATAAATTTCGCCGATACATAACAGCAAAGTGGCTACTGGAATCTTGACCTTCCAACTGCTCGTGGTCACCCCAAAGCGCGAGTAGCAGTGACCACACAGAGACAGCATACTCTTGTGCGTCCCCATGAACTGCCATTTTAATGGCTTCCTCGAGATGTTTAACAATTAAGTCAGTACCGGAGTCAGATTGAAACCAAATACAATCAGAGTCTTGGACCTCATTACTTTGTACATGACTTAGTGCAATCTCTAAATGAGGAACAATGCTATCTTTGAAGTTTGTATAATGTTGAGTTGATGTGATTTTAATATGTTGCAATATGGTCGGCGACAAATCATTTGCGGCACGCGGTTTAAAGACTTTAGGAAGTGCATCACACAGGTTGGTAACTATGAAATACATTCTAATTTATTAAGATTTTAATTAACCTGAGCGTGGTATTTGCTTACAATTGGTCACGTTACAGCGATTGTTGTGTGTAGTTGGGACAATCAACGAGTTTTGCGGTCCAAATCCTGTTTTGAAGCTGTGACTTTTGAAAAAGCCAAGGTCGTTTGACCACGTTTTACAAAGCGAATATGCTATGGACTGGGAAAGATGTACCGTGAATGCAAAACTCTTAATAGGAGCTACATCAGGCGTTAGAACGAAATCTAGAGCTTCTTGACTAGTTTTTTGGTGTACGTTTATGGTTGATTCACTGTCGGGCGCTGGAGATGATGTCTGAAGTGAAAAAAAAAGAAAAATAAGCAAAAGAAAGCGAGTAAATAAAAAAACTTACTTCTGACTGTACCTCGCGAAGAATACTTAAGACCGACGCGGATGATGAAGCAGGAATTGGAGGCGAAGTTTGTCCAAAATCAAACTGACTCGACGTTTCAGACGAACCATCCGTCGGGATCGCAGCATCTCCCATGAAATCGCGTCCAAAACAGCTTTTGCGATAGTTTCGCGTTATAACATGATTAATGTTTAACTCTGATGCCACTATATATATAAATATGTTTATGTTCAACTGAACTGTGAATTCATGATCGCTTTTGTTCTATTACCTGATTTATTATCGAGATCAGGTTCCTCAAACAACGACGCTTTCATTAATTGAAACCTATGAGTATCATTCCCATTTACCTCTTTGACTAGTGCAGCTGTCGGACTTTTAATCGATTTTGATGACTCAAATATAGAGAAATCGTGGTCACCACCTTGAAAAAACTCTGTTACCAAAATAATAAACTTGTTAAAAACTATTTTTATTAGTAAATATATATTCACATACGTGTTTTATCCATAAACATAAACTCGGCTGATTCGTCCATTGGGTAGAAGCCAGATGCTACACCTGCAGCCAAAGTTCTAGGATCAAGTGCGCGTGCGGCTTCCTCGGATATTTTTTGAGCATTCTTTAAAGACGATAAAGTCATTTGGCCAGAACCGTTTGGAGGTTGTGCACGACTGACTTCACCATCAGCGAATTTTGCCTTCTTAGCATCAGTTGGTTCGTCACCTTCTTCATCGCTGTCGCTCAAACCATATTTGGAAAAATGTTTTACACGAAAAACCCAACTACCCGTTTCGGGTCGGTACTCGATGAACCGTGTATCATTTTTATCGCACACTCTACGAAGTTTTCCCTCCCAATCCATTTCATCTAATCTTTGAGGATCTTTGATCGGTTCATGCTTTGTTTTATCATGAGGCCATACTTGATCTAAAGTAACTTGAGCGTCACGGTTCAAGCCACTTCCAATTGGTGGTTTTTTATCATCATCTGGATATACTATAATTTCCTTGTTACGGAAATGAACTAAAATGAAATTCTTATTTTTTATTTAACCACATTAAATTTCGTTTCCTTAAAAGCTTACCAATCTCATCCAAATTTATACCAGATACATCCATTTCTTTACCGAAATACACATTACCATAGCCTTCACGACCGATTGTAAAATTGGGCACTATGCACGACCCATCCTCCGTTATATAAGATTTAAGATCATCAAGGCTTGGTATTGTATAGTAACCAACACGTCTAAGAGTGATCCCCGTCGGGTGTGGTTCATGATCTGGCGTTGCATTTTCTATTGCCAGTCGCTCCTCCTGACCTCCACTAGAACGATTTGACAAAATGCTTTCATTCGCATGTTCGGAAGTGAATGTAATTGTGTCTCGACGTGATATTGAGTTTGTCTGGTCTTCAAAAGGATTCTCTGGAATAGTCGATACAGACATTCGCGTTCCAGAACTCCTGCGATACGTCTCCAGTGGTTTTCGTGGAACTAATTCTGACAGAGTGCTGTTAAATTGATTTCCGTTACCGTTATCCAAGGCAGCTGGAATATTATGTTGTCGCACTGGTTGGTGTAGCCAAGACTCACGTCTACTGGTATCGGTCTCTATTGCTTGCTCCGAAGGCAAAGCATTTTGCGATTCTAGCGGTACGCTATTACTAAATGTATCATTATTTGGGGCCGATAAATTTGAATGGCTTGTTCGGACATTCGAATTATTACCACTAGTATTTTTATCCACATCAGTGGAAATTTGTTTATTTTTAGGATTTATTACAAGTCGTTTGGCGCTCGGTTTCAAGCTGAAACTCTCGACACTAGCGTCGTATTGTTCCAAGCCGTCAAATAGTGATTTCCGATTCAATGAACTACTAATAGGTTTTACTTTGATGACAGATGAGCTGGCTTTAGCATCGATCTTAAATTGATTGCTACTCGAGTCTAAAACTGCTTGTTGTGCAGCGGGATTGGTTGCCCGTGTAGCATCAGCTTCGTCATTTCGTTTTAGATCCTTGAATATAGGAGTGTCACCATAAGGTGATGTAACCTTTGCAAGTATTTGCTGATGAATTAGCGCAGCTGGTTGTTGTTGAGGAGTTCCACTTAAACCACCCGAAAGTGTGTTGTTATTACCAAGAGGTAAAAATCCACCACCTAACGAGTTGTTTGCCCCAAAGGAATTTTGTGTATTACCGAACAAACCTCCTGCAGTACTTGTTGCGGTACCCAAACTAGTATTGCCACTAAACACACCGGGCTTAGCAGCCGTATTTCCAAAAAGTGAACCACCAGTGTTGCCAGCATTGAAACTTAATGGTGCCGATGTTTGGGTACCAAACCCAGTAAATCCTGATGTTGCTGGCTTCTGCAGAGTTGAATTAAACAGTCCAGCACCACTAGTAGCAGTGTTATTCATAGGAAAACTACCAAACCCAGTATTAGATGTTGACGTTGCTCCGAATGAAGGTGCCTGGCCAAAGCCCGTTGCTGTTTTCGCCCCAAATAATCCTCCACTACCTGCCGTACTTGTTGCCACTGATCCAAATCCGGTAAATCCAGTATTAGTACCTGACGCAGGAGTTCCAAGTCCAAATGTGGGTTTATTCGCATCGGCTTGAGTATTCCCAAATAATGATGGTTGCTGAGTGCCAGCCGTTGTTGCAAAGCCACCGAAGCCACCACTATTTGTCTGCCCAAATGCTGGGGCGGTATTTGCTACGGACGTTTGTCCAAAAAGACCAGTAGTAGGCGCTTGCCCAAACGCTGGTTTAGCGCCAAACGGGTTAGATGTATCGGTGGATGTGGCTCCAAAACCTGTGGTGTTTGTAGGACCAAATGGTTTTCCCATAAAACTATTTTGTTGAGTGTTGCTCCCAAATGTGTTTGCTGAAGTGGGTTGCCCAAATGAATTTTGTCCAAAAAGACCCTTATTTTCAGTACCTGTAGTAGCAGTTTGTCCAAAAAGGTTAGTTGTGGGCTGCGAGGTTGTACTAAACAAACCCGTAGAAGGCGTTGCATTTTGAGGTGCTACATTGGCGCCTCCAAAGAAACCACCTGTAGGGGCACCCCCTTGCGGACCTTTTCGTCCGGCGAGATAGTCTTCCATACGCAACTCTTCCAATGATTTCTGTTCATACTCTTTCATTGCAGTGATGCAGTGCTGTTTGGTACTTATATTGCTGGGTTGACCACTTTTCATCAAAGTATCCGTGCCAACAGTTGGTTGGTATTTAACCAGTGCTGTACCTGTATTTCCACCTACAGCTGCTGCGGATGCTTGAGGCTGGCCAAAGGCCGATGCCGCACCACTACCAAATACGTTTGTTGTTGGAGCCGACGTTTGACCAAAACCACCAAATCCGGTTGTACTTGTAGAAGCTCCTTGCTGTCCAAATAAAGAAGCCGAAGGTTGCGCTGCTGAAGGTTGCCCGAATCCAGTCAATCCACCAGGCTTTACGGCAGCACCAAATGCTGATGTTCCCGATTGACCGAACATAGATGCGTTAGTTGTATTTTGTGTAGCACCAAAGATGGATGTATTTTGTTGTTGCTGTGTGAAACCTGAAACTGTTTTTTTAAGAAAAAAATTCATAAAATTTACTGATCATCTTACCCCCAAAAGTACTAGGTGCTGTTGTTGTGCTTCCAAATGCTCCCGAAGTGGTCGCGGCCCCAAATAAACCGGTCTGCTGCGTTGGCGCTGCTGGTTGCCCAAAAAGTGATGGCGTTGTTTGTTGCGCACCAAAGGCCGGCGTAGCCCCAAAGGCTGATGCCGCCGGTTTACTAAAAGCAGATTGTCCAAAAGCAGTCGTGGTGGAAGCATTGCCAAAACCGCTAAAATTCGTTGTGTTAGCAGCAGTGCCAAAATTTGGTTTTGCGCCACCAAACATGTTGCTCGATGTCAAAGGCAAATTTCGTTTGCTATCGCAATTTCACAACTCGACCGTTTCTTGTATGCGTAATTCCACAATACAGGCAGCGCACGATGCCAAATCCTTATTCACACGGACGTGTATAATTAACAAACAAAAATTTCGGTTGAAAGAATCTTAAAGACCGAAAATAAAGACAAGCGCGAAAATGGCGGCTTTTCGGAGTACAAAACATGCGAAAAGTTCACGCTAGAGCCTTGACGATACATCGATAAGACATCGATGTATCGATGTTTGGACAAAAAAACCCAACATCGATGTATAATTTTCAACTTCGATGTTAACATCGATGTTTTTTGTTCAACATCGATGTTTTTTATGAAATTTTCCCCATCACAAATTTTCACATTCTGAATAAAGCTGGGAAAACATCGATAGTGAGCATATTAGCTGTTTCAAGGACGACGCGCTTCATCGTCATTTAAATGACCGTCCGCAAAATCTCGAGGTGGCTGTGCCGATGGTTCCAGCTGCGTGGATTCTTTCATATGCGACTGGTTTCATTATGAACCTAAAACACTTTTTATTCACTTAATAATAAAATTAATTGAAAATGCATGAATAAAAAACAATCAAAACGCGCGGTATGTTGAAAGTTGCCGCGCTGCTTACAGTATGTTCGTAACATTTCGTATTTCTGTTTTTAGCAGATGCGTGAAAGAGACGGGGCTTGAGAGAGCGAAAGAAAACATAGAAAAACCGGTGTACAAATGTTACCCAAAACGGACAATAACAGAGCTGTTAAGTGTTACAGCGGAAGTCACTTGACGTATGTTCGCTGAAAATGTCAAGTGACATGAGTTGGTACACCTGCAAGTCTCTAGGCAGATTGACAATCTAAATTACAGAATAATTTACTCATCTCTGATGATCCGCCATTAGTACTAGTGATGAGCTAAACTGTGATTTGCGAATCACTGTGAAAAAATCACAGGTCACGTAAAATTGCTCATCACTAATTAGTACCAACACAGCTGTGCTCGCACAGTACCATCGAATCTCACAGATACTTTGCATCTTTCAATCTGCTTCAGAAAGTATCTTTCAATCTGAACAAATCAATCTCGGTTTGCGCGGCGTTTCTTAAAGATTGAAACCAAAATACGTATTTGTCTATTTCCGGGCGAGGAATATACAATGTAATATTCGCATGAATTGTAAAGAATCCTGCAAGGATAATTGACTATAACACAAATTACAGAAGGTATTTGTATATAATAAAATTCAAAGAAATCACTGCATTTGGGTATATCATGTGGTGGAGGCTGCCTAACTTAATTTTTGTGCTTGCAGTGTAATTTAATATTTTTCTAATGCAACATTTGTATGAGATTGTTAATTTGTCGGTTAGCTCGCGAATAGGTTAAAGTTTTCATTAGATTTAAATAATTGAGATGCTTCCGTTGAATGGAATTGTTGATAAGCTGAATTCTTATCTCCTTGGTAAGAGTGTTTTATTTCTATCAATGCTTCTGCGACGTCATCGATAAATAGGTCAAATCTAGAAAATTCTATATACAACACACAAAATTATGATTTCCTTCCCTTTTAATTGATATTTTTTGTATTGTTTTTACAACTTGCATTATTATCGCTGCATATGATGTTTGTAGACTTCGTTGGTTTCATCTGGTTGTTGTATGTCAAATGATGGCGGAAGGGTGGCGAGGTAGAAATAAGATAAACTTGTATTGTATTCGGGAGTGTCAGCATAAATGTCGTGTAATTGTACCTTTAACATTTACCGTCACAAATTCACAAAAAAAATGTTTATTTGGCGAATTTTGTTTTCGGATTGTAAAGGGCAGAATTGATATACGAAACATCTTTTTGTTTTACCATCTATGTAGATAATTGAGAGACTTAAAATGAGGTATTTCTTTAAAAGATATTTGAATTAAAGTCTGTTTTTGTGTTTAATAACTTTCTGTTCTTATTCGACAGGTTTTCTGTCAGTTTTCTTACGTATTTTATTGATATCTATTTTATCTACTTTATTCGACAGTTAGCTTTCAGCATTTGAATGAATTTGCATAAATATAAAAACATATCGCTTTAATTTAAACAACAAAGATTAACTAGTTCTAAAAAAAAGTTGCCATTAAGTGTATGCATTGGTCACATAGAGTTTGAATGATTTGTGTTTTAAATTTGATCGGATGAAGTCAACGACTTTTTCTTTTTACGATTTTATACGATTTTATGATTGAAACTATTAAGGCAGGTAGATAAAACATGATATAACAGATAAAAATTTGTTTTAAGTTACGTATTGTCTATTCAATAAAAGTTTAGAGCCTTAAGTAAGAAGTTTAAGTCAAGAAATTTATTGAGGTGAACAAGAGTTTTATGGAATACTCTTAAGTCATATCTGAAGATTATTTAAAGTGATTGAAAGTTTTTTGAACTTTTATATAAAGAAATCTCTAATTTGGTTTAAATTACTTTTGTTTTAATTTCTAACAGAATCAAATTAAAAAGGAATCATCCAAAATGCAAACTAACGTCCATTGTTCCATCTCCACAAATGCGCTTGCTACAATATTTTTTGTACTCACCGCTTTGAGTGTACAATTTGCAGCAGGTGAAGTCTTCACAGCACTTGCAGAAATGGAGGAATTACTTGAGACTGAAACTGTATTAATAAATAATTTAGAAGGCTATATTCGTGTACAGGAAGACAAGTTAAGGTATCTTAAAAAGTAAGTAGACGACTATTTCTAAATATTTATCAAATATTAATTTTAAAAAATCCTATGGTAATGCTTGCCAATGGCAACAAGCATTCATAAATTGTGCAGACCATGCCTTACCACTGATTTTGAACAATACATAAATTAGCAGTATCAAATGAACAATATTTATACCCTATACACATTGTGTCTTTATTGATTTTGTATTGTGTTAACTTTTTCCTCAGTAATCACTAAGTATATAAATTAATATATGTTTGACAGACAAACTAAATTATTATTGAATGTGAATAATAGGTATGATCGTACAAATTGATCATTCGGTCGGTTTTATTACCTGTAGGAAAATATTGTAAAATTTTGATTCATTTGATGTGAATTATAATCAATTGGTGTTGATCACAATCTCGCTGTCGCATAAACTGGCTTCCTACCCAAGCGCATCTGAATTCGGGAGTACTGTGATCGTATTATTTTAATTCTAATATTTATAGGAAGTATCTGCCTTGCTGGCAAACAAACTTCAATAAAGTGTGCAAATTAAAATTTTTGTGGCATATAAATATAAAGTAACGGTTTTTGTCGACAGAGAATAGTTTGTATTTATATAGTGAAGATACATACATACATACATACATATCTAAAATAATTGTTATGTAAACAGTAATTTGAAATACTCCTATTTAAAAACATGAACCTACGAATAAAAATAGAAAGAGAATCGAAATGAGCCGGCTGCATTTGCGTAGTACACAATTTTGTATCTAGATATTTCAACCCCTAAGCAAGCACGCGTCAACATTCATCGCAACACTGCGGCAGTAGCAGATGTTTGCACAATGGAACGAGTCAATATGCTGGTCGCGCCGGTGCGTTTTCATACATACTTACGTTTTGTGCAGTTGATCTTCTTTTACCCTGTTTGTATGTTTTCATATATGCCCTTATATACTTTGTATATAGACGTAAAAAGAGGGGAGAGTTTAAACAGTCATACTCGACTGCGCAAAAGCCGGGAACTTTAAAGTAAATGCATCAATATTCAGTCAGCGAATCGAAGTCATACTAAGAAGACCGTTTTCATTAAATCATCGGTGTATTTTGCAAGAAAAAGTTAATATCGTGTAATCGCTACATAAAAAATTGTTATAAAAATGTCGAAACACAATTACATAAATCCAGCATTTTGTCAGAATAGTGAATTCTATCCTATACCTCCTACGCACAACGAAAAAACGAATACAAATGATGGAGCAGTGTACAATCTTAATCTTTCCTCGCGTTCTTTTAATGCCCAAGCGGCAATGTTAACAAATCGAAATGTACTGCAACTGCAAAATATTAATACCTGCCAGCCACTGGATACTAGACACCAACATGGAATATTAAAAAATTTAGATAAAAGTTCCTGTTCAGGACGTTACGCCTTGGTGCCTGTTGAGGAGCTTAGAAATTCAGTTGCGAACAATCGGTATGCCATTATGCCAGAACATAAACGGTGTGCCAAATCCCAGGAAAATTTGGATTACTTTGGTTCACATCGTCAAATTTCAACTTTAGAGGAGCCGCATTTTTTTAACGATGAAATCTCAGAACCATATACAAGTTTGCCACCGAATCTTAATCATGCAAATTATTCTTTACCACATGTACCAAAAATCAAACATGCTTTTTCGAGTGATTTCGGAAGTAAATCATTCCTAATTGTTGATAAATACAACAATCAAAGGTACCAAATGGTACCAACGGCTGAGGATGAGGAATTGGTTGATGATAATCAAGAAATTATACAAATGCATAATGGACGCGCACATCGTTATGCTGTAATACCCGCTGAGAATGACAATGATGAAATAGGTGATGAGGAAGAAACATGTCTGAGTGCATCAGACTTAAATCATAGCATGCCTTCAGCAAGTTATGATCAGACGTATAAGCGAATTCATACGTCCACACCACAAAGACGTAAATCAACAATCAATTTGGCCTCTCAAGTAAATACGCCATTAAAAAATCCTAGAGCCACACGAATGTTACATGAACTTCTGTCGACGCCTCCAAAAATACTTTCAAATACAAGCAAATTAGAATCGCTCGAGCATACTATACAAGGACACCAAACGCAATTTTATAACAATGATCATCTAATTGAATCGAAGCAAACGATAATTTCTGCTCACCCTCACTCAGTTTCGTCTACCCGTTTTGGAGATACTTCATACTATGAAACGGCAAAGTCTGTTGTGAGCAAAGTACCCGCGCAACAACTACATGTGAAACTTCCTAATGCAAATAGACAAAGCGACCGCACAATGGCAGTTATAATACCACGTGTTGCTGATCATTCTAACAAGCAGTTAGAGGATTACAACGATGTACCAGAAAAGACCGTGAACAGCTCGTATCCACGAAAGGTTGCTAATGCCACAATAACTTTAGCAGTTGTGTCACTGATGTTAGTTTTTACCTGCTCTATGAATGTAGGCGTTATCATTTATATGATTGCTCATGTAAGTTAAATTCTTTCTGTCGCAATCTGAAATTTAATGTATTTCTTTGTAGTTTGGCAAATCGTTTTATCTACAGTACGGTCTTGTTGCCTCCTTATGTGGCGTCGGTCTTGGATTTCTTGGTTTTAGATCAAGGCACTGCACTTGGCTACCAAATCGGAGTTATACATCTGGGTATATTCTGGTTACAATATTTTCCCTCTTGAAATGCAGCGGGTTGCTGGTTATTCTAGTATTAGATCCATTTCCGGGTCTGCCACTGCATGATGTTACTACTGGAATTATTCTTGGTCTATCGACTTTTACAATGTTCTTTATCGGTTTGGGAGTAATTGGAACAATATGGTGTTATCGTCCACCTCCAGACAACCGTGTAAATGTAATATAAGAAATTTGTTTAATTTTGTTAAACAGAATTTTGAATAAAATCCAATTATATATACTAATATTGTTTCTTTATCTACTTATCATATGCGTGAGTATGTACATACGTACGCCTAATGAGTTGTATAGTAAAATGTGATCGTTCTACTGGCATTTGGTGTTTAAATTATATAAATAAAGAATGCTCTACAACTCTTGTTTTTATACCATGTACAACACACAGTATGTAAATTTTCGCCCCTCCCCCTTAATCTATCCTCAAAAAGTTCATTCCTTAAAATGGTCATATCTCCAAACTATAAAAGGTACGAACCTTTGTATAAATCCCGCTCTCTTTGATGATTACCTGTCAAAGATCAACAAATTCAAATATTTCAAAAATTCGACATTTTCTTTTTAAAGCTTTTCTTGATATATTGAACACTATTTGAATGGACGATGCCATATAAATATTGTAATGAAATGAAATGTATTGGGGTATGGCACCGCTTTCCGAAAATAGCTCCCTTTCTGAGTTTGTCTTAATTTTTATCATTCCTTTTACCTAGGGGAACTGCATGACTTTGGATTAGATGCATACCTTTTATAATAATTAAAAAATTGTTTGATATAACAATTAATTTTGTATATTTTGTTTTTGCAGTAAAGTAGATGAATACCAAAAAGAACATTCAGATGCGTCTGCAGATATAACTACTTACATATCAAATCCAATAAATGCATATTTACTTACTAAGAGATTGACGAGTGATTGGCGACAAGTGGAAAATCTAATGAAGCATGATGTGGGAAGCGGTAGGCCGTGAATTCTTCTCAATTAATATAATTTTTAATAATAATATAACGTGTTTACAGAGTTCCTAAATAATATAACGAATTATCGTAGTATTCTAAAGTTTCCATCAGACGAAGATTTGAATGGTGCTGCAGTTGCTCTATTGCGCCTTCAGGACACCTATCAGTTGGAGACCTCCAGTTTAGCCCGGGGGCGACTCAATGGTATTCAGTACAGGTATTTAAAATAGGATTTTTTTTTTTTAATTAAATTAAATATAATGTAAATATGTGTATACAAATTGCAGTACTGCAATGTCGTCAGATGATTGTTTTGAACTTGGAAGGCAATCGTATGTCAATCGCGATTACTACCATACCGTTCTTTGGATGAATGAGGCCATGGATCGCTTGCTAGAAGACCCGCATAATCAAACACAGAGTCTTTCACGTGCTGAGATATTAGAATATTTGGCCTTTTCAACTTATAAACAAGGTAAGAATATGAAATTTCGTAACATACTCAAGAACAAATTATTATGGATTTCTGCAAATAAGTAATAACTTTAAAAATAGGATACCAAGTCTGTGGTTGTTTAAGATGATTTATTTTGAAACAGTAAAAGGAAACAATATTGCTCCTATGTAACATATGACTCTCACTACATACAGTTTATCATTGTCATTAAACTTAATGTTTTTTCACTTCAGGAAACGTTGAGAGCGCTCTTCACATGACAAATGAACTATTAGAACTTATGCCAAATCACGAACGAGCAAATGGTAATAAGGTATTCTACGAAAAAGAAATTGCGCATATTAATGAAATGAGATTAATGAAAGGTGATGATGGTTCAAATGAAATGCCTGTATCAGACTTGGTAAGGAGTTTTTTTCTTTTGAAAATTTTTGGTTTCTTGTTTCGTGTAATAAGTTTATAATTTTTAGCCAGTTACTAAAGCTGATCGAGGAATCCTTGATATGACTGAACGTAAAGCTTACGAAATGCTTTGCCGTGGTGAACTAAAGCCAACGCCAGCGAATGTGCGTAATCTTCGTTGCCGTTATGTTACAAATAATGTGCCATACCTTAAAGTAGGACCACTTAAATTGGAGGAAGCATTCTTGGATCCATATATTGTTATTTATCATGATGCTATGTATGATAGTGAAATCGAATTACTTAAACGAATGGCACGCCCTCGATTTCGACGTGCAACGGTACAAAATTCTGTTACGGGCGAATTGGAAACTGCAAATTATCGGATAAGTAAATCGGCCTGGCTTAAAACTGAAGAAGATAAATTCATTGAAAAGATTGTCCAGCGTACAGAAGACATGACGGGCCTCGACATGGATTCCGCTGAGGAGTTGCAAGTTGTAAACTACGGTATCGGCGGACACTATGAGCCACATTTTGATTTTGCAAGGGTAACTTATCACGCTAATTGATATTTTTTAAATTTATCTTGAAAAAGGAAATATTTTTTGTAGCGTGAAGAGATACGTGCATTCGAAGGACTAAATCTTGGCAATCGCATTGCGACTGTACTGTTTTATGTAATATAAATTACAATTATTAGTACAACTTTTATGAAAAATTATTGTTTCTAGATGAGTGATGTTGAGCAGGGTGGTGCGACCGTTTTTACCACATTACGTACAGCTTTATGGCCTAAAAAGGGTACTGCCGCATTCTGGTATAATTTGCATCGTTCGGGTGAAGGCGATTTGAGAACCCGACATGCGGCATGTCCGGTACTCACAGGCTCCAAGTGGGGTAGGTTTATTAGTTTCATATACTAAATTATTTTAACAAAAACATTTTTTTTAATAAGTCTCTAATAAATGGATACATGAACGTGGGCAAGAGTTCCTCCGACCTTGCGCTCTAAAAGAAGATCATGGTGAATTCGCTATTTAGTGCAATACTCTTAACAAAGAAGCTTTATATAGCTTATAATGTAGTTGTAAGGTTCTGTTTATGCAAATATTTTTATATACATATGAGATTTAAAAAATAAATCAAAAAATATTTACTTTTTGTATATTATCCGCTCAATAAAAGGATTATCACTTTGCTAATGCACAAAATTGTTCTAATACATTCTCATTAAAAGAAAAAATAAAGAATATTTTGTTAAAATACAATAAAATTTTATTTAAAATTACGTTTTTTATTATATACATACATTAGACAAATGGGCATGGTGTTCACATCCTGGAAAGTCAAACTTAAAAACTTACATATTCCTTTATATTATATAAATAATATAATATTTTGAATAAAACCTATTTAGTTAAAATTCTCAAATGGCTTGGAGATTTCGTTATCTTGATGCAATTGACAAGGGCGAACATGATGCTGGTTTCCAAATCTTATCCATATGTTGGAAACTAATGTATTGGATTTGATTTATTAATAAAATTATAATTTTATCAATTGTTGATTATTGACTTACTCCATTTCGAGCCCGTGAGCACGGGGCACGCAGCATGCTTAGTACGAAAGTCTGTATCACCTGA
Organism: Phortica okadai; assembly: GCA_034638295.1. Taxonomy (NCBI): domain Eukaryota; kingdom Metazoa; phylum Arthropoda; class Insecta; order Diptera; family Drosophilidae; genus Phortica; species Phortica okadai. Next base: position 177,506 of record CM067849.1, on the reverse strand, counting down.
ACTATGTAAGTTATACCAAAAGAGAATGCTGCCACGTTCAGGTTTCACAAGGAGAGGTAAAAAGGGGAATGCAGTCCCACCGCCTTGGCTTACATCAGAGAGCTTTAAAATGTATGAACAGCTTTGTTAGATACATATAAATGTGTCCGAAAATGTCTTACATAAAAAATTGATGTTGCTATCCTGTTACCCTCAACTTTGTTCACATAATCGAAATCGTCCTGTTGAATACCCTATTGGTAATGACACTAAGTGCTAAAATTTCATTACTACTTACAGGAAAGCTGTCCCAGTGTGGTTCATAATGCCCCCCAATACCATAATTAGCCACTTGTATTTCTTCTGCGTGTGCCATTTTAAGCCCAGACAAATCTCCTGTGATCAAGTGCATCTTTTGGAATATCGGATGTTTTGTAACTTCGAATCCGGCGCTTTGACTTGTTCGATATGACATCTCAACATCCCCACTTCCGTCTAAAGCACGCACCTGCGAACGTTTCATTTCGGGACGTGCCAGATTTTTTACAATATTCATGTCTTCATCACTTATGACATTATGAAACTGTAAAATGTAAGGATCTAAATACAGTTCCTCCATTTGAAAAGGTAGCAGCCGACGGAACCCGACGTTGTTTGAGTAATAACGACATCGAAGAGATCGTTGCTGAGCAGGTGAGATTTGTATATCTCCCCGGCAGACTTTCTTATAAAGTTGAAACTCATTGGATTGCTTTTAATGAAGTTTGTTTATTAATTTATAGAAGATGATATGTGCGATTTTAAACATACGTGATAGTCATCCGGTAGAGGTATGCTATTGTGCAGGAGTCCGTCTTTAACGCCATCAGTTATCATTTTTTCAAGTAACATTTTTTGTTTGTACAAATAAGATCGTTGTGGGTCGATGATAAGAACATGACGAGTTAGATTTAATGCGCTTTCATAGTCACCTAATTTACAAACATTTTTGATAGTTTTTACATAATTAATAATAATATAATTACCCATTTCTCGATGGTAATCAATAACAGATTCTATAAAATCTAAAGATTCTCTATCCGTCCCGTATTCTGACTTTCTAAGTTTTTCCGTCGACAACTTCAACCAAGGAATAGTGTGATTGTAATCACCCATTGCATATAAATGTTGGCCTAGTACAAAACAATCTTGCCACGACATAGGCATTCTAAAGAAGGATATAATTAAAATAATCAATCGTGTTTACACTTAAACTTATTTATGCAAAAGTGTCACATACATATACACACTAACCCATACTTAACGCCATTCAAAAACCCTCTTGAGAGTTCAGACACATCCAACTGATATGTTTCTTGCAAGCGTGTCAAAGCAATTGCTGAGCCTACAAAGTCTTCTGAAGATGGGAATCTCAAGCTTTGCATGTGTCTGTTGTTTGCCTCAAGGTAATCTATTATTGGTTTTGACGAATAAAAATGCAATTTTATGCCGCATGTATTTATTATACAAACTTGTTTGGCTTGTTTCGTCTGCAATTACGTCTTTATATGTTGGCCAGTCAATGTGAAGGCGTTTGATAAGGCGAAAAGAATTAACTGGATTATTCAGATACTTTTCGATGTCCCTCGATGCCATAATATGCTCTGACTCGATAGCTTGAATCTCACTGTAAAGACGAAAAAACCAAATCATTAATTGGACAAGAAGATTCTCAATACTTAAATAAAGCATTCGAAGTAAAATGCTACTAAGGTCTTGCCGAAGATTTAATACTTCTCACTCCCTTTTTTTGTGTCAGACTCATTTAAAGCCTACTTACAACTTTTCATTGTTAAACCTCATGTGGTTCCAGAGATATGGAAACCATTGATTTTAGTGAAGTGGCCGATGTCATGCTCATAGTTATTTTTCATTGCATTCTAAGAACATAAGTATGAAGATTCAAGTCAATTGGCTTAGAAATAAAATACTGTCTGTGTTCACGCAAACAGGTCTCTCATTTTTTTTCCCAGTTGGGAAGATAAAAGACAAGTATTTATATTTATGCATTGTTTTTTTATTCACTTTTTATTTTAATATTAACGGTACTTTTTCTAAATATTCCGTTAGAATCTTGGCAGTCAAACAGTAGTCACTAGTTAAATATTTTTGGTTTTCAATTTAATTTTGATAATCAAAAACAAAAACATTAACGTTATAAAAAATAGTCAATTTCTTTGCACGATGTAAACAAGTTTGATAATCAACCCACACCAAACGAAATGTGTTCAGATTCGGCATACTTAAAGTCAATTTTTAGTTGGGCTTTAGGTCGGAATAGGTTACCCGTATATAGCTGCGACATGTTGCTTAACATTATCAAGGTAGGTCTGAAGATCCCCTAATAGCTTTTTTTCAGTCCGCAACAAATCCTCCAAAACGGCGGTTGAACTGTAAAATTCACTTTTAAAGCTATAAATGTGTTTGTTATTCACAAACCAAATAATTAAAAGGGCTTTAAAAAAATTTAGATTGTTATTTGCGATCATAATTGGTCACTTGTGGATATTTTTTATCTTTGATTTGCTCGTTTTCCTATCTTCATTAATTTCGCGTGAACTTCTTTGTGTACACATTACCGAGTTTGAAATAAAACTGATTCACTAATTCAGCTTCAATATGCAAACGACCCGGTCTCGTTAAGCTTTGTCCGGTTACCTGTTTGCCGGTATATAGTATAAGCATTGCGATCATTCGATAAGTTCTTGAAAAGACACAACTGCTAAACAATTTTTTTAATGAATAATGAATTAAAAAGCTTAAGGGCAGTTAACATTAGACTAACAACGATGGGTCAATAACACAACTTAATGTGTTTTTACTTTTAAAATGTGTAACAAAACTCGCAGACTTAGAATGGTAAGCAGTATTTACTTAAAATTCATAAATTGTTAACTTGTTAGGAAACTTGTTGCGATGGAACAAAATGTATTATTCATTGCTTATTTGTTTTGTTGTGAATGTTGCCGATTTTTTTTTCAGTAGACATTTATTTATTGTTTTTGTTAAAGTTCAAGTGAATTAGTTAATTAGTTAAAATAAAATAGAAATAAAACATTTTTAGATTTAAGGTTTCATGCATTGTAAGTATGATATTTTTATTTGATGATTTCATATTTTAAAGAAACTGCATTGTCTCTAGAAATTTCACATGGTCTCGTAAAAGTTTGAGCTGTTTCATGAATCCAAACATTTCCGACTATAAAATACATATGTATTATAATAGGTTGTTTATTTCATTCTATAATTAACTCACTCCATTTAGAACCCTTTAAAACTGGGCATCCTGCATGTTTTGTGCGAAAGTCCAAGTCCAGTGAACGATGTAAATTGTACCAAAAAAGGACGTTGCCTTTTTGTGGCTTTACAGCAAAATTGAGGAAAGGAAAAGCTGTTGCACCGCCCTGTTCCACATCAGACAGCTAAAAGCATTATATTGTGCATATTATATACAATGCGTATACTCTAGCATTTTAGAAATATTTTGTAAAAAATATTAACTCACGTAAAATATGGCAGTAGCTATTCGATTGCCCTCTTCAGCCGGGTAGAGATTGTTGTCCTAAATACATATTAGATAAATATATAAGGGTTTATAACTTCCGCAACAATTTAAGTTAAGAAACCACTTACTCGAAAGAAATCCCAGTGTGGTTCATAGTGGCCACCTACGCCGTAATTAGCAACTTGTAAAGGTTCAACGCTTTTAGTGTAATTATTGATTGTTCTATAGGATAATTCTAAACCAGTGGCGTCATGTAAATCTCGCAACATATCTTGCATAAATGAATGCGTGCCGTAGTTCAGCCAAGCATTTTTACTGACCCGAAACGATGATTTCTTAGAGTTTTCTCCGTTTTTTATAGGATTTACCGTTGATCGAGTCATATGTGGCGCGGCGATTTCCTTAAGTGTCTCTATATTTTTCAAATTAATCATATCATGGAACGTCACTATAAAGGGATCAATATTATGCTCCTCCATTTTTATTCGTGCCAGTAAACGATAAGGGTGTCCATTTGTTATAAATCGGCATCGCAGATTACGCAACTGTCTCTCAGTGGGCACTGTTTCACCTCGACAAACACGCTCGTACTGGCTAAACTCATCAGTAGACTACATGAACAAAAAACTAAACATGCAAAACTACTACATTGTTATTGACTATATTTTTCCCTTACACTGTAAGAATTGTGCTCGTTTGAGGTAATAACTTTGATAAAGTCTACTCCACGTGCCGCTTTGTCGCCCAAGTGCCAGTCACGAATTCGTTTAGGATCATACTCAAGAACACGTTGACTTATTTCATAGGCTATATCAAAGTCACCTGCGATACGAACAAAAGTTAAGAGATAATAAAAAAGGTAGCTTCATATTGCTTGCAACACCTTACCCAATTCATAAAGGTTATTTGCAACAAGTTCCATAGTATTTAGAGTTGATTCTTCGATAAAACTTTTTTCATGACGTAAACGTTCCATTGATTCATGCAACCAAATTCGCGTATTGTTATAATCCTCTAATCCAAACAAATGTTGACCAAGTACAAAACAATCTCGCCAACTCATTGCTGTGCTAAAAAGCGGTAAGAACATCTTAATTGAACTATGTTATGTTAAATATATTTATGGGCAACAGCAGAGGTCGAAAATTCTATTAGTTTTAATAGTATTACATAAATTATACTTACCCATATTTGACGCCGTTTAAGACTCCTGCAGCTAGTTGACTCACATCTAATTTATAAACGCTCTGCACGCGGGTGATAGCTAATGCAGATCCCTCAATGTCTTCCTTAGAAGGAAAATTTAGTGAAACGCGATGTACGCCCATTTTCTTATCGAAGACTGAAATGCATTTTTATTTTTTATGTGATTACAAAAATTGATCGTTTTTATATTAGAAAGCAAAAAACCGGTAAAAAAAACTAAAGTGTTTACTAAAGATTCGAAAAAATCTGTTTCAGATCGTTTTTTCCTTATTCTCGTCCTTAAAATACTTTAAGAAATTAAAAAGGATGCTAATTTCGATTGTATAATTTGTTGATTTACATAAATTATTTCTTATCTGTGTTACATGAGAAGCCAAAGTATCCCAATCGATGTTTAATCGTTTAATCAGTCGATAAATATTTAAGGGATTTGTTAAATAATTTTCAGTGTCTTGATCCGCCAAGTTGTGTTCCAATCCTATTGTATGAATCTCACTAAAAAATAAAGAAATAAAAAAACAAATTAGTAATATCGTTAAATGAGTAACATAATCACACATTACTCTAATATCAAGAGGAAGTTCTTCAGACAATTGGTTGTTATCAAAAACACAATTTATTTATAATCGCTCTTTACTATTAAATATAATCATAATAAAAATCGTTTTACTTAACCTCTCAATTAAATTGAAATATCGTTTCAACGTCTCCATTTGAAGTCGTAAATCACTTAGAAGTATTTTTTCTGTGTTTAGAATTTGCTCTAGTCCACTAATGGAGGAAAAGTAATCCGCAGATGTAACGCACGGAACGATTCCGAGTGATAGGCATATTATCAAAATATGAGTTTTAAATTTCATTTTACAGCTTAAATCCAAAAATGATTTAGTTTTTTATAAGCGCTGACGTCTTATCTTTAACACGTTTAAAATTTAACTAACAAAGCTGCCAGTCAAATCGCACACACTCTAGCTAACCACGTTTATCCGATTTTTATTTTGCAAAGACTTGTTTTTTTTTCCTTTTTTTTGTTTTGTTGATCGCGGTATGATAACAAGATACGAATACTATAAACTACTACTACTTTTGATTTTATGATTTTTGCATGTGGCTTTAAGGTAATTAATTCGAATTGCCGGTTCTCCAAATTTAGTGCTTGCATTTTTATTAAGAAAGAACAACGAAACTCAAAGCATTGTGTTTTCGCAGATCGTGTTATGTCAAAAAGACAAGAAACATACTAGAATAAAACATAGCTAATAAGCAAAACAAGTTTTCAAATTGAAACAACACATTGATGTTAATAAATATCAGTTTAATAATCATTATTTGTTTACACTTTTACAATTTTTTTTTTTTATTACAATTTTAAAATAACGACTCTGTGGAATAGAATAATTTTGTGAATGAACAAAAAGGACATTTAAATAATTTAAAAAAAAAAATATTTTTTTTAATCTTAAAATTAAATTGAACTAAAAGAATAATTATAATTATTAACACATACTGGAAAAGTATAAAAAAGTATTTATATTCAAATCGATATTTAAAAATAAATCACTACATCAATGATAGCTTAAAGTAAATATTTCTTAATTTCCAGGAAAAGAGACAGTCATTACGGATAGACAAAACATCCAGTTAGAAGTTCATTAACGCACTTTGAGCATCTGTAAATAATAATATGTAAATAAGAGATTTTTTTTCTTTTTTCTTAAAATTTTGAACAATATGTAAATGGGCGTGGCATCGCCTACATGGTGCTTTATTTTCGAGAATACTCGACTGTATCGCCCTTAGGGAACGTACCCAGATTCCGTGACCCATTTTTGACACTTAAAAACATTTGAGGGACTTTTACCCTTCACCGAATATAATTTGTACTTACTAATTTGCTCGCCTAGGTTGACGGGGCAAACATGGTATCTGCTGCGACGATCGACCTCCCCGAATTTATTTAGGTTTGAAAAATAAAGCATTGTATTCTTCGCAAGATGGACACTTTTCTGTAACTGTGGGAATATAATGCTTCCACCTTGTTTTGCTGCTCGCATCTATTATTATATAAGCACATTATTGAAAAATTACTAATTTCATAATAATTTGAACTTACTCCAAATATGAGGTGTCCCACAATTTTGGTATCATTGTGTTCGTTGAATGGTGTATTCTCAGATGGGGCATACCGCCGAACGAGCCATGGACTTAACTTCTTTGTTTGGTATCCAGTTATATCTAAAATATTATTTTGCGCAAATAAAGGCAATTTGAAGTTGTCAGGCTGGTATAATCTATTAATTGATTGAGGAAACAGGACGTCATGCTGTAAAATAATATGGGGATCCTTGCTTAATAATTCAATTCGTAGTGGTTTCAAAATCAAATGAGGCAAATGACTCATTAGTTGGCAAGGTTGGCTGTCAGACACAGAATAAGAATCCCATTTAATACTTGCACTACATAACTCATGGTCATCTCGGAATTTTGGTTGCTAAAAGAAACCAGTTTTTAACATTATATTTTTATAATAAATTAAACTACTACCAGTTTTGATTTTTTACTTGGATTGACTCGGTTCTTTTTAGCCATTTTTCGTTCAATATTGGATATTGCTTTTTGTAAGTTTTTGCTTTTGGGATGTATTTCCGACAATTGCTGAGCAATATTAAGCGCATTTTTCAATCGGTCTGAATCAGAAAATTGCATTTTATTTCATACCCTCTAGCCATTGAGATTAGTAAGTTTAAATTAAGTTTACCTACCTGCACGATACTCAGTGTTTAACAGTGTCTCTAAGATTCTTGATTTTGATTTAACATATTCATTGTTGGTCGTTTGGTTAGTAGTCGCTTGAAGCCTTTCCAGCGCAGTCTCTATCCAAAATTTTGCCCTCTTATATTCGCCTTTCTCATTAGATTTTTGTCCAATTTCTAAGCAATCACTCCATGAAAATTTTGATGAACTTGTAAGATAAAAAAAATAAAGTAATTTGTATATACTTTTATTAAGCTAAGTACCACTTACCCGAAATCAAATAGAACTGCAATATTATCTACGTCATTGTCATTCTGTAGATGCAAAATGTTTCCCAATGCGTTTTCGTAGTCAGTTTTTGAAGGAAGTTGGATATGGTTTAAACTTTGTAATCTATCTGCAAAAGTGTATATCAATGCAATGTAGATTGATTGATTCCAAAATGGCATAGACCTACTTGCTGTATTATAAATATTGCGCGCAATTTCTTCCATTTCCGGCCAATCAGCTACAAACCGATTTAAAATGGTTAGGATATTAAGAGGATTATTCAAATACGCGTCAATGTTGCCGTCTGCATTTTTATGTATGTGCTTTATTAATCGTGATTTACTGTGTTGAGTGAAGTAAGTTTTTTTTTATTTAATGATAACAATATTTGTTAATGTTTAGTTTACCGTTTTATAACATTTATTTTCTCTTGCGATGTCACGATGTAATCATGAAGTGTTTCTATCATAATTTTTTCAGCTTTTAAGAACTCATCAAAACGTAAAACGGATTTGCTTTCCAGTGCATTTATTTCACTAAAACTTACTGCTCCCGTTTGCAGGACCACACCAATGATCAATAACTTAGTAAACAACAACATTTCTCTGTAAAATTTTAATCAAATAGTTATGAATTTTGAGTAGGGATTTTTCAGTTGTGTCAGAGTCAGTGAACCTGAGCCTACGAGTCAAAGTATGTTCTCGAACTCAGAAGCTTTTTCAAACTATTTTTTTTTTTTTGTTAAGTTCAAGGTTCAAATTATCTATTTTTAGCTTACATTTTATGAAATTCGCAATCTAGTTTAAGTTTTTATGTTTTTGCCGCAGAGTCTTCACATTTGGAGTGCCGTTGGATGACTAAATTAAAATCATTTGTGTTGTTCATCTCAAAAAGAAGCTTTTATCTTTTCTGATATGTAATACTGTTTGTTGAAAAGTTTTTCTTGTTTAAATAATCATCTAAATGTTACTACATATTAATCGACTAAATCTACATAAAATTCTTAGAGCGTATAAAACTCACCCCAACTCGTCTGATCTGAAGATGATTTTTTATTCTTAATACTTAATGTCGATGTAATAACGATTGTATAGAATGAAGATTTGAAATAAGATAAAAACAATGCAATAAAAAAGAAATTTATTTTTTTTTGTCATTTTATATTATTACTTATTTATTTCGAAATCAAATCGATTCTGATAAATGCTTAATGTTTACTTCCCTAAGATATAACCCATTAAATATTTTATAATTAAGCTAGCAATCTTGTAAGTAGTCATGAGATTTGTATCCGTCATTTTGTAGAGCACAGGGTCTTACAAATTCTTGATAAACGTTGTGTATCGATTGAGTAGCGACTAAAACCAAAATAAATTATTGCATCTGTTTCAAATCAATTCAATTACTTACCCCATTTTGTGCCTTTCAGAACCGGGCAAGCCCCATGTTTAGTGCGATAATCCAAATCTATAGAACTGTGCAGATTATGCCAAAGTAACATACTTTTTCGAATAGGCTTAACTGATAGCTTAAAGTAAGGGAAAACTGTATCTCCTCCATCTTGAACATTAGTCAGCTATAAAAAATTAGATGATTAATATCATTTTTCATACCTAAAAACAATTCGTACATAAAACAACGTGCTGATAAAGCGATTACCCCTCTCTTCATATGTCTTTGACGCATTAGAATCAAAATCATAATGTAGTTTATATAACTCTCCAATTCGGTACCTTATCACAACCATGGGTTCGATGAGTGCTGCTAAATTAGTGTTAGATATTGCTTCTATACGTTGCATTAACTTTTTCAAGCAAATTAAATAGCGCGAGTCTAAAAATGTTTCGCTGCTTGATCTTCCACTTATAGTTTTCCTAGCATCGTTGTTCACTTGCGAACGCCGGACTTTGTTAACAGTTTGTTTCCGTATATATAATATTTCGCTTTCGTTAATCATTTCATAGTAGCGAGCCACATATGGTTCAATATTCAGTATTTCAACTTTAATAGGTGAAATGCGTAAAAGATGTGATCTTTTCATTTCATAGTAGCAATAAAGATCAGATTCTTCTGCCAGAACCCGTGGCCAAAGTCCTTTGCAACCCTCATTAAAGAGTTGTTCGTTTCTCTCAATTTGTCTAGACACATAGGACTGTGTTTTAAAACGTTCAATAATAGTTTCATCTAAAAGACGCTCAATTAATTTATTGCAGAATTGATAGTTTGAACTTTCGTTTTTTTGGTGAGACAAATATTTTTCCAGAAGTCTATTAGCCACTCGAGGTTTACCTGAGAGTTGTTTTTATTATGTGGTTAACAGTGAGAGCAACAACTACAAAACTTAAAATTTGTTTTATATAAATACCATTTGTAAGCACAGCATCAGCCAATAACTGCAACGATTTGTTAGAATCGCTTTGAAGATAATTAAATTCGTCTAAATAATTCTTTGGTAGGTGATTAGTTAGGTTCAGTAACCAGTCTAATGGCTCTTGTCCAATATTTTGGATATTTTTGAGTTGTTTTACCAGCTGAACACATCGAACAACTACAATATTAGGTTTGTAAAGTTTTTGTATTTCGCCGAAGGTTTGATGAAGCTCTTGAAAGCCATGATCCTTCCATTGAAGGCTTGATACCACATTTTTAAGTTGCGCTATTTCTACACAATTTTCACTTTTGTTGTTGAAAGAATTAAATAAATTCAATTTCCTCGGAGTCATGTTTATCAAGTCAGTAGTATTACATGTAGAAAAAACTTTTATTTGACTTTCAAACACAATAAAACAGTGCCAAAAAATTATATTTAATATATCGCGCATTTTGATTGATGTATTTCTGACAGTGTCACACTGAAATCCAAAATTAAACTAAGATTGCTAAGAGAGAGTCGTTTATTTTCATGTTTCTTGGTACTCTTCTTTCTGTAAGACTTCCCTTTGTTCAATGCATATGTTGTCATTGAATAATATAATAAATGGAAACAATAACAAAAACCTGATAACTCCAGACACTTGTCACGTATCTAGAGTTAATTTTTTTTTTGTTGTTGAATCAAAATTTTTACTAGAAATAAGTCTGTAATCGAAGAAGAGCATTATCATTTCTTATAAACTGAAGCCAAATCAAATTTGTTGATAAAGTATACTAATACTTCCGATCATTAGCCGTAGTAAACATTATGCGTTTATGATTAATGTTGTCATAGTAATAAAGAAAAAAAAAAAAATAAACATTGTATTTGTTTATATTACGATAATAAGATCAATAACGCTTCTGATAAATGTTTGGTTGCGAATACTATAAAATTATAAAGGTTTATAAGCGATTGATTTTGAACCATCGGGTGTTAAACTGCAAGGGCGGCGAAATTCTTGACCAACCTCATGAAACCATTCATTGCAAACTGAAAATATATTGTTTACTAAAAGAATTAGAACATTTTCCATTATGCTACGAACTCCACTTTGATCCTTTAAGTACAGGACAACCGGCATGTTTTGTACGAAAATCTTTCTCAAGAGAGTTATGCATGTTGTACCAAACAAGAAGGCTTCCTCGAATGGGCGGTACCGCTATACGCAGAAATGGAAATGCTGTTGCACCACCCATCTCAACATCGTTAATCTGTTGAATTCAAATATTGTTAGTTAGTTTGATCGAAAATTATTCTTTAAATTTTTTACTTACGTAAAATAGAGCGGTTAGTATTCGATTCCCTGTACTGGCGAAATTCTTTTCGGGTGTCTACAATTATTTAATAAATTAAAATGTAATACGTCTATTATAAGATCGCTTAATTAAGATAGCATGTTAATTTAGAACTTTCGGACTAAAATGAATGATGTACACCAAAAACAGTGTTATTATCAAGATAATTAAATTTTACAATATACATATTAAGAAATACCTTATTTAAAAATGTTTACCTCAACAAAATCGAAATGAGGTCCATAGTGTCCACCGATACCATAGTTGGCAACTTGCAAAGGTTCAGCGCTTTCAATGCTTAGTCCGGTTATATCCTCTAATCTTTGTTTAATATCTTTTAGAAAAATGTGATCACTATACCAAAGCCAAGTGTTTTTACTTGTGCGTATATCAGATATTACTGAAGAGTTTAATTCACCAACTTGCGATCTTTCAACTGAATCTTTACCAATTTCAATAATCTTTTTCATTTCTTTATCAAATATAGCGTCATAATATTGTGCAACAAATGGATCGTGACTAAGTTCCTCCATTTTAAAGGGAGCAATATAACGAAAAGGTATGTTGTTGCTTGTAAGACGGCATCTCAGGTCACGTTGTTCTCTTGGTTCTTGAACTAATTCCTTACGACACACTCTTTTATAGAGTTCAAATACATTTGATTCCTACAAGATTTTAAGTTATTCAATAATTCGTACAATCGTATTACACATACATGTTTTGTCTTTGCATCGGCAATTTCATCGCTAAGTTGAGTATCGTTTTGACTAGCATTTTCTTCTTGGAATAATTTGTTTTCAAATAATAACTGATTCTTAAGGCCTTGTTCATTTTTATGATCAATTAGAAGTAAGTCATTATTGAGCTTTTTTGCAAGTTTTGTGTTTGCTGCAAATAGAATCAAAGTTATATGAATTTTTTTCTGTTCAACTTGACACTGTTCATCATTAGTTATTATAAGTAAAGATAATAATTCTGCATTTAAGTAAATGTTTTTTTTTTTTTTTAAACATACCATTATTATAAAATGCCATTGTTAAAGATTCCAAAATTTGTGTTTTAGTAACAAGTGAAAAAGTGTCCTGATTTTTACTGTTGTCAAAGTTCAGGTCCAATCGAGATTTTGCTGCTAACAACCATTCAATTGCTAACTTGTGTTTTTTTATTTCACTTAAATGTTGTCCAATCTCATAGCAATCACTAGCACTGAGACTACTGCTTAACTGAGTGTCCAGTATTATACCATCAGCCAATTGAGTCGTCGAAAGTGCGTAAGTGTCTTGCAATCGTTCAAGACCATTGATGGCACCTGAAAGATCTTTATTTGTGGGACCATCAACTGTTTCTAAAACGGTCAAGTTATTTTTATAAGCTTAAAAGAAATGTAAGAAAAAAATTGGTGAGAAATCTTCTTTGATTTTGATTCTGCTTCTGTATTTTACCATTAAAAATGTTAGTATTGAACTCATCGTCATAGACATAACGTTTCCAATGAGTTACAAGACGACTTATTATTTTATATCCGATTATGGGATCGGCATGATAATCTCCAAGTTGGTCATTGTGCTCAATGTTCGTTTTTTCCACAGAAGTTAAGAAACTATGACAATTTGAATGCATTAAAACAAAGACTATAAAAGTAGTTTCGTTAATTACTTCTCTATCTGTTGGATTGTTTCTTCCACTTTGAACAAATATGTATCAAAATTTTCGACTAAGTACGCTTCTGCATCAAGCATATATTCTAAATCACTTATAGCAGAGTAATAATCACAAACAGCAATCCGTGGTTTCAAGAAAACTGAGAATAATAATACTATTTTTAATATTTGAGACATATTGATGTTCTTACGGTCGGGCTGTAACTAAGTTAAAAAAAAAAATGTTTTTGAGAAATATCAAATGAATACTTTTTGTGTTTTAGCGGTATACTCTGTGAACCATTAGCTCAAATTTTATTAACACAGTTGTGGAGTATTTACACATATGTTTCTGACGCAAAAACAAATATACAGGAGCAGTTCCATCCGCTCCATGCGACAAAGAAGGAAAAATAAAGAATGGGCGTCATATGTCAATTCTAGTTTAGATGAAATAAATAGAATGTATGAGAATAATGCGTTAACAATGACTCCACAGCAAATCAGCATATTTAGATAAGGTTAAACGCATTCATTAAGCCAATGGCCATAGATTGTGTTAAAGGTACTAATACATATGTATGTGTTGTCTTAACTGCTGTATTTTAGAAACACACGTGTTTATTTTACACTTTTGGGTACATACGCATAATCACTCTTTTGTACACATTGCCATGCTATACCTATACGTGAAGTGTGAATTGTTTAGTCTCGACAAAACAAATCAACGACGAGCTATGACAAATCATGAGAAAAAATATTATTTAATTTTGAATTGAGTTTCAGAACCAAATATTTCTCCATTAAATAAAAAAATTAAAACAGTGTAAATTCTTTCTCAATTATCGATTACATAATAGAGTTGAGGCTAAGTCACCAACCAAACTAAGTATATAGAACAGCTGACTAACTCAAATGTATTTAATAAAGCTTCGTTTAAATTTTTTTGTAAACTTGAAAAGTTTACGATTTTTATACGAACACCTTTAAGATATGATTCTTAATTTATCTAAACTTTTAAATTATAAATTTTCTGTCATAGATAGAACCAGTTTTAATCTTTCTTAAACTTTGTGTCAGCACAATGACCTATGTAAGCTTTTTTCCAAAATAGTCAGAACTAGTTTTATGCCGGTATATGATTTGTTATATCACATTTAATATCAATTTCTTAAACCTTGCTGTTCTCGAGCGAGAGGTTACCTTTGGGTCAGAAGACAAAAAGCATAATATTTAAGCTGGGACAAGTCTGCAATAAAGATTAGTTAAACGAGTGTTAAAGATGCTTACCTTACTAAGATGGACATGTGTTGCAATTTTATTAGTTTTACCAAATGCAAGCGGAGAATTTTTCTCCTCTGTAAATGAAATGTCGAAAGTGTTTAAGCTTGAGGAAAAAATTTTACGCTACATGGACAAATTTATAGACAATAATGAAATCAAATTGAATATTTTACAATCGTAAGTTAATTTTTAAAATGTATATATCGAGATGTATTTATTAAAATTGCAGACACTTGGATGAATTTTCGCGTGAATATGATGAAGCTCTTATAAATGGGGAAGCATATTTTGATAGCCCGTTGAACACATACTTACATACTAAACGATTATCGTTGGATTGGGAACGTATAGAAAACCTAATGAAAAGCAACGCAGGCGAAGGTACAATTTTGTCAACGATGAAAAGATATAAATACATATAAACAAAACCTCTTTTAATTGCTTTATAGTTGCTCTTAATAAAATTAAACGTTTACATGATAAACGTATTCTACCGGACGAATATGACTTGGATGGTGCTATTAATGGACTCTTACGTTTGCAATACATTTATAGGCTTAAAACTAAAGACTTGGCAGCTGGGTTGATCAACGGAGTGCAATATACGTAAGTACTTTAATATCTCAACACATTAATGTTATGTGTTAATACTGTGAAACCTCGACATAACGAAATTGAATAATATAAAGAAATAGTTTATTTTATGAAGTTTTTCTTTATAAGTATCTTTAATATATCAAAAACTCGGTACAACAAATTTTCCCACATCAATTTTGCTAACAAAATCCTTAACTCCCTGAAAGTTGAAAGATTTCCTACTTTGTAATATCTAGGTTTTTGGGGAACCTTTCATTTAGCACGAATTTCTGTCAAGAGGACTCTTACCGTCAACAAACTCACTAAGTAAATATTCAAAGAAAAACAATTTATAATTTTATTACATCATATTGCAAAATTCATTTCATAGTCGTTATATCGAGGTTGACTTTGATTAGGTTCCATTGTTTACGATTCATTCAATTAATTTTCGTCGATAGCACACAATTAACGGCACAGCACTGCAGCAAAATTGCAAGCGTTGCTGGCCAAGATAGAAAATACCGTTTGGCTCATGCTTGGCTCATTGAAGCTCTAAATCGTTTCAACAATGAAACTGACATGGACTCTGCAGACAAAGACGACCAAAAAAGATTGGCCTTGGTAGCTTTGATGGAATACAAAATAGAATTAGGCGATATTAACGGTGTTAATTCTACTTATTTTGAGCTTTTACAACTCCAGCCAACGAGCGATCAGCATGCTAAAGCATACTCAGTGGTCTTGCAGGCTAATGATCGCAAAATTTTGAAGAAAACGGATATTATTGAAGAATATGAAGTGTGTACCGAATACAATGTGTCTTTCAATGTTATTATTTACTTTTGATGTACACACACACAGGCTCAGCCCACCGATTTTTCATCGTTAACGGATTTCGAGCGATACCGATACACATGCAATGGCCTAATTAAACAAACGCCCAATGAAGAACGTGTTCTACGGTGTGGGTACCTTTCTGAAACACACGCTTTCCTGACACTTGCCCCACTCAAAGTTGAGGAACTAAACCACGATCCGTTACTGGTTGTATACCATGACGTAATTTCAGATAATGAAATCGAAACAATTAAAAATCTAACTAATTATAAAATGGAACGAGCAACGACTATTGGTGATAATAGTTCAATGGTCTCTAACGTTCGAACAAGTCAGTTCGTTTTTATTCCAAAAACAGAACACAAAGTGCTTGAAGACATTGATATTAGAGTTGCCGATATGACTAACTTGAACATGTTTTATGCGGAGGATCATCAGTTTTCGAATTATGGCATTGGTGGTCATTACGCACAGCACATGGATTGGTTTAATGAGCAGGCTGTTAGTATGTTGAAAATAGATTACATGGGAATATATTTAACAAGTCTTTACAGTTTCAAACCAATCAGGTTTCCTCTCCAGAAATGGGCAACCGCATTGCTACGGTTCTATTTTATGTAAGCTTTAAATATTGTGATAAAAAATATAGTTTATAGTTGATTTGTGTGTAGCTTTCAGACGTTGAGCAGGGCGGCGGAACTGCTTTTCCTAAAATAAAACGCCTTTTGATGCCTAAAAAGGGAGCTGCCGTTTTCTGGTATAATTTACACAGCTCTGGGCCGGGCGACCACCGAACAATGCACGGCGCTTGCCCCATAATTGTGGGATCAAAATGGGGTGAGTGAATTTTGTAACGAATCGACAAGAAGTCTTTTAGAACTTTTTATAATTTTTTCTAGTTCAAAATCGATGGATACGTGAGTTTATTCAATCAGATCGTCGCCCATGCGAGCTTTGGGATGATTCACAATATTGACAACAAAAAAAAAATGTAATATACTAACTTATGTTTTCATACAATTAAAAAAAATATTATATCCGGTAAACCGACGAATAATTCGCTTTATTGAGATTTTTTTTTTTTTAATTACACATAAACATTCTTAAATATTCTTATTATTTCAAGTTGACAAACTTA
Source organism: Phortica okadai (assembly GCA_034638295.1). Lineage (NCBI taxonomy): Eukaryota > Metazoa > Arthropoda > Insecta > Diptera > Drosophilidae > Phortica > Phortica okadai. The sequence goes on along the minus strand of CM067849.1, from coordinate 160,564 downwards.
TAATATAAAAAAAAAAAACAAATCACAATTAAATAGGCGGGCTAGTTTATTTTTTAATTTGGGGGTTGACAGTGAAATAACTAAGTAAACAACCACCCTTGCCTCATCATCTATTCAAATAGATAAATATGCTGCGGTTTTGGTACAAGAGTATTTAACATATACATATAACAATACTTAATAAAAAATAACATTCCAATAAATTATTTTGTGTTGCTTACTTACATTTGCTACAGTAGATAGTTATATACTTGTGCATAACTCAACAGTTGGTGTGATTATTGAAGAATATTCAAACATTAAGTCAAAAATACTTTCTTCTATTCAACAGTTGTCATGTAGTCTTAAATGAAAATTATTTCTCATGACAATCAAATGAATACCAAGTGATAGATTAAATATACATATATTTCTGTGTATAGTTTACATACCAAAAAGTGGCTTAAATTCGCTTTTTTGTTTGATTTTTTTGTTTCAGTTTCAACAGTATTTCTGATCAATTGATTTCCGCTTAACGGTTAAGTGATTATGAATTATATTTTGTAGGATTGTCATTCTCTAGGATACATACATATATAAATATATTTATATAGATAATTAACATTGATAACTTTTAAAATTCATATAAGTTGTTGTCATAATATAACGGTGCAATTGCAGTCACCTGTAATTTTATAGCACTTTTCATTACTCTCTCGTTTATTGAAATTACAGTTTCTTTGTTTTTTTTTTTCAACATATACCACATATTAATTTGAAAATACAAATATTTTATATAATGACATATTTTCTAACATCTATAAACACTTAAATTGCTGGGGCACATTTAGATGTATTAAAATTTATTGTTCAAAAACAAATACATTTCATTAATAATTTTTTGATATTTTATATGTAAATATTTTTGATAAAGGTTTTACCTTTTTTGTTAAATATGTGTCATAAATCGGCGTATAATTTGTGTAAGTAATGTTTAAAAATTGGTACATTTATTTTAAGTGTGTCATGTGTTGTTCTTAAACTTTGTTAATACAATGTACTTATATCTCATAGTTGCGAAACTTATTGGCAACATCTGAATTATCTGTGCCCCATTCGGCTTTTCGATTGCCGTAATAGAGTGCTCTGGCACCACCTTCTGATGCGCGACGATGAGCCGGATTTGGCGATGCTGCTGATAATCCTCCACTACTTCCAGCACTTGTATCGCCGCTAGAATCAGGCAACATTCGGTCTTTGGTTTTCGGAGTAGCCCAGTGCATAGACTATTGTATTAGAAGTTTATACTCATAAAAGCAATCGTAACAATTCTTTGTTTTTGTTTTTTAAGCTACGGACAATAATATTTGGATGGCCTATTTGGATTAAGAGGTAGGCGTGCATAATGAAGTTGTTTAAAAAAAACGGGAGGACAGACATAAATAAATTTTATTTCCATTGAATATGTAAATAACACACGGATATTGGACGTTGATTTTGACATAAGTCTTAAACCACTGAGTATAGTATATGAAAATTAATAGGTGTCGCTGATAAACATTTACATTTGGTTCACCCAAAACAAAAAAATAAAGTTTTAGTGTGGGTGCTACATATTGACATTGACATATTTTTTTTCAATAGCGCATACCTCTTTATCCACTTTTTCCGCAATTGTGTATCTTCTCACCTGACCAACGTGCTCCTTCATGCCTAACCAGTTTTTATAGCTCATGGCAATTCCACTATTTCGCCACTTATCGTATACGACCCGCTTTTCAGGATCACAAAGTGTTTCTTTGGCTTCCTGTAAAGCTCAAAATAAAATTAATAAAATGTATTATTCAGTTTATTCAGAGATAGGGATACATTTTGAGCAGAAAATTCAATAAGCACGCCTGACAGCACACTCCAATATTTAGAATTACAAACTTATTCAAGCGCAAAATTAAATAACAACTCAGACGACGACATTCATGTTTAATTTAGACTTTCAGACAATGTTCGAAGTGGCACTTATTTAGGTTATGCATAATCAACCTTTTGACATCACTACGGCTAATAGCTTTGACATATGACAATTTTTACCAGTTTAACACATGAATACAAAATATAACACGAGAACATTTCCAACAGCTACTAAAATGGGTTGGAATTTCATTTTGATATGCTTTTATCCTTTGCTAATCAATTATTTCACTACTCAGTGGTTATTTAGGTCAACCGAAGACAGGATATTGCAACTAGAGTCTGTTTTTTTTTTTTAATTTAATCCTTTGTCTCGCCACTCTTTATTGATTTCGATTATTTTCAACTTAACAATTGCCTGGGCTTATTACATGCGAATCTGTTATGTTTAAAGAACCATAAAAACTCATTCTAAAATTATAAAATATATCTTACTTTTAAATTTTGAAATTTTACTTCTGCATCTTTATTGCCTCCGGTCTTATCAGGATGATATTGAAGAGCCAATGCCTTATATTCAGCTTGAATTTGCTCAACCTATAAAAAAAGTGAAGTGTGAACATTGAGTCTTTACAATTTCCTTAGAAAATTTTAAGTATAATTCAAAGGAAAGATTATGCAATGTCCTTCTTGTTTGTTAAAAAAATCACTTAAGATATAATAAAAGAAAAATTAGTAAGGACGTATACAAGTATGTACATGTCTATCTACTTTAATTTATGCAATAAAAATAAACAAAAAATAATCATGTTTATTTACAAGAATGCATCAGTGTTAGGTTCATGTACATTCATGAGTATACATATATAAATTCGTGTGAGTTTAAAGACAGTCATCATCTAAATGTATCGCGTATGTGTATTCATTAGGGTGTTCTTCCCACCGCCATAATTGATATTTTTATATGTATAGGCATATGAATGTATACATATATATAAATGTGTAATATTATAATTAAATAAAAAAATACAAAATTGCATTCATTTGTTATTGTTATTGGTAGTTGAATTAACTAGCAGCTATAGAAGTGATGAAAGGAAATTATCTGTTAATCATGTCACAGTGAGCTCTGGGACAATCACTCGTACACAATAATTTGAGAACTTAAATTCTTTCTAAATATTCACGTCTAGTTATGGGCTGTATTTTTTATATACATGTGCATAAAAAAGAAAAATCATTCAATCCAAATAAATAATTCGTACGAAGGTGTAAATTTAAATTTGTTTAGAGTGCACACAAAAGTAAAAACACGAACAGTTCGGTTGAAAAGTTTTGCAGTATCAAAACTGTTGTTTTCTCATGTTATTATGTATGTAGGTTCTATCTGTATGTGACGTTCGATTCGTGGTTTGACCACCGAATTTTTTTTTATAACAAATTTATTATAAAGAATTCTATTAAAAGCACTTACCGACGAAGTCTCATCGCAATTTAGCAAACCATAGAAATCCTCATCAGGGTTACGTTTGTAATTTATAATGGACTCCACACCACTCATTTTAAAGTTATTATTTTTCTGTATATGCAAAAAGACATCAAATTATTTACGGATTTAAAAATCAAATTTTCAACAACGAAGTATGCATAAGATAAACTGATTGAAATAATCGCACAAGTTCAATAACAAATTCAGAAACAAAACATATCAGGGATTAATATGAAAGGCATTATTGTTTTAATATGTATATTCTTTTTGTTTATATTGTTAACTTTTTTTTGTTTAAAACCGTGTTAATAGCACTGATGAAATAAAAATATTATTCTAGATGAAACACAAACTTTTACTTAAATTGTTACTTCTGTCCGCTTAGCGCACAAGTAAGTTGTTGAGAACAGGTCAAAATAAACTAAGCTTGCTAACAGCTTTGTCGTGGCTGTTTTTGCGCTACTGGAAGTGTGGCATATACACAAATATTCGAAAGCTTGGTTAAGGTTAAGTCAAAGAGTATACACATGTATATATACAAGATACATGTATGTATATTGCTTCAATACAATATATAGAAATATACATGTATATATTCGATTCTACCTATATTTATGCACAAATATATTTGTATAAGAAAGCACAAAGTGAGTGTAATAAATGTATAGAGCGATTTACTTACTGACTAAGGAAAATTCAAAATAATTAATTTTAATACTCTGTGCTTTGAGTCACTGATAAGTTATCTCACTGGCGAACTGCTCTCGGACTTGTTTTCCAGCACACAGTGGCGTTAATGGTAAGTAAATGTGGTGAAAAATTTTATAATTATTTCATTTTATGAGTTACTCGTAATTTATAGTATTATTCTTAGTGGAAATCAATAAATTAATGATTTTTCTTCAAATTTAGACACACTCAAATCCCCTTCGTCGTTTTTAGTGTGATTGTGATTAATTTTTACATCATTAAACCTTTTTAAATACAACGCCACTGTCAACAAAAGCTCTTCGCAATTCAGTCAGATTCCAATGTTTCTAGTCTGCTTTATTTTTTTTATTTTGTAGAAATCTGTTAAAGCTTTTTAAGCTTTATGCAAAACAGTTTTTGTAACTTGTTGCTGTTTTTACGTTTATTCGTTTACGCAGTTCTGGAGTGGATTAGCATCGCAATATGCTCATAAATGCAAAGCTGAGAAATGAAAAACTCATATGTATGTACATATATACTTCTGCACATAAATTCTAGCAAATAAAATAAATTTAAAAAATTGCCTACTTTTGGGTTTACAAATACTTGTAACTACAATTTACCTCGAGCCTGGTATTTTCCATCTTAAAAATACATTTTTCACAAAAAACGACCAACACTGTTCAGGAAGTTCGGTGACGTTAGCAATTCTTGACCGGGCCCACCATTGTACGGGACTTCGTTTTACCAAAATTGGCTTTGTAAAAAGTCTTCGATCATTAGTCTTGACAAAGATATTTTTTTTATATTTATTTTTCTGTGAATAAAAGTCAATGACACTATAAAACCAGTGTGAACCCTGCCAATATAAAGGGTGCTCTAATTATTTCTTACTATTTCGTTAAGCTTTTTTTTTTTTTAAAACATATTTTAGTCAGCTATTAATTGATTCAATGCTAATTAGTGTGTCTTGAACACCTATTTGTTTAAAATTTGCCGCCTGTTTCAATGCACAATATTCTAAAACATATACCCTGTATTTAATAAATGCAAACTACAAATAGTGCCGCCTGGGTGAGAGTTGTTATAAATAAATATATACAATTATGTATACAATGCGTACGCATACATACACATGAATTGAGTTTGAGGATTTACTGTCTCATTACACTTGTGCAAACAAACTCTTAAATATCATATTTAAGATGCTCTCAATAAGAAAAATAAACATAATTTATAAAGACAAGATTGCACTTATAATTTTAGTATAATTCGGATAATATCGATAATGTGTCTGAACCGGTAAGACAAAAAAAAAAATATCAAATTCAATGTATGATCATTGGCGGAACTATACTATCAGCGGCCCGTGGAAAATTTATCATTTATTGTGTAAAAGAACAGCTTTGCTCCTATAGATCACTTAAATTGAGGACCAATGACCCCCCTCCTTCTCCCTTGCCTCTTTCTGTTTCGTTGTATTGGGATTATTTTCATAAAATTTCCAATTTCTACGAATCCGCGACTTCTTGAGCTGGGGCCAATGGCATTTTGCTTACTCTGCTACCCTATTGTTCCGCCGTTGTGTATGATATTCATTGTTGGAAAAACTAGAGAGCAAGATCAGCCGCCCAAGACTAGTCGCCTCTTTTGCTCACACTGGTAAACTACAGAGAGCCGATGGAACTGTGTTTCTCGCCTCTTTTTGGGTCCATTCATAAATTGTATATGTTTTAAGGAGAGAACGGAAAACATATAATTTTCTTTTTTTATCAACTGAAAAATATTTTCCTCTGAAAGAAATACGCGCACACGTCGATCGATCACCGCTTGTTGTGCTACAGTTTTCAGAACATTATAAGCGTTCTTTTTCAGTTTGACGAGTATTTAAAATTTTTTTGTTCTTCTTCTAGTGCCTTCATGTAAATTTCTCGTAAATAAAAACTATATTTTATTTCGTATTTTTGTGCAAAAGAAAAAATATCGGAAACAACGTATTAATTTGTGTGCTTTATCCGTGTCTTTGTCGTTTCATTCGTCGCTTTGTCAACTTTGTTTCTGACGTCTCATCATCGTCTCATGAATTTACGTTGCGTTGCGTTGCCCAGATGCCTGATGTATCTTCTTTGTAAATAATTTGTGTTTGCTCTCGCAGTCTCAAGCAGCAATGATCCAATAAATAACATTTTAGTTCGAATAATAAAAGAACAAGACAAACGTGTCCGCGATAGTATTATCTCTTAAAAAAGTGTTGTTAAATATTTTCTACATCAAAACAAATGCGATATACAATTTTAAAAATTTTTTTCTGAGCCTTTATTTCCATCAAATTTTTAAACTAATTCTCTTATCCTTGTTTTCAAAAAAATCTTTAAAGATAAACAATATACTTATCGGAGTAACTTTTATGCCCAATTGAAAAAAAAAATTGTAAAATTGAATACGTTTTGTGTGATTTTCAAGATAAATTTCTTAAAAATAAAAAAATATAAATATATAAAAAAATTAAAAAATGTCTGAAGTTGATGATGTTATGGCTGACTCTATCGTCGAGGAGCAAATACCAGAAGCAAAAGAACAAGAAGAGGTCCAAGAGCCCATTGAAAAGTCAAGTGTAGTTACTGAGGAAAAGGAAGAAGTCATACCAGGGGAAACTGAAAAAATGGTTACTGAAAGCATCGACGATGATGGTGATGTTGTTGAGGAAACCACCGAAGTTACACGCAAAACCGTTAAACGAACTATGAAAATTACTGAGGTGAGTTAAAGACCGGGTGTAATTTGGGGATTGTATCAAATTTTTAGAAATAATTAATAATGTTAACACGAATAAATAAACAAATAATATTGTATTAGGAGGATAGGAATTTTCTAAAGATGAAATGTTGCAAGAAGCATTTAAACTTTTTACTATTATTGTATCCTTCAATATAGTAAAAATGGATTCTTATATAACCAGTAGGAACTCTATCTTCGGCCTTGCCAAAGATTAAATACTCTTAACGATTTTTTTTTTTTTTGTGCCACGCCCATTACCTAGATACCCATTCATTGTTGAAGCTCCAGAGATGAGGAAATTATTGATTTTAGCTGTCATGCTTTGTATAGTCGGAAATGTCTCCTTTGATCTGTTACAATCTTCAGGACAAGTTATACTGCGTGAAGAGTATAAGAAAATTTACATTAGAAATTATTTTCTAAAAACTATAGTCTAATTATATCATTCATTGATAGTATTCACTTCAAGTGGATAGAATGCAATCTTTTTCCAAATTTGATTTAATAATGAAGTTAAACTAAATATTGTAAATCAATAATTGCACGGCACTTGACCTAGCGACTAGCAGTACAATCAAAGTGACGCAAATACAAAAAAATCAAACGACGAGATATACAGACACATATGTAGGTGTGTATGGTATATGTGTCTAACAAAATCAACGCAATTGATTTCATTGTTTTCTTCTAATACGAACAAGTAATCTCGGAAGCAATTTTGGTTTTTATCCGCTTTATCTTAGTTGCAATTTTCAATTCGATCGAAACAAAAGCGTTCATTACCCCATTTGTTTAAAAGCTAAAGAATTGTTGTGTATACGGTCCCCACAATTGTTGCAATACAGAGAAGAAATCTTCTTATTAACAACATAAACATATACTTGGAGTCCCTATAGGAAGTAAAGGAAGTCAATAATATTTGTAGTAAAGAACGACAAGTAATAATATTTATTTGTTATGACAAACAAAAACAAGTAGAATAGATAATTTTTGTTGGCGCGAAAGTGAAAAACAAATTGCATAACTTCGATTTGGATAATCTTGTTTAAAACTAACTACAAAGGTGACTTTATATCGATGCTTGGTCTTTGAAAAAAAAAAATACAACAAATTTAAAAAAAATGGCAATCATTGATCAAGACAATGTAAGTAAATCTTTTTGTTTTGTTTATAATATTAAAGATATTATTATATTAACTTAATTTTGAAAAAAATTAAGTTAATGTACAATAAGTTTCTGAAATGATATATTGAGTATTTCGCTGTAATTGTAAGAGGACAACGCCTTTTTTATGAGTAGGGTATTAGTAGAAATGCCACCTTTGATGGTTTGTTTTACGTTCCTATTCGGCGTCCCCTAAATGATTTAAAAACACGGAACGACTCAGGTGAGACTATATATTGTTAATATTTTATTGGAAATGCTCTCTTTTGATGCTGTGACCTTCTCATCTCGTAGTGCTCTTAAAAAAACTAAGTATATTTTGTAGTATATTGCCTTCACGTTCAATCAGAATTCTCACTCAGTTGGGCTGTAACGTGGAGACTTGCTTGTTTTGATGTGTGGTTCAAGGTAAGAGACTGGCACTTTGTCTTTTTCCATATAGACCAGTCAAAAGAATCGAAACACCTTCAATAAATGCCATTTTATCTCTATCAACGCAGCCTCCACTAACACTGATACAACTGCGGATTTTGCCACTGTCAAGGCTTTATTTTGTCGTTTGTTTTTGTAGTTTTGGGTCTTTTTCCCCCTTTTATTCTTCTTTTATTTTTTTGTCGCTTATAGATTTTCTCTTCTTTGTTCAGTTGATAAAATTATTTTTCATTTGGTTTCTTTTGCTTTTCTTTTTATTGATTTTATAAATAAAACGTTTTGTTCAGATTTTCATTGTCTCTTTGTTGCTGCAGCTTTTTGTTCGTGTAGGTGGCGTTGTCAGACGTTTGCACTGATTTCATGAATTTCTATTTTTTGTTTTTCATTTTTCTTAAGATACAAGTTTTATTTTCCATCGTGTACTTTTATAATCTTTTTAATTAATACAAATTAAAAAGTAGATCACTCCTTCTTAAAATGATGTTGTAAGAGACCTTTTACAAAATAAGAATTTATTTTTATTTTAACAGATTGATTTTAACTCCTGAACGAACATTTTTTGTAAAAATGAAATGAGGTTGATTTACAAACACAAATATCAAGATTAACAAAATCTCGTGTTTTGCAAAACAAGAATAAAACATGAAAATGTTGTGATTTCGACATCACATCCAATTCACATCTGCTGCAATATGTCAAGAAAAATAAAAAAGTGACTATACCACATAGAACGTAGAAAATAGTTCAAATAACGTCAGTTTGAAGAAATAAATTAAATAATTTTCTAAATGCATGGAAACAAAATAAGACTTGATTGTTTATTGCATTTTATTTCATCTGGTTTTCTATACACATCAAAACAGGATATTTTGTGTAGAAAAGGAACAAAAGAAAAATAGTTGTATATAGATATAGTTATAATATAAATTTTGTTATGAACTACAAATTTATATTCATGATAAATACATTATTATAAGATGAGCCGAACAATGTATAATTGTTGTTGGTAATACCAACAAAATACTTATTTTTTTTAAGACAAAGCAGGAAATGTCTTTTTTAAGTGACAGTGGGGATAAATATATAAGCATTGTTTTACATATTATCTATATTTTCCCCCACGTTTAATCACAATCTGATTAACACTTTAAGAGGCGTGGCACACTCAACAAAGTGTGTATATTGTTATTTAGCATCACACGTAGTATAATAACTTATTTTACCTCTGGAACTATATAGGATACAGGAATGGCATTTAGCATATATGCTACTTCTATATTTTCTAAAATTAAAAAAAAAAATATTGGGGAAGTGCGTTCCAAAAGTAAAGGTCCTGCACCTTTGCATTTCGAAATAAAGCATTCTCAACTGAAAATTTCTTACAGATTATTTATATTATATTGGCCAGTATACCTGAAGACATCGGTGTTTGTTAATATTTTGTCCTTTTGACGTTTGAAATTATTTTACATTTTTTTTATTTAATAACTTAATTCAATTCACAATTATGTGCTGAATTGTAAATGAATGAATGCTCTCTTTTTAATTTGGCAAAATGAGACATATTTATGAGTGTAGATATGTACATAAGCAAACATATAGAGTAGACAAGCACATTAATTTGACTACGTGTGTTTACCAGGCCGAATGATTCTCGACCGTATGAGCAAATTTTTATATATCTATGTATTTCGTGTTGTCCTCTTGAATTTAAGTGTTAAATGTGCGCGGGGTGCACAGCTGTCACTCATAACATTCAAATTCAAAACTCTCCGTATTCGAAAGAGCTCGCGCTGTCAAGAATAATTCTTGAATTGTGAAACAATCCAAAGCGAATACAGTTCGTGGTGAGCGCGAACGAGCTTTCGAGTAGCGCGTATTCGTACATTTATTTTGCGTTTCAGTTAGTAGCTGCACTTATAAATATTCTCTGTAGTCCAAAAACACAACCAAATCTAAAACACAAATGCATAGTTTATATTTACAAATGAACATCGAACACAATAACACCAAAAAAATAATGAACCAAACAACAAAGTTTACATAGAAAACAAACATAAAACTTTAAGCAAAAAAAATATATAAAACAACAAAAACGATGAGTTTCGACACAAATTCGACACAAGTGAAACATTTTTTTATTTTAACGTACATACATATTTGTTCTAAATTCTGACTAAGACAATAAATACACTTCGTCGCGGATTCTAAAATGTTTTTTCATCCAAAAAAAATATTAATACATACAAATAAATACACATAATTTATAATTTGTTTTTCTCATACGAATATTATAAAATGTCTGTTAAAAACACATATTGAATATTTTAAAGTATTGATCGGACTAACGTATCCTCTACACAGAGATGTAGAAAATTATAGATTTCAACAAACAACAAACACGAAACAAAAAACTTTATTCATTTCTATCAAGTGGCCGTAATCTATTTAATTTAGTGCAAAAATGCTTTTATTATAGGATATTAGATTATAAATGAAGTGAAATTCATAAGACCAACACACTACATACTTTTAAATTTTCAAAATTATATATATTTATAATTTTTTTACTATAGAGTTGTGCGAATTTCTTATTTGTATTCTTAATACTTTATTTTAAGACGATATTATTATTTTTTTTAAATATTTGCGACGTTTCATACAAACTTAAATATGTTTTCTGAAAATGTGCTGACAATTAAAATTAATCATTAATTTTGTGCGAAAAAGTAAAAATGTACCAATTATACATATTAGGAATCGTAGAAAAAGGAATTATTTCGAATGGATAGGAATCTATGTTTTTGACGTCATAAAATATATCCTAATCGCGACTAATTCTCATAAAGATGGCAGACGCTGAAGTCGTCGAAGAGGAAGAAGCCAGCACGACAACATCGTCAAAATGGCGAAAAACTCGCACAACAAAGGTTTGTTAAACATATCAGTAGTGAAATTTATTTAACAGGACGACTCCTTGATAAATGATGGTTTGGTTTTTATTACAACTCAGTTCTGTTGATCTGATACTTCACTTCACTGCACACGGTAACGAACACTAAATGCAGCACCTAAGCCTAACGTGATTTCGTACTTTTGTTTGTGCAACATGTAGCATGTAGCAAAAGTATGTAACTTGCATTTAATTTAAAATTGAATGCCTTACAACTTTTCAGATCTGATATTCCGTGTTTTATTAACATTTGCTTGACTGAGTAACTGAATGATTCTATTTCCAGTCTTTGTTTAATTTTGAAGGACCTTTTGTTTATAGTGTCATTGTCATTTTAATCTTTTAATTGTCAGTGACATTCCTTCATACATCGAATAAAAACTAAAGAATTTAAGAACTTAAATTGTACCAAATCTGTTTTTTATGTTTATTGTTTTATTTCCTTCTTTTATCAATCCATACTTTTGCTTTTTGTTGACCTATTTTTTGTATTTTCAAGCAGGGTTTGTTTTTTGTGTTAATTTGCATACTTGTTCTTGTTCGTCATCTTTACTTCTTTTGCTTTTCACCGTTTTCCATTTTCTTCAGAAGAACAATTTGCTATATGTCAGCCCGATGATGTTGGCGGCAAGTTAACAAAAGTGCAAAAGAGCAAGCAAATACATGTGTATATGCTTTTTAGTTATAAATAATTTCTGGCAAAAAATCAGCAATTTTTTCCGTTGATCTCCAAGTATAGCGTTTTGGCATACTGCCAACAATTCTGTTTTGACGTTGTTGGGAGATAACGAAACGCAAAAAAAGCTGCGCGCGCACTGCACAAAGTTTCCTACAAAATTCCACAATCTGGTAAGTGGACGTCCACAAACTACATGAGAAATATTTAGGGGAGGGGTCTAGTCAGATCTCACAAACTCTCACCAAGAGAGTTGGATTTAGTCATCCAAAATCTCACATCAACGTTTTTATTTTATTCTGTACTGTTTTACAGCTGATGCTGTTCTACAGTTTGTGTTTTTCCAATAGGCAATGTATATGGTTTTTAAAGAAAAAAAAGGGCCTATTTTACAAAATGTTTCAGCATTAACCGGAAGTCTAACAACCTCACATCGCCACAATCGACTGATCTCAAAATTGAATTTGCCTCAAGTTTTGAATGACTTTTAGCAGCACATACGGTAAAATGTGGCAGAAATTCTTCCGATTACTTGACAACTCTTGTAAAATTTCCCCTCTTTTATGATTAAAGTCTTACGATATTTAAAAAAGAACATTGTGTTTTTGACATTCAAATGCTGTATGTCACCAGGAGTTATATGAAAACAAACTTACATTAAAATAGTTGCGAATTTTGCAAGATTTTGGGGAAAAATTGAGTGTAAATGTTTTTCTCTTTCGTTAAAGAGAAATAAAACTAGCAAGAGTGCTCTTTTCCCTTCTCAGAGCAAATAATTCCAATTTAATACGATTTACCAGGTAAATGGTTTACTCTCCTAAAGCGAAAAAATGCTGCCACCTTCTTGTTCGGAATTAGTGTATTTATTGATGATAAAATAATAATAATAATGTTGGCGAGGTTGAATAATATTGCGATTCAGCGATCTCTCTTTTACAAGAGAATATATTTATTTATCAGAGCTGTGTTGCACTCTTTTAATTAACTATTTCTAAGAGTACGGGAACAACTTTTCTCTTATTTAGAAAAAAGAGGAATGATTACAGTAGAAACTCAATTATCCGGATCAATTAAGACCAGGGTATTCCGTATAATCACAAATGAAAGTCCGACACCAATTTACAACAAATTAAATTCGAAATGTCAGAGCAACTCAGAGTGGAAACGAACTTATTTCAAACGCGGCTCTGGTTGCTTCATTCACAATAAAAAATGTACTGGACAGTTCATTTTTTAGCGTCTATGTAGCGTATGTTGTTAGGTGTTGTGTGTAGACATAACAATTCCAAAGACAACCGGGCATTTCACCATTAGCCAGAGATACCCACTGATTTACCATTTTTGTTTAACTATCCACTTTTAACAAGAGCAAACGAGATGCATATACTTATGCGTGTCTCTTCAATTGTAAAGCACTAAAAAACACCTAACGCGCTCCAATTTCGAAATATGGTAGTTCATTTCCATGAATCATTCCATTACATGTTCCATAGCATTGGTCGCTGACATGTTTTGTCTCATTTTTCAAGTGGCATCTCACTCGGGACAGTATCATTTCTTAGCAACTTTATTTGAGCTCGAGTCACTTAGACAAAGTTTTATACATTTTATCAATCACCACCTCCTTAATAAGCTAAAATTTTTAAACTCATTAAGTGAAACATAAAAATCGAATCTGTTGAAATTTGTTTTTAGGGATTTGTGAGTCAGAATTTAAAACAAACGACAAATTCTTTAAAACTCAAAATAAAACTTAGTCACGCCCTAAATTGTTTTATTAAATATCAATATCTCAGTGTTAAAGCACAAAAAAACATTGTTCAGAAGTGATTAAATCGGCGAACAAAAAATGGAGGTAGCGTATTACCGTAAACATTGTTTACCGTGTCATTGAGACACCAAAGATGATATCTAAGATAGTTGAGGGGCTTTAAATAGAAACTCGTTTTGTTTGTGAAATCTAAAATTTACATACTGCATTATCTAGTATCGGTGGTGTGAGTGAGATTACGTCAGTTTGATTTGTTTTGATATTGCTCACTCGCTTCCACTCATCAAATACGGTGTAGCATCGTAGTAGTAGTAGTATTTTGTCATCAGTGATTCGGAACCTCTCTTCATTTGTGTTTAGTTTTAGTTAATTGATTTGACTTTCTGTTTTTATAATGCCACACTCTCACAATTAACAACATTGCACCGATTTTTTATACATATCTTAATTCAATAGAGGTCAGGATCACTATATGTACTTATGTTTACCGTCTGCAAAAAATCGATGACGTAAAACGCAACTATTGATTCCAAGAGTATTAAATATTCAGGATTGAGTAAACTTCATAATTATTTAACATCAAAAGAAAGTGTTAATTGACTGCTGTCGTAATTTGCTGTCATAAGATTTGAAATTTTGTCTTTTTGCTGTGAAACAAAACAAAATATTGAAAATGCTTTTTATTCAGGACCCTTAGTAAGGATATTTTCAACAATACGTTTCTTATTTCTTACCATATACATATATATAAAAAAAAATAGGTAAAAAATCTTGGTAGTCTATTTAGCTAGAGCGTTTGCTTAATGTAATTTTAAACGAGTGGTGTGACCAATCGTGTGTTATTATTATTTCTTTTTCGCCATATTTTTCTATTCATTATAATTTGTATACTAGTGGTATAATTGGATTTACACTTACCTTGTTTATTTCTAATTATTTATATTTGTTTGTTTTCCGATTTGTGAACCCTTTTGTTTTTAATGTGTAGTAGTTATATGGATACGATTCATGAACATGGATTGCGCTGCGCCAATACACAATGTTCGACTATGAATGAGTTTCAAAGAATAAAATTGAAATCTGTGCCGAAAGTGAAACGTCGTGCACCACAACCTCCAATCACTTATAAATTTGATAAAAATGTTAACTTTATAAAGATATATCAAATAAAAAACACAGAATAAAAGTAAAAACTCTTAATTACAGACATCATCGACCACAAAAACTACAACGCTAACAACTCCTGCTAAATTGTATGGAAAGGATTTGAGCGAATACGATGACGTGGATGTCGATACTCTATTGGCGCAGTTGTCAGCAGAAGAGATAACACTACTGGCTAAAGAAGTTGATCCAGATGTAAGTTAAATTCTTAAAATTTTCGAACATTGAATTTCAATTGAATTTCATTTATTTTGCAGGATAACTTCCTTCCTCCAGATCAACGCTGCAGTTATGAATGTAGCAAGGAATCTACTGGTCCATTGAATCGTAAAAAGCTAATTGATCACATCAATAAACAAGCAATTGAAACTCCAGATCAACCAGAATTTGAACCATTTGAACAAGGAAAAGTTCGTGGAAAAAAATGGGTGCCACCTCCAAGAGATACAAAAGAATTGGAAGCAGAAGAGCAGATTGCTATTGATATGGGTGAAGAGTATGAGCAGGCATTAAACGACGCTACTCAGGAGGAAATCATCGATTTAGCTGCGATTTTGGGTTTTCACTCGATGATGAACCAAGATCAATATCATGCTTCCTTGTTAAACAAAGGTCAGCCAGTAGGCATGGGTTGGGATGGCATTACAAAGTCTACACAACCTAAGCTGTTTCCAATGGATCCACCAAACACCACAGATATTGAGGATTCAATTAAACGCGTTAAGGATGATGATTCCAAATTGATTGACCTTAATTTAAATAATATAAAAGTGGGTGAACTAAGATTTATAAAAATAATTTCAATACAATTTTTTTTCTTTTTAGAATATTTCCGATGAGAAATTTGAACAGCTTTTTGCTGCACTGCCTAACAATGAACACTTGGAAGTTCTTTCATTAACAAATGTGGGCCTGACCGATAAGACAGCTCTTCTACTCGCTGAAGCAATTGAGAAAAGCAAAACCTTGAGAGTATTAAATGTTGAAACAAATTTTATTAGTCCGCCCGTTGTAGTAAAATTAGTGCAAGCCCTACTTAAATGTCATACGATTGAGGAATTTAGGGCGTCCAATCAGGTAAAGTACCTTTAAATCATTAACAATTCTTATTAATTACATTTTTTTTTCAACAGAGGTCCACAGTGCTTGGTAATAAAATCGAAATGGAGATAACCGAGTTGGTTGAACAAAACTCGTCACTGCTTAGATTAGGTCTCCATTTGGAATTCAATGATGCCCGTCATAGGGTTGCGGCACATTTGCAACGCAACATCGACAGAAGTAAGTTTATTTCTCCTTCTTTAAGTTTTTTAATTACTTCCTTTATACATAATTATTTAAGGGGGCATACCACCTTTACGATTCAAAAAAATCTAAAATGATTTATTTGCCCTAAAGTACACTTTGAGGTGTAAAGAATCTATATTGGTCAATTTTATAGGTAGCAGAAAAATGATGACTTGAAACCACTCTTAGCCTAGTGCATTTTTTGCAACTTCAAAGGTGGTAACCCCCTTAAATTCAGTTTTATTTATTAAATATGGCATCGTTGGTAATTGATTTAATGAAATTAAATATATCCGGTACTTTGGGCATTCACATTTTCATTGTATAAAAATAGTCTCTTTTTTGTAGTACATTTTTGACTTGTACTGTTTCCATCAGAGGTTTGTTACTTTGACATTGTCATGTTGCTGTACAACATGACATTGTGAAATAAATATTTACTTACATTTAACAACATCGATCCTTCCAGGTGTGTTATTTAGATAGCTATTAGCTTATCAATTTGTCTATCAAAACTAATTTTATAAATATAGAGATAAACATTCAAATTAAATAATTATGGTGTTGAGGCTATATCGAAATACGCTTTGTTTGTGTGCACCATGAACACAAATTAATTTTTAGGAAGTTGCATATGCATACTTTATGATTATTTTATAAATGTGTGGAATTAATGTATATGTAAAATATACATATGTGGTTATTATTATTTTCTTGCTGTCATGATCTCTTTTGTGGACTTTGTATTACTGGGATTTTCTAACTGTTAATACTTTTAAGAAAACCCTTTTAATGGCTGTGTGCATTTCATTAGAGTTTAACTACTTTTGTTTTCAAAATTATAAAAAAAAATATTAACCAATTATTTACCAATTTTTACATAATTATTTGAAAAAAAAAAAAAAACAAAACACTTAAAACATCTGTAAATTAAAAACGAAATATATACCATCTTAATGCGTTGTCAAGTTGTGCGTGTTCAAAAATTGAAACCTAACTTACCAAAGCTTATATTACCTGGCAACATCGAAATTGAGAGAGAAGATCGGTTATACATTTCGCCGCCCTCGTTGACACCTTCACCATCTCCTTCGCCACAACCTTTAGCTGAGTATGATGTGGTTGAAGATCCGGATAATGTTGTTATACGCGGTGGTGGCAATGAGTACAATCTTGAAGTAGATGCTGAGAATATGGTAGTACAAGGCAGTCGATCACAAACTCCGAACTGTAGCGATTCATCAGGAGATGACGAAACTGCATCACTAATAGAAGATTCCATCACAAGCATTCAAGTACATACGTGAGTCGGTCTCAATAAATAAGCTCTACACAAAGATTTCAAGTAAAGCATTCGAAACTTTCAACCGAAACAAATCATGTACACGATTTACAGATTCTTCCGAACTGCAATTACAACTTAATAACTTCAGCTATATAATCACTTCTTAAACATGTGTACCTAAATGTATCTAATTGTATTTTATCCTGTGGAAAAATTTTTGGTTTTTGTTAATCACCCTTCCCAGTTTGTATATCATATTGTATTTTGCTGTCCAAAAATGTAAATATTACTTATTATTATTTCCTTGTGTTAATTGTTGAGTTAATAACATTTTTCGATTAACGCTTTTATGTCCCTATACTCATCAAACAGAAAATGTACTTAATTACCCCTTTTGCTTAAACATGACATATAAGGTAATTATCCTAAAAATGTTTACAATTAAAAAAAATTAAATTTGATGCTAAACTGTTTTATACAATAATTATCTTTTATGCTGATTTAAGTATTAGGATATATACACATTACATTTTAGACCTTCTTTAATATACTGACATTTAAGAAAATATTTTGAAGCGTATTTTTAAGTGTTAGTGGAAAATTGCACTTCATCAAAACTGTTTCCTGCAAAATTTTAAATGAAGCTATGTTTATTTTGTGTTACGAAACAAATCATTGCGTATTTAACAGTTTTCTGCCGATCCCCTATATTTTACCTTTCTGTTTTATGGTAAGGTCAGACATTAAAAAAATAATGTGTGCACACAGAATCAATAACTTCCAATATACTGTTTATAATTTTGGATTTGCATGTCTTACTGTTTTTCAATGTCTTACAATTTTATTTTTTCTGTTTTCATTTACAGTAAGAAAAGATCTTGAATTACGTCTGCAATTCAGATTTTTTAAAAACCTTCATAGAAAGTCAACAAGAATTCAGTAAAGCTTTTTAAAACATGATATTAATTTATATAAAAAAAAATTAAATAAATATACAATCTTATGCTTAAATTAAGTAAAACAAAAAAAAAAACGACCAAAGTAATAGTTTAAACTCAAAAGCTCAACTCTAAGTCGACGAGGAATTAACAAATCTTGAAAGAAACTTTTGACTTTGTAGACATTTTATTTAAAACAATAACGGAATACGGTAAATGTATGCAGCTAACTCAACGGTATTTAGGCGAACATACTATATTTTATTTTGATTGAACAGGTATATATACAGTATAATTTTAAATGTAAACTATTTTCAATTACCAATAATTACCTGCTGCAATGCTAAACCTTAATTTGAGCTTCATCTAACACTCTTTTTTAATAAACAAAAAGTTAGTGCATTTTCGTTGCATATTTTCTTTTTAAACAATTCTCGTTAAGGTGTATTGTAAATTTTTACATTCAAACAGTAGAATTGTGAAATTTACAGTGCCAATTAGAGGTCAGTGACGAAGTATTTTATTTATAATGTTTCATTTTTTTTTTTCGTTGATATCTGGTAATGTTCTGTCGTCTGATAAGAAAACAAAACATCAAATTATGCACGATATTAATTTATTTATTTGAAAGAATTAGACAAAAAAAAAACACTACTAAATTTTTAGTAGTTTCATCGATCGGTATAATTGAAAGTTTATTGAATTAATTAAAGTCAAATGATAAGATTTGTAAACATATTTCGATTCAAAGTTTGTAGTAATTGCTTATTTTTTAACAAACCATTTTTTAAAGTGTGACTCTGTAAAACTGTTGCTTATTTTTTAACAAATAATTTTTTTTACAAATATCGATTCTAAAGACATTTAAAAAAAAAGAAAACTGTTTAACTTTTAAAGTTTAACGCTGGTCTCATTTGCAGTCATCTTTTATAAAAAATACGTTTAAAAGATTTTTGCAGAGGCTTCTACCACCATCCTTCTAGGAAGTTATTTCGTTTTTATTGCCATAATGTTAAAATCTATTTGCTTTTGACGTATTTATTAACGTTATGGAATTGAATTGAGCGTACTAATTAATGAATTTGAATAATTAAGTTGAGATGCTGTCTAATTAAATTACCTTTTTCCTGAGTGCAAAAAAAAAGCAATAAAAATAAAAACTGGCATGTAAAATAATATTAAAATTTCAATATAAAAACTTTGATGTGTACTAACTCAACTGAATGTCGTTTTATTGATGGGTCAATTGTTATATTGCCGCCCAATTTATTTAACAAAATAATTCTTTTTAAAATGTGTAATTGTCAAATGTTGTGTAATATAACTAAAATAATTTTTGTTTTTTCTCTCTTTCTCTTTGTCTTTCTCTTCAAAATAAAATAAAATATATTTGCAGTACGAGTGAATCGCCTAAACCAGCGTAAATAGAGAACCTGTGTATGTGATCCCGTTTCATCAAATGTTTTTTCGTCCACCTTTAAAAACAAAAAAAAAAAAATAATACCACCAACAGTCCTGTGTCCACCCAACAACACCATGAGCAAATAAAGAAATGCATACAGCAATATAATCACAATTGTTTTCAATACTATTTAAAAAAAAATACAAACAGGAATAAAAACAAATATTAAATGAATTGCTTCCACTACCCTCTGCATCCATCGTTTTAAAGTAAATGTGTGACACCGATATTCAACAATTCTGAAGTAATATAAAATTCCAGTACGTAAAAAATAATAATTATAATAATAAATTAAAAGAGCTTACATACCCTTGCAGACATATTTAATCGAGATCTTCTTTAATATGAATATTAAACATCTCTTTTGATAAAGCTATTTTGTTACGATAAATATTTTTTTTCTTAAACTAATCAAAACAGTTAACGCTCTGCAAGGGTAATATTATCTGCTAACTTAATGTATAATAAGATATGTTTTCGCTTAACTTTGATTATGGAAGAAAGTCTCGAGATTGAAATTATAAATGGAAGAAGACTCAAAAGTTGATTTTCTTCAACATGTCGACATCGAAAATAAAGACTCGATTTAAATTGAAGTGAAATTTATTCATACAAAATATAATTGTTAAAAAAAAACATGATTATTTAAAAACGAAATGATTTTTAAAGAACACAGAGAAAAAAAGTGTAATTGCTGGTAAAGACCTTAACAGTATGCAGTTCGGTTGTAAAATAACATTTGTGGTTTTGTTGTTTAACAGTTACACAATTCTGTGTTTCAGGTGGACGTCAGCGACGCATGGGTCACTTCGGCAGAAATTATACAATTGGTGTTTGCCAATAAGTTTAAAATTCAATTCAAATGTTGTGCTACGTTACAAAAATGTTGCATGCCACTAACTACGTTTCAGCGGCAGCTATCGGAAATAATTTATTAAAAACAATCACTATGGACACGTGCTGGATAGCCTATACATTTTTATTTATTATATGAAAAGCTATTACATTATTTCACATTATATTACTTATTCTTCATATTTTATATATTTATATTTCATAAATATATACTACATTGTGTAATCGATATAAAATCAAGCTACATTATTGAACAAATTCTGAAGGTTAAAAGACAATTCCGTTTCAACAATTACATCTTAAACTATTTAATTTCCGACTTATGAAAAAAAAAAAAAAAAAAATTAATAGGAACATACATGCGTTTCATAACAATTGGTAAAATTGATTTATTGAAAAATTTTATTAATAGAAGTTAAAGAAAATTAAAAAAAAATATTGGCTAATTTTTTGATCAAAACCGTTTGTATTTTAAGGATTGAAAATCTTTGAACTTTATTGACATATGTTAATCGAAACTCCTGTTTAATAACTTTGATAATGGTTGCCTAAACGAGAAACTAAACATCGCAGATTTTTTTCTCAATACCTTAAATATTTTTCTATAAAATTAAACAATATCTTGTAATAACTAAATACTTGCACCAGAGTCATAAAATGCTTTTGAGAAATAAAAAACTAAGTATTTTATAATCAGCTTGAATAGTCAATAAAAACATTAAAAGTAAATATTTGATTTGTCACATTTAAGAAAGATGAAGTAAGTATGCGAATAACAATAAATTTATAGATTTAGGTTTAAACTCTAAAAAAAGATGAATTTTATTTTTATTGTATTCCGAACTTTCCAAATTGACGAAAAAAGTGTGAAGTGAAGGTATTGCGGTACAAGTTTGTGTAACGTGGTTTGGGTGTTGGTAAGCTGCAAATTAAAACAATGTTCTATGATTACCAGGAGAATTTTTGTGATGATAGTCTAGAACCGGTTTGCGTTCTTCGTGTATACACTTCGTAAAATATAACTTTCACAAGAAGTTTCTTAATTCCGCTGTTGTATACTTATACTTTTCCGCTATAAGCCGCGAGATAATTTTTGAAAGACTAAATGAATAATGGTAAAAAAATTTGTTGCCCATTTTATTAATACGCAAGCAAAAAAATATATATATGTGAGTAAATTGTACGCAAAATAATACTTTTTTTTTTAAGTACAACAAATTATTTTTTATATTTGGTGTTAAACCATTTGGTATTAAATATTCTTTAGGAAATAACTTAGAGTATTTTTAAGCAGATCTTTTTTATACATGTTTTAAACGTAAAGGTATCTTTTTCTATTATATATAAAAAAATAAAAAATAATCTTATTTACAAAAATGAGTTAACTTCACAGTTTTAAGAAAAGTATTTCTTTCGAGTAATCGTTAGTTAACTGTTTTCTCTGCCAGTTTTGCCTCCAACGATGAAATATCATAAAACACCACTAAGTCTTTGTTCAAGCCCTCAAACACTTGTGCAACTCGAGGCTGTAAATTGTAGAAAAAAAGCTGTTGCTGCCTGAGGGCAAAGTCGCTTATCATAGTCGAAATGACTTTAGCAGCGGTGAAATCAGCGCCATATATATGCGTACAGTCAATAACGACAGG
Source organism: Phortica okadai (assembly GCA_034638295.1). NCBI lineage: Eukaryota > Metazoa > Arthropoda > Insecta > Diptera > Drosophilidae > Phortica > Phortica okadai. Next base: position 138,086 of record CM067849.1, on the reverse strand, counting down.
CAGCGTTGATTTGACGCCCTGCTTATTTATAACTTTCCGTACGAATTCCATTGACGGGAAGATCAAACAACGGTCAGGTGTAAGCATTAAGTATCTGATACCATCGGTCGTCTGTAAAACAAGGCAATCGCATGCTTAAAATATAATTTGTTGTTGTGGAGAAATTAGCATACTTACAGTCAAATTTTCTATACGCAGCTTGGGACGAGCTGCTTGATAAAGTATGAAAATAACATTTATACCAATGCCAACAAGAATGCCAATTTGTAGCGGCAGCACCAAGCATGCAAAAAAAGCTCCAAGACCGGGAATGAGATCAGTTCCTAAGCATAAAAAATTAATATGATTAATTAAAAACAAATCTATTTTAAAGTCTTACTTTTACTATGCCACATCGGTTTGATAACCCGGTATTGAATCATAAATATTACAGCAGCAATGATTAATGCAGCCAATGCTGCTTTTGGTATAAAATAAAAGCACGGCGTCAAATACAGCAGAGCAATGATGACAATCACACTTGTGTATAAATTAGAAAGCTGGGTACGGACCCCACTCGCATTTAGCACGGCTCCACGAGCAATGCCGCCATTACTGCGAAAACCTTGCACAAAGGAATTGGCTACGTTGCAAATACCTGAGGCGATAAGTTCCTGGGTTGCATCAGTGGGCTTTCCGTCAGCTGAAATTGTTTATAATATCTATTTAAAACTCTGCATACTCACTTCGTACAAACGTACTTAAAAAAAGCCATCGTTGAACTTACCAAAGGCTTGTACTACAGACATGGTCTCCAATAAGGCAATAAGAGGCACCACTATTAAACCTGATCCCATTGCGCTTACCATGTTCCAGAAGCTCTGACTTTCCTGTATGATTTCGCCGGTAGTATCGTTTGTAATTTCCTGAATCGAAAATGGTGGCGTTTGGAAGTGAGGCAAACCCTTTGGAACGTGGCCAACAGTACGCACAATTTCATTGCCAGTAATTGAAAGCCAGTAACCTAGTGCTGCTGTTCCACATACAAGCAAAGCATTACGTGCCGTGCCGACTGTCCAAAATATTCCAGTGAGTAATTTTTGTATGGCATTTTTGCCCTCCTTTGGTCCCACGCTGGCAGTTGCTAATACACGTAGACTCAGGAGAACAGCAACACAAATTAATCCTAATACAAAATCTGGCCAGCTGATGTTGTGTATATTATTTATTATTGAAATCCAGACTTCAAGAAATGTATTGCCACTAGTTTGTATTCCAAGAAAATCTTTCATTTGTGAGCTAAATATTATCAACGAGACTGCACTTGTAAATCCCGCGCTAACTGGTCCTGATACAAAATCAATGAGAAATCCTAAACGAAACATGCCCATTAGCACTTCTATTAGTCCAGTTAGGAATGTCAGCAGCGTTGCCATTTGCCAGTTGCCACCAGCTATTTGAAAAGAGAGTAATGCTGATATAGCTGTAGGTCCAATTGGAACATCCTTGCTCGAACCAATAAAAATGTAAATGAAGCAGCCAAGAAAACAGCCGTACAAGCCATACTGTTAATCAAAGAAGGAAGAAGACAACACTTAATCTCCATTTTTATTCTATGTTATGTGTGTATAAAGTTTTGGAAAATTCATAAACTTCTGTTTTTATACACACCTGCAATTCGAGACCAGCAATTCCAGCATAAGCTAAGGCCTGTGGAATAACTGTCAAAGCCACCGAAGTTCCTGCAACAATGTCACCGAAAATATATTCTTTTTTATATTGTGGCAGCCAGACGAATATAGGAAATCTCTTTTCTAGGGTTTTCCGACGAAAAACGTTTTTCGAAATTTCCGTACAATAGTCCATTGAGCTTGCCAAAAATCCATTTTTTTCCCCATTCTCCTCCTCCTGCACAATGCAATCCTGAGATCTGTGGTACATCGCATTTGGTGGTATGTCTAAAGATACGTCACCATCAAAACAGCTATTTGTCTGGCCCGTTTTGGTCATTGTATTCTGCTTTCTATGCTTTTCACTAAAAATACAATCACTCACAAAGACAATAGATTTGTATATTTGAGAAGTCTTATTTTTAACAAGCACAAAATGTATAATTTTTTCACTATTTATTGCGCACTGCGAATATATTATCTACTATGCACTTGCGCACTGAACGACCATTTGCTTTGAGGTTCATAATTTGAATGAAAGGCTGAACCATGAATTCGGTTTGAAGACCTGTTTACGCTGCTAACTGATTTTAACTGACTGAACTTAGTATTTGTTGAATGGCTGCTACCATTGACGCTGCTGTCGACTTTGATCATGATCGTTGCGGTGCTTTCTGCAAACTTTTTTCTCTCTCTCTCTCTCTATCTCTCTCAGGAAACCTTAAATATGTCATTTTATTTATCGCTAAGACTGAACCAGAGCAAATTATGAATCTGTAATAAACGAAGTGACTTCTGTAACGGGCAGGCCCTGATGCTTATCAAATTACAATAATGGGAAAATTATAATTCGTATTGTATAAATAAACTCGTCGTGGGAGTTATCGTTTTTTATGTGATCAGTTGAGATAAAAACGTGAACGGAAATTTTTATTGCAAACTATGGTAAAACCCCTTAACAAAGTTGAGGGAGTATAACATAGTTTAGTTACGTGTTTATGAAGACGTACGTATATACACATTAAAGAATTATATTGTAAATATTACAGTCATTTCTATTTTATTCACATTAATGATTAATTTTTTTATGACTTTTTTATAGACTTATAGAAATTTTCGACTGTAACTGTTATCAAAATATTTTAATAATTGGTACGTTTAAATAAAACACATATAAATATCAATCAGAAAAGCGTGGTAAAATCATAAATCAAAGATTAAGGGAATAATCTACACTGCAAAAAAAAAACTAAATAAATAAATAAAAAATATTAATTAGTTAATGATACTAACTAAAAATACCCTCTACTTCAAGGGTATATTGTTTCTCAGCATCAGAAAGCACATCGAGTCTGTAGGTGTGAACTATTTTAATTAGCGATAAAAGGTTCTCGTATATTGATTTCACAATGTTTGGTGCTATTTATAAAGTAGTTTTTGTGTCCAAGAATCTCATAGAGGAAGATATGTTTTGGTTGATAGTTATATGTAGTGTGTATTGCATAGCCGGATACTCTTGACTAGAGCACTTTTCCTTGTTTATTCACTGTAACGTTTTTTTTTACTCACATAATTTCAAATATGAACTAAAAACATTATTATATACTATGCATGAATGAAAATATTTTTAATAAATTAAAAAAAATCAAATTTTCTAGAAATAAAAAAGGAATAAAGTTTTAACCAACAAGGCATTTTTTTTGTAAATCAAACATTTTATGAGTATGTGACTTTTAATAACAATATAACATTTATAGAAATTATACCTGTTTGTTATGGCATGATCTAAACGATTGTTTGGAAAAAGGGATTTACAAAGTATTTCGGTTTCACATGCAGTGCTTAAACGGGCTGATCGAATTGGTCATTCAATAAAATATTATCGATATTGAAACCGGCTTAATATTCCACGCAAATTGAAAAGATTCGGTTTTGCTGACGTTTATTAATACTATTGCTTGTCAAAATACTCAAAACGAGTTTTACAAGTTGGTAAATTTGTTTATGATTCTATAACGACCAATTATTTGTCTACCATTCAGAGTTTCATGAGATATGGCTCTAATGTGGCATCAATAGTTTCAAAATTTGGAAACTTATGCTTTAATCTAAACATACAACAACACAATTTAAAATTTTATTAGCATTACAAAATGGGGTAACGATCATTTAAGTTGAACAAAAGTCATTACCGTCCTGCTAATTGATGAATTGACTCGAAATGAGCTGCCGCAGCCAAGTATATAATATGCGTTAGTATATCATTCTCACACTAATTAACAAGTATATTTAACGTTATATTTTTTAATATTAAGTAAGCTTATAAAATTTGATTAACAATGTGCCATAAATTTAATAAACATACCGTAAATAAACATTTTATGAGTTTATGGCGCTGACTACCCAAGATCAATGCATTCTACGATCCACAAGAAGACATCATATTACGAACAATTCTAAAACAGTCAGTCATTGTAAAATCACTGGCGTCTTAATCCAAAATCATTTATCATATCTGTGACGCAGGAGCCTTAGACATTTGTTTGGTCGATAACAAGCGATAGCGTTGACTTTATTTACAATTAGCTAGGCACTTTGCCGAAAAAGTCGGTCGACAGCAATGTGAGGCAACTTCGAGTGTTAACATTTTGTACTAAATATAATGTAATATATGTTAAGTAACTAGGAATACTGAATTTATTTGATCGGATGATATACATATTTGTACATATATTGTTAAAAACTCGTTTTTTTTTAAATAAGTTATTACTATAATAACCAAAGAAGGCTTTTTTAGGTGTTTTTTCTTTGAACACAAAATAGCAATTTGCCAAATATTTTTTTGGAGGGCGACTGCTGCCAATTATTAATGGAAAAGAAATTAATTCATACATTTTTTTATTTTTGGCAAATGACTTTGAACTCAAATACTTTATTTGATTTCTTGTTGATCTTCAATATTTCTGAGAAACAAACATTTTAAAATTTAAATACTTGATGTATCACTTTGTTAGAATATTTGTATGGTTCGGTTAGATACATTAGAAAACGTGCAAGTAACTGTTTGTTTAAATGTGCCGTAGAAACCTTAACTTGACGTATTTTACAATCAACTTAGTAAACAATTACACAATACAACAATTACGACAATAACTGTAAGCTGATACGCTGCAAAAAACCTGAATCAATTAAATGCCACACACATCTACTTTGATCATCAATCATAATACTATTGGTTTTTTTACATTTATTTAAATTACTGAGGGAAAAAAACGCTTTGTAGAAATGTTTCTGGTTCTCGTTTAAATTATTTCTTAAAAACAATAATGTTATTTAATATGTAGTAGGATGAAAAGAAGAGAAAACAAATTTTCGTTTATTGACTGATTAGGGTTTTAACTAATCTATAATATTTTAATAAACTTTAATTTTGATTGATTGATAGGACTCAACCTAATTGGCGAATCTATTCGTTAAAAAGGAAAAGAATAAACTTAAGCCAAGAAAATGTGACCGTTGTGTAGCACCTTAGGCTGATTTAATAACCAGACAACGAACGGCAAGGCAAACAAAAGAATTTGCATAAAAAATCAATAAAGCTATGTAACTGTGTTATACAAGGTACACAGCATATACATACATACAAGTAACATGCATATATAGATACAACGTCGGATCTTTCACGTGATTTGATCTTCGCTGAGTTGTTTTGTTTTAAAACTTAAGTAGGCTTTTGCTGAATTAATTTGGTCACATGACGACTGCATGAATGAACGAGTATACGTTATTAATCGAATTGTTTCCATATACAGGTTTTATACCCTGCATATATTACTGCATATGAGTATTAACTTTGTATGAATTGATGTATAAATTGGATTAACAAATGACACATTCCACTATAAAAACCAAGGGTGAAATCAGTCGAAAATATGAGGCGAAGCGAATGGGGTTATAATAATGAAGCTTATTCAATAATTATATGTTTTCAAACATAAACTTTATTTTCATTATATACCTATGATCACATGGACCATTGAGAGTCCCTTGCCTAGTAGCATCCCTTAACGTCCGTGGATTGGTCGAAAGACAAACATTTGTATCTGTGATCAGCAACACAACGTAACTCGTTACAGTTTTGCAAGGTATTTCGCAGTCGATCACTCTTTACTGCTACGACATTTATTTATTTGAGAGAGAGTGTGATTTTATACCTTACAACCAACGAAACGTTGGAAAGCTTTGATACTGGAGTCAACTAGCGTCTATAATTTCAGCCAAATGTTTGTATATTTGTATGTGAATTATGTCGTAGGTTTGTTGTGATTATAGTTGCAGATATGAAATTTCTTTTTGTACATTTTACAAATTACTTCATAACTGATAATATTTGAACATGAAAAACCAATAGAACCAGCTTCAATTATCAATCAAATTCTGCTGTGTGATAAGGCTTGCAATATACTACACTTGTTTAATTATTTAAAAATATATATAAGAAAAGTCGTTTTTTTCTTTTTTAGGCTTCATTTATAACAGTTTCTTTCCGAAAACTTATAATTGGAAAATCTAACTTTTATAGATTAGATAATAATATACACAATTCAAATAGGCAAAAAATTATCAAAAGTGTTAGTTTAAAGAATCGTTGAAATATGTATGAGTTTGGTTGTTTTTCGATTATTTTGTCAGTGTAAAAAATATGCCTAAAAATAAAGTGGAAAAACAATCTGGAAAATTGTATTAATTAATATAGGATTTCGTATAAATATATATATAAGGATAAAAACAAGTATTTATAATATTTTCTACTATTTTAGCCATAGACAGTGCGGGAAGAAAGTTAATATACAGAAACACTTCCTTGATACCGTAAAATACAGCATTTTTAGCATAAAAATAACAATACTACAGTAATTTTGTTTAGTACCTTTTTTTTTATATGAAAAAAACAAAGCATAAAGATTCAATATAAACATGTGTTAAAATGTTCACAAAAAAAAATTACCTTGACAAACGCCCGTAATCCCTTATGGTATGTACTCTACAAGTCTCAACGAGTTCAATATTTGCATATAGTGTATGTAGATACATATATGAATGATAAAGTTAGTATGCCGCATTATTGCCGCAAAATAAATATTTTGACATTCATTCAACACGATAACCAAGTTGACACTTAAAAAATAATAAAGAACGTAAAATATGGTAAAGAGGTACTTGTAGTATATAAACGAAAATGTTTCTTTATGGTCTATTGACACCCCTTTACTTTAAAAATGGGTTATGCTACATAAGCTTAATAAAAGACAAAGCTCTAAGATTTAACATTAAACAAACTGTCGTAAGAATCACGAAAAAATTCAACTATTTAAGTTTTCTCGGAGTTCGTATGGTTGTTGACATATCACACAAGATATTAATTATGTTGTTTGCAGTGTGTGGCTGTTCTAAATATTATTATCAACTGAAGATAAAATTATCAGATAAAATTTGAATTAAAAAAGTAACAAAATATAAAGGTTTCCTCGGTTTTGATGAATATTGTATAGCTATTCTTGAAATTATAAAAAGTTAGTAATAATCTAATATGTTTCATATCTGACAATACTTAAATTTCATGCTTAGATTTCAAACCGGGTGAGTGGTTTCATAGTTAAGCTCAAATGATATGTACTTAAGGTGATATTCTAGTCTAGAAGCACAAATTTTGAGCTCTGTAAGAAATACACATATTTTATATATTTTTTTATTTATTTTAACAAAAGTAAAGTACATATCGTTGAAGAGTCCTGAAACTGTTGCTAGATATGCCTGCTTCCATCTCTAGAATTACATGGTTGGTTGTTATTGAAAATTTAAAGTCCGTTGGGTTTCGAAACATTTGGTTCCAAACGACTTAGTCGGCTTTTCTCATTAAGTGCTATGGTTAAGTCAATAAAACAAACTTCACTCTAAAAACATCTGAATCAGATTACCACTTTAACAGTGTGGTATGGTCGACCTCTTTAAGAAAAACTTTTCAACTTCGTTACGTCAGTGTTAAATGTAGTGGTGATATTCTTATTTCATTAAGAAAACTTAAACAGATCCTTAAAACATTAGTTTATTTTTTTACAAGTATTATAAAATGGTTTATAGTTTTAATAAAAGTTAACAAAATGATAAGGGTACAATTGAACTAAAATCATTAAAATAAATTTCGCACATAACAACAAAACGGCGGCATTAAATAAAAAAAAATTAAATTTTGAAAAGATTTTAGTCCTCCAATGTTACATTACGGAAAAGATACGACATTGACTCTTTATTATGAATGCGACGTATGGCTTCAGCGATTAGTATCGATATATCAACAGTTTTGATTTTGTGACACTGCAACTTTTGGATTTCATGTGGAATGGTATTTGTAACTACAACCTGAAAAATAATATGAATGTTTTCATACAGGTCAAAACATAACAGACTTTTGTGCTAACCTCGTCAATTTGCGATTCTTCGAGTAGACGAGGAGCGTCCGAACTGAGCAAACCATGTGTAGCAAGAACATAGATCTTGCAAGCGCCATTCTCCTTCAGTACATCGGCGGCAGCAACAAATGCTTGTACATCATCAATAAGGTCGTCCTTCAGTACACATTTAAAAAAAAAATTGTAAATAGGCACATAACAAACCAATTATATAGAAGATTAGAGCTTACCACCATGATTGCAATGCGTCCATTGACATCACCGACAATCGTCAAAGGTGGCTTCACTTTTGGAGGATGCTCTGGCACACCTACAGAGACTGAAATAGTACGTGTTCGAGTGCTGTGGCAAAATTTTTATAGAAGGTTGAATTATTAGTGTCAACAAATGTTTTATATAGATGGCAAAGAATAGCTTCATAAAATGTGAATTTTACGGCTACGAATAAGAAAAAAAAATATTTACGTAACAGGCGGCGGTGAATATCTGCCATCAACCTCATCACTCTCAGCTTCCTTTTGCTCGCCATGAATAACGGCAATTCCTAGACGCAAACGTTCAGCATAGGATGTTGCTTTCTTTGCAGATCCGGGATTGCGTGCCACAATTACTGAGTTTCGATAATCAGGTATCTGTGTTTTAAAATAAAATCTGAGTATTACACATGTATAGCTTAAATACTGTGTCAGCATACGCTCTCCTGTATGTATTGTAAGAGAAATGGTGATGCTCTTAAATTATCGACAGGTATATCAAAAAATCCTTGAATCTCCTTTTGATGGAGATCCATGGTTATAATATGAGTGAGTCCGGAAGTACACATCATCTACGAATACAAATAGAAATTTTTCATGGCCTCTGGAAAACAATTTTCTTTGACGGTACCTTGGCTAGTAGTTTTGTTACAATACAGCCGCGTTTCCTCATTTTACACTGTTTGGAGTACGGCAAGTATGGTATGACACCAACAACTGAACGTGCCGATGATGTTTTACAAGCATATGCCATAATAAGAAGCTCCATTATATTGTTATTAGCATCTCTGAAAAACACCGATTTCATAAAATTTTATAAAATTGCCGACTAAAGTTACTTACTTTGTTCCCGTTTGTATAATGTAGATATCCTTACCACGCACAGAGTCACCTATTTCCACCATAGTTTCGCGGTTTGTTTTATGAAAGACCGAACAACCACCATTTTTAATACCCATGCGTTCGGCCACCATATTTGCCAAGTCAGGGTGTGAGTTGCCATGTATAATAACAATGTCTGACGTTGATGAGGTATCCATATCACTCCTGCAACGCTTTGGGGGACGTACGTTGCCTAATCTGTAAGCGTAAAACGTTTAAGATTCAGTTTTTCAGATATGAGTAGATAAAAACACACAATTTTTTTGTAGGTTACATCAATTTATAAGCTGCTCGACAATCACAATTAAAGCATAATTTTCAATTAGTTGACCGTGTGTGTGAATATTTTTATATTTAAAATGTTTCAAGGAAATCAAACGCCTTTGGTCTTTAACCAAAGTAAAATTAATACGATTGCAAAACTAAATTAGATAATTGTTTGATCAAAGGATTTATTAACGATTTTGCACTAAATAAAAAAAAAAGAAATTGTATTGTGTCTTAAACAATTAAAAAATTTTAGTTTAAAAACAAATCAGAAGTACTTTTATGGTTCATCAGGTACATGCAGATAAATTTTACTGTATCACACATACAGTTATTACAATAATTTATTGCTTACAAAAATGTTTACGCAGCCATAGGCAACTAAAAGTTCGTTAGTACCTCGCTTTGAAAGAAATGCAAACGAAAAAACTAAGTAGAAGCATTTAAAGTAAAACTTAAAGCACATAAATACCAAAATGCCTTGGTTGTGATTAAACTGTAAATTTATATCGATCAAACTTAACTTTAGCACCCCTACACATGTTTAACAAAAGTTGGTTGTGGTGGCAAAACGATATATTAAAGGAACATACATTTTATATCAGCGGGACGCAGGCATTATGTCTGTTTTAGCAAACGTCGTTTGCATATCACCATGAAAAGGTGCTAATACGCAACTGATTGAAAACGAAGAAGCAAGTGAAAATGGATTCAGCGGCATAGCATTGCGCTCTGTAATTGAGTTTCTTAGCGTGCACTGATTTTTACGGCGCCACATCTAAGCACTTCATTTCTCTTTATTTCCAATTGAAAGCTTTACATTTCGAATAGTACGCAATAAAGTAAAGTTGTTGAAAACTGCACGCGAGACAAATTCTTAAAGAGAATTTGAAGAAGTATACAAATGACCAAGTGCTGATTTCAGGCCAAAGTTAATTAAATATAAAATTGCATTTCTTATATTGAGCAATAAATGTAAGGAAATAGTATATATAATGTAAAGGCGTGCGAGTTGTATCAACGAAATGGGTGACTCAGGTAAGTATTTGTTATAGTTTTTATAGAAAACATATAAATTGATCAAAACCTTACTGAAGTCAAATAAGGGGGCCTTAAGAAGTGATTGCGCACCTGTACAATTTCTTATTAATGTAAAGATGTTAACCCATCACGAATATTTTTACCGGGTGCACGGCACTGAATGTTTGCCACTTTGGTAGTTTTTTTTTTTATTTTGATTAGGCTATTTAAAGGCAACACTTTGCAACTTGGAGTAGTGGTTGCAAGTGAAATGTACTTGTTACACTTAGCAGTAAATGGCAGGCACGCATGTGTGTGGCTGAACTCTATTATACGGCGTTGGGCCATTGAAATCACGACGCTGTCTTCTGAACGACAAATTGTGGAATTCCTGTGCTGCGAAGACGACGTTGAAAATAATTTAGACATACTTAAAGGTCGATGGAATAGCTTCAGTAATTCTTTTTAACGCCCAGAAATCGTTATGATTGCTATGTATGCAGAGTGTGAACATACGACCTAAGGCAATTCACACAGCCTTGGTAAAGTGCTTGGCCCTACGCATTTCAGAGTAAGTATTTCATATTAAAGTCGACTCGACAGGCAAAGGTTGTGGGGACTAGTGATTAGATTTAAAACATACATTCAGCGGATTACTTCATATCCTTTTTGATCATCGTGTTAAAGTAGACTCAGTTGTACGGGCTAGTTATTAGATAACTTTTAGTCTAAAATGTTAGGTGTTGCATGTGATCCTCTGCAGCATACAAGCATGTATGAACGTGCTAGCGAGGGTTAGAGAAATTGGGCAGTATGATGGTTTAGTGTTTATTAAAAATTGGTGTGTCATTTTCAGATAGCGAAGATAGTGATGGAGAAGGCGGCCTAGGAAATGTGTCGCGTGTCATAATTCGTCCACCCGGGCAAAGCGGAAAAGCAAAACGTGGCCACCTTTGCTTCGATGCGGCGTTTGAAACGGGCAACCTGGGCAAAGCCGATTTAATAGGGGAATTCGAATATGATCTCTATTTACGACCTGATACTTGTAACCCCCGGTTTCGTTTTTGGTTCAATTTTACGGTAGACAATGTGAAGCAGGATCAACGGGTCATTTTTAATATTGTAAATATCGGTAAAAGTCATAATTTATTTAATTCGTGCCTTACACCACTAGTGAAATCATCAAGTCGACCGAAATGGCAACGTTTGCCAAAGAAAAATGTCTTTTTTTATCGCTCGGCATTACACCAGAATCATTATGTACTTAGCTTTGCATTCTCATTTGACAAGGAGGAGGACGTTTATCAGTTTTCAGTCACATCACCTTACAGTTACTCTCGCATGCAGTCATATCTTAATGTTATCGATGGCAGACAAGGCGCAGATAAACGTTTTGTTCGCAGTGTACTAACCAAGTCTTTGGTAAGCTTTTCAATTATTAACGTATGTATACAAATATGTATGAAATTCTTGGTTCTAGCAAAATCGTAACGTTGATTTGTTGACAATCGATCACATGACAAACAAGCCCAAGACTCTGAATAGAGTCGATCGAAATTTCATACGTGTTATAGTAATCCTGTGCCGTTTACATTCGTGTGAAGCGCCAGCATCGTTTATGTGCCAAGGTCTAATTGAGTTCCTTGTCGGCAATCATCCTATTGCTAATGCTCTTCGTCAAAATTTTGTTTTTAAAATCGTACCAATGGTAAATCCAGATGGTGTATTTTTGGGTAACAATCGCTGTAATCTAATTGGGCAGGATATGAACCGGACCTGGCATATAGCTACGGAGTTTTCACATCCTGAGCTGTTTGCAGTTAAGAATATGCTTAAGGAATTGGATAATTCAGATGTGAGATACGTGTTACAGTAGAAAACAAAAAAAATAATTTCTTTCAATCCGCACTTGTTATAGACGTATCAAATAGATTTCGTAATGGATTTGCATGCCAACAGTAGTCTACATGGTTGTTTTTTATATGGCAATACCTACGAAGATGTTTATCGTTATGAGCGTCATTTGGTTTTTCCACGACTTTTTGCAAACAACGCCACTGACTATGTGCAAGAAAACACTATGTTTAATGCGGATGAGCGTAAAGCTGGTTGCGCGCGACGGTTTTTTTGTGAACGACTTAGTGATACGGTGAATGCGTACACTGTGGAGATATCCATGGGTGGCCACTACCTGAAAGACGGCAAAACAATTGCGTTATATACCGATGATAGTTGTATGTGCAATTTTTGTTGACGTAATGGATATAATAACTCAAAGTGTATTTTTCAGATTATCGTTGTGGACGCAACTTGGCGCGTACATTTCTTCAGTATTATCGCTTTATTAATGTACTTCCGATTTCCATGGCGCCAGAGTTGATGCTAAAAAAACGCAATAGACCACACACACACCGGTCCCGAGCACGTTCCAAGTCTCGGTATGAGGTTAAACCACGACCAAAAACAACACGCTGTTATGCTCCAATTTCGTATACCAATCTAAGTATTTGTTATGATTCTGGCGGAGGTTCTTCAGATGAAGGAGGATTTTCACCAACTCGCAATGTCGCGCCTGGTAGCAGTCACTTCAGCGGTTATCGCAAACATCGATGTGGTCCAGGCTACTCTTCGGCTGTTGTTGTGGGTCATGATCAATACTCCTTATTCGCACTAAGACCACCAAAATCTGATATTCAGCAATGTACCAATGCGCGGGGAAGCCGAACTGTCAAATCGGGTTTGGATAAAACTACAAGTGGTAATGTCGAAGTGTCACTGAATGTGCCACCAAAGCCATATTTATCAATCATTGATTTAAATCAACTAACACGCAGCAGTTTGCATAGGTCAAGTAGCTTGGATGCCGAAAAACATTGATTAAATTTTGTCAAAAGTTTTTAATAAATTTAAACAAATAATATAGGAGCCCATCTAATTCAAAACAAAAAGGATTATATACGTTGTGTTTTGTACATAAAAATCGTCGTGCTGTTCCATAATCTAACAGTTATACGGAGAAACCTTCTTTAATCCGCGGTATACAATATAAAACGCCTTATGGCGGTCGAACCCACCGCTAAATAAAAAAATTTCATAGAATATTTTCTAATTTAAATTATTAAATCTTCAAAATGCAACCACCCCCAACGACGCAGGAGTAAATCACGTTTTAGCATCAACGGCTCCCCGACCATAAGGGTATAATCCCATTCATCTGATATATGCATATTAATTTATACGTATGTGCTTAGATGTGTATATGTATATACTATACAATTTTTTTTATAAACATTAGCAGCAGGCAACACGTGGTTTCTTTCATATTTTCGACCACCAGAGAGCACACAAGTTTTTTTTGAGAAATTTATGAAATTTTTCAAAAACGTTTAAGGACATTCTGTTTTGCAGAGTTTATTACAAAAAAAAACTGTGCGAACAAGCAAAAAGTTATTATTTTTATTGCAGTAAAGTGAAAAAAACTACTAATGTTGCCTAGCTTAAGTGGCACCTGAACATAATGCGTGTTTATGTCATATGGAAGCAGACTACCAATTTAGACTTTAAATTTGTTATCATTAAAAAACAAATCAAGTGTGGATTTAACAATGTAGTTAAATGATAAGAAGTATTCTAAACTGGATAAACTTAATAAGCAGAATAATTTGACATCAGTTTTTTTTAGATTGTTGAATGATTGACGATTCTTTTCTTTAAAAAAAAACATTGAATAGGGTTTGTAATTGCAACTGTACTCAAAGCATGCAAGATGAAATTGTAAATTTTTGAGTATTAAGTTTATCAAGGCTAAGATATACATACATACATATGTGTGTAAATAAAAACAAACATTGAAAACAATCAATCAAAACCTGGCGATTATGTGCGATACGGAAGATATGTGAAAAATAAGTAGAGAAAAAAAATGTGACAAGTAACAATCAGCAGGTATAAGCAAAATGATATTTTTTATGGCCGCAATATACACAAACAATTTGCACATGTATTTTTAGGTTTCATTAACACAAATCTTTCAAAGAAAATACAATTTAAGGTTGTTTTACTTGTTTCGTTGTAGTAGCATTACTTCAAATCAACTATATCTCTTTTATTTGGCTTCACTTTTTTTTAGTATTCGTTTTTTAATATTTTCCGTTGGGCACTCTCAATTAAATTGTTTGTCCAAAACCTCAAGCAGCCGTTCTAACCAGTTCTTAGAACAACAAACACTGCAACGCGACAGATTAGTATGAATGACTAAGAAGGCTTAACGGTTTATATTGATTATTTGTTTCACTTTGAATGTATAATAATATTTACTTGCTTTCGCACTTTAGTTTTTTCAGAAACGCAATTACAAAACAAAATTTCTTTGTCGTCAACTTCCAGGAAAATAAACTATTTTTTGATCCAAATGTTTGACAACTCTGCTGTTTGACAGATGATACAATTATCACAGTGTTACCAACTTTCAAAACTGTTTCCCCCTAAACACAAACCAAAAACCCCGAAAAACCATACAATTTCTAGAAAATCAATTTTCGAATTATTTAATTTTTCTGTCTAAACAATTGAAATATTCATGAAAAAAAAAATGTACGCTGAACGGTGATTAGACAGCTTTGCGTCGTGAGATTTTTACGTAAAAAACAAACTATCCGCGGGAGCCACGAACGACACACGACCAGTCAAACCAACGGTAAATAAAAATGGTTAAAAATCTTTTTAAATTTTTTGTCAGTTACTTTTCCAGTAGTTCACACACAGATACTCACACACTCACTCACTCTCATAATCATCATTCAAGTAGCCCAAGGGACAAAAAACGATAAATTTTTTAACGTCCACAAAACGTCCGAAAACGAGCTCGAAAACGAATGTTTTACGGATAAAAATCGAACATATCAAAAAATGTCCGCAAAATGCTCGCAATAGGATTTACAAACGAACCTAAAACGGATTCGGATGAAAAAATATTCGCAAAACATTCGCATATTGTTCGTAAACGGATTGCAAACGAAAGTTTTGCGGACAAAAGACGATCATTCACAAAACAATCGGAAAATGTTCGTAAACTGATTACAATCGAAAGTTTTTCGGTTAAAAAACGAGCATTCTCAAAATATTCGCAAAATGTTCGTAAAATAACTCAAAAACGGATAAAAAGCGAGCATTCGCAAAATTCTCACAAAATGTTCAGATTCAGAAACGACGAGTTTGAACAAAAATGTTTCAAATAAATAAAATTTATCAAATATCAAATGTTTTTATGTTGCCAGCTGTAGCTCTGAGTTTAGTGTGTTGGACTGTGAAACCGAAGGTATGAGGTTCAAACCCCAGCGGCACTAGAATTTAAAAGTTTATTATGTTAACGTGTATCAATTTAATTGTTGTTAATAATTAAAAATAAAGATATTAAATTAGCAAAATTATAAAAAAAAGTTAACCGGATTGGTAATAAAAAAAAAAACAATATATTCTTTCCTTAATATTGTTTCTATTTTTGAATTTTACAATTTTTTATTAGGCGAATAAACTGGGATTGAAACGAAAAAAAGTTATTACTCAACCCGACAAAGGTTCGTAAACGAGTCCGTAATAGGCTCTCAAAAGTTCCGTAAAAGGGTCGCAAAAGATTCCGAAACAATACGAAAACTAGTTCGGAAACGATACGAAAACGAGTCCTAAAACGATACGAAAATGATTCCCAATTGTCTGTTTTCGACTATCGTAAACGAAGTTTTCGTGCACACAAACTGAACGACTGATGATTAATTTTCGTATCGTTTTCGGATCCATTTACGATAGTTTTGTCCGGTTGAGTTTCGCAAAACGTTCGTTTACGATATCGTTAACGAGTATTTTGCCCACTGGGAGTCTCGGCAAAATTTGGTACCTCTACAATCATAACAATAAGTGCGATTGAGAGGGAGGATAAGCCCCTAAATAAGTAAGTGTGAGCGAAACGACAACCTTTTTCATCAAAAAACGAACACGCACACGAACAAAACCCGAACGTTTCGATAGCCGACGAGACTACCTTTAGTAGTTGTATCATGGTTCAAGTGACGGGGTTCTATATAAAAACATAAGGCATCTCCAATCGGGGAGGTTTTCTTGTTCTTCCACTTCTGCCGACACTCTGCCGACGTCGGCGACACTTTTGCGTCAAATGGCCCGTTTGCGTTTCTCAACCAATTGAAGGTGTACCACCTCATGCTACCTAAAATTTCAAGCGAACTTGCGGCACTTGATTTCCATTATCGGTTTAACAGCGTTGTTACCCCCCTCTTACCTAACTGTAAATCATCAGGGTCTCACAATTCCACTCTTTAGCCCTGTTAAAATTATGTTGACCTTTCAACGTTGCCAGATGTTCTTTGCGTTTTTATTAAAAAAAAAATTCGCCAATTAAGTAATGGCTCGTTACTGAGTTGGTCGTGAACACCTTTATTATAATAATAACAAAGTTTAAAAAAAAAACCCTAAAAATACACCTAAAAACATAGCACCCCTAAAAAAAACCCATTCAACTCAAAAACCCCCTAAATTTAGGGTGAAAACCCCCAAGCTGGCATCCCTGAATTATCATTAAATTTTATGTTATTCAGTAAATTTATGGCAACAAAAGAGAACAGTGAGGGCCAACTCAATAAGTCGCAGTACATGCCAGCTCAACGTCGCTTCGAGTTGCACGGGCACTTGGGCTAAGTCAATGTGGGTGACACCCCCAAAATCGGCGGTGGGTAACCTTTTTTTTGACGGCTACCGAATACAAATTTAAGTGCTCACGGCCATTTCGTGTTCTCAAAGTGTTTTGCAACACTCAATCTCAACAATTTTTCAATGACCTTGAAACTGGAATTAAAAACCCAATGACTCTAAGACTGTAAAAGTTAAAGCAAACAGTTTTACGTTTTGAAATTCAAAAAAACAAAAACTTTTTCCGCTTTCAGTATAATTTTTATTGACCTTTTTTTCAGCTATTTTTTTAAAGTTCTGGAAAACCTCTGCTAGCTCCGAAATAAGTATTTTTAACTGAACTGGCCATACATACATGGGCCATGTGGATTTCAAGAGATTCGCCAGTTAGAGATTTGCGAGTGTACTGATTTATGGCACACTAATATTTGAAGTGAAGATACGCTAGTTGATTTAGTCGAAAAAGTTGGTGTAAAAAAAAGTTATCTTACTAAATTTGAAAAGTGTATACAAAAATTAGTATTGTTACGGTTAAATTGTCATAAATGAACTAATCAACATTTTTTATGGTTTTTCGTTTGGCGTGAAATTAAATAACAACCATTGTTAAAGAGTTTAAATTGGAGAATGTGAAATTTTTATGTAGTTTGCTCACTCCTATTTAAGAACTTTTAGAAACTAGTGTGGATTTTCTAATAAAATGATAATAAAACGTCAATTTTTTTGGATGCTGATTGCTTATTATATAAATAGAATTATTGCAGAAAAGTCGCACTTCTCTGCGTCCGTCGTATCAATGATAAAACTGCATCTGATAAGAGAGCAGCTAGTTTCGAGAACCACTGATTATGTAGAAAAATTGCAAGATAAAATTAATTTGATACAAGAGTAAGTGTTAAGGATAAAATATTAACTCAATAATGATTAGCAGGCTCGAGGTCAATTTTGATACACCAAATTTGTAATCAAAAGTTTTGGCAGTTTTAACAACAAACAATATTGCAAGAACTAGCTCAAAAGCTAGCAGCAGGCAGATCGTACAGCTGTTTCGGGAGTTGCCAAACTCCTTCATCAGCGATCTTTGCTTAACGATGAACGGATTATCAGCACTCCTCATACGTTTTTCTTGATAAACTGCATGAGAATTGCAGGTTATCAAACGAAAAACCCTGAGAAATGCTGCTTCGATCATCGCCTTGCAATATTGTTTTTGTTGTGGGCAACAAACAGCGGTGGCCCACAACAAAAACAATATTGCAAGGCGATGATCGGGCAACAAACAGCGGTGGCCCACAACAAAAACAATATTGCAAGGCGATGATCGAAGCAGCATTTCTCAGGGTTTTTCGTTTGATAACCTGCAATTCTCATGCAGTTTATCAAGAAAAACGTATGAGGAGTGCTGATAATCCGTTCATCGTTAAGCAAAGATCGCTGATGAAGGAGTTTGGCAACTCCCGAAACAGCTGTACGATCTGCCTGCTGCTAGCTTTTGAGCTAGTTCTTGCAATATTGTTTGTTGTTAAAACTGCCAAAACTTTTGATTACAAATTTGGTGTATCAAAATTGACCTCGAGCCTGCTAATCATTATTGAATTACTTGTATAGGTCGTAAAAAAACACTTTTTAAATAAAATATTAACACTGAAATGTAACTTTTTATCAAAATTGGCTTTTGTAAATTGCAGATCTTTGACTCAAATGCAAAAGGATTATTCCAAATCTCAAATTGATCCTGAAGCTTTTTTGGCAAATCCTTTGAACGCCTATTCACTTATTAGGCATATGCATAATGATTGGACCAACTGGCAATTGTACATGGAAGAGATCGTTGGCCAAGGTTATTTTTCAGAATGTATGTGTAATATATTAAAAATTCAGCTTTTTATGTTCTTTTCAGACGAAATATTAGAAGTAGGAAAATTAATTGAAACTATACCGACACGCGTAGAAGTCACGAAGTCTCTCGAGGCACTGGAAAGAATTCAACAAGTCTACAATTTAAGAATTGAGGATTTCTCTAATGGTGTGGTTCAAGGACAGTATTATGGGTATTTATGAATATTTTTCAAATAACTAATCATGTTTTATGCACAATTTAGTCACAAATTTACAGAAATCGAAAGTTTTACAGTGGGTTTGCATTACTTTCATAAACATGACTACTCACAAGCTGCTGAATGGTTTAAATTGACCACGAAACAGTTCAATAACAATTTCAGCGACGTGTTCGAATATCTGGGTATGAGTCGTGCTAGAACGTATCTTATGTATGCAAGAGCATTATTAAATCAAGGTAATTTAATAATTTGCTTGTTTTGAATGATGAGTGTATCGATTTTATTGGTAGATCGGCAAGTGGAGGCTCTTAAAGTTGTTAAAGACGGATTATTCATAGAGCCACAAAATGCCAAGTTGCTGCGTCTACAAGCTGATATCCAAATACGATTGAGAACGGCATTTACTAAACCAATCAAGGTGCTTAAGTGACATACATATTTTTAATGATTTTTCACGCTTATGTCATTTTTACCTAATTCTTGATAATTGTCAGGCATCAATTTGTTACATTTTCATTTAAAACTCATATATGAACAATCAATGTTCTTTCAGCCATTTAAAAAGAAATTAAGCTTTATCAAGGAACTTTGCCGAGGCGGCTTTCATCAGCCATCTCGATTGACTTGTCGCCATAGCAAAATAAATTCGCCGTTTTTACATTTGGCACCTTTTAAAATTGAGGAATTGCGCCACGATCCACTTGTGGTTCGTTTTCATGATGTAATCTATTCAGGAGAAATATATCTATTAACGAATATTGGCCGATCACTTATGAATGTTACTAGTCCAGAGGTCCCTTTCACTTACTCCCAGGTTTTTCTTAAAAATAATCACTCTTCTACGACGTATCGTGTTAATCGTCGTGTTAATGACATGTTGGGAGCTCATTTAAGCAACTCCGACGGTTTCAAACTCATCAATTATGGGTTGGGTGGGATGTTAAGTTTTTATTAGTTTAGTTTGAAATTTGTAAACTTAATACTAAATTTTATTGGCATTTACAGATTACGCAAAATTTTATCGAATCGAGTTCACATGCGGGAACAGTATTATTTTACGTAAGTTTTTATTAAACTTTTTTTTCCTAATTTTCGTTTGTAAAAGGTGATAATTATTAGTTAAGTGACGTTCAGCATGGCGGAGCAATGGTTTTACCTAATTTAAAGACTAAAATTCATCCTGTGAAAGGCAGCGCACTCCTTTGGATGAATTCCAGAAACAAGGAAACATTCGATTCGATATTCGCTTCTATGGTTTGTCCAGTAATTGTTGGCTCAAAATGGGGTATTGAATTTAGGTTAGAGTTTAAATGCGAATCTTTTAATAAAATTTATATTTTCAGTTATGATCAAGGATATTTATTCAGATGGCGAATTTATCGAGGAGCTTAACTGATGTAAAAAAAAAATAGTTATTCAAAGAGTTTCTTACGTTCCTATACATACATAAATTAAAATGCTTACTTGTTTCACCTGGAAATTTCAATTGAGTGTTTATTATTTATAAGTCAAGTTAAACGTCAGAGCTCAATTGAGAAATGTAATGTTTATTGCTTAAAGTCCGTCCTTTGACTCTCTCTTTAATGCACTTAAGTGGCGTGTCCGTTGTAAATAAAGTTTCAACTAGTGATGTTTATATAGAAGTGTTTATGTGTTCATGTGTGTGTTTGTTTTAATCGGTTTGGCTTGAAGCGATTTGGGTTGCAGCATTTCTGCGTTGTCTCTCCCGCCTGAAGCGCGGAGCTCAGATTGATTCCTAATCGAGGTTTGACTTCAGTAACGTTGCGTAAACACGCAACAAATTCTAGTCACAAATAAACGCATACATGACACAACGAGGGTCGATTGCTCTCAGTTCACTCATCTCATTTCTGTTGTGGCCAACTTGCTGGCAGCTGTTACGAAGTTGTTCGCCACATTTGGTGGTCATAGTCAACGCTTGCCAGGTTCTATTGTGTCACTGCGAGGCGCCTTTATTTTGATTTTCAGTACTTGGGTCATGTGATGTGGTTTGTACAATAGCAAGGGTGATACATTGGTGTCTTTATGGAGGCTGATTTTACGGCTTATGCTAGCTGTAGAATATTGCATTTGCATTTGATTTTACATGAATACAGGAATTGAAATGTTTTTTTAATAAGCCTCCATGTCGCATTTAATTTGAAAGGTATGATAAGTAAGGTTTTGTTGGATGTTTCTGGATATTAATTTGTATATAGATTGTGACAATTTAGGTGGGTTAAATACTTTAGATCTCACTTTGAAACATCTGTTTTCAAGTTCATTGAGTGAAGCAACACACGCTTGTAAAGTCAAGAAAGGAACAAACAGATCCACTACATACAACTGCTGTCGTCATCTCTAACGTATGCGACAAGCCTTAGCTAAGTTGACAGTTTCAACTTTTGTGTTCAAACTTCTTCCGTTGAATGGCGCGTCGCCTGCCCTTTTATGCACACAGACACGTAGTTCAGGTTTGTAAACTTATCCTCCTTTTTCAAAAAACTCTTTTTGTGTAAAGAAATGTCGAACAGCTTCAAAACTTTTCATTGTACTCAGTTTTTATTTTGTCCCTACTTTTATGTACCCTTCTTCTTCTATCTTTATGAATACATATTTGATTTTCAATTACCAAATATTATTAAATACATCAACATTTCCTAATTTGTAGCGATTCAAATTGAATACACTCCATTCGGATCTTCTTTTGGGACAATAACTTTAATAAACAATCTTAATCTCTTAATTTTAAGTTTGAGTAGGTGATATGATATTTGGAGTGAAACCAAAGTTTCGTATTTTACTGATGTTATTTGTGTTTTCTTCTACTGTTGAAAAGGTCAGACATTGTCAGTTAAATGTTCATGTCTGAACGTTTCGTTGTAGTTATAGTTTTTATTTGTAGTAAAGGTGTCAATGGACTGTAAAAAATCATGACAAAGACATTTAAATGTATTTCACCATCTCTATTTATTCTAGAGTTTGGATGAAAAATATGTTTGTTTTAATGTTTTACAGCTGCTTTATCAGCATCTAGTTACCCAAAAATTATTATTAGCTTTTACATCTATTTGTAATGAACTGAGATATGAAAAAGGATAATTACCTGTTTAATAGCACAATTAGAAAGCTAAGACTATAATTAATAATTGACTCTAAGTGCGTGAATTAAACAGCATTTAGCACTAAAAAATCTTTAGCGTTTTTTTTTTAATGGTCGCCGTTATAAATTACTAAATAAACAACTAACAAGATAGGATATGAATGACTTTATTGCTGAAAATCGCACTTGATTTATTGTCAATTTTGCACGGCCACTCAGCCCAAAGCGTTTTCAGAGAGAATGGCCTAAGCCCAAAACTTAACACAAATAAAATCTTCAACTACGGTAGCAAATATGATTTGTGACTTGCTACGTGGCAAACATTTCAAACTTCTGACTCCCACACAAGCAAGCGCATCCTTAGTCAAACATACCGTACATACAGAAGACCATGAAAAAAAGAACGAAACCAAAATAACAAATATGGAAAAAATCACGCAACAGGATATTGAAACGTCACACATATGCTACGAGTGTGGCTTACCCCCAACTCTAGCCTTCGTAAAACGTTCACGAACGTTGCACGTACGCAGAAAGCAAAAGGAAATCATAAAAGTTCATGGTATCTGAATTTTTCGCCGCTGACAGAATAAAAGTGCAACTTCATTCGCGAGGCATTAAAACTGTCAGTTGAAATGCCAAAAAGTTGAAAAATACAAACATGAGGAAAGGTCAGGAAGCACACATGGCAACACCTTAGCACATGATTTATTTTCGTACGCAGCATAGTACAGTAAATTACAATGGTATCGAATGAATAGATTCCCGTCAGCCAACAAAGTAATGTATGCTATTCAATGCCAGCAGAATGTTACGAGTTTATTGAACACATTTGGAATAGTCATAACAGACAAAGTAGGAACAACACGAACACTCAGAAGTTTTAACGATTGATCTTTAATTACAATAAGAAATAATAATTATGATAAATAAAAAAATATAAAGTGGTCTGGCAAAATTAAAAGTTACAAAAGTCTTTTTAAAAAGTGAAAGTGATGTGAAAAGTAAAGTTTTGTTTTCATTGAAAAAGTAAGCGAACTTAGGAGAACACATTATGTAAACAACTAGCTACCCTCAGCGTATCTATTACCCTCTGTGGACAGTATTGAGGTTTCTATTCATGTGTCAAATCCATTAACCTGCTGTTTGCTTTTCTACGCTAAATAAAGTAAAAGTGCTTGACCAATACACCAACGAAATTTGATATTTTTGTTAAATTGCGTTGTACACTTGAAAGAGAAAGCCATTGCTGCTTATGTATGCCATCCATCTTTTAACAAACTGAAAAAAAAGACCAAGAAAGAAGCGATAATGTGAGTAGAATCATACATAGAAACAAATAATATAAAAATAATATGTTAAATATTAAAATATTTAAGTACAAACGTAGAGTATTTCGACATAGCGACTATATTTGTGTTTGTATTTTTATCTATTATTAAAATATTTTAATAGAGATCTATAATGTGTTATGACTATAATGAAACCAACTACGTATTTCGATATCGACTAGTGATTTATTTTATTTACCAATTTTTCACTAAATTCACATTTTTAAAGTTAACAAAGTTAACAAAATTTCCCCTGATGTAGCCAAACTGTTATTTGGTCCCTTTTAAATGATACCTGAAGGGGCTAGCTCACGAAAACTGTGTTATTTTGATTGAGATACCTCGATGCCGCTATTGTTAGCTTTCTCAACATGTTAACTCTAAACATCATAATTTCGTTCTCGTGAGAGTTAGTTAGGATTACTGCGCATGCCTTCATTGCCCCTTCATTTTGTCGTACATTACAGTACTGCTCTTTGCACGTGTATAAGCCTTTGTATGCTTGCATGAGTGTGTCAGTATATACATACATATGTATGTATATACCTTACGCATCTACCAATCTACCTGCAGGTAGCGTTAACGCCCCTCCGTGTACCAACCGTGTTCGCCAAAAGTTGCGTATATATATACCTGTTCGCTTAGGAGTTGGGTTCCGTTTATGCTATGTGACATCTTGAAGGAATAGCAATGCCGTAGGATCTCTCGCTCACACGCTTATGAACAGCTGTGTCGTCGTACTTATGTATATAGCAGCACCTGCTAAATTCTTCGGTCTTTTTGTCATTTGTTTCATTCCGAACGGTTCGTGTTTAAGCGTGTTTATTGCATTGCCGCACATCACTGTCTCGTGTGCTTTCGTCCTCTTTTTTATTGCTGTTAAATCTTGTAGCGTTGCTTGCGCTCTGCTTTCTTGACGTTATTGTGTCGTATTTTATGTACATATGTATGTATATGTAGTTATGTATACACTCGTGTAAATAAAACCACAAGTAACGCTTGCTTTGTTTTTTGTCTATGGCTTTTACATACAGACACTCTTGCTTACTCATTTTCTCTTATGTACAGCAGCGTTACGACTGCTCGTTCGCACATTTACCGTTAAGGTGTGCAAGTGTTGGCAGCCAACCAAAGCAGAGCACCTTTTTTAGTGGCATATTTTCTTGTTGCTTCTGCAGCTTTTTTGAATTTCTCGCAGTGGCCACCTTGACTTTCACTTGGTTGGTTGACTAGGCGAACGAGAGAATACGTGAGTAAACGAGTAAAAGTGAGAAAAAGAGATAGGAAGAGAAAGAGAGAGAGAGAGAGATAAGAGAGTTAGTGTGAATAAAACAGAAAGAGGGAGCAAAATCATTCATACATATGTAAATATACTTAGGTGTACGGCAAGGTAGATGTGGGCGTATACGTAATTTATATTCAAATAATGTAGTGCTTGCTAAAAATGATCACACATACGACATGGTAGTACCAATTTTGTATATGACTTGTTCTTTATTAGTCAAATAATAAAAAAAAATGAAATGATGCTTTCTTTTTGCTTCGCAAAGAAAATTTTATTTCATATATGTAACTTGAATTCAGCTGTTATCTAGCACTGAAGAATGTGTTGACTTGTGTGTATCTATGTATTTGTAGGGTACTCTTCAAAATGGCGTTGAAGTATTTCTGTAGAAGCTGTGTGTTTGTTTATCTCCTCCCTGTGTTCGCTGTTAACATTTTAGGTAATTGTGCGTACTCCGTGCCCCTATTTACACACATCTATATAGATGTGTATGTACTGTATGTGTAATCACACGAATACGAAGTTCGTTCGTATGCTTCGGCAGTCGAGATGATTTTTTTAAGCTTTCTGTAGATGCTGGTGTTATCATCTTTAGGTAAATACATGTAAGGTTGAAGCCGAGAGACTCCACCTATGTGCAGGTGCGTCTTCCATGAGTCTGATGAAGACTGAGGTGGTGGTGGCGCACGTGATTTATTTCAGCCAATGATTGCATGTCTAACCTGCGCGGTAGGTGTGACATTACGTTGGCGCTCACTTATATGGATTGTCATTTTTCTCTGAGCAAGTGTCTGCAGAATTGAAATGACGAAGTGAACTCGCTAAATAAATACTAACTTGTTTCTTTGAAAGATTTTTGGTAAAGAATATTTAAAAATATTAAATATCATTACAGCTTTTGTGGATATTTTGGTTATATATGGTATAAATAGATACTTTTTTAATTAGACCTTTGTCGAAAAAAAGTGCTTCTAACCAAGTCAATTCCATTGTGGTGTATGAGTGTCCAGAGAATATATAATTTATATAGTTTTTACTGGTACATAGTCTCATTTCGTTCTCAGCAGCCAACCGAACGCTTCGGAACTAAGCCAACAATGCATTACTGTTTATGCCACGTCGTTTTGTCTCATTTTCATTCTGTTTCACTTTCTTCGTGCTCTTGCTCCTGTCGCTGTCGGTGCCAGCAATTTCTTGTGTTTGCGTCGCTTCGTGTCAGTGTCCTTGTTAGGGCACAAACGATTTTTTCTTCAAGATAAAATCGATGAAATTTTATAGCAATTTAATATGACCTTCGTGGCTTATATTACATATTTGACGTCAGTTTTGTTTTGTTTTTTTTTTTTTTTTTACATTTGCCTAGCTTGTGCAACTATATTTAAATTTAAATGTTGTCTGTTTCGAAATTAGCATACACATATTTTTAATTACCATTGATAATTCAAAGAAAGGAGCCTAATAGTTTCATCAGAATTTCGTTGTAGACGTTCGTTACAGATTCTCCGAATAAATTCGGTTTCCACCTAATACCAAACACATTAAATAATAATTAGTTTTTTTTTCTACAGATATTAATTTTTTTTGGTTGTAATTGAAGTTACTGAAAATTAAAAAAAAAAAAAAAATTGTTCTAGATTCGATGAAATTCTATTAATAGAGGATCCTTTATATTTGCAATTTATTTAATTTATAACTAAATAATGAACTTTTACCAATTTTGTTAATTCTTGAAATTGCTATTATGATCTGTTTTACGATTAATTTTTATCACCTAATAATGTGAATATTCCAAAATGCAAGTATCTAACATTTGGAGGGGATGGATGGAAATATATAAACTTCTAAATTGAGGTCGTTTGTCATCTTTAAGACTCTTTCGATGACTTTTATAAATATATTTTATCATCATGATACATATAAAAATATTTTATATAAGGCCATACTGAAAATTGTATACTATATTAACTCGTTTTATCCTACTGATTAAGAATATATATTCTTTATGTAGTCGAAAATGTCTCCTTCGACGTGTTATAAACTTCAAGTCAAAATTACAATTGTATTCACTGCGTAAAGAGCATAAACATGAACGAAATTGTAATCGGTTGTAGAATGAATGTGTCTCAATACCAACAATTTTCAAACCCTAGAAGGGGTACCTCTAATGGAGTCTTAAAAGATTTCAAATTTTCATATGAGAATGATTTCGTTTCTTTACCAATTCGCTTGAAACTTTGAATTTATGTTGTTTGTCATAATTTGTCAGGGAATACATATGTTTATGTATTAAATTGGCTAGTGACCAACATTTAGACAACATAAAGTGAATACAGGAATAATCAGGACAACAAGAGAAGTCGGTTGAGACATGTTCGTCCGTCTGTCCGTCCTCACCAATGGTTCTCGGAAACTAAGAGCTAAAGACTTGAAGATTAGACTCGTAAAGTCCGGCAGCCATTTAATTTCATTGGGTTTGTGCCATGCCCATTACTTTTCACTCGCCCTATTCCACAAAGTTTTTTGAAAGCCTATAACATGAAAGTGAAATGAAATGAATGAGAAGTGAAAAAAACTTGAACATTGGATGGTAGACTCAGTATCCACAGCCCATAAATATGGGGTACTGAAAATTTTTCATCTCTCCTCATTTTCGTTTCAAATAAGTTTTATATAAAAAAGGCTGTCTGATAAAAAATTTAAAAGATAGGATACTTTGTATGTATACTCCCACCAATCCTTTGTCTGGACAACAAAGAAAATTTTGATCGAAATTACAGATCGCTAGCTTCAAAACTTTGGAACGGATAGTTTATACTTCTAAATAGAGACATTTATACAAGCTTCACAGAAATTCTGTGATTTTTAAATCTCAGACACCTTTATTCTATATCTTTGTATAGATACATAATGTATGCTCACTGTTTCTAGAAATGATAAAACCATTACTTTTTCATAAAAGCATCATGTGAGCTTGTTGATATTAAGTACAATATCGAACAACGATGTATTACAACAATTGACATTTGTCTCGTTGTTTCGATGATATCGTTTGATATTATAGGCAGATACATATACATATATAAATTTGCTTCTCTTTTTATTTTATCACAGTAGATAAGTTTGTAAATAAATAAATAATAAAAATAATTTTATTTTTAAAATTGTATTACTAGTTTCATTTCTTGTGGATTAAGTTGTTATTTAGAACCCAATTCTTCACAACCATCACTTGTGCCGTATTCTACTTTCAGTGCTGCAAACATATTCAAAGTAATTATCTTCATTTGTACCCATCAGTGTGTTTTTCTGTTCCTTTTTATCACTCTCGAGTAGTTTTAGGGTTAAACATTGCGAACGTGAACTCGAGTTGAGGTGAAGTCTTCACCGAGAAGGATGTTATCTGTTTGAACTGTACTTTTGAATTGTTGTGCGTATGACGGTTTATTTATCTTTAAGATTTTCTTCTCACTGTTCAAGTTTTGACTTACAATTTTTTCTAGTTCTTGTTTGAATTATTGCTTCAACAATGCGTCAGTCTGGCTTTCGGATTGCGGTTATGTTTGTCTCTGTCCACTTCGGTCCACTTTGCTTCTTTGGTTTTTTTGTCGCGTTTCTCTCTTGGGGTTGCTTCTGTTGGCAGCTTGGTCGAGTGTACGTGAATGACACACGTATTATATCCGTCGGTGACTTTGTGTCTCTCGTTAAGTGGAAATTGTAGTTTTTCTTACTTAGCTGTGGGACATCATGCATTCGTTCGCACATACTACAGTGCTTTTTAAAATCATGAGTCACTTTAGCTTTTACATTAAAACAATTCACGTAAGTAAAGTTCTTGTTGCTTGATTTTTTCCATCGAGTATTAAAGAATTAGTTAAAGTTATCGTAAATTGCCATACAGATTCTGAAGTCTGCAAATGTTTAATTACGATTAATTTTTTTTTTGTCTATTGAACGGCTTGCTTATAAAAACTTTACTTAATTACGGATCATAGTCACTAAGGGCATTAAACAATTACTACGACTACTCCTTTATTTGAATATCATTACCTAACCTCTTTTTGCTGAAAACACTTTTCCATTTTCAGTAGCATTAATTTAATTTGTCACAGTTTACGAGAATCTGAGGACCACAAAGAACTTCTCTCAGCCGTGCCTCATGTGAAGTCCTGCTCATGGAGCTTCGGACAGTATACACTTTACACTTAAACCGCAAACGAAGTAACGGGAAAAAGAACAAAATTCAGCAAAGACAAGGAAAACAACCAACGTCATGCTTTTCACTTCCGATTTGACTACGCCGGAAGTTACCTGCTGGTGCCACTGCCTTTGCCACTGTCACTGCTGGTTTGCTATGTTCTGCTTGTACTTTTATTGTCACACCATTTTTTTGTTTTTGTTCGTTCTTCTATTCTTAAGTTTAAAAGGTTGCCTGTCAGAGGCTGTCCCATGTGGCCGGTACTAGATTAAATTGGCATCTTTTGTTTTAGTAGAGTCGAAGTAACTTTGTTTCTTTCTCTATTTTCGCCAATTGTGTTCTTTCTAATGAACGCACATACATGCTCGAGCTAATGCTATATTTTTTAAAAATCCGTGTAGTGTCTTGTCGGTCTTTAAATAATCGAGTACCGACACCTTTATAAATAATGTATCCCAATTTGTGTGTATGCAAACACCAATTTTCTAATGTAATGTAAGTAAGTTACGGAAGAGGTTTGAAGAGTGACTGACCTATTAGCTTGTGGCCCTACAATTTTCTCATCCCTTTATTTTCCAGGTACCCGTTTTTCCTTCATTTATACTTTCTTTAAATTTTTTCTTACTTTTATTTTTTAATTTATTTTTTTTAAATATATCTGTGTTATTACACAGAACTGTTTTTTCCCCGAACCATGCTACAAGAAAAGTTAAGACAGGAGCAAACACAGCTAAAGAGCAAAGCAACTAAAGTAAACGATTAAAATATGCACAACACGGGTAAACATATTTTCGAGAAGCAAATATCCTTAAGGACAAGAAAATTCACGAGCGCATGAAATGTGTTTAAAATATTGTAAGAGGCAGGCGACGAGTTCGACTGTACGGCATACACAAATGGAATTGGGGTACTTGTGGCACGTAGCAAAAGTGAGACAACGTGTCGTCTGGGTGCAAGAAAAACAAGATTCCAACTACAGAAATTCCACATGGGTACAGAACACAGCGAAAGGTAAATAAATACTGTGTACCATGAGTACGTTCAATTTGCCAACTTGAAAAGAGCGCTGTGGCTGATGTTGGTATGGCAGCATCTAAGTAGACTTTTTGGAAAAAGACACAAGCGCGCACACACACATTCAACAATGCAGCATCGTGTACACTTCAGTTAAGATACTTTACAAGGATTAAAGAGTCACTCAAGTTAAATGCATTGAAAATGAAGTAAAAGAAGCGTATAAATGTTGCGTACTGAAGAAACCCAAGGAACCAATCTTGGAACACCTTAGATAGGAATGGTTCGGGAGTTGATTATTTGTATTTTTTGCAACTTTTTTTTTATTTTTAATTTGATTCGAGTTTATTTAATTTTTGTATGCTTCTTTGCTTGTTCGAGCAAGTAAGAAAGATGTTGTTGATTTAGCGGTATTTAAATTGAAGAGAATTAGTAGCATTAAGTGATGAAGCTTCGTTGAGGGTTTTCTACGGATTTGTGGTTGCTTTAGTATTATGTGAATTAAGATACAAATTCATGCTTGCTATTTAATGGAGTACTTGTTTTTTTTTAAATTCGTAAAAAACCTATTGCCTTTTACTGAGTTTTGAGATTAAATATCTAAGTGGTAAGAAGTGATCTTCTGTCTCGTTTAATGTGCAAATATTTTAAAAATAAAACCTCATTATCCATTGCACATGTTAAAAACGTAAAATCAATAGTAGTTATATGATATATGACTTTTTCCTAATTGTTAAGATGAAGTCGGTATTGTATGCAGTCGACACATTTCTTACGCTATCTTCAGTTTTAGATTAAAATTTAACAAACATGTTACCGCCATTTTTGGTTGTATTCTGAAAACTTGAAGTGTGAAAACAATGTCGGCAACAGTAGTCACTTTAAGTGCGAAAACTCCCAAAAGTGAAACAAAGCTCAAAATGAAAATGATAAATTATTTTTCATGAAATTCCAAGCATTCAGTGTCACCACAAAAATGTTGAGCACATCTCTAAAAGACGGCAAAGCACGAATATTGCCGAGAAAATAGAACATTTTAAATCGTTTTATGTGAGATTTATTGTGGCGTTGGTTAACCGACTACGAAAAAGGTTTCAAATGCACTTTTGTCTACCGCGTGGAGTATGTCAGCATCTTCGCATGTGAGCCGCGTGTGGCAATCAGTAAACGACACAAATTTATGTGTGTGTGTGTTGGCGTTACTCATTTTCACGTGATCTGTCTTTTGCGATGATAAATGTCATCGAGTCAAGAGGAATGTAGAATGCCATTAATATCAATTTTGAGGCCAAGTTAAAAATTTAAGCAACTATTTTTGAAATAACTTACCTTAAATTGTTGGGTAAAAAACCAATTTTAATATTTGCTATAAAAGTCGAATTAATTTGCTGGAAAATGTTAGCAATTAATCTGCATCTGAATACGAGTTGAGTTGATAAAAGGTCTGGTGAAAGGACATAATAAAATTCACATATGTATGAGCCGGACATTAAAATTAATTTTACCGTTGAGTAGACAGGCAAACATATGAAACGTAGCCGAATCAAGAAGGACGCGTTGACCTTTGACACCTCACGCAACAATTTTGTGGTTGACAATGAGCATTGCCCAACTCAAAACGGGGTTACACCTACCAAAAATATGCCAAAAACTCAGCTCTTTCGGTATAAGAGAAAAACAACAAAAAATATTTAATGACTGTAGTCACGGCTCTCTCACATTGGCATCAACATTATTATTTCAAATAAAAGCGCATTATGCAGGATTATCAACTTTGCTGCTATGGGTTTAACGGAGTTGTGCCCAATACCAACTAAAACAAGAGAATGGAGCGACATACGAAAACTTAATTTTGTGCAAGAATGCCATGAATCCCAGCTCAGCCGACGGTCGACGGATGCTTTTCGGACACTTGTCTGACCTTATATGCGTCTGTGGTTATGGGCAAGTGTGCCAAGTGTGGCTGCGGCCCTGTTTTTTCTTTCACCGCTCAGTTAATGAATGTGTTCTTCCGCAATGCCAACCTTTTTTATTTACGCATTATCTCATGTGAAATGCAATTAAATGTTTTGTGACAAAAGTGTCCACACTAAAATACTTTTTGCTTCTGCTTCTCGGGCAATTAAGGTAGTTGGCCAAAATTGAATGTGAAATGTGATGTTTGTGTGTATAATGCTTAAGCTTGTGGGAATAATTTCTTTGTTGAGATTTAGTTTAAAAATTTAATTAGTGACTGTATATAATGTTGTCATAACTTATGAAACCATTCCATTAATTTGATTGCTGACTTCAGAATATGAAATTAAGTTGTAACATCATTCAATTTGAATATCGCATCCAAGAATTAATAAAATTTTACGTAAACAGTAACAAAATTGAAAACAATATTCACGGTTTAATTTTCATATCAACTTTTTAATAGCGTTGAATAAAAGTAATCATTTATTGCAGTTGTTTAATATTAAAATATTTTATTCTCAATGAATCAGATTTTCGTCTGCTGCATGTGCTTTGGTTGTCTCACCTTAAACCAACAATATTTGCAATTATTAACTGGTTCTAAAGAACACACGCCTTCGACGTTTACGTCCTTTCTCTTATCATCCACAATGTTCTGCACAGCTTAACTTGCGTATTAGAAATTAGTGCTGGACATGACAGTTTCTGCATGACCAGCTACAGCCCCTATGTTAAGTTTGTGAGCAGGCAATGCGGAGGTTAGGTGTAAAGGTATTATCTCTTGCTTTCTACCACTGCTGTCATGTCACACGCATCTTTTGTTGTTTGTCTTGTTGCTGTTGCTGGTGCTGGTGTTGTAAAGTTTGTTTGTGTCATTGTTAAAATTTGCGCTTGAATGATTTGCTACGAATGACATCCGCACGAAAAGTTACTTTTTGATTTACAATCTGCTCTTTTTGCTTTGTTTAGGTGGGCGAATGTTTAGAAGAAGGTGGTGAACTAGCGTTGTTAGCTGTCGGTAACATTTGGTTTAAATGAGCAAAATGCGTGTAATTGGTAACGCAGAATAGCATTTGAGCTCCATATGAAAATAATAAGTTGAATTCGTAAAACTTTTTAATTTGTCAGTATAAAGCTTTAACTACTGATAAAATTGTTCAGCATTATGAAATAAATTTTGCTGAGTTTGCTCTTCATCGAATTCTCTACACCTTCTAACTACTTTATGATATGCCGCCAAGATGTCAGTGCCATGAAGCTTTTGCGGCTTTCAATACCATATTATGACCACGGTTTTTTTCTTGTGTTCGAAACAATAAAATCGCGTTGTCATTGATTTATTTGTCTGCAACGGCAACAATAAACCTCGAAATGCGTTTCAATGGCAACAACTCGATACCAACTTACTGTAAAAAAATTTCTGAGGGTTTTAACATAATTCATTTCCGCTTATTGTCAATGTGTGCAAAAAATAATGTTAAAAGTAAAGACAACAGGACAATGCAGGTAAATTGACTGCAGTACACATTAAAAAGCAACATGACCACGTGCACAGACACACATATGTACGTATACATATTCACATGCATGTATGTAAGCAACATATTTGAGTTTTGTACGACATCAGCTGTGCATGTACATGTAATCTCGAATTGAAAATCGATTGAAAATTAAATTTAAAACTCTTACCTAACTCGATAAGATATTTTAGTCGATATGCAGAGAATGCTTTTATAAATGACTACTAACTGAACTAAGGTATTTCTACTTTTTATTATCTTTGGTTAAAAAGTTCTACCTGCTTTCAAGCATTTCCGAATACCGTTTGTTTTCTATGCACTTGAAATATTGAACTCAAGTTGACACATGACACAAGAAGCTGTTGTAAAAAATTATTCTCAAGCACGTGCTATATGTGTAGAACCGTATGGTAACAATGTCGTTTTTTTATGACATTTTGTATTCTGCGGTAACGGAAACGATATATTAAAATTTCAATCAATATACGTAAAAATGTCAAACTTTATGCTACTACCAGTTGGGTGACAATAACGTTGTAACTCTTCTTTTCGTGAGCCTAACAAAAGTACAATAAAAATCAAAGTCAGCCGCAACAAGCCCTCAGACAACCCAGCAGTTCTCGTTGTGTCAATTGTCCCCTTTTCGATAGTCTAGACTATATCCCAACTATCGAATTTAGGAAAGAATTTAGACAGTATCAAATTATATTTCCAATTCGAACTGCATTTTTTAATTTAACTTTGCTAAGTTCGTTTCGTCTAAACATCAATAAAATTCGGCGCATGCTGCATCAACACCGAGTCGGAAAATATTTACATCTTGACCGCGCTTTAGAAGCTATTTTATCAAATCTGCAAAACCTCTGCTAGCTCTGAAAATACAAATTTTCGATTGAACTGACTGATGACACTTCCTAAACTATGTCTACATCTATTCTGCAACGGGCGCACATGCACATGACACATGACACATGACACATGACAATTCGACCGAACACATGCCCCAAAAATTTAAAAAAAATTTATTTGAATTTACTAAAATTTTGTGCATGTAATTTATTATTCCATATTTTTGGCTGCGCTTAAAATTGATTATTTTTCAACAACAAAATTCATTCATTCATAAATAAATTATTTGAAATTATTTTGAAAATGGCTTAAAATAGATAAAGGATATCTCTTAAAAATGACTTCGTTGATTAAAATGTATCAGCGCAGTTATTTCTAAAGGAGATTTGAAGACTAATATTTGAACCAGACAGAGTTAAGCATAAAGGCACCAGTTTGATCAAAACAAAAAAAATAAATAAAATTTATCAAATATCAAATGTTTCTATGTCGCCTGCTCTATCTCTGAGTGAAAAAATAAAGTTATTTATATAACCAATTCATAATTAAAATAAAAAAAAAAACAATTACTCAGTCACTTAAGACGGTTTCATTTTCTTTTTTTCGTATACCCTAAACTGGTCCGGTAGGACTAGTTCGGTAACTAGACGGAAGTGGTAGAATTGTGACAATTGACTCCTGCCTATGACATCCCCTAGTAAAACTCACCAGTTGAAAGCATTGAGAGTAGATTGAGCTGGCACTAGTAGTATTTACATTCAAACTAGTTCCGAACTTAGTTCTGTACTAGATCGGAGAACTGCTGGGAAGTGAAACGCATTGCTTGCCGCCAAAGTACAAACAAATTCGCGAATTTTATCGGAGTTCAAAATTGTTTCCGTGGCTTAGCTATAAGAAAAATTCTTTAAATTCGTCGAAGGCGACATTTTATTTCCAAAGCGGATGGGATGTGTGTTTTGATATCCGTTAAACGTGACAACTTCTATTGTTTCCGTTTGTCGTTTGTGTTTTTTATTTTTTCTTCCTTTCATTTTTGTTTATATCATAGTGCTTTTGTACTGATGCACATTTTGTCACCTTTTTGCGTTTGATAAATATACGTGGCAAATAGAAGACATTACTTTGTCGAAATTGAATTTTAAATCTGTTTTGGTTAGGCGTATGAAGTTGATTTATTGCGGCGTGTGTCTTAAGTTGCAGTGATTTTAAGATGTATTGAATTTAACAAAAGAAGATTCTCTTCCTTTTCAGAAACACCAAACGGTAGTGGCCAAGGCCAAGGTTCATATCAAGATTAAAAGTACGAAATTTCATTTGATTACATACCAACATTGTTTAAGAATAATACTATCCACATTTTGGTATATCCATATGTTATGGTATATCTATAAAAATCGGTAAATTGACTTGTCTCAAATGAAATATATGTACTTATATTTTTACTGTGGGGTCTCTTTGTATGTATAAATGAACATGAGCATGTAGCCAATTTAGCGTTGTTCGTACCTTACTATTTACGTTGCTAAGTTCACATCGCTAAAAGAGAATATGAAATGAGTTGTTCCTTGAGTTAATTATAAATTGTTTGCTTACAGAAGTAATGCTTTAACAACCCACCCTTTACATTGCTGATTCTTTAGATTTCTTTCGCTCTTAAAGGGTTGGTGATGACTTTTTTCTTATCTTTCGCTACGAATTAAAAACTTTAGCTGGTTTTATTTTTCTTTTAGCTCAAAATTAAATTAACGTTTTGAGTGCAAAACCAAAATGTCAAGTTGTTTGTAGATTTTACATACCCTGTGTACAAACAGTAAGTGGAGGAGTAAAGTCTTGACTTTCTTTACTTTTTAAGTTTGTACCAACCGCTTACATTATAAAATTCTGTTTCATGATTCATGCTCCTGAATTGGTAACCTTTGAATATTTTTTATTTGTATAAATTCAGTGTTCATTTATTACTTGTTCTTAAACAATTATAGTTCTAGGTATTGACAAATTCATTTAATGTGATGGATATGCACGTATGTGTATGCACTTACACGCATTGCTATTGAGGAACAGATTAACATTCTCGAGCAGTTTGAAAAGGTGTTGTGTCAAAGAAACCACCGAGTTTCGAGTTAAGAAGAAAGAATTATTCCACTAGTCATTGCTGAACCTTAACAACTTAAAAAGTTGTTGAGGTGCGGGAAGAACAAACGATAATAAAGTGCTTACCGTAGAGGTTGACTTGGTTAAGGTTTTGACTTTCGTTGTTTAATTTGCATTTTAATTTAATTTCTCTGTGTAGTGTCAACAAATGTCGTAGACAAGCTGTTAACTGCATTTGGCAGTCGGAAAGTTACTGGAGCAGAGTTTTTTTTTCTTAGATTGTTTTGACGCGGCAGCTAAGGAAGTCTATGAAAATGTTGTTGCATATATGTTTGACAAAGTCAAGCATTAAATTGTTCTCTCTGTTTGATTGTATTTGGCACGTTTTGGTTTGAGGTAATTATGTATAATTTAAAAAAAAAAATGGATTGGCTATGAGACTTAAGCTTTATAAGAACTTCAACATTATATAGCTTTTCATTTGCTTGTTATTTCGTTTATTAAACCTTGCTTGGGTGACCAATATATATGTATGTATGTTGTAATTTCTATGCGACTTTAAAATAACAAAAGTGGTTTTATGCGAAAAGCAGTTAAAGTTAGTCTGCTGAGATAATGACATCTTTCATTCGATAAAGAATAATTGCTTGCGACTGCCTATGATGTTATGGCAATTGTCACTGCTAAATTGTGCATTTACGCAATTTTCTTTTGAATGACTCGGCGTTGATATCCTTTTTCACGTTGAAACTTTTTCGACACGAATTCCATTATGCATAACTGTCTGTGGTTATTACTTGCTTATCCAAAATCTCAGGCACTTTCCTTTTATGGTTAAGCTCCTGAGTTGCTAATGTTTTAATTGCAGTTTTTTTATATGTCGGGGGTTGAACTTATACATGGTCTTATTTAAGCTTTAAACTAGTGGATGAAACAAATCCTTTTTCAAATCAGAAGTGTTTGTAAATAAATTCTTCTAATTCTTTGTTCAATGGCAAAATATTTTACAAAAACACAAAATTCTTTTTGTGTTACAATACAAACAAAATAAAAAAAAAACAAAAAACAAAAGACCTTTCGCTAAGAATTTCGAAAAATTTTACGAGACACAGTAAATAAAACTATGGATTCGAAGGAGTTGACCTGGTCTTCATGCATTAGTCAGTAAGTAAGAGTATGGTGAACGCTAGTAATAGAGTGGACTTCATTTGATAGTTCGAATTTCAAATTTGCTTGTATTGTATATCACCATCAACTCGAATGTAAACCGATTTTCATATTTAGAATATATTTTGAATTAGTTTGCGAAAAGTCCACGAAGCTAATATTTTTAGTCTTTGCAAAATGCATCCGCGCGCGTAATCTTATATTTTTTCACTTGGTTTGACAGTAAAACTTATAATGCATTTGTAATTTGCAGTGCATATGAATTAAAACAATTACGTAAAACATAAAACCGCTTGCCGACAACTTAAAATAATGCAAAAGGGGGAGCTGAAAGTGCTCATTGTGAAAATGTAATCCACGCTGAACGCGTGCAACAATATAGGAGATGGCAAAGAAATGCGAGCGATGCTTGACTGATTTGCATGTTTGGGTAACAATACTGCATATATTGATTATACGACTATTTTATTTTTAAACAATCTGACATATAACATTAAATCCCGATAATTATGTTAAATCTTTAATTTCATCATCATTTAACATCATCATAATTTTATAGTGGCTTGTCAATCACACCCCTATGAATGAAGCGATGTTGTGCCTTTTATGCTTTAACTTCTAAAGAATGTATCTATAGTTAATTTTAATTTTAGTGGTACACAAAATGTACAAATGTTGTAATACTGAAACAATAAACTTTAATTTTAAAACATCTAACAACGATTTTTGGCTTTATGACAAAAACTGGAGGACATGCATTGTATTTTTTTAAATTGCTTAACTTTCCAAATGCTGATAGAATCAAATCAAAAAAAAAAAAAAAACGAAACAAATGTCAAAAGTTTGAAACTTAAAGTCACCTGCGATATTTCCCAATGCTGATTTCCAGAGTAAGCTAGACTCTTGCCAGCAGTGAAGCGAATTTACGGTTTTAACTTTGTGAGCGCTTTTCTTGTCCTTTGTTTCCATTTGGTTCACGGCAATTGGACCTCATCAGGTATAATTTTCATTGAATATCCCAGCAGACTATTTCATTTTACGGCTAGAGTAACACATTTGCATAAAGTTTTATTTTTTTAGTCCGCACTTTGGGAATTCGTTGTTCTGACGATTGTTTTTGTTATTTTTTTTCTCGGATTGATTTTTATGTGTCTTTCTATTTGAATTTTCTGATTTCACTTTGTGATTTGTTAAACTCCTAATTTGCAACTGGAAATGTCTTTCAGCAATTGAAATCAGAGAAGAGAATGTTCAGTTATGTAAGGTATGAGTTGATTAAAGTAGGAATACAATCAATGAACGGAAATATGTAGCTTTCATATTATTTACTTTAATGTTTCGACTAACTTTCTACACAATAAGGTTTTTTTAGGGAAATATGACCACATGATATGATATGATATAAGGACATATCATTCACACAGAAAATTGTTTTTAAAAAAGTTTTAAATTTTCTGTATTAACTAGGATTATTTGGAATAACAGTATAAATAAAGAAGTTAAAGCATCTTCACTATTGTTTTAGTATCATTCGAGGCAACTCAATTGTGTTTACGTTTTTTTTTTTTTTTGTTTTTCTTACTTCTAGTGCTCCTTCCTTTTATGCCATTTATTTTTCTCAGCTTACGTCTTAAAATAATACTGGCTCATTTATACTCTTTCCCGTCTATGTGCTTGTCGTTGTCTTTGTTTTAGTTGGGGATTGCGCTGATATAATTGAATTAATAATTGCTGCGTGTGGTTTTCATGCTTTTCCAGCTAAGAGAAACCGAAAGATGCCTGAATAGAATTAGTAAAGTAAATGGCACCAGCAAAGGAGCCAATACTGAATGTGAACTACGCCAAGATGCGCTAGAAAGTGGAAACTTTTATCTTTCACTTTTGATTTGCTTCGTTTGCTTTGTAGCTCTCTAGGGTGGCAGGGCGGTTGTGAGTGAGTGAATGCGAGTCTGTGTGTGTGTGAATGTGTGTATATGAGAGGATAATACCACGTTCCTTTGCTTACTGATTTAATAAATTAACGTTAATTAGCTGTTGTGGTTAGCTCTATTTTGTAGAGAGTTCTTTTGCCTTAGCTGTAAGTATGACAAGCGATGAAAATCTACTTGGCGAAGTTGCCATCGAATCATGCGTTCTGTTTTGGCAT
Source organism: Phortica okadai (assembly GCA_034638295.1). Taxonomy (NCBI): domain Eukaryota; kingdom Metazoa; phylum Arthropoda; class Insecta; order Diptera; family Drosophilidae; genus Phortica; species Phortica okadai. Next base: position 98,125 of record CM067849.1, on the reverse strand, counting down.
GAGTTTACGTGATTCTTTGTACATATTTAAGATTTATAAAATAACTTGCAGCGTTCGAGTTGTCTTGGCATGATTAAGCTATTTTCCGATTATTATAAATGACGACACTTAGCTCACGTGGCTATGGTTTCGACTCTTTGTTGACAAAGCGAGAATAATTATTACAGCGAAGTGTTAATAATTAAGTCATCCCTACACTCATATCAATAGTGATTTTTTATACTCTTCACGCAGTATTACATCTTTATCACAAAGTTTGTAACACCCAGAAGGAGACATCTCCGACAATATTAAGTATGTATATGGTATACATATATTCCAGAGAAGCTTCCATCTCCTCCCACAGTTTTCAACCTATCGACCAGAGTCTTCATTGGTCGAAACCAGTATGTTCGCACCATTGGAACTGGTTTCTACTATAAGCTATTCATTTTAAGTCATTGTTAGGAAATGATTTTTGTTTTTAAAGATAGAGGGCTGAAATTTCACAACTAGTCTTTTTACGTACCCTGGCCTGTGAATTTATACTTGCTTTAATTAAAAATCACTTTGGTTTTGAACGGTTCATTAGAAATTTGTTATACTATATTAATTCGAGAGTACGAACGTTTATCGTTCATTCATACGTATGTCATATGTTACAAGCAATCAAGTATCACAGACGCCGTTGCTTATGTTTGTACGGCTCTTGCCTTTTCGATATCAAAAGTCTTAAGGAAAACAATTTGACTCAAAAGCTGTGTTGCAGATACAGGAAGTGTCAAGCAAACAAATGTGCGCCACAAACAGTATTTTCAGTTACATCACTTTTATCTTTACATAAAAACTTGCACACGCACATACTCACTGACGTAATTAAGAAGGCATTGTTATTTTGCTGACAAAAGTGAAAGATGCTATGTTAGAAGATTGCTTGTTGGCACTTCAAAGTTTTACTATGTTTGTGTTTCTTTCAATGTGTTTGTGCGAGTGAACACACACATGTAGACTAACAAGTCTATCTTTAGCAGCTTGGTTTATATAACTCTAATGTCTCAAAGCCAAAAACCTCCTCTCCCAGTCAAAGAGCCTGATTTTCTTTTTTTCTTTGTTGCTGTAATCAACTTGACACATTATTCCCAATCTTGCAATTATGATTTTACCTTAACTCTTCTACCACACAATGAATGCACGCTTGGGCGCGTCTACATTCCTCGTTGCTGTTGCTGTTGCTTTTGTTATTTGCTTCTGTGGCGCTTATCAACAGCAGCAATTAAAAGCTAAAGGATTTTCAAGTGCTTCGCATGGCAAAAAAGTGTCGCCGCTTTTGTGGTTGTGTACACGCCTGAATGGTGGCGGTGCTAAGTGATCTAAGTAACTAATTTCGAATGCGCGTCTCCAAACTTGAAAGCATGTGCTTCTATGAGGTAAACGTGTGTTTGCCTTCTTAGTGGTTGTATATATCACTTTGTTTTGCGGAAGGATTTAATTGGTGCCAGCCGAACGCACATGCTGCTTAAGTTGTTCTGTTAGTGTTTTCGGTGTTGTTGTCCTTGTATTTGTCTCAGACAAGAACAAACAACACTAACTAAATTATTTTACACACTTACTAACGTGGCTAATGAAATGGATCTTATTAATATGTAAACACTCAATTATGCCTACGTGGTTCTTGTTGTTTAGCTTAAGTGTATCGTTGAGTAAGTGCGTTGGGTATAAGGGTTAATTACTTGCGTAAATTCAGACAAACTGTATCGCAGTGTTCATTTGAATCAATTTTTGGGGTTGTGTGCGACAACTATTAAGATAAAAAGTTTTTCAATGGTTTAAAACAAACCACAAATTGTTTTCAACATTTCAATTTAATATTTACAGTTTACGAAAATAGAGTTTTAATTTTGAATAAGCAATAATTTGTATTGATTTTGAAATTACACGTGTTTCTGTATTTTTTCAGCTCTTGATTAATTTTGTGGATCAATTTTATCTAACTTGTTGTCCATGTGTTATCTGATACTGTTCTATATGTACCCACGCTCATTAACACAAATGTTTAGCAATTAAAGAGATATAGTATATGTTTATGTACATACATATGTACATCTTCTCTTCAATACTCAAGTAACGTCGGACAAAAAAAATTTGCTTAGTTTTTACTCAAGTATGCTGTTTTCTCATGGAACAAAAAGACACGTTATCAAATACTTGGCATCACAAACTGGCCACATTACAAAATTGCTTTAGCAGCCCCTTATCTACGGAATGGGGTAATCTATTCCTTATATTCTTTTAATTACATAATTGGTATGCTTTACTCGACTGACCGAGGATATCGGCATCATTTTTTGATTACTCTTTTATTTTGAATATGTAAATTTATTATTTATTAGCATTAATTGTATGTTCTGAATAATTGGGGTTGCCTTAAGGAGCTGGCATTAAATTTCTTATTAGTTGGTGATGTCAGCACATGTAAAATGCGTAATAGTCTTACAAATGTAACGAACACTCCAAAATATATATATATGTTATTTTTCATGACGCTGAATGTATTAAAGATAGGACAACCAGACATCCAAGCGTTATAGAAATCCTTTAGCAACAATACTAACTAAAGTGTTCTAAACTAAAATGAACAGCAACGGACAACAGTTATAAATTTAAATGTAATTATATGATATATAATATTATTTAATAAGGATATTTTCATTAAGCTAAAATCGAACTAATCAAAACTGTGATTTTAGCATATTTAAAAATAAAAACTATTGGTTGATTGTCTCTGTGAACCTTGATTCCTTTTGAAAACAGGCGATGAGACGAAATTTCAGAAATCAAAATTCGGTATTACGTTAAGTTAGCCATAGTGTTTGAAAGCATCGATTAAAATGGTGAAAAATTCTTGCATTTAATCGACTGCACTTCCGGTTTGGTAGCTACACACTTTGGCATTCACATTGGTGAGGCACTCACATGCAGACTCTGCGGTTAAAAACATTCCAGGAATTTGTGTTTTTGTATTTCTTTTCATGAAAATTCGATGAGCACAGCCGGACCGGTTGCGATGCGCTCACCGCTATCATCGAAATATAATTTATGCTTTTGCAATAATCCATTTTAGCTCCATCAGCCAATATTGGTTCATTGTTTCCGTGCTAATTGTTTGGCTTTTGAACTGAACTGAACAATTTATTACACACAGCGGACGCGAACTTAATGCACAGCGAGATAGCGAGCAGCACTGCTTCTGCGACTTCCAGGCCAATGTGTGGCCATATGGTGTCTACTTTTTGTTGAAACTTTTGACTGGGCAGTGTAATAGACAACGTGACAAGAATTGTTCGAAAATGCGGTTTCCAGTTAGAATGTTCTTTATTTATGTATTTATATAAATATGGTTTTATACTCCTTACTCAGTGAATAGTATGTTAATTTTGCAAGTAGTTTGTAACTCACGACATCTCCAACTATATAAATTATATATAAACACTTGTTTCTTTGCCAATTGACTTGACTTAACACAAATGTGCAACTTACGAACTTGGTAGAATAGCTACACAAAAATTCGGCAAGGTCGAAGATAGCTTTTAACATGTTTATTTTATGTTTCGGCAAATTTTATTGTAAGGTGCTAGAAGCTCTGTCACTGACGGCTGAGGTTTTCAAGTACGTAAATTTTACAGAAGTGTACCTTTTATTGCATTTCTTTTACTTCATATTCTTCGTATAACCACAAATAAAAAAAAATGTGTTGTAAACACCTACCTAAACCTATGCACACGGAAAGCTCCCTCAGCATTCATTCACGCAGCGTGTAAGCTGCGACACCAGCTGGTAAAATCCTTGCAATTATTTTGCAAACAATGAAAATTGCTATTTCTGTTTTCAAACATAAAATCAAATTGAATATATTGCCCTACAATGTATTCGCACTTGGAAGGTAGTAACCGAGTCGCAGGTGTCGAAATTGTTACGCTGATTTGATTTTGATTTCAGTTGGCAAACAGCGGTTTCCCTGTTTTCATGAACTCAACCTTACGGTCTAAATAGTATGTACATTTTCATTTACATATAATCAATAGACGATTCAAGTATGTAAGTCGTTTCAACATACAGCTGTGTTGACTTCATCAATAAAAGGTAAGCAAATTCATTTTTATACCCTGTACACACTGGGTGTCAGGGCGTATTAAGTTTGTTTCAGAACAAATGTATGTAACACCAAGAAAGTATATATATTTACAGGACGTCAAGACGAATTGCTATAGCCATGTCCGTCCGTCTGTCCTCAACAATGGTTCTGGGAAACTATAATGGCTAGAGACTTGAAATTTTGAAAATAGACTCGTGTGGTCAACCAGCACCGTCCACTTTTTTAAAAGTCTGTAGCTCGAACACCAGATGACATAGAAACATGAAAACCGGTATGTAGACTTAGGATGAACAAAACTGCATTCCACAATTTTTTGCCCCTCCTCCTCATTTCCCCTCTAAAAGTGGTATTCTTAAAATTGCCTAACAAATTTCATAAATATCTCAAAAATTACCCACCACCGTGTATGAAGGGTATTATATTGTCGAGTATACTCGACCATAGCGCCCTTACTTGTTTATTTAATTAAAAATTGTCTCTTTAATGGTTTTTTTATTATTATATATTTGGTTCGATTTCAATAAATTAACTCAAGTTACTTATGTGTTTTAGTACTCACTGTCTCTATTTGCAGTTAGCTCGAGTGTGTGTTAGTTTATTGTGAAATTAATCGTTTGGGAATAAATCAAAATAAACAGATAATCTTAGATCTACAAACTAAAGAAAAACGCCGGCGCTCTTTTTCTGGTTATATTACAAGTTTTAATTAAAATAATTTCTTCTACTGACGCACTTTTTCCACGTGAAATTTCGCAGACGCGTTGTACGTCGACATCTTTTTCTAGGGCTTTGTCTGCAGGCGTTGACACGATGGCTGTCATGTTCTTATGTCTGGCAACATTGTTTGACTTGCTTTTTTCTTTTTGCCCGTTGCCTGCCTGTCCGTCAGTCGATGCCACTGTCTGTGCACTTGTCTGCAGAAATAACGCATAAATTATGCTTCGTTCTGTTAAAAGAAGAGGTGAGTTATGTCCCAAAGGTATAGCTAGAATGTAAGCTGTGTGTGTGTTATTTGTATGAAAAAGTGCGGTTTGTAAGTCTTTTGTTTCAAACATAGATTTTGCAATAATGTAATCGTGGGTAAAATGATTGTGTTTTCCTGGCACGCGAATACTGCAAAATGTATGTGGCGCAAGCAAGAAATATTTTTACAATCGGCAGTGAATTTATATATCCAAGTGAAGTAACGAGAGCCGCCCTTCAGATTAGGATTTAGTGCTAACTGATTATTTTCTTTTGCCCAAGTATATCATAAATGGTTGTCCGATGGTACATTTCCTGTAGTTAAAGTTATTCTTTTTTTCTGCTTTTAATGCTTTTCGGCTCATCAATGAAGTTGTTAAATTAATTAATTAAATCCTTTAATTTTTTATTGTGTAATCTTAGGTTTCCAAAGTATATGTTTATTTGTATTATGTTTTTTTGTATATAAGTTTTTGTGGTAAAAGTAGAAAAGCAAAACAAAAATGTTGCAGACGATGTAATCATATTGCAAGTTGTCTTGCAACGTGACCGCAACAAGCAGCTCTTAAAATTGTTGCCGCATATCTTGAACACTTTATTTCTAGTAATATCTTTTTTCGCGCCTTATTCCCATTAACTAAAGACTCGAGAAAGTTTCACAATTTGGCTAGGCGCCAAACGAGCGTGTACTTGAACAAACAGGGCCAACAGCGACAGCTTCGCAAAATGCGCAGTCTGCCTCCTTTGCGACTGAGCTTAACAAATAAAAACATATCTGTAGAACAAAAAATTCTATGTATATAGACATACATACATATATAAATTTTACTATACGTAAGGTTCTATGTTAAATTAAGACTTTTTCTAATCAATATTAAATTTTGTTTTATTGTATGTTATAACATAATTTCATATTCCACTTTGTAAGAAGTAACCTAGTTGCTTACATGGGAAAACCATCGTATAAAAGTTTGATTTTTTAAATTATACATAATCTAAAATGCGTTTGTAAACTTCAAAATTTAGATTTGAGTCATTTGTTGATAAATTAAATATTTGGTAGGTTAGATACTTGAAAAAAGACCGGTCGAAATAAATGTTAATTTGTTTGGATTAATTCTCTGTAGGAGTATTTCAGGACTGACAGGGTTGTCACCAAATTTCGTTTCATTCGTATATCAGGTTTAAATGTGATTAGGCATAATTCATTTATCAGACGAATTGCGTTTGAAGTGTATTCCAAACGTGGCTCCTTCTCTATTACGAATTGCAAATTTCAGCAGCATGAACAACGATTGATTTTAGTGTCTTAATGTAGGAGGGTGAAATGGCTGGGCAAGCGCAATGTGCCACTCTCCATTATAATTCATATTTGATTTAGCTTCAAAGCCAGTCCAATGCGTTCATGCCAGATTGGCTTTCTAATACAATGTAATGTGGTATTTGATTGCTAAATTAATTTGCGTTGAGCACTGCTAATCTGTACGTCTGGCACACAGTATCATTTTGAATGGCATAGTACTGCAACTTTGTTAAAATTGTTTATTGCTCACTGTGATCTTTGTTTGAATTTGTCTATATATACATGATCGGCATAATTTTTTGTAATCACCACTTTTACGAATTCATTGAATTCATTTTTTGTGTCGATTGTCGGGTTAGGTTTTGCTAAACATTAAAGGCCAAATTTAGTTACAAAACACAAGAGTTATCAATGTAAGTTCGTAGACACAAATTACACAAAAAAAAAAAAAAAAAATGGAGAAAATCACCAGCCTTGACTGCGCGCATAAATTTCACAGTTTTTTTTATCGTTTTGCGAGAAAACTCAATTTCCTGCGCCTGTAAGTTGATGTATTGAATATTACTTCACCCTTTTAAAAAGGCATACAGACATATGTTTAACCTGTGTGTTATTTTATGTTATTTGCTGTTTTCTTTTCCCATGCAGCTAAAAGAAACATATAAAAAATACTTGGTGTAATCAAAGTTACAAAATTCAAATCATATTTCCTTCATTGACCACAAACTGGTCCCTTTTTCTGTTTTGATAAAAGTGGGTCTGGCAAGCCATTTTTAACATACATTGGGGACGTCTTTGTGAATTTATGTGTGCTCTTTTGCACCGAAGAACAAATACAATATTTCTTAACCTTTTTGCTTGAAGTATTCCACGTTCATTTTGAATTATACACGTTCAGATGTGTCTGATTGGAGTTACTTAAGTGTAGACAATCAAAATGAAATACTTTTTGTATTGTGGAATATGCTTATAGAAATTTTAACAATTCGATGGTAGAAAAAAATTTTATGAGATTTTAAAAGCCATCTTTTTTTTTCCTTGCGAACAATTTTATATGATTTTCATTTATCGAATGCTGTCCATTCTATGAAAACTATCGATCTTAAATTATTTCATAACGTTAGCCAATTTCACAATTCACTTTTTGTTAAAACCAATAATGATGGTATCAATCGTGATTAAATAGTTAATGTTAACTTAATAAAGATAGTCGTTATTTCAATTCTGAAGTGAAATTCGTTATTTTAGCAGGTTTTAATTCTCAAGCATTCTTTTATTAACACACTATTTTTTTTTTTTTTAATTTTCAATGTATTTTAATTGTTTGACGTCCTCTGAGAGTATTAGGATTTGATTGTGTAAGTGATGTGCCTTCATCTTTATTACATACATATGTATGTATGTAGATGAAACATTATTTGAAACTTTGTTTTCTCAGTGACAAAACCAAGCCGGATGTGCATTTAGAAATGCCTGCCAGCGATAACTGTGAAACTGGTAAGAAATTGCATACATCGTTTGCTATCAACTCTAAAATATAAGAAACTTGCTTTAAAACTTTGGAGAATTACACTTGAACGAGTACGAAAAGGGTAAAATTTCATTTGCGGTCAATGTAAAGTTTGTTTGAGTTGCGCAAAGAAATGCAATTAAATTTACGCTTTGGCATTTGCAAACGAAGCAATGAACTGAAAAATGCTTTTAAAGTTGAGATTGAATAATTTTTATTATTTTATAATAAAACAATCTTATGTAATTAATATACAAGTTATGTAATTTATATGGAATTGATGTACAAATCTACATACATACATATCTAAGGCAACAGTTTTACTGGAAAATCATGATTCATGGGATTACACTTTAACAATTTGCATAGGGCTTCATTGTGTTCATTGCGGAGCACTTTACTTTAGTAGCTACTACATAAAATCATACAGACACGTTTTCCGGTGGCAAGTGCCAGATCATTATTAAAAGTTTTTAAAAGCAGATAAGTGAACAATGAGACAAGAGCCTGGATGGTCGAAGCGCCGCAAACCACACGCAACGAGTGAACAGAATGCCCAACTTAACGTGCGCCACTTCGCCTCTAATTGAAACATTAAGTTCCACATCACGTACGACGTGTCAGACACACGGCAATGGCAGACAAAAACAGCGTAACATGGCGAAAATTCTTCACTTGATGGCAAACTTTTACCTAGTTCAATGTCTAGTTGCCACTTATTCAGCAGTTTCATCGTTGGTTTAAACAATTTTTTACTTAGCGGTGGTTGACGATGAGCAAAGTGATTATCCGGAAATTTGTTTGTCAATGTTGATGTACATGATATGTCCTTAGGTTTAACTACTTATCTTGAGTTTATTTATACTTTTTTTTTGTCTTATAAATATAGCAAACATTCGACAATACTCACAGTTTACTGAGCTTTATATATAATATAGAAAACACAGAAATATACGAATCGTCGTAAAAATATTACAGTTAAAGTAAGTAGTTTTTGCTAAATAGTTCAGTAATAATAATATTGAACTCAGAATAAAATACGAACTGGAATACCACACAGCAAATAGTTTTGAAATGCGTGCCGTTCTCTTTCTATTCGCCATGTTGGAGACTGTTTTCAACCTATTTTGCATGGCCTATCATATTTCGGGATTCTTTGCTGTCGACACCACCAAAATGGGACTTTTTAGCAATATAATGCACTATATTTATATGGTGACATTCTATTTCTTTACTGTGTTAACATTATTTGCAAGTATTAAACTTTGTACGGGCTACAAGCCGCTTATTTGGCACGAAATCAACCGTACTTGCGTTGCCTCGTTTGTGTTTATTCTTGTTGCAATATTGACAATGTATGATGCAGAAAAGGATTTCCATTTGTTGTATCTGGATGGTTCAGAAGATGAGGAGCCTATATCAAAGCCGATACATCCGTTTTTTCAATTCCAGCGGGCACAGTCAATAGCATCACTATCGTGTGGCGTTCTGTATATGCTGCATGCCACAATTGTAATTGACGTTTTTCTCTCAACCGATGACGATGAAGAAGAAGAACCTGATCTTGAAGATCTAGAGGAAGGCGAAATAATGCCAATTAAACTATACGTTTTCGGGGAAGTTTTTCAAAAGAAATTGGAAAAGTTTCAATGGTTCAGAGAGTTTTCGACGAAAGGTGATATTGAGATATAATAATAAATAATCATGCTTTGATGAAGAAGTGATTTATTTCCTTAAACATAGTCACAGAGTATTTTTTAAACAAGGTTTTGTAAAGAGTTGCTGCCTCTCCCTTATCCATTTGTTAGCAACTGAAATTAAAATTTTCAAAATTACTAACACTTTAAATATTGTATAATACTTGATGTTGCACTATAATTTAATGAGCACTCTCGACTGCAGTGCCTTACTAGTTGATTTAAGATTCGTCCGGTTGGATATTAGGTATTTTACTAAATGCGGTAGAGTAGTTTTCATTGATAAATAAAGACGTTTACCCCATTTGGAACCAACGATAACTGGGCAAGCTGCGTGCATTGTTCTCCAGTCACCTTCGCCGGCATTGTTAAGGTTGTACCAAACGATAGCAGAGCCTTTTTGTGGAAAAACCGCCGTCTCAATATGTGGAAAGACTGTAGCGCCACCTTGGTCAACATCATTTAGCTGTTAATTTTGTGAGATTTAAAGCTAACAAATTAATTATTTGAAATTGTGAAAAAAGCCCACTCACGTAGAACAAAACTGTGGCTATGCGATTACCACGCATGAAATCCTGTTGTCAAGAATTGATTTGATGTAACTGTTTATAAGTTAAATTGTTAGATACATACATTAGACCCGTTAAAAAAGTCAAAATGCAAATCGTAATGGCCGCCAAGGCCGTAGTTCATTACTTGAAGCATCTCGGAGCCTTCCATATTGAATCTGGTCATATCGGTAATACGTGTGTTAATGCGAACAACTGTTGGATTAAAGTTGTCATGCAGCCAGGCAACTTTGGAAGTGCGCGTTTCCATTATCAAATTTTTTTTCAGCTCCGTATTATAAACTGTGGCACGTTTTAAAATTGGACGCGCAATGTTTTGCAGATCAAGTATTTCACTTGGATACATAACCTCACGATAAATAATTATGTAAGGATCTAAGCTAACTTCTTCAAGTTTTAATGGGGCTATTTTTAAAAATGCTGAATTAGAGGTATTGTATCTGCAATAAAGTTTGAAGCGTGGCTTAAACTCGCCTCGGCAGCCTCGTTCATAGTTAGATACTTTCGGTTTATTATGCTGTATAAGGTAAAAAATCAGTAAATAAGTAAATCATCAAACAAAACATTTTAAATGCCATTGCATCCCTCACTGACAAACTAGGACTTGATATGTTTAATAATCTGTTTAAGAATCAAGATTTTGATTGAATCTCAAATAGTTTCCGAAATATAATATACCCGTGTACGAGGTACGAGGTATAAGAAGTAGGGCTGGTAAAAACCTGTCACATAATAGTGAAACAATTTCTCTGTGTATTTAATTACCGTAATTGGTTTCGAAGGTTCAGTTTTTATCAAAAAGTCTATTTCCGATCTTCTACGCAACAAGTTTGCATCATTTGGCCTTATTGTAAGTGCGATGTCAAGTACTTTTATCGCGTCCGACTGTCTGCCTGCAAGGGACAACGTCAATTAATGTTATGTATGTATTTTTCGTACATTACTTAATTTAAGCAGTGTCGTGGCGTAAATTTGAAGTGTCTTCATAAAATCAAGACCCATGATTTCGGTAACGTTACTGTGTCTGTAAGTCTCTATTAAATCAAAAAGCCATAAACTAGATTCCAAATATTTCTCCATGTCAAACAAGCGCAAACCAATGGCAAAGCGATCCAGTGGCGATAATTTGATACTGAAAAAAAATATAGAATATAATTTTCAAATATGTCTATCAAAATCAGCTAAGTATTTACTCATATTGCTTTCCATTAAGTAAACCGTTGGCAATGTCTTTTGCTTTGAGATCATATGTGGCTTGTAAGCGATGAATTGCAGAAACAGCCTCATTTAAGTCGGTGGTGGTTGGCATATAGCTTCGCATATTTTGTATAAAATTTATTTGATCTGCTTAGCAATGTACTTTAGTTAAAAAAATTACCACTTTAACAGTAGATATAACTGTAAGATCTACCTTCTCCCACGGGCTGTTCCATGTACAACTGCCAGTTAATCCAATCGCTATACATTCGTCTGATAAGCGAAAATCCACTTAAAGGATTTGATAAATAAGCCTCAGTATCATTTTGGTATTTTTCACTTTTATTTCGTAGATCTTTGAGTGCACTGTAACAAATTGAGCGATGTTGTATGAGAGATAAAATTTTGAATAAACATAACATAATGTTAATCCACCTGCGTATGATGTCTACCTTATCCTGTAGCAACGAGGCATAATTATCTAAATTGGTTATTAGTTCTGTCTCTACTTTAAGCAATTGTGTCATGCCAGCAATGGATGTTGAATGACTCTTTTCGTCGTTTTCGACATTGTTGCTACATATTGCTTTGTAAATTGAATTTGAAAATAGGAGTGTAAAAAATATAAAATGAATTTGTTTGTGCATTTTTTCTCTTTTATTATTTTTATTATTTTGACAACTTTCAATGTAAACTCAATTTCAATCAGCCCAAGCTTCAATCACAAACTGTTGCAAAAACTGATTGTACCAAAAACACAAAACCTCTTTTCTAATCATGATTGATTTAGTTTTTCTGTTCCGCTTTTATCATAGTTGTTTTGTTTTGTCGTACGCTCTAATTAAACGAAATTTTAACTAACAGCGACAGTAATTATTTTCGAACGTGACACTGCTCGGCTTGCTTATCATAATGTGTAAGAAGAAGCATAAAGCTAACAAAACGAATTGAAAATATTTAATTTTAATTAAAATGTTTATTGATAAATGTCATACTTAGCACAGCTTAATATTTGGAAGTAAGACTTTTATCTTTGAGTTTCTTTATGAAAATGATTTTTCAGTACAGACCAAACACGTGCAAAATTTGTTTCCGCTACTAAAGTGAATATTTGTAAGAGTTTCGTGACATTAATATAAGCGCATTTGAATACTTTTTTGAAAAATGTGTAAAATCTTTTTTTTTTGTGCTACAAGAGTATATTAGTTTTGTGTGTGTGTGGAACATTCTGCAAAGTATATATTTTTTTGATCAATATCGAAATAAAAGCCATTTATTTATAAGAGATATTCTATTTCTATTTAATAGAGTCTTCTAATACACTGGGTTTGAAATTGGCGTTGCCATAATCTCAAACCGATTTTTTGTTGTTGAATACATAGAGTATTTAAAAATTCAGAACTCTTGCTGTTGTTCATTGTGTATGTGAGCTTTATTCTATAATTTCGGGTTAACCCATAAAAAACCGTTTCCATATTGGTTTCTATGCAAGTATAATCATATGTTTTATACTTTTTCAAAGCATGAGTGTCACCCATACAGTATTTTAATGCATTTTCTTAGCGGCGATTTTTATGCTAGAACACGTTTTCTATTAAACGATGTCATTGCCTGACATCGGTTTATGTTTTGTTTGATTTCCGTTTTTTCTCAATATGCAAACATAAGAAGATTAGATTTTTTAAATAAAAAATGGTCTGCGTCAGAAGGATTATTTTATATTCTTTAGTGAGAATTTAATATTGGCAAGAAAAACTGACATCACAGTTTTAATTTTTAAACAGAGCTTAATCGATATATGTATACTTACTGGACAAAATACATTTAAACAATTGAAACAAAAACGTTTCTTTCCCCATTGCCGCATTTCACAATCATTAATCATAGATCCAAAATGACTTCGATTCGAACTCATTCTGCTGTCATTAAAACAATTATCATGTTCGAACAATTACTCTTTGTTAAATGTGTGTCAAGAAAATTTCAATATTGTGTTTCTACTGACGCTTAATTCCTCTTTCAAAGGTGATTTGAAATGCAAAGAAGCAGTAGTGAATCAGCACCAAATACATTAATCTTAATAAATTTAAAGAGGTGACAACTTCATTAAAATGAGAACGTTCGTTTCTAACGTACTTAGCGATGCTGATGCTTAGGTTTAGAAGCACATTTTGAAAGCGATGCCAGTAAACAGGCTTATAGAGACGCTATGATGTCACCAAAAAAGGAGGTTATGTGTTTAAGTTTTCACTTCATCAAAATTGAAAAAATGCCTCTAAAATTGTTTTGTGATAATTGCAAAGTTCTTAACTCACTTTTGAGTACTAATTATAAACACTGCTAGGTTAAAAGTTCAAAATATTATCGTGTCTGTATCTATACATTTTTTCTTCAGCGTTGTTCCTTTCAGGTTAAATGAAATTTTGTAAGTTGTCATGTTTGGCGCTTCGTTCTGTATTTTATGGATGGAAGTACGTTTAATGCAATTTAATGACAACAGTAGAAAAAAATGATTGATGACACTTAATCGACAACACTCTGAAGGGAACTCATAGCTGAGTATTTGCCAAATACTAATATGAAATTTAAGAAAATGTTTGTTTTTAAAGTTAATGTTTCATGTTCAAGATTACATTTTTTTCTTTCTCCACAGCCTCAGTCTAGTTCCGCTTGTTTTCCAGGTCACAGGTGCTCGGTCTATGGTATTGTTGTACTTTTTTCGTGTCTATCCCAGACTGTTTGACCTTTTTTCTGTGCGATTGTCTGTAAAATTTATTTCTTTCTGCTTCCATGTCCTGTGTGATGGTGACAGTTTTATGGCAAAGTTAAGCCGATATCTAACAAAATGCACATGACGACTAGAGTTATATATAACAGTGTACATTTTAGCTTGCTGAGAGTGTGCGGTCGTGTCCTTTTCCACCTTTTTCGTTGGTGGCTTTGACTTTTTCATTGAGTGCCCTTTTGTCTCTTTTGAACAATAAAAAAGAGTTTTTCTACACGCCTTTCAATAAAATCATTCATGTTTGAAAAAGATAAAAAGTAAAATTATTTATATAAATAAATAGTCTATTCAAGTAATGTACATATGTGAAGTTGTTAAACAGTGAAAGCAAGCATACCATATTTGGTGAAATTGTTATGAATTATTTTTTATTCACACAAGTTTTGATAATGGTAAATGTATTAAAGCGATTTGTTGTTCCATTTATTTGCTAAAGAATTGCTTTTTGAAAAGAATTTGTATACATTTTAGTTCAAATTAACTTGTTTTAAATCCGAAAAAGCAGTTGTGTTTTTGGCAAAGTTCGGTCTAATATTTTCAGAGGCGCTGGAGCATTTCGCGTATAATTTTAATAATTGCTATGCAATGTTGGTCACCGCCAAGTTGGCGGTGTCCAAAGAGACAGTAATTGTAAACATAAACCTTTGTGCTGACGACGTACGCACGTTTACGGACCTATTACGGGATTCATAATTATCTTTTATGACCGCGTCTGTCTTGACATTTACACAGTTACAGACGGAAGCGTGAAACGAGTTCGCATGGATTATGGGCAGGAACATGAAGTAATAAAAAACCGCGAAACGCGGCCAAGTAACAAAAACATAAATTATGCGCCACAGAAAGGCGCCATTATTGGACCATTGTTACCAACAAATATTTGCAACGATTTGACTGATAGGAAAGAGAGAACAGCGTTACGACAAAGAGGCGATTTATATACACAACAAAGCGCTTTTTTGCGGTAATAACAAATGCACAAATAGACGTTATGGCTACAAATAAGCGACAGACAAGCATTTGTTTAGTGCGCACGTAATTACGACGGCGGGCGTTAGGCTGTAAGAGCGGGCCAGGTTGGGCATGGCGACAGATGCCGCAACATCAAAAAACAGGTGTCTTTTGTTTATTAGCGGCCAGCTGTGCTGCTAATGACTTGCAGACAGCGAGTTTGTTTCTATTTAAGTATTCCTTTAATTAAAAATAAACGGAACTAAAGTGAGTACATCTTCACTAACGTGTGCTGAGCTCTATGTATGTAAGTGTTTTGTATAAAGATGGTCTGATGACATAAGCTAAAATGCTTTTGAATGGAAAGAACTTCGGTTAAAACCATTGCTCCTAACTAGTGTTGAGTTTGTCCAGCTTTTTCCCCCATATTAAATTTTTCTTTTAAAATCTTTTGATTGTCCCCTGTTAAACACAACGCTAGTCATTGCTAATGCTTGATTGAGCTGACAAGTCAACACCTTCATTCCCATTTTATCAACATCGAAATTATTCTCAACGTCGATTGTATATGGGAGGTGCACTGGTGCGCATGTTGTAGCCTGAGGTACAGTTCTGTCTGCTGTATTATTTATTTTGCAACACCTCCAACAATAATAATGACAGCATGTGCAGAGTGAAAAGTTAAAGTGAGTACGGCCGAGCGGAGTTGGTTCGTACCGCGTACAAAAGTTTTCTTAAAAAATGCCCACGGCAACGTCGGCGGAAAACGTGTTGGCGTTGGCGAATAAAGCAGCCATTGTTGTTTATTCCAAGTTGATTTTGTTGTTGTACTACAAAAGCGCAATCTACGTGCAGTCGTTATTGTTGCTGTTATTAGTGATATGCTGTTTGCCGGCTGTCAGAACACCCCAACTATGGATCATTGTGTTTAATTCAGCATAAAATTGGTTTGTAGTGTTTGTAGCCACAAAAGCGATTGGCGTTGTTCATGTTTAAATTTTGAATCTTAAACACTCACAGCAATGCCAAATGCAAAAATATAGCAGGTTGCCTAAGCGAAAAGTGGGGTGTGCACTCTGCTATAATAATTAAAAAGTACTCATTTATTTCAGCGTCGTCTTCTTTTTGCATATGTGTATATCGTTGATTAATTTTTGGTTAACTCGAGCTTGTAACATAATAAAAAAAAGAAAGAAGATTTTTTTAGCTTTGTTGAAGACTTGATACCCTTCATACTTCTATAATTTGTTGGGTTTATTTCAATAGCTTAAGAGGCAAAAAAAGATGTTCATACCAGGATTCAAATTTAGTGATACAATCATATATTCGTGATTCCTTTTTGATTTTAGTCCTCGATGCAAGGAATTCAACTTGTTTTTATTGATTGAATGAATTAAAAAGGAGATTTAGTTGAAAACAGATTGTTAACTTCAAGCTGAGGTACAATCGTTTCCACATAGATGGGCAGCCATAAGCACTTTAACCGGGGATAACTTCGCTCCATTACAAACTTAATGGAAAAGTTATATTACGATTCATTGCATATAGAGTATAAAACAAAATTTGAATTGGTCACATGAAGGACCTTTGGTCAAAGCGCAACTCACAATTTTATTACGATTGTCATGCTGAGCGCTGTCGGCATGTGGCAAGCAAAAGACAATATACCAAGCGTCTTTTTAGCCTATATAGAATACGATTGTTTATAATCACGAAGTTGTATTTTCACATATACTATAAACATACACGGTGCTGTTGCAACGTGCGGCGACTTCTGTTGCTTTTTATGCATTTTTCAATTGTTTAGTCGAAACGAACTTAGAGAAATTAAATAAATTTAGTAAATTAAAAAAAGTGTGAAAATTAATCGAAAATTGACACAATGCTTCAGTCAAAAGGAACAAAATGAAACACGAAAGATTTTTGTAAAAGTGTCAGATCACATTATATGCATAAACCACAAATGATACTCAAAAATAATATTCACACTAACTTCTTTATTACGTATACAACAAATTGATATCCGGCAGGTTTCAACTGTGGTTTCTTGAAAGTCTTTTGCAAATAAATTGGCTTGTGAACTTTATGAACTCACGCGGGATTAACTTGTGTCCTTGATTGAATTTTATTTTCAACTTTTTCTACATCAGCCAAAATAATATACAACAAAAATTCACGTCTTCATCTGATAAAACATCTTACAAGTTCTTAGCTTTGCTCCAAAAAAGAAATAAAAATCAAGCCGCTTGCAACAGGAAACTAAAATCGTGGTGGGCGCCAAAGAAACATCTGCCGAGTGCCGAGTGCCATTAGTCGTTTCCGTGAGCGGCACTGTTGGTTTGCCGAACTGAGCAATTTGGGCAGGATGGGTTCTGGGAACTGTGCTATTGTGAATTTATGCCGCCCACTTGCGCACACTCTTGTTACTAACTGGGCAAGATTGTTTGAATGGACTTCTTGACTGCGCAATTGGGAGTTGTACCTTTGTCGAAGGTTAAGTGGCTCTATCCTCTACTCCACACACTATAGAGGTTGTGCAAAGCTTAGTTTTTATTGTTAAAATTATTGGTTTGGGAATCGTTTCAATTAAGGCGAATTACAATATTTCAATTGTTGGCGGCGGACACGGCCGCTTTCCTTGATTAGTTACGGTTGACTTCGCGCTCGTTCTATGACGTAAAGGGAGTCAAAAACTTTATTGCACGTATTGCGAAAAGTTTTTATGGTTTTTGAATTCTATTAAAAAGTTTCGGTTTACCGTTTGGATATTTCACGTCTTTCACTTCCTGCTGAATGTATAGTTTGTGTAAACCAAAAGTAATTAAAATTCAAATAGCAGACAAACATTTACATTAGCGTTTGCTTTTACTTTGCCTTATTGAAAAAATGTTCCAATCTTTTGCTTAAAGCCATACACAAAATATCTTGAGTGGTGTGTGAGTGTTTGTATGTTTGTATGTTTGTGAGCATGAGTGTGCGGCGCCAGTCTGGCGCACGCCGTCGCCGCATGCTGCGTTGAGGTGAAATCACAAGTCAATTCACAATGTACAGAGTAAATGAGTGATGTTTGTTGCTGACGTCTATACCAACAGCAACAGCAGTCTGATACTGTGATGAAGACAATGATTGTTCGGTTTTACACATGACAACGCACGGTGTTGACATTATTGTACTTTTTTTCATTTTCTTAAACCCTTGAAATTTCTTGGCTTTGTCATAAGAAGCCGGAAGAAATTTTAAGATAATCAAAACATTATACAACTTGCATATTTTCAACTTGTATTTTGCGAGAAGTTTATTATATTAAGCAAGAATAATATTAAGTTGATTTAAAAGTAGTCGATTTTCGTTTTTGTTTGATGCGACAAAATTAATAGAATTTTTGAAAAATCACGTTTTTAGACAAAATTATGTGAAAACCTTTAAATCAAGATAGAATCACGTGCCTTTGATGTAAGTATAAAAATTAAACAGTAAACTGAAAAATGTATTTCGCTTAAAAGAAACAATCCCACATATTTTTTCTTTACTAAAAAAACATAAATATAAATTAGCAGTAAAGGCTTGAAAATAATCAAGTTCAAGAAATTAAACAAAATCGTTTTGCGTACTTGTATCTTTTATAACAAAGTGGAACTTAACGAGGATAATAGCAATCAATAAAACTGTCTAAGCTGCACAAGTACAACACGCCCTGTAACAAATGATTTAGTGTGAGAGGGTGTTCGTGTAAGTGCGCAAGGAATCGACAAGTAATCGAATGTCAAGTGTTATATCTGGCAAAGGTTACCTAATCTAAGACATAGAAACATAGACCCTTAATTGTGGCGAGTAAATGATTTGAAGCGAATGTCGCAAGGGATTGCGCAGGGACAACAAAGCACACACAACATGAACAAACAACAGCTAAACAAGTAGGAAAACTGTTACTATACCACGTATTTGTCAATATGGATAAGGAGACTACTAAAACTGTCATTAAAAAAAAACGTGTGTAAGTTGTAATATTTCTTAAATGCTTTAACTCACACATTCATCGCAAAAGTGTTTTTGTAATTTGTTATAAATACTGAAAACAAAAATAAACAAAAACTAGTAAGGATGCTATAGTTGAGTATACTCGACGACTCCCTGTAGACAAGGTAGGCGGAGCCACACCACAAATCTACAAAAAAATATTTATCTGACGTCGCATGTTCAAATAGTGTTCAAACTATCAAGAAAACCGGTAAATAAATATGGAATTCGCGAAAAATTTCAGTTTGTGGGTCTTTGAGGGATCACCATAAAAAATTTTAAGAAATTCAGTTTCTGAGGGGAAATGAGGGGAGGGTATGCAGTTTTGTAGGGCTAAATACCGATTTTCATGTTTCTATGTCATCTGGTGTTCCAGCTGCAGCCTTTTAAAAAAATGGACGGTTCAGGTTGGGTGGGAAGGTGTGGGTGTGGCACAAAACCGTTTAAACTTGATCTGTTGCCGAGCATCACGAGACTACTCACCAAATAATAAGATTCAATCGAAAAAATGGGCGTGGCACCAAAAAGGACGTGAAGAGTATATAATCTTCAGCAAGGCTGTAGATAGCGTCCTTACTGGTTTTAAAAATTTTATTCCTCACACTTAGATACCTCAAAGTCGATGCAGTAAATCATGCAAGTGCCGAAATCGCAATATTCACAAAGTTCCACAGTACGCAGAAATGAAGTTAACGTAGTCGACTAATTCAACCCAAGGTGAGCAAGCATCAGATATGTATAAAAAGAGCAGGACCAACAAACGCGTAAACACAGCTATTAGCTGTCGAACATCCATTGCCGAAAGAGCAGCTGCTACTACAATGAAGCCATACCATGGGGCGGTATATCTGCTCAGATGCCAGTGTAAAACTTTCTGCTGCGTCTGAAGTTATGGACATTTTGCTGACCATTGGTATTTTACCGAAATTGTTGAAGTGGCAACATGCCATGACTGTGTTTAGATAGACGCCTTCGCAAGTGATGCTCTTTCCCTGCCAATAACAGCATCGTTTTTGTCTTTGTAACCAGTTTGCTGTCCAGTAAGGAAACTACACGGATTGAAATTAATATTTACAGAAGTTTACCTTTCGATTTTTTCTAACTCTTATATAGAAAGTCACAGTGCTTTTTTAATACCTTGCAACCATAATGGGCCAGAGTGTGTTAAATTTGTTTTAAAGTGTATACATATAGGAATGATTTTCTAATAATCTATAATATAAACGGCTATCAAAATAATGATGCTGTTGGTTTTGACAGCACTTGCTCGTTTTATGATGTGGTCAACACTAGGAAAACCACTTTAATTAGCTGGAAAATCGGCCAGCCAAATGCAGCGCGTTTTTGTCTCATATTCAATGCAAAATTGCGAAATACAGTAGCATTGCGCCTCATACCAGGTGCACTGAAAGCCACTTGAAGGCAGCTTGGAGCTGCAGTGGGATTATTGATGTTGCTAATATGCACACCTTTTGCACTCACACACACACACACACACACACACACTCCTACCATTTGGCTGCTTCTGACTTTAATGGAGTCACAAATCAACCAAATATTTTATACCGCAAATTGTGTGATAATTACTGCCGCCATTATGTTACAGTACTCGTGAGCACTTGACGTCGCCTGTTTGATGTCATTGTGGTGTTTCTGCCAACAGCAAACACGCCGAAGTGTTCACACATTTCGGTGTTAATTTATTACGTGGTTGCACATATTTCGTGTGGGTGAAACTTCTGCCATCACATGCTAAACTTATTGAGCATAGGATGAAGGGTTGCAAACTCATTCAAATGTCTTTGATAATTATAATGCTAATGAGCCAGTCCAAGGCGCAGGAGCTTTAATTATGCTGATTTTCCAACTTGGCTTCAAGGCGTAAGAATAACAATGTTGCGTTAATGCTAACAAAGATTGATTTGGCAAAATATTATGTTTGTCTATTTTATCAGTTTGAATAATTTCAGCTTACCATTTTATAAATGTAATATATTTAATGCGAACGAACTGTCGAAGTATACTAATTTAAATCAGTGAGAGCAGTATAGTCGTGTATACTCGACAATATATTACCCTCCACTCACGGTAAGTGATACCACACCCCAAATTAAATAGAGCGGTATTTTGTGGTATGCAGTTTCAAAGATGTAAATTGCAAATTTGAGGTTCGTACCTTTTTTAGTTTTGGAGATATGGCAATTTCTCCAAATTTCGAGTCTATAGATCTTATAGTTTCCGAGAACGACTGGTTATATCAACTTGTCTTATATATGTATACTTTATGGGGTCCCCCTCCTCTCCTTCTATGCGTTACATACATTTTTTCTCAATCAAACAATCTACAATGTCATACAGTGTGTACAGTATATAAAAATTTATATAAGCGTCTAAAATATAAGATTTTAAAAGTGTTTAGTCCCGAGGAATGTCAGTATCAATTGGCGTTGTCACTTGTCACAATACACATACAATAATACACTGCTCTGTAAACATGCTTTGAAAGACGTAGCTATGTCAGCAGTCGACTAGTCCTCCTCATGAGCTTGTCCTTTCAAATTTTGAATACAAATTGCTTTATTTGCGCGTTTACATTCATTTCAACCCCGAACTAACTCGGGAAAAGAAAAAGAATCGCGAATATTATAAACAACTTTACATTTTTTCATGTAAGCACTGCGATTTGAGACTGCTGACAAGTCTTTGCTTACATCCCCCACTTACATTTACTTACAGATCTCTTTTCATTTCGGTATGGCTCGGAGTTTTATTAAATTGTTCACGTTTCATAGACGTCTTTTTTGTTGGTTGGTATAGGTAGTTTGGTTTGAAATTTGCGTTTTTACAAAACAAATTGCTCCCCTGTGCGCTTTCATGGCAATTCTTTTTTGCAATAGGCTCTATTTCCTGTTGGCTTTGTTGATGTTTTCAGTTGTTTTCAAATAATAATTTAATAATATTTGTCATGCAGATAAATCATTTTTCGCATAAAGTTAATATGACAGCGATTTAAGGAGCATCTGAAAATCAAGGTAATATGACAGGTTGAAGAATTTAAGTACAAATGGCTTCTCTGACGTTGATTATGATGTTGTTATAAGAAGGGTATTTATTTTTTGTATACATTGTAAATTTTATGAATATGCCAATTTAGAAATCGCATCACACTGAGTAATTCGTTATTAACTTTGTTCTTTGAATCAGCACACATAAAACCAGCAACAAAATAGTATTCGAATATACTGCAATACTAAATTTTTTACGACTTTACGTTACTACGCCAACATTGCAAGGAAAATCTGATTTAATTTACATTTAAGTATTCATTCCATGAACCTATTACTCATAGCAATCTTCTTTCATTGCGAAGAATCCCCAAATATTCCATTCTCCCATTATATTCATCCATTTTGATAGTTAATACTTATTTCTAAACAACTTAATATCGTTCTATTTATTGTATTTTTTTATATTAAAAATTCATTCTTTCAATTTAAAATCACCAAGAAGCACTTACATATAACTGGTTAACCAAACTCGTGGCAGAAATTTCAATGAAATTGTATGTACATAATTGCTGCAACAAATGCATGGATGTATTAACCATACATGTGTGTGCATACCTCTATATAACATCATACAATACTTTTTTTACTCCTTCAACTGCGACAATGTGCACTTTTAACAATTCGTGACAATTCGTCACTTCAGGGCTCTTGACGCAATATTTTATAAATGCAATGCAATTTTGTACATTTGCTCTTGAAGTTCGATTGAATTCGAATTAAGTGCTTTTCGTTTGCTCTCGTCGCCCCTTGGTGATTAAGACAAAAAAAATAATTTGTAATTTTTATACCCTGTACATACTGTGTGTCAGGGCACCCCATAAAGTACATATATTCTTGATCAGGATGACAAGACGAGTTGATATAGCTTTATCCTTCAGTGTGTCCGTCCGTCCTCACCAATAGTTCTTGGAAACTAAAAAAGTTGGGGAATCGAAATTTGGAGGGTAATGCTCGCCAGCAGATCAAATTAAAATGGTTTTGAGCCACACCCACTTCTTCCCGTCCAATTTACACCATACAGTTTTTTAAGAGGCTATAACTAGAAACGTGAAAATTGGTATGTATGTACACTCAATATGTATTTCCCTACAAAACTGCATAAGATATTTTTTGACCGATTTTCTTGATATTTTGAACACTATTTGAATGGGCGATGCCAGATATTGGGCGACACCTACCGTGTGTGCATGGAATTATATTGTCGAGTAAACTCGACTGTACCGCCCTTACTAGTTTATTAATAATACATATTCAATAAAAAGTAAATGAGAATTGTGTGTGTGGAAATATATGTCTATTTTGATTTATATTGGTCATAATTTAATTAAATGTATTATTATCTATTTGGTATAGTACTTGGTGTATAATTTTATTTGAAATTTATGCAATGATAATAATAAAAGTTTTTAGGGAATTGAAAAAACAACAGTTTAGGTGACCGGAAAATATTTTCTCAGGAAATTCATAAAATGTAAAAAATGTTTTTTTTTTATATGGATTATCTAAAAAGAAACATTCAAAGAAGCAAACCAAGATTTGAAGTCAATTGCCTATGGATTATTATAATGTATAGATAGATTAGTAACGTTGCTATTGTAACTTTTTTCTGCTTGAAATACATAATTACATTTTAATTGTATTAAAATGCGTAATTCGTCTGAGGCTATTCAATACCTTTTTATTAAGGTTTGTATATATTGTTTAGTACAGTTGTTTTAGATTTGAACTTTGATACTCTGATTGTAAATGGTATAGAAAATATTTTAAAGATTTGATACAAATGTCGAGTTGAATTACATTCGTTTGAAATACTGCAACTGTCAGCGGGATTTTGCGACAATGCAGTAAAACACAGCGGGTGACGCACTCGGCTTAAAGAAAAGTGTACTGGTCTGTCCGGCTGCACCATTCTGCCGCCAGCCGTTGAAGCGTTTTTAAAAAAGGTATCAGCCAACAACCAACGAGCTTACAGGGCTGTAACAATACATTTTCATATAAAATGATTTAAGTATTATGTATCGTGTTCTCCATTTTTATGGCACAAGGTTTCAACGCAAAGCAATTTCGTCTAGAAGACTTTTCGTATGAGAATTCGTCTGTCATTTGTTTTACGACTGCTGGGACGCAAGCAATTTGACTTCGTGCCACACGTTGGATTTCAATGCAAAGAAAGGTTGTCATTGTCATTGAAGTTTGAGTAAAGTGCGTGTGATTATCTACCCTTCTGTATTTCTGTATTTTTGAATTAATTCATTGTGGCCTCAAACAAAAATCATTTCAAAGTTCACCTTTAATGCATTGCCTTTCTTTAAATACCAAAACACATTGAATTTGGGCAAGTGAAAAATTGGAAATATATCTTGTTGCCCTTTAACTTGTTTAAGTATTTAAAATTTTTGTTTTTTTTATATTTTTGTTGATGGTTTTTTTTTTGTTAACGGCCAAGTTACTGTTGAGCATTTTGTAATGCATTCATCGTGTTGAGTGGCGATGATTGAACGAGTGTCCGTCAAAAAAGCTACTAATTGCTTTTTGAATTTTTTTTTTTTTTTTTTTTTATTTCATTTAAAACGAAAGGGTGCGTAGTGGTTGAGAAAGGCAACTTTTGCGAGTTTTAAGGCATTCATAATTTGATTTGTAGCTGACAAATTAAAGGTCTTTTGATGAAGGAAGTTCTGTGTCTTTCAGGCTCAGGGTTGGTTTAAGATATTTAAACAAAACGGCAAAAAAAATATACGTCACTAGAAAATATATTTACTTGCGGTTTCAACTAGAAAAACAGCTGTTCCGGAATGTCAAAGCGGAGGTTTTCTTCGTAACGAGAAGTTTGACCCTCTCACGTTAATGTAATGTGTGTAATTTACGTCAACAGCATGTGTGTGTGCGTGTTAGTTTATCTTTGAGCAAATAATTTACTACCTATTCCCTGCCGTTTGGATCGTTTGCAATCTTACATACATGTGCACACCAAATGTTCATAACCTTTAAGCACTAAACACATTTGTATGTTATTCAATTTCGCAAACTAAACGTAAAAATATCAGGTTTCTCTTACAACATAAAAACAAACAAGTTGAAAATCTAGTTAAAGTAAAACACTTTCACTTTGCTTGTTTCCATGTATGTATTATGTGTAGAAAAGCAAATACAAGGTTAATGGATTTGACGCTGAACGTAATTTTCCTCGTCCACATACTCACAAAATGGCAAGCACTCCCCCCACTAACACGTTGTGTGTTTGTGTCTGCACTCATAGGTTTTAACATTTTCCACTCAATAAATTTATTTGTAGCTGTGGGAAAATTTTCTCTGCGATAAGCTATTTCCTACATCGGCTGCCATTCGATCTGCCCCATTTTGCTTTGTATACGCTTCACTTTGTTTCTACATTTTCCGTGATACAAATTTTTGTTTGCTTCATTTGCTTCAATCATTTATAGTCATTTTTGCTTATGTTTGCTAAATTACACACCTTGTAGTCAGGCTGAATGATCTAAACTTCCAATATATTGACTTATGCTACAACTTGTTCTTACCGAAATTGCCTAATGTTCTGAATTATCAAATATTGGCATACGAAAAAGAGTATCCGTTAAAAGCATGATTCCATTGTGATACTAGTTACTAGAAAAAAAACTTTAAAAATTTAAAAAATCAATTAAACTAAATAGATCATTATGCTGCTGAACAGAATTTGGGACTAAGATTTTGTGTGAGGAGAATAAAAATGATTTGGTTACATTGGCAACGAACTTTGTTTGGCACTATGCGGGCAAATTTTTTGAGATAATATCGCCTTAAAAAATATAACCAAATAAAATCAACGAATGTTTTAACAGATAAGGCAACCAATCAATTCTTTGCATTTTACTCCATTCATATTGAGTCACACATGTCACAAATCACAGATCGTATGCAAAATCACACCCAATAAAGGTACAAATCACACACACGCTAAAACGATTGCAAATCCAAAGCGCTAAGTCTTTTTAATGGCCAATAAAAGCAAAATGTTGTCACTTTTCGAATTTGTATAAATTTTCATTGCTGCGGATAATCCGAGCTGATGCTGAAATACTACATGCAACAACAAACAAGCCAAGCAGACCAACAACTAAAGGGGTGCAAAAGCAAAGGGCAGTGACGGAGGAAAAAGTTTACGATGTTCGAAGTAATTTCCTTGCAACTTATCGCATGCATGCGAACTGAGCATAGTTAAGCAGAGCTGAACGGAACTGTTATGTTGCATGAGTTCCTTTGACTTTTCACTAACTTTCGCTTACAATCGAATTGGCACGCTTGTTCTCTAATATCAGCGCCCTTCTAACATATTTGTTTAGTCTTGATTTAGTTCTGGCACGCTTCCTACGTTTTTTTTGCTATTTGTTTGTTTATTTGTTTGTTTGCTCGCTCGCTTGCTTGCTTTCTTACGTGGTTAAAATCAATTTGCACACAACGTAAATAAAATAAGTCGCATCAAATGCCGTTTTATCGGTTTGGAAAATCCCTAACTTTTATGATTTTTCCATGGAAAGCTTATATTTATCACGCGACTTTCGATGGGCTATCAATTTTTTAACTTGGTTTTTTTTTAAACTGTAATTTTAGTGAGAACCGCAAATTAGCTTTACATTAGAACCGAAGCAATGACAGCATTAAACGATTTTGTTCTTAAGTCATCTAATGTTAGGCACACTTACCTTCAATAACAAGTAAGTCGGTTTAAGGAGGGTTTTGATTTTGTTGCGATTTATTTTAAACGACAATGTCACTACAAGAATTGTGTATTTAACAGAAAATTGTAAAAAAAACATTGCGTTATGGGAGACTGCAAAATGTATCGTTTTATATATGGGAGATACTTGTCTAACTCACTAGCTATCGTAAGCTAAGAATTGAGTTTTGCTTTTATAGATTTTCGAAATGGTTTGCATAATTTGTTTTCCCTTCACAGTTTTGGTTATAGTCTCTCAATGTAGTTTGATCGCTTTGTTGCGATTGACAAAGGTCAGTATCATTTGCTTTTACGTTGAATTTTTCTTACATAGCTGTATATGAATATAGTTTTGGTAATGCGCGTTTTCAGATTTTTTTTTTTTTTTGCATTTTTTTTATCGTTAAGCACATTAATGCATTCCCGCAGACAAAACAAGCACGAACATCACAATACAAACTCCAAAACAAATGTGTAAATTTTAATCCAATTGTGTGCAACCAAAAGTATCCAGCCACACACCGGCACACGCACTTCTATAGCATTGATATTTGTTTGTGCGTATTTATTTTACAACAAAGCAGCTTTTCCAATTCAATTCATTTGATTGTACTTTCACAGTGCTTTCATACATTTGTCTGATTTGTGCTTCATTGTTTTGCTTCCTGACAATTCATTTCGACCCAACTGCCCAAATATCCACCATTTTACTTCGTGTTTTACTCATATGTATAATTACTCGGCTTTGGTCTGCATTTAATTTTAATTTAATGCATTTCGAAAGGTAGCATATTATTGTAAATTTTTGGAAAATTCCTATTGCGATATATTTAGTCAAATGGACAAACATAAATTGTATTATTGGTTCTATATATTTTACAATCCAAATGAACGTTTTATCACCTCTAGATTGAGCGAGTAAGTCGTCGCATACTGAACCACAGGAACACCTTGCACATTAATAATGCGGAATAAACGGTCTTCAATAATTCCCGTATAACACATATTGGATGTTTTCATGAGCCACTTGGTGTCTGGCAGAGTTTGCTCACTCACACAGACTAACTTGCTCTTCCCCGATTGATAGCCTTAATAAAACGCTACACATTATGCCAATCGATTGCACACCATGAATGTGTTTATCCTTCGTTTATAAGAGTTTGCTGCCTACATATACCCACGCTCGCTCAGGCCCAAGAACACCTACGCTATCTAAACCGAAGCGGGTGAGCGAACAAAACCTGCTCCCACCGCCGACATCATGATGTTGATGATGATGAACACTTAACGTTGCGTCAGCATCAGCATCAGCATAAGCAGCGGCATCAGTAGCAGAGAAAGCGCCACTCATACACTCCTGCCTGGCCGACAACGGTGGCACAATTGTGCAAAAAGTGCCAATAAAGCACATTCTTTGTTCATTGAAAGTGCTCAGCAAGCTTCCAGCAGCCCCGTTAAGTTACGTAAGCAGTGACGAGGTTAGGCTATGTAAGGATAATAATAATAACGTATGAATAGGTAAAACTGTAATGCTTCAATACATCGAAGTGAGACGTTGATATGGGTCGGGTGTGAACTGTAGGACGCAAAAGCAAACTGTGGGGCCAACATGAGTAACGTTGAGTTTGATTGTAGGTGAGGTTTTTGTCGTTCGTTTTCCTCTTTTTTTCATGCTTGCTAAACTTGATTGTTTTGTTGGATACTCAATATTGTTACGGTTTTTGTGTACTTTGTGCCACGTTTGGTTTTCCGCTTCCGGCAGGAGCTTCATTGCTTTATTGATGCGCTTCGTTCGTCGCTTATAGCGTGTATAAATGTGTAATTGTGTGTTCGTGGATGTGTGCGGCTATTATTGACACAGTTACTTCTGACTCAGACTCGATCTTAGCTAACGCGTCGAGACTGCAGTCGGGTTGGATTTGGTTTACTATCGTTTGAGACAATTGCGGCGCACACCTCATTGATTTTATTGTATTTTTTGCACAGCATCAAAAATGCTGAACGCCATAAAAATGCCCAGCAATAAACTGTTGGAATGAAGGCGGATTAGCGTTGATAGTAGCGCATTGTCAACGAACAATAAGATCGGTCTTTTAAACGGTCAGGTTGATGGCATTCATTGTGAACCATAATAAAAACTTAAAACTTTAGCTCGTCGCAAAAAAAAAAATGTTGGAGAAAGCCATTCATTTATAACCCTAAATAAAGAAAGACTTCAAACAAAAATTATGCAACGTACTAACTGCGGCGACAGCTTCCATTAAAACTTTGAACGTACATTAATGATGTAACGATAAATGCAAAAACACAGAATTTGAAAAATGTTTCTTTAAGCTTCTAACATGACAGACGCGCGTTTGATTAACGGCGGGCTGCAACAATGTTCCATACTTTAATTTAGTGTGCTAATTTGTTAGCATGCATTTTCACAGAGCAGACAATGATTAATTGCCTAGTGTGGTGTTAAAAATACGCGCAACTTTGTTTTGCATGCAAGGCTAATTAGTAAAAAGTTTATTATAAACTTGGCATCAACCAAAACGATCATTTGCTACCTTTCTCTTTGCCATTTCGTCGCAAAATGGCAAAAACTGTCTTGGTCACAATTTCCGCATTCAATCATTTTCAGGCCATTTCACTGCATTACATGCCGCTCTGAGTTTGGTTATGCTGCCATCGTCACAGGTGAGAATACTCATCGCATTCAATTGAAGGGCATTCATGTGGAAAGTGCATTCAGAAATGAGAAACATGTTTCCTGCATTGACAAATTTATTTCATTTGATTTGTGTGTTTTTGGCAACAACAAAGCGTGCTTTGCATTGTTGGCTACTAGCCTTAGACTTTGCGTTTCAAATTTATCAGACCACTTTTTGAGCCATTGCGTTAGTGAAGAGGACGCAAAAGTTGGCTTTTAAAAAGTTTAGCTTAATTTGAGTTGCGAATTTGCGTTGAATCTTCCTTTCAAAATGCTTTTACAGCCGCCTTTTGCGAATAAATCAAAGTGAGCGCCAATATTTCAGTGCAGTAATTGCGCTGTTAAGCCCAGTCGAGTCGACACACAAATTCAACAATACATAAAAGGCAAGAATGAATATAACAAATCGAAAAATTCAAGAACATACGGATGCAATTTGATGCAAGCTGAGTGCCTCCTGAGGCGCGTTGCAACTGGTTGTGATATTGTCTCAAATATATTTCCCTATACCCAGATTTGTACAATTTTTGTGACATTTGCTGCAGACAATTTTGTTGCCTGTTAACAACTGCAACAATTTAGGTTTAATTGATGCCATGCCTTTCTCCCTGAAGTATATGTTGTCTATGCATCGAGTGCATTTTTTATTCCTATATCCTGTGCCCCTTCTAGTTTGCAAGTGCCTATTTGTCTGTCTGTCATTGCTTTACACAATGCGAACATGTATACATGAAATTTTCGGCTCTAATTTTTTTTTTTGATGGATAAGCGCAATTCAGTTCTTGTTATTTATGTATTGGTTCTTAAATTGTGCTATAAAATATTATCGCACAAATTAAAAAAAACATACAAAAAATTACATTCGACAATACAACAAAAACATAATCATATTTACAACTTTTCTCGTGCTTCTTGCATTGACATTTAAAATATGCACAATACATATTCAACAAATAAATACATCATACCATTGCGAATTTCTATTTAACATCCGCGCTCCGCAGAAACAAATTTATTTGCGATTCGTGTTTAAATAATTCAATAAAGTGTTGCCATTTTCTCACTCGCTTCTAATTTAATTTACTCCCCGTTTGTCGCTGTCAGTTCTTGTCTCATTCGTTTGCAACAAATAATTTAAATTGTCGTTTAGTTTGTATGCCCTTTTGGAACCATATTGGGGTATTATTTGGTTGCTATTTAATAAACGACTTCTTAAGAAGCCTGTTGAATGATTGGTGCTACTTAAGTGGATCGCAGAATTGAAAAACTCCTGCGAGTAACTCCTACTATATTCCATAGTCTTAACAAAACAAGAAACCATGTCCTGTCTTTTAAAGGAATGAATTTCAAGAATACGCTAAACCTGTCATAAAGTAAGTAAATTTAATTCATACCAACCAATTTAACAAAAATTTAATATAGAAACATCAGTTGACGTTAGTTAATAGGGTCATTAAAGGCAACTTACTTAGTTCAGCCTGATGCAGTATTCTTAATAACACCTAACGTGTCCTTGGCAACTGGACTCCTCTAGCACAGTCAAAGTCAAGACGTTAATGTGTCCAATAATTTAATTTTAAGTACCTTGCAAAAAGAAATACTGCTACATTTTTACAGACAATTTGCCTTAATGGCCACAACTACTGCATGCATCCCCCGCCGTCTCACGGACTTTTATAAGTCTTCTCATATTTATTTTTATTTTTGCCAGACACGTCGAACGTATTGTGTGTGCACCATCGGCAGTCGAACGCAGAGCGAAGAAGTCAGCATGCACTTTGGCACAACACAAACGTCTACGTTTGTGTCTTTGGCTCCATTAGCCTTGCAATCGGTAGGTCAAAGAAGCCGCATGGAGTTAGAGAGAAAGGTAATTGCGCGGAAAAATGATCTAAAGTTACGCTTTATGATGCGCACTTTAACAATTATTGTTGTTGTCAAGCGATAAATTTAAAATTTTATTAAGCAGTTACTAAATCAAAGATCAGAGTGGACTTGGTTAGAAGTGACAGCAATTTTTTCATCCTTCGCCATGTTATCTAAGAAAAAAAAAGTTTTACTAACAAAATCCTCATTTTTGACCGATCGTTTCTACACGATCTGAATATACATCCAAGAAATTTTTGTGTCAAATTCTTTGCATGCACAAATCTTCGACTAGGTTAGAGAGTGTCGGTAAAAGATACAAGGCAATGTTTATCGTTTACCTCATCTGATTGAAAAGTATTCAAACATTTTTTAACCTAAAATGTATGCTACAATAAAACTGTGTATTCCAATCACAAGATTCCATTACGATTTCTACAAGTACATATACATAACTGTTTAAAATAACTAGTTTAAGCTTTGAGAGAGAAACAGAATAATGGTTCAATATAAGATATGAAAAACAGAAGATTTAGATTATTCGAACTTCATTTATGCTCTTCACATTTGAGCGATTATTGCTGTGATGGTATTTACAAATACCAGGAAGAGACAAAGACTTTTACCAAAATTAAAAACATTTAAAACTTATATAGAGATAATATATTCACCAGAAACTTGCACACACCTCACGTGTATGGAGAATGTTAAACAGTCGGCATAGCCAAATGTTTTTTTTTTTGCTCGTTTTCTAAGAATGTTCAAATGAGCGATTCATCTCAGAGTCCGAACTCTACTGCCCATAATATGAACAGTCAAATCTCTGACTGTAGAATGACACATGTCGACAAACTGTCCGAACTGAGCGGTTTGCAGTAAGCGCATGAAAAAACACACAAAATAAAGTTCCTAT
The DNA here is from genome assembly GCA_034638295.1 of Phortica okadai. NCBI lineage: Eukaryota > Metazoa > Arthropoda > Insecta > Diptera > Drosophilidae > Phortica > Phortica okadai. The sequence goes on along the minus strand of CM067849.1, from coordinate 65,742 downwards.
TCAGCAATCATACATCAAATGGTATAATTAAGTTATAAAACTCACTTTTACGCCTTCTGACCACTTCAGACTTTTCGCTACATGATATTCAAATTTTTGGGCTGTAATGAAATTGACGTTGTTTTATTTACGCATAACAATGAGTTTTCGTGCTTGTTTGTTTATCCATAAACTAGTTAGTTGAAAATGTTGGTCTATGATTTAAAAAGCCACTGTTTCTCAAAGTTCCAAAGTTCTAATTTAATACCAAAAATCTTGATAACCTTTAAATGGAAGAGTTGAATCATTGGCTAGAAATGATAAAGTTGGTTAAATGTGGCAGGTATTAAATATAATCGTTTCACACGTACTTTTGCCTAACTTTTCTGCCGAGTTGTCACTATAAATTGTATATAAATAACCACTCCCACTGTTCCAATTGCTTCCATAAATCTTCGGGTGTCCATTTTTGTCAAAAAGGAAATGTCCAATAAACTGTTTGTTTCGTAGCTTTCCTTAATGTTCATTTGTCCTCTGCACGGGAACATTTAGTATTGAGCTCCTTCTCAATCATGGTTTAATATTTATGGGCTGCACGGTTTCGAAGTTTATTGGATTTGTTGCGCTTTCTTGCAATTTGTATTGTTTTTACGCTCGATTACTGCAGCAGGTGTGTGGGTTCAATGATTCTTTAATTAGTTTTTGATTTATTTGCTCTATGAAACCATATGTGACTGGTTCCATATTGACGAATCATGGCACGTACGGGTTTTGTGGTAAATTTTATTAAAAAAAATATATATTCAAATACATTTCAATCTATCAGACCAAAGAACTTCATGAGCATGGGCAATTTAAATGTATACTAGATTCAATAACCTTAATGCATACCTTACAAACATATGTTGACCACAAACTGACATCAAACTCGAATTCCTACAAAATGAAAAGTCGTGAACTAGTGTCAAGCCAATTTTTTTCCGCACATCTAATTTTTTGCAAGCTTTTTCAGAGGGAATAAAATCTGATAAAATTTTCATTACCTTATGGCCACACATTATCGGCAAGTGACATCGTCCAGCAACCCACTTAAAAGACGTGTAAGCAAGCAAGCAACCCACCAACACAATGTGCTGCTGATGACGTGGAGCATGCCACAAGACCGACCCAACACATCTACGGCCGATGGTGATGCTGATGATGTCGTTGTTACTGCTGCTGTTGTTGTTGATGACGCTCATTGTGCACATGAAAATGTTGTAAACCAAAATAAAACTAAAAAGAAAAACCAAATGCTATCATAAAAAAAGAGTACAATTGTAAAGAATGTCCATAGCCAAGCTCGCAATAACAGGGAACCACAGCCGACGAAGACAAACGGAAAGTGTCCAACAGGAAATAAGCATCCAGATGCATGCCAGCATCTGAAAAAGTCACTGCGAAAAAAATAACCGAAAATAAAAAGGGTAATAATTTTATCTCGCATTCAGATCAGACGCAAGTCGCGTTTTATGGTTTTGTTTGTAAAGTTTTGTAATCTGTCGTGCTACTTATGCACATACAAACATGGCTATCCTTTTTTTCTACGTCCCCAAATCTCGCCATGAGTTTCCTGTGAAGCACACTTCAAAAGAAATACAAGTTGTGTTTTATTTCTTAGTCGAAAATTTATATGCTTGTTTCTAATTTGCATTTACTTTTTTTAGTTATGATTCTTACATGGCCGTCATTCGGGACAAACTAACAGACAAATATCCGTTGGAAGAGGGTACCTTTACTGGAAACTGGTGGTAAGCAGAGACCGATTTAATGGGAGCCAATCAGCTGACAAAATCAACCCTCTGCTGTCATATTAACCATTTCGTGCTTTTGGTTTTTGAATTGAGCTGTCCTGCGCTGAGTAAGCCAATGTATCAACATAATTGATTACTTCGATTAGTTACAAGATATTCTTATGCTTTACAAACTGGGCTATGTGAAAGTTGAAGTGAATGTAATGTATTTTGATTATTGGCTTTTTTCATCAATTAAAAAAATTTGTTTAGAAAATTATCAACATAAATTTCCGAGAACAATTAATTTAAACTAATGAAGTGTCACATTGAGATAAAATTTACAAAATCACTATTAAGTTTGGCTTTGTTCAGCAATCACTCAAAATAGCCTCTCAAATGTATCAAACCGGATAGATGAAGGGACTTAGCTCGTAGTTTGTGTGCAAAAGATTGTGTTTAAAGAGTCGTTTAAAGCTGTCTTGTAAGCATAAACCAACATAAAAAACCAAACAAAAAAGAAAAAAAAAAAATCTGCGCAAAAATCAGAACAAAAAGTTTTTCTGCCACTTCAATTAAAAGGTCATCAGCAAAGCGTCACAGCTGTTGCCTTCCGTCCAGGCATGCCACGAGCAATCGATTTGAAACCGCCACGTTATTAGGGGAGTGTCGAGAACGACGTCTGCAGCTTCGAACTTACATCTGTACGGTCACTTCTGGCAAACACACGTGACAACTTTAATCATTATCGGCCAGCAGCCTGTGAGGCACTTGCATTGTGTGAGGAAAGACAAGCATGGCTACCTTCCAACATGAGGTGGTCGACAGCAAGCAATCTTTGGGTATACCTTTGAACATCAACTTTTTGTGGGTGGGTCGACATACATAAGTGATTGAGCTGGCGTACTACAACAATTTGTTTTGGAAAGCTCAAATAATCGAACAAGCAAAAATCAAACCCCTTAATAATTTATGAAGCCGGCATGAGTAAGTGAGTGAAAATAGTAATGTAAAAAGGTGTTGAAAAAGAATTGGTTTTCTCTAGGGAGCAGATTGAGGAACACGACTCGATGCTCTAATAGAGATTAAATGCATGTCGAAAAGGCAATTAGTTTCATTGTTGTCCGGCATCGCTTGATCTTTTGTAAATGTGTTGTGTATGTTATATTTATAGAATGCGTTCACAGTGCGATGAGGGCATCAAATTGTTGATTGTTTCAAAATTGTGCACAATTCATCAAAAACACTTGATTCAAGATGTTCCATGGGTGTAGCAACGGTTTCCAATTAAATACAAATAATGAAGCGCCAAAATAAAGCGTTTGATTTTTCTTCAAACTTCATCTGGCCGCTTCCAAAATACCCTTTTTCGTTTGCGCATTGAGTTAACGTCTTAGGGGTAGAAAAATTAAATTAAATTTGAGTGCCAGTAGGTATGCTAATTATAAGTTGTGCTGTTGCTGCTAATGAGCAATAAAAACAATGTGTTTGCCTACTGGCTCAAATGCCTGATAACATCAGATTTTGTGTGGCTCCAAGTTGTTCAACTTCAAAAAAAGCCTTCATACTCGACCAAAAGTGACCAACGTTCTTGACTTTTTACTGTGATTCAACGCGTGGCTTTTTGTGAAATTTTTTTGGCTTTAAGAGGATTAGAGTACTTTTTAGATCGTAAAAAATTTTTTTTTAGTTTGTTTGGTTGATATCAGAAAAAGATTGTACTTTCACAGAAAATAAATTGAAACCTTGTTTTAATTTTAAAAAGAAACAATTTGATTAAATGAAAACATGAACTTATGTTTGGGTTTGAAATTTGAGTGGCCGTTGTAGAATATCGTCACACAAATCTTTAAGTAAACAAACTAACGATGGTGTTTAAACAGAACCCTAATTGATTTACGACATCAAATTCTCATTTTTCGCAATGTTCCGAGTTACGTGCGTGACAGATTTGTTATATGGATTGTGACTCTTACGTTTTGGAAAGTATCCGCAACAGGCGTGCAGTGTATTTTTTCCGTTTGAAACTGTTTTTGTTGCTGCATCGTTTCTTGATAATTTTGACTTATTGCCTTGGATGCTTTTGTCTGCTGTTTGCACAGGAGTGAACTGAGTGACTGTGGCAATTGCAGTAAGGAGGGCGTCGTCGTTGGCAGTTGTGCCGTTGGCGTGTGTCAAAAAGTCGTGAGACGTTTTCAAGTGGCAAACGTTTCTTTTTTGCCATTCCCGCTTCTACCAAATACGCTCAAACTCTCTGACAGTGTCTGTGTCCTTAAAAGAGCTTTTTGATTTATCAGTTCTCGCCTGTCTAACTGGTTCTCTGGCTTCTGTGGGTGACTTGCGGACTGTGTGAAATCCGAGCCACCACTAAAGTTCTTGAAACCTAATAACAAGTGGAGAAAGAATCTTATGCAGGCACCGCCATTCTCATAAGAATTATTTTAATAAGAAAATTATTTCAAGGTATTATTGCTTTAATTGATTCAATTAAACGCTTCATAAATTTTTACATTGTTTTTGTTCATGCGTCTTGGCTTCCACACAGTAAAGAACTTTTCGAAAGATTCCCTCTGCCACAATTACCGTAAAAGAGTTAATTAGTGGTTTAAGACTTTTGCAAATACTTACTTGTTTCAGCGGCGTTCAAAAACAACATAGAATTTGCTATTCTGGATGCACTTGCCATAAGTTTGCATACTGAACAATTCCCGTGAAGCTATCGTTTTATGGTATTCGCTTAAATATTCAAAAATTTTATTTAAATTATTTACACAATTTGGTCAGGTTATTTTATTTCTTGTAAGCACATCGCACACTGAGCTTCATTGCTTGCATTACTCAAATACTTGTTCAAGTATTTTACTTATTCCTAAATCGATTCCTTCGAATTCTTGACAATATACAAAAGTTTAATTATTGCTCATGTATATTGTGAAAACATAATGCCGCAGGACAAATCACTATCAAGAAGGAAAACTGACATTGTATGCTAACACATTAAGGCTTTTGACGTGCCTTTCGCTACCTGCAATCGTCTGGCTTATACCGTTTGATGTATTATATCTGTTATGACAACTGACAAGTACTTAAGTATGTGCTTTCTATTCCCCATACGTCAAACTTGCTTCGTAAAACTTGCTTAATTCATAATTTTTAATAAAATATTGATGTTGAGATCTATAATTTGAGAAAACTGATTGTGCCAAGTACTTACGCCAAGTTGGACTTGCAATACTTGAAAGAAACTTGTTCTTTAACAAACTGCAGGTTTGCATCTTCCACACTCCACTTCTATAATACTCTATTCGCGTTATGTTCAGCATTTGTTAATCAAATCTGCCGTTCTTGTGGATAAGTTCAGTGACCTCGGAGAGAATTTCTTATTTTCATTCTTGTAGTGTTTCTGTTTGTACTCTCTTCGAACCGATCGTTTCATAAATTTCGTTTTGGTTGTCACTTAATCTGCATTAAAAATCAGGTTAATTGAGGTCGTAAAACCCTCTAATTGACGTTAACAATTTCAAATTGAAACAAGAAGATTATTTGTCTTTTATATTGAAAAATAAATTCAAGTTTATTATAGTACTGGTATAAATTTTTTTTAATATTTTATATTTGTTTGCTCGTTTTTAAATTAAATTAAATCAAAAATCCCTTCGTTGCCTCAAACAGTTTACGCCACTGGCTACTAAACAGGTTTATTTGTTGAGATTTTGAGAGAAAGAGAGAGGGCATTTTTATTAGAACTGTTGGCCACAAAAATCGTTTGAGTAGCTTTCTTGCTTTCATTCTTGGTTCATTTGCCTAAAGAACAACTTACAGTCGTGCTAACAATTTTTTTAAACTTTTTTACAATTCGAAAATATTTTTGTTTGATCCGTCTTGTTCAACACAAGACTTTCATAATATGTTATTGATAACTTCAGTAATCGTAAGCCTTCTCTTGGCTAATACCTCTGGTTTGCCCTCAAAATCTGAGCTCACATTCGCCAGCCAGACTTCACAGCTTATCGCTACGCAACTCTTAAAATACAATACCGATATCGATGGAAACCAGGTTCATTCGCCACTGGGAGTGTCTACCATTCTCTCTGTGCTATCGGAGGCATCCTCAGGTGAGACTTACAAGGAGTTTATAAAAGTGTTTGGTTTCCCAAAGGCACGTGAAGAACTGAGAGACTCATTTCAAAGTATTTTGATGAACTATCAAAACACCGATTATTGCAATGGTACTCCATCGTTCCACACATGGTTCTACATATATCGCAATAACAGTGTTAAAGAAGAGTTCAAAAGAATTGTTCAGGACAATTACTTTGTGGACGTAAAAGACATAAGTCGCAACGAATTCGATTGGAGTGAGCCTAATACTTCTCTGGACTTAGAGCTCAGCACTGATAGCAGCAATAGCAAAGATGTAATTGGATTTGAAACCCTTAAGAGGATTAATTTAGAAGTTGACGAAAAATTGGAGCTGCCAGTTGCTGATAATTACGGGGAGGAGGTTCTCAGAAAGGATTCTTCTAAGTTCGATCGTTTCGTCGATGATAAACAATATGTCGAAAAACCAGTTGCTTTATCTGAGTTTGATAATCAGAAGCGGGAGCAGGAAACTCAGCCAACTTCGGATACAATTAAGAAACTTGAAAAACCTGATGGATTGCCTAAGCAGCCTAAAGAAAATGTGATCATCGAAGAACAAACCAAATACGAAAGTGATTTAAATGAGACAGAAAATGAAACAGTTCAGAATCGGGAAAAGCTAAGCAAAAATAATAAAAATGAGTTGGTGGTGAACTCGGAAGACATAAGTTCTCCAAATGAGCCTCAGAAGGTATCGTTGTTGACGAACAAAAAAATATCTAAGAACTCGATTGGAATTATGTCTGCCCTGGAATCTCATCTGAATTCTGTTAGCCGGGTAAGTGAGTGAACATCAAAAGATTCAGTTTAATAAATAACATTGGTTTTAGGTTTATAGTGCGCGTAGCCTCTTCCACAAAGATGATATCACTTCTGCTTTGAGTGCAAGTTCCATCACTGGAAGAAACGAAGACTCTAAGGCAAAAATGCTGCTCTTCAATGGCCTTTACTTTCAGAGCAAATGGGCAAACCCGTTTTATGAGTTAAAAAATGAAGAAGAATTATTTTATATGACCAAGGAAGATACTATAAAAACGCCAATGATGCATGCCAAGGGACAATATTATATTGGAGAACTACAAAATGCGAACGCACGTGTGATTTGTCTACCTTACCAGGTAAATTACTAAATTATAAACTAGTTATTCGGAAAAGCTGCCAATACAATTTTTATTTTCATAGAATAAAAAATACGCACTTTTGATCATCCTGCCTAATGAGCTTGAAGGAATCACTGCTGTTATCGAGAAATTCCAACCAAATGATTTTAAATACATCCGACAAAATTCTAAGTTGGCTGATGTGCACGTGAAATTACCAAAATTCCAGATTGAGGAAACCTCACATTCCAAATCAATGTTAAAAAGTATTGGTCTTAATAAGCTTTTTTCTCGGACTGAAGCAGATTTAAGTCGCTTATCCGATAATACCGATACACATATTGATGAAATTGTGCAGTTTGTTAATTTGCGGGTGGATGACGCTAGCATTGGCATAAACAGTTTATCGGCCGTTGATGGGCATTCACGTTCAAATTCAAAAATCGAGTTTGAGCAATTTTTTGTTAACCGGCCATTTGTTTACTTTGTCACGGACTGTGAAGACCAATTTGTGCTTGCTTCGGGAAAAGTCTATGTACCAGAATACAAGGAAGAAAAGCCGGTTTCTATTGAGATCGAGCTTGATCAATCGTAAAATGTAAGCTTATTCGTTCTCAAATTCCAATATACTTAATTTATTTCACATACAATAAGAGTATCAATTGCATCAAATTAATCATTATTTCTAATATTTGAATAAATTAAATTGATTTGTAAATCTTTCTCCAATTTAGCAATTTTATTATTTTAATCCTTACAGGTTTTCAGTGTATATTGTGTTTACCATATAATACACGATTTTTTTTGGATATATGCACAATATTTATAAGCACTATCCGTCCTAGACATCTTTAACCCTTGTTGTTAGGTTTAAATACATACTAACAGATACACAGTGTGTAAAATAGTACACAATATTTGAACTATAAAAAAAAAAAAAAACATTTCCACAACATCGTCAGAGCACATTAAATACGCACACGTTGATTTCTCCAACAGAAAAGAAGACTCATGAACAATGATGGCGAACAACAGAAGCGACGTAGAAGTACAAGTAGATGCAGAATCCTGTAATACAATAACCACTGAATGCGAAAAGTTAAACAGCTCTGAAGTGTTTGTGCGTGTGTGTGTGATTGTGTGAATGGTTGCTGAGATGAGTGAGGGGGTGAGTGACCCCAATAGTGCAGGGTTCGAAGAAATCAGTTGGTGCCCGCCAGACGGGCGCCAACAACCAGAGGTAAAACAGGAGTAAATGCGTGCTATGATTATAGTGATGACGACTACAACAACCACCGCTATCGTCACTAAGAAGCAATAAGACGGCGCTTTAGAGCGGTCTAGGAACTGCGATGATGTTTCATCTTTTCCACATGAAAACTCACGTAACAAAAATTATGATAATCATAACTTTTTCCCTCTGTTGCGTTGTGTTTTTTTTACTTGTTTTGTCGTAAGGACGTGGATTCAAAGGCAAATACATACATACCAAAACTGGACAAAGGCATTTGGCATGGTGTGATGGCGGCACAACGACGTGAGTCGCAGACTTATAGTTAAATGTGGCTCACTCGGACGAAGCATAAAATGTGCAAATTTCGGGCACAAAAATTGCTTCACCATATACTCTTCTATAAAAGTTCTTCACTGAACAGCGCGTATATTTTGATAAAATCGTGCATATAAATCATTGTTGATATGAAACCGAAAAGGTATTAAAGATTTATGGCTTGCTGGCTTTCCCTTAATATTAGTTGTTAAGTAAAAAAGGAATAAAACGCTAAATATTGAATTATTTTGCTTTCACTTATGAAATGCGGTGATTTAAAAATCAGCCGTGCCGACAATTCATTTGTATAGCGACATTGCTCCATAGGGAATAGAATGTTAAATCGCGGGCAATGAGAAAACAACAAGTACCACAATTAAATTAAGACTTCACTTTTATTTCGTACTCATTATTATTTCAGTATAAGCTAATTCCACTTAAGATTAAATCAACGCGAAAGCATTAACATGTACTATTGCTGGATGATGAGGAGATTTTGTAATCGGGTAGCAAAAATACCTGGGGTTGTTTTTGTAATATCGTTAATGAAATCTCACTTTGATCTTTTAGCTTTTATTTGCAGCCCGTAGAATTTTCACCAAGTACTTATTTGCCTATTGTCTAAAGGTTTACAACTTTTTTTTATAAAAATATCTACTTTACTGTCTTGCAAGTTTTACAATTTAACCAAATCAGAAAAGCATTTTAAAACATAATAATTAACAACACTTTAAACATCATGAATAATATGCATTTTAGATCTAGGATGCACAAAAAGTCGCTTACAATATTCATACTTAAAAACACACAAAATATTAGCTGCGTTAATTTTGGAACTTTTGCTTTTCATTAGGTAGCATCAAAACTTGGCAAATGCTTCTTCATGACGATTTTGCTTAGCTTTCGGTCGACTCTTTGGCTCAGGAAATTTATCAAAATTTGAAATGTCCTCCATGTTGGCGACAACCGGTACATATGGTGCGCTCATGTCTTGATTTAAAATAGTAATCCAATCCGTTTCTTTAAACCACTCGTGTTCTTTTATGTCTTTGTTTCCATTTATCAAATTACCATACCTACATTGATTCGGTAAAATGTTGTTAATGGCTTTGTCTATAAGAAAAATAAGTAGACGACCTTTTTGAGAGATCAACCTGTAATAGATGATCAATAAGATGCCTAAGAGCGGAACTAAAGGACGTCGGCATTTTGTAATCCCCTTCACAAATTTTTCCATACATGACCATCACATCACGATTGAAAACGGAGAATGGAGAATGACCAGCCACAAACTCATATATTAGAACGCCGAAAGACCACCAATCAACGCTAACACCATATGGCTTTGATTGTATAATTTCTGGCGCCAGATATTCTGGGGTGCCACAAAGCGTCAATGTGCGAGTCTCAACTTTCTGAAAATGCAACGGTCACACAAAAGAAACGAATATATGTATAAAAAATGTTAACCTTTGCAAATCCGAAATCGGTTACTTTTAGATAACCTTTAGTGTCAATCATGATATTTTCGGGCTTTAAATCTCTATAGAGTAGTTGACAATAATGAAGATACTCGAAGGCGAGAAACACCTGTGCAGCGTAAAAACGTGCTTGTTTCTCGCTGAACTTACGCATTCTAAAAATATAGATTGTCTCAGCATTGAATGTAATTTGCAAAACTCTTAGTTTTCTTACTTTCGATGATACGTAAACAGCTCTCCTCCTGAAATGTATGGCAATATCAAATAAAGGCTGTCATTGTCTTTATATGAAAAAATTAGGTGAACAGTGTTTGGAAACCGAATAGAACTAAGCACATGCTTTTCGCTCAAGACATGAGTAACCTGTTTTGTTTTTATAATTTGATCTTTACTAAGTTGCTTCGAAGCGTAGTAGTTATTTGAATATTTGTCCTTTACCAATTGCTAAAAACAAAATTTAAATGACAACTGTATTTGTTTCATTTATGCTTGTATTTGTTTCATTCATGCATGTACTTATGTGAATATATGGTACTTACTACTTTTCCAAATGAGCCAGCGCCCAAATTAGCTTTAATGATGAAGTTGTCTAATCCGATTGGATCTGATGGGACGTTTTTTTCCCATCTCTGTTGAAAATCATCCTTAAGCTTCACAAGTATCAGGGAATATTCAACATTTGGATTAAACCTCGGTTCTACCATTTTAGTAACCCGCAGGTTAATAAATTGAGTTTAATTTCCACAAACAATTTTGGTTGACAGGAAAAATAAAATTTTATCAAAAAGTTATGAAAACAATTGAATAGAAAGTTATAATTGTCAAAATAATCTATTCATTGACAGATAACTGTAATTTTGAATTCTTACAAATATTGATTGAAATATTGATAAGAAAACATCACTGAATATAAAAGCTGGGTTACCTGTTTTAGGCGAAGGGGTTGTTTAAAATACCACGCTTGGTCAGATTTGTGATTTTGCATATAATCGAGTGGTCACCGAGGTTATTACAACAATCATCGATTTGTGATTTTATGTGGTCACCGAGGTTAGGGCAACAATCATCGCAAATGGGTCACGTAAAAAAAGTACAGAACGAAAAAATTATAAGAAATAAATGGAAAATATTAATAAATAACTACCGTATCAAAAAAAAAAAAAAACCTTTGTGCTGTCTGAACATAAAATATTTAAGCAATTTTATTCAAAATTTATCAAACAAGTCTGGATGTCTATTTGATTTTGATTTTGATTTGGATTTTGGCTCAAAGTGCTCGAAATTTGAAACATCGTCTATATTGGATACAGTCGGTATGTATGGCGGATTGATTTCCTGATTGAGTACAGCAAACCAGTCAATGCCATGAAACCAGTCATGTTCTTTAACATCCTGAATTCCGTTTCCTGAAATACCTAATCTTTAAAAATTGGAACAATTTATGTTAATTACTTGCATGAATTATTTACAGAATTGTCCTTACCTTTTCGTTACTTCAATTGTTAGCAAACCATCAACAAGATTCTTAAGCTGTCCTGTAAAGTAAGTAGGTATGCGATATTCTGCGCAGCATATTTTGTTGTACATAACCATTGCGTCGCGGTGATGAGCCGAAAATGGAGATCGCCCTGCAACAAACTCATATACGAGAATACCGAATGCCCAAAAATCGACCGTTTTATTATAAGGTTTCATCTGTATTATTTCCGGCGCGAGATACTCTGGAGTACCGCAAAGTGTAGAAGTTCGCGACTCGACACGCTGAAATAGAAAGGAATAAAATCATCCCGACAAAATATGAAAAAAATTTTATCTCTCAACCTTCGCAAATCCAAAATCTGTGATTTTGATGTAGCCTCTGCTATCAATCAGAATGTTTTCTGGTTTTAGATCGCGATAAACGATCTTCATGTGATGCAAATATTCCAGAGCCAAAAGCACTTGAGTAGCATAGAATCGAGCCTGCTTCTCATTAAATTTACGGACTCTCTCGAATAAAAGAAGAATGGTTATAGCATCTGTATGAGAAGCAGAATGAAGATTTCTCACTTGCGGTGATAGGTAAACAGTTCGCCCCCGTTAATAAAGGGTAGCACTAAATATAGGTTGTCAAAGTCTTTGCTGGAGTCAATTAAATGCACTAGGAAAGGAAAACGCACTGCACTTAACACGAACTTTTCATTATGAACGTGTGTTACTTGCTTCATTCGCACTAAGTCGTCTTTGTTCATCTGCTTTGCAGCAAAATAATTCTTTCCAGTCTTTTCTCTAACTAAAAACTAAAATTGAATTTTTTGTAATGTGAGGTTCATGTAATGTAATGTGGAACTCACCACTGTGCCGAATGAACCTGTTCCAAGAATGGATCTTTGATGGTAGTTGTCCAAATTATTCATTAATGATGGAGTGACCGAGTTCCAGCGTGCATCGAATTCTATTCGCATATTATCTAAAGTTTCATTCCAATCTTCTTTCGGGTTGAATATGGCTTGACTTTAAATTATATAGAAGCAAATTAGTTGTTTTTTTTGATTAAAACGTTTGAGATAATATGGCAACTATTAACATTTCAATCAACCAAACTCAAATTAAGCCAAGGTAAGACAAATTTCATTCAGAAATGGCTCTTTAATCATACTCTTCCACCCGCTTTTACACAAAATGCCAATTTCCGTTACTTATGTGCCACACATGCCGTTGTAACCGACTGACTGACGGACTGGCTAAGTGGTTTCTTGACGGATTTCATTTCGTTTGAAACGTAAGAAAAGTAAGAAAAATTACAAAATGCCTGTTTGATAAATGATGCTAACCAAGATTACATAAGTTGGTAATTTTCTAGTACATTTATTTCTACATGTCAAGAGTCAAAATAAACCAAAACTAAATCGCCCAACCCAGCAGAGGAATGTCAAGCCCGAGAGTTGAGCGTTGCATGTGTGGAATCATTTGCAGTTGTCACGGACATCTGCAAACTGACTACTTTGATGGACATGTGCGGCTGATAAGGTTGCTCGAAAAAGTTGTTGAAGGTTTTTGGTTTGCAGTGTTTCGGATGTAAGGTATCGTCTCATTTTTCGGGACGATGTGCGGCAAAATTGGCCCGTTTATCACTATTCCAAAAAATTATGTTTGAAAATTGGCAATTAATCACTATCTTACAAAGTTCTTCATTAGAGTTTTACTGTTTTAGAAGAAAGCATAACACAAATCTTAAAATTTTAACTTTGATATGTATTATTTAAAGCTTGCAGTCGTGTTTACAATATTTATGCTTTTCAATTTGTGAAAATATACACCTCAACTCATGCTTCTTTTTTTAGAAAAGTTTTAAGTATATTGGAGATAATTCGTTATTTAAAATCTTCACACATTCTTTAAATTCACAAACATAGATGGATATACATTCTAGCCACATTGGTAATGTATGGAGACAAAAGCACGCACATAAGTGCATAAGCCAAACTACGCTCCATATGACCGATAAACTTGCTCAAGATATGTGTGTTAACGACTACAATAAATAAGCGGATAATATCAGGACATGGACACGAATAGGCCTCGAACAAACACATATATCAAATGCGCCAGAGTAACTTAGGCACATTCGAAAAGGACAATGTCGCGCTTAAGTATTCGAGAGGCAGATTAAGTCATACGTTCACGATTCACTTTATTTACCCCTATTCCATTGCCAACCACCAGAACGCCACTTTGTCTTCGCTAATACTTAAAATTCATTAGCTGTATTACTTTGAGGATAACTGCTCTGAAAACAAATATTCTGAGGATTGAAGGTTTTTCTTTTTTACTTATGCAAAGTAATTGACATCTCGATGAACTGTTGACACACATGACATTTCTCTTAGTTGCGATGTGGCGTCATAAACTGTATATGGGTGAATGGTCTATTCCGTCAACAAATATTTACTATATAATTTTTTCACATTTTTCGAGCTTAACTAGGTGTAGGAGAGTAAACAGTGACAGTGAAATACTCTTTGCTAAATTGGTTATTTCAATTATAGTTAATTTTGCTCAGAGACGTTAAAATACCGTGAAAATATCCTATATAAATACGTATACATACATATATAGGCATATACATATGTATGTGTATATGACGTCATGTTTAAAATCTGTCTGACTTGTAATAGTTATCAGCTAGTCAAATATTTTTGATAAATACCATCCTCTCATGGTAATTATTATAAGTACTTGCAATAGAACAGAATTTTGATATCAGGAAGTATTGATGGTGCGGTAAAAAAATATTCTTCTTATAAGTGTAACGGCACAAATGTTCAAATCTGATAAATGTACGAGTGAAACTTAATGACTTGTACCTAAAAGAAATAAAAGGAAGAATTTAAAGAAACAGGGAAACTTCAACCCCACGTTCCGAAACGTAAAAAAACACCCTAAACTACAAACTGTACATAAGCAGAAATCAGTTTAGAAAAGCCAAATAAAATGCCTTATTCACTATACAAGGGTGTTGTCACCGCCAATGAACTAATATAAAGGCCAAAGTATTTTTTGCAATTTCCGGATGTCTCTTTGAATGCACAACATTTCAATGGCCAAATTGCTATGGTACTAATTTTGAAAATTCATAAATTAGCATAGTATTAATGCACGGATATGCAATGGACCATGCGTGACCAATTATTGAAATCGATCAAAATTGAATATCATCATTACGAATACAACTTCACATTGTAACAATGACATTACGCAAACTTTTGTCATCATATGCCTCAAATTTATTTATTTATTATTGAGAACTAAAACTATCGAATTTAAATTGTTCACGACACGTATAAACTGCCAAATGTATTTATCAAAATTGCATCTCCACGTATGAAAAAAAACATGTATAAATAAGTAATCTAATTAAATGTATTCGATCTTTGCTAGAACGATCAAAGTTATCAGTGGACAGAGACCAGTTACACTCACTTGCGTAAGACAGAATAAATGTTTATAATAAGAATCCATCCATGAAAAAGATGTTAAAGGGTTGAGTTTTATATTTATAATTACTCAGCCTATGTGCCCTATTTTGTTTATTTCATTCTTTCGAACAAGATATGAGTTGAACGCTTGTTTCATACGGATAAAAAAGGAGACTCAAATTCCACGTGACCACAACGTAAAATTTCCTCAATATTCGCTTGTTATTAAACAATACCGCATTGGAGTTGACTTTTCGCAATCTTTTTTTTTTATTTATTTTTTAAAGTCGAAAATAGTACTGAAATTCTGCACTTGGTTTATGTCGAAATGGCTCACACATTATTTGCGGTGAACTAAAATTTTTTTGTCTTATTTTAGTGATGTTTTTAGTCGTTTTCGACATTTATTAAAAAATTGTACTTATCTGCGGTTTCTCTAACTTGCTTTTTCGTAGAAAGCTTTATTTCAGACTGTCCAAGCCAACTTACGTACATACATATGTATGACCAACAAGCGTAGTCACGAGTTTTCATGATTCTCAATTTATTTCTTTATATTTGGGGATACTCAAAGCGGGGATAAATTAAAGGAGAAGTGATCGCAATTGTCTGAGGTTTCCGACAAATACTTGACTGGAATTGACTTGCTCGGACAGGCAAACAAGCTTGGCTATATCAATTATATTTATTGACTTGAAAAATTCTAGTGAGTCTAACAGAATCTGGAATTTACAAAAATTTGTAAGCCAATGGCAGCGGGTGTTAAAATGAAAATTTACCGAGGTCTACAAACAATTTTTAAAATATTAAGTATGTATCATGTTGAATGGGATTACGCAATAAAACACTACGCAAAAGCCCATTCAAGTGACAACAACAAAAAAAAAAAAATTGCGAGTAACTCGTTAAATGCAAATTGGATAAGATGCTGAGCAGAACGAAACATCGCCCCACCCACAAGCTATTTTCTTTTCCTGATTTCATTTACTTTTATGAAGTTCACAACCACAGCGAACACGATTTGAAGATTGCACGCGTTTTTGCATGTACGAGCTGCCAAAACTAAAACAAGCATGAATGATATCCTAGCAACAAAATCCACGCCGTTGATGTCGCAAGCTGGCTTCTTAGGACAGTAAAACGGGGTGGAACGCGAGCACTGAGATCATGTTTTAAATGCAATTCGTGTTCATTTAACGCAGCCAAAAAATAAGTGGCATTGTGATGAAGCGACAAACTTTAAAGTGGATTATGTAAGCACATCAGCTCAGCAAGTGCCGTTTAGGATATGATGCGGTGTAACATAAATCCGTGAGTTTTGCAAAATTTATGTCTTTCTCTCAAAGAAAATTTAGTCGCTCTTGTATTTATGACCGCGACATGACCTGTGCACATAAACTGGGCTGTCGGATCTCAGTGTCCTAACGGAATAATGAAAAGTGCATATAAACTTTAAAGGGAAATCTTTCAAACAGAAATTCTTTAAGTAGGCGTTGAGCTAATATAAAAATTTGTGCTATCGACTCTATTTATTCTATTTGAAAAGTTTTTGTTACAAGAAATTTGCTTAAATCGTTCAAGAATGCTTTTATTAGTGTAAAGCTTTGGTATTATAGAAAGTTGACTAATTTCTTGAACACCCTCTGATCTTTTTAACAGAAATGCGCCAGGGTTATAGTTTCAGTTTTGTTTATAGTTCAATACATTCTTGCTCAGGACGACAAGACAATTTGATAAAGTCATGTCCGTCTGCCAGTCAAAAAATGAACAAAACTAAAATCTTTGTAGGGAATATATTTTATTTTGGAAGATAGAGGGCTGAAATTTAAAAAACCTGAAAGTGTCATTGAGATCGGACCACTGCAACTGGTACCTGCCATACAAAATGAAAAAGAAGGAATAAAAACAAGATTTACGTCGCTGCGAGGAAAACTTTTTTGTTTCTTAATCAATTAAGTTGCCATAATTTTTTTTTTTTTTTTAATGTACAACAGCCAAGCAGCCTTTGCAAGGACATGTTAAATAAATTAATAATAATTACTTTATATAATTACCTCATTATCGTAAGTTGAATGTTGACGTATATTTTAGTAACTAATGAGCAGTTGATATGAAAATCTAAAATTGAGCCGAGTTTAGTAAATCTCGATGCTTATTTACAATTCGAAAAAGAAAACATGTATGTGTGTATGTAATAAATATGCATTCAATGAATTGAACTCAATTGTGTGGAACAGACATTTGATTTCCCCTCAATCCAAATTTATGGTGCTGATGTTTGGCATTGAAATTTAGCTCAAATCATTCATCCCCATCAGCAACTTCTGTTAAAATTTTTGCCGTACCGGAAGCACAATGCTGCTGACCGTTAGCCGCCCTTACTAAAAAAGGAAGAGCATAGAAAAGATGCCCAAATGTATGCTCGCCAGAACGAGAATTATTTGGAGCCGTGTAGCAAATCGAGTCGACGCCAAACAGCTAGTCCATCAGCTAAAATTACATAGTGCCACACAAGATTTTGCTTTGTGGGATAGAAACACATCTATACAATAGAAGTAATATTAATAAGCATTCGATGTCTTTGTGACAATAGCATAGCTTCAGGGAAAAATATGAACACAAAAAGAGAGAAAACATATGCAAACCAGCTTTTACAGAACTCGTTTCGCAAGGATAAACATAAGAAACACTTTACGCATCTATTTCATTTTTATGTTATATTCAAGAATGAATTTAAGTGACTTGCAGCTATGTGTGTGCAATTGAAAATTAAATTCAAGATAATATTTTTGTCAATTTTCCATGGCATTTCTGGGAGTGACATTTTGAAGGCGTTGACAGCGAGCAGACAAAGTTTGAGCGACTGTTGAGCGCAATAGGTGTGACATGTCATGTGATTGATGAAACGCTCGGCAAGAGAACCACAATAAAATAAAGGCTTTAAATGCACGCGTGCTATGCCAGAAACTAATTTCCACATTTTTCACATTTACGAAGACAAATTGAGGTGCGAACTTAGGTCGAACCAATAAAATTTCAAGTATCAAAATCGCAAAATCTCTGCAACAGAAAGCCATAAAAAAACAAGACAAAGTGATACAAAGGGGTAGGAATCGGCATCTACATCGCATCAATTGTTTTTTCTGATTTTATTTAGAAAAATGTGTCATTTTAAAATGCGAATAGGCTTATATCCTCGCGCGGGGTGGATGCGGAAAAACGTATCTGACCGAATACTATTAAAGTCAATATATAAACCAATAAATTCGAGACGATTCAACATTAACGTGGCAAATGGAGGCGGTTTGGTCGCCCACTATATTCTTTTTTTATTTCTTCATGTTATGCGAAAGTTGTCAAAAACAGTCCCACACACCCCCGTCAAATTTTAGCGCCTTGTGCGTTCAATCGCTCGAAGCACTGTATCTGAAACCCAACACATATCTTACGCATCCAATTTTTGCTCATCCCAGCATCTACCAAAGATTGCGCACTTTCTATTAACATAACGTTGCTGAACTGATTGTATTCGATTCGTTGACCATTATTTCAGGAAATGTTAATTTTATTTATTTTGCCTTCATAGAAATTTGTATCTTAAATTGAGTCTTTGGCTATATAGTGACTGTTAAAATTTATATTCGTTCAATCAAATTTACATTTTCCATAGCCTTATTTAATTTTTTTATTCTCAATTTTAAGACTGCTCCAGCGGATGAAGCAAAGATTTTTCCGCAGTTCGAAGACTGCGGTCAATATGTATCTATTTGAGTCCAAGTCAAATTCTCCTCCAAAGATAGCTTTTACATAAACTTCAATTTTACCTCCGACTTTTTTTTTCATATAAATGGAATGGAAAAAACATTGAATACTCACCCAGTGACTGAACTGATATGTCCGGCGACATTACGGGTTGCTTTAGAATCCAATAACCTACTTGTTTGCGAAACTGCTTCTGGAACAACTTTCGGAGTTGTTATCGCCATGAGTGTACCTCCAGTCATGGTTGATACTAGCTTATCTTGAATAGTGTTTTCATATCCATCTTTAGTCGGTTTATGACCAAGATAGGTCCAAAAGAACATTACTTTAAATTTTATATTTATCGAATGGATTGCTGAGTTTAAAAACATAACAGTGTAAATTTTGTAATTGTAGGCATAAAATTTGGTTCTCATGCACAATTGAGCATTTAATAAAAATAAATATAATAGAAAGAACTGAAAACAAGTACCTTGTCATAGAAGGCCTATCATTCTCGAGACGTGGAAGATCAACATGTAACACTTCAAACTGTCGAATAAAACCTTCAAGGCTGAAAGAAAAGAATTAAGAAAATAAAAAAATCTATATGCTTGAATATAAATTTGGGTAGAACACATATGTTTCATCTTAAAAGCAATCTGTTGCAAAGTAAATAAAGTTGCCAAATTGAGTTTGTTCCACAGAAGATTTATTGCGTGCCAACCGGCGGGCAAGATGAAAACGATCAGTGAATTTCTCAAAAAGTGAAAGTGTGTTCGTTGTTGTTCTTGGCAATGAGCTAATTTATATTTAACAGGCCAACAGAGAATGACTTTTATACATATTTTAGAAAATTTTTCTTAATTTATTAATCGCACATTTGATTTGGCGCTCGTCGTCTAAGTGGACGTTGCCATTTGATAATGAGTAAATAAACGCCTCCATGACGAAGGGTAGACGTTGTCGATTGGACATGTTTTGCCAAATAATGTTAAGATCCTCGTTTCGCTGAATTTGCGTGAATTGGCTGCATAGATTTTTACATTCTGCCATATAGGAACGTCTAAAATTTTCGAAAGGTGATTCAAATATTGGTTCTTTAGTAGTAGCAGCCCAATAAAAAGCTAACTTTTTGCTGCTTCTTAAATTACACCACTTGGGAGGCTCTGGTAAGTCAACGATTGCGTGACCGCAAAGCCAACAATCGTACAATTGCATTGCCAATTTTTCAATGTGTTCCATTTCGTAATTATTGGATACTTCCGTCAATAATGTTGTGCTTATACTCTTATGTAAGGGTGAACATTCGGATTGACTAGACGTTTTGGACTGTAAAGAGTATTTCGCTGAAATTGTCTCGGGTCCGATTTGTTGATTACACGTCTTATTTCAAACCTACCATAATATCAACTTACATGATCTTTCCGAGGCTATGGCTTGTAATAATTCTTTGAGATCCCCTTCAGTTATTGTGGAGCTGTTAACACACATGTGTGTCGAATTGTCATTAAATTTTGAATTTGTTTTACTTTCTTCTAAAGGCTTAAGACCATCGACTATGGTAATATTTTCAGGGTCGTCATCTGTTTGATGTATACATGATGTATCCTCAGATTTACTAAGAATTTTTTGTTCAGAGCTGTTTGTCAAATCTGTCATGCGAATGCAACGGTATTGATTTAACGATTCACCGTCATACGTGTTCGGTCGCAACGGATAGATATGCCTTATGGTGAAGCTAGGATGAGTTAAAGTGTCACAAGGTAAAATCTGTTTATTCTTTGTGCATGGTTCTCTGAAGTGATGAAGCAACCTCGTCCAATCAAATCTCAAAAAATTGCAGATATATTCCATTTTAAGGAAATTTAGTTGAATTCCAAAATTGTATAGCTTTTTTTTTTTGTATCAGTCACAATGCTCGGACGTTTCAAAAATTCAAGAATATGTCTTAGTTGCCATGACTTTTAGTTTTGATAATTTTTTTTACCGATTTTATGACTTGTCAAAATATGCTAAATGGAACTGAACTTTTTTATATATTTATGGAGCCCCAGATTGTGAATAGAAACCTTGCTATCTGAGGATTTGTCAAACAACACCAACATTCGAATGAATTGTAATTTTAAATAAATTGGTTTATCTTCTAAAAAATTCAGTCTGTTAAAAATTTAAGTTTACTAAACTTATTTAAGTTTTCGATGCCGATGTACCGCTGATGTCGTATTCATACATTCTTGCTACCTTGCCAAATCCATTTGACCAGAAACTTAAGTAATATTTTGGATGGATTCCAAAAACGAGAAGCAAACTAACTCTTTAATTTGGGATGAACCAAGATGTTTTTATGCCTTGTTAAGCGGCAGTTTATACGTCGAAATGAAGTACAAGCGCAATGCCGCAAAGGCTTTAGTTTCAATATTTTTGCATTTTTTTTTACAAATTGAGTAACTATTAGGTGGTTTACACGAATTTTCCTACTATTGATCGATAAGTTGTATGAACCACCGCCTCATATCTTATGAAAGCATTTAAATCAAATAATTAAAGTTGATATACAAAAGTGTATGTTCAAAGAGTATTCTCTCTTGTCGTCTGATTTAGTTCTCATCGTTCTACTTATTTGTGTAGCTAATTAATTGCTAATCAATCACATCAAGCAGCCTCAGTGTACCACTTTTGTTTGACATTAATGCCGTTTTGTCATTTCTAAGGCATCATTATCAACTTTATCACCGTGTAAGGGTGCTTACTTGCCGTCACCCTACTTTGTACTAAAGCTTGTCTACAATTTTAATGTCGCCTCTTAAAAAAAAACTGCGAAAACAAAAGCTTAGCGCGTAAGATTGATCATTTTTTTATAAGTGAAAAACAATAAGTAGTAAAGGCTGCAGGCACTTTTCCAAAAGGACAAACAAATCCTGCCGACGCGCATATTGCCAAACATCGTCTGTTGACTGAAGTTCTACACAGCGTTGCTGCACCTGTTGGAGTACTCACGGTTATTAAAAAAATGTATAAACTTCGAGGATACGGGTCGAAATGCAAATTTTCGAAGGACTGTAGAACTGACAATAAAGTGTCACTTAAAATTTTGTTGAGACAAGATGAGTTCGTTTTACACCTTAAATGTCTACTCAAAGATATTGTCAACTTTTCAACCTTTTTGTTTTGACCCAAAGACGGGGGTAAGTACGCCCTTAGATGGATGTGTAGCTTATATTTCGCTAATGGCGCCTTTTACATATAATACGCATACATATATGCACTTATATACGTGTACAAACAACACACATACATATTTATTTTTTGTATTGTTAAAATGTACGATACTTTACATAATTTGTACATCGAAGACGTGAGCCCGCATAACTATTCTCATTTAGATTTAGTGATTTTTTAGTGCATGGATTTATGGATATGCTTTTGCCATACTTGTCGTTGCTGCTGACCAGCTTGTTTATTATTAAAAACAATCCTTTACGCCTGAGTGAATTTTATAGCCTCAAATGTGCTTATTGCTTAGTTGTGAAAACTTGCACGTCTCCAATTGTAAATATCCTAAGCCAAAATTGTCAACCAAATTGTTGTCGATGGGTATTTCGTTTATTTTGCTCGTTTAAGACCCACCATCAATTGTCAAGTATTATACACAGTCTGTACAAATCGGCATGCTCAATTTGATAATTCCGAAAATTAAAAACGAAACAAGAACTATTTTATCACATAAGGATATGCATGTGAATTTCCACAGAAATAAAAATCGTCGGTTTATGTTTAAGACAAAAGTGTTTTTAGTCAAAGAGAACTTGAACATTTACGGATTAAAGGGCGTCTAGGCTTCCGACCGGAACTTCGACGAGCGTTGTGTTCGAGCTAGCTATGAGGCCACGCGACCGAACTTGCAACATTTATTGACAGCTAGTCAATATTGATCCGAATTGCACTGTGCAATGTTCGCACTCCACACCGTGTCGAAAAACCTTCGCGAATTTCGGTGTTTTGATTTGCAGTTGTTGAGTAAGTTCATGGGCAAAGCGAGGCGTCAGCTAAGGGATGGTGCATCATTGTCTGCTAAATGCTTGGTAATTCGATACAGTCGCAGTTATTGTAGTTATTGATGCTTTGTTTTTGGTTTGCTTGAAACGCATCACAAATTGTTAAATTTCGTCCATTGACTCGTCTCTTCCTTTAAACGAAGAGTCGAAGGGATCGGAGCACTGTGTGTGCTTACTTACATAAATTATTATATTATTTATTGTTAATGGATTTATGGATGTTATTGGTGCCATGGACATTTCGTTTGTTGTGTGTATGATATCGAGAATTATCTTAGTAAAGCATTGCGGATCTCAGGCACGTGGGCGCTCAATTCCTCGGGGTCTTCATTTTCTGCAATTATGAATTTTTTATTGTGGGAAATTGTTGCAATTCACAACAAATTTTATGAAATACAAAGAATGGCAGCCAAGTATTGTATTGTTAAAAAAACAACCACCAATTGTTGTTTTTCCATTTTACTAAATTGTTTTCATATTATTAAATTTTGTGATTGCCTTTGTTTTAGCATCGTTGATATTTAATAATAACGAAAAATTTGGTTCCGGGATCTCCATTACCATATTTTGACTGGCTAAATGCGAAAAACAATAACTCATAAAAATTCGTTTGTCGCTTTTGTCTGACTGTTCAGTTGGTTCGACAATCTTTGTCGAGGAAAATGCGCAAATTAATTTCACTTTGCTGCAAATTTCAAACAGCGGAGTACTGTTGGACACAAAGTCCGTTCTGAGCAAACTCTCCGTTGTCGTGTGTTTTGAGGAGTGCCGGTTTCTTTGAAAGCAAGGAAAGGGTTCGAATTGCGCTTTTCGTTTCATTTTTATTATGGTTTTTTTTTTATTTATTATAAACTGGACTGATGCTTGTGATCCTAAGACACAGCCGCTGCTTGTAATGCTTGCCTGCCCAGCTTGCCTTTTTTAACAGGCAGGCAAAGGGCGCGCGGATTGCGTTGAATAAAAAATTACGAACAAAATGTCTTAAGGATGTTATGAATTCAAATTAAAAGTATACAAATCTAATAAGTTCCATTTAAGTTTTCTTAACTTTGCACTGCTTTCTGTTGCTCAGTTCTTCATTCGTATAGCGCTTTCATTAAGATATTTAGAATGGTAAAATTATGCTTTTAATTACAAATTTATTTTCAGAGTGCATTTAGTTTAACTCGAGTGTAAATAATAAATACGCTCAACTTGAATATATTATTTATGCTTTTTACATTTACATATATGTCTTATTTGTTTCATTTATTTTAAGTTATCTGGAAAGCCATGTTACATTTGGCCAAGTGTCACTTAACAATCAGTAAATAAGCTGAATTAAGTTACAGGTAGCCCCATGGGATTCAAAGGACTCGATAATGAGATTCATTACGCACACCCTTTGATTGACTAATAAAGTGCTACGTGATCTAATTGGAATAAAGACTATTTTTCGAGCCTTTTTTTTTTTTGTCTTCGTTTGCTGTTTGAGACAAAGGTAATTTTCCAAACCGTAGATGTCGAAAAAAATCGAGAAGTATGCCCACTTTGCGTTAATTTTACGTTTAGCTACGTGCAGGGCAATCATCAAATGTATGTGACACACATGCGGAAATAAGTTGTACGCCAGAAGAAATCTTAAAGCGCCTGATGTTGTGACGAGCTGTTGTGCTTAGTAAAAACAATAGCAGATATGGCAGAAATAAAATACAAAACACGCACACCAGATGTCACTGTCGGAAGTTTTTTGGCTACGCCGCTCGAACGATATTGGCACTTGGGACAAAGGAGGCCACGGCCAGCCCCCAGTAAATTAACGTTGACTTAAGCAAGTTCAACTATTTCAGTCTCTAAGCTACAAAGGTACAAACCTTTTCGTAAACTTAATTTTCTCATCGCAACACTCTGTTCAGGTTGTTAACAAAGTATTTCGTTTACTTCAACCTTAAATATTGTTGACTGATATTTCTTAGCTTTAACTGCCAGATGTGACGCTACTGTTGACCATGTGTTGTTCTAAACCGCCTTTGGGTGGCGAGTTTTCAACACAGCAAATTTGTGATGTTCACTTGGGCGCAAGATAGAATGGCCTTACAACACACCTTGGGCCCTCACATAAATGAACACAAATTTTCATGGAACAGCGTCCAAAACTATTGTCAACAATTTTTGGCATCTACCGACTTCTCCCCCAAGCAAAGATATTGAGCATGTTACTGGAGTTTTTATAGTTTTTGCGTATTTAATAAATATGCGTTTTGTCCTTTTTGCAGCCTACGGCTTTTAGAAGGGCCTGTGTGTGTGGTTATGTGTTTATACGAGCATGCATGTTTGTGTTAGTGTAAAGGCAAGCACTTCAGTGAACTACACACTTACCCATTTGACATGGCTGTCCACCCTCTGGCACACCTTTTAGTTCGTTTAGGCCAAGCAAGATTCATAATTTGATCCTGGGGTAAATACATTTTATTATGATTTTTATATGCGCCAAAAATGAAAGCCTGTTGTTTATATGTTGTCCTTCATTTCATCTTTTGTTGTGTGTTGTCCTTTTTTCGGACAACCTTAGCTCAGGTTGATGGACTCTTTGGACTAAGAGACGAGAAGAGAAGCATCGCATCCTTAAGTGCAAAATTATGAATTGGGTGACCATGTGTGACTGTGTGTTGGATTTCTTTAACATTTCGCACATAAACATATTCTTATTTATTTAGGTCTTCGAATATTCTAAAAGAAAAATAAGAAAGCATTGAGGGTAGTATACGAAAATGAATGGTTGCAAAATTATTAGAATATTGGTTTTATAGTTGGAGATGGTTGATGTTAATAATAACAAGCAAGCCAACGCAGATGACATATATGTATACATGTATACATAAATATATGTATCGTATATGTGTAGAAAAAAATCACTCACCTTAAGACGAGAAACAATCACATTGTTAAAGAACAACATAAGTTTATAATTATAATTTTAGCAGTAACAAGGCCCGATAATAGGAGGTTCCTGATTGTATGAATTGTATATTTTGGAAGCCGAGGAGAAAACTAGTTTGCTTGTATGTACATACATAGTTTTTCGTGGAGTCCGCTAAAGTGGTTCTTCTTTAATCAAGCTACATACAAACGAATTTATAAAACTATTGTATAAAGTGAACTCACAATTAACAAATTAAACAAGAGTTTCACTTCAACGCAAAATTGATTAAAATGTATAACACATCACAGATGACTGCAAAGCAAATAAATTAAGTGGGCGTTAAAATAGTTCATATTTCATTTTGCTTTCCTGACACTATTCTTATTTAAATATAGAACGCGCGCGCACATAAGTGTTGAATAGTCAAAAAATGTTTAAGAGCAATGCTGCGTACACTTGTTCGTGAAGGAGGTAGAGGCACCTTGACGCATTCGATGGATGTGGCTTTAATGTATTTTTCTTCGAATCTGTTGAACACGAAATGTGCTACGCGTGAGGGACTGCCAGTTTGAAGAGTTTGCGTTTGCAAACTAAAATATTCGTGGAAGTCAAACGAATTGTGAAAAAATGGGGAACGGAGTATTTTGCAACTTTTTGATTAATTTTGTGTAGACAGCGACATAAGTACTTGCACATACACTCGCACTCGCACGCAGCATCGTACATTTGATTACTGAAAACGTTTTCAGCGACAATAACAAATTTTCTATTGTGATTGAATGCATGAAATAATGAATTCAACGGCGACGACTGTAATTAATTTTAAAATGTCAATGATTACATGTGTATGTGCATACATAGTACATATAGTATGCACAAATGGTCATTGAAAGAACAAACTATATGCATAAATTTGTAATAAATCAACAATGCTTCATTCGATGAGTCATTTTCATATATCTTACACACCGAAATGTATCCAGATTCGCGCGCACGTAAACCATTTGCTTTAATAACAAAGTTCATCATATATAAATAAAAATTTACTCGATAAAGCAAGAAAAGTAATCGCAAAGGAAATGCAAACCGCAGACACTGATTTCGAATACTTGAATTCGATATACTTATACAATCAACCATATAATTTTATATAAATATGCTTTTGTGCGTGTCCTTCCTGCTAGTCTTTCCACATGCACACATCACGTAGGCAAATACTTCTGCGCTTACATTTTTATTTCTCTCTAGGGAGCTTGTTAAAAAAATGTTTGCTTCACACCGTTGATGTTGATCATGTCTGTTATACGAGTTGCGTCGAACGTGTAAGCTTTGAATTTTCAACACGCCCAATGCGACTGAAGATTTACTGACCAGTTTGGGGCCGCTATGCGTTATGCACGAGCTGAGATAGCGTGAGTTGGTGGTAGACTTGGTTTTGAAATACATGCTTTCAATTTGTTGTATTTTTTTACTGAATAGAATGGTATAAATCTCATATTCATTGGCTCACTATGTTACCTTTTAAGCAATCACAGCTGTTGAATATCATATTAAAACACTGAAAGAAATATTTCTTCTATTTTGAAGTGCAAGTTAGGTGGATTGAGTGCATGAGGCGCCTGTTTTGCTCATTCAACTATGCAAACAATTTAAGCCAACAGCAGTCTACATAATTGCAAAAATAGACGCCACAGATATTTTCACGAAGCCATTTTTTATTGGTTTTGTTTGTCTTATCTTTGAGGTGTTAAACTCTCAAATCAAATAGGTGGCGTCAACCTATTTTGTGTGTATTGTGAACGCTTCATGACAACAGGAAATGCTCTCGACAAATGCAACGAAATGTGTGAAATTGCACACACAAAAGTTACAAAAATAGTTTTTTACATTTCTCGCAAATTATTGTCACTATGCAGCAACGCATTGTCACAACATCCCTTGGTGTTGTTGAGGTGTAGACAAGGTGTATGATATTGAAATGGTAACCATTACATAGAATTCATTACACTCTAACAGAACAGAATAATATATACAAAAACTGCGAATGCAATTATGCAATATCAAGGTAAACAATGAATTTTTGTGATAGTAAACGTAAAAGTAACCACTCTATTAATAGAGTTAATTTCCTGGCAGAAATGCGTTATACCAGACATAACCGGATAAACACAGGTCTACGTCTAGCACAATGAAAATATGTAGTGTAACATACTATGCCCTACGATTATTTGGCTTTTTCACATCAATAGTGGCGCTGTTAACACCGCCGAGTTTCCGCCAAATCTTTAACCCGACAGGTCTCTATAGTTCTATTGGCATTTTTGCTGGCGTCAGGCATTATGCACATCGACGCCTTTCCCTATCTAGTCTCTTATTTCTTTTTGTTCAATGTGTAGCCTGACTACCTCTGAATAGTGCACACAAAAATTCTACATGAGAAACAAGAAAATGTATTCACCGTTCGATACACTTCGATAAAATACGTGCCGAATTAGAAAACCTAATCACACATTTCCTCTGAAATGTAAATTAAAATACAAAAAATTGAAACGTTTAATCGAATGTGATATTTACCCTAGTTTCACTTAGCCAACAATTTAGCTAGGCTAAATTGCATTAGAACGCCAAGTAAGTGAAGCAATCGTAAAAGTGCAACGCAATCACGTCCATTTACTACCGCTACCGCCCGAAAAGGCACATTGCCATTGGAAAAACAAAAATCAATATTAATAAATTCTCCATTAAAATGGGAAAAAGCGAGTTTTTCCGATTTAGATCGTTTTAGATCTTGCAATCATAGCAAAAAAAAAACTGTACTGAGTAGAATGAGACGTGTGCCATTGGTCAAACTCAATTAGGTTCACGGAGTATGTGTACAAAAGCAATCCGCCGTGTTCTACAGAGACGATCGCCTGTATAATGACGATAATGTTTATTCACAATTTGCGCAATTGTTTACATTACATGAAGAATTTGCACCGTCCCTTGCGGCAGCTTTGTATGCCATCAAAGAGACATGTTTACCAATATTTACATAAGATTTTGACGTGATAATCATGATTGAAGTGCACAAAGACACCTACCAGCGGGAACGACTAGGTGCAGAGCAAAGTCCTGCTTGGGTCGTCTAGAAGGCTCTTAATTACGCTTCATGTTTTTTATGGTTAATTTTAGTCCATCGCTTAAATACGTAGTTTGATGGTTCCGTGTTCCACATAGTCGTGTGGCATTAAAACTGGCCAAAGCATATCAACACAAGCACTTGAGTAGGGCTATAAACGGCAACAATGTTGCCAACGTAAAAATATGAAAATTCACTTAAGACCATTTAGAATAACGTAAACATGTTTGCTTTACATATGTAGGTATGTGTATATACTTTATATTTAGTCGACGAGCGGCCAGCAGGCATCAGCAAAGCGTCATGCCTTAGAAAAGTAGTGTTAAAAATGTTGTTTGTGTTGAAAACAAGCGTTTTACGATTGATCGTTAAATAAACAGCGAAATAAATGCAAATGAAGCTTGGTCAGTTTTTGGTTGTAGAAATGACGCGGCACCGAGATATAAATAACTGTACAGGTTTCTTGGATTTAAAAGAAATACATACATTATAATCAAAATTAGTTGAACTTTGCATCTCCTCTTACGCATATTAAAGTCTTTGTTTCTAGATAAGTTAAAAGGTAAAGATTTTTTTTGCTTTCTGGACACTTTTTGGTAACATTAATATGTATAAATAACTAATTTTATAGTGCAACATTACTCGTTTAGTGTGCATTATAAATTGGAAATCCAAATCACTGCAGCAATTAAAATGAGTTTACGAGACGTCGTTCGAATAACCAAAAAGTGCCACCAGAGCTCATGGCGATGTTATTCTAAGTCATATACAGTGCATATAGATACACATGAATAAGCAAAAGAAAAAATATTTCATTTGCCCATAAAGATTATTATTTTATGACATTTACACACAGTAACACAGACGTCAATCATGCAGTCTGCCAGCCGTAAATGTATCTTTACATTCTAATAAGTCCACGGATGAATATGTAACAACACTGAATATTGAAAGAGATCGCTTTATATTTGCGTCACAATTTTAGTGTCAGCACGACGCGTGTCTATCTACGTCTCATATTAATATAATCTATACTCACATATATTGTTAATAAATTTTTAATGCATGAGATTGTTTCTCACAACATGTTCTTTAGAGTACACTTTGTTATTGATATTTATTACACTTTGTACACGCATACATACATACATACATACATAAATAATTGAATGCGTGAACGTTTGTACTCTCTTTTATACAGCTCTTTTTCTTACCCACCCTCACTTATCTGCTATATTGCAAATAACATAGCAACTTACACCCTGATCAATTCACTCAGTAACTCATGCTTCAGTACTTAATGAAGCCATAAAATATATAGACAATTAATTAAAAATGCTCACGCATACATTAAAAGATAAACGAACACTTGAAGGACTCTAAAAATACTTCTCTGCCATCATCTTTAGTACCATCTGTGTAATATTCGTTAGATATAAAGAGCTTCAGTTCTCCGTCTTCTTACTACTTTGTTTTAATTCAAAATCAATCAATTTAAAACTACAAACATGGCCAAGGATCACAACATGGTCAATCAAATGTAAGCTCTTTACACATTTGTGGATGCATGCATAATAGTAAAAAGTTGTATTGTGCTTTCGTAAATGACAAATATAATTTATGATGAATATGGGGTATATGTAGGTCTGGTTCGTGGATGGATATGAAGTACGAGCTTTCGAAACCCAAGAGCAGCCTTGATCACTTGCCTTTCCATAGCAATTAATACAATCCATTTTGAATGATAAGAGGAAATGTTCTCATTTATTTTCGTTCAACTGAGAACTGATTAAATTAGTTAGTCCTTTCTGCTGGCAATATACATCCTCAAATAATGAATAGTATGTGAAAAATAAAACAAAAAATAAAATGTATACATACATACATATGAACATATACTGTCTGATGTACACTAAAAACTCAACTCATTATTAACACTTCAGTGGTAATGACATGGGCAAGTGGTAAATGTCGGCCGTCGCGTGTTTGCTTAAATGTATTTGGCGTTTCTTAATTTTTTATACCCTGTACACATACTGTGTATCGCGGGGTATATTGTGTTTGTTTGAGCGAAATGTATGTAACGCGCAGAAGGAGACCAGGGGACCCTATAAAGTATATATATTCTTGATCAGGACGACAAGAGTTTAAGCCATGTCCGTCCGTCTGTCCGACCGTATTCACCAAAGGTACTCAGAAACTATAATAGCTAGAGACTTGAAATTTGGAGGGTAGACTCGTGATGCTCGGCAGCAGATCAAGTTTTAACGGTTTTGTGCCACGCCCACTCCTTCCCGCCCATCCAGCATCGCTTCAACTTTTTCAAAACGCTATAACTCGAACTTCCAAAGAGATAGAAATATGAAAGTTGGTACGTAGACCGAGTATGAGTAGCCCTACAAAACTGCATACCTCAATCCCCCCCCCCCTCTTCATTTCCCATCCCACAGTTGTTTTCTATAAATTGCTATATCTCCAAAACTATTGAAGGTACGAACCTCAAATAACGAACTCAGTAAATATATATCTTTCAAACTCCAACCCACAAACTTCCCCACTACTTGATAGTTACCTCTTAAAGACCTACAAACTCACATTTTTCATAAATTCCACATTTTTTGACGGATTAAAGTGTTATTTTTAACCCAATTTGACTAGGCGACGTCGGATCAATATTTTTTTCTAGATTTGGCGTGTGGCACCGCCTACCGTGTGTGCAGGGTATTATATTGTCGAGTATACTCGACAATAGCGTCTTTTTTTTTTGTTGTTTTTATTTTTGTCATTTGGTCCTGGAACCCAAAATTATCACTTTCTTTTTCACACAGACATGTATAAGTACACTTATATCCTCTTGAGAGGTCATAGGCGAGTGTCGCGTTTACTTGAAGTGGTCGTGGTTCTGCCACGTGAGAGACGAATAAAGTTTTGATGTTTTGGGGGATACTAATGAAATAATTCTGAACTAAAAATGTAAACAAACTCAAAAAAAGTAACCCTCGAATGTAAAATTATATGCAAAAACGTGCACAACACTCATAGTTGCCTGATTTTTTATGTACAAACTTTTTGCGTGAATAGCTTTGCTGTTCGAAGAAGCAAGTCATTTACGTGGCAACTCTCAACCAAACAACATTTCCATACAAAATTCAAATATTAAGCATCGTTTGCACGTGGCGTACTTTAAATCGAATTATTGGCCTTTTGCTTGGTCGAGAGACTTCAGTAAAAATGCCCATTTTTAATGCATTTTCAAGGGCTGTCAAAGGCGTAAAAAAGAAAACTTCATACTGACGGCCTGAAAAATAACCACTCCAAAAGCCAAAAAAAAAAAAAACAAAAAACAAAAAAATAAAATGTACAACGAAAGCAATTTGTTTACGGGAAAAATGTGGAAACGGATGTCTCAACACTACTCCAGGGTTGTCCAAAGTTTCTGTTCCGTCAGACAGTCTGCATCCGATGCGACTATGACGGATGCATTGACACAGCAAATTAATATTAATTTCTGGCACACGCGCGTGTGACACTTTTGAATAACAGTCAGTCGTAGAAGACAGAAAAAGGCAGCCGTGTAGAAGGAACAACATTACTTTCAAAACATTTGTTTTGCCGTAGCACTCGTTCATTCGGCGCATCAACGAGTGATGTAGATGATGAGGAAAATGTTAATGTTGATTTTGCGTCTGGACAGGCATCCTGCAACAGGATGCCAAGTAAATGATGCCATCGTCATTTTCTCCGCGGCTACTCTTGCTGACTGAACAGAGAGTTGAGTAATTAGTTTGGATTTTGTGGCATTATATTTCTCTTTTTCCATATCACTTTTGTGAATGTATTTTCAGAGCCACCGACAAATACCTCAAAAATAAAACAAATATTTTTCCAAGTGTTAAAGAGTCTTCAAATAACCAACTCCAAGTGTTTTCTTTTTCTTCATGCTTTTTTTTTTTGTATTTTGTTTTCCGCCTTCATGAAAAATTAACCACCTTCTGCGTTTAAAAAAATATTTTTTTTTTTAAATTTTTCACAACTTTCTTAAACATTTTCATACACAATCAATCCTTGTAATTGTCGGAAATGCGTTCTTCAACATTTTGCTACTGCAAGAAAATATCTACTGGCGTACTTGAAAAACGTAGCGCTAAATGAGAAAAAACGTCAAATTAATCTCAAAAAGCGAAAAACGAAAAAAAAATGCAAAAGAAAAGCGATGAAAAATTCTAACGCTCAAAAATCAAATAAGCTCAAACTGGTACAAAAAATCTAGGAAAAAGTTTTATTTTACTAATCACAGCAAAGTAATTACGTGGAAAACGAATTTTTTCTTTAGCTCTTTTAGCTTCTCGACACCCCAAACGACTGGCCAATCTCAAATTAAAGCGTCAGTCAACCCCCTTGCCAACTTCGGAACCTTTGGTTTCACCAGCACTTGAGAAATATTTCGGTCCTTTTCCATTTTTCCGAGCATTTTTCTTAGCTCGCGAGCAAAAATAAATAACTTGCAATTTGTACGTTTTAATTTTTGTGTGTTTTAGAAAAATTTCAATTTTACTTCAGTTATTAATCAAGCACATTGAGCAAACAAATGCGAGTAAGCTGCTGGCAAGTGTTATGGTGGCGACAAAGTTCGTTGAGTTCGATAATTCAAGTTCAAGAAATAAGTTTCGTCGGAATCATATAAATTTTCACTTAGACTATTAATTTTTAGTTTAAGTTGCTCAATAGGCGCATTTGTAAGAAAGCGCTGCACATGTTGCCGCCAACACCCTAAAAGCAATAAGCCGACATTCCCCCGAACTTTCCCACGTTATTGAGACTACAATAAATACTCTTCGAGATTTTCGTACAGTTTCGTTTTATTTTATTTTTATTTTTTTTTGTCTTGCATGTAAAGTGACACACTAGTCAAAAGCATCTAATAAACAAAGTCAAACAAACGAGATAGTGCCCCAACAAATCTCCACTTCACTGGGCAGGGTTACCGAACGAAAGAATCATCTGTTGTAGCAATATGTCGCCCAAATATGGAACGCAGCTGAGTTAACCAAAACGAATGTGAGTTCACACATCTAATTGCAAGTGGAAGTGTTAAAGAGTTTGAGTGCAACATTTACTGCATGTACATACATCGATTTCACATACATTGTGAGGGCGGAGATGTGAAAACAAAGAGAGCAGAGAGTACGCATGAAAGAACGAGTAACGAACTTAAAACAAAGCAACCTACTAAGAGCCAAGGGGATCGCAGGGACAACTCAATGCAGAGTTGGGGAAAAAGAGCTACACACAATTATAAACGCAATAAAATACTTTTCAAGCGAAAGTCATAAATTCCAAAACGACCAATCGGCGACACTCGATGCGCCTCGATGAGATGTCGTCTCTGCCGTGCTCACTTTGCCGATGCAGCATGTGGAAATGCGGCAAGTGCTTGCAACAACAAAGAAGTTGAACTGCTGCTTTTGAGACAGAATCTGGTCTGAACCTAACAACAACAAAGCTGAGAAACTGTTATGAGATGAGAAAATGTTTCAAGTTTTAAGAGTTAAGAGTTAATCACTCCAGATGTTATTATTTTTATGGCTATGTTTATTGTGTGTGCGTATGGGAATGTATGAATGTGCGAGAATATGCCCACCACACCACTAATGTACATTAATATGTTCGTTTCGTATAAGGTGACATCATCATTATAATCGCCATCTGCACATTTTATGCCGCGTTGTGTGGTTCTTACACATGTCCCTCCCTATAAATATTGAATTTAAGACATTTTAAATATGTGTTAAAGGCGGTATTTACTTTTTATTTTATGAGTTGTTGTGGAATCGGTTTTGCAATGATAGAAAGCAAAGCTCAAAATATTCAATTAAGGTTAACTCAAACTCAAATCTATTTTTTTCACAATAAAAACTGCATTTGCTGAATCAAAAGCCCTTTCCAAAAAATCCAGAAATAAACTCATACTTAAATCGACCGACAGCTAGTATATATACATACATATGTACATACACTCCGTGAATGCTGTATTTCTATTTACAAATAATTAATACCTCGGCAAATATCAACATGACAAATTGAAAAATGAGTGTTCTTAGTCAGGCAGAACTTTCGAAAAAATTATTCTAATCTGTTAGCTGAGCACACATTTTTTCTCATTTTCTTAAGTACATTAACACATACACTAAATGACATTTTTGTGTTGGCGCATTTGTTTTTCTCATTTTTCTCTCAAAACTTGACGACAAATGGATTCACTGAACAAGATCCTTGACTAATTCAACCGATAGCTAACTTTTTCATTTTGCTCAAATACTTCTAAAGCGAGAATAATAAGTGGGACTTCCTTTCGACAATAAATAAATTTCGGAATAATTGAACGCAAAGTCTTTTCATTTTAATACTACGTGTCATAATTTACCGAGACGTCCACGTTGATTAAGTTGATCACCTCAATTGAAATTGAGTTCGACAAACTTCATTCAACGAGACGTTCGATCATGGGAGCAATTAAGAATCTTCATTGTCTGCCGTGTTTCAACATTTGGCGAAACATGTGGGTATTTGAATTGGTTTTACTGAACGCCCTGCTCTACTGAGCTGAGTCTCCGTTGCAACGCTTTTTTGATATACTGGTGCACTATAAGATTCTCGGCTACAACATTTTTATAAATTGAGTTGATTGAGTGAATAAACACATATCAAGTTACACCGATAAACATACATGCATACATACATGCATAAATAAACGTTGCTGTCGGGTTGTACCTATTGTATATGAGCACATTAATTGTTCGTTCCCCTACTTGCGTGCTTAATAATAATTTCATCTGATCAAATTCCTTGTTCTCGTTCATACAAGCGCTCATCAGCAAATTTTGTTAAAGTCATGGTCTAATTAAAATCAATTAACTTAATTGAAAGTACGTTGTTTTCAGTATGAAGGTAGAAATTTTGGTATCGCCCTCGACTCCATTTAAAGCAGCTTACTCATCCAAACAGACTTCAAAGAAATAAATATGTATCATATAAATCTTCTTGTAATTTTCGTCCGGTTTCCGCTAATTCAAAACATTGCCAATTTTTCAGAAATCTCGACAGTTTTCCGCTTGTCTTGTAACCGATACAAGTAGCTTGGTACATGAGCTTTTGTGAAGACTCTAAATGAGTTCTACTAAATTTGCAATGTGGCACATTGGCATATGGTATGACAAGCGCTTATATATTGTCGCTAATATATTCTCCTTGACTTGAATTGTTTTTATCTTTTGTCAAGTGGGCGACTTATCCTAATAAGGCAAGATCTTTTTGTTTTCCTTGTGCCCCTTTGAGCTTATTAGCTGCGCTGCCATGCAAAAATGATATATTTGCTGCACAAAACCGTTTATTTATGCTTTTTTAAAATAATGTCATTTGTTTGGCAAGAATTTTGCTAATGGTATTGTACGTCTGCCAGCTTTTCGCCTATAAACACTAGAAATCATTTTCAAACTGATTTTTGTTTTTGCGTTTTTTATACAACTAAATAACTCTTGAGGTTCCGTTCAAGATTCTTTTTTATCTTAAAATTGTATTGAACTTTTTTTTTAATTTATATCCAATACGGTAATAACGCATAATAACAAACAGCAAGAAAACTGAACGCAACTCATGTATATTTTTTTTTATGGAAAAAAAAACAATTTTACTTAAAAATGTTCAATATACAATTTTTAACACCCAATTGGTAATATAGACATATACACTTTTGCACAACCGTTAGATTTGACACCCTTCGCCGAAGAACCAACTGTCGCATAATAGAAAAAGAGAGGGAGAGACAAGAGACATTCTGTCAACTGGCACATATCTTACACAGATGTATATATGTGTATGTGAAGTGCACTTAATATGATTAGCTACTCTTGTTGCTTAGGTCCTTCAAAATATAGAAAATAGTTTAATGCATTGCAACTGAAAATCAGTGTCGACCAACGGAACGCCAAACGCATTATCGTTGCATACTTAACGGCGCTCAATTGGATGTATGTACGTGATATACAAATTCTATATAAATCAATTAAGGGTGACATCATTATGATAATGTTTAATAAGTTAAAAGGTGGTGAAAATCATGTTATGGGATACAGTCAACAACGGGCTGTTTGGTATACATGTATGTATGTAAGTATAAAAAACTGCAAAAATCAATTCAATTTATCTAATGTAATGTAATGAACACAATTTCGATATGCTCAATCGTCTTTCTATAGAAAGTTACAACTTTCAATGGATAACTTCATGCTGAGCATTCTATGTTCCTGAAAGAGTCCATCTCATCGCTACATTAATTTAATACAACTGCTTATTGGGAACAGATACTTCATCAAATGCGGCATAAAATTTTAAACAAGCTCAATAGCTTAAAACTAAACGGGCAAAATTATCCTTCGTTTATTAATAGGAGTTTGTATAACAGTAATCTTTACACAGCGACACCAGAAAGTAAAAACTTGGCTGTCATTTGAGTACAGCAAGAAAAACAAATGAACAACATTCAACATTCAACAAAAGCGTAATAGAAAATCTTCATTAATACTGATCGATGACCATAAATCCTCTGCAGTTCGTCATCCGTTCTCTTGTCGTTTGCGCGCGTTGGTCACTTATCTGGTTGACGATTAAACATGCCGCATACTTGCAATAATCGGCATGATTGAACAAATACAAAGGAACAACAACAGCAAAAAGGCTCAATGCGACAGCTAAAAGCGCTTCCGTTTCCGTATTCTTGTCTTTGTTTCTGATATTCACGTTTTTTGCGTAGGTTTACTGCAAAGTAAACAAAACATGTTCAACTACAAAAACTTGTACCACTTCCAAACCGTTGTGTTTTCTGTACTAGTTTTCATTCATTCAGGCAGTTGTCATTCGTGTTGTATGAGTCAAAAAAAAAAAAAAAACATTTCGTCGAGCAATGAAGCGCGTTTATTTGTTGCTCGTAATTTATTTACTCGTACTCGTTTTCAAGCAGATCCTACGTCAGCTTTTAGTTTGCCCTTGTCGACACCGCCGCCTTCTACCGTCACGATTGCGATTGCAACTTGTTAGTTCGAAACTGTCGTTGCTACACTGTTTGTTGTATTTGTTGCTGCTACTGGTGCTGCTACTGCAAGTGATAAATTAATCGCTACATCAGTTTTTAATTCCGTGTTTCTGACGATTTATC
This sequence comes from Phortica okadai, assembly GCA_034638295.1. NCBI lineage: Eukaryota > Metazoa > Arthropoda > Insecta > Diptera > Drosophilidae > Phortica > Phortica okadai. The sequence goes on along the minus strand of CM067849.1, from coordinate 27,727 downwards.
TTCATGTGCGCAACGGCGCCCTTCCTCCTTCATAATCCTCATACCCTGCCAAGCGTTTGGTTTGTACAAAATGATGTATTGCTAAAATTTTGACAAAAGCATAAAAATGAGTCATGAGTTCATATATTTGCTCTGGAGTTGTTGCTCTTCTATTTATTTATTTTTGTTTTTTTTGTTTTTGTTTAACAAGGATCAGTTATGCACATGTTGTAGAGTATTTGTAGTGGTTGTTCTTTTAGTAAAACAGTATTTAGCTTCACGTATGTGAATAGTATTATAACTTTATTTCGAAGTTTGTAACACCCAAAAGGAGACATCTCTATATACAATTATATATTACAAAGAGTATTCAATGTTTGAATAATCGTAAACATTTGTGTTTTGAGGTACACAATGCTGTTTAAAGTTTTTAAATTCAAGCGTTCTGTGACAAATCTGGCAAAAATAACTTGTAAAAATAAAAAAAAAAAACACAAAATTCAATTTGTTCTGTTGCACGATAAGATTAAAAAAAGTTTCTACTTGAAATTCAAGTACATGGCATCGAGCAGTGCCGATCGTGGAAGGAACTATCGAGAGCGTTCATATAGACAGGTGCCAAGTGATCCTCCGTTCATTGCTTATGTAGGAAACCTGCCCCAAGGCTTGGTACAAGGCGATGTCATCAAAATTTTTAACGATTTCAATGTTAAGAACGTGCGGCTTATTAAAGACCGTGAGACTGACGAGTTCAAAGGATTCTGCTATGTTGAATTCGAAACACTTGATGAACTCAAGCGAGCACTTAACTGCAACGGCCGTATCAAGCTAGATAATTATTCAGCGCCCCTGAGAATTGACATTGCTGATCACCGACGTACTGATCGCCACAGCAGCGTCGCCAGGAGTGGTCATGGACATTCTAACAATCACCACAACAATAATGGTAAAGGATATCAAAAACGGTTTTTTAACCGACGTGCCGATAGTGCTGATCCAAACTCGTACAGCACCAGCGGTGTTAGCCGCCATCAGCGCAGTGTTTCGAATAATCGAAGCAAAAGTACAGATCAGGGTAGATTGGAATATCGAGATCGTCGATCTACTAGCAGGCATAGTGCCACCACTTATTACTGGGGCACAAATTTCGCGCCTGTTGCTTTTGACGAAGATAGTGAAGGACCGCGAACAAGCAACTTTAAGCCGCGACCCAATAACAACCGATCATTCAAGAATAACAATAACAACAATAACCGAGGACTCAATGACAATTTCAAATATAGTAATAACAACCGCAACCGCTCGGACAGCCATCGTCAGGAAGGACGACAATATCGTAATGACTTTGGCTCCTATGCCAACTTTAATCAAAATCGTAATCGCGATCGTCGAGGCCACTATAATCCCAATATTCCTGAACAGAACCCTCATGCCATTGGTGTCAACATAGGCGGAGTTAATGACAACGAACGTCCAAGATTGGTCCTAAAACCTAGAACTGTTAAAGCACCTATAAATTCGCTAGCGGATACCAAGCAAGCAGCCGCAATATTTGGTGAAGCTAAGCCTAGAGATGATAATACCCGAGAAGGCGACGATGACAACTATGAATGCCAGTGACATTAATCAGCGATAAAAATAGTATTTTACTAAAATGAAATATGAGTTGACGGGCACGAAGTTAAAAAATATTGTAAAATAAACAAATTACAATAACAAATGCGCATTGTAAACTGAGCACAACCACCAGTATGTAAAAATATCGAAAATTTTATATTTTGTCTTCAAACTATTTATTAAATATTCATTCTGATACGCAGAGAACTCACTCTTCTTGTTCCCTCTCATCAAGAAATAATTAAAAAATGTCTTAATAGCCAATTTGTTTTAAAGGTTAATGCGCATAATCATGAAAACACATTCCACTCATCTTTCAAATATGCTCTTAAGTAGCATAACTTATCTGTAACTGAACCAAACTCCTATCAACTATTCAAGTCGAACTAATTGAATTGAATAAGATTAAAGCTTTTCACGCTGAAATGGTGACACTTAAATGAAATGACCAAGGACTAAGGCTGACGATAAGGCGTTGCTATTCAGTCTTTGTGGTATTTACGGTCAAAGATTTACGAGCTTCGAAAAGTACAAAAAAAAACGCGAACGTCTAGTACAAAAATTGAAATTGACCCCGAAGTGTGCAAAGCTCTCAGGCTTTGGCTATCGGAATTTGTTGCGCCTGTTTCACGTCAAAAAGGCAAATTGGCTTAATTTATTTTTAATTTTCTTCCGCTTTTCCTCACATTCTTACATCATTTCGCTTCGCGTCGAAGAAATTCAATTTGAAGAAGTGTCTGCCTTCAGATTCTGAACTCGGCCAGTTTACTGAAGCAACCATAAGCGAGGTAAAAAAAAACCGCTGCCCGCTTGCTTGGGAAGCTTGTTTCAATCTAATTTACAGCCACCTTTTCTATAGCTATAAAAATACGGCGCAATTTTCATTTTGGTCTATTAACCACAGCACACCTCCACCCACTAACCAGCATCCTGGGTTTGAAGAGCGAAAAGTGCGCTAAAAACCCAACGAAAACTTCTCAGCATTAAGAAGCCTTTGTATTTTTATTTCTTTTGAAGTTTTTTTTTTTTTTTGTGACTAGAATGTTTTTTTCAGTTCTTTGTTTCTTTTTTTATATTTTTATTAATGTGTCACACGCACTTGATAAGCTTCTGTAGAGAGAAAAGTTGGTCCTCGAAAATGCCTCCAGCACAATTATTATGATTATTAGGTACAGCTGCAGTCGCCACTTATAAACAACATTATAATTCACCTTCCACTTCTGTTTTCAATTTTTTTTCTTATTTCCTTCTGGACTTGAGAACTCTCATCAACACCAAACACTGCCCGAGGGGGGTCAGCGACAGGCGTTAACAAAGGCGCTCAATGACTTCGTAATGAAAATATTAAAGGTGTTGCCGCTGTTTTTGCTTTCTTCGACCCATCACTCGATTATGGCGAGACGACTCTTACCGCTTACAGCGCTCCATTTCATTTACTTTTTCATCTTTTTATTGACTTTTATTTTGCCTGGAACAATACTTACATACATATATAAAACATTTCATCTTTTACGCTTTTCTTAAAAAACATGTTTTATTATTATACAAAAAATGCAACTAGTACCTACCACAAGGTATGTTGATACAAAATTTAATATATTATAAAATAATATTGGATATGCGTAACACGACGATCTGTCACATGATAAGGTAAATCGGAATATGTCATGAATAAATTGCAGTTTCAAAATTATCATTCATTAGCCCAAAAAGAAAAACATGCAAAGCTGTAAGATGTGAATTTAATGATAAAAGCACAAAATATACTCAGTATTAAATTCTCATATCCATGATTTTCTCACCAGGCTATTAAAATGCTAACATTTGCAAGTTTATCAGAACTAAAGCAGCAACAGAAGCAGTGGTTGACAATCAGAGAAATAACGTATTACGCAAGAAACACACTCCCGGCAGTCATTAATGAACCCCAGAGCGAGTTGGAACTAAATGAACAATTGAGCAGCTGTGGACAAAACAACAGGACAACGGCTGAATTTACAAAGAAATAGGTAGTGAAGCCATTAAAAAGGCCTAAATGGCAATTAAACATTTGTGATATGATACTGGACATCAGGAGTTGGTTTGGCCACTTAGTTAGCTTACACGACGTCGCCAACTTGGGATGCTCTGAGGATGCAAGGATAATGAAGCCTTGTGTGGGCACTTGAAAATAAAGAGAATACAGTTTAATTCATAAAACTGTAAACAAAAATATACCAATCTGAGTGGGCCACATGTCCCTTGGCGACTATTGAACACGATTTTGTAAGTCAATTCGCAATTAGCCCGCTCGGAAAAGGACATATACATCTATTTCACCCAACTCTTGGTATATTATGCACTGTTTGCTAACCTCGCATTGTATGTGAGACTAAATTAACGCTTTGTTAGACTTTCCTCTTGTCGTCGTGTTGTCGCCAATTGTCGAACAATTATTTTGGCTTTATGGTAAAGTTTTCACTTCAATTGAGTTGTTAAACCTAAACTTTAGAGTACATGTACATATGATTTATTTTATAAACTCCAAAGTAAGTTCAAAACATAATCTCTGCTGATGTTCAGTCTTTTCAGTTTGTGTGACTGCCTTCAAATTTAGATACCTAAAAATCCGTCTTAAGATTTATTGCTCTCCCATAGCCACTAATTTAAAATAATGTATAGCTACATCTCTGTAAAAAGATCATTGCAACACATAGATTTAGATTTTATTCACAAATTAGTATATTTTAGAAATGCCGGAGATGTTTTAAACAAAATGAATCTTAGAAGCAAGACTGAAATACCCGACATGCTCATTTAAATAATTTATTGCTCAAGTTGACATTCGCGCTGCTAGTTAAAATGACATCCGCTTAACGTTTACCCACAGCATTACATTTACACAGAATACTTTCCAATCGAACTGAAAGATAAATTGCAGAGAATTGAAAAATTCTAATTAAAATTATGCACATATTAGAATTTCATGACACGCGTGGGCGAAAGCAATAACACTCGTTAGACTTGTGCCTTATTGTGGCATGAGTACAAACACAGCTGCTTAGAAGCAGGCGTCAAACACACATACACATATACATGTACATGTACCATACATATGAACTCAGCTACTTATTCTTATAAGAATCACTGCTTATTGATGGCACGCCAATTAAAATTGATTGGAAATTCTTTGCATACTTTTCTGTGACTCGGAGGCAGGCGGACATTTTCTTACATTTTACACGACAAGGGATTCAGTTAAATTCATGCAGCTGTATTACTGTTCAATCTCACACGAACTTGTGAGGTAGTTAGCTAGAAAATGAATCCTTTTGCTTGAGTGCAATTTACACTTGTTAGTAATTTATTTATTAACATCTTTTAGTTCGTTTTTATCAGATTCGTAGATTCTTTTGAAGTTGTTTAGTCAAATTTCTCTAGGTCACGTGCAAAAAAACAAATATAAACAACAAAAAAATGTGAAATGTGTTATATGATTACTTAAGAATACTTTGTATGACTCTACATTTATTTAAAATTTGAAAGTGATCACTCACCCAAGACTTCCAATTCAACATATACAGATGGCTCTTTCATTTACTTAAAGTTCGTTGTACAGCAATATAAATGTATCTGAGCAAAAATATCCTTCTTTTTGACAACTATGCAATAATCGGGACAGATGTGGAAGTAGAGCGTTTAACCCTCATTTGTTAATACGGCTGCACATTCCTCCCCCTATTAAGGAAAAAGTGTTCAATGCTTTATAAAGGTGCAATACGACAATGTATCGTTAATGGATTTGCAGCTTTAGCCCATAGAATATCAAACCTGAAAGCATGACTTAAACACTCAATGCAAACACACTGCAGCAAATGAACGATCGAGCGTTTGAGACCAACACGCTGGGAAGTTGATTGCCGGCGGACGCTTAAGCCCGATTGCACATACTTAATCCAATCGGCACATGGGGTAAGAGCACAATGGGATATAACAAGCACAGCAGCAATGTACAATATACGTATATAGATATATGAATGTGTATATGTGTGTGTGTCTGTTAGTAATTTATATTACATTCGAATGCATTCAAATGGCAATAATCGAGCAACGTGTGACCAGGGGGTGGTTGGCTGTGCACCTTTCTGCAGTTTCCCGCTCTTAATAAGCGGATTTTACCTTGTCGATAGCAGGTCTGTTCACTTCATGGGCTGTGAAATCTAACGTCAGAGATTTTTGTAGAGGTCAATTTTAAGGGATGGCTTGCTGTTTTATGCGATCGAAGGCCAACTGTTGTTTTTAAAATCGTACGTGTGTGCTTTTGCCTTCACAGGATTTATCATACCCTTGCACTTGTTCGCAGTCCGTATGGATCGGTTGAAGCAAAATTAACCACCCCGTGACACCTTCTGACTTGCTAATGTGATAGTGCGTTATAATGAATAAGTTGTGAAATTTAAGGCAAGTGTTAATTTTAATCTTGCTCGTGGCAACGACATTGAAAGGCGACATAAGTAAATTTAGCAGGACCTTTTCTTTGGAGAGCATTAATATAATTTTTTTTTTAACAACAGTGGCGTAAAAGAATACACAAAAACCACAATATAAAATTTATATATTATTGGAACATAAATGAAACGTAAGCCAAAAAACATCTGGGCAATTAGCGTGAAACAAAACTACAGTCGCACTTGACGTTGTTGCTGTCGCAAAATATGTAAACAACAAAAAAATATGGAACACGAATACGGTTTCTTCATGCAAACATATTAACGATCATTCAGCTGTCAAAATCATTATATGTAAAATCATATTAACGCGACTACCAGCCTGAGCTCAGCCCCAGCTTACGGTGCCAAGTAATATGTCGATGTCAAAAATTACTCCCCATGTTGGTTTCTCCAAAACATAACAAAAATTTGAGTTTCAAGATGTGTTACATTTTTTCCTCAGAGAAACTGACTCGGACAGTTCAAGTGTGAAAAACTTATGAACAAAATGCCATCAAGCATAAGTACATATATACATATGTACATAAGTGTATAGATATACACATATGTATGTGTTTTTCAACATATGTATGTGTTTGTACTTAAATAGGGTACTTGAGATGTTTTAAACTAGAAAGCTGCTATCGGGGGTTCCATCGTTGGTCAGGAAAAAGAGTTAAATATACCACGTTACAATACGATTTGAAAATGGAAGCAGTCTAACCATAAACCAATCTTATTTATTGATAACCGAATGTATTTAATAACTTTAAGCAATAAATGAAAATTATGGGTTTGTTGACACTATTAGGCACGAGCATTGATATGTTTATGACTTTTAATCCTTCATTAAGCGAACCATTAAAATACCAGACAGAAATTTTTTCAGCCCCGTAAGAAAATGATTCATGTGATGTAAGTCGACCCAGTTCATTTTCCTGTCAGATGCCACACGCTTTAGCGACTCGGAAACAATCCTCACTGTCCTCTTAAGATTGGCAGCTAAAGCATTTATTCAAACAAATGGGTGAATATTCATCTTTCAAATTATATTTGTGCGAGAATTTTTATTATTACGTTAAAGAGTATTCGTGCATAATATTCCAAAATGTATGCGAACTTCTAACCACAAGCACATCACTGATTGTTGAAATTCATAAACGCGTTTCCAACTAAATATACTCATAATAATGGCAGTGGAGCTTCTATTTGCCGAAAATATCACGAAATTGCAATAAAAACGAATTTCATGAATACATCTACCCCATGCCGCGGGTGATGCTTTGGACTGGGCGTTCTATTGCATTAACTTAACTTTGGTATACTTGCATTATTATTTTCCAAATTTTCACTGATCTTCGAAAAAAAGATGCATAGATTTTCAATTTAATTTATTTTTTAAATTCTTAAATTTAATTGTTAATTGTTGAAGAAAACTTGTAAATTGAAGCAATGCTAAATAAAAATACCGTTATACTTCAGAATATTGTTTATTAGATTTTTGTTTGTTCTTCCTGATTTTGAACCCGTAAGCTGCAATTTGTCTACAACAAATATTTTGCATATTAACAACAACAAAATTCAATAAGGTCGTAAAGGCAAAACACTCATAGGGCGTTCGAAAGCTTTTAAAGCAACATTTTCACCAATTTCAACAATACCCCGTCAAAAAAGGCTACTTAAGATTACAAACCCTACAGCAATTATTTTACGATGCACAAAGGTATAGTAAAAAAATACAAATACCAAAAAGGCAAACACAATGAAAGGAGCAGAATGTGCAAACCAAATATTAATGCTGCAAGCGAAAAACAACAGCAGAAAAGCATCAACCGAGATTGCCGCAGTTCAATATGGATTCAAGAGAACAACGCAAGCAGCAAGCCAGTACAACAACAGCAAACAATATTAAAATATCTTAAGGATATTATATTATTACGTACACATTATACGCGAAACAAAAACAACAACGACAACAGAACCTTGTGTGCGTCAGCCTCAGTCAGCAAGTCAAATGAGATAATTCTCTGTAAAATAATAAAATATTCCAGCACGCCGAGCAGGAGGAGTCTCAGCTACGATATTTGCAGCTATGTACAATATGTATCAAGCGCATTTACGTTTTATGATTTTCCACATTTTCGTTTCAAGCAATTTTAAGTGCTTTCCGATACAAGCACATCCATTAAAGGTATGCCAAACAAGGGAGAACGTCGTTGAGTAAGATATGTACATATATGCCTGCGAGCAGTCGCAGAGCTACTCTTAGGCTGGCGCATGAAGCGCAATAAAGCGGATAAGCTAAGTATAATTGCAAAACAAACACACAGACGCCAACGCACGTCCTCTCAGCATATCACATACAGCATATCACCACCGACGGCAAATCTAAACTCGCTGTTTTGATCTAAATGCGTCAATAAATTTTAACACTTTCTAGTTGCGAAAAAAAATATTTTAGCCAAGCCTAATAGTTGTCAAGCTCTTTTCTGCCTACCTCAGCAAATTTAAAATCGAGATCCATTTTCTCTCACTGCTACTTTAAGCCTGCGACTATCTCTAAGTGGACATCTTTTTGTTGATGTTTCTGCACACTTGCTTGGCTTATTTACGAGCTTTGAGCTTGAATTTGTATCTTTTTTTGTTTTGAATGTTCACTAAATGTTTTCTTTTAGCTACATTTATAGCATTTTCCCATAATAGTTTTACGCACTTTGTTACAATAAGTAATCCAACTTATCAGTTGGTAAACATCTTGGTCGCAATTTCGACTTGGTGTTTTTTATTTAAGATTTGATTTTGAAATGTTCATTAGAAATTTGCAACCGTTTACAATTTTGCCTCAGAGTTGCACATTTCACACACATCAAAAATAAAATTGCTGATAGTCCGCATCGTCAATACAAGCCACGTACCCAACACCCTTTTAGCTATCCTATCCGGTCATATTTGAGGAAACTACTTTAACTGACTTGTATGTATCTACAAATATGTGTACATTCGAAAATCATTCGGAATGCGCACGCACAGTTGTTTGAGTTTCGCTTTGAAAGTTTATCTTTGGACTGCAATAGCCGCTGCATCTGGAACTGCGCCACACAAAAAGCCGCACGCACACAAATGGGATTTATCGCATGCGATAAGCGATAATAAATTAATTAGAGTTATTGAAATGGTTCACCAAAAGCACAGAGAACCTCCCTTCAGATCGACCGGACATGAGGGCAGCTTCCATTTGTCTCTGCAACTGCAGCAATACACAATGTCGGACGGCGGTTGCCGCGGCTCGACTTAGCTGACAAAGCCGAATGCACAAGTTTGTTGGGTACTCTTACTAGCTTATTTGGAGTTGTACTTGTTATCTGAAGTTGTAGATTTTGAAATTTTACTGTCATTTGAACGTTTTGTGTGCAGTTGCCTTCGATAGTAAAAATATTCCAACCAAACCAACTGTAATTATTTATTTTTTATTGTATTTTTCGAAAATACTAATTTAAATTATTGCATTTTGAACTTTTAAGCAATTTAATTCTCTTTTTATTGCGAACAAAAGTTAAAACAAACTTTTTTTATTCGCCGTTACATTTTTTCTGCGTCGCCGGTAATGTTTGCTGCTACCTCAGACACTTTCTCAAAACTTTTAACGTCTTCCGCTGGTTTTTATAAAATTAAAAAGTTTTTTTGTCCACTTTTGAAGTAAGGTGCACCTTTTTCTTGTTGGGCCCGGACGTCCTTGCCTATACGAACTCACAAGGTGACTGACAATCACACTCAACAAAAAACTTAAGCCAAAACTCGTGAGCACAAAAGAATAAAAAAGAAATAAAATAGAAAAAATGTTTTGCTGCTAATTGAAAATATCTGTTGGGATCAATTAGACTTTAGCGCCACTGTTTTAGCAAAGCTTATTTAATGTCACACGCGGCAGATGAACAAAAGGCAGAGTCATGAAGAAAAGCCGCTTATCTGTGCTTCACAACGTATCCACCGAGTTGTTCGGAACCGAAAATTAAGCAAACTTAACAGGTTTTCGTTACATTTGCAGGGATTGGATGCCGGACTCTCAAATCAGTAATGAGTTTAAGTAAAGAAGTTCAGCTCTCTATTTTAAAAATCAGTGACTAGTTTGTTTATACGTTCTCATATGCCTTATTTGGTACTCAGTACAAAAATTAAAGCTGTGAAAGTCTTAACTAAAAGGTATTTAAATGTACTCCAGGTTGTGATCTCTTAAATTGGCAAAAGTCACCGTGGTAGGCGCTTAATCCATACAAATTAGTAGCGAATCAAGTGCCTATTTTAACAAGCAAGTAACAGCCACACAAACAATACCCTTAAGCCCGCATACTCCACGCCGATGCTAGATACGGCAGTGAACATAAGGCTAACAAAGCATTTTAGGGTTAAATCCATGTCAAAATGTCAGTTTAGTATCGGTATCATGTCATGTATTACCGGCACGGATACGGACACCGTCACCGAGTCTGACACCAACACCAACACCAACAGCAACATCAGCATCGCCAGCAAAAGTCATGAGTGGGGATTTAATTTCGTGCACGCGAACATGACGCCAAACGTGTCACACGTGGTATGCGCAGGATTGATTCCGGGGGTTGAGGCAAACTTACATGGGAGCTTGTACGAGGTTTGTTGAGGTACGCAGTGCCCCAATAATGAATTTGCAAGAATTTTGTAGCAAGAAGAAATTTCAGAGTATCAACAGACAGCTTGCAATGTCAGCAGAAAAACATGTCAGCAGTAATCCCCTCTCAGTGACCACGACTACCAACAGAAACGGAACGGTAAGGCAAAGAAGAGACCGTCTGATACACCAATTTGTTTTTCTAAAGGCTTAACAAGTTTCAATGGCCACCCACATGGTATGCATGCCTTTGTTAAATACACCTTCGTTGCATCAGTTGCAGTTTTAGGCCATGCACCAAAAATAAGACTGACTACATGCGTCGACATGTTTTGCAAATTGCACGTTAACAACAGCTGCGTTGCAATGACATTATGGCCAACATTGGCGTCGACTTAGCTATATGGTATACTTATGTATAACATAGCTGTAAATTACATCTTTCTAATCTCTTCGACCACCACTCGGACACCGTCGCACATCCCTTTCGCTTGCTCGCCCACAAGGTGTTGTGCTGGTGTACATTTATTTAAATTTGTTTTTCAGTTACTCAGCTTGCTTGCTTTTATAAATGAACACAGCAGAATCCAATTCGTTAATCCAATAAAACTGCGTAATTAAATTTACGCTTCATTTGGATCCTGTCATTGGTATGTTGGAAACGTCATAGCGACATCAGTTAAAACGCGTAATGAATAAGTGACTGAAAAATATTAGGTGGTTGGCTCATCACCATATGGTTCCAGCCTCACGCATGCAAACAACTCACACACTTCATACCTATTTCAGAAAAATGTGGGCAACCAAAAAACAGTCCAGTAATTTTTCAATTGTTGCAAATGACGAAACCAAAAAATAATATACCGACGCCAATAAAAGGATTTATTCAAAGCAAGTGAAAAAAGACGTGATGCTGAATATGTGCAAATAGGTGTGAAAAGTCTTCTACCTCACATATTTTCTGTTGCCCTTTTAGCTGTATCCTTTTGTTCAGTTGTTATATTGTACTATTCCAAAAGAGTATATTTACTTTGTCATAAACTTTGCAATGTACTGAAAGAAGCTTTTCCAACTCTATAAAATACATACATACATATGTATGTTTTTGATCAGCTGATAAGCGATGACAAAATGAGTTTGAGTAGCCAAAAATTTAAAAAAAAATTTAATGTTTAATATTATTAATATTTAATTTTCTTAAGCTACAATCAGGGTATGTTAGCTTCGACAAGGCCGAAAATAACTCGCTTCCGTATTTTTTTATTCATACAAGCAAAATTCTTTCACACGTTGCGGATGAGTGACGACAGGCGAATCGACAGAGAATAATGGACGGCAACAAAATAAAAAGAACAATTCCGAGCGCAATAACTGGAAAATATTGGCACCCGGAAATCGGCGAATGACGAAGTTGTCGTCACCATTGCTGGAGTTGGGGTTGCTGTTCCGTTTCGTTGGCATTCATGTTGTTACTGGTGGTAATGATGACGATGTGTGGTTATGTTTCTGAGGTATTCGCTCGATTGGTCGACGCAATGAAAAGAAAATTAAAAAAAAAAACAAAAAACACTGAAATAAAAGAAGGAAGAGGTGAAAAAAAACATGTGACGATTACGTGCTGCTATCAATTCGCTTCCGCAAATTTGAGTGAAATCGTGACAAGCATCATGAAATGAAAAGTGATTTTTTAATTGTTGGTGACGTTGTTTACCGGTGTTTTTGTAGCACTTTGATTGTGGTTGGATTTTCTTTTTTGTTTTTTGTTTTTTTTTTATGCTAACAGAAATGGTAATTAGATTTTACAATATTACGTAACGCAAATCTGACTGCATATAAGCCGTAACAAGAAAAAAAATGGGAAGGCGCAACTGACACCTGCTGTTCCTTACCACAATAAAGCTTTTGGAACATCCATAAGATACGACGAGTTTTCTTTTTGACTAAAACATCAACATCAGTAGTTGTGATAATCCCATAAATAAGCGCATCACAAGCCAACCTCGCTGACAGGAAGCGACCAAGAGTTGAATGAAAAAGGCAAACAAGAAAGTACAGACTGATTAAGTAAACAAGCTACAAAAACAACAGCAACAATGAAAACTTAATTAAAAGATGATAAAACTGTGCGTGCTCAGAAGGAAACGCGCGCAAAAAAGCCCAAATTCCCACACAATGAGTACACGAAAGCAGAAATACACAATTCTGCTGATACGACAACCGAGACAACTTACCGAGGACTACAGTCTGACTCAAAGCTGCCTGGTTGTTGTTTGGCGTGCAAAGTGCAAAACGTTGCGATAAAAAATAATCATTAAAGAAAACATTTTTTAAATCAGTTGTCAAAGCGGCAACTTTAAACGAAACGAATTTTGAAAGCTAAGCACCGACCAGAGCAGCAATCTAAAAAATTCAGCATCGTATACAACATATTGCGTTGAACCGCAATTTTCCCTTTTGCGTGTGCATTAAACAAAACAGTACCAAGCACCGCCAACGTTGTCGTCGCTCGGTTGTCACTTTGCTTATCACAAAACCCGGCCACAAGTTCTGATGTACATATTTCAGCATTGAGCACAAGCATATAAAATGAAATTACACTCAAATGAATTTCTGAGTGCAACGAAAAACGAAATGAGTTCCTTTGACCGCCGCATTCATACGAACTTAATCATGCCGCGGCAAATGCCCGCTCTTATATGTATGTGTCTTTACACTAACACAGTCTCACTTGCCTTTGTTAAACAATTTTTTATGCAAAGAAATGCCCAGGGTAAGGACGGAGGCAAAAGTCTCAGTTAAGTTGAGGCGAAATGAAATAAAAATGTAATTCATGTGTTACACTTTTGGACAGAGTGCCACGGATAAAAAAGTACTATTCATCTTTTGATATAAGGCAGAATAAAATAATTAAAAAATTATTGAATATATTCTGTATTATTTTTCATTTTCATTCATTTTCAATCTAACGACTTAAGTTTTTGATGGTTTTTAACTATTATGTATCTATTTATTGTTTTCTATTATGTTTTATACATATATTTCTAAAGTTTGTTGTTATGCTGAGCATAGTCCCATCCTCTAATATATGTTAAATATTTTTGCAAACATTCTTCAACTTAATAACGAGAAGATAATAAACAAGCTTCTCATAAAACATCAACAGCATATTTGACATAACAATATGCAGTTGCAAATTGTTAGCTTGACAACACTCAAGAAAAAATAATGGCACCAGAAGCAGCCTTGCTTTATGGTATATGTATGTATATAACAACCATAATGCGAGTATCCAAATATTTTTTTTGTTCATATCTAATCACGAAGCTATTTTTCATATAATATAAGTTTTTGTTGCAAGACATAATCGAGCACTTGTAGAGAGTCCTAAGTTGACTAAGAACAATTTGCATCCGCCCGCTTCTGTGCCACCCGAAGAAATGACTCACATAATGTCCATAATGTGTGGTCGTTGTTCTAATGCTTGCATTCTGTTAAACAAAAGGACAAGTTCGCATTCACACACTCTAATAAAAGAAAGAAAATAAAGAATTGCAGTCATTTGGCAACACTTTGGCAGGCATCATGGCAATATCGTAGCAACAAAGCGACGCGCATCACTTCCTGCCTGCCAACTCATCTCTGTTGCATTATATACTCAATCCGAGTTGCTTTCAGCCAAAAAGCAACGCAACATTTTAAATTGTTAATGCACACAAAGGAGCCGTCATAATTCTCCAAAAATAATGCCAATTTAGTAAGCATGTGCGCCATATTAGCAGTCATTATTGCTTGACTCTTTACTACACCATGTAATTCTCCCGCCAAGACGGAAATAAGCGCCATTTTGCAATACAGCTGCGGATGTAATTAATAAGAGACCATTTGTTACTTATGTAGACAAACAACGACATTGTTTTTCAAAATTAACTATTATTTGTTATCCAATTTTTATGTTGGCAGTATAATGTGAATTAAAAGCCATTCGATCCAAGGGATCCCAGTCAGATCCAAACATTCTTAATATAATCTAATCGATTGTGACTATATTCCTTTTCAAATTAAAAATTCTTTGAAAACTTAATCACTAAAATTTTAATCAAATATCTAAAGTGAATTTAGTCAATTTTACAATTAAAGATTTCTCTTGAATTTTCCGTAAACACAAAAATATGTCATTTGCTTCTAAATTGGACAAACTAATGCTAATTGAGTATGGCGCTGGACTAATGTACTATATTGAAAAGCATAAACTTCTAGAAATTATAAGCCGTTTGCTAGCAGAAATAGTCAATTCGCCAGCGGATAATCCCCGAAAATGGTTAGGGAATAACATTCTTCGAATAGCTCGTGACATCTACACGGAATCTCTCGAAAGTTTTCATCGTGAGGAGCCGGGGACCTTTTATCAGATGCCTAAAAATTTTCTATTACGCGTCGTTATCTTCGGAAAGCCAGGGTCTGGCCGACACACTTTAGCAGATGCGCTGGTTAAACGTTTTAATTTAGTACTTATTGACGTGGATTTGCTGTTATACTACAAAATAAATTCTAAACAAGATCACCAAGCAAAACAACTGCAAGAAGCACTTAAATTGGACAGTGTCTATGCGAAGTCCCAAGCAGCCACGAGTGTAGTCCACCAACGTTTACTTAGAGAAGATGCCCTTAGCCACGGATGGGTTCTAATTAATTTTCCCAATAACAAGTGTGAGGCCCTCGAACTATTTGAGACTTTTGCAGTCCCTCCAAATCGATTTGTATACCTAAAATGTCCGGAGCAGATGGCAAGGGCACGCATTGTAACAAAGCCTTTCCAGACTAGTCCGCAAAATAGCTTTATCTATATAGAACGTCAGATGCAACAATACCGCAAATCAAAGCGCGACTTAAATGATTACCTAGCGACCAGACGGGAGGTAATCTATGTCGATGCAACGCTATGCTTTGAAGAGGTCAAAATTCATTTATTAACAGAGCTGTCGCGCACGCCTTACATTTTGGGATTTAAGTACGGGATGTCAAGTTAGAGAAACTCAGCTGAAATTCAAATTGTTGGTTTGTTATTTAAAAAAAAAATACATACAAAATATCTCCACTGAAATCAACTCAAACGTGTGCAATCAATTTTTTTATTTATATAAGGCTTGTTAGATTTTTAGCCCGAAATCAGCCGATGATGGCTTATCAAGGCAAGCTGTTGACGTCTACCACATTTTACAATCAAAACTCAAAACGATTTTTTTGTATTGAGTAAACAAAGACGTTCGCGGTTTTAATGATTGCCTTACGAATTGAGTTAAACAAAAAAAATCAACCATTCCCAATTGTTTTTCCAACTGGCCACAAAGAAGAATGACAAAGCAAACAATTGATTTAATGACCAAATCTTTAAGGCTCAATTTTTAATTGTTTGACAATAGCGTACGGTTTTCTTTTTCCCTCAATGTTTCACCATAATAATTTTTTCAACGATTTTATGTTTTTTTTTTTTTATTTCGCTACTATATGCACGTTTATTTAACTTATTGAGATTTATAGACCCCAGCACGATTTAGAATGTATTTGACAATGAGCCTGGAGGCTATCAACTTTTCAAAACTATTATTTGAAAAAGAAACATCCAGTGGGTTGCTATGACGTGTTTTTATTTTAAACTAATACAATAATGTTTTTATTTACTTCATAACTGAACTCATATTAACGCACGACTTTTATGTCAATAGTGAAACAGCAGCGTTTGCCTTGGGGCTCCTTGAGAGTCCATCTTATTGTGTAGCTACTGGTTGGGAACTTGCTTTCGATAGGCACGTTTAAAGTATAAGTCTGCTTGGCATTAGCTTTCACAGGGCAAGGCGTTGAGTTGCAAGCGATCTTGTCCATGGATACCAACGGTAACTCTTGCGTCGAACTTTTCACCCAAGTTAAGCCCGCCTCCAAAGTGTCTGCGTCGAAATGCGGAGTAAAGTCGAAACTCATTGTTGCAGGCTTTCGACGTCTAATGTGACAAGCGGCGTTGTTTGCTGCCTGTGGGCAGGGGTCGACACGTACCTCATTTATAGTGCAACTTTGAACGTCCGCATCATCACAGTTTTGAAAATTAACAACTTCAGCGTTAGCGAATGTAGCCACTAGCATAAAAAAACCGATTTTAAGCCACATTTTTTAAATTTCCAAATTGCCAAACTGTTGCTATTATCGCCGTCTCTAAGCGCATGTACGACTAAACGCGCTTCATACTCGATTGGAAATGCTTGATATTACACGCCGTCAAAGCAATATATACATACTTTTGCTCATACATGTATTATGCACATACAAATGTACTCAAATATATAAACGTGGATCTTTATAATCACACTTGAACTCTGATTTTCTGAGTATATACTGATAAGCAGCTGTTATAGAAAAATGTATACATTTCAAGTAGACTGATAAGCGAGTCAGTTGTTGAGACTTACAATTTAATACATGCACCATTAATTATTCAAAGAGTGTGTTTTTTACCGTGGCGATAAGCAACCATTTTTAGAGGTGTTGTTGATTATTTTGAGATCACCACCCTGTAGTTTTTTGAATAAGTACAGTTTGTGCTTCGTGTTGAAAATCCTTTAATAAATCAAATCAGAATATTTATATACAAAAATATAATACAGAAATATTATTGTGTCATTATTTTCATCCTAAATATAATTGAGGAATATAAAAAATACATATTACAATATGACTTTTGATTTTGATCATTTTTTACTTGTAATATTTTTTTGTACGAAAACATTTTTCGGTTTGAGTTCCTTTAATAAAAAAACAGCAGTAGTCTCCAAGCGTTTTTCATTGGAGTAGTTAAGAGAAATCTAAGGAATAGTTACTTTCCCAAAAGTCCAAACTTCCATATGTATCGATAATATAGTTTAAATTTATTAACACATATCCTAAATTTATTTTTAAAGTTCCTCTTAGAAAACTGACTCAAATTCCGATTCTGTAATTTGGAATCGCCGATCGCCGAGTTTACATTCAAGAATTTTGAAGCGCTGCCATCAGTTTGAAATTATATAATTAAATGCTTTTTGCTTCAACAAGCCGCTATAATCAATCTACCACATTCGACTCTATACGAATCTGATTCGCATGCAAAACCAATTTGTTGACAAGTTGACAAAGAGCACAAAAGGCTGTAGACTAAACGGCAAGCATCAAAATTCCTAAGAACAATCTTGTTTCTTGTAAGTGTGTGTTTATGTATTTAGATGGACACACTTATCAAAGTGACAAACACATGTCGCAAGACATCTGCCAAACTTCTCCCCAGAAAGTAGACAGCCAGATAACTAAACAGACAGCTTTCGAGAGTGTGAAGTGAGTCACTGCCTGTCCCTCATGGCACGTCATGGTTGCCTCAAAACTCACTGCAGACAACACTTGTCAATACCAAAGACAGGTACTCCATCTTTAACAAACCTCACACATTTCATTTCTATCATTAGTGCATCAGTTGCATGGGTCATTTGATGCACAGCTGGTGACGTCATCAGGGGGACCTAAGAATCAAACAAATACAAGTTACAAGAATACAATATTCGGGCTCATTGGATTATTAAACCAATTAGTTAATTATAAAACAACTCAAGTTTAATCAAGAATATGACGCTATGCGACAAATTACAAATTTGATACTTATTTTTACTGAGCTCGAAGGACTCAATTAAAATAAAATGTTTCTATATTCAAAAGATGTTTTAATGTACCCAAAAATAATGAACAACACAAAACTCGTATCAAAATGAAACAAGTTTCTTCATGAACAGATTGATAGAAAATTAACGCGCACATAATTAACAACTACAGCTAAAGTTCATAAAAATGCGTTTAAAAGTTGTTTGAGACACGTTTTTTGTCTTCGCATAAATTAAACCTCCCCCCACCACAGCAAGCGCACCAGCCTGCCTGCCTCCCTGCTACAAACTGACTTCGCGCCTTTATCAAAGTCCAGTGAACGGTGAATAAACAAAAACAGAATTAATTCATTAAAAATATGCAAAGCAATTCCAAAGCGAAAAAATGAACAAGTCCAAGAAGAAAAAAAGAATTATGTTTTATTACTTAATGAACTTACCGCAAATTAAGCGCTGAGAGCACGAGGGGTTCGGGTTCGTTTGCCACACGTCTGCACAAAAACCCGCATTCGCTGTTGAAAGGATACCATCGACCGACTACTTTGAGAAAAAAATATGATTTAATATGCACAAAATGTCAATGTCTTGGCCGTTGTCCACGCTATCAAAAAGGGAGTAACAGCCAAGAAAAACTTCGAAACCGTCAAACAAAATGAAACTTTTTTGTCATGCAATCACTGATGCTTCAATTGGCGAAAATGAATTAAGTGCGGCGAATTTGAAACGGCAAGTTCCTTATGAACTCACAACGTAATATCAACATAAGTACTTATTATGAATATAAAATGCTGACCCTTAAGATCGAATTTAAAACCTTAGCTTGGAGTCCCGGCCAAATTTTGTAATTATTAAAACCAAACGCCGCTTAAACATACAGTCAGCGTCAAAACTTAGTCAACACCTATGAATATTACTATTAATTGAGTTTTTGAGTTACTGTTACTTTGTTTGTTCTTTCTGTTGCTGTATTTTCAAAATCCTGCCTTACATATTTAATAACTGCGAATTCTTATCGAAGCTTAAAGAAGAACTTTACTATAATCTCTTGTTTCTAAGAATGAAACTTAAGAGACTTGTGCGACAAACATATTTAGCATGTTGCTCCAAACCGAACTAAAATAACTGCTCAGCTTTGTTGATGATAGTTTTCGTCTTCATCTTTCTACAAACGATTGTTGGACTTAATATGTATGTGATTTCGACTGCCGTGTGCAATTCCCAAAATGGAACCCGTGAGCGCACTTAAGCCACTTTTGTTGAAAGTTCACATTAATTTCAATTTGCAAACAGTAAAACTTTTTCCATATACGTCCGCAAATAGCTGTTGGGGAATTTTTGCGAGTAAGTTGTCAAAAAGTTTGTGATAAGAATTACTTGAAGAAGAGAAAGGAATAACTTTAGGTTAATAATTAGAACCATGAGGTGAGCAATCGTATTTTTCACTCATGTTTTATTTTCAGCCCTTATTAAAGGTCACTAAAACATTATAAAATAAGTCGAACACGTAAATATTTTCAATAACTTGACTAACAAGTACAACAGTCCTATCCTTGGGATTCTCGCACTTCATTGCTGATTTCATTGTCCAAAAAGTTAGAAACTTGTAGATTTTTTATAAATTACATACTTCTTACACTAGCATTAATATCATGAACATTCTAATAATATCTTCGTTTGAATCAAATCATTTTACTACAACAAAATGCTGACAAATGTTAACGACTAAGCAGTGAATAACATTGGAGACGCTTGAATTAACTACGGCCGAGACCGGATACCCTCATTAGTTTTAATAGTTTTAAGAGAAGCTCCTGCTCATTAATGAAAATAATCCCAGTTTTATGCTGAAATAAAATTTAATAAATTAGAAAAACCTCATAGTATTTTGTCGAACACCTTCAAGACGAAGTTTAATCTCTCATATTTGTTTTCATACACTTATGTATAAGAGTTGTTGTTTGGTAACCCTTGTTGTGTTGCAGATACTAACGAATAAAAAGATACCCTTTTGTGTCCCACAAGTGATGTTAATTTGCACTACTACACATGCGTTGTGACTTCTTGTAAGAACAAGAAGAAAAAGGACAAGACTCGCGTCGCCTGACATTTATTTTAGTGCTACTTTATAATCCTGTTATTTTCTTGTACACTCCGTCCGCCATTCTACCAATTTCTTAACGCGCATACCCTGTGGGATAAGCAAACATATTACAGAACGAATACAAACTTTTCAAACTATTTAGACGATAAAGACGCTTGGACGCCAAAAACTTACTGTGCCAGAAATTTACATATGATGGGCATGATGTATGACATTGAAAGGAAGATAAAACGACGAAACTCATTGGTGTTGGTGTGTTACAAAATCTAAACAGAACTTTGCAAATAACTTTGAGGATGACATGTACTCGGAGTCTTAACGTAGATACAAGTTGGTGTTTTATAAGGGCATAGTTCCTTGACTGCCAATCAAAAGTCCATTGTGTTGATAGCACAAAGGAAATTGAAATAACTAATGACCTTCGCACATCAAAATTGCTAAAATAAAAACTAAACTCATGCAAGTCAGATATAATAAGAACGATTGACCACACCTGCAGCTGGCTGACGCATGGCTACCACCCGCGGTGTTTAGCTTTTTTGCAAAATAAACAAACCATCATTCATCAGTTTATTTCCAATCAGACTCATCTGATGAAAGAAAACGTCAATGTTGCAACATAAAGGAAAATAAAAAAATTAAATTTACAAATATTTACTTTGGCAAATACGTGAGAGCGCCATCCTTGTATTGATTTAGTTTAAAACAAATATCGCATACAAACCATGTATTTGTGTTTATAAATACATTCATGCACGATGGTATTTGCAGTAAAGTCACCGACCACTATCCAGAATGTTACCGGCGCCGAAAAGTTTTAATTAATTACAATAAAAAGCATTTTCAAAGCTGTGGTTAGGAAAGCCGCAAGATCTGAAAATATAACACCTTAGCACAGTAAAAGGCAAACTTTGCAATTAATTGAAATTTATGGTGCACACATGAGTGGCTAAGAAAACTGCTTTTTCTCGAGCAAATACTTTTATTAATTGCTCCCATAAGTTGAGCTTCCGAAGGAACTGAAGCCTTAAGTCGTTTGGCCTAACCCAAGCCAAAGTCAGCTACTTTTCAACTGTTGTGCGGTCGACGGCACTTTGAAAACTACCTCACTTTAAAACTGCCCTCACTTCCAACCTCAAGTCTTAAGCCATTCCACAAATTAACATTAGACTTCTTGTAAAAAAAGCTGTCGTGGGTTTCCCACTGACGCAAAGTGTTTTAAAGTTCAGTTCGAGGTATGCCCACATGTTGGTTCTTTATCAACAGCACACCTTAGTTTTTACTGTGAGTCAACACCAAACCATGAAACCCAAAAATACGAACCGATTTCAGTATTCTTTGATCTTTTTGATTAAGATTCTCTCGAATTGATGTTTCTCATAGCTAGTCTTAAGAGCGTCTCATGCTAAATTTCTTTTAATTCAAGTATTTATTACGTGCAATAAAGTTTGTTATAGACACATTACAAA
Source organism: Phortica okadai (assembly GCA_034638295.1). NCBI lineage: Eukaryota > Metazoa > Arthropoda > Insecta > Diptera > Drosophilidae > Phortica > Phortica okadai. The sequence goes on along the minus strand of CM067849.1, from coordinate 5,774 downwards.
CTAACACTATGGGACAACGAAATGACCGAATTATCTGAACTTTACAAAAAAAAATCGTTGACTCAAGACCGCCGCTGTGTTTGTATTTCTATTAAACCCATTAAGAGTAGGCTGTCTAATTCAATTCGCAAAGGATTTTTTCCCATTTTGGTATAAAAAGAAACAAAGGCCAAGTCATCGCTGGATTTAGAACATAGAAAAAAGAAGAACAGTAGGAAAAAACCAATGTAGCAAAGACATTTCAATTCAAATTGAAAGACACAGCCATCACCGTCATCATCATTAAGAGCAGCGCCACCGGCAGTGGTGCCACACGTCGGATTAATTTTATTTGCTCTTCCTGCCCCCCCTCCCGAGCCCTTTTGTGTGTTTATTGCTCGCTGCCACCATTGGCTGTTTGAACACTCTGCGAGCAACTGTTAAAATCGAATTAAGCCACGGTGTCGCACACTTTTGATCTGCTTGACGCAGCCAATGAAATGTGGCAAAGCTTTTTATGCTTATGACTCTTTTTAAAATTGTTTTCTTTTATTTTCTCTGCCATATACAAATGTCCTTCTATTGTCCTTGTAGCACTCTCACTCGACACACGCTCAAAATATGTGTCGATTACAAAGGCGAAGACGAAGACGAAGACGCTGCTTGCTTAGGTATTTCGCCGTAGTGGAATTTGGCGCGGAGCTGCAAACGAAATTAAACGAAGATTAGTTGTGCTTGTAGATTATTCCAAGAAATAAAAATCCGCAAAGCTTCTCGTGCAACATCAAGAAGGATTCGAGACCGAAACCAAGTAGTTGGTGTACTCATTACATTTTTCTTTGAGTATTTCTATTTTTATTTTCGGTTTCATTGCGCTTGAGGTGATTTGAAGTCGACTCAGTGTGCTTTTGTTTTATGCATCACTTGAACTTATTCCGAACGGCAATCTTCATCTCTGTTTTATTTCGCACTTAGTTGCTTAGTTAAATTCGCATTTGCCATTAGCCACAACTGGGATCAACGTAAATTACGAGCTACATTTAACGCAAACGATTTTTTTATGCTTCTTGTACAGTCAACTCTGTAATAAGCTTGTATTCTGTGTATGAGAACGTAATGAACACCAGGTCATATAGAAGGCTTCAAATTAATATATGTGTATGAAAATAAAAATATAATTACACAAAATCTTAACTCAACATAACAAACTGTTCTCGTACGATTACTTCAAACAATTTTAATCACAATGAATGCAGCAAAAACTGATACATCGCTTTGAAGCAAACACTCACTCTCTAAGCGGGAACAAAGTAAAGTGCCGCCGTAAAGTGCTGCCACGCTTGGAGAGGGCCGTTTGCATTTAACTGAATGCTCAGAAGCTTTTAAAAGGTGAAGAGTGGTAAAAAAACGAAGACATAATACTCCGAAGAGCCCTCGAGCAATCCTTTCGATTTACGATTATGCCAGTTAACGATTTGTGAATTGCACTTCCGCACGCGCTTTCCTGACTAAGCTTAGCAATTCAAGTCTGGCTGTCTGTCCAACCATTCGCTCATAGACCGCCTGTCTATACAAATAGTAAAACTACAAATTCTTAAATGTACTCAATTTTACAAAACTCCTTAAGCTTTTCAACGCATAGCGTTTTGCGACTGAAGCATAGAATGGCAGCACTTCAAGGTGTAGTTGATGTTGTGATGTTGGGTGGAGAGGGGCTTGGTTTATTTGTTAGCTTAGCAGCAAAAGTTTGTCGTTCGAAATCGAAAACTAGAGTATTCAACTCTACTCGATTTCGCATACAAATACGATGACTTCAAGGACTTTGGCACTAACTATGCTTATATCCTGTGCGATTCATTCCTTACTTCCTCGCTGATTTCTTCGATGTGTGCAATTTTCTTTTGCATTCTATTTGCATTAATATTTGTTTGCATTGAAGTACGAATAGTGGCAAATTGAAAGCGATCAAGGCGATAGAGGAAAGCAAATGCCGTTTCGTTGGCTTGTTTGTTTGTTTGTTTTAACTGAGCAAATGTAAATTTTATACTTTTATATAGAAAAAGTTTTCGCATGAGCACGAAATTCTACTGTTTCTACTATTTTATTTATTTAATTTTTTTTTTTTCAGCAATCTAACATTTATTGTTGTGGGATAAAATGAACTTCCGGCTTCATAGCGGAAGTTAATAATTTTTGGCTTTTTCTTAGCTGTACTTTAAAAGTTCGAATGCATCAGCCAATTTGCCATTATAGCTATCAAACAAAATAAGAAAGAATCTCTGGCAACATGCGTTCCACTAAAAACGTCGGCGTAAGCATCTGATATCGTATTTGCATATCATAATAAATCATGCTTCAGAAAACAGAGAGTCAAAATCATATCATCAGCAACGAATTTTTAGCAAATGCGCCAACGTTAGCACGAACCAATTGACAAACCGAGTACCCCGAGAATATCACACGTGGCTACTTAACTCTTCGCACAGTGACCAACAACAAAAGTAGCAAGTCAGAAGGAAACATATGAGAAGGATATTTTCACATCGTGTCCCTCGCCGAACACTCATTGCTGTCTGGGCGCATATTTGTGAACATATGTTCACCAAATGTTTGCCCATAATGTGAGAAGTCATTGCCAAACGCCGCGGAGGTGTGAAATTTTCATTTTGATTTTTGCCTTCAAAGTGGGAGGTATACAAAAAGACTAAGGGATTTTCAATACATACCATACATATATCGCACCTACGCTAAATTAATATCGTTTGGTGTACCATGTGGAAAACATGGTGACATTGATGATTGTTTGCTTACTTTACTTTTTTTATACTCTTGCAAGAGTATATTACTTTGTCATGAAGTTTGCAACGCAGAGAAGGAGACATCTTCGATTATATAAAGTATATATATTCTTGATCAGCACGACAAGACGAGTTCATAAAGCCATTTCCGTGTGTCCTTCTGTCTATCCGTCTGTCTGTCCGTCTTTCTGTTTCAATGCGAACTCCTCCCAGAGTTTGAGCTTGGTCGGAATACTATAGCATATAGCTGCCACAGGAACAATCGGTTAAAAATTATGTTTTTGCTTTAAAAACGCGTTGATTTTAGAGCTATCATCTCAATTTTTGGCATAATAACATTTTGGACGTCAATAAAGACACACTGCAAATTTTGTGATGATCGGACAACTATATCATATAGCTCTTATAGGAACAATCGGTAAAAAATTCGATTTTTGTTCTTAAGTATAAACAGATGAAACTTTGCAGTTACCCGTTTTTATTCTATTCTTTATAGAATTTTTAAGAAGCAAAGTCCAAGTCGTACATCTTAATCAAGCTGATAATGTCACCAAAATGAAATGAGCAATCATTTTCTTGAGGCGCCAGCAAAGCGTTAATTAAATGCAACATACACTGTCGTTTCTTAAGTGGGAGACACTGTTTTAATGATCAAACAATTTTTCTTCGCCGTTCGCCGTTTCTACAAAGAAAATCATCATTTTCTAAACGGCAAACAAACAGTGAGTGCTCAATGATTAAATGCACATACATTTCAAAAAAATTTCAAATGTTCAGATAACAAAGTTTGACGCGCCAAACCTAAAAAAAACTGGAAAAAAAAGTTAATTTAAAACCGCTTTAAATATCAACGCTAAAATTAAACGAAATGCGAATCTTCGTGCGACAAGCGAAGCTTTCGTCTCATGCGGCAAGTGAATGTGATGGGTTAAAATAAATTCTTGTTTTTGTGTTGCTTCGTCAATGACGGGGCTGGGCAACACATTTGAATTTGTATTTTCTGCAAAAGTTATTAATTTTAATTGACTCTTGTGTAATGTTTTTTCTCTGCTCTCAAAATTCAGACTTTCAAGTCCTCTACCCAAAGTCCGCACGCAACTCTTCGGTGTCACTTATGTGTCGAAGTCAACGTCCTGTCGTTGCCATGTAGAAGGAGACCCAGTGCTTAATTAAGCCCACCATTTAATGTTTCGATTGGCTTGTGTTTTACTTACTTACACATAACCACACGTCTGTTAATTGTAACTATATATTTTATTATCTTTTTAATTAATAAACTCATAAGAAATTAAGTAACTGAGTTGATCTGATCTTTTGCCAGTCGTGTCGTCATTTGGATGCTAAAAATAGTTAAACAAGCGCTCGGACAACTATTGCACATTCTGAGCGACAGACAACAATTAATTATCTTGCAACTATTGTTACTACGTGCTTGTGTGGGAATTTTTTATAAAGTGCGTTCTATTGTGTTATAGTGTTGTTTTGCAATGATGCATAGAATGGAAACGATTCCAAAAGTCAAATTAGTTTCAAACGAAAGCAATATCGTCAAATTTTTATTCTTTTTCCATGTGCCCAATCGAGTAAAATGCTCACCTCGCGAAAATATAATTTTAACATTAATACTTCAGCGTCAGCAAATTTGTTGTAATTTAATAGAATTCATATTTTCATAAGAGAGATTTTTTTTACCACCTTAATTGTCGAGCAGATAAGCTGCAGCCTGTGCCACTGACTCCAAATCACAGAACACAGACACAAGCATTTTGACTACGCAAGTGGCAAAGATTAGGCGTAATCACTTTTTCCAAGTTGATCGAGCGAACTTGAGTTTCATTACCATTAAAAAAAAAAAAGGGTGCACAGAAGCGAAGAAAAAATAATGTTTAATAAATCCTTGAATCTATTTGTTCATACCAAATCATCCCTTTTCTAGACGAAAAAAAAATTGTTTCTTTTGGTTTTTTTATTTTTATGCGTTTAGCACGCCAGACTGAGTATGAAAGAATCTAAAAAAACGGGACAAATCCCAAAAACTGTAGATAAACGGCAGTCAGGAAATGCGCTTTAAATGCCATTTTGTGTAGTATCCAAAGTGCAATGAGCCATTTCCGCCTGTCCGATCGTCCGTGCATCCGTACGTTTGAGCGGCACACAAAATCATTTGCAAAAAAAAAACACCACACAAATGTAAACCAAAACCACATTGGCGTGCTAGCATGTACGTAAAATTGCAAAAAAAAAAAAAAGAAAAACTAGCAAAAAAGCTACGCCAAGGTGCAACCAAAATGGTAGTAACATGCCACAGACACAACCAATCTGGCACCAGCCAACAAAGGGTCTGTCAGTCTCGCACGCTCGAGATGCTCTATTTTTTGGCCCATCAGCTGAAGCTCTACAACTTTACGTTGAAATCGTGAACCAATACGTTCTGGGAGCGGCATCCCTTGCCTTTGCCTGTCCGTCCAGCTAACTGACTGTGAATCAGTCAGTGTTCCATCGTTGGCAAAAAATTTGTTGAGTGTGAACCGTGTGCCAAAAAATGGCAGTCAACATTGCAGTTGTAGTTACTCGTCCTCGTCCTTCTTTGACTTATGTGTAACTGCTTCTTTTGTTTCTTTTTCTGTTTATTTCATTTCGTTATATCTGACTTGCATTCGATCGACAATGTCAGACAGTCACACCTCACACTGTGTATTACTTTAAAATTGGATTCTGTGTCGATTGTATCGAAACTTTGCTCTCACTTAGCTGCACTGCTTATCTCTAAAGGTTAACAAACCACCGAGTTGAAAACACGAAGCCTTTACGAGCTTGACTTATGCTCAGAACTATCTGTGTTTTAAAAAAGATAAATGCATCTGATGTAGTTTACTTAATCGAAATAAGAGACAACTAAATATCATATCGGGCAAGGTTTTTCGACAACAATGTGTTCTCTTATTTCACTCAATAAATCGCACGGCGAAAGCAGAAACAGGGGCCAGAAATAACAGA